>CM072087.1:13400587-18400587 GCA_036850905.1 Luffa acutangula
CAGTAGACAGGAGCCCTGAAACGGTCAACTCCTTATTCAATCTACAAGATTTCCATCACGCATAATACAATGAGATGGCAGCAGCGCGATCTAATGAGCAGCTTAATGCGATTGTGTGAGTGGTAGGGATAACAGGGGCTCGGTGGCTGGTGAAAAACCGACACCGAAGGTCTACCTTTATTGAAGTCCACCATGGATGACATGTTAGATGACTGGTGAAAACCGACATCGAAGGTCTACCTTTGATGACGGTTTTAAACTGACATTCGTTGAGAAGTTTTTACGAAAATTTCCGTCTTTCTCCGAAAAACGTGGCGCCTTTTTTATACACATCTTTAATGACGGGCGATAACCGACATCAAAGGTCACCCTTTGATGACGGTTTCAAACAGACATCGTTGAGAAAATTTTTACGAAAATTTCCGTCTTTCTCCGAAAAATGCAGCGCCTTTTTTATACACATTCTTTAATGACGGACGATAACCGACATCGAAGGTCTCCCTTTGATGACGGTTTTAAACCGACATCGATAAGCAATCCTTTTGCGCCCTTTTTAAATTACATTTAATAACGGTTTTAAAACCGTCATCGTAGGTTTCTATTTTTTAAAACGTTAGATGACGGATAAGAACCGTCATGGAAGAGTCTTTTTTTAATTACGGTTAGAAACCGTCATTGTACCCCCAAATTTTCAAAAGTTAACATTTTTTCGGGAAAAAATGGCATTTTTTTCACAATCTGTCATCTTAGAGTCAATCCGTCATTGTTGTAAAAATACAATCCGACATCGTAGCCCCAAATTGTTGTAGTGGTTGGGATTACAAATCATGGATGGGAACAAATTCGCACGGAGCTGGAGCCTGCAAACTCGTAAATGGTGTGCGAGTTTTACACGAACATTGATGAAGAAGAAGGATTCCAGGTGATCGTTCGCGGTGTGGCAGTAGACAGGAGCCCTGAAACGGTCAACTCCTTATTCAATCTACAAGATTTCCCTCACGCATAATACAATGAGATGGCAGCAGCGCCATCTAATGAGCAGCTTAATGCGATTGTGTGAGTGGTAGGGATAACAGGGGCTCGGTGACTGGTGAAAACCGACATCGAAGGTCTACCTTTATTGAAGTCCACCATGGATGACATGTTAGATTACTGGTGAAAACCGACATCGAAGGTCTACCTTTGATGACGGTTTTAAACTGACATCGTTGAGAACTTTTTACGAAAATTTCCGTCTTTCTCCGAAAAACGTGGCGCCTTTTTTATACACATCTTTAATGACGGGTGATAACCGACATCAAAGGTCACACTTTGATGACGGTTTCAAACTGACATCGTTGAGAAATTTTTACGAAAATTTCCGTCTTTCTCCGAAAAATGCAGCGCCTTTTTTATACACATCTCTAATGACGGACGATAACCGACATCGAAGGTCTCCCTTTGATGACGGTTTTAAACCGACATCGATAAGCAATCTTTTTGCGCCCTTTTTAAATTACATTTAATAACGGTTTAAAACCGTCATCGTAGGTTTCCATTTTTTACAAACGTGAGATGACGGATAAGAACCGTCATGGAAGAGTCTTTTTTAATTACGGTTAGAAACCGTCATTGTACCCCCAAATTTTCAAAAGTTAACATTTTTTCGGGAAAAAATGGCATTTTTTTCACAATTTGTCATCTTAGAGTCAATCCGTCATTGTTGTAAAAATACAATCCGACATCGTAGCCCCAAATTGTTGTAGTGGTTGGGATTACAAATCATGGATGGGAACAAATTCGCGCTAAGCTGGAGCCTGCAAACTCGTAAATGGTGTGCGAGTTTTGCACGAACATTGATGAAGAAGAAGGATTCCAGGTGATCGTTCGCGGTGTGGCAGTAGACAGGAGCCCTGAAACGGTCAACTCCTTATTCAATCTACAAGATTTCCATCACGCATAATACAATGAGATGGCAGCAGCGCGATCTAATGAGCAGCTTAATGCGATTGTGTGAGTGGTAGGGATAACAGGGGCTCGGTGGCTGGTGAAAACCGACACCGAAGGTCTACCTTTATTGAAGTCCACCATGGATGACATGTTAGATGACTGGTGAAAACCGACATCGAAGGTCTACCTTTGATGACGGTTTTAAACTGACATCGTTGAGAAGTTTTTACGAAAATTTCCGTCTTTCTCCGAAAAACGTGGCGCCTTTTTTATACACATCTTTAATGACGGGCGATAACCGACATCAAAGGTCACCCTTTGATGACGGTTTCAAACAGACATCGTTGAGAAATTTTTACGAAAATTTCCGTCTTTCTCCGAAAAATGCAGCGCCTTTTTTATACACATCTTTAATGACGGACGATAACCGACATCGAAGGTCTCCCTTTGATGACGGTTTTAAACCGACATCGATAAGCAATCCTTTTGCGCCCTTTTTAAATTACATTTAATAACGGTTTAAAACCGTCATCGTAGGTTTCTATTTTTTAAAAACGTTAGATGACGGATAAGAACCGTCATGGAAGAGTCTTTTTTTAATTACGGTTAGAAACCGTCATTGTACCCCCCCAAATTTTCAAAAGTTAATATTTTTTTCGGGAAAAAATGGCATTTTTTTCACAATCTGTCATCTTAGAGTCAATCCGTCATTGTTGTAAAAATACAATCCGACATCGTAGCCCCAAATTGTTGTAGTGGTTGGGATTACAAATCATGGATGGGAACAAATTCGCGCGGAGCTGGAGCCTGCAAACTCGTAAATGGTGTGCGAGTTTTACACGAACATTGATGAAGAAGAAGGATTCCAGGTGATCGTTCGCGGTGTGGCAGTAGACAGGAGCCCTGAAACGGTCAACTCCTTATTCAATCTACAAGATTTCCCTCACGCATAATACAATGAGATGGCAGCAGCGCCATCTAATGAGCAGCTTAATGCGATTGTGTGAGTGGTAGGGATAACAGGGGCTCGGTGACTGGTGAAAACCGACATCGAAGGTCTACCTTTATTGAAGTCCACCATGGATGACATGTTAGATTACTGGTGAAAACCGACATCGAAGGTCTACCTTTGATGACGGTTTTAAACTGACATCGTTGAGAACTTTTTACGAAAATTTCCGTCTTTCTCCGAAAAACGTGGCGCCTTTTTTATACACATCTTTAATGACGGGTGATAACCGACATCAAAGGTCACACTTTGATGACGGTTTCAAACTGACATCGTTGAGAAATTTTTACGAAAATTTCCGTCTTTCTCCAAAAAATGCAGCGCCTTTTTTATACACATCTCTAATGACGGACGATAACCGACATCGAAGGTCTCCCTTTGATGACGGTTTTAAACCGACATCGATAAGCAATCTTTTTGCGCCCTTTTTAAATTACATTTAATAACGGTTTAAAACCGTCATCGTAGGTTTCCATTTTTTACAAACGTGAGATGACGGATAAGAACCGTCATGGAAGAGTCTTTTTTAATTACGGTTAGAAACCGTCATTGTACCCCCAAATTTTCAAAAGTTAACATTTTTTCGGGAAAAAATGGCATTTTTTTCACAATTTGTCATCTTAGAGTCAATCCGTCATTGTTGTAAAAATACAATCCGACATCGTAGCCCCAAATTGTTGTAGTGGTTGGGATTACAAATCATGGATGGGAACAAATTCGCGCTAAGCTGGAGCCTGCAAACTCGTAAATGGTGTGCGAGTTTTACACGAACATTGATGAAGAAGAAGGATTCCAGGTGATCGTTCGCGGTGTGGCAGTAGACAGGAGCCCTGAAACGGTCAACTCCTTATTCAATCTACAAGATTTCCATCACGCATAATACAATGAGATGGCAGCAGCGCGATCTAATGAGCAGCTTAATGCGATTGTGTGAGTGGTAGGGATAACAGGGGCTCGGTGGCTGGTGAAAACCGACACCGAAGGTCTACCTTTATTGAAGTCCACCATGGATGACATGTTAGATGACTGGTGAATACCGACATCGAAGGTCTACCTTTGATGACGGTTTTAAACCGACATCGATAAGCAATCTTTTTGCGCCCTTTTTAAATTACATTTAATAACGGTTTAAAACCGTCATCGTAGGTTTCCATTTTTTACAAACGTGAGATGACGGATAAGAACCGTCATGGAAGAGTCTTTTTTAATTACGGTTAGAAACCGTCATTGTACCCCCAAATTTTCAAAAGTTAACATTTTTTGAGGAAAAAATGGCATTTTTTTCACAATTTGTCATCTTAGAGTCAATCCGTCATTGTTGTAAAAATACAATCCGACATCGTAGCCCCAAATTGTTGTAGTGGTTGGGATTACAAATCATGGATGGGAACAAATTCGCGCTAAGCTGGAGCCTGCAAACTCGTAAATGGTGTGCGAGTTTTACACGAACATTGATGAAGAAGAAGGATTCCAGGTGATCGTTCGCGGTGTGGCAGTAGACAGGAGCCCTGAAACGGTCAACTCCTTATTCAATCTACAAGATTTCCATCACGCATAATACAATGAGATGGCAGCAGCGCGATCTAATGAGCAGCTTAATGCGATTGTGTGAGTGGTAGGGATAACAGGGGCTCGGTGGCTGGTGAAAACCGACACCGAAGGTCTACCTTTATTGAAGTCCACCATGGATGACATGTTAGATGACTGGTGAAAACCGACATCGAAGGTCTACCTTTGATGACGGTTTTAAACTGACATCGTTGAGAAGTTTTTACGAAAATTTCCGTCTTTCTCCGAAAAACGTGGCGCCTTTTTTATACACATCTTTAATGACGGGCGATAACCGACATCAAAGGTCACCCTTTGATGACGGTTTCAAACAGACATCGTTGAGAAATTTTTACGAAAATTTCCGTCTTTCTCCGAAAAATGCAGCGCCTTTTTTATACACATCTTTAATGACGGACGATAACCGACATCGAAGGTCTCCCTTTGATGACGGTTTTAAAACCGACATCGATAAGCAATCCTTTTGCGCCCTTTTTAAATTACATTTAATAACGGTTTAAAACCGTCATCGTAGGTTTCTATTTTTTAAAAACGTTAGATGACGGATAAGAACCGTCATGGAAGAGTCTTTTTTTAATTACGGTTAGAAACCGTCATTGTACCCCCAAATTTTCAAAAGTTAACATTTTTTCGGGAAAAAATGGCATTTTTTTTCACAATCTGTCATCTTAGAGTCAATCCGTCATTGTTGTAAAAATACAATCCGACATCGTAGCCCCAAATTGTTGTAGTGGTTGGGATTACAAATCATGGATGGGAACAAATTCGCACGGAGCTGGAGCCTGCAAACTCGTAAATGGTGTGCGAGTTTTACACGAACATTGATGAAGAAGAAGGATTCCAGGTGATCGTTCGCGGTGTGGCAGTAGACAGGAGCCCTGAAACGGTCAACTCCTTATTCAATCTACAAGATTTCCCTCACGCATAATACAATGAGATGGCAGCAGCGCCATCTAATGAGCAGCTTAATGCGATTGTGTGAGTGGTAGGGATAACAGGGGCTCGGTGACTGGTGAAAACCGACATCGAAGGTCTACCTTTATTGAAGTCCACCATGGATGACATGTTAGATTACTGGTGAAAACCGACATCGAAGGTCTACCTTTGATGACGGTTTTAAACTGACATCGTTGAGAACTTTTTACGAAAATTTCCGTCTTTCTCCGAAAAACGTGGCGCCTTTTTTATACACATCTTTAATGACGGGTGATAACCGACATCAAAGGTCACACTTTGATGACGGTTTCAAACTGACATCGTTGAGAAATTTTTACGAAAATTTCCGTCTTTCTCCAAAAAATGCAGCGCCTTTTTTATACACATCTCTAATGACGGACGATAACCGACATCGAAGGTCTCCCTTTGATGACGGTTTTAAACCGACATCGATAAGCAATCTTTTTGCGCCCTTTTTAAATTACATTTAATAACGGTTTAAAACCGTCATCGTAGGTTTCCATTTTTTACAAACGTGAGATGACGGATAAGAACCGTCATGGAAGAGTCTTTTTTAATTACGGTTAGAAACCGTCATTGTACCCCCAAATTTTCAAAAGTTAACATTTTTTCGGGAAAAAATGGCATTTTTTTCACAATTTGTCATCTTAGAGTCAATCCGTCATTGTTGTAAAAATACAATCCGACATCGTAGCCCCAAATTGTTGTAGTGGTTGGGATTACAAATCATGGATGGGAACAAATTCGCGCTAAGCTGGAGCCTGCAAACTCGTAAATGGTGTGCGAGTTTTACACGAACATTGATGAAGAAGAAGGATTCCAGGTGATCGTTCGCGGTGTGGCAGTAGACAGGAGCCCTGAAACGGTCAACTCCTTATTCAATCTACAAGATTTCCATCACGCATAATACAATGAGATGGCAGCAGCGCGATCTAATGAGCAGCTTAATGCGATTGTGTGAGTGGTAGGGATAACAGGGGCTCGGTGGCTGGTGAAAACCGACACCGAAGGTCTACCTTTATTGAAGTCCACCATGGATGACATGTTAGATGACTGGTGAATACCGACATCGAAGGTCTACCTTTGATGACTGTTTTAAACCGACATCGATAAGCAATCTTTTTGCGCCCTTTTTAAATTACATTTAATAACGGTTTAAAACCGTCATCGTAGGTTTCCATTTTTTACAAACGTGAGATGACGGATAAGAACCGTCATGGAAGAGTCTTTTTTAATTACGGTTAGAAACCGTCATTGTACCCCCAAATTTTCAAAAGTTAACATTTTTTGAGGAAAAAATGGCATTTTTTTCACAATTTGTCATCTTAGAGTCAATCCGTCATTGTTGTAAAAATACAATCCGACATCGTAGCCCCAAATTGTTGTAGTGGTTGGGATTACAAATCATGGATGGGAACAAATTCGCGCTAAGCTGGAGCCTGCAAACTCGTAAATGGTGTGCGAGTTTTACACGAACATTGATGAAGAAGAAGGATTCCAGGTGATCGTTCGCGGTGTGGCAGTAGACAGGAGCCCTGAAACGGTCAACTCCTTATTCAATCTACAAGATTTCCATCACGCATAATACAATGAGATGGCAGCAGCGCGATCTAATGAGCAGCTTAATGCGATTGTGTGAGTGGTAGGGATAACAGGGGCTCGGTGGCTGGTGAAAACCGACACCGAAGGTCTACCTTTATTGAAGTCCACCATGGATGACATGTTAGATGACTGGTGAAAACCGACATCGAAGGTCTACCTTTGATGACGGTTTTAAACTGACATCGTTGAGAAGTTTTTACGAAAATTTCCGTCTTTCTCCGAAAAACGTGGCGCCTTTTTTATACACATCTTTAATGACGGGCGATAACCGACATCAAAGGTCACCCTTTGATGACGGTTTCAAACAGACATCGTTGAGAAATTTTTACGAAAATTTCCGTCTTTCTCCGAAAAATGCAGCGCCTTTTTTATACACATCTTTAATGACGGACGATAACCGACATCGAAGGTCTCCCTTTGATGACGGTTTTAAACCGACATCGATAAGCAATCCTTTTGCGCCCTTTTTAAATTACATTTAATAACGGTTTAAAACCGTCATCGTAGGTTTCTATTTTTTAAAAACGTTAGATGACGGATAAGAACCGTCATGGAAGAGTCTTTTTTTAATTACGGTTAGAAACCGTCATTGTACCCCCAAATTTTCAAAAGTTAACATTTTTTCGGGAAAAAATGGCATTTTTTTTCACAATCTGTCATCTTAGAGTCAATCCGTCATTGTTGTAAAAATACAATCCGACATCGTAGCCCCAAATTGTTGTAGTGGTTGGGATTACAAATCATGGATGGGAACAAATTCGCACGGAGCTGGAGCCTGCAAACTCGTAAATGGTGTGCGAGTTTTACACGAACATTGATGAAGAAGAAGGATTCCAGGTGATCGTTCGCGGTGTGGCAGTAGACAGGAGCCCTGAAACGGTCAACTCCTTATTCAATCTACAAGATTTCCCTCACGCATAATACAATGAGATGGCAGCAGCGCCATCTAATGAGCAGCTTAATGCGATTGTGTGAGTGGTAGGGATAACAGGGGCTCGGTGACTGGTGAAAACCGACATCGAAGGTCTACCTTTATTGAAGTCCACCATGGATGACATGTTAGATTACTGGTGAAAACCGACATCGAAGGTCTACCTTTGATGACGGTTTTAAACTGACATCGTTGAGAACTTTTTACGAAAATTTTCGTCTTTCTCCGAAAAACGTGGCGCCTTTTTTATACACATCTTTAATGACGGGTGATAACCGACATCAAAGGTCACACTTTGATGACGGTTTCAAACTGACATCGTTGAGAAATTTTTTACGAAAATTTCCGTCTTTCTCCGAAAAATGCAGCGCCTTTTTTATACACATCTCTAATGACGGACGATAACCGACATCGAAGGTCTCCCTTTGATGACGGTTTTAAACCGACATCGATAAGCAATCTTTTTGCGCCCTTTTTAAATTACATTTAATAACGGTTTAAAACCGTCATCGTAGGTTTCCATTTTTTACAAACGTGAGATGACGGATAAGAACCGTCATGGAAGAGTCTTTTTTAATTACGGTTAGAAACCGTCATTGTACCCCCAAATTTTCAAAAGTTAACATTTTTTCGGGAAAAAATGGCATTTTTTTCACAATTTGTCATCTTAGAGTCAATCCGTCATTGTTGTAAAAATACAATCCGACATCGTAGCCCCAAATTGTTGTAGTGGTTGGGATTACAAATCATGGATGGGAACAAATTCGCGCTAAGCTGGAGCCTGCAAACTCGTAAATGGTGTGCGAGTTTTACACGAACATTGATGAAGAAGAAGGATTCCAGGTGATCGTTCGCGGTGTGGCAGTAGACAGGAGCCCTGAAACGGTCAACTCCTTATTCAATCTACAAGATTTCCATCACGCATAATACAATGAGATGGCAGCAGCGCGATCTAATGAGCAGCTTAATGCGATTGTGTGAGTGGTAGGGATAACAGGGGCTCGGTGGCTGGTGAAAACCGACACCGAAGGTCTACCTTTATTGAAGTCCACCATGGATGACATGTTAGATGACTGGTGAAAACCGACATCGAAGGTCTACCTTTGATGACGGTTTTAAACTGACATCGTTGAGAAGTTTTTACGAAAATTTCCGTCTTTCTCCGAAAAACGTGGCGCCTTTTTTATACACATCTTTAATGACGGGCGATAACCGACATCAAAGGTCACCCTTTGATGACGGTTTCAAACAGACATCGTTGAGAAATTTTTACGAAAATTTCCGTCTTTCTCCGAAAAATGCAGCGCCTTTTTTATACACATCTTTAATGACGGACGATAACCGACATCGAAGGTGTCCCTTTGATGACGGTTTTAAACCGACATCGATAAGCAATCCTTTTGCGCCCTTTTTAAATTACATTTAATAACGGTTTAAAACCGTCATCGTAGGTTTCTATTTTTTAAAAACGTTAGATGACGGATAAGAACCGTCATGGAAGAGTCTTTTTTTAATTACGGTTAGAAACCGTCATTGTACCCCCAAATTTTCAAAAGTTAATATTTTTTCGGGAAAAAATGGCATTTTTTTCACAATCTGTCATCTTAGAGTCAATCCGTCATTGTTGTAAAAATACAATCCGACATCGTAGCCCCAAATTGTTGTAGTGGTTGGGATTACAAATCATGGATGCGAACAAATTCGCGCGGAGCTGGAGCCTGCAAACTCGTAAATGGTGTGCGAGTTTTACACGAACATTGATGAAGAAGAAGGATTCCAGGTGATCGTTCGCGGTGTGGCAGTAGACAGGAGCCCTGAAACGGTCAACTCCTTATTCAATCTACAAGATTTCCCTCACGCATAATACAATGAGATGGCAGCAGCGCCATCTAATGAGCAGCTTAATGCGATTGTGTGAGTGGTAGGGATAACAGGGGCTCGGTGACTGGTGAAAACCGACATCGAAGGTCTACCTTTATTGAAGTCCACCATGGATGACATGTTAGATTACTGGTGAAAACCGACATCGAAGGTCTACCTTTGATGACGGTTTTAAACTGACATCGTTGAGAACTTTTTACGAAAATTTCCGTCTTTCTCCGAAAAACGTGGCGCCTTTTTTATACACATCTTTAATGACGGGTGATAACCGACATCAAAGGTCACACTTTGATGACGGTTTCAAACTGACATCGTTGAGAAATTTTTACGAAAATTTCCGTCTTTCTCCGAAAAATGCAGCGCCTTTTTTATACACATCTCTAATGACGGACGATAACCGACATCGAAGGTCTCCCTTTGATGACGGTTTTAAACCGACATCGATAAGCAATCTTTTTGCGCCCTTTTTAAATTACATTTAATAACGGTTTAAAACCGTCATCGTAGGTTTCCATTTTTTACAAACGTGAGATGACGGATAAGAACCGTCATGGAAGAGTCTTTTTTAATTACGGTTAGAAACCGTCATTGTACCCCCAAATTTTCAAAAGTTAACATTTTTTCGGGAAAAAATGGCATTTTTTTCACAATTTGTCATCTTAGAGTCAATCCGTCATTGTTGTAAAAATACAATCCGACATCGTAGCCCCAAATTGTTGTAGTGGTTGGGATTACAAATCATGGATGGGAACAAATTCGCGCTAAGCTGGAGCCTGCAAACTCGTAAATGGTGTGCGAGTTTTACACGAACATTGATGAAGAAGAAGGATTCCAGGTGATCGTTCGCGGTGTGGCAGTAGACAGGAGCCCTGAAACGGTCAACTCCTTATTCAATCTACAAGATTTCCATCACGCATAATACAATGAGATGGCAGCAGCGCGATCTAATGAGCAGCTTAATGCGATTGTGTGAGTGGTAGGGATAACAGGGGCTCGGTGGCTGGTGAAAACCGACACCGAAGGTCTACCTTTATTGAAGTCCACCATGGATGACATGTTAGATGACTGGTGAATACCGACATCGAAGGTCTACCTTTGATGACGGTTTTAAACCGACATCGATAAGCAATCTTTTTGCGCCCTTTTTAAATTACATTTAATAACGGTTTAAAACCGTCATCGTAGGTTTCCATTTTTTACAAACGTGAGATGACGGATAAGAACCGTCATGGAAGAGTCTTTTTTAATTACGGTTAGAAACCGTCATTGTACCCCCAAATTTTCAAAAGTTAACAATTTTTGAGGAAAAAATGGCATTTTTTTCACAATTTGTCATCTTAGAGTCAATCCGTCATTGTTGTAAAAATACAATCCGACATCGTAGCCCCAAATTGTTGTAGTGGTTGGGATTACAAATCATGGATGGGAACAAATTCGCGCTAAGCTGGAGCCTGCAAACTCGTAAATGGTGTGCGAGTTTTACACGAACATTGATGAAGAAGAAGGATTCCAGGTGATCGTTCGCGGTGTGGCAGTAGACAGGAGCCCTGAAACGGTCAACTCCTTATTCAATCTACAAGATTTCCATCACGCATAATACAATGAGATGGCAGCAGCGCGATCTAATGAGCAGCTTAATGCGATTGTGTGAGTGGTAGGGATAACAGGGGCTCGGTGGCTGGTGAAAACCGACACCGAAGGTCTACCTTTATTGAAGTCCACCATGGATGACATGTTAGATGACTGGTGAAAACCGACATCGAAGGTCTACCTTTGATGACGGTTTTAAACTGACATCGTTGAGAAGTTTTTACGAAAATTTCCGTCTTTCTCCGAAAAACGTGGCGCCTTTTTTATACACATCTTTAATGACGGGCGATAACCGACATCAAAGGTCTCCCTTTGATGACGGTTTCAAACTGACATCGTTGAGAAATTTTTACGAAAATTTCCGTCTTTCTCCGAAAAATGCAGCGCCTTTTTTATACACATCTTTAATGACGGACGATAACCGACATCGAAGGTCTCCCTTTGATGACGGTTTTAAACCGACATCGATAAGCAATCTTTTTGCGCCCTTTTTAAATTACATTTAATAACGGTTTAAAACCGTCATCGTAGGTTTCCATTTTTTACAAACGTGAGATGACGGATAAGAACCGTCATGGAAGAGTCTTTTTTAATTACGGTTAGAAACCGTCATTGTACCCCCAAATTTTCAAAAGTTAACATTTTTTCGGGAAAAAATGGCATTTTTTTCACAATTTGTCATCTTAGAGTCAATCCGTCATTGTTGTAAAAATACAATCCGACATCGTAGCCCCAAATTGTTGTAGTGGTTGGGATTACAAATCATGGATGGGAACAAATTCGCGCTAAGCTGGAGCCTGCAAACTCGTAAATGGTGTGCGAGTTTTACACGAACATTGATGAAGAAGAAGGATTCCAGGTGATCGTTCGCGGTGTGGCAGTAGACAGGAGCCCTGAAACGGTCAACTCCTTATTCAATCTACAAGATTTCCATCACGCATAATACAATGAGATGGCAGCAGCGCGATCTAATGAGCAGCTTAATGCGATTGTGTGAGTGGTAGGGATAACAGGGGCTCGGTGGCTGGTGAAAACCGACACCGAAGGTCTACCTTTATTGAAGTCCACCATGGATGACATGTTAGATGACTGGTGAAAACCGACATCGAAGGTCTACCTTTGATGACGGTTTTAAACTGACATCGTTGAGAAGTTTTTACGAAAATTTCCGTCTTTCTCCGAAAAACGTGGCGCCTTTTTTATACACATCTTTAATGACGGGCGATAACCGACATCAAAGGTCACCCTTTGATGACGGTTTCAAACAGACATCGTTGAGAAATTTTTACGAAAATTTCCGTCTTTCTCCGAAAAATGCAGCGCCTTTTTTATACACATCTTTAATGACGGACGATAACCGACATCGAAGGTCTCCCTTTGATGACGGTTTTAAACCGACATCGATAAGCAATCCTTTTGCGCCCTTTTTAAATTACATTTAATAACGGTTTAAAACCGTCATCGTAGGTTTCTATTTTTTAAAAACGTTAGATGACGGATAAGAACCGTCATGGAAGAGTCTTTTTTTAATTACGGTTAGAAACCGTCATTGTACCCCCAAATTTTCAAAAGTTAACATTTTTTCGGGAAAAAATGGCATTTTTTTCACAATCTGTCATCTTAGAGTCAATCCGTCATTGTTGTAAAAATACAATCCGACATCGTAGCCCCAAATTGTTGTAGTGGTTGGGATTACAAATCATGGATGGGAACAAATTCGCACGGAGCTGGAGCCTGCAAACTCGTAAATGGTGTGCGAGTTTTACACGAACATTGATGAAGAAGAAGGATTCCAGGTGATCGTTCGCGGTGTGGCAGTAGACAGGAGCCCTGAAACGGTCAACTCCTTATTCAATCTACAAGATTTCCCTCACGCATAATACAATGAGATGGCAGCAGCGCCATCTAATGAGCAGCTTAATGCGATTGTGTGAGTGGTAGGGATAACAGGGGCTCGGTGACTGGTGAAAACCGACATCGAAGGTCTACCTTTATTGAAGTCCACCATGGATGACATGTTAGATTACTGGTGAAAACCGACATCGAAGGTCTACCTTTGATGACGGTTTTAAACTGACATCGTTGAGAACTTTTTACGAAAATTTCCGTCTTTCTCCGAAAAACGTGGCGCCTTTTTTATACACATCTTTAATGACGGGTGATAACCGACATCAAAGGTCACACTTTGATGACGGTTTCAAACTGACATCGTTGAGAAATTTTTACGAAAATTTCCGTCTTTCTCCGAAAAATGCAGCGCCTTTTTTATACACATCTCTAATGACGGACGATAACCGACATTGAAGGTCTCCCTTTGATGACGGTTTTAAACCGACATCGATAAGCAATCTTTTTGCGCCCTTTTTAAATTACATTTAATAACGGTTTAAAACCGTCATCGTAGGTTTCCATTTTTTACAAACGTTAGATGACGGATAAGAACCGCATGGAAGAGTCTTTTTTTAATTACGGTTAGAAACCGTCATTGTACCCCCAAATTTTCAAAAGTTAACATTTTTTTGGGAAAAAAAGGCATTTTTTTCACAATCTGTCATCTTAGAGTCAATCCGTCATTGTTGTAAAAATACAATCCGACATCGTAGCCCCAAATTGTTGTAGTGGTTGGGATTACAAATCATGGATGGGAACAAATTCTCGCGAAGCTGGAGCCTGCAAACTCGTAAATGGTGTGCGCGTTTTACACGAACATTGATGAAGAAGAAGGATTCCAGGTGATCGTTCGCGGTGTGGCGGTAGGCAGGAGCCATGAAACGGTCAACTCCTTATTCAATCTACAAGATTTCCCTCACGCATAATACAATGAGATGGCAGCAGTGCCATCTAATGAGCAGCTTAATGCGATTGTGTGAGTGGTAGGGATAACAGGGGCTCGGTGACTGGTGAAAACCGACATCGAAGGTCTACCTTTGATGACGGTTTTAAACTGACATCGTTGAGAAGTTTTTACGAAAATTTTCGTCTTTCTCAGAAAAACGTGGCGCCTTTTTTATACACATCTTTAATGACGGGCGATAACCGACATCAAAGGTCACCCTCTGATGACGGTTTCAAACTGACATCGTTGAGAAATTTTTACGAAAATTTCCGTCTTTCTCCGAAAAATGCAGCGCCTTTTTTATACACATCTTTAATGACGGACGATAACCGACATCGAAGGTCTCCCTTTGATGACGGTTTTAAACCGACATCGATAAGCAATCTTTTTGCGCCCTTTTTAAATTACATTTAATAACGGTTTAAAACCGTCATCGTAGGTTTCCATTTTTTACAAATGTTAGATGACGGATAAGAACCGTCATGGAAGACTCTTTTTTTAATTACGGTTAGAAACCGTCATTGTACCCCCAAATTTTCAAAAGTTAACATTTTTTCGGGAAAAAATGGAATTTTTTTCACAATCTGTAATCTTAGAGTCAATCCGTCATTGTTGTAAAAATACAATCCGACATCGTAGCCCCAAATTGTTGCAGTGGTTGGGATTACAAATCATGGATGGGAACAAATTCGCGCGAAGCTGGAGCCTGCAAACTCGTAAATGGTGTGCGAGTTTTACGCGAACATTGATGAAGAAGAAGGATTCCAGGTGATCGTTCGCGGTGTGGCAGTAGACAGGAGCCCTGAAACGGTCAACTCCTTATTCAATCTACAAGATTTCCCTCACGCATAATACAATGAGATGGCAGCAACGCCATCTAATGAGCAGCTTAATGCGATTGTGTGAGTGGTAGGGATAACAGGGGCTCGGTGACTGGTGAAAACCGACATCGAAGGTCTACCTTTATTGAAGTCGACCATGGATGACATGTTAGATAACTGGTGAAAACTGACATCGATGGTCTACCTTTGATGACGGTTTTAAACTGACATCGTTGAGAAGTTTTTACGAAAATTTCCGTCTTTCTCCGAAAAACGTGGCGCCTTTTTTATACACATCTTTAATGACGGGCGATAACCGACATCAAAGGTCTCCCTTTGATGACGGTTTCAAACTGACATCGTTGAGAAATTTTTACGAAAATTTCCGTCTTTCTCCGAAAAATGCAGCGCCTTTTTTATACACATCTTTAATGACGGACGATAACCGACATCGAAGGTCTCCCTTTGATGACGGTTTTAAACCGACATCGATAAGCAATCTTTTTGCGCCCTTTTTAAATTACATTTAATAACGGTTTAAAACCGTCATCGTAGGTTTCCATTTTTTACAAACGTGAGATGACGGATAAGAACCGTCATGGAAGAGTCTTTTTTAATTACGGTTAGCAACCGTCATTGTACCCCCAAATTTTCAAAAGTTAACATTTTTTCGGGAAAAAATGGCATTTTTTTCACAATCTGTCATCTTAGAGTCAATCCGTCATTGTTGTAAAAATACAATCCGACATCGTAGCCCCAAATTGTTGTAGTGGTTGGGATTACAAATCATGGATGGGAACAAATTCGCGCTAAGCTGGAGCCTGCAAACTCGTAAATGGTGTGCGAGTTTTACACGAACATTGATGAAGAAGAAGGATTCCAGGTGATCGTTCGCGGTGTGGCAGTAGACAGGAGCCCTGAAACGGTCAACTCCTTATTCAATCTACAAGATTTCCATCACGCATAATACAATGAGATGGCAGCAGCGCGATCTAATGAGCAGCTTAATGCGATTGTGTGAGTGGTAGGGATAACAGGGGCTCGGTGGAGGCTTTCGAAGATGGAGAAGAGGACTTGTCAAGTTTCTTACCACAAGAGTGAGGCAAACTCATGGCTCGGATTTGTAATTTTCAGATCCTTCAGTGTTGATGTAGGAAAAATAATCTCCAGTGAGATCCATAATTGCTTGAGGAAAAAGTTCGACAAGCTTTTATTCCTGAATACAATCACAATGTTGTGTAAGACGGCTGGGGTACCAGAGAGCAACGACGACATCAAATTATTTGATATGGGGATAATCGACAAACCAAACCTGGCGAGGCTGCAAAGGACTCAGGAGGTACGCCAGAGTGGATTGGTGTGTTGCATCCACAATATCCAAGAGCAACTACAGCTGGTGTTCAGTCGCTTGGAGTTTGTTGAAAGGCAGCATCAAACGTGCTGGCCGAGCTATGCAAAAATGAAGGATGCCACAACAAAGAAGGCTTTACTTGCAAACTTTTCTAAACCATATCAAGCCTTCCCCGTAATCCCCGATGACCATATGAACCTGTAGATCCCACCCCCGCCAGTTGAACGAGATAAAGATGAAAAAGTTGTTGGCCAAGAAGATTGGGAAGGGAAGAGAGTTTGAGTGAGCATTTATTTTGACTAATAAAATTTGTTTGCTCGCTTGTTTGTCTGACCATGTGTTTTTTCTACTGTTATGAGAATCTGCTTCTGTTTGTTTTTTTTTTTTTTTTTGCTGGCTTAAAAAAATTATTCTTGCTGCTGTAAATTTTATCTTTTTAATCAAATCTTTGACTTTTTTTTTTCTTGGCACACCTGAGTATTCCTAACTTATTTTTCTTCTAAACTTTTGAAGCTTGGACTAGTTAACTTAATTAGATAAAGGTATTGTGATCTTCAGAAACCTTTTGCTTGAGCATTCCTTCTAGCCTAGGCAAGAAGTTCTCAGGTAGCATTGTCTTATTTTATCAACCTTAAGTTTAGTCTTAGTCCTACGCTTAGATTAAAATTATGAGTAAAAAAATTAAGTTTGGGGGAGTTAATTATATATTGTTAATTCAGTGGGGACAATGAAAAGATTAAGTTTGCGGGACTTTGAGGCACTCCTCTTGTTTTGCCCGAGCATTCCTCTCTCCATAATTTTTTTATACGTTATTGAGTAATCATGGACATTTGTGACACCCACAGTTTGTCTTTGCATCAAAAGATGGCTAGCAAATATTGAGGAAAAATATAATATGTGAAAAAAAAAGACTTTGCTGAAAAACTGACAGAGCAAAACTTTTGAAGGATGAATGATGATCTGGCAATTTTCTATCTCCCAAGGTTTAGGTGAGCTTTATCATAACATGTCGCCATTATGAGAAGCAAGGGATAGATAACTAAAGATTTTTGGGTTTAGCAATGAATGTGTAGCCTAGTTGGTAAAAAGCTTAAGGCAAGGGTATACTGCATCATAAAATGGGTCATCCTGTGCACGACATTTTAAGGCTGTACGGTTGTTTTAAGTCTGAAAGACGAAAGAATAAATCCCTTAAAGTTTGTTAAAAATGTCTGGAATATAACTGGGTTGTGGTAGTTCTTAGGGTTGAGTTAAAGGTGGTGATTATTTGTGCAACGCTAAAAGAATTGTTTTGCTGCAACAATGTATGGTTTTATAGGCTGCTCGGTAAAGGTTGAAGGTAGTGTTATTATCTGTTTTAATTATGTTGTGCTATGATCAATGTTTTGAAATTTATGAGAAAGTATGTTAGTATTGCTCGAGACCCGCAATAGTTCAAGTTTGGGGGTATGATAACTCTCCAAAAGGGAGTTATTTGTGCCTTATTCTGTGATGATTTATATGTTATTTGTGCCAAATAGGTGTGTTATTGGATAAATATAATGTGTTTTAACATAATTATAAGAATTGATGCTTTGGAGTTCTTTTGTAGAGAAATTAATGCTAATTAGATTAAGGGAGATAAATTTGTTGATCCAGCAAAGCTGGTAGCAAAATTGGCTACGTGAGTTGCACGTGATTCATTAATGAGGTGGCGTTTCCAACATTGATCTCGAATTTAGGAGGCATGGAGAGATTTCCACATGTCATATTTGACCTAATTAGGTTTGACTTCACGTTATAAAAGGGAGTAGCCATATCAAGTCAAAATATTCCAAATTAATTCCATCTTTTGGAGACCGAATAGATGAAATATCGATTGGAGACCTTAGAAGACCATTTTCTACAAATTTCTTTAAGGAGGACTATTCTTTCTTGTAGAGTTTGTAGTTGTGGATGTGCTTAATCAGATTGTTACGTGTGTTATTTCTATTTCCATGAACTAATTTACTTTAGGCAATGGTTGAGAATAATGTAATTGCCATTCCTTTATAATCTTGCGATTCTTATCGATCTTGATCACTTGTTGTTCTTAATTTCATTTTGTGCCTGCCTGGCCAGCCGGTATGGATACATTCTCTTAGTTTCATGGATGATTTAAGTGTTGTGTGGCTTGTAATCACATTAGACCTTTATAGCTGGTGGACGCAAACACTTGAGCTAGGGATAGCCAATTGTCTAACGCTTGATCGGTAGTACTTCATTGGAGTTAAAACCTATTCCAAAAAATCTAGAGTTGCGGGAGCATCCTGTTGATAAGACTATGAGAGATTGTTTGATCAATAGAATTGCTGGATCATCTTTTTAACAGTCACAAAAGTCTTAACCAGTGTCTGTTTCCAATTTGTTTCCTTTATTCGTTTACATTTTTGCTTTTACTATTTCTTTTGTTCCAACATTTTTAAAACCCAATCAATTTATCAACCTTAAAATCACTAAAAATATTTTTTTTTTTTAAAAAAAAGGTAAAGTGAGACCATTCAAGACCTCGTGGATATGATAAAATGCTTACTACTTGCTGCAGATTATGTGCACTTGCATAGTGTTTTGGAGTTAATTTATCTTATATTTTTAACCACTTCGAGTATAAAGATAAATGGCATCTCGCTCCTGGCTATTAAATTTCCTATTATTTGGCATTGGTCATAGTTATTTGCAAATAGGTGGGCATCTCTGAAAAGACTAGGCCGAAAGTACCCACTACTATGTAGGACGTTGGTTGTAGTTTTCAATCCTGCGAAGTGCCCTCCATACGGAGCTGAGTGACATGCTTCCAAAATATACGACAGGTCTTCCTCTTTCAGACACCTTCTAAGTATCTGGTCTGGTCCAAGCCTGTACAAATAAGGTTCATCCCAATAGCACTCTTTCACATCTTTTAAAAACTTCTTCAGTTGTTGAGTTGTTGCATCAAGAAGTTTCATTCCACTAACTAAATAATTCACATAGTCCGCAAAACATTGAATCCCAATTGCTTTTACCGCCAATAACTGTTCATCTGCAAACGCCTCTTGAATCTCCAGCCTCTCTTCGACTTGTGCCATGGAGTGACAGAGGTAAATATATTTCAAATGTTCAGGCAACGGTTTGAGCTCCAAATCCGGGGGTTCAATCACATATGGTTGCATTTGCTTGAATTATTCTTTGTTCCACTTGAAAGGATTCCTTAGTGCGTCCACTCGTGCTATTTTAGAGTTAATCTCGATCGGTTCCTCCTTAATTGTCTCTACTTCTTCAATCTTTTGTTCACACATGATAGGACCTAAATAGTCCTATTTTATTACCTCTAATCTAACTTTGTTAGAGGAATTTTATGCTTTCCTTGTCTTATTTGCAGGATCATTGAGCTTAGGTGATGTCGGGAGCCAATCATGCTAAATTGGTGTTCATTTCGGCCAATTAAGGAGTTTTGGAGTCATCCCGGTGCCTTAGATGGTGAGGAGGTGAAAAGACCCAAGTGTATTGAAGCAGGCCTGAAGAACCACACCAAGAGTCGAAGATTAAAGCCCTGTACTGAGATAAAACGAGAAAAGACCGAGAAATAAAACAACATGCTCGGATTAGGGATGGCAACGAGACGTTGTCCCTGGCGTCTCGACAATACGGCGTTTTCTATAAATACTAGGCTTCGATTTAGTCCGTCGTTAGGTTAGAATTTTGGCCCTTTTTCGATTCCTTTCGTCTCTTTTATTTTCCAGCTTCTGTAAAGACCTTTCTAGAGCATACTTTATGGATTCTTTCGTATTAGTTTACAATTTTTCTTCGTTTATGAGCAGCTCAACACTTTTATATCGTTATATTGGGGTTATGTTCTAGATGTAATTGATCATGGCTGAGTTTTCTGGTATGTAAGTTATGTTCTTGTTGTATTTTTATTAGATTTTGCATGTAATCCTGTTTAAACCAATACATGAGATTCGTTTCTTAGGCTTGACAACCCTAGGAGATTTCTACTTGTGTATTCTATTAATTATTTTTAGATAGCCACTAGGTTGAGGCAAGACAATCTCTGTGGAGTGATGACCCTTGATAGGCCTAGGATGCATGTTAAAGGTTCTGTTAATTAGATTTAAATTGAATTTATGTTTAGTTAATACAATTTCGGGCCCATGAACACAAAGCGGCTAGTTTAAGTAGTTAATTGCGATGTTTTAGATTATTTATTTTAGATTAGTTAGACATAACTTAGTAGTCTTTGTGAGGTTTGGAATTGTTACTACTCTATGCATGAGGGGCGGCGGTCGATAATGACAACTTAATTAATCATTTTAATTGCAGGGTTCTGGGTTAACGAGTTAATTGAACACAGGTTAGTCTAGGGGGGTCCTCAGAGTAACCAAGAAGCCAATCAAACTAATAAAAATTAGCATATAATAATTTTTAGATAAAACTAGGAAGCCAAGTGAAATCACATATTGATTTTCGCCTTATTTATTTGCTTCGCATGCTTATTTTTGTTTTCTCAATTCAGTATTGTATCTTATTCAGTCCTTTTTCCAAAACCCCTCTGTTACATGAACACGAAATTCTGCATGTGCTAGATCCCCTTCCCTGTGTTCGACCGCGACCACTATTTCTACAAAATAGTTAAAGTGTCGTGGATTATAAATTTATTTGGCTCGAGCCACACGACAGGCTCCATCAAATTGGCGTCATTTTCGGGGAAGGGCGTTTTCTAGGATTTATAGGATTTTGTATTTTTTAATTCTTGTTTGCATGGTTTATGATCACATGTGTTTCGCACGACAACGATCTTAGGTTCCAGATATCTCTAGAGCGGAGACGAGATTAAGAATGAGGACAAGAAGAAGAATAATAGATAATCTCAGAGAGGTTGAAGCCCCAACCATTGCTAAGAGAATGTTGAGGCAGCTGGCAGTGCCAGATCTGAATCAACAGACACTTTGTATTACCTACCCCGAGACAACAGGTAACTTTGGGTTAAATTCAGGTTTAATTCACTTACTCCCTATTTTTCGTGGTACTGCAGGAGAGGACCCGCATAAGTATTTGTAGAAATTCTACATTGTATGTTCTGGTATGAGACCTCATGGAGTGACAGAGGAAGCACTGAACCTGAGGGCATTCTGCTTTTCGCTAAAGGATTCAGCAAAAGGTTTGTTTTATTACCTTCCCTCCGGCTCTATGAGCACATGGAATGAAACAAAACGGCGATTCCTGGAAAAGGCATTTTCCTGTTAGTCGAGCTGCTAAATTAAGTAAGGAAATTTACGGGATTTGTCAGGATTCAAGAGAAAGCTTGTATGACTATTGGAATAGATTCAACCGGCCTTGTGCAAGCTTCCCACACCATAAGATTCTCGATCACCTCCTAACCCAATATTTTTATGAGGGGATGTTGCCTTTAGATAGGAGCATGGTTGATGCTGATAGCAGAGTAACTTTGCTTGATAAGACCCCTTTAGAGGCCAGAGATCTAATCTCGAGCATGGCTAAAAATTCCTAGCTGTTTTGCCTAGGGAACCCTCAGCTCGGAATCAAGCAGCTTCCAAAAGCGAGGTAAGTGAACTTCAAATTGAACTGCATGAACTCTTTAAACTTGTTCGTTCTCTTGTTTCAGATCGAGCCAAGGAAAAAGGCGCAAATTGCCTGAGGTGAATGATGTGAACAACCATGTAGGTGTTTCACAGAGGCTCAAACACCATGAATTCCTTGAATCGAGCTTTCCTCAAGAGCTTGACTCATCCCCAGATGTGTCGTGGGAGGACATGGTTAACTTGTTCATTGATTTTTCAGTAAGGTCTCGACAAGAGACACGTGACTCAATCCTAGACCTTGAGAACCAGGGGAGTAAGCTAAGAGAAAAAGTTAATACGAAGGGGAGTTCTGACCAACACAACTCCGATTCCGAGAATGTAAGTGTTGTCACAATGAGAAGTGGCAAGGAACTCCCTCCCAGGACTCCTCACCCAGTTCCTCACCCACCTCAAGAAATGACTGAAGGGGCTGGACCGAGCTCCCCAAAGTCTCTTGCCCAGGTAACTTCCGATCCTCCAATATTTCCTAATGATGAAGTCCCCAAGGCTCCCTTTCTCAGCAGGTTATCTAAACCAGGAGAGCAGGCATTGGACCAAGAGCTGATGGACATATTCAAGCGCATGAAGGTGAATATCCCACTTCTTGATGCGATCAAGCAAATTCCCAGGTACGCAAAATCCCTTTAGGACTTATGCACAAACAAAAGGGGACCTGGAGAAAAAGAAAAGGTAGTTGTAAGCAAAAATGTTTCAGCCATGTTGAAAAAGGACATCCCACAAAAGTGTAAAGACCCAGGTGTGTTCACATTGCCATGCATGATTGGAGATAGGAGACTGGAGCGATGCAAACTAGACCTAGGAGCATCTATAAACGTCATGTCGTATTCTATTTATCAATAACTTAATCTCAATGGCATGCATGAAACTAACATTGTTATGCAACAAGCTAATAGAACTGTAGTTCACCCTCTAGGTTGTGTGGAAGATGTTTTGGTTAAGGTGGGTGACTTCATATTTCCTGTTGATTTTTACATAATAAATATTGATGAACATGTGCCCCCCACCTGTGCCACCATCTTACTTGGGAGACCATTCATGAAAACTGCTAATGCTAAAATTGATGTCTGTAGAGTTCGATGACAAGGTTGTGACATTTAATTTGTTTAACATGATTATACATCCAGAAAGTGTTGTAGCTTCAGTATGTCAGGTCGATGTAGTAGACTCTTTGGCATAGGACACGATCACACAAGATGACTATGCTACCCATCAGGACTTGGAAGACGAAGAAGAAGTGGACGATAGTGAGGAGTCACCCTTTGGGTCGGCCACGAACTCTCAGGAAATGAATGTTGGAATCCTTTCTCAAGCCAATAAACTTTTGCCATCTGTCATAAAAGCACCAAAAGTAGAGTTCAAAATCTTACCTAAACACCTTAATTCACTACAAGAAAAAACACCTTCAGTGGCGCACGAAACACGTTGCTAAAACGAAAAACACGTCGCTACAAATTTCACCGACGTGCATGGCTTTGTCGCTGCATCCGTCACTGTTTCGCGTAGTCGTAAGTATTTGTGGCGTCTTCTGTAGACGTTGCTAAAAGTGATCTTCAGTGACGTCTACACGTTGGTGTAAGGGATAAGTAGGGACGTCGGGACACATCGCTGGCAATATGTTTCAGCGACATCTACCTTGTTGTCGTTGAAGATGGTTTTCAGTGACGCGGTCTGCAGGTTACTAAAAATTAATCTTCAGTGACGCAGTCTACATGTCACACAAAATCAGTTTTAGTGACATGGACAATGTTGCTAAAGCACTCAAACTTGTAAGAAATCAGATATTTTGCGACAGCTATGTGTGTCGGTAAAAGTAATATTACGCGTCACTAAAACCTCAATGCAAGTTTTTTTTGGTATGCTTTCCATGTTGTCATGGGAACGTACTGTATTGTGATCGTTTACCGATATTATGTAGCTAAAAATTGTTTATGATTTAAAAAATAAATAGTTAATTCAATAAGTAAACATAGAAATAAAATAATAGTACCATCTTCGAACTAATTACTAATTCAACAATCAAATATAAATGTCATATACCAATTTAAAGTGAAAATGCACTACTTCATATATTAACCATAACCAAGAAACATGTGTAGAATCTAATAAAAATTGATCATTTTCTAAAATGATCTCAAGTCTAAACGAAGCTTGTTTAACAAAATGATTCACATAACATCAAAATGACTAACAAAAGATCAAAAACAAAAAAACGAACCTACATTCTTCACATTTCCATACAAAAAGTGGGAGCGCCTTGGCAAACCATTCATGCATCCAAGCAGAAAAAAAAAAGAATAAGATATGTAAGCATGAGGTTAAATAATTGAAATAGAGATGATATAACTCAAATCAAGACAAACAACTCATCAAAAGTTATGAAACTAAACTTACAACAACAAGAACTTTCAACATTGAACAAACATGAACACAACTACACTTATGAGAAATAATGAACATAAACGTAACAACATAAGCAACCATCTCTATTCAATGAACTGAATAAAACAACTGAAACTACATTTATAAGAACTTAATGAATCTAAACTTATCAACATCACAACAACTACACTAGTTAAAATACATAAGTGCAAATAGGTATCGACCTTCCTAAACACAACAACTAAATGGAAAATAAGTGGAACTAAACTTTAAACAACACAATAACTAGTTAAAGGGCCCAAGTGCAACAAGGTATTAACCCCCCAAATAGAATAACTTAACAACTACAACTTAGAAACTCAACTTTGCAAATGGAATGATTCAACTAAACAACTCAACAAAATTAAACTCCATAAACACAATAACCTAAGTTCAACAAGGTATTGACCCCCCCCCCCTCCCAAACACAATACCTTAACAAAAAAAACAACGAAACCCATCTTTGCAAATGGAACAACTCAACAAGGTATTGACTATCCCCTAAACACAACAACTACACTAGTTAAAATACTTAAGTGCAAATAGGTATCAGCCTTCCTAAACACAACAACTAAATGGAAAATAAGTGAAACTAAACTTTAAAAAACACAATAACTAGTTAAAATGACTAAGTGCAACAAGGTATTGACCCCCCAAATAGAATAACTTAACAATTACAACTTAGAAACTCAACTTTGCAAATGGAACAATTCAACTAAACAACTCTACAAAATTAAACTCCCAAAATACAATAACTTAAGTGCAACAAGGTATTGACCCCCTCTCCCAAACACAATACCTTAACAAATCAAACAACGAAACTAATCTTTGCAAACGGAACAACTCAACAAAAACAAACTCCCTAAAAACTTATCGCAAATATCATGAAAGCCATTTGTTGTCACACCCCCTCCCGGACCACCTGCAAGCCTAGCCCGAAAGACGGCGTGAAGCCAACAGACATCATCTCCTCTAACGATCCCTGTTGACCCTAATGAAACGTTAAACCTGATAAACATACTAATCTTAGATTTAAAACATTCTACATGAAGCAGAACACAACGGAATCCCTGGAAACAAACTTTCAACAAACACGAGGTGCCGCCCTGACGTAACTTTGTTCGGATAATAACCTGATATAGATATCACAACCTAAAACATATACAACTAGGGTTTATACAACCACGACCTCTAGGACAATATTATCCAGTCCTTGCAAAACATTTACAATATGAACAGACTCAATATGCAACTCCACCCATGTACTGGAGCTTATTCTGAAACTTTCAGCAGACGTTGGTAGTCTATTAGGCACCGGGAGCTCGATCTCTACCTGAAAAGTGGGAAAACATTTTGAACAGAATGAGCTACGAAGCCCAGTGAGTGACTAGCTTTAAAAACTGTAGATTTGTAAATCGGAACACGTGATAAACCTTTAAGCGTATAAATCTGTTCAATCAAGCGTTTAACATAAACGTGTAACGATAATAGCTTTCTCAAATAACTCGCAAGTATGTTATTAAATATATAGCAAGGCATATCAAGTACATCGAGCAATTTAACTAACATGACCGATCTACGTTGTGTCGGGCACGCCCAGTACAACCAACGTATACTAGTCCTACGATGTAGTGGGGCCCGCCCAGCACTCCCATCGCCTTTGTTGTAGTGGGGCCCGCCCAGCACTCCCATCGTCTTTGTCGTAGTGGGGCCCGCCCAGCACTCACGACAGCATCATTGTCACGGAGTATACTCAACGTCAACAACGGAATATAACCTGTATGCACACGGTACCATATACCCTCGGGCTCATTATCTCAGTCATGTAGTCAATAGAAAATCACATGAAAACATTAAAACATTCCCGCTGATGGTTATCTTTCATAAAACTCAAGCTTACTCAGCTTGCTCGTGAAAAACCGAAAATCTTTAAAAAGAACTTGCTAATACATACTTTACTTTAAACGATATCGTTTCAGCTACTTTTCATAAAGTCATCAACCACGTGTTTGTATATAAACCTCATTAGAAAATTTAAGCTCAAAACTTATGCTTAAAACCGTTCAGAGAAATCATGTATCATTCATAGAAACATATAAAAATTCTAGAAATGAGTAACCGTTGGAAACAAATTTTTTAAACTCATTTTGTCACTCACAGTCTTAGCTAGTTCCCTGGTCTGTAGACTCAACCTATTTCCTCTTGGCCTATCAAATAAACAAAACCGAGCATTAGAACAATAATTAGCTTTGTCTTTCCATGCTCAAGAATTTCTAAACAATTGGATTAAGAATCACATTCACATTCTACTTTCCAGATTTTTCAGATTTTATACCCTAACTTCCAATACCCATAACTTCCTCAATACTTAACCAAAATTAATATACTACGCATCAAACTCTTCATTTTCGAACACTCTACAACTTATCGGAAGAAAGGAAAAAGAGATTCCCTACCAATTCACCCAGAAACGCTTCGAACACACACAACACAAATTCGAGCTTCCCTGCTACCCTTTATCTTTTTCCTGAAATTAAACCTACTTAAAGTCATTTTTGGCTCACACATTCTCATGAAAGTTGTAGGATATTGAATAAGCTTTCCAACCATTCCAAATAGAGCTTCTGATTCAACTTGTACACCCCAGAGTGATCAAAACATCAGAGATCCTCCTAGTTTGCCCGAAAATCATGTGCTCTGTTTTCCATTCCAAAAACCATTAACTTCTCATACGATTTAGCTCCAGCTTCCTTCATGAAATTTATTAGAAAATTAACTAACTTTCAAGAACATCAAACCTCACCTCTTAGTTCCTTCTGTGTAGCTCAAACCGAATAAAAAAGCAGAGGTTGACAGTTTGCACCCAGATGCTGCAATGGCTGGCTTTGCATGAGCGTTTTCCTATCTTCTTCAACCTCAAAACCACAAAACTCGTCTTCTTCTTCCTCCTTCACTCTCTCCTTATAGTGCTCGGATCATTTGGATGCAAAATGATGGAAAAATGATGGAGAAAAGGGACATCCCAGATAATACTGATAACGAGCAAGAATGTCGCTATTTTAGTCCCAATTTATTAGGATTTTCTGTGCTTTAATCGTGTTTTTAATGAAAATATTTAATGTATTTTGTTATTTGGTCCTTAGGAGCAAAGTTGTGGATTTTTGGGAAAAAATGCTTACAATGAAGCCAATCAAGCCCAAATTCAAGCTTGGACCAAGAGGGGAGTCAAAGAGGCCAATCATGAAGAAAATGCCCAAAAAGAAGATGAAGAGAAGGCCCAATTAGAAGCCCAAACCGTAGCTGAAATTGCTGGAAAATGGCACAGCGTCGCGACACTGTCAATTCCTTTCCTCCGTCCTTTGGCTCCTTGGGAGCCTCTCTCAAGGCTTTCTAGCCTTTTTGAGAGATTTCTTTAGTGGGAAATATTTTGGGGAATTTTGGGGAGCACCTTAGGAGGCTCAAGGAGTAGTCGGCGGAGCTCCGAGCGTTAGCGAAGGGGTTTTTCGCGGTCAATTCCTTTCCTTTTATGCTCTTAATTATGTTTTTCATTGTAAATGTTGTGGATATTTTAGCTATGAGTAGCTAAACCCAAATTTGGGGTCTTGGAATGAAATTATAGTTTAAATATTGTTATAATTTCCTGTCTCTTGCCCTTTGTCCTAATTATATGTATGGATGTGCTTAATGCTTTATTCAATCTGGCCAATTGTGTAATGATTCGATTCTTAATGGAAACTTGACGGAGAGAAGTTAGGATAGATCATAATCCATGCAACTAGTTTAATTGCCCGTCATGACACCAGGATTAGTTGATTAAACTTAGATTATTAATCAGAGCGTAATAATTAATGATTTTTAACGGCGCTAAGGACACTTAGGTTGTTAAAATGAATTAATTACAATTAGGGGAAACCGACAGGAGAACTTATGTGATTAATGGAGATTCTAGGATTATAATTAGTTGGGCAATGAGATAGGATAATTATAATATGTGTTTAGCTAATAATTGATTTTCAAGACCCCTCTTCCCATTAAAAGAAAACTCTTTCTCCATATTTTATAATTCGATTGATCCAATTATTTTCTTTAATTGCTTTGAATTTTAAATATCTCTTTATTGCATGAGTTGTTCCCTAAATTTTATTTCGCCCAAGTACTTTAAGTGCTCAAGAGATTTTATTTTTGCTTAATCTTTGCTTCGCCTCCCTGAGGATTCGATACTCGGTATTACCTACCGTTTTATATTACTTGTGATGACCCGTGCGCTTGCGGTATTCGCTCAGTGGTGAGCAACAAGTTTTTGGCGCGTTGCCGGGGAGGCTTCATTTTTAAGCAAATCAATTTTTCTTGACATAAAAAAGAAAAGGATAAATAGTAATTTAGGTGTAAATATTTTTTTTCTTTCATTAATTTGTGAATAGTATTTTATTTTTGTTTTTGTTTGGTTCTTTTGATTGATTGGGAGTATTGTATGCGAAAGAACAAGGTGGTTAATTTGTTTCCGCTAGATCTTGAAATTGACAGGACTCTTAGAACCATTCGTAGAGAGAAAAGATTAGCAGAAGTAATGGCCCACCAAGATGAAGCTCCCAAGGCAATCAGAGATTTTCTACAGCCAGTTCTTCCCACCGAGAATTTTGGAATTGTTTACATCCCAATCCAAGCTACCAATTTTGAGTTAAAGACAAAATTGATTAAGATGGTGCGCGATAACTCTTTTAAGGGACATCCTTCTGAGGACCCACACTCACATCTGCGATCATTCTTGGAAATATGTGGGACGGTGAAGATGAACGGAGTTCCGGCAGACGTTATAAGATTGAGGTTGTTCCCATTTTCTCTACAAGACAAAGCAAAGGATTGGCTCGAATAAGTTGAGACGAGCAGTATTAGTACATGGGACGAGCTTGCCCAGGCTTTTTTGACGAAATTTTTCCCACTTGCCAAGACTACCAAGCTCCGAACTGAAATCGGAACGTTTAGGCAGCTTGATGAGGAGCAGTTGTACGAGGCATGGGAGAGATACAAGGAAATGCTTAGGCGGTGCCCCCAACATGGATGTCCTGATTGGCTCCAAGTGCAGTTGTTTTACAATGGATTGAATCCCTCCACCAAGACAGTCTTAGACACATTAGCAAAAGGAAGTTGTCTTTCCAAAACAGTGACGGAAGCCAAGGATCTATTAGAGGAAATGGCGGCAACCAATTATTAATGGCCAACCGAGAGGGGAGCAATTTCAAAGAAGGTTGGAATATATGAATTGGATGAGTCAAATTCATTGAAGGCACAGATGGCATCTCTGACCAATGCGCTGAACAAGCTGACTTCATCTAAGGTGGTAAAATCCATTTCCACCTTAGCTGAAGGTCATTCAAAGAAGGAAGGTCAAGATGTGGAAGAAGTCCAGTTCGTGGGAAACAGACCATTTACTCAAGGAGTACCAAACTTCTACCACCCCAGTCTGCGCAATCACGAGAACTTCTCATATTCGAATATGAAGAATGTTTTGCAGCTACCCCAAGGTTTTGCATCATCCAGTGTGCCTGAATAGAAAAATAACCTAGAGGAAATGGTGTTTCTATTTATTAAAGAACAAAGAGTGTTGAACGTAAATCTCCAGACTGCAGTTAATAAGCACGACACAGCTCTGACAAACATGGAAGTTCAAATAGGACAGATCGCTTCAGCAGTGAATGCCCTTCAGAAGGGAAAATTTTCAAGCGACACTGAACCTAACCCAAGAGAGCAGTGCAAGATGGTGACACTAAGAAATGGTAGGAAGCTGGAGATCAATTCAGAAATAAAGAAGGAAGAAGAAAAGAGCAAGGATGAAGATGAAATGGCTGAGGCACAAAAAACCTCATCTGAAATGTCCCAACATCCTCCTAACTCTATTAATTTGAATTATGATTTTTCTAACAACTTTGCAGGAAGAAAAGATGAAAAGCAGGATGACAGGTATAAAAAGAAACTGAACGAGGAAGAAGTGATTCCATGCAACCATCATGACAAAGGCTTGCACATTAGCCCGCCCAAGCGGAGGGGCGAATGTCCAACCTTTGACTACAGGGAGTTACCTTTTCCTCAACGCTTTAAAAATGTTAAATTAGATGAGCTTTTTCAGAAGTTCCTATAAATGTTTAAGAAATTGTTTGTGAATATTCCTTTAGTAGATGTTTTGTATAACATGCCTAATTATGGGAAATTAATGAAATAAATGCTTTCTAGGAAGAAAAGTTTGAAAAAAGAAGTTTTGAAATTGTCTGATAGTAGTAGAACCATTGTTTCTGGAAAGATGTCTTCTAAACAAAAAGATCCAGGGAGTTTTACTGTTCCCTGCACCATGGGAGAAGTATCTTTCAATAGGGCGTTATGTGATTTAGGTGCTAGTATAAACTTAATGCCCTATTCTGTTTACAGGAAGATCGGTTTAACAGGAATGAAGGACACCGATGTCACTCTCCAGCTGGCTGATAGATCGATTACCCACCCGATGGGTGTTGTGGAGGACATGATGGTGAAAGTCAATAAATTTATCTTCCCCGTAGACTTTGTGGTACTGGACATGCAAGAGGACAGAGAGGTGCCCATTATTCTAGGCAGACCCTTCTTAGCTACTGGTAAGGCTGAGATTAGTGTGCATACATGTAAGCTTATCTTGAACATTGATGATGAAAAAGTCGTGTTTAGTATTTTTTGCCAAGATGGATCTGTTTGTAGTTTGCATACTTGTTTTTCTGTTGGTCCTGAATACTTGACTGACGATGACGAAAAGGTAGAGTATAATCTTGGCCTAAACCTAAGAGAAATGCTTATGGATGATGGGGATTTTGATCACAATGCATATTTAGGTGATCCTCTGTTTGAGAATGATTTAGAATTGCCTGACTTTGTGAAAGCGAGCATAGCTAGCTATCTTTACTTATTTAATTTAGCTAGTCTTTTATGTTTTTTGGGCCATTTTATTGTGCTTTAATGTTTATTTTGTAGGAAATGGTTGATTGGAGCTATAATGCCATATTTGAGTTAATCGGGTGCTCGGGCGTGAAAAGATGCAAAGGAATGAAAAGAGTAAAAGAGGAAAAAAGTCAAATCTCGGTCAACAGCAGGCTAGCGTCGAGACGCTAGCTCTTGAGCGTCTCGACGCTCACATTCCATATCAGATTAGGCGCGTAAAGCTCACAGCGTCGAGACGCTGTGATAGGAAGCGTCCCGATGCTACCGTTTTTCCTTATTCAGAACGCGCGTATAAGAGGCAGCGTCGCGACGCTGTCTTGACAGCGTCTCGACGCTAAGACGAAAAAAACAGAATAAAAGCTTATTTTCGGCTAGGTTTGAGGGGAGTTCGATTTGGGACCTTTGGGAGCCGTAAAGAGGACAGAACAAAGCACTTGGAGGCTGAAAACAAAGGGGGAGAATTGGAAATCAACCCATTGTTCGTGGGGATCGTGACGGGGACGTCGGATTCGGCCTACATTGAGTTTTCTTTTCCCTTTCCTTCCTTTAGTTAGATTTATGGCTTTCAATTGTTTAGTTGAGCTTGTATTTACATTCATGAGTAGCTAAACTTGTAGCTTAGGGATTGATGTAGTTGATTAAGTTTATGGATTGATTTATGGTTTAAGTTATGCAATGTTTATTATGTTTGTAATCTTGATTTAATGCTTTCAATTAATTGGCCATTAGTTGGATAATTTAAGTTTCGAATCTAGCTCGGGAGAGGGGATTTGATTTAGACTTACTCAAGATTGCATGACTAAAGTTTACTTTCTAATTCATGACGGTTTTAGATTAACTTTAGAATTGGTTAAAAGATCTCATTGCCTTGCTTGTTAATAGACTTAGATAGGGATATCAAGTTGGTTAATTTGCATGAGAATCAATTATACTCGGGAGAGGTAGTTGTGATTAAAGGGTCTTTGGCTCATAATTGCATTGTGCATAATAACTTATTCCTTCAAATCAATCCTATACTAAATCGGCGAAATCAATTCCCTAAGTAGTTTTCCCAATTGAATTTCCATTCTTTATACTTGCTTTGATTTGGTTTTATCATCATTCATTCATCACTTTTTAATCCCTAAATAAAATTGAGCAAGATAATTCACAATACTTGATTTGCTTAAAAATCCAATCCAGAGGACGACATTCGAATTTACTTTCACTATATTATTACTTGACCCGTGCGCTTGCGGTTAGGAAAAGTCCACATCACTTTGAAAATGAATTAGACTTGCCTGCTTGTGAGAATGAAAGATCTGCAGTTGATGATTTACCTTCTTTTGAGAATGAATTGGATTTGCCTGAAATCAATGATTTTGATGATGATATTGATTTGCCTGACATTGAGGATGAGCATGAATTGCATAAAAAAGATTACTTGATAGATAATTTTGAGATAGATCATGATAGCACTGAATCTATCGAGTCTGATCTTGATATTCCTGAATGCATGAACCCTGATAATGTTAATACCTTTGATTCGTGTCCTTATGATGTAGATAGCATAGAACTTGACCCAGAGGAACTCGAATCTGTGCATAGTATACAGTTTGATCCAGAAATACTTGAATTCTTTAATTCTTCTGATAGTGAGTCATATGATAGCCTGGTGGAATCATTTTTTAATTCTGAGTCTGAGGAAGCTACTGAGCATGTAGATATTGAATCTGATGAATGCACTGGCATGATTGATAGGCCATATTTAGATCCCAGACCAGTAGATATCATAAGGCTTGATGACTCTGTTAACAATTGCTGTTTTGAATAGAGATTTAAAAAAGAGATTTGATGCATTTGATTATTTTCTGAAATGTTTATTATGACAGTCTCTTTAGTGAAGATGGGCCAGGGGAAAGTTTTTTTTCTCCCCTGTTTGCAGTGTGCAATTCGGTGCGTGATTTTTTGTAGGGCCTGGAGGACGATGAAAATTTTTATTTCGAGCCTACGTAAGCGTGCCGAGCCTCGTCTAGCTAACGACGTTAGAGAAAGCGCTGCTTGGGAGGCAACCCAAGGATTAAAGTTTAGATAGTTGTTTTTGCGGTAAATAATTTTCCTTTGCTCCGTGATCCAATTTTGTTTTGCAGGATCACCTAAGCAAATCCCAAAATTCAAAAAATCCCATTTTTATGGATCCAAAGGAAGAGGATGAAGCGCTCCTAGCTCAGGGAAGTCTCAGTATCCCTCTTTATGCTTCACTGTTTTTAAAACATTGGGGACAATGTTTAGTTTAAGTTTGGGGGGGGGGGCGGCTTTCGTTGTGTTAAGCATATTTAAATTCTGTTGGATGCAGGAATAGATAGCTATGATAGCCAATGATGTGATTTTAGAAGTTTTGGGAGAAAATGGTTTATATGTTTTGGAATTTGGGAGCACGGCAAAAGTTGTGAAATTTTAAAATTATTGGATACTTCGTTTTGATGTCTAAAGCATGCAATAGTCTTATCTAATGACATCTTTGAAAATCTAGATTCTTATTATGGTTTTTAAAGTTTGTTGTCACCCCAATAGGCTTAGTTTCTAATATTAGAAAGTTCATGCTTGATTGTTCCAATGAGCTATGTAAAAAAAAAATGCTATGCCTGTTGAGAGAAAAGCAAGAGCAACAAAAGAAAATGAGAGAAAAGAAAATCTGTTGAAAAAGAAAATTTTTGCTTGTACAAAAGAAAAATCCTATGGGTAAAGAGAACCTGCGGTGTGATCAGTTAGGCCAACCAAAGAATAAAATTCAGGTTAAGGGTCCCTGCACCGTAGTGTGAAAGCTAGTACCATTAGAAATCAAAATACAAGTTTGGGGGAGTAGCAAAAGAAAAAGAAAAAGAAAAATAAACATACTTGTGAGTTTTGCTCCCCCATGAGAAGGAAAAGAAAAATATCAGGCAACTTAGTTTCTTTTTTTTTTTTGTATGATAGAAGAACTCCGACCTATTAGGTACTTTTAGCCTGAATAGGGGGAAAACAAATGGAGAAAGCCATAAGACTAATTTAGGTTAGTAAAAGAATCATTAGATAAGTCTTTAGCATGTTATTCATTAATCTTAAGTTCAAACTAGTTTAAGATTTCTTCATGAGCATGCGGTGCTTGCTCATTCCACTTGCAAGTTTTCCATTCTATCCTAAGAATTCCAAAATCATTGAGGCTTGAGCGATTCCATTTCATGCATCTTTAGAATTTATTTTGCTTCGGACTAGCAAAAGCATAAGTTTGGGGGTGTGATAGCGAGCAAAAATGTCGCTATTTTAGTCCCAATTTATTAGGCTTTTTTGTGCTTTAATCATGTTTTTAATGAAAAATTTCCCAAAATGAAGCCAATCAAGCCCAAATTCAAGCTTGGACCAAGAGGGGAGTCAAAGAGGTCAATCATGAAGAAAATGCCCAAAAAAAGATGAAAAGAAGGCCCAATTAGAAGCCCAAACCGTAGCTGAAATTGCTGGAAAATGGCACACCGTCGAGACGATGTGAAGACAACGTCGCGACGCTGTCCATTTCTTGGGCAACACGACGCGTGCATAGCAGCGTCGCAACGCTGTGCTATGTAGCGTCGCGACGCTACCTCAAATCCGGGCCTATAAAAGGCACCTCTTGGTGCCTTATTTAGGCATCAATCACCACATCCTTTCCTTCCTTTCATCCGTCCTTTGGCTCCTTGGGAGCCTCTCTCAAGGCTTTCTAGCCTTTTTGAGAGATTTCTTTAGTGGGAAATATTTTGGGGAATTTTGGGGAGCATCCTAGGAGGCTCAAAGAGTAGTCGGCGGAGCTCCGAGCGTTAGCGAAGGGGTTTTTCGACGATCAATTCCTTTCCTTTTATGCTCTTAATTATGCTTTTCATTGTAAATGTTGTGGATATATTAGCTATGAGTAGCTAAACCCCAATTTGGGTTCTTGGAATGAAATTACAGTTTAAATATTGTTATAATTTCCTGTCTCTTGCCCTTTGTCCTAATTATTTGTATGTATGTGCTTAATGCTTTATTCAATCTGGCCAATTGTGTAATGATTCGATTATTAATGGAAACTCGACGGAGAGAAGTTAGGATAGATCATAATCCATGCAACTAGTTTAATTGCCCGTCGTGACACCGGGATTAGTTGATTAAACTTAAATTCCAAAAATGAATCAAAACGTAATAATTAATGATTTTTTATGGCGCTAAGGACACTTAGGTTGTTAAAATGAATTAATTAAAATTAGGGGAAACCGACAGGAGAACCTATGTGATTAATGGAGATTCTAGGATTATAATTAGTTGGCCAATGAGATAGAATAATTACAATAAATGTTTAGGTAATAATTGATTTTCAAGACCCCTCTTCCCATTAAAAGAAAACTCTTTCTCCATATTTTATAATTCGATTGATCAAATTATTTTCTTTAATTGCTTTCAATTTTAAATTCCTCTTTATTGCATGACTTGTTCCCTAAATATTATTTCTCCCAAGTACTTTTAGTGCTCAAGAGATTTTATTTTTGCTTAATCTTCGCTTCGCTTCCCTGAGGATTCGATACTCGGTATTACCTACCGTTTTATATTACTTGTGACGACCTGTGCGCTTGCGGTATTCGCTCGGCGATGAGCAACAAATACCAAGTCATTAAAAAAAAAAAAAAAAAAAGAACTAAGTTTAAGCTATGACTTCTTTCGTCACAAAAGAGTGGGTAACATTTTTCACTCGGCGGTATTCGCTCGGCGAAGAGAATCCTTTTCACGCCTTTGTCTTAATACATCACTTTTTTCGTCACAAAAGAGTGGGTAATATTTTTCACATCTTCATAACAACACTACAACAATTAACCTCCCTCTCAATAATCATGTCTTCCTAATAACACTAGGAGCCTTGGATGATTAAAAAGAACAAGAGTCAGAGAATCTTTTTAATTTATTCCCAATAAAACAAACACTAATTGGTTAGGAATGAGTTGAGAATTTCTTTCATGTTTTGTGTTTGGGAGGGGGGGGGGGTCAATACCTTACAAATTTTATTATATATATTTTTTAAATTTACAATATGCGAGGTGGAGATTTGATCAGTTGAGCTATGTCAAGAGTATAAGTTTTATGTCAGTTGAGCTATGCCCTTGTTCACCGGTCAATTGTCAAGTTAGTTGTTTTCATTTGTTTGTTTGCTTTTTCTTTTTTTAAAGGAAGCTCTCAAGTTGTTATTTAGGTAAAAGTAGCTCTTAGATTGAGTTGTTTGTTTATGAGATTATTAGACAACGAAAAATGATGCTCAGACTTGTTAGCTTTTAATTTTGAAGAGTTCTACATTTACTCAAATACTTCTACATAAACAATGGGATTTTGAAAAATTTTACCATCTTTCTTTTATGTGTTTGAACTCAAAATATATATATAAATCGATCTGTGGTACTAACTAGTAACTAATATTTTTCAATATGGTTCTTTTTTACGGAACATTAAGAAACTAAAACATACATAAACAATTCAATGAAAACGATTTCTTACAAAAAAAGGGAAAAAAATTTACTAAGAAACATTGAGAAATCCTTAACTACGTATTTCAATGTCTTATTTCAAAATGCTAAACTTTACTTCTTCTCAAACTGTTATTTAATCCTTCAGCCGAAAGCATTTTAGAAAAGACAAAAATGAGTACTAAAAATATTCAATAAGAAATTCTCATCTCAAGCTTTGGTGGGTGATTAGCCATTGTTGAGAAAGTGGTCAACGCAATGAAATAATAGCCCTAATATTCTTCTCTTTCCTACGATTTTGCCCCATTTTTGCTCAATTACTGATCGGTTTCGTCCCATTTTCGCTATATTCCTTCTTTTAAATCGATAAATACAGGGTTTCTATAGTTTTTTTTTGCACCTCAGACATGAAGGTGTTCATATAACACATGTGGAAGCAATTGAAGATCGAAAGCACTTATCTTCATTAATTTTACTCCTAAAGCATGCTTTTTCTAAAGAAACCAGAACAGAGAGATAAGAAGAACTAACCTCTTGTAGCTCAAATGGATGATCCTCCTTGTAACATTTTTCTTCTCCAATCAACTCAGGACAACCGATAGGGTCTTCCCTACTATTCTTCGGGCCAAGAACAACTTGTGGGAGTCTATAGTAATAGGAAATGGGAAGGGAATGCTTGAAGGTACAAACACTTGAGAGATATATGGAGATGAGTGAGTTTGAGAGTAAATTCCAACAACATAACAGTAAAGAAATCACTCTCTTAGGCTTCAATCTGATTCACACTCTACTTATAGAGTGATTCCATGCAAGGAGAAGCCTCAAGATACAAGACACATGGTAGATTTGCAAGCCAATGTGGATTCTAGGTGTTCAATTCACAACACATGCAACTAGTGCATGGATGTGTTGTTTTCCACTTTATATTAACATGCAAGAGTGACAATCTAACTAAATCCACTAACTTGAATCCATAATCTGATTTTTAGCTTGCAATTTAATGTTGATTTCAACTTCAAAATGAATTTAACTTTAGGTAATTAATTTGAGACTTTTCAAAATAATTTCTTATGATTAATCCAATTAATCATACCAACCTTGTGGAATTAATCATATATGATTCCTAATCCATATATATGGTATTTAAAACACTTTTAAATACTTTATCTCTCATTTTCTAATTTAATTCATAATTAAATTATTGTGTCAAACACAATTTACGATAATACCCTTTTTCTCGATTTTGAACGATTCAAAGAATCCTATCTTATTGTTCTAGGCTTTATTCTAATACGAGCTAGTAGGGGGACCTAATGGACCTATAAATCATGGGCTCCAACGATTCGAGGCTAATCGACTAATCTCATTAACCAAGCTTAACAAACATTCGTTAACTACCGGGACACTCCACTATAGCCCGATAGTTGCACTCCCCTCACCATAGATATATTTTCGTCCACTTGATTTAACCATGTCCAGTAAGTCGATCCTTCACAGGTTGTTCATAGTTATAGTTAGGTCAAATGACTGTTTTACCCCTATAGTACTTCTAGTTCCTTAAGTTCCACTAATCCTCTAATGAACAATCGGTTAGTGGTCCAACCATCAAACCTAAGTCCCTCTTGTGCCAACGAGAGGGTGGGGCCCCTTGTTCAAGTTCTGGGGTTAGTACTTAAGGGAACAACCTTTCTACTATCCCTGAAATGGGTAGGAGGGAATTTCGTCTTGCGAGACCATGTCCCCAGCTATCTATCCAATCTTATCCCAAAAATGGTAGGCTTATTGTGTCCGCGAAGTTTTGCCACTTTCACCCATGCAGATCAAAGGATAATCTCATATAAAAAGGAGTTCATAGTTAGCTCAGGATTAAGAACGAGTTACCTGGGTCATCTTGTGAAATAGTTAGTTTCTACAGTAAACGGCGTTATAAAGAGAAAGTGACTTATTTCTTAGTCCAGTCTTATCCAAACTCATTGCATAGGTCGCCCTCATTTGCATGTCTCCACATGAGTGATATAGGATCTCATCATTTGTACTTAATACAAAGTGGGTCGCGTCCATAGTGTCCCCATGATAAGGCACCCAACCCCATCCTTATACTATAGACTATTTTGACTATAAACTTGAACTTGATCCTATGATATGTCCCTACATATAGTTCGAGTATTCATGTTATAGTCAAGGATCTTAGTTTATTGGATTTAGGTTAATCATTCGCAATTTACATATTCAATAACATCTTTTACTGAATAACCTCATTAACGTCTTTATTGGAAATAAAATATGTTTAATGATTTACAACCTATGAGTTTATAGTACATTAAACCCAATAAGACATTCATGTTATCATTTTTTTCATGGCTGAAAATTGGAAAGGGAAATGGGAAAAAACCTGAGGCGGCGGTGACGAGCTTCAACGTGTGAGACGGTGATGGCGAGCTTCAACGAGTGAGACGGCGACGGTGAGCTTCAACGAGTGAGACGGTGGTGGCAAGCTTCAACGAGTGAGACAGCGGCGGTGATAAGGGTAAAAAATATACCTATTTTACCCTTATATTTAGCTCATTTCTTTGTCAAATATTGCATGTTTAGATCAATTTTACCATTCACGAGCTCAAAATATGCTAAAGTTTTTAAGTTAGGGTGTTGAGAAATGGTTAGAAATAGTTGAGGAGTGCTTATTTCACAGCTCCTCAACCACTTCCCACACTATATAAGCTCGAGATTCGATATCAAATTCAAGCAGAACTCATTTGGAAGAAGAGGGTGGTGACATAACCCTAGTTGACGCCTGTGAGTAGGGATGCCCGAGGTCCTTCTTAGATGACTAAATTCTAACCTTAGTTAGACATCAAACCTTACGGTTTGTAGGGATTTTCACCAATTCCCACTTGTAAACGCGAGAGAGTGGATTGTCTAAGTGAACTCTAGAAGGATTGGATAAATAAAAAACCCATAATATTTGGCTACTTCCATTATTTCAAAATTTTGATACTTTTCATTTATTTGTATTATTTACTTCCTATTTTCAATGAAAATGTATTCATTTGCACTTTATCTCACCATGAGTAGCTAAATTCCATTGACGGGTTCAATATGGTGAATTCCCTTATGGTTCAATAGCTTGAAAGTGTTTTATTTGCTTAGCCTTCTAACGGTTCTTGGGAGCAAGGCCAAAGAGAAGTTAAATCTGACCCAATGCATTGAATAGGCTTGAGATTAAATAGTCCATGATTAAGTTTATTGCCTTTGGGATGAATCCATGTTGAATACCTCGTTTTATTTTATTGTTAATCTTTTATTCACTTGCTTGTTCTATCTATTTTTCTAAAACCAATCATCAATCTTATTTCTTTGGTTAGCTATTCTTTAAGCAATCAAGTTGAGTAATTTCTTCTTCAAATCTGAATTTCCAGTTACTCAGATCTGAATACCCTTGGAATACTTCTAAGGTTTCTTTTTATTATTATGTGCAACAGTGAATACTTGCACTACGGTTGGCTGAATTTATCTTTATTATTACATATAATTTTATCTCACATCCATCCATTCAGCTGACGACGCACCAAGTTTTTGGAGCCTTTTTCGAGGACCAAAAGTGAACCCAGTTTTGTTTTTTAAATTACGATCAGATTGCGACCGCATTTTCTATCTCAAAAGGAATTTGACTTTGATTTGCATTTTTTTTTCTTTTGCAGGTTGAAGTTAGTGCATGAACAAGGGGTGTCCACTCCTTGACATTGATCCTGAGATAGAAAGAACTGTTCGTCATCGAAGGAATAAACAAATACGAAAGAAAAGGGAACAACAAGAGTTGAGCGCACAGGAACCTCTAGAAGAAGCTTCTTACATACAAGAGTTTCCAACGAAACCTCCTAGAGTCGACCCTCATGTTGATCCACAGAATCGTGGAAGGGAGAAAAATGGTGGGAGAATTCCTCCTGTTCCTCCAGTTCCACCGGTGCCACAAACAAGAAAATCAAATTTATATTGTTGAAGACTACAATAGAGCAATAAGGGACTACACTTTACCAGTTTTCCAGACATTAAATCCAGGAATTTTTAGCCACCGATAGGTTCTCAAGAGTTTGAACTTAAACCAGTGATGTTCCAAATGTTGAATACCATTGGCCAATTCTCTGGACTTCCAAACGAAGATCATCACAAACACATTAATCTATTTTTGAGAGTTTGCAATTCTTTTAAAGTCATAGAAGTGCCTGAAAATACTTTGATGCTAAAGCTTTTTCCATTCTCTTTGCAGGGAGATGCTGAAGCTCGGTTGGATTCATTCCTTCCAAACTCCATCACTTTTTAAAATGATTTGGCAGATAAATTTTTAGAGAAGTTTTTTCCTTCTAATAAAAATGCAAAATATAGAGCTGAAATTATTGCTTTCAGACAATCTTACAATGAACCTCTGGATGCAGCTTGGGAAAGATTCCAAAGGCTGGTTCGGAAGTGTCCACACCACAGATTGTCTGCTTGCATTATATTGGAGCATTTTTGTAGTGGATTAGATCAAGCTTTGAAGGCACTAGTCAACGGATTCTCAAACGGATCTTTTCCAAAGAAGTATGCAAATGAGGCACATGTTATCTTGGACACCATAGCCACAAACAATCGACATTAGGGAGAGACTGAACCGACAATAATCTTGAAAAATCTAGTTAAAGCAGTGGAAACATAGGCTAATTCTACTATCAAGCCCAGATCAAGGCTATCCATAGCATGACGATGGGCATGACTATGAACAATCAAGCCAATATAGCCCATGGCAATGCTATTTCTTCTCTCTGTTGTGAAATTTGTGGTGAGGAACACATTGCTGATAACTGTCCACTAAATCCCGCGTCTGTATTTTATGTAGGTCAACAAGGGAACCAGAACCAGAATAGATGGAATCCATATTCGGCCACGTACAAGCCAGGTTGGAGACAACATCCAAACTTCTCTTGGGGAGGACAGGTCGATTGGAGTAATTCAAACACAAATCAATTTGGGAATCCTCCTACACAGCAGCAGCCGCAGAAGAACTTCCAACAAGTCCAAGTGCAGAGTGAAGAGTGAAATCTAGAGACTCTTATGAAGGAATACATGGCAAGAAACGATGCTACAGTAAGGAATTTGGAAGTACGGCTTGGCCAGATTGCTCGGGAGATTAAAAATAGACCACAAGGGATGTTGCCTAGCAAGACCGAGATCCCTCACAAAGAATGAAAAGAGCAATGTAAGGCAGTAACCTTAAGAAGTTGATTAGAATACGATGGCCCAATGTACCCAGTAAATCAAGAAGCAGAAATCCCGGAACAAACTTGAGAAAATATCTTAGAAAAGAAGTCAGGCATTACCTCAGATACTATACAGAATAAAAGAAATGAAGAAAAGACCAAGAAGCGTGAAGCCTTGGTAGACAAAGAAGAAAAATAAAATTCAGATAAAAAACAGGGGAATGCGACCGCAAAACCTCAAAAATTTGTAATCGATCCAACATACAGACCACCTCCTCCATACCCTCAAAGATTTAAAAATGCCTCGCAGGATATACCGTTAAAAAATTTCTTAGATGTATTAAAGCAGCTACACATCAATATCCCATTGGTGGGAGCGCTTGAACAAATGCCTACCTGTGAAGTTCCTGAAAGATATCCTATCATAGAAGATAAGGTTGGGAGAATACGAAACTGTTGCACTCACTGGATTTTCCAGTGCACTGTTCAAGAATGAAATCCCTCTGAAGCTCAAAGACCCAGGAAGTTTCACCATTCCATGCTCCATGGGAGGCAGGGATGTAGGCAGAGCTTTGTGCGACTTAGGAGCAAGTATCAACTTAATGCCATACTCAGTTTTTAAACAATTGGGGATAGGTGAAGCACGACCAACGACTATAACCTTACAGGTAGCAGACAAATCACTTATACGCCCTATTGGGAAGATTGAAGACGTGTTGGTCAAAGTTGACATATTTGTACTAACAGCAGATTTCATCATTTTAGAATGTGAAGCTGATAAGGACGTGCCAATCATATTAGGACGATCGTTCCTAGCTACTGGTAGAACCTTAATTGATGTACATAAAAGAGAATTGACCATGAGGGTCAGCGATCAACAAGTCACGTTCAATGTGATGAATGCAATGAAATACCCTGGAGATTTAGAGGAATGTTAAATGATTGATGAAATTGATGAACTCTCCCAGTCTACTTGTCAGGAAACGATGAAAGGAGAAACATTGGAGGATATACTTGGAGATGAAGAACCAAAAGAAAAAGGTGGGAAAATGATTGAAGTTGAAGAAAGCAATCGACCCATGAAAAGACAAATGATCAAACTGTTGGGTTTAATGTCCTATAAACTTGTAGTTTGTAAATCATTAAACATATTTCTATTTTCAATAAAGTCATTATTGAGGTTATTCAGTGAAAATTGTTATTGAATATGTAAATTGTGAACGAGTAACCTAAATCCAATAAACTAAAATCCTTGATTATAAAATGAATACTCGAACTATATGCAGAGACATATCATAGGATCAAGTTCGAGTTTGTAGTCAAAATAGTATATAGTATAAGGATAGGGTTGGGTGCCTTATCTTGGGGACACTATGGATGCGACCCACTTTGTATTAAGTAGAAACGATGAGATCCTAAATCGTTCATGTGGAGACATGCGAGTGGGGGAAACTTATGCAATGAGTTTGCATTAGACTGGACCACGAAATTAGTCACTTTCTCTTTATAATGTCGTTTACTGAAGAAACTGACTATTTCTCATAGATGACCTAGGTGACTCGTTCTTAATCCTGAGCTAACTATGAACTCCTTTTTATACGAGCTTATCCTTTGATCTGCATGGGTGAGAGTGGCCAGCATCGTCGACTCAACAAGCCTACCATTTTGGGGATAAGATCGAATAGATAGCTGAGGACATTGGCTCGCAAGACGGAATTCGCTCCTACCCATTACAGGGATAGTAGAGAGGTTATTCCCTTAAGTACTAACTCCAGGACTTGAACAAGGGGCCTGATGGTAGTTGTCAAAGTGTTTTAATAGTTCAATGTATATCTATCGTGGATTTTAATCAATCAAAGTATAAATTGACAAAATCAAGTAATGCCTGGTGTGTCCAGAGTCGAATCCACGGGGAAGGGGTATTTGCAGAACTTTTAACAATATTTACTGATCTAAACTCTAAAACGCATGATATTATGTAAAAAGGTAGAATAATAGAGGTTATGGGATAACAAACAAAATATTACTTACAGAGAGCTGAACATGCGAAGAGAGTTAGAATAGAAAGTGCAAGGGAATGGTATCAAGGTTGTCGCGGTTGCAACCTCATGCGTTTATAAGGACCTTGTACCACATACATTTATTAATTGATCCATTAATGCCTAAGTGAGAGAAAATCATAAGTTTCCCATCTGGTACTCCTTTTGCGTTTGGCATGCAAGTATCAAGTGGTAAATTGAATAGTTTATGCTTTAAGTGTAGTTCTCTAAAACTCACAAGGGATTGCGTTAGTCACAACACAATCTAAGCTCATGCATGCACTATCTTTTAGTGGTATTGTTTAGTTTTACCAAGACTACATGACATGCGCTAACTTGCTCTACTTAGGAATATCCACATGCGTTACCTGTCAGGGATTTAGCATACTACTACTGCATCTGGTTGGCCAAGCAGAAGTTAGTAATGAAAATAGTATTGCAACTAAGTAGAAAGCAATTAATGTTTCAATTACTCAAAATATGTGCTTACAAAGTATACTTATCACCACATGAGGTGCTTGCACTAAGCCTTGAAGAAGAAATTAGCTCATGCGAGCAAAACTAGACATTATGAAATAGAACATTACAAGCGCAAGTTTTGCTCCTAATCAGAGCTCTCTCTGTGATTTCTCTGTTGATCTTCCTCCTTCTCTCTCGATCCAAAAATGAATGAAAAAGTTCCAGTTGGAATTCCCCATCCTTTGAGTATATGGCTTCTATTTATAGGTGAAGGAAGATGACTTCTCCAAGTAATTAGCAACTTGTGTTCATCATCATTATGCAACTTGCTCAACTTTTCAGCCCTTTGTCTGCCTACTTGCGTTAGTTGCAACAGTTGTGTCAACGCTTGTCTTTTCATCATCTTATTTGTCTCTTGATCATCTTGGGATGTGTGTCTGCGAGGAGAAGAAACTTGAAAAACAACTGAATTAGTTGCGTTAGTGCCCTATATTTTATAATTTCTCACCTCATACATGAATATAGCTTGTCGCATAAACTTATCACATTTTCCTTTCTTTATGCGCTGAAGTAACGCATCTTTGTTTCTTTTGGCCTTGTTTTAGCCTAAGTTTAAAGGACTAATAACTTGCTTCTTGCAAGTTATCAAACCCCCAAACTTAAACTATTGCTTGTCTTCAAACAATGTCTATTATCGACTATGTGATAGTTACTCAGCTCTTCATTGCTTGCGATCTTAGTATCCTTTTTTCATCTTTTTCTTGCTCGCATTATTAAATCAGGTTAACTTTTGCCAAATTTCCTTCATCGCTTAAAGAAAGCTCCTTGTGCTAAGATTCTTCCTTGCATTAACTCAGCCAATCTTCTCCTGTATGTCCTGAGCTCATAGAATTATTTTTTTATTATTATTATTTTTTATTTTTTTAGAAAGAAATTAATGTAAACCATATACATGAAAACACATGCTTTCGTTTTGGCTTACCCACATTTGTGATGAAAGGTATCCATCTACGGGCATTACATTTTTTACTGTGTTTTACGCTCATAGGATGCGTTTGTCTTCGTGCAGTGGCAAACTATGGGTGTCATAAATGCCCCTTGCTACAAACATGCTGCATACCTAGAGGAACGCATGCATTATTTCTGCGCTAACTCCCTCAAACTTATTTCGGACAATGCCCTCATTGTCCCCCAAACTTACACTGGAGCGCATGGACTAAAAGAGTCAAGGCTGAGTTGCGACAAGTTGAAAATGCGAAGGGATTTTCCTTAAGGTATGAGGAAATGAAGACAAAGGTTAAACCAATTTAAGTAATGCGGTTAAGAAAATTCATAAAGGCAGATGCGTGGATTTAAATCATAGGAGCTAACGCAAAGAATTCGTAAGATAAAGACATTAAATTAAGGCAAAGAGGAAGTTGTTGTGAGATAAACAACGAGATATATTAATGTATTGCGATACAAAATTTAAAAAATGAGGATGCATAGATTTAAAGGGAACAAAAATAAGAAAATTAAGTGAGTGACTTCTATTCCTGCGGTGGTGGAGGTGGAGGTGCTCTTGGGTCCCTGGGCGCAGGTGAAGGCATGTTTCCGCACATTTGAGATGGGCTTGCGCCCGAAGGTCTTTGTTGTCCAACTGGCTGAGCGAACAGGTTGGGCGTGACTGGCAAGCGGCCAAAACCTTCAGTCCATCGCATGAGGAAAAGGACTAAGCCGTTGACCCTTTGCGATGATAAGAACTGTTGTTGGCGTTGTAACTCTTGCTATTGGCACAACCTTTCTTGCTGCTGTTGCAGGGGCTGAATAACCTCTTGAAGTATCTGCCGCATCTGGGAAAAGATCGGAGCTTCGTCTGCATCAATGGTTAGATCAGGCACATCCTGACTTGTGCTCGTAGAAGCTGTTGCGTGCGGCGTGGGGGTTGGAACAGGGACTTCATTATTGTGGGGAGGACCAGGCAGAGGTTCTTCAAAAACCTCCTCTGATCACAAGTCTTTAGTGGGCTGCGGCGGAGATTTGTTCAGATCTTTAGCGAGTCTTTAGTGCCAGTGTAGGGGGAATATAGAATGAGTGCTTGATAAGCCAATCCCGAGTTAGTAGAGTCCGTTCTAGGTGAGTTAGAAGTCTCTAGTGCAAGATGTTCCTTGAAAAGTTTTGATATGTCTCTAGTGCACTTACCTTAGGATTAAATTAGATTGGGTGGTTGATTGAGCCCCTACGCCTTACTCGATATTCGGCTAGGTGAATTATATGTAGTTGGGAACTCGGTTGTAAGTTTGGTTTGGTTTCTTAAGAGATTCTAAGTATTTTCATTCTTGAATTTACTGTTTTATGTGTGTTAAATTCTATTTCATAATGATTAGATTTGATATGAGGGATTGACAACTCCAATTTCTGTCATTCTAATTATATTGGCTATTTGTAGTAATAGGTGAAGCATGTGGCTCTATTTAGGCATGTTATCCTTGATTTTTTTAGTAATTAGCATGTTAGCCTAGAATTTGACTCTTAGTTAATTCATAATTTAGGCTTCTTCTAGTTATAAAATTAACTATCTAACTATCTTAATCATAATGCAATTGTAGCTAGTTAATTTTGTCGGGTTAATTAGTAATCAATTAGATTAGTTTCGATGCATTGGTCGAGTTAATAGATTAGGGATACTATGGCTCTCTGGCTTTTTTCAGAAGTACATTAGGCTTAAAAGGTAAATTTCATTATTAGATAATCTGCGATTAAGATCCATCCAAACGGAAATCGAATTTACGGATTACATGAATTTGAGGTTCGATCAACCACTCCCCTTTATTTTTCCATCATTTAATTCATGCACTTTTATTTTCTACCATTTAAATTCCATCTTTATTAGATAATCTGTTTAGTGTTGTAATTTATCGAAAGAATGAGAACAACTCAAGTTGGCCGAAAAACAGAGCAACAAAAATCTGGGCTCCTGCTTTGAATCCCGACCAGTATGCACCCGCTGAGGACCGAGACCGAGACCGGGACCAGGAACCGGGAAGATGACTTGGTTTTTTTGGTCTAGTTCATTGGTGTTCAAGCAAATGGTGGTTCGGTTTGATGCCTTCCAAGCCGATTCGGGTTTTTTCGAGATTCTCGAGAGCCTCACAACACATTAGTTAATTATTATTTGTAATAATTTAGTTGGTTACTTGCTTGAATTGCCAAAACCGGTCCATTTTAGTGTGGTTTAATTATTTATGCTTTGTGAATGCATGTTATAATTAGAATGAAAGAAATATGCATGAGAGTATGTCATATAGATTTAAAATCCCACCATAGGAAGCATGCTTCATGCATCTAAGTATGTTATACAAAGTTATAATATAAGTATGCGTGATTTAGGTTTCATGTTAGATCCATTCTTAATGAACAGTTCTCGTTAATTATGATCGTTATATATTCTAAAAGAAAATGAACAAGCATGCAACATGAAACTTCCTTAGCTCTATATTAAAGCGTTCACATCAATTAGAAAGCATGTTATAGGTCGGTCTCTATTATAAGTGAGTTATATATAAACCGAGATAGACGTAAAAGCTATAACAAAGTTATTTGCATGCTCACCTAGGGATAAAACAAACCAAATCGATCAATTTCATAGAATAGGTCGATAACTTGTAAAGCTAAGGTTACAAGAGAACTTACCCGATTCGATGCTGTCTAAGGCTAGAGGTATTTAAGTTGTCGATTTACGGAACACCTCCTACCTGGGCATCGGGTCGGTACTTGAGTTAGGTTAACCTTGGTTTTACGAGCATGCACGTGAGAGATGTAAGGTTATAAATCACCTAGACATTGTAGGTTAATTTATAACCTAGACTTAGGTAAAATATTCAATTAGTTGGAATATGCCTAAGTAACAATTTACCCAACATCGTTAAAATACTAAGTGGGAGAAAAGATAAACATAGTTTTTCTCACGCTCTTCTTATAAATTCACACGGTGAGATTTATGCTTGGCCTCGTGTTGCTTACTAACGCAACTGTTCCATTCGGAAGGTGTTTGCATAAGTCAATATCAAAGTGAATGGAGAAAGTATTTAAAGTAAGTGGGAGAAGGAAGCATGTCAACGCATCCTACGATCTCTTCCATTAGTTTACACCGTGACATCTCTATAATGAGCCTGCTAAGTATGCCCTAGAGCTACCACACCATTCTGAGGGATGTAACATAGGGATTGAAACACAGTAAACACCATAATTGGATACGGATTTCTTAGAACCATTCCCAGCATTAGCTTTTCCATTCGGTTGCATTTATGGGGTCGTTCTCTAAAATCTTAGAAAATGGACGGTCACACTTACAAGGTAAACCAATGGTTAGCTTATTCTTGACCGAAGTAGCGATAACTAAAAATGATGTCGAAATAAAGGAGTTATTCTGGTTATAGATTTTAGTCAAGAATGTCTTGGTTTAGTGAAGGAGTGATTGACTACCCATCGGTAGCAGTTATTCTGACTCACTGAAGTATCGTTGCAAAATAATTATGAGATGGGTACATTAATTCACTAATAAAGGATTTATTTATGTTTTTCAGTATGTCTAGCTCTTTAGTACAACTATTAGCTTTAGAAAAACTTAACGACGACAACTATGGAACCTGGATATCAAATTTAAATACAATATTAGTGATTGATGATCTTCGATTCGTCTTAATGGAAGAATGTCCACCTAACCCTGGCCTGATAGGAACTCCAGTAAATCGAAACGCCTATGACAGATGGACTAGAGCCAATGATAAGGAAAATGTCTTCATCCTAACAAGAATAAGTGATGTTCTGTCTAAAAAGCATGAGGGCATGGCTACGACCAAGGAAATAATGGACTCATTGCAGGCGATGTTTGGACAACCATCCTCATCCCTTCGACATGAGGCCCTCACAGAATTTTAATAACCTATATTAAAACTATAGGTTATTAGAAAGATTGGTTAAGAGTGGACTTCTAAATGAGTTAGAGGATGACTCATTACCACCCCGTGAGTCCTGCCTAGAAGGTAAAATGACCAAACAACCTTTCTCTGAAAAAGGTCAAAGAGCCAAAGAAACCCTGGAGCCTATACACTCAAACCTATGTGGTTCTATGAATGTTAAAGCAAATGGAGGATATGAATATTTCATCAGTTTCATTGATGATTATTCAAGATATGGGTATCTTTACCTAATGGTTCATAAGTCAGAAGCTCTTGAAAAATTTAAAGAGTATAAAGTTGAAGTTGAAAATAAGTTAGGTAAAACAATTAAAACACTGCGATCTGATCAAGGAGGAGAGTACATGGATTTAAAATTCCAAGACTACTTGATAGAACATTGAATTTCCTCTCAACTCTCAGCACCTGGTACACCACAAAAGAATAGTGTATCAGAAAGGAGAAACAAAACCTTATTAGATATGGTTCAGTCTATGATGAGTTATGCTCAACTACCTGATTCGTTTCTGGGTTTTGTAGTGGAAACTGTTGTATATATTCTAAACAAGGTTATGGAAAGGACGTAAAGGGAGTTTACGACACTTCAAAATTTGGGGATGTCTGGCACATGTGTTTGTGCAAAATCGAAGGAAATTGGAACGATGTTCAAGAATATGCTTATTTGTAGGATACCCTAAAGAAAAAAAAAGAAAAGGAGGTCTGTTTTATGATCCTTTGATAATGAAAACTCGAGCTTAGTTCTATCTCAAAAAGTGCAACCATCACAACCGAATTGTTTTCTAGTCATAGGTTTTCCATTAGTCTTTTTCTTTACAGAATTTTCTTAAGTCTAAACTTACTCGCGTTTAACCTTTCTAACACACTAGGAGAGTTTAACCATAAAGTCTTGAAAAAGAAAAGTCCTTACGAAAACTAAACTCCAAAATTAGAGAATTAAAGATTTAATAAAAATCTCATCTCCTTAAATTTCAAGAAATCTAATTTATCAACTTAACGACTAGCAAAAATGCTTGATAAAAATTCTAGGGAATAAACCTAAGTGATGTAGAATTAGCTCAATTTTATAACGTGTGGGTGTTACATAAACTCACTTTTTATTGCTCAAGGATATGCCTTATTCATACCATTTGACTTTGTCTTTATATAAAACTTTTTCTCGTAATATAATCAATTTGATGATGAATTTCTAAAACTAAATTTAGCTAAATATAATAGTTCGTAATGTTTAAATTGTTTGACATTCTATAAAAAAAACCATTTCTTCTATATATAGACTATACTATTTTTCTTGTAATAGTTAACAATACCGTTCACCTTTCTATATTTTTTAAAATTGTTACCAAGTTCATTCAATTCTCTTTGAAACTACAAAGGAAGATTCGTTAATGCTCTCCCTTCTCAAAATTTCCTTGAGATCTTCAAATTAACTTATAATTATTTTACACATGTTTAGTAATTTTGTTTTCTTTATTGAAATATTTGTCACATTTAAAATTGTTGTATGCTATAAATTTAGTTCATCCACTTTTACTATTATGTCAAAGTTTGGACGATTATAATTTATTTAATATGCTTATAACCTTTCAATTTTGTGTTTAATGAGTCATATATGTTAATGCGTTATTTAATCATGCTTCTGGAATAATAATAGAAACGAGAATGAAATATTATGTTGGGACTAACACCCAAGAACTCTGAACACAAATATTTTGAGTTTAAATTAGATACTCAACACAAAAAAAAAGTTTGCTTAGCTAAACCGTTTAAATATCATTTCGTAGCCAACGGTTTTATAAATGCAAAACATATACTACGAAGTGAACTGTAGTTCTTTAAGGATGTTATACGAATGGACTAACTTTTTGCATAGGGAATTGGATGATTCAAGGTAAGAACACAAGTGATGATTCAAGTTTGTGTGTAAGAGTATAGAGTTGCAATAAGTTCCTAATTATGAATGGTTTTTTAATATCCATATTTTTTTAATAGTAGTAGCCATTATGAGAATTGACATTGGAAGTAAATTAAAGTGAATAGCTTTTGAAATTGCCCTTGGTTGGTGAAAGTTTGTAGTTTCTTAGCCATGTGACCAGGGGCGCAACCACGTTGGGGCCATGGGGGGCAATCGTAATCTTATCTTGTTGTAATCTTATCTTGTCGTTTTGTCCTTTTGTAATTATTATACCTTTAATTATTTTATCTTTTGTCACATCAATCTAGTCAGGGGCATGTCCTGTCAGATTGATTCTTATCTTTTAATTCTTTGCATTCAATTGTAGTTTCAAATCCGGAGTCTATAAAAGACTTCCGTCTCGTATTCAAAGGGCATCGGAAAATTTCTAGCTTTCATTTGAAGTTTGAAATATTTCCACGCTCACCTGCTATCATTCTCTCCCTTGTATTCGATCCTAATTCTCTTCGCGGTTTACCGAGGAGCAATTGGTATCAGAGCCTTGATTCAATAAAGAGTTTATTCAAATCTTACCCTCTTCCATTCATATAACAATTTAAAGAAAGAACAATTTATCTTTCTATCTTCAAATTTTTAAGGATTCAACAATTACGTCTTGTGTCCGCTAGTCGTCCGCTGGTTGGTAAAGGTTGTGTTCCCGGCAGAAAGAGTAAGACCGTTGGTAAGCTCCTGTTCCCTAGTAACTAGTACTTGATAAATTGTTGTGTTTTTAAAGTTTTTAGAAGAAAGAAAATTATTCTCTGTTTATATTGTGATATGAATCAAAGAAGATAAAATATGTCTAAACTCTTAAAAAGAATGTTAAGCTCTAAAGGCAAAGGGAAAGCTATTTCAATTTCTGAAGATCATGAAGATCACAAAGGTAATTCAGATTCAAAACTTTCAAATACCACCAATCAAGAACTATCTATAGCTAAGATAGAAGATAAACTCCATCAATGGAATATTCCAAAGGTAGATCCCAAAACAATCTACTACCATAGTACCTTCAATTTTACTCAAAAAAATTGTATCAAGATTTCAGAAAAAGAATATTCCAATCAACAATGATCGTGAAACAATAAATCTTTTTTCAAAAAAGCTTATCCTTCATCACCGTGAAGAATTTAATTATCTTCACATAGGACTAGTTCAAATAGCCATTAAACCTTTATTCAAACTTGGGTTAGATATTCCAGTCCTTGTTTCTTTAAGAGACAAAAGACATCTAAATTTTTCAAACTCCTTATTGGGAATCGTTCAATCTAACCTTGAAGGAGGACCTATCTTCTTCAATTGTTATCCCAATTTTACCCTCTCTCTGAAGGATCCAAACATCCTATCTTCTTTAATAGCCGATGTTTATGCTCAAAGTCTTAATATACAGGATCAAACTCATTCTGCTGTAATGATTTTTAGAATCTATTACAAATTGATGAATACAAATATTTCTCCTAGAGCTTTAAGATCTTCTCCAAAAGGATCCACTGTCCTTTTAGAAGCAAACCTAGAAAGATCATCAGTCACTGTTCCCAAAAGTCTATCATGGGAACAGATTACCAGAAACCCAACATGGAGGCTTACAGAAGCTTTCACACCTCCAAAAAAGAATTCAAACATTGCACAAATTATCGAACATCCAGATGGATCAGTAGAAGTTCAATTTTCTGAAGAACCAGAGAGGTCAAATGTCAAAGACTTCATGTCTTCGCGACCTAGTACTTCCGGATCAACTTCAGAAGATGGATCAAAATTCTATATGAATAGATCTAACTCGTTAAGAGTAAAGTCTGTAAATATAGAACAAAATGTAGCAAATGTTCAATACGAGGATCAACCTCAATCACCGACTCAAACGAACATTGATGGTAGATATGTGTTCGAAAGTCAATTGAATGTCCTTATTCAAGAATTTTCAATCGATAAAGAAGCCTTAAAAAAGGACTTTCTTTCCCGAAAAAATAATGCAAAAAGAGAAGCCTTTTTCAAAAACTATGATAAAGACCAAAGATCTGAGATAAGATCAAAATGGTATTCATTCATGGAAGAAACCGAACGAAATATTCCATTTTTCACTTGGATGAAAGAATCCGAAAGTTAAATTAATATCCTTCAAGAATCATGGAAAACCACTCAAAGAGGGAGCATACACTCTACTCATCCTCCCTTAGAGGAAATTGAATTTGAAACAATTTACGGGGAAAAGGTCAAAGCTAGTCCATTCAAAAATATTAGTGAAAAGGACGAGAAGAGTGTTCCTACTTGTTGGGTTCCTAGAGTGAGTAAAAATATAGTATAAAATACTCTAGAATTCCTGTGCAAGTATACACAGTCTGCAGCAAGTAATATTATCAATCCAAGGTATGAATGAGCTTCCACTTTATCTATTTTGCGTAACTTCTTAATGGTTTCGAAGATAATAAAAATGATGGGTTTTATAAGAATTATGCTGAAGCAAAATAAATGACAGAACAACGAGTAAACAAATAGATAGACAGATTAAAGGCAGGCGTTGGTTAGGTTTTAGTGATTGTTATAAAATATGCTCTAGCAATATTATTGATCATGCATTTCTCGCAGTATTATTAGCGGATTCCTCCCGAAACTTCGAATCTTTGGGGATGTGTTTCAACCCCAATGAAGTGCGACCGATCAAGCACTAGGCAACTGGCTATCCCTAGCTTAGTCACTGGCGTTCACCAATACACAATGATCGTAGTGTGGATAATTGCTACACACTCTCTAAATCATCCCTGAAACTAGAGAGAGCTATCCATACCGGCTGGCCAGGCGGGCATACAATGAGATTAAGCACAACAATTAACCAAAATGCGATAGTCAATATATTACTAGAGATGAAGCACAGTAATCACATTATTCCTAACCAACAACTTAAGCTACTTAGTTCATAATAGGCATAGGAATACGAATTACAATCTGAGTAAGCATGTCCATAACCATAAATTAATAAAGGAAATAAACTCCCTAATCAGCTTGCGGATGATGGTGTTCTTGATGATCTTCAATCTCTCTACACTATTCGGCTTCCAAGGGAAAACATGGAATGACTTTGACTTTGACGGCTACTTCCTTTTATAGAAGGATGGGAGACTTGAATTAAGTCAACTAGGACACGTGTAAGGCTCTCCTTGATCCTTTATCACGAAAATAACTCAACAAAAGTCGGTTCATGAAGTTGGCTAACGAGCTGTGATGTGGCAGTTTCTGTTCCCAGTTTTGCTGTAGCATAGTATTTGCTCCCTCCAGTCGCTCAGCAGCATAATCTGCACAAAATAATTTCCAATGCTTCCATTCTTCCAAATGGGTTAAAACATGTAATATCTATCCAAAACCAACCCTAATAAGCATAAAGACACACAAATCCTTATATAAATGAGGCCTAAATAACTACCTTTTCGGCAGTTATCATACCCCCAAACTTGAACTATTGCGCGTCCCAAGCAATACTAACCAACCTTCCCTCAAGAATTTCAAAACATTAGACAAAGAATTAGCTTATTCAAACCAGACAATCCAACACTACCTTTAACCTTTACCTGAGCACTCTGTAAAACCAAGCTCTGCTGCAGCAAAATGATTCCTTCAGCAGGGACAAATAATCACCAGTTTTCAACTTAATTCTAAGAACTCACCACAGCCTAGCTCTATTATCAGATATTTCAAAACATATTTTTAAAGGGGTTTATATCATTATTTATCAGACCCAAAGTAGCCTTACAGTCATAAGCTCTTAAGCACGGGATGACCCACTTTATGGTGCAGTATACCCTTGCCTCAAGCTCATCACCAACTAGGCTTAATACTCATTATAAAGCTAAAAAATCCTTAGTTATTCCATCTCTTGCCCCTTAGAATGGCGACATTTTATGATGAAACTCACCTAAGTTCTGGGAGACAGAAAAACTGATGGATCATCATTCATCCTTCAAAACTTTTGCTCCGTCAATTTTTTCAGGAAAATCTTCAACAAATAATTTTTTTTCAACAAATAAATTTAATAAATTTTTTCTCATATTTCTCTTTCACATTTCCTAGGTCATCTTTTGACGCGAAGACAAACTATGGGTATCACAAATGTCCCCGGTTACTCAATAACCTAGCAAATTTTGATTTGAAGGAGAGAAATGCTCGAGCAAAATAATTGGAGTGGCAAAAAGTCCCCCAAACTTGAATTATTCATTGTCCCCAATGAATCATTATATAAGACATTATACCCCAAACTGAATTTTTAAACTAAACATGGGACTAGGATTAATCTTAAAGTGGATCATATAAGTCAATACTACCTTCAAAATCTTCTTTGCCGCAACAACAGTCCAGGCTAGAAGAAATGCTCAAGCAAAAGGTTTCTGGAGATCAGAATACCTTGATCTAATTAAAAGTAATCAGTCCAAGCTTCAAAAATTCAGAGAAAATTAGTTAAGTTAGACATTACTCAGTGCTATAAAACAGAAACAACTCTGGAAATTTCATTAAGAACCGAGAAAAATATACATCAGCAGATATTTTTGTCGCCTAGAAACAAAAACTGGAGTTCTCTTCTTTTTAGCTTTCTTTTTCGGAGCATCAGGTGTAGTAGGTTCAACTTCCTCTACATCCCTTTCCTTGCGGCTTCTCGTTTTCTCTATTATAGACTTGAAGAAATCTTTTTTTTCACTCGAAGAATGGAAAGAAACATAAGGAAAAACGAATGAAAGAAGAAACAAACCTGAGTGGTGTTTAAATGGGGCTTCAGAAAATAAAATAATCAATGACAAGTCTTCCCCCAATTAATATCTTTTACCGTTTAAACCTTCAAGTAATTAATCAAATTAAATTTTCAAAACGGTAAGATTTTAGCATGTGCTATCCAACGGCTCTATCGTTCGATTTCCCTATGCAACACATGGAAGCACCTGATCTTCATGCAATATTACCTGCTCACCGAAAAATTTAAATCCCAACGGTAAAAATATTCTTAACCACATCCGTAATATTTTGATAGTATATTCACTCTAACCAGAAGATTGTAAAAACAAACTGGGTAACAAGATTTTCTTTCTAGGAGAATCTTTTCACACAGAAAAATTCAAATTCAAACCGCCAAAATCAAATCTTATCTTATTATTAACTTCAGCCGAATATGTAATTCTTATCTTATCTTATCTTTTCACACGAAAATATTATTAAATCTAAACCTAAACAGAAATTCAAATAACCGAAAATAAAATCAAATCAAAATGAAATAAAATCTAAAATAATAAAAATACTGAGATCTAACAAACTATGCAAAAATCAAACCTAACCTAATCAGAATTAAAAACAAATCAGAAAAACTTAAAATCAATACAAAGTCTGGGAGCTCAAAATTTGTCTCTGTGAAATGCTCCCGCAAAAATCCTGCTCTCTCAAACATCGACCAACCTTAGGGAAGGATATTTCGCCTGAAATTCCTCACCCCAACCTTATACATTTTTGCATTTTCGTAAGAAAAATGACGAAATTCTTCTAACTCATTAAGCTGCAGCATTCTTATTGCTCCTGCACGACTCAGATCAAATCAAAGCCCAAAACGTCTTATGCTCTAGCTCCAATGGTAAATGGCAAGCTTTCCCATATACTAACCTATAGGGAGACATACCTAGAGGAGTCTTATAAGCTGTCCTATAAGCCCAAAGAGCCTCATCCAACCTAAAGAACCAATCCTTTCGAGATGGATGGACTACTTTCTCTAAAATAGCTTTTATTTTCCTATTACTAATTTCAGCTTGACCATTTGCTTGTGGGTGATAAGGGGTAGCTATCCTATGCTTAATCCCATACTTAGCTAAAAGCTTAGTTAAGATATTATTAACAAAATGTGTACCCTCATCACTTATTAGAGCTCTAGGTGATTGAAGAAACCTTGCAACTGTCTTGGCATCACTCTGATGGCATGCAATGGCTTCCACCCACTTGGACACATAATCAACTGCCAATAAGATAAAAACATTGCCATTAGAAGGGGGAAATGGCCCCATAAAGTCAATACCCCATACATCGAATAATTCAACTTCTAAAATGTAAGTAAGAGGCATTTCATCTCTTGGCCCCAAATTTCCTCTCCTTTGGCAAGCATCACATTGCTTGCAGAACCAATGGGCATCCTTGAATAACGTAGGCCAGAAAAATCCGCAATGCAAAATCCTCATAGCTGTCCTTTGACCGCTGAAATGGCCTCCATACGGCGAAGAGTGACATTGCTCCATGATTTCCTTTGCTTCAGCACCTGAAACACACCTACGAATAATACCATCAGAGCATTGTTTATACATAAATGGCTCATCCCAATAGAAAAATTTGGCATCATGCTTAAACTTTTTCTTTTGCCTCCAATCGATATCAATAGGGGTGACTCCCTTCACTAAAAAGTTGGCAATATCAGCATACCAAGGGACATCCCTAACTACCTTTACTTCAACAGCAAAAAGCTGCTCATCTGGAAAAGAATCGGAGATGGCAGATTGCTCCAGCAAAGATGATGATGGATCAAGACGAGACAAATAATCCGCAATGACATTCTCTGATCCCTTCTTGTCCTTTATCTCCAAGTCAAATTCCTGTAATAATAAAACCCAACGAATTAGTCTAGGCTTTGCATCTTTCCTTGACGTTAAATACCTTATCGCTGCATGATCCGTGAACACCGTGACTTTGGATCCAACAAAATATGGCCTGAATTTCTCAAAAGCAAACACAACAGCTAACAACTCCTTTTCAGTAGTTGTGTAGTTGACCTATGCCTCGTTTAAAACCTTGCTTGCATAATATATAGGATGAATAAATTTGCCTTGCTTTTGCCCCAGCATTGCACCTACTGCAGCATCACTCGCATCACACATTACCTCGAATGGCAAATTCCAATTAGGCGCGCAGAGAATGGGTGCTGAGATTAAAGCAACCTTCAATGTTTCAAAAGCCTTCCTACAATCTGCATTAAAGTCAAAAACATGACCAGTGCACAATAAGTTACAAAGAGGTTTACTGATTTTGGAAAAATCCTTTATGAACCTCCTATAAAATCCAGCATGTCCTAAAAAACTCCGAATTCCCTTCACTGAACTCGGTGGCTCTAGTCTTTCAATAACCTCAACTTTTGCTCTATCAACTTCTAGACCATTCTTAGAAATCCTATGACCTAACACTATACCTTCCTTCACCATGAAGTGACACTTCTCCCAATTAAAAACTAGATTGGTATCCTCACATCTTTTAACACCTTACCTAAATTATCTAAACAACTCTGAAAAGACCCTCCAAAAACTGAAAAATCATCCATAAATACCTCAACAGTGGACTCAATCATATCAGAAAAAATTGCTGACATACACCGCTGAAATGTTGCTGGAGCATTGCAGAGACCAAAAGGCATTCTCCTAAAAGCAAATGTCCCATAAGGAAAGGTGAAAGTGGTTTTCTCCTGATCTTCAGGAGCAATAGTAATCTGATTATACCCAGAATAACCATCCAAGAAACAGTAATAGGCCTGACCAACCAATCGATCAAACATCTGGTCGATAAATGGTACAGGGAAATGATCCTTTCGGGTGGCTTTATTAAGCCTTCTGTAATCCATGCAAACCCTCCATCCAGTTACTGTCCTTGTGGGGATCAACTCATTATCTTTATTGCTTACCACAGTAACACCTCCTTTCTTAGGAACACATTGGACAGGGCTCACCCAATTGCTGTCGGCAATTGGATAGATGATCCCGGCATCCAACCATTTAATCACCTCCTTTTTAACAACCTCTTTCATTGCAGGGTTAAGCCTTCTTTGTTGCTCAATACTCCTAAAGGATCCCTCCTCTAGAGTGATTTTGTGCATACAAAAAGATGGGCTGATTCCCTGAATATCAGCTAATGTCCAACCTATAGCTTTGCGGTATTGCTGCATCAATTTTATTTAGGCCTCTTCATGCTCTGGCATTAAATCTGATGCAACAATAATGGGCAACGTCTCACTTTCCCCTAGATACACATACTTCAGATGATCCGGCAAGGGTTTCAAATCTAAAGTGGGTGCCTCAATTAGGGATGGCTTGATTGGGGGAGCCTTCCTTTGATCTAAATCTAAAGACTCAAAAACATCCTCACATCCAAACAATTCTTTTTCTTTTTTTCTATCTAAAGAACAAAATTCAAAATCTTCTACACTAACCTCTCCATGCTTTTCTGAATGCTTATCAGCCGAATCCTGTATTGCTGTCTCAATAACTGTGCTCTCCAGAATCCTAATGAAGGAGCAATCCTCCATTTCGTCTGGATATTTCATGGCTTTAAACACATTAAATTTTACTTCCTCATTACAGACTCTCATTGTTAATTCTCCTTTTTGAACATCTATTAATGCCCTACCAGTAGCCAAAAATGGACGACCTAGAATAATTGGGACATCTTTATCAGCCTCATAATCTAAAATAATAAAATCAACAGGAAATATGAACTTATCAACTTTTACTAAGACATCCTCAATCTTACCCTCTAGATATGTGATAGACCTATCAGCTAATTGGAGTGTAACTGTGGTAAGCCTAGCTTCACCAATACCTAACTTCCGATAGACCGAAAGAGGCATAAGGTTAATGCTTGCACCCAAATCAAAGAGTGCTCTACCTAACTCTTTTCCACCTATAGACACAGGTATAGTAAATGACCCTGGATCCTTAGCCTTGGGGGGTAGCCCATTCTTAAGAATAACACTACACTCTTCAGTAAGAGATACAGTTTCAAACTCACCTAACCTCTTCTTTTTACTTAAAATATCCTTAAGAAATTTTGCATAATTAGACATTTGCTCAATAGCTTCTACTAAAGGGATATTTATATGCAACTGCTTAAGAATCTCTAAAAACTTTTTAAATTTACCATCCTGATTCCTAGGCTTTTGCCTTTGTGGAAAAGGTAGAGGTGGTACATAAGGTGGGGGCGACATATATGGTGGTTCTACATCTGGCACAGAACTAGATGCTCCAGCATTCTCTTTGCTTCCTCCAGCACCCTGACAAGACTCCAACTCTTTCTCGACAACAACATTATTATCACCATTACTTTTTAAATCCTGGGTCTTTATAGACTCTTCTAATGGCTTACCACTCCTGGGTCGTTCAGTATCTGATGGAAGTTTCCCTTGAGGTCTTGCCTTTAGCTCATTAGCTAGCTGACCCACTTGCAATTCCAGGGCTCTCATTGAAGCTTGATTACTTTGAATTGCGGCATCTGTGCGAGCCATCAATTCTTTCATCATCGCCTCGAGAGAATTTCCCGAATTTTGCTGGGGCAAAGCATGCTTATTTTGCTGGGGCATTACCTGCGCTTTAGCAAATCCCGGCTGGTTCATCTTCTGTTGCGCTTGTACGTTATTTCCTTGACCTCCCCATGAGAAGTTGGGGTGGTTGCGCCAACCTGGATTATACAAGTTAGAATACGGGTTGTTCCTCTGATTACCTACAAAAAACACAGAAGCTGGATTGCTGGGGCAAAACTCGTAGTTGTGGTCTTCACCACAATAGACACATGCTTCGTCCGTGACTTGGTTCACCACTGCAGCAGGCTCCATAGCTGGTGGCTGCTGATGACTAATCACTGTCACATTCTTAAGAGCATTAGCAATCATAGCAGGATCAACCCTAATGGTGGACACACCATCAACCTCTAATACACTCTTAACCTTTTTATTTGTGCCTCTAATATCCGACCACTAACAACTATTAATAGATATTCTTTCTAAAATTTCATAAGCTTCATCAAAAGTTTTTGCCAACAGGGCCCGTCCAGCCGAAGCATCGACCATACCTTGGGTTACTCCATTTAAACCATTGTAAAATGTTTCCATTTGAATACAATGAGGTAACCCATGGTGGGGACACTTTCGCAAAAGCTCCTTAAACCTCTCCCAAGCCTCACTAAAAGTCTCATCTTCAAGTTGCCTAAACCATACTATTTCACTCCTCAATTTAGCATTTCTATTAGGTGGGAAATATTTACTCAAAAATTTTTCAGCTAACTCATCCCACGTCCTAATTGATCCTGGAGCAAAAGAGTTTAAACATGACTTTGCTCCATCTCTAAGAGAATACGGGAACAAAGTTAATCTAAGAGCATCTCTAGGCACTCCTTGAATTAAAAAAGAATCACTAACTCCTAGAAAAGACTTAAGATGTAAATGAGGGTCTTCAGATGTCAAACCATGGAATTGCCCCACGGTTTGCAACATTTGAAACATTACCGGTTTCATTTCAAAATTTGCCGCCTGGATTTGGGGACGTGCAATCCCTGGATTCAACTCATTAAACATTGGGACAGCATATGCTCGAATGGCTCTGGTCCTATCGTTCGCTATCAAGATAGGATTCTCAACCTGATTATTTTGCTGCTCATTTTGCTCAAACAGTGGGTTTTGCTGTAGCAACGGATTCTGCTGGGGGTTCACTACTGCTGGACCTTCAGGAACCTGCGGGAGTTGCGGGGCGTTCTCCATCTGGTTTCTGCGCTGCTCCCTCCTTCTGTTCCTAAATGTCCTTTCAATTTCTGGATCAAGCTCAAACCGTACCCCAGGCGGATCGCTCATGCACCAAAATCACACCTGCAAAAACAAACGAAACAATCAAAAAGTTCTAGCACCAAACCACTAAAACACATACACAAAACAGATCAGATAAAAACTTATAAAAGTTCCCCGGCAACGGCGCCAAAAAACTTGTTGGGTTCCTAGAGTGAGTAAAAATATAGTATAAAATACTCTAGAATTCCTGTGCAAGTATACACAGTCTGCAGCAAGTAATATTATCAATCCAAGGTCTGAATGAGCTTCCACTTTATCTATTTTGCGTAACTTCTTAATGATTTCGAAGATAATAAAAATGATGGGTTTTATACGAATTATGCTGAAGCAAAATAAATGACAGAACAACGAGTAAACAAATAGATAGACAGATTAAAGGCAGGCGCTGGTTAGGTTTTAGTGATTGTTATAAAATATGCTCTAGCAATATTATTGATCATGCATATCTCGCAGTATTATTAGCGAATTCCTCCCGGAACTCCGGATCTTTTGGGATGTGTTTCAACCCCAATGAAGTGCGACCGATCAAGCACTAGGCAACTGGCTATCCCTAGCTCAGTCACTGGCGTTCACCAATACACAATGATCGTAGTGTGGATAATTGTCACACACTCTCTAAATCATCCCTGAAACTAGAGAGAGCTATCCATACCGGCTGGCCAGGCGGGCATACAATGAGATTAAGCACAACAATTAACCAAAATGCGATAGTCAATATATTACTAGAGATGAAGCACAGTAATCACATTATTCCTAACCAACACCTTAAGCTACTTAGTTCATAATAGGCATAGGAATACGAATTACAATCTGAGTAAGCATGTCCATAACCATAAATTAATAAAGGAAATAAACTCCATAATCAGCTTGCGGATGATGGTGTTCTTGATGATCTTCAATCTCTCTACACTATTCGGCTTCCAAGGGAAAACATGGAATGACTTTGACTTTGACGGCTACTTCCTTTTATAGAAGGATGGGAGGCTTGAATTAGGTCAACTAGGACACGTGTAAGGCTCTCCTTGATCCTTTATCACAAAAATAACTGAACAGAAGTCGGTTCATGAAGTTGGCTAACGAGCTGCGATGTGGCAGTTTCTGTTCCCAGTTTTGCTGCAGCCTAGAATTTGCTCCCTCCAGTCGCTCAACAGCATAATCTGCACAAAATAATTTCCAATGCTTCCATTCTTCCAAATGGGTTAAAACATGTAATATCTATCCAAAACCAACCCTAATAAGCATAAAGACACACAAATCCTTATATAAATGAGGCCTAAATAACTACCTTTTGGGCAGTTATCACTACTCTTAAGGATATAAAAAATATCCAGCTTCAAAACAATTTTTCCAACAAAATCCTTTCTACTATAGCTAACCAAGTAGAAAAGATTGAAGGGAAAATATCAAAGCCTTCAATTACTTCGTCTTCAAACAAAGAAATCTTTATACCTCCCATTGATGAGTCGATTCAATTATTCAAACCTACAGTAATTGACAACAAGATTAAAATAATGTCCAAAGAAGAAGAAGCCCTAGCTTTAATTGAAGAAAAAGCTAAGTAGTCTTCATATCTCAAAACCATCAACTTCGAAGTCAACCCATACAATCAACGTCCTAAATGATTCTGTTATTGATCAAATTATTCAAAAAACAAGAAATCTTTCCTTAGAGGAAGAAGCGATTGAACCACCAAACGAAGTCCTAAAAATAGGAACAAGACCAAAAGCGTCAAAACTAGTGTTAATGCGAAATGGGTATCCACAACCTTCTTTCCCAGATGTCCAATTTGAAGAAAAAGCACAAATGACTCAAGACGTTTATGACGAATTAGCCATCCATGAATGGAATATAGATGGCATATCTGATTATCTTATCCTCAATGTGCTCAATGAAATGTTCATTGCCTCAAACGCTTATAGACAAAGAGGCAAAAAAGATCATGAAATAGCCCAACTGCTTGTTGCAGGATTTACAGGGCAATTGAAACAATGGTGGGATCAATATCTGACAGATTATGATCGTCAGTACATTTTAACCCACACAACTATTGAAAAGAAAAAACAGACAATCAAACTCGAGGGTCAATTACCTCAAACTGTGGAAAGAGAAGAAAGTATAGAAGACGCTGTCAATACCCTCGTAAATACCCTTACAAATGCCTTTGTAGGCGATCCAGCTCAATATCAGGCCAGATCGGCTGATATCCTTTTAAACCTCAAATGTCCAACACTGGGAGATTTTAGATGGTACAAAGATATGTTCTTAAGCAAAGTCCTTGTTAGAGCTCATTTCTCTTCTCCAATCTGGAAGGAACAATTCATTAAGGGTCTTCCCAGTTATTTTGCTGAAAGAGTCAAGATCAATTTAAACGCAAAATATGACGGGAAAATTCCATGGGACACCATAACCTATGGGAATCTAACTTCCTTTATAATAGGTGAAGGTCTTCGTCTCTGCAATGAGTCAAAAGTTCAATCAAAACTTAGCAAATCATTCGGGTCAAGACGAGCCGAGTTAGGAATTTTTTGCGATCAATATGGATGTGGAAAAATTCGTCCGCAATCCACAATCAGAAAATCTTCTATCAAAAGATATCGAAAATATCAAGAACGACAAAATTATAAACCATATAGGCAATTTCAAATAAAGAATTATAGAAAGCCGTATAATTCTTACAATAAAAAACGACCCTTCTACAAAGGAGGAAGTTCCAAAAGAAACGTCCAATGTTACAAATGTAGATCAAATGGACATTATGCCAATAAATGTCCAATGAAAAAGAAAATCAATGAATTAGAAATTGATAATGATACAAAACAACAGCTTTTGAGTATCATTCAAACTGATTCAGAAGAGTCAATAATTTATAGTTCGGATGAAGGTCAAATTCTTGAATTACAAGAAGAAACAGATTCCTATTCTAGTAGTGATTACAATGACGAAGAATACAACGGCAAACGAGTCTGCTCAGGATGCATATGTGTCCTGACAAAAGACCAAGAAACTCTACTCAATGTTGTTGACAAAATAGACAACGTTGAACTCCAAAAGTCAATATTACATAGTTTAAAAAACTCGATCCTTGAAAAAAGGGATCAAGAAGAACCAAGTAACTTTCAATCTTATTAATGGAAGAATGTTGTCAAAAAATTTGAAGAACCAAAACCAGTTACCATTCAAGATCTCCCAACTGAGATTAATATTCTAAAAAGAGAAGTCTCAGAACTCAAAAGAAATACTGATCAAGAAATTTTTCATCTCCGTTAAGAAATATCTCAAATCAAAACCGAAGTTGAAACAAACCCCAACGAAGAGGAAGAGTCTTTCGTTGGAGCTATTTCTAGTATACGATTTCAAAAATGGTATTCTTTGGTAACTCTAAAGATCCATGATTTTACAATCACGCTCCATGCACTACTTGATTCAGGTGCAGATCAAAATTGTATTCGAGAAGGATTAATACCTTCAATATACTTCGAGAAAACTTCTGAATCCCTTCGAGGTGCTAATAATAATCAACTTATAATCAATTATAAATTGTCCAAAGTTCATGTTTGCAATGAAGGAGTTTGCTTTGTAAACTCTTTCCTTTTAGTCAAAGATTTAGGACAAGAATTGATCCTAGGTACACCATTCCTCACTCAATTATATCCAATAACCATCTCAGAAGAAGGAATAATCTCTGACGTCTTAGGACAGGAGATAATATTTAAATTTACAAGTCCAATAACCCGTCATGAAATCCATAATCTTCAAAAGGAAACAATTCAAAATTCTATTAATGTCATAGAAAGCAAAGAAAAACAAATACAATTCTTGAAAGAAGAAATTTCTTACAAAAGAATAGAAGACGATTTAAAAAAGAAATCAATACAAAATAAAATTACCTATTTCAAATCAAAATTAGAAAAAGAAATTTGACAAATCTTCCAAACGCCTTTTGGAAAAGAAAGCAACATATTGTCAATCTCCCTTATATCAAAGATTTCAGAGAAGAGAAAATTCCAACGAAGGCTAGACCAATACAAATGAATCCTGAATTACTAACACATTGCAAAAAGGAAATAGATGATCTTTTGCAGAAAGGTCTCATTCGAGCTTCAAAGTGCCCTTGGTCTTGTGCAGCATTCTATGTCAATAATCAAGCTGAAAAAGAACGAGGAGTTCCAAGGTTAGTTATCAATTACAAACCTCTTAATAGAGTTTTGGAATGGATTAGATATCCAATTCTGAATAAACAAGATTTACTAAAAAGAATTTCAAATTAAAAAATTTTCTCAAAATTTGACATGAAGCCGGGATTTTGGCAAATTCAAATTTCAGAAAAAGATCGTTACAAAACCGCTTTTAATGTTCCTTTCGGTCAATATGAATGGAATGTTATGTCATTCGGATTAAAAAATGCTCCATCAGAATTTCAAAAAATTATGAATGATATTTTCAATCCATTTCAAGAATTTTCAATTGTTTATATTGATGACGTGTTAATATTTTCTCAAAACCTAGATCAACATTTTAAACATCTCAATATATTTTTAGATATCATTAAACGAAATGGTTTAGTGGTATCACTTCCAAAGATCAAACTATTTCAAACCCAAATTCGATTTCTAGGATTTGATATTCATTTAGGTTTAATAAAACCTATTCAAAGATCTATATAGTTTGCTTCAAATTTTCCTGATCAAATTCTTGATAAAACTCAGTTGCAACGATTTCTAGGATTCCTCAATTATGTATCTGACTTTATTCAAAATCTAAGAATCATGTGCAAACCACTTTATGAGCGACTAAAAAAGAATCCAAAGCCCTGGTCGGATGAACATACAAGGGTTGTCAAGTCTATTAAAACTTTAGTCAAATCAATTCCTTGTTTGAGTCTTGTCAATCCAAAAGTTGAATTAATAGTGGAGTCTTACGCATCCGATATCGGATATGGAGGAATCCTAAAACAGTGTGTTGATAACAAGGAATCAATTATTAGATTTCATTATGGAGTTTGGAATAGTACTCAGAAAAATTATTCAACAGTCAAAAAAGAAATCTTAGCAATAGTCTTATGTGTTCAAAAGTTTCAAGGAGATTTAATTAATAAGACCTTTACAATAAAAACGGATTCAAGAGCCTCAAAATTTATTTTAGAAAAGGATGTAAAAAATCTTGTTTCAAAACAAATATTTGCAAGGTGGCAAGCAATCTTGCATTCTTTGATTTAAAAATTTTTCCTATAAAAGGAGTTTTAAATCCCTTGGCTGATTACCTCTCAAGGGAGTTCCTTACAAGAAAAACTCCTTCTCTCTCTCTCTCTCTAAAAACGAGTGATCAGCGAGGCAAAGCCTCTTCATCTTCTTCAAAGGGCAAAAGCCCAACTTCATCTTCAAAATCTCCAGCTCCTATGAGCGCAGATCAATATGCAAAAGATCTTGGCTTCACTCATGTGAACCGTCCAATAACAAGAAGTGCATCTTGATAGCGAGCAAAAATGTCGCTATTTTAGTCTCAATTTATTAAGCTTTTTGGTGCTTTAATCGTGTTTTTAATGAATATATGTAATGAATTTTGTTATTTTGTCTTTAGGAGCATAAATGATGATTTTGGGAGAAAAAGAGCCATAATTGAAGTAATTATAACCCAAATCAAAGTATGAAGCATTTGGAAGCCCAAAGAAGACATCCATGAAGAAAAGACCAAGAGAAATGAAGAAGAAGGCCCAAAAATCAGCCCAAAAGGAAGCTGATTTTTCTGGAAAATCTGGACAGCGTCGAGACGCTTAGCAGGGCAGCGTCGCGACGCTGCCCTTTCTTGTTGCCCAAGCCGCATGCGCAGCAGCGTCGCAACGCTTGGCAAGGCAGCGTCGCGACGCTACCCCTTTTCCAGGCCTATAAATAGGTGCCCTTGGTGCCTCATTTGGATCATCAATCATCACTCAATCATCCACCACTCATTCCTTTCCTTCCTTCCTTAAGACTCCTTTTTTGGAGCCCCTCTCAAGGCTTTTGAGCCTTTTTTAGAGGGTTCTTCTAGTGGGAATTTTTGGGGAATTTTGGGAAGCAATTCTAGAGGCACGAGGAGTAGTCAGCGGAGGCTCCAAGCGTCAGCAAGGGGTTTTTCGACGGTCAATTCCTTTTCCTTTATGCTTTTTAATATGCTTTCCCTTGTAATTATTGTGAATATTATGTGTAGCTAAACCCCCAATTTGGGGTCTTGAAATGAAATGTTAGTGGAAATATTGTTATAATTTCTTGTCTCTTGCCCATGTCCTAATTATTTGTATGGATGTGCTTAATGCTTTACTCAATCTGGCCAATTTTGTAATGATTCGTTTCTTAATGGAAACTCAACGGAGAGAAATTAGGATAGATCATAATCCATGCAACTAGTTTAATTGCCCGTTGTGACACCGGGATTAGTTGATTAAACATAGATTCCTAAAATGAATCAGAGCGTAATAATTAATGATTTTTAATAGCGCTAAGGACACTTAGGTTGTTAAAATGAATTAATTACAATTAGGGGAAACCGACAGGAGAACCTATGTGATTAACGGAGATTCTAGGTTTATAATTAGTTGGGCAATGAGATAGGATAATTATAGCAATTATTTAGCTAATCATTTATTTTCAAGACCCCTCTTCCCACTTAAAGAAAACTCTTTCTCCACATTTTATTTCTGATTGATCAAATTTGTTTTTTATTTAGTCATTTTAAATTAAATCTTCTTATTTCATGAACGTGGTCCCTAAATATTATTTCACCTAAGTATTTTAAGTGCTCAAGAGAATTTTAATTAATTGCTTAAGTTTCGCTTCGCCTCCCTGAGGATTCGATACTCGAAATACTTTCCGTTTTATATGACTTGTGGCCCGTGCACTTGCGGATACCAAAACAAGTTTTTGGCGCCGTTGCCGGGGAGGCTTGATTTTTAAGCAAAAATTAATTTTTCTTGACATCGAAAAGAAAAGGGTAAATGGTAATTTAGGTGTAAATATTTTTCTTTTATCATTTTGTGAATATCATTTTTGTTTGGTTCTTTTTGTTATCTGGGAGCATTGTATGCGAAGAAACAAGGTGGTTGATCTGTTTCCGTTAGATCTTGAGATTAACAGGACTCTAAAATTCATTAGAAGAGAAAAAAGATTAACAGAAACGATGGCCCACCATGAAGAAGCTCCCAAGGCAATTAGAGATTTTCTGCAGCCAGTTCTTCCTACCGAGAATTCTGGAATTGTTTACGCCCCCATCCAAGCTACAAATTTTGAGCTCAAAACAGGGTTGATTCAGATGGCACGCGATAACTCGTTCAAGGGACATCCTTCCGAGGACTCCCACTCTCATCTGCGATCATTCATAGAAATATGCGGGACGGTAAAGATGAACGGAGTTCCGGCCGACGCAATCAGATTGAGGCTATTTCCATTTTCCCTACAGGATAAAGCAAAAGATTGGCTCGAATCAGTCGAGACGGTCAGCATCAGTACTTGGGACGAGCTTGCCCAGGCTTTTCTGACAAAATTTTTTCCACCAGCTAAGACTACCAAGCTGCGGACTGAAATTGGAACATTCAGACAGCTTGACGAAGAACAGTTATACGAAGCGTGGGAAAGATATAAGGAAATGCTTAGGCGATGCCCCCAACACGGATATCCTGATTGGCTTCAGGTACAGTTATTCTATAATGGATTAAACCCCTCCACGAAGACAGTCCTTGACACATCAGCAGGAGTGAGTTTTCTTTCAAAAACAGTAACAGAAGCCAAAGACCTGCTTGAGGAAATGGCGGCAACGAGCTATCAATGGCGACGGAGAGAGGAACATTTACAAAAAAGGCTGGATTATATGAATTAGATGAGTCAAGTTCACTGAAAGCGCAACTGACATCTCTGACCAATGCTCTAAACAAATTGACGTCATCTGAGGTGGTCAAGTCCATTTCCACCTTAGCTGAAGGTCATTCAAAGAAGGAAGGTCAAGATGTGGAAGAAGTAATACATAGGAAATAGATCATATACTCAAGGAGTACCGAACTTCTACCACCCAGTCTGCGCAATCACGAGAACTTCTCATATGCGAATACGAAGAATGTTTTGCAGCCACCCCCAGGTTTTGCATCAACGAGTACTCCTGAAAAGAAAAATAATCTGGAGGAGATGGTGGCTTTATTCATCAAGGAACAAAGAATATTGAATGTGAGTCTCCAGACATCAGTAAACAACCACGACGCAGCTCTAAAGAATATGGAAGTGCAGATAGGTCAGATTGCTTCAGCAGTAAATGCCCTTCAGAAGGGAAAATTTCCAAGCGATACTGAGCCTAACCCGAAAGAGCAGTGTAAGATGGTGGTTCTGAGAAGTGGCAGAAGACTGGAGGACAGTTTAGAGAAGAAAAAGGAAGAAGAAAAGAGAAGGGATGAAGATAAAGGGGTTGAGGCACAAAAAGCCTCCTCTGAAAGGTTCCAACATCCTCCTAACTCTATTGAATTAAAATGTGATTTTTCTAATAGCTGTGCAGGTAAAAAAGAAGAAGAGAAGCAGAATGACAATAAAAAGATGACTGAGGAAGAAATAGTTCCATGCAACCACCATGACAGAGGTTCGCATATTAGCCCGCCCAAGCGGAGGGGCGAATGTCCAACCTTTGATTACAGGGAGTTACCTTTTCCTCAGAGATTTAAAAATGTCAAATTAGATGAACAATTTCAAAAATTTTTAGAAATGTTTAAAAAGTTGACTGTGAATATTCCATTGGTAGAAGCTTTGTATAATATGCCGAATTATGGAAAATTCATGAAGGAAATGCTTTCTAAAAATAAAAGTCTGAAAAAAGAAGTTTTTAATTTATCTGAAAGTAGCAGTACCATCATTTCTGGTAGGATACCCTCTAAGCAGAAAGATCCAGGGAGTTTTACTGTTCCCTGTACCATAGGAGAAGTATCCTTCGATAGGGCTTTGTGTGATTTAGGAGCAAGTATAAATTTGATGCCCTACTCTGTGTACAGGAAGATTGGTTTATCAGGTATGACAGACACCGACGTCACTCTCCAGCTTGCTGACAGATCGATTACCCACCCGATGGGTGTTGTGGAGGACGTGTTGGTGAAAGTCAACAAATTCATCTTTCCTATGGATTTCGTGGTACTGGACATGAAGGAGGACAAAGAAGTGCCAATTATCTTAGGCAGACCTTTCCTAGCCACTGGTAAGGCTGAGATTAGCGTGCATACAAGTAAGCTTACCTTGAACATTGATGATGAAAAAGTCGTGTTTAGTATTTTTGGCCAAGATGAATCTGTTTGTAGCTTGCATACATGTTTTTCTGTTGGGCCTGAATACTTGACTGATGACGATGAAGAGGTAGACTATAATCTTGGCCTAGGCTTAGGAGAAATGCTTGTTGATAATATGGATTTTGATCATGATACATATATGGATAATCCTCTGTTTGAAAATGATTTGGATCTGGCTGACTTTGAAAATGAATTAGACTTGCCTGCTTGTGAAAATGAAAGATCTGCAGTTGATGATTTACCTTCCTTTGAAAATGAATTGGAATTGCCTGAACTGAATAATTTTGATGATGATATTGAATTGCCTGACATTGAGCATGAACATAAAAGGCATAAAAAAGATTGCTCGATAGATAATTTTGAGTCTGACCATGATTACAGTGAATCTATTGAGTCTGATCTTGACATTCCTGAATTCATGAATCCTGACAATGTGAATACTTTCTTTTCATGTCCTGATGATGTGTATAGCATAGAATCTGATCCAGAAGAACTTAAATCTGTGCATAGTATAGAATCTGATCCTGAAATTCTTGAATTCTTTAATTCTTCTGATGATGAGTCATGTGATAGCCTAGTTGAATCATTTTTTAATTCTGAGTCTGAAGGATCTACTGAGCATGTAGATATTTTTTCTGATGAATGGACTGGCATGATTGATAGGCCATCTCTAGATCCTAGACCAGTAGATAATATAACGCTTGATGACTCTGTTAACAACTGTTTTGAGAATAGATATTTAGAAAAGAGATTTGATGCAGCAGATTATTTTCTGAAATGTTATTATGAGAATCTCTTTAGTGAAGATGGGCCAGGGGAAAGTTTTTTTTCTCCCCTGTTTGTGGTTTGCAATTCGGTGCGTGATTTCTTGCAGGGCCCGGAGGATGATGAAAATTTTTATTTTGAGCCTCCGTAAGCGTGCCGAGCCTAGTCTAGCTAAAGACGTTAAAGAAAGCGCTGCTTGGGAGGCAACCCAAGGATTAAAGTAGTTAGTTGTTTTTGCGGTAAATAATTTTCTTTGCTCCGTGATCCAATTTTGTTTTGCAGGATCACCTTAGCAAATCCCAAAATTCCACATTTCCTATTTTTCATGGATCCAAAGGAAGAGGATGAAGCGCTCCTAGCTCAGGGAAGTCTCCGTATCTCTCTTTATGCTTTTCTGTTTTAAAACATTGGGGACAATGTTTAGTTTAAGTTTGGGGGGGAGGTTTCCGCTGTGTTGAGCATATGTAAATTCTGTTGGATGCATGAATAGATAGCCATGATAGCCAAGGATGTGATTTTTGAAATTTTGGGAGAAAATGGTTTATATGTTGTGGAATCTGGGAGCACGATAGAAATTGTGAAATTTTAAAATTTTTTGATACTTAGTTTTGATGTCTAAAGCATGCAATAGTCTTATCTATTGACGTCTTTGAAAATCTAGATTCTTATTATGGTTTTCAAAATTGTTGTCACCCCGATAGGCTTAGTTTCTAATATCAGGAAGTTCATGCTTGATTGCTCTAAAGAACTAGGTAAGAAAAAATGTTATGCCTGCTGAGAGAAAAGCAAAAGCAACAAAAGAAAATGTGAGAAAAAGAAAATCTGTTGAAAAAGAATTTTTGCTTGCTCAAAAGAAAAAAAAAAGCCTAGGGGTAAAAAGAGCTACCTGCGGTGTGATCAGTTAGGCCAACCAAAGAATAAAATTCGGGTTAAGGGTCCCTGCACCGTAGTGTGAAAGTTAGTACCATTAGATATCAAAATGCAAGTTTGGGGGAGGAGCAAAAGAAAAAGAAAAGAAAAGAAAAGAAAAAAAAAAAAAATCAAGTGAGAATTCTGCTCCCCCATGAAAAAAGAAAAAGATAACAGGCACCCTAGTTACTTTTTTTTGCATGATAGAAGGACTCCGAAGTATTAGGGGCTCTTAGCCAGTGTAGGGGGAAAACAAATGGAGAAAGACATAAGACTAATCTAGGTTAGTAAAAGAATCAATAGATAAGTCTTGAGCATGCTATTCATTAATCTTAAGTTCAAACTAGTTTAAGATTTCTTCAAGAGTATGCGGTGTTTGCTTATTCCACTTGCATGTTTTCCATTCGATCCTAAGAATTCAAAAATCATTGAGGGTTGAGCGATTCTATTTCATGCATCTTTAGAATTTATTTTGCTCGGGACTAGCAAAAGCTTAAGTTTGGGGGTGTGATAGCGAGCAGAAATGTCGCTATTTTAGTCTCTATTTATTAAGCTTTTTGGTGCTTTAATCGTGTTTTTAATGAATATATGTAATGAATTTTGTTATTTTGTCTTTAGGAGCATAAATGATGATTTTGGGAGAAAAAGAGCCATAATTGAAGTAATTATAACCCAAATCAAAGTATGAAGCATTTGGAAGCCCAAAGAAGACATCCATGAAGAAAAGACCAAGAGAAATGAAGAAGAAGGCCCAAAAATCAGCCCAAAAGGAAGCTGATTTTTCTGGAAAATCTGGACAGCGTCGAGACGCTTAGCAAGGCAGCGTCGCGACGCTGCCCTTTCTTGTTGCCCAAGCCGCGTGCGCAGCAGCGTCACGACGCTTGGCAAGGCAGCGTCGCGACGCTACCCCTTTTCCAGGCCTATAAATAGGCGCCCTTGGTGCCTCATTTGGATCATCAATCATCACTCAATCATCCACCACTCATTCCTTTCCTTCCTTCCTTAAGACTCCTTTTTTGGAGCCCCTCTCAAGGCTTTTGAGCCTTTTTGAGAGGGTTCTTCTAGTGGGAATTTTTGGGGAATTTTGGGAAGCAATTCTAGAGGCACGAGGAGTAGTCAGCGGAGGCTCCAAGCGTCAGCAAGGGGTTTTTCGACGGTCAATTCCTTTTCCTTTATGCTTTTTAATATGCTTTCCCTTGTAATTATTGTGAATATTATGTGTAGCTAAACCCCCAATTTGGGGTCTTGAAATGAAATGTTAGTGGAAATAATGTTATAATTTCTTGTCTCTTGCCCATGTCCTAATTATTTGTATGGATGTGCTTAATGCTTTACTCAATCTGGCCAATTGTGTAATGATTCGTTTCTTAATGGAAACTCGACGGAGAGAAATTAGGATAGATCATAATCCATGCAACTAGTTTAATTGCCCGTTGTGACACCGGGATTAGTTGATTAAACATAGATTCCTAAAATGAATCAGAGCGTAATAATTAATGATTTTTAATAGCGCTAAGGACACTTAGGTTGTTAAAATGAATTAATTACAATTAGGGGAAACCGACAGGAGAACCTATGTGATTAACGGAGATTCTAGGTTTATAATTAGTTGGGCAATGAGATAGGATAATTATAGCAATTATTTAGCTAATCATTGATTTTCAAGACCCCTCTTCCCACTTAAAGAAAACTCTTTCTCCACATTTTATTTCTGATTGATCAAATTTGTTTTTTATTTAGTCATTTTAAATTAAATCTTCTTATTTCATGAACGTGGTCCCTAAATATTATTTCACCTAAGTATTTTCAGTGCTCAAGAGAATTTTAATTAATTGCTTAAGTTTCGCTTCGCCTGCCTGAGGATTCGATACTCGGAATACTTTCCGTTTTATATTACTTGTGGCCCGTGCACTTGCGGATACCAAACACATCTCTTCAAATACGTGATTCAATGGTGTCTTTAACTCCACTCCCGAGGCCATCCGCCTCTCTTGCACGGCCTTCTGTCGTTCCTTCAATGAGACCTACTGTCTCTCCAACCTCTGTAACTCAAACGAGACCTACTGTCTCCCCAAGTACTCAAGCTTCTTCTCAAGAGGGATCTTCTATCCCTACAACTTTTGTGGATGCTGTTCAGACTCCCAAAAGATTTATTCCAAAACCCGAGATCAAAAATTATTTTGAAAAAATCACTTCAATTATCATAACCAATAATTGAAGACCCAATAATTGAACCCGAATTCGACGGGCCTTCAATTATTGAAATTATTCAAAATATTTATCCTCAAGGATTCTATTTCATTCCAGAATCCTTGCTCAAAACCAGAAAATATTATGAATTCATTCTGGTAGATTCAAAATCTGTCGAGATAACCCATATCCCAGACAGAAACGATCCATCAATTATAGCTTATTCAAAGCTAAAAATCAAAAAGGTCATAAACCCTACTTATTGGAATCAAAATATCCTCACATAAAGAACCCTTTCAAAGCCTTTCAATCCTCAAACATACTCATACCGGGACTATATCGAAGCCTGGTATAAAGTTATGTGGTACAAAAATCATGACCATTCTTGGTTCATTCAATTTTGTCAAAATGCTTACAAATGTCAATTTCCCTTTTGGTTCATCAAATGGTGGAAAACCTTCGGATCCTCCGAAGAAATTTTTCTTGTTCCTATCCAAGAATCTTTTCATTATTTTTCTCAAACAATATACAAAAATGCATTTCCTCTCAATATGCGTTTTTGTTTATATTTCCAAATTCCCTGGACTTTCTGTTGGAATTTCCAGACAAATTCATATTCATATTTCAAACAACTTGTAAAAATTCTTCAAATCAAATGGTGGGATAAATATAATTTTTTTCACGCCGGTATCAAAGAAATCAAACAATGGTTCGCCGACAACGGCTACCTTCATGACCTTTCAAAGAAGAAAAATGCAGAATTCTTAAATTCAAAGTCCAAGCTCATAGCTGCTTTGGCGCAGACAACGACTGAAGCAGACTTTCAAAAGATCCTTAACCAAGCAACATCAATAGCGTCCTCATCCTCTCATCACAACTCCGACGTAGAGAATGAAGAAGAAGAGGATGAATATGACCTCAATGATCCTTTTCTAGATTCACAACCCATGTGAGTCTATTAGTTTCAAAAAAAAAAAGTGTGTAAATAAAATAAGTTGTAAATTATAAGTGTGTGTACATTAAAATCTGTTGTAAATTATCATAAAACCCTACCTCAGAGCATAAAGATAAAGTCCAAGTCTCCTAGCTGAAGAAAATTATGAACACTCATTATAAAGGACTGTCGCGAAGGACTGTTGCGGTGTGTGGTCCCGGTTATAAGTCACGAGATGTGCAGTAAATCCGTTGGTCAGCATACCTTGCCTTCACGCCTGATAAAGTGAGAGGACATAATATTCAAAGCCATCAGACAAGGACAATAATTGCAGACTTTATTAAAGCTACTTTAATAAAGTGATATGACAAAAGATGGAGGGGGAACAGCATATCATATCATATCGTAATCTTATCTTGTTGTAATCTTATCTTGTCGTTTTGTCCTTTTGTAATTATTATACCTTTAATTATTTTATCTTATGTCACATCAATCTAGTCAGGGGCGTGTCCTGTCAGATTGATTCTTATCTTGTAATTCTCTGCATTCAATTGTAGTTTCAAATCCGGAGTCTATAAAAGACTTCCGTCTTGTATTCAAAGGGCATCAGAAAATTTCTAGCTTTCATTTGAAGTTTGAAATATTTTCACGCTCACCTGCTATCATTCTCTCCCTTGTATTCGATCCTAATTCTCTTCGCGGTTTACCGAGGAGCAATTGGCTTGGCTTGCATCTCCAACACGTGTCTTGCTTCTTGAGGCTTCTCCTTGCATGGATTCACTCTATAAATAGAGATTGAATAAGATTGAACCTCAAGAGAGCCATTTCCATATGTTGGAGATGCAAGCAATAGTGGATTCTAGGTGTTCCTATAACCATACATGCAACTAGTGCATGGATTAGTTGTATTCCACTTTGTATCATCATGCAAGAGTGGGAATCCAACAAACTTCAAATGAAAGCTAGAAATTTTCTGATAAGGTGGGTGTGATAACAAAAAATAAAAAAGAAGAAGAAGAAAATGAATACATCAATAGACAACAAACACCATAATATACGTTTTGTTGAAAGGAAAAGAAAATGTTTAAATTTAGGACAAATTAAAAATGAAAATGATTGTCTATCTCCTAAAAAATCAATTAAAAAAAAATGGAAATCAAACATAAGATGAAAGAAACAAAACTATCAACAATGAAGACATTAGTTACTTTATTTAAACATGCATGGGTCATATTTGGTATAAATAATACTTGCTATTGTCAATGAGTGAAACATAGTCTAATAAAAATAATTTGTAATAAAAGCATGCAAAAAAATGATGGAGATGTAGTAACGAGCTGTAAAGTCGTAAAAATTCATTAACACATTATTTAACTTTGTAAGTCACTATGATTGTATAACATAACTAATTGAAAACTACATGCATATTAGATACAAAATTCTTATGTCTAGAAGCCCTATATAAAAGCATGTAAATAAAGTAATGAAGATGTAACAGTGATTGCAATAACATGTTCACCCGTGATAAATCATCATTTACATGTTCTTTGACTTTATAAATCACTGATTATTAAAGACCTGTTTTTTTTTTTCCATGACATCTTTGTTTTTTGTGTGTAAAATGAACATTGTACAACTACAAAAAATTTTCATTTCTAAAAATCATGTGATGACCAATCTCATCCTGTTATGAACTAAAAGCTCCAAATAGGCTCTACATAAAGTCCATTGGATGGATTCCAAACATTAATGAATAATGAAAACGTACGTCACATGGCTAAGAAACGACAATCTTTCACCAACCGAGGGCAATTTCAAAAGATATTCACTTTTATTTACTTCCAATATCAATTCCCATAATGCCTACTATTATTAAAAAATATGGATATTCAAAAACTATTCATAATTATGAACTTCTTCCAACTCTATACTCTTAGGCACAAACTTGGATCATCACTTGTCTTCTTACATTGAATCATCCAATTTCTTACGCAAAAATTTAGTCCATTCGTGTAATATCTTTTAAGAACTACAGTTCACTTCGTAGTTGACGAGGCCAGTTTGATGAGGCTCGGACTTGTCAAAGGTCCATCTCAAAGTAAATTTATAATCCACGATCACTAAACTACTTGCAGTAGCAGTGGTCGAGGTCGATCACAGGGAGTGGTGGTTGGCTTTTTTATTTCCTATTTATTTTTAGTTATAAAAGCGGTACATGGGGGGATTTGAATAGTAATGCAAGAATTTAAAATTTGAGGAAGTTAAAAAGAAAAGAAATTAAATTGCATGGAACATAGACAAGCAAGAAAATTAATGGCATTAGGCAACACCAATTGGAGAGATTTTTGAGGTTGAATGATTTACTTTTTGATAATTGTATTCCTACCTATTTAAGGCCAACCAAAATTGCTTAATTGTCCAATTGATCTAATCTGAATCTAGAAAAGATGCAAAGCCCACCTAAGCCATCTAACCAGATCATACACCGTCCATTGAATTAGACCCTAATTGATTAATCAATTAATATGATTGACCCATCAACTCAAACAATCAAGCAATTTCCTTAAGCTGTAGTGGATTGATTAGGACATTATAAATAATTGGGCCTAGATTACTTCTAGCGCTATTTTGGATCCTAGACCTATTTGTTGTGCAATTTTCCGCAAGCGTACGGTTGCCCAAATGATATTAAAACGAAAAGTATTCCGAGTATCGAATCCTCAGTGAATTTGAATTATATCCATTAAGTACTGTTGGATTCCTAGAGTGAGTAAAAATATAGTATAAAATACTCTAGACTTTCTGTGCAAGTATAAACAGTATGCAGCAAGTAATATTATCAATCCAAGGTCTGAATGAGCTTCCACTCTATCTATTTTGCGTAACTTCCTAATGGTTCCGAAGATAATAAAAATGTTGGGTTTTATAAGAATTATGCTGAAGCAAAATAAATGACAGAACAACGAGTAAACAAATAGATAGACAGGTTAAAGACATGTGCTGGTTAGGTTTTAGTGATTGTTCTAAGATATGCTCTAGCAATATTATTGATCATGCATTTCTCGCAGTATTATTAGCGGATTCCTCCCGGAACTCCGGATCTTTTGGGATGTGTTTCAACCACAATGAAGTACAACCGATCAAGCACTAGGCAACTGGCTATCCCTAGCTCAGTCACTGCCGTTCACCAATACACAATGATCGTAGTGTGGATAATTGCCACACACTCTCTAAATCATCCCTGAAACTAGAGTGAGTTATCCATACCGGCTGGCCAGGCGGGGATAAAATGAGAATAAGCACAACAATTAACCAAAATGCGATAGTCAATTTATTACTAGAGATGAAGCACAGTAATCACATTATTCCTAACCAACACCCTAAGCTACTTAGTTCATAATAGGCATAGGAATACGGATTACAATCTGAGTATGCATGTCCATAACCACAAGTTAATAAAGAAAGTAAACTCCCTAATCAGCTTGCGGATGATGGTGTTCTTGATAATCTTCAATCTCCCTATACTATTCGGCTTCCTAGGGAAAACATGGAATGAATTTGACTTTGACGGCTACATCCTTTTATAGAAGGATGGGAGGCTTGAATTAGGTCAACTAGGACACGTGTAAGGCTCTGCTTGATCCTTTATCACAAAAATAACTCAACAGAAGTCGGTTCATGAAGTTGGCTAACGAGCTGTGATGTGGCAGTTTCTGCTCCCAGGTTTGCTGCAGCACAGAATTTGCTCCCTCCAGTCGCCCAGCAGCATAATCTACACAAAATAATTTCCAATGCTTCCATTCTTCCAAATGGGTTAAAACTTGTAATATCTATCCAAAACCAACCCTAATAAACATAAAGGACACACAAATCCCTATATAATTGAGGCCTAAATAACTACCTTTTGGGCAGTTATCATACACCCAAAATTGAACTATTGCGCGTCCCGAGCAATACTAACCAAGCTTCCTTCAAGAATTCAAAACAATAGACAAAGATTAGCTTAATCAAACCAGACAATCTAACACTACCTTCAACCTTTACCTGAGCACTCTGCAAAACTAAGCTCTACTACAGCAAAATTATTCCTCCGACACAGACAAATAATCACCACTTTTCAACTTAATTCTAAGAACTCACCACAGCCTAGCTCTATTATCAGACATTTCAAAACATATTTTAAAAGGGGTTTATATCATTATTTATCAGACTCAAAGCAACCTTACAGTCATAAGCTCTTAAGCACGGGATGACCCACTTTATGGTGCAGTATACCCTTGCCTCAAGCTTATCACCAACTAGGCTCAATACTCATTATAAAGCTCAAAACTCCTTAGTTATTCTATCTCTTGCCCCTCAGAATGACGACATTTTATGATGAAGTTCACCTAAGTTCTGGGAGACAGAAAAACTTCTGGATCATCATTCATCCTTCAAAACTTTTGCTCTATCAATTCTTTTCAGCAAAATCTTCAACAAATAATTTTTCAGCAAATAATGTTTTCTCATATTCTCATTTTTTCACATTTCCTAGGTCATCTTTTGACGCGAAGACAAACAATGGGTATCACAAATGTCCCCGGTTACTCAATAACCTAACAAATTTTTACTTGAAGGAGAGGAATGCTCGAGCAAAATAATTGGAGTAGCAAAAAGTCCACCAAACTTGAATTATTCATTGTCCCCAATGATTCATTAAATAAGCAAGTATACCCCCAAACTTAAATTTTTGTATCTGAATTTGTAAACTAAACATGGAACTTAGACTAAGCTTAAAGTAGATCATATAAGTCAATACTACCTTCAAAATCTTCTTTGCCGCAGCAACAGTCCAGGCTAGAGGAAATGCTCAAGCAAAAGGTTTCTGGAGATCAGAATACCTTGATCTAATTAAGCGTAATCAGTCCAAGCTTCAAAAATTCAGAGAAAATTAGTTAAGTTAGGCATTACTCAGTGCTATAAAACAGAAACAACTCTGGAAATTTCATTAAGAACCGAGAAAAATATACATAAGCAGATATTTTGGTCGCCTAGAAACAAAAACTGGAGTTCTCTTCTTTTTAGCGTTCTTTTTCGGAGCATCAGGTGTAGTAGGTTCAACTTCCTCTACATCCCTTTCCTTGCGGCTTCTCGTTTTCTCTATTATAGACTTGAAGAAATCTTTTTTTCACTCGAAGAATGATAAGAAACATAAGGAAAAACGAATGAAAGAAGAAACAAACCTGAGTGGTGTTTAAACGGGGCTTCAGAAAATAAAATAATCAATGACAAGTCTTCATCCAATTAATATCTTTTACCGTTTAAACCTGCAAGTAATTAATCAAATTAAATTTTCAAAACGGTAAGATTTTACCATAATGATGTGTTGTCCAACGGCTCTATCGTTCGATTTCCCTATGCGTTTAAACCTGCAAGTAATAAATCAATCTAAATTTTCAAAACGGTAAGATTTTACCATAATGATGTGCTGTCCAACGGCTCTATCGTTCGATTTCCCTATGCAACACATGGAAGCACCTGATCTTCATGCAATATTACCTGCTCATCGAAAAATTTAAATCCCAACGGTAAAAATATTCTTAACCACATCCGTAATATTTTGATGATATATTCACTCTAACCAGAAGATTGTAAAAACAAACTGGGTAACAAGATTTTCTTTCTAGGAGAATCTTTTCACACAGAAAAATTCAAATTCAAACCGCCAAAATCAAATCTTATCTTATTATTAACTTCAGCCGAATATGTAATTCTTATCTTATCTTATCTTTTCACACGGAAATATTATTAAATCTAAACCTAAACAGAAATTCAAATAACCGAAAATAAAAACTAAATAAAATCTAACTAAAACTAATTAATTAAAAGATAATCCAAAGATAATCCAAATAAATAATCCTAAAATCAAATCAAATTAAAAACGAAATAGATAAAAGCTTACTACCAACAATAAAAATACTTAAAAATAAAATCATGCAAAATCAAATCTAACCTAACTGAAATTAAAATCAAATTAGCGAAAAATAAAATTAATACACACTCTGGGAGCTCAAAATTTTGCTCTGTGAAATCCTCCCGCAAAAGTCCTGCTCTCTCAATCATCAACCAACCTTAGGGAAGGATATTTCGACTGAAACTCCTCACCCCAATAATGCTTCACACGCTGCCCATTCACTCTGAACAATCTCCCATCTTTTTCATCCTGCAAAGTAATTGCTCCATTGGGGAAAACCTCAATCACAGTGAACGGTCCTGACCATTTGGATTTTAATTTTCCAGGAAATAATTTTAATCTAGAGTTATAAAGCAAAACTCTTTGACCCTTGACAAACTCCTTAGATTTTATTTTCTTGTCATGCCACAGCTTAGTCTTTTCCTTATACATTTTCGCATTTTCGTAAGAAAATTGGCCAAATTCTTCCAATTCGCTGAGCTGCAGCATTCGCATTGCTCCTGCACTACTCATATCAAAATTCAACTTTTTCAAAGCCCAAAACGTTTTATGTTCCAGCTCTAATGGTAAATGACAAGTTTTCCCGTATACCAACCGATAGGGAGACATACCTAGAGGAGTCTTATAGGCTGTCCTATAAGCCCAGAGAGCCTCATCCAACCTAAAAGACCAATCCTTTCTAGATGGATGGACTACTTTTTCTAGAATTGATTTAATTTCCCTATTACTTATCTCAGCTTGACCATTAGCCTGTGGGTGATAGGGGATAGCTATCCTGTGCTTGATTCCATACTTAGCTAAAAGCTTAGTTAAGATATTATTAACAAAATGTGTACCCTCATCACTTATTAGAGCTCTAGGTGTCCCGAACCGCGCAAAGATGTGCGATTGGAGAAACCTTGAAACCGTCTTGGCATCACTCTGATGGCATGCCATGGCCTCCACCCACTTGGACACGTAATCCACTGCCAATAAGATAAAAACATTGCCATTAGAAGGGGGAAATGGCCCCATAAAATCAATACCCCATACATCGAATAATTCAACTTCTAAAATGTAAGTAAGAGGCATTTCATCTCTAGGCCCCAAGTTTCCTCTCCTTTGACAAGCGTCACATTGCTTGTAGAACCAATGGGCATCCTTGAATAATGTAGGCCAGAAAAATCCGCAATGCAAAATCCTCGTAGCTGTCCCCTGACCTCTGAAATGACCTCCATACGGCAAAGAGTGACATTGCTCCAGGATTTCCTATGCTTCAGCACCTGAAACACACATACGAATAATACCATCAGAGCATTGCTTATACATAAATGGCTCATCCCAATAGAAAAATTTTGCATCATGCTTAAACTTTTTCTTCTGCCTCCAATCCATATCAATAGGGGTGACTCCCTTCACTAAAAAGTTGGCAATATCAGCATACCAAGGGACATCCCTGACTACCTTTACCTGAACAACAAAAAGCTGTTCATCTGGAAAAGAATCGAAAATGGCAGACTGCTACAGCAAAGATGATGATGGATCAAGACGAGACAAGTGATCTGCAATGACATTCTATGATCCCTTCTTGTCCTTTATCTCCAAGTCGAATTCCTGCAGTAATAAAACCCAACGAATTAGTCTAGGCTTTGCATCTTTCTTTGACATTAAAGACCTTATTGTTGCATGATCCGTGAATACCGTGACTTTGGATCCAACCAAATATGGTCGGAATTTCTCAAAAGCAAACACAATAGCTAACAACTCCTTTTTCAGTAGTTGTGTAGTTGACATGTGCCTCATTTAAAACCTTGCTTGCATAATATATAGGATGAATAAATTTGTCCTGCTTCTGCCCCAGCATTGCACCTACTGCAGCATCACTCGCATCACACATTACCTCGAATGGCAAATTCCAATTAGGTGCGCAGAGAATGGGTGCTGAGATTAAAGCAGCCTTCAATGTTTCAAAAGCCTTCCTACAATCTGCATTAAAGTCAAAAACATGATCAGTGCACAATAAGTTACAAATAGGTTTACTGATTTTGGAAAAATCCTTTATGAACCTCCTATAAAATCCAGCATGCCCTAAGAAGCTCCGAATTCCCTTCACTGAATTCGGTGATTCTAATCTTTCAATAACCTCAACTTTTGCTCTATCAACTTCTAGACCATTCTTAGAAATCATACGACCTAACACTATGCCCTCCTTCACCATTAAGTGGCACTTCTCCCAATTAAGAACTAGATGGGTATCCTCACATCTTTTTAACACCTTACCTAAATTATCTAAACAAATCTGAAAAGACCCTCCAAAAACTGAAAAATCGTCCATAAAGACCTCAACAGTGGACTCAATCATATCAGAAAAAATTGCTAACATACACCGCTGAAATGTTGCTAGAGCATTGCAAAGGCCAAAAGGCATTCTCCTGAAAGCAAACGTCCCATAAGGGCAGGTGAAAGTGGTTTTCTCCTGATCCTCAGGAGCAATAGTAATCTGGTTATAACCAGAATAACCATCCAAGAAACAGTAATAGGCCTGACCAGCCAATCGATCCAACATCTGGTCGATAAATGGTAGAGGGAAATGATCCTTTCGGGTAGCTTTATTAAGCCTTCTGTAATCCATGCAAACCCTCCATCCAGCTACTGTCCTCGTGGGGATCAACTCATTATCTTTATTGCTCACCACAGTGACACCTCCTTTCTTAGGAACACATTGGACAGGGCTTACCCAATTGCTATCGGCAATTGGATAAATTATCCCAGCATCCAACCATTTAATTACCTCCTTTTTAACAACCTCTTTCATTGCATGGTTAAGCATTCTTTGTTGCTCAATACTCCTAAAGGATCCCTCCTCTAGAGTGATTTTGTGCATACAAAAAGATGGGCTAATTCCCTGAATATCAGCCAATGTCCAACCTATAGCTTTGCGGTATTGCTGCAGCAATTTTATTAAGGCCTCCTCATGCTCCGGCATTAAATCTGATGCAACAATAATGGGCAACGTCTCACTTTCCCCAAGATACACATACTTTAGATGATCCGACAAAGGCTTCAAATCTAAAGTGGGTGCCTCAATCAGGGATGGTTTAATTGGGGGAGCCTTTCTTTGATCTAAATCTAAAGACTCAAAAACATCCTCACACCTAAACAATTCTTTTTCATTTTTTCTGTCTAAAGAACAAAATTTAAAATCTTCTACACTAACCTCTCCATGCTTTTCCAAATGCTTATTAGCCGAATCCTGAATTGCTGTCTCAACAATTGTGTTCTCCAGAATCCTAATGAAAGAGCAATCTTCCATCTCGTCTGGATACTTCATGGCCTTAAACACATTAAGTTTTACTTCCTCATTACAAACTCTCATTGTTAATTCTCCTTTTTGAACATCTATTAACGCCCTACCAGTAGCGAAAAATTGACGACCTAGAATAATTGGGACATCTTTATCAGCCTCATAGTCTAAAATAATAAAATCAACAGGAAATATGAATTTATCAACTTTTACTAAGACATCCTCAATCTTACCCTATGGATATGTGATAGACCTATCAGCTAGTTAGAGTGTAACTGTGGTAGGTCTAGCTTCACCAATACCTAACTTTCGATAGACCGAAAGAGGCATAAGGTTAATGCTTGCACCTAAATCACAGAGTGCTCTACCCAACTCTTTTCCACCTATAGACACAGGTATAGTAAATGATCCTGGATCCTTAGCCTTGGGGGGTAGCCCATTCTTAAGAATAGCACTACACTCCTCAGTAAGAGATACAGTTTCAAACTCACCTAACCTCTTGTTTTTAGTTAAAATATCCTTAAGAAATTTAGCATAATTGGGCATTTGCTCTATAGCTTCTACTAAAGGGATATTTATATGCAATTGCTTAAGAATCTCTAAAAACTTTTTAAATTGACCATCCTGATTCCTAGGCTTTTGCCTTTGTGGAAAAGGTAGAGGTGGTACATAAGGCGGGGGCGGCACATAAGGTGGTTCTACATCTGGCACAGAACCAGATGCTCCAGCATTCTCTTTGCTGCCTCCAGCACCCTGACCAGACTCTAACTCTTTCTCGACAAGAACATTATTATCACCATTACTATTTAAATCCTGGGTCTTTCTAGACTCTTCTAGTGACTTACCACTCCTAAGAGTTACTGCCTTTACCTGCTCCTTACCTTCCCTTCTAGGGTGTTCAGTATCTGATGGAAGTTTCCCTCGAGGCCTTGCCTTCAGCTCATTAGCTAGCTGACCCACTTGCAATTCCAGGGCCCTCATCGAAGCTTGATTACTTTGAATTGCGGCATCTGTACGAGCCATAAATTCTTTCATCATCGCCTCGAAAGAATTTCCCGAAGTTTGCTGGGGCAAAGCCTGCTTGTTTTGTTGGGGCATTACCTGTGCTTTAGCAAATCCCGGCTGGTTCATCTTCTGTTGCGCTTGCACATTATTTCCCTGACCTCCCCATGAGAAGTTGGGGTGGTTGCGCCAACCTGGATTATAGAAGTTAGAATACGGGTTGTTCCTCTGATTACCTACAAAAAACACAGAAGCTGGATTGCTGTGGCAAAACTCGTAGTTGTGGTCTTCACCACAATAGACACATGCTTCGTCTGTGACTTGGTTCACCACTGCAGTAGGCTTCATAGCTGGTGGCTGCTGATGACTAATCACTGTCACATTCTTAAGAGCGTTAGCAATCATAGCAAGATCAGCCCTACTGGTGGACACACCATCAACCTCTAACACACTCTTAAGCTTTTTATTTGTGCCTCTATCATCCGACCACTGAAAACTATTAATAGATATTCTCTCTAAAATTTGATAAGCTTCATCAAAAGTTTTTGCCAAAAGGGCCCGTCTAGCCGAAGCATCGACCATACCTTGGGTTACTCCATTTAAACCATTGTAGAATGTTTCCATTTGAATACAATGAGGTAAACCATGGTGGGGACACTTTCGCAAAAGTTCCTTAAACCTTTCCCAAGCCTCACTAAAAGTCTCATCCTCAAGTTGCCTAAACCCTACTATTTCACTCCTTAATTTAGCATTTCTATTAGGTGGAAAATATTTACTCAAAAAATTTTCAGCTAACTCATCCCATGTCCCAATTGATCCTGGAGCAAAAGAGTTTAATCATGACTTTGCTCCATCTCTAAGAGAATACGGGAACAAAGTTAATCTGAGAGCATCTCTAGGCACTCCTCGAATTACAAAAGAATCACTAACTCCTAGAAATGAGGGTCTTCAGATGACAAACCATGGAATTGCCCCACGGTTTGCAACATTTGAAACATTACCGGTTTCATTTCAAAATTTGCCGCTTGGATTTGAGGACGTGCAATCCCTGGATTCAACTCATTAAACATCGGAATAGCATATGCTCGAATGGCTCTGGTCCTATCGTTCGCTATCAAGATAGGATTCTCAGCCTAATTATTTCGCTGTTCATTTTGCTCAAACAGTGGGTTTTGCCGCAGCAACGGATTCTGTTGGGGGTTCACTGCTACTGGACCTTCAGGAACCTGCGAAAGTTGCGGGGCGTTCTCCATCCGGTTTCTGCGCTGCTCCCTCCTTCTGTTCCTAAATGTTCTCTCAATTTCTGGATCAAGCTCAAACCGTACCCTAGGCAGATCGCTCATGCACCAAAATCACACCTGCAAAAACAAAAGAAACAATCAAAAAGTTATTCAAGTCCCCGGCAACGGCGCCAAAAACTTGTTGGATTCCTAGAGTGAGTAAAAATATAGTATAAAATACTCTAGACTTCCTGTGCAAGTATACACAGTCTGCAGCAAGTAATATTATCAATCCAAGGTCTGAATGAGCTTCCACTCTATCTATTTTGCGTAACTTCCTAATGGTTCCGAAGATAATAAAAATGTTGGGTTTTATAAGAATTATGCTGAAGCAAAATAAATGACAGAACAACGAGTAAACAAATAGATAGACAGGTTAAAGACATGTGCTGGTTAGGTTTTAGTGATTGTTCTAAGATATGCTCTAGCAATATTATTGATCATGCATTTCTCGCAGTATTATTAGAGGATTCCTCCCGGAATTCCGGATCTTTTGGGATGTGTTTCAACCCCAATGAAGTACGACCGATCGAGCACTAGGCAACTGACTATCCCTAGCTCAGTCACTGGCGTTCACCAATACACAATGATCGTAGTGTGGATAATTGCCACACACTCTCTAAATCATCCCTGAAACTAGAGTGAGTTATCCATTCCGGCTGGCCAGGCGGGCATAAAAGGAGAATAAGCACAACAATTAACCAAAATGCGATAGTCAATTTATTACTAGAGATGAAACACAGTAATCACATTATTCCTAACCAACACCCTAAGCTACTTAGTTCATAATAGGCATAGGAATACGGATTACAATCTGAGTATGCACGTCCATAACCACAAGTTAATAAAGAAAGTAAACTCCCTAATCAGCTTGTGGATGATGGTGTTCTTGATAGTCTTCAATCTCCCTATACTATTCGGCTTCCAAGGGAAAACATGGAATGAATTTGACTTTGACGGCTACTTCCTTTTATAGAAGGATGGGAGGCTTGAATTAGGTCAACTAGGACACGTGTAAGGCTCTGCTTGATCCTTTATCACGAAAATAACTCAACAGAAGTCGGTTCATGAAGTTGGCTAACGAGCTGTGATGTGGCAGTTTCTGCTCCCAGGTTTGCTGCAGCATAGAATTTGCCTCCTCCAGTCGCCCAACAGCATAATCTACACAAAATAATTTCCAATGCTTCCATTCTTCCAAATGGGTTAAAACATGTAATATCTATCCAAAACCAACCCTAATAAACATAAAGGACACACAAATCCCTATATAATTGAGGCCTAAATAACTACCTTTTGGGCAGTTATCAAGTACCAAGAACCATCATGTTCAATTTTATTTAGAATTCCAATTCGAATGATAAAGCAAAAAGTAAAGAAACTAATAAAAATAAACATGCAACAACAAAATGGAAATATCCTATTAAGGGGGCTTGACCTAGGGTGTTAACTAGCTTTTTGGATATGTAGCTCAAATACATGGATGCATGTAACTAATAATCTTCAGTTTCATAAATCTCGAAGTAATTATAAACGGATTTCTCTTTCAAGCTCCTCCACATCTCATACTAACATAACTAATTTATGTGTCCATCTCCTTAGTTAATACTTGTATGATATTAAGCAACTTCATTATCAATTTCTAACAATTCTCTTTTGCTCTTGTGCTCCAACCAATCGTTAGCCATGCAATTAGGATCTAATCTAATTTCTCTCTGTCGAGTATCAATTTAGACCAACAAATCAATCAATCCGTGATCACAGGACTACAGGCATTAAGCATGAATTGCATATATGAAATACGAAGAAATTCATTACATAATCCAAGTAATTGCGCTACAATATCAAATTAACTAGAATAACGACCGAAGGTGTCAAGACCTACTCACAAATGGAAATAATTTTGCCAAAATTATATTGATCCATGGGCCTAACTCAAACTATAATAAGGAATTACAAGGAAGTAAGGAAAAAATAACCGATAAGTTGATCCCAAGCTCCCGTCACGATCATCTCGAATCCCGAGCCTTGGAATCTCGCTCAATTCCACCTTTTTCCTCACAATTCTTCTCATTTTCTCTCTCTATTGAGCTAGGGAACAGCTCCCCAAAATGGGATGATTTTCACCGTTGGGAACGAGGCTATTTATAGGAGAAGAAACAGAGTCGCGACTCTGTGACGTCACTCTTTTCTTGCCGCTCAAGTTGGCGCAGCGTCGCGACGTTGTCACGATTCTGGATTTTTCTTCGCTGCTTGCCTAGAGTCGAGACGCTCTAGCCCAAGCATCGCGACGCTAGGCTTTCTAGAAGCCACATATGCAGATTTTGCCTTCGATCTTCATTTCTTTTGGGCTTTTGGGCTTCCACTTCAATTGTTCTATTTGCTTTTCTTCTTTTATGGCCTAAAGTCTTCTTTTTATGCCCAAAATTGGTAAAATTCTTGGTTTTGCTTCTCGAACTCGGTTTTCTACAAAATCAACATAAAAATACATTAAAGCTCACAATTCATGTACAAAACTAGCTAAAATTAATAGGAAAATTATGACATTTTTGCATGTCATCACTATCGTGTCAAACGACGAAGTCAGAGTCTACTATTGGGATCCGTGCCCACGAATCAGTCTATGTGCTAACTATTGAAAAAATTATCCATTAGCTAGTTGGAAACTAATTCTTTAGCATATTATTAACATACGAGCTGCGAGTTAGGGTGTCAATCTAACCTACTGCACATGCTAGTTATGCATATTGAATCCAAAATACAACTGCAATATGAAATCAAAGACACATTTAGTACATGGAACTCACAAAGAAATACATTTTATAACCCAATAATCATCCAATCCGTAGGATTTTATGCCCTAAAACTCGTAGATAGTGAATGTAACGGTTGACCAAATATTAACGAAATAATATTAATGTATTTTTCCATTATGTGTTATTAGTTATATATTATTTTTGTCTTTGCCTAAAATAACCCTAAACCAATAAACTATACATCCTAGGGTGTAGTATGAATCCTGAACGGTACGTAGAGACAAATGGGGATCACTGTTCGAGAAACAACCTAAAAGGTATACAGTATAGGGATAAGACTAGGTGCCTTATCTTGGTGACACTATGGATATGACCCACTTTGTATTTGATACAAACGTTATGATCCAACGCATTCATGTAGGAGACATGCGAGTGGGGGTATTTGATACAAACGTTAAGATCGGACCGCGAAATAGTAACCACTAGTTATAACACCGTTAACTAGTTAGGTTTCTATTTCACTAGGACGACTTAGACAAGTTTGTCTTAATCCTTAGTTGATTGTGAACTCCTGTTCATGAGGGGTTGTCGTTTGATTTGTATGGGTTAGAGTGGCCAATACGCCGACTCAATAAGCCTACCATTTTGGGCACAATACAGAGTGGGGAGCTGGGAACATAATCATACAAGATGGAATTCACTCTTTCCCGACTTTAGGGAAGCAGATGAGTGTTCCCTTAGGTGGTGACTCCGAGTCTTGAACAAAGGGCCTTACCCTCTCAATGGCACGAGAGAGTTTTTTGTTTGATGTCTGGACCACAAACAGGTTGTTCATTAGAAGAGAACTGGTACTTAAGGAAATAGAAGTAACCAAGGGGTAAAACGGTAATTTGACCAAGCTGGTGTTACAGACACTCGTGAGGGACTAACTAGTTGTTATTGGGCTATATCCATGGACACAAAAAATTATGTCTACAGTGAGAATAGTGCAACTATGAATCTATCGTGGAATGTACACACAGTTAACGAATATTGATGAATTTGGTTAATGAGTTTGACCAATTAATCTCACATCGTTGGAACTACTGATCTTCAGGTCCATTAGGTCCCACTGGTAGCTCATAAAGTAATTTGAGGCAACTAAGTAATCAATGTAAATTGAAAGTGTTCAATTTACTAAGGGAAAGAATATAATATATATTGATATATTATTATTACAGAAATAAATATTTGAAGAAATTTCAAATAGTAATGTGAATTTGATTCATATTAAATTTATAGGAATTTGAAAGAATTCGAATATGAATTAATTAATTTAAGGCCTAAAATTAATTTGGGCAATTAATTAATTCAAGGCCGAAAATTAAATATGCGATGTTTAATTGGTGATTAATTAATTAAAGATAGAGTTAATTAATTGAAAATTAATCAATAATGGAAACAATTAATCACTTATGGAAGTGATTAATCATTTATGGAAATGATCTAATCACTTACGGAAGTAATTAGTCAGTTGTGGAAAAGATTAATCAATTATGAAATTACATATGGAATAAATTAAATCATTTATGGAAAGAATTGATTTAAGCATCGTTGGCGAATAAATTTTTCTCATGTGATGCAATAAGTTTGGTTTAATTATTTAATTTGAATGTGATTGTTGAATGAATTAAACCATAGATTCTTGATTATAGGATTAATCATTAAAATTTGAAATAGTTTTTTAAAATAAAATGATTAGAAACCGTCAATCTACAATAAAGAATTGCATGCAAACATAAGATCAAAGGATAAATTAAATTAATTGTAAATTGTTTAAAATTAATTAGACCTAGATCATTTTTCTAATAAGATTAGAGTATTTCCTTACTTAGAATTAAAAATAGTTTTAATTGACTAAGTAGGAAAAGCATTACTATGATTATATGGGAACTCCACCGGTTAAGTTCTGTCTAAGGCCGATGGTATTTAAGTTGACGGTTTATGAAACACCTCCTACCTTGGAACTAACCCGAAATACCGGAGTTGAATTAATCATAGTCAAATGTTAGCATGCAGTGTCACTAGGTTTGTTAAAAGAGTTTAATGCACCAAGATCTTTAAAGCAAAGACTTTACATTTCTATCGTTATAAGGGAACTCTCTCGGTGAAGTTATGTCTAAGGCTAGAGGTACTTTAGTTGACGGTTTACTGTCGGGTTCCTAGAGTGAGTAAAAATATGGTATAAAAGACTCTAGAATTCATGTGCAAGTATACACAGTCTGCAACAAGTAATATTATCAATCCAAGGTCTGAATGAGCTTCCACTCTATCTATTTTGCGTAACTTCCTAATGGTTTCGAAGATAATAAAAATGTTTGGGTTTTATACGAATTATGCTGAAGCAAAATAAATGACAGAACAACGAGTAAACAAATAGATAGACAGATTAAAGACAGGCGCTGGTTAGGCTTTAGTGATTGTTCTAAGATATACTCTAGCAATATTATTGATCATGCATTTCTCGCAGTATTATTAGTGGATTCCTCCCGGAACTCCGGATCTTTTGGGATATGTTTCAAACCCAATGAAGAGCGACCGATCAAGCACTAGGCAACTGGCTATCCCTAGCTCAGTCACTGGCGTTCACCAATACACAATGATCGTAGTGTGGATAATTGCCACACACTCTCTAAATCATCCCTGAAACTAGAGAGAGCTATCCATACCGGTTGGCCAGGCGGGCATAAAATGAGATTAAGCACAACAATTAACCAAAATGCGATAGTCAATTTATTACTAGAGATGAAGCACAGTAATCACATTATTCCTAACCAACACCTTAAGCTATTTAGTTCATAATAGGCATAGGAATACGAATTACAATCTGAGTATGCATCTCCATAACCACAAGTTAATAAAGAAAGTAAACTCCCTAATCAGCTTGCGGAAGATGGTGTTCTTGATGATCTTCGATCTCCCTATATTATTCGACTTCCAAGGGAAAACATGGAATGACTTTGACTTTGACGACTACTTCCTTTTATAGAAAGATGGGAGGCTTGAATTAGGTCAATTAGGACACGTGTAAGGCTCTGCTTGATCCTTTATCACGAAAATAACTCAACAGAAGTCGGTTCATGAAATTGGCTAACGAGCTGTGATGTGGCAGTTTCTGCTCCCAGGTTTGCTGCACCACAGAATTTGCTCCTTCCATTCGCCCAACAGCATAATCTTCACAAAATAATTTCCAATGCTTCCATTCTTCCAAATGGGTTAAAACATGTAATATCTATCCAAAACCAACCCTAATAAACATAAAGGACATACAAATCCCTATATAATTGAGGCCTAAATAACTACCTTTTGGGCAGTTATCATACCCCCAAACTTGAACTATTGCGCGTCCCGAGCAATACTAACTCACCTTCCTTCAAGAATTCAGAATATTAGACAAAGAATAGCTTTATCAACCCAGACAGTCCAACACTACCTTCAACCTTTACCTGAGCACTCTTCAAAACCAAGCTCTGCTGCAGCAAAATGATTCCTCCGGCACGGACAAATAATCACCACTTTTCAACTTAATTCTAAGAACTCACCACAGCGTAGCTCTATTATCAGACATTTCAAAACATATTTTAAAAGGGGTTTATATCATTATTTATCAGACTCAAAGCAACCTTACAGTCATAAGCTCTTAAGCACGGGATGACCCACTTTATGGTGCAGTATACCCTTGCCTCAAGCTTATCACCAACTAGGCTCAATACTCATTATAAAGCTCAAAACTCCTTAGTTATTCTATCTCTTGCCCCTCAGAATGGCGACATTTTATGATGAAGCTCACCTAAGTTCTGGGAGACAGAAAAACTGTTGGATCATCATTCATCCTTCAAAACTTTTGCTCTATCAATTCTTTTCAGCAAAATCTTCAACAAATAATTTTTCAGCAAATAATTTTTTCTCATATTCTCATTTTTTCACATTTCCTAGGTCATCTTTTGACGCGAAGACAAACTGTGGGTATCACAAATGTCATCGGTTACTCAATAACCTAACAAATTTTTACTTGAAGGAGAGGAATGCTCGAGCAAAATAATTGGAGTAGCAAAAAGTCCCCCAAACTTGAATTATTCATTGTCCCCAATGAATCATTAAATAAGCAAGTATACCCCCAAACTTAAATTTTTCTATCTGAATCTGTAAACTAAACATGGGACTTAGATTAAGCTTAAAGTGGATCATATAAGTCAATACTACCTTCAAAATCTTCTTTGCCGCAGCAACAGTCCAGGCTAGAAGAAATGCTCAAGCAAAAGGTTTCTGGAGATCAAAATACCTTGATCTAATTAAGCGTAATTAGTCCAAGCTTCAAAAATTCAAAGAAAATTAGTTAAGTTAGGCATTACTCAGTGCTATAAAACAGAAACAACTCTGGAAATTTCATTAAGAACCGAGAAAAATATACATCAGCAGATATTTTTGTCGCCTAGAAACAAAAACTGGAGTTCTCTTCTTTTTAGCTTTCTTTTTCGGAGCATCAAGTGTAGTAGGTTCAACTTCCTCTACATCCCTTTCCTTGCGGCTTCTCATTTTCTCTATTATAGACTTGAAGAAATCTTTTTTTTCACTCGAAGAATGGAAAGAAACATAAGGAAAAACGAACGAAAGAAGAAACAAACCTGAGTGGTGTTTAAATGGGGCTTCAGAAAATAAAATAATCAATGACAAGTCTTCCCCCAATTAATATCTTTTACCGTTTAAACCTGCAAGTAATTAATCAAATTAAATTTTCAAACCGGTAAGATTTTACCATAATGATGTGCTGTCCAACGGCTCTATCGTTCGATTTCCCTATGCAACACATGGAAGCACCTGATCTTCATGCAATATTACCTACTCACCGAAAAATTTAAATCCCAACGGTAAAAATATTCTTAACCACATCCGTAATATTCTGATGATATATTCACTCTAACCAGAAGATTGTAAAAACCAACTGGGTAACAAGATTTTCTTTCTAGGAGAATCTTTTCACACAGAAAAATTCAAATTCAAACCGCCAAAATCAAATCTTATCTTATTATTAACTTCAGCCGAATATGTAATTCTTATCTTATCTTATCTTTTCACACGGAAATATTATTAAATCTAAACCTAAACAGAAATTCAAATAACCGAAAATAAAAACTAAATAAAATCTAACTAAATCTAATTAATTAAAAGATAATCCAAAGATAATCCAAATAAATAATCCTAAAATCAAATCAAATTCAAAACGAAATAGATAAAATCTTACTACCAACAATAAAAATACTTAAAAATAAAATCATGCAAAATCAAATCTAACCTAACCGAAATTAAAATCAAATTAGCGAAAAATAAAATTAATACAAACTCTGGGAGCTCTAAATTTTGCTATGTGAAATGCTCCCGCAAAAGTCCTGCTCTCTCAATCATCAACCAACCTGAGAGAAGGATATTTCGACTGAAACTCCTCTCCCCAATAATGCTTGACACGCTGACCATTCACCTTGAACAATCTCCCATCTTTTTCATCCTGCAAAGTAATTGCTCCATTGGGGAAAACCTCAATCACAGTGAACGGTCCTGACCATTTGGATTTTAATTTTCCAGGAAATAATTTTAATCTAGAGTTATAAAGCAAAACTTTTTGACCCTTGACAAACTCCTTAGATTTTATTTTCTTGTCATGCCACAACTTAGTCTTTTCCTTATACATTTTCGCATTTTCGTAAGAAAATTGACGAAATTCTTCTAACTCATTAAGCTGCAGCATTCTTATAGCTCTTGCACGACTCAGATCAAAATTTAATTTTTTCAAAGCCCGAAATGTTTTATGCTCAAGCTCTAATGGTAAATGGCAAGCTTTCCCATATACTAACCTATAGCAAGACATACCTAGAGGAGTCTTATAAGCTGTCCTGTAAGCCCAAAGAGCCTCATCCAACCTAAAGGATCAATCCTTTCTAGATGGATGGACTACTTTTTCTAGAATTGATTTAATTTCCCTATTACTTATCTCAGCTTGACCATTAGCCTGTGGGTGATAGGGGGTAGCTATCCTGTGCTTGACTCCATACTTAGCTAAAAGCTTAGTTAAGATATTATTAACAAAATGTGTACCCTCATCACTTATTAGAGCTCTAGGTGTCCCGAACCGTGCAAAGATGTGCGATTGGAGAAACCTTGAAACCGTCTTGGCATCACTCTGATGGCATGCGATGGCCTCCACCCACTTGGACACGTAATCCACTGCCAATAAGATAAAAACGTTGCCATTAGAAGGGGGAAATGTTCCCATAAAATCAATACCCCATACATCGAATAATTAAACTTCTAAATTGTAAGTAAGAGGCAGTTCATCTCTAGGCCCCAAGTTTCCTCTCCTTTGACAAGCGTCACATTGCTTGTAGAACCAGTGGGCATCCTTAAAAAAGGTAGACCAGAAGAATCCGCAATGCAAAATCCTCATAGCTGTCCTTTGACCGCTGAAATGGCCTCCATACGGCGAAGAGTGATATTGCTCCAGGATTTCGGTTGCTTCATCACCTGAAACGCACCTACGAATAATACCGTCAAAGCATTGCTTATACATAAATGGCTCATCCCAATAGAAAAATGTTGCATCATGCTTAAACTTTTTCTTCTACCTCCAATCCATATCAATAGGGGTGACTCCCTTCACTAAAAAGTTGGCAATATCAGCATACCAAGGGACATCCCTGACTACCTTTACCTGAACATCAAAAAGTTGTTCATCTGGAAAAGAATCGAAAATGGAAGATTGTCCAGCAAAGATGATGATGGATCAAGATGAGACAAGTGATTTGCAATGACATTCTCTGATCCCTTCTTGTCCTTTATCTCCAAGTCGAATTCCTGCAGTAATAAAACCCAACGAATTAGTCTAGGCTTTGCATCTTTCTTTGACATTAAATACCTTATTGCTGCATGATCTGTGAACACCGTGACTTTGGATCCAACCAAATATGGCTGGAATTTCTCAAAAGCAAACACAACAGCTAACAACTCCTTTTCAGTAGTTGTCTAGTTGACCTGTGCCTCGTTTAAAACCTTGCTTGCATAATATATAGGATGAATAAATTTGCCCTGCTTCTGCCCCAGTATTGCACCTACCGTAGGATGACTCGCATCACACATTACCTCGAATGGCAAATTCCAATTAGGTGCGCAAAGAATGGGTGCTGAGATTAAAGCACCCTTCAATGTTTCAAAAGCCTTCCTACAATCTGCATTACAGTCAAAAACATGGTCAGTGCACAATAAGTTACAAAGAGGTTTACTGATTTTGGAAAAATCCTTTATGAACCTCCTATAAAATCCAGCATGCCCTAAGAAGCTCCGAATTCCCTTCACTGAATTCGGTGATTCTAATCTTTCAATAACCTCAACTTTTGCTCTATCAACTTCTAGACCATTCTTAGAAATCCTATGACCTAACACTATGCCCTCTTTCACCATGAAGTGACACTTCTCCCAATTAAGAACTAGATGGGTATCCTCACATCTTTTTAACACCTTGCCTAAATTATCTAAACAACTCTGAAAAGACCCTCCAAAAACTGAAAAATCGTCCATAAAGACCTCAACAGTGGACTCAATCATATCAGAAAAAATTGCTAACATACACCGCTGAAATGTTGCTGGAGCATTGCAAAGGCCAAAAGGCATTCTCCTGAAAGCAAACGTCCCATAAGGGCAGGTGAAAGTGGTTTTCTCCTGATCCTCAGGAGCAATAGTAATCTGGTTATAACCAGAATAACCATCCAAGAAACAGTAATAGGCCTGATCAGCCAATCGATCCAACATCTGGTCGATAAATGGTAGAGGGAAATGATCCTTTCGAGTAGCTTTATTAAGCCTTCTGTAATCCATGCAAACCCTCCATCCAGTTACTGTCCTCGTGGGGTTCAACTCATTATCTTTATTGCTCACCACAGTGACACCTCCTTTCTTAGGAACACATTGGACAAGGCTTACCCAATTGCTATCGACAATTTGATAAATGATCCCAGCATCCAACCATTTAATTACCTCCTTTTTAACAACCTCTTTCATTGCAGGGTTAAGCCTTCTTTGTTGCTCAATACTCCTAAAGGATCCCTCCTCTAGAGTGATTTTGTGCATACAAAAAGATGGGTTAATTCCCTGAATATCAGCCAATGTCCAACCTATAGCTTTGCGGTATTGCTGCAGCAATTTTATTAAGGCCTCCTCATGCTCCGACATTAAATCTAATGCAACAATAATGGGCAATGTCTCACTTTCCCCAAGATACACATACTTTAGATGATCTGGTAAGGGCTTCAAATCTAAAGTAGGTGCCTCAATCAGGGATGGTTTAATTGGGGGAGCCTTTCTTTGATCTAAATCTAAAGACTCAAAAACATCCTCACACCTAAACAATTATTTTTCATTTTTTCTGTCTAAAGAACAAAATTTAAAATCTTATACACTAACCTCTCCATGCTTTTCCAAATGCTTATTAGCCGAATCCTGTATTGCTGTCTCAATAACTGTGCTCTCCAGAATCCTGATGAAAGAGCAATCCTCTATCTCGTCTGGATATTTCATGGCTTTAAACACATTAAATTTCACTTCCTCATTACAGACTCTCATTGTTAATTCTCCTTTTTGAACATCTATTAATGCCCTACCAGTAGCCAAAAATGGACGACCTAGAACAATTGGGACATCTTTATCAGCCTCATAGTCTAAAATAATAAAATCAACAGGAAATATGAACTTATCAACTTTTACTAAGACATCCTCAATTTTACCCTCTAGATATGTGATAGACCTATCAGCTAGTTGGAGTGTGACTGTGGTAGGTTTAGCTTCACCAATACCTAACTTCCGATAGACCAAAAGAGGCATAAGGTTAATGCTTGCACCTAAATCACAGAGTGCTCTACCTAATTCTTTTCCACCTATAGACACAGGTATGGTAAATGACCCTGGATCCTTAGCCTTGGGGGGTAACCCATTCTTAAGAATAGCACTACACTCCTCAGTAAGAGATAAAATTTCAAACTCACCTAACCTCTTCTTTTTAGTTAAAATATCCTTAAGAAATTTAGCATAATTAGGCATTTGCTCTATAGCTTCTACTAAAGGGATATTTATATGCAATTGCTTAAGAATCTCTAAGAACTTTTTAAATTGACCATCCTGATTCCTAGGCTTTTGCCTTTGTGGAAAAGGTAGAGGTGGTACATAAGGCGGGGGCGGCACATAAGGTGGCTCCACATCTGGAACAGAACCAGATGCTCCAGCATCTTTATTGCTGCCTCCAGCACCCTGACCAGACTCCAACTCTTTCTCGACAACAACATTTCTATCATCATTTTTATTTAAATCCTGGGTCTTTCTAGACTCTTCTAGTGACTTACCACTCCTAAGAGTTACTGCCTTTATGTAAACCCGGGACTTTCCCTTAGATAATTTTCTCTTGTCATCTATTGTTGGTTTAAATTGTTGGGATTACTAAGTTGAAAGAAGAAAGAAAAGGAAATAAATGGAAAAGGAAAATGAAAAGGAAAAAGGAAAAAAAAAAAAAACAAAAGAAATCAGCAAAAAAAAAAAAAAGAAAAGAAAGAAAATGAATGGGAAATGACAGCAAGGAAACCCACCACCGCTTCACTTCTTTTCAGCTTATCTTCAGCCCATTTCTCATCCTTTTCCATTGAAACTTTCAGAGAACTTTAAGGAGAGAGGGAAGAAGGAGGAAGAAGAAGAATTTCGTAGTTTGAGGTTGAAGAAGATAGGGAAAGGCTCATGCAAAGCCAGCCATTGCAGAAACTGTGTTCAACCTGTCAACCTCTGGTGTTTTAGTCGGTTTGGGCTACAAAGAAGGAATCAAGAGGTGAGGTTTGATTTTCTTGAACGTTAGTTCATTTTCTAACAAACTGCATGAAGGAAGCTTGAGCTAAATCGAATTGGAAGTTGATGGTTTTTGGAATGGAAAACAGAGCACAGGATTTTCGAGCAAAACAGGAGGATCTCTGGTGTTCTCTGATGTTTTGAGTATTCTGGAGTGCACAAGTCGAATCAGAAGCTCTATTTGGTATGGTTGGAAAGCTTATTGAATATTCTACAACGTTTATGAAGAATACGTGAGCCAAAAAGTACTTGAAGTAGGTTTAATTTCAGGAGGAAGATAAAGGGTAACAGAGAAGCTCGAATCTGTGTTGTCTGATTTCGGGGCGTTTCTGGACAAATTGGTTGAGAATCTCGTTTTCATTTCTTCAGGTAAGTTGTAGAGTGTTCGAAAATGAAGAATTGGATGTGTATTTCATTAATTATGGTTAAGTATTGAGAAGGTTACGGGTGTTGGAAGTTAGGGTATAGAATCTGGAAAATCTGGGAAGTAGAATGTGAATGCCATTCTTAATCCAATTGTTTACAAATTTATGAGCATGGAAAGACAAAGCTATCTATGGTTCTAATGCTCGGTTTTGGTTATTTGACAGGCCAAGAGGAAATAGGTCGAGTCTACAGACCGGGGAACTAGATAAGACTGTGAGTGACAAAATGAATTTTGAAAATGTTCTTAAACGGTTGTTCATGATTATATGTTTTACATGCTTTTCTATGAATGATACATGGTTTTGTTAACGGTTTCAAACATGAGTTTTGAGCTTAGATTTTCTAATAAGGTTTATATACGAGCACGTGGCTAATGGCTCTATGAAAAGTAGTTGAAACGATATCTTTTAAAGTAAAGCATGTGTTAGCAAATATTGTTTAATGATTTAAAGTTTTTCACGAGCAAGCTGAGTAAGCTTGAGTTTTACGAAAGATAACGATAAGCAGGCATGTTTTAATGTTTTCATGTGATTTCCGAGATTTCTATTGACTACATGACTGAGATATTGAGCCCGAGGCTATATGGTACCGTGTGCACACAGGTTATGTTCCGTTGTTGACGTTGAGTGTACTCCGTGACAACGATGCTGTCGTGAGTGCTGGGCGGGCCCCACTACGACAAAGACGATGGGAGTGCTGGGCGGGCCCCACTACATCGTAGGACTAGTAACGTTGGTTGTACTGGGCGTGCCCTACACAACGTAGATCGGTCATGTTAGTTAAAACGTTTGATGTACTTGATATGCCTTGCTAGATTTTTATTGACGAACTTGCGAGATATTTTAGAAAACCTTTTCCATTACACGTCTATGTTAAACGCTTTGATTGAGCATATTTATACGTTCAAAGGTTTATGTCGTGTTTTTGACTTCCGGATTTAGAGTTTTAAAGTTAGTCACTCACTGGGCTTCGTAGCTCATTCTTTCAAAATGTTTTTCCACTTTTCAGGTAGAGATCGAGCTCCCGGTGCCTGATACACTGCCAACGTCTGCTGAAAGTTCCAGATCAAGCTTCAGTACGTGGGTGGAGTTGTAAATTGAGTCTGTTCATATTGTAAATGTTTTGTAAGGATTGGATAATATAGTCCTAGAGGTCGTGGTTGTATAAATCCTAGTTGTACATGTCTTTGGTTATGATATCTATACCAGGTTATTTCCAAACCGAGATATGTCATGGCGACACCTCATGTATGTTAATATGTTTTCGGGGTTTCCGTTGTGTTGTGGTTCATATGGAATATTTTATATCCATGATTAGTATGTTTATCAGGTTCAACGTTTCACTAGGGTCAACAGGGATCGTTAGAGGTGACGATGTCTGTTGGCTTCACGCCGTCTTTCGGGCTAAGCTAGCAAGTGGTCCGGGAGGGGGTGTGACAACTTGGTATCAGAGCCGTTAGCTCCATGGGAAAAGAGACATGGTAGTTAGTGCTAAGAAGAATCCAGGAAGTAAACAGTTACACGTTGGGTCAGTTCATATAGAACTAGCGGAGTATGGTCCGAGTATTGTTGAGAGTGAGTCTAGTTAAGACTAGAATGTGTGTATAAGTTTAGTATCATGCATCTGAGTTAAGTATCTATAGCATGTCAAATGTGATGATATGTTATAGGAGTCATGCCACCACGTACCAGCAGACGACGCAGGCAGAATCAGGACGGGACGCAGGATCCTACCCAAAGTCAATCTGAAAGGGGATCCAGTACCCCGAGAGGTCAGAATGAGGCAGGGAGTGATCAATTTGCTAGATCTGCACAGGAGATCGGTAGGCCAGAGAGAGCAGGGCCTAGTGATCTGGAAAAGACGTATGGGATTGAACGGTTGAAGAAGTTGGGAGCCACAGTGTTTGAGGGTTCCACAGATCCAGCTGACGCCGAGGTCTGGTTGAATATGTTGGAGAAATGTTTCGACGTGATGAGTTGTCCTGAGGAGCGAAAAGTCAAATTAGCCACATTCCTTTTGCAGAAGGAGGCAGAGGGATGGTGAAAGTCTATTATAGCCAGGCGCAGTGATGCACGTACGTTAGATTGGCAGACATTCAGAGGCATATTTGAGGAAAAGTACTATCCCGCCACATATTGTGAGGCAAAGAGAGATGAGTTTCTGGAGCTGAAACAAGGGTCACTTTCAGTGGCTGAGTACGAGAGGAAGTATACCGAGCTTTCACGGTATGCTGAAGTGATTGTGGCATCTGAGAGTGACAGGTGTCGCAGGTTTGAGAGAGGGCTACGTTTTGAGATACGTACCCCAGTTACTGCGATTGCAAAGTGGACGGATTTTTCTCAACTAGTAGAGACTGCCTTACGTGTGGAGCAGAGTATTATAGAGGAAAGGTCGGTTGCGGAGCCTAGTCGTGGAGCTCCAACAGCTAGTGGTTTTCGAGGTCGTGAGCAGCGGAGGTTTGCACCTGGAGTGAATGTTTCAGGCCGTCAAGACTTCAAGCGTCGATCTGGTGGCCAATTATCGAGGCAAATGAGTTCGGGTAGTGCCTATCAGAGGCAGAGTCAGAGAGCCCCCAGTCAGTCTGTGAGTTCAGTAGCAAGACCGCGGACGGGTCAGGAGTCCGTTGCTAGTGAATCCAGGAGAACATCATGTGCAAGTTGTGGCAAGAATCATCGAGGTCAGTGTCTTGTTGGCGCTGGTGTGTGTTACCAATGTGGACAACCAGGGCATTTCAAGAGGGATTGCCCACAGTTGAAGGCAACAGTTCAGAGGGACCCAGGAGTTGAGTCCCACACAGTTGAGCAGCCGAGAGTCTTAGCAGGCGCAGGAGAAGGCACTAGTGGTGCAAGGCAAAAGGGAGTTGTGGGGAGACCTAGGCAGCAGGGAAAAGTCTACGCCATGACTCAACAGGAAGCAGAGGATACACCAGATGTGATCACTGGTACGATTTTGATATGTAATGTACCTGCACGTGTTTTATTAGATCCAGGCACTACGCATTCCTTTGTTTCTAGCATGTTTTTAACTAAGCTGAATAGGATGCTAGAGCCTTTATCGGAGGAATTAGTCATATGCACTCCAGTTGGTGACGTTTTTCTAGTTAAGGAAGTGTTGCGTGATTGTGAGGTTGTAGTAGAAGGTCTCTGTATGTTAGTGGATCTTCTTCCCCTAGAGTTGCAGGCGTTGGATGTGATTTTGGGAATGGATTTCTTATTCACTCATTATGCTTCTATGGATTGCCATACGAAGGACGTGGCTTTTAAGAAACCAGGTTTGACTGAAGTGGTTTTCAGGGGTGAGAGGAAGATTATTCCTACGTGTTTGATTTCAGCTCTTAAAGCTGAGAAGTTGTTGAGGAAAGGTTGCACAGCGTTTCTTGCACACGTAGTAAAGGTGCAAGAAGAAAAGCTGAAACCAGAAGATGTTCCTGTGGTGAATGAATATCTTGATGTTTTTCCAGCCGATCTATCGGGTTTGCCGCCTGATAGAGAGGTGGAGTTCACTATTGAATTGTTACCAGGAACAGCACCTATTTCACAGGCACCATACAGGATGGCTCCAAGTGAGCTTAAGGAGCTGAAGGTGCAGTTGCAAGAACTAGTTGACAAGGGATACATCAGGCCAAGTGTATCACCGTGGGGAGCTCCAGTGTTATTCGTGAAGAAGAAAGATGGTACCCTGAGATTATGTATTGATTACAGGCAGTTAAATAAGGTCACGATACGTAACAAGTATCCTCTACCACGCATCGATGACTTGTTTGGCCAGTTAAGGGGAGCAGCAGTGTTCTCTAACATTGATCTGAGGTCAGGATACCACCAGTTGAAGGTTAGAGAATCAGATATTCCTAAGACAGCATTCAGGACGAGGTATGGGCACTATGAGTTTTTAGTGATGCCATTCGGTTTAACGAATGCGCAAGCAGTTTTCATGGACCTCATGAACAGGATCTTCCACCAGTATTTAGATCAGTTTGTGATAGTGTTCATCGATGACATTCTAGTATACTCAATGGACAGAGAAGCCCATGAGGAACATCTAAGGATTGTTCTGCAGACACTACGTGATAAACAATTATACGCTAAGTTCAGCAAATGTGAGTTCTGGTTGAATCAAGTGGTGTTCTTAGGGCATGTAGTTTCAGCGGACGGAGTTAGTGTTGATCCGCAGAAAGTGGAAGCTGTTGTCAACTGGGAAAGACCAGCTAGTGCAACAGAGGTACGTAGTTTCCTCGGCCTAGCAGGATACTACAGACGTTTTGTTGAGGATTTCTCACGGTTAGTGTTACCCTTGACAGCCTTGACAAGGAAGAATGCTAAGTTTGAGTGGTCAGACAAATGTGAACAGAGTTTCCAGGAGCTGAAAAAGAGATTGGTGACAACGCCTATTCTAGCACTTCCTGTAACAGGGAAGGAGTATGTGATCTATTGTGATGCTTCGAGGCAAGGATTAGGTTGTGTGCTGATGCAGGAAGGAAAGGTAATAGCTTATGCTTCAAGGCAGTTGAAGAAGCATGAGTGTAATTACCCTACCCATGATCTTGAGCTAGCAGCAGTTGTTTTTGCACTGAAGATCTGGAGACATTATTTATTCGGTGAGAAGTGCAACATTTTCACAGATCATAAGAGTTTGAAGTACATCTTTGATCAGAAAGAGCTGAATCTGAGGCAGAGGCGATGGCTAGAACTAATTAAAGACTATGACTGTACCATAGAATATCATCTGGGTAAGGCTAACGTGGTAGTAGATGCATTAAGTAGGAAGTCGAGACTTCCGAAGAATGCCTTGTGTGGTATTCGAGCGAGCTTGCTAAGTGCGTTAAGAGGTTTCAAGGCAGTTATGACTGCAGGAAGCTCAGGGAGTCTTTTAGCTCAATTTCAAGTTAGGTCTTCTCTAGTAGCAGAGATTGTGAGAAGACAGCCAGAGGATAGTAACATACAGAAGATGCTTACAAAGTCCAAGCAAGGCCCAGAGGCAGAATATGAGTTGAGAGCAGACGGAGCCATAGTTAAACAGGGAAGACTATACGTTCCGAGTATTAGTGAGCTTAAGAGTGCTATATTAGAGGAAGCTCACAGTTCAGCTTACGCTATGCATCCAGGAAGCACCAAGATGTATAGAACTCTGAAGAAAACTTACTGGTGGCCTGGTATGAAGCGGGAGATAGCTGAATATGTCGATAGTTGCTTGATCTGTCAACAGGTTAAACCAGTGAGACAGAGGCCAGGACGACTCCTTAATCCACTGCCAGTGCCGGAGTGGAAGTGGGAGCATATTACCATGGATTTTCTATTTGGATTACCTCGTACTTCTAGCGGACATGATGGTATATGGGTAATAGTAGATAGACTCACCAAGACAGCACGGTTTATACCGGTTAAAACGACGTCTACACTAGATCAGCTAGTTAAACTATACGTCGACAGGATTGTAAGTCAACATGGAGTGCCAGTGTCCATAGTTTCAGATAGGGATCCGAGGTTTACTTCTAAGTTTTGGCCTAGTGTGCAGAAAGCAATGGGAACAAAGTTGAAGTTCAGTACAACGTTCCATCCCCAGACAGATGGTCAGTCTGAGAGGACCATCCAGACCTTAGAGGACATGTTGAGAGCATGTGTCCTTCAGTTTAAGGGAAGTTGGGATACTCACTTATCACTTATGGAGTTCGCTTATAATAACAGCTATCAGTCTAGTATAGGCATGGCACCATTCGAGGCTTTGTATGGCAGACCATGGAGGACTCCTGTGTGCTGGAACGAAGTGGGAGAGAGAAAGCTAGTTGGTCCTGAGTTGGTACAAGTTACGTCAGACAATGTTAAGCTAATTAGGGAGAATCTGAAAATAGCACAGGATCGACAGAAGAGCTATGCAGATAAGCGACGAAGAGACTTAGAGTTCCAGGTTGGAGATCAGGTTTTCTTGAAGTTATCTCCGTGGAGAGGTGTTCTTCGCTTTGAGAGGAAAGGTAAGCTGAGTCCTAGATATATTTGTCCTTACCAGATAATAGAACGAGTTGGACTAGCAGCCTATAGACTTGAGTTGCCAGCGGAACTCGCTCGAATACATGATGTTTTTCATGTGTCCATGTTGAGGAAATATATACCAGATCCATCCCATGTGTTGAAAGTGCAACCAATTGAGCTGAAGGAAGACTTGAGTTATAAGGAAGAAGCAGTTCAGATCCTCGACAGAAAGGAGCAAGTTTTGAGGAACAAAACGATCCCACTCGTGAAGGTTCTTTGGAGGCATCACAGAGTTGAGGAGGCAACTTGGGAGTCCGAAGATCAGATGAGGAGGAGTTACCCGACACTCTTCACCTAAGGACTTCTAAATTTCGAGGACGAAATTTGAAAAGGGGGAGGTAAGTTGTAAACCCGGGACTTTCCCTTAGATAATTTTCTCTTGTCATCTATTGTTGGTTTAAATTGTTGGGATTACTAAGTTGAAAGAAGAAAGTAAAGGAAATAAATGGAAAAGGAAAATGAAAAGGAAAAAGGAAAAAAAAAAACAAAACAAAAGAAATCAGCAAAAAAAAAAAAAAAAAAAAGAAAAGAAAGAAAATGAATGGGAAATGACAGCAAGGAAACCCACCACCGCTTCACTTCTTTTCAGCTTATCTTCAGCCCATTTCTCATCCTTTTCCATTGAAACTTTCAGAGAACTTTAAGGAGAGAGGGAAGAAGGAGGAAGAAGAAGAATTTCGTAGTTTGAGGTTGAAGAAGATAGGGAAAGGCTCATGCAAAGCCAGCCATTGCAGAAACTGTGTTCAACCTGTCAACCTCTGGTGTTTTAGTCAGTTTGGGCTACAAAGAAGGAATCAAGAGGTGAGGTTTGATTTTCTTGAACGTTAGTTCAGTTTCTAACAAACTGCATGAAGGAAGCTTGAGCTAAATCGAATTGGAAGTTGATGGTTTTTGGAATGGAAAACAGAGCACAGGATTTTCGAGCAAAACAGGAGGATCTCTGGTGTTCTCTGATGTTTTGAGTATTCTGGAGTGCACAAGTTGAATCAGAAGCTCTATTTGGTATGGTTGGAAAGCTTATTCAATATTCTACAACGTTTATGAAGAATACGTGAGCCAAACAGTACTTGAAGTAGGTTTAATTTCAGGAGGAAGATAAAGGGTAACAGAGAAGCTCGAATCTGTGTTGTCTGATTTCGGGGCGTTTCTGGACAAATTGGTTGAGAATCTCGTTTTCATTTCTTCAGGTACGTTGTAGAGTGTTCGAAAATGAAGAATTTGATGTGTATTTCATTAATTTTGGTTAAGTATTGAGAAGGTTATGGGTGTTGGAAGTTAGGGTATAGAATCTGGAAAATCTGGGAAGTAGAATGTGAATGCCATTCTTAATCCAATTGTTTACAAATTTATGAGCATGGAAAGACAAAGCTATCTATGGTTCTAATGCTCGGTTTTGTTTATTTTACAGGCCAAGAGGAAATAGGTCGAGTCTACAGACCGGGGAACTAGATAAGACTGTGAGTGACAAAATGAATTTTGAAAATGTTCTTAAACGGTTGTTCATGATTATATGTTTTACATGCTTTTCTATGAATGATACATGGTTTTGTGAACGGTTTCAAACATGAGTTTTGAGCTTAGATTTTCTAATAAGGTTTATATACGAGCACGTGGCTAATGGCTTTATGAAAAGTAGTTGAAACGATATCTTTTAAAGTAAAGCATGTGTTAGCAAATATTGTTTAATGATTTAAAGTTTTTCACGAGCAAGCTGAGTAAGCTTGAGTTTTACGAAAGATAACGATAAGCAGGCATGTTTTAATGTTTTCATGTGATTTCTGAGATTTCTATTGACTACATGACTGAGATATTGAGCCCGAGGCTATATGGTATCGTGTGCACACAGGTTATGTTCCGTTGTTGACGTTGAGTGTACTCCGTGACAACGATGCTGTCGTGAGTGCTGGGCGGGCCCCACTACGACAAAGACGATGGGAGTGCTGGGCGGGCCCCACTACATCGTAGGACTAGTAACGTTGGTTGTACTGGGCGTGCCCTACACAACGTAGATCGGTCATGTTAGTTAAAACGTTTGATGTACTTGATATGCCTTGCTAGATTTTTATTGACGAACTTGCGAGATATTTTAGAAAACCTTTTCCATTACACGTCTATGTTAAACGCTTTGATTGAGCATATTTATACGTTCAAAGGTTTATGTCGTGTTTTTGACTTCCGGATTTAGAGTTTTAAAGTTAGTCACTCACTGGGCTTCGTAGCTCATTCTTTCAAAATGTTTTTCCACTTTTCAGGTAGAGATCGAGCTCCCGGTGCCTGATACACTGCCAACGTCTGCTAAAAGTTCCGGATCAAGCTTCAGTACGTGGGTGGAGTTGTAAATTGAGTCTGTTCATATTGTAAATGTTTTTTAAGGATTGGATAATATAGTCCTAGAGGTCTTTGGTTATGATATCTATACTAGGTTATTTCCAAACCGAGATATGTCATGGCGACACCTCATGTATGTTAATATGTTTTCGGGGTTTCCGTTGTGTTGTGGTTCATATGGAATATTTTATATCCATGATTAGTATGTTTATCAGGTTCAACGTTTCACTAGGGTCAACAGGGATCGTTAGAGGTGACGATGTCTGTTGGCTTCACGCCGTCTTTCGGGCTAAGCTAGCAAGTGGTTCAAGAGGGGGTGTGACACTTTACCTGCTCCTTACCTTCCCTTCTAGGGTGTTCAGTATCTGATGGAAGTTTCCCTTGAGGCCTTGCCTTCAGCTCATTAGCTAGCTGACCCACTTGCAATTCCAGGGCCCTCATCGAAGCTTGATTACTTTGAATTGAGGCATCTGTACGAGCCATAAATTCTTTCATCATCGCCTTGAAAGAATTTCCCGAATTTTGCTGGGGCAAAGCCGGCTTATTTTGCTGGGGCATTACCTGTTCTTTAGCAAATCCCGGCTGGTTCATCTTCTGTTGCGCTTGCACATTATTTCCCTGACCTCCCCATGAGAAGTTGGGGTGGTTGCGCCAACCTGGATTATAGAAGATAGAATACGGGTTGTTCCTCTGATTGCCTACAAAAAACACAGAAGCTGGATTGCTGGGGCAAAACTCGTAGTTGTGATTTTCACCACAATAGACACATGCTTCCTCTGTGACTTAGTTCACCACTGCAGCAGGCTCCACAACCGGTGGCTGCTGATGACTAATCACTGTCACATTCTTAAGAGCGTTAGCAATCATAGCAAGATCAGCCCTAATGGTGGACACACCTTCAACCTCTAACACACTCTTAACCTTTTTATTAGTGCCTCTAACATCTGACCACTGACAACTATTAATAGATATTCTCTCTAAAATTTCATAGGCTTCGTCAAAGGTTTTTGCCAAAAGGGCCCCTCCAGCTGAAGCATCGACCATACCTTGAGCTACCACATTCAATCCATTGTAAAACGTTTCCATTTGAATACAATGAGGTAAACCATGGTGGGGACACTTTCGCAAAAGTTCCTTAAACCTTTCCCAAGCCTCACTAAAAGTCTCATCCTCAAGTTGCCTAAACCCTACTATTTCACTCCTTAATTTATTATTTCTATTAGGTGGGAAATATTTACTCAAAAAATTTTCAGCTAACTCATCTCATGTCCTAATTGACCCTGGAGCAAAATAATTTAACCATGACTTTGCTCCATCTCTAAGAGAATACGGGAACAAAATTAACCTAAGAGCATCTCTAGGCACTCCTTGATTCACAAAAGAATCACTAACTCCTAGAAAAGACTTAAGATGTAAATGAGGGTCTTCAGATGTCAAACCATGGAATTGCCCCACGGTTTGCAACATCTGAAACATTACCGGTTTCATTTCAAAATTCGCCGCTTGGATTTGGGGACGTGCAATCCCTGGATTCAACTCATTAAACATCGGAATAGCATATGCTCGAATGGATCTGGTCCTATCGTTCGCTATCAAGATAGGATTCTCAACCTGGTTATTTTGTTGCTCATTTTGCTCAAACAGTGGGTTTTGCTGCAGCAACGGATTCTGCTGGGGGTTCACTGCTACTGGACCTTCAGAAACCTGCGGAAGTTGCGTGGCGTTCTCCATCTGGTTTCTGCGCTGCTCGCTCCTTCTGTTCCTAAATGTTCTCTCAATTTCTAGATCAAGCTCAAATCGTACCCAGGTGGATCGCTCATGCACCAAAATCACACCTACAAAAACAAAAGAAACAATCAAAAAGTTCTAGCACCAAACCACCAAAACACGCACACAAAACAGATCAGATAAAAACTTATTCAGTCCCCGACAACGGCGCAAAAAACTTGTCGGGTTCCTAGAGTGAGTAAAAATATGGTATAAAAGACTCTAGAATTCCTGTGCAAGTATACACAGTCTGCAGCAAGTAATATTATCAATCCAAGGTCTGAATGAGTTTCCACTCTATCTATTTTGCATACCTTCCTAATGGTTTCGAAGATAATAAAAATGTTTGGGTTTTATACGAATTATGCTGAAGCAAAATAAATGACAGAACAACGAGTAAACAAATAGATAGACAGATTAAAGACAGGCGCTGGTTAGGCTTTAGTGATTGTTCTAAGATATGCTCTAGCAATATTATTGATCATGCATTTCTCGCAGTATTATTAGCGGACTCCTCCCAGAACTCCGGATCTTTTGGGATATGTTTCAAACCCAATGAAGAGCGACCGATCAAGCACTAGGCAACTGGCTATCCCTAGCTCAGTCACTGGCGCTCACCAATACACAATGATCGTAGTGTGGATAATTGCCACACACTCTCTAAATCATCCCTGAAACTAGAGAGAGCTATCCATACCGGCTGGCCAGGCGGGCATAAAATGAGATTAAGCACAACAATTAACCAAAATGCAATAGTCAATTTATTACTAGAGATGAAGCACAGTAATCACATTATTCCTTACCAACACCTTAAGCTATTTAGTTCATAATAGGCATAGGAATACGAATTACAATCTGAGTATGCATGTCCATAACCACAAGTTAATAAAGAAAGTAAACTCCCTAATCAGCTTGCGGAAGATGGTGTTCTTGATGATCTTCGATCTCCCTATACTATTCGGCTTCCAAGGGAAAACATGGAATGACTTTGACTTTGACGGCTACTTCTTTTTATAGAAGGATGGGAGGCTTGAATTAAGTCAACTAGGACACGTGTAAGGCTCTGCTTGATCCATTATCACGAAAATAACTCAACAGAAGTCGGTTCATGAAGTTGGCTAACGAGCTGTGATGTGGCAGTTTCTGCTCCCAGGTTTGCTGCAGCACAGAATTTGCTCCCTCCAGTCGCCCAGCAGCATAATCTACACAAAATAATTTCCAATGCTTCCATTCTTCCAAATGGGTTAAAACATGTAATATCTATCCAAAACCAACCCTAATAAACATAAAGGACACACAAATCCCTATATAATTGAGAGGCCTAAATAACTACCTTTTGGGCAGTTATCATTTACGGAACACCTCCTACCTAGGATCTAACCAGATCCTTGAGTTGAATTAACCATAGTCATGTTAACATGCAATATTGCTGGGTTTATTAAAAAAGTTTAATTCACCTAGAACATTACAATAAAAAGCTCACCATAAAAGTTATAATAAGATTAGACTTAGATAGATTGACGTAGCCGAATTTATCTAAGTTAAATAACCCTAAATAAACCTTAGGACATTTTCAGTGGGAGGAAAATTACAAAACGAGATTTAAATCAAGTTTTGCTCCCATGTCCCTGTATTCACAACGTGAGGTTCATTCTGGGCTTCGTGTCGCCTTTGGCTCGGCCTCCCTTCGGAATGTTTTTGCATGGATCAATAACAAGGTGTGTGGGAAAAATGTCTATACTAAGTGAGAGTGGGACATGTGTCAACGTATCCCTCGGTCTTTGCCCTTAGTTCGCACCATGAGAGTCCCATGGTTCGCCTGCGTGTTGTCCTAGCACAACCATCCCTTCGGAGGGCCTCATCGTTAGATTCAGAACACTGTAAATTCCTGAATAGAATAGGGACTCTTAGGCTAATTACCAATAGTTGTGTTACCCTTCGATAACCTGTTTTTGGGTGCCTCTGAGATCTGAAAGTGGGAGGGTTACACTTACGAGGATGAATTAAAAATGTTAACAAATCCTTGACCAAACAACGGTGGCTAATGTCTATTGGAATATGAGTTATTCTGGAATTAGAATTGGCTGGTAAATGTCTCATTTCAGAGGAGTAGTTATCACCCTTCGGTGGCTGATATTCTGAACCTCTAAAAAATCATCGCAAAACTAAATCAATAGTTTTAGGGTTTTATGATTGCTTGTTTTGTTGAATTGATTGGATTGTGTGTAATTGTTTGTTTGTATGATGGGTTAAGGCAAAGATAACTAATACGTTCATTGTTTGTTTAATTTCACCAATGTCTTCCTCAATAGTCTCTCTGCATAAAAATGAGAAATTAACAGACAAAAATTATGGTACGTGGAAGTTGAACTTGAATACAATTCTTGTAGTTGATGATCGACGGTTTGTCTTAACGGAGGATTTTCCTCTGGTCCCTGCTCGTAATGCATCCCAAGCAATTACGGATGCTTATGACCGCTAAACTAAGGCCAATGATAAGGTTCGCGTCTATATCTTAGCCAACTTATCTGAAGTTTTGGCTAAGAGTTATGAAGGCATGGTCACAACGAGGGAGATTATGAACTCTCTCCAGGAGATGTTTGGACAACCTTCCTATCAACTCCACCAGGATGTGCTTAAGTACGTTTATAACTACCGCATGAAAGAGAGTGGATCTGTTCGGGAACATGTCTTAGATATGATGGTCCAATTCAACGTGGTAGAAGCAAACAGGGCAGTCATATATGAGTGGAGTCAGGTTGCATTTATCTTGGAATCTCTTCCAAAGAGTTTCCTGCAGTTTTGCAGTAATGCAATGATGAATAATATAGTATCAAACCTTACTACTCTCCTGAATGAGCTACAACTCTATCAGTCTCTTCTTAAATGCAAGGGACATGCAGAAGGAGAGGCAATTGTTGTTCACTCTAAACGAAAGTTCGAGAAGGGTTCATCCTCAGGAACTAAATTTGTAAACTCTTCTTCGAAGAAGATTAAAAAGAAGAAAGGAAACAAGGGGAAGGCTCCTGCTGCTACTGCTAAAGGCAAGGGAAAAGTCAAAGCTGTGGCTGACAAGGACAAGTGTTTCCACTGAAATTTAGATGGACACTGGAAGAGAAATTTCCCAAAGTACCTCGTTGAGAAAAATAAGGAAAATGAAGGTAAATTTATTTACTTTTTTTGGAAACATGCCTAGTAGAGCATGATGAGTTTGCCTGAATACTTGATTCCGGAGAAACTAATCATGTTTGCTCTTCTTTTCAGGAAAATAATTCCTTTCGGCAGTTGAAAGATGGTGAAATGACGCTCAGGGTTTGAACTGGAGACGTCATTTCAGCTAAAGTAGTGGGAGCTGCAAAGTTATTTTTTAGAAATAGATTCTTACTTTTAGAAAGTTTGTTAATTGTTCCCAAGATAAAGAGAAACTTAATTTATATTTCATGTTTGAATGAACAATCATGACCTCCTCAAGCTTATTTGATTTATTACTTGACTCTACAATAAAAGCTCCAACTAGATTCTCTAAAGATTGTTTACTTTCTTGCTTAGGAGTGAAGCCAGGAGGATTCAACACATTCTTATTATTCGGATAGGAAAAACTTTCATGATTTCTATTACTAGGGTAATAATGTGTAGGTGTAGAATTATTATTGTACCCCCTAGAATTATAATTATAGACATATTGAACCTACTCGAGATTTTCCTCATGAGTCTGGGATGCAAGGGTAGCTGCAGACTCGATCGATTGAGCACTCGCCGTACTTGAAAACTTTAAAAATGCATTAGCAAGGGAAGACATCTAGGCCTGAAATGCACTTACGTTATCAATCTCGAACACTCCTATAGCAATCTTTTTCGGTCCTGACCGCTTAGATGGCCACTGATAGCTATTGGTGGCCATTTCCTCTAGCAAAGTCCTAACATTCTCAACAGTTTTGGACAACAGAGTCCCACCTGTAGCTGCATCAACGATAGTTTTTGTACTAAGAGTTAAGCCATTATAAAACAATTAAACCTGAAGCCAGTCGGGATAGCCATGCTGAGGGCACTTCCTCAGCAGCTCTTTAAATCGCTCCCGAGCCTCGAACAGCTGCTGGAATGTCCCAATTTCGGTCCTCAGCTTGATCGTCTTGGCAGGAGGGAAGAATTTCTTTAAAAACGTCTGAACCGAAGCATCCCAGGAGGTAATGCTCCCAGGTGGAATTGATTGCAACCATCACGAGCTTTGTCCTGCAAGGAAAAAGGAAATAAACGTAAGTGAATGGAATCTTCAGAAACACCCACTACAACAAATTTGACTTTTAATGTCGGGCAATGCCCGACATTAAAAGTCTTTAATGTCGGTCATTGACTGACATTAAAAACACCGACATTAAAAGTTTTAATGTCGGTCGCTTTTAATGTCGGGCAATGACCGACATTAAAAGCTCTGTCATTGCCCGACATTAAAAATGTCCTTTTACCCGACATTAAAAATGTCCTTTTAATGTCAATCAACCAATATTCAACCGACATTAAAAGTCACTTTTAATGTCGGGGCAATGCCCGACATTAAAAGCTGTGACATTAAACGTGTCTGACATTAAAAGTGTCCGACATTAAAAGTGTCTGACATTATATAAAGAAAAATTGTTGGTTGCACATGTAGCTAACCAACAATACCATTTCTTTATTTTGTAAAAACCTGTAAACAAAATAGAATTCAACATATACACAAAATAAAATCCTAAAAGTATTTGTACACAACAACTAACTCAACGAACATGGATTCCATTAATAAAATATAATAGTGTGTATACAACATGAAACTTTCCATCCATCCCAAATCACATCCATGGTCCAATTTACAAAGAAAAATTAAAATTACAAAACAAAAGAAGTACACAACTGAGGATACAACAACTTTATAGGCAATGTATCCCTCACTATTTGAGCAACGAAACGATCGTAAGGTCCCTCCATCAAATACACCGCAAAAGATTGTGTCCTCGAACATGAAATCCTATAAAACAAGAAAATCCAGAAAGAATAAACCTTTATAAACAACAATTGAATGCAACTAGTTGTACGTACGTAGAAGAAGAGAGACTATAAAAACATAAACAAAAGATCATCCCAGAAGGACATGAACAATGAATTTAAGTACGCCAACTGCAACATTTTCAAATCACTGATAGTAGCCAGAATGTCTTTGACTTTATCTTTTCTCAACACGAATGATAAAACAGAGAGATGTTCAATAATGAGAACACATATGGCAGAAGGACAGGAAGAAAGAAAAATATCAGTTTCCTTGATAAGATTTTCATCTATATCACAGGCAAAAAAGTTCCAGCTATTCCATCTGAAAGGATGCACAAGACATTGTTAAGCTTTAGAACAAACCTTGATTTCCCCAATCGTCCAAAACTTGAAAAGTCTCTAAAATTTCCCCTCTCCCATGAAATCTATTCGACTAGTGCTTATGCCTCACACTTGTTTATGATCTTTAGTTTGCCTCTTAAATCTCTTTGTAGGCCCTCAAACCTTCATCTGGACCTCATAAATCAAGGGAATGCCTCCCCTTGATCCTTATCTTGCAAAACTGGCTTAAATATGCTCTCACATACTGTGAGGTAATTGCCATTTTAATGCAACGACATGTTTTGGTTGATGGGAAGGTGAGGACAGACAAGACATATCCGGCTGGTTTCATGGGTATGCTTATTTTAAACTTTGTAACTATACTGTTGTTTGAATTCCAATATTTTCTAACCCTTCTAAGTAAGTGTCACTATTGCAGAGTTGTTAAAAAAAAGCTTGTCGAAATTGGTACTTTTCTATTGGAATTCGCTGTTGATTTTATAAACTGAATTAGGGAAGTAATGGAGTATTAACTCGTCCAATATCTTAAGGTATTAGAAGCAAAGACAATACAAAAGAACAATACTTTTTATAAATAATTCTTAGTAGCTAAAATTAACTCACAAAAAATTTTAAAGCATAACATAAACTCACAAACAATTTCAAAGCATAACTAAGTATTTCTCAACCCCCAACTCAACTAAACTTATAACCTAACACAAACCATTTCGAAACCGATGCCCTTTATCCACATTCACAATTATGTCTACCTCTATTGTACTTAAATGTTGTAACTCATTTTCCTTCATCCAAGTCTCCCCTCCCATGTACATTCACAATTTCAAGCTATAACAACCACTCAGATTTGTTGTGTGTCCATTTTACATGTAATCGGAAGAATAGCGAATTGTACCTTGAAATGAAGATGATAGAATGTGATAATTGAGGAAGTAAGTGGACAAGGCCTTTATTGTTCTCTCCATGGGAATATGATAAATTGGGTACCTAAGAAATGGTCTCAAATGATAAAAAATGATTCACCCTCTTTACAAAAAGAAACACTCCATAAACAGAGAAACAAAAATGAGAATAATACCAAGACACACTCATCCAGCTTGCTAGGCGACAGACAACATCGACAACAGTTTGCTACAGTAGCTCAGAAATGCTTTATTCCCTCTAGGACTTGAGCCATGATCTTTCACATATATCAAAACACCTCATACGTGTGCCAAGAATTAGTAAAAACATGTTCAAACACTTTTCTTGAAACAAGCTCACCGGCTAATGAACATGACAATCAACATCAGATATTGATGGCCTCCAAATTCCATAGTAGTTTTTCTATTTTTACTCTAACAAGCAGCAGATACCAACCCAACACTAAACTTTTAGCATCTACAGAAACACTAAAAAGGTAATCAACCCAAGATGTCAAATTCATTGTTTTTCTCATCGTCATATCTTACTTTGTTTTGCTCCATATGTATCTTTCTTCTTTTAGCACTATTTCACTTGACAAAGTTGGAGAGTCAACGAATGTGACAGGATAAGACAAAGAATTTGATGAAATTGATAGGAAAATGAACAAACATATTTTTCTCTCTTTACACTAAAAATAAAAATAAAAAATAAAAAGAACGAAAGTCCTAGAAAAAAAATCACACAAGAACAGGACTACCAATCACAATGACTCTGCTTTGGCACTGATTCGAAAGCACTCACCGATTGAGAATAAGTTTTGTGATCACAATAGAAGAAACCAACGATTCCACAACCTAAGGAAAAGAAAAGGATGATGAATATGAGGCCACAAAAACTCAAAACAGAAAAAGAGAAGGAAAAACCTTAAATTACAATTGTAGCACATTATATTTCAAAAGATTTCTAAACTTTTTTAACAAACAATACTGAGTACAAAATTAAAAATCTATAAAGTACAAAAATATATTGTACACTTAAAATTTCAATGAGTTATTAGAACAAAAACTTATCAGCAAAAACAAAGAACAAAACAGAAAAAGAAAGGAGGAAGAAGAAGATACCGAAAGAGACTTGCCAAGATGAAAGTGAGAGTAGGAATAAGCTTGCTAATGGCGGACGCAAGCGTCGACAGACTGTACTCCAATTCCTTGTACGAGAACAACTGACATCCAACTCTTCAATCAAACAAAAAAACAATTTCAAAACTCCAATAAAAAACAAAAAGTAAAGAAATTATTGCGGACAAACAATTATTTTTGTAACAATTTAATAACAGTAAACAACCAATTTCAAAACTCCAATCCAAAACCAAAATTCCATAAAAAAACTGAACACCACAATCCAAAACCAAAATCCATAAAAAACTGAACACCATAAAAAAAAAAAACTTATCACACTAACAGGTAGATCAATTAGAAGAAGAAGAAGGCGGAGAACTTATCAGACGGAAAAAATGCAAGATCTAAAAACTCCAATCCACACAATCACAAAAATTAGGGCAAGTTGAACGAATGAACGAACAAATCGAATTAATCAGAGCAATAGAAGACCTGCAGAAGATGTAGGCGAAAGGAAGAAGAACGATGAAAATAAATACACCTACTGCCGTCGAGAGAGTGGGGAAGGGTTTGGAGGTGAAGACCCAAGCTAAAATTTTTTCGGGGAGAGAGAATGGGAAATGTTGGGGAGAGAGAAAGCTGATTGTTTTTTTTTAAGGCCACAGCCGACATTAAATGTGTTTTTTTAATGTCGGGCAATGCCCGACATTAAAACCTTAATACATGTCGAAAACACGTGTTTTCACCCATCCGGCATTAAAAGCCCCGTGCATTTTTTTGTCCGACATTAAAAGCTCTATGCACTTTTTTTCGTCCGACATTAAAAGTATAATTTGTTGTAGTGACCATTTAACTTTACTGTCCCACAGATGTCTAAGAAAGATTTCAGGTGAGAATTTGGATCCTCGGTGGGCGATCCTCTGTAGGCACAGTCTCGAACCATCTGAATGAGACTCGTTTTTAGCTCGAAATTATTAGCATTGATCGGGGCATAGACAATCCCCGATTGTTTCTCCTGAAAGACCGACTGAAAGTAGTCCCTAATAGGCTTAGGCTCCTCGTGGTTAGGATTGGCCATTTGAATTTGATTAACTTTATTTTCACTTCGAAGTCTATTGTATGTTCTTTCAATCTCCGGGTCAAAGGGAACTAAGGTCATCTCCCTAACCTTTCGTATGCACCAATTAACCTAACCTAAAAAGGTAAATAAAAGAAAAGGAAATAAAACAAATTAGGAAAAAAATCTAGAAAAGGAAATAATAAATCTAAATTAGGAAAATATAATCTACAATAAGAAAATATACACAAATAAGGAATGCAAAAACAAATATGACAAAAACAAATGAGGAAACTAGAAAATAAGGAAAAACTAATCTAAAAAGGAGAAAACTAAAATGAAAAAAAAAAATCTATCTATGGAAAATTCAAACAAATATGGAAAAAAAAAACTAAATATGGAAAAGACAAACAATAAAGGTGAAAAAAAAACGATCTACCTAAAAAAAATAACAAAAATAACAAAAAAATAAAATACACCATAAACTAAGACCGGACAATTTTTATACGATATTAATATTGACTAAATATACCAATCCCCGACAAGCGCATGGGTCAAGTAAAATAACAAAAATAAAAAAAAAAATAAAATACACCAAGATCTTGTTGTGGAATTTTCCTACAGCAAGCGCATGGGTCAAGTAATAATATAGTGAATGTGATATTTGAATGTCATCCTCTAGATTGGATTTCTAATCAATTTTAATTACCAAAAATACTCTTGCCGAATTTTATTTAGGGAACCAAACAGAGTAAGGATGAATATAAATCAAACACAAAACCATGAATAGGTATGACAATCTAATGGAGACAACGGTCTTAGGGATTTGATTTCACCAATTGGGATTATGGATTAATTCATGGATTAATAATATGCTATGATTCATAAATCAAGGAATATTGAAATCACCAATATATCTCTCGAGCATACAAGATTCTCCCACATGGAATGAAACCTGATGTCCCTATCTAAATTCATTAATCATGCAATGCATTTTTTTTTTTTTTTTTTTGTGAAAAATCATGCAATGCATTAAGGTTATCTTTTTAACGATTTCTATAATTAACTATTATCTCCTGAATTCTAGCTAAATCCTAGTTATGCATAATGAGTTCTAAGCTAAATCCACTCTCCTGAGTTAGATTTAATCACAATCAACATTCAATTCATAGCCGGTAAATTGAAAGCATTAAACATACATTATGCATAAATGAATCAATAACATAATTCCATAACATCAATCCATAATCTCCCCAACGGCTACACCAATCCCTAAGAATTCAACTTAGTTACATATAATCCACGTTACAATATAGCAAAAGTCTAAACAAGCCATAAAAACTACAAAAGTAAAGGGTAAGAATTCAACGCTAAGTATGTCGAGACTGCACATCCCCGTTACGATCCCCACGAACAATGGTTTGATTCCCGCTTTTCCTCCACTTTGTTCAGCATCCTTAGCCTCTTTTTTTCTCTCTGTTTTACGGCTCCAAATCGTCCAAAAAAAGCTCCCAAATCTGACCTAATTGCAAACTATAAATAGGGAAAAAATTGGCCTAGCGTCGCGATACGCAGATTCTGTCTTCGATAACTTTGAGAGCGTCGAGTCGCTATTGACACAGTGTCTCGACGCTATGTCTGTTACCGCCCAGATTAGAAAAGGAATGTTGCAGCGTCGAGACGCCCTTTGGCAAGGGTCTCGTCTCTGGTTCTCTGCACGGCCTAAATGTTGAGCTTCCAATTTCGATTCCTTTTGATTCTTTAGCCTCTTTTCATGCCCCAAACATACAATTAGTTCCCAAACATAATTCCTACAAATAAACACATAAATGCATAATTTTGGCCAATAAATTATAAAAGACTAGCTAAATTAATTAGGGAAAACTAGCTAGCTATGCTCGCTATCAAAATGGTGTACTTATTTGTGCAGCCAACTTAGAAAATAACTTGTATGTATTAAGACCAACCGAAACAAAAGCACTTGTAAATCACAAATTGTTTAAGACTACTGAAACTCAAAGAAAAAGGCAAAGAATTTCTCCAACTAATAAGAATATCTATCTTTTGCATTCAAGACTTGGTCATATAAACATCGATAGAATCAGTCGTTTGTTAAGGAATGGACTTCTAAATGAGTTAGAAGATGATTCACTACCACTCTGTGAATCTTGTCTTAGGGAAAAAATGACCAAAAGACCTTTTACTGGAAAAGGTTACAAAGCCTAAGAACCCTTAAAGTTGATACATTCGGATCTATGTGGTCCAATGAATGTAAAGGCTTGAGGAGGGTTCACATATTTCATCTCATTGATACATTCGGATCTATGTGGTTACTTGTACCTAATGGCACATAAGTTTGAGGCCCTTAAAAGGTTTAAGGAGTTTAAGGCTGAAGTTGAAAACATGTTCGGTAAAACTATTAAAACACTTCGATCTGGTCGATGGGGGGAGTATATGAATCAAAGATTCCAGGATTATATGATAGAACATGGAATCCAGTCCCAACTCTCAGCCCCTGGTTCACCTCAGCAGAATGGTGTATCAAACAGGAGAAATAGAACCTTGTTGGACATGGTTCGATCAATAATGAGCTATGCTCAAGTGGCTAGCTCGTTTTACGGGTATGCAGTAGAGACTGCAGTACACATTCTGAACAATGTTCCCTTGAAAAGTGTTTCTGAAACGCCTTTCAATTTATGGAAGGGTCGTAGACCTAGTTTGCGATACTTTCGTATCTGGGGTTGTCCAAAACACGTGCTTGTGACAAATCCTAAGAAACAGGAACCTCGTTCAAAAGTTTGTCAATTTGTTGGTTACCCTAAACAAACAGGAGTTGGTCATTTCTACGACCCACAAGAAAATAAGGTGTTTGTGTCGACCAACGCCGCCTTCTTGGTGGAAGACCATATGAGGGATCACAAACCACGTAGTAAATTAGTATTAGGAGAAGCTACTGAAGAATCACAAAGAGTTGTTGATGAAACTAGGCCTTCAAGAAGGATTGATGAAAGAGCTAGTTCTTCAGATCTGTCTCATCCTTCTCAAACGTTGAGAATGCCTTGACGTAGTTGGATGGTTGTATTACAACCTGATCGCTACTTGAGTTTAACTGAAACTAAGGTTGTCATACCTAATGATGACATTGAAGATCCATTGTCCTATTGACAGACAGTGAATGACCAAGATAAGAATGAATGGGTCAAAGCCATGCACCTGGAAATGGAGTCAATGTACTTTAATTCTGTATGGGAACTCGCAAATCTACCAGATGGGATAAAACCCATAGGGTGCAGATGAATCAATAATAGAAAAATATATGTGGCTGGGAAGGTGCAGACCTTCAAAGTTAGACTAGTGGCAAAGGGTTATACCCAAAAGGATGGGGTTGACTATGAGGAAACCTTTTCTCCTGTAGCCATGTTGAAGTCCATAAGAATTCTCTTGTCCATAGCCACATATTATGACTATGGAATATGGAAAATGGATGTCAAGACTGTCTTTTTGAATGGTAATCTTTAAGAGAATATATTCATGTCTCAACCGAAGGGTTTGTAGCCCGAGGTCAGTAACAAAAGGTTTGTAAGTTGAATCGATCCATTTATGGATTGAAATAAGCGTCCAGATCTTGGAACATTAGAATTGATACTGCAACCAAATCTTATGGTTTTGACCAAAATGTTGATGAGCCTTGTGTGTACAAGAAAATCAACAAAAGGAAAGTAGTTTTTCTACTACTTTATGTAGACGACATCCTACTCATTGGAAATGATGTAGGATACCTCACTGACATTAAGAAATGGCTAGCAACCCAATTCCAAATGAAAGATCTGTGAGAGGCTTAATATGTTCTTGGGATCCAAATCATTAGGGATCGTAAGAACTAAACGCTAGCACTATCTCAAGCAAAGTATATTGAAAAAATGTTGTCTCGATTTTCGATGCAAAACTCTAAGAAGGGATTGTTACCCTTCAGACATGGGGTACAGCTGTCTAACGAATAGTTTCCTAAGACACCTCAAGAAATCGTGAACATGAGACACATTCCCTATGCCTCAGCTGAGGGCAACTTAATGTATGTTATGCTCTGCACTAGGCCTGACATATGTGATGCAGTGGGAGTAGTCAATAGGTACTTTTATAATCCTGGGTTAGACCACTGGGAGCAGTTAAGAATGTCCTCAAGTATCTTCGGAGAACGAGGGACTACATGCTTGTGTGTGGGGCTAAGGGTTTGATTCTTACAGGCTACATTGACTATGACTTTCAAGCTGATAAGGATTCAAGGAAATCCACATTAGGGTCAGTATTCACCCTTAATGGGGAGTAGTAGTTTGGAGAAGCATCAAACAAGGATGCATAACAGACTCAACCATGGAGGCTGAGTATGTAGCAGCTTGCAAAGCAGTTAAAAAAGCAGTTTGTCTTAGAAAGTTCTGCACTAATTTGGAAGTTGTTCCAAATATGAACGTACCCATAACACTATACTGTGAAAACAGTGGGGCTGTAGCCAACTCAAAAGAACTTTGAAGCCACAAACGAGGAAAACACATCGAGAGGAAATATCACATGATACAGGAGATTGTGCAACAAGGAGATGTGATCGTCATTAAGATCACTTCAGAGCACAACATCGCTGATCCATTAACGAAAGCTTTCACGGCTAAAGGGTTTGAGGATCATCTAGAGGGTTTAGGTCTACGAGATATGTATGTCGTCTAATCTAGGGCAAGTGTTAAATGTATAATGGGTATAAGGATGCCCTAGTTCATTGTATTATTTTTAGTATATTCACTTTATGTAATATAGAATACACATGACATTTCCAGCTTTAGATTATTGCATTTACATCCCACAAACTAGTATTTTAGTTCAAGTGGGAATTTGTTGGGTTTTATGCTCTAACACTCGTAGATAGTGAATGTAACGGTTGACAAAATATTAATGAAATAATATTGATGTATTTTTTCGTTCGGTGTTATTAGTTATATATTATTTTTGTCTTTGCCTAAAATAACCCTAAACCTGGATTGTAGTATGAATCTTGAATGGTACGTAGAGACAAATGGGGATCACTGTTCGAGAAACAACCTAAAAGGTCTGTAGTATAGGGAAAAGACTGGGTGCGTCATCCTGGTGACACTATGGATATGACCCACTTTGTATTTGATACAAATGTTATGATCCAACGCGTTCATGTAGGAGACATGCGAATGAGGGTATCCTATGCAATGAGTTTGCATAAGACCGGACTGCGAAATAGTAACCGCTAGTTATAACACCGTTAACTATTTAGGTTTCTATTTCACTAGACGACCTAGACAACTTAGCCTTAATCCTGAGTTGATTATGGACTCCTACTCCTGAGGGATTATCCTTTAATTTGTATGAGTGAGAGTGGCCAATACGTCGACTCAATAAGCCTACCATTTTGGGGACAAGACCGAGTTGGGAGCTGGGAACATAATCATACAAGATGGAATTCACTCCTTCCCGACTTTAGGGAAGCATATGAGTGTTCCCTTAGGTGGTGACTACGAGTCTTGAACAAAGGGTCCTACCCTCTGAATGGCACTAGAGGGTTTTTTGTTTGATGTTTGGACCACAAATATATTGTTCATTAGAGGAGAACTGGTACTTAAGGAAAAAGAAGTAACCAAGGGGTAAAATGGTAATTTGACCCAGATGGTGTTACGGACACTCGTGAAGAACTAACTAATCGTTATTGGCCTATACCCGTGGACACATAAAATATGTTTGCAATGAGAAGAGTGCAATTGTGAGTCTATAGAGGAATGTACACATAGTTAACAAATATTGATTAGTTTGGTTAATGAGTTTAACCAATTAATCTCACATCGTTGGAGCTTTTGATCTGCATGTCCATTAGGTCCTACTAGTAGCTCATAAAGTAATTTGAGGCAACTAAGTAATAAATGTAAATTGAAAGTGTTCAATTTACTAAGGGAAATAATATAATATATATTGATATTTTATTATGAGAGAAATAAATATTTGAAGAATTTTCAAATATTAATGTGAATTTGATTGATATTCAATTTATAGGAATTTGAAAGAGTTCAAATATGAATTAATTAATTTAAGTCCTAAAATTAATTTGGGCAATTAATTAATTCAATGTCGAAAATTAAATATGCGATATTTAATTGGTGATTAATTAATTAAAGAGTTAATTAATCAATTATGGAAATAATTAATCACTTATGGAAGTGATTAATCATTTATGGTATAGATCTAATTACTTATGGAAGTAATTAGTAATTTGTTGAAAATATTAATAAATTATGGAATATATTGATCATGGATTGATTAAATATGGAATAGATTAAATCATTTATGGAAAGAATTGATTTAATTTGAATATTTTATTCATGGTCTTTCTCCTATAAATTGAACACTAGACCTAATGGTTTAGAAGGCCTCTTGCTCTTAGACTCACAAGACAAGACCTTAATATTCTCTCTAACCTCCCTCTTAGAGAAAGACTCCCACCAGTCCATTGCCTTTTAGACTTAGAGACATACCGATGTAACCTCTTTGGTGATAGTGTTCTTGAGAAGAAATTTTCAGCGAAGAACAACAAAGTGGCTGCTACGTTTTTATCGTTGAAGCATCGTTGGAAAGAACGGTCAAGTCTACAACGAAGGTTAGTGTAGCAGCCAGCTTTTTCTAAAAAAAAAAAAAAAGGAAAAGGGGGGGCAAATGTGGGCTCATGGCCCGGTCAAAAGGGGAAAGTGGGGGGAAACTTTCCCCCCACATTTTCGGTCAATTGGCCAATTAAAAAAAAAAAATCTTAACTCCCTCTCCCTCTCACGAATGCGCTCTCTCTCTCTCTCTCTCTCCCACCTCTGCAACCTCACCGCCGCCTCAGTTGTTCTCTCAGCCGCCGCAAGCCGACGCCGCCGCCGCCTCCACCGTCGCTCACGCCGCGCGCCGCCGCAAATCGCCGCCGCCGGTAACGTCTCTTGTCCCTCTCTCTCTCTCGTCTCTTTCTCTCTCTCTCTCTATCTCTCTCTCTCAGCCACTCTCTCTCTGTGTAGCAGATCCGACTCGTCGCCGCCTGCAACCCACTCACGAGCTGTCGTCGATCTGCAAGTCGCCGTCGCCACTGTAGGCACGGACAACAGCAAGGAGGGACCATTTTTCCACGTTTTCGGCTGTTTTAGGTGAGTTCCCGCATTGGGTAAGTTGGTTTGAGGCTTATGTGGGTTAGTTCTTGCATTTAAACGATTACCCATTCACTTTTTCTCCCGTTCAGCAAGCGTACCCATTCAATTCCGACGATTCAAGCAGTGGGTCTTCAAGTTTCAGCATGTTTGAGCAATTCCGGCTTTGGGTAAGTGAACTAAGTTAAGTTTTGAATGATTTAATTGTGTTAAAGGAGTACCCATTGATTTTGGCATGTGGTTGCAAAGTTCTCTTAGCTTTTGGGGATTTAATCGTCGGTTTGGAGCGTTGTTGGATCATTGGACAACAAGCGGTGTTTCTGTTTTGGGTAAGTGAATTAAGTTAAGTTTTGGAATGATTTAAGTGTGTTAGGTGATTACCCATTGAATTTGGCTATTAAATTTAAGATGCCCATTGCGTATGGTGATTAAATTGTTGGTTTTAGGTGGATTTGAGAGCTTGGACAGCAAGCTAAGTTCTGCTTTGGTTGCTTGAAGTCTTGGAATTTATAGGAAAATTGGTTAGAAGCCGATCAAGGATTTGTTGGGCTAAGTACTTAGTTTTCTTTGGTTTATGTCGTATACTTTGGAATCATGTGTTCATTATGTCACCATGCTAGCATGAGATAAGTATGAATGGTTAGCCTTAAAGTTGGGGAACATGATTGTTATGCTTTTGACCCGCTGGTCGTTTGGGTTTTCATGCTCTAGTTTATTTTTCTTAGGAATTTATCATGCTTGCGTGGACAAGATTTAAGCATCAGTCTTTACTTGTGGAATGTAAATGGGCGTGATGAGCTTCTTTTCAAGGCATGTCAATATGTGGTAATCTCGATATTCGCTATGACATATTTACTTTTGTATGGTTGGTTGGATAATCTATGGCTTGCCTTAGTGTTAAGATAATGGAGGATGGGATTAAATGGTCGTTGGAGTTGTGTATGGTTTGTGTATGCGAGGTCTTGCTCGTTATGGTTATAGGAGTGTATATTCTTATTTTCAGGTGCAAGGACAAATTTTGGGTTCCCCCTGCGTATGTCGTTATGCTGCCGAATTTTCGGTAGCCTCATGACGGCTTAGGAATCATATTTACCTTGAGGGAAGGGATTAGGAAAGAGAAAGGAATAGGCTAGTGCCTTAGACGAGGGTCGTGTCAATTAAACACCTAGGACTGAGATGTAATAGACTGAAATGAGGGGCTTAATGGGCGGGACTTGGCTTCGCAGTCTAGGTGCCATTTACTAACTGTGGAAGTAAATTCCTGACTTAAACCCATGAACGCCCCACCAGTGAAATGGTAGCTTAGAGCGCTACGCGCCCATTAGTGCCTTGAGGGATGAGACTTAGCTCCTCTGACTGGGTGCCATCTACCATCAGTAGGAGTAGAGACCTCCCAAAACTCCCACAGGTGCACTATCAGTGAGTTGGCAAACTTATATATATACAGGTGTACTAATTGAACACGAGAGCCGAACTGCAGATAAATGAAATGAAATGAAATGAAATGAAATGAAATTAATGAGAATGAGATGACCTAACCCTTAGGCCCTTAACTCGAATAAAATGTTAAAACCTTGATTGCTACTTACTGAGTATTTTCTTAAATACTCATTCTTTTCCCTTTCATATAACTGTAGGTAGAGGTAAAGGTGTACAGAACGCGTGACGGAGTGCTGCTGAGCCATGGGTTTCCTTTAGAATAGTCTTCCGCATTTTTATGTTTCGAAATTCTTCTTTTGGACTTGTACTGCGTTGTTTTAAGATATTTTCCGCGTTAAGTTTTGTTTTGAATAACTAAAGTTTTCGTTTGTTCTGTTTTAACTGGGATCCCAGATTGAAAAGTTTCGCAAATTTCTAAGTATGTTTTCTTTAAATGTTATTTCCTCGCTGTTCTTAGAAGTAGAACGAAATGCATGTAGTAACGGCCTTAGAATCTAGGCATGAAAAGTAGGGTCGTTACAGTTAGTAACAGTTACCCTTTTCTTTAGAAAAGTATGAAAGTAAAAGTAGTTTTATTTTTCTTTTTTTTCATCATGTTTATAGAGATTTTACAGCGGCTTTAAAGCATGATTAAAGTTTCGTTTTGCTAATTTGTATTGGTATTTTTATATTAATTAAAATACGGCGTAAGGTCCTATCGATGCGCTTTCGCTGCGCCGAGGCTTTCATCCCCTTCACAATCAGCGTCAACAGGTTTAGACGATGATAAAGCCGACTAAAACCCGTGACTCTATGCTATAATAATAAATAGTTATGAGAGGAATCAATAAGAAAATATACAACCATGACTTCGGGACGAAAAAGACAGAGGAAACCAAGAGAAAAACAAAAAATTACAACTCTCCACCACACCCTAACGGCGGAATAAAACAAGGGTTTATATAGAACTTTAATCATGGTGTCGAGACGATGGGCATGGCGTCTCGACGTCGTGCCCTCTAGGCCTAGGGCTCGGAAACGGACCAGCGTCAAGACGCTTGCCACAACGTCCAGCATGCTTCATTCTTTAATTCTTCTTTGTTGCTTGCTTGACTCAGGTCTTGAACCTTTGACTCCTTGGAACCATTCTTTGGGCTCGTCATGATCATCACGATCTTCTCACCTCCTCAAGATCCATGGCACTCAAGTTAGCTCGAAAACTCTCTAAATCGCCCGAATTAGCTCCAATTTGTGTAGTTCGTCGCTGTTGCCCTAAAGACACAATTAATATACAAAATAGACAAATAAAGCATAAAGTGCGCTCTAAAGAGTTTAGATTAACAACAAATAAATATAGCTAATTTGGTCCTATCAATAGTATATGTTTTTCATTTATAAGACCGTTGGCTACGAAATGATATTGAAACGGTTTAACTAAACAAACTTCTTTTTGGTGTTGAGTATCTAATTTAAATAAAAATATTTGTGTTCAGATTTCTGGGGTGTTAGTCCGAACATAATATTTCAATCTTGTTTCTATTACTATTCCACAAGAATAATTAAATAATGCATTAATATATATGGCTCAATAAACACAAAATTGAAAGTTTATAAACATATTAAATAAATTATAATCGTCTCAACTCCAACACAATAGTAAAAGTGGATGAACTAAACTTATAACATACAACAATTTTGAATATCACAAACATTTCAATAAAAAAGAAACGAAATTACTAAACATGTGTAAAATAATATTAAGTTTATTTGTAAATCTCAAGGAAATTTCAAGACAAGGAGAGCGTTAACGGGTCTACCTGTGTCGTTTCGAAGAGAATTGAATTAACTTTGTAACAATTTTAAGAAATATAGAAAGTTGAACCGTATTGTTAACTATTACAAGAAAAATAGTATAGTCTATATATAGAATAAATGTTTTTTATAGAATGTCAAACAATTTAAACATTACAAACTACTATATTTAGCCATATTTAGTTTTAGAAATTTATCATCAAATTGATTATATTACGAGAAAAAGTTTTATAAAAAGACAAAGCCAAATGGTGTGAATAAAGAATATCCTTGAGCAATAAAAAGTCAGGTTACCCATAAAAAAAAAAAGTCTGTCAAACTAGCAAAGCAAAAAGCTTCATATTACATATTTTCAAAAAGATGGTTCAGAAAGAAGCATCAATTTCATGCAAATGTCTCCTTCAGTTTTTCAGCTTTCTTTTGATTTTCTTGCTAGTTATTACACCAACAGGTAACAAAAAAAACACATAAATTCTATTGGATTATTACCATGATTGACACAAATAATAATACATTCTTATGTCTGAATTCCTCATTAACATTTTATTTAATTTTTTTTTTATTTTATATTATTTATTTTGTTTACAAATTCAAGTAACCCAAGTTATGCTTCATTTTTAGGTTCTTTGGTTGCACGAAGTTTTGTACAAGAGACAAGTAGAAGAAGACTGGAGAATCTGGTCTATGAAAATCGTGGTGTGGCCCCGCCAAACTACGATGACATGGTTGTTATGGATTATTCTCCACCGAGAACTAGCCCTGATGTCCATAACTAGCACGAAGAATGGAAAAAAAGACCACAATCCAACTACTAAATATATATATAATACGAATAACTATTGTATAATATTGTTTATGTGATATGAAATTGTATGTTTCTATATTGTTTGAATATATACAATTGTCATTATTGGAAGATAATTTCGGGAAATTTTACAAAATTTGAAGTACTTCGATATAATCAGTACTGTTGTCTATATGCGTATATATACATCGAGACAATAATTAAAAAACGTAATATACATTGTCGTTTAAGTATGTTGTATCTCCCAATATTGAAAGACGGATGAGTCCAATTAGGTGGTTGTGATGATAAAAAAAAATAGAAGAAGATATTGATTACATCAATAGACAACAAAGATCATAATTTACGTTTTGTTTAAAGGAAAAAAAATATTTAAAAGCAGGACAAATTAAAAAACGAAAAATGATAGTCTATCTCCTAAACAATCAATAAAAAAAATTTGGAAATCAAACATAAGATGAAAGAAACAGAACTATCAACAACGATGACATTAGTTACTTTATTTTACCATGCATTGGTCTTATTTGGTATAAATAATACTTGCTAATGTGAATGAGTGAAAAATAGTCTAAGAAAAATAATTTGTAATAAAAGCATGCAAAAAAATGATGGTGATGTAATAACGAGCTGTAAAGTCTTTAAAATTTATTAACAAATTATTTAACTGTGTAAGTCATTATGATTGTATAACATAACTCATTGAAAACTACATGCATATTAGATATAAAATTTTAATTTCTAAAAGCCCTATATAAAAGCATGTTAATAAAGCAATGAAGATGTAACAGTGATTGCAATAACAGGTTGCACTGTCATAAACCATCATTTACACGTTCTTTGACTTTGTAAATCACTGTGATTATTAAAGACCTATTTTTTTCCCATGAAAACTTTGTTTTTTTTTTTTTTGTGTAAAATGAAAATTGTACTGTTGGGTTTTATGCCCTAAAACTCGTAGATAGTGAATGTAACTATTGACAGGATATTAATGAAATAATATTGATATATTTTTCCATTAATTGTTATTAGTTATTTTATATTTGTCTTTGCCTAAAAATAACCCTAATCCAATAAACTAGACATCCAAGGCTGTAATATTAGTCTTGAACGATATGTAGCAACATATGGGATCATTGTTCAAGAAACAGCCTAAAGGGTCTATAGTATAGGGATAAGACTTGGTGCCTGATACGCAAATTGCTAACCGCAAGTGTACGGGCCCAAGTTATAATATAGTGATTAAAAATCGAATGTCATCCTCTTGATTAGTTTTCTAGTTCCCTTAATTATTAAATGTATATTTGCCCAATTTTATTTAGAGAAAATAAACGAGAGATATACAAATCAATGAAAAACTAATAAAAGCAAGAAAATATGGAGACTCAATGGAGAAAGGCCTTAGAGAATTGATTTTACCGATTAGATGCATGAATTAATTTAACGAATAATTAAGAACAAATTCGTAACAAATTTATAAACCACGGATTATGAATAATTAAAAGCCTCTCCTGAGTACAATTAATCCTTTATGTGAATTAAGAAATTGATATCCCTATCTAATTTCAACAATAAGCATAAGCAATAAGAACAATCCTCATGACTGTTTCTCAAGCAATCCCAAATCTCCCGATTAAAGAATCACCTAAGTCATGCAATTGAGAGTCTAATCTAAACTACCCTCTCCCGAGCAATTAGTTCAGAAATAACAACATACAATCCGTGATCAAGGTATTATAAGCATTAAACATACGATTGCATAAATAAATCACGTTACGAAACGTCCTAAAAAGCCGTAAATTAATCCATACAAACTAATGGCTACATCAAGCCCCTAAGAAACGAAATGTAGTTATACATGGTATCTAAAATACAAGCGAAATTAGTCCCAAACATGCTAAAAATCAGTACAAGAAATAAGGGAGAAAGATTAAACTCGTTGGCCGTGATTCCCGTGCGTTTCCGTCACGAACCTCTCGATCCAAGCTCCCAATGTAACGCCCCAGGTTTTTCAACCTCTAGCCTAGAGACGCTACTACAACTCTAAACCCTTAGCTAGGAATCTGAACCACTTTAAAACCGAGCGTACTGAAAATTTCGGCAGCATAACGGCGTAAAATGGCCTGAACCAATTTTCACAACACCTGATAAAGTCATTTTAACACTGCTAATCCTGCATAAGCCAAACTCCACCAAACTGCAGTCAGATTTCACAACCTATCTCATCTAGACGAGACAGAAACTCGCAACAACATACAATAACCAAAAACCATGCAGCGGAATCATAAAAACATTCTATTAACAAGGAGCTAGTCCACTAGCTATACATTTTATTAAACTCAACCAAACTATCCACTCTAGTTTATAAACTCGAAACAAGCCATTCTCCAGCTAACTTATTACAACACTAGGAAAACATATCAACACGGAAACTAACACACTAGGAATCTTTCCTCGCAGTTCTCCTCCTCGCCACCAAGGTCCGGATCATCCTCGATACCTGCAACATCTAAAATGTTTGGGGGAAGGTGGGGAAGGGGGTATCAGTAAAACCGTGGTACTGGTAAGCAACTCACACTCACCAAACCACAAACAACAAACAACGCAATCAACATGCCTTACACACGCATCCAATATGCTTTCACAACCACGAGCAAGCATCATGTTTATGCAACCACAAATATCCAACAGGCTACTAAGTCATAAACTAACACTATGCTCAAAAACCACAAACACGTGCAAATGCAACACACTATGCAACACACGCACTAGACTCCACGTGATTTCTGCGTCATGCTCCGCTACTACATGATTTTCGCGTCATGCTCCGCTACACATGAATTCTGCGCCATGTGCTGTGCTACTTACATGATTTCTGCGTCATGCTCCGCTACACATGAATTCCGCACCATGTGCTGTGCTACTTACATGATTTCTGCGTCATGCTCCGCACCTACCCCACATGAATTCCGTGCCATGTGTTGCGCCACTCTTACGTGATTTCCACGTCACGCTCCGCACTCACAACCCACGTGATTTCCGCGTCACGCTCCGCTACACATGAATTCCACACCATGTGTTGTTCCTCACACCCGACTCATGCTACACATCCCCCATGCAACATGCAAGCCAGACTCAACATGCTTGACTCAACAGTCACTAAGCCTAAGACAAGTACCTATCATGCTTGTGCTTCTTAAGCGTACACGTCTCAAGCAATGCAATAAACACAATCCATGTTTAACATAACAATTACAATGTTCACAAGTGTATACATAACATTTCATTCTCAGCATATATATAAGGAAAGCGGATAACAAACAAACATGCTTCAGGCAGTCAAACAAGTTTAGTAAGTAGAAATTACTTACAAAGACTTATACAAACCAACGCTAGCTGGAATGGCATGACACGCTCCCAAAACGAGCTTCCGGCTACAAACAAGCTACCAACTATTAAAGGAAGTCTATACTAAAGAAAAGCACCTTAAAAACATGTTGCTAAGGGTGAGACCGAACCAATAACGGTTTGTTTTCCTTGCTGGACAACATCTAAACATAACCCGAATTGAGAACCCAACACCATTAAACCATGGGCAACCACGTTTAAAGCGTTACGGGCGGTGGGTATTTGTTAGTTGACGATATTAAGGCTATTCAGCCACTGGACAACAAGCAACAACCACCTAAAATGCACGAACGACATTCTACAGGCTCCTAAAGCTCAGGCAATGCACTTAAGGCCTCGATAACTATAGAGACTTGGCTTAGCATGATTTTTAAGCTACGGACAGCAAGTAAAAGCTCACTTAAACCATGCTTTGAGAACCTATTAAGGGTCGGACCAAGCTATATAGAAGAAGAGATTAAATGGGCATTGATGAACTATAAGAATTTAACCAAAATAGCCATGATACCTCATTTAAAAACATAAACTATGACCTATAACGATTGGGGCGACACTTAAGAGCCTAGATATGCAATGAGCATCAACTAACACATGCTTCTAAGGCTTGAATAACTATTGGGTAGTGATCTAAAACATGCTTTAAAGCTAGAACAACTAAAGGGGCAGCAAGAAACCTTACCAAACGGACTCACTTTCACGAAAGGCGGGTTATTCTAACCTCTAACAACGTGTTAGAACGCTCCTTGGGCAATGGGTATCCAAGCTGAAGTGTTTCGAACCTTATTGAACACTTTTACGGCGCTGCAGATCAGAAAATCAAACCAAACTTAATTTTCCAGCACCTATAACAAATCGGTATTTACATTAAGGCACCCATCAACCATGGGTAAGGCGTAAGCTTACCGAATAGAGGGATTCGGGGCCAAAATACTTTCTGGACAGAGGCAGAATCGGCTGAAACGAGGTCGACGAGACTCCGAATCGCCAAGCACGCGAAATCTAACAACACCAAATCCATAGGAACTTAGATCAAGCCTTAAACCACATGAAAAAGGAAAGGAAAAAGGCTTACCCACGAGCTAAAGCTGAAAAACGTGGAGAATAAGAGGTTTAAACCACGAAACCCACCAAACTTAAGCATTTGCTAGTCCCGAGCAAAGTAAGAATAAAAAATAATCTGCCAACAAAAATACTTGAGGAAGTGTTGCTAATGACTCTTGCCTCAGGAATCCCAAATCACAGATAAATCACACTGAAACATTAATGATTAAACACATTCATCATGATATGTTCATTTATTTCAATCATGTCTCACGTGCGTGTGTGACTAGTCCTCCATATCTTAATCCTTTAAGCCTGGAACAGTTTTATGCAGCCCTTCGCTCCATTTCCCCCTACTCTAGTCCTACGTCCCAATCATCAAGCCTCTCCACACTCAAGATGGTAATATGCCACTAGGGTGCCTAAACGGGGTACACAACCCCCAAACTTGAGCTTTTTTCACAATCAATAATGGTGGTCACTAACTTTCACAGACCTATTGCAGGGACCCTTAACCTGAGTTTTCTCTGGTTGGCCTAACTGGTAACAACAGGGGTAGCTCTTTTTGACCTTGATTCAATTTTTTTTTCTTATTCAACTCATCATTTTTCTCTTTTCTTTCATTCATTCATCATTTTGTTTTTTTTTTTCTTTTCACTAACATGTAAGATATGGCATAATTTTCTCCTAAGTGTAACATTACTAACTAGCATGCAGATTAACCATCAAATCAGTCCCTAAACCTTTTGAGGTGACAACAAGATCTAGATCACATAACTCTATTCTATGCTCGCCAAACTAAGATAGGAGACTACGTGCTCAAATGGTGCAAAAGATTCATGAAATAAAATCAACCTGTCTTTAGTCCTATCTTTAATTATTGATGCACAAAATAACTTACCTGTTTTATGAAATTAGGTATCCTCATCGGCTGTCATAATCAAAACTACACGCTCAAAGAAAAACAACTCAGACAGATAACACAATCAACCTAGATCTCAATGGAAAGAAAAAAATTGATCCAACAACTTGATAACCTGAATACAATAAGAACCAACATGATAACCTGAATACAATCACAATAAAACACCTAATAATCCAAAAATGGTCAAAGGAGATATAACAAATAATTACAGACCAAAAGTAAAAGTAAATACTTTCCACCCCCAAACTTAAAAATTACATTGTCCTCAATGTAAAATAATAAGAAATACAAACCAATATGAGAACAAATACAATGAAAAATAGAAATGAAGGGGAAAGAAACAACCGTGAGCATAGGGAAGGCGGCAGAGCATCACTCGTCCTCGTCCTCAGGCGACTCGTACGGTGGTAAAGGTGGCGGTAAAGGATGACCCGTACTAATAGCAACCTGACACTGATAGGTGTGGGCATGCATGCGCATAGTGTAGAGGAAATGACGACGATCCCTACGCCTCTGACTCTAGAGCTCTATGCGCAGTTGCTGCAGCTGCTCCTCGATGGTGGGAGGTGGGGCCTCCTGCTCCTGCTGCTTAGGCTTTGCAGGCTGCTCAGGCTCTGCAGGCTGCTCAGGGTGCTCTAGCTCTGCACGGATGGGGAAGACTGGCTTGGCACCCTGTGGTCCAGGCACTTGGTAGCGACTGATGAAATTCTTGTCTATGATCACGCCGGGGTGGACCAACTCCTCCTGGGCGTCCCACACGACACCAGCGGCTCGGCATAGTGCTATGATCAATGATGGATGCGCAAGCCCTACTGTCGTGCTACGACGGCGGATGTGGCGCATAGACTGATTAATAATCTGCCCAACATTTACTGAACGACTTGTGGCTATTGCGAAAAGGATTATGGCACGACTCTTGGTAACATCGCTTAGATGCGCCACAGGCATCAACTTGGAGCAGAGGAAAGTGTGCCACGCCCTGTAGTCGACGAACAAGTCGGTGGTCCTGAATCTCACCACCTTCGCTCCTGTCATGGCCCATTCGGCCCCGGGTCTACATACCGTCTGAATGACCTCATTGACGTCTAAATGGTCCTGAAGGTATGTGTTATAGTCATTTCTCTCCAAGTCGGGTAGCCTATAAAATCTATTGATGGTGTGGGAGTCATAAGGGACACGGTGTCCTCGAACAAAGGATGAAGACGAACTGTCTTCCATATTAGCATAGAACTCCCGCACTATTGTTGCTACCCCAAGTGCAAGATAATGAACAAAGTCGCCCCAACCCCTCGCAACAATATTGTTTACTAAGTTTGGTTGCATCTCAGGGTCGGGGCTAAAGCCTCTCTCACGAATAAAATTTCTACTCTCGACATATCCCTCAAATCGCTATCCGGCTTCACTACTAATGAACCTATCTGGGTCAAAAGGAGTGGAGGAAGAGGAGGACGAGGCAGCGTGTCTCCTAGTCCTTTTGTTCATGATGTCTAATAAAAAAAGTACTAAAAATCTAGGAGGGAAAGATTTCTATAAAACAGTCCCACGCCAACAGAAACACAACCACCAACTACAAAGATAGTCCGTCTGCCACATAAATAATTTCACAACAGCAACCACAGAGGTCAACAACAACAGAAAAAGAGTCCAACACACTAGAAATAATGCAAGGAGGCTAACAGCAATCAACACTATAATGCACTGCTACAGCTCAACAATTAATACTAAAAAATCAACACAAATTCCATTCTAAAACACCCAAAAATTGCAGCAAATGACTTCAATATTCACTAAAAATACCCCACAGCGACAAGAAAGTAATTTTTAGCTCCAAAAGCATACAATCCAACCTCTAAACCGACTTAAGCATGAATCTAAAGCAAGAATAAGGCTAAAATTCGAAGAGCAATACCAACAATGCACTACCCACGACCAAATCGAGCATAAACAAGCAAGTAAACGGCAAAACCCACTCTAAAATCGGCCCAAACACGAAGAACACGAGACCCACTGCTGAAAAATGCTTAAACCGCCGAAAATGCACCGCAAATCACGAGACCCACGAACTTTTTCTGCAAAAATCGACATGGAGAAGGTGAAATTGATGATGATAAACAAGGAAATTGATGAAGAACTCTTGAGATTGAAGCAAAAGTGTAGGGAGATGAGAGAAAATGGAGTTGGCGGCTAGGGTTTGAAGGGAAAAAAATGAAAAATCCCCAAATCAACGATTCTGGAATTTTTTAGTTCCAGAATCGTGACAGCGTCGCGACGCTGTCGCGATTTTAGCCCAAAACGCGCGTTTAGCACTTTTTTCCTTTTTTTTATTTTATTATTTTTTTTATATAAATAAAACTCAGCATTTTTTTTCTTTTAATTATTTTTTTCTTTCTCTCCTTTTCTTTTCTTTTCCTCAATCAAAATACGTCTTCATCTGCATCAAAAAGAAAGAAAAAATGAGCGAAAATAAAAATAAAAATAAAAGAATCGAATTTAAAGAAATCAAATCAAATAAAAAGAAAAATAAAATAAAAATAAAAAAAACACTTGGGTTGGCTCCCAAAAGTGGTTGTTTAACGTCGTTAGCTCGACGTTTTGACCGTATATGCTTCAAGGAGGTCTATTTTCACGGGCTCCACCAGAGGTGCTCTTACTTGCACCTTTTCTGTAACCGACCATCATAACTTCAGAACAATATGTAGAGACTCCAACTACTTTAAAAACTTCTTTTTCATGTAGGACTCGCACAGTCAGCTCCCTACACTCGATGTCAATGATAACTCGCCCAGTTGCGAGGAATGGTCTCCCTAAAACAACAGGCACTAGCGGATTTTCCTTTACATCCATTACAAAGAAGTCAACTGGCAGAAAAATTTTCCCTACTTGAATTAAAACATTCTCTACTACTCCGTATGGACTAACTACAGACTGGTCAGCTAACTGGAGTTTCACTATAGTAGGTTTAATCTCTCCTATGTTTAACTTTTTACATAAAGATAAAGGAATTATGTTAATGCTAGCGCCTAAATCACCTAAAGCTCGAAAAGAATGAGTACCAAAATTGCAGGGAAAAGAAAAACTTCCTGGGTCAGCAAGTTTATCCGGCACATTCTTTTGAAGTCTGACACTACAGGTAGAGGTGAGGAATATTGTCTCGACTTTCTTTTCCTTCTTTTTCCTCGAAAGCCATTCCTTCATGAAGTGTACATATTTGGGCATCTGCTCTAAAGCCTCTGCAAATGGTAAATTAATATTTAAACTCATAAAAATATCAAGAAACTTCTTAAATTTAGTTGAGTAATTCTTATTCTTCTTTTTCTTGGGCTTTGGAACCAGAACAGTAGGCGAAGGAATAAGAGGGTCAGAAGTAAGCTTTTCAGCTTCGTTTGAAGACGATCCCTCTTCAACTTTTTCCTTAGTTACTTCAGGCTCATGACTCTCCTATGTCTCACTACTTGAACTTCCTCCACTTGATGCACAGTGATGGCCTTGCAATACTCCATTTGGGTTTTCTCTGGCTCAGGTGTAGATTTACCTTTCTGCATAGTGTTTACAACATTCACCAACTGACCCAACTGAGTTTCTATGTTATTAATTGCTACACTGTGGCCTGTTACAGTGGTATTTATTGCTATCACAGCTTCCTCCAACTTGTTAGTTCTATTACTAAACTCTGGAATAAAAGCTCGAATTGTATCCTCAAGAGAAGGTTTAATTTCAGACTTTTGAGATGTATATCCAAGAGGGTTCAAGATATTCTTAGTGTTAGAATATGAGAAATTTTCATGATTTCTAACATTAGGGTGGTAGTGTGTGGGTGCAGAATTATGGTGTCCCCTATAGTTAGAATTTCTATCAACATAATGAACCTGTTCAGTAGTGGTCTCCTCCTGACACTGAGATGCAAGAGCAGCTGACTCAATAGATTTTGCACTCCCTGTACCTGAGAATTTCATGAAAGCATTAGCAAGGGAGGTCATCTGGGCTTGAAGCGAACTTACATTGTCAATCTCATAGATCCCAGCTGCAATCTTCTTAGGTGCAGACCGCTCAGTTGGCCACTGGTAGCTGTTCGTGGCCATATCCTCAAGTAAAGTTCGTGCATTCTCTACGGTCTTAAACAACAGAGTCCCACCTGCAGCTGCATCAACAATGGTTTTAGTATTTGGATTTAGACCATTGTAAAACAACTGGATCTGCAGCCAATAGTGGTATCCATGCTGAGGGCATTTCCTCAGTAACTCCTTATAGCGCTCACAAGTCTCAAATAATTGTTCATCGCCTAGCTGCTAGAATGTCCCAATCTCTGTCCTAAGCTTGACTGTCTTTGCAGGTGGGAAATATTTGGCCAGAAAAGCCTGAACCAACACGTCCCACGTAGTGATGCTTCAAGATGGGAGTGACCGGAGCCAGTCTCTAGCTTTGTCCTGCAAAGAAAACGGAAATAATCGTAAGCGTATGGCATCTTCATAAACACCATTAGACTTCACAGTCCCACAGATGTCAAGAAAAGATTTTAAATGAGAGCTAGGATCCTCAGAGGGAAATCCTCTGAATGCACTATCTTTAGCCATCTGGATGAGGCCAGTTTTTAGCTCAAAATTATTTGCATTAATCGGTGCGTAGACTATTCCAGATTGTTGATCAGGAAAAGTGGGCTGGAAATAGTCCCGTATCGGCTTCTGCTCATCTTGTGGATTTGGATTGGCCATGGATGCAAGTCTTTCCCTTTTGTCTTTCCTGTTCTTTTTCCAAGTCTTTTCGATTTCAAAATCAAAGGGCACTAACAGAGCGTCCTTATCCTTTCGCATACACAATCACAACCTAAAATAAATAACAAAAAAAAAAAAACAAAACCAAAAATAAAACAAAAACAACAAAAAAAAGAATAAAAGGAAAAATAAGACAAACACAATAAAATACACTCTAAAGTAATACCAAGCAAATTCCCCAAAATATTAAGCGAACTAAATAATTGTCATCCCCCGCAACGGCGCCAAAAACTTGATACGCAAATTGCTAACCGCAAGTGTACGAGCCCAAGTTATAATATAATGATTAAAAATCGAATGTCGTCCTCTGGATTGGTTTTCTAGTTCCCCTAATTATTAAATGTATATTTGCCCAATTATATTTAGAGAAATTAAACAAGAGATATGCAAATCAATGAAAAACTAATAAAAGCAAGAAAATATGAACTCAATAGAGAAAGGCCTTAGGGAATTGATTTCACCGATTAGATGCATGAATTAATTTAACGAATAATTAAGAACAAATTCGTAACAAATTTATAACCACGGATTATGAATAATTAAAAGTCTCTCCCGAGTACAATTAATCCTTTATGCAAATTAAGAAATTTAAATCCCAATCTAATTTCAACAATAAGCATAAGCAATAAGAACAATCCTCATGACGGTTTCTCAAGCAATCCCAAATCTCCCGATGAAAGAATCACCTAAGTCATGGAATTGAGAGTCTAATCTAAACTACCCTCTCCCGAGCAATAAGTTCAGAAATAACAACATACAATCCGTGATCAAGGGATTATAAGCATTAAGCATACGATTGCATAAATAAACCACGTTACGAAACGTCCTAAAAAGCCGTAAATTAATCCATACAAACTAATGGCTACATCAAGCCCCTAAGAAACGAAATCTAGTTATACATGGTCTCAAAAATACAAGCGAAATTAGTCCCAAACATGCTAAAAATCAGTACAAGAAATAAGGGAGAAAGATTAAACTCGTTGGTCGTGATTCTCGTGCGTTCCCGTCACGAAACTCTCGATCCAAGCTCCCAAAATCAAGCCCCCTCAGTTTCTGCCCTATTCTTTTCGTTTTCTCTCTCTAGAAGTCGGTTTTCTCTCTCCAAATAGCTCCCCAATCAGATAGCATCGGTTTCTTTATATATTGTCGATTCTGCGTGACAGCGTCGAGACGTTGTGTCAACGTACGCCCTAACAAATGCGGAAAGTCTCACAGCGTCTCGACGCTGTGGAGGTAGCGTCTCGACGCTGCCTCGTATGCGCGCGCCTGCTGCTTGCACCCAGCGTTGAGACGCTCCAAGGGCTAGCGTCTCAACGCTAGGCCTTTAATTTCATTTCCTTAGCTTCTTTTCTTGGCTCGAACTCTTTCTTTCGCTCCTAAATTACCGGTAGTGTTAAAAAACGTCGATTTCCATTGAAATACTTGATTCCTACAAAACAAAACCAAATAGAGATAAAAATGCCCAAATAATACTCAAGACTAACGATAAAATCATCTAAAATATAGCACAATATATTGCGCTATCAAATACCCCCAAACTTAAGCATTTGCTAGTCCCGAGCAAAGTAAGAATAAAAAATAATCTGCAAACAAAAATACTTGAGGAAGTGTTGCTAATGACTCTTGCCTCAGGAATCCCAAATCACAGATAAATCACACTGAAACATTAATGATTAAACACATTCATCATGATATGCTTCATTTATTTCAATCATCTCTCACGTGCATGTGTGACTAGTCCTCCCTATCTTAGTCCTTTAAGCCTGGAACAATTTTATGCAGCCCTTCACTCGTTTTCCCCCAACTCTAGTCCCAAGTCCCAATCATCAAGCCTCTCCACACTCAAGATGGTAATATGCCACTAGGGTGCCTAAACGGGGTACACAACCCCCAAACTTGAGCTTTTTCACAATCAATAATGGTGGTCACTAGCTTTCACACACCTATTGCAGGGACCCTTAACCTGAGTTTTCTCTGGTTGGCCTAACTGGTCACAACAGGGGTAGCTCTTTTTGAACTTAATTCAATTTTTTTTCTTATTCAACTCATAATTTTTCTCTTTTCTTTCATTCATTCATCATTTTGTTTTTTTTTTTTCTTTTCACTAACATGCAAGATATGGCATAATTTTCTCCTAAGTGTAACATTACTAACTATCATGCAGATTAACCATCAAATCAGTCCCTAAACCTTTCGAGGTGACAACAAGATATAGATCACATAACTCTATTCTAAGCTCGCCAAACTAAGACAGGAGACTACATGCTCAAATGGTGCAAGAGATTCATGAAATAAAATCAACCTGTCTTGAGTCCTGTCTTTAATTATTGATGCACAAAATAACTTACCTGTTTTCAGAAATTAGGTATCCTCATCGGCTATCATAATCAAAACAACACGCTCAAAGAAAAACAACTCAGACAGATAACACAATCAACCTAGATCTCAATGGAAAGAAAAAAATTGATCCAACAACTTGATAACCTGAATACAATTAGAACCAACATGATAACCTGAATACAATCACAATAAAACACCTAATAATCCAAAAATGGTCAAAGGAGATATAACAAATAATTACAGACCAAAAGTAAAAGTAAATACTTTCCACCCCCAAACTTAAAAATTACATTGTCCTCAATGTAAAATAATAAGAAATACAAACCAATATGAGAACAAATACAATGAAAAATAGAAATGAAGGGGAAAGAAACAACCGTGAGCATAGGGAAGGCGGCAGAGCATCACTCGTCCTCGTCCTCAGGTGACTCGTACGGTGGTAAAGGTTGCGGTAAAGGTTGACCCGTACTAATAGCCACATGACACTGATAGGTATGGGCATGCATGCGCGTAGTGTAGAGGAAATGACGATGATCCCTACGCCTCTGACTCTGGAGCTCTATGTGCAGCTGCTGCAGCTACTCCTCGATGGTGGGAGGTGGGGCCTCCTGCTCCTGCTGCTCAGGCTTTGCAGGTTGCTCAGGCTCTGCAGGCTGCTCGGGGTGCTCTAGCTCTGCACGGATGGGGAAGACTGGTTGGGCACCCTGTGGTCCAGGCCCTCGGTAGCGACTGATGAAATTCTTGTCTATGATCGCGCTGGGGTGGACCAACTCCTCCTGGGCGTCCCACACGACACCAGCGGCTCGGCATAGTGCTGTGATCAATGATGGATGCCCAAGCCCTACTGTCGTGCTACGACGGCGGATGTGGCGCATAGACTGATTAATAATTTTCCTAACATTTACCGAACGACCTGTGGCTATAGCGAAAAGGAGGATGGCACGACTCTTGGTAACATCGCTTAGATGCGCCACAGGCATCAACTTGGCGTAGAGGAAAGTGTGCCACGCCCTGTAGTTGACGAAAAAGTCGGTGGTCCTGAATCTCACCACCTCCGCTCCTGTCATGGCCCATTCGACCCCTGGTCTACATACCGTCTGAATGACCCCATTGACGTCTAAATGGTCCTGAAGGTATGTGTTATAGTCATCTCTCTCCAAGTCGGGTAGCCTATAAAATCTATTGATGGGGTGGGAGTCATAAGGGACACGGTGTCGTCGAACAAAGGATGAAGACGAACTGTCTTCCATATTAGCATAGAACTCCCGCACTATTGTTGCTACTGTTGGGTTTTATGCCCTAAAACTCGTAGATAGTAAATGTACATTTGACCGAACATTGATAAAGTGATGTATTATTCAGTGTTTGTATTATATCTTGTCTTAATAACCCTGATCCAATAAACTAAACATCCAAGCTAATAGAATGAGGCTTGAGCTAGTATGTAGGGACATACAGGGATCAATGTTCAAGTTTTAGCCTAAAGGGTCTGTAGTATAGGGATAATGCTGGGTACCTTATCCTGGTGACACTATGGATACGACCCGCTTTGTATATTGATACAAACGTAGTGGTCCAACGCGTTCATGTGGTTGACATGCGAGTGGGGGTATCCTGTGCAATGAGTTTGCACAAAGACCGGACCGCGAAATAGTTAACCACTAACTGTAACACCGTTAGTTAGCTCGGTTTCTATTTCACCAGGATGACCTAGGCAACTTGGCCTTAATCTTGAGTGGATTATGGACTCCTGTCCATGAGGGATTGTCCTTTGATTTGTACGGGTGAGAGTGGCCTGTTCGTCGACTCAATAAGCCTACGATTTTGGGGACAAGACCGAGTGGAGAGCTGGGAACGTAGTCTTACAAGATGGAATTGACTCCTTCCCGATATTAGGGTAAGTAGAGGTGTGTTCCCTTAAGTGGGGTCTCCGGGTCTTGAACAATGGGTCCTACCCTCTTTATGGCACGAGAGGGATTTTTGTTTGCTGGTTGGACCACAAACAGGTTGTTCATTAGAGGAGCACTGGTACTTAAGCACCAAGAGGTAGCTCAGGGGTAAAACGGTAATTTGACCTAGCTGGGGTACGAACACACGTGAAGGGCTAACTTGTTGTTGACGGTCGATATTCGTGGACACAGAAATATATCTGCAGTGAGAAGAGTGCAGCTGTGGTTCTTTAGTGGAGTGAACCACAGTTAACGAATATTGATTAGCTTGGTTAATGAGTTTAGCCAACTAATCTCATATCGTTGGAGCTTCTGATCTATAGGTCCATCAGGTCCCACCAGTAGCTCTATAAGGGCGTTGAGGTAAATTTCTAAGGTTGAAATAAGTATTCGAAGGAGTTCGAATATTAAACTAAAATATGAATTTGATTCATATTAAAACTATAGGTTATAATTAATATGCATTGGATGTATATTAATACTATAGTTTTATGAGAGAGAATAATAATAATAATTGAATATATGATGTTCAATTTTATTATTTTAAAATTAATTAATTTTGAATTAGTTAATTATTTTAGATTAATTAAATATGATTTAATTAAACTATAAGATAAGAGGGATATTAATTTAAATTAGATTTAAATTAATGTTATTTTTATTAATATTGATTAATAAAAATTTTAATTAAATATATTTTAAAATTATGATTTTAAAATTATGATTAATTAAATAAAATTAAAAAAAATTATTATTAAAAATATCAGGTAACTGATATTTCAGTTACTTGATATTATGCGTGGGTTTTGAATATTTGGGAATCAGTTTTTCAGAACCCCATCATTCCCGCCTGACTCCCTCTCTCTCGCCCTATCTCTCTCTCGTTTTTCCTCTCCCTCTGTGATACATACAATTCTCCAGAGAAAAACCTTAGATTATTGGGGTTCCCACAAAACCACTCAATACACATACCTTGGAGGATACCGGTGCAATCTTGGTGGTGGTGTTCGTGATTTTTGCAGCAAGATCAAGATCAAAAGTTGGGTGTTGGTTGCTGTATTTTTCTGTCTATCAAAGGTTTTGGCGAAGCGAATCAAGAACGTCTTCAAGGGTAAGTCTTTCTTGAACCCTAGGATCAATAGGATCCTTTTCTTAGATTAGATTTAAATTTCCTTCATGTTTTTCAGCATGTTTTATATCCGTTTTATAGCAAGTTTTAGAATATTTTTCTTGCTGTAAAATTTATATTTCTTTTTTTGTCGTCGTATTGGTATCCCAATCGATATTTATACTGATAAGGTCTCTGAACGTTTCTGCTGCGCTAGGGCTTTAATCCCTGCAGCTACCCCAGGTGCAGGATGATGAACAAAGTCGCCCCAACCCCTCGCAACAATATTGTTTACTCAGTTTGGTTGCATCTCAAGGTCGGGGCTAAAGCCTCTCTCAGGGATAAAATTTCTACTCTCGACATATCCCTCAAATCGCTCTGCGACTTCACTACTAATGAACCTATCTGGGTCAAAAGGAGTGGAGGACGAGGCAGCGTGTCTCCTAGACCTTTTGTTCATGATGTCTAATAAAAGTGGTACTAAAAATCTAGGAGGAAAAGATTTCTATAAAACAGTCCCACGCCAACAGAAACACAACCACCAACTACAAAGATAGCCCGTGCGCCACATAAATAATGTCACAACAGCAACCACAGAGCTCAACAACAACAGCAAAAAAAGTCCAACACGCTAGAAATAATGCAAGGAGGCTAACAACAATCAACAAAGATAGCCCGTGCGCCACATAAATATTGTATTTGCACTGCTACAACTCAACAATTAATACTAAAAAATCAGCACAAATTCCATTCTAAAATACCCAAAAGTGGCAGCAAATGACTTCAATATTCACTCAAAATACCCCACAGCGACAATAAAGTAATTTTCAACTCCAAAAGCATACAATCCAACCTCTAAACCGACTTAAGCATGAATCTAAAGCAAGAATAAGGCTAAAATTTGAAGTGCAATACCAACAATGCACTACCCAGAGCCAAATCGGGCATAAACAAGCAAGTAAACGGCAAAACCCACTCTAAAATCGGCCCAAACACAAAGAACACGTGACCCACGGCTAAAAAATGCTTAAACCGCTGAAAATGCACCGCAAATCACTGAAGGGATAAAAGCCCTACGCAGCGGAAAGTATTACCCAACCTACTCAGAGTCTTAGATTCTAATTGAAATACCAATACAATTTGCAAAATATTACAACAATAAATCTATATTTAATGAGCTGTACATAGGCTATAAACATGCTTAAAAATCAACTAGATTGATCCTAGTGATCAAGGATTTCATAGAAAACTTACTTTTGTAGAAAGCCTTGATCAATTCGCCTTTTTTTTTTTTTTTGCCAATAAGAATGAAAACGCAGCAACCCTCTTGTGCGAACACCACCAATCGGCTACACCGGTATATCTCTAAGACTTCTTGAAGAAGGAGACTTGTGAGAGTCTTTTGGGAGAAATCTCCGAGAGAATGAGAGACAATGGGATGCCTTTCACCCCACCCCAGGGGTCCTATATATAGGTAAAGGCCAAGACCTTTTCCTAATAGGAAAATGTCTAGGAATAAGTTCAAATCTATTATCTGACCAATATCAAATTTTAATAAATAATTAATTAATTCCATAATTAATTAATTACCCAATTAAATATCACATATTTAATCTTTGGGATTTTATTAAAATTAATACGAATCCTATTCATATTAAATTTATTTGAACTCTTTCAAATATTTTATTTCCTAACAGGAAAAGGTCTCTATTAATAAATAATTAATTAATTCCATAATTAATTAATTATCCAATTAAATATCATATATTTAATCTTAGAGATTAAAATTAATATGAATCCAATTCATATTAAATTTATTTGAACTCTTTCAAATATTTTCTCTCAATAATTAATTTTTTAAATTAATTCAAAAATTATATTATAAAGTTTCATAAACTTTATATTATAATGCATCAATATACATTATATGACTCCTAGGATAAATTGAACACTTTCAATTTACAATTTATATTTGTTTGCTTCAAGTCTTTTTACGAGCTACCAGTGGGACCTAATGGACCTACAGATTAGAAGCTCCAACGATACGAGACTAATCGGCTTAAAATCATTAACCAAGTTAGTCTACATTCGTTAACTGTGGGTCATTTCACTAAAGACCCTCAGCTCTACTCTTCTCACTGTAGAATATTTATGTGTGCACGGATATCAACCAAGTCAGTCCTTCACGTGTGTTCGTATCCCAACTGGGTCAAATTACCGTTTTACCCCTAGTTTACATCTTTGTCCTTAAGTTCCCAGTACTCCTCTAATGAACAACCTGTTTGAGGTCCAACCAACAAACAGAAGTCCCTCTCGTGCCATAGAGAGGGTTGGGCCCATTGTTCAAGTCCCGGAGACACCACTTAAGGGAACACACCTCTACTTACCCTAAAGTCCAGAAGGAGTGAATTCCATCTTGTGTGATTATGTTCCCAGCTCCCCACTCGGTATTGTCCCCAAAATGGTAGGCTTATTGAGTCAGCGTGCTGGCCACTCTTACCCATACAAATGAAAGGACAACTCCTCATGAACAAGAGTCCATAATCCACTCAGGATTGAGATTAAGTTGTCTAGGTCATCCTAGTGAAATAGAAAACAAGCCAACTAACGGTGTTACAGTTAGTGGTTAACTATTTCTTGGTCCGGTCTTATGCAAACTCATTGCATAGGATACCCCCACTCGCATGTCAACTACATGAACGCGTTGGATCATAGCGTTTGTATCATAATACAAAGTAGACCGTATCCATAGTGTCACCAGGATAAGGTACCCAGCCTTATCCCTGTACTATAGACCCTTTAGGTTGTTACTTGAACATCGATCCCCGTATGTCCCTACATACTAGTTCAAGTTACATACAAACCACCTTGGATCTTAGTTTATTGGATTTGGGTCAAATAGTGCAATATTAAACAATAACATTTTATTGCAGAAACTAAATAACACTTTATTGAACACAAGTATAAAATTTGTTTACATTAACTATCTACGAGTTTTAGGGCATAAAACCCAACAAACTCCCACTTGAACTAAAACTCTAGTTTAGTGGGATGTACAACAATCTATTCAGCAGTGGGTGTATAAATACATGTACAAAACATATACAATGTACAAATACAATAAACTAGGACATCACAATACCCATTACATAATGGTATCACTATACTCATTACATTTCTCCCACTTGCCCTAGATTTCATCTTTGCACATAACACGTAGACCTAGACCTTCTAAATGACCCTCATACCTTTTAGCCGAGAGAGCCTTTGTGAATATTTCAATTTAATTCAATGTGCTTGCTTGTCTTGGGCTGCAAAGTTCTTATGAATTTGCCACAACACCACTGTATCACTATAAAGTCTGATGGGCAAGTTCACATTTGGAACACATTCCAAATCAGCCAAGAACTTTCTAAGCCTTACAATCTCTATCGCTGTTTCACAAGAAGCTATATTTTCGGCCTATATGATCAAGACTGTAATTATGTCATACTATAGCTCCATTGTAAAGTTTGACCATGGATACTGATTGATATGTTCTAACTATCCCTACAGCATAATAGATGTCAGGCCTCGTGCAAAGCATTACATACATTAAGCTGCCCACAGCGGAGGCGTAGGGAATCTGTCTCATATCCTCAATCTCTTGAGGTGTCTTAGGACACTATTCCTTAGACAAGTGAACCCCATGCCTGAAAAGCAATAAGCCCTTCTTGGAGTTCTGCATCGAATATCGGGACAACATTTTGTCAATATACATTGCTTGAGACAGGGCTAGCGTTTTGTTCTTCCGGTCCCGGATTATTTGGATTCCAAGAACATATTCAACCTCTCCTAAATCTTTCATTTGGGATTGAGTCGCTAGCCATTCTGTTACGTCAGACATATATCCTTATCAGTCTTAAAATCCATGTCAGTGTATCCTGTAAGGATCAAATCCTTAGTCCCATACACGAGTATATAGTTCCTCTTTCTCCTCAGATACTTAAAGATATTCTTAACGGTTTTCCAGTGATCAAATCTTTGATTAGATTGATACTTATTGACAATCCTTATTGCATAGGGCATTCGTCTCATGTCCTCAACTTCTTGAGGTGTCTCAAGAAACAGTTTCTTAGACAAAATAAATTCCACGCTTGAAAGGTAATGAACCCTTCTTGGAATTCTGCATCTTATATCTAACTAGCATCTCGTAGATATAAGACACTTGAGACAAGGCTAGCTTTTTGTTCTTACGGTTCCTAACGATTTGGATCCGAAGAACAAACTTTAGCTTCTCCCAAATTTTCATTTGGAAATAAGCTGCTAGCTTATTTTACTAGTTAGTAAGATAACCTACATCATTCCCAATGATTAGGATATCAATCACATACAACACTAATAAAGCTACTGAAGTATTGACGATCTTCTTGTAAAGACAAGATTCATCAATGTTCTTGATCAAAACCAAAAGATTTGATCACAGTATCAAATCTTATATTCCAAGATCGAATTGCTTAGGTCAATCCATGAATGGATCACTTAAGATTGCAAACCCCTTTTACTTCTGATCTTGCTAAACGAACCATTCTGCTTGAGACATGTAGATACTCTTCTCAAGATTACCATTCAAAAGGGTAGTCTCGACATCCATTCTAAATGGACAAGAGTTCTAACAGACTTCAACATGACAACAGGAGATAAGAATTTCTTACAGTCCCCTGTCTCTGGGTATAACCCTTTTGCCATAAGTCTAACCATAAGATTATGTCTTGTTTCTTCTTGTAGATTTCATTTTTAATCCATAGGTGTTATCCCATTAGATAGATCTACAAGAGTCTAGATGGAATTGAAATCACATATTTCAATTCTGGGTCCATCAGTTTAATCCAATTGGTTCTTATTAACATCATTCATCGTTTTGCTCTAAGACAATGAATCCTCTAAATCATCATCAGGTATGACGATCTGGGCTTCTATTAAGCCCATGTAACGGTTAGATTGTAGAACAACCCTCCCACTTCATTGAGGCACTCTTAACTCTTGAGATAGATGTAACTAACCAGTTGTATTGGCCTTATCAACAACTCTTTTTAAAGGTCCAGCATCATCAACAACCCTTGTTGATTGATCAACAACTTTTGTTGATATTTTTGTAGCTTCATTAGTTAATTTACTTAAAAAAACGACCTTACTTTGTGGCTTATTAATTCTTATGTGGTATTCTTCTGAGAATGTAGCATTTGTCTGTACAAATTCTTTATTCTCTTGCGGATTGAAGAAGTATCCACATCTTTTGTTTTCATGGGGTAGCCTACGAATAGGTATACTGTTGAATAGTGTTCCAATTTCTTTTTGGGTTAGTCACAAGCATGTGTGTTGAACTCCCAAAAATAACTTAAACTACTTTTACGTCTTATCCACAATCCAAAAGATGTTTCAGAAACACTTTTGATGGAACGTTGTTCGAAATATGTGCTGCAGTCAACACTGCATGACCCCAAAACGAGCCAGGCAAATGAGCAAAGCTCATAATGAATCGAACCGTATCCAATAGGGTTCTATTTATCCTATTTGATACACCGTTTCCTTAAGGTGCTTCAGGGGTAGTTGAGATATAATTCCATGTTCTATCAAATAGTCTTGGAATCTCAAGTCTCATCTACTCTACACCTCGATCAGATCGAAGTGTTTTTATCATCTCACTTAACAAGTTTCCAACTTCAGTCTCAAACCACTTTGAATTTGTAAAGAGCTTTAGACTTGAGTTGCATTAGGTTGAGATACATATACCTTGAATAATTATCTATAATATAGATGAATTATTCAGGCCCTCCCACTGCTTTAACATATTAGACCACAAGGATCCAAATGTAGAAGCTCTAAGGGCTCTTTGGCTCTTTTAGCTCTTTTCTAGTAAAAGATCTATCAGTCATATTGCCCATAAGGCATGACTTAATTGGTATTAGAGAGTGTTCTTCTAACTAACTTAGAAGTATACTCTAGACTAAGCTCCCAATCATATTGAGATCAAAACTAGCCTAACACCTAAGAACCAAAGGAAGATATTTTCTTTAGGAGAAATCTTTTGCCTTTCATTTCTTTGAGTAATAGCAGCCTCATGCAACGTAGTGTTTATGACTGCCTTACTCTTAATTAGTCTTAAAAACATTTATGTTATTTTTCAATTCAGCTGAACAAAAGTTAACTCCCTTTCTTGAAATGAACTGCGTTAGCAAGGAAAGGTAAATAGTAACATTGTTCCAGCCAATAAGATACAGAAATCAAATTTCTTTTGATCCTAGGAATTATATACACATTATCTAATAATATGTATTTGCTCCCACTGGAAAAAATAACTTAACGTTCCCCATTGCTACAGCCAAGATAACCTCTCCAGTTCAAAACTTTGAGAGTTATCTCAATAGCATCAAGCGGTTGCCAGGAATTCATTCCTTTCAATAAGAAGAACAAACGTGATTTGTGACTATGAATCAAGTATTCGGGTAGAATCACCATTCTTCACAAATTACGCTTCCAAGACTAGTAAATTGAATTTAATGTCTTTGGACAAGCCTTCTTTGGCTGAGCAAGGCTCAATGTCGCATTCATTAATAACACTTCTTAATGAATTAAGCATTTGGGGCATGAGAACATTTCTCTGTTAAGACTAATCTTAAAATATTCGCCACAAATTAATCGTTTAAGTTTGTTGTATAATCACCGTTATAGGCGTAAGACTATGCACATATTTAATCATTGAATTGAAATAACAAATTACTTGATTATTAATCGCACTAACCCATTAAAAGAGCAATACAAACAATTGCATGCAATCCAATCGGTTTAGCAAATACAAACAATCATAGAACCCTAAGACTATTGATTTAGTTTTGCAACGATGTTTCAGATGTTAAGTGCAACAGCCACCAAAGGGTGAATATCAGCTACTCCTCCTTTGAAATGAGACACTTCTCAGCTGATTCTAATTCTGGAATAACTCATATTCCTATAGGCATTAGCCACCGTTATTTGGTCAAGGATTTGTTAACAACACTTAACTCATCCTCGTAAGTGTAACCCTCCCACTTTCAGATCCCAGAGGCACGCACCAATAGGCTACCAAAGGGAAAGACAACTGTTGGTAATTAGCCTAAGTGACCCTATCCTTTCCAGGAGTTCACGGTGTTACGAATCTTATGATCAGACCCTCCGAAGGGATGGTTGCTCCAGGACAACACGTAGGGGGATCATAAGACTCTCACGGTGTGACCTATGGGTGGAGACCGAGGGATACGTTGACACGTGTCCTGCTCCCACTTACTATGGGCACTTTCCCCATTCACCTTGTTATTGACTCATGCAAACACTTTCTGAAGGGAGGTCACGCTAAAACGACACGAAGCCGAGCATGGATCTCACGTTGCGAATATAGGGTCGTAGGAGCAAGAACTCGATTTAAATCAAGTTTTGATTTTACCTCCCACTAAAGTAACCTACCATATATTTTAGGGTTTATTAACCTAGATAAATCCGGCTAATTCAATTTATCTAAGTCTAATCCTATTATAACTATTATAATGAGAATTGAAATGTTTTAGGTGAGTTAAACATTTTTAACAAACCTAGCAACACCGTATGCTAACATGACTATGGTTATTTCAACTCAGGTTCCGGGTTTGTTCCCAGGTAGCAGGTGTTCCGTAAACCGTCAGCTTAAATACCTCCAGCCTTAGACGGAACGTAACCGGAAGAGTTCCCTTTTAACCATAGTAATGTAAAATCTTTACTCTAAAGATCTAGGTGTATTAAACTCTTTTAATAAACCTAGTGACATTGCATGCTAACATTTAACCATGATTAATTCAACTCCAGTATTCCAGGTCAGTTCCCAGGTAGGAGGTGTTCCGTAAACCGTCAACTTAAGTACCCCTAACCTTAGACAAAACTTTACCGGTAGAGTTCCATCATAATCATAGTAATGTTTGTCCTACTTAGTAGGTTAAAACTATTTTTAAAAAAAAACTAAGCAAGACTTAATTCTAATCCTATTAGATTTAATGAGATCTTAGGTCTAATTATTTTTAAACATTTTAAAATTAATTCATTTACCTATGATCCTATGTTTGCATGCAATCTTTATTATAGGTTGACGGTTTCTAATCATCAATTTTAAAGTATTCAAAATTTTAATGATTAGCCCTATAATCATGCATACTAGTTTTAAAATAATTAATAATCATATTCAAGTTAATATAATATGACTATATATATTGTCTTGCATTGCATGATATTAATATAACAATTATATTCAACTATGGATGTTTCATGCCCAATGCAACTTTGATTTCCATTATTAATAAATTAACAATTAAATTATTGCAAAAAATGGTAAATCAAAGTAGCATGCTGCAAACAATTTTATTAAATATAACTATTTATATTTAACTATGTATTTGTATGCATCATGCTTATCCTTTTTCATGATATTAATATAACTCAACTATATATTAAAAAACTCATGAAAATAAACCATGCATTTCAATCCATATATTATAACTAATTATAATATATATAAAATGCATGAGCATGCTTTATAACCTAAGGTGAGATGTTAAATCTAAATGACATCCATAAAGCATTTAAATAGCGTATAAACCGATTAATTGGCCCCTAGGATAAAATAAAGCACATAAATTACAATAATTTAAGCTATTATATCCTAAAAACATCCTTCTGCAGCTTCAGAACCAGACTAGACCACACGAACCGACCCGAACTGCTTCGAACCGAACCCCAAAATGCCAAAACATGCTTGAACCGTGCAAATAATGCATAAACCGGGTCAAATCTCCTTGAACCAGTCAAGAACCGGTCAAACATATCACAAACCAATCAAAAACTAAAGAACCGCGGGAAAATAAAAATAATTCAGGCAAATTTCACCAGGCAAGGCTAGAACTCCAAAACTCTAGTTTCATAGATGGCTATTCAAACCAATACAGCAACTGCATGCTTTTGGACATTTATCGGTTTTATTTATAAATATATATATATATATAACCATCCGTTCTGCGCAATTCCCACGTTTTCGCGAAATCGCGATAGCGTCTGGAGGCAAAAATTCGAAATTCCAGCGACTGTTCTTCGTGTTCGGCTTCGATTTTGGACGTGATTTTCAACGATCTTAATCATGAAACACCCTAATTTAGACCCGGACTTACAAAGGATAATAGATTTACAAAATATGCCCAAAATCGCAGGCGCCTTTACATTGAACCATTCAAGAAAGCGTAAATCTATGGCCAAATTAATCGAAACCATTTATACGCAACCATAACATTCATAATGCATAAATCCCACCAAGAACAAATTGAAAATATCAATCTAAAATCAAGAACAACTGAGTTGGCTCTGATACCAATTGAAGGGATAAAAGCCCTACGCAGTGGAAAGTATTACCGAACCTACTCAGAGTCTTAGATTCTAATTGAAATACCAATACAATTTGCAAAATATTACAACAATGAATCTATATTTAATGAGTTGTACATAGGCTATAAACATGCTTAAAAATCAACTAGATTGATCCTAGTGATCAAGGATTTCATAGAAAACTAACTTTTGTAGAAAGCCTTGATCAATTCGCCTTTTTTTTTTTTTTTGCCAATAAGAATGAAAACGCAGCAACCCTCTTGTGCGAACACCACCAATCGGCTACACCGGTATATCTCTAAGACTTCTTGAAGAATGAGACTTGTGGGAGTCTTTTGGGAGAAATCTCTGAGAGAATGAGAGACAATGGGATGCCTTTCACCCCACCCCAGGGGTCCTATATATAGGTAAAGGCCAAGACCTTTTCCTAATAGGAAAAGGTCTAGGAATAAGTTCCAATCTATTATCTGAACAATATCTAATTTTAATAAATAATTAATTAATTCCATAATTAATTAATTACCCAATTAAATATCACATATTTAATCTTTGGAATTTTATTAAAATTAATTTGAATCAAATTCATATTAAATTTATTTGAACTCTTTCAAATATTTTCTTTCCTAATAGGAAAAGGTCTCTATTAATAAATAATTAATTAATTATCCAATTAAATATCATATATTTAATCTTAGAGATTAAAATTAATATGAATCCAATTCATATTAAATTTATTTGAACTCTTTCAAATATTTTCTCTCAATAATTAATTTTTTAAATTAATTCAAAAATTATATTATAAAGTTTCATAAATTTATATTATAATGCATCAATATACATTATATGATTCCCAGGATAAATTGAACACTTTAGATTTACAATTTATATTTGTTTGCTTCAAGTCTTTTTACGAGCTACCATTGGGACCTAATGGACCTACAAATTAGAAGCTCCAACGATACGAGACTAATCGGCTTAAACTCATTAACCAAGTTAGTCTACATTCGTTAACTGTGGGTCATTCCACTAAAGACCCTCAACTGTACTCTTCTCACTGTATAATATTTCTGTGTGCACGGATATCGACCAATACTACAGGTCAGTCCTTCACGTGTGTTCGTATCCCAGCTAGGTCAAATTACCGTTTTACCCCTAGTTTACATCTTTGTCCTTAAGTTCCCAGTACTCCTCTAATGAACAACCTGTTTGAGGTCCAACCAACAAACAGAAGTCCCTCTCGTGCCATAGAGAGGGTTGGGTCCATTGCTCAAGTCCCGGAGACACCACTTAAGGGAACACACCTCTACTTACCCTAAAGTCCGGAAGGAGTGAATTCCATCTTGTGTGATTATGTTCCCAGCTCCCCACTCGGTATTGTCCCCAAAATGGTAGGCTTATTGAGTCAGCGTGCTAGCCACTCTCACCCATACAAATCAAAGGACAACTCCTCATGAACAGGAGTCCATAATCCACTCAGGATCGAGACTAAGTTGTCTAGGTCATCCTAGTGAAATAGAAAACAAGCCAACTAACGGTGTTACAGTTAGTGGTTAACTATTTCTTGGTCCGGTCTTATGCAAACTCATTGCATAGGATACCCCCACTCGCATGTCAACTACATGAACGCGTTGGATCATAGCGTTTGTATCATAATACAAAGTGGGCCGTATCAATAGTGTCACCAGGATAAGGTACCCAGCCTTATCCCTATACTATAGACCCTTTAGGTTGTTACTTGAACATCGATCCCCGTATGTCCCTACATACTTGTTCAAGTTACATACAAACAACCTTGGATCTTAGTTTATTGGATTTGGGTCAAATAGTGCAATATTAAACAATAACATTTTATTGCAGAAACTAAATAACACTTTATTGAACACAAGTATAAAATTTGTTTACATTCACTATCTACGAGATTTAGGGCATAAAACCCAACAATCATGAGACCCACGAACTTTTTCTGCAAAAATCGACAAGGAGAAGGTGAAATTGATGATGATAAACAAGGAAATTGATGAAGAACTCTTGAGATTGAAGCAAAAGTATAGGGAGATGAGATAAAATGGAGTTGGCGGCTAGGGTTTGAAGGGAAAAATTGAAAAATCCCCAAATCAGCGATTCTGGAATTTTTTTTTTCCAGAATCGTGACAGCGTCGCGACGGTAAGGGCTAAAGCATCACGACGCTGTCGCGATTTTAGCCCAAAACGCGCGTTTAGCTCTTTTTTCCTTTTTTATTTATTTATTTATTTATTTATTTTATATAAATAAAACTCAACATTTCTTTTCTTTTAATTATTTTTTTCTTTCTCTCCTTTTCTTTTCGTTTCCTCAATCAAAATACGTCTTCATCTGCATCAAAAAGAAAGAAAAAATGAGAGAAAATAAAAAAAAAAAAACCGAATTTAAAGAAATCAAATCAAATAAAAAGAAAAATAAAATAAAAAAAAACACTTGGGTTGCCTCCCAAAAGCGTTTGTTTAACGTCGTTAGCTCGACGTTTTGACCGTATATGCTTCAAGGAGGTCTATTTTCACGGGCTCCACCAGAGGTGCTCTTACTTACACATTTTCTGTAACCGACCATCATAACTTCATAACAATATGTAGAGACTCCAACTACTTTAAAAACTTCTTTTTCATGTAGGACTCGCACAGTCAGCTCCCTACACTCGATGTCAATGATAACTCACCCTTTTGCGAGGAATGGTCTCCCTAAAATAACAGGCACTAACAAATTTTCCTTTACATCCATTACAAAGAAGTCAATTGGCAGAAAATTTTTCCCTACTTGAATTAAAATATTCTCTACTACTGTGTATGGACTAACTAGAGATTGGTCAGCTAACTGGAGTTTCACTACAGTAGATTTAATCTCTCCTATGTTTAACTTTTTACATAAAGATAAAGGAATTATGTTAATGCTAGCACCTAAATAACCTAAAGCTCGAAAAGAATGAGTACCAAAATTGCAGGGAAAAGAAAAACTCCCTGGATCAGCAAGTTTATCCGGCACATTCTTTTGAAGTTTGGCACTACAGGTAGAGGTGAGGAATATTGTCTCGACTTTCTTTTCCTTCTTTTTCCTCGAAAGCCATTCCTTCATGAAGTGTACATATTTGGGCATCTGCTCTAAAGCCTCTGCAAATGGTAAATTAATACTTAAACTCATAAAAATATCAAGAAACTTCTTAAATTTAGTTGAGTAATTATTTTTCTTCATTTTCTTGGGCTTTGGAACCAGAACAAGAGGCGAAGGAATAAGAGGGTCAGAAGTAAGCTTTTCAGCTTCGTTTGAAGACGATCCCTCTTCAACTTTTTCCTTAGTTACTTCAGGCTCATGACTCTCCTATGTCTCAGCTACTTGAACTTCCTCCACTTGATGCACAGTGATGGCCTTGCAATACTCCATTTGGGTTTTCTCTGGCTTTGCTGTAGATTTACCTTTCTGCATAGTGTTTACAGCATTCACCAACTGACCCAACTGAGTTTCTATGTTATTAATTTGTGCACTGTGGCCTGTTACTGTGGTATTTATTGCTATCACAGCTTCCTCCAACTTGTTAGTTCTATTACTAGACTCTGCAATAAAAGCTCGAATTGTATCCTCAAGAGAAGGTTTAATTTTAGCCTTTTGAGATGTATATCCAGGAGGGTTCAAGATATTCTTAGTGTTAGCATATGAGAATTTTTCATGATTTCTAACATTAGGGTGGTAGTGTGTGGGTGCAGAATTATGGTGTCCCCTATAGTTATAATTTCTATCAACATAATGAACCTGTTCAGTAGTGGTCTCCTCCTGACTCTGAGATGCAAAAGCAGCTGACTCAATAGATTGTGCACTCCCTGTACCTGAGAATTCCATGAAAGCATTAGTAAGGGAGGTCATCTGGGCTTGAAGCGAACTTACATTGTCAATCTCATAAATCCCAACTACAATCTTCTTAGGTGCAGATCACTCAGTTGGCCACTGGTAGTTGTTCGTGGCCATATCCTCAAGTAAATTTCGTGCATTCTCTACGGTCTTGGACAACAGAGTCCCACCTGCAGCTGCATCAACAATGGTTTTAGTATTTGGATTTTGACCATTGTAAAACAACTGGATCTGTAGCCAATCTGGGTATCCATGCTGAGGGCATTTCCTTAGTAACTCCTTATAGCGCTCCCAAGCCTCAAATAATTGTTCATCGCCTACCTGCTGGAATGTCCCAATCTCTGTCCTAAGCTTGACTGTCTTTGCATGTGGGAAATATTTGGCCAGAAAAGCCTGAACCAACGCGTCCCACGTAGTAATGCTTCCAGATGGGAGTGACCGGAGCCAGTCTCTAGCTTTGTCCTGCAAAGAAAACGAAAATAATCGTAAACGTATGGCATCTTCAGAAACACCATTCAACTTCACAGTCCCACAGATGTCAAGAAAAGATTTTAAATGAGAGTTAGGATCCTCAGAGGGAAATCCTCTGAATGCACTATCTCTAGCCATCTGGATGAGGCCAGTTTTTAGCTCTAAATTATTTGCATTAATCGGTGCGTAGACTATTCCAGATTGATGATCAGGAAAAGTGGGCTGGAAATAGTCCCGTAACGGCTTCTGCTCATCTTGTGGATTTGGATTGGCCATGGATGCAAGTCTTTCCCTTTTGTCTTTCCTGTTCTTTTTACAAGTCTTTTCGATTTCAAAATCAAAGGGCACTAACAGAGCATCCTTATCCTTTCGCATACACAATCACAACCTAAAATAAATAACAAAAATAAAACAAAACCAAAATAAAACAAAAATAACAAAATAAAGAATAAAAGGAAAAATAAGACAAACACAATAAAATACACTCTAAAGTAATACCAAGCAAATTCCCCAAAATAATTGCCAATCCCCGGCAACGACGCCAAAAACTTGATACGGAAATTGCTAACCGCAAGTGTATGGGCCCAAGTTATAATATAGTGATTAAAAATCGAATGTCGTCCTCTGGATTGGTTTTCTAGTTCCCCTAATTATTAAATGTATATTTGCCAAATTATATTTAGAGAAAATAAACGAGAGATATGCAAATCAATGAAAAACTAATAAAAGCAAGAAAATATGGAAACTCAATGGAGAAAAGCCTTAGGGAATTGATTTCACCGATTAGATGCTTGAATTAATTTAACGAATAATTAAGAACAAATTCGTAACAAATTTATAAACCACGGATTATGAATAATTAAAAGCCTCTCTCGAGTACAATTAATCCTTTATGCAAATTAAGAAATTGATATCCCTATCTAATTTCAACAATAAGCATAAGCAATAAGAACAATCCTCATGAGGATTTCTCAAGCAATCCCAAATCTCCCGATTAAAGAATCACCTAAGTCATGCAATTGAGAGTCTAATCTAAACTACCCTCTCCCGAGCAATTAGTTCAGAAATAACAACATACAATCCGTGATCAAGGGATTATAAGCATGAAGCATACGATTGCATAAATAAACCACGTTACGAAACGTCCTAAAAAGCCTTAAATGTAACGCCCCAGGATTTCCAATAACTATCCTAGAGACATTACTAACTCCTAAGCCAGAACTAACCGTGAGCACCGAAAATTTCGGCAGCATAACGACGTACATTGGACTAACCCAATGTTTTTACTTTAACCTGTTGTGCATAAAACACTTCAAAATAGCATTATTCAACAACTTCATCAACTACAATACAACAGAGTTTCACAGAAACTAACAGCCTGACAGGCCTCGCATCGACAACTACTGACTAATCAGAAACATAACTTTAACGGAGCTTATAACATTAATCACTTGAATTCAACTTATTGATCAATAACTGAATGAAACAATAGGGTTCATTAAAACAATGCAACTAAACCTAGAGACTAACAAAAGTAAATCAGAATTAACCAAATCCAACATCTTTCAAAAGCGACAAGCACATCTACCCTAACTAAACCAAGAGAAATAAATGGGCAAGAACAAGCTACAAGCTATGGTTCCTCCTCATAAGCCTCCTCCGCATCACCACGGTCCACGCATTCATCATAACCTGCAAAATCTGGTAGTTGCGGGGAGAGAGAGGGGAGGGGGTCAGTACACTAAGGTACTGGTAAGCAGCCCCTACCTGAGAAGCCATCAAACAGCAAACAACAAACAACGTGCTTTTCATGCGCAAGCAACATACTGTTAAAAGCAGTAAACATAATATCATGCTCAAAAGCTAGTAAAACAAATGACTCTTCTAAGCCATATCTCATGCATTTCTCTATGCAACTCGCTAACCACACAAGCTCCACGAGCTCACTCAACGCTCATATTTAGCCCTCACATGGCTCTCCAAGACTGATCCTTCGAGTCGCACTGTCCCCTGACCATTTGTACCCAGGGCCACAATGCTCTCTACGGAGCTCGGCGTTCGACCCTTGACCATTTGTACCCAAGGCTTCAAACTGTGCATCGCCCCTTGACCATTTGTACCCAAGGCGCACCGATGACTTAGCAAAGTATTGGCCCTTACCCAGGCGCCCAACACTCGCTTTCTAGACTCATCACACCGACCCTTGACCATTTGTACCCAAGGCCTCGATGCTCCTCTTAACCAATGGTGACGTGCCACCCCTCGACCATTTGTACCCGAGGTGTACTGACACTCACCCAACTTTCCTTTCTTTCACACTTTAGGTCCCTGACCTAAATCTCACATCCACTAGAATGCATATGCCCTGCAACATGCTTCTAGACTCATGAATCATGCCCACTAAGCATTACACATGTGACCACATCTCCTAACTCATGCTTGACTCAGAAACGCAAATAGAACCAACATCCTTGCAACCATTCATCACACAGTACCAATTCATGCTTTTCCACAGAATCATATACATACATATATATATTCAAAGAACAGAAACAAGAGAACAGTTATAAAGCAAGAAAAGATTCAGCATGCAACACACAGTCAAACAGACTTCAGCAAGTAAGAACTACTTACATATAAGGCGCTCCTTAACAGGCCAACGGAGCTCCTAACCATGAGGATAAATACTACGAGTCAAAACCAAGCTTAAGAACCTAATGATAGAACTAAAGAATGCTTAGAAAATGGTTTACTTACCTAAACCACTTGATTCTCAACCGGAAGAGCCTAAAAGAGCTCAAACTACAAGCAACGACTTCTAACGATTAAGAATTGATAAACAACACCCAAGAGACTTAATAAAGGAAGGTAAAGGGTGCTGGAATTTACCGCTTAGTGCTCAAACAACCTTGAGACAAGCCGACTTGTGTTCGAAACGACCCAACAACCAAGATCCCAAGTCACCGGGTTATGGGTAACCAAAATCAAGGTCTTTCGAGTTGTGGGTATTCGCTGAACACGATATTTGAGATCAAACGCTCGTTGAATAGCAACCGAACACACCTAATTCTGCAATTTTGAAGTCGATAACGAATGGGTAAACTATATTCGAACTCAAACAAGCATGGGTCATCCGTGAAACTTACCGAAAGAGTCCGAACACGCTGAAACAGACTTTAAATCAGCCCGAACGCGCACAACACCCCAGAACGACGAAGACTCCAGCCACTACTCACTAGCCCAGCTGAAAACAAGAGAAATCAGTGGGTTAAACTCGCTACTTGCGAAACTTGAAAGAGATGCAAGAGAAAAAGAGTCCTTACACGCAAGTTTGAAGGTGAAAACCCGAAGTTGCGAAACTTGCTGGCCCACGCTTGCGAATACAAGGCCACGGGTCTGCTGCTGCCGACGGCTGAACACGGAATAGAGAGAGTTGCGGCTTCAGCGTGAGGAGGAACGAGAGAGGGAGAGAGATCGACGATGTGTTCTCGCGCCAACTGAAGAAAATCGCGAGGGGGAGGCTCTCACGGCGACACACACACGGCAAGAGAGAGAGACGCGCGGAGAGAGAGGCGACGAAAAAGAACGAGATTTTCTTTTGAGGGGGGCGACGGCTGACCAAGAAAAAGATAGGGAAAAGAGAGTTACTTCTAGGGTTTTCCTTGCTCCCTCTTTTCTTAAGACTAGAATTAAAAATAAATATTACCCTCTCTTACATTTAAAGACTCCGTTAAGGCCCTTCGAGCCCAAATCGACTCTTAGAACTCTATAAGGACTGGGCCATAGTCTTAAAATTAAATTCACGATGGAAAAGAATTTCATGGCCTAAATACAAGTTACCCATTCTGAGCAACCACCAAAAACAATAAATAATAATCAACCTTAAGCAACCAACAGGTACTAAAACTCTGAATTAAATAGAAATTTAACAGAATTATTCGCACCTGGAAATGCTGGGTGTTACAGTAAATTAATCAATACAAACTAATGGCTACATCAAGCCCCTAAGAAGCGAAATATAGCTATACATGGTCTCTAAAATACAAGCGAAATTAGTCCCAAACATGCTAAAAATCAGTACAAGAAATAAGGGAGAAAGATTAAACTCGTTGGCCGTGATTCCCGTGCATTCCTGTCACGAACCTCTCGATCCAAGCTCCCAAAATCAAGCCCCCTCAGTTTCCGCCCTATTCTGTTCGTTTTCTCTCTCTAGTAGTCGGTTTTCTCTCTCCAAAATAGCTCCCCAATCAGATAGCGTCGTTTTCTTTATATACTGTCGATTCTGCGTGACAGCGTCTCGACACTGTCGACATAGCGTCTCGACGCTGTGTCAACGTAGGCCCTAACATATGCGGAAAGTCTCGCAGCGTCGAGACGCTATAGAGGTAGCGTCTCGACGCTGCCTCGTATGCGCGCGCCTCCTAACTTGCTCCCAGCGTTGAGACGCTCCAAGGGCTAGCGTCTCAACGCTATGTAACGACCCACCTTCTCATGACAAATTCCTAGGGCCATTACCATATACATTTCATTTTTTTTTCTAAGATCAACGATGAAATGACATTCAAAGTAAAACATGGTTAGAAAATACATGAAACTTTTCAGCCTGGGATCCCAGTTAAAAAAAAAACAAGAAGAAATTTTAGCCATTCCAGCAAAAGACTTTAAGCGGAATAAATCTTAAAACATCACATGACAAGTTCCAAAAGAAGGAATTTGGAAGCATAAAATGCAGAAGTCTATCCTAAGGGAAATCCATGGCTTGTCAGCAGCAGTCCGCCACGCGCCCTGTATGTCATTGCTTGTACCTGAAAGGAAACATTTGAAAAGAATGAGTATTAAAAATACTCAGTAAGTAACACTACTATTGGGAGGAGATTTACAAACATTACATGGATATTTGGAGGTTAGTTGCTATTACAGGGCCTAATAGTCATTTCATTTCATTTCATTTATCGTGTCGTATGGGTCACGTGGACAATTAACCAACCTGTCGTGTGCTTACCAACTCACTGAAGGTGCACAAGTGGGAATCGTGGGAGATCTCTACTCCTACTGATGGTAGAAGGCACCCAGTCAGTGGAGCCAAGTCTCACCCATCAAGGCACCTATGTGTGCATAGCACTCTAACTACCAACTCACTGGTGGGGCGTCCATGGGTTTTAGTCGAAACATTACTCCCACAGATAGTAGATGACACCTAGTCTGCGAAGCCGAGTCCCGTCCATTTAGCTCCTCATCTCAGTCTATAAACATTTCAGTCCTAGGTGTTTAATTGCCACGGTCCCTACTGAATAAGTAACATATCCTCATTTCATATTAGGGCCCCTGTTAACAAAGTCTGATTTAATTTGCAACCTAGCCATGAAGTATCTTTCCCATAAAGATCTCTGAAGGGCTATTTTCACATGTACTAACTACCTCGCCTTTCATCTCGTTCAAGCACATATATCATAACGTCCAAACACTAAATAGAAAAGACATATGTATAGTCTAAACAGCCACGACCAAATTCAGCATACCATAATCCAAGTGTCATTACTAAACTTAGCCTCGTTATTAACTGTAATGCTACCGAAAATTCGGCAGCATAACGACATACGTATAACTGACCCCAAATTTTCTTATCACCTGCGAACAAGAGAATACACTTCTATATTCAAACTGCCCAACTACAAATTTCCACAAACACTTCGGATTAATAGAATAGACCCCGAACTTCCAAAACAACGCGAGTTAGGTCTCGCATCCACGACTCAACCATATAAAACATCCTATCGTCCCCAACATAGAGCATCCAGGGCATTCAGAGCATTTAGAGCATATAAAACTTATCCAACCAGAGCATTCTAAACATAAAGCAGACAAAGTGGTCAACACAACTAGAACATTTCTCATAATCTAAGCGTTTGATACTTTTGAACCAACACTATATTCAGAGTATACCATTCAGACAAATGCACATAATCGGGATGTTCAATAACACCGGAACACACATAATCCAACATCTCATAACTCAATCCATACATGATTAATGTCTCCCGCTCTGTGTTATTCAAAGCATGTAACAAATCATAATAAATAGCTTAGCCTAGCCAAGGCTTTCCAAGTAGTAAGGTTACTTACATTAGTGCAAGAAGATACTTCATTTATGCACAAACCAACTAATTCAATGCGACGTCGCTCATGACACAAGCAACTCCATCTAAAATCACAAGAATGGCCTTAGAATTAGGGACATCTAATTCTCATAATTATTTTCATGAACAACTTGATTTAAGGAAGCGAAAACTTACACAAACCAAGTCGAAGCTTACTGTCCAACTTCTAAAATCGCTCCAACTCGACGATTGGACCTTCAAACGTTGTGGGTACCTTGAAATCAATGGCTAATATTAATGGGTACTTCTCTAAAACACTTTAATCAACCAAAGTTTGATTTAATTGCTCCTACCCAAAGCTGGAATTGTACAAACATGCTCAAACTAAAAGACCCATTGCTCGAACCGCCAGAATTTGAAGGGAACCGCTCGCTGAACGGAAAGAAAATGGATGGGTAATCAACTAAACTCAAAAGCCAACCAAGAAAAAGCTTCTAGGCACTTACCCGCGAAATGTAACGTCAGAAATACGTCGAAAACACCCCTAAAATGATGCTGGTTGCGCCTAACGGTACTACTGCCAGAAAAACGCTGCTAACACGACAACACCCACGTTGTACAACACGCACGACAAAGAAGAGAGAGTCCGAGAGACACTTTACCACGGCGAGCGGTGGCGGCATGTGCAAGACGACGACGGCGACGGCTTGCGGAGGACGACGACGGGCGACGACGGCAGCATCGACGTCGACGGCTGTAGGTGCACAGATGGGAGAGGGAGCGTGAGGGAGAAGGAGACGAGAGGGAGAGAGAGGGTATCGGGGAGAGAGAGAGAGCGTGAAGGGAGAGGGAGAGATCTGAGTTTTTTATTTCTAAAAACTCCCTTTGACCGAAAATGTGGGGGGAAAATTTCCCCCCACTTCCCCTTTGATCGGCAATTAAGCCCACTCCCATTTCGTTTTTTTTTTTTAAAGCTTGTCGTTACATCATACTAACCTTAAAAGAACCTTCGTCCTCGAAAGTTGCTAGTACTGGAACAACTCTGGATACTTGGTCATCATTTCGTCTTCTCTTTCTCAAGCCATTTTTTTTTGTTCGCTAATCTAACTATAAATCTTTTACCAAATAAAGTATGTGACCCCAACACATTGGTTCTTAAGTCATAAACCTAACATTTTTTCTTCCTCATATACCAAACTTTCACGTTGCTGCAATTTCTGGATTCCACACATTTGCAAGGTCCTTTACACACTTTCTTATAATTGATGCACAAAACCTGTGACACCTAGAAATTTTGACAGCATAACGACGTAACTACAATAGCTACCCTATTTTACTTTGCACCTGATACACAAGATTAACACACTTCCATAACCAGAACGATCCATACAACAATTTTCCACCTCACCTGAGAGCTACATCACATATCCAAACTTACAAATAACAAGAATGAATCAGGCCTCTCATCAAACATAACCTGACCAAGTCAATAAGGCCACAACACTTAAGAGAAAGGCAATGTACTTATTACACATTCAAGAGCATCTCAAGGTACATGACAAGACCAAACCTCAATGCAAAAACTCTACTGTAACACAGCCGCCCAAACTACCACAAATTTCTACCCAACATAAAAAAAAATAGATTCGCACAATGAAATGCTTTAACCAGCCAAAGACCACACTAACTCAACTACTAAAAAAAAATTAAGAACAACTATTAACTCATGATCTTCTCCTCAAGCCTCCTTTTCCTCACCACCAAACATCAAGGAGACTTAATTTACTTACAACATTGTTGTTTGGGAGGGACTCAAACCTCTAACCTCTTTGTCAATGATACTTTTCAATTAGTTCAAAGCTACTCTCACTTCCACATGATGGGTGGCCTTACAAGGGACAAAATGCACAAACTTTGTATTACTGCACATATGGGATCATTGTTCAAGAAACAGCCTAAAGGGTCTATAGTATAGGGATAAGACTGGGTGCCTTATCCTCGTGACACTATGGATACGACCCACTTTGTATTTGATACAAACGTTGCGATCCAACGCGTTCATGTAGGAGACATGCGAGTGGGGGTATCATATGCAATGAGTTTGCATAAGACCGGACCACGAAATAGTAACCACTGGTTATAACACCGTTAACTAGTTGGTTTTCTATTTCACTAGGACGACCTAGACAACTTAGTCTTAATCCTGAGTTGATTATGGACTCCTGCTCATGAGAGATTGTCCTTTAATTTGCATGGGTGAGAGTGGCCAATACGCTGACTCAATAAGCCTACTAATTTGGGGACAAGACCGAATGGGGAGCTGGGAACATAATCGTGCAAGATGGAGTTCACTCCTTCCCGACTTTAGGGAAGCAAATGAGTGTTCCCTTAAGTGGTTACTTCGAGTCTTGAACAAAGGGCCCTACCCTCTCAATGGCACGAGAAGGTTTTCTGTTTGATGGTTGGACCACAAACAGGTTGTTCATTAGAAAAAATTTGGTACTTAAGGAAATAGAGGTAACCCAGGGGGAACCGGTAATTTGACCCAGGGGTAGCTCATAAAGCAATTTGAGGCAACTAAGTAATAAATGTAAATTGAAAATGTTCAATTTACTAAGGGAAACAAACATAATATATATTGATATATTAATGTGAGAGAAATTAATATTTGAAGAAATTCAAATATAAATTTATGGAAGTTTGAAAAAGTTCAAATAATGAATTAATTAATTTAAGGCCTAAAATCTATTTGGGCGAATTAATTAATTCAAGGCCGGAAATTATATATGTGACATTTAATTGGTGGTTAATTAATTTAAGAATTCATTAACCGGGAATTAATCAATTATGGAAATAACTAATCACTTAAGGAAGTGATTAATCATTTATGGAAATGATCTAATCACTTATGGAAGTAATTAGTCGTTTGTGGAAAAGATTAATCAATTATGGAATGGATTGATCATGATTGATTAAATAAAAAATAAGATTGAATCAATTTTGGAAAAAAATTATTTAATTGAATATTTTATTCATGACCTCTCTTCTATAAATAGAACACTAGACCTAATTGGTCCATGAGACTTTTGCTCTTGCTTCTAGACTCTCAAGACAAGACCTAGAATTCTCTCTAGCCTTCCTCTTAGAGAAAGACTCCCACAAGTCTTTTGCCTCCGAGACCTAGAGTCATACCGGTGTAACCTCTGTGGTTATTGTGTCATTCAAGAAGAATTTTTCAGCGATCACAAGCAAAAGGAGGCAGCTGCATTTTGTTCGTTGGAGCGTCGTTGACGAAGAACGGTCAAGTCTACAACGGAGGTTTGTACCGGTTCTTCCTCTTTTCTTTAGAAAAGCATGAAAATAAATTTAGATTTATTTTTCAGCATGTTTAAACTGATTTTCCAGCAACTTTAAACTATTTTTAAAGTTTGATTGAGTTTTCGTAACGGTATTTTAATGTTAATTAATATACGGCGTAATGTCCAATCGATGCGCTTCCGCTGCGTGGGGACTTTTATTCCCTTCATGTACAAGTACACAAATTTTTCATTTCTAAAAATCATGAGATGACCAATCTCATCCTGTTATGAACTAAACGCTCCAAATAGGCTCTGCATAAAGTCCATTGGATGGATTCTAAACATTTACTGACTAATGAAAACCTATTGCACATGGCTAAGAAACTATGAACTTTAACCAATCCAGTGCAATTTCAAAAGCTATTCACTTTAATTTACTTCCAATATCAATTCTCGTAATGGCTACTACTCTTAAAAAAGTATTGATATTAAAAGACCATCATAATTAGGAACTTCTTGCAGCTCTATACTCTTAAGAACAAACTTGAATCATCACTTGTGTTCTTACATTGAATCATCCAATTTCGTACCCAAAAAGTTAGTCCATTCGTATAACATCTTTTAAGAACTACAGTTCACATCGTAGTTGACGAGGCCAGTTTGACGGGGCCCGAACTTGTCGAAGGTCCGTGTCAAAGCAAATTTATAATCCACGATCACTAAACTACTTGCGGTAGTAGTGGTAGGGGTTGATCGCAGTGAATGGCGGTAGGCTGTTTATTTCCTATTTATTTTGAGTTATAAAAGCGGTAAATGGGGGGATTGGGATAGTAATGCAAAAATTTTAAATGAAGGAAATTAAAAAGACAAGAAATTAAATTGCATGGAACATAGACAAGGAAGAAAATTAATGGTATTAGGCAATGCCGATTGGAGAGATTTTTTGAGTTGAATGATTTACTTTGATAATTGTATTCATACATGTTTAAGGCTAACCAAAATTGCTTAATTGTCCAATTGATCTAATATGAACTCATAAAAGACCAAAAGCCCACGTAAGCCATCTAACCCGATCATACATCGTCCATCGAATTAGACTCTAATTGATTAATCAATTAATCTGATTGAACCGTCAAATCAAACAATCAAGCAATTGCCTTAATGTCTAGAGGATTGATTAGGACATTACAAATAATTAGGCCTAGATTACTTCTAACGCTATTTTGGATCCTAGACCTATTGTCTCAAACAACGAAGTCAGAGTCTACTCTTGGGACCCGTGCCCACAAATCAGTCTATGTGCTAACTATTGTACCAATTATCCATTAGCTACCTGAAAACTAATTTTTTAGCATATTATTATTATACGAGCTGCGCGTTAGGGCGTCAATCTAACCTACTACACATGCTAATTATACATATTGAATCAAAAATACATTTGCAATATGAAATCAAAGAGACATTCAGTATATGGAACTCACAAAGAAATACATTCTATAACCTAATAATCATCCAATCAGCGTCAATGGGTTTAGACGATGATAAAGCCAACTAAAACTCGTGACTCTATGCTATAATAATTATGAAATACAAGAGGAATCAATAAGAAAACAAACAACCTTGAGTTCGAGACGTGAAGATAGAGGAATCCGAGAGAAAAACCAAAAATTACAACTCTCAACCACACCCTCAAGAAAGAATAAAATGAGGGTTTATATAGAATTTTAATCATGGCATCGGGACGTCGTGCCCTCTAAGTCTAGGGTTCGGAAACGGGCCAGTAGCTCGACGCTTGGCCTTTTTCCAGCGTGCTTCATTCTTTAATTCTTCTTTGTTGCTTGCTTGACTTAGGTCTGGAACCTTTGACTCCTTGGAACCATTCTTCGGGCTCATCACGATCCTCATGGTCTTCTCATCTCCTCGAGATCCATGGCCCTCAAGTTATCTCGAAAAGTCTCTAAATCACCCGAATTAGCTCCAATTTTTGTATTTCATCCTTGTTGCCCTAAATGCACAAATAATCTACAAAATAGACAAATACAACGTAAAGTGCGCTCTAAAGGGTTTAGATTAAAAATAAATAAATAGGGCTAATTTGGTCCTATCAGTACTATATGTTCTGCATTTATAAAACCGTTGACTATGAAATGGAATTTAAATGGTTTAACTAAACAAACTTCTTTATAGTGCCGAGTATCTAATTTAAAGTCAAAATATTTGTGTTAAAAGTTCTGGGGTGTTAGTCTGAATATAATATTTTAATCATGTTTCTATTACTATTCCACAAGCATAATTAAATAACGCATTAATATATATAGCTCATTAAAGAGATAATTGAAAGTTTATAAACATATTAAATAAATTATAATCGTCGCAACTTTGACACAATAGTAAAAGTGGATGAACTAAACTTATAACATACAACAATTTTGAATATCACAAATATTTCAATAAAGAAAACGAAATTACTAAATATGTGTAAAATAATTATAAGTTTATATGTAGATCTCAAGGAAATTTCAAGACAAGTAGAGCTTTAACGGGTCTACCTTTGTAGTTTCGAAGAGAATTGAATTAACTTTGTAACAATTTTAAGAAATATAGAAAGTTGAATGGTATTGTTAACTATTACAGGAAAAATAGTATAGTCTATATATAGAAGAATTGTTTTTTTTTTTTTTATAGAATATCAAACAATTTAAACTTACAAACTACTATATTTAGCCATTCTTAGATTTAGAAATTCATCGTCAAATTGATTATATTACGAGAAAAAGTTTTATATAAAGACAAAGCGTGTGAATAAGCCATATCCTTGTGCAATAAAAAGTGAGTTTACCCATAAAAAAAAAGGTCCGTCAAACTAGCAAACCAAAAAGCATCATATTACATATTTTTAAAAAGATGGTTCAGAAAGCAGCATCAATTCCATGCAAATGTCTCATTCAGTTATTCAGCTTTCTTTTGATTTTCTTACTAGTTATTACACCAACAGGTAACAATAAAAAAACACATAAATTATGTTGGATTATTATCGTGATTGACACAAATAATAATACATTCATATGTCTCAATTCCTCATTAACATTTTTGTTTTTACTTAATAATGTTTATTTTGTTTACAAATTCAAGTAACCCAACTTATGCCTGAATTTTAGGTTCTTTGGCTGGACGAAGTTTTGTACAAGAGACAAGTAGAAGAAGATTGGAGAATCTTGTCTATGAAAATCGTGGTGTGGCCCCGCCAAATGACAACGACATGGTTCTAATGGATTATTCTCCACCGAGAACTAGCCCTGATGTCCATAACTAGCACGAAGAATGGAAAAAAAAGACCACAATCCAACTACTAAATATATATATATAATATGAAGAATTATTGGATAATATTGTTTGTGTTATATGAAATTGTATGTTTCTATATTGTTTGAATATGTACAGTTGTCATTGCTTGAAGTTAAAATTTGGAAATCAAACATAAGATGAAAGAAACAAAACTATCAACAACGAAGACATTAGTACTTTATTTTAACATGCATTGGTCATATTTGGTATAAATAATACTTGCTACTTTGAATGAGTGAAAAATAGTCTAATAAAAATAATTTGTAATATATATTGAACCATACATAAAAGAATTAAAAAAAATGATGGTGATGTAATTATGATTGTAATAACAAGCTGTAGGGTCTTAAAAATTCATTAACACATTATTTTAACTTTGTAAGTCACTATGATTGTATAACATAACTCATTGAAAACTACATGCATTATTTGATACAAAATTCTAGTTTCTAAAAGCCCTGTATGAAAGCATGTAAATAAAATAACGAAGATGTAATAGTGATTGCAATAACAAGTTGCACCATCATAAACCATCATTTATATGTTCTTTGACTTTGATTATTAAAGACCTGCTTTTTCCCATGAGAACTTTGTTTTTTTTTGTTTTTTTTTTTGTTTTTTTGTAAAATAAACATTGTACAACTACTAAAATTGTTCATTTCTAAAAATCATGTGATGACCAACCTCTTCCTGTTATGAACTAAAAGCTCCAAATAGGCTCTACGTAAAGTTCATTGGATGGATTCTAAACATTTACTGACTAATGAAAATGTATGTCACATGCGGTGGCGGATCTAGAATTTTATGTTGGGGGGCACAAGTTCATATTAGGTTAAATAACAAGTTTAGGCTTACACATTTAGATTTTGTGTCTATATGGTTCCTAAACATTAAAAAATGTCTAATAAGTCTGTGAATTTTTAATTTTCTGTCCAGTAGATACATAAAGTTGTAATTTTGTATTCAATAGGTCCTTAACTCATGCATTCGATATTTTTATAAAATTAAGTGTTCAATTTAGATTAATTAATATTATTTACAAAATTATATAATGAATTTAGAACTATCCACCGCAAAGAATAAAACTTGAAATATTTAAGTTTTTTTTTTTAAAAATAGGATAAAGTTTTTCTTTTTCAATTAAATTTTCTAAAATAATTTAATAATGATTATGCTTTTGCTTTTTCTTTTTATATTTGTATACAAATGTGTAAAATGAAAAGATAAACTTAATTTTAACCGATTTTAATTAATAAAATTTCTATAATTTAAAAATTGAAAATTGAAACAAAACCAAAAAGAAAAAAGGTTAAGACTTTTAAAAAAAATGAAAATTGAAACAAAAACAAAACCAAATTGAAAATTGAAACAAAACCGAAAAGAAAAAGGTTAACACTTTAAAAAATAAAACAAAAAATAAAAAAGAAAAGGCGCGCACACACACACGAACGCTTTTCTCGAACCTAAGACCTCCATGCGCGCCCCAAACGACATACTTGTGCCCCGCCTCAACAAATGAACCACAATTCGATTTTGTAACTTTAATTGGAATATAATATACATATATATATTTCGATAAATTCAGGGGGGGCACGTGCTCCCGTGGCCCCAACGTGGATCCGCCCCTGGTCACATGGCTAAGAAACTACGAACTTTCACCAACCAAGGGCAATTTCAACAACTATTCACTTTAATTTACTTCTAATATCAATTCTCATAATTGCTACTACTATTAAAAAATATGGATATTAAAAAACCATTCATAATTAGGAACTTCTTGCAACTCTATACTCTTAGACACAAACTTGAATCATCACTTGTGTTCTTACCTCGAATCATCCAATTCCCTATGCAAAAAGTTAGTCCATTCGTATAACATCTGTTGGGGTTTATGTCCTAAAACTCGTGGATAGTAAATGTAATAAATTTATATATAAAACGTATTAGAATAGTTTTTATTTTGGTTGTCGAAAGATTGGTTTTACTATGCATTTATTAACCCAAGTCCAATAAACTAGAATCCATGGCTATGATATGAATGCTTGAACTTTATGTAGTGACATAGAAGTGGATCAAGTTCAAGTACATAGCCTAAACGGTCTATAGTATAAGGATAAGACTGGGTACCTTATCCTAGGAAAAACTATGTGACGAGGCCCACTTTGTTTTAATACAAACGATGTGATCCTAAATCGTTCATGTAGAGACATGTGAGTGGGGGCGTCCTATGCAAAAGAAGTTTGTATAAGACCAGACCGTGAAATAAGTCACTTTCACTTTATAACGCAGTTTATTGTGAAACTGACTATTTCAAAGTGATGACCTAGGTAACTCGATCTTAATCCTGAGCTAACTATGAACTCCTGTTTATTCAGGATTATCCTTCGATTTGCATAGGTGAGAGTGGCCCATAAGCGCCAGTCAATAAACCTGCCACTTTGGGGATAAGACCGAGTAGATAGTTGGGGACATAGTCCTGCAAGATGGAACTCACTCCTACCCGTCTTTAGGGATAGTAGAAAGGTTGTTCTCTTGAGTGCTGACTCCAGAACGTGAACAAAGGCGCACTGCCCTCTCATTGGCCCGAGAGGTTTTAGGTTTCGTGGTCGGACCACAAACAAATTGTTCATTAGGGACTCACTAGAGACTTAAGGAACAAGAAGTGCTATAAGGGTAAAACGAAATTTTGACCTTACTATAGTTACGAACAACCTGTGAAGGATTGACTTACTAATCACGGTTATATCGGGTGGAAAGAAATATATCTACAGTGAGGGGAGCTCAGCTACGGGCTATAGTGGAGTGTTCCGTTAGTTAACGAATGTTGGTTAACTTGGATTGAAAGAGTTAGGCCGGTTAATCTCGAATCGTTGGAGCCCATGATCTGTGGGTCCATTAGGTCCCCCTGCTAGCTCAAACGGATTAACCTTAGAACAGAGTGATAAAAGAATTTGAAATACGTTCAAATTTGAATTAGGGAGTTAACGTTAACTATGTACGATATACTTAACGTATTTTAGTTTAATTTTTAAATTAAACTATAATTATTAAGAGAGTTATAATTATTTAAATATGATTTAAATATTTGAAAATGTATTCGATACATGTTCGGTTTTGTTATCGGGATTTAAGAGAGTTCGGGTTTGGTATATTTATTTAATTTAATATTTTGATATTGAATTAAACAAATTAATTAAAATTAGTTTAATTAATTTAGAAATTGATTTTTGATTAACTTTAAAAGAAATAAAAAATAGTTTATGGTTAATGGATTTTTACATAAAATTGAAAATCAATTTTGAATTGATTTTCATGCAAAATTCAATTTGAAGACACCTCCCATGACTCATCTTATATGACTCAAATTGCTGTCTTCTTGTGAGCTGATTTTGGGCAAAATAGTTGCTCATATATAAGCCAAGAAGATGACTCAACCAGGGAGTGGAAGTAAGTTGAAGTTGTTGGGATTTTACATGCAAAAACCAAATGAAAAACTCTCTCAAACATCATGGCTTCAAACTCTCAAAAACCCATGTGTTCTTCATCAAATTCATCATGCTCGGGTTCCCACAAGCCCATTCTAAGGCCGGAGAATAGCGGGGAAGACTCTAGCAGTAGTCCATGTCGAGTTCGGGAGGAGAATCATCCATAGAGATCCACGAATTTGAAGCTTGAAAGATAAGTTTTTTTTCCCCTGTTTTCGTTATTGTTTCCAGCATGCTTTTAATCCTCGAAATTAATGAAAATCGGTGCCTAAGATCCACTAACGCTTCCGCTCGAGTGTTCTTCACTCCATCAATTGGTATCATAGCGTGGTTTGGGCACTTGGTTTCCATTAAATTCGAGTTTGGTGGGTGAATTTTAATTGTTGAATGAGTTTTGGTTGCTAAAGTGGATGTTTCGGTTTTGGCATCAAATTAAGCTTTCAATTCTTGTTTAAATTGCAATAGCCTACATGTATATGGGCATTGATGTTTTGGCAAGAGTCTGTATCAATTTGGGAGTCATTAGAGTTGTTTTTAAGCTGTAATAGACCGAGGAAGACGAAGAGGTCGCTGGTTGGAAAAACAAAGCATGAAGAAATCTGGGATTTCTGGGCTGCTGGATGAACAGCGTCGAGCCGCTTGTTCATCAGCGTCGCTACGCTACCGCGAAAAATTCAAAAAGTTTGAATTTTGGCGGTGGTTCGGTTCAAGGGTTTAAATCACGGTTCGGTTCACCGTTTCCCGGCCGGTTCAGTTGGTTCAACCCTAGTTCAACCCATTTTTAAAGCCCTTTGGTCCGATTCAAGCATATTATGGATGGTTCAAGATGGTTCGAGGTGTTCGGGGCCGGTTCAGGAGCTGTTCAAGGCGGTTCTCTTATTTGTTTAATTATTATTGTAATAACTCATCTGAATTAGTTTGTTTGGATGCCAAAATCGGTCCGCTTTAGTTTGTTTAATTATTTATGCATTAGGAATGTATGTTATAATTAAATTAGAATTGATTATACATAGAGTATGTCATATAGATTTAAAAGCCCACCATAGGAAATCATGTTCATTCATTAGTAATTAATTATAAGGGATAATAAAAGGAATGCATGTTAGGTTTCGTGTTAGATGGATGTTGGTTGTGTTAATTTTTTCGTTTATGGATGTTTTATATAAGTGTTATATTAATAAACGAAAACGAACGAGCATGCAGCATGAAACCACCATAGCATAGATGAATGTTGTAGGTTGTCTATATTATAAAGTGTTATAAAAATCGAGAGAGACGTTAAAACTATAACAAAGATAAATGCATGCTCACTTAGGGTTAAGGAAATCCAAAATCTCGGATGATTCGCATAAAATAGGTCGATATCTTGTAAAGCTAAGGTTACAAGTGAACTCACCCGGCAAGATGCTTTGTAAGGCTGAAGGTATTTAAGTTGACGGTTTACGGAACACCTCCTACCTGGGCATCGAGCCGGTACTTGAGTTAGGATAACCCGGTTTTATGAGCATGCTTGATAGATGTGAGGTTTTATCACCTAGACATCATAGCGTAATTGTTATGCCGTTGAAAATCATCTAGACTTAGGTTGTTTCAAAACGTTTAAGCTTTTTGAATGGTGATTTATTTATATAACTTGAATTATGACTTTTATATGCTTTCATCACCATTAGAAGCATGTTATAGGATTAATTCATTAAAAGTTATATATAGTTATAAGGTTAATGAATAGAAATCGTTGAACCTATAACAAAGAGTTGCATGCTAACATAGGATCTTAGGTAACATGAATTAATTTTAAATCGTTTAGAAACGATTAGACCTAAGATCTCGATTTTCTAATAGGATTAGAAGACCTTCCTGCCTAAGGTTTTAAAAGAATTAAAATTTGATAAGTAGGATATGAGGCCTTGGTTATAAGGGAACTCTCCCGGTAATCCGGTACCTGAGTTGAATTAATCATGGTCTTATTAGCATGCAATGTCACTAGGGTATTAAAAGGGTTTAATTCGCCTAGACAATTGAATAAAGACCTTATTTAAAATAGTTATATATAATGCATTCACTTAGATAAATTCGTTTAGCCGAGATTTACCTAAGTAAAAGACCCTAAATTTTAAAATACTTAGTGGGAGGAAAAAGGTTTATGAAAAATCGTTTTCTTCTCAAGTTCTCCATAGAGTTCATACGGTGTGATTTATGCATAGCCTCTTGTTACTTTCTAACGTAACCATTCCATTCGGAAGGTGATTGCATAAATCAACATCAAAGTGAACGGAGAAAGTATTATGAAAACAAAACCTTTTTCTTCTCACGCTTCTCCCTAAAGTTCACACGGTGAGATTTATGCATAACCTCTTGTTACTTACTAACGTAACCATTCCAAATATTTGTGTTCAGAGTTCTTGGGTGTTAGTCCCAACATAATATTTCAATCTAGTTTCTATTATTATTCCAGAAGCCTAATTCAATAACGCATTAATATATATGACTCATTAAACACAAAATTGAATGTTTATAAGCTATTAAATAAATTATCATCCTCGCAACTTTGACACTAGTAAAAGTGGATGAACTAAATTTATAGCATACAACGATTTTAAATATCACAAATATTTCAATAAAGAAAACAAAATTACTAAACATGTGTAAAATAATTATAAGTTTATTTGAAGATCTCAAGGAAATTTCGAGACTAGGAGAGCATTAACGAGTCTTCCTTTGTAGTTTCAAAGAGAATTGAATGAACTTGGTAACAATTTTAAGAAATATAGAAAGGTGAACGGTATTGTTAACTATTAGAAGAAAAATAGTATAGTCTATATATAGAAGAAATGTTTTTTTTTATAGAATGTCAAACAATATAAACATTACGAATTACTATATTTTGCTAATTTTCGTTTTAGAAATTCATCATCAAATTGATTATATTATGAGAAAAAAGTTTTATATAAAGACAAAGTCAAATGGCGTGAATAAGGCATATCCTTGAGCAATAAAAAGTGAGTTTATGTAACGCCCCACGTTATAAAATTGAGCTAATTCTACATCACTTAGGTTTATTCCCTAGAATTTGTATCAAGCATTTTTGCTACCCGTTAAGTTGATAAATTAGATTTCTTGAAATTTAAGGAGATGAGATTTTTATTAAATCTTTAATTCTCTAATTTTGGAGTTTAGCTTTCGTAAGGCCTTTTCTTTTTCAAAAATTTAAGGTTAAACTCTCCTAGTGTGTTAGAAAGGTTAAACACGAGGAAGTTTAGACTTAAGAAAATTCTGTAAAGAAAAAGACTAATGGAAAACCTATGACTAGAAAACAATTCGGTTGTGATGGTGGCACTTTTTGAGATAGAACTAAGCTCGAGTTTTCATTATCAAAGGATCATAAAACATACCTCCTTTTCTTTTTTTCTTTAGGGTATCCTACCAATAGGCATATTCTTGAACATCGTTCCAATTTCTTTGGATTTTGCACCAACACATGTGTCGGACATCCCCAAATTCTGAAGTGTCGTAAACTCCCTTTACGTCCTCTCCATAACTCGTAAGGTGTTTTTGGAACACTTTTGGAGGGAACCTTGTTTAGAATATATACAGCGGTTTCCACTACAAAACCCCAAAATGAATCAGGTAGTTGAGCATAACTCATCATCGACTGAACCATATCTAATAAGGTTTTGTTTCTCCTTTCTGATACACCATTCTTTTGTCGTGTACTAGGTGTTGAGAGTTGAGAGGAAATTCCATGTTCTATCAAGTAGCCTGGGAATTTTAAATCCACATACTCTCCTCCTTGATCAGATCGCAGTGTTTTAATTGTTTTACCTAACTTATTTTCAACTTCAGCTTTATACTCTTTAAATTTTTCAAGAGCTTCTGAGTTATGAACCATTAGGTAAAGATACCCATATCTTGAATAATCATCAATGAAACTGATGATATATTCATATCCTCTTTTTGCTTTATCATTCATAGGACCACATAGGTTTGAGTGTATAGGCTCTAGGGTTTCTTTGGCTATTTGACCTTTTTCAGAGAAACGTCGTTTGGTCATTTTACCTTCTAGGCAGGACTCACGGGGTGGTAATGAGTCATCCTCTAACTCATTTATAAGTACACTCTTAACCAATCTTTCTAATAACCTATAGTTTTAATATAGGTTATTAAAATTCTGTGAGGCTCTTGTCGAAATGATGAGGATGACTATCGATAACTGCCCAAAAGGTAGTTTTTTAGGTCTCATTTCTATAATGATTTGTATGTCTTTTGTGCTTAATAGGGTTGGTTTTGGATAGATATTACTTGTTTTAACCCATTTGAAAGAATGGAAGCTTTGAAAATTATTTTATGCAGAATGCACTGTTGAGTGACTGGAGGGGGCAAATTCTGTGCTGCAGCAAAACTGGGAGCAAAACTGCCACGTCATAGCTCGTTAGCCAACTTCACGAACCAACTTCTGTTGAGTTATTTTCGGGATAAAGGAGCAAGGAGAGCCATACACGTGTCCAGGTTGACCTAATTCAAGCTTCCTATCCTTCTATAAATGGAAGTAGCCGCCCAAGTCAAAGTCATTCCACTTTTGGGAGAAAACATTCAATTCTTGGAAAGTTCCTTCCACCTTTGGGAGCCGAATAGTGAAGAAAGATTGGAGACCATGAAGAAGGCCATCATTTGCAAGTTGATCGAGGAGATTAATGTTTTCTTTTATTATCTTGTGATTATGGACATGCCTACTCAAATTGTAATTGTGTCTCCATGCATATTATGAACTAAGTAGCTTAGGCGTTGGTTAGGAACAATGTGATTGACGTGCTTAACTTTAGTAATATATTGATTATTGCATCTTGGTTAATTGTTGTGCTTGTTTCTATTCTATGCCCGGCTGGCCATCCTGTATGAATACCTCTCTCTAGTTTCAGGGATGATTTAGAGAGTGTGTGGCGATTAATCACACTACGATCATTGTGTATTGGTGAACGCCAGTGACTGAGCTAGGGATAGCCAGTGGCCTAGTGCTTGATCAGCCGTGCTTCATTGGGGTTGAAACACATTCCAAAAAATCTGGAGTTCCGGGAGGAATCCGCTAATAATACTGCGAGAGTTTGCATGATCAATAATATTGCTAGAGCATCTTTTAAAAAAATTATTGATTCCTGACCAGCGCCTGTTTCCAAACTGTCTGCCTATTTGATTATTTTCTGTTCTGTCATTTCTTTTGCTTCAGCAGTATTTTTACAAAAACCAAACATTTTTACTATCTTTGAAATCATTAAAGAGCTATACAAAACAGATAAAGTGGAAGCTAGTTCAGGCCTTGGATTAATAATACTTATTACTTGATGCAGACAGTGTATACTTGCACAGAGTTCTAGAGTCTTTTATACCATATTTTTACTTACTCTAGGAACCCAACAAGTTTTTGGCGCCGTTGCCGGGGACTTTAATAAGTTTTTATATGATATGTTTTGTGTATGTGTTTTAGTGGTTTGGTGTTATATCTTTTTGTTTGGTTCTTTTGTTTTAGCAGGTGTGAGTTTGGTGCATGAGCGATCCGCCTGGGGTACGGTTCGAGCTTGATCTAGAAATCGAGAGGACATTCAAGAGAAGAAGGATAGAGCAGCACAGGAACCAGAACCAAATGGATAACGTGTCGCGTCTCCCGTAGGGTCCTGAAGATCCAGTGAACCCCCAGCAGAATCTGTTGCTGCAACAAAATCCGCCGCTGGAGCAAAATGAGCAGCAAAATAATCAGGCTGAGAATCCTATCTTGGTTGCGAACGATAGGACCAGAGCCATTCGAGCATATGCTTTTCCAATGTTTAATGAGTTGAATCCAGGGATTGCACGTCCTTGTTCGTGTGTGTTGATACGATTATCCGCAAGCGCACAGGTCGTGACAAGTAATATAAAACGGTAGTAATACCGAGTATCGAATCCACAGGGAGGCGAAACGAAACTTAAGCAAATAATTAAAATTTTCTTGAGCACTGAAAATACATAGGCGAAATAATATTTAGGGACCACTTCATGCAATAAAAAGATTTAAATTCAAGATGATTAATGAAAACAAATTGATCAATCAAAAATAAAATGTGGGGAAAGAGTTTTCTTTAAATGGGAAGAGGGGTCTTGAAAATCAATGATTAGCTAAATAATTGCTATAATTATCCTATCTCATTGCCCAACTAATTATAATCCTAGAATCTCCGTTAATCACCTAGGTTCTCCTGTCGGTTTCCCCTAATTGTAATTAATTCATTTTAACAACCTAAGTGTCCTTAGCGCTATTAAAAATCATTAATTAATACGCTCTGATTCATTTTAGGAATCTAAGTTTAATCAACTAATCCCGGTGTCACAACGGGCAATTAAACTAGTTGCATGGATTATGATCTATCCTAATTTCTCTCCGTCGAGTTTCCATTAAGAATCGAATCATTACACAATTGGCCAGATTGAGTAAAGCATTAAGCACATCCATACAAATAATTAGGACATGGGCAAGAGACAAGGAATTATAACAATATTTGGACTATCATTTCATTTCAAGACCCCAATTTGGGGTTTAACTACACATAATATCTACAATAATTACAAGGGAAAGCATATTAAAGAGCATAAAAGGAAAGGAATTGACCGTCGAAAAACCCCTTGCTGACGCTTGGAGCCTCGCTGACTACTCGTTGAGCCTTTTAGATGCTCCCCAAAATTCCCCAAAATATTTCCCACTAAAGAATTCTCTCAAAAAGGCTAGAAAGCCTTGAGAGAGGCTCCCAAGGAGCCAAGGGAAGGAAAAAAAGGATTGAAGAATGATTTGATTGATGAGGAATGAGGCACCCAAGGGTGCCTTTTTATAGGCCTGGAATAGGGGTAGCGTCGCGACGCTGCTGCGCACGCGACTTGGGCAACACGAAAGGGCAGCATCACGACGCTGCCTTACTTAGCGTCTCGACGCTGTCCAAACTTCCAGATTTTTCAGCTTCCTTTTGGGCTGATTTTTGGGCCTTCTTCTTCATTTCTCTTGGTCTTTTCTTTATAGTTGGCTTCTTTGGGCTTCCAATTACATCAAGCTAGGATTTGGGCTTTTAATTGCTTCAATTTTGGCTCTTTTTCTCCAAAAAACACCAACTTAGCTCCTAAGGACCAAATAACAAAATTCATTAAATATATTCATTAAAAACACGATTAACGCACCCAAAAGCTTAATAAATTGAGACTAAAATAGCAACATTTCTGCTCGCTATCACACCCCCAAACTTAAGCTTTTGCTAGTCCCGAGCAAAATAAATTCTAAAGATGCATGAAATAGAATCGCTCAACCCTCAATGATTTTGGAATTCTTAGGATCGAATGGAAAACATGCAAGTGGAATAAGCAAGCATCACATACTCTTGAAGAAATCTTAAACTAGTATGCACTTAAGATTAATGAATATCATGCTCAAGACTTATCTATTGATTCTTTTACTAACCTAGATTAGTCTTATGGCTTTCTCCATTTTTTTCCCCCTACACTGGCTAAGAGCCCCTAATACTTCGGAGTCCTTCTATCATGCAAAAAAAAAGAAACTAGGGTGCCTGTCATCTTTTTTCTTTTTTCATGGGGGAGCAGACTTCTCACATGATTTTTCTTTTTCTCTTCTTTTTCTTTTCTTTTTCTTTTGCTCCTCCCCCAAACTTGCATTTTGATATCTAATGGTACTAGCTTTCACACTACGGTGCAGGGACCCTTAACCCGAATTTTATTCTCTGGTTGGCCTAACTGATCACACCGCAGGTAGCTCTTTTTACCCCTAGGCTTTTTTTTTTTTTGAGCAAGCAAAAATTCTTTTTCAACAGATTTTCTTTTTCTCACATTTTCTTTTGTTGCTTTTGCTTTTCTCTCAGCAGGCATAACATTTTTTCCTACCTAGTTCTTTAGAGCAATCAAGCATGAACTTCCTAATATTAGAAACTAAGCCTATCGGGGTGACAACAACTTTGAAAACCATAATAAGAATCTAGATTTTCAAAGACGTCATTAGATAAGACTATTGCATGCTTTAGACATCAAAACTAAGTATCAAAAAATTTTAAAATTTCACAATTTCTGCCGTGCTCCCAGATTCCACAACATATAAACCATTTTCTCCCAAAATTTCAAAAATCACATCCTTGGCTATCATGGCTATCTATTCATGCATCCAACAGAATTTAAATATGCTCAACACAGCGGAAGCCTCCCCCCCAAACTTAAACTAAACATTGTCCCCAATGTTTTAAAACAGAAAAGCATAAAGAGAGATACTGAGACTTCCCTGAGCTAGGAGCGTTTCATCCTCTTCCTTTGAATCCATGAAAAATGGGAAATGTGGAATTTTTGGATTTGCTAAGGTGATCCTGCAAAACAAAATTGGATCACGAAGCAAAGAAGATTATTTACCGCAAAAACAACTAACTAAACTTTAATCCTTGGGTTGCCTCCCAAGCAGCGCTTTCTTTAACGTCTTTAGCTAGACTAGGCTCGGCACGCTTACGGAGGCTCAAAATAAAAATTTTCATCATCCTCCGGGCCCTGCAAGAAATCACGCACCGAATTGCAAACTACAAACAGGGGAGAAAAAAAACTTTCCCCTGGCCCATCTTCACTAAAGAGATTCTCATAATAACATTTCAGAAAATAATCAGCTGCATCAAATCTCTTTTCTAAATCTCTATTCTTAAAACAATTGTTAACAAAGTCATCAAGCGTTATAATGTCTACTGGTCTAGGATCTAGAGATGGCCTATCAATCATGCCAGTCCATTCATCAGAAAAAATATCTACATGTTCAGCAGATCCTTCAGACTCAGAATTAAAAAATGATTCAACTAAGCTGTCACATGACTCATCATCAGAAGATTTAAAGAATTCAAGAATTTCAGGATCAGATTCTATACTATGCACATATTCGAGTTCTTCTGGGTCAGATTCTATGCTATACACATCATTAGGACGTGAAAAAAAAGTATTCACATTGTCAGGATTCATGGATTCAGGAATGTCAAGATCAGACTCAATAGATTCACTGTAATCATGATCAGACTCAAAATTATCTATCAAGCAATCTTTCTTATGCATTTCATGTTCATGCTCAATGTCAGGCAGTTCAATATCATCATCAAAATTATCCATTTCAGGCAAATCTAATTCATTTTCAAAGGAAGGTAAATCATCAACTGCAGATCTTTCATTATCACAAGCAGGCAAGCCTAATTCATTTTCAAAGTCAGGCAGATCCAAATCATTTTCAAACAGAGGATTATCCAAATATGCATCATGATCAAAATCCTCATTATCCATAAGCATTTCTCCTAAGCCTAGGCCAAGATTATAGTCTACCTCTTCATCGTCATCAGTCAAGTATTCAGGCCCAACAGAAAAACATGTATGCAAACTACAAACAGATTCATCTTGGCCAAAAATACTAAACACTACTTTTTCATCATCAATGTTCAAGGTAAGTTTACCTGTATGCAAGCTAATCTCAGCCTTACCAGTGGCTAGGAAAGGTCTGCCTAAGATAATTGGTACCTCTTTGTCCTCTTTCATGTCCAGTACCATGAAATCTACGGGGAAGATGAATTTGTTGACTTTCACCAACACGTCCTCCACAACACCAATCGGGTGGGTAATCGATCTGTCAGCAAGCTGGAGAGTGACGTCGGTGTCTGTCATACCGGATAAACCAATCTTCCTGTACACAGAGTAGGGCATCAAATTTATACTCGCTCCTAAATCACATAAAGCCCTATCGAAGGATACTTCTCCTATGGTGCAGGGAACAGTAAAACTCCCTGGATCTTTCTGCTTAGAGGGTATCCTACCAAAAATAATGGTACTGCTACTCTCAGATTAATTAAAAACTTCTTTTTTCAGACTTTTCTTTTTAGAAAGCATTTCCTTCATGAATTTTCCATAATTTGGCATATTATACAAGGCTTCTACCAATGGAATATTCACAGACAACTTTTTAAACATTTTTAAAAAATTTTTAAACTGTTCATCTAATTTGACATTTTTAAATCTTTGAGGAAAAGGTAACTCCCTGAAATCAAAGGTTGGACATTCACCCCTCCGCTTGGGCGGGCTAATATGCGAACCTCTGTCATGGTGGTTGCATGGAACCACTTCTTCCTCAGTCAGCTTCTTATTGTCATTCTGTCTCTCATCTTCTTTTCTACCTGCAAGGTTGTTAGAAAGTTAACATTTTAATTCAATAGAGTTGGGAGGATGTTGGAACCTTTCAGAGGAGGCTTTTTGTGCCTCAGCCCTTTCATCTTCATCCCTTCTCTTTTCTTCTTCCTTTTTCTTCTCTGAATTGTCTTCCAGTCTTCTGCCACTTCTCAGAACCACCATCTTACATTGCTCTTTCGGGTTAGGCTCAGTATCACTTGGAAATTTTCCCTTTGGAAGGGCATTTACTGCTGAAGCAATCTGACCTATCTGTACTTCCATATTATTTAGAGCTGCGTCGTGGTTGTTTACTGATGTCTGGAGACTCACATTCAATATTCTTCGTTCTTTGATGAATAAAGCCACCATCTCCTCCAGATTATTTTTCTTTTCAGGAGTACTCGATGATGCAAAACCTGGGGGTGGCTGCAAAACATTCTTCGTATTCGCATATGAGAAGTTCTCGTGATGGCGCAGACTGGGGTGGTAGAAGTTTGGTACTCCTTGAGCATATGGTCTATTTCCTATGTATTGAACTTCTTCAACATCTTGACCTTCCTTCTTTGAATGTCCTTCAGCTAAGGTGGAAATGGACTTAAGCACCTCAGATGACGTCAATTTGTTTAGTGCATTGGTCAGAGATGCCAGTTGCGCTTTCAGTGAACTTGACTCATCCAATTCATATAATCCAGCCTTCTTTGTAATTGTTCCTCTCTCTGTCGGCCATTGATAACTTGTTGCCGCCATTTCCTCAAGCAGGTCTTTGGCTTCTGTCATTGTTTTTGAAAGAAAACTCCCTCCTGCTGATGTGTCTAGGACTGTCTTTGTGGAGGGGTTTAATCCATTATAAAATAATTGTACCTGAAGCCAATCTGGATATCCGTGTTGGGGGCATCGCCTAAGCATTTCCTTATATCTTTCCCACGATTCGTACAACTGCTCCTCATCAAGCTGCCTGAATGTTCCAATTTCAGTCCGGAGCTTGGTAGTCTTAGCTGGTGGAAAAAATTTTGTCAGAAAAGCCTGGGCAAGCTCGTCCCAAGTATTGATGCTGCCAGTCTCGGATGATTCAAGCCAATCGTTTGCTTTATCCTGTAGAGAAAATGGAAACAGCCTCAATCTGATTGCGTCTGCCGGAACTCCGTTCATCTTTACCGTCCCACATATTTCTAGGAATGATCGCAGATGAGAGTGGGGGTCCTCGGAAGGATGTCCCTTGAACGAGTTATCGCGTGCCATCTGAATCAACCCTGTTTTTAGCTCAAAATTTGTAGCTTGGATAGGGGCGTAGACAATTCCAGAATTCTCGGTAGGAAGAACTAGCTGCAGAAAATCTCTAACTGCCTTGGGAGCTTCTTCTTGGTGGGCCATCGCTTCTGCTAATCTTTTTTCTCTTCTAATGAATCTAAGAGTCATGTTAATCTCAAAATCTAGCGGAAACAAATCAACCACCTTGTTTCTTCGCATACAATGCTCCCAGACAACAAAAAGAACCAAACAAAAATGAAAATAAAATAATATTCACAAAATGATGAAAGAAAAAAATATTTACACCTAAATTACCATTTATCCTTTTCCTTTCGATGTCAAGAAAAATTAATTTTTGCTTAAAAATCAAGCCTCCCCGGCAACGGCGCCAAAAACTTGTTTGTGTGTGTTGATACGATTATCCGCAAGCGCACGGGTCGTGACAAGTAATATAAAACGGTAGTAATACCGAGTATCGAATCCACAGGGAGGCGAAGCGAAACTTAAGCAAATAATTAAAATTTTCTTGAGCACTGAAAATACTTAGGCGAAATAATATTTAGGGACCACTTCATGCAATAAAAAGATTTAAATTCAAGATGATTAATGAAAAAAAAATTGATCAATCAAAAATAAAATGTGGAGAAAGAGTTTTGTTTAAATGGGAAGAGTGGTCTTGAAAATCAATAATTAGCTAAATAATTGTTATAATTATCCTATCTCATTGCCCAACTAATTATAATCCTAGAATCTCCGTTAAACACATAGGTTCTCCTGTCGGTTTCCCCTAATTGTAATTAATTCATTTTAACAACCTAAGTGTCCTTAGCGCTATTAAAAATCATTAATTAATACGCTCTGATTCATTTTAGGAATCTAAGTTTAATCAACTAATCACGGTGTCACAACGGGCAATTAAACTAGTTGCATGGATTATGATCTATCCTAATTTCTCTCCGTCGAGTTTCCATTAAGAATCGAATCATTACGCAATTGGCCAGATTGAGTAAAGCATTAAGCACATCCATACAAATAATTAGGACATGGGCAAGAGACAAGGAATTATAACAATATTTGGACTATCATTTCATTTCAAGACCCCAAATTGGGGTTTAGTTACACATAATATCTACAATAATTACAAGGGAAAGCATATTAAAGAGCATAAAAGGAAAGGAATTGACCGTTGAAAAACCCCTTGCTGACGCTTGGAGCCCCGCTGACTACTCCTTGAGCCTTTTAGATGCTCCCCAAAATTCCCCAAAATATTTCCCACTAAAGAATTCTCTCAAAAAGGCTAGAAAGCCTTGAGAGAGGCTCCCAAGGAGCCAAGGGAAGGAAAGAAAGGATTGAAGAATGATTTGATTGATGAGGAATGAGGCACCCAAGGGTGCCTTTTTATAGGCCTGGAATAGGGGTAGCGTCGCGACGCTGCCTTGCTAAGCGTCGCGACGCTGCTGCGCACGCGACTTGGGCACCACGAAAGGGCAGCGTCGCGACGCTGCCTTACTTAACGTCTCGACGCTGTCCAAATTTCCAGATTTTTCAGCTTCCTTTTGGGCTGATTTTTGGGCCTTCTTCTTCATTTCTCTTGGTCTTTTCTTTATAGTTGGCTTCTTTGGGCTTCCAATTACATCAAGCTAGGATTTGGGCTTTTAATTGCTTCAATTTTTGCTCTTTTTCTCCAAAAAACACCAACTTAGCTCCTAAGGACCAAATAACAAAATTCATTAAATATATTCATTAAAAACACGATTAACGCACCCAAAAGCTTAATAAATTGAGACTAAAATAGCAACATTTATGCTCGCTATCAGTCCTCAAATTCAAGCGGCGAATTTTGAAATGAAACCGATAATGTTTCAGATGTTGCAAACCGTGGGGCAATTCCATGGTTTGTCATATGAAGATCCTGATTTACATCTTAAGTCTTTTCTAGGAGTTAGTGATTCTTTTGTAATTCAAGGAGTGCCTAGAGATGCTCTTAGATTAACTTTGTTCTCGTATTCTCTTAGAGATGGAGCAGAGGCGTGGTTAAATTCTTTTTCTCCAGAATCGATTCGGACATGGGATGAGTTAGCTGAAAATTTTTTAAGTAAATATTTCCCGCCTAATAGAAATGCTAAATTAAGGAGTGAAATAGTAGGATTTAGGCAACTTGAAGATGAAACTTTTAGTGAGGCTTGGGAAAGATTCAAGGAACTTTTGCGAAAGTGTCTCCACCATGGTTTACCTCATTGTATCCAAATGGAAACATTTTACAATGGGTTAAACGGAGTAACCCAGGGTATGGTCGATGCTTCGGCTGGAGGGGCCCTTTTTGCAAAAATTCTCAATGAAGTCTATGAAATTCTAGAAAAAATATCTACTAATAGTTGTTAGTGGTCGGATGTTGGAGGCACAAATAAAAAGGTTAATAGTGTGTTAGAAGTTGATGGTGTGTCCACCATTAGGGCTGATCTTGCAATGATTGCTAACGCTCTTAAGAATGTGACAGTGATTAGTCATCAGCAGCCACCAGCTGCGGAGCTTGCTGCATTGGTGAACCAAGTCACAGAGGAAGCATGTGTCTATTGTGGTGAAGACCACAACTACGAGTTTTGCCCCAGCAATCCAACTTCTGTGTTTTTTTGTAGGTAATCAGAGGAAGAACCATTTTTCTAACTTTTATAATCCAGGTTGGCGCAACCACCCCAACTTCTCACGGGGAGGACAAGGAAGTAATGGGCAAGCACAACAAAAGGTGAAGCAGTCGGGATTTGCTAAATCACAGGTATTGCTCCAGCAAAATAAGCAGACTTTGCCCCAACAAAATTCGGGGAGTTCTCTTGAGGCAACGATGAAAGAATTTATGGCTCGTACAGATACCGCAATTCAAAGTAATCAAGCTTCAATGAAAGCCTTGGAATTGCAAGTGGGCCAGTTAGCTAATGAGCTAAAGGCAAGGCCTTAGGGGAAACTTCCATCAGATACTGAACACCCTAAAAGGGAAGGTAAGGAACAGGTAAAGGCAGTAACTCTTAGGAGTGGTAAGCCACTAGAAGATCCTAGAAAGACTCAGGATATAGAAAGGAATAGGGATAAAAATGTTGTTGTTGAGAAAGAGTTGGAGATTGGTCAGGGTGTTGGAGGCAGCAATAAAGATGTTGTAGCATCTGGTTCTGTTCCAAATGTAGAACCACCTTATGTGCCGCCCCCACCTTATGTACCACCTCTACCTTTTCCACAGAGGCAAAGGCCTAAGAATCAGGATGGTCAATTTAAAATGTTTTTAGAGATTCTTAAGCAGTTGCATATAAATATCCCTTTAGTAGAAGCTATAGAGCAGATGCCTAATAATGCTAAATTTCTTAAGGATATTTTATCTAAAAAGAAGAGGTTAGGTGAGTTTGAGACTGTATCTCTTACTGAGGAGTGTAGTGCTTTTCTTAAGAATGGGCTATCACCCAAGGCTAAGGATTCAGGATCATTTACCATACCTGTGTCTATAGGCGAAAAAGAGTTAGGTAGAGCACTTTGTGATTTAGGTGCAATAATTAACCTTATGCCTCTTTCGGTCTATCAGAAGCTAGGTATTGGTGAAGCTAGGCCTACCACAGTCACACTCCAACTAGCTGATAGGTCTATCACATATCCAGAGGGTAAAATTGAGGATGTCTTAGTGAAAGTAGATGAATTCATATTTCCTGTTGATTTTATTATTTTAGACTATGAGGCTGATAAAGATGTTCCAATTATTTTAGGTCGTCCATTTTTCGCTACTGGTAGGACGTTAATAGATGTTCAAAAAGGGGAATTAAAATTGAGAGTCTGTAATGAGGAAGTGAAATTTAATGTGTTTAAAGCCATGAAGTATCCAGACGAAATGGAGGATTGCTCCTTCATTAGGATTTTGGAGAGCACAGTTATTGAGACAGTAATACATGATTCGGCTGATAAGCATTTGGAAGATCATGGAGAGGTTAATGTAGGAGATTTAGAGGTTTGTTTATTAGAAAAAAAAATGAAAAATAAGTGTTTAGGTGTGAGGATGTTTTTGAGTCTTTAGATTTAGATCAAAGGAAGGCTCCTCCTATTAAGCCATACATGATTGAGGCACCTACTTTAGATTTGAAGCCCTTGCCGGATCATCTAAAGTATATGTATCTTGAGGAAGGTGAGACGTTGCCCATGATTGTTGCATCAGATTTAATGCCAGAGCATGAGGAGGCCTTAATAAAGTTGCTGCAACAATACCACAAAGCTATAAGTTGGACATTGGCTGACATTCAGGGAATAAGCCCATCTTTTTGTATGCACAAAATCACTCTAGAGGAGGGATCCTTTAGGAGTATTGAGCAACAAAGAATGTTTAACCCTGCAATGAAAGAGGTTGTTAAAAGGGAGGTGATTAAATGGTTGGACGTTGGGATCATTTATCCAATTGCACATAGCAATTGGGTAAGCCCTGTCCAATGTGTTCCTAAGAAAGGAGGTGTCCCTATGGTAAGCAATAAAGACAACGAGTTGATCCCAACTAGGACGGTATCTTGCTGGAGAGTTTGCATGGATTACAGGAGGCTTAATAAAGCTACCCATAAGGACCATTTCCCTCTACCATTTATTGATCAGATGTTGGATAGATTGGCTGGTCTGGCCTGCTACTGTTTCTTAGATGGTTATTCCGGGTATAACCAGATTACTATTGCTCCTGAGGATCAGGAAAAAACCACTTTCACCTGTCCTTATGGGACGTTTGCTTTTAGGCGAATGCCTTTTGGCCTTTGCAATGCTCCAACAACATTTCAACGGTGTATGTTAGCAATTTTCTCTAATATGATTGAGTCCACTGTCGAGGTATTCATGGACGATTTTTCAGTTTTTGGAGGGTCTTTTCATAGTTGTTTAGATAATTTAGGTCAGGTGTTAAAGAGATAGGAGGATACCCATAAAGTTCTAAATTGGGAGAAATGCCATTTCATGGTGAAGGAGGGCATAGTGTTAGGTCATAAAATTTCTAGGAATGGTCTAGAAGTTGATATAGCAAAAATTGAGGTTATTGAGAGATTAAAACCACCGAATTCAGTGAAGAGAATTCGGAGTTTTTTAGGTCATGCTGGATTTTATAGGAGGTTCATAAAGGATTTTTCCAAAATCAGTAAACCTCTTTATAACTTATTGTGTATTGATCATGTTTTTTACTTTAATGCAGATTGTAGGAAGGCTTTTGAGACTTTAAAGGCTGCTTTAATCTCAGCACCCATTCCTTGTGCACCTAATTGGAATTTACCATTTGAGGTAATGTGTGATGCGAGTGATGCTGCAGTAGGAGCTATGTTGGGGCAAAAGCAGGGCAAATTTATCAATCCTATATATTATGCAAGCAGGGTTTTAAATGAGGCATAGGTCAACTACACAACTATTGAGAAAGAGTTGTTAGATGTGGTGTTTGCTTTTGAGAAATTTCGGCCATATTTGGTTGGATCCAAAGTCACGGTGTTCACGAATCATGCGGCAATAAGGTATTTAATGTCTAAGAAAGATGCAACGCCTATACTATTTTGTTGGGTTTTATTATTGTAGGAGTCCGACTTGGAGATAAAGGACAAGAAATGATCAGAAAATGTCATCACAGATCATTTGTCTCGTCTTGATTCATCATCATCTTTGCTGGAGCAATCTACCATTTCAGACTCTTTTCCGGATGAACAACATTTTGCTATAGAGGTAAAGGTAGTCGGGGATGTCCCTTGGTATGCTGATATTGCCAACTTTTTGGTAAAAGGAGTCACTCCTATTGACATGGATTGGAGGTAGAAGAAAAGGTTTAAGCATGATGCAAAGTTTTTCTATTGGGATGAGCCATTTATGTATAAGCAATGCTCTGATGGTATTATTGGTAGGTGTGTTTCAGGTGATGAAGCAAAAGAAATCTTGGAGCAATGTCACTCTTCGTCGTATGGAGGTCATTTCAGCGGTCAGAGGACAGTTATGAGGATTTTGCATTGTGGATTCTTCTGGCCTACCTTATTTAAGGATGCCCATTGGTTTTACAAGTGATGTGATGCTTGCAAAAGGAGAGGAAACTTAGGGCCTAGAGATGAAATGCCTCTTACTTACATTTTAGAAGTTGAATTATTCGATGTATGGGGTATTGATTTTATGGGACCATTTCCCCCTTCTAATGGCAATGTTTTTATCTTATTGGCAGTTGATTATGTGTCCAAGTGGGTGGAGGTCATCGCATGCCATCAGAGTGATGCCAAGACAGTAGCAAGGTTTCTTCAATCGCACATCTTTGCGCGGTTTGCGACACCTAGAGCTCTACTGAGTGATGAGGGTACACATTTTGTTAATAATATCTTAACTAAACTGTTAGCTAAGTATGGGATTAAGCATAGGATAGCTACCCCTTATCACCCACAAGCAAATGGTCAAGCTGAAATTAGTAATAGGGAAATTAAATCTATTCTAAAGAAAGTAGTCCATCCATCTAGGAAGGATTGGTCTTTTAGGTTGGATGAGGCACTTTGGGCTTATAGGACTGCCTATAAGACTCCTCTAAGTATGTCTCCCTATAGGTTAGTGTATGGGAAAGCTTGTCATTTACCACTAGAGCTAGAGCATACAACATTTTGGGCTTTGAAAAAGTTAAATTTTGATCTGAGTCGTGTAGGAGCAATAAGAATGATGCAGCTTAATTAATTAGGGGAATTTCGCCAATTTTCTTATGAGAATGCGAAAATATATAAAGAAAAGACTAAACTATGGCATGACATGAAAATTCATTATAAAGAGTCTGTCAAGGGTCAGAAAGTTTTGCTTTATAATTCTAGATTAAAATTGTTTCCTGGGAAGCTAAAATCTACATGGTCAGGACCGTTTGTTGTGATTGAGGTTTTCCCCCATGGAGCAATTACTTTGCAGGATGAAAAAGATGGGAGAGTGTTCAAGGTGAATGGACAGCGTGTGAAACATTATTGGGGTGAGGACTTTCAGTCGAAATATCCTTCCCTAAGGTTGATTGATGATTAAGAGAGCAAGATGTTTGCGGGAGCATTTTACAGAGCAATATTTTGAGCTCCCAGTGTTTGTTTTGATTTTTCGCTGATTTATTTTTAATTTCGATTATGTGAGATTTGGTTTATTTAAATTTTGCAGGATTTATTTTTAATTTTAGATTTTATCTTTGTCTATTAAAATTTTATTTGATTTTGTTGGATTTTATTTTCAATTTATTTATTTGAATTATCTTTTAATTAGTTTGGATTAGATTTTATTAGATTGTAGTTTAGATTTAGATTTTATTTTCAGTTATTTTAATTATGTTTAGTTTAGGTTTAATAAAGATTTTCTCTAATTAATTCGACTTCAAGAATAAAGAGGATTAGATTTGATTTGATCGGTTAAATTTAAATTTAAAAGAATTGATTCCCCTGCTTTGAAATTCGAATTCCATATCCAAGATTTTTAAGGTTTAGAAGGTTGTTGAGACAAAGTTATGGCTGAAGCCAATCGTCCGAATCGGAAGGGGTTTGTTGGAGTAATTATTTTTACCGTTAGATTTTAAATTTTCTATGGGCAGGTAGATTGCATGGATGCTGCCACGTGTCATGCCGGAATGATCCAACGGTCTGGTTATTTGACAACGCATAATTATTTACCATGGGCGTTTGAATTCCAGATTTTATCGTTTGATGGTTTAATTCTACCGATTGCATGCGATTTAAAACGGTCATTTCAATTTAATGAGAGCAAGATCTTTCTGTTAGGATTTTATTTTGCTGAAGCCTTATTTATTGGCGACCCTCGGTACGTTTCTTTTACTTCATCTTCTTGCTTTGATCTTTTGCTTTCTTTTTCGCTTTTATTCTCTGTAAAACCCTTAAGTCCTTCTTGGCAAAAACAAAAGCGAGGAAAGAAAGAGAGAATGAGGAGGAAGAGATACCGATTACCCCTGAGGTACAGAAGGTAAAGACGAAGAAGAAAAAGACACCGGAGGAGAAAGAAGCCAAGAGAAGAAGACGACAGTAGAGAGCTGAGGTACAAGAAAAGGCAACAGAGGATGAGATTGTCATAGTAGAAGAAGGAGACCCGCAAAAACCTGATGTACATAACCCAGAGGAGGTTGAGCCGAGAATGGCGGATACAGAGGAAGTTCAAGAAGAGGGACATACCGAGGAACTTCAAGAGAAACAGAATGAGGATGTGCAGGTAGAGGTTGCGACTGAAAGAGAGCCAGTTCAGAAGGCTCGTGTTGAGGTCATCATGCCCGAACCACTGAAACGTCACCGCATTAAGCGAAAGGCTGGGCGCATTCAAGTGATTCGGACTGATACCCCATCACCACCATCGTCGGATTCTAAGAAAGAGAAGGCAGAGCGAGAGGAACGAGAGAAAAAGAAGTTGAAGAAAAGGAAAGAGAAGAAGTAGAGAAGAAGGCTGAGGAAGAGCGGTTGCTCAAGCGAAGGGTAGAAAAGGGCAAAAGTGTTGCTGAAGCATCGGAGGAACACGATGAAATAGAAGAACCACAGTTACCATATGAACGCTTCGTCGACAATTTTGCCAGAGCAAAATACGCTGAGCTACAGAAAAGAGACTTCCTGTTTGAGAGACGATTCAGCGGTGATCTTCTACATTTTCTGAGGACCAGTATTACATACCACGACTGGGAGTTGTTTTCTACGAAGACTGAGTCTGTAAACGCACAGGTGGTGCGTGAATTTTATGCTAATATTGCCAATGAAGATGGTTTCTAGGTGATTGTTCGAGGAGTCGAGGTAGACTGGAGTCTTAGTGCTATCAACGCACTGTATAACCTTCAGAATTTCCCCCATGCGACATATAATGAGATGGCTGTAGCGCCATCTAATGAGCAGCTGAGTGAGGCTGTGCGGGAGGCAGGTATTGAAGGGGCAGAGTGGCAGCTGCCCAAGACTGAGAAAAGGACGTTCAAGTCGGCTTATTTGAAAAGGGAAGCGAACACGATGTGATTTATCAGACAAAGGATGCTTCCAACGACACACGACTCGACAATCTCCAGGGAACGGGTTCTTCTAGCTTTTGCAATCTTGAGGTCTCTCAGCATTGACGTAGGAAAGATCATTACTAGTGAAATTTGTGGATGTTGGAAAAAGAAAGTTGGGAAACTGTTTTTTCCGAACACGATCACGATGATACGCAGCAGGGCAGGAGTGCCCACGGTTCCAGAGGATATAATTTTGCTTGACAAAGGAATTATCGACACGCCTAACTTGGCACGACTTTAGCGTATGCAGGAGGTACGTCAAGGTAGGCTTCTCTACAGCATCAACGCGATTTTAGAACAACTGGCACATTCGGGGAGTAGGCAAGAGTTTGCCGAGAGGCAAGCTTTGACCTTCTAGAACTATATAAAAAATCGTGATGCCAATCTAAAGAAGGCGCTTCAAGAGAATTTTTCCAACCCATATCCAGCCCTTCCTGCATTCCCTGAGGATCTGTTGAACCCCTGGATTCGACCCCCACCGGTTGAAAGAGGAGATGAGGATGATGAAAATGAGTTGGGCCAAGAGGACTGAAGGATGAAGTGGCCTTGAGCGAGCATAATTTTTGTTCTTAAATTTTTGTTTGCTCGCGCATTTTCTAATATCCTTTTCTATTAATGTTTTGTTTGCTTTTTTTTTGTGTTTCTGCTTCTTAATAAAAAAATATATATATATCTGCTTTGTAATTTCTTTTTCTTTGTTTTAATGAAATTTCCTCGATGTTTCTGTTCTATGAGCATTCAGTAACTCTAACTTAACTGTTTTCTTCTGAATTTTTTAAGCTTGGACTGGTTAATCTTAATTAGATTAAGGTATTCTGATCTCCAGAAACCTTTTGCTTGAGCATTTCTTCTCGTCTGGTCTGTTGTTGCGGCAAAGAAAATTTTGGAGGTAGTGTTGACTTTTATGATCCACTTTACGCTTAGTTTTAGTCCCACGCTCAGTTTAAAATTCATATAGAAAAATTTAAGTTTGGGGGTATAAACTGCAAAATTGATGATTCATTGGGGACAATGAATAATTCAAGTTTGGGGGACTTTTTGCTACTCCAATTGTTTTGCTCAAGCATTCCTCTCCTTCATTTAAAATTTTGTTAGGTTGTTGAGTAACCGGGGACATTTGTGATACCCACAGTTTGTCTTCGCGTCAAAAGATGACCTAGGAAATAGGAAAAATGAGAAAAAATTATTTGCTGAAAAAAGTTCGTTGTTGAAACTTTTGCTGAGAAAATTCATGGAGTAAAAGTTTTGAAGGATGAATGATAATCTAACAGTTTTTCTGTCTCCCAAAACATAGGTGAGCTTCATCATAAAATGTTGCCATTCTGAGGGGCAAGAGATAGAATAGCTAAGGATTTTTTAGCTTTTCAAAGAGTATCGAGCCTAGTTGGTGATGAGCTCGAGGTAATGGTATACTGCACCATGAAGTGGGTCATCCCATGCTTAAGAGCTTATGACTGAAGGGTTGTTTAAGGTCTGAAAAACAAAAATAAACCCCTTAAAAAATATATTTTAAGATGTCTGATAATAGAGTTAAGCTGTGGTAAGTTCTTAGAATTGAGTTAAAAGTGGTGATTATTTGTCCATGCCGGAGGAATTATTTTGCTGCAGCAGAGCTTGGTTTTGCAGAGTGCTCAGGTAAAGGTAGAAGGTAGTGTTGGATTGTCTAGTTTGATTAAGCTACTCTTTGTCTAATGTTTTGAATTCTTAAGGAAAGGATGGTTAGCATTGCTCGGGACGCGCAATAGTTCAAGTTTGGGGGTGTGATAACTACCAAAAAGGTAGTTATTTAGGCCTCATTTCTATAATGATTTGTGTGTCTTTTGTGCTTAATAGGGTTGGTTTTGGATAGATATTACATGTTTTAACCCATTTGGAAGAATGGAAGCTTTGGAAATTATTTTATGCATAATGCATTGCTGAGTGTCTGGAGGGAGCAAATTCTGTGTTGCAGCAAAACTCGGAGCAAAACTGCCACGCCACAGCTCATTAGCCTACTTCATGAACTAACTTCTGTTGATTTATTTTCGGGATAAAGGAGCAAGAAGAGCCATACACGTGTCCAGGTTGACCTAATTCAAGCCTCCTATCCTTCTATAAAAGGAAGTAGCCGCCCAATTCAAAGTCATTCCACTTTGGGAGAAAACATTCCATTCTTGGAAAGTTCCTTCCACCTTTGGGAGCCGAATAGTGAAGACAGATTGGAGACCATCAAGAAGGCCATAATTTGCAAGCTGATCAATGCTTACCCAGATTGGAGATTAATATTTTCTTCTATTATCTTATGATTATGGACATGCCTACTCAGAGTGTAATTTGTGTCTCCATGCATATTATGAACTAAGTAGCTTAGGCGTTGGTTAGGAACAATGTGATTGACGTGCTTAACTTTAGTAGTATAATGTTTATTGCATCTTGGTTAATTGTTGTGCTTGTTTCTTTTCTATGCCCGTCTGGCCAACCGGTAAGAATACCTCTCTCTATTTTCAAGGATGATTTAGAGAGTGTGTGGAGATTAATCACACTACGATCGTCGTGTATTGGTGAACGACAGTGACTGAGCTAGGGATATCCAGTTGCCTAGTGCTTGATCGGTCGTTCTTCATTGGGTTTGAAACACATTCCAAAAAATCTGGAGTTCCGGGAGGAATCCGCTAATAATACTGCGAGAGTTTGCATGATCAATAATATTGCTAGAGCATCTTTTAAAACAATTACTAATTCCTGACCAGTGCCTGTTTCCAAATTGTCTGCCTATTTGATTATTTTATGTTCTTTCATTTCTTTTGCTTCGGCATTATTTTTACAAAAACCAAACATTTTTACTATCTTTGAAATCATTAAAGAGCTATAAAAAATAGATAAAGTGGAAGCTAGTTCAGGCCTTAGATTGATAATACTTATTACTTGTTGTGGATTGTGTATACTTGCACAGAGTTCTAGAGTCTTTTATACCATATTTTTACTCACTTTAGGAACCCAACAACTGTCCAAATATCGCCTACAATGAGTCCATTATTTCATTGGTCGTCGTCATGTCCCTTGCAGGACTTTGAGGGAAAGTTGCGCTCCGAAGATGGAAAGATTCCTGGAAAAAAAGAACGCTAGACAGAACATCACTTATGCTTGTCAAGATGAAGACATTTTCCTTGTCATTGGCTCTAGTCCATCTGTCATAGGCGTTTCAATTTACTGAAGTTCCTGTCGGGCCAGGGTTAGGTGGACATTCTTCCGTTAAGACGAATTGAAGATCATCAATCACTAATACTGTATTTAAATTTGATATCCAGGTTCCATAGTTGTTGCCGTTATGTTTTTCTGAAGCTAATAGTTGTACTAAAGAGATAGACTTGCTGAAAAACATAAATAAATCATTTATTAATGAATTATATTGGTTATTAATAAATCCAATTTGAGTTTAGCAAAAGGAATAATGTACCCATCTCATAATTATTTTGCAACGATACTTCACTGAGTCAAAATAACTGCTACCGAGGGGTAATCAATCACTCCTTCACTAAACCAAGACATTCTTGACTAAAATCTATAACCATAATAACTTCTTTATTTCGGCATCATTTTTGGTTATCGCTACTTCGGTAAAGAATAAGCTAACCATTGGTTTACCTTGTAAGTGTGACCATCAAGTTTCTAAGATTTTAGAGAACGGCCCCATCCATGCTACCGAATGGAAAAGCTAATGTTGGGAATGGTTCTAAGAAATCCTTATCCAATTCTGGTCTTTACTGTGTTTCGATCCCTATCTTACATCCCTCCGAATGGTGTGGTAGCTCTAGGGCATACTTAGTAGGCGCAACATAGAGATCTCACGGTGTAAACTAATGGAAGAGACCGTATGATGCGTTGACATGCTTCCTTCTCGCACTTACTTTAAATACTTTCTCCATTCACGTTGATATTGACTTAAGCAAACACCTTCCAAATGGAACAGTTGCGTTAGTAAGCAACACGAGGCCAAGCATAAATCTCACCGTGTGAATTTATAAGGAGAGCGTGAGAAAAACTATGTTTATCTTTTCTCCCACTTAGTATTTTAACGATGTTGGGTAAATTGTTACTTAGGGATATTCCAACTAATTGAATATCTACCTAAGTCTAGGTTATAAATTAACCTACAATGTCTAGGTGATTTATAACCTTACATCTCTCACGTGCATGCTCGTAAAACCTAGGTTAACCTAACTCAAGTACTGGCCTGATGCCCAGGTAGGAGGTGTTCCGTAACCGTCAACTTAAATACCTCTAGCCTTAGACAGCATCGAATCGGGTAAGTTCTCTTGTAACCTTAGCTTTACAAGTTATCGACCTATTCTATGAAATTGGTTTGTTTTAACCCTAGGTGAGCAAGCAATTATCTTTGTTATAGCTTTTACGTCTATTTCCATTTATATATAACTCGATTATAATAGAGATCGACCTATAACATGCTTTCTAATTGATGTTAACGCTTTAATATAGAGCTAAGGAAGTTTCATGTTGCATGCTTGTTCATTTTCATTTAGAATATATAACGATTATAATTAACGTGAACTATTCATTAAGAATGGATCTAACATGAAACCTAAATCACACATACTTATATTATAACTCTTTATAACATACTTAAATGCATGAAGCATGCTTCCTATGGTGGGATTTTAAATCTATATGACATACTCTTATGCATATTTCATTCATTCTAATTATAACATGCATTCACAAAGCATAAATAATTAAACCACACTGAAATGAACCGGTTTTGGCAATTCAAGCAAGTAACCAACTAAATTATTACAAATAATAATTAACTGATATGTTGTGAGGCTCCCGGGAATCTCGAAAAAACCCGAACCGACTTGGAAGGCATCGAACTGAACCAAAAAAACCAGGTCATCTTCCCGGTTCCTGGTCCCAGTCTCGGTCTCGGTCCTCATCGTGTGCATCCTGGTCAACCAACTTGAGTTGTTCCCATTCTTTCGATAAATTACAACACTAAACAGACTCTAATGACTCTCCAAAAATTACAGACTCTTCTCTACACATTAATGCTCATATACATGTGAGCAATTACAATTTCATCAACAAATTGAAGAGTAAATAATTGCCAAGGAGCCAAAGGAGGGAGGAAAGGAAGGAAAGGATGTGGTGATTGATGCCTAAATGAGGCAGCAAGAGGTGCCTTTTATAGGCCCGAATTGGAGGTAGCTTCCTGACGCTGCTATGCACGCGTTGTGTTGCCCAAGAAATGGACAGCGTCGCGACGCTGTGCCATTTTCCAGCAATTTCAGGTACGGTTTGGGCTTCTAATTGGGCCTTCTCTTCATCTTTTTTTTGGACATTTTCTTCATGATTGGCCTCTTTGACTCCCCTCTTTGTCGAAGCTTGAATTTGGGCTTGATTGGCTTCATTTTGGGCATTTTTTCCCCAAAATCCACAACTTTGCTTCTAAGGACCAAATAACAAAATACATAAAATATTTTCATTAAAAACATGATTAAAGCACAGAAAAGCCTAATAAATTGGGACTAAAATAGCGACATTTTTGCACGCTATCACACCCCCAAACTTAAGTTTTTGCTAGTCCCGAGCAAAATAAATTCTAAAAAGACTCTATAAACAAGCACCACACACTCATGAAGAAATCTTAAACTAGTTTGAACTTAAGATTAATGAATAGCATGCTCAAGACTTATTTATTGATTCTTTTACTAACCTAAATTAGTATTATGGCTTTCTCCATTTGTTTTCCCCTACACTGGCTAAGAGCCCCTAATAGGTCGGAGTTCTTCTATAATGCAAAAAAAAAAAAAGAAACTAGGGTGCCTGATATTTTTCTTTTCTTTCTCATGGGGGAGCAAAACTCACAAGTATTTTTATTTTTCTTTTTCTTTTTCTTTTGTTGCTCCCCCAAACTTGCATTTTGATTTCTAATGGTACTAGCTTTCACACTACGGTGCAGGGACCCTTAACCTGAATTTTATTCTTTGGTTGGCCTAACTGATCACACCGTAGGTAGTTCTTTTTACCCCTAGGTTTTTTCTTTTGTGCAAGCAAAAATTTTCTTTTCTCTCATTTTCTTTTCTTGCTCGTGCTTTTCTCTCAGCGGGAATGACATTTTTTTTATTTTTTTACATAGCTCTTTAGAATAATCAAGCCTGAACTTCCTAATATTATAAACTAAGCCTATCGGGGTGACAACAAACTTTAAAAACCATAATAAGAATCTAGATTTTCAAAGATGTCATTAGATAAGACTATTGCATGTTTTAGACATCAAAACTAAATATCAAAAACTTTTAAAATTTCACAGTTTATGTCGTGCTCCCAGATTCCACAACATATAAACCATTTTCTCTCAAAACTTCTAAAATCACATCCTTGGCTATCATAACTATCTATTCATGCATCCAACAAAATTTACATATGCTTAACAAATCGAAAGCCCCCCCCCCCCCCCCAAACTTAAACTAACCATTGTCCCCAATGTTTTAAAAATAGTGAAGCATAGAGAGGGATACTGAGACTTCCCTGAGCTAGGAGCGCTTCATCCTCTTCTTTTGGATCCAGAAAAATGGGATTTTTGGAATTTTGGGATTTGGTTAGGTGATCCTGCATAACAAAATTGAATCACGAAACAAAGGAAAATTATTTACCGCAAAAACAACTATCTAAACTTTAATCCTTGGGTTTCCTCCCAAGCAACACTTTCTTTAACGTCTTTAGCTAGAAGAGGCTCAGCACGCTTACGGAGGCTCAAAATAAAAATTTTCATCCTCCTCCGGGCCCTGCAAAAAATCACGCACCGACTTGCACATTGCAAACAGGGGAGAAAAAAAACTTTCCCCTGGCCCATCTTCACTAAAGAGATTGTCATAATAAAATTTCAAAAAATAATCAGCTGCATCAAATCTCTTTACTTGTTCTGATTTAGTTTTCATATCTTTCAATCATCACATTGTGTTCCCTAAATAAAATTGAACAAGATAATTCACAATACTTGATTTGCTTAAAAATGCAATCCAGAGGACGACATTCGAATTACATTCACTATATTATTACCTGACCTGTGCGCTTGCGGTAGGAAAAGATCACATCAAGTTTTTTGCGCCGTTGCCGGGGATTGGCAAATTTAGCTATGATATTGTGAAAAAAATGTTCGGTCTTAATTTATGGTGTATTTTTAATTTTTTGGTTGATTGCATTTTCTTCCTTATTTGTTTCTCTTTCCATATTTGTTTTTATAGCTTAGTTTTTCTTTTAGTTGTGTAATCTTTTCCTTATTTGTTTCTTGTTGTTCCTTTTTAGATTAGTTTTTCCTTATTTTTTAGTTTCCTTATTTGTGTTTTGCCATATTTATTTTTTCATTCCATATTAGTTCATTTTGTTTCCTTTTCTAGATTATATCTTCCATTTTAAGATTAGTTGTTTTCTTTTCTTTATTTCTTTCCATAATTGTTTTTCTTTCCTTTTTAGGGTAGTTTTGGTTTTATATGCGTCATAGTAGAGAATTGCTACCGTTAGATCCAGAGATTGAAAGAAAAATTCATAGGCTTCAAAGGGAGAATAGAGAAATTATTCAAATGGCTGACCAAAATCCACCTGAGGAGCCTAGGCCTATTAGAGATTATTTTGAGCCTGTGTTTCAGGGACAACAGTCGGGGATTGTCTATGCCCCGATTAATGCCAAACACTTTGAGCTGAAGACCGGTCTCATTCAGATGGCTCGAGACTGTGCATATAGAGGATCGCCCACCGAGGATCCAAATTCTCATCTTAAATCATTTTTGGATATTTGTGGGACGGTAAAAATTAATGGAGTTTCTGAGGATGCTATTCGCATACGCTTATTTCATTTTTCTTTGCAGGATCAAGCACGAGATTGGTTGCAGTCTATTACCCCTGGGAGCATTACCACCTGGGATGCTTTAGTCCAGGCCTTTCTGAAGAAATTTTTACCTCCTACAAAGACGGTCAAGCTGAGGACCGAGATTGGGACATTCCAACAACAATTTGATGAGCAGCTGTTCGAAGCTTGGGAGCGATTTAGAGAGTTACTGAGGAAGTGCCCTCAGCATGGATATCCCGACTGACTTCAGGTTCAATTGTTTTTATAATGGTTTAACTCCTAGTACAAAAACTATTGTTGATGCAGCTGCAGGTGGGACTCTGTTGTCCAAGACCGTGGAAAATGCTCACACACTTCTAGAGGATATGGCCACCAACAGCTATCAGTGGCCATCTGAGCGGTCTACACTCAAAAAGATTGTTGCTGGAGTGTTTGAGGTTGATAAAGTAAGAGCACTCCAGGCCTAGATGACCTCCCTTGCTAATGCTTTTATGAAATTTTCAGGTACAGGGAGTGCACAGTCAATTGAATCAGCTGCTGCTTTAGCATCCAGACCTCAGGAGGAGACCATCGAACAGGTTCAGTATGTATCAAATTCTAATTTTAGGGGATATAATAATAATGTTACACCTACACATTATCACCCTAACAATAGGAACCATGAAAATTTCTCTTATGCAAATACTAAGAATGTTCTTAACCCCCCTGGTTTTGCCCCTCAAACTCAATAAAATAAAAAGTTAGAACATCTTGTTGGAGCTTTCATTGCAGAGTCTAGTAACAGGACAACAAAATTAGAGGAGGCAGTCATTGCCATCAACTCAAGAGTGAATGGCCACAGTGCAACTATACAGAACATTGAGACTCAGCTGGGACAGTTGGTGAGTGTTGTGAGCACTATGAATAAAGGTAAGGCCCAAGCTGAGCAAGAGAAAACCCTGATGGAGTACTATAAGGCAATCACTGTGCACTAGGAGGAATCTGACGGGGAGCCTGAATCTGAGGACTATGAAACGCCTACAGGGGAAGCTGAGGAGGACACATCATCAGATGAGGCTGAAAAGCCTAACCCTGAGACTCCTATTCCTAATCCCACATTGATGGTTCCAAAGGAAAAGAAAAAGAACAATCGGGTTCAGTTTGATAAATTTATGAATGCTTTTATGAATCTGAACATTAATATTCCTTTTGCAGAGGCGTTAGAGATGCCACAATACAACAGGTTTATGAAGGAGTGGTTAGCAAATAAGCGAAAGGAAAAGAAGGTTGACACTGTATATCTTGCTTCCACATGCAGCACCAGAGTACAACAGAAAGTACCTGAAAAAGTAGCAGATCCAGGGAGTTTTTCTGTTCGTTGTAGTTTTGGTACTTACTCTTTTAGTGCATTATGTGACTTAGGTGCTAGCATTAATATTATTCCTCTGTCCTTGTGCAAAAAGTTAGACATAGGTGAGATTAAATCTACTCCTGTAAAGCTCCAATTGGCTGATCAGTCTGTGGTTAGACCAGTTGGCATTGTAGAAAATTTTTTAATCAGAGTAGGTAGATTTTTCCTCCCTATTGACTTGTATGTTATGGACATGATAGAAAATCCTTCAATGCCTGTCATATTAGGAAGACCATTCCTCGCTACTGGGCGAGTGATTATTGATATTGAGAGCAAGGAGCTCATTGTTAGAGTCAGGAACGAAAAAGAAATTTTTAAAGTAGTGGAAGACTCTAAAGAACAATCTGAAGTGCTGTTCATGGGCTATAGGAAAGGTGCAAGAAAGAGCACCACTGTTGGATTCACAAAAAAGAAGCCTCCTTGAAGCACGGTCAACACGTCGAGCTAATGACGTTAAACAAGCGCTTTTGGGTGGCAACCCAAGTAAGTAGTGTGTTTTCTTTTTGTTTTTAATTTATTGTTTGTTTTTTTTTTGTAGGTCTTGTTTTCTTTCTCTCCTTTGCTTTCAAGCTTTCAAGATTCCAAACTTTCAGTCAAGAAGTCATCATTATTCCAGGCCAGTATTGTTCACTCCTTTCATTCTTTTATTGCTCTCATGCTTGTTTATGCCTTATTTTCTGTATACATTGAGGACAATGCATGTTTTAAGTTTGGGGGTGGATTAGCATGTTTGTGGAGCCCTTGAGCATCTGAGTTTGGGCTATAGTTTTGAGCTTTCTTTGAATTATGCATATGGTTGTTTTCTGGTTGCTACTTTTGCATGATTATGATGTCCTAGGATAGGCTTTCTTGTCAATTTTCAAGCTTGTGATGAGTTGTAAGCATGAGTGCCCAAAAGGGAGACTTTTTAAAATTTTTCTAGGAGATGGCTTGCATGAGTAGAGTATTTGTCTTGGCTAGATTTGGATTTGAATGCTTATGAGCGAATTATTGAGTTCATATGCTTGTTGTCACCTCGATAGGTGTAGGGTAGAGCTAAAGAGTTAATTTTTTGCAAATTAGCATGTTTGATCTTGCTTAGGAGAAAAGAAAAGAATATCTGCTTATCATGTTCATAACGAAAAATCATTCTTGTTGGTATTTTTGAAAAAGAAAAAAGTCATGACTTATGCGCGCAATATGTAATGGTTAATAAAGATTAAGGCAAAAAGAGCTACCCCTGTTGTGATCAGTTAGGCCAACCAGAGAAAACTCAGGTTAAGGGTCCCTACAATGGCTGTGTGAAAGTTAGTGCCACATATAAATGCTTAATTCAATTGTTAATTAAAAGCACCTAAGTATGGAGAAAAAACAAACTAATTTGTTCCATTAACTCATTAGTGAAACCTTAGTGCCAGTGTAGAGGGAAGATGAGCTGAGAGTTTAATAATCCAATCCCGAGCTAGTAGAGTCTGATCTTGTTGAGTTAGATCTCGCTTGTGCAAGTTAATTTTGGAAAATTTTTAATTTGTCTCCCTCATTGGTCCTTGTGTGCATGTCTCTTGCTTGCTTGGTTATTGACTTTTGAGCCTTGAGGATTGAGTTATGATTCTTGCATCCATACTTCTATTGTATGTTTGATTTGTAGTTTGCTCGAGGACTAGCAAAAGCTTAAGTTTGGGGGTATTTTACCCTAAAATTTAAATGAGTTCATAGTTGAATGCTCGGATTAGAGTCCCTATTTAATTAAAGGTTCTTTCCTTGTTGTAGTTTGCTTAAGAACCTTGGAGTTAAGGAATTTCTTGAAGGTTAATAAAATATTTCCTTCACTAAGGTAAGTAGCCTTTTGAATAAATTTTGTGCTTTAAAACTCATTTAAGTTGAGTGTGGCTTATGATAACATGGGTTGGATTAAATCCTTTAGTTGCCCCTTGGAATTTAAGTAGCTAATTGTATTCAAAATTTCATGTTTTAAGTGCATTATATGGTAGCTGAAAATGGTAAGTAACATGCTGCATTGGAACGAAATGTGTATGTTTGGAATGATTTGGTTACTCCCGGCATGAAAATGTGTATAAGTGGTTCGGATTGAGACGGAGGTGATATGTTGCGTTAATTTCAAGAATATGGCTACTAGATGTATAATTGTGTTGTGTGATAGAAGCGAGTGTATGACTGATGTATATTTTATAGCTGACTGACATTGTTGTGGGGAACTGGGGGTTTGTGTTTTTCTCTGCTTAGGAGGGTTGCCGTTAAAAAAATAGCAAGAGTTAAAGGGTCCTAAAAGGGAAAGGATTAAGAAAGGGAAAGGAATAGGCTAGTGTCTTAGAAGAGGGTCGTGTCAATTAAACACCTGGGAATGAGATGTAATAGACTGAAATGAGGGGCTTAATGGGCGGGACTTGGCTTCGCAGTCTAGGTGCCATTTACTAACTGTGGAAGTGAATTCCTGACTTAGACTCATGAACGCCCCACCAGTGAAATGGTAGTTTAGAGCGCTACGCGCCCATTAGTGCCTTGAGGGATGAGACTTAGCTCCACTGACTGGGTGCCATCTACCATCAGTAGAAGTAGAGACCTCCCAAAACTCCCACTTGTGCACTATCAGTGAGTTGGCAAACTTATATATATATATGTGTACTAATTGAACACGAGACCCGAACTTTAGATAAATGTAATGAAATGAAATGAAATGAATGCGAATAAGATTACCTAACCCTTAGGCCTTTAACTCGAATAAAATGTTAAAACCTTGATTGTTACTTACTGAGTATTTTCTTAAATACTCATTCTTTTCCCTTACATATAACTGCAAGTAGAGGTAAATGTGTACATAACGGGTGACGGAGTGCTGCTGAGCCATGGGTTTTCTTTAGAACAGTCTTCCGCATTTTTATGTTTCAAAATTCTTCTTTTGAACTTGTACTGCGTTGTTTTAAGGTCATTTATGTGTTAAGTTTTGTTTTGAATAACTAAAGGTTTCGTTTGTTCTATTTTAACTAGGATCCCAAATTAAAAAGTTTCGAAAATTTCTAAGTATGTTTTCTTTAAATGTTATTTCCTCGTTGTTCTTAGAAGTAGAACGAAATGCATGTAGTTACAGCCTTAGAATCTAGGCATGAAAAGTAGGGTCGTTACAGGTTGTATCAGAGCCCTAGGTTATTGGTTCTATAGACTGGTTGACATCGTAAACCTTAGGTATGTCCATGGCTTATCAGCAAGCATCCGGTCACGCCAGGTACACGTTTGTTTACTTTGTAACCTGTAAATGTTATATATATTCGAAAGGATTCATGTTGTGGAAAATTATGAACAAAGTTTTGTAACTGCGAATTGTTTAAAGGATTCAAGCTTGTTTAGTAAGATAATAAAATTTTTGTGAAATAGATCATGCCTTATCGAGACTATTTTTCGCCACATGAACTGTCCGGAGGACCAGAAAGTGTACTGCGTCGTGTTCCTGGTACGAGATAATGGCCTGATTTGGTGGCAATCGATCGAAAGAACTATGGACGTCAGCAACGGACCTGTCACATGGGCTTAGTTCAAGGGAGGGTTCTTTAGGAAGTATTACCCTGCAGCCTCCCGATTCAAGAAGCAAGCAGAGTTCGTGGCTCTTACGCAGGGAAACCGAACCGTAGAAGGGTACGAGACAGAGTTTGCCAGACTGTCTCGGTTTGCCCCTACCCTGGTAGTTGTAGAGGCTGATAAGGTAGAACATTTCATCACGGGCTTAAACGAAGAGATTCAAGGCAGTGTGGCAGCCCATGAACCCCAAGACTATGCCATGGCAGTCAGAGTGGCACAACTAAATGATCGACGACCGTCGCCTGTCTCTTCAGAACCTTCCTCAGGTCATAAGCGAAGGTACGATCAGATGAGCTCGAACACACATAGGGGTCATCGTTACCCTAGACAAGGTCCGCCCCAGGACCGTCGAAAGAGAGCACATAATCAGTCAGGGCCTAATCAGGATAGGCCGTTATGTCAGAGCTAGAGAAAGTACCACTGGGTCGTTGCTTGGTAGGGACCCGTGTTTGTTTCAAGTGTGGTCGGGAAGGGCATATTGCCCCGAATTTTAATCAGAAGAAAGCTAATTATGCCGACCAGCCGTCCAGTTCAAATCAGGCATTCGGGGTGAGACCCACACAACATCAGGGCAAGATATTTGCCACCACCCGCCAAGAGGCCGAGGACCCTAATGCAGTAGTGACAGATACTATCCCTATCCTCGGCCATTATGCTTTTGTGTTGTTTGATTCGGGTTCAACGCATTCTTTTATTTTTACATCATTTGTAAGTCAAGCCAACCTAGAACTAGAGCCGCTGGGCTATGTTTTGTCAGTCTCAACTCCTGCGGGGGTAACGTTACTAGCTAGTGAAGCGGTGAAAGCCTACCAAATGTTAGTGTCTGATCGATCAATGGATGTGACATTGATCGCTGTTGATATGAGTGATTTTGACGTTATTTTGGGAATGGAATGGTTGGCTTCTAATTATGCGAACATATACTATTATCGTAAGGAGGTGATCTTCAACCCTCCGTCAGAGGCAAGCTTCAAATTTAAAGGATCGATGATCAAAGGTGCTCCTAAAGTTGTCTCTGCAATGAAGGCGAGAAAATTGATTAGCCAAGGAGCCTGGGGCTTGTTGGCTAGCGTGGCTGACACAAGGAAAACCGAGACATCAATGACGTCGATACCGGTAGTGAGGGAATTCAGAGATGTATTCCCTGAGGATCTGACAGGACTACCGCCAGCACGAGAGGTTGACTTTTGCATTCAGCTTGAGCCAGGGACTAACCCGATTTCTAAAGCTCCATATAGGATGGCTCCGGTGGAATTGAAAGAGCTTAAGGTGTAGATTCAAGAGCTGTTGGACAAAGGTTATATACGCCCCAGCGTCTCGCCGTGGGGGGCTCCAGTTTTATTTGTGAAAAAGAAGGATGGGACAATGCGTTTGTGCATCGACTACCGGGAGTTGAACAAAGTGACAATAAAGAACAGATACCCTCTTCCTAGGATTGATGACCTCTTTGATCACCTTCAAGGTGCAACAGTGTTTTCTAAAATAGATCTACGGTCAGGTTTGAAGGGAATAAAAGTCCCCACGCAGCGGAAGCGCATCGATTGGACCTTATGCCGTATATTAATTAACATTAAAATACTATTACGATAACTCAAACAAAACTTTAAACATGCTTTAAAGTGCTGTAAAATCGGTTTAAACATGCTAAAATAAATCTAAATTTATTTTAAAAACTTTTCTAACGAAAAGAGGAAGAACCGTTACAAACCTCCGTTGTAGACTTGACCGTTCTTCGCCAACGACGCTCCAACGAACGAAAACGCAGCAGCCTCCTCGCCTATTGATCGCTGGAATTTTCTTCTTTGAATGACACAATAACCACAGAGGTTACACCGGTATGTCTCTAAGTCTAGGAGGCCAAAGACTTGTGGGAGTCTTTCTCTAAGAGGGAGGCTAGAGAGAATTCTAGGTCTTGTCTTTCAAGAGTGTCAAGTGTCATGACCAATTAGGTCTAGTGTTCTATTTATAGAAGAGAGGCCATGAATAAAATATTCAATTAAATCAATCTTTTCCAAAATTGATTCAATCTTATTCCTTAATTAATCAATCATGATCAATCAATTCCCCAATTGATTAATCTTTTCCATAAATGACTAATTTCTTCCATAAGTAATTAGATCATTCCCATAAATGATTAATCACTTCCTTAAGTGATTAATTATTTACATAATTGATTAATTCATGGTTAATGAATTCTTTAATTAATTAACCACCAATTAAATATCACATATTTAATTTCCGGCCTTGAATTAATTAATTTTGCCCAAACACTTTTAGGACTTAAATTAATTAATTCTTTCAATCTTCCATCAATTTATATTTGAACTTCTTCAAATATTAATTTCTCTCATAATAATATATCAATATATATTATATTTATTTCCCTCAGTAAATTGAATATTTTCAATTTAATTACTTAGTTGCCTCAAATTGCTTTACGAGCTACCAGTGGGACCTTATGGACCTGCAGATCAGAAGCTCCAATGATGTGAGATTAATTGGTTAAACTCATTAACCACAATAATCAATATTCGTTAACTGTGTGTACATTCCACTATAGACTCACAGTTGCACTCTTCTCACTGCAAACATATTTTCTGTGTCCACGGAACTTAGACCAATATCGACTAGTTAGTCCTTCACGAGTGTCCGTAACACCAGCTGGGTCAAATTACCGTTTTACCCCTGGGTCACCTCTATTTCCTTAAGTACCAATTCTCCTCTAATGAACAATCTGTTTGTGGTCCAACCATCAAACAGAAAACCCTCTCGTGCCATTGAGAGGGTAGGGCCCTTTGTTCAAGACTCGGAGTAACCACTTAAGGGAACACTCATCTGCTTCCCTAAAGTCGGGAAGGAGTGAATTCCATCTTGTACGATTATGTTCCCAGCTCCCCATTCGATCTTGTCCCCAAAGTGGTAGGCTTATTGAGTCGGCGTATTGGCCACTCTCACCCATACAAATCAAAGGACAATCTCTCATGAGCAGGAGTCCATAATCAACTCAGGATTAAGACTAAGTTGTCTAGGTCGTCCTAGTGAAAATAGAAAACCAACTAGTTAACGGTGTTATAACTAGTGGTTACTATTTCGCGGTCCGGTCTTATGCAAACTCATTGCATAGGATACCCCCACTCGCATGTCTCCTACACGAACGCGTTGGATCGCAACGTTTGTATCAAATACAAAGTGGGCCGTATCCATAGTGTCACCAGGATAAGGCACCCAGTCTTATCCCTATACTATAGACCCTTTAGGCTGTTTCTTGAACAATGATCCCATATGTCGCTACATATAGTTCAAGACTCATATTACAGCCTTGGATGTCTAGCTTATTGGATTAGGGTTATTATTAGGCAAAGACAAACATAAAATAACTAATAACAATTAATGGAAAAATACATCAATATTATTTCATTAATATCCGGTCAACGGTTACATTCACTATCTACGAATTTTAGGGCATAAATCCCAACAAGGTTATCATCAGCTGAGGATTAGAGAGGACGATATACCCAAGACAGCTTTCCGAACCAGGTATGGGCATTACGAATTCACTGTGATGTCCTTTGGGCTTACTAATGCTCCCACAGTTTTCATGGACTTGATGAACAGGGTATTCAAGGAATTCCTGGATTCATTTTCTATTGTTTTTATCGACGACATTCTTATCTACTCCAAGAGTGAAGAGGAACATGAGGAACATGTCAAGAGAGTTCTAATTACCTTAAGAATGAATAAGTTGTATGCCAAATTCTCTAAATGTGAGTTTTGGTTACAACGAGTTTCCTTCTTAGGGCACGTGGTGTCAAAGGAGGGTGTCACAGTAGATTCAGCCAAAATAGAGGCAGTGACCAATTGGTCTCGACCTATTTCAGTCAGTGAGATTCAGAGTTTCTTGGGTTAGCAGGCTATTACCGTCGTTTTGTGCACGGTTTTTCCAGTATAGCCGCACCTCTAACTCAGTTGACTCGAAAGGATACTCCATTCGTGTGGAATGAAGCTTGTGAGGCAAGCTTCCAAGAGCTTAAGCAAAGACTTGTTTCAGCACCAGTACTTACAGTACCCGATGGTTCAGGAGAATTTGTTATTTACAGTGATGCTTCAAAGAAGGGACTGAGTTGGGTGTTAATGCAACATGGTAAGGTCATTGCTTATGCATCTCGTCAGCTGAAAGATTATGAGAAGAACTACCCGACCCATGACTTGGAGTTAGCAGCAGTGGTCTTTGCCTTGAAGATTTGGAGACACTATTTATACGGAAAGAAAATCCAAATCTTCACGAACAAAAAAAGTTTGAAATACCTCTTAACCCATATAGAGTTGAATATGAGGCAGCGGAGATGGTTAGGGTTGGTGAAAGATTATGATTGTGACATCCAGTACCACCCGGGCAAGGCAAATGTGGTTGCAGATGCCCTCAGTAGGAAGACTGCTCATGCATCTTCTTTGATTATTACTCAGGCTCGTATATTGGATGACTTGGAACATGCAGAGATTATGGTTGCAGTGGGCGAAGTTACAGCACGCCTAACTCAGTTGACAGTTAAGTCGAGCTTGAGACAGAGGATCATAGATGCCCAACCAAGTGACCCTGACCTTGTTGTTAAACGCAATCAAGAAGAGGCGGGGCAGGTGAACGAGTTCTCTGTATCTTTAGACCTCGGCTTGTGTTACCAGGGTCGCTTATGCGTACCTGGGAATGCCGATCTCAAGCAGGAATTATTAGAAGAGGCACATAGTTCACCTTTTTCAATCCATCCAGGAAGTACGAAGATGTACCATGATTTGAAACAATATTACTGGTGGCAGGGCATGAAAAGAGAGATAACGGAGTTTGTCAGTAAATGCCTTGTTTGCCAACAAGTGAAGGCCCCGAGATAGAAACCAGCGGCATTGTTACAGTCGTTGAGTGTCCCAAAGTGGAAATGGGAGCATATATCTATGGACTTCATTACAGGATTGCCTATAACGGTCAAGGGTTACACCGTGATTTGGGTCATTATCGACAGACTCCCTAAGTCAGCGCATTTTCTCCCTGGGAAGCCTACTTACACTGTTGAAAAGTGGGCACAGTTATATATGACAGAGATAGTCAAGCTTCATGGTGTGTCGGTATCAATCGTGTCAGATAGAGACCCTCGGTTCACGTCTAACTTCTGGAGGAGTCTGCAAAGAGCCTTGGGTACTCAGTTGCGTTTCAGTACAGCTTTTCACCCTTAGACAGATGGTCAAACTGAGCGATTGAACCAAACTCTAGAGGATATGTTGCGAGCATGTGTCTTGGATTTCTCAGGTAGTTGGGATGCGCACCTGCACTTAATGGAATTTGCTTATAACAATAGTTATCAAGCAACCATCGGTATGTCACCGTTTGAGGCCCTCTATGGGAAGAGATGCAGGTCCCTTGTTTATTGGGATGAGGTCGGAGAACGTCAGTTGTTGGGACCTGAATTGATTCAAGCCTCCTGTGAGGCTATTCGCACAATCAGATCGAGAATGTTAACGGCTCAGAGCCGACAGAAGAGTTATGCTGATACAAGGATAAGGGATTTAGAGTTTGACGTGGGTGATCATGTTTTCTTGAAGGTAGCTCCAATTAAAAGAGTATTGAGGTTTGGAAGGAAAGGCAAGCTCAGTCCACATTTCATTGGTCCTTTTGAAATGCTAGAACGGATTGGTCCGGTAGCTTATCGTCTAGCTGAAAGATTGGAATTCCCAATTCCGTTACAGCGGAAGCAATTGGATCGTTCGTAAATTAATTTTGTTTTACAAAATACCAATACATTGGAAAAAGGTTAAGCCATGAGAAACATACCTTCGTTGACGACTCTGAATTCTTCAAGAACGCCTTTCTTGATTGCTCTGCAATAACGAAGAACACCACCATTTGATCTTCCCCGCTATAACTCTGAGATTAGGAACGTAGTTGTGGGACTACCTAATCTTGAATGGGAAAAACTCTAAGAGAAAGTTCTCCCTAGAGTTCTTGAGTTGAGAGAATATGAGATGGCCTTATTGTGGTCATATGTTGTGGTACCTAAACCCTAGGGTTACTGTTCTATTTATAGGAGAAAGGCCATGAATAAAATATTCATTTAAAATCAATTATTTCCATAACTGATTTAATCTTTTCCATTAATCAATTCCATGACCAATCAATTCCATAATTGATTAATCTTTTCCATAAATGATTGATCACTTCCATAAGTGATTAATCATTTCCATAATTGATTAATTTCCAATTAATTAATTCTTTAATTAATTAATCACCAATTAAATATCATATATTTAATTTCAGACCTTCTATTAGTTAATTAATTAATTACCCAATTAAATATCATATATTTAATTTCAGGCCTTCAATTAATTAATTCTATAATATGAATCAAATTCATATTAAAATTTGAACTCCTTCAAATTCTCTTGTATCCTATAAATTTAATATGAATCAAATTCATATTAATATTTGAACTTCTTCAAATATTTATTTCTCTCATAGACTATAGTTTAATTAAATCTCATTTAATTTAAACTAAATTGAATAATTAATTAATTCATCTCCTAATTAAATACCCTATATTTAATTAGACATATATTTGAACTCTTTCAAATATATCAATCTCTCAATTTAATAAAGTTTAATCTCAAATTAGACTTTATATTTTAATGCATCATTATACATTATATTAATTTGTATCTCATACAATTAACTTAATTCCCAATATGAATTTGAACTATTCAAATTCTCTCAAGATATATTTGTTCCTAGTTACTCTTTACGAGCTAGCAGGAGGACCTAATGGACCTACAGATCAGAAGCTCCAATGATATGAGGTTAATAGATTAAACTCATTAATCAGGTTAACCAATATTCATTAACTGTGGGTCATTCCACTAAAGACCCACAGCTGAACTCTTCTCACTGTAGAACATTTCTGTGTCCATGGATGTAGACCTATACCGGTAAGTCAATCCTTCACGAGTGTTCGTAATCACGGCTGGGTCAAATTACCGTTTTACCCCTGTGTTACATCTGTCTCCTTAAGTACCAGCGCTCCTCTAATGAACAACCTGTTTATGGTCCAACCATTAAACAGAAAGTTCCTCTCGGGCCAGTGAGAGGACGGGATCCCTTTGTTCAAGTCTCGGAGTCACCTCTTAAGGGAACACTCATCTACTTCTCCTAGAAGTGGGAAGGAGTGAATTCCTTCTTGTGTTGTCATGTCCCCAGCCTCCCACTCGGTCTTGTCCCCAAAAAGGAAGGCATATTGAGTCGGCGTATTGGCCACTCTCACCCATGCTAATCAAAGGACAATCCCTCATGAGAAGGAGTTCATCATGACACACTCAGGATTAAGACTGAGTTACTTAGGTCATCGTATTGAAACAGTAACCTAACTAGTTAACGGTGTTACATCTAGTGGTTTACTATTTCGTGGTCCGGTCTTATGCAAACTCATTGCATAGGATACCCCCGCTTGCATGTCTCCTACATGGACGCCTTGGATTAATACGTCTGTATCGAATACAAAGCGGGTCGTATCACATAGTGCTACCAGGATAAGGTACCCAACCTTATCCTTGTACTATATACCTTTTAGGTTGTTACTTGAACACCAATCCCCGTATGTCCCCACATACTAGTTCAAGTCACATGTAAACAACCTTGGATCTTAGTTTATTGGATTTGGGTCAAATTGTGCAATATTTAACAATAACACTTTATTGTAGAAACTCAATTACACTTTATTGAAACAAGTATACAATTTGTTTACATTCACTATCTACGAGTTTTAGGGCATAAAACCCAACACTAGCATTGTCGCCTTCTCTTTCGGCGGTACACAACGTTTTCCATGTCTCCATGCTGCGAAAGTATTTGACAAATCCAACCCACAGAGTGGACTTTGAACTCTTGCAACTTAGCGAGAACTTGACTTATGAGGAGAGACCTATGCTAATTCATGATGGAGAGGTGAAGGTCCTACGTAAATGCGAGATAAGACTCGTAAAGGTCCTTTGGCGAAACCATCTGCCTGAAGAGGCAACGTGGGAGAGAGAAGACGAAATGAGGACCAAGTATCCAGAGTTGTTCCAGTACTAGCAACTTTCGAGGACAAAAGTACTTTTAAGGTTAGTATGATGTAGCAGTCGGTTGTTTTTTTTTTAAAAACAATATGTAAAAATAAAAGGGGGGAAAAGGGGAAACGTGGGAAGACTCGGTCAAACGAAAAAAAAGAGAAAATGGGGGGAAACTTCCCCCCAAATTCGTTCAATTGATCGTTTAAAAAAAATGAAATCTGAAGCTTTCTCTCTCTCCCTCTCACGATTCTTTTTCTCTCTCACAGCCCCCTTCATTTGGTCTCTCTCCCTCGTAGCCCTCTCTGTCTCCGTCCGCCATCGCTCCTCCGTCACCGCCGCTCGCCGACGCCTTCAGCCATGAATCGCCACCGACCTCGCGCCGCATGCCGCCGCCTTCAGCCGTGAAACCGCTGCCTGTCTGTTCATGTCGTCGCGCCGCACGCCACCGCCTTCAGTCGTGAAACCGCCGCCCGTCTGTTCACGTCGTCGCATCGCACGCCGCCGCCTTCAGCTGCACGTCGCCGCCACTTGAAGCTTCAGCTTTGCTTCTAAAGAATTATTTGGGGTGTCTGTAGTAGGTGGTGGTCGAATCGTCAAAGTCAGAGCTAAACTTGGAAGTTCGACAGCAAGCGGTGTTTCTGTTTTGGGTGAGTTTTTGGGTATTAATTTACCCTCAAATTTAAATGGGTTCATAGTTGAATGCTCGAATTAGAGTCCCTATTTAATTAAAGGTTTTTTCCATTTTGTAGTTTGCTTAAGAACCTTGGAGTTAAGGAATTTCTTGAAGGTTAATCAAATATTTCCTTCACTAAGGTAAGTAGCCTTTGGACTAAATTTTGTGCTTTAAAACTCATTTAAGTTGAGTGTGGCTTATGATAACATGGGTTGGATTAAATCCTTAAGTTGCCCCTTGGAATTTAAGTAGCTAATTGTATTCAAAATTTCATGTTTTAAGTGCATTATATGGTAGCTGAACATGGTAAGTAACATGCTGCATTGGAATGAAATGTGTATGTTTGGAATGATTTGGTTACTCATGGCATGAAAATGTGTATAAGTTGTTCGGATTGAGACGGAGGTGATATGTTGCGTTAATTTCAAGAATATGGCTACTACATGTATAATTGTGTTGTGTGATAGAAGCGAGTGTATGACTGATGTATATTTTATAGCTGACTGACATTGTTGTGGGCAACTGGGGGTTTGTGTTTTTCTCTACTTAGGAGGGTTGTCGTTAAAAAAATAGAAAGAGTTAAGGGGTCCTCAAACGGAAAGGATTAAGAAAGGGAAAGGAATAGGCTAGTGTCTTAGAAGAGGGTCGTGTCAATTAAACACCTAGGACTGAGATGTAATAGACTGAAATGAGGGGCTTAATGGGCGGGACTTGGCTTCGCAGTCTAGGTGTCATTTACTAACTGTGAAAGTGAATTCCTGACTTAAACTCATAAACGCCCCACCAGTGAAATGGAAGTTTAGAGCGCTACGCGCCCATTAGTGCCTTGAGGGATGAGACTTAGCTCCACTGATTGGGTGCCATCTATCATCAGTAGAAGTAGAGACCTCCCAAAACTCCCACTTGTGCACTATCAGTGAGTTGGCAAACTTATATATATATAGGTGTACTAATTGAACACGAGACCCGAACTTCAGATAAATGTAATGAAATGAATGTGAATGAGATGACCTAACCCTTAGGCCCTTAACTCGAATAAAATGTTAAAACCTTGATTGCTACTTACTGAGTATTTTCTTAAATACTAATTCTTTTCCCTTACATATAACTGCAGGTAGAGGTAAAGGTGTATAGAACGCGTGACGGAGTGCTGCTGAGCCATGGGTTTTCTTTAGAATAGTCTTCCGCATTATTATGTTTCAAAATTCTTCTTTTGAACTTGTACTGCGTTGTTTTAAGGTCATTTCCGCGTTAAGTTTTGTTTTGAATAACTAAAGGTTTCGTTTGTTCTGTTTTAACTGGGATCCCAGATTGAAAAGTTTCGCAAATTTCTAAGTATGTTTTCTTTAAATGTTATTTCCTCGCTGTTCTTAGAAGTAGAACGAAATGCATGTAGTAACGGCCTTAGAATCTAGGCATGAAAAGTAGGGTCGTTACATTGTTTCCCTCTCGGTTTGCCACTGATAACTGGTTGCCGCAATTTCCTGTAATAGATCTTTGGCTTCCGTCACTATTTTGGAAAGAAAGTTTCCTCCTGCTGATTTGTCTAGGACTGTCTTGGTGGAGGGATTCAATCCATTGTAAAACAACTGCACTTGGAGCCAATCAGGACATCAATGTTGGGGGCATCGCCTAAGCATTCCCTTGTATCTCTCCCATGCCTCGTACAACTGCTCCTCATCAAGCTGCCTAAACGTTTCGATTTCAGTTTGGAGCTTGGTAGTCTTGGCAGGCAGGAAAAATTTCGTCAGAAAAGCCTGGGCAAGCTCGTCCCATGTACTAATACTGCCCGTCTCGACTGATTCGAGCCAATCCTTTGCTATGTCTTGTAGAGAAAATGGGAACAACCTCAATCTTATTGCGTCTGCCGGAACTCCATTCATCTTCACCGTCCCACATATTTCCAAGAATGATCGCAGATGTGAGTGTGGGTCCTCAGAAGGATGTCCCTGAAAAGAGTTATCGTGCGCCATCTGAATCAATCCTATCTTAAACTCAAAATTGGTGGCTTGGATTGGGGCGTAAACAATTCCAAAATTCTCGGTGGGAAGAACTGGCTGTAGAAAACCTCTGATTGCCTTGGGAGCTTCATCTTGGTGGGCCATTGCTTCTGCTAATATTTTCTCTCTAAGAATGGTTCTAAGAGTCCTGTCAATTTCAAGATCTAGCGGAAACAAATTAACCACCTTGTTCCTTCGCATACAATACTCCCAATCAATCAAAAGAACCAAACAAAAACAAAAATAAAATACTATTCACAAATTAATGAAGAAAAAAAATATTTACACCTGAATTACTATTTATCCTTTTCTTTTTTATGTTAAGAAAAATTGATTTGCTTAAAAATGAAGCCTCCCCAACAACGGCGCCAAAAACTTGTTGCTCACCGCCGAGCGAATACCGCAAGCGCACGGGTCGTCACAAGTAATATAAAACGGTAGGTAATACCGAGTATCGAATCCTCAGGGAGGCGAAGCGAAGATTAAGCAAAAATAAAATCTCTTGAGCACTAAAAGTACTTGGGTGAAATAATATTTAGGGAACAACTCATGCAATAAAGAGGAATTTAAAATTCAAAGCAATTAAAGAAAATAATTTGATCAATCGAATTATAAAATATGGAGAAAGAGTTTTCTTTTAATGGCAAGAGGGGTCTTGAAAATCAAATATTAGCTAAACATTTATTATAATTATACTATTTCATTGCCCAAGTAATTATAATCCTAGAATCTCCATTAATCACATAGGTTCTCCTGTCGGTTTCCCCTAATTGTAATTAATTCATTTTAACAACCTAAGTGTCCTTAGCGCCATTAAAAAACATTAATTATTACGCTCTGATTCATTTTTTGGAATCTAAGTTTAATCAACTAATCCCGGTGTCACGACAGACAATTAAACTAGTTGCATGGATTAGGAGCTATCCTAACTTCTCTCCGTCGAGTTTCCACTAAGAATCGAATCATTACACAATTGGCCAGATTGAAGAAAGCATTAAGCACATCCATACAAATAATTAGGACAAAGGGCAAGAGACAGGAAATTATAACAATATTTAAACTATAATTTCATTCCAAGACCCCAAATTGGGGTTTAGCTACTCATAGCTAAAATATCCACAACATTTACAATGAAAAGCATAATTAAGAGCATAGAAGGAAAGGAATTGACCGTCGAAAAACCCATTCGCTAACGCTCGGAGCTTCGCCGACTACTCCTTGAGCTTTCTAAGATGCTTTGCAAAATTCCCCAAAATATTTCCAACTAAAGAAATCTCTCAAAAAGGCTAGAAAGCCTTGAGAGAGGCTCCCAATGAGCCAAATGAGGGAGGAAAGGAAGGAAAGGATGTGGTGAGTGATGCCTAAATGAGGCACCAAGAGGTGCCTTTTATAGGCCCGGATTGGAGGTAGCGTCGCGACGCTACATAGCACAGTGTCGCGACGCTGCTATGCACGCGTCGTGTTGCCCAAGAAATGGACAGCGTTGCGACGCTGTGCCATTTTCCAGCAATTTCAACTACGGTTTGGGCTTCTAATTGGGCCTTCTCTTCATCTTTTTTTTTTTTTTGGCATTTCTTCATGATTGGCCTCTTTGACTCCCCTCTTGTCAAAGCTTGAATTTGGGCTTGATTGGCTTCATTTTGGGCATTGTTTTCCAAAAATCCACAACTTTGCTCCTAAGGACCAAATGACAAAATAAATTAAATATTTTCATTAAAAACACAATTAAAGCACAGAAAAGCCTAATAAATTGGGACTAAAATAGCGGCATTCTTGCTCGCTATCAGTATTATCTGGGATGTTCTGTTGAGTTTCATTGCAAATGACTTTCATGATATTTGCGATAAGTTTTTAGGGAGTTTGTTTTTGATGAGTTGTTCCATTTGCAAAGATTAGTTTCGTTTTTCGATTTGTTAAGGTATTGTGTTTGGGAGGGGGGGGGTCAATACCTTGTTGCACTCAAGTTACTGTATTTAGGGAGTTTAATTTTGTTGAGTTGTTTAGTTGAATTGTTCCATTTGCAAAGTTGAGTTTCTAAGTTGTAATTGTTAAGTTATTCTATTTGGTGGGTCAATACCTTGTTGCACTTAGTCATTTTAACTAGTTATTGTGTTTTTTAAAGTTTAGTTTCACTTATTTTCCATTTAGTTGTTGTGTTTAGGAAGGCTAATACCTATTTGCACTTAAGTATTTTAACTAGTGTTGTTGTTGTGTTTAGGGGATGGTCAATACCTTGTTGCCCTTAGTTCTTTTAACGAGTTTACTTGTTTTCAGTGATACATTTAGTTGTCACGGTGTTGTTGAGTTGAGTTTGATTGCAAATGGCTTTCATGATATTTGGGATAAGTGTTTAGGGAGGTTATTTTTGTTGAGTTGTTCCATTTGCAAAGATGGGTTTCGTTGTTTGTTTTATTAAGGTATTATGTTTGGGAGGGGGGGGGTCAATGCCTTGTTGAACATAGGTTATTGTGTTTATGGAATTTAATTTTATTGAGTTGTTTAGTTGAATCGTTCCATTTGCAAAGTTGAGTTTCTAAGTTGTAGTTGTTAAGTTATTCTATTTGGGGGGTCAATACCTTGTTGCACTTGGGCCCTATAACTAGTTGTTGTGTTGTTTAAAGTTTAGTTCCACTTATTTTCAATTTAATTGTTGTGTTTAGGAAGTTAGATACCTATTTGCACTTATGTATTTTAACTAGTGTAGTTGTTGTGATGTTGATAAGTTTAGTTTCATTAAGTTCTTATAAATTTAGTTTCAGCTGTTTTATTCAGTTCTTTGAATAGAGATGGTTGCTTATGTTGTTACGTTTATGTTCATTATTTCTCATAAGTGTAGTTGTGTTCATGTTTGTTCCATGTTGAAAGTTCTTGTTGTTGTAAGTTTAGTTTCATAGCTTTTGATGAGTTGTTTGTCTTGGTTTGAGTTATATCATCTCTTTTTCAATTATTTAACCTCATGCTCACATATTTTATTTCTTTTTTTTTCTGCTTAGATGAATGAATGGTTTGACAAGGCGCTCCCACTTTTTGTATGGAAATGTGAAGAATGTAGGTTCGTTTTTTTGTTTGTGATCTTTTGTTAGTCATTTTGATGTTATGTGAATCATTTTGTTAAATAAGCTTCGTCTAGACTTGAGATCATTTTAGAAAATGATCAATTTGTATTAGATTCTACACATGTTTCTTGGTTATGGTTAATATATGAAGTAGTGCATTTTCACTTTAAATTGGTATATGACATTTATATTTGAACGTTGAATTAGTAATTAGTTGGAAGATGGTAATATTATTTTATTTCTACGTTTACTTATTGAATTAACTATTTATTTTTTAAATCATAGACAATTTTTAGCTAGATAATGTCGGTAAACGATCACAGTACAGTGCGTTCCCATGACAACATGGAAAGCATACCCAAAAAAAACTCGCATTGAGGTTTTAGTGACGCGTAATATTACTTTTACCGACACACACAGCTGTCGCAAAATATCTGATTTCTTACAAGTTTGAGTGCTTTAGCAACGTTGTCCATGTCACTAAAACTGATTTCCTGTGACATGTAGGCTGCGTCACTGAAGATTAATTTTTAGTAACCTGCAAACCGCGTCACTGAAAACCATCTTCAGCGACAACAAGGTAGATGTCGCTGAAACATATTGCCAGCGATGTGTCCCCACGTCCCTACTTATCCCTTACACCAACGTGTAGACGTCACTGAAGATCACTTTTAGCATCGTCTACAATAGACGCCGCAAATACTTACAACTATGCGAAACAGTGACAGATGCAGCGACAAAGCCATGCGCGTCGGTGAAATTTGTAGCGACGTGTTTTTCGTTTCAGCGACGTGTTTCGTGTGCCACTAAAGGTGTTTTTTCTTGTAGTGAATTAAGGTGTTTAGGTAAGGCTTTCAACTCTACTTTTGGTGCTTTTATGACAGATGGCAAAAGTTTATTGGCTTGAGAAAGGATTCCGACATTCATTTCCAGAGAGTTTGTGGCCGACCCAAAGGGTGAGTCCTCACTATCGTCCTCTTCTGCTCTGTCTTCCAAGTCCTGATGGGTAGCATAGTCATCTTGTGTGATTGTGTCCTATACCAAAGAGTCTACTACATCGACCTGACATACTGAAGCTACAACACTTTTTGGATGTATAATCGTGTTAAACAAACTAAATGTCACAACCTTGTCATCGAACTCTAAAAACATCTGCCCTTTATCCACATCAATTTTAGCATAAGCAATTTTCATGAATGGTCTCCCAAGTAAGATGGTGGCAGAGGTGGGGGCACATGTTCATCAATATTTATTATGTAAAAATCGACAGGAAATATGAAGTCACCCACCTTAACTAAAACATCTTCCACACAACCTAGAGGGTGAACTACAGTTCTATTAGCTAGTTGCATAACAATGTTAGTTTCATGCATGCCATTGAGATTAAGTTCTTGATAAATAGAATATGACATGATGTTTATAGATGCTCCTAGGTCTAGTATGCATCACTCCAGTCTCCTATCTCCAATCATGCATGGCAATGTGAACACACCTGGATCTTTACACTTTCGTGGGATGTCCTTTTTCAACATGGCTGAAACATTTTTGCTTACCACTACCCTTTCTTTTTCTCTGGGTCTCCTGTTTTTTGTGCATAAGTCCTTAAGGAATTTTGCGTACGTGGGAATTTGCTTGATCGCATCAAGAAGTGGGATATTCACCTTCATGTGCTTGAATATATCCATCAGCTCTTGGTCCAATGCATGCTCTCTTGGTTTAGATAACCTGCTGGGAAAGGGAGCCTTGGGGACATCATCATTAAGAGATATTGGAGGATCGGAAGTTACACGAGCAAGAGACTTGGGGGAGCTCGGTCTAGCCCCTTCATTCATTTCTTGAGGTGGGTCAGGAACTGGGGGAGGAGTCCTGGGAGGGAGTTCCTTGCCACTTCTCAGTGTGACAACACTGCCATGCTCGGGATCGGAGTTGTGTTGGTCAGAGCTCCCCTTCTTATTAACTTCTTCTCCTAGCTTATTCACCTGGTTCTCAAGGTCTAGGATTGAGTCACGTGTCTCTTGTCTAGACCTTACTGAAAAATCAACGAACATGTTAACCATGTCCTCCCACGACACACCTGGGGATGAGTCGAGCTCTTGAGGAAGCCCGATTCAAGGGATTCATGGTGTTTGAGCCTCTGTGAAACACCTACATGGTTGTTCACATCATTCACCTCAGGCAATTTTTGCCTTTTTCCTTGGCTCGATCTGAAAAAAGAGAACTAACGAGTTTAAAGAGTTCATGCAGTTCAATTTGAAGTTCACTTACCTCGCTTTTGGAAGCTGCTTGATTCTGAGTTGAGGGTTCCCTAGGCAAAACTGCTGGGAATTTTTAGCCATGCTCAAGATTAGATCTCTGGCCTCTGAAGGGGTTTTATCAAGCAAAGTTACTCTGCTATTAGCATCAATCATGCTCCTATCTAAAGGAAACATCCCCTCATAAAAATATTGGGGCAGGAGGTGATGGAGAATCTTGTGGTGTGGGAAGCTTGCACAAGGCCGATTGAATCTATTCCAAAAGTCATACAAGCTTTCTCTTGAATCCTGACAAATCTAAATTTCCTTACTTAATTTAGCAGCTCGACTAACAAGAAAATGTTTTTCCAGGAACTGCCTTTTCGTTTCATTCCATGTGTTGATAGAGCCGGAGGGAAGGTAATAAAACAAACCTTTTGCTGAATCCTTTAGCGAAAAGAAGAATGCCCTCAGGTTCAATGCTTCCTCTGCCACTCCATGAGGTCTCATACCAGAACATAAAATGTAGAATTTCTACAAATGCTTGTGTGGGTCCTCTCCTGCAGTATCACGAAAAATAGGGAGTAAGTGAATTAAACTTGAATTTAACTCAAAGTTACCTGCCGTCTCGGGGTAGGTAATACAAAGTGGCTGCTGATTCAGATCTGGCACTGCCAGCTGCCTCAACATTCTCTCAGTAATGGCTGGGGCTTCAGCCTCTTCGAGATTATCTATTCTTCTTCTTTTTGTCCGCCTTCTTAATCTCGTCTCCACTCTAGAGATATCTGGAACCTAAGATCGTTGTCGTGCGAAACACATGTGATCATAAACCATGCAAACAAGAATTAAAAAACACAAAATCCTATAAATACTAGAAAACGCCCTTCCCCGAAAACAACGCCAATTTGACGAAGTCTGTCGTGTGGTTCGAGCCAAATAAATTTATAATCCACGACACTTTAACTATTTTGTAGAAATAGTGGTCGCAGTCGAACACAGGGAAGGGGATCTAGCACATGAAGAATTTCGTGTTCATGTAACAGAGGGGTTTTGGAAAAAGGACTGAATAAGATAAAATACTGAATTGAGAAAACAAAAATAATCATGTGAAGCAGATAAATAAGGCGAAAATCATTATGTTATTTCACTTGGCGTCCTAGTTTTATCTAAAAATTATTATTAGTCTGATTGGCTTCTTGGTTACTCAGAGCCCCCCCCCTACACTAACCTGTGTTCAAATAACTCGTTAACCCAGAACACTGCAATTAACATGATTAATTAAGTTGTCAAACAACCCATGACTACACTCCACAGAACCGCAGATACATACCATAACTTCTTCCACAAACTAGCGAGTCAGATCTCGCATTCACAACCAACGATAAAAAGATTCATGCTAGATAAAGACATTCAACTCAATTACTAGAAACAACTTAATGTTATTAACTGGAAGGAACCAAAACTAAAATGACACTAACCATAGCTAAGGCTAACTTCTCAATTTAAAGCAACTAGACAAGCCCTTAACTAAATTAAACATAAACACTATCCTATACAAGCAGAAGAGTAAAATAACTTTTTATAACAAAACTAGATATTCAAAAACTTGGAAACACGGATGGCTAGATGATGCGATGTGGACTGAAGGGAAATATTGAACATAGAAATTAAAGATGGATTTAGTCAACCAAGTTCAAGTATACACTACCGCATGCAGTAATAAAAACTCTGGAAGTATTCCAGAGGTATTGATGACATGCATAAATGTCATCATTTTCCTATTAATTTTAGCTAGGTTTATCCTTGAATTGTTTACTTTAATGCTATTTTATGTTTAAAATTCAGAAAACCGAGCCAAGGAAGCAAAACCGAAATTTTGAGAGATTTTGGATGATTTTGGAGACTTTTTGAGCAATTTGGAGAATTACAATGAAGACCCAAATACAATAAGCAAAGAAGAATTAATTAGAAGCCCAAATTCATGAATTTCAAACCTAAAATTATCAAGTTGGGTCAAGAAAAGAGTCCAAAATCCATTACAAGAAGTATTTGGCCCAAAAGAAAGATGGAGGCCCAAAGATTGAGTCAAAATCGGGAGATTCTAGAAGATTCAGGGCCTAGCGTCGAGACGCTAAGCCTTGAGTGTCCCGACGCTAGGAAGCTATGAGGAAAGATCCATAATTGGGGTAGCGTCGCGATGCTGTCCATGTAGCGTCGTGTCGGTGCGACGTCTTGGAGCCCAAGAAAATATGACGTCAGAGCGTCGCGACGCTACGCCTTCTGGGAGCCGATAAAATGAGCCATTTGCATCCAAGTTTGATGTGTCAATTTGTGGGTTTTCACCCCATTCTAGAATCCACACTAAAATTGGGGATTTTTGGGAGAGTTTTGGAGCTTTGTTGAAGATCTTTGGAACTCGGAATCGATGGAGGTCGGCGCGGGATCGAGGAGTTCGAGACTTTTATGAGCATTTCTCTTCCCTTTTCCCATATGTTTTAGTTTCTACAATTGTTGTGATTATGAATTATTGGTGATTATGAGTAGTTAATTCCTAAATTCTTTGAGATTTATTTAGATGTTGAACCTTTGCTTGATTAATGAATTTATTTGGTTTAATTGTCATTATTGTTCATTTGTGCATTGTGTCTGCAATGCTTTTAATCATCTGATCACTGATTAAATCAATCATTACTAAGTGGAGACTCGACGGAGAGAAGCTTAGACTAGAACTGAATGCATGACTAACGCTATTTACCCGGGTGACACGGGATAGAATAAATAACGTTAGAGGTTGTATTGAATGGTCGTAATGCCATGCTAAGTAAACAAATAAGAGACCGAAAGAAGATTCTTTATTGAAAGGTATGAGATAAGAGGAGACCGACAAGAGAGTCCTTGTCATTAGGCTTCTAGACTTATGAATCAAATGATTAGTTACTCCATATTAGCTAATTGATTAAGCATTAAAGGTCCAATTGATGAAATCAACCCTCTAGAATTATCCCTCCAAATTGTGTCTCCATTTATCTTTTGCTTTCTAGATTAGCTTTTAGTCTATTCTTTTCGGCATTAGATTTTGTTCTCTAAATAAAGCTAAGCTAGATTATTTGCGGTAATTAATTGAATAAATCCAATCCATGGGAGATTATACTTTATACTCAAAATCACTATATTACTTGTGACGACCCGTGTGCTATTGCAGTATAAAAATCGTCCAACAGGTATCGATCCCACAGAGACTAATGGAAACATAGATTTGAAGAAGAAACTGCACTTAAATTTCTATCGAAAGGTAACCAAAAAAACTAGTTGATGTTGAGTTTGGTAAAATAAATAAACAAACAACTAAAGAAATAACAATAATAATAAAGCGAGGTATTCAATATAGCTGCAACCCTAAGGCAAATACCTCTAGTAATGGCTTATTTAACATAAGTCTACTTATGCATTGGGTCAGGTTGAACTCCTATTTGACCTTGCTCCCAAGAACCGTTAGAAGGCTAAGCAAGTACCGTTATGCACATTTTTAAAACTCGACTCCGACATAGATTGTTCATGCATGCAACCTATAACCCTATAGTTGTTATACTCAAAATCACTATATTACTTGTGACGACCCGTGTGCTATTGCAGTATAAAAATCGTCCAACAGGTATCGATCCCACAGAGACTAATGGAAACATAGATTTGAAGAAGAAACTGCACTTAAATTTCTATCGAAAGGTAACCAAAAAAACTAGTTGATGTTGAGTTTGGTAAAATAAATAAACAAACAACTAAAGAAATAACAATAATAATAAAGCGAGGTATTCAATATAGCTGCAACCCTAAGGCAAATACCTCTAGTAATGGCTTATTTAACATAAGTCTACTTATGCATTGGGTCAGGTTGAACTCCTATTTGACCTTGCTCCCAAGAACCGTTAGAAGGCTAAGCAAGTACCGTTATGCACATTTTTAAAACTCGACTCCGACATAGATTGTTCATGCATGCAACCTATAACCCTATAGTTGTTATAAGGCGACCTTCCCCTATAACACCGAATACACTCTCTCGAGTCATTTATCCTATTCACCTATATGAGAACCGATATTGTTTGATCCTTTCAGATTCAAACTGACATAACATGCAAAGTCTAAGTGATCAAGTTAAACTCATCAAGATTAGAAGGATAATCAATAAGGGATGACATGCAATAAATATAACTTAGGCAAATAAGCACTTTCAAGCCATTTAAACCATGAGAGAATTCATTATACCGAACCCCTCAATGGAATTTAGCTACGCATGATGGAATATAATGCAAATGAACAACGTTTCATTGAAATAATGAATAAAGAATACCGAATAATGAAAAGAAACAAGTGCTGGAAAAATATTGTGCAGTATCTAAAACTAGGGATTTTCACTTTTATCCAATCCTTCTATAGTTCTCACGACACTCTACTCTCCTTTTACAAGGTGCGAATAAGGTGAAATCTCTACAAACACTCGGGTTTGATGTCTAACTAAGGTTAGAATCTAGTATTCTAACAAGGACCACTACAACAAATTTGGCTTTTAATGTTGAGCAATGCCCGACATTAAAAGACATTGCCCGACATTAAAAGACTTTAATGTCGGTCACTGACCGACATTAAAAACACTGACATTAAAAGTTTTAATGTCGGTCGCTTTTAATGTCGTTCATTGACCGACATTAAAAGCTCTGTCCGACATTAAAAGTACCCTTTTAATGTTGGTCATTGCCCGACATTAAAAGGACCCTTTTAATGTCATTCAACAAGCTTTGACCGACATTAAAAGTGACTTTTAATGTCGGTCAATGTCTGACGTTAAAAGTGAACTTTTTATGTCGATCAACCACTCTTTGCCTGACATTTAAAGTCACTATTAATGTCGGTCCGTTTTTAATGTTGGTCTTTACCCGACATTAAAAGTTGTGTCATTAAAAGTGTCCGACATTAAATGTGCGATATTAAATTTAAAAAAATTGTTAGTTGCACACGTAGCTAACCAACAATACTATTTATTCATTTTGTAAAACCCTGTAAACAAAATAGAATTAAAACATATAGACAAAATAAAATCTCGAAAGTATTTTTACACAACTAAAACTCAATGAACATGAATTTAATTAATAAAATATAACAGTGTATATAATACATGAAACTTCCTGTCCATCTACAAATCACATCCATGAACCAAATTTACAAAGAAAAAGTAAAATTACTAAACAAAATAAGTACACATATTGTCGGTGATTTTGATAGAAGTTATATCAAGCTGATACTCAGAAGGAAGGTAATCATTGTCGTAGTGGTCCCACAACTTCAACAACATGAATATCATGGAAAGCATGTTGCTCAAGTTACGCATTTAATAGTCCTAAAATAAATTTATAAATCAAAACTGCATCGTATCATATTTACGAGTACGAGGCAGATGAGAAAGTACTTGTTCTAATGCAAATAAAGAAGCAATGCCTATGTGGATAAAGATAATGCCAACAACGAAGGATGTTATAACTTGAAATCAAATAGCCACACTAATAAAAATAGTGTATAATGCTACGACAGGGAGCAAAGTAAAAAATTAATTCAAATCTTTCTCAGAGATAGCCATTCTAGTGTTAAAATTGGTTTTCAATAAGGAAGCTCTTGTTGTGTAAATCTATAATCTACAATGGAATAAACAAAAAGGTATGAGCATAAGCCAAATGACTAAAGCCTCTATCCTAATTCTAACTGGTTGCTCTAGAAATTTCGACAGCATAACGACATACATATGACTAACCCAAAAAATTTTAAACCTGTTAAACAAGAGAAACACACTTCTATATGAAAAAAAAATCATCCAACTGTTGGGTTTTATGCCCTAAAACTCGTAGATAGTAAATGAAACAAATTAATCGATCTCAATAAAGCGTTATTTCAGTAATTCAGTAATTTGGTTATTGAACAATCGAGTTTGCATTAATAAACCGTAAATCCAATAAGCTAAGATCCAAGGTTGTTTAAATGAAACTTGGACTAGTATGTGGGGACATACGGGGATCGGTGTCCAAGTAACAACCTAAAAGGTCTATAGTATAGGGATAAGGTTGGGTACCTTGTCCTGGTGGCACTATGTGATACGACCCACCTTGTATTCAATACAGATGCAATGATCCAAAGCATCCATGTAGGAGACATGCGGGTGGAGGTATCCTATGCAATGAGTTTGTATAAGACCGGACCGCGAAATAGTAACCACTAGATGTAACGTTGTTAACCAGTCTAGGTTTCTATTTCAATAGGATGACCTAGGTAACTCAATCTCAATCCTTAGTTTGTTATGAACCCATTTCAGGAGGGATTGTCCTTGGATTTGTATGGGTGAGAGTGGTCAATTCGCCGACTCAATAAGCCTACCATTTCAGGGGCAAGACCGAATGGGGGCTGGGAACATAACATTACAAGATGGAATTCACTCCTTCCCCTATTGGGTTAAGTAGATGTGTGTTCCCTTAAGGACTGATTCCGGGGCTTGAACAAAGGCGCGCCGTCCTCTCTTAGCCCGAGAGGAACTCCTGTTTAGTGGTTGGACCCTAAACAACTTGTTCATTAGAGGAATCAGTGGTACTTAAGGAACCAGAGGTAACGTAGGGGTAAAATGGTAATTTGACCCAGCTGGTGTTACGAACACACATGAAGGATTGACATACTGCTTGGTCGATATCCGTGGACACAGAAATATTCTACAGTGAGAAGAGTGCAGCTGTGGATTTTTAGTGGAGTGACCCACAATTAACGAATGTTGACTAAACTTGGTCAATGAGTTTTGCCAATTAGTCTCGTATCGTTGGAATCGTATAATGTATATTGATGCATTATAATATCAAGTTTATGAAACTTTATAATATAATTTTTTAATTAATTTCATAAATTAATTCTTCAAAGAAAATGTTTGAAAGAGTTCAAATAAATTTAATATGAATTGGATTCACAGTAATTTTAATTTTAATAAAATCCCTAAGATTAAATATATGATATTTAATTGGGTATATTAATTAATTATGGAATTAATAAATTATTTATTAAAATTAGAGACATTTTCCTATTAGAAAGAAAATATTTGAAAGAGTTCAAATAAATTTAATATGAATTGGATTCATATTAATTTTAATTTTAATAAAATCTCTAACATTAAATATATGATATTTAATTAGGAAAATTAATTAATTATGGAATTAATTAATTATTTATTAAAATTAGAGACATTTTCCTATTAGGAAAAAGGTCTTGGCCTTTAGCTATAAATAGGACCCCTAGGGTGGGGTGAAAGACATCACATTCATTCTCCTACTCTCAGAGAATTCCCCTCAAGGCTTCCTCTAGATTCCCACCAGTCTCCTGCCTCTAGGAGTCTCAGAGTCATATCGGTGTAGCCATAGTGGTCGTGTTCACACTAGTTCGTGATTAATTCACAAGCAGTTGGTGAATTTAATCTGAATCGTCAACGAGAATAAGTAATTTGTTACTATATAAACCAGATTTAGATCTAATATTTTTGTATGCTTAGCCTTAATATAAATCTATAATAGTTCTAAGTTTATTCCCAATGTATTGGTATTTTAGATTAAACAAAATTAATTACAAATCGGTCCCAATCACGCTTCCGCTTTACGGAATTACGGAATTCCAATCCTTCACCAACTACAACCTCACAACATTTTTGGTTCACAACAAGACCCCAAATATCCAGAAACTAAGCAAGTTAGTTTTAACATGAAAAACTAATAAGATGTGGAGTTTCTTTTGTTTCAAACTCAAATGAGGAAAAGTAATTAAACATCCTAGCTTCCTTCCCTATGTGCAAGAAAGTCAGCAAAAAGAAATAGCAACTCACAAATAAGATAACCACAATAAACCCATCAAAATAGCATGAACAATGAAATTTATCAAAACATATGAACATAACAGCAATACTTAAGTAAACTTTTAAAATTTAATGAACATAACAACTAAACTATTGAGTCTAGAGAAGGAGCATCATTTTTCCCAATTCCTTGTTGTGAGAGAAGTATATTTTTTCCTCCCCCAATCCACCTCCGTAACTACATAATCTATCATTATTTAATGTTTTCTTTTCGTTCCAACTCAAGTTACAAGATAAGAAATGAAAGGAAGCTGACCTGGAAGATCCCAAGGATTGAAGTTGCAAAGATTGATCTCAAATGTTAAAAGTGAACAAGGCATAGGAGAAGACCTTGCATTTTAGATACTCAAGCACAAGTCTTCTTCCGTTGGCTAACTAAAATCCAAGAGGCAATCCCATCATTCCATCTCTCCCAAACTTTAACATATTCACTAATACCCAATCAACTACACACTATTTATACATGTGTATTTGTAATTTGGGTTTGTGCTAGTCCTGTCTTATGCTTATTTAGCTAGCCTTCAACCAAATACAATATGTCATCACAAAGCACATATCTTAGCTAAGCCTAATGCCATTGATGAACTAAATAACAAATAATTGAAGAGAAACATGACACATAAAAGCATAAGCCAACCAACCTATGGAGTATGGATTATGCAAGTACGCATAGAAGGGAGCCCTAATGGCCCATAATAGAAAATAACAAAATATTACAAAAATATCTAAACACAAAAAACCTATGGGAGGAATTGAAATATTGTAGACTCCAAATTTCTTTCTAAGACCCTTCTAAACCACTAATAATATACTTTTTTTTTTCTTTCTAACCAAATATTTCATTAGAAACTCAACTATATATTCTTAGCAAATAAGCATCTCTATAGGATATGGTTCAAATCCTAAGACAAATAGCTAGAATGCACTATAACATCAAGCAATCTAAGAAGTAAGTTTAATAAATTTTAGCATACACAACAACATTGGAAGAAATATCACCTGAAAATGAAAGATCACAAGTAAACTAAGAGAGTATGAATTGAAAGTTACCTGTTTCGGATTGTTAATAGAACTAATAGCTTTGCTATCCATAACATTTATAACATGCCAGTAAGTTATAAATTATGATGGGAAAAATACACTTTTGGTCCCTGAGGTTTGGGTTAAGTTACACTTTGGTCCCTGAGTTTTCAAACTCAACAAAATTACCCCTGAGGTTTGAGATAAGGAGTAGTTTGGTCCCTGTCATCCATTTTACCGTTAATTCCTAACGGACTGCTGACGTGGCACTATTATTTTAATTAAAAAAATTATTTTTAAATTTTTTTAAATAAAAAATATAAAATAATAAAATATTATTATTTAATTATTATTTTTTATTCTTTCTCCCTCTCTCTCTTATTCTTCTTCTTCAACCTTCTTCTTCAACCTTCTTCTCCTCTTCAACCTTTTCTTCTTCCCTTCTTTTTCAGAATGTCGCCGGCGACCACCATTCACTGACGGCCAACCGCCGCCGGCGACTTTTTTTCTTTCTTCTCTTCTCTTCTCTCTTCTTCCCTCGTCTTTTCTTCTTCTTCTTTTTCTCATTTTCTGTAAATTTTTTTTAATTGGCCTGCCGGAAAATCAAAGGAGGGAGCCCTCTGAACCCTCTGCTCTAAAAACTACTATGAAACTCAAACAACCCTCACAATTTCCATGGCCTCTCCTTCGCTTTCCCTTTCTCTTCACATCCTCTGTTTCTTCAACCCTCTTACCCACTGCCGCTCCCACCGCCTCCCCGTCGCAGTCGTCCTCCTCGAACCTCAACCCCAAGCAAATAAGGGCCCTTCAATCCTTCAACATTCCCACTTCTAGAGACCCATGTTCGCCGTCCTCCTTCTCTGCGACTCCTCCACCCCATTCCGTCACTTTCTTTCTCTTCGCCTCGCCAACTGCTCCGACGACGTCGCTTTGTCCTTCACTACCCTCAAATCTCTTTCCACTCCTCAATCTCTCCAGTTCCTCAACTGCCCCATTGCCCCCATTCACTTCCCTTCCGATCTTGCCACTTCCGTCTGCTCCTTCACTTGCATTTGCAGTCTCTGCAAGCTCACTGGCGTGTGGCTCGACCGTCTCCGCAACCTCTGACCCTTATGTAATTCTCGGCAATATGAAATCCCTCAGGTCTCTTACCATTTCTCACGCTAATCACACGGGTTTCGTTCCTAAACACCTCAATCTCAACCTCACCCATGCCGATTTTTCAGGCAAAAAGCTCAGGGGGAAATACCCAGTTCCATTACATTGATTGAAAATCTTGAAACTTTGAATTTGTCGTTGAATTGGCTCAATGGTGAGGTTCCCACTTCAATTGGGGACTTCATTTCGCTTCAAAACTTGTCATTAGCCTCTAATTTGAAGTACTTGAATCTAGAAAACAATCAGTTTCGTGGGATAATTCCTTTCAATGAATCGTTCATCAAGAAATTGGAAGTGTTCAAGATTCAGGGGAATAACAATCTATGTTATAACCATTCTATATTATCGTCCAAGTTGAAGCTTGATATTATTGTTCATCAAGCTTCGTATTCCTCTTTCAGATTCGATATTATCGTCACAGTTGAAGCTTGATATTATCGTTCATTTTCTGGCAGCCCAGTTAAAAAAAAATTGCAGAAAATGCTTAGAGCAGTAGTAATTGTTTCATTCTCCTATGATATTAACAGTCATAAACCACACAAATGAAGGAAGAACATGAAGTTGAGCAGAGTAATACTCTTCTACAGAATTCGTACATTCATGTCTCAGTTCATAGATCCTCTCCAAGATAAATAGTTTAATAATCAGTCATGGCCAACTCCAGAGCATAATCATCTATCTCATGGAAAATTTAACAATTGTTTAAAAAACTTGCAGCAGAGACATTTGTATTTACTCTTTCCTTATTCTTTAAAAATTTGTTATAATCCTTAATTTCTCTTACAATTCATCAAGGACAAATGGTTTCAACATTTTTATATAACTACAACACCATATTCTCTCACTCATATGCTTCCCCAGAAGCCAAAAATTTTCATCAACCAAATGGAGCAAATTATTGAGACAACCTTAAATACAAGAATTCCACAAAAGACATAATATCTTAAACAAAAAACGTAATAATCAAGGGGTTGTATCATGCAACTATAGTTTTCAACACATCCACAAAAACAAATAAAGAAAATTTATAGTAACTTTTTGCACAACTCCACAAACTATATAATATATGAGATAAACCATCTAATAACAAAGCCTTACAAGAAACTAGATTCCTCCCCCACTCCAATGCCTGCACTTAGATTATTTTAATAAATGCCTTGACTTTAAATATCCAAAGTTGAAAAGAAAGAAAAACCAGTTCAAACATTCTAAAAGAGAGGAAGCAAATGAAAAGAAATGCTATCCAATACACAATTAAAATAAAAGGAGAGATCTCCAAAAATTTAATCAACAATTGCATCTCCCAGCTCCAATATCAAATATGCAACTAGCAGTCCAACACTATGACTAGACTTAATCCCCAAAACCATGTTTCCAATAGAATATTATCATGTGATTTTCAATTGTTAATTAAAGATAAAATTCATCTTTCAAGTAGGCAAGAATAATAGCATCTTGCCCTAACTAACAAACTTATAAAAAAAGAATAATGAGTGAACCAACATATTCTTCCTCCCTATGTCCTCTAATGAAAAGATTCACTGGTAAAACTAGCTATTGCAGAGACAAACCTATCAGGTAGTATGTGAAAAGGATTAAAAATAATTACATAATGGTCTCCAACTACTACTGCATCCCTTAAATAATACTCCCATCAAGGGGCCTACATTACTTGGTTCTTGCCATCTGGAAACATCCAACCATTAAAGGAGTCATTCATGTAAAAGCTAATAACTCATCAAGAACAAAAACATTTTTCTTTCAAATCACATCCAGTGCCATAAACAAAGCTCCATCAAATAAAGGTGCGGACATTACTACACTACCATGTGTGCAAAAACATGCGTTTGAGTAAAAAGTAAAGAAGAAAGAGAAAGAGCATGCATTTTGAATCTGCTCGGTGGTGATATTGGTGAGGGGAAACGAAGGCATCATGGGCATCATTTGCGGTGGTTGCTGCATCTTTAGCCTGAATGTAAACCCTAGCCCTAAGTCTCAGAAAAGAAATTATCCAAGTCAACAGAGACTGAAAACAGAAGGGGAAAAACATAGGAAGACCCAAAAGCAAAAAGAGAGAAATAACCTGTAAATCATTGAAATGGAAGCTGTTTGAGAGCGGATTTGAGGGAAAATCTATGGTATGGCGATCTGAAGATGAAAGAAAAATGGAAGGAGGAAGAAACCGCGTCAGAGATATAGTGTTTCAAGTCGCCGCCGGTGAGCTTCCAGTCGCCATCGGTAAAGTTCCAGTCAACGAAGACGAGAGAAAGGGAAAGTGAAGAAGAGAGAAGGGGAAAGAGAGAAATGTCGGGGAGAGAAAGTAAAGTGGCATGGGGAGAGAGAAACTTTTGTTTAAAAAAAAACACGAATTAATTTTTTATTAAAAAAAAAGACTTTTGATGTCAGGCATTGCCCGACATTAAAAGTTCAAAAATTTTCAAATCCCGCCGTCCAACATTAAAAGGCCACGCATTTTTTTCGTCTGACATTAAAAGGCCCGCAAATTTTTTTCGTTCGACATTAAAAGCATAATTTTTAGTAGTGGACCTCGGGCATCCCTACTCATGGGCGTCTACTAGGGTTTTGTCACCACCCTCTTCTTCCCAGTGAGTTCTGCTTGTGTTTCCTCTCGATTGCTGGCCTTTTATAGAGTAAAAAGTTGTTTGGGAGTCACGAAATCCATGCTAGAAAATAACCCAGGTTGTTTCAGTGTCAACTTAGCAAGTTAGGTGTAATAAAAGCTCGTTAGTTATTCACTTGCGAAAATTGAGGATATGCAGTTTCTGCCCAGAAATGCTATCACATTTTATTTTGCTTTGGTAGAAATGTTGTCGCATTTCAGGAAAATTTCTCTATTTTCTGGTTCGAAGCTTGGTGATTAGTGCAGTCCGTGAGCCAGTGTCGAGACCCTAGTTTCTAGGCGTCTCGACATTGGAACTTTCCATGTTGGATTCAGGCGGCAAAAGAGCACAGCGTCGGAGCATCTCGACGCGCTCAGAATTTTTCTAAACAGAATGCACGATTTGCAACAGCGTCACGACGCTGTGCCTATAGTGTCTCGTTGCTGTCGACAATTTTCCTATAAATAGTATGCGATAAGGTTGGCCAAGGGGACTTCTTTTGATGCAATTTCCGCCTACACTCGACTAAATACCTTATGTGGGAGCTGAGGCAAGTTGGAGGAGCGGGATTCGAAGACTCGACTCGTGGAGATCGTGACGGGGATGTGTGGTTTTGGCGACTTAGCGTTTAATCTCCTTTCCCTCTTGATTTTAGGTTTTTTCAATGGTTGTTTTAGACTTATCTTATATCGTAACACGTTGTATGAGTAGCTAGGTTCTTTATCTTAGGGATTGATGTAGCCCTTAGGGCAATTATGAATTGATTGTAGGATGTTTGCTATGATTTCATTTATGAATAATGTTTCCTTAAGGCTTTCAATTTATCGGTCATGAACTGATTGATAATTGTGTTTAAATCTTGCTCGGGAGAGGGGGTTTAGCTTAGATCTCGTTATGCATAACTATGATAGTCTTGAGATCGGGAGATAAAAGATAATCTTACAAATCGTTAAAAATGATAACCTTAATGCCTTGCATGTTAATGGATTTAGATAGGGATATTGGATTCATTGCATGTGAGAGAATTATGTATGCTCAGGAGAGATGTGTATGAGTTAAGTATTCCTAGATTTATGAATCATAGCATGTTAATCATCCATAAATTAATTCATAATCCCAATTGGTGAAATCAACACCCTAAGAACTTGCCATCATTTGATTTCCATATTTTTAGTTTTGTGTTAATTTTATATTCATTCTCATCAAGTTTAATTCGCTAGATAAAATTGGATTAGAGTATTTACGGAAATTAGATTGATTAAAAACCAAATCTAGAGGATGACATTCGATTTAAAATCACTTTATTATAACTTGGCCCGTACTCTTGCGGTTAGCAATTTGTGCATCAAGTTTTTGGCCCTGTTGTCAGGGATTGACATATTTAATCAAATTAATATTGTAGAAAAATTTGTCCGGTCTTAATTTATGGTGTATTTTATTTGTTTGTATTTTTTATTTTTATTTTTAGGTAGACTGAGTTAGGGACAACCAGTTGCCTAGTGCTTGATCGGTAGTACGTCATTGGAGTTGAAACACATTATAAAAAATCCAGAGTTTCAGAGGATGCTGCTGATAAGACTGCAAGAGAATCGCCTAATCAATATTATTGCTAGAACATCTTTAAAAACAGTTACTGAAATCCTGACCAACGCATGTTTCCAATCTATCTGCTTTATCCGTTAGTTTTTGTTCTGTCATTTCTTTTGCTTCATAATTTTATCAAAATCAATCAATTTAACAACCCTCAAACCATTCAAAAGTTACATAGAATAGGTAAAGTGAAAGCTATTCAAAACCTCGTGCACATGATAAATTACTTATCACTTGTTGCGGATTGTGTATGCTTGCACAGTATTCTAGAGTTATTTTTTACCATATTCTTACCCCACTCTAGAACCCAACAAGTTTTTGGCATCGTTGCTGGGGAATCTTGAATAAGTTTTTATCTGATCTGTTTTGTGTCTGTGTTTTAGTGGTTTGGTGCTAGAACTTTTTGATTGTTTCTTTTGTTTTTGCAGGTGCGAGTTTGGTGCATGAGTGATCCGCCTAGGGTGAGATTCGAGCTTGATCCAGAAATTGAAAGGATATTTAGGAGAAGAAGGAGAGAGCAGCGTAGAAATCAAAATCCAATGGATAACATGTCGCGTCTCCCAGAAGTTCCAGAACATCCAATTAATCCCCAGCAGGATCGTGTGTTGCAGCCTAATCCACCACTGGAGCAAAATGGACAGCAAAATAATTCGGCTGAGAACCCTATCTTGATAGCAAACGATAGAGCTAGAGCCATTCGAGCGTATGCTTTTCTGATGTTCGATGAGTTGAATCAAGAAATTGGACGTCCTCAAATTGAGGCAACAAATTTTGAAATTAAACCGGTAATGTTTTAGATGTTACAGATCGTGGGTTAGTTCCATGGCTTGTCATCTGAAGGCCCCCAATTACATCTTAAGTCTTTTCTAGAAGTTAGTGATTCGTTTGTAATTCAAGAAGTGTATAGGGATGCCCTTAGACTAACTTTGTTCCTGTATTTTCTTAGAGATGGAGCAAAACCATGGTGAAATTATTTTGCTCCAGGATCAATTAGGACGTGGAATGGGTTAGCGGAAAAATTTCTTAGTAAGTATTTTCCACCAACTAGAAATGCCATGATGAGGAGTGAGATAGTGGGATTTAAGGAGCTTTTGCGAAAGTGTCCCCACCATGGTTTACCTCATTGTATCCAAATAAAAACATTTTACAATGGGCTAAATATGGCAACCCAAAGTATGGTCGATGCCTCGGCTGGAAGGGCCCTTTTGGCAAAAACTGTTAATGAAGTCCATGAAATTTTAGAGACAATATCAACCAATGGTTGTTAGTGGTCGGATGTTAGAGGCTCGAATAAAAAAGTTCAGAGTGTGTTAAAGTTGATGGTGTGTCTACCATTAGGGTTGATATTGCAATGTTAGCTAACGGTATTAAAAATGTGACAATGGTTAGTCATCAGCAGCCGTCAGCTGTGGAGCTTGGTGCAGTGGTGAACCAAGTTGCAGAGGAAACATGTGTCTATTGTGGCGAAGAGCACAACTACGAGTTTTGCCCCAACAATCCAGCTTATGTGTTTTTGGTAGGTAATCAAAGGAATAACCCTTATTCTAACTTTTATAATCCAGGTTGGCGCAACCACCCCAACTTTGCATTGGGAGGGAAATGAAGCAATTCGCAAGCACAGCAAAAGGTGAACCAGTAAAGATTTGCTAAATCACAGGCATTGCCACAACAAAATAAGCAGGCTTTGCCCCAGCAAAATTTAGAGAGTTCTCTTGAGACAATGATGAAAGAATATATGGCTCATATTGATGCCACAATTCAAAGTAATCAAGCTTCAATGAGAGCCCTGGAATTGCAAATGGGCCAACTAGCTAATGAGCTGAAGGCAAAACCTTAAGGGAAACTTCCTGCAGATATTGAACACCCTAGAAGGGAAGGTGAGGAACAGGTACAGGCAGTGACTCTAAGGAGTGGTAAGCCACTAGAAGAGAGGAAAGAGCCTAGTAATAGGAAATTAAATAAGCTTTCTAACCATACCAAATTGAAAAACCAAAGAAAACCAGAGACTCTTAAGATTTGTACAAAAATTTTGTGCTCTTTTGTCATCTTCAAAAACCATTAACTTAACATCAAAATTAGGTCAACTTCCTTCATGAAATTTGTTGGAAAATGAATTAACTTTCAAGAAACTAAGACCTCACTTCTTAGCTCTTCTTGTGTAGCTCAAACGGAATTAAAAATCAGAGATAGGCAAATTGAACCAAGATTTTGCCATGGTTGCATTTGCATGAGCTTTCCCCTCTCTTCTTCAACCTCAAAACTCCAGAAAGCTCCCTCTTCTTCTTCATTCACTCTCTCTCTTGAAAGGTTCTTATATTTGATGGGAAATGATGAAGAAAATGGGCTGAGGCAATGGATGGGAAATGATGAAGAAAATGGGTATCTTTGGCAGTGGAGTGGATTATTGTTTAAAGCATCGAAAGTTTTTTCATTTCATTTTCTTTTTTCGTTTCCTATTTGCTTCTCTTTTTTTTTTTTTTTTTTTTTTTTTGACTTCCTTTCTTTTTTTTTTTAAATTAATAAGTTCAAAAATTATCAAAGACAACCTCAACCAAAAGCTTTGTCATTTTTCATCAACTATAAAACAACAACTTTAATCCAACATCCACAATAGGCGACAAGAGCAAATAATCCAAGGAAAGTACCAGGTTTACATTCATTCTTTAATTCTTCTTTGTTGCTTGCTTGACTCATGTCCCACACCTTTGACTCCTTGGAACCATTCTTCGGGCTCGTCATGATCTTCACGGTCTTCTCACCTCCTCGAGATCCATGGCCCTCAAGTTAGCTAAAAAACTCTCTAAATCGCCCGAATTAGCTCCAATTTGTGTAGTTCGTCGAGGTTTTCTTAAATACACAAATAATCTACAAAGTAGACAAATAAAGTGTAAAGTGCGCTCTAAAGGGTTTAGATTAACAACAAATAAATAGGGTTAATTTGGTCCTATCAATAGTATATGTTTTGCATTTATAAAACCGTTGGCTACGAAATGATATTCAAACGGTATAACTAAACAAACTTCCTTTATGTGTTGAGCATCTAATTTAAACTCAAAATATCTGTTTTATGATTTCTGGGGTGTTAGTCCGAACCTAATATTTCAATCTTGTTTCTATTACTATTCCACAACCATAATTAAATAATGCATCAATATATATGGCTCATTAAACAAAGAATTGAAAGTTTATAAACATATTAAATAAATTATAATCGTCGCAACTTTGACACAATAGTAAAAGTGGATGATCTAAACTTATAACATGCAACAATTTTGAATAACACAAATATTTTAATAAATAAATCGAAATTACGAAACATGTGTAAAATAATTAAAAGTTTATTTGTAGATCTCAAGGAAATTTCGAGACAAGGAGAGCGTTAACGGGTCTACGTTTGTAGTTTCGAAGAGAACTGAATTAACTTTATAACAATTATAAGAAATACAGAAAGTTGAACCGTATTGTTAACTATTACAAGAAAAGTAATATAGTCTATATATAGAAGACTTGTTTTTTTTTTTTTTTTATAGAATGTCAAAAAATTTAAACATTACAAACTACTATATGTAGCCATTTTTAGTTTCAGAAATCCATCGTCAAATTGAATATATTATGAGAAAAAGTTTTATATAAAGACAAAGCCAAATGGTCTGAATAAGGCATATCCTTGAGCAATAAAGAGTTAGTTTACCCATAAAAAAAAAAGACCGTCAAACTAGCAAAGCAAAAGGCTTCAAATTACATATTTTCAAAAAGATGGTTCAGAAAGCAACATCAATTTCATGCAAATGTCTCCTTCAATTATTCAGCTTTCTTTTGATTTTCTTGTTAGTTATTACACCAGCAGGTAACAATAAAAAAAATACATAAATTCTATTGGATTATTACCGTGATTGAAACCAATAATAATACATTCTTATGTTTGAATTTCTGATTAACATTTTTTTTCTACTTCATTTTGTTTATTTTGTTTACAAGTTCAAGTAACCAAAGTTATGCTTGAATTTTAGGTTCTTTGGCTGGACGAAGTTTTGTACAAGAGAAAAGTAAAAAAAGATTGGAGAATCTTGTCTATGAAAATCGTGGTGTGACCCTGCCAAACTACGATGACATGGTTGTAATGGATTATTCTCCACCGAGAACGAGCCTAGATGTCCATAACTAGCACGAAGAATGGAAAAAAAAAAGACCACAATCCAACTACTAAATATGTATATAATACGAATAATTATTGTATAATATTGTTTATGTGATATGAAATTTGATGTTTCTATATTGTTTGAATATATACAATTGTCATTATTGGAAGATAAATTCGAGAAAATTTACAAAAAATGATGTACTTATATCTTCAGTATTGTTGTCTATATGCGTATATATACATGAAGACAATAATTAAAAAACTTAATATACATTGTCATTTAAGTACACTGTATCTCCCTATATTGAAAGACGGATGATTCCAATTAGGTGGTCCTGATGATATAAAAAAAAAAAAAAAACAAGAAGAAGAAAATGAACACATCAATAGACAAAAAACTTCATAATTTACGTTTTGTTTAAAGGAAAATAAAATATTTAAAATGAAGACAAATTAAAAATGAAAATGATAGTCAATCTCCTAAAAAATCAATAAATTTTTTTTTTGGAAATCAAACATAAGATGAAAGAAACAAAACTATCAACAACGGTGATATTAGTTACTTTATTTTGCCATGAATGGGTCATATTTGGTATAAAAAATACTTGCTACTGTAAATGAGTGAAAAAAAGTCTAATAAAAATACTTCGCAATAAAAGCATGCAAAAAAAAAAAAATGATGGTGATATAATAACGAGCTGTAAAGTCTTAAAAATTCATTAACAAATCATTTAACTTTGTAAGTCACTATGAGTGTATAACATAACTCATTGAAAACTACATGCATATTAGATACAAAATTCTAATTTCTAAAAGCCCTATATAAAAGCATGTAAATAAAGTAACGAAGATGTAACAGTGATTGCAATAATAGGTTGCACCGTCATAAACCATTATTTACTTGTTCTTTTACTTTGTAAATCACTGAGATTATTAAAGACCTGTTTTTTTCCCATGAAAACTTTTTTTGTTTTGTGTGTGTAAAATGAACATTGTACAAGTTAAAAAAAAATTCATTTCTAAAAACCATGTGATGACCAATCTCATATTGTTATGAACTAAAAGCTCCAAATAGGCTCTACATAAAGTCCATTGGATGGATTCTAAACATTTACTGACTAATGAAAACGTACGACACATGGCTAAGAAACTACAAACTTTCACCAACCGAGGGCAATTTCAAAAGCTATTCACTTTTATTTACTTCCAATATCAATTCCCATAATGGCTACTACTATTAAAAAAATATGGATATTAAAAAACCATTCATAATTAGGAACTTCTTGCAACTCTATACTCTTAGGCACAAACTTGAATCATCACTTGTCTTCTTACATTGAATCATCCAATTTCGTACGCAAAAAGTTAGTCCATTCGTGTAATATCTTTTAAGAACTACAGTTCACTTCGTAGTTGACGACGCCAGTTTGGCGGGGCCCGAACTTGTGGAAGGTTCGTCTAAAAGTAAATTTATAATCCACGATCACTAAACTACTTGCAGTAGTAGTGGTCGAGGTCGATCACAGGGAGTGGCGGTTGGCTTTTTATTTCCTATTTATTTTTAGTTATAAAAGCAGTAAATGGGGGGATTTGAATAGTAATGCAAGAATTTAAAATTTCAGGAAGTTAAAAAAACAAGAAATTAAATTGCATGGAACATAGACAAGCAAGAAAACTAATGGTATTAGGCAACGCCAATTGGAGAGATTTTTGGGGTTGAATGATTTACCTTGATAATGGTATTCCTACCTATTTAAGGCCAACCAAAATTGCTTAATTGTCCAATCGATCTAATTCGAATCCAGAAAAGACCCCAAGCCCACCTAAGCCATCTAACCAGATCATACGCCGTCCATAAAAATAGACCCTAATTAATTAATCAATTAATCTGATTGAACCATCAACTCAAACAATCAAGCAATTTCCTTAAGGTCAAGTGGATTGATTAGGACATTAGAAATAATTGGGCCTAGATTACTTCTAACGCTATTTTGGATCCTTGACCTATCGTGTCAAACGACGAAGTTAGAGTCTACTCATGGGACCTGTGCCCACGAATCAGTCTATGTGCTAACTATTGAACCAATTATCCATTTGCTACTTGGAAACTAATTCTTTAGGATATTATTAACATACTAGCTGCGAGTTAGGGTGTCAGTCTAACCTACTGCACATGCTAATTATCCATATTGAATCCAAAATACAATTGGAATATGAAATCAAAAAGACATTCAGTGCGTGGAACTCACAAAGAAATACATTCTATAACCCAATAATCATCCAATCGGCGCCAACGGTTTAAAAAAAAGAAAGAAAAAAATCGGAGCACTCCCTCTCAGCTCGTCTCTCTCCCTCGCCCACATACACACACACACTCTCTCTCTCTCTCTCTCTTCCGTCTACACGCATGTCGCCGCCGCCTGTGGTCGTCTTCTTCAGTCATCGTCGCAAGCCGCCGGTGAGTCCTCTCTCTCAGATTTCTTTCTCTTTCTCGTATGCTCGATCGGTCTAACGTTTGATTTCCTCTCTCTCAGCCCTCTCAGCTCTCTCTCTCTCTTCTGTCTGTGTACCGTCGCCGCCAGTGAATCGCTGCCTCAGACCCGCCATCGCCGCTGCTGGTAAGCTTTATCTTAGATCTCTTTCTCTCTCTCTCTCTCTTTCTCTCTCTCTCTCTCTGTCTCTCTCTCGTCTCTTCCTCCCTCTCGGCTTCACTCTCTGTTTTTTCTCTCTACTGTGTACAGCTTCCGCGCACCATCGCTACCGTTCAGGTCTATTTGTTTTTGTCGCTCAGAATCGATCGGCGTCGCCCCCGCCTTAAGATAAACAGCCTCATGCATCTTGAATGTTCAACGATTTCAGCTAGTGGGTTAGGAAATTGTAAGTTAAGATTTATTGGTCTTTTATGCCTTAATGGAATACCCATTAACGGTGGATCTTAATCTAAGGTATCCGTAGTAAGTGGTGGTCGAATCGTTAAAGGCGGAGCGAAATTTGGAAGCTGGGCAACAAGCATTAGTTTCGTTTGGGTGAGTTTTCGACCCTCTCAAGATTTGTGCCTTTAGGAAAAATTATTGAGATTGGGATGCCTCTGATGTGAGAACCTTTTATGTGTGTTAATAGATTACTTTTTCGAATAACGTGGTTGGCGCTATATCAAGTTGTGTGGTGTTTTCAATGAAGCTTAGTTATCTCAAGGTAAGTTAACTTATTGAATTAAACTCTAATTAAACGTTGTTATGACTGTTGTGCTCTTGACATGAGATTGTGTATATGTTTTTTTTGGTTGAGATTGAGATGATTACGATGCTTTTGTTTTCAAGAGTATGGCTGCTTCGTATTTGTATTGTGTGATAGATGTGAGTGCATGGCTGTTATATATTATAGTTGACTGGCAATGTATGTGGACAATGAGAAGTGGTGGTTTATTTGTTTTGAAGTGTGGAATGCCTGTTACGTTTTCTGTAAATGATGTAGCTGGGATGGTACATACTAGTCTAACCTGTTAATAAATTTTGAGAGAATGAATTCCAATGGTTAGGTTGTAGTTAGGATTAACCTGCGTGCTAACAGGGCTTAAAGGGAAAAAGGAGTAAGAAAGGGAAAAGAATAGGCTAGTTACTCTAGTAGGGGGTCGTGTCAATTAAACACCTAGGACTGAGATGTATTAGACTGAAATGAGAAGCTAAATGGGTGGAACTTGACTTCGCATACTAGGTGTCATTTACTATCCGTGGAGGTTAATTTCTTGCTTAAAACCCATGGATGCCCCATTAGTGAAATGGTAGACAGAGCGCTATGCGCACATTAGTGCCTTGATGGGTGAGACTCGGTTCCACTGACTGGGTGCCTTCTACTATCAGTAGGAGTAGAGATCTCCCAAAATACCCACCTGTGCACCTTCAGTGAGTTGGAAAACTTATGTAGGTAAATTAATTGATCACGAGACCCATATTACAAGATGAATAAAATGAAATTGAATGAGATGACACAACCTTTAGGCCTTTAGCCCAAATAACCTTTTCAAACCTTGGTTGTTGCCTGTCTAACAGTATTGTTACTTACTGAGTATTTTGAAATACTCATTCTTTTCCCCAACATGTAAATGCAGGTTAAGGCAAGGGTGTACAGAATGCGTGACGAAACGTTGCTGGATGAGCCATGGAATCTCGTAGGATAGTCTTTAGCTTTTTTCATGTTTTTTAACTCGTTTTTATTTTCATTTTGTTATGTTTTGTTTTGGAACTGCTTCTGCTCTTAAGATGTTCGATTGAAATGGGTAAAATTTTAGTTGTTTCTGTTTTAATTGGGATCCCATGTTGAAAAGTATCGATGAATTTTCCAAGCTTGTTTTTATTCTAAATGTCGTTTCATCGCTATTCTTAAAAGTAAAATGAAATGCATTTGGTAATGGCCCTAGGATCTAGACATGAAATGTATGGTCGTTACAATAATAATAAAGAAATACAAGAGGAATCATAAGAAAACATACAACCTTGAGTTCGGGACGTGAAAGACATAGGAAACCAAGAGAAAAACCAAAAATTACAAATCTCCACCACACCCTAATGGTAGAATAAAACGAGGGTTTATACAGAATTTTAATCATGGCGTCTCGACACTCGGCATGGTGTCTTGACGTCGTGCCCTCTGAGCATAGGGTTCGAAAATGGGCCAGCATCGAGATGCTGGCCATGACGTCTCAACGCCTGGTCATCTTCCAACGTGCTTCATTCTTTAATTCTTCTTTGTTGCTTGCTTGACTTAGGTCTCCAACCTTTGACACCTTGGAACAATTCTTCGGGCTCGTCACGATCCTCATGGTCTTCTCACCTCCTCAAGATCCATGGCCCTCAAGTTAGCTCGAAAACTCTCTAAATCGCCTGAATTAGCTCTAATTTGTGTAGTTTATAGCGTTTGCTCTAAATACACAAATAATCTACAAATAGACAAATAAAACGTAAAGTGCGCTCTAAAGGGTTTAGATTAACAACAAATAAATATGGCTAAAACGTATATGTTTTGCATTTATAAAACCGTTGGCTACGAAATTATATTTAAACGGTTTAACTAAACAAACTTCTTTTTGGTGTTGAGTATCTAATTTAAACTCAAAATATTTGTGTTCAGATTTCTTAGGTGTTAGTCCAAACATAATATTTCAATCTTTTTTCTATTACTATTCCACAAGCATAATTAAATAAAGCATTAATATATGACTCATTAACAACAAAATTGAAAGTTTATAAACATATTAAATAAATTATAATCGTTTCAACTTTGACACAATAGTAAACGTGAATTTACTAAATTTATAACGTACAACAATTTTGAATATCACAAATATTTCAATAAAGAAAACGAAATTACTAAAGATGTGTAAAATAATTATAAGTTTATTTGTAGATCTCAAGGAAATTTCGAGACAAGGAGAGCGTTAACGGGTCTACCTTTGCAGTTTCGAAAATAACTGAATTATCTTTGTAACAATTTTAAGAAATATAGAAAGTTGAACTGTATTGTTAACTATTTCAAGAAACATAGTATAGTCTATATATAGAAGAAATGTTTTTTTATAGAATGTCAAACAATTTAAACATTACAAACTACTATATTTAGCAATTTTTAGTTTCAGAAATTCATCATCAAATTGATTATATTACGAGAAAAAGTTTTATATAGAGACGAAGCCAAATGGTGTGAATAAGGAATATCCTTGAGCAATAAAAAGTGAGTTTACCCATAAAAAAAAAGTTCGTCAAACTAGCAAAGATAAAAGCTTCATATTACATATTTTCAAAAAGATGGTTCAGAAAGCATCATCAATTTCATGCAAATTTCTCCTTCAATTATTAAGTATTCTTTTGATTTTCTTGCTAGTTATTACACCTACAGGTAACAGTAAAAAAAAACACATAAATTCTATTGGATTATTACCGTGATTGACACAAATAATAATACATTCTTATATCTGAATTCCTCATCAATTTTTTTTTTTCTACTTCATTTGATTATTTTGTTTACATAATCAAGTAACCCAACTTATGCTTGAATTTTAGGTTCTTTGGCTGGACGAAGTTTTGTACAAGAGACAAGTAGAAGAAGATTGGAGAATCTGGTCTATGAAAATCGTGGTGTGGTCCCGCCAAACTACGGTGACATGGTTGTCATGGATTATTCTCCACCAAGAACTAGCCCAGATGTCCATAACTAGCACGAAGAATGGAAAAAAAAGAGACCACAATCCAACTACTAAATATAAATACAATACGAATAATTATTGTATAATATTGTTTATGTGATATGAAATTGTATGTTTCTATATTGTATGAATATATACAATTTTCATTATTGAATGATAGATTCAAGAAATCTTATAAAATTTGAAGTACTTCTATATAATCAGTATTGTTGTCTATATGCGTATACATACATGGAGACAATAATTAAAAAACTTAATATACATTGTCATTTAAGTATGTTGTATCTCCCAATATTGAAAGATGGGTGAGTCCAATTAGGTGGTTGTGATAACAAAAAAAAAAAAAAAAAAAAAGAAGAAAATGAATACATCAATAGACAACAAACAACATAATTTACGTTTCGTTTAAAGGAAAAGAAAATATTTAAAATCAGGACAAATTAAAAACGAAAATGATAGTCTATCTCCTAAAAAATCAATAAAAAAAAAATTGGAAATCAAACATAAGATGAACGAAACAAAACTATCAACAACGAAGACATTAGTTACTTTATTTAAACATGCATGGGTCATATTTGGTATAAATAATACTTGCTATTGTCAATGAGTGAAAAATAGTATAATAAAAATAAATTGTAATAAGAGCATGCAAAAAGAGGATGGCGATGTAGTAACGAGCTATAAAGTCTTAAAAATTCATGAACACATTATTTAACTTTGTAAGTCACTATGATTGTATAACATAACTCATTGAAAACTACATGCATATTAGATACAAAATTCTTATGTCTAGAAGCCCTATATAAAAGCATGTAAATAAAGTAACGAAGATGTAACAATGATTGCAATAACAGGTTGTACCATGATAATTCATCATTTACATGTTCTTTGACTTTGTAAATCACTGATTATTATTAAAGACCTGTTTTTTTGTCCATGACATCTTTGTTTTTTGTGTGTAAAATGAACATTGTACAACTACAAAAAAGTTTCATTTCTAAAAATCATGTGATGACCAATCTCATCCTGTTATGAACTAAAAGCTCCAAATAGGCTCTACATAAAGTCCATTGGATGGATTCTAAACATTAATGAATAATGAAAACGTACGTCACATGGCTAAGAAACGACAATCATTCACCAACCGAGGGCAATTTCAAAAGCTATTCACTTTTATTTACTTCCAATATCAATTCCCATAATGGCTACTACTATTAAAAAATATGGATATTAAAAAACTATTCATAATTAGGAACTTCTTGCAACTTTATACTCTTAGAAACAAACTTGAATCATCACTTGTCTACTTACGTTGAATCATCCAATTTCGTTCGCAAAACGTTAGTCCATTCGTGTAATATCTTTTAAGAACTACAGTCCACTTCTTAGTTGACGAGCCCATTTTGACGGGGCTCAGACTTGTCGAAGGTCCGTCTCAAAGTAAATTTATAATCCACGATCACTAAGGCCCCGTTTGATAACCATTTGGTTTTTTGTTTTTGATTTTTTAAAATTATGCTTGTTTTCATCCAATTTCCTTACTATGTTTTTCATATTTGTCAAGGACACACTTGAATTCCTAGCCAAATTCCAAAAACAAAAACAAGTTTTTGAAAACTATTTTTTCTAGTTTTCAAAATTTGACTTGGTTTTTGAAAATATGGAAAGGAGGTAGACAAGAAAACAAAGGAACTTATATATGGAAGTAGTGTTTTTAAGCTTAATTTTCAAAAACCAAAAACAAAAAACCAAATGGTTATCAAACGGGGCCTAAACTACTTGCAATAGTAGTGGTCGATGTAAATCACAGGGAGTGGCGGTTGGCTTTTCATTTCCTATTTATTTTTAGTTATAAAAGCGGTACATGGGGGGATTTGAATAGTAATGCAAGAATTTAAAAATTCAGGAAGTTAAAAAGACAAGAAATTAAATTGCATGGAACATAGACAAGCAAGAAAATTAATGGCATTAGGCAACGCCAATTGGAGAGATTTTTGGGGTTGAATGATTTACTTTTTGATAATTGTTATTCCTACCTATTTAAGGCCAACAAAAATTGCTTAATTGTCCAATTGATCTAATCTGAATCTAGAAAAGACCCAAAGGCCACCTAAGCCATCTAACAAGATTATACACCCTCCATTGAATTAGACCCTAATTGATTAATCAATTAATATGATTGACCCATCAACTCAAACAATCAAGCAATTGCCTTAAGGTGTAGTGGATTGAATAGGACATTATAAATAATTGCGCCTAGATTACTTATAGCGCTATTTTTTATCATAGTCCTATTTGTTGTGCAATTTTCCGAAAGTGTACGGTTGCCCAAGTGATATTAAAACGAAAAGTATTTGGAGTATCGAATCCTCAGGGAATTTGAATTATATCCATTAAGTACCAAGAACCATCATGTTCAATTTTATTTAGAATTCCAACTCGAAAGATAAAGAAAAAATTAAAGAAACTAATAAAAATAAACATGCAACAACAAAATGGAAATATCCTATTAAGGGGGCTTGACCTAGGGTGTTAACTAGCTTTTTGGATATGTAGCTCAAATACATGGATGCATGTAACTAATAATCTTCAGTTTCATAAATCTAGAAGTAATTATAAGCGGATTTCTCTTTCAAGCTCCTCCACATCTCATACTAACAGAACTAATTTATGTCTCCATCTCCTTAGTTAATACTTGTATGACATTAAGCAACTTCATTATCAATTTCTAACAATTCTCTTTCGCTCTCGTGCTCCAACCAATCGTTAGCCATGCAATTAGGATATAATCTAATTTCTCTCTGTAGAGTATCAATTTAGACCAACAAATCAATCAATCCGTGATCACGGGACTACAGGCATTAAGCATGAATTGCATAGATGAAATATGAAGAAATTCATTATATAATCCAAGTTATTGCGCTACAATATCCAATTAACTAGAATAACGACCCTAGGTCTCAAGACCTACTCACAAATGGAAATAATTTTGGGAAAATTATATTGATCCATAGGCCTAACTCAAACTATAATAAGGAATTACAAGGAAGTAAGGAAGAAATAACCGATAAGTTGATCCCAAGCTCCCGTCACGATCATCTCGAATCCCGAGCCTTGGAATCTCGCTCAATTCCACCTTTTTCCTCACAATTCTTCTCATTTTTTCTATCTATTGAGCTACGGAAGAGCTCCCCAAAATGGGATGATTTTCACCGTTGGGGAAGGGGGCTATTTATAGGAGAAGAAACAGAGGTAGCTTACTGCCCAAGACGCACAGCGTCGAGACACTACATCACAATTCTGGAATCTCGCTCAAGTTGGCGCAGCGTCGCGATGATGTCACGATTCTGGAATTTTTTTCGCTGCTTGCCTAGCGTCGAGAAGCTCTAGCCCAAGCGTGACGACGCTAGGCCTTCTAGAAGCCACATATGCAGATTTTGCCTTCAATCTTCATTTCTTTTGGGCTTTTGGGCTTCCACATCAATTGTTCTATTTTCTTTTCTTCTTTAATGGCCTAAAGTCTTCTTTTTATGCCCAAAATTTGTAAAATTTATGGTTTTGCTTCTCGATCTCGGTTTTCTACAAAATCAACATAAAAATACATTAAAGCTCACAATTCATGTACAAAACTAGCTAAAATTAATAGGAAAATTATGACATTTCTGCATGTCATCACTATCGTGTCAAATGACGAAGTCAGAGTCTACTCTTGGGACTCGTGCCCACAAATCAGTCTATGTGCTAACTATTGAAAAAACCTATCCATTAGCTACTTGGAAACTAATTCTTTAGCATGTTATTAACATACGAGCTGCGAGTTAGGGTGTCAATGTAACCTACCACACATGCTAGTTATGCATATTGAATCCTAAATATAATTGCAATATGAAATCAAAGAAACATTTAGTACATGGAATTCACAAAGAAATACATTCTATAACCCAAAAATCATCCAATCTATAGCATTTTATGCCCTAAAACTCGTAGATAGTGAATGTAACGGTTGATCAAATATTAATGAAATAATATTGATGTATTTTTCCATTATGTGTTATTAGTTATATATTATTTTTGTCTTTGCCTAAGATAACCCTAAACCAACAAACTAGATATCCTAGGGTGTAGTATGAATCTTGAACGGTACGTAGTGACAAATGGGGATCACTGTTCGAGAAACAGCCTAAAAGGTCTACAGTATAGGGATAAGACTAGGTGCCTTATCCTGGTGACACTATGGATATGACCCACATTGTATTTGATACAAACGTTATGATCCAACACGTTCATGTAGGAGACATGCGAGTGGGGGTATCCTATGAAATGAGTTTGCATAAGACCGGACCGCGAAATAGTAACCACTAGTTATAACACCGTTAACTAGTTAGGTTTCTATTTCACTGGGACGACCTAGACAACTTAGTCTTAATCCTTAGTTGATTATGGACTCCTGTTCATGAGGGACTGTCCTTTGATTTGTATGGGTGAGAGTGGCCAATACGCCGACTCAATAAGCCTACCATTTTGGGCACAAGACGGTGTGGGGAGCTATGAACATAATCATACAAGATGGAATTCACTTCTTCCCGCCTTTAGGGAAGCAGATGAGTGTTCCCTTAGGTGGTGACTCCGAGTCTTCAACAAAGGGCCTTACCCTCTCAATGGCACGAGAGAGTTTTCTTTTTGATGTTTGGACCACAAACAGGTTGTTCATTAGAAGAGAACTGATACTTAAGGAAATAGAAGTAACCAAGGGGTAAAACGGTAATTTGACCTAGCTGGTGTTACAGACACTCGTGAGGGACTAACTAGTCGTTATTGGCCTATATCCGTGGACACAAAAAAATATGTCTATAGTGAGAAGAGTGCAACTATGAATCTATAGTGGAATGTACAAACAGTTAACGAATATTGATTAGTTTGGTTAATGAGTTTGACCAATTAATCTCACATCGTTGGAACTACTGATCTTCAGGTCCATTAGCTCCCACTGGTAGCTCATAAAGTAATTTGAGACAACTAAGTAATAAATGTAAATTGAAAGTGTTCAATTTACTAACGAAATAATATATTATATATTGATATATTATTATGAGAGAAATAAATATTCGAAGAAATTTCAAATATTAATGTGAATTTGATTCATATTAAATTTATAGGAATTTGAAAGAATTCGATTATGAATTAATTAATTTAAGGCCTAAAATTAATTTGGGAAATTAATTAATTCAAGGCTGAAAATTAATTAAAGAGTTAATTAAATGAAAATTAATCAATTATGGAAATAATTAATCACTTATGGAAGTGATTAATCATTTATGGAAATGATCTAATCACTTATGGAAGTAATTAGTCAGTTGTGGAAAAGATTAATCAATTATGAAATTGGTTGATCATGAATTGATTACATATGGAATAGATTAAATCATTTATGGAAAGAATTGATTTAAGCATCGTTGGCGAAGAAATTTTTCTCATGTGATGCAATAAGTTTGGTTTAATTATTTAATTTTAATGAGATTGTTGAATGAATTAAACCATAGATTCTTGATTATAGGATTAATCATTAAAATTTTAAATAGTTTTTAAAATAAAATGATTAGAAACCGTCAATCTACAATCAAGAATTGCATGCAAACATAAGATCATAGGATAGATTAACTTAATCGTAAATTTTTTAAAATTAATTAGACCTAGATCATGTTCTAATAAGATTAGAGTATTTCCTTACTTAGAATGAAAAATAGTTTTAATTGACTAAGTAGGAAAAACATTACTATGATTATAAGGGAACTCTACCGGTTAAGTTCTGTCTAAGGCTAAGGGTATTTAAGTTGACAGGTTATGAAACACCTCCTACCTTTGAACTAACCCGGAATACCGGAGTTGAATTAATCATAGTCAAATGTTAGCATGCAGTGTCACTAGGTTTGTTAAAATAGTTTAATGCCCCAAGATCTTTAAAGTAAAGACTTTACATTTCTATGGTTATAAGGGAACTCTTTCGGTGAAGTTCTGTCTAAGGCTAGAGGTACTTTAGTTGACGGTTTAAAGAACACCTCCTACCTGGGATCTAACCGGATCCTTGAGTTGAATTAACCATAGTCATGTTAACATGCAATATTGTTGGGTTTATTAAAAAAGTTTAATTCACCTAGAACATTACAGTAAAATGCTCACCATAAAAGTTATAGTAAGATTAGAATTAGATAGATTGACTTAGCCGAATTTATCTAAGTTAAATAACCCTAAATAAACCTTAGGACATTTTCAGTGGGAGGAAAATTACAAAACGAGATTTAAATCAAGTTTTGCTCATATGTCCCTATATTCACAACGTGAGGTTCATCCTGGGCTTCGTGTCGCCTTAGGCTCGGCGTCCCTTCGGAAAGTGTTTGCATGGATCAATAACAAGGTGAGTGGGAAGAATGTCTATAGTAAGTCAGAGTGAGACACATGTCAACGTATCCCTCGTTCTCCGCCGTAAGTTCGCACCATAAGAGTCCCATGGTTCGCCTGCGTGTTGTCCTAGCACAACCATCCCTTCAGAGGGCCTCATCATAAGATTCAGAACACCCGAAACTCTTGAATAGGATAGGGACTCTTAGGCTAATTACCAATAGTTGTGTTACCCTTCGATAACCTGTTTTTGCGTGCCTCTAAGATCTGAGAGTGGGAGGGTTACACTTACGAGGATGAATTAAAAATGTTAACAAATCCTTGACCAAACAACGATGACCAATGTCTATTGGAATATGAGTTATTCTGGAATTAGAATTGGCTGGTAAATGTCTTGTTTCAGAGGAGTAGTTGATCACCCTTCGGTAGCTGATATTCTGAACCTCTAAAACATCGTCGCAAAACTAAATCAATAGTTTAGGGTTTTATGATTGCTTGTTTTGTTGAATTGATTTGATTGTGTGTAATTGTTTGTTTGTATGATGGGTTAAGGCAAAGATAACTAATACGTTCATTGTTTGTTTAATTTCAGCAATGTCTTCCTCAATAGTCTCTCTACTTAAAAATGAGAAATCAACAGGCAAAAATTACGGTACGTGGAAGTCGAACTTGAATACGATTCTTGTAGTCAATGATCGGCGGTTTGTCTTAACGGAGGATTGTCCTCTAGTCCCTGCTCGTAATGCATCCCAAGCAATTACGGATGCTTATGACCGCTGAACAAAGGCCAATGATAAGGCCCGCGTCTATATCTTAGCCAACTTATCTGAAGTTTTGGCTAAGAGTTATGAAGGCATGGTCGCAACGAAGGAGATTATGAACTCTCTCTAGGAGATGTTTGGACAACCGTCCTATCAACTCCACCATGCTGTCCTTAAGTACGGTTATAACTACCACATGAAAGAGAGTGGATCTGTTCGAGAACATGTCCTAGATATGATGGTCCAATTCAACATGGTAGAAGCAAACAAGGCGGTCATAGATGAGCGGAGTCAGGTTGCATTTATCTTTGAATCTTTTCCAAAGAGTTTCATGCAGTTTTGAAGTAATGCAATATTGAATAAGATAGTATCAAACTTGACTACTCTCCTGAATGAGCTACAACTCTATCAGTCTCTTCTTACAAACAACAGACATGCAGAAGGAGAGGCAATTGTTGTTCACTTTAAACGAAAGTTTGAGAAGGGTTCATCCTCAGGAACTAAATTTGTAAACTCTTATTCGAAGAAGGTTCAAAAGAAAAAAGGAAACAAGGGGAAGGCTCTTGCTGCTGCTGCTAAAGGCAAGGGAAAAGTCAAAGCTATGGCTGACAAGGGCAAGTGTTTCCACTGAAATTTAGATGGACACTGGAAGAGACACTTCCAAAAGTACCTCGTTGAGAAAAAGAATGAAAAGAAAGGTAAATTTATTTACTTGTTTTGGAAACATGCCTAGTAGAGCATGATGAGTTTGTCTGAATACTTGATTCTGGAGAAACTAATCATGTTTGCTCTTCTTTTCAGGAAAATAATTCCTTTCGGCAGTTGAAAGATGGTGAAATGATGCTCAGGGTTTGAACTGGAGACGTCATTTCAGCTAAAGCAGTGGGAGCTGCAAAGTTATTTTTTAGAAATAGATTCTTACTTTTAGAAAGTTTGTTAATTGTTCCCAAGATACAGAGAAACTTAATTTATATTTCATGTTTGAATGAACAATCACGACCTCCTAAAGCTTATTTGATATGTTACTTGATTCTGCAATAAAAGCTCCAACTAGATCCTCTAAAGATTTTTTACTTTCTTGCTTATGAGTGAAGCAAGGAGGATTCAACACATTTTTATTATTAGCATAGGAAAAACTTTAATGGTTTCTATTACTAGGGTGATAATGTGTAGGTGTAGAATTATTATTGTACCCCCTAGAATTATAATTAGAGACATATTGAACCTACTCGAGATTTTTCTCATGAGTCTGGGATGCAAGGGCAGCTGCAGACTCGATCGATTAAGCACTCCCTGTACTTGAAAACTTTAAAAATGCATTAGCAAGGGAAGACATCTAGGCCTGAAATGCACTTACGTTATCAATCTCGAACACTCCTACAACAATCTTTTTCGGTCCTGACTGCTTAGATGGCCACTGATAGCTATTGGTGGCCATTTCCTCTAGCAAATTCCTAACATTCTCAACAGTTTTGGAGAACAGAGTCCCACCTACAGCTGCATCAACGATAGTTTTTGTACTAGGAGTTAAGCCATTATAAAATAATTGAACATGAAGCCAGTCGGGATAGCCATGTTGAGGGCACCTCCTCAACAGCTCTTTAAATCGCTCCCAAGCCTCGAACAGCTGCTCATCGAACTGCCGCTGGAATGTCCCAATCTCGATCCTCAGCTTGACCGTCTTGGCAGGAGGGAAGAATTTCTTTAAAAATGTCTGAACCAAAGCATCCCAGGTGGTAATGCTCCCAGGTGGAATTGATTGCAACCAGTCACGAGCTTTATCTTGCAAGGAAAAAGGAAATAAACGTAAGTGAATAGAATCTTCAGAAACACCATTTAACTTTACTGTCACACAGATGTCTAAGAAAGATTTCAGGTGAGAATTTGGATCCTCGGTGGGCGATCCTCTATAGGCACAGTCTCGAACCATCGAGACGTAGACAATCCCCGATTGTTGCTCCTAAAAGACCGACTGAAAGTAGTCCCTAATAGGCTTAGACTCCTCGTGGTTAGGATTGGTCATTTGAATTTGATTAACTTTATTTTCCCTTCGAAGTCTATTGTATGTTCTTTCAATCTTCGGGTCAAAGGGAACTAAGGCCATCTCCCTAACCTTTCGCATGCACCAATTAACCTAACCTAAAAAGGAAAATAAAAGAAAAGGAAATAAAAAAAATTAGGAAAAAAATCTAGAAAAAGAAATAATAAATCTAAATAAGGAAAATATAATCTACAATAGGAAAATATACACAAATATGGAATGCAAAAACAAACATGACAAAAAAAAATAATGAAACTAGAAAATAAGGAAAAACTAATCTAAAAAGGAGAAAACTAAAACGAAAAAAAAAAAATCTATCAATGGAAAATTCAAACAAATATGGAAAAAACTAAATACGTAAAAGACAAACAATAAATGTGAAAAAAAACAATCTACCTAAAAATAGAAATAACAAAAATAACAAAAAAATAAAATACACCATAAACTAAGACCGAACAATTTTTATACGATATTAATATTGACTAAATATGCCAATCCCCGACAACGACGCAATAATCTTGATGTGGAATTTTCCCACCGCAAGCGCATGGGTCAAGTAATAATATAGTGAATGTGATATTTGAATGTCGTCCTCTGGATTGGATTTCTAATCAATTTTAATTACCGGAAATACTCTTGCCCAATTTTATTTAGGGAACCAAACAGAGTAAGGATGAATGTAAATCAAACACAAAACCATGAAAAGGTATGACAATCTAATGGATACAACGGTCTTAGGGATTTGATTTCACCAATTGGGATTATGGATTAGTTCATGGATTAATAATATGCTATGATTCATAAATCAAGGAATATTGAACTCACCAATATCTCTCCCGAGCAACAAGATTCTCCCACATGCAATGAACCCGATGTCCCTATCTAAATTCATTAATCATGCAATGCATTTTTTTTTGTGTGAAAAATCTTGCAATGCATTAAGGTTATCTTTTTAACGATTTCTAGAATTAACTATTATCTCCTGAATTCTAGCTAAATCCTAGTTATGCATAATGAGTTATAAGCTAAATCCACTCTCCTGAGTTAGATTTAATCACAATCAACATTCAATTCATGGCCGGTAAATTGAAACCATTAAACATACATTATGCATAAATGAATCAATAACATAATTCCATAACATCAATCCATAATCTCCCCAATGACTAGATCAATCCCTAAGAATTAAACTTAGCTACACATAAACCACGTTACAATATAGCAAAAGTCTAAACAAGCATTAAAAACTACAAAAGTAAAGGGTAAAGAGAATTAAACGCTAAGTAGGTCGAGATCGCACGTCCCCATTACGATCCCCACGAACAATGGTTTGATTCCCACTTTTCCTCCACTTGGTTCAGCTTCCTCAGCCTTTTTTTTCTGTTTTACGGCTCCAAATCGTCTAAAAAAAGCTCCCAAATCTGACCTAATTGTAACCTATAAATAGGGAAAAAATTGGGCTAGCATCGCGATATGCAGATTCTGCCTTCAATAACTTTGAGAGCGTCGAGACGCTATTGACACAGTGTCTCGACGCTATCTCTGTTACCGCCCGGATTAGAAAAGGAATGTAGTAGCGTCGAGACGCCCTTTGGCAAGGGTCTCGACGTTGGTCCTCTGCAAGGCCTACATGTTGAGCTTCCAATTTCGATTCCTTTTCATTCTTTAGCCTCTTTTCATGCCCCAAACACACGATTAGTTCCAAAACATAATTTCAACAAACAAACACATAAATGCATAATTTTGGCCAATAAATTATAAAAGACTAGCTAAATTAATTAGGGAAAATTAGCTAGCTATGCTCGCTATCAAAATGGTGTACTTATTTGTTCAGCCAAGTTAGAAAATAACTTGTATGTATTAAGACCAACCGAAACCAAAGCACTTTTAAATCACAAATTGTTTAAAACTGCTGAAACTCAAAGAAAAAGGCAACGAATTTCTCCAACTAGTAGCAATATCTATCTTTGGCATTCAAGACTTGGTCATATAAACATCGATAGGAATCAGTCGTTTGCTAAGGAATTGACTTCTAAATGAGTTAGAAGATGATTCACTACCACTATGTGAATCTTGTCTCAAGGGAAAAATGACCAAAAGACCTTTTACTAGAAAAGGTTATAGAGCCAAAGAACCCTCAGAGTTGATACATTCAGATCTATGTGGTCCAATGAATGTAAAGGCTTGAGGAGGGTACAGATATTTCATCTCATTTATAGATGATTATTAAAGATATGGTTACTTATACCAAATGACACATAAGTTTGAGGCCCTTAAAAGGTTTAAGGAGTTTAAGACTGAAGTTGAAAACCTGTTAGGTAAAACTATTAAAACACTTCGATTTGGTTGATGGGGGGAGTATATGGATCAAAGATTCCAGGATTATATGATAGAACACTGAATCCAGTCCAAACTCTTAGCCCCTGGTACACCTCAGCAGAATGGTGTATCAAACAGGAGAAATAGAACCTTGTTGGACATGGTTCGATCAATAATGAGCTATACTCGATTGGCTAGCTCGTTTTAGGGGTATGCAGTAGAGACTGCAGCACACATTCTGAACAATGTTCCCTTGAAAAGTGTTTCTGAAACGCCTTTCAATTTATGGAAGGGTCGTAAACCTAGTTTGCGATACTTTCGTATCTGGGGTTGTCCAACACACGTGCTTGTGACAAATCCTACGAAATTGGAACCTCGTTCAAAAGTGTGCCAATTTGTTGGTTACCCGAAACAAATGAGAGGTGGTCATTTCTACGACCCACAAGAAAATAAGGTGTTTATGTCGACCAACGTCACCTTCTTATTGGAAGACCATATGATGGATCACAAACCACATAGTAAATTAGTATTAGGAGAAGCTACTAAAGAATCACCAAGAGTTGTTGATGAAACTGGGACTTCAACAAGGATTGATGAAAGAGCTAGTTCTTCAGATTTGTCTCGTCCTTCTCAAACGTTGAGAATGCCTCGATGTAGTGGGAGGGTTGTATTACTACTGATCGCTACTTGAGTTTAACTGAAACTCAGGTTGTCATACATGATGATGGCATTGAAGATCCATTGTCCTATTGACAGACAGTGAATGACCAAGATAAGAATGAATGGGTCAAAGCCATGCACCTGGGAATGGAGTCAATGTACTTCAATTCTGTATGGGAACTCGCAAATCTACCAGATGGGATAAAACCCATCGGGTGCAAATGGATCTATAATAGAAAAAGAGATGTGGCTGGGAAGGTGCAAACCTTCAAAGTTAGATGTATTATGACTATGGAATATGGAAAATGATGGGGTTGACTATGAGGAAACCTTTTCTCCTATAGCCATGTTAAAGTCCATAAGAATTCTCTTGTCCATAGCTACATATTATGACTATGGAATATGGAAAATGGACGTCAAGACTGTCTTTTTTAATGGTAATCTTGAAGAGAATATCTTCATGTCTCAACCGAAGGGTTTGTAGCTCGAGGTCAGGAACAAAAGGTTTGTAAGATGAATCGATCCATTATGGATTGAAATAAGCGTCCAGATCTTGGAACATTAGATTTGATACTGCAACCAAATCTTATGGTTTTGACCAAAATGTTGATGACCCTTGTGTGTACAAGAAAATCAACAAATGTTTCTAGTACTTTATGTAGACGACATCCTACTCATTGGAAATGATGTAGGATACCTCACTGACATTAAGAAATGGCTAGCAACCCAATTCCAAATGAAAGATCTGTGAGAGGCTCAATATGTTCTTGGGATCCAAATCATTAGGGATCGTAAGAACTAAACGCTAGCACTATCTCAAGCAACGTATATTGACAAAATGTTGTCTCGATTTTCGATGCAAAACTCCAAGAAGGGATTGTTACCCTTCAGACATGGGGTATAACTATCTAACGATTAGTCTCCTAAGACACCTCAAGAAATTGTGAACATGAGACACATTCCCTACGCCTCAGCTGAGGGTAGCTTAATGTATGTTATGCCCTGCACTAGGCCTGACATATGTTATGCTGTGGGAGTAGTCAATAGGTACTAGTCTAATCCAAGGATACATTGACTATGTTATGCAGTGGGAGTAGTCAATATGTTATGCCCACCACTAGGCCTGAAATAATTAATCACTTATCATTTATGGAAATGATCTCATTACTTATGGAAGTAATTAGTAATTTGTGGAAAATATTAATAAATTATGGAATTTATTGATCATGGATTGATTAAATATGGAATAGATTCAATAATTTATGGAAAGAATTGATTTAATGTGAATATTTTATTCATGGTATTTCTCCTATAAATTGAACACTAGACCTAATTGTTTAGAAGGTCTCTTGCTCTTAGACTCACAAGACAAGACCCTAATATTCTCTCTAGCCTCCCTCTTAGAGAAAGACTCCCACCAGTCCATTGCCTCCTATACTTAGAGACATACCGATGTAACCTCTTTGGTGATTGTGTTCTTGAGAAGAAATTTCCAGCGAAGAACAACAAGGTGGCTACTACGTTTTTTATCGTTGAAGCATCGTTGGCAAAGAACGGTCAAGTCTACAACGAAAGTTAGTAGCAGTTACCGTTTTCTTTTGAAAAGCATGAAAGTAAAAGTAGTTTTATTTTTCTTTTTTTTCATGATGTTTATAGAGATTTTACAGCGGCTTTAAAGCAGAATTAAAGTTTCGTTTTGCTTATTTGTACTCGTAGATAGTGAATGTAACGGTTGACCAAATATTAATGAAATAATATTGATGTATTTTTCCATCAAGTGTTATTAGTTATATATTATTTTTTCTTTGCCTAAAATAACCCTAAACCTGGGTTGTAGTATGAATAATGAATGTTACGTAGAGACAAATGGGGATCACTGTTCGAGAAACAGCCTAAAAGGTCTGTAGTATAGGGATAAGACTGGGTTCCTTATCCTGGTGACACTATGGATATGACCCACTTTGTATTTGATACAAACATTATGATCCAACGCGTTCATGTAGGAGACATGCGAGTGGGGGTATCCTATGCAATGAGTTTGCATAAGACCGAACTGCGAAATAGTAACCATAAACATGCTCATGCATTTTTTATATATTATAAATTGTTATAATGTATGTTTAAATGCATGGAATTGTTTTCATATTTTTAATATAAGTGTATATTAATTATATGAAAAAATGGAAAGCATGAAGCATGTCATTTCTTAAATTAAATATAAATAGTTATGTTTAATGTGATGAATGAAGCATGCTTGATTGATTTTATTGATTGACTTATAATTGTTATATTAAAAGAAAATCAATATTGCATGAAGCATGAAACATCCATAGTTAATAATATAATTGTTATATTATTCATGCAATTAGTGTGGTTTAATTATTTAATTTGAATGAGATTGTTGAATGAAATAAACAATAGATTCTTGATTATAGGATTAAACATTAAATTTTGAAATAGTTTTTGAATATTAATGATTAGAAACCGTCAATCTATAATCAAGATTTGCATGCAAACATAAGATCATAGGATAAAATTGGATTAATTTTAAATAGTTTAAAATTAATTAGACCTAGATCAGTTTCTAATAGGATTAAAATCTTTTCTTACTTAGAATTAAAAATAGTTTTAATTGACTAAGCAGGAAAAACATTGCTATGATTATAAGGGAACTCCACCGATAATGTTCTGTCTAAGGCTGGGGGTATTTAAGTTGACGGTTTACGGAACACCTCCTACATGGGAACTGACCTGGAATACAAAAGTTGAATTAATCATAGTTAAATGTTAGCATGCAATGTCACTAGGTTTATTAAAAGTGTTTAATGCACCTAGATCTTTAAGGTAAAGACCAAACATTACTGAGGTTATAAGGGAACTCTCTCAGTAAAGTTCTGTCTAAGGTTGGGGGTATTTAAGTTGACGGTTTACGAAACACTTCCTACCTGGGAAATGATCCGAACATTGAGTTGAACTAACCATAGTAATGTTGACTTGCAATGGGGGGTTTATTAAAAGAAGTTTAATTCACCCAAAAGATTGCAGTTGAATCCTTTCCATAATTGTTATAATAGGATCAGACTTAGATAAATTGACTGAGTCGAATTCTATCTAAGTTAAACAACCCTAAATTAACCATAGGACATTTTCAGTGGGAGGAATATTACAAAACGAGATTTAAGTCAAGTTTTGCTCCTACGTCCCTATATTCACAACGTGAGTTTCATGCTCGGTTTCAAGTCGCCTTAGGAGCGGCCTCCCTTCAGAAAGTGTTTGCATGAATCAATATCAAGGTGAATGGGAAAAATGTCTAGAGTAAGTGGGAGTGGGACATGTGTCGACGTATCCCTTGGTCTCCGCCCTTGGTTCACATCATGAGAGTCCTATGATCCGCCTGCAGGTTGTCCTGGCACAACCATCCCTTTGGATGGCCTGATCATAGGATTCGGAACATCGTGAACTCCTGAATAGGATAGGAGCTCTTAGGCTAATCACCAATAGTTGTCTTTCCCTTCGGTAGCCTGTTGGTGCGTGCCTCTGATATCTGAAAGTGGGAGGGTTACACTTATGAGGATGAGTTAAAAGTGTTAACAAATCCTTGACCGAACAACGGTCGCTAATGTCTATAGGAATACGAGTTATTCTGGAATTAGAATTAGCTGAGAAATGTCTCACTTCAGAGGAGGAGTGCCTGATCACCCTTCGGTGGCTGATATTCTAAACCTCTGAAACATCGTTGCAAAACTAAATCAATAGTTTTAAGGTTCTGTGATTATCTGTTTTGCTAAATTGATTGGATTGTGTGCAATTGTTTGCTTGTATGATGGGTTAAGGTAAAGATAACTAATACGGTCATTGTTTAAATTACAGCAATGTCTTCCTCAATTGTCTCTCTGCTTAAAAATGAGAAATTAACCGGCGAAAATTACGCAACGTTGAAGTCGAACCTGAATACGATTCTTGTTGTTGATGATCTGCAGTTCGTCTTAACGGAGGATTGTCCTCCAGCCCCTGCTCGTAATGCATCCCAAGCAGTTAAGGATGCTTATGACCGCTGGACGAAGGCCAATGATAAGACTCGCGTCTATATCCTAGCCAGCTTATCTAAAGTTTTGGCTAAAAGGCATGAGGGCATGGTAACAGCGAGGGAGATTATGAACTCTCTCCGGGAGATGTTTGGACAACCGTTCTACCAACTCCACCATGACGCTCTCAAATACGTTTATAGTTGTCGCATGAAAGAGGGCACGTCTGTTCAGGAGCATGTCCTGGATATGATGGTCCAATTCAACGTGGCAGAAGCAAACGGGGCGGTCATAGATGAGCGTAGTCAGGTTACATTCATCTTAGAATCTCTTCCAAAGAGTTTTCAGCAGTTTTGAAGCAATGCAATGATGAATAAAATAACATTCAACCTGACTAGCCTCCTGAATGAGCTACAACTCTATCAGTCTCTTCTTAAGAACAAGGGACAAATAGAAGGAGAAGCAAACGTTGTTCACTCTAAAAGAAAGTTCGAGAAGGGTTCATCCTCTGGAACTAAATCTGTAGCCACTTCTTCAAAGAAAACTCAGAAGAAGAAAGGAAACAAGGGGAAAGCTCCCGGTACTGCTGTTAAAAGCAAGGGAAAAACCAAAGCTATGGCAGATAAGGCCAAGTGTTTTCACTGCAATGTAAATGAACATTGGAAGAGAAACTGCCCAAAGTACCTTGTTGAGAAAATGAAGGTAAATTTGATTTACTTGTTTTAGAAACATGCCTGGTAGAACATGATGAGTTTACCTGGATACTTGATTCAGGAGCAACTAATCATGTTTGCTCTTCTTTTCAGGAAAATAGTTCCTTTCGGAAGTTTAACTATGGGGAAATGACACTCAGGGTCGGAACTGGAAAAGTCATTTCAGCTAAAGCAGTGTGAGCTGCGAAGTTTTTTTACAAATAGATTCTTACTTTTAGAAAGTTTGTTAATCGTTCCCAATATTAAGAGGAACTTAATTTCTATTTCATGTTTGATTGAACAATCGTATACAGTTACTTTTGATATGAATGAAGCATTCATTTATAAAAATTGTGTACTTATTTGTTCAGCCAAATTGCAAAATAACTTGTATGTTTTAAGACCAACCGAAAACAAAGCACTTTTAAATCACGAATTATTTAAAACTGCCGAAACTCAAAGGAAAAGGCAAAAGACTTATCCAACAAGTAACAATACTCATCTTTGGCATCTTAGACTTGGTCATATAAACATCGATAGGATCGGTCGTTTGGTAAAGAATTGACTTCTAAGCAAGATAGAAAATGATTCACTACCACCTTGTGAATCTTGTCTCGAAGGGAAAATGACCAAGAGACCCTTTACTCGAAAAGGTTACCGAGCCAAATAACCCTTAGAGTTAATACATTCGGATCTATGTGGTCCAATGAATGTAAAAGCTTGAGGAGGGTACAAATATTTCATCTCATTTATAGATGATTATTCAAGATATGGTTACTTGTACCTAATGGGACATAAGTCTGAAGCCCTTGAAAAGTTTAAGAAGTTTAAGGCTGAAGTTGAAAACCTATTAGGTAAATCTAGTAAAGTACTTCGATCTGGTCGAGTAGGGGAGTATATGGATCAAAGATTCCACGATTATATGATAGAACATGGAATCCAATCTCAACTCTCAGCCCCTGGTACACCTCAGCAGGATGGTGTGTCAGAAAGGAGAAATAGAAACTTGTTGGACATGGTTTGATAAATGATGAGCTATGCACAATTGCCTAACTCGTTTTGGGGGTATTCAGTAGAGACTGCAGTATACATCTTGAACAATGTTCCCTCGAAAAGTGTTTCTGAAATACCTTTCGAATTATGGAAGGGGCGTAAACCTAGTTTGCATCACTTTCGCATCTGGGGTTGTCCAGCACACGTGCTTCTGACGAATCCTAAGAAACTGGAACCTCGTTCAAAACTGTGCCAATTTGTTGGTTACCCTAAAGAAACGAGAGGTGGTTATTTCTACGACCCACAAGAAAATAAGGTGATTGTATCGACAAACGCCACTTTCTTAGAGGAAGACCACATGAGAGATCATAAACCACGTAGCAAAATAATATTAGGAGAAGTTATAGAAGAATCACCAAGAGTTGTTGATGAAGTTGGACCTTCAACAAGTGTTGATGAAGGAACTAGTTCTTTGGATCCATCCAGTCCATCTCAAACGTTGAGAGTGCCTCGACGTAGTGGGAGGATTGTATTACAACCTGATCGCTACTTGGGTTTAACTGAAACTTAGGTTGTCATACCTAATGATGGCATTGAGGGTCCATTGTCCTATCGATAGGCAATGAATGACGAAGATAAGGATGAATTGGTCAAAGCCATGAACCTGGAAATGGAGTCAATGCACTCTAATTCTGTATGGGAACTTGTAGATCTACCAAATGGGGTAAAACCCATAGGGTGCAAATGGATCTATAAGAGAAAAAGAGATGCAGCTGGAAAGGTACAAACCTTCAAACCTAGACTAGTGGCAAAGGGTTATACCCAAAAGGAAGGGTTGACTATAAGGAAACCTTTTCTCCTGTAGCCATGTTAAAGTCCATAAGAATTCTCTTATCCGTAGCCACATATTATGACTATGAAATATGGCAAATGGACGTCAAGACTGCCTTTCTAAATGGTAACCTTGTAGAGAATATCTTCATGTCTCAACCCGAAGGGTTCATAGCCCAAGGTCAGGAACAAAAGGTTTGTAAGCTCAATCGATCCATTTATGGATTGAAACAAGCGTCCAGATCATGGAACATTAGATTTGATACTGCAATCAAATCTTTTGGGTTTGACCAAAACGTTGATGAGCCTTGTGTGTACAAGAAAGTCAACAAAAGGAAAGTATCTTTTCTAATACTTTATGTAGACAATATCCTACTCATTGGGAATGATGCAGGATACCTCACTACCATTAAGAAATAGCTAGCAGCTCAATTTCAAATGAAAGATCTGGGAGAGACTCAATATGTTCTGGGAATCCAAATCATTAGGGATCGTAAGAACAAAACGCTAGCTCTGTCTCGAGCAACGTATATTGACAAGATGTTGTCTCGATATTCGATGCAAAACTCCAAGAAGGGACTACTACCCTTAAGACATGGGGTACACCTGTCTAAGGAACAGTCTCCTAAGACACCCCAAGAAATTGAGAACATGAGACACATTCCCTATGCCTCAGCTATAGGCAGCTTAATGTATCCTATGCTCTACACTAGGCCTGAGATATGTTATGCAGTGGGAGTAGTCAGTAGGTATCAGTCTAATCCAGGGTTGGACCAATGGGGAGCGGTTAAAAATATCTTAAGTATCTTCGGAGAACGAGGGACTACATGCTTGTGTATGGAGGTAAGGATTTGATTCTTACTGGATACACTGACTCTGACTTTCAAGCTGATAAGGATTCAAGTAAATCCACATCATGGTCAGTATTCACCCTCAATGGAGGAGCAGTAGTGTGGAGAAGCATCAAACAAGGATGCATAGCAGACTCAACCATGGAGGCTGAGTATGTAGCAACTTGCGAAGCAGCTAACGAGGCAGTATGGCTTAGAAAGTCCTTGACTTATTTGGAAGTGGTTCCAAATATGAACGTGCCCATAACCCTATACTTTGACAACAGTGGGGCTGTAGCCAACTCAAAAGAACCTCGAAGCAAGAAACGAGGTAAACACATCGAGAGGAAGTATCACCTGATACAGGAGATTGTGCAACGAGGAAATGTGATCGTCACTAAGATCGCTTTGGAGCACATCGCCGATCCATTTACGAAGGCTCTCACGGCTAAAGTGTTTAAGGGTCATCTAGAAGGTCTAGGTCTACGAGATATGTATGCCATCTAATATAGGGCAAGTGGGAGAAATGTATAATGGGTATAAGGATGCCCTAGTTCATTGTATTATTTTAATATACATGACATTTCCAGCTTTAGATTATTGCATTTACATCCCACTAACTAGTGTTTTAGTTCAAGTGGGAGTTTGTTGGGTTTTATGCCTTAAAACTCGTAGATAGTGAATGTAACTGTTGATCGGATATTAATGAAATAATATTGATATATTTTCCATTAATTGTTATTAGTTATTTTATATTTGTCTTTGCCTAAAATCAACCCTGATCCAATAAACTAGACATCCAAGGCTGTAATATGAGTCTTGAACTATATGTAGTGACATATGGGATCATTGTTCAAGAAACAACTTAAAGGGTATATAGTATAGGGATAAGACTGGGTGCCTTATCCTGGCAACACTATGGATACGATCCACTTTGTATTTGATACAAACGCTGCGATCCAACGCGGTCGTGTAGGAGACATGCGAGTGGGGGTATCCTATGCAATGAGTTTGCATAAGACCGGACCGCGAAATAGTAACCACTGGTTATAACACCGTTAACTAGTTGGTTTTCTATTTCACTAGGACGACCTAAACAACTTAGTCTTAATCTTTAGTTGATTATGGACTCCTGCTCATGAGAGATTGTCCTTTGATTTGTATGGGTGAGAGTGGCCAATACGGCGACTCAATAAGCCTACCATTTTGGGGACAAGACCGAATGGGGAGCTGGGAACATAATCGTACAAGATGGAATTCACTCATTCCCGACTTTAGGGAAGCAGATGAGTGTTCCCTTAAGTGGTTACTCCGAGTCTTGAACAAAGGGCCCTACCCTCTCAATGGCACGAGAGGGTTTTCTGTTTCATGGTTGGTCCACAAACAAGTTGTTCATTAGAGGAGAACTGGTACTTAAGGATATAGAAGTAACCTAGGGGTAAAATGGTAATTTGACCCAACTGATGTTACAGACACTCGTGAAGGACTAACTAGTCGATATTGGTCAAGATCCGTGGCCACAGAAAATATTTCTGCAGTGAGAATAGTGAAACTGTGAGTCTATAGTGGAATGTACACACAGTTAACGAATATATATTAATGTGGTTAATGAGTTTGACCAATTAATCTCACATCGTTTGAGCTTCTGATCTGCAGGTCCATTAGGTCCCACTGGTAGCTCATAAAGTAATTTGAGGCAACTAAGTAATAAATGTAAATTGAAAGTGTTCAATTTACTAAGGGAAACAAATATAATATATATTGATATATTATTATGAGAGAAATTAATATTTGAAGAAATTCAAATATAAATTTATTGAAGTATGAAAGAGTTCAAAGAATGAATAAATTAATTTAAGGCCTAAAATCTATTTGGGCGAATTAATTAATTCAAGGCCGAAAATTAAATATGTGATATTTAATTGGTGGTTAATTAATTAAAGAATTCATTAACCGGGAAGTAATAAATTAGAGAAATAATTAATCACTTAAGGAAGTGATTAATCATTTATGGAAATGATCTAATCACTTATGGAAGTAATTAGTCATTTGTTAAAAAGATTAATCAATTATGGAATTGATTGATCATGATTGATTAAATAAGGAATAAGATTGAATCAATTTTGGAAAAGATTGATTTAATTAAATATTTTATTCATGGCCTCTCTTCTATAAATAGAACACTAGACCTAATTGGTCCAACATATTTTGCTCTTGCTCTTAGACTCTCAAGACAAGACCTAAAATTCTCTCTAGCCTCCCTCTTAGAGAAAGACTCCCACAAGTCTTTTGCCTCCTAGACTTAGAGACATACCGGTGTAACCTCTGTGGTTATTGTGTCATTTAAGAAGGATTTTCCAGCGAAGAAACTCAAAGGAGGCTGCTGCGTTTTGTTTGTTGGAGCGTCGTTGGTGAAGAACGGTCAAGTGTACAACGTAGTTTTGTAACGGTTCTTCCCCTTTTCTTTAGAAAAACATGAAAATAAATTTAGATTTATTTTTCAGCATGTTTAAACTCATTTTCCAGCAAATTTAAAGCGTGTTTAAAGTTTCTTTGAGTTTTCACAATGGTATTTTAATATTAATTAATATACGACGTAAGGTATAATCGATGCGCTTCCGTTGCGTGGGGACTTTTATTCCCTTTAGGATTATCCTTTGATTTGTATGAGTGAGAGTGACCAATACGTCGACTCAATAAGCCTACCATTTTGGGTACAGTACCAAGTGGAGAGCTGGGAACATAATCATACAAGATGGAATTCACTCCTTCCGGACTTTAGGGAAGCATATGAGTGTTCCCTTAGGTGGTAACTACGAGTCTTGAACAAAGGGCCCTACCCTCTCAATGGCACTAGAGGGTTTTCTGTTTGATGTTTGGACCACAAATAGGTTGTTCATTAGAGGAGAACTGGTACTTAAAGACAAAAAAATAACCAAGGGGTAAAATGTTAATTTGACCTAGCTGGTGTTACGGACTGGTAGCTCATAAAGTAATTTGAGGCAACTAAGTAATAAATGTAAACTGAAAGTGTTCAATTTACTAAGGGAAATAATATAATATATATTGATATATTATTATGAGAGAAATAAATATTTGAAGAATTTTAAAATATTAATGTGAATTTGATTCATATTCAATTTATACGAATTTGAAAGAGTTCAAATATGAATTAATTAATTTAAGGCCTAAAATTAATTTGGGCAATTAATTAATTCAAGGCCGAAAATTAAATATGCGATATTTAATTGGTGATTAATTAATTAAAGAGTTAATTAATTGAAAATTAATCAATTATGGAAATAATTAATCACTTTTGGAAGTGATTAATCATTTCTTGAAATGATCTAATTACTTATGGAAGTAATTAGTAATTTGTGGAAATCATTAATAAACTATGGAATTTATTGATCGTGGATTGATTAAATATGGAATAGATTCAATCATTTATGGAAAGATTTGATTTAATGTGAATATTTTATTCATGGTCTTTCTCCTATAAATTGAACACTAGACTTAATGGTTTAGAAGGTCTCTTGCTCTTAGACTCACAAGACAAGACCCTAATATTCTCTTTAGGCTCACTCTTAGAGAAAGACTCCCACCAGTCCATTGCCTCCTAGACTTAGAGACATACCGATGTAACCCCTTTGGTGATTGTGTTCTTGAGAAGAAATTTCTAGCGAAGAACAACAAGGTGGCTGCTACGTTTTTTATCGTTGAAACATCGTTGGCAAAGAACGATCAAGTCTATAACGAAGGTTAGTAACAATTACCCTTTTCTTTAGAAAAGCATGAAAGTGAAAGTAGTTTTATTTTTCTTTTTTTTCATCATGTTTATAGAGATTTTACAGCGGCTTTAAAGCATGATTAAAGTTTTGTTTTGCTTATTTGTATTGGTATTTTGATATTAATTAATATACGACGCAAGGTCCTATCGATGCGCTTCCGCTGCGCAGGGGCTTTCATCCCCTTCACAATCAGCGTCAATAGGTTTAGACGACGATAAAGCTGACTAAAACTCGTGACTCTATGCTATAATAATAAATAAATATGAGAGGAATCAATAAGAAAATATACAACCATGACTTCAGGACGAAAAAGACAGAGGAAACCAAGAGAAAAACAAAAAATTACAACTCTCCACCACACCCTAACGGCGGAATAAAACGAGGGTTTATACAGAACTTTAATCATGGCGTCGAGACGATGGGCATGGCGTGCCCTCTAGGCCTAGGGTTCGGAAACGGAGCAGCGTCAAGACGCTTGCCACGACGTCCAACATGCTTCATTCTTTAATTCTTCTTTGTTTCTTGCTTGACTCAGGTCTTGAACCTTTGACTCCTTGGAACAATTCTTTGGGCTCGTCATGATCATCACGGTCTTCTCACCTCCTCAAGATCCATGGCGCTCAAGTTAGCTCGAAAACTCTTTAAATCGCCCGAATTAGCTCCAATTTGTGTAGTTCGTCGTTGTTGCCCTAAAGACACAAATAATCTACAAAATAGACAAATAGAGCATAAAGTGCGCTCTAAAGGGTTTAGATTAACAACAAATAAATAGGGCTAATTTGGTCCTATCAGTAGTATATGTTTTGCATTTATAAAACCGTTGGATACGAAATGATATTGAAACGGTTTAACTAAACAAGCTTCTTTTTTGTGTTGAGTATCTAATTTAAATAAAAATATTTGTGTTCAGATTTCTGGGGTGTTAGTCCAAACATAATATTTCAATCTTGTTTCTATTACTATTCCACAAGAATAATTAAATAATGCATTAATATATATGGCTCAATAAACACAAAATTGAAAGTTTATAAACATGTTAATTAAATTATAATCGTCTCAACTCTGACACAATAGTAAAAGTGGATGAACTAAACTTATAACATACAACAATTTTGAATATCACAAACATTTCAATAAAAAAAAAAAAAAACGAAATTACTAAACATGTGTAAAATAATATTAAGTTTATTTGTAGATCTCAAGGAAATTTCGAGACAAGGAGAGCGTTAACGGGTCTACCTGTGTAGTTTCGAAGAGAATTGAATTAACTTTGTAACAATTTTAAGAAATATAGAAAGTTGAACGGTATTGTTAACTATTACAAGAAAAATAGTATAGTCTATATATAGAAGAAATGTTTTTTTATAGAATGTCAAACAATTTAAACATTACGAACTACTATATTAGCCATAAGTAGTTTTAGAAATTTATCATCAAATTGATTATATTACAAGAAAAAGTTTTATAAAAAGACAAAGCCAAATGGTGTGAATAAGGAATATCCTTGAGCAATAAAAAGTCAGGTTACCCATAAAAAAAAAAAGTCTGTAAAACTAGCAAAGCAAAAAGCTTCATATTACATATTTTCAAAAAAATGGTTCAGAAAGAAGCATCAATTTCATGCAAATGTCTCCTTCAGTTTTTCAGCATTATTTTGATTTTCTTGCTAGTTATTACACCAACAGGTAACAACAAAAAAACGTATAAATTCTATTGGATTATTACCGTGATTGACACAAATAGTAATACATTCTTATGTCTGAATTCCTCATTAACATTTTATTTATTTATTTATTTTATTTTATATTGTCTATTTTGTTTACAAATTCAAGTAACCGAACTTATGCTTGATTTCTAGGTTATTTGGCTGCACGAAGTTTTGTACAAGAGAGAAGTAGAAGAAGACTAGAGAATCTGGCCTATGAAAATCGTGGTGTGGCCCCGCCAAGCTACGATGACATGGTTGTTATGGATTATTCTCCACCAAGAACTAGCCCTGATGTCCATAACTAGCACGAAGAATCGAAAAAAATACCACAATCCAACTACTAAATATATATATAATACGAATAACTATTGTATAATATTTTTTATGTGATATGAAATTGTATGTTTCTATATTTTTTGAATATATACAATTGTCATTATTGGAAGATAAATTCGGGAAATTTTACAAAATTTGAAGTACTTCGATATAATCAGTACTTTTGTCTATATGCGTATATATACATCGAGACAATAATTAAATAACATAATATACATTGTCGTTTAAGTATGTTGTATCTCCCAATATTGAAAGACGGATGAGTCCAATTAGGTGGTTGTGATGATAAAAAAAAAAAAAAAAACAAGAAAAAAATGAATACATCAATAGAAAACAAATATCATAATTTACGTTTTGTTTAAAGGAAAAACAAAATATTTAAAAACAGGACAAATTAAAAACGAAAAATGATAGTCAATCTCCTAAACAATCAATAAAAAAAAATTGGAAATAAAAAATAAGATGAAAGAAACAAAACTATCAACAACGATGACATTAGTTACGTTATTTTACCATGCATTGGTCTTATTTGGTATAAATAATACTTGCTAATGTGAATGAGTGAAAAATAGTCTAATAAAAATAATTTGTAATAAAAGCATGCAAAAAAATGATGGTGATGTAATAACGAGCTGTAAAGTCTTTAAAATTTATTAACAAATGATTTAACTGTTTAAGTCATTATGATTGTATAACATAACTCATTGAAAACTACATGCATATTAGATATAAAAAATTTAATTTCTAAAAGCCCTATATAAAAGCATGTAAATAAAGTAAGGAAGATGTAACAGTGATTGCAGTAATAGGTTGCACCGTCATAAACCATCATTTACATGTTCTTTGACTTTGTAAATCACTGTGATTATTAAAGACCTATTTTTTTCCCATGAAAACTTTGTTTTTTTTTTTTTTTTATTTTGTGTGTAAAATGAACATTGTACAAGTACAAAAATCTTTCATTTCTAAATATCATGAGATGACCAATCTCATCCTGTTATGAACTAAACGCTCCAAATAGGCTCTGCATAAAGTCCATTGAATGGATTCTAAACATTTACTGACTAATGAAAACCTATTGCACATGGCTAAGAAACTATGATATTTAACAAATCCAGGGCAATTTCAAAAGCTATTCACTTTAATTTACTTCCAATATCAATTCTCGTAATGGCTACTGTTGAGTGAGAAATTTCGGCCAATCACAAATTGCCACGTCATTAATTTGAATTAATGATAAAATAATTTTTGGTACCAATTACAAATTTACACGTGTCCCTAAATTAAATTAATAGAGATTAAAATTCGGTAAATCAAACAATGCCATTTGTCTATTATTGATCCATCAGATGACATAAGCCGAGTCCAATCAAGCTATGCCACATGGCAATTGGACCCGAGACTAATGTGACCCGAGATCATTGAAGAAATTGGGTTAAATTACAATAATCCAATTTTACTAAAAAATGAGTTGGATTAAAGCCCAAATAGAGTCAAAGCCCAAAGGTTGGGCCCAGACCCAAGCCCATATGAGGTCCATCAAACTTTATAAATAGAGGAGGCCACCATTCATTTTGGGGATTCAGGCAGAGTCAGAGAAGCAAGAGTCCAGAGCATTCTCCAAAGGTCCATAGTCTTCAGAAGTCAGAGAGTCCATAGAATTCAGAAGATCCAAGATTCAGAATTCGACCATCTCAAGACTTAGAAGATCCAACGACTGGAAGACTCCAAAGAATCAACCATTTCTTCATCAAGATACAAGTTGAAGATTCAACCTTCCTCCGTCTGAGATCAAGCTCGCCAACCCTCAGATCAGACTCTACATTTTGAGAGAAAGCATCAGAGGATAAATATTAGAGATTGTAACACTTATACATACATAATCAATAAAATCAAGTTCATTTCCACGAATTAAATTTCCTTGTCGAAATCTCGTGTGAACAAATTTGCACACCCAGTGGGACAGTCTCTACCTCTCATCTCTTTTTCTCGCAAAGAAATCATGACTTCCGAAGAAGCTTCTTCAAAGATCGTTGCTTCAAGCAAATCCTTTGTGGGGCCAATTACTCGTAGTCGCTCCAAGGAAACCCAACACGAAGACAACCAAACTCCTGTCATTGCAAACAAGATGCTGAGACGCATGACAGAATCTACTCAACTTGAAATCGCCACTGCAGAAAATCCGATGCTTGGCAAATTCATCTCTTATTCTCACCAACCAAACGAAACATCCAGTCCTAATGTGATGTCTGTTATGATGACTGATGCTGGAACTAGTGAAGAACGAATGACTGAAGTTAAGAAGAAAATCAGCATATTACTGAAGATGGTCGAAGAGAAAGACCAAGAAATCGCCTCTCTCAAGAATCAGATGGAAAGTCGGGATGTTGCTGAATCAAGTCAGACCCCTGCCATCAAAGACAAGGGAAAGATCATTGCACTAGATCAATCACAACATTATGCTTCTATTGCTTCACTGTCCGTTCAGCAGCTTCAAGATATGATCATGAATTCCATCAGAGCTCAATATGGTGGACCGACTCAGAACTCTCTCTTGTATTCCAAGCCATATACCAAGAGAATCGATAATTTGAGAATGCCTCACGAATACCAGCCACCAAAGTTTCAACAATTCGACGGGAAGGGCAATCCCTAGCAGCACGTTGCTCATTTCGTCGAGAAATGTGAAAACGCTGGTACTCGAGGAGACCAACTAGTCAGGCAGTTCGTACGAACACTGAAGGGGAATGCTTTCGACTGGTATACCGACCTTGAGCCTGAGACTATCGATAGTTGGGAACAACTTGAGAACGAGTTCCTCAACCTCTTCTACAGCACAAGACGAACCGTTAGTATGATGGAGCTCACTAGCACTAAACAACAGAAAGGTGAAGCGGTTCTTGACTACATCAACCGTTGGAGAGCTTTGAGCTTAGATTGCAAGGACAGACTCACCGAATTGTCTGCTGTTGAAATGTGCACCCAAGGCATGCATTGGGGACTCCTCTATATCCTACAAAGAATAAAACCCCGCACTTTCGAGGAGTTGGCAACGCGCTCATGACATGGAATTGAGCATTGCTACTAGAGGGAACAAAGATTTTGTTGTCCCCGATGGCAGGAAAGAAAAGAAAGAAGTTAAAAATATTGAGAAAGCTACAAAAAGCACTACAAAAGAGTCAATGGTAGTCAATGCAGCTCCTTTCAAGTTTTCGTCAAAAGGAAAAGAAAAGAAGATAAAAAAACAACAAGAGGGAGGTGAGAGACGTCGTCTGACCTTGAAAGAAAGACAAGAGAAAGTTTACCTTTTTCCAGATTCTGACATTTCAGATATGTTAGAACAACTCCTGGAAAAACAACTTATTGAGCTACCAGAATGCAAGCGACCAGAAGAGATGGGGAGAGTTAATGATCCCAACTACTGCAAATATCATCGAGTCATCAAATCATGTGATGATAGCAACGAATCTGAACAACCGAGTAGCTCCAAGACCGGATCATGATTCAGTAGCAAGTTTGATCCAGTTTGGGACATTATAGCCGATTGTTATTTGGCTTCAGCAAGAATCTGCAAGAGACATCTGCCAAGACCAACTTGAGTCTGTTGAAAATGAAGACGAATGATGGAATTTGGTAACTCGTTGAAAGAAGCAAAAAAAACATTTCGTTCATAGAGAGCTTCACATGTTCCGAAATTACAGAAGAAAGAACATGTCGCAAAAGCAGAAGAGAAGGATAAAAGGCTCGAGAAAGCCTAAATTAGTTATCGAAGAGAATCAAGATTTTGTTCTATCTCGACATCCGGTAACCCTTAAAGATTTCTTCCCAAAGATCTTTCTTAATGACGATCATGAGCACATCCCTGAGATAGTCACATGTAATACTGTCAATGCATTCGAAGAGGGTGATTCTTCCTCAAGCCCATCTCAAGTGATGACAAGACCAGAAGATTCACCTTCATTTACAATAGATGATTTGTTGTCACTTCCTCAAGCAACCAAATATGCTATTGTTGAAACATTGACAAGTTTTAACGTTTCAGACGTTCCAGGCTTGCAAGAACACAAATGTGCCTCATGTTATTTGTCCATTAGCTTCACAGATGAAGACTTGATGTTGGGATCGAAGCCTCATAATAGGCCCTTATTCGTCTCAAGATATATTTTAGAGCAAAAAGTTGGTCGAATTCTTATCGACGATGGATATGCGGTGAATATAATGCCTAAGTCAACCATGACACATATCGGAATTTCAATGGACGAACTATCAAATAGTAGGTTGGTTATTCGAGGCTTCAACCTAGGCGGCCAACGAGCAATTGGTATGATCCGTTTGGAGCTTGTTATTGGAGATTTGAAGGCCAACACTTTATTCCATATCATAGATTCCAAGACCAGTTACAAGTTATTGTTAGGTCGTCCTTTGATTCATTGAAATGGAGTAATATCTTCTACACTTCATCAGTGTTTCAAGTTCTATCAAGACGATGTCAAGAAAGTTGAAGCCGACACGAATCCATTCGCAGAGGCAGAATCCCACTATGCAGATGCAAAGTTTTATATGCAGAATGATAAAGCAGGAGAGATCATCCGAGGGGAGATTCCTCTGATTGAAAGTAAGAAAATAGAGCATCTAAAGAATGCGAAGAAGGAATCGATCAAAGAAGTAGATGCTTGTGAAGTTCAATCAAATGAAGCATCCGCTCACCCTGCAAAATCGAAAGCTCCAAAAGAAGAGGCGTCGTCAAATGTCCCTATATTGTGCTACGTTCCTTTATCTCGACGCAAGAAAGGGGAATCACAATTCACAAAATGTTCAGGAATTTTGAAGGTTGGTGATGTGGAGATTCTAAAAGAAATTTTCACCACGCCTCTGACAGCAATCACCAAGCAAGAGATTCAGGAATCGAAGACAAATTGTACCAAAGTGACTTTGTCGGAAAGAAGAACGAAGGTTGGATTTCACCCAAATGCATACAAACTCCTAGAAAAGAAAGGATACGACTTTACAACTCATACTGAGTTTAAAAGTCTAAAAATCTTCGATGGGAGATATGAGCCTTCTCCGACACAGAAAAAGCTCCAAAAAGAAGGTTATGCCATACCATCCTCGAGAGTCGGACTAGGGTACAATCCCCAGAGCCAGTTCGTATAACCAGAAAGTGGAGAGTTGTAGATGCACATCACATAACGATAGAAGAGATGAGCGATCTAGAAGATAAAAAGAATGATGATGGCCAAAAAATCTCTGTCTTCGATCACATTAGAGCGCTGACTACTCGTCTTTCAAATCATCAGCGGCTGAAATATTCATCTTCGGAAAATGAAGGTCATAGCAAAACTTCTACTTCTACCCGACGTTCAGTGTTTCATCGTTTGAGTGTGTCTACATTGAATAAAGTGGATGAACCTTCGAGATTCGTGTTCGACCGCCTTCAGGCAACATATGGCCAATGCAAGGGAAAGTTGAAAAGTCTTGAAACAGAAGAATCCGACGACATGAATGACAACAACGGATTTTCCAGTACTGTTCCTTCACGGATAAAGAGAAAACCTTTTGTTCTCATAAATACAGAAGGTGCTTTAAAAGTAAAGCGACAGTTAATCATTCTAACTAACCCTTCGAAGGTGAACCAAGAGCTTGAAGAAGAACATGTCAATTGTTGCCATATTTCTTTCGAAGAAATGCCAGATACTGAAAATTCTGAAGAAGATGCTGAAGAAGCACCTGCATCGTTAGAAGATGGCAGCCAATCAACAATTGATGAACTCAAAGAGGTAAACCTGGGTATGACAAATGAACCACGCCCGACGTTCATCAGTGCATCACTTAGTGCTGAAGAGGAACGTGAATACTTGAATTTGCTCATTTCATATAAAGATGTCTTCACTTGGTCGTACAAAGAGATGCCAGGACTCGATCCAAAAATACCAGTCCACCATCTTGCGAGGATATCGACCTATTAAGCAGGCCCAAAGGCGTTTCTGACTGGAGCTCATTCCTCAAATTGAAATTGAAGTCAACAAGTTGATAGAAGCGGGGCATTTGGGAAGTGAAATATCCAACATGGATAGCAAAGATTGTGCCAGTCAAAAAGAAGAATGGACAAATGCGAGTATGCGTAGACTTCCGTGACTTGAATAATGCATGTCCCAAAGATGATTTTCCATTGCCCATCATTGAACTTATGGTCGATGCCACTACATGACATGAAGCCTTATCTTTCATGGATGGATAATCAAGGTATAATCAAATTTGAATGGCCCTTAAAGATGAAGAGATGACAGCATTTCGAACTCCAAAAGGAATATATTGTTACAAGGTGATGCCTTTTGGATTAAAGAACGTCGTAGCAACTTACCAACAAGCTATGCAGAAGATCTTCAATGATATGCTCCACAAACGTGTTGAGTGCTATGTTGATGATCTCGTGGTCAAATCCAAGAAATTAGAGGACCACTTGCAAGATTTGAAGATAGTTTTTGACCGTTTGAAAAAGTACCAGTTGAAAATGAATCCTCTGAAATGCGCCTTCGGTGTGACATCAGGAAAGTTTCTTGGTTTCGTAGTAAGGCTTCAAGGAATTGAAATCGACCAATCAAAGATTGACGCCATTAAGAAAATGCCAGAACCACAAAACTTGCGGGAATTAAGAAGCCTCCAAGGGCGTCTGGCCTATATCAGAAGGTTCATCTCCAATTTAGCAGGTCGATGTCAACCATTTCAAAGACTGATGAGAAAAGACAACTTTTGAATGGGATAAAGCTTGTCAAAATGCTTTTGATAGCATTAAAAAGTATTTGGTTAATCCTCCCGTCTAAAGCGCTCCAATTGCAGGAAAACTGTCGATATTGTACATTGTTGCACAAGAAAGATCACTTGGGGCATTACTCACTCAAGAGGGAGAGAAAGACAAAAAATGTGCTCTGTATTATCTAAGTAGAACTTTGAATGGGGCAGAGCTAAATTATTCACCCATCGAGAAAATGTGTCTTTCACTTTTCTTTCCCATTGACAAATTAAGACATTACATGCAAGCCTTCACGGTGCACTTGGTGGCAAGGGCTGATCCAATCAAGTATGTCTTGTCTAGACCAATTATCTCAGGGAGGTTGGCTAAGTGGGCAATCTTACTTCAGCAATACGACATTGTCTATGTTCCGCAAAAGGCGGTGAAGGGGCAAGCCTTGGCTGACTTCTTAGCTGACCATTCGGTACCGTCAGACTGGAAATTATCTGAAGCCTTGCCTGACGAAGAGATATTCTAGATTGAATTGGCTGAGCCTTGGACTATGTATTTTGATGGAGTAGCTCGAAGGATTGGCGTAGGGGCAGGAGTAGTTTTCATTTCGCCTGAAAAACATATGTTGCCATATAGCTTCACATTTGGAGAAGTGTGCTCGAATAACGTCGCAGATTATGAAGCGATCATCATAGGTCTTCAAATAGCCAAAGAGATCAGAGTGACGTATATTGAAATTTTTGGAGATTCAAAATTGATAGTCAATCAATTGTTGTTCCAATATGAGGCAAAACATGTTCCAAGATCCGAAAATACAAAGGTTGATGCATTGGCAAATTTAGCCACTGGGCAGACGATTTTAGAGTGTGAAATTCTAAACATTCCACTCTGCCAAAGATGGGTTGTGCCTCCAACTGAAGAGGAAATTCAAGAAACGAATGTAATATTTGTCTATGTGATTGTAGAAGAAGATTGGCGACAACCGATTATAGATTACCTACAGCATGGAAAGCTTCCTGTCGAGACGCGTCATAAGACTGAGATACGAAGAAGAGCATCTCGATTTATCTATTACAAAGATACCCTATATCGTCGCTCATATGAAGGCCTTTATGTTCGATGTTTGGGAAAAGAGGAATCAGTGCAAGCATTAGAGGAAGCGCATTCAGGTGTTTGTGGAGCTCATCAATCCGGGCCAAAGTTCATTTTCAACTAAAGAGAATGGTTTACTATTGGCCTACGATGGTTCAGGATTCGATGCAATATGCAAAGAGATGTGAAGCTTGTCAATTTCACCAACATCATACATCAGTCGCCGGAGCCGCTTCACCCAACTGTAGCTTCATGGCCATTTGAGGCTTGGGGACTTGACCTTGTTGGTCCTATAACACCCAAATCATCGGCAGGACACTCTTATATCCTTGCAGGAACTGACTATTTCTCAAGATGGGCTGAAGTTGTTGCATTAAAAGAAGCAAAGAAAGAAAATGTAGCAGATTTTGTTCGTAATCATCTCGTTTATCGATATGGCATTCCTCATCGCATCGTGACAGATAATGGAAGACAGTTCTCTAACAGTTTGATGGACATGTTATGTGAAAAGTTAGGCTTCAAACAATATAATTTGTCTATGTACAATGTTGCGGTGAATGGGTTGGCCGAAGCATTCAACAAGACATTGTGCAACTTGTTGAAAAAAGTGGTCTCCAAGAGAAGAGAGACTGGAAAGAAAGAATTGGCGAAGCATTATGGGCATACCGGACCACTTATCGTACTCCAACAGGAGCCAAATCCTACTCTATTGTCTATGGAGTAGAAGCTGTCCTCCCTCTGGAAAGAGAGATCCCATTGTTGCGAATGGCGGTGCAAGAAGGTTTGACTGTAGAAGACAATGCTAAGTTACGTCTTCAAGAGTTAGAAGCATTAGATGAGAAAAGACCGGATGCTCAACAAGCTTTGGAATGATATCAAGCGCGCATGTCTAAAGCTTTCAACAAAAAGGTACGACCTCGTTCATTTCAAGTTGGTGAGCTCGTACTCGCGGTTCGAAGACCTATCATCACGACTCCACATACAGGACACAAGATAGTCTATACAAAGGGAGCACACAAGATAGTTGACAAAGACGGGCTCAAAATTGGCCCAATCAACGACAAGTTTCTCAAGAAATATTATGCTTAAAATGTAATACTCCTTATCGTAAGAGTATAAACTACATGATACTCCTGGCCCGCATGAGTTAAAAAGGTGAATGACCCAAAAAAAAAAAACAAAATTGTACCCTAAACTACGTTATGACTAGATCCCATATATTAGTGGGTACGTAGGCAACTTACAGGAAACTTTAAGCTCAGTCCATAAAATAAAATAAAAAATCATTATCCCATGTTGGTAAAGAAGGAAATTCGTTCTGAAATAATACAAAAAAAAAAAAAAAATTGTAAGTGAATTATGATGAGAAACAAGTCTGATATTGAATGACAAAGTTTGCCTATTACAAAAAAAAAAAAAAGGAATACATCTTCGATATCAAAAAAAAAAAAAAAACACTACAAAAGAAATTGAAGTCTGATCACGGCATCCACTTGTAGTTCTTCAGCTCTTCTTGTGCATCTTCCAACATCCCACGAAGTATCGTCAGATTTTTAGCATCAAGATCAATAAGAACAGGGGCATCTTCAATACTACTTAGTTCCTGGCAGTTTGGAATCCTCGAGTTGATGTTGTTTTAAAAGGTCCTCCTTCTCGACAATCGACTTAGAAATATCGCCTCGCCTAGCTTTCACAGCTTCAAGCTTAGCTTCCAATTCTTATTATTCTCGTGATGCTTGCAAATGTTGTTGTCGAAGTATACCATTCGATGCGAGTAGTTCACTTTCACTATATAGTATCTTCTCCTAGCAAAACATAGTTTCTTGAAATACGTACAACCTTCTCTACCTTCTTGAAATGCGCACTTACAATACGCACTTACAATCTCTTTAAGAGGATCCAAGCCGGGTGCACGAGTCTCAAAAATTGCATGAAGTATTTTGACTGTCTCTTGTTAAAGGCGAGGTATTTTGTTGAAGGGAGTGTGTATGATCTTTTGATGTATGTTGTCCCACAGGGCAAGGGCAGCTTGTTTCCTATAGTTGGAAATCACATTGTCAGCACAATAATCAGAGATCTCAGACGCAGCTGCATTGGTTGTTGTCTTCATTTGTCCAGAAATTTCATCAGTTACAAGATGATAAGATGGAGTCACAACTCTATCCATTGGCGCTTTGAAATTACCCACACACGTAGCTACAGAATCAAAAACGTCTGGACTCACAAAAGAAAGGAGACTATGATGCCCCTCGGCTTCTATAAGGGGATCATTTAAAGGTGACTGCACAAAAAAAAAAGTAAGCAATAATGAACTTCATAAAAAAAAAAAACACTTACCAGTGGTGTAGGGAGTTTAGGAAATTGTGATGTGCTGGGAACTCCATAAAAAAAATTAATCTTTGCATACTGATGGTTGATTGGACTTTTTAGGCCTTTTCCAATGATGATCGCTACTACTGCTCTGACTACCATTGTTTTCGGTAGAACGAAATTCACCAGGTTCAAACAGGCGAATCCTTTTACCTCCATGATTATTACCGACCTTCTTAGGTAACTCGGGCTTAGAGGGAAGAGGAGAAACGTTGTCCACTAACTTTTGTATGCCTTCTTCAAGATAATTCCCATGCTTGGCTAACCACCAACTTCTGTAGCGTTGAGTAACTTGAGTGTGTGGTTTCGTTGCACGAGTAGGAAGGTATACTTGGGATAATGTTTCTCTTTGAGTGTATATCCTCCAAAGACCTAACACATTCACTAAATTTGCCTCGACAATTTCTTTACAAGTCATTCGGTATGTCTTGATAGAATCCACAGCGTGAAGACAAGAAGCACGACCGAATGCTTATGAAGAATGAAGAAAGCCAAAATGATAATATTCTGTCATCTTTCAAAAGCTCGCCTGTATTTCTGGCTTGAAGACTTGCATACCACGACACATATTTACCTTTGTGAATATGTACACGGGTTTCAAAATCGTTAAAGTACTTAGCCCCACCCTCGCCAGAAAACCCAACCATCATCGGGCCAATGACAGGTGTTGGAACTTTGTAATGCGTGTTAAAATAATAAGCCAGCCAACCATGGACATAGTGCAAAGGGAAACATGCCTTTGAAAATCCAACAGAAGGAGATGCACTGTGAATCTGGCCGAGTCCATGATAAATATTGGCCAAAACAGGAACAGCAAGACTGAAAACATAACCTTCAGCCATAAGACTGGCAACTTTAAAAATTTCTAGACAAAGAGAAGCACGTTTGTAGGGAAATACAAATACGCACAACCAACAAGAAAGAAAGGCAACCAAGTATGTTTTATCTTTTAATTCATCTTCTACGTCCAACACGCAAAATAGATCCATTTCTTTTTTGGACTGGCTGTGACGCTTGATAGGAGCCCCAGCTGGATTATAGGTCTGATGTGGACGAGAAGTCTTCTTCGGCTTTCGGGAAGGAGGTTTTTCATATTTCGAATCTCCTTTAAACAGAAAGAAATCCACGATTTGATAGGAATTTGAAGGCGATCGCGTTGTTGAGATGCAATGTGATAGTACACAGCAAAAATGTACTCACAACTTTTCGGGCAATCTTCATTATCTCGATCAGGCGAGCCTAATAATTCCTTACAGCAAGGAACAACTTCATCATAAAACCTACCCTTGATGGAAAGACCTCCTAATCTCCACATGTCCCATAGAGAGATAGACAACTCTCTTGATGATGTGTGAAGTGTATTTGTGGATGGACACCATGCTTCAAAAAAAGCTCGAACTATATCATTATTGCGATCATAAGTGTATAGGGAAGCCATTACAACATCAAACAAACGAGCCTTCATTAGTATCAGCGTATTTAAAGAAATTACGACCTCTAACCATTCCCAATAATCAGGTATATAAAAGAATTCTCCATGAATTCTTATTTAACTACCCCGGCGAACTTGTTCGTCTCCAATAATTCGACGACCTAAAGTTGATTATGGATTTTCACCCGGCACCTTGCTATGCACTAGAGACTCTAAAAACCACGCCTTCAATGAAGAGTTGTGACTCAAAAGTCTTTCTTCTGACCATCTAGACAAAAAGGTTGAATTGTCTAGGCAATGTTGTGATCCCCTAAAATTACCACATATTGTCTCTCCTACAGGAAGAATAACGCCATTTTCGACAGACTGATCTCTATCCTTCAAGATGACTAGGTTAAAGAGTTTTGTCGGTTAGTCTCAAATCGTTGGAGCCCATGATCTGTAGGTCCATTAGGTCCCCCTACTAACTCATACGGAATAAACATTAGTACAATGTGATGAAAGAATATGAAACGTTCAAATTCGATTTAGGGAGTTTCCGTTAAATTATATTTGATATATTTAACCTGTTATGGTTTAATTATGAATTAAACTATAGAGAGAGTCGTATATGTTTAAATATGATTTAAATATTGCAACTATGTATAGGATACATACTTTGGTTTTAAAATTGGAGAGAGGTTCATATTCAAATGGATGATTAAGAGAAAGAGCGGGATTGGTATCGCGATTATTCTTGTTATTTAATTTAGTATTTGATATTAAATTAAATAAATTATAATGAATTAAATTGTTTAATTAATTAGAAACTGAAATTCAAATGAGTTTATTTGGATTCATTTAATTGTTAATTTGAGAAATTAATCAGATTTTTTTTTATAAAGAAAATCAAAGAGGCAAAGTCCCTTGCTGGGAAACCTATCCCTCCATGCTTCTTTGGTGTCTTCTTTTTGAAGGCATATGCTGGCTTCCATTCATGAGCTGGAAGAAAGCTTCTTCTTTAAATAAAGAAGAAAGATACTAAACTTGGGTTGTTGGAATTACACACTTTCTCTATAAAACAAATTTGGAATTCTCAAAACTCTCTCTCTTTTAAGCTTGACCTTTCAAGCTTGTACTCCAAAAATGTATCACCATATCGGCTAGCACAAGCCGTTCAACGGCCGAAGATTAGTGGGGAAGACGTCGGTGGTTGTCCACAAATTCGTTCGTGATTCAAATCGATCCTTTGAGCTGCTGAATTTTTAGCTCAAACAAGGTTGGTAAATACGCTAAGTTTTTCGGTCATATGTGGATGTTTTTTTTTCTAAACATAAAGGAAATTTGAGTTGCTTCGATCCAAATCGCTTCCGTTAGTGTCTCACACACTTCTTCAGTTAAGCGAGTTAATAATTTCCTGGCCAAATAACGATAACCAAACACTATATGAATTTGAGTTGTTTTGGTGTTAGGGTTTGGATGAGATTGTCTCAATTCAGGGGAGGAGTAGCTGATCACCCTTCATTTGCAGCGTTGCTCTAAACCTCTAAAGTATCATTGCAAAAGAATTTTGATTTAGATAAAGGGTGCACTATTACTTTTGCTAAAATTGATTGGATTAGATGTAGTGGGTTTATTGCAATTAACTAATACAAGTAAATTTATTTTTCCACCAAGATGTATGATTCTTTGTGTGCCATGTCTGACGCCAAATTTGTTAATGGTAATACAACTAGCTTAAACATTGAACTAGTGGTTAATGATACGGGAAGTCTTCACTGAGGAATTTCCTCATGCTCCAGTGTATAATTCATTACAAAATGTTCTTTATGAATGTGACATAGGATCTTGCTTAGCCAAGAAGAACAATTCCAAAGACTGTAAATTTGATTTACTTTGGAAACGTGTTTAGTGGAGAATGATTGGTGGGAAGGAGTTGTCGAGGCTTCAGGTCAAATAAATTTATAATCACCGACACCTAATGGAGCATTTGAGATGCGAAAGATCAAAATGCGAGGGAAATTAACATGCTGGAATTTAAATGGTAGAAAATAAAAGTGCATGAATTAAATGATGGAAAAAATAAAGGGGAGTGGTTGATCGAACCTCAAATTCATGTAATCCGTACATTCGATTTCCGTTTGGATGGATCTTAATCACAGATTATCTAATAATGAAATTTACCTTTTAAGCCTAATGTACTTCTGGAAAAAGCCAGAGACCATAGTTTCCCTAATTTATTAACCCGACCAATGCATCGAAACTAATCTAATTGATTACTAATTAACCTGACAAAATTAACTAGCTACAATTGCATTATGATTAAGATAGTTAGATAGTTAATTTTATAACTATGGTATCCCTAATTTATTAACCCGACAATTGCATTATGGACTGAAGGTTTTGGCCGCTTGCCAGTCACGCCCAACCTGTTTGCTCAGCCAGTTGGACAACAAAGACCTTCGGGCGCAAGCCCATCTCAAATGCGCGGAAACATGCCTCCACCAGCGCCCAGGGACCCAAGAGCACCTCCACCTCCACCACCGTAGGAATAGAAGTAACTCACACAATTTTCTAATTTTTGTTCCCTTAAATGTATGCGTCCTCATTTTTATAATTGTGTATCGCAATACATTAATATATGTCGTTTATCTCACCGCAACTTCCTCTTTGCCTTAATTTAATGTCTTTATCTAACGAATTCTTTGCGTTAGCTCCTATGATTTAAATCCACGCATCTGCCTTTCTGAATTTTCTTAACCGCATTACTTAAATTGGTTTAACCTTTATCTTCATTTCCTCATACCTTAAGGAAAATCCCTTCGCATTTTCGACTTGCCACAACTCAGCCTTGATCTCTTTTAGTCCATGCGCTCCAATGTAAGTTTGGGGGACAATGAAGGCATTGTTCGAAATAAGTTTGGCGGAGTTAGCGCATAAATAATGCATGCGTTCCTCTAGGTATGCGACATGTTTGTAGCAAGGGACATTTATGACACCCATAGTTTGCCACTGCACGAAGACAAACGCATCCTATGAGCGTAAAACACAGTAAAAAAATGCAATGCCCGTAGATGGATACCTTTCATCACAAATGTGGGTAAGCCAAAACGAAAGCATGTGTTTTGATGTATATGGTTTACATTAATTGCTTTCTAAAAAAATAAAATATAATAATAATAATAAAATAATTCTATGAGCTCAGGACATACAGGAGAAGATTGGCTGAGTTAATGCAAGGAAGAATCTTAGCGCAAGGAGCTTTCTTTAAGCAATGAAGGAAATTTGGCAAAAGTTAACCTGGTTTAATAATGCGCGCAAGAAAAAGATGAAAAAAGGATACTAAGATCGCAAGCAATGAAGAGCTGAGTAACTATCGCAGAGTCGATAATAGGCATTGCTTGAGGACAAACAATAGTTTAAGTTTGGGGGTTTGATAACTTGCAAGAAGAAAGTTATTAGTCCTTTAAACTTAGGCTAAAACAAGGCCAAAATAAACAAAGATGCGTTACTTCAGCGCAGAAAGAAAGGAAAATGTGATAAGTTTATGCGACAAGCTATATTCATGTATGAGATGAGAAATTATAAAATATAGGGCACTAACGCAACGAATTCAGTTGTTTTTCAAGTTTCTTCTCAGCGCAGACACACATCCCAAGATGATCAAGAGACAAATAAGATGATGAAAAGACAAGCGCTAACACAACTGTTGCAACTAACGCAAGTAGGCGGACAAAGGGCTGAAAAGTTGAGCATAATACATCACGCCTTTGTCATAATACATAATTTTTTTTCACACCTTTGTCATAATACATCACTTCTTTCGTCACAAAAGAGTGGGTAATATTTTTCACATCTTCATAACAACACTACAACAATTAACCTCTCTCTCAATAATCATGTCTTCCTAATAACACTAGGAGCCTTGGATGATTAAAAAGAACAAGAGTCAGAGAATCTTTTTCATTTCTTCCCAATAAAACAAACACTAATGGGTTAGGAATGAGTTGAGAATTTCTTTCATGTTTTGTGTTTGGGAGGGGGGGTCAATACCTTACAATTTTTATTATATATATTTTTTAAATTTACAATATGCGAGGTGGAGATTTGATCAGTTGAGCTATGTCAAGAGTATAAGTTTTATGTCAGTTGAGCTATGCTCTTGTTGACCGGGTCAATTGTCAAGTTAGTTGTTTTCATTTGTTTGTTTGCTTTTGCTTTTTTGAAAGGAAGCTCTCAAGTTGTTATTTAGGTAAAAGTAGCTCTTAGATAGAGTTGTTTGTGTATGAGATTATTAGACAACGAAAAATGGTGCATGGACTTGATAGCTTTTAATTTTGAAGAGTTTTACATTTACTCAAATACTTCTACATAAACAATGGGATTTTGACATTTTACCATCTTTCTTTTATGCGTTTGAACTCAAAATATATATTTAAATCGATTTGTGGTACTAACTAGTAACTAATATTTTTCAATATGGTTCTTTTTTACGTAACATTAAGAAACTAAGACATACATAAACAATTCAATGAAAAAAATTTCTTACAAAAAAAAGTAAAAAAAATTACTAAGAAACATTGAGAAATCCTTAACTACGTATTTCAATGTCTTATGTCAAAATGCTAAACTTTACTTCTTCTCAAACTGTTATTTAATCCTTCAGCCGAAAGCATTTTAGAAAAACAAAAATGAGTACTAAAAATATTCAATAAGAAATTCTCATCTCAAGCTTTGGTGGGTGGTTAGCCATTGTTGAGTTTTGTTGAGAAAGTGGTCAACGCAATGAAATAATAGCCGTAATATTCTTCTCTTTCCTACGATTTTGCCCCATTTTTGCTCCATTACTGATCGATTTCATCCCATTTTCGCTCTATTCCCTCTTTTAAATAGATAAATACAGGGTTTCTATAGTTTTTTTTTGCACCTCAGACATGAAGGTGTTCATATAAAACATGCGGAAGCAATTGAAGATCGAAAGCACTTATCTACATTAATTTTACTCCTAAAGCATGCTTGTTCTAAAGAAACAAGAATAAAGAGATAAGAAGAACTAACCTCTTGTAGCTCAAATGGATGATTCTCCTTGTAACATTTTTCTTCTCCAATCAACTCTGGACAACCGATAGTGTCTTCCCTACTATTCTTCGGGCCAAGAACAACTTGTGGGAGTCTATAGTAATAGGAAATGGGAAGGGAATGCTTGAAGGTACAAGCACTTGAGAGATATATGGAGATGAGTGAGTTTGAGAGTAAATTCCAACAACATAACAGTAAAGAAATCACTCTCTTAGGCTTGAATCTGATTCACACTCTACTTATACAGTGATTCCATGCAAGGAGAAGCCTCAAGATACAAGACACATGGTATATTTGCAAGCCAATGTGGATTCTAGATGTTCAATTCACAACACATGCAACTAGTGCATGGATGTGTTGTTTTCCACTTTGTATTAACATGCAAGAGTGGGAATCTAACTAAATCCACTAACTTGAATCCATAATCTGATTTTTAGCTTGCAATTTAATGTTGATTTCAACTTCAAAATGAATTTAACATTAGGTAATTAATCTGAGACTTTTCAAAATAATTTCTTATGATTAATCCAATTAATCATACCAACCTTGTGGAATTAATCATATATGATTCCTAATCCATATATCGTATTTAAAACACTTTTAAATACTTTATCTCTCATTTTCTAATTTAATTCATAATTAAATTATTGTGTCAAATACAATTTACGATAATACCCTTTTTCTCGATCTTGAACGATTCAAAGAATCCTATCTTATTGTTCTACGCTTTATTCTAATACGAGCTAGTAGGGGGACCTAATGGACCTATAAATCATGGGCTCCAACGATTCGAGGCTAATCGACTAATCTCATTAACCAAACTTAACCAACATTCGTTAACTACTGGTACACTCCACTATAGCCCGATAGTTGCACTCCCCTCACCATAGATATATTTTCGTCCACTTGATTTAACCATGTCCAGTAAGTCGATCCTTCATAGGTTGTTCATAGTTATAGTTAGGTCAAATGACCGTTTTACCCCTATAGTACTTCTTGTTCCTTAAGTTCCACTAATCCTATAATGAACAATCGGTTAGTGGTCCAACCATCAAACCTAAGTCCCTCTCGTGCCAACGAGAGGGTGGGGCCCCTTGTTCAAGTTATGGAGTTAGTACTTAAGGGAACAACCTTTCTACTATCCCTGAAACGGGTAGGAGGGAATTTCGTCTTGCGAGACCATGTCCCTAGCTATCTATCCAATCTTATCCCCAAAATGGTAGGCTTATTGAGTCCGCGAAGTCTTGCCACTCTCACCCATGGAGATCAAAGGATAATCTCATATAAAAAGGAGTTCATAGTTAGCTTAGGATTAAGAACGAGTTACTTAGGTCATCTTGTGGAATAGTCAGTTTCTACAGTAAACGACTTTATAAAGAGAAAGTGACTTATTTTGTGGTCCAGTCTTATGCAAACTCATTGCATAGGTCGCCCTCATTCCCATGTCTCCACATGAGTGATTTAAGATCTCATCATTTGTACTTAATACAAAGTGGGTCGCATCCATAGTGTCCCCATGATAAGGCACCCAACCCTATCCTTATACTATAGACTATTTTGACTATAAACTTGAACTTGATCCTATGATATGTCCCTACATATAGTTCGAGTATTCATGTTATGGTCAAGGATCTTAGTTTATTGGATTTAGGTTAATCATTCGCAATTTACATATTCAATAATATCTTTTACTGAATAACCTCATTAACGTCTTTATTGGAAATAAAATATGTTTAATGATTTACAACCTATGAGTTTATAGGACATTAATCCCAATAAGACATTCATGTTATCATTTTTTTCATGGCTGAAAATTTGAAAGGGAAATGGGAAAAAAACCTGAGGCGGCGGTGACGAGCTTCAACGTGTGAGACGGTGATGGCGAGCTTCAACGAGTGAGACGGCGACGGTGAGCTTCAACGAGTGAGACGGTGGTGGCAAGCTTCAACGAGTGAGACAGCGACGGTGATAAGGGTAAAAAATATACCTATTTTACCCTATTGAAGGGAATAAAAGTCCCCACGCAGCGGAAGCGCATCGATTGGACCTTACGCCGTATATTAATTAACATTAAAATACCGTTACGATAACTCAAACAAAACTTTAAACAACCTTTAAAGCCGCTGTAAAATTGGTTTAAACATGCTAAAATAAATCTAAATTTATTTTTAAAACTTTTCTAAAGAAAAGAGGAAGAACCGTTACAAACCTTCGTTGAAGACTTGACCGTTCTTCGCCAACGACGCTCCACGAACGAAAACACAGCAGCCGCCTTTGTTTTTCTTCGCTGGAAATTTCTTCTTTGATTGACACAATCACCACAGAGGTTACACCGGTATGTATCTAAGTCTAGGAGGCAAAAGACTTGTGGGAGTCTTTCTCTAAGAGGGAGGCTAGAGAGAATTCCAGGTCTTGTCTTTCAAGAGTGTCAAAAAAAGTGTCATGACCAATTAGGTCTAGTGTTCTATTTATACAAGAGAGGCCATGAATAAAATATTCAATTAAATCAATCATTTCCATAATTGATTCAATCTTATTCCTTAATTAATCAATCATGATCAATCAATTCCATAATTGATTAATCTTTTCCACAAATGACTAATTACTTTCATAAGTGATTAGATCATTTCCATAAATGATTAATCACTTCCTTAAGTGATTAATTATTTCCATAATTGATTAATTCCCGGTTAATGAATTCTTTAATTAATTAACCACCAATTAAATATCACATATTTAATTCCCGGCCTAGAATTAATTAATTTTGCCCAAACACATTTTAGGCCTTACATTAATTAATTCATTATTTTGAACTCTTTCAAACTTCCATAAATTTATATTTTAACTTTTCAAATATTAATTTCTCTCATAATAATATATCAATATATATTATATTTGTTTCCCTTAATAAATTGAACATTTTCAATTTACCTTTATTACTAAGTTGCCTCAAATTACTTTACGAGCTACCAGTGGGACCTAATGGACCTGCAGATCAGAAGCTCCAACGATGTGAGATTAATTGGTCAAACTCATTAACCACATTAATCAATATTCATTAACTGTGTGTACATTCCACTATAGACTCACAGTTGCACTCTTCTCACTGCAGACATATTTTTTGTGTCCACGGATCTAGACCAATATCGACTAGTTAGTCCTTCACGAGTGTCCGTAACACCGGCTGGGTCAAATTACCGTTTTACCCCTGGGTTACCTCTATTTCCTTAAGTACCAATTCTCCTCTAATGAACAACCTGTTTGTGGTCCAACCATAAAACAGAAAACCCTCTCGTGCCATTGAGAGGGTAGGGCCCTTTGTTCAAGACTCGGAGTAACCACTTAAGGGAACACTCATCTGCTTCCCTAAAGTCGGAAAGGAGTGAATTCCATCTTGTACGATTATGTTCCTAGCTCCCCATTCGGTCTTGTCCCCAAAGTGGTAGGCTTATTGAGTCGGCGTATTGGCCACTCTCACCCATACAAATCAAAGGACAATCTCTCATGAGCAGGAGTCCATAATCAACTCAGGATTAAGACTAAGTTGTCTAGGTCGTCCTAGTGAAACAGAAAACCAACTAGTTAACGGTGTTATAACCAGTGGTTACTATTTCGTGGTCCGGTCTTATGCAAACTCATTGCATAGGATACCCCCACTCGCATGTCTCCTACACGAACGCGTTGGATCGCGACGTTTGTATCAAATACAAAGTGGGTCGTATCCATAGTGTCACCAAGATAAGGCACCCAGTCTTATCCCTATACTATAGACCATTTAGGCTGTTTCTTGAACAATGATCCCATGTGTCACTACATATAGTTCAAGACTCATATTACAGCCTTGGATGTCTAGTTTATTGGATTAGGGTTATTATTTAGACAAATATAAAATAACTAATAACAATTAATGGAAAAATATATTAATATTATTTCATTAATATCCGGTCAACGGTTACATTCACTATCTACGAGTTTTAGGACATAAAACCCAACAATATTTAGCTCATTTCTTTGTCAGATATTGCATGTTTAGATCAATTTTACCATTCACGAGCTCAAAATATGCTAAAGTTTTTAAGTTAGGGTGTTGAGAAATGGTTAGATATGGTTGAGGAGTGCTTATTTCGAAGCTCCTCAACCACTTCCCACACTATATAAGCTCGAGATTCGAAGTCAAATTCAAGCAGAACTCGTTTGGAAGAAGAGGGTGGAGACAGAACCCTAGTTGACGCTTGTGAGTAAGGATGCTCGAGGTCCTTCTTAGATGACTGAATTCTAACCTTAGTTAGACATCAAACCTTAGGGTTTGTAGGGATTTTCACCAATTCTCACTTGTAAACGCGAGAGAGTGGAGTGTCTAAGTTAACTCTAGAAGGATTGGATAAATAAAATGAACGGAATAAAAGTCCCCACGCAGCGGAAGCGCATCGATTGGACCTTGCGCTGTATATTAATTAATATTAAAATACCGTTACGAAAACTCAAACAAACTTTAAACACTCTTTAAAGTTGCTGGAAAATTGGTTTAAACATTCTTAAAAATAAATCTAAATTTATTTTCATGCTTTTCTAAAGAAAGAATGAAGAACCGTTACAAACCTTCGTTGTAGACTTGACCGTTCTTCGCCAACGACGCTCGAACGAACGAAAACGCAGCAGCCTCCTCGCCTCTTGATCGCTGGAATTTTCTTCTTGATTGACACAATAACCACAAAGGTTACACCGGTATGACTCTAGGTCTAGGAGGCAAAAGACTTGTGGGAATCTTTCTCTAAGAGGGAGGCTAGAGAGAATTCTAGGTCTTCTCTTTTAGAGTCTAAGAGCAAGAGCAAGAGTGTTAAGTGTCTTGGACCAATTAGGTCTAGTGTTCTATTTATAGAAGAGAGGACATGAATAAAATATTCAATTAAATCAATCTTTTCCAAAATGGATTCAATCTTATTCCTTAATTAATCAATCATGATCAACCAATTCCACAATTGATTAATCTTTTCCATAAATGACTAATTACTTCCACAAGTGATTAGATCATTTCCATAATTGATTAATCACTTCCTTAAGTTATTAATTATTTCCATAATTGATTAATTCCTGGTTAATGAATTCTCTAATTAATTAACCACCAATTAAATATCACATATTTAACTCCCGACCTAGAATTAAATAATTTGCCCAAACACATTTTAGGCCTTTAATTAATTCATTATTTGAACTCTTTCAATCTTCCATAAATTTATATTTGAATTTCTTCAAATATTAATCTCTCTCATAATAATATATCAATATATATTATATTTGTTTCCCTTAGTAAATTGAACATTTTCAATTTACTTTTATAACTTTGTTGCCTCAAATTACTTTATGAGCTACCAGTGGGACCTAATGGACCTGCAGATTAGAAGCTCCAACGATGTGAGATTAATTGGTCAAACTCATTAACCACATTAATCAATATTCGTTAACTATGTGTTCATTCCACTATAGACTCACAGTTGCACTCTTCTCACTACAGACATATTTTCTGTGTCCACGGATATAGACCAATATCGACTAGTTAGTCCTTCACGAGTGTCCATAACACCAGCTGGGTGAAATTATCGTTTTACCCCTGGGTTACTTCTATTTCCTTAAGTACCAATTCTCCTCTAATGAACAACCTGTTTGTGGTTAAACCATTAATTAGAAAACCCTCTCGTGCCATTGAGAGGGTAGGGCCCTTTGTTCAAGACTCAGAGTAACCACTTAAGGGAACACTCATCTGCTTCCCTAATGTTGGGAATGAGTGAATTCCATCTTGTACGATTATGTTTCCAGCTCCCCATTCGGTCTTGTCCCCAAAGTGGTAGGCTTATTGAGTCGACGTATTGGCCACTCTCACCCATACAAATCAAAGGACAATCTCTCATGAGCAGGAGTCCATAATAAACTCAGGATTAAGACTAAGTTGTCTTGGTCGTCCCAGTGAAATAGAAAATCAACTAGTTAACGGTGTTATAACCAGTGGTTACTATTTTGCGGTCCGGTCTTATGCAAACTCATTGCATAGGATACCCCCACTCGCATGTCTCCTACACGAACTCGTTGGATCGCAGTGTTTGTATCAAATACAAAGTGGGCCGTATCCATAGTGTCACCAGGATAAGGCACCCAGTCTTATCCCTATACTATAGACCCTTTAGGCTGTTTCTTGAACAATGATCCCATATGTCGCTACATATAGTTCAAGACTCATATTACAACCTTGGATGTCTAGTTTATTGGATTAGGGTTATTATTAGGCAAAGACAAATATAAAATAACTAATAACAATTAATGAAAAAATATATCAATATTATTTAATTAATATCCGGTCAACAGTTACATTCACTATCTACGAGTTTTAGGGCATAAAACCCAACATAAAAAACCCATAATATTTGGCTACTTCCATTATTTCAAACTTTTGATACTTTTCATTTATTTGTATTATTTACTTTCTATTTTCAATTAAAATGTATCCATCTGCACTTTATCTCACCATGAGTAGCTAAATTCCATTGAGGGGTTCAATATGGTGAATTCCCTTATGGTTCAATAGCTTGAAAGTGTTTTATTTGCTTAGCCTTCTAACGGTTCTTGGGAGCAAGGCCAAAGAGAAGTTAAATCTGACCCAATGCATTGAATAGGCTTGAGATTAAATAATCCATGATTAAGTTTATTGCCTTTGGGATGAATCCATGTTGAATACCTCGTTTTATTTTATTGTTAATCTTTTATTCACTTGGTAGTTTTATCTATCTTTCTAAAACCAATCATCAATCTTATTTCTTTGGTTACCTATTCTTTAAGCAATCAAGTTGAGCAATTTCTTCTTCAAATCTGAATTTCCAGTTACTCCTCGTGGGATTGATACCCTTGGAATACTTCTGAGGTTTTTTTTATTATTACGTGCAACAGTGAATACTTGCACTAGGGTTGGCTGAATTTATCTTTATTATTACATATAATTTTATCTCACATCCATCCATTCAGCTGACGGCGCACCAAGTTTTTGGAGCCTTTTTCGAGGACCAAAAGTGAACCCAGTTTTGTTTTTTAAATTACGATCAGATTGCGACTGCATTTTCTGTCTCAAAAGGAATTTGACTTTGATTTGCATTTGTTTTTCTTTTGTAGGTTGAAGTTAGTGCATGAACAAGGGGTGCCCACTCCTTGACATTGATCCTGAGATAGAAAGAACTTTTCGTCATCGAATGAAGAAACAAAGACGAAAGAAAAGGGAACAACAAGAGTTGAGCGCACAGGAACCTCTAGAAGAAGCTTCTTACATACAAGAGTTTCCAACGAAACATCCAAGAGTCGATCCTCATGTTGATCCACAGAATCGTGGAAGGGAGCAAAATTGTGGGAGATTTCCTCCTGTTCCTCCAGTTCCAACGGTGCCACAACAAGAAAATCAAATTTATATTGTTGAAGACCGCAATAGAGCAATAAGGGACTACGCTTTACCAGTTTTCCAGACATTAAATCTAGGAATTTTTAGCCACCGATAGATGCTTCAGAGTTTAGACTTAAACCAGTGATGTTCCAAATGTTGAATACCATGGGCCAATTCTCTGGACTTCCAAACGAAGATCCACACAAACACATTAATCTATTTTTTAGAGTTTGCAATTCTTTTAAAGTTATAGAAGTGCCTGAAAATACTTTGATGCTAAAGCTTTTCCCATTTTCTTTGCAGGGAGATGTTGAAGCTCTGTTGGATTCATTCCCTCCAAACTCCATCACTTTTTAAAATGATTTGGCAGAGAAATTTTTAGAGCAGTTTTTTCCTTCTAATAAAAATGCAAAATATAGAGCTGAAAATATTGCTTTCAGACAATCTTACAATGAACCTCTGGATGCAGCTTGGGAAAGATTCCAAAGGCTGGTTCGTAAGTGTCCACACCACAAATTGTCTGCTTGCATTATATTGGAGCATTTTTATAGTGGATTAGATCCAGCTTTGAAGGCACTAGTCAATGCATTTTCAAACGGATCTTTTCTAAAGAAATCTGCAAATGAGAGACATGCTATGTTGGACACCATAGCCACAAACAATCGACATTAGGGAGAGACTGAATCGACAACAATCTTGAAGAATCTAGTTAAAGCAGTGGAAACAGAGGCTAATTCTACTATCAAGCCCAGATAAATGCTATCCATAGCATGATGATGGGCATGACTATGAACAATCAAGCCAATATAGCCCATGCCAATGCTATTTCTTCTCCTTGTTGTGAAATTTGTGGTGAGGAACACATTGTTGATAACTGTCCACTAAATCTCGCGTCTGTATTTTATGTAGGTCAACAAGGGAACCAGAACCAGAATAGATGGAATCCATATTCGGCCACGTACAACCTAGGTTGGAGACAACATCCAAACTTCTCTTGGGGAGGACAGGTCGGTTGGAGTAATTCCAACACAAATCAATTTGGGAATCCTCCTACACAGCAGCAGCCGCAGAAGAACTTCCAACAAGTCCAAGTGCAGAATGAAGAGTGAAATCTAGAGATTCTTATGAAGGAATACATGGAAAGAAACGATGCTACAGTAAGGAATTTGGAAGTACAACTTGGCCAGATTGCTCGAGAGATTAAAAATAGACCACAAGGGACGTTGCCAAGCAAGACTGAGATCCCTCACAAAGAATGAAAAGAGCAATGTAAGGCAGTAACCTTAAGAAGTGGATTAGAATACGATGGCCCAAAGTACCCAGTAAATCAAGAAGCAAAAATCCCATAAGAAGCTTGAGAAAATATCTTAGAAAAGAAGTCAGACATTACCTTAGATATTATACAGAATAAAAGCAATGAAGAAAAGACGAAGAAGCATGAAGCCTTGGTAGACAAAGAAGAAAAATCAAATTCAGATAAAAAGCAGGGGAATGCTACCGCAAAACCTAAAAAATTTGTAATCGATCCAACATACAAACCACCTCCTCCATACCCTCAAAGATTTAAAAATGCCTTGCAGGATATACCGTTAAAAAATTTCTTAGATGTATTAAAGCAGCTACACATCAATATCCCATTGGTGGAAGCGCTTGAACAAATGCCTATCTGTGAAGTTCCTGAAAGATATCCTATCAAAGAAGAGAAGGTTGGGAGAATACGAAACTGTTGCACTCACTGGATGTTCCAGTGCACTGTTCAAGAATGAAATCCCTCTCAAGCTCAAAGACCCAGGAAGTTTCACCATTCCATGCTCCATGGGAGGCAGGGATGTAGGCAGAGCTTTGTGCGACTTAGGAGCAAGTATCAACTTAATGCCATACTCAGTTCTTAAACAATTGGGGATAGGTGAAGCACGACCAACGACTATAACCTTATGGGTAGTAGACAGATCACTCACACGTCCTATTGGGAAGATTGAAGACGTGTTGGTCAATGTTGAAATATTTGTACTCCCAGCAGATTTAATCATTTTAGAATGTGAAGCTGGTAAGGACGTGCCAATCGTATTAGGACGACCATTCCTAGCTACTGGCAGAACCTTAATTGATGTACATAAAAGAGAATTGACCATGAGGGTCAGCGATCAAGAAGTCACGTTCAATGTTATGAATGCAATGAAGTACCCTGGAAATGTCGAGGAATGTTCAATGATTGATGAAATTAATGAACTCTCCCGGTCTACTTGTCATGAAACGATGAAAGGAGAAACATTGGAGGATATACTTGGAGATGAAGAACCAAAAGAAAAAGGTGGGAAAATGATTGAAGTTGAAGAAAGCAATCAACCCATGAAAAGACAAAGGATCAAACTGTTGGGTTTAATGTCCTATAAACTTGTAGTTTGTAAATCATTAAACATATTTCTATTTTCAATAAAGTCGTTATTGAGGTTATTCAGTAAAAGATGTTATTGAATATGTAAATTGTGAACGATTAACCTAAATCCAATAAACTAAGATCCTTGATTATAAAATGAATACTCGAACTATATGCAGAGACATATCATAGGATCAAGTTCAAGTTTGTAGTCAAAATAGTTTATAGTATAACGATAGGGTTGGGTGCCTTATCTTGGGGACACTATGGATGCGACCCACTTTGTATTAAGTAGAAACGATGAGATCCTAAATCGTTCATGTGGAGACATGCGAGTGGGGGCATCCTATGCAAGGAGTTTGCATAAGACTGGACCACAAAATTAGTCACTTTCTCTTTATAATGTCGTTTAATGAAGAAACTGATTATTTCTCATAGATGACGTAGGTAACTCGTTCTTAATCCTGAGCTAACTATGAACTCCTTTTTATACGAGATTATCCTTTGATCTGCATGGGTGAGAGTGGCCAGCATCGCCGACTCAACAAGCCTACCATTTTGGGGATAAGATCGAATAGATAGCTGAGGACGTTGGCCCACAAGACGGAATTCGCTCCTACCCATTACAGGGATAGTAGAGAGGTTATTCTCTTAAGTACTAACTCCAGGACTTGAACAAGGGGCCTGATGGTAGTTGTCAAAATGTTTTAATAGTTCAATGTATATCTGTCGTGGATTTTAATCAATCCAAGTATAAATTGACAAAATCAAGTAATACCTGGTGTGTCCAGAGTCGAATCCACAGGGAAGGGGTATTTGCAGAACTTTTAACAATACTTACTGATCTAAACTCTAAAACGCATGATATTATGTAAAAAGGTAGAATAATAGAGTTGATGGGATAACAAAGAAAATATTACTTACAGAGAGCTGAACATGCGAAGAGAGTTAGAATAGAAAGTGCAAGGGAATGGTATCAAGGTTGTCGCGGTTGCAACCTCATGCGTTTATAAGGACCTTGTACCACATACTTTTATTAATTGATCCATTAATGCTTAAGTGAGAGAAAATCATAAGTTTCCCATCCGGTACTCCTTTTGCGTTTGGCATGCAACTATCAAGTGGTAAATCGAATAGTTTATGCGTTAAGTGTAGTTCTCTAAAACTCACAAGGGATTGCGTTAGTCACAACACAATCTAAACTCATGCATGCACTATCTTTTAGTGGTATTGTTTAGTTTTACCAAGACTACATGACATGCGCTAACTTGCTCTACTTAGGAATATCTGCATGTGTTACCTGTCAGGGATTTAGCATACTACTACCACATCTGGCTGGCCAAGCGGGAGTTAGTAATTAAAATAGTATTGCAACTAAGTAGAAAGCAATTAATGTTTTAATTACTCAAAATATGCGCTTACAAAGTATACTTATCACCGCATGAGGTGCTTGCACTAAGCCTTGAAGAAGAAATTAGCTCATGCGAGCAAAACTAGACATTATGAAATAGAACATTACAAGCGCAAGTTTTGCTCCTAATCAGAGCTCTCTCTGTGATTTCTCTGTTGATCTTCCTCCTTCTCTCTCGATCCAAAAATGAATGAAAAATTTCCAGTTGGAATTCCCCATCCTTTGAGTATATGGCTTCTACTTATAGGTGAAGGAAGATGCTCTCTTTGTTATCTTAACGTTTAAAAAGAGTTCAATACATGAGTATGAGTAAGAGTGTGCCTTTCGATGTTGAAGTGTTGTATCGAGCGGGTGGCATTGATCTTGATCATGATGATGCAGCTTTGCGCTTGATATAAGGTAGATCTTCTAGTAGAGGGCGGTGACATGTTGCCCTATATTTGAGCTAAGTACAAAGAGATCATCAAGAGAGATGAGAGGGGATCGTTGGGAAATATTTATTTCTAGACATGTTTGTTCTTTATTAAATAATAGATTCTCAACTCTTTCATCCTAACCATCCTAGTGTTATTAGGAAGACGTGAAAATATTATAAGCTCTTTGTTGACCCATCGTAGTATGTCTGTTATTAGAAAGACATGATGTTGTTAAGAAGAAATATAAAAGATTCTTTGCCTCCCATTTTTTTTTTATATCATGCTAGTATAATATTATTAGGAAGACATGATTATGGAGATATAGTCATTGTAGTCTTATTAGGAAGATGCAAAAAACATTCTTCAACTCTTTCGCGATCATTAGATGTGATGTTATTAGGAAGAAATAGAAATTGATTTGCTTCTCGGGTATCTTAATGTTCTTAGGAAAATGACGGTGTGTGTGGAGAAAGAGTGATATCAAACGTTTTCGACAAGCCAAGAGACATGGTCGTGCTACTATGTTTGGGCCGAGGAAATTGACTACATGCGCATCAATTGGGAACAACACGCCTTTTGTTACTGAGCGACGAAGATCACTATGAGGAAAAATTATAGAGAATTAATTCAAAAAGATTGCCATGTTAGCATTTTAAAAAATATGTTGTTTTACATCGTCCTAACATCATTAAACATTATGAAGTTATTGGAGGTGTTTCACGGGTTTTTTTTTTTTTTTTTTTTTTTGTAGTTTGGAGTTAAGAAGCCAAATCTATTTTATTTATGGTTTGTTTATTCCAGATGGTTGTTATTCAATGGGCTACATAAATGAACGTTATATAGATGATGTAGGTGTATGGAACTTTCTCCCTCTTCTTAAACCCCAAACTTGTTGTAATGTGTTGGATTAGATTAATTGTTGTAGTACTTTGACTATCCTGCAGCTATGGTAGTCATAGTTTAAAATTAGAATGAAGGTAGAAAGTATTGAAGTTCATTCATTTGTTTATGTTGGCTTGGTCTAACTGGGCTGTTATATGACTATCCTACAGTTATGGTAGTCATAGTTTAGTTTTTATTGGTAGTCATAGTTTAGTCATTTGTGTTCATGGTAGGCTTATTTGTCACTTGGAACGAGTACTAGGTACGCGACCTGGGCATGTGAAAGGCCTTGGTTGGGGACCGAGAACAAGAAATGCTAAGAATGATGCAAGTTACCAAAAATCTAAAGAGATAGAGGCTCAAGTTGCTCAGTTGCAAAGTATAGTTACATCACAACAAGCCACAATTTAAGAAATTTTCAGAAGGTTGACGAGTGGAGACGATTCATCGTCTAATGTGGAAATGACTCCAAAACAGTAAAATAATGAATTTTAGAAGGTAATATTAATTGTTGTAGTGCTATGACTATCATGCAGTTATGGTAGTCGTAGCATAAAATTAGGTTGAAGGTAGAAAATATTGAAGTTCATTTATTTGTTTCTGATGACTTGGTATTACCTGAGTGCTATGGCTATCCTGCAGTTATGGTAGTCATAGCTTAAAATTAGTTCATTTTTTTTTTTGTTTTTAATGACTTGGTATTTGTTGCTCACCGCCGAGCGAATACCACAAGCGCACATGTCGTCCCAAGTAATATAAAACGGTAGGTAATACCGAGTATCGAATCCTCAGGGAGGCGAAGCGAAGATTGAGCAAAAATAAAATCTCTTGAGCACTAAAAGTACTTGGGCGAAATAATATTTAGGGAACAACTCATGCAATAATGAGGAATTTAAAATTCAAAGGTTCTCCTGTCGGTTTCCCCTAATTATAAAACATGGAGAAATAGTTTTCTTTTAATGTGAAGAAGGGTCTTGAAAATCAGTTATTAGCTAAACACTTATTATAATTATCCTATCTCATTGCCCAACTAATTATAATCCTAGAATCTCCATTAATCACATAGGTTCAATTGTCGGTTTCCCCTAATTGTAATCAATTCATTTTAACTACCTAAGTGTCCTTAGCGCCATTAAAAATCATTAATTATTAATCTCTGATTCATTTTTGGAATCTAAGTAATCAACTAATCCTGGTGTCACGACGGACAATTAAACTAGTTGCATGGATTATGATCTATCCTAACTTCTCTTCGTCGAGTTTCCATTAATAATTGAATCATTACACAATTGGCCAGATTGAATAAAGCATTAAGCACATCCATACAAATAATTAGGACAAAGGGCAAGAGACAGGAAATTATAACAATATTTAAACTATAATTTCATTCCAAGAACCCTAATTGGGGTTTAGCTACTCATAGCTAAAATATCCACAACATTTACAATGAAAAACATAATTAAGAGCATAAAAGGAAAGGAATTGACCGTCGAAAAACCCCTTCGCTAACGCTCGGAGCCCCGCTGACTACTCTTTGAGCCTCCTAAGATGCTCCCCAAAATTCCCTTACATTAAGAGCATTTTTTTTTTTACATAGCTCTTTAGAAAAATCAAGCATGAACTTCCTAATATTAGAAACTAAGCCTATTGGGGTGACAACAAACTTTAAAAACCATAATAAGAATCTAGATTTTCAAATATGTCATTAGATAAGACTATTGCATGCTTTAGACATCAAAACTAAGTATCAAAAAATTTTAAAATTTCACAATTTCTGTCTTGCTCCCAGATTCCACAACATATAAACCATTTTCTCCCAAAACTTCTAAAATCACATCATTGGCTATCATAGCTATCTATTCATGCATCCAACAGAATTTAAATATGCGTAACACAACAAAAGCCTCCCCCCCCCCCAAACTTAAACTAAACATTGTCCCCAATGTTTTAATAATAGTGAAGCATAAAGAGGGATACTGAGACTTCCCTGAGCTAGGAGCACTCCATCCTCTTCCTTTTGATCAAGAAAAATGGGATTTTGGAATTTTGGGATTTGCTTAGGTGATCCTGCAAAACAAAATTGGATCACGGAGCAAAGGAAAATTATTTACCGCAAAAACAACTATCTAGACTTTAATCCTTGGGTTGCCTCCCAAGCAGGGCTTTCTCTAACATCTTTAGCTAGACGAGGCTCAAAATAAAAATTTTCATCGTCCTCCAAGCCCTGCAAAAAATCACGCACCGAATTGCACACTACAAACAGGGGAGAAAAAAAACTTTCCCTGGCCCATCTTCACGAAAGAGATTGTCATAATAACATTTCAGAAAATAATCAACTGCATCATTTTCTAAATCTCTATTCACAAAGCAATTGTTAACAGAGTCATCAAGCCTTATGATATCTACTGGTCTGTGATCTAAATGTGACCTATCAATCATGTCAGTCCATTCATCAGATTCAATATCTACATGCTGAGTAGCTTCCTCAGACTCAGAATTAAAAAATGATTCCACCAGGCTATCATATGACTCTCTATCAGAAGAATTAAAGAATTAAAGTATTTATGGATCATACTTTATACTATGCACAAATTCGAGTTCCTCTAGGTCAGATTCTATGCTATCTACATCATAAGGACACGAATCAAAGGTATTAACATTATCAGGGTTCATGCATTCAGGAATATCAAGATCAGACTCGATAGATTCAGTGCTATCATGATCTATCTCAAAATTATCTATTAAGTAATCTTTTTTATGCAATTCATGCTCATCCTCAATGTCAGGCAAATCAATATCATCATCAAAATCATTGATTTCAGGCAAATCCAATTCATTCTGAAAAGAAGGTAAATCATCAACTGCAGATCTTTCATTCTCACAAGCAGGCAACTTTAATTCATTTTCAAAGTCAGGCAATTCTAAATCGTTCTCAAACAGAGGGTCACCTAAATATGCATTGTGATCAAAATCCCCATCATCCATAAGCATTTCTCTTAGGCTTAGGCCAAGATTATACTCTACCTTTTCATCATCGTCAGTCAAGTATTCAGGACCAACAGAAAAACAAGTATACAAACTACAAACAGATTCAACTTGGCAAAAAATACTAAACACGACTTTTTCATCATCAATGTTCAAGGTAAGCTTACCTGTATGCACACTAATCTCAGCCTTACCTGTAGCTAAGAAGGGTCTGCCTAGAATAATGGGCACCTCTCTGTCCTCTTGCATGTCCAGTACAACAAAGTCTACGGGGAAGATAAATTTATTGACTTTCACCATCACATCCTCCACAACACCCATCGGGTGGGTAATCGATCTATCAGCCAGCTGGAGAGTGACATCGGTGTCCTTCATTCCTGTTAAACAGATCGTCCTGTAAACAGAATAGGGCATTGAGTATATACTAGCACCTAAATCACATAAGGCCCCATTGAAAGATACTTCTCCCATGGTGTAGGGAACAGTAAAACTCCATGGTTCTTTTTGTTTAGAAGGCATCTTTCCAGAAACAATGGTTCTACTACTCTCAAAAAATTTAAAAACTTCTTTTTTCAAACTTTTCTTCCTAGAAAGAATTTGTTTCATGAATTTCCCATAATTAGGCATGTTATACAAAGCATCTACTAAAGGAATATTCACAGACAATTTCTTAAACATTTATAGGAACTTCTGAAAAAAGCTCATCTAATTTAACATTTTTAAAGCGTTGAGGAAAAGGTAACTCCCTGTAGTCAAAGGTTGGACATTCGCCCCTCCGCTTGGGCGGGGCTAATGTGCGACCCTTTGTCATGATGGTTGCATGGAATCACTTCTTCCTCGTTCAGTTTCTCTTTATACCTGTCATCCTGCTTTTCATCTTTTTCTTCCTGCAAAATTGTTAGAAAAATCACAATTCAAATTAATAGAGTTAGGAGGATGTTGGGACCTTTCAGAGGAGGTTTTTTGTGCCTCAGCCATTTCATCTTCATCCTTGCTATTTTCTTCTTCCTTCTTTATTTTTGAATTGATCTCCAGCTTCCTACCACTTCTTAGTGTCACCATCTTGCACTGCCCCCTTTGGTTAGGTTCAGTGTCGCTTGGAAATATTCCCTTCTGAAGGGCATTCACTACTGAAGCGATCTGTCCTATTTGAACTTCCATGTTTTTCAGAGCTGTGTTGTGGTTATTAACTGCAGTCTGGAGATTTACGTTCAACACTCTTTGTTCTTTAATAAATAGAGACATCATCTCCTCCAGATTATTCTTCTTTTTAGGCGCACTGGATGATGCAAAACCTGGGGGTGGCTGCAAAACATTCTTCGTATTCGAATATGAGAAGTTCTCGTGATTGCGCAGACTGGGTGGTAGAAGTTTGGTACTCCTTGAGTAAATGGTCTGCTTCCCACGTACTGGACTTCTTCCACATCTTGACCTTCCTTCTTTGAATGACCTTCAGCTAAGGTGGAAATGGATTTGACCACCTCAGATGAAGTCAGCTTGTTCAGCGCATTGGTCATAGATGCCATATGTGCCTTTAATGAACTTGACTCATCCAATTCATATATTCCAGCCTTCTTTGAAATTGCTCCCCTCTCGGTTGGCCACTAATAACTGGTTGCCGCCACTTCCTCTAATAGATCTTTGGTTTCTGTCACTGTTTTGGAAAGACAACTTCCTTTTGCTAATGTGTCTAAGGCTGTCTTGGTGGAGGGATTCAATCCATTGTAAAACAACTGCACTTGGAGCCAATCAGGACATCCATGTTGGGGGCACCGCCTAAGCATTTCCTTGTATCTCTCCCATGCCTCGTACAACTGCTCCTCATGAAGCTGCCTAAACGTTCTGATTTCAGTTTGGAGCTTGGTAGTCTTGGCAGGTGGGAAAAAATTCATCAAAAAAGGCTGGGCAAGCTCGTCCCATGTACTAATTGTAGCAACCGGATTTAGAAAAAAAAAAAAGAAAAATAGGGGGAAAAGGCGGGCATGAGCCCGGTCAAAAAGGAAAAAGGGAAAATGGGGGGAAATTTCCCCCCAATTCGGTCAGATTGACCGTGTAGTAAAAAAAAAATTCTGAATTTTCTCTTTCCCTCACGTTCATCTCCCTCTCTCGGCACTCTCTCTCTCTCTCTCTCTCTCTCTTTTGGTTCTCTCTCTCTCTCGCTCCCTCTCAGTTGGTAGTGCCGCGCGCCGCCGCCTCCATACCGCCGTTCGCCGCCGCCTCTCATCTTTGCTGCCGGTCGACGCCCACGCCGCCGCACTCCACCGCCGCGAGCCGCCGCCGCCGCCACCGTCTTCGGGCTCGTTCGCTGTTTCAGATCTGTTCGTCGCCGCCACTCGAAGTTTCAGCCTTGTTTCTAAAGAACTATTTGTGGTAAGGGAGTTGTAAGTCATAGCTTATTGGATTTTTATGCCTTAGTGAAGTACCCATTAACGTTGGATCTTAATCTAAGGTGTCTGTAGCGTTTGGAGGCCGAGTTGTCGAATTGGAGCGAATTTAGAAATTGGACAGCGAGCAGTGGTTTCATTTGGGTGAGTTTTCGACCCTCTCAAGTCTTGTGTTTTAGGAAAATAATTGTTATGCCTCTGATATGTGGATATATATTTTATGTTTTAATAGACGAAAATTTTGCATCACGTGGTTGGCATTGTATCGAGTTGTTGGGTGACTTTCGATCAAGCGTAGTATCTCAAGGTAAGTAGCCCTTTGGAATAAGTTCTATGCTTTAAAACCCATTAAAGTTGAGTGTGGCTTATAATAGCATGAGTTGGTTTTAATTCTTAAGTTGGTAAGTACTTTGCTGGATTAAACTCTATTAAGCATTGAGATGACTGATGTGTTCCTGGCATGAGAATGTGTATATGTTGTTTGGATTGAGACTGAAATGATGTGATGCGTTTATTTTAAGATTTCTGGCTACTGCATATTTGTGTTGAGGGATAGAAGCGAGTGCGTGACTGGTGTATATTTCGTAGCTGCCTAACATTGTTTGTGGACAACAAAAAGCTATGATTTGCCTGTTTAGGAGGGTTGTCGTTAAAATAGCAAGGGTTAAGGGGTCCTAAAGGGTAAAGGATTAAGGAAGGGAAAATGATAGGTTAGTTGCCTCGATTGCGGGTCGTGTCAATTAAACACCTAGGACTGAGATGTAATAGACTGAAATGAGGGGCTTAATGCGCGGGACTTGGCTTCGCAGTCTAGGTGTCATTTACTAACTGTGGAAGTAAATTCCTGACTTAAACCCATGAACGCCCCACCAGTGAAATGGTAGTTTAGAGCGCTACGCGCCTATTAGTGCCTTGAGGGATGAGACTTAGCTCCACTGACTGGGTGCCATCTACCATCAGTAGGAGTAGAGACCTCCCAAAACTCCCACTTGTGCACTATCAGTGAGTTGGCAAACTTATATATATACAAAGGTGTACTAATTGAACACGAGACCCGAACTTCAAATAAATGAAATGAAATGAAATGAGATGACCTAACCCTTAGGCCCTTAACTCGAATAAAATGTTAAAGCCTTGATTGCTACTTACCGAGTATTTTCTTAAATACTCATTCTTTTCCCTTCCATACAACTGCAAGTAGAGGTAAAGGTGTACAGTATGCGTGACGGAGAGCTGCTAAGCCATGGATCTCCTTTAGTATAAGTCTTCCGCATATTACGTTTTGAAATTCCCCTTTTGAGCTTGTATTTCGAATGATTCAAGATTTATTCCGCTTTAAGTTTTGTTTGAATAACTAAATGTTTCGTTTGTTCGGTTTTAACTAGGATCCCAGATTGAAAAGTTTTCGCAAATTTCTAAGTATGTTTTCTTTAAATGTTATTTCCACGCTGTTCTTAGAAGAAGAATGAAATGCATGTAGTAATGGCCTTAGGATCTAGACATGAAAAGTAGGGTCGTTACACTAATACTGCTTGTCTCGACTGATTCGAGCCAATCCTTTGCTTTGTCTCGTAGAGAAAATGGGAACAACCTTAATCTTATAGCGTCTGCCGGAACTCCATTCATCTTCACCGTCCCACATATTTCCAAGAATGATCGAAGATGTGAGTGTGGGTCCACAGAAGGATGTCCATTAAAAGAGTTATCGCGCGCCATCTGAATCAATCCTGTCTTTAACCCAAAATTGGTAGCTTGGATTGGGGTGTAAACAATTCCAGAATTCTCGGTGGGAAGAACTGGCTGTAGAAAATCTCTGATTGCCCTGGGAGCTTCATCTTGGTGGGCCATTGCTTCTGCTAATCTTTTCTCTCTACGAATGGTTCTAAGAGTCCTGTCAATTTCAAAATCTAGTGGAAACAAATTAACCACCTTTTTCCTTCGCATACAATACTCCCAATCAATCAAAAGAACCAAACAAAAACAAAAATAACATACTATTCACAAATTAATGAAAGAAAAAAAATATTTACACCTAAATTACTATTTATCCTTTTCTTTTTTATGTCAAGAAAAATTGATTTGCTTAAAAATGAAGCCTCCCCGACAACGACGCCAAAAACTTGTTGCTCACCGCTGAGCGAATACCGCAAGCACACGGGTCATCACAAGTAATATAAAACGGTAGGTAATACCGAGTATCGAATCCTCAGGGAGGCGAAGCGAAGATTAAGCAAAAATAAAATCTCTTGAGCACTTAAAGTACTTGGACGAAAGAATATTTAGGGAACAACTCGTGCAATAAAGAGATATTTAAAATTCAAAACAATTAAAGAAAATAATTTGATTAATCGAATTATAAAATATGGAGAAAGAGTTTTCTTTTAATGGGAAGAGGGGTCTTGAAAATCAATTATTCGTTAAACATTTATTATAATTATCGTATCTCATTCCCCAACTAATTATAATCCTAGAATCTCCATTAATCACATAGGTTCTCCTGTCGGTTTCCCCTAATTGTAATTAATTCATTTTAACAACCTAAGTGTCCTTAGCGCCGTTAAAAATCATTAATTATTACGCTCTGATTCATTTTTTGAATCTAAGTTTAATCAACTAATCCCGGTGTCACGACGGGCAATTAAACTAGTTACATGGATTATGATTTATCCTAACTTCTCTCCGTCGAGTTTCCATTAAGAATCAAATCATTACACAATTGGCCAGATATAATAAAGCATTAAGCACATCCATACATATAATTAGGACAAAGAGCAAGAGACAGGAAATTATAACAATATTTAAACTATAATTTCATTCCAAGACCCCAAATTGGGGTTTAGCTACTCATAGCTAAAATATCCACAACATTTACAATGAAAAGCATAATTAAGAGCATAAAAGGAAATGAATTGACCGTCGAAAAACCCCTTCGCTAACTCTCCTTGAGACTCCTAAGATGCTCCCCAAAATTCCCCAAAATATTTCCCACTAAAGAAATCTCTCAAAAAGGCTAGAAAGCCTTGAGAGAGGCTCCCAAGGAGCCAAAGGAGGGAGGAAAGGAAGGAAAGAATGTGGTGATTGATGCCTAAAGGAGGCACCAAGAGGTGCCTTTTATAGGCCCGGATTGGAGGTAGCGTCGCGACGCTACATAGCACAGCGTTGGGGCACTGCTATGCACGCGTCATATTGCCCAAGAAATGGACAGCGTCGCGACGCTACATAGCACAACGTCGTGACGCTGCTATGCACGTGTCGTGTTGCCCAAGAAATTGACAATGTCGCGACGCTGTGCCATTTTCCAGCAATTTCAGCTACGGTTTGGTCTTCTAATTGGGCTTTCTCTTCATCTTTTTTTTTGGGCATTTTCTTCATCATTGGCCTCTTTTACTCCCCTCTTGGTCCAAGCTTGAATTTGGGCTTGATTGGCTTCATTTTGGGCATTTTTTCCCCAAAATCCACAACTTTGCTCCTAAGAACCAAATAACAAAATACATTAAATATTTTCATTAGTATTATGAATTGGGACTAAAATAATGACATTCTTGCTCGCTATTAGTATTGTCTGGGATGTTCTGTTGAGTTTCATTGCAAATGTAAACCCGAGACTTTCCCTTAGATAATTTTCTCTTGTCATCTATTGGTGGTTTCATTGTTGGACTAAGATGTTGGAAATTATCAAGTTAAAAGACGAAAGAAAAGTAAAGGAAAAGGAATAAAAAATCAGCAAAACAAAAGGAGAAAAGAAAGAAAGAAAGAAAATGAGTGGAAATGGACAACAAGACACCCACCACCGCTTCACCATTTTTCAGTCCCTTTTCCCCATCATTTTTCCATCATTTTGCATCCAAATTTTCAGAGCACTTTAAGGAGAGAGTGAAGGAGGAAGAAGAAGAAGAGTTTCGTGGTTTTGAGGTTGAATAAGATAGGAAAACGCTCATGCAAAGCCAGCCATTGCAGAATTTGGGTGCAAATTGTCAACCTCTGGTTTTTTATTTGGTTTGAACTACACAGAAGGAACTAAGAGGTGAGGTTTTATGTTCTTGAAAATTAGTTCATTTTCTAATAAATTTCATGAAGGAAGCTTGAGCAAAATTGTATGAGAAGTAAATGGTTTTTGGAATGGAAAACAGAGCACAGGATTTTCGAGCAAACAAGGAGGATCTCTTGTTTTCTCTGATGTTTTGAGCACTCTGGGGTGTACAAGTTGAATCAGAAGCTCTATTTAGAATTGTTGGAAAGCTTATTCAATATCCTACAACATTCATGAGAATGTGTGAGCCAAAAATGACTTGAAGTAGGTTTAATTTGAGGAAAAAGATAAAGGGTAGCAGAGAAGCTCGAATCTGTGTTGTCTGTATTCGGAGTGTTTCTGGGCGAATTGGTAGGGAATCTGGTTTTCCTTTCTTGAGGTAAGTTATAGAGTGTTCGAAAATGAAGAGTTTGATGTGTAGTACATTAATTTTGGTTAAGTATTGAGGACGTTATGGGTATTGGAAGTTAGGGTATAGAATCTGGAAAATCTGGAAAGTAGAATGTGAATGTGATTCTTAATCCAATTGTTTAGAAATTCTTGAGCATGGAAAGACAAAGCTAATTATGGTTCCAATGCTCAGTTTTGGTTTTTTGACAGGACAAGAGGAAATAGGTCGAGTCTACAGACCAAGGAACTAGCTAAGACTGTGAGTGACAAAATGAGTTTCGAAAATTTGTTTCCAACGGTTACTCATTTCTAGATGTTTTATATGTTTTTCTATGAATGATACATGATTTCTATGAACGGTTTTAAGCATAAGTTTTGAGCTTAAATTTTCTAATGAGGTTTATATACAAACACGTGGTTGATGACTTTATGAAAAGTAGTTGAAACGATATCGTTTAAAGTAAAGTATGTATTAGCAAGTTCTTTTTATAGATTTTTCAGTTTTTCACGAGCAAGCTGAGTAAGCTTGAGTTTTACGAAAGATAACGATAAACGGGCATGTTTTAATGTTTTCATGTGATTTTCTATTGACTACATGACTGAGATAATGAGCCCGAGGCTATATGGTACCGTGTGCACACAGGTTATATTCCGTTGTTGACGTTGAGTATTCTCCATGACAACGATGCTGTCGTGAGTGCTGGGCGGGCCCCAATACGACAAAGACGATGGGAGTGCTGGGCTGGCCCCACTACATCGTAGGACTAGTATACGTTGGTTGTACTGAGTGTGCCCTACACAACGTAGATCGGTCATGTTAGTTAAAATGTTCGATGTACTTGATATGCCTTACTAGATATTTAATAACGTACTTGCAAGTTATTTGAGAAAGCTATTATCGTTACACGTTTATGTTAAACGCTTGATTGAACAGATTTATACGCTTAAAGGTTTATCACGTGTTCCGATTTGAAAATCTACAGTTGTAAAGCTAGTCACTCACTGGGCTTCGTAGCTCATTCTTTTCAAAATTTTTTCTCACTTTTCAGGTAGAGATCGAACTCCCAGTGCCTAATACACTGCCAACGTCTGCTGAAAGTTCCAGAACAAGCTCCAGTACATGGGTGGAGTTGTATATTGAGTCTGTTCATATTGTAAATGTTTTGCAAGGATTGAATAATATTGTCGTAGAGGTCGTGGTTGTATATGTTTTTGGTTGTGATATCTATATTAGGTTATTATCCGAACAAAGTTACTTCAGAGCGGCACCTCGTGTTTGTTGAAAGTTTTTTTCCGGGGATTCCGCTGTGTTCTGTTTCATGTAGAATGTTTTAAATCTAAGATTAGTATGTTTATCAGGTTTAACGTTTCAGTAGGGTCAACAGGGATCATTAGAGGAGACGATGTCTGTTGGCTTAACGCCGTCTTTTGGGCTAGGCTTGCAGGTGGTCTGGGAGGGGGTGTGACAACTTGGTATCAGAGCAGTTAGCTCCATGGGAAAAGAGACATGGTAGTTAGTGCTAAGAAGAATCCAGGAAGTAAACAATTACACGTTGGGTCAGTTTAGATAGAACTAGCGGAGTATGGTCCGAGTATTGTTGAGAGTGGGTCTAGTCAGGACTAGAATGTGTGTATAAGTTTAGTATCATGCATCTGAGTTAAGTATCTATAGCATGTCTGATGTGTTGATATGTTATAGAAGTCATGCCACCACGTACCAGCAGACGACGCAGGCAGAATCAGGATGGGACACAAGATCTTACCCAAAGTCAATCTGAAAGGGGATCCAGTACCCCGAGAGGTCAGAATGAGGTAGGGAGTGGCCGATTTGCTAGATCTGCGCAGGAGATCGGTAGGCCAGAGAGAGCAGGGCCTAGTGATCCAGAAAAGATGTATGGGATTGAACGGTTGAAGAAGTTAGGAGCCACAGTGTTTGAGGGTTCCACAGATCCAGCTGACGCTGAGGTCTAGTTAAATATGTTGGAGAAATGCTTCGACGTGACGAGTTGTCCTGAGGAGTGAAAAGTCAAATTTGCCACATTCCTTTTGCAGAAGAAGGCGGAGGGATGGTGGAAATCCATTATAGCCAGGCGCAGTGATGCACATACGTTAGATTGGCAGACATCCAGAGGCACATTTGAGGAAAAGTACTATCCCACCACTTATTGTGAGGCAAAGAGAGATGAGTTTCTTGAGCTGAAACAAGGGTCACTTTCAGTGGCCGAGTACGAGAGGAAGTATACCGAGCTTTCACGGTAGGCTGAAGTGATTATGGCATCTGAGAGTGACAAGTGTCACAGGTTTGAGAGAGGGCTACGTTTTGAGATACGTACCCCAGTTACTGCTATTGCCAAGTGGACGGATTTTTCCATGCTAGTAGAGACTGCCTTACGTGTGGAGCAGAGTATTATATAGGAAAAGTCGACTACGGAGCCTAGTCGTGGAGCTCCAATAGCTAGTGGTTTTCGAGGTCGTGAGCAGCGGAGGTTCGCACCTATAGTGAATGTTTCAGGTCGTCAAGACTTCAAGCGTCGATCTGGTGGCCAGGTGTCGAGGCACATGAGTTCGGGTAGTGCTAATCAGAGGCGGAGTCAGAGAGCCCCCAGACAGTCTGCATGTTTAGTAGCAAGACCGTGGACGGGTCAGGAGTCCGTTGCTAGTGAATCTAGGAGAACCCCATGTGCAAGTTTTGGCAAGAATCATCGGGGTTAGTGTCTTGTTGGCGCTGGTGTGTGTTACCACAGCTGAGGGCAGCAGTTCAGAGGGACAAGGGAGTTTAGTCCCACACAGTTGAGCAGCCGAGAGCCTTAGCAGACGCAGGAGAAGGCACCAGTGGTGCAAGGCAAAAGGGAGTTGTGGGGAGACCTAGGCAGCAGGGAAATGTCTACGCCATGACACAACAGGAAGGAGAGGATGCACCAGATGTGATCACTGGTACGATTTTGATTTGTAATGTACCTGCACGTGTTTTATTAAATCCAGGCGCTACGCATTCCTTTGTTTATAACATGTTCTTAACTAAGTTGAATAGGATGCTAGAGCCTTTATCTGAGGAATTAGTCATATGCACTCCAGTTTGTGACGTTTTGTTAGTTAATGAAGTGTTGCGTGATTGTGAGGTTGTAGTAGAAGGTCTCTGTATGTTAGTGGATCTTCTTCCCCTAGAGTTGCCAGCGTTGGATGTGAGTTTGGGAATGGATTTCTTATTCACTCACTATGCTTCTATGGATTACCATAGGAAGGAAGTGACTTTTAGGAAACCAGGTTTGACTGAAGTGGTTTTCAGGGGTGAGAGGAAGATTATTCCTATGAGTTTGATTTCAGCTCTGAAAGCTGAGAAGTTTTTTAGGAAGGGTTGCACAGCGTTTCTTGCACACGTAGTAAAGGTGGAAGAAGAAAAGCTGAAACTAGAAGATGTTCCTGTGGTGAATGAATTTCTTGATGTTTTCCCAGCTGATCTATCGGGTTGGCCACCTGATAGAGAGGTGGAGTTCACTATTGAATTGTTACCAGGAACAACACCTGTTTCACAAGCACCGTACATAATGGCTCCGAGCGAGCTTAAGGAGCTAAAGGTGCAGTTACAAGAATTAGTTGACAAGGGATACATCAGGCCTAGTGTATCACCTTGGGGAGCTCCAGTGTTATTCGTGAAGAAGAAATATGGTACCCTGAGATTATGTATCGATTACAGGCAGCTAAACAAGGTCACGATACGTAACAAGTATCCTCTACCACGCATTGATGACTTGTTTGACCAGTTAAGGGGAGCAGTAGTGTTCTCTAAGATTGATCTGAGGTCAGGATACCACCAGTTGAAGGTTAGGGAATCAGATATTCCTAAGACAGCATTTAGGACGAGGTATTGGCACTATGAGTTTTTAGTGATGCCATTCGGTTTAACGAATGCGCTAGCAGTTTTCATGGACCTCATGAACAGGATCTTCCATTAGTATTTAGATCAGTTTGTGATAGTGTTCATCGACGACATTCTAGTTTATTCAATTGACAGGAAAGCCCATGAAGAACATCTAAGGATTGTTCTATAGGCACTACGTGATAAACAACTATACGCTAAGTTCAGCACATGTGAGTTCTGGTTGAATCAAGTAGTGTTCTTAGGGCATATAGTTTCAGCGGACGGAGTTAGTGTTGACCCGCAGAAAGTGGAAGCTGTTGTCAACTGGGAGAGACCAGCTAGTGCAACAGAGGTGCGTAGTTTCCTCGGCCTTTGCAGATACTACAGACATTTTGTTGAGGATTTCTCACGATTAGCATTACCCTTCAAAACTTTGACAAGGAAGAATGCTAAGTTTGAGTGGTCGGATAAATGCGAACAAAGTTTCAAGGAGCTGAAAAAGAGATTGGTGATAGCGTCTATTCTAGCACTTCCTATAACAGAGAAGGAGTATGTGATCTATTGTGGTGCTTCGAGGCAAGGATTAGGTTGCGTGCTGATGCAGGAAGGAAAGGTAATAGCTTATGCTTCAAGGCAATTGAAGAAGCATGAGTATAATTACCCTACCCATGATCTTGAGCTAGCAGCAGTTGTTTTAGCACTGAAGATCTGAAGACACATTTTCACAGATCATAAGAGTTTGAAGTACATCTCTTATCATAAAGAGTTGAATCTGAGGCAGAGGCGATGGCTAGAACTGATCAAAGACTATGACTGTACCATAGAATATCATCCAGGTAAGGCTAACGTGGTAGCAAATGCGTTAAGTAGGAAGTCGAGACTTCCAAAGAGTGCCTTTTGTGGTATTCGAGCAAGCTTGCTAAGTGAGTTAAAAGGTTTCAAGGCGGTTGCGACTGCAAAAAGCTCAGGGGGTTTTTAGCTCAATTTCAAGTTAGATCTTCTTTAGTAGCAGAGATTGTGAGAAGGCAGCCAGAGGACAGTAACTTGCAGAAGATGCTTGCAAAGTCCAAGCAAGGCCCAGAGGCATAATTTGAGTTGAGAGAGGACAGAGCCATAGTTAAGCAGGGAAGACTATGTGTTCCGAGTATTAGTGAGCTTAAGGGAGCTATATTAGAGGAAGCTCACAGTTCAGCTTACGCTATGCATGCAGGAAGCACCAAGATGAACAAAACTCTGAAGAAAGCTTATTGGTGGCCTGCTATGAAGCGGGAGATAACTGAATATGTCGATAGATGTTTTAAACCAGTGAGAAAGAGGCCAGGAGGACTCTTTAATCCACTGCCAGTGCCAGAGTGGAAGTGGGAGCATATTACCATGGATTTTCTGTTTGGATTACCTCGTACTTCTAGTGGACATGATGGTATATGGGTAATAGTGGGCAGGCTCACCAAGACAGCACGGTTTATACCAATTAAAGCGACGTCTGCACTACATCAGCTAGCTAAGTTATACGTCGACAGGATTGTGAGTCAGCATGGAGTGCTAGTGTCCAGAGTTTCAGATAGGGATCCGAGGTTTACTTCTAAGTTTTGGCCTAGTTTGCAGAAAGCAATGGGAACAAAGCTGAAGTTCAGTACAGCGTTCCATCCCCAGACAGATGGTCAGTCTGAGAGGACCATCCGACCATAGAAGACATGTTGAGAGCATGTGTCCTTCAGTTTAAGGGGAGTTGGGATAACCACTTATCACTTACGGAGTTCGCTTATAATAACAACTACCAGTCTAGTATCGACATGGCACCATTCAAGGCTTTGTATGGCAGACCATGCAGGACTCCCGTGTGTTGGAACGAAGTGGGAGAGCGAAAGCTAGTTGGTCCTGAGTTGGTACGAGTTACGTCAGACAATATTAAGCTGATTAGGGAGAATCTTAAAATAGCTCAGGATCGACAGAAGAGCTATGCAGATAAGCGACGAAGAGACTTAGAGTTCCAGGTTGGAGATCAAGTTTTCTTAAAGTTATCCCCGTGGAGTGGTGTTCTTCGCTTTTGGAGGAAAGGTAAGCTGAGTCCTAGATATATTGGTCCTTACCAGATAATAGGACGAGTTGGACCAGCAGCCTATAGACTTGAGTTGCCAGCGGAACTCGCTCGAATACATGATGTTTTCCATGTGTTCATGTTGAGGAAATATATTCCAGATCCATCCCATGTGTTGCAAGTGCAACCGATTGAGCTGAAAGAAGACTTGAGTTATAAAGAGGAAGCGGTTCAGATCCTCGACAGAAAAGAACAAATCCTGAGGAACAAAACGATCCCACTCGTGAAAGTTCTTCGGAGACATCATGGAGTAGAGGAGGCAACCTGGGAGTCAGAAGATCAGATGTGGAGGAGTTACCCCACTCTTCACCTAAGGACTTCTAAATTTTGAGGACGAAATTTCATAAGGGGGAGGTAAGTTGTAAACCCAAGACTTTCCCTTAAATAATTTTCTTTTGTAATCTATTGGTGGTTTCATTGTTGGACTAAGATGTTGGAAATTATCAAGTTAAAAGAAGAAAGAAAAGAAAAGGAAAAGGAAAAGAAATCAGCAAAACAAAAGGAAAAAAAAAAAAAGAAAGAAAATGAGTGGAAATGGACAACAAGACACCCACCACCGCTTCACCCTTTTTCAGTCCCTTTTCCCCATCATTTTTCCATCATTTTGCATCCAAATTTTCAGAGAACTTTAAGGAGAGAGTGAAGGAGGAAGAAGAAGAAGAGTTTCGTGGTTTTTAGGATGAAGAAGATAGGAAAAAGCTCATGCAAAGCCAGCCATTGCAGAATCTTGGTGCAAACTGTCAACCTCTGGTTTTTTATTCAGTTTGAGCTACACAGAAGGAACTAAGAGGTGAGGTTTGATGTTCTTGAACGTTAGTTCATTTTCTAATAAATTTCATGAAGGAAGCTGGAGCTAAATCGTATGAGAAGTTAATGGTTTTTGGAATGGAAAACAGAGCACAGGATTTTCGAGCAAACCAGGAGGATCTCTGGTTTTCTCTGATGTTTTGAGCACTCTGGGGTGTACAAGTTGAATCCGAAGCTCTATTTGGAATGGGTGGAAAGCTTATTCAATATCCTACAACCTTCATGAAGAATGTGTGAGCCAAAAATTACTTGAAGTAGAATTAAGTTGAGGAAAAAGATAAAAGGTAGCAGAGAAGCTCGAATCTGTGTTGTCTGTGTTCGGAGCGTTTCTGGGCGAATTGGTATGGAATCTCGTTTTACTTTCTTCAGGTAAGTTGTAGAGTGTTCGAAAATTAAGAGTTTGATGTGTAGTACATTAATTTTGGTTAAGTATTGAGGAAGTTATTGGTATTGGAAGTTAGGTTATAGAATCCGGAAAATCTGGAAAGTAGAATGTGAATCTGATTCTTAATCAAATTGTTTAGAAATCCTAGAGCATAGAAAGACAAAGCTAATTATGGTTCTAATGCTCGGTTTTGATTATTTGACAGGCCAAGAGGAAATAGGTCGAGTCTACAGACCAGGGAACTAGCTAAGACTGTGAATGACAAAATGAGTTTCGAAAGTTTGTTTCCAACGGTTACTCATTTCTAGATGTTTTATATGTTGTTCCATGAAAGATACACGATTTCTATAAACGGTTTTAAGCATAAGTTTTGAGCTTAGATTTTCTAATGAGGTTTATATACGAGAACGTGGTTGATGACTTTATGAAAAGTAGCTGAAACGATATCGTTTAAAGTAAAGTATGTATTAGCAAGTTCTTTTTAAAGATTTTCGGTTTTTCACGAGCAAGCTGAGTAAGCTTGAGTTTTACGAAAGATAACAATAAGTGGGCATGTTTTAATGTTTTCATGTGATTTTCTATTGACTACATGACTGAGATAATGAGCCCGAGGCTATATGGTACCGTGTGCACACAGGTTATATTCCGTTGTTGACGTTGAGTATACTTCGTGACAACGATGCTGTCGTGAGTGCTGGGCGGGCCAGACTACATCGTAGGACTAGTATACGTTGGTTGTACTGGGCGTGCCCTACACAACGTAGATAGGTCATGTTAGTTAAGTTCGATGTACTTGATATGCCTTGCTAAATATTTAATAACGTACTTGCGAGTTATTTGAGAAAGCTACTATCGTTACACGTTTATGTTAAACGCTTGATTGAACAGATTTATACGCTTAAAGGTTTATCACGTGTTCCGATTTGCAAATCTACAGTTTTTAAAGCTAGTCACTCACTGGGCTTCATAGCTCATTCTTTTCAAAATGTTTTCCCATTTTTCAAGTAGAGATCGAGCTCCCGATGCCTAATACACTGCCAACGTCTGCTGAAAGTTCCAGAACAAGCTCCAGTACATGGGTGGAGTTGTATATTAAGTCTGTTCATATTGTAAATGTTTTGCAAGGATTGGATAATATTGTCCTAGAGGTCGTGGTTGTATAAACCCTAGTTGTATATGTTTTTGGTTATGATATCTATATCAGGTTATTATCCGAACCAAGTTACGTCAGGGCGACGCCTCGTGTTTGTTGAAAGTTTGTTTCTAGGGATTCTACTGTGTTATGTTTCATGTAGAATGTTTTAAATCTAATATTAGTATGTTTATCAGGTTTAACGTTTCAGTAGGGTCAACAGGGATCGTTAGAGGAGACGATGTCTGTTGGCTTCACGCCGTCTTTCGGGCTAGGCTTGCAGGTGGTTCGGGAGGGAGTGTGACAGAAAATGGCTTTCATGATATTTGCGATAAGTTTTTAGGGAGTTTGTTTTTGTTGAGTTGTTCTGTTTGCAAAGATTAGTTTCGTTGTTTGATTTGTTAAGGTATTGTGTTTAGGAGGGTGGGGGTCAATACCTTGTTGCACTTAAGTTATTGTATTTAGGGAGTTTAATTTTGTAGAGTTGTTCAGTTGAATTGTTCCATTTGCAAAGTTGAGTTTCTAAGTTGTAATTGTTAAGTTATTCTATTTGGGGGGTCAATACCTTGTTGCACTTAGTCATTTTAACTAGTTATTGTGTTTTTTAAAGTTTAGTGTCACTTATTTTCCATTTAGTTGTTGTGTTTAGGAAGGCTGATACCTATTTGCACTTAAGTATTTTAACTAGTGTAGTTGTGGTGTTTAGGGGATGGTCAATACCTTGTTGAGTTGTTCCATTTGCTAAGATGGGTTTCGTTGTTTGTTTTGTTAAGGTATTGTGTTTGGGAGGGGGGGGGGATCAATACCTTGTTGAACTTAGGTTATTGTGTTTATGGAGTTTAATTTTGTTGAGTTGTTTAGTTGAATCATTCCATTTGCAAAGTTGAGTTTCTCAGTTGTAGTTGTTAAGTTATTCTATTTGGGGGGTCAATACCTTATTGCACTTTGGCCCTTTAACTAGTTATTGTGTTGTTTAAAGTTTAGTTCCACTTATTTTCCATTTGGTTGTTGTGTTTAGGAAGGTCGATACCTATTTGCACTTATGTATTTTAACTAGTGTAGTTGTTGTGATGTTGATAAGTTTAGATTCATTAAGTTCTTATAAATTTAGTTTCAGTTGTTTTATTCAGTTCTTTGAATAGAGATGGTTGCTTATGTTGTTACGTTTATGTTCATTATTTCTCATAAGTGTAGTTGTGTTCATGTTTGTTCCATGTTGAATGTTCTTGTTGTTGTAAGTTTAGTTTCATAGCTTTTGATGAGTTGTTTGTCTTGATTTGAGTTATATCATCTCTATTTCAATTATTTAACCTGATGCTTACATATTTTATTTCTTTTTTTTCTGCTTGGATGCATGAATGGTTTGACAAGGCGCTCCCACTTTTTGTATGGAAATGTGAAGAATGTAGGTTCGTTTTTTTGTTTGTGATCTTTTGTTAGTCATTTTGATGTTATGTGAATCATTTTGTTAAACAAGCTTCGTCAAGACTTGAGATCATTTTAGAAAATGATCAATTTTGATTAGATTCTACACATGTTTCTTGGTTATGGTTAATATATGAAGTAGTGCATTTTCACTTTAAATTGGTATATGACATTTATATTTGATTGTTGAATTAGTAATTAGTTCGAAGAGGGTAATATTATTTTATTTCTACGTTTACTTATTGAATTAACTATTTATTTTTAAATCATAAACAATTTTTAGCTACATAATATCGGTAAACGATCACAGTACAGTGCATTCCCATGACAACATGGAAAGCATACCCAAAAAAAAAACTCGCATTGAGATTTTAGTGACGCGTAGTATTACTTTTACCGACACACATAGCTGTCGCAAAATATCTGATTTCTTACAAGTTTGAGTGCTTTAGCAACGTTGTCCATGTCACTAAAACTGATTATGTGTGACATGTAGACTGCGTCACTGAAGATTAATTTTTAGTAACCTGCAGACCGCGTCACTGAAAACCATCTTCAGTGACAACAAGGTTGATGTCGCTGAAACATATTGCCAGCGATGTGTCCCGACGTCCCTACTTATCCGTTATAACAACGTGTAGACGTCACTGAAGATCACTTTTAGCAACGTCTTCAGCAGACGCCACAAATATTGAAGACTACGTGAAACAGTGACGGATGCAGCGACAAAGCCATGCACGTCTGTGAAATTTGTAGCGAAGTGTTTTTTGTTTTAGCGACGTGTTTCGTGCGCCACTGAAGGTGTTTTTTCTTTTAGTGAATTAAGGTGTTTAGGTAAGACTTTCAACTCTACTTTTGGTGCTTTTATGACAGATGGCAAAAGTTTATTGGCTTGAGAAAGGATTCCGACATTCATTTCCTGAGAGTTCGTGGCCGACCAAAGGGGTGACTCCTCACTATCGTCCTCTTTTTCTCCGTCTTCCAAGTCCTGATGGGTAGCATAGTCATCTTGTGTGATCGTGTCGTATACCAAAGAGTCTACTACATCGACCTGACATACTGAAGCTACAACACTTTCTGGATGTATAATCGTGTTAAACAAATTAAATGTCACAACCTTGTCATCGAACTCTACAGACATCTGCCCTTTATCCACATCAATTTTAGCATTAGCAGTTTTCATGAATGGTCTCCCAAGTAAGATGGTGGCAGAGGTGGGGGGCACATGTTCATCAATATTTATTATGTATAAATCGACAGGAAATATGAAGTCACCCACCTTAACCAAAACATCTTCCACACAACCTAGAGGGTGAACTACAGTTCTATTAGCTAGTTGCATAACAATGTTAGTTTCATGCATGCCATTGAGATTAAGTTATTGATAAATAGAATACGACATGACGTTTATAGATTCTCCTAGGTCTAGTATGCATCGCTCCAGTCTCCTATCTCCAATCATGCATGGCAATGTGAACACACCTGGGTCTTTACGCTTTCGTGGGATGTCCTTTTTCAACATGGCTGAAACATTTTTGCTTACCACTACCCTTTCTTTTTCTCCAGGTCTCCTTTTGTTTGCGCATAAGTTCTTAAGGAATTTTGCGTACCTGGGAATTTGCTTGATCGCATCAAGAAGTGGGATATTCACCTTCATGCGCTTGAATATGCCCATCAGCTCTTGGTCCAATGCCTGCTCTCTTGGTTTAGATAACCTGCTGGGAAAGGGAGCCTTAGGGACTTCATCATTAGGAAATATTGGAGGATCGGAAGTTACCCGGGCAGGAGACTTGGGGGAGCTCGGTCCAGCCCCTTCAGTCATTTCTTGAGGTGGGTCAGGAACTGGGGGAGGAGTCCTGGGAGGGAGTTCCTTGCCACTTCTCAGTGTGACAACAATTACATCCTCGGAATCGGAGTTGTGTTGGTCAGAGCTCCCCTTCGTATTAACTTGTTATCCTATCTTACTCACCTGGTTCTCAAGGTCTAGGATTGAGTCACGTGTTGCTTGACGCAAATAAATTTATAATCCACGACACTTTAACTATTTTGTAGAAATAGTGGTCGCGGTCGAACACAGGGAAGGGGATCTAGCACATGCAGAATTTCGTGTTCATGTAACAAAGGGGTTTTGGAGAAAGGACTGAATAAGATAAAATACTGAATTGAGAAAACAAAAATAAGCATGCGAAGCATATAAATAAGGCGAAAATCAATATGTGATTTCACTTGGCTTCCTAGTTTTATCTAAAAATTATTATATGCTAATTTTTATTAATCTGATTGGCTTCTTGGTTACTCTGAGGACCCCCCTACACTAACCCGTGTTCAATTAACTCGTTAACCCAGAACCCTGCAATTAACATGATTAATTAAGTTGTCATTATCGACCGTCGCCCCTCATGCATAGAGTAGCAACAATTCGAAACCTCACAATGACTACTAAGTTATGTCTAACTAATCTAAAATAAATAATCTAAAACATCGCAATTAACTACTTAAACTAGGCGCTTTATGTTCATGGGCCCGAAATTGTATTAACTAAACATAAATTCAATTTAAATCTAATTAACAGAACCTTTAACATGCATCCTAGGCCTATCAAGGGTCATCACTCCACAGAGATTGTCGTGCCTCAACCTAGCGGCTATCTAAAATAACTAATAGAATACACAAGTAGAAATCTCCTAGAGTCGTCAAGCCTAAGAAACTAATCTCATGTATTTGTTTAAACAGGATTACATGCAAAATCTAATAAAAATACAACAAGAACATAACTTACATACAAGAAAACTCAGCCATGATCAACTACATCCAGAACATAACCCCAATATAACGATATAAAAGTGTTCAGCTGCTCATAAACGAAGAAGAATTTTAAACTAATACGAAAGAATCCATAAAGTATGATCTAGAAAGGTCTTTACAAAAGCTGGAAAATAAAAGAGACGAAAGGAATCGAAAAAGGGCCAAAATTCTAACCTAACGACGGACTAAACCGAAGCCTAGTATTTATAGAAAACGTCGTATTGTCGAGACGCCACGAACTTTATATTCTGTTTCAATTTTGCGTCAGCGTCGAGACGCTAGGGACAACGTCTCGATGCCATCCCTAATCCGAGCATGTTGTTTTTTTTCTCGGTCTTGTATCGTTTTATCTCAGTATAGGCCTTCAATCTTCGACTCTTGGTGTGGTTCTTCAGGCCTCTGCTTCAATACACTTGGGTCTTTTCACCTTCTGACCATCTAAGGCACCGGGATGGCTCCAAAACTCCTTAATTGGCCCAAATTAACACTAATTTAGCTTGATTGGCTCCCGACATCACCTACACTCAATGATCATGCAAATAAGACAAGTAAAGCATAAAATTCCTCTAACAAAGTTAGATTAGAGGTAATAAAATAGGACTATTTAGGTCCTATCATGTGTGAACAAGAGATTGAAGAAGTAGAGACAATTAAGGAGGAACCGATCGAGATTAACTCTAAAATAGCACGAGTGGACGCACTAAGGAATCCTTTCGAGTGGAACAAAGAATAATTGAAGCAAATGCAACCATATGTGATTGAACCCCCTGATTTGGAGTTCAAACCATTGCCTGAACATTTGAAATATATTTTCCTCTATCACTCCATGGCACAAGTCGAAGAGAGGTTGGAGATTCAATAGGTGTTTGCAGATGAACAGTTATTGGCGGTAAAAGCAATTGGGGTTCAATGGTTTGCGGACTATGTGAATTATTTAGTTAGTGGAATGAAACCTTTTGATGCAACAACTCAACAACTGAAGAAGTTTTTAAAAGATGTGAAAGAGTGCTATTGGGATGAACCTTATCTGTACAGGCTTGGACCAGACCAGATACTTAGAAGGTGTCTGAAAGAGGAAGACCTGTCGTATATTTTGGAAGCATGTCACTCAGCTCCGTATGGAGGGCAGTTCCCAAGATTGAAAACTACAACCAACATCCTACATAGTAGTGGGTACTTTCGGCCTAGTCTTTTCAGAGATGCCCACCTATTTGCAAATAACTATGACCAATGCCAAATAATAGGAAATTTAATAGCCATGAGTGAGATGCCAGTTATCTTTATACTCGAAGTGGTTAAAAATATAAGATAAATTAACTCCAAAACACTATGCAAGTGCACGTAATCTGAAGCAAGTAGTAAGCATTTTATCATGTCCACGAGGTCTTGAATGGTCTCACTTTACCTTTTTTTTTTTAAAAAAAATCTTTTTAGTGATTTCAAAGTTGATAAATTTATTAGGTTTTAAAAATGGTGAAACAAAAGAAATAATAAAAGCAAAATTGTAAACGAATAAAGGAAACATATTGGAAACAAACATTGGTTAAGACTTTTGTGATTGTTAAAAAGATGATCCAGCAATTCTATTGATCAGTCAATCTCTCATAGTCTTATCAGCAGGATGCTCTTGGAACTCTAGATTTTTTGGAATAGGTTTTAACTCCAATGAAGTACTACCGATCAAGCATTAGACAATTGGCTATCCCTAGCTCAAGTGTTTGCGTCCACCAGCTACAAAGGTCTAATGTGATTACAAGCCACACAACAGATCGTCCATGAAACTAAGAGAATGTATCCATACCGGCTGGCCAGGCGGGCACAAAATGATATTAAGAACAACAAGTGATCAAGATCGATAAGAATCGCTAGATTAAGCACATTCATAATTACAAACTCTACAAGAAAGAATAGTCCTACTTGAAGAAATTCGTAGAAAATGGTCTTCTAAGGTCTCCAATCGATATTTCCTCTATTCGGCCTCCAAAAGATGGAATTAATTGGGAATATTTTGACTTGATATTGCTACTCCCTTTTATAACGTGAAGTCAAACCTAATTAGGTGAAATATGACATGTGGAAAACTCTCCATGCCTCCTAAATTCGAGATCAATGTTGGAAACGCCACCTCATTAATGAATCACGTGCAACTCATGTAGCCAAATTTGCTACCAGCTTTGCTGGATCAACAAATTTATCTCCCTTAATCTTATTAGCATTAATTTCTCTACAAAAGAACTCCAAAGCATCAATTCTTATAATTATGTTAAAACACATTATATTTATCCAATAACACACCTATTTGGCAAAAATAACATATAAATCATCAAAGAATAAGGCACAAATAACTCCCTTTTGGAGAGTTATCATACCCCCAAACTTGAACTATTGCGGGTCTCGAGCAATACTAACATACTTTCTCATAAATTTCGAAACATTGATCATAGCACAACCCAATTAAAACAGATAATCAAACACTACCTTCAACCTTTACCTGAGCAGCCTATAAAACCATATATTGTTGCAGCAAAACAATTCTTTTAGCGTTGCACAAATAATCACCACCTTTAACTCAACCCTAAGAACTACCACAACTCAGCTATATTCCAGAAATTTTTAACAAACTTTAAGGGATTTATTCTTTCGTCCTTCAGACTTACAACAACCGTAAAGTCATAAAATCTTGTGCACAGGATGACCCATTTTATGATGCAGTATACCCTTGCCTTAAGCTTTTTACCAACTAGGCTACACATTCATTGCTAAACCCAAAAATCTTTAGTTATCTATCCCTTGCTTCTCATAATGGCGACATGTTATGATGAAGCTCACCTAAACCTTGGGAGATAGAAAACTGCCAGATCATCATTCATCCTTCAAAAGTTTTGCTCAGTCAATTTTCTAGCAAAGTCTTTTTTTTTTTCATATTATATTTTTCCTCAATATTTCCTAGCCTTCTTTTGATGCAAAGACAAACTGTGGGTGTCACAAATGTCCATGATTACTCAAAGTCCCCCAAACTTAATTTTTTTACTCTTAATTTTAATCTAAGCGTAGGACTAAGACTAAGCTTAAGGTGGATCAAATAAGACAATGCTACCTCAGAACTTCTTGCCTAGGCTAGAAGGAATGCTCAAGCAAAAGGTTTCTGAAGATCACAATACCTTGATCTAATTAAGTTAACTAGTCCAAGCTTCAAAAGTTTAGAAGAAAAATCAGTTAGGAATACTCAGGTGTGCCAAGAAAAAAAAAGTCAAAGATTTGATTAAAAAGATAAAATTTACAGCAGCAAGAATAATTTTTTTAAGCCAGCAAAAAAAAAAAATAAATAAACAGAAGCAGATTTTCATAACAGTAGAAAAAAAAAATGGTCAGACAAACAAGCGAGCAAACAAATTTTATTAGTCAAAATAAATGCTCCCTCAAACTTTCTTCCTTTCCCAATCTTTTTGGCCAGCTTCTTTTCATCTTTATCTCGTTTAACTGGCGGTGGTGGGATCTACAGGATCATAAGGACATCGGGGAATACGGGGAAGACTTGATATGGTTTAGAAAAGTTTGCAAGCAAAGCCTTCTTTGTTGTGGCATCCCTCATTTTTGCATAGCTCGGCCAGTACGTTTGATGCTGCCTTTCAACAAACTCCAAGCGAATGAGCACCAGCTGTAGTTGCTCTTGGATGTTGTGGATGCAACACACCAATCCACTCTGGCGTACCTCCTGAGTCCTTTGCAGCCTCACCAGGTTTGGTTTGTCGATTATCCCTCAAATAATTTGATGTCGTCGTTGCTCTCAGGTACCCCAGCCGTCTTACACAACATTTTGATTGTATTCATGAAATAAAGCTTGTCGAACTTTTTCCTCAAGCAATTATGGATGTCATTGGAGATTATTTTTCCTACATCAACACTGAGGGATCTGAAAATTACAAAAAGTAGGACAACCTGATATGTAGAGACTGTGGAATCATGAGTAGTTGGAAGCAGATGCTACTTGACAAATCCGAGCCATGAGTTTACCTCACTCTTGAGGTAAGAAACTTGACAAGTCCTCTTCTCCATCTTCGAAAGCCTCCACTGAGCCCCTGCTATCCCTACCACTCACATAATCGCATTAACCTGCTCATTTGATGGCACTGCTGCCATCTCATTGTATTATGCGTGAGGGAAATCTTGTAGATTGAATAAGGAGTTGACCGTTCCAGGGCTCCTGTCTACTGCCACACTGCGAACGATCACCTGGAATCCTTCTTCTTCATCAATGTTCACGTAAAACTCGAGCACCATTTCCGAGTTTGCAGGCTCCAGCTTAGTGCAAAATTGTTCCCATCCATGATTTGTAATCCCAACCCTCAAGAAGTGGGGTATGTCTTTACATAATTCTCGCTCGAACAAGAGATCACGTTTGATCATGTCGCGATATTTTGCTCGCGCAAGATTGTTGACGAAGTGCTTGATAACTGTCCAAAAGGTAGTTATTTAGGCCTCATTTCTATAGGGTTTTGTGTGTCTATTGTGCTTAATAGGGTTAGTTTTGGATATATATTATATGTTTTAATCCATTTGGAAGAATGGAAGCTTTGAAAGTTATTTTATGCAGAATGTATTGCTGGACGACTTGATGGAGCAAATTCTGTGCTGCAGCAAAACCGGGAGCAAAACTGCCACGTCACAGCTCGTTAGCCAATTTAACAATTTGAATTCTGTTGAGTTATTCTCTGATAAAGGAGCAAGGAGATCCATCCACGTGTCCAGGTCAACCTAATTCAAGCCTGCCTCAACTCTATAAAAGGAGATTGCCGCCCAAGTCAAATTCATTCCACTTTTGGGAGAAAATATTTCATTCTTGGAAAGTTACTTCCACCTTTGGGGGCCGAATAGAGGAGAGATTGGAGACCACCAAGGAGACCATCAATTACAAGTTGTTCAAGGGAATTAATCTTTTCTTGTATTACCTTGTAGTTATGGACATGCTTACTCAGATTGTAATGCGTGTTCCCATACACTTTATGAACTACGTAGCTTTAGGCGTTGGTTAGGGAACATGTGATTGTTGTGCTTCATTTCTAGTAATAAATATTGATTCTATGCATGTTGATTAATTGTTGTGCTCAATTCTACTTTCTGCCCGTCTGACCAGCCGGTATGAATACCTCTCTCTAGTTTCAGGGATGGTTTAGGGAGTGTGTGATGATTAATCACACTAGATCATTCTGTATTGGTGAACGCCAGTGACTGAGCTAGGGATAGCCAGTTTCCTAGTGCTTGATCTGTAGTATTTCAATGGGGTTGAAACACATTCCAAAAGATCTGGAGTTCCGGGAGGAATCTACTAATAAGACTGCGGGAGTTTTGCATGAACAATAATATTGCTAGAGCATCTTTTAAAACAATTACTAAATCCTAACCAACGTCTGTTTCTAATCTGTTTGCCTATTTGTTTACTTGTTCTGTCATTTCTTTTGCTTAAACATTATTCCTATAAAAACCAATCATTTTTACCATATTTGAAACCATTGAAAAATTATACAAAATAGATAAAGTGAAAGCTAAGTTTAGGCCTTGGATTGATAAATACTTATTACTTGCTGCGGAGTGTGTATACTTGCACAGAGTTCTAGAGTCTTTCTATACCCTATTTTTACTCGCTCTAGGAACCCAACAAGTTTTTGGCGCCGTTACTGGGGAACTTGAATAAGTTTTTATATGATCTGTTTTGTGTATGTGTTTTAGTGGTTTGGTGCTAGAACTTTTTGATTGTTTCTTTTGTTTTTGCAGGTGTGAGTATGGTGCATGAGCGATCCACCTAGGGTAAGGTTCGAGCTTGACCCAGAAATCGAGAGGACATTCAGGAGAAGAATGAGAGAGTAGCGCAGAAACTAGAATCAAATGGACAACGTGCCGCGTCTTCCGTAGGGTTCTGAAGATCCAGCGAACCCCCTGCAGAATCGTTTGCTGTAGCAAAATCCGCCACTGGAGCAAAATGAGCAACAAAATAATCAGGCTGAGAATCTTATCTTTGTAGCAAATGATAGGGCAAAAGCCATTCAATCATATGCTTTTCCAATGTTTGATGAGTTAAATCCAGGGATTGCACGTCCTCAAATTCAAGCAGCAACTTTTGAAATGAAACCGATAATGTTTAAGATGTTGCAAACCGTGGGGCAATTCCATGGTTTGTCATCTGAAGACCCTAATTTGCATCTTAAGTCTTTTCTAGGAGTTAGTGATTCTTTTGTAATTCAAGGAGTGCCTAAAGATGCTCATAGATTAACTGTGTTCCCGTATTCTCTTAGAGATGGAGCAAAGCCATGGTTAAATTCTTTGGCTCCAGGATCAATTAGGACATGCTGAAAATTTTTTGAGTAAATATTTCCCACCAAATAGAAATGCCAAATTAAGGAGTAAAATAGTAGGGTTTAGGCAACTTGAAGATGAGACTTTTAGTGAGGCTTAGGAAAGGTTTAAGGAGCTTTTGCGAAAGTGTCCCCACCATGGTTTACCACATTGTATCCAAATGGAAACATTTTACAATGGGTTAAACGGAGCAACCCAGAGTATGGTTGATGCTTCAGTTGGAGGGGCCCTTTTGGCGAAAACTTTCAATGAAGCACATGAAATTTTAGAAAGAATATCTACTAATAGTTGTCAGTGGTCAGATGTTAGGGGCACAAATAAAAAGGTTAAGAGTGTGTTAGAGGTTGATGGTGTGTCCACCATTAGGGCTCATCTTCCAATGATTGCTAACCCTCTTAAGAATGTGACAGTGATTAGTCATCAGCAGCCACCAGCTGTGGAGCCTGCTGCATTGGTGAACCAAGTCGCAGAGGAAGCATGTATCTATTGTGGTGAAAACCACAACTACGAGTTTTTCCCCAGCAACCTAGCTTCTGTGTTTTTTGTAGGTAAATAGAGGAATAACCCTTATTCTAACTTTTATAATCCAGGTTGGCGCAACCTCCCCAACTTCGCATGGGGAGGACAAGGAAGTAATGTGCAAACACAGCAAAAGGTGAACCAATCAGAATTTGCTAAAGCGCAAGTATTGCCCTAACAAAATAAGCAGGCTTTGCCCCAACAAAACTCGGGGAGTTATCTCGAGGCAATGATGAAAGAATATATGGTTCGTACAGATGCCGCAATTCAAAGTAATCAAGCTTCAATGAAAGCCCAGGAATTGCAAGTGGGACAGCTAGCTAATGAGCTGAAGGCAAGGCCTCAAGGGAAACTTCCCTCAGATACTGAACACCCTAGAAAGGAAGGTAAGGAGCAGGTAAAGGTGGTGACTCTTAGGAGTGGTAAGCCATTAGAAGAAAAAAATAACCTAGTAAAAAATAACCTGGAGCATCTGGTTCTGTTCTAGATGTGGAACCACCATATGTGCCACCCCCACCTTATGTACCACCTCTACCTTTTCCACAAAGGCAAAGGACTAAGAATCATGATGGTCAATTTAAAAAGTTTTTAGAGATTCTTAAGCAGTTGCACATAAATATCCCTTTAGTATAAGTTATTGAGCAAATGCCTAATTATGCTAAATTTCTTAAGGATGTTTTAACAAAAAACAGAGGTTAGGTGAGTTTGAAACTATGTCTCTTACTGAGGAATGTAGTGCTATTCTTAAGAATGGGCTACCACCCAAGGCTAAGGATCCAAGATCATTTACTATACCTGTGTCTATAGGTGGAAAAGAGTTAGGTAGAGCACTCTGTGATTTAGGTGCAAGCATTAACCTTATGCCTCTTTCGGTCTATCGAAAGCCAGGTATTGGTGAAACTAGGCCTACCACAGTCACACTCCAACTAGCTGATAGGTCTATCACATATCTAGAGGAAAAAATTTAGGATGTCTTAGTGAAAGTAGATAAGTTCATCTTTCCTGTTGATTTTATTATCTTAGATTATGAGGCTGATAAAGATGTCCCAATTATTTTAGGTCGTTCATTTTTTGGCTACTGGTAGGGCATTGATAGATGTTCGAAAAGGAGAATTAACAATGAGAGTATGTAATGAGGAAGTAAAATTTAATGTGTTTAAGGCCATGAAGTATCCAGACGAGATGGAATGTTGCTATTTCATTAGGATTATGGAGAATACAATTGTTGAGACAACAATTCAGGATTCCGCTGACAAACATTTGGAAGATCATGGCGAGGTTAGTGTAGAGGATTTTGAAGTTTGTTCTTTAGAAAGAAAAAATGAAAAAGAAGTGTTTAGGTGTGAGGATGTTTTTTAGTCTTTAGAGTGAGACCAAAGGAACGCTTCTCCTATTAAGCCAGCCCTGATTGAGGCACCCACTTTAGATTTGAAGCCCTTGTCGGATCATCTAAAGTACGTTTATCTTGGGGAGGGTGAAACATTGCCCATTATTGTTACATCAGATTTAATCTCGGAGCATGAGGAGGCCTTAATTAAATTGCTGCAACAATATCGCAAAGCTATTGGTTGGACGTTGGCTAACATTCAGGGTATTAGCCCATCTTTTTTATGCACAAAATCACTCTAGAGGAGGGATCCTTTAGGAGTATTGAGCAACAAAGGAGGCTTAACCTTGCAATGAAAGAGGTTGTTAAAAAGGAGGTGATTTAATGGTTGGATGCTGGCATTATTTATCCAATTGCAGATAGAAATTGGGTAAGCCCTGTTTAATGTGTTCCTAAGAAAGGAGGTGTCAGTGTGGTAAGCAATAAAGACAACGAGTTGAGGCTCAATAACTGACTGGAGAGTTTGCATGGATTACAGGAGGCTCAATAAAGCTACGCGTAAGGACCATTTCCCTCTACCATTTATTTACCATATGTTGGATAGATTGGCTGGTCAGGCCTACTACTGTTTCTTAGATGGTTATTCTGGGTATAACCAGATTACCATTTCTCCTAAGGATCAGGAGAAGACCACTTTCACCTGCCCTTATGGGACGTTTGCTTTTAGGCGAATGTCTTTTGGCATTTTCAATGCTCCAGCGACATTTCAGCAGTGTATGCTAGCAATTTTTTCAGATATGATTGAGTCCACTGTTGAGGTATTTATGGATGATTTTTCAGTTTTTCGAGGGTCTTTTCAGAGTTGTTTGGATAATTTAGGTAAGGTGTTAAAGAGATGTGAGGATACCCATCTAGTTCTCAATTGGGAGAAATGTCACTTCATGGTGAATGAGTGTATAGTGTTAAGTCATAAGATTTTTAAGAATGGTCTAGAAGTTGATAGAGCAAAAATTGAGCTTATTGAAAGATTAGAACCACCGAATTCAGTGAAAGGGATTCTAAGCTTTTTAGGTCATTCTGGATTTTATAGAAGGTTCATAAAGGATTTTTCAAAACTCAGTAAACCTCTTTGTAACTTATTGTGCACTGATCATGTTTTTGACTTTAATGCAGATTGTAGGAAGGCCTTTGAGACATTAAAGGTTGCTTTAATCTCAGCACCCATTCTTTGTGCACCAAATTGGAATATACCATTTGAGGTAATGTGTGATGCAAGTGATGTTGCAGTAGGTGCTATGCTGGGGCAAAAGCAGGGCAAGTTTATCCATCCTATATATTATGCAAGCAGGGTTTTAAATGAAGCAGAAACCAACTATACAACTACTGAAAAGGAGTTGTTGGCTGTTGTGTTTGCTTTTGAAAAGTTCCGGCCATATTTGGTTGGATCCAAAGTCCCGGTTTTCACGGATCATGCAAAAATAAGGTATTTAATGTCTAAGAAAGATGCAAAGCCTAGACTAATTCGTTGGGTTTTATTATTGCAGGAATTTGACTTGGAGATAAAGGACAAGAAGGGATCAGAAAATGTCATTGCAGATCATTTGTCTCGTCTTGGCATCATCATCTTTGCTGAAGCAATCTGCCATTTCAAATTCTTTCCCAGATGAACAGCTTTTTGCTGTTGAGGTGAAGGTATTCAAGGATGTCCCTTGGTATGCTGATATTGCCAACTTTTTGATAAAGGGAGTCACTCCTAATTATATGATTGGAGGCAGTCGAAGAAGTTTAAGCATGATGCAAAATTTTTCTATTGGGATGAGCCATTTATGTATAAGCAATGCTCTGATGGTATTATTTGTAGGTGTGTTTTAGGTGATGAAGCAAAGGAAATCCTGGAGCAATGCCTCTCTTTGTCGTATGGATTCTTCTTGCCTACCTTATTTAAGGATGCCCATTGGTTCTACAAGCAATGTGATGCTTGTCAAAGGAGAGGAAATTTGGGGCCTAGAGATGAAATGTCTCTTACTTACATTTTAGAAGTTGAATTATTCGATGTGTGGGGTATTGACTTCATGGGGCCATTTCCCCCTTCTAATGGTAATGTTTTTATCTTATTGGCAGTTGATTACGTGTCCAAGTGGGTGGAGGCCATCGCATGCCATCAGAGTGATGCCAAGACAGTAGCAAGGTTTCTTCAATCGCACATCTTTGCGCGATTTGGGACACCAAGAGCTCTAGTGAGTGATGATGGTACACATTTTGTTAATAATATCTTAACTAAGTTGTTAGCTAAGTATGGAATTAAGCATAGGATAGCTAACCCTTATCACCCGCAAGCAAATGGTCAAGCTGAAATTAGCAATAGGGAAATAAAATCTATTCTAGAGAAAGTAGTCCATCCATCGAGGAAGGATTGGTCTTTTAGGTTGGATGAGGCACTTTGGGCTTATAGGACAGCCTATAAGACTCCTCTAGGTATGTCTCCCTATAGGTTAGTATATGGGAATGCTCATCATTTACCATTAAAGCTAGAGCATAAAACGTTTTCGGCTTTGAAAATTTTGAATTTTGATATGAGTCGTGCAGGAGAAATAAGGATGCTGCAGCTTAATGAACTGGAGGAATTTCGCCAATTTTTCTATGAAAATTTAAAAATTTATAAAGAAAAATACTAAGTTGTGGCATGACAGGAGAATTAAGCCTAAAGAGTTTGTCAAAGGTCAGAGAGTTTTGTTTTATAATTATAGATTGAAATTATTTCAAATGAAGCTAAAATCTAAATGGCCAGGGCCATTTATTGTGGTTGAGGTTTTCCCTCATGGAGCAATTACTTTGCAGGATGAAAAAGATGGGAGAGTGTTCAAAGTGAATGGACAGCGTGTGAAAGATTATTGGAGGGGAGTTTCAGCCGAAATATCCTTCCCTGAAGTTTGTTGATGATTGAGAGAGAAAGAGTTTTGCGGGAGCATTTCGCAGAGCAAAATTTTGAGCTACAGGTATTTGTTGTCATTTTATTTCTCCCTGATTTGGTTTGATTTTAAATTCGAATTATTTTAGATTTGGTGTGTTTAAATTCTACAGGATTTATTTATTCAGTAGATTTTATTTTATTTTCGCTAGTTATTTTATTTAATTAGTTTAGATTAGAGATTAGTTTTTATCTGTTCTGATTAGGTTTAATTAGATTTTAATTCAGTTGTTATTTTCAGTTATTTAAATTTATGTTTAGATTAGATTTGAATAAAATTTCTCCTGATTTATTCGGTTTTGAATAATAAAAAATAAAAGATAAGATTTGATTTAAACTGTTAAATTTAAATTTTCTGATTTGATTTCCTATTTTAAATTAGAATTCTGTATCCAAGATTCTTCAGGTAATCTTTTGTTCAGAGGGTTTGTTGCGGCAAAGTTATAGTTGGAGCAAATCGTTCGTCTGAATAAAGAGGGTTATGTGGTGAATTAATTATTTTTACCGTTTGATTTTAATTTATGTGCACAGGTAAATTGTAGGGATTCTGCCACGTGTTGCACAGAGGTAATCCAACGGTCTAGCCGTTTGGCAGCAATTATTATTTACCTTGGGCGATTGGAAATTCAAGATTTTACTATTAATTCCATTTTCAAATTAAAAGACGAAAACGGTAATCCCATTTAATGAGGAGGCAAAATCGTTCGGTTACGATTTGATTTGCTTGAACCCTATTTATTCACAAGCCTTCGGTAAGTTCTTCTCACTTCATCTTCTTGATTCATCCCTTGCCATTTGCATTCTTCTTTCTTTCTTTGTGTGCGATAAAAATTACCTTGAGTCTTCAATGACTAAAACGAAAGCAAGAAAAAAGATGGATAATGAGGAAGAAGAGGTACCTATTACCCCCGAAGTTCAGAAGGTAAAAACGAAGAAAAAAAGAACGCCAGAGGAGAACGAAGCCAAGAAAAGGAGAAGACAGCAGAGGATTGAGGACCAAGAAGTTGTTCAGATGGTGGTGGAAGATGTTGCTGCCATAGTGGTTGAAGGAGACCCGAAAGAACAAGAAGAAAAAAACCCAGAGCAGCCTGGGGCGAGAGTTGTGGATACAGAGGTAATTCAAGAAGAGCACAGAGAAGAAGTTCAAGAAAAACAGACTGAGGATACGCAAATAGAACAAGAAGAAAAAGTTCAGGAAGAAGGTAATGAGCAGGTGGAACAGGAGCGAGAGGTTCGGGTTGAGGTTATCATGCCGGAGGCACCCAAACTTCGCCGCATTAAGCGAAAAGCGGGTCACATTAAGGCTGTCTGAATTGACACCCCCTCGCCTCCAACTACTGATTCAGAAAGAGAAAATGCAGAGAGAGAAGGGCAGAGGAACAAAGAGGCCGAGGAAAAAGCAAGAGAGGAGGTAGAAAAAAAAAGCTGAGGAAGAATGGTTGTTCAAGTGAAGGGCGGAAAGGGCAAAAGTGCTGCTGAAGCATCGAAAGAACCTGATGAGATAGAAGAGCGACAATTGTCGTATGATCGCTTCGTCAATAATTCTTCCACAGCAAAATATGCTGAGTTGCTGAAAAGAGATTTTCTATTTGAGAGAGGGTTTAATGGTGATCTTCTGCATTTTCTTAGGACTCGCATTGCATACCATTGCTGGGAATTGTTTTGTGTAAAGCCTGAGTCTGTAAACGCACGGGTGGTGCGAGAATTTTATGCTAATATTGACAAAGAAGATGGTTGTTGGAAGAAGAAGGTGGGCAGCTGTTTTTTCCAAATACTATTACCATGCTTTGTAAGAGAGTAGGGGTTCTAGAGAATGAGGGAGATGTAATTTTTTTTGACCAGGGGATCATCGACACGCCTAACTTGGCACGCTTCAGCGTATGCAGGAGGTACGTCAGGGTGGACTTGTCTACGGCATCAACACGATTTTAGAACAACTGGCACTTTCGGGCAGCAGGAAGGAGTTTGCCGAGAGGCAAGCTGTAACCTTCTGGAACTATGTTAAAAATCTTGATGCCAATATGAAGAAGGCGCTACAGGAGAATTTTTCCAAACCATATCCATGAAGGTAATAAAAGTCCCCACGCAGCGGAAGCGCATCGATTGGACCTTACGTCGTATATTAATTAACATTAAAACACCGTTACGAAAAATCAAACAAACTTTAAACACTCTTTAAAGCTGCTGGAAAATTGGTTTAAACATGCTTAAAAACAAATCTAAATTTATTTTCATGCTTTTCTAAAGAAAAGGGGAAGAACCGTTACAAACCTTCGTTGTAGACTTGACCGTTCTTCGCCAACGACGCTCCAACGATCAAAACACAGCAGCCGCCTTTGATTTTCTTTGCTGGAAATTCCTTCTTGAATGACACAATAACCACAGAGGTTACACCGGTATGTCTCTAAGTCCAGGAGGCAAAAGACTTGTGGGAGTCTTTCTCTAAGAGGGGGGCTAGAGAGAATTCTAGGTCTTGTCTTGAGAGTCTAAGAGCAAGAGCAAAATGTCAAGTGTCTTGGACCAATTAGGTCTAGTGTTCTATTTATAGAAGAGAGACCATGAATAAAATATTCAATTAAATCAATCTTTTCCAAAATTGATTCAATCTTATTCCTTAATTAATCAATCATGATCAATCAATTTCATAATTGATTAATCTTTTCCACAAATGACTAATTACTTCCATAAGTGATTAGATCATTTCCATAAATGATTAATCACTTCCTTAAGTGATTAATTATTTCCATAATTGATTAATTTCTGGTTAATGAATTCTTTAATTAATTAACCACCAATTAAATATCCCATATTTAATTTCCGGCCTAGAATTAATTAATTTGCCCAAAAACATTTTAGGCCTTAAATTAATTAATTCATTATTTGAACTTTTTCAAACTTCCATAAATTTATATTTGAATTTCTTCAAATATTAATTTCTCTCATAATAATATATCAATATATATTATATTTGTTTCCCTTAGTAAATTGAACATTTTCAATTTACATTTATTACTTAGTTGCCTCAAACTACTTTATGAGCTACCAGTGGGACCTAATGGACTTGCAGATCAGAAGCTCCAACGATGTGAGATTAATTGGTCAAACTCATTAACCACATTAATCAATATTCGTTAACTGTGTGTTCATTCCACTATAGACTCACAGTTGCACTCTTCTCACTGCAAACATATTTTATGTGTCCACGGATATAGACAAATATCGACTTGTTAGTCCTTCACGAGTGTCCGTAACACCAGCTAGGTCAAATTATCGTTTTACCCCTGGGTTACCTCTATTTCCTTAAGTACCAGTTCTCCTCTAATGAACAACCTGTTTGTTCTCCAACCATCCAACAGAAAACCCTCTCGTGCCATTGAGAGGGTAAGGCCCTTTGTTCAAGACTCGGAGTAACCACTTAAGGGAACACTCATCTGCTTCCCTAAAGTCGGGAAGGAGTGAATTCCATCTTGTACGATTATGTTCCCAGCTCCCCATTCGGTCTTGTTCCCATTGAGTCGGCGAGTTGGCCACTCTCACCCATACAAATCAAAGGATAATCTCTCATGAGCAGGAGTCCATAATCAACTCAGGATTAAGACTAAGTTGTCTAAGTCATCCTAGTGAAACAGAAAACCAACTAGTTAACGGTGTTATAACCAATGGTTACTATTTCGCGGTCTGGTCTTATGCAAACTCATTGCATAGGATACCCTCACTCGCATGTCTCCTACGAGAACGCGTTGGATCGCAGCGTTTGTATCAAATACAAAGTGGGTCGTATCCATAGTGTCACCAGGTTAAGGCACCTAGTCTTATCCCTATACTATAGACCCTTTAGGCTGTTTCTTGAACAATGATCCCATATGTCGCTACATATAGTTCAAGACTCATATTACAGCCTTGGATGTCTAGTTTATTGGATTAGGGCTATTTTAGGAAAAGACAAATATAAAATAACTAATAACAATTAATGGAAAATATATCAATATTATTTCATTAATATCCGGTCAACGGTTACATTCACTATCTACGAGTTTTAGGGCATAAAACCCAACAAAGTCCCACTTGAAGTAAAACACTAGTTAGTGGGATGTAAATGCAATAATCTAAAGCTGGAAATGTCATGTATATTAAAAATAATACAATGAACTAGGGCATCCTTATACCCATTATACATTTCTCCCACTTACCCTAGATTAGATGGCATACATATCTCGTAGACCTAGACCCTCTAGATGACCCTCAAACACTTTAGCCGTGAGAGCCTTCGTAAATTGATCAGCGATGTTGTGCTCTGAGGCGATCATAATGACGATCACATCTCCTCTTTGCACAATCTCCCATATCAGGTGATACTTCCTCTCGATGTGTTTACCCCGTTTGTGGCTTCGAGGTTCTTTTGAGTTGGCTACAGCCCCACTGTTGTCACAGTATAGTGTTATGGGCACGTTCATATTGAGAACCACTTCCAAATCAGTCAAGAACTTTCTAAGCCATACTGCCTCCTTAGCTGCTACGCAAGCTGCTACATACTCAGCCTCCATGGTTGAGTCTGCTATGCATCCTTGTTTGATGCTTCTCCACACTACTGCTCCTCCATTGAGGGTGACTACTGACCCTGGTGTGGATTTCCTTGAATCCTTATCAGCTTGAAAGTCAGAGTCAGTGTATCAAGTAAGAATCAAATCCTTAGCTCCATACACAAGCATGTAGTCCATCGTTCTCCGAAGATACTTGAGGATATTCTTAACCGCTCCCCAGTGGTCCAACCCTGGATTAGACTGATACCTACTGACTACTCCCACTGCATAACATATGGCAGCCCTAGTGTAGTGCATAGCATACATTAAGCTGCCCACAGCTGAGGCGTAGGGAATGTGTCTCATGTTCTCAACTTCTTGAGGTGTCTTAGGAGATTGTTCCTTAGACAGGTGTACTCCATGTCTGAAGGGTAGTAGTCCCTTCTTGGAGTTTTGCATCGAATATCGAGACAACGTCTTGTCAATATACGTTGCTTGAGACAAAGCTAGCGTTTTGTTCTTACGATCCCTAATGATTTGGATTCCCAGAACATATTGAGCATCTCCCAGATCTTTCATTTGGAATTGAGTTGCTAGCCATTTCTTAATGTCAGTGAGGTATCCTACATCATTCCCAATGAGTAGGATATCGTCGACATAAAGTATTAGAAAAGCTACTTTCCTTTTGTTAACTTTCTTGTATACGCAAGGCTCATCAATGTTTTGGTCAAAGCCAAAAGATTTGATTGAAGTATCAAATCTAATGTTCCATGATCTGGACGCTTGTTTCAATCCATAAATGGATCGATTGAGCTTACAAACCTTTTGTTCTTGACCTTGGGTTATGAACCCTTCGGGTTGAGACATGAAGATATTCTCTTCAAGATTACCATTCACAAAGGCAGTCTTGACGTCCATTTGCCATATTTCATAGTCATAATATGTGGCTATGGATAAGAGAATTCTTATGGACTTTAACATGGCTACAGGAGAAAAGGTTTCCTCATAGTCAACCCCTTCCTTTTGGGTATAACCCTTTGCCACTAATCTAGCTTTGAAGGTCTGTACCTTTCCAGCTGCATCTCTTTTTCTCTTATAGATCCATTTGCACCCTATGGATTTTACCCCATTTGGTAGATCTGTAAGTTCTATGCAGAATTGGAGTGCATTGACTCCATTTACAGGTTCATGGCTTTGACCCATTCATCCTTATCTTCGTCATTCATTGTCTGTCGATATGACAATGGATCTTCAATGCCATCATTAGGTATGACAACCTGAGTTTCAGTTAAACCCAAGTAGCGATCAGGTTGTAATACAACCCTCCCACTGCGTCGAGGCATTTTTAAAGTTTTAGATGGACGGGATGGATCTGAAGAACTAGTTCCTTCATCAACCCTTGTTGAAGGTTCAACTTCATCAATAACTCTTGATGATTCTTCAGTAGCTTCTCCTAATATTATTTTGCTGTGTGGTTTATGATCTCTCATGTGGTCTTCCTCTAAAAAGGTGCCGTTTGTCAATACAATCACCTTATTTTCTTGTTGGTCGTAGAAATAACCACCTCTCGTTTCATTAGGGTAACCAACAAATTGGCATAGTTTTGAACGAGGTTCCAATTTCTTAGGATTTGTCACAAGCACGTGTGTTGGACAACCCCAAATGCGAAAGTGATGCAAACTAGGTTTACGCCCCTTCCATAATTCGAAAGGTGTTTCAGAAACACTTTTCGAGGGAACATTGTTCAAGATGTATATTGCAGTCTCTACTGCATACCCCCAAAATGAGCTAGGCAATTGAGCATAGCTCATCATTGATCGAACCATGTCTAACAAGGTTCTATTTCTCCTTTCTAACACACCATTCTGCTGAGGTGTACCAGGGGTTGAGAGTTGAGATTGGATTCCATGTTCTATCATATAATCCTTGAATCTTTGATCCATATATTCCCCTCCTCGATCAGATCGAAGTATTTTAATAGATTTACCTAACAGGTTTTCAACTTCAGCCTTAAATTCCTTAAACTTTTCAAGGACTTCAAACTTATGTCTCATTAGGTACAAGTAACCATATCTTGAATAATCATCTATAAATGAGATGAAATATTCGTACCCTCCTCGAGCTTTTACATTCATTGGACCACATAGATCCGAATGTATTAACTCTAAGGGTTCTTTGACTCTGTAACCTTTTCCAGTAAAGGGTCTCTTGGTCATTTTTCCCTGGAGACAAGATTCACAAGGTGGTAGTGAATCATCTTCTAACTTACTTAGAAGTCCATTCTTTACCAAACGACCGATCCTATCGATGTTTATATGACTAAGTCTAAGGTGCCAAAGATGAGTATTGTTACTTGATGGAGAAATTTTTTGTCTTTTACTTTGAGTTTCAGCAGTTTTAAATAATTCATGATTTAAAAGTGCTTTGTTTTCGGTTGGTCTTAAAACATACAAGTTATTTTCCAATTTTGCTGAACAAATAAGTACACCATTTTTATAAATGAACGCTTCATTCATATAAAAAATAACTGTATACGATTGTTCAATCAAACATGATATAGAAATTAAGTTCCTCTTTATCTTGGGAACGATTAACAAACTTTCTAGAAGTAAGAATCTATTTCTAAAAAATAACTTCGTAGCTTCCACTGCTTTAGCTTAAATGACTTCTCCAGTTCCGATCCTGAGTGTCATTTCCCCATCGTTCAACTGCCGAAAGGAACTATTTTCCTGAAAAGAAGAGCAAACATGATTAGTTGCTCCTGAATCAAGTATCCAGGTAAACTCATCATGTTCTACTAGGCATGTTTCTAAAACAAGTAAATCAAATTTACCTTCCTTTTCCTTTTTTTCCTCAGCAAGGTACTTTGGGCAGTTTCTCTTCCAATGTCCATCTACTTTGCAGTGGAAACACTTGCCCTTATATGCCATAGCTTTGGCTTTTCCCTTGCTTTTAGCAGCAGTACTGGGAGTTTTCCCCTTGTTTCCTTTATTCTTCTGAGTTTTCTTTGAAGAAGTGGATACAGATTTAGTTCCAGAGGATGAACCCTTCTCGAACTTTCTTTTAGAGTGAACAACGTTTGCCTCTCATTCTATCTATCCCTTGTTCTTAAGAAGAGACTGATACAGTTGTAGCTCATTCAGGAGGCTAGTCAGGTTGAATGTTATTTTATTCATCATTGCATTGCTTCGAAACTGTAGAACATTACCGGTGGAGTTCCCTTATAATCATAGCGATGTTTTTCCTACTTAGTCAATTAAAACTATTTTTAATTCTAAGTAAGAAAATATTCTAATCCTATTAGAAATCGATCTAGGTCTAATTAATTTTAAACAATTTAAAATTAATCCAATTTATCCTATGATCTTATGTTTGCATGCAAATCTTGATTATAGATTGACGGTTTCTAATCATTAATATTAAAGAACTATTTCAAATTTTAATGATTAATCCTATAATCAAGAATCTAGGGTTTAATTCATTTAACAATCTCATTCAAATTAAATAATTAAACCACACTAATTGCATGAATAATATAACAATTATATTATTAACTATGGATGTTTCATGCTTCATGCAATTTTTATTTTCTTTTAATATAACAATTATAAGCCAATCAAGAAAATCAATCAAACATGCTTCATTCATCACATTAAACATAACTATTTATATTTAATTTAAGTAATGACATGCTTCATGCTTTCCAATTTTTCATATAATTAATATACACTTATATTAAAAAATATGAAAACAATTCCATGCATTTAAACATATATTATAACAATTTATAATATATAAAAAATGCATGAGCATGTTTATAACCTAAGGTGGGATTAACGTTGCTCATTTCGTCGAGACATGAGAAAACGCTGGTACTCGAGGAGACCAGCTAGTCAGGCAGTTCGTACGAACACTGAAGGGGAATGCTTTCGACTGGTATACCGACCTTGAGCCTGAGACTATCGATAGTTGGGAACAACTTGAGAAGGAGTTCCTCAACCGCTTCTACAGCACAAGACGGGTCGTTAGTATGACGGAGCTCACTAGCACTAAACAACGGAAAGGTGAACCGGTTCTTGACTACATCAACTGTGTGAGAGCTTTGAGCTTAGATTGCAAGGACAGACTCACCGAATTGTCTGTTGTTGAAATGTGCACCCAAGGCATGCATTGGGGACTCCTCTATATCCTGCAAGGAATAAAATCCCGCACTTTCGAGGAGTTGGCAACCCATGCTCATGACATGGAATTGAGCATTGCTACTAGAGGGAACAAAGATTCTATTGTCCCCGATGGCATGAAAGAAAAGAAAGAAGTTAAAAATAGTGAGAAAGCTACCAAAAGCACTACAAAAGAGTCAATGGTAGTCAATGCAGCTCCTTACAAGTTTTCGTCAAAAGGAAAAGAAAATAAGATAGAAAAACAACAAGAGGGAGGTGAGAGACGTCGTCTGACCTTGAAAGAAAGGCAAAAGAAAGTTTACCCTTTTCTAGATTCTAACATTTAAGATATGTTAGAACAACTCCTGGAAAAAAAACTTATTGAGCTACCAAAATGCAAGCGACCAGAAGAGATGGGGAGAGTTATTGATCCCAACGACTGCAAATATCACCGAGTCATCAGCCACTCAGTGGAAAACTGCTTCGTCCTGAAGGAGTTAATCTTTAAATTAGCTAACGAAAAGAAGATTGAGTTAGATCTTGATGAGGTAGCTAAATCAAATCATGCGACGATAGCAACAAATCTGAACAACCGAGTAGCTCCAAGCCCGGTTCATGATTCAGTAGCAAGTTTGATCCAGTTCGAGACATTAGAGCCAATTGTTATTTGGCTTCAGCAACAATCTGCAAGAGAAATCTGCCAAGACCAACTTGAGTCTGTTGAAAATGAAGACGAAGGATGGACTTTGGTAACTCGTCGAAAGAAGCAAAAGAAACATTTCGTTCAAAGAGAGCCTCACATGTTCTGAAACTAGAGAAGAAAGAACATGTCGCAAAAGCAGAAGAGAAGGTTAAAAGGCTTGAGAAAGCCTAAATTAGTTATCGAAGAGACTCAAGATTTTGTTCTGTCTCGACATCCGGTAACCCTTAAAGATTTCCTCCCAAAGAACTTTCTTAATGACGATCATGAGGACATCCCTAAGATAGTAACATGTCATGATGTCAATGCATTTGAAGAGGGTGATTCTTCCTCAAGCCCATCTAAAGTGATGACAAGGCCAGAAGATTCACCTTCATTTACAATAGATGATTTGTTGTCACTTCCTAAAGCAACCAAAGATGCTATTCTTGAAACATTGACAAGTTCTAACGTTTCAGATTTTCCAGGCTTGCAAGAACACAAATGTGCCTCATGTTATATGTCCATTAGCTTCACAGATGAAAACTTGATGTTGGGATCGAAGCCTCATAATAGTGCATAAGTCAACCATGACACAGATAGGAATTTCAATGGATGAACTATCAAATATTAGGTTGGTTATTCAAGGCTTCAACCAAGGCGACCAATTAGCAATCGGTATGATCTGTTTGGAGCTTGTTATTGGAGATTTGAAGGCTAACACTTTATTCCATATCATAGATTCAAAGACCACTTACAAGTTATTGTTAGGTCGTCATTTGATTCATGGAAATGGAGTAATATCTTCTACACTTCATCAGTGTTTCAAGTTCTATCAAGACGGTGTCAATAAAGTTGAAGCCGACACTAATCCATTCTCAGAGGCAGAATCCCACTTTGCAGATGCAAAGTTTTATATGCAGAATAATAAAGCAGGAGAGATCATCCCATATGAGATTCCTCTTATTAAAAGTCATAAAATAGAGCATCTAGAGAATGCAAAGAAGGAGTCGATCGAAGAAGTAGATGCTTGTGAAGTTCAATCAAAGGAAGCATCCGCTCACCCTGCAAAATTGAAAGCTCCAAAAGAAGAGGCGTCGTCAAACGTCCCTATATTGCGCTACGTTCCTTTATCTCGACGTAAGAAAGGGGAATCACCATTCAATGAATGTTCAGGAATTTTGAAGGTTGGTGATGTGGAGATTGTAAAAGAAAATTTCACCACGCCTCTGACAGCAATTACCAAGCAAGAGATTCAGGAATCAAAGACAGATCGTACCAAAGTGACTTTGCCGGAAAGACGAACGAAGGCTGGATTTGACCCAAATGCATACAAACTCCTAGAAAAGGCAGGATACGACTTTACAACTCATACTGAGTTTAAAAGTTTAAAAATCTTCGATGGGAGATATGAGCCTTCTCCACAGAAAAAGCTCCAAAAAGAAGGTTATGCCATACCATCCTCGAGAGCCGGACTAGGGTACAATCCCCAGAGCCAGTTCGTATAACCAGAAAATGGAGAGTTGTAGATGCACATCACATAACGATAGAAGAGATGAGCGATCCAAAAGATAAAAAGAATGATGATGGCCAGAAAATCTCTGTCTTCGATCAGATTAGAGCACCAACTACTTTTGGTTTCTCTCTTTTGTTTAGTGGTACATGAGCATGAGGGTTAACATATACAAAAGATTATAAAAAAAAAAAAAAGAGGTGGCGGCCGTACATGAGCTTTCTCCTATATTTTTGGTTTCTCACTTTTGTTTAGTGGTGCTTTTGTGCAACCCATGAACAGACGGGGCAATCCTTTCTAAACTCCTATATTTACTTATGATGGCTCGCATGGACTTATAAAAATGGGGAAATCTTATGCCCAGAACTTTCAACCTGCTCCAATGAAAAGTCGCAGCCACCAATTGACATTATGAAAAACAACACCAGTTTTGGCAAGCATCTTCAAACACTAATAGATATTAAAATTCGGCAAATCAAACAATGTCACTTGTCTATTATTGATCCATCAGATGACATAAGCTGAGTCCAATCAAGCTATGCCACATGGCAATTGGACCCGAGACTAATGTGACCCGAGATCATTGAAAAAATTGGGCTAAATTACAATAATCCAATTTTATTAAACCATGAGTTGTATTAAAGCCCAAATAGAGTCAAAGCCCAAAGGTTGGGCCCAATTCGAAGCCCATATGAGGTCCATCAAACTCTATAAATAGAGGAGGCCACCATTCATTTTGTGGATTCAGACAGAGTCAGAGAAGCCACAGTCCAGAGCATTCTCCCAAGGTCCAAAGTCTTCAGAAGTCAGAGAGTCCAGAGAATTCAGAAGATCCAAGATTCAGAATTCGACCATCTCAAGACTCAGAAGATCCAATGACTGGAAGATGATGTGCAAATTTGCTTACCGCAAGTGTACGGGTCAAGTAATAATATAGTGTTTTCGTGTAAAACGAGTGTCGTCCTCTGGATTGGTTTTCTAGCAAATTAAGTATCGCAAATACTTTTGTTCAATTTTATTTAGGGAGCAAAACTCAATGATAAAGATAAATCTAAATACAAAAAGCATAAAATAAAAGTGGATACTCAAATGGAAAGATTCTTAGGGAATTGATTTCATTGATTAAGAATGAGGATTGATTATTAGGAATGAATTGACCGTGCAATTATTCTACAAGCCAAGGAAACTTTTATCACGATTACCTCTCCCGAGTATAATTGATTCTCATGCATATAAACCAACTTGGCATCCCTATCTAAGTTCATTAACATGCAAGGCATTATTTGGTTCGATCCTTGTTATGCTTCTAAAGATATTCCAAATCCCATCACAAACTTAGAATTTCTACTCTAGTCATGCAATTAAACAAGGTAAGTCTTAGGCCAAATCCTCTCTCCCGAGTTAGATTCAACACTTAAATCATTCAATTAGTGATCAAGTAATTGAAAGCATTAAACACAAAATTGCATGCATAGAATAAAAGCACATTCATACCAAAAATTAATGCAACAAACTTAAACAATTACATCAATCCCTAAGACAAACAACTAGCAATTCATAGTCTCTAAACCATAAACACTAATTGAAAGAAAAACCATAAAAACTACAAGAGTTAAGGGAAAGAAAAGGGAAAACTCGAATCCGTCGAAACCGACACGTCCCCGTCACGATCTCCACGACTTCTCGCTTGATTCCCGCTCCTTGGCCTTGCTTTAGCTCCCACCAAAGGTCTCTAGTCGAAATTAGGGCTAAAATCTCACCAATTGGGCTCCCCAAATCCGTAGCTGAAAAGAGGAATTTATAGAAAATCGGTGGGTAGCGTCACGACGCTGTGTACATAGCGTCGCGACGCTTTCACAGCGTCTCGACGCTAAGGAGATAGCGTCTCGACGCTGTCTCTGTTGCCGCCTAATTTAGAAAAGGAATGGCAGCGTCGAGACGCTCCAAGAGCAGCGTCCCGACGCTGGCCTACGGATGGCTCTCTTTTGACTCCTTCTTGGTTGAATCTTTTCCGTTCTTTAGCCAATTTTCATGTCCCGAACACGTATTTAGCTCCAATTTCTCGATTTAACTCCGAAACAGGATTCCTACAAAAAGAACATAAAATGCATAATTTTTGCCAATTAAATATAAAAGACTAGCTTAATTAATTAGGGAAACATAGCTAGCTATGCTCGCTATCAGAAGACTCCAAAGAATCAACTGTTTCTTCATCAAGATACAAGTTGAAGATTCAACCTTCCTCCGTATGAGATCAAGCTCGCCAGCCCTCAGACCAGACTCTACGATTTGAGAGAAAGCATCAGAGGATAAATATTAGAGATTGTAAAACTTATACATAAATAATCAATAAAATCAAGTTCATTTCCACGAATTAAATTTCTTTGTCGAAATCTCGTGTGAACAGCTACTACTATTAAAAAAGTATTGATATTCAAAAACCATCATAATTAGGAACTTCTTGAAGCTCTATACTCTTAGGAACAAACTTGAATCATCACTTGTGTTCTTACATTGAATCATCCAATTTCGTACCCAAAAAGTTAGTCCATTCACGCTTCGGTCCCAATCACGCTTCCGCTTTACGGAATTATGAAATTCCAATCCATCAATTGGTATCAGAGCCGACCGTAGATCTAATTTTGTGTTTCTAAAATTTGCATTGGCTATTGGTGGGATTGATTAATGCATAATGTATGTATGATTTGCATTGAACTGTTTAGGTTAATTTTATGGCCATAGATTTTACTATTTTTTATGTGATTTGATCATGTAAGGGCCCGGTGTTTCGGGTATTTTATGTAAAATCGAGTCCTATGTAAGTCCGGGTCTAGAATAGGTTTTTATGAGATAAAAATCGGAGAAATTGCGACGCTAACATGATTACAGCACGCGTTAGAAATTCGCAAACAGGACGGTTCAAGGCTGTTGAGCTGTCTGGTTCACGCGATCTGGTTGGGCTGGGACTGATTTGGTCCGGTTCAACTGGAATTTGGCTGGATTCGTTGTTTTCGTAGCTGGTTCGAAGTGGTTCGGGTCGATTCAAGCGGTCTAGACAAGTATTTGGAGCTGCAAAAGGACTTTAAGGATAGAATATAGCTATAATTATTCCCACGATAGGTTAAGCATGTTTCATGACATACTTATGTTATAAATGTTATAATATATGATAATTATGCATGAATTTAAATTTCATGAGTTATTTAGTATAATTGTTATAATAAATATATGAAATTGGAAAAGCATGATGCATGACATTAATTTAGCTAAATATAATTGTTATATTTTATTAATGTAGCATGCATGCTTAGGATTATTTTCATGAGTATTAGTATAGTTAGTTATATTATGAATGAAAATAATCAATATATATCAATGCTTGTTTTCATGTATGATTTAATATAAAATGTTATATTAAATTAAATGAAAATGGAATAGCATTGAGCATGACATTAATTAGATTAATATAAGAGTTATATTATATTAATGTCAAATTTCATGTAATTTAAATTCATGGATGTTGAATTAATATAATCGATATTAATTAAATGAAATTGAAATTGCATGAAGCATGACACAACCTTAGATTAATATAATCGTTATATTATCGTTATCGGCGTCATAATAATATGGTGTTTAATAATTAGAATATTATTGTTATTTTTCCAACACCATAGAAGAATGTTATAGGGTTAATCATTAAAATTTTATAATAAGTTATAAAATTGATTAGAAACCGTCAACCTATAACAAAGAGTTGTATGCAAACATAGGACCTTAGGTTAAAATGAATTAATTTTAAAACATTTAAAATTAATTAGGCCTAAGGTCATTATAATTCTAATAGGATTAGAATTATTTTCCTACTTAGAATTAAAAGTTGTTTTAATTGACTAAGTAGGAAAAACATTACTATGATTATAAGGGAACTCTACCGGTAAAGTTCTGTCTAAGGCTGGAGGTACTTAAGATGACGGTTTATGGAACACCTCCTACCTGGGAACTAACCTGGAATACCGGAGTTGAATTAATCATAGCTAAATGTTAGCATGCAATGTCACTAGGTTTATTAAAAGAGTTTAATTCACCTAGATCTTTAGAGTAAAGAGTTTACATTACTATGGTTATAAGGGAACTCTACCGGTAAAGTTCTGTCTAAGGCTGGAGGTACTTAAGATGACGATTTACGGAACACCTGCTACCTTGGAACTGAGTCGGAACTTGAGTTGAATTAACCATAGTTATATTAGCATGCAATGTCTCTAGGTAATTAAAAGTGTTTAATTCACCTAGACACATCAGAGAAAAGACCTATATATATGAAAGTTATATGCAGGCATAGACTTAGATAGATTCACTTAGCCGGAATTTACTTAAGTAATAGACCCTATAATTATAAAAATACTTAGTGGGAGGAAATATATCAAAACAAGATTTTCATAAATCAAGTTTTGCTCTCACGTCCTCAAAAGTTCACAATGTGAGGTTCATGCTTGGCCTCGAGTCACCCTGGGAGTGACCCCCTACGAATGGTGTTTGCATGGATTAATATCAAGGTGAATGAGGGAGTATTTTATAGTAAGTGGGAGCAGGACACGTGTCAACGTATCCTACGGTCTCCTCCATTAGGTTGCACCGTGAGATGCCCATGATCTGCCTGCGAGTCGCCCTGGGAGCGATCACCCTACGGAGGGTTTGATCATGGGTGTCGGAACAATGCAAACTTCAGAAATGGATAGGGTTTCTTATGTCCATTTCCAACTTTGACTTTCCCTACGGTAGCATTGTTGGGGCCGACCTCTGAAATCTGAAAAATGGAGGGTCACACTTACGGGAAATTGTTAAGGTGTTAATAATTTCCTAACCGAAAAAACGATAGCTAAGAACTATCAGAATATGAGTTATTCCGGGAATAGGGATTGGCTGAGATCGTCTCAATTCAGAGGAGGAGTAGCTGACTATCCTACGGTAGTTGTTGTTCTAAACCTCTGAAGTATCGTTGCAAAATGAATGTTTATTCTATGGGTTGATCATTACTTTTGCTAAATTGATTGGATTAAAATAATAATATTATTTTGTGTAATGGGTTAATGCAACAATACTTATGTTTAATTTATCCGAAATTGTTCATGATGAATATTGGGACTGCTTAGCACATCTCAATAAAAATAAATTTGATTTATTGATCATTGAAACGTGTATAGTGGAAAATGATGATTCAACCCGGATCCTTGATTCAAGTGCCACTCATCACGTATGCTCTTCCTTTGAGGGAATGAGCTCCTGACAACAGTTAGATGCTGGGAAATGACTCTCAGAGTTGGGACTGGAGAGCTCATTTCAGCTAAAGCAGTTGGAGATATTAAAATGTTATTCTCCAGGGAACGTTATATGTTATTAGATAACGTATATATAGTCCCCAAAATAAAAAGAAATTTGATTTCTATTTCTTGTTTGCTAGAACAAGGGTATTCAGTGTCATTTTCTGTGAATGAAGCTTTCATTACTAAAAGGGGTGCTGATATATGTTCTTCAAAAATGGAGAACAATTTGTATGTCTTAAGACCAATAGAGTCTAGGGCTATTTTGAACAATGAAATGTTTAAAACAGCTGAGACTCAACCAAAAAGGAAAAAAGTTTCTCAAAGTACCTATCTTTGGCACTTGAGACTTGGTCACATAAATCTCAATAGGATTGGGAGATTGGTTAAGAACGGACTTCTAAGCCAGTTAGAAGATGGTACTTTACCTCCATGTGAGTCATGTCTCGAAGGTAAGATGACCAAACGACCTTTTACTGGAAAAGGTTATCGTGCCAAGGAGCCCTTAGAACTCGTACATACGGATTTCTGTGGTCCAATGAATGTAAGAGCTCGAGGAGGGTATGAATATTTCATCTCTTTTATAGATGATTATTCAAGGTATGGTTATTTATACCTAATGAGTCATAAGTCTGAAGCCCTCGAAAAGTTCAAGGAGTACAGGACTGAAGTCGAGAACCTGTTAGGTAAAACCATTAAAACACTTCGATCTGATCGAGGTGGAGAGTATTTGGACATAAAATTCCAAAACTATTTGATAGAACATGGAGTATCTTCCCAACTCCCAGCACTAGGTACACCTCAGCAGAATGGTGTATCTGAAAGGAGAAACAGAACCTTGTTAAACATGGTTCGATCTATGATAAGTTATGCTCAATTGCCTAGTTCTTTTTGGGGTTATGCAGTAGAGATTGTAGTTTATATTTCGAATGTTGTTCCCTCAAAGAGTGTTTCTGAAACACCATTTGAGCTTTGGAAAGGGCGTTAAGCTAGTTTACGTCATTTCAGAATTTGGGGTTGCCATGCACATGTGTTAGTAGCAAACCCAAAGAAATTGGATTCACGTTCAAAATTATGTCTATTCGTAGGCTACCCAAAAGAAACAAGAGGTGGATACTTCTTTGATCCAAAAGAAAATAAAGTGTTTGTATCGACAAATGCTACTTTCTTGGAAGAAGACCACGTTAAAGAACACATACCACGCAGTAAAATTGTGTTAAGTGAACTTTCTGGTAAAGCTACAAATGAATCAACAAGAACTGTTGATGAGGCTGGACCTTCAACAAGAGTTGTTGATGATCCCAGTTCAGAGGCTTGACCATCAACATGAGTTATTGATGAGCCCAGTACATCTGGTCAAGCCCATCCTTCTCAAGAGTTGAGAATGCCTCGACGTAGTGGGAGGGTTGTTATTCAAATTGAACGCTATATGGGTTTAGCAGAAACTCCAACTTTCATACCTAATGATGGGGTTGAGGATCCATTGACCTTTAGACAATCAATGAATGATGTGGACCATGACCAGTGGGTCAAAGCTATGGACCTAGAGATGGAGTCTATGTACTTCAATCAAGTATGGGATTTTGTAGACCTACCTGAAGGGGTTAAACTCATAGGGTGCAAATGGATCTACAAGAGAAAACGAGACACAGCTGGGAAAGTACAGACTTTCAAAGCTCGACTTGTGGCAAAGGGTTATACCCAAAAGGAGGGGGGGACTATGAGGAAACCTTCTCCCCAGTTGTCATGTTAAATTCGATAAGAATTCTCTTGTCCATTGCCACCTTTTATAATTATGAGATTTGGCAAATGGACGTCAAGACTGTCTGTCTGAATGGAAATCTTGATGAGAACATCTTTATGTCTCAACCAGAGGGGTTTGTTACTCAAGGTCAGGAGCAAAAAGTTTGCAAGCTTAAACGATCCATTTATGGGTTGAAGCAAGCTTCCAGATCTTGGAATATAAAGCTTGACACTGCTGTCAAATCTTATGGCTTTGACCAGAACATTGATGAGCCTTGTGTTTACAAAAGGATTATCAACAGTTCAGTAGCTTTTCTGGTGTTGTATGTAGATGTTATTCTTCTCATTGGGAATGATGTAGAATATCTAACTGACATTAAAAATGGCTATCGTCTGAGTTTTAAATGAAAGATTTGGGTGAAGCTCAGTATGTTCTAGGGATTCAAATTATTACGAATCGTAAGAACAGGACGTTAGCCCCGTCTCAAGCATCATATATAGACAAGATGTTGTCTAGATATAAGATGCAGAATTCCAAGAGGGGTTTACTACCCTGCAGGCATGAAGTTCACTTGTCTAAGGAACACTGTCCTAAGACACCTCAAGAAATTGAGGATATGAGACGCATCCCTTATGCTTCAGCTGTGGGTAGTCTTATGTACGCCATGTTGTGTACTAGGCCTGACATTTGCTATGCAGTTGGGATAGTCAGCATGTACCAGTCAATTCCAGGGTTAGACCACTGAACTGCAGTTAAAAACATCCTCAAGTATCTTCGAAGAACGAGGGACTATCAGCTTGTGTATGGCTCTAAGGATTTGATCCTTACAGGATACACAGACTCCGACTTTCAGACTGATAAGGATTCTAGGAAATCCACATCAGGGTCAGTATTTACCCTCAACGGGGGAGCTGTAGTCTCGCGTAGCATCAAGCAAGGATGCATTGCAGACTCCACCATGGAGGCCGAATATGTCGCTGCTTGTGAAGCAGCTAAGGAGGTTGTATGGCTATAGAAGTTCTTGATGGATTTGGAAGTTGTTCCAAATATAAACTTGCCAATCACCCTTTACTGTGATAATAGTGGTGCAGTGGCAAATTCTAAAGAACCTCGCAGTCATAAAAGAGGCAAGCACATAGAGCGCAAATATCATCTCATCAGAGAGATCGCTGATCCATTCACAATATTGCTGATCCATTCACGAAGGCTCTCACGGCTAAAGTGTTCGAGGGTCATCTAGAGGGTCTAGGTCTGCGAGATATGTACATAGAATAATCTAGGGCAAGTGGGAGAAGTGTAATGGGTATTGTGAATGCCCTAGTTTATTGTATTTATCTGTATTTTCATGTATTATACAGTATTAATACAAACTACTATTCCTACTTCAATGATTATTCATTCAATTTTGATTGTTGATGTACATTGCCCACTAGAGTTTTAGTTCAAGTGAGAGTTATTCGAGTAATTCAGTAATTTGGTTATTGAATAGTCGAGTTTGCATTAATAAACCCTAAATCCAATAAACTAAGATTCAAGGTTGTTTAAATGAAACTTGGACTAGTATGTGGGGACATACGGGGATCAGTGTCAAAGTAACAACCTAAAAGGTCTATATTATAGGGATAAGGTTGCGTACCTTATCCTGGTGACACTATGTGATACGACCCACCTTGTATTCGATACAGATGCAATGATCCAAAGCATCCATGTAGGAGACATGCGGGTGGGGGTATCCTATGCAATGAGTTTGCATAAGACCGGACCGCAAAATAGTAACCACTAGATGTAACGCCGTTAACTAGTTTAGGTTTCTATTTCAATAGGATGACGTAGGTAACTCAATCTCAATCCTGAGTCTGTTAGGAACCCCTTTCAGGAGGGATTGTCCTTAGATTTGTATGGGTGAGAGTGGCCAGTTCGCCTACTCAATAAACCTACCATTTCAGGGCAAGACCGAAGGGGGGCTGGGAACATAACAGTACAAGATGGAATTCACTCATTCCTCTATTAGGGTAAATAGATGTGTGTTCCCTTAAGAGATGATTTCAGGGCTCGAACAAAGGCGCACCATCTTCTCCTTGCCTGAGAGGATCTCCTGTTTAGTGGTTGGACCCTAAACAACTTGTTCATTAGAGGAATCAGTGGTACTTAAGGAACTAGAGGTAACCCAGGGGTAAAACGGTAATTTGACCCAGCTGGTGTTACGAACACACGTGAAGGATTGACTTACTGCTTGGTCGATATCCATGGACACATAAATATTCTACAGTGAGAAGAGTGCAGTTGTGGGCCTTTAGTGGAGTGACCCACAGTTAACGAATGTTGACTAAACTTGGTCAATGAGTTTGGCCAATTAGTTTCGTATCGTTGGAGCTTCTGATCTGTAGGTCCATTAGGTCCTACTGGTAGCTCGTAAAGAGACTTGAGGCAATTAAGTATAAATTGTAAATTGAAAGTGTTCAATTTATTTGGGAAATTGTATAATGTATATTGATGCATTATAATATAAAGTTTATGAATCTTTATAATATAATTTTTTAATTAATTTCAAAAATCAATTCTTGAGAAAAAATATTTGAAAAAGTTCAAATAAATTTAATATGAATTGGATTCATATTAATTTTAATTTTAATAAAATCCCTAATTAGGGAAATTAATTAATTCTGGAATTAATTAATTATTTATTAAAATTAGAGACATTTTCCTATTAGGAAAAAGTCTTCCTTTTCCTATTAGGAAAAAGGTCTTGGCCTTTACCTATAAATAGGACTCCTAAGGTGGGGTGAAAGAAATCTCATTCATTATCCTTCTCTCAGAGAATTTCCCTCAAGGCTTCCTCTAGACTCCCACCAGTCTCCTGCCTCTAGAAGTCTCAGAGTCATACCGGTGTAGACATAGTGGTGGTGTTCACACTAGTTCCTGATTAATTCACATGCAGTTGTTGAATTTAATCTGAGTCGTCAACGAGAGTAAATAATTTGTTACTTTATAAATTAGATTTAGAACTAATGTTTTTGTATGCTTAGCCTTAATATATATTTAGAATAGTTCTAATATTATTGCCAATGTATTGGTATTTTAGATTAAACAAAATTAATTACGAATCGATCCCAATCACGCTTCCGCTTTACGGAATTATGGAATTCCAATCCTTCATCTATCACATTTTAAAAGGAAAAAATTGAGGATGTCTTAGTGAAAGTAGATAAGTTCATATTTCCTGTTGATTTTATTATCTTAGATTATGAGCCTGATAAAGATGTCCCAATTATTTTAGGTCGTCCATTTTTTTCTACTGGTAGGGCATTGATAGATGTTCAAAAAAGGGAATTAACAATGAGAGTCTGTAATGAGGATGTAAAATTTAATGTGTTTAAGGTCATGAAGTATCCAGACGAGATGGAATGTTGCTATTTCATTAGGATTTTGGAGAACACAACTGTTGAAACAAAAATTCAGGATTCGACTGACAAGCATTTGGAAGATCATGGCGAGGTTAGTGTAGAGGATTTTGAAGTTTGTTCTTTAGAAAGAAAAATTGAAAAAGGAGTGTTTAGGTGTGAGGATGTTTTTTTAGTCTATTAAGCCATCCCTTATTGAGGCACCCACTTTAGATTTGAAGCCCTTGTCGGATCATCTAAAGTGCGTTTATCTTGGGGAGGGTGAAACATTGCCCATTATTGTTGCATCAGGTTTAATGTCGGAGCATGAGGAGACCTTAATTAAATTGCTGCAACAATATCGCAAAGCTATTGGTTGGACGTTGGCTAACATTCAGGGTATTAGCCCATCTTTTTGTATGCACAAAATCACTCTATAGGAGGGATCCTTTAGGAGTATTGAGCAACAAAGGAGGCTTAACCCTGCAATGAAAGAGGTATACTTGAGATAATGTTTCTCTTTGAGTGCATATCCTCCAAAGACGTAACACATTCGCTAAATTTGGCTCGGGAATTTCTTTGCCCAAGTCATTCGGTATGTCTTGATAGAATCCAAATTGTCGACTAAATCGACAAGGACTATAAGCTTCAATAACCATCAAAGATCCACAACGTGAATACAAGAATCACGACCGAATGCTTATGAAGAATGAAGAAAGCCAAAATGATAATTTCTCGTCATCTTTCAAAAGCTCGCCTGTATTTCTGGCTTGAAGACTTGCATACCACGACACATATTTACCTTTGTGATGTACACGGGCTTCAAAATCGTTAAAGTACTTAGCCCCACCCTCGCTAGAAAACCCAACGATCATCGGGCCAATGACAGGTGTTGGAACTTTGTAATGCGTGTTAAAATAATAAGCCAGCCAAGCATGGACATAGTGCAACCAACAAGAAAGAAAGGAAGCCAAGTATGTTTTATCTTTTAATTCATCTTCTACGTCCAACATGCAAAATAGATCCATTTCTTTTTTGGACAAGTTGTGACGCTTGATAGGAGCCCCATCTGGATTATGGTTCTGACGTGGACGAGAAGTCTTCTTCGGCTTTCGGGAAGGAGGTTTTTCATATTTCGAATCTCCTTTAAACGAGAAAGAAATCCACGATTTGATAGGAATTTGAAGGTGATCGCGTTGTTGCAATGCAATGTGATAGTACGCAGCAAAAAGGTACTCACAAATTTTCGGGCAATCTTCATTCTCTCGATCAGGTGAGCCTAATAATTCCTTTCAACAAGGAACAACTTCATCATAAAACCTACCCTTGATGGAAAGACCTCCTAATCTCCACATGTCCCATAGAGAGATAGACAACTCTCCTGATGATGTGTGAAGTGTATTTGTGGATGGACACCATGCTTCACAAAAAGCTCGAACTATATCATTATTGCGATCATAAGTGTATAGGGAAGCCATTACAACATCAAACAAACGAGCCTTCTTCAGTATCAACGTATTTAAAGAAATTACGACCTCTAACCATTCCCAATAATCAGGTATATAAAAGAATTCTCCATGAATTCTTATTGAACTACACTAGCGAACTTGTTCGTCTCCAATAATTCGACGACCTAAAGTTGATTCTGGATTTTCACCCGGCACCTTGCTATGCACTCGAGACTCTAAAAACCACGCCTTCAATGAAGAGTCGTGACTCAAAAGTCTTTCTTCTGACCATCTAGACAAAGAGGTTGAATTATCTAGGCAATGTTGTGATCCCCTAAAATTACCACATATTTTCTCTCCTACAGGAAGAATAACGCCATTTTCAATAGGCTGATCTCTATCCTTCAAGATGACTAAGCAGTTTTTCTTAGGATCAGGGTGCTCAGTGAAATACACCATGATGGAGATAAGTTTCTCTACACAAAAAATAAAAAAATAAAAAATTTGATGTCAATCTTATCCAAGAAGTTATGAAAGCAAGAAAGTGATGCATGAATAATCAATCATACAATAAAAAAAGGTAATCAACCATGTAAGACACTACAGTCATCAAAGTGACTAGTCTAGACAGGTGGTGAAATCACTGCAAGTGAGTTCGACAACGATCACTGTAGGCAAATCTGGTGACCACCCCTGCAGGCTACTCAGATCACCCAATAAAATAGGGAATGGTCTAACAGAAGTGCATCACTATAGGCAAATCTGGTGACCACCCCTGCAGGCTACTCAGATCACCCAATAAAATAGGGATTGGTCTAGCAGGAGTGCATCACTATAGGCGGATCTGGTGACTACCCCTGCAGGCTACTCAGATCACCTAATAAAATAAGGACTGCTCTAGCAGGAGTGCATCACTGAAGGCGAATCCGGTGACTACCCCTGCAGGCTACTCAGATCACCCAATAAAATAGGGACTGGTCTAGCAGGAGTGCATCACTGAAGGTGAATCTGGTGACTACCCCTGCAGGCTACTCAGATCATCATATAAAACAGGGGACTCGTCTAGCAGGAGTGAAATCATTGCAAGTGAATTTGGTGACGACTATTCTACGATGCTTACACTTTGAAGCAATAAAGAAATAGATTGCAATAATATGTGTGCGAAAAAAAAAGAGAGAGAAGAAAATCTATGGCGCAATCAAAGCAGTTCATATGTGGACATTGATGAAACATATGCATATTCGGAAAAAAAAAGTGTTTGAATATGTATATACCTTCCAAATGATTGTTGGGATTGGTGCCCTAAAACTCGTAGATAATGAACGTTAAACGAATTATATACTTATTCGATAAAGGTGTTATCGAGATTGATTCAGTAAAAGTCACTACTAAATAAATTAAATTGCACATATATAACCCAAATCCAATAAACTAAGATCCATGGCTATAGGATGAACACTTGAGCTTTATGTAGAGACATAAAAGTGGATCAAGCTTGAGTAATAGCCAAAACGGTCTATAATATAGGAATAGGGTTGGGTACCTTATTCTGGAGACACTATGAGACGCGACCCACTTTATAGATGGTATAGACGATGTGATCCTAAATCGTCCATGTAGAGACATGCGAGTGGGTGTGTCCTATGCAATGAGTTTGCATAAGACCAGGACCGAGAAATAAGTCGCTTTCGCTTTATAACACCGTTTACTGACGAGACTGACTATTTCATGTGATGACCTAGGTAACTCGATCTTAATCCTGAGCTAACTATGAACTCCTGTTTATTCGGGCTTATCCTTAGATCTGCATAGGTGAGTGTGGCTCAGTATCGCCGACTCAATAAGCCTCCCATTTCAGGGATAGGAACGGGTAGATAGCTGGGGACATAGTCGTGCAAGAAGGAATTCACTCCTACCCGAATAAGGGATAGTAGAGAGGCTGTTCCCTTAAGTGCTGACTTCGAGGCTTGAACAAAGGGATCCCGCCCTCTCATTGGCCCGAGAGGGACTCGGTTTATTGGTTGGACCATAAACCAATTGTTCATTAGAGGATCAGTGGGACTTAAGGAACTAGAAGTACTATAGGGGTAAAACGGCTTATTGACCTAGCTATAGCTACAAACAACCTGTGAAGGATCGACTTACTAATCATGGTTAAATCAAGTGGACGGAAATATATCTATAGTGAGGGGAGTGCAACTATCGGGCTAGAGTGGAGTGTCCCGATAGTTAACGAATGTTGGCTAGCTTGGACAATGAGATTAGTCGGTTAGCCTCGAATCATTGGAGCCCATGATCTATAGGTCTATTAGGTCCCCCTACTAGCTCATATCGGAATTAAGCCTAGAACAAAAGATAGGAAGCTTTGAATCGTTCAAAATCGGGAAAAAGGGTATTATCGTAAATTGTGTTTGACACAATAATTTAATTATGAATTAAATTAGAAAACGAGAGATGAAGTATTTAAAAGTGTTTTGAATACTATATATATGTATTAAGAATCATATATATGGAATTGCACAAGATAACAATGATTAATTAGATTAATCATATCAAAATTAATTTGAAAATTTTCAAATTAATTACCAAGCAATCAATTTCAATTTAGAATTGAAATTGGGAGTAATTTGCAAGCTTGAAATTTGATTTCAATTTGAATTTAGTGGATTTAGTTGGAAATCCACTTAATGCATGATCATTCAAAGTGGAAAGACAACTCACTCATGCATTGTTGCATGTCTTGTGTAATGTACACCTAGAATCCACTTGAGCTTGCAAATACACCATGTGTCTTGTGTCTTGAGGCTTGGCTTTGCATGGAGAATGTCTTTACAAGGAGTTTGAATCATATTCAAACACAAGAGAGCCATTTCCTTAATGTTATGCTGCTGGAATTTGGACTCAAAGTTCTCTCATCTCTCATTCTTCTCCATTGTTTGATGCTTCAAGCATTCCCTTCCCATTCCCTATCTTATATAGACTCCCACAAGTCGTTTTTGGCCCGGAGTATAGTGGGGAAGACTCTAGAGGTTGTCCAAGGAGCATAGGAGAGGCAAACACCACAAGGAGTTCAACATAAGTGAGCTACAAAGGTTGGTGTTTTCTAAACTATCTATTCTATCTTTTCTAGAACATGCATGCTTTAGGAGTAAAATTGAATGTCTTAAGTGCTTTGGATCTTCAATTGCTTCCGCATGTGTAATATGTACTACCTTCAATGATGGGCAAAGGTTAATGTTGTGTCCCAAGAGATCATCAATTGAATTTGTTAATTCCAATTCCTATGAAAGAAAGGAATATAATTAGCAAAAAAAAAAAAAACAAGGACAAAACAGTGACAAAACCACGTACTAGCGGCGACTGCAGTTGAATAAAAAAAAGCATTGGTAAACAAAAAATCTGGCGAAAAAAAAAACAAAAAAAAAAAGTTCCAGCGAAAAAAAAAAAAAGATGAAGAATCAAATTTTGATTTTGTAATAAAAAAAAAAAGAACATGAAAAGAAAAAAAGAATATACATATCAAAAGTCAATTCTTTTTTTTTTGAGAAGAAAAGTCAATTTTGTGGCTGAAGGAAATTTAGGTTTGTATGTATAACACTGATGGCTGGGGAGGATAGCGGCGAAAAAAAAAACAAGAAACAAAAAAGAGTAAGATACGTTTAAGCGGTGGTACATGAGCATGAGGGTTAACATATACAAAAGATTATAAAAAAAAAAAAAAAGGAGGCGGCGGCCGTACATGAGCTTTCTCCTATATTTTTTGTTTCTCTCTTTTGTTTAGTGGTGCTTTTGTGCAACCCATGAACAGACGGGGCAATCCTTTCTAAACTCCTATATTTACTTATGATGGCTCACATGGACTTATAAAAATTGGGAAAACTTATGCCCACAACTTTCAACCTGCTCCAATGAAAAGTCGCAGCCACCAATTGACATTATGAAAAACAACACCAGCTTTGGCAAGCATCTTCAAACACTAATAGATATTCAAATTCGGCAAATCAAACAATGCCACTTGTCTATTATTGATCCATCAGATGACATAAGCCGAGTCCAATCAAGCTATGCCACATGGCAATTGGACCTGAGACTAATGTGACCCGAGATCATTGAAGAAATTGGGCTAAATTACAATAATCCAATTTTATTAAACAATGAGTTGGATTAAAGCCCAAATAGAGTCAAAGCCCAAAGGTTGGGCCCAAACCAAAGCCCATATGAGGTCCATCAAACTCTATAAATAGAGGAGGTCACCATTCATTTTGGGGATTCAGACAGAGTCAGAGAAGCCAGAGTCCAGAGCATTCTCCCAAGGTCCAAAGTCTTAAGAAGTCAGAGAGTCCAGAGAATTCAGAAGATCCAAGATTCAAAATTCGGCCATCTCAAGACTCAGAAGATCCAATGACTGGAAGACTCTAAAGAATCAGTTGTTTCTTCATCAAGATACAAGTTGAAGATTCAACCTTCCTCCGTATGAGATCAAGCTCGCCAGCCCTCAGATCAGACTCTACATTTTGAGAGAAAGCATCAGAGGTTAAATATTAGAGATTGTAACACTTATACATACATAATCAATAAAATCAAGTTCATTTCCACGAATTAAATTTCCTTGTTGAAATCTCGTGTGAACAGCTACTACTATTAAAAAAGTATTGATATTAAAAAACCATCGTAATTAGGAACTTATTGCAGTTCTATACTCTTAGGAACAAACTTGAATCATCACTTGTGTTCTTACATTGAATCATCCAATTTCGTACCCAAAACGTTAGTCCATTCGTATAACAACTTTTAAGAACTACAGTTCATATCGTAGTTGACGAGGCCAGTTTGACGGGGCCCGAACTTGTCGAAGGTCCGTGTCAAAGCAAATTTATAATCCACGGTCACTAAACTACTTGCGGTAGTAGTGGTCGGGGTCGATCGCAGGGAGTGGCGGTAGGCTATTTATTTCCTATTTATTTTGAGTTATAAAAGCGGTAAATGGGGGGATTGGGATACTAATGCAAAAATTTTAAATGTAGGAAATTAAAAAGACAATAAATTAAATTGCATGGAACATAGACAAGGAAGAAAATTAATGGTATTAGGCAACGCCGATTGGAGAGATTTTTTGAGTTGAATGATTTACTTTGATAATTGTATTCCTACATGTTTAAGGCTACCCAAAATTGCTTAATTGCCCAATCGATCTAATCTGAACTCATAAAAGACCAAAAGCCCTTGTAAGCCATCTAACCCGATCATACATTGTCCATCGAATTAGACTCTATTTGATTACTCAATTAATCTGATTGAACCGTCAAATCAAACAATCAAGCAATTGCCTTAATGTCTATAGGATTGATTAGGACATTAGAAATAATTAGGCATAGATTACTTCTAACGCTATTTTGGATCCTAGACCTATCGTCTCAAACAACGAAGTCAGAGTCTACTCTTGGGGCCCGTGCCCACAAATCAGTCTATGTGCTAACTATTGTACCAATTATCCATTAGCTCCTTGGAAGATAAAGGAATCTGAGAGAAAAATAAAAAATTACAACTCTCCACCACACCCTAAGGAAAGAATAAAATGAGGGTTTATATAGAATTTTAATCATGGCGTCGAGACGCCGTGCCCTCTAAGTCTAGGGTTCGAAAACGGGCCAACATCTCGACGCTTGGCCTTCTTCCAACATGCTTCATTCTTTAATTCTTCTTTGTTGCTTGTTTGACTCAGGTCTCGAACCTTGACTCCTTGGAATCATTCTCCGGGCTCATCACGATCCTCACGGTCTTCTCACCTCCTCGAGATCCATGGCCCTCAAGTTATCTCGAAAAGTCTCTAAATCACCCGAATTAGCTCCAAATTTTATATTTCATCCTTGTTGCCCTAAATGCACATAAATAATCTGCAAAATAGACAAATAAAACGTAAAGTACGCTCTAAAGGGTTTAGATTAAAAACAAATAAATAGGGCTAATTTGGTCCTATCAGTACGATATGTTTTGCATTTATAAAACCGTTGGCTATGAAATGAAATTTAAATGGTTTAACTAAACAAATTTCTTTTTAGTGTCGAGTATCTAATTTAAAGTCAAAATATTTGTATTAAAAGTTCTGGGGTGTTAGTCTGACTATAATATTTCAATCTTGTTTCTACTACTATTCCACAAACATAATTAAATAACGCATTAATATATATAGCTCATTAAAGAGATAATTGAAAGTTTATAAACATATTAAATAAATTATAATCGTCACAACTTCGACACAATAGTAAAAGTGGATGAACTAAACTTATAACATACAACAATTTTGAATATCACAAATATTTCAATAAAGAAAACGAAATTACTAAACATGTGTAGAATAATTATAAGTTTATATGTAGATCTCAAGAAAATTTCAAGACAAGGAGAGCGTTAACGGGTCTACCTGTGTAGTTTCGAAGAGAATTGAATTAACTTTGTAACAATTTTAAGAAATATAGAAAGTTGAATGGTATTGTTAACTATTACAAGAAAAATAGTATAGTCTATATATAGAAGAACTATTTTTTTTTTCTTTTATAGAATATCAAACAATTTAAACTTACAAACTACTATATTTAGCCATTTTTAGTTTTAGAAATTCATCATCAAATTGATTATATTACGAGAAAAAGTTTTACATAAAGACAAAGCCAACAGGTGTGAATAAGCCATATCCTTGTGCAATAAAAAGTGAGTATACCCATAAAAAAAAAAAGGTCCGTCAAACTTGCAAACCAAAAAGCATCATATTACATATTTTCAAAAAGATGGTATAGAAAGCAGCATCAATTTCATGCAAATGTCTCATTCATTTATTCAGCTTTCTTTTGATTTTCTTGCTAGTTATTACACCAACAGGTAACAATAAAAAAACACATCAATTATGTTGGATTGTTATCGTGATTGACACAAATAATAATACATTCTTATGTCTCAATTCCTCATTAACATTTTTGTTTTTACTTCATAATGTTTATTTTGTTTACAAATTCAAGTAACCCAACTTATGCCTGAATTTTAGGTTCTTTGGCTGGATGAAGTTTTGTACAAGAGACAAGTATAAGAAGATTGGAGAATCTTGTCTATGAAAATCGTGGTGTGGCCCCGCCAAATGACAACGACATGGTTCTAATGGATTATTCTCCACCGAGAAGTAGCCCTGATGTCCATAACTAGCACGAAGAATGGAAAAAAAAGACCACAATCCAACTAATAAATATATATATATAATACGAAGAATTATTGGATAATATTGTTTGTGTGATATGAAATTGTATGTTTCTATATTGTTTGAATATATACAGTTGTCATTGCTTGAAGTTAAATTCAGGAAATTTTACAAAATTTGAAGTACTTCTATATAATCAGTATTGTTGTCTATATGTGTATATATACATGGAGAAAATAATTAAAAAACTTAATATACATTGTCATTAAGTATGTCGTATCTCCTAATATTGAAAGATGGATGAGTCCAATTAGGTTGTTGTGATGATAATTTAAAAAAAAAAAAAAAGGAAATGAGTACATCAATACACAACAAATATCATAATTTACGTTTTGTTTAAAGGAAAATAAAATATTTAAAATGAGAAAAAATTAATAACGAAAATGATAGTCAATCTCGTAAAAAATCCATAAAAAAATTTGGAAATCAAACATAAGATGAAAGAAACAAAACTATCAACAACGAAGACATTAGTTACTTTATTTTAACATGCATTGGTCATATTTGGTAGAAATAATACTTGCTACTTTGAATGAGTGAAAAATAGTCTAATAAAAATAATTTGTAATATATATTGAACCATACATAAAAGCATTAAAAAAAAATGATGGTGATGTAATTATGATTGTAATAACAAGCTGTAGAGTCTTAAAAATTCATTAACACATTATTTAACTTTGTAAGTCACTATGATTGTATAACATAACTCATTGAAAACTACAAGCATTACTTGATACAAAATTATAGTTTCTAAAAGCCCTATATGAAAGCATGTAAATAAAATAACGAATATGTAACAGTGATTGCAATAACAGGTTGCACCATCATAAACCATCATTTACATGTTTTTTGACTTTGTAAATCACTGTGATTATTAAAGACCTGCCTTTTCCCATGAGAACTTTGTTTTTTTGTTTTTTTTTTTTTTTTTGTAAAATAAACATTGTACAACTACAAAAATTGTTCATTTCTAAAAATCATGTGATGACCAACCTCTTCCTGTTATGAACTAAAAGCTCCAAATAGGCTCTACGTAAAGTTCATTGGATGGATTCTAAACATTTACTGACTAATGAAAATGTATGTCACATGCGGTGGCGGATCCAGAATTTTATGTTGGGGGCACAAGTTCATATTAGGTTAAATTACAAGTTTAGTCTTACACTTTTAGATTTTGTGTCTATATGGTTCCTAAACTTTAAAAAATGTCTAATAAGTCTATGAATTTTTAATTTTGTTGTCCAGTAGATACATAAAGTTGTAATTTTGTATTCAATAGGTCATTAACTCATGCATTTGACATTTTTATAAAATTGAGTGTTCAATTTAGATTAAGTAATATTATTTACAAAATTATATAATAAATTTAGAACTATCCACCCAAAAAATAAAACGTGAAATATTTAAGTAAATTTTTTTAAATAGGATAAAGTTTTTCTTTTTCAATTAAATTTTCTAAAATAATTTAATAATGATTATGCTTTTGCTTTTTCTTTTTATATTTGTATACAAATGTGTAAAAGGAAAAGACAAAACCAAATTGAAAATTGAAACAAAACCAAAAAGAAAAAGGTTAACACTTAAAAAAAAAAAAAAAAAATTCAGGGGGGGCACATGCCCCCGTGGCCCCAACGTGGATCCGCCCTTGGTCACATGCGTAGAAACTACGAACTTTCACCAACCAAGGCCAATTTCAAAAGCTATTCACTTTAATTTACTTCCAATATCAATTCTCATAATGGCTATTACTATTAAAAAAATATGGATATTAAAAAACCATTCATAATTAGGAACTTCTTGCAACTCTATACTCTTACACACAAACTTGAATCATCACTTGTGTTCTTACCTTGAATCATCCAATTCCCTATGCAAAAAGTTAGTCCATTCGTATAACATCCTTAAAGAACTACAATTCACTTCGTAGTATATGTTTTGCATTTATAAAACTGTTGGCTACGAAATGATATTTAAACGGTTTAGCTAAGCAAACTTTTTTTTTGTGTTGAGTATCTAATTTAAACTCAAAATATTTGTGTTCAGAGTTCTTGGGTGTTAGTCCTAACATAATATTTCATTCTTGTTTCTATTATTATTCAAGAAGCATAATTAAATAACGCATTAACATATATGACTCATTAAAAACAAAAATTGAAAGGTTATAAGCATTTTAAATATATTATCATGGTCCCAACTTTGGCACAATAGTAAAAGTCAATGAACTAAATTTATAGCATACAACAATTTTAAATATCACAAATATTTCAATAAAGAAAACAAAATTACTAAACATGTGTAAAATAATTATAAGTTTATTTGAAGATCTCAAGGAAATTTCGAGAAGGGAGAGCATTAACGAGTCTTCCTTTGTAGTTTCAAAGAGAATTGAATGAACTTGGTAACAATTTAAGAAATATAGAAAGGTGAACCGTATTGTTAACTATTACAAGAAAAATAGTATAGTCTATATATACAAGAAATGGTTTTTTTTTTATAGAATGTCAAACAATTTAAACATTACGAACTACTATATTTAGCTAAATTTAGTTTTAGAAATTCATCATCAAATTGATTATATTACGAGAAAAAGTTTTATATAAAGACAAAGTCAAATGGTGTGAATAAGGCATATCATTGAGCAATAAAAAGTGAGTTTATGTAACGCCCCACGTTATCAAATTGAGCTAATTCTACATCACTTATGTTTATTCCCTAGAATTTGTATCAAGCGTTTTTCCTAGCCGTTAAGTTGATAAATTAGATTTCTTGAAATTTAAGGAGATGAGATTTTTATTAAATCTTTAATTCTCTAATTTTGGAATTTAGTTTTCGTAAGGCCTTTTCTTTTTCAAAACTTTAAGATTAAACTCTCCTAGTGTGTTAGAAAGGTTAAACAAGAGGAAGTTTCGACTTAAGAAAATTCTGTAAAGAAAAAGACTAATGGAAAACCAATGACTAGAAAACAATTCGGTTGTGATGGTGGCACTTTTTGAGATAGAACTAAGCTCGAGTTTTCATTATCAAAGGATCATAAAACATACATCTTTTTCTTTTTTTCTTTAGGGTATCCTACAAATAGGCATATTCTTGAACATCGTTCCAATTTATTTGGATTTTGCACCAACACATGTGCTAGACATCCCCAAATTTTGAAGTGTCGTAAACTCCCTTTACGTTTTCTCCATAACTCGTAAGGTGTTTTTGGAACACTTTTGGAGGGAAACTTGTTTAGAATATATACAACGGTTTCCACTAGCAAAACCCCGAAACGAATCAGGTAGTTGAACATAACTAATCATCGACTGAACCATATCTAATAAGGTTTTGTTTCTCCTTTCTGATACACCATTCTTTTTTGGTGTACCAGGTGCTGAGAGTTGAGAGGAAATTCCATGTTCTATCAAGTAGTCTTGGAATTTTAAATTCGTGTACTCTCCTCCTCGATCAGATCGCAGTGTTTTAATTGTTTTACCTAACTTATTTTCAACTTCAGCTTTATACTCTTTAAATTTTTCAAGAGCTTCTGACTTATGAACCATTAGGTAAAGATACCCATATCTTGAATAATCATCAATGAAACTGATGAAATATTCATATCCTCCTTTTGCTTTAACATTCATAGGACCACATAGGTTTGAGTGTATAGGCTCCAGGGTTTCTTTGGCTCTTTGACCTTTTTCAGAGAAAGGTCGTTTGGTCATTTTACCTTCTAGGCAGGACTCACGGGGTGGTAATGAGACATCCTCTAACTCATTTAGAAGTCTACTCTTAACCAATCTTTCTTATAACCTATAGTTTTAATATAGGTTATTAAAATTCTGTGAGGGCCTCATGTGGAAGGGATGAGGATGGTTGTCCAAACATCGCCTGCAATGAGTCCATTATTTCCTTGGTCGTAGCCATGCCCTCATGCTTTCTAGACAGAACATCACTTATGCTTGTCAGGATGAAGACATTTTCCTTATCATTGGCTCTAGTCCATCTGTCATAGGTGTTTCGATTTACTGGAGTTCCTGTCGGGCCAGGGTTAGGTGGACATTCTTCCATTAAGACGAATCGAAGATCATCAATCACTAATACTGTATTTAAATTTGATATCCAGGTTCCATAGTTGTCGCCGTTATATTTTTCTGAAGCTAATAGTTGTACTAAAGAGCTAGACATACTGAAAAACATAAATAAATCCTTTATTAGTGAATTATATTGACTATTAATAAATCCAATTTGAGTTTAGCAAAAGGAATAATGTACCCATCTCATAATTATTTTGCAACGATACATCAGTGAGTCAGAATAACTGCTACTGAGGGGTAGTCAATCACTCCTTCACTAAACCAAGACATTCTTGACTAAAATCTATAACCAGAATAACTCCTTTATTTCGACATCATTTTTAGTTATCGCTACTTCGGTCAAGAATAAGCTAACCATTGGTTTACCTTGTAAGTGTGACCGTCCATTTTCTAAGATTCTAGAGAACAACCCCATCAATGCTATCGAATGGAAAATCTAATGCTGGGAATGGTTCTAAGAAATCCTTATCCAATTCTGGTGTTTACAGTGTTTCAATCCCTATGTTACATCCCTCTGAATGGTGTGGTAGCTCTAGGGCATACTTAGCAGGCTCAACATAGAGATCTCACGGTGTAAACTAATGGAAGAGACCGTAGGATGCGTTGACATGCTTCCTTCTCCCACTTACTTTAAATACTTTCTCCATTCACTTTGATATTGACTTATTCAAACACCTTTCGAATGGAACAGTTGCATTAGTAAGCAACACGAGGCCAAGCATAAATCTCATCGTGTGAATTTATAAGGAGAGCGTGAGAAAAACTATGTTTATCTTTTCTCCCACTTAGTATTTTAACGATGTTGGGTAAATTGTTACTTAGGCATATTCCAACTAATTGAATATTTACCTAAGTCTAGGTTATAAATTAACCTACAATGTCTAGGTGATTTATAACCTTACATCTCTCACGTGCATGCTCGTAAAACCTAGGTTAACCTAACTCAAGTACCGACCCGATGCCCAGGTAGGAGGTGTTCCGTAAACCATCAACTTAAATACCTCTAGCCTTAGACAGCATCGAATCGGGTAAGTTCTCTTGTAACCTTAGCTTTACAAGTTATCGACCTATTCTATGAAATTGATCGATTTGGTTTGTTTTAACCCTAGGTGAGCATGCAATTATCTTTTTTATAGCTTTTACGTCTATCTCGGTTTATATATAACTTACTTATAATAGAGATCGACCTATAACATGCTTTCTAATTGATGTTAACGCTTTAATATAGAGCTAAGGAAGTTTCATGTTGCATGCTTATTCATTTTCGTTTAGAATATATAACGATTATAATTAACGAGAAATTTTCATTAAGAATGGATCTAACATGAAACCTAAATCACGCGTACTTATATTATAACTCTTTATAACATACTTAAATGCATGAAGCATGCTTCCTATGGTGGGATTTTAAATCTATATGACATACTCTTATGCAAATTTCATTCATTCTAATTATAACATGCATTCACAAAGCATAAATAATTAAACCACACTAAAATGGACCGGTTTTGGCAATTCAAGGAAGTAACCAACTAAATTATTACAAATAATAATTAACTAATGTGTTGTGAGGCTCTCGGGAATCTTGAAAAAACCCGAACCGGCTTGGAAGGCATCAAATCGAACCACCATTTGCTTAAATACCAATGAACTAGACCAAAAAAACCAGGTCATCTTCCCAGTTCCTGGTCCCAGTCTCGGTCTCGACCCTCATCGTGTGCATGCTGGTCGGGATTCAAAGCAGCAACCCAAATTTTTGTTGCTTTGTTTTTCGGCCAACTTGAGTTGTTCTCATTCTTTCGATAAATTACAACACTAAACAGACTCTAATGACTCTCTAAAAATTACAGACTCTTATCTACACATTAATGCTCATATACATGTGAGAAATTACAATTTCATCAACAAATTGAAGAGTAAATAATTGCCAAAACCGTAATATATCAATTTCAGCACCCATGCAAATTAAATTTCAAAATGCTACCCACCATGATCAAATTAAAGCAAATTAGGTGACCAAATCATGCTCTGATAGCAATTGAAAATGTTAATATCTAAATTACGGAAGCAATTTTGGATCTTAGGCACTTAATAAGCTCAATTTAATCAATAATTACATGTTGTTCTTGAGAAGAAAAACAAAGACAAAATACGAATCTCTTTAAAATGGAGAAATTTGTTGGATTATTTTGTTGTTTTTCTTCACCAATGAATGATGAACCACTACTGGATCTTCCTTGCTATCCTCGAGCCTTTGGAACGGATTTTGGGGTCCTCTAGTGATGGAATTTGAAGGGAAAAATGGAGTGTGAGAGAGTTTTGTAACTATGGTTTTTATGAAATAATTCCAACACCATAACAACCAAGAAGCTCTACCCATTTGAGCTAATCTCTGTCATTTATAGAGGATTTGACATGTAAACTCTTCACAAGAGCAAGACACTTCATGAGGGAGTGGATTAAGGTGGCAATCAAAAGGACTAAGAGTGGCTTTAGTCATAAACCACTCCACCTCCGAAAAGATACCCTTTTTGAATTTTAAAAAATTCAAAATAAATTTTCAAATTCATAATTTTATAAATTCAGTTTTTAATTATTAATAATCTGAAAAAACAAAATTCTTAATTTAAAATAAATAAATAATTTAATATCTAATATTAAATTAATATTTTGCCCTCAATCCCGAACATTTTCGAAATTTCAATTTCCAACATGAATTCCTATTCATGTTCTTGGTATTTAAATCATATTTAAATATTCAATCTCTCACATATTGGTTTATAAGAAACCCGACGTATCGACAATGTCAAAACCATTCAACTATTTCCCTAAAATGAATTTGAACTAATTACCGTTTTACCCTTGGGCTACCCCTTGTTCTGTAAGTACTAGTGCTCCTCTAATGAACAACCTGTTTGAGGTCCAACCAACAAACAGAAGTCCCTCTCGTGCAATAAAGAGGGTAGGGCCCATTGTTCGAGACCTGGAGACACCACTTAAGGGAACACACCTCTACTTACCCTAATATTGGGAATGAGTGAATTCCATCTTGTAAGACTACGTTCCCAGCTCCCCACTCGGTCTTGTCCCCAAAATGGTAGGCTTATTTAGTCGGCGAACAGGCCACTCTCACCCGTACAATTCAAAAGACAATCCCTCATGGACAGGAGTCCATAATCCACTCAGGATTAAGGCCAAGTTGCCTAGGTCATCCTAGTGAAATAGAAACCGAGCTAACTAACGGTGTTACAGTTAGTGGTTAACTATTTTGCGGTCCGATCTTTGTGCAAACTCATTGCACAGATTACCCACACTCGCATGTCAACTACATGAATGTGTTGGATCAATACGTTTGTATCATTATACAAAGCAGGTCGTATCCATAGTGTCACCAGGATAAGGTACCCAACCTTATCCATATACTACAGACCCTTTAGGCTAAAACTTGAACATTGATCCCCGTATTACATACTAGTTCAGGCCTCATTCTATTAGCCTTGGATGTTTAGTTTATTGGATTAAGGTTAATAAGACAAGATATAATCCAAACATTGAATAATACATCACTTTTATTAATGTTCGGTCAAATGTAACGCTTGGCCAAGACTTCAGATAAGCTGACCAGTATGTAAACTTTGACCTTTTCATTGGCCATAGTCCAGCATTCGTAGGCATCTTTTACTGCCTGAGCGGCAGTGCGAGGGGGAACGGGAGGTCATTCATCCATTAAGACGAACCTTAAATCCTCAACCACGAGAATGGTATTAAGATTGATTTCCATTGTGGAAAGTTTTCGCCAGTAAGTTGTTCGTTTTTAAGCAAGGAAATAATGGAGGAAGACATTGCTGAAAAAAAAAAAACAAACAACTGACCGTATTAGTTATCTTTGCCTTAACCCATCACACAAGCAATACAAACAATTGCATACATCCAATCAATTTTGCAAACAAGCAATGAAAGAACCCTAATAAAATTAGGATTGTGTTTCACAACGATGCTTTAGAGGTTTAGAAGAACAGGCACCGAAGGGTGATCAGTTGTTCCTCCTCTAAAATGAGACTCTTCTCAGTCAATTTCTAATACCAGAATAACTCATATTCCATTAGATATTAACCACCGTTGTTCAGTCAAGGATTTGTTAACCAATTAACTACTCCCGGTAAGTGTAACCCTTCCACTTTCAAATCTCAGAGGCATGGACCAACAGGCTACCGTTAGGAAAGACAACTGTTGGTAATTAGCCTAAGTGATCCTATCCTATTCAGGAGTTCACAGTGTTCTGAATCCTATGATCAGGCCCTCCGAAGGGATGGTTGCACCAAGACAACACGCAGGCGGATCATAAGAATCTCACGTTGTGACCTAGGGGTGGAGACTGAAGGATACGTTGACACGCGCCCGCTCTCACTTACTATAGTCACTTTCCCCATTCACCTTGGTATTGATCCATGCAAACACTTTCCGAAGGGAGGCCGCGCTAAAATGACACGAAGCCGAGCATGGATCTCACGGTGTGAACTTCACGGGGACGTAGGAGCAAAACTCAATTTAAATTAAGTTTTGTAATTTTCCTCCCACTAAAGTAACCTATCGGATATTTTAGGGTTTGATTAGACCTAGATAAATCAGGCCAAGTCATTTATTTGAGTCTAGTCCTATTATAACTATTATTAAAAGACCTAATGTCTATGTGTATTAAAAAAAATTAATTTACCTAGCGACATTATTCTAACATTAACCTGTGATTAGTTCAACTCCGGTGTTCCAGATCAGTTCCCAGGTAGGAGATGTTCCGTATACCATCAACTTAAATACCTCTAATCCTTAGACATAACTTCACTGGTTCCCTTATAATCTCAGGAATGTTTGTCCTACTTAGTTCATTAAAAATATTTTAAAACTAAGTAAGAATTTCTAATCCTATTAGAAAATGTTCTTAGGTCTAATTAATTTTAACTCATTAAAATTAATTCATTTTAAACCTAAGATCCTATGTGAGCATGCATATCTTGATTATAGATTGACGGGTTCTAATCATAAATTTTAAACTATTTCAAAATTTTAATGATTATCCCTATAATCATGCATACTATAGTTTAAATCAAATAACAATCATATTCAAATTAATCAAATTTAAACTATAATCTCTTGCATTGCATGAATTCAATATAACGATTATATTAATCTATGGATGTAACATGCTCAATGCAACTTGATTTCCATTTTTAATAAATAAATAATTTAATTATTGCCAAAAATGGTAAATCAAAGTAGCATGCTGCAAACAATTCATTTTTAATATAACTCTTATATTAAATCTTTGTAATTCCATGCACCATACTTCTCCATTTTCATGAAATTAATATAACTCTACTATATATTAAATAAATCATGAAAATCCATGCATTATCACCCAAATATTATAATCACATTATAACATACATAATGCATGAGCATGCTTTATATCCTAAGGTGGGATTAAGATTTAAATGACATCCACAAAGCATTTAAATAGCTAATGAACCTGTTTAATTGGCCCCTAGGATAGAATAAAACTTAATTACACTAAGAAAGCAAATAATCTATCCTATTACAAGAGTCTGCAGCTCCAAAACTAGACCAACAAGCATGACCCAACCTGAAACGCTTCGAACTGGCCTCGAAGAACCCGAATCAAACCAATAACGTGGTGAACTGGACCAAACCGGTCCTAGCGCAACCCATACACGCGAACCGAACCAGCAATTAGGGTTTCTCCCACGTCTCCACCTAAAGATCGAACTGCGGCACGAAATCGTGACAGCGTCGAGACGCTTAAGGAACAGCGTCCCGACGCTGACGCGATTTCAACCCGTCCGCAGCGTGAAATCGCGATAGCGTCGAGACGCTTAACGCCTAGCAATATTATGGGCATAACAACGACTTATTTCTCCCAATTGGCCTCAAATTTTATCGTGTTCTTCATAAATCATCATGCCTAAACTAGACCCGGACTTACATAATCCAAAATTTATGAATAATTGCCCAAAACACAGGGCCCTTACATTTGATCATATCAAAATAATCATAAATTTATGGCCAATTAAACCTACACAGTTCACAGCAAACCATACATTCAAAATGCAATTTAAATCCCACCTTACATCCAATCGCAATTCCCAAATCAAAATTCAAAAAAAGATGTTGACTCTGATACCAATTGCAGGGATTAAAGCCCTAGGGCAGCGGAAACGATCAGAGGTCTTTATCGGTTTAAATGCCGATTGTGAAACCAATACGACGACAAAAACAAATTATTTACATCAAGATTAAGAAACATACATGCTGTAAAAACTATAAAACATGTTGAAAAAGAAACAAAAAACTCTAGACCTAATCTATAATTGGATCCTATTAATCCTAGACCAAGAATCCTTACCCTTGATGAATTCTTGACAAAAAAACGCCTTTTTTTCTCGTGAATTTGTAGAAAAACAACAACAAGAGATCCTCTATCTCGCTGGAAAAAACCACCACGAACACCACCACTTGATTACACCAGTATCCTCGAAAGGGATTTCGCGTTGGGAGCTTGTGGGAGCAAAAACACTAAGGATTCTCGGGAAGATTTTTCTTTCTATAAATCACAGAGAGAGCAAACGAGAGAGAGCGAGAGAGGATTGATCCAACTGACCAAATCACATCACCCCTTTACCTATCGGTCAACAGCGTAAAATAAGGGCAACTGCACGCAAAACATCAGGTAATTGATCAATCAGTTACCTGATATTTTAATGAATTATAAATTAAAATTCAAAAATTTAAATTATAATTAATTACATTTTTATTGATCAACATTAATTAAAACAACATTAATTTAAATCCCATTTAAATTAATAACCCTCTTTAACCTATAGTTTAATTAAATAAAATTTAATTAAACTAAATTAATTAATTAATTCAAAATTGATTAATTAAAAAAATAATAACATTGAATATCATATATTCAATTATTATTCTCTCTTAATTATAACCTATAGTTTCAATTATGAATCAAATTCATATTTTAGCTTAATATTCGTACACATTCGAACATTCAATCCTTCCTTAGAATTTTACCTCAACGCCCCAAATGAGCTACTGGTGGGACCTAATGGACCTACAAATCAGAAGCTCCAACGATATGAGATTAATTGGTTAAACTCATTAACCAAGTTAATCAATATTCGTTAACCGTGGTTCACTCCACTAAAGAACCACGACTGCACTCTTCTCACTGTAGATATATTTCTGTGTCCACGGATGTTGACCATCAACAGCAAGTTAGCCCTTCACGTGTGTTCGTACCCCAACTAGGTCAAATTATCGTTTTACCCCTGGGCTACCTCTTTTTCCTTAAGTACCAGTGCTCCTCTAATGAACAACATGTTTGAGGTCCAACCAACAAACAGAAGTCCCTCTCGTGCCATAAAGAGGGTAGGACCCATTGTTCAAGACCTGGAGACACCACTTAAGGGGACACACCTCTACTTACCCTAATATCGGGAAGGAGTGAATTCCATCTTGTAAGACTACGTTCCCAGCTCCCCACTTGGTCTTGTCCCCAAAATGGTAGGCTTATTTAGTCGGCGAACAGGCCACTCTCACCCATACAAATCAAAAGACAATCCCTCATGGTCAAGAGTCCATAATCCACTCAGGATTAAGGCCAAGTTGCCTAGGTCATCCTAGTGAAATAGAAACCGAGCCAACTAACGGAGTTACAGTTAGTGGTGAACTATTTCACGGTCTGGTCTTTGTGCAAACTCATTGCATAGGATACCCCCACTCGCATGTCAACTACATGAATGCGTTGGATCAATACGTTTGTATCATTATCCCTATACTACAGACCCTTTAGGCTAAAACTTGAACATTGATCCCCGTATGTCCCTACATACTAGTTCAAGCCTCATTCTATTAGCCTTGGATGTTTAGTTTATTGGATTAGGGTTAATAAGACAATATATAATACTAACATTGAATAATACATCACTTTTATTAATGTTCGGTCAAATATACATTTACTATCTACGAGTTTTAGGGCATAAAACCCAACACGAACAACGGTAACTAAATACTAACGAGATAAGAGTTATTCTAGTGTTAGGGTTTGGTTGAAAATGTCTCGATTCAGAAGAGGAGTAGCTAATCATCCCTTGGTGGTTGTTGCTCTAAACCTTTAAAGTATCGTTGCAAAAGAATTATGAATTATATGGTGCTTAATTACTTTTGCTAAATTTGATTGGATATTATGTATAAAGGGTTTAGTGAAAAAATTTAATACAGGTTATTTGTTTATTTTGAGCAATGTGTCGAATTATGTATGTGCTTTGTCTGGCGCAAAATTACACGGTTTAGATCATACTACTAAGAACGCTAACATTAAGTGAGTGGTAAACGATTTCATGGTCTTAAATAAGGAACTTTAGCTCAAGTAAACTGTTTAGCTTACGAGAAAGTAACCAAAGACTTATTAGTCTTGGAAACGTGTTTAATGGAGAACGATAATTCGGTTTGGATACTCGATTCAAGAGCCACAAATCATGTTTGTTCTTCAATTAAAGGAATCGATTCCTGGGAACAACTTGGAACTAGAGAGATGCCTCTCAGAGTTGGAACTAGAGAGATTGCCTCAGCTATAGTAGTAGGGTACGTGAAATTATTTTTCCAAGATAACAAGTATATATTATTAGATAATGTATACATAGTTCCAAAGATTAAAAGAAATTTGATTTTTGTATCTTTTTTGCTCGAACAAACATATTCTGTATCTTGCTCGTTAAATGAAGTTTTCATTTCCAGAAAGAGAATTAATGTTTGCTCAGTGTTGTTGGAAAATAATTTATATGATTTAAGACCTATCGAGAGTATAACAGTTAATCATACTGAAATGTTAAGGACTGCTACTACTCAAACTAATAAAAGGCAAATGATTTCTCCTAAAGAGAACACCTATCATTGGCACCTGAGGTTAGGTGATAGCGAGCAGAAATGTCGCTATTTTAGTCTCAATTTATTAAGCTTTTTGGTGCTTTAATCGTGTTTTTAATGAATATATTTAATGAGCTTTGTTATTTTGTCCTTAGGAGCTAAGTTGGTGATTTTGGGAGAAAAAGAGCCAAAATTGAAGTAATTATAGCCCAAATCCTAGCCTGATGCAATTGGAGGCCCAAAGAAGACATCTATGAAGAAAAGACCAAGAGAAATGAAGAAGAAGACCCAAAAATCAGCCCAAAAGGAAGCTGAAAAATCTGGAAAATCTGGACAGCGACGAGACGCTTAGTAAGGTAGCGTCGCGACGCTGCCCTTTCTTGTTGCCCAAGCCGCGTGCGCAGCAGCGTCGCGACGCTTAGCAAGGCAGCGTCGCGACGCTACCCCTATTCCAGGCCTATAAATAGGCGCCCTTGGGTGCCTCATTTCTCATCAATCAAACCATCAATCAATTCATCATTTCTTTCCCTTCTTTAAGGCTCCTTTGGAGCCCCTCTCAAGGCTTTTGAGCCTTTTTGAGAGGATTCTTCTAGTGGGAAAATTTTGGGGAATGTGACATAGGATCTTTCTTAGCCAAAAAGAACAATTCCAAAGACTGTAAATTTGATTTACTTTGGAAACGCGTTTAGTGGAGAATGATTGGTGGGAAGGAGTTGTCGAGGCATCAGGTCAAATAAATTTATAATCACCGACACCTAATGGGGCATTTGAGATGCGAAAGATCAAAATGCGAGGGAAATTAAAATGCTAGAATTTAAATGGTAGATAATAAAAGTGCATGAATTAAATGATGGAAAAATAAAGGGGAGTGGTTGATCGAACCTCAAATTCATGTAATCCGTACATTCGATTTCCGTTTGGATGGATCTTAATCCCAGATGATCTAATAATGAAATTTACCTTTTAAGCCTAATGTACTTCTGGAAAAAGCCAGAGAGCCATAATATCCCTAATTTATTAACCTGACCAATGCATCGAACTAATCTAATTGATTACTAATTAACCCGACAAAATTAACTAGCTACAATTGCATTATGATTAAGATAGTTAGATAGTTAATTTTATAACTAGGAGAAGCCTAAATTATGAATTAACTAAGAGTCAAATTCTAGGCTAGCATGCAAATTATTAAAAAAATCAGGGATAACATGTCTTAATAGAGCAACATGCTTCACCTATTACTAAAAATAGCCAATATAATTAGAATGACAGAAATTGGAGTTGTCAATCCCTCCTATCAAATCTAATTATTATGAAATAGAATTTAACACACATAAAACAGTAAATTCAAGAATGAAAATACTTAGAATCGCTTAAGAAACCAAACCAAACTTACAACCGAGTTCCCAACTACATATAATTCACCTAGCTGAATATCGAGTAAGGCGTAGGGGCTCAATCAACCACCCAATCTAATCTAATCCTAAGGTAAGTGCACTAGAGACATATCAAAACTTTTCAAGGAACATCTTGCACTAGAGACTTCTAACTCACCTAGAACGGACTCTACCAACTCGGGATTGGCTTATCAAGCACTCATTCTATATTCCCCCTACACTGGCACTACAGACTCGCTAAAGATCTGAACAAATCTCCGCCACAGCCCACTAAAGACTTGCGATCAGAGGAGGTTTTTGAAGAACCTCTGCCTAGTCCTCCTCGCAATAATGAAATCCCTGTTCCAACCCCCATGCCGCACGCAACAGCTTCTGCGAGCACAAGTCAGGATGTGCCTGATCTAATCATTAATGCAAACGAAGCTCCGATCTTTTCCCAGATGCGGCAGATACTTCAAGAGGTTATTCAACCCCTGCAACAGCAGGAAGAAAGATTGTGCCAACAGCAAGAGTTACAATGCCAACTATAGTTCGAATTATCGCAAAGGGTCAACGGCTTAGTCCTTTTCCTCATGCGATGGACTGAAGGTTTTGGCCGCTTGCCAGTCACGCCCAACCTGTTCGCTCAGCTAGTTGGACAACAAAGACCTTCGGGCGCAAGCCCATCTCAAATGTGCGGAAACATGCCTCCACCTGCGCCCAGGGACCCAAGAGCACCTCCACCTCCACCACCGCAGGAATAGAAGTCACTCACTTAATTTTCTTATTTTTGTTCCCTTTAAATGTATGCGTCCTCATTTTTATAATTTTGTATCACAATACATTAATATATCTCGTTGTTTATCTCACCGCAACTTCCTCTTTGCCTTAATTTAATGTCTTTATCTAACGAATTCTTTGCGTTAGCTCCTATGATTTAAATCCACGCATCTGTCTTTCTGAATTTTCTTAACTGCATTACTTAAATTGGTTTAACCTTTGTCTTCATTCCCTCATACCTTAAGGAAAATCCCTTCGCATTTTCGACTTGCCACAACTCAGCCTTGATCTCTTTTAGTCCATGCGCTCCCGTGTAAGTTTGGGGGACAATGAGGGCATTGTCCGAAAAAAGTCTGGGGGAATTAGCGCATAAATAATGCATGCGTTCCTCTAGGTATGCGGCATGTTTGTAGCAAGGGGCATTTATGACACCCATAGTTTGCCACTGCATGAAGACAAACGCATCCTATGAGCGTAAAACACAGTAAAAAAATGTAATGCCCGTAGATGGATACCTTTCATAAAAAATGTGGGTAAGCCAAAACGAAAGCATGTTTATTGATGTATATGGTTTACATTAATTGCTTTCTAAAAAAAATAATAATAATAAAATAATTCTATTAGATCAGGACATACAAGAGAAGATTGGATGAGTTAATGCAAGGAAGAATCTTAGCGCAAGGAGCTTTCTTTAAGCAATGAAGGAAATTTGGCAAAAGTTAACCTGGTTTAATAATGTGCGTAAGAAAAAGATGAAAAAAGGATACTAAGATCGCAAACAATTTAGAGCTGAGTAACTATCGCAGAGTCAATAATAGGCATTGCTTAAGGACAAGCAATAGTTTAAGTTTGGGGGTTTGATAACTTGCAAGAAGCAAGTTATTAGTCCTTTGAACTTAGGCTAAAACAAGGCCAAAAGAAACAAAGATGCGTTACTTCAGCGCATAAAGAAAGGAAAATGTGATAAGTTTATGCGACAAGCTATATTCATGTATGAGGTGAGAAATTATAAAATATAGGGCACTAACGCAACTAATTCAGTTGTTTTTCAAGTTACTTCTCAGCGCAAACACACATCCCAAGATGATCAAGAGACAAATAAGATGATGAAAAGACAAGCGCTGACACAACTGTTGCAACTAACGCAAGTAGGTGGACAAAGGGCTGAAAAGTTGAGCAAGTTGCCTAATGATGATAAACACAAGTTGCTAATTACTTGGAGAAGTCATCTTCCTTCACCTATAAATAGAAGCCATATACTTAAAGGATGGGGAATTCCAACTGTAACTTTTTCATTCATTTTTGGATCGAGAGAGAAGGTGGAAGATCAATAGAGAAATCACAGAGAGAGCTTTGATTATGAGCAAAACTTGCGCTTGTAATGTTCTATTTCATAATGTCTAGTTTTGCTTGCATGAGCTAATTTCTTCTTCAAGGCTTAGTGCAAGCACCTCATGCGGTGATAAGTATACTTTGTAAGGGTATATTTTGAGTAATTGAAACATTAGTTTCTTTCTACTTAGTTGGAATACTATTTTCATTACTAACTACTGCTTGGCCAACCAGATGCGGTAGCAGTATGCTAAATCTCTGACAGGTAACGCATGCGAATATTCCTAAGTAGAGCAAGTTAGCGCATGTCATGTAGTCTTGGTAAAACTAAACAATACCACTAAAAGATAATGCATGCATGAGCTTAGATTGTGTTGTGACTAACACAATCCCTTGTGAGTTTTAGAGAACTACACTTAACGCATAAACTATTCAATTTACCACTTGATAGTTGCATGCCAAACACAAAAGGAGTACCGGATGGGATTGTGTTAATGGATCACTTACGCATTAATGGATCAATTAATAAAAGTATGCGGTACAAGGTCCTTATAAACGCATGAGGTTGCAACCGCGACAACCTTGATACCATTCCCTTGCACTTTCTATTCTAACTCTCTTCGCATGTTCAACTCTCTGTAAGTAATATTTTGTTTGTTATCCCATCAGCTCTATTATTCTACCTTTTTACATAATATCATGCGTTTTAGAGTTTAGATCAGTAAATATTGTTAAAAGTTCTGCAAATACCCGTTCCCTGTGGATTTGTGACTCTGGACACACCAGGTATTACTTGATTTTGTCAATTTATACTTTGATTGATTAAAATCCACGACAGATATACATTGAACTATTAAAACACTTTGACAACTACCATCAGGCCCATTGTTCAAGTCCTGGAGTTAGTACTTAAAGGAATAACCTCTCTACTATCCCTGTAATGGGTATGAGCAAATTCCGTCTTGCGAGCCAATGTCCTCAGCTATCTAGTCGATCTTATCCGCAAAATGGTAGGCTTGTTGAGTCGGCGATGCTGGCCACTCTCACCCATGCAGATCAAAGGATAATCTCGTATAAAAAGGAGTTCATAGTTAGCTCAGGATTAAGAACGAGTTACTTATGTCATCTATGAGAAATAGTCAGTTTCTTCAGTAAACGACATTATAAAGAGAAAGTGACTAATTTCGTGGTCCAGTCTTATGCAAACTCATTCATAGGATGCCCCCACTCGCATGTCTCCACATGAACGATTTAGGATCTCATCGTTTCTACTTAATACAAAGTGGGTCGCGTCCATAGTGTCCCCAGGATAAGGCACCCAACCCTATCCTTATACTATAGACTATTTTGACTACAAACTTGAACTTGATCCTATGATATGTCTCTGCATATAGTTCGAGTATTCATTTTATAATCAAGGATCTTAGTTTATTGGATTTAGGTTAATCGTTCACAATTTACATATTCAATAACATCCTTTACTGAATAACCTCAATAACGACTTTACTGAAAATAGAAATATGTTTAATGATTTACAAACTACAAGTTTATAGGACATTAAACCCAACAGTTTGATCCTTTGTCTTTTTATGGGTTGATTGTTTTCTTCAACTTCAATCATTTTCCCACCTTTTTCTTTTGGTTCTTCATCTCCAAGTATATCCTCCAATGTTTCTCCTTTAATCGTTTCCTGACAAGTAGACCGGGAGAGTTCATCAATTTCATCAATATTGAACATTCCTCGAAATCTCCAGCGTACTTCATTGCATTCATCACATTGAACGTGACTTGTTGATCGCTGACCCTCATGGTCAATTCTCTTTTATGTACATCAATTAAGGTTCTGCGAGTAGCTAGGAACGATCGTCCTAATATGATTGGCACGTCCTTATCAGCTTCACATTCTAAAATGATGAAATCTGATGGGAGTACAAATATGTCAACTTTGACCAACACGTCTTCAATCTTCCCAATAGGACGTGTAAGTGATCTGTATGCTACCCTTAAGGTTATAGTCGTTGGTCGTCTTCACCTATCCCCAATTGTTTAAAAACTGAGTATGGCATTAAGTTGATACTTGCTCCTAAGTCACACAAAGCTCTGCCTACATCCTTGCCTCCCATGGAGCATGGAATGGTGAAACTTCCTGGCTCTTTGAGCTTCAGAGGGATTTCATTCCTGAACAGTGCACTGGAACATCCAGTGAGTGCAACAGTTTCGTATTCTCCCAACCTCCTCTTATTTGATAGGATATCTTTCAGGAACTTGTTCAAGCGCTTCCACCAATCGGATATTGATGTGTAGCTGCTTTAATACATCTAAGAAATTTTTGAACGGTATATCCTGCGAGGCATTTTTAAATCTTTGAGGGTATGGAGAAGGTGGTCTGTATGTTGGATTGATTACAAATTTTTGAGGTTTTGCGGTCGCATTCCCCTGTTTTTTATCTGAATTTGATTTTTCTTATTTGTCTACCAAGGTTTCACACTTCTTGGTGTTTTCTTCATTGCTTTTATTCTGTATAATATCTGAGGTAATGTCTGACTTCTTTTCTAAGATATTTTCTCAAGCTTCTTCTGGGATTTCTGCTTCTTGATTTACTTGGTACTTTGGGCCATCGTATTCTAATCCACTTCTTAAGGTTACTGCCTTACATTGCTCTTTTAATTCTTTGTGAGGGATCTCGGTCTTGCTAGGCAACGTCCCTTGTGGTCTATTTTTAATCTCCCGAGCAATCTGGCCAAGATGTACTTCCAAATTCCTTACTGTATCATCGTTTCTTGCCATGTATTCCTTCATAAGAGTCTCTAGATTTCACTCTTCACTCTGCACTTGGACTTGTTGGAAGTTCTTCTGTGGCTGCTGCTGTGTAGGAGGATTCCCAAATTGATTTGTGTTGGAATTACTCCAACCGACCTGTCCTCCCCAATAGAAGTTTGGACGTTGTCTCCAACCTGGGTTGTACGTGGCCGAATATGGATTCCATCTATTCTGGTTCTGGTTCCCTTGTTGACCTACATAAAGTACAGACGCGGGATTTAGTGGACAGTTATCAGTAATGTGTTCCTCACCACAAATTTCACAACAGGGAGAAGAAATAGCATTGGGATGGGCTATATTGGCTTGATTGTTCATAGTCATGCCCATCATCATGCTATGGATAGCCTTGATCTGGGCTTGATAGTAGAATTAGCCTCTGTTTCCACTGCTTTAACTAGATTCTTCAAGATTGTTGTCGGTTCAGTCTCTCCCTAATGTCGATTGTTTGTGGCTATGGTGTCCAAGATAGCATGTGCCTCATTTGCAGACTTCTTTAGAAAAGATCAGTTTGAAAATGCATTGACTAGTGCCTTCAAAGCTTGATCTAATCCACTATAAAAATGCTCCAATATAATGCAAGCAGACAATCTGTGGTGTGGACACTTCCGAACCAGCCTTTGGAATCTTTCCGAAGCTGCATCCAGAGGTTCATTGTAAGATTGTCTGAAAGCAATAATTTCAGCTCTATATTTTGCATTTTTATTAGAAGGAAAAAACTTCTCTAAAAATTTCTCTGCCAAATCATTTTAAAAAGTGATGGAGTTTTGAGGGAATGAATCCAACCGAGCTTCAATATCTCCCTGCAAAGAAAATGGAAAAAAACTTTAGCATCAAAGTATTTTCAGGCACTTCTATAACTTTAAAAGAATTGCAAACTCTCAAAAATAGATTAATGTGTTTTTGTGGATCTTCGTTTGGAAGTCCAGAGAATTGGCCCATGGTATTCAACATTTGGAACATCACTGGTTTAAGTTCAAACTCTGGAGCATCTATCGGTGGCTAAAAATTCCTGGATTTAATGTCTGGAAAACTGGTAAAGTGTAGTCCCTTATTGCTCTATTGCGGTCTTCAGCAATATAAATTTTATTTTCTTATTGTGGCACCGGTGGAACTGGAGGAAAAGGAGGAATTCTCCCACCATTTTGCTCCCTTCCACGATTCTGTGGATCAACATGAGGATCGACTCTAGGAGGTTTTGTTGGAAACTCTTGTATGTAAGAAGCTTCTTCTAGAGGTTCCTGTGCGCTCGACTCTTGTTGTTCCCTTTTCTTTCGTCTTTGTTTCTTCCTTCGATGACGAAAGGTTCTTTCTATCTCAGGATCAATGTCAAGGAGTGGACACCCCTTGTTCATGCACTAACTTCAACCTGCAAAAGAAAAACAAATGCAAATCAAAGTCAAATTCCTTTTGAGACAGAAAATGCGGTCGCAATCTGATCATGATTTAAAAAACAAAACTGGGTTCACTTTTGGTCCTCGAAAAAGGCTCCAAAAACTTGGTGTGTCGTCAGCTGAATTGATGGATGTGAGATAAAATGATATGTAATAATAAAGATAAATTCAGCCAACCGTAGTGCAAGTATTCACTGTTGTACGTAATAATAGAAAAAACCTTAGAAGTATTCCAAGGGTATCAATCCCCCGAGGAGTAACTGGAAATTCAGATTTGAAGAAGAAATTGCTCAACTTGATTGCTTAAAGAATAGGTAAGCAAAGAAATAAGATTGATGATTGGTATTAGAAAAATAGATAAAACAAGCAAGTGAATAAAAGATTAACAATAAAATAAAATGAGGTATTCAACATGGATTCATTCCAAAGGCAATAAACTTAATCATGGATTATGTAATCTCAAATCTATTCAATGCATTGGGTCATATTTAACTTCTCTTTGGCCTTGCTCCCAAGAACCGTTAGAAGGCTAAGCAAATAAAACACTTTCAAACTATTGAACCATAAGGGAATTCACGATATTGAACCCCTCAATGGAATTTAGCTACTCGTGGTGAGATAAAGTGCAAATGAATACATTTTCATTGAAAATAGGAAGTAAATAATAAAAATAAATGAAAAGTATCAAAAGTTTGAAATAGTGGAAGTAGCCAAATATTATGGGTTTTTTATTTATCCAATCCTTATAGAGTTCACTTAGACACTCCACTCTCTCGCGTTTACAAGTGGGAATTGGTGAAAATCCCTACAAACCCTAAGGTTTGATGTCTAACTAAGGTTGGAATTTAGTCGTCTAAGAAGGACCTCGAGCATCCCTACTCACAGGCGTCAACTAGGGTTCTGTCACCACCCTCTTCTTCCAAATGAGTTCTGCTTGAATTTGACTTCGAATCTCGAGCTTATATAGTGTGGGAAGTGGTTGAGGAGCTGCGAAATAAACACTCCTCAACCATTTCTAACCATTTCTCAACCCCCTAACTTAAAAACTTTAGCATATTTTGAGCTCGTGAATGGTAAAATTGATCTAAACATGCAATATTTGACAAAGAAATGAGCTAAATATAAGGGTAAAATAGGTATATTGTTTACCCTTATCATCGCCGCTGTCTCACTCGTTGAAGCTTGCCAGCACCGTCTCACTCGTTGAAGCTCACCGTCGCCGTCTCACTCGTTGAAGCTCGCCATCACAGTCTCACACGTTGAAGCTCGTCATCGCCACCTCAGGTTTTTTCCCATTTCCCTTTCCAATTTTCTGCCATGAAAAAAAATGATAACATGAATGCCTTATTGGGTTTAATGTCCTATAATCTCATAGGTTGTAAATCATTAAACATATTTTATTTCCAATAAAGACGTTAATGAGGTTATTCAGTAAAAGATGTTATTGAATATGTAAATTGCGAATGATTAACCTCAATCCAATAAACTAAGATCCTTGACTATAACATGAATACTCGAACTATACGTAGGGACATATCATAGGATCAAGTTCAAGTTTATAGTCAAAATAGTCTATAGTATAAGGATAGGGTTGGGTGTCTTATCATAAGGACACTATGGACGCGACCCACTTTGTATTAAGTACAAATGATGAAATCCTAAATCACTCCTGTGGAGACATGCGAATGAGGGCGACCTATGCAATGAGTTTGCATAAGACTGGACCACGAAATAAGTCACTTTCTCGTTATAACGCCGTTTACTATAGAAAATGACTATTTCACAAGATGACCTAGGTAACTCGTTCTTAATCCTGAGCTAACTATGAACTCATTTTTATATGAGATTATCCTTTAATCTGCATGGGTGAGAGTGGCAAGACTTCGCGAACTCAATAAGCTTACCATTTTGGGGATAAGATTGGATAGATAGTTGGGGACATGGTCTCGCAAGACGAAATTCCCTCCTACCCATTTCAAGGATAGTAGAAAGGTTGTTCCCTTAAGTACTAACTCCAGAACTTGAACAAGGGGCCCCACCCTCTCGTTGGCACGAGAGGGACTTAGGTTTGATGGTTGGACCACTAACCGATTGTTCATTAGAGGATTAGTGGAACTTACGGAACAAGAAGTACTATAGGGGTAAAATGGTCATTTGACCTAACTATAACTATGAACAACCTGTGAAGGATCGACTTACTGGACATGGTTAAATCAAGTGGACGAAAATATATCTATGGTGAGAGGAGTGCAACTATCGGGCTATAGTGGAGTGTCCCGGTAGTTAACGAATGTATGTTAAGCTTGGTTAATGAGATTAGTCGATTAGCCTCGAATCGTTGGAGCCCATGATTTATAGGTCCATTAGGTCCCCCTACTAGCTCGTATTAGAATAAAGCCTAGAACAATAAGATAGAATTCTTTGAATCGTTCAAAATCGAGAAAAAGGGTATTATTGTAAATTGTGTTTGACACAATAATTTAATTATGAATTAAATTAGAAAATGAGAGATAAAATATTTAAAAGTGTTTTAAATACCATATATATGGATTAGGAATCATATATGATTAATTCCACAAGGTTGGTATGATTAATTGGATTAATCATAAGAAATTATTTTGAAAAGTCTCAAATTAATTACCTAAAGTTAAATTCATTTTGAAGTTGAAAGCAACATTAAATTGCAAGCTAAAAATCAGATTATGGATTGAAGTTAGTGGATTTAGTTAGATTCCCACTCTTGCATGTTAATACAAAGTGGAAAACAACACATCCATGCACTAGTTTCATGTGTTGTGAATTGAACACCTATAATCCACATTGGCTTGCAAATCTACCATGTGTCTTCTATCTTGAGGCTTCTCCTTGCATGGAATCACTCTATAAGTAGAGAAGAATATTAGGGCTATTATTTCATTGCGTTGACCACTTTCTCAACAAAACTCAACAATGGCTAACCACCCACCAAAGCTTGAGATGAGAATTTCTTATTGAATATTTTTAGTACTCATTTTTGTTTTTCTAAAATGCTTTAGGCTGAAGGATTAAATAACAGTTTGAGAAGAAGTCAATTTTAGCATTTTGACATAAGACATTGAAATACGTAGTTAAGGATTTCTCAATGTTTCTTAGTAAATTTCTTTCCCTTGTTTTTGTAAGAAATCGTTTTCATTGAATTATTTATGTATGTCTTAGTTTCTTAATGTTACGTAAAAAAGAACCATATTGAAAAATATTATTTACTAGTTAGTACCACAGATCGATTTATATATTTATTTTGAGTTCAAAAGCATAAAAGAAAGATGGTAAAATGTCAAAATCCCATTGTTTATGTAGAATTATTTGAGTAAATGTAAAACTCTTCAAAATTAAAAGCTATCAAGTCCAAGCATCATTTTTCGTTGTCTAATAATCTCATAAACAAACAACTCAATCTAAGAGCTACTTTTAGCTAAATAACAACTTGAGAGCTTCCTTTAAAAAAAGCAAAAGCAGACAAACAAATGAAAACGACTAACTTGAAAATTGACCCGGTCAACAAGAGCATAGCTCAACTGACATAAAACTTATACTCTTGACATAGCTCAACTGATCAAATCTCCACCTCGCATATTGTAAATTTAAAAAATATATATAATAAAAATTGTAAGGTATTGACCCCCCCCCCCTCCCAAACACAAAACATGAAAGAAATTCTCAACTCATTCCTAACCCATTAGTGTTTGTTTTATTGGGAAGAAATGAAAAATATTCTCTGACTCTTGTTCTTTTTAATCATCCAAGGCTCCTAGTGTTATTAGGAAGACATGATTATTGAGAGAAAGGTTAATTGTTGTAGTGTTGCTATGAAGATGTGAAAAATATTACCCACTCTTTTGTGACGAAAGAAGTGATGTATTATGACAAAGGCGTGAAAAGGATTCTCATCTCTCTTTGTTATCTTAACGTTTAAAAAGAGTTCAATACATGAGTCTGAGTAAGAGTGTGCCTTTCGATGTTGAAGTGTTGTATCGAGCGAGTGGCATTGATCTTGATCATGATGATGCAGCTTTGCGCTTTATATAAGGTAGATCTTCTGGTCGAGGGCGGTGACATGTTGCCCTATATTTGAGCTAAGTACAAAGAGATCATCAAGAGAGATGAGAGGGGATCATTGGGAAATATTTATTTCTAGACATGTTTGTTCTTTATTAAAGAATAGATTCTCAACTCTTTCATCCTAACCATCCTAGTGTTATTAGGAAGACGTGAAAATATTATAAGCTCTCTGTTGACCCATCGTAGTATGTTTGTTATTAGAAAGACATGATGTTGTTAAGAAGAAATATAAAAGATTCTTTTCCTCCCATTTTGTTTATATCATGCTAGTATAGTATTATTAGGAAGACATGATTATTGAGATATAGTCATTGTAGTCTTATTAGGAAGATGCAAAAAAGAATCTTCAACTCTTTCGCGATCATTGGATGTGATGTTATTGGGAAGAAATAGAAATTGATTTGCTTCTCGGGTATCTTAATGTTCTTAGGAAAATGACGGTGTGTGTGGAGAAAGAGTGATATCAAACGTTTTCGACAAGCCAAGAGACATGGTCGTGCTATCATGTTTGGGTAGAGGAGATTGACTACATGCGCATCAATTGGGAACAACACGCCTTTTGTTACTGAGCGACGAAGATCACTATGAGGAAAAATTATAGAGAATTAACTCAAAAAGATTGCCATGTAACATTTTAAAAAATATGTTGTTTTACATCGTCCTAGCATCATTAAACATTATGAAGTTATTGGAGGTGTTTCACGGGTTTTTTTTTTTTTTTTTTTTTTTTTTGTAGTTTGGAGTTAAGAAGCTGAATCTATTTTATTTATGGTTTGTTTATTCCAGATTGTTGTTATTCAATGGGCTACATAAATGAACGTTATATAGATGATGTAGGTGTATGGATCTTTCTCCCACTTCTTAAACCCCTAACTTGTTTTAATGTGTTGGATTCGATTAATTGTTGTAGTACTTTGACTATCCTGCAGCTATGGTAGTAATAGTTTAAAATTAGAATGAAGGTATAAAGTATTGAAGTTCATTCATTTGTTTATGTTGGCTTGGTCTAACTGGGCTGTTATATGTCTATCATACAGTTATGGTAGTCATAGTTTAGTTTTTATTGGTAGTCATAGTTTAGTCATTTGTGTTCATGGTAGGCTTATTTTTCATTTGGAACGAGTACTAGGTACGCGACCTGGGCATGTGAAAGGCCTTGGTTGGGGACTGAGAACAAGAAATGCTAAGAATGATGCAAGTTACCAAAAATCTAAAGAGATAGAGGCTCAAGTTGCTCAGTTGCAAAGTATAGTTACATCACAACAAGCCACAATTGAAGAAATTTTCAAAAGGTTGACGAGTGGAGTCAATTCATCGTCTAATGTGGAAAGGACTCCTGAATAGTAAAATAATGAATTTTAAAAGGTAATATTAATTGTTGTAGTGCTATGACTATCCTGCAGTTATGGTAGTCGTAGCATAAAATTAGGTTGAAGGTAGAAAATATTGAAGTTCATTTATTTGTTTCTGATGACTTGGTATTACCTGAGTGCTATGGCTATCCTCCAGTTTGTTGCTCACCGCCGAGCGAATACCGCAAGCGCACAGGTCGTCAAAAGTAATTTAAAACGATAGGTAATACCGAGTATCGAATCCTCAGGGAGGCGAAGCGAAGATTAAGCAAAAATATAATCTCTTGAGCACTAAAAGTACTTGGGCGAAATAATATTTAGGGAACAGCTCATGCAATAAAGAGGAATTTAAATTTCAAAGCAATTAAAGAAAATAATTTGATCAATCGAATTATAAAATATGGAGAAAGAGTTTTCTTTTAATGGGAAGAGGGGTCTTGAAAATCAATTATTAGCTAAACATTTATTATAATTATTCTATCTCATTGCCCAACTAATTATAATCCTAGAATCTCCATTAATCACATAGGTTCTCCTGTCGATTTCCCCTAATTGGAATTAATTCATTTTAAAAACCTAAGTGTCCTTAGCGCCATTAAAAATCATTAATTATTACGCTCTGATTCATTTTTTGAATCTAAGTTTAATCAACTAATCACAGTGTCACGACGGGCAATTAAACTAGTTGCATGGATTATGATCTATCCTAACTTCTCTCCATCGAGTTTCCATTAATAATCGAATCATTACACAATTGGCCAGATTGAATAAAGCATTAAGCACATCCATACAAATAATTAGGACAAATGGCAAGAGACAAAAAATTATAACAATATTTAAACTATAATTTCATTCCAAGAACCCAAATTGGGGTTTAGCTACTTTTAGCTAAAATATCCACAACATTTACAATGAAAATCATAATTAAGGGGATAAAAGGAAAAGAATTGACCGTCGAAAAACCCCTTCGCTAACGCTCGGAGCTCCGCTGACTAATCTTTGAGCCTCCTAAGATGCTCCCCAAAATATTTCCCACTAAAGAAATCTCTCAAAAAGGCTAGAAAGCCTTGAGAGAGGCTCCCAAGGAGCCAAATGACGAAGGAAAGGAAGGAAAGGATGTGGTGATTGATGCCTAAATGAGGCACCAAGAGGTGCCTTTTATAGGCCCGGATTGGAGGTAGCGTCGCGACGCTACATAGCACAGCGTTGGGGCGCTGCTATGCACGCGTCATATTGCCCAAGAAATGGACAGCGTCGCGACGCTGTGCCATTTTCCAGCAATTTCAACTATGGTTTGGGCTTCTAATTGGGCCTTCTCTTCATCTTTTTTTGGGCATTTTCTTCATGATTTACCTTTTTGACTCCCCTCTCGGTCCAAGCTTGAATTTGGGCTTGATTGGCTTCATTTTGGGCATTTTTTCATTAAAAACATGATTAAAGCACAGAAAAGCCTAATAAATTGGGACTAAAATAGCGACATTTTTGCTCACTATCACACCCCCAAACTTAAGCTTTGGCTAGTCCGGAGCAAAATAAATTCTAAAGATGCATGAAATGGAATGGCTCAAGCCTCGATGATTTTGGGATTCTTAGGATAGAATGAAAAACATGCAAGTGGAATAAGCAAGCACCGCATGCTTATGAAGAAATCTTAAACTAGTTTGAACTTAAGATTAATGAATAACATGCTCAAGACTTATCTAATGATTCTTTTACTAACCTAAATTAGTCTTATGGTTTTCTCCATTTTTCCCCCTATACAGGCTAAGATCCCCTAATAGGTCGGAGTTCTTCTATCATGCAAAAAAAAAAAAAGAAACTAGGGTGCCTGATATTTTTCTTTTCCTTCTCATGGGGGAGCAAAACTTACAAGTATGTTTATTTTTCTTTTTCTTTTTCTTTTGCTACTCCCCCAAACTTGTATTTTGATTTCTAATGGTACTAGCTTTCACACTACGGTGCAGGGACCCTTAACCTGAATTTTATTCTTTGGTTGACCTAACTGATCACACCGCAGGTAGCTCTTTTTACCCATAGGATTTTTCTTTTGTACAAGCAAAAATTTTCTTTTTCAACAAATTTTCTTTTATCGAATTTTCTTTTGTTGCTCTTGCTTTTCTCTCAACAAGCATAGCATTTTTTTTTTTTACATAGCTCTTTAGAACAATCAAGCATGAACTTCCTAATATTAGAAACTAAGTCTATTGGGGTGACAACAAACTTTAAAAACCATAATAAGAATCTAGATTTTCAAAGATGTCATTAGATAAGACTATTGCATGCTTTAGAGATCAAAACTAAGTATCAAAAAATTTTAAAATTTCACAATTTCTGCCATGCTCCCATATTCCACAACATATAAACCATTTTCTCCCAAAACTTCTAAAATCACATCATTGGCTATCATAGCTATCTATTCATGCGTCCAACATAATTTAAATATGCTTAACACAGCGAAAGCCTCTCCCCCCCCCCCCCCAAACTTAAACTAAACATTGTCCCCAATGTTTTAAAAATAGTGAAGCATAAAGAGGGATACTGAGACTTCCCTGAGCTAGGAGCGCTTCATCCTCTTCCTTTGGATCCAGAAAAATGGGATTTTTGGAATTTTGGGATTTGCTTAGGTGATCCTACAAAACAAAATTGGATCACGGAGCAAAGGAAAATTATTTACCGCAAAAACAACTATCTAAACTTTAATCCTTTGGTTGCCTCCCAAGAAGCGCTTTCTCTAACGTCTTTAGCTAGACGTGGCTCGACACGCTTATGGAGGCTCGGAATAAAAATTTTCATCGTCCTCCGGGCCCTGCAAAAAATCACGCACCGAATTGCACACTGCAAACAGGGGAGAAAAAAAAACTTTCCCCTGGCCCATCTTCACTAAAGAAATTGTCATAATAACATTCCAGAAAATAATCAACTGCATCAAATCTCTTTTCTAAATCTCTATTCACAAAGCAATTGTTAACAGAGTCATCAAGCCTTGTGATATCTGCTGGTCTGGGATCTAAATGTGGCCTATCAATCATGCCAGTCCATTCATCATATTCAATATCTACATGCTCAGTAGCTTCCTCAGACTCATAATTAAAAAATGATTCCACCAGGCTATCATATGACTCACTATCAGAAGAATTAAAGAATTCAAGTATTTCTGGATCAAACTCTATATTATGCACAGATTCGAGTTCCTCTGGGTCAGGTTCTATGCTATCTACATCATAAGGACACGAATCAAAGGTATTAACATTATCAAGGTTCATGCATTCAGGAATATCAAGATCAGACTCGATAGATTTAGTGCTATCATGATCTATCTCAAAATTATCTATCAAGTAATCTTTTTTATGCAATTCATGCTAATCCTCAATGTCAGGACAATCAATATCATCATCAAAATCATTGATTTCAGGCAAATCCAATTCATTCTCAAAAGAAGGTAAATCATCAACTGTAGATCTTTCATTCTCACCAGCAGGCAAGTCTAATTCATTTTCAAAGTCAGGCAATTCTAAATCATTCTCAAACAGAGGGTCACCTAAATATGCATTGTGATCAAAATCCCCATCATCCATAAGCATTTCTCTTAGGTTTAGGCCAAGATTATACCCTACCTTTTCATCATCGTCAGTCAAGTATTCAGGACCAACAGAAGAACAAGTATGCAAACTACAAACAGATTCATCTTCGCAAAAATACTAAACACGACTTTTTCATCATTAATGTTCAAGATAAGCTTACTTGTATGCACACTAATTTCAGCCTTATCAGTAGCTAAGAAGGGTCAGCCTAGAATAATGGGCACATCTCTGTCCTCTTGCATGTCCAGTACCACAAAGTCTACAAGGAAGATAATTTATTGACTTTCACCATCACGTCTTCCACAACATCCATCGGGTGGGTAATCGATCTATCAGCCAGCTGGATAGTGACATCGGTGTCCTTCATTCCTGTTAAACCGATCTTCCTGTAAACAGAATAGGGCATTAAGTTTACACTAGCACCGAAATCACATAAGGCCCTATTGAAAGATACTTCTCCCATGGTGCAGGGAATAGTAAAACTCCCTGGGTCTTTTTGTTTAGAAGGCATCTTTCCAGAAACAATGGTTCTACTACTCTCACACAATTTAAAAAGTTCTTTTTTCAAACTTTTCTTCCTATAAAGCATTTCTTTCATGAATTTCCCATAATTAGGCATGTTATACAAAGCATCTACTAAAGGAATATTCACAGACAATTTCTTAAACATTTATAGGAACTTCTGAAAAAGCTCATCTAATTCAACATTTTTAAAGTGTTGAGGAAAACACACGTGCTTGTGACAAATCCTAAGAAACTGGAACCTCGTTCAAAAGTGTGCCAATTTGTTGGTTACCCTAAACAAACGAGAGGTGGTCATTTCTACGACCCACAAGAAAATAAGGTGTTTGTGTCGACCAACACCGCCGTCTTGGTGGAAGACCATATGAGGGATCACAAACCACGTAGTAAATTAGTATTAGGAGAAGCTACTGAAGATTCACCAAGAGTTGTTGATGAAACTGGGCCTTCAACAAGGATTGATGAAACAGCTAGTTCTTCGGATCTGACTCGTCCTTCTCAAACGTTGAGAATGCCTTGACGTAGTGGGAGGGTTGTATTACAACCTGATCGCTACTTGAGCGTAACTGAAACTCAGGTTGTCATACCTGATGATGGCATTGAAGATCCATTGTCCTATTGACAGACAGTGAATGACCAAGATAAAAATGAATGGGTCAAAGCAATGCACCAGCAAATGGAGTCAATGTGCTTCAATTCTGTATGGGAACTCGCAAATCTACCAGATGAGATAAAACCCATCGGGTGCGAATGAATCTATAATAGAAAAAGAGATGTGGCTGGGAAGGTGTAGACCTTCAATGTTAGATTAGTGGCAAAGGGTTATACCCAAAAGGATTGGGTTGACTATGCGGAAACCTTTTCTCCTGTAGCCATGTTAAAGTCCATAAGAATTTTCTTGTCCATAGCCACATATTATGACTATGGAATATGGAAAATGGACGTCAAGACTGTCTTTTTGAATGGTAATCTTGAAGAGAATATCTTCATGTCTCAACCGAAGGGTTTGTAGCCCGAGGTCAGGAACAAAAGGTTTGTAGGCTGAATCGATCCATTTATGGATTGAAATAAGCGTCCAGATCTTGGAACATTAGATTTGATACTGCAACCAAATCTTATGGTTTTGACCAAAATGTTGATGAGCCTTGTGTGTACAAGAAAATCAACAAAAGGAAAGTAGTTTTTCTAGTACTTTATGTAGACAACATCCTACTCATTGGAAATGATGTAGGATACCTCACTGACATTAAGAAATGACTAGCAACCCAATTCCAAATGAAAGATCTGAGAGAGGCTCAATATGTTCTTGGGATCCAAATCATTAGGGATCGTAAGAACTAAACACTAGCACTATGTCAAGCAATGTATATTGACAAAATGTTGTCTCGATTTTCGATGCAAAACTCCAAGAAGGGATTGTTACCCTTCAGACATGGGGTACAGTTGTCTAACGAATAGTCTCCTAAGACACCTCAAGAAATTGTGAACATGAGACACATTCCCTACGCCTCAGTTGAGGGCAGCTTAATGTATGTTATGCCCTACACTAGGCCTGACATATGTTATGCAGTGGGAGTAGTCAATAGGTACTTGTCTAATCCAGGGTTAGACCACTGGGGAGCGGTTAAGAATATCCTCAAGTATCTTCGGAGAACGAGGGACTACATGTTTGTGTATAGGGCTAAGGATTTGATTCTTACAGGATACATTGACTATGATTTTCAAGCTGATAAGGATTCAAGGAAATCCACATCAGGGTCAGTATTTACCCTTAATGGGGAGTAGTAGTTTGGAGAAGCATCAAACAAGGATGCATAGTAGACTCAACCATGGAGGCTGAGTATGTAGCAGCTTGCAAAGTAGTTAAGGAAGTAGTTTGGCTTAGAAAGTTCCTGACTAATTTGGAAGTTGTTCCAAATATGAACTTACCCATAACACTATATTGTGACAACAGTGGGGCTCTCACGGCTAAATATGAACTTACCCAGCTTAAAAGAACTTTGAAGCCACAAACGAGGAAAACACATCGAAAGGAAATATCACATGATACGGGAGATTGTGCAACGAGGAGATGTGATCGTCACTAAGATCACTTCAGAGCACAACATCGTTGATCCATTAACGAAGGCTCTCACGGCTAAAGTGTTTGAGGGTCACCTAGAGGGTCTAGGTCTACGAGATATGTATGTCGTCTAATCTAGGGCAAGTGGGAAATGTATAATGGGTATAAGGATGCCCTAGTTCATTGTATTATTTTTAGTATATTCACTTTATGTAATATAGAATACACATGACATTTCCAGCTTTAGATTTTTTCATTTACATCCCACTAACTTGTATTTTAGTTCAAGTGGGAATTTGTTGGGTTTTATGCGCGTTAGGGCTTCAAAAGGCGCGGTTCAAGCTGGTGGCCGGTCTGGTTTGGACCGGTTCGGCTGGGTTGGGACCTATTTGGTCCGGTTCAACCAATTTTAGGCATGGTTCGTGATTTTGGAGGCCGGTTTGAGGCTGTTCGGGGCAGTTCGTGATGTCTAGACAAAAATTCTGGAGCTGCACAAGTATTTTTAGGATAAAATTTAGCTAAATTATTTGTAATTTAATGCTTTATTTTATCCTAGGGGCCCAAATTAACCGGTTCAATTGCTATTTATATGCTTTATGGATGTCATATAGAATAATTAATCCCACCTTAGGTTATAAACATGCTCATGCATTTTTTAAATATTATAAATTGTTATAATGTATGTCTAAATGCATGAAATTGTTTTCATATTTTTAATATAAGTGTATATTAATTATATGAAAAATTGGAAAACATGAAGCATGTCATTACTTAAATTAAATATAAATAGTTATGTTTAATGTGATGAATGAAGCATGCTTGATTGATTTTCTTGATTGGCTCATAATTGTTATATTAAAAGAAAATCAATATTGCATGAAACATGAAACATCCATAGTTAATAATATAATTGTTATATTATTCATGCAATTAGTGTGGTTTAATTATTTAATTTGAATGAGATTGTTGAATGAATTAAACCCTAGATTCTTGATTATAGGATTAATCATTAAAATTTGAAATAGTTCTTTAACATTAATGATTAGAAACCATCAATCTATAATCAGGATTTGCATGCAAACATAAGATCATAGGATAAAATTGGATTAATTTTAAATTGTTTAAAATTAATTCGACCTAATCAGTTTCTAATAGGATTAGAATCTTTTCTTACTTAGAATTAAAAATAGTTTTAATTCACTAAGTAGGAAAAACATTGCTATGATTATAAGGGAACTCCACCGGTAATGTTCTGTCTAAGGCTGGGGGTATTTAAGTTGACGGTTTACGGAACACCTCCTACCTGGGAACTGACCTGGAATATCGGAGTTGAATTAATCATAGTTAAATGTTAGCATGCAATGTCACTAGGTTTATTAAAAGTGTTTAATGCACCTAGATCTTTAGAGTAAAGACCTTACATTACTGAGGTTATAAGGGAACTCTCTCGGTAAAGTTTTGTCTAAGGTTGGGGGTATTTAAGTTGACGGTTTACGGAACACCTCCTACCTGGGAACTGATCCGAACATTGAGTTGAATTAACCATAGTAATGTTGACTTGCAATGTTGAATTTATTAAAAGAAGTTTAATTCACCCAAAAGATTGCAGTTGAATCCTTTCCATAATTGTTATAATAGGATCAGACTTAGCAATATTAACTTAGCCGAATTCTATCTAAGTTAAACAACCTTAAATTAACAAAACGAGATTTAAGTCAAGTTTTGCTCCTACGTCCCTATATTCACAACGTGAGATTCATGCTCGGCTTCGAGTCGCCTTAGGAGCGGCCTCCCTTCGAAAAGTGTTTGCATGAATCAATATCAAGGTGAATGGGAAAAATGTCTAGAGTAAGTGGGAGCAGGACACGTGTCAACGTATCCATCTGTCTCCGCCCTTGGTTCACATCGTGAGAGTCATATGATCCGCCTGTAGGTTGTCCTGGCATAACCATCCCTTCGGAGGGCCTGATCATAGGATTCGGAACATCGTGAACTCCTGAATAGGATAGAAGCTCTTAGGCTAATCACCAACAGTTGTCTTTCCCTTTGGTAGCCTGTTTGTGCATGTCACTAAGATCTGAAAGTGGGAGGGTTACACTTACGAGGATGAGTTAAAAGTGTTAACAAATCCTTGACCGAATAACGGTGGCTAATGTCTATAGGAATATGAGTTATCCTGGAATTAGAATTATCTGAGAAATGTCTCACTTCAGAGGAGGAGTGCCTGATCACCCTTCGGTGGCTGATATTCTAAACCTCTAAAACATCGTTGCAAAACTAAATCCATAGTTTTAGGGTTCTGTGAGTATCTGTTTTGCTAAATCGATTGGATTGTGTGCAATTGTTTGCTTCTATGATGGGTTAAGGCAAAGATAACTAATACGGTCATTGTTTAAATTACAGCAATGTCTTCCTCAATTGTCTCTCTGCTTAAAAATGAGAAATTAACCGGCAAAAATTACGCTACGTTGAAGTCGAACCTCAATAGGATTGTCCTCCATCCCCTGCTCGTTATGCATCCCAAGCAGTTAAGGATGCTTATGACCGCTGGACAAAGGCCAATGATAAGACTTGCGCCTATATCCTAGCCAACTTATCTGAAGTTTTGGCTAAAAGGCATGAGAGCATGGTAACAGCGAGGGAGATTATGAACTCTCTCCGGGAGATGTTTGGACAACTGTCCTACCAACTCCACCATGACGCTCTCAAATAAATTTATAGTTGTCGCGTGAAAGAGGGCACGTCTGTTCGAGAGCATTTCCTGGATATGATGGTCCAATTCAACGTCGCAGAAGCAAACGGGGCAGTCATGGATGAGCGTAGTCAGGTTGCATTCATCTTAGAATCTCTTCCGAAGAGTTTTATGCAGTTTTGAAGCAATGCAATGACGAATAAAATAAGATTCAACCTGACTAGCGTCCTGAATGAGCTACAACTCTATCAATATCTTCTTAAGAACAAGGGACAGATAGAAGGAAAGGCAAGCGCTGTTCACTCTAAAAGAAAGTTCGAGAAGGGTTCATCCTCTGGAACTAAATCTATAGCCACTTCTTCAAAGAAAACTCAGAAGAAGAAAGGAAACAAGGGGAAAGCTCCCGGTACTGCTGCTAAAAGCAAGGGAAAAACCAAAGCTATGGCATATAAGGGCAAGTGTTTCCACTGCAATGTAGATGGACATTGGAAGAGAAACTACCCAAAGTACCTTGCAGAGAAAAAGAAGGAAAAGGAAGGTAAATTTGATTTACTTGTTTTAGAAACATGCCTGGTAGAACATGATGAGTTTACCTCGATACTTGATTAAGGAGCAACTAATCATGTTTGCTCTTGTTTTAGGGAAAATAGTTCTGTTCGACAGTTGAACGATGGGGAAATGACACTCAGGGTCGGAACTGGAGGAGTCATTTCAGCTAAAGCAGTGGGAGTTGCGAAGTTATTTTAGAAATAGATTCTTAATTTTAGAAAGTTTGTTAATTGTTCCCAAGATTAAGAGGAACTTAATTTCTATTTCATGTTTGATTGAACAATCGTATACAGTTACTTTTGATATGAATAAAGCGTTCATTTATAAAAATTGTGTACTTATTTGTTCAGCCAAATTGGAAAATAACTTGTACGTTTTAAGACCAACCGAAAACAAAACACTTTTAAATCACGAATTATTTAAAACTGCTGAAACTCAAAGGAAAAGGCAAAAGATTTCTCCAACAAGTAACAATACTCATCTTTGGCATCTTAGACTTGGTCATGTAAACATCGATAGGATCGGTTGTTTGGTAAAGAATGGACTTCTAAGCAAGTTAGAAGATGATTCACTATCACCTTGTGAATCTTGTCTCGAAGGGAAAATGACCAAGAGACCCTTTACTGGAAAAGGTTACAAAGCCAAAGAACCCTTAGAGTTAATACATTCGATCTATGGGGTCCAATGAATGTAAAAGCTCGAGGAGGGTACAAATATTTCATCTCATTTATAGATGATTTTTCAAGATATGGTTACTTGTACCTAATGGGACATAAGTCTGAAGCCCTTGAAAAGTTTAAAGAGTTTAAGGCTGAAGTTGAAAACCTATTAGGTAAATCTATTAAAGTACTTCGATCAGATCAAGGAGGGGAGTATATGGATCAAAGATTCCAAAATTATATGATAGAACATGGAATCCAATCTCAACTCTCAGCCCCTGGTACACCTCAGCAGAATGGTGTGTCAGAAAGGAGAAATAGAACCTTGTTGGACATGGTTCGATCAATGATGAGTTATGCTCAATTGCCTGGCTCATTTTGGGGTATGCAGTAGAGACTGCAGTATACATCTTGAACAATGTTCCCTCGAAAAGTGTTTCTGAAACACATTTCGAATTATGGAAGGGGCGTAAACCTAGTTTACATCACTTTCGCATCTGGGGTTGTCCAGCACACGTGCTTGTGACAAATCCTAAGAAACTGGAACCTCGTTCAAAACTATGCCAATTTTTTGGTTACTCTAAAGAAACGAGAGGTGGTTATTTCTACGACCCACAAGAAAATAAGGTGATTGTATCGACAAACGCCACTTTCTTAGAGGAAGCCACATGAGAGATCATGAACCACGCAACAAAATAATATTAGGAGAAGCTATAGAAGAATCACCAAGAGTTGTTGATGAAGCTGGACCTTCAACAAGTGTTGATGAAGGAACTAATTCTTCAGATCCATCCAGTCCATCTCAAACGTTGAGAGTGCCTCGACGCAGTGGGAGGGTTGTATTACAACCTGATCGCTACTTGTGTTTAACTGAAACTCAGGTTGTCATACCTAATGATGACATTGAGGATCCATTGTCCTATCGACAGGCAATGAATGACGAAGATAAGGATGAATGGGTCAAGGCCATGAACCTGGAAATGGAGTCAATGCACTCCAATTCTGTATGGGAACTTGCAGATCTACCAAGTGGGGTAAAACCCGTAGGGTGCAAATGGATCTATAAGAGAAAAAGAGATGCAGCTGGAAAGGTACATACCTTCAAAGCTAGACTAGTGGCAAAGGGTTATACCCAAAAGGAAGGGGTTGACTATGAGGAAACCTTTTCTCCTGTAGCCATGTTAAAGTCCATAAGAATTCTCTTATCCATAGCCACATATTATGACTATGAAATATGGCAAATGGACGTCAAGACTGCCTTTCTAAATGGTAACCTTGAAGAGAATATCTTCATGTCTCAACCCGAAGGGTTCATAGCCCAAGGTCAGGAACAAAAGGTTTGTAAGCTCAATCATCCATTTATGGATTGAAACAAGCGTCCAGATCATGGAATATTAGATTTGATACTACAATCAAATCTTTTGGTTTTGACCAAAACGTATATGAGCCTTGTGTGTACAAGAAAGTCAACAAAAGGAAAGTAGCTTTTCTAATACTTTATGTAGACGATATCCTACTCATTTGGAATGATGTAGGATACCTCACTGACATTAAGAAATGGCTAGCAGCCCAATTTCAAATGAAAGATCTGGGAGAGGCTCAATATGTTATGGCAATCCAAATCATTAGGGGTTGTAAGAACAAAACACTAGCTTTGTATCAAGCAACGTATATTGAAAAGATGTTGTCTCCATATTCGATGCAAAACTACAAGAAGGGACTACTACCATTCAGACATGGGGTACACCTATCTAAGGAACAGTCTCATAAGACACCCCAAGAAATTGAGAACATGAGACACATTCCCTATGCCTCAACTGTAGGCAGCTTAATGTATGTTATGCTCTGCAGTAGGCCTGACATATGTTATGCAGTGGGAGTAGTCAGTAGGTATCAGTCTAATCTAGGGTTGGACCAATGGGGAGCGGTTCAAAATATCCTCAAGTATCTTCGGAGAACGATGGACTACATGCTTCTATATGGAGTTAAGGATTTGATTCTTACTGGATACACTGACTCTGACTTTCAAGCTGATAAGGATTCAAGGAAATCCACATCAGGGTCAGTATTCACCCTCAATGGAAGAGCAGCAGTGTGGAGAAGCATCAAACAAAGATGCATATCAGACTCAACCATGGAGGCTGAGTATGTAGCAGCTTGCGAAGCAGCTAAGGAGGCAGTATGGCTTAGAAAGTTCTGGACTGATTTTGAAGTGGTTCCAAGTATGAACGTGCCCATAACCCTATACTGTGACAACGGTGGGACTGTAGCCAACTCAAAAGAACCTCGAAGCCACAAACGAGGTAAACACATCGAGAGGAAGTATCACCTGATACAGGAGATTTTGCAACGAGGAGTTGTGATCGTCACTAAGATCGCTTCGGAGCACAACATCGCTGATCCATTTACGAAGGCTCTCACGACTAAAGTGTTTGAGGGTCATATAAAAGGTCTAAGTCTACGAGATATGTATGCCATCTAATCTAGGGCAAGTGGTAGAAATGTATAATGGGTATAAGGATGCCCTAGTTCATTGTATTATTTTAATAGACATGACATTTCAAGCTTTAGATTATTGCATTTACATCCCACTAACTAGTGTTTTAGTTCAAGTGGGAGTTTGTTGGGTTTTATGCCGTAAAACTCGTAGATAGTGAATGTAACTGTTGACCGGATATTAATGAAATAATATTGATATATTTTCCATTAATTGTTATTAGTTATTTTATATTTGTCTTTGCCTAAAAATAACCCTAATCCAATAAACTAGACATCCAAAGCTGTAATATGAGTCTTGAACTATATGTAGCGACATGGGATCATTGTTCAAGAAACAGCCTAAAGGGTCTAATAGTATAGGGATAAGACTAGGTGACTTATCCTGGCAACACTATGGATACGACCCACTTTGTATTTGATACAAACGCTACGATCCAACGCGTTCGTGTAGGAGACATGCGAGTGGGGGTATCCTATGCAATAAGTTTGGATAAGACCGGATCGTGAAATAGTAACCACTGGTTATAACATCGTTAACTAGTTGGTTTTCTATTTCACTAGGACGACCTAGACAACTTAGTCTTAATCCTGAGTTGATTATGGACTCCTGCTCATGAGAGATTGTCCTTTGATTTGTATGGGTGAGAGTGGCCAATACGCCGACTCAATAAGCCTACCATCTTGGAGACAAGACCGAATGGGGAGCTGGGAACATAATCATACAAGATGGAATTCACTCCTTCCCGACTTTAGGGAAGCAGATGAGTGTTCCCTTAAGTGGTTACTCTGAGTCTTGAACAAAGGACCCTACCCTCTCAATGGCACGGGAGGGTTTTTTGTTTGATGGTTGGACCACAAACAGGTTGTTCATTAGAGGAGAACTGGTACTTAAGGAAATAAAAGTAACCCAAGGGTAAAACGGTAATTTGACCCAACTGGTGTTACGGACACTCGTGAAGGACTAACTAGTCGATATTGGTCGAGATTCGTGGACAAAAAAAATATGTCTGCAGTGAGAAGAGTGCAACTGATTAATCATTTCTGGAAATGATCTAATTACTTATGGAAGTAATTAGTAATAATTTGTGGAACATATTAACAAATTATGGAATTTATTGATCATGGATTGATTAAATATGGAATAAATTCAATCATTTATGGAAACAATTGATTTAATGTGAATATTTTATTCATGGTCTTTCTCCTATAAATTGAACACTAGACCTAATGGTTTAGAAGGCCTCTTGCTCTTAGACTCACAAGACAAGACCCTAATATTCTTTCTAGCCTCCCTCTTAGAGAAAGACTCCCACCAGTCCATTGCCTCCTAGACTTAGAGACATACCGATGTAACCCATTTGGTGATTGTGTTCTTGAGAAGAAATTTCCAGCGAAGAACAACAAGGTGGCTGCTACGTTTTTTATCGTTGAAGCATAGTTGGCGAAAAACGGTCAAGTCTACAACGAAGGTTAGTAACAGTTACCCTTTTCTTTAGAAAAGCATGAAAGTAGAAGTAGTTTTATTTTTCTTTTTTTTCATCATGTTTATAGAGATTTTACAGCGGCTTTAAAACATGATTAAAGTTTCTATATTTGAATGTACACACAGTTAACGAATATTGATTAATGTGGTTAATGAGTTTGACCAATTAATCTCACATCGTTGGAGCTTCTGATCTGCAGGTCCATTAGGTCCCACTGGTAGCTCATAAAGTAAGTTGAGGCAACTAAGTAATAAATGTAAATTGAAAATATTCAATTTACTAAGGGAAACAAATATAATATATATTTATATCGGTGTAACCTCTGTGGTTATTGTGTCATTCAAGAAGGATTTTTCAGCGAAGAAACTCAAAGGAGGCTGCTGTGTTTTGTTCGTTGAAGCGTCGTTGGCGAAGAACGGTCAAGTCTACAACGAAGGTTTGTAACGGTTCTTCCCCTTTTTCTTTAGAAAAGCATGAAAATAAATTTAGATTTATTTTTCAGCATGTTTAAACTGATTTTCCAGCAACTTTAAAGTGTGCTTAAAGTTTGTTTGAGTTTTCGTAACGGTATTTTAATGTTAATTAATATACGACATAAGGTCCAATCGATGCGCTTCCGCTGTGTGGGGACTTTTATTCCCTTCAATCGGTATCAGAGCCATCGCTGTCCCTATTAATTAATATTTGCGATAGGCTCTAATAGGTGGGATTTATTCATAATGTATGTTCGGTTTGCGTTGAACTGTTTGGGTTAATTTTATAGCCATAGATTTTATTTTTATGTGATTTTGATCATGTAAGGCCCGATGTTTCAGGTATTTTATGTAAAATCAAGTCCTATGTAAGTCCGGGTTTAAAATAGGTTTTTATGAGATGAAAATCGGAGAAATCGCCGCTGAAATCGAGGCCAAAACCGAAGATTCGTTGCTGTTTCTTCCCATAATTTGCTTCGAGACGCAACAACGTCGGGACGATACCTCAACAGTGTCTCGACGCTGTCTCGATACCGCAGGCGCTCGGTAAGGAAAGCGCACAACGTCGGGATGCTGTGTTGATAGCGTCTCGACGCTGTCACATCGTTGGAGCTTTTGATCTGCAGGTCCATTAGGTCCTACTGGTAGCTCATAAACTAATTTGAGGCAACTAAGTAATAAATGTAAATTGAAAGTGTTCAATTTACTAAGGGAAAGAATATAATATATATTGATATATTATTATGAGAGAAATAAATATTTGAAGAATTTTCAAATATTAATGTGAATTTGATTGATATTCAATTTATAGGAATTTCAAAGAGTTCAAATATGAATTAATTAATTTAAGGCCTAAAATTAATTTGGGCAATTAATTAATTCAATGCCGAAAATTAAATATGCGATGTTTAATTGGTGATTAATTAATTAAAGAGTTAATTAATTGAAAATTAATCAATTATGGAAATAATTAATCACTTATGGAACTGATTAATCATTTCTGGAAATGATCTAATTACTTATAGAAGTAATTAGTAATAATTTGTAGAAAATATTAACAAATTATGGAATTTATTGATCATGGATTGATTAAATATGGAATAAATTCAATCATTTATGGAAACAATTGATTTAATGTGAATATTTTATTCATGGTCTTTCTCCTATAAATTGAACAGTACTAGACCTAATGGTTTAGAAGGTCTCTTGCTCTTAGACTCACAAGACAAGACCCTAATATTCTTTTTAGCCTCCCTCTTAGAGAAAGACTCCCACCAGTCCATTGCCTCCTAGACTTAGAGACATACCGATGTAACCCATTTGGTGATTGTGTTTTTGAGAAGAAATTTCCAGCAAAGAACAACAAGGTGGCTGCTACGTTTTTTATCGTTGAAGCATCGTTGGCAAAGAACGGTCAAGTCTACAACGAAGATTAGTAACAGTTACCCTTTTCTTTAGAAAAGCATGAAAGTAGAAGTAGTTTTATTTTTCTTTTTTTTCATCATGTTTATAGAGATTTTACAACGGCTTTAAAACATGATTAAAGTTTCATTTTTCTTATTTGTATTGGTATTTTGATATTAATTAATATACAACGCAAGGTCCCATCGATGCGCTTCCGCTGCGCCGGGGCTTTCATCGCCTTCACAATCAGCGTCAACAGGTTTAGACGACGATAAAGCCGACTAAAACTCGTGACTCTATGCTATAATAATAAATAAATATGAGAGGAATCAATAAGAAAATATACAACCATGACTTCGAGACGAAAAAGACAGAGGAAACCAAGAGAAAAACAAAAAATTACAACTCTCCACCACACCCTAACGACGAAATAAAATAAGAGTTTATATAGAACTTTAATCATGGCGTCGAGACGATGGGCATGGCTTCTCGACGTCGTGCCCTCTAGGCCTAGGGTTCGAAAACGGACCAGCGTCAAGACGCTTGCCACGACGTCCAACATGCTTCATTCTTTAATTATTCTTTGTTGCTTGCTTGACTCAGGTCTTGAACCTTTGACTCCTTGGAACAATTCTTTGGGCTCGTCATGATCATCACGGTCTTCTCACCTCCTCAAGATCCATGGCACTCAAGTTAGCTCGAAAACTCTCTAAATCGCCCAAATTAGCTCCAATTTTTGTAGTTCGTCGCTGTTGCCCTAAAGACACAAATAATCTACAAAGTAGACAAATAAAGCATAAAGTGCGCTCTAAAGGGTTTAGATTAACAACAAATAAATAGGGCTAATTTGGTCCTATCAGTAGTATATGTTTTGCATTTATAAAACCGTTGGCTACGAAATGATATTGAAACGGTTTAACTAAACAAACTTCTTTTTTGTGTTGAGTATCTAATTTAAAAAAAAATATTTGTGTTCAGATTTCTGGGGTGTTAGTCCGAACATAATATTTCAATCTTGTTTCTATTACTATTCCACAAAAATAATTAAATAATGCATTAATATATATGGCTTAATAAACACAAAAATGAAAGTTTATAAACATGTTAATTAAATTGTAATCGTCTCAGCTCTGACAAAATAGTAAAAGTGGATGAACTAAACTTGTAACATACAACAATTTTGAATATCACAAACATTTCAATAAAAAAAACGAAATTACTAAACATGTGTAAAATAATATTAAGTTTAATTGTAGATCTCAAGGAAATTTCGAGACAAGGAGAGCATTAACAGGTCTACCTGTGTAGTTTCGAAGAGAATTGAATTAACTTTGTAACAATTTTAAGAAATATAGAAAGTTGAACGGTATTGATAACTATTACAAGAAAAATAGTATAGTCTATATATAGAAGAAATATTTTTTATAGAATGACAAACAATATAAACATTACGAACTACTATATTTAGTCGTATTTAGTTTTAGAAATTTATCATCAAATTGATTATATTACGAGAAAAAAAGTTTTATAAAAAGACAAAGCCAAATGGTGTAAATAAGGAATATCCTTGAGCAATAAAAAGTAAGGTTACCCATAAAAAAAAAAAAAAAAAAAAAGTCTGTCAAACTAGCAAAGCAAAAAGCTTCATATTACATATTTTCAAAAAGATGGTTCATAAAGAAACATCAATTTCATGCAAATGTCTCCTTCAGTTTTTTAGCTTTCTTTTGATTTTCTTGCTAGTTATTACACCAACAGGTAACAACAAAAAAACACATAATCTCTATTGGATTATTATCGTGATTGACACAAATAATAATACATTCTTATGTCTGAATACCTCATTAACATTTTATTTATTTTTTTTTATTTTATATTGTTTATTTTGTTTACAAATTCAAGTAACCCAACTTATGCTTTATTTTTAGGTTATTTGGCTGCACGAAGTTTTGTACAAGAGACAAGTAGAAGACTGGAGAATTTGGTCTATGAAAATCGTGGTGTGGCCCCGCCAAACTACGATGACATGGTTGTTATGGATTATTCTCCACCGAGAACTAGCCCTGATGTCCATAACTAGCACGAAGAATGGAAAAAAAGACCACAATCCAACTACTAAATATATATATAATAGGAATAACTATTGTATAATATTGTTTATGTGATATGAAATTGTATGTTTCTATATTGTTTGAATATATACAATTGTCATTATTGGAAGATAAATTCGGGAAATTTTACAAAATTTGAAGTACTTCGATATAATCAGTACTGTTGTCTATATGCGTATATATACATCGAGACAATAATTAAAAAACGTAATATACATTGTCGTATAAGTATGTTGTATCTCCCAATATTGAAAGACGGATGAGTCCAATGAGGTGGTTGTGATGATAAAAAAAAAAAAAAAAAAAAAAGAAGAAGAAAATGAATACATCAATAGACAACAAATATCATAATTTACGTTTTGTTTAAAGGAAAAAAAAATATTTAAAAGCAGGACAAATTAAAAACGAAAAATGATAGTCAATCTCCTAAAGAATCAATAAAAAATTTTTGGAAATCAAACATAAGATGAAAGAAACAATACTATCAACAACAATGACATTAGTTACTTTATTTTACCATGCATTGGTCTTATTTGGTATAAATAATACTTGCTACTGTGAATGAGTGAAAAATAGTCTAATAAAAATAATTTGTAATAAAAGCATGCAAAAAATTGATGGTGATGTAATAACGAGCTGTAAAGTCTTTAAAATTTATTAACAAATGATTTAACTATGTAAGTCATTATGATTGTATAACATAACTCATTGAAAACTACATGCATATTAGATATAAAACTTTAATTTCTAAAAGCCCTATATAAAAACATGTAAATAAAGTAAGGAAGATGTAACAGTGATTGCAATAACAGGTTGCACAGTCATAAACCATCATTTACATGTTCTTTGACTTTGTAAATCACTGTGCTTATTAAAGACCTATTTTTTTCCCATGAAAACTTTGTTTTTTTTTTTTTTTTATTTTGTGTAAAATGAACATTGTACAAGTACAAAAGTTTTTCATTTCTAAAAATCATGAGATGACCAATCTCATCCTGTTATGAACTAAACGCTCCAAATAGGCTCTCCATAAAGTCCATTGGATGGATTCTAAACATTTATTGACTAATGAAAACCTATTGCACATTGCTAAGAAACTATGAACTTTATCCAATCGAGGGCAATTTCAAAAGCTATTCACTTTAATTCACTTCCAATATCAATTTTCGTAATGGCTACTGTTGAGTGAGAAATTTCAGGCAATCACAAATTGTCACGTCATTAATTTGAATTAATGACAAAATAATTTTGGTGACCAATTACAAATTTACACGTGTCCCTAAATTAAATTAATAGATATTAAAATTCGGCAAATCAAACAATGCCACTTGTCTATTATTGATCCATCAAATGTCATAAGCCGAGTCCAATCAAGCTATGCCACATGGCAATTGGAACCAAGACTAATGTGACCCAAGATCATTGAAGAAATTGGGCTAAATTACAATAATCCAATTTTATTAAAAAATGAGTTGGATTAAAGCCCAAATAGAGTCAAAGCAAAAAGGTTGGGCCCAGACCCAAGCCCATATGAGGTCCATCAAACTCTATAAATAGAGGAGGCCACCATTCATTTTGGGGATTCAGATAGAGTCAGAAAAGCCAGAGTCCAGAGCATTCTCCCAAGGTCCAGAGTCTTTAGAAGTTAGAGACTCCAGAGAATTCAGAAGATCCAAGATTCAAAATTTGGCCATCTCAAGACTCAGAAGATCCAACGTTTAAAAGACTCCAAAGAATCAGTCGTTTCTTCATCAAGATACAAGTTGAAGATTCAACCTTCCTCCATTTGAGATCAAGCTCGCCAGCCATCAGATCAAACTCTACATTTTGAGAGAAAGCATCAGAGGATAAATATTAGAGATTGTAACACTTATACATACATTAATCAATAAAATCAAGTTCATTCCCACGAATTAAAATTCCTTGTCGAAATCTCGTGTGAACAAATTGGCACGCCCAGTGGTACCTCTCATATCTTTTTCTCGCAAATAAATCATGACTTCCAAAGAAGCTTCTTCAAAGATCGCTGCTTCAAGCAACTCCTATGTGGGGCCAATTACTCGTAGTCGCTCCAAGGAAACCCAACATGAAGACAGCTAAACTCCTGTCATTGCAAACAAGATGCCGAGACGCATGACAGAATCTGCTCAACTTGAAATCGCAACTGTAGAAAATCCGATGCTTGGCAAATTCATCTCTTATTCTCAGCAACCAAACGAAACATCCAGTCTTGATGTGATGTCTGTTAAGATGACTGATGCTGGAACTAGTGAATAACGAATGGCTGAAGTTTAGAAGAAAATCAGCATGTTACTGAAGATGGTCGAAGAGAAAGACCAAGAAATCGCCTCTCTCAGGAATCAGATGGAAAGTCGGGATGTTGCTGAATCGAGTCAGACCCCTGCCATCAAAGACAAGGGAAAGATCATTGCACAAGATCAGTCACAACATTTCACTTTTATTGCTTCACTGCCCGTTCAGTAGCTCCAATATATGATCATGAATTCCATCAGAGCTCAATATGGTGGACCGACTCAGAACTCTCTCTTGTATTCCAAGCCATATACCAAGAGAATCGACAATCTGAGAATGCCTCACGGATACCAGCCACCAAAGTTTCAACAATTCGACGGGATTGGCAATCCCAAGCAGCACGTTGCTCATTTCTTTGAGACATATGAAAACGCTGGTACTCAAGGAGACCAACTAGTCATGCAGTTTGTACGAACACTGAGGGGGGATGCTTTCGACTGGTATACCGACCTTGTGCCTGAGACTATCGATAGTTGGGAACAACTTGAGAAGGAGTTCCTCAATCGCTTCTACAGCACAAGACGAACCGTTAGTATGACGAAGCTCACTAGCACTAAACAACAGAAAGGTGAACCGGTTCTTGACTACATCAACCGTTGGAGAGCTTTGAGCTTAGATTCCAAGGACAGACTCACCGAATTGTCTGCTGTTGAAATGTGCACCCAAGGAATGCATTGGGGACTCCTCTATATCCTGCAAGGAATAAAACCCCGCACTTTCGAGGAGTTGGCAACCCACGCTCATGACATGGAATTAAGCATTGCTACTAGAAGGAACAAAGATTCTATTGTCCCCGATGGCAGGAAAGAAAAGAAAGAAGTTAAAAATAGTGAGAAAGCTACCAAAAGCACTACGAAAGAGTCAATGGTAGTCAATGCAGCTCCTTTCAAGTTTTCGTAAAAAGGAAAAGAAAAGAAGATAGAAAAACAACAAGAGGGAGGTGAGAGACGTCGTCTGACCTTGAAAGAAAGACAAAACAAAGTTTACCCTTTTCCAGATTCTGACATTTCAGATATGTTAGATCAACTCCTGGAAAAACAACTTATTGAGCTACCAGAATGCAAGCGACCAGAAGAGATGGGGAGAGTTATTGATCCCAACTACTGCAAATATCACCGAGTCATCAGCCACTCGGTGGAAAACTGCTTCGTTCTGAAGGAGCTAATCTTGAAATTAGCTAAAGAAAAGAAGATTGAGTTAGATCTTGATGAGGTAGCTCAGTCAAATCATACGACGATAGCAACGAATCTGAACAACCGAGTAACTCCAAGCTCGATTCATGATTCAGTAGCAAGTTTGATCCAGTTCGGGACATTAGAGTCGATTGTTATTTGGCTTCAACAAGAATATGCAAGAGAAATCTGCCAAGACCAACTTGAGTCTGTTGAAAATGAAGACGAAGGATGGACTTTGGTAACTCGTCGAAAGAAGCAAAAGAAACATTTCGTTCAAAGAGAGCCTCACATGTTCTGAAACTAGAGAAGAAAGAACATGTCGCAAAAGCAAAAGAGAAGGATAAAAGGCTCGAGAAAGCCTAAATTAGTTGTCGAAGAGACTCAAGATTTTGTTCTATCTCGACATCAGGTAACCCTTAAAGATTTCCTCCCAAAGAACTTGCTTAATGACGATCATGAGGACATCCCTGAGATAGTCACATGTCATGCTGTCAATGCATTCGAAGAAGATGATTCTTCCTCAAGTCCATCTCAAGTGATGACAAGGCCAAAAGATTCACCTTCATTTACAATAGATGATTTGTTGTCACTTCCTCAAGAAACCAAAGATGTTATTCTTGAAACATTGACAAGTTCTAACGTTTCAGATGTTCCAGGCTTGCAAGAACACAAATGTGCCTCATGTTATATGTCCATTAGCTTCACAGATGAAGACTTGATGTTGGGATCGAAGCCTCGTAATAGGCCCTTATTCGTCTCCGTATATATTTGAGAGCAAAAAGTTTGTCGAATTCTTATCGATGATGGATCTGCGGTGAATCTAATGCCTAAGTCAACCATGACACAGATAGGAATTTCAATGGATGAACTATCAAATAGTGGGTTGGTTATTCAAGGCTTCAACCAAGGCGGCCAACGAGCAATCGGTATGATCCGTTTGGAGCTTGTTATTGGAGATCTGAAGGCTAACACTTTATTCCATATCATAGATTCCAAGACCACTTACAAGCTATTGTTAGGTCGTCCTTTGATTCATGGAAATGGAGTAATATCTTCTACACTTCATCAGTGTTTCAAGTTCTATCAAGACGGTGTCAAGAAAGTTGAAGCCGACACTAATCCATTCTCAGAGGCAGAATCCCACTTTGCAGATGCAAAGTTTTATATGCAGAATGATAAAGCAGGAGAGATCATCCCAGGTGAGATTCCTCTGATTAACAGTAAAAAAATAGAGCATCTAAATAATGCGAAGAAGGAGTCGATCGAAGAAGTAGATGCTTGTGAAGTTCAATCAAAGGAAACATCCGCTCACCCCTGCAAAATCGAAAGCTCCAAAAGAAGAGGCGTCGTCAAACATCCCTATATTGTGCTACGTTCCTTTATCTCGACGCAAGAAAGGGGAATCACCATTCAATGAATGTTCAAGAATTTTGAAGGTTGGTGATGTGGAGATTGTAAAAGAAAATTTCACCACGCCTCTGACAGCAATTACCAAGCAAGAGATTCAGGAATCAAAGACAGATCGTACCAAAGTGACTTTGCCGGAAAGACGAACGAAGGCTGGATTTGACCCAAATGCATACAAACTCCTAGAAAAGGCAGGATATGACTTTACAACTCATACCGAGTTTAAAAGTTTAAAAATCTTCGATGGGAGATATGAGCCTTCTCCGACATAGAAAAAACTCCAAAAAGAAGGTTATGCCATACCATCCTCGAGAGCCGGACTAGGGTACAATCCCCTAGAGCCAGTTCGTATAACCAGAAAATGGAGAGTTGTAGATACACATCACATAACGATAGAAGAGATGAGCGATCCATAAGATAAAAAGAATGATGATGGCCAGAAAATCTCTGTCTTCGATCACATTAGAGTGCCGACTACTCGTCTTTCAGTTCATCAGCGGTTGAAATATACATCTTCGGAAAAGGAAGATCAGAGCAAAACTTCTACTCCTACCCGACATTAAGTGTTTCATCGTTTGAGTGTGTCTACCTCGAAGAAAGTGGATGAACCTTCGAGATCCGTGTTCGACCGCCTCCAGGCAACATATGGCCAATGCAAGGGAAAGTTAAAAAGTTTTGAAACAGAAGAATTCGACGAGATGAATGAAAACAACGGATTTTCCAGTACTGTTCCTTCACGGATGAAGAGAAAACCTTTTGTTCTCATAAATACAGAAGGTGCTTTAAAAGTAAAGCGACAGTTAGTCATTCTAACTAACCCTTCGAAGGTGAACCAAGAGCTTGACGAAGAACAGGTCAATTGTTGCCATATTTCTTTCGAAGAAATGCGAGATACTGAAATTTCTGAAGAAGATGCTAAAGAAGCACCCGCATCGTTAGAAGATGGCAGCCAATCAAAATTGATGAACTCAAAGAGGTAAACCTGGGTACGACAAAAGAACCACGTCCCGACGTTCATCGGTGCGTCACTTAGTGTTGAAGAGGAACATGAATACTTGAATTTGCTTGTTACATATAAAGACGTCTTCGCTTGGTCGTACAAAGAGATGCCAGGACTCGATCCAAAAATAGCAGTCCACCATCTTGCGATTAAACAAGGATGTCGACCTATTAAGCAGGCCCAAAGGTGTTTCCGACCGGAGCTCGTTCCTCAAATTGAAATTGAAGTCAACAAGTTGATAGAAGCGGGGTTCATTCGAGAAGTGAAATATCCAACATGGATAGCAAACATTGTGCCAGTCAAAAAGAAGAATGGATAAGTGCGGGTATGCGTAGACTTCCGTGACTTGAATAATCATGTCCCAAAGATGATTTTCCATTGCCCATCATTGAACTTATGGTCGATGCCACTACAGGACATGAAGCCTTATCTTTCATGGATGGATCATCAGGGTATAATCAAATTCGAATGGCCCTTGAAGATGAAGAGAGGACAGCATTTCAAACTCCAAAAGGAATATATTGTTACAAGGTGATGCCTTTTGGATTAAAGAACGCCGGAGCAACTTACCAACGAGCCATGAAGAAGATCTTCGATGATTTGCTCCACAAATGTGTTGAGTGCTATGTTGATGATCTCGTGGTCAAATCCAAGAAACGAGAGGACCACTTACAAGATATAAAGATAGTTTTTGACCGTTTGAGAAAGTACCAGTTGAAAATGAATCCTCTTAAATGCGCCTTCGGTGTGACATCATGAAAGTTTCTTGGTTTCGTAGTAAGGCATCGAGAAATTGAAATCGACCAATCAAAGATTGACGCCATTCAGAAAATGCTAGAACCACGAAACTTGTGGGAATTAAGAAGCCTCCAAGGGCGCCTGGCCTATATCAGAAGGTTCATCTCCAATTTAGCAGGTCGATGTCAGCCATTTCAAAGACTGATGAGAAAAGACACAACTTTTGAATGGGATAAAGCTTGTCAAAATGCTTTTGATAGCATTGAAATGTATTTGCTTAATCGTCCCGTCTTAAGCGCTCCAATTGCAGGAAAACCGTTTATATTGTACATTGTTGCACAAGAAAGATCACTTGGGGCATTGCTCGCTCAAGAGGGAGAGAAAGGCAAAGAATGTGCTCTGTATTATCTAAGTAGAACTTTCAATGGGGAAGAACTAAATTATTCGCCCATCGAGAAAATGTGTCTTTCACTTTTCTTTGCCATTGACAAACTAAGACATTACATGCAAGCCTTCACGGTTCACTTGGTGGCAAGGGCTGATCCAATCAAGTATGTCTTGTCTAGACCAATTATCTCAGGGAGGTTGGCTAAGTGGGCAATCTTACTTCAGCAATACGACATTGTCTATGTTCCGCAAAAGGCGGTGAAGGGGCAAGCCTTGGCTGACTTCTTAGCCGACCATCCGGTACCGTCAGACTGGAAATTATCTGAAGCCTTGCCTGACCAAGAGATATTCTACATTGAATTGGTTGAGCCTTGGACTATGTATTATGATGGAGCAGCTCGAAGGAATGGCGCACGGGCAGGAGTAGTTGTCATTTCGCCTGAAAAACATATGTTGCCATATAGCTTCACATTTGGAGAAGTGTGCTCGAACAACGTCGCAGAATATCAAGCACTCATCATTGGTCTTCAAATAGCCTAAGAGATCGGAGTGACGTATATTGAATTTTTTGGAGATTCAAAATTGATAGTCAATCAATTGTTGCTCCAATATGAGGCAAAACATGAAGATTTGATACCTTACTTCAATTACGCAAGCCAATTATTGGAAAACTTCGAGAGTGTGAGGATAGAACATGTTCCAAGATCCGAAAATAGAAAGGCTGATGCATTGGCAAATTTAGCCACTGCTCTGACGTTTTTAGAGGGTGAAATTCTAAACATTCCACTCTGCCAAAGATGGGTTGTGCCTCCAACTGAAAAGGAAAGTGAAGAAACGAATGCAATATCTGTCTATGTGATTGTAGAAGAAGATTGACGACAACCGATTATAGATTACCTACAACATGGAAAGCTTCTTGTCGAGACGCGTCATAAGACTGAGATACGAAGAAGAGCATCTCGATTTATCTACTACAAAGATACCCTATATCGTCGCTGATATGAAGGCCTTTATCTTCGATGTTTGGGAAAAGAGGAATCAGTGCAAGCATTAGAGGAAGTGCATTCAGGTGTTTGTGGAGCTCATCAATCCAGGCCAAAGCTTCATTTTCAACTAAAGAGAATGGGTTACTATTTGCCTACGATGGTTCAGGATTCGATGCAATATGCAAAGGGATGTGAAGCTTGTCAATTTCACACCAACTTCATACATCAGTCGCCAGAGCCGCTTCACCCAACTGTAGCTTCATGGCCATTTGAGGCTTGGGGACTTGACCTTGTTGGTCCTATAACACCCAAATTGTAACGCCCCAGGATTTTTTGACTAATCCTAGCGACATTACTAACACTCAACCCAAACTAACCGAATGCACCGAAAATTTCGGCAGCATAACGACATACATAGGACTAACCCAAAATTTTTATATCACCTGTTAAACATAAATAACACTTCTATAATCCCAACAAACACAACTACACAGCGTCACATCTCCAAGGCAACTCATCAAGCCCAAAACTCCACAAATATAGCGTGTAAGGTCTCGCCTGCTCATTTAACCACAACCAAAACACAAAAACACAATATACTAGATGATAACTTTGCTAAAAATAAGAGTTCGAGCTTCAAATAGATTCTACTCAAGCTAAACCTATCTTATCGAAATAAGCAACTAGACGAGCTTTTAACTTAATTAAACATAAACACTATTCTTCACAACCAAAGGAATAAAATAACTTTCTACGACAAACTAGATAATCAAAAACTTTAAACAAAGATGCCTAAACCAGTGGAGTCACTCCTCGTGCACCTCCTCAGCACCACCGAGCTCATCATATGCAAACTCACCTGCATCATCTAAAAATGTTGGGGGGAGAAAAGGGGGGGGGGGGTCAGTACAACCACAGTACTGGTAAGCATCTCACACCCGGCGAGCCATCAAGCATCAAACAACAACATCAACATGCTAGGCACACGCATCCAACATACTCTTAAGCAATAAACACATAGTCATGCTCCGTAAAACGATAACTCATCAACATAACTCGTGATAACTCAAAAGAATGACTCATGTAAACACACGACATGTTATGCAACCCACATGGATTCCGCGCCATGCTCGCTTTCTTAGCACATGATTTACGCGTCATGCCATGCACCAATGCACATGAATTCCGCGCCATGCAACGCAACTTAACACGTGGTTTTCGCGTCACGCTCCGCACCAAAACATGATTTCCGCGTCATGTAAAGCACTCACACCCAGGACATGAATTACGCGCCATGCGCAGCGCACACTCGCACGTGATTTACGCGTCACGCTTCGCACTCACAACCCACACGGGATTTACGCGTCACGCTCCGCACCAATAACAGGATTTCCGCATCATGTAGCGCAATCTTAACACGTGATTTTTGCGTCACGCTCCGCTCACACAACCCGACTCACCTCTCAATGAGCACACAAGACCATGCAACTTGACTATCATGCAGTATAGCTCAAAAGCAATAAGACAACGTGCTTAAAACAACCAACAGCTCATCATGCTTTAATATCGATCAAACAACACTTCTAACACATAAATCAAATTCCATAACAACAACGAGACAACGAGGCATACTAGAAAGCGATAAACAGCAAGCATGCTCATGCAGTCAAACAGACTCAACGGATAGGAACTACTTACCTATAAAACGCTCCTAAGCGATCCTAAACCAACGAACGAAACCCCTAAAAAACATAATAATCGCTTAAGGAACAGAACCCAAGCCTAAGAACCTATTTAAAAACTAAAGAACGCTTAGAGAAGGGATTTCTTACCGAAACCACTTGATTCTTAACCGGACGAGCCTAAAAAAACTGAACTGCAAGCAACAACCTACTAAGAGTTAGGAAACAACTTAGAGCACCTAATAGACTTGAGGAAAGGAACTAGGGATGCTGGAATTTACCGCTCAACGCTCAAACAACCTTGAGAACAAGCTGACTTGTGTTCGAAACGACCCAGCAACCAAGATCCCAAGTCACTGGGTTATGGGTAACAAAAATCAAGGCCTTTCGAGTTGTGGGTACTCACCGAACACGATCTTTGAGATCAAATGCTCGATGAACAGCAACCTAACACACTTAAATCCTACAATTATAATGCCGATAATAAATGGGTATCGATTGAAACATGGTTTTAAGGCTTTAATCTCTAATGGGTATTGAACACATAAGCAACAAAACTAAGAACATCATTGAACCTTACCCAACGGACCCGATATCATGCAATACGGTTTATAATAACCTCGAACAACACACTAGAACGATCCTTGGGCAGTTGGTATTCAAGTCGATGTGTTTCGAACCTAATCAAACACCTAAACGGCGCTGCAGATCAGAAAATCGAACACCATTAAACTTTTCAGCACATAAAACGTTGGGCATTTTAGTTCTAGCATTAACCAAGGATAGGTAAGTGCCTAAACTTACCAAAACTGCCAATCCCTACTGGAAACGCCCAAGAATGCCGCTGGACAGAGGCGAAATAAGCTGGAACGAGGACGACGGGACTACGAATTGCTAGGCACGCGAGATCTAACCAGAACGAACCTAGAGGAACTTGGATCCAACCTTAAACCACAAGGAAAGGAAAGAAAAAGGCTTACCCACGACTTCCTAAGGCTGAAACGCGGAGGAAACGATGCTACGAGCTGCTGTCCGCGCAAGACCTAACAAATACGGGCAAGAAGGAGTTAGATCGGGCCTTAACGAACACACATGAGTGAGTTTGAGACTTACCCATGAGGTTCCCTGCTGAAAAACGATGCGAAAATGAGGACTCACGCGACGGGCTGCATCGCGACTCAGACAGCGGCGACGCTACACCACGAACAGAACGGCGCGACGAGCACGACGACGACGAGAGATACGGCCGAAGATGAAGAACGAGAGGGAGAGAGCTGCGGGAGAGAGAGACGCCGGGAAGGGTCCTCTCATTGCTGGCGGCGCAAGACGAAGCTGAAGGAGAAGTGGCTAGCAACCAGAGGTTTCACGAAGAAGAAGAGGAACAAGAGATTTCGAGGGGGGCGGCTGCTTCACGATAATGAGAGAAAGAGAGATGGAGTAGGGCTCTAGGGTTTCTTTACTTTTTTTTCTCCTTTTCCTAAACGTGAAATAAAACTTGGACCAAAGAAAGCCGAATTTAAAAAAAAAAAAGAATTAGGACTATCTAAGATTCGATTTCAAAACGCCAATTTGGATTTTAATCCAAATCTTAGCTCTTAAAGAATTCAGGATGAAAACGGATTAGAAAGAGTTTGGGTCTTTTGATATTTAAAATAAATATCAAATATTAAGCCTCTAACTTTAGGAAATTTAAAGATTTAATTAAAAATCTCTTTCCCCTAAATTTTAAAAATTTAGCTTAACGACCAAAGGCCAAAGCTAAATTCTAATTTTCCCAAATTAGAATAAGAACGCCCAATACATTCCAAAACAGCTCGACTTCGAAACGCGGGGCGTTACAATCTCCCCACCTTAAGAACTTTCGTCCTCGAAAGTTGAATATCTAACTACATTGGAAGACTAGTCTTGATTCCAACACTTACTCCTCAAGCCACTTAATACAAACGACTTTTTGCTCGCCAAGCTACTTTCCTCTAGAATTCCAAAGTTTAAAGCTAAGGCACCAGGAGAGTGGTTGATGAACGGATAACAACTCCAAAATGGCTTTCGCTGCCAACTCACTAGCTTCCACTAGATTTATAGGAGACGGAAGATCTGACCGAAGCAACAAGACATACTAAGCAAGGCTAAGATCTCACATCACAGAGATATGAGATGTCAAGGCATCAAAGGAAGATACCCTAGCAGTTCTAACTCGAGATTTGCCTGACAGACAAAAGCCACAGAAACAAAGGAATGAGTTGAATCGAAACAAATAATACGAATTCAGAGACACTCAGAACCAAAATAGCTCATAGAGTGATATAATAAAGGCATGGAGTGGAAAGCAAGAGACAAGCAAGAGACAAGCTATAGAAAGCATACCTGGCGCTACATCATCGCCAACTTCATCCTTCTCTTTTATGAGTGCAAAGACACGCGCCCATTGCTTGACAGCTTGTCCTGACGCTTGAGGGGCTCTCAAAACTGGCTTTTCTTGATTAGGCTCGCCTTTGGTGAGACACCATTTCGCATAGTGCCCTACCTTTCCACACTTGAAACAGACTTTCTCACCTGTGTCACACTAACCCACGTGGTACTTGCGGCACACGTTGCACAAGGGTATGGCAGGAGCCTGTCTCTCAGGTTGCTGGCGTTGGACCTTCTGCGGTTGATTCTCCATTACTGGGGGAGGTTTCCTTTTAACTCCTGACGAAGAAGGTTCTCCCCAACGAGGTTGCACTTTTCTTGCCACGTTTTTATCCATGATCAACGCGCCTGTGAGTGCCTCAACGAAGGTTGTGGGTCTGCTTAGGGCCACAGAACCACGAATCTCCTCACGGAGGCCCATAATGAACTTCTTGATTTTTCGCTCCGGCGTGCTGACCAGGTCAGGAGCAAAGCGTGATAGCACAGTAAACTTTCTCTCGTACTGCACTACGGTCATACTTTCCTGGGTCAAATAAAGGAATTCAGCCTCCTTGTCATCCTTGACTGTCTCTGGGAAGTAGTAATCATATAAAAGGTCTTTGAACCTTTCCCATGAAATTGGATGGTTAGCATGATCCTCGGCACTTGCCACAGAATTCCACCATGTGCGAGCATCATCCTTTAGCATGAAGACCGCTCCTCTGATCTTCAAAGGGTCATTGCAGTTCATGAGGTCGAACAGTGCCTCTAGCTTAGCAATCCACCTCTCTGCTGCTAACGGATTCTCAGATTGTCCGTCAAAGGTGGGAAGCCTATAGCGACTGAAGTCCCTGATGAACTGGGATTCAATCGACTCCTCAGGTACCCCATTAGGGTTCCGCGGTGGTCTAGCATTTCTCTGAGCCATGTTATCGAACATGGTCTGGAGGGCTTCTGGGGTGATTAACATAGGAGCTGCAAGAGGGGCTGGAGGCGGTGGAGGGGGCAGAAGGTCAGCTCCGCGCTGAACAGGAGGAATCGGGGGATTGGCTCCTTGCTGAGCATTGATATCACCCACCAGATTCTCTTGCCAATCAGTTGGGTTTCTAGGTCCACGACCACGACCCCGACCACGACCACGACCACGACCACGAGCCATTGACTAGGAAGATGGTACTAAAGTCTACGAACAGATAACCAACAAAGTTATGAGTACTAACATAAGTCTAGGCAGCATCCCAATCCTATTATCATGCAATAATCATGCAGTCAGAGCAAGCTATCTAACCTCCTAAAGGTAGCATCCTAAGCCTAGCTACTATATAATAAAGCAACATAAGAAAACAATATGCTCAAGCAAGGCAACCAAGACATACAAGGGAAATACAAGCAAGTAATTCAATAACATATAATCATATTAGATCAACAGGTAACATATTATAACAATTATAATTCTCATGCCTGGTGATGACGAGGAGAACGAGGAAGACCACTGGCCCTATCCTATTAACAACCTAGATTTCCTAGGTCAGTCTACAAGAACAACTCCGCTCTGATACCAACTGTAACGCCCCAGGATTTTTTTACTAATCCTAGCGACATTACTAACGCTCAACCCAAACTAACCGAATGCACCGAAAATTTTGGCAGCATAACGACATACATAGGACTAACCCAATATTTTTATATCACCTGTTAAACATAAATCACACTTCTATAATCCCAACAAACACAACTACACGGCGTCACAGCTCCAAGGCAACTCATCAAGCCCAAAACTCCACAAATATAGCGAGTAAGGTCTCGCCTGCTCATTTAACCACAACCAAAACACAAAAACACAATATACTACATGAAAACTTTGCTAAAAATAAGAGTTCGAGCTTCAAATAGATTCTACTCAAGCTAAACCTATCTTATCGAAATAAGCAACTAGACGAGCTTTTAACTGGATTAAACATAAACACTATTCTTCACAACCAAAAGAATAAAATAACTTTCTACGACAAACTAGATAATCAAAAGCTTGAAACAAAGATGCCCAAACCAGTGGAGCCACTCCTCGTGCACCTCCTCAGCACCACCGAGCTCACCATATGCAAACTCACCTGCATCATCTAAAAATGTTGGGGGGAGAAAAGGGGGGGTCATTACAACCACAGTACTGGTAAGCAGCTCACACCCGGCGAGCCATCAAGTATCAAACAACAACATCAACATGCTAGGCACACGCATCCAACATACTCTTAAGCAATAAACACACAGTCATGCTCCATAAAACGATAACTGATCAACAAAACTCGTGATAACTCAAAAGAACGACTCATGTAAACACACGACATGTTATGCAACCCACATGGATTCCGCGCCATGCTCGCTTTCTTAGCACATGATTTACGCGTCATGCCACGCACCAATGCACATGAATTCCGCGCCATGCAACGCAACTTAACACGTGATTTCCGCGTCACGCTCCGCACCAAAACATGATTTCCGCGTCATGTAACACACTCACACCCAGCACATGAATTACGCGCCATCCGCAGCGCACACTCGCACGTGATTTACGCGTCACGCTCCGCACTCACAACCCACACGTGATTTACGCGTCACGCTCCGCACCAATAACATGATTTCCGCGTCATGTAGCGCAATCTTAACACGTGATTTTCGCGTCACGCTCCACTCACACAACCCGACTCACCTCTCAATGAGCACACAAGACCATGCAACTTGACAACATGCTTAAAACAACCAATAGTTCATCATGCTTTAATATCGATCAAACAACACTTCGAACACATAAATCAAATTCCTTAACAACAACGAGACAACGAGGCATACTAGAAAGCGATAAACAACAAGCATGCTCATGCAGTCAAACAGACTCAACGGATAGAAACTACTTACCTATAAAACGCTCCTAAGCGATCTTAAACCAACGAACGAAGCCCCTAAACAACAGAATAATCGCTTAAGGAACATAACCCAAGCCTAAGAACCTATTTAAAAACTAAATAACGCTTCGAGAAGGGATTTTTTACCGAAACCACTTGATTCTTAACCGGACGAGCCTAAAAGAGCTGAACTGCAAGCAACAACCTACTAAGAGTTAGGAAACAACTTAGAGCACCTAATAGACTTGAGGAAAGGAACTAGGGATGCCGGAATTTACCACTCAGCGCTCAAACAACCTTGAGAACAAGCTGACTTGTGTTTGAAATGACCCAGCAACCAAGATCCCAAGTCACCGGGTTATGGGTAACAAAAATCAAGGCCTTCCGAGTTGTGGGTACTCACCGAACACGATCTTTGAGATCAAATGCTCGATGAACAGCAACCGAACACACTTAAATCCTGCAATTATAATGCCGATAATGAATGGGTATCGATTAAAACATGGTTTTAAGGCTTTAATCTCTAATGGGTATTGAACACTTAAGCAACAAAACTAAGAACAACATTGAACCTTACCCAACGGACCCGATATCATGCAATACGGTTTATAATAACCTCGAACAACGCACTAGAACGATCCTTGGGCAGTGGGTATTCAAGTCGATGTGTTTCGAACCTAATCGAACACCTAGACGGCGCTGCAGATCAGAAAATCGAACACCATTAAACTTTTCAGCACATAAACCGTTGGGCATTTTAGTTCTAGCATTAACCAAGGATAGGTAAGTGCCTAAACTTACCGAAACTGCCAATCGCTGCTGGAAACGCCCAAGAATGCCGCTGGACAGAGGCGAAATCAGCTGGAACGAGGACGACGAGACTCCAAATTGCTAGGCACGCGAGATCTAACCAAAACGAACCTAGAGGAACTTGTATCCAACCTTGAACCACAAGGAAAGGAAAGAAAAAGGCTTACCCACGACTTCCTAAGGCTGAAACGCGGAGGAAACGATGCTACGAGTTGCTGTCCACACAAGACCTAACCAATACGGGCAAGAAGGAGTTAGATCGGGCCTTCACGAACACACATGAGTGAGTTTGAGACATACCCATGAGGTTCCCTGCTGAAAAACGGCGTGAAAATGAGGACTCACGCGACGGGCTGCAACGCGACTCAGACAGCGGCGGCGCTACACAACGAACAGAACGGCACGACGAGCACGACGACGGCGAGAGATGCGGCCGAAGATGAAGAACGAGAGGGAGAGAGCTGCGGGAGATAGAGATGCCGGGAAGGGTCCTCGCGTGGCTGGCGGCGCAAGACGAAGCTGAAGGAGAAGGGGCTAGCAACCAGAGGTTTCACAAAGAAGAAGAGGAACAAGAGATTTTGAGGGGGGGGGCGGCTGCTTCATGATAATGAGAGAAAGAGAGATGGAGAAGGGCTCTAGGGTTTCTTTTCTTTTTTTTCTCCTTTTCCTAAACTTGAAATAAAACTTGGACCAAAGAAAGCCCAATTTAAAAAAAAAAAAAGAATTAGGACTATCTAAGATTCGATTTCAAAACGCCAATTTGGATTTTAATCCAAATCTTAGCTCTTAAAGAATTCGGGATTAAAACGGATTAGAAAGAGTTTGGGTCTTTTGATATTTAAAATAAATATCAAATATTAAGCCTCTAACTTTAGGAAATTTAAAGATTTAATTAAAAATCTCTTTCCCCTAAATTTTAAAAATTTAGCTTAACGACCCAAGGCCAAAGTTAAATTCTAATTTTCCCAAATTAGAATAAGAACGCCCAATACATTCCAAAACGACTCGAATTCGAAACGCGGGGCGTTACACAAATCATCGACAGGACACTCTTATATCCTTGCAGGAACTGATTATATCTCAAGATTGGCTGAAGTTGTTGCATTAAAAGAAGCAAAGAAAGAAAATGTAGCAGATTTTGTTCGTAATCATCTCGTTTATCAATATGGCATTCCTCATCGCATCGTGACAAATAATGGAAGACAGTTCTCTAACAGTTTGATGGACATGTTATGTGAAAAGTTTGGCTTCAAACAATATAATTTGTCTACGTACAATGTTGCGGCGAATGGGTTGGCTGAAACATTCAACAAGACATTATGCAACTTGTTGAAGAAAGTTGTCTCGAAGACGAAGAGAGACTAGAAAGAAATAATTGGCGAAGCATTATGCGCATACCGGACCACTTATCGTACTCCAACAGGAGCCACACCCTACTCTCTTGTCTATGGAGTAGAAGTTGTCCTCCCTCTGGAAAGAGAGATCCCATCGTTGCGAATGGCAGTGCAAAAAGGTTTGACTGTAGAAGACAATGTTAAGTTACGTCTTCAAGAGTTAGAAGCATTAGATGAGAAAAGACATGATTGTCAACAAGCTTTGGAATTCTAACAAGCGCGCATGTCTAAAGCTTTCAACAAAAAGGTACGACCTCGTTCATTTCAAGTTGGTGAGCTCGTACTCGCGGTTCAAAAACCTATCATCACAACTCGACATACAGGACACAAGTTTACACCTAAATGGGATGGATCCTACATTGTGAAAGAAGTCTATACAAATGGATCGTACAAGATAGTTGACAAAGACGGGCTCAAAATGGGATGTAATACTCCTTATCGTAAGAGTATAAACTACATGATACTCCTAGCCCGCATGAGTTAAAAAGGTGAACGACCCAAAAAAAAAATCAAATTTGTACCCTGAACTACGTTATGACTTGATCCCATATATTAATGGGTACGTAGGCAACTTAAATAAAACTTTAAGCTCAGTCCATAAAATAAAATAAAAAAATCATTATCCCATGTTGGTAAGGAAGGAAATTTGTTCTTCAATAATACAAAAAAAAAATGTAAGTGAATTATGATGAGAAACAAGTCTGATATTGAATGACAAAGTTTGCCTATTACAAAAAAAAAAAAAAAGGATACATCTTCGATATAAAAAAAAATGCTACAAAAGAAATTGAAGTTCAATCATGATATCCACTTGTAGTTCTTCAACTCTTCTTGTGCATCTTTCAACATCCCACGAAGTATCGTCAGATTTTTAGCATCAGCATCAGTAAGAACAGGGGCATCTTCAATACTACTTATAGTTCCTCGCAGTTTGGAAGCCTCGAGTTGATGTTGTTTTAAAAGGTCCTCCTTCTCGACAATCGACTTAGAAATCTCGCCTCGCCTAGCTTTCACAGCTTAAAGCTTAGCTTCCAATTCTTCTTCTTCTCGCGATGCTTGCAAATGTTATTGCTGAAGTATACCCTTTGATGCGAGTAGTTCACTTTCGCTATATAGTATCTTCTCCAAGCAAAACTTAGTTTCTTTCAATTGGTGATTCTTACTCTATGAAGTTAATTGATAAGAAAATGACGACTACAGCTGGTTATACTTCTCTACCTTCTTGAAATACGCACTTACAATTTCTTTAAGAGGATGCAAGCTGGGTGCACGAGTCTCAAAAATTGCATGAAGTATTTTGACTGCCTCTTGTTCAAGGCGAGATATTTTGTCGAAGGGAGTGTGTATGATCATTTGATGTATGTTGTTCCCACAGGTAAGGGCAGCTTGTTTCCTATAGTTGGAAATCACATTGTCAGCACAATAATCAGAGATCTCAGACGCAGCTACATGGGTTGTTGTCTTCATTTGTCCATAAATTTCATCAGTTACAGGATGACAAGATGGAGTCACAACTCTATCCATTGGCGCTTTGAAATTTCCCATACATGCAGCTATAGAATAAAAAACGTCTGGACACACAAAACAAAAGGGGACTATGATGCCCCTCAGCTTCTATAAGGGGATCATTTACAGGTGACTGCACAAAAAAAAAAAAAAGAAAAGTAAGCAATAATGATAATAATAATAATAGTAAAATATTATTAATGGAGAAGTAATAAGAAAAAAACACTTACCAGTGGTGCAGGGAGTTTAGGAAATTGTGATACGCTGGGAACTCCATAAAAAAAAAAAAATCATCTTTGCATACTGATGGTTGATTAGACTTTTTAGGCCTTTTCCAATGATGATCGCCACTACTACTCTGACTACCATTGTTATCGATAAAACAAAATTCACCAGGTTCAAAGAGGCAAATCCTTTTACCTCCATGATTATTACCGACCTTCTTAGGTAACTTGGGCTTAGAGGGAAGAGGAGAAGCGCTGTCCACTAACTTTTGTATGCCTTCTTCAGGATAATTCCCATGCTTGGCTAACCACCAACTTTTGTAGCGTTGAGTAACTTGAGTGTGTGGTTTCGTTGCATGAGCAGGAAGGTATACTTGAGATAATGTTTCTCTTTGAGTGCATATCTTCCAAAGACGTAACACATTCGCTAAATTTGCCTCGGGAATTTCTTTACCCAAGTCATTCGGTATGTCTTGATAGAATCCAAATTGTCGACTAAATCGACAAGGACTATAAGCTTCAATAACCATCAAAGATCCACAACGTGAAGACAAGAAGCATGACCGAATGCTTATGAAGAATGAAGGAAGCCGAAATGATAATTTCCCGTCATCTTTCAAAAGCTCGCCTATATTTCTGGCTTGAAGACTTGCATACCACGACAAATATTTACCTTTGTGAATATGTACACGGGCTTCAAAATCGTTAAAGTACTTAGCCCCACCCTCGCCAGAAAACCCAACCATCATCGGGCCAATTACAAGTGTTGGAACTTTGTAATGTGTGTTAAAATAATAAGCCAGCCAAACATGGACATAGTGCAAAGGGAAACATGCCTTTGAAAATCCAGCAGAAGGAGATGCATTGTGAATCTGGTCGAGTCCATGATAAATATTGGCCAAAACAGGAATAACAAGATTGAAAACGTAACCTTCAGCCATAAGACTGGCGACTTTAAAAACTCCTGGACGAAGAGAAGCACGTTGGTCGGGAAATACAAATACGCACAACCAACAAGAAAGAAAGGCAGCCAAGTATGTTTTATCTTTTAATTCATCTTCTACGTCCAACATGCAAAATAGATCCATTTCTTTTTCCGACCAACTGTGACGCTTGATAGGAGCCCCATCCAGATTATGGGTCTAACGTGGACGAGAAGTCTTCTTCCGCTTTCGGGAAGGATGTTTTTCATATTTCGAATCTCCTTTAAACGATAAAGAAATCCACAATTTGATAGGAATTTGAAGGCGATCGCGTCGTTGAGATGCAATGTGATTGTACGCAGCAAAAAGGTACTCACAACTTTTCGGGCAATCTTCATTCTCTCGATCAGGCGAGCCTAATAATTCCTTACAGCAATGAACAACTTCATCATAAAACCTACCCTTGATGGAAAGACCTCCTAATCTCCACATGTCCCATAAAGAGATAGACAACTCTCCTGATGATGTGTGAAGTGTATTTGTGGATGGACACCATGCTTCACAAAAAGCTCAAACTATATCATTATTGTGATCATAAGTGTATAGGGAAGCCATTACAGCATCAAACAAACGAGCCTTCTTCAGTATCGGCGTATTTAAAGAAATTACGACATCTAACCATTCCCAATAATCAGGTATATAAAAGAATTCTCCATGAATTCTTATTGAACTACCCCAGCGAACTTGTTTGTCTCCAATAATTCGACGACCTAAAGTTGATTCTTGATTTTCACCCGGTACCTTGCTATGCACTGGAGACTCTAAAAACCACGCCTTCAATTAACAGTCGTGACTCAAAAGTCTTTCTTCTGACCATCTAGACAAAGATGTTGAATTATCTAGGCAATGTTGTGATCCCCTAAAATTACCAAATATTGTCTCTCCTACTGGAAGATAACGCCATTTTCAACAGGTTGATCTCTATCCTTGAAGATGACTAAGCAGTTTTTCTCAGGATCAGGGGGGTTAGTGAAATACACCATGATGGAGATAAGTTTCTCTACAAAAAAAAAAAAAAAAAAAAAAAAAAAAAATTGCTGTCAATCTTGTCCAAGAAGTTATGAAGGCAAGAAAGTGATGCATGAATAATCAATCATACAAAAAAAAAGTAATCAACCCTGTAAGACACTACAGTCATCAAAGTGACTAATCTGGACAGGTGGTGAAATCACTGCAAGTGAGTTTGAAAACGATCACTGTAGGCAAATCTGGAGGCTACTCAGATCACCCAATAAAATAGGGACTGGTCTAGCAGGAGTGCATCACTGTAGGCAAATCTGGTGACCACCCTTGCAGGCTACTCAGATCACCCAATAAAATAGGGACTAGTCTAGCAGGAGTGCATCGCTGTAGGCGGATCTGGTGACAACCCCTGCAGGCTACTCAGATAACCTAATAAAATAAAGACTGGTCTAGCACGAGTGCATCACTGAAGGCGAATCTGGTGACTACCCCTGCAGATCATATGTGGACATTGATGAAACATATGCATATTTGGAAAAAAAAAAAAAAAAGAGTTTGAATATGTATCTTCCAAATGATGGGCAAAGGTTGATGTTATTTAGGAATTTCCTACAATTGCTATTTAGGTAAAAATATTGCATCCTCAAAATTACATGAATCAAGAGAGAAATTTTGGCTTAATAAAATTGACAAGCCAAGAAACCTCAAATTATTGCTCAAAATACCTATCTACCTCCAAATTCATGTTCAAGGTAAAAAAAAAAAAATTGTTGTCACAATTTTGGCTAAGATTAATTTTCCAATTTAAAAAAAAAAAATATATATATATATATATATATATATATATTGGAAATCAAAATTCAAAATTTGGCCAAAATCAATGTTGGTAGCGAAAACGAAATTATTTGGAATTATAAGTTAATATTCTTATTAATTTCGTCTATCGACACAAATTAAAGTTATGAGTAAACGTCATATATTTTTCTCACAAATCATGCTTTTCAAAATCCATGCACGCATATAGGTGAAAAAATTTCGAAAAGGGGACATTTGTTCAATGTGAAATTTCGGCCAATCACAAATTGCCACGTCATTAATTTGAATTAATGATAAAATAATTTTGGGGACCAATTACAAATTTACACGTGTCCCTAAATTAAATTATTAGATATTAAAATTTGGTAAATCAAACAATGCCACTTGTCTATTATTGATCCATCAGATGACATAAGCCGAGTAAAATCAAGCTATGCCACATGGCAATTGGACCCGAGACTAATGTGACCGGAGATCATTGAAGAAATTTGGCTAAATTACAATAATCCAATTTTATTAAAAAATGAGTTGGATTAAAGCCCAAATAGAGTAAAAGCCCAAAGGTTGGGCCCAGACACAAGCCCATGTGAGGTCCATGAAACTCTATAAAAAGAGGAGACCACCATTCATTTTGGGGATTCACATAGAGTCAGAGAAGCCAGAGTCCACAGCATTCTCCCAAGGTCCAGAGTCTTCAGAAGTCAGAGAGTCCAGAGAATTCAGAAGATCCAATGTAGCAGCCAACTTTTTCTATTAAAAAAAAAAAAAAAAAGAGAAAAAGGGGAGTGGGCAGCCCGGTCAAAGGGGAAATGGGGGGAAAATTTCCCCCCACATTTTCGGTCAATTGACCAAATAAAAAAAAAAAAAAGAAAATCTTAACTCTCTCTCCCTCCCACGAATGTTCTCTCTCTCTCTCTCTCTCCCTCTGCTCCATTCTCTCCCTCGCTCGGCAATCTCTCTCCTTCTCTCTCATCCGCACGCTCACCGCCGACGCCGCCTCAGTGCCGCACGCCGCCGCCCGTCCGTCGACGCCGCCGCCACTCGACCATCGTCGCCGCTGCCGTAAGCAACCGCCACCGGTAACGATTGTCTCTCTCTAACCCGTTTCTCTTCTCTCTCTCTCGATCTTGTTTCTCTCGTCTCTTTCTCTCTCTCTCTCTCAGCCACTCTCTCTCTGTGTAGGAGATCCGACGTGCCGCCGCCTGCAACCCACTCACGAGCTGCCGTCGATCTGCAAGTCGCCGTCGCCACTGTAGGCGTGGACAACATCGAGGAGGGACCTTTTTTTCCACGTTTTCGGTTGTTTTAGGTGAGTTTCCGCATTGGGTAAGTTGGTTTGAGGCTTATGTGGGTTAGTTCTTGCATTTAAACGATTACCCATTCGCTTTTTCTCCCGTTCAGCAAGCGTACCCATTCAATTTCGGCGATTCAAGCAGTGGGTCTTCAAGTTTCAGCGTGTTTGAGCAATTCTGGCTTTGGGTAAGTGAACTAAGTTAAGTTTTGAATTATTTAATTGTGTTAAAGGAGTACCCATTGATTTTGGCTATTGAATTTAATATGCCCATTGCGTTTGGTGATTAAATTGTTGGAGTTAGGTGGATTTGAGAGCTTGGACAGCAAGCGGTGCTTCTGTTTTGGTTTGCTAAAAAGCCTCGGAGTTAAGAAATTTGTTGAAGGTTGATCCAATATCTTCTTCACTAAGGTAAGTAGCCAATTGGATTAAAGTTCTAAGTGTTATCATGGATTTAACCAAGCATGGTTGGTTCTTCTTTTCTTGGAAGCATGAAAATGGTTAAGCATGTTTTGGTTAGTTGTTGTTTATAAAGTTCGCCTCCATGTACGTAGCCCCTTTGGAATAAATTCTGTGTTTGAAAACTCATTTAAGCTGGGTATGACTTATAATAGAATGAGTTGGTTTTAATCCCTGAGTTGCCTTAGCTTGAAATGTTATGCATTGAGATGACTGTTTGCTCCTAGCATGTATATTAAATATTTGGATTGAGGTTAGGTGTTATGTATACGGTTGCCTTCGGGAATATGGATGTTGTGTGCTTGTGCTATGTAATGTGTGGAAAGTGTTGGACTGTTGTACATTATGTGTTGTCTGGTATTGTTAGTGAACGACGAGGAGCTGTGTCTTATCTCTGGTTAGGAGTGTTGTTGCCGCCTTCGTTTCTTGTTCTTGAGGTTGTTGGAGTTGTGAATGGTTTGTGTATGCGAGGTCTGGCTCGTTATGGTTATAGGAGTGTATTATACTTATTTTCAGGTGCAAGGAAAAATTTTGGGTTCCCTCTGCGTACGTCGTTATGCTGCCGAATTTTCGGTAACCTCATGACGGCTTAGGAATCATATTTACCTTGAGGGAAAGGATTAGGAAAGAGAAGGGAATAGGCTAGTGTCGTAGACGAGGGTCGTGTCAATTAAACACCTAGGACTGAGATGTAATAGACTGAAATGAGGGGCTTAATGGGCGGGACTTGGCTTCGCAGTCTAGGTGCCATTTACTAACTGTGGAAGTAAATTCCTGACTTAAACCCATGAACGCTCCACCAGTAAAATGGTAGCTTAGAGCGCTACACGCCTATTAGTGCCTTGAGGGATGAGACTTAGCTCCACTGACTGGGTGACATCTACCATCAGTAGGAGTAGAGACCTCCCAAAACTCCCACTTGTGCACTATCAGTGAGTTGGCAAACTTATATATTTATAGGTGTACTAATTGAACACGAGACCCGAACCGCAAATGAAATGAAATGAAATGAGATGACCTAACCCTAAGGCCCTTAACTCGAATAAAATGTTAAAGCCTTGATTGCTACTTACTGAGTATTTTCTTAAATACTCATTCTTTTCCCTTACATACAACTGCAGGTAGAGGTAAAGGTGTGCAGTACGCGTGACGGAGAGCTGTTGAGCCATGGATCTCCTTTAGGATAGTCTTCGCATTTTTACAATTTGAAATTCTCCTTTGAACTTGTATTGAATGATTTACGAGTTATTCCGCTTTAAGTTTCGTTTGTTCTGTTTTAAACTGGGATCCCAGATTGAAAAGTTTCGCAAATTTCTAAGTATGGTTTCTTTAAATGAAATTTCCCGCTGTTCTTAGAAGAAGAAGGAAATGCATGTAGTAACGACCTTAGGTTCTAGGCATGAAAAGTAGGGTCGTTGCATCAAAGATTTAGAATTTGGCCATCTGAAGACTCGGAAGATCCAACGACTGGAAGACTCCAAAGAATCAGCCGTTTCTTCATCAAGATACAAGTTGAAGATTCAACCTTCCTCCGTCTGAGATCAAGCTCACCAGCCCTCAGATCTGACTCTACATTTTGAGAGAAAGCATCAGAGGATAAATATTAGAGATTGTAACACTTATACATACATAATCAATAAAATCAAGTTCATTTCCATGAATTAAATTTCCTTGTCGAAATCTCGTGTGAACAGCTACTACTATTAAAAAAGTATTGATATTCAAAAACCATCATAATTAGGAACTTCTTGCAGCTCTATACTCGTAGGAACAAACTTGAATCATCACTTGTGTTCTTACATTGAATCATCCAATTTCGTACCCAAAAAGTTAGTCCATTCGTATAACAGCTTTTAAGCACTACAGTTCACATCGTAGTTGACGAGGCCAGTTTGACGGGGCGCGAACTTGTCGAAGGTCCGTGTCAAAGCAAATTTATAATCCACGATCACTAAACTACTTGCGGTAGTAGTGGTCGGGGTTGATCACAGGGAGTGGCGGTAGGCTATTTATTTCCTATTTATTTTGAGTTATAAAAGCGGTAAATGGGGGGATTGGGATACTAATGCAAAAATTTTAAATGAAGGAAATTAAAAAGACAAGAAATTAAATTGCATGGAACATAGACAAGGAAGAAAATTAATGGTATTAGGCAACGCCGATTGGAGAGATTTTTTTAGTTGAATGATATACTTTGATAATTGTATTCCTACATGTTTAAGGCTAACCAAAATTGCTTAATTGCCCAATCGATCTAATCTGAACTCATAAAAGACCAAAAGCCCACGTAAGCCATCTAACCCGATCATACATCGTCGATCGAATTAGACTCTAATTGATTAATCAATTAATCTGATTGAACAGTCAAATAAAACAATCAATTACTTCTAACGCTATTTTGGATCCTAGACCTATCGTCTCAAACAACGAAGTCAGAGTCTACTCTTGGGACCCGTGCCCACAAATCAGTCTATGTGCTAACTATTGTACCAATTATCCATTAGCTACTTGGAAACTAGTTTTTTAGCATATTATTATTATACGAGGTGCACGTTAGGGCGTCAATCTAACCTACTACACATGCTAATTATACATATTGAATCCAAAATACATTTGTAATATGAAATCAAAGAGACATTCAGTACATGGAACTCACAAAGAAATACATTCTATAACCCAATAATCCTCCAATCAGCGTCAACGGGTTTAGATGGCGATAAAGCCGACTAAAAACCGCGACTCTATGCTATAATAAATATGAAATACAAGAGGAATCAATAAGAAAACAAACAACCTTGACTTTGAGACGTGAAAGATGGAGGAATCCGAGAGAAAAACCAAAAATTACAACTCTCCACCACACCCTAAGGAAAGAATAAAATGAGGGTTTATATAGAATTTTAATCATGGTGTCGAGACGTCGTGCCCTCTAAGTCTAGGGTTCGAAAACGGGCCAGCAACTTGACGCTTGACCTTCTTCTAGCATGCTTTATTCTTTAATTCTTCTTTGTTGCTTGCTTGACTCAGGTCTCGAACCTTTGACTCCTTGGAACCATTCTCCGGGCTCATCATGATCCTCACAGTCTTCTCACCTCCTCGAGATCCATGGCCCTCAAGTTATCTCGAAAAGTCTCTAAATCACCCGAATTAGCTCCAATTTTTGTATTTCATCCCTGTTGCCCTAAATGCACAAATAATCTTCAAAATAGACAAATAAAACATAAAGTATGCTCTAAAGGGTTTAGATTAAAAACAAATAAATAGGGCTAATTTGGTCCTATCTGTACTATAGGTTTTGCATTTATTAAACTGTTGGCTATAAAATGAAATTTAAATGGTTTAACTAAACAAACTTCTTTTTTAGTGTCGAGTATCTAATTTAAAGTCAAAATATTTGTGTTAAAAGTTCTGGGGTGTTAGTCTGAATATAATATTTCAATCTTGTTTCTATTACTATTCCACAAGCATAATTAAATAACACATTAATATATATAGCTCATTAAAGAGATAATTGAAAGTTTATAAACATATTAAATAAAATATAATCGTCGCAACTTTGACACAATAGTAAAAGTGGATGAACTAAACTTATAACATACAACAATTTTGAATATTACAAATATTTAAATAAAGAAAATGAAATTACTAAACATGTGTAAAATAATTATAAGTTTATATGTAGATCTCAAGAAAATTTCAAGACAAGAAGAGCGTTAACGGGTCTACCTTTGTAGTTTCGAAGAGAATTGAATTAACTTTGTAACAATTTTAATAAATATAGAAAGTTGAATGGTATTGTTAACTATTACAATAAAAATAGTATAGTCTATATATAGAAGAACTGTTTTTTTTCTTTTATAGAATATCAAACAATTTAAACTTACAAACTACTATATTTAGCCATTTTTAGTTTTAGAAATTCATCGTCAAATTGATTATATTACGAGAAAAAGTTTCATATAAAGACAAAGCTAACAGGTGTGAATAAGCCATATCCTTGTGCAATAAAAAGTGAGTTTACCCATAAAAAAGCATACCAAAAAGCAAACCAAAAAGCATCATATTACATATTTTCAAAAAGTTGGTTCAGAAAGCAGCATCAATTTCATGCAAATGTCTCATTCAGTTATTCAGCTTTCTTTTGATTTTCTTGCTAGTTATTACACCAACAGTTAACAATAAAAAAACACATAAATTATGTTGGATTATTATTTTGATTGACACAAATAATAATACATTCCTATGTCTCAATTCCTCATTAACATTTTTGTTTTTACTTCATAATGTTTATTTTGTTTACAAATTCAAGTAACCCAACTTATGCTCGAATTATAGGTTCTTTGGCTGGACGAAGTTTTGTACAAGAGACAAGTAGAAGAAGATTGGAGAATCTTGTCTATGAAAATCGTGGTGTGGCCCCGCCAAACGACAACGACATGGTTCTAATGGATTATTCTCCACCGAGAACTAGCCCTGATGTCCATAACTAGCACAAAGAAAGGAAAAAAAAGACCACAATCAAACTACTAAATATATATATATAATACGAAGAATTATTGGATAATATTGTTTGTGTGATATGAAATTGTATGTTTCTATACTGTTTGAATATATACAGTTGTTATTGCTTGAAGTTAAATTCAATAAATTTTACAAAATTTGAAGTACTTCTATATAATCAATATTGTTGTCTGTATGTGTATATATACATGGAGACAATAATTAAAAAACTTAATATACATTGTAATTTAAGTATGTTGTATCTCCTAATATTGAAAGATGGATGAGTCCAATTAGGTTGTTGTGATGATAATTTTTTTTGTTTAAAAAAAGAAGGAAATGAATACATCAATAGACAACAAACATCATAATTTACGTTTTGTTTAAAGGAAAATAAAATATTTTAATGAGGACAAATTAATAACGAAAACGATAGTCAATCTCCTAAAAAATCCATAAAAAAAAAATGGAAATCAAACATAAGATGAAAGAAACAAAACTACCAACAACGAAGACATTAGTTACTTTATTTTAACATATATGCATTGGTCATATTTGGTATAAATAATAATTGCTACTTTGAATGAGTGAAAAATAGTCTAATAAAAATAATTTGTAATATATATTGAACCATACATAAAAGCATTAAAAAAAAATGATGGTGATGTAATTATGATTGTAATAACAAGCTGTAGAGTCTTAAAAATTCAATAACACATTATTTAACTTTGTAAGTCACTATGATTGTATAATATAACTCATTGAAAACTACATGCATTATTTGATACAAAATTCTAGTTTCTAAAAGCCCTATATGAAAGCATGTAAATAAAATAACGAAGATGTAACAGTGATTGCAATAACAGGTTGCACAATCATAAACCATCATTTACATGTTCTTTGACTTTTTAAATCACTATGATTATTAAATACCTGCTTTTTCCCATGAGAACTTTGTTTTTTTTTTTTTTTTTTTGTAAAATAAACATTGTACAACTACAAAAATTGTTCATTTCTAAAAACCATGTGATGACCAACCTCTTCCTGTTATGAACTAAAAGCTCCAAATAGGCTCTACGTAAAGTTCATTAGATGGATTCTAAACATTTACTGACTAATGAAAATGTATGTCACATGCGGTGGCGGATCCAAAATTTTATGTTGGGAGGCACACGTTCATATTAGGTTAAATTACAAGTTTAGTCCTACACTTTGATTTTGTGTCTATATGGTTCCTAAACTTTAAAAAAATGTCTAATAATTCTCTGAATTTTTAATTTTGTGTCCAATAGTGTAACGCCCCAGGCCCATGATTCGGAATCCGGATTTGGCACCTCACGGCCCCGGCATTCCCCTACATCCTCTGTGGCCTGGCGACGTCACCATACTCGTCTTAAACCACTTCTAAGAGTGAAAACTGTCCCCACAAACCAACACGGGGTCCTTCTAGCATGTTTTGTCCTCACTCACATGCTTCCTAGGAAAATTCCCAGGAGGTCACCCAACATAGAACTTCCCCAAGCCAAGCACGCTTAACTTCAAAGTTCCTATGATTGAGCCACCGAAAAGTTTGAGGGAAGCTTGGGGAGGCTTTGGGATTTCCCTACATGGCTTGAGAAGTTTGAGGGAAGCTTGGGGAGGCTTTGGGATTTCCCCAGGCCTCTCTTCAAACATTATGATCATCCCAGGGGTGCGTACACTCTTCTGGGGAAAAGGCTTGGGGAGGCCTAGGAATTTCCCCAGCCTCTCTTCAAGCGTCGTGGTCATCCCAGGGATGCGTACACTCTTATGGGGAAAAGGCTTGGGGAGGCCTAGGAATTTCCTTAGCCTCTCTTCAAGCATCGTGGTCATCCAAGGGGTGCGTACACTCTTCTGGGGAAAAGGCTTGGGGAGGCCTAGGAATTTCCTTAGCCTCTCTTCAAGCATCGTGGTCATCCCAGGGGTGCGTACACTCTTCTGGGGAAAAGGCTTGGGGAGGCCTAGGAATTTCCTTAGCCTCTCTTCAAGCATCGTGGTCATCCCAGGGGTGCGTACACTCTTCTGGGGAAAAGGCTTGGGGAGGCCTAGGAATTTCCTTAGCCTCTCTTCAAGCGTCGTGGTCATCCCAGGGGTGCGTACACTCTTATGGGGAAAAGGCTTGGGGAGGCCTAGGAATTTCCTTAGCCTCTCTTCAAGCATCGTGGTCATCCAAGGGGTGCGTACACTCTTCTGGGGAAAAGGCTTGGGGAGGCCTAGGAATTTCCTTAGCCTCTCTTCAAGCATCGTGGTCATCCCAGGGGTGCGTACACTCTTCTGGGGAAAAGGCTTGGGGAGGCCTAGGAATTTCCTTAGCCTCTCTTCAAGCATCGTGGTCATCCAAGGGGTGCGTACACTCTTCTGGGGAAAAGGCTTGGGGAGGCCTAGGAATTTCCTTAGCCTCTCTTCAAGCATCGTGGTCATCCCAGGGGTGCGTACACTCTTCTGGGGAAAAGGCTTGGGGAGGCCTAGGAATTTCCTTAGCCTCTCTTCAAGCGTCGTGGTCATCCCAGGGGTGCGTACACTCTTCTGGGGAGAAGGCTTGGGGAGGCCTAGGAATTTCCTTAGCCTCTCTTCAAGCGTCGTGGTCATCCCAGGGGTGCGTACACTCTTCTGGGGAAAAGGCTTGGGGAGGCCTAGGAATTTCCTTAGCCTCTCTTCAAACATCGTAGTCATCCCAGGGGTGCGTACACTCTTCTGGGAAAAAGGCTTGGGGAGGCTTAGGAATTTCCTTAGCCTCTCTTCAAGCGTCGTGGTCATCCCAGGGGTGCGTACACTCTTCTGGGGAAAAGGCTTGGGGAGGCCTAGGAATTTCCTTAGCCTCTCTTCAAGCATCATGGTCATCCCAGGGGTGCGTACACTCTTCTTGGGAAAAGGCTTGGGGAGACCTAGGAAGTTCCCGGGCCTCTCTTCAAGCAGTTTTAAACTTCTTGCCCTTCGGCTCTCGCTGTGTCTGTCGAATGGCGACCTTTCGCTCCCTGCCTGACTGTCCACCAGATGGATTAGGGCTTTTATCTCGTCCCTCAATTGTATGCATTCACGGGTTGCGTGACCCTGGTCTCCGTGGAACATGCAGTATTTGTTTCTTCTCCTTCTGTCGGGGTCTGATCTCAAATTTTCTGGGCATTTCAACAGATTTGTGTCCTGTATTGCGGCCAAGACCCGATGCTGTCTTTAGCGGCGAACTTCTGCGGGCCTTTTTGCGATTGGGCTTCTGTTCAGCCTCGGCCATTGGTCGAGGAGTGCTCATGTCGGATCTGGCCTACATCTTCTACCCGACGTCCTGTTCCTTTGTCTTCTTGATGCTGGTCGGATATAGTAGCTTCCCGGCTCTCTCTCTCGTTCTGCTGGTTGTCCTCTTGGGTTAGGTCCATAGCATCGTGGGCACACGGATCCTTACAACAGTCTCTGAAGTTAGGGTCGGCCTTTTCCATACCGAGGTCGACCCCAGTATGGCTCGGCGCTTTCTGCTCATACCCGAGGCTTCCCTCTGGTTTCTGAACCCGATCCATCCTGCAGACCACCACCGATGTGCGATCCCAACTGGCAAGCATTCTTCTCGACAGACGGCGCCAACTTTTGATGGTCGATTTTGGTCAGAGGGAACTCACCTGACCTCCACGTGCCACCAACGGTAAATTTGTAGATGAGGGGGAGGACGTGGCCTGCAAGACAGTAAACCTGCACACCGGTGTGGTGCTCTCCACACCGGCTCCGATGCTTAAGTCATCAAACAGAACAGTAGGGAGTGGAAAAGTAAGAGCAAGAGGAGAGAGTAGAGAATATAGAATAGTGTTTAGGGATAGAATCCCGACGAGTCCCCTTCTTTAGTGGCGAAGAGGGATATAAATACCTGTTCATCCTCCTAGGGTTTTTAGGGATTCGGAGGCGTTTTAGGTCAAACCAGGCGAAACCAAGGCAGCCAAAGGTGGTGGGGACCAAACAGCATTGAACGGACTCAGCCCGCGCGAGCGGGCCGAGGCCGACCATGGGCCGAGGCCGAGCAGGGGGTCGGGCCAAAAACCCGACCCCTTCGGTCTTGGCCCGTCCCACTTGCCGGTTTTGCCTCCTTGGTCCATCTTTCAGCCTGATTTCTCCCCGGTTGTCCTCGTCAGCTCCTTGTATATCGGGGTGGTCCAAAATTTCCTATAACAATTAGGAACTTCTTGCAACTCTATACTCTTAGACACAAACTTGAATCATCACTTGTGTTCTTACCTTGAATCATCCAATTCCCTAATCAAAAAGTTAGTCCATCCTTTAACATCCTTAAAGAACTACAGTTCACTTCGTAGTATATGTTTTGCATTTATAAAACCGTTGGCTACGAAATGATATTTAAACGGTTTAGCTAAGCAAACTTCTTTTTTTGTGTTGAGTATCTAATTTAAACTCCAAATATTTGTGTTCAGAGTTCTTGGGTGTTAGTCCCAACATAATATTTCATTATCGTTTCTATTATTAATCCAGAAGCATAATTAAATAAAGCATTAATATATATGACATTAAACACAAAATTGAAAGTTTATAAGCATATTAAATAAACTATCATCGTCGCAACTTTGACACGATAGTAAAAGTGGATGAACTAAATTTATAGCATAAAATAATTTTAAATATCACAAATATTTCAATAAAGAAAACAAAATTACTAAACATGTGTAAAATAATTATAAGTTTATTTGAAGATCTCAAGGAAATTTCGAGAAGGGGGAGCATTAAAGAGTCTTCCTTTGTAGTTTCAAAGAGAATTGAATGAACTTGGTAACAATTTTAAGAAATATAGAAAGTTGAACGATATTGTTAACTATTACAAGAAAAATAGTATAGTCTATATATAGAAGAAATGGTTTTTTTTTTATAGAGTGTCAAACAATTTAAGCATTACGAACTACTATATTTAGCTAATTTTAGTTTTATAAATTCATCATCAAATTGATTATATTATGAGAAAAAGATTTATATAAAGACAAAGTTAAATGGTGTGAATAAGGCATATCCTTGAGCAATAAAAAGTGAGTTTATGTAACGCCCCCACGTTATAAAATTGAGCTAATTCTACATCATTTAGGTTTATTCCCTAGAATTTGTATCAAGCATTTTTGCTAGCCGTTATGTTGATAAATTAGATTTCTTGAAATTTAAGGAGATGAGGTTTTTATTAAATCTTTAATTCTCTAATTTTGGAGTTTAGTTTTCATAAGGCCTTTTCTTTTTCAAAACTTTAATTTTAAGCTCTCCTAGTGTGTTAGAAAGGTTAAACACGAGGAAGTTTAGACTTAAGAAAATTATGTAAAGAAAAAGACTAATGGAAAACCTATGACTAGAAAACAATTCAGTTGTGATGGTGGCACTTTTTTGAGATAGAACTAAGCTCGAGTTTTCATTATCAAAGGATCATAAAACAGACCTCCTTTTCTTTTTTTCTCTAGGGTATCCTACAAATAAGCATATCCTTGAACATGGTTCCAATTTCTTTGGATTTTGCACCAACACATGTGTCGGACATCCCCAAATTCTGAAGTGTCGTAAACTCCCTTTACGTCCTCTCCATAACTCGTAAGGTGTTTTTGGAACACTTTAGGAGGGAACCTTGTTTAGAATATATACAACAGTTTCCACTACAAAACCCCAAAACGAATCAGGTAGTTGAGCATAACTCATCATCGACTGAACCATATCTAATAAGGTTTTGTTTCTCCTTTCTGATACACCATTCTTTTGTGGTGTACCAGGTGCTGAGAGTTGAGAGGAAATTCCATGTTCTATCAAGTAGTCTTGGAATTTTAAATCCATTTACTCTCCTCCTCGATTAGATCGCAGTGTTTTAATTGTTTTACCTAACTTATTTTCAACTTCAGCTTTATACTCTTTAAATTTTTCAAGAGCTTCTGACTTATGAACCATGAGTTAAAGATACCCATATCTTGAATAATCATCAATGAAACTGATGAAATATTCATATCCTCCTTTTGCTTTAACATTCATAGGACGACATAGGTTTGAGTGTATAGGCTCCAGGGTTTCTTTGGCTCTTTGACCTTTTTCAGAGAAAGGTCGTCTTGTCATTTTACCTTCTAGGTAGGACTCACGGGGTGGTAATGAGTCATCCTCTAACTCATTTAGAAGTCCACTCTTAACCAATCTTTCTAATAACCTATAGTTTTAATATAAGTTATTAAAATTCTGTGAGGGCCTCATGTCGAAGGGATGAGGATGACTGTCCAAACATCGCCTGCAATGAGTCCATTATTTCCTTGGTCATAGTCATGCCCTCATGCTTTTTAGGCAGAACATCACTTATGCTTTTCAGGATGAAGACATTTTCCTTATCATTGGCTCTAGTCCATCTATCATAGGCGTTTCGATTTACTGGAGTTCCTGTCGGGCCAGGGTTAGGTGGACATTCTTCCATTAAGACGAATCGAAGATCATCAATCACTAATACTGTATTTAAATTTGATATCCAGGTTCCATAGTTGTCTCCGTTAAGTTTTTCTGAAGCTAATAGTTGCACTAAAGAGCTAGACATGCTGAAAAACATAAACAAATCCTTTATTAGTGAATTATATTGACTATTAATAAATCCAATTTGAGTTTAGCAAAAGGAATAATGTACCCATCTCATAATTATTTTGCAACGATACTTTAGTGAGTCAGAATAACTGCTACCGAGGGGTAGTCAATCACTCCTTCACTAAACCAAGACATTCTTGACTAAAATCTATAACCAGAATAACTCCTTTATTTCGACATCATTTTTAGTTATCGCTACTTCGGTCAAGAATAAGCTAACCATTGGTTTACCTTGTAAGTGTGACCGTCCATTTTCTAAGATTTTAGAGAACGACCCCATCAATGCTACCGAATGGAAAAGCTAATGCTGGGAATGGTTCTAAGAAATCCTTATCCAATTCTGGTGTTTACTGTGTTTCAATCCTTATGTTACATCCCTCCAAATAGTGTGGTAGCTTTAGGGCATACTTAGCAGGCTCAACATAGAGATCTCACGGTGTAAACTAATGGAAGAGACCGTAGGATGCGTTGACATGCTTCCTTCTCCCACTTACTTTAAATACTTTCTCCATTCACTTTGATATTGACTTATGCAAACACCTTCCGAATGGAACAGTTGCGTTAGTAAGGAACACGAGGCCAAACATAAATCTCACCGTGTGAATTTATAAGGAGAGCGTGAGAAAAACTATGTTTATCTTTTCTCCCACTTAGTATTTTAACGATGTTGGGTAAATTGTTACTTAGGCATATTCCAACGAATTGAATATTTACCTAAGTCTAGGTTATAAATTAACCTACAATGTCTAGGGGATTTATAACCTTACATCTCTCACGTGCATGCTTATAAAACCTAGGTTAACCTAACTCAAGTACCAGCCCGATGCCCAGGTAGGAGGTGTTCCGTAAACCGTCAACTTAAATACCTCTAGCCTTAGACAGCATCGAATCGAGTAAGTTCTCTTGTAACCTAAGCTTTACAAGTTATCGACCTATTCTATGAAATTGATCGATTTTGTTTGTTTTAACCCTAGGTGAACATGCAATTATCTTTGTTATAGCTTTTACGTCTATCTCGGTTTATAAATAACTCGCTTATAATAGAGATCGACCTATAACAAACTTTCTTATTGATGTTAACTCTTTAATATAGAGCTAAGGAAGTTTCATGTTGCATGTTTTTGTTCATTTTCGTTTAGAATATATAACGATTATAATTAACGAGAACTATTCATTAAGAATGGATCTAACATGAAACCTAAATCATGCATACTTATATTATAACTCTTTATAACATAATTAAATGCATGAAGCATGCTTCCTATGGTGGGATTTTAAATCTATATGACATACTCTTATGCATATTTCATTCATTCTTATTATAATATGAATTCACAAAGCATAAATAATTAAACCACACTGAAATGGACCGGTTTTGGCAATTCAAGCAAGTAACCAACTAAATTATTACAAATAATAATTAACTAACGTGTTGTGAGGCTCTCGGGAATCTCGAAAAAACCCGAACCGACTTGGAAGGCATCGAACCGAACTACCATTTGCTTGAACACCAATGAACTGGACCAAAAAAACCAGGTCATCTTCCTGGTTCCTGGTCCCGGTCTCGGTCTCGGTCCTCATCGTGTGCATCCTGGTCGAGATTCAAAGCAGCAGCCCAGATTTTTGTTGCTCTGTTTTTCGCCCAACTTGAGTTGTTCTCATACTTTCGATAAATTACAACACTAAACAGACTCTAATGACTCTAAAAAATTACAGACTCTTCTCTACACATTAATTCTCATATTCATGTGAGCAATTACAATTTCATCGACAAATTGAAGAGTAAATAATTGCCAAAACAGTAATATATCAATTTCAGTACCCATGCAAATTAAATTTCAAAATGCTACCCACCATGATCAAATTAAAGCAAATTAGGTGACGAAATCATGCTCTGATAGCAATTGAAAATGTTAAATTGGTTGGATTCTTTTGTTGTTTTTCTTCACTAATGAATCACGAACCACTACTGGATCTTCCTTGCTATCCCCGAGCCTTTGGAACGGATTTTGGGGTCCTCTAGTGATGGAATTTGAAGGGAAAAAGGGAGTGTGAGAGAGTTTTGTAACTATGGTGTTTAGGAAATAATTCCAACACCATAACAACACAGAAGCTCTACCCATTTGAGCTAATCTCTATCATTTATAGAGGATTTGACATGTAAACTCTTCACAAGAGCAGGACACTTCATGAGGGAGTGGATTAAGGTGGCAATCAAAAGGACTGAGAGTGGCTTTAGTCATAAACCACTCCACCTCCAAAAAATACCCTTTTCTGAATTTTAAAAAATTCAAAATGAATTTTCAAATTCATAATTTTATAAATTCAGTTTTTAATTATAAATAATCTGAAAAAACAAAATTCAATTTTTGATTTTTCAATTTTACATTAATTGAAAATTAATTTAAAATAAATTAATAATTCAATATCTAATATTAAATTAATATTTTGCCCTCAATCTCCAACATGAATTCCTATTCATGTTCTTGGTATTTAAAACATATTTAAATATTCAATCTCTCACATATTGGTTTATAAGAAACCCGACGTATCGCGTTGGGAGCTTGTGGGAGCAAAACACTAAGGATTCTCTGGAAGATTTTTCTTTCGGTAAATCACAGAGAGAACAAACGAGAGAGAGGGAGGGTTTGCCTGAATGAGAGGATTGATCCAACTGACCAAATCACATCACAACTTTACCTATCGATCAGTAGCGTAAAATGAGGGCAACTGAATTTTTAATTAAAATTCAAAATTTTAAATTATAATTAATCAACATTAATTAAAACAACATTAATTTAAATCTCATTTAAATTAATAACCCTCTTTAACCTATAGTTAATTAAATTAATTTAATTAAACTAAATTAATTAATTAACTAAAAATTAATTAATTAAAAAAATAATAACATTGGATATCATATATTAAATTATTATTCTCTCTCATAAACTATAGAACTAATGTACATCCAATGAACATTAATTATAACCTATAGTTTCAATATGAATCAAATTCATATTTTAGCTTAATATTTGTACACCTTCGAACATTCAATCCCTCCTTAGAATTTTATCTCAATGCCCCAAATGAGCTACCGGTGGGACCTAATGGACCTACAGATCAGAAGCTCCAACGATATGAGATTAATTGGCTAAACTCATTAACAAAGTTAATCAATATTCGTTAACCGTTGTTCACTCCACTAAAGAACCACGACTGCACTCTTCTCACTGTAGATATATTTCTGTGTCCACGGATGTTGACCATCAACAGCAAGTTAGCCCTTCACGTGTGTTCGTACCCCAACTAGGTCAAATTACCGTTTTACCCCTGGGCTACCTTTTGTTCCTTAAGTACCAGTGTTCCTCTAATGAACAACCTGTTTGAGGTCCAACCAACAAACAGAAGTCTCTCACGTGCCATAAAGAAGGTAGGGCCCATTGTTCAAGACTCGGAGACACCACTTAAGGGAACACACCTCTACTTACCCTAATATCGGGAAGGAGTGAATTCCATCTTGTAAGACTATGTTCCCAACTCCCCACTCGGTCTTGTCCCCAAAATTGTAGGCTTATTGAGTCGGTGAACAAGCCACTCTCTCCCGTACAAATCAAAAGACAATCCCTCATGGACAGGAGTCCATAATCCACTCAGGATTAAGGCCAAGTTGCCTAGGTCATCCTAGTGAAATAGAAACCGAGCTAACTAACGGTGTTATAGTTCGTGGTTAACTATTTCGCGGTCTGGTGTTTGGGAAAACTCATTGCACAGGATACCCCCACTCGCATGTCAACTACATGAACGCGTTGGATCAATACATTTGTATTATTATACAAAGCGGGCTGTATCCATAGTGTCACCAGGATAAGGTACCCAGCCTTATCCGTATACTACAGACCCTTTAGGCTAAAACTTGAACATTGATCCCCGTATGTCCCTACATACTAGTTCAAGCCTCATTCTATTAGCCTTGGATGTTTAGTTTATTGGATTAGGGTTAATAAGAAAAGATATAATACAAACATTGAATAATACATCACTTTTATTAATGTTCGGTCAAATGTACATTTACTATCTACGAGTTTTAGGGCATAAAACCCAACAAACTCCCACTTGAACTAAAACTCAAGTGACAGGGAAAATATATACAATATAATCCAAAGCTGGAAATGGTACATGTATGTTGTACATTACATGAAAAGTAAATATACAAAATACAATAAACTAGGGCATCCTTACACCCACTACACATCTCCCACTTGCCCTATATTATGCTATATACATGTCTCGCAGACCTAGACTTTCTAGATGACCCTCGAACACTTTAGCCGAGAGGGCCTTTATAAACGGATCGGGAATGTTATGCTCGGAAGCAATCTGGGTCACGACCACATCTCCTCTTTGCACAATCTCACGAATAAGATGATATTTCTTCTCTATGTGTTTACCTCGTTTGTGGCTGCAAGGTTCCTTTGAATTGGCTACAGCCCCACTGTTGTCACAGTATAACGTAATGGGCAAGTTCATATTTGGAACAACTTCCAAATCTGTCAAGAACTTTCTTAGCCAAACGGCTTCCTTAGCTGCTTCATAAGCAGCTACATACTCAGCCTCCATCGTGGAGCCTGCTATGCATCCTTGCTTTATACTTCTCCAAACTACAGCTCCCCCGTTAAGGGTGAAAACTAACCCTGATGTAGATTTCCTAGAATCCTTGTCAGACTGAAAATCAGAGTCGGTGTATCCAGTGAGAACTAACTCGTTAGCCCCAAACACCAACATGTAGTCCCTCGTTCTCCTAAGATACTTGAGGATTCCTTTAACGGCGGTCCAATGGTCTAACCCTGGATTTGACTGATATCTGCTGATAATCCCTGTAGCATAACAAATGTCAGGCCTCGTGCAGAACATGACATACATTAAGCTACCCACTGCAGAGGCATAGGGAATTCGTCTCATATCCTCAACCTCTTGAGGTGTCTTAGGAGACTGTTCCGTAGACAGGTGAACCCCATGCCTGAAAGGCAATATGCCTCCCTTGGAGTTCTGCATCGAATATCGAGCGAACATCTTGTCGATATACGTTGCTTGAGACAGAGCTAGCGTTTTGTTCTTTCTATCCCGAATAATCTGGAAGCCAAGAACATATTGGGCCTCACTCAAATCTTTCATTTGGAATTGAGTTGCTAGCCATTCTTTTACGTCAGACAAATACCCTACATCATTCCCAATGAGTAGGATGTCGTCGACATAAAGTACAATGAAAGCTACTTTATTCTTGTTGATTTTCTTGTATACACAAGGCTCATCAACATTTTGGTTAAAACCAAAAGATTTGATAGTAATATCAAATCTAATATTCCAAGATCGGGAGGCCTGTTTCAACCCATAAATGGATCGATTCAGTTTACAAACCTTTTGCTCCTGACCTTGGGTTATGAACCCTTTGGGTTGAGACATAAAAATACTCTCGTCAAGGTTGCCATTCAAAAAGGCTGTCTTGACATCCATTTGCCATATTTCATAGTCATAAAATGTGGCAATGGATAAGAGAATTCTTATGGACTTAAGCATAGCAACTAGAGAAAAAGTTTCTTCATAGTCCACCCCTTCTCATTGGGTATAACCGTTTGCTAAAAGTCTTGCTTTAAGTCTGTACTTTCCCAGCAGCATCTCTTTTCCTCTTATAGATCCATTTACACCCAATGGGTTTGACCCCTTCAAGTGGATCTACAACTTCCCAAACTTGATTGAAGTACATAGACTACATCTAAAGGTCCATGGCTTTGGCCCACTCGTCTTTATCTACGTCATTCATTGCTTGACGATAAGACAATGGATCTTCTACGCCTTCATCAGGTATGACTACTTGTGTTTCTGTTAAACCCAAGTAGCGGTTAGGTTGTATCACAATCCTCCCACTGCGTCGAAGCTCTCCCACTACGTGAGGAGGACTAGATTGACGAGAAGAACTGGATTCTCCAACAACTCTTGTTGAAGGACCAGGTTGAAGTCTGATTAGATTCCGGTCTATTTCAACTTTTTCTATTGGATAAATCAAACCCTACTAAGTAGTAAAGGTTGAAGCCTGGTCAGAGTTGGGTTCATTCCCTTTTCTTTTGGTTAAATCGAACTCTACTAGTTAGTAGAGGTCGAAGCCTAATCAGAGTTAGGTCCATTCTCATTTCTTGTTTGTTAAATCGAACCTTATTCTTGTTTAGAGGTCGAAGCCTGGTCAGAGTCAAGTTCATTTCCTATTTCACTTGGTGTGTTAAATCGAACCCTATTCTTGTTTAGAGGTCGAAGCCTGATTAGAGTCAAGTCCATTTCCTATTTCACTTGGTTGGTTAAATCGAACCCTATTCTTGTTTAGAGGTCGAAGCAAAATCAAAGTTAGGTTTATTTTCATTTCTTTTGGTTAAATCGAATCCTAGTAGGTGGTAGAGGTCGAAGCCTGGTCAGAGTTAGGTCTATTCCCCCCACCCCTACAATGTTGTAAAAAAAAAAATGTTTTTTGGTTTTCATTGTTTACTTTCATTTTCATTTTAGTACTTTTTTGTTTTTAATTAATTTATTTCTTCTTATTTATTATTTAATTTTATTTATAATTTTTTTTCTTTGGTCTTCCACTTCCACTTCATTCTCCTTCTCCCTCTCCCTCTCCTCCCAACTTCCCACTTTCTCACACTCTTTCAAAACCCATTCCCCCTTTTCCCTCAACCATTTTTCTCCAAGTTCTCCTATAAAATAGAGCTTGTGGAGGAGAGTGGAGACAAGAACAAGGTGGAAAAAGAGTGAGAAAAACACAACAATGAGAGAAAGTGAAGAAAGAAGGAGTGATGAAAATCTAAGAAAGGAAGGGAGAGAAAGAGGTGAAGTTTGAGAGAGAAAAGAGTGAAGATTGAGGGAGAAAGGTGAGAATTGAAAGAGAAAGATGTAAATGGAAGGAAGAAGAAAAGAGAAGAAAAAGAGAAGAGAAAAAGAGCATAGAGAAAGAAAATCGTGAAGAAGAAGAAAGGGAGGAGAGAGAAAATAAGATGAAGGTAAAGTTGGTGGGTCCCACTCTTTTATTTATTTATTTATTTTTCTTTCCTTCATATTTACTCATCATTTTTCTTTTATTTGCTTAAAAGCTTATTTCAAATTGTTTATTTGTTTAATGTTTTTTTTTTGTTCCACTTTGATTTTAAGCTAGAATTCAAATCAATTTCAAATTAGCTTTACTTGTGATTTTCTTCGATCAATTTCAACTTGGTTTTTAATTTAAAATTTGTAATTTGAATTTCACATTGGTTTTAATTGACTTTAATTTGGAGATCTCGATTTAATTCCAATTTAATTTTGATTTGAAGTTTTGGTTTCAATTCCATTTTGATTCTTAATTTGGATTTCCAATTCAATTTCATTTTTATATTTTAAAAATATCAATGTCAATTTGGTTTAATTTGGATTTCTAACTCAATTTTTTATTATTATTTTAAATTGATTCAATTCAAATTTGGTTTAGTTTGTAATTTTAGAAATCAATTTGAATTTAGTTTAATTTGGATTTCCAATTCAATTTCATTTTGATTTGGAAATTGATTTAGTTTAAATTCAGTTTAATTTGCAATTTTAGAAATCAATTTGAATTTGGTTTAAATTGGATTTCCAATTCAATTTCATCATGGTTTTAAATTCGATTTCAATTTGATTTAAAATTTTATTTAAAATTTGATTTCCTAAATCAATTTCAAGTTATCTTTATTGTGTCATTTCCCCCAAATAAATTTCGTTTCAAATTGAATTTTACATTAAATCTCCAAATCAATTTCGATTTGATTTTAATTTGGAATTTTTCAATAGATCTAATTGAAATTTTAAAATCAATCTCTACTTGGTTTTATATTGAAAATAAATTTCAATTTTAATTAGATTTGAAATCAATCCATGGCTATGTTTTTCTTTTAAAAAATCATTTTCAATTGTTGAAAGGTTGAGTGAAATTTCAAAGATGTTATTTACTTTTTTGAAATGTTATAGTAGATTGATTATGAAAACTTTAAAGCTAATTTTTTCTAAGAACGGGTACTTAAGCTGATCGAAAGGGAACACCCTGCCTGAAAATTAGCCTAAAATTTAACTAGTAAGTTATTTTGGCAATTGAAATTTTGATTTGATCTTAATTTATAATTTTTCAAATAAACTTCAAGTTGATTCTAAATTGGATTTTCCAAATGAATTTCAAAATAGTTATACTTTAATAAATCAAAATGAATTTCTAAGTGAATTTATTTAAAAATAATAAAATATTTTTTTCCGTTGAATGGTGTCATACCACCCATGATTATTAGTTCACATTTTATTTTTGAAATGTGAAATAATAGATGTGAGAAAAAATAACTCATGTGAAACCTATGACGGAGTTGAGATAATTTCTCAAATTCTTGAGGTGATCAGTTTTCTTTTAATTGACAGAAAATTCTAACATGACAAGCAATTATTGGGTGTAACCCTACTTACTTCATCATATCCTTTCTTTATGTTTTAAAGCTAAGGTAAGATCGAGTGCGACATTTCTTATTTATTTATTTTTCTTCAAAATAAAGGACCGTTTCATGTTATAAAAGGATAATTTAAAAATAAAATGTTGTAACCGTTTTTAAACGGGTGTTGTAGGGGTGCTAACATCTTCCCTACACGCAATCGACTCCCGAGCCTGATTTTTTGTTTTCAAAGACTGGTTTTTTCTTTAAAACGGGTGACCAATCACACCTCAAGATGATTGGTGGCAACTCTAAACCTCTCCTCTTGAAAGACACCCTTAGGAAAGGACGTCGGCCGCTCCGTGTCGCGATGACGTTGCGACAGTATACATACCTTTTTTTCAATTGGCTTTGACTTACTGACCGATGATGATGAAGAGGAAGACTTTAATCTAGGCTTAGAGCTAGGAGAAATACCCATGATGATCCTTTATTTGAGAATGAATTGATGAATGACATTGAAATGTCTGCCATACCTGTATATGAGCATGATCTTCATGCGTTGAATTTAGAAGATCACATGATAGATGATAGCTCTGATCATGAAATTATTGCATCTGATCCTGAGATTGTTGATAGTTTTAAATTTGGTCTTCATAGTGATGATAGTTTTGAATCTGACCTTGATATTGTTGAATTTTTTGATACTGATGATGAAGAGTCAAATGATAACCCTGTTGAGTCTGTTATGAATGCTGACTCTCGTGAGTATATAGAGATAATATCTGATGAATGGTTAGGCTTAGTGGATAGACCACCTTTAGACCTGAGACCGGTTGACATTATGACGCTAAATGACATTGTAAATAACTGTTTTGAGAATAGGGATTTGGAGAAAAGGATTAATTTTTTCGAATTTTTTATGGAACTTTTTTTATAAAAATTTCTTTAGCAGTGAAGAGAGAGGGGAAGGTATGTTTTCTCCCATGTTTGTGTTGGGAAAATCGTTTAAAGATTTTATTCAGAGCCTAGAAGATGACGAGAATTTTTACTTTGAGCCTCCGTGAGCATACCGAGCCTCGTCTAGCTAAAGACGTTAAAGAAATCGCTGCTTGGGAGGCAACCCAAGAATTAAAATTTAGTTAGTTTTTGCAGTAAATAAATATCTTGCTTTGTGATCCAATTTTGTTTTGCAGGCTCAACTTAGCATGTCCCAAAGCTCCGAAAGTCCAATTTTCTCGACCCCAAAAGGATGAGGACAATTTTCTCCTGACTCAGGGAAGTCTCAGCATCTCAGTATCTCAGTAACGCCTCCAAAAATCAACTTAACAAGGAGACATTACTTAACTTTTTCCTAATGTCAACCTCATGCTCCGAAAATTTCGACAGCATAACAATGTAACTTTAACTAACCCACAATTTATTTACAACCTGAAAACAAGATTTAAACACTTCTATAATTCTAAATAACCAACCAGTAGCTACATTACACATCAAACCCAACATAACATCCACAAATTTCCAACCATACAAACTTTAACAACTACCAAGTAAAAATAGGAACCCAAATAACGACCTCATAGCTTTCAACAACACTAACCTCAATTGCCACTAATCTTTACCCAATTACATTGCAAAGGAAAACAACAACCATAATACTACTCAACTCAAAATTAAACCTAAAACAAGTAATATAGAATGGTAGAAGACAAGTCCATAAGAAAACAAAGTCCAACTATAAAGTACTAAGTTTATCTAATATTATATTCTTTCTCAGGCCTGCCCCTCAGCATCACCATGCTCGTTGTATTCCTCACCACCTGCAAAAATCTGGTGGTGGATCAGTACAAAACCAAGGTACTGAGTAAGTGACTCACACCTGAAGAGCCATTAAACAACGTGCAACATACAAGACAAACATCATGCTTTTCAATCACAATAACATGCCTTATATGCCCAGGTGCACAATCAACACATAGAACATACTCAACTAATACAATCGTGCAACAACCACACACCTAACACATGAATTTCGCACAAAACACATGAATTCCGCACCATGTCATGCATACTCAAAATACATGAATTCCGCATCATGCCATGCAACTCAATCTCCTTTGAAGTTCCACGAGCTCGCTCAACACTCATAGCCCTAACAAAGCTCTCTAAGACTGTTTCCTTCGAGTCACGCCGACCCCTGACCATATTATCCAGGGCCTCGACGTTTCTCTACGACGCTCAGTGCTCAACCCTTGACCATATTACCCAAGGCCTCGAACTGTGTATTGCCTCTTGGCCATATTACCCAAGGCACCCAACGACTTCACAATCAAGCTATACATCGCCCCTTGGCCATATTACCCAAGGCACCCGTTGCTCCTCTTAATCCATTGGTGACATACCACCCCTCGACCATTTTTACCCGAGGCACCTGGTATTCACCTAACTTTCCTTTTAGACACACAAGGTCCTCTAACCTCACAATCTCACTAGAATGCATGAATCCTACTCATCATGGTTATAGACCATGCTTCGTGCCAATGATATGCTCACAAACTAGAATTAACATCTCAAACATGTTTTGTAAAAAATGCATTAAGCAATAAAACACATCAAGTGAACAACACGCTCACAACATTATATGCATGAATTTCAAGCAATCACAATGAAGCAACATATTTAACACAATAGTTTCACCATTTCAGCTCAACGAAGCAGTTCATCATGTTCAAAACTCGTCATGAACATATAACACGTACATATCTATACAACATATGATAAAACCAAGCAAGTAAAGCACACCACATGCTAGCACACAAGAAAACAGACCCAACAGATAGAATTCCACTTACTAATTCCTAAAACGCTTTTAAGAAAACCTAACGAGCTCCTGCAATGAAAAGGACAAGGTTTCAAGGCTAGGGTTCACTTGCTAACCTTAAACTAAGACAAAAAGGCTTATAAGAGATGTTCTTACCCAACAAGAAGCTTAAGCTAGGATTCAAACACTCTGAAGCAAACCAAAACAATAAACAAGGATTTCAAGGGTTAAGAACCTGCTCACAACACATGAAATTAGCTTAATAAGGTCTAAACGAAGCTTTGCTACTTAATCGTTACCAAAAACAGACTTGGTTCTTGGCTAGAAGTGATCAAATGAGTCTGAACCTATGAATAGAGAACTCCCAAGCATTAGGAATCAATTAGCCGAACTACAAAACACTATTAATGAGTTCTAAAGGGTATAAAGTGGGTTGAAACATATTCAATCAACCAAAACTAGCATGGAACTAATGCTAGTTGGGGCACACCGGAGTCTAAATCCACCAAACCGAAGTTAACAAGCTATGGGTAATCCGATTTGGGACCTTTTGGGCTATGGGTATCCATTGAAAGCAAACGTTGAGCTCAATTTGATCCTGGCTAGTGCTCAAAGATACTGAAACTTGCACATTTGGAGTCATTAGTAGGTGGGTATCACAAAACTAATGAAGATCGAACATGGGCTTGTGTCGAACCTTATCGAAACAAGTGTGACAATTCTGTTCAACCATCCAAATCACGTACAATAAGGAAAATAATCCCCCACGTAGGTTTTAGGACTACAATGCCATTGTTGAGCTCGAGTTCGTGTAAATCTAAACACATATGGGTCGCTGCACACCATCACCGCTCGTGGTCGAATCGAGGTACGCATGAGGAAGGTTGCTACACACTCGAACACGACAAAGTTGAAGAGGAAGATCACTGTGTGGTCGTGGGTCCTTGCGGATTCGTGCTGGAACGAGAAGCGTTCTCGCGTGGGCATGTGTTGATTGCCAATGAAGAACCACACCACCGATGGGTCGTTTTCACGTAGACCGAGAAGTGAAGGAGTACTCGTCGACGAAGGGAAAACGAGGGTGGAGGAGGAGATCGACGATCGTGGGTGTTTATTGCCGGTGGAAGCAAATGAAGAGGGGCAGGGGCTGCAGCTAAGGCATGAAGAGAAGAAGATTGCGGGGGGGGGGGGGGGGGGGGAGGGGGCTGGCGGGGTGAAAACAAAGAAAGGGAAGAAGATGGCTCTAGGGTTTTTTCCCTAATATAACCCAATCTTTAAAACTCCAATTAAGGCCCTAATTTCCTTTCTAAAGTGAGAAAATCATTGGGTAATCAAATTTGCATAATTATGGGATTGAATTGAAGAATTTGATTCCTAAACCAAAATTCCACAAGTGAAAAAGAATTGATTTTATTCTGACAACTTAATTCCAATTAGAACTCAATAATGGATACAAAATATCTTAGAAAGGCTTAATTTTGAAACACGGGAAGTTGCACTCATTATGCTTTATTGTCTGTAAACATTGGTGACAATGTTTAGTTTAAGTTTGGGGGGAGGCTTTCTCTGTGTTGAGCATGATTAAATTCTTTTGGATGCATGAGTAGATAGCAATGATAGCTGAGGATTTAATTTTAGAAATTTTGGGGATATGGTTTATATGTTGTAAAATTTGGGAGCATAGCAGAAAATGTGAAATTTTAAAAATTTTTTACTTAGTTTTAATGTCTAAACCATGCAATAGACTTATCTTTTGAAGATCTTTGAAAATCTAGATTTTTATCATGTTTTTTATAAGCTTGTTGTCACTCTGATAGGCTTAGTTTCTAACACTAGAAGTTCATGCTTGACTGTTTTAAGAACTAGGTGAAAAAAATGTTATGCCTGCCGAGAGAAAAGCAACAAAATAAAAGAGAGAAAAAAAGAGAAATATCTGTTGAGAAAAATATTTTTTGCTTGCAAAAGAAAAAAAAAAGACTAGAGATAAAAAGAGCTACCTACGATGTGATTAGGTAGGCCAACAAAGAATCAAATTCGGATTAAGGGTCCCTGCATCGATGTGTGAAAGCTAGTGCCATTGGATTTATAAAAATGCAAGTTTGGGGGGGGGGGGGCATTCCTAAAAAGAAAAAGAGAAAAAATATTTGAGACTAATCTAGGTTAGTAAAAGAATCATTAGATAACTCTTGAGCATGCTATTCGTTAAAATTTAAGTTCAAATTCTTTGAGATTTCTTCACCAGTATACGGTGCTTGATTATTCCACTTGCATGTTTTCCATATTTGCTTATGAGTTCTAAAAATCATTGAGGCTTGAGTGATTCTATTTCATGCTTCCTTAGAATTTATTTTGCTCGGGACTAGCAAAAGCTTAAGTTTGGGGGTGTGATAGCGGGCAGAAATGCCACTATTATAGCCCTAAATTAATAGGCTTTTGTATGCTTTTATGGTATTTTTATAGAATATTTAATTAAATTCATTTATTTTGTCCCTAGGAGTTAATTGTAGAATTATGGAGAAAAAGAGCAAAAAATTGAGTAATCCAAGCCATATTTTCCATGTTGGGTCAAGAAGGAAGCCAAAAAATCATCATGAAAAGAGTTGATCCAAAAGGTGTGGAGAAAGCCCAAGAATCAGCCCAAAATCCGCGCATGAAGCTTCAAGAATCAGCCTAGCGTAGTGATGCTAGGAGAACAGGGTCGTGACGCTATCCATTTCTTGTCGCCCAAGTCGCAGTCGACGCTGACGTCAGCGTCGCAACGCTGTCCATTTTCCAGGCCTATAAAAGGCGTCCCTTACTCCCCATTTTTGCATGAATCAACCATCAATCATCCTTCCTTTTCCTCTCCTTTAGTCTCCTTTCAAGGCTCTTAAAGCCTTTTTGAGGGTCGAGTGTGAGATTTTTGTGGGAAATTTTGTAACGAGCATTTTAGGAGGCTCGGGGGCGTGGTTCGAAGGGACGCCAAGCGCAAGCAACAGGGTTCTCGACGGCCACTTTCCTTACTCTTATTTACTCTATTTTATGCTTTATATCATGCACATGTGATAATTTTTTACCATGTATAGCTAATCCCATTTGGGGGTCTTGGAATGAAAGTATACAGATAATTGTTATTCATAATTTCCTATCTCTTGTCCAATTACTAGTTATTTGTATGGATGTTCATAATGCTTTATATGATCTGGCCAATTGTATATTGAATTGATTCATAATGGAAACTCAATGGAGAGAAGATAGATCATAATCCATACAACTATGTTTAACTGCTCGTAGTGACAGCGAGAGTAATTGGTTAGACTTAGATTCCTAAAATGAATCAGAGCTTATTAATTAACGAATTTAATAGCACTAAGGACACTTAGGTTATTAATATGAGTTAATTACAATTAGGTGAGACCGAAAGGAGAACCTATGTGCTAAACGGAGATTCTAGGATTAAAATTAGTCGGACATTGAGATAGGATAATTAGAATAATTAATTAGCTATACTCTGATTTTCAAGACCCCGTTTCTCACTCGATTGTTTCTCCGCATCTTTATTTCGGATTGGTCGTTTAAATTTGTTTAATTGCTTTATTTCCTAATTTGTTTTAGCATGAAGTGTTGGCTCCTAAATAATATTTCTTGTAAGTATTTTTAGTGATCAATTTAATTATGTTGCTTAAATATCGTTCTTCCTCCTTGTGGATTTGATACTCGGAATACTTTTTGTTTTAATATTACTTGCGTCTCGTGCACTAATGGGTCAACAGTTATAATTAGACAAGTTAAATTCAAATTATTTGCTAGTTTAATTATAGCTAGCTATCATGCATAAAGATAAAAAAATGTTGTCTAGATAACTACCAGTATGCACATATATTCGTAATTATAGTTACAAGTTATAACTACATAAAAAGTAGATGTAAATATGAGTAGGTATATACACCCTCATTTAACATGAAATAAGTAACCCTTACACACGCTAGTAAAAAGTATGTTATATATAACTTCTTGTGTGCGTATACATTTACAATTACACCTATAACTATATAAATGAAAATTTAAATACGAGTATATGAGTATATATACCCTCATTTGACATGAAATCAGTAACCTTAGCCTACACACAAATAAAAACAATGCTCTAGATAACTTCCAATGTGCATATATATTTGTAATTACACTTACAAAAATGGGAGCCTTTAACTACATAAAAGAGTACATTGGTGACAATGCTCATTGATAGATGACTGTCAAAGGTCGTATAAATTTTTTTTGTAATCCACAACAACTAAGGCTAACTTGTAGCAATAGTGGTCAAGGTCGATCAAAAGAAATCTATGGAAACGAGGTTTTATTTTCCTTTTTCATTTAGGTAACAAAATGGGGGGTTTAGGAATAAATGAGAAATATAAAGCAAAGGATTACAAGAGTTTAAATCAATACCTTGAATGTCATGTAATTGGGGAAGTCGTGTTTAAGTTCAAAACAATTAAATCATGAGTTTCACAAAATATCCCAATTGCAATACCTAAGTCTAACGTACTCTAGAGTTACTGATAGGACCAATTTTGTCCTATATATTTAGTCCTAATCGTGCTAGTTTTATGCCACTTATGAGCTTAGTTTTTATGTTTTATAGGATATTACGAGCAAGAGGTCGAGATCACATTTCGAGTTAAAAAGGTGCTAAAAAGAGCTAAGTTGGAGTCGTTTGGTGTTCTTGAAGTCCACGAGATGACAAGTTGGTGAAAAGATTTGTTCGGGTTTATGTCCTAAAACTCAAGTTTTGTTGTCATTTTATAACAAATATGTTATTCAGTGAAATTTTTTCTTTTATACCTTAAATCCAATAGAAACATCCATGGTTATAAAATGCAATACTCAAACTATATAGACATGGATCATGTTTTGAGTATATAACCTAAATGATCTATAGTAAATGGATAAGGTTGGGTACCTTATCTTGGTAACACAATGGATGCGGTCTACTCTACGAATGAGACAAACAACATGATCCTGGATCGTTCATGTAGAGACATGCGAGTAGGGACATCCTGTGTAAAAGATGTTTACACTAGACAGGACCGAGAATTATCTCACTCTTGCTTTATAACGTTGTTTACTGTTAAGACTGACTATTTTGTGCGATGACCTAAGTAACTCGATCTTAATCTTAAGCTTACTGTGAACTCCTGTTCGTCTAGAATGATCCTTTGATCTGCATAGGTGAGAGTGGTCTAATAGTGACGCTTAATAAACTTGTCATTTTGGGGATAAGACTAGATGGATAGCCGGGGACGATAGTGTAGCAAGACGAAATTCACTCCTACCCGAATCAAGGATAGTAGAAAGGTTGTTCCCTTAACTGTTGACTTCGAGGACAGAACAAGGGGCCCCACCCTCTCATTGGCCCGAGAGGGACTCTATTTAGTGGCTAGACCATAAAAAATGTTCATTGGAGGACCAGTGAACTTGAGGAACAAATATGTGCTATAGGGGTAAAACGAACATTTGACCTAGCTATAGTAACGAACGACCAGTGAAGGATTGACTGGTTATATCGAGTGGATGGAAATATATCTACAATGAGGGGAGTTCAACTATTAGGCTATAGTGGAGTATCCCGGTAGTTAACGGATGTTGGTTAACTAGGTTAAAAGGGTTTGGCCAGTTAAACCTCGAACCCTTGGAGCCCATGATCTGTAGGTCCATTAGGTCTCCTTGTTAGCTCAAGACTAACATTTAGAACAATTGATGGATAAATTATGAATAACTTTTAATTCAATTAAGGGAAACGGTTGGATTGGTTTGACGTTGTCCATACGTCGAGTTTTGTATAAATCAGGTTGTGATTGTTAATATTTAAATATGATTTAATTACCGAGAGCATGAATAGGGATTCATGATTGAAAAATAACATTTCGAAAATGTTTGGGATTGATGAAAAAATATTATATTAATATTGAATATTAAATTAATTAATCATTATTTTTAATTAATTTTGGATAAATTTAAAATTGGAAAATTAGAATTGAATTTTTTATTTTTTCAGATTATTAGAATTAAAAAATTAAGAAATTAAATCCAAGATAATCTTGGATTTAATAAAAATGAAAATGAAATAAATTTTTGGAGGTGGAGTGCATGGTGACTAAACCCATGCACTCCCCTCACTTAAGCCACCATAATTCCAACTCATTTTGGGATGAAATGGTGTCAATCCTTGGTGTTTCTCATTCGGCTATCTTTCCTCTATAAAAGGGAAGAAGATTACTGAAAGAATCCATGCTTTTACCTTAAGGAATTGCTGCCAAAATCAACTCTCACCAAAACCCACATCCATAGCTTGTTCTTCAAGCTTTTCCCTTAAAATTCCATCACTGGAGGATCCCACAATCCGTTTCAAAGACTTCAGGATAGCAAGGAAGATCCAGTGGTGGTTCGTAATATATTGGTGAAGAAGAACAACAAAAGGATCCAACCAATTTATCCATTTAAATAGGTTGGTATCCATGACTCTGTTTTTCTTCTTTAGAACATCATACAAAGATTGATCAAATTGTACTTATTAAGTGCCAAGATCCAAAATTGCTTCCGCATTTTAGATATTAACACTTTCAAGACCAAAGCGGAGCATTCAAACCTCGAAAACAACGTCAAATGTAGGAAAATTGAAGCAGCCAAGTGAGAAGACCCGACGCTGGCTCGATTACAACACGTGTACAGAAGGTACAACTCGAGACGCTGTCGCGATTATTTGATTGCAGATTTTCCGATTTAGGTCATAACCAAAAGCCATTTTCTCTTTTCTTCTTCGTTTTTCTCTCGAGTTTCTCCATCCTTCTGTTCTTCTTAGCTTTAGGTTAGTTAGGTTTGTTTTTTTGACCGTCTAAGCGTCGTTCGCAGTAGTTCGAACCTTGGAATTGTGATTTATTGAGCTTTACTGTGTTATTATATGATTTCATTATTGAATGTGATTTTAAATTCTTGTTTACATTACTAGCATGTACGATAGGTTAGATTGACGCCCTAACTCGTAGCTTGTATGTTAGTAAACTGCTAAGAAATTGAAATCCACGTAGCTAACAAAATTTTAATTTGTAGTTAGCAATAGACCGATTCATGGGCACGGGTCCCAAGAGTAGTCTTCTAACTTTGTAGTTTGCATGAAAGGTATATGGTCTATATAAATGTTTATAATTAATTTAGGCTTTTCCTAATTAATTAAAAACATTCTAGCCTAGAGCAACAACTGGTTAATTTATTAATCATTGCAGGGGTTAGTTAATTAATTAATTGGATGTTAGTTCGACGAGTTAGTCGGGTTAGCGCTCTAGGGGTATATTGGTCATAATGCAATTGCTTAATTAGTTAATCTCGACAGATTAGTAAGGGTTAATTAATTATTAATTAGGAATTTAATTGATGTACGATGGGATCAAGTAAATTAGTTTAGAGTACCAATTAGGCAACTCACAATTAAATCATTGTCATGTTAATCAATGAATGAAAACAAATGTACTAAAATCCGAGTGTCTCCAGCTACAGTGATCACCAAGGTGAGATTAACTAACACACGTTTATTTTCCTGTTGTTTGTTTTTTTGCACTTTACTTTCTCGCATTTTATATTTCCTGCAATAATTCGCTTCTTCCAACTCCCCTACTGTTACCACAAACACAAAAGAGATTAGATATAAACTAGTTGTTCCTTGTGATCGACCCCGGCCACTACTACTGCAAGTAGTTTAATGTTCGGTGAATATAAATTTATTCGACACTCGGAGCCTCGACAACTTCGTCCCATCAATTGTCAGGAGTTGTGCTCTACTATCACGGACAAGCCAACACACTTAGCCCGATTCTAGTCTAAATTAACTAATTGGCCAATTAATTAATTCAAACCGCATTGAGAACTAGCTAGATTAGGCATGCATGCAATCGAGGGGAATTAACACCTTTATAACAATAAGTAAATCATCCATCTCAAATACTACTCTAATTTGCAATTAAACTCAATCAAACCATGGATAAAGGTTTTCAATATTTCCCTAGCACTACTTGAATTTACAAAAATGAAGATGGAATCCACTAAGCATGCAAGCTAATTAAAGCATAAGAAACTTCATTAAAAGTATATGAACTTACACAACGACATCCCGATTACATCAGTGAGGAGCCTAGCCGCTCATGGTACACGAACAATCTTGGTTTATTCCTTGAAATATCATGAAAAACTCAATTAACTAGCCTAAGTCTGGAAAAGTGATGGAGAAAGTGCGGGAGATAGCTACAAAAATACAAGAATGTAGAGATAATTAACCCTAAACCTAAGCTAATTATTTATAGGACTCCTTGTGTAACGCTCCAGGTTTTCCAACCCTTAGCCTAGAGACGCTACTTCATCCCTTAAACCCTTATCTATGGAACTGAACCACTTAAATCGGATGTACCGAAAATTTCGGCAGCATAACGGCGTAAAATGGCCTGAACCAATTTTTTTCTTCACCTGATATAAATATAAACACTTCTAAATCATGCAACAAGCCAAACTCCACCAAACTACAGCCAGATTTCACAATCTATCTCCTCTAGACAAATCATACTTTATCAATACCTGCAATAATTTGAATCCACGCAACGGAACTTAAAGACAACTCATTAACGAAAGTGCAAGCTATTCCACTAGCTAAACATCTTATTAACTTAAACAAAACAAACAAGTCTAGAACATAAACTCGACCATTCTCAGGTGAATCCCTCACCATCACAGAGGTACAGATCCACAACTCAAACTAATCAAATCATCTACTAAAACAACTAGGAAAACATAACCACACGGACACCACCACTCTAGGGACTTTTCCTCGTAGCTCTCCTCCTCGCCACCAAGGTCCGGATCATCCTCGAAACCTGCAACATCTAAAATGTTGGGGGGAAAAGTGGGGAAGGGGGTATCAGTACAACCGTGGTACTGGTAAGCAGCTCACACTTACCAAACCACAAACAAACAATCGCAACAAAAAACATGCTCAACCCACTGTTGGGTTCCTAGAGTGAGTAAAAATATGATATAAAATACTCTAGAATTCCTGTGCAAGTCTACACAGTCTGCAGCAAGTAATATTATCAATCCGAGCCCTGAATTAGTTTCCACTCTACCTATTTTTGTGTAACTTTCCAATGGTTTCAAGAATAGTAAAATGATTGGGTTTTATCGGAATTATGCTTAAGCAAAATAAATGACAGAACAATAAGTAAACAAATAGATAGACAGATTAAAGACAGGTGCTGGTTAGTTCAGAATAGGCATAGGAATACGAATTACAATCTGAGTATGCATGTCCATAACCATAAGTTAATAAAGAAAATAAACTCCCTAATCAGCTTGCGGAAGATGGTGTTTTTGACAATCTTCAATCTCTCTAAAATATTCGGCTTCCAAGGGAAAACATGGCATGCATTTGACTTCGACGGCTACTTCCTTTTATAGAAGGATAGGAGACTTGAATTAGGTCAACTTGGACACGTGTAGGGCTCTCCTTGCTCCTTTATCCCGAAAATATCTCAACAGAACTCGGTTCATGAAGTTGGCTAACGAGCTGTGATGTGGCAGTTATGTTCCCAGTTTTGCTGCAGCACAAAATTTGCTCCCTCCAGTCGCTCAGCAGCATAATCTGCACAAAATAATTTCCTATGCTTCCATTCTTCCAAATGGGTTAAAACATGTAAAATCTATCCAAAACCAACCCTAATAAGCATAAAGGACACACAAATCCCTATATACTTGAGGCTTAAATAACTACCTTTTGGGCAGTTATCATACCCCCAAACTTGAACTATTGCGCGTCCCGAGCAATACTAACCAACCTTCCTTCAAGAATTCAGAACATTAGACAAAGAATAGCTTAATCAAACCAGACAGTCCAACACTACCTTCAACCTTTACCTGAGCACTCTGCAAAACCAAGCTCTACTGCAGCAAAATGATTTCACCGGCATGGACAAATAATCACCACTTTTCAACTTAATTCTAAGAACTCACCACAGCCTAGCTCTATTATCAGACATTTCAAAACATATTTTTAAAGGGGTTTATATCATTATTTATAAGACTTAAAGCAGCCTTACAGTCATAAGCTCTTAAGCATGAGATGACCCACTTTATGGTGCAGTATACCCTTGCCTCAAGCTCATCACCAACTAGGCTCAATACTCATTATAAAGCTAAAAAATCCTTAGTTATTCTATCTCTTGCCCCTCAAAATGGCGACATTTTATGATGAAGCTCACCTAAGTTCTGGGAGACAGAAAAACTGCTGGATCATCATTCATCCCTCAAAACTTTTGCTCCGTCAATTTTTTCAGCAAAATTTTCAACAATCCATTTTTTTCAAGCAAATCATTTTGTTCATATTTCCTAGGTCATCTTTTGACGCGAAGACAAACTGTGGGTATCCCAAATGTCCCCGGTTACTCAATAACCTAACAAACTTTAATTGAAGGAGAGGAATGCTCGAGCAAACTAATTGGAGTAGCAAAAAGTCCCCCAAACTTGAATTATTCATTGTCCCCAATGAATCATTAATAAAGCAATTATACCCCAAAACTTTAATTTTTCTATCTGAGTTTTTAAACTAAACATGGGACTCAGATTAAGCTTAAAGTGGATCATATAAGTCAATACTACCTTCAAAAATCTTCTTTGCCGCAGCAACAGACCAAGCTAGAAGAAATGCCCAAGCAAAAGGTTTCTGGAGATCAAAATACCTTGATCTAATTAAGCGTAATCAGTCCAAGCTTCAAAAATTCAGAGGAAAATTTGTTAAGTTAGGCATTACTCAGTGCTCATGGAACAGAAATATTCGGAAATTCATTAAAAATATTCAAAAATATTACAAAAGTAGAGATATATTTTTTAAAACAAAAAAATTAAAAAGAAACAAGACAAGCAATCATATAGAAGATGGGGTCAGGAATGCGCCAGTAAACAAAATATTTCATCAAAAAGATTGTGCATTCAAATCCCTCTTCAATCTTCCTGACCCAGATCTTCCTCTTCATCTTCTTTCTCAGCAGGCTGCGGTGGAATCCAGGGGTTCAACAGGTCTTCGGGGAATGCAGGGAGGGCTGGATAAGGTTTTGAAAAATTTTCTTGCAGCGCCCTCTTCAAACCAGCATCACGATTCTTAAGGTAAGTCCAGAAGGTTAAAGTTTGCCTCTCAGCAAAGTCCTTCCTACTGACCAACAGTGCCAGTTGTTCTAGAATCGTATTCATGCCGTAAATTAGCCCTCCTTGTCGTATCTCCTGTGTGCGCTGGAGCCGCGCCAAATTGGGTGTATCAATGATCCCCTTATCGAATAGAATTATATCACTCTCATCCATTGGAACCCCTGCTTGTCTGCATAGCATAGTAATTGTGTTCGGGAAGAACAACTTCCCCACCTTTTTCTTCCAGCAGCCAGCAATTTCATTACAAACAATTTTTTCGACGTCAATACTGAGAGACCTTAAGATAGCAAAAGCTAAAAGAATTTGTTCCCTGGATACTATCGAGTCGTGCGTTGTCGGAAGCAACCTCTGCCTGATGAAACCCATCCACGTGTTCGCTTCCTTTTTCAAATAAGCCGACTGGAATGTCCTTTTCTGAGTCTTAGATAGTTGCCACTGCGCCCCCTCGATTCCTACCTCCCTCACAACATTACTTAACTGCTCCTCAGATGGCGCGACTGCCATCTCATTGAATGCCGCATGGGGGAAGTTTTGAAAATTGTACAGTGCCTTGATCGCACTTGGACTCCAATCTATCTCGACTCCTCTGACAATTACCAGGAAACCCTCTTCTTTATCAATGTTGGCATAGAATTCACGCACCACCTGTGCGTTCACAGCCTCCGACTTAGCACAAAACAGCTCCCAGCCGTGGTCAGCTATTCTGATCCTCAGAAATGACGAAAGATCACCGCTGAAACCTCTTTCGAACAAAAAATCCCTTCTCAGGAGCTCAGTGTATTTTGCTCTAGCAAAATTATTGACGAAGCGATCGTATGGCACCTGTCGCTCTGCTATTTCATCGTGTTCCTCCGATGCTTCAGCAATATTTTTGCCCTTCTCTTCTCTCTGCTTCAGCAACTGTTCCTCCTCTGCCTCCATCTGCACATCCTCACTCTGCTTCTTCTGAATTTCCTCTCGAGCTTCTTCTATAGTCGCCATTTCCTGCTCATCCTCTTCTTGATTCTGTTTGTCAGATTCTTTTGGGTCTCCTTCTTCTTCTACAACAACCTCATCCTCTCTCGTTTTTTCTTGTTCTTCAACTCTCTGTTGTCGTCTTCTTTTTTTTGCTTCTTTCTCCTCCGGTGTCCTTTTCTTCTTGGTTTTTACTTTCTGAACTTCGTGGGTCACGGGTACCTCACTCTCCCTCTCTTTTCTAGCTCTTGTTTTAGCCATTTAAGGTGTAATGGGGTTTTGACAGAGAATGCAAAGAAAGATAGAATAATGCACGCACAAAGATTTGATCAAGAAGACGAAGTGAAACGTGCTTACCAGAGATTGTGAATAAATAGGGCTTCAACAATTTGAAATCTCAACTGAAAAGATTTGATCCTATTAAATCATTTTACCGTTTAATTTAATTGCATGCCAATTCGGGAGTTCCAAACCATCAACGATAATTTCCTGATTTCAAATTGCCCGCAGTAATTAATTATGTGCTGTCATCGAATGAGACCGTTGGATGATTGCCGTGTGACACATGGCCTCAGCAGATGACTCATGCATAATTTTACTTGCAAGAATAGAAAAGTCCCCACGGTAAAATAATAATTACCCCAACGAAATCCCTTCTATTCGGATGATTTTGCTCCAGCCATAACTTTGCTGCAAAAACCTCCTAACCCTGCAGAATCTCAGATACGGAAATTCAAATTCAAATTTTAACTGACCAATCTTATCTTTTATTTTCACGAAAAACCGAATACATTAGAGAAAATCTTAATTTATTTAAACAGAATTTCAAATAACTAAAGATAAGATCTAAATAAAATAAAATCAAACCAATAAAAAGATAATTCAAAGATAATTTAAATAAATATCCCGAAAATAAAATCAAACTAAATTTACAATAGATCAAATCTAACTACCAACAATAATAAAAATACCTAAAAATAAAATCATGCCAAATAAAATCTAACCTAACCGAAATTAAAATCAAATAAACGAAAAAATAAAATTAATACAAACTATGGGAGCTCAAAATTTTGCTCGGTGAAATGCTCCAGCAGAAGTCCTGCTCTCTCAATCATCAACCAACCTTAGGGAAGGATATTTCAACCGAAACTCCTCACCCCAATAATGCTTCACACGCTGTCCATTCACCTTGAACACTCTCCCATCTTTTTCATCCTGCAAAGTAATTGCTCCATTGGGGAAAACCTCAACCACAATAAATGGTCCTAACCATTTAGATTTTAATTTTCCAGGAAATACTTTTAATCTAGAGTTATAAAGCAACACTTTTTGACCCTTGACCAACTCTTTAGATATAATTTTCTTGTCATGCCACAGCTTAGTCTTTTCTTTATACATTTTCGCATTTTCGTAAGAAAATTGACGAAATTCCTCTAACTCATTAAGCTGCAGCATTCTTATTGCTCCTGCACGATTCATATCAAAATTTAATTTTTTCAAAGCCCAAAATGTTTTATGCTCAAGCTCTAATGGTAAATGGCAAGCTTTCCCATATACTAACCTATAGGGAGACATACCTAGAGGAGTCTTATAAGTTGTCCTATAAGCCCAAAGAGCCTCATCCAACCTAAAGGACCAATCCTTCCAAGATGGATGGACTACTTTCTATAAAATAGCTTTAATTTCCCTATTTCTAATTTCAGCTTGACCATTTGCTTGTGGGTGATAAGGGGTAGCTATCCTATGCTTAATCCCATACTTAGCTAAAAGCTTAGTTAAGATATTATTAACAAAATGTGTACCCTCATCACTCACTAGAGCCCTAGGTGTCCCAAACCGCACAAAGATGTGCGACTGAAGAAACCTTGCTACTGTCTTGGCATCACTCTGATGGCATGCAATGGCTTCCACCCACTTGGACACATAATCAACTGCCAATAATATAAAAACATTGTCATTAGAAGGGGGAAATGACCCCATAAAGTCAATACCTCATACGTCGAATAATTCAACTTCTAAAATGTAAGTAAGAGGCATTTGCTCTCTAGGCCCTAAATTTCCTCTTCTTTGGCAGGCATCACATTGCTTGTAAAACCAATGGGCATCCTTAAATAACGTAGGCCAGAAAAATCCGCAATGCAAAATTCTCATAGATGTCCTCTGACCGCTGAAATGACCTCCATACGGCGAAGAGTGACATTGCTCCAGGATTTCCTTTGCTTCAGTACCTGAAACACACCTACGAATAATATCGTCAGAGCATTACTTATACATAAACGACTCATCCCAATAGAAAAATTTTGCATCGTGCTTAAACTTTTTCTTCTGCCTCCAATCCATGTCAATAGGGGTGACTGCCTTCAGCAAAAAGTTGGCAATATCAGCATACCAAGGGACATCCCTAACTACCTTTATTTCAACAGCAAATAACTGTTCATCTGGAAAAGAATCGTAAATGGCAGATTGCTCCAGCAAAGATGATGATGGATCAAGACGGGATAAATGATCTGCAATGACATTTTCTGATCTCTTCTTGTCCTTTATCTCCAAGTCGAACTCCTGCAATAATAAAATCCAACGAATTAGTCTAGGCTTTGCATCTTTCTTATACATTAGGTACCTTATTGCTGCATGATCCGTGAAAACCGTGACTTTGGACCCAACCAAATATGGGCGGAACTTCTCAAAAGCGAACACCACAGCTAACAACTCCTTTTCAGTAGTTGTATAGTTGACTACTGCAGCATCACCCGCATCACACATTACCTCAAATGGCAAATTCCAATTAGGTGTGCAAAGAATGGGTGCTGAGATTAAAGCAGCTTTTAAAGTCTCAAAAGCCTTCCTACAATCTGCATTAAAGTCAAAAACATAATCAGTACACAATAAGTTACAAAAAGGTTTACTGGTTTTGGAAAAATCTTTTATGAACCTCCTATAAAATCCAGCATGTCCTAAAAAACTCCGAATTCCCTTCACTGAATTCGGTGGCTCTAATCTCTCAATAACCTCAACTTTTTCTCTCTCAACTTCTAGACCATTTTTAGAAATTTTATGTCCTAACACTATACCCTTCTTTACCAATTAAGAACTAGATGGGTATCCTCACATCTTTTTAATACCTTTCCTAAATTATCTAAACAACTCTGAAAAGACCCTCCAAACACTGAAAATCGTCCATATATACCTCAACAGTGGACTCAATCATATCAGAAAAAATTGCTAACATACACCGCTGAAATGTTGCTGGAGCATTGCAGGGGTCGAAAGGCATTCTCCTAAAAGCGAATGTCCCATAAGGACAGGTGAAAGTGGTTTTCTCCTGATCCTCAGGAGCAATAGTAATCTGGTTATACCCAGAATAACCATCCAAGAAACAGTAGTAGGCCTGACCAGCCAATCGATCCAACATCTGGTCGATAAATGGTAGAGGGAAATGATCCTTTCGGGTAGCTTTATTAAGCCTTCTGTAATGCATACAAACCCTCCAGCCAGTTACTGTCCTGGTTGGAATCAACTCATTATCTTTATTGTTCACCACAGTGACACCTCCTTTCTTAGGAACACATTGGATAGGGCTTACCCAATTGCTATCGGCAATTGGATAGATGATCCCAGCATCCAACCATTTAATTACCTCCTTCTTAACAACCTCTTTCATTGCAGGGTTTAGCCTTCTTTGTTGCTCAATACTCCTAAAGGATCCCTCCTCTAGAGTGATTTTATGCATGCAAAAAGATGGGCTAATTCCCTGAATGTCAGCCAATGTCCAACCTATAGTCTTGCGGTATTGCTGCAACAATTTTATTAAGGCCTCTTCATGCTCTGGCATTAAATCTGATGCAACAATAATGGGCAACGTCTCACTTTCCCCAAGATACACATACTTTAGATGATCCGGTAAGGGTTTCAAATCTGAAGTAGGTGCCTCAATCAGGGATGGCTTTATGGGAGGAGCTTTCCTTTGATATAACTCTAAAGACTCAAAAACATCCTCACATCTAAACAATTTTTCTTTTTCATTTGTCCTATCTAAAGAACAAACTTCTAAATCCTCTAAACTAACCTAACCATGCGTCTTCGAATGCTTACTAGCCGAATCCTGTCTTGTTGTCTCAATGATTGTGCTCTCCAGAATCCTAATGAAGGAGCAATCCTCCATTTCGTCTGGACATTTCATGGCTTTAAACACATTAAATTTCACTTCCTCATTACAGACTCTAATTGTTAATTCCCCTTTTTGAACATCTATTAATGCCCTACCAGTGGCCAAAAATGGACGACCTAGAATAATTGAGACATCTTTATCAGCCTCATGGTCTAAAATAATAAAATCAACAGGAAATATGAATTTATCCACTTTTACTAAGACATCCTCAATTTTACCCTCTGGATATGTAATAACCCTATCAGCTAATTGAAGTGTAACTGTGGTAGGTCTAGCTTCACCAATACCTAACTTCCGATAGACCGAAAGAGGCATAAGGTTAATGCTTGCACCTAAATCACAGAGTGCTCTACCTAATTCTTTTCCACCTATAGACACGGGTATGGTAAATGACCCTGGATCCTTAGTCTTGGGTGGTTGCCCATTCTTAAGAATAGCACTACACTCCTCAGTAAGAGATACAGTTTCAAACTCACCTAATCTTTTCTTTTTAGTCAAAATATCCTTAAGAAATTTAGCATAATTAGGCATTTGCTCAATAGCTTCTACTAAAGGGATATTTATATGCAATTGCTTAAGAATCTCTAAAAACATCTTAAATTGACCATCCTGATTCTTAGGCTTTTGCCTCTGTGGAAAAGGTAGAGGTGGTACATAAGGTGGGGGCGGCACATAAGGTGGTTCCACATCTGGAACAGAACCAGATGCTCCAACATTTTTATTGCTACCTCCAGCACCCTGACCAGACTCCAACTCTTTCTCGACAACAACATTATTATTGCTATCACCATTTTTATCTATATCCTGGGTTTTACTAGGCTCAATTCTTTCTTCTAATGGCTTACCACTCCTAAGAGTAACTGCCTTTACCTGCTCCTTACCTTCCTTTCTAGGGTGTTCAGTATCTGATGGAAGTTTCCCTTGAGGCCTTGCCTTCAGCTCATTAGCTAGCTGACCCACTTGCAATTCCAGGGCTCTCATCGAAGCTTGATTACTTTGAATTGCGGCATCTGTGCGAGCCATAAATTCTTTCATCATCGCCTCGAGAGAATTTCTCGAATTCTGCTGGGGCAAAGCCTGCTTATTTTGCTGGGGCAATACCTGCGCTTTAGCAAATCCCGGCTGGTTCATCTTTTGTTGCGCTTGTACGTTACTTCCTTGACCTCCCCATGAGAAGTTGGGGTGGTTGCGCCAACCTGGATTATAGAAGTTAGAATAAGGGTTGTTCCTCTGATTACCTACAAAAAAACACAGAAGCTGGATTGTTGGGGCAAAACTCGTAGTTGTGGTCTTCACCACAATAGACACATGCTTCGTCTGTGACTTGGTTCACCACTGCAGTAGGCTCCATAGTTGGTGGTTGTTGATGACTAATCACTGTCACATTCTTAAGAGCGTTAGAAATCATAGCAAGATCAGCCCTAATGGTGGACACACCATCAACCTCTAACACACTTTTAACCTTTTTAGTTGTGCCTCTAACATCCGACCACTGACAACTAATAATAGATATTCTCTCTAAAATTTCATAGGCTTCATTAAAAGTTTTTGCCAAAAGGGCCCCTCCAGCCGAAACATCGTCCATACCTTGGGTTACTCTATTTAAACTGTTGTAAAATGTTTCCATTTGAATACAATGAGGTAACCCATGGTGGGGACACTTTCGTAAAAGCTCCTTAAACCTCTCCCAAGCTCACTAAAAGTCTCATCTTCAAGTTGCCTAAACCCTACTATTTCACTCCTTAATTTAGCGTTTCTATTAGGTGGGAAATATTTACTCAAAAATTTTTCAGCTAACTCATCCCACGTCCTAATTGTTCCTGGAGCAAAAGAGTTTAACCATGCCTTTGCTCCATCTCTAAGATAATACGGGAACAAAGTTAATCTAAGGGCATCCCTAGGCACTCATTGAATTACGAAAGAATCACTAACTCCTAGAAAAGACTTAAGATGTAAATGAGGTTCTTCAGATGTCAAACCATGGAATTGTCCCACGGTTTGCAACATTTGAAACATTACCGGTTTCATTTCAAAATTTGTCGCTTGGATTTGGGGACGTGCAATTCCTGGATTCAACTCATTAAACATCGGAACAGCATATGCTCGAATGACTCTGGTCCCATCGCTCGCTACCAAGATAGATTCTCAGCCTGATTATTTTGCTGCTCATTTTGCTCAAACAGTGGGTTTTGCTGCAGCAACGGATTCTGCTGGGGGTTTGCGTCTACTGGACCTTCAGGAACCTGCGGAAGTTGCGACACGTTCTCCATCTGGTTTCTGCGCTGCTCCCTCCTTCTGTTCCTAAATATCCTTTCAATTTCTGGATCAACCTCAAACCGTACCCCAGGCGGATCGCTCATGCACCAAAATCACACCAGCAAAAACAAAAGAAACAATCAAAAAGTTCTAGCACCAAACCACTAAAACACATACACAAAAATAAATAAGATAAAAACTTATTCAGTTCCCCGGCAATGGCGCCAAAAACTTGTTGGGTTCCTAGAGTGAGTAAAATTATGATATAAAATACTCTAGAATTCCTGTGCAAGTATACACAGTCTGCAACAAGTAATATTATCAATCTGAGCCCTGAATTAGTTTCCACTCTACCTATTTTTGTGTAACTTTCCAATGGTTTCAAGAATAGTAAAATGATTGGGTTTTATCGGAATTATGCTGAAGCAAAATAAATGACAGAACAATAAGTAAACAAATAGATAGACAGATTAAAGACAGGTGCTGGTTAGTTCATAATAGGCATAGGAATACGAATTACAATCTGAGTAGGCATGTCCATAACCACAAGTTAATAAAGAAAATAAACTCCCTAATAAGCTTGCGGAAGATGGTGTTTTTGACAATCTTCAATCTCTCTAAAATATTCGGCTTCCAAGGGAAAACATGGAATGCATTTGACTTCGACGGCTACTTCCTTTTATAGAAGGATAAGAGACTTGAATTAGGTCAACTTGGACACGTGTAGGGCTCTCCTTGCTCCTTTATCCCGAAAATAACTCAACAGAAGTCGGTTCATGAAGTTGGCTAACGAGCTGTGATGTGGCAGTTTTGTTCCCAGTTTTGCTGCAGCACAGAATTTTCTCCCTCTAGTCGCTCAGCAGCATAATCTGCACAAAATAATTTCCAATGCTTCCATTCTTCAAAATGGGTTAAAACATGTAATATCTATCCAAAACCAACCCTAATAAGCATAAAGGACACACAAATCCCTATATAATTGAGGCCTAAATAACTACCTTTTGGGCAGTTATCACACGCATCCAACAGGCTTTCATAACCACGAATAGGCTGAAGGGATGAAAGCCCTTGCGCAGCGGAAAAACATACAGAACCTTTAAACCCGGATTAATTTAAGAACCAAAAATACCAATACGTTGGGCAAAATTCAGCAATTTAACAGGTTTAAACATGCTGGAAATAATATATAAAACATGCTATAACAGCCCTTATCACATAGATCTAATTTACATAAAAAGATCCTATTGATACAAGGCTGAGAAAGAGTTACCTTTGAAGAAATTCTTGATCGTTTCACCAAAATTTCTCTGAATTGCTCCCAAAAACAGCAACTTGAAATCCCTCTTTCGCTGGAAAAAATTGCCACGAACACCACCACGAGGTTTCACCAGTATTCTCAACAGGATACACGCTGGGAGCTTGTGGGAACTCAAAAAACTCTAAGGATGTCTTCTGGGAAGCCACCCTCTGATTTCTCAGAGAAAACCAAAAAAAACGAGAGAGCGAGATAGAGGGAGAGAGACGTGAGAGCCAGAGTGATTTCTGCAATTGAACCCTCAACCACGTCTCTTTTAAAAAACCCATAATATCAGATAACTGAAATATCAGTTATCTGATATTTTTAATATTTTTAATTAATTATAATTTTAAAATCATAATTTTAAATTACAATTAATTGTATTATATTTTAATTAATCTAAATTAATTAAAATAACATTAATTTAAATCCTATTTAAATTAATATCCCTCTTATCTTATAGTTTAATTAAATCAAATTTAATTAAACTAAATCAATTAATTAATTCGAAATTAATTAATAAATATTAAAATAAAATTGAACATCACATATTCAATTACTATTTTCTCTCTCAAAACTATAGTATTAATATACATCCAATGCATATTAATTATAACCTATAGTTTTAATATGAACCAAATTCATATTTTAGAATAATATTCGAACACCTTTGAATATTTAATCCATCCTTAGAATTTTACCTCAACGCCCTAAATGAGCTACCGGTGGGACCTAATGGACCTACAGATCAGAAGCTCCAACGATATGAGATTAGTTGGTTAAACTCATTAACCAAGTTAATCAATATTCGTTAACTGTGGTTCACTCCACTAAAGAACCACAGCTGCACTCTTCTCACTGCAGACATATTTCTGTGTCCACGGATGTTGACCGTCAACAGCAAGTTAGCCCTTCACGTGTGTTCGTACCCCAGCTAGGTCAAATTACCATTTTACCCCTGGGCTACCTCTTGGTCCTTAAGTACCAGTGCTCCTCTAATGAACAACCTGTTTGTGGTCCAACCATCAAACAGAAAACCCTCTCGTGCCATAAAGAGGGTAGGGCCCATTGTTCAAAACCCGGAGACACCATTTAAGGGAACACACCTCTACTTACCCTCATATCAGGAAGGAGTGAATTTCGTCTTGTAAGACTACGTTCCCAGCTCCCCATTCGGTCTTGTCCCAAAATGGTAGGCTTATTGAGTCGGCGAACTGGCCACTCTCACCCGTACAAATCAAAGGACAATCCCTCATGGACAGGAGTCCATAATCTACTCAGGATTAAGGCCAAGTTGCCTAGGTCATCCTAGTGAAATAGAAACCGAGCTAACTAACGGTGTTAGAGTTAGTGGTTAACTACTTCGCGGTCCGGTCTTTGTGCAAACTCATTGCACAGGATATCCCCACTCGCATGTCAACCACATGAACGCGTTGGATCAATACGTTTGTATCAATATACAAAGCGGGCCGTATCCATAGTGTCACCAGGATAAGGTACCCAACCTTATCCCTATACTACAGACCCTTTAGGCTAAAACTTGAACATTAATCCTCGTATGTCCCTTCATACTGGTTCAAGCCTCATTCTATTAGCCATGGATGTTTAGTTTATTGGATTAGGGTTAACAAGACAAGATATAATACAAACATTGAATAATACATTATTTTATTAATGTTCGGTCAAATGTACATTTACTATCTACGAGTTTTAGGGCATAAAACCCAACAAACTCCCACTTGAACTAAAACTCAAGTTACAGGGAAAGTATATACAAAATAATCCAAAGCTGGAAACGGTACATGTATGTTTGTACATTACATAATAGGTAAATATACAAAATACAATAAACTAGGGCATCCTTACACCCATTACACATCTCCCACTTGCCCTAGATTACGCTATATACATATCTCGCAGACCTAGACTGTCTAGATGACCCTCGAACACTTTAGCCGAGAGGGCCTTCGTAAACGGATCAGCAATGTTATGCTCAGAAGCGATCTTGGTCACGACCACATCTCCTCTTTGCACAATCTCTCGAATTAGATGGTACTTCCTCTCTATGTGTTTACCTCTTTTGTGGCTGCGAGGTTCCTTTGAATTGGCTACTGCCCCACTGTTGTCACAGTATAACGTAATGGGCAAGTTCATATTTGGAACAACTTCCAAATCTGTCAAGAACTTCCTTAGCCAAACAGCTTCCTTAGCTGCTTCACAAGCAGCTACATATTCAGCCTCCATCGTGGAGTCTGCTATACATCCCTGCTTTATGCTCCTCCAAACTACAGCTCCCCCGTTAAGGGTGAAAACTGACCCTGACGTAGATTTCCTAGAATCCTTGTCTGTTTGGAAGTCTGAATCGGTGTAACCCGTGAGAACTAACTCCTTAGCCCCAAACACCAACATGTAATCTCTCGTTCTCCTAAGATACTTGAGGATTCCTTTAACGGCGGTCCAATGGTCTAACCCTGGATTTGACTGATATCTGCTGACAATCCCTACAGCGTAACAAATGTCAGGCCTCGTGCATAGCATGACATACATTAGGCTACCCACGGCAGAGGCATAGGGAATCCGTCTCATATCCTCAACCTCTTGAGGTGTCTTAGGAGACTGTTCCTTAGACAAGTGAACCCCATGCCTGAAAGGCAACAAGCCCTTCTTGGAGTTCTGCATCGAATATCGAGCCAACATCTTGTCGATATACGTTGCCTGAGACAGAGCTAGCGATTTGTTCTTTCTATCCCGAATAATCTGGATCCCAAGAACATACTGAGCCTCACCCAAATCTTTCATTTGGAATTGAGCTGCTAGCCATTCTTTTACGTCAGACAGATACCCTACATCATTCCCAATGAGTAGGATGTCGTCTACATAAAGTATGAGGAAAGCTACTTTATTCTTGTTGATCTTCTTGTAGACACAAGGCTCATCAACATTCTGGTCAAAACCAAAAGATTTGATCGCAGTATCAAATCTAATATTCCAAGATCTAGAAGCCTGTTTCAACCCATAAATGGATCGATTCAGTTTGCAAACCTTTTGCTCATGACCTTGGGATATGAACCCCTCGGGTTGAGACATAAAAATACTCTCGTCAAGATTGCCATTCAGAAAAGCTGTCTTGACATCCATTTGCCAAATTTCATAATCATAAAATGTGGCAATTGATAAGAGGATTCTTATGGACTTTAGCATAGCAACGGGAGAAAAAGTTTCTTCATAGTCCACTCCTTCTCTTTGGGTATAACCCTTTGCTACAAGTCTTGCTTTGAAAGTCTGTACTTTCCCAGCAGCATCTCTTTTTCTCTTATAGATCCATTTACACCCAATGGGTTTGACCCCTTCAGGTAGATCTACAAGTTCCCAAACTTGATTGAAGTACATGGACTCCATCTCAAGGTCCATGGCTTTGGCCCATTCGTCCTTATCTACATCATTCATTGCCTGACGATAAGACAATGGATCTTCTACGCCGTCATCAGGTATGACTACTTGTGTTTCTGTTAAACCCAAGTAGCGGTTAGGTTGTATCACAACCCTCCCACTGCGTCGAAGTTCTCCCACTACATGAGGAGGACTAGATTGACGAGAAGAACTGCATTCTCCAACAACTCTTGTTGAAGGACCAGGTTCATCAACAACCCTTGTTGATCCTTCTGTAGCTTCTCCTAATACTAACTTACTTCGTGGTCGATGATCTCGTATGTGGTCTTCCTCCAAGAAAGTTGCATTTGTCGATACAAATACTTTATTATCTTGAGGGTCATAGAAAAGACCACCTCTCGTTTCTTTCGGGTACCCAACAAATTGGCATATTCTCGTACGTGATTCCAATTTCTTAGGATTTGTCACTAACACATGTGCAGGACAACCCCAGATTCGAAAGTAACGCAAACTAGGTTTACGCCCTCTCCATAACTCAAAAGGAGTTTCAGAAACACTTTTTGAGGGAACACTGTTAAGAATATGTACTGCAGTCTCTACTGCATACCCCCAAAACGAGCTAGGCAACTGAGCATAGCTCATCATAGATCGAACCATGTCTAACAAGGTTCTGTTTCTCCTTTCTGATACACCATTTTGCTGAGGTGTACCAGGTGCTGAGAGTTGTGATTGAATTCCATGTTCTATCATATAGTCCTGGAATCGCTGATCTAAATACTCTCCACCTCGATCTGATCGAAGTGTTTTAATTGTTTTACCTAATAAGTTTTCTACCTCAGCCTTAAACTCCTTGAACTTTTCAAGAGCCTCAGACTTATGGCCCATTAGGTACAAGTAACCGTATCGTGAATAATCATCTATGAAAGAGATGAAATATTCAAAACCACCTCGAGCCTTTACATTCATAGGACCACAAAGATCCGAATGTATTAGTTCAAGTGGTTCTTTGGCCCTGTAACCTTTTCCAGTAAAAGGCCTCTTGGTCATTTTACCCTCGAGACACGATTCACAGTGTGGTAAAGATGTATCTTCTATGTCACTTAGAAGTCCATTTTTAACCAAACGATCGATCCGATCGATGTTAATATGACCAAGACGAAGATGCCAAAGATACGTGTTGTTACTTAAAGGAGAAACTTTTTGCCTTTTGTTTTGCGTTTCGGCCGTTTTAAACATTTCATGACTTAAAATGGCCTTAGCATCATTTGGTCTTAACACAAACAAATTATTCTCACGCTTAGCTGAACATATGTAAATTCCATTCTTTGAAATTAAAGCTTCATTAAGCAAGAAGGAAATAGTATAACATTGTTCTAACAAAGCTGAAACAAAAATTAGGTTCCTTTTAATTCTAGGAACCAAGTACAAGTCCTCTAAAATTAAAAACCTATTTCTAAAGAATAATTTTGCAGCTCCCACTGCACGAGCTGAAACGACGTCTCCCGTCCCGACCTTGAGCGTCATTTCACCCTCTGCCAGCTGCTGGAAATTAATTCCCTGAAAAGAAGAACAAACATGATTAGTGGCTCCCGAATCCAGTATCCAGGCAAACTCATCATGTTCAACGAGACAAGTCTCTAACACAAGTAAATCAAATTTACCTTCTTTTTCTCTTCTCTTCTCAGCAAGGTAGCGGGGACAGTTGCGCTTCCAGTGACCATCTGCATTGCAGTGGAAGCATCTGCCTTTGTCGGCCACGACTTTGGCCTTCCCCTTCCCTTGCACAGCCTGTGCAGGAGCCTTCCCCTTGTCTCCCTTCCTCTTTTGTATCTGCTTCGATGAAGAAGCCTGGGGTACAGATTTAGTCCCTGAGGATGAACCCTTCAGGAACTTCTTCTTGGAATGGGCCACATTGGCCTCTCCTTTCACCACATTCTTTCCCTTGCTCTTTTGCAGGGACTCGTAAATCTGTAACTCCGAGAGGAGGGTAGTCAGGTTGAACTGAATCTTATTCATGCTCGCGTTCGTCCTGAAAGACAGATAGCTCGCCGGGAGCGAGTGAAGGATGAACGCTACCTGACTGCGCTCGCAGACAACCCCGCCATTTGCCTCAGCTATGTTGAACTGGTTAATCATGTCCAGGACATGTTCCCGAACAGATTGACCTTCCAGCATCTTGGCATTGAAGACGTTCTTCAAGGCGTCGTGGTGGAGCTGGTAGGACGGAAGTCCAAACATCTCCTGCAGGGAATTCATAATTTCCCTGGCAGTTGCCACGTTCTCGTAACGCTTGGCCAACACTTCAGACAAGCTGACCAAAATATAGACCTTGACCTTTTCATTGGCCTTGGTCCAGCGTTCGTAGGCGTCTTTAACTGCCTGAGAGGCAGTGCAAGGGGGAACGGGAGGACACTCCTCCGTTAAGACAAATCTTAAGTCCTCAACCACGAGTATTGTATTGAGGTTTGATTTCCATTGTTGAAAATTCTCGCCGGTAAGTTGTTCGTTTTTAAGAAGGGATATTATAGAGGAAGACATTGCTGAAAAAACAAACAAGTGACCGTATTAGTTATCTTTGCCTTAACCCATCACACAAGCAATACAAACAATTGCATACATCCAATCAATTTTGCAAACAAACAATCAAAGAACCCTAATAAAACTATGATTGTGTTTCGCAACGATGCTTTAGAGGTTTAGAAGAACAGCCACCGAAGGGTGATCAGTTGTTCCTCCTCTAAAATGAGACTCTTCTCAGTCAATTTCTAATACCAGAATAACTCATATTCCATTAGATATTAACCACCGTTGTTCGGTCAAGGATTTGTTAACAAATTAACTCCTCCCCGTAAGTGTAACCCTCCCACTTTCAGATCCCAGAGGCACGCACCAACAGGCTACCGTTAGGAAAGACAACTGTTGGTAATTAGCCTAAGTGATCCTATCCTGTTAAGGAGTTCACGGTGTTCCGAATCCTATGATCAGGCCCTCTGAAGGGGTGGTTGCGCCGAGACAACACACAGGCGGATCATAGGAATCTCACGTTGTGACCTAGGGGTGGAGACCGAAGGATACGTTGACACGTGTCCCGCTCCCACTTACTATAGTCACTTTCCCCATTCACCTTGGTATTGACCCATGCAAACACTCTCCGAAGGGAGGCCGCGCTAAAACGACACAAAGCCGAGCATGGGTCTCACGGTGTGAACGTCACGGGGACGTAGGAGCAAAACTCAATTTAAATTAAGTTTTGTAATTTTCCTCCCACTAAAGTAACTGATTATTAATTTTAGGGTTTGATTAAACCTAGATAAATCCGGCTAAGTCATTTATCTAAGTCTAGTCCTATTATAACTATTATAATAAGACCTAATGTCTAGGTGTATTAAACAAATTTAATATAACCTAGCGACATTATTCTAACATTAACCTGAGATTAATTCAACTCCGGTATTCCAGATCAGTTCCCAGGTAGGAGGTGTTCCGTTTACCGTCAACTTAAATACCTCCAATCCTTAGAGAGAACTTCACTGGTAGAGTTCCCTTATAATCTTAGGAATGCTCGTCCTACTTAGTTCATTAAAACTATTTTAAAACAAAGTAAGATCTTCTAATCCTATTAGAAAATGATCTTAGGTCTAATTAATTTTAACCCATTAAAATTAATTCAATTTTAACCTAAGATCCTATGTGAACATGCATATCTTGATTATAGATTGACGGTTTCTAATCATAAAATTTTAAACTATTTCAAAATTTTATAATGATTAGCCCTATAATCATGCATACTATAGTTTTAAAACAATTAACAATCATATTCAAGTTAATGAAATTAAAACTATAGTACTCTGCATTTCATGATAATTAATATAACCCTTATATTAACCTATGGATGTATCATGCTCAATGCCATTTGATTTCCATTTAAATAATAAACAACTTTATTATAGCCAATAATGGAAAATCAACTTAGCATGCTGCAAACAAATAATTTTTAATATAACTCTTATATTAAAACTATGTAGTTGCATGCATCATACTTTTCCATTTTCATGAATTTAATATAACTCTACTATATATTAAATAAATCATAAAAATCAAACCATGCATTTCAAACATATATTATAATCTAATTATAACATACATAAATGCATGAGCATGCTTAATATCCTAAGGTGGGATTAAATTTAAATGACATCCATAAAGCATTTAAATAGCGAATAAACCGATTTAATTGGCCCCTAGGATAGATTAAAGCAAAATTACATTAATAAAGCAATAAATCTATCCTATTACAAAATTCTGCAGCTCCAAATCCGGTCTACAAGCCTTGAACCGACCCGAACCACTTCGAACCGGACTTGAAAAACTCGAACCGCACCCAAAACGGGTCAAACCGGACCGAACCGGTCCCAGCTGACCCAAACCGCTCGAACCGAACCGGCCAAATTAGGGCACCATCACGTTCTCGCGAAAATCCTGGCGCCGCACGAAATCGTGACAGCGTCGAGACGCTGTGAAGAAAGCGTCCCGACGCTAGCGCGATTTCAACCGTCTGGAGCGTGGAATCGCGACAGCGTCGAGACGCGCAAGGCTAAGCGTCCCGACGCTGTTGCGTCTGGAGCTGATTTCTGGGCAGAAACGCGACTGTTCTTGGCGAAATTCATCAATTCCTTCTGCGATCTTCATCGATTTTCAAGCCTAAACATGACCCGGACTGTACAGACTCGATATTTATGATTTAATGCCCAAAAACGCAGGGGCCTTTACATTTGATCGCATCAAAAATCATAAATTCTAAGGCCAATTAAACCTAAACAGTTTATCGCAAAATTAAACATTCATAATGCAAATCCCACCTAAAACCAACGCAAATTTTAATTCCTAAATTAAAACCCAGAGTTGGCTCTGATACCAATTGAAGGGATGAAAGCCCTTGCGCAGCGGAAAAACATACAGAACCTTTAAACCCGGATTAATTTAAGAACCAAAAATACCAATACGTTGGGCAAAATTCAGCAATTTAACAGGTTTAAACATGCTGGAAATAATATATAAAACATGCTATAACAGCCCTTATCACATAGATCTAATTTACATAAAAAGATCCTATTGATCTAAGGCTGAGAAAGAGTTACCTTTGAAGAAATTCTTGATCGTTTCACCAAAATTTCTCTGAATTGCTCCCAAAAACAGCAACTTGAAATCCCTCTTTCGCTAGAAAAAATTGCCACGAACACCACCACGAGGTTTCACCAGTATTCTCAACAGGATACACGCTGGGAGCTTGTGGGAACTCAAAAAACTCTAAGGATGTCTTCTGGGAAGCCACCCTCTGATTTCTCAGAGAAAACCAAAAAAAACGAGAGAGCGAGATAGAGGGAGAGAGACGTGAGAGCCAGAGTGATTTCTGCAATTGAACCCTCAACCACGTCTCTTTTAAAAAACCCATAATATCAGATAACTGAAATATCAGTTATCTGATATTTTTAATATTTTTAATTAATTATAATTTTAAAATCATAATTTTAAATTACAATTAATTGTATTATATTTTAATTAATCTAAATTAATTAAAATAACATTAATTTAAATCCTATTTAAATTAATATCCCTCTTATCTTATAGTTTAATTAAATCAAATTTAATTAAACTAAATAAATTAATTAATTCGAAATTAATTAATAAATATTAAAATAAAATTGAACGTCACATATTCAATTACTATTTTCTCTCTCAAAACTATAGTATTAATATACATCCAATGCATATTAATTATAACCTATAGTTTTAATATGAACCAAATTCATATTTTAGAATAATATTCGAACACCTTTGAATATTTAATCCATTATTAGAATTTTACCTCAACGCCCTAAATGAGCTACCGGTGGGACCTAATGGACCTACAGATCAGAAGCTCCAACGATATGAGATTAGTTGGTTAAACTCATTAACCAAGTTAATCAATATTCATTAATTGTGGTTCACTCCGCTAAAGAACCACAGCTGCACTCTTCTCACTGCAGACATATTTCTGTGTCCACGGATGTTGACCGTCAACAGCAAGTTAGCCCTTCACGTGTGTTCGTACCCCAACTAGGTCAAATTACCGTTTTACCCCTGGGCTACCTCTTGGTCCTTAAGTACCAGTGCTCCTCTAATGAACAACCTGTTTGTGGTCCAACCATCAAACAGAAAACCCTCTCGTGCCATAAAGAGGGTAGGGCCCATTGTTCAAGACCCGGAGACACCATTTAAGGGAACACACCTCTACTTACCCTCATATCAGGAAGGAGTGAATTCCGTCTTGTAAGACTACGTTCCCAGCTCCCCATTCGGTCTTGTCCCCAAAAGGGTAGGCTTATTGAGTCGGCGAACTGGCCACTCTCACCCGTACAAATCAAAGGACAATCCCTCATGGACAGGAGTCCATAATCTACTCAGGATTAAGGCCAAGTTGCCTAGGTCATCCTAGTGAAATAGAAACCGAGCTAACTAACGGTGTTAGAGTTAGTGGTTAACTACTTCGCGGTCCGGTCTTTGTGCAAACTCATTGCACAGGATACCCCCACTCGCATGTCAACCACATGAACGCGTTGGATCAATACGTTTGTATCAATATACAAAGCGGGTCGTATCCATAGTGTCACCAGGATAAGGTACCCAACCTTATCCCTATACTACAGACCCTTTAGGCTAAAACTTGCACATTAATCCCCGTATGTCCCTTCATACTGGTTCAAGCCTCATTCTATTAGCCATGGATGTTTAGTTTATTGGATTAGGGTTAACAAGACAAGATATAATACAAACATTGAATAATACATTATTTTATTAATGTTCGGTCAAATGTACATTTACTATCTACGAGTTTTAGGGCATAAAACCCAACACAGGCAACATGCTTAAGCAACGACATACACCCAACATGCTTTTATGCCATAAACTAACAATACGCTTAAAAACTACAAACTCGTGCAAATGCAACACACTATGCAACACACGCACTGGACTCCACATGATTTCTGCGTCATGCTCCGCAACTACATGATTTTCGCCTCATGCTCCGCCACACATGAATTCCGCACCATGTGTTGTCCTACAGACATGATTTCCGCGTCATGTTCCGCTACACATGAATTCCGCGCCATGTGCTGCGCAGTTTACGTGATTTCCGCGTCAAGCTCCGCACCTACCCCACAGGAATTTCGCGCCATGTGTTGCACCACTCTTACGTGATTTCCGCGTCACGTTCCGCACTCACAACCCACGTGATTTTCGCGTCACGCTCCGCTACACATGAATTACGCACCATGTGTTGTACCTCACACCCGACTCATGCTACACATCCCCCATGCAACATGCAGGCCAGACTCAACAATGACCATGCTAAGGCAAGTACCTAACATGCTTATACTCCCTAAGCACATACATCTCAAGCAATGCAAAAGGTACATTTCATGCTTCATTCAAACACTTTAACGATCGCAACTCAGCAGTTCATATATACATTTCATACCTTGCACATATACGAGTAAAGCAAGTAACAAGTGAACGTGCTCCATGCAGTCAAACAAGTTTGGTAAGTAAAAACTACTTACATATAGCGCTCCTAAGCAACTCCAACCAGCTTAAAGCAGCCAAGATGAACTCCTAAATTACAAGGCAACTAAAAGGTGTTAGAATCTACCTAAAGACTTTAAGAAAAGCTTTGAAAAGCCAAATCCCTCCTACTAGGCCTATTCCCTTGCCAAACAGTCTCCAACATTCCCCAAAATGAGAACCCAAAAGCTTTAGACCATGGGCAACCATGTCTAAGGCACTACGGGCCATGGGCATATGCTGAATGACCATTAATAAGGCTTTTCAACCGCTGGACAGCAAGCACAAAAGGTGCATTTAGGGATTCAAAGGGCTCCTAGAGATTGGGCACGCTTTGTAAACCACGACCAGCAAGCAAAACTTCTTTATTTCCATGCTTTAAGAACCTATAAGGTTTGGGAAACATTTTAAGACAACGAGGCTTTAATGGGCATTGATGAACTATATGAATTTTAACCAAAACAACAGCGATAACCCATTTATAATCATGCTCTAGGACTTATAACGGTTGGGCAACACTTAAGAGCCTAGGTAACAAAATGGGTAACGACCTAAATCATGCTTCTAAGGCTAGAATAACTATTGCGCAATGATCTAAAACACGCTTTAAAGTTAGAACAACTAAAGGAGCAGCAAACTCAACGCTATAGATAAAGGGACAACAAGGAACTTACCCAAACGGACCCGTTTTCACACTAGGCGGGTTGTTCTAACATCTAACAACGCGCTAGAATGGTCCTTGGGCAGTGGGTACCCGAGTTGAAGTGCATCGAACTTAATCGAACACCTAGACGGCGCTGCAGATCAGAAAATCAACGCTAATATCAAAATTTCAGCACCTAAACCATTGGGCATTTGATTCTAACACAAACTGAACATGGGTAAGAGCCTAGACTTACCGGAAACGCCAAACGACACAAACAACAGCCGAGAACATTGCTGGACAGAGGCGGAATCGACTGAAACGGGAACGACAGGGCTCCGAATCGCTTGACACGCGAGATCTAACAACATTGAACAAAGAGAAGCTTAGATCGGGCCTCAAAACAACCAAAAACAAGAGATGGGAATATTACCCACGGGTTTTAAGGTAGAAAAACGCAAAGGAAGAAGAGACCCATGAGTCTTTAACTTCACAGCGAAAAACCCACAAGAAACGGGGCTTGGCCGAACCACAGAGAGGGAGGAATAACCTCGCACGAGAACCCCATGGTCGACAGCTTCCACGTGAAAACCCGAGAGAGGGAGAGAGATTCGCGAAGAGAACAGCACGAAGGAAACCCACGCGATGACGGCGACGGTGAAGGGCGTACAAGGCGGCGGCTGGGGAATGAGTCTCACGGCAAGCACAACGAGAATGAGAGATGGAGGCTTGCTTCACGATGGATTGAGAGAAAGAGATGGAGAGAGAGAGCTTCTAGGGCTTTTTCTTTTTAATCCTTATTAATTCTTTTTTCTTTTTCTTTAAACCAATTAAGCCCAAAAATAGGATCTCACACTACTAACACCCGATATTCAATGTACACTTCGAATTTTAATGCCTAAACTCCTCAACCAACGCAGACCAAGTCCAACGAGCTTTAGGGAGGGATTTTATTTTAATAACGCTTAGTTCCCAAACACTTTGGTTTAAAATTAAATCTCTAAGTTCAAGCCAAAATAGAAATTTATTTTCCTTTCGACTATATTCATGGAATTTAAATACACTGAAAGACACGGGGCGTCACACCTTGGCCTCCAAGTCATGAGATTTTGCCTTACATCAAGATGTTAGGGCACAACATCTCAACGCTTGTCCAATTCCTTACACCGTCGAGCACAGGCATCGAACAGCGTCTTGACGGTTCCTCCTCGTGTTTTATGGCTTGAAATTGTTGCTTTATAGCATTGCGACGCTTCCCTCCTGTGTCTAGATGATCTAGCCTCGGGAATTTGATTCTAAGGCTCGTTTTTGTTTGGTTTTGCTCCTTTAGGTCTCATTTTGACTCTGGACCTTCGTTATGGACCTATACATATTATACTCATTTTAAAGGATTTTTCGTAATGAATTAAATAAACATAAGAAATTTGGGAGATTATAAATGTATATCAAATTAGACCTATCAAAATATCCTCAACCTAAACCTTGCTAGTCCTCGAGCAAGCTAAGACTAGAATGAAAGAGATTATGATGCAATGCTATGTTCATGACTTAATTCCTCAAGGATAAGCATAACCGATATTCTGTTCAAGAGAATCACATGCAATTCTAGCGTAGTTAGAGTCAGATTAATATTATTCAAATTCTTTCTCATGCATAAATGTGAGTTAAGTCTTCCCTAGAGAGGTTTTGAAAAGTTCGAGAAGGACTTATATAACTCCCATTCCATCTTCCACCTACACTGGACAAGGGCATAATGCATTAAGGGTAAGGAACAAACTAACTTGTTGAAGATACAAATGTTGAGCTTTCTTTCTTTTCTCTTAACCAAAGGGCTCTAAATTTGAATATATATGATTTTTAAGGGACACTAGCTTTCACACATCTACTGTTGGACCACATTTCTCGAGTTTAACCCTTGGACGACCTAACTAATCACAATAGAGGTAGCTTTTTTTACCCCGACAAGCACATCAAAGACAAGCTTATATATATATATATATATATATATATATATGTATGTATATTATTTTCATGATCATTTTCAAGAACAAAATAAAAATAAAAATAAAAATTCTTTTGAAGTTCAACAAGGAAAACATTATTTTTCTCACTCCCTAATTATAAAACAATCTATTTTGCAAAAATTTCCTCAAAACATGTTACCTATCCTATCGAAGTGACAACATAATTTTGAATCATATAAAACCAACTAAAACCAACCAAACTAAGCTAGAAAGGACTTTGGCTCAATTTAGACAAGAAAAATTTTGAAAAAATTTAATAAAGTCTCTAAAGATGCTAGAATACATCAATAAAGAGTTATTGAAATTATTTCATGAGTTATTGAATTTGTTATTCTTAGTCTTGCAATAATTAACCTTAAATCCAATAAACTAAACATCCAAGGTTGTTTTATGAAACTTGAAATGTATGTGGAGACATACGGGGATCAATGTTTAAGTAACAACCTAAAGGGTCTATAGTATAGGGATAAGGTTGGGTACCTTATCCTGGTACCTTATCCTAGTGACACTATGTGATACAGCCCACTTTGTATGTGATACAAATGCATTGAGCCAAAGTGTTTATGTAGTGGACATGCGAGTGGGGGTACTCTATGTAATGAGTTAGCATAAGACCAGATCGTGAAGTAGCAATCACTAGATGCAACACCGTTGACTAGGTAGGTTTCTATTTCAATAGGACGAACTAGATAACTCAATCTTAATCCTGAGTCTGTTATGGACTCCTTTTCATGAGGGATTATCCTTAGATTTGTATGGATGAGAGTGGCTGGTTTCATCGACTCAATAAACCTACCATTTCAGGGATAAAACCGAGTGGGGACTGGGTGAAGAATCTGAATTCCCAGTTCCGTAAAGCAGAAGCGCAATTAGACCGTTCTTAAATTAATTTTGTTTAATCAAAATACCCATACATTGGCAAAAACACACAGAATTCACAATTCTAATTAGGCTAATCAATTAATTAGATCTAATCTAACAAGAATGAGAAGAATACCTCTGATGATGACTCTGAGAATCTTGAACACTTCTTGATTTTGCTGCTACACCGAACACCACCATTTGGTTTCCCCGCTATGACTCTTTGGTTGGGAACGGAGTGGGGGACTCCGATCTTGGAAAAGAGAATTTTCTATAGAGAAAAGCGTTCTCATTGTATGCTTGAAGTTGAGAGAAAAGTGAGAGAGTTAGAGAGAGTTGATTGAGTGTTGAGAGATTTATAGATTCTGCAATATGCAGAATGAAACAGGGATTCATGAACCCCTTCATGTGCGTGGCCTATGTGAGGTGGGAGATTAAATCTCAACCGTCCACCTAATCAAATGGTTACTAATTAATTAATTAAAATTAATTCAATTAAATAAATTAATTAACTATATCTTAATCAATTAATCATATTAATTAATTAAGCATATTCGCATTTAAATCATATTTAAATACATTGTCCTCACATAATATATAGTTTTAATTAATCTTAATTAAATTAATTAAACCACACAATTAATTAATTCATAATTAAATAATTCTTAGATCAATTAAATATCACATATTTAATTAATCAAACATTTGAATCACATTCAAATTTGCATCTCTCTTATAACCTATAGTTTTTATATGAATCATATTCACATTAAAATTACACTATAGTTTTTATTTAATTAAATCACATTTAACTAAACTAAATTGAACAATTAATTAATTTTATAATTAATTAAACATCTACCAAAATTAATTAATTACATATTAGACTCATATTCTAATATATATCTCTCATATAATAGTTTAATTAAATCACATTTAATTTAAACTAAATTCAATAATTAATTAATTCACAATTAATTAATTAATTAACTAATTAAATATCATAGACTTAATTAGTCATATATCTGAACTCTTTCAAATATATATATTCTCTCAATATAATAAAGTTTAATCACATATATTAAACTTTATATTATAATGTATCATTACACATTATATTAATTGTATCTCATACAATTAACTTGATTCCTAACATGAATTTGAACTATTGAAATTATTTCAAGATAAATTGTTCCCAATCACTCTTTATGAGCTAGCAGAGGGACCTAAAGGACCTACAGATCAGAAGCTTCAATGATATGATGTTAATTGACTAAACTCATTAATCGAATTAACCAATATTCATTAACTGTGGGTCACTTCACTAAAGACCCACAACTACATTCTTCTCACTGTAGAATGTTTCTATGTCCACGGATATCGACCAATAACGGTAAGTCAATCCTTCACGAGTGTTCGTAACTACAGTTTGGTAAAATTACCGTTTTACCCCTTAGTTACCTATGGCTCCTGAAGTGTCAATGCTCCTCTAATGAACAACATGTTTATCGTCCAACCATCAAATAGAAAGTCCCTCTCGGGCCAGTGAGAGGGCGGGATCCCTTTGTTCAAGACCCGGAGTCACTACTGAAGGGAACACTCATCTACTTCTCCTAGAAGCAAGAATGAGTGAACTTCATCTTGTGTTCCATGTCCCCAGCCCCCATTCGGTCTTGTCCCAAAGAAAGTAGACTTATTGAGTCAAGGTGCAAGCTACTCTCACCCATATTGATCAAAGGACAATCCCCCATGAGAATGAGTTCATGACACACTCAGAATTAAGACTGAGTTACCTAGGTCATCCTATTGAAACAGTAACCTAACTAGTTAACGGTGTTACATCTAGTGGTTTACTATTTCGTGGTCCAATCTTATGCAAAATCATTGCATAGGATACCTCTGCTCGTATGTCTCCTACATGGACGCCTTAAATCAATACATCTGTATCAAATAAAAACGAGTCGTATCACATAGTGTTACCATGATAAGGTACCAAACCATATCTTTGTACTATAGACCTTTTAGGTTGTTATTTGAACACTGATCCCCATATGTCTCCACATACTAGTTCAAGTTACATGTAAACAACCTTGGATCTTAGTTAATTCGATTTGGGTCATATTGTGCAATTTCAGACTTAATATGACAATAACACTTTACTCCATTAACCTCAATAACATTTTATTGATACTAGTGTATAATTCGTTAACATTCACTATCTACAAATGTTGGGTTTCCAGAGTGAGTAAAAATATGGTATAAAAAGACTCTAAACTCTGTGAAAGTATACACAGTCCGCAGCAAGTAATAAGTATTATCAATCCAAGGCCTGAGCTAGCTTCCACTTTATCTATTTTGTATAACTCTTTAATGGTTTCAAAGATGGTAAAAATGATTAGTTTTTATAAGAATATTGCTGAAGCAAAAGAAATGACAGAACAGAAAATAAGCAAATAGGCAGACAGATTAGAAACATGCGCTGGTCAGGATTTAGTAATTGTTTTAAAATATGCTCTAGCAATATTACTGATCAGGATTTAGTAACTCTAGCAGTCTTATTAGCATATTCCTCCCGGATCTTCGGATCTGTTGGAATGTGTTTCAACCCCAATGAAGTACTATCGATCAAGCACTAGGCAATTGGCTATCCCTAGCTCAGTCACTGGCGTTCACCAATACACAATGATCTAGTGTGATTAACTGCCACACACTCCCTAAATCATCTCTGAAACTAGAGAGAAGTATTCATACTGACTGGCCAGGCGGACATAAAAATTTAAATGAGCACAACAATTAATTAAGATGCAATAATCAATATTTATTACTAGAAATTAAGCACGACAATCACATTGTTTCCTAACCAACGCCTAAGCTACTTAGTTCATAAGATGCATGGAAACACACGTTACAATCTGAGTAAGCATATCCATGACTACAAGATAAAACAAGAAAAGATTAATTCCCTTGAACAGCTTGCAATTGATGGTCTTCTTGGTGGTCTCCAATCTCTCCTCTATTTGGCTCCCAAAGGTGGAAGTAACTTTCCAAGAATGGAATGTTTTCTCCCAAAAGTGGAATGAATTTGAGTTGGGCGGCTACCTCCTTTTATATAGTTGAGGAAAGCTTGAATTAGATTGACCTAGACACGTGTATGGCTCTCCTTGCTCCTTTATCCCGAAAATAACTCAACAGAAGTCGGTTTGTCAACTTGGCTAACGAGCTGTGACGTGGCAGTTTTGCTCCCAACTTTGCTGCAACACAGAATTTGCTCCCTCAAATCGCTCAGCAATGCATTCTGCACAAAATAACTTCCAAAGATTCCATTCTTCCAAATGGGTTAAAACATATAATATATATCTAAAACCAACCCTATTAAGCACAAATGACACACAAATCCCTATTGAAATGAGGCCTCATTTAAAACTCTGCTTGCATAATATATAGGATGGATAAATTTTCCCTGCTTTTGCCCCAGCATAGCACCTACCGCAACATCACTCACATCACACATTACCTCAAATGGTAAATTCTAATTAGGTGCACAAAGAATGGGTGCTGAGATTAAAGCAGCTTTTAAAGTCTCAAAAGCCTTCCTACAATCTGCATCAAAGTAAAAAAACATGATTAGTACACAATAAGTTACAAAGAGGTTTACTAATTTTGAAAAAATCCTTTATGAACCTTCTATAAAATCCAGCATTACCTAAAAAACTTCGAATCCCATTCACAAAACTCGGTGGTTATAGTCACTCAATCACCTCAATTTTTGCTCTATCAACTTCTAGACCATTCTTAGAAATCCTATGACCTAACACTATGCCCTCCTTCACCATGAAGTGACATTTTTTCAAATTAAGAACTAGATGGGTATCCTCACATCTTTTTAACACCTTGCCTAAATTATCTAAACAATTCTTAAAAGACCCTCCAAAAACTGAAAAATCGTCCATAAATACCTCAACAGTGGACTCAATCATATCATAAAAAATTGCTAACATACACTGCTAAAATGTTTTTGGAGCATTGCAAAGGCCAAAAGGCATTCGCCTAAAAGCAAATGTCTCATAAGGGCAGGTGAAAGTAGTTTTCTCCGATCCTCAGGACCTATAGTAATCTGCTTATACCCATAATAACCATCTAAGAAACAGTAGTAGGCCTGACCAACCAATCTATCCAACATCTGGGCAATAAATGACAGAGGGAAATGGTCCTTATGGGTAGCTTTATTGAGCCTCCTGTAATCCAGGCAAACCCTCCAGCAAGTTACTGTCTTGGTTGGGATCAACTCATTGTCTTTATTGCTCACCACAGTGACACCTCCTTTCTTAGGAACGCATTGGACCGGACTTACCCAATTGCTATCTGCAATTGGATAAATAATGTCAGCATCCAACCATTTAATCACCTTCTTTTTAACAATCTCTTTCATTGCAGGGTTAAGCCTTTTTTGTTGCTCAATACTCCTAAAGGATCCCTCATCTAGAGTGATTTTGTGCATACAAAAAGATGGGCTAATTCACTGAATGTCAGCTAATGTCCAACCAATAGCCTTGCGGTATTGTTGCAGTAATTTTATTATGACCTCTTCATGCTCCCACATTAAATCTGATGCAACAATAATGGGCAACGTCCCACCTTCCCCAAGATACACATACTTTAGATGATCCGGCAAGAGCTTCAAATCTAAAGTAGGTGCCTCAATCAGGGATGGCTTAATAGGAAAAGCCTTCCTTTTATCTAAATCTAAAGACTCAAAAACATCCTCACACCTAAACACTTTTTTTTCATCTTTTCTTTCTAAAGAACAATCTTCTAAATCATCTACACTAACCTCTCCATGATCTTCCAAATGCTTATCAGTCGAATCCTGTATTGTTGTCTCAACAATTGTGTTCTCTAGAATCCTAATGAAAGAGCAATCTTCCATTTCGTCTGGATACTTCATGGCCTTAAACATCTTAAACACATTAAATTTCACTTCCTCATACAAACTCTCATTGTTAATTCCCCTTTTTGAACATCTATCAACGCCCTACCAGTAGCCAAAAATGGACGACCTAGAATAATTAGGACATCTTTTACAGTCTCATAGTCTAAAATAATAAAATCAACAAGAAATATGAATTTATCTACTTTCACTAAGACATCCTCAATTTTACCCTCTGGATATGTGATAGACCTATCAGCTAATTGGAGTGTGACTGTGGTAGGCCTAGCTTCACCAATACCTAGCTTTCGATTGACCGAAAGAGGCATAAGGTTAATGCTCGCACCTAAATCACAGAGTGCTCTACCTAACTCTTTTCCACCTATAGATACAAGTATAGTAAACAATCCTGGATCCTTAGCCTTGGGTGGTAGCCCATTCTTAAGAATAACACTACATTCCTTAGTAAGAGATACAGTTTCAAACTCACCTGACCTCTTCTTTTTAGTTAAAATATCCTTAAGAAATTTCGCATAATTAGGCATTTGCTCAATAGCTTCTACTAAAGGGATATTGATATGCAATTGCTTACGAATCTCTAAAAACTTTTTAAATTGACCATCCTGATTCTTAGGCTTTTGCCTTGGTGGAAAAGGTAGAGGTGGTACATAAGGTGGGGGCGGCACATAAGGTGGTTCCACATCTAGAACAGAACCAGATGCTCCAACATCATTATTGTTGCCTCCAGCACCCTGACCAGACTCTTTCTCAACAACAACATTTTTATCACTATTTTTTTCTATATCTTGGGTTTTACTAGGCTCTTTTCTTTCCTCTAGTGGCTTACCACTCCTAAGAGTTACTGCCTTTACCTGCTCTTTACCTTCCCTTCTAGGGTGTTCAGTATCTGAAGGATGTTTCCCTTGAGGTCATGCCTTCAGCTCATTAGCTAGCTGACCCACTTGCAATTTCAGGGCTCTCATTGAAGCTTGATTACTTTGAATTGCAGCATCTGTGCGAGCCATATATTCCTTCATCATCGCCTAAAGAGAACTCCCTGAATTTTGCTGGGGCAAAGCCTGCTTATTTTGTTGCGGCAATACCTGCGCTTTAGCAAATCCCGACTGGTTCACCCTTTGTTGTACTTTCACATTACTTCCTTGTCCTCCCCATGAGAAGTTCGGTTGGTTGCGCCAACCTGGATTATAAAAGTTAGAATAAGGGTTATTTCTCTGGTTACCTACAAAAAACACAGAAGCTGGATTGCTGGGGCAAAACTCGTAGTTGTGATCTTCACCACAATAGACACATGCTTCTTCTGCGACTTGGTTCACCTATGCAGCAGGCTCCACAGTTGGCGGCTGCTGATGACTAATCACTGTTGCATTCTTAAGAGCGTTAGCAATCATTACAAGATCAGCCCTAATGGTGGACACAGAGTCAACCTCTAACACACTCCTAACCTTTTTATTTGTGCCTCTAACATCCGACCACTGACAACTATTAGTAGATATTATTTCTAAAATTTCATGAGCTTCATTAAAAGTTTTTTCCAAAAGGGCCCCTCTAGCCGAAGCATCCACCATACCTTCAGTTGCTCCATTTAACCCATTGTAAAATTTTTCCATTTGGATACAATGTGGTAAACCATGGTGGGGACACTTTCGCCGCAAAAGCTCCTTAAATCTCTCCCAAGCCCTACTATTTCACTCCTTAATTTAGCATTTCTATTTGGTGGGAAATATTTACTCAAAAAAATTTCAGCTAACTCATTCCATGTCCTAATTGATCTTGGAGCAAAAGAATTTAACCAAGTCTTTGCTCCATCTCTGAGAGAATGTGGGAACAAAGTTAATCTAAGGGCATCCCTAGGCATTCCTTGAATTACAAAAGAATCACTAACTCCCAGAAAAGACTTAAGATGCAAATGAGGATCTTCAGATGACAAACCATGAAATTGACCCACGGTTTGCAACATCTGAAACATTACCGGTTTCATCTCAAAATTTGCTGCCTGAATTTGAGGACGTGCAATCCCTGGATTCAACTCATCAAACATTGGAAAAGCATACGCTCGAATGACTCTGGTCCTATCGTATGATTCCCAGCCTGATTATTTTGCTGCTCATTTTGCTCTAGCGGCGGATTTTGCTGCAGCAAACGAATCTGCTGGGGGTTCACTTGATCTTCAGGACCCTGCGAGAGACGCGGCATGTTATCCATTTGATCCTGGTTCCTACGCTGCTCTCGCCTTCTTCTCTTAAATAACCTCTCAATTTCTGGATCAAGCTCGAACCTTACCCCAGGCGGATCGTTCATGCATCAAACTCCCGCCTGCAAAAACAAAAGAAACAATCAAAAAGTTCTAGCACCAAACCAGTCCCCGGCAACGGCGCCAAAAACTTGTTGGGTTTCTAGAGTGAGTAAAAATATGGTATAAAACGACTCTAGAACTCTGTGCAAGTATACACAGCTCGCAGCAAGTAATAAGGATTCTCAATCCAAGGTCTGAACTAGCTTCCAATTTATCTATTTTGTATAACTCTTTAATGGTTTCAAAGATGGTAAAAATGATTGGTTTTTATAAGAATAATGCTGAAGCAAAAGAAATGATAGAACAGAAAATAAGCAAATAGGCAGACAGATTAGAAACAGGCGTTGGTCAGGATTTAGTAATTGTTTTAAAAGATGCTCTAGCAATATTATTGATCATGCAAAACTCTCGCAGTCTTATTAGCAGATTCCTCCCAAAACTCTGGATCTTTTGGAATGTGTTTCAACTCCAATGAAGTACTACAGATCAAACACTGGGCAATTTGCTATCCCTAGCTCACTCACTGGCGTTCACCAATACACAATGATCTAGTGTGATTAACCGTCACACACTCCCTAAACCATCCCTAAAACTAGAGTGAGTATTCATACCGATTGGCCAGGCGGACATAAAATATAAATGAGCACAACAATTAATCAAGATGCAATAATCAATATTTATTACTAGAAATTAAGGACAACAATCACATTGTTTCCTAACCAACGCCTAAGCTACTTAGTTCATAAGATGCATGGAAACACACGTTACAATCTGAGTAAGCATGTCCATGACTACAAGATAAAAAAAGAAAAGATTAATTCCCTTGAACAACTTGCAATCGATGGTCCTTTTGGTGGTTTCCAATCTCTCCTTTATTCGGCTCCCAAAGGTGGAAGTAACTTTCCAAGAATGGAATGTTTTCTCCCAAAAGTTGAATGAATTTGACTTGGGCAGCTACCTCCTTTTATAGAGTTGAGGAAAGCTTGATTTAGGTTGACCTAGACACTTGTATGGCTCTCCTTGCTCCTTTATCCCAAAAATAACTCAACAAAAGTCGGTTTGTCAACTTGGCTAATGAGCTGTGACATGGCAGTTTTGCTCCCAGCTTTGTTGCAGCACAAAATTTGCTCCCTCAAATCGCTCAGCAATGCATTCTGCACAAAATAACTTCCAAAGCTTCCATTCTTCCAAATGGGTTAAAACATATAATATATATCTAAAACCAACCCTATTAAGCACAAAAGACACACAAATCCCTATAGAAATGAAGCCTAAATAACTACCTTTTGGACAATTATCACGCCCCAAAAGTTTTAGGACGTAAAACCAAACACTGGAACATAACAACACAAGATCGAATTTACTTCTTCTCGTCTTTAGGTCAAGTATACGAGTGTTCCCTTAAGTGTTGATTCTTGGTCTTGAACAAGGGTGCCCATCCTCTCCTTGCCCGAGAGGAACTTCCGTTTACTAGTTGGACAATAAACGGGTTGTTCATTAGTGGAATAAGTGGTACTTAAGGAGACAAAGGTAACCTAGGGGTAAGATGGTAATGTGACCCATCTGGCGTTACGAACACTCGTTAAAGATTGACTTACCGTTATTGGTCTATATTCGTGGACACAAGAATATTCTGTAGTGACAAGAGTGTAGTTGTAGGTCTTTAGTGGAGTGACCTGCAGTTAATGAACATTGGTTAAATTGATTAATGAGTTTAGTCATTTAACCTCATATCATTGGAGCTTCTGATCTGTAGGCCCATTAGGTCCCCCTGCTAGCTCATAAAGGGAAATTAGGAAAAATTAGTCTTGAAAAAATTTTGAATAGTTCAAAATCCATTATGGCAAATCAAGTTAATTGTATGAGGTACAATTAAATACGATTTAATTTTATGCTTAAATTAAATACATGATATTTGATATAGTAATTAATTAATTGGAGAATTAATTGATTATTTAATTAAAAGCTTTAGGTTATGTGGGAGATATTCATATAAATATGATGTAAATGAAATTAATTAAATTTGATTGAATTATTGATCGAATTAATTAATTAATATTAAGTAATAAAAGGAATCTTCATCCTATTAAAATTGGGGAGAGTAATTAATTATAAATTAATTAAATATATCCCTGACCTATTATGAATAGGAAAGGGATATGACACTTGATATAAAGGACATAAAGTCTTCCCAATTGAAATAACTCATAACACAAGACTTTGCTCTCAAGCAAAATTTCTCTCTAGGAATTTCACAACATTATAGTGAAATTCGTTTTCCCAAAATTCAAGAACACCAAGTCCCACAACTTGGTTCCTAGTCCTAGAGATATAGAAGTGGAAGATCTCGGTGGTAGCGTCCCTACTGTGATCATATTATTCTTGGTGGGAGTCCATTGAAGAAAGTCTTCAACAAGTAAGTATTTCATTCTTTTAATTATTAGATTTAGATCTAATGCATGCTTAGTCTAGTTTATATATAGAATGGTTCTGTATGATTTGCCAATAAACTGGTATTTTAGAAAACTTATTTAAAATACGAATCGATCCAAATTCGCTACCTCTAACGGAATTAGGGAATTCCAATCCTTGACCTTCACTTTAGGAATTTTCATTTTTCGCTCGATGACTTGGTGCCTCGTAGCCCAATCAACTCCTGCTTAGAGCACCGCATAACATTCCCTTGTTCAAGTTTGAGGGACAATGGGGGCATTGTCAGTTTTAAGTTAGGGGGTGCTTTAGATGTTATGGTGCAGCAAATTTAAATAAATGTGTTGCTCTAGTATCTTTGCACTAGTAGTAAGGGGTATTCAAGACACCCCGTTTTCCTTTGCACGAGAGTGCATAAGTATCCTATGAGAGTTTAGGGTTGTACAAAAATGTGGGCAAGCCAAAACGAAAGCATGTGTTTTAATGTTGAGCTTTCTGCTTAAAAAAATGAAAATAAAATTAAAAAAAAAATCAAAATCATATGCGGCAGAGTTGGTATTGCAAGTAAGCTTCTCTGCACAGTTCCAACTTAGTGAGTTAAGCGCAGGAAAAAGATCTTAAGTCTAGTGGGAGATATAAGTAAAGACTAAATTCTTTAGAAAAGTTTAGTTGGAGGAAATATAGAAGGTTCTGGGTGCTGAAGATTAATCTTTAGAGATTAGTTAATCTTGTAGAGTAGTTAGAGGGCATTGCTTGGGGACAAACAATAATTTAAGTTTGGAGGTTTGATAATTTGCACAAAGCAAGTTATTTCTCATCTAATGCTAAATGAAAAGAGGCTAGAAAAAAAAAGTGATGCGTCGAATCAGTGCATTATAGAATTGTGACAGTTGAGGCTTCAAAGCGATATTCATTGATGCAGCGGGAAAAATGCAAAAAGTGATATATCTAACGCATATACAGTAGCTTTGTTTCATGCCCAAGCTATTTTGGGTCACTAGCACTAGAGTTATCACGTGAGAAAGTACATTGGCAAGTTGTCTGATGCTGGTGCTGACATGTGGCAGAGTTGTGAGCTGGCAAAAATTTGAAGTTGAACACGCAAGCTAGTTGTTTGGAGAAGTCAGCATCCTCAAAGCCTATAAATTCCAACCATTTGTTCATGAAGAGAGGACGGTTGATGAGAGAGAAAAAAAATGGAGGAAGTCTTTTCGCCACAAGCATTTTCAATTTCTTATCATATGTGTTATGTATTCCTTCAGTAGCACGAGCTAATTCTCTTTTATCAAGGCTTAGCCTAGGTACCCATGCGACAATGAACTTTTCCTGTATGTGTTATATTTGAATGAATGAAATTAATGCTTTCTGCTTAGATGCGCTAATACTTTCATTACTAACGCCTGCCTGACTAGCCGATTGTGATAGCGACATGATAAATCTCGGAAGGGTAACACATGTGGAGTTATCTAAGTACAACAAGATAATGCATTGCATGTAGTCTTGGTCGCATTAGAACTAGCGCTATCGCAAGAGATAGTTCATGAACTTGTTTAGACTGACGTAAGGATATTTCAGTCGATCGCAAGTAAATAAGAGGATTGTGCTAACGCATGAATTAAGTGAACAAAAACATTATTAGTTCTACGTCAAACGCATGTGTAATGCCGGAAGGGAATCACATGTTTATTTCTCGCTGAGGTATCAGTAGCATCTCATTTATAGTATGCGCAACAAGAGATTTCATTAATGCATTTGATAGTTATGGTGAATGCCTTGATAGTCTCTCATTTGTGTTTTCACTCTTATCGCATTTGTTCATTTATTCCTATCTATTGCATAATTATCAACTCTTCTTACTAATTTGATTGTTAGTGCCATGCATTTGAGTGAGTATAAGTTGATAAAAGTGTCGAGTTTGCTTCATCCCCTTCCTTGTGTTTTGACCCTAGAATGCTCCAGCTATAACTTGGTTATACATGATTTATACTTAGATTAATGCATTGGAACGACATATTCTCTGATAATTCAACATAATTAGAAGTAATTATTGTACGAACCAGTCTACACCAACAACATATTCTCTGATAATTCAGCATAAAGTGTTATTTGAGTGATTCAAAAATTAAGTTATTGAATAATCGAGTTTGCATTAATAAACTCTAAATCCAATAAACTAAGGACCAAGGTTTTTGAAATGAAACTTGGACTAGTATGTGGGGACATACGGGGATCGTTGTTCAAGTTAACAACCTAAATGGTCTATAGTATAGGGATAAGGCTAGGTACCTTATCCTAGTGGCACTATGTGATACGACCCACTTTGTATTCGATACAGTTGCATTGATCCAAAACATCCATGTAGAAGACATGCGAGTGGGGGTATCCTGTAACGCCCCATGATTTTAATAACTATCCTAGCGACATTACAAACTCTTAAACCAAAAGTAATCAAGTGCACCAAAAATTTAGGCAGCATAACGACACACATAGGACTAACCCAAAATTTTAAACACCTGCTAGAACAAAAACTACACTTCTAAATAACATTTTTCAACGACTCCACCATACTACAACACAGCTGAACTCCACAGAACCAACAGTCAGACTGGCCTCGCATTATCAACTATATCTAACCAGAAACACAACTTTAACAAAGCTTATTGTTGGGTTTTATGCCCTAAAACTCGTAGATAGTAAATGTAACATTTTACCGAACATTAATAAAATAGTTTATTTTGTTTGTATTTAGTATATCTTGTCTTATTAACCCTAATCCAATAAACCAAACATCCTAAGCTGACAGTATGATGCTTGAACTAGTATGTAGGGACATACGAGGATCAATGTTCAATATTCAGCCTAAAGGGTCTATAATATAGGGATAAGGCTGGGTACCTTATCCTGGTGACACTATGGATACGACCCACTTTGTATTATGATACAAACGCTATGATCCAATGCGTCCATGTAGTTCACATGCGAGTGGGGGTATCCTATGCAATGAGTTTGCATAAGATCGGACCGCGAAATAGTTAACCACTAACTGTAACACCGTTAGTTGGCTTGGTTTCTATTTCACGAGGATGACCTATATAACTCAGTCTCAATCCTGAGTGGAGTATGGACTCCTGTTCACGAGGAGTTGTCCTTTGATTTGTATGGGTGAGAGTGACCAGCATGCTGACTCAATAAGCCTAGCATATTGGGGACAATACCGAGTGGGGAGTTGGGAACATAACCACACAAGATGTAATTCACTGCTTTCCGACTATAGGGTAAGTAGAGGTGTGTTCCCTTAAGTGGTGTCTCCGGGACTTGAACAATGGGCCCAACCCTCTTTATGGCACCCGAGGGACTTCTGTTTGTTGGTTGGACCTCAAACAGGTTGTTCATTAGATGAGCACTGGGAACTTAAGGACAAAGATGTAAACCAAGGGTAAAACGGTAATTTGACCCAGCTGAGATACGAACACACGTGAAGGATTGACTTGTAGTATTGGTGGATATCCGTGGACACAAAAATATTTTGCAGTGAGAAGAGTGCAGCTAAGGGTCTTTAGTGGAATGACCAACAATTAACGAATGGAGACTAACTTGATTAATGAGTTTAAGTCGATTAGTCTCGTATCATTGGAGCTTCTGATCTATAGGTCCATTAGGTCCCACTGGTAGCTCGTAAAGAGACTTGAGGCAATTAAGTATAAATTGTAAATTGAAAGTGTTCAATTTATTTGGGGAATCGTATAATGTATATTAATGAATTATAATATAAAGTTTATGAAACTTTATAATATAATTTTTTAATTAATTTCAAAAATAAATTCTTGAGAGAAAATATTTGAAAGAGTTCAAATAAATTTAATATGAATTGGATTCATATTAATTTTAATAAAATCCCTAAGATTAAATATATGATATTTAATTGGGTAATTAATTCATTATTGAATTAATTAATTATTTATTAGAGACCTTTTTCTATTAGGAAAGAAAATATTTGAAAGAGTTCAAATAAATTTAATATGAATTGGATTCATATTAATTTTAATTTTAATAAAATCCCTAAGATTAAATATATGATATTTAATTGGGAAATTAATTAATTATGGAATTAATTAATTATTTATTAAAATTAGAATCCTTTTCTTATTAAGAAAATGTCTTCCTTTACCTATTAGGAAAAAGGTCTTGGCCTTTACTACATATAGGACCCTTGGGGTGGGGTGAAAGGCATCCCATTGTCTCTCCTTCTCTCAGAGATTTCTCCCAAAAGACTCCTACAAGTCTCCTACTTCAAGAAGTCTTAGAGATATACCGGTGCAGCCGATTGGTGGTGTTCGCACAAGAGGGTTGTTGCGTTTTCAATCTTATTAGCAAGAAAAGGCGAATTGATCAAGGCTTTCTACAAAAGTAAGTTTTCTATGAAATCCTTGATCACTAGGATCAATCTAGTTGATCTTTTAGCATGTTTATAGTCTATGTACAACCCATTAATTATAGATTTATTGCTATAATATTTTGCAAATAGTGTTGGTATTTCAATTAGAATCTAAGACTCTGAGTAGGTTCGGTAATACTTTCCGCTGCGTGGGGCTTTTATCCCTTCACTTATAACATTAATTCATTTGAAACAACTTAATGATTAACAACTAAATGAATAGATAGAGTTCTTTAAGACAAGGACAACTAGACCTAGAGTTAAACAATAATGATCAAAATTGAACCTAACAAGACAACAATTGTCCAACCAAATTAAGCAACAAGCTATCCAACAAGTAAATAAAATGGAAAAAAAAGCAGACTAGCTAAGGTCCTTCCTCATATGCCTCCTCTGCATCACCATGGTCCACGCAGTCCTCATAACCTGCAAAATCTGGTAGTTGGGGGAGAGAGAGGGGAGGGGGTTAGTGCACTAAGGTACTAGTAAGCAGTTCCTACTTGAGAAGTCATCAAACAACAACCAAGCAAACAACATGTTTTTCATGCGCAAACAACATGCTTCCTGAATCGGTAAACACAACGACATGCTCAAAAGTTAGTAAAGTGAATGACTCTCCTAAGCCATAACTCATGCATCTCTCTATGCAACTTGCTAACCACTCAAGCTCCACGAGCTCACTCAACGCTCATATTTAGCTCTCACATGGCTCTCCAAGATTGATATTCCTTCGAGTCGCACTGTCCCATGACCATTTGTACCCACAGCCACAATGCTCTCTATGGAGCTCGGCGTTCGACCCTTGATCATTTGTACCCAAGGCCTCGAACTGTTCATTTCCCCTTGACCATTTGTACCCAAGGCCTCGATGCTCCTTTTAAAACCAATGATGACATGCCACCCCTCGACCATTTATACCCGAGGTGCACTAACACTCACCCAATTATCCTTTCTTTCACATTTTAGGTCCCTGACCTCTATCTCACATCTATCTAGAATGCATATGCCCTACAACATGATTCTACACTCATGTACTATGCCCACTGAGCATATACATATAACCAAATGCTCTCAACTCATGCTTAACTCATAAGTGCATAACAGAACCAACATGCTTTACAACAGATCGTCACGCAACAACAGTTCTTGCTTTTCAAATATTATATATATATATTTATATACATATATATTAAGAGAAGCAAGAAACAAGAGAACAGTTATAAAGCGAGTAAACAATCAGCATGCATCCCGCAGTCAAACAAACTTCATAACATAAGAACTACTTACCGGAAGCTCTAAACGCTCCTAAACTAGAAGAAAAGCTCCTAAGATAATCCAATAGCTCCTAAACCAAAACTAGGAAAGCTCCTGACATCAAGGATAACATATAAAGATCAGAATTGAGCTTAACCACCCTATTTAAACCGAACAAGCGAAGGGAGGAATTTGTTACCAACTAACTTGGATTCAAGCCTAAAGGCTAGCTCGACAACTTGGAACCAACTCGAAAAATCCTTCTAAGCTCCATCAAACATAATAAAGTTCTTTGCTAGAAATAACTCAAGTAAGCTTTAATTGATCCCAAGCTACAAGTAAACAACTTCAAGCATCAGAGACTAATTAGCGAAGCCTAACAAGAGTTCTAACAAGGCTAAAAAGGTGAAGAAGCTTACCGAACAACACTAACGAGTCCAAAAGCTTGTTGGAACTTACTGACGAACACCAAACTCCTTTGAACACGCGCTGTCTGGGGTCTGAATTGGGTTAAAACTGAAACTATTAAAACACTCATAGGTTATAGGCTATTCTAAAGCCAACCAAATTGAATTACAAAGGTTTAAGGGTTCGAAACTTACAAAAAGAATCAAAATTCTAGCTTAAATGTGCTTCAAACGATTCAAATTCACAAACCCAAACTGCTTAGGCAATGGGTAACGGGAATTGAGACGTCTTGGGCTATGGGTATTCGGCGAAAACCTATTTCATTCCAAGACGTCGTTGGATTGCAATGGAATACCCTGAATCCTACAATTTTGAAGACGATTACAAATGAGTAAACCGAATTACGAGATAATGGAGTTTGGGTCAAGCCGAAACCCTACCAAAACGCTGTAGAGACAAAGACCTGAGCTGGAACTTGTGGATTGAAATAAGCACAGGCTGGAAATCGTGTTGCACACGCAATACGTTGCTATAAATCCTTGGGTGCTTGCAGATCTGAGGGAGAGGGAGAAAGAGAAACCTTTCCGCAGGTCCTAGCCAACACGAGCGAAAGAGAGAAGAAAACGCATGGGTCTTCCACCACTCGCGTAGCCGACGCTGGAGAAATACCAAAGAGAGGGAGAAACCGACGGGCTTCATGAGCCTTGCTGCCGGTGAACGAAAACGCGAGAGGGAGAGAGAGAAGACTTACACCGCGGGGAAGAGACATCGAGAGAGAGAGAGGGAGCTACGGTCGAAGATGAAGAACGAGAGGGAGGGAGATGCGGTTGGCTTACACGCGAAGGAGATTGAAAGGGAGGGGGTTCGGCGGCTGCTCAAGAAGGAAAGGGGGAAGAAAAGGGATTTTAGGGTTTTCTTTCTTTTTCTTATTTCTTTTCTTAAAACTTGAATTTAAAAAAATATAACCCAACCTCGCATTTAAAGACTCAATTTTAAATTCTAAATTTCGAAAGTGATAGCACTCATAGCGAGCTATGTTTCCCAGTACATTTTTGTTAATCTTTGAGTAATTTGTGGTCATTTTAATGCACTTTAATGTCTATTTTGTAGAAATTAGTTTATTGGAGCTAAAACGTGAAATTGGAATTGATCGAGTGTTTGGGACGTGAAAGAATGCCAAAGGAACGAAGAGAATCGAAGCAAAGGGCCTTATGAAGAGTGCAATCTGAAGCCTAGCATCGAGACCCTAGCTTTTGGGTGTCTCGACGCTGTGCTTCCCTCTTTTAATTCATGTGACAAAAGGTTACAGCGTCGTGACACTGTGACCATAGCGTCGCGGCTCTCTCGGAATTTCCCTAAACAAAATGGCAGCAAATGGCATAGCATCGCGACGTTGTGTCCATAGCGTCACAACGGTATCAGTAGATTTTCTATATAATATTCTTTTTGAGCTACGGATTAGGGGAGTCAAATTGGTTAGATTTTAGCCCTAATTTCGACTAGAGGCCTTTGGTGGGAGCTGAAGCAAGGCCAAGGAGTGAGAATTAAGCGAGAAAACGTGGAGATTGTGACAGAGATATGCAGGTTTCAACGGATTCGAGGTTTCATTTCTCTTTCCCTAAACTCTTTTAGTTTTTATGGCTTTTCTTGCAATTAGTGTTTGTGGTTTAAAGACTATGAATTGCTAGTTGTTTGTCTTAGGGTTTGATGTAGTTGTTTTAGTTGTTGGATTGATTTTAGGTATGAATGTGTTTTTATTTTATTCATGAAATTTTATTTAATGTTTTCAATTACTTGATCACTAATTGAATGATTTAAGTGTTGAATCTAACTCGGGAGAGAAGATTTGGCCTAAGACATACCTTGTTTAATTGCATGACTAGAGTAGAAATTCTAAGTTTGTGACGGAATTTGGAATATGTCTAAAAGTATAACAAGGACTAATCCGAATAATGCCTTGCATGTTAATGAACTTAGATAGGGATATCAAGTTAGTTATATGCAAGAGAATCAATTATACTCGGGAGAGGTAATCGTGATAAAAGTTTCCTTGGCTTGTAGAATAATTGCACGATAAATTCATTTCAATTAATCAATCCTCAATCTTAATCAATGAAATCAATTAACTAAGAGTCTTTCCATTTGAGTCTCCACATTTATTTTTATGCTTTTTGTCTTTAAATTTATCATTTGCATTAATTTTTACTCCCTAAATAAAATTGGAAAAAAGTATTAACGGTACTTAATTTGCTAGAAAACCAATCCAGAGGACGACACTCAAAAGTATTCACGGTACCCGTACACTTGCGGTAAGTAATTTTTGCATCAGAAAGAAAAGGAATTTCTTGACTCAAATAAAATTACCCACCCCAAGCAACCACCAAAAATAATTAACTTAAAACAGCGAAACAAGAACTAAAACTTCGAATTAAATTATAATCTAACAGAGTTATTCGCACCTGAAAATGCAGGGCGTTACAATCTCCCCACCTTAAGAACTTTCGTCCTCGAAAGTTTGCTGCTCGAAGAGTTCTCTATATTTGGCTTGAATCTCAGCTTCCCTTTCCCAGGTCGCTTCCTCCATTCGGTGATTCCTCCACAACACCTTTACCAAGCCAATGGTCCTGTTCCTCAAGACTTTTGCTCGAACCACTCAGGGAACTAAGCTCAAACTTCACCTACTTTTCCCAGGTAGCTTCTTCTGCTCTATGGTTCACCCACATCGCTTCCACCAAAACAACGGTCTTGCTTCACAGAACCTTTGCTTTATTGGCTAGGATCTTGACAGTCTTTTCCACATACGTCAAGTCCTCATTCAACAACAGGGCTTAGGATTCAACACATGCGAATAGTCATATATGATCCTCCTCACATGGATACATGGAATCCATTATGCACAGTCCACATGGTCGGTGATACGCCAACCTATGAGCAACAGGCTCGATGCGCTCCAAGATTTCATGGGTCTAATGAACATAGGTTAAGCTTCTTTTCAACAAGCGAATAACCCTTTTTCATTGACATCATGCGCAAGAACACAAGATCACCAATACTGAACTCCCAATTCTCGAAAGGTGCTCGCTTAACCACACTGGATGACTGGCCTTGACTCAAATTCCTACTCCTCAAAGCACTTAACACAAGAGGTTGTTTGCTCATCAAGCTACTTTCCTCTAGAATCCCAAAGCTTAACTAAGGCACAAGAAGAAAAGTTGTTGTGTATGCATAACAACAACTCTTGGGATGAGTTGTGTTGAACATACAACATTTGAAGCGAAGCTTACTTACGAGAAACCTGACTTCGCACTAAGAACTCAAACAGCCTAACGAGATTGAATTCAAACTTGATCGTGCATGACCTACAAGGAATTTCTATTCGCTGATGCTACTTACACCACATAGGTTGACAATGCCAGCTTAAACCTTGAGCTAAACACTTTACAACTACCATCAATGACTTAAACACGACTCCAACTAGCAGGAAGTTTTATCAACAACTTCACTAGCTTAAACTCACTTAGTTGGTAAGTTTCAACCCCAACTTCAAATGGGCATCACTGAAGGAAGGAACATTAACTCCGAAACGGCTTCCGCTGTGCCAACTCCCTTTTTCAAACCATCCTTCAAGAATGTCTACAAGATGACACTAACACCACTGCTGCCACTTCCTTATAACTGCATACCAAGGTAACTTGTCGTGACAACAACTGACGCTGCAGTTCTGACTTGATACTGATTTTCAATATCACATTGGCTTGGATCGAGGTCTTACTGCGTGAGGGAAATGCTCTAACTCTTTGTTTGAGAAACCAACACTGTTAAGAGCATCGTCACGAGCAAGTACAAAAACCTCGAGACTTGATTCGTGAAACCTAAATAGTGGCAATGCTATCCATGAGTCCGAAGATATAACAGAAGCATGCAACATTCAATCAGACTTGGATTCTTAGGCTTCCTTAGAATGGAAATTCATTGATCTTCAGTAGAGAGATTCGATACAAACTATCCTAAGGAAACCTTCTGCTTAACTCAAAGGAATTCCTCAACTCCTTATAAACTAGAGGACACCAACAGAGCCTTGAAACGACGAAGGAACAGAGAATCTAAGCATCGCAAAGCATCCATAAGAGTTGCAAAGCTATTTTAGGAAGATCTTTTTTCCTTGAACCTAGCCTATACAAGGAGGTTTAAATAACAAGACACCAAGAAAAAGGATACCCTAGCAATTCTAGCCTCAAGATTTGCTTGACAAACAATGCCACAAAAAGAAGGAATGACTCATGCATACACACAACAACCAACAGATATGCACAACACAAGCATAAATCATAAGAAAATAGATTTCAGAGCCAAAGGATATAGACTTAAGAAGAGGAGAGATTACTAACCTTGAGCGAGGGGTGCGCTAACACCCCACCTTAGGAGCTATCTTCATCATCAGAATCGTCGTCATCATAAAGCTCAGGATACTCTACCTTGAGCTCTTTATCGGTAACCCGAGGCAAGAACTCCTCCTACTGGACTTTCCCCACTAAACACTCACTGGTCTGTGGCAGAGACCTTTTAACTTTCTGTCTAGCTGCAGGCACTTCCTCCTCCTACTTCCTCTTGGCACCAGACGACGTGCCCACTTCTTGGGACTGCTCCGCCCTAGGGGTGTCATCATCCAGCATCCGAGCACTCGCAAGAGCTGCTGCAAACGTGGTTGGACGACCAAGCCTAACCAATCCTCAAATTTCTACACAGAGGCCATTAACGAACCGGTTGATCCTGCTTTGCTCGGAGGGCAACCAACTCCGGGACACAGCAGGACAACTCCTCAAACGTCCTAACGTACTGCTCTACAGACATGGTCCCTTGTACAAGCGAGAAAAACTTCGCTTCTAGCTCAACATCAGCAAAATGGCGGCCAAAATGGTATCGCACAAGACCTTTAAACCCTGACCATGTAATGGGATTCTCTGGGCGATTCTCGAATTGACCTACTTCGTTCCACCAAGTCCGAGCATAGCCTCTGAGCATAAAGGCAGCTCCTTTGACTCGTTGTTGGGCATCAACTCCAAGAAGTTGAAATAGCGCTTCCAATGCTACAATCCATCCTTCTACCGCTTTAGAATTTTCAGAGTGACCATCGAACGAAGGAGGCTTTGCCCTCATGAAGCTCTTGAAAAACTACACATCTTCGCCACGAGCAGGGGCTTCGTTCGCACCGACATGCTGCAGGTTATTCTAGATTGCATTGCCAAGCATAACTTGCAATGCCTCCGCTGTGGGCACAAGAGGCGCTGGGGGAAGATAGGAGGATTTGCCTCAGGATGCAAATTGACCTCCGGAACGTCTGGAGGACCAAAACGTCTGCTTCCTTGACTATTACTAAAACTCATCGCTGAAAGGAAACGATGAACTCACTTAAGGAACACAGATTGAAGGGACTAACCTCAGACTAAGGTAGCAACCTAGGCCTTAAAGACACACAAGCTATAAAAAAAACTATGGCAACAACCTAAGCCTACTAATAAGCAATACCACACAAAAGAATCACAAGATAAACAAAAGCTATCTAGCTAACTATGGGAGCATCCTAAACCTACTAACAAACAAGAATCGCACAACAAGACAAGCTATCTATCCAGCTACAAGGAGTATCCTTAGCCTGGCTACTATATAATAAAGCAACATTAAAAAGTAAACATGCTCAACAAGGCAAACAAGACAGTCAACAAGCATACTAGCAAGCTAACAATAATCATGCTTGCATAATAAAGATAACAAATATTCAACAACATAATAATATCACAAACAGACCAACGTACCTTGCGATGGAGAGGAGAAGCGAGGAAGATCCTAACCCTAAACACCCAAACAACCTAGATTTCCTAGGTCAGTCTACATGATCAACTCCGCTCTGATACCAATTGTAACGCCCCATGATTTTAATAATTATCCTAGCAACATTAGTAACGCTTAAACCAAAAGTAACCGAGTGCACTGAAAATTTCGACAGCATAACGACACACATAAGACTAACCCAAAATTTTAAACACCTTCTAGAACAAAAACTACACTTCTAAATAACATTTTTCAACGACTCCACCATACTACAATACAGCAGAACTCCACAGAACCAACAGTCAGACAGGCCTCACATTATCAACTATATCAAACCATAAACATAACTTTAACAAAGCTTATAACATTAATTCATTCGAAACAAACTTAATGATTAACAATTATATGAATAGATAAAGTTCTTTAAAACAAGGACAACTAGACCTAGAGTTAAACAATAATGATCAGAACTAAACCTAACAGGACAACAGCTGTCCAACTAAATTAAGCAACAAGCTATCCAACAAGAAAATAAAATGGAAAACAACGCAGACTAGCTAAGTTCCTTCATCATATGCCTCATCTGCATCGCCATGGTCAACGCAGTCCTCATAACCTGCAAAATCTTGTAGTTGGGGGGAGAGATAGTGTGACACCCGAGGATAGGAGGGGTACATGAATGAACCGAAATCACATCCGAATGAGAGGGATCTTGAGGACATGAAAATATGGTCAAGGGAAGCTTAAAAGAATTGATATATACTACCTATACCAAAAAGGTTCACCTTACTTTTCGGTGGCTCAATCATAGGAACTTTGAAGTTAAGCGTGCTTAGCTTGGAGAAGTTCTATGTTGGGTGACCTCCTGAGAATTTTCCTAGGAAGCATGTAAGTGAGGACAAAGCATGCTAAAAGGACCTCGTGTTGGTTTGTGGGGATAATATTCACTCTTAGAACCAGTTCTAGACAAGTATGGTGACGTCACCAGGTCGTAGAGGATGTAGGGGAATGCGTGGGCCGTGAGGTGTCGAATCCGGATTCCGGATCCTTGGCCTGGCGCGTTACAGAGAGGGGAGGGGGTTCGTACACTAAGGTCATGGTAAGCAGCCCCTACCTAAGAAGCCATGAAACAACAACCAAGCAAACAACATGATTTTCATGCGCAAACAACGACATAAATCAGGCATCTCTCTATGCGACTCGCTAACCACTCAAGCTCCACAAGCTCACTCAACGCTCATATTTAGCCCTAACATGGCTCTCCAAGACTGATCCTTCGAGTCACACTGTCCCCTTGGTACTCTTTCTACTACTATGTTAATACATAAATCGTTTCAAATAGTTGGGATTTTTTTTCGATATAGAACACTCATGTCGATAAAATGATTTGAACCCCCTTTTTTATTATTTTATTAGATTTTTTTTGTAAAAAACTGGAAAAATGAGGATGTTACCCTCATTTTTTTTCTTTTTTATCCAATGCTGAATCGATGACCTATGTTATGTATAAAGTAAGAAAAATTCTTTGGATTTTGACCATTTGTACTCAGGGCCACAATGCTCTCTACGGAACCATTTGAACCCAAAGCCTCGAACTGTGCATCGCCCCTTGACCATTTGTACCGAAGGCGCACTGATGACTTAACAAAGTATTGGCGCCCTTCCCCAAGCGTCCAACACTTGCTTTCTAGACTCATCACACCGACCCTTGACCATTTGTACCCAAGGCCTCGATGCTCCTCTTAAAACCTATGGTGACATGCCACCCCTCGACCATTTGTACCTGAGGTGCTCTGACACTCACCCAACTTTCCTTTCTTTCACATTTTAGGTCCCTGGCCTCCATCTCACATCTATCTAGAATGCATATGCCCTGCAACATGCTTTTAGATTCATGTACTATGCCCACTAAGCATATAAATATAACCACATGCTTCCAACTCATGTTTAACTCATAAATGCATAACATAACCAACATGCTTTACAACCAATCGTCACGCAACAACAGTTCATGCTTTTCAAAGATTTCATATATTTATACATATATATTAAGAGAAGCAAGAAAAAAAAGAACAGTTATAAAGTGAGTAAACAATCAACATGCATCACGCAGTCAAATAGATTTCATCAGATAAGAACTACTTACCGAAAGCTCAAAACACTCCTAAACTAGAAGAAAAGCTCCTAAGATAATCCAATAGCTCCTAAACCAAAACTAGGCAAGCTCCTGACAGTAAGGTTAACATATAAAGATCATAATTGAGCTTAACCACCCTATTTGAACCTAAAGGAACGAAGGGAAGAATTTCTTACCAACCAACTTGGATTCAAGCATAAAGGCTAGCTCGACAACTTGGAACCAACTCGAAAAATCATTCTAAGCTCCACCAAACATAATAAAGTCCCTTGTTGGAAATAACTCAAGTAAGCTTTAATTGATCCCAAGCTACAAGTAAACAACTTCAAGCATAAGGGACTAATTAGCAAAGCCTAACAAGAGTTCTAGCAATGCTAAAAAGGTGAAGAAGCTTACCGAACAACACTAACGAGTCCAAAAGCTTGCTGGAACTTACTGACCAGCACCAAACTCCTTTGAACAAGCCCTGCCTGAGGTCCGAATTAGGTTAAAATTGAAACTATTAAAACACCCATAGGTTATAGGTTATTCTAAAGCCAACCAAATTGAATTACAAAGGTTTAAGGGTTGCAATGGAATACCCCGAATCCTACAATTTCGATGACGATAACGAATGAGTAAACCTAATTACGAGATAATGGAGTTTGTTTCAAGACGACACCTTACCAAAACGTTGTAGAGATGAAGACTTGAGCTGGAACTTGCGGATTGAAATACGCAGAGGTTGGAAATCGTGTTGCACACGCAATACGTAGTTGCAAATCCTTCGATGTATGCAGATCTGACGGAGAGGGAGAAAAACAAACCTTTTCGCAGGTCCTAGCCAACACGAGCGAGAGAGAGAGAAGAGAACGCATGGTCTTCTACCACTCGTGTAGCCGACGTCGGAGAAACACCAAAGAGAGGGAGAAATAAACGGGCTTCGTGAGCCTTGCTGCCGGCGAACGAACAACCAAGACGGAGAGAGAGAAGACTTACGCCAGAGAAGACTTACGCCAGGGAAGAGGCACCGAGAGAGAGAGAGAGGGAGTTGTGGCCGAAGATGAAGAACGAGAGGGAGGGAGATGTAGCTGGCTTTCACGCGAATGATATTGAAAGGGGGGGTCTGACAGCTACTCAAGAAGGAAAGGGGGAAGAAGAGAGATTTTAGGGTTTTCTTTCTTTTTCTTATTTCTTTTCTTAAAACTTGAATTAAAAAAAAAATATAACCTAACCTCGCATTTAAAGACTCAATTAAAGCCCTTTGAGCCCAAATAAACTCTTAGAACGTCTATAAGGATTAGACAAACTTTTAAATTCTAAATTTAGAAAGAAAAGGAAATTCTTGACTCAAATAAAATTACCCACCCCAAGCAACCACCAAAAATAATTACCTTAAAACAACCAAACAAGAACTAGAACTCCGAATTAAATTATAATCTAACAGAGTTATTCGCACCTGAAAATGTGGGGCGTTACATATCCTATGCAATGAGTTTGCATAAGACTGGACCGCGAAATAGTAACCACTAGATGTAACATTGTTGACTAGTTTAGGTTTCTATTTCAATAGGATGACTTGGGTAAATCAATCTCAATCTTGAGTCTGTTATGAACTCATTTTCAGGAGGGATTGTCCTTAGATTTGTATGGGTGAGAGTGGCCTGTCCACCGACTCAATAATCCTACCATTTCAGGGACAAGACTGAATGTGGGTTGGGAACATAACAGTACAAGATTGAATTCACTTCTTCCCGTATTGGGGTAAGTAGATGTGTGTTCCCTTAAGGGCTGATTCCGGGGCTTGAACAAAAGCGTGTTGTCCTCTCCTAGCCCTAAACCCTTAAGGATCCAGAGGTAACCCAGGGGTAAAACGGTAATTGGACCTAACTGGTGTTACGAACACTCGTGAAGGATTGACTTACTGTATTGGTCGATATCCATGGACACATAAATATTCTACAGTGAGAAGAGTGCATCTATGGGTCTTTAGTGGAGTGACCCATAGTTAACAAATGTTGATTAACTTGGTTAATGAGTTTAGCCAGTTTATCTTGTATCGTTGGAGCTTCTGATCTGTAGGTCCATTAGGTCCACCTGCTAGTTCGTAACCGATACTTAGTTTATTTAATCTTTAATATTAAGGAAATTAATATAATGTATGGTGATACATTATTATATAAGTTTAATTAGAGAATTAAACTTTATAATTAATTTTGGATGTGATTCAAAATTAATTAATGAGAGAATATGAATTTAATTATGTGATATTTAATTATTTCATGAATTAATTGGAGAATTAATTTAATTTTGTTAAAATGATTTAATCAAATTAATACCATAGTTTATGTACATTTGATGCGCATTAAAATTATAGGTTAATTGAGAGAAGTATAAATTTGATGTGCATTACTGAGAATATGATTCAATTTAAGCTTAGTTAAATATTTGATGTTTAATTAATGTGGGGAACCAATTAATTAAGAATTAATTGAATGACCAATTTAATTCAATTGAATATGATTTAAATTAAACTAATACTTTATATTATAATTGATTTAATTAAATTAATTGTAATTATTGTTTAATTAATTGACGGTCAGGATCTTATTGATTATGATCAATGGTGGAGATCGTGTAGGGAGTTAACCTCTCATTCCACACGTATGAGTTAGGGTTGTCTCCCCCTCATTCTGGAAGTTACACAGAAATACGAATAGAGAAAATACTCTCTCTATTCTCTCTCGCTCTCTCTCTCAAAAACCAAAAAATACAGCAGCCTCACCTTGCTGGTTTTTTTTCCCTTCAAGACTGGGTTTTGGTTCCCGCAAGCCAATATCTCAGTAATCAAGAGATATAGCAGGTGTTCTCGTGTGGTGGTGTCCGTTGGGAGATGAAGGAACAAGTTTTCGAGCATTGTGCAGTGTTTGCCTCCCATTACGTAAGTATTTCTTAGCTAAAGTCGTTTCAATTTGGATTTACAGCATGCTTAATATGAAATAAGACAGAAAAATGTTTATGTTTTATTGTTCTTCATAACGTATCTGTATTCTATTAAATTGAAATTAAATCACGCTCGGTGAAAACCGCTTTCGGTAAGGATTCAATTCCTTGAATATATCCATCATTTAATTTTTATTTCATCTGTTGGAGAGATGATTTTGAAGCTAAAAAAGGGGAGAAACTTGCAGCATATGTTGAAGCTATGAGAAAACGGATGAAGTTAAATGGATATAATCTGTTTGGTTTTGATTATTTTTAATTATTATAATTGAAGTTATGTCATTTTTCAATATATCAAATTTTAGGAGATTCAAGATAATAGGGAACTACTATTATAATTGAAAAAAAAAAAAAATCACAAACAAAGATGACATGTAAAATGTGTCAAAAGCTTATTAAATTGACATTTTTGAAATGTCAAGATAAAGTACCATTTGATATTTAATAAATGTTAAGAAATCTATATACATGACGCGTTAAAAATGTCAACGCTATTAATATTCTTGACGTTTAAAAATATCAAGGAAAAAATATCTCGACGCTCCTCGTTTGTCACTTTTTCGATACCTTGTTCTTGACGGTTGTTCTCTAGATGCTTCCAAAAGCATCAAGTAATACAACTTTTCTTGAAGTCAATTTGTGATACAGTGTGATTTTATGTATAAGATTTATAATGTATATGTGTGTATATTACAACACTTGTTAAATGTTAATAGAAATATGATGACTAAGTTATATGTTGGAACGTAGTTAGGGTTTGTTGGATTAGAAACTAGAGAATTTGTCTAAGTCCCTTCACATATAATTTTAATATTCACATAGGTGATATGACTATAATGCAGCTGACTGTTAAATGAGATGACAAAACTTTAGAGAAGTTGAAAATAGAGAGAGACAAGCACACCCCATCTAAATGCACGAAGCCTATAAATAGATAACTGACAATATTTTATTTCTATTGTGCCAGTATTCACACATAGAAGAGAATAGTGGAACTTATATCAACATATTGCCAGTAGAGAGAGGAGTCTGATATTATTACTCATACTCGAGGATTGGCTTAAAATATCTGAGCTGGCTACTTCCTGGTTCCCAGTTTCCGTCGAATGGGCTGATACACACATACACCTCAGTCTCGTATGTCCAATTAATTCCATTAGCTTTTTCAGCCTCCACCACAAGACGATATAAAAACCATTTACAAATTCGAAACCCAAAGGTAGGCTGTTTCAGACCATTTACCACGCGTTTGAACTTCAAATTTTCTCCACTTTTCTCCACTGCAAAGCTTCCAATTCCTTGCACGAGTGGATTGTTGATATCCTCAATCGGCTCAAAACTCATTACGATATCTTCGGCAGGTAACTTGAAGATACTTTGTAAGGATGTTTTGCCATTGAATATTAGGTTCAGTTTATAATAGTTGTGGTTGAACTCTAGATATTGATATTGTCGAATCTAATTTGTGGAACTTGATATAAGGGAATCTTATATGTTGACTATGTTAATTAAAGGGAGGGATAATAGACGGTTCATGGATTAGGAGATAACTTTGAATCAAATTCCTTAATTGGGAATCATGTATTGTTCAACTATGAGAGATATAGAATGGTGATACATAATTTGGATAAACATTTAGGGCTCGTTTGATAACCATTTCAGTTTTTGGTTTTTTGTTTTTCTGTTTTTGGATTTTCGTTTTTGGTTTCCTGTTTTTTAAAAACAAAAAACCATATATGTTTGATAACTGTTTTTTGTTTTCTGTTTTTTAAAAACAGAAAACCAACGTTGTTTGATAACTATTTTGGTTTTCAGTTTTTTAAAAATTAGAAAGATGAAAGGATATTTTAGAGAGAACAAAATGTGTAAAGACGTTGAAACAAAAATTGAGAGACACAAATATAAATGTTTTCAAGAGATTTTTTTTTTTTTTGTTTTTTGAAAAGACGAGAGAAAAGTAAAACATAGATATTTAGAGGGATGAAAGAAAGTGTTTAGAGAAAGAATATTAGTTAGACTCAGAAAAGATATTAGTTAGAGAAAAAAATAGAAAACAAGTTAGAGTAAAAACGATAAATTTTAGATTTAAAAAATTAAATAAAAAAAGAAAATTTAGAGAGATAGTAAGGTTAAGAGTAAAAGATATGCAAAGAAATAGCGATAAATTAGAAAAATAAAGAAAAGTTGTAGCGATAGAAAATTTTGGTGACTTTTTTTTTCAAAAGAAAATTTAGAACATGTTTATGAGGAGAGAAAATGTATTGACAAGTTTTTAGAAATAGACAACTTATAGAGAAAACAAAAGTTTAGAGAGAGAAAAATAAATTTTAGAGGGAGAAAAAAAAGAGCAAGGAATTTGTTGGAGAGAGAGAGGTAAAAGAGGGGAAAAGAAAGCATTAGAAGAAAAATGAGTTTTTGAAAAACATAAATCTGTTTTTAAAAACTACTTTTTTTGGTTTTTGAAATTTACTTATAATTTCAAAAACGTTTTTAAAAAACAGAAAACAAAAAACAGAAATGGTTATCAAATACCCCTGTTTTTTAAAAATGAAAAACAAAAACAGAAAACAGAGAACGAAATGGTTATCAAACGGGCCCTTAGAGCTCGTTTGATAACGTTCTTGTTTCTTGTTTCTTGTTCTCGTTTCTCTTTTTTAAGAAACAGACTTGTTTGATAACCCATCCCTGTTTCTTGTTTCTAAATTTCTAGAAACGTTTCTAAAAAAGAGGCCAAATTTGAGAAACTACAAAATGTTGTTTCTCAAATTCTATTTCTGTTTTTTTTCTCTATCTTTCATGCATGTATCCATCTCTCCCTCCCTTTCTTACACCAATCTCTTCTCTTCCTCTATTTTTTTAACCACTTCCTCGTCTTTTTGTTTTTTTAATTTTTTTTCGTTATTTCGTTTTCTTTTTTTTTTCTTTTTTCGTTAATTCCTTCTCTTTCATTTTTTTTTATTATTTGTGTTATTTCTTTCCTTTTTTCCTTTTATTATCACCTCCTCGATCTCAGACTACCGCCTACCATCGTTGACATCTGACTATCAATCGTCGCCGACCAGTCGTCATTGTCAACCTCCGACTACTAGCTGTCGTCGACAAACCGCCTCTGTCGAACTTCGATTATCGGCCACCACCGACCTCCACCGACCGACCGCCACAGACCACCTTCTACTACTGGTCGTTGTCGACCTCCGTCTACCGACCACCATTGTCGACCTCCGACTACCGGTTGCGGCTGTGTGCTACCGTCAACCTTCGACTACCGCCCTTCGCCGACAGATCGTCATCGTCGACCTTCGAATATCGCTCGCGACCGATCGCTACCGTCGACCTCCGACAACCGACCGCCTCGACCTCTACTGACCAACTACCACTGTCCACCTCCGACTACCTGTCGCGGCCAACCGCAACCGTCAACCTTCGACGATCGGCCACCATCGACCTCCGCTGAGCGAGCGCCACCATCCACCTCCGACTACTGGTCGTCGTCGACCTCCGTCGACCGGCCACCATTGTCGACCTTCGACTACTAGCCACTGTCGACCTCCGCTGACCGACCATCACAGTCGACCTTCGACTACTGGTTGTTGTCGACCTCCACCAACCGACCGCCACCGTCCACCTAAAACTACCGATCATCACCGACCTCCGTCGACCGACCGCCGTTGTCAACCACCCACTACCGCCCACAACCGACCGCAACCGTCGATCGGTCGCCGTCGACTTCTGCCGATCGACTGCCACCATGCACCTCCGACTATCGGTTGTTGTCAACCTCCAACTACCGGTCGTGGTCGACCGCTACGGTTGACCTCCGACAACCGGCTGCTATCAACCTCCACTGATCGGCCTCCGCTGACTGACCGCTACCGTCGACCTCAGACTACATGACGCCGCCGACTTGCCACTACCATCGACCTCTGACTAGCGGCAGTAGCCAACCTCCATCGAACGACTGCCACCGTTAACCACCAACTACTGGCCGCCGTCGACCCCGCTGACCAGCCTCCTCCGACTGACAGCTACCGTTTGACCTCAGACTACCGGGTGCCGCCTACCTACCACTACCGTCAACCTCTGTCTACCGGCAACCACCGACCACCACTGAACTACTGCCACCGTCGACCTTTGACTACCAGGAGCCACCAACCTCTTATTACCGTTGACCAACCACCGCCGACTGGCCGCAGTCGTCGACCTCCAACTATCGGCCACCATTGATCGACGATTCTGTTGACCCCCGCTCTGTTAACCAGCTTTCACCGACAGACCGTTACCGTCAACCTCCGACTACCTGGCGCTGTCGACCTTTGACTATCGAGCGTCGTTGACCTCTGTTGACTAGCCTCCACTGACTGACCGCTACTGTCGACCTCTAACTACTGACAGCCGTTGACCTCCATCGAACGACTGCCACCGTCGACCTCTGACTATCGGGCATTGCTGACCTCTACTGACCGACATATGTCGATCGATCGCCATTGTCAACCACCGACCAACCGCCACCGTCGACCTCTGACTACTGACCTTCGTCGATCGACTGCCACCATCGATCTTGGACTACTGTCAACCTCCAGCTACTTGGCGCCGTCGACCTCTAACTATCGGGTGCCACCGACCTCTGCTGAACGACAGCTATCGTCGACCTCTGACGACTAGGCAGCGCCGATCTCCGTCGACCTCCGACTACCGGTCGTGGTTGACCTCCGCTGATCGGTCTTCGCCGACTGACCCCCACCGACCTCCGTCGACCAGTTGCTACAGTCGACCTGTGACAACCAGATTCCACCGTCGACCTCCGACTACCGGCTGCCACTATCGTCGTCGACCGAAACTTGTTCTTTTTTTTTATTTTCGACAACCGCCACCACGTGCCAACGACTTTTCCAGCATTCGCCGCTGACTGTCTGCATTCGCTCAGTGGTCGAAGGTCGGTAGCGATGGCCGATGATCGATGGTGGGTGATTGGTAACAATAGTGGTAGTGATGAGGAAGAAGAAGGAGAAATAAAAAAATAATAATCGTTGAAAATTAATATATTTTTATGTTATATGTACTAAATTTTATTTTAACTAAAAAAACAAGAAACAATAATCGGTTATCAAACACATTTTGTGTTTCTGTTTCTTTTTTCAGAGAAACAAGGAACAAAAATAGTTATCAAACATGTTTCTGTTTCTACTTCTTAAAAAACAAGAAACAAGAAACAGGAAACAAGAAACGAGAAACGAGAAACAGGAAACGAGAACGTTATCAAACGGGGCCAACTTTTCATTTCTCCCACCATTGTGATTATCTTAAAAAAAAAAAAAAAAAAAAAAGATGGGTCAAGCGAAGAAATGGCTAATTTTAAATAGTCCAACTTGAAAAATGTCTAAACATATTTAACTTTATAATTATGGCTAAATACAATTTTTAACAAAATCTTTAAATTGCACTTAGACAAAAATATCCTAATATAGATTTACAACCTTTAATTCCCCTAAAAAAATTGTCTAAAAAAAGGTAGTAAACATATATGTTAGATTGAGTCAAACAATTATTTTGTTAGATTAATACAAACCACTAATTTGTTACCTTAATTATAATTAGACAAGTAAATTCAAATTAATTGCTAGTTTAATTACGAGTAATTGCAGTGGGTGGCAAATTGATTATATATAATAGCAAATTTAGCACAAGGTAAACATAATTGCAAATATGGAAAAAAAATAGAATATATTTTAATAATTTCCTTTTTACCCTTAAACAACTTTTTGGCAAAATCAACACCATTTTTGTTCTCTTTTTTTTTTCTTTATTTGCCGTACCATTTATCTTCTTTTTTTTTTTTTTTTGTTTTTCTTTTTTCTTTATTTGTCGCACCATTTCTCTTCTCTTCTTTTTTTTCTTTATTTCTTCCCTCGCATCACCATTTATATTTTTTCTTTTTTCTTTTTTCTTTCTTTCTTCCCTCGCACCATTTCTTCTACCGCACAATTTAAAAAAAAAAAATTGTATTTTCTGTGCATTTATGAGATTGGAGTTCTTGTGTGACTAATATACTCCGGTTAATCGTAGTCTATCACTAACTATCACTGATCGAAGTCTATCATGGACTATAATTGATAGATAATGAAATACAAAGAATACAAGAAAAACGATTTTATGGTGGTGGTCACGGAGCTTGTGTGCTATGCCTTAAAAATTATATTGTTGATTAAGTGTCGCTTGTTCGTAATGGTTATTTTTGGATTTTATGTTCTAATTACCACAAGAGACTTAAATGTTTTGTTCAATTTATGATTGCAGTATAATAATATTGGATGAGTTTCTAATTACTGAGATGATTGCAATGGAAAGTACTTTACTGATAGATTTCAATTAAATTGATTTCTATCGGTAACAATCATTGGTAGACTTCAATTAATTGATAATTAACTGATTTCTATCAGGGATAGAAATTGATAGACTTCAATTAACTGATTTCTATCATCGATAGAAAATGATAGATTTGAATTAAACTAATTTCTATCAGTGATACAAGTCAATAAACTTCAACTAAATTGATTTCTGATGGAAACTGATAAACTTCAATTAAATTGGTTTCTATCGGTGATAGAAACTAATAGTCTTGAATTGAATTGATTTCTATCAGTGATAGAAACTAATAACCTTGAATTAAAATTGAATTGATTTCTACCAGTGATAGAAACTGATAACCGTGAATTAAACAGTTTTCTATTAGTGATTATAACTTATAGACTTAAACTAAACTGATGGATAGAAACTGATAGCCTTCAATTAAACTGAACTAATAGCCTTGAATTAAATTGTTTTCTATCAGTGGCTATCACTGATAGGCTTGAATTAAACACGATAAAAACTTATAGATTATGACTATTAGAGTCTATCAGTGATACACGCTGATAGACTTCGATTAATCAAAGTCTATCAGTGTCTATCACTAATAGACACTGATTAATTGAGGCTTATCATCAAAGTCTATCAGTATTTATCATTGACAGACTCCGATTAATCGATGTCTATCAGTGACTATCAATGATAGGGACTGATAGACTATTGGAGATACTAAGGTTATTTTTGTAATTTAACATATTTTTTTTCTATTTTTGCAAATAATTTTCTTTTTTTGCTATTTTTTCAATATTTTTGCCGGTTTTTGCTATTTGTGCAAAGCCCCTTTAATTAAAGCCCCCTTTAATTATAGATATCATGCATAAAGATAAACATGTTGTCTAGATAACTACCAGTATGCGCATATATTCGTAATTACAGTTATAAGCTATAACTACATAAAATGTAAATGTAAATATGAGTAGGTATATACACCCTCATTTAACATGAAATAGTGACCCTTACACACGCTAATAAAAATGATTTCTTACATAACTTCTTGTGTGCGTATACATTTACAATTACACCTATAACTGTATAAATGAAAACTAAAATATGAGTATATGAGTGTATATACCCTCATTTAACATGGAATCAGTAACCTTAACCTACACACAAAAAAAAAACAATGCCCTAGATAACTTCCAATGTGCATATATATTCGTAATTACACTTACAAAAAAGTGAGCCTTTAACTACATAAAAGAGTATATGGGTGAGAATTCTCATTGATAGATGGTTGTTGAGGGTCGTATCAAACAATTTTTTAATCCACAACAACTATGACTAACTTGTAGCAATAATGGTTGGGGTCAATCATAGGGAGTCTATGCAAACGAAGTTTGATTTCCTTTTTCGTTTAGGTAAAAAATGGGGGGTTTAGGAATAAATTAGAAATAGAAAGCAAATGATAACAAGAGTTTAAATCAATACCTTGAAAGTCATGTAATCAGGGTTGTCATGATTAAGTTCAATACAATTAAATCATGAGTTTCACAAAATATTATATCTCAATTGCAATACCTAAGTCTAGCGTACTCTAGAGTTACTGATAAGACCAATTTGGTCTCTTACCAGTCTAGCGATGATGTCCTCCGCGAGCAATGACACGAAGAATAGTGATTTGGGTCGATTTTGGACATTTTCAGCGTCAAGACACTTTCACGATTATTTAATTGCAGATTTACCGATTTAGGTCACAACTAACAACTATTTTCTCTTTTCTTCTTCGTTTTTATCTCGGTATTCTCCATTCTTTGCAATATCGTGAAGATAAAGTAAAGTTCAATTTTCAAATTTCAAGTTTAATTTAACTAATTTATGGCAATTAGTTTAAAGAAGAGGATTTATTGGGATACAATTGGTTGGTTTTGAATTTGTTTTAGGATGCATGGCAAACTTGTAAATAAGAGAACTTTTGAGCCAAGTCAAGTAAAACCCTATTCATCATTTTATCCCTTGCTCTTCATGATTTTCAACCCCCTTTCTTCTCCTTCTCGTTTTCCAGCCGCCAAGCTTCAAGGATTAACCGTTCTTCTACCTCCTTGAGCTCCACAAAAACATCCAGCCTCGGTTCCTTCGTCTTTAGTCGTCTTCTTCAGCATTAAAAGAGCAGTGGTGGCAGTGCAGCGAATGCGTGAGTTCGGCAGCAGTGGGTCATGAAGGGAATAAAAGTCCCCAAGCAGCCGAAGCGCATCGATTGGACCTTACGTCGTATATTAATTAACATTAAAATACCGTTACAAAAACTCAAACAAACTTTAAACAAACTTTAAAGCTGCTGTAAAATTGGTTTAAACATGCTTAAAAATAAATCTAAATTTATTTTCATGCTTTTCTAAAGAAAAAGGGAAGAACCGTTACAAACCTCCGTTGAAGACTTGACCGTTCTTCGCCAACGACGCTCCACGAACGAAAACGCAGCAGCCGCCTTTGATTTTCTTCGCTGGAAATTCCTTCGTTGAATGACACAATAACCACAGTGGTTACACCGGTATGTCTCTAAGTCTAGGAGGCAAAAGACTTGTGGGAGTATTTCTCTAAGAGGGAGGCTAGAGAGAATTCTAGGTCTTGTCTTTCAAGAGTGTCAAGTGTCATGACCAATTAGGTCTAGTGTTCTATTTATAGAAGAGAGACCATGAATAAAATATTCAATTAAATCAATCTTTTCCAAAATTGATTCAATCTTATTCCTTAATTAATCAATCATGATCAATCAATTCCATAATTGATTAATCTTTTCCACAAATGACTAATTACTTCCATAAGTGATTAGATCATTTCCATAAATGATTAGTCACTTCCTTAAGTGATTAATTATTTCCATAATTGATTAATTCCCGGTTAATAAATTCTTTAATTAATTAACCACCAATTAAATATCACATATTTAATTTCTGGCCTAGAATTAATTAATTTTCCCAAACACATTTTAGGCCTTAAATTAATTAATTCATTATTTGAACTCTTTCAAAACTTCCATAAATTTATATTTGAACTTTTCAAATATTAATTTCTCTCATAATAATATATCAATATATATTATATTTGTTTCCCTTAATAAATTGAACATTTTCAACTTACTTTTATTACTTAGTTGCCTCAAATTACTTTACGAGCTACCAGTGGGACCTAATGGACCTGCAGATCAGGAGCTCCAACGATATGAGATTAATTGGTCAAACTCATTAACCACATTAATCAATATTCGTTAACTGTGTGTACATTCCACTATAGACTCATAGTTGCACTCTTCTCACTGCAGACATATTTTCTGTGTCCACGGATCTAGACCAATATCGACTAATTAGTCCTTCACGAGTGTCCGTAACACAGATGGGTAAAATTACCGTTTTACCCCTGGGTTACTTCTATTTCCTTAAGTACCAATTCTCCTCTAATGAACAACCTGTTTGTGGTCCAACCATCAAACAGAAAACCCTCTCGTGCCATTGAGAGGGCGGGGCCCTTTGTTCAAGACTCGGAGTAACCACTTAAGGGAACACTCATCTGCTTCCCTAAAGTCGGGAAGGAGTGAATTCCATCTTGTACGATTATGTTCCCAGCTCCCCATTCGGTCTTGTCCCCAAAGTGGTAGGCTTATTGAGTCGGCATATTGGCCACTCTCACCCATACAAATCAAAGGACAATCTCTCATGAGCAGGAGTCCATAATCAACTCAGGATTAAGACTAAGTTGTCTAGGTCGTCCTAGTGAAATAGAAAACCAACTAGTTAACGGTGTTATAACCAGTGGTTACTATTTCGCGGTTCGGTCTTATGCAAACTCATTGCATAGGATACCCCCACTCGCATGTCTCCTACACGAACGCGTTGGATCGCAGCGTTTGTATCAAATACAAAGTGGGCCGTATCCATTACCAGGATAAGGCACCCAGTCTTATCCCTATACTATAGACCCATGAGGCTGTTTCTTGAACAATGATCCCATATGTCGCTACATATTGTTCAAGACTCATATTACAACCTTGGATGTCTAGTTTATTGGATCAGGGTTATTATTAGGCAAAGACAAATATAAAATAACTAATAACAATTAATGGAAAAGTATATCAATATTATTTCATTAATATCCGGTTAACGGTTACATTCACTATCTACGAGTTTTAGGGCATAAAACCCAACAGGTCATGGGTTGCGTTTCAGCGATGTTAAACCTCGTGGTAAATACCTTGCTCTTAGTTTTTGCTCCTCAAGGGTATGTTTTATCTATCTCGCGATCTTTCCCTCAATCCCGACCCCTCTATCTCTGTTTTTGGTGTGTTACCCAGCGATGACGTCTACAGGCGAGCGACGACACGAACAACAGTTATTTAAGTCGATTTTGGCCATTGTCATCGAGCTTTCAGCGTCGAGTCACTTTCGCTATTATTTATTTGGATATTTTCCGATTTGGGTCATAACCAAAAACTGTTTTCTCTTTTCATCATCGTTTTTCTTTCGGTTTTCTTCATTCTTTGTAATGTCGTGAAGATAAAGTAAAGTTCAATTTTCAAATTTCAAGTTTAATTGAACTGATTTATGGAAATTAGTTTAAATAAGAGGATATATTGGGATTTAATTTGTTGGTTTGGAATTTGTTTTAGGTTGCATGGTAAACTGGTAAATAAAAGAACTTTTGAGCCAAGTCAAGTAAAACCCTGTTCATAATTTTTTCCCTTGCTCGTCATGATTTTCAGCCCCTTTTCTTCTCCTTCTCGTTTTCCAGCCGCAAAGCATCAAGGATTCACCGTCCTTCTTCCTCCTCAAGCTCCACAACAACATCCAGCCTCGGTTCCTTCGTCTTTAGTCGTCTTCTTCGTCATCAAAAGAGCAGCAGCGGCAGTGCAATGACTGGTTCAGTTTGGCAGCGACGGGTCGTGGGTTTCCTTTTGGCATCATTAAACCTCGTGTTAAATACCTTGCTTTTAGTTTTTTCTCCTCAAGGGTATGTTTTATCTATCTCGCGATCTCTCCCTCAATCCCGACCCCTCTCTCTTTGGTTTTGGTGTGTTTCCCAGCGATGACGTCCTCCGCAAGTGACGACACGAACAACAATGATTTGGGTCGATTTTAGACCTTTTCGGTGATATTTCAGGGTTGAGACACTTTTGCGATTATTTAATTGCAGTTTTTCCGATTTAGGTCATAACCAACAAATGTTTTCTCTTATCGTTTATGTTTTTCTTTCGGTTTTCTCAATTCTTTGTAATGTCGTGAAGATAAAGTAAAGTTCAATTTTCAAATTTAAAGTTTAATTGAACTAATTTATGGAAATTAGTTTAAAGAAGAGGATATATTGGGATTTAATTTGTTGGTTTGGAATTTGTGTTAGGCTGCATGGCAAACTGGTAAATAAGAGAACTTTTGAGCCAAGTCAAGTAAAACCCTGTTCATAATTTTTTCCCTTGCTCGTCATGATTTTCAGCCCCTTTTCTTCTCCTTCTCGTTTTCCAACCGCAAAGCATCAAGGATTCACCGTTCTTCTTCCTCCTCAAGCTCCACAACAACATCCAGCCTCGGTTCCTTCGTCTTTAGTCGTCTTCTTCGTCATAAAAAGAGCAGCCGCGACAGTGCAATGACTGGTTCAGTTTGGCAGCGACGGGTCGTGGGTTTCCAATTGGCATCGTTAAACCTCGTGTTAAATACCTTGCTCTTTGTTTTTTCTCCTCAAGGGAAAGTTTTATCTATCTCGTGATCTCTCCCTCAATCACGACCCCTCTCTCACTATTTTTTGTGTGTTTCCCAGCGATGAAGTCCTCCGGCGAGCGACGATAGGAACAACAGTGATTTGGGTCGATTTTGGACGTTTTCAGGGAGCTTTCAGATTCGAGGCACTGTCGCGATTATTTAATTGCAGATTTTCCGAATTAGGTCATAACCAACAACTGTTTTCTCTTTTCTTCTTCGTTTTTCTCTCGATATTCTCCATTCTTCGCAATATTGTGAAGATAAAGTAAAGTTCAATTTTCAAATTTCAAGTTTAATTTAACTAATTTATGGCAATGAGTATAAAGAAGAGGATATATTAGGGTTTAATTTGTTGGTCTGGAATTTGTTTTAGGCTTCATGGCCAATCTGTATATAAGAGAACGTTTGAGCCAAGTCAAGTAAAACCCTATTCATCATTTTTTCCCATGCTCGTCATGATTTTCAGCCCTTTTTCTTCTCTTTCTCGTTTTCCAGCCGCCAAGCATCAAGGATTCACTGTTCTTCTTCCTCCTCGAGCTCCACAACAACATCTAGCCTTAGTTCCTTCGTCTTTAGTCGTCTTCTTCGGCATCAAAAGAGCAGCGGTGGCAAGGCAGCGACTGCGTGAGTTCGGTAGCGGCAGGTCGTGGGTTGCGTTTTGGCGATGTTAAACCTCGTGGTAAATACCTTGGTCTTTGTTTTTTCTCCTCGAGGGAAAGTTTTATCTATCTCGTGATCTCTCCCTCAATCACGACCCTTCTCTCTCTATTTTTTGTGTGTTTCCCAATGATGAAGTCCTCCGGCGAACGACGACAGGAACAACAGTGATTTGGGTCGATTTTGGACGTTTTCAGGGAGCTTTCAGATTCGAGGCACTGTCAAGATTATTTAATTGAAGATTTTCCGAATTAGGTCATAACCAACAACTGTTTTCTCTTTTCTTCTTCGTTTTTCTCTCGGTATTCTCCATTCTTCGCAATATTGTGAAGATAAAGTAAAGTTCAATTTTCAAATTTCAAGTTTAATTTAACTAATTTATGGCAATGAGTTTAAAGAAGAGGATATATTAGGGTTTAATTTGTTGGTTTGGAATTTGTTTTAGGCTTCATGGCTAACTTGTATATAAGGGAACTTTTGAGCCAAGTCAAGTAAAAAACTATTCATCATTTTTTCCCATGCTCGTCATGATTTTCAGCCCTTTTTCTTCTCTTTCTCGTTTTCCAGCCGCCAAGCATCAAGGATTCACCGTTCTTCTTTCTCCTCGCGCTCCACAACAACATCCAGCCTCGGTTCCTTCGTCTTTAGTCGTCGTCTTCAGCATCAAAAGAGCAGCAACGACAGTGCAGCGACTGGTTGAGTTTGGCATCGACGGGTCCTGGGTTGCCTTTTGGCATCGTTAAACCTCGTGTTAAATACCTTGCTCTTAGTTTTTTCTCCTCATGGGTATGTTTTATCTATCTCGCGATCTCTCCCTCAATCCCGACCCCTCTCTCTTTGGTTTGGTGTGTTTCCCAGCGATGACGTCCACCGCGAGTGACGACACGAACAACAGTGATTTGGGTCGATTTTAGACGTTTTCGGCGAGATTTCAGCGTTGAGACACTTTCGTGATTATTTAATTGCAGTTTTTCCGATTTATGTCATAACCAACAAATATTTTCTCTTTTCATCTTCGTTTCTCTTTCGATTTTCTCCATTATTTGGAATGTTGTGAAGATAAAATAAAGTTCAATTTTCAAATTTCAAGTTTAATTGAACTAATTTATTGAAATTAGTTTAAAGAAGAGGATATGTTGGGATTTAATTTGTTGGTTTCGAATTTGTTTTAGGTTGCATGGCAAACTGGTAAATAAGAGAATTTTTTAGCCAAGTCAAGTAAAACCCTATTCATCATTTTTTCCCTTGGTCGTCATGATTTTCAGCCCCTTTTCTTGTCCTTCTCGTTTTCCATGTGGTAGCGAGCAAAAATGTCACTATTTTAGTCCCAATTTATTAGGCTTTTATGTGCTTTCATCGAGTTTTTAATGAAAATATTTAATGTATTATGTTATTTGGTCCTTAGGAGCAAAGTTTGTGATTTTGGGAGAAAAAGTGCCAAAAATGAAGCTAATGAAGCCCAAATCCAAGCTTGGATCAAAAGGGAAACCAATGAGGTCAATCATGTAGGAAAAGCCCAAAAAGAAGTGAAGAGAAGGCCCAAAAATTAGCCCAAATCGAATGTGGAAATTATGGAAATTGGGTCAGCGTCGAGACGCTGTAAAGACATCATCGCGACGCTACCAATTTCTTGGGCAACAAGACGCGTGCATAGCAGCGTCGCGATGCTGTGCAATGTAGCGTCGCGACGCTACCTCCAATCCGGGCCTATAAAAGGCATCTCGTGGTGCCTCATTTTACGATCAATCAATCCATTCTTTCCTTCCTTTCCTCCTTCCTTAGGCTCATTGGGAGCCTCTCTCAAGGATTTCTAGCCTTGTTGAGAGATTTCTTAGTGGGAAATATTTTGGGGAATTTTGGGAGCATCTTAGGAGGCTCAAGGCGTAGTCGGTGGGGCTCCGAGCGTTAGCGAAGGGGTTTTTCGACGGTCAATTTCTTTCCTTTTATGCTCTTAATTATGCTTTCTATTGTAAATGTTGTGGATATTTTAGCTATGTGTAGCTAAACCCCAATTTGGGGTCTTGAAATGAAATTATAGTTTAAATGTTGTTATAATTTCCTACCTCTTGCCCTTTGTGCTTTATTCAATCTGACCAATTGTGTAATGATTCGATTCTTAATGGAAACTCGACAGAGAGAAATTAGGATAGATTGTAATCCATGCAACTAGTTTAATTGGTCGTCGTGACAACGGGATTAGTTGATTAAACTAAGATTCCTAAAATGAATCAGAGCGTATTAATAACAATTGTTTATCTAATAATTGATTTTCAAGACCCCTCTTCCCATTAAAAGAAAACTCTTTCTCCATATTTTATTTTTCGATTGATCAACTTATTTTCTTTAACTGCTTTGAATTTCAAATTCCTCTTTATTGCATGAGCTGTTCTCTAAATATTATTTAACCCAAGTACTTTTAGTGCTCAAGAGATTTTATTTTTGCTTAATTTTCGCTCCGCCTCCCTATGGATTCGATACTCGGTATTACCTACCGTTTTATATCACTTGTGACGACCCGTGTGCTTGCAGAAATCGCCCAACACCAGCCGCCAAGCAACAAGGATTCACCGTTCGTCTTCCTCCTCGAGCTCCACAACAACATCCAGCCTCGGTTCCTTCATCTTTAGTTGTCTTCTTCGGCATCAAAAGAGCAGCGGTGGCAGTGCAACGACCGCGTGAGTTCGGCAGCGACGGGTCGTGGGTTGCGTTTTGGCGGCGTTAAACCTTGTGGTAAATACCTTGCTCTTAGTTTTTTCTCCTCAAGGGTATGTTTTATCTATCTCGCGATCTCTCCCTCAATCCCGACCCCTCTCTCTCTATTTTTTGTGTGTTTCCCAGCGATGACGTCCTTCGGCGAGCGACGACACGAACAACAGTGATTTGGGTCGATTTTGGACGTTTTCAGCGAGTTTCAGCGTCGAGGCACTGTCACGATTATTAAATTGCAGATTTTCCGATTTAGGTCATAACCAACAATTGTTTTCTCTTTTCATCTTCGTTTTTCTCTCGGTATTCTCCATTCTTTGCAATATCGTGAAGATAAAGTAAAGTTCAATTTTCAAGTTTCAAGTTTAATTGAACTAATTTATGGTAAATAGTTTAAAGAAGAGGATTTATTGGGATTTAATTTGTTGGTTTTGAATCGATTTTAGGCCGCAAGGCAAACTTGTAAATAAGAGAACTTTTGAGCCAAGTCAAGCAAAACCCTATTCATCAGTTTTTTCCCTTGCTCGTCATGATTTTCAGCCCCTTTTCTTCTCCTTCTCATTTTCCAGCAGCCAAGCATCAAGGATTCACCGTTCTTCCTCTTTGAGCTCCACAACAAAATCCAGCCTCGGTTCCTTCGTCTTTAGACGTCTTCTTAGGCATCAAAAGAGCAGCAGTGGCAGTGCAGCAACTGCATAAGTTCGGCAGCGGCAGGTCGTGGGTTGCGTTTTGGCGACGTTAAACTTCGTGGTAACTACCTTTCTCTTAGTTTTTTTCCTCAAGGGTATGTTTTATCTATTTCTTGATCTCTCTCTCAATCTCGACCCCTCTCTCTCTCTGTTTTTGGTGTGTTTCCCAGCGATGACGTCCTCCGGCGAGTGACGACACGAACAACAGTGATTACGGTCGATTTTGGACGTTTTCAGCGAGCTTTCATTGTCAAGACAATGTCGTGATTATTTAGTTGTAGAGTTTCCGATTTAGGTCATAACCAACAACTGTTTTCTCTTTTCTTCTTCATTTTTCTCTCGGTATTCTCCATTATTTGCAACATCGTGAAGATAAAGTAAAGTTCATTTTTAAAATTTCAAGTTTCATTTAACTAATTTGTGGCAATTAGTTTAAAGAAGAGGTTTTATTGGGATATAATTTGTTGGTTTTGAATTTGTTTTAGGATGCATGGAAAAGTTGTAAATAAGAGAACTTTTGAGCCAAGTCAAATAAAACCCTATTCATCATTTTTTCCCTTGCTCATCATTATTTTCAGCCCCATTTCTTCTCCTTCTCGTTTTCAAGCCGCAAAGCATCAAGGATTCACCGTTCTTCTTCCTCCTCGAGCTCCACAACAACATCCTGCCTCGGTTCCTTCGTCTTTAGTCATCTTCTTCGGCATCAAAAGAGCAGTGGCGATAGAACAGCGACTGCGTGAGTTTGGCAGCGGTAGTTCGTGGGTTGCGTTTTGGCGGCGTTAAACCTCGTGGTAAATACCTTGCTCTCAGTTTTTTCTCCTCAAGGGTATGTTTTATCTATCTCACGATCTCTCCCTCAATCCCGATCCCTCTCTCTCTGTTTTTGGTATGTTTCCCAGCGATGACGTCTTCTGGCGAGCGACAAAACGAACAACAGTGATTTGGGTCGATTTTGGACGTTTTCAGTGAGGTTAAGTTAGATTGAAGGTTATATTGAGATATTATCATGTTTAATCGAATACCCACTCATTATTAATTTCGTTCCTCAAGTTTTTCCCTTTAATTTCAACGATTCAAGTAGTGGGTCTTCGAGTTTCAGCATCCTTGAGCAATCTCGGCTTTGGGTAAGTGTTTTACATCAAGTATTCAAGTTAATTCTAATGTTTATTCGATTACCCACTGGTTGTGGCCTTTGATTTTAAGGTACTCTTTGTGTTTGGTTGTTTAATCATCGTTTTGGAGTAAAATCGAAACCCGAACATGTAGCCAAAGTTTATGGTTTGGTGAGTTTTGGGTGTTAACTCATTCTTAATTTTAAAGGGTTCCTAACATACTGTTGTTTTTGGTCCTATTTGGTTCTACAAGCCTTTTCCTTTTGCTTGTGTACCCTGTTTTAAGGCCTTGGAGCTAAGGAACAATATAACTTTATCAAACTAATTATTTTGCTAAGGTAAGTAGCTATTGGTTTAAGTTTTGTGCCATAACCATTTAATCGTAAGTGTTAATGTGCGAGCATGTATTGAATCTACGATATAAGTTTTTTCCCTTCGACTTAACCAAGCTTGATTGATTATTTTTGGAAGCATGGGAATAGTTGGCTTTGTTATGGTTAATTGTAGTATGTTGAGTTTTCCTTTAATTGGGCTAGCCTATTTGGGTGGCTTTGGAAGCATGTTTTATTTGCATAACTTATGAATTGCGTTTGATGCCTGTTTAAGCTATTGAAATTTGGGCTAAATGTTTGTTTAAGTTATGTTGAGTTGTGTATACGAGACCTGACTCGCTTTGGTTGTGGAAGTTTGTGCTTGAGCAGTTTTTGACATAGAAGTGTATCCTCTTATGTACAGGCGATAAGAAAAATTTGGGGTTCACTATATGTATGTTGTTATGCTGTCGAATTTTTGGTAGCACTATAGTGAATAAAATGACTAAGTTTAGAAGTATCCCTTGGGATATGAAGGGTTGAAATTGGAAGGCTGATTAATTTAGACCATGAGTTATCCAAGCATGTTTCAAGGTGACCTTTAGAGAACCATTCGTGTGAATGAGAATAGTTTCAGAATTGGGACCTTATGATGTTTTTAAGTCCCTGGGTAGACTTAAAGGATCCTAAAGTCTTATGTTGACTAGAGTGGTTTCCTTCTCCATCTAAGGACTGATAGAACCCTGTTTTCATGCGCTCCCTCAGTTCAAGACGGTGTTGAGCCCATGTTTAGGCACGTTTTCGTGCACCAGACACTCCATCGAGTTTTCGATGTTGAGCTTATGTTTAGGCACGTTTTTTGTGCAGTAGATGGCACTCATGCATGTTTACAAACACTAGATTGCTACACTGTATTTTATGTTCATGATTCAGGGGTATTGTGCTAGGATAGGTGTAGTTCTGCTAGAGGTAGCCAGCTAGTCTCTAGTTTATTTACCATACTCGACTGGCCCACACAACACTCTAGTTGGGGATAGGTAATCACCCTAGAAAGAACATTTCATGTACCCTGTTATGGCCCTAGGGTTAGAAACCCGACTGTATGTTTCCAGTTAGGTCCCTATGACGTAACCCAAGTCGAGTTTCATGTTAATAGTTTCTCATGCTATTAGTTTCAGCCCTTAAGTGTGCTACTTACTGAGTATATTCTTATATACTCACCTATGCTGCATGACTTTCCTTTTCAGGTGGTACTTGATGACATCAGACGAGTGGCGAGGACACTGATTTGGTTAGGCTATAGGATGCAGCTGCAAATCATGTTCCTAGAAGTCTAGGATTGAGTTTCTAGCTTCATGTTTTCAAATGTTTTTAAATGTTCGATTTTATGAAAATTGTTTATCATCATTTTTTTATTGATCGTATAATGTAAACGACTTATGCTTTTGGGCCCAGTTTATTAAACAAAAGATTTTTATTTCTAGTCTTTTCCGCTTTAAAGTTTCAAAAGTTTTACGTCCCCATGTATGTAGTAGCGACCCTCAATATGTTTTAACTTCCTTTTAGTTTGGTCGTTACATTCTTTCTTTGTACTTCTTAGTTTTAGGTTTGTTAGGTTGGTTTTTCAAGCCTTTGGGCTTAGATTAGGCTTGTCTATAGTCGTCTAAGCGTCATTCGTTGTACATCGAACCTTGGAATTGTGATTTATTGAGCTTTACTGTGTTATTATATGATTTCACTGTTGAATGTGATTTCAGATTTCTTTTTAGATTACTAGCTCGCACAATAGGTTAGATTGGCGTTGTAACTCGCAGCTTGTATGTTAGTAAACCGCTAAGAAATTGAAATCCACGTACCTAACAAATTTTAATTTGTAGATAGCAATAGACTTATTCATGGACACGAGTCCCAAGAGCAGTTCTTTGACTCTGTAGTTTGCATGAAAGGTATATGGTCTAAATCAATGTTTATAATTAATTTATGCTTTTTATAATTAATAAGAAGCATTCTAGCCTAGAGCAACAACTAGTTAATTTATTAATTATTGCAGGGTTAGTTTATTAATTAATTGGATGCTGGTTCGGCAGGTTAGTCAGGTTAGCGCTCTAGTGGAATCTTGGTCTTAATGCAATTTTTTAATTAGTTAATCTCAACGGATTAGTAGGGGTTAATTAATTAGTTATTAGGAATTTAATCGATGTTCGATGGAATCAAGTAAATTAGTTGAGAGTACCAATTAGGCAACTCACAAACAAATCATTGTCATGTTAATCAATGAATGAAAACAAATGTACTAAAATTTGAGTGTCTCCAACTACAATGATCACAAAGGTGAGATTAACTAACCCACGTTTATTTTCCTGTTGTATGATTTTATGCACTTTACTTTCTCGCATTTTATATTTCTTGCAATTACTCGCTTTTTCCAACCCCCCTTATGTTACCACAAACAAAAAAGAGATTAAATATAAACCAGTTGTTCGTTGTGATCGACCCCAACCACTACTACTGCAAGTAGTTTAATGTTCGGTGAATATAAATTTATTTGACACTCAAAGCCTCGACAACTTCGTCCCGTCAGTTGTCAGGAGTTGTGTTCTACCATCACAGACAAGCCAGCGCGGGTAGCCCAATTCTAGTCTAAATTAAATAGTTGACAAATTAATTAATTCAAACCGCATTGAGAACTAGCTAGATTAGTCATGCATGGAATCAGGGGGAATTATCACCTTTATAACAATAACTTAATCATCTATCTCAAATACTACTCTAATTTGCAATTAAACTTAAGCAAACCGCTGTTAAAGGTTGTTAATCTTTTCCTAGCACTCCTTGAATTTACAAAAATGGAGATAGAATCAACTAAGCATGCAGGCTAATTAAAGCATAAGAAACTTCATTAATAGTATATGAACTTACACAACGATGTCCCGATTACATGAGTGAAGAGCCTAGCCGCTCATGGTACACGAACAAGCTTGGTTTCTTCCTTGATATATTATGAAAAACTCAATAAACTAGCCTAAGTCTAGAAAATTGATGTAGAAAGTAAGGGAAACAACAACAAAAATAGAAGAATGTAAAGATAATTAACCCTAAACCTAAGCTAATTATTTATGGGACTCTTTGGCCTCCAAGTCCTGGGATTTTGGCGCTGAAACGAGGGCTCAAAGATGGAAAAATCATTGAACAAATAAGGAAGGTAGAATCTGGAAAATTTGCCTTACGTTGTTAGGGTAGAACGTCTCAACTCTGGTCCAATTCCTTACAATGTCGAGCACAAGCGTCGAGCAGAGCCTTTACGCTTCCTCCTCGTGTTTTATGGCTTGAAATTGATTCTTTATAGCGTTGAGATGCTTCCCTCCTGCGTCTAGACGCTCTGGCCTCGGGAATTTGACTGTAAGACTCGTTTTGCTTTGGTTTTGCTCGTTTAGGTCTTGTTTTGACTCCGGACCTTCGTTATGGATTCAATAAACATAAGCAATTTGGGAGATTAAAGATGTATAACAAATTAGACCTATCAAAATACCCTCAACCTAAACCTTGCTAGTCCTTGAGCAAGCTAAGATTAGAGTGAAAGAGATTATGATTCAATGTTATGGTCATGACTCAATTCCTCAAGGATAAGCATAACCAAAATTCTGTGCAAGAGAATCACATGCAATTCTACCATAGTTAGAGTCAAATTAATATTATTCAAATTCTTTCTCATGCATAAATGTGAGTTAAGTCTTCCCTAGAGAAGTTTTGAAAATGTCGAGAAGGGCTTATATAACTCCCATTTCATCTTCCCCCTACAGTGGACAAAGACATAATGCATTCATGGTAAGGAACAAACTAACATGTTGAAGATACAAAGGGTGCCTTAAGATTTTTTTTTTTTTTTCTCTTAAATAACGGGCCCTAAACTAGAAGATATATGATTTTTAAAGGGCACTAGCTTTCACACATCTATTGTAGGACCACATTTCCTGAGTTTAACCCTTGGACGACCTAACTGATCACAATAGAGGTAGCTCTTTTTACCCCGACAAACACATCAAAGACAAGCTTGTGTGTGTATATATATATATATATATATATTATTTTCATGATCATTTTCAAGAACAAAATCAAAAATAATTTTCTTTTGAAGTTCAACAAGGCAAACATTCTTTTTCTCACTCTCTAATCATAAAACAAGCTATTTTGCAAAAAAAATCCACTAAACATGCTACCTATCCTATCAAAGTGACAACAGAAATCTGAATCCTATAAAACCATCTAAAATCAACAAAGCTACGCTAGAAAGGACTTTGGCTCAATTTAGACAAGAAAAATTTTGAAAAATTTTAATGAAGTCTCTAAAGATGATAAAATACATGCAATTCAACTATAAGAAAAATGCATACTCATGTTTTTCTCATCCTATAAATCTCATAATTAATCCCAAGGAAAGACATACAATCTCACAAATAAGACTAAAAAATTTTAAAAATTGCTCTCAAAATAATATGTCCAATCCTCAGGTGCATAACCTCAATCCAATAAGCATAAATCAATAAATCAAACATGCATAAAAACATAGTCTGTTGCTTAAGTACATCAAGACTCGACGTAAACATAACATGCATATGTTTCAACCCCCAACCTAAGCATTGCATTGTCCCTAGTGTAAGCTAAACATGCAACCTAAGGGACAAAAGTAGAAGTGAACAAAAATTACTTAACATCAATAAAGAGTTATTGAAATTATTCAATAAGGAGTTATTGAATTTATTATTATTAATCTTGCAATAATTAACCTTAAATCCAATAAACTAAACATTCAAGGTTATTTTATGAAACTTGAACTGTATGTGGAGACATGCGGGGATCAATGTTCGAGTAACAACCTAAAGGGTCTATAGTATAGGGATAAGGTTGGGTACCTTATCCTAGTGACACTATGTTATACGACCCACTTTGTATTCGCTAAAAATGCATTGATCCAAAGTGTTCATGTAGTGGAGATGTGAGTAGGCATATCCTATCCATTGAGTTTGCATAAGACCAAACAACAAAATAGTAATCCTTAGATGTAACACCATTTACTAGTTAGGTTTCTATTTCAACAAGATGACCTAGGTAACTCAATCTTAATCCTGAGTGTGTTATGAATTCCTTTTCATGAGGGATTATACTTAGATTTGTATGGGTGAGAGTGGTCGGATTCGTCGAATCAATAAGCCTACCATTTCAGAGATAAGACAAAGTGGGTGTTGGGAACATAACAACACAAGATGGAATTCACTCCTTCCCGTCTTTACGGAAGTAGATGAGTGTTCCCTTAAAGGCTGATTACGGGTCTTGAACAAGGGCGCCCATCCTCTCTTGGCCCGAGAGGAACTTTCGTTTACTAGTTGGACCCTAAACGGATTGTTCATTAGAGGAATCAATGGTTCTTAAGGAAACAAATGTACCCTCGGGGTCAAACGGTAATTTGACCCAATTGGCATTACGAACACTCATGAAGGATTGACTTGCCGTTATTTGTCTATATCCGTGGCATATAGAAATATTATGCAGTGAGAAGAGTGCAGCTGTGGGTCTTTGGTGGAGTGACTCGCAGTTAATGAACATTGGTTAAATTGATTAACGAGTTTAGTCATTTAACCTCATATCATTGGAGCTTCAGATCTAAAGGTCCGTTAGGTCCTCTTGCTAGCTCAAAAAGGGTAATTAGGAACAATTAGTCTTGAAAGAAATTTGAATAGTTCAAAATCCATTATGGGAAATCAAGTTAATTGTATGAGATGCAATTAATAAAATGTATGTGATACATTATAATATAAAGTTTAAGGGAAAAATACACTTTTGGTCCCTGAGGTTTGGGTTAAGTTACACTTTGGTCCCTGAGTTTTAGAACTCAACAAAAATACCCCCGAGGTTTGAGATAAGGAGCAATTTAGTCCCTGCCGTCAAAGTTGCCGTTAAATACTAACGGAATGCTGACGTGACACTATTATTTTAATTTAAAATTTTTTTTTTAATATTTTTAAATAAAATAAATTAAAATAATAAAAATATATTATTTTATTATTTTATTAATTCATTTTCCCCCACTTTCTTCTCCTTCTTTCTCTTATCTCCTTTCTTCTTCATCTTCATCTTCTTTCCCAACTTCTTGTTCAACTCCGGTGGCCGGCGGCCACCGCCGATTTATTTATTTATTTATTTTTTTAAACTTCTTTCTCTCTTTTCTTCTTTCTTCTCCTCCCTTTCTCCACATCTTTTTTTTATATAAACAAGAGGGAAAGGAGGAGGGAAGGAGGAGGGTTTCCCTCCTCCCGTCGGCACGAAACGAAACGGGAGGAAGGAAACCCTCCTCCTTCCCTCACGGTTTCAGATCTGAAATCGTGAGGCAAGGAGGAGGGCTTCCCTCCTCCCGTCGGCGCGAAACAAAACGGGAGGAGGGAAACCCTCCTCCTTCTCTCACGGTTTCAGATCTGAAACCGTGAGGGAAGGAGGAGGGCTTCCCTCCCCCTTTCCGGCGTCGGCGACGGGAGGAGGGAGGCGCTCAATTTCAAGGTACCCATAACGTTTTGTGATTTATTCGTCGATTTGGAGTGAAATTGGAAGCCCGAACAACAAGCACTTGTTATGTTTTTTGGGCAAGTTTTGGATGTTAATTTCCCAAATTTAATGGGCTGTTAGTAGAGCATTTGATTTGAGATTCTATTTTGTTTTAAGGAATTTCTCTCATTGTTGTGTAGCTAGATTAAAGGCCTTAGAACTAAGGAATTAATTTAGTTTTTATGCAGAGTAATTAAGCAAAGGTAAGTGACTTTACTACTAGAGAGTTCTAAGATATATATATCTATAAGTTAATTGTTATTTCATCCGTTGGAGAGATGATTTTGATGCTAAAGAAGGGGAGAAACTTGGAGCATGTGTTGAAGCTATGAGAAAATCAATGAAGTTAAATGGATATAATGTGTTTGGTTTTGATTATTTTTAATTTATTATAATTTAAATTATGTCTTTTTCAATATATCAAATTGTAGGAGATTCAAGATAATAGGGAACAACTATTATAATTGAAAAAAAAAATCGGAAACAAACATGACATGTAAAATGTGTCAAAAACTTATTAAATTGACATTTTAGAAATGTCAAGATAAATTACCATTTGACATTATGCCTGTCAAGTTTTAACAAAAATGATATTTAATAACTGTTAAGAAATCTATATACATGATGGTCTAAAAAGGTCAACGTTGTTAATATTCTTGACATTTTAAAAAATATCAAGGAAATAATATCTTGACGCTTCTCGTTCGTCACTTTTTCGATACCTTATTCTTGACGGTGGTTCACTCGATGCTTCCAAAAGCGTCAAGAGTATTAAAATTTGACATTCCAAAAACGTCACGTAATACATGTTTTCTTGTTGTGAATTTTTGATATGTGTGCTTTTATTTATAACATTTATAATGTATATGTGTATATATTACAACAGTAGTTAAATGTTAATAGAAATATGATGACTATGTTATATGTTGGAACGTAGTTATATCCTAGAAGGAAGGGTTTGATGGATTAGAAACTAGAGAATTTGTCCAAGTCCCTTCACATATTGATATTGTCGAATCTAATTTGTAGAACTTAATATAATGGAATCTTATTTGTTGACCATGTTAATAAAAACGAGGGATAATAGACGGTTCATGGATAAATTTGAATCAAATTCCTTAATTAGGAATCATGTATTGTTCAACTATGACCACACAGTGCTGTTTGCACGATTTTACATCGCAAGTGCACGGGTAATCACAAGTAATAGTAAAACGGAAGAATTCCGAGTATCGAATCCACAGGGAGGCGAAGCGAAACTTAAGCAAGCAAAGATTCTTTGAGCACTAACAATAATTGGGAGATATAATATCTAGGGACTAGAACATTCCATTAAAGAGAATTTAAAAATCAAAGCAATTAAAGGAAACAATTTGATCAATCAAAGAAAATAAATTATGGAGAAAGAGTTTTTAATGGGAAGTGGGGTCTTGAAAATCGATTATTAGCTAAACAATTGTAATAATTATCCTATCTCAATGCCCAACTAATTATAAACCTAGAATCTCCGTTAATCACATAGGTTCTTCTGTCGGTCTCCCCTAATTGTAATTAATCCATTTTAACATCCTAAGTGTCCTTAGTGCTATTAAAATTCGTTAATTATTACACTCTGATTCATTTTAGGAATCTAAGTTTAATCAACTAATCCCGTTGTCACGACGAGCAATTAAACTAGTTGCATGGATTATGATCTATCCTAACTTCTCTCCGTCGAGTCTCCATTAAGAATCGAATCATTACACAATTGGCCATATTGCATAAAACATTAAGCACATCCCTACAAATAATTAGTAAAAAGGGCAAGAGCTAGGCAATTATAACAACATTTAAACTATAATTTCATTTCAAGACCCCAAATTGGGGTTTAGCTATAAATAGCTAAAATATCTACAAAATTTACAATGAAAAGCATAATTAAGAACACAATAAAAGGGAATGAATTGACTGTCGAAGACCCCGTCACTGGCGCTTGGAGTCCCTTCGAACACTCCTTGAGCCTCCTAGAATGCTCCCCAAAATTCCCCAAAATTTTCCCACTAAAGAAACTCTCAAAAAGGAAAGAAAGCCTTGAGAGAGGCTCCCAAAGGAGCCAAGAAAGCAAGGAAAGGATGGAAGAAATGATGATTGATGATTAAATTTGGATCCAAGGGGCACCTTTTATAGGCTCCGAAACATTCAGTTGTGATTTTGGGCTTAAATTTGGGCCTCCACTTCATTTCCTTTGGGCCTTTTCTTCATGGTTGACCTCTTTTGACTTTCCTTTGACCTCATCACGGAAATTGGGCTTGAATGGCTTCTTTTTGGACAATTTTTCCACAAAACCCACAACTTTGCTCATAAAGACCAAATAACAAAATATATGAAATATTTTCAATAAAAACACAATTAAAACATTAAAAAGGAATTAACAACCTGACTAAAAAGGAATTAAAAATGTACAAAGGGTCGCTACCACATGCATGAGAACGTAAACTTTGAAAACTTTAAAGCGGAAAATATCATAAGTACAAATCTTTTATTTACTAAATCGGACCAAAAACCATAAGTCATTTTACAATATTATATTTGTCAAAACATGATAGACAACTTCCACAAAGTTGAACATTAAAAAATTTGAAAACATGAGACTAGGAAACTTGATCCTAGACTTCTAAGGACATGATTTGCAGCTGCATCCCATAGCCTTAGCCAAGTCACTGCCATCGTCACTCGCTTGATGTCACCAAGTACCACCTGAAAAGGAATGTTATGTAGCATGGGTCCGTATATAAGAATATACTCAGTAAGTAGCCCACTTAAGGGTCGAAACTGATAACATGAGTTCTAATAACATGAAATCTAATAGCAAGAAACTTGAGTTTTGATCTTAACATCATAGGGACCTAATTGGGATCACTCATTTGGGTTTCTAACCATAGGGCCATCATTGGGTACAAGAGATGTTCTGCCAAGGGTGATTACCTATCACTAACCTGTGCCAACTAGAGCGTTGTGTGGGTCAGTCGGTTAAGGCAAGTGAACTAGAGGCTAGCTGGCAAACTCTAGCATAACTACACCTATCCCAACACAACACCCCTGAAATATGAACAAAAAAATACAGTGGAGCAACTGACGCATGAAACCATGCCTGGTGCCATCTGGCGCATGAATAACGTGTCTGATCATAAGCTCCACACCGTCCTGAACTGATTGAGCGCATGATAACGTGCCTGAAGTTGGGCTCTAACAGTCAACTAATAGAATGCATGATAACGTGTCTGACAAACTGAGTTCTACCAGCCTTGAGATGGGGAAGGAAAGACACTCTAGCGAACGTAAGACTTATGGATCCTTTAAGTCTACTCGAGGCCCTAAAACATGATTAAGGTTCCTATTCTAAGTCTGTTCTCATTCAAACATATGATTCTCTAAAGGTCATATTGAGAAATGCTTGGAGAACTTGTGGTTAATACTAGCCAGCCAGCTAATTAAGCACCTCAGGACCCAAGGCATATTTCTAAGCTTAGTCCCTATAGCCACTGCAGTTCTATCGAAAATCCGGCAACACAACGACATGCATATAGGGCAACCAAAACTTTCTTTTCACCCGAAAACAAGATAATACATTTCTATAGTCACAACAAGTCAGATCTCACATCCCAAAACTCAACCACAACTTCAAAAAACATCCAACCCATCCTCCAATATCATAAACAAAAATCCCGAGAAAATCATAAATTAACCAATCTAAACATGTTTAGAAGTGAACCAAAAGTTTCCACAGTAAACTTTAAGATTTTTACATTGACGTCATGCCTCATAGCGAAATACATCGTGCTTATTTAATTCCAAAAGCAAAGTCAACGCTTAAATCTTATCCAAGCAATCATGTTAAATTTCAAAGAAACATAAACCAAAGCATGAAAACCCAACTAAAGGCTACATATCAACCATCAATCGTGTAGCGGGTCAAAAACATAGTAATCATGTCCAAACAACTTATAACTCATGCTTAGTCCAAGCAGAGGCAAAACACATGCTTCAATTAACCATAAGAGCTCTGGCACTTAGTACCACACATGCTTATCTAAATTAAGGGACAAAACTTCAACTTAAATCCAAACCATGCTAGCTTTTCAACTTTTCAATCACATGGGCCAAAGCGTAGAAATAAATCCAACTGCTACTTACGTAAAGGCAATTTCATCGTACTTTACTATTCCATGGTCCTCCTAATCTTATCATGTTCCACATAGATAACATGTTTATTTTTATTCAAAGACCCAACTTAAGGCTTGAATTCAAATCACTCTAACATACTCAACTCCCAAATTAAAAGGGGTCTAAGTCACGAACTTAATGCAAATGGCTACTTACATAAAGGCTAACTCAACATAATAACCATGACATTCCCAACTATTCCCAAGCTTCCAAAAAGAACCAATCTTGCTTGATTAGATCAAGGGGCAAAACTTAAAGTTCGAATCCAAATAGCTACATACATAAGCATATCAAATACTTGATAGAATCCAAATTAACTCCTTAGCTTTCAAACCATTTAACCAAGCAACATAAAAAGAAAAAGAATTCTCAAATAAATAGAGGATTAATTGAAACATACAACTAGAGGCCAAACAATTTTGGGGATTTATTTATCGCCCAAAACTTACCCAAAACAGAATCAATGCTTTTTGTTTGGGTCCCAATTTCACTTAAAATCGACCAATAAAACACCAAATGTTATGGGTACCTTAATAAAATCCCTAAGATTAAATATATGATATTTAATTGCGCAATTAATTAATTATTTATTAAAATTAGATATGAATAAGATAATAGATTTGATCTTATTCATAACCTTTTCCTCTTAGGAAAAGGTCTTGGCTTTTTTCCTATAAATAGGACCCCTGGAGTGGGTTGAAAGGCATCCTATTCATTCTACTTCTCTCAGAGATCTCTCCTAAAAGACTCCCACCAGTCTCCTGTCTCTAGTAGTCTCATAGATATACCGGTGTAACCAATTGGTGGTGTTCTCACAAGAAGGTTGCGGCGCTTTCGATCTCACTAGAAAGAAAAGGCGAATCGATCAAGGCTTCCTACGATAGTAAGTTTCCTTTGAAAATCTTTATCACTAGGATCATCTAGATTAGGTCTAAACAATTATTCATAATGTTTATAGATGATGTACAACATCTTAAATATAGTTTTATTGTTGTATTCTTTTGCAAATTGTATTGGTATTTCAATTACAATCTAAGACTCTGAGTAGGTTATGTCCACGCGCCCACGTCTTCTGTTGCGCCGAGGGCTCTCATTCCCTTAAAATGATTACCCAATTAAATATCAGACCTTCAATTATTTAATTCTATAATATTAATCAAATTCATATTAAAATTTGAACTCCTTCCAATTCTCTTATATCCTATAAATTTAATATGAATCAAATTCATATTAATATTTGAACTTCTTCAAATACTTATTTCTCTCATAATAATAAAGTTTAGTTTCAAATTAGACTTTACATTTTAATGTATCATTATACATTATATTAATTTGTATCTCATACAATTAACTTAATTCCCAATATGAACTTGAACTATTCAAATTCTCTCAAGATATAATTGTTCCTAATTACTCTTTACGAGCTAGCAGGGGGACCTAATCGGCCTACATATTAGAAGCTCCAATGATATGAGGTTAACCGATTAAACTCATTAATCAGGTTAACCAATATTCATTAACTGTGGGTCATTCCACTAAAGACCCACAACTGAACTCTTCTCGTTGTAGAACATTTTTGTGTCCACGGATATAGACCTACACCGGTAAGTCAATCTTTCACGAGTGTTCGTGATCACAGTTGTGTCAAATTACTATTTTACCCCTGTGTTACATCTGTCTCCTTAAGTACCAACGCTCATCTAATGAACAACCTGTTTATTATCAAACTATTAAACAGAAAGTCCCTCTCGGGCCAGTCTGAGGGTGGGATCCCTTTGTTCAAGTCTCGGAGTCACCACCTTAGGGAACACTCATCTACTTCTCCTAGAAGTGGGAAGGAGTGAATTCCTTCTTGTGTTGTCATGTCCCCAGCCTCTCACTTGGTCTTGTCCCCAAAAAGGAAGGCATATTGAGTCGGCGTATTGGCCACTCTCACCTATGCTAATCATAGGACAATCCCTCATGAGAAGGAGTTCATGACACACTCAGAATTAAGATTGAGTTACTTAGGTCATTCTATTGAAACAGTAACCTAACTACTTAACGGTGTTATATCTAGTGGTTTACTATTTCATGGTTCGGTCTTATGCAAACTCATTGCATAGGATACCCCCACTCGCATGTCTACTACATGGACGCTTTGGATCAATACGTCTGTATCAAATACAAAGTGGGTCGTATCACATAGTGTTATCAGGATAAGGTACCCAACCTTATTCTTATACTATAGACCTTTTCGGTTGTTACTTGAACATCGACCCCCGTATGTCCTCACACACTAGTTCAAGATACATACAAACAACCTTGGATCTTAGTTTATTGGATTTGGGTCAAATTGTGCAATATCTAACAATAACACTTTATTGTAGAAACTCAATAACACTTTATTGAAACAAGTGTACAATTTGTTTACATTCACTATCTACGAGTTTTAGGGCATAAAACCCAACAAATAATTCATCTATATTATAGATAATTATTCAATGTATGGGTATCTCAACCTAATGCAACTTAAGTCTAAAGCTCTTGAGAAATTCAAAGTGGTTTGAGACTGAAGTTGGAAACTTGTTAGGTGAGATGATAAAAGCACTTCAATCTGATCGAGGTGTAGAGTATATGAGACTTGAGATTCCAAGACTATTTGGTAGAACATGGAACTACATCCCAACTCTCAAACCCTTGAAACACCTTATGAAAACGATGTATCAAATAGGAGAAACATAACCCTATTGGATATGGTTTGATTCATTATGATCTATACTCATTTGCCTGACTCGTTTTGGGATCATGCAGTGTTGACTGCAGTAAATATTTCGAACAACGTTCCATCAAAAGTGTTTCTGAAAAATCTTTTGAATTGTGGATAAGGCATAAAAGTAGTTTACATTACTTTTTGGGAGTCCAACACACGTGCTTGTGGCTAACCCAAAAGAATATGGAACACGACTCAACAGTATACCTATTCCTCGGCCACCCAAGGAAAAGAGAAATGTGGAAACTTCTTCAATCCACAATAGAATAATGAATTTGTACCGACAAATGCTACATTCCCAGAAGAAGACCACATGAGAAATAATAAGCCACAAAGAAAGGTCGTTTTAAGTAAATTAACTGATGAAGCTACAAAAACATCAACAAGAGTTGTTGATAAGTCAACAAGGGTTGTTGATGATGCTGGACCTTTAACAAGAGTTGTTGATAGGGCCAATACAACTAGTTAGTTACATATATCTCAAGAGTTGAGAGTGCCTCAATTAGTAGGAGGGTTGTTCTACAATCTGACCTTTACATGGGCTTAATTGAAGCCTAGATTGTCATTCCTGATGATGGCTTTGAGGATTCCTTATCATAGAGCAAGGCAATGAATGATGTTAACAAGAACCAATTGGATTAAAGCAATGGACCCATAATTAAAATATGTGATTTCAATTCCATCTAGGATATTGTAGACCTATCTAATGGGGTAACACCTATAGATTACAAATGAATCTACAAGAAGAAACAAGACATAATTGATAGCGAGCATAGCTAGCTACTTTTACTTATTTAATTTAGCTAGTCTTTTATGATGTTTGGGTCATTTTATTGTGCTTTATTTTTTATTTTGTAGGAAATGGTTGATTGGAGCTATAACGCCATATTAGAGTTAATCGGGTGCTCGGGGCGTGAAAAGATGCAAAGGAATGAAAAGAGTAAAAGAGGAAAAAAGTCAAATCTCGGTCAACAGCAGGCTAGCGTCGAGACGCTAGCTCTTGAGCGTCTCGACGCTCACATTCCATATCAGATTAGGCGCGTAAAGCTCACAGCGTCAAGACGCTATGATAGGAAGCGTCCCGACGCTACCGTTTTTCCTTATTCAGAACGCGCGTATAAGAGGCAGCGTCGCGACGCTGTCTTGACAGCGTCTCGACGCTAAGACGAAAAAAACAGAATAAAAGCTTATTTTCGGATAGGGTTGAGGGGAGTTCGATTTGGGACCTTTGAGAGCCGTAAACAGGGCAGAACAGAGCACTTGGAGGCTGAAAACAAAGGGAGAGACTTGGAAATCAACCCATTGTTCGTGGGGATCGTGACGGGGACATCGGACTCGGCCTACATTGAGTTTTCTTTTCCCTTTTCTTTCTTTAGATATATTTATGGCTTTCATATGTTTAGTTGAGCTTGTATTTACATTCATGAGTAGCTAAACTTTTAGCTTAGGGATTGATGTAGTTGATTAAGTTTATGGATTGATTTATGGTTTAAGTTGTGCAATGTTATTGTGTTTGTAATCTTGATTTAATGCTTTCAATTAATTGGCCATTAGTTGAATGATTTAAGTTCTGAATCTAGCTCGGGAGAGGGGATTTGATCTAGACTTACTCAAGATTGCATGAATAAAGTTTACTTTCTAATTCAAGACGGTTTTAGATTAACTTTAGAATTGGTTAAAGGATCTCATTGCCTTGCATGATTAATAAACTTAGATAGGGATATCAAGTTGGTTAATTTGCATGAGAATGAATTATACTCGGGAGAGGTAGTTGTGATTAAAGGGTCTTTGGCTCATAATTTCATTGTGCATAATAACTTATTCCTTAAAATCAATCCTAAACTAAATCGGCGAAATCAATTCCCGAAGTAGTTTTCCCAATTGAATTTCCATTCTTTTTACTTGCTTTGATTTGGTTTTATTATCATTCATTCATCACTTTTTAATCCCTAAATAAAATTGAGCGAGATAATTCACAATACTTGATTTGCTTAAAAATCCAATCCAGATGACGACATTCGAATTTACTTTCACTATATAACTTGACCCGTGCACTTGCGGTTAGGAAAAGTCCACATCAATAATCTTATGATTAGACTTATGGCAAAGGGTTATACCTGGGGACAGGGGACTGTAAGAAATTCTTATCTCCTGTCATCATGTCGAACTTTGTTAGAACTCTTGTCCATTTTGAATAGATGTCAAGACTACCCTTTTGAATGGTAATCTTGAGAAAAGTATTTACATGTCTCAATCAAAATTGTTCATTTAGCAAGATCAGAAGCAAAAGGGTTTGCAAAGCTTAAGGGATCCATTCATGGATTGACCTAAGCAATTCGACCTTGGAATATAAGATTTGACACTTTGATCAAATCTTTTGGCTTTGATCAGAACATTGATGAATCTTGTCTTAAAGATCGTCAATAGTTCAGTGGCTTTATTAGTGTTGTATGTGGTTAATATCCCAGTTATTGGGAATGATGTAGGTTATCTTACTGACTAGTAAAATGAGCTAGCAGCTCATTTCCAAATGAAAATTTGGGAGAATATGAGTTTTTTGTTCATATCCAAATTGTTAGAAACCGTAAGAACAAAAAGCTAGCCTTGTCTCAAGTGTCTTATATCTACAAGATGTTAGTTAGATATAAGATGTAGAATTCCAAGAAGGATTCACTACCTTTCAGGCATGGAATTCCTTTTGTCTAAGAAACTGTTTCCTGAGACACATCAAGAAGTTGAGGACATGACGCGAATGCCCTATGCAATAGGGATTGTTAGTAAGTATCAATCTAATCCAAGATTTGATCACTGGAAAATCATTAAGAATATCCTCAAGTATCTAAGGAGAAAAAGGAACTATAGGCTCGTGTATGAGACTAAGGATTTGATCCTTACAGGATACACTGACATGGATTTCAAGACTGATAATTAATTGAGGAAATCTACATCAGTATCCATGGTCAAACTTTCGGAAGGAGGTATTGTGTGGCATAATTACCGTCTTGACCATACAGGGCGAAAATATAGCTGCTTGTGAAGCAGCGATAGAGACTGTAAGGCTTAGAAACTTCTTGATTGATTTGGAACGTGTTCCAAATGTGAACTTGCCCATCACACTTTCTAGTGATACAGTGGTGTTGTGTCAAATTCAAAAAGAACCTTGCAACCCAAGACAAGCAAGCACATTGAATTAAATCGAATATTGTTGATTAATTCACGAAGGCTCTCTCGATTAAAGGGTATGAGGGTCATCTAGAAGGTCTAGGTCTACGAGTTATGTACAAAGATAAAATCTAGGGCAAGTGGGAGAAATGTAATGGGTATATGAAGGTGTACATATTACACATGCGGAAGCAATTGAAGATCGAAAGCACTTAAGACGTTCAATTTTACTCCTAAAGCATGCATGTTCTAGAAAAGACAGAATAGAGAGTTTAGAAAACACCAACCTTTGTAGCTCACTTATGTTGAACTCCTTGTAGTGTTTGCCTCTCCTATGCTCCTTGGACAACCTCTAGAGTCTTCCCTACTATACTCCGGGCCAAGAACGACTTGTGGGAGTCTATATAAGATAGGGAATGGGAAGGGAATGCTAGAAGCATCAAACAATGGAGAAGAATGAGAGATGAGAGAACTTTGAGTCCAAATTCCAGCAGCATAACATTAAGGAAATGGCTCTCTTGTGTTTGAATATGATTCAAACTCCTTTTAAAGACATTCTCCATGCAAAGCCAAGCCTCAAGACACAAGACACATGGTGTATTTGCAAGCTCAAGTGGATTCTAGGTGTACATTACACAAGACATGCAACAATGCATGAGTGAGTTGTCTTTCCACTTTGAATGATCATGCATTAAGTTGATTTCCAACTAAATCCACTAAATTCAAATTGAAATCAAATTTCAAGCTTGCAAATTACCCCCAATTTCAACTCTAAATTGAAATTGATTGCTTGGTAATTAATTTGAAAATTTTCAAATTAATTTTGATATGATTAATCTAATTAATCTTTGTTATCTTGTGCAATTCCATATATATGATTCCTAATACATATATATCGTATTCAAAACACTTTTAAATACTTCATCTCTCATTTTCTAATTTAATTCATAATTAAATTATTGTGTCAAACACAATTTACGATAATTCCCTTTTTCCCGATTTTGAACGATTCAAAGCTTCCTATCTTTTGTTCTAGGCTTAATTCCGATACGAGCTAGTAGGGGGACCTAATGGACCTATAGATCATGGGTTCCAACGATTCGAGGCTAACCGACTAATCTCATTGTCCAAGCTAGCCAACATTCGTTAACTATTGGGACACTCCACTATAGCCCGATAGTTGCACTCCCCTCACTATAGATATATTTCCATCCACTCGATTTAACCATGATTAGTAAGTCGATCCTTCACAGGTTGTTCGTAGCTATAGCTAGGTCAATAAGCCGTTTTACCCCTATAGTACTTCTAGTTCCTTAAGTCCCACTGATCCTCTAATGAACAATTGGTTTATGGTCCAACCAATAAACTGAGTCCCTCTCGGGCCAATGAGAGGGCGAGATCCCTTTGTTCAAGCCCCGGAGTCAGCACTTAAGGGAACAACCTCTCTACTATCCCTTATTTGGGTAGGAGTGAATTCCTTCTTGCACGACTATGTCCCCAGCTATCTACCCGTTCCTATCCCTGAAATGGGAGGCTTATTGAGTCGGCGATACTGAGCCACTCTCACCTATGCAGATCTAAGGATAAGCTCGAATAAACAGGAGTTCATAGTTAGCTCAGGATTAAGATCGAGTTACCTAGGTCATCACATGAAATAGTCAGTCTCGTCAGTAAACGGTGTTATAAAGCGAGAGCGACTTATTTCTCGGTCCTGGTCTTATGCAAACTCATTGCATAGGACACCCCCACTCGCATGTCTCTACATGGATGATTTAGGATCACATCATCTATACCATATATAAAGTGAGCCGCGTCTCATAGTGTCTCCAGAATAAGGTACCCAACCCTATTCCTATACTATAGACCGTTTTGGCTATTACTCAAGCTTGATCCACTTTTATGTCTCTACATAAAGCTCAAGTGTTCATCCTATAGTCATGGATCTTAGTTTATTGGATTTGGGTTATTATATGTGCAATTTAATTTATTCAGTAATGACTTTTACTGAATCAATCTCGATAACACCTTTATCGAATAAGTATATAATTCGTTTAACATTCACTATCTACGAGTTTTAGGGCACCAATCCCAACAATCTCCCACTTGAACTAAAACTCTAGTTTAGTGGGATGTACTATAATCTATAACAGCAGTGGATGAATAAATACTTGTATTAATAACGGAGTAAATATACAATAAACTAGGGCATCTAAATACCCAGTATACTAAGGTATCGATATACCGGTTACAATTCTCCCACTTGACCTAGATTATTTCTCGTACATATCTCGCAGACCTAGACCTTCTAGATGACTCTCGAACACTTTAGCCGTGAGAGCCTTCGTGAATGGATCAGCAATGTTGTGCTCCGTCGCTATCTTCGTGACGATCACGTCTCCTCGGTGCACAATCTCCCTAATGAGATGGTATTTCCTTTCGATGTGCTTGCCTCTCTTATGGCTGCGAGGTTCCTTTGAGTTTGCAACTGCGCCGCTATTATCACAATACAAGGTGATAGGCAGATGCATATTTGGAACGACTTCCAAGTCAGTTAGGAACTTCCTGAGCCATACTGCCTCTTTTGCTGCTTCACAAGCGGCTACATATTCGGCCTCCATGGTCGAGTCTGCAATGCATCCTTGCTTGATGCTGCGCCATACTATTGCTCCTCCATTTAGAGTGAATACTGACCCCGATGTAGATTTCCTCGAATCTTTATCAGTTTGAAAGTCAGAATCAGTGTATCCTGTAAGGATCAAATCCTTCGAACCATACACGAGCATATAGTCCCTCGTTCTCCTAAGATATTTGAGGATACTTTTAACGGCTGTTCAGTGATCAAATCCTGGATTGGATTGATATCTACTGACAATCCCTACTGCAAAACAAATGTCAGGCCTTGTACACAACATGGCATACATTAGGCTACCTACTGCAGAGGCATAGGGAAAACGTCTCATGTCCTCAACTTCTTGAGGTGTCTGAGGACACTGTTCCTTAGACAAGTTAATTCCGTGCCTGAAAGGTAATAGTCCTTTCTTGGAATTTTGCATTTTATATCTAACCAACAATTTGTCGATATAAGAGGCTTGAGACAGGGCTAGCGTTTTGTTCTTTCGGTTTCAAACAATTTGGATTCCTAGAACAAATTGTGCCTCACCCAAATCTTTCATTTGGAATTGAGTTGCTAGCCATAGTTTAATGTCAGTTAGATAACCTACATCATTCCCGATGAGTAGGATATCATCCACATACAGTACTAAGAAAGCTATAGAGCTGTTGATGATCCTTTTGTAAACACAAGGCTCATCAACGTTTTGTTCAAAGCCATAAGATTTGATCGCAGTATCAAATCTCATATTCCAGGATCTAGACGCTTGTTTTAATCCATAAATGGACCGTTTAAGCTTGCAAACTTTTTGCTCTTGATCCTGAGCTATGAACCCCTCTGGCTGAGACATGTAGATACTTTCTTCAAGATTACCGTTCAGAAAGGCAGTCTTGACATCCATTTGCCATATTTCATAATCATAAAACGTGGCAATGGATAAAAGTATCCGGATCGACTTTAACATGGCAACAGGGGAGAAGGTTTCTTCATAGTCAATCCCCTCCCGCTGGGTAAAACCCTTTGCCACAAGTCGTGCCTTAAAGGTCTGTACCTTTCCAGCAGCGTCTCGTTTTCTCTTGTAGATCCATTTGCACCCTATGGGTCTAACCCCTTCAGGTTGATCTACAAGATCCCATACTGAATTAAAATGCATGGACTCGATCTCTAAGTCCATCGCTTTAATCCACTCGTTCTTGTCAACGTCATCCATTGCCTGTTTAAAGGTTAATGGATCCTCGATCCCGTCATCAGGTATGACGACTGGAGTTTCAGTTAAACCCAAATAGCGATCAGGCTGTCTAACAACCCTCCCACTACGTCGAGGTCCTCTTATTTCTTGAGAAGGACGTGATTGACTCGAGGTGCCAGTATCATCAACAACTCTTGTTGATGTTTCTGTAGCTTCGTTAGATAGTTCACTTAAAACGACTTTACTACGTGGCTTGTGATCTCTGAGATGGTCTTCTTCTAGGAATGTAGCATTTGTCGATACAAGTACTTTATTTTCCTCTGGATCGAAGAAGTATCCACCTCTCGTTTCTTTGGGATAGCCTATAAATAGGCAAAATCTAGAACGAGGCTCCAATTTCTTTGGGTTTGCTTCTAGCACGTATGTAGGACATCCCCAAATTCTGAAATGTCGTAAACTAGCTTTACGACCTTTCCAGAGATCAAATGGTGTTTCAGAAACACTATTTGAGGGAACTACGTTCAAGATATAAACTGCAGTCTCTACTGCATAACCCCAAAACGAGTTAGGCAACTGAGCATAACTCATCATCGAACGAACCATGTCCAACAAGGTTCTGTTTCTCCTTTCTGATACACCGTTTTGCTGAGGTGTACCAGGGGCTGAGAGTTGGGACGTAATTCCATGCTCTATCAAATAGTCTTGAAAACTTAAGTCCATATACTCTCCACCTCGATCGGATCGAAGTGTTTTTATCGTCTTACCTAATAGGTTCTCAACCTCGGCCTTATACTCCTTGAACTTTTCAAAAGCTTCGGACTTATGATGCATCAGGTAGAGATAGCCATACCTCGAATAATCATCAATGAAACTGATGAAATATTCGTACCCTCCTCGCGCTCTAATGTTCATTGGTCCACAGAGGTCCGAATGAATGAGCTCTAAGGGCTCTTTGGCACGATAACCTTTTCCGGTAAAAGGTCGTTTTGTCATCTTGCCCTCAAGGCATGATTCACAAGGAGGCAACGAGTCGTCTTCTAACTTGTTTAGAAGTCCACTCTTGACCAATCTCCCAATCCTATTGAGGTTGATATGGCCTAACCTCAAGTGCCAGAGATAGGTATCTTGAGAAACTCTTCGCTTTTTAGGTTGAGTCTCAGCGGTTTTAAACATCTCGTGATTTAAAATAGCTTTAGACTCAATTGGTCTCAAAACATATAATTTATTCTTCAAGTTTGCAGAGCAAACATGAATACCTCTTTTAGTTATGAACGCTTCATTAACAGAAAAAAGAAATTGAGTAACCTTGTTCTAATAAACAAGATAAAGAAATCAAATTTCTTTTAATCTTCGGAACTATGTACACATTATCTAATATCATGTAGCGTTCTTTGGTGAAGAATAATTTTATGTCTCCCACTGCAATAGCCGAGATGACTTCTCCTGTTCCAACTTTAAGAGTCATCTCTCCAGCTATTAGCTGTTGCCAGGAACTCATTCCTTGAAATGAAGAACATACGTGATTAGTGGCACCTGAATCAAGTATCCAGGCAGAATCGTCGTTTTCCACTAAACACGTTTCCAAGACTAATAAATCACATTTAGAGTCGTGGATCATGTTTTTCTTGGCTACGCAGTTAGTTTGAGGACATTCCTCAGTTAAGACCAAACCTAAATTCTTTGCCACGTGTTTAGCGTTTATTAAGCAAGTATTCTTAGTCGAATGTACTAAACCGTTTAATTTGGCATTTGACAAAGCACATACGTTTTTCGACATATTGCTGAAACAAACAAATTAATCTCTATTAGAAACATGCACTAAACCCATTAATCACATTTATCCAATCAGATTTAGCAAAAGCAATCATCGACCCATATATACAATTGATTTATTTTGCAACGATACTTCAGGGGTTTAGAATAACTGCTACCGTAGGGCAGTCAGCTACTCCTCCTCTGAATCGAGACAATCTCGGCCAAATACTATTCCCAGAATAACTCTTACTCCAATAGTTATTAGCTAACGTTAATTTGGTCAAGACCATCTTGTAAGTGTTACCCATCATTTTCAGATTGCAGAGGGCGGCCCCAACAATGCCACCGTAGGGAAGAGCTAATGTTGGGAATGGCCCTAGGAAACCCTATCCATTTCTGGAGTTTGCGTTGTTCCGAATCCCATGCGCAAGCCCTCCGTAGGGTGATCGCTCCCAGGGTGACTCGCAGGCAGCACATAGGAATCTCACGGTGCAACCTAATGATGGAGACCGCAGGATACGTTTGACACGTTTCCTTCTCCCACTTACTATGAACACTTTCCCCATTCACCTTGATATTAACCCATGCAAACACCATCCGTAGGGGGACGCTCCCAGGGCGCCTCGAGGCCAAGCATGGATCTCACGGTGTGAACTCAGGGGGACGTGAGAGTAGAAACTTAATATGAATATTTCGTTTCTATACTTTTCCTCCCAGTAAAGTGTCGTAAAGTTTTATGGTCTATTACTTAGGTAAATTTTGGCTAAATGAATCTATCTAAGTCTATGCCTTATTAAACAAGGTCTTTACACTAAATGTCTAGGTGAATTAAACTCTTTTAATAACCTAGTGACATTGCATGCCAGTAAGACTTTGGTTAATTCAACTCAGGTTCCGAACCATTTGCCGGGAGAGTTCCCTTATAACCAAGGTCTTATGTCCTACTTACTCAAATTTTAAAACTATTTTAAAAAAAACTAAGTAAGACATGTTTCTAATCCTATTAGAAAAGGCGATCTTAGATCTATTTTATTTTAAACAATTTAAGAATGATAAGATCCTAAGATCCTATGTTAGCATGCAACTCTTTGTTATAGGTTTTATGGATTCTATTCATTAACTATTATAACTCTTATAACTTTTAATGAATTAACCCTATAACATGCTTTCTAATGGTGTTTAAAAGCATATAACAATCAATCATTCAAGTTATAAGAAAAGCACCATTTAGAAACAACCTATGTCTAGGTTTGTATAACGCTTTATACTACGATGTCTAGGTGATAATACTTTAAAACCTCACACCGCTCACGCATGCTATAAAACTCGAGTTAACTTAACTCAAGAACCGACTCGATGCCCAGGAAGGAGGTGTTCCGTAAACCGTCAACTTAAATACCTCCAGCCTTAGACAGCATCTTGTCGGGTGAGTTCTCTCGTAATCATTGTTTTACAAGATATCGACCTAAACTATGCAAGTTGATCGAATCGTTGAAGGTTCATTAACCTAAGTGAGCATGCACTTAATCTTGTTATAGATTTTAGATTTCTATCTCTTTTTATAACAATTATAAAAACAATCCATAACAAGCCTAATTTGAGAATAACACTTATAATCAAACTAATGAAATTTCATGCTTCATGCTTGGTTAATTTTATCAATTAATAATTATAACTATTATAAGAATAATCAATTTTAATTAACCATTCAAGCATGAATCCCCCTAAATTAATACAACACTTATATTAATTAAACATGAAATTTCCCTCATGCATTTGAATTAATCAATAACACTTATTAATATTAAACAAATGCATGAACATGCTTTCCTATGGTGGGATTTTAATCTATATGGCATGCTCATAATGCACATACAATCATTTAATTAAATCATACATTCACAATGCATAAAGAAATTAAATCAAGCTAAAATGGAATGGTTTGGCAATCTAAAAACAAACAATTAACTAATTATTACAATAATAATTAATAAAAAAATTGCTTGAATCAATCTCGAGCTTCACGAACCGACTCGAACCAACCCTTCATGGAGTGAACCGGCCTTCAAAAGTGTGTATAGGGGCTGAACCGGCTGCAAACAAACCGAACCGGACTGGAAAAGAAGAAGGGAAAAAAAAAACTGCTGCTGGAATTAAAAAAACAGCTTGCTGGAATTTTCATTTTCTGCTGCGTCTTCTCCGATTTTTCTTCGATTTTATAGCCTATATGGACTCTAATGACTCTATAAAAATTACAAACTATAGTACACACATTAACGCTCTTACATATCCGAGCAATTACAATTTCATGAAGGTTTGAATGCTCAAAAAATTGCCAAACCAGAACACTTCCATTTTAGCACACAGAAAATTCAATTTCAAAATGGTACCCACCAAAGCAAAATTAAAACGAATTAAGTGCTCTAATCAAGCTCTAATACCAATTGAAGGTGTACATATTACACATGCGGAAGCAATTGAAGATCGAAAGCACTTAAGACGTTCAATTTTACTCCTAAAGCATGCATGTTCTAGAAAAGACAGAATAGAGAGTTTAGAAAACACCAACCTTTGTAGCTCACTTATGTTGAACTCCTTGTAGTGTTTGCCTCTCCTATGCTCCTTGGACAGCCTCTAGAGTCTTCCCTACTATACTCCGGGCCAAGAACGACTTGTGGGAGTCTATATAAGATAGGGAATGGGAAGGGAATGCTAGAAGCATCAAACAATGGAGAAGAATGAGAGATGAGAGAACTTTGAGTCCAAATTCCAGCAGCATAACATTAAGGAAATGGCTCTCTTGTGTTTGAATATGATTCAAACTCCTTTTAAAGACATTCTCCATGCAAAGCCAAGCCTCAAGACACAAGACACATGGTGTATTTGCAAGCTCAAGTGGATTCTAGGTGTACATTACACAAGACATGCAACAATGCATGAGTGAGTTGTCTTTCCACTTTGAATGATCATGCATTAAGTTGATTTCCAACTAAATCCACTAAATTCAAATTGAAATCAAATTTCAAGCTTGCAAATTACCCCCAATTTCAACTCTAAATTGAAATTGATTGCTTGGTAATTAATTTGAAAATTTTCAAATTAATTTTGATATGATTAATCTAATTAATCTTTGTTATCTTGTGCAATTCCATATATATGATTCCTAATACATATATATAGTATTCAAAACACTTTTAAATACTTCATCTCTCATTTTCTAATTTAATTCATAATTAAATTATTGTGTCAAACACAATTTACGATAATTCCCTTTTTCCCGATTTTGAACGATTCAAAGCTTCCTATCTTTTGTTCTAGGCTTAATTCCGATATGAGCTAGTAGGGGGACCTAATGGACCTATAGATCATGGGCTCCAACGATTCGAGGCTAACCGACTAATCTCATTGTCCAAGCTAGCCAACATTCGTTAACTATTGGGACACTCCACTATAGCCCGATAGTTGCACTCCCCTCACTATAGATATATTTCCGTCCACTCGATTTAACCATGATTAGTAAGTCGATCCTTCACAGGTTGTTCGTAGCTATAGCTAGGTCAATAAGCTGTTTTACCCCTATAGTACTTCTAGTTCCTTAAGTCCCACTGATCCTCTAATGAACAATTGGTTTATGGTCCAACCAATAAACCGAGTCCCTCTCGGGCCAATGAGAGGGCGGGATCCCTTTGTTCAAGCCCCGGAGTCAGCACTTAAGGGAACAACCTCTCTACTATCCCTTATTTGGGTAGGAGTGAATTCCTTCTTGCACGACTATGTCCCCAGCTATCTACCCGTTCCTATCCCTGAAATGGGAGGCTTATTGAGTCGGCGATACTGAGCCACTCTCACCTATGCAGATCTAAGGATAAGCTCGAATAAACAGGAGTTCATAGTTAGCTCAGGATTAAGATCGAGTTACCTAGGTCATCACATGAAATAGTCAGTCTCGTCAGTAAACGGTGTTATAAAGCGAGAGCGACTTATTTCTCGGTCCTGGTCTTATGCAAACTCATTGCATAGGACACCCCCACTCGCATGTCTCTACATGGATGATTTAGGATCACATCATCTATACCATCTATAAAGTGGGCCGCGTCTCATAGTGTCTCCAGAATAAGGTACCCAACCCTATTCCTATACTATAGACCGTTTTGGCTATTACTCAAGCTTGATCCACTTTTATGTCTCTACATAAAGCTCAAGTGTTCATCCTATAGCCATGGATCTTAGTTTATTGGATTTGGGTTATTATATGTGCAATTTAATTTATTCAGTAATGACTTTTACTGAATCAATCTCGATAACACCTTTATCGAATAAGTATATAATTCGTTTAACATTCACTATCTACGAGTTTTAGGGCACCAATCCCAACAGTATAGTGATACCATTATGTAATGGGTATAGTGATGCCCTAGTTTATTGTATTTGTACATTGTATATGTTTTATACATGTATTTATACACCCACTACTGAATAGATTATTGTACATCCCACTAAACGAAAGTTTTTGTTCAAGTGAGAGTTTGTTGGGTTTTATGCCCTAAAACTCATAGATAGTGCATGTAAACAAATTATATACTTGTTTTAATAAAGTGTTATTGATTTTATGCAATAAAATGTTATGGTTAAATATTGCACAATTTGACCCAAATCCAATAAACTAAGATCCACGGTTGTTTGTATGTAACTTGAACTAGTATGTGAGGACATACGGGGATTGATGTTCAAGTAACAACCTAAAAGGTCTATAGTACAAGGATAAGACTGGGTACCTAATCCTGGTAACACTATGTGATACGACCCGTTTTGTATTTGATACAGACGTATTCATCCAAAGCATCCATGTAATAGACATGCGAGTGTGGGTATCCTATACAATGAGTTTCCATAAGACCAGACCGCGAAATAGTAACCGCTAGCTGTAACACCGTTAACTAGTTAGGTTTCTATTTCACTAGGATGACCTAGGCAACTTAGTGTGAATCCTGAGTGGATTATGGACTCCTGTTCACGATGGATTTTTCTTTGATTTGTATGGGTGAGAGTGGCCAGTACGCCGACTCACTAAGCCTACCATTTTGGGGACAAGACCAAGTGGGGAGCTGAGAACATAATCACACAAGATGGAATTCACTTCTTCCTGACTTTTGAGGAAGTAGATGATTGTTCCCTTAAGTTGTGTCTACGGGTCTTGAACAAAGGGTCCTACCCTCTTACTGGCTCGAGAGGGGTTTCTGTTTGATGGTTGGACCACAAGCAGGTTGTTCATTAGATGAGCACTGGTACTTAAGGAGGTAGAGGTAACTCAGGGGTAAAATGATAATTTGACCCAGCTAGAGTTACGAACACTCGTCGATATCTGTGGACACAAAAATATTCTACAGTGAGAAGAGAGCAACTGTGGGTCTTTAGTGGAGTGACCCACAGTTAACGAATGTTGACTAACTTGGTCAATGAGTTTAGCCAATTAGTCTCGTATCGTTTGAGCTTTTAATATGTAGGTCCATTAGGTCCCACTGGCAGCTCGTAAAGAGACTTGAGGCAATTAAGTATAAATTGTAAATTGAAAGTGTTTAATTTATTTAGGGGAATCATATAATGTATATTGATACATTATAATATAAAGTTTAAGAAACTTTATAATATAAATTTTAATTAATATCAAAATTAATTCTTGAGAGAAAATATTTGAAAGAGTTCAAATAATTAATATGAATTAGATTCATATTAATATAAATAATTGAATAAAATCCCTAAGATTAAATATATGATATTTAATTGGGTAATTATTTAATTATGAAATAAATTAATTATTTATTAAAATTAGATATGAATAAGATAATAGATTCGATCTTATTCACGACCTTTTCCTATTAGGAAAAGGTCTTGGTTTTTTCCTATAAATAGGACCCCTGGGGTGGGGTGAAAGACATCCTAATAATTCTACTTCTCTCAGAGATCTCTCCTAAAAGACTCCCATCAGTCTCCTGCCTCCAGTAGTCTCAGAGATATATCGGTGTAACCAATTGGTGGAGTTCGCATAAGAAGGTTGCTGCATTTTCGATCTCACTAGCAAGAAAAGGGGAATCGATGAAGGCTTCCTACGAAAGTAAGTTTCCTTAGAAAACCTTGATCACTAGGATCATCTAGATTAGATCTAGACAATTACTAAGCATGTTTATAGTCGCTGTACAACATCTTAAATATAGTGTTATTGTTGTATTCTTTTGCAAATTGTATTGGTATTTCAATTACAATCTAAGACTCTGAGTAGGTTCTTTCCATGCGTCCCACCTCTTCCACTTCACCAAGGGCTCTCATTCCCTTCACATATTACATCAATACAAATATATATTTATTCCACGTGTCTCCATCTTCGAAGTCGCGTGTGAAGAAATTGGCTCGCCCAGTTGGACAATCTCTACCTCTCATGTCTCTCTCTTATCTCAAAACATAAGTGTAAACATGTCATTCAAGACTTCTTCGATGATCGTTGTCAGGAACAAGTCTTACATAGGTTCTACTGCCCATTGTTGCTTCAATGAACTGTGGTTGCAAGAAGATACAACTTCTATCATTACAAGAACAACATTGCGGGGGACATGTACCAATGACAAGTTTCTTGTTAAGTATAATCCTTTGTTTGAACCTGATTCTGACGCAGTGACAGTCATGATGACTGAGACAAGAACTATGGAAGAAAGAATCAATGAGATGCAGGAGCACATCAACACCTTGATGAAGGCGAGCACCTAAAGAGTCAAATTGAGAACCAACATATCGTTTAATCAAGTCAAACAAAACTGGAGTCAAAATCAAGAACAAATATCTTCCACTTCAATTCAAAAATATCTTATTCCAGATTCACTCACACATAACTTGTGTCTAAATCTCGAAAATTGGGCATTTGTTGAAGGAGAAATTTTGGCTAATCACAAATTCCCACGTCATTATTTAAAAGTAATGACATAAATACAAATAATTAAATTTGTAACCAATTATAAATGAACATGTGTCCCAAATTAAATTTGAAGACAAAGTTGGCCAATTATAAAATATTTAGAGCCAAATGTCCATTTGATCAATTAATTCAACATAAATAAATTATTTTGATCAAATAATTAAGGGAAAATACACTTTTGGTCCCTGAGGTCTGGGTTAAGTGACACTTTGGTCCCCGAGTTTTCAAACTCAACAAAAATACCCCTCAGGTTTGAAATAAGGAGCATTTTGGTCCCTGCTGTCCAATTTTCCGTTAAATGCTAACAGATTGCTGACGTGCACAATCTGTTAGCATTTAACGGAAAATTGGACGGCAGGGACCAAAATGCTCCTTATCTCAAACCTTAGGGGTATTTTTGTTGAGTTTGAAAACTCAGGGACCAAAGTGTTGGTTAACCCAAACCTCAAGGACCAAAAGTGTATTTTTCCCAATAATTAAAATAATAATAATTAATTGGGTCAAATTTGGACTTTTAACATTTGGGTCAAATATAAACCAAACCCAAGACCAAATAGTTTAACCAATGACCAATGAAGCCCAAGTCCAAGTTGTTAGGCCCATAAGTCACCAGGGCCCATCCATGACAAACTCTATAAAATAGAGAGGTTCTCCTCCATTTCAAGGGTTAAAAAAATTTAGACTCTAACAAAGACAAGAGTTCAGAATTTTAAAGCTTTAAACAAGAACTCGAGAATACCAAATAATCTTCAAGACTTCAAGACTCCTTGAAATCCATAAGTTCCTACGTTCGAAACACTCTTGAATACCAAATAATCTTCAAGACTTCAACACTCATGGAAGACAAATGACTCTTCAAGACTCCAAGACTTCAAGACTTCAAGACCCCAAAACTTCTTGAAGACTGAAGACCCTTCAAGACCGGAAGACTTCAACAATCCTTGAAGACCAAAGACTCTACAGAACTTCGAAACCCCAAGACTTCTTGAAGGCTGGAAGACTTCAACAATCCTTGAAGACCAAAGACTCTACAAAACTTCATGAGCCCAAGACTTCTTGAAGACTGAAGACCCTTCAAGACCGGAAGAATTCAATAATCCTTGAAGACCAAAGACTCTTCAAGACTTCAAGACCCGAAGACTTCTTCAAGACTAAAGACCTTTCAAGACCAGAAGACTTCAACAATCTTTGAAGACCAAAGGCTCTTCAAGACTCCAAGACTCTAGGACTTCAAGACCCGAAGATTCCAAAATCTCCAGGAATCAATTGAAGCTTCATACTTGAGAATGAGAGCTCCAGTTCTCGAGTGAAACACACTCACACACGCAAGAGAGAGAAGCAAAGGATTAAAGTTAGAGATTGTACACCCACACGCATATTACATCAATACAAATATATATTTATTCCACATGTCTTCATCTTCAAAGTTACGTGTGAACAATGTAATACATAACTTCTTGTGTGCGAATACATTTACAATTACATCTATAACTATATAAATGAAAATTTAAATATGAGTATATGAGTGTGTATACCCGCATGTAACATAAAATCAGTAACCATAACCAAGACAAAAATAAAAACAATGCCCTAGATAACTTCCAATGTGCATATATATTCGTAATTACACTTAAAAAATATGAGCCTTTAACTACATAAGAGAGTATATGGGTGACAACGCTCATTGATAGATGACTTGTCGAAGGTCGTATCAAATATTTTTGTAATCCACAACAACTAAGGCTAACTTATAGCAATAGTGGTCGGGGTCGATCACAGGGAGTCTATGCAAACAAAGTTTGATTTTGTTTTTAATTTAGGTAAAAAAAATGGGGGTTTGGAAATAAATGAGAAATAAAAAGCAAAGGATAACAACAGTTTAAATCAATACCTTCAAAGTCATGCAATCAGGGTTGTCGTGTTTAAGTTCAATACAATTAAATCATGAGTTTCACAAAATATCCCAATTGCAATACCTAAGTCAAGCATACTCTAAAGTTATTGATAGGACCAATTTGGTCCTATATATTTAGTCCTAATCGTACTAGTTTTATGCCACTTAATAGCTTAATTGTTGTGTTTTATAGGATATTACGGGCAAGAGGTCGAGATCGCATTTCGGGTTAGACAGGTGCAAAAAAGAGCTAATATGGCGTCGTTTGGTGTTCTTGAAGTCCACGAGATGACAAGTAGGTCAAAAGACCAAACCAGAGCATTCAAGCCTAAAAAACAATGTCAAATGCAGGAAAATTGAAGCAGCCAAGCAAGAAGACTCGAGAGGCCAACGTCGAGATGCTGGCACGATTACAACACGTGTACATAAGGTACAACATCGAGACACTGTCGCGATTATTTAATTGCAGATTTTTTGATTTAGGTCATAACCAACAACCATTTTCTCTTTTCTTCTTTGTTTTTCTCTCGGTTTTCTCCATTCTATCTCTGTACTTCTTAGTTTTAGGTTAGTTAGGTTTCTTTTTCAAGCCTTTTGGCTTAGATTAGGCTTGTCTATGGTTGTCTAAGCATCGTTCGCTGTAGTTCGAACCTTTGAATTGTGATTTATTGAGCTTTACTGTGTTATTATATGATGTCATTATTGAATGTGATTTTAGCTTCCTGATAGCACCAAATCGGTGCTAAGTATTTCCATCAATTTTGCTAATCCTAATGCTATTATTTGTGAAAATGGACTAATTCTGAGTCTTATTGATGTATAGGTCAATTTGGTGTTCTCGGGATCAAGACGCTGGCCTCGGTGTGTCGACGGTGTCGCGTTTTATAAAAGGAACCTTTCCACACTTTAGGTCTTTTCATGCTCGTTTTTCTTCCAATTTTCGCTGCATCACCTTGTCTCTCTTTGTATTTTTCCAGTTTCCATTGTATTTGCATTAGATTAGATTAGTTTTTAGATATAGGAATGGCTAATCGAGCCCTAGCGCTTAGTTGGAGCATTGCAATGTCTGACTAAGTGTAGATCGTCGTAGTTAGGGACTCCGAATGTAAGTTTGGCATTCCTTTGAGACCTAGTATCTAAGATATCAGTGTATTATTGTTTAATTGTGTTCTTGATTCCAATTTATTTTACAATTGATTTGAATCTTTTGATTGACTGAAGGAGTGTAAAAGACACTAGCGGAAGCAATTTGGATCTAGAACCTCTCAATTTCATTCATTTTTCTTTAGAAAACATGCTGAAAATTAAACTGAAAAACAAAGTTTCGCGAAACCAACCTTTGGATGAGAAATTTGAGAGCTCCAAGGATGAATTGAGATCACGAACACTTCTAGGACAACCACGAGAGTCTTCCCTGCTATTCTCCGGCCTTAGAACGAGTTGTGGGACTCCTGTGGTGATGAATTTTAGAGTATATGGAGGCATGGGAGAGTTTTGGAGCTTTGGGTGTTTAGAACCAAAATTCCAGCAAATTCCCAACTGATCAACCCTTGATCTTGTGTTTTCTTCTTCTTAAATATAAAAGGAAAAGATGCACCTCTTCATCTTGTGAAGACAACACACATTTGAGAGGATTAGGTGTGCAAAAAGAGTGGGTTTGTGCTTTGAGTCACAAGAAACCACCACCTCCTAAAAATGAAATTAATTTTCATTTTATTAATGCATCAAAATTGAATCTTAATTAAATTATCAGATTTGTATTTAATTTCAAATTAATTTTATATAAAACTATTTTTTATATAAAATTTAAATTAATTAAACTATTTAATTATTAATTCAATATCCAATATTGAATTATTCACCAATCCCGTTATCTTTTAATCTCGGTAAATACGAATCCCTATTCGTATGATAAATATTTAAATTGTATTTAAATATTTCCAATCTCTCTACATATTTTATAGTTTAATTTGTAACTAAACTTTAACATTAAATTTATCGAACATTAGCGATAACTCCCTATAATGAATTTGAACGTTTCAAATTCTTCATCACATTTATTCAAAGGTTTATTTTGTATGAGCTAGTAGGGGGACCTAATGGACCTACAGATCATGGGCTCCAACGATCCGAGATTAGCTGGTTAATCCCATTTAATCCTAGTTAACCAACATTCGTTAACTACCAAAACACTCCACTATAGCCCAATAGTTGAACTCCCCTCACTGTAGATATACTTTTGTCCACCTGATATAACCATGATTAGTAAGTCGACCCTTCATAGATTGTTTATAACTAAAGCTGGATCGAATGTATGTTTTACTCTTGAAGTTACATCTTGTTCCTTAAGTCTCTAGTTGAGTCCCTAATGAACAATGAGAGGGCGGGATCCCTTTGTTCATGTTCCGGAGTCAACACTTAAGGGAACAACCTCTCTACTATCCCTAAATTAAGTAGGAGTGAATTCTGTTTTGCAAGACTATGTCCCCAGATATCTACCCGGTCTTATCCCCAATATGGTAGGCTTATTGAGTCGGCGATGATGAGCCACTCTCACCCATGCAGATCAAAGGATAATCCCAAATAAACAGGAGTTCATAGTTAGCTCAGGATTAAGATCGAGTTACCTAGGTCATCGCTTTGAAATAGTCAGTCTTGTTAGTAAACGACGTTATAAAGCAAGTGTGACTTATTTCTCGGTCCTAGTCTTATGCAAACTCATTTGCATAGGACGCCCCCACTCGCATGTTTGTACATGAATGATTCAAGATCACATCGTTTGCACCGTGTACAAAGTGGGCTGCGTCACATAGTTTTCCTAGGATTAAGGTACCCAGCCTTATCCCTATACTATAGATTGTTCAGGCTATTACTTGAACTTGATCCATTTTTGTGTTACTACATAAAGTTCAAGTTTTCAAAACATAGCCCAGGGTAACTAGTTTATTGGATTTGTGGCTATTTAAGCAATACTAATCATTTAAAAACAATAACACTTTATTGAATGGAAATAACTCATCATTATAAACAGTCGTCAAAATGTTACATTTATTATCTAGGAGTTTTAGAGCATAAAACCCAACATGACAACCTATTGTGTTTTTATCAATTGCTTTGCTAGAATTGGTAGCGAATAAATCTATTGTTAATCTTGATTAAAAGGCGTTTTATCCCTATTGGTCAAAATTGCATGATAGATTTAGGTTTTAAGTCTTAGATTCGTATGAATTTAGGTTTTTCCTAGTTTATGCATTCTATCTAACAATCAATTGTCCTTAATCCGATTAAAATCTAATTAGTGAGACGTCATTAGTTAGATTTTTAATTAGGTTCTGGCCTCGATGCATTGGTCGGGTTAGAAATAACTAGGATCATTAATCCCGCTGGCTCTTGCAATGTGTAGTTCGACAATTAACCAATCATTTGTTAAATAAGAGAGTCTTTGATTTCGAATTTCCAAATTTAATTCGGGCAACCAATTGCACAATCTCGAGGTAAGATTAGTCAGTCCATTATTTTATCTTCTAGTTATTGAAATTTTAGTAATTTAATTTCTAGATATTTTTATTTTTCATCCTCAAATTCTATTCCATGCAAACCCCCCCTCCAATTACTAATTCAAAAATCTTAAGTTAATTTAATTAATTTGATTGCTCCCTACGTTCAACCCCGACCACTATTTCTACAAAATAGTTATAGCATCGTGAATTACTGAAAGTGTTAATATCATAAAAGTGGAAGCAATTTTGGATCTAGAACACTTAATAAGCTCAATTTGATCATCAAAGGCATGTTGTTCATAAAGAGAAAAACAGCGACAACAATCTACCTTGTCTTTAATGGAGAAGTTGGCTGGATTGGTTGCTTGTTTTTCTTCACCAATGAGTCACGAACTACCAAAGGGTCTTCCTTGCTATCCTCAAGCCTTTGGAATGGATTGTGGGATCCTCAAGTGATGAAATTTAAGAGAGAAGAGATGAAAAATGAGTTCAATAACATATTAGGTGTGACTATGGATTTTAGCAGCATTTCAACACTCATCTTCTTCTTTTTTTCAGTCTTCTTCTTCAGCTTTATAGAGGGATTGAAGCTGAAGGAAATGCCCAAGGTTTGCCACCAAATCAACTCCAAATTAATGGAGTATTAAGTGGCTCAAGAGAGGTGAGTACATGAGTTTAGTCACCATGCACTCCACTTCCAAAAAATCAAATTTAATTTTGATTTTAATTAATCCAATATTATCTTGGATTAATCCACTAACTTAATTATTTAATTAATCTGAAATTTTGAAAAATAATTTTCAATTTCTTAATTTTTAAATTAATTAAAAATTAATTTAAAATTAATTAATTAAATAATTAATTAATTATTAATATAATATCTTAATATTAAATTAATATTTTGCCACTTTACCCGAAAATTTCCGAAATGTTATTATTTATAACATGAATCCCTATTCATGTTCTCGGTTTTTAAATCCTATTAAAATCCATATATATTCGGTTTTCGCAAAACCCGACGTATCATCAACACCTATGATTTTTATCAGTTTTTAAATCCTATTAAAATCCAAGGGGACCTAATGGACCTACAGATCATGGGCTCCAACGGTGCGAGATCAAAATAGTCAAAACCATTTTTAAACTAGGTTAACCAACTTCGGTTAACTACCGGGACACTCCACTATAGCCCAATAGTTGAACTCCCCTCACTGCAGATATATTTCCATCCACTCGATATAACCATGATTAGTAAGTCAATCCTTCACAGGTTGTTTGTTACTATAGACAGGTCAAATGCCTGTTTTACCCCTACAGTACATCTAGATTCCTTAAGTCCACTGATCCTCTAATGAACAATTCGTTTATGGTCTAACAAATAAACGAGATCCCTCTCGGCCCAGTGAGAGGGTGGGGCCCCTTGTTCAAGCCTTGGATTTAGCACTTAAGGGAACAACCTTTCTACTATCCCTAAAGTCGGGTAGGAGTGAATTTCGTCTTGCATTACTATGTCCCCAACTATTCATCTATTGTTGTCCCCAAAATGGTAGGATTATTGAATGGTACTTTTGAACCACACTCACCCATGCAGATCAAAGGGCAACCCTAAACGAACAGGAGTTCATAGTAAGCTTAGGATTAAGATCGAGTTACCTAGGTCATCGTATGAAAAAATCAGTTTTTACAGTAAACGGCGTTATAAAGAAAGAGTGACTTATTTCTTGGTCCCGTCTTGTGTAAACATCTTTTACACAAGATGCCCCTACTTGCATGTCTTTACATGAACGATCCAGGATCACGTTGTTTGCCTTATTCGCAAAGTAGGTCGCACCCATATTGTTACCAAAACAAGGTACCCAACCTTATTCATTTACTATAGACGATTTAGGTTACATATTTGAACTTGATCCCTGTCTATATCCAAGATATAGTTCAAGTATCTCATCTTATAACCATGGATGTTTCTATTGGATCTTTGAAATATAAATAAAAAATTTCACTAAATATCATCTTTATTTATATAAAGGACAACAAAACTTGAGTTCTAGGACATACCCCAACAAACTCCCACTTGGACTATAACTCAAGTGAGATTATAACTTTGTTATAGCAACACTTTATATGCTAAGAACTCGTAGTCCTAAACTCTGGAGATGTCCCTCAAACACTTTAGCCGAGAGGGGTTTTGTAAACGGATCAGCGATGTTTTGCTCCGAGGGTATCTGGGTGACGTCCACGTCTCCTCTTTGTACTATCTCTCGTATGAGATGGTATTCGCGTTCAATGTGCTTTCCTCGTTTATGGCTGCGAGGTTCCTTCGAATTTGCAACTTCTCCACTATTGTCAAAATAGAGAGTGACAGGCAAGTGCATGTTAGGAACAACTTCTAACTCATTTAGAAACTTTCTAAGCCACACTGCCTCTTTTGATGCTTCACAGGCTGCAACATATTCAGCTTCCATTGTGGAGTCTACAATACATCCTTGTTTAATACTTCTCCACACCACTAATGTTGGGAACAATCTTGAGAAATCCTTTATCCTTATAGGGAGTTTACTGTGCTATAATCTCTATGTTTCATCCCTCCGAATGGTTTAGCAGCTCTAGGGCGTGCTTAGCAGGCGAACATAGAAAACTCGTGTTGTAAACCAACAGAAGAGACCATAAGATGCGTTGACACGATTCCTTCTCCCACTTACTATAAATACTTTCTCCATTCACCTTGATATTGATTTATGCAATCACCTTCCGAATGGAATGGTTACGTTAGTAAGTAACAAGAGGTTATGCATAATTCACACGTTGTGAATTATAGGGAGAACGTGAGGAAAATTATGTTTTATCCTATTTCTCCCACTAAGTATTTTAAACAATTTTGGGTAATATGTTACTTAGGCATATTCCAGCTAATTGAATATATTCCTAAGTCTAGGTTATAATTAACCTACAACGTCTAGGTGAGTTATAAAATAACATTTCTCACGTGCATGCTCGTAAAACTTAGGTTAACCTAACTCAAGTACTGACCCGATACCTAGGTAGGAGGTGTTTTGTAAACCGTCAACTTAAATACCTCTAGCCTTAGAGAGCATCGAACCGGGTGAGCTCTCGTAACCTTAGCTTTACAAGTTATCGACCTATTCTAAGAGATTGATCGATTATGTCCATATTAACCTATGTGAGCATGCATTTTATCTTTGTTATAGATTTTACATCTACCGCATTTTATAAACGATTATAAAAGAGATCAACCTATAACATGTTTTCTATTCGATATTAACGCTTTAAAACCGAGCTAAGGTAGTTTCATGCTGCATGCTCGTTCATTTTCATTTAATCTTAATAACGATTATAATAAACGAGAACTAATCATTCAACATGTATCTAACATGAAACCTAAATGATACATACTTATATTATAACTACTTATAACATATTTAAATGCATGATTCATGCTTCCTATGGTGGGATTTTAAATCTATATGACATACTATTATGCATATCTCATTCAGAATTAATTATATCATGCATTCATAAAGCATAAGTAATTAAACACACTGAAATGGACTGATTTTGGCAATCTAAACAAGCAATTAACTAAATTATTACAAATAATAATAGAAAAATGAGTTGAGAAGCTCCTAGGAACATCAAACCATCCCAAACCGGCTTAATTGGACTTGAACCAAACCTCTGAAGGCTTGAAACACATAGAATCGGTCCAAAGGGGTCTGAACCGACCGAGAATTACTGAATCAGACTAGAATTTTCTTGAACTAGGGTTTTTTTCACTTTTTCCAATCTTTCTAGAGTTCTCACGACACTCTACTCTACTTTTACAAAGGGAGTAGGGTGAAATCTCTACAAACACTCGGGTTTGATGTCTAACTAAGGGTAAGAATTTAGTCTTCTAAGAAGGACCTCGGGCATCCCTACTCATGGGCGTCTACTAGGGTTCTGTCACCACCCTCTTCTTCCCAGTGAGTTGTGCTTGAATCTCCCTTCGAATCAAGGCCTTTTATAGTGTGGGGAGGGGTTGTGGAGTCACGAAAATGGTGCTGGTAGGTAGCCCTGTCAGTTTCGATGTCAAAACAGCCGGTTAGGTGCGCAAAACACTCGTTCAAAACGACCCGCGATGGACTCGAAACTGCCTTCATCTGCCCAGAAATACGGTCGCAATCGATTTTTGCCTTGCCAGAAATGCGGTCGCATTTCTGGGAAACTCCAGATTCCTCCGTTTTTCTGCAAAGCACCAAAACAAGTTAAATTCTTACCAAAATGAGTTCTTTTAAGCACAAATATGCATAATTTGACATACATGACTCTCAACATCCTAACTTATCAACTTTAGTACTTTTTGAGCTCGGGAATAGTGTTTTTGATCTAAAACATACAACTTTGACAAGAGAATGAACTAAATATAAGGGTAAAATAGGTATATTTTTTACCCTTATCATCTTTAACCCACCTATCTGCTACGTGAATCGATAATCGAACAATTGATTTTATAAACAGACAATAGTCGTAATTCGTATAATCAAATCACTAATATTATTATATATAAACAATACACTTACGATAACATTTTGTGTCATATCGACATCAATAATATGACCTACCTTCCCACAACTGACATGCGTACTGGCGTCTATACTCACTCATCCTTTCCTAAGAATACATCCTCGGTCGAAACAAGTAATAAAAAATTCGAATAGTTTGGCGGTGAATATACTGCAGTCAAACGACCTATTTTGAATGTCATTCCTCATGGGACGAGTGATTTGCCATGGACGGTCAAGATCGTCATGCCCGTCAAGCTTTGACCCGTGGACGTCATAGAACTTGACAAACGATGGCACCGTCTATGAAATCGGCTCCAACAGCTCGGCCAGCTTTTGGTCACTGATATACGTCGTGATATGAAAAACCCTAACGAATTGGAATTAAGAACCCTTTGGGTATTTGAACCCTTAATTCACCAACGCTAAAACCCTCAATCTATTTGATTTTCAATCCCAAGGAAAGGACTAGATAGAGATTACCTTGATGATCAAAGACCAAGAGGTAAGGAGAACTAGTTTCCTACTCAAGGTTTGAACAATCCACAAGCAAGTTGATCAGACCTACCTGAATGTCCAAGCTTGCAACCTTGGTTTCAAGAATTGTGAAGAGAGTGATGACGCTCATGTTGGGTTTTATGCCGTAAAACTCGTAGATAGTAAATGTACATTTGACCGAACATTAATAAAGTGATGTATTATTCAATGTTTGTATTATATCTTGTCTTATTAACCCTAATCCAATAAACTAAACATCCAAGGCTAATAGAATGAGCCTTGAACTAGTATGTAGGGACATACGTGGATCAATGTTCAAGTTTTAGCCTAAAGGGTCTGTAGTATAGGGATAAGGTTGGGTACCTTATCCTGGTGACACTATGGATACGGCCCGCTTTGTATATTGATACAAACGTATTGATCCAACGGCGTTCATGTAGTTGACATGCGAGTGGGGGTATCCTGTGCAATGAGTTTGCACAAAGACCGGACCGCGAAATAGTTAACCACTAACTGTAACACCGTTAGTTAGCTCGGTTTCTATTTCACTAGGATGACCTAGGAAACTTGGACTTAATCCTGAGTGGATTATGGACTCCTGTCCATGAGGGATTGTCCTTTGATTTGTACGGGTGAGAGTGGCCTGCTCGCCGACTCAATAAGCCTACCATTTTGGGGACAAGACCGAGTGGGGAGCTGGGAACGTAGTCTTACAAGATGGAATTCACTCCTTCCCGATATTAGGGTAAGTAGAGGTGTGTTCCCTTAAGTGGTGTCTCCGGGTCTTGAACAATGGGCCCTACCCTCTTTATCGCACGAGAGGGATTTCTGTTTGCTTGTTGGACCACAAACAGGTTGTTCATTAGAGGAGCCCTGGTACTTAAGGACCAAGAGGTAGCCCAGGGGTAAAACGGTAATTTGACCTAGCTGGGGTACGAACACACGTGAAGGGCTAACTTGCTGTTGACGGTCTATATCCGTGGACACATAAATATATCTGCAGTGAGAAGAGTGCAGCTGTGGTTCTTTAGTGGAGTGAACCACAGTTAACGAATATTGATTAACTTGGTTAATGAGTTTAGCCAACTAATCTCATATCGTTGGAGCTTCTGATCTGTAGGTCCATTAGGTCCCACCGGTAGCTCATTTAGGGCGTTGAGGTAAAATTCTAAGGAAGGATTGAATATTCGAAGGTGTTCGAATATTAAACTAAAATATGAATTTTATTCATATTAAAACTATAGGTTATAATTAATGTACATTGGATGTATATTAATACTATAGTTTTGAGAGACAGAATAATAATTGAATATGTGATGTTCAATTTTATTGATTTTTTAATTAATTAATTTTGAATTAATTAATTGGTTAAGTTTAATTAAATTTGATTTAATTAAACTATAGGTAAAAGAGGGATATTAATTTAAATAAGATTTAAATTAATGATATTTTAATTAATATTGATTAATTCAAATTTAATTAATTATAATTTAAAATTTTTGAATTTTAAATTAATATAATTAATTATCAGGTAACTGACCTTCAGTTACCTGAAGTTGTGCGTGCAGTTGCCCTATTTTAGTCTGCTGAACGATAGGAAGAGGGGTTAAGTGTTTTTAGGGCAGTTGTATCTCAGACTCTCTCTCACGCAAACTTTCCCTCTCTCTCACTCTCTCGTTTTGCCCTCTCTGTAATCGACAGAAGAAAAAGATCCTCCTGAGAAGCCTTATTTTTTTTGCTCCCACAAGCTCCCAACGTGTACTCGCTTTGAGAATACCGGTGCAATCAAGTGGAGGTGTTCGTGATAATTTTCCAGCAAAGAAGAGTCGTTCTTGTTGCTGTACTTCAGAGAGAATCAAGAGTTCCTTTGGTGAAACGTTCAAGAATTACTTTAAGGGTAAGTGTCTTCTTGAATTAGGATCAATAGGATCCATTTGTATAGATTAGATCTATAAGTTTCATAGTTTTTCCAGCATGCTATATCAGTTTTTACAACATGATTCTTTATGATATTGCTTGCTGTAAATTTGTTTATTTTGCCGTCGTATTGGTATCCCAATCGGCGTTTTATTCGAAAAGGTCTCTGTTGTCTTCCGCTGCGAAAAGGGCTTTTATCCCTTCAGCTCAGTCATCAAGAAAACAAAATACTCATTCAAAAAACAACCACCTGTACACAACGCCTCATTTATCTTTTAAACCTAGTATGCTTAGCTATTTAGCTAGAAAGACCAATCTACCCTCGAGCCTACTTAATTAAAATGAATAACTCAAAATAACTAATAAAAATAATAAAGTCATAATGTTGATCCAAACATAAAAACACCCAAAAGATTCTAACAATAAGCTCTATTTTCATCTTCTAGTGACATTTGACATAATATGTAGAGCGTTTGTTCAGTTTCCCCTCTTTGACCTTCCTTAATTGAGTTCACCACTATTTGTATGTGGGAATCAAAGGCCAATTGTAGTTTTCGGTCAATTGCTTTTATTTTGAAGAACGCTACGGTTTCTCTTTTCTTTTTTTATTTTTTTAAATGAGGGTTTCAAAGAGAGAATATTAAGAGTTTTCGGTCAATTGCTTTTATTTTCTCATTTACAGTGATATTAATGGGATTGGTGAGCCTTTTTATTTTCTCTTTTTGAAATTGGATTCGTGAATTGCTTTTGAAATTGTTCCAGATTATACTTTATTTTTTATTTGATGTTTTAGGTGCAACACTTAATGATGCCTACCGAATGTTATCACTGACATTTTATTCTTGAGCTGATGTTTTAGATGCATGAAGTTGTTCTTGATTTTTTATTTAATCTTAGTTGCAACATGTAAGTTATTAGTTGTTCTTTATTTTTTATTGCATCCAATATAATGTGGTTAAATTTTGAGTTCTCTTGTTTTTTTTCTCTTATTTAAATTTAAAATTCTTGTTTTGAATTTATTCTCTCTTATTTGAATTTAAATTTCTTGTTTTAAATTTACGTTTCTAGATTTATTTGTTTAATTTGAAATTCTATTGATTTGGTTGTTGAATTAATCCATAAGAAACCTAGATTTTCTTCATAGTTTACTGTGTGAATTTAAATTTCTTGTTTTAAATTTAAGTTCTCGGATTTATTTGTTTAATTTGAAATTCTGTAATTGATTTGGTTGTTGAATTTTCAGTAAGAATCCTAGATTTTATCCCTGGTTTATAGCACATTTTTTGTTTAATTTATTTATGAATTAAGATTTTGGTCGGGGGTATTTTTGTCCACTTTGTTGCCAAAAGAATTTACTAAAATTAGCTTTTGGTCATTTTTCAAAATAAAAACACGAATGGTCCTTTTTCAAAACAGCTATTTTAAAATGGTCATTTATCTGGTTGCCCCTATATTCTAACATTCCGTCAATGAATTATAAAATATAAGCCCTACCACAAAACCAATTGGAATTTTAGAGAAATACACCTTAGAGATGAGCTTTTATTTTTTTTATTTTTTTTCCTTCAATGAGACGAGCTTTTCTTAAGAGTTGTGAGTTTTATTAGTTTTATTGAGCTGTCAATAATTTTTTGTACTTATTAGGCTTTATTTTAGAGTAATTGCAGTGACTGACAAATTAATTATATATAATAGCAAATTTAGCACCAAGTAAAAAGAATTGCAAATATGGCAAAAAAATTAGAATATTCTCATTTTACCCTTCTATTTCTCTCCCTTCCCATTTACCCTTTCTTCCCTCATTTCTAGTGTACAACTTTATGTCAATTGAGCTAAGCTAGCTCTTGTTGGCCTTCTTTTTACTTCAAGAATGCCAAGAATACAAAAAATGGCAATTTTGGTGACTGTTTGTATAGGTATATCAAAGTATATCACTGATATACTCCGGTTAATCGTAGTCTATCACTGACTAACATTGGTCGAAGTCTATCAGGGCTATAATTGATAGATAATGAAATAAAAAGAATACAAGAATATCAATTTTATGGTGGTGGTCACGAAGCTTGTGTGCTAGGCTTTAAAAATTATATTGTTTATTGAGAGTCCCTTGTTCGTAATGGTTATTTTTGGATTTTATGTTCTAATTACCACAAGAGACTTAAAATTTTTCTTCAATTTATGATTGTAGTATAATAATTTTGGATGAGTTTCTAATTACCGAGATGATTGCAATGCAAAGTACTTTACTGATATATTTCAATTAAATTGATTTCTATTAGTAACAATCATTGGTAGACTTCAATTAATTGATAATTAACTGATTTCTATCCGAGATAGAAACTGATAGACTTCAATTAACTAATTTCTATCCTCGATAAAAAATGATAGATTTGAATTAAACTAATTTCCATAGTGATACAAGTCAATAGACTTTAATTAAATTAATTTTTTATAGAAACTGATAAATTTCAATTAAATTGGTTTCTATCAGTGATAGAAACTAATAGTATTGAATTAAATTGATTTCTATCGGTGACAAAAACTGATAACCTTCGATTAAACAGTTTTCTATTAGTGATTATCACTGATAGACTTAAATTAGACTGATGGATAGAAACTGATAGCCTTGAATTAAACTGAACTAATAGTCTTGAATTAAACTGTTTTCTATTAGCGACTATCACTAGTAGGCTTGAATTAAACACAATAAAAACTTATAGATTATGATCATTAAAGTCTATCAGTGATACACACTGATAGACTTCGATTAATCAAAGTATATCAATGTCTATCACTAATAGACTTCGATTAATTGAAACTTATCATCAAAGTCTATCAGTATTTATCATTGATAGACTCCGATTAATCGAAGTCTATCAGTGACTATCAATAACAGGGACTGAGACTATTGGAGATACTAAGGGTATTTTCGTAATTTAACGTACATTTTGCTATTTTCGCAAATAATTTTTTTTTTTGGCACTTATAGTTAAAATACTATGAGGTCTCCACTAATCTTTTCAATGTGGGATCCTACCCATTTGGGTTGTATCTGACACCATATTAGATAACATGGAGGTTCCATCTCAAAACTAATTGGCAATGAGAGGAGTAGTTCATGTATCTTATAAGCTATGAGGTCTCCACTTATCTTTTCAATGTTGGATCCTCAACCATTTCGAAGTAAAAATTGATACTTTTCCAAAATATTTTTATGAAAAATGATAAACTGCTAGTTTTCTATAAATAGAGAAGCAACCAGAACCACCAACATACTAAGAGACTTTTCATTCAATTGAAAGTTAATTACGAGAAATTTTTATTAGTTGAAGAAATTGAATCAATAGATAGAATTAAGGAAGTGCAAATCATTTCAAGAGAAATCATCAAGCCAACAACCAAGAAATGCCTCAAAACCTTGAGTACAAAAACACTTATAAAATTAAAATTTCACTTCTGGACTTGAGTTCCCTAGAATCTTACACTCTCATCATCTTCTTCTATAAATCTGATGTCTCTTTCAACAAGGAAGATGAAATTGCTTCATTAAGGGCTTGTTTGATAACGTTCATGTTTCCTGTTTCTTGTTCCTATTTCTCATTTTTTAAGAAACAGACTTGTTTGATAACTCATCCTTGTTTCTTGTTTCTAAATTTCTAGAAACGTTTCTAAAACTGTAACATCTGTAATTTGAGATAAATTTCAAAATTCCTAAGTTGGAATTAATTTGGAATTTAGAGGGAAATTTTCGAAAAAAATTAAAGATTTGAAAATTAAGGGGAAGATAGGATTTATCTTTGCCTTTGTGTTTCCTTAAAGTAAAGGGATGAAATGGGGTGTTTTTGTTAATATTTTGAAGTTTAAGCCAAACCCAAGCCTTTTAAAAGCCACACACGCAGCCCTAGGAGTGTCTTCTTCACCATTCTTCTTCCCTCTCACCTTAAACACCGGACAATAGCTTCTTCCAATTTCACCACTCCCCGCGGTTTTTCCAACAGGCTCTCCGGTGGTGGTTGAAGAGCACTCCGGCGACACCTTCAGTCGTCCCTCTAGCAAGCTACGGTGCAACAACGGTCTTCACAGGTTTCGGCGTTTTTCAGCGTCTTCGACCGACAACTCCCTCAAGCGTCTCCTTTGGCCAACGACTTTGCTAGAATTAAAGAAGGTTCCGACTGTTGGGTTTTATGCCCTAAAACTCATAGATAGTGAATGTAACCGTTGACCGGATATTAATGAAATAATATTGATATATTTTTCCATTAATTGTTATTAGTTATTTTATATTTGTCTTTGCCTAATAATAACCCTAATCCAATAAACTAGACATCCAAGGCTGTAATATGAGTCTTGAACTATATGTAGCGACATATGAGATCATTGTTCAAGAAACAGCCTAAAGGGTCTATAGTATAGGGATAAGACTGGGTGCCTTATCCTGGTGACACTATGGATACGACCCACTTTGTATTTGATACAAACGCTGCGATCCAACGCGTTCGTGTAGGAGACATGCGAGTGGGGGTATCCTATGCAATGAGTTTGCATAAGACCGGACCGCGAAATAGTAACCACTAGTTATAACACCGTTAACTAGTTGGTTTTCTATTTCACCAGGACGACCGAGACAACTTAGTCTTAATCCTGAGTTGATTATGGACTCCTGCTCATGAGAGACTGTCCTTTGATTTGCATGAGTGAGAGTGGCCAATACGCCGACTCAATAAGCCTACCACTTTGGGGACAAGATCGAATGGGGAGCTGGGAACATAATCGTACAAGATGGAATTCACTCCTTCCCGACTTTAGGGAAGCAGATGAGTGTTCCCTTAAGTGGTTACTCCGAGTCTTGAACAAAGGGCCCTACCCTCTCAATGGCACGAGAGGGTTTTCTGTTTAATGGTTGGACCATAAACAGATTGTTCATTAGAGGAGAATTGGTACTTAAGGAAATAGAGGTGACCCAGGGGTAAAACGGTAATTTGACCCAGCTGGTGTTACGGACACTCGTGAAGGACTAACTAGTCGATATTGGTCTAAGTTCCATGGACACAGAAAATATGTCTGTAGTGAGAAGAGTGCAACTGTGAGTCTATAGTGGAATGTACACACAGTTAACGAATATTGATTATTGTGGTTAATGAGTTTAACCAATTAATCTCACATCGTTGGAGCTTCTGATCTGCAGGTCCATTAGGTCCCACTGGTAGCTCGTAAAGTAATTTGAGGCAACTAAGTAATTAAATTGAAGATGTTCAATTTACTAAGGGAAATAAATATAATATATATTGATATATTATTATGAGAGAAATTAATATTTGAAAAGTTCAAATATAAATTTATGGAAGATTGAAAAGAATTAATTAATTTAAGTCCTAAAAGTGTTTGGGCAAAATTAATTAATTCAAGGCCGAAAATTAAATATGTGATATTTAATTGGTGGTTAATTAATTAAAGAATTCATTAACCATGAATTAATCAATTATGTTAATAATTAATCACTTAAGGAAGTGATTAATCATTTATGGGAATGATCTAATTACTTATTGAAGAAATTAGTCATTTATGGAAAAGATTAATCAATTGGGAATTGATTGATCATGATTGATTAATTAAGGAATAAAGATTGAATCAATTTTGGAAAAGATTGATTTAATTGAATATTTTATTCATGGCCTCTCTTCTATAAATAGAACACTAGACCTAATTGGTCATGACACTTGACACTCTTGAAAGACAAGACCTAGAATTCTCTCTAGCCTCCCTCTTAGAGAAAGACTCCCACAAGTCTTTGGCCTCCTAGACTTAGAGACATACCGGTGTAACCTCTGTGGTTATTGTGTCAATCAAAGAAGAATTTCCAGCGAAGAATACCTTGAAGCGGCTGCTGCGTTTTCGTTCGTGGAGCTTCGTTGGCGAAGAACGGTCAAGTCTACAACGGAGGTTTGTAACGGTTCTTCCTCTTTTCTTTAGAAAAGTTTTAAAAATAAATTTAGATTTATTTTAGCATGTTTAAACCGATTTTACAGCGGCTTTAAAGTTAGTTTAAAGTTTTGTTTGAGTTTTCGTAACGGTTTTTAATGTTAATTAATATACGGCGTAAGGTCCAATCGATGCGCTTCCGCTGCGTGGGGACTTTTATTCCCTTCAATCGGCATCAGAGCCATCGCTGTCCCTATTAATTAATTTTAAAAAGTTGCGATAGGCTCTAATAGGTGGGATTTATGCATATTGTATGTTCGGTTTGCATTGAACTGTTTGGGTTAATTTTATGGCCATAGATTTTATTTTTATGTGATTTTGATCATGTAAGGCACGGTGTTTCGGGTATTTTATGTAAAATCGAGTCCTATGTAAGTCCGGGTCTAGAATAGGTTTTTATGAGATAAAAATCGGAGCAATCGTCGCTGAAATCGAGGCCGAAATCGGAAAAATCGTTGCTGTTTTGCCCAGAATCTGCCTCCAGACGCAACAGCATCGGGACGCTCCTTCAACAGCGTCTCGACGCTGTCTCGATACCGAAGGCGCTCGGTAAGGAAAGCACACAGCGTCGGGACGCTACCTCAACAGCGTCTCGACGCTGTCTCGATTACGCAGGCGCCAGATATGGAAAACGCACAGCGTCGGGACGCTAATCTACACAGCGTCTCGACGCTGTCACGATGGAGGCGCGCACTAGGGTTTCAACAGGCGCGGTTCAAGCGAGGCCGGTCCGGTTCGGACCGGTTCGGCTGGGCTGGGACCTATTTGGTCCGGTTCAGCCAATTTTTGGCATGGTTCGTGATTTTGGAGGCCGGTTCGAGGTGGTTCGGGGCGGTTCGAGCTGTCTAGACCAATTCCGGAGCTGTACATGGATTTTTAGGATAGAATTTAGCTAAATTATTGTAATTTAATGCTTTATTTTATCCTAGGGGCAAAAATTAACCGGTTCAATTGCTATTTATATGCTTTATGGATGTCATATAGATTATTTAATCCCACCTTAGGTTATAAACATGCTCATGCATTTTTTATATATTATAAATTGTTATAATGTATGTTTAAATGCATGGATTGGTTTTCATATTTCTTAATATAAGTGTATATTAATTTATATGAAAAATTGGAAAGCATGAAGCATGTCATTACTTAAATTAAATATAAATAGTTATGTTTAATGTGATGAATGAAGCATGCTTGGTTGATTTTCTTGATTGGCTTATAATTGTTATAATAAAAGAAAATCAAAATTGCATGAAGCATGAAACATCCATAGTTATTAATATAATTGTTATATTATTCCTGCAATTGATGTGGCTTAATTATTCAATTTGAATGAGATTGTTGAATGAATTAAACGCTAGATTCTTGATTATAGGATTAATCATTAAAATTTGAAATAGTTCTTTAATATTAATGGTTAGAAACCGTCAATCTATAATCAAGATTTGCATGCAAACATAAGATCATAGGATAAATTGAATTAATTTTAAATTGTTTAAAATTAATTAGACCTAGATCGATTTCTAATAGGATTAGAATCTTTTCTTACTTAGAATTAAAAAATAGTTTTAATTTACTAAGTAGGAAAAACATTACTATGATTATAAGGGAACTCCACCGGTAATGTTCTGTCTAAGGCTGGAGGTATTTAAGTTGACGGTTTACGGAACACCTCCTACCTGGGAACTGACCTGGAATACCGGAGTTGAATTAATCATAGTTAAATGTTAGCATGCAATGTCACTAGGTTTATTAAAAGTGTTTAATGCACCTAGATCTTTAGAGTAAAGACCTTACATTACTGAGGTTATAAGGGAACTCTCTCGGTAAAGTTCTGTCTAAGGCTGGGGGTATTTAAGTTGACGGTTTACGGAACACCTCCTACCTGGGAACTAACCGGATTGAGTTGAATTAACCATAGTAATGTTGACTTGCAATGTTGGGTTTATTAAAAGAAGTTTAATTCACCCAAAAGATTGCAGTTGAATCCTTTCCATAATTGTTATAATAGGATCAGACTTAGATAGATTGACTTAGCCGAATACTATCTAAGTTAAACAACCCTATATTAACCTTAGGACATTTTCAGTGGGAGGAAAATTACAAAACGAGATTTAAATCAAGTTTTGCTCCTACGTCCCTATATTCACAACGTGAGATTCATGCTCGGCTTCGAGTCGCCCTAGGAGCGGCCTCCCTTCGGAAAGTGTTTGCATGGGTCAATATCAAGGTGAATGGGAAAAATGTCCAGAGTAAGTGGGAGCGGGACACGTGTCAACGTATCCCTCGGTCTCCGCCCATAGTTCACACCGTGAGAGTCCTATGATCCGCCTGCAGGTTGCCCTGGCGCATCCATCCCTTCGGAGGGCCTGATCATAGGATTCGGAACATCGTGAACTCCTGAAAAGGATAGGAGCTCTTAGGCTAATCACCAACAATTGTCTTTCCCTTCGGTAGCCTGTTGGTGCGTGCCTCTGAGATCTGAAAGTGGGAGGGTTACACTTACGAGGATGAGTTAAAATTGTTAACAAATCCTTGACCGAACAACGGTGGCTAATGTCTATAGGAATATGAGTTATTGTGGAATTAGAATTAGCTGAGAGGTGTCTCATTTCAAAGGAGGAATACCTGATCACCCTTCGGTGGCTGATATTCTAAACCTCTGAAACGTCGTTGCAAAACTAAATCAATAGTTTTAGGGTTTTGTGATTGTCTGTTTTGCTAAATTGATTGGATTGTGTGCAATTGTTTGCTTGTATGATGGGTTAAGGCAAAGATAACTAATACGGTCATTGTTTGTTTAAAATTTCAGCAATGTCTTCCTCAATTGTCTCTCTGCTTAAAAATGAGAAATTAACCGGCGAAAATTATGCTACGTGGAAGTCGAACTTGAATACGATTCTTGTTGTCGATGATCTGCGGTTCGTCTTAACGGAGGATTGTCCTCCAGCCCCTGCTCGTAATGCATCCCAGGCAGTTAAGGATGCTTATGACCGCTGGACAAAGGCCAATGATAAGACTCGCGTCTATATCTTAGCCAGCTTATCTGAAGTTTTGGCTAAAAGGCATGAGGGCATGGTAACAGCGAGGGAGATTATGAACTCTCTCCAGGAGATGTTTGGACAACCGTCCTACCAACTCCACCATGACGCTCTCAAATACGTTTATAGCTGTCGCATGAAAGAGGACACGTCTGTTCGGGAGCATGTCCTGGATATGATGGTCCAATTCAACGTGGCAGAGGCAAACGGGGCGGTCATAGATGAGCGTAGTCAGGTTGCATTCATCTTAGAATCTCTTCCGAAGAGTTTTCTGCAGTTTCGAAGCAATGCAATGATGAATAAAATAACATTCAACCTGACTAGCCTCCTTAATGAGTTACAGCTCTATCAGTCTCTTCTTAAGAACAAGGGACAGATAGAAGGAGAGGCAAACGTTGTTCACTCCAAAAGAAAGTTCGAGAAGGGTTCATCCTCTGGAACTAAATCTGTAGCCACTTCTTCAAAGAAAACTCAGAAGAAGAAAGGAAACAAGGGGAAAGCTCCCAGTACTGCTGCTAAAAGCAAGGGAAAAACCAAAGCTGTGGCAGACAAGGGCAAGTGTTTTCACTGCAATGTAGATGGACATTGGAAGAGAAACTGTCCAAAGTACCTTGCTGAGAAAAAGAAGGAAAATGAAGGTAAATTTGATTTACTGGTTTTAGAAACATGCCTGGTAGAACATGATGAGTTTACCTGGATACTTGATTCAGGAGCAACTAATCATGTTTGCTCTTCTTTTCAGGAAAATAGTTCCTTTCGGCAGTTGAACGATGGAGAAATGACACTCAGGGTCGGAACTGGAGAAGTCATTTCAGCTAAAGCAGTGGGAGCTGCGAAGTTATTTTTTAGAAATAGATTCTTGCTTTTAGAAAGTTTGTTAATCGTTCCCAAGATTAAGAGGAACTTGATTTCTATTTCATGTTTGATTGAACAATCGTATACAGTTACTTTTGATATGAATGAAGCGTTCATTTATAAAAATGGTATACTTATTTGTTCAGCCAAATTGGAAAATAACTTGTATGTTTTAAGACCAACCGAAAACAAAGCACTTTTAAATCACGAATTATTTAAAACTGCTGAAACTCAAAGTAAAAGGCAAAAGATTTCTCCATCAAGTAACAATACTCATCTTTGGCATCTTAGACTTGGTCATATAAACATCGATAGGATCGGTCGTTTGGTAAAGAAGGGACTTCTAAGCAAGTTAGAAGATGATTCACTACCACCTTGTGAATCTTGTCTCGAGGGAAAAATGACCAAAAGACCCTTTACAGGAAAAGGTTACAGAGCCAAAGAACCCTTAGAGTTAATACATTCGGATCTATGTGGTCCAATGAATGTAAAAGCTCGAGGAGGGTACGAATATTTCATCTCATTTATAGATGATTATTCAAGATATGGTTACTTATACCTAATGGGACATAAGTCTGAAGCCCTTGAAAAGTTTAAGGAGTTTAAGGCTGAAGTTGAAAACCTATTAGGTAAATCTATCAAAGTACTTCGATCTGATCGAGGAGGGGAGTATATGGATCAAAGATTCCAGGACTATATGATAGAACATGGAATCCAATCTCAACTCTCAGCCCCTGGTACACCTCAGCAGAATGGTGTGTCAGAAAGGAGAAATAGAACCTTGTTAGACATGGTTCGATCAATGATGAGCTATGCTCAATTGCCTAGCTCGTTTTGGGGGTATGCAGTAGAGACTGCAGTATACATCTTGAACAATGTTCCCTCGAAAAGTGTTTCTGAAACACCTTTCGAGTTATGGAAGGGGCGTAAACCTAGTTTGCATCACTTTCGCATATGGGGTTGTCCAGCACACGTGCTTGTGACGAATCCTAAGAAACTGGAACCTCGTTCAAAACTGTGCCAATTTGTTGGTTACCCTAAAGAAACGAGAGGTGGTTATTTCTACGACCCACAAGAAAATAAGGTGATTGTATCGACAAACGCCACTTTCTTAGAGGAAGACCACATGAGAGATCATAAACCACGAAGCAAAATAATATTAGGAGAAGCTACTGAAGAAACATCAAGAGTTGTTGATGAAGTTGGACCTTCAACAAGAGTTGATGAAGGAACTAGTTCTTCAGATCCATCCCGTCCATCTCAAACGTTGGGAATGCCTCGACGCAGTGGGAGGGTTGTGTTACAACCTGATCGCTACTTGGGTTTAACTGAAACTCAGGTTGTCATACCTAATGATGGCATTGAGGATCCATTGTCATATCGACAGGCAATGAATGACGAAGATAAGGATGAATGGGTAAAATCCATGAACCTGGAAATGGAGTCAATGTACTCCAATTCTGTATGGGAACTTGCAGATCTACCAAATGGGGTAAAACCCATAGGGTGCAAATGGATCTATAAGAGAAAAAGAGATGCAGCTGGAAAGGTACAGACCTTCAAAGCTAGACTAGTGGCAAAGGGTTATACCCAAAAGGAGGGGGTTGACTATGAGGAAACCTTTTCTCCTGTAGCCATGTTAAAGTCCATAAGAATTCTTTTATCCATTGCCACATATTATGACTATGAAATATGGCAAATGGACGTCAAGACTGCCTTTCTGAATGGTAATCTTGAAGAGAATATCTTTATGTCTCAACCCGAAGGGTTCATAGCCCAAGGTCAGGAACAAAAAGTTTGTAAGCTAAATCGATCCATTTATGGATTGAAACAAGCATTCAGATCATGGAACATTAGATTTGATACTGCAATCAAATCTTTTGGCTTTGACCAAAACGTTGATGAGCCTTGTGTATACAAGAAAGTCAACAAAAGGAAAGTAGCTTTTCTAATACTTTATGTAGACGATATCCTACTCATTGGGAATGATGTAGGATACCTCACTGACATTAAGAAATGGCTAGCTGCCCAATTCCAAATGAAAGATCTGGGAGAGGCTCAATATGTTCTGGGAATCCAAATCATTAGGGATCGTAAGAACAAAACGCTAGCTCTGTCTCAAGCAACGTATATTGACAAGATGTTGTCTCGATATTCGATGCAAAACTCCAAGAAGGGACTCCTACCCTTCAGACATGGGGTACACCTGTCTAAGGAACAATCTCCTAAGACACCTCAAGAAGTTGAGAACATGAGACACATTCCCTACGCCTCAGCTGTGGGCAGCTTAATGTATGCCATGCTCTGCACTAGGCCTGACATATGTTATGCAGTGGGAGTAGTCAGTAGGTATCAGTCTAATCCAGGGTTGGACAACTGGGGAGCGGTTAAGAATATCCTCAAGTATCTTCGGAGAACGAGGAACTACATGCTTGTGTATGGAGCTAAGGATTTGATTCTTACTGGATACATTGATTCTGACTTTCAAGTTGATAAGGATTCTAGGAAATCCACATCAGGGTCAGTATTCACCCTCAATGGAGGAGCAGTAGTGTGGAGAAGCATCAAACAAGGATGCATAGCAGACTCAACCATGGAGGCTGAGTATGTAGCAGCTTGCGAAGCAGCTAAGGAGGCAGTATGGCTCAGAAAGTTCTTGACTGATTTGGAAGTAGTTCCGAATATGAACGTGCCCATAACACTATACTGTGACAACAGTGGGGCTGTAGCCAACTCAAAAGAACCTCGTAGCCACAAACGGGGTAAACACATCGAGAGGAAGTATCACCTGATACGGGAGATTGTGCAAAGAGGAGATGTGATCGTCACTAAGATCGCCTCGGAACACAACATCGCTGATCCATTTACAAAGGCTCTCACGGCTAAAGTGTTTGAGGGTCATCTAGAAGGTCTAGGTCTACGAGATATGTATGCCATCTAATCTAGGGCAAGTGGGAGAAATGTATAATGGGTATAAGGATGCCCTAGTTCATTGTATTTCCAGCTTTAGATTATTGCATTTACATCCCACTAACTAGTGTTTTAGTTCAAGTGGGAGTTTGTTGGGTTTTATGCCCTAAAACTCGTAGATAGTGAATGTAACCGTTGACCGGATATTAATGAAATAATATTGATATATTTTTCCATTAATTGTTATTAGTTATTTTATATTTGTCTTTGCCTAATAATAACCCTAATCCAATAAACTAGACATCCAAGGCTGTAATATGAGTCTTGAACTATATGTAGCGACATATGAGATCATTGTTCAAGAAACAGCCTAAAGGGTCTATAGTATAGGGATAAGACTGGGTGCCTTATCCTGGTGACACTATGGATACGGCCCACTTTGTATTTGATACAAACGCTGCGATCCAACGCGTTCGTGTAGGAGACATGCGAGTGGGGGTATCCTATGCAATGAGTTTGCATAAGACCGGACCGCGAAATAGTAACCACTAGTTATAACACCGTTAACTAGTTGGTTTTCTATTTCACCAGGACGACCGAGACAACTTAGTCTTAATCCTGAGTTGATTATGGACTCCTGCTCATGAGAGACTGTCCTTTGATTTGCATGGGTGAGAGTGGCCAATACGCCGACTCAATAAGCCTACCACTTTGGGGACAAGATCGAATGGGGAGCTGGGAACATAATCGTACAAGATGGAATTCACTCCTTCCCGACTTTAGGGAAGCAGATGAGTGTTCCCTTAAGTGGTTACTCCGAGTCTTGAACAAAGGGCCCTACCCTCTCAATGGCACGAGAGGGTTTTCTGTTTAATGGTTGGACCATAAACAGATTGTTCATTAGAGGAGAATTGGTACTTAAGGAAATAGAGGTGACCCAGGGGTAAAACGGTAATTTGACCCAGCTGGTGTTACGGACACTCGTGAAGGACTAACTAGTCGATATTGGTCTAAGTTCCATGGACACAGAAAATATGTCTGCAGTGAGAAGAGTGCAACTGTGAGTCTATAGTGGAATGTACACACAGTTAACGAATATTGATTATTGTGGTTAATGAGTTTAACCAATTAATCTCACATCGTTGGAGCTTCTGATCTGCAGGTCCATTAGGTCCCACTGGTAGCTCGTAAAGTAATTTGAGGCAACTAAGTAATTAAATTGAAGATGTTCAATTTACTAAGGGAAATAAATATAATATATATTGATATATTATTATGAGAGAAATTAATATTTGAAAAGTTCAAATATAAATTTATGGAAGATTGAAAAGAATTAATTTAAGTCCTAAAAGTGTTTGGGCAAAATTAATTAATTCAAGGCCAAAAATTAAATATGTGATATTTAATTGGTGGTTAATTATTTAAAGAATTCATTAACCATGAATTAATCAATTATGTAAATAATTAATCACTTAAGGAAGTGATTAATCATTTATGGGAATGATCTAATTACTTATGGAAGAAATTAGTCATTTATGGAAAAGATTAATCAATTGGGAATTGATTGATCATGATTGATTAATTAAGGAATAAAGATTGAATCAATTTTGGAAAAGATTGATTTAATTGAATATTTATTCATGGCCTCTCTTCTATAAATAGAACACTAGACCTAATTGGTCATGACACTTGACACTCTTGAAAGACAAGACCTAGAATTCTCTCTAGCCTCCCTCTTAGAGAAAGACTCCCACAAGTCTTTGGCCTCCTAGACTTAGAGACATACCGGTGTAACCTCTGTGGTTATTGTGTCAATCAAAGAAGAATTTCCAGCGAAGAATACCTTGAAGCGGCTGCTGCGTTTTCGTTCGTGGAGCTTCGTTGGCGAAGAACGGTCAAGTCTACAACGGAGGTTTGTAACGGTTCTTCCTCTTTTCTTTAGAAAAGTTTTAAAAATAAATTTAGATTTATTTTAGCATGTTTAAACCGATTTTACAGCGGCTTTAAAGTTAGTTTAAAGTTTTGTTTGAGTTTTCGTAACGGTTTTTAATGTTAATTAATATACGGCGTAAGGTCCAATCGATGCGCTTCCGCTGCGTGGGGACTTTTATTCCCTTCACCGACGGCTCCTTCTTTCTCCAGCTGCTGCGAGCATGTTCAACAGCATTACTGTCCAATTGCGTAGAAGGTCGTGAGGTGCAGGTGGGTCTCGTTCCGTGGCGGTTCTCCAGTGTGTTTTCCGACGTGCAACAGCGGTTGGGGGCGGCGTGGTTGTGGCAGTGGCTATTTTCGAGCGAACAACTACTGTTGGGTAGTTTTCCAGCAAGATTCTGACACTTTTGGGCGATTTTCCTCCTTGGGTAAGTTAGATTGATGATTGTGTGGATTGATTTTAGCGTTTGGTTGAATACCCATTCAATTTTTGTTTGTTCTTCAAGCGTATTCTTCGTTTTTCCGACGATTTCCAGCATGGGTATGTGAGATAAATAAAGTTTTGGTTAATTCAAGTATGTAGGAAGGTTACCCATTAGTTTTTATCTATGTTTTCAAGGTTCTCTTGGCATTGGGAGTTTCAATTATCGAATTGGAGCGATTTTCGGTTTCTAATCAACCACTAATCGTGAATTGCGTAGATCAATTAAGGGGCGAGATCGACTTTGCTAGAATTAAATTCTCGTTTTAAATAAGGAGTTATAAGCCAATGTAAGTGAACTTACTGTTGAACTTTTTATTTGGGTGCGCATGTTTGATTTTCCAAAGTTCATGTGTTATTTCATGAATTGTTTGATTATGTTTATGTATTAAAATTATATATATTGGAAGCATGAAATTTATTTTTAATGCTTGCAATTGTTGATATTTTGAAATCTTTGAGTTGGTGGTCTCTCAAAATTTATTATATGTGTTTGAGTTTTAAATGATTTATGAGTTTTCTTAAATTTTATAAGTGTACATGAAATTGATGTACATTCAGAGATGCATACACATGACTTAGGGACATGAAATTGATGTACCTAAGTCGAGGTTTGTGAGATTGACGACCTCGAGGTTTTGTGAAATTGACGACCTCTGTATGAGACACATGAAATTGATGTATCTAGGATATGCATGAAATTGATGTATATCCTCTCTAATTGAAGCTTAAAAATAAAGTTTAGAGCCACCAAAATTATATTTGTTGTTGATTTTTAAAATGTTTTCACTTACCGAGTATTTTAAATATTCATTCTTTTCAAAAATGTTTTTTTTTTTAGGTAAAGGCAAGGGCAGGTGAAAGGCGATTGATGAGAATCCGTTAGGCAACCATGAGAGGACCTGAATTTCATAATTTATTTTTCTTCCGCTTTAAGAACTTTCTTTTACTTTATTTTTTAAAATTTGTTTGAGAAATTTTTGAAGATGCCATGTACATTCATATTTTAAAAATTATTTATGAATATTTAAACCTTTTTAAAATTAGGGATACCGAAAAAAATTTGTTTTAAAGTTTTTACTTAAATTACTGTTTATGTTTCAAAATATTTTTATTTAAAAGGGCCTCCAAAGCATGCATTGTCGTAACGGTCTTGAAAAGATTATTTAAGAAGTCGAGTTATTACAAAAAAAAAGAGGCCAAATTTGAGAAACTACAAAAAGTTGTTTCTTAAATTATATTTCTGTTTTTTTTTCTATCTTTCATGCATGTATCCATCTCTCCCTCCCATTCCTACACGAATTTCTTCTCTTCCTCTATTCTTTTTAACCACTTCATCTACTTTTTTTTTTAATTTTCTTTTTTTTGTTTTTTCTTTCTCTTTCCTTTTTTTATTATTTATATTATTTCTTACATTTTTCCCTTTTTTTATCACATCCGTCAATCTATAACTACAGGTCGTCGTTGCCCTCCACCAATTGGCCACCATCGTTGACCTCCGACTATTGATCGTCGCCGACCTCCGCTGACCAGTCGCCACCATCAACCTCCAACTATCTGCCGCCACTGACCGACCGCCTTCGTCGACTGTCGACTACCGGTTGTCGCCGACCTCTACTTACCGACTACCACTTTTGACCTTGGACTACCAATCGCCATCGACTTCTGATGACCGATCGCTATCGTCAACCTCTGACTACCGGTCCTTGCCGACCTCCGAATATCAGCCACGACCGATCGCTACCGTCAACCTCCAACAATCGGTCGCTGTCGACTCCACCAACCGACCACTACCGTCGACCTCCGACTATCGGTTGTCGTCGACCTCTACCGACTGACCACCACTATCGAGCTCCAACTACTAGTCGTCGCCGGCCTCCGTTAACCTTCGACTGCCAGTAGCGGTCGGTTGATACTGTCAACCTCTGTTGACCGGCCTCCATTGACCGACCACCACCGTCGACCTTCGACTGCCGGCCTCTACCAACAGGTCGCCATCGTCGACCTCCGAATACTTGTTGCGACCGACCGCTACCGTCGACCTCCAACGATCGACCATCGTCGACCGTCCGCCACCGTCCACCTTCGACTATCGGTCGTCACCGACCTCTATCGATCGGCCACCATCGTCGACCTCCGACTATCGTTCGAGACCGATCGCAACCTTCGACGTTCAACGATCGGCCGTCGTTGACCTCCGCCTACCGATCGCTACCGTCCACATCCGACTACTGGTCGTCGTCGACCTTTGTCAATCGACTGCCATCGTTGACCTTCGACTATCAGTCGCGATTAATCACTATTGTCGACCTCCGATGATCGGCCTCTGATAACTTGCAAAAAGAAAGTTATTTGTCCTTTAAACTTAAGCTAAAATAAGGCCAAAAGATACAATGATGCGTTACTTCAGCGCAATAAGAAAGGAAAATGTGATGATTTTTTGCGGTAGGCTATATTCATGTATTCAATGATCAATTAAAAAAATATAGGGCACTAACGCAGCTAATTCAATTGTTTGTTGTCCTAAGTTTCTCTCAGCGCAGGCACACATCCCAACACGATCATGAGATAGACAAGATGAATGAAAGGACAACGCTGACACAACTGACGCAAGTGGGCTAAAAAGGGGCTGAAAAGTTGCAAGTGGGTCGAAGATAACTGAAGCAAGTTACTTGGAGAAGTTAGTTTCCTTCGCCTATAAATAGAAGCCACCTGCTCGATGAAACACAACTCATAACTCATAATACACAAGAATTGAGGGACGAGAGGAGAGGACGAAGATCAAGGAGAAAGAGAAATCACAAAGAGCTGTGATTAAGAGTAAACTTGTGTTTGCAATGTATTATTGCATGATGTACTGCTTTGCTAGCATGGGCTAATTTTTCTTCTTCAAGGCTTAGCACAAGCACCCATGCGGTGATAAGTATATTTTGTAAGTGCATACTTTGATTTAATAAAACATTATTGCCTTCTACTTAGTTGCGATACTATTTTCATTGCTAACTCCCGCTTGGCCAGCCGGATACGGTAGCAGTATGCTAAATCCCTGACAAGTAATGCATGCAGACATCGCTAAGTAGAACAAGTTAGCGCATGAGATGTAGTCTTAGTAGCATTAAAACACTACCGCTAAAAGATAGTGCATGCATGAGCTTTGATTGCGTTAAGACTAACACAGTCCCTTGTAAGTTTTTAGAGAACTAAACCTCACGCATAAACTAGCCAAACAACAGTTTGATAGTTTTATGCCGAACATAGAAGGAGTACCGGAAGGGAAACTTGTGATTTTTTTTCTCACTTAGGCATTACTGGATCAATTAGTCATGGTATGCGCTACAAGGTTCTTATAAAAGCATGTGGTTGCGACCACGACAACCTTGATACTATTCTCCTTAATACTTCTCTTTTACTCTTGCCGCATGTTTTACTTTCTGCACATTTTATTTTTCAAACTCACCAACTCTCTTATTTATTATTTTATATAATATCATACGTTTTTTAGTTTAGATTAGTAGAAATTATTAAAGTTTTGAAAATAACCTTTCCCTGTGGATTCGACCGTATACTCACTGGGTATTACTTGATTTTGTCAATTTATACTTGGATTGATAAATATGTACGACAAATTTACATTAATTTGTTAAGCATACTGACACCAGATCATCCTCTATTGACCTTTGTTGACCGACCGCCACCGTCGAACTTCGACTATCAGCCATTGGCGACCTCCGATACTTGATCGCCACCGTCCACCTCCTACTACTGGTCGTCACCGACCTTCGTCGACCTTCGATTACCAATCACGGCCGATAACTACCGTCGACCTCCAACTACTGACCGTCGTTGACCTCTGACGACCCATTGCTGTAGACCTCCGCTAACCAACTGCCACCAATCGGTCGCCACCGTTGACCTCAAACTACTGGTCGCAATCGACCTCCACCGACTGGTCGCCATCGTTGACATCTGACTATCAGTCGTCGCTGACCTCCGCTGACTGACTGCCACTATCGACCTTTGACTTCTGAGCGCCACAGTCAACTTCTGACTACCGGCGTTCGCCGACCAGCCGCCATCTTCGACCTGCGACTACCAGTCGTCGCCAACCTACGTCGACCTCTGATTACCGGTCGCGACCGACCACTACCGTCGACCTCTAGCTATCGGCCGCCACCAACCTCCGCGGACTGACCGCCATTGTCGACCTTTGACTACCGGGCACCACCATCGACCTCCACTGACCAACCTCCATTGACCGGTCGTGACCTTCGATCTCTAACTACCGGTCGTCGTTGACCAACCGCCACTGACAACCTCTGACTACAATTTTAATGTACGTTATATATAAATTTTATATTATATGTACCAAATTTTATTTCAACTAAAAATCAAAAAACGAGAAACAATTATCAAACACATATCTGTTTCTATTTCTTTTTTTTTAGAAATACAAGAAACAAAAATAGTTATCAAACATGTTTCTATTTTTAGCTCTTAAAAAACAAGAAACATGAAACATGAAACCAGAAACGAGAAAGAGGAAACAAGAAACGAGAACGTTATCAAACGAGCCCTAAATCTCTCTCTTGTAAAACATTGGCCTGATTTCCTATGCTTGTTGGGAGAATCAAAGGCAAACAAATTCATTGCTCTAATGAGAATGATGGTGATTTCTTTATGGAGGCCACACTCAAAGTTTGTAACGACCCTACATTTCATGTCTAGATCCTAGGGTCATTACCACATGCATGTCGTTTTAATTCTAAAGAATAACGATGAAACAACGTGTAGAGTAAAACATGCTTAAAAAATCAATGTGACTTTTCAGCCTGGGATCCCAGTTAAAACAGAAACAACCAAAACTGTAAAATTTACAATGAAAAAACTCAAAAGCGGAACCAGTACTAAAAACAAAACATAACAAAATGCAAATAAAACAGCTTCAAATACATGAAAAAACAGAAATCTATCCTACGAGATTCCATGACCCATCCAGCAACGTCTCGTGACGCATTCTGTACACCCTTGCCTTTACCTGCATTAACATGTTAGGAAAAAGAATAAGTATTTCAAAATACTCAGTAAGTAACAATACCGTTAGACATGCATCAACAAGGGTGTCGTGAGGTAAAATCAGCTAAGGGCCTAAAGGTCATTTCATGACTTTTCATTTAATTTCATCTCATTAAATGTTGTTTGGGTCACGTGGTCAGTTAAATTCTCCTAACATATACATGCCAACTCACTGGAGGTGCACATGAGGGAATCAAGTGAGATCTCAACTCCTGCTGATGGTAGAAGACATCTAGTTAGTGGAGTCGAGTCTCATTCGTCAAGCACCTAAGAGCGCATAGTGCCCTTGAAGGTTTGGAATTCCATAATTCGTAATGCGGAAGCGTGATTGGGACCGATTAATAATTAATTTTGTTGAATCTAAAATACCAATACATTGACAATAATCTTATAACTATTCTAGATTTATATTAAGGCTAAACATACAAAAATATTAAATCTAAATCTAATTTATATAGTAAGAAATTACTTACTCTCGTTGACGACTCAAATTAAATTCACCAACTGCTTGTGAAATAATCAAGAACTGCTGCAAACACCACCACTATGGCTACATCGGTATGACTCTAAGACTTCTAGAGGTAGGAGACTGGTTGGCGAGTCTATAGAGGGAGCCTTCAGGGGAATTCTCTGAGAGTATGAGAATGAATGAGATGCCTTTCACCCCACCCCAGGGGTCATATTTATAGGAAAAGGCCAAGACCTTTCCCTATTAGGAAAAAGTCATGAATAAGATAAAATCTATTATCTTACTCATAACTAATTTTAATAAATAATTAATTAATTACCCAATTAAATATCACATATTTAATCTTAGGTATTTTTTTAAATTATTTATATTAATATGAATCCAATTCATAGTACTTATTTGAACTCTTTCAAATATTTTCTCTCAAGAAATAATTTTGAAATTAATTCAAAATTATATTGTAAAGTTTCATAAACTTTATATTGTAATGTATCAATATACATTATATGATTCCCCTAAATAAATTGAACAGTTTCAAATTACAATTTATACTTAATTGTTTCAAGTCTCTTTACGAGCTACTTGTGGGACCTAATGGACCTACAAATCAGAAGCTCCAACGATACGAGACTAATTGGCTAAACTCATCAACCAAGTTAGTCAACATTCGTTAACTGTGGGTCACTCCACTAAAGACCCACAGCTGCACTCTTCTCACTGTAGAATATTTCAGTGTCCACGGATATCGACCAATGCAGTAAGTCAATCCTTCACGTGTGTTTGTAACATCAACTGGGTCAAATACCGTTTTACCTCTGAGTTACCTCTGATTCCTTAAGTACCATTGATCCCTCTAATGAACAAGTTGTTTAGGGTCCAACCACTAAACAAGAGTTCCTCTCGAGCTAGGAGAGGACGGTGCGCCTTTGTTCAAGCCCCGGAATTAGCCCTTTAAGGGAACACACATCTACTTACCCCAATAGGGGAAGGAGTGAATTCCATATTGTGTTGTTATGTTCCCAGTCCCCATTCGGTATTGTCCTTGAAATGGTAGGATTATTGAGTCGACGAACTGGCCACTCTCACCCATACAAATCTAAGGACAATCTCTCCTGAAAAGAGTTCGTAACAAACTCAGGATTGAGATTGAGTTACCTAGGTCATCCTATTGAAATAGAAACCTAAACTAGTTAATGTAGTTGACATGCGAATGGGAGTATCCTGTGCAATGAGTTTGCACAAAGACCGGACCGCAAAATAGTTAACCACTAACTGTAACATCGTTAGTTAGATCGGTTTCTATTTCACTAGGATGACCTAGGCAACTTGGCCTTAATCCTGAGTGGCTTATGGACTCCTTTCCATGAAGGATTTTCCTTTGATTTGTACGGGTAAGAGTGGCATGCACGCCGACTCAATAAGCCTACCATTTTTGGGACAAGACCGAGTGGGGAGCTAGGAACATAGTCTTACAAGATGGAATTCACTCCTTCCAAACTTTAGGGTAAGTAGAGGTGTGTTCCCTTAAGTGGTGTCTCCAGGTCTTGAACAATGGGCCCTACCCTCTCTATGGCACAAGAGAGACTTTTGTTTGTTGGTTGGACCTCAAACAGGTTGTTCATTAGAGGAGCACTAGTACTTAAGGATGAAGAGGTAGCCCAAGGGTAAAACGATAATTTGACCTAGCTGGCGTACGAACACACGTGAAGGGCTAACTTGCTGTTGATGGTCGATATCCGTGGACACAGAAATATATTTGCAGTTAGAAGAGTGCAGTTGTGGTTCTTTAGTGGAGTGAACCACAGTTAACGAATATTGATTAACTTGGTTAATGAGTTTAGTCAATTAATCTCACATCGTTGGAGCTTCTGATCTGCAGGTCCATTAGGTCCCATCGGTAGCTCTATAACGGCATTGAGGTAAATTTATAAGGGAGAATTGAATATTCGAAGGGGTTCGAATATTAAGTTGAAATAGGAATTTGACTCATATTAAAACTATAGGTTATAATTATTACACATATGATGTATATTAATTCTATAGTTAATTTGAGAGAAATATAATTAAATATATGATATTTAATTATACTCTTGATTAATTGGTGAATTAATTAATATTTTAATTTAATTTAATTAAATTTTGATTTAATTAAGTTATATTAAAATAGTTGGTTATGTAAAGTATTTGTATAAATATGTTTTATACAAATGGAATTAAATTAAAAGTTAATTTAATTAAAATAGTTAATTAATATTTGATTAAAAGATATTAATTAATTATTTTTCCCATCAGTTAGGTTAACTAATGAGAACGTGTATTAAGCATAATCGTAGGACTGCGTGAAACGTGAGAAGTTTAAGGGAGTTGGCTTCTTCTTCCGTTATTTTATTCCATCCATTTGATTCTCTCAGTCTCACGCATACTATCTCTTTTTCACTCTCCAGAACTCTATGTGATTATTCTCTCAAGAATACAGAGAAGAAAAATCCTCCTAACCCTTAGAAAATCACGTTCCCACAAGCGCCTTGATGACCGCAAAGTGCACGGGCTGCAAGTAATATAAAACGAAAAGTATTACGAGTATCGAATCCTCAGGGACTGGATTTATTCAAATAATTACCGCGAATAATCTTGCTTAGCTTTATTTAGAGAACAAAATCTAATGCCGGAAAGAATAACAAAAAGCTAATCTAGAAAGCAAAAGATAAATGGTGACACAATTTGGAAGGATAATTCGAGAGTGGTTGATTTTATCAATTGGACCTTTAATCGCTTAATCAATTAACTAATATGGATTAACTAATCATTTGATTCATAAGTCTAGAAGCCTAATGACAAGGACTCTCGTGTCGGTCTCCTCCCATCTCATACCTTTCAATAAAGAATCTCCTTTCAGTCTCATCTTTATTTACTTAGCATGGCATTACGACCCTTCAATACAACCTCTAACGTTATTTAGTCAATCCCGTGTCACCCGGGTAAATAACCGTTAGTCATGCATTCAGTTCTAGTCTAAGCTTCTCTCCGTTGAGTTTCCACACAGTAACAATTCATTTAATCAGTGATCAGTTGATTAAAAGCATCACGGACAAAATGCACAAATGAACAATAAAGACAATTAAACCACATCAATTCATTAATTCAACAGAGGTTCAACATCTAAATCAATCTCATAGAATTTAGGAATTTACTACCCATAATCACTAAAATTCAATAATTCCTAATCACAACAATTCTAGAAACTAACACATAAAGGAAAAGGGAAGAGAAATGCTCATAAAAGTGTCGATCTCCTCGATCTCGCGCCGACCTCCTTCGATCCCAAGCTCCAAAGATCTTCAACAAAGCTCCAAAACTCTCCCAAAAATCCCCAATTTTAGTGTGGATTCTAGAATGGGGTGAAAACCCACAAATTGGCACACAAAATATGGATGCAAAAGACTCCTTTTATAGGCTCCCAGCAGGTGCAGCGTCGAGACGCTACCTAGACAGCGTCGCGACGCTACCGCGTCTTCTGGATTTTTCCGCATAGCTGCCTAGCGTCGGGACGCTCCAGGCTTAGCGTCTCGACGCTAGGCCCTGAATCTTCAATAATGGCCCGATTTTGACTCCATTTTTGGGCCTCCAACTTTCTTTTGGCCCAAATACTTCTTGTAATGGATTTTAGACTTGTTTCTTGACCCAAATTGATAATTTTAAGGCTTGGACTTCATGAATTTGGGCTTCTAACTCATTCTTCTTGGACTTTTGGACTCGGATCTTCAATGTAATTCTCCAAATTGCTCCAAAAGACTCCAAAATCATCCAAAATCTCTCAAAATTCTCATTTTTCTTATTTGACTCGGTTTTCTGAAATTTAAACAGAAAATAGCATTAAAGTACAGAATTCAAGCATAAAACAAGCTAAAATTAATAGGAAAATGATGACATTTTTGCATGTCATCACGCCTAACGCATATCCTTCCAGAGATTACCGGTGCAACCCTTTGGTGGTGTTCGTGATAAATTTCCAGCAAGAAAAGGAGTCATTTTGCTGCTGTTTTTGGGTGCAGAACCAAGGAAATTTGGTGAAACAGTTCAAGAACGTCTTCAAAGGTATAGTGTTATTGATCTCGGATCAATAGGATCCAATTTAGATTATATCTAAATATGAAATAGCATGTTTTATAATAAATTTACAGCATGGTTTATTATATTTTATTGTTGTGATTTAATTTGCCTACGTACGGTATTTTAGTTTGAATTAAAATATGAATTAAGGTCTTGATTGTTTCCGCTGCGAAAGGGCTATTATCTCTTCAATTGGTATCCGAGCCTTCTCTGTATTTTAATTTGTGAATTAAAAATTGCGTTGGTTTAAGGTGAGATTTAATTGCATAATGGATGTTAATTTGCTATGAACAAGAGATTAATTGGCCTTTGATTTACAATTTTTTTGGATGTGATCAAATGTAAAGGCCCCTGCATTTTTGGGCAATTTAGATTGTAAATCGAGTCTTTGTAAGTCCAAGTCTAGTTTAGGCTGAAGAACGATGAAGATTCGGGACGAAATTTGGCCAAAGTCGGCGGTAAACGGTGAAGAATTGCAGTTGGAATATTTTGGACGGAATTGAAGATAATTTTGCAAAAGACTGATAACTTCAAAGAGATTCAACTAAAATGAAAAAATAAATAGCAGAAAGTAAAATCCTCAAATTTTAACAATAAACTGAATGTAATATGAACTTATACCTAGCTAAACTACAATTATAACTCATCCACTAAACCCAAAAGAAAAAAAGAACATCCAGTTCATAAAATTATTGTTCACGAATTTGGGGTTGAAAATAATTATGTGTCCACGAGCACAAAAAATTCTTATGATAGATCGTGCTCATAAAACTCCAACAACTACCACCCTATTTGAATGACATAAACAATTCAGGACTCTCAAACTACAAGTTTGAACCAACTGATTCCTTCTAAACACTAATTTTTAGTCTTTTTTCAGGTTAAATTAATTACATGTGATTCATCCAAATTCCAAAACTAGTACACAACAAACTAGCAAGCTGATGCTCTGTTTTTTCAGAAATTTTTAACTTACCTTTCAATATTTTCTTTACAAATCTATTTTAAAAATAAAATAGCCCCGCATCTCTAAGTGTAATAGAAACACTGAATCACTTGCTAACATATTGTGGAATTGATGTGTTTGAACTACCTTGAAGCTAAACTAATTGGTGACTTTGATTTCTACTCTCTGACTCGTTGGTGGTTTGAGAAGCAACAAAGGAAGTAAAAAAACCTATCCATCGTTTTTAAAGCAATCAATTTAAAACAGAGGTGACAGATTCAAGAAAAAAAGTTAACAATATTAATTTGAAAAATCCATCGAATAGAGAGGAAACGATTAAAAAGAGAAAAGGTTAAGAGAAAGAAAAAAGAGAGAAAGAGAGAGAGAGAAAACATAACTCACAGTCTGCAGCAAAAACCCTTAAATCCCTAGAATGTCAAGTGTCGGCGGCTGCCAATTATGATCTTTCCAGATTCCACACTGTTGTACAACGAAGGATAGATTAAATGTCGAGTGCTCTAGTAATGGGGTTGAGGATTCTTCGACGAGGCTGGTGTAGTTGGTCAGAGAAGGTTCAGAGGTGTTGGCTTCGTCCCTGTTGTGAGTGAGGAAGATGATGGTTTGGCTGTGACTGAGGGGGCAGAGAAGTCGTTCAAGCTTAGATGTCTCGTTGACGCCATTGATGAAGTGTTCTGGAGGTGAATCTTCTTCTTTTGTGCAGGCGATTCGGAGGTGTTGGGCATCGTCTCTAATGAAAGACAAATTTGAAGGAGAAGGAGAAGATGACGATTAAGAAGTTAAAAGAGATGATAATGAAGGAGAAGATAAACACGAAGGAGATAGGTTTCTCTGGAAAAAAGAAAAAAGACGAAGAATATAGAAAAGATGATTGCTAGGGCAGAGAAGAAATGCGCAAAGAATTGGTAGAAAAAAGACGTGAAGTGTAACCAGAGCGCTTTTTTTTTTTTTTACTTTTCATAATTCCCGCTTTTTTCCTTTTTTTTTTTCCGTAGCTTTTTATACAAAAAGCTATCCCAAAATGCTATTAAAAGTGGTTTTTATTGTAGTGTACTGGTAAGCAACTCACACCCGGTGAGCCATCAGTCATCAAACAATAAAATCATCATGCTAGGCACACCCATCCAACATACTCTTAAACAATAAACACAGAATCATGCTTCTTAAAACGAGAACTCAACAACAAGACTCATGCTAACTCAACAAAATGACTCATGCATACACACGACATGCTATGCAACCCCACATGGATTCCGCACCATGCTCGCTTTCATAGCACATGATTTACGTGTCATGCCACACACCAAAACACATGAATTTCGCGTCATGCAATGCAACTTAACACGTGATTTCTGCGTCACGCTCCGCACCCAAATATGATTTATGCGTCATGTAACGCACTCACACCCAGCACATGAATTACGTGTGATGTGCAGCGCACACTCAGGCGTGATTTACGCATCACGCTCCGCACTTACAACCCACACGTGATTTACGCGCCACGCTCTGCACCAATAACATGATTTTCGCGTCATGTAGTGCAATCATAATACGTGATTTCCACGTCACGCTCCGCTCAGACAACCCGGTTCACCTCTCAATGAGCACACAAGACCATGCAACTTGACACACATACAACATAGCCCAAAACAATAAAGCAACATGCTTCAAATGCCAATAGATCAACATGCTTTCGATCAATCAAAACAAGTGCTTAACACATAAGTCCAGTTACATATCAAACAACAAGGCATACTAGAAAAGCATTAAACATCAAACATGCTCATTCAGTCAAACATACCCAATAGATAGAAACTACTTACTAAAAACTTGTGAGCGTCTAAAGAACTCCTTAAACAACTCAAAAGATCCAGAAAACCTCCTAAACAACAATGATAACTTCCTAAAGAATTAGAACCAACCTTCTTAATATTTTTAAACATGCAAGAAAGGCATAAATCATGTAAGGAAAGTCTATTTCCTTATTGGACAACCACTCAAAATTTTCAAAAATAAAAACCCAAAACCTTTAGACCATGGGCAACCATGTCTAAGGCAAAACGGACAATGGGTATTCACCAAATGGCAATAATCAAGGCTTTTCAGCCGTTGGACAGCAAGTAGATGACATGAATTCGCACTCTAAGGACTCCTAGAGGATGGGCAACGCTACTAGAGCCTAGTCAAATGATAGATGATAATTTAGCATGCATTTTAAACCACGAACAACAAGTAAAAACTCCTAAATTCATGATTTATGAACCTACAAGGGTTAGATAAAACTAATTAGACGACGCCACATAATGGGCATTAATAGAAGCATGCTTTTAAGCCATGAACAACCAACGATAACCCATTTAACTCACATTCTAAGGGCTCTAAATGTTGGGCAATACTTATAAGGCCTAAGCAACTCATGGGTAATGATTTAAAACATGATTTTAAGGCTTTAATCTCTAATGGGTATCAATCACTTAAGCTATTACACTAAAAACAACAATGAATCTTACCCAAACAGACTCGTTTCCACACTAGACGGGTTATATTAACCTCAAACAGCGTGTTAGAACACTCCTTGGGCAGTGGGTATTCAAGCTTAAGTGATTCGAACTCAATCGATCACTTTTACGGCGCTGCAGATCAGAAAATTCGGCACTAAATTAAATTTCCAGCACCTAAACAACTTGGGCATTCTAATTTAAGCTCTAACCAAGAATGGGTAAGAGTTAAAGCTTACCGAAATCACTAAACGACGCCGGAAACGCCCAAATTGATGCCGAATAGAGGAGAAAACGCGAGGAACTGAGGCTTCGAGCTGCTAGGGCGTGAGATCTAACGAATCGAACCAAGGAACACTTAGATCGGGCTTAAAACAACCAAGAACAACGAAAAAGAAAACTTACCCACAATTTTCTTCCACTACACGACACCAAACATCAACGAGGAGACCCACGAAGAGAGGAAAACAGGAGAGAGAGAGAAAGAAATCCACGAAGGAGAGAGAGACGCGAACGGCTTGGCGCGAGATCAAACAGACAACGGCGACACTGCTGCAGACGGCGGCGGCGGCGTGCTTGCAACGAGGTCTGGGGCAGCGACAACACTATTCCGACGACTGGACGGAAGAGGCGGCGACTGGAAGAAAATTACAGAGGAGAGCGACAGCTGGCTTTCACGGCAAGGAGGGAAATAGATGGAGAGAGAAAAGGGATTTAGGGCTTTTGCTCTTCTTTTTCCTTAATAGAAAGATCCCTTTTCTTAGATTAAATAAAACCCAAGAATAAGAATCTCAATTTAATTAGGAATTAGACTTTATCTAGGATTTTAATTTAAATCTCAAATTTAATTCCTAAATTATTTGGGAAAGAAAATAACCCAATTGATTTGGGATTTGGGTCTTTTGATATTTAAAATAAATATCAAATATTAAACCTCCAAACTTTAGGAATTTAAAGATTTAATTAAAAATCTTTTTTCCCTAAATTATAGAAAATTAATTTAACGACCCAAGGCTGAGCTTAAATTCTATTTTTTTCAAATTAGAATAAAACGCTCAACAGATCCCAAAAGGGTTCGATTTCGAAACGCGGGGCGTTACAATCTCCCCACCTTAAGAACTTTCGTTCTCGAAAGTTGCACATTTAACCACATTGGATGACTAGCCTTGAATCCAACATTAACTCCTCAAGGCACTTAATACTAGTGGCTTTTTGCTCATCGAGCTACTTTCCTCTAGAGTCCCAAAGTTTAAAACTAAGGCACTAGGAGAGTGGTTGATGTACGGATAGCAACTCCAAAATGGCTTCCGCTGCCAACTCACTAGCTTCCACTAGTTCATAGGAAACGAAATATCTAACCGATACAACAAGACAAACTAAAGCAAGGCTAAGATATCACACCACAGAGAGATTAGATGTCAAGGCATCAAGGGAAGATACCCTAGTGGTTCTAACTCAAGATTTGCATGACAGACAAAAGCCACATAAATGAAGGACTGTCTTGAATCGAAACAAATAATACGAATTCAGAGACACTCAGCACCAAAATAGTTCATAGAGAGATATAATAAAAGCATGGAGTTGAAAGCAAGAGACATGCAACAGATCAAGCTATAGAAAGCATACCTGCCGCTACGACATCGCCAACTTCATCCTTCTCTTTAATGAGAGCAAAGACACGCGCCCTTTGCTTGACAGCCTGCCCTGGAGCTTGAAGGGCTCTCAAAGCTGGCTTCTCTTGATTAGGCTCGCCTTTTTGTGGGACACCACTTCGAATAGTGACCTACCTTACCACACTTAAAACAAACTTTTTCACCTGTGTCACATTGACCCACGTGGTGCTTGTTGCACACGTTGCACAGGGGTATAGTAGGAGTCTGCCTCTCAGGTTGCTGGCGTTGGACTTTCTACGGTTGATTCTCCATTACTGGTGTAGAAACCGTATTTGGTCCGACTTGATTTTTAGTAATAATATTTGAATTTTTCCAATTTGTGGTGGTCAATTTGTTTTTTTGGTATGCCAACAAGAGTTTAGCTCAATTGGCATAACACTGTACTAATAACTGCAAGATCTGTGGTTTGAATCACCCTCCCCTCATATTATCAAAACATTTGTTCTTTTGGTTTGCATTGTTTATTTTCATTTTATTTTATTTTCTTTTTTGTTTTTATTTAATTTATTTCTTTTTTTTATTATTATTTCTTTTTTCTTTTTTGGTCTTCCACTCCCTCTTCCTTCTCCTTCTCCCTCTCCCCCTTATTCTCCCAACCTTCCACCCTCTCCCCCACTTTCTCAACCCATTCCCCTTTTCCCTCAACTGTTTCTCCAAGCTCTCCTGTAAAGGAGAGCTTATGGAGGATGAAAGGGACAAGAACAAAATGTGGAAAAAGAGATAACAATGAGAGGGTGGAGGAAAATGAGTGAGAAAAACCCCCAAAAAAATGAGAGAGTTTCAGAGGAGGAGATTTTAGAGAGAGATCCATAAGAAATCAATTTTATTTTTCTTGAATCACCACGATCCTGATGACCTCCAGCCAACGAACGTCACCATCGCTACTGCAGCCTACATAGTTCTGTCGTCGCCGCTCCGGTTCGAAGACCCATATTGATTCTGACGAGTTCTAAGGTGAGATTTCGAAGGAGAAAGGTAAGAATTGAAGGGGAAAGGTATGTGAATGGAATGAAGAATAAAAGAAAAAAAAGAAGAGAAGAATAACACATAGGAAGAAGAGGAAAGGTAGCGAGTCCCACTTTCTTTTATTTTTTTTTTATCTCCACATTTTCTTCTTTTCTTTATCAATTCTTTGTTTGTTTTTTTTTCTTAAAAGTTATTTATTTATTTTGTGATTTGGAGTTTATTCCATTCATTTTTTTTTTTTAATTTGGATTTCCAAATCTAGTTTTTACTTGGATCTTTACTGAGAGTCTCCAAATAAAAGTTTTAATTGGATTTGAATTGGAAGTTTCCAAACTCATTTTAAGTTGGTTTTAAATTGAATTTTATTGCTAATTTCAATTGGACTTTAATAAGAGATTTTCAATTTAAATTGAGATTTAACCTAAAATTTCTAATTTAAATTTGAATTCGTATTTTCTTAATTAATTTCCATTGGGTTGTAATTAAAATTTTCAATTTGTGTTAAATTTGGAACTTTAACACTTTCAATTTGATTTTAATTTGGATTTTCCAAATGAATTTCAAAAATGTTTTTTAGTTTGGTTTTTATTTAAAATTTCTATTTAGAATTAGGATTTTAATTTTATTTCAAATTTGCATGAGTTGAAATTTCAAAGGTTTGGTTTTAAATTGAAATATCATCCAGCAACGTCTCGTGACGCATTCTGTACACCCTTGCCTTTACCTGCATTAACATGTTAGGAAAAAGAATAAGTATTTCAAAATACTCAGTAAGTAACAATACCGTTAGACATGCATCAACAAGGGTGTCGTGAGGTAAAATCAGCTAAGGGCCTAAAGGTCATTTCATGACTTTTCATTTAATTTCATCTCATTAAATGTTGTTTGGGTCACGTGGTCAGTTAAATTCTCCTAACATATACATGCCAACTCACTGGAGGTGCACATGAGGGAATCAAGTGAGATCTCAACTCCTGCTGATGGTAGAAGACATCTAGTTAGTGGAGTCGAGTCTCATTCGTCAAGCACCTAAGAGCGCATAGTGCCCTTGAAGGTTTGGAATTCCATAATTCGTAATGCGGAAGCGTGATTGGGACCGATTAATAATTAATTTTGTTGAATCTAAAATACCAATACATTGACAATAATCTTATAACTATTCTAGATTTATATTAAGGCTAAACATACAAAAATATTAAATCTAAATCTAATTTATATAGTAAGAAATTACTTACTCTCGTTGACGACTCAAATTAAATTCACCAACTGCTTGTGAAATAATCAAGAACTGCTGCAAACACCACCACTATGGCTACATCGGTATGACTCTAAGACTTCTAGAGGTAGGAGACTGGTTGGCGAGTCTATAGAGGGAGCCTTCAGGGGAATTCTCTGAGAGTATGAGAATGAATGAGATGCCTTTCACCCCACCCCAGGGGTCATATTTATAGGAAAAGGCCAAGACCTTTCCCTATTAGGAAAAAGTCATGAATAAGATAAAATCTATTATCTTACTCATAACTAATTTTAATAAATAATTAATTAATTACCCAATTAAATATCACATATTTAATCTTAGGTATTTTTTTAAATTATTTATATTAATATGAATCCAATTCATAGTACTTATTTGAACTCTTTCAAATATTTTCTCTCAAGAAATAATTTTGAAATTAATTCAAAATTATATTGTAAAGTTTCATAAACTTTATATTGTAATGTATCAATATACATTATATGATTCCCCTAAATAAATTGAACAGTTTCAAATTACAATTTATACTTAATTGTTTCAAGTCTCTTTACGAGCTACTTGTGGGACCTAATGGACCTACAAATCAGAAGCTCCAACGATACGAGACTAATTGGCTAAACTCATCAACCAAGTTAGTCAACATTCGTTAACTGTGGGTCACTCCACTAAAGACCCACAGCTGCACTCTTCTCACTGTAGAATATTTCAGTGTCCACGGATATCGACCAATGCAGTAAGTCAATCCTTCACGTGTGTTTGTAACATCAACTGGGTCAAATACCGTTTTACCTCTGAGTTACCTCTGATTCCTTAAGTACCATTGATCCCTCTAATGAACAAGTTGTTTAGGGTCCAACCACTAAACAAGAGTTCCTCTCGAGCTAGGAGAGGACGGTGCGCCTTTGTTCAAGCCCCGGAATTAGCCCTTTAAGGGAACACACATCTACTTACCCCAATAGGGGAAGGAGTGAATTCCATATTGTGTTGTTATGTTCCCAGTCCCCATTCGGTATTGTCCTTGAAATGGTAGGATTATTGAGTCGACGAACTGGCCACTCTCACCCATACAAATCTAAGGACAATCTCTCCTGAAAAGAGTTCGTAACAAACTCAGGATTGAGATTGAGTTACCTAGGTCATCCTATTGAAATAGAAACCTAAACTAGTTAATGTAGTTGACATGCGAATGGGAGTATCCTGTGCAATGAGTTTGCACAAAGACCGGACCGCGAAATAGTTAACCACTAACTGTAACATCGTTAGTTAGATCGGTTTCTATTTCACTAGGATGACCTAGGCAACTTGGCCTTAATCCTGAGTGGCTTATGGACTCCTTTCCATGAAGGATTTTCCTTTGATTTGTACGGGTAAGAGTGGCATGCACGCCGACTCAATAAGCCTACCATTTTTGGGACAAGACCGAGTGGGGAGCTAGGAACATAGTCTTACAAGATGGAATTCACTCCTTCCAAACTTTAGGGTAAGTAGAGGTGTGTTCCCTTAAGTGGTGTCTCCAGGTCTTGAACAATGGGCCCTACCCTCTCTATGGCACAAGAGAGACTTTTGTTTGTTGGTTGGACCTCAAACAGGTTGTTCATTAGAGGAGCACTAGTACTTAAGGATGAAGAGGTAGCCCAAGGGTAAAACGATAATTTGACCTAGCTGGCGTACGAACACACGTGAAGGGCTAACTTGCTGTTGATGGTCGATATCCGTGGACACAGAAATATATTTGCAGTTAGAAGAGTGCAGTTGTGGTTCTTTAGTGGAGTGAACCACAGTTAACGAATATTGATTAACTTGGTTAATGAGTTTAGTCAATTAATCTCACATCGTTGGAGCTTCTGATCTGCAGGTCCATTAGGTCCCATCGGTAGCTCTATAACGGCATTGAGGTAAATTTATAAGGGAGAATTGAATATTCGAAGGGGTTCGAATATTAAGTTGAAATAGGAATTTGACTCATATTAAAACTATAGGTTATAATTATTACACATATGATGTATATTAATTCTATAGTTAATTTGAGAGAAATATAATTAAATATATGATATTTAATTATACTCTTGATTAATTGGTGAATTAATTAATATTTTAATTTAATTTAATTAAATTTTGATTTAATTAAGTTATATTAAAATAGTTGGTTATGTAAAGTATTTGTATAAATATGTTTTATACAAATGGAATTAAATTAAAAGTTAATTTAATTAAAATAGTTAATTAATATTTGATTAAAAGATATTAATTAATTATTTTTCCCATCAGTTAGGTTAACTAATGAGAACGTGTATTAAGCATAATCGTAGGACTGCGTGAAACGTGAGAAGTTTAAGGGAGTTGGCTTCTTCTTCCGTTATTTTATTCCATCCATTTGATTCTCTCAGTCTCACGCATACTATCTCTTTTTCACTCTCCAGAACTCTATGTGATTATTCTCTCAAGAATACAGAGAAGAAAAATCCTCCTAACCCTTAGAAAATCACGTTCCCACAAGCGCCTTGATGACCGCAAAGTGCACGGGCTGCAAGTAATATAAAACGAAAAGTATTACGAGTATCGAATCCTCAGGGACTGGATTTATTCAAATAATTACCGCGAATAATCTTGCTTAGCTTTATTTAGAGAACAAAATCTAATGCCGGAAAGAATAACAAAAAGCTAATCTAGAAAGCAAAAGATAAATGGTGACACAATTTGGAAGGATAATTCTAGAGTGGTTGATTTTATCAATTGGACCTTTAATCGCTTAATCAATTAACTAATATGGATTAACTAATCATTTGATTCATAAGTCTAGAAGCCTAATGACAAGGACTCTCGTGTCGGTCTCCTCCCATCTCATACCTTTCAATAAAGAATCTCCTTTCAGTCTCATCTTTATTTACTTAGCATGGCATTACGACCCTTCAATACAACCTCTAACGTTATTTAGTCAATCCCGTGTCACCCGGGTAAATAACCGTTAGTCATGCATTCAGTTCTAGTCTAAGCTTCTCTCCGTTGAGTTTCCACACAGTAACAATTCATTTAATCAGTGATCAGTTGATTAAAAGCATCACGGACAAAATGCACAAATGAACAATAAAGACAATTAAACCACATCAATTCATTAATTCAACAGAGGTTCAACATCTAAATCAATCTCATAGAATTTAGGAATTTACTACCCATAATCACTAAAATTCAATAATTCCTAATCACAACAATTCTAGAAACTAACACATAAAGGAAAAGGGAAGAGAAATGCTCATAAAAGTGTCGATCTCCTCGATCTCGCGCCGACCTCCTTCGATCCCAAGCTCCAAAGATCTTCAACAAAGCTCCAAAACTCTCCCAAAAATCCCCAATTTTAGTGTGGATTCTAGAATGGGGTGAAAACCCACAAATTGGCACACAAAATATGGATGCAAAAGACTCCTTTTATAGGCTCCCAGCAGGTGCAGCGTCGAGACGCTACCTAGACAGCGTCGCGACGCTACCGCGTCTTCTGGATTTTTCCGCATAGCTGCCTAGCGTCGGGACGCTCCAGGCTTAGCGTCTCGACGCTAGGCCCTGAATCTTCAATAATGGCCCGATTTTGACTCCATTTTTGGGCCTCCAACTTTCTTTTGGCCCAAATACTTCTTGTAATGGATTTTAGACTTGTTTCTTGACCCAAATTGATAATTTTAAGGCTTGGACTTCATGAATTTGGGCTTCTAACTCATTCTTCTTGGACTTTTGGACTCGGATCTTCAATGTAATTCTCCAAATTGCTCCAAAAGACTCCAAAATCATCCAAAATCTCTCAAAATTCTCATTTTTCTTATTTGACTCGGTTTTCTGAAATTTAAACAGAAAATAGCATTAAAGTACAGAATTCAAGCATAAAACAAGCTAAAATTAATAGGAAAATGATGACATTTTTGCATGTCATCACGCCTAACGCATATCCTTCCAGAGATTACCGGTGCAACCCTTTGGTGGTGTTCGTGATAAATTTCCAGCAAGAAAAGGAGCCATTTTGCTGCTGTTTTTGGGTGCAGAACCAAGGAAATTTGGTGAAACAGTTCAAGAACGTCTTCAAAGGTATAGTGTTATTGATCTCGGATCAATAGGATCCAATTTAGATTATATCTAAATATGAAATAGCATGTTTTATAATAAATTTACAGCATGGTTTATTATATTTTATTGTTGTGATTTAATTTGCCTACGTACGGTATTTTAGTTTGAATTAAAATATGAATTAAGGTCTTGATTGTTTCCGCTGCGAAAGGGCTATTATCTCTTCAATTGGTATCCGAGCCTTCTCTGTATTTTAATTTGTGAATTAAAAATTGCGTTGGTTTAAGGTGAGATTTAATTGCATAATGGATGTTAATTTGCTATGAACAAGAGATTAATTGGCCTTTGATTTACAATTTTTTTGGATGTGATCAAATGTAAAGGCCCCTGCATTTTTGGGCAATTTAGATTGTAAATCGAGTCTTTGTAAGTCCAAGTCTAGTTTAGGCTGAAGAACGATGAAGATTCGGGACGAAATTTGGCCAAAGTCGGCGGTAAACGGTGAAGAATTGCAGTTGGAATATTTTGGACGGAATTGAAGATAATTTTGCAAAAGACTGATAACTTCAAAGAGATTCAACTAAAATGAAAAAATAAATAGCAGAAAGTAAAATCCTCAAATTTTAACAATAAACTGAATGTAATATGAACTTATACCTAGCTAAACTACAATTATAACTCATCCACTAAACCCAAAAGAAAAAAAGAACATCCAGTTCATAAAATTATTGTTCACGAATTTGGGGTTGAAAATAATTATGTGTCCACGAGCACAAAAAATTCTTATGATAGATCGTGCTCATAAAACTCCAACAACTACCACCCTATTTGAATGACATAAACAATTCAGGACTCTCAAACTACAAGTTTGAACCAACTGATTCCTTCTAAACACTAATTTTTAGTCTTTTTTCAGGTTAAATTAATTACATGTGATTCATCCAAATTCCAAAACTAGTACACAACAAACTAGCAAGCTGATGCTCTGTTTTTTCAGAAATTTTTAACTTACCTTTCAATATTTTCTTTACAAATCTATTTTAAAAATAAAATAGCCCCGCATCTCTAAGTGTAATAGAAACACTGAATCACTTGCTAACATATTGTGGAATTGATGTGTTTGAACTACCTTGAAGCTAAACTAATTGGTGACTTTGATTTCTACTCTCTGACTCGTTGGTGGTTTGAGAAGCAACAAAGGAAGTAAAAAAACCTATCCATCGTTTTTAAAGCAATCAATTTAAAACAGAGGTGACAGATTCAAGAAAAAAAGTTAACAATATTAATTTGAAAAATCCATCGAATAGAGAGGAAACGATTAAAAAGAGAAAAGGTTAAGAGAAAGAAAAAAGAGAGAAAGAGAGAGAGAGAAAACATAACTCACAGTCTGCAGCAAAAACCCTTAAATCCCTAGAATGTCAAGTGTCGGCGGCTGCCAATTATGATCTTTCCAGATTCCACACTGTTGTACAACGAAGGATAGATTAAATGTCGAGTGCTCTAGTAATGGGGTTGAGGATTCTTCGACGAGGCTGGTGTAGTTGGTCAGAGAAGGTTCAGAGGTGTTGGCTTCGTCCCTGTTGTGAGTGAGGAAGATGATGGTTTGGCTGTGACTGAGGGGGCAGAGAAGTCGTTCAAGCTTAGATGTCTCGTTGACGCCATTGATGAAGTGTTCTGGAGGTGAATCTTCTTCTTTTGTGCAGGCGATTCGGAGGTGTTGGGCATCGTCTCTAATGAAAGACAAATTTGAAGGAGAAGGAGAAGATGACGATTAAGAAGTTAAAAGAGATGATAATGAAGGAGAAGATAAACACGAAGGAGATAGGTTTCTCTGGAAAAAAGAAAAAAGACGAAGAATATAGAAAAGATGATTGCTAGGGCAGAGAAGAAATGCGCAAAGAATTGGTAGAAAAAAGACGTGAAGTGTAACCAGAGCGCTTTTTTTTTTTACTTTTCATAATTCCCGCTTTTTTCCTTTTTTTTTTTCCGTAGCTTTTTATACAAAAAGCTATCCCAAAATGCTATTAAAAGTGGTTTTTATTGTAGTGTACTGGTAAGCAACTCACACCCGGTGAGCCATCAGTCATCAAACAATAAAATCATCATGCTAGGCACACCCATCCAACATACTCTTAAACAATAAACACAGAATCATGCTTCTTAAAACGAGAACTCAACAACAAGACTCATGCTAACTCAACAAAATGACTCATGCATACACACGACATGCTATGCAACCCCACATGGATTCCGCACCATGCTCGCTTTCATAGCACATGATTTACGTGTCATGCCACACACCAAAACACATGAATTTCGCGTCATGCAATGCAACTTAACACGTGATTTCTGCGTCACGCTCCGCACCCAAATATGATTTATGCGTCATGTAACGCACTCACACCCAGCACATGAATTACGTGTGATGTGCAGCGCACACTCAGGCGTGATTTACGCATCACGCTCCGCACTTACAACCCACACGTGATTTACGCGCCACGCTCTGCACCAATAACATGATTTTCGCGTCATGTAGTGCAATCATAATACGTGATTTCCACGTCACGCTCCGCTCAGACAACCCGGTTCACCTCTCAATGAGCACACAAGACCATGCAACTTGACACACATACAACATAGCCCAAAACAATAAAGCAACATGCTTCAAATGCCAATAGATCAACATGCTTTCGATCAATCAAAACAAGTGCTTAACACATAAGTCCAGTTACATATCAAACAACAAGGCATACTAGAAAAGCATTAAACATCAAACATGCTCATTCAGTCAAACATACCCAATAGATAGAAACTACTTACTAAAAACTTGTGAGCGTCTAAAGAACTCCTTAAACAACTCAAAAGATCCAGAAAACCTCCTAAACAACAATGATAACTTCCTAAAGAATTAGAACCAACCTTCTTAATATTTTTAAACATGCAAGAAAGGCATAAATCATGTAAGGAAAGTCTATTTCCTTATTGGACAACCACTCAAAATTTTCAAAAATAAAAACCCAAAACCTTTAGACCATGGGCAACCATGTCTAAGGCAAAACGGACAATGGGTATTCACCAAATGGCAATAATCAAGGCTTTTCAGCCGTTGGACAGCAAGTAGATGACATGAATTCGCACTCTAAGGACTCCTAGAGGATGGGCAACGCTACTAGAGCCTAGTCAAATGATAGATGATAATTTAGCATGCATTTTAAACCACGAACAACAAGTAAAAACTCCTAAATTCATGATTTATGAACCTACAAGGGTTAGATAAAACTAATTAGACGACGCCACATAATGGGCATTAATAGAAGCATGCTTTTAAGCCATGAACAACCAACGATAACCCATTTAACTCACATTCTAAGGGCTCTAAATGTTGGGCAATACTTATAAGGCCTAAGCAACTCATGGGTAATGATTTAAAACATGATTTTAAGGCTTTAATCTCTAATGGGTATCAATCACTTAAGCTATTACACTAAAAACAACAATGAATCTTACCCAAACAGACTCGTTTCCACACTAGACGGGTTATATTAACCTCAAACAGCGTGTTAGAACACTCCTTGGGCAGTGGGTATTCAAGCTTAAGTGATTCGAACTCAATCGATCACTTTTACGGCGCTGCAGATCAGAAAATTCGGCACTAAATTAAATTTCCAGCACCTAAACAACTTGGGCATTCTAATTTAAGCTCTAACCAAGAATGGGTAAGAGTTAAAGCTTACCGAAATCACTAAACGACGCCGGAAACGCCCAAATTGATGCCGAATAGAGGAGAAAACGCGAGGAACTGAGGCTTCGAGCTGCTAGGGCGTGAGATCTAACGAATCGAACCAAGGAACACTTAGATCGGGCTTAAAACAACCAAGAACAACGAAAAAGAAAACTTACCCACAATTTTCTTCCACTACACGACACCAAACATCAACGAGGAGACCCACGAAGAGAGGAAAACAGGAGAGAGAGAGAAAGAAATCCACGAAGGAGAGAGAGACGCGAACGGCTTGGCGCGAGATCAAACAGACAACGGCGACACTGCTGCAGACGGCGGCGGCGGCGTGCTTGCAACGAGGTCTGGGGCAGCGACAACACTATTCCGACGACTGGACGGAAGAGGCGGCGACTGGAAGAAAATTACAGAGGAGAGCGACAGCTGGCTTTCACGGCAAGGAGGGAAATAGATGGAGAGAGAAAAGGGATTTAGGGCTTTTGCTCTTCTTTTTCCTTAATAGAAAGATCCCTTTTCTTAGATTAAATAAAACCCAAGAATAAGAATCTCAATTTAATTAGGAATTAGACTTTATCTAGGATTTTAATTTAAATCTCAAATTTAATTCCTAAATTATTTGGGAAAGAAAATAACCCAATTGATTTGGGATTTGGGTCTTTTGATATTTAAAATAAATATCAAATATTAAACCTCCAAACTTTAGGAATTTAAAGATTTAATTAAAAATCTTTTTTCCCTAAATTATAGAAAATTAATTTAACGACCCAAGGCTGAGCTTAAATTCTATTTTTTTCAAATTAGAATAAAACGCTCAACAGATCCCAAAAGGGTTCGATTTCGAAACGCGGGGCGTTACAATCTCCCCACCTTAAGAACTTTCGTTCTCGAAAGTTGCACATTTAACCACATTGGATGACTAGCCTTGAATCCAACATTAACTCCTCAAGGCACTTAATACTAGTGGCTTTTTGCTCATCGAGCTACTTTCCTCTAGAGTCCCAAAGTTTAAAACTAAGGCACTAGGAGAGTGGTTGATGTACGGATAGCAACTCCAAAATGGCTTCCGCTGCCAACTCACTAGCTTCCACTAGTTCATAGGAAACGAAATATCTAACCGATACAACAAGACAAACTAAAGCAAGGCTAAGATATCACACCACAGAGAGATTAGATGTCAAGGCATCAAGGGAAGATACCCTAGTGGTTCTAACTCAAGATTTGCATGACAGACAAAAGCCACATAAATGAAGGACTGTCTTGAATCGAAACAAATAATACGAATTCAGAGACACTCAGCACCAAAATAGTTCATAGAGAGATATAATAAAAGCATGGAGTTGAAAGCAAGAGACATGCAACAGATCAAGCTATAGAAAGCATACCTGCCGCTACGACATCGCCAACTTCATCCTTCTCTTTAATGAGAGCAAAGACACGCGCCCTTTGCTTGACAGCCTGCCCTGGAGCTTGAAGGGCTCTCAAAGCTGGCTTCTCTTGATTAGGCTCGCCTTTTTGTGGGACACCACTTCGAATAGTGACCTACCTTACCACACTTAAAACAAACTTTTTCACCTGTGTCACATTGACCCACGTGGTGCTTGTTGCACACGTTGCACAGGGGTATAGTAGGAGTCTGCCTCTCAGGTTGCTGGCGTTGGACTTTCTACGGTTGATTCTCCATTACTGGTGTAGAAACCGTATTTGGTCCGACTTGATTTTTAGTAATAATATTTGAATTTTTCCAATATGTGGTGGTCAATTTGTTTTTTGGTATGCCAACAAGAGTTTAGCTCAATTGGCATAACACTGTACTAATAACTGCAAGATCTGTGGTTTGAATCACCCTCCCCTCATATTATCAAAACATTTGTTCTTTTGGTTTGCATTGTTTATTTTCATTTTATTTTATTTTCTTTTTTGTTTTTATTTAATTTATTTCTTTTTTTTATTATTATTTCTTTTTTCTTTTTTGGTCTTCCACTCCCTCTTCCTTCTCCTTCTCCCTCTCCCCCTTATTCTCCCAACCTTCCACCCTCTCCCCCACTTTCTCAACCCATTCCCCTTTTCCCTCAACTGTTTCTCCAAGCTCTCCTGTAAAGGAGAGCTTATGGAGGATGAAAGGGACAAGAACAAAATGTGGAAAAAGAGATAACAATGAGAGGGTGGAGGAAAATGAGTGAGAAAAACCCCCAAAAAAATGAGAGAGTTTCAGAGGAGGAGATTTTAGAGAGAGATCCATAAGAAATCAATTTTATTTTTCTTGAATCACCACGATCCTGATGACCTCCAGCCAACGAACGTCACCATCGCTACTGCAGCCTACATAGTTCTGCCGTCGCCGCTCCGGTTCGAAGACCCATATTGATTCTGACGAGTTCTAAGGTGAGATTTCGAAGGAGAAAGGTAAGAATTGAAGGGGAAAGGTATGTGAATGGAATGAAGAATAAAAGAAAAAAGAGAAGAGAAGAATAACACATAGGAAGAAGAGGAAAGGTAGCGAGTCCCACTTTCTTTTATTTTTTTTTATCTCCACATTTTCTTCTTTTCTTTATCAATTCTTTGTTTGTTTTTTTTTCTTAAAAGTTATTTATTTATTTTGTGATTTGGAGTTTATTCCATTCATTTTTTTTTTTTAATTTGGATTTCCAAATCTAGTTTTTACTTGGATCTTTACTGAGAGTCTCCAAATAAAAGTTTTAATTGGATTTGAATTGGAAGTTTCCAAACTCATTTTAAGTTGGTTTTAAATTGAATTTTATTGCTAATTTCAATTGGACTTTAATAAGAGATTTTCAATTTAAATTGAGATTTAACCTAAAATTTCTAATTTAAATTTGAATTCGTATTTTCTTAATTAATTTCCATTGGGTTGTAATTAAAATTTTCAATTTGTGTTAAATTTGGAACTTTAACACTTTCAATTTGATTTTAATTTGGATTTTCCAAATGAATTTCAAAAATGTTTTTTAGTTTGGTTTTTATTTAAAATTTCTATTTAGAATTAGGATTTTAATTTTATTTCAAATTTGCATGAGTTGAAATTTCAAAGGTTTGGTTTTAAATTGAAATATCATTTTTCTCTTAAGTGGTTTTCCCAATATTTCAATTTTATCTCAAATTGGTTTTTATTTTGAAATTTTCAAATCATTTTCAAATTTGCTTTCAAATTGGATTTCTTATCCATTTCAAACAATTGGATTCTAATTGGAATTTGAATCAATTTGATTCTAATTTGAATTTCAATTATGATTTTCGTAATCAATCTCAATCGGATCTTAATTTGAGATTTAGAGTTTAAATTCCATTTTGATTCTAAATTTGGATTTCCAATTCAATTTTATTTTGGAATTTTAGAAACCAATTTCAATTTAGTTTTGATTTGAATTTTTCGAATAAAGTTTCAATTTTCCTTTGATATCTTAATTTGAATAAAATCAAAAATTGGTTCAATTTGTAATTCCTTATGAATGTCATTTGTCCTAATTTGACTAAATGGATTTCAATTTGATTTTAATTTAAATTTCCATGATTAATTTCGATTTGAGTGTAAATTGAGTTTCTCAAATAAATGTCAATTTGGTTATGTTGAGGTTTCCAAATCAATATCTATTTGGTCTTATGTTGAACAATCAATTTCAATTTTAATTAAATTTGAAGTCAATCATCGTTTATGAATTCTTAATAATTGATTTATGTTTCAATAGTTAAAAAAATTAAATCAAATTTCAAAAACGTTATTTACTATTTTGAAAGGTTAAGATAGATTGGTTATGAATACTTTAAAGCTAATTTTGTACGGGTATTTAAGTTGACCGAAAGGGAACACCCTGCCTGGAAATTAGCCTAAAGTTTAACTAGTCAATTATTTTGGCAATCAAAATTTCAATTTGATCTTAATTTAGAATTTTTCAAATCAACTTCAATTTGATTCTAAATTAGATTTTCCAAATAAATTTCAAAATAGTTTTACTTTAATTCCAAATGAATTTCTAATTGAATTTGGTTTAAACAAATGAAAAAATATTTTTCCATTGAATGGTGTCATACCACTCATGATTATTAGTTCACATTTTATTTTGAAATGTGAAATAATAGATGCGAGACAAATTAGCTCATGTACAACCTATGACGGAGTTGAGATAACTTCTCAAATTTTTGAGGTGACAAATTTTCTTTTAATTAAAAGAAGATTTTAACATCACAAACAATTATTGGGTATAACCCCACTCACTACATCAAAATCTTACTTTCATTTGTAAAGCTAAGGTCAGATCAAGTGAGACATTTTTTATTTTTTTTCTTCAAAATAAAGGACCGTTTCATGTTATAAAAGGATAATTTTAAAATAAAATGTGGTGACCGTTTTTTAAACGGGTGTTGTAGGGGTGCTAATACCTTCCCTACACTCAATCGACTCCCGAACCTAATTTTTGGTTTTCAAAGACCGGTTTTTCTTTAAAATGGTTGACCAATCACACCCCAAGATGATTGGTGGCGACTCCAAACCTCTCACCTCGAAAGAGACCCTTAGGAAAGGACGTCGGCCGTTCCGCGTCGCGATGACGTTGCGACAGCTTGGCGACTCCGCTGGGGACTTTAGAGAGTCAAGCCACTTTAATTTTATTTTTCTATTATCCTTTTATTAATTTATTTGGTTCATTATGTTATTTTATTTTTGTATGATTTATTTCTGTAATTTTAATTTTTTAGATCATCATGCATTTCACACAATCACAGCTCTATACTCGGGCTATACCCTTTAGGATTAGAATCGAGGATGTAGTAGTGTCGACCTTCGAAGGGACATTATTGCCCTCGCATAGGCGCACGAAAAATCCTCACTCAAGTTAGTTCATCTGTTATTTTATAACATCTGGATTAATTTAGAAGTCTTTTATCCAATTAGAGTTAGAATCTTTCTACCCTCACTTCATTCTCATAGTTCTGGGTCATTTATTTTGTATTATCATTATTTTGTGTTTTTTTTTTAAATAGACATGGGTTAATCATGATATTTAGGTTTCAACTCTTTCTTTTTGATACCATCTTACCTTTTTTTAAAGGCTTTTATTAAAAAATGAAGTCATCTTATCCTCGTTGTTTTTGAAAAAAAAAAAAACTTCTTTAAAAAAATAAGGAGTCTTCCTATTTTTGTTTTTTTTTTAAAAAAATATTTGTTTAAAAATAAAAGTCTTTCTATCTTCACTTGTTTTTTTTTTTTAAAAAAAAAAGTCAAGTATTTTTATCTCTTTCGTTTCTTTTAAGGGTTTTTCTCTCTTTCTTTTGGATTTTTCTTTTTTTTTTTTAAAAAAAAGAGGGAGAAAATCTCTTCGAAATGAAGGGGTTTTTTTTTTCCTTCTTCAATTATTTTCCATCTCGTTCAATCCTTGGCCATTTTTTTTCCTCATTCCCCTTAAGTCATGCATCACATTTGAAAGTAGTAATGTTGACCTTCGAATGGACATCATTGTCCTCGGGTAGGTGCATGAAAATTTTTGCTCAAGTTAATTTAATCGTTATTTTATAACATTGAATTAATTTTGGATTTTTTTTCCTCTTTAAGATTGGAATTTTAATCTCACATTATCCTCACCCCTCATGTTAGTTCATTTTGTTATTTTATAACATTTGAATGAATTTGGGACCATTTTAACTTCTAGGATTAGAATTTTATCCTCACATCATTTTCATCACTAAGTTAATTCAATTGTTATCTTATAACAAGGTTGCTCTTACATTGAAATTGAATTGATTTTAATCTCACATTACCCTTACCACTTAGGTTAATTCAATTGTTATTTGAGAACATTGAAATTAATTTGAGATCTTTTGTTTTCGGGATTATAACTTTATCCTCACATCATTCCCATCGCTCAAGTTAATTCAATTGATATGAGATCCTTTGTATTCTAGGATTAGAGCTTTATCCTCACACCATTTCACCAATCAAGATAATTTAATTGTTATTTTATAACATTGAATTGATTTTAAGGTCCCTTATCAGGGTTTGAATCATCCTCATCGCTTTTACAGTTCTTTATCAAATATCATTTTCATTATTTTCATTTTATCATTTCTTTGTAAATATTCTTGGGAAAAAAAAAAAAAAAGAACATTAATGTTTTTTGTTTGGAAACGACAGGATCTTCTGAAAAAAAAAGGGCAAAAAAGAATTTCTTTTATTAGTTTTTTTGTTGTTTCCTTTCTTTTTTAAAAAAAGAAGAAAAGAAAAAAGAAAAAGTGAGTCTCTCCTTTTAAATCTTTTTCTTTTCTTCTCATTTTTTTTTAAGAAATAAATTGTGGAGATAAATTTTCACCTTGAAATAAATTCTCCATATACCTTTCAGAAAAAGAAAAAATTCTTAGATTTTTTTTCTCCTTATAGATTTAAGTTGCACATCTAGCAAATATTTGAGTCTTAGGAGTCATGCATATAGTTTAGGTTCATCTCATTCACGACCTTTGGGATCATACTTTCCATGATGAAGTAGTGTCGACCTTCGAGGGGATATAATTGCTCTTGTGCAAGCACATGAAAAATCTTCACTCAAGTTAATTCTTTGTTATTTTATAACATTGAAATTATTTTTTTGGCTAACTCTTAGAGGTTCGAATTTCTCACTTTAATAGGGTTAGAATAATCTTCAATTCACCCTTCATCACAATATTTTCTTCATAAATCATCATCTAGGGTTAGAACATTCGTACAATAGAGTAGTGTCAATTTTTAATACCCGCATTCCTCATATCCACTCATTCATCATAAGGATCTCGAGTTCATCTTTAGAACAAGAGTGTCATGCATTTGGATCCATGTTCACATTTGCGAAAAGTTGTGACACATTGACTCTCATGCGAACACAAAGAATATTTCACTCATGTTCATGGTTAGGAGACATTTTCTCTTCATGAGATGCATTTAGGACTTAATTCATGCATTTCAATCCATGTTTACAATTTACACATTTTTCCCATACATCATTATCTCATATTTCATGTTAATGTCATTTTTGTAAAAAAAAAAAATCTTCTTGCATTTTTAACTCAATAATGGAATAATATCTTCTCATACATCAATTTCATTTTTTTTTATCACATTCTTCGATCACATCATTCAGTTGCATTTCATGAAAAAAAAAAAACTTGTACAATCCTTTTATCTTTTTCTAAAAGCAAATGGCTCAACAACCACATGTTCATCGTTCTTACAAACTACAAGGCAAAGACATGGAAGGACAAAATGTTGAGCAATCTCATGAACAAGCCATAAAAATTATTTCTCTTTTGGAGAATGGTGAAACAGTAGCAGATGTCTCTCAACTTAACATCCCAGTCAATAATCATGGCGACTCACCTTATTCGCACAAGTCGGCAATATCTCTTTGTCAGCCAACTAGAGATTTCACTCAACCACAGTCATCACCCCCCCTTCCCACTTCACCAAGCTATCAATTTTCATTTTTTTTCAAGAGGGTCAATCAGCATAAGCCGTCAAACTGAATTTGCGTTCCATAAACTTATCCAATTGAAAGCAACTTCCAATGTTCCTAAACTTCATGATCCTGTAATTTGAAGAGCCTTGACTAGAAAAGGCCGGTAAAAATTTATTGCCAAGAAAATGTTGAAATTCTTGAGAAAATATTAAATGTGATTGAAGGAACTGACATCTTTGGTAATGTTTGTCCTACCCAATTATGTCTGGTGTCGAACGGGGTTATTCCACCCAAACGAGGTTATTCCACCCAAATTCAAAGTACCTAAGTCTGGAAAATATGATGGGACGTCTTTTCTCAAAAGCCACCTCGTTATGTATTGCAAAAGATGTCAGCACATTCTCAAAATGACAAGCTCCTCATACACTATTTTCAAGATAGTTTAATTGGTCCAGCATTTAGACAGTAGACACATACGTTCTTGGAAGAACTTGGTTGATTCCTTTTTGAAGAAATACAGGCATAGACATGACTCCTGATCAATTATACTTGCAGAACATGGGGATGAGGGAAGCCGAGAGCTTTAAAGAATATGTTCAAAGGTGGAGGTATACAACTGCACAGGTGCACCCATCTTTAACTAACAAGGAATTGACAACTATGTTCCTTAATACCCTTGAATCTCCCTACTATGATCGAATGATAGGAAGTGCATCCACCAATTTTTCAGACATCATGATGATGGGAGAAAGAATAAAATACAGTGTTAAGCTTGGAAGGATATTCGATAATGCAATTGAATCGAAGACAAAGAAGACTGCTCAAAGGATCAACAATTCCAAGTAATATTTTCTACGCCAAGACTCATGAACAACTACAAAGGAAATCAGCAAAGTTCTCCTCAAAGCCATTTGCTCATTCACCTATTTGGCAGCATAATCCACAACCAATAAGGTTGATTGTTTCTTACAATCATAATGGTAAAAGGTATCAAAGGTGGAAAATGTCGATCCAATACGAGTTGCATTTATCGAGTCTTCGTTGTGCTTATATAGGAAAAACCTATTGGTACTCATGCTTACAATACCAACTCAAACTCTCCATACCCAAAGTAGTGGGATCCCAATATCATGGAAGAGCTTTAGGTCACGCTTGAAGGAATCGAAGCATCATGTGCAAGATCGAATGAAGGCAGTTCAACCATTAATCACTAGAGTTTGGAGCTTTTATTCACATGAGAAGAAATATTTAGTTTATCTAATAAAGTCTCTACTTCCCTTTGAATTGTCTTTAAGATTATGAAATTCAAAGATAGACAAGGGCCCGTGACTCAAGGAAACATGCATAAAATATGATTATCATAAGTTGCTAAGTAGTCAGGAAGAACGTGGGCATGTGGAAATTGAGCTATTTTCTTTTGGTCGAGGTTTCATCATACATGCATTTACGCATCATTCATTTCATATGTTTTTTCAAAAGAAAGGAAGTGGTTTTTTATTGTAAACAAAAGTAAAACCACATGTTTCTTCCAGAAAATTTTAGAATCAAAGCTTACTTTGATCATTCTTGTCAGTGAAGAGCTTAACAATAATCTTGGACAACCATAGTAAGTTTTCATTTGGAGGAATTGTGAAAAAAATGAGACAAAAAAAAAGCAAAAAAAAAAAAAAAAAAAGAAGAGAAGCAAAAAAAAAAAAATGTTCTCACTACTTTCACCGAGAAAAAGGAAAGTGGTCAAGTCTCAATCATTTTTGTTGCCTTTTGAATGGTTTTCACACTCCATTATTGCAAAATCATAGTCTCAATTAAAGGCAATTTTATCCTGACCTCCATATTTCTCATGTGTTAAAATATCATATTACCATATCTCCTTGAACAAGGTTTGAATTTTCACACTAGGGTAAATACCCTTTATAGTGAGGATCTAGAATTACTCACTGAAAAACCTTGAGCCTAACCCACCACACATGTGATTTTTGGTAAGCCAGCATGAATTACTGATTCACCATCAAACCCCTTGCTAAACTCATCATGTATAGCTGTGGTGAATTTCCATATTTTTCTACCCACCTGAGAACCTTTTGCTAAGCCTGTCACATCTAACCATGAGACAAACGTTCAAAACTACCAATTCGATGTTACCAAGAGAGTTTCAATAGTAATGAAATAGGAATTAGACTCTTATGATTTACTGCTTCATAATTAAGACTTGTAGTTGTTTGAGTGTTCCTATATTTCACATATTTTTCAATTACACTCTTCCTACCATTTCTATCTTTTGTCTTCTCTCCTTTTATTAGAATGTGACTCAGGACTAAGGATGATAATCTTGAGAACTTGGACTTAGTAACTTAAGAAATTGTCTCGAAGTCTCAAATTCTTTCAATGAGTTTTGTCTGAAAAATAACCCTATCATGGTACCAAGGAACATCGACAAAAAAACAACATGGAGTGATTATTGAAATTGGCAAAGGATGACTTACGCATGATTGATCTTTTATATGTGATTGCACCATATTCTGCTAGTCATGAAAAAATATATTTGGCCTAAAAGAAAATGAAAAAAAAAAAGAAAAAGAAAAAAAAAGAAAAGAAAAAGAAAAGAAAAGAAAAAATGAAAAAAGAAAAAGAAATGTACAAGGCCAGGATAATTCTTAAATTGCATGATTGGGGCAATCAATATAGATCAAGAGGTCATACCTGCAAAACGATTTGAAGATTTTCTTTGTCAATCATCAACTGAGCAAGAATCTTCATTGTAGACACCGTATTTGGTCCGGCTTGATTTTAGTAATAATGTTTGAAGTTTTTCAATATTTGGAAGTCAATTTGTTTTTGGTATGTCAACAAGAGCATAGCTCAAGTGGCATAAAGTCATATTAACAATCATAAGGTCTTTGGTTCGAATCTCTTTCCTTGCATATTATCAAAATTTGTTTTTTAGTTTTCATGATTTATTTTCATTTTCATCTTATTTTCTTTTTTTTTTGTTTTATTTATTTTATTTTTATTTATTTTATTATTTTATTTTATTCATTTTTTTTCCTTCACTCCTCTTTCCACGTTCTCCATCCCCCCTCATTCTCCCAACCTCTCCTATTCTTTCTCTCTCTCCCTTTTTCTTCTCCATTCCCCTTCATTCTCCCAACCTCCCATTCTTTCCCCATCTTTCTCAACTCTCCCCTTCCTTCTCCCAACCTCTCATTTTTTCCCCATCTTTCTCAACTCACTCCCCCTCTTTCTCAACTCACTCCCCTTCTTTCTCCCAACCTCCCATTCTTTCCCCATCTTTCTCAACTCTCCCCCCTTCCTTCTCCCAACCTCTCATTCTTTCCCCATATTTCTCAACTCACTCCCCCTCTTTCTCCCAACCTCTCATTCTTTCCCCCTTTTTCTCAACCCCTTCCTCCAAGCTCTACTATATAATGAGAGCTCATGGAGGATGGAGAGAAAGAAAGAACAACAAGGACACAAGAAAAAAGAGAAGAATAGTGAGAGAGCTTAGAGAGAGAAAGTGAGTTTGAGAGGGAAAATAGAGTTTGGAGAAGGATTTTCCAAAAACCAAAGCTACCGTCGCCACCTACCGCCGCCGCCGCCACTGCCGTACCGCCACCGTGCCGCCGCTTTTTTTTTTTTTTATTTCCAACAAGCTCCTAAGTGAGGGAAAGTGGAAGAGAAAAAAGAAAAAGAGAGGGAAGGAAGTTGGGGAAGAAGAAAGAGGAAAGTGAATAAGGTGAGTCCCACATTTTTAAATTCTTTTATTGTTTTTTTATTATTTTTTCTATGTATCCAAATTTTTCCATTTTTCATTTTGGCTATGAATTTGAGTTTCCCAAATCAATTGCAATTTATTTTATTTCATTTTCTAATTAGAAATTTAAATTGATTTATTTTAGACTTCTAAAGAACTTTAATTGGATATTAGTTGAAAGTTTTTTTTATCTAATTTCAATTAGAGTTTATTTGGGAGTTTCCAATTTCAATTCGATTTTAATATGACATTTTCAACTTTAATTGTCTTTCTTATTAATTTTAGTTGGATTCTAACATAAAATTTCTAATTTGAATTTGAATTTGTATTTTCCTAATAAATGTTCACTAGTTTGTAATTAGAAAATTCAATTTTCTTTAAAATGGAAATTTTAATGTTTTGAATTTTACTTTAATTTGAATGGTTCAAATGAATTTCAAAGGGTTTTGAAATGCTCAAATGAATTTCAAACTAAGATTTTCAATTTGATTTTCACTTGATTTTTTTTTTTTTTAAAAAGACGATTTTAAACTTTCCTCCCATTGGTTTCAATAATTAATTTGGAATTTTATAATAAATTTTTAATTGGATTTAATTTGGGATTTCAACTTTTGTTTGTTTTTAATTTGATTTCATTTTGACATTTACAAATGAATTTCAATTTGGAATTGCCCAAATGAATTTCAATTGGAATTTTATTTGAATTTTCACCCTCAATTGGTTTTAATCTTGAATTGAATGAAATCAATTCAACTTTTGTTTGTTTTTAATTTGATTTCATTTTGACATTTACAAATGAATTTCAATTTGGAATTGCCCAAATGAATTTCAATTGGAATTTTATTTGAATTTTCACCCTCAATTGGTTTTAATCTTGAATTGAATGAAATCAATTCAACTTTTGTTTGTTTTTAATTTGATTTCATTTTGACATTTACAAATGAATTTCAATTTGGAATTGCCCAAATGAATTTCAATTGGAATTTTATTTGAATTTTCACCCTCAATTGGTTTTAATCTTGAATTCATGGAGTTTCAAAGTGATTTGGAATTTTTCAGTAAATGTCAATTTGGTTCTAAATTAAAGTTTCCAAGTCAATGTCTTTTGGTCTTAGATTGAAAATCAATTTCAATTTTAAACTAAATTGGAAATCAATTTCGATTTTGGAAAGGTTAAATCAAATTTCAAAAACATTATTTAATATTTTGAATGGTTAAAATAGATTGATTATGAAAACTTTAATGCTAATTTTGTCTAAGAACGGGTATTTAAGCTGACCGAAAGGGAACACCCTGCCTGGAAATTAGCCTAAAGTTTAACTAGTCAATTATTTTGGCAATCAAAATTTCAATTGGATCTTAAATTAGAAAATTTTCAAATCAACTTCAATTTGATTCTAAATTGGATTTTCCAAATGAACTTCAAAATAGTTTTACTTTAGTAATTCCAAATGAACTTCTAATTGAATTTGATTTAAAAATGAAAAAATATTTTTCCATTGAATGGTGTCATATCACTCATGATTATTACTTCACATTTTATTTTTGAAATGTGAGGTAATAGACAAATTAGCTCATGTATAGCCTATGACGGAGTTGAAATAATTTTCAAATTCTTGAGGTGAAAGATTTTCTTTAATTAGAAAATTTTTACATGATAATAAAGTCATGGGTTAACCCCACTCACAAAATTAAATCCTTACTTTATTTAAAGATAAGGTGAAATTAGTGAGACAATTAATTTTCAATTTTCATTTTTTTTTTGTTTATTTTCGTTAAGACACGGACCTTTTGTTTAATGAATTCGAGTAATAAAATAAAATGTTTTCAAACGGGTGTTGTAGGGTGCTAACACCTTCCCTACACACAACTGATCCCCGAACCTAATTTTTGGTTTTCAAAGACCACTTTTTTTAAAATGGGTGACCAATCACACCCCAAGATGATTGGTGGCGACTCCAAACCTCTCACCTCGAAAGAGATCCTTAGGAAAGGACGTCGGCCGCTCCGCGTCGCGATGACGTTGCGACAGCTTGGCGACTCCACTGGGGATTTTTTTTAAGAGGGTCAATTCCGTTTTCATTTTTTTTTATTTATTATTCGATTCATTTTGTTATTTATTTATTTATTATGTGGTCCATCTTATTTTATGCATAGTTATTATTGGAGTGACTTGTGTGAATATATTTTGTGCTTTAATGAATGCATGGTTAATTCATATTATATTGTCATGCATATCACACACAACCACAGCTCTATACCCGGGCTTTACCTTTAGGATTAGGATCGAGGATGTAGTAGTGTCGACCTTCGAAGGGACATAATTGCCCTCGTGCAGGCGCATGAAAAATCCTCACTCAAGTTAGTTCATTTGTTATTTTATAACACTTGGATTAATTTGGGGACCTTTTTATCCATTAGGGTTAGAATTTCTCTACCTCACTTCATATTCATGTCATCATTTTGTATTATCATAGGTTTCAAAGTCCACTCTTTTAGGTGTCACTTGTTTTTTTTCTTGTTTTAAAAAAAAAGGGCTTAAACTTTAAGTTTTCTTTTCAAGAATTTAAGTTTTGTAAAAGAAAATTCTTTTAAAATAAAGTTTAAACTTGTTTTAAAAAAAAAAAGGTTTTCTTTTCAAGAATTTAAGTTTTTGTCAAGAATAAAAATTATTTGAAAAATAAAGTTTAAACTTGTTTTAAAAAAAAATGTTTTCTTTTCAAGAATTTAAGTTTTTGTCAAGAATAAAAATTATTTTAAAAAAAAAAAGCTTAGACTTTGTAAAAAAAAATTTCTCTTTTAAAGGATTAAATTTTTTTTTCAAATAAAATTCTTTAAAAAAGTTTAACTTTGTTTAAAAAAAAAGCTGTTTTCTTTTCAAGCATTTTAAGGGGTAATTTCTCGAATAATGTACTTTTAAAAAAAAATGAAAAATCTAATGTAGTTTTCAAAATAAAAATATTAATAATGTACTTAAAATAACAAATTACAAACTTAGGGTGAAGTTTGAAAGTAATGACAAAAGTAGGGTCGTGAAAATCGTGTACCAGGTACACGATTTACAGTTGGATAAAATCGTGTACGTGGTACACGATTCCAATAAGCATCGCGTACCTGGTACGCGATTTACGTGGGAATAATCGTGTACCAAGTACACGATTCCACATGAAACTCGTGAACCTGGTACGCGATTTACCATGAAACTCGTGTACCAGGTACACGAGTTTAATTTTTGTTTTTTTTTTTTTACACGAGTTACCACATATTATATTTAAATTTTATTTCGAAGTAATGTAGATGGATATTTTTCTAAAATTTTACAGACAACAATTTTCTAGAATAATTTCGTCTTTTACAAAAGCGAGTAAGAAAAATAAGTAAAATCCTAAGTGCCACAGCGACGTGGTCTTCTCTGACGAGCTCCACGACGAGGTTGAGGCGCTTCCATGTGTGATTGATGATGAATCACATCATCAATATCTTGTTGAGTTATGTCACCATGACCAGAACTTGAAGCAATGTCGGTCTGATCTGCTAGTGACTGAACTTGATGAGCTAAAGTGTCATCATCAACTATAGGAGGTTCTTCATCTTCATTCTGCTGTGGAATGTCTGCAGCTTGTTGTCGACGGCGTCTACGACGAGCACGTGTCCGATCAGTGTCAGCAACGGTAAGCCTCCTAGTTTGTTGAATGATATCAGTTATGTTCGTGACATACTGCTCACACATAGAACCTAACTGTGGTATATTTTGTTCCACAGAAAAATGTTGCACATCTCGAACAAAGTTATTCTGCAAGAAGAAAATAATTAAAATAGTAATAATATTTGTAACTGAAATTCAGTAATAACAAAATGAAAGTATACTATACCGTGCAAGCATAATAAGCACCCTCACGCGTGATATATCTTCTCGTGATTGAATCATACCAGTGTAAGTAGTCATCAGACACAACTGGCATCTCTACTATGTCGCCCAAGACACAATGATCACGACGTGCACGCCACAGTGATATATATGATGCATGATGATGTCGCCAATCGTGATCGTACTTACCTCTCAAGTCTAACTGATGTAACTCAATGACTGTATCGCAATATGGCGGAACCATTTGTTGCATTCCAAATTGTCTTAGTACTCGATTTGGGTAATGCCACTCTACAATATGAAAACATATGAGAGGGCTTACAGTCAACCAAATCTCCCGTCCATTAAGACAATAGTCTGGTAGTAAGGCCATAATCTCAGGTGTGTATGGTGTCCATGTGATCTGAAATTTATAAAACAATAAATTTATTAATGTATATTTTTTTAAAATAAGAAAAAATTTTATTACTATTTTACCTGGTTGGGCATAAGACGATCAAATGTAATACGATACATGATAAACAAATTTGTAGTTTGCTCAGATGCAGCAAAAATTCCATTCCATCTGCACATTATACAATACAATTAAAGATATTATTATGCAAATTCATGATAAATTTAAATTATACGTAAATTTAACATACCGAGCACTAAGTGGGCGTCCAGCATAATTACCAGGGGTCGGCAAGTCGTGTAGTGGTGCGACAATAGAAAACCGATCGAACGCCCAAACTTGTAGTAGTATTAGTGGACCGGCTATCTCTAATGCACTGGCACTACTAGCTCGACATAATTCTCTATACAACCATGCAAGACATGCACTACCCCAAGAATATTGTCCAGCTGTCTCGAAGTTTTCTAAAAGTGGAAGAAACATGAGATGCACAAGTGTGTTGGACTTGTCAGCAAATAAAAACCCTCCAATTAATTGCATAATAAAGGCTCTCGCATGCCTCTGTATTGTGATCTCATCGGCATTGGGGGACAAATCTGCAAACTGTGCTGCCAACCATGGAATGCTTAATCTGGATCCATGCAATTCAGGGGGTCGAACTCCCAAAAAATCCTCACATACCTGACCCCAATTATATTGCAGTGAGCCAGTTACAGGTTCTCCATCTATAGGTAATCCGAACTGCAATGCAACATCTTGAAGTGTAACAGTACACTCTCCACAAGGCATATGAAATGTATGGGTTTCTGGCCTCCATCGTTCAACTAACGCAGTAATAAGATGCCAATTTAGTTGCATGAACCCAATCTGCACAACCCCCCAAAATCCGGCTTGTTGTACATAAGGCACGATGCGTTGATCTATATTGATATTTCTGTTAACCACTGCCTCTCTTCTTCGACATTGTAAGATAGTAGTGGATTGATCATCCCATATCGACTGTGAACGGTGCGTACGTTGTAAATATAATTGTCTTGGGTTAATTGGCCCAGGTTCCATATTTATACTGAACATTGTAAAACACATAAGTCCATTAGCAACTAATAAATCAAGATTCATTACAAAGAAAACATAATCCATTACAAAGTCTATTACAAACCCAATCCATTACAAACAAAGTCTACTACAAAGTCAATATTACATAATCCCTTACGAAGTCTATTACAAACCCAATCCATTACAAACAAAGTCTACTACAAAGTCCATTACAAAGTTCATTACAAAGTCAATATTACAAAGTCCATTACACGAGCTCCATACCTGTGGATGAAATTTAACAAAATCAAATTCAATTTAATCAACTAATGTTTAGAAATGAAATTTGAATCAGAATAAACCTTTTTCATCCATGTGTTGAAGATGAAGCGCCTAAAGTGCGAGTTGGACAAGTGCGCTTGTTATGACCTTCTCGTTTACACAAACCACAACGCACTTTTGTACCAGCTTCTCGCCAATCCATCTCATTATGAATTCGTTTAGATTTTGGTCTTCCATGTTCCCTCAACAAATGCTTGTTTGGACGAAGTGTGTCAAATTGTACCTCTGGCCAATAATCTCTATGTTGAATACGATGAAATTGACTTTCATAACATCGCTGGTATTTTGATAGCTTGTATGTTTCATCAACAAAGGGTAAGTGTGCCAAATGAATGTGATTACAAGCTGCAATTACATGAGAGCAGGGGATTTTGTAGATTTGCCACTTGTTACAGGTGCATGAGTTATCTTTTAAGCAAACAACTTGTGTTTGCTGACCCTTATATGGAGAAATCATACTTATTCCTGTTTCAATTTCAAAACTAGAAGTACTTCTATCAACAGACTTCACAGTATGTGCAGCAGCTCTCTTTTCCCACCTCCTGAGTCTACTTAAAGCATATCGTGTATACGTTTCACCACGATCAAATGCTTCACTGATTTCTTCTCGACGTTGTTCAAAATAATGAATTGTCCGATACCAAGTGCACTTAACCAATGCCGTGATGGGCAACATTCTAGCTCCCTTGAACACACCATTAATACATTCAGCTAGGTTTGTAGTCATCCATCCATAGCGATACCCATTGTCATGTGATTGTGTCCACTTTTCTAGATTCATGTGAGTGAAAAATTCAAGACAATCAGGATTTAATCGCTTTAACTCTTTCATACATCGATTGAACTTACGTACTTGGTGCTGACGTCCTGCCCTATAGACCAAGTCTTTGAGCTGCTTCGATTTATACTTTTTATTAAAGTTACTTGCCACATGACGAAGACAATATCGATGGTATGCTCTAGGTTCACTCCAACCATTTTCTTCATCATTCACAGCAGCTAATATGCCTCCATGTCTATCAGAAATTAAACATATACCATCTCTCTGTGTAACATGGGCACGTAAGGCACGTAAAAACCATGACCAACTAGAAGTACTCTCCTCTTCCACAACTGCAAAGGCAAGGGGAAATATATGTCCATTTGTGTCAACAGATGAAGCTATCAATAATTTCCCTTTATACTTGCCATAGAGGTGTGTACCATCAATCTGAATCATTGGTCTACAGTATTTAAAACCTTCTATTGCAGGACCAAAGGACCAAAAGACTCGACCAAGAATTACATTGTGCGGTACCTCAGTTGGAATGAAGTCAAATTCAACTCGAGATGTTGGATTGTAGTGTACAACAACCATCAACCAATAAGGAAGTTCTTCATACGATTTTTCCCAATCACCAAATACTTTTATCAAAGCTTTTCGTTTAGCTTGCCATACACGTCTATAATTAACACTATAACCATAATCTTTCTCTATAGTTTCTTGCAATAATGATATAGAAACTCCAGGATCACTTCGAACAAGATTTTGAATTTCATTACACATAAAATCTGAGTCTAGTTGTGAATGGTCTTGGGTGAGTTCTGGATATAAACACGAATGTTCCCCTTCAAGCTTCGTAATTTCGAACATTCCATGAGTTTTTCGCCGACAGGCACGAAGTCTCCAATTGCACCCTTCATCCCACTGTTTGCACTTCACATACCAAATATCTTGATTTGATTCCACCACAGTAATCTGGTAATGGTTTACAACACAATATTTTTTTACGGCAAGTTGTAGATCCTTTTTATTCTCAAATAATAATCCTTTAGTGATTACATTTGGGTTCATTTCTACACACCTTGCCCCTTCTTCCAATGTAGACCCTACTTCACATATTGAATTAGTAATCTCCCAATCTATATGTGTGAAAATATCTGAAGGTGGCTCCTCATTTGGCTTTCTAGGGGGAGGATTAATATTAACATTCTCTCCAAATAATTCATCAACTTCTGTCTCTATATCACTATCCCCACCATTTCCAGGTTCAAGAATCACTAACTTCTCACGAGCCAATGACATATTTTACCAATTTGACTATAACTGAGAAAATTAGAAAAATATTAATTACATTTTATTTTTTTTCAACTGCATGAAAAATATGTCACACCAATCCGAAAAAAGTCAAAAAATTAAATAAACAAGTCCAAAGAGGCCCAACAAACAAGTCCAAAACTCAAACAGCTCAAATCAGTCCACAACGACCCAAAACAATCCAAAAACAGCCCAAAAGCAATATATATCTAAGTCCAAAACTCAAACAGCCCAAACCAGTCAAAAAACGACCTAGATCAGTCCAAGAACGACCCAACTCAATCCAAAAACAGCTCGAAAGCAATATATATCTAATTCCAAAACTCAAACAGCTCAAATCAGTCCAAAAACGATCCAGATCAGTCCAAAAGCGACCCAAATCAATCCAAACACAACCCAAGTCGGTTCAAAATATACTTAAAGCAATATATATATAAGTCCAAAACTCAAACGATCCAAATCAGTCAAAAAACAATCCAAATCAGTCCAAAAACGACCCAAAACAATCCAATAACAATCCAAATCAGTTTCAAATAATCCATAAGCATACGAAGCACTAAAACAGTCCACAAACTAAAAATCTATCACTAAAATAATCCATAAACTAAAAATCTATCACTAAAATAATGTTTTTATACGAAAAAAAGAAAAAAAAATATATATACATACCTAGGCGGCGGCGAACGGCGTGGAACTCGGCGGCGGCGGTGGCGGCGAGATCACAGCTCGGCGGGACGGCGGAACGACGGCGGCGGCAACTTGGAGCGGCGGCGACGGCACTTGGAATGGCGGCGTAAGATGCAGAAATCAGAAGAAGGGAGAAAAAGCCGAGGGGGGGGTCGCGGGTCTGCGGCGCGTTCACGACTGGGGTAGGGTTTCATGGACCACAAAATCGTGTACCTGGTACACGATTTTGTTAAGTAAATCGCGTACCAGGTACACGAGTTAGCTGGCGCGACGTCAGCGCCAAATCAGCGCCAAATCAGCGCCAACCTGGTGATGTATGCCTCGTCAGCGTGCCAACACAAAAGTCGCGTACCAGGTACGCGAGTTACCCTCGGAATCGTGACCACGGTCCACGACTTATTGAAATCGCGGTCGACGTACACGAGTTAGCTACCCTATTTTTGGAATTACTTTTAGAACGCCCCTAAATTTGTTTTTTTTTTTATTAAAGTACATTATTAATAAAAAAAATCCGCATTTTAAGTTTTGTCAAGAGAAAAACTCTTTGAAAACTAAATTTGAACTTTGTTTTTTTTAAAAAAAAAAAAAATTTGAAGTTTTGTCATGAATAGAAATTCTTTGAAGTTTAAAATTAAGACTTTGCTTGAAATTCTAAAGAGTTAAAAGTTCTGTCAAAATAAAAGTTCAAGTTTTGTTTACATGAATTTTATTTTTTTTTATTTTTTTATTTTTAGCTTAATTTTTGTTTTGAAAGAGGGGTTTTCTTTTAATAAAAAAGTTTAATTTTGACAAGACAAAGAAATTTTTGTAAGATTGGTTAAAGAGTTCAATTTTTTTTTTTTTTTTTTTGTTTAAAAAGAGTTTTTAAGAGATTGAAGTCTTGCCAAAACAAAAAACTTTCTTTAAGAGGAAAAACTTGTTTTCTAAAAAAGTCTTTCTATTTTGTTTAATTGGAGAAGTAAATATTTCTACATTCTTTCCATTTTAGATTTTTACTCTCCATTTTCTTTTTTATTTTATTTTATTATTTTTTGTTTTCCTAAAAAGAGTTTATCCCAAGCGTTTTTTTTTCCCTTTACTCCATTTGAAGTCGAATTTAGTATTTAGTTTAGCCATACCATTTAGTTTGGGTCCTACATCATGTTTTGGAATTAGTAGTGTCGACCTTCGAGGGGATTGTGAATGCTCCCGTGTAGGCACATGAAAGGTCCTCCCCATTTTTCATGACATTAAGTAGTTTTCTCACATTTTCAAATTAAATTAATTTCTTCATGGTACTATCTTGCTTTTTTAGATGAAGTAATGTCGACCTTCGAGGGGATTGCGAATGCTCCCGTGTAGGCGCATGAAAAATCTATTTTAATTTAAAGCGGTAGTTAATTATTATTTCCTTACATTTTCTTTTTCTCCAAAAAGGAACAAAATGAATGCCAACGTACCCATAGAGTCGATACGGTCATCTTCCTCTGAGTATGATGAGTTGAGTACTGTGCTACAATGGGCAGAGCAGACACAACTAAAGCATGGGGATAATTTGCCTTTTAAAAGCCCTGTGTCGTCATCCTTCTCAAGTCAAGTTCAGATCATTGCTAACGAGCTAGGGGAGCTGAAAGCCATTTGGGAAGGTTTAACGCCAGAAAGAAGATTTTTGTTCTCAAAGAGATACGACCATATTGCAGACCTCATGTATATTCCAGTTAATCGGTTCACCGTCCAGGCTGTGTTAGAATTCTGGGACCCGGCCTACAGGTGTTTCGTATTTCAAGATTTCGACTTAGTCCCGACCATTGAGGAATACCATACGATGCTGAACATTGAAGAAAAAGGTGGAGAAATGATCTATTGTTTCAACCCACAACTAACTGCAAAGAGAACTTTATCCAGATTTCTAGATGTACACCTAAAGGAAGTGCAGAAAAATGTGAAAGTGAAAGGGGTTGAAGAGTCTATATCTGCAGATTATCTAACAGAACTCGCTCGCAAACACATAAATGAAGAAAGGGGCCTGGTGCTGTTAGCTTTGTGCATCTATGGGATGGTCTTGTATCCCAAAGTTAAAGGATATGTGGACGGTGATGTTTTGAAGTTATTCTTCGGCATTGAGCAAGGGGTGGATCCAGCCATACCTCTTCTAGCGGAAACGGTTCGGGCGCTCAATTATTGTAAGTCCAACAAAGGCAGGAAGTTGAGATGCTGTGTGCCCTTACTCTATATTTGGGTGCATAGTCATTTTAAGTTCCCAGAAGATTTTGGCTGTCCAAAAATCAACTTCAGCAGCACGTGGAATCTAACAAGGAGTACAATTGCAGAATTTGGCACGACCCCATGGAACTCAAGTTTTCCGAGGAAAGAAGCATGGGTGTCTTTCTTTTCGAATTCCAAATTAGAGCATGTGATTTGGAAGGCACATTGGATGCCCCTAAAAGCCTTAATCTACAGATGCGGGAGCTTCCACACAGTTCCTCTAGTAGGCCCTTGGGGATGCGTCCATTATGCTCCGTTGTTGGCCTTGCGACAAAGTTGGTTTAAACAATTCATACCAACAACTCATGGTCTGCATAAATTAGAATTTTCCTACAGTTGTGAGGATTCTAACGAGAAGAAGCGACAAATGCTGACTTCCTGGAGAACAGTTAGAAGGATAAATGGCAATAGTCACTCTGAGGGAGTTACTCCAGAATATCTGCAATGGCGCATTAAGAGAAGTAAGATCCCAATTACGACTCGTGACAATGTGGGAGAATCATCCAGTAGAGCAGTAGATAAGTCTAGCCAGCTAGCGACAGAGCGAAATGAGTTAGTGGGAAGAAATCAAACATTGAAACTAGAAAATGAAAAATTACAGCAAGAGGTCAAACGTTTGATGGACCAGGTAACTCAAGCTAGTGGCAAACTCGAAAAAGTAGAGAGAGTTTCAAAAAACCGAGCCAAGCGGGAAAGAGATTATGATATATTGGACGAGGAGAATAGAAGATTGATTAAGGAGAATCACGCTTTGAGGAATGAAAATACTGCATTGCGAAAGGCAACTCGTTCACAAGAGGATAAGATCAAAGACCTTTCAAGAGGCAAAGAGACTCTCTTAGAGTTAGTTGCGGAATTAAACGAAACCATCAACAAGCAGAAAACACAACTTATCGAGTTTGAAGAGGCCAATACTGCTCTAAGGCGAACGCTAGACAATCTACGCGTGAATATACAGGCTCAGTCAGAAGAGTCTGAAGCTTTTAAAAGTTATTCAAGCTCGTTGGAACGTCAGCTCCAAGCATTTCAAAGGGCAAGCGAACAGTTGTCACTAGAGAGAGGACAATTAGAGGAGAAATACTCCTCATTAAGGGAAAATTATGCCACTATGAGAGATGACATGCAGATAATTCTTGGAAAAGTAAGTCGAACCATGAACACTATCAAGATCATGGCTAGGAGAGCCCGAGGATTTTCAGAATGGGCAAGGGATCTGCGAGAGAATACATCACCTATGGCCTCTAATGCGGAGGAGTTGTTTGAGTTTTTAGGGATGATTCGTAGAGACCTTGGGTACTTTGGTCACTTTCATTAATGTTCCCTGTCTTCTTGTTTTCCAATTCTCCAATTGTTTATTTTGTAGATATATTCATTGTTTTTTTCCTTCAATAATAAAATTTCATTCATTCATGCATCTCATACTTTTCTTATTTCTTTTTACTTTCTCTAAGACCTTTCTTTTAAAAATAAAAACAGAACAATAAAATAGCTCGTTCAACAAGAGTCTACCACACTAGGCGTAGAACAAGGATTATGGAAGAAAAGGGTGAACAAGAGAAGACTAAGCGGGACATCGAGGAAATCGGGGAAAAGGTTGATGCAATCATTGCCGCTTTGGAAAAGGGCAAAATGATTGCAGATACAACTGCACCAGACACTCCGATTGGAAACCCTCAAGCTGGCCTACCATTTCCACCCAGTTTCGCTTCACATATTCGTACGACAGCAGAAACGTCCATGCCACAACATACTTCCTACAACCCCTTATATGACATACCTGTTGGGCAATACCCTTTTCCATCATTTAAAGAAGGTCAAATTCCCCAATTACCCATGGCAAGCCAAGCTGGTGCTTCTTATTTCAAGCCAGAATTTTCAAAAATACCTTTTGCGGTCCCCAACTTGGATGACCCAGAAGTAAAAAACGAGTTAGCCACACCCTCTAATGAAAAACTTGAAGTTCTAGAGGAAAGGTTAAGGGCGGTTGAGGGCACTAGTGTTTTTGGAAACATGGATGCCACTCAATTATGTTTAGTTCCAGACGTTGTGATCCCACCAAAATTCAAACTTCCTGAATTTGAAAAATATGACGGGACAACATGCCCTAAAAGTCACATTGTTATGTACTGTAGGAAGATGGCAGCGCACGTTCATAATGATAAGCTGCTCATACATTGCTTTCAGGATAGCTTAAAGGGTCCAGCTGCCCGTTGGTATATGCAGTTGGATAGTTCACATGTTGTCACATGGAAAAACTTGGCTGATTCCTTCCTCAAACAGTACAAGCACAATATTGATTTGGCTCCCGACCGACTGGACTTACAGAGGATGGAAAAGAAGAGTACTGAAGACTTTAAAGATTATGCTCAAAGGTGGCGGGATACGGCAGCTCAAGTCCAACCCCCTTTAACGGATAAGGAGCTTTCTGCCATGTTCATCAATACCTTAAGGTCCCCATTCTATGAACATATGGTTGGAAGTGCGTCAACCAATTTCTCTGATATCATGACAATTGGAGAAAGAATTGAGTACGGGATCAAACATGGTAGGATAGCCAAAACTGCTGAATCCTCAAGCACGAAGAAGAGCAATACTTCCAAAAAGAAGGAGGGAGAAGTACAGATGATAGGGAAGGTGGATAAGTCCCATCGACAAATCCACCAACCCATCACACAATATCCTTCGAATTATTTACCTACGTACGGATATTATCCACACCAAGTGAATAATGCATCAGCGCAGTACTCCCAATTTTATGGCCAAAATACCAGACCCCAAATGAATCAAAACTTTCAGTCTCGAAGGCAACAACAACCAGTCACTCCAGGTCAGCAAAATAATCGAGCACCTTACAAGCAAGCCCAATTTGATCCGATTCCGATGACATATACTGAGCTCTTGCCTCAGTTAATTTAGAACCATCAATTGGCACCCAAGCCTGTTGCTCCACTGCAACCCCCTTATCCAAGATGGTATGATCCCAATGCAAGGTGTGATTACCATGCAGGTGCTGTTGGGCATTCTACAGAAAATTGCACTGCTTTGAAGTATAGGGTGCAAGAGCTCATTAAGGCCGGATGGTTAAATTTCAAAAAGGAGGAGGGGCCCAATGTTGATAATAATCCTTTACCAAACCACCAGGTGAATGCAATAGATCAGTGTCAGGATATTATCAAGAAGGCAGATGTTACAGAGATCAAGACTCCCAAGGAGAAGCTTTTTGAGATTCTCCTCGTTAACGGATATGTATCAATTGAGTATGCACACAAGGACCTTGTTCAAGAAGAATTTGATGATAATCTGACTTGCCTATTTCATGCTGGGGCAAAGGGACATTCTTTAGAACAATGTCATCGTTTTCATAAAAGGATCCAAGAACTGGTGGATTCAAAATTTCTTGTGGTTGCCCAAGCCCATCACCAGGATAATGAAATAGGCGTCGTGGAAGAATTGTTGCCTAAAGAAAATTTGAATCCATCTTTCAAACTAAAGCCACTCACAATCTATTACCGTGAGAAAACTACTACTCATGATCCAAAGTCGATCACCATTCAGGTGCCGACTCCTTTCAAGTACAAGAGTTCTAAGGCAGTACCATGGAGTTATGAGTACAAAGTAACTATTAACTCAGAAACACCCTCACTTCCAGTTGACAACATTTCCGGAACGGGAGGCGTAACACGGAGTGGGAAATCCTACACTCCAGATCAGTTATTGAAGTGCTCAAAGAATACAATAGAAGAGAAAAATGAGAAAGTCGAAAGTAACACAGGTAGCAATGTCAAGCCTAAAGAAACAACAGTGATGAAGAAATCAAGGGGCAAACAGACTGTGTCTGAAGAAGAAACTCAAGAATTTCTAAAGTTGGTTAAGCAGAGTGAATACAAAGTAGTGGAACAGCTAGCTCAGACGCCTGCTAAGATTTCCATATTATCTTTGTTGTTATCCTCTGATTCGCATCGAGACACGATATTGGAAGCTTTGAATCAAGCATATGTTTCCAAAGACATCACTCCAGATGGTCTAGATAATATCGTGGGGAGTATAACTGCTCACAACACCATAACTTTCACTGATGATGAGATACCGCCCGAAGGCACAGGACACACGAAGGCACTTCATATTTCAGTCAAGTGCAAGAACTTTTTAGTAGCAAAAGTCCTGGTGGATAATGGGTCTTCTTTGAACATAATGCCAAAATCAACGCTCGAAAGATTGCCAGTGGATATGTCCCATATGAGGCCAAGTACCGTAGTAGTAAGGGCCTTCGATGGGGCACGTAGTCAGGTGGTGGGTGACATTGAGATTCCAATACAAATCGGCCCATGCACATTTAACATAACCTTCCAAGTTATGGATATCCCCTCTGCTTACAGTTTCTTATTAGGGCGACCTTGGATACATTCTGCAGGAGCTGTGCCATCATCGCTGCACCAGAAACTTAAATTTTCAATTGGAAGGAGCCTAGTAATTGTATCTGGTCAGGAGGATATCTTGGTTTCTAGGCCAGCTTCAATGCCATATATTGATGCAGCAGAGGAAGCTTTTGAGTCATCATTTCAAACATTCGAGGTGGCAAGTGCTACAACACTATATGGGGAAGGCAAGAAATCTAAATCTCGATCTTCAGTCAAGACGTTCAAAGAAAGCAACAGTCGTTTAGATGATGTTTTAAGCCTATCAAAAAATACAAAAAGATTTGGGCTTGGGTATAAGCCGGATAAAGCAGATATGATCAGGGTACAGAAGCGAGAAAAAGATAGGCGTTTGGCCAGATTTGAAAGTCGTGAACCAGAATATGGGGAAAAAGTCATCCCTCATCTCTACCACTCATTTGAAAGTGCTGGTATAATTCGTCCAGGAGATTTTGCAGTTGCAGTAGTGACTAAAGAGGAAGAATTTGGTCCATGGATCTACCCGTGCCCAGAAAACTTCGAGCTCAACAATTGGAGTACTATTGAATTACCGTCATTTGCTGTTAAGATGTCAAAGTAATTGACCACTTTTTTATTGTTTTTTGCAATTTCAATTTTCAATTTCAAGTTAGGTTAGTCATTTTACTCATTTCATTTTCCAGACTTCTTTCTATGTGTTCAAGTAAATTTCTTCATTCAATAGTAAATTTCATCATTCAATGAAGGTTTTAGTTCATTTCCTTTTGCTATTGCATAATTACACTCTCCAGGGCAAAATATTTACTCTTCTTTTCTTCTTTTTTCCAAATTATCAACATCTTAAGCAGTAATACTGAGATTGAATGTGCAAACGATTCTCAATACGAACTTGATATTCCTATACACAATGTTGAGTCTGACGAGGAAGAAGAAGATTTTGAACCTAGTGCTGAGTTGTTAGAAATGATAGAGGAAGGGGAAAAAGCGTTGGGCCCCCATGAAGAGTTAACAGAGATAATTAACCTGGGATCACAAGCAGAAGTCAAGGAGGTTCAAATTGGCGCTAATGTCTCTACAGAAACTCGCAAAAAGCTTATTGATTTGCTCACAGAATATGTCGATATCTTTGCTTGGTCCTATCAAGACATGCCTGGACTAGACACGAATATTGTAATGCATCATTTACCACTCAAACCTGAGTGCAAACCAGTAAGGCAAAAGTTGCGAAAGATGAAGCCAGACATGTTAATTAAGATAAAGGATGAAGTCAGGAAACAAATTGATGTTGGATTTCTGACTGTGTCCAATTATCCTGAATGGGTTGCAAACATTGTTCCTGTGCCAAAGAAGAATGGGCAAGTTAGGATGTGTGTGGATTATAGGGATTTAAACAAAGCAAGCCCTAAAGATAATTTTCCACTCCCTCACATTGATGTGTTGGTAGATAACACTGCTGGTTTTTCTACCTTCTCTTTTATGGATGGTTTTTCAGGCTACAATCAAATAAAAATGGCGCCTGAAGATCAGGAAAAAACTACATTTATTACATTGTGGGGAACATTTTGCTACAAAGTTATGCCGTTTGGTTTGAAAAATGCTGGGGCCACCTACCAGCGAGCCATGGTTACTTTATTCCATGATTTGATGCACAAGGAGATTGAAGTGTATGTAGATGACATGATTGCCAAGTCGAAAGAGGAGGAAGAACACACAATCGTTCTCCGCAAGTTGTTCGATCGATTGAGAAAGTTCCAGCTCAAGCTCAATCCGAGCAAATGTATATTCGGGGCAACCTCTGGTAAATTGTTAGGATTTGTGGTTAGCCAAGAAGATATCAAGGTCGACCCTGACAAAGTTAAGGCAATTCTGGAAATGCCGCCTCCGCAAACACAGAAAGAAGTTAGAGGATTTTTGGGTCGGATAAATTATATTGCCAGGTTCATAGTGCAATTGACCACAACATGTGAGCCTATTTTCAAATTGCTTCGCAAAAACAATGATGGCATTTGGAATGAAGATTGTCAAATAGCATTTGATAAAATTAAGCAGTATTTACGAAATCCACCGATCCTCGTACCACCAGTGCCTGGACATCCGCTCATTTTGTATCTCACTGTAACAGAAAGTGCAATGGGATGTGTACTGGGGCAGCATGATGACTCTGGTAGGAAAGAGCGAGCTATATACTATTTGAGCAAAAAGTTCACCATTTGTGAAACCAGGTACTCCTCGATGGAAAAAACTTGTTCTGCTCTTGCTTGGGCTGCACGTCGCTTAAGGCAATACATGTTGTATTACACGACATGGCTTATTTCAAAAATGGATCCTGTGAAATACATCTTCGAGAAGCCATCTTTATCGGGACGAATTGCAAGGTGGCAAGTTCTTTTATCCGAGTATGACATCACATATGTGACTCGAAAGTCAGTAAAGGGGAGTGCTCTAGCTGATTATCTGGCACAACAACCTATAGAGGACTATGAGCCGATGAAGTTCGACTTCCCTGATGAGCATATCCTCACTGTAGCAACAGAGAAAGAAATATCGAATCCAGATATGTGGACCATGTTCTTTGATGGGGCTTCAAATGAATTGGGTCACGGAATAGGCGCAATATTAATATCGCCTCGAGGAGAATTATTCCCTCTCACTGCTAAGCTGTGTTTTGATTGCACGCACAACATGGCTGAATACGAAGCTTGTTCAATGGGCATTCAAGCTGCTCTAGATATGAAGATTGAAAAGCTTCAGGTCTTGGGGGACTCTTTGCTATTGATTCATCAGCTAAGAGGGGAATGGGAAACCAGAGATGCTAAATTATTGCCTTACAAGCAACTTATAACAAGATTATCTCAACAGTTTGATCAAATTACTTTTGATTATTCCCCAAGAGAGAATAATCGGATAGCAGATGCATTGGCTACTCTAGCAGTCATGTTTAATGTGGATTTTGATGAAGGGGTCCAGCCAATTAAAATCGAAAAACGAGATGTTCCCGCCTCCTGCATGAATATTAAGAATGAGTCAGATGAAAAGCTGTGGTTTCAAGACATCAAACAATATCTGAAATGTGGAACCTATCCTCCTAATGCATTAGAAAATGACAAGCGAACTTTGAGAAGGTTGGCAATGAAATTCTTCTTGAATGGGGAGATACTTTACAAAAGAAACTATGACATGGTACTGTTAAGATGTGTGGACGCCACAGAGGCTAACCAGATTATGAAAGAAATCCATGAGGGAATTTGTGGTACCCATGCAAATGGGCATATGATGGCTAGACAAGTTTTGAGAGCTGGTTATTATTGGCTGACTATGGAAACGGATTGCATTAAGTATGCAAGAGAATGTCATAAATGTCAAATTTATGCAGACAAGACTCGTGCTCCTTCATCCGAGTTACACATTTTAACTGCTCCTTGGCCTTTCTCTATGTGGGGAATAGATGTGATTGGACCCATTGATCCTAAAGCTTCAAATGGACATCGATTTATCTTGGTGGCCATAGATTACTTTACCAAATGGGTGGAGGCAGCCTCTTATCGTGATGTGACAAAAGGGGTCGTGATCAAATTCATCAAGAAGGAGATCATTTGTCGATACGGCCTCCCTAAGACCCTAATATCAGATAACGCTAGAAACTTGAACAATAAGATGATGAGTGAGTTATGTGAACAATTCAAGATTAAACATCTCAATTCCACCCCCTACAGACCAAAAATGAATGGGGCTGTTGAAGCTGCAAACAAAAACATAAAAAGAATTGTTGAAAAGATGACTATAACGTACAAAGATTGGCATGAAATGCTCCCCTTCGCTCTACACGGCTATCGCACGTCAGTTCGTACATCAACTGGGGCAACACCTTTTTCCTTAGTATATGGTATGGAGGTTGTGCTCCCAATTGAGGTGGAAATTCCATCACTAAGAGTTCTTATGGAAGCTAAATTGGAAGAGGCTGAATGGGTCCAGAATCGTTATGAACAACTCAATTTCGTTGAAGAGAAGAGATTAACAGCATTGAGTAGAGGTCAGCTCTATCAAAGAAGGATGATGAGAGCATATGATAAGAAAGTTCGCCCAAGAAGATTCAGAGAGGGAGATCTGGTGCTGAAAAGGATCCTTCCATTTCAAAAGGATCATCGAGGAAAATGGACTCCAAATTATGAAAGACCATTTGTGGTGAAAAAGGCTTTCTCTGGTGGGGCATTAATCTTAACCAATATGGATGGCTGTGAATTATCAAGCCCAGTCAATTCAGACTATGTTCGGAAGTATTATGCATAGATTGCCTGACTACCCTTCCTAAGGAGGCTAAACAAAGTTGCAGAGTACTCAATAAGTGTTTTGGAAAGTTTCATTTCAGTCTCAGTATTTTGTTTAAAAAAGGGTTGTTTATCCCTCACCATCTCCACCCTCTCAATTTGGAGATATTTCTTTTCTTCATTGTGTACTTTATTGATTAATAAAAGATTTGCTTCCTCCATTTTGACCAGTATAGTTATTATTTTTATGTCAATCACAAATGCAAATTATGCATGTTACATCTCAAGTTCGGGTATTTCATTGTCCAGCCTCTCCACTCTCTTTCAAAAAAAAAAAAAAAAAAAAGGAAAAAGAAAGAAGAGAAAAGAAAAAGAGAAAAAGAAAAAGAAAGAAAATAGATGCTTTCACTATAATCGTTGAGGAAAATTGGTCAATTCTTGCCTATTTTACCCTTTTCATGGAAAGTATGTTCGTTGTTATCAGCTATACTCTCAATCAACTACAACCTTTATTTTGACCGTCGTTCATGTGCAAAGTTTCAAATTACCATTTCTTCCCAGACAAGGTTCCAATTATCATACTGGGGCAAAGCACCCCCTCGTGAAGTAAGAATTCAAAATTACTTACTATGAAACCTTGAGCCTAGCCCACCACGCGTGATTTTTGTGGTAGGCCAACATGAATTACTGATTCACAATTGAACCCTTTGCTAAACTCATCGCGTATAACTGCGTTGAATCTCCATATTTGTCTACCCACTTGAGAGCTTTTTTGCTAAGTCTGTCACATCTAACCATGTGGCAAACATTTCAAAATATCCACCCAATATTACCAAGGGACCTTCAGTGGTAATGAAATAGGGATTAAACTCTTATGATTTAATGCTTCATAATTAAGACTTGTAGTTCTTTGAGTATTCCTATATTTCAACTTTGTTCAGTCTACACTTTTCCTACCATTTCTATCGTTTATCTTCTCTCCTTTTATTGGAAGGTGACTCCAAGACTAAAGACGATAATCTTGAGAATTTGGACTTAGTAACTTGAGAAGGGGTCTCGAAGTCTCAAATCCTTTCAATAAGTTTTGCGTGAGAAATAACTCTATCATGGTATCAAGGAGCGCTGACAAAGAAACAAAATGGAGTGATGACTTAACAAATGGTTGATCTTCTACATGTGATTGTATCATCTGCTAGTCATGAAAGCATGTATTTGGCCTAAAAAAAAAGAGTTATGAAAAACAGAAAAAAGAAAAAGAAAAAAGAAGAGAAAAGAAAAAGAGAAAAAGAAAAAGAAAAAGAAAAAAAGGAAAAGAAATGTACAAGGCCAAGATAATTCTTGAAATGCATGATTGGGGCAAATAATGTAGATCAAGAGGTCACACCTCCAAACGATTTGGAGATTTTCTTTGTCAATTATCATCTGGAGCAAAGCTTTCATCATTATACTGGGGCAAAACCGTTATTATTAAATTGGGACAAAGGGTCTTCACCACTATACTACAGTAAAGTCATTTTACCATTTATGTAAACTGTTTTAGACTGGGGCAAGAGCCAAGTTAAGAGAATCACGCTTCTCTTATGAAGAATCTTCCAATCTCGAGCAGTTCTCTACATTCAAGAATAGAAAGCTGAATCACATGTTCATAGAAGAATCACATGCAGATAAATGACAATCACAGTACTGTGGGTTTTTCATCAAAGATTTCGAGCTGACTTAAAGAAAGAAAGAGATATATGAGATAATCCCTTGAGGAGCTACTCCTTGTTCTCGTAGTGGTTGTCCAAGGAATTGGGGTCACCTTAACAAATATTTTCATTTGAATTATGTTTAATCTCTTATTGTTCAAGAGATTTCTTATGAAGGCATTTTTGACCCATGTTTTCTTCCTTCAGTCATTTCTCTCTTTCTTTGTTGACTACCATTCCCATTTGTCTCTAGGCCAAATTCATCTTCTTGTATCGAACCTTTTTTTTTGTCCACTACAAGGCTAAGGTTATGAAGCGTTTGAATCAGGTAAGATGTTTGATGCTATGAATTACCATTGATAGCTCTCTAAGCTAGCACATGAGACACTTCTAAAAAACCTACCATATTCTATATGATTGAGCAATCTTTGATTAACATACATGATCTCTTTTAGGTCGAGCAACTTTGATTGACACATACAATTTCTCTCGAGTGTTGAAAGCATCAAAAAGAAAAGAAAAAGAAAATAAAAAGGAAAAGAAAGAGAAAGAGAGGCAATCAAGATCCGAAGATGTCTATTGTTATATATTTTAAAAGCTTCCTTGACAATCTTTATTTCCTTTCATTAGATTCATGGGTGGCTTAATGTTTTTATTGTCAATGCAATACCATTTGAAAGTTTTCAATGTCTGCGACATCTAAAGCAATGTCATTTATTCAATAGACTTCGATAGAAGAGAATCCGAAGTGCAAAGGGTTTAGTGGGAGGAGCATTGGAAAATTCCACTCACAGGGCGTTTTGCTATGAGACGTTCGGAAGTCTTTAAATCAAGACCTCAAAGTATTTTGGTTCATCGTCAGCAAAACAGCTTACTTCACTTCGTCTATGTCTCTCAATCTATAAATGTGGAACACAAGAAATGAGCTACTTTATAGTTCTGGTTTTCAAAACTCGCTAATTTTGAAGTTTGTGTTTTTTGAAATTTGTGCCCCGCACATTTTCATGCTGCATGTAAATTTGAATCTCATACATTTAAGCATACTCTACATTTTGAGATTTTGCAAGTCATTGATTCACTTCTTTGATGGTTAAATCGAACCCCACTAGTCAGTGGAGATCGAAGTCTGGTTGGAGTCAGGTCCATTTCATGTTTTATTTGGTTGGTTAAATCGAACCCTGCTAGTCAGTGGAGGTCGAAGCCTGGTTGGAGTCAGGTCCATTTCATGTTTTATTTGGTTGGTTAAATCGAACCCTACTAGTCAGTAGAGGTCGAAGCCTGGTCTGAGTCAGGTCCATTCCCCTTTTTTTTTGGTTAAATCGAACCCTGCTAGTCAGTGGAGGTCGAAGCCTGGTTGGAGTCAGGTCCATTTAATGTTTTATTTGGTTGGTTAAATCGAACCCTGCTAGTCAGTAGAGGTCGAAGCCTGGTCTGAGCCAGGTCCATTCCCCTTTTCTTTTGGTTAAATCAAACTCTTCTAATCAGTAGAGGTCGAAGCCTGGTTGGAGTCAGGTCCATTTCATGTTTTATTTTGATTGGTTAAATCGAACCCTGCTAGTCAGTAGAGGTCGAAGTCTGGTTGGAGTCAGGTCCATTTCATGTTTTATTTTGGTTGGTTAAATCGAACCCTGCTAGTCAGTAGAGGTCGAAGCCTGGTCTGAGCCAGGTCCATTCCCCTTTTCTTTTGGTTAAATCGAACCCTGCTAGTCAGTAGAGGTCGAAGCCTGGTCTGGGCCAGGTCCATTCCCCTTTCCTTTTGGTTAAATCGAACTTTATCTTTGATTAGAGATGAAAATCTGGTCAAAGTGAGGTTCATTTTCCTTTCCCAATTATAGGCTATGTTTGTTTTAAGCATGAAGCCCTTTCTTTTATTTTTAACGAAAATCTTCGCCTTCCCAATACTTTGTCTTTTTCCTTTGTTTACCCTTTCAATCCTTCAAGGATACACAACGGGGGGCAAACTGTAGACACCGTATTTGGTCCGGCTTGATTTTAGTAATAATGTTTGAAGTTTTTCAATATTTGGAAGTCAATTTGTTTTTGGTATGTCAACAAGAGCATAGCTCAAGTGGCATAAAGTCATATTAACAATCATAAGGTCTTTGGTTCGAATCTCTTTCCTTGCATATTATCAAAATTTGTTTTTTAGTTTTCATGATTTATTTTCATTTTCATCTTATTTTCTTTTTTTTTTTTGTTTTATTTATTTTATTATTTTATTTTATTCATTTTTTTTCCTTCACTCCTCTTTCCACGTTCTCCATCCCCCCTCATTCTCCCAACCTCTCCTATTCTTTCTCCCTCTCCCTTTTTCTTCTCCATTCCCCTTCCTTCTCCCAACCTCCCATTCTTTCCCCATCTTTCTCAACTCTCCCCTTCCTTCTCCCAACCTCTCATTCTTTCCCCATCTTTCTCAACTCACTCCCCCTCTTTCTCAACTCACTCCCCTTCTTTCTCCCAACCTCTCATTCTTTCCCCATCTTTCTCAACTCTCCCCCCTTCCTTCTCCCAACCTCTCATTCTTTCCCCATATTTCTCAACTCACTCCCTCTCTTTCTCCCAACCTCTCATTCTTTCCCCCTTTTTCTCAACCCCTTCCTCCAAGCTCTACTATATAATGAGAGCTCATGGAGGATGGAGAGAAAGAACAACAAGGACACAAGAAAAAAGAGAAGAATAGTGAGAGAGCTTAGAGAGAGAAAGTGAGTTTGAGAGGGAAAATAGAGTTTGGAGAAGGATTTTCCAAAAACCAAAGCTACCGTCGCCACCTACCGCCGCCGCCGTCACCACCGTACCGCCGCCGCCACTCACCGCCGTACCGCCGTTGCCGCCACCCCTGTCGCCGCCGCCACTGCCGTACCGCCACCGTGCCGCCGCTTTTTTTTTTATTTCCAACAAGCTCCTAAGTGTGGGAAAGTGGAAGAGAAAAAAGAAAAAGAGAGGGAAGGAAGTTGGGGAAGAAGGAAGAGGAAAGTGAATAAGGTGAGTCCCACATTTTTAAATTCTTTTATTGTTTTTTTTATTATTTTTTTTATGTATCCAAATTTTTCCATTTTTCATTTTGGCTATGAATTTGAGTTTCCCAAATCAATTGCAATTTATTTTATTTCATTTTCTAATTAGAAATTTAAATTGATTTATTTTAGACTTCTAAAGAACTTTAATTGGATATTAGTTGAAAGTTTTTTTTTATTTCAATTAGAGTTTATTTGGGAGTTTCCAAACTAATTTTAATTGGCTTTAAATTAGAGTTTATTTGGGAGTTTCCAATTTCAATTCGATTTTAATATGACATTTTCAACTTTAATTGTCTTTCTTATTAATTTTAGTTGGATTCTAACATAAAATTTCTAATTTGAATTTGAATTTGTATTTTCCTAATAAATGCTCACTAGTTTGTAATTAGAAAATTCAATTTTCTTTAAAATGGAAATTTTAATGTTTTGAATTTTACTTTAATTTGAATGGTTCAAATGAATTTCAAAGGGTTTTGAAATGCTCAAATGAATTTCAAACTAAGATTTTCAATTTGATTTTCACTTGATTTTTTTTTTTTTTTAAAAAAAGACGATTTTAAACTTTCCTTCCATTGGTTTCAATAATTAATTTGGAATTTTATAATAAATTTTTAATTGGATTTAATTTGGGATTTCAACTTTTGTTTGTTTTTAATTTGATTTCATTTTGACATTTACAAATGAATTTCAATTTGGAATTGCCCAAATGAATTTCAATTGGAATTTTATTTGAATTTTCACGCTCAATTGGTTTTAATCTTGAATGGAATGAAATCAATTCAACTTTTGTTTGTTTTTAATTTGATTTCATTTTGACATTTACAAATGAATTTCAATTTGGAATTGCCCAAATGAATTTCAATTGGAATTTTATTTGAATTTTCACCCTCAATTGGTTTTAATCTTGAATTCATGGAGTTTCAAAGTGTTTGGAATTTTTCAGTAAATGTCAATTTGGTTCTAAATTAAAGTTTCCAAGTCAATGTCTTTTGGTCTTAGATTGAAAATCAATTTCAATTTTAAACTAAATTGGAAATCAATTTCGATTTTGGAAAGGTTAAATCAAATTTCAAAAACATTATTTAATATTTTGAATGGTTAAAATAGATTGATTATGAAAACTTTAATGCTAATTTTGTCTAAGAACGGGTATTTAAGCTGACCGAAAGGGAACACCCTGCCTGGAAATTAGCCTAAAGTTTAACTAGTCAATTATTTTGGCAATCAAAATTTCAATTGGATCTTAAATTAGAAAATTTTCAAATCAACTTCAATTTGATTCTAAATTGGATTTTCCAAATGAACTTCAAAATAGTTTTACTTTAGTAATTCCAAATGAACTTCTAATTGAATTTGATTTAAAAATGAAAAAATATTTTTCCATTGAATGGTGTCATATCACTCATGATTATTACTTCACATTTTATTTTTGAAATGTGAGGTAATAGACAAATTAGTTCATGTATAGCCTATGACGGAGTTGAAATAATTTTCAAATTCTTGAGGTGAAAGATTTTCTTTAATTAGGAAATTTTTACATGATAATAAAGTCATGGGTTAACCCCACTCACAAAATTAAATCCTTACTTTATTTAAAGATAAGGTGAAATTAGTGAGACAATTAATTTTCAATTTTCATTTTTTTTTTGTTTATTTTCGTTAAGACACGGACCTTTTGTTTAATGAATTCGAGTAATAAAATAAAATGTTTTCAAACGGGTGTTGTAGGGTGCTAACATGCACCTTCCCTACACACAACTGATCCCCGAACCTAATTTTTGGTTTTCAAAGACCACTTTTTTTAAAATGGGTGACCAATCACACCCCAAGATGATTGGTGGCGACTCCAAACCTCTCACCTCGAAAGAGATCCTTAGGAAAGGACGTCGGCCGCTCCGCGTCGCGATGACGTTGCGACATTCATTGCTACACTAGAGCAAAGCCAGCATCACTAGACTGGGGCAAAGTCATCGTCACTAGACTGGGGCAAAGCCAACATTATTAAATTGGAGCAAGAACCTTCATTGCTACACTAGGACAAAGACATCGTCAGTAGTCTGTGGCAAAGCAATCATCAATTGAGCAAGAATCTTCATTGCGGCGATGGGGCATAACTTTCATTTTTATGCTGGGGCAAAGCCATCATTATTAAAAGGTAGCAAGGGCCTTCACTATTACACTGGGACGAGGTCATTCAACCATTTATGCAAGTTGTTTTAGACTGGGGCAAAGGCCAAGTTAAGAGAATCACACTTCTCTTATGAAGAATCTTTCAATCTCGAGTGGTTCTCCACATTCAAGAATAAAAGGCGAAACCACATGTTCATAGAAGATTCACATTCAGGGAAAGGACAATCACAGTAATGAGGGTTTTTCATCAAATTCTCGAGCTGACTTAAAGAAAGAACGAGATATATGAGATGATCTCTTTAGAAGTTACTCCTTGTTCTCACAGTGGTTATCCAAAGAATTGTGGTCAACTTATCAAATATTTTCGTTTGACTTCTATTCTAATTATTCGAATGTTCAAAATTAAGTTCAATCTCTTATTGTTCAAGAGAATTTTTATAAAGGCATTTGTGATCCATGTTTGCCTTCTTCATTCTTTTTCTTCGAAAAAGAAACTTGGTTTCTTTCTTTGTTGACTATCATCCTCGTTTGTCTCTAAGCCAAATTCATCTTCCTGTATCCAATCTTTTTGTCCACTCCAAGGCTAAGGTTATGAAGCAGTTGAATCAAGTAAGATGTTTAATGCTATGAATTACCATTGATAGTTCTCTAAACTAGCACGTGAGACACTTCTAAAAAACCCACCATACCCGATATGGTTGAGTAATCTATGATTGACATATATGTTTCCTTTCCGATTGAGCAATCCCTGATTAACATACATGATCCCTTTCAGGTGAAGGCATTAAAAAAAAGAGAAAAGAAACAAGATAAACAAAAAAGAAAAAGAAAAGAAAAAGGAAAAGGAAAAATAACATGTTTCCTCCAATGATGACAACGAGGTTCTCCTTTGATTCCTTTCTAAAAATTGATTGATAAGAATGATGAAAGTAAACAATAATGATCATTTTGTTAAATATGGAAAACACATTTGGTTATCTTAATTGATTTCACAAATCAAGCTCTTCATCATCGATTGCATCGCTATTTCTCACAAGAAATTTGTTTTCATAGCACGAAGTTAGTGAAAATAGATCACATGAATATCATGCATACATCTACATTTGACATGCATATGCATCCATACATCATGCCTTCAGAGTCGAATTTATTTACTTAGTCAATTCATCATCAGGGCATCGGTCGTCATACATGGTTAGTTGCATTATCCTTGCTTAGAGTGGTCAATGAGCATGTTCCAGCCATGACACCGGGCAAAAGCACACATTTATTTCACGTAGGATATTCACATGAAAATGGTGCATTATATCTTACATAAATGTTATAGCTTGCCTTTGCATATCTTCACAACCTCTTTTGAGTGTGTTATCTCTCATTTCAAGACGATTGTTCATATGTAAAACTCTCATTTTGGACATGCTCCATTCATGAAAATTTTCAATATGCTCAAAGGAATCTTTTCTTTCTTATAATTGAATATTTTCATTTTTGGCTACTAAGTTTTGAAATAAAAACCGTTGTCTCCCTTTTAAAACAAATTTCTGAAATACGAAATCCCTGTTTTAAAATCTTTTCCTTTTCGACCAACTAAGTTTTGAAATATAAACCGTTGTCTCATTTTAAAACAAATTTCTGAAATACGAAATCCCTGTTTTAAAATCTTTTCCTTTTCGACAACTAATTTTTGAAATAAAAACCGTTATCTCATTTTAAAAACAAATTTCTGAAATACCAAATCCCTGTTTTAAAATATTTTCCTTTTTGACAACTAAGTTTTGAAATAAAAACCGTTGTCTCATTTTAAAACAAATTTCTGAAATACAAAATCTTTGTTTTAAAATCTTTTCCTTTTCGACAACTAAGTTTTGAAATAAAAACCGTTGTCTCATTTTAAAACAAATTTCTGAAATACGAAATCCCTGTTTTAAAATCTTTTCCTTTTCGACAACTAATTTTTGAAATAAAAACCGTTGTCTCATTTTAAAAACAAAATTTTGAAATACAAAGTCCCTGTTTTAAAATATTTTCATTTTCGGCAACTAAGTTTTGAAATAAAAACCGCTGTCTTCCTTTTAAAACAAATTTTTGAAATACGAAGTCCCTGTTTTAAAATCCTTCTTCTTGACAACTAAGTTTTGAAATAAAAATCGTTGTCTTATTTTAAAACAAATTTATGAAATACGAAATCCCTGTTTTAAAGTCTTTTCCTTTTCGACAACTAAGTTTTGAAATAAAGACTGTTGTCTCATTTTAAAACAAATTTATGAAATACGAAGTCCCTGTTTTAAAATCTTTTCCTTTTCGACAACGAAGTTTTGAAATAAAAACCGTTGTCTCATTTTAAAGTCCCTATTTTAAAGTCTTTTCCTTTTCGGCAGCCATGCTTTGAAATAAAAATCGTTGTCTCCCTTTTAAAACAAATTTCTGAAATACGAAGTCCCTTTTTTAAAATCTTTTCCTTTTCAGCAGCTAAGTTTTGAAATAAAAATCGTTGTGAATTTCTGAAATATGAAATCCTTGTTCACCTTCCTTTGGTTAAATAGAACCCTGCTAATTAATAGAGGTCGAAGCCTGATAAGAGTCTGGCCATTCCCTTTTCTTTTGGTTTAGTCGAACCCTACTAGTTAGTAGAGGTTGTAGCCTAATCAGAGTTAGGTCCATTTCTATTTCGTTTGGTGAAATCGAGCCCGACTATTGAGTTGAGGTCGAAGCCTGTGTCAATCCAGGTCCATTTTCAAATTTTCTCTCAGTTAAATCGAACCTGACTATGGAGTTGAGGTCGAAGCCTGTGTCAATCTAGGTCCGTTTTCACTTTTTCTCTCGGTTAAATCGAACTCGACTATTCATTCGAGGTCGAAGCCTGTGTCAATCCAGGTCCGTTTTCACTTTTTCTCTCGGTTAAATCGAACCCGATTATTCAGTCGAGGTCGAAGTCTGTGCCAATCCAGGTCTATTTTCCAGTTTTCTTTTGGTTAAATCGAACCCTGCTAGTTAGTAGAGGTTGTAGCCTAATCAGAGTTAGGTCAATTTCTATTTCGTTTGGTGAAATCAAACCCGACTATTGAGTTGAGGTCGAAGCTCGTGTCAATCCAGGTCCATTTTCACTTTTTCTCTCGGTTAAATCGAACCCAACTATTCATTCGAGGTCGAAGCCTGTGTCAATCCAGGTCCGTTTTCACTTTTTCTCTCGGTTAAATCGAACCCGATTATTCAGTCGAGGTCAAAGTCTGTGCCAGTTCAGGTCTATTTTCCAGTTTTCTTTTGGTTAAATCGAACCCTGCTAGTTAGTAGAGGTTGTAGCCTAATCAGAGTTAGGTCCATTTCTATTTCGTTTGGTGAAATCGAACCCGACTATTGAGCTGAGGTCCAAGCCTGTGTCAATCCAAGTACATTTTCAATTTTTCTCTCGGTTAAATCGAACCTGACTATTGAGTTGAGGTCGAAGCATGTGTCAATCCAAGTCCATTTTCAATTTTTTTTTCTCGGTTATATCTGAAGGGTTGAAATCCCTTTTGGCAGCGGAAGCAAAGAAGACCTTTCTCGAATTAAATTTCAGTTATAGAAAAATCGGTACATTGGCAAATGAAAATTAGAAACAATTTCTAAATTAATTTACAGATTAAGCATGCTAGAAATTAAATCTAAAACCCTTTTAGATGCCAGAAACTTACTTGAATTTGGAGCAAACTGCACAATGCTCCAATTCGCGTTCTTCTTCCTCCCAATGGACACCACCACCACGGATCACCCACTATCCTCTAGGATCGCTGAGATATGGCTTGTGGGAACCCAAAATTCGGTCTTGAAAGGGAATTTTCAGCAAGGTGCTTGCTGTTTTTTTAGAGAAAAACTAGAGAGAAAATTCTTTCTGTTTTGCGTGAGAATGCGAGAGTGAATCAATGAATGGCCAAACCCCTCAAGCAACTACGTAGGATTAGGTTGGGAAGTTATCTTTAACTCCCTAACCAATCTTGTCCATTGATCTAAACTAATTAGATCTGGACCGTTTAATTATTATCAAATAATAATTAATAAATTAAATAATTAATAATTATTGAAATAATAATTAATTATCTAATTTAATTATAATTAATTTAATTAAACCAATTTTAATTAAATCAATTATAACATATACTTTTAATTCAATTGAATTAAACATGTCATTCAATTAATTTAAATTAATTGATTCCACACTAATTAAATATCAAATATTTAATTAATTTTATAATTGAATCATATTCAATTTTATCTCTCATTTAACCTATAGTTTTAATGTGCATCAAAATGTACATTAATATAAACTATAGTATTAATTTGATTAAATCACATTTAACCAAATTAAATTAAATTAATTAATTCCCAAATAATTCATTCATGAATTAATCAAATATCACATATATAATTAAATTCATAATTCTCTCATTAATTAATTTTGAATCATATCCAAAATTAACTTTATTATAAAGTTTAATTCATTAATTAAACTTATACTATAATGTATCTCCATACATTATATTAATTGCATCAAAATAAATTTAACTAAAATTCACTTTTAATATTCAAGACTATATTATCTTAGAACCCGTTATGAGCTAGCAGGTGGACCTAATGGACCTACAGATCAGAAGCTCTAACGATACGAGATTGATCAGCTAAACTCATTAACCGAGTCAATCAACATTCGTTAACTGTGGGTCACTCCACTAAAGACCCACAGCTGCACTCTTCTCACTGTAGAATATTTCTGTGTCCACGGATATCGACCAATGCAGTAAGTCAATCCTTCACGTGTGTTCGTAACACCAGCTGGGTCAAATTACCGTTTTACCCCTGGGTCACCTCTGGTTCCTTAAGTACCACTGATCCCTCTAATGAACAATTTGTTTAGGGTCCAACCTCTAAACAAGAATTCCTCTCGGGCCAGGAGAGGATGGCGCGCCTTTGTTCAAGCCCCAGAATCAGCCCTTAAGGGAACACACATCTACTTGCCCCAATAGGGGAAGGAGTGAATTCCATATTGTATTGTCATGTCCCCAGCCCCCACTCGGTCTTGTCCCCAAGAAGGTAGGCTTATTGAGTCGGCGTGCTGGCCACTCTCACCCGTACTAATCAAAGGACAATCCCTCGTGAGAAGGAGTTCATGACACACTCAGGATTAAGATTGAGTTACCTAGGTGAGCTATTGAAACAGTAACCTAACTAGTTAACGGTGTTACATCTAGTGGTTTACTATTTCGTGGTCCGGTCTTATGCAAACTCATTGCATAGGATACCCCCGTTCGCCTTGGATCAATACGTCTGTATCGAATACAAAGCGGGCTGTATCACATAGTGTTACCAGGATAAGGTACCCAGCCTTATCCCTGTACTATAGACCTTTTAGGTTGTTACTTGAACACTGATCCCCGCATGTCCCCACATACTAGTCCAAGTCTCATGTAAACAACCTTGGATCTTAGTTTATTGGATTTGGGTCATATTGTGAAATTTTAGACTTAATATGACAATAACACTTTATTGCATGAACCTCAATAACACTTTATTGATACAAGTGTATAATTCGTTAATCATTCACTATCTACGAGTTTTAGGACATAAAACCCAACAAAATCGAACCCGACTATTCAATCGAGGTCGAAGACTATGTCAATCCAGATCCGTTTTCAACTTTTCTCCCAGTTAAATCGAACCCGGCTATTCAGTCGAGGTCGAAGCCTGTGTCAATCCAGGTTTCTTTTAGTTTTTCTCTCGGTTAAATTGAACCCGACTATTCAGTCGAGGTCGAAGCCTGTGTCAATCCAAGTCCGTTTTCACTTTTTCTCTCGGTTAAATCGAACACGATTATTCAGTCGAGGTTGAAGTCTGTGCCAATCCAGGTCTATTTTTCAGTTTTCTTTTGGTTAAATCGAACCCTGCTAGTTAGCAGAGGTCGAAGCCTAGTCAATGTTAGGTCAATTTCCTCTTCCTTTGGTTAAATCGAACCCTGCTAGGTAGTAGAGGTCGAAGCCTGGTAAGAGTCAGGTCCATTTCCTATTTCACTTTGTTGGTTAAATCGAACCATATTCTTGTTTAGAGGTCGAAACCTAATCAGAGTTAGGTCCATTTTCACTTCTTTTGGTTAAATCAAACTCTACTAGGTAGTAGAGGTCGAAGCCTGGTCAGAGTCAGGTCCATTCCCTTTTCTTTTGGTTAAATCGAATCCAGCTAGCTAGTAGAGGTCGAAGCCTGATCAGAGTCAGGTCCATTCCCCTTTTCTTTTGGTTAAATCGAACCCTATTCTTGTTTAGAGGTCGAAGCCTGGTCAGAGTCAGGTCCATTCCCTTTTCTTTTGGTTAAATTGAACCTTGCTAGCTAATAGAGGTCGAAGCTTGGTCAGAGTCAGGTCTCTTCCCCTTTTCTTTTGGTTAAATCGAACCCTACTAGCTAGTAGAGGTCGAAGCCTGATCAGAGTCAGGTCCATTCCTTTTTTTTTTTGGCTAAATTGAACCTTGCTAGCTAATAGAGGTCGAAGCCTAGTCAAAGTCAGGTCCATTCCCCTTTTCTTTTCGTTAAATCGAACCCTATTCTTATTTAGAGGCCGAAGCCTAGTCAGAGTTAAGTCCATTTCCTATTTCTTTTGGTTAAATCGGACCCTGCTAGGTAGTAGAGATCGAAGCCTGGTCAGAGTCAAGTCCATTTTCTATTTCACTTTGTTGGTTAAATCGAACCCCATTCTAGTTTAAAGGTCGAAGCCTGGTCAGAGTCAGGTCCATTTCATTTTCTTTTGGTTAAATCGAACCTTATCTTTGATTAGAGATGAAAGTCTGGTCAAAGAAATGTTCATTTTCTTTTTTCCAATTTTAGGATATGCTTGGTTTAAGCATGAAACCCTCCCATTTATTTTTAACTAAAAATCTTCGCTCTCCCAATACTTTGTCTTTTTCCTTTGTTTACCCTTTCAATCCTTCAAGGATACACAATGGGGGGCAAACTATAGAAACCGTATTTGGTCCGGCTTGATTTTTAGTAATAATATTTGATTTTTTTTCAATATTTTTTTTGGTACGCCAACAAGAGTTTAGCTCAATTGGCATAACATTGTACTAATAAACACAAGACCTGTGGTTCGAATCCCCCTCCCCACATATTATCAAAACATTTGTTTTTTTGGTTTGCATTGTTTATTTTCATTTTATTTTATTTTCATTTTTGTTTTTATTTAATTTACTTCTTTTTTTATTATTATTTTTTTTTCTTTTTTGGTCTTCCACTCCCCCTTCCTTCTCCTTCTCCCTCTCCCCCTTATTCTCCCAACCTTCAACCCTTTCCCCCACTTTCTCAACCCATACCCCTTTTCCCTCAACTCTTTCTCCAAGCTCTCCTATAAAAGGAGAGCATATGGAGGATGAAAGGGACAAGAACAAAATGTTGAAAAAGAGAGAACAATGAGAGGGTGGAGGAAAATGAGTGAGAAAAACCCAAAAAAAATGAGAGAGTTTCAGAGGAGGAGATTTTAGAGAGAGATCCATAAGAACTCAATTTGATTTTTCTTGAATCACCACGATCCCGACGACCTCCAGCCAACGAACGTCGCCATTGCTACTGCAGCCTACATAGTTCTGCAGTCGCCGCTCCGGTTCGAAGACCCATATTGATTCTAACGAGTTCTAAGGTGAGATTTCGAATGAGAAAGGTGAGAATTGAAGGGGAAAGGTATGTGAATGGAATGACGAAGAAAAGAAAAAAGAGAAGAGAAGAATAACACATAGGAAGAAAATCGTGACGAAGGAGGTGAGGTGGAAGAGAAGAGGAAAGGTAGCGGGTCCCACTTTCTTTTAATTTTTTTTATCTCCACATTTTCTACTTTTCTTTATCAATTCTTTGTTTGTTTTTTTTTTCTTAAAAGTTATTTATTTATTTTGTGATTTGGAGTTTATTCCATTCAATTTTTTTTTTTTAATTTGGATTTCCAAATCTAGTTTTTACTTGGATCTTTACTGAGAGCCTCCAAATAAAAGTTATAATTGGATTTGAATTGGAAGTTTCCACATTTTAAGTTGGTTTTAAATTGAATTCTATTGTTAATTTAATTTGGACTTTAATAAGAGATTTTAAATTGAAATTGAGATTTAATCTAAAATTTCTAATTTAAATTTGAATACGTATTTTCTTAATTAATTTCCATTGGGTTGTAATTAAAATTTTCAATTTGTGTTAAATTTGGAACTTTAACACTTTCAATTTGATTTTAATTTGGATTTTCCAAATGAATGTCAAAAATGTTTTTTAGTTTTGTTTTTATTTAAAATTTGTATTTAGAATTAGGATTTTAATTTTATTTCAAATTTGCATGAGTTGAAATTTCAAAGGTTTGGTTTTAAATTGAAATATCATTTTGGTCTTAAGTGTTTTCCCAATATTTCAATTTTATCTCAAATTGGTTTTTATTTTGAAATTTTCAAATCATTTTCAAATTTGCTTTCAAATTGGATTTCTTATCCATTTCAAACAATTGGATTCTAATTGGAATTTGAATCAATTTGATTCTAATTTGAATTTCAATTATGATTTTCGTAATCAATCTCAATCGGATCTTAATTTGAGATTTAGAGTTTAAATTTCATTTTGATTCTAAATTTGGATTTCCAATTCAATTTTATTTTGGAATTTTAGAAACCAATTTCAATTTAGTTTTGATTTGAATTTTTCGAATAAAGTTTCAGTTTTCCTTTGATATTTTAATTTGAATAAAATAAAAAATTGGTTCGATTTGTAATTCTTGATGAATGTCATTTGTCCTAATTTGACTAAATGGATTTCCATTTGATTTTAATTTAAATTTCCATGATTAATTTCGATTAGAGTGTAAATTGGGTTTCTCAAATAAATGTCAATTTGGTTATGTTGAGTTTTCCAAATCAATATCTATTTGGTCTTATGTTGAACAATCAATTTCAATTTTAATTAAATCGGAAGTCAATCATCGTTTATGAATTCTTAATAATTGATTTATGTTTCAATAGTTAAAAAAATTAAATCAAATTTCAAAAAACGTTATTTACTATTTTGAAAGGTTAAGATAGAATGATTATGAAGACTTTAAAGCTAATTTTGTCTAAGAACAGGTATTTAAGCTGACCGAAAGGGAACACCCTGCCTGGAAATTAGCCTAAAGTTTAACTAGTCAATTATTTTGGCAATCAAAATTTCAATTTGATCTTAATTTAGAATTTTTCAAATCAACTTCAATTTTATTCTATATTAGATTTTCCAAATAAATTTCAAAATAGTTTTACTTTAATTCCAAATGAATTTCTAATTGAATTTGGTTTAAAAAAATGAAAAAATATTTTTCCATTGAATGGTGTCATACCACTCATGATTATTAGTTCACATTTTATTTTGAAATGTGAATTAATAGATGTGAGACAAATTAGCTCATGTACAACCTATGACGGAGTTGAGATAACTTCTCAAATTCTTGAGGTGACAAATTTTCTTTTAATTAAAATAAGATTTTAACATCACAAACAATTATTGGGTATAACCCCACTCACTACATCAAAACCTTACTTTAATTTGTAAAGCTAAGGTCAGATCAAGTGAGACATTTGTTATTTTTTTTCTTCAAAATAAAGGACCGTTTCATGTTATAAAAGGATAATTTTAAAATAAAATGTGGTAACCGTTTTTTAAACGGGTGTTGTAGGGGTGCTAATACCTTCCCTACACTCAATCGACTCCCGAACCTAATTTTTGGTTTTCAAAGACCGGTTTTTCTTTAAAATGGGTGACCAATAACACCCCAAGATGATTGGTGGTGACTCCAAACCTCTCACCTCGAAAGAGACCCTTAGGAAAGGACGTCGGCCGCTCCGCGTCGCGATGACGTTGCGACAACTGGGGGAGGTTTCCTCTTAACTCCTGACGAAGAAGGTTCTCCCCAACGAGGCTGCACCTTCATTGCCACATTTTTATCCATGATCAACGCACTTGTGAGTGCCTCGGCGAAGGTTGTGGATCTGTTCAGGGCCACATAACCACGAATCTCCTCACGGAGGCCCTTAATGAACCTCTTGATCTTCCGCTCTGGCGTGTTGACCAGGTCAGGAGCAAAACATGATAGCGCAGTAAACTTCCTCTCATACTGCACTACGGTCATACTTCCCTGGGTCAAATAAAGGAATTTCGTGTCCTTGTCATCTTTGACTGTCTCCGGGAAATAGTAATCATACAACAGGTCTGTGAACCTTTCCCATGAAATTGGATGGTTAGCATGATCCTCGGCACCTGCCACAAAATTCCACCACGTGCGAGCATCGTCCTTTAGCATGAAGACCGCTCCTCTGATCTTCAAGGGATCATTGCAGTTCATGAGGTCAAACAGTGCCTCTAGCTCAACAATCCACCTCTCTGCTGCTAATGGATTCTCAGATTGTCCGTCAAAGGTGGGAGGCCTATAGCACCTGAAATCCCTGATGAACTGGGATTCAATCGAGTCCTCAGATACCCCATTAGGGTTCCGCGGTGGTCTATCATTTCTCTGAGCCATGTTATCGAACATGGTCTGGAGGGATTCTGGAGTGATCAACATAGGGGCTGCAGGAGGCAGAGGGGGCGGAGGGTCAACTCCGTACTGAACAGGAGGAATCAGGGGATTATCTTCCTAAAAAGGGGGAATTGAAGGGTTGGCCCCTTACTGAGCATTGATATCACCCGCCAAATTCTCTTGCCAATCAGTTGGGTTTCTAGGTCCACGACCACGAGCCATCGACTAGGAAGACGGTACTAATGACAACGAACAGATAGCCAACAAAGATACAAGCTCTAACCTAAGTCTAGGCAGCATCCTAATCCTACTATCATGCAATAATCATGCAGTCAAAACAAACTATCTAACTACGTAAAGCGAGCGTTCTAAACCTAGCTACTATAAGATAAAGATGCATTGGAAACAAGACATGCTCAAACAAGGCAAACAAGACAATCAATGAGAATACAAGTAAGGCAACAATAATCATGCAAGGAAATCAAGACAAACAAAAGAATACAAGCAAGTATTATAATATAAATAGATCAACAGGTAACATATTATAACGAATATAATTTCACATTCCTAGTGATGGCGAGGAGAACGAGGAAGACCACTGGTCCTATTCTATTAACAACCTAGATTTCCTAGGTCAGTCTACAGGAACAACTCCGCTCTGATACCAATTGTAATGCCTCAGGATTTTAAAACTAATCATAGCGACATTACTAACTCCTAAACAAAACTAACCGTGTGCACCGAAAACTTCGGCAGCATAACGACATACATAGGACTAATCCAAAAATTTGTTTAACTTGCTATGCATAAAACACTTCTAAATAACATTATTCAACGACTCCACCATACTACAACTCAGTAGAACACCACAGAACCAACAACCAGGCAGGCCTTGCAAAAGCAACTACTAACTAACAAAAAACACAACTTTAACAAAGCTTGTAACATCAATTCATTCAAAACAAACTTAATTATTAAAAACTAAATGAATAGATTGAGTTCTTCCAAACAAACACAACTAGACCTAGAGTTTCACAATAATGAATACGAATCTAAAACAATTAGGACAAACAACTATCCAACCAATGAAAACATTACTATCCTATCCTAGTTAAACAACAAGCTATCCGACATGAAAGTAAAAAGGAAAACAGAGCAGACTAGCTAAGGTCTTCCTCATATGCCTCCTCTGCATCACCATGGTCCACGCAGTCCTCATAAAATGAAAATTTTGGTAGTTGGGGGGAGAGAGAGGGGAGGAGTCAGAACAAAATCGTCATGCTAGGCACACACATCCAACATACTCTTAAACAATAAACACATAATCATGCTTCTTAAAACGAGAACTCAACAACAAGACTCATGCTAACTCAACAGAATGACTCATGCATACACACGACATGCTATGCAACCCCACAAGGATTCCGCGCCATGCTCACTTTCTTAGCACATGATTTACGGGTCATACCACGCACCAAAACACATGAATTCTGCGCCATGCAACGCAACTTAACACGTGATTTCCACGTCATGCTCCGCATCAAAACATGATTTTCGTGTCATGTAACGCACTCACACCCAGCACATGAATTACACACCATGCGCAGCGCACACTTACACGTGATTTATGCGTCATGGTCTGCACCAATAACATGATTTTCGCGTCATGTAGCACAATCTTAATTCGTGATTTCCGCGTCACGCGCCGCTCACACAACCCGACTCACCTCTCAATGAGCACACAAGACCATGCAACTTGACTCACATATAACATAGCCCAAAACAATAAAGCAACATGCTTCAAATGCCAATAGATCAACATGCTTTCGATCAATCAAAACAAGTGCTTAAAACATAAGTCTAATTACATATCAAACAACAAGGCATACTAGAAAAGCGATAAACATCAAACATGTTCATGCAGTAAAACAGACCCAACGGATAGAAACTACTTACTGAAAGCTTGCGAGCGCCTAAAGAACTCCTTAAACAGCTCAAAAGATCCAGAAAACCTCCTAAACAACAATGATAACTTCTAAAGAATTAGAACCAACCTTTTGAATATTTTTAAACATGCAAGAAAGGCATAAATCATCTAAGGAAAGTCTATTTCCTTGCTGGACAACCACTCAAAATTCCCCAAAATAAAAACCCAAAACCTTTAGACCATGGGCAACCATGTCTATGGAACAATGGGCAATGGGTATTCACCAAATGACAATAATCAAGGCTTTTCAGCCGTTGGACAACAAGTAGATGACATGAATTCGCATTCTAAGGACTCCTAGAGGTTCGACAACGCTACTAGAGCCTAGTCAAATGATAGATGATAATTTAGCATGCATTTTAAACCACGAACAACAAGTAAAAACTCCGAAATTCATTATTTAAGAACCTACAAGGGTTGGATAAAACTAATTAGGCGATGCAACATAATGGGCATTAATAGAAGCATGCTTTTAAGCCATGAACAACCAACGATAACCCATTTAACTCACATTCAAAGGACTCTAAATGTTGGGCAATACTTATAAGGCCTAAGCAACTCATGGGTAATGATTTAAAACATGATTTTAAGGTTTTAATCTCTAATGGGTATCAATCACTTAAGCTATTACACTAAAAACAACAATGAATCTTATCCAAACGGACTCGTTCCCACACTAGGCGGGTTATATTAATGTAACGCCCCGCGTTTTGAAATCGAACCCTTTTGGGATCTGTTGAGCGTTCTTATTCTAATTTGGAAAATTAGAATTTAAGCTTAGCCTTGGGTCGTTAATTTAAATTTCTATAATTTAAGGAAAAGAGATTTTTAATTAAATCTTTAATTTCCTAAAGTTTGGGAGTTTAATATTTGATATTTATTTTAAATATCAAAAGACCCAAATCCTAAATCAATTGGGCTATTTTCTTTCCCAAACCTTTTTAGGGATTAAGTTTGGGATTTTAAATTGAAATCCTAGATAAGATCCTATTTTTTTAATTGAGATTCTTTCTCTTGGGTTTTATTTAAATCTAAGAAAAGAGTGTTCTTTTGTTAAAAAAAAAAAGAAAAGAAAAGAAAAGAAAGGGATTCAAAGACAAAAAGAAACCCTAGGTCTCTTTCTTCTCTCCATCTCTTTCCCTCTTGCCGTGAAATCCAGCCCCCTTCTGCGTTTTGCTTCGCCGGCCAGCACCCTAAAACGTGCCGCCGCCGTCCCTGCTCGAGCGCCGCCCTCCCCCTCGTGCGCGATCTCCCTTCCCCACGCCGTCTTCGTGGGTTTTTTCATTGAGAAGTGGAAAAATACTCGTGGTAAGCCTTTTTCCTTCTCATTCCTTGTGATCTAAGGCCCGATCTAAGTGTCTCTTTGTTTGGTTTGTTAGATCTTGCGTGACAGCAGCTTGGATCCCCTCTTCCGCGTGATTTCGCCTCTGTCCAGTGGGGTTTAGACTCCGTTTTGGATCGTTATGGCGTCGCTTAGCGATTTCGGTGAGTTTAAGCGCTTACCCATTCTTGGTTAGTGTTTGAATTAGAATACCCATTTCATTAGGTGCTGGAAATTTAAGTTAATATTTAAATTTTCATTCTGCAGCGCCGTCTAAGTGATCGATTGGGTTTGAATCACTATAAGCTCGAATACCCACTACCCAAGGATCGTCCTAGTGCGTTGTTCGAGGTTATTACAACCCGTCTAGCGTGAAAGCGGGTTCGTTTGAGTAAGTTTCTGTAAGGTATCTCCTTACAAGATGATAGTATGTAGATGTATTATAACAACCAAAAGGCTTTACAAACCCAGCAAGTTCAAGAGTGCTGGAATCTCTCCTTCTCTTACAGAGACTTCACACTAAAAACAAAGCATAAAAAGAAACTACCTCCCACAATACACTTATAAACTACCCTTACCCTTACATAACTTCCTCCCATAACTCCCAGACCATTAACCAACTACTTATTTCCCCTTTTTGCCCCTCCTAGTATATACTTTAGTAATTGGGGGCCTAACAGTTTCACCCCTTTCCCTAAGACTCGTTAGCTTTAAGTTGAGTTGCCGTTATGTGTTAAGCTTTAAAAGCATGTTAAAATCATTACCCATGCTTATTCGACTTCAATATTAGAATGCCCAAGTTGTTTAAGTACTGGAATTTAGTTTAATGTTGAAAATTCTGATTTGCAGCGCCGTAAAAGTGTTCGATTGAGTTCGAATCACTTAAAACTTGAATACCCATTGTCCAAGGAGTATTCTAACACGTTGTTCGAGGTTAGTATAACCCGTCTAGCGTGGTATCGAGTTCGTTTGGGTAGTATTCATTGCTGTTTTTGGTTTAAAAGCATGCTTAATTGATGCCCATTAGTTGTTTAGGCCCTTGAAGTGTTGTCCCAACCCTTGTGGGTTCTTAAATCATGATTTAGGAGGTTTATGCTCTCCACTTGTGATTTAAAAAGCTTGCTAAAATATCTTCTATCAATTGCCTAAGCCCGAGTAGCGTTACCCAACCTCTAGGAATCCTTAGAATGTGAATTCATGTCTTTTGCTTGCTGTCCAACGGCTGAAAAACCTTAAATGTGGCCCTTCGGCAAATATCCATTGCTTGTTGTGCCTTAGACATGGTTGCCCATGGTCTAAAGGCTTTGGGTTCTTAATTTGAGGAATTTTTAGTGGTTATACGGTAAGGAAATAGACTTTCCTCAGTTGATTTAGGCTTTTCTAGCATGTCTTAAGCTTTTAGTAAGTTGTTCTTATTTTTAGAATTATCTTTGTTGTTTAGGAGTTCATCTTGATCCTTGAGTTGTTGAAGTGCTTTAGGAGCATTCGAGGTAAGTAGTTTCTACTCGTTGAGTCTGTTTGACTGCATGAGCATGTTTGCTGCTTATCGCTTTTCTAGTATGCCTCGTTGTCTCGTTGTTTGTTATGGAATTTGATTTATGTGTTAGAAGTGATGTTTGATCGATATTAAAGCATGATGAACTGTTTGTTGTTTTAAGCGCGTTGTCTTATTGCTTTTGAGCTATACTGCATGATAGTCAAGTTGCATGGTCTTGTGTGCTCATTGAGAGGTGAGTCGGGTTGTGTGAGCGGAGCATGACGCGAAAATCACGTGTTAAGATTGCGCTATATGACGCGGAAATCATGTTATTGGTGCGGAGCGTGACGCGTAAATCACGTGTGGGTTGTGAGTGCGGAGCGTGACGCGTAAATCACGTGCGAGTGTGCGCTGCACATGGCGCGTAATTCATGTGCTGGTGTGAGTGCGTTACATGACGCGAAAATCATGTTTTGGTGCGGAGCGTGACGCGGAAATCACGTGTTAAGTTGCATTGCATGGCGTGAAATTCATGTGCATTGGTGCGTGGAATGACGCGTAAATCATGTGCTAAGAAAGCGAGCATGGCGCGGAATCCATGTGGGTTGCATAGCATGTCGTGTGTTTACATGAGCCATTCTTTTGAGTTAACATGAGTTTTGTTGATGAGTTATCGTTTTGTGGAGCATGATTATGTGTTTATTGCTTAAGAGTATGTTGGATGCGTGTGCCTAGCATGTTGATTTTGTTGTTTGATGCTTGATGGCTCACCGGGTGTGAGCTGCTTACCAGTATCGTGGTTGTACTGACCCCCTCCCCTTTCTTCCCCCCAACATTTTAGATGATGCAGGTGTTGACAGATATTATGAGCCCGGTGGTGCTGACGAGGAGACACACGAGGAGTGACTCCACTGACCCAGGCATTTTTGTTATCTAGAAATTAGTTTTTTTATTTTGGTTATTAAAGTAATTTTATTCTTCTGGTTGTAAGGGATAGTGTTATGTTTCTTCTTTCAGAGGCTCGTTTAGTTGTTTTGTTTTGAGAGGATAGGTTTAGCTTTTGAGAAGTTTTACTTGAAGTTAGATGCCTTATTTTGATAAAGCTATGTCGTGCTAATAATCGAGTTGCATGCTTTTACCTAGTGAGTTTATATTTCTGAAGTTAGTTGTGAATGTGAGGTCTGACTCGCTTTATTGTGGAGGATGGGTTTCTGTTGTGAATCTGTGGAGTTGTGGAGTGTAGTTGTGGGTTGAATGTTATTCAGAAGTGTGTTTTATGTTTAGCAGGTTAAAAGAAAAATTTTGTGTTAGTCCTATGTATGTCGTTATGCTGCCGAAATTTTCGGTGCAATCGGTTAGTTTGGGTTGAGAGTTAGTGATGTCGCTAGGATTAGTTAAAAAATCTCGGGGCGTTACAGTTGGTATCAGAGCGGAGTTGTTCCTGTAGACTGACGTAGGAAATCTAGGTTGTTAATAGGATAGGACCAGTGGTCTTCCTCGTTCTCCTCGCCATCACCAGGTATGAGAAATTATAATTGTTATAATATGTTACCTGTTGATCTATTTTGATTGTATGTTATTGAATTACTTGCTTGTTTTCCCCTTGTATGTCTTGGTTGCCTTGTTTGAGCATCTTGTTTTCCTATGTTGCTTTATTTTATAGTAGCTAGGCTTAGGATGCTCCCTTTAGGTGGTTAGATAGTTTCTTTCCTTGTGTGGTTATTGTTTGGTAGTAGGAGTAGGATGCTCCCATAGTTAGGTAGACATCTCTCGTTTTCCTTGTGATTGTTTGTGTTATTGCGTGTTAGTAGGGCATAGGGTGTTGCCATAGTCTTCTAGATAGCTTGTGTGTTTTTGTTGTGCATGTTGTTTTCTTTTAGGTTTAGGTTGTTGCCTTAGCTCGAGGTTAGGCCCTCCCATTCAATCAGGTTCTTTCAGTGAGTTCCTTGTTCCCTCTCTTAGCTATGAGTTCTAGTGGGAGTCGAAAAAGTGGTCATTCTGACTCTCCTATCGTTCCTAAAGTTAATTCGCGCTCCGAGGTGAATTTCCCTGTTCATCTTTCGTCGATGCCTCAAACGATGTTGGCATTGGATGCATTGCAAGAAATGATTGACAATGCAATCCAAAGCAACTTGCAGCACCTTGGTGTGAACCAAGTCTTTGCTCATTGGCGAGAAGCTCAGTTCTTCCAAAGCTTCAAGAAAGGAAGGTCTCTATCATTCGATGGACAACTCGACGATTCGAGAATTGTTGAAGAATGGACTTCAAAGTTAGAAGCTCTGTTCCAATATCTCAGAGCTGATGCCTTGGATTTCGAATGAAGAACTCAAAGCTGATTATCTAGAGCTCTATGATGACGAATCTGAAGAAGAGGAAAGTCCCTAAAGGTGGGGAGTCGGTTTCACCTCCCATTTCCAAGCTAGTGCTCTTTCCTCGAGTTTATCTATTGCTCTGCAATTACCCTTTCTCTTTTGGTGCCTTGTCATCTAAATCCATTTGTGATGTGAGTCATTAGGCTTGCTGTAGTATGTTTTGTTGCATCGGTTAGATCTTTCATTCCTATGAAGTTAGTTAAAGCTAGTAAGTTGGTTTCCAGACTCTACCAAGCATCGCCTTGATTCTAAGGAGTCGAAAGATTTCCTTGTAATAGGTGAAGTTTGGCGAACCTCCTTGTGCTAGCTTCAAGAGAAAAGGATCTTCCTAGGATAGTTTTGTGATCCAACTTCTTAGGTTAGGGTCATGGAATTATCGTTCCAAGGTTGCTTCCAAAACCAAGTCCGAGTTCTGCAAGCTAGCTATGAGGTCTTTGGACTGAATAGCGTTTTGCAACTATTTTGGATTTCGTGAACCAAGCCTCAAGGTCTTTTTGACTTGCTCGTGATAATGCTTTTGGCGATATGTTGGTTTGTTCTCAAACCAAGATTCAAAGCATTTCCCTCACGTAGCGGGATCTTAATCTTAGACAAGAAAATGTTGTGAATCGGTAATGAATCGAGATTGCAACATCAGTTGTCGCAGCGGCAAGTTACCTTGGTATTCTGTTAGTAGGACAAGGCCAAAGTTGGCGTTGGTGTCACCTCATACCGATTCTAGGGAGGATGGTTGGTTCAAAAAGGTGAGTTGGTAGCGAAAGCCATTTCAAAGTTGTTTTGAATGTACATCAATTATTCTTCTGGGGCCTTAATTTTAAACTTTGGGACTCCTGAGGAAAATAGCTTGGTGAGCAAAAAGTCGTTGGTATTAAGAGCCTTGAGGAGTAAGTGTTGGAATCAAGGTTAGTCTTCCAATGTAGTTAGATATTCAACTTTCGAGGACGAAAGTTCTTAAGGTGGGGAGATTGTAACGCCCCGTGTAACGCCCCAGGCCCAGGATTCGGAATCCAGATTCGGCACCTCACGGCCCCGACATTCCCCTACATCCTCTGCGGCCTGGCGACGTTACCATACTCGTCTTAAACCGCTTCTAAGAGTGAAGACTGTCCCCACAAACCAACACGGGGTCCTTCTAGCATGCTTTGTCCTCACTCACATGCTTCCTAGGAAAATTCCCAGGAGGTCACCCAACATAGAACTACTCCAAGCCAAGCACACTTAACTTCAAAGTTCCTATGATTGAGCCACCGAAAAGGAAGGTGCACCTTGTTGGTATAGGTAGTACCTATCAATTCTTTTAAGCTTTATCTTGACCGTTTCCATGTCCTTAGGATCCCTCTCATTCGGATGTGATCTCGGTTCATTCATGTACCCCTCCTAACCTCGGGTGTCACAATTAACCTCAAACCTTGGGCAGTGGGTATTCGAGCTTAAGTGATTCGAACTCAATCAATCACTTTTACGGAGCTGCAGATTAGAGAATTCAGCACTAAATTAAATTTCCAGCACCTAAACAACTTGGGCATAATTATTTAAGCTCTAACCAAGAATGGGTAAGAGTTAAAGCTTACCGAAATCGCTAAACGACGCCGAAAGCGCCCAAATTGATGCTGGACAGAGGGGAAAACGTGAGGAACTGAGGCTTCGAGCTGCTAGGGCGTGAGATTTAACAAATCGAACCAAGGAACACTTAGATTGGGCTTAAAACAACCGAGAACAACGAAAAAGAAAGCTTACCCACGATTTTTTTCCACTACACGGCACCAAACATCCACGAGGAGACCCACAAAGAGAGGAAATTGGGAGAGAGAGAGAGAAAGAAAGCCGCGAAGGAGAGACCGAACGCACAACGGCGACATTGCTGCAGACAGCGGTGGCGGCGTGCTTGCGATGAGGTTTGGGGCAGCGACAACACTATTCCGACGACTGGATGGAGGAGGAGGCAGCGGCTGGAAGAAAATTACAGAGGGGAGGGGTGACTGACTTTCACGGCAAGGAGGGAAAGAGATGGAGAGAGAAAAGGGATTTAGGGCTTTTGCTCTTCTTTTCCCTTAATAGAAAGATCCCCTTTCTTAGATTAAATAAAACCCAAGAATAAGAATCCCAATTTAATTAGGAATTAGACTTTATCTAGGATTTTAATTTAAATCCCAAACTTAATTCCTAAATTATTTGGGAAAGAAAATAACCCAAATGATTTGGGATTTGGGTCTTTTGATATTTAAAATAAATATCAAATATTAAACCTCAACACTTTAGGAATTTAAAGATTTAATTAAAAATTTTTTTTCCCTCAATTATAGAAATTTAATTTAACGACCCAAGGTTAAGCTTAAATTCTATTTTTTTTTCAAATTAGAATAAAACGCTCAACAGATCCCAAAAGGGTTCGATTTCGAAACACGGGGCATTACAAGATTGGTTAAAGTTCATGGTTTCTTAGCCATGTGCAATACGTTTTCATTAGTCAGTAAATGTTTAGAATCCATCCAATGGACTTTATGCAGAGCCTATTTGGAGCGTTTAGTTCATAACAGGATGAGATTGGTCATCTCATGATTTTTAGAAATGAATTTTTTTTGTACTTGTACAATGTTCATTTTACACAAAAAAAAAAAAAAAAAAACAAAGTTTTCATGGGAAAAAAACAGGTCTTTAATAATCACAGTGATTTACAAAGTCAAAGAACATGTAAATGATGGTTTATGACGGTGCAACCTGTTATTGCAATCACTTTTACATCTTCCTTACTTTATTTACATGCTTTTATATAGGGCTTTTAGAAATTAAAATTTTATATCTAGTATGCATGTAGTTTTCAATTTGTTATGTTATACAATCATAATGACTTACAAAGTTAAATAATTTGTTAATAAATTTTCAGACTTTACAGCTCGTTATTACATCACCATCATTTTTTTGCATGCTTTTATTACAAATTATTTTTATTAGACTATTTTTCACTCATTCACAATAACAAGTATTATTTATACCAAATAAGACCAATGCATGGTAAAATAAAGTAACTAATATCATGGTTGTTGATAGTTTTGTTTCTTTCATCTTATGTTTGATTTCCAAATTTTTTTTATTGATTGTTTAGGAGATTGACTATCATTTTTCGTTTTTAATTTGTTCTGATTTTAAATATTTTCTTTTCCTTTAAACAATACGTAAATTATGATATTTGTTGTCTATTAATGTATTCGTTTTCTTCTTCTTCTTTTTTTTTTTTTTTTTATCATCACAACCACCTAATTGGACTCATCCGTCTTTCAATATTGGGAGATACAACGTACTTAAATGACTATGTATATTATGTTTTTTAATTATTGTCTCCATGTTTATATACGCATGTAGACAACAGTACTGACTATATAGAAGTACTTCAAATTTTGTAAAATTTCCTGAATTTATCTTCCAATAATGACAATTGTATATATTCAAACAATATAGAAACATACAATTTCATATCACATAAACAATATTATACAATAATTATTCGTATTATATATATATTTAGTAGTTGGATTGTGGTATTTTTTCCATTATCCGTGCTAGTTATGGACATCAGGGCTTGTTCTCGGTGGAGAATAATCCATAACAACCATGTCATCGTAGTTTGGCGGGGCCACACCACGATTTTCATAGACCAGATTCTCCAGTCTTCTTCTACTTGTCTCTTGTACAAAACTTCGTGCAGCCAAAGAACCTAAAAATCAAACATAAGTTGGGTTACTTGAATTTGTAAACAAAATAAACATTATGAAATAAAAAAAATAAAATAAAATGTTAATGAGGAATTAAGACATAAGAATGAATTATTATTTGTGTCAATCACGGTAATAATCCAATAGAAGTTATGTGTTTTTTTATGGTTACCTGTTGGTGTAATAACTAGCAAGAAAATCAAAAGAAAGCTGAAAAACTGAAGGAGATATTTGCATGAAATTGATGTTGATTTCTGAACCATCTTTTTTAAAATATGTACTATGAAGCTTTTTTCTTTGCTAGTTTGACGAACTTTTTTTTTTTTTATGGGTAACCTGACTTTTTATTGCTCAAGGATATTCCTTATTCACGCCATTTGGCTTTGTCTTTTTATAAAACTTTTTCTCGTAATATAATCAATTTGATGATGAATTTCTGAAACTAAATATGGCTAAATATAGTAGTTTGTAATGTTTAAATTGTTTGACATTCTATAAAAAAACATTTCTTCTATATATAGACTATACTATTTTTCTTGTAATAGTTAACAATATCGTTCAACTTTCTATATTTCTTAAAATTGTTACAAAGTTAATTCAATTTTCTTCAAAACTACACAGGGAGACCCGTTAACGCTCTCCTTGTCTCGAAATTTCCTTGAGATCTACAAATAAACTTAATATTATTTTACACATGTTTAGTAATTTCGTTTTTTTTTATTGAAATGTTTGTGATATTCAAAATTGTTGTATGTTATAAGTTTAAGTTAATCCACTTTTACTATTGTGTCAAAGTTGAGACGATTATAATTTATTTAATATGTTTATAAACTTTCAATTTTGTGTTTATTGAGTCATATATATTAATGGATTATTTAATTATTCTTGTGGAATAGTAATAGAAACAAGATTGAAATATTATGTACGGACTAACACCCCAGAAATTTGAACACAAATATTTTTAGTTTAAATTAGATACTCAACACCAAAAAGAAGTTTGTTTAGTTAAACCGTTTGAATATCAATTCGTAGCCAATAGTTTTATAAATGCAAAACATATACTACTGATAGGACCAAATTAGCCCTATTTATTTGTTGTTAATCTAAACCCTTTAGAGCACACTTTATGCTTTATTTGTCTATTTTGTAGATTATTTGTGTATTTAGGGCAACAACGACGAACTACACAAGTTGGAGCTAATTTGGGCGATTTAGAGAGTTTTCGAGCTAACTTGAGTGCCATGGATCTTGAGGAGGTGAGAAAACCGTGAGGATCATGACGAGCCCAAAGAATGGTTCCAAGGAGTCAAAGGTTCGAGACCTTAATCAAGCAAGCAACAAAGAAGAATTAAAGAATGAAGCATGCCTGACGTCGTGGCGAGCGTCGAGACGTCGTGGCAAGCGTCTTGACTCTGGTCCGTTTCCGAACCCTAGGCCTAGAGGGCATGGCGTCGAGACGCCATGATTAAAGTTATATATAAACCCTCGTTTTATTCCGTCGTTAGGGTGTGGTGGAGAGTTGTAATTTTTTTTTTCTCTTGGTTTCCTCTGTCTTTTTTGTCCCGAAGTCATGGTTGTATATTTTCTTATTGATTCATCTCGTATTTCTTTATTATTATAGCATAGAGTCACGGGTTTTAGTCGGCTTTATTGTCGTCGTCTAAACCCATTGACGCCGATTGTGAAGGGGATGAAAGCCCCGATGCAGCGGAAGCGCATCGATAGGACCTTGCGCCGTATATTAATTAATATCAAAATACCAATACAAATAGGCAAAACGAAACTTTAATCATGCTTTAAAGCCGCTGTAAAATCTCTATAAACATGCTAAAAAAAAAGAAAAATAAAACTACTTTTACTTTCATGCTTTTCTAAAGAAAAGGGTAACTGTTACTAACCTTCGTTGTAGACTTTACCGTTCTTCGCCAACGATGCTTCAACGATAAAAAACGTAGCAACCACCTTGTTGTTCTTTGATGGAAATTTCTTCTCAAGAACACAATCACCAAAGAGGTTACATCGGTATGTCTCTAAGTCTAGGAGGCAATGGACTGGTGGGAGTCTTTCTCTAAGAGGGAGGCTAAAGAGAATATTAAGGTCTTGTCTTGTGAGTCTAAGAGCAAGAGGCCTTCTAAACCATTAGGTCTAGTGTTCAATTTATAGGAGAAATGCCATGAATAAAATATTCACATTAAATTAATTCTTTCCATAAATGATTTAATATATTCCATATTTAATCAATCCATGATCAATAAATTCCATAATTTATTAATATTTTCCACAAATGAATAATTACTTCCATAATCAATTAGATCATTTCCATAAATGATTTATCACTTCCATAAGTGATTAATTATTTCCATAATTGATTAATTTTCAATTAATTAACTCTTTAATTAATTAATCACCAATTAAATATCACATATTTAATTTTCGGCCATGAATTAATTAATTGCCCAAATTAATTTTAGGCCTTAAATTAATTAATTCATATTTGAACTCTTTCAAATTCCTATAAATTGAATATGAATCAAATTCTCATTAATATTTGAAAATTCTTCAAATATTTATTTCTCTCATAATAATATATCAATGTATATTATATTTTTTCCCTTAGTAAATTGAACACTTTCAATTTACATTTATTACTTAGTTGCCTCAAATTACTTTATGAGCTACCAGTGGGACCTAATGGACCTGCAAATCAAAAGCTCCAACGATGTGAGCTTAATTGGTTAAACTCATTAACCAAACTAGTCAATATTTGTTAACTGTGTGTACATTCCACTATAGACTCACAATTGCACTCTTCTCATTGCAGACATATTTTCTGTGTCCACGGGTATAGGCCAATAACGACTAGTTAGTTCTTCACGAGTGTCCGTAACACCAGTTGGGTCAAATTACTGTTTTATCCCTTGGTTACTTCTATTTCCTTAAGTACCAGTTCTCCTCTAATGAACAACCTGTTTGTGGTCCAAACATCTAACAAAAAACTCTCTCGTGCCATGGAGAGGGTAGGACCCTTTGTTCAAGACTCGTAGTCACCACCTAAGGGAACACTCATCTGCTTCTCTAAAGGCAGGAAGGAGTGAATTCCATCTTGTATGATTATGTTCCCAACTCTCCACTCGGTCTTGTCCCCAAAATTGTAGGCTTATTAAGTCGACGTATTGGCCACTCTCACCCATAGAAATCAAAGGAATATCCCTCAGGAGCAGGAGTCCATAATCAACTCAAGATTAAGACTAAGTTGTCTAGGTCGTCCTAGTGAAATAGAAACCTAACTAGTTAACGGTGTTATAACTAGTGGTTACTATTTCGCAGTCCGGTCTTATGCAAACTCATTGCATATGATACCCCCACTCGCATGTCTCCTACATGAACGCGTTGGATAATAACGTTTGTATCAAATACATAGTTGGTCATATCCATAGTGTCACCAGGATAAGACACCCAGTCTTATCCCTATACTATAAACCTTTTAGGTTGTTTCTTGAACAGTGATCCCCATTTGTCTCTACGTACCTTTCAACATTCATACTACAGCCTAGGATGTCTAGTTTATTGGTTTAGGGTTATTTTAGGCAAAAACAAAAACAATATATAACTAATAACACTTAATGGAAAAATACATCAATATTATTTCATTAATATTCAGTCAACCGTTACATTCACTATCTACGAGTTTTAGGACATAAAACCCAACAAACTCCCACTTGAACTAAAATGCTAGTTAGTGGGATGTAAATGCAATAATCTAAAGCTGGAAATGTCATGTGTATTCTATATTACATAAAGTGAATATACTAAAAATAATACAATGAACTAGGGCATCCTTATACCCATTATACATCTCCCACTTGCCCTAGATTAGACGACATACATATCTCGTAGACTTATACCCTCTAGATGACCCTCAAACACTTCAGCCGTGAGAGCCTTCATTAATGGATCAGCGATGTTGTGCTCTGAAGTGATTTTAGTGACGATCACATCTTCGTGTTGCACAATCTCCTGTATCATGTGATATTTCCTCTCGATGTGTTTTCCTCGTTTGTGGCTTCGAAGTTCTTTTGAGTTGGCTACAGCCCCACTGTTGTCACAATATAGTGTTATGGGCACGTTCATATTTGGAACAACTTCCAAATCAGTCAAGAACTTTATAAGCCAAACTACTTCCTTAACTGCTTTTGAAGTTGCTAAATACTCAGCCTCCATGGTTGAGTCTTCTATGCATCCTTGTTTGATGCTTCTCCAAACTACTGCTCCCCATTAAGGGTGAATACTGACCCTGATGTGGATTTCCTTAAGAATCAAATTCTTAGCCCCATACACAAGCATGTAGTCCCTCGTTCTCTGAAGATACTTGAGGATATTCTTAACCGCTCCCCAGTGGTCCAACCCTGGATTACACTAGTACCTATTGACTACTCCCACTGCATAACATATGTGAGGCCCATTGCATGGCATAACATACATTAAGGTGCCCTCAGCTGAGGCATAGGGAATGTGTCTCATGTTCACAATTTCTTGAGGTGTCTTAGGAGACTGTTCCTTAGACAGTTGTACCCCATGTCTGAAGGGTAACAATCCCTTCTTGGAGTTTTGCATAAAAAATCGAGACAACATTTTGTCAATATACGTTGCTTGAGATAGTGCTAGCGTTTAGTTCTTACGATCCCTAATGATTTGGATCCCAAAAACATATTGAGCCTCTCATAGATCTTTCATTTCTAATGAGTAGGATGTTGTCTACATAAAGTACTAGAAAAACTACTTTCGTTTTGTTGATTTTCTTGTACACACAAGACTCATCAACATTTTGGTCAAAACCAAAAGATTTGATTGCAGTATCAAATCTAATGTTCCATGGTCTGGATGCTTATTTCAATCCATAAATGGATCGATTCAGCTTACAAACCTTTTGTTCCTGACCTCGGGCTACGAACCCTTCGGTTGAGACATGAAGATATTCTCTTCAAGGTTACCATTCAAAAAGACAGTCTTGATGTCCATTTGCTTTATTTCATAGTCATAATATGTGGCTATGGACAAGAGAATTCTCATGGACTTTAACATGGCTACAGGAGAAAAGGTTTCCTCATAGTCAACCCCATCCTTTTGGGTATAACCCTTTACCACTAGTCTAACTTTGAAGGTCTGCACCTTCCCAGCCACATCTCTTTTTCTATTATAGATCCATTTGCACCCTATGAGTTTTATCCCATCTGATAGATTTGTGAGTTCCCATACAGAATTGGAGTACATTGACTCCATTTCCAGGTGCATGGCTTTGACCCATTCATCCTTATCTTGTTCATTCATTGTCTGTCAATAGGACAATGGATCTTCGATGCCATCATCAGGTATGACAACCTGAGTTTCAGTTAAACCCAAGTAGCGATCAGGTTGTAATACAACCCTCCCACTACGTCGAGGCATTCTCAACGTCTGAGAAGGACGAGACAGATCTAAAGAACTAGCTCTTTCATCAACCCTTGTTGAAGGCCCACTTTCATCGACAACTCTTGGTGATTATTCAGTAGCTTATCCTAATACTAATTTACTACGTGGTTTGTGATCCCTCATATGGTCTTCCTCCAAGAATGTGGCGTTGGTCAACACAAACACCTTATTTTCTTCTAGGTCATAGAAATGACCACCTCTCGTTTCTTTAGGGTAACCAATAAATTGGCACAATTTTGAACGAGGTTCCAGTTTCTTAGGATTTTTCACAAGCACGTGTGTTGGACAACCCCAGATACGAAACGTAAACTAGGTTTACGACCCTTCCATAAATCGAAAGGCGTTTCAGAAACACTTTTCAAGGGAACATTGTTCAGGATGTGTACTGCAGTCTCTACTACATACCCCTTAAATAAGCTAGCCAATTGAGCATAGCTCATCATAGATCGAACCATGTCCAACAAGGTTCTATTTCTCCTTTTTGATACACCATTCTGCTGAGGTGTACCAAAGGTCGAGAGTTGGGACTGGATTCCATGTTCTATCATATAATCCTAGAATCTTTGATCCATATACTCCCCCCATCGACCAGATCGAAGCGTTTTAATAGTTTTACCTAACACGTTTTCAACTTCAGCCTTAAACTCCTTAAACATTTCAAGGGCCTCAAACTTATGTGCCATTAGGTACAAGTAACCATATCTTGAATAATCATCTACAAATGAGATGAAATATTTGTACCCTCCTCAAGCATTTACATTCATTGGACCACATATATCCGAATGTACCAACTCTAAGGGTTTTTTGGCTCTGTAACCTTTTCTAGTAAAAGGTCTTTTGGTCATTTTGCCCTCGAGACAAGATTCACAGGGTGGCAATGAATCATCTTCTAACTCATTTAGAAGTCTATTCCTTACCAAATGACTGATTCTATCGATGTTTATATTACCAAGTCTTAAATGCCAAAGATAGATGTTGTTACTAGTTGGAGAAATTCTTTGCCTTTTTCTTTGAGTTTCAACAGTTCTAAACAATTCGTGATTTAAAAGTGCTTTGGCATCGGTTGGTCTTAAAACATATAAGTTATTTTCTAAGTTGGTTGAACAAATAAGTACACCATTTTGATAGCGAGCATAGCTAGCTAGTTTTCCCTAATTAATTTAGCTAGTCTTTTATAATTTATTGGCCAAAATTATGCATTTATGTGTTTATTTGTAGGAATTATGTTTTGGAACTAATTGTGTGTTCGGGGCATGAAAAGAGGCTAAAGAATCAAAAGGAATCGAAGTTGGAAGCTCAAAATGTAGGCCCTGTCGAGGACCAGCATTGAGACCCTTACCAAAGGGTGTCTCGACGCTGCTACATTCCTTTTCTAATCTGGGCGATAACAGACAAAGCGTCAAGACGCTGTGTCAATAGCGTCGAGACGCTCTCGAAGATATTGAAGATAGAATCTGCGTATCGCGACGTGATAACTGTCCAAAAGGTAGTTATTTAGGCATCGTTTCTATAGGGATTTCTGTGTCTTTTGTGCTTAATAGGGTTGGTTTTAGATATATATTATATGTTTTGACCCATTTGGAAGAATGGAAGCTTTGAAAGTTATTTTATGCAGAATGTATTGCTAAGCGACTGGAGGGAGCAACTTCTGTGCTCCAACAAAGTTGGGAGCAAAACTGCCACGTCACAACTCGTTAGCCAAGTTGACAAACCGACTTCTGTTGAGTTATTCTCGGGATAAAGGAGCAATGAGAGCCATACACGTGTCTAGGTCAACCTAATTCAAGCCTCCTATCCTTCTATAAAAGGAGATGGCCGCCCAAGTCACAAACATTCCACTTTTGGGCGAAAACATTCCATTCTTGGAAAAGTTACTTCCACCTTTGGGAGCCGAATAGAGGAGATAGATTGGAGACCATCTAGAAGACCATCATTTGCAAGTTGTTCAATGGAATTAATCTTTTCTTGTACTATCTTTTAGTTATGGTTAAGCTTACTCAGATTGCAACTTGTGTTTCCATGCATTTTATGAACTAAGTAGCTTCGGCATTGGTTAGGAACAATGTGACTGTCGTGCTTAATTTCTAGTAATAAATATTGATTAATGCATCTTGATTAATTGTCGTGTTCATTTATATTTTTTGCCCGCCTGGTCAGCCGGTATGAATACCTCTCTCTAGTTTCAGGGATGATTTAGGGAGTATGTGGCGATTAATCACACTAGATCATTGTGTATTGGTGAACACCAGTGACTGAGCTAGGGATAGCCAGTTTTCTAGTGCTTGATCGGTAGTACTTCATTGGAGTTGAAACACATTACAAAAGATCCAAAGTTCCAGGAGGAATCTGCTAATAAGACTGCGAGAGTTTTGCATGATGAATAATATTGCTAGAGAATATTTTTAAACAATTACTAAATCCTGACCAACATCTGTTTCTAATCTCTCTGCCTATTTGTTTACTTTATGTTCTGTCATTTCTTTTGCTTCAGCATCTTATCAAAAAAACCAATCATTTTTACCATTCTTTGAAACCATTGAAAAACTAAACAAAATAGATAAAGTGAAAGCTAGTTCAGACCTTGGATTGATAAATACTCATTACTTGATGCAGACTGTGTATACTTGCACAGAGTTCTAGAGTCCATTTATATCTTATTTTTACTCACCCTAGGAACCCAACAAGTTTTTGGCGTTGTTGCCGGGTACTTGAATAAGTTTTTATCTCATATGTTTTGTGTATGTGTTTTAGTGGTTTGGTGGTAGAACTTTTTTATTGTTTCTTTTGTTTTTACAGGCGTGGGTTTGGTGCATGAGCGATCTGCCTAGGGTAAGGTTCGAGCTTGATCCAGAAATCGAGAGGACAATCAGGAGAAGAATGAGAGAGCAGCGCAAAAACCAAAATCAAATGGATAACGTGTCGCGTCTTTCGCAGGGTCCTGAAGATCCAGCGAACCCCTAGCAGAATCGTTTGCTGCAGCAAAACCAGCCACTAGAGCAAAATGAGCAGCAAAATAATCCGGTTGAGAACCCTATCTTGGTAGCGAATGATAGGGCCAGAGTCATTCGAGCATATGCTTTTCCAATGTTTGATGAGTTAAATCCAGGGATTGCACGTCCTCAAATTCAAGCAGCAAATTTTGAAATGAAACCAGTAATGTTTCACATGTTGCAAACCGTGGGAAAATTCCATGGTTTGTCATCTGAAGATCCTCATTTGCATCTTAAGTCTTTTCTAGGAGTTAGTGATTGTTTTGTAATTCAATGAGTGCCTAGAGATGCCCTTAGATTAACTTTGTTCCCATATTCTCTTAGAGATGGAGCAAAGGCATGGTTAAATTCTTTTGCTCCATGATCAATTAGGACATGGAATGAGTTAGCTGAAAAAGTTTTGAGTAAATATTTCTCACCAAATAGAAATACTAAATTTTGGAGTGAAATAGTAAGGTTTAGGCAACTTGAAGATGAGACTTTTAGCGAGGCTTGGGAAAGGTTTAAGGAGCTGTTGAGAAAGTGTCCCCACCATGGTTTACCTCATGTTGGGTTTTATGCCCTAAAACTCGTAGATAGTGAATGTAACCGTTGACCGGATATTAATGAAATAATATTGATATATTTTCCATTAATTGTTATTAGTTATTTTATATATGTCTTTGCCTAATAATAACCCTAATCCAATAAACTAGACATCCAAGGCTGTAATATGAGTCTTGAACTATATGTAGCGACATATGGGATCATTGTTCAAGAAACAACCTAAAGGGTCTATAGTATAGGGATAAGACTGGGTGCCTTATCCTGGTGACACTATGGATACGGCCCACTTTGTATTTGATACAAACGCTGCGATCCAACGCGTTCATGTAGGAGACATGCGAGTGGGGGTATCCTATGCAATGAGTTTGCATAAGACCGGACCGCGAAATAGTAACCACTAGTTATAACACCGTTAACTAGTTGGTTTTCTATTTCACTAGGACGACCGAGACAACTTAGTCTTAATCCTGAGTTGATTATGGACTCCTGCTCATGAGAGACTGTCCTTTGATTTGCATGGGTGAGAGTGGCCAATACGCCGACTCAATAAGCCTACCACTTTGGGGACAAGATCGAATGGGGAGCTGGGAACATAATCGTGCAAGATGGAATTCACTCCTTCCCGACTTTAGGGAAGCAGATGAGTGTTCCCTTAAGTGATTACTCCGAGTCTTGAACAAAGGGCCCTACCCTCTCAATGGCACGAGAGGGTTTTTCTGTTTAATGGTTGGACCATAAACAGATTGTTCATTAGAGGAGAATTGGTACTTAAGGAAATAGAGGTGACCCAGGGGTAAAACGGTAATTTGACCCAGCTGGTGTTACGGACACTCGTGAAGGACTAACTAGTCGATATTGGTCTAAGTTCCGTGGACACAGAAAATATGTCTGCAGTGAGAAGAGTGCAACTGTGAGTCTATAGTGGAATGTACACACAGTTAACGAATATTGATTATTGTGGTTAATGAGTTTAACCAATTAATCTCACATCGTTGGAGCTTCTGATCTGCAGGTCCATTAGGTCCCACTGGTAGCTCGTAAAGTAATTTGAGGCAACTAAGTAATTAAATTGAAAATGTTCAATTTACTGAGGGAAATAAATATAATATATATTGATATATTATTATGAGAGAAATTAATATTTGAAGAAGTTCAAATATAAATTTATGGAAGATTGAAAGAATTAATTAATTTATGTCCTAAAAGTGGTTGGGCAAAATTAATTAATTCAAGGCCGGAAATTAAATATGTGATATTTAATTTGGTGGTTAATTAATTAAAGAATTCATTAACCATGAATTAATCAATTATGTAAATAATTAATCACTTAAGGAAGTGATTAATCATTTATGGGAATGATCTAATTACTTATGGAAGAAATTAGTCATTTATGGAAAAGATTAATCAATTGGGAATTGATTGATCATGATTGATTAATTAAGGAATAAAGATTGAATCAATTTTGGAAAAGATTGATTTTATTGAATATTTTATTCATGGCCTCTCTTCTATAAATAGAACACTAGACCTAATTGGTCATGACACTTGACACTCTTGAAAGACAAGACCTAGAATTCTCTCTATCCTCCCTCTTAGAGAAAGACTCCCACAAGTCTTTGGCCTCCTAGACTTAGAGACATACCGGTGTAACCTCTGTGGTTATTGTGTCAATCAAAGAAGAATTTCCAGCGAAGAATACCTTGAAGCCGCTGCTGCGTTTTCGTTCGTGGAGCTTCGTTGGCGAAGAACGGTCAAGTCTACAACGGAGGTTTGTAACGGTTCTTCCTCTTTTCTTTAGAAAAGTTTTAAAAATAAATTTAGATTTATTTTAGCATGTTTAAACCGATTTTACAGCGGCTTTAAAGTTAGTTTAAAGTTTTGTTTGAGTTTTTCGTAACGGTTTTTGATGTTAATTAATATACGGCGTAAGGTCCAATCGATGCGCTTCCGCTGCGTGGGGACTTTTATTCCCTTCACCTCATTGTATCCAAATGGAAACATTTTACAATGGGTTAAACGGAGCAACCCAGGGTATGGTTGATACTTCGGCTAGAGGGGCCCTTTTGGCAAAAACTTTTAATAAAGCCCATGAAATTTAGAAAGAATATCTACTAATAGTTGTCAGTGGTCGGATGTTAGAGGCACAAATAAAAAGGTTAAGAGTGTGCTAGAGGTTGATGGTGTGTCCACCATTAGGGCTGATCTTGCAATGATTGCTAATGCTCTTAAGAATGTGACAGTGATTACTCATCAGCAGGCACCAGTTGTGGAGCCTGCTGCGTTGGTGAATCAAGTTGTAGAGGAAGCATGTGTCTATTGTGGTGAAGATCACAACTACGAGTTTTGCCCCAGCAATCCAGCTTCTGTGTTTTTTGTACGTAATCAGAGGAATAACCCTTATTCTAACTTTTATAATCCAGATTGGCACAACCACCCCAACTTCGCATGGTGAGGACAAGGAAGTAATGTGCAACCACAGAAAAAGGTGAACCAGTCGGGATTTGCGAAAGCCCAGGTATTGCCCCAGCAAAATAAACAGGCTTTGCCCCAGCAAAATTCGGGGAGTTATCTTGAAGAGATGATGAAAGAATATATGGCTCGTACAGATGCCGCAATTCAAAGTAATCAAGCTTCAATGAGAGCCCTAGAATTGCAAGTGGGTCAGCTAGCTAATGAGCTAAAGGCAAGGCCTCAAGGGAAACTTCCTTCAGATAGTGAACACCCTAGGAAGGAAGGTAAGGAGCAGGTAAAGACAATGACTCTTAGGAGTGGTAAGCCACTGGAAGAAAGAATAGAGCCTAGTAAAACCCAAGATCTAGGAAAAATTGTGATAAAAATGTTGTTGTTGAGAAAGAGTTGGAGACTGGTTAGGGTGCTGGAGGCTGCAATAAAGATGCTGGAGCATCTGGTACTGTTCCAGATGAGGAACCACCTTATGTGCCGCCCCCACCTTATGTACCACCTCTACCTTTTCCATAAAGGCAAAGGCTTAAGAATTAGAATGGTCAATTTTAAAAGTTTTTAGAGATTCTTAAGCAATTGCATATAAATATGCCTTTAGTAGAAGCTATTGAGCAAATGCCTAATTATGCTAAATTTCTTAAGGATATTTTAACTAAAAAGAAGATGTTAGGTGAGTTCGAAACTGTACCTCTTACTGAGGAGTGTAGTGCTATTCTTAAGAATGGGCTACCGACTAAGGCTATGGATCCAGGGTCATTTACTATACCTATATCTATAGGTGGAAAAGAGTTAGGTAGAGCACTATGTGATTTAGATGCAAGCATTAACCTTATTCCTCTTTCGGTCTATCGAAAGCTAGGTATTGGTGAAGCTAGGCCTACCACAGTCACACTCCAACTAGCTGATAGGTTTATCACCTATCCTGATTGTAAAATTGAGGATGTCTTAGTAAAAGTGGATAAATTCATATTTCCTGTTGATTTCATTATCTTATATTATGAGGCTGATAAAGATGTTCCAATTATTCTAGGTCATCCATTTTTGGCTACTAGTAGAGCATTGATAGATGTTCAAAAATGGGAATTAACAATGAGAGTCTGTAATGAGGAAGTAAAACTTAATTTGTTTAAGGCTATGAAGTATCCAGATGAAATGGAAGATTTCTCTTTCATTAGAATTCTGGAGAACACAATTGTTGAGACAACAATTCAAGATTCGACTAGCAAGCATTGGAAAGATCATGGAGAGGTTAGTGTAGAGGATTTAGAAGTTTGTTCTTTAGAAAGAAAAAATGAAAAAGAGTTGTTTAGGTGTGAGGATGTTTTTGAATCTTTAGATTTAGATCAAAGGAAGACTCCTCCTATTAAGCCATCCTTGATTGAGGCACCCACTTTAGATTTGAAGCCCTTGCCGGATCATCTAAAGTATGTGTATCTTAGGGAAGGTGAGACGTTGCCCATTATTGTTGAATCAGATTTAATGCCGGAGCATGAAGATGCCTTAATTAAATTACTGCAGCAATACCGCAAGGCTATCGGTTGGACATTTGCTAACATTAGGGGAATTAGCCCATCTTTCTGTATGCACAAAATCACTCTGGAGGAGGGATCCTTTAGGAGTATTGAGCAACAGAGAAGGCTTAACCCTAAAATGAAAGAGGTTGTTAAAAAGGAGGTAATTAAATGGTTGGATGCTAGCATTATTTATCCAATTGCAGATAGCAATTGGGTAAGCCCAGTCCAATGTGTTCCTAAGAAAGGAAGTGTCACTGTGGTGAGCAATAAAGACAACGAGTTGATCCCAACCAAGACAGTAACTGGCTGGAGGGTTTGCATGGATTACAGGAGGCTTAATAAAGCTACCCGTAAGGACCATTTCCCTATACTTTTATTGACCAGATGTTGGATAGATTGGCTGGTCAGGCCTACTAATGTATCTTAGATGGTTACTCTGGGTATAACCAAATCACTATTGCTCCTGAGGATCAGGAGAAGACCACTTTCAACTGCCCTTATGGGACGTTTGCTTTTAGGCGAATGCCTTTTCGCCTTTGCAATGTTCCATCAACATTTCAGCGGTGTATGTTAGCAATTTTTTCTGATATGATTGAGTCCACTATTAAGGTATTTATGGACGATTTTTCAGTTTTTGGAGGGTCTTCGCAGAGTTCTTTAGATAATTTAGGTAAGGTGTTAAAGAGATGTGAGGATACCCATCTAGTTCTCAATTGGGAGAAATGTCACTTCATGGTGAAGGATGACATAGTGTTAGGTGATAGGATTTCTAAGAATGGTCTAGAAGTTGATAGAGCAAAAATTAAGGTTATTGAGAGATTAGAACCACCGAATTCAGTGAAAGGAATTCAGAGTTTTTTTAGGTCATGTTGGATTTTATAAGAGATTCATAAAAGATTTTTAAAAAATTAGTAAGCCTCTTTGTAACTTATTGTGTACTGATCATGTTTTTGACTTTAATGCAAATTGTAGGAAGGCTTTTGAAACTTTAAAAGTTGTTTTAATCTCATCACCCATACTTTGTGCACCTAATTGGAATTTACCATTTGAGGTAATGTGTGATGCGAGTGATGTTGCAGTAGGTGCTATGCTGGGGCAAAAGTAGGGCAAATTTACCCATCCTATTTATTATGCAACCAGGATTTTAAATGAGGCACAAGTCAACTATACAACTACTGAAAAGGAGTTGTTAGCTGTTGTGCTTGCTTTTGAGAAATTTCGGCCATATTTGGTTGGAACCAAAGTCACAGTGTTCACGGATCATGCAAGAATAAGGTATTTAATGTCTAAGAAAGATGCAAAGCCTAGACTAATTCATTGGGTTTTATTATTGTAGGAGTTCGACTTGGAGATAAAGGATAAGAAAGGATCAGAGAATGTCATTGTAGATCATTTGTCTTGTCTTGATCCATCATCATCTTTGCTGAAGCAATCTGCCATTTCAGATTCTTTTCCAAATGAACAACTCTTTGTTGTTGAGGTAAAGGTAGTCAGGGATATCCCTTGGTATGCTGATATTGTAAATTTCTTGGTCAAGGGAGCAACTCCTATTGACATGGATTGGAGGCAGAAGAAGAAGTTTAAGCATGATGCAAAATTTTTCTATTGGGATGAGCCATTTATGTATAAGCAATGCTCTGATGGTATTATTCGTAGGTGTGTTTCAGGTGATGAAGCAAAGGAAATCCTGGAGCAATGTCACTCTTCGCCGTATGGAGGCCATTTCAGATGTCAGAGGACAACTATGAGGATTTTTCATTGTGGATTTTTCTGGCCTACCTTGTTTAAGGATGCCCATTGGTTCTACAAGCAGTGTGATGCTTGCCAAAGGAGAGGAAATTTGGGGCCTAGAGATGAAATGCCTCTTACTTACATTTTAGAAGTTTAATTATTCGATGTATGGGATATTGACTTTATGGGGCCACTTCCCCCTTCTAATGGTAATGTTTTTATCTTATTGGCAGTTGATTACGTGTCCAAGTGGGTTGAGGCCATCGCATGCCATCAGAGTGATGCCAAGACAGTATCAAAGTTTCTTCAATCGCACATCTTTGCGCGGTTTGGGACACCTAGAGCTCTAGTGAGTGATGAGGGTACACATTTTGTTAATAATGTCTTAACTAAGTTGTTAGCTAAGTATGAGATTAAGCATAGGATAGCTACCCCTTATCACCCACAAGCAAATGGTCAAGCTGAAATAAGCAATAGGGAAATTAAATCTATTCTAGAAAAAGTAGTACATCCATCTAGGAAGGATTAGTCTTTTAGGTTAGATGAGGCTCTTTGGGCTTATAGGACAACCTATAAGACTCCTCTAGGTATGTCTCCCTATAGGTTAGTATATGGGAAAGCTTGTCATTTACCATTAGAGCTAGAGCATAAAACGTTTTGGGCTTTGAAAAAATTAAATTTTGATCCGTGTCGTGCAGGAGCAATAAAAATGCTGCAGCTTAATTTTGAATTAGATTTTATTAGATTGTAATTATATTTTGAATTTATGTTTAGAATTAGATTTGAATAAAATTTCTCGTTATTTTTTCGGTTTCGAATAAAAAAGTATAAAGATTTGATTTAAGCAGTTAATTCAAATTTTTGATTTGATTTGATTTGGATTCGTCCGTATCCAAGATTCATTTTTGCTCAGAAGGTTGTTACGACAACTTTATGGCCGAAGCAAATATCTTGTCCGAGTAGGAAGGGTTCTGTTGTGAACTAATTATTTTTACCCTTTGGATTTTGAATTTTCTGTTGACAGGTTAATTGCATGAGCCATCTGATGAAGCCACGTGTCACACAGGGAAGATGGAAGGGTTTAGCCGTTGGACAACACATAATTATTTACCATGAGCGTTTGTACTCCAGATTTTACCGTTTGATGGTTTAATTCTACCGAGTGCATGCGATTTAAAACGATAATTTCAATTTAATGAGGGCAAAGTCTTTCGGTTGAGATTTTCTTTTGCTGAAGCTCTATTTATTAAGGCCTTCGGTAAGCTATTCTCACTTCATCTTCTCGCTTTTATCTCTTGCTGTTGATTTTCCCCTTTGCTTCTGAGTATTCTTCAATGGCCAAAACAAGAGCGAGAAAAGAGAGAGATAATGAGGAAGAGGAGGTACCCGTTACGTCCGAGGTACAGAAAGTGAAAACAAAGAAAAAGAAGACGCCGAAGGAGAAAGAAGCTAAAAGAAGAAGAAGGCAACAACGGACTGAAGATCAAGAAGCTGTGCAGAAGGTTGTGGAAGATGTTGCTGCCACAGTGGTAGAGGAAGATCCGAAGGAACCAGAGGAACAAAATCCAGAGTAGATGGAGCCAAGAGTGGCGGATACAGAAGAAGTTCAAGAAGGGAATAGCGAGAAAATTCAAGAAATACATAATGAGGATGTGCGAGAGGAACAAGCAGAGGTTGCGCCAGAAAAAGGTAATGAGCCAGTGTAGGAGGCTCGAGTGGAGGTGATCATGTAACACCCGAGTTAGGAGGGGTACATGAATGAACCGAGGCCACATCCGAATGAGAGGGATCCTAAGGACATGAAAGCATCGTCAAGATAAGCTTAAAAGAATTGATAGATACTTCCCATACCAACAAGGTGCACCTTCCTTTTCGGTGGCTCAATCATAGGAACTTTGAAGTTAAGAGTGCTTGGCTAGGAGAAGTTCTATGTTGGGTGACCTCCTGGGAATTTTCCTAGGAAGCATGTGAGTGAGGACAAAGCATGCTAAAAGGACCCCGTGTTGATTTGTGGGGACAATCTTCAATCTTAGAAGTAGTAGCGGACAAGTATGGTAGCGTGGTCAGGTCGCAAGGGAATGCCGGGGCCGTTAAGGGTCGAAACTAGATTCCGAATCCTGGGCCTGGGGCGTTACAGATGGTATTAGAGCGGAACCTCTCCCAGTAGGATGTGGTTCGGGGATGAACCAAGGCGGAAGCTGGTGAGCATGTAACACCCGAGTTAGGAGGGGTACATGAATGAACCGAGGCCACATCCGAATGAGAGGGATCCTGAGGACATGAAAGCATGGTCAAGATAAGCTTAAAAGAATTGATAGATACTTCACATACCAACAAGGTGCACCTTCCTTTTCGGTGGCTCAATCATAGGAACTTTGAAGTTAAGCATGCTTGGCTTGGAGAAGTTCTATGTTGGGTGACCTCCTGGGAATTTTCCTAGGAAACATGTGAGTGAAGACAAAGAATGCTAAAAGGACCCCGTGTTGATTTGTGGGGACAAACTTCAATCTTAGAAGTAGTAGCATACAAGTATGGTAGCGTGGTCAGGTCGTAGGGGAATGCCAGGGCCGTTAAGGGTCGAAACCGGATTCCAAATCCTGGGCCTGGGGCTTTACAGATCATGTCGGAGGTACCCAAACGTCGCTGCATTAAGCGAAAAGCGGGCCGCGTCAGGGTAGTCCGAACTGATACCCCCTCACCTCCAACTACTGACTCTGAAAGAGAAAATGCAGAGAAAGAAAAGCGTGAGAAGAAGGAGGCAGAGGAAAAAGTGAGAAGAAACAGAGAAAAAGACTGAGGAAGAGCGGTTGCTCAAGCGAAGGGCGGAAAAGGGCAAAAGTGTTGCTGAAGCATCGGAAGAACTTGATAAGATAGATGAGCCACAATTGTCGTATGATCGCTTCGTCAACAATTGTGCCAGAGCAAAGTATGCTGAGCTTCTAAAAAGAGATTTTTTATTTGAGAGAGGATTTAGAGGTGATCTTCCGCATTTTCTGAGGACTGGTATTGCAGATCACGGCTAGGGATTGTTTTGTGCAAAGCCTGAGTCTGTAAACGTGCAGGTAGTGCGCAAATTTTATGCTAATATTGACAAAGAAGATGGTTTCCAGGTGATTGTTCGAGAAGTCGAAGTAGACTGGAGTCCTAGTGCTATTAATGCACTGTATAACCTTCAGAATTTCCCCCACGCAGCGTATAATGAGATGGCTGTAGCGCTATCCAATGAGCATCTGAGTGAGGCTGTGCAGGAGGTAGGTATTGAAGGGGCACAGTGGAAGCTTTCAAAATCTGAGAAGAGGACGTTTCAGTAAGCTTATCTAAAGAGGGAGGCAAACACATGGATGGGGTTTATAAGACAAAGGATGCTTCCAACGACTCATGACTCGACAATCTCTAGGGAACAGGTTCTTCTGGCTTTTGCAATTTTGCGGTCTCTCAGTGTTGATGTAGGAAGTATCATTGCCAGTGAAATTTCTGGATGTTGGAAGAAGAAAGTGGGGAAGCTGTTTTTCCCGAATACCATTACCATGCTTTGCAAGAGAGCGGGGGTTCCAGAGAATGAAGGAGATGTGATTTTTTTTTACAAGGGAATCATCGACACGCCTAACTTGGCACGACTTCAGCGTATGCAGGAGGTACATCAAGGTGGGCTTGTCTACGGCATCAACACGATTTTAGAACAACTGGCACTTTTGGCCAGTAGGCAAGAGTTTGCCGAGTGGCAAGCTTTGACGTTCTGGAACTATGTTAAAAATCGTGATGCCAATCTGAAGAAGGTGCTATAAGAGAATTTTTCCAAACCATATCTAGCCCTTTCATCATTCCCTGAAGATTTATTGAACCCTTGGATCCCACCCCCACCGGTTGAAAGAGGAGAAGAGGATGTTGAAAATGAGCAGGGCCAAGAGGACTGAAGTAAATTTCATTTCTATGTTCTAAATGAAATTTCTGAAGTTGTTTCCATTCTATAGCACCATGCACTTCTAACTTAACTAATTTTCTTCTGAATTTTTTAAGCTTAGACTGGTTAAGCTTAATTAGATCAAGGTATTCTGATCTCCAGAAACCTTTTGCTTGAGCATTTCTTCTAGCCTGGTTGTTGCTGCAACAAAGAAGATTTTGGAGGTAGTGTTGACTTATTTGATCCACTTTAAGCTTAGTTATAGTCCCACGCTTAGGTTTAAAATTCAGATAGGAAAATTTAAGTTTGCGGGTATGATTGCAAAATTAATGATTCATTGGGGACAATGAATAATTCAAGTTTGGGGGATTTTTGCTACTCCAATTGTTTTGCTCGAGCATTCCTCTCCTTCATTTAACAATTCGTTAGGTTATTGAGTAACCTACAGTTTGTCTTCGCGTCAAAAGATGACCTAGGAAATGTTGGAATAATGGAAAAATTATTTGCTGAAAAACTAATTGTTGAAAATTTTGCTGAGAAAATTCATGGAGCAAAAGTTTTAAAGGATGAATGTTGATCCAACAGTTTTTCTGTCTCCCAAAACTTAGGTGAGCTTCATCATAAAATGTTGCCATTTTGAGGGGCAAGAGATAGAATGACTAAGGATTTTATAGCTTTACAATGAGTCTTTAGCCTAGTTGGTGATGAGTTTGAGGCAAGGGTATACTGCACCATAAAGTGGGTCATCCCATGCTTAAGAGCTTATGACTGTAGGGCTGCTTTAAATCTGAAAAACAAAAATATAAACCCCTTAAAAATGTGTTTTAAAATGTTTGATAATAGAGCTAGGCTGTGGCAAGTTCTTAGAATTGAGTTAAAAGTGGTGATTATTTGTCCATGGCAGAAGAATTATTTTGCTGCAGCAGAACTTGGTTTTGCAGAGTGCTCAGGTAAAGGTTGAAGGTAGTGTTGGACCATCTTGTTTGATTAAGCTATTCTTTTTCTAACGTTTTGAATTCTTAAGGGAAGGTTGGTTAGTATTGCTCAGGACACGCAATAGTTCAAGTTTGGGGGTGTGATAACTGTCCAAAATGTAGTTATTTAGGCCTCATTTCTATAGGGATTTGTGTGTCTTTTGTGCTTAATAGGTTTGGTATTAGATATATAGTATATGTTTTGACTCATTTGGAAGAATGGAAGCTTTGAAAGTTATTTTATGCAGAATGTATTGCTGAACGACTGGAGGGAGCAACTTCTGTGCTGCAGCAAAGTTGGGAGCAAAACTGCCACGTCATAGCTCATTAGCCAAGTTGACAAACCGACTTTTATTGAGTTATTCTCGGGATAAAGAAGCAAGAAGAGCCATACACGTGTCTAGGTCAACCTAATTCAAGCCTCCTAGCCTTCTATAAAAGGAGATGGCCCCCCAAGTCACAAACATTCCACTTTTGGGAGAAAACATTCCATTCTTGGAAAAGTTACTTCCACCTTTGGGAGCCGAATAGAGGAGATAGATTGGAGACCATCTAGAAGACCGTCATTTGCAAGCTGTTCAAGGGAATTAATATTTTCTTGTATTATCTTGTAGTTATGGTTAAGCTTACTCAGATTGCAACTTGTGTTTCCATGCATTTTATGAACTAAGTAGCTTAGGCGTTGGTTAGGAACAATGTGATTGTCGTGCTTAATTTCTAGTAATAAATATTGATTAATGCATCTTGATTAATTGTCGTGTTCTTTTATATTTTGTGCCCGTCTAGCCAGCCGGTATGAATACCTCTCTCTAGTTTCAGGGATGATTTAGGGAGTCTGTGACGATTAATCACACTAGATCATTGTGTATTGGTGAACGCCAGTGACTGAGCTAGGGATAGCTAGTTGCCTAGTGCTTGATCGGTAGTACTTCATTGGAGTTGAAACACATTCCAAAAGATCCGGAGTTCTGGGAGGAATCTGCTAATAAGACTGCGACAGTTTTGCATGATCAATAATATTGCTAGAGCATCTTTTTAAACAATTACTAAATCTTGACCAGCGCCTGTTTCGAATCTATTTGCCTATTGTTTACTTTTTGTTCTTTCATTTCTTTTGCTTCAGCATCTTATCAAAAAACCAATCATTTTTACCATCTTTGAAACCATTGAAAAACTAAACAAAATAGATAAAGTGAAAGCTAGTTCAGACCTTGGATTGATAAATACTTATTACTTGTTGCGGACTGTGTATACTTGCATAGAGTTCTAGAGTCCATTTATATCTTAGTTTTACTCACTCTAGGAACCCAACACGACGCTAGGCCAATTTTTTTCCCTATTTATAGTTTTCGATTAGGTCACATTTGGGGGGCTTTTTTTGGACGATTTGGAACCGTAAAACAGAGAAAAAATGAGGTTGAGGAAGCTAAACCAAGTGGAGGAAAAGCGGGAATCAAACCATTGTTCGTGGGGATCATAACGGGGACGTGCGGTCTCAGCCTACATAGCGTTTAATTCTCTTTACCCTTTAATTTTGTAGTTTTTATGGCTTGTTTAGACTTTGCTATATTGTAACGCGGATTATGTGTAGCTAAGTTTAATTCTTAGGGATTGATGTAGTCGTTGGGGCGATTATGGACTGATGTTATGGATTTATGTTATTGATTCTTTTATGCATAATGTATGTTTAATGCTTTCAATTTACCGGCCATGAATTGAATGTTGATTGTGATTAAATCTAACTCAGGAGAGAGGATTTAGCTTATAACTCATTATGCATGACTAGGATTAAGCTAGAAATCGGGAGATAATAGTTAATTCTAGAAATCGTTAAAAAAATAACCTTAATGCCTTGCATGATTAATGAATTTAGATACGGATATCGGGTTCATTGCATGTGGGAGAATCTTGTATGCTCAGGAGAAATATTGGTGATTTCAGTATTCATTGATTTATGAATCATAGCATATTATTAATCCATGAATTAATGCATAATCTCAATTGGTGAAATCATATCCCTAAGACCGTTGTCTCCATTAGATTGTCATACCTTTTCATGGTTTTGTGTTTGATTTACATTCATCCTCACTTTGTTTGGTTCCCTAAATAAAATTGGGCAAGAGTATTTTCGGTAATTAAATTTGATTAGAAATCCAATCCAGATGACGATATTCAAATATCACATTCACTATATTATTACTTGACTCATGCGCTTGCGGTAGGAAAATTCCACATCAAGTTTTTGGTGTCGTTGTCGGGGATTGGCATATTTAGTCAATATTAATATCGTAGAAAAATTGCCCGGTCTTAGTTTAGGGTGTATTTTAATTTTTTTTTTATTTTTTATTTTTTGTTTTTAGGTAGATTGTTTTTTTCCCGTTTATTGTTTGTTTTTTCCATATTTGTTTGATTTTTTCATAGATAGATTTTTTTCGTTTTAGTTTTCTCTTTTTTAGATTAGTTTTTCCTTATTTTCTAGTTTCCTTATTTGTTTTTGTCATATTTGTTTTTGCATTCCTTATTTGTGTATATTTTCCTATAGTAGATTATATTTTCCTTATTTAGATTTAGTATTTCCTTTTCTAGATTTTTTTCCTAATTTGTTTTATTTCCTTTTCTTTTATTTTCCTTTTTAGGTTAGGTTAATTGGTGCATGCGAAAGGTTAGGGAGTTGGCCTTAGTTCCCTTTGACCCGGAGATAGAAAGAACATACAATAGACTTCGAAGGGAAAATAAAGTTGATCAAATTCAAATGGTCAATCCTAACCACGAGGAGCCTAAGGCTATTAGGGACTACTTTCAGTCGGTCTTTCAGGAGCAACAATCGGGGATTGTCTACACCCCGATCAATGCTAATAACTTCTAGCTGAAATCGGGTCTCATTGAGATGGGTCGAGACTGTGCCTACAGAGGATCACCCACCGAGGATCCAAATTCTCACCTGAAATCCTTCTTAGACATCTGTGGGACGGTAAAGTTAAATGGTGTTTCTGAAGATTCCATTCACTTACGTTTATTTCCTTTTTCCTTGCAGGATAAAGCTCGTGATTGGTTGCAATCAATTCCACCTGGGAGCATTACCACTTGGGATGCTTTGGTCCAGGCGTTTTTAAAGAAATTCTTCCCTCCTGCCAAGACGGTCAAGTTGAGGACTGAGATTGGGACATTCAAGCAGCAGTTTGATGAGCAGCTGTTCGAGGCTTGGGAGCGATTTAAAGAGCTGCTGAGGAAGTGCCCTCAACATGGCTATCCCGACTGGTTTCAGGTTCAATTATTTTATAATGGCTTAACTCCTAGTACAAAAACTATCGTTGATGCAGCTGCAGGTGGGACTCTGTTGTCCAAAACTGTTGAGAATGTTAGGACTTTGCTAGAGGAAATGGCCACCAATAGTTATCAGTGGTCATCTGAGCGGTCAGGATCGAAAAAGATTGTTGTAGGAGTGTTCGAAATTGATAACGTAAGTGCACTTCAGGCCTAGATGTCTTCCCTTGCTAATGCATTTTTAAAGTTTTCAGGTACAGGGAGTGCTCAATCGATCGAGTCTGCAGCTGCCCTTGCATCCCAGACTCATGAGGAAAATCTCGAGCAGGTTCAATATGTCTCTAATTATAATTCTAGGGGGTACAATAATAATTCTACACGTACACATTATCACCCTAGTAATAGAAATCATGAAAATGTTTCCTATGTTAATAATAAGAATGTGTTGAATCCTCCTGGCTTCACTCATAAGCAAGAAAGTAAACAATCTTTAGAGGATCTAGTTGGAGCGTTTATTGCATAATCAAGTAACAGATCAAATAAGCTTGAGGAGGCCGTGATTGTTCATTCAAACATGAAGTATAAATTATGTTTCTCTTTATCTTGGGAACAATTAACAAACTTTCTAAAAGTAAGAATTTATTTCTAAAAAATAACTTTGCAGCTCCCACTGCTTTAGCTTAAATGACGTCTCCAATTCAAACCCGGAGCGTCATTTCACCATCTTTCAACTGCCAAAAGGAGTTATTTTCCTGAAAAGAAGAGCAAACATGATCAGTTGCTCCTGAATCAAGTATTCAGGCAAACTCATCATGCTCTACTAGGCATGTTTCCAAAACAAGTAAATAAATCTACCTTCCTTTTCCTTCTTTTTCTCAACGAGGTACTTTGGGAAGTTTCTCTTCCAGTGTCCATCTACATTGCAGTGGAAATACTTGCCTTGGTCAACCAAAGCTTTGGCTTTTCCCTTGCCTTTAGCAGCAGCAGCGGGAGCCTTCCTCTTGTTTCCTTTATTCTTTTGAATCTTCTTCGAAGAAGAGTTTACAGATTTAGTTCCTAAGGATGAACCCTTCTCGAACTTTCTTTTAGAGTGAACAACAATTTCCTTTCCTTCTGCATGTCCCTTGCTTTTAAGAAGAGACTGATAGAGTTGTAGCTCATTCAAGAAAGTAGTAAGGTTTAATACTGTAGCAACCGGTGTTTTTAAAAAAAAAAAAAAAAAAAAAGGGAAATGTGGGCAGGCGGTCATGAAAAGAAAAGAGAAAATGGGGGGAAACTTCCCCCCAAATTCGGTCAACTGACCGGTTTAAAAAAAAAAAAAAATTTGAATCTCTCTCTCTGCCCGATACTCCCTCTCTCTCTCGTTCGGTTCTCTCCCTCGCACGCCCTCAGTTTTTCGCCGCTGCCGCCGCAGCTCCTCCGCCACTCCCGTCGCCGGTACTCTCTCTCTCTCTCTCTCTCTCTCTCTCTCACTCTCTCTCTCTCTCTCTCGTTTCTCTCTCTCTCTAACCCATCTCTCCCTCGCAGCCTCTCTCTCTCCGTCTGCACGTCAAGCCGACGTCCGAGCGCCGCCGCCTGCAACCTTCGCGCCGCACGCCGCCGTCTTCAGCCGTGAGCCGCCGCCCGTCTGTTCACGTCGTCACGTTGCACGCTGCCGCCTCCAATCGCTGCGAGCCGCCGTCGATTTGAGCAGCCACGCCGTCCTTGGGCTCGTTCGCGTTTTTCAGATTTTTTTGTCGCCGCCACTTGAAGTTTCAGCTTTGCTTCTAAAGAATTATTTGGGGTAAGGGAGTTGTAAGTCAAAGCTTGTTGTTTTTTTATGCCTTAATGAAATGCCCATTAATGTTGGATCTTAATCTAAGGTGTCCGTAGTAGGTGGTGGTCGAATCGTCAAAGGCGGAGCGAAACTTGGAAGTTGGACAGCAAGCAGTGTTACTGTTTTGGGTGAGTTTTTGGGTGTTAACTTACCCTCAAATTTAAATGGGTTCATAGTTGAATGTTTTGATTAGAGTCCCTATTTTTAATTAAAGGTTCCTTCCTCGTTGTAGTTTGCTAAAGAGCCTTGGAGTTAAGAAATTTGTTGAAGGTTGATCCAATATCTTCTTCACTAAGTAAGTAGCCAATTGGATTAAAGTTCTAGGTGTTGTCATGGATTTAACCAAACATGGTTGGTTCCTTTTTTTCTTGGAAGCATGAAAATGGTTAAGCATGTTTTGGTTAGTTGTAGTTTATAAAGTTCGCTTGCATGTAAGTAGCCCCTTTGGAATAAATTCCGTGTTCGAAAACTCATTTAAGCTGGGTATGACTTATAATAGCATGAGTTGGTTTTAATACCTGAGTTGCTTTAGCCTGAAATGTTTATGCATTGAGATGACTGATTGCTCCTAGCATGTATATTAAATATTTGGATTGAGGTTAAAGTGTTATGTATACGGTTGCCTTCGGGAATATGGATGTTGTGTGCTTGTGCTATGTAATGGGTGGAAAGGGTTGGACTGTTGTGCATTGTGTGTTGTCTGGTATTGTTAGTGAACGACGAGGAGTTGTGTTTTATCTCTGTTGGGAGTGTTGTTGCCGCCTTCGTTTTTTGTTCTTGAGGTTGTTGGAGTTGTGAATGGTTTGTGCATGCGAGGTCTGGCTCGTTATGGTTATAGGAGTGTTATTCTTATTTTCAGGTGCAAGGAAAAATTTTGGGTTCCCTCTGCGTACGTCGTTATGCTGCCGAATTTTCGGTAGCCTCATGACGACTTAGGAATTATATTTACCTTGAGGGAAAGGATTAGGAAAGAGAAGGGAATAGGCTAGTGCCTTAGACAAGGGTCGTGTCAATTAAACACCTAGGACTGAGATGTAATAGACTGAAATGAGGGGCTTAATAGGCGGGACTTGGCTTCGCAGTCTAGGTGCCATTTACTAACTGTGGAAGTAAATTCCTGACTTAAACCCATGAACGCTCCACCAGTGAAATGGTAGCTTAGAGCGCTACGCGCCTATTAGTGCCTTGAGGGATGAGACTTAGCTCCACTGACTTGGTGCCATCTACCATCAGTAAGAGTAGAGATCTCCCAAAACTCCCACTTGCGCACTATCAGTGAGTTGGCAAACCTTATTTATTTATAGGTGTACTAATTGAACACGAGACCCGAACTGCGAATAAATGAAATGAAATGAAATGAAATGAAATGAAATGAGATGACCTAACCCTAAGGCCCTTAACTCGAATAAAATGTTAAAGCCTCGAATTGCTACTTACTGAGTATTTTCTTAAATACTCATTCTTTTCCCTTACATACAACTGCAGGTAGAGGTAAAGGTGTGCAGTACGCGTGACGGAGAGCTGCTGGGCCATGGATCTCCTTTAGTTTAAGTCTTCCGCATTTTTCGTTTTGAAATTTCCCTTTGAACTTGTATTGAATGATTTACGTTTTATTCCGCTTTTAATTTGTTTGATTTACTAAAGGTTTTGTTTGTTCTGTTTTAAACTGGGATCCCAGATTGAAATGTTTCGCAAATTTCTAAGTACGGTTTCTTTATATGGAAATTTTCCGCTGTTCTTAGAAGTAGAATGAAATGCATGTAGTAACGGCCTTAGGATCTAGGCATGAAAAGTAGGGTCGTTACAAATACTATCTTATTCATCATTGCACTACTGCAAAACTACACGAAACTCTTTGGAAGAGATTCCAAGATAAATACAACCTGACTCCGCTCATCTATGACCACCCCGTTTGCTTCTACCACGTTGAATTGGACCATCATATCTAGGACATGTTCCCGAACAGTTCCACTCTCTTTCATGCGGTAGTTATTAACGTACTTAAGGACATCATGGTGGAGTTGATATGACGGTTGTCCAAACATCTCCTGGAGAGAGTTCATAATCTCCCTCGTTGTGACCATGCCTTCATTACTCTTAGCCAAAACTTCAGATAAGTTGGCTAAGATATAGACATGGGCCTTATCATTGGCCTTTGTCCAGCGGTCATAAGCATCCTTAATTGTTTGGGATGCATTACGAGCAGGAACCAGAGGACAATCCTCCGTTAAGACAAACCGTCGATCATCGACTACAAGAATCGTATTCAAGTTCGACTTCCACGTACCGTAATTTTTGCCTGTTTATTTCTCATTTTTAAGCAGAGAGACTATTGAGGAAGACATTGCTGAAATAAAACAAACAATGAACGTATTAGTTATCTTTGTCTTAACCCATCATACCAGCAAACAATTGCACACAATCCAATCAATTAAAAAAAAACAAGCAATCATAGAACCCTAAAACTATTGATTTAGTTTTGCGACGATGTTTTAGAGGTTCAGAATATCTGCCACTGAAGGGTGATCAACTACTCCTCTGAAATGAGACATTTACCAGCCAATTCTAATTCCAGAATAACTCATATTCCAATAGACATTAGCCACCGTTGTTTTGTCAAGGATTTGTTAACATTTTTAATTTATCCTCGTAAGTGTAACCCTCCTACTTTTAGATCTCAGAGGCACGCACCAACAGGCTATCAAAGGGTAACACAACTGTTTGTAATTAGCCTAAAAGTTCCTATCCTATTCAAGAGTTTACGGTGTTCTGAATCCTATGATCAGGCCCTCCGAAGGGATGGTTGTGTTAGGACAACACGCAGGCGAACCATGGGACTCTCACAATGCGAACTAAGGGCGAAGACCGAGGGATACGTTGGCACGTGTCCCAATCCCACTTACTATAGACATTTTTCCCATTCACCTTGTTATTCATCCATGCAAACACTTTCCAAAGGGAGGTCGAGCCTAAGTCGACACGAAGCCCAGAATGAACCTCACGTTGTGAATACAGGGACATGGGAGCAAAACTTGATTTAAATCTCGTTTTGTAATTTTCCTCCCACTGAAAATGTCCTAAGGTTTATTTAGGGTTATTTAACTTAAATAAATTTGGCTGAGTCAATCTATCTAAGTCTAATCTTATTATAACTTTTATGGTGAGCTTTTTCCTGCAATGTTGTAGGTGAATTAAATTTTTTTAATAAACCCAGCAATTTTGCATGTTAACATGACTATATGGTTAATTCAACTCAAGGATCCGGTTAGATCCTAGGTAGGAGGTGTTCCGTAAACCGTCAACTTAAGTACCTCTAGCCTTAGACAGAACTTCACCGAGAGAGTTCCCTTATAACCATAGAAATGTAAAGTCATTACTTTCAAGATCTTGGTGCATTAAACTCTTTTAACAAACCTAGTGACACTGCATGCTAACATTTGACTATGATTAATTCAACTCACGTATTCCGGGTCAGTTCCCAAGTAGGAAGTGTTCCGTAAACCGTGAACTTAAATACCCACAGCCTTAGACAGAACTTAACCGGTGGAGTTCCCTTATAATCATAGTAATGTTTTTCCTACTTAGTCAATTAAAACTATTTTTAATTCTAAGTAAGGAAATAATCTAATATTATTAGAAAATGATCTAGGTCTAATTAATTTTAAATAATTTAAAATTAATTTAATTTATCCTATGATCTTATGTTTGAATGCAATTCTTGATTATAGATTGACGGTTTCTAATTATTTTATTTTAAAAACTATTTCAAATTTTAATTATTAATCCTATAATCAATAATCTAGGGTTTAATTCATTCAACAATCTCATTCAAATTAAATTATTAAACCAAACTTATTGCATCACATGAGAAATAATACAACAATCATATTAATTACTATGGATGTTTTATGTTTCATGCAACATTGATTTTCCTTTGAATATAAAATTTATAAGCCAATCAAGAAAATGATTCAAGCAGGTTGCATTCATCACTTTAAACATAACTATTTATATTTAATCTAAGTAATGACATGTCTCGTGCTTTATTATTTTTATATACACTTATATTAAAAAACTTATGAAAATATCCATGCATTTAAAACATACATTATAACAATTTTTTTTTTTTTTAACTATACATTATACATTATAATAATTTATAATATATAAATAAATGCATGTGCATGTTTATAACCTAAGGTGGGATTAAATATTCTATATGACATCCACAAAACATATAAATAGCAATTGGACCGGTTAATTTTGGCCCCTAGGATAAAATAAAGCATTAAATTACAATAATTATTGCTAAATTCTATCCTAAAATTCTTTTGCAGCTCCAAAATCTTGTCTAGACAGCACGAACTTACTTGAACAGCTTCGAGCTGACCTCAAAAATCACGAACTGAGTTAAATTCCAGCTAAACTAGACCAAATCGGTCCTAGCCAAGCCAGACCGCGTGAACCGAACCGCCCAATCTGGAGCAGTTTTCTGGGAAAAAACAGCGTTTGTTCTTCGTCTTCCTCTCTGATTCCAGCCGTGATTTCTTAAATTTTTATCTCATAAAAACCAGATCTAGACCCGAACTTACATAGAACTAAATTTTACATAAAATACCTGAAACATCGGGCCCTAACATGATCAAATCACATAAAAAATAAAATCTATGGCCATAAAATTAACCTAAACAATTCAATGCAAACCATACATACATTATGCATAAATCCCACCTATTAGAGCCTATCGCAAATTTTAATATCGATTAATAGGGACAGCGAACGCTCTGATGCCGATTAATGGGGATGAATGCCCTGGCACAGAGGAAGCGCATCGATTGGACCTTGCGTTGTATATTAATTAATATCAAAATGCCAATACGAATAGGCAAAACAAAACTTTAATCATGCTTCAAACTGCTGTAAAATCGCTATAAACATGCTGAAAAACAAGAAAAATAAAACTACTTTTACTTTCATGTTTTTGTAAAGAAAAGGGTAACCGTTACAAACCTTCGTTGTAGACTTGACCGGTCTTCGCCAACGATGCTTCAACGATAAAAAATGTAGCAGCCTCCTTGTTGTTCTTCGTTGAAAATTTCTTCTCAAGAACACAATCACCAAAGTGGTTACACCGGTATGTCTCTAAGGCTATGAGGCAATGGACTGGTGACAGTCTTTCTCTAAGAGGGAGGCTAGGGAGAATATTAGGGTCTTGTCTTGTGAGTCAAAAAGCAAGAGGCCTTCTAAACCATTAGGTCTAGTGTTCAATTTATAGGAGAAAGGTCATGAATAAAATTGTAACGCCCCAGGCCCAGGATTCGGAATCCAGATTCGGCACCTCACGACCCCGGAATTCCCCTACATCCTCTGCGGCCTGGCGACGTTACCATACTCGTCTTAAACCGCTTCTAAGAGTGAAGACTGTCCCCACAAACCAACACGAGGTCCTTCTAGCATGCTTTGTCCTCACTCACATGCTTCCTAGGAAAATTCCCAGGAGATCACCCAACATAGAACTACTCCAAGCCAAGCACGCTTAACTACAAAGTTCCTATGATTTAGCCACCGAAAAGGAAGGTGCACCTTGTTGGTATAGGTAGTACTTATCAATTCTTTTAAGCTTTATCTTGACCGTTTCCATGTCCTCAGGATCCCTCTCATTCAGATGTGATCTCGGTTCATTCATGTATCCCTCCTAACCTCGGGCGTCACATGCCCACCAGCTTCCGCCTTGGTTCGTCCCCGAACCACATCCTACTGGGAGAGGTTTCGCTCTGATACCATCTGTAACGCCCCAGGCCCAGGATTCAGAATCCGGATTCGGCACCTCACGACCCCGGAATTCCCCTACATCCTCTGCGGCCTGGCGACGTTACCATACTCGTCTTAAACCGCTTCTAAGAGTGAAGACTGTCCCCACAATCCAACACGAGGTCCTTCTAGCATGCTTTGTCCTCACTCACATGCTTCATAGGAAAATTCCCAGGAGATCACCCAACATAGAACTACTCCAAGCCAAGCACGCTTAACTACAAAGTTCCTATGATTTAGCCACCGAAAAGGAAGGTGCACCTTGTTGGTATAGGTAGTACCTATCAATTCTTTTAAGCTTTATCTTGACCGTTTCCATGTCCTCAGGATCCCTCTCATTCGGATGTGATCTCGGTTCATTCATGTACCCCTCCTAACCTCGGGCGTCACATGATTGTAACGCCCCGCGTTTCGAATCGAGCCATTTTTGATTTATTGGGCGTTATTGTTCTAATTTGGGAAAATTAGAATTTAACTTTGGCCTTGGGTCGTTAAACTAAATTTCTAAAATTTAAGGGAAGGAGATTTTTAATTAAATCTTTAAATTCCTAAAGTTAGAGGTTTAACATTTGATATTTATTTTAAATATCAAAAAGGCCCAAACTCTTTTATCAATCGGGTTATTTTTCCTCCCAAGTCTTTTAAGGGATTAAGTTGGGGTTTTTAAATAAAAATCCTAGATAAGACCTTATTCCTAATTAAATTGGGATTTCTTCTCTTAGGTCTTTTAAAAGAAAAGAATAAGGAAATAAGGGAAAAAGAAACCCTAAAGCAAATATTATCTCCTTCTCCCTCCTCCTTTTCGTGAGCAGCAGCCGCAAACACCCCTCCCCTTTTCTTTTTCGTTTTCTTCTTCACCAGCCGCTAGCCCCTTCCCGTTTTTCTTCCTCTCCCTCGCAGCCGAGCTTCCCGAAGGCCATCTCCGGCGTCTTTTCTCTCCCTCTCGTGTGTTTGTCCGCCGGCAGCAAGGCTCTCGAAGCCGTCGGTTTCTTCCCTCGTGTGGTCGGTGTCGTTTCCCTGGTTCGCAGCTCGCCGCCGTCGTTTCAAGCCAGCCAGCACCCACAGCTTCGGTTTTTCTCCTTCAAGCTCGCGTGTAAGGTCTCTCTCTCGATCTCTTTCAAGTTCCTCAAGTAGCAAGTTTAATCCTCTATTTTCTCTTGTTTTCGACTGGGCTAGTGAGTAGAAGCTGGAATCTTCGTTGTTCTGGTGTTTAGGCGCGTTCAGGCTGAAATAAGGATCGTTTCGGCGTGCTTAGGCTCTTGCGGTAAGCTCTCAGCATTACCCATGCTTTATAAACCTCAAATTTTGATTACCCATTAGCTTTAGGTGCTGAAAAGTTTAATGTTGTTCGATTTTCTGATTTGCAGCGCCGTCTAGGTGTTCGATCAGGTTCGAAACTCATCAACTTGAATACCCATTGCCCAAGGATCGTTCTAGTGCGTTGTTCGAGGTTGTTGCAACCCGTCTTGCGTGATATCGGGTCCGTTGGGTAAGGTTCAATGCTGTTATTGGTTCTATAGCTTAAGTAATCGATACCCATTCGTTATCGACTTCAAAATTGCAGGATTTAAGTGTGTTCGGTTGCTGTTCATCGAGCATTTGATCTCAAAGATCGTGTTCAGTGAGTACCCACAACTCGAAAGACCTTGATTTTGGTTACCCATAACCCGGTGGCTTGGGATCTTGGTTGTTGGGTCGTTTCGAACACAAGTCAGCTTGTTCTCAAGGTTGTTGGAGCACTAAACGGTAAATTCCAGCATCCCTAGATCCTTTCCTCAAGTCTATTAGGTGCTCTAAGTTGTTTTCTAACCCTTGGTAATCGTTGCTTGTAGTTTGAGCTCTTTAGGCTCTTCCAGTTGTTTCCATTGGTCCTTTAGGATTGTTTAGGAGCGTTTGAGCTTCCGGTAAGTAGTTCTTACTTGTTGGAGTCTGTTTGATTGTGTGATGCATGTGGAGTGTTTTCTCGCTTTATAACTGCTCTCTTGTTCTTGTTCTTTGAATATATATATGTATGCATAAGATTCTGTGGAAAGAATGAATTGTTGTTGCATGATGAATGGTTGTGAGCATGTTGGTTCTGTTTACGTTTCTGAGTCAAGCATGAGTTGGGAGATGTGGCCTTGTGAATGCTTAGTGGGCATGGTTCATGAGTCTAGAAGCATGTTGCAGGGCATATGCATTCTAGGAGATGTGAGATATGGGTCAGGGACCTAAAGTGTGAAAGAAAGGAAAGTCGGGTGAGTGTCAGTGCACCTCGGGTACAAATGGTCGAGGGGTGACATGTCACCATGGGTTTAAAGAGAACTAGCATTGTGGTTGAGATATCAGGGTCTCGGGTATAAATGGTCGAGGACTGATATTGTTTCGAGAAAAGTAAAGTGATTATCAGGGCCTCGGGTATAAATGGTCGGGGACTGATATATCACTATTGGATGCCGATGCCTCGGGTATAAATGGTCGAGGGTCGTTATGCCAATGTTAGATAAAGAGGAGCATCGAGGCCTTGGGTATAAATGGTCAAGGGTCGGTGTGATGAGTCTGGAGGCAAGTATTGAGGCCTTGGGTATAAATGGTCAAGGGTCAGTACGTTGCTTAGTCATCGAGGTCTTGGGTATAAATGGTCAAGGGTCGATGCACAGTTCGAGGCCTTGGGTATAAATGGTCAAGGGTTGAATGCCGAGCTCTGTAGAGAAGTGTCGAGGCCCTGGGTATAAATGGTCAGGGGTCGATACAACTCGAAGGGTCAGTCTTGGAGAGTTTTTGCGGAGCGTGACGCGGAAATCACGTGTGAAGAGCCATGTGAGGGCTAAATATGCGTTGAGTGAGCTCGTGGAGCTTGAGTGGTTAGCGAGTTGCGTATAGAGATGCATGAGTCATGGCTTAGGAGAGTCATTCGTTTTACTAGTTTTGGGCATGTCGTTGTGTTTATCGCTTTAAGAAGCATGTTGTTTGCGCATGAAAAGCATGTTGTTTGTTTGTTTGTTGTTCGATGGTTTCTCAGGTAGGGGCTGCTTACCAGTACCTTAGTGTACTGACCCCCTCCCCTCTCTCTCCCCCCAACTACCAGATTTTGCAGGTTATGAGGACTGCGTGGACCGTGGTGATGCGGAGGAGGCGTACGAGGAAGGACCTTAGCTAGTGGTTCGGGTTTCCTTTATTTCCATGTTGGATAGTTGTTGCTTAGTTGGTTGGACAGTTGTTGTCCTGTTTAGTTTAGTCTTTGATTTATTCGTGTTGAATATTAGGTTGAGCTGTGTTGGTTCTAATAAACTCTACCTATTTATTTAGTTAGTAACAGTTAAGTTGTTTTAATAAATTGAAGTTAAAGCTAGTTGTGTTTAATTGAGCTTTTAAGTTATAAATACCCTATTTAGATGATTAGCGTTATTGCGAGACCTGGCAGGCTGTTGGTTCTGTGGATATTCTGTTGCGTTGTAGAATGGCGGAGTCGTTTAATTTGTTTAATATAAGTGTTTTATGCATAACAGGTTAAAGAAAAATTTTGGGATAGCCCTATGTACGTCGTTATGCTGCCGAAATTTTCGGTGCACACGGTTAGTTGTGGTTAAGGCTTAGTAATGTCGCTAGGATAGCTTTTAAAATCCTGGGGCGTTACAAAAATACTGACATTAAATCAATTCTTTCCATAAATGATTTAATCTATTCCATATTTAATCAATCAATTTCATAATTGATTAATCTTTTCCACAACTGACTAATTACTTCCATAAGTGATTAGATCATTTCCATAAGTGATTAATTATTTCCATAATTGATTAATTTTCAATTAATTAACTCTTTAATTAATTAATCACCAATTAAATATCATATATTTAATTTTCGCCCTTGAATTAAGTAATTGCCCAAATTAATTTTAGCTCTTAAATTAATTAATTCATATTCAAACTCTCTCAAATTCCTAAAAATTTAATATGAATCAAATTCAAATTAATATTTGAAATTTCATCAAATATTTATTTCTCTCATAATAATATATCAATATATATTATATTCTTTCCCTTAGTAAATTGAACACTTTCAATTTATATTTATTACCTAGTTGCCTCAAATTACTTTACGAGCTACCAGTAGGACCTAATGGACCTGAAGATCATAAGCTCCAACGATGTGAGATTAATTGGTCAAACTCATTAACCAAACTAATCAATATTCGTTAACTGTGTGTACTGTTGGGTGATTTTCCGCAAGCGCACGGGTCGTCACAAGTAATATAAAACGGAAAGTATTCCGAGTATCGAATCCTCAAGGAAGCGAAGCGAAAATTAAGCAAAGCAAAAATCTCTTGAGCACTAAAAATACTTGGGCGAATTAATATTTAGGGGATGGCTCATGCAATAAAAAGGAATTCAAATTCAAACAATTAAAGAAAATAAATTGATCAATCGAGAAATAAAATATGGAGAAAGAGTTTTCTTTTAATGCGAGGAGGGGTTTTGAAAATCAATTATTAGCTAAATAGTTGTTATAATTATCTTATCTCATTGCCCAACTAATTATAATCCTAGAATCTCCGTTAATCGCATAGGTTCTCCTGTCGGTGTCCCCTAATTGTAATTAATTCATTTTAACAACCTAAGTGTCCTTAGCGCTATTAAAAATAATTAATTATTACACTCTGATTCATTTTAGGAATCTAAGTTTAATCAACTAATCCCGGTGTCACAACGGGCAATCAAACTAGTTGCATGGATTATGATCTATCCTAATTTCTCTCCATCGAGTTTCCATTAAGAATCGAATCATTACACAATTGGCCAGATTGAGTAAAGCATTAAGCACATCCATACAAATAATTATTCAATAATTATTTGTATTATATATATATTTAGTAGTTGGATTGTGGTCTTTTTTTTCCATTCTTCGTGCTAGTTATGGACATCAGGGCTTGTTCTCGGTGGAGAATAATCCATGACAACCATTTCATCGTAGTTTGGCGGGGCCACACCACGATTTTCATAGACACGATTCTCCAATCTTCTTCTATTTGTCTCTTGTACAAAATTTCGTCCAGCCAAAGAACCTAAAATTCAAGTTAAGTTGGGTTACTTGATTCTGTAAACAAAATAAACAAATGAAGTAGAAAAAAAAAATTAATTAGGAATTCAGATATAAGAATGTATTATTATTTGTGTCAATCACGGTAATAATCCAATAGAACTTATGTGTTTTTTTTACTGTTACCTGTTGGTATAATAACTAGCAAGAAAATCAAAAGGAAGCTGAATAATTGAAGGAGACATTTGCATGAAATTGATGTTGCTTTCTGAACCATCTTTTTGAAATTATGTAATATGAAGCTTTTAACTTTGCTAGTTTGACGAACTTTTTTTTTTATGGGTGAACTCACTTTTTATTGCTCAAGGATATTCCTTATTCACACCATTTGGCTTCGTCTCTATATAAAACTTTTTCTCATAATATAATCAATTTGATGATGAATTTGTGAAACTAAAAATTGCTAAATATAGTAGTTCGTAATGTTTAAATTGTTTTACATTCTATAAAAAAAGCATTTCTTCTATATATAGACTATACTATGTTTCTTGTAATAGTTAACAATATCGTTTAACTTTCTATATTTCTTAGAATTGTTACAAAGTTAATTCTGTTCTCTTCAAAACTGCAAAGGTAGACCCGTTAACGCTCTCCTTGTCTCGAAATTTCCTTAAGATCTACAAATAAACTTATAATTATTTTACACATCTTTAGTTTTCTTCATTGAAATATTTGTGATATTCAAAATTGTTGTATGTTATAAGTTTAGTTCATCCACTTTTACTATTGTGTCAAAGTTGCAACGATTATAATTTATTTAATATGTTTATAAACTTTCAATTTTGTGTTTTAATGAGTCATATATATTAATGCGTTATTTAATTATGCTTGTGGAATAGTAATAGAAACAAGATTGAAATATTATGTTTGGACTAACACCCCAGAAATCTGAACACAAATATTTTGAGTTTAAATTAGATACTCAACACCAAAAAGAAGTTTGTTTAGTTAAACCGTTTAAATATAATTTCGTAGCCAACGGTTTTATAAATGAAAAACATAAACGTTTTAGCCCTATTTATTTGTTGTTAATCTAAACCCTTTAGAGTTCACTTTACCTTTTATTTGTCTATTTTGTAGATTATTTGTGTATTTAGGGCAAGCGCTACGAAGTACACAAATTGGAGCTAATTCAAATTAATTGATTAATCAATTAGGAGCAATTGCTTGATTGTTTGAGTTGATGGTTCAATCAAATTAATTGATTAATCAATTAGGAGCTATTTCGATGGACGGTGTATGATCTGGTTAGATGGCTTAGGTGGGCTTTGGGTCTTTTCTTGATTCAAATTAGATCGATTGGACAATTAAGCAATTTTGGTTAGCCTTAAATTGGTAGGAATACAATTATCAAAGTAAATCATTCAACCCCAAAAATTTCTCCAATCGGCATTGCCTAATACCATTAATTTTCTTGCTTGTATATGTTCCATGCAATTTAATTTCTTGTCTTTTTAACTTCCTGCATTTTAAATTCTTGCATTAGTATTCAAATCCCCCCATTTATCGCTTTTATAACTAAAAATAAATAGGAAATAAATAGCCAACCGCCACTCTCTGTGATCAACCTCGACCACTACTACTGCAAGTAGTTTATTGATCGTGGATTATAAATTTACTTTGAGACAGACCTTCGACAAGTCTGGACCCCGTCAAACTGGCCTCGTCGACTAAGAAGTGAACTGTATTTCTTAAAAGATGTTACACGAATGGACTAACTTTTTGCGTACGAAATTGGATGATTCAATGTAAGAACACAAGTGATGATTCAAGTTTGTGCCTAAGAGTATAGCGCTGCAAGAAGTTCCTAATTATGAATGGTTTTTTAATATCCATATTTTTTAATAGTAGTAGCCATTATGGGAATTGATATTGGAAGTAAATTAAAGTGAATAGCTTTTGAAATTGCCATTGGTTGGTGTAAGTTCGTAGTTTCTTAGCCATGTGACATATGTAGAGCCTATTTGGAGCTTTTAGTTCATAACAGGATGAGATTGGTCATCACATGATTTTTAGAAATGAAACATTTTTGTACTTGTACAAGGTTCATTTTACACACAAAAAAAACAAAGTTTTCATGGGAAAAAAAACAGTCTTTAACAATCACAGTGATTTACAAAGTCAAAGAACATGTAAATAATGGTTTATGACGGTGCAACCTATTATTGCAATCACTGTTACATCTTTGTTACTTTATTTACATGCTTTTATATAGGGCTTTTAGAAATTAAAATTTTGTATATAATATTCAAGTAGTTTTCAATGAGTTATGTTATACACTCATAGTGACTTACAAAGTTAAATAATGTGTTAATGAATTTTTAAGACTTTACAGCTCGTTATTATATCACCATCATTTTTTTTTCATCCTTTTATTACAAATTATTTTTATTAGACTATTTTTCACTCATTTACAGTAGCATTTACAGTAGCAAGTATTGTTTATACCAAATATGACTCATTCATGGTAAAATAAAGTAACTAATGTCTTAGTTGTTGATAGTTTTGTTTCTTTCATCTTATGTTTGATTTCCAAATTTTTATTTATTGATTTTTTAGGAGATTGACTATCATTTTCGTTTTTAATTTGTCTTGATTTTAAATATTTTCTTTTCCTTTAAGCAAAACGTAAATTATGAAGTTTGTTGTCTATTGATGTATTCATTTTCTTCTTCTTGTTTTTTTTTTTTTTATCATCACGACCACCTAATTAAAATCATCTGTCTTTCAATATTGCGAGATACAACGTACTTAAATGACAATGTATATTAAGTTTTTTAATTATTGTCTCCATGTATATATACGCATATAGACAACAATACTGAATATAGAAGTACTTCAAATTTTGTAAAATTTCTCGAATTTATCTTCCAATAATGACAATTGTACATATTCAAACAATATAGAAACATAAAATTTCATATCACATAAACAATATTATACAATAATTATTCGTATTATATAGATATTTAGTAGTTGGATTGTGGTCTTTTTTATCCATTCTTCGTGCTAATTATGAACATCTGGGCTAGTTCTCGGTGGAGAATAATCCATTACAACCATGTCATCGTAGTTTGGCGGGGCCACACCACGATTTTCATAGACCATATTCTCCAATCTTTTTTTACTTTTCTCTTGTACAAAACTTCGTCCAGCCAAAGAACCTAAAATTCAAGCATAAGTCGGGTTACTTGAAATTGTAAACAACATAAACAAAATGAAGTAGAAAAAAAAATGTTAATAAAAAATTCAGACATATATTGGTTTCAATCATGGTAATAATCCAATAGAATTTAAGTGTTTTTTTTTTATTGTTCCCTGTTGGTGTAATATCTAGCAAGAAAATCAAAAGAAAGCTGAATAATTGAAGGAGACATTTGCATGAAATTGATGCTGCTTTTTGAACCATCTTTTTGGAAATATGTAATTTGAAGCCTTTTGCTTTGCTAGTTTGACGGCCTTTTTTTATGGGTAAACTAACTTTTTATTGCTCAAGGATATGCCTTATTCACACCATTTGGCTTTGTCTTTATATAAAACTTTTTCTCGTAATATATTCAATTTGATGATGGATTTCTAAAACTAAAAATGGCTGAGTATAGTAGTTTGTAATGTTTAAATCGTTTGACATTCTATAAAAAAAAAAAACAATTCTTCTATATATAGACTATACTATTTTTCTTGTAATAGTTGACAATATGGTTCAACTTTCTATATTTCTTATAATTGTTACAAAGTTTACTCAGTTCTCTTTGAAACTACAAAGGTAGACCCGTTAACGCTCTCCTTGTCTCGAAATTTCCTTGAGATCTACAAATAAACTTATAATTATTTACAAATAAACTTATAATTATTTTACACATGTTTAGTAATTTCGTTTTCTTTATTAAAATATTTGTGATATTCAAAATTGTTGTATGTTATAAGTTTAGATCATCCACTTTTACTATTGTGTCAAAGTTGCGACGATTATAATTTATTTAATATGTTTATAAACTTTCAATTTTTGTTTAATAAGCCATATATATTAATGCGTTATTTAATTATGGTTGTGGAATAGTAATAGAAACAAGATTGAAATACTATGTTCGGACTAACACCCCAGAAATCTAAACACAAATATTTTGAGTTTAAATTAGAGACTCAACACCAAAAAAGAAGTTTTTTTAGTTAAACCGTTTAAATATCATTTCGTAGCCAACAGTTTTATAAATGCAAAACATATACTACTGATAGGACCAAATTAACCCTATTTATTTGTTGTTAATCTAAACCATTTAGAGCGCACTTTACGCTTTATCTGTCTATTTTGTAGATTATTTGTGTATTTAGGGAAACCTCGACGAACTACACAAATTGGAGCTAATTCGGGCGATTTAGAGAGTTTTTGAGCTAACTTGAGGGCCATGGATCTCGAGGAGGTGAGAGGATCGTGAAGATCGTGACGAGCCCGAAGAATGGTTCCAAGGAGTCAAAGGTGTGGGACCCGAGTCAAGCAAGCAACAAAGAAGAATTAAAGAATGAATGTAAGCCCGAGACTTTCCTTGGATTATTTGCTCTTGTCGCCTATTGTGGAAGTTGGGTTAAAGTTGTTGTTTTATAGTTGATGAAAAATGACAAAGTTTTTTGGTTCAGGTTGTCTTTGATAATTTTTGAATTTATAGATTAGAAAAAAAGAAAGGAAGTAAGAAAAAAAAAAAAAAAGAAAAAAAAAAGAGAAGCAAATAGGAAACAGAAAAAGAAAATGAAATGAAAAAACTTTCGATGCTTTAAAGAATCCACTCCATTGCCTAAGATACCCATTTTCTTCCTCATTTCCCATCCACTGCCTCAGCTCATTTTCTTCATCATTTCCCATCAAATTTCAGAACCTTTCGAGAGAGAGAGTGAATGAAGAAGAAGAGGGAGCTTTCTGGAGTTTTGAGGTTGAAGAAGAGAGGGGAAAGCTCATGCAAATGCAACCATGGCAGAATCATGGTTCAACTTGCATATCTTTGATTTTTAATTTCGTTTGAGCTACACAAGTAGAGCTAAGAGGTGAGGTCTTACTTTCTTGAAAGTTAATTCATTTTCTAACAAATTTGATGAAGGAAGCTTGAGCTAATTCTGATGTTAAGTTAATGGTTTTTGAAGAGGAAAGTAGAGCACGTACAAATCTGAAGAGTCTCTGGTTTTCTCTGGTTTTTCAATTTGGTATGGTTGGAAAGCTTATTTAATTTCCTATTACTAGGCTCTTTCCTCTCTTCTAGTGGCTTACCACTCCTTAGAGTCACTGCCTGTACCTGCTCCTTACCTTCCCTTCTAGGGTGTTCAGTATCCGCAGGAAGTTTCCCTTAAGGTTTTGCCTTCAGCTCATTAGCTAGCTGGCTCATTTGCAATTTCAGGGCTCTCATTGAAGCTTGATTACTTCGAATTGCAGCATCAGTACGAGCCATATATTCTTTCATCATTGCCTCAAGAGAACTCTCTGAATTTTGCTGGGGCAAAGCCTGCTTATTTTGCTGTGGCAATTCTGTGATTTAGCAAATCCTGACTGGTTCACCTTTTGTTGTGTTTGCGGATTGCTTCCTTTCCTTCCCCATGCAAAGTTGGGGTGGTTGCGCCAACCTAGATTATAAAAGTTAGAATAAGGGTTATTCCTTTGATTACCTACAAAAAACACAGAAGCTGGATTAATGGGGCAAAACTCGTAGTTGTGCTCTTCACCACAATAGACACATGTTTCCTCTGCAACTTGGTTCACCACTGCAGCAAGCTCCACAGCTGGCGGCTACTGATGACTAACCATTGTCACATTTTTCAAAGCGTTAGCTAACATTGCAATATCATCCCTAATGGTAGACACACCATCAACTTCTAACACACTCTTAACTTTTTTATTTGAGCCTCTAACATCCGACCACTGACAACTATTGGTTGATATTCTCTCTAAAATTTCATGGGCTTCATTAAAAGTTTTCGCCATTAGGGCCCTTCCAGCCGAGGCATCGACCATACTTATGGTTGCCATGTTTAGCCCATTGTAAAATGTTTCCATTTGGATATAATGAGGTAAACCATGGTGGGGACACTTTCGCAAAAGCTCCTTAAACCTCTCTCAAGCCTCACTAAAAGATTCATCATCGAGTTGCCTAAATCCCACTATCTCACTCCTTAACATGGCATTCCTAGTTGGTGGAAAATACTTACTAAGAATTTTTTCCGCTAACCCATTCCATGTCCTAATTGATCTTTCAGCAAAAGAATTTAACCATGGTTTTGCTCCATCTCTAAGAAAATACAGGAACAAAGTTAATCTAAGGGCATCCCTAGACACTTCCTGGATTACAAACGAATCACGAACTCCTAGAAAAGACTCGAATGGCTCTGGCTCTATCGTTTGCTACCAAGATAGGGTTCTCAGCTGAATTATTTTGCTGTCCATTTTGCTCCAATGGTGGATTAGGCTGCAACACACGATCCTGCTGGGGATTAATAGGATCTTCTGGAACTTCCAGGAGACGCGACATGTTATCCATTGGATTTTTATTTCTACGCTGCTTTCTCCTTCTTCTCCTCAATGTCCTTTCAATTTCTGGATCAAGCTCGAATCTTACCCCAGGCGGATCGCTCATGCACCAAACTCGCACCTGCAAAAACAAAAGAAACAAACAAAAAGTTCTAGCACCAAACCACTAAAACACACACACAAAACAGATCCGATAAAAACTTATTCAAGATTCCCCAGCAACGGTGCCAAAAACTTGTTGGGTTATAGAGTGGGGTAAAAATATGATAAAAAATAACTCTGGAATATTGTGCAAGCATACACAATCTGCAACAAGTGATAAGTAATTTATCATATCCACGAGGTTTTGAATAGCTTTCACTTTACCTATTCTATGTAACTTTTTAATGGTTTGAAGGTTGTTAAATTGATTGATTTTGATAAAATTCTAAAGCAAAAGAAATGATAGAACAAAAAGTAAACGGATAAAGCAGATAGATTGGAAACAGGCGTTGGTTAGGATTTCAGTAATTGTTTTTAAAGATGCTCTAGCAATAATATTGATTAGGTGATTCTCTTGCAGTCTTATCAGTAGCATCCTCTTAAACTCTAGATTTTTTTTTAATGTGTTTCAACTCCAATGACGTACTACCGATCAAGCACTAGGCAACTGGTTATCCCTAACTCAGTCTACCTAAAAATAAAAATAAAAATTACAAAAAAATAAAATACACCATAAATTAAGACCAGACAATTTTTTCTACAGTATTAATTTGATTAAATATGTCAATCCCCGACAACAGCGCCAAAAACTTGATTCACAAATTGCTAACCGCAAGAGTACAGGCCAAGTTATAATATAGTGATTTTTAAATCGAATGTCATCCTCTGGATTGGGTTTCTAATCAATCTAATTACCGTAAATATACTATAATCCAATTTTATCTAGGGAATTAAACTTGGTGAGAATGAATATAAAATTAACATAAAACTAAAAATATGAAAATCAAATGATGGCAAGTTCTTAGAGAGTTGATTTCACCAATTGGGATTATGAATTAATTTATGGATGATTAACATGCTATGATTCATAAGTCTAGGAATACTTAACTCATACACATCTCTCTCGAGCATACATAATTGTCTCACATGCAATGAATCCAATATCCCTATCTAAATCCATTAACATGCAAGGCATTAAGGTTATCCTTTTTAACGATTGGTAAGATTATCTTTTATCTCCCGATCTCAAGGTTATCCTAGTTATGCATAACGAGATCTAAGCTAAAACCCCTCTCCCGATCAAGATTTAAACACAATCATCAATCAATTCATGACCGGTAAATTGAAAGCCTTAAGGAAACATTATTCGTAAATGAAATCATAGCAAACATCCTACAATCAATTCATAATTGCCCAAAGGGCTACATCAATCCCTAAGATAGAGAACCTAGCTACTCATACAACGAGTTACGATATAAGATAAGTCTAAAACAACCATTGAAAACAACTAAAATCAAGAGGGAAAGGAGATTAAACGCAAAGTCGCCAAAACCACACATCCCCATCACGATCTCCACGAGCCTATTCTTCGAATCCCGCTCCTCCAACTTGCTTCAACTCCCACATAAGGTATTTAGTCGAGTGTAGGCAGAAATTGCATCAAAAGAAGTCCCCTTGGCCAGCCTTAATCGCATACTATTTATAGGAAAATTGTCGACAGCGACGAGACGCTATAGGCACAGCGTCGCGACGCTGTTGCAAATCGTGCATTTTGTTTAGGAAAATTTTGAGAGCGTCGAGATGCTCTGACGCTGTGCTCTTTTGCCAGCAATCGAACCACTTTTTACTCTATAAAAGGCCAGCAATCGAGAGGAAACACAAGCAGAACTCACTAGGAAGAAGAGGTGGTGACAGAACCCTAGTAGACGCTCATGAGTAAGGATGCCCGAGGTCCTTGCTAGAAGACTAGATTCTAACCTTAGTTAGACATCAAGCCCGAGTGTTTATAGAGATTTCACCCTATTCACACCTTGTAAAAGGAGAGTAGAGTGTCGTGAGAACTCTAGAAGGATTGGATAAAAGTGAAAACCTCTAGTTTTAGATATTGCACAATATTTTTCCAGCACTTGTTTCGTTTCATTATTCTATATTCTTTATTCATTATTTCAATGAAACGTTTTCATTTGCATTATATTCCATCATGCGTAGCTAAATTCCATTGAGGGGTTCGGTATAGTGAATTCCCTCATGGTTTAAATTGCTTGAAAGTGCTTATTTGCCTAAGTTATATTTATTGCATGTCATCCCTTATTGATTATCATTCTAATCTTGCTGAGTTTAACTTGATCACTTAGACTTTTCATGCTATGTGAGTTTGAATCTGAAAGGATCAAACAATATCGGTTCTCATAAAGGTGAATAGGAGAAAGAGCTCGAGAGAGTGTATTCACTGTTATAGGGGAAGGTCGCCTTATAACAACTATAGGGTTATAGGTTGCATGCATGAACAATCTATGTCAGAGTCGAGTTATAGAAATGTGCATAACGGTACTTGCTTAGCCTTCTAACGGTTCTTGGGAGCAAGGCCAAATAGGAGTTAAATAAGCCATTACTAGAGTTATTTGCCTTAGGGTTGCAGCTATATTGAATACCTCGCTTTATTATTATTGTTATTCCTTTACTTGTTTGTTTATTTATTTTACCAAACTCAACATCAACTATTTCTTTTGGTTACCTTTTGAAAGAAATTTAAGAGCAGTTTCTTCTTCAAATCTATGTTTCCAACTTAGTCTCTGTGGGATCGATACCTTTGGAATACTTCCAGAGTTTTTATTACTACATGTTGTAGTGTATACTTGAACTTGGTTGACTGAATCCATCTTTAATTTCTATGTTTAATATTTCCCTTCAGTCCACATCGCATCATCTAGCCATCCTTGTTTCCAAGTTTTTTAATATCTAGTTTTGTTATAAAAAGTTATTTTACTCTTCTGGTTGTATAGGATAGTGTTTATGTTTAATTTAGTTAAGGGCTTATCTAGTTGTTTTAAATTGAGAAGTTAGCCTTAGCTATGGTTAGTGTCATTTGAGTTTTGGTTCCTTCCAGTTAATAACATTAAGTTGTTTCTAGTAATTGAGTTGAATGTCTTTATCTAGCATGAATCTTTTTATCGTTGGTTGTGAATGCGAGATCTGACTCGCTAGTTTGTGGAAGAAGTTATGGTATGTATCTGCGGTGCTGTGGAGTGTAGTCGTGGGTTGTTTTACTTATAGAAGTGTGTTTTTATGCTTAATAGGTCAAAGAAAAAAAATTGGTTTAGTCCTATGTATGTTGTTATGCTGCTGAAATTTTCGGTGCATTCCGTTAGTTTGGTTTGGGAGTTAGTAATTTCGCTAGGATAGTTTAATAAATCCTGGGGCGTTACAGAAATATCCTTCTCTGAGATTGGTCGAAGAATAAGAGAGTGAAGGTTTTGGGGGAGAATTTTGTTTAATGCGATTTTGTTTTATTTGATATTGTCAGATTTTATTTTATTTTATTTCGAATTAGAATTTTGTTGTTTCATTTTCATCTTATTTATTTTAAATTCGTGGTTATTTTAATTTTCGTTTAAATTGGATATTATTTTCGGTTATTTTGAATTTGGTTGATTTGATTTTAATTTTATCTGAATTAATTTAGGCTTTAATTTAGTTTTATTTTATATTTTTCTTTAATCTAATTTTCGTTTAGATTAAGTTTATTTTAATTTATTATTAGTTTGTGGTTTGAGATTTTATATTATTTTATCGGATCTTATTTTAATTTGAATTTTTCGGTTTTTTTGTGAAATAATAGATACTTCTAGAAGAATCAGTTTTGAAAGAGGATTTGATTTTGCAATATTTTGGTTAGGACCAAACGATTTGGTCAGGATTTAAGGGATTGTTGGAATTTAATTATTTTTACCGTTGGGATTTTATTTTTTATGTGTGCGGGTAAAATGCATGGAGATCTTGAGTTGCCACATGTTGTGCAGGGGTAATCTGGCGAACTAGTTGTTATCCAGCACATCAGGCATTTACTACGGGATTTTTGTTATCGTTTGATGGGATTTTAATCTTCATGATTGCATGCAAATTAAATGGTAATTTTAATTAATGAGAGGCAAAATTTTTCGATTAGGATTTTAAATGTTGGAGCCCCCTATTTATACAAGTCCCTGGTACGTTTCTTTCTACTTTTTCTTCTATTTTTCTTCTTGAGTGTCTTGCGTATATTCCCTGTGAATCGAAAGGGCATAAACGAGAGGCAAGAGAGAGAGACGCAAAAGAGGAAGAAGTACCTATAACCCCTGAAGCACCAAAGCAGAGGACGAAAAAGAAAAAAACTCCTCAAGAGAAAGAAGTCGGAGGAGAATGAGACAACAACAATTTCCATTGTTGAAGCTATTGAGAAGGTAATTGAAGATGTTGCAGATGAAGTTGTTGAAGAAGAACCCCCGAAATCCCCCGAAAAAGATAAAACCCCATAACTGATTGGGCCGGAAGCTGATATTTTGCAAGAAAGGCAAGAAGTAGTGCTAGAGGAGGTAGTTTCAGTTCAGCCACCACGTCACTGGCGTAAGCAGAAGGTCGGTCGAGTGAAACGGGTATGTACTGATACTCCCTCTCATCCGACGACTGAATTGGAAAAAGAGAATGTGGAGGAAGAAGTTCAAAAGGCTGCGAAAGAAGTTAAGGAGGCTACAGAGGATGCGGCCGTTGAAATTGTTGAGAAAAGGAATGAGGACAGAGGCAAGAATGTTGTTGAGGAAGCGGAAGAACCGAAAGAGCGCCTGCCATATGAGCGCTTCGTCAACGACCTTGCGCGAGCAAAACATCGTAAAATGCATTAACTCAGTTTCTGTCTGGAGCGAGGTTTTGACAAGAACTTGCCCCATTTTCTAAGGGTCGATATTACGAGTCACGGTTGGGAGCAATTTTGCGCTAAGCCTGAGGTGGCTAACTCGCATATGTTGCGCGAGTTCTATGCGAACATTGATGAAGATGAGGGATTCCAAGTGATGGTCTATGGCATAACAATGGATTGGAGCCCTGGTGAGATCAACTTCCTATTTAACCTTCAAGACTTCCCTCACACAAGCTATAATGAGATGGCAGTTGAGCCATCTAATGAGCACCTCAATGCAGCCATGTGGGGGGAAAGTATAGAAGGGGCTCAATGGTGGCTTTAAAAAATGGAAAAATGGACTTTTCAATCTGCATACCTCAAAAGTGAGGTGAACACGTGGCCCGGGTTTGTCAAGCTGTGCATACTTCCAACCACGCATGATTCCACAGTCTCTCGAGATCGAGTACTTTTGGTTTTCACAATTCTCAAGTCCTTAAGCATTGATGTCAGAATGATTGTCTCCAGCGAGATACACAATTGTTAGAGGAAAAAGGTCGACAAACTTTGTTTTCCAAATACAATTACAATGTTATGTCAGAGGACAAGGGTCCTAGAATGCAATGAAGATATTAAATTGTTTGACAAGGGAATAATAGACATACCAATCTTGCTAGGCTCCAGAGGACTCAAGAGATCTAGTTTGTGGCATCCATAGCATCCAACAGAAATTAAAGTTGGTGTTCAGCTGATTGGAGTTCGCTGCACGACAACTCCAAACGCACTGGAGCTACGCAAAATGGAGGGATGCCACATCAAGGAAGGCCATGCAAGAAAATTTTTCCAAACCGTATCAAGCCTTCCCAATATTCCCTGATGACCTTATGAACCCTTGGATCCCGCCACCGTCAGTGGAAAGAGATGGAGATGAAGAAGAAGTTGGCCAAGAGGACTGAGAAGGGAAGAAAAATTCAGCGAGCAGTTATTTTGATTGATCAATTTTGTTGGCTCGCTTGTTTGTCTACCTATGTTTTTTTCTGCTTTTGTGAAATTTCTATCTGTTTATTTTGTTTTTATTTTGATGGCTTAAAAATTTATCCCTGCTACTGTAAATTTTTATGATCTCTCCTATGTGCATTCTGTCGTTTAGATTGAGGCTTCCTGTAATCTCCCATCATTCTAGTAGAACCTGCAGTTGTAGAAGACTGGCCATAGTCCCGAGCTTGGGGCGAACCAGTATAATTTTTTGGTGTCGCTTTCTTTTTCCCTATCTTTTATTATTTTTCGTGACTATTATTATTGGCTTGTTTGGCTTAACCTATGGAAGGGGAGATAGTTATAATATTATTGATTGATCTCATAATATTATTGTTATTTGTTAATCCACATTTTTCTCCCAACAGTTGGATCATAGCGTTTGTATCAAATACAAACCGGGACGTATCCATAATGTCACCGAGATAAGGTACCCAACCTTATCCCTATACTATAGACCCTGTAGGTTGTATCTTGAAAATTGATCCTCGTATATCTTCACATACAGTTCAAGAGTCATAAGACAACCTAGGAGATTAGTTTATTGGATTTAGGGTTATTTAAGACAAAACTAATACAATATAAACAATAACTCGACTTGAAATAACATCGATAACTCTTCATTGATGAGCAGTCAATAGTTTACATTTATTATCTACGAGTTTTAGGGCATAAAACCCAACACAATCTTCAATTTGGGGTTCGATTAACTAAAATCTCTCCACAATTACATGTATTGCTCCATTTGGACTAATAATCCTGAAATTAACATATTTAAACAACTAAGTACCATTTAGTCAAGTAATTTAGCTCAAATTAAGGACTAAAATGATAGCATTTTTGCATGCTATCAACAACTTAGAATGTTAGTTTATTGGATTTAGGGTTATTTAATGCAAATCTAATACAACAAATTCAACACTCATATAATGAATAACTTCAATAACATTTTATTGATAGCATGAAAATGTTTACATTTACTATCTACAAGTTTTAGGGCATAAAACTCAACATGAAGACCTTTAGAAAACTATTTTCTGAATTATAACGATATCCAACCTTGTCTAGTGTCCTAAGAGAGATCAGATTATGCTTTAATTCTGGTACGAATACAACAAACTTTAAAATTTTTATAGAACCATCATCAAGTTTTAGTTTGATTGTCCCAGTACCTTTCACATTACACTGTTAGTTATTACCCATGTAGACTTTTCCTCCCGCTAGCTCTTTTAAATCAGAAAAATAATGTTTCCAAGTTGTCATGTGAAAAGTACAACCCGAATGTAAGATCCATTCCTGACGACAATCATTCACATCAACCATTAATACCTCTGTAGACTCATAACCTTCATGAAAATTAGCAAAATTCTTGTTTTCCTTATGGTTTTGTCTATTAGCCTTTCTTTTTAATTGATGACAATCTCATTTAAAGTGGCCTTCCTTATACAATAATTACATCTATTGTTATTTTTGTCATTAGGCTTATGTGATTATTGTGATTAACCAAAATTTTTATGATCTCTCCTATGTGCATTCTGTGGTTTAGATTGAGATGATACACCCTTGTACGAATTTTTACCTTTGTTACTATAGTTATTCTGAGTTTTTTCTCTTACTAAAAGAGCAGTTGGCTCATTACTTACAACTTTCATATCCAAGTCTTTCATTCTCAATGATTTAAGCACCAAATCAAGTGCTAATTTGTCTCTTCCATAATTTATAGAAAATTTTACATCCTTATAAGATTCTGGTAAGGAGTTTAGGAGGATTACAGCCTGATCTACAGTACCAATTTTCTCGCTAGTGTTTTCTAACTTAGTACAAATAACATTAAAGTCATCAAAATTTTCTTCTAGATTTTTCAATGATTTCATTTTAAAATTGAAGAAACGTTCCTTTAGGTAGATTATGTTTGTTAGTGTTTTAGACATATAGAGTTCCTCTAACTTAGCCCATAATTCACCTACTTTCTCAATCGAGCTAACTCTACGCAATACATTATCTACAAGATGCAGGATAATTGAGCTATAAATTATTTCGAACATTTCTTCTTTCTCAAATTCAGTTAAGGTAGCAGACAAATTACTTGGATCGAGCAAGGCTTTGGCAACCGTCTACTGGACTAGAAAAGCCTTCTTCTTCCTCCAAAGTCCAAAATGACCCTTGTCATCTAATCATTCAAATTCGATCTTAGTAGACATGTCGATCAACAATTTTTTACCTAGATCTTCACAGGTGATTGAAAAACAAAGGAAAATCAAGATCCCTTCAATTGACACTTTCTTAACCCAAATATACAAAACACTAGAACCTAACTAATATTAAGAAAAAAAAGATTGATCAAACTTATTTGGAATCCTCCCAACGCGGCTCTGATATCGAGTGTTGAACATGAAATCTCTCAAATCCCAGGCAATCGAACAAGGAGTAAAGTAGAGGATTCACAATTGATTGCAAAGTAAAAAAGAAAAAGGAGATTTAGAGAGAAGAGAGAAAGAACATGTACAGGTGATTATAGTGGTACCACCTTGAGGTGCACATCCACTCTTCAAACAGTTAGAGAGAGTACTTTTCTTATTGAACAAGGTTTTCAGATGAAGGTTTTACATTACTTTTATACCATTGTTTTACAATGAGAGTGAATACAAAGTATAAATTCAATAAGGTATAGCAACAAAAAGTATGTGATTCAGTTGCAATCAATAGCTGACACGTGACCTTCTTAATTCACCATCAAAATATGCAAATATGAACTTAACAGATAGATAAAGATGCACCTTGTTGACTAAGAATATACTTACACAATTGACTAGGAAATGTCTCTACTACTGCAAAACTATGTTGTTCGAACTAAAAATTTTTACGGCCAACCTACCTAAGGATGGTCAACAGATATTTTCCAACATCAATAATTTAGACTATAGATCACAGCTCGATATTTTGTAAACAATGACATAATAAAGTTGTAGTGACAGTTTTTTTTTGGAAAAAATACACTTTTGGTCCCTGAGGTTTGAGTTAAGTTACACTTTGGTCCCTGAGTTTTCAAACTCAACAAAAATACTCATGAGGTTTGAGATAAGGAGCAATTTAGTCCCTGCCGTCCAATTTACCGTTAAATACTAACGGAATGCTGACGTGGCACTATTATTTTAATTAAAAAAATTATTTTTAATATTTTTAAATAAAAATATATTAAAATAATAAAAATAAATTATTTTATTAAATTTTTAATTATTTTTCCAGCTTTTTCTTCTCCTTCTTTCTCTTCTCCCCTTTCTCCTTCAACTTCTTCTTCTTCCCCAACTTCTTCTTCAACTCCGGTGGCCGACGACCACCGCCGTTCGCTGGCCGGCCACCATCTAATTTATTTATTTATTTATTTTAAACTTCTTTCTCTCTTTTCTATTTTCTTCTCCTCCATTTCTCCCCATTTTCTTTTTTTTTTATAAAGAAGATGGAAAGGGAGGAGGAGCACTCCTCCTCCCTTCCCGGCGCCGGGGAAGGGAGGGAGGAGGGCCTCCCTCCTCCCGTCGTCGACGCGAAACACGAGGAGGGAGACATGAAACTGTGAGGGAAGGAGGAGGATCTCCCTCCTCTTGTTTCGCGTCGGCAACGGGAGGAGGGAGGCCTCCTCCCTCCCTTCCCCGGCTCCGAAAAGGGAGGAGGAGCCTTCCTCCCTTTCCATCTTCTTTAAAAAAAAAAAAAGAAAATGGGGAGAAATGGAGGAGAAGAAAACAGAAAAGAGAGAAAGAAGTTAAAAAAATAAAAATAAAAATAAGCCGGTGGTCGACGCCGGCCGACGGCGAACGACGGTGGCCGCTGGCCACCGGAGTTAAAGAAGAAGTTGGGGAAGAAGAAGAAGTTGAAGAAGAAAGGGGAGAAGAGAAAGAAGGAGAAAAAGAGGTGGAAAAATAATTAAAAATTTAATAAAATAATATTTTTTTATTATTTTAATATATTTTTATTTAAAAATATTTAAAATAATTTTTTTAATTAAAATAATAGTGCCACGTCAGCATTCCGTTAGTATTTAACGGTAAATTGGACGGCAGGGACTAAATTGCTTCTTATCTCAAACCTTAGGGGTGTTTTTGTTGAGTTTGAAAACTCAGAGACCAAAGTGTAACTTAACCTAAACCTCAGGGACCACAAATGTATTTTTCCCTTCCTTTTTTAAAAAATGCATCTCCTTTGAAAATTCTTTTTTATAAATGAGCTCAAAGATGGTCACTAATAACTATTATCAAATGTTTATATTAATGCTTATTCTTCGCTATCGCTATATAGTTTATAAAATGATGTCTTTTTTTTTCTTCTTTTCTCTTTTCAAATATAATGGCGTTGCGGGTATTTTTCTCCCCTTTCGTTTTTTGTTACCTCATGAAAAATTCAAAATCTTTCACTTGGGGAAAAAAGTCATTTCCTTTTGTCTTTTGTCATGTCTTTATTTTGTTCTTCAGTTTATCATCATATTGTCGTACTTGAAGAACATATTGTCGTACTTTATGTTTATATTAGTGTTCTTGATTTCAAATATTAGGAATATATGTTGGAAAATGGTCTTGTCATCCAAACATTGGAATTTGAGTCGAGGTTCGTGAAATTGAAGTTCCTCCATAGGCGACACTTGAAATTGATGTGTCTAGGATGTGCATGGAATTGATGTAAATCCCAGTAATTAATAAGTTTAAGATAAAATTTAGAGCCACCAAAACATGACTGTTATTGATTTTAGAAACATGAATAAGCGTGACCCAATCTCAACAGTAAGGTCACTTACTGAGTATTTTAAATACTCATTGTTTCCATAATGTTTTTTTTAGGTAAAGTCAGGGGCATGTGAAAGACGATTGATGAGAACTGTTAGGCAGCCATGGAAGATGGATTTCATGTTTTCCTTCCGCTTTATGAACTATGTGTTTTTGTTATTTAAGTTTATGAAGTGCTTGTTTTGCAAACTTGTTAAAGGTCGTGTTTGACTTTAGTTTTAAAGTTATTTGAGAATGTTTATGTGTCTTTAAAATTTGATCCCGAATAAAGGTTTTGATTTGATATTTTGCTTAAATTTGAGTTTATGTTTAAAAATGTTCTATTTAGAAAGGTCTCCATAGCATACATGTGGTAACGGTCTCGAATAGGTTCACTTTAGAAGTTGGAGTCGTTACATCACAGTTGATGATTTGTAAACAATGACATAAGAAAGCTATTGTCACAATTTTTTTTTTTTAAAAAATGCACCTTCGATAATTCTCTTTTAGAAATGAGCAAAAAGATGGTCGCTAATAACTATTATCAAATATATTAACGCTTATTCTTCGTTATCGCTATATAGTTTATAAAATGATGTTTTTTTTCTTCTTTATTCTTTTCAAATATAACGTCGTTGCACGTATTTTTCTCCCCTTCAATTTTTTGTTACCTCATGAAAAATTTGAACATCTTTCACTTGGGAAAAAAGTCATTTCCTGTTGTCTTTTGTCATGTCTTTATTTTGTTCTTCATTTTATCATCATATTGTCGTACTTGAAGAACATATTGTCATACTTTATGTTTATATTAGTGTTTTTTATTTCAAATATATGGAACATATGTTGGAAAATTTTCTTGTCATCCAAACATTAGAATCTACCTCATACACAAATACACACAACATTACTCTTTCTTAGCTCGACACCACCTCTAACTTCCATATTAACATCAACATCGAAGTGTATTGGGTAGAACACCGAACCATTATTTAGCTGTCATTGTGATGTCCCGTGCATTTTAGTATATTTATATTTCGTACATCTGGTCAAATTAAATGTGAATTTTATTTGAACTGGTACTAAGGGATTATTAATTTAGAACCAAGGTGTTTGAGGAATTATTATTGGAATTTAATCGTTACGTTGATTTAATTCTCTCCCTAAAGCCGTTAATTTCTAAGACTTTTAAGCTTATTACTAAGCGTTGAAAGTTCCATGCTATTAAAAGGGTTTTAGTATGAAATATCTATTCTTGGGCTTCTATTTTGGGTTTTCTTAATTAAAGAATTAAGAAACGAAAAAGGAATTAAGGAATTAAGAAAAGAAGAGAAAAACCCTAAGTGAGCCTTTCTCCCTCCTTTGGTATTGTCGTGAAACCCCCCCCCCCCCCACTTTTCCATTTTGCCTCAGCCGCCAGCCACTCTCGACCCAGCCGCCGCCGCCGCCATCGCCTGTCGCGTAGTCGTGCAGCCGTCGTCGTGCCGCGCGCCAACCATCGCCGCGAGTTTCTTCCTCTCTCCCTCTCAGCCGCGCGCGTCCCTCTTGGTTTCTTCTTCTGATGTAAAGCCAATTGTCGTGAGGAGCTCAAAGTGTTGTCGTAGATCAGAGTGGCGCCACCCCTTCCCGTCGGGCAGCCTAAGCCCCGCCGTCTCTCTCTCTCCTCGCGTTTTCAACAAGGTACATCGTGTGGGACTCTTCTTCCTCCGCGTTTTCAGCCTTAAAATTGTGGGTAGGCTCTTGTTCCTTTCATTCTTAGATGAGATAAGGTCGATCTAACTCCTTTTGCTCTTTTCAGTCAGATTCGTGCACGTTTAGCAACTCGGGCCTCGGTTCCTCGCGTTTTTATCTCTTTCCAGCAGTTATTTGGGATGTTTTCGAGGTCGTTTGGCGTTGTTGGTAAGTCTAATCTCTTACACATGCTTCTTTAGGTCTTTACTCAAGTTTAAGCAAGTACCCACTCTCTATGGATTCCGTATTTCCGGATTTAAGGTCTTATTAGCTGCTATATGGCGCCGTCATTGCTCAATTTGTGGGTGTTTCTTCGTCGTTTAGCGTTTCTGGTAAGTTTTAACTCTTACCCATTCTTGTTTAGAGCTCATAGTAGAATTCCAAATGGTTTAGGTGCTGAAATTTTAATATTAGCGTTGATTTTCTGATCTGCAGCGCCACCTAAGTGTTCGATTGAGTTCGATACACTTCAACTCGAGTACCCACTGCCCAAGGACCATTCTAGCACGTTGATAGAGGTTAGAATAACCCGCCTAGCGTGGAATCGGGTTCGTTTGGGTAAGTTTCCTTTCTGTCCCTTGGTTTATAGTGTTGTAGTTGCGACTCCTATAGTTGTTATAGCCTTAGTAGCACGAGTACTTGCTGCCCACTAGCTATGTAGGCTATTAAAGTGTTGCCCTGCCACTATAGGTCATGCATTCAAATGGGTCGTCATTGTTATTTTGGTTAAAAGCAAGTATTAAGTCTATGCCCATTTAGTCTCTTCTCCTATATAGCTTTGCCTGGCCTTTATAGGTTCTTAAGTCATGAATAAATGAGTCATGTGCTTGCTGTCCGTGGTTTAGAAGCATGCTAAATAAAGTCTTAAAGAAATAAATGTGGAAGAGAAGTCTCACTCTTCATTCTCATCCTGGGGGTATATATACAAGTGTTCTCCTTAAACTTAGGAGTAGTTACAACAGCAAGCATGAAAATAGAACAAATCTACCTAATTGAAATACCTAGGTACAAAGAGATATTCTATATTTACAATATATATATAATCCAGTATTCAAGCTTCCTATAATTTCCACACTCCCCCTCAAGCTTAACTATAAATGTTCAACAGATTAAGCTTGCTAGTCATCTCCTTGAAGCTTGTTTGTGGTAATGGCTTGGTGAGAATGTCAGCTGCTTGTTGTTTGGAAGGAACATAGTTTAGGACGATGAGTTTCCGCTCGATACTATCATTGATGAAAGGTCGATCGATTACGATATGTTTCGTCCTATCATGTTGTACGGGATCCTTTGCCATGCATAGTGTAGACTGATTATCACAGTTGAACTTCATTGGATGCTTACTGTCCATGTGTAACTCCATTAACAGTCTCCATAACCACATTCCTTCGCATATTCCACTTGCCAGAGATCGAAGTTCAACCTCTATACTACTCCTGGCGACCACAGTTTGCTTTTTGCACCGCCAGGTGACAAGGTTTCTCCACACGAATGTACACATACCTGAAGTTAACTTCTGATCCGTAATAGACTCTGCCCAGTCTGCATCGGTATATACTTCAACCTCTCGATTAGCTGTCTTCTTGAAAAACAACCCTGAACAAGGAGTAGATTTTAAGTACTTGAGAATCTTCATGACTGCACCCATAGGAACTATTGATGGGTTACTCATGAACCGACTAACCATGCTCACGGAGAAGGAAATATCTGGCTGAGTGTGTGCCAAATAGATCAATTTCAAGACTAGTTTTTGATATCGATCTTTGTTGGCTGCTGGTTCTGTTGTCCTCACATGTAGCTTGATGTTCGGGTCGATTCCCATCTTGGACCTTGCCACTTCCATACCGAGGAAATATCGTAGCTTGTCGAGATCTTTTACTTCGAGTTCCGCAGCGAGTAGCTTTTTCAGCTTCGTTATGTTTTCCATATCATCCCAGGTGATCACTATATCATCAACATATACACTCAAGATCGTGCACTTCCATGTTGTCGCATATTTTGTGAACAAAGTGTGATCGACAAGGCTCTGCTGATAATCATGCTTCTTGATGACTCGAGTGAACCTTTCGAACCATGCTCGTGGTGACTGTTTGAGTCCATATAGTGACTTCTTGAGCTTGCAAAGTTTATCAGCGTTGTGTTCATTTATGAATCATGGGGGAATGCACATGTATACCTCTTCTTCGAGGTCTCCATTTAGGAAGGCAATTTTTATGTCGAGCTGGTGAAGTGGCCAATCTACATTGACTGCGAGTGAAAGAAGGACTCGTATGGTGTTTAGTTTCACAACTGGGGCGAATGTCTCACTGTAATCCAACCCATAAGATTGTGTGTACCCTTTTGCCACTAACCTTGCCTTTAATCTGTCGGTACCTGATTCTTGATGGTCCAAGGCAGGAGACGAAGATAACTCATGCATGGTGAGCTCATGAGAGACTACCTTCGGCTCAGGGATCAGTTCATTTTCAGTCAAGGCACGAGTTTGGACAGGTGGTCGATGAGATGAATAAGGCTCGCATGTCGGAGTTAACCAGTTCAGCGATTCGCAGTGTAATTGTAATTGCTCCCCCTGAAGGCGAGAACTCGTATAGTAGGGCTCGGATTCGTGGAAGGTGACATCTCGGGTTGTGAAGTATTTTTTATGGACTGGAGAGTTACATTTGTAACCAGGTTTTGTAGGGTGATAGTCGAGAAAGACACATTTGAGGGATCGGGGAGAAAGATTATTGGAATGATACACGTGGACATAAGCAGAGCAGCCAAAGACTTTGGGGGGTAGATTTGGGTTGGCTCGAAAATTGGAAAAAAACTCATGGAAGATTTGATGTGGTGACCAAAACTTTAAGACACGAGAAGGCATTCGGTTGATGAGGTAAGCAGCTGTGAGCACTGCATCACCCCAATATGATGAAGGAACATTGGATGTGAACATAAGGGCTCTTGCTACATCCAACAAATGCCAATTTTTCCTTTCGAAAATGTCGTTTTGTTGTGGGGTGTATATACAAGAGGTGGTGTGCAAGATTCCATGTAAAGATAAATAGTTTTGTAGGTCATGGTTGAGGAACTCTTTCCCATTATCTGAGTGAAATTGTTTGATGGGTGCTTGGAATTGAGTTTGGATGAACCTGTGAAATTTCTTAATCAATGCAACAACATCAGATTTTGTATGCATTAGATAAACCCAACAAATGTGTGTATGGTCATCAACGAAAAGTAAGAATCAACGAAAATGACCAATGTGTTTCACTTTAGAGGGACCCCAAATATCACAATGAATAATTGAAAAAGGTGATGATGCTTTGTATTGGTGAGGTGAATACGATGCCCCTGTATGTTTGGAGTATTGACAAATATCGCAAAAGTAATCACTCACATTTATATTATTGAGCAATGAAGGAAATAATTGTTTAAGGTACACAAAGTTTGGGTGACCTAACTGATAATGGAGTAACATGATATCTTTGCGTTGGTTTGGCATCAAACAAAAGGACGTGGTTGACAGGGCTTGATGGAACTTGGGAGTTGTTATGTGTTTGGTTGAGAGCCGATATAGTCCCTCTTGAAGCTCAGCACATCCAATCATCTTCTTCGATTCCCGATCCTGAAAACAACAAAAATTGACATCAAATATTGAGAGGTAGTTTAAATCCTGATTAAGTCTTCAGACAGATAATAGGTTGCAATTGAGACTAGGTATATAGAAGACTTGATGTAGCAGTAATGTCTCTGTGAGCTTTACCGTTCAAATTCCCTCAACTTTGGACTTGGTACCATCAGCTATGGTGACTGAGATTTGTTAGGGAACCAAATTTAGAGTTGAAAACACACTTATTACCGGTCATATGGTTGGAAGCACCCGAATCTACAATCCACGTTGTGTTTTTAGTTTTTACGTGGAAAGCGTGAGGTGAGGGCGAGGTACCTAGGTGAGCAACGTTGGTGGACAGTCTTTGAGAGTGTTGCTTAGGGCCAGTGGACGACATTTGGGCTTGACTGAGTAGAGCTTGGAGAGCCTCCAATTGTTCTTTGCTGAAGGGAGGAGTTGATGCAGCTTTTGCATGAGAATCGTGGTCACTGGTGGTTCGTTGATGTTTGAGATCGGCGGGTTTCCCATGGATCTTCCAGCATGTGTCTTGTGTATGTCCAGGACGGCGACAATGGTCGCAATATGGTCTGCCCATCCCTGGCTTCTGATCAGAGTAACTGCGAGCAACATATGCTGATGTAGCCTCACTGGGGATGAGTGTTAATGTATCGGTTTGAGGCACTACAAGTGATTACTGGTCTCCCATCATAAGTTTCCGTCTACTCTCTTCGTGGCGGACGACAGAAAAAGCTTCTCTGATGGATGGTAGCGGTTTTTTGCCTATAATGCAGCCTCATACCTCGTCAAGGTCTTTATTGAGATCAGATAGGAATTTGAAGACTCGTTTCGTCTCCACAATTCGAGTGTATAGAGATTTATCGCCTGGGCACTTCCATTTATGAGAATCGTGGATGTCAATCTTTTGCCAGAGACGAGTTAATGTGCTAAAGTATTGAGTGACATTCGACTCGCCTTGTCACGAATCGTGAAAAATTCTTTCCGTTTTGAAAACCTCTGACGTGTTGTCCACGAATGAATATGTCAGCTTGGCGGCTTCCCAAATTTCGGCAGCGGTTGCGAACAATAGGAAGTTTTCTCCAATCTCAGGGGCCATGGAGTTGATGAGCCAAGATTGTACCATGAAATTGTTGTTCTTCCACATTTTATAGGTGGGGTATTTTTCTTCTGTCGGGTCTGTCTCATCGAACAAAAGATCGTCCTTCCCTTTTCCATGAATGAACATTAGGACTGAGTGAGACCAGGCCAAATAATTCTGACCATTTAATTTATGGTTAGTGATTGGCTGGGAGAATGAATCAGTATGGTGTGAGGAAACTGCAGCGAAGTCTGATCTGGGTTTTGGGTCGAAGATGTCATGTGTAACGACCCTACTTTTCATGCCTAGATCCTAGGGTCATTACTACGTGCATTTCATTATACTTTCAAATAGTGAGTAAGAAATAACATTGGAGTAAAACGTGCTTAGAAAATACGTGAAACTTTTCAACCTGGGATCCCAGTTAAAACAGAACAAAAAGAAATCTTTAGCTATTCAAGCAAAACTTAAAGCGGAATAAACCTTAAAACAATCCCAATACAAGTTCAAAAAGAAGAATTTCGAAAAACATAAAATGCGGAAGACTATCCTAAGGAAATCCATGGCTCGCTCAGCAGCACTCTGTCACGCGTTCTGTACACCTTTACCTCTACCTGCAGTTATATGTTAGGGAAAAGAATGAGTATTTAAGAAAATACTCAGTAAGTAACAATACTTCTAGACACTTGCAGCAACCAAGGTTTCAAAATTTTATTCGAGTTAATGGCCTAAGGATTAGGTCATCTCATTCCCATTCATTTCATTTCATTTATCTGTAGTTCAGGCCTCGTGGTTAATTAACTCACCTATATACAAGTTTTCCAACTCACTAGTAGTGCACAGGTGGGTGTTTTAGGAGATCTCTACTCCTACTGATGGTAGAAGGCACCCAGTTAGTGGAGCTGAGTCTCATCCCTCAAGGCACTAATGTGCGCGTAGTGCTCTAAACTATCATTTCACTGGTGGGGCGTTCATGGGTTTAAGTCAGAAATTAACTTCCACAGTTAGTAAATGGCACCTAGTCTGCGAAGCCAAGTCCCGCCCATTAAGCCCCTCATTTCAGTCTAATACATCTCAGTCCTAGGTGTTTAACTGACACGGTCCTCTTCTAAGGCAACTAGCCTACTCCTTTCCCTTTCTTTATCATTTTCCCTTTAAAGCCTCTTAACACTCTGACTACCTTCTAACTGCAACCCATTTAATAAAATTCTTTTCTTTTTCAGAGGTTCCTGACAGGCTAACTGGTATGCACCACCCCAACTCAGTCAATTACAGAAACAAGGACGTCAACCAACACTTCTAAATAGAGGAACCATGAACTTTTCATCGCCTACTTACAATGCTAGCCAACAACAATATGCCAAGAAAATGCATTCACATTCACCTCATGATAGACAAAACTCAATGCAGCTATACTCTTGTAAACAACAGCGATCACATTGTGCCCAGGCCATTTCAGTCTCAACTCAATCATAATAATACATATGCCATAACACAAATTTTCACATCAAAGCATCGTTTCATGTAAATTAGCAGGTTATCTTACCTTAATAATTCAATACGAACTCAATAGCTTGGCCCACCGATTTTTCTTGCAATTCCACAATCCTTGATAAATTAACAACACTCAGCTCCAACAAAACATGACCCAAAACAAGAACGTCGAAGCTTAAACCAACAGAATTCCTTACCCAACAAATTCTTTAAAGTACGGCTGAAAAATCGATGACGACGACGAACCAATGTGAACAGCGATTCACAGATCCGAGAAGCGACGAGCAACTTGAACAGCGTCGACCACATATCTGAAAAACAAGCGGACAAGACCGAGGGCGTGAGGCGTTTCGACGTGCGGCGGCGGCGAGGCGGCGATGGCGTGTGCAGACAGAGAGAGAGATATGAGTTAGAGAGAGACAGAGATGAGAGGGAGAGGGGAAAACAAATGTGAGACCGAGAGAGAGAGAGAGAGAGAGATATATATTACCAACGGCACACGGCGAGGCACGACGGCATGACGACGGAGGCGGCATTCTAGGCGACGGCGAGGCGGCGCAGATCGATGGCGTGCAGTGGTGGTGGCGCTTCGCGGCGGCGAGAGGAGGCTGAGGGGGAGAGAGGGCTGCGAGGGAGAGAGAGGGCCGAGAGGGAGAGAAAGCTGCGAGGGAGAGAGAGAGCGTGAGAGAGAAGAAGAGATTTCTCTTTTTTAAAAAATAAATAAATAAATAATCGGTCAACTTGACCGAAAATGTGGGGGGAAAATTTTCCCCCACTCCCCCCTTTTGATCGGGCCACAAAGCCATTTTCCCTCTTTTTTTTAAAAAAAAAAAAAAAAATTGGCTGCTACATCATGGTTTTGGAACTTGGCTCTGATACCATAAAGAAATAATTGTGGAAGAGAAGTCCCACTCTTCATTCTCATCCTGGGGTATATATACAAGTGTTCTCCTTAAACTTAGGAGTAGTTACAACAACAAGCATGAAAATAGAACAAATCTACCTAATTGAAATACCTAGGTACAAAGAGATATTCTATATTAAAAATATATACATAATCCAGTATTCAAGCTTCCTATAATTTCCACAAGTCTCATTAATCATTTAGGCCTTAGTTGCATTGCGCAATCTCCTAAGTGTTGTTAGTATGCCATATGTATCTTTTTACTTGTTGTCCAGCGGCTAAAAAGCCTTAGTTATGGTCGTTCAGCGTATACTCATGGCCCGTTGTGCCTTAGACATGGTTACCCATGGACTAAAGCTTTGGGTTTTCATTGTGGGGTATGTTTGAAGGTTGTTTAACAAGGAAATAGGCCTAGTAAGGGGGATTTGGCTTTTCAAGCATATCTTAAGGTCTTTAGGTAAATTCTAACCCCCTTTAGCTGCCTTTGTAATTTAGGAGCTTATCTTGGCTGCTTTAGGCTTGTTGGAGTTGCTTAGGAGCGCTATAGGTACGTAGTTTCTACTTACTAAGCTTGTTTGACTACATGAAGCATGATCGCTTGTTTATCTGCTTTCCTTATATTTGTATGAAATGTTATATATATGAACTATTGTGATGTGATCCTTCAAGTGCTTTGTTTAAAGCATGAAATGTATTTTCTGTGTTGCTTGAGTTGTATTCGCTTATAATGTTTAAGCATGATGAGTGTCTATCTTAAGCATGGTGAACGTTGAGTTTAGTGTTGAGTATGGCTTGCATGTTGCATGGGGGTTGTGTATCATGAGTCGGGTGTGAGGCACAGGACATGGTGCGGAATTCATGTGTAGTGGAGTGTGACGCAAAAATCACGTGGGTTGTGAGTGCGGAGCGTGACGCAGCAATCACGTAAGAGTGGTGCAACACATGGCGCGAAATTCATGTGGGGTAGGTGCGGAACATGATGCAAAAATCATGTAAGTAGTGCAGCACATGGCACAGAATTCATGTGTAGCGGAGCATGACGCGGAAATCATGTAGTTAGCGGAGCATGACGCTGAAATCATATAGTAGCAGAGCATGACGCGAAAATCATGTGGAGTCTAGTGTGTGGGTTGCATAGCGTGAGATACATTGAATGAGTTTGATGTTTTAAGCATGTGGTTAACTTTTAGCTTGAAAGCTTGTTTCTTATTGTGGTTGTGTAACCTGTTGGATGCGTGTGTAGAGCATGTTGTTTGTATTGGTTGTTTGTTTGTGGTTTGGTAAGTGTGAGCTGCTTACCGGTACCATGGTTGTACTGATAGCCCCTTCCCCACCTTTCCCCCCAACACTTTAGATGTTGCAGGTATTGAGGATGATCCGGACCTTGGTGGCGAGGAGGATAACTACAAGGATTCCTAGAGTGTTGGGTCTCTTTCATTGATCTGTTGTTTCTAGCTGCTTTTAAGATAGCTTGAGATGGTTTATTTTTGTAGTTTCTAGTATGGTGAGAGATTCACCTGAGTAAGGTTTTGCTTCTGTGATTAAAACTTTGCTTGTTATTTTTGGTTATGTTTATAAGTTAGTCTGGATAGTTTGGTTGAGATGTATAGTTTGTTTTAGCTAGTGGACTAGCTCTTTTTGTTAATAAAGTGTCTTTATGATTCTGCTGCATGGTTTTGGTTATTGTATGTTGTCATAGGCTTGTCTCGTCTAGAGGAGATAGGTTTATGAAATCTGGATGTAGTTTGGTGGAGCTGGGTTGGTTATTTAGAAGTGTTTTATTTGTTTATCAGGTGTTCGAAAAATTTTGGTTCAGGTCATTTTACACCGTTATACTGTCGAAATTTTTGGTACATTCGGTTTATAGTGGTTCAGTTCTAAAGTTAAGGGTTAAGAGTTGTAGTGGCGTCCCTATGCTAAAGATTGGAAAAACCTGGGGCGTTACAGTCATCGTTGCAAGGTTTCACACAATTGATAAGAAACGATAGAGTCTACTTGTTATCATTCTGCATCAACTATTACTATAATCAACATAGATAAAATATGTACAAAGGCGAGTTAATTAGGGTGTGACTTAAGAGAGTTATTGAAGTCTAATTAGCATATCCATGATAGGCAAGATATATATTAAGGCCATGAATTGTTATTAGATATTTGGATGTACGATTCACATCAACAAATTTTCTTTATGGAATATGGATGTTTGTGCGATTATTGGTGCATTTACTCATGTTTCTTTTCCTCTATATTCAAAATGAAAAGTTGAAATAGTCCAAGCCTTGCACAAAAGTCATATACAAATTTGTTAACTTTTCAACCTATAAATTATATCTTATTTCTATCGGGTAAATCATGTCAATGACACGTTATCTCTAACAAAGACATATGTCAGTAGGGTTTAGGACTCTTAGAAATAAATACACACATTTTTCAACCAAAAAAGTCATTATATTTATTTTTAAAAATATATAATTTTTTTTTATTTAATGTAAAAAATATAATCATTTTCGAATTTGGAAATTTACATTATAAACTATATTTTCTTTAAAAATTGAAATGTATCCCTACATGTTTAAAAGTATTAAATATTCATAAATATTATAATTTTTCTTCAGTTGATATTTTAAAATTGACTTTTTATCATATGCAAATGAAAATAAATAAAAACATTTTTAAATTTTAACCGACTATTAAAATTTCAGGTCTCATCTCTTTTTTTATATATAGAAAAATAGGCATATTTATAATCAAATAAACCAATAGAATTTTATATCAATGCACATAAAATCACCTTTATTCTTATTTGTGCCCTCATAACATAAATATTTGGATCTGTATTCCTACAAAACAAAAATGAAAAAAAAAAAAAAAAGATCTGCAATGGAAGACAATAGTGGTGTATTAAATTAATAGATCAATTTTATTCACTTGTAAATGACTTTTTATGAAAATTTAAGCAAATCCCTTAAACAAAATTTAAATCCACCACTAATCTCCAATTATTGCTCTTAGGAGATAAGTTTCATGGATAAATTTATCAATCTTATAATATTTTCAATGTTGCGTATCTTTATTGAAATCTTAACGAGAGATGACCTGCACTTGTATTTATTTATTTTATTGGCAAAAGTTTTCTATCAAATAAAGAACTACATACCAAAGAGACACGTTTGATGGTCTCTCATGAAGACGATTATTAGAATTAATTTTACAAATAGTTCTTTTAAAAAAAATATATATACTTTTTATTATCCAATTAATGTTTTTTTTTTATTAATATTCAGTAGGGGATTCGAATCTCTTGACCAAGGTGAGCTATCTTCATTTTGACCACAATATTTTCTTGATTTGAAATTAATCAAAAGTCTTACATTATGAATATATGAAGAGCTTCATTGATAATTGTCCATAATCCGACTTGTGTATAATAACAATGATGAGTCTACGCCTGGGTAGGTGATTTTTTTTTTTTTTTTTTTGATAACATCAACCTTTCATAGCAAACATACAGATTGCTCAAAAGCAAAACCGATACAGACAACAGTCAATAGGGAACCAAAAAACTCCACACATTGAGAGGCATCATCTTTCCAAGCCAGATAAAGCACTCCCCTCTCTTTGACGAGTGTGTGATGAAACGCTAAGCATCCATTTAGTAGAAATCATCCGGATTCAGCTAGCCATCCAAGACTCCATCCTCTTGCCTCCTATATAAATATGGATTGTTCCATGCAGGTTTGGGGCCTTAGGCTCGCCACCTGTGGCAAAATGTCACCCGAATAAAGCATTTTAAGACATCAATGAGATAAACGATTTAGGAGGAAAGGCAACCCCCACCACCCATAAACTTAAACTCATCAATTTACATGCAATCGAGACCTACTGAATGAAACACCAATAACATAAATTCAGGGGGGGTAAGCATACTCACTGTCCTACACTACATCTACTCAACCTTTAGCCTAAGAGAAGTTATCACAAGCTAGCAAAATATGAAACAGATCAAGACTTTCCAAAAAAACTCGCGGGTGTATGTGTTTAGCCTTGCTAAAGAAGCCTCTAATGGACCAGATTTATGGGATCCTCCACCTATCTTCCCCCTACACTGGAAACTAAAGCTTCGCATGGGAGACCGACTGGATCATAATTAGATTGCTATCTCAAACCCCAGGATCCGAAAAAAGGATTCACTTTCCTTTCCCTTATACTAATGGACACAAATGCTAAAAAATTGAGGATACTAGCTTTCACACTACAGTGTAGGGACTCCTAACCCGGGCTTCAACCCTTGGTTGGCCTAACTTAACACACTGAAGATAGCTCTTTTTACCCCTTTGATAACTCTCCAAATGGGAGTTATTTAAGCCTTATTTCAATAAGAATTTGTGTCTTTTGTGCTTAATAGGATTCCTTTTAGATATATATTATATGTTTTAACCCATTTGGAAGAATGAAAGTTTTGGAAATTATTTTGTGCAGAATATGTTGTTGGGCGACTTAAGGGAGCAAATTCGGTGTTGGAGCAAAGCTTGGAGCAAAACTGTCACGTCACAGCTCGTTAGCCAATTTTACAAACCGAATTCTGTTAAGTTATTCTCGAGATAAAGGAGCAAGGATAGCCATCCACGTGTCTAGGTCAACCTAATTCAAGCCTTCCTCAACTCTATAAAAGGAGATGGTGGCCCAAGTCAAATTCATTCCACTTTTGGGGAAGAGATCATTCTCATTTCCATTTTGGGAGCCGAATAGAGGTGAGAGATTGGAGACCATCAAGAAGACAATCAATTACAAGTTGTTCAAGGGAATTAATCTTTTCTTGTGTTACATTGTGGTTATTGACATGCTTACTCATATTGTAACGTGTGTTTCCATGCATTTTATGAACTAAGTAGCTTTAGGCATTGGTTAGGGAACATGTGATTGTCGTGCTTAATTTATAGTAATAAATATTGATTCTATGCATCTTAGTTAATTGTTGTGTTTATTTCTATTTTATGCCCGCCTGGCCAGCGGGTATGAATACCTCTCTCTAGTTTCAGGGATGATGTAGGGAGTGAGTGGCGATTAATCACACTAGACCATTGTGTATTGGTGAACGCCAGTGAATGAGCTAGGGATAACCGGTTGCCTAGTGCTTGATTGGTAGTACTTCATTGGAGTTGAAACACATTCCAAAAGATCTAGAGTTCTGGGAGAAATCTGCTAATAAGACACCGAGAGTTTTGCATGATCAATAATATTGCTAGAGCATCTTTTAAAACAATTACTGAATCCTGACCAACGCCTGTTTCTAATCTGTCTGCCTATTTGTTTATTTTGGTTCTGTCATTTCTTTTGCTTTAGCATTTTATCCAAAAACCAATCATTTTTACCACCTTTGAAACCATTGAAGAACTAAGCAAAATAGATAATGTGAAAACTAATTCAGACCTTGGATTCGATAAATATTTATTACTTGTTGCGGACTGTGTATACTTGCAAAGAGTTCTAGAGTCTTTTTATACCATATTTTTACTCACTCTAGGAACCCAACAAGTTTTTGGTGTTGTTGCTGGGGAACTTGAATAAGTTTTTATCTGATATGTTTTGTGTATGTGTTTTAGTGGTTTGGTGCTAGAACTTTTTTATTGTTTCTTTTGTTTTTGCAGGCGTGAGTTTGGTGCATGAGCGATCCGCCTGGGGTACGGTTCGAGCTTGATCCAAAAATCGAGAGGACATTCAAGAGAAGGAGGAGAGAGCAACGAAAGCACCAAAACCAAGTGGATAACGTGTCGCGTCTCCCGTAGGGTCCTAAAGATTTAGAGAATCCCCAGCAGAATCGTTTGCTGTAGCAAAACCAGCCGCTGGAGTAAAATGAGCAGCAAAATAATAAGGTTGAGAATCCTATCTTGGTAGCAAATGATAGGGCCACTACTACAAATTTGGCCTTTGTTGACGGCTAAAAAGTATCAACTATCACCTTCATTGACGCTTTTTGGCAGTCAACTGAAGTGGTGTCAATAAAACTAAAGCGTCAATATTATTGTTTTCATTGACGCTTATTGGACGTCAACGAAGATGTCATTATTGACGTTTATAAGCCATCAATAAAGACATTATTGACACGTTTTATCCGTCAATGATATTCATAAAGCGTCAATGTAGGCACCTTTGTTGACGTTTTCTAGCCATCAACAAATCGTATTATTGACACGTTTTATTCGTCAATGATATCAATAAAACGTCAATGTTGCCATATTTATTGATATTTATAAACCGTCAATATAAACTTCTGTTGACATTTTGTAAATGTCAATTATAGGATCGAAAATGTCAATATATATATATGTATTGACGCTTATGAGCTGTCAATATATCAATTTATTGACGTTTATTAGCCGTCAAGTTACCGTATTAAATTGTCAAATTGTGTATGTTCATTGACGGTTAATATATGTCAATTATGGTGTTTGTTATGACGTTTTTTAACCGTCAACGATACATATTTGGAAAAAATAAAAAAAAACGTCACGTTGGTTTTTGCCCCTGCATTGCAACTTGCATTTACACAATAATAGCCAACTACCAATTGTAATGCCTCCAAAAACAACATAATATAGATTGTATTTCTAAATTTTACCCTGTAACCAAGTTTGATTTACCAAAAATCCGACAGCATAACGACGTAATTATAACTAACCAAAATTTTTCTGGTACCTGAAAAAACAGAAATATGCACTTCTAAACCCAGAACACAACCTTCACTTCACTCGACAATAACATAACATTGTTCAATACATTATACGAAAGTAACACCAAAACTCAAGCAATCATAATAGATTTCATTAACGAAAAAGTTATCTAAGAACACAACTTAAGTAAGTCATAATATTCATTTCATCAAACTAAGAACATATCATAGTGTCTAACAAGTTGTCTAAAAAACGAATAAAAAAAACGAAGTATAACATTAGAAAGCAATCATCTCATGTATTGTGCTACATATTCACATAATTCAACTCTTATCTCATCGAATTCTGATTGGCTAAATGCAGTTCCTCTCGTCAACTGCAAACAAACAAAAATTAAGTAAACATACTACATTACAAAAATTATAATAAATATAAAAAGATAAGTTGAAAATAAGGTTAAATCGATATGTACCACATCTGTAATCACTCTGCTCCTATGGGATACTATATCTCGTATAAATTTAAGAGTATAGTATCCACACTCCGTAGATCCCAATTGTTGAGCACACTACATATATAGTTCACACACATGTAATAAGAGAATTTGTATAATATGATTAGAACAACCTAAAAAATAAGTAAAAATCATTACTTAACATATACCCATTTGAAGGGGGGACTTCGTATATTAGTTTGAGAATAAAACATTCTTATAGCCCTGACACAATAATATAATAATAAGAATACTAAAAAAATATAAATAACAAAATTACATATGCTAAAATAAAACATACTACATTACTTACGTGTTAACCATGTTCTTTACATCATCACGTAAGTCATGCTTCAGAGAGTCAATTGAATAAATTGTGAATGTTTTTATTGATATCACCAACAACATCCAATGATATCTATATAGACAACAATCATACAATAAAGTTATAGCAGGAAAAAAAAGTGCAAAGTATTAACATACATTTGATTTTCATACTTACCCGGGATTAAAAGGACATATCAATAATTTGTCACTGACCTGTCTTAACCTTTTACATAGGGCTCGAGAGCGGTTCTCTTCAGTTCCCGAGCCAACTGAGATCAATGTTGGATGTAGAAATGCATATTGCTCTAAGATGGATGGGTCAAACTCGCATAAGTATCTAAAAACAAAATAAATTCATATTAGTATTAAAAACATAAGAAAATTAATGACAATTTGTTAAAGTAAATGTTACTTACGCGATATAAATTGTTATAACAGTGGTTGACAATTCCTCCATCAAGCAAAATTCTTTCATGCTACTTTTCATTAGATGGTAGTCGAAGTGGTAGCCGAACACGTGATCGGGTACTATAATATCTAAGGTATCCCTTGTCATGTTCTCTATAAATCCTAATACGTATTTCACTGCTACCGGCACTTTTGACACTTGACTATTTGACTTCTCCTTTATTGCAGCTAATTCACGATGCATTTTCTTAGGTTCCTACATAAGAAGTATTTCTTATTAAAATATATATATATATAATATAAACTAATATATCATGTGCTTCTTAACTAAACATACATTTTTTTCTTTGTCCAGAATTACGAGTTCTTTAGGCCATGGAACATGAGAGCCTACTGCGTCGAATACAGACTCAACACTTCCAACTATAGGTATGGGCAAAGGAACATCAGCGTCATGTACTACTTCAATCAATACTCGCACATAGTTTGTTGTGAGCGGGACACCATAAACAATTTCATGGTCGTCTTTCCTCTTATATACAATTCCTGCCGCCACGACATTCTTTACATCTTCAACAACAAGTTTACATGATCTCCCCTAAAATTAAAATTATATATTAGAACTTTCATTTAATATTATATATATTAAGTATTGCCATAAAATATGTTTCAATATAGTTCCAATATTGTTACCTGGTCAGGTTTTTCATCAGAAGGCTGAGGGTCTGGTACTTGTGGGCAACTACCCCGATCTGACATTGGTGTTAGTCTACCATTCTCCATTTGAGACTGCATTTCACAGAGTTTCTTCTCCATTTCATTGTATTGTCTCGGAGTTGTGCCTTTTCTTTTTTCCAACCTTCTGGTTCATCCTCTACTACGACATTCTTGGAAATTGATGGAATTGGCTTGTGGAAGAAGTAGGAAGGTACAATTAATCCACCAATGCCTCTTACACGTCCTGAGTGTTCAGGAGTACCCAAAACTTGTGTCAAAATGTCATCTGAACTAACATTTTGACAATTTTCATCTTTTGATAGTTCATCCTATAATTTGAAAACGATAAAAAAAATGATTTTTCAAGAAAAACATATCATAGTAAAATATGTAAATAATAGATACGTTACTTACGATTTTTGCAGCAGCATCCTCAATATCTTTACTTAAGAATGTTCCAGTTTTTCCTTTTCGAGCATGGACCCAAAGAATAGATCGATCCACATTTCCAGATATTTTTCCTTCCTTATTCTACAAAAAATTGAATTATTCAAACAGAACAACATAAGCATGAAATAACAATAATTTTATCTGAACTTACATAACTTCATAAAATTCGAAAAAAAAAACAAAACATACCAACTCTTCTACCATGTTTGCATATCCTTTACGGGCAAGTCTATGGTTATACTTGTGCTTTGAACGTCTATTCTTTTGCATTTTGCTAAATTCCTACATCATAAAAGAGTTACACAAATCAAATTAATTAGAATAATAATCATCCAAACATACCATAGAAAATATATAAACTTTAATACTTACTTGAAAATCTATCGATAAGACATTACTCACGAAAACATCCCATTGAGCTTGTTCGATATGTGAATATGATGGTGGTGGGAATGTCAAATGGTCTAGATTGTCTTGAAATGGTACAATATATTTTGTCCTTAAAATGTTCTTGAACTGACGGAAAGCGATGCCAGCTTTCTTCAGTATGTCTTTCTTTGATTTGGGATTTGTAACAAAAGAAGCCTACCAAACACAAGTTAATATGTAAGTATTGTAAATCAAACTAATAACATGATATATTTAACTACATATAAAATCAACACACATTACCTCAATGCACTCATAAATTTTCTCCTTCAACTCTCTTGGCACTTGAGGCCAAGAGCTATATGTGATTGGGATGTGGCTTCACACAGCCATTCCAATATAACTTACAATTTTAGTTGCATTTTTACCTATCCACTGTCCAAGTGCATTGTATTCAATTACTTTGCGATCCGTCTTTCTCCTTATTTGAGTGAGCTCAATCATGGTAGTAGGACCACGTGTAGCTCGCTTACATGATGTCTCAGGAATATTGTTTTCACCCTGCACATCATCATCACCATGGAGTGATACATCATCTTCACTAGCCATCAATAGATATCCTGTCAAATAAATAGTTCATAAGTAAATTGAAATTTAACTAAAAAAATAAATTAACTAAACATAGTAAACAGTTATACCATCTATGTTTCATTTTCGTTCTCGACCCAAATGTCATCACAATTAGTGCGAATGTATATTGAACTATCATCTTCAATATCTTCAGATGCATTAGTGGTAGGAACATGATTACTATTGCTACAATTCAAAGCTATGTCACCTAACTCATCTTCATTAATATGGTCTTCATACTCCCTCTTAGGGGGATGCAAAACAATAGACCATCGAGAATCACTTGGATCTTCAACATAAAAGATTTTTTTTGCTTGCGAAGCTAAAATAAAAGAATCTGACTTATGTCCAATACGATTAAGATCGACTAGAGTAAATCCAAGTTCATCCGTTCTAACACCACCATTACTTTCAACCCAATTGCACTTGAACACTACAATCTGGAGGTTAATGTAATTTAATTCCCATATCTCTTGAATCACGCCATAAAATGACATATTTGTGACTATTGGATTTTTATCTTTTGCACTAGATATTTGCATTGTTCTTGCTACTAAAGACACACCACTATTTTGCACATTACGAGAGCCATCTCGTAATTCTGTATTATAGCGAACACCATTCAGTACATAACTTAAATAGGTTATCACAGTGGGCGAAGGGCCATGTGATATCCACCTCAACGTATTTGAAATCATATTGTTTGGTAATTCCAACTCTGTAGCAACCTATACATATAAGTCATAAATATTTCAACTTAACTTGAAAAAAAAAAATTATATATATATATATATATATATATATTAAAAAAAAAAAACTCAATGGTTAGAACCATACTTCCTCACGTATCCAAGAAATGAAAGTTTGATTGTGTTCATCTTGTAGCCACTTCTGATTTCTTGATCTTGATGGATTAGTGAATTTTAAATAATTCATGTGTTTACTACAAAACATATAACAATATTCTGATCAAATGGATCGAGTTTTAGTAACATAAAATAACCAGTAAATGAATGATAAGTCAACATACTCTATGAAAGGTTGTACATCATTTGTATTTTCTAGAACATACAAATGAGCTTGCTTTAGTTGTTCCTTGTCGGGCCTCATATGAGAAGCTGCAGATGAGGGTCTTCCAATTTCATCATTTTGATCTCGTTCAATAGCTTTTCCAAGTCCAATAGGCGTTACATCATGTAGGAATTCAGAACAAAATTCTATAGCCTCTTCAACAATGTATCCTTCAGCGATACAACCTTCAGGTCGATTTCTATTTCGCACATATCCTTTAAGAACTTTCATGTAACGTTCAAAAGGATACATCCATCGAAGATACACAGGACCACAAAGTCGAACTTCTCTAACTAGATGTACTGTTAAATGCATCATTACCGTGAAGAACGATGGAGGAAAATATTTTTCAAACAGACACAATATTACCACAATCTCGTGCTCCAACACACTTAATTGTGAAACTTCAATCACCTTGCTACATATTGCATTGAAAAATAAACGCAATCGTGTGATAGCATGTCTAACATGCTTAGGTAATGCAGCACGAATTGCAACTGGAAGCAACTGTTGCATGAGCACGTGACAGTCATGAGATTTCAAACCAGTGACTTTTAGATTATCAAGCGATATGAGATTTTGTATATTGGAAGAATACCCTTCAGGAACTTTCATTTTTGACAATGATTGACAGACGACACGTTTCTCAGGTTTGGATAACGTATAACACGCTGGCGGTATAAATGTCCTTTTTCCTACAACTTTTGGTGCCAGCTCAGGACGAATGCCTAGTCGTTCTAAATCACGTCGTGTTTGCAATCCATCCTTTGTCTTACCAGGTATGTCCAGCAAAGTACCAATTAAATTCATGCATACATTCTTCTCAATATGCATAACGTCCAAACAATGTCGAACGTAAAGCTTCTTCCAATATTCAAGTTAAAAAAAGATAGATTTTTTCTTCCAACAACGACGTAGAGAACTTATTGATGTATTATCTTTTGACGTATCTTGATTAGAAAATTCAATTTCTAGAAAACTTTGAACAATACTTTCGCCAGACAGTGGTTGTGGTGCCCTTCCAAATTCTTTTTCGTTATTGAACGCTTTCATCTGCTTTCTAACTGGATGATCAAGTGGCAAAACTTTTCTATGTCCAAGATATGCCATCTTTTTTCCAAATTTTAGATGCTTAGTTGATGTGTTGTCGCCGCATATGGGGCATGCACAATATCCTTTAACAGTACAACCTGCTAAATTACCATATGCGGGGAAATCATTAATTGTCCATAACAACATTGCTTTTAATGTGAAAACTTCATCTCAATATCCATCGTAGCAAGGTACACCATCACTCCAAAGAATTTTCAAATCTTCTATTAATGGAGCCAGATATACATCTATGTTGTATCCCGGTTGCTTTGGTCCAGAAATTAGCATGGTTAGCATCATAAATTTACGTCTCATACTTAACCAAGGTGGGAGGTTGTATGTGGTCAATATTACAGGCCAGCAACTATATTTGCTATTCATCTCGCTATGAGGATTTATCCCATCGGTTGATAGAGCAAGACGAAGATTCCTATCTTCACTTCCAAAGTCGGGCCATAAGTGGTTGATCAATTTCCAAGATGGAGAATCAGCAGGATGACGTAAATTTCCATCGACTATTCTTTTGTTAGCATGCCACGTTAAGTTCTTTGAAATTAACGAACTATTGAACATTCTTTGAAATCGTGGAATTGGTGGAAAATACCATACAACTTTAGCAGGCACTCCTTCTTTCACTTCTAATGAATTCTTACGCTTCATCCACCGCGACTCGTTACAGTGAGGACAATTAGATGCATTGACATATTCTTTTCTATATAGGCAACAGTCGTTGGGACAGGCATGAATTTTCTCATATGTCATTCCTAGAGTGACTAAAGTCTTTTTTGTCTCGTACGTTGATGTTGACAACTCATTATTTTCAGGTAATATATCTTTTAACAAGGTTAACAACTCTGTAAAACTAGTATCACTCCACTCAAATTTTGCTTTTAAGTGATACAATTTGACTAATGTACCCAATTTAGTAAATTTTTTACAGCCTGGATATAGAGGTTTTTCGGCATCTGCAAGCAAATTCATAAACTTTTTCGGATCATCTTCATAATTTTTTTGTGCAGCTTCAACCATCTCAACAACATTATCATCAGACTTATCCTCAGAAATTTGTTTATAAGTATTATAATCTAAAGTTGGCTCTAAATTTCTTCTTGAATTACTTGCTACGGTTTCTCCGTGCCAAATCCAATTACTATATCTTTGGTCAATACCATATGCAAACAAATGATTTCTCACCTCATTAGTACTGAGATTCTTATAGTTCACGCACTTAACACATGGACATCTTATAGAAGTTTTACCATTCGCATGTTCCTGTGCAAACTCAATAAAAATCTCAACACCTTCTTCATACTCCTTTGATAATCTATCTTTCGACATCCATGATTTATCCATTATGTTATAACCTAATCAAATAAAGTTAATGAACAAGTAATTTTCTATTAATTAATATAAATAAAATAGACAAATACAAAACACCTAAACCAAAATCTAACAATTCAAAAAAAAAATTATAGAAGAACTCCAAAACTAATCTCAAAACGATAACTTAGTGTAACGTCCTAGAATTTTAGAACTATCCTAGCGACATTATTATCTTCTAACCCAAACTAACCGAATGCACCGAAAATTTCGGCAGCATAACAGCATACATAGGACTAAACAAAATTTTTTCCTTAACCTGTTAAACATAAAACACACTTCTATAAGCCAAACAATCCACAACTACACACCACAGCACTACAAATACACAACAGAACTCCTTCCACAAACTAACGAGCCAGTTCTCGCATTCTCAATTAGCAACAATCAAGCAACAAAAACACCACATACTAGTACTTAAAGGCTTATAACACAATTACTAGAATAATAACTTTATTAAATGAAAGGAATTGAAACTTCAGATGAAGCCAAACATATTCTTTTTCCTCTAATAATTGCAATAACTCATTCAAGTCAAAGAAACGTCACAAATATGGAGCATCTTTGATGCCTATGCTAATAAAGCTAATCAATCTTCAAAATCTCTCCAAAGTTATGCATTCATTCCAAAAAAAAAAAAAGATAAGAAAAAACAAGCAATGTATATCTCAAACTCCAGCAAACAACTAAACTTACATATTCAAATAATAAGGTTTGAGATTGAATATGGATTAAACATAAGGTTAAGGATCTTCTAAGTAAACCATGTATCTCAACCTATATTTTTGTTTTTTCTTTCTTTTTTTTTTTAATGCGTTCAAATTTGTACAAAGTGCATGAAACTTTAAAAAAAAAATGTAAATTTAGGAAGGAGACATTAAGGACTTGTTTGATAATGTTCACACTTTTATTTTTAATTTCTCGTTTTCTTTATTCTAATTAAAAAAAATGCATTAGTGAGTTGTTTCTTGTTCATTGAGGAAAAAAAACGTGTTTCGTAACTATTTTTGTCTCTTGTTCTTTTAAGACGTTTAAATTTAAAAAATAAAATGTAGAAGTTTTGTGTGAAAATTATTTTTTAAAATTAAATATTAAACAACTTTACGTTATTTATGTTTTGGAAAAAGAAAAAAAAAAACAAGAAATGAGAACAAGAAACTAGAAATAAACTTTAGGTTATTACCTGACACTTTAATGAAAACAAGAAACATAAACATTACCAAATAACTCCAAATCTCTAGTCATGGACTTCCAAAAAGCATCAAAACTCACGGCAAAACAAATAAACTTAACAACCAAATTTAACTAACTTGTCAAAACTAATGAATATAACATAATCAAAAGTTAACTAAGTTATCAAAATTTTAAAACATAACAACTAAATTTAACTAAGACTTTTCAAAATCTATGAACAACTATAACTTAACAAAAACATAAACATAACATAAAACTAAATATACTAAATTTCTGAACATAACAACTAAAATTATGAAAACAAATCAAACAACTCAAAAATTAAACTTATCAAAAGATAAGTTAATGAAAAACAAACATGTAAATCAATTTCCATATTTTTCTATATCTCTTAGACAAATTCTAAAGGTTTAAAGATGTTGGAACTTACCGAATAACTCCAAATTTCTGCTGGTTTCTGTTTGAATTCACCCCAACAACCAAGTTCCCAAGACGATGGCCTATGAGTAACTCGATTTAAGGTCGTTCGAGTTATGGGTATTCGTCGAAAACAAATTTCAAGTCCAAACGCGTGCTGGTCGGCTTTCAAAGAACCTTGAACCTGTAAAATTGAAGTTACTAAATAGTGGGTAATCTGAATTCCCAGTTGAATAAGCATGAGTCATGATCTAGAACCATTTAGAAGTCTAAAACTACATGTGCATAAAGCTGAAAAATGAAGAAATTGAGTGGGTCAAGGCTGAACTTACCGAAAGTCTAAAACACTGGGTTGAATGACGGGTTGAACAGCAGTGTTGGGGTGAGCTGAACGGGCGGCTGAACGAAGTCGAATGGGGAGCTGGGAACATAATCGTACAAGATGGAATTCACTCCTTCCCGACTTTAGGGAAGCAGATGAGTGTTCCCTTAAGTGGTTACTCCGAGTCTTGAACAAAGGGCCCTACCCTCTCAATGGCACGAGAGGGTTTTCTGTTTGATGGTTGGACCACAAACAGGTTGTTCATTAGAGGAGAATTGGTACTTAAAGAAATAGAGGTAACCCAGGGGTAAAACGGTAATTTGACCCAGTTGGTGTTACGGACACTCGTGAAGGACTAACTAGTCGATATTGGTCTAGATCCGTGGACACAGAAAATATGTCTGCAGTGAGAAGAGTGCAACTGTGAGTCTATAGTGGAATGTACACACAGTTAACGAATATTGATTAATGTGGTTAATGAGTTTGACCAATTAATCTCACATCGTTGGAGCTTCTGATCTGCAGGTCCATTAGGTCCCACTGGTAGCTCGTAATGTAATTTGAGGCAACTAAGTAATAAAAGTAAATTGAAAATGTTCAATTTATTAAGGGAAACAAATATAATATATATTGATATATTATTATGAGAGAAATTAATATTTGAAAAGTTCAAATATAAATTTATGGAAGTTTGAAAGAGTTCAAAATAATGAATTAATTAATTTAAGGCCTAAAATGTGTTTGGGCAAATTAATCAATTCTAGGCCGGGAATTAAATATGTGATATTTAATTGGTGGTTAATTAATTAAAGAATTCATTAACCGGGAATTAATCAATTATGGAAATAATTAATCACTTAAGGAAGTGATTAATCATTTATGGAAATGATCTAATCACTTATGGAAGTAATTAGTCATTTGTGGAAAAGATTAATCAATTATGGAATTGATTGATCATCATTGATTAATTAAGGAATAAGATTGAATCAATTATGGAAAAGATTGATTTAATTGAATATTTTATTCATAGCCTCTCTTCTATAAATAGAACACTAGACCTAATTGGTCAGTACACTTGACACTCTTGAAAGACAAGACCTAGAATTCTCTCTAGCCTCCCTCTTAGAGAAAGACTCCCACAAGTCTTTTGCCTCCTAGACTTAGAGACATACCGGTGTAACCTCTGTGGTGATTGTGTCAATCAAAGAAGAAATTTCCAGCGAAGAAAAGCAAAGGCGGCTGCTGCGTTTTCGTTCGTGGAGCGTCGTTTGCGAAGAACGGTCAAGTCTTCAACGAAGGTTTGTAACGGTTCTTCCTCTTTTCTTTAGAAAAGTTTTAAAAATAAATTTAGATTTATTTTAGCATGTTTAAACCAATTTTACAGCGGCTTTAAAGGTTGTTTAAAGTTTCGTTTGAGTTATCGTAACGGTATTTTAATGTTATTTAATATACGGCGTAAGGTCCAATCGATGCGCTTCCGCTTCGTGGGGACTTTTATTCCCTTCAATTGGTATCAGAGCCATCGTTGTCCCTATTAATTAATTTTAAAAGTTGCGATAGGCTCTAATAGGTGGGATTTATGCATAATGTATGTCTGGTTTGCATTGAACTGTTTGGGTTAATTTTATGGTCATAGATTTTATTTTTATGTGATTTTGATCATGTAAGGCCTGGTGTTTCGGGTATATTATGTAAAATCGAGTCCTATGTAAGTCCGGGTCTAGAATAGGTTTTTATGAGATGAAAATCGAAGCAATCGCCGCTGAAATAGAAGCCAAAACCGAAGAAATCGTTGCTGTTTTGCCCAGATTCTGCCTCCAGACGCAAGAGCGTCGGGACGCTCCTTCAACAGCGTCTCGACGCTGTCTCGATACCGAAGGCGCTCGGTAAGGAAAGCACACAGCATCGGGATGCTACCTCAACAGCGTCTCGACGCTGTCTCGATTACGCAGGCGCCAGATATGGAAAACACACAGCGTCGGGACGCTATCAACACAGCGTCTCGACGCTATCACGATGGAGGCGTGCATTAGGGTTTTAATGATTAGAAACCGTCAATCTATAATCAAGATTTGCATGCAAACATAAGATCATAGGATGAATTGGATTAATTTTAAATTGTTTAAAATTAATTAGACCTAGATCAGTTTCTAATAGGATTAGAATCTTTTCTTACTTAGTATTTAAAAATAGTTTTAATTGACTAAGTAGGAAAAACATTGCTATGATTATAAGGGAACTCCACCGGTAATGTTCTGTCTAAGGCTGGGGGTATTTAAGTTGACGGTTTACGGAACACCTCCTACCTGGGAACTGACCTGGAATACCGGAGTTGAATTAATCATAGTTAAATGTTAGCATGCAATGTCACTAGGTTTATTAAGAGTGTTTAATGCACCTAGATCTTTAGAGTAAAGACCTTACATTACTGAGGTTATAAGGAAACTCTCTCGGTAAAGTTCTGTCTAAGGCTGGGGGTATTTAAGTTGACGGTTTACGGAACACCTCCTACCTGGGAACTGACCCGAACATTGAGTTGAATTAACCATAGTAATGTTGACTTGCAATGTTGGGTTTATTAAAGGAAGTTTAATTCACCCAAAAGATTGTAGTTGAATCCTTTCCATAATTGTTATAATAGGATCAGACTTAGATAGATTGACTTAGCCGAATACTATCTAAGTTAAATAACCCTATATTAACCTTAGGACATTTTCAGTGGGAGGAAAGTTACAAAATGAGATTTAAATCAAGTTTTGCTCCCACGTCCCTATATTCACAACGTGAGATTCATGCTCGGCTTCGAGTCGCCTTAGGAGCGGCCTCCCTTCGGAAAGTGTTTGCATGGATCAATATCAAGGTGAATGGGAAAAATGTCTAGAGTAAGTGGGAGCGGGACACGTGTCAACGTATCCCTCGGTCTCCGCCCATAGTTCACACCGTGAGAGTCCTATGATCCGCCTGCAGGTTGTCCTGGCGCAACCATCCCTTCGGAGGGCCTGGTCATAGGATTCGGAACATCGTGAACTTCTGAAAAGGATAGGAGCTCTTAGGCTAATCACCAATAGTTGTCTTTCCCTTCGGTAGCCTGTTGGTGCGTGCCTCTGAGATCTGAAAGTGGGAGGGTTACACTTACGAGGATGAGTTAAAAGTGTTAACAAATCCTTGACCGAACAACGGTGGCTAATGTCTATAGGAATATGAGTTATTATGGAATTAGAATTAGCTGAGAGGTGTCTCATTTCAAAGGAGGAGTGCCTGATCACCCTTCGGTGGCTGACATTCTAAACCTTTGAAACGTCGTTGCAAAACTAAATCGATAGTCTTAGGGTTCTGTGATTGTCTGTTTTGCTAAATTGATTGGACTATGTGCAATTGTTTGCTTGTATGATGGGTTAAGACAAAGATAACTAATACGGTCATTGTTTGTTTAAATTTCAGCAATGTCTTCCTCAATTGTCTCTCTACTTAAAAATGAGAAATTAACCGGCGAAAATTATGCTACGTGGAAATCGAACCTGAATACGATTCTTGTTGTCGATGATCTGCGGTTCGTCTTAACGGAGGATTGTCCTCCAGCCCCTGCTCGTAATGCATCCCAAGCAGTTAAGGATGCTTATGATCGTTGGACAAAGGCCAATGATAAGACTCGCGTCTATATCCTAGCCAGCTTATCTGAAGTTTTGGCTAAAAGGCATGAGAGCATGGTAACAGCGAGGGATATTATGAACTCTCTCCAGGAGATGTTTGGACAACCGTCTTATCAACTCCACCATGACGCTCTCAAATACGTTTATAGCTGTCGCATGAAAGAGGGCACGTCTGTTCGGGAGCATGTCCTGGATATGATGGTCCAATTCAACGTGGCAGAGGCAAACGGGGCGGTCATTGATGAGCGTAGTCAGGTTGCATTCATCTTAGAATCTCTTCCGAAGAGTTTTCTACAGTTTCGAAGCAATGCAATGATGAATAAAATAACATTCAACATGACTAGCCTCCTGAATGAGCTACAACTCTATCAGTCTCTTTTTAAGAACAAGGGACAGATAGAAGGAGAGGCAAACGTTGTCCACTCTAAAAGAAAGTTCGAGAAGGGTTCATCCTCTGGAACTAAATCTGTAGCCACTTCTTCAAAGAAAACTCAGAAGAAGAAAGGAAACAAGGGGAAAGCTCCCAGCACTGCTGCTAAAAGCAAGGGAAAAGCCAAAGTTATGGCAGACAAGGGCAAGTGTTTCCACTGCAATGTAGATGGACATTGGAAGAGAAACTGCCCAAAGTACCTTGCTGAGAAAAAGAAGGAAAAGGAAGGTAAATTTGATTTACTTGTTTTAGAAACATGCCTGGTAGAACATGATGAGTTTACCTGGATACTTGATTCAGGAGCAACTAATCATGTTTGCTCTTATTTTCAGGAAAATAGTTCCTTTCGGCAGTTGAACGATGGGGAAATGACACTCAGGGTCGGAACTTGAGAAGTCATTTCAGCTAAAGCAGTGGGAGCTGCGAAGTTATTTTTTAGAAATAGATTCTTACTTTTAGAAAGTTTGTTAATCGTTCCCAAGATTAAGAGGAACTTAATTTCTATTTCATGTTTGATTGAACAATCGTATACAGTTACTTTTGATATGAATGAAGCGTTCATTTATAAAAATGGTGTACTTATTTGTTCAGCCAAATTGGAAAATAACTTGTACGTTTTAAGACCAACCGAAAACAAAGCACTTTTAAATCACGAATTATTCAAAACTGCTGAAACTCAAAGAAAAAGGCAAAAGATTTCTCCATCAAGTAACAATACTCATCTTTGGCATCTTAGACTTGGTCATATAAACATCGATAGGATCGGTCGTTTGGTAAAGAATGGACTTCTAAGCAAGTTAGAAGATGATTCACTACCACCTTGTGAATCTTGTCTCGAGGGAAAAATGACCAAGAGACCCTTTACTGGAAAAGGTTACAGAGCCAAAGAACCCTTAGAGTTAATACATTCGGATCTATGTGGTCCAATGAATGTAAAAGCTCGAGGAGGGTACGAATATTTCATCTCTTTTATAGATGATTATTCAAGATATGGTTACTTGTACCTAATGGGACATAAGTCTGAAGCCCTTGAAAAGTTTAAGGAGTTTAAGGCTGAAGTTGAAAACCTATTAGGTAAATCTATTAAAATACTTCGATCTGATCGAGGAGGGGAGTATATGGATCAAAGATTCCAGGATTATATGATAGAACATGGAATCCAATCTCAACTCTCGGCCCCTGGTACACCTCAAAAGAATGGTGTGTCAGAAAGGAGAAATAGAACCTTGTTGGACATGGTTCGATCAATGATGAGCTATGCTCAATTGCCTAGCTCGTTTTGGGGGTATGCAGTAGAGACTGCAGTATACATCTTGAACAATGTTCCCTCGAAAAGTGTTTCTGAAACACCTTTCGAATTATGGAAGGGGCGTAAACCTAGTTTGCATCACTTTCGCATCTGGGGTTGTCCAGCACACGTGCTTGTGACAAATCCTAAGAAACTGGAACCTCGTTCAAAACTGTGCCAATTTGTTGGTTACCCTAAAGAAACGAGAGGTGGTTATTTCTACGACCCACAAGAAAATAAGGTGATTGTATCAACAAACGCCACTTTCTTAGAGGAAGACCACATGAGAGATCATAAACCACGCAGCAAAATAATATTAGGAGAAGCTACTGAAGAATCATCAAGAGTTGTTGATGAAGTTGGACCTTCAACAAGGGTTGATGAAGGAACTAGTTCTTCAGATCCATCCTATCCATCTCTAATGTTGGGAATGCCTCGACGCAGTGGGAGGGTTGTATTACAACCTGATCGCTACTTGGGTTTAACTGAAACTCGGGTTGTCATACCTAATGATGGCATTGAGGATCCATTGTCCTATCAACAGGCAATGAATGACGAAGATAAGGATGAATGGGTCAAAGCCATGAACCTGGAAATGGAGTCAATGTACTCAAATTCTGTATGGGAACTTACAGATCTACCAAATGGGGTAAAACCCATAGGGTGCAAATGGATCTATAAGAGAAAAAGAGATGCAGCTGGAAAGGTACAGACCTTCAAAGCTAGACTAGTGGCAAAGGGTTATACCCAAAAGGAAGGGGTTGACTATGAGGAAACCTTTTCTCCTGTAGCCATGTTAAAGTCCATAAGAATTCTCTTATCCATAGCCACATATTATGACTATGAAATATGGCAAATGGACGTCAAGACTGCCTTTCTGAACGGTAATCTTGAAGAGACTATCTTCATGTCTCAACCCGAAGGGTTCATAGGCCAAGGTCAGGAACAAAAGGTTTGTAAGCTCAATCGATCCATATATGGATTGAAACAAGCATCCAGATCATGGAACATTAGATTTGATACTGCAATAAAATCTTTTGGCTTTGACCAAAACGTTGATGAGCCTTGTGTGTACAAGAAAATCAACAAAAGGAAAGTAGCTTTTCTAATACTTTATGTAGACGATATCCTACTCATTGGGAATGATGTAGGATACCTCACTAACATTAAGAAATGGCTAGCAGCCCAATTCCAAATGAAAGATCTGGGAGAGGCTCAATATGTTCTGGGAATCCAAATCATTAGGGATCGTAAGAACAAAACTCTAGCTCTGTCTCAAGCAACGTATATTGACAAGATGTTGTCTCGATATTCGATGCAAAACTCCAAGAAGGGACTACTACCCTTCAGACATGGGGTACACCTGTCTAAGGAACAGTCTCCTAAGACACCTCAAGAAATTGAGAACATGAGACGCATTCCCTACGCCTCAGCTGTGGGCAGCTTAATGTATGCTATGCTCTGCACTAGGCCTGACATATGTTATGCAGTGGGAGTAGTCAGTAGGTATCAGTCTAATCCAGGGTTGGACCACTGGGGAGCGGTTAAGAATATCCTCAAGTATCTTCGGAGAACGAGGGACTACATGCTTGTGTATGGAGCTAAGGATTTGATTCTTACTGGATACACTGACTCTGACTTTCAAGCTGATAAGGATTCAAGGAAATCCACATCAGGGTCAGTATTCACCCTCAATGGAGGAGCAGTAGTATGGAGAAGCATCAAACAAGGATGCATAGCAGACTCAACCATAGAGGCTGAGTATGTAGCAGCTTGCGAAGCAGCTAAGGAGGCAGTATGGCTCAGAAAGTTCTTGATTGATTTGGAAGTGGTTCCGAATATGAACGTGCCCATAACACTATACTGTGACAACAGTGGGGCTGTAGCCAACTCAAAAGAACCTCGAAGCCACAAACGAGGTAAACACATCGAGAGGAAGTATCACCTGATACGGGAGATTGTGCGACGAGGAGATGTCATCGTCACTAAGATCGCCTCAGAGCACAACATCGCTGATCCATTTACGAAGGCTCTCACGGCTAAAGTGTTTGAGGGTCATCTAGAGGGTCTAAGTCTACGAGATATGTATGCCATCTAATCTAGGGCAAGTGGGAGAAATGTATAATGGGTATAAGGATGCCCTAGTTCATTGTATTTCCAGCTTTAGATTATTGCATTTACATCCCACTAACTAGTGTTTTAGTTCAAGTGGGAGTTTGTTGGGTTTTATGCCCTAAAACTCGTAGATAGTGAATGTAACCGTTGACTGGATATTAATGAAATAATATTGATATATTTTTCCATTAATTGTTATTAGTTATTTTATATTTGTCTTTGCCTAATAATAACCCTAATCCAATAAACTAGACATCCAAGGCTGTAATATGAGTCTTGAACTATATGTAGTGACATATGAGATCAATGTTCAAGAAACAACCTAAAGGGTCTATAGTATAGGGATAAGACTGGGTGCCTTATCCTGGTGACACTATGGATACGGCCCACTTTGTATTTGATACAAACGTTGCGATCCAACGTGTTCGTGTAGGAGACATGCGAGTGGGGGTATCCTATGCAATGAGTTTGCATAAGACCGGACCGCGAAATAGTAACCGATGGTTATAACACCGTTAACTAGTTGGTTTTTTATTTCACTAGGACGACCTAGACAACTTAGTCTTAATCCTGAGTTGATTATGGACTCCTGCTCATGAGAGATTGTCCTTTGATTTGTATGGGTGAGAGTGGCCAATACGCCGACTCAATAAGCCTACCACTTTGGGGACAAGATCGAATGGGGAGCTGGGAACATAATCGTACAAGATGGAATTCACTCCTTCCCGACTTTAGGGAAGCAGATGAGTGTTCCCTTAAGTGGTTACTCCGAGTCTTGAACAAAGGGCCCTACCCTCTCAATGGCACGAGAGGGTTTTCTGTTTGATGGTTGGACCACAAACAGGTTGTTCATTAGAGGAGAATTGGTACTTAAGGAAATAGAGGTAACCCAGGGGTAAAACGGTAATTTGACCCAGCTGGTGTTACGGACACTCGTGAAGGACTAACTAGTCGATATTGGTCTAGATCCGTGGACACAGAAAATATGTCTGCAGTGAGAAGAGTGCAACTGTGAGTCTATAGTGGAATGTACACACAGTTAACGAATATTGATTAATGTGGTTAATGAGTTTGACCAATTAATCTCACATCGTTGGAGCTTCTGATCTGCAGGTCCATTAGGTCCCACTGGTAGCTCGTAATGTAATTTGAGGCAACTAAGTAATAAAAGTAAATTGAAAATGTTCAATTTATCAAGGGAAACAAATATAATATATATTGATATATTATTATGAGAGAAATTAATATTTGAAAAGTTCAAATATAAATTTATGGAAGTTTGAAAGAGTTCAAAATAATGAATTAATTAATTTAAGGCCTAAAATGTGTTTGGGCAAATTAATCAATTCTAGGCCGGGAATTAAATATGTGATATTTAATTGGTGGTTAATTAATTAAAGAATTCATTAACCGGGAATTAATCAATTATGGAAATAATTAATCACTTAAGGAAGTGATTGATCATTTATGGAAATGATCTAATCACTTATGGAAGTAATTAGTCATTTGTGGAAAAGATTAATCAATTATGGAATTGATTGATCATCATTGATTAATTAAGGAATAAGATTGAATCAATTATGGAAAAGATTGATTTAATTGAATATTTTATTCATGGCCTCTCTTCTATAAATATAACACTAGACCTAATTGGTCAGTACACTTGACACTCTTGAAAGACAAGACCTAGAATTCTCTCTAGCCTCCCTCTTAGAGAAATACTCCCACAAGTCTTTTGCCTCCTAGACTTAGAGACATACCGGTGTAACCTTTGTGGTGATTGTGTCAATCAAAGAAGAAATTTCCAGCGAAGAAAAGCAAAGGCGACTGCTGCGTTTTCGTTCGTGGAGCGTCGTTGGCGAAGAACGGTCAAGTCTTCAACGAAGGTTTGTAACGGTTCTTCCTCTTTTCTTTAGAAAAGTTTTAAAAATAAATTTAGATTTATTTTAGCATGTTTAAACCAATTTTACAGCGGCTTTATAGGTTGTTTAAAGTTTCGTTTGAGTTATCGTAACGGTATTTTAATGTTAATTAATATACGGCGTAAGGTCCAATCGATGCGCTTCCGCTGCATGGGGACTTTTATTCCCTTCAACAGGAAAGTGGCATCAAAATTCACCTTATACCAGTCATTCCTCGGAGCCCGCCACATTATCCTCTCACTGAAGGTGTACATATTACACATGCGGAAGCAATTGAAGATCGAAAGCACTTAAGACATTTAATTTTGCTCCTAAAGCATGCATGTTCTATAAAAGACAGAAAAGAGAGTTTAGAGAAAACCAACCTTTGTAGCTCACAAATGAGGTACTCCTTGTGGTGTTTTCCTTCTCCAACTTCTCTTGGACAACCTTTAGAGTCTTCCCTACTATTCTCCGGGCCGAGAACGACTTGTGGGAGTCTATAGTGATAGGGAATGGGAAGGGAATGCTTGAAGGTTCAAGCTCTATGGAGATATGAGATGAGAGAGTGATTGAGGAAGAAATTCAGCAGCATAACATTAAGGTAAATGCAATCTTCCTCTCCAATCTGATTCTTCTTCTACTTATAGAGAGAATCCATGCAAGAAGAAGCCTCAAGATGCAAGACACATGGTGGTCTTAAGGGTGAAAGTGGAAGCTAGGTGTTCAAACAACATTACATGCAAGTATGCATGTTTGTGGTGTAATTCCACTTTGAATCTTCATGCAAGAGTGGAATTACATCATTTTCCACTTACCATGATTCAAAATCAGATTTCAAATGTTCATTTATGATATTAATATCAATTCTAAATGTGACATTAATATATAAGATCATATTTGAACCTTGCCCAATTGATTATAAATGATTAAGCAAGTTAATCACCTTAATATTGTGCATCTTATATATATGAATCTTAATTCATGTATATAAGATTTAAAACCCTTTTAAATACTTTATCTCTCATTTTCTAATTTAATTCATAATTAAATTATTGTGTCAAACACAATTTTACGATAATACCATTTTTCCCGACTTTGAACAATTCAAAGAATCCTATCAATTTGTTCTAGGCTATATTCTTATATGAGCTAGTAGGGGGACCTAATGGACCTATAGATCATGGGCTCCAACGATTCGAGACTAACCGACTAATCTCATTATTCAAGCTAGCCAACATTCGTTAACTACCGGGACACTCCACTATAGCCCGATAGTTGCACTCCCCTCACTATAGATATATTTCCGTCCACTTGATTTAACCATGTTCAGTAAGTCGTTCCTTCACAGGTTGTTTGTAGCTATAGCTAGGTCAAATAACCGTTTTACCCCTATAGTACTTCTTGTTCCTTAAGTTCCACTAATCCTCTAATGAACAATCGGTTTGTGGTCCAACCATCAAACCTAAGTCCCTCTCGATCCAACGAGAGGGTGGGGCCCCTTGTTCAAGTCCTGGAGTTAGTACTTAAGAGAACAACCTCCCTGCTATCCCTAAAAAGGGTAGGAGTGAATTCCGTCTTGCGAAACTATGTCCCCAGCTATCTATTCGATCTTATCCCCAAAATGGTAGGCTTGTTGAGTCGGCGATGCTGGCCACTCTCACCCATGCAGATCAAAGGATAATCTCGTATAAACAGGAGTTCATAGCTCGCTCAGGATTAAGAACGAGTTACCTAGGTCATCTATGAGAAATAGTCAGTTTCTTCGGTAAACGGTGTTATAAAGAGAAAGTGACTTATTTCGTGGTCCTGTCTTATGCAAACTCATTGCATAGGACGCCCCCACTCGCATGTCTCCACATGAACGACTTAGGATCTCATCGTTTGTACTTAATACAAAGTGGGCCGCGTCCATAGTGTCACCAGGATAAGGCACCCAACCGTATCCTTATACTATAGACTATTTTGACTATAAACTTGAACTTGATCCTACGATATGTCCCTACATATAGTTCGAGTATTCATTTTATAGTCAAGGATCTTAGTTTATTGGATTTAGGTTAATCATTCGCAATGTATATATTCAATAACATCTTTTACTGAATAATATCAATAACGTCTTTATTGAAAATAGAATATGTTTAATGATTTACAAACTACGAGTTTATAGGACATTAAACCCAACACTCACGACATATCGTCTATCGACCCCCTTCCTTATTTCTCCTCCCAGCCTCACGAAAAGCCAGTACATACCTCTTAACCCACACCACTAGCCCACTCGGCCTATCAGCCCCTTGAAGACGAGCTTTATTCCGGGCAGACCACATTGGCCACCATAACACCATTAGTTCCTCAAAGTTCTCATCCCATATCACCTCCTTGATGTCCCTACACAGTAGTAGATAGCATCTTGCTCGGACGCTCTCAAAAATCTCCCCAAAACCCGCTTCTCGTAGGATCGATCTGACCCATTTGCATTCCCAGAAGATATGGATTCTAGTTCCCCCCGCTTCCCGCAGAAAACACATACATCTAGCAGGTCTATGCCCCTTCTTATCAGGTTGTCAATCATCGACAACCTGTTCAGACACACTCTCCAAAGGAACACCTTTATCTTACTTGGAATCATCATCTTCCAACATCCCTTCCACCAGTCATGGATAGAGTTGGGGGAGGAAGATGAAGCCCCCCGCGCCAGAATGACTGATTGGGCCAACTTGTATCCACTATTGACTGAGACGAAACTAGACTTTTCATAATGCCAGATAACTGAGTCCTTTGGGGGTGCTGCCTAATGGGAATAGATAAGATGAGGCTTACCTCTGCGACATTAAAGTGTTGTTCCAACAGGGTTTGATCCCACCCCCTCGAAGCCGTCATCAGCGCCGTCACCGTGGCATCTAGTGGCAAGGATATCGGCGAGCTAACTTTGAAATTAGTATCCCTCGAAATCCAGTTAGATCCATATATCTTGATTCATTCCCCATTCCCAACTCGCCAACGCACCCCCATCTCCAAAAGCTCCTTACCCCACATTAGGCTTCTCCATATGAACGATGGACGAGTGTTGTGGGGGCCGATTTATCGCAAGCGCACGGGTCGTTACAAGTAATACAAAATGGTAGGTAATACCGAGTATCGAATCCACAGGGAGGCGAAGCGAAAATTAAGCAAAGCAAAAATCTCCTGAGCACTACAAATAATTGGGAGAAATAATATTTAGGGAACATATCATGCAATTAAAAAGGGTTTAAGAACTCAAAGCAATTAAAGAAAATAATTTGATCAATCGAATAAAAATGAAATATGGAGAAAGAGTTTTCTTTAAATGGGAAGAGGGGTCTTGAAAATCAATTATTAGCTAAACACTTATTATAATTATCATATCTCGTTGCTCAACTAATTATAATCCTAGAATCTCCGTTAATCACATAGGTTCTCCTGTCGGTTTTCCCTAATTGTAATTAATTCATTTTAGCAACCTAAGTGTCCTTAGCGCCATTAACAATCATTAATTATTACGCTCTGATTCATTTTAGGAATCTAAGTTTAATCAACTAATCCTGGTGTCACGACGGGCAATTAAACTAGTTGCATGGATTACGATCTATCCTAATTTCTCTCCGTCGAGTTTCCATTAAGAATCAGATCAAGATGCAATTGGCCAGATTGCATAAAGCATTAAGCACATCCATAAAAATAATTAGGATAAAGGGCAGGAGACAGAAAATTATAACAACATTTTGACTATAATTTCATTTCAAGACCCCAAATTGGGGTTTAGCTACACATAGCTAAAATATCCTCAAAATTTACAATGGAAAGCATAATTAAGAGCATAATAAAAGGAAAGGAATTGACCGTCAAAAAACCCCTTTGCTGACGCTCGGAGTCCCGCCGAACACCCCTTGAGCCTCCTAGGATGCTCCCCAAAATTCCCCAAAATTTTTCCACTAAAGAAGGCTCTCAAAAAGGCTAGAAAGCCTTGAGAAAGGCTCGAAAGGAGCCAAATAAAGGAAAGAATGGAAGAATTGGTGAGTGATTGATGAAAAAACAAGGCACCAAGGGGCGCCTTTTATAGGCTTGGAAAAGGGGTAGCGCCGCGACGCTAATTGGCACAGTTTCGCGACGCTGTGACGTCATCGGCTTGGCGCCCAAGAAATGGACAGCGTCGCGACACTGTCCTTACAACGTCTCGACGCTATGCGATTTCCAGAATTTTCTGTTGCGGATTGGGCTTTTATTCTTGGGCCAACTTCAATTCTTTTTGGGCTATATCGTCATGGTTGACTTCTTTTGACTTCCCTTAACCCAAGCATGGAAATTGGGCTTGAATGTCTTCATTTTGGGCACTTTTTCCCCAAAATCCACAACTTTGCTCCTAAAGACCAAATAACAGAATACATTAAATATTTTCAATAAAAACACAATTTAAGCACTAAAAAGCCCAACAAACTGGGACTAAAATAGCGACATTTCTGCTCGCTATCACACCCCCAAACTTAAGTTTTTGCTAGTCCCGAGCAAAATAAATTCTAAAGATGCATGAATTAGAATCGCTCAAGCCTCCATGATTTTGGAATTCTTAAGATGGAATGGAAAACATGCAAGTGGAATAAGCAAGCACGGCAAACTCATGAAGAAATCTTAAACTAGTTTGAACTTAAGATTAATGAATAGCATGCTCAAGACTTATCTATTGATTCCTTTACTAACCTAGATTAGTCTTATGGCTTTCTCCATTTGTTTTCCCCCTACACTGACTAAAAGCCCCGAATAGGTTGGAGTCCTTCTATCATGCAAAAAAAAGAAACTAGGGCGCCTGTCATTTTCTTTTTCATGGGGGAGCAAAACTCACAAATATGTTTTCGCTTTCTTTTTCTTTTTCTTTTGCTACTCCCTAAACTTGCATTTTGATATCTAATGGTACCATCTTTGACACTACGGTGCAGGGACCCTTAACCCGAATTTTATTCTCTGGTTGGCCTAACTGATCACACCGAAGGTAGCTCTTTTTACCTCTAGGCTTTTCTTTTGTGCGAGCAAAAAATTTCTTTTTCAACAGATTTTTCTTTTCTCTCATTTTCTTTTGATGCTTTTGCTTTTCTCTCAGCAGGCATAGCATTTTTTCCTACCTAGCTCTTTAGAACAATCAAGCATGAACTTCCTAATATAGAACTAAGCCTATCAGGGTGACAACAAACTTTAAAAATCATAATAAGAATCTAGAATTTCAAAGACGTCATTAGATAAGACTATTGCATGATTTAGACATCAAAACTAAGTATCAAAAAAATTTTAAATTTCACAATTTTTGTCGTTCTCCCAGATTCCACAACATATAAACCATTTTCTCCCAAAACTTCTAAGATCACATCCTTGGCTATCATAGCTATCTATTCATGCATCCAACAGAATTTAAATATGCTCAACACAACGAAAGCCTCCCCCACAAACTTAAACTAAACATTGTCCCCAATGTTTTAAAAACAGTAAAACATAAAGAGGGATACTGAGACTTCCCTGAGCTAGGAGCGCTTCATCTTCTTCCTTTGGATCCAGAAAAATGGGATTTTTGGAATTTTGGGATTTTCTAAGGTGATCCTGCAAAACAAAATTGGATCACGGAGCAAGGAAAATTATTTACCGCAAAAACAACTACCTAAACTTTTATCCTTGGGTTGCCTCCCAAGCAGCGTTTTCTTTAACGTCTTTAGGTAGACGAGGCTCGACACGCTTACGGAGGCTCGAAATAAAAGTTTTCATCGTCCTCCGGGCCCTGCAAAAAATCACACACCGAATTGCACACTACAAACAGGGGAGAGAAAAAACTTTCCCCTGGCCCATCTTCACTAAAGAGATTGTTATAATAACATTCCAGAAAATAAGTAGCCGCATCAAATCTCTTTTCCAAATCTCTATTCACAAAGCAATTGTTAACAAAGTCATCAAACGTTATGATATCAACCGGTCTGGGATCTAAAGGTTGCCTATCAATAATGCCAGTCCATTCATCAGATTCAATATCTACCTGCTCAGTAGATTCCTCAGACTCGGAATTAAAAAATGATTCAACTAGGCTATCATATGACTCGCTATCAGAAGAATTAAAGAATTCAAGTACTTCTGGATCAGACTCTATACTATGCACAGATTTGAGTTCCTCTGGGTCAGATTCTATGTTATCTACATCATCAGGACACGAATCAAAAGTATTAACATTTTTCAGGGTTCATGTATTCCGGAATATCAAGATCAGACTCGATAGATTCAGTGTTATCATGATCAAACTCAAAATTATCTATCAAGTAATCTTTTTTATGCAATTCATGTCCTCAATGTGAGACAAATCAATATCATCATCAAAATTATCGATTTCAGGTAAATTCAATTCATTCTCGAAAGAAGGTAAATCATCAACTGTAGATTTTTCATTTTCACAGGCAGGCAAGTCTAATTCATTTTCAAAGTCAGGCAATTCTAAATCATTCTGAAACAAAAGGTCATCTAAATATGCATTGTGATCAAAATCCTCATCATCCATAAGCATTTCTCCTAAGCCTAGGACCAATAGAAAAACATGTATGCAAACTACATACAGACTCATCTTGGCCAAAAATACTAAACACGACTTTTTCATCATCAATGTTCAAGGTAAGCTTACTTGTATGTACACTAATCTCAGCCTTACCAGTTGCTAAGAAGTGTCTGCCTAGAATAATGGGCACCTCTCTGTCCTCCTACATGTCTAGTACCACAAAGTCTACGGGAAAGATAAATTTGTTGACTTTTACCAGTACGTCCTCCACAAAACCCATTCGATGGGTAATCGATCTATCACCAAGCTGGAGAGTGACGTCGGTGTCCTTCATTCCTGTTAAACTGATTTTCCTGTAAAAAGAATAGGGCATTAAATTTATACTAGCGCCTAAATCACATAAGGCCCTATTGAAAGATACTGATAGCGAGCATAGCTAGCTATTTTTACTTATTTAATTTAGCTAGTCTTTTATGATTTTTGGGCCATTTTATTGGGCTTTAATGTTTATTTTGTAGGAAATGGTTGATTGGAGCTATAGTGAAATATTGGAGTAATCGGGTGCTCGGGACGCGAAAAGATGCAAAGGATTGAAAAAGAATCAAAAAGGAAAAAAGTCAAAATTCGGTGAAATGCAGGCTAGCGTCAAGACGCCAACCCTTGAGCGTCTCGACGCTAGCATTCCATATCATAACAGGCGCGAAATCGTCGCAGCGTCGAGACGCTGCGACCTTAGCGTCTCAACGCTACCGTAATTTCCTTTTCAGAATACGCGTGTTTAGAGGCAGCGTCGAGACGCTACGACGAAAAAACAGAATAAACAGTTCTTTTCGGCTAGGTTTTTTGGGATTGAATTTTGGGACTTCTTGGAGCCGTAAAGAGGGCAGAAACAGAGCAATTGAAGGCTGAAACAAAGGGAGAGATTCGGAAATCAACCCATTGTTCGTGGGGATCGTGACGGGGACGTCGGACTCGACCAACATTGAGTTTTCTTTTCCCTTTCCTTTCTTTAGCTAGATTTATGGCTTTCACATGTTTAGTTGAGCTTGTAATTTTAATCATGAGTAGCTAAACTTGTAAGCTTAGGGATTGATGTAGTTGATTGTGTTTATGGATTGATTTATGGTTTAAGTTGTGCAATGTTATTTATGGTTTAATCTTGATTTAAGTTGTGCAATGTTTATGGATTTGTTTTAGACTTACTTTTTTAGGTTGGTTGCATTTTTTCCTTATTTGTTTTTCTTTCCATATTTGTTTTTCTAGCTTAGTTTTTCTTTTAATTGTGTAATCTTTTCCTTATTTGTTTCTTGTTTTTCTTTTTAGATTAGTTTTTCCTTAATTGTTAGTTTCCTATTTGATTTTTGTCATATTTGTTTTTGCATTCCATATTAGGTTATTTTGCTTCATTTTCTAGATTATATTTTCTATATTTAGATTAGTTGTTTTCTTTTCTTGATTTCTTTCCTTAATTGTTTTCTTTTCTTTTTAGGGTAGTTTTGTTTATTGCATGCATAGTAGTAGAGAATTGATACCGTTGGATCCCGAGATCGTAAGAACAATTCATAGAATTCGAAGAGAAAATAGAGAAATTATTCACATGGCTGACCAAAATCAACCTGAGGAGTCTAGGCCTATTAGAGATTACTTTCAGCCCGTGTTTCAGGGGCAACAATCGAGGATTATCTATGCCCCGATTAATGCCAACAACTTTGAGCTGAAGACTGGTCTCATTCAGATGGCTCGAGACTGTGCATATAGAGGATCGCCCACCGAGGATCCAAATTCTCATCTTAAATCATTTCTGGACATATGTGGGACGGTAAAAATTAATGGAGTGTCTGAGGATGCTATTCGCTTACGTTTATTTCCTTTTTCTTTGCAGGATAAAGCACGAGATTGGTTGCAGTCTATTACCCCTGGGAGCATCACCACCTGGGATGCTTTAGTCCAGGCCTTTATGAAGAAATTTTTCCCTCATGCAAAGACGGTCAAGCTGAGAACCGAGATTGGGACATTCCAACAACAATATGATGAGCAGCTGTTCGAAGCTTGGGAGCGATTTAAAGAGTTATTGAGGAAGTGCCCTCAGCATGGATATCCCAACTGGCTTCAGGTTCAATTGTTTTATAATGGTTTAACTCCTAGTACAAAAACGATTGTTGATGCAGCTGCAGGTGGGACTCTGTTGTCCAAGACCGTGGAAAATGCTCGCACACTTCTAGAGGATATGGCCACCAATAGCTATCAGTGGTCATCTGAGCGGTCTACACCCAAAAAGATTGCTGCTGGAGTGTTTGAGGTTGATAAAGTAAGTGCACTCCAGGCCCAGATGACCTCCCTCGCTAATGCTTTTATGAAATTTTCAGGTACAGGGAGTGCACAGTCAATTGAATCAGCTGCTGCTTTAGCATCCAGACCTCAGGAGGAGACCATTGAACAGGTTCAGTATGTATCAAATTCTAATTTTAGGGGATATAATAATAATGTTACACCTACACATTATCACCCTAACAATAGGAACCATGAAAATTTCTCTTATGCCAATAATAAGAATGTTCTTAATCCTCCTGGTTTTGCCCCTCAAACTCAAGAAAATAAAAAGTTAGAGGATCTTGTTGGAGCTTTCATTGCAGAGTCAAGTAACAGGACAACCAAGTTAGAGGAGGCAGTCATTGCCATCATTTCAACAGTGAATGGCCACAGCGCTGCCATCAAGAATATTGAGACTCAGCTGGGACAGTTAGTGAATATTGTAAGCACCATGAATAAAGGTAAGGCCCCAACTGAACAGGAGAAAACTCAGATGGAGTACTGTAAGGCAATCACTGTGCACCCGGAGGAAGCTGAGGAGGAGCCTGAGTCTGAGGATTATGAAACGCCTACAGGGGAAGCTGAGGAGGACACATCATCTGATGAGGCTGAAAAGCCTAACCCTGAGCCTCCTATTCCTTCTCCCACACTGATGGTTCCCAAGGAAAAGAAAAAGAAAAAGAAGAAAAAGAACAATCAGGTTCAGTTTGATAAATATATGAATGCTTTTATGAATCTGAATATTAATATTCCTTTTGCAGAGGCATTAGAGATGCCCCAATACAACAGGTTTATGAAGGGGTGGTTAGCAAAGAAGCGAAAGGAAAAGAAGGTTGACACTGTATATCTTGCTTCCACATGCAGCACCAAAGTACAACAGAAGGTACCTGAAAAAGTAGCAGATCCAGGGAGTTTTTTTGTTCCTTGTAGTTTTGGTACTTATTCTTTCAGAGCATTATGTGATTTAGGTGCTAGCATTAATATTATTCCTTTGTCCTTGTGTAAAAAGTTAGACATGGGTGAGATTAAATCTACTCCTGCAAAGCTCCAATTGACTGATCAATCTGTGGTTAGACCAGTTGGCTTTGTAGAAAATGTTTTAATCAGAGTAGGTAAATTTTTCCTCCCTATTGACTTGTATGTAATGGACATGATAGAAAATTCTTCAATGCCTGTCATATTAGGAAGACCATTCCTCGCTACTGGGAGAGTGATTATTGATATTGAGCGCAGGGAGCTCACTATTAGAGTCAATAATGAAAAAGAAATTTTTAAAGCAGTTGAAGACTCTAATGATGAAGTGCTTTTTATGGGCTACAAGAAAGGTGCAAGAAAGAGCACCTCTGTTGGATTCACAGAAAAGAAGCCTCCTTGAAGCACGGTCAACACGTCGAGCTAATGACGTTAAACAAGCTCTTATGGGAGGCAACCCAAGTAAGTTTAGTGTGTTTTCTTTTTGGTTTTTGATTTATTGTTTGTTTTTTTTTGTGTTGTAGGTCTTGTTTTCTATCTCTCCTTTGTTTTCAAGCTTTCAAGATTCCAAGCTTTCAGTCAAGAAGTCATCATCATTCCAGGCTAGTAGTGTTCACTCCTTTCATTCTTTTATTGTTCTCATGCTTGTTTATGCCTTATTTTCTTTATACATTGAGGACAATGCATGTTTTAAGTTTGGGGGTGGATTAGCATGTTTGTGGAGCCCTTGAGCATCTGAGTTCGGGCTATAGTTTTGAGCTTTCTTTGAATTATGCATATGGTTGTTTTCTGGATGCTACTTTTGCATGATTATGATGTCCTAAGATAGGCTTTCTTGTCAATTTTCAAGCTTGTGATGAGTTGTAAGCATGAGTGCCCAAAAAGGGAGACTTTTTAAACTTTTTCTAGGAGATGGCTTGTATGAGTAGAATATTTGTCTTGGCTAGATTTTGATTTGAATGCTTAGGAGCGAATTATTAGGTTAAATGCTTCTTGTCACCTCGATAGGTGTAGGGAAGAGCTAAAAAGTTAATGTTTTGCAAATTAGCATGTTTGATCTTGCTTAGGAGGAAAGAAAAGAATATATGTTATTTATGCTCATAAAGAAAAATCATTTTTGTTGTTACTGTTGAAAAAAAATTATTATGTCATGGCCTGTGCACAGTTTGTAGTGTTTAATAAAGTTTAGGATAAAAAAAGCTACCCCTGTTGTGATTAGTTAGGCCAACCAGAGAAAACTCAGGTTAAGGGTCCCTGCAATGGGTGTGTGAAAGCTAGTGCCACATATACTAGCGCCTAAATCACATAAGGCCCTATTGAAAGATACTTCCTCTATGGTGCAGGGAATAGTAAAACTCCATGGGTTTTTCTGTTTAGAAGGCATCTTTCCAGAAACAATGGTACTATTACTTTCAGATAATTTAAAAACTTCTTTTTTCAAACTTTTCTTCCTAGAAAGCATCTCTTTCATGAATTTCCCATAATTAGGCATGTTATACAAAACATCTACTAAGGGAGTATTCACAGACAATTTTCTAAACATTTCAAGGAATTTCTGAAACTGCTCATCTAATTTAACATTTTTAAAGCGTGGAGGAAAAGGTAACTCCCTGTAGTCAAAGGTTGGACATTCGCCCCTCCGCTTGGGCGGGCTAATGTGCGAGCCATTGTCATGATGGTTGCATGGAACCACTTCTTCCTCGTTCAGTTTCTCTTTATGCCTGTCATCTTGCCTTTTGTCTTCTTTTCCTACAAAATTGTTAGAAAAATCACAATTCAAATTAATAGAGTTAGGAGGATGTAGAGACCTTTTAGATGAGGTTTTTTGTGCCTCAGCCCTTTCATTTTCATCCTTGCTCTTCTCTTCTTCGTTCTTCTTTTCTGAATTGATCTCCAGCTTCCTACCACTTCTTAGTGTCACCATCTTACACTGCTCTCTCGAGTTAGGTTAAGTGTCGCTTGGAAATTTTCCCTTTTGAAGGGCATTCACCGCTGAAGCGATCTGTCCTATTTGAACTTCCATGTTTTTCAGAGCTGTGTCGTGGTTATTAACTGTCGTCTGGAGATTCACGTTTAACACTATTTGTTCTTTAATAAACAGAGCCACCATCTCCTCCAGGTTATTCTTCTTTTCAGGTGCACTGGATGATACAAAACCTGGCGGTGGCTGCAAAACATTCTTCGTATTCGAATATGAAAAGTTTTCGTGATTGCGCAGACTGGGGTGGTAGAAGTTTGGTACTCCTTGAGTAAATGGTCTGTTTCCCACGTATTGGACTTCTTCAACATCTTAACCTTCCTTCTTTGGATAACCTTCAGCTAAGGTGGAAATGGATTTGACCACCTCAGATGAAGTCAGCTTGTTCAGCGCATTGGTGAGAGATGCCATCTGTGCCTTCAACGAACTCGACTCATCCAATTCATAAATTCCAGCCTTCTTTGAAATTGTTCGCCTCTCGGTCGGCCACTGATAACTGGTTGCCGCCATTTCCTCTAACAGATCTTTGGCTTCTGTCACTGTCTTGGAAAGAAAACTTCCTCCTACTGATGTGTCTAGGACTGTTTTGGTGGAGGCATTCAATCCACTGTAAAACAACTGTACTTGGAGCCAATCAAGATATCCATGTTGGGGGCACCGCATAAGCATTTCCTTGTATCTCTCACATGCCTCGTACAACTGCTTCTCATCAAGCTGCCTAATCGTTTCGATTTCAATCCGGAGCTTGGTAGTCTTGGCAGGCGGGAAAAATTTCGTCAGAAAAGTTTGGGCAAGCTCGTCCCATGTACTAATGCTGCCCCTCTCGACTGATTCAAGCCAATCTTTTGCCTTGTCTTGTAGAGAAAATGGGAACAACCTCAATCTTATAGCGTCTGCCGGAACTCCGTTCATTTTTACCGTCCCACATATTTCCAAGAATGATCATAGATGTGAGTGTAGGTCCTCAAAAGGATGTCCCTTAAAAGAGTTATCGCGCGCCATCAGAATCAATCATGTCTTTAACTCAAAATTGGTAGCTTCGGTTGGGGCGTAAACAATTCCAGAATTCTCGGTGGGAAGTATAGGATGTAGGAAGTCTCTGATTGCCTTGGGAGTTTCATCTTGGTGGGCCATTGCTTCTGCTAATCTTTTCTCTCTACGAATGGTTCTAAGAGTCCTGTCAATTTTGAGATCTAACGGAAACAAATTAACCACCTTGTTCCTTCGCATACAATACTCTAAATCAATCAAAAGAACCAAACAGAAATAAAAATAAAATGATATGATATTCACAAAACAATAAAAGAAAAATATTTACACCTAAATTACTATTTGTCTCTTTCTTTTTGATGTCAAGAAAAATTGATTTGCTTAAAAATTCAAGCCTCCTCGACAACGGCGCCAAAAACTTATTGTGAGGGTCGATTTACCGCCAGTGCACGGGTCGTCACAAGTAATACAAAACAGTAGGTAATACCGAGTATCGAATCCACGGAGAGGCGAAGCGAAAATTAAGCAAAACAAAAATCTCTTGAGCACTAAAAATAATTGGGAGAAATAATATTTAGGGAACAGATCATGCAATTAAAAAGGGTTTGAAAATCAAAGCAATTAAAGAAATTAATTTGATCAATCGAATAAAAATGAAATATGGAGAAAGAGTTTTCTTTAAATGGGAAGAGGGGTCTTGAAAATCAATTATTAGCTAAACACTTATTATAATTATCCTATCTCGTTGCCCAACTAATTATAATCCTAGAATCTCCGTTAATCACATAGGTTCTCCTGTCGGTTTCCCCTAATTGTAATTAATTCATTTTACCAACCTAAGTGTCCTTAGCGCCATTAAAAATCATTAATTATTACGCTCTAATTCATTTTAGGAATCTAAGTTTAATCAACTAATCCCGGTGTCACGACGGGCAATTAAACTAGTTGCATGGATTACGATCTATCCTAATTTCTCTCCGTCGAGTTTCCATTAAGAATCAGATCAAGATACAATTGGCAAGATTGCATAAAGCATTAAGCACATCCATAAAAATAATTAGGATAAAGGGCAAGAGACAGAAAATTATAACAACATTTTGACTATAATTTCATTTCAAGACCCCAAATTAGGGTTTAGTTACACATAGCTAAAATATCCTCAAAATTTACAATGCAAAGCATAATTAAGAGCATAATAAAAGGAAAAGAATTGATCGTCAAAAACCCCTTCGCTGACGCTCGGAGTCCCGCCGAACACCCCTTGAGCCACCTAGGATGCTCCCCAAAATTCTCCAAAATTTTCCCACTAAAGAAGGCTTTCAAAAAGGCTAGAAAGCCTTGAGAGAGGCTCCAAAGGAGCCAAAGAAAGGAAAGAATGGAAGAATTGGTGAGTGATTGATGCAAAAACAAGGCACCAAGGGGCGCCTTTTATAGGCTCGGAAAAGGGGTAGTGTCGCGACGCTAATTGGCACAGCGTCGCGACGCTGTGACGACATCGTCTTGGCGCCCAAGAAATGGACAGCGTCGCGACGCTGTCCTTACAGCGTCTCGACGCTATGCGATTACAAGAATTTTCTGATGCGGATTGGGCTTCTTTTCTTGGGCCAACTTCAATTCTTTTTGGGCTATATGTTCATGGTTGACTTCTTTTGACTCCCCTTGACCCAAGCATGGAAATTGGGCTTTAATGTTGATAGCGAGCATAGCTAGCTACTTTTACTTATTTAATTTAGCTAGTCTTTTGTGATGTTTGGGCCATTTTATTGTGCTTTATTGTTTATTTTGTAGGAAATGGTTGATTGGAGCTATAGCGCAATATTAGAGTTAATTGGGTGCTCGGGACGTGAAAAGATGCAAAGGAATGAAAAGAGTTAAAGAGGAAACAAAGTCAAATTTCGGTCAACAGTAGGCTAGCATCGAGACGCTAGCTCTTGAGCGTCTCGACGCTCACATTCCATATCTGATTAGGCACGTAAATGTCACAGCGTCGAGACACTGCGACCTTAGCGTCGAGACGCTGTGTTATTTCGCTTACTGAAACGCGCGTTTTGAAGGCAGCGTCGAGATGCTGTCTTGACAGCATCGAGACACTACGACAAAAAAAAAACAGAATATAGGTCTTTTGCAGCTAGGTTTTTTGGAAGGAAGCTTTTGGGACGTTTGAGAGCCGTAAAACAGGGCAGGACAGAGCATCTTGGAGCCAAAGCAAAGGGAGCAGGTTGGAAATCAACCCATCGTTCGTGGGGATCGTGACGTGGACGCTCAGTCTCGGCCTACATTGAGTTTTTCCTTCCCTTTTCCTTTCTTTAGCTAGACTTTATGGCTTTTACATGTTTAGTTGAGCTTGTAATTCTATTCATGAGTAGCTAAACTCATAGCTTAGGGGTTGATGTAGTTGATTTTGTTTATGGATTGATTTATGGTTTAAGTTGTGCAATGGTTATTATGTTTGCAATCTTGATTTAATGCTTTCAATTAATTGGCCATTAGTTGAATGATTTGAGTTTTTATTCTTGCTCGGGAGAGGGGATTACATATAGACTTACTAAGGATTGCATGACTAAAGTTTACTTTCTAATTCATGACGGTTTTAGATTAACTTTAGAATTGGTCAAAAGATCTCATTGCATTGCATATTAATAGACTTAGATAGGGATATCAAGTTGGTTAATTTGCATGAGAATCAATTATACTCGGGAGAGGTAGTTGTGATTAAAGGGTCTTTGGCTCATAATTCCATTGTGCATAATAACTTACTCCTTAAAATCAATCCTAGACTAAATCGGCGAAATCAATTCCCTAAGTATTTTTCCAATTGAATTTCCATACTTTTTACTTGCTTTGATTTAGTTGTCATACCATTCATTCATCACTTTTTGATCCCTAAATAAAATTGAGCAAGATAATTCACAATACTTGATTTGCTTAAAAATCCAATCCAGAGGACGACACTCGTTTATACGAACACTTTATTATTACTTGACCCGTGCGCTTGCGGTATGGAAAATTCCACATCAAATGTCTTCATTTTGGGCACTTTTTTCCCAAAATCAACACCTTTGCTCCTAAAGACCAGATAACAGAATACATTAAATATTTTCAATAAAAACACAATTTAAGCAACTAAAAAACCTAATAAATTGGGACTAAAATAGCGACATTTCTGCTCGCTATCAACGAGCCCCCTTTACTGCCTCCAAGAAGCCAGAAGAAGGGAAATATCGCCCCTGCACTCGAGCCAGGAAAGAGGAAGGCTCATGCAATATTCTTCAGCACTGTTTCGCAAGGAGGGCCTGATTAAAGACCTCCAGATCCCTGAAGCCTAAACCCCCATAGCACTTCGGTTTACACATAACTTTCCAACTCACCCAATGTATTCTTCGGTCCTCCTCCACTACCATTCCACGAGTGCCATCATACTGCTAATATCCTGAATGAGCTTTCTCGGGAAGCGAAAGCAGTTCATGGAATAGCATGGGATAGCCTGCACAATGGATTTAAGTAGGATCTCTCTTCCTCCTACGGAGAATAATTTCCCCTTCCACCCCTGGATCTTCTTCCACACCCGTTCGTTTACAAACTTCAAAGTGCTTGTTCTGTTCTTGGACATGAACGAAGGGAGCCCCAAATATTGGTTATTGATTTGTGAAAGTTGATGGTCTGTCTGGACGCCCGTTTTTAGCTCCCAGGATCTCCGGCACTCTCCGGGCCTCTCTCTCCTTAGCCCTAACGAAAAGCAAACTGTCGTCTGCAAAAAACAGGTGGGATATTGTCGGGCATTGTCTAGTCAGCTTTAGTCCTGAAATCCTGTTGGTAGCCTCAGCATTCAAAGGCATACTGGACAACCCCTCCGCACATAATAAGAAAAGATAGGGGGATAAGGGGTCCCCCTGCCGCAGGCCCCAACTAGGCTTCACATCCCCACATCTAAACCTGTTTATGTTAAAGGAGAGCCACACCGTGGACACACAACGCCCAATCAGATCGACCCATCCCTGCTCAAATCCCATTTTTCAGCATAATCTGTTCCAAAAACCCCCATTCCACCCGGTCGTAGGTCTAACTCATGTCAAGCTTGAGTGAGGCCCACCCAGTTTCCCCCCTCCTTTTCTTCAAGGCATGAATGCACTCATAACCCAGTATGGCATAATCCACCACACATCGACCTGAGATAAAGGCACTCTGGTTTTGGGAGATTAGCATGTTCAGGATTCCTTTCATTTTGTTCACCAGTGCTTTGGAGACTAGCTTGTACACCACATTGCAAAGGGTTATGTGTCTAAACTCTGAGACCTTACAGGGGTTTTTGACTTTTGGAATCAAGACAATCATGGTCTCGTTGACATGCCCTGGAGAGACTCCCTCATTCATAATACTCGGACAACACCTCACAACATCTGATCCCACCACCTCCCATGATTTCCTAAAGAAAGCCCCTGAAAGCCCATCCGAGCCCGGAGCTTTATTAGGGTGTATTTGCTTGAAAGCAAGGAGAATCTTCTCCTAGTGGAAAGGTCTCCTCAGTCGTGTGTTCATCTCATCTATTATTGATCTCCTCACACCTGCTGTAACGACATCAATATCCCTGGTTGTCAGACAACTAGACGTGAATATGTTTTCGAAGTACTCTGAGACCAAACCCACAATCTCTCCAGGCTCCTGCCTCATCACGCCACCACTGTCTACCAAACCCTGAATCAGATTCCTCTTCCTCCTAAATGAAGCCTGTGTGTGAAACCAGCGGGTATTCCTGTCACCCCATTTTAGCCAATGCTCCCTGGAGCGTTGTTTCCAGTATACCTCTTCCTCTAGGAAAATCGCCTCCAATCTGGCCTCTGCTGCCTGTAGCTCTGCGCTAGACACAGAAGTGCTCAATCGACCCATAGGTAGGTGAAAAATTAATGACTTTTTAGTGCTTTATTTTTATTTCTAGTATATTAGTGAATCTTCATTTTTTTTTTTTTTTTGAAACAAGAATCTTGTTAATATTTTTGAATCACAGAAGAAGATATAGTAAATTTGTTTGTAAGGTAATCCTTAATAATAATAATAATAATAATAATAATAATAATAATAATAATAATCATCGATTTCATGATATTTCACTCATGACCTATCCTGATCGACCCAATCTGATATTAATGGGGATTGGACTTCTTTTTAGAAAAATTATAATTAAAATAAATTGAATAGTTTATTTCTTAAAATATACTTCGGATATGTTTGGGAGTGATTTTGAAACGGTTAAAATCAGTGTTGTCATATTCAAAATCAATGTTGATGATATGAAAATCACATTTAAAAGTGTAAAATTAAATATGAAATTGGTTTTGAATAATTAATGATATGTTTCGGGATAATGTGTAAATTTACTTGTACAGTGATAAATATATAAATTTATTGAAAGTAGGGATGTAAATTTACTTGTACAGTGATAAAGTTTCTAAAGAAATGAATGATATCCTTTTATCCCCTTTTACGAAACAAGAAGTTGAAAAGGCAGTGAGTCAATTGTTTCCTACTAAAGCACCAGGGCCGGATGGTTACCCTGCTCTATTTTATCAAAAATATTGGTCACTGGTTGGTAACAAAACAGTTTCTGAATGCCTTGATATTCTCAATAATAATAGGAGTATTAAGGAGTGGAATAACACAAATATTGTTCTCATTCCAAAATCATTAAATCCTTTGGAGGTTGGGGATTTTAGACCGATTAGTCTATGTAATGTGAATTATAAAATAGTTACCAAAACTATAGCTAATCGGCTTAAGGGGATCCTAAAAGTGATTATTTCTGAGGCCCAATCCGCTTTTATAGAAGGTAGGCTCATTTCGGATAATATCCTTATTGGCCATGAATGTTTGAATGCCATTAAAAATCAGCTTTTTATAAATCATAACATGGGAGCCCTTAAAATTGATCTTAGTAAAGCTTATGATAGGGTTGAGTGGATCTATCTTAAAGAAATAATGCTAAGATTAGGTTTTGATATTCATTGGGTAAACCTCGTTTTAAAATGCATTTCCTCGGCTAGCTTCTCTATCATGATAAATGGTGAGCAAAGGGGTAAATTTGAATCTAGTAGAGGCCTTAGACAAGGAGATCCCCTTTCCCCATATCTTTTTCTCTTAGTAGCAGAGGGCTTATCTCACCTTATTTCCAAAGCTAACCGAGAAGGATTGTTATCAGGGTTTAAATGTTCAAATGGGCCAGAAATTTCCCATCTCCTATTCGCCGATGACAGCCTCATTTTTTGTAAGGCAGAGGAGGAGGAATTATTGGCCCTTAAACACCTACTGAATTCTTATGAAAGGGCCTCTGGTGAATGTATAAATTTTAACAAATCTGCCATTCTTTTTTCTAAAGGAGTAGGTCCTGATACTAGGTCTGTTCTTAGCTCTGTATTAGGAGTCAATTGTGTAGAGAATTTTGGCAAATATCTTGGGGTTCCCTCAGTTTTTTCAAGGAATAAATCTAAGGATTTTAGTTATGTCATGGACAAAATTTGGAATTCTGTTCAGGGTTGGAAAAGGTCATTTTTCTCTATGGCTGGAAAGGAAATTCTTATAAAGAGTATAGGTCAAGCTATTCCAACTTACGCTATGAGTATCTTTAGATTCCCAAAGAAACTTTGTGAAGAGATTACCAAAAGTTTTGCTAGATTTTGGTGGGGATCCAATAATAAGAAAAGAAAAATCCATTGGTGTAAATGGGAGAAATTTTGCCTTCCAAAATGCTTAGGGGGTCTTAATTTTAGAGATGTGGGAGGTTTTAACCAAGCTTTAATTGCCAAGCAAGTATGGAGAATTCTTTCCAACCCTTCTTCTTTAGTCTCTCGGTTTCTAAAAGGGATCTATTTCAATAATTTTGATATATTATCTGCAGAATTAGGGAGAAAGCCTTCTTATCTTTGGAAGAGTTTAATTTGGGGTCGAGAGCTTTTATTAAAAGGTATTAGATTCAGGGTAGGCAATGGTTCTTCCATTAGAATGTTCCAAGATCCTTGGTTACCTAGAGAATCTACTTTCAAGCCAATTTGCTTAAATCACAATATGTTTAACTCCACAGTTGATGAGTTTCTTTCTCCTTCTGGAAATTGGGATTGTGAAAAACTAAATGGTAATGTTCTAGATATGGATATTGATTTTATTAAAAGCATTCCGGTTAATCTTAATTTGAGAGATAGGCTAATTTGGCATTTTGATAAATCCGACAAATACACTGTTAAAAGTGGCTATAAAGTGTTTATTAATTCTAAAATCAACGAAGCTTCTTCTAGCTCTTATCCTATGGGTGGAGTCTGGAAGAATCTTTGGAATTTTCGTATCCCTAACAAAATCAAACACTTCTGTTGGAAAGCTCTCCATAATTTTATCCATACAAATTTGAATTGGAGTAGGAGAGGAATTAATATTGATGTCAATTGTCCTTTCTGTTTTATTAGACCGGAATCTTCTGATCATATTTTGTTTGGTTGTTCTCGAGCTAAGGAAGTTTGGAAGCGGCAGTCTACCAAAGTTTTTCTAGACGTAGATTTTCATGACAGCTTGCCTGACCGATGGCTTTGGATCAATTCAGAGAATCAGATGAAGGATCTAGAGCTAATAGCAACGACATGCTGGGCAATTTGGAATGATAGAAACAAGGCAACCCATCATGAAGTTTTCCCCCCAGTTGATATTAAAAGCAAATGGATTCAGAATTACCTGGATAATTACAGAGAGGCGAACTCAAAAATCCCTTGCTCGTCATTCTCTTCCGAGCCTCCCCAAGTTTCTTCAAAGCAGGATCGCTGGATTCCTCCTCCTGAGGGCTTCTGGAAACTCAACTCTGATGCTTCATGGGTTTCTTCGCCCCCGTCGACTGGTATTGGCTGTGTTCTAAGGGATTCGGATGGAAACATACGAGGAGGCCTAACTCGATTTGTTGATACGGAATTTAGGGCTCCAATCGCTGAGTTGATGGCCATTGAAGAAGGAGTTAGGCTGGCGATCTCCCTTGGATGTGAGAATCTGATGGTGGAATGTGACTGTGCGTTGGCTTCAAAATTGATTTTGAAGGAAACAGAATATTGGGGTGAGGTGGACGCTAGTTTAGAGGCAATATGGGCTTCTTCTCACTCTTTTAGGAGTGTTCAGTTCAGTTTAATTCCACGGTCCTGTAACTCAGTGGCAGATTTAATTGCCAAGAGAGCAAGAGAGTTTAGTTTGTCTAATACTTGGGTTTCTCGTTTCCCAAGTTGGCTTGTTAGGTCGGTCATTGAGGACCGTTCTTCTTTGCCCTTTGAGGCGTAATAATATTGTTCTGTTTCAAAAAAACAATAATTACATTTTCTTTAACAAGCAATTTCGTGGAAATTTACATTTTAGTTGATTGATAGTGATATTTTCTTTAACTAATACACAACTTGAGTAAGTTGTATAAGTAGGCTTCAAATGGGCTCCTTATTAATGACTTCTTCAACCTCTTTTGGAATACGCATTTGGTATGATGATGGACAAAGTCAAATTTGCTCTAGACTTTGAAATTCTTGTCCTCCTTTCATCTTTTATGGCAACGGAAGTTATATGCAATGGAAATTATTCGCATCCACTTTGCATTCAAATGGAGCGAGATGCAGTTCTGAAATTTAAGAAAGAGCTTGAAGATCCTTCAAATTGCCTTGAATCCTCGATTGTTGGAACAAATTGTTGTAAATGGGTTGCAATTCGTTGTGACAACTTAACAGGACATGAGAAAGAAATCAACCTTGCAAATACTCAATACGTTGAATGGGAAACCCAAGAGGAGATGATTCTTTCAAAAACTACAAGTTGAGAGGAAATTTGAGCAACTCAATCTTGAATTTGAAGCATATAAGCCGAATGGATCTCATTTACAACGACTTTAGAGGAATTCAAATTCCAAACTTTCTGGAGTCAGTTGTTAGTTTAAAATATCTTAACCTCACAAGTTCGGGATTTGAAGGATTGATACCTCATCAACTTGGAAATCTATCTAAATTGCAACATTTGGGTTTTTGAGGTAATTCTCCACTTTTTCGACAACCTAAATTTTTGTATAGTGAAAATCTTCGATGGCTTCAAGGTCTTCATTCACTATTAAGTCTGGATTTAAGCCAAGTAAACCTTAGTAAAGTATCTAATTGGTTATTGGAGATCAATAAACTTTCTTCTCTAGTGGAACTGCACCTATATGATTGTGAACTGAATCATATCACTCCTTTGAACCATGTTAACTTCACTTCACTTTTAGTTTTTGATGTTTCATCAAACAATTTCCAAGGTTCACTACCAGAATGGTTGTTTAGTCTTTAAAAAATTTCTTATTTAGACCTTAGCATTAATGATTTTGAAGGTCCAATTCCACATGCTTTCCAAAACCTGACGGCTCTTACACATCTTGATCTTTCCTTCAACTATTTCAATTCCACCATGCCTAGTTGTTTATATTCTTTTCGTAATCTTCAATACTTGTCGCTTTCCTGCCTATCTTTACTTACAAGGGGTGATCTCAAATGACATTGGCAACCTTACAAATTTGGTCTACATTAACCTTTCATCTAATAAACTTGAAGGGTGTACACCAAAATCAATAGGAACACTTTGCAACTTGAAAACCATTTATTTGGGCATAAATAAATTTAATGGAGTACTATATGAATTCTTTAACAGCTATTTTGGCTGCCTTATGGAAAGTATGGTTTATTTAAATTTAGCAAGAAATAATATTTAGCAAGAAATAATATTTCAGGTCATTTCACAAATCTTGCAAAGCTAAGAAATTTGAAACACCTTATCCTCAATAGTAACTTCATTTCAGGTCCAATTATTCCAGTGTTGATTGGAAATTTATCTTCATTGGAATATTTAGATCTTTCTCGAAATGAATTTGATGGAACTTTTCCCAAACACATAGGATCTTTGTCGAGTTTACAGACACTAAGGGGGTGTTTGGCCCATGGTTTTGGGTTTGGGTGGTTTTGTGTTCCAAACCCAAAACCATGTTTGCCCCATTGTAATCACAACACCATGGGTTCCAAACCCAACCCCATGGTTTTTCTCTCCAAACCCACCTCAAAACCACTCCAAACCTATGATTTCTCTTTCTTCCATAAAGTTGGTGGGACCCACTATTACTTTATCCATTTTTGTCATAAATTTGGTGGGTCCCATCATTTCTCTTTCCATTTTTCTCATAATTCTTTTCATTTCTCTATATTAAATTAACAATATTTTAATATATATATATATATATATATATTTTAATATATATATATATATATATATATATATATATATATATATACATATATATGTATAATTTTATAATTTTAACCTAAGGAAAGGTATTTTAACAACTTACCCATATAAATATTTTTAAAATAAAATATAATTTTGAGTTAACGTATTAAAAAAAATATATATTTATTTTCAAATTAACAATATTCTGAGTGACAAAAATAAATAGTATGTTATTTTGAATTTATTAAAATAAAATGAATAATATTTAATTTTAAATCAACTATAGTAAATAAAGTATATAATTTTAAATTACATACACAAAAACAAAAAACAAATTTATATGTACAATTTTTTTTTAGTTCAACAACATTTCGATGTGGGAATATTCGAATCTCTAACTTTTTTATCAAGGGCATATATCAATTATTGTTTAGCTAAGTTTATTTTGACATATGATATTTATTTTGAACTTATTTATATTTAAATAATATAAATATACATAATTTTATACTTAATTTAGTATTTTAAAGTAACCTCTAGATTCCATTTTATTTATTATGTGATTATATGTTCCAAAATTTTCTTTTCCCATGAACCATGTTTTTTTTTTTTTTTTTTTTTTGTCTCAATAACTACTTTAATTTAACATTAATGAACTATTGTTTTGAATTTAAATTTTGCATGTGGATCCATGGAAAAAATGGCCAAACTTAAACCCTCGTTTAATAATTTGGCTTTTGGTTTTTTATTTTTGAAAAACATGTTTGTTTTCTCTCAATTTTCTTAGGATGATTTTCATCTTTGTTAAAGACACGTTTGAATTCCTAGACAAATTCCAAAAACAAAAACTATTTTTTGAAAACTATATTTTTTTTTGTTTTCAAACTTTTAAATTTTCAAATGGGGCCTAAGAATTTCATGTTATGTTTTTCAATTTGTCAATGATAATCAATATTTTGATTATTAGAAACAATTTTCCTATTCTTCGTCTATACCATAAATTAAATGCTTAATTCAAAATTCTCTTAAAAAATAATCTATGTTACACAAGGGGTTTTACAATTAATAAAACATTCACCAAAAAAAGAAAAAAAATAATAAAATATAAAAGTAAAAAAAAAAAAAAAATATATGTCCAAACTCGGGGTTCAGAACCCAGCACCCCAAACACTGTTTTCTGATTCCCAGGGTTCAGAACACAGCACCCCAAACACTGTTTTCTGATTCCCAGACTTTCAAACACGCTAGAACAAACCCCCAGGGTTCTGATTCCCAGGGTTCTGATTCCGAAACCATGGGCCAAACAACCCCTAAGGATTTCTTCTAATCACATGGAAGGCATTGTGTCCGAAGTTCACTTCACCAGTCTCATAAATCTGAAAATATTAGATATGCATTCCAGACTGCTGGTCAAAGTGGATGTCATTACAAATTGTGAAGTTGGGTAACAATAATTTGTCTGGCAAGTTACCAAGCTCTCTAGGCGCTTTAAGCAAACTGTGGTCATTTCACGTACGCAACAACAATCTTGTTGGAGAAATTTCTCAATCTCTTCAAAATTGCTACGAATTGAGGATATTAGATCTCAGTTCAAATGCATTTCATGGAAGTATACCAGCATGGATTGGTACAAATTTGTCAGGACTAATGATTCTTGGGCTCCGATCAAATCAGTTGAGTGGTTCAATCCCAAACGAACTTTGCTATCTCTCAAATCTTCAAATCATTGACATTGGGAGTAACAACTTAATTTGGTATATACCAAACTGTTTTGGCAATTTTACAGCAATGACTTCTTTTTTGCGTTTTCCTGGACGCACATCTTATCTACTTGTTGCTAATTTTGATGAAGCTTTTGAGAAGGCATATATAACGACTAAAAGGAAAAGAATTCGAGTATGCGAATATCCTTGCCCTCAAGAGTAGCATAGATCTTTCGAACAACAACTTATTTGGAGAAGTCCCCGAAGAAATTACAAATCTCTTTGGCTTGAGATCCTTAAATCTCTCATGAAATAATCTACGAGGAAATATTTCAGAAGAGATTGGAAGGATGACGAATGTGGAGTCTCTTGATTTTTCAAGGAACAAACTCTCGGGGAAAATACCACAAAGCATGACGAGTTTGACATTCTTGAGCTACTTGAACTTTTCTTATAATAACTTGTCAGGTCAGATTCCAAGCAGTACACAACTCCAACGCTTAGATCCATCTAGCTTCATTGGCAATGAGTTATGCGGACCTCCACTCACCAACAGTTGCCAAATGGAAGGAATGGCACCAAAAACAGAAATTGAAGAAGCAAAGGAAGGTGATGGTGAAAATTATATTGATGAGTGGTTTTTTTTTAAGCATAGCTATTGGTTTTATTGTTGGATATTGGGGGATTTGGGGTCCACTCTTGATCCGCCAAACTTGGAGACATGCCTATTTTATGTGCCTGAGCTCCATATTCCATAGGTTGAATCAATAGTATGTGTTTTGTTGTTAATCATGTAATATGTTCTTCTAAATAACTTTTAAGTTGTGAACATACTATGTATTTGTGTTGATGTAAAATGTGAGAAATTAAGTGTGCTTTTTGTTATGAGATTTTCATTACCTTTTCTTTCAATTTTTGTTAGAATATTATATATAACTTGCATGATTTAAGCATTTGAACTCTACAATATCTGAAGGTGTAAAACAGGGAACCTGCTATTTCCGGTAGCAACCAACAAGATCTTTCTCTAATTAGAATTCAACCACCTGATATACACCGCCTATATAAATAGAACCGAAGGTGAACAAAGAGATCACCAAGAAAGTGAGAGAGTGCAATCAATGAGAGATATCATTTGTTCCTTGTAATCTCTATAATTCTGATGAGCAATAACACATACCTCCTTTCATAATGTAGGCCTAAGTTGTCGAACCACTCTACATCAGTGTTTGATTCTTCTCTTCTTGATCATGCATTTCTCTTGTTTGGTTGTGTTGTTAATCGTCTTCTTGGCTTCTTGTCGTCTCCTTCAGATTCGAATGGTTCTTATTCTTTTGGTTCCTTTTCGTTTGCATGGTACAGTGTTTTGAGTGTTTGAAGGACAACTGCACGCGTGAGCTGATTGATCCTTACACATATCTGCACTAACAGTGTTATCATAGCAAGGAAGATTGATCAAGATTTGAATTCGTGAAGCAAGCATGGCAATAGCTAGCTAGATACAACATTGAAGAGTTCGATGGAAAAGGCGATTTCGACTTATGGAAAGCTAATATCAAAGCCATACTAGGCCAACAAAAGGCACTGGCACACCTTAACAGACCCTGAAAAGCTACCAACCTTAGTGACAACAGAAGATAATTAAGAAAATATGAACATGACAGCTTACGGAACCGTAATCTTGAACCTTAGTAATAATGTACTAAGGCAAGTCATAGACAAAGAGACTCCAATAAAGATCAGACAAAAATTGAATAAGCTCTATGAGACCAAAGACACTCACAATAAGATGTATATGCGAGAGAGATTTTTTGCCTTCAAAATGGACTTGGGAAAATTGCTATCAGAAAATCTTGACGAATTCAAGAAAATGACATCTGAATTTAAGAACCTCGGGGAAAAGTTAGGAGATGAGAACGAGGCATTTAATTTGTTCTTCTCAATTCATTGTCAGAGGCCTATAAGGAAGTCGAGACCGCCTTGAAATATGGAAGAAAGTCAATTACAACCGAAGGGATAATCTCAGCTATAAGGACAAAAGAGCCGAAGCTGTTGTCATTAAAGAAAGAGTCTTTTGATGGTCTCTTTGTCAAAGGTAAACCAAGAACTAAAGAGAACAAACATCAGTCTGATGATAAAGGAAAAACAAAGATGTAATTACTATCATAAGGAAGGGCATATTAAGAGGGATTGTTACTCATTGAAGAGAAAAAACCAAAACAATAGGTCCAAGAAGAACAAACAGTCAGAGGCTGCAGTTGGAGAAAACTCAATCACATTCTCTGATGCATTTGCAACTTCAGATGAAAGCAGTGTGCATAATAAGGCTGATGAGAGGTATGATTGGGTGATAGACTCAGGGTGCTCCTTCCACATGACTCCCATGAAGGGCTGGTTCACTTCATATAAGGATTGGAATGGGGAAATTGTGTATATGGGCAACAACCATACCTGCAAGGTGAACGTCATTAGATCTGTTTCCTTAAAATTAAAGGATGGTTCAATCAAACTATTGAGAAATGTTCGACATGTGCCCAACCTCAAGAGCAATCTAATATCCTTAGGAATGTTAGATTTGATTCGCTGTATCTATGGAGGCAGTGGATGCACCATTGAAATTAAACGAGATTCCAGAACAATCCTCACTAAGGAGAAAATTAATGGCTTATATGTGGTGAAGGATGTGCAAATGGTGCAAACAACACTTGTGGTATCTGAAAATGCTTTAACAAACAGTGACCTATGGCACAAAAGGTTCTCTCATATTAGCTTAAAAGGACTCCAAGTTCTGGCAAAGTAGGGAATTCTTCCGTCTGGCACTGGAAATGAATTGTCTTTCTGTAAACAATGTGTAATTGGAAAGGCAAAAAGACAAAGCTTCACAAGGTCCCAACATACAACAAAAGGAATTCTGGATTACGTGCATTCAGACATTTGGGGACCAGCCTCAACAAACTCTTTAAGTAATTCAAGGTACTTCCTAACAATTACTGATGACTTTTCTAGGAAGAGTTGGATCCTTTTCTTAAAAACTAAGGATCAGGCGTTTGAGAAATTCAAAGAGTGGAGGGTATTAGTTGAGAAGCAGACGAATAAAGCCTTAAAGTGTCTTAGAACAAACAACGATCTAGAGTTTTGCAATGAAGTTTTTGATGAATATTGCAAGACACGTGGAATTCTAATGCACAGAACAATTAGATATACTCCCCAACAGAATGGAGTTGCAGAGAGGCTTAACCGGACCATCATGGAAAGAGTTAGGTGTCAGTTGACAGATGCTATGTTACTTGAAAAGTATTGTGCAGAAGCAGCTTCTTATACAGTCCATACTCTGAATAGACGTCCTCATACGTCTATAAACTTTCTAACTCCTAAAGAAAAATGGTCAGGAAAGCCTCCCAAATTACAACACGTAAAGGTGTTCGGTTGTGTAGGCTATGTTCTTCAAAATCAAGGGAAGCTGAAGGCCTGAGCTGTCAAATGTATGTTCTTGGAATTTATAGAAGGTGTTAAAAGGCTTCAAATTATGGCACCCCACTGAAAGGAGGTGTATAAATAGCAGAGATGTGGTGTTTGGGGAACAAGAGATGTACATGCTCCATAATAAACCAAAAGACAAAAGAAATATCAGTTCATGATGCACAAATTGAGGTGGAGCATGGGTTGATTCCCTCAACTTCTGGAAGTGACTTAGAAGAAGTCAGAGAAGAAGAAGAAGAAGCTACAAAAATAATATCCCATGAAACTCAAGACTTACGAAATTATTCATTGGACAGGGATCGACAGAGAAGGAATATAGTGCTACCAGCCAGATTCAATGAAGCAGACTGCATATCTCTGGCTCTGAATGTTGCAGACTCCTTGAATTTTGATGAACCAGATAGCTTTGAAGAGGCAGTGAACAATTCAAATGGATAATATTGATTTGAGGCAATGAATGAGGAGATGAGATCATTGGAAGAAAATGACACATGGACTTTGAAACCACTCCCGAAGAGATACAAACCAATTGCTTCTAAGTGGATATACAAAATAAAGGAATGAATAAAAGGAGTTGTCAAACCAATATTCAAAGCTCGATTGGTAGCAACCCCCCCTCCCCTCCCCTCCCTTTTTGGTCAATCCTCCCCTATCGTTGTTTTAGAAAAAAAAAAAATTGAAAGTGTAGAATATCAACAGAGGCCTGTCTAAAACCCTAGTTCCACTCCCTCCTTCTTCCTCCAATCTTTCCTTTGTTCTGCAACATTTCCATTTTCAAGGTACCAATTTATGTTTCTTTCGTTCTATGTTTCGTTTCCTATGTTTCCAGCTCTATCATTATTTTCCATATTTTAATTTCTGACTTTTTAACTCCTATTGGTTGGGATTCTGATTCATTTCATTAACGTCAAAAGGAGGTTGTTGAACATGATCTTGGTTTTTAGGTATGAATTGCATTTGGTTCTTAGTTATTGTTTTAAGTTGTCGTGATAGGATACAATTTGTGATTCTGTTTAAACAAAAAAAAAAAAAAAGGAGGAAACAGAGTCCTAATTTGTTGTATCTTATATTGTTTGCTTTATATCTTTTTGTTATTTTTATTATTTGTTTCATATTATGTAACTGCAAAAGTTAGATTTCAGATTATGGAACAAATTGGGAACACAAGTCAAGTACAATTGTCAAGAAAGTTGTTATATGCTTTATCATAACTCTTAAGAAAATTTTAAATTGCAACCAATTCTTTGTGTTTGTCTGCACTTATAGTTTATTTCATATGATTTATGAGGTGAGATTTTGATATGAATTAGGATTTGATGTTTTTCAGGCATGAAATTGTTGGTGTTGTAACATCTGTTGGGAATAATGTGAAGAAATTCAAAGAGGGCGACCAAGTTGGTGTCAGTGTCATAGTTGGATCTTGCAAGAGTTGTGAAAATTGTGAACAGAACTTGGAGAATTACTGTGGGATGAATGAATCTGCTAAGCATTTGGGTGTGGTTGGACTTATCAAATATGTTGGTTTAATTTGTTTTAGATTGTGCATTTACTCTTAGTGTTGATTTTTCCTATAACATTAATCTATGGTAACTTTGCATATCAATCTGTCATATCCTAGTGTTGATGTTTCCCTATAACATTAATCCGATTGATGGTTCTAATAATTTTTGGGTCTGATTTCACGATCTTTTCCTCGACAAGTGTTGTGGATAGTTTAGATGTGCGTTCTTCTTCTCTTCTTTTGAGATAGTGATAGGAATGTAAGTAAGATGTTCATATAGTATTCATTTGGTTTTTATTTGCGGTTGACTATATCATATTTAAGCTTCTCCCAAGGATCCATCATCCATCATCCAAACAAGTAAAGAGGTTATGCTGGTAACATCCTCTTGCACCGATAAAATTTTGTTAAGTTTTGGAGGAGACTTTTCGAGGGACAATGTTGTGAACTGCACTAGTATCTCATTATTCTGCTGTAATGATTGTAACATTACCAACCTAGGGTAGTAGTTCAATTGTCTTTTTCCCCTTATATTAAAGTGTTGTAATCAACATATAAGCTCATCACATTCTTCAACTTGAACTGCAATAACCAAATTTTCTCCATTCGTCGGACCCTTGGTTATTTTAGTTTCAAATGAAAATTTTACAACTTGTAACAATGAACTTGCTTCTTGTGTGTCACTTGCATTCCTTCCCTAAATCTACTTGGTTATTTTTTTTAGTTTCTTTTACTTCTGAAAGTATGGATTGGAATTGTTCTATTTGCTTTTAATTTTACATCAATGTGTTCTGATGTTTGTTCATTGAGATTTCCCTAGTTTTGTTCGTCTCGTCATCCTCTACCTTCTGGTTGCTGCAGTTATCAGATTTTGGTTATGTATCTTTACTATAGGGTTTGTTTAGCATGTAGTATTGTTAAATCGTGAACATGCTTGCGTTTCTTGATGATGCCAAAGGGTATTAGACGATCTCCTTCTTGTGCTAAAATTTAAATAGAAACTTTTCATACTATCTACTTAATTGCTACAGGAAATTGAATTCATAAAGCAGGGAAGCTTGAGCACCAAAGAGTTTGATTCTTTTGCTTCTATTTTACAATTAGCTGGTGGAAAGTTGGGAGAAAGTAAATCCTTTGAAAGCAAATGGAGGGAAGGGTCTACATAGATGCCATCTTCCAAAAAATCTATATCTAGCCTTGAAGCAATGGGTGTGAAAGTTTATGGACTTGATGAACCACATGTTAATTCCACTAACAATGAGATATCCTGGGATAATATTGCTGGTTATGATCAACAAAAAGGTAGGCTCTGTTGTTTGTTGCCTACTTTTGTAGTTCTTTCATTAAGTATAGGACTTATATATGAGTTGGCAATGTACCTTGTTATGCGTCAAGAAATGCAGTCATATCTTCTTGGATATGAAATGGATTATATGGTTGCTCTTATTTCTCTAAAAAATTCGTGAATATTTTAAAATTAGTATATGTGATGATGCTTCTTATTCGTTTCTTTTTCTTGTTTTCTGATTTCTATGAAAGCATGAGGTCAATTATTCTGGATAGGTATTGCTCCTGTTTCATAATTCCCTTCTGAATTCTGAAATGCTTGCCTTTGAGAAATCCACATTTTAGATTGCTCCTTGAGAACAATTATTCTTGATTGTTGATGGTTTGTGATATATTCATGCTCTAAATCATTTTCTAGAAATATGGTTTACTTTCACATGTGTCTCTTATGTTATAATTTTCATGTTGTTGGGCTGGTGTTGTGTCGGTGTTTATCAAGTATGCATCTCAAGGTTCTGGTACTTCACTTCATGAATCTCTTTTATGGCTTTTATGTAAGAAGGAAATTGTCATTCCAATGAATTTTAGGGTTTGGACCATGGCTCTAGGAAGATACCAAACATTTTGATTGACAACATGGATTTAGTAGTACAGATTTGAGGACGTTGTAAGGTGTGCATACTCTAGCTCTCATCGATTTCCATTTAGGTTCATCATTATTAAATTTTTGTTTATACAAGTTTTTTTATCTAAGATGCATCGTGAAATTAAGTTTGTTCTGACTTTCATGAAACATTTCTAAATGTTCTTTAATTTATGTTTGTATGTGATGACGATGTGTATTGTCAAATTATTATCTAATTGACATTATGCTCCTATTTTTTGTTTTTTTTTTCTTAAGAACTTCAGCACTTGAGAAATAGCCTAGCTGCCAGACCAAGTCGTTGTTCAACGTATGCAAGAGAGATTGTCTACTATGGAGATTACAATTGTTTGTAATGATCATGTTGCTCTCAAGCATACTGATCTTGATTGGGTATTTATACTTATCCTTGCCACTAAAATTATTCTTCTAGGAGGACTTTGTAGAAATTTTTATTATACCGTTTATTGCATCATCATAAGATTACTTGGCTTGCAATCTCTTCAATGTTGTCATTTTATTTCAATTTGGACATCTCATATCTCTTTTGGCAAGTGTTTCATTTGTTATTAAGTTTTTAGAACTCTTTCTTCCGTGAAATATTTTGTTTAAGTCACCGCATTGTTGTGTACTAGCTAGAAATCCTTTTTTCATCTCCCATTCATGATAATCTATATTCATTGCTTGAGGAGTCTTTTTTTTTTTGGAAGGCCTTGTCATTAGTTATGTAGAGTTTATTAAACCACTGGATAACACACCACAAATTTGTAGCAATGACAGCAGTTTGTCTCTCCAAATAGCAGCAACAACAATTTGCAATGGAGTTGTGAGTCTAAATTGAGCAAACAATATGTTGGGTTTTAAAGATCTCTTTGTATCAGTAAAAGTATTTTATAGTCTTATTTATTTATTTCTTTTTAGAGTTTTAAGTCTAAATTGTAAATATTCTATAAACAATGGAAATGAAGACTACTAATCTCAACAACTTGTAAGTCTTATTTATTCCTTATACCCTTACTTATTGATATAATTGATGACGATTAATCTCAACATGATTTTATTTGTGCTGTGCTTTTTGAGGCTACTAATCTCAACATGGTTTTATCCCTTCCATTCTTAGACAACCAAAACAAGGGAAAAGAAGCACAATGCTAGTTTTGGCGAGTTTATGGCATATGGAGTGAGTTAGCAAATTTGTTTTTGCTTTTAAGTAGTTTTGGTGAGTTTGTGAGTGTGTTTTAGTTAGTTTATGAGATCATTTTAAGCTTGTTTTGGTATGAAAGAGGACTTAGGTACCTTTATGACACTTTCTTTGTTTTGAGGGATGGGTCAAGTGCACGAGGCTTGCTTAGGCACGTTGAAGTTCAGTTTAGAAAGAGTATGGTTTTATTCTTGCCACTCTTAGACAACCAAAACAAGGGAAAAGAAGCACAATGCTAGTTTTGGTGAGTTTATGGCATATGATGAGTTTGTGTGTTAGCAAATTTGTTTTGGTGAGTTTGTGAGTTTTGGAGTGTGTTTTAGTTAGTTTATGAGGTCATTCTAAGCTAGTTTTGGTATGAAAGAGGACTTAGGTACCTTTATGACACTTCCGTAGGTTTGAGGGGTGGGTTAAGTGCACGGGGCTTGCTTAGGTGCGTTGAAATTCATTTTAGAAAGAGCATGATTTTATTGTTGCCACTCGTAGACAACCAAAACAAAGGAAAAGAAGCACAATGCTAGTCTTCCATAGTGAACAAACTCAAAAGCCAAAGCTAAAAGACAAAAACCATCCATATATAAGAGTCTTCAACTTCTTTGTTTTAATTTGTTGTATGTTTCATAACTAGCTTCTTTGTCTTGAATTGTCCATTTTCTAAGGTAGACTTATTTTGAAAGTACAATGGAAAACACATAGAAGGGTCTCTTCTAACAAGGTATATGAATGATTTCTTTAATGTTATATTGTACTTTACATTTAATTATTAGCTTGTATGAACGTTTAGAAGTTATTGTAGCCATAATTGAATTTCAAAATTAGTTTAGGTGAATTAGGGTTCTTCCTTTAGTGTCAGTTTATTTGGTTGTATGACTATCCTGCAGTTATGGTAGTCATGCAAATAGAGAGTTAGATTTAGTGAGTTAGACACATTTTTTAAAAGGTTAGATTGGATAAGTTAGAGAGATTTGAATTATGATTAGATGAGTTAGACACTTTTTTTTTTTTTTTTTTTGTTTAGTGTTAGTTTGGGTGAATTTCAAGGAGGGGGGCTTTTTTTTCCCCAAACTCTTATAGGTTAGTTTGGATCAGTTTGTGGGATTTGGAGTGAGTTTTGGAGGGAATTAGAAACATTTGTTTTGGCTTTTAAGGGTTAGTTTGGTGAGTTTGTGAGATGTGGAGTGAGTTTGAGTAAGTTAAGATGTGTTTGTTTGCTTTAAGTAGTTTGGATGAGTTTGTGATCTTTTGGGGTGTGTCTTTTTTTTTTTTTAGTTTTAGACAATTATTTTAGCATTTAAGTAGCGACTTTTAGCACATACACTTAAGCACCTTTAAACTAATTTTATTGTGCAAGTAAGACATATTTTGTGCTTTAAGTTCACTTTAGGCATTTTCTAGGTTTGTTTCAGAGTCAAAATGACCCTGGGTTATTTTAAACTGATTTTTGGTATGAAAGATGACTTAAGTACCTTAAGACACTTAGGTTTGGGGGGTGGGTTAAGTGCACTAGGCTCGCTTAGGCACGTTGAAGTTCATTTTATAAAGAGTATATATACGTTGAACTATATAGTTTTATTCTTGCCACTCTTAGACAACCAAGAAAAAGGAAAAGAAACACAATATTTGTCTTCCATAGCGAACAAAGAAAAGAAACATGTCATGGCTACCAAAACACAATGCAGGAAAGATAATAAGGAACTAAGAGACTTCCATGCTGATCTAATTAAGCAAATATTTTATGTGCTTGTCTTCTGTCACTCTCTAAATTAAAAGCCTCTTTGTTAATCTTGTCTTTTTTCTTATAGCCTTTGAATCAATTTTCAAGAGTTAAGACTGTCTAAACTGTGGAAAATTTCCAAATGTGATACACTTGTTTAGAAGTCTGAGGCGTTTTTAGTTGTTGTGTAAGTTGTAGTCTTTCATTTGAATAGTGATTTAAATGCTAGCATTGAATCAATTTGATTTGTGGGAGTTTGTTGTATAATTTCGTGTCTAAAGAAGCGTGTTTCTCATGTTTAACAGGTTAAGGGAAATTTTGGGTTAGTCTTATGTTTGTTGTTATGTTGTCGAAATTTTTTCAACATCCGGTTTAGAGTTAAGACCGAGGCTTAGTAATGTCTATAGAAGTGTGTTTCATTGTTTGTCATGTCAATATCATTTTGTAAATAATATGAGGGCTATTGAGGTTAAAAAACTATTTTTTTTTTTTTGGGGGGGGGGGGTATTGATGTTTTTTTTCTCCTTTTTTTTTTCTTTGGAAGCTCTATTTATATTTGTGCTTGCATTAAATTTTGAAATTGTATTTAGAGTCGAAACTCAAATCATGACATGAATAAGGGTGAGATTTTTGTGCAAGTATTTCGACTAGAGAACATGGACGTGTTTGTAGTTATGGAGTAGGTGTTACTCCTTTGAATCATCTTGTAATGTACGTGATATTGAATGTTGTCTTAATGAGTTTGTACGTCTTAAAGTTATATTTTCACCTATAAACTTTTTATAACTTCTTCCTCTGAGATGAGTTGTTGGTTTTCACATTAATTAGTTTTTTTGTGTTCGTTTTTTTTATGTGTTTAGTTTGTGGGATCAATGTTTTGAGCAAGAAGGAGATTCACGCAAGATCGAATGTATTGAGTTGGGAATATTGTCACCATTTTAAAGGTATAACTCATACATATTGTTAAAATGAATATTATTGTTCTTATCTTGTGTAAGAAATATTGCATTCAACTCTAAAATGAATATTGTTTGGTTGGTTATGTATTTTAGGAACTCAACGAAGTCAAGAAAAACCATATTGTGGACAATTGATGTATGATCTTTTTTGTTGGGTTAGTGGCAAAAAAACATATAGTATATTCCCTCATGGTTGAAGTCTAATGTATGAATTATTGTAGTGTATGAATTATTGTAGTGTATAAAATCTTTTCTTCCCCACAGATGGCGCCAACTGTTGATGATCAAATTTCGCTAGGTAAATTACCCTCGTTCCACGTGATAATCGACAGTGAATTTGTAGATGAGGGGGGAAGACGTGACTTGCAAAGAGTAAACCTGCACATCGGTGTGGTGCTAGCCACACCGCCTCCGATGCTTAAGTCAAAAAACGGAAGGGAGAGCTAGAGAGTAAGAGGAGAGAGTCGGGAATTAAGTTCGGGTCCCTTCTTCAATGGTGAAGAGGGGTATAAATACCTGCTCGTGTTCCTAGGGTTTTTAGGAATTCAGAGGCGTTTCGAGATGAACCAGGCTGGACCAGGGTAGCTAAAGACGGTAGGAACCGAACGGAGGCAAACGGACTCGGCCCGCGCAAGCGGGCAGAGTGGTCGGCCTCGGGCTTGGGCCGTGGCTGACCATCATGCTCGGCCTCGGCCCAAGGCCGAGGCCGACCATACGGGTCGGGCCACGTTGGCCCGACCCGTTGGTCTGGTCTTCCTCTGGGTCGTTTCCTGGTCCCATCTCCGCCCGGCTGTCCTCGTCAGCTCCTTGTACACCATGGTGGTCCAAAATTACCTATAACACTTGTAATGGTACTTGGGAGCAAGGCCAAATAGAAGTTAAGCCTGACCCAATGCATAAATAGACTTAGGTTAAACAAGCTATTAATAGAGTTGTTCCTACTTGGGTTGAAGCTTAAGTTGATTATTCCTTGTTTTTATTATTGCATCTAATTCTTTATTATTTGCTTTGTTATTTTTTTTAATATTTTCCAAAACTCCAATCAATTTATTTGGTTACCTACCTTACAATTTGAAAGTAGTTTCTTCTTCAAATTTGTGTTTAATTAGTCCCTGTGGGATCGATACTTTGGAATACTCTATTGTTTTTATTACTACATGCAATAGTGTATACTTGCACTTAGTTTGACTTAAATCATCTTTAAATCTTATTTTCCATCATATTGTCCACCACCTTCAGTCTGACACGCATCAAGTTTTTGGCGCTGTTGCTGGAGACTAAACACAACGGAAGGATTTGATAGCTCAAAATAACCCACATGTAGAAGAAGACATCATATCAATGACTTGTCATTCTTATTTCTTTTGTGTATTTTGTGCTAAGATTCATTCTTTTTTTGAAACATGTCCATCTAATCCTTACCAAGATGAGCTAGCAGGCGACCTAATGGACCTACAGATTAGAAGCTCTAATGATATGAGGTTAACAGACTAAATTCAGTAATCAATTTAACCAATATTCATTAATTGTGGGTCACTCCACTAAAGACCCAGAGTTGCACTCTTCCCACTGTAGAATATTTTTGTCTCCACGAATATAGACCAATAACATTAAGTTAGTCCTTCACGGGTGTTCGTAACACCAGTTGGGTCAAGTTTGCGTTTTACCCCTGGGTTACCTCTATATCCTTAAGTACTAGTGCTCCTCTAATGAACAACCTGTTTATGGTCCAACCATTAAACAAAAACCTCTCTCGGGCTAGTGAGAGGGTAAGGCCCTTTGTTCATGATCTGGAGAGACACCACTTAATTCCATCTTGTGTGATTATGTCCCAACGACCCACTCGATCTTGTCCCCAAAGTGGTAGGCTTATTGAGTCAGGGAACTGACTACTCTCACCCATACAAATCAAAAGTCAATCCCTCGCGAACAGAAGTTCATAGTACACTTAGGATTGAGACTAAGTTACCTATGTCATCCTAGTGAAATAGAAACCTAACTAGTCAACGGGATTACATCTAGCGGTTACTATTTCGCGTTCCGGTCTTATGAAAACACATTACATAGGATACCCCTACTTGCATGTCCCATACATGAACGTGTTGGATCATTACGTTTGTATCAAATACAAAGTGTGGATCGTATCCATAGTGTTACTAGGATAAGGTATCCAACCTTATCCCTATACTATTGAGCCTTAAGGTTGTATCTTTAACATTGATCCCCGTATGTCTCTAGATATAGTTCAAGACTCGTATAACAGCTTAGGATGTTAGTTTATGGTATTTAGGATTATTTAAGACAATAACTAATACAATAATTCGATAACTCTTTATAGAATAATAATCAATAATTCTTTATTGAAACAATCAATAGTTTACATTTAATATCTACGAGTTTTAGAACATAAAACAAAACATATTGTAGGGATCCATAACCCGAGTTTAACCCTTGGTTGGCCTAACTGATCATAACAGTGGTAGCTCTTTTTACCTAAAACATTATTATTCCTTGCATATTGTTCACAAGCCATCATTATTTTTCTTTTAAATGTAAGAGCAAAAATGATGTTTCTTTATGAGCATAATAAACATATATTCTTTTCTTTCCTCCTATGCAAGATTAAACGTGCTAATTTGCAAAATATTTACTCTTTAGCTCCTCCCTACTTCTATCGAGGTGACAACAAGTATTTAAACCTAATAATTTGCTCCTAAACATTCAAATCCAACTCTAAATCAAGAAAAAATACTCCACTAATGCAAGTCATCTCCTAGATTTTTTTTTTTTAAAAAAAACTCCCTTTTGGCACACTTATGCTTACAAATCATCAAAAGCTTAAAAATCGACAAGAAAAGCTTATCCTACGAAGTCATAATCATGCAAAAGCACATCCATCAACAACCACATGTCAAATTTACAATAAGCTAAAAAATATAGCCCCAACTCAGATGCTCAAGGGCTCAACAAAGCAAAACATTCCACCCCCAAACTTAAAACATGCATTTTCCTCAATGTATAAAAGAACTAAAGCCTAAGAAAGCATGAGAACAAGAAAAGAAATAAAGAGGTGAACAATACTGCCCTGAAATGATGACCTTCTCATGTTTGCAAGCAAAGTCAAGAGCACGGGAAACCTGCAGAACAAAAACAACAAAACAAAAAAACAAACTTTGGTTGCCTCCCAAAAGCGCTTGTTTAACGTCTTTAGCTCGACATGTCGCCCGTGTATGCGTCAGGGTCGATAAAACGCCTCTATTTTCTTTTGGCCCTTTTTGCTTGAGTCGATATAACCCACTATGTCTAATATGCTCTCATGTTTCTCATGGGCTCCTGAGGAAAAAAAATATTTTTGGTATTTTTGTTAAATGAAATATAAGAAAAACAAAAAATAAAAGACTCGTGAGAATAAGGATAAAATGGATCAACATAAAAAGTGTTTTCCAGAAATAAAATAAGATTATTCAACCTCATACTCCATCACCTGAGTCTCCCATTCCATATTGAGCTCATTTAATCCCTTCATCTCACAAAACAACAAAGAGCAAACGATAACGACTTAAAGCTAAAATAGAAATAAAACAAAAAAAAAAAAACAAATAAGGGAAGAAGATAAAATAAGAAATCAACTAAAACAAGAAAAGGAAAAGATAAACAAAGAAAAGGAAACTCCAAACAAATAAGGAAAGCAAAATCAAATAAGAAAGGAAAATAGAAAAAAAAAACAAAAAAAAAAAAACAAACAAATAAGGAAAGTAATAAAATAGGAAACTACAAATATGGAAATAAAACAAAAAAGGAAAAAAACAACTACCTAAAATAAAATAAAATACACTCTAAACTAAGACCAAACAGTTTGTTCATGATATTAATTAAACTAAATATGTCAATCCCTGACAACAGCGCAAAAAACTTGATGTGCAATTATCACAACCGCAAGTGTACGGGTAAAATTTTAATAATGTTTCGTGTATAACGAGTGTCGACCACTGGATTGGTTTTCTAGTTAAACTAATTACCACGAATATCCTTCTTCAATTTTATTTAGAGGTAAGAACTTAATGAGAAGAAATAAATCAAACACAAAAGATAAAAGAGATGGACATTCAATTGGAGGAAACTATTAGGGAATTGAGTTCACCTATTGAGGATGTGAATTAATTACTTGAATGTATGAACATGCAATGATTCATAAATCTAGGACAAACTACTACTATAGTTATCTCTCCCAAGCATAACTAATTTTCAAACATGTAATTAATAAACTCGATATCTCTATCTAAATTCATTAGCATGCAAGGCCTTAAGTCTAATCCTTTAACAATTTCTAAAACATATCCTAAATCTCCCGATCATAGGATTATTCTAGTTATGCAAACCAAGATCCAAACTAAATCCCCTCTCTCGAGCAAGACTTACAGAAAACAACAATCAATTCATGGCCAATAAATTGAAAGCATTAAGAGAAGAATATGCATAAAAGAATCCAAAGCAATAAACATCCAAACATTAATCCAACAACGCCCAAAGGGCTACAACAATCCCTAAGACAATCAAGCTAGCTACTCATAGTCAAAGAAATACAAATACAACTTGAAAGAAAAACCATAGAAATAACGAGAGATAAGGGAAAGAAAGGGAAAAACTCGAATCCGTCGAAATCACACATCTCCGTCAGGATCTCCCCGAGCTCTTGGCTTGAATCCCGCTCTTTGTCCTCGCCTCAGCTCCCACCAAAGGTTCCTTGTTTAAATTAGGACTAAATATCCACCAAATGAACTCCTCTTGACCTAAAAGATCATCTTCTATTTATAGGAAAAATAGTTGTAGCGTCAAGACACTAGACGCTTTCCTTTGCCACTCAAAGTAAATTTGGAAAAATTGGCCAGCGTCTCGATGCTATGCCTTTCGGAAACTGGCTTGGGCAATGACCTGCAGCAACGTCGAGACGCCTGAAGGCAGCGCCTCGGCTCTACCCTCTTAGGTCTTCAAACTTGCTCAGCCTCAACTCAAATCTTTCTTCAATCTTTTTGCATCTTTTTAGGTCCCGAACACTCGAATAATTCCAATTTCTTAATTTCATCCCAATATTTTAATTCCTACAAAAGAAACACAAAAGTGTATGAAAATGGCCAATTTAAACTCAGATACTAACTAGTTAATATAAGGAAAAATAACTCATTTTGTGAGCTATCATGGTCCAACCAATAACACATAAGTCTCTCTCGGGCCAGGAAAGGGTGGGGCCCCTTGTTCAAGTCTCGGAGACACCACCTAAGGGAACAATCATCTACTTACCCTAAAGGCGAGAAAGAGTGAATTCTATCTTGTGTTGTTATGTTCCCAGCTCCCCACTCAGTCTTGTCCCCAAAATGGTAGGCATATTGAGTAGGCAAATCTGGCCACGGTTGGAGTTGGTGCCCTAAAACTCGTAGATAGTGAATGAAACAAATATTTATATACTTGTTCGATAAAGTCGTTATGGAGTTTTTGTTCACTCAAGTTATTAAATGTGTGAATTGCACATTAAACTACCCAAATCCAATAAAATAGTATCCTTGGCTATGACATGAGTGCTTGAACTATATGTTGTGGCATAAATATGGATCAAGTTCAAGTATTAGCCTAAACAGTCTATAGTATAGGGATAAGGCTGGGTACCTTAATCCTAGGAAAGCTATGTGATGCTGCCCACTTTGTTTGAGTACAAACGACGTGATCCTGGATCGTTCATGTATATACATGCGAGTGGGGGCATCCTATGCAAATGAGTTTGCATAAGACCAGGACCGAGAAATAAGTCACTCTTGCTTTAAAACGGCGTTTACTGTCAAGACTGACTATTTCAATGCGATAACCTAGGTAACTCGATCTTAATCCTGAGCTAACTATGAACTCATGTTTATTCGGGCTTATCCTTAGATCTGCATGGGTGAGAGTGGCTCAACATCGCCGACTCAGTAAACCCCCCATTTCAGGGATAGGAACAGGTAGATGGCTGGGGACATAGTCTTGCAAAATGAAATTCACTCCTACCCAATTTAGGGATAGTAGAGAGGTTGTTCCCTTAAGTGGCTGACTCTGGAACGTGAACAAAGGGATCCCGCCCTCTCATTGGCCCGAGAGGTTTTAGGTTTAGTGGTGGGACCACAAACCAATTGTTCATTAGGGACTCAACTAGAGACTTACGAAACAAGATGTAACTTCAGGGTAAACGGACATTTGACCCAAATCTAGTTACGAACAACCTGTGAAGGGTCGACTTACTAATCATGGTTATATCAGGTGGACAGAAATATATCTACAGTGAGGGGAGTTCAACTATCAGACTATAGTGGAGTGTCTCGGTAGTTAACAAATGTTGGTTAACTGAATTAAAAGAGTTTAATCAGTTAATCTCGGATCGTTAGAGCCCATGATCTGTTGGTCCATTAGGTCCCCCTGCTAGCTCATACGGAATAAACCTTAGAACATACGTGATGAAAAAGTTTGAAACGTTCAAACTAATATTTAGAGAAGTTGTCGTTAAAATTATGTTTGATATATTTAACGTTAAAGTTTAATTACGAACTAAACTATTTTAGAGAGACTCGAGAATATTTAAATAAGAATTAAATATTAGAATTATGTATTCGATACAATATTTCGGTTTGGATATGGATAGGGAATCATATTAGAAACCGGGAATGAGATTTGGTGAAAATATTTAATTTAAGGGAAAAATACACTTTTGGTCCCCGAGGTTTGGTTTAAGTAACACTTTGGTCCCTAAGTTTTCAATTTGGTCCCTGTCGTCCAGTTTATCATTAAATACTAACGGAATGCTGACGTGGCACTATTATTTTAATTAAAAATTAATTTTTAAATTTTTTAAATAAAAATATATTACAATAACAAAACTAATATTATTTTATTAATTTTTTAATTCTTTTTCCCTCTCTTTCTTCTCCTTCTTTCTCTTCCCCCTTTCTTCTCCAACTTCGGTGGCCAGCGGCCACCGTCGTTCGCCGGCCGACTGCCAACAAGAATATCTATATATTTTTACCTTCTTTCTATCTTTTCTTCTCTCTTCTCCTCCATTTCTCCACCTTTTCTTTCTCAACCTTTTCTTTTATATTTTTTTTTATAAAGAATAGGGAAAGGGGGGAGGAGGCTCCTCCTCCCTTTCCGGCACCAGCAGAAGGGAGGAGGGACCTCCCTCCTCCTCTGTTTTCGGTGCGAAACGGCGGTGACGTGAACGAAAAAGAGATCCGGTGTTGCAGATCTACGTGTTGCAGATTCGGCAAGGGATTCATGTGGGTGTTGCAGATCCGGCGACTGAGTTACAGATCTGGCAGCGGATTCGCGTGCATTGTAGGCAGGCAGCGGCAGATTTGGTGAATTCGCGTGCGTTGCAGGCGGGCGGTGGCGGATTCTCGTGTGTTGCAGGCGAGCGGCGACGGATTCATGTGTGTTGTAGGCGGGGGGCAACTCCGACGACGTGCGTTGCAGGTGGCGACGGCTCGGACGCGTGTGTTACAGGTGGGCGGCAGCTCCAACGACGTGCGTTACAGGTGGGCGGTGATTCCAACGACGGTGAACGGTAGCAGCTCCGGTGAAGGTGACGGTGGTCTAAAGAAGAAGAAAAGGAAAAAGAGAAAGAAGGAGAGAAAAAAGAGGAAGAAAAAGAAAAATGAGAGAGAAAGGGACAAAGAATAAAAAATAATAATAAAATAATAATATTTTATTATTTTAATATATTTTTATTTAAAAATTTTAAAAATTATTTTTTAATTAAAATAATAGTGTCACGTCAGTATTCCGTTAGTATTTAACGACAACCTGGACGACAGGGACCAAATTGCTCTTTATCTCAAACCTCAGGAGTATTTTTGTTGAGTTTGAAACTCAGGGACCAAAGGGTAACTTAACCCAAACCTCATGGACCAAAAGTATATTTTTTCCTTTATTTAATATTTGATATTAAATTAAAATAACTATTAATTAAAATAGTTAATTAATAAATAAAGTTCAATTTACTCAAAATCGAGTTAGTGGATTTTGTTGAAAGCTGATTTGAAATTAAATTTCAAATAATTAAAATCCAAGAGGTAAATATTGTAATCTTGCCACCAAATCCCATTTGCTTTCTCATCTTCAAGACACGTCCTTGCAAAACTCATTAAAAGACAATGAGTTGTCTTAATATTGGGGATGAAAATGCATGTCTTACATTTATAAAAGAGAGGATTGAAAGGCTAAAGAAGATGATGTTTGTTGTGTTTTTATTTTCAAAAGAAAAACTCTCTCTCAAGCTCATGTCTCTCTCTCTCTAGAAGATCATCACGAATTCGAGTCCCACAACTCGTTCTAAGGCCGGAGAATAGCGGGGAAGACTCTTGTGGTCGTCTACAATCGATTTATGCAAAGAAATCATCCACCGATTGATTCAATTTCGGCTTAAAAGGTTGGTAACTTTGAAACTCCGTTTTTGGTCCAAAGTTTTTGTATGTTTTCATAACTAGAATTAAAAGAAATTTGAGTGTTTCGATCCGAATTGCTTCCGCATGTGTATTGTACACTCCTTTAGCCACTCTCGCCCATAGAAATTAAAGGACAATCTCTCGCATGGAGGAGTCCATAACACACTTAGGATTAAGACTAATTTACGTAGGTTATCCTATTATTGAAATAATAACCGAATTAGTTGATGTTGGTACATCTAATGGTTATTATTTCGCGATATGATCTTATGCAAACTTTTGCATAGGATACCCCCACTCGCATGTCCACTACATGAATGTGTTGGATCATTACGTTTGTATCAAATATAAAGTGGGTTATATCCATAGTGTCACCAGGATAAGTGATAAGTCCAATTTATTATACACTTAGAATCTCACAATTTCCTCATCTTAGTTTATTTCCTTGCGAAAAATGCATTAAAATGAGTATAATATGTCTATAGGTCATCGTCGGAGCTTTGAAAGCGATTCAGGGCTTAAACGAGCAAAACCAGTGCATAAAATGACCGTTCTGCCCCAGGAGCCGTCGCAGCTTCGAGATCCTTCAACCCAGGCGTCGGGACGCTGCTCAAATAAGGAAAATACGTGGGCGTAATGATGAAACGAGAGCGTCGCAACGCTACAGCCTTAGCGTCACGACGCTATGTGTGATCCACAGATTTTTACCATACCTGAAGGCGTAGCGTCGCAACGCTGTGTCCTAGCGTCTCGACGCTAGGCAGATTTCCAGAATTGAATTTTTCCTATTTTGGCTGGAATTTTTCCTTCTTTGAAGACCCCATTCAACACCATTCTACCACGAATTGAAGGCCAATAAACACTATAAACAGAGGGTGTTGGTGTAGGTTTAGAATCATCCCTCAACACATAATTCACTACAACTTTGTAGTCCATCTCTCTCCCCCCTTTTCCACCATTCTTCTTAGTTTTAGTTTTTCTTGCTTCCCTTTATGTATTCAATGAAGATTCAAGCTTGTTCTTGTTCCATGAGAGGCTAGATTCTTAATTCATGTAACCAGGATGTCTAGAGTAAGTTCCAATTCTTTTAATGAAATTTCTTTTTTCAATTATCAAAGCATGTTTATGTGATTTTAGTTCTTTTTCTATAAGTTTAGTGAAAGGGTTAAAATCCCCTTTGCAGCGGAAACAATCAAGACCAATTCGTTTCACAATTTCGTTTACGAAAAACCAATACATTGACAATTAGAATTCAGAAACAATTTCTAAATAAAAATCCGATTAAGCATGCTGTAATTTACAATCTAAACAATTTTAGATTAAGGAAACTTACATGATTTGAAGTAGAATTCAGCACTATGCTTTAAAATCTCTATCAATCGACACCACCATTACGGATCACCCGCTATATCTCTTGGGTTACTTGAGATTGCGATTGTGGGATCGCCGTGGCCTTGAAAGGAAAATTTTCAGCAAGAACACTGCTATTTTTAGAGAGAATTGAGAGAATTTTCTAAGAGATTTTTCTCTTCTCTGTCTTTTGCGTGAAATTGGAAAGAATGGGGAATCAGTTGGGTAACCCCTTTCCAGCCAATACGTAAGATTAGGTTAGGATAACTCCCTAACCAATCCTATCCATTGATCTAAACCCATTAGATCTGGACCGTTTAATTATTATCAAATAATAATTAATAATTTAAATAATTAATTATTATTTAAATAATAATAACTAATTATTTAATTAATTTTAATTAATTTAATTAACCAATTTTAATTAAATTAATTATAACATATAGTTTTAATTCAATTAAATCATATTCAATTGAATTAAATAGGTCATTCAATTAATTTAAATTAATTGATCCCACATTAATTAAATATCAAATATCTAATTAATTTTATAATTGAATCATATTCAATTTTATCTCTCTCATTTAACCTATAGTTTTAATATGCATCTAGATGTACATTATCATAAACTATAGTATTAATTTGATTAAATCATATTTAACCTAATTAAATTAATTAATTCTCAATTAATTAATTCATGAATTAATCAAATATCATATATTTAATTAAATTCATAATTCTCTCATCAATTAATTTTGAATCATATCCAAAATTAATTTTATTATAAAATTTAATTCATTAATTAAACTTATACTCTAATGTATCTCCATACATTATATTAATTGCATCAAAATACAATTAACTTAAATTCCCTTTAATAATCAAGACTATATTATCTCAAACCCGTTATGAGCTAGCAGGTGGACCTAATGGACCTACAGATCAAAAGCTCCAACGATACGAGATTGATCATCTAAAATCATTAACCGAGTCAATCAACATTCGTTAACCGTGGGTCACTCCACTAAAGACCCACAGTTTCACTCTTTTCACTGTAGAATATTTTTGTGTCCACGGATATCAACCAATGTCGTAAGTCAATCCTTCACGAGTGTTCGTAACACCAGCTAGGTCAAATTACCGTTTTACCCTTGGGTTACCTCTGGATCCTTAAGTACCACTGATCCCTCTGATGAACAAGTTGTTTAGGGTCCAACCACTAAATAGGAGTTCCTCTCGGGCCAGGAGAGGACGACGCGTCTTTGCTCAAGACCCGGAATCATCTCTTAAGGGAACACACATCTACTTGCCCCAATAGGGGAAGAAGTGAATTCCATCTTTAATTGTCATGTCCCCAGCCCCCACTCGGTCTTGTCCCCAAGAAGGTAGACTTATTGAGTCGACGTGCATGCCACTCTCACTCGTACTAATCAAAGGACAATCCCTCGTGAGAAGGAGTTCATGACACACTCAGGATTAAGATTGAGTTACCTAGGTCATCCTATTGAAACAGTAACCTAACTAGTTAACGGTGTTACATCTAGTGGTTTACTATTTCATGGTCCGGTCTTATGCAAACTCATTGCATAGGATACCCCCGCTCGCATGTCTCCTACATGGATGCCTTGGATCAATACGTCTGTATCAAATACAAAGCGGATTGCATCACATAGTTTTACCAGGATAAGGTACCTAGTCTTATCCCTGTACTATAGACCTTTTAGGTTGTTACTTGAACATCAATTCCCGTATGTCCCCACATACTAGTTCAAGTTACATGTAAACAACCTTGGATCTTAGTTTATTGGATTTGGGTCATATTGTGCAATTTTAGACTTAATATGACAATAACACTTTATTGCATAAACCTCAATAACACTTTATTGATACAAGTGTATAATTCGTTAATCATTCACTATCTACGAGTTTTAAGACATAAACCCAACAAACTCCCACTTGGACTAAAAATCTTGTTTTAGTGGGAATGTACAAAAGTCTATCCCAACAGTGGGTGTATAAATACATGTATAATACATAAAACGTATTTACAATGTACAAATACAATAAACTAGGGCATCACTATACCTATTACATAATGGTATCACTATACCCATTACACTTCTCCCACTTGCCCTAGATTACATCTTTGTACATAACTCGTAGACCTAGACCATCTAGATGCCCCCATACACTTTAGCTGAGAGAGCCTTCGTGAATGAATAAAAAATATATCATTTAGATTCAATGTACTTGATTGTCTTGCAATAGGCTAGTTCATATTTGGAACACCTTCCAAATTAGGCTTGAACTTCCTAAGTCATACAGTCTCTATCGGTGCTTCATAAGCAACAGCTTATCGGCCTATATGGTCGACTCTGCAGATAAGTCGTACTATAGCTCCTCCATTAAGAGTGAACACAGATACTGATATAGATTTCCTCAAATCTTAATCAGTTTAAAATATGTGTTAGTGTATTTTATAAGGATCCAAACCTCAACACCATACACAGAGCATATAGAACCTCGTTCTCCTAAGATACTGGAGGATGTACGTAACGACACTCCAGATATCAAATCCTTGATTTGATTGAAACTTACTGACAACTCTACTGCATAGGGCATATGTCTCATGTCCTCAACTTCTTGAGGTGTCTGAGGACACAGTTCTTGAGATGAAAGAATTCCATTCCTGAAAAAGTAGTAAACCCTTATTGGAATTCTGCATCTTATATCTAACTAACATTTTGTAGACATAAGACACTTGAGACAAGGCTAGCTCAGCTGCTCCTAGATTTTCATTTGGAAATGAGCTGCTAGCCTCTTTTAACGTTAGTAAGATAACCTACATCATTCCCAATGATTAGGATATCAATCATATACAACACTAAGTGAGCTACTGAATTATTGATGATTACTTGTTAACACAAGACTCATCAATGTTCTGATTAAAGCCAAAAATTTGATTACTGTATCAAATCTTAAATTCCAAGATCGAAATGCTTAGGTCAATCCATAAATGGACCATTTAAGCTTGCAAACCCTTTTGCTTTTGATCTTGCTTAATGGACCCTTCTGGTTGAGACCTTAAATGTGTCGTTTCCTCTTGTATATCAACTTGTAACCAATAGGTGTTACCCATCAAGCTGATTTACAAGATCCCAGATGGAATTGAAATGCAAAGACTTCATTTCCAGGTCCATGGCTTTAAACCATTGGTCCTTGTCAACATCATTCATTTTCTTTCTAAAAGATAATGAATCCTCTATGTCATCATCAAGAATGACGACTTGAGCTTCAAATAAGCCCATGTAATGGTCAGGTTATAAAACAACCCTCCCACTACATCAAGGCATTCTCAACTCTTGAGATGGATGTGACTGACCAAAAGCACCGACCTTATCAACAACTCTTGTTGAATAACCAGTTCTATCAACAACCTTTGTTGATTCATCAACAACTCTTATTAATGTTTCCGTAGCTTCATTAGTTAATTCACTTAAACCGACCTTACTTTATGGCTTATGATTTCTCATATGTTCTTCTTCTCAGAATGAAGCATTTGTCGATACAAATTATTTATTCTCTTATGGATTGAAGAAGTATATTCTCCTCGTTTCCTTTGGGATTGCCTACAATTAGGCATAATTTTGAACGATATTCCAATATGTTTTGGGTGAGTCACAAGCACAAGTGTTGGACACCCCAAGATTTAAAGGAACGTAAACAATCTTTACGTCCAATCCATATCATAAAAGGTGTTTCAGAAACACTTTTGATGGAACGTTGTTCAAAATACATGCTGCAGTCACACTGTATGACCCCAAAGCGAGTCAGACAATTGAGCATAGCTCAACCTAGATTGAACCATATCCAATAGGGTTCTATTACTCCTAGCTGAGATTTAGGATGTGATTCCATGAACCATCAAGTAGTCCTAGAATCTCAAGTCCCTATACTCAACACATTGATCAGATCAAAGTGTTTTTATTATCTCACCTAACAAGTTTTCAACTTCAATCTTAAGCCCCTTCGAATATCTCAAGAGATTCAGACTTAAGTTGCATTAGGTAGAGATGTTCATACCTATGAATAATTATCTATAACAGAGATAAATTATTCATACCCTCCCACTGCTTTAACATACTAGACCACAAGGATCCAAATGTACAAGCTCCAAGGGCTCTTTGGCTCTTTTAGCTCTTTTCCAGTAAAAGATCTATCAGTCATATTGCCCATAAAGCATGACTTAATTGGTATTAAAGAGTGTTCTTCTAACTAACTTAGAAGTATACTCTAGACTAAGCTCCCAATCATATTGAGATCAAAAGTAGCCTAACACCTTAAGAACTAAAGAAAGGTATTTCCTTTAGGAGATATCCTTTGCCTTTATTTCTACGAGTATAAGCAATCTTAAGCAACTCAGTGCTCATGATTTGCTTTACTATCGATTAGTCTTAAAACACATAAGTTATTTTCAGTAATGTTGAACTAATGTCAACTCCCTTTCTTAAAATAAAACTGCGTTAGCAGAGAAAGGTATATTAACATTGTTCCAGCATATGCGATATAGAAATCAAATTTCTGTTAATCTTTAGGAAATTTATACACATTATCCAATAATGTACATTTTCTCCCACTGGATAAAATAACTTAATGTTCTCTCTTCCAAAGCCGAGACACACTCTCCAGATCAAAATCTGAGAATCATCTCACCTATTTGCAACAGTTGCCATGAGCTTATTCCTTAAAAGGAAAAGCAAACGTGATAAGTGGCACCAGAATTAAAAATTCAGGCTGTATCCTCATTTTCCACTATGCATGTTTCAATGACCAATAAATCATATTAATTGTCATTGGTATTGGCTAGGCAGTTAATGTAATAGTCATCATGAACAATTCAAGATGAACTAGACATTTGAGCCTAAGGACATTCCTCACTAAAGACTAATCTAAAATCATTTACCACAAGTTTCGTTTAAGCTAGTTGTATCTTAAACCGTTATTAATAAAATGGTGTAAGACAATGCACATAAAGTTTTATATAATTGCTGAAGTAACAAATTACTTGTATTATTAATCGCACTAACCCATTACAAATAATCCAATCAAATTCTGCAAAAACAAACAAGCAATCAAAGAAACCCTATAAAACTATTGATTTAGTTTTTGCAACGATACTTCAGAGGTTTAGAGCAACAACCACCGAAGGGTGGTCGGCTACTCCTCCTCTGAATTGAGACAATCTCAACCAAATTCTAACACCAGAATAACTCATATTCCGTTAGCATTTAGTTACCGTTGTTCGGTCAAGTATTATTTAACACATTTAACTCATCCCCGTAAGTGTAACCCTCCCACTTTCAGATCTCAGAGGCACGGACCAACAGGCTACCGTTAGGAAAGACAAATGTTGGTAATTAACCTAAGCGATCCTATCCTATTCAGGAGTTCATGGTGTTCCGAATCCTATGATCAGGCCCTCCGAAGGGATGATTGCTCCAGGGCAACATGCAGGCGGATCATAGGAATCTCACGTTGTGACCTAGGGGTGGAGAATGAAGGATACGTTGACACGTGTCCCGCTCCCACTTACTTTAGTCACTTTCCCCATTCACCTTGGTATTGACCCATGCAAACACTTTCTGAAGGGAGGCCGCTCTAAGACGACACGAAGCCGAGCATGGATCTCACAGTGTGAACTATATAGGGACGTAGGAGCAAAACTCGATTTAAATCAAGTTTTGTAATTTTCCTCCCACTAAATTAACCTATTGGATATGTTAGGATTTTTAAACTTAGATAAACCCGACTAAGTCAATCTATCTAAGTCTATGCCTATTATAACTCTTATATATAGGACTTTACTCTAATGTCTAGGTGAATTAAACCCCTTTAATTACCTAGTGACATTGCATGCAAACATTAAACTATGATTAATTCAACTCAGGTTTCGGGTCAGTTCCCAGGTAGGAGGTGTTCCGTAACCGTCAACTTAAGTACCTCCAGCCTAGACAGAACTTCACCGGGAGAGTTCCCTTATAACCATAGTAATGTTTTTCCTACTTAGTGCATTAAAACTATTTTAATCCTAAGTAAGAAAATAATTCTAATCCTATTAGAATTAAAATGAGCTTAGGTCTAATTAATTTTAAACAATTTAAAATTAATTCATTTTAACCTAAGGTCCTATGTTTGCATGCAACTCTTTGTTATAGGTTGACGGTTTCTAATCAATTTTATAACTATTATAAAATTTTAATAATTAGCCCTATAACATGCTTCTATGGTGTTGCAACAATAACAATCAAATTCCAGTTATTAAACACCATAACACTCATGACGCCAATAAAATCAATATAACGATTATATTAATCTAAGGTGGTGTCATGCTTCATGCAATTTTAATTTCATTTAATTAATATCGATTATATTAATTAATCATCAACGAAATTAAATCACATGAAATTAGACATTAATATAATATAACTCTTATATTAATCTAATTAATGTCATGCTCAATGCTATTCCATTTTCATTAAATTAATATAACACTTTATATTAAAAATATATACATGAAAATCAAGCATTGATATTTTATTTCCATTCATAATATAACTATTATATTAATACTCATGAAAATAAATCTAAGCATGCATGCTACATTAATAAAATATAACATCTTATATTTATCTAACTAATGTCATGCATCATGCTTTTCCAATTTCATATATTTAATATAACAATTATACTAAATAACTCAAGAAATTTAAATTCAAGCATAATTATCATATATTATAACATTTATAACATAAAAATGCATGAAAACATGCTTAACCTATGGTGGGATCTAGCTAAATGACATTCATAAAGCAATAAATAGCTGCAAAACCGGTATATTGGCCCCTAGGATATTTAAAATAAACAATAATTACAATAATTTCAATTTAATTATCCTTCTGAGTCTTGAACCGCTCCAGAACCGGGCGAACCAGCTTGAACAGCTTCAAACCGGACCCAAATCACTCGAACCAGACCAAACCAACTCAAACTGAATCGCCCACGAAGTAACCGCACGGAAAAATAAATTGAAATTAATAACTGCTATCCACGAAGCTCGAACATGCGACATCATGTACACTAGGCGCGCGCGCAACAAGTTGCTCCAGCACCCACGTTCAAGATTTAATTTACGCATAAAAAACTAATTTCGTAACCGCTGAGTAACCGCTGCCCCACGATGCGTTCAACGCTCCGCAAATCTGAAAAATCTCGTCAGCGTCGAGACGCTGTAGGCAAAGCGTCCCGACGCTGGCTCGATATTTTCCAACACCTGATCTTCAGCGTCGCGACGCCGTTGAGCAGGGTCGCGACGCTACGCGTCTGGGCAGCGTACTGTATTCGATTCCAACAGCCGTTCTTCTTCGATTTCAATCCCGATTTGAACACCGATCAACAAATTGATTTCTCTGAGTATAAGCAATTTTCGATTTCAACCCCGATTTGAACACCGATCAACACCTTAAGAACCAAAGAAAAGTATTTCCTTTTGGAGATATCATTTGCCTTTATTTCTCTGAGTATAAGCAATCTTAAACAACTTAGTGCTCATGACTTGCTTTACTCTCAATTAGTCTTAAAACACATAAGTTATTTTCCAGTAATGTTGAACAAATGTCAACTCCCTTTTTTAAAATAAAAACTGCGTTAGCAGAGAAATGAATAGAGTAACATTGTTCCAGCAAATACGATATAGAAATCAAATTTATGTTAATCTTCAAGAAATTCATACACATTATCTAATAATGTGTATTTTCTCCCACTGGATAAGATAACTTAATGTTCCCCTCTACCATAGCCGAGACATACTCTCCAGATCAAAATCTGAGAGTCATCTCACCTAATTGCAACAGTTGCCATGTGCTTATTACTTGAAAAGAAAAGCAAACGTGACAAGTGGCACCTGAATTAAAAATTCAGGTTGTATCCTCATTTTCCACTATGCACGTTTCAATGACTAATAAGTCACATTTTTGTCATTGTTTTTGGCTAGGCAGTTAATCTCATAATCATCATGAACAATTGAAGATGAACTAGACATTTGGGCCTGAGGACATTCCTCACTCAAGACTAATCTAATATCATTTACCACAGGTTTGTCGTTTAGGCTAGTTGTATCTTAAACCGTTATTAATAAATTGGCGTAAGACAATGCACATATAAATTATCACTGAAACAACAAATTACTTGTATTATTAATCGCACTAACCAATTACAAATAATCCAATCATATTCTGCAAAAACAAACAAGCAATCAAAGAAACCCTATAAAACTATTGATTTAGTTTTTGCAACGATACTTCAGAGGTTTAGAACAACAGCCACCGAAGGGTGGTCAGCTACTCCTCCTCTGGATTGAGACAATCTCAACCAAATTCTAACACCAGAATAACTCATATTCTGTTAGCATTTAGTTACCGTTGTTCGGTCAAGGATTAGTTAGCCCTCCCACTTTCAGATCCCAGAGGTACGGACCAACAGGCTACCAAAAGGAAAGACAATTGTTGGTAATTAACCTAAGTGACCCAATCCATTTCTGGAGTTCGCGATGTTCCGAAACCTTTGATCAGGCCCTCCGAAGGGATGGTCACTCCAGGACGACACGCAGGTGGATCATAAGAATCTCATGGTGCGACCTAGGGGTGGAGATCGTAGGATACGTTGACACGTGTCCTGCTCCCACTTACTATAGACATTCTCCCCATTCACCTTGTTATTGACCCATGCAAACACTTCCCAAAGGGAGGCCGCACCCAAGGCGACACGAAGCCGAGCATGGATCTCACTGTGTGAACACAAGGGGACGTGAGAGTAAAAACTCGATATGAAAATCTTGTTTTTATATTTTTCCTCCCACTGAAATGTCCTACTGTATTTTAGGGTTATTAAACTTAGATAAACCCGGCTAAGTCAATCTATCTAAGTCTATGCCTATTATAACTCTTATAATTAGGTCTTTACTCTAATGTCTAGGTGAATTAAACTCGTTTAAATACCTAGTGACATTGCATGCTAACATTAGACTATGATTAATTCAACTCAGGTTCCATATCTGTTCCCAGGTAAGAGGTGTTCCGTAACCGTCAACTTAAGTACCCCAGCCTAGACAGAACTTCACCGAGAGAGTTCCCTTATAATCATAGTAATGTTTTTCCTACTTAGTACATTAAAACTATTTTAATCCTAAGTAAGAAAAATTCATTCTAATCCTATTAGAATTAAGGTGAGCTTAGGTCTAATTAATTTTAAACATTTTAAAATTAATTCAATTTAACCTAAGGTCCTATGTTTGCATGCAACTCTTTGTTATAGGTTGACGGTTTCCAATCAATTTTATAACTATTATAAAATTTTAATAATTAGCCCTATAACATGCTTCTATGGTGTTAGAAAAAATAACAATCAAATTCCAGTTATTAAACACCATATAATTATGATGCAAATATCGATATATAACGATTATATTTATCGAATGTGGTGTCATGCTTCATGCAATTTTAATTTCATTTAATTAATATCAATTATATTAATTAATCATGAACAAAATTAAAATACATCAAATTTTGACATTAATATAATATAACATTTATATTAATCTAATTAATGTCATGCTCGCAATGCTATTCCATTTTCATTAAATTAATATAACACTTTATATTAAAAATATAAATGAAAATCAAGGATTGATATTCATTATTTTCATTCATAATATAACAAATTATATTAATACCCATGAAAATAATCCTAAGCATGCATGCTACATTAATCAAATATAACAATTATATTTATCTAATTAATGTCATGCATCATGCTTCACCAATTTCATATATTTAATATAACAATTATACTAAATAACTCATGAAATTTAAATTCATGCATAATTACCGTACATCTATAATCTATAATCTATAGTATATATAAAAGCCACAATAAGGAGAAACTTTATGTGTCAATTTTACCCTCTCATTTAAAATTTTATGTCAATTTTACCCTTGAGAGAAAATGGAATGCAGCTTGAAGAATTGATGTGTTTTGTATTTTTTGGAAATTTTTTTGGGTCCTCTGGTCTGGAAGAGGATCGGGTTGGGCTTGGTATTAAAGGTGGATTGAAGGTGGATTTTTTTTTTTTAGAAATATTAAAGGCGGAATTGGTTGTAAGTGTAACTAACACTTTAATTTCATAATGATAACTGTTGGCATAGAAATTTTTCTTCAGGTAATTGTCTAAGTTCGTGAAAGTAAGATATGCTAATTTCACGAAATTAGATTGAATTGGGTTCAATTTAAACTCAAATTCATTAAGATAATTGGGTCAGAAGCCCAAAGTTTCAGGGCCAAACCCATGGATGAGCTCAAATACATTTCAGGGCCAAGTCCAATGAGCCCAAATACATTTTAGGCCCAAGCCCATGGGCCCAAACGCAACCAAGTCCAAGCCCAAGCCCATGAAGCCCTTTAAGAAACTCTATAAATAGGAGGCATAACTTCTCATTTAGGGGACGACAGAAAGAAAGGAAGAAGAGAATGCTCTCAAAAGAAACCGAAGATTGAAGCTCCTTCTGCAAAACCGAAGATCGAAGCTCAGATCCTCATCAAATCCAACTGCATAACTAAAGAACAAGACTCTGATCATCTTCAAATCCCGACACAGAACTGAAGAACGAAGTTTAGATCCTCTTCAAAACCCACGGCAGAATGGAAGATCAAAGCCAGATCCTCGTCAGATTCAGCTACAGAACTGAAGAACAAGGTTCCGATCATCCTCAAATCCTACCGCAAAACTGAAGAACGAAGCTAAGATCGTCTTCAAATCTCGCCGCAAAGTGAAGATCAAAGCTCAGATCCTCTCCAAATCCTATCGCAGAATTGAAGAACGAAGCTCCGATCATCTTCCAATCTCACTGCAGAACTGAAGATCGAAGTTCAGATCCTCTTCAAGTCCTCCTACGAAATCGAAGACTGAAGCTCAGAACCTCCTGCAGACCTGAAGACTGAAGTCTACCGCGATCCATCCAGAAGAATCCAAATCCCTCTGAAGAACAAACCTTCAAGACCAAAAGCTTCTTGAAGACTCTGTAGATCAAGCTAACTTGAATTTGTGAGAGAAAGCATCAAAGGATTGTAACTAGAGATTGTAATCCACTACACTTATACAGAAATCAATACATACAAGTAGTTTCACGAATCAAATTTCTCTTCTGAAATCTCGTGTGAACAGTTTGGCACGCCCAGTGGGACCTCTCTACCTTTCATCTCTTTCTCTCATTCAAGATCTACGAAAACGTTCTAAAGAAACAATGGTGTCCAAGAAAGCTTCTTCCAAGACTTCAAGCGACTCCTACATGGGACCAATTACTCGCTGACGCTCCAAGGAAATTCAGAGATCAGAAGAAGAACAAGCCTCTGTCATTGCGAATATGATATGGACTCAAATGGCAGAGTGAAACCAAGGCGAGATGGTCATGCAATAAAATCCTTTATTTGACTATTCTACTTCATCTTCTGAGCAGACAAAGGAGACATCAGGTCCTGACGTGATGTCCGTAATGATGGCCGACATAGGTACATGCGAAGAAAGAATGGCTGAACTGGAAAGAAAGATCAACATGTTGATGAAGGCGATTGAGGAGAGATATTATGAAATTGCATCTCTGAAGAATCACATAGAAATTCGTGATGCCGCTGAGTCAAGCCAAACACCCGCTGCAAAAAATAATGACAAAGGGAAGGCTGTCATGCAAGAAAACCAGCCTCAACATTCCACTTTGATTGCTTCGTTGTCCGTTCAGCAGCTCCAAGATATGATTATGAGCTCCATTAGAGCGCAATATGGTGGACCTACTCAAAATTCTCTCATGTACTCCAAACCATACACAAAGAGAATTGACAACTTGAGGATGCCTACCGGATATCAACCCCCAAAATTTCAACAATTCGATGGAAAGGGAAATCAACGGTAGGGTGGGCCTGTCATTGATTATATTAATCGTTGGAGAGCTCTAAGTCTTGATTGCAAGGACCGACTCACTGAGTTATCCGCTGTCGAGATGTGCACTCAAGGAATGCACTGGGAACTTCTTTATGTACTGCAGGGCATAAAACCTCGCACTTTCGAAGAATTAGCAACTCGAGCTCATGATATGGAACTAAGTATTGCTACCAGAGGGAATAAAGACTTTCCAGTCCCCGATGTGAAGAAGGAGAAGAAAGAAGTGAAGAGCACCGAGAAGGCCTAGAAGGGTGCTACAAGAGAATCCATGGTCGTCAATACGGCCCCTCTGAAGTTTACTACCAACGGAAGAGAAAAGAAAATAGAGAAGCGTCAAAATGAAGGCGAGAAACGTCGCCTAACTTTGAAAGAAAGACAAGAAAAAGTCTACCCTTTTCCAGACACTGACATTCCGGATATGTTAGAACAACTGTTGGAAAAGAGACTTATCGAGCTCCCTGAATGCAAACGACCTGAAGAAATGGGAAAAGTAAATGATCTCAACTATTGTAAATATCATCGAGTCGTTAGTCATCCAGTGGAGAAATGTTTCGTGTTAAAGGAGTTAATCTTGAAGTTAACTCGAGAAAGGAAAATTGAGCTAGATCTTGATGAAATAGCTCAAGCAAACCATGCTGCTGTAATAACTCCTCCTAGTGTCCAGTCGCCTACAAGTTTACCGTATGATCAGGGAGGAAGCCTAATCCAATTCGGCACCTTGGAACCTATTATCATTTGGTCTCAACTAGAAGACCCTAGAAATGACTTCCCAGAAAGGGCCCTTTACGAAGAAGATCTTCAAGGAAAGATTAGGCAACTTGAAGACGACGATGGAGGTTGGACACTCGTAACTCGACGAAAGAACCGGAAGCAAAATTGGGTTCAGAAGGAATCTCGCTTGTTTCAAGAACACAAGAGAAAAAGCAAGCCTCGAAGGAAAAAAGGTAAGAAGTATACGAGAAGGCCCAAGCCTATCCTAGAGGAAAGTGAGGAGCTTATCCAACCCCCACAACCAATAACTCTAAAAGAATTCTTCCCAAGAACTTTTCTAGCAGGAATCGGTCAAACTATTACATGTCACGTTGTCAATGTGACAGAAGATGATAAGTCACCCCGATCGCGTCAGAAGCCATCACGAAGCTGGAAGACCTACCTTCCTTTAGTGTAGATGATTTACTATTGCTCCCTCAAGAGACGAAGAATACTATCATCGAAGTGTTAAAGGATTGTAAAGCATCTACTATTGCTCCATGTTGCATGTCCATAGCTCTTACTAATGAAGATCTACTACTCGGATCAAAACCTCATAATAGGCCTTTGTTCGTCTCAGGCTACATCAGAGAGCAAAAGGTTAGTCGAATTCTCATTGATGATGGTTCTGCCGTCAACATAATGCCCAAGTCTACCATGAATCAACTGGGCATTCTGATGCAAGAATTGTCGAATAGTAAGTTAGTGATCCAAGGTTTTAACCAAGGCGGACAACGAGCGATTGGCATGATTCGCCTAGAGCTCATCATTGGAGATTTAAAGGCCAACACTATATTTCACGTTATAGACTCTAGGACCACCTACAAGTTATTACTAGGTCGTCCATGGATTCATGAAAATGGAGTGGTTACTTCCACGCTGCACCAGTGTTTTAAATTATATCAAGATGGCATCAAGAAGGTTGACGCTGATACCAACCCCTTCTTAGATGTTGAGTCTCATTATGCGGATGCAAAGTTTTATATGAAGAATGACAATGTAGGGGAAGCTATGCCGTCAGAAGTGCCTTTGATGAAAAGTAGCAACAAACTTGAGCGACAAACAAGCACGGGAAAAGAACTGAATGAAAATGCAGAGACTTCAAAGCAATGGTTGAAAATGAAAGCAACTTGAAGTTGAAAACATTGCGTTCTGATCGTGGAGGAGAATATATTGTTTTTGAAAATTTCTGGAAGGAAAATGGAATCAAGCACGAGAAGACAGTTCGAAGAACTCCTCAACAAAATGGAGTTGCAGAGAGAAAGAACAGGATAATAATGGAGCTTGCAAGGAGTATGTTGAAAGCTAAGAAACTTCCTAATGAATTTTGGGGAGATGCGGTGACGTGTGCTGTTTATCTCTTGAATCGGGCTTCAACCAAAAGTGTTCAGGGCCTTACACCTCAAGAAGCATGGAGTGGATTAAAGCCAACTGTTAGTCACCTAAGAGTATTTGGCTGCATTGCTTATTCTCACATATCTGATGAGAAAAGAGGTAAGCTAGATGATAAGTCAGAGAAATGCATCTTTGTTGGGTACAGTGAAAACTCCAAGGCTTATAGATTATACAATCCTATAAGCAAGAAAATCATTATTAGCCGAGATGTCAAATTCAATGAAGCAGAATTTTGGAGATGGGATTCAGCAAATGAAGACCAAAATCCATTACTTGTGGACATGGATAACAAAAGAGGTGATCAAGATTTGGAGCTTGAGAGACTCAACCAATGGCTTCATCTTCATCCTCATCTCCATGTCCCACAAGTGTTGAAGAAACTTCGCCAAGGAAAACAAGAAGTATTCAAGAGATATATGATGCTTCAAGAAGGATGACAGAAGATGATCATGTTGATTTTGCTTTATTTGCGGACGTGGATCCTATATATTTTGAAGAGGCGATTCAAGATGAAAAATGGAAAGCTGCAATGGATCAAGAGATCAATGCAATAAGAAGAAATGAAACATGGGAGTTAGTACAACTACCAGAGAGCAGAAAAGCTCTTGGAGTAAAATGGGTGTATAGAACAAAGCTAAAGCAAAATGGTGAAGTTCAGAAGTACAAGGCAAGACTCGTTGTCAAAGGGTATAAGCAAAAGTATGGTGTGGATTATGAAGAAATATTTGCTCCTGTGACTCGCTTAGAGACTGTTCGTTTGCTTCTAGCTCTTGCAGCACAAAATGACTGGAAAGTACATCAAATGGATGTAAAGTCAGCTTTTCTAAATGGGTATTTGGAGGAAGAAATATATGTTGAACAACCCCCTGGTTATGTCAGAATTGGAGAAGAAAATAAGGTGTGTCGATTGAAGAAAGCATTGTATGGGCTGAAGCAAGCACCAAGAGCCTGGTACAGTCGTATTGATAGTTTCTTTCTGAAGAATGGTTTTAGAAGATGTCCATATGAACATGCTCTCTATACCAAAGAAGATAGAAATGGTAATTTTCTAATAATTTGTCTTTATGTTGATGATCTAATTTTTACGGGAACTTCAACCATGATGCTTGAAGATTTCAAAGAGAGCATGAAGAAGGAATTTGAGATGACCGATATGGGCCTACTTCATTACTTCCTTAGTATTGAAGTTAAGCAAGGTGATCATGGGATCAACATTTCTCAAAAGAAGTATGCAAAAGATTTGATGGTAAAGTTCAAAATGGAGAATGCTTATCCTGCCAATACTCCTATGGAAGTAGGTTTGAAATTGAGCAAACATGATGAGAGTGAAGATTTTAATGCCACCGTTTATAGAAGTCTTGTTGGTAGTTTGATGTATTTAACTACAACTAGACTTGATCTTATGTTCTTAGTCAGTTTGTTGAGCAGGTTTATGGCATCACCAAAGAGAAGTCATTGGGAAGCTGGAAAAAGAGTGCTTCGATATGTTCTTGGAACAATTGATCATGAAATTCACTACAAAAAGAACATGGATAATGTTCTAGTCGGTTATAGTGATAGTGATTGGGGAGGAAATATTGATGATTACAAAAGCACTTCTGGATATGTGTTTAACATTGGTTCCAGTGCAGTTTCATGGGTTTCAAAGAAGCAGGATGTTGTAGCCTTGTCAACAACCGAAGCTGAATATATTTCTTTGTCCATTGCCAGTTGTCAAGCGTTTTGGCTGAGAAGGGTACTACAAGAACTGAAGTGTCCTCAAGAAAAGGAGACAACCATGTTTTGTGACAATAGTTCATCAATTGCTCTAGCGAAGAATCCAGTTTTTCATGGAAGGAGTGAACATATAAAGATCAAGTATCATTTCATCAGAGAATTGATCAAAGATGGAGAAGTATGCATCAACTATTGCAAGACACAAGAGCAGGTAGCAGACATATTCACAAAAGCATTAAAAGTTGATTTGTTTTTGAAAATGAAAGAGTAGCTTGGAGTCATGGAAGTCTAGCTTAAGGGAGGATGTTAGAACTTAAGCTAGATTTATGATATGGTAAGTTAAATAAGTTACAATGTTTAAACTTTTGTGAGTTACTACTTAATTAAGTATACCATTTAAAAGTAGGAGAGTTATGCAAGGTGTTAAAGTACAAGTTAAGTTTGTAAATTTAGATTGGGAGTTTTTTGTTCAAGAGTCCTATAAATAGGATGTATTTTCTTATGCTTAAAGCAAGTCAAGTAAAGCAATTCAAAGAGAACAATTTTCTTCTCTTGTGTGTTCTTGAGTTTTGTAAGGGAACAAGTTTCTTCTCTACAAAATTGTGAGTTTTAGAGTGATTATTATCGTGGGCTCATCGACGTTTCCAACAGTGCCATCTTTCATTTCCCACTTCTTTCACTGTTTCCTCGATTCTCTCCCCCCCCTATTCTCTCCCCCTATTCTCTCTCCTTTTTCTAACTTTCTTCTCTCTCTCACGTCTCTGCCATTTCTTCTTCTTTCCCTTTTCCTTCTCCTTTCTTTCCCACCGTCTCTCTCTCTTCAGCACAGTCTCTTCTCTCTCTATTCCTTTACTTTCTCTCTCACTCGCCTTCCTTCCTCGTCTCGCAGCGCCGCTACCCAGGTCGCCGCGCCGCCCCTCACGCCACCACCGCCTCCACGTTTCTGCAAGTAGAGGGTCGACCCAAAAAAAAAAAAAAAAATTCTCACGGCTTTCATCTCCTCACCTTTTTTCCTTCTACACGGCTGCAAATTTCTTTTTGGCCTCCTTTCCAACAGTGATGGTTTGCAAGTTAGTTCAAGCACAGAGGGTTGTGACTTTAGATCATGAAACCCAACATATATATAGAGGAAAACTGGCAAGATTCTCTCTACCCTCACCTGAATTAGTTAAATCTGAGAAAAGGTTTGGAGATCTTCACCTTAAATCTTGCTTTCTTTTCTTAACCGAGTTCCATGTTTAATTATTTTAAATTCTAATTTACATTTTTTTATTGTTTCTTTTGGGTGATTGATAATGAAAGTGGTTAAAGTAAATTACAAACAACGCATTCAAAATCTCTAAATCATTTGGAATAGTGACTCAATTCTGGTAAAATAAAATCTCAAATTTGTCAAACCAAATTCTGTTAAAATCAAATTTTAAAAAAAAATCTCAACGTCTGTTGAAATGGTGTTCATCAATGTTAAAATAATAGTAAGATGTTGATTTGGAGTATTTTATAGAATTCAAAAAATTTTTGTATGGTTCCCTAATTTTTTTTTTTCTTTTTCTTTCTACCCAAATTTTAGTGAATACAAGATGTGGTTAGAGTTCTAAATTTTACTTCAAATCAAAATGGGATAAAATTTAAAAGTTCAACATGGAAATATCCCAAATTCTTCGCCAAATTAAAACTTGAAAGAGTGTTCAAATCCAATTCAAAACTCCATTTGAATAATAAAAAAAATAATTTAAAAAAAAAGTTCTCCAGGTTAAATTGGTAATGGAATTTCAATTATCTCAAATCCAAATTTGGTTTGGGTACATCCCAAAGTTTGTAACATATTGGAATTTGACTAAAATTCAAGTTAAAAAAAACCCTCAAAATTCAAGTCAAAATTGATTTGGATAGGGTAAGAAAAAAAATCATGGTTGAATTTAATTTCTCCCCAAATAAAATTTGGGTATAATCCAAAATTTTATCTTAAATCGAGGTTGGATTTAAATTCAAATTATATTCAAGCTCAAAATTTGGAATTTTTATGTCAAGTTAAAATTTGGACATACTTCAAATTTAATTCCAAACCAAAATTTGGCCAAAATTAAAACTTTGAATTATATTCCAAATTCAAAAAAAAAAAAAAAAAAAAAAGGGAAGAATTCAAGTTTTTTTTTTTTTTTTTGCGCCACCAATTCGTGGTAAATTTCAAAATTTTACCTCAAATCCAAATTTCCTCAGGCTCCAAATTTCGCCTAAAACATGAGTGAACTAGAATTCAGATTTTATTCTAAGTTCAAACTCAACCTGAAAATAACCTCAAATTCTACTCTCAGCTCAAATAAAATTTGGGGTAGCCAAGGTTATGAAGAAAAAATTATGGCCAAGTCATCTTTTTCGAGATCCACCCACACATATTTGTGCATAAATCTCGAAAAGGGGGCATTTGTTGGCATAGAAATTTTTCTTCAGGTAATTGTCTAAGTTCGTGAAATTAAGATATGCTAATTTCACGAAATTAGATTGAATTGGGTTCAATTTAAATTTAAATTCAAATTCATTAAGATAATTGGGTCAGAAGCCCAAAGTTTCAGGGCCAAACCCATGGATGAGCCCAAATACATTTCAGGGCTGAGTCCAATGAGCCCAAATACATTTCAGGCCTAAGCCCATGGGCCCAAACGCAACCAAGTCCAAGCCCAAGCCCATGAAGCCCTTTAAGAAACTCTCTAAATAGGAGGCATGACTTCTCATTTTGGGGACGGTAGAAAGAAAGGAAGAAGAGAAAGCTCTCAGAAGAAACCGAAGATTGAAGCTCCTTCTGCAAAACCGAAGATCGAAGCTCAGATCCTCATCAAATCCAACTGCAGAATTGAAGAACAAGATTCTGATCATCTTCAAATCCCAACACAGAACTGAAGAACGAAGTTCAGATCCTCTTCAAAACCCACTGCATAATCGAAGATCAAAGCTCAGATCCTCGTCAGATTCAGCTACAGAACTGAAAAACAAGGTTCCGATCATCCTCAAATCCTGCCGCAAAACTGAAGAACGAAGCTAAGATCGTCTTCAAATCTCGCCGCAAAGTGAAGATCAAAGCTCAGATCCTCTCCAAATCCTGTCGCAGAATTGAAGAACGAAGCTCCGATCATCTTCCAATCTCACTATAGAACTGAAGATCGAAGTTCAGGTCCTCTTCAAGTCCTCCTACCAAATCGAAGACTGAAGCTCAGAACCTCCTGCAGACCTAAGGACTGAAGTCTACCGCGATCCATCCAGAAGAATCCAAATCCCTCTGAAGAACAAACCTTCAAGATCAAAAGCTTCTTGAAGACTCTGTAGATCAAGTTAACTTGAATTTGTGAGAGAAAGCATCAAAGGATTGTAACTAGACATTGTAATCCGCTACACTTATACAGAAATCAATACATACAAGTAGTTTCACGAATCAAATTTCTCTTCCGAAATCTCGTGTGAACAATAACGATATTCCTTTTCAGTTTAAAAAAAAAAACCTTAACTAGCGTTATGGTAAGATGAAGCCCATCAGCCTAATTCAAAGCGTTTTATTTTTCCTTCTCCCCATCTTTGTCTGCCTCTGCATTAATGGTTGAAATAATTTCTTCATTTAGCCTCTCTATTCAGTTCTTAAAGCTTGCATCGTTTAGAAAGATTATTGTCAGAATTTGCGATACAGGGAAAGTGAGATGAAGAAGAAGGTGGTTGAATTTCACTCAAGGTAACTTTACAAATATTAATTTTCTTTTTGATAAATTGTCTTTGATTACAGAAAGATGATGGATGCAAACTCCAACCAAACATTCAAATTGTACAAAAAGATAAAAGTATTCAAATCCAAAATCCAAAAAGATTAAAGAGTGGCGTTATTAAAACACCAAACTTACTTCAATGAATCTAATCTCCGATCTCCTTCTTTAAACTGAATGACAAGGTCAGTAACAGTCTCTCCCGTTTTTCTTTCTTGGTCAGTACATTTGGGCGATCGTTTTCCCTTTCTCTCTCTCAAGTCTCAGGCACGGAGGAGTGATTTTATGCGAGGAAGGAGATTGCATCTCATCCATTTTCCAGTCTTTCCCGTTTTGTTTTGTTCCCGTTTATTTGTTACCATTCGGTGATTGTCATTATAAAAAAGAAAATTAAACAACTCCTTTATTCTTTCTTAAGTTCTAATCTGTGTTTTTCAAGTAAGCAGAAAAACATGGATGGATATTGGAAAAATACCAGTAACAGCTAGGGAGTAGAAAATCGAGGAACGTTGCGGCGGCACGAGCAGAAGAAAGACGATGGCGGCGACGGCACGAGCGGAAGACAGGCGGTGGTGACACTGAGCTCGGAGGAGGAAACGACGTGAAGAAGAAGAAAATAAGCCGTAAGGATTTCGTTCTTCTGTTTTTTCATTTTTGTTTTGTTTTACAGTGGGCTAAAACAATGGGCTGAGCTGTTTATGGGGAAAAAAAAAGACGAAATTTAGTGGGGGAATGGGGATTTGATGAATTTTTCTTTCCTTTTTTTTATGTTAATTATTAATAATATGTATAGATTTAATCATCCTTTCAAAATTTAATTTGTCCAACTTTTTTAATTCATTTGAGATTGTTTTCTTTTTTATTTATTAATTAATTTTTAAATTAAATAAATATTAAAACAGTTTGTTTAATTCATTTGAGATTGCTGTCTTTTTTTTTTTTTAATTTTTAAATTAAATATATATTAAAGTTAAATATAAATTTTATATTTTCTTTTTTACCCCAACTTAATTTGATATATTTTATTTTTCCTTTAAAAAGCTACAACTTTTTTTTATTAAAAAAAACATTAAGTTGAATTTTCAAAGAAAAATAATTTTCCTTCATAAAAACAATGATTTGTTTTTGTCTTAATTAGTTATTATTTTTCTATTTAAAATTTAAATCTAATTAATTATTTTTGTTTCTATTTTTTTAAGCAAAATCCATTTTCTTCTAAATGGCGTTAGCTTTATGCTGAACAGAAAGAGAGATTTACAAAACCAAATAATAGTCATAAGAGTTCAAAAAAATAATAATAATAATAAATGGATGATTTGCAAAAATAAATAAATAAATAAAATAAAAAATCATAACAATTTCTATTAGAGATAAGTAAATGATTAAATAAAAAAATCAATAGCTTCAGTAGGCGATGAAAGAGACTAAATATAAAATCATTGAAGGAAAGTTATTGCAATGAAATAATTATTGTAGGCAACTGACAAAGGGGGAATATTTTTGCTATGCGATGGCGACGGTGATGCCTAAGAGTGGCCAAAGCAACATAGATGAACGTTATTTGTAGAAAAGTAAATTAGAAACATGTGTCTAAAAAACATTTAAAGAAATACAAGAGAAAATCTAAAGAAATACTAGATGAAGGTTGTAACGCCCCAGGTTTTCCAACCCTTAGCCTAGAGACGCTACTTCAACCATATAAACCCTTATCTACGGAACTGGACCACTCAAACCGGATGTACCGAAAATTTCGGCAGCATAACGACGTAAAATGGCCTGAACCAATTTTTTCACACCTGATATAAATATCAACACTTCTAAATCATGCAACAAGCCAAAACTCCACCAAACTTCAATCAGATTTCACAACCTATCTCCTCTAGACAAATCAAGGCTCATCACATCATACATTAACTCAAAAATCATGCAGCGGAATCATAAATTCATTCTATTAACAAAGGAGCTAGTCCACTAGCTATACAATTTATTAAACTCATCCAAACTATCCACCCTAGTTTATAAACTCGAAAACAAGTCATTCTCCTACTAACTTATTACAGCACCAGGAAAACATAACAACACGGAAACTAACACCCTAGGAATCTTTCCTCGCAGTTCTCCTCCTCGCCACCAAGGTCCGGATCATCCTCGGTACCTGCAACATCTAAAATGTTTGGGGGAAGGTGGGGAAGGGGGTATCAGTACAACCGTGGTACTAGTAAGCAGCTCACACTCACCAAACCACAAACATCAACAACGCAATCAACATGCCTTACACACGCATCCAACATGCTTTCACAACCACAAGCAAGCATCATGCTTATGCAACTACAGATATCCAACAGGCTACTAAGTCATAAACTAACAATATGCTTAAAACTACAAACTCGTGCAAATGCAACACACTATGCAACACACGCACTAGACTCCACATGATTTCCGCGTCATGCTCCGCAACTACATGATTTCCGCGTCATGCTCCGCTACACATGAATTCCGCACCATGTGCTGTGCTACTTACATGATTTCCGCGTCATGCTCCGCTACACATGAATTCCGCACCATGTGCTGTGCTACTTACATGATTTCCGCGTCATGCTCCGCTACACATAAATTTCGCGCCATGTGTTGCGCTACTTACATGATTTCTGCGTCATGCTCCGCTACACATGAATTCCGCACCATGTGCTGTGCTACTTACATGATTTCCGCGTCATGCTCCGCTACACATGAATTCCACGCCATGTGCTGCGCAATTTACGTGATTTCCGCGTCACGCTCCGCACCTACCCCACATGAATTCCGCGCCATGTGTTGCGCCCCTCTTACGTGATTTTCGCGTCACGCTCCGCACTCACAACCCACGTGATTTCCGCGTCACGCTCCGCTACACATGAATTCCGCACCATGTGCTGTGCCTCACACCCGACTCATGCTACACATCCCCCATGCAACATGCAAGCCAGACTCATCAATGATCATGCTTAAGGCAAGTATCTAACATGCTTATACTTCCTAAGCACATACATCTCAAACAACACAAAAAGTACATTTCATGATTCATACAAACACTCTAAAGATCACAACGCAGCAGTTCATATACACATTTCATACATAGCACATATACGAGTAAAGCAAGTAACAAGCGAACATGCTCCATGCAGTCAAACAAGTTTGGTAAGTAGAAACTACTTACCTATAGCGCTCCTAAGCAACTCCAACCAGCTTAAAGCAACCAAGATGAACTCCTAAATTACAAGGCAACTAAAAGGGGTTAGAATCTACCTAAAGACCTTAAGAAAAGCTTGAAAAGCCAAAACCCACTTACTAGACCTATTATTTTACCAAACAGCCTTCAGCATTTCCCAAACTAAAAACCCAAAAGCTTTAGTCCATGGGCAACCATGTCTAAGGCACAACGGGCCATGGGTAACGTTGAACGACCATATTTAAGGCTTTTCAACCGCTGGACAGCAAGCACAAAAAGTGTATTTAGAGATTTGAAGGGCTCCTAGAGATTGGACAACACTACTCGAGCCTAGAAAATCGATAGGTGATATTTAAACATGCTTTTTAAACCACGACCAGCAATCACGATCCATTTTAAAGCATATTCTAGGACCTATCACGACTGGCCAACACTTGAGGGCCTAGGTAACCAATGGGTAACGACCTAAACATGATTCTAAGGCTAGGATAACCATTGGACAACACACTTTTTAACGCTAAAAGCGAAGGAACAACAAGAAACCTTACCAAACGGACTCGCTTTCACGAAAGGCGGGTTATTCTAACCTCTAACAACGTGGTAGAACGCTCCTTGGGCAATGGGTATCCAAGCTGAAGTGTTTCGAACCTTATCGAACACTTTTACGGCGCTGCAGATCAGAAAATCCAGCCAAACTTAATTTTCCAGCACCTAAACACTATGGGTAATTAATCCTAACACCATACAAGCATGGGTAAGAGATTAAACTTACCGAAAACGCCAAACGACACCAACAACAGCCGAGACGTTGCTGGACAGAGGCGGAATCGACTGAAACGGGAACGACAGGGCTCCGAATCGCTTGACACGCGAGATCTAACAACATTGAACCAAGAGAAACTTAGATCCAGCCTTAAAACCACAAGAAAAGGAAAGGAAAGAGGTTTACCCACGGTTTTTAAGGCTGATACGCGAAGAAAACGGTGCTTCCGGTTGCTGTCCGCGCAAGATCTAACCAACAAGGACTAAAGAGAGTTAGATCGGGCCTTATCGAATACAAATGAGTGAGTATGAGGCTTACCCACGAGTTCTTCTTGGCCGAAAATGCAAGGGAACGAGAGAAGGAAGAGATGCGGCAGCTTCGATCTGGGTAGCGGCGGCACTACGACTCACGAACGGCGGCGCTCGGCTGCAAGGAGAAGCGGCGGCGGCTGGACTTCCACGCGCGAAGAGAAGGGAGGGACGGTGGCCTGCGCGACGACCACGAGAGGAGAAACGACGCGGAGAGAGAGAGACCCACGACTAGGCGTGTCGACGGCGGCGGCTGCAGAACCTGGGCGGCGGCGCGATGACCGGCGGCGACGCGAGCTGAGCGGCGGCGGCGCGAAAACGGCTGAAGGGGGGGTTCACGCGTGAAGAGAGAAAAGAGATGGATGGAGAGTTAGGGCTTTTTCTTCTTCTTTTCCTTTTTGAGATATTTCTCTTTTTTTTTAATACATAACCAACCAAAATGCCCAAAATAGCACTCCAAGAATAGAACTCAACTTAAACCTCTAAGATAGCATGAACTTTTCAACACCATCCTTATAACCACAGTAACTTGGAATTTAACTAGCGTTAAGAAGGGATTTAATTACTTTAACGCTCATATCCCAAAATAATTTTTCAATGCCTTGATATTAAATTATAAATCCATATCAAAAGCCCAAATGATAAATATATTTTCGTTCGACTTTATCCATGGAATTTAAATAACACCCAAAAAGCACGGGCGTCACAAAGGTCATAAATATGTATTATTATTATTATTAATGAGTCTTATATGTAGAAAAAATTAAAATTAATTATCATTTCATTTTAAATTATAATTAAAATAAAAATCATATATTTGATTATTGCAAGTATATTGGATACTGTGATATTTATTAACAGTTATTTAAAAAAAATGCATGTTTGGAATAACTTTTTAGGTGCTTAAAAACATTTCGTTTGCTTTTTCAAAAAAAAAAAAAAAAAACATTGCTTTTGCACATCAATTACATTTGAAAACATTTAATATACAAATATTTGTTATAAATTTGAAATTAAAATTTACATACCTGAATAAGATGTTATACTTAATATATTCTCTTTTATAAAATTAAACGATATTCTAATTTCTAACTATTTTTTATTTATATTTTCATACTTTAAATTATAGTGATAATTTTTCACGTGCATCGCACGTGTTTTTTATTAGTATATCTATACTATATTAAAAAGTGAGGATGTTGGAAAAACTTTTTTGGACACTTTTGTCCTTTATTTAATTTACTAATTTACAAATATACCATTAATGATTAATTATATAAATAGTATAATAAATAAATTAATTAATAATTAATCATCACTAATAAATGTGTAGGATTTATTAAAATGTTAGAATACAAAAGGTTTTTCCTACAACTCTTTTTAATTATAATTCATAATTCATAATGAAATTTTAGAAGTTATAGAATTCAAAAGGTTTGTAACTCTCATATTCTACTACTATAAAATGGGTTCTTTATCCACCATTTTCTTCACCAATACTTGAGTTTTCATTCTTCCATCATTTTTGTTCTCTTTATGTTTTCTTTGCTCTCAATACTTTTTCGATCTTCTAAATGTTTCAAGGTGTTGATCGGTACGTTCAAATAGCAAGGGATCCATGTGCCGAATCTATATCCTAGATCATAGACTTTTGAGGTTACAATTTCACTTTGTTTTTTTTTTTTTTAAAAAAAAAGAGATACTTCATTGGATTTGTATTTGTATATCAATATTTGTCGAGTGAGCAACTCTATTTTAAGAAATGAGTGTATATTTAGTATATTAAAAAGCTACAATCTTTGAAAAACTTTTTTAGACTATCATATCCCTCCTTTAATTAATATATTTACGAAATCTACCCTTGGTAATTAATAAAATATAATTTATAAATATAAATAATTAATTATCAACTATAATAAATACATATAAATTAAAAGATTTATTTAAAAAAAATTGTCTTTTTATCTTCCACGAAATTATAGCTTAGTTATAAAATTGGAAGAGTTTTGAAATTTTAAAACTCTAACAACTTTTTCATACTCTTTAATTGAATTTATTATTAATATATTGCTAATAAATTACATTGAATATAATACCTTAATTTCAACATTTTCTAATGAGTTCCTCAACGTAAAAAAAAAAAAAAAACATTTTCTAATGAAATATGCTTAATATTCATACATATATTATGAAATATTACTTTAAATTTGTTAGTTTTATATTATCAACTATGTGTGTAATTTTTTTTTAGACAAGTAGAATATTTTTATTCATATAGTTAATATTGAAGTTGCTAAAATAATTTTTAAAAATTACTTAAAAGTAGAATATAAAAAGTTTGTTTGTTTTATCTTTTAGAAATTAATTTTGAAACCCACACCTTATCATTTGATTATAATTAATAATTATTAATAATTAAGTTTTAAAACTTGGAATTTCTAAAGTTTTGTAACATTCTTCAACTTCTACAACTATATAAGAGTTCTTCCCTACCATTTTTTCTACAACAAAAATTGAGTTTCCTCTTTCTTATTTTGTTTTTATTTTTATTCTTCCCTCAATTTCCTCTCAATTTTTCTATATTTAGAATTAGATATTAGATACATGAAGATATAAATTCGTTGGAGAGGAACATTCGAAGAGAACGCAGAAATGTGTGCCCATTGCTAGCAACAACATGCAAGGAATAGTTGTGCAATTGTACGATTTTTTGGAAGCATAACCCTTCATTTGAGATGTTTTTGTTGTATTTTATTTGTGTATCGTAGAAAATAAAAATAGGGGTGGAGTGTAATAACTCACAACACAAATTTTTTTCTATGAATAGCAAAGTATCAACTATATGTCAATATTTTCTAAAATATTTTTTGTTAGTTTTATTTTAAGCACCAATGAAAATAGATGCTTCAACAAAACTATCTCAAACATATGTATCAATTCCTTTTATAAGTATTTTCAAGTTATTTTATTTAATATTGTTGTGTTGTTTTAAAAGTTAATGCAAGGTAGAACTCTTTTAATTCTTACATAAATTTTAATATTATCAATCTAATGTGATTAATCGTTAGTTTTCTCTTCATTTGACCATAAAAATAGGAGGTAAAATGACTATTATCTATCTAATATACATGTGTGTGGGAGGCGGGGGGGGGGGGGGGGTGGGGGTTATATTTTATTTCATTAATTACATTGCGATATTTAAACACAAATACCTACACCATAATATTTAAATTAGTCAAATAATCTAAACTAATATATGAGAAAACCTATATTTTTTATAAAATAAAATGAATCAAAAGGTTGAAAATTACAAATAACTTGATAATCTTTTATTATTATTATTTTGAAAAGGTAACTTGATAATTTATTAAATCTTAGGATAAACAAATTCAACTGAATAGAAAATTAGATAGGATGAATGAAGATTTAAATGCACTTATAATTGTTCATAAATAAATGGGATGTAAAGAGGGAGAATAGGAAGAGTTTTGTACTCATTTATACAAACTTGAAGACACATAAAAGAATTTAAAATGAAGTTTAAGAATTTCAAAAGTTTTTTTAACTCATCGATTTTTCTTGAATAACTATAGGAAGGACATTTTTTTAAAAAAAATAAAAATAAAAATGCATATGATGAAAGAAAATGAAAGTTAATTTTATAGATTTCATTTGATCTTACAATAAAAAATTATAATCTATATTTATAATATAATAAATATCACAAATTTTAAAAATATTTTTGGACTATTTTACCTCTTTGTCATATCTTAAATTTATAAATCATGTCACTAATAATTATAAATTTTATATGATTAATTTAACTCATAAAAATAGCATTTAAAAGGTTAGAATTTGAAAAGTTAGTTACTAACTTTAATCATAACAAAGATGTTAAGAAGTTAGATTCTTAAAAGGTTTACAATTTTAATAAATTATACTTTTAATCTTAATCATAAAATATCATTTAAAAGTTTAAAATATGAAAAATCCTCAAATTTATAATATATATATATATATATATATATATATATATATATATATAATAATAATAATAATAATAATAATAATAAATGCTACCATTTTTTTTTTGAAAAATTAAATACTACCATTTCAAAAAGACATTTTTTGAATCACCCTTTTATCAATTTATAAATTTACTGAGCATGTCTATTTACATTTTTAATACCTATAAAAAATTAGTATGTGAATATGAAAAGTTTTGCTTATTTATTTTTAGCTATTTATGATTTTATATTAAATTGAAATTCATAATGAAATTCAAAAGGATCGAGATTGGAATTTTAAAAGTTTTCTAATTTACTCCTTTGGTGTATGTAAATGCACATCTCCTCCATTCCTTTTCACAACGATTTAACCCTTTTAAGAGAATGAGTTGCCTATGTGCTATCCCAAAGAATAGTGGAAAAGAAATCATTTGAAATATAATTGGAAGATTGATATCATACCAATTGATGATCAAGATCAAGCTTAAACTTCAAATTGCGAGTGTCATTAAATTGAGTATAGAAATATTTTTCTTAAAATAAAATGACATATCTTTTAGTATAGAAATATTTTTTTCCAAAATAAACAAAAAAAAAAACTAATTTAAAATATTATAATAATTAATTAACCATATATTTAATTTTTCAAATAATTATTTTGAATAATATTTCAACTAAAATATTCAAAATTTTAAATATTTTACATGTTTTAAAATTTTAAAATACACGTGCATCGCACGTGGTAACACACTAGTTATAACAAAACATAAATATGCATGAAAACATGCTTAACCTATGGTGGGATCTAGCTAAATGACATTCATAAAAAAATAAATAGCTATAAAGACCGGTATTTTGGCACCCTAGGGCAAAAATAATGAAAAATTACAATAATAATTCAAAATGTAGCCCTAAACCACCTCGAACCGTGTTAGAATCGCCCAAACCGGTCCTAATCACTCGAACCGGTCCAACCAACCAGTTATAACATACACTTGCATCGCACGTGGTAACACACTAGTTATAACAAAACATAAATATGCATGAAAACATGCTTAACCTATGGTGGGATCTAGTTAAATGACATTCATAAAACAATAAATAGCTATAAAGACCGGTATTTTGGCACCCTAGGGCAAAAATAATGAAAAATTCCAATAATAATTCAAAATGTAACTCTAAACCACCTCGAACCGTGTCAGAATCGCCTAAACCGGTCCACCAACCAGTGAACCGGAAAAAACCGAATTCTGAACCGCCCATACCATCACATGCGCACGGAAGAAAAACTAGCATTTTACCAGACTCGAACTCGCGCCCTCAACAAACGCAACTTAACGCCTAACCACTGTGCCACGACCTGGGTTCAATATTATTGAGACGCAGAAATATATTTATTTTCAACGCTCAAAAAACTGCTTCACGCGCACGTTAAAAAAAAAAACGATCCATGACCAGCTTGAACCGTCGACATCACGCGTGGTAGTTACGAGCGCACGCCACTGCTCCACATTCCTAAGTTCAAAACTTGTTGAACGCAAATTTAATTTATTTGTAACTGCCTGAGAAACTGCTGTAATACACGTTCCGCACGATGCGTTCAACGCTCTGGAAATCTGAAAAACTTCCGTCAGCGTCGAGACGCTGTAGGCAAAGCGGCCCGACGCTGGCCCGATTTTTTCCAGCACCTGATGTTCAGCATCGCGACTCCATTGAGCAGAGTCGCGACGTTACGCCTCTGGGCACATACTGTCTTCGATTCCCGCAGCCGTTCTTCTACGATTTCAACCCCGATTCGAACATCGATCAATAAATTGATCCTAAAACTCTAGACACGAACTTACAAGACTTGATTTACAATAATTTTGCCCCAAAACATGAGCCCTTACATGATCAAATCATACAAAAATTGTAAATCTAATGCCAAAACACCTAAACAGTCTTTAAGCAAACCAAACATTCATAATGCAAATCGATCCCACTAAAAACCAATGCAATTTTCGAAAAAATAAAATTGATTAAACGATTTGGCTTTGATACCAATTGAAGGGTTAAAATCCGTATGGCAGCGGAAACAATCAAGACCAATTCGTTTCACAATTTCGTTTACGAAAAACCAATACATTGACAATTAGAATTCAGAAACAATTTCTAAATAAAAAATCGATTAAGCATGCTGTAATTTACAATCTAAACAATTTTAGATTAAGGAAACTTACATGATTTGAAGTAGAAATCAACACTATGCTCCAAAATCTCTATTAATCGACACCACCTTTACGGATCACCAGCTATATCTCTTGGGTTACTTGAGATTGCGATTGTGGGATCGCCGTGACCTTGAAAGGGAATTTTTCAGCAAGAACAATGCTGTTTTTAGAGAGAATTGAGCGAATTTTCTAAGAGATTTTTCTCTTCTCTATCTTTTGCGTGAAACTAGAGAGAATGGGGAATCAGTTGGGTAACCCCTCTCTAGCCAATACGTAAGATTAGGTTAGGATAACTCCCTAACCTTATCCATTGATCTAAACCCATTAGATCTGGACCATTTAATTATTATCAAATGATAATTAATAATTATTTAAATAATAATAATTACTTACTTAATTAATTAAAATTTATTTAATTAAACCAATTTTAATTAAATCAATTATAACATATAGTTTTAATTCAATTAAATCATATTCAATTGAATTAAGTAGGTCATTCAATTAATTTAAATTAATTGATCCCACATTAATTAAATATCAAATATCTAATTAATTTTATAATTGAATCATATTCAATTTTATCTCTCTCATTTAACCTATAGTTTTAATGTGCATCTAGATGTACATTATCATAGACTATAGTATTAATTTGATTAAATCATATTTAACCAAATCAAATTAATTAATTCCCAATTAATTAATTCATGAATTAATCAAATATCATATATTTAATTAAATTCATAATTCTCTCATTAATTAATTTTGAATCATATCCAAAATTAATTTTATTATAAAGTTTAATTCATTAATTAAACTTATACTATAATGTATCTCCATACATTATATTAATTGCATCAAAATACAATTAACTTAAATTTCCTTTAATAATCAAGACTATATTATCTCAAACCCGTTATGAGTTAGCAGGTGGACCTAATGGACCTACAGATCAGAAGCTCCAATGATACGAGATTGATCAGCTAAACTCATTAACTGAGTCAATCAACATTCGTTAACCATGGGTCACTCCACTTAAGACCCACAGTTGCACTCTTCTCACTGTACAATATTTCTGTGTCCACGGATATCGACCAATGTAGTAAGTCAATCCTTCAGGTGTGTTCGTAACACCAGCTGGGTCAAATTACCGTTTTACCCTTGGGTTACCTCTGGATCCTTAAGTACCACTGATCCCTCTAATGAACAAGTTGTTTAGGGTCCAACCATTAAACAGGAGTTCCTCTCGGGCCAGGAGAGGACGGTGCGCCTTTGTTCAAGACCCGGAATCATCCCTTAAGGGAACACACATCTACTTGTCCCAATAGGGGAAGGAGTGAATTCCATCCTGTATTGTCATGTCCCCAGCCCCACACTCGGTCTTGTCCCCAAGAAGGTAGGCTTATTGAGTCCGTGTGGAGGCCACTCTCACTCGTACTAATCAAAGGACAATCCCTCGTGAGAAGGAGTTCATGACACACTCGGGATTAATATTGAGTTACCTAGGTCATCCTATTGAAACAGTAACCTAACTAGTTAACGGTGTTACATCTAGTGGTTTACTATTTCATGGCCGGTCTTATGCAAACTCATTGCATAGGATACCCTCGCTCGCATGTCTCCTACATGAATGCCTTGGATCAATACGTCTGTATCAAATACAAAGCGGGCCGATCACATAGTGTTACCAGGATAAGGACCAGGATAAGGTACCCAACCTTATCCCTGTACTATATACCTTTTAGGTTGTTACTTGAACATCAATCCCCGTATGTCCCCACATACTAGGTCAAGTTACATGTAAACAACCTTGGATCTTAGTTTATTGGATTTGGGTCATATTGTGCAATTCTAGACTTAATATGACAATAACACTTTATTGATACAAGTGTATAATTCGTTAATCATTCACTATCTACGAGTTTTAGGACATAAAACCCAACATTTAGATCGTGGTAGGAAAGATTGACAACCTTGATCGCGCCCTTTCTAAATTTACTTGCTAAATCTTAGTAGCATATAGGTTAACGTTATGTTTTTACGCATGCGTCCCTAAAACGGAATTATTTAATTAATTGTAAATGTGGTTTGTTGCCCGTTGCATGTAAATTAACTCGGCTAGATCCCATTGCGGTTTAGGTTAATTAATCGGCCAATTAATTAGTTTAAACTAGAATCAAACTTAGTGTTTGCATGTTTTTGATAGTGGATCATGATTCTCGATTTGTTGCCGGAATATGCCGAGCTTAAATTTGTTTTGACTTATTAGTGAAATTGATGATTTAATTGACTATCCCAGTTGCATGATTTTTGAGGTATTGATATCTTTCCTTAATTTGATTTTCATACTTTCCTTTTGCAACATTTTTCTTAATTGGTTTTCTTTCCATATTTACTTTCTTTCCAAATATAAAACCCCCCCTTTTGGTTACCTACAAAAATAAGGAAATTAATATTTGTTTGCATAGACTCCCTGTGATCGACCCCGGCCGCTACTGCTACAAGTTAGCTTTAGAGGTTGAGGATTATAAATTTATTTGATAAGAGACCTCGACAATCTCTTCCATCAATAAGGTACCCAACATCATCCCTATACTATAAACCCTTTAGGTTGTTTCTTGAACATTGATCCTTGTATGTCCCCACATATTGTTCAAGCTACATCATACAACCTCGGATGTTAGTTTATAGGATTTAGGGTTATTTAATGCAATTCTAATTACAACAAATTCAACAACTTTATTGAATAACTTCAATAAGACTTTATTGATAAAAGGAAAATTGCAATGGGTAGCAAAAATTATTAGGATATTTGCAAATCTAGCTATGATTTTTTAGATTTGCAAACATATCAAAATTTAAAAAATCTGATTTCCGTGTTTTTTATTATTCCAGTTATATCTTTGTTGGCATATCAACAGGTATATTAGTAGTATATATAATATACTTTATAATTACTAATATATGAAATATAAAGTATATCAGTTAACTGATATACCAAATTTGATATACTTGAATGAATACAATGTTATACCTAATATACTAATGATATACCTAATATATACTTAAATTGATAAGCATAACATTTGATATACCTGATTAAATGTTGATATACCAATGATATACTTGATATATTACTTTCTTTACTTATATTTGTTGTGTTTTCTTTTCTCTTTATTGAATTATGTTGTGTTATTTACATATTTTAAATGAAATGTTTGTCTTTTATAACATAAATGTTTGTCTTCTATACCTGTTATGAATGTTGATATACCATTATTGATATACCTCTTTTTTTTTTTTTTTTTAACTTCCCTCATTTTTTATACTTCTCAAATAATTAATAACATTGATATTGAAGGTGTTCATATAACACATGCGGAAGCAATTTTAGGATCGGAGGCACTTAACTACATCAATTTTAGAAAATGAAAACATGTTGTCCAAATATCGTAAGGAGAGAGCATAATTTTTACCAACCTTTTTGGAGACCGATTTAGCAACTCCCTTTGATTCCTTTGATCATGAACGGTGTGTGGACCACCTCTAGTGTCTTCCCTATTATTCTCCAGGGCAAGAACGACTTGTGGGAGTCTATAGAGATAGGGAATGGGAAGAGAATGCTTGAAGGTTCAAGCACTAGAGAGATATATGGAGATGAGTGAGTTTGAGACCTAAATCCAACAGCATAACAATATGGAAAATGGCTATCTTGGAGTTGAATCTGATTCATACTCCTTATATAGACCTCTTTCATCCAAAGACAAGCTTCATGACACTAGACACATGGTGAAAATGCAACTCAAAGTGGATTCTAGGTGTTTAATTCACAACACATGCAACTAGTGCATGGTTGTGTTGTTTTCCACTATGCATCAACATGCAAGAGTGGGAATGCCACTAAATCCACTAAATTGAATGTAAATTCTGAATTTTCAGCTTGCAATTCATTCATATTTCAATTCAAAATTGAAATTGATTTCTAGGCAATTAATTGGGACATTTCCAAGTAATTTGACATGATTAATCCAATTAATCATTGTCACCTAGTGCGATGAATTATATATCATTCCTAATACATTTATATGGTATTTAAAACACTTCTAAATACCTTATCTCTCAATTTCTAATTTAATTCATAATTAAATCATTGTGTCAAACACATTTTACGATAATACCCTATTTCCCGTTTTTGAACGATTCAAAGAATCCTATCTTTTGTTCCAGACTTTGTTCCGATATGAGCTAGTAGGGGGACCTAGTGGACCGATAGATCATGGGCTCCAACGATTCAAGGCTAACCGACTAATCTCATTAACCAAGCTTAACCAACATTCGTTAACTACCAGGACACTCCACTATAGCCCGATAGTTGCACTCCCCTCACTATAGATTTATTTCCGTCCACTTGATTTAACTATGATTAGTAAGTCGATCCTTCACAGGTTGTTCGTAGCTATAGCTAGGTCAACAGTCCGTTTCACCCCTATAGTACTTCTAGTTCCTTAAGTCCCACTGATCCTCTAAAGAACAATTGGTTTATGGTCCAACCAATAAACCGAGTCCCTCTCGAGCCAATGAGAGGGCGGGATCCCTTTGTTCAAGCCCCGGAGTCAGCACTTAAGAGAACAACCTCTCTACTATCCCTAATTTGGGTAGGAGTGAATTCCTTCTCGCACGACTATGTCCCCTGCTATCTACCCATTCCTATCCCTGAAATGGGAGGCTTATTGAGTCGACGATACTGAGCCACTCTCACCTATGCAGATCTAAGGATAAGCCCGAATAAATAGGAGTTCATAGTTAGCTTAGGATTAAGATCGAGTTACCTAGGTCATCGCATGAAATAGTCAGTCTCGTCAGTAAACGGTGTTATAAAGCGAGAGTGACTTATTTCTCGGTCCTGGTCTTATGCAAACTCATTGCATAGGACGTCCCCACTCGCATGTCTCTACATGGACGATTTAGGATCACATCGTCTATACCATCTATAAAGTGGGCTGCGTCTCATAGTGTCCCCAAAATAAGGTACCCAGCCCTATCCCTATACTATAGACCGTTTTGGCTATTACTCGAGCTTGATCCACTTTTATGTCTCTACATAAAGCTCAAGTGTTCATCCTATAGCCATGGATCTTAGTTTATTGGATTTGGGTTTATTAAATGCCTTTATCGAATAATTTTGTTTAACATTCACTATCTACGAGTTTTAGGGCACCAATCTCAATAGATATATACTTGATTATGAGTAGCTAAATACATCAATGATAGAATTATTATTAAAAAAAATCACGAATATATATTTTTAACTGTTGGTGTATTATGAAGGTCGTGGAATGCAAAATTTGTTAGAAGTGTATCAATAAGATGCAATTTTAAGTATATCATTAGTGTATTAGTACTCATGAGAAATGACTTTTTAACTTAAGTTGTCCACGTGAGATTGGATGAAAAATTTTCAACAAAAACCTTATATTGCAATTGTTACTTAATATGTCATTATTATGTGATGCTCTTTGTGAATGGGGTTAAAGATGATTTGTTGTTCATGTGTACTTATGTATATGTAATTTGTTGTTTATTTGCAGGATTGAAGTAAACTTTACTGACGACAACAATGACCAAACTAACATTACTTTTTTGGAGCTAACATAGACTTAGTAAATGTCTACATTTGTATTTGGATATTTTTTTTTTGTTTTTATTTTTTGTAACTCTTAAACTTAGCAAGGCTTTGGATAAAATGTTCATATGTGAAACATACTTTTGTTGAATGCTTATTTGAATAAAGTGATGAATGCTTTGGTAAAATATTTATTCCTTGTGTTCAATGCTTATTTGTATAAAATGTAAATCGGGACAAATTAAATGAAATCGAGCCCTCAGATGACACAACTGAACATATATATATTTTCTATTGCCTATCATTTGTGCGACGAATTTAGGGTTTTCGTTGCAAATGAATTGAAATATGTGACAAAATTAACAATTTTCGACGCAATGCTTGGAAAGAAAATTGGTGTTTTAGTCAGACCCATATATGCGACGAAATAAATAATTAGTCGCAAGGCTTGCGATGAATTTCAGGTTTTCGTCGCAAAGATCTTGCGACGAATCGTTCCTTCTAGTAGTAGATATTTTGAAATGAAGTATGCGACGTTTTTTTTCGTTTCGTCGCAAGTTGCGACAAATTTACCTTTTCGTCGCAGGTTGCGACACATTTTAAAAATTCGACGCAAAATCTAACTTTCGACGATGCTTTAGAGACGTTTTTTGCGACCAATTTTTTTTCGACGCTAAAGATGCTTTCCGTCGAATTTGGACTTTTAGCGATGAACTTTTTTCGACGCTAAAGGTGAGATTTCTTGTAGTGTCACTAAAAATGTAATTTCAAGTATATTATTAGTGTATCAGTAGTATATTATTAAGATGATGTATAGTATATTAATGACATATTTTCCAACATGAGCATAGCTCAACTAGCATAAGATACATTCAAACGAAGAGGTTAGATGTTTAAATCCCCTATCACACATATTGTCCAAAAATAAAGCTAATATATCTAATTCTTTATTGATGAAGTATATCAAAGATATCTAAACTAATGAAAGCTCATGTGTATACTTCATAAATGAAGTATATTATATTCACGAAATATACATATGATATATTATATATGTAGTATATCAGTTGATTGATATACCAAATATCTAGTATATCAGTACACTAAATAAATGAATGATGTGCCTGATGTACAATATATCAATAACACCATTAATATACTTTTTAAACTTCAATCTTCCAGTGTGTTTTAGGGGTTTTTTTTTACTTTTCAACTTTAATGTATAGGCAGACCCACATTTTTTTTTTTGCTATATTTGCAATATTAAAAAATTGATTACATGGTTGCAAATTCCATTTTATTTTTTGCTATTCTTGCAACCGCCCCTTGATAAAATCAATTTGTTACATTTACTATATATGAGTTTTAGAGCATAAAACCCAACAAGAGTTATTATATCACTTATCGAATTTCGTCCAACAGAGGCAATTTCCTTATTGGAATTTGTTCAAATATGCTCCAATCCAAACCCACATCTACAACCAAAGCTTCTAAGCATTATGGGTAATTGTAGACCAACAAAAGTAAGGATATAGCATGCTGTTAGAGGACTAAATTTAGGGAAATTTGGGGATATGGCAGTTTAGTGGGGGGCGAAACTGAAACATAGCCAAAAGAAAAAAATAATCGAAATATGGCCACACGTGAGGTAGGCGTGACCACCATCAATATTTTTTTTCCACATTTACCCCAATTGCATTTTCAAACACCGAAGGGGGGGCCCTACGCACTTACGGTGTATCCAAACTTTCTCCCAACTGATTTTCCATTCTTCTCGGTTCAAATTATTTTGTTAGATTTTTCAAATCGTTTTCAAATTTAAACTAACAAACTTTCGTATATTAAATTAATATTAAAATAACTAAATACCATTTTTTCATAATTAATCGCGGGAGATATAAAAAATCTGGATTTTTTCTTCTACCGATGAGTTCATCGTTTAGTTGACACCAAAACATTTTCAGTTTCCAGGTGCTGCATCGTCGGTTTACAGAGGTTGCACACTGTATGCTCAATATACAGCAGGTATTTTTGGGGCTTCAGATTTGTGCACGTTTTGGTTAACATCATACCAGATGCACTCCACGCCGCCAGTTGGTTTGTTGAATGTGGTGGTTCTATTCAATGGGATGTGGGATGAAAACAATCAGTACAATCGGTTTACGTCCGACAGTGTGCCAGTACCGGAGGGATACACAATACAAGCGTTCAATGAATGCATCCGGAGCAAGGTATTTCCATCGAGCGAGCACATGATCACTCGATTAGCCATCTACAGGAATGGTATCAACAAGTCTAATATAATCTGGATCACCGACGACAGGGATGTTACTTGGTTCCTATCCAACATTGGCAATGGGATGGCTAGCGACATATGCGTTGTGGCTGACTGATAACTGCCCAAAAGGTAGTTATTTAGGCCTCATTTATATAGGGATTTGTGTGTCTTTTGTGCTTAATAGGGTTGGTTTTAGATATACATTATATGTTTTAACCCATTAGGAAGGATGGAAGCCTTGGAAATTACTTTGTGCAGATTATGCTGTTGGGTGACTTGAGGAAGCAAATTATGTGCTGCAGCAAAACTGGGAATAGAACTGCCACATCACAGCTTGTTAGCCAACTTCATGAACCGACTTCTGTTGAGTTATTTTCGGGATAAAGGAGCAAGGAGAGCCCTACACGTGTCCAAGTTGACCTAATTCAAGCCTCCTATCCTTCTATAAAAGGAAGTAGCCGTCCAAGTCAAAAGTATTCCAATTTCCCTTGGAAGCCGAGTAGTATAGAGAGGCTGAAGACCACTAAAAGACCATCATCCACAAGCTGATTGAGGAGATTATTATTTTCTTTATTATCTTGTGATGATGGATATGCTTACTCAGATTGTAATTCGTGTTTTTATGCTTATTATGTACTAAGTAGCTTAGGTGTTGGTTAGGAATAATGTGATTGCTGAACTTCATCTTTAGTAATATATTGACTATCGCATTTTGGTTAATTGTTGTGCTTATTTCTATTTTACGCCCGCCTGGCCAGCCGGTGTGAATACCTCTCTCTAGTTTCAGGGATGATTTAGAGAGTGTGTGACAATTATCCACACTACGATCATTGTGTATTGGTGAACGACAGTGACTGAGCTAGGGATGGCTAGTTGCCTAGTGCTCGATCGATTGTACTTCATTGGGGTTGAAACACATCCCAAAAGATCCGGAGTTCCGGGAGGAATCCGCTAATAATACTGCGAGAAATGCATGATCAATAATATTGCTAGAACATCTTTTAAAACAATCACTAAATCCTAACCAGCGCCTGTCTTTAATCTGCCTGCCTATTCGTTTATTTGTTGTTCTGCCATTTATTTTGCTTCAGCATAATTCTTATAAAACCCAATCATTTTTACCATCTTTGAAACCATTAGAAAGTTACACAAAGTAGATAAAGTGGAAGGTAATTCAGGACTCGGATTGATAATATTACTTGCTGCAGACTGTGTATACTTGCACAGGAATTCTAGAGTCTTTTTATACCACATTTTACTCACTCTAGGAGCCCAACACTGACCACTGTGAGGTAGATTCACACGTTGGGAATGCGGTGCATTTACAAGATGGAAATCACTGATTAACTTTGCAGCAGAACATCAAAAAAAATCACGCAATTATTGATTACGTCGATGTTGAAGGATCAGTATCTGTTATGGAAGACTTGGTGTTTCAAGACAAGGACCAGTTACGAAAGCAAATATACTTGCTTGTGTTAAGAAATAGTTTCCAGCTACGAACCATTAAGTCCAACCAGAAATCGTTTGTGGTTGGATGCAAGGACGTTTCGTGTTGTTGGTACATCCGAGCGTCTCGTCATTTGGACGGGGGTTTGTGGATGGTTTGTATGTTCGTGGACAGGCATGAATGCCCACTTGATATTGTAAAAAATGACCACAAGCAAGCCATGACGTGGCTTGTGGGGGAGTGTGTGAAGTCATTTCGAAAAGTAAACGACAAGGTCCAGGTTGCCCCCGTGATGTTATTAACTATATGAGGAGGAAACACGGTGTCAACATCAGTTATGACAAGGCATGGAGGGGGCAGGAACTTGCACTTACTGCCATCAGAGGGTCACCCGAAGCGTCATATGCACTAATCCCTGCTTTCTCTGCTACCCTGATCGAGAAAATCCCATGTTTGATGTTTTAGATAACATTCAAAGTTAAGTTTAAGAAACACGCATACAAAGTATTTTTTGATATATATATGTTACGCAAATTGCTAACTGGAAGTTTACGGGCCCAAGTTATAATATAGTGATTAAAAATCAAATGTCGTCATTTGGATTGGTTTTCTAGTTCCCCTAATTACTAAAGGTATATTCGCCCAATTTTATTTAAAGAAAAATATCGAGAAATATGCCAATTAATGAAAAACTACTCAAAGCAATAAAAAGATGGCAACTCAATGGAGAAAAGCCTTAGGGAATTCATTTCACCTATTAGATGCATGCACTAATTTAAGGAATAATTATGAATGAACATGTAACAATTTCATAAACCAAGGATTATTGATTATTAAAATCATCTCCCGAGTACAATTAATTCTTTACGCAAATTAAGAAATTTATATCCCCATCTAATTTCTACAACAAGTCTCAGCATTAATGATCAATCCTTAAAACAGTTTCTCAAGCAATCCCAAATCTCTCGATTGTAGAATCACCTAAGTCATGCAATTGATGATCTAATCTAAACTACCCTCTCCCGAGCAATTAGTTCAAAAAAAAGAATCATACAATCCGTGATCAAGAGATTGTAAGCATTAAACATTCAAATTGCATATATGAAACGCGTTACGAAACGTCCTAAAAAATCCCTAAGTTAATCCATACAAACTAATGGCTATATCAAGCCCCTAAGAAGCAAAATTTAGCTACACATGGTCTCTAAAATACAAGCAAAATAAGTCCAATACATGCTGAAAATCAGTACAAGAAACAAGAGAGAAAGATTAAACTCGCTAGCCGTGATTCCTGCGAGTTCCCGTCATGATCCAAGTTCCCAAAATCAAGCTCTCTTGGTCTCCTCACTCTTCTGGTCGTTTTTTCCTCTATAAAATTGTATTTTTCTCTTCAAAAAGGCCCCCCTGGTTTAGCAGCATCGCAAACAATAAATACTGTCCATTATGCGCGACAGTATTTATTTTCGGAATACTCATAGCATTGAGGTGCCGTGGAGTTAGCGTCTTGATAGCGAGATAAAATGTCGCTATTTTAGTCCACATTTATTAGGCTTTTTAGAGCTTTAATTGTGTTTTTATTGAAAATATTTAATGTATTCTGTTATTTGGTCTTTAGGAGCAAAGTTGTGGATTGTGTAGAAAAAGTGCCCAAAATGAAGCCATTCAAGCCCAATTTCCAGGAATGGGTCAAAGGGGAGTCAAAAGAAGTCAACCATGGAGATAAAGCCCAAAAAGAATTAAAATTGGCCCAAGAAAAGAAGCCCAATCCGCAGCTGGAAGTTCTGGAAAATGCCTAGCATCGAGACGCTGTAAGGACAGCGTCGCGACGCTGTCCATTTCTTGGGCGCCAAGTAGATGACATCACAGCGTCGCGACGTTGTGCCAAATAGCGTCGCGACGCTACCCCCTTTCCAAGCCTATATAAGGCGCCCCTTGGTGCCTCATTTCACCATCAATCAACACATTCTTCCATTCATTTCTTGCTTCCTTGGCTCCTTTGGGAGCCTCTCTCAAGGCTTTCTAGCCTTTTTGAGAGTTTCTTTAGTGGGAAATTTTTGGGGAATTTTGAGGAGCATCCTAGGAGGCTCAAGGAGTGTTCGGCGGGACTCCGAGCGTCAGCGAAAGGGTTTTTTTTCGACCGTCAATTCCTTTCCTTTTATTATGCTCTTAATTATGCTTTCCATTGTAAATTTTGTGGATATTCTAGCTATGAGTAGCTAAACCCCAATTTGGGGTCTTGAAATGAAATTATAGTCAAAATGTTTTTATAATTACCTGTCTCTTGCCCTTTCTCCTAATTATTTGTATGGATGTGCTTAATGCTTTATGCAATCTGGCCAATTGTGTATTGATCTGATTCTTAATGGAAACTCGATGGAGAGAAATTAGGATAGATCGTATTCCATGCAACTGGTTTAACTGCCCGTCGTGACAACAGGATTAGTTGATTAAACTTAGATTCCTAAAATGAATTACAGCGTAATAATTAATGATTTTTTTAATGGCGCTAAGGACACTTAGTTGTTAAAATGAATTAATTACAATTAGGGAAAACTGACAGGAGAACCTATGTGATTAACGAAGATTCTAAGATTATAATTAGTTGGGCAATGAGTTAGGATAATTATAATAAATGTTTAGCTAATAATTTATTTTCAAGACCCCTCTTCCCATTAAAAAAAAACTCTTTCTCCATATTTTATTTTTCTCGATTTATCAAATTGTTTCTTTAATTGCTTTGATTTTTAAATCCTTTTTAATTGCATGAACTGTTCCCTAAATATTATTTCTCCCAATTATTTTTAGTGCTCAAGAGATTTTTGCTTTGCTTAATTTTCACTTCGCCTCCCTGTGGATTCGATACTCGGTATTACCTACCGTTTTATATTACTTGTGACGACCTGTGCGCTTGCGGTTACCAACAAGTTTTTGGTGTCGTTGCTGGGGAGGCTTGATTTTTTAAGCAAATCAATTTTTCTTGACATCGAAAAGAAAATGGATAAATAGTAATTTAGGTGTAAATATTTTTTCTGTCATTAATTTGTGAATATTATTTTATTTTTGTTTTTTGGTTCTTTTGATTGATTGGGAGTATTGTATGCGAAGGAACAAGGTGGTTAATTTGTTTCCGCTAGATCTCAAAATTGACAGGACTCTTAGAACCATTTGTAGAGAGAAAAGATTAGGAGAAGCAATGGCCCACTAAGATGAAGCTCCCAAGGCAACCAGAGACTTCTTACAGCCAGTTCTCCCGATCGAGAATTCCGGAATTGTTTACGCCCCAATCCAAGCTACCGATTTTGAGTTAAGGACAGGATTGATTCAGATGGCGCGCGATAACTCTTTTAAGGGACATCCTTCTGAGGACCCACACTCACATCTGCAATCATTCTTGGAAATATGTGGGACGGTGAAAATGAACGGAGTTCCGGCAGACGCTATAAGATTGAGGTTGTTCCCATTTTCTCTACAAGACAAGGCAAAGGATTGGCTTGAATCAGTCGAGATGGGCAGCATTAGTACATGGGACGAGCTTGCCCAGGCTTTTCTGACGAAATTTTTCCCGTCTGCCAGGACTACCAATCTCCGGACTGAAATTGAAACGTTTAGGCAGCTTGATGATGAGCAGTTGTACGAGGCATGGGAGAGATACAAGGAAATGCTTAGGCGGTGCCCCCAACATGGATATCCTGATTGGCTCCAGGTGCAGTTGTTTTACAATGGATTGAATCCCTCCACCAAGACAGTCCTAGATACATTAGCAGGAGGAAGCTTTCTTTCCAAAACAGTGACGGAAGCCAAAGATCTGTTTGAGGAAATGGCGGCAACCAGTTATCAGTGGCCGACTGAGAGGGGAACAATTTCAAAGAAGGTTGGAATTTATGAATTAGATGAGTCGAGTTCGTTGAAGGCACAGATGACATCTCTGACCAATGCGCTGAACAGGCTGACTTCATCTGAGGTGGTCAAATTCATTTTCGCCTTAGCTGAAGGTTATTCAAAGAAGGACGGTTAAGATGTGGAAGAAGTCCAGTATGTGGGAAACAGACCATTTACTCAAGGAGTACCAAACTTCTACCACCAAAGTCTGCGTAATCACGAGAACTTCTCATACTGAATACGAAGAATGTTTTGCAGCCACCACCAGGTTTTGCATCATCCAGTGCCTGAAAAGAAGAATAACCTGGAGGAGATGATGGCTCTATTTATTAAAGAACAAAGAGTGTTGAACGTGAATCTCCAGACGACAGTTAATAACCAGGACACAGCTTTGAAAAACATGGAAGTTCAAATAGGACAGATCGCTTCGGCGGTGAATGCCCTTAAGAAGGGAAAATTTCCAAGCGACACTGAACCTAACCCAAGAGAGCAGTGCAAGATGGTGACACTAAGAAGTGGTAGAAAGCTGGGGATCAATTCAGAAAAAAAGAAGGAAGAATAAAAGAGCAAGGATGAAGATGAAAGGGCTAAGGCACAAAAAGCCTCCTTTAAAAGGTCCCAACATCCTCCTAACTCTATGAATTTGAATTGTGATTTTTCTAACAATTTTGCAGGAAGAAAAGAAGACAAAAAGCAGGATGACAGACATAAAGAGAAATTGAACGAGGAAGAAGTGGTTCCATGCAACCATCATGACAAAGGCTCGTACATTAGCCCGCTCAAGCGAAGGGGCAAATGTCCAACCTTTGACTACAGGGAGTTACCTTTTCCTCAATGCTTTAAAAATGTTAAATTAGATGAGCAGTTTTAGAAATTCTTAGAAATGTTTAAGAAATTGTCTGTGAATATTCCCTTAGTAGATGCTGTGTATAACATACCTAATTATGGGAAATTCATGAAAGAAATGCTTTCTAGGAAGAAAAGTTTGAAAAAAGAAAATTTTAAATTGTCTGAAAGTAGTAGTACCATCGTTTCTGGAAAGATGCCTTCTAAAAAATAAGACCCAGGGAGTTTTACTGTTCTCTACACTATCGGAGAAGTATCTTTCAATAGGGTTCTGTGTGATTTAGGTGCTAGTATAAATTTAATGCCCTATTATGTTTACAGGAAGATTGGTTTAACAGGAATGAAGGACACCGACGTCACTCTCCAGCTTCCTGATAGATCGTTTACCCACCTGATGGGTGTTGTGGAGGACGTGCTGGTAAAAGTCAACAAATTTATCTTCCCTGTAGATTTTGTGGTACTGGACATGCAGGAGGACAGAGAGGTACCTATTATTCTAGGCAGACCCTTCTTAGCGACTGGTAAAGCTGAGATTAGTGTGCATACAGGTAAGCTTACCTTGAACATTGATGATGAAAAAGTCGTGTTTAGTATTTTTAGCCAAGATGAGTCTGTATGTAGTTTGCATACTTGTTTTTCTATTGGTCCTAAATACTTGACTGACGATGATGAAGAGGTAGAGTATAATCTTGGCCTAGGCTTAGGAGAAGTGCTTATGGATGATGGGGATTTTGATCATAATGCATATTTAGATGACCCACTGTTTGAGAATGATTTAGAATTGCCTGACTTTGAAAATGAATTAGATTTTCCTGCTTGTGAGAATGAAAAATCTGGAGTTGATGATTTACCTTCTTTTGAGAATGAATGGAATTTACCTGAAATCGATGATTTTGATGATGATATTGATTTGCCTGACATTGAGGATGAACATGAATTGCATAAAAAAGATCACTTGATAGATAATTTTGAGTTTGATCATGATAATACTGAATCTATCGAGTCTGATCTTGATATTTCTAAATACATGAACCCTGAAAATGTTAATAATTTTGATTCGTGTCCTGGTGATGTATATAGTATAGAATTTGACCTAGAGGAACTCGAATCTGTGCATAGTATAGAATTTGATCCAGAAATGCTTGAATTCTTCAATTCTTCTGATAGTGAGTCATATGACAGCCTAGTTTAATCATTTTTCAATTATGAATCTGAGGAATCTACTGAGCATGTAGATATTGAATCTGATGAATGGACTGGTATGATTGATAAGCCACCTTTAGATCCCAGACCAGTTGATATCATAACGCTTGATGACTCTGTTAACATTGCTTTGCGATTAGAGATTTAGAAAAGAGATTTCATGCGGTTACTTATTTTCTGGAATGCTATTATAACAATCTCTTTAGTAAAGATGGGCCAAGGGAAAGTTTTTTTTCTCCCCTGTTTGCAGTGTGCAATTCGGTGCGTGATTTTTTGCAGGGCCCGAAAGATGATGAAAACTTTTATTTCGAGCCTCCGTAAGTGTGCCGAGCCTCGTCTAGCTAAAGACGTTAAAGAAAGCGCAGCTTGGGAGGCAACCCAAGGATTAAAGTTTAGGTAGTTGTTTTTGCGGAAAATAGTTTTCTTTGCTTCGTGATCCAATTTTGTTTTGTAGGATCACCTTAGCAAATCCCAAAATTGCAAAAATCCCATTTGTCTGGATCCAAAGGAAGAGGATAAAGTGCTCCTAGCTCAGGGAAGTCTCAGTATCCCTCTTTATGCTTTACTGTTTTTAAAACATTGGGAACAATGTTTAGTTTAAGTTTGGGGGGTAGGCCTTCGCTGTGTTGAGCATATTTAAATTCTGTTGGATGCATGATTAGATAGTCAAGATAGCCAAGGATGTGATTTTAGAAGTTTTGGGAGAAAATGGTTTATATGTTGTGGAATCTGGGAGCATGGCAGAAATTGTGAAATCTTAAAATTTTTTGATACTTAGTTTTGATGTCTAAAGCTTGCAATAATCTTATCCAATGACATCTTTGAAAATCTAGATTCTTATTATGATTTTTAAAGTTTGTTGTCACCCCGATAGGCTTAGTTACTAATATTAGGAAGTTCATGTTTGATTGTTCTAAAGAAAATGAAAGAAAAGAAAATGAAAGAAAGAAAAATCTGTTGAAAAAAAAAATTTTTGCTTGCACAAAAGAAAAGCTTAGGGGTAAAAAGAGCTACCTCCGGTGTGATCAGTTAGGTCAACAAAAGAATAAAATTCGAGTTAAGGGTCCCTGCACCGTAGTGTGAAAGCTAGTACCATTAGATATCAAAATGCAAGTTTGGGGGAGTAGCAAAAGAAAAAGAAAAAGAAAGTGAAAAATCATTTGTGAGTTTTGCTCCCCCATGAAAAAGAAAATGATAGGCGCCCTAATTTCTTTTTTTTGCATGATAGAAGGACTCCGACCTATTAGGGGCTCTTAGCCAGTGTAGGGGGAAAACAAATGGAGAAAGCCATAAGACTAATCTAGGTTAGTAAAAGAATCAATAGATAAGTCTTGAGCATGCTATTCATTAATCTTAAGTTCAAACTAGTTTAAGATTTCTTCATGAGTATGCGGTGCTTGCTTATTCCACTTGCATGTTTTCCATTCTATCTTAAGAATTCAAAAATCATTAAGGCTTGAGCGATTCTATTTCATGCATCTTTAGAATTTATTTTGCTCGGGACTAGCAAAAGCTTAAGTTTGGGGGTGTGATAGCGAGCAGAAATGTCGCTATTTTAGTCCCAATTTATTAGGCTTTTTAGAGCTTTAATTGTGTTTTTATTGAATATATTTAATGTATTATGTTATTTAGTCTTTAGGAGCAAAGTTGTGGATTGTGTGGAAAAAGTGCCCAAAATGAAGCCATTCAAGCCCAATTTCCATGCTTGGGTCAAAGGGGAGTCAAAAGAAGTCAACCGTGGAGATAAAGCCCAAAAAGAATTGAAACTGGCCCAAGAAAAGAAGCCCAATCCGTAGCTGGAAGTTCTGGAAAATGCCTAGTGTCGAAACGCTGTAAGGACAGCGTTGTGACGTTGTCCATTTCTTGGGCGCCCAGCCGATGACGTCACAACGTCACGACGCTGTGCCAAATAGCGTCGCGACGCTACCCCCTTTTCCGAGCCTATATAAGGCGCCCCTTGGTGCCTCATTTCACCATCAATCAACACATTCTTCCATTCCTTTCTTGCTTCCTTGGGTCCTTTGGGAGCCTCTCTCAAGGCTTTCTAGCCTTTTTGAGAGTTTCTTTAGTTGGAAATTTTTGGGGAATTTTGGGGAGCATCCTAGGAGGCTCAAGGAGTGTTCGGCGGGACTCCGAGCGTCAGCGAAGAGGTTTTTTTTTTCGACAGTCAATTCCTTTCCTTTTATTATGCTCTTAGTTATGCTTTCCATTGTAAATTTTGTGGATATTCTTGCTATGAGTAGCTAAACCCCAATTTGGGGTCTTGAAATGAAATTATAGTCAAAATGTTGTTATAATTATCCGTCTCTTGCCCTTTCTCCTAATTATTTGTATGGATGTGCTTATTGCTTTATGCAATCTGACCAATGTGTATTGACCTGATTCTTAATGGAAACTCGACGGAGAGAAATTAGGATAGATCGTAATCCATTTAACTGGTTTAATTGCCCGTCGTGACAACAAGATTAGTTGATTAAACTTAGATTCCTTAAATGAACCAGAGCGTAATAATTAATGATTTTTTTAATGGTGCTAAGGACACTTAGGTTGTTAAAATGAATTAATTACAATTAGGGGAAACCGATTGGAGAAGCTATGTGATTAACGAAGATTCTAGGATTATAATTAGTTGGGCAATGAGATAGGATAATTATAATAAATATTTAGCTAATAATTGATTTTCAAGACCCCTCTCCCCATTAAAAAAAAACTCTTTCTCCATATTTTATTTTTCTCGATTGATCAAATTGTTTCTATAATTGCTTTTATTTTTAAATCCTTTTTTATTGCATGAATTGTTCCCTAAATATTATTTCTCCCAATTATTTTTAGTGCTTAAGAGATTTTTGCTTTGCTTAATTTTCGCTTCGCCTCCCAATGGATTGGATACTTGGTATTACCTGCTGTTTTATATTACTTGTGACGACTCGTGCGCTTGAGGTTAGCAACACGTCTTGACGCTGCCTCCTTTCCACGCCTCCTGAAGATGCGGCCAGCGTTGAGACGCTCCAAGGGATTGTATCTCAATGCTAGGCCTTGAAGCTTGCTTCCTTTACTCCTTTCTTGGTTCAATTTGATTCTTTTGCTCCTAAATCATCGGTATTCTTCACAAACATCAATTTCCATTCAAATTCTTGATTCCTACAAAACAAAACCAAATAGACATAAAATCGGCCAAATAAACCTCAAGACTAACACTAAAATAGTATAAAATATAGCTCAATAAATTGCGCTATCAAATACACCCAAACTTAAGCATTTGCTAGTCTCAAGCAAAGTAAGAATCAAAATAGTCTGTCAATAAAAATAATTGAGGGAATGTTGCTAATGACTTTTGCCTCAGGAATTTCAAATCACAGATAAATCACACTGAAACATTAATGATCAAACACATTCATCAAGATAACCCTCATTTATTTCATTCCTCTCTCACGTGTGTGTGTCTAGTCCGCCCTATCTTAATCTTTTATGCCCGGAACAGTTTTATACAACCCTTCGCTCGTTTTCCCCCTATATGGTCCTAAGTTCCAATCATCAAGCATCTCCACACTCAAGATGGTAATATGCCACTAGGGTTCCTAAATGGTGTACACAAACCCCAAACTTTGAGCTTTTTCACAATCATCATTAATGGTGGTCACTAGCTTTCACACTCCTGTTGCATTGACCCTTAACCTGAGTTTTCTCTAGTTGGCCTAACTGATCACAACAAGGGTAGCTCTTTTTTACCTTAATTCAATTTTCCTTTATTCAGCTCATCATTTTTTTTTATTTTCTTTCATTCATTCTTTTTCTTTTTCACTAGCATGCAAGATATGACATAATTTTCTCCTAAGTGTAAAATTACTAACTATCATGCAGATTAACCATCAAACCAGTCCCTAAACCTTTCAAGGTGACAACAAGGCCTAGATCACATAACTCTATCCTAAGCTCGCCAAACTAAGACAGGAGAATACGTGCTCAAGTGGTGCAAAAGATTCATGAAATAAAATCAAACTATCTTGAATCCTATCTTTAATTATTATTGCACATAATAACTTACCTGCTTTATGAAATTAGGTATCCTCATCGACTGTCATAATCATAACAACACCCTCAAAGAAAAAACAACTAAGACAGAAATCACATTCAACCCAGATCTCAATGAAACTAAAAAAAAAAATTGATCCAAAATGATAAAATTAAGATAATCACAATAATAAACCAGATAATCCAGATATGGTCAAAGAAAATATAACAATTAATTACAGACCAAAAATAAATACTCCACCCCCAAACTGAAAAATTACATTGTCCTCAATGTAAAATAAATAAGAAATACAGACAAAAAATGAGAACAAATACAATGAAAAATAAGAATGAGGGGGGAAAGAAACAACCGTGTACAAAAGGAAGGCGACAGGGCATCACTCGTCCTCGTCCTCAGGTGACTCGTACGGTGGTAAAGGTGGCAGCAAAGGCTGACCCGAACGAGAAGCCACCTGACACTGAAAAGAATGTGCATACATGCTTGTGGTGTAGAGGAAGTGACATCGATCTCTGCGCCGCTCGCTCTGGCAATCACGCTGGTGACTCTAGAACTCCATGCACAGCTGCTACAATTACTCCTCGACCGTGGGAGGTAGAACCTCCGGCTCTTGATGCTCGGGCTCAGCAGGCTGCTCAGGATGCTCTAGCGGTGCAGGAATGGGAAGAGCTGGCTGTGCACCCTGTGGTCCAGGCCCTCGGTATCGACTGATGAAGTTCTTGTCTATAATCGCTCCGGGGTGGACCAACACCTCCTGGGCGTCCCAAACGACACCAACGGCTTGGCAGAGGGCAATGATCAATGATGGATGCCTGAGCCCCACTGTCGTGCTACGCTGGAAAATGTGGCGCATGGACTGATGAATGACTTGGTCGACGTTCACTGAGCGGCCTGTGGTGATGGAGAATAAGAGGATGGCACGACTCTTTGTAACGTCGCTGAGATGTGCCACATGCATCAACTTGGCACATAGAAAAGTGTGCCAAGCCCTGTAATCTACGAACAAGTCAGTGGTCTTAAATCTCACAACCTCCGTTCCGTTCAGAACCCACTCGAACCTTAGCCTACATACCGTCTAGATGACCTCATTAACGTCTAAATGGCAAAGAAGGTATGTGTTGTATTCGTCCCTCTCAATGCCGGGTAGTCTATAGAATCTGTTCATGGTTTGGGAGTCGAAAGGGACAAAGTGCCCCCAAATAAATGATGAAGAAGAGGATTCTTCCGTATTGGCATAAAACTCCCTCACCACTGATGCTACCCCAGGCTCAGGATGACGAAGAAAGTGGCCCCAACCCCGCTCAATGATATTATTCACTAAATTTGACTACACCTCAGGGTCGGGGCTAAAGCCTCTCTCAGGGATAATGTTCCTACCCTCTACATAGCCCTCAAATCGTTTTTCTGCATCACTATTGATGAACCTATTAGGGTCAAAAGGAGTGGAGGAGGAGGATGAGATCGTGTTTCTCCTAGATCTTTTGTTCATTGTTTCTAAAGGTAGTTTTTTTTTTTTTTTTGCAGATGCATACACTGCTTTTGATGTTGACGATCAGGGCAGGGTCAGGTATTTCTTCATGTGTCTCTCTGCGTCCATACATGCATGGAAATACTGTTTTCCTGTTATGTCGGTTGATGGTACCACGCTAAAGCACAAATTTTTTGGCACCATGTTATCTGCTTGCACTGTTGATGGGAACTCTCAAATTGTTCCATTGGCATTTGCGATCGTAGATTCAGAGAACGATGCTTCATGGACGTAGTTTTTCCATAACTTGAAGGTTGCGTTGGGTGAGCATAAAGAGTTAGTTATTGTATCAGATGGGCACCTTAGCATACCCAACAGTGTTAAGATTAACTATGGTTCTACGGAGCATGGTATTTGTGCCTAGCATTTATTGACGAACCTAAAAAAAGATACAGGTCTAAGTTAATAGATAGAGCTTTTCATTCTTGCGCACAGGCGTAAACACCCCTTGAGTATGAATATTACACGAGGCAGCTAGAAGACATAGCACCAACTATTAGGACAGAGTAAGAGGGGGTAGGGAAAGCTAGGTGGGCAAGAGCATTTTTTTGCAAGGAAGACACATTCATTAATCACAACCAACATATCTGAGAGTATGAATTCAACATTGAAGGATGCACGTGAACTCCCTGTTATTCATCTCCTAGAAGCTGCACGCAAACTTATGCAAACATGGTTCTATGATCGTCGATCCTTTTCAAATTTTCAACGCATAGATTTATGTCCTTGGGCACAAAACGTGCTTCAATCCTCACTCTTACAAAGTCGTACAATGGATGTAGGTCATAATATTTATTTACTGTAGAAATCTAGAAATCCAGAGTATTTTCCATGTTGCGTGTTCTCTTTTTTTATGTCCGGTTGTTTATGTGTGTGTTTGTCTCATATGTTTGTTGTTTCAGATATTCAATATCAATCAATTTCAATTTGAAGTACATGACCGGACAAAGCAATTTGAGGTCAACATTTTTGCTCAAACATGCACTTGCAAACGGTGGGACTTGGATCTAATACCTTGTCCACATGCATGTCTTGCATAATCAAGGAGGAATCTAGAATTTCGAGCATACTCACATGAGTTTTATCGTCAATCAAATTTAGTCCAGATATATAGCAAAGACATACGTCCGATAGGCAACATTGCACAATTCTCCGGCTACCTAGTTGCTGGTGACGATCCTGTACTCCCGCCTAACACTAAGCAATCAGTTGGCAGACCCAAAAAAAGGAGGATTCCATCTTGCAAAGAAAGGAGGCCAGCTAAAAAGTGAGGACGGTGTGGACAGGTTGGGCATAACCGCAGATCCTGCAGGAACCCTATGTCTCATTGATGTCAGTTTAACTGTACAGGGTGGGGCACGAGTTTGCTTACCATGTATTTGTTGCTTGGTCAACGTCCTTTTTGTTTCTTTGTTTGCATTTTTGTCGTCGTTGAATAAGTGGAAGTATGCACATATTGTGTATTTTGTGGGGCTTTTTTTTTGGTCAACAACCATAAGTATATGTACTTGTGCATGTCGGGGGTTTACACGTTTTTGAATGGAAGTCTCCATTTTCCACACCAGATTTATTCCTTTTTTTATCATCACACTCCCGTATGCGCGCAAAGATTCAGGGGGTTTCTATGTACCGTAACAGGGGGTATGTGGGTGCCCACACACAAACACACATAAGTCACTATGGGGTATTTTCGGAGGAAACAAATTCGCAAACACTAGTACATGTAGTGTGTGTGAGGGTGGGGGGGGGGTTCGATATGCACAAAATAGGTTGCATATTCATCTACTTACATAAGTTATCAATACAAAAATTATGATTATACGGTTGCCTGTTCACTATCATTACTGGATCCAATATTCACAAAATAGGTTGCCTATTCACTTATCCAGACAAAAGCGCAAAAAAAAGTGCAAATATCCTGGGTTCAATACGCAACATTCATGTGATTCATACACAAGGCAGCAATTCGTTGTGCACCATCTCATTTGGGTTCAACAAGCACAAAATAGATTGCCCATTCATCTATCTACACAAGTAAGCAACATAAAAATTATGAAAATACAATTCTTAAGATTACGCACAATCAACACCGGGTTCAATATTCACAAAATAGCATGCGCATTCATATCCAGATAAAAGAACAAAAAGTACAGATAACAGTGGTCCATAACACATGTACCCAGAATTTAGCAAGCATAGGAAAACACAAAAAATACGGGTCCATAACACACTTATCCAGAAGTAACGTTAAAAAGATGAAGAAAGAAGCTAAAGTGTCATTTTTAAAGCTAAGTCATTTTGCCTAAAAGCTTGGACTGAAGTTTAAATATCCCTGTTCATTTCCTGAGTTAAGGGAAGATCGAAAGATGGTCCATTTTCCATGCCTGGCTAGTCTAAATGTTGTTTTGGTGGCCAATTCCATCGCATAACATCGATGTAGATTTGGTCCTCTTTTGGCGGCACCCTTCTTGCTGTGACGCTTGGTATCAATGCAATGGCCTTGGTGTTATTAAACTGTCGGGTGAAGTTGATATTTTTATTTACCTGAGGCAATTGCAAATATAAATAAGACAGGTGAAAGGTTTGGGTATGGTAATAGTAGATTATGATAGTTTGCATACCTCCGAAAGCACCCTATGCGGCTGCATCGGTTTGGTTCATCTACCCCTGTTTTCAGCTTCAGCAATAGGGGGGGTGGTTAGTGGGTTGATGTCTTTCAGTCAAAGTATGTAAATATGTATAGTAAAGAAAAACCTGTAATAACATAAACACACCTCATAATTGTACTGCACTGGTTGTAAAGCGACTGGCCTCAATATCCTTTTCCTTTTCAGGTCCCGCTTGTAGTTTGCGTAGACTTCATCTTCGTTGATAGAACGGATGACATCATCAACGATATCACTTTTATCTGTGGGGTGCATCATCATCCAACTCATTCACATACAAGAACAGTTCATCACACATACAAACACAGTTACCACGGAATACAAACGGGATACATGCGTCTTCTCGCCTTTTCCTCTTGGGGGCTGGTCATTTTTTTGGATCTCTAGCTTCAGATGCTTTGGCAATTGTGGAGTCAGACTGCCCACCTACGTTGCGCTTGGGGGTTGGAGCTGGTGGGCCTTCTCCATTATCATCTTTTTTAGTCTTAAACATTTGGTCATCCTCAGCATCTTTCAAGTCAAGTTCATCATCTTTGTCTTCTTGATCTTCCTCCAGATCATGCAGTTCGTGTTTAAAATCATCTGCCTCATGTACAAGTTGTAAAACGAGGTCAACAGTTATTTTGTGTATAATTTACATACAATAGAACCACAAACACATACTCTATATTGAAAAGTCACATCATCCTGCAAGTTGTCCAGTGGTGTCACCTGTCTGTTTTTCATGTAGTCGATCATCATGTTCACGCTACCAACAAGTTCATCTAGACGTGCATTCATGACTTCCTGATTTTTCTTCAACAATCCCATACGTTCCGTCATTAGCTCCAAAGACTCATTTATGCATTTAAAATCTATGCCTCAACGCAGCTCGGTTGGACGTCTGGTCAGCCATGGGTTGCGCGATGTGCCCCGGTGCCACTCTGGCTTGGAATTCATGCCTCAACGCCGCTTCTCCTTCGGCGAATGGTTGAAAGTAATTCATAGCGAGTTCCTCATTGGTTGCAAGTAGGGTATCACCTCTAACTGCAGTGTTCATGGTTTTTATACATAATAGTCAGTCAATGATGGTTAGTAAAAATGATTAGATGGGTATGAAGATATTACCTTTGCGGATTCAAAAATCCTGCAGTCCAGGTCCTTCCACTTGGGCTGCGTGTCTGCAACTGATAACTGTCCAAAAGGTAATTATTTAGGCCTCATTTCTATAGGGATTTGTGAGTCTTTTGTGCTTAATAGGGTTGGTTTTAGATGAATATTATATGTTTTAACCCATTTGGAAGAATGGAAGCTTTCGAAGTTATTTTAAGCAGAATGTGTTGCTGGGCGACTGGAGGGAGTAAATTCTATGCTGCAGCAAAGTTGGGAGCAAAACTGCCACCTCACAGCTTGTTAGCCAACTTAATGAACCGAATTCTGTTGAGTTATTTTCGGGATAAAGGAGCAAGGAGAGCCATCCACGTGTCTAGGTCAACCCAATTCAAGCTTTCCTCAACTCTATAAAAGGAGGTAGCCGTCCAAGTCAAATTCATTCCACTTTTGGGAGAAAACACTCCATTCTTGGAGAGTTACTTCCACCATCATTTGCAAGCTGATCGAGGAGATTAATATTTCCTATTATTATCTTTTAATTATGGACATGCTTACTCAGATTGTAACTTGCGTTTCCATGCATCTTATGAACTAAGTAGCTTAGGCGTTGGTTAGGTACAATGTGATTGTCGTGCTTAATCTAGTAATAAATATTGATTAATGCATCTTGATTGATTGTTGTGTTCATTTATATTTTATGCCCGCCTGGCCAGCCGGTATGAATACCTCTCTCTAGTTTCAGGGATGATTTAGGGAGTGTGTGCATCTAATCACACTAGATCATTGTGTATTGGTGAACGCCAGTGACTGAGCTAGGGATAGCCAGTTGCCTAGTGCTTGATCGGTAGTACTTCATTGGGGTTGAAACACATTCCAAAAGATCTGGATTTTCGGGAGGAATCTGCTAATAATACTGCGAGAGTTTTGCATGATCAATAATATTGCTAGAGCATCTTTTAAAACAATTACTAAATCCTGACCAACGCCTATTTCTAATATGTCTGCCTATTTGATTATTTTATGTTCTGTCATTTCTTTTGCTTCAGCATTATTCTTATAAAAACCAATCAATTTTACCATCTTTGAAACTATTAAAGAGTTATACAAAATAGATAAAGTGGAAGCTAGTTCAGGCCTTGGATTGATAATACTTATTACTTGCTGCAGACTGTGTATACTTGCACAAAGTTCTAGAGTCTTTTATACCATAATTTTACTCACTCTAGGAACCCAACAAGTTTTTGGTGCTGTTGCCGGGGACTTGAATAAGTTATTATCTGATTTGTTTTGTGTATGTGTTTTAGTGGTTTGGTGCTATAACTTTTTTTATTGCTTCTTTTGTTTTTGCAGGCGTGAGTTTGGTGCATGAGCGATCCACCTGGGGTACGGTTCGAGCTTGATCCAGAAATCGAGAGGACATTCAGGAGAAGAAGGAGAGAGCAACGCAGGAACCAGAACCAAATGGATAACGTGCCGCGTCTCCCGCAAGGTCCTGAAGATCCAGTGAACCCCAGCAGAATCTGTTGCTACAGCAAAATCCGCCGCTGGAGCAAAATGAGCAACAAAATAATCAGGCTGAGAATCATATCTTGGTAGCGAACGATAGGACCAGAGCCATTCGAGCATATGCTTTTCCAATGTTTGATGAGTTGAATCCAGGGATTGCACGTCCTCAAATTCAAGCGACAAATTTTGAAATGAAACCGGTAATGTTTCAGATGTTGCAAACCGTGGGGTAATTCCATGGTTTGTCATCTGAAGACCCTCATTTACATCTTAAGTCTTTTCTAGGAGTTAGTGATTCTTTTGTAATTCAAGGAGTGCCTAGAGATGCTCTTAGATTAACTTTATTCCCGTATTCTCTTAGAGATGGAGCAAAGGCATGATTAAATTCTTTTGCTCCAGGATCAATTAGGACATGGGATGAGTTAGCTGAAAATTTTTTGAGTAAATATTTCCCACCTAATAGAAATGCTAAATTAAGGAGTGAAATAGTAGGATTTAGGCAACTTGAAGATGAGACTTTTAGTGAGGCTTGGGAGAGGTTTAAGGAGCTTTTACGAAAGTGTCCCCACCATGGTTTACCTCATTGTATCCAAATGGAAACATTTTACAACGGGTTAAAGGGAGTAACACAGGGTATGGTTGATACTTCGGTTGGAGGGGCCCTTTTGGCAAAAACTTTCAATGAAGCCCATGAAATTTTAGAAAGAATATCAACTAATAGTTGTCAGTGGTCAGATGTTAGAGGCACAAATAAAAAGGTTAAGAGTGTATTAGAGGTTGATGGCGTGTCCACCATTAGGGCTGATCTTGCAATGATTGCTAAGGCTCTTAAGAATGTGACAGTGATTAGTCATCAGCAGCCACCAGCTGTGGAGCCTGCTGCAGTGGTGAACCAAGTCACAGAGGAAGCATGTGTCTATTGTGGTGAAGATCACAACTACGAGTTTTGCCCCAACAATCCAACTTTTGTGTTTTTTGTAGGTAATCAGAGGAATAACCCTTATTCTAATTTTTATAATCCAGGTTGGTGCAACCACCCCTACTTCTCATGGGGAGGACAAGGAAGTAATGTGCAAACACAACAAAAGGTGAACCAGTCGGGATTTGCTAAAGCGTAGGTATTGCCCTAGCAAAATAAGCAGGCTTTGCCCTAGCAAAATTCGGGGAGTTCTCTCGAGGCAATGGTGAAAGAATTTATGGCTTGTACAGATGCCACAATTCAAAGTAATCCGGCTTCAATGAGAGCCCTGGAATTGTAAGTGGGTCAGCTAGCTAATGAGCTGAAGGCATGACCTCAAGGGAAACTTCCCTCAGATACTGAACACCTTAGAAGGGAAGGTAAGGAGCAGGTAAAGGCAGTAACTCTTAGGAGTGGTAAGCCACTAGAAGAGCCTAGAAAGACCCAGGATATAGAAAGGAATAGTGATCAAAATGTTATTGTTGAGAAAGAGTTGGAGTCTGGTCAGGGTGTTGGAGGCAGCAATAAAAATGCTGGAGCATCTGGATCTGTTCCAGATGTGAAACCACCTTATGTGCCGCCCCCACCTTATGTACCACCTCTACCTTTTCCACAAAGGCAAAAGCCTAAGAATTAGGATGGTCAATTTAAAAAGTTTTTAGAGATTCTTAAGCAATTGCATATAAATATCCCTTTAGTAGAAGCTATAGAGCAAATGCCTAATTATGCTAAATTTCTTAAGGATATTTTGACTAAAAAGAAGAGGGTCGGTGAGTTTGAAACTGTATCTCTTACTGAGGAATGTAGTGTTATTCTTAAGAATGGGCTACCACCCAAGGCTAAGGATCCAGGATCATTTACTATACCTGTATCTATAGGTGGAAAAGAATTAGGTAGAGCACTCTGTGATTTAGGTGCAAGCATTAACCTTATGCCTCTTTCGATCTATCGGAAGCTAGGTATTGGTGAAGCTAGACCTACAACAGTCACACTCCAACTAGTTGATATGTCTATCACATATCCAGAGGGTAAAATTGAGGATGTCTTAGTGAAGGTAAATAAATTCATATTTCTGGTTATTTTATTATTTTAGACTATGAGGCTAACAAAGATGTCCCAATTAACAATGAGAGTCTGTAATGAGGAAGTAAAATTTAATGTGTTTAAAGCCATGAAGTATCCAGACAAAATGGAGGATTGCTCCTTCATTAAGATTCTGGAGAGCACCGTTATTGAGACAACAATACAGGATTCAGCTAGTAAGCATTTGGAAGGACATGGAGAGGTTAGTGTAGAGGATTTACAAGTTTGTTTGTTAGAAAGAAAAAATTAAAAAGAATTGTTTAGGTGTGAGGATGTTTTTGAGTCTGTAGATTTAGATCAAAGGAAGGTTCCTCCTATTAAGCCATCCCTGATTGAGGCACCTACTTTAGATTTGAAGCCCTTGCCGGATCATCTAAAGTATGTGTATCTTGGGGAAGGTGAGACGTTGCCCATTATTGTTGCATCAGATTTAATGCCAGAGCATGAAGAGGCCTTAATAAAGTTGCTGGAACAATACTGCAAGGCAATAGGTTGGACATTGGCTGACATTCAGGGAATTAGCCCATCTTTTTGTATGCACAAAATCACTCTAGAGGAGGGATCCTTTAGGCGTATTGAGCAACAAAGAAGGCTTAACCCTGCAATGAAAGAGGTTGTTAAGAAGGAGGTGATTAAATGGTTTGATGATGGGATCATTTATCCAATTGCAGACAGAAATTGGGTAACCCCAGTCCATTGTGTTCCTAAGAAAGGAGGTGTCACTGTGGTGAGCAATAAAGACAATGAGTTGATCCCAACCAGGACAGTAACTGGTTGGAGGGTTTGCATGGACTACAAGAGGCTTAGTAAAGCTACCCGTGAGGACCATTTCCCTCTACCATTTATTGACCAGATGTTGGATAGTTTGGCTGGTCAGGCCTACTACTGTTTCTTAGATGGTTATTCTGGGTATAACCAGATTACTATTGCTCCTGAGGATCAGGAAAAAACCACTTTCACCTGCCCTTATAGGACGTTTGCTTTCAGGCGAATGCCTTTTGGCCTTTGCAATGCTCCAGCAACATTCCAGTGGTGTATGTTAGCAATTTTTTTCTGATATGATTGAGTCCACTGTTGAGGTATTTATGGACGATTTTTCAGTTTTTGGAGGGTCTTTTCAGAATTGTTTAGATAATTTAGGTAAGGTGTTAAAAAGATGTGAGGATACCCATCTAGTTCTTAATTGGGAAAAATGTCACTTCATGGTGAAGGAGGGATAGTGTTAGGTCATAGGATTTCTAAGAATGGTCTAGAAGTTGATAGAGCAAAAACAGAGGTGATTGAAAGATTAGAACCACCGAGTTCAGTGAAAGGAATCGGAGTTTTTTAGGTCATGTTGGAATTTATAGGAGGTTCATAAAAGATTTTTCCAAAATCAGTAAACCTCTTTGTAAATTATTGTGTACTGATCATATTTTTGACTTTAATACAGATTGTAGGAAGGCTTTTGAGACTTTAAAGGCTGCTTTAATCTCAGCACCCATTCTTTGTGCACCTAATTGGAATTTACCATTTGAGGTAATGTGTGATGCGAGTGATGTTGCAGTAGGTGCTATGCTGGGGCAAAAGCAGGGTAAATTTATCCATCCTATATATTATGCAAGCAAGGTTTTAAGTGAGGCACAAATCAACTGCACAACTATTAAAAAGGAGTTGTTAGCTGTTGTGTTCGGTTTTGAGAAGTTCCGGCCATATTTGGTTGGATCCAAAGTCACAGTGTTCACGAATCATGCAGCAATAAGGTATTTAATGTCTAAGAAAGATGCAAAGCCTAGACTAATTCGTTGGGTTTTACTATTGCAGGAATTTGACTTGGAGATAAAGGATAAGAAGGGATCAAAAAATGTCATTGCAGATCACTTGTCTCGTCTTGATCCATCATCACCTTTGCTGAAGCAAACTGCCATTTCAGTTGCTTTTCCAGATGAACAACTCTTTGCTGTTGAGGTAAAGGTAGTCAAGGATGCCCCTTGGTATGCTGATATTGCCAACTTTTTGGTAAAGGGAGTCGCTCCTATTGACATGGATTGGAGGCAGAAGAAAAAGTTTAAGCATGATGCAAAGTTTTTCTATTGGGATGAGCCATTTATGTATAAGCAATGTTCTGACGGTATTATTCGTAGGTGTGTTTCAAGTGATGAAGCAAAGGAAATCCTGGACCAATGTCACTCTTCGCCATATGGAGGTCATTTACGCGGTCAGAGGACAACTATGAAGATTCTGCATTGTGGATTCTTTTGGCCTACATTATTTAAGGATGCCCATTGGTTTTACAAGTAATGTGATGCTTGCCAAAGGAGAGGAAACTTAGGACCTAGAGATGAAATGCCTCTTACTTACATTTTAGAAGTTGAATTATTCGATGTATGGGGTATTGATTTTATGGGGCCATTTCTCCCTTCTAATGGCAATGTTTTTATCTTATTGGCAGTTGATTACGTGTCCAAGTGGGTGGAGGCCATCGCATGCCATCAGAGTGATGCCAAGACAGTAGCAAGGTTTCTTCAGTCGCACATCTTTGCGCGGTTTGGGACGCCTAAAGCTCTAGTGAGTGATGAGGGTACACATTTTGTTAATAATATCTTAACTAAGCTTTTAGCTAAGTATGAGATTAAACATAAGATAACTACCCCTTATAACCCGCAAGCAAATGGTCAAGCGGAAATTAGTAATAGGGAAATTAAAGCTATTCTAGAGAAAGTAGTCCATCCATCTAGAAAGGATTGGTCTTTTAGGTTGGATGAGGCTCTTTGGGCTTATAGGACAGCCTATAAGACTCCTCTAGGTATGTCTCCCTATAGGTTAGTATATGGGAAAGCTTGTCATTTACCCTTAGAGTTAGAGCATAAACCGTTTTGGGCTTTGAAAAAGTTAAATTTTGATCTGAGTCGTGCAGGAGTAATAAGAATGTTGCAGCTTAATGAATTAGAGGAATTTCTCCAGTTCTCTTATGAAAATTCAAGAATGTATAAAAAAAAGACTAAGTTGTGGCATGACAAGAAAATTAAATCTAAAGAGTTTGTCAAAGGTCAGAAAGTTTTGCTTTATAATTCTAGATTGGAATTATTTCCTGGGAAGCTAAAATCTAAATGGTTAGGGCCATTTATTGTGATTGAGGTTTTCCCCCATGGAGCAATTACTTTGCAGGATGAAAAAGATGGAAGAATGTTTAAAGTGAATGGACAGCGTGTGAAACATTATTGGGGAGACGAGTTTCAGTCAAAATATCCTTCCCTAAGGTTGGTTGAAGATTGAGAAAGCAAGATGTTTGCGGGAGCATTTCGCAGAGCATTATTTTGAGCTCCCAGTATTTGTTGTGATTTTGTTTTTCGCTGATTTGATTTGATTTTAATTTGTATTCTTGTAGATTTAGGTTGTTTAAATTTTGCATGATTTATTTTAAGTCTGTTGTTATTTTTAATTCAACGGAATTTATTTTTATTTTTCGCTTTGAATTTTATTTGATTTTGTTGGATTTTATTTTCGGTTTATTTATTTATTTAATTGATTAATCTAATTAGTTTGAATTAGGTTTTGTTAGGTTAGATTTTATTTCAGATATTTTGTTTAATTCTGTTTAGTTTGGGTTTAATAAAGATTTTTCTAAATAATTCGGCTTCAAGAATAAAAAGGAAGATAAGATTTGATTTGATCGGTTAAATTTTAATTTGAATTTTAAAAAGATTTGATTTTCCTGTTTTGAAATTCGAATTCCGTATCCAAGATTCTTCAGGTTGTTGCGGCAAAGTTAAGGCTGAAGCAATTCTTCCGTCCAAATAGGAAGGGATTTTTGTGAATTAATTTTTATCGTTTTGATTTTGAATTTTATGTGGGCAGGTAAATTGCGTGGAGTCATCTGATGGAGCCACGTGTCACACAGGGAAGATCCAAGGGTTTAGCCGTTGAACAACGCATCATTAATTACCATGGGCGAATGGAATCAACAATTTTACAGTTGATGGTTTTAATTTTTCAAAATTGCAGGCAGAAAAATCATTTAATGAGGGCAAAATCTTTCGGTTATGATTTGATTTGCTGCAACTCTATTTATTCTAAACCCTTTGGTAGGTATTTGTCACTCCAATTTCTTGTTGGGAATCTTTGTTGGTTGCATTCTTCTTTCTTTATTGCTATTTTCGGTAAGTCATTTGAGTCTTCAATGGGTAAAACGAGAGCGAGAAAAGAGAGAGATAATGAGGAAGAAGAGGTACCCGTTACCCCCGAGGTACAGAAAGTGAAAGCGAAGAAGAAAAAGACGTCGGAGGAAAAAGAAGCGAAAAGAAGGAGAAGGCAGCAAAGGGCTGCGAAACAAGAATGAGGTCCAGGAGGCAACAAAGGTTGTTGCTGCCACAGTAGAAGAAGGAGACCCGCAAAAATCTGATGTACAGAACCCAGAGGAGGTTGAGCCGAGAATGGCGGATACACAGGAAGTTCAAGAAGAGGGACATACCGAGGAAATTGAAGAGAAAAAGAATGAGGATGTGCAGGCAGAGGTTGCGACTGAAAAAGAGCAAGTGATGGGCGATTTTCCGCAAGCGCACGGGTCGTCACAAGTAATATAAAACCGAAAGTATTCCGAGTATCGATTCCTTAGGGAAGCGAAGCGGAAATTAAGCAAAGCAAAAATCTCTTGAGCACTAAAAATACTTGGGCGAAATAATATTTAGGGAATAACTCATGCAATAAAAAGGATTCAAATTCAAACAATTAAAGAAAATAAATTGATCAATCGAGAAATAAAATATGGAGAAAGAGTTTTCTTTTAATGGGAGGAGGGGTCTTGAAAATCAATTATTAGCTTAATAGTTGTTATAATTATCTTATCTCATTGCCCAACTAATTATAATCCTAGAATCTCTGTTAATCACATAGGTTCTCCTGTCGGTTTCCCCTAATTAAAATTAATTCATTTTAACAACCTAAGTGTCCTTAGCGCTATTAAAAATCATTAATTATTACGCTCTGATTCATTTTAGGAATCTAAGTTTAATCAACTAATCCCGGTGTCACAACGGGCAATTAAACTAGTTGCATGGATTACGATCTATCCTAATTTCTCTCCTTCGAGTTTCCATTAAGAATCGAATCATTACACAATTGGCCAGATTGAGCAAAGCATTAAGCACATCCATACAAATAATTAGGACATGGGCAAGAGACAAGAAATTATAACAATATTTGAACTATAATTTCATTTCAAGACCCCAAATTGGGGTTTTAGCTACACATGGCTAAAATATCCACAATATTTACAATAGAAAGCATAATTAAGAGCATAAAAGGAAAGGAATTGACCGTCGAAAAACCCCTTGCTGATGCTCAGAGCTCCACCGACTACTCCTTGAGCCTCCTAAGATGCTCCCCAAAACTCCCAAAATTTTTCCCACTAAAAGAATCCTCTCAAAAAGGCTAGAAAGCCTTGAGAGGGGCTCCAAAGGAGCCTAAAGAAGAGAGGAAAGGAAGAATTCCAAAAGGAATTGTTGGAATGATGATTGATGGTAAATGAGGCACCTTGGGGCGCCTTTTATAGGCCTCGAATAGGGGCAGCGTCGCGACGCTACCTTCCTCAGCGTCGCGACGCTGCTGCGCACGCGGCTTGGGCAACACGAAAGGGTAGCATCGCGACGCTGCCTCAAAATTCCAGATTTTTCAGCTTCCTTTTGGGCTGATTTTTGGGCCTTCTTCTTCATTTCTTTTGGCATTTTTGTCATGGTTGTCTTCTTTGGGCCCCCAATTGATCCAAGCTTGGATTTGGGCTTCAATTGCTTCAATTTTTGCACTTTTTCTCCCAAAATCACCAACTTTGCTCCTAAGGACCAAATAACAAAATTCATTAAATATTTTCATAAAAAACACGATTAAAGCACCGAAAAGCTTAATTAATTGAGACTAAAATAGCGACATTTCTGCTCGCTATCACACCCCCAAACTTAAGCTTTTGCTAGTCCCGAGCAAAATAAATTAATGAATGGAAAACATGCAAGTGGAATAAGCAAGCACCGCATGCTCTTGAAGAAATCCTAAACTAGTTTGAACTTAAGATTAATGAATAGCATGCTCAAGACTTATCTATTGATTCTTTTACTAACCTAGATTAGTCTTATGGCTTTCTCCATTTGTTTTCCCCCTACACTGGCTAAGAGCCCCTAATAGGTCGGAGTCCTTCTATCATGCAAAAAAAAGAAACTAGGGTGCCTGTCATTTTTTTCTTTCTTTCTTTTTCTTTTTTCATGGGGGAGCAAAACTCACAAATGATTTTTCTTTTTCTTTTTTTTTTCTTTTGCTACTCTCCCAAACTTGCATTTTGATATCTAATGGTACTAGCTTTCACACTACGGTGCAGGGACCCTTAACCCAAATTTTATTCTCTGGTTGGCCTAACTGATCACACCGCACATAACTCTTTTTACCCATAGGCTTTTTTTCTTTTGTGCAAGCAAAAAAAAATTTTCTTTTTCAACATATTTTCTTTTCTCTCATTTTCTTTTGTTGCTTTTGCTTTTCTCTCAGCAGGCATAACATTTTTTTCCTACCTAGCTCTTTAGAGCAATCAAGCATGAACTTCCCAGTATTAGAAACTAAGCCTATCGGGGTGACAACAACTTTAAAAACCATAATACGAATCTAGATTTGCAAAGACGTCATTAGATAAGACTATTGCATGCTTTAGACATCAAAACTAAGTATCAAAAAATTTTAAAATTTCACAATTTCTGCCGTGCTCCCAGATTCCACAACATATAAACCATTTTTTCCCAAAATTTCAAAAATCACATCCTTGGCTATCATGGCTATCTATTCATGCATCAAATAGAATTTAAATATGCTCAACACAGCGAAAGCCTCCCCCCCCCCCCCCCCCCAAACTTAAACTAAACATTGTCCCCAATGTTTTAAAACAGTAAAGCATAAAGAGGGATACTGAGACTTCCCTGAGCTAGGAGCGCTTCATCCTCTTCCTTTGGATCCATGGGAAATTTGGAATTTTGGGATTTGCTAAGGTGATCCTGCAAAACAAAATTGGATCACGGAGCAAAGAAAATTATTTACCGCAAAAACAACTATCTAAACTTTAATCCTTGGGTTGCCTCCCAAGCAGCGCTTTCTTTAACGTCTTTAGCTAGACTAGGCTCGGCACGCTTACAGAGGTTCAAAATAAAAATTTTCATCATCCTCCGGGCCCTGTCAGAAATCACGCACCGAATTGCATACTACAAACAGGGGAGAAAAAAAACTTTCCCCTGGCCCATCATCACTAAAGAGATTATCATAATAACATTTCAGAAAATAATCAGCTGCATCAAATCTCTTTTCTAAATTTCTGTTCTCAAAACAATTGTTAACAAAGTCATCAAGCGTTATGATATCTACTGGTCTAGGATCTAAAGATGACCTATCAATCATGCCAGTCCATTCATCAGAAAAGATATCTACATGCTCAGAAGATTCCTCAGACTCAGTATTAAAATACTATTCGACTAAGCTATCATATGACTCATCATTAGAAGAATTAAAGAATTCAAGAATTTCAGGATCAGATTCTATACTATGCACAAATTCGAGTTCCTCTGGGTCATATTCTATGCTATATACATCATCAGGACATGAATCAAAGGTATTCACATTGTCAGGATTCATGCACTCAGGAATGTCAAGATTAGACTCAATAGATTCATTGTAATCATGATCAGACTCAAAATTATCTATCAAGCAATCTTTCTTATGCATTTCATGCTCATCCTCAAAGTCAGGCAATTCAATATCATCATCAAAATTATCCATTTCAGGAAAATCTAATTCATTTTCAAAGGAAGGTAAATCATCAACTGCAGATCTTTCATTTTCACAAGCAGGCAAGTCTAATTCATTTTCAAAGTCAGGCAGTTCTAAATCATTCTCAAACAGAGGATTATCTAAATATGCATCATGATCAAAATCCCCATTATCCATAAGCATTTCTCCTAAGCCTAGGCCGAGATTATAGTCTACCTCTTCATCATCATCAGTCAAGTATTCAGGACCAACAGAAAAACATGTGTGCAAACTACAAACAGATTCATCTTGGCCAAAAATACTAAACACGACTTTTTCATCATCAATATTCAAGGTAAGTTTACCTGTGTGCACGCTAATCTTAGCCTTACCAGTGGCTAGGAAAGGTCTGCCTAAAATAATTGGCACCTCTTTGTCCTCCTTCATGTCCAGTACCACAAAACCTACGAAGAAGATGAATTTGTTGACTTTTACCAACACGTCCTCCACAACACCCATCGGGTGGGTAATCGATCTGTCAGCAAGCTGGAGAGTGACGTCGGTGTCCATCATACCTGTTAAACCAATCTTCTTGTAAACAGAGTAGGCATTAAATTTATACTTGCTCCTAAATCACATAAGGCCCTATCGAAGGATACTTCTCCTATGGTGCAGGGAACAGTAAAACTCTCTGGGTCTTTCTGTTTAGAAGGTAGCCTACCAGAAATAATGGTACTGCTACTTTCGGACAAATTAAAAATTTCTTTTTTCAGACTTTTCTTTCTAGAAAGCATTTCCTTCATGAATTTCCCATAATTCGACATATTATACAAGGCTTCTACGAATGGAATATTCACAGACAACTTCCTAAACATTTCTAGAAACTTTTGAAACTGTTCATCTAATTTGACATTTTTAAAGCGTGAGGAAAAGGTAACTCCCTGTAATCAAAGGTTGGACATTCTCCCATCCGCTTGGGTGGGCTAATATGCGAACCTCTGTCATGGTGGTTGCATGGAACCACTTCTTCCTCAGTCAGTTTCTTTTTGTCATCCTGCCTTTCATCTTCTTTTCTACCTGCAAAATTGTTAGAAAAATCACATTTTAAATCAATAGAGTTAGGAGGATGTTGAGACCTTTCAGAGGAGGCTTTTTGTGCCTCAGTCCTTTCATCTTCATCCCTTCTCTTTTCTTCTTCCTTTTTTCTTCTCTGAACTGTTCTCCAGTCTTCTGCCACTTCTCAGAGCCACCATCTTGCACTGTTCTCTCGGGTTAGGCTCAGTATCACTTGGAAATTTTCCCTTCTGAAGGGCATTCACTGCTGAAGCGGTCTGTCCTATTTGCACTTCCATGTTCTTTAGAGCTGCGTCGTGGTTATTTACTGATGTCTGGAGACTCACATTCAATATTCTTTGTTCTTTGATGAATAAAGCCACCATCTCCTCCAGGTTATTTTTCTTTTCAGGCACACTTGATGCTGCAAAACCTAGCGGCGGCTGCAAAACATTCTTTGTATTTGAGTATGAGAAGTTCTCGTGATTGCGTAGACTGGGGTGGTAGAAGTTTGGTACTCCTTGAGCATATGGTCTATTTCCTACGTACTGAACTTCTTCCATATCTTGACCTTCCTTCTTTGAATGACCTTCAGCTAAGGTGGAAATGGACTTGACCACCTCAGATGAAGTCAGCTTGTTCAGTGCATTGGTCAGAGATGCCAACTGTGCCTTCAGTGAACTTGTCTCATCCAATTGATATAATCCAACCTTCTTTGTAATTGCTCCCCTCTCAGTCGACCATTGATAACTGGTTGCCGCCTTTTCCTCAGGCAGATCTTTGGCTTCTGTCACTATTTTTGAAAGAAAACTTCCTCCTGCTGATGTGTCTAGGACTGTCTTTGTGGAGGGATTCAATCCATTGTAAAATAACTGTACTTGAAGCCAATCAGGATATCCGTGTTGGGGGCACCGCCTAAGCATTTCTTTGTATCTTTCCCACACTTCGTACAACTGTTCCTCGTCAAGCTGCCTAAACGATCCGATTTCAGTCCGGAGCTTGGTAGTCTTGGCAGGTGGAAAAAATTTTGTCAGAAAAGCCTGGGCAAGCTCGTCCCAAGTACTAATGCTGCCCATCTCGACTGATTCGAGCCAATCCTTTGCTTTATCCTGTAGAGAAAATGGAAACAACCTCAACCTTATCGCGTCTACCGGAACTCCGTTCATCTTCACCGTCCCACAAATTTCTAGGAATGATCGCAGATGTGAATGGGGGTCCTCGGAAGGATGTCCCTTAAACGAGTTATCGTGCGCCATCTGAATCAATCCTGTCTTTAACTCAAAATTTGTAGCTTGGATTGGGGCGTAGACAATTCTAGAATTCTCGGTGGGAAGAACTGGCTGTAAGAAGTCTCTAATTGCCTTGGGAGCTTCCTCTTGATGGGCCATCGCTTCTGCTAATCTTTTCTCTCTTCGAATGGATCTAAGAGTCCTGTCAATTTCAAGATCTAGCGGAAACAAATTAACCACCTTGTTCCTTTGCATACAATGCTCCCAGACAATCAAAAGAACCAAACAAAAACAGAACTAAAATAATATTCACAAAATAATGAAAGAAAAATATTTACACCTAAATTACTATTTATCCCTTTCTTTTCGATGTTAAGAAAAATTAATTTTGCTTAAAAATCAAGCTTCCCCGGCAACGGCGCCAAAAACTTGTTGCACGATTTTCCGCAAGCGCACGGGTCGTCACAAGTAATATAAAACAGAAAGTATTCCGAGTATCAAATCCTCAGGGAAGCGAAGCGAAAAATTAAGCAAAGCAAAAATCTCTTGAGCACTAAAAATACTTGGGCAAAATAATATTTAGGGAATAGCTCATGCAATAAAAAGGATTCAAATTCAAACAATTAAAGAAAATAAATTGATCAATCGAGAAATAAAATATGGAGAAAGAGTTTTCTTTTAATGGGAGGAGGGGTCTTGAAAATCAATTATTAGCTAAATAGTTGTTATAATTATCTTATCTCATTGCCCAACTAATTATAATCCTAGAATCTCTGTTAATCACATAGGTTCTCCTGTCGGTTTCCCCTAATTAAAATTAATTCATTTTAACAACCTAAGTGTCCTTAGCGCTATTAAAAATCATTAATTATTACGCTCTGATTCATTTTAGGAATCTAAGTTTAATCAACTAATCCCGGTGTCACAACGGGCAATTAAACTAGTTGCATGGATTACGATCTATCCTAATTTCTCTCCTTCGAGTTTCCATTAAGAATCGAATCATTACACAATTGGCCAGATTGAGCAAAGCATTAAGCACATCCATACAAATAATTAGGACATGGGCAAGAGACAAGAAATTATAACAATATTTGAACTATAATTTCATTTCAAGACCCCAAATTGGGGTTTTAGCTACACATGGCTAAAGTATCCACAATAATTACAATAGAAAGCATAATCAAGAGCATAAAAGGAAAGGAATTGACCGTCGAAAAACCCCTTGCTGACGCTCAGAGCTCCACCGACTACTCCTTGAGCCTCCTAAGATGCTCCCCAAAACTCCCAAAATTTTTCCCACTAACAGAATCCTCTCAAAAAGGCTAGAAAGCCTTGAGAGGGGCTCCAAAGGAGCCTAAAGAAGAGAGGAAAGGAAGAATTCCAAAAGGAATTGTTGGAATGATGATTGATGGTAAATGAGGCACCTTGGGCGCCTTTTATAGGCCTGGAATAGGGGTAGCGTCACGACGCTACCTTGCTCAGCGTCGCGACGCTGTTGCGCACGCGGCTTGGGCAACACGAAAGTATAGCGTCGCGACGTTGCCTACACAGCGTCTCGACGCTGCCTCAAAATTCCAGATTTTTCAGCTTCTTTTTGGGCTGATTTTTGGGCATTCTTCTTCATTTCTTTTGGCATTTTTGTCATGGTTGTCTTCTTTGGCCCCCAATTGATCCAAGCTTGGATTTGGGCTTCAATTGCTTCAATTTTGGCACTTTTTCTCCCAAAATCACCAACTTTGCTCCTAAGGACCAAATAACAAAATACATTAAATATTTTCATAAAAAAACACGATTAAAGCACCGAAAAGCTTAATAAATTGAGACTAAAATAGCGACATTTATGCTCGCTATCAGCCAGTTCAGAAGGCTCGTGTTGAGGTCATCATGCTAGAAGCTCCAAAACGTCGCCGCATTAAGCGGAAGGCTGGGCGTGTTCAGGTGATTCGGACTGAAACCCCATCACCACCGTCGTCGGATTCTGAGAAAGAGAAGGCAGAGTGAGAGGAACGAGAGAAAAAAGAAGCTGAGGAAAAAGTGAGAGAAGACGCAGAGGAAGAACGGCTGCTCAAGCGAAGGGCGGAAAAGGGCAAAAGTGTTGCTCGAGAATCGGAAGAACACGATGAAATAGAAGAACCATAGTTACCATATGATTGCTTCATCAAAAATTCTGCCATAGCAAAATACGCTGAGCTGCTGAAAAGAGACTTCCTGTTTGAGAGGGGATTTAGCGGTGATCTTCCGCATTTTCTGAGGACCGGTATTGCAGACCACAGCTGGGGATTGTTTTGTGCAAGGCCTGAGTCTGTAAACGCACAGGTGGTGCGTGAATTTTATGCTAATATTGACAAAGAAGATGGTTTCCAGGTGATTGTTGGAGGAGTCGAGGTGGACTGGAGTCCTAGTGCTATTATTGCAGTGTATGACCTTCAGAATTTCCCCCACGCAGTGTATAATGAGATGGTTGTAGCGCCATCTAATGAGCAGCTGAGTGATGCTGTGCGGGAGGTGTGTATTGAAGGGGCACGGTGGCAGCTGTCAAAAACAGAGAAGAGGACGTTTCAGTCAGCCATTATGAAAAGGGAAGCAAATACATGGATGGGATTTATCAGACAGAGGATGCTTCCAACGACTCATGACTCGACTGTCTCTAGGGAATGAGTTCTTCCGGCTTTCGCGATTTTGCGGTCTCTCAGCATCGATGTGGGAAAAATCATTGTCAATGAGATATCTGGTTGTTGGAAGAAGAAGGTGGGGAAATTGTTTTTCCCGAATACCATTACCATGCTTTGCAAGAGAGCAAAGATTCCAGAGGATGAAGGAGATGTTATTTTGTTTGACAAGGGGATCATCGACACGCCTAACTTGGCACGACCTCAGCGTATGCAAGAGGCGCGTTAGGGTGGGGTTGTCTACGGCATCAACACGATTTTAGAACAACTGGCACTTTTGGCTAGCAGGCAGGAGTTTGTCGAGAGGCAAACTTTAACCTTCTGGAACTATGTTAAGAGTCGTGATGCCAGTCTGAAGAAGGCAGTGTAGGAGAATTTTTCCAAGCCGTATCCAGCCCTTCCAGCAGTCCCTGAAGATTTATTGAACCCCTGGATTCCACCCCCGCTGGTTGAAAGAGAAAAAGAAGATGATGAAGAGCAGGGTCAGGAAGATTGATGGATGAGATGATCTTCAGCGAGCATTTCTTTTGTTCCTATATTTTTGTTTGCTCGCGCTTATCTGACCCTGCTTGCTGTTTTGTTTGCTTGTTTCTTTTTTATTTCTCTGCTTCTAAAAAATATAACTTTGCTTATGTAATTTCTTTAAATGTTTTTAATGAAAATTCTAAGTTGTTTCTGTTCTATGAGCACCGAGTAACTCTGACTTGACTAATTTTCTTCTGAATTTTGAAGCTTGGACTGGTTAAGCTTAATTAGATCAGGGTATTCTGATCTCCAGAAACCTCTTGCTTGAGCATTTCTTCTAGCCTGGTTGTTGATGCGGCAAAGAAGATTCTGAGGTAGTGTCGATTTATATGATCCACTTTAAGCTTAGTTCTAGTCCCACACTTAGTTTAAAATTCAGATAGAAAAATTTAAGTTTGGGGGTTTAATTGCAAATTGATGATTCATTGGGGACAATGAATAATTCAAGTTTGGGGGACTTTTTGCTACTCCAATTGTTTTGCTCGAGCATTCCTCTCCTTCAAGTAAAAATTTGTTAGTTTATTGAGTAACCGGGGACATTTGTGATACCCACGTCACAGCTTGTTAGCCAACTTAATGAATCGAATTCTGTTGAGTCATTTTTGGGATAAAGGAGCAAGGAGAGCCATCCACGTGTCTAGGTCAACCTAATTCAAGCTTTCCTCAACTCAATATAAAAGGAGGTAGCCGCCCAAGTCAAATTCATTCAACTTTTGAGAGAAAACACTCCATTCTTGGAGAGTTACTTCCACCTTTGGGAGCTGAATAGAGGAGAGAGATTGGAGACGATCAAGAAGACCATCATTTGCAAGCTGATCGAGGAGATTAATATTTCCCTTTATTATCTTGTAATTATGGACATGCTTACTCAGATTGTAACTTGCGTTTCCATGCATCTTATGAACTAAGTAGCTTAGGCGTTGGTTAGGTACAATGTGATTGTCGGGCTTAATTCTAGTAATAAATATTGATTAATGCATCTTGATTGATTGTTGTGTTCATTTATATGTTATGCCCGCCTGGCCAGCCGGTATGAATACCTCTCTCTAGTTTCAGGGATGATTTAGGGAGTGTGTGGCGGTTAATCACACTAGATCATTGTGTATAGGTGAACGCCAGTGACTGAGCTAGAGATAGCCAGTTGCCTAGTGCTTGATCGGTAGTACTTCATTGGGGTTGAAACACATTCCAAAAGATCCGGAGTTTCGGGAGGAATTTGCTAATAATACTGCGAGAGTTTTGCACGATCATTAATATTTCTTGAACATCTTTTAAAACTATTACTAAATCCTGACCAACGCCTGTTTCTAATCTGTCTGCCAATTTGATTATTTTTTGTTCTGTCATTTCTTTTGCTTAAGCATTAATCTTATAAAAACCAATCAATTTTACCATCTTTGAAACTATTAAAGAGTTATACAAAATAGATAAAGTGGAAGCTAGTTTAGGCCTTGGATTGATAATACTTATTACTTGTTGCGGACTGTGTATACTTGCACAGAGTTCTAGAGTCTTTTTATACCATATTTTTACTCACTCTATGTAACGACCCTACTTTCCATGCCTAGATCCTAGGGCCGTTACTACATACATTTCATTATACTTCTAAGAACAACGAGGGAATATCATTTAAAGAAAACATACTTAGAAATTTTGCGAAACTTTTCAGCCTGGGATCCCAGTTAAAACAAAACAAAAGAACACTTTAGCCATTCACACAAAACTTAAAGCGGAATAAACCTTAAATCATTTGCAATACAAGTTCAAAAGAAGAATTTCCAAAACACAAAATGCGGAAGACTATCCTAAAGGAGATCCATGGCCCAGCAGCTCTCCGTCACGCGTTCTGTACACCTTTGCCTCTACCTACAATTGTATGCAAGGGAAAAGAATGAGTATTTAAGAAAATACTCAGTAAGTAGCAATCAAGGTTTTAACATTTTATTCGAGTTAAGGGCCTAAGGGTTAGGTCATCTCATTCCCATTCATTTCATTTCATTTAACTGTAGTTCGGCTCTCGTGTTCAATTAGTTCACCTATATATATAAGTTTGCCAACTCACTGGTAGTGCACAGGTGGGAGTTTTGGGAAGTCTTTACTCCTACTGATGGTAGATGGCACCCAATCAGTGGAGCTGAGTCTCATCCCTCAAGGCACTAATGGGCGCGTAGCGCTCTAAACTACCATTTCACTGGTGGGGCGTTCATGGGTTAAAGTCAGAAATTAACTTCCACAGTTAGTAAATGGCACCTAGTCTGCGAAGCCAAATCTCGCCCATTAAGCCCCTCATTTCAGTCTAATACATCTCAGTCCTAGGTGTTTAATTGACATGACCCTCTTTTAAGGCACTAGCCTATTCCTTTCCCTTTCTTAATCCTTCTTCCCTCTAGGACCCCTTAACCCTTGCTATTTTTTTTAACGGCAACCCTCCTAAACAGAGAAAAGCACAAACTTCCCGTTGTCCACAAACAATGTCAGGCAGCTACAAAATATACACCAGTCACGCACTCGCTTCTATCACACAACACAAATATGCAGTAGCCAAAATTCTTGGAATAAACGCATCATATCATCTCAGTCTCAATCCAAACAACATATACACATTATCATGCCAGGAACACATCAGTCATTTCAATGCTTAATAGAGTTTAATCCAGCAAATTACTTACCATGTTCAGCTACCATACAATGCATTTAAAACATGGAATTTGAATCCAATTAGCTACTTAAATTCCAAGGGCAACTTAAGGATTAAATCCAACTCATGCTAATTATTAGCCACACTCAACTTTAATGAGTTTTAAAGCACATAATTTATTCCAAAGGGCTACTTACCTTAGTGAAGGAGATATTTGATTAACCTTCAAGAAATTCCTTAACTCCAAGGTTCTTAAGCAAACTACAACAAGGAAAGAATCTTCAATTAAATAGGGACTCTAATCCAAGCATTCAACCAATAACCCATTTAAATTTGGGGGTAAATTAACACCCAAAACTCACCCAAAACAGGAACACCGCTTGATGTCCAACCGTCCCAAAATCGCTCAACTTCGACAATTCGACCTCCAAACGCTACGGACACCTTGAAATTGGAAGTTAAAATCAGTGGGTATCCATGATTAAACATTAAATCGACCAAAACCCCCTTAAATGTCACTTACAAATTCCTTACCCACTAGCTAAAGGCGTCGAATCGATCTGAAACGAAAGACGAAACCGGGGGTGGTAGTGGCTGCTCGTGGCTGCGGCGGCGCTTCGGGAGACGGTGAATGGCGGGGGTTCACGGCGGCGAGATGGCGGCGGGATGGCGGCAGCGTGCAGATCTGGAATCGGGGAAGGCGTCGGTCGGCAGGTTGCAGACGGAGAGAGAGAGGGCTGCGAGGGAGAGAGAGAGAGTCGAGAGAGTGAGAGAGGGACGAGTTAGAGAGAGAGACGAGTTAGAGAGAGAGACAAAAACGAGAGAGAGAAACGAAGTACTTACCGGGGCAGCGCGAGCGACGGTGGCGTGAGCTGAAGGCGGCGGCGTGCGACGGTGAGGTTGTAGACGGAGAGAGAGGGGGCTGCGAGGGAGAGAGAGAACGTGAGGGAGATGGAGCAGAGAGAGGGTATCAGGGAGAGAGAGAGAGCGTGAGGGAGAAGAAGAGTTTATTCTTCTTCTTTTTTTTAAAAAAAACTGGTCAATATTGAAAAAAAATGTGGGGGGGGGGGGGAAATTTCCCCCCACTCCCCCTTTGACTGGTTCTGCCACTTTCCCATTTGCCTTTTTTTCTTTTAAAACAACCGGCTGCTACACTCTAGGAACCCAACAGCAACCCAGCTGATTATCCTCGATATGCGCGAACTAATCTTCCGGGCAAAGCAATTCTCTGCGAAACTTAGGGTGGGGATGACCTCGTATGCCCACGCAAGTAGGGAGAATATAAACCCCCCATTGTGATTCCAGTTGCGCCTTTACTAATCAATGCTTTGTGCATTTATCCTATTAACAACTCAAATGCACACCTTCCCCAAGGATAATCGTTAAAGAGCTCCTCGTCGTCAACCATGTCGATGTGCTCCATCTTGACATTCACTGTATCCTGCCTTGGCAGCAGGAAACTTTCCAAGAAGTATAGGAGTGCCACTTTTAACATATCATCATCTGTTGCGTTTTTGTTAACTTTGAACGCCAAATTCAAATACCTTCTACTGACAGCCTTCTCCCCCTTGAAGTAATGTTTTTTTATGTGATGGTCGCCTTTCACTTGCTTGTTGTCTATGGTGGGGTATGGACCACAATTCAACCCCGTGATCAGTGCGAACTCTCTAAGTTCGAACTTAAGTACCTTCCCTCCGATTAAGAAATTTATTTCTGTAGCACATTTAGGGCTACACTGCCTTTGTATCAGATGCAACAGCAGTTGGGAAGACTGGTTCATTATAGCAAAGTCGATGTAGCTTCCAAAATAACTTTGGATGAACCTCTTCAAAACCCAGTCTGGCAGTTTTGTCTGGATTTTCTCGATCACATCAGGTTTGGCATGCAACAAGATCTTAAGAGGCTGGGACCTTCTTGCCTTTGGCATCAAGTACAGATCCTGGGTTTGCACATTGTCAGTTTACAACATTTGTAGCATGGCAGTTAGTGTGTTAAGACATAAACCAACAACAAACACACATACGTCTGATGCTTCGACAAGGCCTTGGCTTGGGTGCCCTGATGCAGTCAGTTTGGGTTGGGGGGTTTTGTTGTTGTCCCTATCCTTCCTAGCACCACCCTAATATGTCACGTGGGCAGGGAAAGACAACACACAATGAACGAAGACACTGTATACATTTACGAACAAATAATTTACATACCTTGTTTGGGGAACCCTTTTCCCCCGCGGCGGCCTATGTATTGTGGGGTTCAGGTCTCACAGTAGATATGGTCCTAGTCCTAGACCCAGTGGCTGGATGGCTTGCTGATTCCTCCTGATCGCCTGTGTCATCACTCTCAGTTTCGCTCTAGCTACTCTTAGACTGCAAGTGTAACATTGCGTCATACATCAAAAAATACAATTCGTATGTAACGGTAACAAATACACAAACAAACAGTACGCAAGGATTAAACATACAAATGTGCATACAAATCTGACGTTACAAAAAACACACCTCAGTGTCGCTGGAGCTTTCTTTCGAAGCTTCTTTCCGAAGCTCTTTTTCCTTTTTCCTAGACTCATTCTCTTTTCGCTTTTGTCAGACTTTTTTTTCTCTCATTTCCTCTTTTTGTCACTTTTTTACTTAGATTTCCAATTTGAACTCTCTGGTTTCTTAGACTTCACGGCATCATCCGTTTTCTAAACCGTGTTTTCTTCACTATGTAAGTCTATAGGTGTCTTGTCTCTAGTAGCCCTTCCTTTCAGTGTCACTCCAGCGGCTTGCAGCCTTGCGCTAGCTCTAACCATCGCTAAAATGCAAAAAAAAAAAGATTTGGGGGGGGGGGGTCAAACTGGATGAATATGTTGGGTTTGTGCTAAAACTTCATGAAGGAATCAGGTAAATCCCTAAACAGACGCCCCTAAATCTCGTTAGGGTTGTTGCAGTTTTCACCGTATAAGATTAAGTAGGTTTGAAAACTTTAAATATCGATTATTTGGATCTCACCCATCCCTCGACACAAAAAAAAAACCCCTAAGATAACTGGACATCACACTATTTTCGGAGTTTCTTCCGACAGAGGGGGTTACGCATTGTTCGGGTGGGAGGGCGGAATGAGTATAAAAAGGGGTATTATTGTGTTCCTAGAGTGAGTAAAAATGTGGTATAAAAAGACTCTAGAACTATGTGCACGTATACACAGTCCGCAACAAGTAATAAGTATTTATCGAATCCAAGGTCTGAACTAGCTTTCACTTTATCTATTTTGCTTAGTTTTTCAATGGTTTCAAAAGTAGTAAAAATGATTGGTTTTTGATAAAATGCTGAAACAAAAGAAATGACAGAACAAAAAGTAAACAAATAGGCAGACAGATTAGAAACAGGCGCTAGTCAGGATTTAGTAATTGTTTTAAAAGATGCTCTAGCAATATTATTGATCATGCAAAACTCTCGCAGTCTTATTAGCAGATTCCTCCCGGAACTCCGGATTTTTTAGAATATGTTTCAACTCCAATGAAGCACTACCGATCAAGCACTAGGCAACTGGTTATCCCTAGCTCAGTCACTGGCATTCGCCAATACACAATGATCTAGGGTGATCCACACACTCCCTAAATCTCCCTGAAACTAGAAAGAGATATTCATACCGACTGGCCAGGCGGGCACAAAATATAAATGAGCACAACAATTAACCAAGATGCATTAAGTCAATATTCATTACTAGAAATTAAGCACAACAATCACATTGTTCCTTAACCTGTGCCTAAAGCTACTTAGTTCATAAGATGCATAGAAATACATGTTACAATCTTAGTAAGCATATCCATATTTACAAGGTAGTACAAGAAAAGATTAATTCCTTTGATCAGCTTGCAAATGATGGTTTCCTTGATGGTCTCCAATATCTCTCCTCTATTCGACTCCCAAAATGGAAATGAGAAGGATCTCTTCCCGAAAGTGGAATGCTTTTCCCCAAAGATGGAATGCTTTTGACTTGGGTGGCTATCTCCTTTTATAGAGTTGAGGAAGGCTTGAATTAGGTTGACCTAAACACGTGGATGGCTCTCCTTGATCCTTTATTACGAGAATAACTTAACAGAATTTAGTTCATTAAGTTGGCTAACGAGCTGTGACGTGGCAGTTTTTCTCCCAGCTTTGCTGCAACACAGAATTTGCTCCCTCAAGTCGTCCAACAACATATTCTACACAAAAGAATTTCCAAAGCTTCCATTCTCCCAAATGGGTTAAAACATATAATCTAAAAGCAACCCTATTAAGCACAAAAGACACACAAATCCCTATAGAAATAGGGCTTAAATAACTCCCTTTTGGAGAGTTATCACACCCCCAAACTTGAACTATTGCGCGTCCTGAGCAATACTAACCAATTTTATCTTAAGAATTCAAAACGTTAGACAAAGAATAGCTTAATCAAAACAGATAATCCAACACTACCTTCAACCTCTACCTGAGCACTCTGCAGAACCAAGCTCTGCTGCAGCAAAATAATTCTTCTGGCATGGACAAATAATCAGCACTTTTAACTCAATTCTAAGAACTTGCCACAGCCTAGCTCTATTATCAGACATATTTGAACACATATTTTAGGGGATTTATTCTTTTGTTCTTCAGCTTACAGTCATAAGCTTTTAAGCATAAGCTTTTAAGCATGAGATGACCCACTTTATGGTGCAGTATACCCTTGCCTCAAGCTCATCACCAACTAGGCTAAATACTCATTGAAAAGCTAAAATATCCTTAGTTATTCCATCTCTTACCCCTCAGAATGGCGACATTTTATGATGAAGCTCACCTAAGTTCTGGGAGATAGAAAAACTGCTAGATTATCATTCATCCTTCAAAACTTTTTCTCCATGAATTTTCTCAGCAAAATTTTCAACAAAATTTTTTTCAGCCAATAATAATTTTTTTCTCATTTTTCCAATTTTCTAGGTCATCTTTTGACGCGAAGACAAACTGTGGGTATCACAAATGTCCCCGGTTACTCAATAACCTCGCAAATCATTTAATGAAGGAGAGGAATGCTCGAGCAAAACAATTGGAGTAGCAAAAAGTCCCCCAAACTCGAATTATTCATTGTCCCCAATGAATTATTAATTTTGAGAAGTGTACCCCCAAACTTAAATTTTTCTATCTGAATTTTAACCCGAGTGTGGGACTAGAACTAAGGTTAAAGTGGATCAAATAAGTTAACACCACCTCAGAATCTTCTTGCCGTAGCGACGACCAAGCTAGAAGAAATGCTCAAGCAAAAGGTTTTTGGAGATCAAAATACCTTGATCTAATTAAGCTAATACAGTCCAAGCTTCAAAAATTCAGAAGAAAATTAGCTAAGTTAGAGTTACTCAGTGCTTATAGAATAGAAACAACTTCGGAAATTTCATTAAGAACAGAAAGGGAAATTACAAAAATAGATATTTTAGTGGCCTAAAAACAAACATAGAAGAATAAAATATTTAAAGAGAATGAGGTTAGAAAATGTGCGAGCAAACAAAAATAACATAACAAAAATCCAGCTCGTCCAGGGCCACTTCATCCATCAATCCTCTTGACCCTACTCATTTTCATCATCCTCTTCTTCTCTTTCCATCGGTGGAGGCGAAATCCAGGTGTTCAACAAATCTTCAGGGAATGCTGGAAGGGTTGGATATGGCTTGGAAAAATTCTCTTGCAGCGCCTTCTTCAGATTGGCATCACGACTTTTAACATAGTTCCAAAAGGTTAGAGCTTGCCTCTCGGCAAACTCTTGCCTGCTGGCCGACAGTGCAAGTTGTTCTAAAATCGTGTTGATGCCATAGATAAGCCCACCCTGACGTGCCTTTTGCTTCATTCAACTGCTCATTAGATGGCGCCACAGCCATCTCATTATATGCTGCGTGTGGGAAATCATGAAGGTTATACAGTGCGTTAATAGCACCAGGACTCCAGTCGACCTCAACACCTCGAATGATCGCTAGGAAACCTTCTTCTTTGCCAATATTTGGATAAAACTCGCCCACCACTTGCGCGTTCACCGATTCAGGCTTTGAACAAAACAACTCCTAGCCGTGGTCCGTAATGCCGGCCCTAAAAAAATGTGCAAGATCATCGCTAAATCCTCTTTCAAACAGAAAATCTCTTTTCAGCAGCTCAACATATTTTGCTCTAGCAAGATTGTTGACGAAGCGGACATACGGCTCTTCTAACTCGTCAAATTCCTCCGATGCTCCCGCAACACTCTTGCCCTTATCTGCCCTTTGCTTGAGCAACCGTTCTTCTTCAGCCTTTTTCTCTGCTTCCTCTCTTGGTTTGGCTTCGACCTCTTATTTCTCATGTTTCTCTTTCTCTGCATTTTCCCTCTCAGAGTCAGTGGTTGGCGGCGAGGGAGTATCCGTTCGGACTACCCTAACGCGACCGGCCTTTCGCTTCACGCAGCAACGTTTCGGCACTTCCGACATGATACCTCCACTCGAGCCTCCTGCACTGGCTCATTACCAGGCACAACCTCTGCCTGTTCTTCCTACACATCCTTAGTTTGCTTTTCTTGAACGTCCTCTATATTTCCTTCTCGAACTTCCTCTGTATCTGCAACTCTCAACTTAGTTTGCTCTGGGTTTTGTACTCCAATTTCCCTTGGATTGCCTTCTTCAGTGACAACAACATCCTCTGTCGCCTTCTCAACAGCTTCTTGATCCCCAGCCCTCTGCTGTCTTCTTCTCTTCTTAGCCTCCTTTTCTTCTGGCGTTCTCTTTTTCTTTGTTTTCACTTTCTGTACTTAAGGGGTAACAGGTACCTCCTCTTCCTCATTGTCCCTCTCTTTTCTTGCTCTTGTTTTCGCCATTGAAGACTCAAAGGAATTTTACCGTACACAGACAAAGAAAAAGAACAAAACTGGCAAGGGATGAATCAAGAAGATGAAGTGAGGAGACTTACCGAAGGCTTGTGAATAAATAGGGCTTCAGCAAAAAGAATCGTAACCGAAAGATTTTGCCCCATCATTAAATGAAATTACTGTTCAAATCAAATCTTTTAATTTGTAAATCGAATTCATTAACGGTAAAATGTTGAATTTTCAATCGCCCAAGGTAAATAATAATTGTTGTCAAATAGCTAAACCGTTGGATTACCTTTGTGCGACACATGACAACATCCATGCAATTTACCTGCCCACAGAAATTCAAAATCAAATGGTAAAAGCAATTAATCCTCAACTGAACCCTTCCTATTCGGACGAAATATTTTCTTCAGCCATCAAATTGCCGCAACAACCCTCTGAACAAAACGAATCTTAGATACGGAAGAACTCAAATTAAAAATCAAATCAGGAAATTCAAATTTAACTGCTTAAATCAAATCTTATCTTTTATTTTTATTATTCAAAACCAAATAAATCAAGAGAAATTCCATTCAAATCTAAATCTAAACAGAATTTAAATAGCCAAAAATAAAGACGAAATTAAAATCTAATTAAATCTTAATTAGAAAATAAAACTAAACTGACAAAAATAATAAAATTACTCAAAAATAAAATCTACAAAATTTAAAATCAACTACGAATTTAAACTAAATCATGCAAAATTTAAATAAATCAAATCTAATATAATTCAAATTAAAATCAAACCAAATCTTAATAGTGAAAATAAAATCACAACAAATTCTGGGAGCTCAAAATTTTGCTCTGTGAAATGCTCCTGCAAAAATCGTGCTCTCTCAATCATGAACCAACTTTAGGGAAGGATATTTCGACTGAAACTCCTCGCCCCAATAATGCTTCACACTTTGTTCATTCACTTTGAACACTCTCCCATTTTTTTCATCCTGAAAAGTAATTGCTCCATGGGGGAAAACTTCAATCACAGTAAATGATCCTGACCATTTAGATTTTAGTTTCCCAGGAAACAATTTCAATCTAGAATTATAAAGCAAAACTCTCTGACCTTTGATAAACTCTTTGGGCTTAATTCTCTTGTCATGCCACAACTTAGTCCTTTCTTTATACATTTTCGAATTTTCATAAGAAAATTGGCGAAATTCCTCCAATTCATTAAGCTACAGCATTCTTATTGCTCCTGCACGACTCAAATCAAAATTTAACTTTTTCAAAGCCCAAAATGTTTTATGCTCAAGCTCTAACGGTAAATGGCAAGCTTTCCCATATAAAAACCTATAGGGAGACATACCTAAAGGAGTCGTATAGGCTGTCCTATAAGCCCAAAGAGCCCCATCCAACCTAAAAGACCAATCCTTTCTAGATGGATGGACTACTTTCTCTAGAATAGACTTAATTTCCCTATTGCTAATTTTAGCTTGACCATTTGCTTGTGGGTGATAAGGGGTAGCTATCCTATGCTTAATTCCATACTTAGCTAAAAGCTTAGTTAAGATATTATTAACAAAATGTATACTAGAGCTCTAGGTGTCCCAAACCGCGCAAAGATGTGCGATTGAAGAAACCTTGATACTGTCTTGGCATCACTCTGATGGCATGTGATGGCCTCCACCCACTTGGACACGTAATTAACTGCCAATAAGATAAAAATGTTGCCATTAGAAGGGGGAAATGACCCCATGAAATCAATACCCCACACGTCGAATAACTCCATTTCCAAAATGTAAGTGAGAGGCATTTCATCTTTAGGCCCCAAGTTTCCTCTCCTTTGGCAAACATCACATTGCTTGTAGAACCAATGGGCGTCCTTAAATAAGGTAGGCAAGAAGAATCCACAATGCAAAATCTTCATAGCTGTCTTCTGACTGCTGAAATTGCCTCCATACGGCGAAGAGTGACATTTCTATAGGATTTCCTTTGCTTCATCACCTGAAACACACCAACGAATAATACCATCAGAGCATTGCTTATACATAAATGGCTCATCCCAATAGAAAAATTTTGCATCATGCTTCAACTTCTTCTTCTGCCTCCAATCCATATCAATAGGAGTGACTCCCTTTACCAAAAAGTTGGCAATATCAGCATACCAAGGGACATCCTTGACTACCTTTACCTCAACAGCAAAAAGCTGTTCATCTGGAAAAGAATCTGAAATGGCAGATTGCTTTAGCAAAGATGATGATGGATCAAGACGAGACAAATGATCTGCAATGACATTTTCTGATCCCTTCTTGTCCTTTATCTCCAAGTCGAATTCCTGCAATAATACAACCCAACGAATTAGTCTAGACTTTGCTTCTTTCTTAGACATTAAGTACCTTATTGCTGCATGATCCGTGAACACTGTGACTTTGGATCCAACAAAATATGACTGAAATTTCTCAAAAGCAAACACAACAACTAACAACTCTTTCTCAGTAGTTGTGTAGTTGACTTGTGCCTCATTTAAAACCCTGCTTGCATAGTATATAAGATGGATAAATTGGCCCTGCTTTTGCCCCAGCATAGCACGTACTGCAACATCACTTGCATCACACATTACCTCAAATGGTGAATTCCAATTAGGTGCACAAAGAATAGGTGTTGACATTAAAGCAGCCTTTAATGTTTCAAAAGCCTTCCTACAGTCTGCATTAAAGTAAAAAACTTGATCAGTGCATAATAAGTTACAAAGAGGTTTACTGATTTTGGAAAAATCCTTTATGAACCTTCTATAAAATCCAACATGACCTAAAAAACTCCAACTCTGTTTGACTGAACTCGATGGTTCTAATCTTTCAATAACCTCTATTTTCGCTCTATCAACTTCTAGACCGTTCTTAGAAATCCTATGACCTAACACTATGCCCTCCTTCACCATGAAGTGGCATTTCTCCCAATTAAGAACTAGATGGGTATCCTCACATCTCTTTAACACCTTACCTAAATTATCCAAACAACTCTGAAAAGATCCTCCAAAAACTGAAAAATCGCCCATAAATACCTCAACAGTGGACTCGATCATATTAGAAAAAATTGCTAGCACACACCGCTGAAATGTTGCTGGTGCATTGCAAAGGCCAAAAGGCATTCAACTAAAAGCAAACGTCCCATAAGGGCAGGTGAAAGTTGTTTTCTCCTGATCCTCAAGAGCAATGGTAATCTGGTTATACCCAGAATAACCATCCAAGAACTAGTAGTAGGCCTGACCAGCCAATCTGTCCAACATCTGGTCAATAAATGGTAGAGGGAAATGTTATTTACGGGTAGCTTTATTAAGCCTCCTGTAATCCATGCAAACCCTCCAGCCACTTACTGTCCTGGTTGAGATCAACTCATTGTCTTTATTGCTCACCACAGTGACACCTCCTTTCTTAGGAACACATTGGACAGGGCTTACCCAATTGCTGTCTGCAATTGGATAAATAATGCCAACATCCAACCATTTTATCACCTCCTTTTTAACAACCTCTTTCATTGCAGGGTTAAGCCTTCTTTGTTGCTCAATACTCATAAAGGATCCCTCCTCCAGAGTGATTTTGTGCATACAAAAAGATGGGCTAATTCCCTGAATGTCAGCCAATGTCCAACCTCTTGCCTTGCGGTATTGCTGCAGCAACTTTATTAAGGCCTCTTCATGCTCAAGCATTAAATCTGATGCAACAATAATGGAAAAGGTCTCACCCTCCCCAAGATACACATACTTTAGATGATCCGGCAAGGGCTTCAAATCTAAAGTGGGTGCCTCAATCAGGGATGGCTTAATAGGAGGAGCCTTTCTTTGATATAAATCTAAAGACTCAAAACCATCCTCATACCTAAACACCTCTTTTTCATTTTTTCTTTCTAAAGAACAAACTTCTAAATCCTCTATACTAACCTCTCCATGATCTTCCAAATGTCTGTTTGTCGAATCCTGTATTACTGTCTCAACAATTGTGTTCTCCAGAATCCTAATGAAAGCGCAATTTTCCATTTCGTCTGGGTACTTCATGGCCATAAACACATTAAAATTCACTTCCTCATTAAAAACTCTCATTGTTAATTCCCCTTTTTGAGCATCTATCAATACCCTACCAGTAGCCAAAAATGGACGACCTAGAATAATTGGGACATCTTTATCAGCCTCATAGTCTAAGATAATAAAATCAACAGAAAATATGAACTTATCTACCTTTACTAAGACATCCTAATTTTCTCCCTTTGGATATGTGATAGACCTATCAGTTAGTTGGAGTGTGACTGTAGTAGGCCTAGCTTCACCAATACCTAGCTTTTGATAGACCGAAAGAGGCATAAGGTTAATGCTTGCACCTAAATCCCAGAGTGCTCTACCTAACTCTTTTCCACCTATTGGCACAGGTATAGTAAATGATCCTGGGTCCTTAGCCTTGGTTGGTAGTCCATTCTAAAGAATAGCACTACATTCCTCAGTAAGAGATACAGTTTCGAACTCACCTAACCTCTTCTTTTTAGTTAAAATATCCTTAAGAAATTTAGCATAATTAGGCATTTGCTCAATAGCTTCTACTAAAGGGATATTTATGTGCAATTGCTTAAGAATCTCTAAAAACTTTTTAAATTGACCATCCTGATTCTTAGGCCTTTGCCTTTGTGGAAAAGGTGGAGGTGGTACATAAGGTGGGGACGACACATATGGTGGTTCCACATCTGGAACAGAACAAGATGTTCCAGCATCAATATTGCTGCCTCCAGCACCCTGACCAGTCTCCAACTCTTTCTCAACAACAACATTTTTATCACAATTATTTTCTACATTCTGGGGTTTACTAGGCTCTTTTCTTTCTTCTAGTGGCTTACCACTCCTAAGAGTCACTGCCTTTACCTGCTCTTTACCTTCCCTTCTAGGGTGTTCAGTATCTGAAGGAAGTTTCCCTTGAGGCCTTGCCTTCAGCTCATTAGCTAGCTGACCCACTTGCAATTTTAGGGATCTCATTGATGCTTGATTACTCTGAATTGCGGCATCTGTACGAGCCATATATTCTTTCATCGTTGCCTCAAGAGAACTCTCTGAATTTTGCTGGGGCAAAACCTGCTTATTTTGCTGGGGCATTACCTACGCTTTAGCAAATCCCGGTTGGTTCACATTTTGTTGTGCTTGCACATTACTTCCTTGTCCTCCCCATGCAAAGTTGGGGTGGTTGTGCCAACCTGGATTATAAAAGTTAGAATAAGGGTTATTCCTTTAATTACCTACAAAAAACACAGAAGCTGGGTTGCTGGGGCAAAACTCGTAGTTATGGTTTTCACCACAATAGACACATGCTTCCTCTACGACTTGGTTCACAAATGCAGAAGGCTCCACAGCTGGTGGCTGCTGATGACTAATCACTGTCACATTCTTAAGAGCGTTAACAATCATTGCAAGATCAGCTCTAATGGTGGACACACCATCAACCTCTAACACACTCTTAACCTTTTTATTTGTTCCTCTAACATTCGACCACTGACAACTATTAGTAGATATTCTTTCTAAAATTTGATGGGCTTCATTAAAAGTTTTTGCCAAAAGAACCCCTCCAGCCGAAGCATGAACCATACCTTGGGTTGCTCCATTTAACCCATTGTAAAATGTTTCCATTTGGATTCAATGAGGTAAACCATGGTGGGGACACTTTCGCAAAAGCTCCTTAAACCTCTCCCAAGCCTCACTGAAAGTCTCATCTTCAAGTTGCCTAAACCCTACTATTTCACTCCTCAATTTAGCATTCCTATTTGGTGGGAAATATTTACTAAGAAATTTTTCTGCTAATTCATTCCATGTCCTAATTGATCCTGGAGCAAAAGAATTTAACCATGCCTTTGCTCCATCTGTAAGAGAATACGGGAACAAAGTTAATCTAAGGGCATCTCTAGACACTCCTTGAATTACAAAAGAATCACTAACTCCTAGAAAAGACTTAAGATGTAAATGAGGGTCTTCAGATACCAAACCATGGAATTGCCCTACGATTTGCAACATCTGAAACATTACCTGTTTCATTTCAAAATTCGCTGTTTGAATTTGAAAGCGTGCAAACCTTGGATTTACGCTCGAATGGCTCTGGCCCTATCATTTGTTACCAAGATAGGATTCTCAACCTGATTATTTTGCTATTCATTTTGCTTCAGTGACAGGTTTTGCTGCAACAAATGATTCTGCTGGGGGTTCATTGGATCTTCAGGACCCTGCAGGAGACGCGACACGTTATCCATTTGATTTTGTTGTCTACGCTGCTCTCTCCTTCTTGTTGGGTTCCTAGAGTGAGTAAAAATATGGTATAAAAATACTTTAGAACTCTGTGCAAGTATACACAGTCCGCAACAAGTTATAAGTATTTATCGAATCCAAGGTCTGAACTAGCTTTCACTTTATCTATTTTGCTTAGTTTTTCAATGGTTTCAAAAGTAGTAAAAATTATTGGTTTTTGATAAAATGTTGAAGCAAAGGAAATGACAGAACAAAAAGTACAGAAATAGGCAGACATATTAGAAACAGGCGCTGCTCAGGATTTAGTAATTGTTTTAAAATATGCTCTAGCAATATTATTGATCATGCAAAACTCTCGCAGTCTTATTAGCATATTCCTCCTAGAACTCCGAATTTTTTAGAATATGTTTCAACTCCAATGAAGCACTACCAATCAAGCACTAGGGAACTGGCTATCCCTAGCTCAGTCACTGGTGTTCACCAATACACAATGATCTAGTGTGGTTAACCGCCACACACTCCCTAAATCATCCCTGAAACTAGAGAGAGATATTCATACCGGCTGGCCAGGCGGACACAAAATATAAATGAGCACAACAATTAACCAAGATGCATTAAGTCAATATTCATTACTAGAAATTAAGCACAACAATCACATTGTTCCCTAACCAGCGCCTAAAGCTACTTAGTTCATAAGATGCATAGAAATACACTTTACAATCTAAGTAAGCAAAACCATATTTACAAGGTAGTACAAGAAAAGATTAATTCCCTTGATCAGCTTGCAAATGATGGTTTCCTTGATGGTCTCCAATCTCTCTCCTCTACTCGGCTCCCAAAATGGAAATGAGAAGGATCTCTTCCCGAAAGTGGAATGCTTCTCCCCAAAGATGGAATGCTGTTGACTTTGGCGGCTATCTCCTTTTATAGAGTTGAGGAAGGCTTGAATTAGGTTGACATAGACACGTGGATGGCTCTCCTTGCTCCAGTATCTCGAGAATAACTTAACAGAATTCAGTTCATTAAGTTGGCAAACGAGCTGTGACGTGGCCGTTTTTCTCCCAGCTTTGCTGCAACACAGAATTTGCTCCCTCAAGTCGCCCAGCAACATATTATGCACAAAATAATTTACAAAGCTTCCATTCTCCCAAATGGGTTAAAACATATAATATATCTCTTAAAGCAACCCTATTAAACACAAAAGACACACAAATCCCTATAGAAATAAGGCTTAAATAACTCCCTTTTGAAGAGTTATCAGGCATGCATACCTTATTTTCCAGAAGTCGATGGTCTCAGTCTCAATCTTGAACGAACGAAGGAGGCGGAAGTTGGAGAGGATGGCTTCAACGGAAGGAGGGAGGAGATGGAGCGCTTTCTGGGAGGTGAAGAGGTAGGTATGTGAGGGGTTTGTTTAATTTTCGTATATTTCAAATCAGAGGAGTGTTGGGAAGACAAACAGTCTTTTCTGATTTACGTCTTTTCTAATAAATTCAGGCTGACACAAGGAGGGGTTGGGGAGTTGGATTTGTCTACATTCTTTCGGTTCTTCATTTAATTCTTGTGTATTTTTAATCCATAATGCTCCTCGTTTGTATCAATTTGTCATTAGCGTGTTTGTACTATTGGTGGGGATGTTTTTTTTGGGGCGATTCATTCAGAATCTGGAAATCATGTACATTTTTTGGTTTTTGGGGGATATAGTGTTCAGTTTGTTTTTTTTTTAATCGAACGTTTTTCTCAATTTTGTAGTTAGATTTGTTGTCCAGAGATACACCCCCACAACAATATGCTGGAAAGTAGGGAGTACACTGTGTTTTTAAATTCAAGGGCATTTTCGTCAGTCCATAGCAATTAGTGTTTTCCCCGTTTTACCATTTCGACATTTTTTCAACGAAAATGAATTTTGGACTTTTTTCAAAACCACGTTTTTATTTGGCCATCCATGCGGTTAGCCCAGATAAAAATCACCCAAACTAGATCAAAGAGAAAAAATGTAACCTCACATGAAAAAACCAGAAGAAGAAGAAACAAAAGCCATTAAAAGAAAAATCAACCCCAAATGCAAAAATAAAAAGAAAGAAAACTCCTTAAAAGGAAAATCAATTCCAAAATAAAGAGGAAAAAAACCAAACTGAGATAGAGACGGTGGATGGAGTCGATGTCGTTCGTGGTGGAGGAGACGGTGGTGGAAGAAGTCGACGTCATTCGTGGTAGAGGAGACGTCGACTGAGTAAATAAAGAAAATAGAAAAAGAGGCGACTGAGGTTTGTGGTGGAGGAGACGTCGTTCGTGGGAAAGCGAGAATGAGAGGTGGGGGGAGGAAAAGAGACGACTGAGATTGAAACTAAAAAACCCTAAATTTTCTATCTAAGTCAAAGTCGAGAACAAAACCGAACCGAACCGAACTGACGTTCGGTCTGGATACATGTAAAAATCAAACCGAATTGTAATACTTTTATGTTATAGGAATGATCATAACAAGCATTTAACTTATTCTCAAAGTGTGTTAATTATTCCATCGTTCTCTTCCGTTTGCCAACCGAAGTAGAGGTAATAGCATGTTTTAGGCATTGAGACTTGAGAGGGTCAAAGTAGTGGAAAGATTTGAGAGAGTGAGAAAGGTGAAAACCTTTCCGGAAACTACAGACATAATAGTAACCCCTCACAAGGTGTGAGCAAGCTGTAGCATAACATTAGGTATATAAGACTTCAAGCACAGATATGCAAATTTTTCTAACACTGTATTCACTACAATAAATATCACCTTTATTAGCTTTTTAGGATAGCTTTTTATAAATAAAAGCTATAGAAAAAAGGAAGAGAAAAGTGGGAAGTCGGAAATTTAAGGCGCGGTCACACGTTAAGAAAAAAGACTCAAAATTCTTTTATTTGTTCCGTCTATGCATTATGCGTTCATATCTGCCCTAGCTTCGTCTTGTTCTTCTCCTTGGTCTCCTATGTCTTCTCCTTCATCTTCTACTTTTTCGTCTTTGTTTTCTTGTTTCCTTCATCAACTCGTCTTCTTCGTCTCCTCCTCCTCTTTGCCCCTTCGTGTTCTCTCCTCTACCATTATCGGACTAGCGTTGAGACATGCTTCTATGCCCCAACGGTGTTGGAAAATTTATGATTATCCTGTATTTTGTTTATTTGTTTTATTAAATAGTTTTCTTTTTATTAATTTATTAATTATAATTTTTAAATTAAAATGAGAATAGTCAGATGGTGGTTCCTCCTTTTAAGGAGAGAAGTTAGCGTGTAAGTTGGATCTAGCCAACTGTCTTCTTCTTCTCGATAAAGATCACTTTCTTACCCAGACCAGGAGAGAACATCTGAAATACATTTTCCTAAAAATAGATTACATATCTTTTTATTTTTCTGAGCATACAAGTCAACGGGGATTCGTAAGAAGGCTTAGTTGCGCACAAGCTTTCTTGGAGGGAGTTGTATCTTGGGAGTGGAGTGGCGAATAACTCAGTGCAAGTGGGGGCCACGTCTTCTCTAAGGACAACGTTCTGCAACGCGCCTCGACCCAAAACAACAGGCTTTCTTAAACTCTATCTTCTCTGATTAATATATTTGATCTATTGGTTGTTATTATTTGTTATGAATTCCTGCCCTGTCTTTTTTGTTAGAATATATTTTTTTTCCAACAATCTTAGAGAAGACGTGGTTAGGAATTCTGTGTACGCCTTATTTGCTATGGCTTCTAGTTTTGAGTCCAAATTCCATTCTTGCAAGCCTAAAAAATTTACTGGACAAAATTTCAAATGTTGGCAACAACAGATGAAATTTTGGCTCACTACCCTAGGCCTATATTCTGTAATTTCTGTTAATGAGAAAGGAAAATAAAAGGTCTCTAAAACCTCTAAAACTTGTGATACTGATCAAAGCATAGTCCTTAAGACCACTGTTCGTAAAAATATTGAAGAAAAGGATATTTTATGCCATGGAAATATTCGAAGTGCTTTCTCTGACAGTATCTATAAAATCTTCTGTTCAGCCAAAAATTCTGTAGAGTTATGGTGAGCTTTAGAAAAGAAATATGGGTCAGAAGAATTAAGTTTTAAGAGGTATGCTGTGGAAAAATGGATTGATTTCCAAATTGTTGACGAGAAGTCTGTGTGTGACCAAATTCATGAATTTGAGAATATTATTTTCGATTTGAAAATGAAGAGAATTGTGCTTGATGATGTTGTCTTGGTTGCTTCTCTAATTAAAAAATTACCCCCTTCTTGGTTAGATTTTCAAAGGGTTTTAAAACAAAAACCTAAAAAATTCTCTTATGATGAATTGGTAGTTTCTTTGAGGATTGAGGATAGACATTGTGAGAATTTGAAATAAATTTCTCTTTCTAGTAATCAAGCAAAAGCTTTAGTGGTTGATAAAGCCTATAAACCCAAGTCAAAAATTTCAAGAAAAATAGTCCTACCAAAAATCACCAGAATAATAATAAGCCAAAAGATAAATCTATTAGTCAGAAGAATATGGGTCCTCCTTGTTGGGTTTATGGCAAGACAAATCATTTGGCAAGAGATTGTTTCCAACGTAAAGGTGGAACTTCCAAGCCACATGCATCATCAAATACAAAACCACAGGCCAATGTGGTTATTGCAGACCAGACCGGCTCCATTCTCCCATCGAGCGGGAATCAAGTACCAGATCTGTAAAGATGGGAAATGGGAATGAGGCCATTGTAAAGGGAGAAGGAGAAGTTTTAATAGTTCTGAGCATGTCGTCGTGTGTATCGCTTTAAGAAGCATGTTGTTTGCGCATGAAAAGCATGTTGTTTGTTTGTTTGCTGTTTGATGGCTTCTCAGGTAGGGGCTACTTACCAGTACCCTTAGTGTACTGACCCCTCCCCCCTCTCTCCCCCCAGCTACCAGATTTTGCAGGTTATGAGGACTGCCTGGACCATGATGATGTGGAGGAGGCATACGAGGAAGGATCTTAGCTAGTTGCGCTGTTTCCATTTGTTTTCATGTCAGATAGCTCGTTGTTATCTTGGATAGGATAGTATTGATTTCGTTGGTTGGGAAATTGTTGTCCTAATTGTTTTAGTTTCAAATTCATTCTTGTGAGACTCCAGGTCTAGTTGTGTTTGCATTAAAGAACTTCATCCATTCATTTATTTAATTATTAAGTTTGTTTCGAATGAGCTAATGATTGTAAGCTTTGTTAAACTCGTGTTCTTGGTTAGCTAGTATTTGATTTTGCGAGACTTTACTCGCTTTGTTGTGGAAGCTCTGCTGTGTTGTAGTAAGGCGTTGTGATGGGTGGTTGTGAGTAGTTCGCAGTATATATAGAAGTGTTTTTCTTGTTCAGCAGGTCTAGAAAAAAAATTGGGATAGTCCTATGTATGTCGTTATGCTGCCAAAATTTTCGGTGCACACGGTTAGTTTTGGGTTAAGAGTTAGTATTGTCGCTAGGATAGCTATTAAAATCCTGGGGCGTTACAGTTTCTGACATTTGGTTACTTTCTGACTAATCACATTGTGGTTGAACCAATTTTGTGTAAATCAAGTTTATTTGTGATGGGAAAAGTCTGATGTTGCATTTATTTGACCTTACTCACCATATCTTTCCATTTAAAATATTAGAGTTTGTTGCATTTATGTTGACTTCATAAATGCAACCAACCTTCTGAGTTAATAAATAAAGGCAGCCGCCAACATCATGTCCATTTATATTTTGTGGTTTAATTATGCAACCACAACTTGTACTTTCATTCAACCACCTCCTTCAATCCTTTCCTTATTTAAAGAAGACCATTCTTTCCTAATTTCTTTGAGGAAAGTCTCCACTACATTGGATAGTCCCTCTAAACAGTGAGTCATTTTCCAACTTCCATACTTTTCTTTCTTTGTGTTGCTATGTATAGCAAGTTCTTCGTTACACTAACTACAATCTCTTCTTATCTTCTGCCCCTGGAGACAAACCTAAACCCGATCTCCACCTTCTTCTGTTTCGTTTCACGCATCCCGATCTCATATAACGATAAGTTTTCGTTCTCTCCCTTCGTTCACTTCGTTTGTACTTAGTCTACATTCATACGGTCATATCTTAATAACTTTCTCCCTTTGTGTCATATGTTTGCAGGTTTACTCCAAAAAACACCGTTATATTCGAGGTTCATTCGTTCAATTTAAATACTCTTATACTGTTCTGTAAATTGTGTATATTATTTGTTGTGGACATTACAAACTGCTTGATTTGTATTACTGGATTTCAGAGATTTCGTTGGTTTGTTTCGTTTATTCACGTTGTAATGTTCATTGCGTTAGTATTTTAGCTTATGTAATGATACCATTTTCTGTATAAATGATTTTTTTTTTATGAAATGTTGACGAATATTTTAAATAAATGGAAGTAAAAAATATGTCACGTTGTTTGAATGAATATTTAGTTGCTAAAATTCATCATGGTTTTACTAACATTTTTTATTTTGAATGTTGACAAAAAGATGCCGTGACAATTTTGTAATGACATGTTCACTAAAATGTTGAAAAAAGAAAGAAAATTGGAAATTGAAGTTTACTATAACACAAGTTAAACTTAGTAGCAATTATGGAAAAATGGTTTTGATAATATGTACATTTGCTTTAAAAAAGTTAAAATTTGTTTGACTCCCTCTTGCTTACTTCTGGAATTTTAGTTTTCAAAAATTGTGACCACACTATAATATGAAAAATTTTCGGTTTTTTTTTTTTATCTACAACACTATGCTGAAAAAATAATTTTAAGTGGATAAATTATATTAAAAGAAATTTAATTTGGATTTCATTTTTCATTCAAGTTTTTCAACACACTGATTAATATCATATTTGTACTAACAAGTGAAAATGAATGAAACTAAAAAGTAACCACATTCATGTAACTAAAATGAATAAAAGTGATTTTAGAAAAAAAAAAATAAACAACATACATCTTGTTAAAGTAATCTGTTTTTTTTTTTTTTTTTTTTTACAAAATTGAAGTCATGAAAATAACATTTTTATATGGTTTCAAAAAAAGCCACGGAATGAACTTTGTAGTAAATATTTTTCTTTCAATTAGAGTTATTATGTTCAAAATTGTAGGAAAATAAATTTTCTAACTTCAATGAGTTAAGAAGTTCAACATCCAAGTCAAATAATAGCAATATTAAGGTAAAACAGATTTCCTAATTTCAATTAGAGGTAAGAAGTTCAAATTTGAAGTAAAATAAATTCCCTAATTCCAATTTGAGTTAAAGAAGTTTAAAATTGAAGTAATCAAAATATCATGTTTTGTCATTGAAGAGCATTTCATATTATTATCTTTATTCAAGATTTTTGCATATGATTTTATTTTCATTTTTCATGAGTTTAATTGCACAAAGAATTTCAAAAAACAAGTATTGAAAATGTTCCTATTATATATATGCTCAATTTATATCTTATCACATCCTTTGATTTTCATTAAGCTTACTTTACTTTAATTGTACTTTTATACTTGTCTATATTATGTGAGCTTAATAATCTATCTTAGTTTAGTCTAGAGGTTATTGTGCATTTCAAACGTATACTTCTAAACCCCAAAAGATAGATTCAATTATTTGGTAAAATAATTCACAATTGTTTTGTGACCAAACAACAAATTATATAAATTACCTTTTCGCCCTAAACCCCAAATTCTAAACCCTAAACTTACCAAACCCTAAATCGTAAACCCTAAACCCTAAACGACTTAAGCACTAATCCCTAATCCACTAAACCCTAAACCCTAAACCACTTAAAAACTAAACCGGAAACCAGTCAACCTTAAACCCTAAACCCTAAACCACTTAACCACTAAACCGTAAACCAGTAAACCCTAAACCCTAAACCACTTAAACCCTAAACCCTTAACCACTTAACCACTAAACCACTTAACCACTAAACCCACTTAAGCACTGAACCTTAAACCATTTAACCACTAAACCACTTAACCACTAAACCCACTTAAGCACTGAACCTTAAACCACTTAACCACTAGATCCTAAACCACGAAACCTTAAACCCTAACTCGTAAACCACTTAACCACTAAACCCTAAACCGTAAACCACTTAACCACTCAACACTAAACCCAAAAGTTTGTAACCTAAATAATAAACCCCCAACTTACCGAACCCTATAACCTAAACAATAGACCTTAAACCCTAAAGATTAAACCCTAAAACCCTAAAACCGGAAACCATAAACCCTAAAACCACTAAGACTAAAATTCGGATTCTTCTAATCATAAAACGAAATAACACGCTTTAAATATAGATGACAGGTGTCTTCTTGACTTGGTACATTTTGAATAGGACCAAGGGGGCAACAAAATTCTATGTCGTGTTTGTTGGTCACAGTCCAAGAATTTACACCTCTTGGGTTGAATGCCACATACAAGTTAACCAGTTTAAGGGATCACTACACAAGTCATATCCAACATTACAAGAAGCAGAGTATGCATTTAGGCATTACGTTGCGGGCACCCGTGGCGAACCAAACATCGTTGACGAACATGAAACGTGTCGTAACCTTCCTGTAGGGGGGTATGGTCCCGTAGGAGATTGTTACAGTATTAGTCGGATGTTTGTAGGGTTCCTGTTCGAAATAATTGTAACTTACGTCACCGTTCACTATCTTTAGAATGCTAGTGTATCCCCCATGTACGATGAGTAAGGCTTTGAACTAAATATAAGACGGTTTATGTTTTGTTCAGGTTGAAGTAGTATCGTTCCTAATGGATTCCATAACCCCACATGAATTGTGTTCGTACTTTCAATAATGGCTGAATCTCAGCGCCAACTATTCAACCTGATTAACTCCTTCATGAACAACCACCGTAGGATAGAAAACCAAACTCCCTACCTCAGACACCAGATAAGGCAGTTAGCCTGCTTCCGGTTGATTCATGAAAGTTACCTATGCTGTCAAGAAAGCACCAGGATGCATGGATAGGAGATGTTTTGCCATTCTATGTAGCCTGTTGAGAACGACGTTTGGGTTGGTAGGAACGGAAATCGTAGACATGGAAGAGATGGTCGCGATGTTCTTGCACATCGTTGCTCACGATGTTAAGAATCGAGTCATTAGAAGATAGTTTGCACGGTCGGGCGAAACCGTTTCTCGGCACTTCAATGCGACTTTGAGTGTCGTACTACGATTGTACGACGTTCTAGTTAAGAAACCTGAACCGATCACGGCTTCTTGCCAAGATGGGAGGTGGAAATGGTTTGAGGTATGGACACTATATGTTTGTACACATCGTTAAGATTTTACAACGTCCTTCTTACATTTGTAATGTGATGTGGAAACAGAATTGTTTAGGTGCGATGTGGAGTAGTAGGAGACGTTCTTCCTACAGAAGAGAGATAGTTGAGGTCATAAAGGATGGAATGGACAATCAAATTACCAGTCTTCAGAGTATCTCATCTTGGCAGGAACAAAAGAACGAACGGGACGCTGCACGCCGTAAGTTGGTGGTGAGGACATAGAAGAAATGACACACTTCGATGAACGAGATAAAACTCAACTTCTCAATGTGCTGCTTGTTGATATGCAACAAACAGAGCTTTTCCTAGCAATGCCCATGTGTTTGAGAAAAATACATTGCATGCATCTTCTTGGAAGGAATGAATGATGTAAAATGTCTACCAATATTATTCTGTGCGTGTTGTATGTAGTATGTTCCATTGTTGCTTGCACTTACTTTGTCATTTTCATGGAACTTAGTTTGTATTAACGAATATTTTCTTCATGTAATATGTACCAAAAACGAAGGTCTACATGATTCCAGTGAATATTGTAATGACAAGAGACAATATCGTTTTGCAATGCTTATTTTAAGAATGGAGAATGACTTTTACTTTTTTTTTTTCGTTTATGGGGGTTTTCATGAAAAGTGGACTTAGAAGCCCAATTTTCCAATTAATAGAATGGTCATTTACATTACTCCATTTTATAACGATTATGTAGCATTGAAAAGTTTTTTTAAAAAAAACAAGTAGAAAAATCAAACAAAATCATAAAAACAGAGTTCATAGCTATGTTGTTATAGGGGGTGCAACAAGTACTGTTTGAAAAAATTGAACAATGTCAAATGACTATTTTCCATTTTTCAAATTTGGGATTTTTTATCAGAATTTTGACTTAGCATCCCAATTTTACAATTAATGAAAAAAAACATTTTCATTTTTCAATTTAACTATTATTGAAGATCAAACTTCAAGAGTAAGTTAAGAACAAATATAGGAAATGCAACAATTGTGGGGAAAAATTAAATAATGGAAAATGGTTTTTTTTTTTTTAATTTGTTATTTTTTTTTTTTATCAAAATAGTGACTTAATATCCCAATTTCACCCTCAATGGAGAGAACATTTTGATTCCTTTATTTTAGAATAAATGTTTAACATTGAAAAAAAAAAGTAAAATTGGAAAAAAGAAACATGAAACAGAGATTCAACCTACAAAACTAGATTGAGAGGAAATATATGAAATTGATAAAGTGTGGAAATAAATAGAAGATGGGAGATTGATTTCTTGTATTTTTCTTTTTATCCAATTGTGTATGTTTGATCAAAATTGTATCTTAAGTAACCATATTTACAATTAATGGAAAGAAGATTTTAAATTATTAATTTTAGAATAATTGTATAACATTGGGAAGAAAAGAAAAAAAAAAACTCAGACTTCAGAAACCAGCACCCCAAACACAGACTTCGTAAATTAGACATCAGAAACCAGCACCCCAAACCTAGACTTCCTAAACCCACAGATTTCACAAAACACCCTACTTCCTAAACCCCAACTTCCAAAACCGAAACCCTTACCCCAAACACACCCTTAATGTGTGTCACGCACCTAACAATAGAGACAATTTTAAGCTTTATTTAAAGTACAGAGCCAAAAATTGATGATTTGAAAGTACAAAAACTAAAATGGAATTAAACCAAGAGACACAAATGATATTTTAACCTATTAATTAGGCCTCTTTTGATAACCCTTGATTTTTTGTTTTTGAAAATTAAGCTTATAAACACTACTTCCACCTTACTTCTATCTACAAGTTTCTTTGATTTTTTATCTATCTTCTTCCCATGTTTTCAAAAACCAAGTAAAGTTTTGAAAACTAAAAAACATAGTTTTCAAAAACTTTTTTTTAAAAATTTTGGCTAGGAATTCAAATGTGTCCTCAACAAAAATGAAAACCATTGTAAGGAAATGAGGTGAAAACAAATATAATTTTCAAAAACCAGAAACGAAATGGTTACCAAACAGAGCCTTAATAATAATTACCCAACATGAGCATGACATAGTAGTAATAATTGGTATGTACTCATTTCCTTGAGGTTGGAGGTTCTGACGAGGCCTGAGTTGTCGAGGGTCCGAGATGTCAAATAAATTTATAATCCACGACACTACAACTATTTTGTAGAAATAGTGGTCGGGGTCGAACACAGGGAAGAGGATCTAGCAGATGTAGAATTTTGTGTTCATGCAACAAGGGGTTTTAATTTGAAAAAATGGATGCAATGAAAAGAATATAAAATACTGAATGTAAATGAAACAGAAAAATAAAATATGCAATCAAAAGAAATAAGATGGAATTTGATATTAAAGAGGGATAGCGGGATTGGGATTTCTTATACTTGAATGTTATGTCACTAGGCTTCCTAGTTTTCTCTAAATATCATTGTATGCAGCTTTTATGAATCCGGTTAGCTTCTTGGTTACTCGGAGGGCCCCCCTACACTAACCTGTGTTTAATTAACCAATTAATCCAGAACCTTGCAGTTAACATGATTAATTAAATTAACATGATCGACTGCCACCCCTCATGCATAAAATAACGATCATCTGAAACCTTGCAATGACCACTAAGTTATGTCTAACTAATAAAAAATATATAATCAAAAACCTCACAATTGCCTACTTAATTTAGCCGTTTTATACTCGTGGGTCTGGAATTGTATTAACTAAATATAAATTAAATTTAAATCTAATCAATACAACCTTTGACATGCATCTAAGGCCTACCAGGGGCGTCACTCCGAAGAGATTATCTTGCCTCGGCCTAGTGGCTATCTAAAAATAACTGATAGAATGCACAAATAGAAATCTCCAAGGGTCGTCAATCCTAATAAATTAATCTCATGCATTGGTTTAAACAAGATTACATGTAAAACTCAATAAAAGACAACAAGAACAGAGCATAGAAACCCAGAAAACTAAGCCAAATATCAATATCATTCAAACATAATCTCAATCCAAAGAATCCAACGGATTTAGCTACTCATATGCTACAGAAAACTACAAATAAACATGAAAGAATACATAAAATATGACCTAGAAAGGGACCAAAATTCTAACCTAACGACGGACTAAACCAAAGCCCTATATTTATAGAAAACGTCGCAGCGTCGAGATGCCAGGCTCGACATCTTGACGCCACGAACTTTGTACTTTGTGGCAACATCTCATCGACGTCAAGACGCTAGGGGCAGTGTCTCGACACCATCCCTAATTTGAGGCTTGCTGCCTTTTTTTCTTGGTTTCATCTCGTTATTTCTCGGTACGGGGCTTCAACCTTTGATTCTTGGTGTCGTTCTTCAGGCCCACTTCGATCCACTTGGGTCTTTTCACCTCCTCGCCATCCAAGAACACCGAGATGGTCCCAAAACTCCATAATTGACCCAAATTAACACCAATTTGCGTGGTTGGCTCCTGACATCACCTAAGCTCGAAGTACCTGTAAGTAAGACAAATAAAACATAAAATTCCTCTAACAAGTTTAGGTTAGGGGCAATAAAATAGGACTATTTTAGTCCTATCAAATTCAAATCTCTATATCGCTTTATTTAATAGATTAAATATTAAAAGATATTTGTAACTCATTGGAGCATAAATGAGTTTTACAGCTCATGACAATAATGTAGCCTAGTGAAGTGAGTTAATATCATTTTTTTTAGTTCAATAATTGTAGGGTGTGAGATTGTTGCCTTATCCACTTAACTACACTCGAATTGACAAGTTAATATGATGTATAACTTTTTAGTAGTTTTTTCCCAAAAATTTTTAGTAGTTATGGAGATCTAATTGACTATTCATAATAGGCGGAACTATATAGAGATGTATATGGCAATCAGAAAAATGTTATCGAACACTTAGAAGATTCAATTTCACACTATCAACAAATCATCTAGAATTTTGGATGTTGTACCATCTCAGATGTGGTTATTGATAACTTGCAAAACGAGCTATTTTTCCCTGTTAATTATAGTTAGTCCTTGAGATATACTTAGCCATTTTCATGCAATTTTATGTTTCTTTTGTAGGAATTGAATTATTGAGATGAATGGGAACATTTGGAAGTTGTTTGAGTGTTTAGGACCTAAAAAGGGGCAAGAGAATTAAAGAAGATGTTGAAAAAGTGCTGCAACAGCCAACTAAACCAAAGGCTCAGCGTCGAGACGTTGATTCTTAGTGTCGAGACGCTGCTCTAGAAGCTTGCCCTAGCTGAAGACCCGAGGGCACAACGTCTCGATGTTGGCCAATTTTCCCTAATTTGTTTGAGGCAGAAAAGGGGTAGCTTTGAGACGTTGTCCTTATCGCCTCGACACTACCAAGATTTTTCCTATAAATATTAAATGATTTTTCACGACCAAGGGGAGTTCAATTTGGAGTCTTTCAGTCCTAATTTCGACAAAGGACCTTCTGTGGGAGCTAGAGTAAAGAGGAGGAGCAGGATTAAAGGCTTTAGCTCGTGGAAATCATGACGGGGACGTGCAGAATCGATGAGACTATAGTTTTTATCCTTCTTTACCTATTCCTTAGTTGTTGCTATGACTTTTATCGTTTCTATCTTATATTGTAACGTGGATCATGAGTAGCTAGACTTTTAATTCTTAGGGATTGATGTAGCCCTTTGGGCGTTGTGGATTATTATTGGATGTATGTTTTGATTTCATTTATGCATAGTCTTTACTTAATGCTTTAACTTTATTGGCCATGAATTGAATGATGTTTTCTCTAAATATTGCTCGGAAGAGGTGAAGGGATTGGAATTTCGTAATTCTGTAAAGCGGAAGTATGATTGAGACCGATTCATAGTTAATTTTGTTTAATCTAAAATACTAATACATTGGCAATAAACTTATAACTATTCTATATTTATATTAAGGCTAAGCATACAAAAAGATTAGATCTAAATCTAATTTATATAGTAACAAATTACTTATTCTCGTTGACGACTCAGATTAAATTCAACAACTGCTTGTGAAATAATCACGAACTAATGCGAACACCACTACTATGGCTACACCGGTATGACTCTGAGACTTCTAGAAGCAGGAGACTGGTGGGAGTCTAGAGGGAGTCTTTAGGGGAATTCTCTAAGAGTAGGAGAATGAATGGGATGCCTTTCACCCCACCCCAGGGGTCCTATTTATAGGAAAAGACCAAGACCTTTTCCTAGGAAAAGGTCATGAATAAGATCTATTATCTTATTCATATCTAATTTTCATAAATAATTAATTAATTATGGAATTAATTAATTACCCAATTAAATATCATATATTTAATTTTAGGGATTTTATTAAAAAAATATATTTTATTAATATGAATCCAATTTATATTAATTATTTTAACTCTTTCAAATATTTTCTCACAAAATTATTTTTTTTGAAATTAATTAAAAAAGTTATATTATAAAGTTTCATAAACTTTATACTATAATGTATCATCATACATTATATGATTCCCCTAAATAAATTGAACACTTTCAATTTACAATTTATACTTAATTGCCTCAAGTCTGTTTACGAGCTACCAGTGGGACCTAATGGACTTGCAGATCAGAAGCTCCAACGATATGAGATTTCATCGGCTAAACTCATTAACCAATTAATCAATTTTCGTTAACTGTGGGTTCACTCCACTAAAGACCCACAGTTGCACCCTTCTCACTGCAGACATGATTCTGTGTCCTCATATATAGACCAATAACAGAAAGTTAGTCCTTCTCGAGTGTTTGTAACTTCAGGTGTGTCAAATTACCGTTTTACCCCTGAGTTACCTCAACCTTATTAAGTACCAGTGCTCCTCTATTGAACAACCTGTTTATGGTCCAACCATCAAACAGAAACCCCTCTTAAGCTAACGAGAGGGTAGGGCCCTTTGTTTAAGACCCGAAGACACCACTTAAGGGAACACTCATCTACTTCCTCAAAAGTCGGGAAGGAGTGAATTTCATCTTGTGTGATTACGTTCCAAACTTCCCACTCGGTTTTGTCCCTAAAATCGTAGGCTTATTGAGTCTGCGTACTAGCCACTCTCACCCATACAAATCAAAGGAAAATTCCTCGTGAACAGGAGTCCATAATCCGCTCAGGATTTAAACTAAGTTGCTTAGGTCATCCTAGTGAAATAGAAACCTAAGTAGTTAACGGTGTTATAGCTAGCGGTCACTATTTCGTGGTCCGGTCTTATGTAAACTCGATGCATACGATACCCCCACTCGCATGTCCCCTACACGAACACATTGGATCATTGAGTTTGTATCAAATACAAAGTGGGTCATATCCATAGTGTCGCCCGGATAAGGTACCCAACCTTATCCCTATACAACAGACCTTTTTGGCTAACTCCTGAACATTGATCCCCGTATGTCTCCACATACAGTTTAAGACTCATTCCTCAGCCTTGGATGCTTGGTTTATTGGATTAGGGTTATTTAGGCAAGATGCACATAATATAGACAATAACTCTTTATTGAAAAAAGAAATCAAACAATACTTTATTTATGTTCGGTCAATTGTTACATTTAGTATCTACGAGTTTTAGGACATAAAACCCAACAAGAGGGGATTTAGCTTAGAACTTGTTTTGCATAACTAGGATAGTCCTATGATCGAGAGATGTAGGATAATCTTAGAGATCGTTAAAAGGATTAGACTTAAGACCTTGCATGTTAATGAATTTAGATAAGGATATTTAATTCATTGTATGCTAGAGAATTTTTTTATGCTTGGGAGAGATAAATATGAGAAGAGTGTATCTTTGATTTATGAATCTTAGCATATTGATTAATCCAAGTAATTAATTCACAACCTCAATAGGTGAAGTCAAGAGTTTTCCTTCCAATTGAATTTTCCATCGTTTAGTTTCTGTCATTTAATTCTAAATCTCATCACATTCTTGCCTCTAAATAAAATTGAACAGGTAGTTAATTAACTAGAAACCCAATCCAGAGGACGACACTCATTTTAAACGAAAAACGCTATATTAAAACTTGACTCGTACACTTGAGGTAGTGAATATTGAACATCAGTTGTTCATTATTATTTTCCCTATTCATAATTAAGAAGTTGAAATAGTTCGAGTTTTGAACAAAATCATATACAAATTTATCCACTAATTTTCAACTTAAAGACCATAAATTATTCTTCACAGGCAAATCACTTCAATGATTAGCTATCTTAAGTTCAATTACATTTTTCATGGTTATAAGTAAGATTTGTCAAGTTCACTATTCAAATAAATTTATAATCACCGAAAACTAAAACTAACTTGTTGCAGTAGTAGTCAAGGTTGAACACAGGGAACAACCGATATATTTCTAAATTCTTTTGTGTTTTGAGATAACCAAAGGAGGGGGGGGGTTTAGAAGAAAAAAATAAAGACATAAAAATAAGGTGTGGAAAAGTAAATTGCGGAAAATAAAGACAGGCTAGTTAATCTTACCATGAGGATCACTGTAATAGATGTTGCACTCGATGTTTAGTTTGATTAATTCCATTCATTGATTATTGATTGATTTTAATTAATTACCTAAGCCTAGCGTACTTCTAGAACAACCAGAGAGTCGTGATCTACTATCACAAAGCTGGAAATTCGAAGTTCGATTCTAGCCTAAATTAGCTAATTGACTAATTAATTAATCTAAACTGCAATGGGATCTAACTAGATCAATTAAGCATGAATCTTTTCACAATGTACTCCTATTTACTACTTTTTATTAACAATTAGATTTAGCAAATCCAGGTCGAGGTCGTCAATCTTTCCAAATATTACTAAATTGGTGAAGGAGTGTAGATCCCTCGAGCAGAAGCGTTTCGAGATCTTAGGCGTTTAATTTCATTAATTTCTTATAACAAAGCATGTTGTAATTTGAACGAAAAAATAGAGCAACCCGAGAGCTTACCTTTGAAGACCAAATTCGGTGATTCCTTTGCTTGTTTCTCATCACGAACTTGTCATGGACCACAGTCGAGATCTTCTCCGCTATTCTCCAACCTTAGAACGAACTTGTGGGAACCAAAAGTGATGAGATTTTAAGGGAGAAAAAAAAACTTGAGAGCATATAGGTATTGAGAGAAAAATTGATCCAACCTTCATTTTTTTTTTAACTTCAGCAAGCTCAATAGTTCTCTTCAATTAAAAGAAAATGAAAAACAAAAACAATTTTCAATTTTCAATCTTAAATGAATTTCATTTATTCATTTTCTTTTCTTTTAATGTATTATAAATTAAAAATTAATTCAAATGATTAATTTTAAATAAAAACTAATAATTAATTAAACATTTTAATTAATTATAATTATTCAATTTAATATCCAGTATTAAACTAAATAATTTGTACCAATCCTGATATCTCTCAAACCCGATTGTTCGAGTATGAATCATTATTCAATTTCAAATTGAAATATGTTATAATATTCAAATCACATTTAAATATTCTCAACTCTCTTTATAATTTAATTCATATTTGAATTATATCACATATAAACAACGTTAAATCCCTAAAATCGAATTTGAATGTTTCAAATTCTTTCATCACATTGTTCTAAGGTTAAGTCCGTATGTGCGACCAGGGGGACCTGATGGACCTACAGATCATGGGCTCCAACAATCTGAAATTAACCAGTTAAACTCATTAACCTAGCTAACCAACATTCGTTAACTAACGAGACACTCCACTATAGCCCGCAGCTGCAGTCCCTAGACTGTAGATATATTTATGTCCATCTGATACAACCATAATTAGCAAGTCGACCCTTTATGGGTTGTTTGTAACTGCAGTGAGTCAAAAGTTTGTTTTACCCTTGAAGTTACATATTGTTCCTTAAGTTGTTGGGTTTTATGTCCTAAAACTCGTAGATAGTGAATGATTAACGAATTATACACTTGTATCAATAAAGTGTTATTGAGGTTTATGCAATAAAGTGTCATTGTCATATTAAGTCTATAATTGCACAACATGACGCAAATCCAATAAACTAAGATCCAAGGTTGTTTACATGAGACTTGGACTAGTATGTGAGGACATACGGGGATTAGTGTTCAAGTAACAACCTAAAAGGTCTATAGTACAGGGATAAGGTTGGGTACCTTATCCTGGTGACACTATGTGATACGACCTGCATTGTATTCGATACAGACGTATTGACCCAAGGCGTCCATGTCAGAGACATGCGAGCGGGGGTATCCTATGCAAAGAGTTTGCATAAGACCGAACCACGAAATAGTAGACCACTAGATGTAACACCGTTAACTAGTTAGGTTACTGTTTCAATAGGATGACCTAGGTAACTCCATCTGAATCCTGAGTATGTCATGAACTCCTTCTCATGAGGGATTGTCATTTGATTAGTACGGGTGAGAGTGACACGAACGCAAACTCAATAAGCCTACCTTCTTGGGGACAAAACCGAGTGGGGGGCTGGGGACATGACAATACAAGATGGAATTCACTCATTCCCCTATTAGGGTAAGTAGATGTGTGTTCCCTTAAGGGATGATTCCGGGGCTTGAACAAAGGTGCGCCGTCCTCTCCTGGCCCGAGAGGAACTCTTGTTTAGAGGTTGGACCCTAAACAACTTGTTCATTAGAGGGATCAGTGGTACTTAAGGATCCAGAGGTAACCTAGGGGTAAAACGGTAATTTGACCCAGCTGGTGTTACGAACACACGTGAAGGATTGACTTACTGCGTTGGTCGATATCCGTGGACACAGAAATATTCTACAGTGAGAAGAGTGTAACTGTGGGTCTTTAGTGGAGTGACCCACAGTTAACAAATGTTGATTAACTCGGTTAATGAGTTTAGCTGATCAATCTCGTATCGTTAGAGCTTTGATCTGTAGGTCCATTAGGTCCACCTGCTAGCTCATAACTGGTTATGAGATAATATAGTCTTGATTATTAAAGGGAATATAAGTTAATTGTATTTTGATGCAATTAATATAATGTATGGAGATACATTATAGTATAAGTTTAATTAATGAATTAAACTTTATAATAAAATTAATTTTAGATATGATTCAAAATTAATTAATGAGAGAATTATTAATTTAATTATATATGTGATATTTGATTAATTCATGAATTAATTAATTGGGGAATTAATTAATTTAATTTTAAATTGGTTAAATGTGATTTAATCAAATTATAACTATAGTTTATATTGATGTACATTTTGAGGCACATTAAAACTATAGGTTAAATGAGAGATATAAAATTGAATATGATTCAATTAAAAAATTAATTAAATATTTGATATTTAATTAATGTGGATTCAATTAATAGAATTAATTGATTGGCCAAATTAATTCAATTGAATATGATTCAAATTGAATTAAAAACTTTATATTATAATTCATTTAATTAATATTGATTTGATTAAATTAATTATAATTAATTAATTAATTAAATATTTATTATTTAATTAGTTAATGGTCGAGATCGTTTTGATTAAGATCTAACGGTCTAGATCTAGTAGGGAAATAACTCTCTCCCCACTTATCGTACAGGGGAGAGGGAGTTCCCAACATATCTCTCTTTCTCTCATTCACGCAAAAAATACAGAGAGAGTCTTGAAGATTTTTCTCTCTAGTTTTTCTCTAAAAAACACAGCAAGCATATTGCTGAATTTTCCCTTCAAGACAAATTTTTTATCCCACCATCCCTATCTCAGTGATTCAAGAGATATAGCGGGTGTTCACTATTGGTGGTGTCGATTGGAAGATCAAGAATGATAATCTTGGAGCATTGTGTTGTGTTCTTCGAAATCCGGTAAGTGTTCTTGATCTTGAATAAATTTCCAGCATGCTTAATCTTAGTAATTTAGAAATTTGTTTCTGAATTATAATTGCCAATGTATTGGTTTTTCGTAAACAAAATTGTGAAACGAATTGGTCTTGATTGTTTGCGCTGCCAAAGGGATATCAACCCTTCAATTGGTATCAGAGCCAATTCGTTTAATCAATTTTGTTTTTTCTAAAATTGCATTGGTTTTTGGTGGGATTGCATTGTGAATGTGGTTTGCTGAAAAATTGTTTTGGTATATTTGGCCTTAGATTTACTGTGTTTTGATTTGATCAAAATTGTAAAGGCCCCTGCGTTTTTGGGCATTTAATTCACTAAATTGAGTCTTGTAAGTCCGTGTCTAGAGGTTTAGGATCAATTTGTTGATCGGTGTTTGAATCGGAATCAATTTTGGTGAAGAACGGCTGTTGGAATCGTAAGGCAGTAGGTTGTCCAGAGGCGTAGCGTCGCGACCCTGCTCAACGGAGTCGCGACGCTGATGAACAAGGGCTGGAAAAAATCGGGCCAGCGTCAAGACTCTTTGCCTACAGCGTCTCGACGCTGACGGAAGTTTTTAAATACGCAGATCGTTGAACGCGTCGTGGGGAACGTGCTATGCAGCGGTTACGGAATATTAATTTTTCGCGTGCAATAAGCTTCGAACTTGACTAGGTGGAGGAGTTGGACGCGCGCATTTCTTGCATACGTTTGGACGTGGGTTCGAGCTTCATTGTGGGTAGTTATTAACAGTTATTTTTTCGCTGCAGTTTAAGGATTATTAAATTGAAATTACTGTAATTTTTGTTTACTTTAATTTCCTAATGATTAACAGAAATTTGATTTTTGTATCGTATATGCTGGAACAATGTTACTCTATAACTTTCTCTGCTAACACAGTTTTATTTTAAGAAAGGGAGTTGACAGTTGTTCAGCATTACTGGTAAATAACTTATGTGTTTTAAGACTAATCAAAAGTAAACCAAGTCATGAGTACTGAGTTGTTTAAGATTGCTTCTACTTAGAAAGATAAAGGCAAAGGATATCTCCTAAAGGAAATACCTTTCTTTGGTTCTTAAGATTAGGCTATTTTTTATCTCAATGTGATTGGGAGCTTAGTCTATGAGTATACTTCTAAGTTAATTAGAAGAAAACTCTTTAATACCAATTAAGTCATGCCTTATGGGCAATATGACTGATGGATCTTTTACTGGAAAAGAACTTAAGAGCCAAAGAGCCCTTGGAGCTTGTACATTTGGATCCTTGTGGTCTAGTATGTTAAAGCAGTGGGAGAGTATGAATAATTTATCTCTGTTATAGATGATTATTCAAAGGTATGAGTATCTCTACCTAATGCAATTTCAGTCTGAAGCTCTTGAGATATTCGAAGGGGCTTAAGACTGAAGTTGAAAACTTGTTAGGTGAGATAATAAAACCACTTTGATCTGATCAATGTGTTGAGTATAGGGACTTGAGATTCTAGGACTATTTGATAGTTCATGGAATCACATCCTAAATCTCAGTTAGGAGTAAGAGAAACCTATTGGATATGATTCAATCCATATTGAGCTATGCTCAATTGCCTGACTCATTTTGGCGTCATGTAGTGTGACTGCAGCGTGTATTTTGAACAACGTTCCATCAAAAGTGTTTCTAAAACACATTTTGTGTTGTGGATAGGAAGTAAAGATTGTTTACGTTTCTTTATGTTTTGGGGTGTCCAGCACTTGTGCTTGTGACTAACCCAAAACAAATTGGAATACCGTTCAAAATTATGCCTAATTGTAGGCAATCCCAAAGGAAACGAGGAGAAGATACTTCATCAATCCATAAGAGAATAAAGAATTTGTATCGGCAAATGCTTCATTCGTAGAAGAAGAACATATGAGAAAACATAAACCATAAAGTAAGGTCGGTTTAAGTGAATTAACTAATAAATCTACGGAAACATTAACAAGAGTTGTTAATGAATCAACAAAAGTTGTTGATAAGTCTGGTTATTCAACAAGAGTTGTTGATAAGGCCAGTGATTTTGGTCAGCCACATCCATCTCAAGAGTTGAGAATGCCTTGATGTAGTGGGAGAGTTGTTTTATAACCTGACCGTTACATGGGCTTATTTGAAGTTTAAGTCGTCACTCTTGATGATGACATAGAGGATTCATTATCTTTTAGAAAGAAAATGAATTATGTTGACAAGGACCAAGGGTTTAAAGCCATGGACCTGGAAATGAAGTCTTTGCATTTTAATTCCATCTGGGATCTGGTAAATTTGCTTGATGGGGTAACACCTATAGGTTACAAGTGGATTTGCAAGAAGAAATGAGACATTTAAGGTCTCAATAAGAAAGGTCCATTAAGCAAGATCAAAAGTAAAAGGGTTTGCAAGCTTAAGTGATCCATTCATGGATTTACCTAAGCATTTTAATCTTGGAATGTAAGATTTGATACGGTGATCAGATCTTTTGGCTATAATAAGGACATTGATGAGCCTTGTGTCTGCAAGAAAATCGTCAGTAGTTCAGTAGCTTTATTCATGTTGTATGTGATTGATGTCCTAATCATTGGGAATGATGTAGGTTATCTTACTGACATTAAAAGAGGCTAGCAGCTCATTTCCAAATGAAAATCTGGGAGAAGCTGAGCTAGTCTTGTCTCTAGTGTCTTATGTCTACAAGATGTTAGTTAGATATAAGATGCAGAATTCCAATAAAAGTTTACTACCTGTTCAGGAATGGAATTCTTTTGTCTAAGGAATTGTGTCCTCAGACACCTCAAGAAGTTGGGGACATGAGACATATGCCCTATGCAGTAGGGTTGTCAGTGAGTATCAATCAAATCCAGGATTTGATTTCTTGAGTGTCGTTACGTACATCCTCTAGTATCTTAGGAGAACGAGGTTTTATATGCTCGTGCATGGCGCTAAGGATTTGATCCTGACAGGATACACTGACACAGATTTTTAACTGATAAGGATTTGATGAAATCTACATTAGTGTCTGTCTTCACTCTTAATGGAGGAGCTATAGTCCGACTTATCTGTAGTCTCGACCATATAGGTCGATAAGTAGTTGCTTATGAAGCACAGATAGAGACTGTATGACTTAGGAAGTTCAAGCCCAATTTGGAAGGTGTTCTAAATTATGAACTAGCCTATTGCAAGACAAGCCAACACATTGAATCTAAAGGATACATTGCTGATTCATTCACTTAGGCTCTCTCGGCTAAAGTGTATGAGGGTCATCTAGATGGTCTAGGTCTACGAGTTATGTACAAAGATGTAATCTAGGGAAAGTGGGAGAAGTGTAATGGGTATAATATACACCATTATGTAATGGGTATAGTGATGCCCTAGTTTATTGTATTTGTACATTGTAAATACGTTTTATGTATTATACATGTATTTATACACCCACTACTGGGATAGATTATTGTACATTCCCACTAAACTAGATTTTTAGTCCAAGTGGGAGTTTGTTGGGTTTTATGTCCTAAAACTCGTAGATAGTGAATGATTAACGAATTATACACTTGAATCAATAAAGTGTTGTTGAGGTTTATGCAATAAAGTGTTATTGTCATATTAAGTCTATAATTGCACAATATGACCCAAATCCAATAAACTAAGATAAAAGGTTGTTTACATGAGTCTTGGACTAGTATGTGGGGACATACGGGGATCAGTGTTCAAGTAACAACCTAAAAGGTCTATACTACAGGGATAAGGCTGGATACCTTATCCTGGTAACACTATGTGATACAACCCGCTTTGTATTCGATACAGACGTATTGATCCAAGGCGTTCATGTAGGAGACATGCGAGCGGAGGTATCCTATGCAATAAGTTTGCATAAGACCGGACCACGAAATAGTAAACCACTAGATGTAACACCGTTAACTAGTTAGGTTACTGTTTCAATAGGATGACCTAGGTAACTCAATCTTAATCCTGAGTATGTCATGAACTCCTTCTCATGAGGGATTGTCCTTTGATTAGTACGGGTGAGAGTGGCAAGAAAGCCGACTCAATAAGCCTACCTTCTTGGGGACAAGACCGAGTGGGGGGCTTGGGACATGATAATACAAGATGGAATTCACTCCTTCCCCTATTGGGGCAAGTAGATGTGTGTTCCCTTAAGGGCTGATTCTGCGTCTTGAACAAAGGCGCACCGTCCTCTCCTGGCCCGAGAGGAACTCTTGTTTCGAGGTTGGACCCTAAACAACTTGTTCATTAGAGGGATCAGTGGTACTTAAGGATCCAGAGGTAACCTAGGGGTAAAACGGTAATTTGACCCAGCTGGTGTTACGAACACACGTGAAGGATTGACTTACTGCGTTGGTCGATATCCGTGGACACAGAAATATTCTACAGTGAGAAGAGTTCAGTTGTGGGTCTTTAGTGGAGTGACCCACTGTTTAACGAATGTTGATTAACTTGGTTAATGAGTTTAGCTGATCAATCTCGTATTGTTGGAGCTTTGATCTGTAGGTCCATTAGGTCCACCTGCTAGCTCATAACGAGTTCTGAGATAATATAGTCTTGATTATTAAAGGGAATATAATTTAATTGTATTTTTATGCAATTAATATAATGTATGGAGATACATTATAGTATAAGTTTAATTAATGAATTAAACTTTATAATAAAATTAATTTTGGATATGATTCAAAATTAATTAATGAGAGAATTGTGAATTTAATTAAATATGTGATATTTGATTAATTCATGAATTAATTAATTGGGGAATTAATTAATTTAATTTTAATTTGGTTAAATGTGATTTAATCAAATTAAAACTATAGTTTATATTGATGTGCATTTTGATGCACATTAAAACTATAGGTTAAATGAGAGAGATAAAATTGAATATGATTCAATTATAAAATTAATTAAATATTTGATATTTAATTAATGTGGATTCAATTAATAGAATTAATTGAATGACCAGTTTAATTCAATTGAATATGATTCAAATTGAATTAAAAACTTTATATTATAATTCATTGAATTAATATTGATTTGATTAAATTAATTATAATTAATTAATTAATTAAATATTTATTATTTAATTAGTTAATGGCCGAGATCGTTTTGATTATGATCTAACGGTCTAGATCTAGTAGGGAAATAACTCCCTCCCCACTTATCAAACAAGGGAGAGGGAGTTCCCAACATATCCCTCATTCTCTCATTCAAGCAAAAAATACAGAGAGAGTCTTGAAGATTTTTCTCTCTAGTTTTTCTCTAAAAAACACAGCAAGCATATTGCTGAATTTTCCCTTCAAGACAAATTTTGGATCCCACCATCCCTATCTCAGTGATCCAAGAGATATAACGGGTGTTCACTATTGGTGGTGTCGATTGGAAGATCAAGAATGAGAATCTTGGAGCATTGTGTTGTGTTCTTCGAAATCCGATAAGTGTTCTTGATCTTGAATAAATTTCCAGCATGGTTAATTTTAGTAATTTAGAAATTTGTTTCTCAATTTTAATTGTCAATGTATTGGTTTTTCGTAAACGAAATTGTGAAACGAATTGGCCTTGATTGTTTCCGCTGCCAAAGGGATTTCATCCGTTCATAAGTAACATCGATCCTCTAATGAACAATTTGTTTATGGTCCAACCATCAAACCAAAATTCTTCTCGTGCCAGGAGAGGACGACACGCCTTTGTTCAACACTCGGAGTCAGTACTAAAGGGAACGACCTCTATTATCCCAACAGACGAGTAGGAGTGAATTCCATCTCGCAAAACTATGTTCCCAGCTATCTACCTGGTCTTATCTCCAAAATGGTAGGCTTATTGAGTCGGCGATGATGGTCCACTCTCACCCCTGCAAATCAAAGGATAATCCCGAATAAATAGGAGTTCATAGTTAGCTCTTGATTAAGATCGAGTTACCTAGGTTATCGCATGAAATAGTCAGTTTCAGAGAAAATGGCGTTATAAAGTGAAAGTGACTTGTTTCGCGGTCCGATCTTATGCAAACTCATTGCATAGGATACCGCAACTTGCATGTCCCCTACACAAACACATTGGACCATTGTGTTTGTATCAAATTTAAAGTAAGTCGTATCCCTAGTGTCACAAGGATAAGGTACCCAACCTTATCCCTAAACTGTAAGTATTGATATTAAACATGCGGAAGCAATTTGGGATCTTAGGCACACAATTTCATCAATTTGATTCAAGAAAACATGTTGTTCATACTAAGAAAAACAGAGCCAAGAAGCACCTACCTCTTGTAGCTCTTAATTCGTGCAATCGGTGAGTTATATCTTCAAACTAATGGATCTTGGACAATCACTTGGATCTTCTCTACTATCCTTAGGCCTTGGAACGGATTGTGGGATCCTTAATTGATAGGAATTATGGAAGGAAGAGCTTGAATACTCAAATTCAGAGAGTTTATGAGAGGTTGTGTTTGAGGGAAAAATTCTCCAGCATTTTAGTATGTAAAACTCATGCATTTCACTTCTCTGAATCCTCTGTATATAGAGGAAATATGTGCATCAAGAATGTACAAAAAAATTGACTACTTAAGGGAGTGATTTTACTTGGATTAGAGAGATGGCTTAACAAGGATTAGTGCATGGAGGTGGTGTAATCCACCACCTCCAAAAATTCAAATTATTTTTTAAATCAAAATTAAATTCTAAATTTTAATTTTAATTTAAAAAATGATTTTAATTTTCTAATTTTTTTAAATAATATTAATTCTAAAATTAATATTAAATTCAATTCAATTAAAATATTAATTTAAAAAATTTAATTAAATATGTTAATTTAATATCAAATATTCAATTAATATTTTACACATCAATCTTGACCTCTTTCAGTCCGACACCTCGAACATGAATCCCTATTCATGTGTTTAATATTTAAATCGTATTTAAGTATAACCAACTCTCAAATTTAGTTTAGTTTGAAATTAAATCAATATGTCGTTAATATCGTATATAACCGATATATATACCCTATTACGAATTTGAAAGTTTCAAACATTAACCTATCATATTTTTCAAGTTTTATTCCTATTGAGCTAGTAGAGGGACCTAATGGACCTACAGATCATGGGCTCCAACGATACGAGAATGATCGGTTAAACTCATTACCCTAATCATTCAACGTTCGTTAGCTTCCGAGACACTCCACTATAACCCGTTACTGCACTCCCCTCACTGTAGATAATTTTTTTGTCCACTCGATATGATCATGATTTGTAAGTCGACCCTTCACCGGTTGTTCGTAACTAGAGCTAGGTCAAATGTTCATTTTACCCCTATAGTTACATCTTGTTCCTTAAGTTCCATTGATCCTCTATTGAACAATTGGTTTGTGAAACAATCTCTGAACCAAGTTCGTCTGAATATAATGAGAAGGCGGGGCCCCTTGTCCAAGACTCGAAGTCAATACTTTAGGGAACAACCTTCTTTCTAACCCAAAATTGGGTAGTAGTGAATTCCATCTTGCGAGACCATGTCCCCAACTACCTATTCAGTTCATCCCCAAAATGGTAGGCTTATTGAGTCGACAATGATTGACCACTCCCACCCATGCAAATCAAAGAACAATCCTAAATAAATAGGAGTTCATAGTTAACTCAAGATTAAGATCGAGTTACCTAGGTCATGGTATGAGATATTCAGTTTCAGTAGTAAATGGTGTTATAAAGCGAAAGTGACTTATCTCCTAGTCCGATCTCTATGCGCACTAATTGCATAGAACGCCCTCACTCACATGTTCGTACATGAACGATTAGGATCTCATCGTTTGTCTTTAGAAACAAAGTGAGTCGCGTCAATAGTGTCCCTAGGATTAAGGTACCCAGCCAAAATTGGGTAGTAGTGAATTCCATCTTGCGAGACCATGTCCCCAGCTATCTATTCAGTTTCATCCCAAAAATTGTAAGCTTATTGAGTTGGCAATGATTGGCCACTCTCACCAATGCAAATCAAAGGACAATCCTAAATAAATAGGGGTTCACAGTTAGCTCATGATTAAAATTGAGTTACTTAGGTCATCGTATGAGATGGTTGAAGGAATGAAAATCCTACGCAGCGGAAGCGTATATCAGACCTTTTCGTTATTAATTTTGTTTCTTTAAAAACACCAATACATTGGGCCAAATTTCAAAACGATTTTTATAAATTTAATGCGATTAAGCATGTTGTACAAAACCATTTAGAGTTCAAGAGAACTTACTTGTTGGAGACCGTTCTTCACAAACACTATGCTTCTCAACGAACAGTTTGTCACGATCTCTCGAACACAACCATTGAAGAACACTCGCTATCCTCTAGATCTCTGAGATTTGAGTTTGTGGGAACTTATTCGTGAATTGGGAATGGATTTTTCAGCAAGAGAGTTGCTATAATTTCTTCGAGAGAAATTAAGAGAATTTTTAGAGCTTGAGAGGTTCTATGTATACTAATTCTATCCAACCATAACCAACCAGAGAGTGATGGATAAAATCTCATTTTCACGATTGGGAGGGAGTTACACAATCTGTAACTCCCTTCTCAGATCCAACAGTTGAGAATTAAAATATTATTAAAGATTAATAATATTTAAATCATAAAACTATATATTATGAAATATATTAATTTAATCAAATCTAATTTAATTAAATTAATTCCAACACAGTTTTCCTACTTAATTCAATTAAATGGTATTTAATTGAACTAACTAGACCAACCTATTAATCAATTATCATATATTTAATTAATGACACTTCTCTTCATTAACCTATAGTTTTAATGTGCATCTAATGTACATTAAATATAAAGTATAGTATTAATTTAATTAAATCATATTTAATCAAATTAATTTAAACTAATTAATTAATTCTCCAACTAATTAATTCCTTAATTAAATATCAAATATTTAATCTATTTTAATCAAATTCAAATAATTCTCTCATATACTATAGTTTTAATACAAATCTCTATTCATATTATTTTAACCTATAGTTTAATATTAATCTAATTCATATTTAATATTTGAACTCCTTCAAATATTTAATTCTCTCATTAGTTAATTTTCAATCACATCCAAAATTAATTTTATATAATAAAGTTTAATTCACTAATTAAACTTATATTATAATGTATCTCCATACATTATATTGATTGTACCAAATACAATAAAATTACCTTAATGAATTTGAATACACTTCAAATTCTATTCAAGACTATTTAACCTCAGAACCCTTTACGAGCTAGCAAGTGGACCTAATGGACCTACAGATCAAAAGCTCCAACGATATGAGACTAATTGGCTAACCTCATTAACCAAGTTAGCCAACATTCGTTAACTGTGAGTCGCTCCACTAAAGACCCACAACTGCACTCTTCTCACTGTAGAATATTCCTGTGTCCAAAGATATTGACCAATAACGATAAGTCAATCCTTCACCAGTGTTCGTAACTCCAACTGGGTCAAATTACCGTTTTACCTCTGGGTTACCTCTAGATCCTTAAGTACCACTGATTTTTCTAATGAACAATCTCTTTATGATCCAATCAATAAACAACAGTTCCTCTCGGGCCAGGAAAGGATGGACGCCTTTGTTCAAGATCCGGAATCAGCCCTTAAGGGAACACACATATGCTTACCCCAATAGGGTAAGGAGTGAATTCCATCTTGTAATGTTATGTTCCCAGCCCCCACTTGGTCTTGCCCTTGAAATGGTAGGCTTATTGAGTCGGCGAACTTGCCACTCTCACCCATACAAATCTAAGGACAATCCCTCCTGAAAAGGGGTTCATAACATACTTAGGATTGAGATTGAGTTACCTACGTCATCCTATTGAAATAGAAACCTAAACTAGTTAACGGTGTTACATGGTTACTATTTCGCGGTTCGGTCTTATGCAAAATCATTGCACAGGATATCCCCACTCGCATGTCTACTACATGGATGTTTTGGATCATTGCATCTGTATCGAATACAAAGTGGATCGTATCTCATAGTGTTACCAGGATAAGGTACCTAGCCTTATCCCTATACTATAGACCATCTAGGTTGTTACTTGAACACTGATCCTCGTATGTCCCCACATACTAGTCCAAGTTTCATCTAAACAACCTTGGACCATAGTTTATTGGATTTGGGTCAAATTGTGCAATCTTAGTAACAATAACTCTTTATTGTTGAGACATGTGAATAATTTGTCACCATTCACTATCTACAAGTTGTAGGGCATAAAACCTAACATTATTCTGTTTCAGCAGTAAACAGTGTTATAAAGCAAAACTGACTTATCTCTTGGTCTGATCTCTTTGCAAACTCATTGCATAGGACTCCCTCACTCATATGTTTGTACATGAACGATTAGGATCACATCATTTGTCTTTAGAAACAAAGTGAGTCTTGCCTACAGTGTCCCCAAGATTAAGGTACCCAACCTTATCCATATACTATTGACCATTTAAGCTATTTACATGAACTTGATGCATATTTTTGTCATACACAAAATTCAAGTATACATAATATAACAAAGGTTCTTAGTTTATTGGATTTGTGGTTATATTTAGGCAAAACAAATATATAGAATCAATAATACTTTATTAAAGCAAATTAAGTATTACATTTACTATCTAAGAGTTTTAGGGGATAAAACCCAACAAACTCCAACTTGCACTAAAACTCTAGTGAGTGGAAATGTATATGCATTTAAATAATATCAAAGCAAGGAAATGTTACAAATACAATAAACTAGGACACTCCTATACCCTATACATCTCCCACTTGCCCTCGATTATGATCTCGTAGACCTAAGCTCTGTAGATGACCCTCTAACACTTTAGCCAATAGAGTCCTCGTAAATAGATCAACTATGTTGTGCTATAAAGCGATCTTCGGGACAATCACATCTTTGTGTTGCACTATCTCCAAAATCAGGTGATACTTCCTCTCGATGTGTTTGCCTTGTTTGTGGCTGCAAGGCTCTTTAGATTGGCTACTGCCCCACTGTTATCACAGTATAAAGTTATGGGCATGTTCATGTTTGGAACAACTTCCAAATCTGTCAGAAACTTTCATAGCCATACTGCTTCCTTTACTACTTTACATTCAACAACATACTCAGCTTCCATAGTGGAGTCAGCGATGCATCATTGTCTAAAGTTTCTCCATACTACTGCTCCTCCATTTAGAGTGAACACTGACCCTGACATAGATTTCCGTAAATCTATGTCAGTTTGAAAGTCAAAGTCAGTGTAACCAGTAAGGATCAGATCTTTCGATCCATACACGAACATGTAGTTCCTTGTTCTCCGTTGATACTTGAGGATGATTTTAACGGCAGTCCAGTGGTCATACCCTAGATTAGACTGGTACCGGCTAACTATTCCCACTACAAAACAAATGTCTTTCCTAGTGTAGAACATAACGTACATTAGGCCGCCTTCAGCTGAGGCATAGGAAATATGTCTCATTTCCTCAATTTGTTGAGGTCTCTTAGGACAGTTTTCCTTGGACAAATGAACTTCGTGCCAGAAAGTTAATAATCCTTTCTTGGAGTTCTAAATCAAATATTGAGCTAACATTTTGTCGATATACATGGCTAAGGTTTTGTTCTTTCGATCCCTAATGATCTGGGTGCCAAGAATGAATTGTGTTTCTCTCAAATCATTCAATTGGAATTGTGATTCTAGCCATTTTTTATGTTGGTAAGATATCCTACATTATTTTCGATGAGTAGGATATCGTCTACATACAGTATTAAGAAAGGTACTTTATCCTTGGTGATTTTCTTCTATACACAAGGTTCATCAGGATTTTGGTCAAAGCCGAATGGTTTGATCACAGTATCAAATCAGATGTTAAAAGATCTTGAAGTTTGTTTCAATGCATAAATTGGTCGTTTTAGTTTACAAACCTTTTGTTCTTCATTTTTGAAAATGAACCCCTAGAGACATATAGATGTTTGTTGGGGTTTATGTCCTAAAATTCAAGTTTTGATATCCTTTATATAATAAAGTTGCTATTCAGTGAAATTGTTTATTTTATCTCTTAAATCAAATAGAAACATCCATGATTATAATATGCGATACTCGAACTATATTGTGAATATAGACAGGGATCAAGTTGGAGTATATAACTTAAATTATCTATAGTAAATGGATAAGGTTGGGTACCTTATTCTAGTAACACTATGGATGCGGCCTACTTTGCGAATAAGGCAAACGACGTGATCCTGGATCGTTCATGTAGAGACATGCGAGTAGGGGCATCCTGTGTAAAAGATGTTTACACAAGATGGGATAGAGATATAAGTCACTCTTACTTTATAACGTCGTTTACTGTTAAGACTTACTATTTTATATGACGACCTCGGTAACTTGATCTTAATCTTGAGCTTGCTATGAACTCCTGTTCGTTTAGGATTGTCCTTTGATCTGCATGGGTGAGAGTGGTCTAAATGTACCGTTCAATAATCCTACCATTTTGGGGATAACACTAGATGGATGGCTGGGGACAAAGTAAAGCAAGATGAAATTCACTCCTACCCTATTCAGGGATAGTAGAGAGGTTGTTCCCTTAAGTGTTGAATCCAAGGCTTGAACAAGGGGCCCCAACCTCTCATTGGGCCGAGAGGGATCTTGTTTATTTGTTGGACCATAAAAAAATTATTCATTAGAGGACCAGTGGACTTAAGGAACTAAGATGTGCTATAGGGGTAAAACGGACATTTGACCTGACTATAGTATCGAACTAACTGTGAAGGATTGACTTACTAATCATGGTTATATCGAGTGGGCAATAATATATATACAGTGAGGGGAGTTTAACTAATAGGCTATAGTGGAGTGTCCCAATAGTTAACTGATGTTGGTTAGCTAGGTTAAAAGAGTTTGACAGGTTAAACCTCGTATCGTTGGTGCCCATGATCTGTAGGTCAATTAGGTCCCCTTGCTAGCTTGAGACTAACCCTTGGAACAATATGATGGATAAAATATGAATTACTTTAAGTTCATGTTGAGAGAAATGGATAGAGGTGATAGACGTTGTCGATACGTCGAGTTTTGTGAAAACCGAGGTTGTGTGATATTTAATATTTAAATGTCATTTAAATATCGAGAACATGAATAGGGATTCATGATTGAGAAATAAAATTTCGGAAATGTTCGAGAATGGTGGTAAAGTATTAATTTAATATTAGATATTAAATTAATAATTAATTATTTAAAATTAATTTTGAATTAATTTAAAATTGAAAAATTGAAAATTCAATTTTAATTTTTTAGATTATTAAAAATTAGATAATTACCTAATTAATTAAAGATAGTTATGGAATTAAATTAAAAAAAATTGTGAATTTTTGGATGTGGAGTGCATGGTGACTAAACCCATGCACTCCCCTCATGAAAGCCACAAAAAATCCCACTCTCTTCATGGATGTTTTTGTGTCAAAAGTTGGAGATTTTCTTCTTCATTGTTCCCTTTATATAAGTGAAGAAGAAGGCTGAAAGAAAAGATCTTGAAACCTACTGAATTGTTGCCAAAATTGAAGCTCATCATATCCACCTCCATAAGCTTGTTCTTCACTTGAGGATCCCACGATCCGTTCCAAAAGCTTGAGGATAGCAAGGAAGATCCAGTGGTGGTCCGTGATTGATTGGTGAAGAAAAGCAACAAGAGAATTCAACCAATTTCTCCATTAACTCAAGGTTGGTAAACTGTCTCTGTTTTTCTTCTCATGAACAACATGCAATGAATTATCAAATTGAGCTTGTTATGTGCCTAAGATCCAAAATTGCTTCCATATTTTAGACATTAACACTTTCAATGTTCTCATCAAGGTTGTCGTCTAGAAAGGCAGTTTTGACATCCATTTGCCATATTTCGGTCATAATATTTGGCTATGGACGGGATAATTCTTATGGACTTAAGCATAGCAACAGGGGAAAAAGTCTCTTCATAGTCAACTCCTTCCCTTTGGTTAAAACCTTTTGCTACGAGTATAACTTTAAAAGTTTGCACGTTTCCAGTTGTGTCTCTCTTTCTCTTATAGATCCACTTACACCCTATGGGCTTTATCCCGTCAGGTGGATCTACAAGATCCCATACTGAATTAAAGTACATAGACTCCATTTCAAGGTCCATTGCTTTGACCCATTAGTCTTTATTAACGTTATTCATCGCTTGTTTAAAAGACGATGGATCCTAGATGTCATCATCAGGTATGACGACCTGAGTATCTGTTAAACCTAAGTAGCAGTCAGGCTGTTTTACAACCCTTCCACTGCGTCAAGGCACTTTCGATGTTTGTGGAGGACGAGGATGACCAGAAAAACTAGTTCTAGCACCATCTTTAGGTGGAGAACTAGTTTGATCAACACATTTTGTTGATTCTTCAGTAGTTTCTTTTAATACTAATTTGCTCCATTGTTTATGACCTCTCAAATAGTCTTCTTCCAAGAAAGTAGCATTTGTAGAAACAAACACTCTATTTTCTTGTGGGTCGTAAAACAGACCAGCTCTCGTTTCTTTAGGATATCCAACAAATTGGCAAAACTTTGAACGTGGTTCCAATTTCTTAGGATTCGTCACTAACACATAGGTAGGACATCCCCAAATCCGAAAATAGTGCAAACTAGGTTTACGTCCTTTCCATAATTCGAAGGGTGTTTTAGAAACATTTTTCGAAGGAACGTTGTTCAAAATTTCAACTGCAGTCTCTACTGCATGTCCCCAAAACGAGCTGGGCAACTGAGCATAGCTCATCATTGATCGAACCATTTCCATCATTCTTCTATTTCTCCTTTCTGATACACAATTTTGTTGCGGTGTGCCAACTGCCGAGAGTTGTGATTTGATTCCATGTTCTATCATATAGTCCTGGAATCTTAAATCTGAAGGATTGGAATTCCATAATTTCGTAAAGCGGAAGCGTGATTGGGACCGATTCGTAATTAATTTTGTTTAATCTAAAATACCAATACATTCGCAGTAACCTTAGAACTATTCTAAAGTTACATTAAGGCCAAGCATACAAAAATATTAGATATAAATCTAATTTATATAGCAACAAATTACTTACTCTTGTTGATGACTCAGATTAAATTCACCAACTGCTTGTGAAATAATCACGAACTACTGCGAACACCACCACTATGGCTACACCGGTATGACTCTGAGACTTCCAGAGGCAGGAGATTAGTGGGAGTCTAGAGGGAGCCTTCAGGGGAATTCTCTGAGGGTAGAAGAATGAATGGGATGCTGATAGCGAGCATAGCTAGCTACTTTTCCCTAATTAATTTAGCTAGTCTTTTATGATTTATTGGCCATTTTATTGCACTTAAATGTTTATTTTGTAGGAAATTGTTGATTAGAGCCAAAGTGTGAAATTGGAGTTAATCAGGTGTTCGGGACATAAAAAGTTGCCAAAGAACGAAAAAGATTCAAGTTAGAAGAAGTCAAAAGAGAGCAATCCGCAGATCAGCTTTGAGACGCTACTCTTGGAGCGTCTCGACACTGCCTTTCCTTTTCTGAATTAGGCGGCAATAGAGACAGCGTCGAGGCGCTATCTCCTTTGCGTCTCGACGCTATCGACAGATTTCCTATTTAATCTTTTTTTCATGCTACGAATGGGGTGAGTCCAATTTGAGAGATTTTAGCCCTAATTTCGACTAGAGACCTTCTGTGGGAGCTGAAGCGAGGGCAAGGAGCGGGAATATCACTTGGAGGCGTGGAGATCGTGACGGGAACGTGCCGGTTTCGACGACTTTGAGTGTTTTCTTCCCTTTTCCCTTTCTTTATTTAGATTTATTGGCTTTTTCATGCTTAGTTGATATTGTAACGCCATGTATGAGTAGCTAAGCTTGTTGCTTAGGGATTGATGTAGTCTTTTTAGTTTATGGATTGATTTATGGGATGAGTTGTGCAATGGTTATTATGTTTGCAATCTTAATTTAATGCTTTCAATTAATTGGCCATTAGTTGAATGATTTATGTGTTGGGTCTTGCTCGGGGGAGGGGATTTATGTAGAATTTATTAAGATTGCATGACTAAAGTTTATATTATAAGCTTGTGACGGATTTTAGATTAACTTTAGAATTGGTCAAAAAGAACTAAATTCCTTGCATGTTAATAAACTTAGATAGAGATATCAAGTTGGTTAATTTGCATGAGAATCAATTATACTCGGGAGAGGTAGTTGTGATTAAAGGTTCTTAGGCTCATAATTCCATTGTGCATGATAATTCTGTTGGGTTTTATGTCCTAAAACTCGTAGATAGTGAATGATTAACGAATTATACACTTGTATCAATAAAGTGTTATTGAGGTTTATGCAATAAAGTGTTATTGTCATATTAAGTCTAGAATTGCACAATATGACCCAAATCCAATAAACTAAGATCCAAGGTTGTTTACATGAGACTTGGACTAGTTGTGGGGACATACGGGGATCAGTGTTCAAGTAACAACCTAAAAGGTCTATAGTACAGGGATAAGGTTGGGTACCTGATCGTGGTAACACTATGTGATACGACTCGCTTTGTATTCGATACACACGTATTGATCCAAGGCGTCCATGTAGGAGACATGCGAGCGGGGGTATCCTATGCAATGAGTTTGCATAAGACCGGACCAAGAAATAGTAAACCACTAGATGTAACACCGTTAACTAGTTAGGTTACTGTTTCAATAGGATGACCTAGGTAACTCGATCTTAATCATGAGTGTGTCATGAACTCCTTTTCACGAGGGATTGTCCTTTGATTAGTACGGGTGAGAGTGGCCAGTACGCCGACTCAATAAGCCTACCTTATTGGGGACAAGACTGGGTGGGGGGCTAGGGACATGACAATACAAGATGGAATTCACTCCTTCCCCTATTGGGGCAAGTAGATGTGTGTTCCCTTAAGGGCTGATTCCGGGGCTTGAACAAAGGCGCGCCGTCCTCTCTTGGCCCGAGAGGAACTCTTGTTTAGAGGTTGGACCCTAAACAAATTGTTCATTAGAGGGATCAGTGGTACTTAAGGATCCAGAGGTAACCCAGGGGTAAAACGGTAATTTGACCCAGCTGGTGTTACGAACACACGTGAAGGATTGACTTACTGCATTGGTCGATATCCGTGGACACAGAAATATTCTACAGTGAGAAGAGTGCAGCTGTGGGTCTTTAGTGGAGTGACCCACAGTTAACGAATGTTGATTGACTCGGTTAATGAGTTTAGCTGATCAATCTCGTATCGTTGGAGCTTCTGATCTGTAGGTCCATTAGGTCCAACTGCTAGCTCATAACGGGTTCTGAGATAATATAGTCTTGATTATTAAAGGGAATATAAGTTAATTGTATTTTGATGCAATTAATATAATGTATTGATGCAATTAATATAATGTATGGAGATACATTATGGTATAAGTTTAATTAATGAATTAAACTTTATATTAAAATTAATTTTGGATATGATTCAAAATTAATTAATGAGAGAATTATGAATTTAATTAAATATGTGATATTTGATTAATTCATTAATTAATTAATTGGGGAATTAATTAATTTAATTTTAATTTGGTTAAATGTGATGTAATCAAATTAATACTATAGTTTATATTAATGTACATTTTGATGCACATTAAAACTGTAGATTAAATGAGAGAGATTAAATTGAATATGATTCAATTATAAAATTAATTAAATATTTGATATTTAATTAATGTGGGATCGATTAATTTAGAATTAATTGAATGGCCAATTTAATTTAATTGAATATGATTCAAATTGAATTAAAAACTATATATTATAATTCATTTAATTTGATTAAATTAATCATAACTAATTAATTAATTAAATATTTATTATTTAATTAGTTAATGGCCGAGATCGTTTTGATTAAGATCTAACGGTCTAGATCTAGTAGGGAGATAACTCCCTCCCCACTTATCGTACAGGGGAAAGGGAGTTCCCAACTGATCTGTCATTCCTCTCATTTTCACGATTTACACAGAGAAAGAAAGTTCTTTCTTTTCTCTCCTCTCTCTCTCAAAAAACAGCAAAGAACCTTGCTGAAAATTCCCTTCCAAGACTGAATTTGGGTTCCCACAAGCCATATCTCAGCGAGCAAAGAGAATAGTGGGTGATTCGAGTGGTGGTGTCCGTTGGAAGTCCCAAGAACGAGATCCTTGGAGCATTGTGCAGTGTTCTTCGAAAATCCAAGTAAGTGTTCTTGATTTTGAATATATTTACAGCATGCTTAATCTTAGTAATTTAGAAATTGTTTCTAATTTTGTTGCCAACGTATTGGTTTTTCTGAAATTGAAATTTAATTCGAGATTGGTCTTGTGTGCTTCCGCTGCCAAAGGGATTTTAGCCCTTCAATTGGTATCAGAGCCATCTCGTTAATTGATTTCAATTAATGAAAATTGTGGTTTTGGTGGGATTCTGCATTGTGAATGTTGGTTTGCTGAAAAATTGTTTTGGTATTTGGCCTTAGATTTACTGTGTTTTGATTTGATCAAAATTGTAAGGACCCTGCGTTTTTGGGCGATTAATTCAGTAAATCGAGTCTTGTAAAGTCCGTGTCTAGATTAGAATTCATTTTGATGAAGATCGGGATGAATTTGGGTGAAAAATCGATTGGAATCGGTTCTGGAATCGAAGAACAGAGCTGTCCAGAGGCGTAGCGTCGTGACCCTACTCAACGGAGTCGCGACGCTCAAGAACAGTTGCTGGAAAAAATCGGGGCAGCGTCGAGACTCTATGCCTACAGCGTCTCGACGCTGACAGTAAGTTTTCGGTTTTGCGGAGCGTTGAACGTATCGTGGGGAAGCAGTTAATTCAGCGGTTACGAAATATTATTTTTCCGCGTTCGCTAAGTATCTAACGTTTGTGCTAGACGAGTTGGCGCGCGCTTCTTGCTATTATGTTAGAGGTTGTGGGTTCGAGCCTAAGTATTAAAATTTTTATTTTTTCTGTGCGGTCCAGAAGTCAACAGACCGTGGTTCGGTCAACGGTTCAACATAGTACGCGGTTCACGTTTGTTTTGACCGGTTCGTTGACTGGCTGAAGGAATTTGACTGGTTCGAGTAATTTGGGTCCGGTTTGAAGCGGTTCAAGCTGGTTCGGGCCGGTTCTAGAGCGGTTCAAGACTCAAAAGGATAATTAAATTGAAATTATTGTAATTTTGTTTATTTTAATTATCCTAGGGGCCAATATACCGGTTTTTCATCTATTTATTGCTTTATGAATGTCATTTAGCTAAATCCCACCATAGGTTAAGCATGTTTTCATGCATTTTTATGTTATAAATGTTATAATATATGATAATTATGCATGAATTTAAATTTCATGAGTTATTTAGTATAATTGTTATATTAAATATATGAAATTGGAAAAGCATGATGCATGACGTTAATTAGATAAATATAAGATGTTATATTTTATTAAGTAGCATGCATGCTTAGATTTATTTTCATGAGTATTAATATAATTGTTATATTATGAATGGAAATAAATTTCAATGCTTGTTTTGATGTATAATATTAATATAAAATGTTAGATTAATTTAATGAAAATGGAATAGCATTGAGCATGACATTAATTAGATTAATATAAGAGTTATATTATATTAATGTCTAATATCATGTGATTTAATTTTGTTGATGATTAATTAATATAATCGATATTAATTAAATGAAATTGAAATTGCATGAAGCATGACACCACCTTAGATTAATATAATCGTTATATTGATTTTATCGGCGTCATGAGCGTAATGGTGTTTAATAACTAGAATTTGATTGTTATTTTTCCCAACACCATAGAAGCATGTTATAGGGCTAATTATTAAAATTTTATAATAGTTATAAAATTGATTAGAAACCGTCAACCTATAACAAAGAGTTGCATGCAAACATAGGACCTTAGGTTAAAATGAATTAATTTTAAATTGTTTAAAATTAATTAGACCTAAGCTCAATTTTAATTCTAATAGGATTAGAATTATTTTCTTACTTAGGATTAAAATAGTTTTAATTTACTAAGTAGGAAAAACATTACTATGGTTATAAGGGAACTCTCCCGGTGAAGTTCTGTCTAGGCTGGGGGTACTTAAGTTGACGGTTACGGAACACCTCCTACCTGGGAACTGACCCGGAACCTGAGTTGAATTAATCATAGTCTAATGTTAGCATGCAATGTCACTAGGTATTTAAAAGGGTTTAATTCACCTAGACATTAGAGTAAAGTCCTATTTATAAGAGTTATAATAGGCATAGACTTAGATAGATTGACTTAGCCGGGTTTATCTAAGTTTAATAACCCTAAAATACAGTAGGTTACTTTAGTGAGAGGAAAATTACAAAGCTTGATTTAAATCGAGTTTTGCTCCTACGTCCCTGTATAGTTCACATCGTGAGATCCATGCTCGGCTTCGTGTCGTCGTAGAGCGGTCTCCCTTCGGAAAGTGTTTGCATGGGTCAATACCAAGGTGAATGGGGAAAGTGACTATAGTAAGTGGGAGCGGGACGCGTGTCAACGTATCCTTCGGTCTCCACCCCAAGGTCACAACGTGAGATTCCTATGATCCGCCTGCGTGTCGTCCTGGAGCGACCATCCCTTCGGAGGGCCTAATCATAGGATTCGAAACACCGTGAACTCTTGAATAGGATAGGATCGCTTAGGCTAATTACCAACAGTTGTCTTTCCTAACGGTAGCCTGTTGGTCCGTGCCTCTGAGATCTGAAAGTGGGTGGGTTACACTTACGGGATGAGTTAAATGTGTTAACTAATCCTTGACCGAAAAACGGTAACTAAATGCTAACGAAATATGAGTTATTCTGGTGTTAGAATTTGGTTGAGATTGTCTCAATTCAGAGGAGGAGTAGCTGACCACCCTTCGGTGGCTGTTGCTCTAAACCTTTGAAGTATCGTTGCAAAAACTAAATCAATAGTTTTATAGGGTTTCTTTGATTGCTTGTTTGTTTTTGCAGAATTTGATTAGATTATTTGTAATGGGTTAGTGCGATTGATAATACAAGTAATTTGTTACTTCAGCAATTATATAAAACTTTATGTGCATTGTCTTACATCTCTTTGTTAATAACGGTTTAAGATACAACTTGCTTAAACGACAAAATTGTGGTAAGTGATATTAGATTAGTCTTGAGTGAGGAATGTCCTTAGGCCCAAATGTCTAGTTCATCTTGAATCGTTCATGATGATTATGACATTAAACTGCCTAGCCAAAACTAATGACAATAAATGTGATTTATTGGTCATTGAAACGTGCATAGTGGAAAATGAGGATAAAGCCTGTTTTTTTTTTTAATTCAGGTGCCACTTATCACGTTTGCTTTTTCTTTTAAGGAATAAGCTCATGGCAACAGTTGCAAATAGATGAGATGACTCTCAGATTTTGATCTGGAGAGTATGTCTCGGCTTTGGCAGAGGAAACATTAAGTTATTTTATCCAATAGAAGATAATACACATTATTAGATAATGTGTATGAATTTCCTGAAGATTAACAGAAATTTGATTTTTGTATCGTATATGCTGGAACAATGTTAGTCTATACCTTTCTCTGCTAACGCAGTTTTATTTTAAGAAAGGGAGTTGACATTCGTTCAACATTACTGAAAATAACTTATGTGTTTAAGACTAATCAAGAGTAAAGCAAGTCATGAGCACTGAGTTGTTTAAGATTGCTTATACTCGAAGAAATAAAGGCAAAGGATATCTCCTAAAGGAAATACCTTTCTTTGGTTCTTAAGGTTAGGCTAATTTTGATCTCAATATGATTGGGAGCTTAGTCTATGAGTATACTTCTAAGCTAGTTAGAAGAAAACTCTTTAATACCAATTAAGCCATGCCTTATGGGCGACATGACTGATAGATCTTTTACTGGAAAAGAGCTAAAAGAGCCAAAGAACCCTTGAAGCTTATACATTTCGATCCTTGTGGTCTAGTATGTTAAAGCAGTGGGAGGGTATGAATAATTAATCTTTGTTAACGATAATTATTCATAGGTATGAACATCTCAACCTAATGCAACTTAAGTCTGAATCTCTTGAGATATTCGAAGGGGCTTAAGACTGAAGTTGAAAACTTGTTAGGTGAGATAATAAAACCACTTTGATCTGATCAATGTGTTGAGTATAGGGACTTGAGATTCTAGGGCTATTTGATAGTTCATGGAATCACATCCCAAATCTCAGTTAGGGGTAACAGAACCCTATTGGATATGGTTCACTCCATGTTTAGCTATGCTCAATTGCCTGACTCGTTTTGGGGTCATGCAGTGTGACTGCAGTGTGTATTTTGAACAACGTTCCATCAAAAGTGTTTCTAAAACACCTTTTCTGTTGTGGATAGGACGTAAAGATTGTTTACGTTCCATTAAATTTTGGGGTGTCCAGGACTTGTGCTTGTGACTAACCCAAAATAAATTGGAATATCGTTCAAAATAATGCCTAATTGTAGGCAATCCCAAAGGAAACGAGGAGAATATACTTCTTCAATTCATAAGAGAATAAAGAATTTGTATCGACAAATGCTTCATTCTTAGAAGAAGAACATATGAGAAATCATAAGCCATAAAGTAAGGTCGGTTTAAGTGAATTAACTAATAAAGCTACAGAAACATTAACAAGAGTTGTTAATGAACCAACAAAAGTTGTTGATAAGACTAGTTGTTCAACAAGAGTTGTTCATAAGGCCAGTGCTTTTGGTCAGTCACATCCATCTCAAGAGTTGAGAATGCCTTGATGTAGTGGGAGGGTTGTTTTATAACCTGATCGTTACATGGGCTTATTTGAAGCTCAAGTCGTCATTCTTGATGATGACATAGAGGATTCATTTTTTTCTTTTCGAAAGAAAATGAATAATGTTGACAAGGACAAATGGTTTAAAGCCATGGACTTGGAAATGAAGTCTTTGCATTTCAATTCCATTTGGGTTCTTGTAAATTTGCTTGATGGGGTAACACCTATAGGTTACAAGTGGATTTACAAGAGGAAACGAGACGTTTAAGGTCTCAACCAGAAGGGTCCATTGAGCAAGATCAAAAGCAAAAGAGTTTGCAAGCTTAAATGATCCATTCGTGGATTGACATAAGCATTTCGATCTTGGAATTTAAGATTTGATATAGTGATCAAATTTTTGGCTTTAATCAGAACATTGATGAGTCTTGTGTTTACAAGTAATCATCAATAATTCTGTAGCTCACTTATTGTTATATATGATTGATATCCTAATCATTGGGAATGATGTAGGTTATCTTACTGACATTAAAAGAGGCTAGCAGCTCATTTCCAAATGAAAGTCTGGGAGAAGCTGAGTTAGTCTTGTCTCTATTGTCTTATGTCTACAAGATGTTAGTTAGATATAAGATGCAGAATTCCAATAATTGTTTACTACCTTTTCAGGAATGAAATTCTGTTGTCTAAGGAACTGTGTCCTCAGACACCTCAAGAAGTTGAGGACATGAGACATATGCCCTATGCAGTAGGGTTGTCAGTGAGTATCAATCAAATCCAGGATTTGATCTCTGGAATGTCATTACGTACATCCTCCAGTATCTTAGGAGAACGAGGTTTTATATGCTCGTGTATGGCGCTAAGGATTTGATCCTTAAAGGATACACTGACACAGATGTTTTAACTGATAAGGATTTGATGAAATCTACATCAGTGTCTGTCTTCACTCTTAATGAAGGAGCAATAGTACGAGTTATCTGCAGTCTCGACCATATAGGCCAATAAGTAGTTGCTTATGAAGCACAGATAGAGACTGTATGAATTAGGAAGTTCAAGCCTAATTTGGAAGGTGTTCCAAATATGGACTATCCTATTGCAAGACAAGCAAGCACATTGAATCTAAATGATATATTGCTGATTCATTCACGAAGGCTCTCTCGGCTAATGTGTATGAGGGTCATCTAGATGGTCTAGGTCTACGATTTATGTACAAAGATGTAATCTAGGGCAAGTGGGAGAAATGTAATGGGTATAGTGATACCATTATGTAATGGGTATAGTGATGCCCTAGTTTATTGTATTTGTACATTGTAAATACGTTTTATGTATTATACATGTATTTGTACACCCACTACTGGGATAGATTATTGTACATTCCCACTAAACTAGATTTTTAGTCCAAGTGGGAGTTTGTTGGGTTTTATGTCCTAAAACTCGTAGATAGTGAATGATTAACGAATTATACACTTGTATCAATAAAGTGTTATTGAGGTTTATGCAATAAAGTGTTATTGTCATATTAAGTCTAGAATTGCACAATATGACCCAATTCCAATAAACTAAGATCCAAGGTTGTTTACATGAGACTTGGACTAGTATGTGGGGACATACGGGGATCAGTGTTCAAGTAACAACCTAAAAGGTCTATAGTACAGGGATAAGGTTGGGTACCTTATCCTGGTAACACTATGTGATACGGCCCGCTTTGTATTCGATACAGACGTATTGATCCAAGACGTCCATGTAGGAGACATGCGAGCGGGGGTATCCTATGCAATGAGTTTGCATAAGACCGGACCACAAAATAGTAAACCACTAGATGTAACACCGTTAACTAGTTAGGTTACTGTTTCAATAGGATGACCTAGGTAACTCGATCTTAATCCTGAGTGTGTCATGAACTCCTTCTCACGAGGGATTTTCCTTTGATTAGTACAGGTGAGAGTGGCCAGTACACCGACTCAATAAGCCTACCTTATTGGGGACAAGACTGAGTGGGGGGTTGGGGACATGACAATACAAGATGGAATTCACTCCTTCCCCTATTGGGGCAAGTAGATTTGTGTTCCCTTAAGGGCTGATTCCGGGTCTTGAACAAAGGCGCGCCGTCCTCTCCTGGCTCGAGAGGAACTCTTGTTTAGAGGTTGGATCCTAAACAAATTGTTCATTAGAGGGATCAGTGGTACTTAAGGATCCAGAGGTAACTCAGGGGTAAAACGGTAATTTGACCCAGCTGGTGTTACGAACACACGTGAAGGATTGACTTACTGCATTGGTCGATATCCGTGGACACAGAAATATTCTACAGTGAGAAGAGTGCAGTTGTGGGTCTTTAGTGGAGTGACCCACAATTAACGAATGTTGATTGACTCGGTTAATGAGTTTAGCTGATCAATCTCGTATCGTTGGAGCTTCTGATCTGTAGGTCCATTAGGTCCAACTGCTAGCTCATAACGGGTTCTGAGATAATATAGTCTTGATTATTAAAGGGAATATAAGTTAATTGTATTTTGATGCAATTAATATAATGTATGAATATACATTATGGTATAAGTTTAATTAATGAATTAAACTTTATATTAAAATTAATTTTGGATATGATTCAAAATTGATTAATGAGAGAATTATGAATTTAATTAAATATGTGATATTTGATTAATTCATGAATTAATTAATTGGGGAATTAATTAATTTAATTTTAATTTGGTTAAATGTGATTTAATCAAATTAATACTATAGTTTATTAATGTACATTTTGATGCACATTAAAACTGTAGGTTAAATGAGAGAGATTAAATTGAATATGATTCAATTATAAAATTAATTAAATATTTGATATTTAATTAATGTGGGATCGATTAATTTAGAATTAATTGAATGGCCAATTTAATTTAATTGAATATGATTCAAATTGAATTAAAAACTATATATTATAATTCATTTAATTTGATTAAATTAATTATAATTAATTAATTAATTAAATATTTATTATTTAATTAGTTAATGGCCGAGATCGTTTTGATTAAGATCTAACGGTCTAGATCTAGTAGGGAGATAACTCCCTCCCCACTTATCGTACAGGGGAGAGGGAGTTTCCAACTGATTTGTCATTCCTCTCATTTTCACGATTTACACAGAGAAAGAAAGTTCTTTCTTTTCTCTCCTCTCTCTCTCAAAAAACAGCAAAGAACCTTGCTGAAAATTCCCTTCCAAGACTGAATTTCGGTTCCCAGAAGCCATATCTCAGCGACCCGAGAGAATAGCGGGTGATTCGAGTGGTGGTGTCCGTTGGAAGTCTCAAGAACGAGATCCTTGGAGCATTTTGCAGTGTTCTTCGAAAATCCAAGTAAGTTTTCTTGATTTTGAATATATTTACAGCATGCTTAATCTTAGTAATTTAGAAATTGTTTCTAATTTTGTTGCCAACGTATTGGTTTTTCTGAAATTGAAATTTAATTCGAGATTGGTCTTGTGTGCTTCCGCTGCCAAAGGGATTTTAGCCCTTCAAATTCATTCCCTAAAATCAATCCTAGACTAAATTGGCGAAATCAATCCCTAAGGGGGTGTTTGGGGCACTGAATAGGTTATAATAAGGGGGGTTATTATAATAAGGGGGGTTATTATAACCTATTCAATGTTTGGAACACCAAAAAAATAATTGGTGAGGTGGGTTATTTTAACCCCCGATTATTTTATCCATTTTCTACGGTAACCATTATTCAACCCACTACAGTAACTATCTCCTCACTTCTTCCATGCGACTCCTTGACTTTTCCGACGACTGCCAGCCGCCGTCAGCCGGCGAAGTTTCCGATGAATTTTCCGACGACCGCCGACGACTTTTCCGACGATCGCCGATGACTTTTCCGGCGATCGCCGATGACTTTTTCGGCCACCAATTTTTTTTTCCATATTTCTTCTCAATTTCATTTTGAAAAATATAAAAAATAAAAGTAAAGAAAAAAAACATCAGATGTTGCCGGAAAAGTCGTTGACAACATCGAAGGTTAATCAACTTAAAAAAAAAAACATTCAAATGAAATTATATTTACCATACTCAAGTTTATTTCAAATGATTCTATTGATAAAAAAAAAACTAATATGATTTTTGAACTAAACATTTACAATTTTTATTTTGGCAATACTAAAAGTTAACTAATATGATTTTTCTATACCAAAACCTAAACTTTTTTTGCTTTGTAACAAAAAAAAAAAGCATAACCCTAAATCAAATCAAAGTGTTGTATATCATAAAAAAAACTAGAAAAAGAAAACAGTCAGTTTGAACCTTTGATTCAGAACCTCATGTTAAAACAGATCAACCCTCCAAACACAGATTATTTTATCCCAGATTAAAATAATCTGCACCCCAAACACAGATTATTTTATCCCAGACTATAATAATTTGCACCCCAAACACAGATTATTATAACCCCCAGATTATTATAATTGCCAGATTATTATAACCACCAGATATTATAACAAATTCAGCGCCCCAAACAGCCCCTAAGTGTTCTTTCAATTGAATTTCCATTGTTTATTTGCATTGATCTAGTTTTCCATCATTCACTACTTTTTGGTCCCTAAATAAAATTGGACAAGATTATTCATGGTAATTGATATAACTTAAAAATCCAATCCAGAGGACGACACTCGATTTTTCGATCACTTTATTTTTACGTGACCCGTGCGCTAGTGGTAGGAAAATTCCACATCAAGTGTTTGGCGTCGTTGCCGGGGATTGGCACATTTAGTTAGATCAATATTGTGAAAAAATTGTTCGGTCTTAATTTAGGGTGTATTTTTACTTTCTTAGATTGATTGAATTTTTTCCTTATTTGTTTTTCTTTCCATATTTGTTTTTCTAGTTTAGTGTTTTTCGTAGTTGTGTAATCTTTTCCTTATTTGTTTTTGTTTCCCTTAATTAGATAGTGTTTTCCTTTTTTAGATTATGTTTTCCATATTTAGATTAGTTGTTTTCTTTTCTTCGTTTTTTTTCCTTAATTGTTTTCTTTCCTTTTTAGGATAGTTTAAGTTGTGTATGCAAAGGAATAGAAAATTGATTTTTGTACCTTTGGATCCCGAGATCGAGAGAACAATTCATAGGCTTCGAAAGCAGAATAGAGAAAACATTCAAATGGCCGACCCAAATCCACTTGAGGAGCCTAAGTCTATTAGAGACTACTTTCAGCCCGTGTTTCAGGGGCAACAATCGGGGATTGTGTATGCCCCGATCAATGCCAACAACTTTGAGCTAAAGACCGGTCTCATTCAGATGGCTCGAGATTGTGCATACAGCGGATCGCCCACCGAGGATCCAAATTCTCATCTAAAATCATTTTAGACATTTGTGGGACGGTAAAAATAAATGGAGTTTCTGAGGATGCCATTCGCTTACGCTTGTTTCCTTGTTCTTTGGAGGATAAAGCACGAGAATGGTTGCAGTCTATTCCTCCTGGGAGCATCACCACTTGGGATGCTTTAGTCCAGGCCTTTCTGAAGAAATTTTTCCCTCCTGCAAAGACAGTCAAGCTGAGGACCGAGATTGGGACGTTCCAGTAGCAATCTAATGAATAGCTGTTTGAGGCTTGGGAGCGATTTAAAGAGTTACTGAGGAAGTGCCCTCAACACGGCTACCCCGACTAGCTTCAGGTTCAATTATTTTATAATGGCTTAACTCCTAGTACAAAAACTATCGTTGATGCATCTGCAGGTGGGACTCTGTTGTCCAAGACCGTGTAAAATGCTCCCACACTTCTAGAGGATATGGCCACCAATAGCTATCAGTGGCCATCTGAGCGGTCTGCACCTAAGAAGATTGTTGCTGGAGTGTTTGAGGTTGACAAGGTAAGTGCACTCCAGGCCCAAATGACCTCCCTTGCTAATGCCTTTCTAAAATTTTCAGGTACAGGGAGTGCACAATCAATTGAATCAGCTGCTGCTTTAGGGGATATAATAATAATTCCACACCTACACATTATCACCCTAACAATAGGAACCATGAAAATTTCTCTTATGCTAATAATAAGAATGTTCTTAATCCTCCTGGTTTTGCCCCTCAAACTCAAGAAAATAAAAAATCTTTAGAGGATCTTGTTGGAGCTTTCATTGCAGAGTCTAGTAACAGGACAAAAAAATTGGAGGAGGCAGTCATTGCCATCAACACCACAGTGAACGGCCACAGTACAACCCTTAAGAACATTGAGACTCAGTTGGGACAGTTAGTAAGTGTTGTAAACACCATGAGCAAAGGTAAGGCTCGGCTGAGCAGGAGAAAACCCAGATGGAGTACTGTAAGGCCATTACTGTGCACCATGAGGAAGTTGAAGAGGAGCCTGAGTCAGAGCAGTATGCCACGCCTACTGGGGAAGCTGGGGAAGCTGAGGAGGACACATCATCAGATGAAGTTGAAAAGCCTGAATCTGAGCCTCCTATTCCTTCTCCCACATTGATGGTCCTCAAAGACAAGAAAAAGAAAAAGAAAAAGAAGAACAATCAGGTTCAGTTTGATAAATTTATGAATGCATTTATGAGTTTGAACATTAACATTCCTTTTGCAGAAGCATTAGAGATGCCCAGTACAACAGGTTCATGAAGGAATGGTTAGCAAAGAAAAAGAAAGAGAAGAAGGTTGACACCGTATACCTTGCTTCCACATGCAGACCAGAGTACAACAGAAGGTACCTGAAAAAGTAGCAGATCTAGGGAGTTTTTCTGTTCCTTGTAGCTTTGGTACTTATTCTTTTAGAGCATTATGTGATTTAGGTGCTAGCATCAATATTATTCCATTATCCTTGTGCAAAAAGTTTGATATAGGTGAGATTAAATCTACTTCTGTTAGGCTCCAATTAGCTGATCAGTCTGTGGTCAGACCAGTTGGTATTATATAAAACGTTTTAATCAGAGTAGGTAGATTTTTCCTCCCTATTGATTTGTATGTCATGGATATGATGGAAAATCCTGCAATGCCTGTCATACTAGGAAGACCATTTCTTGCCACTGGGCGAGTGATTATTGATATTGAGCGCAGGGAGCTCACTGTTAGAGTCCAGAATGAAAAAGATATTCAAAGCGGTTGAAGACTCTAAGGATCGTTCTGAAGTGCTCATGATGGGCTACAAGAAAGGTGCAAGCTAGAGCACCTATGTTAGATTCACAGAAAAGAAGCCTCCTTGATGCACGATCAACACGTCGAGCTAATGATGTTAAATAAGCGCTTATGGGATGCAACCCAAGTAAGTTTAGTTGTGCTTTTCTTTTTGCTTTTGATTTATTGTTTGTTTTTGTTTTGTAGGTCTTGGCTCTAGTTTCTCCTTTGCTTGCAAGCTTTCATGAGAAGGTCATCATCATTCCAGGGCAGTATTGTTCACTCCTTCCATTCTTTTATTGTTCTCATGCTTGATTATGCCTTATTTTCGTTATACATTGAGGACAATGCATGTTTTAAGTTTGGGGGTGGAATAGCATGTTTGTGGAGCCCTTGAGCATCTGAGTTCGGGCTATAGTTTTGAGCTTTCTTTGAATTGAGCATATGGTTGTTTTCTGGATGCTATTTTTGCATGACTATGATGTCCTAGGATAGGCTTTCTTGTCAATTTTCAAGCTTTCGATGAGTTGTAAGCATGAGTGCCCAAAAAGGGAGACTTTGTAAACTTTTTCTAGGAGATGTCTTGCATTAGTAGACTATTTGTCTTGGCTAGATTTGGATTTGAATGCTTAGGAGCGAATTATTAGGTTCATATGCTTGTTGTCACCTCGATAGGTGTAGGAAAGAGCTAAAAAGTCAATTTTTTTTGCAAATTAGCATGTTTGATCTTGTGTAGGAGAAAAGAAAAGAATATATGCTTATCATGCTCATAAAGAAAAATACCTTTTGTCTTTACTTTTGAAAGAAAAGGAATTATTATGTTATGGCTTATGCACAATATGCAATGAGTAATAAAGTTTTAGACAAAAAGAGCTACCCCTGTTGTGATCAATTAGGCTAACAAGAGAAAACTCAGGTTAAGGGTCCCTGCAATAGGTGTGTGAAAGCTAGTGCCACATATAAATGCTTGATTTAATTTTCAATTTTAAGCACCTAAGTATGGAGGAAAACAAACTAATTTGTTCCATTGCCTCGTTAGTGAATCCTTAGTGCCAGTGTAGAGGGAAGATGAGTTGAGAGTTTAGTAATCCAATCTCGGGCTAGTAGAGTCTGATCTCGTTGAGTTAGATCTCGCTTGTGCAAGTTAATTTTGGAAAACTTTTAATTTGTCTCCCTCATTGGTCCTTATGTGCATGTCTCTTGCTTGCTTGACTATTGACTTTTGAGCCTTGAGGATTGAGTCATGTTTGTTGCATCCATTCTTCCACTGTATGCTTGATTTTTAGTTTGCTCGAGGACTAGCAAAAGCTTAAGTTTGGGGGTGTTTGATAGCGAGCATAGCTAGCTAGTTTTCCCTAATTAATTTAGCTAGTCTTTTATGATTTATTGGTCATTTTATTGCACTTGAATGTTTATTTTGTAGGAAATTGTTGATTAGAGCCAAAGCGTGAAATTGGAGTTAATCGGGTGTTCGGGACGTGAAAAGTTGCCAAAGAACGAAAAAGATCCAAGTTAGAAGAAGTCAAAAGAGAGCCATCCGCAGATCAGCGTCAAGACGCTACTCTTGGAGCGTCTCGACGCTGCCTTTCCTTTTCTGAATTAGGCGGCAACGCAGACAACGTCGAGGCGCTATCTCCTTAGCGTCTCGACGCTATCGACAAATTTCCTATTTAATCTTCTTTCCATGCTACGGATGGGGGGAGTCCAATTTGAGAGATTTTAGCCCTAATTTCTACTAGAGACCTTATGTGGGAGCTGAAGCGAGGACAAGGAGCGGGAATCTCACTTGGAGGCGTGGAGATCGTGACGGGGACATGCTGGTTTCGACGACTTTGAAAGTTTTATTCCCTTTTCCCTTTCTTTAGTTAGATTTATGAGTAGCTAAGCTTGATGCTTAGGGATTGATGTAGTCTTTTTAGTTTATGGATTGATTTATGGGATGAGTTGTGTAATGGTTATTATGTTTGCAATCTTAATTTAATGCTTTCAATTAATTCACCATTAGTTGAATGATTTAAGTGTTGGGTCTTGCTCGGGAGAGGGGATTTATGTAGACTTTATTAAGATTGCATGACTAAAGTTTATATTCTAAGCTTGTGACGGATTTTAGATTAACTTTAGAATTTGTCAAAAAGAACTAAATGTCTTGCATGTTAATAAACTTAGATAGGGATATCAAGTTGGTTAATTTGCATGAGAATCAATTATACTCGGGAGAGATAGTTGTGATTCAAGGTTCTTAGGCTCATAATTCCATTGTGCGTGATAATTCATTCCCTAAAATCAATCCTAGACTAAATTGGCGAAATCAATTCCCTAAGTGTTCTTTCAATTGAATTTCCATTGTTTATTTGCATTGATCTAGTTTTCCATCTTTCACTACTTTTTGGTCCCTAAATAAAATTGGACAAGATTTTTCATGGTAATTGATTTAACTTAAAAGTCCAATCTAGAGGACGACACTCGATTTTTCGATCATTTTATTATTACTTGACCCGTGCGCTAGCGGTAGGAAAATTCCACATCAGATGCCTTTCACCCCACCCTAGGGTTCCTATTTATAGGAAAAGACCAAGACATTTTCCTAATAAGAAAAGGTCATGAATAAGATCAAATCTATTATCATATTCATATCTAATTTTAATAAATAAATAATTAATTCCATAATTAATTAATTACCAAATTAAATATCAGATATTTATCTTAGGGATTTTATTAAATTATTTATATTAATATGAATCCAATTCATATTAATTATTTGAACTCTTTCAAATATTTTATCTCAAAAATTAATTTTGAAATTAATTCAAAATTATATATAAAGTTTCATAAACTTTATAATATCATGTATCTTAGGGATTGTATCAATATACATTAATTGTCTCAACTCTCTTTATGAGCTACCAGTGGGACCTAATTAACCAAGTTTGTCAACATTCGTTAACTGTGGGTCACTCCACTAAAAACCCACAGCTGCACTCTTCTCACTGTAGAATATTTATGTGTCCACGGATATCGATCAATGCAATAAGTCAATCCTTCACGTGTGTTCGTAACATCAGCTGCGTCAAATTACCGTTTTACCCCTAGGTTATCTTTGGTTCGTTAAGTACCACTGATCCCTCTAATGAACAAGTTGTTTAGGGTCCAACCACTAAACATGTGTTCCTCTCGGGCAAGGAGAGGACGACGTGCCTTTGTTCAAGCCCCAAAACCAACCTTTAAGGGAACACACATCTACTTGCCCCAACAGGGGAAGGAGTGAATTCAATCTTGTACTGTTATGTTTCCAACCCCCATGAGGTCTTGCCCCTGAAATGGAAAGATTATTGAGTCGGCGAACTGGCCACTCTCACCCATACAAATCTAAGAACAATCCCTCCTGAAAGGGGTTCATAACATACTCAGATTGAGATTGAGTTACTTAGGTCATCCTATTGAAATATAAACCTAAACTAGTTAACGGTGTTACATCTTGTGGATACTATTTCGCGGTCCGCTCTTATGCAAACTCATTGCATCGGATACCCCCACCCGCATGTCTCCTACATGGATGCTTTGGATCATTTCATCTGTATCGAATACAATGTGGGTCGTATCACATAGTGTCACTAGGATAAGGTACCCAACCTTATCCCTATACTATAGACCTTTTAGGTTGTTACTTGGACACCGATCCCCGTATGACCCCACATACTAGTCCAAGTTTCATTTACACAACCTTGGATCTTAGTTTATTGGATTTAGGGTTTATTAATGCAAACACGATTATTCAATAACCAAATTACTAAATCACTTAAATAACGCTTTATTGAGATCGATTAATTTTTTTCATTTACTATCTACGAATTTTAGGGCATAAAACCCAACAAAATCCATATACTCTCCTTCTCGATCAAATCGAAGAGTTTTAATTGTTTTTCCTAATAGGTTTTCAACTTCATCTATATATTCTTTGAACTTTTCAAGTGCATCAGATTTGTGCACCATTAGGTATAAGTAACCATATCTCGAATAATCATCTATGAAAGAGATGAAATATTCGTATCCTTCTCGAGCTTTTACGTTCATCAAAGCACAGAGGTCTGAATGTATAAATTCTAGAGGTTCTTTGCCTCTATAACCTTATTGTCGTAAACTGCATTTTAGTCATCTTTCCCTCTAGGCAAGATTCACATGGAGGTAATGAATCATCTTCTAACTCATTTAAAAGTTCATTCTTTACCAATCGCTTGATCCTATCAAGATTAATGTGACCTAGCCTTAGGTGCCAAGATAAACGTTACTATTTGGACAAATTTGTTGCATTTTCCTTTAAGTATCGACAGTTTTAAATAAGTCTTGATTTAAAATTGCTTTTGTAACGGTTGGTCTTGTGACATATAAGTTGTTTTCTAATTTTGTTGAACAAATTAACATTCCATTTCGAGAGATGAACGCTTCATTAATTTTAAAATTTACAGAATATCCTTGTTCGATTAGACAAGAGATAAGTACAAGCTTTCTTCGTATTTTAGAAGCTATATATAAATTTTCTAATAGACTAAACTCATTAACCAAGTTAGTCAACATTCGTTAACTGTAGGTCACTCCACTAAAGACCCACGACTACACTCTTCTCACTGTAGAATATTTCTGTGTCCACGGATATCGACCAATGCAGTAAGTCAAACCTTCACTTGTGTTCGTAACACCAACTGGGTCAAATTACCGTTTTACCCCTGGGTTATCTTTGGTTTCTTAAGTACCACTGATCCTTCTAATGAACAAGTTGTTTAGGGTCCAACCACTAAACATGTGTTCCTCTCGGGCAAGGAGAGAACGACGCGCCTTTGTTCAAGCCCGAGAATCATCCCTTAAGGGAACACACATCTAATTGCCCCAATAGGGAAAAGAGTGAATTCAATCTTGTACTATTATGTTCCCAGCCCCCATTCGGTCTTGCCCCTGAAATGGTAGAGATATTGAGTCGGCGAATTGGCCACTCTCACCTATACAAATCCAAGGAAATCCCTCCAGAAAGGGATTCATAACAGACTCAGGATTGAGATTGTGTTACTTAGGTCATCCTATTGGTTACTATTTCGCGGTCCGGTCTTATGCAAACTCATTGCATAGGTGGTGCTGCAGAGGCTGAATGATGGATGAGAGATAAGATGATAGATAATAATAAAGATAAATTCAGCCAACCTTAGTGCAAGTATACACTATCGCATGTAGTAATAAAAACCCTGAGAAGTATTCCAAGGGTATCGATCCCACGAGGACAAAATTGGAAATTCAGATTTGAAGAAGAAACTTTTCAACTGAATGCTTAAAAATAGGTAACCAAAGAAATGATTGATGATTGATTTTTAGAAGAATAAATAACACAAGCAAATAAATAAAAGAATCACAATAAGAAATAAAATGAGGTATTCAACATGGAATCATCTCGAAGACAATCACCGTAATCATGGATTATTCAAATTATGCCTATTCAATGCATTGAGTCAAATTTAACTTTTATTTGGCCTTGCTCCCAAGAACCGTTAGAAGGCTAAGCGAGTACCGTTATGCACATTTCTGTGACTCGACTCCGACATAGATAATTCAAGAATGCAATCTATAACCCTATAGTTGATATAGGGTGCCTTAGGCAGCTTGCCCTATACCATCGAACAATCTCTTTCGAGCTTTTTCTCCTATATCACCTTTATGAGAACCGATATCGTTTGTCCCTTTCGAGATCAAACTCACATAGCATGCAAAGTCCAAGTGATCAATTTAAACTCAGCAAGATCAGAATGATATTCCATAAAGAATGACATGCATTGAACAAAACTTAAGCAAATAAAACACTTTCAAGCTATTGAACCATAAGAAAATTAACCATATTGAACCCCTCAACGGAATTTAGCTACTCATGGTGAGATAAAGAGCAAATGAATACATTTTCATTGAAAATAAGATGTAAAGAATACAGATAAATGAAAAGTATCAAAAGCTTGAAATAATGACAGTAGCCAAATACTAGGGTTTTTCTATTTTATCTAATCCTTCTAGAGTTTGCTTAGACACTCCACTCTCTCGCTTTTACAAGTGGGAATGGGTGAAGATATCTACAAACCCTAAGGTTTGATGTCTAACTAAGGTTAGAATTTAGTCATCTAAGAAGGACCTCGGGCATCCCTACTCATAGGCGTCAACTAGGATTCTGTCACCACCCTCTTCTTCCAAATAACTTATGCTTGAATTTGACTTCGAATCTCAAGCTTATATAGAGTTGGAATTGGTTGAGGAGCTGCAAAACAGGTGCTGGTAGGTAGCCCAGTCGGTTTCGGGGTCAAAACAGTCGGTTAGGTGCGAAGAATTCTCGTTCAAAACGACTCGTGGACGACTCGGAACTGCCTCTATTTTTCCAAAAATGCGGTCGCATTTCTTGGCAACTTCCAACTTTTCCTCTGTTTTCCTGCACAACAACAAACTTAGTCAAATTCCCTTAGAATTGAGTCTTTTTAAGCACAAATGAGATAAGTGATTCTCAACACCCTAACTTAACAACTTTAACATTTTTTGAGCTCGAGAATAGTAAAATTGATCTAAAAAGTATAGTTTTGACAAGATAATGAGCTAAATATAAGGGTAAAATAGGTAGATTTTTTACCCTTATCAATACGATAGCCCCACTCGCATGTCACCTACATGGATGTGTTGGCTCATTGCATCTGTATCAAATACAAGGTGGACCGTATCATATAGTGTCACCAGGATAAGGTACCCAGCCTTATCCCTATACTATAGACCTTTTAGGTTGTTACTTGGACACTGATCCCCGTATGTCCCGACATTCAAGTCCAAGTTTCATTTAAACAACCCTGGATCTTCGTTTATTGGATTAAGGGTTTATTTCGGGAAGTAGATGAGTGTTCCCTTAAGTGGTGTCTTCGAGTCTTGAACAAAGGGCCCTACCCTCTTACTGGCCCGAGAGGGGTTTTCTGTATGATGGTGTGACCACAAACACATTGTTCATTAGAGGAGCATTGGTACTTAAGGAGGTAGAGGTAACTCGGGGGTAAAATGGTAATTTGACCCAGTTGGAGTTACGAACACTCGTGAAGGACTAACTTGTTGTTATTGGTCGATATCCATGGACACAAAAATATTTTGCAGTGATAAGAGTGCAGTTGTGGGTTTTTAGTGGAGTGACTCACAGCTAACGAATGGTGACTAACTTGGTGAATGAGTTTACCCAATTAGTCTCGTATCGTTGGAGCTTCTGATCTGTAGGTCCATTAGGTCCCACTGGTAGCTCCTAAAGAGACTTGAGACAATTAAGTATAAATTGTAAATTGAAAGTGTTCAATTTATTTAGGGGAATCGTATAATGTATGTTGATACATTATAATATAAAGTTTATGAAACTTTATAATATAATTTTTTAATTAATTTAAAAAATTAATTCTTGATAGAAAATATTTGAAAGAGTTCAAATAAATTAAATATGAATTGGATTCATAGTAATTTCAAATTTTAATAAAATCCCTAAGATTAAATATGTGATATTTAATTGGGTAATTAATTAATTATGAATTAATTAATTATTTATTAAAATTAGATATGGTTCAGATAATAGATTTGAACTGATAGATAGACATTTTCCTAATAGGAAAAGGTCTTGGCCTTTACCTATAAATAGGACCCCTAGGGTGGGGTGAAAGGCATCTCATTCATTCTTCTTCTCTCAGAGACCTCTCCTAAAAGACTCCCACCAGTCTCCTGCTCCAAAGAAGTCTCGTAGATATACCGGTGTAACCAATTGGTGGTGTTCGTACAAGAGAAGGTTGCTGGAATTTTCTGCAAGATCGTGAAAAAGACAGTTTATCGATCAAGGTTTCTTCCAATGGTAAGTATTCTTGAACCTTGATCATTAGGATCATCTAGATTAGATCTAGGCTATTATTAAGCATGTTTATAGTCGTTGTAAAACACTCTAAATATAGTTTTATTGCTGTAATCTTTTGCAAATTGTATTGGTATTTCAAATAAAAATCAAAGACTATGAGTAGGTTCGGTAATTCTTTCCGCTGCATAGGGCTTTCATTCCCTTCAACTCCATCTCTAGGACCATAGATTTGACCCACTGGTCATGGTCCACATCATTCATTGCTTGTCTAAAGGTCAATGGATCCTCAACTCTATCATTAGGTATGACAGCTGGATTTTCTACTAAACCTAGATAGCGTTCAGGTTGAGTAACAACCCTCCCACTACGTCGAGGCATTCTCAACTTTTGAGAAGGATGGGCTTCACCAGATGTACTAGGCTCATCTACTACTCTTGTTGAAGGTCCAGTCTGTGTACTGGGCTCATCAACAACCCTTGTTGAAGGTCTAGCCTCATCAACAACTCTTGTTGATTCATTTGTAGCTTCACCAGAAAGTTCACTTAACACCATTTTACTGTGTGGCTTGTGTTTTCGAACATGTTATTCTTCTAAGAAAGTACCATTTTTCGAAACAAACACTTTATTTTATTGTGGATCGAAGAAGTATCCACCTCTTGTTTCGTAGGAGGCATAATTTTGAATGTGAATCCAATTTCTTTGGGTTTGGTACTAGCACATGTGCAGGGCAACCCTAAATTCTGAAATAACGTAAACTAGCTTTACGCCCTCTCTAGAGCTCAAATGGTGTTTCAGAAACACTATTTGAGGGAACTAAATTCAAAATATAAATTGCAGTATCTACTGCATAACCCCAAAAAGAACTAGGCAGTTGAGCATAGCTCATCATAGATCGAACCATGACCAACAAAGTTATGTTTCTCCTTTCAGATACACCATTCTGTCGAGGTGTACCTAGTGGTTGGAGTTGAGACGAGATTTCTTGTTCTATCAAATAATTCTGGAATTTTAAGTCCAAATACTCTCCACGTCGATCAGATCGAAGTGTTTTAATGGTATTACCTAACAAGTTCTCAACTTCAGTCCTTTACTCCTTGAACTTTTCAAGGGCTTCAAACTTATGATTCATTAGGTATAAATAACCATACTTTGAATAATCATCTATGAAAGAGATGAAATATTCATACCCCCCTCGAGCTTTTACATTCATTGGACCACAGAGATCCGTATATATGAGTTCTAAGGGCTCCTTGGCACGATAAAATTTTCCAGTAAAAGGTCGTTTGATCATTTTACCTTCGAGACATGACTCTCACGGAGGTAAAGTACCATCTTCTAACTGGCTTAGAAGTACGTTCTTAACCAATCTCGCAATCCTATTGAGATTTATGTGGACAAGTCTCAAGTGCCAAAGATAGGTACTTTGAGAAACTTTCTGATGTTTTGGTTGAGTCTCAGCTGTTTTAAACATTTCATTGTTCAAAATAGCCCTAGGCTCTATTGGTCTTAAAACATACAAATTGTTCTCCATTTTTGCAGAACAAATATCAGTACCCCTTTTAGTAATTAAAGTGTTATTCACAGGAAAAGACACTGAATATCCTTGTTCTAGCAAACAAGAAATAGAAATCAAATTTCTTTTTATTTTGGGAACTATATATACATTATCTAATAACATATAACGTTCCCTGGAGAAGAACATTTTAATATCTCCCACTGCTTTAGCTGAAATGAGCTCCCCAGTCCCAACTCTGAGAGTCATTTCCCTAGCATCCAACTGTTGTCAGGAGTTCATTCCCTCGAAGGAAGAGCATACGTGATGAGTGGCACCTGAATCAAGGATCCAGGCTGTATCATCATTTTCGACTATACACGTTTCAATGACCAATAAATCAAATTTATTTTCATTGAGATGTGCTAAGCAGTCTATGTCATATTCATCATGAACAATTTTAGATGAATTAGACATGTGGGCTTGATGACCGTCCTCAGTTAAGACCAATTCCATGCAATTAATGTTCAAGTTAATTTTCTTAGTTGTATTAGAAATACCAGTTTTATAATTGGTGTTATTCGAGGCATACAAAGAACGTTTCATGTTGAGAACAAACAAATTAACTTAATAAGTAACGTTGCATTAACCCATTACACAAAATAATAGTATTATTTTAATCCAATCAATTTAGCAAAAGTAATGATCGACCCATAGAGTAAACATTCATTTTGCAACGATACTTCAGAGGTTTAGAACAATAGCTACCATAGGGCAGTCAGCTACTCCTCCTCTAAATTGAGACAATCTCAGCCAATCCCTATTCCCAGAATAACTCAAATTCCAATAGTTTTTAGCTACCGTTTTTTTGGTTCGAAAATTATTAACACATTAACAATTTCTCGTAAGTGTGACCCTCCATTTTTAAGATCTTAGAGGTCGGCCCCAACAATGCTATCGTAGGGAAAGTCAAAGTTCGAAATGGACCTAAGAAACCCTATCAATTTCTGGAGTTTGCGTTGTTCCGACTCCAATGATCAAGCCCTCTGTAGGGTGATCGCTCCCAGGGCGACTCGCAGGCAGATCATGGGGATCTCACGGTGCAACCTAATGGAGGAGACCGTAGGATAAGTTGACACGTGTCCTACTCCCACATACTATAAAATACTCCCTCATTCACCTTGATAATGATCCATGCAAACACCATCCGTAGGGGGTCACTCCCAGGGTGACTTGAGGCCAAGCATGGACCTCACGTGGTGAACTGTTGAGGACGTGAGAACAAAACTTGATTTATGAAAATCTTGTTTAGATATATTTCCTCCCACTAAGTATTTTTATAATTATAGGGTCTATTACTTAGGTATAAATTCTGGCTAAATGAATCTATCTAAGTCTATGCCTTATATAACTCTTATATGGAGGTCTTTAATCTAATGCCTTAGGTGAATTAAACTCTTTTAATTAACCTGGCAACTTTGCATGCTAACATAACTATGGTTAATTCAACTCAAGTTCGGGGTCAGTTCCCAGGTAGCAGGTGTTCCGTAAACCGTCATCTTAAGTACCTCCAGCCTTAGACAGAACTTCATCGGGAGAGTTCCCTTATAACCATAGTAATGTAAACTCTTTACTCTAAAGATCTAGGTGAATTAAACTCTTTAAAAAACCTAGTGACACTGCATGCTAACATTTAACCATGATTAATTCAACTCCGGTATTTCGGGTTAGTTCCCAAGTAGGAGGTGTTCCGTAAGCCGTCAACTGAAGTACCCCCAGCCTTTGGCAGAACTTAACCGAGGGAGTTCCCTTATAATCATAGTAATGTTTTTCCTACTTACTCAATTAAAACTATTTTTAATTCTAAGTAAGAAAAATTCTAATCCTATTAGAAATATCATCTTAGGTCTAATTAATTTTAAACATTTTAAAATTAATCTAATTTTCCTAAGATCCTATGTTTGCATACAATTCTTTGTTATAGGTTAACAAATTCTAAATTTTATAACACTTATAAAATTTTAATGAATTAATCCTATAACTAGCTACTATGGTGACATAAATTAACAATCGATTTCTAATTAATTTATAACCATACAATAACATTTATGACATACATTAATATAACAATTATATTAAACTAAGGTAATGTCATGCTCAATGCATTTTAATTTTCATCCATTTAATATAACACTTTATATTAAACATCTATGAAAATAAAATTCATACATATTTCATACATTATAACATTTATAATAATAAATATGCATGAATATGCTTAACCTAAGGTGGAAATTTAAGCTATATGACATCCATAAAGCAAATAAATAGCAAATGAACCGGTTAATTTTGGCCCCTAGGATAAAATAAAGCATAAATTATAATAATTATAGCTAAATTCTATCCTAAAAGTCCTTCTACAGCTATAAATACTGGTCTAGACCGCCCGAACCGACCTAAACCACTAAAAACTAGCCACGAAAACCACGAACTGAGAAAAATTTCAGCTGAACCAGACCAAATCGGTTCCAGCCTAGATGGATCGTGCGAACCAGACCGCCAGCTACCTTGAATCGCCTGAAACATGTCCTCGCGAAACCCTAACGTGCGCCGCACATCATGACAACGTCACGACGCTTGCAACGCAGCGTCGCGACGCTGCGGCTTCTTCTCGCCATCTACGTATGCAAATCCAAACAGCGTCGCAACGCCGAAGAATAGCGTCGCGATGTTGTGGAGTCCGGAGCACTTTCTAGGCTAAAAACAACATCTGTTCTTCATCTTTTTCTTTGATTTCAGTCATGAATTCCACGTTTTTCATCTCATAAAAAACTTAATCTAGACCTAGACTTACGAAGGACTCGATTTTGCATAAAAAACCTAAAATACTGAGCCCTTACATGATCAAATCACATAAAAAACAATAAAATCTATGGCCATAAAATTAACCTCAACAGTCCAATGCAAACCATACATATAGTATGCATTAATCAACCCCACCAATAGCCAATGCAAATTTTAGAGAAACAAAATTAGATCTTCGATCGGCTCTGATACCAATTGAAGGATTGGAATTCCGTAATTCCGTAAAGCGGAAGCGTGATTCGGACCAGTTCGTAATTAATTTTGTTTAATCTAAAATGCCAATACATTGGCAATAATCTTAGAACTATTCTAAAGTTATATTAAGGCTAAGCATAAAAAAATATTAGATCTAAATCTAATTTATATAGCAACAAATTACTTACTCTTGTTGACGATTAAAATTAAATTCACCAACTGCTTGTGAAATAATCACGAACTACTGCGAACACCACCACTATGGCTACACCGGTATGACTCTAAGACTTCTAAAGGCAGGAGACTGGTGGGAGTCTAGAGGGAGCCTTCAGGGGATTTATCTGAGAGTAGGAGAATGAATGGGATGCCTTTCACCCCACCCTAGGGGTCCTATTTATAGGAAAATGTCATGAATAAGATCAAATCTATAACCTTATTCATATCTAATTTTGATAATTAATTAATTAATTACCCAATTAAATATCACATATTTAATCTTAGGGATTCTATTAAATTATTTATATTAATATTAATCCAATTCATATTAATTATTTGTACTCTTTCAAATAATTTCTCTCAAGAATTAATTTTGAAATTAATTCAAAATTATATTATAAAGTTCCATAAACTTTATATTATAATGTATCAATATACATTTTATGATTCCCCTAGATAAATTGAACACTTTCAACTCAAAATTTATACTCAATTGCCTCAAGTCTCTTTACGAGCTACCAGTGGGACTTAATGGACCTACAGATCAGAAGCTCCAACGATACGAGACTAATTGGCTAAACTCATTAACCAAGTTAGTCAACATTCGTTAACTGTGCGTCACTTCACTAAAGACCCACAGCTGCGCTCTTCTCACTATAGAATATTTCTATGTCCACGGATATCGACCAATGCAGTAAACAAATCCTTCACGTGTGTTCGTAACACAAGCTAGGTCAAATTACCGTTTTACCCTTGGGTTACCTCTGGTTCCTCAAGTACCATTGATCCCTTTAATGCACAAGTTGTTTAGGGTCCAACCACTAAACAGGAGTTCCTCTTAAGCTAGGAGAGGAAGGTGCGCCTTTGTTCAAGCCCCGAAATCAGCCCGTAAGGGAACACACATCTACTTACCCCAATAGGGGAAGGATTGAATTCCATCTTGTACTGTTATGTTCCCAAACCCCATTCGGTCTTGCCCCTAAAATGGTAGGATTATTGAGTCAGTGAACTGGTCACTCTCACCCATACAAATCTAAGGACAATCCCTCCTTAAAGGGGCTCATAAAAGACTCAGGATTGAGAATCAGTTACCTAGGTCATCCTATTGAAATAGAAACCTAAACTAGTTAACGACATTACATCTAGTGGTTACTTTTTCACGGTCTTGTCTTATGCAAACTCATTGCATAGGATACCCCCACATGCATGTCTCCTACATGGAAGCTTTGGATCATTGCATCTGTATCGAATACAAGGTGGGTCGTATCACATAGTGTCACCAGGATAAGGTACCCAGCCTTATCCCTATACTATAGACCTTTTAGGTTGTTACTTGGACACCGATCCCCGTGTGTCCCCACATAATAGTCCAAGTTTCATTTAAACAACCTATGATCTGAGTTTATTGGATTTAGGGTTTATTAATGGAGAACTCGATTATTCAATAACCAAACTACTGAATCACTCAAATAACGCTTTATTGAGATCAATTAATTTATTTCATTTACTATTTACGAGTTTTATGGCATAAAACCCAACAAAATCCATATACTCTCCTACTCGATCAGATCGAAGAGTTTTAATTGTTTTTCCTAATAGGTTTTCAACTTTATCTTTCTGTTCTTTGACCTTTTCAAGTGCTTCAGATTTGTGCGCCATTAGGTATAAGTAACCATATCTCAAATAATCATCTATGAAAGAGATGAAATATTCGTATCCTCCTCGAGCTTTTACGTTCATCGGACCACAGAGGTCTGAATGTATAAGTTCTAGAGGTTCTTTGGCTCTATAACCTTTTGTCGTAAACAGTTATTTAGTCATCTTTCCCTCTAGGCAAGATTCACATGGAGGTCATAAATCGTCTTCTAACTCATTCAAAAGTTTATTCTTTACGAATTGCCTGATCCTATCAAGATTAATGTGACCTAGCCTTAGGTGCCAAGTTCTGTAAGTATCAGCAGTTTTAAATAACTCTTGATTTAAATTGCTTTTATAACGGTTGGTCTTATGACATATAAGTTGTTTTATAATTTTGTTGAACAAATTGACATTCCATTTCGAGAGATGAACGCTTCATTAATTTCAAAATTTATAGAATATCCTTATTCGATGAGACAGGAGATAAATACAAGATTCCTTTGTATTTTAGGAACTATATACAAATTTTCTAATTGGCTATACTCTTTAACCAAGTTAGTAAACATTCGTTAACTGTGGTTCACTCCACTAAAGACCCACCGCTGCACTCCTCTCATTGTTGAATATTTATGTGTCCATGGATATCGACCAATGCAGTAAGTCAATCCTTCACGTGTGTTTGTAACACCAGCTGGGTCAAATTACCGTTTTACCCGTGGGTTACCTCTGGTTCTTTAAGTACCACTGATTCCTCTGATGAACAAGTTGCTTAGGGTCCAACCAATTAACATGTGTTCTTCTTGTGCTAAGAGAGGACGACGCGCTTTGTTCAAGCCCCGAAATCAGCCCTTAAGGGAACACACATCAACTCACCCCAATAGGGGAAGGAGTGAATTCCATCTTATATTGTATGTTTCCAACCCCCATTTGGTCTTACCTTTGAAATGGTAGGATTATTGAGTCGCGAACTGGCCACTCTCACCCATACAAATCTAATGACAATCCCTCTTGAAAGGGGTTCATAAAAGACTCAGGATTGAGATGGAGTTACCTAGGTCATCCTATTGAAATAGAAACCTAAACTAGTTAACGACGTTACATCTAGTGGTTACTATTTCATGGTTCGTTCTTATGCAAACTCATTGCATAGGAAACCCCTACTCGCATGTCTCCTACATTGATGCTTTGGATCATTTCATCTGTATCGAATACAAGGTGGGCTGTATCACATCGTGTCACCCGGATAAGGTATCCAACCTTATCCCTATATTATAAACCTTTTAGGTTGATACTTGGACACCGATCCCCGTATGTCCCCACATACTAGTCCAAGTTTCATTTAAACAACCTTGGATTTTAGTTTATTGGATTTAGGGTTTATTAATGCAAACTCCATTATTCAATAACAAAATTACTGAATCACTCAAATAACGCTTTATTGAGATTGATTAATTTGTTTCATTTACTATCTACGAGTTTTAGGGCATAAAACCCAACAAAATCCATATACTCTCCTTTTTGATCAGATCGAAGAGTTTTAATTGTTTTTCCTAATAGGTTTTCTACTTCATCTTTATATTCTTTGAACTTTTCAAGTGCTTCAGATTTGTGTGCCATTAGATATAAGTAACCATATCTCGAACAATCATCTATGAAAGAGATGAAATATTCGTATTCTCCTCGAGCTCTTACGTTCATCGGACCACAAACGTCTGAATGTATAAGTTCTAGAGGTTCTTTGCCTCTAGAACTTTTTGTCGTAAACAGACTTTTAGTCATCTTTTCCTCTAGGCAAGATTCACATGGAGGTAATGAATCGTCTTCTAACTCATTTAAAATTTCATTCTTTACGAATCGCCTGATCCTATCAAGATTAATGTGACCTAGCCTTAGGTGCCAAGATAAGTGTTACTATTTGGAGAAATTCGTTGCCTTTTCCTTTAAGTACCAGAAGTTTTAAATAACTCGTAATTTAAAATTCCTTTTGTAACGGTTGGTCTTATGACATATAAGTTGTTTTGTAATTTTGTTGAACAAATTAACATTCCATTTCGAGGGATGAACGATTCATTAATTTCAAAATTTACAGAATATCCTTGTTCTATTAGACAGGAGATAGATACAAGATTCCTTCGTATTTTAGGAACTATATACAAATTTTCTAAAAGCAAAAATCAATCTCCTATAAACAACTTTGCATCTCCCATTGCAGAAACTGAAATGACGTCTCCTATTCCGATCCTGAGCGTCATTTCTCCTTTCTCTAACTGTCGAAATGAACTATTTTTCTGTAAAGAAGAACATACATGATTAGTTGCTCCGGAATCAAGTATCCAGGCATCTTGGTCATGTTCTATTAGACATATTTCTACAACGAGTGATTAGGGGTGTTCAACGAAATCGGAAACCCGAAAAACCCGGCCAACCCAAACCAAATTATAAGGTTGGGTTGGGTTACAAATAAGTTTGGGTTTGGTTAGGTTTTAATTTAAGAGAACCGATCGGGTCGGTTCGGGTATCGGGTTCAAGGGTTTTTTTTTCGGTTCTACCCGAACCGACCGGATATATATATATTGTTGGGATTGGTGTCCTAAAACTCGTAGATAGTGAATGTTAAACGAATTATATACTTATTCGATAAAGGTGTTATAGAGATTGATTCAGTAAAAGTCATTACTGAATAAATTAAATTGCACTTATAATAACCCAAATCCAATAAACTAAGATCCATGGCTATAGGATGAACACTTGAGCTTTATGTAGGGACATAAAAGTGGATCAAGCTTGAGTAATAGCCAAAACGGTCTATAGTATAGGAATAGGGTTGGGTACCTTATTCTGGAGACACTATGAGACGTGACCCACTTTATAGATGGTATAGATGATGTGATCCTAAATCGTCCATGTAGAGACATGCGAGTGGGGGCGTCCTATGCAATGAGTTTGCATAAGACCATGACCGAGAAATAAGTCGCTCTCGCTTTATAACACCGTTTACTGATGAGACTGATTATTTCATGTGATGACCTAGGTAACTCGATCTTAATCCTGAGCTAACTATGAACTCTTGTTTATTCGGGCTTATCCTTAGATCTGCATAGGTGAGAGTGGCTCAGTATCGCCGACTCAATAAGCCTCCCATTTCAGGGATAGGAACGGGTAGATAGCTGGGGACATAGTCGTGCAAGAAGGAATTCACTCCTACCCAAATTAGGGATAGTAGAGAGGTTGTTCCCTTAATTGCTGACTCCGGGGCTTGAACAAAGGGATCCCACCCTCTCATTGGCCCGAGAGGGACTCAGTTTATTGGTTGGACCATAAACCAATTGTTCATTAGAGGATCAGTGAGACTTAAGGAACTAGAAGTACTATAGGGGTAAACGGCTTATTGACCTAGCTATAGCTACGAACAACCTGTGAAGGAGTGCAACTATCGGGCTATAGTGGAGTGTCCCGATAGTTAACGAATGTTGGCTAGCTTGGACAATGAGATTAGTCGGTTAGCCTCGAATCGTTGGAGCCCATGATCTATAGGTCCATTAGGTCCCCCTACTAGCTCATATAGGAATTAAGCCTAGAACAAAAGATAGGAAGCTTTGAATTGTTCAAAATCAGGAAAAAGGGTATTATCGTAAATTGTGTTTGACATAATAAATTAATTGTGAATTAAATTAGAAAATGAGAGATGAAGTATTTAAAAGTGTTTTGAATACTATATATATGTATTAGGAATCATATATATGGAATTGCACAAGATAACAAAGATTAATTAGATTAATCATATCAAAATTAATTTGAAAATTTTCAAATTAATTACCAAGCAATCAATTTCAATTTAGAATTGAAATTGGGGATAATTTGCAAGCTTGAAATTTGATTTCAATTTGAATTTAGTGGATTTAGTTGGAAATCCATTTAATGCATGATCATTCAAAGTGGAAAGACAACTCATTCATGCATTGTTGCATGTCTTGTGTCTTGAGGCTTGGCTTTGCATGGAGAATATCTTTAAAAGGAGTTTGAATAAGATTCAAAGATGAGAGAGCCATTTCCTTAATGTTATGCTGCTGGAATTTGGACTCAAAGTTCTCTCATCTCTCATTCTTTTCCATTGTTTGATGCTTCAAGCATTCCCTTCCCATTCCCTGTCTTATATAGACTCCCACAAGTCGTTCATGGCCCCGAGTATAGTAGGGAAGACTCTAGAGGTTGCCCAAGGAGCACAGGAGAGGCAAACACCACAAGGAGTTCAACATAAGTGAGCTACAAAGGTTAGTGTTTTCTAAACTCTTTATTCTGTCTTTTCTAGAACATGCATGCTTTAGGAGTAAAATTGAATGTCTTAAGTGCTTTCGATCTTCAATTGCTTCCGCATGTCTAATATGTACACCTTCAATTGGTATCAGAGCATGATTAGAGCACTTAATTTGTTTTAATATTTCTTTGGTGGGTACCATTTTGAAATTGATTTTTCTGTGTGCTAAAATGGAAGTGTTCTGGTTTGGCAATTTTTTGAGCATTCAAACCTTCATGAAATTGTAATTGCTCGGATATGTAAGAGTGTTAATGTGTGTACTATAGTCTGTAATTTTTATAGAGTCATTAGAGTCCATATAGGCTGTAAAATCGAAGAAAAACCGGAGAAGACGCAGCAGAAAATGAAAATTCCAACAGCAGTTTTTTTTTTCTTCTTCTATTCCAGAATTTTGGTCTGGTTCAGCTGCTGCTTTTGGTCTGGTTCGGTCTGTTTCAGCCTCATTTCACTCATTGCATGGCCGGTTCATTGCTTGGATGAGCGGTTTCGGATGGTTCGTGAAGCTCGGGCGTGTTGCAAGTTTATTTATTAATTATTATTGTAATAATTAGTGAAATTGCTTGTGTTTTTTTTTAAATTGCCAAACTATTCCATTTTAGCTTGATTTAATTACTTTATGCATTGTGAATGTATGATTTAATTAAATGGATGTATGTGCATTATGAGCACGCCATATAGTTTTAAAACCCCACCATAGGAAAGCATGTTCATGCATTTGTTTAATTTTAATAAGTGTTATTGATTAATTCAAATGCATGAGGGAAATTTCATGTTTAATTAATATAAGAGTTGTATTAATTTAGGGAGATTCATGCTTGAATGGTTAATTAAAATTGATTAATTCTTATAATAGTTATAATTATTAAAAGATAAAATTAACCAAGCATGTAGCATGAAATTTCTTTAGTTTGTTTATAAGTGTTATATTCAAATTAGACTTGTTATGGATTCATTTTATAATTGTTATAAAAAGAGATAGAAATCTAAAATCTATAACAAGATTAAGTGCATGCTCACTTAGGTTAATGAACCTTCAACGATTCGATCAACTTGCATAGCTTAGGTCGATATCTTGTAAAACAATGGTTACGAGAGAACTCACCCGACAAGATGCTGTCTAAGGCTGGAGGTATTTAAGTTGACGGTTTACGGAACACCTCCTACCTGGGCATCGAGTCAGTTCTTGAGTTAAGTTAACTCGAGTTTTATGAGCATGCGTGAGCGGTGTGAGGTTTTAATGTGTTATCACCTAGACATCGTAGTATAAAGCGTTATACAAACCTAGACATAGGTTGTTTCTAAATGGTGCTTTTCTTATAACTTGAATGATTGATTGTTATATGTTTTTAAACACCATTAGAAAGCATAGGGTTAATTCATTAAAAGTTATAAGAGTTATAATAGTTAATGAATAGAATCCATAAAACCTATAACAAAGAGTTGCATGCTAACATAGGATCTTAGGATCTTATCATTCTTTAAATGGTTTAAAATGAAATAGATCTAAGATCGCCTTTTCTAATAGGATTAGAAATATGTCTTACTTAGTTTTTTAAAATAGTTTTAAAATTTGAGTAAGTAGGACATAAGACCTTGGTTATAAGGGAACTCTCCCGGAAAATGGTTCGGAACATGAGTTGAATTAACCAAAGTCTTACTAGCATGCAATGTCACTAGGTTATTAAAAGAGTTTAATTCACCTAGACATTTAGTGTAAAGACCTTGTTTAATAAGGCATAGACTTAGATAGATTCATTTAGCCGGAATTTACCTAAGTAATAGACCCTAAAACTTTACGACACTTTAGTGGGAGGAAAAGTATAGAAACGAAATATTCATATTAAGTTTCTACTCTCACGTCCCCCTGAGTTCACACCGTGAGATCCATGCTTGGCCTCGAGACGCCCTGGGAGCATCCCCCTACGGATGGTGTTTGCATGGGTTAATATCAAGGTGAATGGGGAAAGTGTTCATAGTAAGTGGGAGAAGGAAACGTGTCAAACGTATCCTGCAGTCTCCATCATTAGGTTGCACCGTGAGATTCCTATGCGCTGCCTGCGAGTCGCCCTTGGAGCGATCACCCTACGGAGGGCTTACACATGGGATTTAGAACAACGCAAACTCCAGAAATGGATAGGGTTTCCTAGGGTCATTCCCAACATTAGCTCTTCCCTACGATGGCATTGTTGGGGACGCCCTCTGCAATCTGAAAATGATGGGTAACACATACAAGATGGTCTTGACCAAATTAACGTTAGCTAATAACTATTGGAATAAGAGTTATTCTGGGAATAGTATTTGGCCGAGATTGTCTCGATTCAGAGGAGGAGTAGCTGACTGCCCTACAGTAGCGGTTATTCTAAACCCCTGAAGTATCGTTGCAAAATAAATCAATTGTATATATGGGTCGATGATTGCTTTTACTAAATCTGATTGGATAAATGTGATTAATGGGTTTAGTGCATGTTTCTAATAGAGATTAATTTGTTTGTTTCAGCAATATGTCGAAAAACTTATGTGCTTTGTCAAATGCCAAATTAAACGGTTTAGTACATACAACTAAGAATACTTGCTTAAACGCTAAACACGTGGCAAAGAATTTAGGTTTGGTCTCAACTGAGGAATGTCCTCAAACTAACTGCATAGCCAAGAAAAACATAATCCACGACTCTAAATGCGATTTATTAGTCTTGGACACGTGTTTAGTGGGAAACGACGATTCTGCCTGGATACTCGATTCAGGTGCCACTAATCACGTATGTTCTTCATTTCTAGGAATGAGTTCCTGGGAACAGTTAAAAGCTGGAGAGATGACTCTTAAAGTTGGAACAGGAGAAATCATCTCGGCTATTGCAGTGGGAGACATAAAATTATTCTTCACCAAGGAACGTTACATGATATTAGATAATGTGTACATAGTTCCAAAAATTAAAAGAAATTTGATTTCTTTATCTTGTTTATTAGAACAAGGTTACTCAATTTCTTTTTCTATTAATGAAGCGTTCATAACTAAAAGAGGTATTAATGTTTGCTCTGCAAACTTGAAGAATAAATTGTATGTTTTGAGACCAATTGAGTCTAAAGCTATTTTAAATCACGAGATGTTTAAAACCGCTGAAACTCAACCTAAAAAACGAAGAGTTTCTCAAGATACCTATCTCTGGCACTTGAGGTTAGGCCATATCAACCTCAATAGGATTGGGAGATTGGTCAAGAGTGGACTTCTAAACAAGTTAGAAGATGACTCGTTGCCTCCTTGTGAGTCATGCCTTGAGGGCAAGATGACAAAACGACCTTTTACTGAAAAAGGTTATCGTGCCAAAGAGCCCCTAGAGCTCATTCATTCGGACCTCTGTGGACCAATGAACATTAAAGCTCGAGGAGGGTACGGATATTTCATCAGTTTCATTGATGATTATTCGAGGTATGGCTATCTCTACCTGATGCATCATAAGTCCGAAGCTTTTGAAAAGTTCAAAGAGTACAAGGTCGAGGTTGAGAATCTATTAAGTAAGACGATAAAAACACTTCGATCCGATCGAGGATTAAGGTACCCAACCTTATCAATATACTATAGACCATTTAGGCTATTTACTTGAACTTGATCCATATTTATGTCATACACAAAATTCAGGTATACATAATATAGCCAAGGGTTCTTAGTTTATTGGATTTGTGGTTATATTTATGCAAAACAAATATATAGAATCAATAAAGCTTTAGTAAAGCAAGTCAAGTGTTACATTTACTATCTACGAGTTTTAGGGCATAAAACCCAACATATACTATAAACCCTTTAGGTTGTACCTTGAACAGTGATCCTCGTATGTCCCCACAAACAATTCTAGTATCATATAAACAGTCTAGGATGTTATTTTATTGGAGTATGGTTATTTAGGCAAGACAAACATAATACAAACAATAATAATTTATTGATTAATACATCAATATGATTTTATTAATGTTTGGTCAATTGTTACATTTACTATCTACGAGTTTTAGGGCATAAAACCCAACATTAGGATCACATCGTTTGTATAAATACAAAGTGGGTCCCGTCTCATAGTGTCGCTAGGATAAGGTACCCAACCTCTATCCCTATACTATGGATCGTTTTGGCTATTACTTGAACTTGATCCACTTTTATGTCTCCACATAAAGTTCAAGTGTTCATTATATAGCCATGGGCTATAGTTTATTGGATTTGGGTTAATTAATGCATGATTTAAATAACCATTCAATAACCACTTATTGAATAACCTCAATAACACTTTATTGATTATAATTAACTTTGTTACATTTACTATCCACGAATTTTAGGACATAAACCCAACAATTTAATTTGTATGCATAGAGCTTGAATCACAAAGACAATTAACTAAACAATTAAGAACAAAAATCTAATGGACATTAAATCAAACTTATTAACCAAGGTCTCGATTACAAAAATCCTAGCTTAGACGGACATAGACAAGCCTCTTCCATGTCCGATGCTTGATTAACCGACCCATAAATTAACATAAACTAAGAATAAAGATAAAATACAAAAGAATTGAAGAAGAATAAGAGAAAAACGACTAAAAACGGAGATGATACGACCTAGATTCGAAAGATACATATTTATATCAGTCGAGAACATCGAGACGGTGCTATAAACGTTGAGACGTTGTGTCTAATAATGAATAAAATATAAAAGTGCACCTAAAATTATTCGGCAGAAATTATCGATAGTGTTCAGACGAAGCTGCAACATAGCGTCTTGTTGCTATGCGTTTTGTGAAGCAACATTGAGAAGATCATTTGTAGTGTTGAGTTTGTGTATTTTCTTACATCAAGACGTTGTACGTTTTGCCTTCCAACGTATTTCAACACCTAAAGTTGACTTTTTGTTGACTTTTTGTTTGTTGGCCATGCATTACCAAAATGCCATTTTTTATTCCATAACTTTTGAATTGACCTATAACAATATTATAGTCAGAATTCATCATTTTCGCACATACAAGACAAGCAATATTTAAGAAAATAAATGTGCAAAAATTTGATGCTATCTGTTATGGGCAAAATTAGCCTATCGTATTTAATGCAGGAAAGCCCAAACCCATCGGGCCCAAAAGCGGAAGAAGGTAGACCCTTAGGACAAAGGGCCGGAGCACGCTCCCACCCCATGTAATGATCCTCGGCCTCGGCCCAAGGGAGAGGCCAAGGATCACGGTCGGCCTCGGCAGGCCCGAATCCCTCTCCTGCAGCTGGACAGATATGCAACCCTAGAAATATATATAAAAAAGGAGGCCACACACACACGAGTATGAACAATCAATCCCTAAATACACTCTACGTGTTTTCCGACCAAGGCTAACTTAAGCATCGGAATGTGTGTGGTCTACACCACACCGGTGTGCAGCGTTTGCTCGTCTTACAGGTCACGTCTTTCCCGCTCTCCTACAAATTCACTGTCGATCGTCACGTGGAGCGAGGTGCAAATTCCTAAGCGAACTTTGACCATCAACAGTGGGCGCCATCTGTGGGAAAGACACTTCCAAGCAAACGTTGTGTACAACAAGTAAGCACAACAACAATGGAACACGAAAATCAACTGGTAGCAGATGAGGCGAGCCCCTTGGTTCGACTCCAAGCCCAAGAGATCGAGATCGCAGAGATTAAGGGTTGGATGAGCGAGATGGGGCAGAACTTGACTGAAATCGTTAGTCTGTTGAAGAAGCCTGAGTATGTCAAGCACGAGGAAGAGAATCTACGTAAAGACCCCAAGAAGGGTAAAGGAATAGCAGACGAGGAGGTAGGGGATTCGGAGAGTGTAACTAGCCGAATGCACCATCCAGAGGATGACCAGATCCAAAAGGAAGCTGGACCAAGTCGTAAAAAGGCCTGCAGAAATTCACCGCTGAAGCCAGCGTCAGGTATGTACACAGGGAATAATGACAAGAAAAAGTTGGAGGCTCGGGCAAGGTCTGAGGCCGAGCAGGGCCAAAAGGGGCGAGAGCGGGAGCTATCCAAATGGCTAAAGGAGGAAGACAACCATCACAACTCCCAAAGAAGGACTAAGAATGAGGATATAGAAGGGCTAATTGGGCAGATGGAACCACCCTTCACTGACGGGATAATGGGAGGGGACGTGCCGCATAAGTTTAATGTACCAAACTTCCCACAGTATGACAGAAAGAAAGACCCGAAGCAGCATCTAGATGCATACCTGACCTTGATAGATTTTCATGGGGCAAATGAAGCAACAAGGTGCCGAGCATTCGCATCAACACTTACAGGTTTGGCAAGATACCACGAAAATCAATTGGTCCGTTCAAAGACTTGGCACGAGCGTTTGTTATGCAATTCTTGGGAGCACAGAGCCAACAGAAACCTCAGATCAACCTATTGATAGTAAAGCAGGGGCCCCGAGAAAGTCTGAGGGATTATATTAACAGATTTAGTAACGAAGTTTTGCAGGTAGAAGGCTATGACGACGGAGTTGCCTTGACTGATGTGATTTCAGGCCTGCAGGATGAAAGGTTGCTCAACTCGATCGGTGAGAGCCACCCACGAACATATGTGGAATTTATGACCCGAGCACAAAGGTACATAAGCGCCAAAAAATTGCTGAAATCCAAGCAGGAAGAGATAGAGAGTCGGGGAGCTTCTATGTCTGACCAGCATCGAGAAGACAGAGGGAAATGGCGCAAGGTCGAGGATAGAGGCCGAAGTCGACATGAGCACTCCTCGGCCAATGGCCAAGACCGAGCAGAGGCCAAAGAGTCGCGGGGCCGTGTAGAACCGAAAGCCAAATTCGACAGGTATACGCCGCTAACAGCTTCACTTGAAGAGGTATTGGCCGCCATACAGGATACAATTCTATTGAAACGACCATAAGGGCTGAGGTCAGACCCATACAGGAGAAACAGGAACAAATGCTGCATGTTCCATGGAGACCACGACCACACAACCTGGGAATGCATACAACTGAGGGATGAAATAGAAACCCTAATTCGAGAGGGCTACCTCAAGGAATTCGTAGGACAGGACAGAGGCAAGAAATCTTTGCCAACAGAACAGAGTAAGGGAGGCAACAACCCACCGTTAGAGATATGAACAATCCTCGGAAGACCTTCGAGGGGAGAGTCAAGTAGGAAGCGAAAACTGCAGTTCGAGAGGCACGGATAGAGCTAGGAGAGCAAGGTATGTACTCGCTCTTACCCGATGAAAGCTCACCAAACTTAGAGTTTACAAAGAAAGAGGCTGCGGGAATACACCACCCACACAATGATGCGTTGGTGGTAACCCTAATAGTCGCCAATGTCAAAGTGCATCAAATTTTAATTGGTGGAGGAAGCTCTGCCGATGTCCTCTCGAGTGCCGCGTTTGATGCCATGAAGCTGGGAAGCGATCGCCTCAGGCCGAGCCTTGCACCGTTGGTGGGGTTTGGCGGAGAAAAAGTAAGCCCTAGGGGAAGCATCCAACTGCCAGTAACGTTTGGGGAAGGACCGCAGACAGTTACAAGGATGATCAACTTTCTAGTAGTGGATTGCGTCCCAACATACAATGCCATTCTAGGGTGACCGACCTTGCATGGGCTCAAAGCTGTAGCCTCGACCTACCACCAAGTCCGGATGTTCCCAACCGACGAAGGTGTATGAGCAGTGTATGGCGAGCAGAAGATGTTGAGGGAGTGCTACTTTATGGCGCTCAGAAACATCGACAGAAAGGTTCAAGCAACGTCGGCCTCGGGAGATGGCCGAGGCCAAGCATTTGAGGGATCAAGCTATCCCATTCCAATGGAAAATTGATCTCTTTTGATTATGTTTTCCAGTCTACTAGGACCATGTTCAATTTTTTTTTGTTTTCAACAGCATGTTATTCGGAAGGTAATCGATTGATTCATTTGAAATAAAGTACTTTAAATTTCGTTTCTGAAACTTACAGCAACTTGAAGAGAGGCCCGGGAACTTCCTAGGCCTCCCCAAGCTTTTTTCCCAGAAGAGTGTACACACCCCTGGGAGGACCACGACGCTTGAAGAGAGGCTCGGGAAAATCCCAAGCCTCCCAAGCGTTTCCCTAAAAGAGTGTACGCACCCCTGGGATGAATACAACAGCTTGAAGAGAGGCTCGGGAACTTCCTAGGCCTCCTCAAGCTTTTCCCCATAAGAGTGTACGCACCCCTGGGAGGACCACGACGCTTGAAGAGAGGCTCGGGAAAATCCCAAGCCTCCCCAAGCTTTTCCCCAAAATAGTGTACACACCCCTAGATGAATACAACAGCTTGAAGAGAGGCCCAAGAACTTCCTAGGCCTCCCAAAGTTTTCCCTAGAAGAGTGTACGCACCCCTGGGATGACCACGATGCTTGAAGAGAGGCCCGAGGACTTCCTTAGCCTCCCCAAGCTTTTTTCCCAGTAAAGTGTACGCACCCCTGGGACGACCACGACGCTTAAAGAGAGGCCCGAGGACTTCCTAGGCCTCCCCAAGCTTTTCCCCAGAGGAGTGTACGCATCCTCGGGATAAAAAAATGGCAACGTAGGGAAAATGCTTGGCCTCACGCCAAGGTCGAGGCTGAGCATTCCAACTCCAAGGCTGACCATTAGACACGCAATGAGGCTCGACTGATTCTTTAGCACGACCAACGTATTAAAGGCTGCAAGGAGGTGCTCATCCATGAAATGAATTTGCATACAAGTCCAGCTATAAAGCAAACGAGCAGGCGATGTAAAGAGCATGGCTCGGCCTCTTGCCAAGGCCGAGGTCGACCGTCCCAACTTCGAGGTCGACCGTCCCAACTCCGAGGCTGAACTTTGTCCTCAAGGACCAGGTACGAGATTAATTTTTCTTACTCAAAAAATGCAACTCTTGAAAGTTGAAAGCACATTTTGAGTCGGGGGCTGGGAATCAGGATAGGCTAAGGCCACTCCATCCCGTCACTCAATTTTCTTTTCATATGGTAATTGCTTGCATGTTTTTTTGCATGGCTTTGATCCTTTTTCCATGCTTATTTAAGATGACACTGCTCCATGAGTTATGATAAAACTTTCTTCTTGGATATGGTCTCTCTTGTGGTGGTGGAGATTCTCATATAATACTGAGATTGCATGAAAAATGGCGAAGAAGTTAAAAGATAGAAGGCTTGATTTCTCATTGATTAAAACGGAAAGTACAAGTGCAAAAAAAAGGTGCATTGTAGAAATCAAAGAAACAGAATTTGAGAAAGTAGAATTGAAAATACACAAAATCAGAGAAATCAATGAAGCATCCGAGTTATCTAGTTGCGGTCATCCCCAGAAAAGTCCATGTCCTCACGTCCGCTTGATGAGCTCTCTGAGGTTGGATAAGTACTGGGATCGACAACCATAGCTGAGATCTCGGTCTTCATGACAGATCGATCAAGGTTGGGAAAGTGCCTCCGCATGCACCAGACAGCCCACCTTGCCCCGTCCTCCCACATCTGATTGTTGGTAAGGATGTAGTCATCCATCTTTCGGTACAGTTCAACAAGGTATTTGGCGTTAGAGAGATGGGCCCGAGCTTCAGCCAGCTGAGCTTCGGTTTTATCCCAGCTCATCTTGTGAAATTCAAGGTCGACCTTTACCTCTTCGAGTAGACGGTTGGCGCGGTCAAGACTGTTTTCAGCTTGGACTAACTTTTTCCTTGGGACACTGTTCAACGCAGTTCATTTATTTTATTTGTTAAGCTAATGGCAGAAACAGTGACCTTGGTAAAAGCCTGCAAAAGGAGTGGGACTTGGTGAGGAATTGTTTCAAGAGAAGAGAGATAACAAAGTAAAGGGTAAGGGTGAATAACCTACCTTGCGAAGGTGGCGATGGACGGATTGGAAGCTCTCAGGCTTGTGGGACTGCAAACCATGCCAGTAGCGGAGGTCTTGAGCCATCATGTCCACTTGCCAGAATAATCTTCTAAGAGGACGCAAACAGGGAGAGAAGTACCCTCCTCTCTGATAGAAGTAGGGGCAATCGGTGGGCGATTGCGAGATGATCTCCCCAGGCCTGTAGTGGAAGATCGGGCAACGACAAAAGGCGCTGATGGAAGAGATAGTCTAGTGATGTGGAATTTTCCTTACCGCAAGCGCACGGGTCAAGTAATAATAAAGTGTTCGTAAAAACGAGTGTCGTCCTCTAGATTGGAATTTTAAGCAAATCAAGTATTGTGAATTATCTTGCTCAATTTTATTTAGGGATCAAAAAGTGATGAATGAATGGTATGAAAACTAAATCAAAACAAGTAAAAAGTATGGAAATTCAATTGGGAAAAATACTTAGGGTATTGATTTCGCCGATTTAGTCTAGGATTGATTTTAAGGAGTAAGTTATTATGCACAATGAAATTATGAGCCTAAGACCCTTTAATCACAACTACCTCTCCCGAGTATAATTGATTCTCATGCACATTAACCATCTTGATATCCCTATCTAAGTTTATTAACATGCAAGGCAATGAGATCTTTGGACCAATTCTAAAGTTAATCTAAAACCGTCACGAATTAGAAAGTAAACTCTAGTCATGCAATCTTGAGTAAGTCTATATTAAATCCCCTCTCCCGAGCTAGATTCAAAACTTAAATCATGCAACTAATGGCCAATTAATTGAAAGCATTAAATCAAGATTACAAACATAATAATCATTGCACAACTTAAACCATAAATTCAATTCATAAACTTAATCAACTACATCAATCCCTAAGCTATGAGTTTAGCTACTCATGAATCTAATTACAAGCTCAACTAAACATAATAAAGCCATAAAGTCTAGCTAAGGAAAAGGAAATGGAAAAGAAAACTCAATGTAGGCCGAGTCCGACGTCCCCGTCACGATCCCCACGAACAATGGGTTGATTTCCGATTTTCTCCCTTAGCTTCAGCCTTCAAATCCTCTGTTTTAGCTCTGTTTACGGCCCCAAGAAGTCCCAACATTCCTTCCCAAAAAAACTAGCCGAAAGGATCATTATATAGCTGTTGGGTTCCTAGAGTGAGTAAAAATATGATATAAAATACTCTAAAATTCTTGTGCAAGTATACACAGTCTGCAGCAAGTAATATTATCAATCCGAGCCCTAAATTAGTTTCCACTCTACCTATTTTTGTGTAACTTTCCAATGGTTTCAAGAATAGTAAAATGATTTGGTTTTATCGGAATTATGCTGAAGCAAAATAAATGACAGAACAACAAGTAAACAAATAGATAGAGCTGTGCTGTGGCAGTTCTGTTCCCAGTTTTGCTGCAGCACAGAATTTGCTCCCTCTAGTCGCTCAGCAGCATAATCTGCACAAAATAATTTCCAATGCTTCCATTCTTCCAAATGGGTTAAAACATGTAATATCTATCCAAAACCAACCCTAATAAGCATAAAGGACACACAAATCCCTATATAATTGAGGCCTAAATAACTACCTTTTGGGCAGTTATCATACCCCCAAACTTGAACTATTGCGCATCCCGAGCAATACTAACCAACCTTCCTTCAAGAATTCAGAATATTGGTAAAAGAATAGCTTAATTAAACCAGACAGCCCAACACTACCTTTAACCTTTACCTGAGCACTCTGCAAAACCAAGCTCTGCTGCAGCAAAATGATTCCTTCGGCAGGGACAAATAATCACCACTTTCAATTCAATTCTAAGAACTCTCCACAACTTAGCTCTATTATCAGACATTTCAAAGCATATTTTTAAAGGGGTTTATATAATTGTTTATTAGACTTAACGCAGCCTTACAGTCATAAACTCTTAAGCATGGGATGACCTACTTTATGGTGCAGTATACCCTTGCCTCAAGCTCATCACCAACTAGGCTCAATACTCATTATAAAGCTAAAAAATCCTTAGTTATTCTATCTCTTGCTCCTCAGAATGGCGACATTTTGTGATGAAGCTCACCTAAGTTATGGGAGACAGAAAAACTGATGGATCATCATTCATCCCTCAAAACTTTTGCTCCGTCAAAATTTTCAGCAAAATTTTCAACAATCAATTTTTTCAACAAATAATTTTTCTCATTTATTTTTCACATATCCTAGGTCATCTTTTGACGCGAAGACAAACTGTGGGTATCACAAATGTCCCCGGTTACTCAATAACCTAACAAATTTTAATTTGAAGGAGAGGAATGCTCGAGCAAAATAATTGGAGTAGCAAAAAGTCCCCCAAACTTGAATTATTCATTGTCCCCAATGAATCATTAAGCAATTATACCCCCAAACTTAAATTTTTCTAGCTGAATTTTTAAACTAAACATGTGACTCAGATTAAGCTTAAAGTGGATCATATCAGCCAATACTACCTTCAAAATCTTCTTGCCGCAGCAACAGTCCAGGCTAGAAGAAATGCTCAAGCAAAAGGTTTCTGGAGATCAGAATACCTTGATCTAATTAAGCGTAATCAGTCAACGCTTCAAAAATTCAGAAGAAAATTAGTTAAGTTAGGCATTATTCAGTGCTCAAGGAACGGAAACATCAAAAAATTCATTAAAAACATTTAGAAATATTACAAAGTAGAGATATATTTTTTTTCTACGCAGAGAGAAAAATTAAAAAGAAAACAAGCAGACAAATCATCAAGCAGGGTCACATGCGCTTGCAAACAAAAATGCAAAAACAAAAGTAATACTCGCTCCAGGTCATCCCATCAGTCAGTCTTCCTGACCCTGCTCCTCATCAACATCCTCTTCTCGTTCAACAGGTGGGGGTGGTATCCATAGATTAAACAAATCATCGGGAAACACTGGAAAGGCCTGATATGGTGTTGAGAAATTGGTTTGCAAGGCCCCCCTGAGCGCATCATCTCTCCTTTTAACATAAGTCCAGTAGGTCTGAGCTTGCCTTTCAGCGAATTCTAACCTACTGGCCAACACTGTCAGTTGCTCTAGGATCTGATTAACGCCATACACAAGCCCACCCTGGCGAGCCTCTTGCGTACGCTGAAGCCGCGCCAGATTAGGTGTGTCAATGATTCCCTTATCAAGCATGATCATATCTTCTGGAACCGTGGGCACTCCTGCCCTGCTGCATAACATTGTAATCGTGTTTGGAAAGAACAGCTTCCCACCTTCTTGCGCCAACAGTCCGCAATCTCAGTAGCAAATATTTTTCCAACATCTATGCTCATTGATCGAAGGATGGCAAAAGCAAGCAACACTCTGTCCCGAGATATAGTGGAGTCATGCGTTGTCAGCAGTAAACGGAGTCTAATGAAGCCCATCCAAGCATTGGCTTCACTTTTTAAATAGGCAGCTTGAAATGTGTGCTTCCACGTCTGCGACACCCTCCATTGAGCCCCCTCAACACCTACCTCTCGGATCGCCGCACTTAATTGGTCGCTCGATGGAGCAACCATCATCTCATTAAAAATTTCATGTGGAAAGTCCTGGAGATCAAACAAATTATTAATGGCCTCTGGGCTCCATTGTACAGGCACTCCTCGCATTATGACTTCGAAATCATCCTTCACGTCGAGATTGGCGTAGAACTCCCGAACGATGTTGACATTGAAAGGATCAGGCTTCGCACAAAACTGCCTCCACCCTAGGCTCGCTATTCCCGACTCCAAAAACCTGGGCAAATCACTGCCAAATCCCCGCTCGAACAAGAAATCACGCCTCAGTACTTCCTGATATTTTGCTCTAGCAAGTTCGTTGACGAAGCGAATGAACGGTGCCCTCGGCTCCTCAATCTCACTCGGTGCTTCGGTAATTCTTTTGCCCTTGCTTTCTCTCTGTTCTCGCAAACACTCTTCTTCTGCCTTCCATGCCTCTTCTTCTTTTGCCTTATTTTCCGCTTCTCGTTTATCTTCCTCAGAGTCTGACGTCAGAGGCGATGGAGTGTTCCGAATCACCCTCACATGACCCGCCTTCCTTTTGATGCGGCGACGCTTGGGCGGTTCAAGCATTACAACTTCAACATGAGCCTCCTGCACCGGCTCCGGCGTTTTCTCTTTTTCAGGCATACCTGCGACCTGCTCCTCAACCTCTGTTTCTTGGTTTTTCTCAGCAATCGTTTCTTGAACCGTATCTGGGTTTTGCACTTCAGGTTATTGAGTACTTCCTTCCTCCGCAGTAGTGGCAACAACTTCTGCCACCTCTTGAACTTCCTCCTGCTCTGCAGCCCTTTGCTGCCTTCTCCTTTTCTTTGCTTCCTTTTCCTCCGGCGTTCTTTTCTTCTTGGTTTTCCCTTTTTGCACTTCCGACGTGACCGGTACCTCCTCCTCTTCACTCTCCCTCTCTTTTCTAGCTCTTGTCTTAGCCATGGAGGACTCAACGGGTTGACAGAGAATGGAAGGGAAAAAAAGAAAGAATGCAGACGGCAAAAATGAGATCAAGAAGACGAAGTGAGAAGGAACGTACCAGAGTTTGTTAATAAATAAGGCTCCAGCAAATTCAAATCCTAACTGAAAAGATTTTCCACATTAATTATATTACCGTTTAAATTTAAAAATGCAAACCTGAAATTCAAAGATCATCAACGGTAAAATCGTGGATTCCAAACGCCCATGGTAAAAATCAATGTGCTGTCATCATTGAAGCCTTCGGATACTTGTTCTACAACACGTGGCCCCATCAGATGATGTACGCACATTTACCTGCGAGAATTCAAAGCCAAATCCAACGGTAAAAATAATAAATTTCCAACGGTAACCCTTTTCCTTCGGATTATTTTGCTCCAGCCATAATCTTGCCGCAACAACCTTTTGACCCTGACGAATCTTTGATACGGAATTTAAATTTAAAAAATGGAAAATCACATCTTTCAAATTCAAATTTAAATTTAACTGACCAAATCAAATTTAATCTTATCTTTTATCTCCAATTGACGCCGAATAAATTTAAATTAAACAGAATTCAAATAAACAAAATCAAACCAATTAAAAGATAATTCAAAGATAATCCAAATAAATAACCCGAAAATAAAATCAAATCATATTTAAAATAGACCAAATCTAACAATAATAAAAATACTCTAAAGATAAAATCTAATAAATCAAGCAAAATCACATCAAACCTAATCGAAAATCAAATCAGCGAAAAATAAAATTAATACAAACTTCTGGGAGCTCAAAATTTTGCTTTGTGAAATGCTCCCGCAAAAGTCCTGCTCTCTCAATCATCAACCAACCTTAGGGAAGGATATTTCAACCGAAACTCCTCACCCCAATAATGCTTCACATGTTGTCCATTCACCTTGAACACTCTCCCATCTTTTTCATCCTGCAAAGTAATTGCTCCATTGGAGAAAACCCCAACCACAATAAACGGTCCTGACCATTTAGATTTTAATTTTCCAGGAAATAATTTTAATCTAGAATTATAAAGCAAAACTTTCTGACCCTTGACAAACTCTTTAGATTTTATTTTCTTGTCATGCCACAACTTAGTCTTTTCTTTATACATTTTCGCATTTTCATAAGAAAACTGACGAAATTCTTCTAATTCATTAAGCTGCAGCATTCTTATTGCTCCTGGACGACTCAGATCAAAATTTAACTTTTTCAAAGCCCAAAATGTCAAGCTCTAATGGTAAATGGCAAGCTTTCCCATATACTAACCTATAGGGAGACATACCTAGATGAGTCTTATAAGCTGTTCTATAAGCCCAAAGAGCCTCATCCAACCTAAAGGACCAATCCTTCCTAGATGGATGGACTACTTTCTCTAAGATAGCTTTAATTTCCCTATTACTAATTTCAGCTTGGCCAATTGCTTGTGGGTGATAAGGGGTAGCTATCCGATGCTTAATCCCATACTTAGCTAAAAGCTTAGTTAAGATATTATTAACAAAATGTGTACCCTCATCACTCACTAGAGTTCTAGGCGTCCCAAACCGCGCAAAGATGTGCGATTGAAGAAAACTTGCAACTGTCTTGGCATCACTCTGATGGCATACAATGGCCTCCACCCACTTGGACACATAATCAACTGCCAATAAGATAAAAACATTGTCATTAGAAGGAGGAAATGACCCCATAAAGTCAATACCCCATACATCAAATAATTCAACTTCTAAAATGTAAGTAAGAGGCATTTCATCTCTAGGCCCCAAATTTCCTCTCCTTTGGCAAGCATCACATTGCTTGTAGAACCAATGGGCATCCTTGAATAACGTAGGCCAGAAAAATCCGCAATGCAAAATCCTCATAGCTGTCCTCTGACCGCTGAAATGACCTCCATACGGCGAAGAGTGACATTGCTCCAGGATTTCCTTCGCTTCAGCACCTGAAACACACCTTCGAATAATACCATCAGAGCATTGCTTATACATAAATGGCTCATCCCAATAGAAAAACTTCGCATCATGCTTAAACTTTTTCTTCTGCCTCCAATCCATGTCAATAGGGGTGACTCCCTTTACCAAAAAGTTTGCAATATCAGCATACCAAGGGACATCCCTAACTACCTTTGCCTCAACAGCAAAGAGCTGTTCATCTGGAAAAGAATCGGAAGTGGCAGATTGCTCCAGCAAAGATGATGACGGATCAAGACGAGATAAATGATCTGCAATGACATTTTCTGATCCCTTCTTGTCCTGTATTTCCAAATCGAATTCATGCAACAATAAAATCCAACGAATTAGTCTAGGCTTTGCATCTCTTTTAGACATTAGATACCTTATTGCTGCATGATCCGTGAAAACCGTGACTTTGGACCCAACCAAATATGGTCGGAACTTCTCAAAAGCAAACACCACAGCTAACAACTCCTTTTCACTAGTTGTGTAGTTGACTTGTGCTTCATTTAAAACCTTGCTTGCATAGTATATAGGATGGATAAATTTGCCCTGCTTTTGCCCCAGCATCGCACCTACCGCAGCATCACTCGCATCACACATTACCTCGAATGGTAAATTCCAGTTAGGTGCGCAAAGAATGGGTGCTGAGATTAAAGCAGCCTTTAAAGTCTCAAAAGCCTTCCTACAATCTGCATTAAAGTCAAAAACATGATCAGTGCACAACAAGTTACAAAGAGGTTTACTGATTTTGGAGAAATCCTTTATGAACCTCCTATAAAATCCAACATGTCCTAAAAAACTCCAAATTCCCTTCACTGAATTCGGCGGCTCTAGTCTCTCAATAACCTCAACTTTTGCTCTATCAACTTGTAGACCATTTTTAGAAATTTTATGTCCTAACACTATGCCCTCCTTCACCATGAAGTGGCATTTCTCCCAATTAAGAACTAGATGGGTATCCTCACATCTTTTTAACACCTTACCTAAATTATCTATACAATTCTGAAAAGACCCTCCAAACACTGAAAAATCATCCATAAATACCTCAACAGTGGACTCAATCATATCAGAAAAAATTGCTAACATACACCGCTGAAATGTTGCTGAAGCATTGCAGAGGCCGAAAGGCATTCTCCTAAAAGCGAATGTCCCATAAGGACAGGTGAAAGTGGTTTTCTCCTGATCCTCAGGAGCAATAGTAATCTGGTTATACCCAGAATAACCATCCAAGAAACAGTAGTAGGCCTGACCAGCCAATCGATCCAACATCTGGTCGATAAATGGTAGAGGGAAATGATCCTTTCGGGTAGCTTTATTAAGCCTTCTGTAATCCATGCAAACCCTTCAGCCAGTTACTGTCCTGGTTGGAATCAACTCATTATCTTTATTGCTCACCACAGTGACACCTCCTTTCTTAGGAACACATTGGACAGGGCTTACCCAATTGCTATTGGCAATTGGATAAATGATCTCATCATCCAACCATTTAATTACCTCCTTTTTAACAACCTCTTTCATTGCAGGGTTAAGCCTTCTTTGTTGCTCAATACTCCTAAAGGATCCCTCCTCTAGAGTGATTTTGTGCATACAAAAAGATGGGCTAATTCCCTGAATGTCAGCCAATGTCCAACCTATGGCCTTGCGGTATTGCTGCAACAATTTTATTAAGGCCTCTTCATGCTCTAGCATTAAATCTGATGCAACAATAATGGGCAACGTCTCACTTTCCCCAAGATACACGTACTTTAGATGATCCGGTAAGGGTTTCAAATCTAAAGTAGGTGCCTCAATGAGGGATGGCTTAATGGGAGGAGCTTTCCTCTGATCTAACTCTAAAGACTCAAAAACATCCTCACATCTAAACAATTCTTTTTCATTTTTTCTATCTAAAGAACAAATTTCTAAATCCTCTAAATTAACCTCTCCATGCTTTTCCGAATGCTTATCAGCCGAATCCTGTATTGATGTCTCAAGAACTGTGCTCTCCAGAATCCTGATGAAGGAGCAATCCTCCATTTCGTCTGGATATTTCATGGCTTTAAACACATTAAATTTCACTTCCTCATGACAGACTCTCATTGTTAATTCCCCTTTTTGAACATCTATTAATTCCCTACCAGTAGCCAAAAATGGACGACCTAGAATAATTGGGACATCTTTATCAGCCTCATAGTCTAAAATAATAAAATCAACAGGAAATATGAATTTATCTACTTTCACTAAGACATCCTCAATTTTACCCTCTGGATATGTGATAGACCTATCAGCTAATTGGAGTGTTACTGTGGTAGGCCTAGCTTCACCAATACCTAACTTCCGATAGACCGAAAGAGGCATAAGGTTAATGCTTGCGCCTAAATCACAGAGTGTTCTACCTAATTTTTTTCCACCTATAGACACAGGTATAGTAAATGACCCCGGATCCTTAGCCTTGGGGGGTAGCCCATTCTTAAGAATAGCACTACACTCCTCAGTAAGAGATGCAGTTTCAAACTCACCTAATCTTTTCTTTTTAGTCAAAATATCCTTAAGAAATTTAGCATAATTAGGCATTTGCTCAATAGCTTCTACTAAAGGGATATTTATATGCAATTGCTTAAGAATCTCTAAAAACTTTTTAAATTGACCATCCTGATTCTTAGGCTTTTGCCTTTGTGGAAAAGGTAGAGGTGGTACATAAGGTGGGGGCTGTACATAAGGTGGTTCCACATCTGGAACAGAACCAGATGCTCCAGCATTTTTATTGCTGCCTCCAGCACCCTGACCAGACTCCAACTCTTTCTCAACAACAACATTATTATCACTATTTCTATTTACCTCCTGGGTCTTACTAGGCTCATCTAATGGCTTACCACTCCTAAGAGTTACTGCCTTTACCTGCTCCTTACCTTCCCTTCGAGGGTGTTCAGTATCCGAAGGAGTACGTTATTATGCACAATGAAATTATGAGCCTAAGACCCTTTAATCACAACTACCTCTCCCGAGTATAATTGATTCTCATGCACATTAACCATCTTGATATCCCTATCTAAGTTTATTAACATGCAAGGCAATGAGATCTTTGGACCAATTCTAAAGTTAATCTAAAACCGTCACGAATTAGAAAGTAAACTCTAGTCATGCAATCTTGAGTAAGTCTATATTAAATCCCATCTCCCGAGCTAGATTCAAAACTTAAATCATCCAACTAATGGCCAATTAATTGAAAGCATTAAATCAAGATTACAAACATAATAATCATTGCACAACTTAAACCATAAATTCAATCCATAAACTTAATCAACTACATCAATCCCTAAGCTATGAGTTTAGCTACTCATGAATCTAATTACAAGCTCAACTAAACATAATAAAGCCATAAAGTCTAGCTAAAGAAAAGGAAAGGGAAAACAAAACTCAATGTAGGCCGAGTCCAACGTCCCCGTCACGATCCCCACGAACAATGGGTTGATTTCCGATTTTCTCCCTTAGCTTCAGCCTTCAAATCCTCTGTTTTAGCTCTGTTTACAGCCCCAAGAAGTCCCAAAATTCCTTCCCAAAAAACCTAGCCGAAAGGATCATTATATAGCAAATTTTCGACCTAGCGTCGAGACGCTGCCTCAAAACACGCGTATTATGAAAAGGGAATTACGCAGCGTCTCGACGCTAAGGTCGCAGCGTCGAGACGCTGCGACGATTCCGCGCCTATTCTGATATGGAATGCCAGCGTCGAGACGCTCAAGGGCTGGCCTGCATTTGACCCAATTTTGACTTTTTGTCTTTGAAGCTTTTTCAATCCTTTGCATCCTTTCGCGTCCCGAGCACCCGATTAACTCCATTATTGCTCTATAGCTCTAATCAACCATTTCCTACAAAATAAACAATTAAGCGCAACAAAATGGCCAATATCATCAAAGACTAGCTAAATTAAATAAGTAAAGATAGCTAGCTATGCTCGCTATCATCGAGGTCTCTTATCAAATAAATTTATAATCCTCAACCTCTAAAGCTAACTTGTAGCAGTAGTGGTCGGGGTCGATCACAGGGAGCAGCCTAATTAATTAATTTAATTAGATCTCTCAATTAGTAACTAAAAAGGGGGTTTTGAAAGATGGATTGATTGGAAACAAATAAAACTGCAATAAAGTAAAATAACAAGAAAGTAAAGGTTGTTTAGTTAATCTCACCTCGGTATCGTGCAATTGGTTATTCTAACTTGGGTTTTGCTACTCAATCATTGACACTCAAATCTAAGGAATTATTGTTGATTACTCAACATTCATTGGAACCAATGATTAAGATCTATAATTGTTGGGAGTGCGTCCAAAGTCCCACATCAGCTAGACAAGGGGATGATCATGGGTATAAAAGGGAGGACTAGTATCTCTATTGGTATGAGGCCTTTTGGGGTGAACCAAAAACAAAGCCATGAGGGTTTATGCCCAAAGTGGACAATATCATACCATTGTGGAGATCTGTGTGTGTCCGGTAGTCCCTTATAAGTTGTATCAGAGCCATGCCCGGGAGTAGCTGTGTTGGGTGGAATCCTCGGGTTCCGAACAAAGAAGTTGTGAGCCTTAATAGTCATGGTGGAGGTCCGTGGTTGAGCTCTAGGTGGGCGGGTATACTCCAGAGAAAAGGAGTCGTCCTAGATAAGAGCAAGAACTCTCGGTAAAGCGGTGAAGCCTAGAGAGTTGGACGGATAGATGACTATTTGAGGGGAGGCTCGGTGGTACTTTGTTCGAGGGGAGGATTGTTGGGAGTGCGTCCAAAGTCCCACATCAGCTAGATAAGGGTATGATCATGGCTATAAAAGGGAGGACTAGTATCTCTATTGGTATGAGGCCTTTTGGGGTGAACCAAAAACAAAGCCATGAGGGTTTATGCCCAAAGTGGACAATATCATACTAGGTGTCATGTGAAATGAACACCCATAGTCCAAAATCCAATCAACATCTACTGGATTTTCAGCTGCCATAAGTACCTCTGCTGAATCATAGCCCTCAGTAACATTAGCATTACTGTTTTCCTCAGTTTTCTTATTTTCATTTCCCTTCTTGTTCTTAAATTCAATACAGTTTCTTCTAAAATGTGCCTCTTTGTGACAAAAGTAACATTTCTTTCCTTTTCCAACAGATTTAGACCTACCTCTGTTGTTTTCTGATTCTCCTCTATTGCCATTAGATTTGTCATTCTTCTTTTCAGTTCTACCATGTGAGAAATGTGCCTCTCTTCTTCTTTCAGATTAATTTTCCTAGTCTCAAGTTCCTTAGCCCTTAGAGGAAAGTTGAAGAATGGCCTGTATGTACTTGAAGGATCGACTATTGTGGGCACTGCAGCAGTAGCTTCCTCGGTAGAGCAGGAAAATGCAAAATTATGGCATGCCAGGCTTGGACATGTAAGTGAAAAGGGGTTGGTTGAACTCAGTAAACAGGGTCTGCTAGGTTCATCACCACTTGGTTCACTAGGCCTTTGTGAACACTGCATCTATGAGAAGGCAACAAGGGTATCTTTTGCAAGAGGTAAGCATACCTCAAAAGATGTTTTGGACTATGTCCATTCCGACCTGTGGGGACCAGAGAAAACGCCTTCATTGGGGGGAGCTAGATATTTTTTATCCATTGTGGATGATTATTCAAGAAGGGTATGGGTATACCCTTTAAAGACTAAGGATGAAACTTACCAGAAATTTGTAGAATGGAAGACCTTAGTCGAGAATAAAACAGGGAAGAAAGTGAAGTGCCTACGGACAGATAATGGACTAGAGTTTCTGAGTGGACAGTTTAAATCCATGTGTGTGAAAGAAGGGGTCGAGCGACACTTGACAGTTAGGGGAACTCCACAGCAAAATGGGCTTGCAGAGAGGATGAACCAAACACTCTTGGAAAGGGTGAGAAGCCTACTGTCAAATGCGAATTTGGATAAGCGTTTTTGGGCAGAAGCTGTTGTAACAGCTGCTTATCTAGTTAATCGATGCCCATCGTCTGCAATCAATTTCAAAACACCAATGGAAATGTGGTCAGGGGAAGCACCAAATCTGTCAAACCTTAGAGTTTTTGGATGTGTGGCATATGCACATTCAAGGGAAGGTAAACTAGATCACCGAGCAAAGAAGTGTGTGTTTCTAGGCTACCCTCATGGTGTGAAAGGTTTCAGACTTTGGTGCTTGGAGAAAGGTGAACAAAAGATCCTTATAAGTAGGGATGTCATCTTTGATGAGGCCACAATTGCAATGAAAGACAGGGATGCTCAAACATCAGTGAATGGAATTGATAGACCAGTTTTTGAAATGGAACTTGAGAGTTCAGAAACTGATCCACCCGAGAGTTTGAATCAAGGTGGAGTCAGTGTGGGAGATCAGTCACCAACTCAAGAGAGTGCACAGCAGAGTGCTAGTACATCACAAGAACAACCACATATTTCTTTAAGTGAGGACTCTAATGATCAGTCACAGGAAAATCTCGAAGGATATCAGCTTGCAAGGGACAGGCAGAGAAGACAGATAAGAAGACCTTCAAGATTTTGAAATGCTGACTTAGTTTATTATGCTTTGAACACAGAAATTGAACATGTTGATGAGGAACCAATTTCATATTCAGAAGCAGTGAAGTCAGTGGACAGTGACAAATGGATTAGAGCCATGGAGGAAGAAATGGAATCACTGAAAAAGAACAACACATGGACTTTGGTTGATAGACCTATCAATCAAAAACTAGTGGGATGTAAGTGGATTTACAAGATTAAAGAGACAGTAGATCCACATGAACCACTGAAGTACAAGGCAAGGCTGGTTGCAAAGGGGTTTACCCAAACCGAAGGCATAGTTATGATGAGATATTCTCACCAGTAGTAAGATATAGCTCAATCAGAATTTTGTTGTCTCTTACAGCAGCCCAAGACCTTGAACTGCAACAATTAGATGTAAAAACCGCGTTTTTACATGGAGACCTCAAGGAGACGATTTATATGCAGAAACCTCTCGGATTTACAACAGAAGGGACTCAAAATAAGGTATGTTTGTTAAACAAATCCTTGTATGGCCTTAAGCAATCCCCTAGACAGTGGTACCTTAAGTTTGACTCGTTTATAACATCATGTGGGTTTGTTAAGAGTAAACTAGATCACTGTGTATATTTTAAGATTCATGATAAAAGCCTCCAATCTACTTGCTTTTATATGTAGATGATATGTTGCTTGCAAGTAAAGATATTCATGAGATAGAAAATCTGAAACGGCAACTGAAGGGTAGGTTTGATATGAAAGAATTAGGGGAGGCCAAAAGGATTTTGGGAATAGATATAAAAAGAGACAGAAAATTGGGACAGTTGACACTAACTCAAGAAGCTTATGCAAAGAAGATGTTAGTGAAGTTTAAAATGGAAAAGTGTAAAACTGTTGTTGTTCCATTTGCCAAACATTTTAGGCTATCCTCGTTGAATTCACCTCAAACAGAGGATGAAAAACTTGAAATGTCCCAAATACCTTATGCTAGTGCCGTCGGGAGTCTAATGTACTTAATGGTTTGTACACGTCCTGACTTGGCACATGGAATGAGTGTTGTTAGTAGGTTTATGTCTAACCCTGGAAAACAACACTGGCATGCTGTAAAATGGCTATTCCGATATGTTAGAGGCACGGTTAAGTATGGCTTATTGTATACTCATGTTGGGATTAGTAGTAGTCAATTACTTGGGTATGTGGATGCCGATTATGCTGCTGATTGTGATAGGAGGAGGTCTCTTACAGGCTTTGTGTTTACATATCATGGAAATTTAGTGAGTTGGAGAACTTCTTTACAGTCTGTTGTTGCATTGTCAACGACTGAATCAGAATATATAGCTGCAACTGAGACAGTAAAAGAAGCTATATGGCTTAGGGAACTCACTAATGAATTGTCTGAGTATGATGAATCTGTTACGGTATATTGTGACAGTCAAAGTGCGGTTTATTTGTCAAAGAATCAGACTTATCATGATAGAACAAAGCACATTGATGTGCGGTATCATTTTCTCCGTGATGTGTTGAGTGATGGACAATTTAAATTAGAGAAAATAAGCACCATAGAGAATGTGGCGGATGCATTTACCAAACCTCTGTCTCAGAGTAAATTTGAGGGTTGTATGAAAGCTCTCAATGTGTGTGCTTGCTGATTGAAGGATGAATAATAGCCATTTCCTATTTGTTAGTGTGATAACTTTGCAGGGATTGAAGCTATCAAGGTGGAGATTGTAAATTTTGATAGCTTAAATGCATGCTGACCAGTTGACCGTGACTTGGCATTGCTTGCCTCGATGAGCTGGCTGATTGGAGCTGAATCAGCAAGGGTGGTAGAGCTAAATGAAGTCACGTGAGAAGCATGTGAAAATAACGGTCTCAATGTTATTTTCGTGGGAAAGCAGCAGCTGGCTTGAAGTAGGGGAAATTCCTCCATTGTTGCGGTGGTGAGAAAATACTGAGTGAGGGTTGAGAGAAAATCCGAGAGAGTGTTCTTTGTATCTACACTGAAATCTGAGTGTGAGTGAGCAAGGGGCTAGGATTTATCTCTGTATTCAGTGAGGGAGAGGTTTCTCTGTTTAGAGCTGGATTGTAGCTCTATGTAGCCTGAGTTTTCGGGAAGAACGATTGGGAGAGGTGATTTTGTAATCTCAATTGTTGATCTGTAATCCCTGCTGAACGATACACTAATGGAAGTGGCTAAGTGGATGTAGACCATCTTTTTGGGGTCGAACCACTATAATCCGGGTTGTTTTCTTCCTTTCTTTTCTTTGGTATTCAGTCTCTTTGTGTGTTCTGATATATTGCGATGGTTGGTTGATTTGAGTATCAGCAAAGTAGTTCTTCTTCTGTGTTTGTGTTTACTGGTTTGTTGGATTTGTGGGTATAGTTATCAACAATAACTTTCCAACTCGACAAAAACATCAAAGTTAGAATCTAATTAGAATTCATAAACATGAACCTAACTGCATTAAGCGAATTGGATCGTTGAGTAAATTCACATAAACTAGGAACAACCTAAATTCATACAATTCTAAGCTCAAATTCCTAAATCTATCATGCGATTATATCAAATGAGATAACACTCCATTCAACACAATCACACAATAAATCTATCACTAACCAATTAGTAAGCAATTACTTTAAATCAAGTAAATAGTTTGTCAAACTATTCTATCAAAGCAATTGTAATTTGAGAATGGGAATTCAAGACATAACCAACAATAATTCAACTAAAACCATAAACAAGGTCTCAAGAGTATGCCTAACTTACATTAGAAGTCTCCAATTGCAACGACCTGAACTTAGCCAGTCATCGAAACGCTCCAACTAAGCTCCTCGGCTCGATTAACCATCCCAAAATATATTCAAGCTCACTAAAATTACAAGGGAATTCAAAATAGTACAAAGAAGAAGAGGGAGAAATTGAGTCTAGGGGGAAAAAGCCAAGAGAGGCACAAAAGTCTACATAATACATTTTATATCCAGTCGTAGCATCGCGACGCTAGGGCAATAGCGTCGCGACGCTGCCACCCTACTGAATAGGAAAAAGTCTCGGATTTATCCTAGCGTCGCGACGCTGTGCAGCAAGCGTCTCGACGCTGTAGCGTCTCAATTCTAATGACGAGCGTCTCGACGCTAATGAAGCTCCAGGGACACAATGGTCATTTTAAGCTCCGGTTCGCTCGTTTAAGCCCCGAATTGCTTCCAAAGCTCCGATGAGGACCTATAGACATATTATACTCATTTTAAAGCATTTTTCGCAAGGAATTCAACTAAGATAAGCAAATTAGGAGATTCAAAGTGTATAACAAATTGGACTTATCAGGCGCATCAGACTCATCATCGGTTAGGTCGGTGACGTTCGCCTAGGAGGTTCCAGCCACACCCTTGTTTTTCTTAGACTTACGGCTTTCATTGAAGATTATGCGTGGAGGCATTGCTGAGCACAAAGAAAGAAGAGGCAAAGTTAATGACACAGCAAAATGTGGGAAAAGAAGGAAAAGCATCAGCAAGGTAACAAAGAGAAACTTACTTGAAAGGGGGCGAGCGAGCCTGAGGAACACAAGATTTTCCTGGTTAACAAGGTCGGGACCAAAGCGATGACAAAGTGAGATCTGTTGTACAACTTCAACAAACAATCGAGCTTCAGCGGTTTGGCGAGCTTTCCGAGGAACTGGGCAAAAATAGATATAGAGGTGAGTTAGAGGAATCGATTAAAGAAATAAGTGCGCAAATACTCACCATATTTTCGAAAAATTGTAGAAACAACATAATGGCTATCATCTGGGTTTCGTTCTAACCAATTCCCACTAACAAAAAACCACCAATTCCTCCAGTTTTTTACAGACGTGTGGGTATTGACAATGATTCCCTTTTTGGCGCTAATGTAATAAAACAAATGCCATAGGTTGGGATTTTTACTAATAGAGTGCAAAAAAAAGAAGGTGTTTGGATCCATGGTCGCATCAGCATTGCCGTATGCCCACAATAAAATGCAACCAATAAGGTGACGCCACCCATTGGGTACAATCTGAGCATGAGCTAGCCCAGTGAGCATTAGAAAGTGCTGAAGGAGAAAGGGAAGAGGGAGGCGAGCCCCAAATTTGAACATGGTCCTATAAAAGTCAACTTCACCCATGGGAGGATGGGAAAAGCTTTCGATCGGATTCGAAACCCTCATATGCACGTCGTCGGGAACGCCATACTCGTACCAAAGGTGCTCAAGCTGAGCCTCGGTCACTGAGGATGACGTAGCCGAAGGAGGTGCAGAAGACCCGGTGTCCTTAGCTTCCTCAGAGCCCTCCTCCTCCGAACAGGGAGACTCATCGTAAAAACTCGAGCCACTCTCAGAGTAAAACTCAGTGTGGACTGACTCCTCGCTTGCCATAGGGTGGTAAAACGATTTAAAATGGACAGAAAAGAGGAGAGATTTGCAAAGAACAGACTACCTTAGAGAAAGTTTGGAGAGAAAGAGAGAAAGTTGGTTGGTGGAGTTGAGTTGATGAGGGGGCTATTTATAGAGCCAAAATGGAGGGAAATTTGAAAAGAAATTTCAAATTTTGGATTAAAAAAAAAGAAAAAAAAAAAAGAAAAAGGGAAATCATGGGACAAGGCGACGCAGGCAGAAGGGGGCTGACCACCTCGGCCAACCCCCCTCTTTGTCCTCTTCCACCTTGTCTTGTTTGCTAACCAGATTCCAACCGGATTCTAACACTCCTAGTTCCGACGTTCGTTCCTAACCAACTGAAAACATCTCTTTTTAGAATTTATGGCAACAATTAAACTTTTGTGCCCACAAAATCATAACCAAATGGTTGCTTGTCTGATAATAGGGTAAAAATAAAAATAAAAAATAAAAAAACTTTCTTTGTTTTATGTACCCTTTATTGTAGATTATTTTTCTGAGTTGATTATCACTGTCCATTGAAAGTCAAGGGAAGTCCATGAACTCCAATAGAGAGTGGGGGCTTAATGTTATGGGCAAAATTAGCCTATCGTATTAATGCAGGAAAGCCCAAACCCATCGGGCCCAAAGGCGGAAGAAGGTAGACCCACAGGACAAAGGGCCCATTGCCGAGGCCGACCAGGGCCAAAGGCCCGAATCCCTCTCCTGCAGCTGGATAGATCTGCAACCCTAGAAATATCGATAAAAGAAGAGGCCGCACACACACAGGTATGAACAATCAATCCCTAAATACACTCTACGTGTTTTCCGGCCAAAGCTAACTTAAGCATCGGAGTGTGTGTGGTATACACCACACCGGTGTGCAGCGTTTGCTCGTCTTGCAGGTCACGTTTTTCCCGCTCTCCTACAAATTCACTGTCGATCGTCACGTGGAGCGAGGGGCAAATTCTTAAGCGAAATTTGACCATCAACACTATCAATGTTATTATAGAATAATGATAAAAATAATTCATTTTTGACACGAAATAATTTGATGAATAAACCTGTCAACTACTTAAATAAACATTGTTGTATTCGGCAGATCGCCACCCATACGATTTGAACTAATCTTATGCGAATAGTTCTTATCAACAAATTAATATAAGTTCGTCATTGCCTTCCCGGTAGGAAGTTGAATTTAGTTATTTCTTTAATTTTGTTTTTTATTTTTTTTGAGAATTAGTCAAGGTCTTGCCTAAATATATAAAGTCTTTTGGTAATTGTCCAGAACGCCACCTGTAAATAATGACAATGATTGTCAGGAGAAATTAGTTGGTGATTGGTAGTCTATTTTTCATCAGTTTTAATAGATAATATTACCTTTCGAATAAATTCAACAATCAATTCCTTGAAAAAGACTTTTCTTGTTTTCTTGACACTTGTATAGTGACAAATATGTGTTAATTTATTCACAGTAGGGACGTGGATGAGTACAACTAGTTTTATAACTGTTGCGTTTTTTTTTTTACAATAATTAAATAATGTTCTTTGACCAACAATTTCGTGGAATTATAGTTTTTAGATTATTGACAGTGATATTTTCTTTAACTAATAAGCTTCTTGAGTAACGCGCATAGCTAAGATTCAAATGGACTCCTTATTAATAAGTTCTTCGACCTCTTTTGAAATACGCACTTGGTATCGAGATGGATAGAGTCAAATTTGCAAAAGTCTTTGAAACTCTTGTCCTCCTTTCATTTTTCGTCACATCCAAAACTATGGGCAAGGGCAATTCATCACACTTACTTTGCATTGAAATGGAGCGAGATGCCCTTTTAAAATTTAAGAAGGAGCTTCAAGACCCGTCAAATCGTCTCTCATCCTGGATTGCTGGAACGGATTGTTGTAAATGGGATGCAATTCGTTGTGACAGTTTAACTGGACATGTCAAGGAACTCAACCTTGGAAATCTTCACTACATTAATTGGAGAACTATAGAGGAGTTGAATTCTTTTGAAAACTACAAATTGAAGGGAAATTTAAGCGACTCAATCTTGAACTTGAAGTATATAAGTCGCATCGATCTCAGTTATAATGACTTTGGAGGGATTCAAATTCCAAGCTTTTTGGGATCACTTGTCAGTTTGAAGTATCTTAACCTCACAAGTTCGGGATTTCAAGGATTGATACCTCATGAACTTGGAAATCTATCAAACTTGCAACATTTAGGTTTGCGAGGTAATTTTCGATTCTCTTGGGATCCTAAATTTTTGTATAGTGAAAATCTTCAATGGCTTCAAGGTCTTCATTCATTATCAAGCTTAGATTTGAGCCAAGTAAGTCTACGTAAAGTGTCAAATTGGTTGTTGGAGATCAATAAGCTTCCTTCTCTTGTGGAACTGCACTTATCTGGTTGTGAGCTTATTCATATTACTCCTTTGAGCCATGTTAATTTCACTTCGCTCTCTGTACTTGATGTTTCATCAAACAATTTCAATGCATTCATACCCAAATGGATATTAACTCTTGATAGCCTTGTTTCAATCGATCTAAGTGGAAGTTTTTTCCGAGGTCCGCTTCCTTATGGTTTTTCAAACTTGACATCGCTTGAAAGCCTCAACATAGCATACAATTACTTAAATTCTTCACTACCAAAATGGTTGTTTAGTCTTTCAAGAATTTCATATTTGGACCTAAAAATGAATGATTTTAGAGGTCCAATTTCGTATGGTTTTCAAAACTTGTCAACTCTTACCTATCTTGATCTTTCATTCAACGAGTTCAATTCCACTTTTCCTAGTTGTTTCTATTCTCTTCATAATCTTAAATACTTGTACCTTGTCTTTCTCGACTTACGAGGGGAGATCTCACATGACATTGGCAACCTTACTAACTTGGTCTCTATTGACCTTTCCTACAACAAACTCGAAGGAGGTACACCAAAATCAATAGGAACTCTTTGCAACTTGAAGGTCATGTCTTTGCGGGAAAATAACTTCAACCGAAAATTATCTGAATTCATTGACAACTTTTCTGGTTGTCTTATTAACAGTTTGATACATTTGGATTTAGGAAGAAATAATATTTCAGGTCATTTGACAAATCTTAGAAATCTAAGAAATTTGCAATTCCTTGACCTTGGAGATAACTTGATTTCTGGTCCAATTCCAGAGTCCATAGAAATTTTATCCTCATTGAAAAATATGAATCTTGCCCGAAATGAATTAAATGGAACTCTTCCAAAAAGTATCGGATCTATGTCGAGTTTACAAGAACTAATCCTTTCTGCTAACCGCATGGAAGGCATTGTGTCAGAAGTTCACTTTGCCAATCTTGTGAATCTATGGGACTTAGATTTGTCTGAAAATAATTTGACATTGAATTTCTCTGTTGGTTGGATTCCTCCTTTTAATCTGACCGGAATAGATTTAGGTTCTTGCAACTTAGGCCCCAAATTTCCTAAATGGCTCAAATCACAAAAGAGACTTTTTTCCATAAACTTGTCTGGTACTAGGATTTTGGACGTTGTTCCAGATTGGTTTTGGAGAACGTCTACAACGTCTTACTACTTGAATCTCTCTCACAACCAATTGTCGGGTAGAATTCCTAATGTACTTTTTGATACTCAATACATTTACCTTGATTCCAATAAATTTCATGGTAGCTTGCCTCGAATATCTTCCAATGTTTCGGAGCTTGATCTTTCCAATAATTCATTCTCAGGAAACCTTGATCACTTCCTTTGTAATCCTACAAGAAACCCTAATGAATTAAACATTCTTTATCTTGGGGACAATCATTTAACTGGAAGTATTCCAGACTGCTGGGCAAAGTGGACGTCATTACAAATTGTGAAGTTGAGTAACAATAATTTGTCTGGAAAGTTACCAAGCTCCATGGGTACTCTAAGCCAATTATGGTCATTGCACCTTCGAAACAACAATCTTGCAGGGGAGATTTCTCAATCTCTTAAAAATTGTACGGAATTGAGGGCATTTGATCTCAGTTTAAATGCATTTCATGGAAGCATACCAACATGGATTGGTACACATTTGTCAAGACTAATGGTACTTGGGCTCCGATCAAATCAGTTGAGTGGTTTAATCCCAAATGAACTTTGTAATCTCTCATACCTTCAAATCATGGACATTGGGAGTAACAAATTAAGTGGGTATATACCACATTGTTTTGGCAATTTTGAAGCTATGGCTGTCGAAATGCATTTTTTTCCACAAATCTCTTATTTTAGCAGTGCCTATATGGAAACTGCTGAGAAAGCATATGTAATAACCAAGGGAAGAGAATTCGAGTACGAAAATATCCTTGGCCTCATGACAAGCATGGACCTTTCAAACAACAACTTATCTGGAGAAATCCCTCAAGAAATTACGAACCTCTTGGGTTTGAGATCTTTAAATCTCTCCAAGAATCATCTAGGAGGAAATATTCCAGAAGAGATTGGACGGATGAGAAACATGGAGTCTCTTGATTTTTCAAGTAACCAACTCTCGGGGAAGATACCTCAAAGCATGTCGAAAATGACATTCTTGAGTTACTTGAACTTGTCATATAATAACCTGTCAGGTCAAATTCCAAGCAGTACACAGCTCCAACGCTTAGATCCATCTAGCTTCATTGGCAATGAGTTATGCGGACCTCCACTCACCAATAGTTGCCAAATGGAAGGAATGACACCAAAAGAAGAAATTGAAGAAGCAAAAGAAGGTGATGATGAAAATTATTATGATCAATGGTTTTATTTAAGCATTGCAATTGGTTTCATTGTTGGATTTTGGGGGATTTGGGGTCCACTTTTGATTAGTAAAACTTGGAGACATGCCTATTTTAGGCACCTCACCTCCATATGGCACAAGTTGAATTAATAGTATGTGTGTTTTGTTGTTGATGATGTAATATTTTGCAATTTGTGAACATATCTATGTATTTGTGATGATGTAATATGTGAGTAATAAGTTTGGTTTTTGTTATATCCTACTAATGAGATTGCTTTTACTGTTTCTTTTAATTTTGGATGCGTTTGAGGTTTGAGGATTTGAGCAAATAGGATACTTTAATTAGTTTCTTTTTCTCCACTTGAGCTCAAGTTTCTCCACATGGACTAAGCTATTAACCAACGTGGAAAAGACATCCTTCAAGTATTTGACATGTCCATCATTAATTGTTATTTAAAAAATTATGTATACAAACTAAATGGACAACAAATTAATTGTCCAAAACAAAATTACTTCACGATTTAAACTGAACTTTTTATTCCACGTGAAAACAGCAGGGAGTGAGATATTACAGTACAAACTGAACTTTTTAGTTTAGGTGTTAGTTTGATTCTTTCTATAGTTGCCTTAGTTTAGTGTTGGTTTGCTATTAGTTTTAGGTCTAGAAATGATTTTGTTAAGAGTTTAGAGAGAAAGACTGCTTGCTGTAATTTTTGGCCATTCATTGAGAATTTTTCAAAAACCAACTTTTATACATAATGTTTTATTAAAAAAATGTGTTTTGATAAACATGCTATCAATTTTGTTTTCTTTTAAGTCGAGGATAAATACAGCATATTTCTATCTCGAAAGTGTCACTGTCATAACATTTTTGTTTTCTAGCCATAGGCTTTTCATTAGTCTTTTTCTATACAATATTTTCCTAAGTCTGAACTTCCTCTTGTCGTTTACCTTTCTAGCATAGTAAGTAGAGTTTAGGTTTGATGTTTTGAAAAAAAAGAGCCTTATGTTAAGTCCATTTCCTGAAAACAAAAAAGTCAATGAGGAGATTGTCTATCTTAATTTTGGGAGGGGGTGCTTAGCCTTGTAAATTTGCTGTTAGAATTCAAAATATCAGTAAAGTTTGCTGCTAGATATTAGAATACGTGCTCTTCGTTATTGGAAAAAAAAAAAAACAGAGAGTGACTCCTTCTTCCTAGAGTTTACTGAGTAACTGTTGGGTTTTATGTCATAAAACTCGTATATAGTGAATGTAACAAATTATATATACTTGTTCAATAAATTCATTAGTGAGGTTTTATTCAGTATAATTGTTATTGAATAATATATTGCACGTTAATAAGCCAAATCCAATAAACTAAGAATCCCTAACTATATAATGTATACTTTGAGCTTTATGTGGAGACATAAAAGTGGATCAGGCTCGAGTAAACGCTAAAACAGTCTATAATATAGGGATAAGGTTGGGTGGCTTATCCTGGGGACACTATCTGACGTGACCCACTTTGTATTTAGTACAAATAATGTGATCCTGAATCATTCATGTGGAGACATGTGAATGGGGGCATCCTATGCAATGAGTTTGTATAAGACAAAGAAGTCATTTTCACTTTATAACGTTGTTTACTGTTGAGACTGACTATTTCATGCGATGACCTAGGTAACTCTCGATCTTAAACCTCGGCTAACTATGAACTCCTGTTAATTCAGGTTTATCCTTAAATCTGCATGGATGAGAATGGCCCGAGTTCGACGATTCAATAAGCCCATCATTTAAGGGATAAAACCGAGTAAATAGTTGGAACATAGTCTTCGTGCAAGATGAAATTCACTCCTATGTGTCTTTAGGGATAATAGAGAGGTTCTTCCTTTAAGTGTTGACTCCGAGTCTTGAACAAGGGCCCCACCCTCTCATTGACCCATGAGGGACACAGTTTGGTGGTTGGACCACAAACCAATTGTTCATTAGAGGATCAGTGGGACTTAAGGAACAAAAGGTAACTTCAGAGGTAAAATGGACATTTGACCTGGCTCTAGTTACGAACAATCTATGAAGGATCGACTTACTAATCATGGTTATATTAGGTGGACAAAAACATATCTACAGTGAGGGGAGTGCAGCTACTAGGCTATAATGGAGTGCGTCGACAGTTAACGAATGTTGATTAACTAGGTTATGAGTTTAGCAGGTGAATCTCGAATCGTTGGAGCCCACGATCTGTAGGTCCATTAGGTCCCCCTGTTAACTCATACGAACTAAACCTTAGAACAGTGTGATGAGAAAATTTGAAGTGTTCAAATTCGGTTTAGTGAATAAGCATGAATAATATGCAATATATTTAACGTATTATAGTTTAATTTTGAATTAGACTATAAAGAGAGTTGGAAATATTTAAGAAAGATTTAAATTTCATTAATATGTATAAGATACATATTTTGATTTGAATATGGATGGGGGTTCGTATTCGAACACTCAGTTTTGAGAGATAATGAGATTTTTTTAATTATTTAATTTGATTAAATAATTATCATTAAATTAAATTAAAATGTTTAATTTAAAATTAAGTTAATTTTATTTAAAATTAATTTTTAATTAATTATATATGTAAAATTAATTAAACTTAAATTCAATTTTGGAATTTCTTGAAGTGGGTTTCTATAACTCAATCCATGCAAATTTTAGTGTAATGACACCTAATTAACATGACAAATCCCTTCCAACATCAGCTATCTTCTTCTTATGAGTTTAAATTGCATAAATTTTTCCTTTGAAAGAAGATTTGAGCGGATGGAACTAAGGTTGTTGGATGCTCGAAAAAGTTCCCTAAAAAATCATTAACTAATACTCTCAATTTTCTTCTTAAATCTCTTCACCATTTAGCTCGCACAAGCCGTTCCAAGGCCGGAGGATATCGGGGAAGACTCTCATAGTCGTTCACGACTCGAGCATGATAAAAAAACAACCAACAAGCTACTGAATTCAACTCGAAAAGGTTGGAGAATTCTCTACTCTATTTCGGTCTCAAAATTACATGTTTTTCATTTATAAAATTAATGGAATTAAAGTGCTTTCGATCCAAATCGCTTTCGCATGAGTGTTCTACACTCCTTCAGTAACAAGGGACATTCATGACACCCATGGTTTGCCACTGCATGAAAGGTTGACTTAGGGAAGTGAGTATTAATCTAAGTCCGACCCTTGCTCGTAGCTAGATATGTTTATGACAAAGTGTTGATAAGCTAGAATGAAGGTGAATGTGACGACAAGGATTCTCTCTATGAAAAAGAAAAGAAAGTAGAATAAATTGTTCATTAGAGGACCAGTGGACTTAAGGACAAAGATGTGCTATAGGGGTGAAACAGACATTTAACCTAGCTATAGTAACGAACGACCTGTGAAGGATTGACTTACTAATCATGGTTAAATCGAGTGGACGAAAATATATCTACAATGAGGGGAGTTCAACTATTAGGCTATAGTGGAGTGACCCGGTAGCTAACGGATATTGGTTAACTAGGTTGAAAGGGTTTAGCTAGTTAAACCTCGTACAGTTGGAGCCAATGATCTGTAGGTCCATTAGGTCCCCTTGCTAGCTTGAGACTAACCTTTGGAACAATATGATGAAAAAAAATTAGAATTCATTCAAATTCGGTTTAGAGAAATGGACGGATATATTTTATGTTACCGACACGTCGGGTTTTAAACAAACCGAGCTATGAGAGATTTAATATATTTAAATATGATTTAAATATAGAGCACATGAATAGGGATTCATGGTTGAAAAAAAACATTTCGAAAATCTTAGGGATTGGTAGCAAAATATTAATTTAATATTAGATATTAAATTAATTAATAATTAATAATGATTTTAAATTAATTAATAATTAATAATAATTTTAAATTAATTTTGAATTAATTTAAAATTGAAAAAATTAAAATTGGATTTTATATTTTTCAGATTATTAATCATAAATAATGAAAATTAAAATTCAAGATAATTTTGAATTTAAGAATTTCAAATAAATTCAAAATTAAATTGAATTTTTAGAGGTGGAGTGCATGGTGACTAAACCCGTGCACTCCTGTTGCTCACCGCCGAGCGATTACCGCAAGCGCACGGGTCGTCACCAGTAATATAAAAGGAAAAGTATTCCGAGTATCGAATCCTCAGGAAAATTGAATTAATTGCATTAAGTACCAAGCATTATCATGTTTTAATTTTATTTAGAAGATCAACTCGAATGATAATGCGAAAATTAAAGGAATTAATAAAAATAAACATGCAATAACAAAACGAAAATATCCAATGAAGGGGGCTTGACCTAGGGTGTTATCTAGCTTTCTTGGATTTGTAGCTCAATTACATGGATGCATATAACTAATAATCTTCAATTTCATAAATCTAGAAGTAATTATAAGCGGATTTCTCTTTCAAGCTCCTCCACATCTCATATTAACATAACTAATTCATGTGTCCATCTCCTTAGTTAATCATAGTATGACATTAAGCAACTTCATAATCAATTTCTAACAATTCTCTTTCACTCTCGTGCTCCAAGCAATCGTTAGCCATGCAATTGGGATCTAATCTAATTTCTCTCTGTCGAGTATCAATTTAGACCAACATAACAATTAATCCGTGATCAAGAGATTAAAGGCATTAAGCAAAAATTGCATTGATTAAGTATGAAGAAATTCATTACATAATCCAAGTAATTGCGCTACAATATCCAATTAACTAGAATAACGACCCTAGGTCTCAAGATCCACTCACAAAGGGAAATAATTTTGCCCAAGTGATCTTGATCCATAGGCCTAACTCAAATTACAACAAGGAATTATAAAGAAGTAAGGAAGAAATAACCGATAAGTCGATCCCAAGCTCCCGCTACGATCATCTTGAATCTTGAGCCTTGGAATCTCGCTCAATTTCAACCTTTTTCTCCACAATTCTTCTCACTTTTTCTCTCTATTGAGCTAGGGGAGAGCTCCCCACAAATGGGATGATTATTACCAAAGGGAAGGGCCCTTTTTATAGTACTTGGGCGGAGGGATTTCTTGCTGAACAAGCCGACAACGTCAAGGCGCTACGTCACAACGTCTCGACGCTGTGACGTCATGTTGTCTTGGGGTAGAAGTCGTCGTAGTGTCTCGACGCTATCGTGATTTTGGAGCGCACTTTGCTGATCACCTAGTGTTGAGATGCTACGGTCCTAGCGTCTCGACGCTAGGCCTTCTAGAAGCCTTATTTGCGGATTTTTGCCTCCTTTCTTCAAACTTTTGGACTTTTTGGGCCTCCCATTTCAATTGTCTTCTTTTCTCTAACCTTAGGGCTTGGATCTTAAATGATTATTCTTCAAATTGCCCAAAAAGTCTTCAAATTTGTCCAAGTTCTCTTAAAATTTCAGTTTTGCTGCTCGAACTCGGGTTTCTATAAAATCAGCATAAAAATACATCAAAGCTCACAATTCATGAACAAAACTAGCTGAAATTAATAGGAAAATGATGAAATTTTTGCATGTCATCACACCCCCAAACTTAAAGTTTTGCTAGTCGTGAGCAAAATAAAGTAATGCATATGAATCATAACTTGCATGCTAACAACTCTATCCTCACTGCTTCAAGCCATGAATGCAAACTATTGAATCAAATAAGTAAGCATGAACAATCATCAAGAAGTTTAAAATTTAATCCTATCCTCCCTTGCAAAAACGAATCATCATTTGCCTTATCATAATCTTTACTAGCCCGAAATCATTTATACACTCCTCCATTCATCTTCCCCCGACACTGGCACTAAAGCTCGCCCTTTTAGCCATCATACTTATCTAGCAAGCACTACCTTACTGAGGTGCCCATAATTATTATTATTATTTTTATTTTTTTTATAGATGAGATAATCCTTTTAGATGAAGCGCCTTCGTTCTGGCTTGCCAACATTGTTGATGAAAGCATCCAACTACGAGCGCCTCATCTTTCAGGCTGCCGAGGCATGCTCATTTCTTTCCAGCGTTTTCCTGCAAGGGCAAACGATGGGTGTCATGAATGCCCCTGGTTACTAATGCTTTCAAGAAAGTGGAGCGTTATCTATTTATAAACATATTTAGGGAAAATCAAAGCACTTTTGTTTCCCAAAGCTCAGTATTACTAACTATTACGCAAGAAAGCTATCTAGACAAACTTTACACCTATCAGAGTGACAACGAACTTCCAAAGCATATAACTTTCATCTAGGCTTTCAAAATCATAATAAAACAAGTGATTCATCATACTTTGCAAGGAAATCAAAGAAAAAAAATTTAATTTTCATGAATTTAGACATACTTTCAAATTTGCAATAATAAGATAGAATCATAGATAAAAGCAAATCATCAGACGTCATCATTATCAACATGCATTTAATTCATCATAAGCATTACTTACGCAAAACCTAAGCAGAGCAAATCTCCCCCCCAAACTTAAAATATATATTGTCCCAAATGTATGAACATTTAATCAGATAAAGAGAGATCGATACTGCCCTGAAAAAGCGAGAGAATCTGAAACATCTTGAATTTTCGTCCAAGGAAAGAATGAGAAGCTAGGCATGAATTCGCGAGCTTCCTGCACAAGGATTGATCTCAAGGGAGCATTAGGTTCAACACAAAAACTCAAATGAAATCTACAAAAACTTTAAAAGCTTGGGTTGCCTCCCAAGAAGCGCTTGTTTAACGTCCTGAGCTAGATGGGGCTTAGTCACCCTGGATCGATTAATATCACTTTTTCAACTTTCCTTTCTTCGAATCCACAATAGTGTTTCACTCTTTGAGCATTGACTTTAAAAGTTAACTCGCTGCTGTCCATTAGCTCAATTGGTCCAAACGGAGACACTTCATTGACTTTGAACGGACCAGACCATCGTGACTTTAATTTTTCTGGGAATAATCGTAGGCGGGAGTTGAACAGAAGAACCTGCTGCCCTAGCTCAAAAGAACGTTTTTGGACTATATGATCATGCCATCTTGCTGTTCTTTCCTTATAGAGCTTAGCGTTTTCATACGTCTGGCTCCTAAATTCTTCTAATTCGTTGAGCTGTCGTAACCTTTGTTCCCCAGCCTTCTCTGCGTCCAAGTTCAGCTTCTTGATAGCCCAGTATGCTTTGTGCTCGAGCTCCACAGGCAGGTGACAAGTCTAACCATACACTAATTGATACGGGGATGTACCGATCAGAGTTTTGAAAGCCATCCGATAGGCCCACTGTTGGGCTCCTAGAGTGAGTGAAAATATGATATAAAAGACTCTAGAATTCTTGTGCAAGTATACACAGTCTGCAGCAAGTAATATTATCAATCCAAGGTCTGAATGAGCTTCCACTTTATCTATTTTGTGTAACTTCCTAATGGTTTCGAGAATAGTAAAATGATTTGGTTTTATCGAAATTATGCCGAAGCAAAATAAATGACAGAACAACGAACGAGTAAACAAATAGATAGACAGATTAAAGACAGGCGCTGGTTAGACTTTAGTGATTGTTCTAAGATATGCTCTATCAATATTATTGATCATGCATTTCTCGCAGTATTATTAGCGGATTCATCCCAGAACTCCGGATCTTTTGGGATATGTTTCAAACCCAATGAAGAGTGACCGATCAAGCACTAGGCAACTGGCTATCCCTAGCTCAGTCACTGGCGTTCACCAATACACAATGATCGTAGTGTGGATAATTGCCACACACTCTCTAAATCATCCCTGAAACTAGAGAGAGCTATTCACACCGGCTGGCCAGGCGGGCATAAAATGGACATAAGCACAACAATTAACCAAAATGCGATAGTCAATTTATTACTAGAGATGAAGCATAGTAATCACATTATTCCTAACCAACACCTTAAGCTACTTAGTTCATAATAGGCATAGGAATACGAATTACAATCTGAGTGTGCATGTCCATAACCACAAGTTAATAAAGAAAGTAGACTCCCTAATCAGCTTGCGGATGATGGTGTTCTTGATAATCTTCAATCTCCCTAGACTATTCGGCTTCCAAGGGAAAACATGGAATGAGTTTGACTTGGACGGCTATTTCCTTTTATAGAAGGAGAGGAGACTTGAATTAGGTCAACTTGGACACGTGTAGGGCTCTCCTTGCTCCTTTATCCCGAAAATAACTCAACAAAAGTCGGTTCATGAAGTTGGCTAACGGGCTGTGATGTGGCAGTTCTGTTCCCAGTTTTGCTGCAGCACAGAATTTGCTCCCTCCAGCCACTCAGTAGCATAATCTGCACAAAGTGATTTCCAAAGCTTCCATTCTTCCAAATGGGTTAAATCATGTAATATCTCTCTAAAACCAATCCTATTAAACATTAAAGACACGCAAATCCTTATATAAATGAGGCCTAAATAACTACCTTTTGGACAGTTATCATACCCCCAAACTTGAACTATTGCGCGTCCCGAGCAATACTAACCAACCTTCCTTCAAGAATTTCAAAACATTAGACAAAGAATTAGCTTAATCAAACCAGACAGTCCAACACTACCTTTAACCTTTACCTGAGCACTCTGCAAAACCAAGCTCTGCTGCAGCAAAATGATTCCTCCGGCATGGACAAATAATCACCACTTTTCAACTTAATTCTAAGGACTCACCACAGCCTAGCTCTATTATCAGACATTTCAAAACATATTTTTACAGGGGTTTATTCCATTATTTATCAGACTTAAAGCAGCCTTACAGTCATAAGCTGTTAAGCACGGGATGACCCACTTTATGGTGCAGTATACCCTTGCCTCAAGCTTATCACCAACTAGGCTCAATACTCATTATAAAGCTCAAAAATCCTTAGTTATTCTATCTCTTGCCCCTCTGAATGGCGACATTTTATGATGAAGCTCACCTAAGTTCTGGGAGACAAAAAAAACTGCTGGATCATCATTCATCCCTCAAAACTTTTGCTCCATCAATTATTTCAGCAAAATCTTCAACAAATAATTTTTCAGCAAATAATTTTTCTCATTATTTTTTCACATTTCCTAGGTCATCTTTTGACGCGAATACAAACTGTGGGTATCACAAATGTCCTCGGCTACTCAATAACCTAGCAAATTTAATTTGAAGGAGAGGAATGCTCGAGCAAAATAATTGGAGTAGCAAAAAGTCCCCCAAACTTGAATTATTCATTGTCCCCAATAAATCATTAAGTAAGCAATTTTACCCCCAAACTTAAATTTTTCTATCTGAATTTTTAAACTAAACATGGGACTCAGATTAAGCTTAAAGTGGATCGTATAAGTCAATACTACCTTGAAAATCTTCTTTGCCGCAGCAACAGTCCAGACTAGAAGAAATGCTCAAGCAAAAGGTTTCTGGAGATCAGAATACCTTAATCTAATTAAGCGTAATCAGTCCAAGCTTAAAAAATTCAGAGGAAAATTAGTTAAGTTAGAGTTGCTCAGTGCATACAGAATAGAAACATTCAGAAAGTTCATTAAAATCAAGAAAAAAAATTACATAGCAAAGATATATTTTTGTAAGCATAAAAATTAAAAAGAAAATAAGCAGACAAATCATCCAGCAGGGTCAGTATGCGCGAGCAAACAAAAATTCAAAAACAAAAGTAGTGCTCGCTCCAGGTCAATTCATCAATCAGTCTTCCTGACCCTGCTCCTCATTAACATCCTCTTCTCGTTCAACAGGTGGGGGTGGTATCCAAAGATTAAATAAATCATCGGGAAACACTGGAAAGGCCTGATATGGTCTTGAGAAATTGGTTTGCAAGGCCCCCCTGAGCGCATCATCTCTCCTTTTAGCATAAGTCCAGTAGGTCTGAGCTTGCCTTTCAGCAAATTCTAACCTACTGGTCAACACTGTCAGTTGCTCTAGGATCTGATTAACGCCATACACCAGCCCTCCCTGGCGAGCCTCTTGCGTACGCTGAAGCCGCGCCAGATTAGGTGTGTCAATGATTCCCTTATCAGTCATGATCATATCTTCTGGAACCGTGGGCACTCCTGCCCTGCTGCATAACATTGTGATAGTGTTTGGAAAGAACAGCTTCCCCACCTTCTTTTTCCAACAATCAACAATTTCAGAAGAAATAATTTTTCCTACATCAATACTCATCGAGCGAATAATGGCAAAGGCAAGCAATACCCTGTCCCGAGATACTGTGGAGTCGTGCGTTGTCGGCAGTAAGCGGAGTCTAATGAAACCCATCCAAGTGTTGGCTTCACTCTTCAAATAAGCAGCTTGAAACGTATGCTTTCGCGTCTGCGACACCCTCCATTGAGCCCCCTCAATGCCTACCTCCCGAACAGTCGCACCCAGTTGATCACTAGATGGTGCAACCACCATCTCATTAAAAACTGCATGTGGAAAGTCCTGAAGATCAAACAAACTATTGATGGCCTCTGGGCTCCATTGAACAGGCACTCCTCACACTATGACTTCAAAATCATCCTTCACATCAAGATTGGCGTAGAATTCCCGAACAATGTTGGCATTGACAGGATCAGGCTTTGCACAAAACTGCCTCCACCCAGGCTTGCTATTCCAGATTCCAAAAACCTAGGCAGATCACTGCCAAATCCTCGCTCGAACAAGAAATCCCGCTTCAGTACTTCCTGATATTTTTCTCTGGTAAGTTCATTGACGAAGCGAATGAATGGTGCCCTCGGCTCCTCAATTTCTCCCGATGCTTCGGCAATTCCTTTACCCTTGCTTTCTCTCTGTTCTCGCAAACGCTCTTCTTCTGCCTTTCTTGCCTCTTCTTCTTTTTCCTTATTCCCAGCATCCCTGTTTTCTTCCTCAGAGTCCGACGTCGGAGGCGATGGAGTGTTCCGAATCACCCTCACGCGACCCACCTTCCTCTTGATGCGGCGGCGCTTGGGCGGTTCAGGCATAATGATTTCAACATGAGCTCCTGCACCGGCTCTGGCGTTTTCTCTTTTTCAGGCATACCTCCGACTTGTCTTTCGACCTCTGTCTCATGTTCCTTCTCAGTATTCCCTTCCTGAATCGTAGCAGAAACTATCGGTTCTGTCTCAAGATTTTGAACAGCCTCTGTTTCTTGGATGACTTCTTGTTCCGCAGCCCTCTGCTGCCTCTTTCTTCGCTTCGCCTCCTTCTCTTCTGGCGTTCTTTTCTTCTTAGATTTTCCTTTTTGAACCTCCGGTGTGACCGACACCTCCTCTTCTTCATTCTCTCTTTCTTTCCTAGCTCTAGTCTTAGCCATAGAGGACTTAACGGGTTGACAGAGAATGGGAAGGAAAAAGAAAGTATGCAAACGGCAAAAATGTGATCAAGAAGACGAAGTGGAGAGAACTTACCAACAGTTGTAAATAAATAAGGCTCCAGCAAAAGAGAATCCTAACCGAAAAGATTTGCCCTGCAATAACTAATATTACCATTTTAATTTAAAAATGCAAACTTGAAATTAAAAAATTACCAACGGTAAAATTGCGGATTCCAAACGCCCATGGTAAAATTGATGTGCTGTCATCATTGAAGCCTTCGGATAATTGCTCTGCGACACGTGGCCTCATCTGATGATGCAAGAAAATTTACCTGCAATAATTTAAAGCCAAATCCCAACGGTAAAAATAATAAATTTCAAACGGTAACCCTTTTTCTTCGGATTATTTTGCTCCAGCTATAATCTTGCCGCAACAACCTTTTGAATCTGTAGAATTGAAATCTTCTAAATGGGAAAATCACATCTGTCAAATTTAACAATCAAATTTAACCGACCAAATCAAATTTAATCTTATTTTTTTTATCCCTAATTGATGCCGAATAAATAAAACAAAATTCAAATAACTGAAGATAAAATGTAATAAAATCAAACCAATTAAAAGATAATGCAAAGATAATCAAAACAAATAACTCGAAAATCAAATTCAAAACGAAATAAATACAATCTAAATTACCAAAAAAAAAAAAAAAAACTCTAAAGATAAAATCATGCAAAATCAAACCTAACCTAACCGATCAAATCAGTGAAAAATAAAATCAATGCAAAGTATGGGAGATCAAAATTTTGCTCTGTGAAATGCTCCCGCAAAAGTCCTGCTCTCTCAATCATCAACCAACCTTAGGGAAGGATATTTCGACTGAAATTCCTCTCCCCAATAATGCTTCACACGCTGTCCATTCACTTTGAACACTCTCCCATCTTTCTCATCCTGCAAAGTAATTGCTCCATTGGAAAAAACCTCAATCACAATAAACGGTCCTGACCATTTAGATTTTAATTTTCCAGGAAATAATTTTAATCTAGAGTTATAAAGCAAAACTTTCTGACCCTTGACAAATTCTTTGGACTTTATTTTCTTATCATGCCACAACTTAGTCTTTTCCTTATACATTTTCGCATTTTCGTAAGAGAATTGACGAAATTCTTCTAACTCATTAAGCTGCAGCATTCTTATTGCTCATGCACGACTCAGATCAAAATTTAACTTTTTCAAAGCCCAAAATGTTTTATGCTCAAGCTCTAATGGTAAATGGCAAGCTTTCCCATATACTAACCTATAGGGAGACATACCTAGAGGAGTCTTATAAGCTGTCCTATAAGCCCAAAGAGCCTCATCCAACTTAAAGGACCAATCCTTTCTAGATGGATGGACCACTTTCTCTAAGATAGCTTTAATTTCCCTATTACTAATTTCAGCTTGACCATTTGCTTGTGGGTGATAAGGGGTAGCTATCCTATGCTTAATCCCATACTTAGCTAAAAGCTTAGTTAAGATATTATTAACAAAATGTGTACCCTCATCACTCACTAGAGCCCTAGGTGTCCCAAACCGCGCAAAGATGTGCGATTGAAGAAACCTTGCAACTGTCTTGGCATCACTCTGATGGCATGCAATGGCCTCCACCCATTTGGACACGTAATCAACTGCCAATAAGATAAAATCATTGCCATTAGAAGGGGGAAATGGCCCCATAAAGTCAATACCCCATACATCAAATAATTCAACTTCTAAAATATAAGTAAGAGGCATTTCATCTCTAGGCCCCAAATTTCCTCTCCTTTGGCAGGCATCACATTGCTGGTAGAACCAATGGGCATCCTTGAATAATGTAGGCCAGAAAAATCCGTAATGCAAAATCCTCATAGCTGTCCTCTGACTGTTGAAATGACCTCCATACGGCGAAGAGTGACATTGCGCCAGGATTTCCTTTGCTTCAGCACCTGAAACACACCTACGAATAATACCGTCAGAGCATTGCTTATACATAAACGGCTCATCCCAATAGAAAAATTTCGCATCATGCTTAAACTTTTTCTTCTACCTCCAATCCATGTCAATAGGGGCGACTCCCTTTACCAAAAAGTTGGCAATATCAGCATACCAAGGGACATCCCTAACTACCTTTACTTCAACAGCAAAAAGTTGCTCATCTGGAAAAGAATCGGAAATGGCAGATTGCTCCAGCAAAGATGGTGATGGATCAAGACGAGATAAATGATCTGCAATGACATTCTCTGATCCCTTCTTGTCCTTTATCTCCAAGTCAAATTCCTGCAATAGTAAAATCCAACGAATTAGTCTAGGCTTTGCATCCTTCTTAGTCATTAAATACCTTATTTTTGCATGATCCGTGAAAACCGTGACTTTGGATCCAACCAAATATGGCCGGAACTTCTCAAAAGCGAACACCACAACTAACAACTCTTTTTCAGTAGTTGTATAGTTGACCTGTGCCTCATTTAAAACCTTGCTTGCATAATATATGGGATGGATAAATTTGCCTTGCTTTTGCCCCAGCATCGCACCTACCGCAGCATCACTCGCATCACACATTACCTCGAATGGTAAATTCCAATTAGGTGCGCACAGAATGGGTGCTAAGATTAAAGCAGCCTTCAAAGTCTCAAAAGCCTTCCTACAATCTCCATCAAAGTCAAAAGCGTGATCAGTACACAATAAGTTACAAAGAGGTTTACTGATTTTGGAAAACTCCTTTATGAACCTCCTATAAAATCCAGCATGTCCTAAAAAACTCCGAATCCCCTTCACTGAATTCGGTGGCTCTAGTCTTTCAATGACCTCAATTTTTGCTCTATCAACTTGTAGACCATTTTTAGAAATTTTATGACCTAACACTATGCCCTCCTTCACCATGAAGTGGCACTTTTCCCAATTAAGAACTAGATGGGTATCCTCACATCTTTTCAATACCTTTCCTAAATTATCTAAACAATTCTGAAAAGACCCTCCAAAAACTGAAAAATCATCCATAAATACCTCAACAGTGGACTCAATCATATCAGAAAAAATTGCTAACATACACCGCTGAAATGTTGCTGGAGCATTGCAGAGGCCGAAAGGCATTCTCCTAAAAGCGAATGTCCCATAAGGACATGTGAAAGTGGTTTTTTCCTGATCTTCAGGATCAATAGTAATCTGGTTATACCCAAAATAACCATCCAAGAAACAGTAATAGGCCTGACCAGCCAATCGATCCAACATCTGGTCGATAAATGGTAGAGGGAAATGATCCTTTCGGGTGGCTTTATTAAGCCTTCTGTAATCCATGCAAACCCTCCAGCCAGTTACTGTCCTGGTTGGAATCAACTCATTATCTTTATTGCTCACCACAGTGACACCTCCTTTCTTAGGAACACATTGGACAGGGCTTACCCAATTGCTATCGGCAATTGGATAGATAATCCCAACATCCAACCATTTAATTACCTCCTTTTTAACAACCTCTTTCATCGCAGGGTTAAGCCTTCTTTGTTGCTCAATACTCCTAAAGGATCCCTCCTCTAGAGTGATTTTGTGCATAGAAAAAGATGGGCTAATTCCCTGAATATCAGCCAATGTCCAACCTATAGCTTTGCAGTATTGCTGCAGCAATTTTATTAAGGCCTCCTCATGCTCCAGCATTAAATCTGATGCAACAATAATGGGCAACGTCTCACTTTCCCCGAGATACACATACCTTACATGATCCGGTAAAGGTTTCAAATCTAAAGTGGGTGCCTCAATTAGGGATGGCTTAATTGGGGGAGCCTTTCTTTGATCTAAATCTAAAGACTCAAAAACATCTTCACACCTAAACAATTCTTTTTCATTTTTTCTGTCTAAAGAACAAAATTCAAAATCTCCTACACTAACCTCTCCATGCTTCTCCGAATGCTCATTAGCTGAATCCTGTATTGCTGTCTCAATGACTATGCTCTCCAGAATCCTGATGAAGGAGCAATCCTCCATTTCGTCTGGATATTTCATGGCTTTAAACACATTAAATTTCACTTCCTCATTACAGACTCTCATTGTTAATTCTCCTTTTTGAACATCTATTAATGCCCTACCAGTAGCCAAAAATGGACGACCTAGAATAATTGGGACATCTTTATCAGCCTCATAGTCTAAAATAATAAAATCAATAGGAAATATGAAATTATCAACTTTTACTAAGACATCCTCAATTTTACCCTCTGGATATGTGATAGACCTATCAGCTAATTGGAGTGTAACTGTGGTAGGTCTAGCTTCACCAATACCTAACTTCCGATAGACCGAAAAAGGCATAAGGTTAATGCTTGCACCCAAATCACAGAGTGCTCTACCTAACTCCTTTCCACCTCTAGACACAGGTATGGTAAATGACCCTGGATCCTTAGCCTTGGGGGGTAGACCATTCTTGAGAATAGCACTACACTCCTCAGTAAGAGATACAGTTTCAAACTCACCTAACCTTTTCTTTTTAGTCAAAATATCCTTAAGAAATTTAGCATAATTAGGCATTTGCTCAATAGCTTCTGCTAAAGGGATATTTATATGCAACTGCTTAAGAATCTCTAAAAACTTTTTAAATTGACCATCCTGATTCTTAGGCTTTTGCCTTTGTGGAAAAGGTAGAGGTGGTACATAAGGTGGGGGCGGCACATATGGTGGTTCTACATCTGGCACAAAACCAGATGCTCCAGCATTCTCTTTGCTGCCTCCAGCACCCTGACCAGACTCCAACTCTTTCTCGACAACAATGTTATTATTTCTATCACCATGTTTATCTATATCCTGGGTTTTACTAGGCTCAATTCTTTCCTCTAATGGCTTACCACTTCTAAGAGTAACTGCCTTTACCTGCTCCTTACCTTCCCTTCTAGGGTGCTCAGTATCTGACGGAAGTTTCCCTTGAGGCCTTGCCTTAAGCTCATTAGCTAGCTGACCCACTTGCAATTCCAAGGCTCTCATCGAAGCTTGATTACTTTGAATTGCAGCATCTGTGCGAGCCATAAATTCTTTCATCATCGCCTCGAGAGAATTTCCCAAATTTTGCTGGGGCAAAGCCAGCTTATTTTGCTGGGGCATTACCTGCACGTTAGCAAATCCCGGCTGGTTCATCTTCTGTTGCGTCTGCATGTTATTTCCTTGACCTCCCCATGAGAAATTGGGGTGGTTGCGCCAACCTGGATTATAGAAGTTAGAATAAGGGTTGTTCCTCTGATTACCTACAAAAAACACAGAAGCTGGATTGCTGGGGCAAAACTCGTAGTTGTGGTCTTCACCACAATAGACACATGCTTTGTCCGTGACTTGGTTTACCACTGCAGTAGGCTCCATAGCTGGTGGCTGCTGATGACTAATCACTGTCACATTCTTAAGAGCATTAGCAATCATAGCAAGATCAGCCCTAGTGGTAGACACACCATCAACCTCTAATACCCTCTTAACCTTTTTATTCGTGCCTCTAACATCCGACCACTGACAACTATTAATAGATATTCTCTCTAAAATTTCATAAGCTTCATCAAAAGTTTTTGCCAAAAGGGCCCCTCCAGCCGAAGCATCGACCATACCTTGGGTTACTCCATTTAAACCGTTGTAAAATGTTTCCATTTGAATACAATGAGGTAGACCATGATGGGGACACTTTCACAAAAGCTCCTTAAACCTTTCCCAAGCCTCACTAAAAGTCTCATCCTCAAGTTGCCTAAACCCTACTATTTCACTCCTTAATTTAGCATTTCTATTAGGTGGGAAATATTTACTCAAAAATTTTTCAGCTAACTCATCCCACGTCCTAATTGATCCTGGAGCAAAAGAGTTTAACCATGACTTTGCTCCAACTCTAAGAGAATACGGGAACAAAGTTAATCTAAGAGCATCTCTAGGCACTCCTTGAATTACAAAAGAATCACTAACTCCTAGAAAAGACTTAAGATGTAAATGAGGGTCTTCAGATGAAAAACCATGGAATTGCCCCACGGTTTGCAACATCTGAAACATTACCGGTTTCATTTCAAAATTTGCCGTTTGGATTTGAGGATGTGCAATCCCTGGATTCAACTCATTAAACATCGAGACATCATACGCTCGAATGGCTCTGGTCCTATCGTTCGCTATCAAGATAGGATTCTCAGCCTGATTATTTCGCTGCTCATTTTGCTCAAACAGTGGGTTTTGGTGCAGCAACGTATTCTGCTGGGGGTTCGCTGCTGCTGGACCTTCAGGAACCTGCGGAAGTTGCGGCACGTTCTCCATCTGGTTTCTGCGCTGCTCTCTCCTTCTTAACCTGAATGTCCTTTCAATTTCTGGATCAAGCTCAAACCGTACCCCAGGAGGATCGCTCATGCACCAAAATCACAACTGTAAAAACAAAAGAAACAATAAAAAAGTTCTAGCACCAAACCACTAAAACACATACACAAAAATAAATCAGATAAAAACTTATTCAAGTCCCCGGCAACGACGCCAAAATCTTGTTGGGCTCCTAGAGTGAGTGAAAATATGATATAAAAGACTCTAGAATTCCTGTGCAAGTATACACAATCTGCAGAAAGTAATATTATCAATCCAAGGTCTGAATGAGCTTCCACTTTATCTATTTTGTGTAACTTCCTAATGGTTTCGAGAATAGTAAAATGATTTGGTTTTATCGAAATTATACTGAAGCAAAATAAATGACAGAACAACGAACGAGTAAACAAATAGATAGACAGATTAAAGACAGGCGCTGGTTAGGCTTTAGTGATTGTTCTAAGATATGCTCTTGCAATATTATTGATCATGCATTTCTCGCAGTATTATTAGAGGATTCCTCCCGGAACTCCGGATCTTTTGGGATATGTTTCAAACCCAATGAAGAGTGACCGATCAAGCACTAGGCAACTGGCTATCCCTAGCTCAGTCACTGGCGTTCACCAATACACAATGATCGTAGTGTGGATAATTGCCACACACTCTCTAAATCATCCCTGAAACTAGAGAGAGCTATTCACACCGGCTGGCCAGGCGGGCATAAAATGGACATAAGCACAACAATTAACCAAAATGTGATAGTCAATTTATTACTAGAGATGAAGCACAGTAATCACATTATTCCTAACCAACACCTTAAGCTACTTAATTCATAATAGGCATAGGAAGACGAATTACAATCTGAGTATGCATGTCCATAACCACAAGTTAATAAAGAAAGTAGACTCCCTAATCAGCTTGCGGATGATGGTGTTCTTGATAATCTTGAATCTCCCTAGACTATTCGGCTTCCAAGGGAAAACATGGAATGAGTTTGACTTGGACGGCTACTTCCTTTTATAGAAGGAGAGGAGACTTGAATTAGGTCAACTTGGACACGTGTAGGGCTCTCCTTGCTCCTTTATCCCGAAAATAACTCAACATAAGTCGGTTCATGAAGTTGGCTAACGAGCTGTGATGTGGCAGTTCTGTTCCCAGTTTTGCTGCAGCACAGAATTTGCTCCCTCCAGCCGCTCAGCAGCATAATCTGCACAAAGTGATTTCCAAAGCTTCCATTCTTCCAAATGGGTTAAATTATGTAATATCTCTCTAAAACCAATCCTATTAAACATTAAAGACACGCAAATCCTTATATAAATGAGGCCTAAATAACTACCTTTTGGGCAGTTATCACCCACAAAGCATCGTCCAACTTGTATGCCCAGTCCTTCCTATTGATGCGCGCTGTCTTCTCCAAGATTTGTTTAATCTCCCTGTTAGAAATCTCAGCCTGACCGTTAGTTTGGGGATGATAAGCTAAAGAAGTCTTATGCTTGACACCATATTTTTTTAGTAATGATTCAAACAATTTGTTGCAAAAATGGGACCCCTCATCACTAATTATAGCCCATGGTGTGCCAATTCTAGTGAAAATATTTTTATGCAGAAAACGTAACACAACACGTGCATCATTAGTCTTAGTGGCTACAGCCTCTACCCATTTAGATACGTAATCGACAACAACTAAGATGTACGAGTATCCATTGGAAGAGGGAAAAGGGCCCATAAAATCCATGCCCCATACATCAAAAAGTTATACTTCAAGAATAGGGGTTAGGGCCATCTCATGGCGTCTAGAAATATTACCTGTCCTTTGGCATCTATCACATGTTCTCACAAAGGTATAACAATCTTTAAATAAAGTAGGCCAATACAAACCAGATTGAAGCACCTTTGTTGCAGTACGAGTTGGTCCAAAATGACTACCATAAGGAGAGGCATGACAATCATGTATAATCTTACCTACTTCTTCTGCTGTAACGCACCTTCGAATGATTTGGTCAGAACATACCTTAAAGAGAAATGGGTCATTCCACAGGTAGGATTTCACATCATGGAAAAAATTCTTTCATTTCTGAGCATTTAAGTCTGGTGGTATTTATTTTCCTGCAAGAAAGTTTACAAAATCGGCCTACCACGAAAAAGAAGTTTTAACAGCATATAACCTTTCATCAGGAAAAACTTCTTTAATAGGAAAGGTTGCGATATTCTTTTCATGCTCTATCTGAGACAAATGGTCTGCGACTACATTCTCACAACATTTTCTATCCTTGATCTCATAGTCGAACTCTTGCAATAATAGAATCCATCTTATGAGTCTGGGCTTGGAATCCTTTTTACTACTCAAATAACGAATAACAGCCTGGTCAGTGTGCACTATAACCTTTGTACCAAGTAAATAGGGCCTAAACTTATCAAATGCAAATGCCACAGCAAGCATCTCTTTATCCGTAGTGGTGTAGTTTTACTGAGCACTATCTACAGTTCTACTTGCATAATAAATAACCCTAAAGAATTTCTTTAAAAAGGCCTGGACCAAAGCATCCCAAGTGGTGATGCTCCCAGGGGTAATAGACTGCAACCAATCACGTGCTTTATCCTGCAAAGAAAAGGGAAATAAACGTAAGCGAATAGCATCCTCAGAGACTCCATTAATCTTTACCGTCCCACAAATGTCCAAGAATGATTTAAGATGAGAATTTGGATCCTCGGTGGGCGATCCTCTGTATGCACAGTCTCGAGCCATCTGAATGAGACCGGTCTTCAGCTCAAAGTTATTAGCATTAATCGGGGCATAGACAATCCCTGATTGCTGTCCCTGAAACACAGGCTGAAAATAATCTCTAATAGGCCTAGGCTCCTCAGGTGGATTTTGGTAAGCCATTTGAATAATTTCTCTATTTTCTCTTCAAAGCCTATGAATTGTTCTTTCTATCTCGGGATCAAATGGTGCTACTTCTCTACTACTACGCATGCAAAATTAAAACTACCCTAAAAAGAAAAGAAAAACAATTATGGAAATAAATAAAGAAAAGAAAACAACTAATTTAAGAATGGAAAATATAATCTAGAAAAGAAAACAAAGTAACCTAATATGGAATGAAAAAAATAAATATGGCAAAATGCAATTAGGAAACTAATCTAGGAAAGGAAAAACAAGAACAAAGAAGGAAAAGATTACACAACAAAAAGAAAACTAACCTAGAAAATCAAATAAGGAAAGAAAAACAAATAAGGAAAAAAAAAATACAATACACCCTAAATTAAGATCAAGCAATTTTTCCACAATATCAATCTAGCTAAATGTGCCAACCCCCGGCAACGGCGCCAAAAACTTGATGTGGACTTTTCCTAACCGCAAGCGAACGGGTCAAGTAATAATATAGTGAAAGTAAATTCGAATGTCGTCCTCTGGATTGGATTTTTAAGCAAATCAAGTATTGTGAATAATCTCGCTCAATTTTATTTAGGGATTAAAAAGTGATGAATAGGTGATGATAAAAACAAATCAAAGCAAGTAAAAAGAATGGAAATTCAATTGGGAAAGCTACTTAGGGAATTGATTTCGCCGATTTCGTTTAGGATTGATTTTAAAGAATAAGTTATTATGCACAATGAAATTATGAGCCAAAGACCCTTTAATCACAACTACCTCTCCCGAGTATAATTGATTCTCATGCAAATTAACCAACTTGATATCCCTATCTAAGTTTATTAACATGCAAGGCAATGAGATCTTTTAACCAATTCTAAAGATAATCTAAAACCGTCAAGAATTAGAAAGTAAACTTTATTCATGCAATCTTGAGTAAGTCTAAATCAAATCCCCTCTCCCGAGCTAGATTCGAAACTTAAATCATCCAACTAATGGCCAATTAATTGAAAGCATTAAATCAAGATTGCAAACACAATAACATTGCACAACCTAAACCATAAATCAATCCATAAACTTAATCAACTACATCAATCCCTAAGCTACAAGTTTAGCTACTCATGAATGAAAATACAATCTCAACTAAACATATGAAAGCCATAAATCTAACTAAAGGAAGAAAAGGGAAAAGAAAACTCAATGTAGGCCGAGTCCCGACATCCCCGTCACGATCCCCACGAACAATGGGTTGATTTCCAAGTCTCCCCCTTTGTTTCAGCCTCCAAAGTGCTCTATTCTGTCCTCTTTACGGCTCCAAAAGGTCCCAAATCGAACTCCCTAAAAACCTAGCCGAAAATAAGCTTTTATTCTGATTTTTCGTCTTAGCGTCGAGACGCTGTCAAGACAGCGTCGCGACGCTGCCTCTTAAACGCACGTTCTGAATAAGGAAAAACGGTAGCGTCGGGACGCTTCCTATCACAGCGTCTCGACGCTGTGAGCTTTACGCGCCAAATCTGATATGGAATGTGAGCGTCGAGACGCTCAAGAGCTAGCGTCTCGACGCTAGCCTGCTGTTGACCGAGATTTGACTTTTTTCCATTTTTACTCTTTTCATTCCTTTGCATCTTTTCACGCCCCGAGCACCCGATTAACTCTAATATGGCATTATAGCTCCAATCAACCATTTCCTACAAAATAAACAATAAAGCACAATAAAATGGCCCAAAAATCATAAAAGACTAGCTAAATTAAATGAGTAAAGATAGCTAGCTATGCTCGCTATCACCCGCAAGCGTACGGTTGCCACAAGTAATATAAAACGGTAGAGTACCGAGTATCGATTTCCACAGGAAGGATTGTATTTAGACAAGATAGTAATCTAAACACTGAAAATACTAGGATGAACTATTATTTAGAGACCTAGACATAATGAAGGATGCAATCAAAATTAAAGCAAAACAATGAATTAAATTGATCAAGCAAAGTTGAAAAAAAGATGGCAGAGTTGATTGAGAGGCGGGGTCTTGAAATCCGGAATATAGCTCCTTAGTCATTCTAATTAACCTATCTTATGTCCGACTAATTATAAACCTAGGATCTCCGTTAATTACATAGGTTCTCCTGTCGGTTTCCCCTAATTATAACTAACTCATTTTAATAACCTAAGTCTCCTTAGCGTTATTAAACGCGTTAATTAAGGAGCCCTGATTCATTTTCAATCTCTAAGCCTAACCAACTACTCTCGTTGTCACTATGAGTAGTTAAGCCTAGTTGAGGGGATTATGACTTGACTTAGTTCCACTAAGTATCTAATTACTATAAAATTGGCCAGATTCTATAGAGCGCTTCAAGCATCCACACAAATAATCAGTATAAAGGACCCAGAGATAGGCAATCAAAATAATTATTAACTATATTCTTTCATTCAAGACCCACAAACTGATATTTAGCTGTACACGAATACCAAAACTTCTCGTACATACATAATAGAAAACATAAATGAACAATTAAAAGAGTTTAGGAGATGAATCGTAGAGGGACCCCTTGCTTGCTGATAAGGGTAAAAAATATACCTATTATACCCTTATATTTAGTTCATTTCTTGGACAAATATTGAGTGTTTAGGTCAATTTTACTATTTTCGAGCTCAAAATATGTTAATTTGATAAAGTTAGGGTGTTGAGAGTCACTTTTGTTGAATTATGCTTATTTGTGCTTAAAAAGACTTGTTTTGAAGCAAATTTGACTTAGTTTGTTGTTGTGCAAAAAAACAGTCGCATTTCTAGAAAAACAGAGGTCGTTCCGAGTCGCACGCGGGTCATTGTTGATGAGTCTTCTTCGCACCTATCCGGTTGTTTTGACCGCGAAACTGACTGGGCAACCTTCCAGCACCTATTTCGCAGCTGCTCAACCAATTTCTACACTATATAAGCTCGGGATTCGAAGTCAAATTCAAGCGGAACTCACTTGGAAGAAAAGGGTGGTGACAGAACGCTGGCTCGACGCCAATGAGTAGGGATGCCCGAGGTCCTTCTTAGATGACTAAAATCTAACCCGAGAGAGAGTTAGAAATCAAACCTTGTGGTTTATAGAGAGTTTCACACATTCCCATCTTGTAAAAGTGAGAGAGTGGAGTGTCTTAGCGAACTCTAGAAGGATTGAGTAAATAGAAAAACCCATAATATTTAGTTATTTCCTTTATTTCCACCTCTGGAATCTTTTCATTATTTTGTATTCTTTACATAATTATTTCAATGAAAATGTGTTCAGTTGTTGTTTATCCCATCATGAGTAGCTAAATCCCGTTGAGGGGTTTAATGTGGTGAATTCTATTATGGTTTAATGGCTTGAAAGTGTTTTATTTGCTTAAGTTGTGTTTAATGCATGTCATTCTTTATTGATTATCACTCTAATCTTGCTGAGTTTAATTTGATCACTTAGACTTTGCATGCTATGTGAGTTTGATCTCGAAAGGGACAAACGATATCGGTTCTCATAAAGGTGATATAGAAGAAAAAGCTTGAAAGAGATTGTTCGGCGGTATAGGGCAAGCTGCCTAAGGCACCCTATATCGACTATAGTGTTATAGGTTGCATTCGTGAATTATCTATGTCGGAGTCGAGTCATAGAAATGTGCATAACGGTACTCGCTTAGCCTTCTAACGGTTTTTGGAAACAAGGGCCAAATAGGAGTTAAATCTGACCCAATGCCTTAAATACGCTTAAGTTAGATATTGCATGAGTATGGTTGTTACCTTAGGGATGAATCCATGTTGAATACCTCATTTGTTTATTATTGTTATTCTTTATTATTTATTTGCATGTTTTATTTATCTTTTCAAAAACCCAATCAATAAACTTATTTTCTTTGGTTACCTTCTTCAAAAGCAATCATTTGAGCAGTTTCTTCATCGAATCTGAATTTCCAGTTTAGTCCTCATGGGATCGATACCCTTAGAGTACTTCTATGGTTTTTTTATTACTACGTGCGACAGTGTATACTTGCACTTAAGTGTTAGCTGAATTATTCTTTATTATTATTATACATCTTATCTCATATTCCATCCATTCAGCTGACGACGCACCAAGCTTTTGGCGCCGTTGCCGGGGACCAAAAGTGAAACCAGATTTTTTTTTATATTGCGATCAGATTGCGACCGCATTTCTGTCTCAAAGGGAATTTGACTTCGGTTTGCATTTGTTTTTCTTTTGCAGGTTGGAGTTAGTGCATGAGCAAGGGGTATCCACTCCTTGACATTGATATAGAGATAGAAAGAACCTTTCGTCGTCGAAGGAAGGAACAGAGACGAATGAAGGAGCAACAAGAGTTGAGCGCATGGGAATTACTAGAGGAAGCATCTTACATTCAAGAGTTTCCAGTGGAACCTCCTGAAGTCGATCCTCAAGTTGATCCTCAAGTTCGTGGAAAGGAGCAGAACGGCGGGAGAATTCCTCCAGTTCCACCAGTTCCACAACAAGAAAACCCGATTTACATTGTGGAAGATCGCAACCGAGCAATAAGGGACTACGCTTTACCAGTTTTCCAAACATTGAATCCAGGAATTTTGGAGCCGCCGATTGATGCTCCACAGTTTGAGCTTAAACCAGTGATGTTCCAGATGTTAAATACAATGGGCCAATTCTCTGGACTTCCAAACGAAGATCCACACAAGCATATTAATCTATTTTTGAGAGTTTGCAGTTCTTTTAAAGTCACAGGAGCGCCGGAAGATACTTTGAAGTTGAAACTTTTTCCATTTTCTTTTCAGGGAGATGCTGAAGCCTGATTGGATTCATTTCCTCCAAACTCCATCACCTCTTGGAATGATTTGGCAGAGAAATTCTTGGAGAAGTTCTTTCCATCCAATAAAAATGCCAAGTACAGAGTAGAGATTATTTCTTTCAGACAGTCTTACAATGAACCTTTGGATGAACCTTGGGAAAGATTCCAGAGGCTGGTTCGGAAGTGTCCACACCATGGACTGCCTGCTTGCATTATTTTGGAGTATTTTTATAGTGGATTAGATCAAGCTTCAAAGGCACTAGTAAACGCATCTGCAAACGGATCTCTCCTGAAGAAGTCTGCTAAAGAGGCGCACGCTATTCTAGATACCATAGCCACCAATAACCAACATTGGGGAGAAAATGAACCAACAACCATTTTGAAAAATCAAGTGAAAGTAGTCGAAACAGAGGCTAACTCGATGATGCAAGCCCATATCAAGTTCATTCATAGCATGATGATGGGCATGTCCATGAACAATCAAGCCAACATAGCCCCTACCAATGTTGTCTCTTCTCTCTGTTGTGAGATATGTGGTGAGGAACACATCGCTGATAGTTGTCCACTAAATCCTGCATCTACTTTTTATGTAGGTCCACAAGGAAATCAGAACCAAAATAGATGGAATCCTTATTTGGCCACGTACAACCCATGATGGAGACAACATCCGAATTTTTCTTCGGGAGGACAAGTCGGGTCAAGTAATTCCAATATTCATCAGTTTGGGAAGCAACCTACACAACAACAGCCGCAGAAAAACTTCCAACAAGTTCTAGTGCAAAGTCAATAGTCCAATCTTGAGGCTCTTATGAAGGAGTATATGGCAAGGAACGATGCTGCAGTAAGAAATTTGGAAGTTCAACTTGGACAAATTGCTCAGGAGATAAAGAATAGACCTCAAGGGACGTTGCCTAGCAAAACTGAGATCCCTCACAGAGAAGGCAAGAACAACGCAAGGCAGTGACCTTAAGAAGTGGATTAGAATACGATGGACCAAAGTATCTAGAAGTAGAGATCCCAGTTGAAGCTCGAGAAAAGATTTGTGAAAAGAAGTCAGACATTACTACAAATATTTCAAAGAATAAAGAAGAAAAAGTAGAAAGGACCAAGGAGCCTGAAGCCTTGGTAGAAAAAGAAGAAAAATCAAAGTTGGAGAAAAGACAGGGAAATGCGATCGCAAAACCCCAGAAATTTTTGATAGACCAAGATTACAGACCACCTCCTCCGTACCCACAGAGATTCAAACATGCCTCACAAGATGTACAATTCAAGAAGTTTTTAGATGTATTGAAGCAGCTGCACATTAACATACCATTAGTGGAGGCACTTGAGCAAATGCCTACATATGTGAAGTTCCTAAAAGATATTCTGTCAAAAAAGAGAAGGTTGGGAGAATACGAAACGGTTGCACTCACGGAATGTTCCAGTGCACTGGAGAAGAACGAGATTCCTCCCAAGCTTACAGATCCAGGGAGCTTTACTATTCCATGCTCTATCGGAGGCAGGGAAGTAGGCAGAGCTGTGTGCGACTTAGGAGCAAGCATCAACTCAATGCCATATTCGGTTTTTAAACAGTTAGGGATAGGTGAAGCACGACCTACAACTGTGACCTTACAGTTGGCGGACCGTGAAGGAATTGAATCATCTAGCGGAAGCGAATTAAATCGAGCGTGATTTTAATTTCAATTAAAGAAAACCAGTACGTTGGGCAAAATTCAGAAACTCATTTTCTAAACTAGATTAAGCATGCATTTACAGATCTAAAACAATTTTAGATGCAAGAAACTTACGTGATAGAAGGCGAAAAACAGCACAATGCTCCTATCCACGTTCTTGATCTTCCAATCAACACCACCAATAGCGAACACCCGCTATGTCTCTTGGATTCATGAGGCAGAGATTGTGGGATCTCAATCTTCTTGGGAAGGGAATCACCTCGCTGTGATTTTTGGTTGAGAGAGTGAGAGGGTTGAGAGAGAGTTTTCTCTCTGTCATTCTGCGTGAGAAATGAGAGAATGAACGATTAGTTGGGCAACCCCCTCTCCCCTGTACGATAAGTGGGGAGGGAGTTATTACCCTACTAAATCTCGATCGTTGGATCTAATCCAAACGATCTTGGTCGTCTATTAATTAAATAATAATAATCATTTAATTAATTTAATTAAAACAATATTAATTAAATCAATTATAACATAAGGTATTTAATTCATTTTGAATCATATTAAATTGAATTAAATTGACCATTCAATTAATCTCATTAATTGAATCCACATTAATTAAATATCCAATATTTAATTACAATTGAATCATATTCAATTTTATTCTCTCTCATTTAACCTATAGTTTTAATGTGCATCATAATGTACATTAACATTAACTATAGAATTAATTTAATCAAATCACATTTAATTAAATTAAATTAATTAATTCTCCAATTAATTAATTCATTAATTAAACATCATATATTTAATTAATTTACTATTTGAATCATTATTCAAATAATTCTCTCATATACTATAGTTTTAATATGAATCTCATTCACATTAAATTTAACCTATAGTTTCAATATGAATCTAATTCATATTTAATATTTGAACTCCTTCAAATATTTAATTCTCTCGTTAATTAATTTTGAATCATATCCAAAATTAATTTATAATATAAAGTTTAATTCACCAATTAAACTTATATTATAATGTATCTTTATACATTATTTTAATTGTATCAAATACAATAAAATTCCCTTAACGAATTTGAACACACTTCAAACTCTATTCAAGACTATTTAACCTCAGAACCCTTTACGAGCTAGCAGGTGGACCTAATGGACCTACAGATCAGAAGCTCCAACGATACGAGACTAATTGGCTAAACTCATTAACCAAGTTAGTCAACATTCGTTAACTGTGAGTCACTCCACTAAAGACCCACAGTTGCACTCTTCTCACTGTAGAATATTTCTGTGTCCACGGATATCGACCAATAACAGTAAGTCAATCCTTCACGAGTGTTCGTAACGCCAGCTGGGTCAAATTACCGTTTTACCCCTGGGTTACCTCTGGATCCTTAAGTACCACTGATTCCTCTAATGAACAATCTGTTTATGGTCCAACCACTAAACAGGAGTTCCTCTCGGGCCAGGAGAGGATGGGCGCCCTTGTTCAAGACCCGGAATCAGCCCTTAAGGGAACACACATCTGCTTACCCCAATAGGAGAAGGAGTGAATTCCATCTTGTACTGTTATGTTCCCAGCCCCCATTCGGTCTTGCCCCTGAAATGGTAGGATTATTGAGTCGGCGAACTGGCCACTCTCACCCATACAGATCTAAGGACAATCCCTCCTGAAAAGGAGTTCATAACAGACTCAGGATTGAGATTGAGTTACCTAGGTCATCCTATTGAAATAGAAACCTAAACTAGTCAACGGTGTTACATCTAGTGGTTACTATTTCGCGGTCCGGTCTTATGCAAACTCATTGCATAGGATACCCCCACTCGCATGTCTCCTACATGGATGCTTTGGATCATTGCATCTGTATCGAATACAAAATGGGCCGTATCACATAGTGTTACCAGGATAAAGTACCCAGCCTTATCCCTATACTATAGACCATTTAAGTTGTTACTTGAACACTGATCCCCGTATGTCCCCACATACTAGTTCAAGTTTCATCTAAACAACCTAGGATCTTAGTTTATTGGATTTGGGTTAAATTGTGCAATTTTAGTAACAATAACTCTTTATTGTACAAACCTCAATAACGACGTATTGATACAAGTGAACAATTTGTCACCATTCACTACCTACGAGTTTTAGGGCATAAAACCCAACAACTCCCACTTGAACTAAAACTCTAGCTTAGTGGGATGTACAATAATCTATCATGGCAATGGGTGTATAGATACATGTATAATACATAAAACGTATATATACTATGTACAAATACAATAAACTAGGGCATCCACTATACCCATTACATTTCTCCCACTTGCCCTAGATTACATCTTTGTACTTATCTCGTAGATCTAGACCATCTAGATGACCCTCATACACATTAGCCGAGAGAGCCCTCGTGAATGATCAACAATTCTTTCATTCAATTCAATGTGCAAGCTTGTCTAGTCTTAGGTAAGTTCATATCTGGAACACTTTCCAAATCAACCATGAACTTTCCAAGTCTTACAGCCTCGATCGCTGCTTCACAAACAGCGTAGTTTTCGGCCTATAGGTCGAGGCTGCATTGCATCCTAGCTTGATGCGATGCCATACTATATCTCCTCTATTTAAGAGTGAAGACAGACACTGATGTAGATTTCATCAAATCCTTACCGTCTGTGTCAGTGTATCCTGTAAGGATCAAATCCTTAGCGCCATACACGAGCATATAGTTCCTCATTCTCCAAAGATACTTGAGAATATAATTAACGGTTCTCCAGTGATCATATCCTGGATTAGATTGATACTCACTGACATTGCCTATTGCATAGGGCATTCCTCAACTCCTTGAGGTGTCTAAGAACACAGTTCCTTAGACAAAAAAATTCTACCCTGAAAGGTCGTGAACCCTTCATAGAATTCTACATCTCATATCTAATCAACATTTATAGATATAAAACGCTTGAACCATAGCTAGCATTGTGTTCTTACTGTTTTAAACAATTTAGAACATAAGAACAAACTAAGCTTCTCCCAACTTTTATTTGGAAATGAGCTGCTAGTCACATTTTATGTCAATAAGTTAACCTACTTATTCCAAATGAGTAGGATATCAATCACATACAACATGAAGAAAGCTACTGTACTACTAACGATCTTCTTGGAGCTACAAGACTCGTCAATGTCCTGATTAAAGCCAAAAGATCTGATCACCGTATCAAATCTTATATTCCAAGATCGAAATGCTTAGGTCAATCCATTAATGGATCACTTAAGCTTGCAAACTCTTTTGCTATTGATCTTGCTCAATGGACCCTTCTGGTTAAGACCTTAAATGTCCCGTTTCCTCTTGTAAATCCACTTGTAACCAATAGGTGTTACCCATCAAGCAGATGTACAAGATCCCAGATGGAATTGAAATACAAAGACTTCATTTCCAGGTCCATGGCTTTAAACCATTGGTCCTTGTCAACATCATTCATTTTCTTTCTAAAAGATAATGAATCCTCTATGTCATCATCAAGAATGACGACTTGAGCTTCAAATAATCCCATGTAAAGGTCAGGTTATAAAACAACCCTCCCACTACATCTACGAATTCTCAACTCTTGAGATGGGTGTGACTTGACAAAAAACACTGGGCTTATCAACAACTCTTATTGAATAACCAGTCTTATCAACAACTCTTGTTGATTTTTCTGTAGCTTCATTAGTTAATACACTCAAACTGACTTTACTTTCTGGCTTATGATTCCTCATATGTTCTTCTTCTGAGAATGAAGCATTTGTCAATACAAATTCTTTATTCTCTTTTGGATTGAAGAAATATCTACTCCTCGTTTCCTTTGGGGTAACCTACAAAGTATGCAATGAAGTCAACACTTCATGACCCCAAAATGAGCCAGGCAATTGAGCATAGCTCAATATGGGTTGAACCATATCCAATAGGGTTCTATTCCTCCTAACTGAGATTTAGGATGTGATCCCATGTACTATCAAATAGTTCTGGAATCTCAAGTCCCTATACTCAACACAATGATCAGATCAAAATGTTTTTATTATCTCACCTAACAAGTTTCCAACTTCAGTCTTAAACCCCTTCGAATATCTCAAGAGCTTTAGACTTAAATTGCATTAAGTAGAGATATTCATACCTTTGAATAATCATCTATAAACGAGATTAATTATTCATACCCTCCCACTGCTTCAACATACTGGACCACAAGGATCCAAATGTATAAGCTTCAAGGGTTCTTTGGCTCTTTAGTTCTTTTCCAGTAAAAGATCTATTAGTCATATTGCCCATAAGGCATGACTTAATTGGTATTAGAGAGTCTTCTTCTAACTAATTAACTTAGAAGTATACTCTAGACTAAGCTCCCAATCATATTGAGATAAAAAATAGCCTAACCTTAAGAACCAAAGAAAGGTATTACCTTTAGGAGATATCCTTTGCCTTTATTTCTTTGAGTATAAGCAATCTTAAACAACTCAGTGCTCATGACTTGCTTTACTCTTGATTAGTCTTAAAACACATAAGTTATTTTCCAGTAAAGCTGAACAAATGTCAACTCCCTTTCTTAAAATAAATCTGCGTTAGCAGAGAAAGGTATAGAGTAACATTGTCCCAGCATATACGTTACGGAAATCAAATTTCTGTTAATCTTTAGGAAATACATACACATTATCTAATAATGTGTATTTTCTCCCACCAGATAAAATAACTTAATGTTCCCTCTGCCAAAGCCGAGATATACTCTCCAGATCAAAATCTGAAAGTCACCTCTCCTACTTGCAACAGTTGCCATGAGCTTATTCTTGAAAAGAAAAGCAAACGTGATAAGTGGCACCTGAATTAAAAAATTCAGGCTGTATCCTCATTTTCCATTATGCACGTTTCAATGACCAATAAATCACATTCATTGTCATCGACATTGGCTAGGCAGTTAATGTCATAATCATCATAAACTATTCAAGATGAACTAGACATTTGGGCCTGAGGACATTCCTCACTCAAGACTAATCTAAAATCATTTACCACAAGTTTGTCGTTTAAGCTAGTTGTATCTAAAACCGTTATTAATAAATTGACGTAAGACAATGCACATATGAATTATCACTGAAACAACAAATTACTTGTTTTGCACTAAACCCATTACACAATAATATTGTTTTAATCCAATCAATTTAGCAAAAGTAATCATCGACCCAAATATATGATACATGTTTGCAACGATACTTCAGAGGTTTAGAGCAACAGCTACCGTAGGGCAGTCAACCACTCCTCCTCTGAATTGAGACAATCTCAGCCAATCCCTATTACCAGAATAACTCATATTCCAATAGATTTTAGCTACCGTTTTTTCGGTCAGGAAACCATTAACACCTTAACGATTTCCCGTAAGTGTGACCCTCCATTTTCAGATTCCAGAGGTCGGCCCCAACAATGCTACCGTAGGGAAAGTCAAAGTTGGGAATGGACCTAAGAAACCCTATCCATTTCTGGAGTTTGCGTTGTTCCGAATCCCATGATCAAACCCTCCGTAGGGTGATCGCTCCCAGGGCGACTCGCAGGCAGATCATAGGAATCTCACGGTGCAACCTAATGGAGGAGACCGTAGGATACGTTGACACGTGTCCTGCTCCCACTTACTATAAAATACTCCCTCATTCACCTTGATATTGATCCATGCAAACACCATCCGTAGGGGGTCACTCCCAGGGTGACTCGAGGCCAAGCATGGACCTCACGATGTGAACTCTTGAGGACGTGAGAGCAAAACTTGATTTATGAAAATCTTGTTTTGTCATATTTCCTCCCACTAAGTATTTTTATAATTTAAGGGTCTATTACTTAGGTAAATTCCGGCTAAATGAATCTATCTAAGTCTATGCCTGAATATAACTCTTATATAGAGGTCTTTACTCTAATGTCTAGGTGAATTAAACTCTTTTAATTACCTAGTGACATTGCATGCTAACATTAGACTATGATTAATTCAACTCAGGTTCCAGATCTGTTCCCAGGTAGGAGGTGTTCCGTAACCGTCAACTTAAATACCCCCAGCCTAGACAGAACTTCACCAGGAGAGTTCCCTTATAACCATAGTAATGTTCTTCCGACTTAGTGCATTAAAACTATTTTAATACTAAGTAAGAAAATAATTCTAATCCTATTAGAATTAAAATGAGCTTAGGTCTAATTAATTTTAAACAATTTAAAATTAATTTCATTTTAACCTAAGGTCCTATGTTTGCATGCAACTCTTTGTTATAGGTTGATGGTTTCTAATCAATTTTATAACTATTATAAAATTTTAATAATTAGCCCTATAACAAGCTTCTATGATGTTTCATAATAACAATCTAATTCAAATTATTACACACCATAACGCTCATGACGCCGATAATATAACGATTATATTAATCTAAAGTGGTGTCATGCTTCATGCAATTTCAATTTCATTTAATTAATATCGATTATATTAATTAATCATCCACGAAATTAAAATTACATGATTATTGACATTAATATAATATAACATTTATATTAATCTAATTAATGTCATGCTCAATGCTATTCCATTTTCATTAAATTAATATAACAATTTATATTAAAATTATACATGAAAATCAAGCATTGAAATTTATTTCCATTCATAATATAACTATTATATTAATACTCATGAAAATAAATCTAAGCATGCATGCTACATTAATATAAATATAACATTTTATATTTATCTAATTAATGTCATGCATCATGCTTTTCCAATTTCATATATTTAATATAACAATTATACTAAATAACTCATGAAATTTAAATTCATGCATAATTATCATATATTATAACATTTATAACATAAATATGCATGAAACATGCTTAACCTATGGTGGGATCTAGCTAAATGACATTCATAAAGCAATAAATAGCTATAAAGACCGGTATTTTGGCATCCTAGGGCAAAAATAATGAAAAATTACATTAATAATTCAAAATCTAGCCCTAAACCGCCTTGTAATTGGTCTGAACCGCCTCAAACCGCTCAGAAACAGCCCAAACCGTGTCAGAATGGCCCAAACCGAACCCAAACTGCTTGAACCGGCCCAACAAGACCTTGAACCGGACCAGCCAGCATGAACCGGGCTGCTATTCACCTGACCGAACCCAAACCGTCCACAGCAGCTGCAGGCGAAAATTAAAAAAAAAAAAAAAAAAAAACTGTCACACGTCCATCTCGAACTCGCGCACTGATGGTTGACAAGCACGTGCATGAACCACTACTCTAGATCCCACGTTCGAAACATTATTTACGCAAATATATGTTATTCTTTAACTGTTCATCAAACTGCCAGCCACACGTTTCGCTCAATGCTCCGTGAATTCGGAAACTACCACCAGTGTCGAGACGCTGAAGGCACAGCGTCTCGACGCTGTCCCGATTTTTCCAGCGCCTTGTTCTTCAGCGTCGCGACGCCGTTGAGCAGGGTCGCGACGCTACGCCTCTGGACAGCCTCTGTTCTTCGTTTCCAGCAGCCATTCTTCTCCGATTTCAACCCCGATTCGAGCACCGATCATCAAATTGATCCTAAATTTCTAGACACGGACTTACAAGACTCGATTTACAACATTTTGCCCCAAAAACATGGGCCCTTACATGATCAAATCATACAAAATTGTAAATCTAATGCCAAAAAAATACCAAAACAGTCTTTAAAGCAAACCACATTCAAAATGCAAATCGATCCCACCAAAAACCACAACGCAAATTCTAAAAACGAAATTAAAATCACGAAATGGCTCTGATACCATTTGAAGGAATTGAATCCTCTAGCGGAAGCGAATTAAATCGAGCGTGATTTTAATTTCAATTAAAGAAAACCAGTACGTTGGGCAAAATTCAGAAACTCATTTTCAATTTTAATCTCTCTCATTTAACCTATAGTTTTAATGTGCATCATAATGTACATTAATATTAACTATAGAATTAATTTAATCAAATCACATTTTATTAAATTAAATTAATTAATTCTCCAATTAATTAATTCATTAATTAAACATCATATATTTAATTAATTTACTATTTGAATCATTATTCAAATAATTCTCTCATATACTATAGTTTTAATATGAATCTCATTCACATTAAATTTAACCTATAGTTTCAATATGAATCTAATTCATATTTAATATTTGAACTCCTTCAAATATTTAATTCTCTCGTTAATTAATTTTGAATCATATCCAAAATTAATTTATAATATAAAGTTTAATTCACCAATTAAACTTATATTATAATGTATCTTTATACATTATTTTAATTGTATCAAATACAATAAAATTCCCTTAACGAATTTAAACACACTTCAAACTCTATTCAAGACTATTTAACCTCAGAACCCTTTACGAGCTATCAGGTGGACCTAATGGACCTACAGATCAGAAGCTCCAACGATACGAGACTAATTGGCTAAACTCATTAACCAAGTTAGTCAACATTCGTTAACTGTGAGTCACTCCACTAAAGACCCACAGCTGCACTCTTCTCACTGTAGAATATTTCTGTGTCCACGGATATCGACCAATAACAGTAAGTCAATCCTTCACGAGTGTTCGTAACGCCAGCTGGGTCAAATTACCGTTTTACCCCTGGGTTACCTCTGTATCCTTAAGTACCACTGATTCCTCTAATGAACAATCTGTTTATGGTCCAACCACTAAACAGGAGTTCCTCTCGGGCCAGGAGAGGATGGGCGCCCTTGTTCAAGACCCGGAATCAGCCCTTAAGGGAACACACATCTGCTTACCCCAATAGGAGAAGGAGTGAATTCCATCTTGTACTGTTATGTTCCCAGCCCCCATTCGGTCTTGCCCCTGAAATGGTAGGATTATTGAGTCGGCGAACTGGCCACTCTCACCCATACAGATCTAAGGACAATCCCTCCTGAAAAGGAGTTCATAACAGACTTAAGATTGAGATTGAGTTACCTAGGTCATCCTATTGAAATAGAAACCTAAACTAGTCAACGGTGTTACATCTAGTGGTTACTATTTCGCGGTCCGGTCTTATGCAAACTCATTGCATAGGATACCCCCACTCGCATGTCTCCTACATGGATGCTTTGGATCATTGCATCTGTATCGAATACAAAATGGACCGTATCACATAGTGTTACCAGGATAAAGTACCCAGCCTTATCCCTATACTATAGACCATTTAAGTTGTTACTTGAACACTGATCCCCGTATGTCCCCACATACTAGTTCAAGTTTCATCTAAACAACCTAGGATCTTAGTTTATTGGATTTGGGTTAAATTGTGCAATTTTAGTAACAATAACTCTTTATTGTACAAACCTCAATAACGACGTATTGATACAAGTGAACAATTTGTCACCATTCACTACCTACGAGTTTTAGGGCATAAAACCCAACAGACCGATCACTTACACACCCCATTGGAAAGATTGAAGATGTATTGGGTAAAGTTGATAAGTTTGTTTTCCCTGCAGATTTTATCATTTTAGATTGTGAAGCTGACAAAGACGTGCCAATCATCTTGGGACGACCGTTCCTAGCCACAGGCAGAACTTTAATAGATGTGAAAAAAGGAGAATTGACCATGAGGGTCAATGATCAGCAAGTCACGTTTAATGTGATGAATGCAATGAAGTACCTTGGAGATTTCGAAGAATGTTCGATGATTGATGAAATTGATGAACTCTCCCGGTCTACTTTGCAGGAAATAGTAAGAAGAGAAACCTTGGAGGATGTACTTGGAGATGAAGAATTAGACGAAAAAGGTGGGAAAAAGATTGAAGTTGAAGAAATCAGTCAAACCATGAAGCGACAAAGGATAAAACCATATTGGGGAAGAGGCTTCAAGGATGAGGAAGCCCATGTCTCTGTGATTGATTTGGTATGATTTCTATTAAATTATGTATATTATCTGGGTTTATAAATAATAATCTAGACAAGAGCTCTAAAGTATCTGGACAAGAGTATAAACTCTGTCTAGGAAAGGGTACTTAAGATGACCATTGGGAACACCTTTTCCTAGGGATTTACCTGGGAGTTTTGAAAAGTCCATATTATTTTTGGGCCCTGTCTAAGCTTAAATCAGGAAAAATGAAAAAATGCAAGTTTGTTTTGAATAAATGATTTTTGATTAAGAGGGAACTTTGTCTAAGGCAACTCCTGCCTAGGTTGAGGTATTAAGCTGACCGTAGGCAACACATCTACCTGGAGACTTACCTGGAAGTTTAATTGATCAAAACATTTCCTTAAATTATTTCTAATGGAGAAATGTCAAAAAAAATAAAATAAATCATGATTAAGCATATGAGCTTTCTAACTTGTTTGTGAGTGTTTCAGAGAAAGCTAAGGAAAATGAAAAGTCAGAAAAAAAAAGTGAAAACAGGAAACCTGTGTGAAATGCGACCGCATTTTTCCCAAGTGCATTTGAAAATGCGACCGCATTTTTAAAAACAAATGGGGAGTAACAGCTTTTCTTTGACTTGCACGTGACCTAATTGGAAAAGTATAAATAGCTTGACTTAAGCTATTTTCCATTCACCAAACACTAAACCTTTGCATTCAAGTCAAAATCTCAAAACTATCCATATTCTCCATGGTGAAACCGCAAGACCCACGCTCAAAGAAGATGAAGAACATGCAAGGATCATCCTCCTCACCCAAGAACACTCGTTCTTAGAGTGCTCAAGCAACCCACGAATCTGAGGTTACCGTTAGACGGCAAGAAGAGAACATCGAAGCACCCATGCAAGGCACTCGAAGGACGAGGCCCACGGGATTCTCACCGGCGGTCGTGAACCAGGCATCCAACGTTCCAACTCCATCCTGTTCAACAATGCCGGTGACGTCGAGGGGGATGCCGAGTTCATCTACACTAAGACGATTCACGCCCGCCACTGTTGTTCGCCAAACCCAAAAGCCCGCCACTCAATAGTTCAGGAAACGTTCGCGGGAGTGGTTTGAGATGATCCGAGAGATGGGTGCCGAGAGACGAGCTGCCCTTGAAGAAGAAGGGAATCAACAAGATGAAGAAAAAGCCGCCAAGGCAGCTGAAAGCTCTCGGCAAGGAGAAGCTTCAATGGGTAAGGTCTCCAAACCTTCAACTAACCCCTCTTTCTCTTGTAGGACCAAGCCTGTTGTTACTTACAGTGCAAGAAAGAGGAGCCCAAAGAAAAATGTGTCTGAAAAGCCGCTTGAAATTCAACCCCTAAAAACCGCAAGGATGCCTCCCGATGTATTCGAAGAAATAATCCACCAAGCAGTGGCAAAGGCCCTTGAGATTGCAGAGGGGTATAAGGCTGAACAAGATGCTTTGAAAGAGGTTGAAGCGGAGAGAGAGATGGAAAATAAAAAAATGGCTGAGGAAGACAAGTTTGTAAAGGAAATAGATGAGTACAAATAGAAAATAAGGAGAGAAGGAGAGCTAGAGGCCGAGAGGGCCATAGAAGCAGAAGAAGAAAGAAAATATGAGGAAAACCTCAGGAGGGCAACCATGGATTTGCAACTCCTTGAGGAAGAGAAAAAGAGAAGGGAAGAAATAAAAGAAGATGAAAAAAAAGGAATGAAGCTGAAGACTTCCTTTCAGCCTTTGAGCCGCTACACAAGGCTCAAAGTGAAGCTGAAGTGCTGCAAGGAAGGGTAGATGAAGAGGCCCAACAGGGGCCAAGAGAAGAAAGTTTAGAAAAAAAAGAAGAAACAGAAAAAGAAGTAGAAGGCCAGAATGCGACCGCATCTGGACCGCATTTTGAAAAATGGCGAGCCGAGGCCACCATTGTTCAGCAAGCTGAAGAGGTTTTTGAGCCTCTATACACACATGACCTACCAGCTGCTGATAGCACCTCTTCGGGAGAGAAGAGGGTCGAAGAAGAAAAAGAAGACGAGGAGGCCGAAACCTCTAGTGATTCTGATTCTGATACAGAATCTGATTCATAGGTAAAGGAGCTGGATGATGACAAAGTCCCTATCTCTGCAGCATTGAGAAGAAAGAGAAAGAGAGAGATAAATGCTGAGAGGAGGATAAAGAACAAAAATGACCCAATATTTGCCAAGAGGCCGAGGACAAGGTCCATGGATGCCTATCGTGCAATTCCTCCTACCATCTCACCCGCCAAGCCAAAGGAAAAATCGCCCAAGGCCGCATCCCCAAAAAATCCAATCCCCGAGGTATTTACAGATATTAATTTTTAGGAAAGGATGGAGATCATGAAGAAAAAAGATTTCCTCAACGAGAAGGGATTCTCTAACAGAGCAGGAGCACTGCCAGAGTTTGTAAGTAGAGTTATCTTCTAGTAAAGTGGCAGGAGTTCTGTGCTCACCCTCAGGAGGCTGTTGTGCCTTTAGTTCGAGAGTTTTACATCGGCCAGAGGGAGGAGAGCATTAGCATGGCGGTGGTGAGGGGGAAGATGATTAGTTTCTCCCTAGTCGACATCAATAGGGTGTACAAGATCAAGGCACCTCTGAACCCAAGATGGAATGATGTGATCAGGAACCCTTCGACCAAGAAAATGAAGGAAACACTTAAACTTGTGGCCAACAAAGGGGTCCAATGGTAAGAATCGCAGACGAAAGTGAAGTCTCTAGTGTCAAGCGACTTAAAGCCAGAATCAGGATTGTGGCTTCACTTCATCAAGAACCGTTTGATGCCAACCACCCATGACAACACAATTTCAGTGGATAGAGTGGTGCTACTCTATTGCCTTATGATGGGGTTGGAGATCAACGAGGGGAGCATTATTAGGGATGAGATCTTAGCTTGTGGACGGAAAAGGGCAGGCAAGCTTTTCTTCGGCTCACTCATCACCCAACTCTGTCAGAGGGTGAAGATTTTTCCAGGCAAGGACTTGTCCTTAATAGGAAAGCTCCAAAATAATAACATCCAGAGTTAATAGGAAAGCTCCAAAATAATATAGCCTATCCATTGACTTGTCCTTGATAGGAAAGCTCCAAAATAATAACATCCAGAGGAAGGATAAAGCCTCCACATCACAGGCCACTCCTCAATCAGGGTCGAATATAGCCTATCCATCCCAGCACACTCCTTTTACAGGGCCTTCACCAGCATCAGAAGCCCTAGGCATGGTCCACCACCAGTTAGATCAAATTAGGGAGAACCTGAAGACTTATTGGAGCGGGATGAAGCTACTAGAGAGTTTTATCTCTATATCACCCTGTGTATCGCTCTGGTCTTTCCTAATTTTGCTCGATCATTGCTGCCGCAAGAAGAGAATGATTCTAATGAAGAGGAAAATGAAGAGAATGGAGAGAAAGAGTTCCTCGGACGAGGAATAAGGGAGTTTTCTGATCCCCTTTGACTGAATTTTTTTGTGAATAATATTGTTTCCTGTTTTGTTGATTGCTGTTTTTTTTTTTTTTTTTTTTTTTAATTTTAACATGTTTAAATTCTGTTTTTAATTGTTTAGTTGTTGTTTTTAATGGTTTTTAATGTTTAGTTGTTAATAGTTTTGATCATAGGATAGTTTAGTTAGTTTGTGGATAGTTTAGGTTAGAAAAACTTGGGTTTTTAGATCTCTTCCTGAAAATTCTGCTTGCTGTTTTTTTAGCTTTACCTATGATATTTTTGAAAAAAAATCCAACTTTAGAGAATATTTGCTTTAAAATGTTTTGGAAGAAAAAACATGTTTCAAAGGAGTTTTCTTTTAAGCCCTAGATGATGAAAACTAGAGCTTTGTTCTATCTCAAAAGTGTCACCGTCTCAACTGAGTTGTTTTCTAGTCATAGGCTTTCTATTAGTCTTTTTCTTTACAAAATTTTCTTAGAGTCTAAACTTTCTCGTGTTTAACCTTTCTAACACTCTAGGAGAGTTTAGCCATGATGTTTTGAAAACAAAATGCCTCATGTTAAGCCCATGACTAAAAAACAAACCAATGAGGACATTGTCTACCTTTAAGATTGGGGGGGGGGGTGCTTTATGCTTTACTATGTAAATATTCGTGTAAATTTGTACTGCTGAAAAGAATAGTGCTCAGTATATGAAAACAAAAAGAAAAAATAACTGAGAGTTACTCCTCCTTCCTAGGGTTTACTGAGTAACCAGGGGCATTCATGACACCCATGGTTTGCCACTGTGAAAGGTTTACCTAGGGAAGTGAGTATCACTCCGAGCTTGTGAGCTTTGCTCGTAGCTAGATATCTTCACCACAAAGTGTCGATAAGCTAGAACGAAGGTAAAGATGACAGCAAGGATGCTCTTGGGAGAAAAAAAGGTTGAATAAAAGGAGCACCAACAGTCAAATAAGTTTGGGGGGAGATGAAAAAGGTCTAGTAATTCATATATGCTTTTGTTTTCCTAAAGATTGTTTTCTTAAACTAAAAGGACTACACTAGGCTCTATGAGTGATGTGCAAATTTCTTACCGCAAGTGTACGGGTCAAGTAATAATATAGTGAATGTGATATTTGAATGTCGTCCTCTGGATTGGTTTCTAATCAATCTTAATTACCGAAAATAGTCTTGCCCAATTTTATTTAGGGAACCAAATAAAGTGAGAATGAAAGTAAAGCAAACACAAAACAATGCAAAATTTGACAATCCAATGGAAACAATAGTCTTAGGGATGTGATGTCACCAATTGGGATTATGGATTAATTAATGGATTAACAACATGCTACGATTCATAAATCTTGGTAAACTAAAATCACACATATCTCTCCCGAGCATACATGATTCTCCCACATGCAATTGAACCCGATATCCCTATCTAAATTCAATAAACATACAAGGCAATAAGGATAACCTTTTTAACGATTTCTAGAATTAACTATAATCTCCCGATTTCTAGCTAAATCCTAGTTATGCATAATGATTTCTAAGCTAAATCCTCTCTTCCGAGTTAGATTCAATCACAAACATCAACCAATTTATGGCTGGTAAATTGAAAGTATTAAGGACACAAATATGCATAAATGAAATCAGTAGCATAAAACCATAAAATCAATCCATAACGTGCCCAACGACTACATCAACCCCTAAGAATTCAACTTAGCTACACATAATCCTTATTACAACATAAACTAAGTATGAATCAGCCATAAAAACTAACTAAAATAAGGGATAAAGGAAATTAAACACTATGTAGGCCTGAACCGTACATCCCCGAGACGATCCCCACGAACAATGTCTTCAATTCCCTTTTGCTCCACTTGTTTCAGCCCTCAAATCAGTCTATTTGCTCTGTTTTTCGACTCTAGAGTGTCCAAAAAGAAGTCCCCAATCAGCCCTAATCGAAAATTATAAATAGGCTAAATTTTTGTCGTAGTGTCGAGACTTTGAGGAGACAGCGTCTCGACGTTGTCGCCTTATCGCAAAATCGGGAATGGAAAAACACACAGCGTCGAGACGCTAGGGTCACAGCATCGAGATGCTATGACCTGCTCTCAGATAAGGAAAGGCAGCGTCGAGACGCTCAAGGAGCAGCGTCGAGACGCTGGTCTGCGGATGACTTTAGTTTGACTTCTTCTTTTTTGATTTCTTTTTTCTTCGTTAACCTCTTTTCACCCCCCGAACATCCAATTGGCTCCAATATTAATTTCCTACAAGTACAACATGAAAATGCATAAAATTTTGTGTAAAAATTAATAATAAAATGCATAAAATTTGGCCAATAAATCATAAAAGACTAGCTAAATAAATTAGGGAAAACTAGCTAGCTATGATCGCTATCAAACACCCCCAAACTTAAGCTTTTGCTAGTCCTCGAGCAAACTAAAAATCTAGCATACAATAGAAGAATGGATGCAACAAACATAACTCAATCCTCAAGGCTCAAAGGTCAATAGTCAAGCAAGCAAGAGACATGCACATAAGGACCAATGAGGGAGACAAATTAAAAGTTTTCCAAAATTAACTTGCACAAGCGAGATCTAACTTAACGAGATCAGACTCTACTAGTCCGGGATTGGATTACTAAACTCTCAGCTCATCTTCCCTCTACAGTGGCATTAAGGTTTCACTAACGAGTTAATGGAACAAATTAATTTGTTTTCCTCCATACTTAGGTGCTTATAATTGAAACTTAAACCGAGCATTTATATGTGACACTAGCTTTCACACACCTATTGCAGAGACCCTTAACTTGAGTTTTCTCTGGTTGGCCTAACTGATCACAACAGGGGTAGCTCTTTTTGCCTAAATCTTTATTACTCATTGCAAACTGTGCACAAGCCATGACATAATAATTTATTTTCTTTCAAAAGTAACAACAAGAATGATTTTTCTTTCATGATCATGATAAGCATATATTCTTTTCTTTCCTCCTAAGCAAGATTAAACATGCTAATTTGCAAAAAATTAACTCTTTAACTCTTCCCTACACCTATCGAGGTGACAACAAGCATATGAACCTAATAATTTGCTCTTAATCATTCAAATCCAAATCTAGTCAAGACAAATACTCTACTCATGCAAGACATCTCGTAGAAAAAGTTTAAAAAGTCTCCCTTTTTGGGCACTCATGCTTCCAACTCATTGCAAGCTTGAAAATTGACAAGAAAGCTTATCCTAGGACATCATAGTCATGCAAAAATAGCATCCAGAAAACAACCATATGTGTAATTCAAAGAAAGCTCAAAACTATAGTCCGAACTCAGATGCTCAAGGGCTCCACAAACATGCTATTCCACCCCCAAACTTAAAACATGCATAGTCCTCAATGTATAACGAAAATAAGGCGTAATCAAGCATGAGAATAATAAAATAATGGAAGGAGTGAACAATACTGCCCTGGAATGATGATGACCTCTTTTATGGAGGCTTGAAAGCAAAGGAGAAACTGGAACCACGACCTACAAAACAAAAACAACAAATCAAACTCAAAAAGAAAATCACAACTAAACTTACTTGGGTTGCCTCCCATAAGCGCTTGTTTAACGTCATTAGCTCGACGTGCTGACCAAATAGGCATCAAGGTGGTCTAATGTCAGGTGTCTCATCAACAGTTCTCTTCTTAGCACCTTTCTTATACCCCACCAACATAGCTTTTGATGTGTTTTGAGGGTCCTCAAAAGCTTTTAGGATCTCCTTTTCTTGTTGGACTCTGATGATCAGCTCACTGCCTCAATATCAATTATGACTCTCCCTGTAGCAAGGAATGGTCTCCCTAATATGATAGGCATGACAGGATTCTCTTTAATATCTAAAACAAAGAAATCAACAGGAAGGAAAAATCTACCTACTTTGATCAGCACATTCTCAACAATCCCATGTGGACTAACCACAGACTGGTTAGCCAACTGGAGTCTAACAGAAGTAGATTTTATTTCTCCTATATTCAGCTTTTTGCACAAAGATAATGGAATAATGTTTATGCTAGCCCTTTAAATCACATAGTGCTCTACATGTAAAACTCCCTAGATCAGACAATTTCTCTGGTATTTTCTGTTGGACACGAGCATTGCATGTCGATGCAAGGTATACAGTCTCCATCTGCTTTTCCTTCTTCTTTTTGTTGAGCCATTCCTTCATGAACTTCTTATAATGAGGCATCTGCTCCAATGCACCTGCAAAAGGAATATTAAAGTCAACCCTGTAAAAGCATCAAGAAACTTATTAAACTGAGCCTTAGAATTCATCTTTTTCCTATTCTTCGACTTAGGAACTAAAGCAGTAGGATAAGGGATAGAGGGCTCAGGTATAAGCTTTTCAGCTTCGTTTGAGCTGGTGTCCTCCCCAACTTCTCCAGTGAGTGCCTCAGTTTCAATAGTCTCATCCTCTTCAGCTACTTGAGTCTCCTCCTCGTGATGCACAGTGACGGCCTTGCAGTACTCCAATGAAGATTTCTCCTGTTCAACTGGGGCTTACCTTTATTCATAGTGTTGACAACATTTACCAGTTGTCCCAACTGAGTCTATATGTTCTTGATGGCTGCAAAATGACCATTGACAGTGGTGTTTATGGCAATCACGGCCTCCTCGAGCTTATTTGACCTGTTACTTGATTCTGCAATAAAAGCTCCAACGAGATCCTCTAGAGATTTTTTTTCTTTCTTGACTTTGAGGGGTAAAGCCAGGAGGATTCAAAACATTCTTATTATTTGCATACGAAAAATTCTCATGATTCCTATTACTAGGGTGATAATGTGTAGGTGCATAATTATTATTGTACCCCTTAGAATTAAAATTTGAAACGTACTGAACCTGCTCGAGATTTTCCTCTTGAGTCTGAGATGCAAGGGTAGCTGCAGACTCAATCGATTGAGCACTCCCTGTACCTGAAAACTTTAAAAATGCATTAGCAAGGGAAGACATCTGGGCCTGAAGTGCACTTACGTTGTCAATCACGAACACTCCAGCAGCAATCTTTTTCGTTCTCGACTGCTCAGATTGCCACTGATAGCTATTGGTGGCCATTTCCTCTAGTAAAGTCCTAGCATTCTCAACAGTTTTGGACAACAGAGTCCCACCTGCAGTTGCGTCAACGATAGTTTTTTTACTAGGAGTTAAGCCATTATAAAATAATTGAACCTGAAGCCAGTCGGGATAGCCATGCTGAGGGCACTTCCTCAGCAGCTCTTTAAATCGCTCCCAAGCCTCGAACAACTGCTCATCAAACTGCTGCTGGAACGTCCCAATCTCGGTCCCCAGCTTGACTGTCTTGGCAGGAGGGAAGAATTTCTTTAAAAATGCCTGGACTAAAGCATCTCAGGCGGTAATGCTTGTAGACACCGTATTTGATCCGGCTTGATTTTTTGTAATAATGTTTGAAGTTTTTCAATATTTGGTTACACTTTGTTTTTTGGTATGCCAACAAGAGCATAGCTCAACTGGCATAAAATCGTATTGATAACCACGAGGTCTATGGTTTGAATCCCCTTTCCCACATATTATCAAAAAAATTGTTTTTTTTTTTTTTTTTTTTTTTTTGTTTTCATTGTTTATTTTCATTTTCATTTTACTTTCTTTTTTATTTATTTCCTTATCTTTTTGTTTTTTTATTTATTTAATTTAATTTAATTTTATTTCATTTAATTTTATTTATTTAATTTAATTTTATTTCTTTATTTCGCTTTATTATTATTATTATATTTATTTATTTATTTATTATGTTTTATTTTTATTTTGTTTTGTTTTATTTTTATTTACTTTATATTTTATTTTCATTCTATTTTTATTCTATTATTTATTTTATTTATTTATGTATTTATTATTTATTTAATGTATTTATTTATTACTTATTTATTATTTATTATTTTTATTATTTTTATTATTTTTTTTTCTCTTCTTAGTTTCCCTCTCCTATTCTTTCTCCCTCTCCCCTATTCTTTCTCTCTCCCCTATTCTTTCTCCCTCCCCCATTTTCTTCTCCAACTCCCACTCTTTCCACCCCAAATTAGCAAGGTCTTTTAGTATAGGGGGGGGGGGAGATGGAGGAAGACAACAAGAAAGACACAAAACAAGCAAGGAAAAAGAAGGACACAAAAAAAATAAGAATAGTGAAAGAGCTTAGAGAGAGAAAGTGAGTTTGAGAGAAAAAAATAGAGTTTGGAGAAGGATTTTCAAAAAACCAAGCCTACCGCCGCCACTCACCGCCGTACCGCCGCCGACGCCACTGCCGCCGCTGCTTTCCGTTGATTCCAATAAAGGTCCTAAGTGAGGGCTAAGTGAAAAAGGGGAGGGAAAGTGGAAGAGAAAAAAGAAAAAGAGAGGGAGGGAAGTTGGGGAAGAAGAAAGAGGAACGTGAACAAGGTGGGTCCCACATTTTAAATTCTTTTGTCTTTCCACTTCTCTCTCTTATTATTTTTCTTATAATTATTATTATTACCATTATTATTATTCCTCGTAAAACAAGAAAAGAAACTTTTTTTTTTCCATTTTTTTTATGTATCCAAACTTTTCCATTTTTTATTTTGGCCATGAATTTGAGTTTCCAAATCAATATCTTTTGGTTTTATATTAAAATCAATTTCAATTTTAATTAAATTGAGAATGTCTATGGGCTTTAGTTAAATTGGAGTTCAATTTCAATTTTGGTTTACATAAATCAATTTCAATTAGGCTCTAACATGAAATTTCTAATTTGAATTTCACATTGGTCTTAATTGACTTGAATTTGAATCAATTTCTTTAATTCACATTAAAGATCTCAATTCCGTTTCAATTTAATTTTTATTTGAAGCTTTGATTTCAATCCCATTTTGATTCTAAATTTGAATTTTCAATTTAATTTCTTTTAGGATTTTAAAAAATCAAAGTCAATTTGGTTTAATTTTGATTTCAATTCAATTTGATTCTTGGTTTTAAATTAACACAATTTCAATTTCGTTTTGGTTTGAAAGTTTCAAATAGAATTTTAATTTTTCTTTGGTTGATTTTAATTTGAATAAAATCTCAAATTGGTTCAATTTGTAATTCTGATATTCACAAATGAATTTCGATTTGATTTTAATTTTCAAAATTGATTTCAATTGGATGTAAATTGGGTTTCTTAAATAAATTTCAAAATAGGTTTTGATTGAAAATTTTGAAGTCAATCTTAATTTGGTTAATATTTGAATTCCTTCAAATGATTTAGAAATGAAAATACTCAAATGAATTTCAAAGTGAATTTTAAATTGGTATTTAAATTTGAACTGTTTAAATAAATCTCAAATGGGATTTAATTTTAAGTTTCAAATTGGATTTCAAGAAAAGTTTTTTAAAGTTGATTATGAAAACTTTAAGCTAATTTTGTCTAAGAACGGGTATTTAAGCTGACCGAGAGGGAACCTGGAAATTAGCCTAAATATTTTTGCAATCAACTTGAATTTGGTCTTAATTTAGAATTTTTGAAACCAACTTCAATTTAACTTCAAATTGGAATTTGTAAAACTATTTCAAAATGACTTTTAAACTGAGATTTCGAATTGAATTTCAATTTGGTTTTAGTTCGAATTTCTAACTGATCTAACTTTCTTTCAATTAATTTCAAATTCCTTATTTTATTTTTTAATTTTTTAATTTCTAATTAGTTTTTCAATGTGGAAAATAAAAAAGGATTTCTTTTTGTTGAATGGTGTCATAAAATCATGTAAAGCCTATGACGGAGTTGAAATAATTTTCAAATTCTTGGGGTGAAAGATTTTCCTTAATTGGGAAATTTATACGTGATAATAAAGTTATGGGTTAACCCAACTCACAAAATTAAATCCTTACTTTATTTAAAGATAAGGTGAAATTAGTGAGACATTTAATTTTCAATTTTCATTTTTTTCCCCAAATTTTATTTGTTTATTTTTTTGTTAAGACATGGACCTTTGTTTAATGAATTCGAGTAATAAAATAAAATGTTTTCAAACGGGTGTTGTAGGGTGCTGATACTTCCCCTACACACAACTGACCCCCGAACCTAATTTTTAATTTTCAAAGACCGGTTTTTCTTTAAAATGGGTGACCAATCACACCCCAAGATGATTGGTGGTGACTCCAAACCTCTCATCTCGAAAGAGACCCTTAGGAAAGGACGTCGGCCGCTCCGCGTCGCGATGACGTTGCGACAGCTTGGCGACTCCACTGGGGAGTTTTTTTAAGAGGGTCAATGCCGTTTTCATTTTTTTTATTATTCGATTCATTTTGTTATTTATTTATTTATTATGTGGTCCATCTTATTTTCTGCATAGTTATTGTTGGAGTGACTTGTGTGAATATATTTTGTGCTTTAATGAATGCATTGTTAATTCATATTATATTGTCATACATATCACACACAACCTCAACTCTATACTCGGGCTTTACCATTAGGATTAGGATCGAGGATGTAGTAGTGTCGACCTTTGAAGTGACATAATTGCCCTCGTGCAGGCGCATGAAAAATCCTCACTCAAGTTAGTTCATTTGTTATTTTATAACACTTGGATTAATTTGGGAACCTTTTTATCCATTAGGGTTAGAATTTCTCTACCTCACTTCATATTCATGTCATCATTTTGTATTGTCATAGGTTTCAAAGTCCACTCTTTTAGGTGTCACTTGTTTTTTTTTCTTGTTTTTCTTGTTTTTTTTTTTAAAAAAAAGCTTAAACTTTAAGTTTTCTTTTCAATAATCTAAGTTTTGTAAAAGAAAATTCTTTTAAATTAAAGTTTAAACTTGTTTTCTAAAAGAAAGTTCTCTTTTACAGGATTAAAGTTTCGTTAAAGAAAATTCTTAAAAAAAAGCTTAGACTTTGTAAAAAAGGTTCTCTTTTAAAGGATTAAAGTTTTTTCAAAGAAAATTCTTTAGAAAAGTTTAACTTTGTTTAAAAAAAACTGCTTTCTTTTCAAGAATTTAAGTTTTGTCAAGAAAAAATTCTTTGAAAACTAAAAGTTGAACTTTGTTTAAAAAAAAAAAAAGAAGGTTTTTTTTTAAAAGAATTTAAGTTTTTTCAGAAAAAATTCTTTGAAAACTAAAATTTGAACTTTGTTTTTTTTTAAAAAAAAAAAGAGTTTTTTTTTTTAAAATAAAAAGAATTTAAGTTATGTCAGGAAAAAATTCTTTGAAAGCTAAAATTAAGACTTTGCTTGAAATTCTAAAGAGTTTAAAGTTCTGTCAGAATAAAAGTTCGAGTTTTGTTTACAGGAAAATTTTCTTTTAAGAGTCTAAGTTTTATTTTATTTTTCTTCAAAACAAAAATTTTCTTTTTTAGCTTAATTTTTGTTTTGAAAGAGGGGTTTTCTTTTAAATAAAAAGTTAAATTTTGACAAGACAGAAATTTTTTTAATTGGTTAAAGAGTTTGTTTCTCTGTTTCAAAAGGGTTTTAAGAAATTGAAGTCTTGCCAAAACAAAAAAAAAAAAAAAAAAAACTTTCTTTAAGGGAAAAACTTGTTTTCTAAAAAAGTCTTTCTATTGGAGAAGTACATATTTATACATCCTTTTCATTTTAGATTTTTACTCTCCATTTTCTTTATTTTCTTTAGAATCTATCCCAAGGAGCGTTCTTTCGACATTCCATTTGATTTTTTTTTCCTTTCTTATTTCATTTGAAGTCGTCTTTGGTATTTAGTTCATTCATACAATTTAGTTTGGGTCCTGCATCATGTTTTGGAATTAGTAGTGTCGACCTTCGAGGGGATTGTGAATGCTCCCGTGTAGGCACATGAAAGGTCCTCCCCATTTTTCATGACATTAAGTAGTTTTCTCACATTTTCAAATTAAATTCATTTCTCCATGGTACTATCTTACTTTTTTTTAAATGAAGTAATGTCGACCTTCGAGGGGATTGCGAATGCTCCCGTGTAGGCGCATGAAACTCTATTTTAATTTAAAGCGGTAGTTAATTATTATTTCCTTACATTTTCTTTTTCTCCATTATTTTGTAGATATATTCATTTTTTTCCCTCAATAATAAAATTTCATTCATTCATGCATCTCATACTGTTCTTTCTTCTATTTCTTTTTTACTTACTCTAAGACTTTTCTTTTAAAAATAAAAATAGAACAATAAAATAGCTCGTTCAACAAGAGTCTACCACACTAGGCGTAGAACAAGGATTATGGAAGAAAAGGGTGAACAAGAGAGGACTAAGCGAGACATTGAGGAAATCAGGGAAAAGGTTGATGCAATCATTGCCGCTTTAGAAAATGGCTAAATGATTGCAGATACGACTACACCAGACACTCCGATTGGAAACCCTCAAGCTGGCCTAACATTTCCACCCAGTTTCGCTTCACATGTTTGTACGACAGCAGAGGCGTCCATGCCACAACACACTACCTATAACCCCTTATATGACATACCTGTTGGGCAGTACCCTTTTCCATCATTTAAAGAAGGCCAAGTCCCCCAAATCCCCATGGCTAGCCAAGCTGGTGCTTCTTATTTCAAACCAGAATTTTCAAAAATACCTTTTGCGGTCCCTAACTTAGATGACCCAGAAGTAAAGAAGGAGTTAACCGCGCCCTTTAATGAAAAACTTGAAGTTTTAGAGGAATGATTGAGGGCAGTCGAGGGCACTAGTGTTTTTGGAAACATGGATGCCACTCAATTATGTTTAGTTCCAGACGTTGTGATCCCACCGAAATTCAAACTTCCTGAATTTGAGAAATACGACGGGACAACATGCCCTAAAAGTCACATTGTTATGTACTGTAGGAAGATGGCAGCGCACGTTCATAATGATAAGCTGCTCATACATTGCTTTCAAGATAGCTTAAAGGGTCCAGCTGCCCGTTGGTATATGCAGTTGGATAGTTCACATGTTGTCACATGGAAGAACTTGGCTGATTCCTTCCTCAAACAGTACAAGCACAATATTGATTCTGCTCCCGATCGACTGGACTTACAGAGGATGGAAAAGAAGAGTACTGAAGACTTCAAAGATTATGCTCAAAGGTGGCGGGATACGGCAACTCAAGTCCAACCCCTTTTAACGGATAAGGAGCTTTCTGCCATGTTCATCAACACCTTAAGGTCCCCATTCTATGAACATATGGTTGGAAGTGCGTCAACCAATTTCTCCGATATCATGACAATTGGAGAAAGAATTGAGTACGGGATCAAACATGGTAGAATAGCCAAAACCGTTGAATCCTCAGGCACAAAGAAGGGCAACAGTTCAAAGAAGAAGGAGGGAGAAGTACAGATGATAGGGAAGGTGGATAAGTCCCATCGACAAATCCACCAACCTGTCGCACAATATCCTTCGAATTATTTACCTACATACGGATACTATCCACACCAGGTGAATAATGCATCAACGCAGTACTCCCCATTTTATGGCCAAAATACCAGACCCCAAATGAATCAGAATTTTCAGTCTCGTAGACAACAACCAGTCACTCCAAGTCAGCAAAATAATCGAGCACCTTACAAGCAAGCCCAATTTGATCCGATTCCGATGACATATATTGAGCTCTTGCCTTAGTTAATTCAGAACCATCAGTTGGCACCCAAGCCTGTTGCTCCACTGCAACCCCCTTATCCAAGATGGTATGATCCGAATGCAAGGTGTGATTACCATGCAGGTGCTGTTGGGCATTCTACAGAAAATTGCACTACTTTGAAGTATAGGGTTCAAGAGCTCATTAAGGGCGGATGGTTAAATTTCAAAAAAGAGGAGGGACCCAGTGTTGATAATAATCCTTTACCAAATCATCAGGTGAATGCAATAGATCAATGTCAGGATATTATAAAAAAGATAGATGTTGCAGAGATCATGACTCCTAAGGAGAAGCTTTTTGAGATTCTCCTCGTTAACGAATATGTATCAATAGAGTATGCACACAAGGACCTTGTTCAAGAAGGATTCAATGATAATTTGACTTGCCTATTTCATGCTGGGGCAAAGGGGCATTCTTTGGAACAATGTCATCATTTTCATAGGAGGGTCCAAGAACTGGTGGACTCAAAATTTCTTATGGTCCCCCAAGCCCATCACTAGGAGGATGAAATAGACGTCGTGGAAGAATTGCTGCCTAAAGAAAGTTTGAATTCATCTTTCAAACTGAAGCCACTCACGATCTATTACCATGAGAAGACTACTACTCATGATCCAAAGTCGATCACCATTCAGATGTCGGCTCCTTTCAAGTACAAGAGTTCTAAGGCAGTACCATGGAGTTATGAGTACAAAGTAACTATTAACTCAGAGACGCCACCACTTCCAGTTGACAACATTTCCGGAACGGGAGGCGTAACATGGAGTGGGAAATGCTACACTCCAGATCAGTTATTGAAGTGCTCAAAGAATACAATAGAAGAGAAAAATGAGAAAGTTGAAGGTAATGCTGATAGCAATGTCAAGCCTAAAGAAACAACAGTGATGAAGAAATCAAGGGGCAAGCAGACTGTGTCCGAAGAAGAAACTCAAGAATTTCTAAAGTTGGTTAAGCAAAGTGAATACAAAGTAGTGGAACAGCTAGCTCACACGCCTGCTAAGATTTCCATATTATCTTTGTTGCTATCCTATTATTCGCATCGAGACACGATATTGGAAGCTTTGAATCAAGCATATGTTTCCAAGGACATCACTTCAGATGGTTTAGATAATATCGTGGGGAACATAACTGCTCACAACACCATAACTTTCACTGATGATGAGATACCGCCCGAAGGCACAGGACACACGAAGGCACTTCATATTTCAGTCAAGTGCAAGAACTTTTTAGTAGCAAAAGTCTTAGTGGATAATGGTTCTTCTTTGAACATAATGCCAAAATCAACGCTCAAAAGATTGCCAGTGGATATGTCTCATATGAGGCCAAGTACCATAGTAGTAAGGGCCTTCGATGAGGCACGCAGTCAGGTGGTGGGTGACATTGAGATTCCAATACAAATCGGCCCATGCACATTTAACATAACCTTCCAAGTTATGGATATCCCCTCTGCTTACAGTTTCTTATTAGGGCAACCTTGGATACATTCTGCAGGAGCTGTCCCATCATTGCTGCACCAGAAACTCAAGTTTTCAATTGGAAGGAGCCTAGTAATTGTATCTGGTCAGGAGGATATCTTGGTTTCTAGGCCAGCTTCAATGCCATATATTGATGCAGCAGAGGAAGCTTTTGAGTCATCATTTCAAACATTCGAGGTGGCAAGTGCTACGAAACTATATGGGGAAGGCAAGAAATCTAAATCTCGATCTTCAGTCAAGACGTTCAAAGTAAGCAACAGTCATTTAGATGACGTTTTAAGCCTATCAAAAAATACAAAAAGATTTGGGCTTGGATATAAGCCGAATAAAGCAGACATGATCAGGGTACATAAGCGAGAAAAAGAGAGACGTTTGGCCAGATTTGAAAGTTGCGAACCAGAATATGGAGAAAAAGTCATTCCTCATCTCTACCACTCGTTTGAAAGTGATGGTATAATTCGTCAAGGAGATTTTGCAGTTGCAGTAGTAACTAAAGAGGAAGAAATGGGTCCGTGGATCTACCCCTGCCCAGAAAACTTCGAGCTCAACAATTGGATTACTATTGAATTACCGTCATTTGTTGTTAAGATGTCAAAGTAATTGACCACTTTTTATTGTTTTTTACAATTTCAATTTTCAATTTCAAGTTAGGTTAGTCATTTTACTCATTTCATTTTCCACACTTCTTTCTATGTGTTCAAGTAAATTTCATCATTCAATGAAGGTTTTAGTTCATTTCCTTTTGCTATTGCATATTACACTCTCCATGGTAAAATATTTACTCTTCTTTTCTTCTTTTTTTCAAATTATCAACATCTTAAGCAGTAATACTGAGATTGAATGTGCAAACGATTCTCAATACGAACTTGATATTCCTATACACAATGTTGAGTCTGACGAGGAAGAAGAAGATTTTGAACCTAGTGCTGAGTTGTTAGAAATGATAGAGGAAGGGGAAAAAGCGTTGGGCCCCCATGAAGAGTTAACAGAGATAATTAACTTGGGATCACAAGCAGAAGTTAAGGAGGTTCAAATTGGCACTAATGTCTCTACAGGAACTCGCAAAAAGCTTATTGATTTGCTCACGGAATATGTCGATATCTTTGCTTGGTCCTATCAAGACATGCCTGGGCTAGACACAAATATTGTAATGCATCATTTACCACTCAAACCCGAGTGCAAACCAGTAAGGCAAAAGTTGCGAAAGATGAAGCCGGACATGTTAATCAAGATAAAGGATGAAGTCAGGAAACAAATTGATGCTGGATTTTTTACTGTGTCCAATTGCCCTGAATGGGTTGCAAACATTGTTCCTGTACCAAAGAAGAATGGGCAAGTTAGGATGTGTGTGGATTATAGGGATTTAAACAAAGCAATCCCTAAAGATAATTTTCCACTCCCTCACATTGATGTGTTGGTAGATAACACTACTGGTTTCTCTACTTTCTCTTTTATGGATGGTTTTTCAGGCTACAATCAAATAAAAATGGCACCTGAAGATCAAGAAAAAAACTACATTTATTACATTGTGGGGAACATTCTGCTACAAAGTTATGCCATTTGGTTTGAAAAACGTTGGGGCCACCTACCAGCGAGCCATGGTTACGTTATTCCATGATATGATGCACAAAGAGATTGAAGTGTATGTAGATGATATGATTGCCAAGTCGAAAGAAGAGGAAGAACATACAACCGTTCTTCGCAAGTTGTTTGATCGATTGAGAAAGTTTCAGCTCAAGCTCAATCCAAGCAAATGTATATTCGGGGCAACCTCTGGTAAATTGTTAGGATTTGTGGTTAGCCAAGAAGGTATCAAGGTTGACCCTGACAAAGTTAAGGCAATTCTGGAAATGCCGCCTCCGCAAACACAGAAAGAAGTTAGAGGATTTTTGGGTCGGATAAATTATATTGCCAGGTTCATAGCGCAATTGACCACAACATGTGAGCCTCTTTTCAAGTTGCTTCGCAAAAACAATGATGACATTCGGAATGAAGATTGTCAAACAACATTTGATAAAATTAAGCAGTATTTACGAAATCCACCGATCCTCGTACCACCAGTGCCTGGACGTCCATTCATTTTGTATCTCACCGTAACAGAAAGTGCAATGGGATGTGTACTGGGGCAACATGAGGACTCTGGTAGGAAAGAGCGAGCTATATACTATATGAGCAAAAAGTTCACCAGTTGTGAAACCAAGTACTCCTCGATGGAAAAAACTTGTTGTGCTCTTGCTTGGGCTGCACGTCGCTTAAGGCAATACATGTTGTATTACACGACATGGCTTATTTCAAAAATGGAGCCTGTGAAATACATCTTCGAGAAGCCATCTTTATCGGGACGAATTGCAAGGTGGCAAGTTCTTTTATCCGAGTATGACATCACATATGTGACTCGAAAGTCAGTAAAGGGGAGCACTCTAGCTGATTATCTGGCACAACAACCTATAGAGGACTATGAGCCGATGAAGTTCGACTTCCCTGATGAGCATATCCTCACTGTAGCAACAGAGAAAGAAATATTGAATCCAGATATGTGGACCACGTTCTTTGATGGGGCTTCAAATGAATTGGGTCACGGAATAGGCACAATATTAATATCGCCTCGAGGAGAATTATTCCCTTTCACTGCTAAGTTGTGTTTTGATTGCACGCACAACATGGCTGAATACGAAGCTTGTTCAATGGGCATTCAAGCTGCTCTAGATATGAAGATTGAAAGGCTTCAGGTCTTGGGGGACTCTTTGTTAGTGATTCATCAGCTAAGAGGAGAATGGGAAACCAGAGATGCTAAATTATTGCCTTACAAGTAACTTATAACAAGATTATCTCAACAGTTTGATCAAATTACTTTTGATTATTCCCCAAGAGAGAATAATCGGATAGCAGATGCATTGGCTACTCTAGCAGTCATGTTCAATATGGATTTTGATGAAGGGGTCCAACCAATTAAAATCGAAAAGCGAGATGTTCCTGCCTCCTGCATGAATATTGAGAATGAGTCAGATGACAGGTCGTGGTTTCAAGACATCAAATAGTATATGAAATGTCGAACCTATCCTCCTAATGCATCAGAGAAATGACAAGCGAACTCTGAGAAGATTGGCAATGCAATTCTTCTTGAATGGGGAGATACTTTACAAAAGAAACTATGACATGGTACTGTTAAGATGTGTGGACGCCACAGAAGGCTAACCAGATTAGGAAAGAAATCCATGAGGGAATTTGTGGTACCCATGCAAATGGGCATATGATGGCTAGACAAGTTTTGAGAGCTGGTTATTATTGGCTGACAATGGAAACGGATTGCATTAAGTATGCAAGAGAATGTCATAAATGTCAAATTTATGCAGACAAGACTCATGCTCCTTCATCCGAGTTACACATTTTAACTGCTCCTTGGCCTTTCTCTATGTGGGGAATAGATGTGATTGGACCCATTGATCCTAAAGCTTCAAATGGACATCGATTTATCTTGGTGGCCATAGATTACTTTACCAAATGGGTGGAGGCAGCCTCTTATCGTGATGTGACAAAAGGGGTCGTGATCAAATTCATCAAGAAGGAGATCATTTGTCGATACGGCCTCCCTGAGACCTAATATCAGATAACGCTAGAAACTTGAACAATAAGATGATGAGTGAGCTATGTGAACAATTCAAGATTAATTATCTCAATTCCACCCCCTACAGACCAAAAATGAATGGGGCTGTTGTGAATGGGACTGTTGAAGCTGCAAACAAAAACATAAAAAGAATTGTTGAAAAGATGACTATAACGTACAAAGATTGGCATGAAATGCTCCCCTTCGCTCTACACGGCTATCGCACATCAGTTCGTACATCAACTGGGGCAACACCTTTTTCCTTAGTATATGGTATGGAGGTTGTGCTCCCAATTGAGGTGGAAATTCCATCACTAAGAGTTCTTATGGAAGCTAAATTGGAAGAGGCTGAATGGGTCCAGAATCGCTATGAACAGCTCAATTTCGTTGAAGAGAAGAGATTAACAGCATTGAGTAGAGGTCAGCTCTATCAAAGAAGGATGATGAGAGCATATGATAAGAAAGTTCACCCAAGAAGATTTAGAGAGGGAGATCTGGTGCTGAAAAGGATCCTTCCATTTCAAAAGGATCATCGAGGAAAATGGACTCCAAATTATGAAGGACAATTTGTGGTGAAAAAAGCTTTCTCTGGTGGGGTATTGATCTTAACCAATATGGATGGCTGTGAATTATCAAGCCCAGTAAATTCAGACTATGTTCGGAAGTATTATGCATAGATTGTCTGGCTAACTTTCCTAAGGAGGCTAGACAAAGTTACAGAGTATTCAATAAGTGTTTTGGAAAGTTTCATTTCAATCTCAGTAGTTTTGTTTAAAAAAGGTTGTTTATCCCTCACCATCTCCACCCTCTCAATTTGGAGATATTTCTTTTCTTCATTGTGTACTTTATTGATTAATAAAAGATTTGCTTCCTCCATTTTGACGAGTATAGTTGTTAATTTTATGCCAATCACAAATGCAAGTTATGCATGTTACATCACAAGTTCGGGTATTTCATTGTCCAGGCTCTCCACTCTCTTTCAAAAAAAGAAAAAAAAAAGAAAAAGAAAAAGAAAAGAAAAAGAAAAAGAAAAGGAAAAGAGAAAAAGAAAAAGAAAGAAAATAGATTCTTTCAATATAATCGTTGAGGAAAATTGGTCAATCCTTGCCTATTTTACCCTTTTCATGGAAAGTATGTTCGTTGTTATCAGCTATACTCTCAATCAACTACAACCTTTATTTTGACCGTCGTTCATGTGTGCAAAGTTTCAAATTACCATTTCTTTCAAGACAAGGTTCCAATTATCACACTGGGGCAAAACACCCCCTCGTGAAGTAAGAATTCAAAATTACTTACTATGAAACCTTGAGCTTAGCCCACCACGCGTGATTTTTGTGGTAGGCCAACATGAATTACTGATTCACAATTGAACCCTTTGCTAAACTCATCGCGTATAACTGCGTTGAATCTCCATATTTGTCTACCCACTTGAGAGCCTTTTGCTAAGCCTGTCACATCTAACCATGTGGCAAACATTTCAAAATATTCACCCAATATTACTAAGGGACCTTCAGTAGTAATGAAATAGGGATTAAACTTTTACGATTTACCGCTTCATAATTAAGACTTGTAGTTCTTTGAGTATTCCTATATTTCAACTTTGTTCAATCTACACTTTTCCTACCATTTCTATCGTTTATCTTCTCTCGTTTTATTGGAAGGTGACTCCAAGACTAAAGATGATAATCTTGAGAACTTGGACTTAGTAACTTGAGAAGGGGTCTCGAAGTCTCAAATCCTTTCAATAAGTTTGGCGTAAGAAATAACCCTATCATGGTACCAAGGAGCGCTGACAAAGAAACAACATGGAGTGATGACTTAACAAATGGTTGATCTTCTACATGTGATTGTATCATCTGCTAGTCATGGAAACATGTATTTGGCCTAAAAAAAAGAGTTATGAAAAACATAAAAAAGAAAAAGAAAAAAGAAAAGAAAAAGAAAAAAAGAAAAAAGGAAAAGAAATGTACAAGACCAAGATAATTCTTGAAATGCATGATTGGGGCAATCAATGTAGATCAGGAGGTCACACCTCCAAACGATTTGGAGATTTTCTTTGTCAATTATCATTTGGAGCAAGAATCTTCATTGCTACACTGGGGCAAAGCTTTCATCATTATGCTGGGGCAAAACCGTTATTATTAAATTGGGACAAAGGGCCTTCACCACTATACTACAGTAAAGCCATTTTACCATTTATGTAAACTGTTTTAGACTCGGGCAAAGACCAAGTTAAGAGAATCACACTTCTCTTATGAAGAATCTTCCAATCTCGAGCAGTTCTCTACATTCAAGAATAGAAAGTTGAATCACATTTTCATAGAAGAATCACATTCAGATAAAGGACAATCACAGTAATGTGGGTTTTTCATCAAAGATTTCGAGCTGACTTAAAAAAAGAAGGAGATATATGAGATAATCCCTTGAGGAGCTACTCCTTCTCGTAGTGGTTGTCCAAGGAATTGGGGTCACCTTAACAAATATTTTCATTTGAATTATGTTCAATATCTTATTGTTCAAGAGATTTCTTATGAAGGCATTTGTGACCCATGTTTTCTTCCTTCAGTCCTTTCTCTCTTTCTTTGTTGACAACCATTCCCATTTGTCTCTAGGTCAAATTCATCTTCTTGTATCGAACCTTTTTGTCCACTACAAGGCTAAGGTTATGAAGCGTTTAAATCAGGTAAGATGTTTAATGCTATGAATTACCATTGATAGCTCTCTAAACTAGCACATGAGACACTTCTAAAAAACCTACCATACTCGATATGATTGAGCAATCTATGGTTGACATACATGATCTTTTAGGTCGAGCAACTTTGATTGACACATACAATTTTGCTCGAGTGTTGAAAGCATAAAAAAAAAAGAAAAGAAAAAGAAAAGGAAAAGGAAAAGAAAGAGAAAGAGAGGCAATCAAGATCCGAAGATGTCTATTGTTATATATTTTGAAAGCTTCCTTGACTGATAATTTTTAATTTCCTCTCATTAGATTCATGGGTGGCTTAATGTCTTTATTGTCAATGCAATACCAATCGAAAGTTTTCAATGTCTGCGACATCTAAAGCAATGACATTTATTCAATAGACTTCGATAGAAGAGAATCCGAAGTTCAAAGGGTTTCGTGGGAGGAGCATTGGAAAATTCCACTCATAGGACATTTTGCTATGAGACGTTCGAGAGTCTTTAAATCAAGACCTCAAAGTGTTTTGGTTCATCGTCAGCAAAGCAGCTTACTTCACTTCGTCTATGTCTCTCAATCTATAAAGGCGGAACACAAGAAATGAGCTACTTTATAGTTCTGGTTTTCAAAACTCGCTAATTTTGAAGTTTGTGTTTTTGAAACTTGTGCCCTACACATTTTCATGTTGGATGTAAATTTGAATCTCATATATTTAAGCATACTCTACGTTTTGAGATTTTGCAAGTCTATGATTCACTTCTTTGTTGGTTAAATCGAACCCTGCTAGTTAGTGGAGGTCGAAGCCTGGTTGGAGTCAGGTCCATTTAATGTTTTATTTGGTTGGTTAAATCGAACCCGGCTAGTTAGTGGAGGTCGAAGCCTGGTTGGAGTCAGGTCCATTTCATGTTTTATTTGGTTGGTTAAATCGAACCCTGCTAGTCAGTGGAAGTCGAAGCCTGGTTGGAGTCAGGTCCATTTCATGTTTTATTTGGTTGGCTAAATCGAACCCTGCTAGTCAGTGGAGGTCGAAGCCTGGTTGGAGTCAGGTCCATTTCATGTTTTATTTGGTTGGTTAAATCGAACCCTGCTAGTTAGTGGAGGTCGAAGCCTGGTTGGAGTCAGGTCCATTTCATGTTTTATTTGGTTGGTTATATCGAACCTTGCTAGTTAGTGGAGGTCGATGCCTGGTTGGAGTCAGGTCCATTTCATGTTTTATTTTGGTTTGTTAAATCGAACCATGATAGCTAGTAGAGGTCGAAGCCTGGTCTGAGCCAGGTCCATTCCCCTTTTCTTTTGGTTAAATCAAACCTTATCTTAGATTAGAGATGAAAATCTGGTCAAAGTAAGGTTCATTTTCCTTTTCCAATTTTAGGCCATGCTTGGTTTAAGCATGAAGCCCTTCGTTTTATTTTTAACGGAAAATCTTTGCCTTCCCAATACTTTGTCTTTTTCCTTTGTTTACCCTTTCAATCCTTCAAGGATACACAACGGGGGGCAAACTGTAGACACCGTATTTGATCCGGCTTGATTTTTAGTAATAATGTTTGAAGTTTTTCAATACTTGGTTACACTTTGTTTTTTTGGTATGCCAACAAGAGCATAGCTCAACTGGCATAAAATCGTATTGATAACCACGAGGTCTATGGTTTGAATCCCCTTTCCCACATATTATCAAAAAATTTGTTTTTTTTTTGTTTTCATTGTTTATTTTCATTTTCATTTTACTTTCTTTTTTTATTTATTTCCTTATCTTTTTGTTTTTTCTTTATTTAATTTAATTTAATTTTATTTTATTTCTTTATTTCGCTTTATTATTATTATTATATTTATTTATTTATTTATTATGTTTTGTTTTTATTTTGTTTTGTTTTGTTTTTATTTACTTTATATTTTATTTTCATTCTATTTTTATTTTATTATTTATTTTATTTATTTATGTATTTATTATTTATTTTATGTATTTATTTATTACTTATTGATTATTTATTTTTATTATTTATTTTTATTATTATTTTTTTCTCTTCTTCCCCCACGTTTCCCTCTCCTATTCTTTCTCCCTCTCCCCTATTCTTTCTCTCTCCCCTATTCTTTCTCCCTCCCCCATTCTCTTCTCCAACTCCCACTCTTTCCACCCCAAATTAGCAAGGTCTTTTAGTATAAAAGGGAGGGGGGAGATGGAGGAAGACAACAAGAAAGACACAAAACAAGCAAGGAAAAAGGACACAAAAAAAAAGGAGAAGAATAGTGAAAGAGCTTAGAGAGAGAAAGTGAGTTTGAGAGAAAAAAATAGAGTTTGGAGAAGGATTTAAAAAAAACCAAGGCTACCGCCGCCACTCACCGTCGTACCGCTGTCGCCGCTCACCGCCGCTTTCCGTTGATTCCAATAAAGCTCCTACGTGAGGGCTAAGTGAAAAAGGGGAGAGAAAGTGGAAGAGAAAAAAGAAAAAGAGAGGGAGGGAAGTTGGGGAAGAAGAAAGAGGAAAGTGAACAAGGTGGGTCCCACATTTTAAATTCTTTTGTCTTTCCACTTCTCTCTCTTATTATTTGTCTTATAATTATTATTATTACCATTATTATTATTCCTCATAAAACAAGAAAAAAAAACTTTTTTTTTTCCTTTTTTTTTATGTATCCAAACTTTTCCATTTGTCATTTTGGCCATGAATTTGAGTTTCCAAATCAATATCTTTTGGTTTTATATTAATATCAATTTCAATTTTAATTAAATTGGGAATGTCTATGGGCTTTAGTTAAATTGGAGTTCAATTTCAATTTTGGTTTACATAAATCAATTTCAATTAGACTCTAACATGAAATTTCTAATTTGAATTTCACATTGGTCTTAATTGACTTGAATTTGAATCAATGTCTTTAATTCACATTAAAGATCTCAATTCCGTTTCAATTTAATTTTTATTTGAAGCTTTGATTTCAATCCCATTTTGATTCTAAATTTGAATTTTCAATTTAATTTCTTTTAGGATTTTAAAAAATCAAAGTCAATTTGGTTTAATTTGGATTTCAATTCAATTTGATTCTTGGTTTTAAATTAAATCAATTTCAATTTAGTTTTGGTTTGAAAGTTTCAAATAGAATTTTAATTTTTCTTTGGTTGATTTTAATTTGAATAAAATCTCAAATTGGTTCAATTTGTAATTCTTATATTCACAAATGAATTTCGATTTGATTTTAATTTTCAAAATTGATTTCAATTGGATGTAAATTGGGTTTCTTAAATAAATTTCAAAATAGGTTTTGATTGAAAATTTTGAAGTCAATCTTAATTTGGTTAATATTTGAATTCCTTCAAACGATTTAGAAATGAAAATACTCAAATGAATCTCAAAGTGAATTTTAAATTGGTATTTAAATTTGAACTGTTTAAATTAATCTCAAATGGGATTTAATTTTAAGTTTCAAATTGGATTTCAAGAAAAGTTTTTTTAAAGTTGATTATGGAAACTTTAAGCTAAATTTGTCTAAGAACGAGTATTTAAGCTGACCGAGAGGGAACCTGGAAATTAGCCTAAATATTTTTGCAATCAACTTGAATTTGGTCTTAATTTAGAATTTTTGAAACCAACTTCAATTTAACTTCAAATTGGAATTTGTAAAACTATTTCAAAAGGACTTTTAAACTGAGATTTCCAATTGAATATCAATTTGGTTTTAGTTCGAATTTCTAAATGATCTAACTTTCTTTCAATTAATTTCAAATTCCTTATTTTATTTTTTAATTTTGAAATTTCTAATTAGTTTTTCAATGTGGAAAATAAAAAAAGGATTTCTTTTTGTTGAATGGTGTCATAAAATCATGTAAAGCCTATGACGGAGTTGAAATAATTTTCAAATTCTTGAGGTGAAAGATTTTCCTTAATTGGGAAATTTATACGTGATAATAAAGTTATGGGTTAACCCAACTCACAAAATTAAATCCTTACTTTATTTAAAGATAAGGTGAAATTAGTGAGACATTTAATTTTCAATTTTCATTTTTTTCCCCAAATTTTATTTGTTTATTTTTTTGTTCAGACATGGACCTTTGTTTAATGAATTCGAGTAATAAAATAAAATGTTTTCAAACGGGTGTTGTAGGGTGCTGATACCTTCCCTACACACAACTGACCCCCGAACCTAATTTTTGGTTTTCAAAGACCGGTTTTTCTTTAAAATGGGTGACCAATCACACCCCAAGATGATTGGTGGCGACTCCAAACCTCTCATCTCGAAATAGACCCTTAGGAAAGGACGTCGGCCGCTCCGCGTCGCGATGACGTTGCGACAATGCTCCTTTGTGGAATTTATTGCAACCAGTTCCTCGCTTTATCCTGCAAAGAAAAAGGAAATAAACGTAAGCGAGTGGCATCTTCAGAAACACCATTTAATTTTACCGTCCCTTAGATGTCTAGGAAGGATTTCAGGTGAGAATTTGGATACTCCATAGGTCCTCTGTAAGCACAATCTCGAGCCATCTGAATGAGACCCGTTTTCAGCTCAAAATTGTTAGCATTGATAGGATCATAGACAATCCCCGACTGTTGCTCCTGAAAGACCGGCTGAAAGTAGTCCCTAATAGGCTTAGGCTCCTCAGGGTTAGGATTGGCCATTTGGATATGATTTTCTTTACTTTAACTTCGATTTCTACTTAAAGTTCTCTCGATCTCCGGGTCAAAGGGAACTAAGGCCAACTCCCTAACCTTTCGCATACACCGACAAAACTAACCTAAAAAGGAAAATAAAAGAAAATGAAAGATAATAAATTAGGAAAGAAACTAGAAAAGGAAATAACTAAATCTAAATAAGGAAAAAATAATCTACAACAGGACAAGATAAACAAATAAGGAATGTAAACACAAATATGGCAAAAACAAATAGGGAAACTAGCAAATAAGGAAAAGCGAATCTAAGAAGGAAAAAATCTAAAAATTGAAAAAAACAATAAAAGGAAAAAAATGAATTCTTCCCAAAAACTAAAATAACAAAAACACACAAACAAATAAAATACACCCTAAACTAAGACCGGAAATTTTTTCTACGATATTAAAAATTGATTAAATATGCCAATCCCCGGCAACAACGCCAAAAACTTGATGTGCAAATTGCTTACCGCAAGTGTACAGGTCAAGTAATAATATAGTGAATGTGATATTCGAATGTCGTCCTGTGGATTGATTTCTAATCAATCTTAATTACCGAAAATAGTCTTGCCCAATTTTATTTAGGGAACCAAATGAAGTGAGAATGAAAGTAAAGCAATCCCAAAACAATGAAAAATTTGACAATCCAATGGAAACAATAGTCTTAGGGATGTGATATCACCAATTGGGATTATGGATTAATTAATGGGTTAACAACATGCTACGATTCATAAATCTTGGTAAACTAAAATCACACATATCTCTCCCGAGCATACATGATTCTCCCTCATGCAATTGAACCTGATATCCCTATCTAAATTCAATAAACATACAAGACAATAAGGATAACGTTTTTAACGATTTCTAGAATTAACTATAATCTCTCGGTTTCTAGCTAAATCCTAGTTATGCATAATGATTTCTAAGCTAAATCCTCTCTCCCGAGTTAGATTCAATCACAAACATCAACCAATTTATGGCTGGTAAATTGAAAGCATTAAGGACACAAATATGCATAAATAAAATCAATAGCATAAAAACGTAAAATCAATTCATAACGTGCCCAATGCCTACATAAATCCCTAAGAATTCAACTTAGCTACACATAATCCTTGTTTCAACATAAACTAAGTATGAATCAGCCATAAAAACTAACTAAAATAAGGGATAAAGGAAATTGAACACTATGTAGGCCGAAACCACACGTCCCAGAGACGATCCCCACGAACAATGTCTTCAATTCCCTTTTTCTCCACTTTCTTCAGTCCTCAAATCAGTCTATTTGCTCTGTTTTACGGCTCTAGAGTGTCCAAAAAGAAGTCCCCAATAAACCCTAATCGAAAATTATAAATAGGCTGAATTTTTGTCGTAGCGTCTTGACGCTGTTGCCTTATCGCATAATCTGGAATTGAAAAACACACAGCGTCGAGACGTTAGGGTCACAACGTCTCGACACTGTGACCTGTTCTTCCTAATCAGATAAGGAAAGGTAGCGTCTCGACGCTGGTCTACGGTTGACTTTAGTTTGACTTCTTCTTCTTTGATTTCTTTTTCCTTCTTTAACCTCTTTTCGCCCCCCGAACATCCAATTGGCTCCAATATTAATTTCCTACAAATACAACATGAAAATGCATAAAATTTGGCCAATAAATCATAAGAGACTAGCTAAATTAATTAGGGAAAACTAGCTAGCTATGCTCGCTATCAATGAGTAGAAGTTAGGTAGTTTAAGCACATTGTTTCAGATGAATTAGAGAGAGTTTTGCTTTGAAAAAGAACAATAGAAATCTTCATGTCTACGAAACTTAGATGATGTGACTGGCACTAGAGTAGAACCCTCTCCTAAAAGGTAAACTTTTTAGAAAATGATCATGAAAAGCATGTTTACTTGATTCCATGTCACTTGATTTGAGATGAAAAGTTGATACTAGTACCACGAATCATTATTATACATGAACTCTAACATTTTGATTCACAATTAATATTGAGCTCTCACGTTCCGGTTGGCAATTAAAAAGTTGATATGTATCATTTTGATTGGTAATTGCTTGAGGACAAGCAATGAGTTAAGTTTGGGGGTATTATAATTGTCAAAAATATACCTATTTTACTCTTATATTTAGCTCATTTCTTGGACAAATATTGAGTGTTTAGGTCAATTTTACTATTTCTGAGCTCAAAATATGTTAATTTGATAAAGTTCGGGTGTTGAGAGTCACTTTTGTTGAATTATGATTATTTGTGCTTAAAAAGAATTGATTTGAAGCAAATTTAAATTAGTTTGCTGTTGAGCAGAAAAAACAGAGGAAAAGCTGGAATTCCCCAAAAATGCAACTGCATTTCTGGGAAGGCAAAATCGAAATGTGACCACTTTTCAGGAAAAACAGAGGTTGTTCCGAGTCGCGCGCGGGTCGTTGTTGACGAGTCTTCTTCGCACCTAACCGGTTGTTTTGACCCCGAAACTGACTGAGCAACCTTCCAACACCTATTTCGTAGCTCCTCAACCAATCACTACACTATATAAGCTCGGGATTCGAAGTCAAATTCAAGCAGAACTCACTTGGAAGAAAAGGGTGGTGACAGAACCCTGGCTCGACGCCAATGAGTAGGGATGCCTGAGGTCCTTCTTAGATGACTAAATTCTAACCCGTGAGAGAGTTAGACATCAAACCTTGTAGTTTGTAGAGAGTTTCACCCATTCCCATCTTGTAAAAGTGAGAGAGTGAAGTGTCTTAGAGAACTCTAGAAGGATTGAGTAGATAGAAAAACCCATAAAATTTAGCTATTTCCTTTATTTCCAGCTCTTGAATCTTTTCATCATTTTGTATTCTTTAGATCATTATTTCAATGAAAATGTGTGTTGAAGGAGAAATTTCGGCCAATCACAAATTGCCACGTCATTAATATAAATTAATGATAAAAAAAATTTGGGACCAATTACACATTTACACGTGTGCCTAAATTAAATTAATAGACATTAAAATTCGACAAATCAAAGAATGCCACTTGTCTATTAGTGATCCATCAGATAACATCAGCCAAGTTCAATCAAATTATGCCACGTGGCAATTGGACCCAAGCCCAAGCCCATATAAGGTCCATCAAACTCTATAAATAGAGGAGGCCACGATTCATTTGAGGGGGGATTCAGATTCGGAGATTCAGATCAGAGAACTCAGAGTCGAGAGAATTCTGTCAGAGTCCAGAGTCATCAGAAGTCAGAGAGTCTAGAGAATTCAGAAGATCCTAGATTCAGAATTCAACCAACTCAAGACTCAGAAGGTTTGAAGACTAGAAGACTCTAAGAAGAGATCAATAAGCCAACCGACCGATCAAGAAGATCAACAAGTCAGCAGGCCGACAATCCAAGAAGAGATCAGCAAGCCAACCGACCGATCAAGAAGATCAACAAGTCAATAGACCGATCATCCAAGAAGAGATCAACAAGCCAACCGACCGATCAAGAAGATAAACAAGTCAGTAGGCCGATCATCCAAGGAGATCAATAAGCCAATCGACCGATCAAGAAGATCAACAAGTCAGCAAGTCGATCATCCAAGAGGATCAACAAGCTAACAAGCCGATTCGACAGATCAATAAGCCAATCGACCGATCAAGAAGATCAACAAGCTAACAAGCCGATTCGACAGATCATCAAGCCAATCGACCGATCAAGAAGATCAACAAGTCAGCAGACCGATCATCAAACCGATCATCCAAAAAGATCAACAAGTCACAACAGGCCGATCCAAGAGATCATTAAGCCTGGCCGATCATCCAAGAAGATCAACAAGCCAATAAGCCGATCCAAGAGATCATCAAGCTAACAGGCCGATCCAAGAGATCATCAACCTAGCAAGCTGATCATCTAAGAAGCCCAACAAACCGGCCCAAGAAGAGCAACAAGCTAGAGGCCAAAGTTTATATATTTAAGAGAGAGAATCAGAGGATTAAAGTTAGAGATTGTACACTCACACGCATACAATATCAATACAATATATTATTTATTCCACGTGTCTCCATCCCCGAAGTTACGTGTGAACAAATTGGCACGCCCGGTGGGACCATCTCTACCTCTCATCTCTCTCTCTTATCTTAAAACATAAAAGTAAATATGTCATTCAAGACTTCTTCGATGGTCGCTGTCGAGATCAAGTCTTACATGAGTTCAACTGCCCATTGTTGCTTCAATGAACTGAGGTTGCAAGAAGATAAAGCTTCTATCATTGCAAGCAAAGAAACAAACTTGCAGGGGGCATATACCAATGACAAGTTTCTTGTTAAGTATAACCCTCTGTTTGAACCTGATTCTGACGTAGTGACTGTCATGATGACTGAGACAAGAACTATGGAAGAAAGAATGACTGAGATGCACGAGCACATCAACAACTTGATGAAGGCGATTGAAGAAAAAGATTCTCAAATCGCGCAACTAAAGTGCCAAATTGAGAACCAACATATCGCTGAATCAAGTCAAACCCAAGTCATAAAGAAGCATGACAAAGGAAAGACTATAGTGCAAGATGATCAGCCACAGGGTTCTACTTCAATCGCCTCACTATCCATCCAACAGCTCCAAGATATGATCAAAAACTGTATCAGAGCTCAGTACGGTGGACCTACTCAAGATTCCCTCTTGTATTCCAAACCTTATACTAAGAGGATTGATAACTTGAGAACGCCAATCGGGTATCAGCCACCAAAATTTCAGCAGCTTGATGGAAAAAGCAATCCTAAGCAACATATTGCCCACTTCGTTGAGACTCTAAGTCAATAGACAGTTGGGAGGAACTCGAAAGAGAGTTCGTTCGAACACTTAAAGGAAATGCGTTTGACTGGTACACTAATCTAGAACCTGAGTCAATAGACAGTTGGGAGGAACTCGAAAGAGAGTTTTTGAATCGCTTCTACAGCACTAGACGATCCGTTAGCATGTTCGAGCTCACCAACACTAAACAACGAAAAGGTGAACTCTTTGTTAACTATATAAATCGCTGGAGAGCCATGAGTCTAGATTGCAAAGATCGTCTCACTGAACTCTCTTCTGTTGAAATGTGCATTCAAGGCATGCACTGGGAACTCCTCTACATCCTTAAAGGTATAAAGCCTCGCACCTTTGAGGAACTAGCAACTCACGCCCACGATATGGAGCTAAGTATTGCTAGTCGAGAAAACCAAGACCTTTTCCTCCCTGACATGAGAAAAGAAGGAAGGAACGACGAAGAGACTATAGAAGAATCTATGGTTGTAACCACAACCCTTCCCAAGTCGTCTTCGAATGAAAAGCGACAAACGAATGGAACGCATCACTTAACTTTAAAGGAAAGATAGAAGAAAATTTATCCTTTCCCTGATGTCGACATCCCTGATATGTTGGAACAACTATTGGAAGCGCAACTGATAGAGCTTCCTAAGTGTAAACGACCAGAAGAGATGGAGAAAGTCGATGATCTCAAGCATTGCAAGTATCATCGAGTTATTGGTCATCCAGTGGAAAGATGTTTCGTCCTAAAGGACTTGATATAAAGCTAGCTATGGAAGGAAAATTTGAGCTCGACCTTGATGAAGTAGCTCAATCAAATCTTGCTACAATCAAAGAAAAGAGCAAGCATCAAAGAAAGAGGGATCTTAAGAAACTTCAGCCCAAGAGGAAAAGAAGTAAAAAGTATTCTCAACCTCAAAAACTGGTGATATTGAGTAAATCCTTCTCCAAAACTTTCCACAAAAAGGAAAAAGAGAACTTTGCAACTTCCTACTGCATCGACGTAGAAGAAGTTGACAATTCCAAGAAGAGTGAACAAAGGACTTCCATCTTCGATCGCATCAAGCCTCCTACTACTCGTCCTTCGGTATTCCAAAGAATGAGTATGGCCGCGACAGAGGAAGAAAATCAATGTTTGATGTCCACCTCCACTCGACCTTTAGCTTTCCAAAGGCTAAGTGTTTCCACGTCGAAGAAAAGTCGACCTTCAACATCTATTTTTGATCGCCTCAAAGTAACAAGCGGTCAACCTAAAAGAAAGATGGATAACTTAGAGGTGAAACTTTTTGATGAAGTAAACAACGACAAGAAGCTTCAGAGTAGCATCTCGTCACGTATGAAGAGGAAATTCTCTGTTCTCATAACTACAGAAGGTTCCTTGAAGGTGAAGCCAAATCTCATTGTCTTGACTAATCCTATAAATGAAGGATCTGATCAAGACCATGATAAAGATAAAAGCTTTTAAAATGTAAAAACTCCTTATCGTAAGAGTCTAAAGTGCATGATGCTCCTAGCCCACACGAGCTTAAAATGTGAGTGCAAAAAAATTCTTGAAGTACGTTATGACTTGATCCCTATTCCATAAGGGTACGTAGGCAGCTTAAAGAAAACTTTAAGTTCAGTCTCTATAAACAAAAAAAAAAAAAGGTTCTTCGCTGCAGTTCCTTCTCTCCAAGTTCGAGGGTCCTTACACTGTACGTTATTGCGTTGTTCCTTCTCCAAGTTGGAAGGTTCTTCGTTGTATGTTGCTGCGTTGTCCCTTCTCCAAGTTCGAAGGTTCTTCGTTGTACGTTGTTGCGTTGTTCCTTCTCCAAGTTCGAAGGTTCTTCGTTGTATCCTGCTGCGTTGTTCCTTCTCCAAGTTCGAGGGTCCTCAGCTCAGTTGTACGACTACTTCGTTGTTCCTCCTCCAAGTGCGAAGGATCTTTATGTGGTGCGTTGTTGTATTGTTCCCTCTTCTCTTAAGTTCGATGGTTCTCACGCAGCTTCACTGGAGTTTCTTCTCCTCCAAGTTTGAAGGTTCTCCGCTGCTGCAGTTCCTTCCTCCAAGTTTGAAGGTTCTCACGTCACTTCGCTGCAGTTCCTTCCTCCAAGTTCGAAGGTTCTCACGCGTTGCGTTGCAGTTCTTTCTTCCCAAGTTCGAAGGTTTACGCACTTCGCTTCAATTCCTTCTCCCAAATTCGGTCAGCGAATTCGAAGGTTCTCACGTCGCTTCGCTGCAGTTCCTTCCTCCAAGTTCGAAGGGTTCCTCACCAAGTTCCTCACGTCGCTTCGCTGCAGTTCCTTCCTCCAAGTTCGAAGGTTCTCACGCGCTTCGCTGCAGTTCCTTCCTCCAAGTTCGAAGGTTCTCACGCGCTTCGCTGCAGTTCCTTCCTCCAAGTTCGAAGGTTCTCCACTGCTATAGTTCCTTCCCCCAAGTTCGAAGGTTCTCACACGCTTTGCTGTCCAAGTTCGAAAGTTCTCACGCGCTTCGCTGCAGTTCCTTCCTCCAAGTTTGAAGGTTCTCCGCTGCTGTAGTTCCTTCCTCCAAGTTCGAAGGTTCTCACGCGCTTTGCACGCGCTTCGTTGCAGTTCCTTCCTCCCTAAGTTCGAAGGTTCTCACACGTTCCGCTGCAGTTCTCCCTTCTCTCCAAGTACGAAGGTTCTCTCATCCAAGTTGAAGGCTCTTACATTGCTGCGTTGCAGCCGCAGTTCCCTTCCTTCAAGTTCTCCTCCAATCTCCAAATTCGAAGGTTCTCACACGCTTCGCCGCAGTTCCCTTCCTTCAAGTTCCAAATTTGAAGGTTCTCACACGCTTCGCCGCAGTTCCCTTCCTTCAAGTTCCAAGTTCTTACATTGCTGCGTTGCAGTTTCTCTCCAAATTCACTTCGCAGTTCCTTGTTCCATGTTCCAAGTTCCAAGTTCTCTTGCGCTAAAGTTTGAAACTTCTCATGCACGGTTCTCATATCCTTCGTTGCTCCTTCCTACAAGATCGAAGGTTCGTGCTTCAAGTTTGAAAATATGTATCTTAAAAATTGCCAGTTTTGAAACTCGAACTCATGACCTTAAAGTATCTAGCCTGACTATTAAACCAATAGACCATTAAGTAAACTCAAATTATTCTCAATCCAAATCATATCAAACCCAAAACCAATTGAAGTCCAAACTCATTCTATTCCAAATGCAAGTTAAAATTGGATAGAATTTTACCTCAAGTCAAAAGTTGGCGACCTCGCTTCTTTTTCAAAAGTTGACGGTTGACGACATTCGCTTCATCTTCAAAAGTTGACGATTGGCAATCTCACTTCTTCAAAAGTTGACAGTTAACAATTTCCCTTCTTCTTCAAATGCTACTCAGATCACCCAATAAAATAGGGACTGATCTGGCAGGCATGCTCGTTGTAGGCAAATCTGGTGACCACCCCTGCAAGAAACTACAGTCATCAAAGTGACTGGTCTAGACAGGTGGTGAAATCACTGCAAATGAAGCTGATGACAACTGTGGTGACCGCCCTACAAGAAACTACGGTCATCAAAGTGACTGGTCTAGACAGGTGGTGAAATCACTGCAAATGAAGTTGATGACGACCGTGGTGACCACCCCTGTAGGAAACTACAGTCATCAAAGTGACTGGTCTACACAGGTGGTGAAATCACTGCAAGTGAATTTGGTGACGACTGTTGCACGAAGCCTACACATTCAAGGAAGAAAGAAACAAAATTGCAAAAAAAAAAAACAACGAAAATTTAAAAAAAAAAAAGAAAAAAAAGAAAAAAAAAACGAAAAGTAAAAAAAAAATTAAAGAAAAAACGAAAATAAAAAAAAAAAAGAAAAAAAAAAGAGAAAAGAAAGTTTCCTACTTGGATCCCTTCTTGAATGCTCTCTGCAATTGATGTGTGCTCTCCCCTACTGAGGTTCAGTCTTATTTATAAGGGGGAGTTTTAAGTTCAAATCAAAGGTTTAGATAAAGATTTGATTCAAATGAAATCCTATCTCCGGTTCAAAATTTTATGAGATAATCTTTATCTTTATCTGAACCAACTTGAATAAATTGAAATTCTTAAAAGATAAGTGTTTCAATTCAAATCAATTTGGGAATTCAAATTTTATCTAAACAATTTTATTTGGGCATACTCCAAATTTTTCTTCCAAATCAAAATTTGAGATTCAAACATCAAATTCTATTCCAAATGCAAGTTTGAATTTGGTAAAATTTTACCTCAAATTAAATTTTGGCCATAATCCAAATTCTATCCCAAATGGACCAGAGTCCAAACCTCAAGTTCTATTCCATATGCAAGTTAAAATTGGGTAGGATTTTACCTCAAATCAAAATTTGGGTATAAATCAAACTTTGCCCAAACTTGAAATCAAAGTTTGCTGCCAAACAAGGAAAATCAAAATTTTGACAAAACCTCAAATTTTGATTAATTGACGATAAAAGTATGTCAAATTAAAAAATCAAAATTTTGACCAAAATTCATATTTTGATTAAATTGACACATCAAATGGAGTCAAAGTCAAGAACAAATACCTTGCATTTTAATTCCAAAATATATTTTTCGAGATTCACTCACACATAACTTGTGCCTAAATCTCGAAAAGGGGGCATTTGTTGAAGGTGAAATTTCGTCCAATCACAAATTGCCACGTCATTAATATAAATTAATGATAAAATAAATTTGGGACCAATTACACATTTACACGTGTGCCTAAATTAAATTAATAGACATTAAAATTCGACAAATCAAAGAATACCACTTGTCTATTAGTGATCCATCAGATAACATCAGCCAAGTTCAATCAAATTATGCCACGTGGCAATTGGACCCAAGCCCAAGCCCATATAAGGTCCATCAAACTCTATAAATAGAGGAGGCCACCATTCATTTGAGGGGGGGATTCAGATTCGAAGATTCAGATCAGAGAACTCAGAGTCGAGAGAATTCTGTCAGAGTCCAGAGTCATCAGAAGTCAGAGAGTCTAGAGAATTCAGAAGATCCTAGATTCAGAATTCAACCAACTCAAGACTCAGAAGGTTTGAATACTAGAAGACTCTAAGAAGAGATCAATAAGCCAACGATCAAGAAGATCAACAAGTCAGAAGGCCGACCATCCAAGAAGAGATCAGCAAGCCAACCGACCAATCAAGAAGATCAACAAGTCAGTAGACCGATCATCCAAGAAGAGATCAGCAAGCGAACCGACCGATCAAGAAGATCAACAAGTCAGTAGGCCGATCATCCAAGGAGATCAATAAGCCAATCGACCGATCAAGAAGATCAACAAGTCAGCAAGCCGATCATCCAAGAGGATCAACAAGCTAACAAGCCGATTCGACAGATCAATAAGCCAATCGACCGATCAAGAAGATCAACAAGCTAACAAGCTGATTCGACTGATCATCAAGCCAATCGACCGATCAAGAAGATCAACAAGTCAGCAGACTGATCATCCGAGAAGATCAACAAGTCAGCAGACCGATCATCAAACCGATCATCCAAAAAGATCAACAAGTCACAACAGGCCGATCCAAGAGATCATTAAGCCAGCAGGCCGATCATCCAAGAAAATCAACAAGCCAATAAGCCGATCCAAGAGATCATCAAGCTAACAGGCCGATCCAAGAGATCATCAACCTAGCAAGCTGATCATCTAAGAAGCCCAACAAACCGGCCCAAGAAGAGCAACAAGCTAGAGGCCAAAGTTTATATATTTAAGAGAGAGAATCAGAGGATTAAAGTTAGAGATTGTACACTCACACGCATACAATATAAATACAATATATTATTTATTCCACGTGTCTCCATCCCCGAAGTTACGTGTGAACAATGTGTTCAATTGTTTTTTATCTCATCATGAGTAGCTAAATCATGTTGAGGGGTTCAATGTGGTGAATTCCCTTATGGTTTAATGGCTTGAAAGTGTTTTATTTGCTTAAGTTGTGTTTAATGCATGTCATTCTTTATTGATTATCACTCTAATCTTGTTGAGTTTAATTTGATCACTTAGACTTTGCATGCTATGTGAGTTTGATCTCGAAAGGGACAAACGATATCGGTTCTCACAAAGGTGATATAGGAGAAAAAGCCGGAAAGAGATTGTTCGGCGATATAGGGCAAGCTGCCTAAGGCACCCTATATCGACTATACGGTTATAGGTTGCATTCATGAATTATCTATGTCGAAGTCGAGTCATAGAAATGTGAATAACGGTACTCGCTTAGCCTTCTATCGGTTTTTGGAAACAAGGGCCAAATAGGAGTTAAATCTGACCCAATGCATTAAATATGCTTAAGTTAGATATTGCATGAGTATGTTTGTTACCTTAGAGATGAATCCATGTTGAATACCGCGTTTGTTTATTATTGTTATTCTGTATTATTTATTTGCATGTTTTATTTATCTTTTCAAAACCCCAATCAATCAACTTATTTTCTTTGTTTACCATTTTCAAAAGCAATCATTTGAGTAGTTTCTTCATCAAATCTGAATTTCAAGTTTAGTTCTCGTGGGATCGATACCCTTGGAGTACTTCTAAGGTTTTTTATTAGTATGTGCGACAGTGTATACTTGTACTTAAGTGTTAGCTGAATTGTTCTTTATTATTATTATTCATCTTATCTCACATTGCATCCATTTAGCTGACGACACACCATTTGCGCCTTGGATCCTCCACGTTACAAGCTCCTGAACACTCCAAAAATGCCCAATACAAGAATTTTCACTCTCTTCACAACTCGACCATCAAGAATGGCTCAATGAGCCTTGAAGGGACTAAGAAAGGGAATTTGATGAATGCTTGATGATCAAAATGGGACAGCGTCGGAACGCTGTGACGTATTCTTCTTGGGCGCTAAGACACCACAACGTCGAGACGCTAAGGGACAGCATCTCGACGATGTCCTTCGGCTGGAAGCTTCCAGATGCGCTTCAAGGGTGATTTGGCCCAATTGTCTTCCATGACGGGTCTTGAACTTTGATAACTGCCCAAAAGGTAGTTATTTAGGCCTCATTTATATAAGGATTTGTGTGTCTTTAATGCTTAATAGGGTTTGTTTTAGAGAGATATTACATGTTTTAACCCATTTGGAAGGATGGAAGCTTTGGAAATCATTTTGTGCAGAATCTGTTGCTGGGCGACTTGAGGGAGCAAATTCTGTGCTGCAGCAAAACTGGGAGCAAAACTGCCACGTCACAGCTCGTTAGCCAACTTCATGAACCGACTTTTGTTGAGTTATTTTCGGGATAAAGGAGCAAAGAGAGCCCTACACGTGTCCAAGTTGACCTAATTAAGCCTCCTACCCTTCTATAAAAGGAACTAGCCGTCTAAGTCAAAACCATTCCAATTTTCCTTGGAAGCCGAGTAGTATAGAGAGTTGGAGATTACCAAGAACACCATCATCCGCAAGCTGATTAAGGAGATTATTATTTTCTTTATTATCTTGTGATTATGGACATGCCTACTCAGATTGTAATTCGTGTTTCCATGCTTATTATGAACTAAGTAGCTTTAGGCGTTGGTTAAGTAATATGTAGTTATCGTGCTTCATCTCTAATAATATATTGATTATTGGAACTTGATTAATTTTTTTGCTTATTCTTATTTTATGCCTGCCTGGCCAGCCGGTGTGAATACCTCTCTCTAATTACAGGGATGATTTAGAGAGTGTGTGGCAATTAACCACACTACGATCATTGTGTATTGGTGAACGCCAATGACTGAGCTAGGGATAGCCAGTTGCCTAGTGCTTGATTGGTCGTTCTTCATTAGGGTTCAAACACATTCCAAAAGATCCGGAGTTCTAGGAGGAATCCGCTAATAATACTGCGAGAGTTTGCATGATCAATAATATTGCTAGAGCATCTTTTAAAACAATTGCTAAGCTTAACCAGCGTCTGTCTCTAATCTGTCTTCCTATTTGTTTACTTGTTGTTTTGTCATTTATTTTGCTTCAGCATAATGCTTATAAAACCAAATCATTTTTTCCAACTTTGAAACCATTAGAAAGTTATACAAAATAGATGAAGTGAAAGCTAATTCAGGACTCGGATTGATAATATTACTTGTTGCAGACTGTGTATACTTGCACAGGAATTCTAGAGTCTTTTTAGATCATAATTTTACTCACTCTAGGAACCCAACAAGTTTTTGGCGCCGTTGCTGGGGACTTGAATAAGTTTTTATCTGATTTGTTTTGTGTATGCGTTTTAGTGGTTTGGTGCTAGAACTTTTTGACTGTTTCTTTTGTTTTTGCAGGTGTGAGCTTGGTGCATGAGCGATCCGCCTGGGGTAAGGTTCGAGCTTGATCCAGATATCGAAAGGACATTCAGGATAAAAATGAGAGAGCAGCGCAGAAACCAGATGGAAAACATGTTGCGTCTTTCAGAGGGTCCTGAAGGTCCAGAAAACCCCCAGAATCATTTGCTGTAGCAAAACCCGCTGTTTGAACAAAATGAGCAGCAAAATAATCAGGCTGAAAATCCTATCTTGATAGCAAACGATAGGACCAGAGCCATTCGAGCGTATGCTGTCCCAATGTTTAATGAGTTGAATCCAGGGATTGCACGTCCCCAAATCCAAGCGGCGAATTTTGAAATGAAACCGGTAATGTTTCAGATGTTGCAAACCGTGGGGCAATTCCAGGGTTTGTCATCTGAAGATCCTCATTTACATCTTAAATCTTTCCTAGGAGTTAGTGATTCTTTTGTAATTCAAGGAGTGCCTAGAGATGCCCTTAGATTAACTTTTTTCCCGTATTGTCTTAGAGATGGAGCAAAGGCGTGGTTAAATTCTTTTACTCCAGGATCAATTAGGACATGGGATGAGTTAGCTGAAAATTTTTTGAGTAAATATTTCCCACCTAATAGAAATGCTAAATTAAGGAGTGAAATAGTAGGGTTTAGGCAACTTAAAGATGAGACTTTTAGTGAGGCTTGGGAAAGGTTTAAGGAGCTTTTGCAAAAGTGTACCCACCATGGTTTACCTCATTGTATTCAAATGGAAACATTTTACAATGATTTAAATGGAGTAACCCAAGGTATGGTTGATGCTTCGGCTGGAGGGGCCCTTTTGGCAAAGACTTTTGATGAAGCCTATGAAATTTTAGAAAGAATATCGATTAATAGTTGTCAGTGGTCGGATGTTAGAGGCACAAATAAAAAAGTTAAGAGTGTATTAGAGGTTGATGGTGTGTCCACCATTAGGGCTGATCTTGCTATGATTGTTAATGCTCTTAAGAATGTAACACTGATTAGTCATCAGCAGCCACCAGCTATGGAGCCTACTGTAGTGGTGAACCAAGTGGCAGAAGAAGCATGCGTCTATTGTGGTGAAAATCACAACTACGAGTTTTGCCCCAGCAATCCAGCTTCTGTGTTTTTTGTAGGTAATCAGAGGAATAACCCTTATTCTAACTTTTATAATCCAGGTTGGCGCAACCACCCCAACTTCTCATGGGGAGGACAAGGAAGTAATGTGCAAGCACAACAAAAGGTGAACCAGTCGGGATTTGTTAAAGCGCAGGTATTGCCCCAACAAAATAAGCAGGCTTTGCCCCAGCAAAATTCGGAAAGTTCTCTTGAGGCGATGATGAAAGAATTTATGGCTCGTACAGATGCCACAATTCAAAGTAATCAAGCTTCGATGAGAGCCCTAGAATTGCAAGTGGGTCAGCTAGCTAATGAGCTAAAAGCAAGGCCTCAAGGGAAACTTTCATCGGACACTAAGCACCCCAGACGGGAAGGTAAGGAGCAGGTAAAGGCAGTAACTCCTAGTAGTGGTAAGCAATTAGAAGAGCCTAGTAAAACCCAGGATATAAATAAAAATGGTGATAAAAATATTGTTGTTGAGAAAGAGTCAGAGATTGGTCAGGGTGTTGGAGGCACCAATAAAGATGCTGGAGCATCTGGTTCTGTTCCAGATGTGGAACCACCTTATGTGCCGCCCCCACCTTATGTACCACCTCTACCTTTTCCACAAAGACAAAAGCCTAAGAATCAGGATGGTCAATTTAAAAAGTTTTTAGAGATTCTTAAGCAATTGCATATAAATATCCCTTCAGTAAAAGCTATAGAGAAAATGTCTAATTATGCGAAATTTCTTAAGGATATTTTAACTAAAAAGAAGAGGTTAGGTGAGTTTGAAACTGTATCTCTTACTGAGGAGTGTAGTGCTATTCTTCAGAATGGACTACCACCCAAGGCAAAGGATCCAGGGTCATTTACTATACCTGTGTCTATACGAGGAAAGGAATTAAGTAGAGCACTTTGTGATTTAGGTACGAGCATTAACCTTATGCCTCTTTCGGTCTATCGAAAGCTAGGTATTAGTGAAGCTAGACCTACCACGGTCACACTCCAATTAGCTGATAGGTCTATCACGTATCAAGAGGATAAAATTGAGGATGTCTTAGTTAAAGGTAGATAAATTCATATTTCCTGTTGATTTTATTATTTTAGACTATGAGGCTGATAAAGATGTCCCAATTATCCTAGGTCGTCCATTTTTGGCTACTGGTAAGGCGTTAATAGATGTTCAGAAAAGGGAATTAACAATGAGAGTCTGTAATGAGGAAGTGAAATTTAATGTGTTTAAAGCCATGAAATATCCAGACGAAATGGAGGATTGCTCCTTTATTCGGATTCTGGAGAGCACAGTTATTGAGACAGCAATATAGGATTCAGCTAGTAAGCATTCGAAAAAGCATGGAGAGGTTAGTGTAGAGGATTTAGAGGTTTGTTCGTTAGAAAGAAAAAATGAAAAATAGTTGTTTAGATGTGAGGATGTTTTTGAGTCTTTAGATTTAGATCAAAGGAAAGCTCCACCTATTAAGCCATCCCGGATTGAGGCACCTATTTTAGATTTGAAGCCCTTGTCGGATCATCTAAAGTATGTGTATCTTGGGGAAGGAGAGACGCTGCCCATTATTGTTGCATCAGATTTAATGTCCGAACATGAAGAGGCCTTAATAAAATTGCTGCAGCAATACCGCAAGGCTATAGGTTGGACATTAGCTGAAATTCAGGGAATCAGCCCATCTTTTTGTATGCACAAAATCACTCTGGAGGAGGGATCCTTTAGGATTATTGAGCAACAAAGAAGGCTTAACCCCGCAATGAAAGAGGTTGTTAAAAAGGAGGTGATTAAATGGTTGGATGTTGGGATCATTTATCCAATTGCCGATAGCAATTGGGTGAGCCTTGTCCAATGTGTTCCTAAGAAAGGAGGTGTTACTGTGGTGAGCAATAAAGATAATGAGTTGATCCCAACTAGGACAGTGACTGGCTGGAGGGTTTGCATGAACTACAGGAGGCTTAATAAAGCTACCCGTAAGGACCATTTCCCTCTACCATATATTGACCCTGGTTGGATAGGTTGGCTGGTCAGGCCTACTACTGCTTCTTAGATGGTTACTTTGGGTATAACCAGATTACCATTGCTCTTGAGGATCAGGAAAAAACCACTTTCACCTACCCTTATGGGACGTTTGCTTTTAGGCGAATGCCTTTTGGCCTTTGCAATGCTCCAACAACATTGTAGCGGTGTATGTTAGCAATTTTTTCTGATATGATTGAGTCCACTGTTGAGGTATTTATGGATGATTTTTCAGTGTTTGGAGGGTATTTTCAGAATTGTTTAGAAAATTTAGGTAAGGTATTAAAGAGGTGTGAGGATACCCATCTAGTTCTTAATTGGGAGAAATGCCACTTCATGGTGAAGGAGGGCATAGTGTTAGGTCATAAGATTTCTAAGAATGGTCTAGAAGTTGATAGAGCAAAAATAGAGGTTATTGAGAGACTAGAACCACCGAATTCAGTGAAGGGAATTTGGAGTTTTTTAGGTCATGCTTGATTTTATAGGAGGTTCATATTTGGTTGGATCCAAAGTCACGGTGTTCACGGATCATGCAGCAATAAGGTATTTAATGTCTAAGAAAGATGCAAAGCCTAGACTAATTCGTTGGGTTTTATTATTGCAGGAGTTCGACTTGGAGATAAAGGATAAGAAGGGACCAGAGAATGTTATTGCAGATCATTTATCTCGTCTTGATCCATCATCATCTTTTCTGGAGCAATCTGCCATTTCAGATTCTTTTCCAGATGAACAACTTTTTGTTGTTGAGGTAAAGGTAGTCAAGGATGTCCCTTGGTATGCTGATATTGCCAACTTTTTGGTAAAGGGAGTCACTCCTATCGACATGGATTGGAGGCAGAAGAAGAAGTTTAAGCATGATGCAAAAATTTTCTATTGGGATGAGCCATTTATGTATAAGCAATGCTCTGTCGGTATTATTCCTAGGTGTGTTTCAGGTGCTGAAGCAAAGGAAATCCTGGAGCAATGTCACTTTTCACCGTATGGAGGTCATTTCAACGGTCAGAGGACAGCTATGAGGATTTTGCATTGTGGATTTTTCTGGCCTACCTTATTTAAGGATGCCCATTGGTTCTACAAGCAATGTGATGCTTGCCAAAGGAGAGGAAACTTGGGGAAAAAATGTTGCTGAAACAGCGGAGGAACACGATGAAATAGAAGAACAACAGTTACCATTTGATCGCTTCATCAACAACTTTGCCAGAGCAAAATATGCTGAGCTTCTGAAAAGAGATTTCTTATTTGAGCGAGGATTCAGCGGTGATCTCCCACAGTTTCTGAGGACCGGTATTGCAGACCACGGCTGGGAGCTATTTTGTGCGAAGCCTGAGTCTGTAAACGCACAGATGGTACGCGAATTTTTTGCTAACATTGTCAAGGAGGATGGATTCCAGGTAATTGTTCGAGGAGTCGAGGTGGATTGGAGTCCTAGTGCTATCAACGCACTGTACAATCTTCATAACTTCCCCCAGGCGACATATAATGAGATGGCTGTGGCGCCATCTAATGCGCAGTTAAGTGATGCTGTAAGGAAGGTAGGTATTGAAGGAGCACAGTGGCAACTGTTAAAACTCAGAAGAGGACATTCCAGGCGGCTTATTTGAAAAGGGAAGCAAACACGTGGATGGGATTTATAAGACAGCGAATGCTTCCAACAACGCACAACTCGACAATCTCCAGGGAACGAATTCTTCTAGCTTTTGCGATTCTACGATCTCTCAGCATCAATGTGGGGAGAATTATTTCAGGTGAAATATCTTTTGGGTTTTATGCCCTAAAACTCGTAGATAGTGAATGTAACCGTTGACCGGATATTAATGAAATAATATTGATATATTTTCCATTAATTGTTATTAGTTATTTTATATATGTCTTTGCCTAATAATAACCCTAATCCAATAAACTAGACATCCAAGGCTGTAATATGAGTCTTGAACTATATGTAGCGACATATGGGATCATTGTTCAAGAAACAGCCTAAAGGGTCTATAGTATAGGGATAAGACTGGGTGCCTTATCCTGGTGACACTATGGATACGGCCCACTTTGTATTTGATACAAACGCTGCGATCCAACGCGTTCGTGTAGGAGACATGCGAGTGGGGGTATCCTATGCAATGAGTTTGCATAAGACCGGACCGCGAAATAGTAACCATTAGTTATAACACCGTTAACTAGTTGGTTTTCTATTTCACTAGGACGACCGAGACAACTTAGTCTTAATCCTGAGTTGATTATGGACTCCTGCTCATGAGAGACTGTCCTTTGATTTGCATGGGTGAGAGTGGCCAATACGCCGACTCAATAAGCCTACCACTTTGGGGACAAGATCGAATGGGGAGCTGGGAACATAATCGTACAAGATGGAATTCACTCCTTCCCGACTTTAGGGAAGCAGATGAGTGTTCCCTTAAGTGGTTACTCCGAGTCTTGAACAAAGGGCCCTACCCTCTCAATGGCACGAGAGGGTTTTCTGTTTAATGGTTGGACCATAAACAGATTGTTCATTAGAGGAGAATTGGTACTTAAGGAAATAGAGGTGACCCAGGGGTAAAACGGTAATTTGACCCAGCTGGTGTTACGGACACTCGTGAAGGACTAACTAGTCGATATTGGTCTAAGTTCCGTGGACACAGAAAATATGTCTGCAGTGAGAAGAGTGCAACTGTGAGTCTATAGTGGAATGTACACACAGTTAACGAATATTGATTATTGTGGTTAATGAGTTTAACCGATTAATCTCACATCGTTGGAGCTTCTGATCTGCAGGTCCATAAGGTCCCACTGGTAGCTCGTAAAGTAATTTGAGGCAACTAAGTAATTAAATTGAAAATGTTCAATTTACTGAGGGAAATAAAAATAATATATATTGATATATTATTATGAGAGAAATTAATATTTGAAAAGTTCAAATATAAATTTATGGAAGATTGAAAGAATTGATTAATTTAAGTCCTAAAAGTGTTTGGGCAAAATTAATTAATTCAAGGCCGGAAATTAAATATGTGATATTTAATTGGTGGTTAATTAATTAAAGAATTCATTAACCATGAATTAATCAATTATGTAAATAATTAATCACTTAAGGAAGTGATTAATCATTTATGGGAATGATCTAATTACTTATGGAAGAAATTAGTCATTTATGGAAAAGATTAATCAATTGGGGAATTGATTGATCATGATTGATTAATTAAGGAATAAAGATTGAATCAATTTTGGAAAAGATTGATTTAATTGAATATTTTATTCATGGTCTCTCTTCTATAAATAGAACACTAGACCTAATTGGTCATGACACTTGACACTCTTGAAAGACAAGACCTAGAATTCTCTCTAGCCTCCCTCTTAGAGAAAGACTCCCACAAGTCTTTGGCCTCCTAGACTTAGAGACATACCGGTGTAACCTCTGTGGTTATTGTGTCAATCAAAGAAGAATTTCCAGCGAAGAATACCTTGAAGCGGCTGCTGCGTTTTCGTTCGTGGAGCTTCGTTGGCGAAGAACGGTCAAGTCTACAACGGAGGTTTGTAACGGTTCTTCCTCTTTTCGTTAGAAAAGTTTTTAAAATAAATTTAGATTTATTTTAGCATGTTTAAACCGATTTTACAGCGGCTTTAAAGTTAGTTTAAAGTTTTGTTTGAGTTTTCGTAACGGTTTTTTAAAGTTAATTAATATACGGCGTAAGGTCCAATCGATGCGCTTCCGCTGCGTTGGGACTTTTATTCCCTTCAATATCTAGATGTTGGAAGAAGAAGGTGGGGAAATTGTTTTTTCCGAACAAGATTACATTGTTGTGTAGAAGAGTAAGGGTTCCAGTGGATGAGGGAGATGTGATTCTATTTGACAAGGGAATTATAGACACGCCCAATTTGGCACGCCTCCAGCGCATGCAGGAGGTACGTCAAGGGGGGCTTATCTACGACATCAACACGATTCTAGAACAACTGGCACTTTCGGCCAGTAGGCAGGAGTTTGCTGAAAGACAAACTTTAACCTTCTGGAACTATGTTAAGAATCGAGATGCCAGCTTAAGGAAGGCGCATCAAGATAATTTTTCCAGGCCATATCCAGCCCTTCCTACATTCCCTGAGGATTTGTTGAACCCCTGGATTCCGCCCCCACCTATTGAAAGAGGAGAAGAGAATGATGATGAAGAGCAGGGTTAGGAAGATTGATGGATGCGATGATTTTCAGCAAGCATTACTTTTGTCTTATCATTTTGTTTGCTCGCGCATATCTGACCCCGTTCGCTAATATGTCTGCTTGTTTCTTTTTACTTTTTCTTCTTCGAAAAAAATATATCTGCTTTGTAGTTTCTTTTTCTTATGTTTTTAATGAAATTTCTAAATGTTTCTGTTCCATGAGCACTGAGTAACTCTGACTTAACTAATTTTCTTCTGAATTTTTTAAGCTTGGACTGATTACGCTTAATTAGATCAAGGTATTCTGATCTCCAGAAACCTTTTGCTTGAGCATTTCTTCTAGCCTGGACTGTTGTTGCGGCAAAGAAGATTTTGGAGGTAGTGTTGACTTATATGATCCACTTTAAGCTTAGTTCTAGTCCCACGTTTAGTTTCAAATTCAGATAGAAAAATTTAAGTTTGGGGGTATAATTGCTAAATTAATGATTCATTGGGGACAATGAATAATTTAAGTTTGGGGGACTTTTTGCTACTCCAATAGTTTTGCTCGAGCATTCCTCTCCTTCATTTAAAATTTGCTAGGTTGTTGAGTAATCGGAGACATTTGTGATACCCACAGTTTGTCTTCACGTCAAAAGATAACCTAGGAAATGTGAAAAAAATGAAAAAATTATTTGCTGAAAAAAGATGATTGTTGAAAATTTTGCTGAGAAAATCCATGGAGCAAAAGTTTTGAGGGATGAATGATGATCCAACAGTTTTTTGTCTCCCAGAACTTAGGTGAGCTTCATCATAACATGTCGCTATTCTGAGGGGCAAGAGATGGAATAACTAAGGATTTTTTAGCTTTATAATGAGTATTGAGCCTAGTTGGTGATGAGCTTGAGACAAGGGTATATTGCACCATAAAGTGGGTCATCCCATGCTTAAGAGCTTATGACTGTAAGGCTACTTTAAGTCTGAAAAACCAGAATATAAACTCCTTAAATGTGTGTTAAAAAATGTGTGATCTAATGTGTCTGATATTAGAGCTAAGCTGTGGTAAGTTCTCAGAATTGAGTTAAAAGTGGTGATTATTTGTCCATGTAGGAGGAATCATTTTGCTGCAGCAAAGATCGGTTTTGCAGAGTGCTCAGGTAAAGGTCTAAAGTAGTGTTGGACTGTCTGGTTGGATTAAGCTATTCTTTGTCTAATGTTTTGAATTCTTGAAGGAATGTTGGTTAGTATTGCTCGAGACGCGCAATAGTTCAAGTTTGGGGGTGTGATAACTGCCCAAAAGGTAGTTATTTAGGCCTCATTTATATAAGGATTTGTGTGTCTTTAATGCTTAATAGGGTTGGTTTTAGAGAGATATTACACGTTTTAACCCATTTGGAAGGATGGAAGCTTATGAAATCATTTTGTGCAGAATCTTTTGTTGGGCGACTTGAGGGAGCAAATTCTGTGTTGCAGCAAAACTATGAGCAGAACTGCCACATCACAGCTCGTTAGCCAACTTCATGAACCGACTTCTGTTGAGTTATTTTCGGGATAAATGAGCAAGGAGAGCCCTACACGTGTCCAAGTTGACTTAATTCAAGCCTCATACCCTTCTATAAAAGGAAGTAGCCGTCCAAGTCAAAACCATTCCAATTTTCCTTGGAAGCCGAGTAGTATATAGAGATTGGAGATTACCAAGAACACCATCATCTGCAAGCTGATTAAGGAGATTATTATTTTCTTTATTATCTTGTGATTATGGACATGCCTACTCAGATTGTAATTCGTGTTTCCAAGCTTATTATGAACTAAGTAGCTTTAGGCGTTGGTTAAGTAATATGTAGTTGTCGTGTTTCATCTCTAATAATATATTGATTATTGCAACTTGATTAATTGTTGTGCTTATTCTTATTTTATGCCCGCCTGGCCAGCCGGTGTGAATACCTCTCTCTAGTTTCAGGGATGATTTAGAGAGTGTGTGGCAATTAACCACACTACGATCATTGTGTATTGGTGAACGCCAGTGACTGAGCTAGGGATAGACAGTTGCCTAGTGCTTGATCGGTCGTTCTTCATTGGGGTTGAAACACATTCCAAAAGATCCGGAGTTCCGGGAAGAATCTGCTAATAATACTGCGAGAGTTTGCATGATCAATAATATTGCTAGAGCATCTTTTAAAACAATTACTAAGCTTAACCAGTGCCTGTCTCTAATCTGTCTGCCTATTTGTTTACTTGTTGTTTTGTCATTTATTTTGCTTCAGCATAATTCTTATAAAACCAAATCATTTTTACCAAATTTGAAACCATTAGAAAGTTATACAAAATAGATAAAGTGAAAGCTAATTCAGGACTCGGATTGATAATATTACTTGCTGCATACTGTGTATACTTGCACAGGAATTCTAGAGTCTTTTTAGATCATAATTTTACTCACTCTAATAACCCAACAAACTTCTCCCACTTGACCCACCTTGATCTTTATGGATTAATCTTCAATAATTTGGGCTTCTTTTCTCCTCTTTTTCTCCAAATTTCCACAAACACTCCTAGGGACCAAAATTAATCAATTAAACGGATTTATATAATAAAAACACAATAAAGCACATGAAAAGCTATTAAATTCAAGGACAAAATAGCAGCATTTATGCATGCTATCAATTTGCTGAAGGAAAACACCTTGAATCCTTAGAGAAATGCTGCCAAAATCTCCCCAAAATACCAACCTCCATTGAAGCTTGTTCTTGAAGCTTTTTCGTTTCAAAATTCCATCACTAGAGGATCCCACAATCCATTCCAAAGGCATGAGGATAGAAAGGAAGATCAAGTGGTGGTTCTTGACAACTTGGAGAAGAAAAACAACCAAATGATTCAACCAATTTGCCAAATTAAAGAGGTTGGTACCTGCTGCCCTGTTTTTCTTCATATGAACAACATGCATACTTTGATGAAATTGAACTTATTAAGTGCCTAAGATCCAAAATTGCTTCGTATATTAGATATTAACACTTTCACGATGAACAAGCTTTCCACACACCTACATGTCGTTTTTTACTTCGATTCAACCTAGGACACTTACTAGCATGGACTTTGCAACCTCCCAACCGATTTCGCTCTATTTAATTGCTAACAAACGTGAAGAAACCTAAGGAGAACTCACTAAAAAGATATGGGTGGTGACAGAACCCTAGCTCATACCCATGAGTCGTGATGCTCGCAGTCTCTCATAAAAGACCAAATTCTAATCTAGCTTAGACATCAAACCTTGTGTTTGTACAGAGTTTCCCCCTTTTCCCCTTGTAAAAGGAAGATTAGAGTGGTGTGAGAACTCTTGAGAGATTGGAAACCCTAGTTTCTATTTAGCTACTGCACTGTTTTATTTTCCAGCACTTTATTATTTTCATTTTACTGTATTCATGGATTCTTATTCTATGAAAAGTCATTTTATCATTTTATCTGTCATCATGAGTAGCTAAATTCCTTTAAAGGATTCAGTTTAGTGAATACCCTTGTGGATGGATTGGCTTGAAAAGTGGTTTTCTTGCATTATGATGTATTGAAGCATTTCTCTCTTTATTGATTATAATTCTATCTTATTAAGCTTAAACTGACCATTTAAACTTAGCATGCAATGTGAGTCCAGTACCGAAAGGGTCGGGCAATAACGATTTTCATAAAAGGGATATAGGAGAAAAGCCTAAACATAGGGAATTCGTTGTTACGAGGAGTAACAACTCTAGGCTTATAGGTTGCATGTGTAAATTATCTATGTCATAGTGGAGCAACCTCGCTTAGTGCTAACACTCGGGTTTTTAGGTTATTTTCTCTAAAAGCATAGTTCATTATAGTCCAAATACCATTTCTATTAGATTAATTGCAAAAATTAAGAATAAAATAAGAAAGAAGCTTCAGATAAAGGCATAATTGAAGGAGTGAAAAACACTCTTGCGGAAGCGATTACAGATCTTAGGTGCCGATTTACATTAATTTCCCTAACCAAAAGCATGTTGAAAAATAAGGAAAAATAGAGTATTCTGAAACTCAATTTTGAAGGTCGAATTCAAGCGTTCTTTGGTTGATTCTCAACACGAATACATCGTGGACCACCTCTAGAGCATTCCCGCTATTCTCCAGCCTTAGAACGGGCTTGTGGGAATCGATATGTGATGGAATTGAGGAGTTATGCTTGAATGTATCAAGCTTCGGTTGAAAGGAAAAATATGTGAATTCTTGAGAGAGAAAAATGGTTTTCATCTTCTGTCTTCTACAACCAACATCCTTATGAGTTCTAAACTTCTTTTAAACTCAAAAGATATGCATATCTTTGATGCTCATGAAGACACCAAGCCTTTACGAAAGGCTTAGTCACCATTAAGGTGTCGTTTATGAAGAAAGACACCCAAAAATGAATTTTCAAAATGAAATTCAATTTTGAATTTGAATTTAAACCAATTTTGTAATATTCATAATAAACAAAAATTGATTTGTATAATTAATTAAATACTTTTAATTAATCAATTACATTATAACTTTAATTTAATATCTCATATTAAGTTTAAATGGTGAACCAAACCCGATCTCTCTCAAAAAACAAATTGTTCAAATAAGAATCTGTATTGATATTTAAACTGAATTATATATCACATATACGTCGGTAATATTTAAATCATATTTAAATAATTCTATCTCATCAAAGTACAGTTTAATCTATAATTCAACTAAAACACGTTTAGTATATCATATATATTTAATGTTAATTCTCTAAACCGAATTTGAACGTTTCAAACTCTTCCATCACATTGTTCTAAGGTTAATTCCGTATGAGCTAGCATGTGGACCTAATGGACCTACAGATCATGGGCTCCAACGATCCGAGATTAATCGGCTAAACTCATTTAACCTAGTTAACAAACATTCGTTAACTAACGGACACACCACTATAGTTCGTAGTTGCACTTCCCTCACTGTAGATATACTTCTGTCCACCCAATATAACCATGATTAGTAAGCCGACCCTTCATAGGTTGTTCGTAACTACAACTTGGTCAAATGTCTGTGTTGCCCCTGAAGTTACTTCTTGTTCATTAAGTCCCACTGATCCTCTAATGAATAATTTGTTTGTGGTCCAACCATCAGACCGAATCCCTCTTAAGCCAATCAAAGGATAGTCTCGAATAAACAGGAGAACATAGTTAGCTCAGGATTAAGATTGAGTTACCTAGGTCATCATATGAAATTTTTCAGTCTCAACAGTAAACGATGTTATAAAGAGAGAGTGACTTGTTTTGCGGTTCCGTCTTATGCAAACTCATTGCATAGGATGCCTCCACCCGCATGTCTCTACATGAACGACTCAGGATCACATCGTTTGTACTAAATACAAAGTGAGTCGCATCTCATAGTGTCACCAGGATAAGGTACCTAGTCTTATCCCTATACTATAGACCATTTTAGCTATTACTCGAACTTGATCCACTTTTATGTCTCCACATAAAGTTCAAGTATTCATATTATAGCCAGAGATTCCAGTTAATTGGATTTAGGTTAATTAATTTAACAACTAAACAACCATTCAATAACAATTTATTGAATAACCTCAATAAACTTTGTTGATCATAATTAACTTTGTTACATTTACTATCCATGAGTTTTAGGACATAAAACCCAACAAACTCCCACTTGGACTAAAACTCAAGTGGGATGTACATAAATCCAGAAACATAGTGGGTTTGTATTAACAAGTGCCAATACAAAAAAAAAAAAAAGAAAAGAAAAGAAAAGAAAATGAGTTCAATTAACTAGTGCATCTAGTATACCCATTACATATCTCTCACTTGCATTGGATTGTCCGTTGTACATTACTCGCAGACCTAGACCATCTAGATATCCCTCAAACACTTTAGTCGTGAGGGCTTTCGTAAAAGTATCAGCAATCACGTGACAATCACATACCCTCGTTGCATAATCTCTCAGATGAGAAGTATGTTTTCGTTCTATACGTTTGCATCTTATTTGGAACAACTTCCAAATGAACTTCATAAGCGATACAGACTTTTGAGCTTTCTTCATAAGTAGCAACATACTTGGCCTCCAAGGTGGAGTCTGTAATGTATCCTTACTTGATGCTACAACATACTATAGTTCCCTGTCAAGGGTGAATCCTAATCTCGATGTGGATTTCCTCGAATCCTTATTGGTGTGTAAATTAGAATCAGCGTATCATGTAAGGATCAGATCCTTAATGTCATACATGAGCTTATAATCCCTCGTTCTCCTAAGATATATGAGGATATCTTCATTGTTGTCCAATGGTCTTATCCTACACTGAATTGGTATCTACTAACAATCTATTGCTACATACAATATGCCAGACCTGACAACTGACTGTCGAGGCATGGGGAATCTATCTCATATCTTCAACCTTTGACGTGTGTCTTAGGACATTTCTCCTTTGACAAATGAATTCCGTGCTTGAAAGTCTACAAACGTTTCTTGGAATTTTGCATCTTATATCTCAGCAACATCTTGTCTATATAAGATGTTTGAGACAGAGCTAGCATTCTGTTCTTACGATTCCGAACGATTTGGATTCTAAGAATAAACTAAGCCTTTCCTTTTAATTTGAATTGGGACGCTAGCCTCTTCATATTGTCAGTCATGCTAGGTTTCATGTCCTAAAACTCATAGTTTGTAATCTTTTTGCAATAAAGATGTTATTCAGTGAATTGTTTGTTTATAATAACCTAAATCCAATAGATATGTCTACGATGGTGATGTGCATTCTCTCAACTGTAGTATAACTTTAAGAATTCTTTTTTTAGTAAAAGAACAAAGTACACCAAAATTAAAAAAAAATGAAGGTATGGAAGTTCATAGAGGGTTCTTCCTCATGTAATCATCAAGCCCCAACCACGTTACACGATGAGTAAGTTGATCTGCTTCCACATTATTAATTTTCCATGAGGCATCAGTGTTAATTTTCCAGCATCCATTGAGTGGTGGAGTCCAGCAATTCCATTGTGATACAGAATCTTCAAGTCCTTGAGGGCTTAAGGTAATGGAAGATTGCATGATTTCATTAAGTTGGATTTTCAATATCAATCAAATTGTCCCAGTCCACACATCTTTGGTGTATCCACAAGTTGGGAGTGTTCCAAATCTTCCCAAGAATGAAGAGGAATTTAATTCTATTTTCATAACCAACATTTTCTTGTTTCGATTGGATGTAATCCCATGTTGTCTATTCTGTTGGGTGGATTTTAACTTTAGTGGAAACGGGCCCAAGGCCCATTAGGGCCAATTTTGTTTTTAACTTAAATTATGCAGCCATCGGTCAGTTGATACATGCGAGAGAGTGACGGCAGAGAGAGAAAAAACAGAAAGAAAAGGGGAAAAGAAAAGCCATTCGTACAGTTTTGTATTTCAGCCTTTTGGAGGTCGATCCGTGGTCCGATCGAGTTGGAATTTTGACAACGTGTTCCTAGCACGAGGGTCTTCAATCTGAACGGTGGAGATTTCTTTTGGTGCTGCCTAGAGTCAGATTGTAGTGGGTAGTTGGTTTCCACTTGGTCGAGATCTTTCTTATTTGTTCTTTTGTCGTTTGTTGTCGATATTGTTATCTTGAGATATATTTTATTATATGCCTCTAGTTGTATCTAGAGAGAACTCGTTGTAACCCATTATTGATTATAGGGGAGTTTTTGACATCGGTCCGTGGTTTCTTTACTCCTCGCCTTGGGGAGGTTTTTCCACATTAAAATTGTTGATGTCCTGTGATTGTGCATGATTAATTTTTCCGCTTCTACTTTACTAATTTCCTACTAGGTTCACACAAGAGGGGATAATTGATCATAAGAATATAGTGTTTATCCCATCAAAGTGGTATCAGAGCGAGGTTGCCTTTAGTTAAGTGCCTTGTGTTGAACATGGAAACTAGTATAGGTAAGATGGTTACTTTGAATGGCTCAAATTATCAAGTTTGGAAAAGGAGGATGGTAGATATTTTATATGTGAAGGATTTATATCTTCCTGTTTTTTTCACTTGAGAAGCTTGAAGATTTAACTGATTTAGAATGGGAAATATGTCAATAGAAAGTGTGTGGCATTATTAGACTTTGGGTAGAAGAAAATATTCTAAGTCTTATTGATGAAGAAAATCATGCACAAACACTTTGGAATAAGCTTCAGTCTTTATATGCTCCGAAAACTAGTAATAATAAATTGTTTTTTATTAAACAAATGATGGCTTTGAAGTACCAAGACGGAACACCTATGTTAGATCACTTGAATATATATCAAGGTATTATTAATTAGTTAGCTAGAATGAATATCAAGTTTGATGAAGAGATACATAGATTATGGCTTCTTGGTTCGTTGTTGGACTCGTGGGAGACATTTAGAACTTCATTATCTAACTCAACCCCAAATGGAGTACTAAGTATGAACTTAGTAAAAAGTAGTGTCTTGAACGAAGAGATGAGAAGAAAGTCGCAGGGATATTCTTCACAGTCAAATGTTCTTGTTACTAAAAGAAGGGGGAGGAGTAAGAGCAAAGGTTCGAACGCAAGAGTGGGTGGTTTGCAAATGCGGAGTGTTGTCACTGTGGTGTGAAAAGGCATATAAAGAAGCATTGTCGGAAATTTAAGAGGGAAAAGAAAAATGATAAAGGTATGGAAAAGAAGAATGATGATGGTAATGATGCGGATAGAGTTGCTGCAACCACCGAAGAGTTTCTTATTTTATTCGACGGTGATGTTATCAATCTTACTACACAACAGAGAAGTTGGGTGATTGACAGTGGCGCCACAATTCATGCTACATTTAGAAGGGATTTCTTTGCATCCTACACATCTGGTGATTTTGGGAGTGTTAGGATGGGTAATGATGGATCAGCAAAAGCAGTTGGCATGGGAGATGTGCACCTAGAGACCAAGAATGGTTCTATGCTGATTCTGGAGAATGTGAAACACATCCCTGATATCCGTATGAATTTAATCTCCAGAGGTAAGCTTGATGATGAAAGTTTCAGCAATACCTTTTATGATGGTAAAAGGAAGCTTACTAAAGGCTCTATGGTGGTAGCAAGGGGAGAAAAATGTTCATCACTGTATTTGATGCAGGCAAAGATTACTGATTGCGATATAAATACAGTGGATAATGATGAGATTGTTGAGCTTTGGCATAAGAGACTTAGTCACATCAGTGATAATGGTTTAATGATTTTGGCCAAGAAAAATCAGTTGCCTGGTATGAAGAATGCACCTATGAAAAGATGTGTTCATTGTTTGGCAGGAAAGCAAACCAGAGTTTCTTTTAAGGCATCTCAACATTCAAGGAAGCCAAATATACTTGACTTAGTATATTCTAATGTATGTGGTCCTATGAAAACAAAAACACTTGGAGGTGCGTTATTTTGTGACGTTTATAGATGATCATTCGAGGAAAACATGAGTTTGAAGACCAAAGATCAAGTGTTGCAAGTGCTTAAATAGTTTCATGTTCTTGTTGAAAGATAAACTGGTGAAAAGTTGAAGTGTATTAGGACTGATAATGGGGGTGACTATTGTGGACGTTTTGATAAGTATTGTAGAGATCATGGAATTAGGCATCAAAAAACACCCCCTAAGACTCCTCAGTTAAATGGGTTGGCTGAGAGAATGAACAGAACACTAGTTGAACGGGTGAGATGTTTGCTTTCACAGTCACAGTTACCGAGATCATTTTGGGGTGAAGCATTAAGTGCAGTTGTACATGTTTTGAATCTCACACCATGTGTTCCATTGGCATTTGAAGTTCCAAACAAAATCTGGTCAAAGAAAGATATATCTTATAATCACCTGTGTGTCTTTGGTTGAAATGCTTTCATTCATGTTCCTAAAGATGAGAGATCGAAACTTGATGCAAAGACAAGACCATGTGTGTTCCTTGGCTATGGTCAAGATGACTTTAGTTACAAACTGTATGATCCAGTGCAGAGGAAGCTCATTAGAAGTCAAGATGTTGTGTTTATAGAAGGCCATGAAGGGAATAAAAGTCCCCACGCAGCGGAAGCGCATCTATTGGACCTTACGCCGGATATTAATTAACATTAAAATACCGTTACGAAAACTCAAACAAACTTTAAACATACTTTAAAGCTGTTGGAAAATTGGTTTAAACATGCTGAAAAAATAATCTAAATTTATTTTCATGCTTTTCTAAAGAAAAGGGGAAGAACCGTTACAAATCTTCGTTGTAGACTTGACCGTTCTTCGCCAACGACGCTCCAACGATCAAAACGCTGCAGCCTCATTTGAGTTTCTTCATTGGAAAATCCTTCTTGAATGACACAATAACCACAGAGGTTACACCGGTATGTCTCTAAGTCTAGGAGGCAAAAGACTTGCGGGAGTCTTTCTCTAAGAGGGAGGCTAGAGAGAATTCTAGGTCTTGTCTTGAGAGTCTAAGAGCAAGAGCAGAGTGTCATGGACCAATTAGGTCTAGTGTTCTATTTATAGAAGAGAGGCCATGAATAAAATATTCAATTAAATCAATATTTTCCAAAATTGATTCAATCTTATTCCTTATTTAATCAATCATGATCAATCAATTCCATAATTGATTAATCTTTTCCACAAATGACTAATTACTTCCATAAGTGATTAGATCATTTCCATAAATGATTAATCACTTCCTTAAGTGATTAATTATTTCCATAATTGATTAATTCCCGGTTAATGAATTCCTTAATCAATTAACCACCAATTAAATATCCCGGTTAATGAATTCCATAATTGATTAACTCCCAAATAGATTTTAGGTCTTAAATTAATTAATTCATTATTTGAACTGTTTCAAACTTCCATAAATTTATATTTGAATTGCTTCAAATATTAATTTCTCTCATAATAATATATCAATATATATTATATTTGTTTCCCTTAGTAAATTGAACATTTTCAATTTACATTTATTACTTAGTTGCCTCAAATTACTTTATGAGCTACCAGTGGGACCTAATGGACATGCAGATCAGAAGCTCCAACGATATGAGATTAATTGGTCAAACTCATCAACCACATTAATCAATATTCGTTAACTGTGTACATTCCACTATAGACTCACAGTTGCACTCTTCTCACTACAGACATATTTTCTGTGTCCACGGATCTAGACCAATATCGACTAGTTAGTCCTTCACGAGTGTTTGTAACACCAGTTGGGTCAAATTACCGTTTTACCCCTAGGTTACTTCTATTTCCTTAAGTACCAGTTCTCCTCTAGTGAACAACCTGTTTGTGGTCCAACCATCAAACAGAAAACTCTCTCGTGTCATTGAGAGGGTAGAGCCCTTTGTTCAAGACTCGGAGTAACCACTTAAGGGAACACTCATCTGCTTCCCTAAAGTCGGGAAGGAGTGAATTCCATCTTGTACGATTATGTTCCTAGCTCCCCATTCGGTCTTGTCCCCAAAATGGTAGGCTTATTGAGTCGGCGTATTGGCCACTCTCACCCATACAAATCAAAGGACAATCTCTCATGAGCAGAAGCCCATAATCAACTCAGGATTAAGACTAAGTTGTCTAGGTCGTCATAGTGAAATAGAAAACCAACTAGTTATCGGTGTTATAACCAGTGGTTACTATTTCACGGTTCGATCTTATGCAAACTCATTGCATAGGATCCCCCCACTCGCATGTCTCCTACACGAACGCGTTTGATCGCAGCGTTTGTATCAAATACAAAATGGGTCGTATCCATAGTGTTGCCAGGATAAGACACCTAGTCTTATCCCTATACTATAGACCCTTTAGGCTGTTTCTTGAACAATGATCCCATATGTCGCTACATATAGTTCAAGACTCATATTACAGCCTTATATGTCTAGTTTATTGGATGAGGGTTATTTTTAGGCAACGACAAATATAAAAATAACTAATAACAATTAATGGAAAAATATATCAATATTATTTCATTAATATCCAGTCAACAGTTACATTCACTATCTACGAGTTTTAGGGCATAAAACCCAACAGGCCAAACCATACAAGATATCGAGAAGACAGATAAAACATAGTATAAACACAATGATGATCTTATTGATTTAGATTCAGTTCCTTTGACACAACTTTCTACACAGATTGAAAACGAGGTCCAAAATGATCAGCTTGATGATATAGTTGAGGTAGAGGGTTCTGAACAGGTTGAGGAAAATGATGATGTTTATGAGTAGTTGTCAGAGACAGAGGTTCTCACAAATGTTTCACTCAGGAGATCTGTCAGAGAATGACGTCCGTCAAGAAGAAATTCAGCTAATGAATATGTGTTATTGACTGATGGGGGGAACCTGAGAGTTATGAAGAGGCCATAGAAGATGAGCACAAAAGAGAGCGAATTGATGCAGTGAAAGATGAGATGAAGTCTTTACATGAAAACCATACTTTTAAGCTTGTTAAGTTGCCTAAAGGGAAAACTGCACTAAAAAATAAGTGGGTTTATCGAGTGAAACAAGAAGAACATACCTCAAGACTGTGTTTCATAGCGAGACTACTTTTCAAAGGGTTCAGTCAGAAGAAAGGTGTTGACCTCTCCCGAAGTTACGGGGCTATTTTGCCGAGTTCCTTAGAGAGAGTTGTCTTTGATGAAATTTTTGGTCCTGTTGTTAAGATGTCTTCTATACGTGTAGTTATGGGTTTAGCAGCTAGCCTTGACTTAGAGGTTGAGCAGATGGATGTTAAGACTGCATTCCTTCATAGAGACTTAGACAAAGAAATTTATATGGAACAACCAGAGGGTTTTGAGGCGAAAGGCAAGGAAGATCTTATATGCAAGCTGAAGAAAAGTCTTTACGAGTTGAAACAAGCACCAAGACAGTGGTACAGGAAGTTTGAGTCAGTTATGGGGGAGCAAGGCTACAAGAAGACTACTTCTGATCACTGCGTTTTTGTGCAAAAATTTTCTAATGATGATTTTATTATATTATTGCTCTATGTTGATGACATTTTGATTGTTGGCATAAATGTTTCGAGAATTCATGTTGAAGAAATAGTTGAGCAAATCCTTTGCCATGAAGGATTTGGGGCTAGCAAAGAAAATTGTTGGAATTTGAATTATACGAAACAGAACATCCAAGAAGTTGTATACGTCATAAGAGCAATACTTGGAGAATGTGCTTGAAAGATTCAACATGAGTAAAACTAAAACAATAAGTTCTCCTTTATCCAATCATTTTAAACTGAGTACCAAAAAAAGTCCGTCTAAGGATGAAGAGAATGAGGAGATGAGAAAGATCTCATATGCTTCAGCAGTTGGAAGCTTGATGTATGTCATGGTATGTACTAGACCAGATACTCCTCATGTTGTTGGTGTTGTTAGTCGTTTTATGTCCAATCCAGGAAAACAGCATGTGGAGGCAGTCAAGTGCATCATGAGATATTTGCGAGGTACCTCCAGTTTGAAGCTCACTTTTGGAAGTGGAACGCCAGTGCTTGTTGGTTACACTAATTCAGATTTGCGAGGTACCGCAAGTGTATGGGTCAAGTAATAATATAGTGTTTTCGTGATTAAACGAGTGTCGTCCTCTGGATTGGATTTCTAGCAAATTAAGTACCGTGAATACATTTGTTCAATTTTATTTAGGGAGCAAAACTCAAAGATAAAGATAAAAGTAAAGACAAAAAGCATAAAAATAAAAGTGGAGACTCAAATGGAAAGACTCTTAGAGAATTGATTTCGTTGATTAAGATTGAAGATTGATTAATAGGAATGAATTGACTGTGTAATTATTCTACAAGCCAAGGAAACTTTTATCACGATTACCTCTCCCGAATATAATTGATTCTCATGCATATAAACTCACTTGATATCCCTAACTAAGTTCGGATTAGTCCTTGGTACGTTTCTAAAGATATTCCAAATCCCGTCACTTAGAATTTCTACTCTAGTCATGCAATTAAACAAAGTAAGTCTTAGGCCAAATCCTCCCTCCCGAGTTAGATTCAACACTTAAATCATTCAATTAGTGATCAAGTAATTGAAAGCATTAAACAAAATTGCATGAATAAAATAAAAAAACATTCATACCTAAAATCAATCCAACAGCTTAAACAATTACATGAAACCCTAAGACAAACAACTAGCAATTCATAGTCTTTAAACTACAAACACTAATTAAAAGAAAAGCCATAAAAACTACAAGAGTTAAGGGAAAGAGAAAGGAAAACTGGAATCCGCCGACACCGCACGTCCCCGTCACGATCTCCACGTTTTCTCGCTTGATTCCCGCTCCTTGGCCTTGCCTTTAGCTCCCGCAAAAAGTCTCTAATCGAAATTATGGCTAAAATCTCACCAATTGGACTCCCCTTGGCCGTAGCATGAAAAGATGAATTTATAGAAAATCTGGCGACAGCGTCGAGACGCGACAGAAGCGTCGCGATACAGCGTTTTTGGAAAATTTGCCGATAGCGTCGCGACGCTATGATTTTTTTTTTTTTTTTGTTTTTTTTAGATTGGAAACTCCATTTGACTCCAATTGCTGAATTAAACTTCAAACACATACTTCCTACAAATAAAACATAAAAGTGCATAAATTTGGGCAAATAATTGTAAAAGACTAGCTTAATTAATCAGAGAAAAATAGCTAGCTATGCTCGCTATCAAATACCCCAAAACTTAAGCTTTTCCTAGTCCTCGAGCAAACTATAAATTAAGCATACAGTGGAAGAATGGATGCAACAAACATGACTCAATCCTCAAGGCTTAAAAGTCAATAGTCAAGCAATCAAGAGACGTGCACATAAGGACAAATGAGAGAGACAAATCAAAAGTTTTCCAAAATTAACTTGCACAAGCGAGATCTAACTCAACTAGACCAGACTCTACTAGCCGGGGATTGGATTATTAAACTCTAAACTCATCTTCACTCTACACTGGCACTAAGGATTCACTAACGAGTCAATGAAACAAATTAGTTTGTTTTCCTCCATACTTAGGTGCTTATAATTGAAAATTTAATCAAGCATTTATATGTGGCACTAGCTTTCACACACCTATTGCAGGGACCCTTAACCTAAGTTTTCTCTGGTTGGCCTAACTGGTCACAACAGGGGTAGCTCTTTTTGCCTAAATCTTTATTACTCATTGCAAACTGTGCACAAGTCATGACATAATAGTTTCTTTTCTTTCAAAAGTAAAGACAAGAGTGATTTTTCTTTATGAGCATGATAAGCATATGTTCTTTTCTTTCCTCCTAAGCAAGATCAAACATGCTAATTTGCAAAAAAATTAACTCTTTAGCTCTTCCCTACACCTATCGAGGTGACAACAAGCATATGAACCTAATTATTCGCTCCTAAGCATTCAAATCCAAATCTAGCCAAGACAAATACTCTACTCATGCAAGACATCTCCTAGAAAAAGTTTAAAAATTCTCCCTTTTTGGGCACTCATGCTTACAACTCATCGAAAGCTTGAAAATTGACAAGAAAGCTTATCCTAGGAAATCATAGTCATGCAAAAGTAACATCCAGAAAATAACCATATGCTCAAATCAATGAAAGTTGAAAACTATAGTCCGAACTCAGATGCTCGAGGGCTCCACAAACATGATATTCCACCCCCAAACTTAAAGCATGCATTGTCCTCAATGTATAGAAATCTAAAGCATACATAAGCATGAGAACAACAAAAGAATGGAAGGGGTGAACAATACTGCCCTGGAATGATGACCTTTTCATGAATGCTTGGCATAGACAAGAGCATGAGAACTCCTACGAAACAAAAACAACACAGACATAAAAAAACAATAACAAAGTAACTTGGGTTGCCTCCCATAAGCGCTTGTTTAACGTCTTTAGCTCGACGTGCTCGTGCAGTCTGTCAAGGCACATAAAAATTCTCATATTTCTATGGACCTTTCTTTCTTGAATCAATAAAACTCACTATCGCTAGCAAACTGACTAGCTTCTCATGGGCCCCTGAAATAGAATTATTTTTGGTATTTTTGAATAAAATAAGCATAAAAGGAGAAATATCAAAATAAAGAAACTCTGACTCTAAAACTGACTCGTGAGAATAGAAAAAAGAACAATCAAGATCTACAAAGGATGGAGAAGATAAATCAGACGAAGGCTTTTCAACCTCAAACTTTACCTCCTGAACTTCCTCTAGCACTACAAGCTCATTTTCTTTTTCTTCCTCACAAACATGTTCTTGATAGGTGCTACAACTCTCCAATTCTTCCCCATTATTCATGCAACTCACCCCTAACTTCTCATACTTAGCAAGATTGACAGAACTAAGCTCTTGAATGGGTGCCAACGAATCATCGGCTACATGACTCACTAGACATCCTATGGAAGTGGATCCCACCTCACTAACTTCCTTTGGGGTTTGAAGTCCTTTTATAATTTCATCAAATTTTAGACTCCTCGCTCTAGACTTCTCAATATAATTTTAAAATATGCTTTCCAAGGAAGAATTTTCTTTCAAAGGGGTATAACTTGAAGATGAAAAATTGGAGTATGGTGTTGAATAAAAAGCCATTCAAATAAATTAAAGCAACAATGATAATTAGGCTTCCAATCAAATAATAACCCAACAAGAACAAATGACTAATACTCAAACAAAAAAAGAAAGAAAGAAAAATAAATAAATAAATAAAGGAAAAACAAAAACAAATAAGGAAAGAACTAAAATAGGAAACTAACAAATATAGAAAGAAAAAAAATAAGGAAAAAATGTAATCTATCTACAAAATAAAAATACACCGTAAATTAAGATCGAACAATTTTTCCACAATATTAATTTAACTAATATGTTAATCCCCGGCAACGATGCCAAAAACTTGATGCGCAATTTGCTTACCGCAAGTGTACGGGTCAAGTAATAATATAGTGTTTTCGTGATTAAACGAGTTTCGTCCTCTCAATTGGATTTCTAGCAAATTAAGTACCATGAATACATTTGTTCAATTTTATTTAGGGAGCAAAACTCAAAGATAAAGATAAAAGTAAAGACAAAAAGCATAAAAATAAAAGTGGAGACTCAAATGGAAAGACTCTTAGGGAATTGATTTCGTTGATTAAGATTGAAGATTGATTTATAGGAATGAATTGACTGTGCAATTATTCTACAAGCCAAGGAAACTTTTATCACGATTACCTCTCTCGAGTATAATTGATTCTCATGCATATAAACTCACTTGATATCCCTATCTAAGTTCATTAACATGCAAGGCATTATTCGGATTAGTCCTTGTTACGCTTCTAAAGATATTCCAAATCCCGTCACAAACTTAGAATTTCTACTCTAGTCATGCAATTAAACAAAGTAAGTCTTAGGCCAAATCCTCCCTCCCGAGTTAGATTCAACACTTAAATCATTCAATTAGTGATCAAGTAATTGAAAGCATTAAACAAAATTGCATGAATAAAATAAAAACACATTCATACCTACAAACAATCCTACAACTTAAACAATTACATCAAACCCTAAGACAAACAACTAGAAATTCATAGTCTTTAAACTACAAACACTAATTGAAAGAAAAGCCATAAAAACTACAAGAGTTAAGGGAAAGAGAAAGGAAAACTCGAATCCGCCGACACCTCACGTCCTCGTCATGATCTCCACGTCTTCTCGCTTGATTCCTGCTCCTTGGCCTTGCCTTTTAGCTCCCACAAAAGGTCTCTAGTCGAAATTATGGCTAAAATCTCACCAATTGGACTCCACTTGACCGTAGCATGAAAATATGAATTTATAGAAAATTTGGCGACAGCGTCGCGATACCGTGTTTTTGGAAAATTTGCCGATAGCGTCGCGACGCTGGTCCTAGCATCGCGATGCTATGGTTTTTTTTTTTTTTTTTTTTTTAGATTGGAAACTCCATTTGACTCCAATTGCTGAATTAAGCTTCATACACATACTTCCTACAAATAAAACATAAAAATGCATAAATTTGGGCAATTAATTGTAAACGACTAGCTTAATTAATTAGAGAAAAATAACTAGCTATGCTCGCTATCAATTTTATACAGGAGCTTGGCTTCAAGCAGCAATAGTATGTGATATTCTGCGATAATCAAAGTGTTATTCATCTTGGTAAGAACACTCTACATTTCATTCAAGAACTAAACATATAGATGTGAGTTATCACTGGATGAGAGATGCATTGAATGATGGTTTGTTTGAGCTTGAGAAGATACATACTAATTATAATGGATTTGATATGTTGACTAAGAATCTACCAAGAGAAAAGCTTGAGTTTTGTCGTTCCGCTGCTCAAATGGCAAGTTCCTCCAAACAGTGAAAAGAGGGAGATTTGTTTGGTGGATTTTCACTTTAGTGGAAACGAGCCCAAGGCCCATTAGGGCCAATTTTGTTTTTAACTTAAATTATGTTGCCGCCGATCAGTTGATACATGCGAGAGAGTGATGGCAGAGAGAGAAAAACAGAAATTAAAGGGGAAAAGAAAAGCCATTCGTACAATTTTGCATTTCAGCCTTTTGGAGGTCGATCCGTGGTCCAATCAAGCTGAAATTTTGACAGCGTGTTCCTAACACGAGGGTCTTCAATCTGAACGGTGAAGATTTCTTTTGGTGATGCCTACCGTCAGATTGCAGTGGGTAGTTGGTTTCCACTTGGGTGAGATCTTTCTTATCTGTTCTCTTGTTGTTTGTTGACGAGATTGTTATTTTGAGATATATTTTATTGTATGCCTCTAGTTGTATCTAGAGAGAACTCGTTGTAACCCATTATTGATTATAGTGGAGTTTTTGACTTCAGTCCGTGGTTTTTTTACTCCTCGCCTTGGGGAGGTTTTTCCATGTTAAAATTGTTGGTGTCTTGTTATTGTGCCACTACAAGAACATAGGTTTATTGCAGCATTTGTTTTGCAGCGGTTTGGAATATGCTACAAGGATTTGTAAAATTGCAGTGGATTCAAACAACACATAACAACACCGCTGTTATTGATACACATTGCAACAGTTTGTTCACAACGTTTTTTAAATTGTTGCAATATATACTCAATTGCAACGGTTTGTTTATGACGTATTTACAAACCGTTGCGAATATGTCTATTGCAACAGTTAAATTGCAACAATTTTAGAAACTGTCACGATATAGTCAATTGCAATAGTTATGTTGCAACATTTAAAATATTATCGCAATAGGTTAATGCAACGATAACATTTTAGTAGCAACACAAAGAAAATCGCTGCAAATATTGAGATTGCAACGATTTTATGTCAGCCTCTTCTTTCAAGCGAAAAAAATAGAGAAAAACAACACCTCTTATCTTTTAAACGTTAAAACAATGTAATTTTTTAAAATAAAGGTAATGTTAAAGTAAAAAAAAAATAATGGAAAAATTTTATGAAATAAAGATTTAAAGTAAAAACTCAAAAAAGTGTTAATTTCAAATTTTATTTTAATATATAAAAAAGTATGAGAAACTAAAGTTTTACTTGGCTCCAATAACTCCCAAATTTTCCCTCCCTAATTTTAAACATTAAAAAAAACAAAGTAAGAAAGGAAAAAAAAAATCAGACTTTGTCTCCATTTTGCCTCCACAACTCCGAAAAAACAAAAAACAAAAAAAAGAAAGAAAGAAAAGAAAAAGAAAGTAAGGAAGGACAATGCTTTTTCCCTTTCTTATTTTCTTCAACTCTGAAGGTCTGTTTCTTCACTCTCTTCCTACTACTACTTCAAGGTAATAATACTTTGTCGGTATTTCTCTTCGTTAATGCTTTTCCTACTACTTTCTTCAATCTCTTCTACTTCAAGGTTCGCTCTTCGTTCAACGACCACCAATTTTGTGTTTTCTTTTGTTTATTCTACATTCTGTTGGGTAGTCGTGTTAAATAATTTGAAGTTTTAGGTTATTTTTGTTGCTGGAAATTGATGAAATTAGAGGGTAATGTAATAGAGAGAGGAACCAAGAGAGTCGAGAATAGTTGGGGTTTGGAAAGAGGAACAAAGAAAGTATGAACAGAGTAGTGAGGGAGATGTATTTGAGAATACCATGGTAGAAACAACAAATCCTACTGATTTTTGTTGGATTCAATTGACAAGGATATGTTGGACGCCAAGTATTGGGAGATTAGTATGTACAAAACGACACTGGAGGGAAGGAAAGGGGAGTTGGTAGATGGGGAAGGTGAGAGAGACGATGATTTGGAAGTTCAGATTGGTAATATGCTGAGGAGGGATGCATTCTTGGTGTTTATCTGATGTAATCGTTCTTTCCTCTCACGGCAAAAATGGAGATCCATTGCATTCTAACAAAAAACCAAATTATATGTTATATTTTTACTTATATCTATATTATGTTTTTTTATACTCATTTGCTTCATTATCTCTCAGTCAAAATTCACTGTTCAAGAAAAACATAAAAAATGGTGTTTGTCCTCATTATCTAGAAAGTGGGGTGGCTATAAATGTAGTCTACGAGGACAATATGTTCCAAAGTACGAAAAGGAAGATGAATGCTTGAAACATAAACCTGATAATATACCTAGAGATCAATGGGTTGGCATAGTCTCTTTTTGGTACTCATCTGAAGGAATGGTAATCTTCTTTTTATTGTTACTATTATAAAATAACAAATTTTTTATTTTAAATGTGATTTTACATTTATATATTATTTGTATCTTAGAAACGGAGTGCAAGTGATAGCGAGCATAGCTAGCTAGTTTTCCCGAATCAATTTAGCTAGTCTTTTATGATTTATTGACCATTTTATTGCACTTAATTGTTTATTTTGTAGGAAAGTGTTGATTAGAGCTTAAGCGTGGAATTTGAGTCAATCGGGTGTTCGGGACGTGAAAAGATGCGACGCTAGCCCTTGAGCGTCTCGACGCTAACATTCCTTTTCTGATTAGGCGCGAACATGGCGCAACGTCTCGACGCTACGACCTTAGCGTCTCGACGTTGTGTGAATTTTCCTTTACAGAATCTGCGATAAGGCGACATCGTCGAGACGCTAAGACAAAATTTTTTCCTATAAATAATTTGTGATTAGGGTTGAACTGGGGACTTCTTTTGGACACCTTGGGGCCGTAAAACAGAGCAGAAAACAGAGGATTGAGGTTGAACAAAGTGAAGCAAAGTGGAAATCAACCCATTGTTCGTGGGGATCGTGACGGGGACGTTCGGTCTCGGCCTACATAGAGTTCTATTCTTCTTTCCCTCACTTTAGTTAGTTGTATGGCGGTTCTAGATTATAGTCATATTGTAACGCAGTGTATGATTGGCTAGATTTTGACTCTTAGGGATTGATGTAGCCGTTGGGCACGTTATAGACTAATTTTACGGTTTTATGCTATTGATATCATTGATGCATATTTGTGTCCTTAATGCTTTCAATTTACTGGCCATAAATTGATTGATGTTTATGCTTGAATCTAACTCGGGAGAGAGGATTTAATTTAGAAATCAATATGCATAACTAGGATTTAGCTAAAAATTGAGAGATTATGGTTAATTCTAGAAATTGTTAAAAAAGTTATCCTTATTGCCTTGTATGTTTATTGAATTTAGATAGGGATATTGGCTTCAATTGCATATGAGAGAATCATGTATGCTCGGGGGAGATATGTGTGATTTTAGTTTACCAAGATTTATGAATCATAGCATGTGTTAATCCGTTAATTAATCCATAATCCCAATTGGTGAAATCAAATCCCTAAGACCATTGCTTTCCATTAGATTGTCATTATTTGAATTATTTCGTGTTTGATTTACTTGCATTCTCACTAAATTAGTTTCCCTAAATAAAATTGGCCAAGAGTATTTCCGATAATTAAAATTGACTAGACACCAATCCAGAGGACGACATTCGAATTTCATATTCACTATATTATAACTTGACCCGTTCACTTGCAGTTAGTAATTTGCGAATCAAGTTTTTGGCGCCGTTGCCGGGGATTGGGATATTAAGTCAATTTTAATATCGTAGAAAAATTGTCCGGTATTAGTTTAGGGTGTATTTTATTTTTTGTTATTTTTGTTATTTTTGTTTTTAGGTAGATTGCACTTTTTCCCTTTGTTGATTAATTTCCTTATTTAGATTTTCCATATTTGTTTGAATTTTCCATAGATAGATAGATTTTTTTTCCTTTTTAGTGTTTTCTTTCCTTTTTAGATTAGTTTTCTTTTTTTGTTAGTTTCCTTATTTGTTTTTGCCATATTTGTTTTTGCATTCCATATTAGTTTATCTTTTCCTTATGTAGATTATAGTTTCCCATTGTAGATTCATTTATTTCCTTTTCTTGTTTCTTTCCTAATTTATTTTCTTTCCTTTTCTTTTATTTTCCTTTTTTAGGTTAAGTCAGATTGTGCATGCGAAGGGTTAGGGAATTGACCTTAGTTCCCTTAGATCCAGAGATAGAAAGAACATACAATAGATTTCGAAGGGAAAATCAAGAAGATATCCAAATGGCCAATCCTAATCCTAAGGAGCCTAAGCCTATTAGGAACTATTTTCAGCCAGTCTTTCTGGAGCAACAATCAGGGATTATCTATGCCCCGATCAATGGTAACAATTTTTAGCTGAAAACGGGTCTCATTCAAATGGCTCGAGATTGTGCTTAACAAAGGGTCACCCATGGAGGATCCAAATTCTCACCTGAAATCTTTCCTAGACATTTGTGGGACGGTAAAATTAAATGGTGTTTCTGAAGATGCCATTCGCTTACGTTTGTTTCCTTTTTCGTTGCAGGACAAAGCGAGGGGCTGGTTACAATTGATTCCACCTGGGAGCATTACCACTTGGGATGCTTTGGTCCAGACATTCTTGAAGAAATTCTTCCCTCCTGCTAAAACGGTTAAGCTGAGGACCGAGATTGGGATGTTCCAGCAGCAGTTCAATGAGCAGCTGTTCGAGGCTTGGGAACGATTTAAAGAACTGCTGAGGAAATTCCCTCAACATGGATATCCCAACTGGCTTCAGGTTCAATTATTTTTACAATGGGTTAACTCCTAGCAGAAAAACTATTGTTGATGCAGCTGCAGGTGGGACTCTGTTGTCCAAAACTGTTGAGAATGCTAGGACTTTGTTAGAGGAAATGGCCACCAATAGCTATCAGTGTCCATCTGAGCGGTAGGGAGCGAAAAAAATTACAGTTGGAGTGTTCGAGTTTGACAACGTAAGTGCACTTCAGGCCCAGATATCCTCCCTGGCTAATGCGTTTTTAAAATTTTCAGGTACAGGGAAAGCTCAATCGATTGAGTCTGCAGCTGCCCTCGCATCCCAGACTCAGGAGGATAATCTCGAGCAGGTTCAGTATGTTTCGAATTATAATTCTAGGGGGTATAATAATAATTCTACACCTACACATTATCACCCTAGCAATAGAAATCATGAGAATTTTTCCTATGCTAATAATAATAATGTGTTGAATCCCCCTGGCTTCACTCCTAAACAAGAAAGTAAACAATCTTTAGAAGATCTTGTTGGAGCTTTTATTGCAAAATCAAGTAACTGGTCAAATAAGCTTGAGGAGACCGTGATTGCCATAAACAACACTGTCAATGGTCATTCTACAGCCATCAAGAACATAGAGACCCAGCTGGGACAACTGGTAAGTGTTCTCAACACCATGAATAAAGGTAAAGCCCCAGCTGAACAGGAGAAATCTTCTTTGGAGTACTGCAAGGTCGTGTTTGTGTATCACGAGGAGGAGACTTTAGTGGTTGAGGAAAAGGAGACTACTTAACCAGAGGAACTCACAAGAAAAGCTGAAGAAGGCACCACCTCAAACGAAGCTGAAAAGCTTAATCCTGAGCCTTCTATCCCTTCTCCTATTGTTTTAGTTCCTAAATCAAAGAAAAAGAAAAATTCTAAGGCTAAGTTTGACAAGTTTCTAGATGCTTTTATGGGATTACATGTCAATATTCGTTTTTCACATGCTTTGGAGCAGATGCCTCACTACAGAAAATTCATGAAGGAATGTCTCAACAAGAAGAAAAAGGAGAATCAGATGGAGACTGTATACTTAGCATCATCATGCAGTGCTCGTGTCCAACAGACAGTGCCAGAGAAATTGACTGATCCAGGGAGTTTTACTATTCCTTGTAATTTTGGTACTTATTCATGTAGAGCACTATGTGATCTAGGGGCTAGCATAAACATCATTCCACTATCTCTGTGCAAAAAGCTTAATATAGGAGAAATAAAATCTACTTCTGTTAAACTTCAGTTGGCTGAGCAGTCTGTGGTTAGTCCATATGGGATTGTTGAGAATATTCTGATCAAAGTAGGTAGATTTTTCCTTCTTGTTGATTTCTTTGTGTTGGATATTAAAGAAAATCCTGCCATGCCTATTATATTAGGGAGACCCTTCCTTGCTATAGGGAGGGTTATAATTGATATTGAACGTAGGGAGGTAATCATTAGAGTCCAACAGGAGAGGGAGATCTTAAAAGCTTTTGAGGACCCTAAGAACACATAAGAAACCATGTTGGTGGGTTATAGGAGAGGTGCTAGGAAGAGCACCAGTGAAGAGACATCTGGCATAAGACCACCTTGAGGCCTATTTGGTCAACACGTCGAGCTAATGACGTTAAACAAGCGCTTATGAGAGGCAACCCAAGTAAGTTTAGTTGTGTCTTTCTTTTGAGTTTTATTTACTGTTTGTGTCTGTTTTGTAGGTCTTGGTTTCAGTCTCTCCTTTACTTTCAAGCTTTCAAGCTTTCAATCAAGAAGCCATCATCATTCCAGGGCAGTATTGTTCACTCCTTTCATTCTTTTATTGTTCTCATGCTTAATTATGCCTTACTTTCTTTATACATTGAGGACAATGCATGTTGTCAGTTTGGGGGTGGAATAGCATGTTTGTGGAGCCCTTGAGCATATGAGTTCGGGCTATAGTTTTTAGCTTTCTTTGAATTAAGCATATGGTTGTTTTCTGGATGCTATTTGTGCATGACTATGATCTCCTAGGATAGGCTTTCTTGTCAATTTTCAAGCTTTCGATGAGTTGTAAGCTTTTTAAACTTTTTCTAGGAGATATCTAGCATGAGTAGAGTATTTGTCTTGACTAAATTTGGATTTGAATGCTTAGGAGCGAATTATTAGGTTCATATGCTTGTTGTCACCTTGATAGGTGTAGGGAAGAGCTAAAGAGTTACTTTTTTGCAAATTAGCATGTTTGATCTTCCTTAGGAGGAAAGAATGGAATATATGCTTATCATGCTCATAAAGAAAAATCACTCTTGTCTTTACTTTTGAAAGAAAAGATATTATTATGTCATGGCCTGTGCACAGTTTGCAATGTTTAATAAAGTTTAGGCAAAAAGAGCTACCCCTGTTGTGATCAGTTAGGCCAACCAGAGAAAACTCAGGTTAAGGGTCCCTGCAATAGGTGTGTGAAAGCTAGTGCCACATATATGAAGGAATTGAATCCTCTAGCGGAAGCGGTTTTCACCGTTTGTGATTTAATTTCTAATTAGAATACCGATACGTTGGGCAAAAATAAAAACAGAAACGATTTCTATTTAGATCTATGTTAAGCATGCTGAAAAATTACTCTAAACCACTTTAGAGTTGAAGAAACTTACGTGAATTGTAGTGGCCAAACTCCTCAGCACAATGCTCCAACTTGAAATTCACGTCTAGCCTTTTTGCTCCAAGAACACTACCAAATCGATTCACCCGCTATGACTCTTGGGACTCAAGATTGGCTTGTGGGAACCCAAAGATCGTCTTGGAAGGGAAAATTACAGCAAGTGCTGGAATTTTTTGAGAGAATTTTGAGAGTTCTTTTCTCTGTTTTTTCGTGAAAATGAGAGAGTGAGTTTCTGTTGGGGAAACTCCCTCCCAACTTTACGATAAGTGGGGAGGGAGTTATTCCCTACTTGATCTCTACCGTTGATCATAATCAACGCGATCCAGGCCGTCTATTAATTAAATAATAATTATCATTTAATTAATTAAATAATTATAATTAATTTAATTAAATCAATATTAATTAAACCAATTATAACCTAAGGTATTTAATTCAATTTGAATCATATTCAATTGAATTAAATTGGCCATTCAATTAATCTCATCAATTGAATCCACATTAATTAAATATCAAATATTTAATTAATTTTATAATTGAATCACATTCAATTTTATCTCTCATTTAACCTATAGTTTTAATGTGCATCAAAATGTACATTAATATGAACTACAGTATTAATTTGATTAAATCACATTTAACCAAATTAAATTAATTAATTCATGAATTAATCAAATATCACATATTTAATTAAATTCATTATTCTCTCAATAATTAATTTCGAATCATATCCAAAATTAATTATAAAGTTTAATTCTTTAATTAAACTTTATACTATAATTCATCTCCATACATTATATTAATTCCCTTTAATATCAAGACTAAATCATCTCAGAACCCGTTATGAGCTAGCAGGTGGACCTAATGGACCTACAGATCAGAAGCTCCAACGATACGAGATTGATCAGCTAAACTCATTAACCGAGTAAATCAACATTCGTTAACCGTGGGTCACTCCACTAAAGACCCACAGCTGCACTCTTCTCACTGTATAATATTTTTGTGTCCACGGATATTGACCAATAGCAGTAAGTCAATCCTTCACGTGTGTTCGTAACACCAGCTGGGTCAAATTACCGTTTTACCCCTGGGTTACCTCTGGATCCTTAAGTACCACTGATCCCTCAAATGAATAACCTGTTTAGGGTCCAACCACTAAACAGAAATTCCTCTCGGCCAAGAGAGGACAGCGCGCTTTTGTTCAAGACCCGGAATCAGCCCTTAAGGGAACACACATCTACTTGCCCCAATAGGGGAAGGAGTGAATTCCATCTTGTACTGTTATGTTCCCAGCCCCCATTCGGTCTTGCCCCTGAAATGGTAGGAATATTGAGTCGGCGAGCAGGGCACTCTCACCCATACAAATCTAAGGACAATCCCTCCTGAAAAGGAGTTCATAACAGACTCAGGATTGAGATTGAGTTACCTAGGTCATCCTATTGAAATAGAAACCTAGACTAGTTAACGTCGTTACATCTAGTGGTTACTATTTCGTGGTCCGGTCTTATGCAAACTCATTGCATAGGATACCCCCACCCGCATGTCTCCTACATGGATGCTTTGGATCATTGCATCTGTATCGGATACAAGGTGGGTCGTATCACATAGTGTCACCAGGATAAGGTACCCAGCCTTATCCCTATACTATAGACCATTTAGGTTGTTACTTGGACACTGATCCCCGTATGTCCCTACATACTAGTCCAAGTTTCATTTAAACAACCTTGGATCTTAGTTTATTGGATTTAGGGTTTATTAATGCAAACTCGATTATTCAATAACCCAATTACTGAATCACCCAAATAACGCTTTATTGAGATCGATTAATTTGTTTCATTTACTATCTACGAGTTTTAGGGCATAAAACCCAACAACTCCCACTTGAACTAAAACTCTAGTGGGCAATGTACATCAACAATCAGAATTGAATGAATAATCATTGAAGTAGGAATAATAGTTTGTATTAATACTGTATAATACATGAAAAGTACAAATACAGATAAATACAATAAACTAGGGCATTTGAATACCCATTACACTTCTCCCACTTGCCCTAGATTATTCTATGTACATATCTCGCAGACCTAGACCCTCTAGATGACCCTCGAACACTTTAGCCGTGAGAGCCTTCGTAAATGGATCAGCAATGTTGTGCTCCGAAGCTATCTTCGTGACGATCACATCACCTCGTTGCACGATCTCTCTGATGAGATGATATTTGCACTCTATGTGCTTGCCTCTCTTGTGACTGCGAGGTTCTTTAGAATTTGCCACTGCACCACTATTATCACAATAAAGGGTGATTGGCAAGTTCATATTTGGAATAACTTCCAAATCCATCAAGAACTTCCTAAGCCATACAGCCTCCTTTGCTGCTTCACAAGCAGCGACATATTCGGCCTCCATGGTGGAGTCTGCAATGCATCCTTGTTTGATGCTACGCCAGACTACAGCTCCCCCATTCAGGGTAAACACTAACCCTGATGTGGATTTCCTTGAATCCTTATCAGTCTGAAAGTCAGGGTCTGTGTATCCTGTAAGGATAAAATCCTTAGCACCATACACAAGCTGATAGTCCCTCGTTCTCCTGAGATACTTGAGGATATTTTTCACTGCAGTCCAGTGGTCTAACACTGGATTAAACTGGTATCTACTAACTATCCCAACTGCATAGCATATGTCAGACCTAGTACACAACATGGCATACATAAGGCTGCCCACTGCTGAAGCATAAGGGATCCGTCTCATATCCTCAATTTCTTGAGGTGTCTTAGGACACTGTTCCTTAGACAGATGAACTCCATGCCTGAAGGGGAGTAAACCCCTCTTGGAATTCTGCATCTTATATTTAGACAACATCTTGTCTATATAGGATGCTTGAGACAGGGCTAACGTTCTGTTCTTACGATTCCTGATAATTTGAATCCCTAGAACATATTGAGCTTCACCCAAATCTTTCATTTGGAACTCAGTTGATAGCCAAGTTTTAATTTCAGTTAGATATTCTACATCATTCCCAATAAGCAGAATATCATCTACATACAACACCAGAAAAGCTACTGAACCGCTGATAATCCTTTTGTAAACACAAGGCTCATCAACGTTCTGGTCAAAGCCATAAGATTTGACAGCAGTGTCAAACCTTATATTCCAAGATCTAGAAGCTTGCTTCAACCCATAAATGGATCGTTTAAGCTTGCAAACTTTTTGCTCTTGATCTTGAGCGATGAACCCTTCTGGTTGAGACATAAAGATGCTCTCTTCAAGATAGCCATTCAGAAAAGCAGTCTTGACATCCATTTGCCAAATTTCATAATCATAAAACGTGGCAATGGACAAGAGTATCCTTATCGACTTTAACATGGCAACTGGAGAAAAAGTTTCTTCATAGTCCACCCCTTCCTTTTGGGTATAACCCTTTGCCACAAGTCGAGCTTTGAAAGTCTGTACTTTCCCAGCTGCGTCTCGTTTTCTCTTGTAGATCCATTTGCACCCTATGGGTTTTACCCCTTCAGGTAAGTCTACAAGATCCCAGACTTGATTGAAGTACATAGACTCCATCTCTAGGTCCATAGCTTTGACCCACTGGTCATGATCCACATCATTCATTGCCTGTCTAAAGGTCAATGGATCCTCAACTCCATCATCAGGTATGACAGCTGGAGTTTCTGCTAAACCCAGATAGCGTTCAGGTTGAATAGCAACCCTCCCACTACGTCGAGGCATTCTCAACTCTTGAGAAGGATGGGCTTGACCAGATGTACTGGGCTCATCAACAACTCTTGTTGAAGGTCCAGCCTCTGAACTGGGCTCATCAACAACCCTTGTTGAAGGTCCAGCCTCATCAACAACTCTTGTTGATTCATTCGTAGCTTCCCCAGAAAGTTCACTCAACACAATTTTACTGCGTGGTTTGTGTTCTCTAACGTGGTCTTCTTCTAAGAAAGTAGCATTTGTCGATACAAACACTTTATTTTCTTGTGGATCGAAGAAATATCCACCTCTTGTTTCTTTTGGGTAGCCTATGAATAGGCATAATTTTGAACGTGAATCCAATTTCTTTGGATTTGCCACTAGCACATGTGCAGGACAGCCCCAAATTCTGAAATGACGTAAACTAGCTTTACGCCATTTCCAGAGCTCAAATGGTGTTTCAGAAACACTCTTTGAGGGAACAACATTCAAAATATAAACTGCAGTCTCTACTGCATAACCCCAAAAAGAATTAGGCAACTGAGCATAGCTCATCATAGATCGAACCATGTCTAACAAGGTTCTGTTTCTCCTCTCAGATACACCATTCTGCTGAGGTGTACGTGGTGCTGAGAGTTGGGACGTGATTCCATGTTCTATCAAATAGTTCTGGAATTCTAAGTCCAAATACTCTCCACCTCGATCAGATCGAAGTGTTTTAATGGTCTTACCTAATAAATTCTCAACTTCAGCCTTATACTCCTTGAACTTTTCAAGGGCTTCAGACTTATGACTCATTAGGTATAAATAACCGTACCTTGAATAATCATCTATGAAAGAGATGAAATATTCATACCCTCCTCGAGCCTTAACATTCATTGGACCACAGAGATCCGTATGTACGAGCTCTAAGGGCTCCTTGGCACGATAACCTTTTCCAGTAAAAGGTCGTTTGGTCATCTTACCTTCGAGACAAGACTCACACGGAGGTAAAGTACCATCTTCTAACTGGCTTAGAAGTCCGTTCTTAACCAATCTCCCAATCCTATTGAGATTTATGTGGCCAAGTCTCAAGTGCCAAAGATAGGTACTTTGAGAAACCTTTTGCCTTTTAGGTTGAGTCTCAGCTGTTTTAAACATCTCATTGTTCAAAATAGCCCTAGACTCTATTGGTCTTAAAACATATAAATTGTTCTCCAAGTTTGCAGAACAGATATCAGCACCCCTTTTAGTAATGAGAGCTTCATTTACAGAAAAGGGCACTGAATATCCTTGTTCAAGCAAACAAGATACATAAATCAAATTTCTTTTTATTTTAGGAACTATATATACATTATCTAATAACATATAACGTTCCCTGGAGAAGAACATTTTAATGTCTCCCACTGCTTTAGCTGAAATGAACTCCCCAGTCCCAACTCTGAGAGTCATTTCCCCAGCATCTAATTGTTTCCAGGAGCTCATTCCTTCAAAGGAAGAGCATACGTGATGAGTGGCACCTGAATCAAGGATCCAGGCTGTATCATCATTTTCCACTATACACGTTTCAATGACCAATAAATCACATTTATTTTCATTGAGTTTTGCTAAGCAGTCTATGTCATATTCATCAGGAACAATTTCAGATGAATTAGACATGTGGGCTCGAGGACAGTCCTTAGTTAAGACCAAATCCACGCAATTAGTGTTTGAGTGCATTTCCTTGGTTGTATTAGCGATACCAGTTTTATTACACACGGCGTAATTTGAGGCATACAAGGAACGATTCATGCTGAAACAAACAAATTAATTTAATTAGTGATGTTGCATTAACCCATTACACAAAATAATATCATTATTATTAATCCAATCAATTTAGCAAAAGTAATGATCGACCCAAAGAATAAACATTCATTTTGCAACCATACTTCAGAGGTTTAGAGCAACAGCTACCGTAGGGCAGTCAACTACTCCTCCCCTGAATTGAGACAATCTCAGCCAGTCCCTATTCCCAGAATAACTCATATTCCAATAGTTCTTAGCTACCGTTATTCGGTCAGGAAATTATTAACATCTTAACAATTTCCCGTAAGTGTGACCCTCCATTTTAAGATTTCAGAGGTCGGTCCCAACAATGCTACCGTAGGGAAAGTCAAAGTTGGAAATAAACCTAAGAAACCCTATCCATTTCTGGAGTTTGCGTTGTTCCGACTCCCATGATCAAGCCCTCCGTAGGGTGATCGCTCCCAGGGCGACTCGCAGGCAAATCATGGGGATCTCACGGTGCAACCTAATGGAGGAGACCGTAGGATACGTTGACACGTGTCCTGCTCCCACTTACTATAAAATACTCCCTCATTCACCTTGATATTGATCCATGCAAACACCATCCGTAGGGGGTCACTCCCAGGGTGACTCGAGGCCAAGCATGGACCTCACGTTGTGAACTCTTGAGGACGTGAGAGCAAAACATTGATTTATGAAAATCTTGTTTTGATATATTTCCTCCCACTAAGTATTTTTATAATTTAAGGGTCTATTACTTAGGTAAATCCCGGCTAAGTGAATCTATCTAAGTCTATGCCTGAATATAACTCTTATATAAAGGTCTTTACTCCAATGTCTAGGTGAGTTAAACCCTTTTAATTACCTAGTGACATTGCATGCTAACATTAGACTATGATTAATTCAACTCAAGTGCCGGGTTAGTTCCCAGGTAGGAGGTGTTCCGTATAACCGTCAACTTAAATACCCCAGCCTAGACAGAACTTCACCGGGAGAGTTCCCTTATAATCACAGTAATGTATTTCCTACTTAGTACATTAAAACTATTTTAATCCTAAGTAAGAAAATAATTATAATCCTATTAGAATTAAAATTGAGCTTAGGTCTAATTAATTTTAAACAATTTAAAATTAATTCTTTTTAACCTAAGGTCCTATGTTTGCATGCAACTCTTTATTATAGGTTGACGGTTTCTAATCAATTTTATAACTATTATAAAATTTTAATGATTAGCCCTACAACATGCTTCTATGGTGTTGGGAATAAAAGCAACCATGTTTGAATTATTAAACACCATATAGCGCATGACGCCGATAACGATAATATAACGATTATACTAAAGTGGTGTCATGCTCAATGCTTTTTCATTTTCATATAATTAATATAACATTTTACATTAAATCATACATGAAAAATAAGCATTGAAATTTATTTTCATTCATAATATAACTATTATATTAATACTCATGAAAATAAATCTAAGCATGCATGCTACATTAATAAAATATAACATCTTATATTTATCTAATTAATGTCATGCATCATGCTTTTCCAATTTCATATATTTAATATAACAATTATACTAAATAACTCATGAAATTTAAATTCATGCATAATTATCCTATATTATAACATTTATAACATAAAAATGCATGAAACATGCTTAACCTATGGTGGGATCTAACTAAATGACATTCATAAAGCAATAAATAGCTGAAAAACCGGTATATTGGCCCCTAGGATAATTAAAATAAAAAAAAATTACAATAATTTCAATTTAATTATCCTTCTAAGTCTTGAACCGCTCTAGAACCGACCCGAACCAGCTTGAACCGCTTCAAACTAGGCCCAAACCACTCGAATCGGACCAGAATTACATGAACCAGACCAGATTTCATTGAACCGGACCTAGCCAGTGTAAACCGGACCGCCCACGATCTAATCCGCACGGAAAAAATAAATTGCCCACGGACCAGCTCGAACTCGCAACCACCAGGATGCTAGACACACGCGCACGCCAACTGCTCCAGCACCAGCATTCGAGACTTAAGCAACGCAACTAATTTTTATTTCGTAAATGCTTCAACCGCAAGAACCCACGCCGCACGAAAAAAAATGCTCCTTATTCCACGCACGCAAGCTCAAACCACGCCCACGATAACAATAACCGCAAGCATAACCGCTGGAGCCACGTCTTGGGTTCGAACTTCACTAGACGCGAAAAAATCTTATTTCGATTTTCGTTTTTGTTTTCTTTTTTTTTCGAATTTTCTGGGCAATTCTGGGCAGATCCTCCTCTGTTCTTCGTTCCAACAACGAAAAAACACAAAAATCATCCCGATCCGAGCACCAATTCAACAATTGATCCCTAATATCTAGACACGGACTTACAAGACTTGATTTACAATATTTTGCCCCAAAAACATGGGCCCTTACATGATCAAATCAAGAAGAATTTGTAAATCTAAGGCCAAATACCTAAACAGTTTATGAGCAAAATTCTCATTCAAAATGCAGAATTAAATCCCACCAACAGCCACAACGCAAATTCTAAAAACGAAATTAAAATCACGAAATGTCTCTGATACCATTTGAAGGAATTGAATCCTCTAGCGGAAGCGGTTTTCACCGTTTGTGATTTAATTTCTAATTAGAATACCGATACGTTGGGCAAAAATAAAAACAGAAACGATTTCTATTTAGATCTATGTTAAGCATGCTGAAAAATTACTCTAAACCACTTTAGAGTTGAAGAAACTTACGTGAATTGTAGTGGCCAAACTCCTCAGCACAATGCTCCAACTTGAAATTCACGTCTAGCCTTTTTGCTCCAAGAACACTACCAAATCGATTCACCCGCTATGACTCTTGGGACTCAAGATTGGCTTGCGGGAACCCAAAGATCGTCTTGGAAGGGAAAATTACAGCAAGTGCTGGAATTTTTTGAGAGAATTTTGAGAGTTCTTTTCTCTGTTTTTTCGTGAAAATGAGAGAGTGAGCTTCTGTTGGGGAAACTCCCTCCCAACTTTACGATAAGTGGGGAGGGAGTTATTCCCTACTTGATCTCTACCGTTGATCATAATCAACGCGATCCAGGCCGTCTATCAATTAAATAATAATTATCATTTAATTAATTAAATAATTATAATTAATTTAATTAAATCAATATTAATTAAACCAATTATAACCTAAGGTATTTAATTCAATTTGAATCATATTCAAAATTGGCCATTCAATTAATCTCATCAATTGAATCCACATTAATTAAATATCAAATATTTAATTAATTTTATAATTGAATCACATTCAATTTTATCTCTCATTTAACCTATAGTTTTAATGTGCATCAAAATGTACATTAATATAAACTATAGTATTAATTTGATTAAATCACATTTAACCAAATTAAATTAATTAATTCCTCAATTAATTAATTCATGAATTAATCAAATATCACATATTTAATTAAATTCATTATTCTCTCAATAATTAATTTCGAATCATATCCAAAATTAATTATAAAGTTTAATTCTTTAATTAAACTTTATACTATAATGCATCTCCATACATTATATTAATTCCCTTTAATATCAAGACTAAATCATCTCAGAACCCGTTATGAGCTAGCAGGTGGACCTAATGGACCTACAGATCAAAAGCTCCAACGATACGAGATTGATCAGCTAAACTCATTAACCGAGTCAATCAACATTCGTTAACCGTGGGTCATTCCACTAAAGACCCACAACTGCACTCTTCTCACTGTAGAATATTTCTGTGTCCACGGATATTGACCAATAGCAGTAAGTCAATCCTTCACGTGTGTTCGTAACACCAGCTGGGTCAAATTACCGTTTTACCCCTGGGTTACCTCTGGATCCTTAAGTACCACTGATCCCTCTAATGAACAACTTGTTTAGGGTCCAACCACTAAACAGAAATTCCTCTCGGGCCAAGAGAGGACAGCGCACTTTTGTTCAAGCCCCGGAATCAGCCCTTAAGGGAACACACATCTACTTGCCCCAATAGGGGAAGGAGTGAATTCCATCTTGTACTGTTATGTTCCCAGCCCCCATTCGGTCTTGCCCCTGAAATGGTAGGAATATTGAGTCGGCGAGCAGACCACTCTCACCCATACAAATCTAAGGACAATCCCTCCTGAAAAGGAGTTCATAACAGACTCAGGATTGAGATTGAGTTACCTAGGTCATCCTATTGAAATAGAAACCTAGACTAGTTAACGTCGTTACATCTAGTGGTTACTATTTCGTGGTCCGGTCTTATGCAAACTCATTGCATAGGATACCTCCACCCGCATGTCTCCTACATGGATGCTTTGGATCATTGCATCTGTATCGGATACAAGGTGGGCCGTATCACATAGTGTCACCAGGATAAGGTACCCAGCCTTATCCCTATACTATAGACCATTTAGGTTGTTACTTGGACACTGATCCCCGTATGTCCCTACATACTAGTCCAAGTTTCATTTAAACAACCTTGGATCTTAGTTTATTGGATTTAGGGTTTATTAATGCAAACTCGATTATTCAATAACCCAATTACTGAATCACCCAAATAACGCTTTATTGAGATCGATTAATTTGTTTCATTTACTATCTACGAGTTTTAGGGCATAAAACCCAACAATATACATGCTAAATTTAATTGTAATTTATAAGCACCTAAGTATGGAGGAAAACAAACTAATTTCTTCCATTAACTCATTAGTGAAACCTTAGTGCCAGTGTAGAGGGAAGATGAGTTGAAAGTTTCATAATCCAATCCCTGGCAAGTAGAGTCTGATCTCGTTGAGTTAGATCTCGCTTATGCAAGTTAATTTTGGAAAAATTTTAATTTGTCTCCCTCATTGGTCCTTGTGTGCATGTCTCTTGCTTGCTTGACTATTGACCTTTGAGCCTTGAGGATTGAGTCATGTTTATTGCATCCATTCTTCTACTGTATGTTTGATTGTTAGTTTGCTCGAGGACTAGCAAAAGCTTAAGTTTGGGGGTGTTTGATAGCGAGCATAGCTAGCTAGTTTTCCCTAATCAATTTAGCTAGTCTTTTATGATTTATTGGCCATTTTATTGCACTTAATTGTTTATTTTGTAGGAAATTGTTGATTAGAGCTTAAGCGTGAAATTTAAGTTAATCGGGTGTTCGGGATGTGAAAAGATGCAAAAGAACCGAAGAGAATCAAAGAAGAAAAAGTCAACATATGGTGAACCGCAGGCTAGCGTTGCGACGCCAGCCCTTGAGCATCTCGACGCTAGCATTCCTTTTTTGATTAGGCGCGAACATGGCGCAGCGTCTCGACGCTGCGACCTTAGCGTCTCGACGCTGTGTGAATTTTCCTTTACAGCATCTGCGATAAGGCAACAACGTCGAGACGCTAAGACAAAAATTTTTCCTATAAATAATTTGCAATTAGGGCTGAATTGGGGACTTCTTTTGGACACCTTGGGGTTGTAAAACAGAGTAGAAAACAGAGGATTGAGGCTGAACAGAGTGAAGCAAAGTGGAAATCAACCCATTGTTCGTGGGGATCGTGACGGGGACGTTCGGTCTCGACCTACATAGAGTTCTATTCTTCTTTCCCTCACTTTAGTTAGTTTTTATGGTGGTTATAGAACATAGTCATATTGTAACGCAATGTATGATTGGCTAGATTTGGACTCTTAGGGATTGATGTAACCGTTGGGCACGTTATGGACTAATTTTACGGTTTTATGCTATTGATATCATTTATGCATATTTGTGTCCTTAATGCTTTCAATTTACCGACCGTAAATTGATTGATTTTTATGTTTGAATCTAACTCGGGAGAGAGGATTTAATTTAGAAATCAATATGCATAACTAAGATTTAGCTAAAAATCGGAAGATTATGGTTAATTCTAGAAATTGTTAAAAAGGTTATCCTTATTACCTTGTATGTTTATTGAATTTAGATAGGGATATTGGCTTCAATTGCATATGAGAGAATCATGTATGCTCGGGAGAGATATGTGTGATTTTAGTTTACCAAGATTTATGAATCATAGCATGTGTTAGTCCGTTAATTAATCCATAATCCCAATTGGTGAAATCAAATCCCTAAGACCATTGGTTTCCATTAGATTGTCATTATTTGAATTATTTCGTGTTTGATTTACTTGCATTCTCACTAAATTAGTTTCCCTAAATAAAATTGGCCAAGAGTATTTCCGGTAATTAAAATTGACTAGACACCAATCCAGAGGACGACATTTGAATTTCATATTCACTATATTATAACTTGACCCGTACACTTGCGGTTAGCAATTTACGCATCAGCAAGAAATACAGATATACGTAAGAAACAAAAATTTACTCACTCATGTGGAAGAAAAAGCCTAGCACGAAAAACATATGAGATGGTAATTTTTTTTATATATTTGTTTTAATGATAGAAAGAAAATTGGGAAGAGACCCCACCAGAGTAGAAGTATTTTTAGCTGCACATAAGATAAAGGACGGAAGTTACATGGATGAGGAATCTACTAAAATTGTTGTAAGTTCGAAGTTAATTTTAAAATTTTTTAAAATTTTATAGTTCACTAATTTAAATTTTATTATTTGATAGGAAAAATTTCAAGAATTTATGAACCAAAATGTAGATAGCTCGGAAGTTATGCCTTCTTAGATGGAAGTGGTTGAACAAGTCATGGGTAAAGAACATTCAAGACGTGTTCGTGGAATGGGATTAGGACCTACACCATCTGAAGTTTTTAAAACTACACATCGTCGATTTGCGAGGGTCGAGATGAATTCTGGGACAAGTATGGAAGACTATGAAACTATAGAAGAAGGATCTAGAATAACCAAATTAGAGTCTAAAGTGGCAGAGATACGATTAAATATGAAAAAAGTGCTTTAAGTATTATATCAAATTAATTGTTTGCAGGTTGGTATTACTAGTGGGACATCTTTGGATGACAATTCCAGAGAGGTATGAAATATTATAAGTTAATTTATTTTAGTATTACACAAAGTTTATATATATATATATATATATATATATATATATATATATATATATATATTAATTTGTTAACATAATCAAGAAGCAAATGCATCTGGGAATAATGAAAAGTCAAGATCAAGTTCGCACGAGTCTTTGTAATGACATGTTTCAAACTTAAAATTTAAATGGCGAAAACTGATAAGTAGTTTAGATTCATTTTCTCTATTGATGTTGGACACATTTTGTAGACATTTGGTGTTAATTTCAGTTAGTACTTTATAGGTATTTTAATACTTCATCCTCAATTTTTCTATCACTATTTGATTGGTATTCTATTACATCATCTAGAAATTGTTACCGATTATTGTTTGTAACTTTCTTTACTTTTATTCCCATTACTTAATTTTGACTATTGTTGTTGAATTTTTTGTTGTAAAATTCTTAAAATTGTCATAACATAAAACACTAATAACTAGTTTTTCAATAATTTTGACAGCTAAAATATTGTAAAATTTATTTAAATAATTGCCACCATATAAATTGTTGCAAAATAGGTACAAAAAATGTTGTCGTATAAGGAAAAAAAATTGTTGCTATTGGATCAACTATTGTAGCGGTTATAAAGGGTTTTAAAATTTACAAAAATTGTTGCAAAAATAGCAGCGGTCACTATAATTATTGCAATATAGTAAAAAAAAATTGTTGCACATGAGTTATTCCAACAATTACAATCCGCTGCAATAAGTTCAATATTGCAGCGGTTAAAAAGTTGCTTATTAAACTGTTGCAAGTTAGTAGAGGTTATTCATCCGCTGCTACAATAATTTAGGGAATTGTTACTATTGAAATTACAATTGCAATGTTTGTCTAGGTGAATGCAACAATTTGGAAACCGCTGCACTCTAAAAACAGTTAACAAAACCATTGTATTACGACATTACCAACCGGTGCAAACTGAGTAGCTATCGTGGCGGTTATTTCATTCCGATTCCAACTGTTGTCTAAACCGTTGCAATAAGTCGTCCCAACACAGCTTCTGCCAGCAGTTTTGTAACCGCTGCGAAAACTCTTGCAACGGTTAAAAACCACTACAACCGTTGGCCTTTCCTATACATATGCCAATGAGTGAAATAAACCGTTGGCTATACGAACGAACCAAATAAATCAAGATTGCAACACTTTGGGATTTTCTAAATATATGCCTACGGTCTTATTAAACCGTTGGGATTTCTTGTGTATTTGCCAACGATATTTCGATCCGTTGGCAATTCCGATACACATGCCCACGGTTTTATCCAACCGTTGACAGTGCCTATACATATCCCAACGGTTTAGAAACCGTTGGCAATACCTATATCTGCCCATGACTTTCTTTGCGTCGGGAGAAAAACCGTCACGAAATCTTTAAATTCATGTAGTGTATGAAATTCTTTTTGTCAGAAGCAAATCAAAATGAAGATACACAGAGTCATTAACAAATATCTGTAAACATCGACTCACGATGATTATCTCTTCCAGTCGAGCGAGCATGGTGTATGAGGAAATGAAGGATTGGAATTCCGTAATTCCGTAAAGCAGAAGCGTGATTGGGACCGATTCGTAATTAATTTTGTTTAATCTAAAATACCAATACATTAGCAATAATATTAGAACTATTCTAAATATATATTAAGGCTAAACGTACAAAAATATTAGATCTAAATCTAATTTATAAAGTAACAAATTACTTACTCTCGTTGAGGACTTAGATTAAATTCACCAACTACTTGTGAATTAATCACAAACTAGTGCGAACATCACCACTCTGGCTACACCGGTATGACTTTGAGACTTCTAGAGGCAGGAAACTGGTGGGAGCCTAGACGAAGCCTTGAGGGGAATTCTCTGAGAGTAGGAGAATGAATGGGATGTCTTTCACTCCACCCCAGGGGTCCTATACATAGTAAAAGTCTCTAATTTTAATAATTAATTAATTAATTCCATAATTAATTAATTTCCCAATTAAATATCATATATTTAATCTTAGGGATTTTATTAAAATTAAAATTAATATGAATCCAATTCATATTAATTTTATTTGAACTCTTTCAAATATTTTCTTTCCTAATAAGAAAAGGTCTCTAATTTTAATAAATAATTAATTAATTCCATAATTTTTAATTACCCAATTAAATATCATATATTTAATCTTAGAGATTTTATTAAAACTAGTTTAGAAACACGTGCGATGCACGTTATATTTTACTGTTTTAATTGAAAATAATAATAATAAAAAAATTGTGCCTAGAAGTCTAAAACTATATATTAATTGTTCTATGTTCATTTATAATGAATATGAATATATTTTGCACGTGGTTTAGAAATACTTTGCACGTTGTTTGAAATCTTTTGAATATATTTTTTATGGTGAAAGTTAACTTTTGAATAAATATATTTTTCATCAAGTTCAAATAGTAAATATTTGACATTAAACTATGATGTAAGAGATAAAAAAATAATAATAAAAGATATATAATTAAAATTAAAATACATATAATAGTTGTAAACTAAATTTGAGAAAACATAAAAAGTGGCATCATAAAGATATTTTATTATCTCATAGGTAATTCATCGGTATGCTACAAGATTGTATTTTGGAGAAAAAGAAAGAAAGAAATACGAGAATTATATAAGTTGATTTTTTTTTAAAAAAAAAAACTAAAGTATTTAATAAAGTATAAGCTCTTTAAAAATAACATTTTTTTTGTATGTTTGGATGACAAATTTTGATCTTCAGGTGATTCGATAAGAATTTTTGTATTGACATTGAAAATAGTTGTTAATGTGAAATTACATATTTAGAAATATATTTTCTAATATTCGGAACAATTTGTCCTTGTGTTTTGTTTAACATCAAAACCAACACAGTGTCCTTTTAGGAAAAAATTCCTATGATTGAGCCACCGAAAAGGAAGGTGCACTTTGTTTGTATAGGTAGTATCTATCAATTCTTTTAAGCTTATCCAGACCATACTTTCATGTTCTCAGGATCCCTCTCACTCGGATGTGGCCTCGGTTCATTTATGTACTCCTCCGGGTGTTACAGATATAATTTTGTGCCATTAGGTGGACTTAATTAATGGAAATATCATGATATCAAAATGTGTTTTCCGGCATGTTCTCCCATTACTACTTCAACAATTTAAATATAGTTCTTATACCTTTTCTTGAAGAACTTTGTCCAAATAGGTAAACATAAATTACATAGGACTTTAAAAGAATGATACAAAAGATTGCAAGAAAAAGTTATAAATATAAGAAAAAGAAAAAAAAAATAATTGTATAATAATTAGACTATTAATATATTGATACCAAAAAATGTTTATTAGTTATTTTTCAAAAAAAATAAAAAGAATAATTTTTTTAGTAAAAAGAAAAAAGAACAAGTTAAATGCATGTTAATGAATGTGACAACTCAAATTTAATATACTATGTGGATTTTTTTTTTTTAATTTATAACAATATACTATGTAACGCCCCGCGTTTTGGAATCAAGTCGTTTTGAGTTATTGAGTGTTCTTGTTCTAATTTGGGAAATTAGAATTTAAACTTTGGCCTTGGGTCGTTAAACTAAATTTCTAAAATTTAGGGGAAAGAGATTTTTAATTAAATCTTTAAACGTCCTAAAGTTAAAGGTTTAATATTTGATATTTATTTTAAATATCAAAAGACCCCAAACTCTTCCTAATCAGTTTTAATCCCAAATCTTTCGGAATTAAGAGTGGGTTTAAAATTCTATTTGGGATTTTAATTAGAATCCTAGATTAAATCTCATTCCTGTTTTAAATGGGTTTTTTCTCCTCTTAGGGTTTTATTTTGAGTAAAAGAGAAAAAAAAAAGAAAAGAAACCCTAGAGCCTTCTACATCTCTCTTTCTCTTCAGCAGCCACCCTCCCCTCGCGTTCCCATTCTCTCTCTCTCCCGTTCGTGCCGCCTGCTCCTTGCTGTCGCCGCCGCTGCTGCTCCAGTCGCTGCCATTGGAGGTTGCACCACTAGTCCTTGTTCGTGGTCTTCGCGCCGCCGCTGTCGTCGAGGTCGAGCTGTGGGTCGTGCGTCTCCCTCTTCGCGAATCTCTCTCTCTCTCTCTCTTGCAGATCTCTCTCCCTCTCTGCGTCGTCGTTCTGCTCGAGTGTCGCTGCCTCATCGACGCGTCGTCACCATTGCAGCAAGGTGTGTCGCCGCCGCTGTCGTTTAGTGTCGCAGCTGCATGGGTCCTCTTTTCCGCTCCATCTTTCAGCAAGAAACCTCGTGAGTAAGTCTCAAACTCACTCATGTGTATTTGTTAAGGCCCGATCTAACTCCTTGCTCTTATTGGTTAGATCTTGCGCGGACAGCACCTCGTAGCATCGTTTCCTCCGCGTTTCAGCCTTAGGAAGTTGTGGGTAAGCCTTTTTCTTTCATTTCCTTATGGTTTAAGGTTGGATTTAAGTTCCTCTGGGTTCGTTTTGGTTAGATCTCGCGTGCCTAGCAGTTCGGAGTCCCGTCGCCCTCGTTTCAGCCGATTCTGCCTCTGTCCAGCAGCATTCTTGGCTGTTTTTGGTGTCGTTTGGCCTGAGGTCGCTCCAGGAGGTGAGTTTATGCTTTACCCACTCTTGGTTGAAGCTTAAATTTGATTACCCATTAGCTTTAGGAGTTGAAAAGTTTAATGGTGTTCGATTTTCTGATCTGCAGCGCCGTCTAGGTGTTCGATTAGGTTCGAAACACATCGACTTGAATACCCACTGCCCAAGGATCATTCTAGTGCGTTGTTCGAGGTTGTTATAACCCGTCTTGCGTGATATCGGGTTCGTTGGGTAAGGTTCAATGCTGTTGTTAGTTTTATAGCTTAAGTGTTCGATACCCATTAGAGATTAAAGCCTTAAACCATGTTTTAATTGATACCCATTCGTTATCGGCCTTATAATTGCAGGATTTAAGTGTGTTCGGTTGCTGTTCATTGAGCATTTGATCTCAAAGATCGTGTTCAGTGAGTACCCACAACCCGAAAGGCCTTGATTTTGGTTACCCATAACCCGGTGACTTGGGATCTTGGTTGTTGGGTCGTTTCGAACACAAGTCAGCTTGTTCTCAAGGTTGTTTGAGCACTAAGCGGTAAACACATGATTCCAAAGCATACGACATAAACCAAGAAAACTACTTACTTAGCCCAAAAAATCCTTGATCGACTTCTAACCAATTTTCCTTTAAATTCTAAGACTTCAAGCAACCAAAGCAGAAACTTAGCTTGCTTTCCAGGCTCTCAAATCCACCTAAATCCAACAATTTAATCACCAAACGCAATGGGCATATTAAATTCAATAGCCAAAATCAATGGGTATTCATCTAACACACATAAATCCTTCCAAAACTTGACTTAATTCACTAACCCAAGGTCGGAATTGCTCAAACACGCTGAAACTTGAAGACCCACTGCTTGAATCGCCGGAATTGAATGGGTACGCTTGCTGAACGGGAGAAGAAGTGAATGGGTAATCATTTAAATGCAAGAACTAACCCACATAAGCCTCAAACCAACTTATCCAATGCGGAAACTCACCTAAAACAGCCAAAAACGCTGAAAAACGGTCCCTCCTCGTTGCTGTCTGCGCCTACAGTGTTGCTGCCGGAAAACAATGCTAAACGCGTCACCCACGCGGCTACAACATGAGACAGAGAAGGGAGAAAGAGTGAGAGCTCACGGAGGGGCGGCGCGGCGTGCGGCGGTCTGCTATGGAGGAGGCGGCGACGGCACGGCAGCAACGCAGGAGAGAGAGCTGCGAGGGAGGGGGAGCGAATCGGGTTAGAGAGAGAGAGAGAGAGAGATGGAAACGGGAGGGAGATACAAGTGAAAAACGGAAGAGAGAGGGAGCTTACAGTCGGCGAGCGGCGACGGCGGAGGCGCGACGGCACGAGCTGCGGCGGCGTCGATTGTCGGCGTGCGACAGAGGAGGTTGCAGGCGGAGAGAGAGAGAGAGAGAGAGAGAGTTGCGAGGGAGATGGAGCCGAGAGAGGGAGAGGGTCGTGAGATAGAAAGAGGGAGCGTGAGGGAGAGAGAGAATCTGAATTTCTCTTTTTTTTTTTTTTTAAAAAGGTCACTTTGACCGAAAAATTGGGGGGAAAGTTTCCCCCCTTTTTTTCTCCCTTTTGACCGGCAGCCACTTCCCCATTCTCTTTTTTTTTTATTTATTTCAAAGCCGGCTGCTACAGTCTCTTTAACATATATTGAAGGGCAAAATGGACATTTATTAAAATTATAAGGGCAAAAGAGGAAAGCAAAGATTCTCCTCCTTAAGCCCCTTTTATATATAGTAAGATTAATATGAATCCAATTCATATTAAATTTATTTGAACTCTTTCAAACATTTTCTCTCAGGAATTAATTTTTTAAATTAATTCATAAATTATATTATAAAGTTTCATAAACTTTATATTATAATGCATCAATATACATTATACGATTTCCCAAATAAATTGAACACTTCCAATTTACAATTTATACTTGATTGCCTCAAGTCTCTTTTACGAGCAACCAGTGGGACCTAATGGATCTATAGATCAGATGCTCCAACGATACGAGACTAATTGGCCAAACTCATTAACAAACACTAGTCAACATTCGTTAACTGTGGGTCACTCCACTAAAGACCCACGGCTGCACTCTTATGACTGTAGAATATTTCTGTGTCCACAGATATCGACCAAGCAGTAAGTGAATCCTTCACGTGTGTTCGTAACACCAGCTGGGTCAAATTGTCGTTTTACCCCTGGGTTACCTCTGGTTCCTTAAGTACCATTGATTCCTTTAATGAACAAGTTGTTTAGGGTCCAACCACTAAACAGGAGTTCCTCTCGAGCAAGGAGAAGACGATGCACCTTTGTTCAAGCCCCGTAATCAGCCCTTAAGGGAACACACATATACTTACCCCACTAGGGGAAGAAGTGAATTCCATCTTGTACTGTTATGTTCCCAACCCCCATTCAGTCTTGCCCCTTAAATGGTAGGATTATTGAGTCGGCAAACTGACAACTCTCACCCATACAAATCTAAGAACAATCCCTCCTGAAACGGGTTCATAATAGACTCAGGATTGAGATTGAGTTCACTAGGTCATCCTATTAATATAGAAACCTAAACTAGTTAACGGCGTTACATCTAGTGGTTACTATTTCACGGTCCGGTCTTATGCAAACTCATTGCATAGGATACCCCCACCCGCATGTCTCCTACATGGATGTTTTGGATCATTGCATCTGTATCGAATACAAGGTGGATCGTATCACATAGTGTCACCAGGTAAAGGTACCATGCCTTATCCCTATACTATAGACCTTTTAGGTTGTTACATGGACACTGATCCCCGTATGTCCCCACAAACTAGTCCAAGTTTCATTTAAACAACCTTGGATCTTAGTTTAATGGATTTAGGGTTAATTAATGCAAACACGATTACTCAATAACCAAATTACTGAATTACTCAAATAACGCTTTATTGAGATCGATTAATTTGTTTCATTTACTATCTACGTGTTTTAGGGCATAAAACCCAACAACTCCCACTTGAACTACAACTCTAGTGGGCAATGTACACCAACTATGAAAATTGAATGAACAATCATTGAAGTAGGAATAGTAGTTTGTATTAATACTGTATAATACATGAAAAGTAAAAATACAGATAAATACGATAAACTAGAGCATTCACAATACCCATTACACTTCTCCCACTTGCCCTAGATTATTCTATGTACATATCTCGTAGACCCAGACCCTCCAAATGACCCTTGAACACTTTAGCCATGAGAGCCTTCGTAAATGGATCAACAATATTGTTCGTAGAGGCTACCTTCGTGACGATCACGTCCCCTCATTGCACAATCTCTCTAATGAGATGATATTTGCGCTCTATGTGCTTGTCTCTTTTGTGACTACGAGATTCTTTAGAATTTGCCACAACACCACTATTATCACAGTAAAGGGTGATTGGCAAGTTCATATTTGGAACAACTTCCAACTCCATCAAGAACCTCCGTAGCCATACAGCCTCCTTAGCTGTTTCACGAGCAGCGACATATTCGGCCTCCATGGTGGAGTCTGCAATGCATCCTTGCTTTATGCTACGCCAGACTATAGCTCCCTCGGTGAGGGTAAATACTGACCCTGATGTGGATTTCCCAGAATCCTTATTAGTCTGAAAGTCAGAGTCTGTGTATCCTGTAAGGATCATATCCTTAGAGCCATACACAAGCTGATAGTCCCTCGTTCTCCGAAGATACTTGAGGATGTTTTTAACTGCAGTCTAGTGGTCTAACCCTGGATTGGACTGGTACCTGCTGACTATCCCAACTTCTTAGCAAATGTCAGGCCTAGTACACAACATGGCGTACATAAGACTGCCCACAGCTGAAGCATAAGGGATCCGTCTCATATCCTCAACTTCTTGAGGTGTCTTAGGACACTGTTCCTTAGACAAATGAACTCCATGCTTGAAGGGTAGTAATCCCCTCTTGGAATTAGACATCTTATATCTAGACAACATCTCGTCTATATATGATGTTTGAGACAGGGCTAACGTTATGTTCTTGATAGCGAGCATAGCTAGCTATTTTTCCCTATTTAATTCAGCTAGTCTTTTATGATTTATTGGCCATTTTATTGCACTTAATTGTTTATTTTGTAGAAAAGCTTCGATTAGAGCTAAAACGTGGAATTGGAGTTAATCGGGTGTTCAGGACGTGAAAAGATCCCAAAGAACCGGAAAGATTCAAGCAACAAGGAGCCAAGAGAGGGCAATCTGCCTATCAGCGTCGAGACGCCACTATTGCAGCGTGTCGTTAATTAAAATAGGCGGCAGACTCACAGCGTCGAGACGCTGTGACAAGAGCGTCGAGACAATCTCGATTTTTCCATAACCAGAACGCACGTTAAAGAGGCAGCATCGAGACGCTGTCTTGACAGCGTCTCGACGCTATCGACAGAAAAATTCCTATTTATTCTTTCCTTCATGCTACAGATTTGGGGAGGCCAAATTGAGAGATTTTAGCCCTAATTTCGACTAGAGACCTACTGTGGGAGCTGAAGCAAGGACAAGGACTGGGAATCTCACTTGGTGGCACAGATATCGAGACGGGGACGTGCCGGGTCCGACGACATTAAGTGTTTCTTTTTCTTTTCCTTATCTCTAGCTAGATTTAATGGTTTTTTCATGTTTAGTTGAGCTTGTAACGCCATGTATGAGTAGCTAAACTTGTGGCTTAGGGATTGATGTAGTCCTTTTAGTTTATGGATTGATTTACGGTATAAGCTGTGCAATTGTTATTATGTATGCAATCTTGATTTAATGCTTTCAATTAATTGGCCATTAGTTGAATGATTTAAGTGTTGAGTCTTGCTCAGGAGAGGGGATTTAATGTAGACTTATTCAAGATTGCATGACTAAAGTTTATTTTCTAAGCTCGTGACGGTTTTTAGATTAACTTTAGAATTGGTCAAAAGAACTCAATGCCTTGCATGTTAATAAACTTAGATAGGGATATCAAGTTGATTAATTTGCATGAGAATCAATAATACTTGGGAGAGGTAGTTGTGATTAAAGGTTCTTAGGCTCATAATTCCATTGTGCATGATTACTTATTCCTTAAAATCAATCCTAGGCTAATTTGGCGAAATCAATTCCCTAAGTGTTCTTTCAATTGCATCTCATTTGTTTGCTTGTTTTGATTTAGTTTTCGATCTATCACTCACTATTTTGTGTTCCCTAAATAAAATTGAGCAAGTTAATTCACAATACTTGATTTAGCTTAAAAATCCAATCCAGAGGACGACACTCGTTTATACGAACACTTTATTATTACTTTACCCGTGCACTTGCGGTAGGAAAATTGCACATCAAGTTTTTGGCTCCGTTGCCGGGGATTGACACATTTAGTTAAATTGATATTGTGAAAAAATTGTTTGGTCTTAATTTATGGTGTATGCTTACTTTTCTAAGTTGATTGTATTTTTTCCTTATTTGTTCTTCTTTCCATATTTGTTTTTCTAGTTTAGTGATTTTTTTTTTTTTGTAGTTGTGTAATCTTTTCCTTATTTGTTTTTGTTTTCCAAAATTATATTGTATTTTCCTTTTCTCGATTAGATTTTCCATATTTAGATTATTTGTTTTCTTTTCTTTGTTTCTTTCCATAATTAGTTTCTTTCCTTTTTAGGGTAGTTTAGTTTGTGTATGGGTGGTAGTAGAGAATTGATACCGTTGGATCCCGAGATCGAGAGAACAATTCCTAGGATTCGAAGGGAAAATAGAGAAAAATTTCAAATGGCTGACCAAAATCCACCGGAGGAGCCTAGGCCTAGTAGAGACTACTTTCAGCCCGTGTTTCAGGGGCAACAATCGGGGATTGTCTATGCCCCGATCAATGCCAACAACTTTGAGCTAAAGACCGGGCTCATTCAGATGGCTCGAGATTGTGCTTACAGAGGATCGCCCACCGAGGATCCAAATTCTCATCTAAAATCATTTTTAGACATTTGTGGGACGGTAGAAATAAATGGAGTTTCTGAGGATGCCATTTGCTTACGCTTGTTTCCTTTTTCTTTGCAGGATAAAACACGAGATTGGTTACAGTCTATTCCCCCTGAGAGCATCACCACATGGTATGCTTTGGTCCAGGCCTTTTTGAAGAAATTTTTCCCTCCTGCAAAGATGGTTAAGCTGAGGACCGAGATTGGGACGTTCCAACAACAATATGATGAGCAGCTGTTCGAGGCTTGGGAACGATTTAAATAGTTACTGAGGAAGTGCCCTCAGCATGGATACCCCGACTGGCTTCAGGTTCAATTGTTTTATAATGGTTTAACTCCTAGTACAAAAACGATTGTTGATGCAGCTGTAGGTGGGACTCTGTTGTCCAAGACCGTGGAAAATGCTCGCACACTTCTAGAGGATATTGCCACCAACAGCTATCAGTGGCCATCTGAGCGGTCTGCACCTAAAAAGATTGCTGCTGGAGTGTTTGAGGTTGACAAGGTAAGTGCACTCCAGGCCTAGATGACCTCCCTTGTTAATGCTTTTCTGAAATTTTCGGGTACAGGGAGTGCACAGTCAATTGAATCAACTGCTACTTTAGCATCTAGATCTCAAGAGGAGGTCACAAAACAAGTTCATTATGTGTCTAATTCAAATTTTAGGGGATATAATAATAATTCTACACCTACACATTATCACCCTAACAATAGGAACCATGGAAATTTCTCTTATGCTAATACTAAGAATGTTCTTAATCCTCCTGGTTTTGCCCCTCAAACTCAAGAAAATAAAAAATTAGAGGATCTTGTTGGAGCTTTCATTGCAGAGTCTAGTAACAGGACAACCAAATTGGAGGAAGCAGTCATTGCCATCAACACCATGGTGAATGGCCACAGTGCAGCCATCAAGAACATTGAGACTCAGCTGGGACATTTGGTAAGTGTTGTAAGCACCATGAGTAAAGGTAAGGCCCCAGCTGAGCAGGAGAAAACCCAGATGGAGTATTGTAAGGCACTCACTGTGCACCAAAAGGAAGTTGAAGAGGAGCCGGAGTCTGAGGATTATGACACTCCTACTGGGGAAGCTGAGGAGGACACATCATCTGATGAAGCTGAAAAGCTTGAACCTGAGCCTCCTATTCCTTCTCCCCCATTGATGGTCCTCAAAGAAAATAAGAGGAAAAAGAAAAAGGAGAATAATCAGGTTCAGTTTGACAAGTTTATGAATGCTTTTATGAATCTGAACATTAATATTCCTTTTGCAGAGGCACTAGAGAAGCCCCAGTACAACATGTTCATGAAGGAATGGTTAGCAAAGAAGCGAAAAGAAAAGAAGGTTGACACCGTATATCTTGCTTCCACATGCAGCACCAGAGTACAACAGAAGGTACCTGAAAAAGTAACAAATCCAGGAAGTTTTTCTGTTCCTTGTAGTTTTGGTACTTATTCTTTTAGAGCATTATGTGATTTAGGTGCTAGCATTAATATTATTCCTTTGTCCTTGTGCAAAAATGTTAGATATAGGTGAGATTAAATCTACTTCTGTTAGGCTCCAATTGGCTGATAAGTCTGTGGTTAGACCAGTTGGCATTATAGAAAATGTTTTAATCAGAGTAGGTAGATTTTTCCTCCCTATTCATTTATATGTTATGGATATGGTGGAAAATCCTTCAATTCCTGTCATACTAGGAAGACCATTCCTCGCTACTGGGCGAGTGATTATTGATATTGAGCGTAGGGAGCTCACTGTTAGAGTCCAGAATGAAAACGAAATATTTAAAGTAGTTGAAGACTCTAAGGGACACTCTGAAGTGCTTGTCATGGGCTACAAGAAAGGTGCAAGTAAGAGCACCTCTGTTGGATTCACAGAAAAGAAGCCTCCTTGATGCACGATCAACACGTCGAGCTAATGACGTTAAACAAGCGCTTATGGGAGGCAACCCAAGTAAGTTTAGTTGTGCTTTTCTGTTTGCTTTTGATTTATTGTTTGTTTTTGTGTTGTAGGTCTTGATTCCAGTTTCTCCCTTGCTTTCAAGCTTCCATGAGAAAGGTCATCATCATTCCAGGGCAGTATTGTTCACTCCATCCATTCTTTTATTGTTCTCATGCTTGATTATGCCTTATTTTCTTTATACATTGAGGACAATGCATGTTTTAAGTTTTGGGGAGGAATAGCATGTTTGTGGAGCCCTTGAGCATCTGAGTTCGGGCTATAGTTTTGAGCTTTCTTTGAATTAATCATATGGTTGTTTTCTGGATGCTATTTTTGCATGACTATGATTTCCTAGGATGGGCTTTCTTGTCAAATTTTCAAGCTTTCGATGAGTTATAAGCATTAGTGCCCAAAAAGGGAGACTTTTTAAACTTTTTTCTAGGAGATGTCTTGAATGAGTAGAGTATTTATCTTAGCTATATTTGGAGTTGAATGCTTAGGAGCGAATTATTAGGTTCATATGCTTGTTGTCACCTTGATAGGTGTAGGGAAGAGCTAAAGACTTTATTTTTTGCAAATTAGCATGTTTGATCTTGCTTAGGAGGAAAGAAAAGAATACTTGCTTATCATTCTCATAAAGAAAAATCAATTTTGTTGTTACAATTTGAAAAAGAGAAAGTCATGACTTGTGCGCACAAAGCAATGAGTAATAAAGATTTAGGCAAAAACAGCTACCCCTGTTGTGATCAGTTAGGCCAACTAGAGAAAACTCGGGTTAAGGGTCCCTGCAATAGGTGTGTGAAAGCTAGTGCCACTTATAAATGCTTGATCTAAATTACAATTTTAAGCACCCAAGTATGGAGGAAAACAAACTAATTTGTTTCATTAACTCATTAGTGAAACCTTAGTGCCAGTGTAGAGGGAAGAGGAGCTGAGAGTTTATTAAATCAATCCCGGGTGAGTAGAGTCTGATCTCGTTGAGTTAGATCTCGCTTGTGCAAGTTAATTTTGGAAAAAAATTAATTTGTCTCCCTCATTGGTCCTTATGTGCATGTCTCTTGCTTGCTTGACTATTGACTTTTGAGCTTTGAGGATTGAGTCATGTTTGTTGCATCCATTCTTCCACTGTATGTTTGATTTTTAGTTTGCTCGAGGACTAGCAAAAGCTTAAGTTTGGGGGTATTTGATAGCGAGCATAGCTAGCTATTTTTCCCTATTTAATTCAGCTAGTCTTTTATGATTTATTGGCCATTTTATAGCACTTAATTGTTTGTTTTGTAGGAAAGCGTCGATTAGAGCTAAAACGTGGAATTGGAGTTAATCGGGTGTTCGGGACGAAAAAGATGCCAAAGAACCGGAAAGATTCAAGCAACAAGGAGCCAAGAGAGGGCAACCTGCCTATCAGTGTCGAGACGCCACTCTTGGAGCGTCTCGATGCTGCTTTTCCTTAATTAAAATAGGCGGCAGACTCACAGCATCGAGACGCTGTGACAAGAGCGTCTCAACGCTCTCGATTTTTCCATAACCAGAACGCGCGTTAAAGAGGTAGCGTCTCGACGCTATTGGCAGTAAAATTCCTATTTATTCTTTCCTTCATGCTACGGATTTGGGGAGGTCAAATTGAGAGATTTTAGCCCTAATTTCGACTAGAGACCTACTGTGGGAGCTGAAGCAATGATGAGGACCGGGAATCTCACTTGGTGGCGCAGATATCGAGACGGGGACGTGTCGGGTCCGACGACATTAAGTGTTTCCTTTTCTTTTCCTTATCTCTAGCAAGATTTAATGGCTTTTTCATGTTTAGTTGAGCTTGTAACGCCATGTATGAGTAGCTAAACTTGTGGCTTAGGGATTGATGTAGTCGTTTTAGTTTATGGATTGATTTACGGTATAAGTTGTGCAATGGTTATTATGTATGCAATCTTGATTTCATGCATTCAATTAATTGGCCATTAGTTGAATGATTTAAGTGTTGAGTCTTGCTCGGGAGAGGGGATTTAATGTAGACTTATTCAAGATTGCATGACTAAAGTTTATTTTCTAAGCTCGTGACAGTCTTTAGATTACTTTTAGAATTGGTCAAAAGAACTCAATGCCTTGCATGTTAATAAACTTAGACAGGGATATAAAGTTGATTAATTTGGATGAGAATCAATTATACTCGGGAGAGGTAGTTATGGTTAAAGGTTCTTAGGCTCATAATTCCATTGTGCATGATTACTTATTCCTTAAAATCAATCCTAAGCTAATTTGGCGAAATCAATTCCCTAAGTGTTCTTTCAATTGCATCTCCACTGTTTGCTTGTTTTCATTTAGTTTTCGATCTATCACTCACTACTTTGTGTTCCCTAAATAAAATTGAGCAAGATAATTCACAATACTTGATTTAGCTTAAAAATCCAATCCAGAGGACGACACTCGTTTATACGAACACTTTATTATTACTTGACCCGTGCGCTTGCGGTAGGAAAATTCCACATCAGTTCTTACGATTACTGATAATTTGAGTCCCTATAACATACTGTGCTTCACCCAAATCATTCATTTGGAACTCACTCGATAGCCATTTTTTAATGTCAACTAGACATTCTACATCATTCCCAATGAGAAGAATATCATCTACATAGAACACCAGAAAAGCTACTGAACCGTTGATAATCATTTTGTAAACACAAGGCCCATCAACGTTCTGGTCAATGCCATAAGATTTGATAGTAGTGTCAAACCTTATATTCCAAGATTTGGAAGCTTGCTTCAACCCATAAATGGATCGTCTAAGCTTGCAAACCTTTTGCTCCTGATCTTGAGCAATGAACCCCTCTGGTTGAGACATACAGATGTTCTCATCAAGATTGCCATTCAGAAAAGCAGTCTTGACGTCCATTTGCCAAATCTCATAATCATAAAACGTGGTAATGGACAAGAGAACTCTTATTGACTTTAACATGGCAACTGGGGAGAAGGTTTCCTTATAGTCCACCCCCTCCATTTGGGTATAACCCTATGCCACCAGTCGAGTTTTGGAAGTTTGCACTTTCCCAGCTGCGTCTCGTTTTCTCTTGTAGATCCATTTCCACCCTATGGGTTTAACCCCTTCAGGTAGGTCTACAAGATCCCAAACTTGATTGAAATACATAGACTCCATCTCTAGGTCCATAGCTTTGACCCACTGGTCATGGTCCACATCATTCATTGCCCGTCTAAAGGTTAATGGATCCTCGATTCCATCATCAGATATGACAGCTGGAGTTTCTACTAAACCCAGATAGCGTTCAGGTCTAATAACAACCCTCCCAAAATGTCGAGGCATTCTCAATTGTTGAGAAGGATGGGCTTGACCAGATGTATTGGGCTCATCTACAACTCTTATTGAAGGTCCGGTCTGTGTACTAGGCTCATCAACAACCCTTGTTGAAGGTCCAGCCTTATCAACAACTCTTGTCGATTCATTCGTAGCTTCACCAGAAAGTTCACTTAACACCATTTTACTGCCTGGCTTGTGTTCTCGAACGTAGTCTTCTTCTAAGAAAGTAGCATTTGTCGAAACAAACACTTTATTTTCTTGTGGATCGAATAAGTATCCACCTCTTGTTTCTTTTGGATAGCCTACAAATAGGCATAATTTTGAACATGAATCCAATTTCTTTGGGTTTGCCACTAGCACATGTGCAGGACAGTCCCCAAATTCTGAAATGACGTAAACTAGCTTTACGCCCTCTCCAGAGGTCAAATAGTGTTTCAGAAACACTCTTTGAGGGAACTACAGTCAAAATATAAATTGCAGTCTCTACTGCATAACCCCAAAAAGAACTATGCAGTTGAGCATAACCCATCATAGATCGAACCATGTCCAACAAGGTTCTGTTTCTCCTTTCAGATACACCATTCTGTTGAGGTGTACATGGTGCTGAGAGTTGAGACGAGATTCCATGTTCTATCAAATAGTTCTGGAGTTTTAAGTCCAAATACTCTCCACCTCGATCAGATCGAAGTGTTTTAATGGTCTTACCTAACAAGTTCTCAACTTCAGTCCTGTACTCCTTGAACTTTTCAAGGGCTTCAGACTTATGACTCGTTAGCTATAAATAACCATACCTTGAATAATCATCTATGAAAGAGATGAAATATTCATACCCTCCTCGGGCTCTAACATTCATTGGACCATAGAGATCCGTATGTACGAGTTCTAAAGGCTCCTTGGCGCGATGACCTTTTCCAGTAAAAGGTCGTTTGGGCATCTTACCTTCGAGACATGACTCACACGGAGGTAAAGTACCATCTTCTAACTGGCTTAGAAGTTCGTTCTTAACCAATCTCCCAATCCTATTGAGATTTATGTGGCCAAGTCTCAAGTGCCAAAGATAGGTACTTTGAGAAACTTTCTGACTTTTTGGTTGAGTCTCGACTGATTTAAACATTTCATTGTTCAAAATAACCCTAGACTCTATTGGTCTTAAAACATAAAAATTGTTCTCCATTTTTGCATAACATATATCAGTACCGCTTTTAGTAATGAAAGATTCATTCACAGAAAAGGACACTGAATATCCTTGTTCTAGTAAACAAGAAACAAAAATCAAATTTCTTTTTATTTTGGGAACTATATATACATTATCTAATAACATATAGTGTTCCCTAGAGAAGAACATTTTAATATCTCCCACTGCTTTAGTTGAATGAGCTCCCCAGTCCCATTTCTAAGAGTCATTTCCCCAGCATCTAACTGTTGCCAGGAGCTCATTCCCTCAAAGGAAGAACATACGTGATGAGTGGCACCTGAATCAAGGATCCAGGCTGTATCATCATTTTCCACTATACACGTTTCAATGATCAATAAATCAAATTTATTTTCATTGAGATGTGCTAAGCAATCTATGTCATATTCATCATGAACAATTTCGGATAAATTAGACATATGGGCTTGAGGACCGTCCTCAGTTAAGACCAATTCCACGCATTTAGTGTTTAAGTTCATTTTGTTAGTTGTATTAGAAATACCAGTTTTGTAATTGACGTTATTCGAGGCATACAAAGAACGTTTCATTGCTGAGAACAAACAAATTAACTTAATAAGTATTGTTGCATTAACCCATTACACAAAATAATATTATTATTTTTATCCAATCAATTTAGCAAAATTAATGATCGACCCATAGAATAAACATTCATTTTTGCAACGATACTTTAGATGTTTAGAACAATAGCTACCGTAGGGTAGTCAGCTACTCCTCTGAATTGAGACAATCTCTGTCAATCCCTATTCCCGAAATAACTCATATTCCAATAGTTATTAGCTACCGTTTTTCGGTCAGGAAATTATTAACACCTTAAAAATTTCTCGTAAGTGTGACCCTCCATTTTTCAGATTTCAGAGGTCGCCCCCAACAATGCTACCGTAGAGAAAGTCAAAGTTGGAAATGGACCTAAGAAATCCTATCCATTTTTGGAGTTTACGTTGTTCTGACTCCCATGATCAAGTCCTCCGTAGGGTGATCGCTCCCAGGGCGACTCACAGGAAAATCATGGGGATCTCACGGTGCAACCTAATGGAGGAGACCGTAGGATACGTTGACACGTGTCCTGCTCCCACTTACTATAAAATACTTCCTCATTCACCTTGATATTAATCCATGCAAACACCATCCATAGGGGGTCACTCCCTGGGTGACTCATGCCCAAGCATCAACCTCACGTTGTGAACTTTTGAGGACGTGAGAGCAAAACTTGATTTATGAAAATCTTGTTTTGATATATTTCCTCCCACTATGTATTTTTATAATTATAGGGTCTATTACTTAGGTAAATTTCGGCTAAGTGAATCTATCTAAGTCTATGCCTGTATATAACTTTTATATATATAGGTCTTTTCTCTGATGTCTAGATGAATTAAACACTTTTAATTACCTAGAGACATTGCATGCTAATATAACTATGGTTAATTCAACTCAAGTTCTGACTTAGTTCCCAGGTAACAGGTGTTCTATAAACCGTCATCTTAAGTACCTCCAGCCTTAGACAGAACTTTACCGGTAGAGTTCCCTTATAACCAATAGTTATGATAAATCTTTACTCTACAAATCTAGGTGAATTAAAGTCTTTTAATTGACCTAGTGACATTGCATGCTAACATTTAACTATGGTTAATTCAACTCAAGTTCCGAGTCAGTTCCCAGGTAGCAGGTGTTCCGTAAACCGTCATCTTAAGTACCTCCATCCTTAGACAGAACTTCACCAGGAGAGTTCCCTTATAACCATAGTAATGTAAACTATTTAGTCTAAATATCATGGTGAATTAAACTCTTTTAATAAACCTAGTGACATTGCATGCTAACATTTAACTATGATTAATTGAACTCCGGTATTCCGGGTTAGTTCCCAGGTAGGAGGTGTTCCATAAACCGTCATCTTAAGTACCCCCAGCCTTAGACAGAACTTAATCGATGGAGTTCCCTTATAATCATAGTGATGTTTTTCCTACTTAGTCAATTAAAACTATTTTTAATTCTAAGTATGAAAATAAATTTAATCCTATTAGAATTATGATGAGCTTAGGTCTAATTAATTTTAAACATTTTAAAATTAATTCATTTTAACCTAAGGTCTTATGTTTGCATGCAACTCTTTGTTATAGGTTGATAGTTTCTAATCAATTTTATAACTTATTATAAAATTTTAATGATTAGCCCTATAACATGTTTCTATGGTGTTGAAAAAATAACAATCATATTCTAATTATTAAACACCATATTATTATGAAGTCGATAACGATAATATAACGATTATATTAATCTAAAGTGGTGTCATGCTACATGCAATTTCAATTTCATTTAATTAATATCGATTATATTAATTAAACATTCACGAAATTAAATTACATGAAATTTGACATTAATATAATATAACTCTTATATTAATCTAATTAATTTCATGTTCAATGCTATTCCATTTTCATTTAATTAATGTAACATTTTATATTAAATCATACATGAAAACAAACATTGATTTATATATATTATTTTCATTCATAATATAACTAATTATATTAATTCTCATGAAAGTAATCTTAAGCAAGCATGCTACATTAATTAAATATAAAAATTATATTTAGCTAAATTAATGTCATGCATCATGCTTCACCAATTTCATGTATTTAATATAACAATTATACTAAATAACTCATGAAATTATATTCATGCATAATTACCATACATTATAACAATTATAACATAAATATGCATGAACACATGCTTAACCTATGGTGGGAATTTAAGCTATATGACATCCATAAAGCCAATAAATAGCAATTGAACCGGTTAATTTTGGCCCCTAGGATAAAATAAAGCATAAATTACAATAATTATAGCTAAATTCTATCCAAAAAGTCCTTCTGCAGCTCCAAATACTGGTCTAGACCGCCCGAACCAACCCGAACCACTTCGTACCAGCTACGAAAACCACGAACCGAGCCAAATTCAAGCTGAACCGGACCAAATCGGTCCTAGCCCAGCCAGACCGCGTGAACCGGACTACCCAACCACCTTGAACCGTCCTGTTGCGAATCCCTAACGCGTGCTGTAATTGTGACAGCGTCGCAATTTCTTCGATTTTTATCTTATAAAAACGTATTTTACACACGGACTTACATAGGACTCGATTTTATATAAAATACCCGAAACACTGAACCCTTACATGATCAAATCACATAAAAAAAGTAAAATCTATGACCATAAAATTAACCTAACCAGTTCAATGCAAACCATGCATACATTATGCATTAATCAATTCCACCAATAGCCAATGCAAATTTTAGAGAAACAAAATTAAATCTACGATCGACTCTGATCCCAATTGAAGGAATGGAATTCCATAATTCTGTAATGCGGAAGCGTGATTGGGACCGATTCGTAATTAATTTTGTTTAATCTAAAATACCAATACATTGACAATAATATTAGAACTATTCTTTTTTTTTTAAAAAAATATTAGTACTATTCTAAATATATATTAAGGCTAAGCATACAAAAATATTAGATCTAAATCTAATTTATAAAGTAACAAATTACTTACTCTCGTTGACGACTCAGATTAAATTCACCAATTGCTTGTGAATTAATCACGAACTTGTGCGAACACCACCACTATGGCTACACCGGTATGACTCTGAGACTTCTAGAGGCAAGACACTGGTGGGAGTCTAGAGGAAGCCTTGGGGGGAATTCTCTGAGAGTAGGAGAATGAATGGGATGCATTTCACCCCACCCCAGGGTCCTATATATAGTAAAGGCCAAGACCTTTTTCCTAATGGGAAAAAGAAGACCTTTTCCTAATAGGAAAAGGTCTCTAATTTTAATTAATAAATAATTAATTCCATAATTAATTAATTTCCCAATTAAATACCATAAATTTAATCTTAGGGATTTTATTAAAATTAAATTAATATGAATCCAATTCATATTAAATTCATTTGAACTCTTTCAAATATTTTTTTTCCTAATAGGAAAATGTCTCTAATTTTAATAAATAATTAATTAATTCCATAATTAATTAATTACCCAATTAAATATCATATATTTAATCTTAGGGATTTTATTATAATTAATATGAATCCAATTCATATTAAATTTATTTGAACTCTTTCAAATATTTTCTCTCAATAATTAATTTTTGAAATTAATTCAAAAATTATATTATAAAGTTTCATAAACTTTATATTATAATGCATCAATATACATTATATGATTCCCCAAATAAATTGAACACTTTCAATTTACAATTTATACTTAATTGCCTCAAGTCTCTTTTACGAGCTACTAGTGGGACCTAATGGACCTACAGATCAGAAGCTCCAACGATACGAGACTAATTGGCAAAACTCATTAACCAACTTTAGTCAACATTCGTTAACTGTGTGTCACTCCACTAAAGACCCACAGTTGCACTCTTCTCACTATTGAATATTTCTCTGTCCACAGATATCGACCAAGTAGTAAGTCAATCCTTCACCTGTGTTCGTAACACCAGCTGGGTCAACTTACCATTTTACCCCTGAGTTACCTCTAGTTCTTTAACTACCAGTGATTCCTCTAATGGACAAGTTGTTTAGGGTCCAACCACTAAACAAGAGTTCCTCTCGGGCCAGGAGAGGACGGCGCGCCTTTGTTCAAGCCCCGGAATCAGCCCTTAAGGGAACACACATTTACTTACCCCAATAGGGGAAGAAGTAAATTTCATCTTGTACTGTTATGTTCCAAGCCCCCATTCGGTCTTGCCCTTGAAATGGTAAGATTATTGAGTTCGTAAACTGGCCACTCTCATCCATTCAAATCTAAGGGCAATCCCTCTTGAAAGGGGTTCATAATAGACTCAAGATTGAGATTGAGTTACCTAGGTCATCCTATTGAAATAGAAACCTAAACTAGTTAACGAAGTTACATCTAATGGTTACTATTTCGCGGTCCGGTCTTATGCAAACTCATTGAATAAGATACCCCCACCCGCATGTCTCCTACATGGATGCTTTGGATCATTGCATCTGTATCGAATAAAAGGTGGGTCGTATCACATAGTGTCATCAGGATAAGGTACCCAGCCTTATCCCTATACTATAAACCTTTTAGGTTGTTACTTGGACACTTATCCCTGTATGTCCCCACATACTAGTCCAAGTTTCCTTTAAACAACCTTGGATCTTAGTTTATTTGATTTAGGGTTAATTAATGCAAACTCGATTATTCAATAACCAAATTACTGAATTACTCAAATAACGTTTTATTGATATCGATTAATTTGTTTCATTTACTATCTACGAGTTTTAGGGCATAAAACCCAACAAGAAAATATTATCTACAAACACAAAATTTTATCCTAACTTGAAACAATCAAAACACATATTGGAGATAATGAGAAATGAACAATTGTAAATGTTTCAGATTATGCGAAGCTGGCAATAAGAATGAAAAAAGATGAAAAACTAAGAGGGTGTTGGGAGTGAGACCAGAGTCCTACATTGGCTACACAAGGGGATGCTCATGGGTATATAAGGGAGGACAAGTATCGGTCCAAAGCAAAGCCACGAGGGTTTATGTCCAAAGTGGACAATATCATACCATTGTAGAGGTATGTGGTTGTCCAGGATCCAAAGCAAAGTCATGAGTGTCAGATCTACTACCCACGGCTAGTCCGGTGACTCCACGAGAATGTCAGACACTAACAGAACATTGTAGGTTTCTCAGGAATTTTTCTCCTTGTCCATCATTTTCTGCAACCGTCTTTAAATGTCTAATTTGCTACCGTGAAGGAAGAAGAGAAAAAGCTTACTAGTACTGAAACGAGAGTGTTCCAATTTATGGTTGTAATGGGTAGACAAAATAAAAATTTTAGACATATTTTCAAATTAATTAAACAAATTGCATTTGATTTGATTTCATTTATAGAAAGAGTTTATGTTTAAATATAACCTACTTTTTTAAATTCAAAAACCCGTTTTAGAATTTTAATAACTTATTCAATACCACTTAAAAGTCAAAATATATAAAATTGTAATCCTAAGAGTTTATAAAATCGGAAGTTATAATTTAACCTTTTTTTATAAACTAAACTCACATAACCAACTAGAATAACAACTAAAGTCCTATCTCAATAGACAAAATAAATAATACAAACTCGGCAAATAGGGTCATTCCTCGTGAGCCTCCTCCTCAGCATCATCGGACTCCTAGTACACCGATTCACTTGCACAATTTAAAAGTTTTGGTGGAAAAAAGGGGAGGGTATCAGTACAACTAGGTCACACCCGGTGAGCCACCAAACAACAAATAATCACATCAACATGCTCTTCACATGCAAGCATCATGTTGTTAAAGCAATAAAACAAACAGCATGCTCTTAAAGCAATAAACAAAACGATGCCAACGACACACACGTTTCATGCAAAGATGGGATGACAACATGAATTTATGCATCATGTTATGCACCCCCACGTGGTTTCTACACCATCATGCACACTCACATGTGATTTATGTGTTACGCTCTGCACTCACATCCCACACGGGATTTTCGCATCACGCTTTGCAAGTCCTCCAACATATGAATTACGTGCCTTGAGTAGTGCCACTCACACGGGATTTACGCGTCAATGATAAATTGAGTTGTTTTCTAAGCAAATAATTATTGAAATTATGTGAATGTATTTGAGTTTCTTATGTCTCTTTTTTACACCAATGTATTGTATGCTTGTCCTTTGAATTGACGTCTCTTAGGATTAGATATAATGCGTTCTATTTGTTATATTAGATAGCCACTAGGTTGAGGCAAGACAAGTGTTACGCTACCTTGATTTCTTAGCGCAGATTCTTGATAGGCATAAGAGCATGACAAAATTACTACAAATTACTTTGAATGTATGTTTGAATTAATTGTTTTAATTTTGGGTTCTTATTCTTAATGTGGTTAGTTTAGGTGATTTGCGAAAGTTATCGGGTTGGTTAATCTAAATTAATTAGAAATAATTTAAATGTAATTCGTGTTATGCATGAGGGGCAGCAGGTGTAATTAAAATTAATTGATCAAATTAATTGTCGGGGTTACGAGTTAAATTATTAATTAGACACAACTTAACTAGGAGGGTTATCCAATTATCCAAGCACTAACGAACTAGGATTCTAATTCATAGAATTACCCATAGATCAAACTAGGAAGCCAAACCATAAATAGTTCAGTAGAAAATTTCATATCTAGCGATCCTATTTCTTATTGATTTTTATCGCGATTTCTTACTTTTGCTTGTTCTACCAACTATGCACCTTTATTTTTCCTAACTTTATTTTCAAAGTCTTTCATCTCTAAAACCCCCCTTTTTTGTGTTTGCTGGAGAACCTATATTCTATTAGGACTCCCTTTCTTGTGTTCGACTCGACCACTATTACTACGGAAGTAGTGGGTTATGTTTGATGACCTCCCACACTATTGATGAATGTCCTAGCTCCAAGAGAGTAGCGAAGTCAATGCCATTGGAGGCTACGCTGGGAACAATAGGAACCAGAGGCCTTGCGATCCATATGAGAAAACCTACAATCTAGGGTGGCGCGACCACCCAAATTTCAACTATGGGAATCAAAAGTCCCAAGTGTTCAAGCAGAACCATGCCACAAGTTCATCTTCAGGTAAGTCTTTAGATGAGATTGTTAAGGATCTTGTTGATAGTTCTTTATAGTTCCAGAACGAAACCAGGAACGCAATTCAGAACCTGGGGAGTCAAATGACTCAGATGGCCACAAAGATCAGCAAGTTGGAAAACAGAAGCTCAAGAAAACTCCCTGAGCAGCCAGAGGTCAATCCTAAGGCGAACGTCAGTGCCTTATGGAGTGGAGTAGCCCAATCTATTTTTCCACCATGATCCTTTTTTCCCCCTTCTTTTGATGAAAAGTTTTCTATTAACAAAGAAAATGATGTAAGTACTTTTCCCACTTCCTTCGAGTTTAATGTTAATCTTGTCTCTTTTGATGCTCAGGATGAATTAGAAGTGTTTGGGAAGTTGTAGGTAAATATCCCTTTCTTGAGGCAGTGGCACAAATTCAATCCTATACGAAGTTTTTAAAGGCTTCGTATCAAGGTAAGGTTAAGTCCTTGGGCAAGGAGGAGGTAAGTGAGAATGTATGTATGCTACTTTCTAATGATCTTCCTGAAAAATGCATAGATCCTGGCATATTTTAACTTCCGTGCGTGATCGATTCTACTAAGATCAAATATGCCATGTTAGATTTAGGTGCATCGATAAATGTTATGCCTATCTCTTTATATAGGGAATTAGGTTTAACGAACATAAAGAAATCAGGAATTTTGATTCAGTTAGGTGACAGGTCATGCATTACACCTTTAGGCATAGTTGAGAATATCCTTGTTAAGGTCGAGGACTTAGTATTTCCTGTCGATTTCTAAGTGCTAGATATGCCTACTCATACATCTTCCTTTTTATTTGCATCGTTACTCTTGGGTTGTCTCTTTATGAAGACAATCAGAGTTGTGATAAATGTGGATGAGGGAGTGGTTTCTGTAGGATTTTCAAGTTGAAGGTTGTTCATGATGTTGTTAGTCCTCGTGTCTCATCTTTAGAGTATTACATGATAGACTTAGATTCAGTGTTTGATTGATCCAGTAATGTTAAGTCTGTCATGGTTTCTGATAATGGGACTCATTCTTCTGCTGACGAATACCATGTTTCTATATCTGAAAAATCTTCTGGTGTGGTTGTTTGTTCGTCTTCTAAGGTCAGGGCTAATAATTTTATTTGTCAGTCCTATGCTTCTTTTGACTTTTCTTTGTAGGTTCCCCACCTTTTGAGAAGGAAAATTTTGAAAATAATGTTGTATGGTCTCGAGGAGAAAGACCACCTTGAAAAAGAAAAGCAAGGGGAATCCCGTCGGGCAAGCGACGTTAAAAATTGAATTTCAGGGAGCTAGCCCAGAGAAAATTTTTATTGCTTTCTGTTTTTCCTTTCTTTTGTTTTTTTTTTTTTTTTGTGGTTTTTCTTCTTTTGTTTGTTGTTTTTGAATTCTTAGGTTAGCGGATTGAAAAGACAAACCCAAATGTCATCCAACCTCGAGCTTCAGTTCACGGGAGTTTCTTTTCTCCCTTTTTCTATTTATTGTCCTTGGATATTCATGTCTAGTATTACATCGAGGACAATGTGAGAATTAAGTTGGGAGTGGGGTGCGCTTTACTTATTGTTTTTTGTATGTTGGGCCCTGAGCACCTGAGCGTCGAGCCAGTTGTATGCTTTTATTGATTAACTTGAATGATTGGATGCTTCTAGTTGTTTTTTTCATGACAATGCTTTCCTAGGATTAGCTTTTGCATCAATCAGTTTGCCTTTGATGAGTTTTTAATCGTGAGTGTCCCAAAAGGGAGCCTTTTTTAAAATTTTCTGTGAAATATCTTGAATTGGTTGAGTTTCTTTCTGGCTTTAGAATAGGAGTCAAATGCTTATGACAGGTTTACTAGGCTTATATTTCCATTGTCACCCCGATAGGTGTAGGGATGAGTTTAAAGAATAAAAAGTATTTTTTGCAAATCAACATGTGAACCTTGCATAGGAAAAAGAAAAATGAAATGTGTCTGTTAAAAGAAAATGAGTAAAACAAAATGAGTGAGTGAGCTTGAGCTTAAAGAAAAAAAAAAACTATATGCTCATCTTTCTTGTTTTATTTTCTTGAGAAAAAACATGCTTGCAATAATCATGAGAGTTAAAGGGTAAAAAGAGCTACCTACAGTGTGTTTGGATAGGCTAGCCAAGGGTTAAACTCGGGTCGTGGGTCCCAAAATTGTTGTGTGAAAGCTAGTGTCCAGCCTTAAAAGAATGTAAAAGTGAGGAGCTCCTTAATTTCAGGTGCCAAGGTAGAAAGTAGCAGTCTAATTTGTTCCATTTTCTCTCTTTAGCTAGTCTTTAGTGCCAATTTAGGGGGAATACAGAATGAGAGCTTGATAAGCCAATCGCGGGTTAGTAGAGTCCGTTCTAGGTGAGTTAGAAGTCTCTAGTGCAAGATGTTCTTTGAAAAATTTTGATATGACTCTCAGTTGGGTCTCACATGCATGTCTCTGTTGGGTTTTATGTCCTAAAACTCGTAGATAGTGAATGTAAACAAATTGTATACTTGTTTCAATAAAATGTTATTGAGTTTCTACAATAAAGTGTTATTGTTAAATATTGCACAATTTAACCCAAATCCAATAAATTAAGATCCAAGGTTGTTTGTATGTAACTTGAACTAGTATGTGGGGACATACGAGGATCGATGTTCAAGTAACAACCTAAAAGGTCTATAGTACAAGGATAAGGTTGCGTACCTTATCTTGGTAACACTATGTGATACAACGCGCTTTGTATTTAATACATACGTAATGATCCAAAGCGTCCATGTAGTAGACATACGAGCGAGGGTATCCTATGCAATGAGTTTGTATAAGACCGGACCACGAAATGGTAGACGACTAGATATAACACCGTTAATATTCATGACAACACAAGAAGTAGATGAGTGTTTCCTTAAGTGGTGACTCCGGGACTTGAACATAAAGGGATCTCGCCCTCTAGCTGGCCCAAGAGGGACTTCCGATTTAATGGTTGGACCATAAACAGGTTGTTCATTAGAGGAGCGCTGGTACTTAAGGAGACAAATGTAACACATGGGTAAAATGGTAATTTGACCCAACTGTGATTACATACACTCGTGAAGGATTAACTTACCGGTATAGGTCTATATCCATGGACACAGAAATGTTATACAGTGAGAAGAGTTCAGTTGTGGGTCTTTAGTGGAATAACCCACCGTTAATGAATATTTGTCAACCTAATTAATGAGTTTAATCAGTTAACCTCATATCATTGGAGCTCCTAATCTATAGGTCCATTAGGTCCCCCTGCTAGCTCGTAAAGAGTAATTAGGAACAATTATATCTTGAGAGAATTTGAATATAGTTCAAATTCATATTGGGAATTAAGTTAATTGTATGAGATACAAATTAATATAATGTATAGTGATACATTAAAATGTACAGCCTAATTTGAAATTAAACTTTATTATTATGAGAGAAATAAATATTTGAAGAAGTTCAAATGTTAATATGAATTTAATTCATACTAAATTTATACGATATAAGAGAATTTAAAGAAGTTCAAATTTTAATATGAATTTGATTCATATTATAAAATTAATTAATTGAAGGTATGGAATTAAATATATGATATTTAATTGGGCAATTAATTAATTAACTAATAGAAGGTTTGAAATTAAATATATGATATTTAATTGGTGATTAATTAATTGAAAATTAATCAATTATGAAAATGATTAATCACTTATGGAAGTAATTAATCATTTATTGAAATGATTTAATCACTTATGGAAGTGATCAATCATTTATGCAAAAGATTAATCAATTATGGAATTGATTGGTTATGAAATTGATTAATTATTGAAAAGATTAAACAAGTTATGGAAATAATTGATTTTCAATGAATATTTTATTCATGGTGTTCTCCTATAAATAGAACACTAAACCTAGGGTTTAGGTACAACAACATATGGCCACCATAAGGTCATTCTTGCCTCCCTCTCATATTCTCTCAACCCAAGAACTCTAGGGAGAATTTTCTCTCTAGAGTTTTTTCTATTTAATATTAGATATTCTCACAACTACATTCATAATCTCAAATTTATAGCGGGGAAGATTAATTGGTGGTGTCCTAATTGTTGATGTTTGGTCCAAATGAAGAAAGATGTTCTTGATATTTCAGGCACGACAATGACAGTATGTTCGCTTCTCCCCTTTAGATTAGTTCTAATGTTGTATGCTTAGCCTTAATAATTGATTTAGAATAGTTTTCTAAATTTTTGCCAATGTATTGATATTTTGGTAGAAAAAAATTAATTACGAATCGGTCCCAATTACACTTTCGTTTTACAGAATTACGAAATTTCAATCCTACAGTCTCTTGACTGCATTCTTATTGATTCTTTAGCTTTGAGGATTAAGTCATGAAAATATATCTATTTGCATGTATGTTCTTGTCTTGTTAGCCTTGCTTGAGGACTAGCAAGATTCAAGTTGGGGGTAGTTGATAGCACCCGAAATGTGCTATTTTATTACCTTTAATTTAATCTTGTTAGTTTTCATTTTACCATTTTATTGCTTGTTTTACAGGAATTCGAGCAGAAGAGGACAATTATGCCATTATATCAATTTGGCGCTGACTCGGGAGTTTTAGTATGTTTTCGAGCTAATTTGGAGTCTCCGAGACGACGTGGAGCCAAAGGTCATGACTGGAGCACTTGGTACTCATCATTGGAGCCAAAATGCTCGAACATGCAATTGAGCAAATTGGGCAAACCCGAGAGCAAGCATCTCGATGCTCCCCGATTTTATCCTGCGGACGGAAGGTCCAGCGTCTCGACACTGGCGATAATTATAAATACGTTTCTTTTGATCTTTTTAGCCGCTAGGTCATATTCTCAGTCGTTTTAGACGAATTTTCTCTGTAACATTTCACCCTTTTCAGTTCATATTTGAGTTCTGTCAAGGTTTCTTCTTATTCTTACTATGAATCTTTGTTGTTTTATTGATTTATCTTGTAGCATTAGGGGCTAACCCCCTTAGATTGTTGGATTGGACCTATTTCTTGAATGATTAGGTACATAGATGAGTTTGCTGGTTTTCAATTCTGTCTTGAACAATTTTATTGCATCTTATGTCTCTTGTTTACACAATTACGTTTGCATATTAGTTTAAGAATTGACGTCCATTAAATTTGTTACAAATTTAATTTATTTGTTATAAATAGATAGCCACTAGGTTGAGGTGAATCAATCGCTAGTTTGACGGTTGCCTAGCATAGACTTCCAATAGGCCTAAGAGCATAGGAGAAATTGATTTAATTTGATTAGCGAACTTCAATTCCTAATTTAATTAGACAATTTCGGGCGTTAAGCAGTAATGCAATTAGCTAATTAATGTTTTTGAAGACTCGTCTTAATATTAATTTAGTTATTTAAATTAGATTGAGGAGTTATCGATCTAAACAAAAGAGGCGACATGCGCAATTAAAATAATTAACCAAGTAAATTTTTCGTGGAGTATCAGAGAGTTTAGTTGGTGAAACACATGTTAAGTAGGTGGATTATCCGAACAACCATGAAGCAATCTGGGCAATAAGATAGTTAAAGAATTCTATATTTAGAGCAAACCATGATTCATCGTACCTAATTAATTCAAGAATAACCAATCCAACTGATAACAAGCAAAAAGCAAGTTATTTCTCTCCTAAATTTAAGTTAAATAAGGCTGGAAAAGATCTATGATGCGCTGGCTAAGCACATGTCCGTAGAGAATTGAGGTAATTCAATCTTTAAGAGCGTATTCCTTAATGCGGCGAGAAATCACATATTTATATCCACTAACGCATGTTTTTTGTAGTTGTTTTCCTTGCCCAAGTTATCTTTCAGCAACGACGCTAATCCAAGCACGTGAAAAGTACATCGACAACTGATAGATGGCCATTTTGACGTGTGACTGATGTGCAAGCTGGAAAAAGAAGGTTAGGGCACGCAAGCCAATTTCTTGGAGAAGTCGGCATCATTGGCCTATAAAAATTCCCCATGTGCCAAATGAAAGGAGGGGGTTGGTAGCAGAGAGGGATAGAGAAAAGAACAGAAAAGAAGATAGCAAGCACCAGCGCAAGTACCTCGTGATTATATGTATTGCGTTATGTTGTCCCTTTGCAGCATGAGCTAATTTATTTTTTTATCAAGGCTTAGCCTAGGGAGCCCATGCAGTGATAACATTATTTTGTATGCGTTAAGTTTGAATGAATGAAAATTAGGGCTTTCTACTTAGATGCGATAATACTTTCATTACCAATTCCCGCCTGGCCAGTCGGTTGCGGTAGCAACATGATAAATTCTTGACGGGTAACACATGTGGATCTATCTAAGTGGAGCAAGTTAACGCATTACATGTAGTCTAGGTTGTATTAGTTTTAATACTGCCGCGAGAGATATTTCATGAATGCGTTTAGATTGTTTTAGGAATGATTCAATCACTTGCAAGTAAATAGAGAACAACACCAACGCATGAACTAATTGAACAGAACGTTGTTAGTTCTACGCCAAACGCATGTGTAATATCGGAAGGGAATCACATGTTTATTTCTCAGTTAGGCATTATTAGGATTTCATTCATACTATGCGCTACTAAATAAATTATCAACGTATGTGGTTGCCACAGCGCAAGCCTTGATAGCCTCTCTCAACTATTTATCCTTCACCTCTGCAGCATATATTTATTTATGTGCACTCATTTTAAACTCTCAATTGCTCATATTTCCTTCTACCTGATTTATGCATATCACCATGCGTCCAAATGACTGTTAGTAAGATTGTTAAATACCTTTGTTTTCATTCCCTGTGTTCTGACCCTGGAATACTCCAGATATTACTTAGTTATGCTTAATTTATACTTGGATTAATGCATATCAGCGATATTTTCAGCATAATATTGAATAGCGTTATAGGAACCAACCACCAACAGTCCTGTCTTTTAATTGATTTCCCTCGATTTTTACCTTTTTTTGATTTCTTTGCATGCTATTTACATTTTTCCGGCATTTTGACAATTCCTTGCAGATTTTTAATTAATCCGGTTAGTGAAGACCACCCCCCATTTTCGTTGCAACCTCCTTGTTTAGTGAAAATCCAAAAATTAATTAAGATCACCCTTTCCCTGTGGACGACTCGGCCACTACCTACTGCAAAGTAGCATAGAGATAGAGTTTATAATATTTTTTGAATTCGACCTTCGACTAGTCGACCGTTCAAATTGGATTGTGGATGTAAAATTTTGCTGGTAGATGTTTTTTTATCCCTTTTGGCATAGTGATAGTTCTTAGAAATAAGAGCAATTGGCTCACCCTTAGGCTTAAAAACTCTACTTTTTTGATGTGTTTGAGCTTAATTTGTGCATGAAAATGAGTATTTCATAGTGTTTTTCTCTTAATATCAATAGACAATGCTTTGAATGAATTTGGTGCAGACTTTTCATATTTCAAGTTAATTTTCTGGTGTATGAACACTCAGGTTGTGCTACAGCAGCTGAGTTTACAGTAGAAGGCCAAAAGTCTAAAATTTAAGTGGTTGCACGTACTGCCTCACATGAGAATTTCATTAGTTGAGCTGGCAGCTATGTGGACCTAATTTGCACCATCTTAGCCAATTGGGGAAGGTCCACGTGGGGAGTGAGTTCTAATCAACCCTAAATTCAATGCAAAAACCTGGTATAAATAGATTCTAGTGTCAAAAGAAAAAGGCAATCGACTAGAGAAGGAATTTGAGAGAAAGGGGTTGTTGTTTAAAGTCAGACCGTGAGAGGAAAGGTCAAGGGAGCAGCTGATTGAAGACTTTCTAGCTTGGGAATGTTGGAATCTCTCCTGGAAGCTTCTTCTCTAGTTTCTTCTTCTCTTTATCCCTCTTTCCTTGGTGTTTAGTTTGTACAAGAGGTTGTCAGGAATGTTTATATGGTTGTTTACTGCTGCATTTTCATTGTTTTCACCTTGAACATGAGCTAAATCCTCTTAGGTGAGGATTAGAGTGCTTAAGCTTGAACTTGTTATTTGTTATTGATGGAACTTTGTAGATTGAAATTTAAAATAGAGTGTTCTTCATGATTAAAGGTGGAATTTCGTTTGGCAAACCATTTTCTAGCATTGTTATTATGTGCTTGGGAAAACAACTAATTACCGATTACTTTACCTTAGCTTTTGAAAGTCATCAGAATGAGTGGGCAATTTAGGGATAAATATCCACCTAATACACTGATCACTTAAGCTAAAAAGAAAGGGTTAAATGGGAGTTTAATCACTTAAACTTGAGGAGAATTGGAAAATTCTCCTAGAAAGTATTGGATGAATTGTAAACTATAAAGTTCTGCTATAGCACATGGCTTGTGAAAGTGGACAGACCCTAATCTGAACCATGTGTAGCTAGACCGTTATCTTAGGGATTGATGTAGCCAAGCCTATTTGAAATTTCTTATCCTATTAGAAATTTATGATCTTAGGTCTAACTAATTTTAAACATTTTAAAATTAATTTAATTTCCCTAAAATCTCATGTTTGCATGCAATCTTCATTATAGGTTGACGGTTTATAATCATTAATTTTACTACTATTATAAATTTTAATGATTGGCCTTATAACATGCATATATGATTTAATGAATTAACAATCATATTCCAATTAATTTACTAAGCATTGACATGCATTTCATGACTTTAATATAACAATTATATTTACCTATGGATGTGTCATGCTCAATGCAAATTGATTTTCATATTATTAATATTAACTCTCATATCAATCAATCTAGAAAATCATACGAGCATAATCAATTCATTAATTAAATATAACTCTTATATTTTTTTTTTTGAAAAAATATAACTCTTATATTTAAACTATGTTATATCATGCATCATGCTTTTTCATTTTCATATATTTAACATAACAATTATATCAAATAACTCATTAAAATATTTATCATGCATATATATCATACATTATAACTATTATAACATAAAAATATGTATGAAACATGCTTAACCTATGGTGGGATTTGGCTAAATGACATCCATAAAGCATTAAATAGATAGATAAACCGGTATTTCAACCCTTACGATACAATTAAGAAATAAAATTACAATAATTTTACAAATTTTATCTTAAACCGCCTTGAGCCGCTCCAAAACCAGATCAAATCGACCCGAACCGCCTCGAATCGGACCTCAAAATCACGAACCAAGCCAAAAACACCTAAACCGAACCGAACCGCACGAACTAGGCCAAACCCAACCAAAGCAGCTGCTTCTCGCTTCGGACTGCGCATTTACGCTAGATGACATCACAACGTCGAGACAGTACGCTGTCTGGACGCCTCTGTTCATCGTTTTCAGTCGCTGTTCATCATCGATTCTTTTGATCCAAATTGGTCTCGATCTTAACCAAATTCAATTCTAATCTAGACATGGACTTTAAAAGACTTGATTTACAAATTAAATGTCCAAAAACGCAGGGGTCTTTACACTTTGGTAGCATCAAACAGTAAATCTAAGGCCAAATTATACCATAACAGTTTATCAGCAAACCTTACATTCATAATGCAGTATGATCCCACCAAATTAACCAATGCAATTTTCATAAACGAAATTAAATTAAAAGAGTTGGCTTGGATACCAATTGTCAGAATAAAATTCATGCGGAAGCTTATAGATCCTGTTATAGGCAATTTTGGACCACCCCGATATACAAGGAGCTGACGAGGACAACCGGGGAGGAATCAGGCTGAAAGATGGACCAGGGGGGCAAAACCGGCAAGTGAGACGAAGGGGTCGGGTTTTAGGCCCGACCCCCTGCTCGGCCCGCTCGCGCGGGCCGAGCCCGTTCGGTCTCGTCTGGTCCCCACCGCCTCTGGATGCCCCGGTTTCGCCTGGTTTGACCTAAAACGCCTCCGAAACCCTAAAAAGGCTAGGAGGATGAACAGGTATTTATATCCCTCTTCGCCACTGAAGAGCGGATCCCGAATTTCTATCCCTAAACTCTACTCTCTATTCTCTGCTTTCTCCTCCTGCTCTTACTTTTCCATGCCCTACCGTTCTGTTTGCTGACTTAAGCATCGGAGCCGGTGTGGCGAGCACCACACCGGTGTGCAGGTTTACTGTCTTGCAGGCCACGTCTTCCCCCCTCATCTACAAATTTACCGTTGGTGGCACGTGAAGGTCAGGTGAGATCCTCTGGCCAAAATCGACCATCAACAGATCCATCTCGCCATTTAATTACGTCTTAGAAAGACCAATACATCGGGAAATAACAGAACAATTCTCATTTAATTTTACAGATTAAGCATGCTTAAATTTATTGCTTAAATTTATTGCTGGAAAGAGTCTAAGAGAAAGGAATCAAGGACTTACTCACGTTGGCGACTTAGGAATTTACAGCAAGACCTCTTTTTGTGATTTCACGAACACAACACCTTAGCAAGACCAACAATTGGGACACAACCACCAAAGCAACACTGGTATTCTCTATATGATTTGAGACCAAAAAAAAGGTTGTGGGACCTTTCTTGAATTTGGAAGAAGATTTCACAAGAATTGTGTGGAATTCCTACTGATAGATGAAGAGAATTTTCCTCTGGGAGTATTCTGTTAAAGAAGCAATAAGCAGATGATCACCTTTGTCAAAATCTCAGACGTAAGATAGGTGAAGGTGAGAGAGAGGATCGTGGGATGTGATCCATGATTCCTCAACTCTCGGCAACTGCTGAGAATTACCTGATTTTTTTTATATTTTCATTTTTAATTTAATCAAAATTAAATTAAATATAAATATAATTAATTTCATTAATAAATAAATCCAATTTAATTAATCTTTTCATTTACATCTTATTTAAATGAACATCTTTCACATAACCTATAGTTTTCATTTAATCAATTAAATTAAATTAAATTAAATTAAATTAAATTAAATAATTAAGACCTCGTTTGATAATCTTTTGATTTTAAGTTTTTAGTTTTTTTTAAAATTATGCTTCTTTTCTCTCAATTTTTTTTTACCACGGGTTTCATCTTTGTTAAGGAGACATTAAAGTTCTTAGCCAAATTCCAAAAACAAAAATAAGTTTTTGAAAACTACTTTTTTTGTTTCCAAACTTTGACTTGGTTTGTGAAAACACATGGGAAATATGTACGTAATAAACCAAAGAAATGTATAGGTGGAATGAGTGTTTATAAGCTTCATTTTCAAAAACCAAAAACAAAAAAAATGGTTATCAAACGGGACCTAAATAATTCACTAATTCATTAATTACCAAATTAAATATCAAGTTCTAGACTAAGTTTCTCTCCGTCGAGTTTCCACATAGAAAACAATTCATTTAATTAGTGATAAGGTGATTAAAAACATTAAGGACAAAATGCAAAAATGAATGAAAATGACAATTAAACCAAATCAATTAATCAATTAAGCAAGGGTCCAACAAACTAAATCAAACCCATAGAATTTAGAAACTAGCTACTCATAATCACTAAACATCCAAAAATTCCTAATTACAACTATTCTAGAAACAAAAAACAAAGGAAAGGGGAAAAAAATGCTCAAAGTAATGACAGTCACCTCATTCCCATGGCGATCTCCATCGATCTCGAGCTCTAAAGATACTCAACAAGGCTCCAAATCTTCTCCCAAAACCACCAATTTTAGTGTGGAATCGAGAATAGGGTAAAAACCTTCAAATTGGCTCTCCTAATTCGACTAGAAATGGTTGTACTTATAGTTGTCCAACCGCTGCAACGTTGAGACACTAATGTCAGTGCGTCGAGATGCTGTGACGTAATATTCTTGGTGCCCACGCAGCTGCAGCATCGAGACTGTACATGATGTTGCCCACTTCGTCCTAGCGTCTCAATGCTAGCCTCTCGAAACTCCTCTTCAAGTATGGCCCTTTGGACTTCATTTTGGGCCTCCAACTCTCTTTTCTTGGGCTTTTGGACTTGGATCTTCAATGAATCTTTTATTTAATCTTCAAGATGGTTCAAAAGCCTCCAAAATCATCCAAAATCTCTCAAGAACTCTAGTTCAACTTTTTTTTGCTCGATTTCTGAAATTTAAACATAAAAATACCTCAATGCACACAATTTAAGCACAAAACTAACTAAAATTAATAGGAAATAGATAGCACGTTTGCATGCTATCATCAACGGAGTTACATCTACTAGTTACTATTTCATTGTTCGGTCTTATGCAAAATCATTGCATAGGATACCCTCACTTGCATGTCACCTACACGAACACGTTGGATCATTGCATTTGTATCAAATACAAAGTGAGACGTATCCATCGTGTCACCAAGTACTGATAACACTCAAGTTTTTAGGTTTATTTTCTCTAAAAAGCATAGTTCATTGTAGTTTAAATAACATTTTTCACTACTACAAATTTGACCTTTATTGAAGCTTGGCTTTTTAGGTCTGTTGACACTTGTATCAAGAAAACATCAATAAAGGTATCATTTTTACTTTAAAATAAATTATTAATAAATAAATAGGTATATTAACTGTTATATTGTGTCAACAAATGATCTGGTTTATGTTGACGGTTAAAAAACGTTAATGAATGTGATTAAAATATTAATATACATAGATTTTCGTCCAACTCCGCCTTTTCACATAGTTGACGGACAAAAATCATCAATGAAAAGGGTTTTGTTGACGGTTTTTATCGATGCTTATTAGATATCAATGAAAACCGCACTCATTTATTAGATTAATTGCACAAATTAAGAATAAAATAAGAAAGAAGCTTCGGATAAAGGCATAATAGTTGACTCTAATATTTATGGTAAGTTTGGATCAAATATGTTGTATTTTTTGCTGAAGATAATCGGATTTGTGCAGGATTTGGAATCCCTTAATTTGCGAAAGCAAACGAATGAAGAGGCGACAACAGGCAATGCCAAAAAAGGAAGGAAATCCAAGCGGGAAAATTAGAATTAAGTATGTTGTCCCTACAATTTAGGAGTTGAAAAGGGATCTGAATTGGCACATTGACCTTGGCAGTCCACAGAGCCTTGCGGCTATAAAAGGAGACCTTCAAGCTTCGACAAGGGAGAGCAAACAGAAGTTTACTGAAGAATTCTGAAGCTCTGAAGCGTGGTCACACCTTCGAGTGACACCAATGCAACGAACTTGAACCAGCAAAGTACGAGAGTATTTGTTGGAGTTTGAACCTAGCGAACATCGACCTTGAGAGAGGAAGTGTAAGGATCCAACACCCTCGAGAGAGGTAAGTTGGATTAGATTGGGAGAGCTACTTGTTCGTTGGGCTACTACACATTTTTGTTAGCATTGTTGTTTAGTTGAGTCGTGTTTTCTGTTATTTTGTAATTCTGCTATATGCCTGAACATTTTCATATTAATGCAATGAGTCATTTCTTTATTATTGTTGTATTTTTTTTTAATCAAAATAAACTAAGTTTCCTTTAGGATTCAAACCTATGAATGCTCTATATGAGTGTGTACTGCTTGCTAAATAAACGCAGCTTTACTGCCTTAGCATTGTTTGTTTTAATTGAATGAAAAGTTTATTATTGGTTTAGACTAGTCACCTAAATTAATATACAATGTTGAGTTTAGGCTCGAGAGAGTTAAACAATAAATGATTGTCATAAAAGCAATATAGCAAGAAGAAACTAGAGATAGTAATTCACCGTTGCACCTAGATTTAATGGATTATGCTCTAAACGGTGCTTCAAAGAGGGCTAAATAAGAGTTGAATTCGATTCATAGTGCTAAGGTCTGTGCAAGCCCTGCGAGCACATAGGCAGGCAGTACCACAACACCAAAACATGATTAGTGTTTGAATTCCTTTTTTCTCTGTTGTTAAATTTCATTGGAGGATTCTATTCTATTCTATACATTCATTTAGATTTATTATTTGTGGTTACATAGAGTTCAACTTGCATTACTTCTTATCTATTGATTTTATGGTATTTCTCTATTCCCTTGGGTTTGATACTTGGAATATTTCTATTTTATACTACTTGAGAAAGCATATACTTGCGCTCGTGCATGTTCGTTCGTCAAGTGCCCAACCTTATCCCTATATTATAGACCTTTGAGGTTGTTTCTTGAACATTGATCCTTGTATGTCTCTACATACAGTTAAAGACACATAATACAACCTAGGATGATAGTTTAATTGATTTAGGGTTACTCAAGCAAAAATAATATAACAAAATTCAACAACCTTTATGGAATAATAATCAACAATACTTTATTGATAACAATCAACTATTTACATTTACTATTTACGAGTTTTAGGGCATAAAACCCAATAATGGAGCAGCAAAGGAGGTTGTATGGCTCCACTACTACAAAAACGGTATTACTTGACGCTTTTGGAATGTCAAATTTTTATACTTTTGACGCTTTTAAAAGCGTCGAGAGAACCACTGTCAAGAATAAGGTATCGAAAATGGAGCGTCAAGATATTCTTTCCTTGATATTTTTTAAACGTCAAGAATATTAACAGCGTTGACATTTCTAAAGCATCATGTATATGGATTTCTTGACATTTATTAAACATCATTTTTGTTAAAACTTGACATGCTTAACGCGTCAAATGGTACTTTATCTTGACATTTCAAAATTGTCAATTTTATAAGTTTTTGACACATTTTACATGTCATGTTTGTTTGTGATTTTTTTTTTCAATTATAATAGTTGTTCCCTATTATCTTTGAATCACCTACAATTTTGTATATTGAGAAGGACATAATTTCATCAACCAAATACACAATACACGTCAAGATGTATCAACCAAATTTCCACCAATAACATTAACAAAATTCATTTATGGACAATTCCAAAATTACAAGAACTATCAATACAATAAAATAAGTATAACATGGTCACATATAATTTTCATAACATTATGGTGTTTGTCAAGTACAATATTGTCAATTGCAAAAAAAAAAAAAAAAAAAAAAAAAGGAAAAACAAAAAGCCCACATAACTCTTTGAAGGTTGATTGAACGTGGTGCAATTTGTACTTGAAGCCATTAACGATGCATAGGAACAACAAATCTGACAGATAAGAAACAAAGAAGGTAAGCAAGTAAACTAATAAAGCTAAAACAATCCAAGCTTTAGAAGCATAACATCAAAACTTATAGCAAACCTAAACAACCAAAATTTACCAACTTTTTGCTTAGTAACCAAAGGCTTTAAGAAACATAAACTCTAGTAACCAAAGGCTCAAAAGTTATCTTATTTGCAATTAAAAAACAATTACAACTTTATAAGCATGACATTAAAATTTATAAGTAACTTCTCAAAAATAAAGTTACAATACATGATAGATTTAACTAAACAAACGAACTTTTCAAAACAAATGACCTTAACATCAAAATGAATAACTAAGTTCATAACAACAAAACTTAAACTAATTTATCTAAACTTAATAGCTTGATAGCTTCGAGGATCGTACATTCAAATAATTGTCCTCAAGGTTTAGAGTATTGGAAAATATTTCTTAGGAAAAGGAAAAAGGAAAATCTTACCACTCCCAAACGTGTTTTTCCCTTCCCACTGAAATTTGGAATTTCCATCTTCCTACATAAAGCTGGGAGCCAAACAACCAACTCAATCGGATCACATCATGAACAATCACAACAAGATATGCCTTGTTCTGAAAAGGATGTAGATTTCATTTGGTTGTTATTTAAGCCGTATATTTGATTCCTGAAAGAATAACAATGGAAGAAAGTAAATTATTTAACAAGCAATGAAATAAAAGAACACCTGCTCAATGAGGTAGGTAACATGGTTGAGACCACATTTAATAACAATAGGCTCTTTGGCATCGTGTGGTTTGCCTTCAGTCTCTTTGTGAGCTCTTTCTGAAAGGCACTCCATTTTTTGTGTTTTATCCTCAAGTATATACTTCAAAAGCATCTTGAACAATTTTGTTGCTGTGTGTGCATGAAAAGTAATTTAAAACCAACATTATGAACACTTTACAACAAATACCAAGAAAAAAGAAAGGTAAATAAAAAATGAAAAATTACACCTAAAATCCAACCAAAACGACAAAGAAGATGACCATAAGGATTTGTCTAGATCAGAAACTATTACATATTTCCAAATGAACAAAAAGGCAACAAAAAATACTATATCCAGAATGGATGGTATATTTCATTCACAATTTATAACAATTCCATCAGTTCTAATGATTATAACCTCTAAAATGGCAAAAACGTGAAAAAGGTATAAGCATTATCTATAATCACCTATTAACAACAATTATATCTACACCAACTTTTCCCACTAATCTATATCTAGAGACATACAAATTATCTAATGAATGTATCAAAAAATTTCAAATAACAATATTTTGGAACCTTCTGGAGAATTTAAATTAATGTATAAGACAAATTCAAAAGAGAGTTTTATATAACACCAAATCAATAAATTACGAACACTAATAATTAACAATAGTTTTATATGTCAGTTTAGAGAATTCTTTGCAACAAGAACACAACTTAAGTGTAAAACGCAGTAAATCAAATATGTTAACCTATAAAACCATCGAAAAGTATGAAAGAAACATCCAACTAATATTACCTTGTTACTGATCAACCAATCATTAAACAACTAGGCTACCTTCTCATTCTCGATTCGATTTCCGTGATATGGCACCTAATTGAATAAATCACAAGTCTCAGATTATTAAAATGTTGCACCATAAAAAAGAAACCATATAAAACACTTACAAAATCAATAGAAGACCTCTTGGCATGGTGTTGTATCCTACTTTAAATGAAACCAGCAGGAAAAAAGAATAATGAACCGACTAAAACATCTTTATCTGTAAGCAAGATTTAGATTTACTAAATAAGAAACACATTTCTCTTCGGGGCTTTTGCTTTTCGTCTGCCCAAGGATATCAATTGGCCTTAAAATAAAGCCAAAACCCACCCTTCCAAATAAACCAAAACCAATGTTAAGATTCCCCCAAAAAATCCTGAACAATCCATCTAGTTTACAATGCGTAAACACATTCTCTTTTGGGCTTCTACTTTTCCTTTGCCCGAAGATACCAATTGGCCTTAAAATAAAGCCAAAACCCACCATTCAAATAAACCAAAACCAATGTCAAGATTCCCTCAAAAAGTTTTGAACAATCCATCTAGTTTACAATGCTTGAACAACAACAAACATTCAATCGAACCACTTGTTTGTAACGACACTAATAATCAACAATGTTTTGTAATAATGAGAGGTAGAAGAGTTGACATCACTAGTTAGAAGATCCATTCCTGGACAATAATTTCTATTTTTCCCAACACAGTGGACGCCCTCACAATTAAAGTATACAACAAATACATGTATAAAACAAATCAACCATCAAGTAAGGAAATAATTAGAACAAGAGATTCATACACAAAACAACCATCAAGTAAGGAAATAATTAGAACAAGAGATTCATACTTGTAATTGTGAATCTGTAATATCAACATGTTCATCCTAATCCGAGCAGAAGAAAAATTGCAGTGACGGGGGAGGGGTAGCAACAGAAAAAAAAAATCTAGGCGAATAAATTGACTATCACGGACAATGAACAACAAATAGTGGATGACAAACGCAAATAGACTAATGAGAGAAAATGCGTGAGAAGACCATGCTTTCAAAGTTCATAATTTAGCAGAATAAACAACCTACACAAACTCAACCTCAACATTTATGTGTAACACAAATTTAGGCTTTAGCTAAACATGCCCTGGACATAGAGTAGAATAGTAGAATCTGATTCTGTGGAAGTTATTATCATTTCGTATTCAAAAGGCCAAGGTCTACAAATACACTAGGGCTATTTGATTTAATTTTTCAACAACAATTTCCCAAACTACCAAAAACTATATGTAGTCTCACAAAATAAATGAGGAGAAACAGTACCATTTCAAGGTGGGAAGGCAACGAGGCGGTCGCCGTCGGAAGAGCTCACAGGCGGTGACACACATAATTGACGAGGCTCGCTTGACCCCCTCGACTTCTTCAGCCTCCGTTTCTACTTGATCCAAATCGGTCTACTCGCTTGAGAGAGATAAGATGGAGGCATTTTCATGGGTGATGGACATTGGAAGATGAGCAAAAAGAGAAATTTAACCCTTGACAATCAAATGTAGTAAGGTCGAGTAGTTCTCTCAGGAGAATAGGCGAAATGCAAACAAGCTGGTTCAAAAACGTAGGGGTTTATCCTCGACCGGTCAAAGGTTTGAATCCCGACCTCTTGTTGAACTAAAAAATGTTATATGGAATCAAGTAGAATATAGGGGCATAAAATAACAAGAAATCCAAAGTTACTAGAAGGAAAAGATCAATAATCTCCAAATCATAATTAACCCGGATAAATCCACTAATTGCTTCAAGTTATTTTGGATTACTATTCAACAAAATATTAAAGTACTCAAATGAAAAAGCAGATACTTAACCATAGCCCCTTGATTTTTCCACAACCCCCAAAACAAACCAAAACACACACCAAGTGATGACAGTTCATTAAGAACCTCTTCCAATTAAAGTATTCTCTTTAGACCTATTGCATGTGCATTGCCTACTTTGTACTTTATCCAGCCAGATACATGATTAAACTTATTTGCATTATCATGGTATCTAACTTTCATAGTGTGCGGAGAACTAGTATGGGGGAAGAGATCTAGTATGAGGGATTTATAATGATCTGATGTATTTTTCTGAAAGAGAAAAAAATGAAGAGCAAATAATTTAGAGTTTGAAAAATTAGAATAGGTGGTTAGAGGTCGGGGAAGTTCGAGTTCAACCAAAGGCTGAGAAGGCAAGGCAACTTTCTCATCATTTTCAAAGTTGAATATAGGACAATTTCATTTATGGAAGTTCCTCGGAGTAATTAATGGCAATTTCTCTTCACACCCTCCTCCTCCTTAATCCCTCTCTTTCTAACCATCTCTTGAACATACTTACCTGGCCACTTCTTGTTCTCTCTCTAAACTAAAAGTTTCAATCTTGAAATCAATATAATATATACTTGATGGAACAAAAATTTCTCTTCACACACACATACACAAGGCTTAATTTTCTCCTTTGTTCCACTATTTTCCTCCTCTTAGAAGATCAGTGAAACGAAGGGATAGTACTCCGTACTCTATTTTCTGTCCTACATCAAAGTTCAAACCTAACTTTACTGACCATTCTAGAGAGATAAAGAGAAGAAAGCAGTTTGAGTGGGTGACCAATAGAACAAATGCCCTTCAACAAGTTGGGTCAATCTTGGATTTTGGGTTAATTTTGCTTTCATGAAACACAAAAAAATACACACACAAACTCAATATTTAGAGGAAGAGAAGAGAGAAGAGAGACAGAGCCATGTTACCTTAAAAGAGGAGAAGATCACTAGGAAGATAACTCGCCGAAACTTGCTGAGGACTCGCCGGAAGAAGACCCACGTGAAACCTGCTGCAAACGACACCGAAACTTGCTGAGGACTTGCTGGAACTTGCTGAGGACTCGCCGAAAGGGGAGAAATCACAAGTCTGGCGCTGCGGGACTCGTTGGACGATGGTCAGAATGAGGACTACGGAGACGTTCAGAGTTGGACGACGTGAGAGATTGCAAAGGGGAGGGAAACCAACGGCTAATTGAGAGAGGAAGAGGGATTTCAGAGGGGAGGGAAGGAGACGGCTAACCGAGAGAGGAAGAGGGATTTCAGAATTCTGGGGAAATCGCGGGGGAAAAAGAGACGCGTAAGGGTTTTCCTTATTTTTTTTAAGTTTCCCTAATTGCCCTTGTCAAAATTATAAAGAAATGTATTCTTGACATTTAAAATATGACAAGTAAATTATCAATAAACTTGACATTTTTGAAATGTCAAGTTTTAAGTTGGCGTGAAAATTTCCGAAAAAATCCATCAAGCTCCGTGTTTTTTTTTTTCAGTTTTCTTGACATTTTTCATTAAAAAAATTGATTTTTCTTGACATTTTTCTTAAAAGAAAACATGTTACTTGACATTTTTTCATAAAAACATCAAGTATTTAAAATTTACCAATGTCAAGTAATATGGATTTTGTAGTAGTGCTCAGGAAGTTCTAGAGTTATTTGGAAGTAGTTCCAAATATGAACTTTCCAATCACCTTATACTATAACAACAGTGGTGCAGTGTCAAACTCGAAAGAACCTCACAGTCACAAACGAGGAAAGCACATCGAAAGGAAGTATCACTTGATTTGGGAGATAGTCACAAAGAATGCTTTGGAGCCTAACATTGTTGATCCATTTACGTAGGCTCTCAAAGCTACAGTGATCGAGGGTCATCTAGAGAGTCTAGATCTGCGAGATATGTACATAAAGTAATCTAGGGCAAGTGGGAGAAGTGTAATGTGTATACTGATGCCCTAGTTTATTGTATTTATATTGTATGTACGTTTCATGTAATGTACTGTATTTATACACTCCCGCTGTTTTGGATTATTATTTTTAATATACATCCTACTAACTAGAGTTTTCGTTTAAGGGGGAGTTTGCTGGGTTTTATGCCCCAAAATTCGTAGATAGTAAATGAAACATTTTGATTTTATCAATAATATGTTATTGAAGTTATTCAATAAAGCTCTTGTTGAATTTTGTTACATTAGATTTGCATTAAATAACCCTAATTCCAATAAACTAACATCCTAGGCTGTAATAGGTAAGTTATCATGATATATGTGTCAATTGATCCATGGATTCTTCTCCCTAACTGTGTACGAGTCTCACGCCAAAGGTGACCTGTAGTTAAGACATCTCCTCCCCTATTGGCGTGTGAAGCATTTTTGCAAAAAGAACATTGATTCGGTTCTCTTTGCAATTGTGCTCTCAGATCAATTCTCCATGCCAAAAGTTTCTTACTACAGAAAAAGGATTCCACCTCCTTGCCTTTAATATCACCTTGGAGTCATACCAGTGTTATTATAGTGGTGGTGTCCCCTTTGGTAAGTCTTCTTGATCGTGGTGCTGCTGTAGAAATCACAGAGAAGAAGATCGTGATCCAAGGAGTTGGTGACAAGTTGTCAACGAGAGTAAGGTTTCCTAAATCTTTTTCCCTGTAGAAACACAATTAAAATAGGGATTTTAATTTCTATTTCAGCATGCTATAGCTTGGATTTACAGTAGATTATTATGATGAATGCTGTAATTTTGTCTATTGTAATGGTATCTCAATCTCGATTAAATTAAATATAGTGTTTTGGTCTCTGAAATCTTCCGCTGCGTTAGGGATGTCACCCCAATCGGCTGGGTTATAAAAGTACTTTCTCCGCATTTACGGTTTCATCTTCTCCTTTGCACATAGCTTAGGATTAGATTAGATTGGGTGGTTGATTGAGCCCCTACGCCTTACTCGATGTTCGGCTAGGTGAATTCTATGTAATTGGGAACTCGGTTGTAAGTTTGGTTTGGTTTCTTAAGAGAATCTAAGTATTTTCATTCTTGAATTTACTGTTTTATGTGTGTTAAATTCTATTTCTAGATTTGGTGGGAGGGATTGACAACTCCAATTTCCTTCATTCTAATTATATTGGCTATTGGTAGTAATAGGCGAAGCATGAGGCTCTATTTAGGCATGTTATCCCTAATTTTTTAGTAATTTGCATGTTAGCCTAGAATTTGACTCTTAGTTAATTCATAATTTAGGCTTCTCCTAGTTATAAAATTAACTATCTAACTATCTTAATCATAATGCAATTGTAGTTAGTTAATTTGGTCGGGTTAATTAGTAATCAATTAGATTAGTTTTGATGCATTGGTCGGGTTAATAAATTAGGGATATTATGGCTCTCTGGGTTTTTCCAGAAGTACGTTAGGCTTAAAAGGTAAATTTCATTTTTAGATAATCTGTGATTAATATTCATCCAAACGGAAACCGAATGTACCGATTACATGAATTTGAGGTTCGATCAACCACTCCCCTTTATTTTCCATCATTTAATTCTTGCACTTTTATTTTCTACCATTTAAATTCTCGCTATTTAATTTCCCTCGCATTTCGATCTTTCGCATCTCAAACGCCCCATTAGGTGTCGGTGATTATAAATTTATTTGACCTGAAGCCTCGACAACTCCTTTCCATCAATCATTCTCCACTAAACACGTTTCCAAAGTAAACCAAATTTACAGTCTTTGGAATTGTTCTTTTCGGCTAAGCAAGATCCTATGTCACATTCATAAAGAACATTTTGTAATGAATTAGACATTGGGGCATGAGGACATTTCTCAGTGAAGACTAATCCCGTATCATTAACCACTAGTTCAGTGTTTAAGCTAGTTGTATTACCATTAACAAAGCTGGTGTCAGACATAGCACACAAAGAATTATACATCTTGCTGCAAAAATAAATTTACTTGTATTAGTTAATTGCAATAAACCCACTACGTCTAATCCAATCAATTTTAGCAAAAGTAATAATGCACTCTTTATCTAAATCAAAATTATTTTGCAATGACACTTTAGAGGTTTAGAGCAACACAGCCAATGAAGGGTGATTAGCTACTCCTCCCCTGAATTGAGACAATCTCAACCAAACCCTAACACCAGAAGAACTCAAATTCATATAGTGTTTGGTTATAGTTATTTGGTCAGGAAATTATTAACTCGCTTAACTGAAGAAGTGTGTGAGACACTAGCGGAAGCGATTTGGATCGAAGCAACTCAAATTTCCTTTAATTTTAGAAAGAAAACATGCACATATGACCGAAAAACATAGTGTATTTACCAACCTTGTTTGAGCTCAAAATTCAGCATCTCCAAGGATCGATTTGAATCACGAACGACTTGTGGACAACCACCGACGTCTTCCCCACTAATCTTCGGCCGTAGAACGGCTTGTGGGAGCCGATATGGTGATAAATTTTGGGAGTACAAGCTAGAAAGGTCAAGCTTAAAAGAGAGATAGTTTTGAGAATTCCAAATCTGTTTTAGAAAGAAAGTGTGTAATTCCAACAACCCAAGTTTAGTATCTTTCTTCTTTATTTAAAGAAGCTTTCTTCCAGCTCATGAATTGAAGCCAGCATATGCCTTCAAAAAGAAGACACCAAAGAAGCATGGAGGGATAGGTTTCCAAGCAAGGCACTTTGCCTCTTGGATTTTCTTTAAAAAAGAATTGTGATTAATTTCTCAAATTAACAATTAAATGAATCCAAATAAACTGATTTGAATTTCAATTTCTAATTAATTAAACAATTTAATTTATTATAATTTATTTGATTTAATATCAAATACTAAATTAAATAATAAGAATAATCCCGACACTAATCCCGCTCTTTCTCTTAATCATCCATTTGAATATGAATCTCTCTTCAATTTTCAAACCAAAGTATGTATCCTATACGTAGTTGCAATATTTAAATCATATTTAAACATATACGACTCTCTCTATAGTTTAATCCATTATTAAACCATAACAGGTTAAATATATCAAATATAATTTAACGAAAACTCCCTAAATCGAATTTGAATGTTTCATTTTCTTTCATCACATTGTTCTAAGGTTTATTCTGTATGAGTTAGCAGGGGGACCTAATGGACCTACAGATCATGGGCTCCAACGATTCGAGACTAACTGACAAAACTCTTTAACCTAGTTAACCAACATTTGTTAACTACCGAGACACTCCACTATAACCCGATAGTTGCACTCCCATCATTGTAGATATATTTCTGTCCACCCGATATAACCATACTTAGTAAGTCGGCCCTTCACAGGTTGTTCATAACTACAGCTAGGTCAAATGTCTGTTTTACCCCTGAAGTTACACCTAGTTCCTTAAGTCCCACTGATCCTATAATGAACAATTGGTTTGTGGTCTAACCACCAAAGCTAATACCTCTCGAGCCAATGAGAGGGCGAGATCCTTTTTTCAAGTCCCGAAGTCAACACTTAAGGGAACAACCTCTCTACTATCCCTGAAGTGGATAGGAGTGAATTTCGTCTTGCAAGACTACGTCCCTAACTATCTACTCGGTCTTATCCTCAAAATGGTAGGCTTATTGAGTCGACGATGATGAGTCACTCTCACCCATGCAACTCAAAGGATAATCCCAAATAAATAGAAGTTCATAGTTAGCTAAGAATTAAGATCGAGTTACCTAGGTCATCACACTAAATAAGTCAGTTTCAACAATAAACGACGTTATAAAGGAAAGTGACTTGTTCCTTGGTCCTAGTCTCATGCAAACTCATTGCATAGGATCCCCCCACTCGCATGTCTCTACATGAACGATTCAGGATCACATCGTTTGCAAAGATCCATGGCTATATGATATGAACACTACAAAGTGGGTCGGGTCTCACAGTGTTCTCATGATAAGGTACCTAGCCTTATCCCTATACTATACACCATTTAGGATATCACTTGAACTTGATTCACTTTTATGTCACTACATAAAGTTCAAGTGTTCATATCATATAGCCATGGATCTTAGTTTATTGGATTTGGATAATTTAACATGCAATTCACTTATATAGTAACTTAAGTGAATAAAAACTCGATAACGACTTTATTGAACAAGTATATTACTATTTGTTACATTCACTATCTTTGAGTTTTAGGGCACCAACCCCAAAAATCTCCCACTTGCACTAAAACTCTAGTTTACTGAGATGTACAATAATCCATAACAACAGCGACTGAATAAATACTTGTATTAATAACAATTTACAAATACAATAAACTAGAGCATCACAATACCCAATACATTAAAGCATTGAATACCGGTTACAATCCTTCCACTTGCCATAGATTATTTCTCATACATATCTTGCAGACCTAGACCCTCTAGATGACTCTCGAACACTTTAGCCATGAGAGCCTTCGTGAATGGATCAGCAATAATGTGCTCTGACGCTATCTTCGTGACGATCACGTCTCCTTGGAGCATTATCTCCTTGATGAGATGATATTTCCTTTCGATGTGTTTGCCTCGTTTATGGCCTTTAGATTCGTTTGAGTTTTCAACCGCACCGCTATTATTACAGTAGAGAGTGATGGACAAATACATATTTGGAATGAGTTCAAAATTAGTCAAGAACTTTTTGAGCCATACCGCCTCTTTCGTTGCTTCACAGGCAGCTACATATTTAGACTCCATGGTCGAGTCTGCTATGCATCCCTTTTTTATGCAACCCCATACTAATGCTCCTCCATTCAATGTGAATACTGACCCCGATGTGGACTTCCTCGAATCCTTATCGATTTGGAAGTAAGAATCAATATATCCTATAAGGATCAAACCCTTATCGCCATACACGAGCATATAGTCCCTCGTTCTCCTAAGATACTCGATGATATTTTTCACGAAAGTCTAGTGATCGAATCCTGAATTGGATTGATATCTACAGACAATTCCTATTGCATAACAAATGTCAGGCCTTGTACACATCATGGCATACATCAGGCTACCTATTGCAGAGGCATGGGGAATCTGTCTCATGTCCTCAACCTCTCGAGGTGTCTTAGGACATTGTTCCTTAGACAAACTAATTTCGTGCCTGAAAGGTAATACACCTTTCTTGGAATTTTACATCTTATATCTAACCAACAACTTGTCGATATAAGACGTGTGAGACATAGCCAATGTTTTGTTCTTTCGGTCCCGAACAATTTGGATCCCTAGAACATATTGCGCCTCACCCAAATCTTTCATTTGGAATTGAGTCGCTAGCCATTATTTAATGTCAGTAAGATAACCTACATCATTCCCGATGAGTAGGATATCATCCACATACAGTACTAAGAAAGCTATTGAACTCTTGACGATCCTTTTATAAATACAAGGCTCATCAACGTTCTGTTGGAGGCCATAAGATTCTATTGCAGTATCAAATCTTATATTCCAGGATCTAGATGTTTGTTTCAACCCATAAATGGATTGTTTAAGCTTACAAACCTTTTGCTCTTGGCTCTAAGGAATGAACCCTTTTGGCTGAGACATAGAGATACTTTCTTCAAGATTGTCGTTCAAAAAGGCAGTCTAGACATCAATCTTCCATATCTCATAATCATAAAATGTGGCAATTGATAGAAGTATCCTTATTGACTTCAACATGGCAACAGGGGAGACAGTTTCCTCATAGTCAATCCCCTCCCGTTGGGTAAAATCTTTTGCCACAAGTCGAGCTTTAAAGGTCAGTACCTTTCCAGCAGCGTCTCGTTTTCTCTTGTAGATCCATTTACACCCTATGGGTCTAACCCCTTCGGGTTGATCTACAAGATCCCAGACGGAAGTAAGTACATGGATTCCATCTCTAGATCCATGGCTTTAATCCACTCGTCCTTGTCAACGTCATTCATTGCCTATTTAAAGGTTAATGGATCCTTGACCCCGTCATCAGGTATGACTGGAGTTTCTACTAAACCTATATAGCAAAAAAGTTGTCTAACAGCCCTCCCACTACGTCTAGGCTCTCTTATTTCTTGATAAAGACGTGACTGACTGGAGGTGCCAGCTTCATCGACGACTCTCATTGTTGTTTTCGTAGCTTCGTTTGTTAACTCGCTTAACACTATCTTACTTCATGGCTTGTGATTTCTTATGTGGTCTTCTTCTAAGCATGTGGAATTCGTCGATACAAATAACTTATTCTCTTGTGGATCGAAGAAGTATCCACCTCTCATTTCCTTGGGATAACTTACAAATACGCATAGTTTTGAACGAGGTTTCAATTTCTTCGGGTTAGTGACTGACACGTGTGTTGGACATCCTCATATTCTAAAGTAACACAAACTAGTTTTACGCCCTCTCCACAACTCAATTTGTGTTTCAGAAACACTCTTGGATGGATAACGTTGTTCGAAATATAAACAGCAGTCAAAACTGCATGACCCTTGAACGAGTAAAGCAATTGAGCATAGATCATCATAGAACGAACCATATCTAATAAGGTTTTATTTCTCCTTTCTGATACACCATTCTACTGTGAAGTATCAGGTGCTAAGAGTTGGAAAGTTATTGCATGTTCTATCAAGTAGTCCTGGAATTCGTAATCCATATACTCTCCACCTCGATCAGATCGAAGTTTTTTTTATCGTTTAACCTAATAAGTTCTCAACCTATGTATTGTACTCCTTGAACTTTTCATGGGCTTTGGACTTATGATGCATTAGGTAAAGATATCCATACCTTGAATAATCATCAACGAAATTGATGAAATATCCATACCCTCATCGTGCTCTAACATTCATCCGACCATAGAGGTTTGAATGCATAAGATCTAGGGTTTCTTCGACCCTATAACCTTTTTCGGTAAAAGATCACTTAGTCATCTTGCCTTGAAGGCATGGCTCATAGGGAGGTAATGAGTTGTCTTCTAACTCGCTTACAATCCCACTTTTGACCAATCTCCCAATCCTATTGAGATTTATATGGCCTAACCTCAGGTGCCAATGTTAGGTATTCTCTTTAGGAGAAATCCTTTGCCTTTCATTAGTCTGAGTAGTAGCAGTCCTTAACATTTCAGTATGATTAATTGCTATACTCTCGATAGGTCTTAAAACATATAAATTATTTTCCAACAACACTGAGCAAACATTAATTCCCTTTCTGGAAATGAAAACTTCATTTAATGAGCAAGATACAGAATAAGTTTGTTCGAGCAAATAAGATACAAAAATCAAATTAATTTTAATCTTTTGAACTATGTATACATTATCTAACAATATCTACTTGTTATCTTGGAAAAATAATTTCACGTACCCTACTACTATAGCTGAGACAATCTCTCCAGTTCCAACTCTTAGAGTCATCTTTCTAGTTCCAAGTTGTTCCCAAGAATCGATTCCTTTAATTGAAAAACAAACGTGATTTGCGGCTCCTGAATCGAGTATCCAAACCGAATTATCGTTCTCCATTAAACACGTTTCCAAGACTAATAAGTCTTTCGTTAATTTCTCGTAAGCTAAACAGTTTACTTGAGAAAGTTCCTTATTTAACACCATTAAATCGTTTACCACTCGCTTAATGTTAGCGTTCTTAGTAGTATGATCTAAACCGTGTAATTTTGTGTCAGACAAAGCACATACATAATTCGACACATCGCTCAAAATAAACAAATAACTTGTACTAAATTTTGCACTAAACCCTTTATACATAATTGAAGGATTTGGAATTCCCCAATTCCGATAAAGCGGAAGCGTAATTTGGACCGATTCGTAATTAATTTTGTTTATCTAAAAATACTGTTACATTGGCAAAAAAAACATAGAACAAATTCTATACAAATTTAAGGCTAAGCATACAAAAATTATTAGATCTAAATCTAAAGGGGAGAAGCAAACATACCGTCGTTGACGACTCTGAATACTTCAACGGACAACTTTCTTGATTTTGGATCAAGTGTCAACAATTGGGACACCACCAATTTATCTTCCCCGCTATGACTCTGAGATTAGGAACGTAGTTGTGAGACTACCTAATCTTGAATGAGAAAAACTCTAGAGAGAAAATTCTCCCTAGAGTTCTTGGGTTGAGAGAATATGAGAGGGAGGCTACAGAGGATGCAAGAGTGCATACTTGTGGCCTTATGTTGTAGTACCTAAACCCTAGGTTTAGTGTTCTATTTATAGGAGAAAGGCCATGAATAAAATGTTCATTTAAAATCAATTATTTTTATAACTGATTTAATCTTTTCCATAATTAATCAATTCTATGACCAATCAATTCCATAATTGATTAATCTTTTCCATAAATGATTGATCACTTCCATAAGTTATTAAATCATTTTCATAAATGGTTAATTACTTCCATAAGTGATTAATCATTTCCATAATTGATCAATTTCCAATTAATAAATTCTTTAATTAATTAATCACCAATTAAATATCATATATTTAATTTCAGACCGTCTATTAGTTAATTAATTAATTACCCAATTAAATATCATATATTTAATTTAAGGCCTTCAATTAGTTAATTCTATAATATGAATCAAATTCATATTAAAATTTGAACTCCTTCAAATTCTCTTATATCCTATAAATGTAATATGAATCAAATTCATATTAATATTTGAACTTCTTCAAATATTTATTTCTCTCATAGACTATAGTTTAATTAAATCTCATTTAATTTAAACTAAGTTGAATAATTAATTATCTAATATTTAATTAGACATATATTTGAACTCTTTCAAATATATCAATCTCTCAATATAATAAAGTTTAATCTCAAATTATACTTTATATTTTAATGCATCACTATACATTATATTAATTTGTATCTCATACAATCAACTTAATTCCCAATATGAATTTGAACTATTCAAATTCTCTCAAGATATATTTGTTCCTAATTACTCATTACTAGCTAGTAGGGGGACCTAATGGACCTACAGATTAGAAGCTCCAATGATATGAGGTTAATAGATTAAACTCATTAATCAGGTTAACCAATATTCATTAATTGTGGGTCATTCCACTAAAGACCCACAATTGAACTCTTCTCACTGTAGAACATTTCTGTGTCCACGAATATAGACCTATACCGGTAAGTAAATCCTTCACGAGTGTCCGTAACTACAGTTGGGTCAAATTACCGTTGTTCACACGTAACTTTAGAGATGGAGCACGTGGAATAAATAATAGATTGAATTGATATAATATGCGTGTGGGTGTACAATCTCTAACTTTAATCCTCTGATTCTCTCTCTTATTTGTGTGAGTGTGTTTCACTCGAGGGCTGGAACGCTTGATCTCGAGTCTGAAGCTTCAATAGATTCTTGGAGTTTGAAGTCTTCCAGGAGTCTTCAATCTTCAAGAAGTGTTGAGGTTCTAAAGAGTCTTTAATATTCAAGGAGTGTTGAAGTCTTGAAGAGTGTTTGGTCTTCAAGGAGTGTTGAAGTCTTGAAGAGTGTTTGGTCTTCAAGAAGTGTTCAACACTTGAACTTATGGATTGCAGAGAGTCTTTGGTCTTCAGACTTGGTGGAGTCTCTCTGAATTCTCTGGTTTTGCTTGAGAGCTTTGAAACTCTGAACTCTAGTCTTTTGTGAGAGTGTAGAATTTCTGAACCCTTCAATTGGTTTTGGGCTCAACCATTTAGTCTTGGGTTTGGTTCATACTTGACCCAAAACCATATGATCCAAACATTTAAAAGACCCAAATTTGATCCAAATAATTATTTTTAATTAATTGGTCAAATTAAATAATTTGATCAAAATAATTTAATTTTAATTAATTGATCAAATAGAAATTCAACTCTATAAATTTATAATTGGCCAACTTTGTCTTCAAATTAAATTTGGGACACATGTCAATTTATAATTGGTCCCAAATTTAATTAATTTTAATTTCGTCATTAATTTTATGTAACGACGTGAAAATTTTTGATTGGTCAAAATTTCTCCATCAACAAATGCCCCTTTTCGAGATTTGGGCACAAATTATGTGTGGATGAATCTTGAAAAGAAATTATTTGGAATCAATTTTTTTAAATTTTGACTCCGCTTGATGTATCAATCAAAATATGAAGTTTGGTCAAAATTTTGATTTTTTTGTTTGACACACTTTGATCACCAATTAATCAAAATTTAAATTTTGGTCAAAACAACAAACTTTGATTTGAACTTAAGCTTGGGCAAAATCTTGATTTTCTAGTTTGGCGGCAACTTTAATTTGAATTTCGGTAGGATTTATGCTCTACTCAAATTTCAAATTGAATTTAGAGTGAGATTCAAACTATATCCCAAAACATTTTACTTGAATTTGGAATAAAATTTGGAGTCTACTCAGATTTTGAAACTAGACTAAAATTGAGATTTGAATCCAACTTTAACTAGTAGCAAACTTTAAATTCTACTTTTGATTGTGGATAGAATTTAGATTCTGCTCGACCATTAAATTGATTTTGGATATTGATAAAATTTGGACTTTGGTTTGGGATTTAAAATCAATCAAAATCTTGATTTGAGATTTAAAGTTCAAGCCCAACCTTAATTTAAGATAATGAGAATTTGAATTTTGAGTAAAATTTGGGCTTTACTCTTCAACCTAAAGTTAACCATAAATTTTGGATTTTGTTGGTTAGATACAAAGGATCGAAATCCAATTCAAAATTCTGGCCCTCGAATCCAACTTAAATTGGATGCGAAATGTTATCAAATTTAAATCATTCAATGTAATTCTATTTTATATATATATCAAGAAATTCTTTATATGTATGTGGGCTGGGTATTCAACTTGAATACTTATTGGTGAGTTTAGCTTTGCCGGTCGTAAAAGAGAGATAATCTCACTCTCTCCAGCACACTGGCGATTTGTAACGTTTGATTTCTTTGGGCTCGACGTCAATTCAATCATGGCTAAAGCATAGCTGTCGGTCGTGGGTCTTTTTGAAAAGGACTTTGTCGGCGAGCACGCTGGTCGTCCGGGCCGTTCGTTGTTGTCCAATACTCTTTCTGTCGCCGTCGAGGATAGCACTTACGTTGTCGAAACACGGAGAATCGTTGGAAACGAGCTAAAAGAATCATGAACTGATGCCGGTCAGATCACTTTTTTTTTTCTTTCACCTTTCCCTTTTTTACTAGTTTTTTTTTCTTTTGACTTGTGTCGCCGCCACGTCTTTCAGTATGCAATTTCTTTTTTTTGCTCATTAATTTCTTTTCTTTACAGGATTTTGATCTATCAAAGTTATTTGTCGATCTCCTAGGATACAACATAAATCTTTGTCCATCACTTGAAAGGTATATACATATTCAATTTTTTTGCCATTTTTTTTAATACGCCTATATATTGCATGTGTGTCCTTATTGGATGTCGCGCATATGAACTGCTTTGATTGTATCATAGATTTTCTTTTATCTCCCCCTTTTTTTTGCACGTATATTATTGCAATTTGTTTCTTTCTTGTTTGAATGTGTAAACATCGTGCAACAGTCGTCACCAAATTCGCTTGCAATGATTTCACTCCTGCTAGACGAGTCCCCATTTTATTGGGTGATCTGAGTAGCCTGCAGGGGTGGTCACAAGACTTGCCTACAGTGATGCACTCCTGCTAGACCAGTCTCAATTTTATTGGGTGATCTGAGTAGCCTGCAGGGGTAGTCACCAGATTTGCCTACAGTGATGCACTCCTACTAGACCAGTTCCTATTTTATTGGGTGGTCTGAGTAGCCTGCAGGGGTAGTCACCAGATTTGCCTACAGTGATACATTTTTGCTAGACCAGTCCCTATTTTATTGGGTGATCTGAGTAGCATGCAGGGGTAGTCACCAGATTTGCCTACAATGATGCACTCCTGCTAGACCAGTCCCCATTTTATTGGTTGATCTGAGTAGCCTGCAGGGGAGGTCACCAGATTTGCCTACAGTGATGCACTCCTACTAGACCAGTCCCCATTTTATTGGATGATCTGAGTAGCCTGCAGGGGTAGTCACAAGATTCGCCTTCACTGATGCACTCCTCCTAGACCAGTCCCCATTTTATTTGGTGATCTGAGTAGCCTGCAGGGATAGTCACACGACTTGCCTACAGTGATGCACTCTGCTAGACCAGTCCCCATTTTATTGGGTGATCTGAGCAGCCTGCAGGGGTAGTCAACAGATTTGCCTACAGTGACACATTCCTACTAGACCAGTCCTTATTTTATTGGGTGATCTGAGTAGCCTACAGGGGTAGTCACCAGATTTGCCTACAGCGATGCACTCCTGCTAGACCAGTCCCCATTTTATTGGGTGATCTGAGTAGCCTGCATGGGTAGTCACCAGATTTGCCTACAGTGATGCACTCGTAGTAGACCAGTCCCCATTTTATTGGATGATTTGAGTAGCCTGCAGGGGTAGTCACCAAATTCGCCTTCATTAATGCACTCCTGCTAGACCAGTCCCCATTTTATTGGGTGATCTGAGTAGCCTGCAGGGTAGTCACCAGATTTGCCTACAATGATGCACTCCTGCTAGACCAGTCCCCATTTTATTGGGTGATCTGAGTAGCCTACAGGAGTAGTCACCAGATTCGCCTTCAGTGATGCACTCTTGCTAGACCAGTCACTTTGATGACTGTAGTTTCCTGCAGGGGTGGTCACCACGGTCGTCATTAGCTTCACTTGCAGCGATTTCACCACATGTCTGGACCAGCCACTTTGATGACTGTAGTTTCCTGCAGGGGTGGTCACCACGGTCGACATCAGCTTCACTTGTAGTGATTTCACCACCTGTTTAGACCAGTCACTTTGATGACTGTAGTTTCCTGTAGGGGTGGTCACCATGGTCGTCATCAACTTCACTTGTAGTGATTTCACCACCTGTCTAAACCAATCACTTTGATGATTGTAGTTTCCTGCAGGGGTGGCCACCACGGTCGACATCAGCTTCACTTGCAGTGATTTCAGCACCTGTCTAGACCAGCCACTTTGATGACTGTAGTTTCTTGTAGGGGTCACCACGATCGTCATCAGTTTCACTTGCAGTGATTTTACCACCTGTCTAGACCAGTCACTTTGATGACTGTAGTTTCCTGCAGGGGTGGTCACCACGATCGACATCAGCTTCACTGCCTTTTTTTTATGATTGATTATTTTTGCATCACTTTCTTGCTTTCATAACTTACTGGAAAAGATTGACATCAATTTTTTTTTCTTGTGTAGAAACTTATCTCCATCATGGTGTATTTCACTGAGCATCCTGATCGTGAGAAGAACTGCTTAGTCATCTTGAAGGATAGAGATCAACCTGTTGAAAATGGAGTCATTCTTCATGTAGGAGAGGTGGTGCATGGAAACATTAGGACATTGCAGCCTTCCTTAGATAGTTCTATAGTCCTGTCTAGAAGGTCAGAGGGGAGGCCCTTGAATCGAGAATCATCAACAAATACTCTTCATAAATCGTCTGGAGAATTATCTATCTCCTTATAGGACATGTGGAGGTTAGGGGGCCTTTCCATTAAAGGGAAGTTCTATGATGAAGTTATTCCTTGCTGCAAGGAATTGTTAGCGTCATCTGACCAAAACAACGAAGGCCTCCCGAAAAGTTGTGAGTATCTTTTTGCAGCTTATTATCATATAGCCTCTCAGAACCGTGATCATTTCCAGATTTCCATTAGTTCATGGATTTCTTTTTGGTTTAAGAGAGATTTGAAGTATGAGAAGCCTCCTTCTCGAAAAGCGAAGAAAACTAGTCGTCCTCGTTCAACTCATAATCCAAATGGAGTTCCTATCAAATGTTCTGACTGGTCTGAGACAGAACTCGAGTTCTTTCATGAGTTAGGTGTAGAAGACGATTTGATAGAAAAGACTTACTTGGCTGCTTTTCTTTCTTGTTGGTTATGTGTATTTGTGTTTCCTAACAAGCAGGTTTCTCTTCGTCTAGAGGTCTTCAAAATTGCAAACCTTATAGTAGAAGGTTATCCTTTTAGTCTTGCTGTCCCAGTTTTGGCCAATATCTATCATGGCTTGGGCCAGATTTATAAAGCGTCTCCTTCGGCAAGACGTTCAGAGGCCTGTTTTCCAGTGCATTATGTTTACGCTTGGCTTGCTTATTATTTTAACACGCACTATGCAGTTCCAGAGAAAGTTAGGGGCCCAATGATGGTTGAGTTTTCCGGAGAGGGTGGAGCTAAATACTTTGACGATTTTGAAGCTCGTGTACATATTCATAAAGGTAAATATTTAGTGTGGTATGCGAATCTCCCTCCCCGCAACAAAGGCATGGTTCTGACAGATGATGACCAGCTATCATTTTGGCATTCCTCATTCTTTATAAGTATTCGATCATGCTTCTTATCTTCCCGATGTGGGTCTTCGATGGTCATTGAATCTTATAGTCCTTGTCGATTTAGCCGACAATTCGGATTTTACCAAGATGTGCCAAACGATCTAAGTGAAGAAGTTCCTGAGGTCAACTTAGATAATGTATTGTGCCTTTGGATGATATGCGTTCGAGCAAAAACATTGTCTCAAGTTTATCTCCCTGCGCAAGCGATGAAGCCACACATCCAAATTACCCAATGCTACAGGAGTTGGTGGTTGGAAAAAAATGGAAATTACCTTGAAGAAGGCAAAGATAAATTGGTGGCTAGTGCTATTCCTCTTCCTCCCAAGCCGAAATTCCCCAAAAAGGTTGGTAACGACAACAGAGGCAAAAGGATTCGCATGTTTGAACCTTGCGAATTTCGCTCTACGGATAATGATGGTAGTCAGAGCAGTAGCGGCGATCATCATTGGAAAAGGTCTAAAAAGTCCAAACAACCATTAGTACGTGAAGATGAATATTTTGATGGAGTCCCTAGCTCATCACAATTTCCTGAACTCCCTACACCACTAGCAGTCACCTTTAAATGATCCCCTTATAGAAGTTGAAGGGCATCATAGTCCTCCTTCTTTTGTGAGCCCATACGTCTTTGACTCTGTAGTTGCGCGTGTGGGCAATTCCAAAGCGCCAACGGATAGAGTCGTGATTCAATCTTGTCATCCTGCAATTGATGAAGTTCCTGAACAAAAGAAGACAACGACCCATGCAGCTCCGTCTGAGATCTCTGATTACTATGCTGACGATGTTATTTCCAACTATAGGAAACAATCTGCCCTTGCCTTGTGGGAGAGGATACACCAGAAGATCATACGCACTCCGTTCGACAAAATACCTCGCCTTAAACAAGAGGCAGTCAAAATACTTCATACAATTTCTGAGATTCGTGTACCTGGCTTGGATTCTCTTAAAGAAATTGTAAGTTCGTATTTCAAGAAGGTAGAGAAGTATAACCAGCTGCAGTCGTCATTTTCTTCTCAATTAACTTTGGAGAGTAAGAATCGCCAACTGGAAGAGACTAGGTTTAGCTTGGAGAAGATACTATACAGTGAAAGTGAACTACTCACCGCAAAAGGTTCACTTCAGCAACAACATCTGCAAGCATTGCGAGAAAAAGAAGAATTGGAAGCTAGGCTTGAAATTTTGAAAGCTAAGAGAGTTGAGATTTCTAAGTTGATTATCGAGAAGAAGGATCTTCTAAAACAAAATCAACTTGAGGCTTCCAAACTGCGAGGAACTATAAGTAGCATTGAAGATGCCCCTGTTCTTACTGATGCTGATGCTACAACTCTGACGATACTTCATGGAATGTTGGAAGAAGCACAAGAAGAGCTGAAAAACTACAAGTGGATACCATGATCAGACTTCCTTTTTTTATCATTGTAGGACTTTTTTTATTATATTTTTTTTATCGAAGATACCTCCATTTTTTTGTAATAGGCAAGATTTTTTTATTCAACATCATACTTGTTTCACATAATGGAATAATGATTTTTTTTTTTTAATTTTATGGATTGAGCTTAAAGTTTCCTTTATGTTGCCTACGTACCCATTAATAAACGGGATCAAGTCAAAACGTAGTTGTTGGGTTCCTAGAGTGAGTAAAAATATGGTATAAAAGACTCTAGAATTTTTGTGCAAGTATACACAGTCTGCAGCAAGTAGTATTATCAATCCGAGCCCTGAATTAGTTTCCACTCTACCTATTTTATGTAACTTCGTAATGGTTTCAAAGATGGTAAAATGATTTGGGTTTATAAGAGTTATGCTGAAGCAAAATAAATGACAGAACAACAAGTAAACAAATAGATAGACAGATTAAAGACAGGCGCTGGTTAGGACTTAGTGATTGTTCTAAAAGATACTCTAGCAATATTATTGATCATGCATTTCTCGCAGTATTATTAGCGGATTCCTCCCGGAACTCCGGATCTTTTGGGATATGTTTCAAACCCAATGAAGTACGACCGATCAGGCACTAGGCAACTGGCTATCCCTAGCTCAGTCACTGGCGTTCACCAATACACAATGATCGTAGTGTGGATAATTGCCACACACTCTCTAAATCATCCCTGGAACTAGAGAGAGCTATTCACACCGGCTGGCCAGGCGGGCATAAAATGGAAATAAGCACAACAATTAACCAAAATGCGATAGTCAATATATTACTAAAGATGAAGCATGGCAATCACATTATTCCTAACCAACACCTAAGCTACTTAGTTCATAATAGGCATAGAAATACAAATCACAATCTCAGTAGGCATGCCCATAATCACAAGTTGATAAAGAAACTAGACTCCTTAATCAGCTTACGGATGGTGGTGTTCTTGATCTTCAATTTCTCTATACTATACGGCTTCCAAGGGAAAACATGGAATGAAATTTACTTGGACGACTACTTCCTTTTATAGAAGGAGAGGAGACTTGAATTAGGTCAACTTGGACACGTGTAGGGCTCTCCTTGCTCCTTTATCACGAAAATTACTCAACAGAAGTCAGTTCATGAAGTTGGCTAACGAGCTGTGACGTGGCAGTTTTTGCTCCCAGTTTTGCTGCAGCACAGAATTTGCTCCCTCCAGTCGCCCAGCAACATAATCTACATAAAATAATTTCCAATGCTTCCATTCTTCCAAATGGGTTAAAACATGTAATATCTATTTAAAACCAACCCTAATAAGCATAAAAGACACACCAATCCCTATATAATTGAGGCCTAAATAACTATCTTTTGGGCAGTTATCATACCCCCAAACTTGAACTATTGCGCGTCCCGAGCAATACTAACCAACCTTCCTTCAAGAATTCAGAACATTAGACAAAGAATAACTTAATCAAACCAGACAGTCCAACACTACCTCTAACCTTTACCTGAGCACTCTGCAAAACCAAGCTCTGTTGCAGCAAAGTGATTCCTCCGGCATGGACAAATAATCACCACTTTTCAACTTAATTCTAAGGACTCACCACAGCCTAGCTCTATTTTCAGACATTTCAAAACATATATATTTTTTAAAAGGGATTTATATCATTGTTTTTCAGACTTAAAGCAGCCTTACAGTCATAAGCTCTTAAGCTTGGGATGACCCACTTTATGGTGCAGTATACTCTTGCCTCAAACTCATCACCAACTAGGCTCAACACTCTTCATAAGCTAAAAAATCCTTAGTTATTCCATCTCTTGCCCCTCAGAATGGCGACATTTTATGATGAAGCTCACCTAAGTTATGGAAGACAGAAAAACTGCTGGATCATCATTCATCCCTCAAAACTTTTGCTCCATGAATTTTCTCAGCAAAATTTTCAACAAATAATTTTTTTTCAGCAAATAATTTTTCTCATTTTTTTTTCATATTTCCTAGGTCATCTTTTGACGCGAAGACAAACTGTGGGTATTACAAATGTCCCCGGTTACTCAATAACCTAACAAATTTAAAAAGAAGGAGAGGAATGCTCGAGCAAAATAATTGGAGTAGCAAAAAGTCCCCCAAACTTGAATTATTCATTGTCCTCAATGAATCATTAATTAAGTAATTATACCCCCAAACTTAAATTTTTCTATCTAAATTTTTAAACTAAACATGGGACTCAGATTAAGCTTAAAGTGGATCATACAAGTCAACACTACCTCCAAAATCTTCTTTGCCGCAACAACAGTCCAGGCTAGAAGAAATGCTCAAGCAAAAGGTTTCTGGAGACCGGAATACCTTGATCTAATTAAGCGTAATCAATCCGAGCTTCAAAAATTCAGAAGAAAATAGTTAAATTAGAGCTACTCAGCGCTCATGGAATAGAAACATCTAGAAATTTCAGTAAAAACATAGAAAAAGATATTACATAAAGAGAGATATATTTTTTCAAAGCAGAAAAACTAAAAAGAAACAAGACAAGCAATCATATAAGAAGATGGGGTCAGGAATGCGCCAGCAAACAAAATATTTCATCAAAAGATTGTGTGCTCAAATCCCGCTTCAATCTTCCTGACCCAAATCTTCCTCTTCATCTTCTTTCTCAGCAGGTGGCGATGGAATCCAGGGGTTCAGCAGGTCTTCGGGGAATACAGGGAGGGCTGGATACAGTTTGGAAAAATTCTCTTGCAGTGCCCTTCTTAAGCTGGCATCCCGATTCTTAACATAGTTCCAAAAGGTTAAAGTTTTCCTTTCAGCAAACTCCTGCCTACTGGCCAAAAGTGCCAATTGTTCTAGAATCGTGTTAATGTCGTAGATAAGCCTGCCTTGTCGTATCTCCTGCGTGCGTTGGAGCCGCGCCAAATTGGGCGTATCAATGATCCCCTTATCGAATAGAATCACATCACTTTCATCCACTGGAACCCCTACTTGTCTGCACAACATAGTAATTGTGTTCGGGAAGAACAACTTCCCCACCTTCTTGCACCAACAGTCAGCAATCTCAGTAGAAATTATTTTTCCAACATCTATACTCATTGATCTAAGGATGGCAAAGGCAAGCAACACTCTGTCCCGAGATATAGTGGAGTTGTGCGTTGTCGGCAGCAAGCGGAGCCTAATGAAGCCCATCCAAGCGTTGGCTTCACTCTTTAAATAGGCAGCTTGAAACGTGTGCTTCCGCGTCTGCGACACCCTCCATTGAGCCCCCTCAATGCCTACCTCTCGGACAGCCTCACTCAGTTGAACACCAGATGGTGCAACCACCATCTCATTAAAAGCCGCATGTGGAAAATTCTGGAGATCGAACAATTCATTAATGGCCTCAGGGCTCCACTGTACAGGCACTCCTCGAACGATAACCTCAAAATCATCCTTGACGTCCAGATTGGCGTAAAATTCCCGAACAATGTTGGAATTGACAGGTTCTGGTTTCGCACAAAACTGCCTCCACCCGAGGTTCGCTATTCAAGATTCTAAGAACCTGGGCAACTTACTACCAAATCCTCGTTCGAATAAGAAGTCACGTTTCAGTACCTCCTGGTATTTTGCTCGAGCAAGATCGTTGACGAAGCGAATAAAAGGCACCCTTGGTTCCTCAATCTCGCCAGATGCTTCAACAATTCCTTTGTCCTTTTATTCCATTTGTTTGCGCAACATCTCTTCCTCAACCTTCTTTGCCTCTTCTTCCTTTGCCTTATTTTCAGCTTCTATCTTTTCTTCCTCAGAGTCCGACGTCGGAGGCGATGGCGTGTTTCGAATCACCCTCACGCGACCCGCCTTCTTTTTGATGCGGCGGCGCTTGGGTGGTTCAGGCATTACGACTTCAACATGAGCCTCCGGTTCCGGTGTTTTCTCTTTTTCAGGTATACCTGCGGCCTGCTCCTCAACCTCTGTTTCTTGATTTATCTCAACAATCTTTTCTTGAACCGTATCAGAAATTATCGGTTCTTCCTCAGGATTTTCAGTTCCCTTCGTATCCAAAACATTCCCCGTTTCTTCTTGAATGTCTTCTTGCTCCACAGCCCTCTGCTGCCTCCTTCGTCGTTTAGCCTATTTTTCTTCTGGCGCTCTTTTTTTTCTTAGTTTTCCCTTTCTGCACTTCCGGAGTAACCGATACTTCCTCCTCTTCACTCTCTCTTTCTTTCCTAGCTCGAGTCTTTGCCATGGAGGACACAACGGTTGTACAGAGAATGAAAGGGAGAAAGAAAGAAAATTGCAGATGGCAAGATTGAAACAAAAAGACGAAGTAAGAAGAAACGTACCAGAGTCTGTGAATAAATAAGGCTCCAGCAAATTCAAATCCTAACTGAAAAGATTTGCCACATTAATTATATTACCGTTTAATGTAACCTGAAAATTTGAATCTAGCAACGGTAAAATCGTGGATTCCAAACGCCCATGGTAAAAATAATAAATTTCTAACAAAATCCCGTTTAACTCGGACGATATTTGCTTCAGCCACAACTTTTGCTGCAACAACCTCCTGAAAAAAAAATCTTGGATACAAAATTTTAAATTTCAAATCAGATCTTTTAAATTCCAAATTTTAAATTTTTCGAACAAATCAAATCTAATCCTTTATTTTTTGAAGCCGAATTAATTTAGAGACAAACTTTATTAACTAAAAAAAATTCAAATAACTGAAGATAAAATCTTAATAAAACAAAATCTCACTAATGAAAAGATAATCCAAAAATAATTTAAATAAATAACCCAAAAATCAAATCAAATCAAATTCAAAACGAAATAGATAAAATCTAAACTACTAATAATAATAAAAATACTTAAAGATAAAATCTAATAAACAATGCAAAATCAAATCTAACCTAACCGAAATTAAAATCAAATCAACGAAAAATAAAATTAATACAAACTCTTGGAGCTCAAAATTTTGCTCTGTGAAATGCTCCCGCAAAAGTCCTGCTTTCTCAATCATCAACCAACCTTAGGGAATGATATTTCGCCTGAAACTCCTCACCCCAATAATGCTTCACACGCTGTCGATTCACCTTGAACACTCTCCCATCTTTTTCATCCTGCAAAGTAATTGCTCCATTGGGAAAAACCTTAATCACAATAAATGCTTCTGACCATTTAGATTTTAATTTTCCAGAAAATAATTTTAATCTAGAATTATAAAGCAAGACTTTCTGACCCTTGACAAATTCTTTAGATTTAATTTTCTTGTCATGCCACAGCTTTGTCTTTTCTTTATACATTTTCGCATTTTCATAAGAAAATTGACGAAATTCTTCTGACTCATTAAGCTGCAGCATTCTTATTGCTCCTGCACGACTCAGATCAAAATTTAATTTTTTCAAAGCCCAAAATGTTTTATGCTCAAGCTCTAATGGTAAATGGCAAGCTTTCCCATATACTAACCTATAAGGAGACATACCTAGAGGAGTCTTATTAGTTGTCCTATAAGCCCAAAGAGCCTCATCCAACCTAAAAGACCAATCCTTTCTAGATGGATGGACTACTTTTTCTAGAATTGATTTTATTTCCCTATTACTAATTTCAGCTTGACCATTTGCTTGTGGGTGATAAGGGGTAGCTATCCTATGCTTAATCCCATACTTAGCTAAAAGCTTAGTTAAGACATTATTAACAAAATGTTTACCCTCATCACTTACTAGAGCCCTAGGTGTCCCAAACCGCGCAAAGATGTGCGATTGAAGAAACCTTGCTACTGTCTTGGCATCACTCTGATGGCATGCAATGGCCTCCACCCACTTGGACACATAATCAACTGCCAATAAGATAAAAACATTGCCATTAGAAGGGGGAAATGGCCCCATAAAGTCAATACCCCATACATCGAATAATTCAACTTCTAAAATGTAAGTAAGAGGCATTTCATCTCTAGGCCCCAAATTTCCTCTCCTTTGGCAAGCATCACATTGCTTGTAGAACCAATGGGCATCTTTAAATAACGTAGGCCAAAAGAATCCGCAATGCAAAATCCTCATAGTTGTCCTCTAACCGGTGAAATGACCTCCATACGGCGAAGAGTGACATTGCTCTAGGATTTCCTTTGCTTCAGCACCTGAAACACACCTACGAATAATACCGTCAGAGCATTGCTTATACATAATTGGCTCATCCCAATAGAAAAACTTCGCATCATGCTTAAACTTTTTCTTCTGCCTCCAATCCATGTCAATAGGAGTGACTCCCTTTACCAAGAAGTTGGAAATATCACCATACCAAGGGACATCCCTAACTACCTTTACCTCAACAGCAAATAGCTGTTCATCTGGAAAAGAATCGGAAATGGCAGATTGCTCCAGCCAAATATGGCCGGAATTTCTCAAAAGCAAACACCACAGCCAACAACTCCTTTTCAGTAGTTGTATAGTTGACTTGTGCTTCATTTAAAACCTTGCTTGCATAATATATAGGATGGATAAATTTGCCCTGCTTTTGCCCCAGCATCGCACATACCGCAGCATCACTCGCATCACACATTACCTCAAATGGTAAATTCCAATTAGGTGCACAAAGAATGGGTGTTGAGATTAAAGCAGCCTTTAAAGTCTCAAAAGCCTTCCTACAATCTGCATTAAAGTCAAAAACATGATCAGTACACAATAAGTTACAAAGAGGTTTACTGATTTTGGAAAAACCCTTTATGAACCTCCTATAAAATCCAGCATGTCCTAAAAAACTCCGAATTCCCTTCACTGAATTCGGTGGCTCTAGTCTTTCAATAACCTCAACTTTTGCTCTATCAACTTCTAGACCATTTTTAGAAATTTTATGTCCTAACACTATGCCCTCCTTCACCATGAAGTGGCATTTCTCCCAATTAAGAACTAGATGGGTATAGTGTAAGGACATAAAATGCCACTTCATGTCCTAACACTAGATGGGAGCATGTGTTTATCAGGCAAAATAAAGACAATTCCTGCCCCTACTCCACTTCTTCGTGTTTCACCATCAAAGTACATAGTCCAGGGCTCCTATATTTCAACATAGAGGACTTCTTCATCAGGTAGGTCCTCACAGAACTTCCAATCTGAAGGAATTGGATGATTCGCCAAGAAGTCGGGCTATGTCTGCCCCTTGACCACCTTTTGAGGTACGTACACGATGTCATATTGTTGGAGTAAGATGGCCCACTTATCTAAGCATCCAGAAATAACCGGCCTCGATATAACGTATTTAACAGGATCAACCTTCGTGACCAAGTGCACTGTGAAAGCTTGCATGTAATGCCTTAACTTGTCAATAGCGAAGAAAAGAGCAAGACACATTTTCTCAATGGGTGAGTAATTTATCTCAGCACCATTCAGAGTCCTGCTTAAATAATAAAGGGCTTGTTCTTTTCCCTTCTCGCCTTCTTGTGCCAATAACGCTCCCAGCGACCTTTCTTGAGCAGCGATATATAGAATCAATGGCTTTCCAGATATATGGGCTCCTGAGACAGGAGGGTTAAGAAAATATTTCTTAATGCTTTCGAAAGCGTTTTGACATGCTTCATCCCACTCGAATTTTTCTCCTTTCCTCATTAGCCTTTGAAAAGGTTGGCATCGATCGGCTAAGTTAGAGATGAATCTTTGAATGTAGGCCAAACGACCCTGCAAGCTTCTCAACTCATGTATCTTTGTAGCCCTTGACATCTTTTGAATGGCGTCAATCTTTGACTGGTCTATTTCGATTCCTCGATGTCTAACAACATATCCAAGGAATTTCCCAGAAGTAACACCGAATGCACATTTGGGAGGGTTCATCCTCAATTGATACTTTCTCAAACGATCAAATACCACTTTTAGATCCTTCATGTGATCTTGTTTTCTCTTCGACTTAACAACAAGATCATCGACATAGCACTCGACATGTTTATGCAGCATATCGTCGAAGACCTTTTGCATAGCACATTGATAAGTAGCACCAACATTCTTTAATCCAAAGGGCATCACTTTGTAACAGTATATCCCTTTTGGAGTTCAAAAGGCTGTCATTTCTTCATCTGCAAGAGCCATTCGAATCTGGTTATAGCCCGATGATCCATCCATAAAAGACAAAGCTTCATGTCCTGTGGTGGCATCCACCATGATTTCTGTGATTGGCAGTGGAAAATCGTCTTTCGGACATGCGTTATTCAAATCGTGAAAGTCAACACAAACACGAAGCTGTCCATTCTTCTTTCTAACAGGAACAATGTTGGCTATCCACGTAGGGTATTTCACCTCACGGATTAATCCTCCTTCTATCAACTTGTTGATCTCTATTTCAATTTGAGGGATAAGTTCCGGGCGAAAACGTCGTTGAGCTTGCTTGACTGGTCGATACCCCTCTTTAATTGCGAGATGATGGACAACTACTTTTGGATCAACTCCAGGCATCTCTTTATATGACCAGGCGAAGATATCTCTATATGAAGCGAGTAAACTCATATACTCACCTTCTTCTTCGGGAGTAAGTGACGTGCTTATAAAAGTTGGGCGTGGCTCTTCTAGTGTACCCAGGTTTACTTCTTTAAGCTCATCAACTGTAGACTCGCTACTGTCTTCAAGTGATAAAGGTGGTTCGTCCTCATCTACTTCAGTCATTTCGACCTTTGTTTCTTCTTCAACAGTGATATGAAGGCAAGAGGCTTGTTCTTCTTCCTGGTCACTATCTTCTTTTGAAGGATTGGTGATGACAACATCACGTCTCTTTACTTTCAAAGAATCATCCGTATCGATAGTAACAAAGGTTTTTCTTTTCATTCGTGAAGGAACTGCACTTCGAATTTCTCCATCGAGCTTCGTGATCTTTTCAGTTTTCATCACATCTTCATGTTGAAGTCGGTGAGAAGTCGACGAAACAGGCTGCTCTTTTTGGTCTCTTCTTGTGGTAACACTTAACCTCTGAAAAACTGATGGTCGAGTCACATTCGGACTTGAAAATGTACCATCATCTTCCCCAAAGGACATATTTAACCTTCTAAAAGCTGAAGGTCTTTTGATATCCGAAGTTGAAAGTGTACTCTCCTCTTCCCCAACGGGCATATTTAACCTTCGAAAAGCTAGAGGTTGCGTGGGGTTATTGGTAGGTTGTGCACTTTCCTCTTCTGTTTCATTCACAATTAATCTTTGAAAGACTAAAGCACGAGCAACTGGTGGCCTGATGCGCCTAAAAACAGAAGCTCGTTGGTTGACGTTCTTTTCTTCTTTTGAGTCATCAACCTTCTCTACTGTTATATGATTTATGTCTGCCACTTTCGCCTTCCTTTTTCTTGTTATGCGAACTGGTTCGGGCGACTTATATCCAAGTCCTTTTCTCGTTGTAGGCAGACTATAGCCTTCCTTTAGAAGCTTCTTCTGTGTTGCAGAGAGCTCAGATTTTCCATCAAAAACCCTTAGACTTTTAAACTCAGTGTGAGTTGTGAAGTCATAACCTGCGTTCGCTAGAAGTTCGTATGCCTTGGGGTCGAACCCGTCTTTAGTTCGTTTTTCAGGCAGAATCATTTTTATTTGGTCATCCTCAGGTTTTTTAACCTCTTGCTTTGTGATCTTTGTAAGAGGCGTATTGAAACTTTCCTTCAGTATTTCAACGTCACCGACCTTTATCCTTTTTGGACATTCAGTGAAAGGCAATTCGCCCTTTTTATGTCGAGATAAAGGGATGTATCGTAGGACAGGTGAGCACTTCTCATCTTTTACAACTTTAGGATTCACAAGATTTGTAGACGATTCACCCTTTTTCAAATCAGAAGCCTTCACATCTTCAACAACTTCCTTTCTTGTATCAGCTTGGGGTTCTAAATTGAGTTTCTCATTCTTTTTTATCAAGGGGATTTCTGCAGGTATAGTCTCCCCAGTGTTGTCGCTCTTCATATAAAAGTTTGCATCAGCGAAATGGGATTCTGCCTTTGAAAATGGGTTAGTGTCAGCGTCAACTTTCTTAATGCCATCCTGATAGAATTTGAAGCACTGGTGCAATGTAGAAGTTATCACTCCATTGCCATGGATCCAAGGACGACCTAATAGCAGTTTATAAGTGGTCTTGGAATCTATCTCATGAAACAAAGTATCAGCCTTCAAATCCCCAATGATGAGCTCGAGACGTATCATACCAATCGCTCGTTGTCCTCCTTGATTGAAACCTTGAATCACCAATTTACTGTTTGATAATTCTTCCATCGAGATGCCTAATTGCTTCATGGTTGACTTATGCATTATATTGACAGCTGATCCGTCATCGATGAGAATCTGACTTACGCTCTGTTCTCGGATGTATCCTGAGACGAATAAAGGTATATTGTGAGGCTTCGACCCTAGCAGCAAATCTTCATCAGAAAATCCTATAGACATGCAACATGAAGCACATGTGAGTGCCTTAGAGGTCGGGATGTTTGAACTATCATACTCGACCAATGCGTTAATAAGGACGTTTTTAGCTTCCTGAGGGAGTGATAGTAATTCCTTTATGCTGAAGGAGGATAAGTCTCCTGGACCTGCCACCGTTCCCGAGGAGCTAGCAGGGATATCTTCATCTTCCACCATGGCCACAATGTGACACGTGACGATTTCAAGTGTTTCTCCTTGACTATCATCGAGAAATCGCCTTGGGAAGTATTCTGCCAAAGTTATGGGTTGTGGAGGGCAAAAGAAATCTTCACTTTCCTCCACAACAGGTTTTGACTTCCTTGACTTCTTTTTTCCCTTCTTCCTTTGAGATTTGACCTTTCTTTTACTGTCTTGAAATAGGCGGGACTCTTTTCGTGCGTAACTTTTCTTTTTCTTTTTGCGACAAACGGCAAGGGTCCACCCGTCGGTCTCATCTTCGATGGAATCATATTTTTCTTAGGATCCCTTTATTGTGGCTTCTTTTTGAAATCGAACCACTACAGGATCAAGGGTCCCAAATTGAATTAATCTTTCTTCATAATCACATGAGGAGACTAGGGGATTTCCATTCCCTACATTTGTCATTATGGTTGCATGATTTGTTTGAGCCACCTCATCAAGGTCCAATTCAATTTTCTTTTCACGAGCCAACTTAAGGATTAGCTCCTTCAATACAAAACATTTCTCCACTAGATGACTAACAACTCGGTGATACTTGAAGTAGTTAGGATCGTTGACTTTTCCTAGCTCTTCCGATCGTTTGCATTAAGGGAGTTCAATTAGCTGCTTCTCCAACAGTTGTTCCAACATATCTGGAATGTCGGAGTCTGGAAATGGATATACATTTCCTTGTCTTTCTTTTAAAGTTAGGCGATGTCTCTCGCCTATCTCCACTCGTTTTTTTATTTTACTTTATTTTCCTTTGGACGAAAATTTCAACGGGGTCGTGTTGACACCCATGGATTCTTTCGTGGCACTCTTCGTAACTTTCTCAGTGCCCTTGACTTCCTTCTTTTCTTTCTTCATGTCTGGGACTACGAGATCTTTATTCCCTCTACTAGCGATGCTCAACTCCATGTCATGAGCGTGAGTCGCTAATTCTTCAAAGGTTCGGGGTTTTATCCCCTGTAAGATATAAAGAAGTCCCCAGTGCATGCCTTGGGTGCACATCTCAACAGAGGACAACTCAGAGAGTCTATCTTTATAGTCGAGACTCAAGGCTCTCCAACGGTTGATCTAATCAATGACTGGCTCACCCTTTCGCTGCTTTGTGCTGGTGAGCTCTGTCATACTAACTGTTCGCCTCGTACTGTAGAAGCGATTCAGAAACTCTCTCTCCATCTGTTCCCAACTGTCCATTGTATCAGGCTCCAGGTCAGTGTACCAATCGAACGCGTTTCCTTTCAGTGTTCGGACATATTGCTTAACAAGTAAATCTCCCCGAGTACCAGTGTTCTCACAGGTTTCAACAAAGTGGGTGATGTGCTGCTTTGGGTTGCCCTTTCCATCAAACTGTTGGAACTTGGGAGGTTGATACCCAGTGGGCAGTCTGAGATTGTCAATCCTCTTTGTATAAGGTTTAGAATACAAGAGGGAACTTTGAGTGGGTCCACCATACTGAGCCCTGATGGAATTCATGATCATGTCTTGCAGTTGTTGGACAGACAAAGAGGCAACTGATGTGGAGTGTTGTGGTTGGTCCTCACGGATGATAACTTTCACCTTATCATTCTTTCCTGCAGTAGGGGTCTGGCTAGACTCAGCCGTTTCTCGATTTTGCAGCTGGTTCTTCAAATAAGCAATCTCAAGATCTCTTTCATCAACTGCCTTCATTAAGAGATTGAGTTTCCTTTCCATCTCTGCCATTCTTTCATCCTGATCTACATCAACCATCATGACAGACATCACATCAAGACTTAGTGTTTCCTTTGGCTGCTTAGATGTTGGAATGACAGATTCGAACAGTGGGTTGTCTTTGACTGCAACCTTATCCTTAGAGGATTCTTCAATTACCTTTGAGATCTTACTTGCAACAACCAGAGGAGTATGATCCTCCTTGATCTCAATTCCTTGGGAGCGACTACGAGTGACAGGACCAGTGTAAGAGTCGCTTGATGTGGTAACCTTCGCGGGAGCTTTCTTTGGTGCCATCACGTTGGTTGGATCTTTAGGCAACAAAAAGAGATGAGAGGTAGAGATTGTCCCACTGGGTGTGTCAATTTGTTCACACGTAACTTTGGAGATGGAGCACGTAGAATAAATAATAGATTGAATTGATATAATATGTGTGTGGGTGTACAATCTCTAACTTTAATCCTCTGATTCTCTCTCTTATGTGTGTGAGTGTGTTTCACACGAGGGTTGGAACGCTTGATCTCGAGTCTGAAGCTTCAATGGATTCTTGGAGCTTGAAGTCTTCTAGTCTTGAAGGAGTCTTCAATCCTCAAGAAGTGTTGAGGTCCTGAAGAGTCTTTGATCTTCAAGGAGTGTTGAAGTCTTGAAGAGTGCTTGGTCTTCAAGGAGTGTTGAAGTCTTGAAAAGTGTTTGGTCTTCAAGAAGTGTTCAACACTTGAACTTATGGATTGCAGAGAGTCTTCGATCTTCAGACTTGGTGGAGTCTCTTTGAATTCTCTGGTTCTGCTTGAGAGCTTTGAAACTCTAAACTCTTGTCTTTTGTGAGAGTGTAGAATTTCTGAACCATTCAAATGGTGGAGGACTCCTCCATTTATAGAGTTCTCGCTGGATGGGTCCTGGAAACTCTTGGGTCTAACAACTTGGGCATGAGCTTAATTGGTTTTGGTCTCAACCATTTAGTCTTGGGTTTGGTTCATACTCGACCCAAAACCATATGATCCAAAAATTTAAAAGACCCAAATTTGATCCAAATAATTATTTTTAATTAATTGGTCAAATTAAATAATTTGATCAAAATAATTTAATTTTAATTAATTGATAAAATAGAAATTCAGCTCTATAAATTTATAATTGGCCAACTTTGTCTTCAAATTAAATTTGGGACACATGTCAATTTATAATTGGTCCCAAATTTAATTAATTTGAATTTCGTCATGAATTTTATGTAACGACGTGGCAATTCGTGATTGGTCAAAATTTCTCCATCAACAACCGTTTTACCCATGTGTTACATCTGTCTCCTTAAGTATGAATGCTCCTCTAATAAACAACCTGTTTACGGTCCAACTAATAAATAGAAATTCTCTATCAAGCCAGTGAGAGGACGAGATCCCTTTGTTCAAGTCCCGAAGTCACCACTTAAGGAAACACTCATCTACTTCTCCTAGAAAGTGGGAAGGAGTGAATTCCTTCTTGTGGTTTCATGTCCCCAGCCTCCCACTCGGTCTTGTCCCCAAAAAGGAAGGCATATTGAGTCGGCGTATTGGCCACTCTCACCCATGCTAGTCAAAGGACAATGCCTCATGAGAAGGAGTTCATGACACACTCTTGATTAAGATTGAGTTACCTAGGCCATCCTATTGAAATAGTAACCTAACTAGTTTACGATGTTATATCTAGTGGTTTACTATTTCATGGTCCGGTCTTATGCAAACTCATTGCATAGGATACCCCCGCTTGCATGTCTACTACATGGACGCTTAGGATCAATATGTATGTATCAAATACAAATCGGGTTGTATCTCATAGTGTTACCAGGATAAGGTACCCAACCTTATCCTTGTACTATAGACCTTTTAGGTTGTTACTCGAACATCGATCCCCGTATGTCCCCACATACTAGTTCAAGTTACATACAAACAACCTTGGATCTTAGTTTATTGGATTTGGGTCAAATTGTGCAATATTTAACAATAACACTTTATTGTAAACACTCAATAACACTTTATTGAAACAAGTATACAATTTGTTTACATTCACTATCTACGAGTTTTAGGGCATAAAACCCAACAAACTCCCACTTGAACTAAAACTCTAGTTTAGTGAGATGTACAATAATCTTGACAGCAACAAGTGTATAAATACATGTATAAAACATATACAATGTTCAAATACAATAAACTAGGGCATCACTATACCCATTACATAATGGTATCACTATACCCATTACATTTCTCCCACTTGCCCTAGATTACACCTTTGTACATATCTTGTAGATCTAGACCTTCCAGATGACCCTCAAACACTTTAGCCGAGAGAGTCTTTGTAAATGAATAAGAAATATTTCATTCAATTTAATGTGTCGCTTGTCTTGGGTTGCGATTTTCTTTTGATTTTGCCACAACACCACTATATCGCTATAAAGTGTGATGGGCAAGTTCACATTTGGAACACATTCTAGATCAATCAAGAACTTTCTAAGCCATACAGTCTCTATCGCTGCTTCACAAGCAGCTATGTTTTCGGCCTATACGATCAAGACTGTAACTATTCCATATTATAGCTCCATCGTAAAGAGTGACCACAGATACTGATGTAGATTTCCTCAAATCCTTATCAGGCTTAAAATCTGCGTCAGTGTATCCTATAAGAATCAAATCCTTAGTCCCATACACGAGCATATAGTTCCTCGTTCTCCTCGAATACTTGAGTATATTCTTAACGATTTTCCAATGATTAAATCTAGGATTAGATTGATACTTGCTGACAATCCCTATAGCATAGGGCATTCGTCTCGTCTCCTCAACTTCTTGAGGTGTCTAAGGAAACGGTTTCTTAGACAAAAAGAATTCCACGCCTGAAAGGTAGTGAACCCTTCTTGGAATTCTGTATCTTATATCTAACTAACATCTTGTAGATATAAGTCACTTAGACAAGGCTAGCTTTTTGTTCTAACGATTCCTAACGATTTGGATCCCAAGAACAAACTCGACTTCTCCCAAATTTCCATTTGGAAATGAGCTGCTAGCTCCTTTTACTAGTCAGTAAGATAAGCTACATCATTCCCAATGATTAGGATATCAATAAGTTACAACACTAATAAAGCTACTGAACTATTGAAGATATTCTTGTTAAGACAAGATTCATCAATGTTCTTATCAAAGCCAAAAGAATTGATCACAATATCAAATCTTATATTCCAAGATCGAATTGCCTAGGTCAATCCATGAATGGATCACTTAAGCTTGCAAAGCCTTTTGCTGTTGATCTTGATAAATGAACCATTCTGGTAGATACTTTTAACGTCTGGTTTTCTCTTGTAGATCCATTTGCAACCTATAGGTTTTACCCCATAAGGTTGATCTACAAGATCCCAAATAGAATTGAAACACATATTTTAATTTCGGGTCCATTGTTTTGATCCATTGGTCGTTGTTAACATCATTCATTGTCTTGCTTTAAGACAATGGATCTTCAATGTCATCATCAGGTATGATGATCTAGTCTTCAGTTAAGCCCATGTAACAGTCAGGTTGTAGAACAATCATCCCACTACATCGAGACACTCTCAACTCTTGAGATAGATGTAACTAACCAGTTGTATCAGCCCTATCAACAACTCTTGTTAAAGGTCCACCATCATCAACAACCCTTGTTGACTTATCAACAACTCTTGTTGATATTTCTGTAGCTTCATTAGTTAATTTAATTAAATTGACTTTATTCTGTGGGTTATCATTTTTTATGTGGACTTCTTTTGAGAATTTAGCATTTTTCGATACAAATTTTTTATTCTTTTATGAATGGATGAAGTATCCACTTCTCGTTTCCTTTGGGGTTGCCTACTGCAGTATGCAATGTGGTCAACACTGCATGACCCCAAAACGAGCCAGACAATTGAGCATAGCTCAACATGGAATGAACCATATCCAATAGGGTTCTAGTTCTCCTAAATGAGATTTAGGGTGTGATCCCATGTACTATCAAATAGTCCTGGAATCTCAAATCCCTATACTCAACACTTTGATCAGATCGAAGTGTTTTTATCACCTCACCTAACAAGTTTTCAACTTCAGTCCTAAGCCCCTTCGAATATCTCAAGAGCTTCACACTTAAGTTGCATTAGGTAAAGATACTCATACCTTTGAATGATCATCCAAAAGAGATGAATTATTCATGCCCTCCCACTGCTTAAACATATTGAATCACAAGGATCCAAATGTACAAGCTCCAAGGGCTTTTTGGCTCTTAGTTCTTTTCCAGTAAAAGATCTATCAGTCATATTGCCACAAGGCATGACTTACAAGGTAGTAGAGAGTCATCTTCTAACTCGCTTAGAAGTTCACTCTTGACCAATCTCCCAATCAAACTGAGATTAATATGGTCTACCTTAGAACCAAAGAAAGATATTTTCCTTTAGGAGAAATCCTTTGCCTCTTTTCACATTGAGTAGTAGCAGTCTTAAACAACCCAGTGTTCATGATTGATTTACTCTTGATTAGTCTTAAAACATTTAGGTTACTTTCCAGTAAAGTTAAACCAATGTCAACTCCATTTCTTGAAACAAAATTACGTTAGCAGAGAAAGGTAAAGAGTAACATTGTTCCAACAAATAAGACACAAAAATCAAATTTCTTTTGATCTTAGGAATTACATACACATTATCTAATAATATGTATTTTCTCCCACTGAGAAAAATAACTTAATGTTCCCCACTGCTATAGCCAAAATAACCTCTCTAATTCTAACTTCGAGAGTTATTACACAAGCAACATGTTGTTGCCAGGAACTTATTCATTTAAAAGAAGAACACACATGATTTGTGGCCCCTGAATAAAGTATTCGGGGAGAATCACTATTCTTCACTAATCACGTTTTCAAGACAAGTAAATGAAAATTACGGTCTTGAACAAGTTCTCTTTTGCTAAGCAGGGTTCTATGTCATATTCACAAAGAACAATTCTTAATGAATTAAACATATGGGACATGAGGACATTCCTCAGTTAAGAATAATCCTAGACTTATTTACCACAATTTGTCGTTTAAGCTTGTTGTATTACCGTTATTTATAAAATGACGTGAGACAATACACTTAAAATTATTATATAATTGTTGAAGTAAGAAATTACTTGTATTATTAATTGCACTAACCCATCACAAATAATCCAATCAAATTCTGCAAAAACAAAAAGGTAATCAAAGAAACCCTATAAAACTATTGATTTAGTTTTTGTAACGATACTTCAAAGGTTTAGAACAACATCCACCGAAGGGTGATCAACTACTCCTCATCTGAATTGAGACAATCTCAACCAAAATCTGACACCAGAATAACTCATATACTCTTAGCGTTTAGTTACCGTTGTTCGGTCAAGGTTTAGTTAACATATTTAACTCATTCCCGTAAGTGTAACCCTCCCACTTTTAGATCTCAGTGGCACGCACCAACAGGCTACCGAAGGGAAAGACAACTGTTGGTAATTAGCCTAAGAGTTCCTATCCTATTCAGAAGTTCACGATGTTCTGAATGTTATGATCAAGCCCTCCGAATGGATGGTTGCGCCAGGACAACTTGCAGGCGAATCATAGGACTCTCACGGTGTGAACTAGGGGCGGAGACCGAGGGATACGTTGACACGTGTCTCGCTCCCACTTACTCTAGAAATTTTTTCCATTCACCTTGTTATTGATTCATGCAAACACTTTTCGAAGAGAGGCCGCTCCTAGGGCGACTTGAATCCGAGCATGAACCTCACGTTGTGAATATAGGGACGTAGAAGCAAAACTTGAATTAAATCTCGTTTTGTAATTTTCCTCCCACTGAAAATGTCCTAAGGTTCATTTAGGGTTGTTTAACTTAGATAAAATTCGGCTAAGTCAAACTATCTAAGTCTGATCCTATTATAACAATTATGGAAAGGATTCAACCACAATGTTTTAGGTGAATTAAATTTCTTTTAATAAACAGAACATTGCAAGTCAATATTACTATGGTTAATTCAACTCAAGGTTCGATTCAGTTCCCAGGTAGGAGGTGTTCCATAAACCGTCAACTTAAATACCCCCAATCTTAGACAGAACTTTACCGAGAGAGTTCCCTTATAACCACAGTAATGTAAGGTCTTTACTCTAAAGATATAGGTGTATTAAACTCTTTTAATAAACCTAATGACATTGGATGCTAACATTTAGCTATGATTAATTCAACTTCGGTATTCCGGGTCAGTTCCAAAATAGGAGGTGTTCCGTAAACTGTCAGCTTAAATACCCCCAGCCTTAGACAGAACTTAACCGTTGGAGTTCCCTTATAATCATAGTAATGTTTTTCTTACTTAGTCAATTAAAACTAATTTTTAATTCTAAGTAAGAATAATTCTAATCCTATTAGAAATGTGATCTTAGGTCTAATTCATTTTAAACATATAAAAAATTAATTAATTTATCCTAAGATCCTTTGTTTGCATGCAATTCTTTGTTATAGGTTAACGATTTCTTTTCATTTGTAACGCCCCGCATTTCCAGGTGCGAGTAATTCTGTTAAATTTCTATTTAATTCGGAGTTGTAGTACCTGTTGGCTGCTTAAGGTTGATTATTATTTATTATTTTTGGTGGTTGCTTGGAGTGGGTAATTGTTTTTAAGCCAAGAAATTCTTTTCCTTCGGTAATTAAATTTAAAAATGTGCTTAGGTCCTTATAAGTTTATTAAGATTTGATTCGGGTTCTAGAGACCTTAATTAAGTCTTTAAATATGAGGCTTAGGTCATTTGTTTTAATTTAAAGAAAAGAAAAGAAGGGAAGCCCTAAAAAAAATCTTTCTCTCCCTTCCCCTCTCTTTCACGCAGCCGCAACCAGCCCCCCTTCTGCGTTTTCTTCAGCTGCCAGACACCAGCCGCAGATCGATCCCTCTCTGCCGTGAGTTGCGCCGCCGCCAGCCCTTCTCCGGCGTCTTTCCCCCGCGCGCGTCTCTCCCTCCCTCTCGCGTGTTCGTCCGCCGGCAGCAAGGCTCGCGAAGCCTTCGTCTTCCTCTCTTTTCTTCGTCCGCGTGCGTGTGGGTAGGTGTCGCGGTCGTGGGTCTTCACCAGAGCTCCTCCTCTGGCGTGTGTTGCAGCCGCCGAAAGCCGAGCCACCACCGTTTGAATCGCCGGCCGTCGTAGCCGAGCGTCGCCGCCACGTGGGTCTTGTGCTCCGCGCGATTCTGCTCGTTGGTTCATCAGATCTGTGGGTTCTTTTCTCCTTCCTCTGTGGTTCAGCCCTATAGGCTCGTGGGTAAGCCGTTTTCCTCCTCCTTATAGGTTGGTTAAGGCCTGATCTAAGAATCCTTGCGTGGTTTTGGTTAAATCTCGCGCAGGTAGCAGTTCGGGGCCCCGTCATTCGCAATTTCGCTGCTGTCCAGTGGTGTTCGACCCCGTTTTGGGTCATTGCGGCATTGTTTAGCGTTTTCGGTAAGTTTTCGTTGTGACCCATGCTTGTTCGAATTTAAATTTGGATTACCCACTCTTATTCGGCCTTAGAATTTAGTGTCGTGGTTGGTTTCTTGTTTTTCCAGCGCTGTTCGGAGTCGTCTCGGGTTCGAAATCATTCTTGCCTTGTGACCCATCATCCGTTGAGCCTTGGACTTGAACACCCAGTGCTTAGGGCCTCTAAGCAAGTGGTTTTAAACCTCTTCACTTGCTGGACAGCACGTGTTCGAGGTCTTTCGGACGCTGAACGGTAAATTCCAGCATCCCTAGATCATTTCCTCAAGTTTATTAGGTGTTCTAAGTTGTTCCCTAACTCATGGTAATTGTTGCTTGTAGTTGGAGCTCTTTAGGCTCTTCCGGTTGTTTCCCTTAGTCCTTTAGGATTGTTTAGGAGCGTTTGAGCTTCCGGTAAGTAGTTCTTACTTGCTGAAGTCTGTTTGACTGTGTGTTGCATGCTGAATGTTTCCTTGCTTTATAACTGTTCTCTTGTTCCTGTTCTTTGAATATATATGTATGTATATGATTCTGTGGAAAAGCATGACTGTTGTTGCGTGTTGATTGGTTGTAAGCATGTTGGTTGTTGCGTATGAGTTAAGCATGGACGAGAGCATGTGTAGTTGCACGTATATGCTTAGTGGGCATGACGCATGAGTCTAGAAGCATGTTGCAGGGCATATGCATTCTAGTAGATGTGAGTGATAGGTCAGGGACCTAAAGTGTGAAAGAAAAGAAAGTTGGGTGAGTGTCAGTGCACCTCGGGTACAAATGGTCGAGGGGTGGCACGTCACCATTGGTTAAGAGGAGCATCGAGGCCTTGGGTACAAATGGTCAAGGGTCGGTGTGATGAGTCTAGAAAGCATGTGTTGGGTGCCTGGGGAAGGGCCAATACTTTGCTAAGTCATCGGTGCGCCTTGGGTACAAATGGTCAAGGGGCGATGCACAGTTTGAGGCCTTGGGTACAAATGGTCAAGGGTCAAACGCCGAGCTCCGTAGAGAGCATTGTGGCCCTGGGTACAAATGGTCAGGGGACAGTGCGACTCGAAGGATCAGTCTTGGAGAGGCATGTGAGGGCTAGATATGAGCGTTGAGCGAGCTCGTGGAGCTTGAGTGGTTAGCAAGTTGCATATAGAAAGATGCATGAGTTGTGGCTTAGGAGAGTCATTTGTTTTACTAGCTTTTGGGCATGATATTATGTTTACCGCTTTGAAAAGCATGTTGTTTGCGCATGAAGAGCATGTTGTTTGTTGTTTGCTGTTTGATGGCTTCTCAGGTAGGGGCTGCTTACCAGTACCTTAGTGTACTGACCCCCTCCCCTCTCTCTCCCCCCAACTACCAGATTTTGCAGGTTATGATGACTGCGTGGACCATGGTGATGCGGAGGAGGCGTATGAGGAGGAACCATAATTAGTATCGATGTTCTCGCTTTTATTTTTCTTAGGTTTTAGCTAGGGCAGTTGTGTTGCTGCTTTTGAAAGTTGTTAAGTTTGGTTTGCCCTGATTCATTCTTGTTAATCCCTGGAATAAGTTGTTTCCGTTTTAAAGAACTCCATTGTTTCATTCAGTTAGTGGTTTAATAAGCTTGTTTCGCATGAGGTGTCGTTTCAAGATTTTGCTTAAAGATGTAGTTGGTTTTAGCTAATACTTGATTATGCGAGATCTGTTTGTCTGTTGGTTCTGTTTATGTTCTGCTGAGCTGTGAAGTGGGAAGTAGTTTGGTATTGCTTGTAGAAGTGTTTTTCTTGTTCAGCAGGTGTAGAAAAATTTTGGGTTAGTCCAATGTACGCCGTTATGCTGCCGAAATTTTCGGTGCTCACGGTTTGTTTTGGTCTAGGAGTTAGTAATGTCGCTGGGTTATCTTTTAAAATCCTGGGGCGTTACATCATTAATTTTATAACTATTATAAATTTTAATGAATTTACCCTATAACATGCTACTGTGGTGAATAAATTAACAATCAAATTCTAATTAGTTTATAAAACCATACATTAGCATACATGACATACCAAAAATATAACAATCATATTAATCTAAGGTAATGTCATGCATTAACATTAAGCATTACCATTTTCATACATTAACATAATATTTATATTAATATATCATGAAAATTAATTAAGCATGTTAATTACTTATATAAATATAACTCTTATATATTATTAAACTAAAGTAATTTCATGCTCAATTCAAATTAATTTTCTTCAATTAATCCAACTCTTAAATTAATTACCAAAGAAAATTAAAATAAACTTTCACATGTTCATACATTAACATAACACTTTATATTAATTGCTCATGAAAATAAATAAGCAAATAAATTACATTCATAAATATGACTTTTTTTATATTCTTTACTAAAGTAATTTCATGCTCAATGCTTCTCAATTTTCATCCATTTAATCATAACAATTTATATTAAGTACTCATGAAAATAAAATTCATACATATTTCATACATTATAACATTTATAATAATAAATAGGGGGCTTTGCACAGATAGCAAAAACCGGCAAAAGAATTGCAAGAATAGCAAAAAATAAAATTATTTGCGGAAATAGCAAAAAATACATTAAGTTACGAAAATATCCTTAGTATCTCCAATAGTCTATCAGTCCCTATTATTGATAGTCACTGATAGACTTCGATTAATCGGAATCTATCAATGATAAATACTGATAGACTTTGATGATAAGTTTCAATTAATCGGAGTCTATTAGTGATAGACACTGATAGACTTTGATTAATCGAAGTCTATCAGTGTCTATCACTGATAGACTTTGATGAACATAATCTATAAGTTTTTATCGTGTTTAATTCAAGCCTATCAGTGATAGCTGCTGATAGAAAACAATTTAATTCAAGGCTATTAGTTCAGTTTAATTCAAGGCTATCAGTTTCTATCCATCAATTTAATTTAAGTCTATCAGTGATAATCACTAATAGAAGACCGTTTAATTCAAGGTTATCAGTTTTTGTCACTGATAGAAATCAATTTAATTCAAGACTATTAGTTTCTATCACTGATAGAAACCAATTTAATTGAAGTTTATTAGTTTCTATCATAAATCAATTTAATTAAAGTCTATTGACTTGTATCACGGATGAAAATTAGTTTAATTCAATTCTATCATTTTCTATCGAGGATAGAAATTAGTTAATTGAAGTCTATCAGTTTCTATCTCGGATAGAAATCAGTTAATTATCAATTAATTAAAGTCTACCAATGATTGTTACTGATAGAAATCAATTTAATTGAAATCTATCAGTAAAGTACTTTGCATTGTAAACATCTCGATAATTAGAAACTCATCCAAAATTATTATACTACAATCATAAATTGAACAAAAAATTTAAGTCTCTTGTGGTAATTATAACATAAAATCCAAAAATAACCATTACGAACAAGCGACTCTCAATCAACAAAGTCTGTGGTTCGAATCCCCCTCCCCACATATTATCATATATATATATATATATAAAATAAAAAAAATAAGAAACAATCATAACAATACCTGGTGGGAAGAAGAATAAAAAGCAAATCAAATCAAAAAAGAAGAAGAAAATGCACAACCTAATAAACTGCACAGAAGAAAATAGAAGGAAAAAAGCATATTAATCACACAAGAACTCCACCCTCATAAATGCACAAAAAATAAACAAAAAAAAAAAAAAGAAATCGTAATAGCTCATTATAAAAAAAGAAAAAAAAAAAAGAAATCATAACAGCTCATAAATGTAAAAAAAAAAAAAAAAAAAAAAGCAAAAAAAAAAAAAAAAGAAGAAGAAGAAGAAGAAGAAATCGTATACACCAGAAACGAGGGAAGAAAGGTCCATAAATGCAAACAAAAAAAAAGGAGAAAGAAGAAGAAGAAATCGTATACACTAGAAATAATGAGAGAATAAATGGTAAATGGTAAGGGAGAGAAAGAGAAGGGTAAAATGGGAATATTCTATTTTTTTTTTGTCATATTTGCAATTCTTTTTACTTGGTGCTAAATTTGCTATTATAGATAATTAATTTGCCACCCACTGCAATTACTCTAATAAATATGCATGAATATGCTTAACCTATGGTGAGATTTTAAGCTAAATGACATACTTTATGCAACAATCAATTAATTTAATACATACATCACATGCATAATTAAATTAAAACTACCAAAATTAAAGTACAATAATTTAAATCCAATACATATCTTGGTCTTCAAATCTTTTCCTTTTTGGCATTTACAATTGATCTAATCAAAAGTATAAATCTAATCCCAACAAATATGCCTAAATAATCAATTTTGTAAATTAAACCACATATCACATATATGAAATTAAAATACCCACCATTGAACCAATGCTAATTTTAGAGAAACGAAATTAAATCTACGATCGGCTCTGATACCAATTGAAGGATTTAGAATTTCCCAATTCTTATAAAGCGGAAGCGTAATTGGGATCGATTCATAGTTAATTTAGTTTATCCAAAAATACTATTACATTGGCAAAAAACATAGAACAAATTCTATACAAACTTAAGGCTAGGCATACAAAAATTATTATATCTAAATCTAAAGGGAAGAAGCAAACATACCGTCGTTGACGACTCTGAATACTTCAACGAACACTTTTCTTGATTTTGGACCAAGCATCAACAATTGGGACACCACCAATTGATCTTCCCCGCTATGACTCTGAGATTAGGAACGTAGTTGTGGGACTACCTAATCTTGAATGGGAAAAACTCTAGAGAGAAAATTCTCCCTAGAGTTCTTGGGTTGAGAGAATATGAGAGGGAGGCTACAGAGAATGCAAGAGTGCATTCTTGTGGCCTTATATGTTATAGTACCTAAACCCTAAGTTTAGTGTTCTATTTATAGGAGAAGGGTCATGTATAAAATATTCATTTAAAATCAATTATTTTCATAACTTATTTAATCTTTTCCATAATTAATCAATTCCATGACCAATCAATTCCATAATTGATTAATCTTTTCCATAAATGATTGATCACTTCCATAAATTATTAAATCATTTTCATAAATGGTTAATTACTTCCATAAGTGATTAATCATGTCCATAATTGATTGATTTCCAATTAATTAATTCTTTAATTAATTAATCACCAATTAAATATCATATATTTAATTTCAGACCTTCTATTAGTTAATTAATTAATTATCCAATTAAATATCATATATTTAATTTCAGGCCTTCAATTAGTTAATTCTATAATATGAATCAAATTCATATTAAAATTTGAACTCCTTCAAATTCTCTTATATCCTATAAATGTAATATGAATCAAATTCATATTAATATTTGAACTTCTTCAAATATTTATTTCACTCATAGACTATAGTTTAATTAAATCTCATTTAATTTAAACTAAGTTGAATAATTAATTATCATATATTTAATTAGACATATATTTGAACTCATTCAAATATATCAATCTCAATATAATAAAGTTTAATCTCAAATTAGACTTTATATTCTAATGCATCACTATACATTATATTAATTTGTATCTCATACAATTAACTTAATTCCCAATATGATTTTGAACTATTCAAATTCTCTCAAGATATATTTGTTCCTAATTACTCTTTACGAGCTAGCAGGGGGACCTAATGGACCTACAGATTAGAAACTCCAATGATATGAGGTTAATAGATTAAACTCATTAATCAGGTTAACCAATATTCATTAATTGTGGGTCATTCCACTAAAGATCCACAGTTGAACTCTTCTCACTGTACAACATTTTTGTGTTCACGGATATAGACCTATACCGGTAAGTCAATCCTTCACGAGTGTCCGTAACTACAGCTGGGTCAAATTACCGTTTTACCCCTGTGTTACATCTGTCTCCTTAAGTATCAGTGCTTCTCTAATGAACAACCTGTTTATGGTCCAACCAATAAACAAAGAGTCCCTCTCGGGATAGTGAGAGGACGGGATCCCTTTGTTCAAGTCTCGAAATCACCACTTAAGGGAACACTCATCTACTTCTCCTAGAAAGTGGGAAGGAGTGAATTCCTTCTTGTGTTGTCATGTCCCCAGCCTCCCACTCGGTCTTGTCCCCAAAAAGGAAGGTATATTGAGTCGGCGTATTGGTCACTCTCACCCATGCTAATCAAAGGACAATCCTTCATGAGAAGGAGTTCATGACACACTCAGGATTAAGACTGAGTTACCTAGGCCATCCTATTAAAATAGTAACATAACTAGTTAACGGTGTTATATCTAGTGGTTTACTATTTCATGGTCCGGTCTTATGCAAACTCATTGCATAGGATACCCCCGCTTACATGTCTACTACTTGGACGCTTTTGATCAATATGTTTGTATCAAATACAAAGCGGGTCGTATCTCATAGTGTTACCAGGATAAGGTACCCAACCTTATCCTTGTACTATAGACCCATTAGATTGTTACTCGAACATCGATCCCCGTGTGTCCCCGCATTATAGTTCAAGTTACATACAAACAACCTTGGATCTTAGTTTATTGGATTTGGGTAAAATTGTGCAATATTTAACAATAACACTTTATTGTAGAAACTCAATAACACTTTATTGAAACAAGTATACAATTTGTTTACATTCACTATGTACGAGTTTTAGGGCATAAAACCAAACAATAATATCCAATCAAATTTAGCAAAAGTAATTAAGCACCCTATAATTCATAATTCTTTTGCAACGTTACTTTAAAGGTTTAGAGCAACAACCACCGAGGGATGATTAGCCACTCCTCCTCTAAATCGAGACATTTTCAACCAAACCCTAACACTAGGATAACTCTTATCTCGTTAGTATTTAGTTATCGTTGTTCGGTCAATAAATTATTAACATCTTAATAATATCCCGTAAGTGTGACCTACCATCTTTCAGATTCCAGAGGCCTGCCCCAATAAGCTACGATCAAGAAAGACAATGTCGGAGTAAAATCTAAGAAACCCTACCCATTACGGAGTTCGCCCTACTACCCCCATGCTCAAGCCTCCGAAAAGATGGTTACACTATTGGCAACACGTAGCTAGAGTATGAAATCTCAAAACGTACCAATGGAGGAGACCGTAGGATGTGTTGACACACTTCCTGCTCCCACTTACTAAATGTTGGGGTTTATGTCCTAAAACTCAAGTTTTGATTATCCTTTTCTAGTAAAAATGTTATTCAGTGAAATTGTTTATTTTATATCTTAAATCCAATAGAAACATCCATGGTTATAATATGAAATACTCGAACTATATTGTGGATATAGACAGGGATCAAGTTTGAGTATATAACCTAAATGGTCTATAGTAAATGGATAAGATTGGGTACCTTATCCTGGTAACACTATGGATGCGACCTACTTTGAGAATAAGGCAAATGACGTGATCCTTGATCCTTCATGTAGAGACATGCGAGTAGGGGCATCCTGTGTAAAAGATGTTTACACAAGACAGGACCGAGAAATAAGTCACTCTTATTTTATAACGTCGTCTACTGTTAAGACTGACTATTTCATGCGATGACCTAGGAAACTCGATCTTAATCTTGAGCTTGCTATGAACTCTTGTTCGTTTAGAATTATCCTTTAATATGCATGGGTGAGAGTGGTCCAATAGTGTCATTCAATAAACCTACCATTTTGGGGATAAGACTAGATGGATAGCTGGGGACATAGTAAAGCAAGACATGATTCACTTGAAGGGATAATAGCCCTTACGCAGCGGAAACGTACAAAACCTTAACTCAGTTTTTAATTCGGAATAAAATACCGTACGTTGGCAAATTAGAATACAACAGTAAAATAAAATTAAAACTACTGAATTTTAATAATAAAACATGTTGATTTATATTTAGATCTAATCTAAATTGGATCCTATTGATCCAAGATCAAGAACACTATACCTTTGAAGACGTTCTTGACTCGTTTCACCAAATTCCCTTGGTTCTTCACCTAAAAAAACAGCAGCAAAAGTCTCCTTTTATTTGCTGGAAATTAATCACGAACACCACCAAAAATGTTGCACCGGTATTCTCTTAAAGGATATGCGAAAGGCGCTTGTGGGAGCGTGATTTTCTAAAGGTTAGGATGATTTTTCTTCTCTGTATCCTTGAGAGAAAATCACAGAGAGTTCTGGAGAGTGAGAGAGTGAGAGAATGCGTGATTTTCCAAGAATCAACTGTTCTGAATGAATGACGAGAGAGTTATCTAACGTATGGAGAAACTCCCTCCCTAAAAACCCTCTGAATCACGCATAATAATTAATTAATCAAATTAACAATTAATTTAATTAATTCTTATATAAATCACATTTATACAAATATTACCACTTAACCCATAGTTTTAATACAATTCAATTAAATTTATTAAAACTAACTATTAATTAACATAATAATTAATTAATATATTAATTAAAATTATAATTAAATATTTTATATTTAATTATATCTCTCTCAAATAAACTATAGTATTAATGTACATCTAATGTGCATTAATTATAACCTATAGTTTTATAATATGAATCAAATTCATATTTTATCTTACTATTCGAACCCCTTCGAATATTCAATTCTCCCTTAGAAATTTACCTCAACGCCCTTATAGAGCTACAAGTGGGACCTAATGGACCTACAGATCAGAAGCTCCAACGATGTGAGATAAATTGGCTAAACTCATTAACCAAATTAATTAATGTTCGTTAATTGTAGTTCACTCCACTATAGAACCACAACTGCACTCTTCTCATTGCAGACATATTTGTGTGTCCATGCATATCGACCATCAACAGGAAGTTAGCCCTTCACATGTGTTCGTACCCCAGCTAGGTCAAATTACTGTTTTACCCATGGGCTACCTCTTCATCCTTAAGTACCAGTGCTCCTCTAATGAACAACTTGTTTGAGGTCCAACCAACAAACAGAAGTCCCTCTCGTGCCATAGAGAGGGTAGGGCCCATTGTTCAAGACTCGGAGACACCACTTAAGGGAACACACCTCTACTTACCCTAAAGTAGGGAAGGAGTGAATTCCATCTTGTAAGACCATGTTCCTAGCTCCCCACTCGGTCTTGTCCCCAAAATGGTAGGCTTATTGAGTCGGCGTGCAGGCCACTCTCACCCGTACAAATCAAAGGACAATCCCTCATGGACAGGAGTCCATAATCAACTCAGGATTAAGACCAAGTTGCCTAGGTCATCCTAGTGAAATAGAAACCGAGCTAACTAACGGTGTTAGAGTTAGTGGTTAACTATTTCGTGGTCCGGCCTTTGTGCAAACTCATTGCACAGGATACCCCCACTTGCATGTCAACTTCACGAACGTGTTGGATCATTACGTTTGTATCATTATACAAAGCGGGTCGTATCCATAGTGTCACCAGGATAAGGTACCCAACCTTATCCCTATACTACAAACCCTTGAGGCTAAAACTTGAACATTGATCCCCGTATGTCCCTACATACTAGTTCAAGCCTCATTCTATTAGCCTTGGATATTTAGTTTATTGGAATAGGGTTAATAAGACAAGATATAATACAAACATAGATTAAATGAATAATTCATCACTTTTATTAATGTTCGGTCAAATGTACATATACTATCTACGAGTTTTAGGGCATAAAACCCAACAAACTCCCACTTGAACTAAAACTCAAGTTAAAGGGAAAGTATATACAAAATAATCCAAAGCTGGAAATGGTAAATGTATGTTGTACATTACATGAAAAGTAAATATACAAAATACAATAAACTAGGACATCCTTACACCCATTACACATCTCCTACTTGCCCTAGATTACGCTATATACATGTCTCGTAGACCTAGACTTTCTAGATGACCCTCGAACAATTTAGCCGAGAGGGCCTTCGTAAACGGATCAGCAATGTTGTGTACCGAAGCAATCTTGGTCACGACCACATCTCCTCTTTTCACAATCTCTCGAATCAGATGATACTTCCTCTCTATGTGTTTACCTCGTTTGTGGCTGCGAGGTTCCTTTGAATTGGCTACAGCCCCACTGTTGTCACAGTATAACGTAATGGGCAAGTTCATATTTGGAACAACTTCCAAATCAGACAAGAACTTTCTTAGCCAAACAGCTTCCTTTGCTGCTTCACAAGCAGCTACAAACTCAACCTCCATCGTGGAGTCAGCTATGCATCCTTGCTTTATACTTCTCCAAACTACAGCTCCCTCGTTAAGGGTGAACACTGACCCTGACGTGGATTTCCTAGAATCCTTGTCAGACTGGAAGTCAGAGTCGGTGTATCCCGTGAGAATTTGCTCCCTCCAGTCGCCCAGCAACATAATCTACATAAAATAATTTCCAATGCTTCCATTCTTCCAAATGGGTTAAAACATGTAATATCTATTTAAAACCAACCCTAATAAGCATAAAAGACACACCAATCCCTATATAATTGAGGCCTAAATAACTATCTTTTGGGCAGTTATCATACCCCCAAACTTGAACTATTGCGCGTCCCGAGCAATACTAACCAACCTTCCTTCAAGAATTCAGAACATTAGACAAAGAATAACTTAATCAAACCAGACAGTCCAACACTACCTCTAAGCTTTACCTGAGCACTCTGCAAAACCAAGCTCTGTTGCAGCAAAGTGATTCCTCCGGCATGGACAAATAATCACCACTTTTCAACTTAATTCTAAGGACTCACCACAGCTTAGCTCTATTTTCAGACATTTCAAAACATATATATTTTTTTAAAGGGATTTATATCATTGTTTTTCAGACTTAAAGCAGCCTTACAGTCATAAGCTCTTAAGCTTGGGATGACCCACTTTATGGTGCAGTATACTCTTGCCTCAAACTCATCACCAACTAGGCTCAACACTCTTCATAAGCTCAAAAATCCTTAGTTATTCCATCTCTTGCCCCTCAGAATGACGACATTTTATGATGAAGCTCACCTAAGTTATGGAAGACAGAAAAACTGCTGGATCATCATTCATCCCTCAAAACTTTTGCTCCATGAATTTTCTCAGCAAAATTTTCAACAAATAATTTTTTTTCAGCAAATAATTTTTCTCATTTTTTTTTCATATTTCCTAGGTCATCTTTTGACGCGAAGACAAACTGTGGGTATCACAAATGTCCCCGGTTACTCAATAACCTAACAAATTTAAAAAGAAGGAGAGGAATGCTCGAGCAAAATAATTGGAGTAGCAAAAAGTCCCCCAAACTTGAATTATTCATTGTCCTCAATGAATCATTAATTAAGTAATTATACCCCCAAACTTAAATTTTTCTATCTAAATTTTTAAACTAAACATGGGACTCAGATTAAGCTTAAAGTGGATCATACAAGTCAACACTACCTCCAAAATCTTCTTTGCCGCAACAACAGTCCAGGCTAGAAGAAATGCTCAAGCAAAAGGTTTCTGGAGACCGGAATACCTTGATCTAATTAAGCGTAATCAATCCGAGCTTCAAAAATTCAGAAGAAAATAGTTAAATTAGAGCTACTCAGCGCTCATGGAATAGAAACATCTAGAAATTTCAGTAAAAACATAGAAAAAGATATTACATAAAGAGAGATATATTTTTTCAAAGCAGAAAAACTAAAAAGAAACAAGACAAGCAATCATATAAGAAGATGGGGTCAGGAATGCGCCAGCAAACAAAATATTTCATCAAAAGATTGTGTGCTCAAATCCCGCTTCAATCTTCCTGACCCAAATCTTCCTCTTCATCTTCTTTCTCAACAGGTGGCGATGGAATCCAGGGGTTCAGCAGGTCTTCGGGGAATACAGGGAGGGCTGGATACAGTTTGGAAAAATTCTCTTGCAGTGCCCTTCTTAAGCTGGCATCCCGATTCTTAACATAGTTCCAAAAGGTTAAAGTTTGCCTTTCAGCAAACTCCTGCCTACTGGCCAAAAGTGCCAATTGTTCTAGAATCGTGTTAATGTCGTAGATAAGCCTGCCTTGTCGTATCTCCTGCGTGCGTTGGAGCCGCGCCAAATTGGGCGTATCAATGATCCCCTTATCGAATAGAATCACATCACTTTCATCCACTGGAACCCCTGCTTGTCTGCACAACATAGTAATTGTGTTCGGGAAGAACAACTTCCCCACCTTCTTGCACCAACAGTCAGCAATCTCAGTAGAAATTATTTTTCCAACATCTATACTCATTGATCTAAGGATGGCAAAGGCAAGCAACACTCTGTCCCGAGATATAGTGGAGTTGTGCGTTGTCGGCAGCAAGCGGAGCCTAATGAAGCCCATCCAAGCGTTGGCTTCACTCTTTAAATAGGCAGCTTGAAACGTGTGCTTCCGCGTCTGCGACACCCTCCATTGAGCCCCCTCAATGCCTACCTCTCGGACAGCCTCACTCAGTTGAACACCAGATGGTGCAACCACCATCTCATTAAAAGCCGCATGTGGAAAATTCTGGAGATCGAACAATTCATTAATGGCCTCAGGGCTCCACTGTACAGGCACTCCTCGAACGATAACCTCAAAATCATCCTTGACGTCCAGATTGGCATAAAATTCCCGAACAATGTTGGAATTGACAGGTTCTGGTTTCGCACAAAACTGCCTCCACCCGAGGTTCGCTATTCAAGATTCTAAGAACCTGGGCAACTTACTACCAAATCCTCGTTCGAATAAGAAGTCACGTTTCAGTACCTCCTGGTATTTTGCTCGAGCAAGATCATTGACGAAGCGAATAAAAGGCACCCTTGGTTCCTCAATCTCGCCAGATGCTTCAACAATTCCTTTGTCCTTTTATTCCATTTGTTTGCGCAACATCTCTTCCTCAACCTTCTTTGCCTCTTCTTCCTTTGCCTTATTTTCAGCTTCCATCTTTTCTTCCTCAGAGTCCGACGTCGGAGGCGATGGCGTGTTCCGAATCACCCTCACGCGACCCGCCTTCCTTTTGATGCGGCGGCGCTTGGGTGGTTCAGGCATTATGACTTCAACATGAGCCTCCGGTTCCGGTGTTTTCTCTTTTTCAGGTATACCTGCGGCCTGCTCCTCAACCTCTGTTTCTTGATTTATCTCAACAATCTTTTCTTGAACCGTATCAGAAATTATCGGTTCTTCCTCAGGATTTTCAGTTCCCTTCGTATCCAAAACATTCCCCGTTTCTTCTTGAATGTCTTCTTGCTCCACAGCCCTCTGCTGCCTCCTTCGTCGTTTAGCCTATTTTTCTTCTGGCGCTCTTTTTTTCTTAGTTTTCCCTTTCTGCACTTCTGGAGTAACCGGTACTTCCTCCTCTTCACTCTCTCTTTCTTTCCTAGCTCGAGTCTTTGCCATGGAGGACACAACGGTTGTACAGAGAATGAAAGGGAGAAAGAAAGAAAATTGCAGATGGCAAGATTGAAACAAAAAGACGAAGTAAGAAGAAACGTACCAGAGTCTGTGAATAAATAAGGCTCCAGCAAATTCAAATCCTAACTGAAAATATTTGCCACATTAATTATATTACCGTTTAATGTAACCTGAAAATTTGAATCTAGCAACGGTAAAATCGTGGATTCCAAACGCCCATGGTAAAAATAATAAATTTCTAACAAAATCCCGTTTAACTCGGACGATATTTGCTTCAGCCACAACTTTTGCTGCAACAACCTCCTGAAAAAAAAAATCTTGGATACAAAATTTTAAATTTCAAATCAGATCTTTTAAATTCCAAATTTTAAATTTTTCGAACAAATCAAATCTAATCCTTTATTTTTTGAAGCCGAATTAATTTAGAGACAAACTTTATTAACTAAAAACAATTCAAATAACTGAAGATAAAATCTTAATAAAACAAAATATCACTAATGAAAAGATAATCCAAAAATAATTTAAATAAATAACCCGAAAATCAAATCAAATCAAATTCAAAACGAAATAGATAAAATCTAAACTACTAATAATAATAAAAATACTTAAAGATAAAATCTAATAAACAATGCAAAATCAAATCTAACCTAACCGAAATTAAAATCAAATCAACGAAAAATAAAATTAATACAAACTCTTGGAGCTCAAAATTTTGCTCTGTGAAATGCTCCCGCAAAAGTCCTGCTTTCTCAATCATCAACCAACCTTAGGGAATGATATTTCGCCTGAAACTCCTCACCCCAATAATGCTTCACACGCTGTCGATTCACCTTGAACACTCTCCCATCTTTTTCATCCTGCAAAGTAATTGCTCCATTGGGAAAAACCTTAATCACAATAAATGCTTCTGACCATTTAGATTTTAATTTTCCAGAAAATAATTTTAATCTAGAATTATAAAGCAAGACTTTCTGACCCTTGACAAATTCTTTAGATTTAATTTTCTTGTCATGCCACAGCTTTGTCTTTTCTTTATACATTTTCGCATTTTCATAAGAAAATTGACGAAATTCTTCTAACTCATTAAGCTGCAGCATTCTTATTGCTCTTGCACGACTCAGATCAAAATTTAATTTTTTCAAAGCCCAAAATGTTTTATGCTCAAGCTCTAATGGTAAATGGCAAGCTTTCCCATATACTAACCTATAAGGAGACATACCTAGAGGAGTCTTATTAGTTGTCCTATAAGCCCAAAGAGCCTCATCCAACCTAAAAGACCAATCCTTTCTAGATGGATGGACTACTTTTTCTAGAATTGATTTTATTTCCCTATTACTAATTTCAGCTTGACCATTTGCTTGTGGGTGATAAGGGGTAGCTATCCTATGCTTAATCCCATACTTAGCTAAAAGCTTAGTTAAGACATTATTAACAAAATGTTTACCCTCATCACTTACTAGAGCCCTAGGTGTCCCAAACCGCGCAAAGATGTGCGATTGAAGAAACCTTGCTACTGTCTTGGCATCACTCTGATGGCATGCAATGGCCTCCACGCACTTGGACACATAATCAACTGCCAATAAGATAAAAACATTGCCATTAGAAGGGGGAAATGGCCCCATAAAGTCAATACCCCATACATCGAATAATTCAACTTCTAAAATGTAAGTAAGAGGCATTTCATCTCTAGGCCCCAAATTTCCTCTCCTTTGGCAAGCATCACATTGCTTGTAGAACCAATGGGCATCCTTAAATAACGTAGGCCAAAAGAATCCACAATGCAAAATCCTCATAGTTGTCCTCTGACCGGTGAAATGACCTCCATACGGCGAAGAGTGACATTGCTCTAGGATTTCCTTTGCTTCAGCACCTGAAACACACCTACGAATAATACCGTAAGAGCATTGCTTATACATAATTGGCCATCCCAATAGAAAAACTTCGCATCATGCTTAAACTTTTTCTTCTGCCTCCAATCCATATCAATAGGAGTGACTCCCTTTACCAAGAAGTTGGAAATATCACCATACCAAGGGACATCCCTAACTACCTTTACCTCAACAGCAAATAGTTGTTCATCTGGAAAAGAATCGGAAATGGCAGATTGCTCCAACAAAGACGATGATGGATCAATAAGAGATAAATGATCTGCAATAACGTTTTCTGATCCTTTTTTGTCATTTATCTCCAAGTCGAACTCCTGCAGTAACAAAATCCAACAGATTAGTCTAGGCTTTGCATCTTTCTTTGACATTAAATACCTTATTGCTGCATGATCCGTGAACACTGTGACTTTGGATCCAACCAAATATGGATGGAATTTCTCAAAAGCAAACACCACAGCCAACAACTCCTTTTCAGTAGTTGTATAGTTGACTTGTGCTTCATTTAAAACCTTGCTTGCATAATATATAGGATGGATAAATTTGCCCTGCTTTTGCCCCAGCATCGCACATACCGCAGCATCACTCGCATCACACATTACCTCAAATGGTAAATTCCAATTAGGTGCACAAAGAATGGGTGTTGAGATTAAAGCAGCCTTTAAAGTCTCAAAAGCCTTCCTACAATCTGCATTAAAGTCAAAAACATGATCAGTACACAATAAGTTACAAAGAGGTTTACTGATTTTGGAAAAACCCTTTATGAACCTCCTATAAAATCCAGCATGTCCTAAAAAACTCCGAATTCCCTTCACTGAATTCGGTGGCTCTAGTCTTTCAATAACCTCAACTTTTGCTCTATCAACTTCTAGACCATTTTTAGAAATTTTATGTCCTAACACTATGCCCTCCTTCACCATGAAGTGGCATTTCTCCCAATTAAGAACTAGATGGGTATAGTGTAAGGACATAAAATGCCACTTCATGTCCTAACACTAGATGGGAGCATGTGTTTCTCAGGCAAAATAAAGACAATTCCTGCCCCTACTCCACTTCTTCGTGTTTCACCATCAAAGTACATAGTCCAGGGCTCCTATATTTCAACATAGAGGACTTCTTCATCAGGTAGGTCCTCACAGAACTTCCAATCTGAAGGAATTGGATGATTCGCCAAGAAGTCGGGCTATGTCTGCCCCTTGACCACCTTTTGAGGTACGTACACGATGTCATATTGTTGGAGTAAGATGGCCCACTTATCTAAGCATCCAGAAATAACCGGCCTCGATATAACGTATTTAACAGGATCAACCTTCGTGACCAAGTGCACTGTGAAAGCTTGCATGTAATGCCTTAACTTGTCAATAGCGAAGAAAAGAGCAAGACACATTTTCTCAATGGGTGAGTAATTTATCTCAGCACCATTCAGAGTCCTGCTTAAATAATAAAGGGCTTGTTCTTTTCCCTTCTCGCCTTCTTGTGCCAATAACGCTCCCAGCGACCTTTCTTGAGCAGCGATATATAGAATCAATGGCTTTCCAGATATATGGGCTCCTGAGACAGGAGGGTTACGAAAATATTTCTTAATGCTTTCGAAAGCGTTTTGACATGCTTCATCCCACTCGAATTTTTCTCCTTTCCTCATTAGCCTTTGAAAAGGTTGGCATCGATCGGCTAAGTTAGAGATGAATCTTTGAATGTAGGCCAAACGACCCTGCAAGCTTCTCAACTCATGTAACTTTGTAGGCCTTGACATCTTTTGAATGGCGTCAATCTTTGACTGGTCTATTTCGATTCATCGATGTCTAACAACATATCCAAGGAATTTCCCAGAAGTAACACCGAATGCACATTTGGGAGGGTTCATCCTCAATTGATACTTTCTCAAACGATCAAATACCACTTTTAGATCCTTCATGTGATCTTGTTTTCTCTTCGACTTAACAACAAGATCATCGACATAGCACTCGACATGTTTATGCAGCATATCGTCGAAGACCTTTTGCATAGCACATTGATAAGTAGCACCAACATTCTTTAATCCAAAGGGCATCACTTTGTAACAGTATATCCCTTTTGGAGTTCGAAAGGCTGTCATTTCTTCATCTGCAAGAGCCATTCGAATCTGGTTATAGCCCGATGATCCATCCATAAAAGACAAAGCTTCATGTCCTGTGGTGGCATCCACCATGATTTCTGTGATTGGCAGTGGAAAATCGTCTTTCGGACATGCGTTATTCAAATCGTGAAAGTCAACACAAACACGAAGCTGTCCATTCTTCTTTCTAACAGGAACAATGTTGGCTATCCACGTAGGGTATTTCACCTCACGGATTAATCCTCCTTCTATCAACTTGTTGATCTCTATTTCAATTTGAGGGATAAGTTCCGGGCGAAAACGTCGTTGAGCTTGCTTGACTGGTCGATACCCCTCTTTAATTGCGAGATGATGGACAACTACTTTTGGATCAACTCCAGGCATCTCTTTATATGACCAGGCGAAGATATCTCTATATGAAGCGAGTAAACTCATATACTCACCTTCTTCTTCGGGAGTAAGTGACGTGCTTATAAAAGTTGGGCGTGGCTCTTCTAGTGTACCCAGGTTTACTTCTTTAAGCTCATCAACTGTAGACTCGCTACTGTCTTCAAGTGATAAAGGTGGTTCGTCCTCATCTACTTCAGTCATTTCGACCTTTGTTTCTTCTTCAACAGTGATATGAAGGCAAGAGGCTTGTTCTTCTTCCTGGTCACTATCTTCTTTTGAAGGATTGGTGATGACAACATCACGTCTCTTTACTTTCAAAGAATCATCCGTATCGATAGTAACAAAGGTTTTTCTTTTTATTCGTGAAGGAACTGCACTTCGAATTTCTCCATCGAGCTTCGTGATCTTTTCAGTTTTCATCACATCTTCATGTTGAAGTCGGTGAGAAGTCGACGAAACAGGCTGCTCTTTTTGGTCTCTTCTTGTGGTAACACTTAACCTCTGAAAAACTGATGGTCGAGTCACATTCGGACTTGAAAATGTACCATCATCTTCCGCAAAGGACATATTTAACCTTCTAAAAGCTGAAGGTCTTTTGATATCCGAAGTTGAAAGTGTACTTTCCTCTTCCCCAACGGGCATATTTAACCTTCGAAAAGCTAGAGGTTGCGTGGAGTTATTGGTAGGTTGTGCACTTTCCTCTTCTGTTTCATTCACAATTAATCTTTGAAAGACTAAAGCACGAGCAACTGGTGGCCTGATGCGCCTAAAATTAGAAGCTCGTTGGTTGACGTTCTTTTCTTCTTTTGAGTCATCAACCTTCTCTACTGTTATATGATTTATGTCTGCCACTTTCGCCTTCCTTTTTCTTGTTATGCGAACTGGTTCGGGCGACTTATATCCAAGTCCTTTTCTCGTTGTAGGCAGACTATAGCCTTCCTTTAGAAGCTTCTTCTGTGTTGCAGAGAGCTCAGATCTTCCATAAAAAACCCTTAGACTTTTAAACTCAGTGTGAGTTGTGAAGTCATAACCTGCGTTCGCTAGAAGTTCGTATGCCTTGGGGTCGAACCCGTCTTTAGTTCGTTTTTCAGGCAGAATCATTTTTATTTGGTCATCCTCAGGTTTTTTAACCTCTTGCTTTGTGATCTTTGTAAGAGGCGTATTGAAACTTTCCTTCAGTATTTCAACGTCACCGACCTTTATCCTTTTTGGACATTCAGTGAAAGGCAATTCGCCCTTTTTATGTCGAGATAAAGGGATGTATCGTAGGACAGGTGAGCACTTCTCATCTTTTACAACTTTAGGATTCACAAGATTTGTAGACGATTCACCCTTTTTCAAATCAGAAGCCTTCACATCTTCAACAACTTCCTTTCTTGTATCAGCTTGGGGTTCTAAATTGAGTTTCTCATTCTTTTTTATCAAGGGGATTTCTGCAGGTATAGTCTCCCCAGTGTTGTCGCTCTTCATATAAAATTTTGCATCAGCGAAATGGGATTCTGCTTCTGAAAATGGGTTAGTGTCAGCGTCAACTTTCTTAATGCCATCCTGATAGAATTTGAAGCACTGGTGCAATGTAGAAGTTATCACTCCATTGCCATGGATCCAAGGACGACCTAATAGCAGTTTATAAGTGGTCTTGGAATCTATCTCATGAAACAAAGTATCAGCCTTCAAATCCCCAATGATGAGCTCGAGACGTATCATACCAATCGCTTGTTGTCCTCCTTGATTGAAACCTTAAATCACCAATTTACTGTTTGATAATTCTTCCATCGAGATGCCTAATTGCTTCATGGTTGACTTATGCATTATATTGACAGCTGATCCGTCATCGATGAGAATCTGACTTACCCTCTGTTCTCGGATGTATCCCGAGACGAATAAAGGTATATTGTGAGGCTTCGACCCTAGCAGCAAATCTTCATCAGAAAATCCTATAGACATGCAACATGAAGCACATGTGAGTGCCTTAGAGGTCGGGATGTTTGAACTATCATACTCGACCAATGCATTAATAAGGACGTTTTTAGCTTCCTGAGGGAGTGATAGTAATTCCTTTATGCTGAAGGAGGATAAGTCTCCTGGACCTGCCACCGTTCCCGAGGAGCTAGCAGGGATATCTTCATCTTCCACCCTGTCCACAATGTGACACGTGACGATTTCAAGTGTTTCTCCTTGACTATCATCGAGAAATCGCCTTGGGAAGTATTCTGCCAAAGTTATGGGTTGTGGAGGGCAAAAGAAATCTTCACTTTCCTCCACAACAGGTTTTGACTTCCTTGACTTCTTTTTTCCCTTCTTCCTTTGAGATTTGACCTTTCTTTTACTGTCTTGAAATAGGCGGGACTCTTTTCGTGCGTAACTTTTCTTTTTCTTTTTGCGACAAACGGCAAGGGTCCAACCGTCGGTCTCATCTTCGATGGAATCATATTTTTCTTGGGATCCCTTCATTGTGGCTTCTTTTTGAAATCGAACCACTACAGGATCAAGGGTCCCAAATTGAATTAATCTTTCTTCATAATCACATGAGGAGACTAGGGGATTTCCATTCCCTACATTTGTCATTATGGTTGCATGATTTGTTTGAGCCACCTCATCAAGGTCCAATTCAATTTTCTTTTCACGAGCCAACTTAAGGATTAGCTCCTTCAATACAAAACATTTCTCCACTAGATGACTAACAACTCGGTGATACTTGAAGTAGTTAGGATCGTTGACTTTTCCTAGCTCTACCGATCGTTTGCATTAAGGGAGTTCAATTAGCTGCTTCTCCAACAGTTGTTCCAACATATCTGGAATGTCGGAGTCTGGAAATGGATATACATTTCCTTGTCTTTCTTTTAAAGTTAGGCGATGTCTCTCGCCTGTGTCCACTCGTTTTTTTATTTTACTTTATTTTCCTTTGGACGAAAATTTCAACGGGGTCGTGTTGACAACCATGGATTCTTTCGTGGCACTCTTCGTAACTTTCTCAGTGCCCTTGACTTCCTTCTTTTCTTTCCTCATGTCTGGGACTACGAGATCTTTATTCCCTCTACTAGCGATGCTCAACTCCATGTCATGAGCGTGAGTCGCTAATTCTTCAAAGGTTCGGGGTTTTATCCCCTGTAAGATATAAAGAAGTCCCCAGTGCATGCCTTGGGTGCACATCTCAACAGAGGACAACTCAGAGAGTCTACCTTTATAGTCGAGATTCAAGGCTCTCCAACGGTTGATCTAATCAATGACTGGCTCACCCTTTCGCTGCTTTGTGCTGGTGAGCTCTGTCATACTAACTGTTCGCCTCGTACTGTAGAAGCGATTCAGAAACTCTCTCTCCATCTGTTCCCAACTGTCCATTGTATCAGGCTCCAGGTCAGTGTACCAATCGAACGCGTTTCCTTTCAGTGTTCGGACAAATTGCTTAACAAGTAAATCTCCCCGAGTACCAGTGTTCTCACAGGTTTCAACAAAGTGGGTGATGTGTTGCTTTGGGTTGCCCTTTCCATCAAACTGTTGGAACTTGGGAGGTTGATACCCAGTGGGCAGTCTGAGATTGTCAATCCTCTTTGTATAAGGTTTAGAATACAAGAGGGAACTTTGAGTGGGTCCACCATACTGAGCCCTGATGGAATTCATGATCATGTCTTGCAGTTGTTGGACAGACAAAGAGGCAACTGATGCGGAGTGTTGTGGTTGGTCCTCACGGATGATAACTTTCACCTTATCATTCTTTCCTGCAGTAGGGGTCTGGCTAGACTCAGCCGTTTCTCGGTTTTGCAGCTGGTTCTTCAAATAAGCAATCTCAAGATCTCTTTCATCAACTACCTTCATTAAGAGATTGAGTTTCCTTTCCATCTCTGCCATTCTTTCATCCTGATCTACATCAACCATCATGACAGACATCACATCAAGACTTAGTGTATCCTTTGGCTGCTTAGATGTTGGAATGACATATTCGAACAGTGGGTTGTCTTTGACTGCAACCTTATCCTTAGAAGATTCTTCAATTACCTTTGAGATCTTACTTGCAACAACCAGAGGAGTATGATCCTCCTTGATCTCAATTCCTTGGGAGCGACTACGAGTGACAGGACCAGTGTAAGAGTCGCTTGATGTGGTAACCTTCGCGGGAGCTTTCTTTGGTGCCATCACGTTGGTTGGATCTTTAGGCAACAGAAAGAGATGAGAGGTAGAGATTGTCCCACTGGGTGTGTCAATTTGTTCACACGTAACTTTGGAGATGGAGCACGTAGAATAAATAATAGATTGAATTGATATAATATGCGTGTGGGTGTACAATCTCTAACTTTAATCCTCTGATTCTCTCTCTTATGTGTGTGAGTGTGTTTCACACGAGGGTTGGAACGCTTGATCTCGAGTCTGAAGCTTCAATGGATTCTTGGAGCTTGAAGTCTTCTAGTCTTGAAGGAGTCTTCAATCCTCAAGAAGTGTTGAGGTCCTGAAGAGTCTTTGATCTTCAAGGAGTGTTGAAGTCTTGAAGAGTGCTTGGTCTTCAAGGAGTGTTGAAGTCTTGAAGAGTGTTTGGTCTTCAAGAAGTGTTCAACACTTGAACTTATGGATTGCAGAGAGTCTTCGATCTTCAGACTTGGTGGAGTCTCTTTGAATTCTCTGGTTCTGCTTGAGAGCTTTGAAACTCTAAACTCTTGTCTTTTGTGAGAGTGTAGAATTTCTGAACCATTCAAATGGTGGAGGACTCCTCCATTTATAGAGTTCTCGCTGGATGGGTCCTGGAAACTCTTGGGTCTAACAACTTGGGCATGAGCTTAATTGGTTTTGGTCTCAACCATTTAGTCTTGGGTTTGGTTCATACTCGACCCAAAACCATATGATCCAAAAATTTAAAAGACCCAAATTTGATCCAAATAATTATTTTTAATTAATTGGTCAAATTAAATAATTTGATCAAAATAATTTAATTTTAATTAATTGATAAAATAGAAATTCAGCTCTATAAATTTATAATTGGCCAACTTTGTCTTCAAATTAAATTTGGGACACATGTCAATTTATAATTGGTCCCAAATTTAATTAATTTGAATTTCGTCATGAATTTTATGTAACGACGTGGCAATTCGTGACTGGTCAAAATTTCTCCATCAACAACCGTTTTACCCATGTGTTACATCTGTCTCCTTAAGTATCAATGCTCCTCTAATAAACAACCTGTTTATGGTCCAACTAATAAATAGAAAGTCTCTATCAAGCCAGTGAGAGGACGAGATCCCTTTGTTCAAGTCCCGAAGTCACCACTTAAGGAAACACTCATCTACTTCTCCTAGAAAGTGGGAAGGAGTGAATTCCTTCTTGTGGTTTCATGTCCCCAGCCTCCCACTCGGTCTTGTCCCCAAAAAGGAAGGCATATTGAGTCGGCGTATTGGCCACTCTCACCCATGCTAGTCAAAGGACACTGCCTCATGAGAAGGAGTTCATGACACACTATTGATTAAGATTGAGTTACCTAGGCCATCCTATTGAAATAATAACCTAACTAGTTTACGATGTTATATCTAGTGGTTTACTATTTCATGGTCCGGTCTTATGCAAACTCATTGCATAGGATACCCCCGCTTGCATGTCTACTACATGGACGCTTAGGATCAATATGTATGTATCAAATACAAATCGGGTTGTATCTCATAGTGTTACCAGGATAAGGTACCCAACCTTATCCTTGTACTATAGACCTTTTAGGTTGTTACTCGAACATCGATCCCCGTATGTCCCCACATACTAGTTCAAGTTACATACAAACAACCTTGGATCTTAGTTTATTGGATTTGGATCAAATTGTGCAATATTTAACAATAACACTTTATTGTAAACACTCAATAACACTTTATTGAAACAAGTATACAATTTGTTTACATTCACTATCTACGAGTTTTAGGGCATAAAACCCAACAAACTCCCACTTGAACTAAAACTCTAGTTTAGTGAGATGTACAATAATCTTGACAGCAACAAGTGTATAAATACATGTATAAAACATATACAATGTTCAAATACAATAAACTAGGGCATCACTATACCCATTACATAATGGTATCACTATACCCATTACATTTCTCCCACTTGCCCTAGATTACACCTTTGTACATATCTTGTAGATCTAGACCTTCCAGATGACCCTCAAACACTTTAGCCGAGAGAGTCTTTGTAAATGAATAAGAAATATTTCATTCAATTTAATGTGTCGCTTGTCTTGGGTTGCGATTTTCTTTTGATTTTGCCACAACACCACTATATCGCTATAAAGTGTGATGGGCAAGTTCACATTTGGAACACATTCTAGATCAATCAAGAACTTTCTAAGCCATACAGTCTCTATCGCTGCTTCACAAGCAGCTATGTTTTCGGCCTATACGATCAAGACTGTAACTATTCCATATTATAGCTCCATCGTAAAGAGTGACCACAGATACTGATGTAGATTTCCTCAAATCCTTATCAGGCTTAAAATCTGCGTCAGTGTATCCTATAAGAATCAAATCCTTAGTCCCATACACGAGCATATAATTCCTCGTTCTCCTCGAATACTTGAGTATATTCTTAACGATTTTCCAATGATTAAATCTAGGATTAGATTGATACTTGCTGACAATCCCTATTGCAAAGGGCATTCGTCTCGTCTCCTCAACTTCTTGAGGTGTCTAAGGAAACGGTTTCTTAGACAAAAAGAATTCCACGCCTGAAAGGTAGTGAACCCTTCTTGGAATTCTGTATCTTATATCTAACTAACATCTTGTAGATATAAGTCACTTAGACAAGGCTAGCTTTTTGTTCTAACGATTCCTAACGATTTGGATCCCAAGAACAAACTCGACTTCTCCCAAATTTCCATTTGGAAATGAGCTGCTAGCTCCTTTTACTAGTCAGTAAGATAAGCTACATCATTCCCAATGATTAGGATATCAATAAGTTACAACACTAATAAAGCTACTGAACTATTGAAGATATTCTTGTTAAGACAAGATTCATCAATGTTCTTATCAAAGCCAAAAGAATTGATCACAATATCAAATCTTATATTCCAAGATCGAATTGCCTAGGTCAATCCATGAATGGATCACTTAAGCTTGCAAAGCCTTTTGCTGTTGATCTTGATAAATGAACCATTCTGGTAGATACTTTTAACGTCTGGTTTTCTCTTGTAGATCCATTTGCAACCTATAGGTTTTACCCCATAAGGTTGATCTACAAGATCCCAAATAGAATTGAAACACATATTTTAATTTCGGGTCCATTGTTTTGATCCATTGGTCGTTGTTAACATCATTCATTGTCTTGCTTTAAGACAATGGATCTTCAATGTCATCATCAGGTATGATGATCTAGTCTTCAGTTAAGCCCATGTAACAGTCAGGTTGTAGAACAATCATCCCACTACATCGAGACACTCTCAACTCTTGAGATAGATGTAACTAACCAGTTGTATCAGCCCTATCAACAACTCTTGTTCATATTTCTGTAGCTTCATTAGTTAATTTAATTAAATTGACTTTATTCTGTGGGTTATCATTTTTTATGTGGACTTCTTCTGAGAATTTAGCATTTTTCGATACAAATTCTTTATTCTTTTATGAATGGATGAAGTATCCACTTCTTGTTTCCTTTGGGGTTGCCTACTGCAGTATGCAATGTGGTCAACACTGCATGACCCCAAAACGAGCCAGACAATTGAGCATAGCTCAACATGGAATGAACCATATCCAATAGGGTTCTAGTTCTCCTAAATGAGATTTAGGGTGTGATCCCATGTACTATCAAATAGTCCTGGAATCTCAAATCCCTATACTCAACACTTTGATCAGATCGAAGTGTTTTTATCACCTCACCTAACAAGTTTTCAACTTCAGTCCTAAGCCCCTTCGAATATCTCAAGAGCTTCACACTTAAGTTGCATTAGGTAAAGATACTCATACCTTTGAATGATCATCCAAAAGAGATGAATTATTCATGCCCTCCCACTGCTTAAACATATTGAATCACAAGGATCCAAATGTACAAGCTCCAAGGGCTCTTTGGCTCTTAGTTCTTTTCCAGTAAAAGATCTATCAGTCATATTGCCACAAGGCATGACTTACAAGGTAGTAGAGAGTCATCTTCTAACTCGCTTAGAAGTTCACTCTTGACCAATCTCCCAATCAAACTGAGATTAATATGGTCTACCTTAGAACCAACGAAAGATATTTTCCTTTAGGAGAAATCCTTTGCCTCTTTTCACATTGAGTAGTAGCAGTCTTAAACAACCCAGTGTTCATGATTGATTTACTCTTAATTAGTCTTAAAACATTTAGGTTACTTTCCAGTAAAGTTAAACCAATGTCAACTCCCTTTCTTGAAACAAAATTACGTTAGCAGAGAAAGGTAAAGAGTAACATTGTTCCAACAAATAAGACACAAAAATCAAATTTCTTTTGATCTTAGGAATTACATACACATTATCTAATAATATGTATTTTCTCCCACTGAGAAAAATAACTTAATGTTCCCCACTACTATAGCCAAAATAACCTCTCTAATTCTAACTTCGAGAGTTATTACACAAGCAACATGCTGTTGCCAGAAACTTATTCATTTAAAAGAAGAACACACATGATTTGTGGCCCCTGAATAAAGTATTCGGGGAGAATCACTATTCTTCACTAATCACGTTTTCAAGACAAGTAAATGAAAATTACGGTCTTGAACAAGTTCTCTTTTGCTAAGCAGGGTTCTATGTCATATTCACAAAGAACAATTCTTAATGAATTAAACATATGGGACATGAGGACATTCCTCAGTTAAGAATAATCCTAGACTTATTTACCACAATTTGTCGTTTAAGCTTGTTGTATTACCGTTATTTATAAAATGACGTGAGACAATACACTTAAAATTATTATATAATTGTTGAAGTAAGAAATTACTTGTATTATTAATTGCACTAACCATCACAAATAATCCAATCAAATTCTGCAAAAACAAAAAGGTAATCAAAGAAACCCTATAAAACTATTGATTTAGTTTTTGTAACGATACTTCAAAGGTTTAGAACAACATCCACCGAAGGGTGATCAACTACTCCTCATCTGAATTGAGACAATCTCAACCAAAATCTGACACCAGAATAACTCATATACTCTTAGCGTTTAGTTACCGTTGTTCGGTCAAGGTTTAGTTAACATATTTAACTCATTCCCGTAAGTGTAACCCTCCCACTTTTAGATCTCAGTGGCACGCACCAACAGGCTACCGAAGGGAAAGACAACTGTTGGTAATTAGCCTAAGAGTTCCTATCCTATTCAGAAGTTCACGATGTTCTGAATGTTATGATCAAGCCCTCCGAATGGATGGTTGCGCCAGGACAACTTGCAGGCGAATCATAGGACTCTCACGGTGTGAACTAGGGGCGGAGACCGAGGGATACGTTGACACGTGTCTCGCTCCCACTTACTCTAGAAATTTTTTCCATTCACCTTGTTATTGATTCATGCAAACACTTTTCGAAGAGAGGCCGCTCCTAGGGCGACTTGAATCCGAGCATGAACCTCACGTTGTGAATATAGGGACGTAGAAGCAAAACTTGAATTAAATCTCGTTTTGTAATTTTCCTCCCACTGAAAATGTCCTAAGGTTCATTTAGGGTTGTTTAACTTAGATAAAATTCGGCTAAGTCAAACTATCTAAGTTTGATCCTATTTTAACAATTATGGAAAGGATTCAACCACAATGTTTTAGGTGAATTAAACTTCTTTTAATAAACCGAACATTGCAAGTCAATATTACTATGGTTAATTCAACTCAAGGTTCGATTCAGTTCCCAGGTAGGAGGTGTTCCATAAACCGTCAACTTAAATACACCCAATCTTAAACAGAACTTTACCGAGAGAGTTCCCTTATAACCACAGTAATGTAAGGTCTTTACTCTAAAGATCTAGGTGTATTAAACTCTTTTAATAAACCTAATGACATTGGATGCTAACATTTAGCTATGATTAATTCAACTTCGGTATTCCGGGTCAGTTCCAAAATAGGAGGTGTTCCGTAAACTGTCAGCTTAAATACCCCCAGCCTTAGACAGAACTTAACCGTTGGAGTTCCCTTATAATCATAGTAATGTTTTTCTTACTTAGTCAATTAAAACTAATTTTTAATTCTAAGTAAGAATAATTCTAATCCTATTAGAAATGTGATCTTAGGTCTAATTCATTTTAAACATATAAAAAATTAATTAATTTATCCTAAGATCCTTTGTTTGCATGCAATTCTTTGTTATAGGTTAATGATTTCTTTTCATTAATTTTATAACTATTATAAATTTTAATGAATTTACCCTATAACATGCTACTGTGGTGAATAAATTAACAATCAAATTCTAATTAGTTTATAAAACCATACATTAGCATACATGACATACCAAAAATATAACAATTATATTAATCTAAGGTAATGTCATGCATTAACATTAAGCATTACCATTTTCATACATTAACATAATATTTATATTAATATATCATGAAAATTAATTAAGCATGTTAATTACTTATATAAATATAACTCTTATATATTATTAAACTAAAGTAATTTCATGCTCAATTCAAATTAATTTTCTTCAATTAATCCAACTCTTAAATTAATTACCAAAGAAAATTAAAATAAACTTTCACATGTTCATACATTAACATAACACTTTATATTAATTGCTCATGAAAATAAATAAGCAAATAAATTACATTCATAAATATGACTTTTTTTATATTCTTTACTAAAGTAATTTCATGCTCAATGCTTCTCAATTTTCATCCATTTAATCATAACAATTTATATTAAGTACTCATGAAAATAAAATTCATACATATTTCATACATTATAACATTTATAATAATAAATAGGGGGCTTTGCACAGATAGCAAAAACCGGCAAAAGAATTGCAAGAATAGTAAAAAATAAAATTATTTGCGGAAATAGCAAAAAATACATTAAGTTACGAAAATATCCTTAGTATCTCCAATAGTCTATCAGTCCCTATTATTGATAGTCACTGATAGACTTCGATTAATCGGAATCTATCAATGATAAATATTGATAGACTTTGATGATAAGTTTCAATTAATCGGAGTCTATTAGTGATAGACACTGATAGACTTTGATTAATCGAAGTCTATCAGTGTCTATCACTGATAGACTTTGATGAACATAATCTATAAGTTTTTATCGTGTTTAATTCAAGCCTATCAGTGATAGCTGCTGATAGAAAACAATTTAATTCAAGGCTATTAGTTCAGTTTAATTCAAGGCTATCAGTTTCTATCCATCAATTTAATTTAAGTCTATCAGTGATAATCACTAATAGAAGACCGTTTAATTCAAGGTTATCAGTTTTTGTCACTGATAGAAATCAATTTAATTCAAGACTATTAGTTTCTATCACTGATAGAAACCAATTTAATTGAAGTTTATTAGTTTCTATCATAAATCAATTTAATTAAAGTCTATTGACTTGTATCACGGATGAAAATTAGTTTAATTCAATTCTATCATTTTCTATCGAGGATAGAAATCAGTTAATTGAAGTCTATCAGTTTCTATCTCGGATAGAAATCAGTTAATTATCAATTAATTAAAGTCTACCAATGATTGTTACTGATAGAAATCAATTTAATTGAAATCTATCAGTAAAGTACTTTGCATTGCAAACATCTCGATAATTAGAAACTCATCCAAAATTATTATACTACAATCATAAATTGAACAAAAAATTTAAGTCTCTTGTGGTAATTATAACATAAAATCCAAAAATAACCATTACGAACAAGCGACTCTCAATCAACAAAGTCTGTGGTTCGAATCCCCCTCCCCACATATTATCATATATATATATATATATATATATATATAAAATAAAAAAAATAAGAAACAATCATAACAATACCTGGCGGGAAGAAGAATAAAAAGCAAATCAAATAAAAAAAGAAGAAGAAAATGCACAACCTAATAAACTGCACAGAACAAAATAGAAGGAAAAAAGCATATTAATCACACAAGAACTCCACCCTCATAAATGCACAAAAAATAAACAAAAAAAAAAAAGAAATCGTAATAGCTCATTATAAAAAAAGAAAAAAAAAAAAGAAATCATAACAGCTCATATATGTAAAAAAAAAAAAAAAGCAAAAAAAAAAAAAAAGAAGAAGAAGAAGAAGAAGAAATCGTATACACCAGAAACGAGGGAAGAAAGGTCCATAAATGCAAAAAAAAAAAAGGAGAAAGAAGAAGAAGAAATCGTATACACTAGAAATAATGAGAGAATAAATGGTAAATGGTAAGGGAGAGAAAGAGAAGGGTAAAATGGGAATATTCTAATTTTTTTGTCATATTTGCAATTCTTTTTACTTGGTGCTAAATTTGCTATTATAGATAATTAATTTGCCACCCCCTGCAATTACTCTAATAAATATGCATGAATATGCTTAACCTATGGTGAGATTTTAAGCTAAATGACATACTTTATGCAACAATCAATTAATTTAATACATACATCACATGCATAATTAAATTAAAACTACCAAAATTAAAGTACAATAATTTAAATCCAATACAAATCTTGGTCTTCAAATCTTTTCCTTTTTGGCATTTACAATTGATCTAATCAAAAGTATAAATCTAATCCCAACAAATATGCCTAAATAATCAATTTTGTAAATTAAACCACATATCACATATATGAAATTAAAATACCCACCATTGAACCAATGCTAATTTTAGAGAAACGAAATTAAATCTACGATCGGCTCTGATACCAATTGAAGGATTTAGAATTTCCCAATTCTTATAAAGCGGAAGCGTAATTGGGATCGATTCATAGTTAATTTTGTTTATCCAAAAATACTATTACATTGGCAAAAAACATAGAACAAATTCTATACAAACTTAAGGCTAGGCATACAAAAATTATTATATCTAAATCTAAAGGGAAGAAGCAAACATACCGTCGTTGACGACTCTGAATACTTCAACGAACACTTTTCTTGATTTTGGACCAAGCATCAACAATTGGGACACCACCAATTGATCTTCCCCGCTATGACTCTGAGATTAGGAACGTAGTTGTGGGACTACCTAATCTTGAATGGGAAAAACTCTAGAGAGAATATGAGAGGGAGGCTACAGAGAATGCAAGAGTGCATTCTTGTGGCCTTATATGTTGTAGTACCTAAACCCTAAGTTTAGTGTTCTATTTATAGGAGAAGGGCCATGTATAAAATATTCATTTAAAATCAATTATTTTCATAACTTATTTAATCTTTTCCATAATTAATCAATTCCATGACCAATCAATTCCATAATTGATTAATCTTTTCCATAAATGATTGATCACTTCCATAAATTATTAAATCATTTTCATAAATGGTTAATTACTTCCATAAGTGATTAATCATGTCCATAATTGATTGATTTCCAATTAATTAATTCTTTAATTAATTAATCACCAATTAAATATCATATATTTAATTTCAGACCTTCTATTAGTTAATTAATTAATTATCCAATTAAATATCATATATTTAATTTCAGGCCTTCAATTAGTTAATTCTATAATATGAATCAAATTCATATTAAAATTTGAACTCCTTCAAATTCTCTTATATCCTATAAATGTAATATGAATCAAATTCATATTAATATTTGAACTTCTTCAAATATTTATTTCTCTCATAGACTATAGTTTAATTAAATCTCATTTAATTTAAACTAAGTTGAATAATTAATTATCATATATTTAATTAGACATATATTTGAACTCATTCAAATATATCAATCTCAATATAATAAAGTTTAATCTCAAATTAGACTTTATATTCTAATGCATCACTATACATTATATTAATTTGTATCTCATACAATTAACTTAATTCCCAATATGATTTTGAACTATTCAAATTCTCTCAAGATATATTTGTTCCTAATTACTCTTTACGAGCTAGCAGGGGGACCTAATGGACCTACAGATTAGAAACTCCAATGATATGAGGTTAATAGATTAAACTCATTAATCAGGTTAACCAATATTCATTAATTGTGGGTCATTCCACTAAAGATCCACAGTTGAACTCTTCTCACTGTACAACATTTTTGTGTTCACGGATATAGACCTATACCGGTAAGTCAATCCTTCACGAGTGTCCGTAACTACAGCTGGGTCAAATTACCGTTTTACCCCTGTGTTACATCTGTCTCCTTAAGTATCAGTGCTTCTCTAATGAACAACCTGTTTATGGTCCAACCAATAAACAAAGAGTCCCTCTCGGGATAGTGAGAGGACGTGATCCCTTTGTTCAAGTCTCGAAATCACCACTTAAGGGAACACTCATCTACTTCTCCTAGAAAGTGGGAAGGAGTGAATTCCTTCTTGTGTTGTCATGTCCCCAGCCTCCCACTCGGTCTTGTCCCCAAAAAGGAAGGTATATTGAGTCGGCGTATTGGTCACTCTCACCCATGCTAATCAAAGGACAATCCTTCATGAGAAGGAGTTCATGACACACTCAGGATTAAGACTGAGTTACCTAGGCCATCCTATTAAAATAGTAACATAACTAGTTAACGGTGTTATATCTAGTGGTTTACTATTTCATGGTCCGGTCTTATGCAAACTCATTGCATAGGATACCCCCGCTTACATGTCTACTACTTGGACGCTTTTGATCAATATGTTTGTATCAAATACAAAGCGGGTCGTATCTCATAGTGTTACCAGGATAAGGTACCCAACCTTATCCTTGTACTATAGACCCATTAGATTGTTACTCGAACATCGATCCCCGTGTGTCCCCGCATTATAGTTCAAGTTACATACAAACAACCTTGGATCTTAGTTTATTGGATTTGGGTAAAATTGTGCAATATTTAACAATAACACTTTATTGTAGAAACTCAATAACACTTTATTGAAACAAGTATACAATTTGTTTACATTCACTATGTACGAGTTTTAGGGCATAAAACCAAACAATAATATCCAATCAAATTTAGCAAAAGTAATTAAGCACCCTATAATTCATAATTCTTTTGCAACGTTACTTTAAAGGTTTAGAGCAACAACCACCGAGGGATGATTAGCCACTCCTACTCTAAATCGAGACATTTTCAACCAAACCCTAACACTAGGATAACTCTTATCTCGTTAGTATTTAGTTATCGTTGTTCGGTCAATAAATTATTAACATCTTAATAATATCCCGTAAGTGTGACCTACCATCTTTCAGATTCCAGAGGCCTGCCCCAATAAGCTACGATCAAGAAAGACAATGTCGGAGTAAAATCTAAGAAACCCTACCCATTACGGAGTTCGCCCTACTACCCCCATGCTCAAGCCTCCGAAAAGATGGTTACACTATTGGCAACACGTAGCTAGAGTATGAAATCTCAAAACGTACCAATGGAGGAGACCGTAGGATGTGTTGACACACTTCCTGCTCCCACTTACTAAATGTTGGGGTTTATGTCCTAAAACTCAAGTTTTGATTATCCTTTTCTAGTAAAAATGTTATTCAGTGAAATTGTTTATTTTATATCTTAAATCCAATAGAAACATCCATGGTTATAATATGAAATACTCGAACTATATTGTGGATATAGACAGGGATCAAGTTTGAGTATATAACCTAAATGGTCTATAGTAAATGGATAAGATTGGGTACCTTATCCTGGTAACACTATGGATGCGACCTACTTTGAGAATAAGGCAAATGACGTGATCCTTGATCCTTCATGTAGAGACATGCGAGTAGGGGCATCCTGTGTAAAAGATGTTTACACAAGACAGGACCGAGAAATAAGTCACTCTTACTTTATAACGTCGTCTACTGTTAAGACTGACTATTTCATGCGATGACCTAGGAAACTCGATCTTAATCTTGAGCTTGCTATGAACTCTTGTTCGTTTAGAATTATCCTTTGATATGCATGGGTGAGAGTGGTCCAATAGTGTCATTCAATAAACCTACCATTTTGGGGATAAGACTAGATGGATAGCTGGGGACATAGTAAAGCAAGACATGATTCAGTTGAAGGGATAATAGCCCTTACGCAGCGGAAACGTACAAAACCTTAACTCAGTTTTTAATTCGGAATAAAATACCGTACGTTGGCAAATTAGAATACAGCAGTAAAATAAAATTAAAACTACTGAATTTTAATAATAAAACATGTTGATTTATATTTAGATCTAATCTAAATTGGATCCTATTGATCCAAGATCAAGAACACTATACCTTTGAAGACGTTCTTGACTCGTTTCACCAAATTCCCTTGGTTCTTCACCTAAAAAAACAGCAGCAAAAGTCTCCTTTTATTTGCTGGAAATTAATCACGAACACCACCAAAAATGTTGCACCGGTATTCTCTTAAAGGATATGCGAAAGGCGCTTGTGGGAGCGTGATTTTCTAAAGGTTAGGATGATTTTTCTTCTCTGTATCCTTGAGAGAAAATCACAGAGAGTTCTGGAGAGTGAGAGAGTGAGAGAATGCGTGATTTTCCAAGAATCAACTGTTCTGAATGAATGACGAGAGAGTTATCTAACGTATGGAGAAACTCCCTCCCTAAAAACCCTCTGAATCACGCATAATAATTAATTAATCAAATTAACAATTAATTTAATTAATTCTTGTATAAATCACATTTATACAAATATTACCACTTAACCCATAGTTTTAATACAATTCAATTAAATTTATTAAAACTAACTATTAATTAAAATAATAATTAATTAATATATTAATTAAAATTATAATTAATTAATATATTAATTAAAATTATAATTAAATATTTTATATTTAATTATATCTCTCTCAAATAAACTATAGTATTAATGTACATCTAATGTGCATTAATTATAACCTATAGTTTTATAATATGAATCAAATTCATATTTTATCTTACTATTCGAACCCCTTCGAATATTCAATTCTCCCTTAGAAATTTACCTCAACGCCCTTATAGAGCTACAAGTGGGACCTAATGGACCTACAGATCAGAAGCTCCAACGATGTGAGATAAATTGGCTAAACTCATTAACCAAATTAATTAATGTTCGTTAATTGTAGTTCACTCCACTATAGAACCACAACTGCACTCTTCTCATTGCAGACATATTTGTGTGTCCATGCATATCGACCATCAACAAGAAGTTAGCCCTTCACATGTGTTTGTACCCCAGCTAGGTCAAATTACCGTTTTACCCATGGGCTACCTCTTCATCCTTAAGTACCAGTGCTCCTCTAATGAACAACTTGTTTGAGGTCCAACCAACAAACAGAAGTCCCTCTCGTGCCATAGAGAGGGTAGGGCCCATTGTTCAAGACTCGGAGACACCACTTAAGGGAACACACCTCTACTTACCCTAAAGTAGGGAAGGAGTGAATTCCATCTTGTAAGACTATGTTCCTAGCTCCCCACTCGGTCTTGTCCCCAAAATGGTAGGCTTATTGAGTCGGCGTGCAGGCCACTCTCACCCGTACAAATCAAAGGACAATCCCTCATGGACAGGAGTCCATAATCAACTCAGGATTAAGACCAAGTTGCCTAGGTCATCCTAGTGAAATAGAAACCGAGCTAACTAACGGTGTTAGAGTTAGTGGTTAACTATTTCGCGGTCCGGCCTTTGTGCAAACTCATTGCACAGGATACCCCCACTTGCATGTCAACTTCACGAACGTGTTGGATCATTACGTTTGTATCATTATACAAAGCGGGTCGTATCCATAGTGTCACCAGGATAAGGTACCCAACCTTATCCCTATACTACAGACCCTTGAGGCTAAAACTTGAACATTGATCCCCGTATGTCCCTACATACTAGTTCAAGCCTCATTCTATTAGCCTTGGATATTTAGTTTATTGGAATAGGGTTAATAAGACAAGATATAATACAAATATAGATTAAATGAATAATTCATCACTTTTATTAATGTTCGGTCAAATGTACATTTACTATCTACGAGTTTTAGGGCATAAAACCCAACAAACTCCCACTTGAACTAAAACTCAAGTTAAAGGGAAAGTATATACAAAATAATCCAAAGCTGGAAATGGTAAATGTATGTTGTACATTACATGAAAAGTAAATATACAAAATACAATAAACTAGGACATCCTTACACCCATTACACATCTCCCACTTGCCCTAGATTACGCTATATACATGTCTCGTAGACCTAGACTTTCTAGATTACCCTCGAACAATTTAGCCGAGAGGGCCTTCGTAAACGGATCAGCAATGTTGTGTTCCGAAGCAATCTTGGTCACGACCACATCTCCTCTTTGCACAATCTCTCGAATCAGATGATACTTCCTCTCTATGTGTTTACCTCGTTTGTGGCTGCGAGGTTCCTTTGAATTGGCTACAACCCCACTGTTGTCACAGTATAACGTGATGGGCAAGTTCATATTTGGAACAACTTCCAAATCAGACAAGAACTTTCTTAGCCAAACAGCTTCCTTTGCTGCTTCACAAGCAGCTACAAACTCAACCTCCATCGTGGAGTCAGCTATGCATCCTTGCTTTATACTTCTCCAAACTACAGCTCCCTCGTTAAGGGTGAACACTGACCCTGACGTGGATTTCCTAGAATCCTTGTCAGACTGGAAGTCAGAGTCGGTGTATCCCGTGAGAACTAACTCTTTAGCCCCAAACCCCAACATGTAGTCCCTCGTTCTCCTAAGATACTTTAGGATTCCTTTAACGACGGTCCAGTGGTCTAACCCTGGATTTGACTGATATCTGCTGACAATCCCTACAGCATAACAAATGTCAAGCCTCGTGCAGAGCATAGCATAATTAAGCTACCGACTGCTGAGGCGTAGGGAATCTGTCTCATATCCTCAACCTCTTGAGGTGTCTTAGGAGACTGTTCCTTAGACAGCTGAACCCCATGCCTAAAAGGCAACAAGCCCTTTTTTGAGTTCTGCATCGAATATCGGGCCAACATCTTGTCGATATACGTTGCTTGAGACAGAGCTAGCGTTTTGTTCTTTCTATCTCGAATAATTTGGATGCCAAGAACATATTGGGCCTCACCCAAATCTTTCATTTGGAATTGGGCCGCTAGCCATTCTTTTACGCCAGACAGATATCCTACATCATTTCCAACGAGTAGGATGTCGTCAACAAAAAGTACAAGGAAAGCTACTTTATTCTTGTTGATTTTCTTGTAAACACAAGGTTCATCAACATTTTGGTCAAGACCAAAAGATTTGATCTTTGTATCAAATCTAATATTCCAAGATCTGGAAGCCTGTTTCAACCCATAAATGGATCGATTCAGTTTACAAGTCTTTTGCTCCTGACCTTGGGTTATGAACCATTCGGGCTGACACATAAAAATACTCTCTTCAAGATTGCCATTCAGAAAAGCAGTCTTGACATCCATTTGCCATATTTCATAATCATAAAACGTGGCAATGGATAAGAGAATTCTTGTGGACTTAAGCCTAGCAACTAGAGAAAATGTTTCTTCATAGTCTACCCCTTCTGGTTGGGTATAACCCTTTGCTACAAGTCTTGCTTTGAAAGTCTGTACTTTCCCAACAACATCTCTTTTCCTCTTATAGATCCATTTACACCCAATGGATTTTACCCATTCAGGTAGATCTACAAGTTCCCAAACTTGATTGAAGTACATAGACTCCATCTTAAGGTCCATGGCTTTGGCCCATTCGTCTTTATCTACGTCATTCATTGCCTGACGATAAGACAATGAATCTTCAACGCCGTCATCAGGTATGACTACTTGTGTTTTCGTTAAACCCAAGTAGCAGTTAGGTTGGGTTACAACCCTCCCACTGCGTTGAAGCTCTCCCACTACGTGAGGAGGACTAGATTGACGAGAAGAACTGGCTTCTCCAACAACTCTTGTTGAAGGACCTGGTTCATCAACAACTCTTGTTCATCCTTCTTTAGCTTCTCTTAATACTAACTTACTTCGTGGTTTGTGATCTCGAATGTGGTCTTCCTCCAAGAAAGTTGCATTTGTAGATACAAATACTTTATTTTCTTGAGGGTCGTAGAAAAGACCACCTCCCATTTCTTTCGGGTATCCAACAAATTGGCATATTCTCGTACGTGGTTCCAATTTCTTAGGATTTGTCACCAACACATGTGCTAGACAACCCCAGATGCGAAAGTAACGCAAACTAGGTTTACGCCCCTTCCATAACTCAAAAGGAGTTTCAGAAACACTTTTCGAGGGAACGTTGTTAAGAATATGTATTGCAGTCTCTACTGCATACCCCCAAAACGAGCTAGGCAATTGAGCATAGCTCATCATAGAACGAACCATGTTTAACAGGGTTCTATTTCTCCTTTCTGATACACCATTCTGCTGAGGTGTACCAGGTGCTGAGAGTTGGGATTGGATTCCATGTTCTATCATATAGTCTTGGAATCATTGATCCAGATACTCTCCACCTTGATCTGATCGAAGTGTTTTAATTATTTTACCTAATAGGTTTTCTACCTCAGTCCTAAACTCTTTAAACTTTTCAAGAGCCTCAGACTTATGACCCATTAGATATAAGTAACCGTATCGAGAATAATCATCTATGAAAGAGATGAAATATTTATAACCACCTCGAGCCTTTACATTCATTGGACCACAAAGATCCGAATGTATCAGTTCAAGTGGTTCTTTATCTCTATAACCTTTTCCAGTAAAAGGCCTCTTGGTCATTTTACCCTCGAGGCATGATTCACAAGGCGACAAAGATGTATCTTCTAGATCAGTTAAAAGTCCATCTTTAACCAAACGATCGATCCGATCGATGTTAATATGACCTAGACGAAGATGCCAAAGATACGTATTGTTACTTAGAGGAGAAATCGTTTGCCTTTTGTTTTGTGTTTCGACCATTTTAAACATTTCATGACTTAAAATAGCCTTAGCGTCGGTTGGTCTTAACACAAATAAATTATTTTCACATTTAGCTGAACAAATATAAATTCTAATTCGAGAATATAAAAGCTTCATTAAGCATGAATGAAATTGAATAACATTGTTCAAGTAAAGCTGAAATAGAAATAAGGTTCCTTTTAATTATAGGAACCAAGTACAAGTTCCCTAAAATCAAATACTTATTTCTAAAAAATAATTTTGCAGCTCCCACTGCACGAGCTGAAACGACCTCTCCTATTCCAACCTTGAGAGTCATTTCACCATCAGTCAGCTGCTGGAAATCATTTCCCTGAAAAGATGAGCAAACATGAATAGTGGCTCCCGAATATAATATTCAGGCAAACTCATCATGTTCTACAAGACAAGTTTCTAAAACCAGTAAATCAAATTTAGCTTCTTTCTCTCTCTTCTTCTCAGCAAGGTAACGGGGACAGTAGCGCTTCTAGTGACCATCCACATTGCAGTGGAAGCATCTGCCTTTGTCGGCCACGACCTTGGTCTTGCCCTTACCTTACACAACATGCATAGGAGTCTTCCCCTTGTCTCCCTTCCTCTTATGTATTTGCTTCGATGAAGAAGCTTGAGGTACAAATTTAGCCCCTTAGGATGAACCCTTCAAGAACTTCTTTTTGGAATGAGCCACATTGGCCTCTCCCTTCACCACGTTCTTGCCCTTGCTCTTTTGCATGGACTCGTAAATCTGTAACTCCGAGAGGAGGGAAGTAAGGTTGAACTAAATTTTGTTCATACTCGCATTCGTCCTGAATGGCATATAGCTTGCAGGAAGCGAGTGAAGGATGAACGCAACCTGACTACGCTCGCAGACTACCCCGCCATTTCCCTCAGCAATATTAAATTGGTTAATCATATCCAAGACATGCTCCCGGACAGACTGACTTTCTTGCATCTTGGCGTTGAAGACGTTCTTTAAGGCATCGTGGTGGAGCTGATAGGAAGGGAGTCCAAACATCTCCTGCAGGGAATTCATAATCTCCCTAGCAGTTTCCACGTTCTCGTAACGCTTGGCCAAGACTTCCGATAAGTAGACCAATATATAGACTTTGACCTTTTCATTGGCCTTCGTCCAGCGTTCGTGGGCATCCTTTACTGCCTGAGTGGCAGTGCGAGGGGGAACTGATGTGGAATTTTCCTTAGTGCAAGCGCATGGGTCAAGTAATAATAAAGTGTTCGTATAAACGAGTGTCGTCCTCTGGATTGGATTTTTAAGCTAAATAAAGTATTGTGAATTATCTCGCTCAATTTTATTTAGGGAACACAAAGTGATGAGTGATTAATAGAAAACTAAATCAAAACTAGTAAACAATGGATATGCAATTGAGAGAACACTTAGGGAATTGATTTCGCCAATTTAGTCTAGGATTGATTTTAAGGAATAAGTTATTATGCACAATGGAATTATGAGCCTAAGAACCTTTAATCACAACTACCTCTCCCGAGTATAATTGATTGTCATGCAAATTAACCAACTTGATATCCCTATCTAAGTTTATTAACATGCAAGGCAACGAGTTCTTTTGACCAATTCTAAAGTTAATCTAAAAACCGTCACGAAATTAGAAAGTAAACTTTAGTCATGCAATCTTGAGTAAGTATATGCTAAATCCCCTCTCCTGAGTTAGAATCAACACTTAAATCATCCAACTAATGGCCAATTAATTGAAAGCATTAAATCAAGATTGCATACATAATAACCATTGCACATCTTAAACCATAAATCAATCCATAAATTCAATTGACTACATCAATCCCTAAGCTACAAGTTTAGCTACTCATGATTGGAATTACAAGCTCAACTAAACATGAAAAAGCCATAAAATCTAGCTAGAGAAAAAGGAAAGGAAAGGAAAAACTCAATGTAGGCCAAGACCGAGCGTCCCCGTCACGACCCCCACGAACAATGGGTTGATTTCCAACTTGCTCCCTTTGCTTCAGCTCCAAAATGCTTTGTTTCTGTCCTGTTTACGGCTCCAAAACGTCCCAAAAGCCCCCTCCTCCAAAACCTAGCCGAAAAGAAGCTTATATTATGTTTTTTTCGTCATAGCGTCGAGACGCTGTCAAAACAGCGTCGAGACGCTGCCTCTAAAACACGCACGTCTGGAATGGAAATTACACAGTGTCAACCGTTTCACGCCTATTTAGATAAGAGATGCTAGCGTCGAGACGCTCAAGGGCGCTAGTCTGCGTTTGACCCTATTTTGACTTCTTTCCTCTTTGACTCTTTTTCATTCCTTTGCATCTTTTCGCGTCCCGAGCACCCGATTAACTCCACTATTGCGTTTTAGCTCCAATCAACCATTTCCTACAAAATAAACAATTAAGTGCAATAAAATGGCCCATAAATCATAAAAGACTAGCTAAATTAAATAAGGAAAATAGCTAGATATGCTCGCTATCAGGAACAGGAGGACATTCCTCTGTTAAGACGAACCTAAGATCTTCTACCACGAGTATAGTATTCAGGTTCGATTTCCATGTTGGAAAATTCTCTCCAGTTAGTCTTTCATTTTTAAGCAAGGAAATAATTGAGGAAGACATTGCTGAAAAAAAACAAACAATTGACCGTATTAGTTATCTTTGCCTTAACCCATCACACAAGCAATACAAACAATTGCATCCATTCAATCAATTTGGCAAACAAACAATCAAAGAACCCTAATAAAACTATTGATTGTGTTATGCAACGATGCTTTAGAGGTTTAGAAGAACAACCACCGAAGGGTGATCAGTTGTTCCTCCTCTAAAATGAGACTCTTCTTAGTTAATATCTAATCCCATAATAACTCATATTCCATTAGATTTTAACCACCGTTGTTCGGTCAAGGATTTGTTAACCAATTAACTCATCCCCATAAGTGTAACCCTCCCACTTTCAGATCTCAAAGGCACGGACCAACAGGCTACCGTTAGGAAAGACAACTGTTGGTAATTAGCCTAAGAGATCCTATCCTATTCAGGAGTTCACGGTGTTCGAAATCATATGATCAGGCCCTCTGAAGGGATGGTTGCTCCAGGGCAACACGCAAGCGGATCATAGGAATCTCACGTTGTGACCTAGGGTTGGAGACCGAGGGATACGTTGAGACGCGTCCCGCACCACTTACTATAGTCACTTTCCTCATTCACCTTGGTATTGATCCATGCAAACACTTTCCGAAGGGAGGCCGCGCTAAAACGACACGAAGCCAAGCATGGATCTCACGATGTGAACATACAGGAACGTAGGAGCAAAACTCAATTTAAATTAAGCTTTGTAATTTTTCTCCCATTAAAGTAACCTATCAAGTAATTTAGGGTTTGATTAAACCTAGATAAATCCGACTAAGTCATTTATCTAAGTCTAGTCCTATTATAACTATTATAATAAGACCTAATGTATAGGTGTATTAAACATATTTAATTAACCTAGCGACATTATTCTAACATTAACCTGTGATTAATTCAACTCCGGTGATCCAGATCAGTTCCCAGGTAGGAGGTGTTTCGTATACTGTCAACTTAAATACCTCCAATCCTTAGACAGAACTTCACTGGTAGAGTTCCCTTATAATCTCAGGAATGTTTGTCCTACTTAGTTTATTAAAACTATTTAAAACTAAGCAAGAAATTCTAATCCTATTAGAATATGATCTTAGGTCTAATTAATTTTAACTCATTTAAAATTAATATATTTTAACCTAAGATCCTATGTGAGAATGCATATCTTGATTATAGATTGACGGTTTCTAATCATAAATTTTAAACTATTTCAAAATTCTAATGATTAGCCCTATGATCATGAATACTATAGTTTTAAAAACAATTAACAATCATATTCTAGTTAATGAAATTAAAACTATATAACTTTGCATTGCATGAAAATTAATATAACTTTTATATTAACCTATGGATGTATCATGCTCAATGCAACTTGATTTCCATTTTTAATAAATTAACAATTAATTATTGCCAAAAATGATAAATCAAAGTAGCATACTGCAAACAATTCATTTTAAATATAACTCTTATATTAAAACTATGTAATTGCATGCATCATACTATTCCATTTGCAAGATTTTAATATAACTCAACTATATATTAAAAAACTCATGAAAATCAAACCATGCATTTCAATTATATATTATAATCTAATTATAACATACATAAATGCATGAGCATGCTTTATAACCTAAGGTGGGATTTCTAATTTTATATGACATCCATAAAGCATATAAAATAGCATATAAACCAATTAATTGGCCCCTAGGATAAAATTAAAGCTAAATTACAATAATAAAGCAATATTCTATCCTATTACAGGCTTTTGCAGCCCCGAACCGGACCAAAATTGCTCAAAAATTGCCAAAACCGCTCGAACCGGACCGAAAAACCACTGAACCAGCTTCAAAAATCGTCCAGTCAACAAACCAAGCAAGAAAGTCAACGAACCGGCTGCAAACCCGTTGAACCGCGCCTATCCGAAGAACCGGTCTGACGGAAGTTGGACCGCGCCTTCACTCCTGCTCGCTGACGTTAGCCCTACCCCTGCACGCGAATTCCGTCCGATTTTTCCTTTTTTTTTTTTTTGAATTTTTGGAAAACTGCACTGTTCCAGCCGCAATATTTTGCCGTTTTCTGCCTTTTTTGGCCAAATTTGGTCCCGATCTTCATCGTTCTTGAGCCTAATCTAGAATTGGACTTGCAGAGACTCGATTTACAATTTTAATTGCCCAAAAATGCAGGGACCTTTACATTTGATCACATCAAAAAATTGTAAATCTAAGGCCAATTAACCTCCAGTTCATAACAAATTAACATACATTATGCAATTAAATCCCACCTAAAACCAACGCAAATTTTAATTCACAAATTAAAATACAGAGAAGGCTCTGATACCAACTGAAGGGATAACAACCCTTACGCAGCGGAAACGTACAGAACCTTAACTCAGTTTTTAATTCGGAATAAAATACCGTACGTTGACAAATTAAAATACAGCAGTAAAATCAAATTAAAACTACTGAATTTTAATAATAAAACATGCTGATTTATATTTAGATCTAATCTAAATTGGATCCTATTGATCCAAGATCAAGAGCACTATACCTTTGAAGACGTTCTTGACTCGTTTCACCAAATTCCCTTGGTTCTCCACCTAAAAAACAGCAGCAAATGTCTCCTTTTCTTTGCTGGAAATTAATCACGAACACCACTAAAAAGGTTGCAATGGTATTCTCTAGAAGGATATGCGAACGGCGCTTGTGGGAGCGTGATTTTCTAAAGGTTAGGATGTTTTTCTTCTCTGTATCCTTGAGAGAAAATCACAGAGAGTTCTGGAGAGTGAGAGAGTGAGAGAATGCGTGATTTTCCAAGAATCAATCGTTCTGAATGAATGACAAGGGACTTATCTAATGGATGGAGAAACTCCCTCCCTAAAAACCCTCTGAATCACGCATTGTGCTTGGTTAGTGGGGCTGATTTTTTAGTATCAGTTATACTGATAAGATAATTAATTATTAATAATAAAATTAATAATTAATTAATCAAATTAACAATTAATTTAATTAATACTTATATAAATCACATTTATACAAATATTACCACTTAACTAATAGTTTTAATACAATTAAATTAAATCAAATTCAATTAAATTAATTAAAACTAACTATTAATTAATATAATAATTAATTAATATTATAATTAAATAATTATAATTATATCTCTCTCAAGTAAACTATAGTATTAATGTACATCTAATGTGCATTAATTATAACCTATAGTTTTATAATATGAATCAAATTCATATTTTATCTTACTATTCGAACCCCTTCGAATATTCAATTCTCCCTTAGAAATTTACCTCAACGCCCTTATAGAGCTAGTGGTGGGACGTAATAGACCTACAGATCAGAAGCTCCAACGATGAGAGATTAATTGGTTGAGATTAATTGGCTAAACTCATTAACCAAATTAATCAAAGTTTGTTAACTGTGGTTCACTCCAGTATAGAACCACAGCTGCACTCTTCTCATTGCAGACATATTTCTGTGTCCACGGATATCGACCATCAACAGCAAGTTAGCCCTTCACGTGTGTTCGTACCCCAGCTAGGTCAAATTACCATTTTACCTCTGGGCTACCTCTTCATCCTTAAGTACCAGTGCTCATCTATTGAACAACCTGTTTGAGGTCCAACCAACAAACAGAAGTCCCTCTCGTGCCATAGAGAGGGTATGACCCATTGTTCAAGACCCGGAGACACCACTTAAGGGAACACACCTCTACTTACCCTGACGTAGGGAATGAGTGAATTCCATCTTGTAAGATTATGTTCCTGGCTCCCCACTCGGTCTTATCCCCAAAATGGTAGGCTTATTGAGTCGGCGTGCAGACCATTCTCACCCGTACAAATCAAAGGACAATCCCTTATGGACAGGAGTCCATAATCCACTCAGGATTAAGGCCAAGTTGCCTAGGTCATCCTTATGAAATAGAAACCGAGCTAACTAACGGTGTTAGAGTTAGTGGTTATCTATTTCGCGGTTCGGTCTTTGTGCAAACTCATTGCACAGGATACCACCACTCGCATGTCAACTACACGAACATGTTGGATTATTACGTTTGTATCATTATACAAAGCGGGTCGTATCCATAGTGTCACCAGGATAAGGTACCTAGCCTTATCCCTATACTACAAACCCTTTAGGCTAAAACTTGAACATTGATCCCGTATGTCCCTACATACTAGTTCAAGCCTCATTCTACTAGCCTTGGATGTTTAGTTTATTGGATTAGGGTTAATAAGACAATATACAATACAAACATAGATTAAATGAATAATTCATCACTTTTATTAATGTTCGGTCAAATGTACATTTACTATCTACAAGTTTTAGGACATAAAACCCAACATCACTCCTACCAAATTCAGGGATAGTAGAGAGGTTGTTCCCTTAAATGTTGACTCCGAGACTTGAACAAGGGGCCCCACCCTCTCATGGGCCCGAAAGGGACTTTGTTTAGTGGTTGGACCATAAACAAATTGTTCATTAAAGGACCAGTGGACTTAAGGAACTAAGATGTGCTATAAGGGTAAAACGGACATTTGACCTAGCTATAGTAATGAACGACCTGTGAAGGATTGACTTACTAATCATGGTTATATCGAGTGGACGGAAATATACCTACAAGGAGGGGAGTTCAACTACTAGGCTATAGTGGAGTGTCCCGGTAGTTAACAGATGTTGGTTAGCTAGATTAAAAGGGTTTAGCCAGTTAAACCTCGTACCGTTGGAGCTTATGATCTGTAGATCCATTACGTCCTCTTGCTAGTTCGAGACTAACCTTTGGAAAAATATGATGGAATGAATTATAATTAGTTCAAATTCGCTTTAGGGAAATAGTTGAATGGTTTTGACGTTGTCGATACGTTGGGTTTCTTATAAACCAATATGTGAGAGATTGAATATTTAAATAAGATTTAAATACCAAGAACATGAATAGGGATTCATGTTGGAAATTGAAATTTCGAAAATGTTCGGGATTGAGGGCAAAATAATAATTTAATATTAGATATTAAATTATTTAATTTTTTAAAATTAATTTTGAATTAATTTAAAATTGAAAAATCAAAAATTGAATTTTGTTTTTTCAGATTATTAATAATTAAAAACTTAATTTATAAAATTTTGAATTTGAAAATTCATTTTGAATTTTTGAAAATTCAAAAAATGGTATTTTTTGGAGGTGGAGTGGTTTATGACTAAACCCACTCTTAGTCCTTTTGATTGCCACTTTAATCCACTTCCTCATGAAGTGTCCTGCTCTTGTGAAGAGTTTACATGTCGAATCCTCTATAAATGATAGAGATTAGCTCAAATGGGTAGAGCTTCTTGGTTGTTATGTTGTTGGAATTATTTCATAAACACCATAGTTACAAATCTCTCTCACACTCCCTTTTTCCCTTCAAATTCCATCACTAGATGATCCCACAATCTGTTCCAAAAGCTCGAGGATAGCATGGAAGATCCAGTAGTGGTTCGTGATTCATTGGTGAAGAAAAACAACAAAAGAATCCAACCAATTTCTCCATTTTAAAGAGGTTGGTATTTTGTCTATGTTTTTCTTCTCAAGAACAACATGCAATTATTGATTAAATTGAGCTTATTAAGTGCCTAAGATCCAAAATTGCTTCCGTAATTTAGATATTAACACTTTCAATTGCTATCAGAGCATGGTTTGGTCAGCTAATTTGCTTTAATTTGATCATGGTGGGTAGCATTTTGAAATTTAATTTGCATGGGTGCTGAAATGGATATATTACGGTTTTGGAAATTATTTACTCTTCAATTTGTTGATGAAATTGTAATTGCTCACATGTATATGAGCATTAATGTGCAGAGAAGAGTCTGTAATTTTTGGAGAGTCATTAGAGTCTGTTTAGTGTTGTAATTTATCGAAAGAAGGAGAACAACTCAAGTTGGCCGAAAAACAGAGCAACAAAAATTTGGGTGGCTACTTTGAATCCCGACTAGGATGCACACGATGAGGATAGAGACCGAGACCAGGATCAGGAATGGGGAAGATGACCTGGTTTTTTTGGTCAGTTCATTGGTGTTCAAGCAAATGGTGGTTCGGTTCGATGCCTTCCAAGCCGGTTCGGGTTTTTTTGAGATTATCGGGAGCCTCACAACACATTAGTTAATTATTATTTGTAATAATTTAGTTGTTTACTTGCTTGAATTGCGAAAACCGGTCCATTTCAGTGTGATTTAATTATTTATGCTTTGTGAATGCATGTTATAATTAGAATGAATGAAATATGCATAAGAGTATATGTCATATAGATTTAAAATCCCACCATAAGAAGCATGCTTCATGCATTTAAGTATGTTATAAATCGTTATAATATAAGTATGCGTGATTTAGGTTTCATGTTAGATCCATGCTTAATGAATAGTTCTCGTTAATTATAATCGTTATATATTCTAAACGAAAATGAACAAGCATGCAACATGAAACTTCCTTAGCTCTATATTAAAGTGTTAACATCAATTAGAAAGAATATTATAGGTCGATCTCTATTATAATCGAGTTATATATAAACTGAGATAGACGTAAAAGCTATAACAAAGATAATTGCATGCTCACCTAGAGTTAAAACAAACCAAATCGATCAATTTCATAAAATAGGTCGATAACTTGTAAAGCTAAGGTTACAAGAGAACTCACCCAATTCGATGCTATCTAATGCTAGAGGTATTTAAGTTGACGGTTTATGGAACACCTCTTACTTGGGTATCGGGTCGATACTTGAGTTAGGTTAACCTAGGTTTTACAAGCATGCACGTGAGAGATGTAAGGTTATAAATCACCTAGACATTGTAGGTTAATTTATAACCTAGACTTAGGTAAATATTCAATTAGCCGGAATATGCCTATGTAACAATTTACCCAACATCGTTAAGTTACTAAGTGGGAGAAAAGATAAACATAGTTTTTCTCACGCTCACCTTATAAATTCACACGGTGAGATTTATGCTTGACCTCGTGTTGCTTACTTACGCAATTGTTCCATTCGGAAGGTGTTTGCATAAGTCAATATCAAAGTGAATGGAGAAAGTATTTAAAGTAAGTGGGATAAGGAAGTGTGTCAACGCATCCTACGGTCTCTTCCATTAGTTTACACCATGAGATCTCTATGTTGCGCCTGCTAAGTATGCCCTGGAGCTACTACACCATTCGGAGGGATGTAACATAGGGATCGAAACACAGTAAACACCAGAATTGGATAAGGATTTCTTAGAACCATTCCCAACATTAGCTTTTCCATTCGGTAGCATTGATGGGGCCGTTCTCTAATATCTTAAAAAATGGACGGTCACGCTTACAAGATAAACCAATGGTTAGCTTATTCTTGACTGAAGTAGAGATAACTAAAAATGATGCAGAAATAAAGGAGTTATTATGGTTATAGATTTTAGTCAAGAGTGTCTTGGTTCAGTGAAGGAGTGATTGACTACCCCTCGATAGCAGTTATTCTTACTCACTGAAGCATCGTTGCAAAATAATTATGAGATGGGTACATGATTCATTTTGCTAAACTCAATTTGGATTTATTAATAATCAATATATTTCACTAATGAAGGATTTATTTATGTTTTTCAGCATGTCTAGTCTTTAGTCCAACTATTAGCTTCAGAAAAACTTACCGGCGACAACTATGGAACCTTGAAATCAAATTTAAATACAGTATTAGTGATTGATGATCTTCGATTCGTCTTAATGGAAGAATGTCCACCTAACCCTGGCCCGACCGGAACTCTAGTAAATCGAAACGTCTTTGCTAGATGGACTAGAGCCAATGATAAGGAAAAGGTCTTCATCCTGGCAAGCATAAGTGATGTTCTGTCTAAAAAGCATGAGGACATGCCTACGACCAAGGAAATAATGGACTCATTGCAGGCGATGTTTGGACAGTCGTCCTCATCCCTTCGACATGAGGCCCTCACAGAATTTTAACAACCTATATTAAAACTATATGTTATTAGAAAGATTGGTTCAGAGTGGACTTCTAAATGAGTTAGAGGATGACTCATTACCACCCCGTGAGTTCTGCCTAGAAGGTAAAATGACCAAACGACCTTTCTCTGAAAAAGGTCAAAGAGCCAAAGAAACTCTGGAGCCTATACACTCAAACCTATGTGGTCCTATGAATTTTAAAGCAAAAGGAGGATATGAATATTTCATCAGTTTCATTGATGATTATTCAAGATATATGTATCTTTACCTAATGGTTCATAAGTCAGAAGCTCTTGAAAAATTTAAAGAGTATAAAGCTGAAGTTGAAAATAAATTAGGTAAAACAATTAAAACTCTATGATCTGATCGAGGAGGAGAGTACATGGATTTAAAATTCCAAGACTACTTGATAAAACATGGAATTTCCTCTCAACTCTCAGCACCTGGTACACCACAAAAGAATGGTGTATCAGAAAGGAGAAACAGAACCTTATTAGATATGGTTCAGTCGATGATGAGTTATGCTCAACTACCTGATTCGTTTTAGGGTTTTGTAGTGGAAACCGTTGTATATATTCTAAACAAGGTTCCCTCCAAAAGTGTTCCAAAAACACCTTACGACTTATGGAGAGGACGTAAAGGGAGTTTACGACACTTTCAGAATTTGGGGATGTCTGACACATGTGTTTGTGCAAAATCCAAAGAAATTTGAACAATGTTCAAGAATATGTCTATTTGTAGGATACCCTAATGAAAAAAAAAGGAGGTCTATTTTATGATCATTTGATAATGAAAACTAGAGCTTAGTTCTATCTCAAAAAGTGCCACCATCACAACCGAATTGTTTTCTAGTCATAGGTTTTCCATTAGTCTTTTTCTTTACAGAATTTTCTTAAGTCTAAATTTCCTCGTGTTTAACCTTTCTAACACACTAGGAGAGTTTAGCCTTAAAGTTTTGAAAAAGAAAAAGTCTGAGGAAAACTAGACTCCAAAATTAGAGAATTAAAGATTTAATAAAAATCTCTTATCCTTAAATTTCAAGAAATCTAATTTATCAACTTAACGGCTAACAATAATGCTTGATACAAATTCTAGGGAATAAACCTAAGTGATCAAGAATTAGCTCAATTTTATAACGCGGGGCGTTACATAAACTCACTTTTTATTGCTCAAGGATATGCCTTATCCACACCATTTGACTTTGTCTTTATATAAAACTTTTTCTCCTAATATAATCAATTTGATGATGAATTTCTAAAACTAAAATTAGCTAAATATAGTAGTTCGTAATGTTTAAATTGTTTGACATTCTATAAAAAAAACCATTTCTTCTATATATAGACTATACTATTTTTCTTGCGATAGTTAACAATATGGCTCACCTTTCTATATTTCTTAAAATTGTAACTAAGTTCATTCAATTCTCTTTGAAACTACAAAGGAAGACTCGTTAATGCTCTCCTAGTCTCAAAATTTCCTTGAGATCTTCAAATAAACTTATAATTATTTTACACATGCTTAGTAATTTCGTTTTCTTTATTGAAATATTTGTGATATTCAAAATTGTTGTATGTTATAAATTTAGTTCATCCACTTTTACTATTGTGTCAAAGTTGCAACGATTATAATTTATTTAATATGCTTATAAACTTTCAATTTTGTGTTAATGAGTCACATATATATTAATGCGTTATTTAATTATGCTTCTGGAATAAATAATAGAAACGAGATTGAAATATTATGTTGGGACTAACACCCAAGAACTCTAAACACAAATATTTTGAGTTTAAATTAGATACTCAACACAAAAAAAAAAAAGTTTACTTAGTTAAACCGTTTAAATATCATTTCGTAGCCAACGGTTTTATAAATGCAAAACATATACTACGAAGTGAACTGTAGTTCTTTAAGGATGTTATACGAATGGACTAACTTTTTTGCGTAGGGAATTGGATGATTCAAGGTAAGAACACAAGTGATGATTCATGTTTGTGTCTAAAAGTATAGAGTTGCAAGAAGTTCCAAATTATTAATAGTTTTTGAATATTCATATTTTTTTAATAGTAGTAGCCATTATGAGAATTGATATTGGAAGTAAATTAAAGTGAATAGCTTTTAAAATTGCCTTTGATTGGTGAAAGTTCGTAGTTTCTTAGCCATGTGACCAGGGGCGGATCCACGTTGGGGCCACGGGGGCACGCGCCCCTTGAATTTATCGAAATATATATATGTATAGTATATTCCAATTAAAGTTACAAAATCAAAATGTGGTTCATTTGTCGAGGTGGGGCACAAGTATGTTGTTTGGGGTGTGCCAGGAGGTCTTAGGTTCGAGACAAGCGTTCGTGTGTGTGCCTTTTCTTTTTCTTTTTTGGTTTTTTTTAAGTGTTAACCTTTTTCTTTTTGGTTTTGTTTCAATTTTCAATTTGGTTTTGTTTTTGTTTCAATTTTTTTTTTTTAAGTCTTAACCTTTTTTCTTTTTGGTTTTGTTTCAATTTTCAATTTTTAAATTATAATAATATTATTAATTAAAATCGGTTAAAATTAAGTTTATCTTTGGAAAATTGTAATGGGTAGCAAAAAATATTAGGACATTTGCAAATTTAACTATGCTTTTTGAGATTTGCAAATATAGCAAAAAGTTTAAAATCTGATTTTCGCTTATTTTATTATTCCAGTTTTACCCTTGGTATATCAATTGTATATTAGTAGTATATCAGACAATATACTGTATATTTATTGATATATGAGATATAAAGTATATGAGTGTACTGATATACCAAATTTGATATACTTGAATGAATACAATTATATATCTAATATATACTTGATTTGATTAATGTAACCTATGATATACCTGAGTATTGATATAAGAATGATATATCTGATACATGAAATGTTACTTTTCTTTACTTATATTTGTTATGTTTCATTTTCTTTTTATTGAATTGTGTTGTGTTATTTACGTATTTTAAACGAAATGTTTGTTTTTATAACATAAAATGTTTGTCTTATATACTTGTTATGAACGTTGATATACCATTGATATACCTCTTTGATTATACTACTCAAATTATCAATAACATTGATATACTTGATTATGTGTGACAAAATATATCAACGATAGACTTTATTTTAAAAAAAAAACATTAATATATATTTTTAATTATCAGTAACATACTTTATTTTAAGTATATTTTCTATATTGAATATGAACTGCTGATATACTGTTGATATATAATTCATATTAGGAATACCATTTCACTGATATATCAGAGTATATTAGTAGTATATGTACTCCAATTTAGGTATATCTGATATAATGAATATAAAATAATGAATAAGATTTATCTGATATGATGAATATAAAATAACGAATATATTCATATTAGGAATATCATTCCACTGATATACCATAGTAAATTATATCGGTTGTATATGAGATATATTTCATTTAAGTATATTAGTAGTATATCAACAATATATCTGATGTATTTTATTTTTGGTATATCAGTAGTATATCAACAGTATATTTGATATACCACTGATATACTTCATAACAGTAAAACACGGGAAAATTTTGGAAAGGTTATTTTTGACTTTTTCTATTCACGTTTTGGGTTGGGCTGAATTTTTTTGCTATAATTGCAAACCTCGAAAAGTGAAGACACGCTTGCAAATTCAATTTCCTCTTTTGCTATTGTTGCAACCACCCCTTTATCTTTTCATTTTACACATTTGTATACAAATATGAAAACAAAAAGCAAAAGCATAATCATTATTAAATTATTTTAGAAAATTTAATTGAAAAAGAAAAACTTTATCCTATTTTTTTAAAAAAATCTTAAATATTTCAAGTTTTATTCTTTGCGGTGGATAGTTCTAAATTTATTATATAATTTTGTAAGTAATATTACTTAATCTAAATTGAACACTTAATTTTTTAAAAATGTTGAATGCATGTGTTAAGGACCTATTGAATACAAAATTACAACTTTATGTATCTACTGGACACAAAATTAAAAATTCACCGACTTATTAGACATTTTTTTAAGTTTACGAACCATATAGACCCAAAATCTAAAAGTGTAAGACTAAACTTGTAATTTAACTTAATATGAACTTGTGCCCCCCAACATAAAATTTTGGATCCGCCACTGCATGTGACATACGTTTTCATTAGTCAGTAAATGTTTAGAATCCATCCAATGAACTTTACGTAGTGTAACGCCCCAGGTTTTCCAACTCTTAGCCTAGAGACGCTACTTCATCCCTTAAAACCTTATCTATGGAACTGAACCACTTAAACCGGATGTACCGAAAATTTCGGCAGCATAACGACATAAAATGACCTGAACCAAAATTTTATTACACCTGATATAAATATAAACACTTCTAAACCATGCAACAAGCCAATCTCCACCAAACTACAGCCAGAATTCACAACCTATCTCCTCTAGACAAAACATTCTTTATCAACATCTGCAATAATTTGAATCCACGCAGCGGAACTTAAAGACAACTCATTAACGAAAGTGCAAGCTATTCCACTAGCTAAACATCTTATTAACTTATATCACACAATAGAACTCAATATTCACCAGCTCTAAATCCAAAAAGTGACAACTAACAGTTTCATTTCAAAAACCATAAAACAATAGAACTAACCTTAGGTCCATAGACCAAACCATTAAACCAAGACCCACCAACAGATCCACAATCCACAAAACTAAACTAGTCTACTCCAGCATGACAAAAATAATGGAAATTATAACCAACTCTAGCCTATCAACCCATACGGAAGAAGCCAAACGCCCTAGGGTTACTCCTCGTGGTTCTCCTCTTCCTCACCAGGATCCAGCTCATCAACGTAACCTGCAACATCTAAAATGTTGGGGGGAAGATGGGGAAGGGGGTATCAGTACAACCGTGGTACTGGTAAGCAGCTCACACTTACCAAACCACAAACAACAAACAACGCAATCAACATGCTTTACACACGCATCCAACATGCTTTCACAACCACGAATATCCAACAAGCTACTAAGTCATAAACTAACAATATGCTCAGAAACCACAAACTCGTGCAAATGCAACACACTATGCAACACACGCACTAGACTCCACATGATTTCCGCATCATGCTCCGCTACTACATGATTTCCGCGTCATGCTCCGCTACACATGAATTCCGCGCCATGTGCTGCGCTACTTACATGATTTCCACGTCATGCTCCGCTACACATGAATTCCGCACCATGTGCTGTGCTACTTACATGATTTCCGCGTCATGCTCCGCACCTACCCCACATGAATTTCGCGCCATGTGTTGCGCCACTCTTACGTGATTTCCGCGTCACGCTCCGCTACACATGAATTCCACACCATGTGTTGTGCCTCACACCCGACTCATGCTACACATCCCCCATGCAACATGCAAGCCAGACTCAACATGCTTGACTCAACAGTCACTAAGCCTAAGACAAGTACCTATCATGCTTGTACTTCTTAAGCGTACAGGTCTCAAGCAATGCAATAAACACAATCCAAGTTTAACATAACAATTACAATGTTCACAAGTGTATACATAACATTTCATTCTCAGCATATATATAAGGAAAGCGGATAACAAACAAACATGCTTCAGGCAGTCAAACAAGTTTAGTAAGTAGAAACTACTTACCAAAGACTTTTACAAACCAACGTTAGCTGGAATGGCACGACACGCTCCCACAACAAGCTTCCGGCTACAAACAAGTTACCAACTATTAAAGGAAGTCTATACTAAAGAAAAGCACCCTAAAAACATGCTGCTAAGGGCGGGACCGAACCAATAACGGTTTGTTTTCCTTGCTGGACAGCATCTAAACATAACCCGAATTGAGAGCCCAACACCATTAAACCATGGGCAACCACATTTAAAGCGTTACGGGAGGTGGGTATTTGTTAGTTGACGATATTAAGGCTATTCAGCCACTGGACAACAAGCAACAACCACCTAAAACGCACGAACGACATTCTACAGGCTCCTAAAGCTCAGGCAATGCACTTAAGGCCTTGATAACTAATGAGACTTGGCTTAGCATGATTTTTAAGCTACGGATAGCAAGTAAAAGCTCACTTAAACCATACTTTAAGAACCTATTAAGGGTCGGGCCAAGCTATATAGAAGAAAAGATTAAATGGGCATTGATGAACTATAAGAATTTAACCAAAATAGCCATGATACCTCATTTAAGAACATAAACTATGACCTATAACGATTGGGGCGACACTTAAGAGCCTAGATATGCAATGAGCATCAACTAACACGTGCTTCTAAGGCTTGAATAACTATTGGGCAGTGATCTAAAACATGCTTTAAAGCTAGGACAACTAAAGGGGCAGCAAGAAACCTTACCAAACGGACTGGCTTTCACGAAAGGCGGGTTATTCTAACCTCTAACAACGTGTTAGAACGCTCCTTGGGCAATGGGTATCCAAGCTGAAGTGTTTCGAACCTTATTGAACACTTAGACGGCGCTGCACATCAGAACATTGAACACAATTAAACCTTTCAGCACCAAAAACTAATGGGTAATCAAATTTAAGCTTCAACCAAGAGTGGGTAAAGCATAAACTTACCACCCGGAGCGACCCAAGGCCAGACGACACCAAAAACAGCCAAGAACACTGCTGGACAGAGGTGGAATCGGCTGAAACGAGGTCGACGAGACTCCGAATCGCCAAGCACGCGAGATCTAACAACACCAAATCCATAGGAACTTAGATCAAGCCTTAAACCACATGAAAAAGGAAAGGAAAGAGGCTTACCCACGAGTTCTAAGGCTTAAACGCGAAGAAGACGGGGCTTCAAGGTGCTGTCCGCGCAAGATCTATTCAATACGAACAAGGAGGAGTTAGATCGGGCCTTAAATCACCTATATCGAGGGGAAGAAGACTTACCCACAAGGTTTTCTTGCTGAAAACGGAAGGATAAGAGAGAGATTCGAATCTTGAACCCACGAAACAAAGAGAACAGACGCGCGGCTGCAAGGGAAAACGGCAGCAGCGACTGAGCTAGGCGGCGGCGCTGCAAGCGGCGACACGAGCTATCCGCGAGAGAGAGAGGGAGAGTTCGCGGATGGAGGCGGCGCGAAGAGAGAGAGACGGCACGAACTGGGGCAGCGACTCAACGACGGCGGCGGCACGCGAGCTCGAGCAGCGGCGGCGACACCCACGAGCAGGGAGGCGATGACGACCGAACGGCTTCAGGCGGCGACACTCACAAGGGGGTTGCACGCGCATGAGAGAAAGAGAGATGGAGAGGGATAGACTTAGGGCTTTTTTTTTCCTTCTTTCTATTTTTGAATACCTTTATCTTTTTCCTTAATAACAAAAAGCCCTAAAAATAACCATTCATTCAACCAAAACCCAAAAATCAGCGTATAATTTAAATTATAATGCTTACGCTTCTAAACCAACTCAGACCAAGCCTAACCAACTTTAGGGAGGGATTTGTATTTAATAACGTTAAATACCCAAACACTTTGGTTTAAAATTAAACCCCTAAGTTCAAGCCAAAATAGAATTTAATTTTCTTTCAATTCTAAACTCGGGACTTAAATTCACCCAAAGCGCACGGGGCGTTACGTAGAGCCTATTTGGAGCTTTTAGTTCATAACAAGAAGAGATTGATCATCACATGATTTTTAGAAATGAACAATTTTTGTACTTGTACAATATAATGTTTATTTTACAAACAAAAAAAGAAAAAAAAAAGTTTTCATGGGAAAAAGCAGGTCTTTAATAGATTTACAAAGTCAAAGAACATGTAAATGATGGTTTATGATGGTGCAATCTTTTATTGCAATCACTGTTACATCTTCGTTATTTTATTTACATGCTTTCATATAGGGCTTTTAGAAACTAGAATTTTGTATCAAATATGCATGTAGTTTTCAATGAGTTATGTTATACAATCATAGTGACTTACAAAGTTAAATAATGTGTTAAAGAATTTTTAAGACTCTACAACTCGTTATTACAATCACAATTACATCACCATCATTTTTTTGAATGCTTTTATGTATGGTTCAATATATATTACAAATTATTTTTATTAGACTATTTTTCACTCATTCAAAGTAGCAAGTATTATTTATACAAAATATGACCAATGCATGGTAAAATAAAGTAACTAATGTCTTCGTTGTTGATAGTTTTGTTTCTTTCATCTTATGTTTGATTTCCAAATTTTTTATGGATTTTTTAGGAGATTGACTATCATTTTTGTTATTAATTTGTCCTCATTTTAAATATTTTCTTTTCCTTTAAACAAAACGTAAATTATGATGTTTGTTGTCTATTGATGTATTCATTTCCTTCTTTTTTTAAAAAAATCATCATCACAACAACCTAATTGGACTCATCCGTCTTTCAATATTAGGAGATACAACATACTTAAGTTTGTTAATTATTGTCTCCATGTATATATACAAATATAGACAACAATACTGATTATATAGAAGTACTTCAAATTTTGTAAAATTTCCCGAACTTAACTTCAAGCAATGACAACTGTATATATTCAAACAATATAGAAACATACAATTTCATATCACATAAACAATATTATCCAATAATTATTCGTATTATTGATGTGGACTTTTCCTAACCGCAAGCGCACGGGTCAAGTAATAATAAAGTGTTCGTATATACGAGTGTCGTCCTCTGGATTGGATTTTTAAGCAAATCAAGTATTGTGAATAATCTCGCTTAATTTTATTTAAGGATTAAAAAGTGATGATTAAATGATAATAAAACCAAATCAAAGCAAGTAAAAAGAATGGAAATTCAATTGGGAAAACTACTTAGGGAATTGATTTCGCCGATTTAGTTTAGGATTGATTTTAAGGAGAAAGTTATTATGCACAATGAAATTATGAGCCAAAGACCCTTTAATCACAACTACCTCTCCCGAGTATAATTGATTCTCATGCAAATTAACCAACTTGATATCCCTATCTAAGTTTATTAACATGCAAGGCAATGAGATCTTTTAACCAATTCTAAAGTTAATCTAAAACCGTCACGAATTAGAAAATACACTTTAGTCATGCAATCTTGAATAAGTCTAAATCAAATCTCCTCTCCCGAGCTAGATTCGAAACTTAAATCATTCAACTAATGGCCAATTAATTAAAAGCATTAATTCAAGATTACAAACATAATAACATTGCATAACTTAAACCATAAATCAATCCATAAACTTAATCAACTACATCAATCCCTAAGCTACAAGTTTAGCTACTCATGAATAAAATTACAAGCTTGACTAAACATGTAAAAGGCATAAAATCTAGCTAGAGAGAAGTAAAAGGAAAGGAAACACTTAATGTCGTCGATCCCGGCACGTCCCCGTCTCGATATCCACGCCACTAAGTGAGATTCCCGGTCCTCGTCCTTGCTTCAGCTCCCACAGTAGGTCTCTAGTCGAAATTAGGGTTCAATTCTCTCAATTTGGCCTCCCCCAATCCGTAGCAAGTAAGAAAGATTAAATAGGGAAATTCTGTCGATAGCGTCGAGACGCTGCCTCTTATACGCGCCTTCTGAATAAGGGAAAAACGGTAGCGTCGGGACGCTTCCTATCACAGCGTCTCGACGCTGTGAGTCTGCCGCATCTTCTAATTAAGGAAACGTAGCGTCGAGACGCTCCAAGAGTGGCGTCTCGACGCTAATGGGTAGAATGCCCTCTCTTGGCTCCTTGTTACTTGAATCTTTTCGGTTCTTTGGCATCTTTTCACGTCCCGAACACCCGATTAACTCCTATTCCACGTTTTAGCTCTAATCAACGCTTTCCTACAAAATAAACAATTAAGCACAATAAAATGGCCCAATAATCATAAAAGACTAGCTAAATAAAATAAGGAAAAGTAGCTAGCTAAGCTCGCTATCAAATACCCCCAAACTTAAGCTTTTGCTAGTCCTCGAGCAAACTACGAATCATCATACAGTAGAAAAATGGATGCAACAATCATAACTCAATCCTCAAGGCTCAAAAGTCAATAACCAAGCAAGCAAGAGACATGTACATAAAGACCAATGAGGGAGACAAATTAAAATTTTTCCAAAATTAACTTGCACAAGCGAGATCTAACTCAACAAGATCAGACTCTACTAGCTTGGGATTGGATTATTAAACTCTCAGCTCATCTTCCCTCTACACTGGCACTAAGGTTTCACTAATGAGTTAATGCAACAAATTAGCTTGTTTATCTCCATACTTAGGTGCTTTTAATTAACAATTAAATTAAGCATGTATATGTGGCACTAGCTTTCACACACCCATTGCAGGGACCCTTAACCTGAGTTTTCTCTGGTTGGCCTAACTGATCACAACAGGGGTAGCTCTTTTTGCCTTAATCTTTATTAACCATTGCATTTTGCGCGCATAAGTCATGACTTTTTTTTTTCAACAATAACAACAAGAATGATTTTTCGTTATGAACATGATAAGCAGATATTCTTTTCTTTTCTCCTAAGCAAGATCAAACATGCTAATTTGCAAAAAAATTAACTCTTTAGCTCTACCCTACACCTATCGAGGTGACAACAAGCATATGAACCAAATAATTCGCTCCTAAGCATTCAAATCCAGATCTAGCCAAGACAGATACTCTACTCATGCAAGCCATCTCCTAGAAAAATTTTAAAAAGTCTCCCTTTTTGGGCACTTATGCTTACAACTCATAACAAGCTTGAAAGTTGACAAGAAAGCCTATCCTAGGACATCATAATCATGCAAAAGTAGCATCCAGAAAACAACCATACACATAATTCAAAGAAAGCTCAAAACTATAGCCCGAACTCAGATGCTCAAGGGCTCCACAAACATGCTAATCCACCCCCAAACTTAAAATATGCATTGTCCTCAAAGTATAAAGAAAAAAAGGCATAAACAAGCATGAGAACAATAAAAGAATGACAGGAGTGAACAATACTGGCCTGGAATGATGATGACTTCTTGCTTGAGAGCTTGGAATCTTGAAAGCTTGAAAGCAGAGGAGAGAAAGAAAACAAGACCTACAAAACAAAAACAAACAATAAATCAAAGACAAAAAGAAAACACACTAAACTTACTTGGGTTGCCTCCCATTTAGCTCGACGTGTTGAACGTGCTTCAAGGAGGCTTTTGTTCTGTGAATCCAACAGAGGTGCTCTTTCTTGCACCTTTTCTATAGCCCATGAAAAGCACTTCATCTTTAGAGTCTTCAACTGCTTTAAAGATTTCTTTTTCGTTCTTGACTCTAATAGTGAGCTCCCTGCGCTCAATATCTATAATCACTCGCCCAGTAGCGAGGAATGGTCTTCCTAATATAACAGGCATCGAAGGATTTTCTATCATGTCCATAACATATAAATCAATAGGGAGGAAAAATCTACCTACTCTGATTAACACATTTTCTACAATACCAACTGGTTTCACCACAGATTGATCGGCCAATTGGAGCTTTACAGGAGTAGACTTAATCTCACCTATATCTAACTTTTTACACAACGATAGAGGAATGATATTAATGCTAGCACCTAAATCACATAATGCTCTGAAAGAATAAGTACCAAAACTACAAGGAACAGAAAAACTCCCTGGATCTGCTACTTTTTTAGGTACTTTCTGTTGTACTCTGGTGCTGCATGTGGAAGCAAGATAGACAGTGTCAACTTTCTTTTCTTTTCGCTTCTTTGCTAACCACTCCTTCATAAACCTGTTGTATTGTGGCATCTCTAATGCCTCTGCAAAAGGAATATTAATATTCAGATTCATAAAAGCATTCATAAATTTATCAAACTGAACCTGATTATTTTTTTTCTTCTTTTTCTTTTTCCTTTCTTTGGGAACCAACAGTGTGGGAGGAGGGATAGGAGGCTCAAGGTTAGGCTTTTCAGCCTCATCTGATGATGTGTCCTCCTCAGCTTCCCCTGTAGGCGTTTCATAGTCCTCAGATTCAGGTTCTTCTTCAGATTCCTCCTGGTGAACAGTGATTGCCTTACAGTACTCAATCTGAGTTTTCTCTTGTTCAGTTGGGGCCTTACCTTTATTCATGGTGCTTACAACATTCACCAACTGTCCCAGTTGAGTCTCAATGTTCTTTATAGCTGCATTGTGGCCATTCACTATTGAGTTGATGGCAATGACTGCCTCCTCTAATTTGGTTGTCCTGTTACTAGACTCTGCAATGAAAGCTCCAACAAGATCTTCTAACTTTTTATTATCTTGAGATTGAGGGGCAAAACCAGGGGGGTTAAGAACATTCTTAGTATTTGCATAAGAGAAATTTTCATGGTTCCTATTGTTAGGGTGATAATGTGTAGGTGTAGAATTATTATTATATCCCCTAAAATTAGAATTTGATACATACTGAACCTGCTCGATGGTCTCCTCCTGAGGTCTGGATGCTAAAGCAGTAGCTGCTTCAATTGATTGAGCACTCCCTGTACCTGAAAATTTCATAAAAGCATTAGCAAGGGAGGTCATCTGGGCCTGGAGTGCACTTACCTTGTCAACCTCAAACACTCCAGCAGCAATCTTTTTAGGTGTAGACCGCTCAGATGGCCACTGATAGCTGTTGGTAGCCATATCCTCTAAAAGTGTGCGAGCGTTTTCCACGGTCTTGGACAACAGAGTCCCACCTGCAGCTGCATCAACAATCGTTTTTGTACTAGGAGTTAAACCATTATAGAACAATTGTACCTGAAGCCAATCGGGGTAACCATGCTGATGACACTTCCTCAGTAGCTCTTTGAATCTCTCCCAAGCTTCGAACAGCTGCTCATCATATTGTTGTTGGAATGTCCCAATCTCGGTCCTCAGCTTGACCTTCTTTGCAGGAGGGAAAAATTTCTTCAGAAAGGCCTGGACCAAAGCATCCCAGGTGGTGATGCTCCCAGGGGTAATAGACTGCAACCAATCTCGTGCTTTATCCTGCAAAGAAAAGGGAAATAAACGTAAGCGAATAGCATCCTCAGACACTCCACTAATCTTTACCGTCCCACAAATATCTAAAAATGATTTAAGATGAGAATTTGGATCCTCGGTGGGCGATCCCCTATAAGCACAATCTCGAGCCATCTGAATGAGACCGGTCTTCAGCTCAAAGTTGTTGGCATTAATCAGGGCATAGACAATCCCCGACTGTTGCCCCTGAAACACGGGCTGAAAGTAGTCTCTAATCGGCCTAGGCTCCTCAGGTTGATTTTGGTCAGCCATTTGAACGTTTTCTCTATTCTCCCTTCGAAGCCTATGGATGGTTCTTTCTATCTCGGGATCCAAAGGTGCTAAAATTAAATTTTTATCTCTACGCATAAACAAACAAAACTACCCTAAAAAGGAAAGAAAATAATTATGGAAAGTAACACAGAAAAAAAAACAACTAATCTAAATATGGAAAATATAATCTAGAAAAGGAAACAAAATAGCCTAATATGGAATGCAAAAATAGATATGGCAAAACACAAATAAGGAAACTAATCTAGAAAATCAAATATGGAAAGCAAAACAAATAAGGAAAAAAGATGTAAACAACAAAAAAAATAAAAATACACCCTAAATTAAGATCAAACAATTTTTCCACAATATCAATCTAACTAAATGTGCCAATCCCCGGCAACGGTGCCAAAAACTTGATGTGGACTTTTCCTAACCGCAAGCGCACGGGTCAAGTAATAATAAAGTGTTCGTATATACGAGTGTCGTCCTCTGGATTGGATTTTTAAGCAAATCAAGTATTGTGAATAATCTCGCTTAATTTTATTTAAGGATTAAAAAGTGATGATTAAATGATAATAAAACCAAATCAAAGCAAGTAAAAAGAATGGAAATTCAATTGGGAAAACTACTTAGGGAATTGATTTCGCCGATTTAGTTTAGGATTGATTTTAAGGAGAAAGTTATTATGCACAATGAAATTATGAGCCAAAGACCCTTTAATCCCAACTACCTCTCCCGAGTATAATTGATTCTCATGCAAATTAACCAACTTGATATCCCTATCTAAGTTTATTAACATGCAAGGCAATGAGATCTTTTAACAAATTCTAAAGTTAATCTAAAACCGTCACGAATTAGAAAATACACTTTAGTCATGCAATCTTGAATAAGTCTAAATCAAATCTCCTCTCCCGAGCTAGACTCGAAACTTAAATCATTCAACTAATGGCCAATTAATTAAAAGCATTAATTCAAGATTACAAACATAATAACATTGCATAACTTAAACCATAAATCAATCCATAAACTTAATCAACTACATCAATCCCTAAGCTACAAGTTTAGCTACTCATGAATAAAATTACAAGCTTGACTAAACATGTAAAAGGCATAAAATCTAGCTAGAGAGAAGTAAAAGGAAAGGAAACACTTAATGTCGTCGATCCCAGCACGTCCCCGTCTCGATATCCACGCCACTAAGTGAGATTCCCGGTCCTCATCCTTGCTTCAGCTCCCACAGTAGGTCTCTAGTCGAAATTAGGGTTCAATTCTCTCAATTTGGCCTCCCCCAATCCGTAGCAAGTAAGAAAGATTAAATAGGGAAATTCTGTCGATAGCGTCTCGACGCTGCCTCTTATACGCGCCTTCTGAATAAGGGAAAATTGGTAGCGTCGGGACGCTTCCTATTACAGCGTCTCGACGCTGTGAGTCTGCCGCATCTTCTAATTAAGGAAACGTAGCGTCGAGACGCTCCAAGAGTGGCGTCTCAACGCTAATGGGCAGAATGCCCTCTCTTGGCTCCTTGTTACTTGAATCTTTTCGATTCTTTGGCATCTTTTCACGTCCCGAACACCCGATTAACTCCTATTCCACGTTTTAGCTCTAATCAACGCTTTCCTACAAAATAAACAATTAAGCACAATAAAATGGCCCAATAATCATAAAAGACTAGCTAAATAAAATAAGGAAAAGTAGCTAGCTAAGCTCGCTATCAATTATATATATATTTAGTAGTTGGATTGTGGTCTTTTTTTTTCCATTCTTCGTGCTAGTTATGGACATCAGGACTAGTTCTTGGTGGAGAATAATCCATTAGAACCATGTCGTTGTCGTTTGGCGGGGCCACACCACGATTTTCATAGACAAGATTCTCCAATCTTCTTCTACCTGTCTCTTGTACAAAACTTCGTCCAGCCAAAGAACCTAAAATTCAGGCATAAGTTGGGTTACTTGAATTTGTGAACAAAATAAACATTATGAAGTAAAAACAAAAATGTTAATGAGGAATGGAGACATAGGAATGTATTATTATTTGTGTCAATCATGATAATAATCCAACATAATTTATGGGTTTTTTTATTGTTACCTGTTGGTGTAATAACTAGCAAGAAAATCAAAAGAAAGTTGAGTAACTGAATGAGACATTTGCATGAAACTGATGCTGCTTTCTGAACCATCTTTTTGAAAATATGTAATATGATGCTTTTTGTTTTGCTAGTTTGATGGACCTTTTTTTTAATGGGTAAACTCACTTTTTATTGCTCAAGGATATGGCTTATTCACACCCGTTGGCTTTGTCTTTATATAAAAAAATTTCTCGTAATATAATCAATTTGACGATGAATTTCTAAAACTAAAAATGGCTAAATATGGTAGTTTGTAAGTTTAAATTGTTTGATATTATATAAAAACAGTTCTTCTATATATAGACTATACTATTTTTCTTGTAATAGTTAACAATACCGTTCAACTTTCTATATTTCTTAAAATTGTTACAAAGTTAATTAAATTCTCTTTGAAACTACAAAGGTAGACCCGTTAACGCTCTCCTTGTCTTGAAATTTCCTTGAGATCTACATATAAACTTATAATTATTTTACACATGTTTAGTAATTTCGTTTTCTTTATTGAAATATTTGTGATATTCAAAATTGTTGTATGTTATAAGTTTAGTTCATCCACTTTTACTATTGTGTCAAAGTTGCGACGATTATAATTTATTTAATATGATTATAAACTTTCAATTATCTCTTTAATGAGCTATATATATTAATGCGTTATTTAATTATGCTTGTGGAATAGTAATAGAAACAAGATTGAAATATTATATTCGGACTAACACCCCAGAACTTTTAACACAAATATTTTGACTTTAAATTAGATACTCAACACTAAAAAGAAGTTTGTTTAGTTAAACCATTTAAATATCATTTCATAGAAAACGGTTTTATAAATGCAAAACATATAGTACTGATAGGACCAAATTAGCCCTATTTATTTGTTTTCAATCTAAGCCCTTTAGAGTGCACTTTACGTTTTATTTGTCTATTTTGTAGATTATTTGTGCATTTAGGGCAACAGGGATGAAATAAAAAGATTGGAGCTAATTCGGACAATTTAGAGACTTTTCGAGATAACTTGAGGGCCATGGATCTTGGGGAAGTGAGAAGATCGTGAGGATCGTGATGAGCCCGGAGAATGGTTCCAAGGAGTCAAAGGTTCGAGACTTGATTGATGCAAGTAACAAAGAAGAATTAAAGAATGAAGCACGCTGGAAGAAGGCCAAGCGTCGAGCTGCTGGCCCATTTCCGAACTCTAGGCTTGGAGGGCACGACGTCTCGACGCCATGATTAAAATTCTATATAAACCCTCATTTTATTTTGTCCTTAGGGTGTGGTGGAGAGTTGTAATTTTTGGTTTTTCTCTCGGATTCCTCTATCTTTCACGCCTCGAACTCAAGGTTGTTTGTTTTCTTATTGATTCCTCTTGTATTTCATAATTATTATAGCATAGAGTCGGGGATTTTAGTCGGCTTTATCGTCGTCTAAACCCGTTGACGCCGATTGGATGATTATTGGGTTATAGAATGTATTTCTTTGTGAGTTCCATGTACTGAATGTCTCTTTGATTTCATATTGCAAATGTATTTTGGATTCAATATGTATAATTAGCATGTGCAGTAGGTTAGATTGACGCCCTAACTCGCAGCTCGTATAATAATAATATGCTAAAAAATTAGTTTCCAAGTAGCTAATGGATAATTGGTACAATAGTTAGCACATAGACTAATTTGTGGGCACAGGTCCCAAGAGTAGACTCTGACTTCGTTGTTTGACACGATAGGTCTAGGATCCAAAACAGCGTTAGAAGTAATCTAGGCCTAAATATTTCTAATGTCCTAATCAATCCTCTAGACATTAAGGCAATTGTTTGATTGTTTGATTTGATGGTTCAATCAGATTAATTGTGTAACGACCCACCTTCTCATGACAAATTCCTAAGGTCGTTACCACATACACGCCTAATTACTTTTAGGAGAAAGCTTATTTTGAAATAAGCTTTAATACAAAACATTTGAGATTTTAAAGAAAGGAAACCTTTCGGCCTGGGATCCCAAATGTTTCAAGAAACTTGCAAAAACTTCATTAAAACAGAGGCTTTCTAAAAACAATATACATACATATTTAAACCATTAAAAACAACAATTTACAAATCTGAATAAAAGAAAAATGAGGAACTAAACTACGCGGAAGTAACGTTCACATATTTTCCATGGCTCGTCAGTAGCAATCTGTCACACACTTTATATGTCTCTGCTCGTACCTGAAAGGAAACATTTTGAAAAGAATGAGTATTATAAATACTCAGTAAGTAACACTACTATCAGGAGGAGATTTACAAGCATTACATGGATATTTGGAGGTTAGTTGCAATTAAAGGGCCTAATAGTCATTTCATTTCATTTCATTTATCATGACGTACGGGTCACGTGGACAATTAACCAGCCTGTCACATGCTTACCAACTCACTGGAGGTACACAAGCGGGAATCGCGAGAGATCTCTACTCCTACTGATGGTAGAAGGCACCCAGTCAGTGAAGCCAAGTCTCACCCATCAAGGCACCTATGTGTGCATAGCACTATAACTACCAACTCACTGGTGGGGCATCCATGGGTTTGTAGTCGGAACTTTACTCCAATAGATAGTAGATGGCACCTAGTCTGTGAAGCCGAGTCCAGCCCATTTAGCTCCTCATCTCAATCTATAAACATTTCAGTCCTAGGTGTTTAATTGCCATGGTCCCTACTGGAATAAGTAACCTATCCTCATTTCGTTATAGGACCCTTGTTAACAGAGTCTGATTTAACTTGCAACCTAACCATCAAGTTTCTTTCCCATAAAGGTCTCTGAAGGGCTAATTTCACATGTTTTAACTACCTCGCCTTTCATCTCATTCAAGCATATATATCATAACCAACATCCATAACACTAAATAGAAAAGGCATATGCATATTTTAAACAGCCAGTAGTCAATATTAGCACATCGTAATCCAAGTGATATCACAAAACTTAGCCTCATTATTCCCTGTAATGCTACCGAAAAATTCTGCAGCACAACGACGTTCGTATAACTGACCTCAAATTTCTTATCACCTGTAAACACGAGTATACACTTCTATATTCTGAACTGCCCAACTACAAACTTCTACAACACTTCCAATCAATAGAATAGACTCCGAACTTCCACAAAACAAAGCGAGTTAGGTCACGCATCCACAACTCAACCATATAAACATCCTATCTTCCCCAACATAGAGCAGTCAAAGCATTCAAGGTTTACCCAAGCATAACATTTCATACTTACCAACACAAAACATTCCGAGCATTCAATAGTGACCAAAACACGCATAACAAGAAGATTTAGTATCACTAGAACACACAATATCACATTCCATATTCCAACCGTACATAATCGATGTCTCTTGTTTTATAATAGTTAAGGCAAGTAACAATTCATAATAAATAGCCTAGCCTAGCCAAGGCTTTCGAAGTAGTAAGGTTACTTACATAGTCAAATAATGTTTGCCAAATGCTAATTTAGCTTCTTAGCTCCCAAGGCCTTTAATCAATCTACACAAGGTGAAAAGAATTCTTAAACTAAAAGGAGATTATTGCAATCATACAACTAGGAGCCAAATAATCATGGAGATACATTTCACACCCAAAACTCACCAAAATAGAACCTTAAGCTTGTTGTCCGGGTTCTAAATTTTGCTCCAAATCGAAAAATCTGCCTCCAAATACTATGGGTACCTTAAAATCAATAGCTATAGTCAATGGGTATTTGATTACACACCATAACCAACCCAAATTCATCTTAGAAACTCTTACCCACTACTAGAAATATTCATGTCCACTGGAAATCAAATACCCATTGTCTGAAACGTTGAAAATCAAAAGAAGAGCTTGCTGAACAAGTTCTAAACATTAGTGGGTATATGATTAAACACTAAAATCAAACCGAAAAGCTTTCAATCTTACTTACCCAAAGCCAAAGCTGCTGGAAAATTGTAAAAACGACCCAAAAACGTTGCTCTCCCACCACTTGCACAACGCGGCGACGACGATGGCAGAGCAAACGACGGCGAGCGTGAATGTAGGGTGGTGCGGCGACAGGCGATGGCGGAGGGGCGACGACGTGCAGATCTGCAACGGAGAAGGAAAACGACGCGCTGTAGACCGAGAGAGGGAGAAAGAGAGTGAGACCGAGAGAGAGAGCCACACGGGAGAGAAATCTGAGAGGAAGAACTCACCAGCAGCTCGCGACGATTGACGACGACAAGAGAACGGCGGAGAGGCGGCGATGTGCGACGGAAGGGGGCAGCTCGCGTGCTGCTGCAGTCGAGAGGGAGAGAGGTTGTGAGAGTGGGAGCGTGAGAGAGGGATGAAAATCGTGGAGAGAGAAATTTGACCCCCTTTTTTTTCCTAGTCTTTACTGAAAAAATTGGGGGGGAAAAGTCCCCCCATTTCCCTCTTTTTTTTTTTTTTTTTTTTTTTTAATTTGGGTTGTTACATCATACTAACCTTAAAAGAGCTTTCGTCCTCGAAAGTAGCTAGTCCTTAAACAAGTCTTGGTACTAGCCCTCATTTCACATTCTCTCTCTCAAGTCGCTTCCTTTGTTCTCTGATTCCATTATAGTACTTTTACCAAATCAAGTATTTGATCCCTTAGCACAATAGTTCTTTAAGCCATAATCCTAACATTTGTTTCCCTCATACCAAATTCTCATGTTGAAATTTCTAAATCTGACATATTGGAAGGGTTCTCGCTACACTTTCTTAACAATGACACATGAACCATGTAACGTCCCGAAAAAATTCGGCAGCATAACGACGTAACTACAATAACTACCAAATTTTATTTTGCACCAGATACACAAGATTAACACACTTCTATAACCAGATTGATCCATACCACTTGAGAACAACATCACATACCAAAACTTCTAAATAATAAAGACTAGTCAGACCTCGCGTCAAACATAACATGATTAAGTCAAAAAGGCCACAACACCTATGAGAAAGACATTGTACTTATTACACATTCAAGAGCATCTCAAGGCACATGACAAGACTAATAAACCTCAATGCAAAAACTCTACGGTAAAACAGCAGCCAAAACTACCACAAATCTCTACTCAACATCCAAAATAACAGATCAACAGAACGAAATGCATTAGCCAACCAGAGACCACATTAACTCAACTATTAAAAACTAAAACGGCTACTAGCTATTGATCTCTTCCTCAAGCCTCCTTTCCTCACCACCAAACCTTAGGAAGACTTAATTCACTTGCAACATTGATGTTTGGGAGGGACTCAAACCTCTAACCTCTTAGTCAAGGATACTTTTCAATTACTGCAAAGCTACTCTCACTTCCACATGATGGGTTGCCTTACAAGGGAAAAAATGTGAAAACTTTGTTAGATGGTAAAAAATTATCCAAATTGTTATATAACATTCCATTGACCTTGGTAGCCCTATAGCAAAGTTCACAACAACATTTTTATTTTAAACCCTTGTGTATCTTGGTTGCTTAAGAAAGGTGTTTTATGTGTTTCTTTTAACAACTCTTTATAAAATGGGTAATCCATTGGGACAAATAGTCTCCCTTGGTACTTAAAAAACGAGCACTAGTGAAGGTAAGGTCTCATTGACCTATCTCTCTCAGGTAATTACCATTTTAGGTCCTTTTGTTGGGCATCAACAATTTGCTGTCTTAAACTAGGCAGAATTGAGAGTTGAGCCAACCATGCTTAGGTATCTTCCTCTGACAACTTGATTTCTAGACGGTCAAACTCTTCTTGCAATGGACTAGGAGATGCAACCAAGGATATCATACTTGTCGTACTCCTACTATTGCATTAGTTACCACATTCTCCTTGTTAGGCTGATCTCACAATCACAATCCTTCATCTTGCCTTATGTTGAGTCCTTCCTACATGAGGGAGTGCTTCATATTCCTATGAATGGTGAGTGCCTTAAGCTCTTTTCGCATTTTCACTTAACGTGGAAGTGGTGATTTCTGTGAGTCAACTGTGTTCTGAGCCGGAAATGTTCTAAACAAAACTTCACATAGTATCTTGCTATACTAAGAAAGATTCAAATTTCTGTCACGATATTAAGTCTAGACCAATTACAGCTACCTCCACTTCTAAAAGGTCTATTGCGTTCGGAATAGAGAACTTACAATAATACAATGTGCATTCACCGAAAATTGAGAAACAAGAATAAATCTATTAAGAGAAAGATTCATTCGAACATTGTCCCTTTTTCATGGGAATTTACCCATCACAATATTACCATTGATAGCCACGTGCTTGAGAAGGAAAATTTGCCCAGTCGCAATTCATACTTAAAAATTTTGGCATATAGCTCGCTACTTCTCAAGGTCGTCTAAACTTGCCTAAGATACTCATAATGATTCTACTTGGTTCTAGGGATGGCCTTTGGAGATATTAACCTCCCCCATCCACAACTGATGGTATCCCGAGTATAAACTTGCCCCTTTTAGAATACCTTTTGCTCCTTGAAGTTGGTCATAAATTATTCATGCGAGAAGAGAAAACTTGCTCTTTATTGTCCTTTATTCAACTCTTGTCAATCGAAACATAGCCACAATAGATCCATCTTTCTTCTTATCAAACAAAACTCTTGTCATTCTTATATCTATGGACTTCCTCGACTTCGTTGAGTTGAGGCCACCTAATATGAAGTTTTAGGAATGAGAGTTGTTCCCAACTCAGACTCTTTGATGAGGTCTACCTCTCATGCCGATGGTAAACTTGGAAGGTCCAACCCACTTTATCTAATACAACCAAATCTCTTCCATTCATTTCAAGTCGGCTTAGTTTCTCGTCCCAATCAAAGTGATGGCTTCATTGGTTTCTTGTACTAATTTGATTCCAAAGTCAAAATCTCTCAAATTTCGACAACACACCCGACAATCTACATGTTCACTAATAAAGCCTCAAATTTCCCTTTCAATAGTTCTTTGGGAACCATTGTCAACAGTCTGCACCAACTAGAAGTTTCTTCCAACTCCGAACTAAGATAAATGTTTGTCAAAGAACTCTTGCATTATCTAGTTTGTCCTAGCTTGATCCTTTGCTTTTGGAGGAAAATTCTCAAACTAAAGTCGAGCTTCATATCCAACGCCTCTTATACAATTTCACTCCATCTACACATACAAGGGTTCTAACTTTCTAATAGTAACAAGATTCCTTGCACCCATTTTAAGGACTTCTAAACACAAACCCCATAATAAAAATCAAGCCATACTCATGATCTTGGAGTCTAAACATTTTAATTTCTTTTGTCTCCCAAGATAGCAAAACTTTTCCATACTACTTTTCATTTTCTCAAATATATGTATATATATATATATATATATAGTAATCAAACTTATGATGTCGCCCTTCACTTTTCGAGTGAGAAATACCTTCAAGACAAAAAAGCATGTCTCCACCTATAATATTTTCATAGATCTTTCATTTGGAGTTCTAAAATGAACCTATGGGGAGATTTTGCTTAATTACGTGGCCTTGTTTTTAAAAGCTCAAAAATTTTATCTCGGTCTTATTGAACTGGGGCCTCTTCATCATAACAACGGAATGAATCAAATCAAAGCTGCTCAAAATATTTGGAGAAGTAACTTTTCGGTTCAAACCCATAACTCATTTTTTTTTTGCATTTTGAAACTCATGTATTTTTTTTCAAGCTATTTAACTTTCTTTGTCGACCACACCAACAAAGATAGGCAACCTAAGAGAATTCCTCATATTATCATTCATACAACGCCTCTTCATTTTTCATTCTTTTAGGAGTGTCTCATAAAAATCCAAAAATACCTTACAAGTTCGCCCAAACATTGAACTCCACAAGAGTAGTCATGATGTATTGCTCCTTCAAAGGTTTTACTCAAGAGACACCATCTTTGATATTTCGTGACCTTTGGAAAGCAATACTCTCTCGAGATTTTCTTTTCTTTCTTTGTCCTTACTGACTACTTTAATCTAACACTTAAGCATACACTTCATGATGGTAAAGATTCCTTTAAGCCCTAAACACTTTCATTTCCACAATAATACATAACAACAAGCATCACATTCATAAATCCATTCTCCCTTTTTTTTCCTTTCTTCACATAACATAAACATTGACATACTTGGCGGTGATCGGATGCTTGCTGATAAGCCATGGAGATACCTAAGGTTTACGATGTAAACCAGTCTACAGAACCTATAACCTAGAGCTCTGATACCAATTGTAACGACCCACCTTCTCATGACAAATTCCTAGGGTCGTTACCACATACATGCCTAATTACTTTTAGGAGAATGCTTATTTTGAAATAAGCTTTAATACAAAATATTTGAGATTTTAAAGAAAGGAAACCTTTCGGCCTGGGATCCAAAATGTTTCAAGAAACTTGCAAAAACTTCATTCAAACAGAGGCTTTCTAAAAACAATATACAAATATATTTAAAACCTTAAAAACCACAATTTACAAATCTGACTAAAAGAAAAATGAGGAACTAAACTACGCGGAAGTAACGTTCACATATTTTCCATGGCTCGTTAGTAGCAATCTATCACACGCTTTATATGTCTTTGCTCGTATCTGAAAGGAAACATTTTGAAAAGAATGAGTATTCAAAATACTCAGTAAGTAACACTACTATTAGGAGGAGATTTACAAGCATTACATGGATATTTGGAGATTAGTTGCTATTAAAGGGCCTAATAGTCATTTCATTTCATTTCATTTCATTTATCATGACATACGGGTCACGTGGACAATTAATCAGCCTGTCACATCCTTACCAACTCACTGGAGGTACATAAGTGGGAATCGCGATAGATCTCTACTCCTACTGATGGTAGAAGGCACCCAGTCAGTGAAGCCAAGTCTCACCCATCAAGGCACCTATGTGTGGATAACACTATAACTACCAACTCACTGGTGGGGCGTCCATGGGTTTGTAGTCGGAACTTTACTCCTACAGATAGTAGATGGCACCTAGTTTGCGAAGCTGAGTCCTGCTCATTTAGCTCCTTATCTCAGTCTATAAACATTTCAATCCTACGTGTTTAATTGCCACAATCCCTACTGGAATAAGTAACCTACCCTCATTTCTTGTTAGGGCCCCTGTTAACAGAGCTTGATATAACTTGCAACCTAACCATCAAGTTTCTTTCCCATAAAGGTCTCTGAAGGGCTAAATTGACATGTTTTAACTACCTCGCCTTTCATCTCATTCAAGCATAGATATCATATCCAACATCCATAACACTAAATAGAAAAGGCATATGCATATTTTAAACAACCAACAGTTAATATTAGCACATCGTAATCCAAGTGATATCACAAAATTTAGCCTCAATATTCCCTGTAATGCTACCAAAAAATTGAGGGGGACATTCATCTGCTTCCCTAAAGTCGGGAAGGAGTGAATTCCATCTTGTATGATTATGTTCCCAAGTCCCAACTCGGTCTTGTCCCCAAAATGGTAGGCTTATTGAGTCGACGTATTGACCACTCTCACCCATACAAATCAAAGGACAATCCCCCAGGAGCAGGAGTCCATTATCAACTCAGGATTAAGACTAAATTGTCTAGGTCGTCCTAGTGAAATAGAAACCTAACTAGTTAACGGTGTTATAACTAGTGGTTACTATTTCACAGTCCGGTCTTATGCAAACTCATTGCATAGGATACCCCCACTCGCATGTCTCCTACATGTACGCGTTGGATCATAACGTTTGTATCAAATACAAAGTGGGTCATTACCATAGTGTCACGAGGATAAGGCACCCAGTTTTATCCCTATACTATAAACCTTTTAGGTTGTTTCTTGAACAGTGATCCCCTTTTGTCTCTACGTACCGTTCAAGATTCATACTACAGCCTAGGATGTCTAGTTTTTTGGATTAGGGTTATTTTAGGCAAAGACAAAAATAATGTATAACTAATAATACTTAATGGAAAAATACATCAATATTATTTCTTTAATATTTGGTCAATCGTTACATTCACTATCTACGAGTTTTCGGGCATAAAATCCAACAGATTGGATGATTATTGGGTTAAAGAATTTATTTCTTTGTGATTTCTATGTACTGAATGTCTCTTTGATTTCATATTGCAATTGTATTTTGGATTCAATATGCATAATTAGCATGCGCAGTAGTTTAGATTGACACCCTAACTCGTAGCTCGTATGTTAATAATATGCTAAAGAATTAGTTTCCAAGTAGCTAATGGATAATTTTTTCAATAGTTAGCACATGGACTGATTCGTGGGCACGAATCCCAAGAGTAGACTCTGACTTCGTCGTTTGACACGATAGTGATGACATGCAGAAATGTCATCATTTTCCTATTAATTCTAGCTAGTTTTGTGCATGAATTGTGAGCTTTAATGTATTTTTATGCTGATTTTGTAGAAAACCAAGTTCGAGAAGCAAAACCAAGAATTTTACCAATTTTGGGCATAAAAAGAAGACTTTGGGCAATAAAAGAAGAAAAGAAAATAGAACAATTGAAGTGCAACCCCAAAAGCCCAAAAGAAATGAAGATTGAAGGCAAAATCTGCATAAGTGGCTTCTAGAAGGCCTAGCGTCGCGACGCTTGGGCTAGAGCGTCTCGACGCTAGGCAAGCACCGAAGAAAATTCCAAAATCATGACAACGTTGCGACGCTGCATCAACTTGGGCGGCATGAAAAGAGTGACGTCACAGAGTCGTGGCGCTGTGACGTAGCGTCTCGACGTTGTGCGTCTTGGGCAGCAAGCTACCTCTGTTTCTTCTCCTATAAATAGCCCCCTTCCCATAGGTGAAAATCATCCCATTTTGGGGAGCTCTTCCCTAGCTCAATAGAGAGAAAAAGTGAGAAGAATTGTGAGGAAAAAGGTGGAATTGAGCGAGATTCCAAGGCTCGGGATTCGAGATGATCGTGACGGGAGCGTGGGATCAACTTATCGGTTATTTCTTCCTTACTTCTTTGTAATTCCTTATTATAGTTTGAGTTAGGCCTATGGATCAAGATCATTTTGGCAAAATTATTTCCATTTGTGAGTAGGTCTTGAGACCTAGGGTCGTTATTCTAGTTAATTGGATATTGTAGCGCAATTACTTGGATTATGTAATGACTTTCTTCATATTTCATCTTTGCAATTCATGCTTATTGCATGTAATCCTGTGATCACGGATTGATTGATTTGTTGGTCTAAATTGATACTCGACAGAGAGAAATTAGATTAGATCCTAATTGCATGGTTAACGATTGCTTGGAGCACGAGAGCGAAAGAGAATTGTTAGAAATTGATGATGAAGTTGTTTAATGTCATACAAGTATTAACTAAGGAGATGGACACATAAATTAGTTATGTTAGTATGAGATGTGGAGGAACTTGAAAGAGAAATCTGCTTATAATTACTTCTAGATTTTGGGTCTTCCTCTGTTTTTCCCCTTTTGTTTTCATTCTCTGTTGACTTGAAAATTTTCTTTTCTGAGACTTAGGGCTAGGGTTTACATTCAGGCTAAAGATGCAACAACCACCGCAAATGATGCCCATGATGCCTTCGTTTCCCCTCACCAATATCACCACCGAGCAGATTCAAAAGGCAAGCTCTTTCTCTTCTTTACTTTTTACTCAAACGCCTGTTTTTGCACACATGGTAGTGTAGTAATGTCCGCTCCTTGATTTGATGGAGCTTTGTTTATGGCACTGGATGTGATTTTGAAAGAAAAATGTTTTAGTTCTTGATGAGTTATTAGCTTTTACATGAATGACTCCTTTAATGGTTGGATGTTTCCAAATGGCAAGAACCAAGTAAAGTAGGCCCCTTGATGGGAGTATTATTTAAGGGATGTAGTAGTAGTTGGAGACAATTATGTAATTATTTTTAATCCTTTTAATATACTACCTAATAGGTTTGTCCCCTGCAATAGCTAGTTTTACCAGTGAATCTTTTCATTAGAGGACATAGGGAGGAAGAATATGTTGGTTCACTCATTATTCTTTTTTTATAAGTTTGTTAGTTAGGGCAAGATGCTATTATTCTTGCCTACTTGAAAGATGAATTTTATCTTTAATTAACAATTGAAAATCACATGATAATATTCTATTGGGAACATGGTTCTGGGGATTAAGTCTAGTCATAGTGTTGGATTGCTAGTTGCATATTTGATATTGGAGCTGGGAGATGCAGTTGTTGATTAAATTTTTGGAGATCTCTCATTTTATTTTAATTGTGGATTCAACATTTCTTTTCATTTGCTTCCTCTCTTTTAGAATGTTTGAACTATTTTTTCTTTCTTTTCAACTTTGGATATTTAAAGTCAAGGTATTTATTAAAATAATCTAACTGCAGGCATTGGAGTGGGGGAGGAATCTAGTTTCTTGGAAGGCTTTGTTATTAGATGGTTTATTTCAGAGATTATATAGTTTGTGGAGTTGTGTAAGAAGTTACTATAAATTTGCTTTATTTTTTTTTTTTGTGGATGTGTTGGAAACTATAGTTGCATGATTCAACCCGTTGATTATTATGTTTTTTGTTTATGATATTAGGTCTTTGTGGAATTCTTGTATTTGCGGTTGTCTCAATAATTTTCTCCATTTGGTTGATGAAAATATTTTGCTTTTGGGGAAGCATATGAGTGAGAGAATATGCTGTTGTAGTTATATAAAAATGCTGAAACCATTTGTCCTTGATGAATTGTAAGAGAAATTAAGGATTATAACAATTTTTTAAAGAAGAAGGAAATAGTAAATACAAATTTATTTGCTGCAAGTTTTTTTAAACAATTGTTCAATTGTCCACGAGATAGATGATTATGCTCTAGAGTTGGCCATGGCTGATGAGTAAACTATTGATCCTGGAGAGGATCTATGAACTGAGACATGAATGTATGAATTCTGTAGAAGAGCATTAATCTGCTCAACTTCATCTTCTTCCTTCATTTGTGTGGTTTATGATTGTTAATATCATAGGAGAATGAAACAATTACTATTGTTCTAAGCTTCTCTTTTTTTTCCTTGTTGATGGGAAGTCTGTGTACTCTTGAACTCTACAATGGAGCTTGTTTATTTTGGATGAATGCAAATAATTTTGATGGGGGGGGGGGTATTTTAGTTTTAGAGAAAGCCCAAATCAATTATTTGGACTGTTTAGTTATATTCTTGTGCATGATGCTAACAACACAGAGTTTGATCATCCTTGTGTACATGATGCTAACAACACAGAGTTTGATATCCTAAAACCATATCAAACCGTGAATCCTTGTGTGGTTTTTATGCCTGAGTGTGCACTTTACAAGTTTGCTCAAGTGGTTACCACGTATCCTTTGAACTTGAGTTTTTGTTCGGGATAATAGGGTTCAAAGACTCATATGGGAGGAACTATGCGTCAAGGGTCAAGGAGAACTTACTTTAATGTTATGGACTTCAAAGCTGCAAAGTTGTAAGGATCTCGTATTGATTATAATTTATAACTTACTGGCATGTTATAAATGTTATGGACAACAAAGCTATTAGTTATTTTAATTAGTTGTTATATTCTTCTGTTTACGTCCTTCCAAGAAGTGCTTCAATAATGTAATTATCTTTTCTAGCTTTGTGTAGGTCAAATAATGGCAAAAAGCCCATGACATCAACAATCCGAAATAGGTAACTTTCAATTCACACTCTCTTAGTTTACTTGCGATCTTTCCTTTTCAGGTGGTTTTTCTTCCAATGTTTTTGTGTATGCTAAAATTTATTAAACTTACTTCTTAGATTGCTTGATGTTATAGTGCATTCTAGCTATGTGTCTTAGGATTTGAACCATATCCTATAGAGATGCTTAATTGCTAAGAATATCTAGTTGAGTTTCTAATGAAATATTTGGTTAGAAAGAAAAAAAAAAGTATATTATTAGTGGGTTAGAAGGGTCTTAGAAAGAAATTTGGAGTCTACAATATTTCAATTCCTCCCATAGGTTTTTTGTGTTTAGATATTTTTGTAATCCTTACTCCATAGGTTGGTTGGCTTATGCTTTTATGTGTCATGGTTTCTTTTCATTTATTTGTTATTTAGTTCATGAATGGCCTTAGGCTTAGCTAAGATAGGTGCTCTGTGATGACATATTGTATTTGGTTGAAGGCTAGCTAAATAAGCATAAGACAGGACTAGCTAAAACCCAAATTACAAATACACCTGTATAAATAGTGTGTAGTTGATTGGGTAATAGTGAACATGTTAAAGTTTGGGAAAGATGGAATGATGGGATTGCCTCTTGGATTTTAGTTAGCCAACGGAAGAAGACTTGTGCTTGAGTATCTAAAATGCAAGGTCTTCTCCTGTGCCTTGTTCACTTCTAACATTTGAGAGATTAATCTTTGCAACTTCAATCCTTGGGATCTTCCAGGTCAGCTTCCTTTCATTTCTTATCTTGTAACTTGAGTTTGTACTAAAAGAAAACATTAAATAATGATAGATTATGTAGTTACGGAGGTGGATTGGGGGAGGGAAAAATATACTTCTCTAACAACAAGGAATTGGGAAAAATTATGCTCCTTCTCTAGACTCAATAGTTTAGTTGTTATGTTCATGAAATTTGAAAAGTTTACTTAAGTATTGCTATTATGTTCATAAGTTTTGATCAATTTCATTGTTCATGCTATTTTGATGGGTTTATTGTGGTTATCTTATTTGTGAGTTGCTATTTCTTTTTGCTGACTTTCTTGCACATAGGGAAGGAAGCTAGGATGTTTAATTACTTTTCCCAATTTGAGTTTGAAACAAAAGAAACTTCATATCTTATTAGTTTTTCATGTTAAAACCAACTGTTAGTTTTAAGATATTTGGGGTCTTGTTGTGAACCTGAAGTGTTGTGAGGCTGTAGTTGGTGAAGGATTGAAATTCCGTTATTCCGTAAAGCGGAAGCGTGATTGGGACCGATTCGTAATTAATTTTGTTTAATCCAAAATACCAATACATTGACAATAAACTTAGAACTATTCTAGATTTATATTAAGGCTAAGTGTAACGACCCTACATTTCGTGCCTAGATCCTAGGGCCATTACCACATACATTTCATTTTACCTATAAAGAAGGGCGAAGGAACAACATTTTGAGTAAAAGTATGCTTAGAAAATACATGAAACTTTTCAACCTAGGATCCCAGTTAAAACAGAACAAGAAGAAATTTTGGTCGTTCAAGCAAAAGTCTTAAAGCGGAATAAATCTTAAAACATCACATAAGTTCGAAAGAAGAAATTCGAAAACATAAATTGCGGGAATCTATCCTAAGGAAATTCATGGCTCGTTCAGCAGCACTCCATCACGCATTCCATACACCCTTTGCCTTTACCTGTAAGTACATGTTAGGGAAAAGAATGAGTATTTAAGAAAAATACTCAGTAAGTAACAACGCTGCTGGATAGGCAACAACCAGGGTTCAACACATTATTCGAGCTAAGGGCCTAAAGGTTATGTCATCTCATTCTCATTCATTTCATTTCATTCATCTTGTAGTATGGGTCTAGTGATCAGTCAACTCATCTGTAAAATTTTGCCAACTCACTGAAGGTGCACAGGTTGGTGTTTTGGGAGATCTCTACTCCTACTGATGGTAGAAGGCACCCAGTCAGTGGAGCCAAGTCCCACCCATCAGGGCACTATTGTGCGCATAGCGCATTAACTACCATTTCACTGGTGGGGCGTCCATGGGTTTTAAGCCGTAAATTAACTTCCACAGTTAGTAAATGGCACCTACACTGCGAAGTCAAATTCCGTCCATTTAGCTCCTCATTTCAGTCTAATACATCTTAGTCCTAGGTGTTTAACTGACACGACCCCCTACTAGAGCAACTAGCTTATTCTTTTCCTTTTTTTACTCCTTTCCCTTTAAGGCATCTTAGCACTTGCTAATTTTAGCTGCAACCTAACCAGTGAAACTTTTCTCCCAACATTCTCTAACTGATTAGACCAGTATACACCATCCCAACTCAATCAAATACAGGAAACATAGCAACCATTCCACACTTCATAACAAAGAAACCACCACTTCTCACTGCCTACATACATTGCCAGTCAACCATAAATATATATCAGTCATGCACTCGTTTCTATCACACAACACAAATATGCAGTAGCCATATTCTTGAAACAAAAGCATCATATCATCTCAGTCTCAACCCAAATAACATATACACAGTCTCATGCCAGGAACACATCAGTCATTTTAATGCTTAATAGAGTTTAATCTTGACTGAAATCACCCAAAAACCTTGATACAACGCCAATCTCGTTATGCGAAAACGTAATCTATTAACACATATAAAGAGGGTCTCACATCAAATGCATTCCAGTTCCAATCATTTTTTCCTAAGGACACAAGACCCAAGAAGGTCGAAAACTCACCCAAACGAACCTAACGCTTGCTGTCTAGTTTCCAAATTCGCTCCGCCTTTGCGAATTCGACCACCGCTCACTACGGACACCTTGGATTAAGTTCCCACATTATTGGGTAATCCATTAAAGCATAAAAGACCAATAAATTTTAACTTACAACTCCCTTACCCACTAATTGAAATCGTCGAACATTCAAGTTGCGTGAGGCTGTTTATCTTAAGGCAGTGGCGGCAGCGATCGATTCAGAGCGACAGAAACAAACAGATCCGAATGGCGACAGCGTACATATTCGTGCGGTGGCAGCGGCGTGCGACTGATCGGTTGAACGTGGCGACGGCGAAGCTACACGCAGAGGGAGAGAGAGTAAAACCGAGTGAGAGAGAAACGAAGAGAAAGAATCCGAGAGAGAGAAACGACGGACACTCACCAGAGACGGCGAAATACGGCGGCGTGAGGCGGTTATCGTCGTACGGCGGCGGACCCGCAAACTGAAAGAGAGGGAGAGACGAAACACAGTGAGACTGAGAGAGAGAGAGAGCCACACGAAAACGGGGGAGAGAGAGAGAGCTAAGTGAGAGGGAGAGAGAGAGAACGAGGATTACCGGTGACAGCGGACGGCGGACGGCGGCGCGACGATGAGGGAGAACGAAGCAGGCGGCAGCGTGCAGAGTCTGTACACAGACGGTAGAGAGAGAGATGGGAGCGTTGAGGGCACGAAGGAGAGAGAGAGCGTGAAAGGAAGAAGAAGAAAAATAAAATCTGTGATTTTTTTTTAATGGTCATTTGACCGAAAATGTGGGGGGGAAACTTCCCCCCGCTCTTCCCTCTTAACCGGGCAACGACCCCTTTTCTTCCTTTTTTTTTAAAGCTTGTTGTTAAACTAAGCATACAAAAATATTAGATCTAAATCTAATTTATATATTAACAAATTGCTTACTCTCGTTGACGACTCAGATTAAATTCACCAACTGCTGGTGAATTAATCACGAACTAGTGCGAACACCATCACTATGGCTACATCAGTATGACTCTGAGACTTCTAGATGTAGGAGACTGGTGGGAGTCTAGAGGAAGCCTTGAGGGGAATTCTCTTAGAGTAAGAGAATGAATGGGACGCCTTTCACTGATAGCGAGCATAGCTAGCTATCTTTGCTCATTTAATTTAGCTAGTCTTTTATGATTTTTGGGCCATTTTATTGTGCTTTATTGTTTATTTTGTAGGAAATGGTTGATTGGAGCTATAATGCCATATTAGAGTTAATCGGGTGCTCGGGGTGTGAAAAGATGCATAGGAATGAAAAGACTAAAAGAGGAAAAAAGTCAAATCTCGGTCAACAGCAGGCTAGCGTCGAGACGCTCACATTCCATATCAGATTAGGCGCGTAAAGCTTACAGCGTCGAGACGCTATGATAGGAAGCGTCCCGACGCTTCCGTTTTTCCTTATTCAGAACGCGCGTATAAGAGGCAGCGTCGCGACGCTGTCTTGACAGCGTCTCGACGCTAAGACGAAAAATCAGAATAAAAGCTTATTTTCAGCTAGGTTTTTGGGGAGTTCGATTTGGGACCTTTTGGAGCCGTAAAGAGGACAGAATAGAGCACTTTGGAGGCTGAAACAAAGGGGGAGACTTGGAAATCAACCCATTGTTCGTGGGGATCGTGACGGGGACGTCGGGACTCGGCCTACATTGAGTTTTCTTTTCCCTTTTCTTCCTTTAGTTAGATTTATGGCTTTCATATGTTTAGTTGAGATTGTATTTTCATTCATGAGTAGCTAAACTTGTAGCTTAGGGATTGATGTAGTTGATTAAGTTTATGGATTGATTTATGGTTTAAGTTGTGCAATGTTATTGTGTTTGTAATCTTGATTTAATGCTTTCAATTAATTAGCCATTAGTTGGATGATTTAAGTTTCGAATCTAGCTCGGGAGAGGGGATTTGATTTAGACTTACTCAAGATTGCATGAATAAAGTTTACTTTCTAATTCTTGACGGTTTTAGATTAACTTTAGAATTGGTTAAAAGATCTCATTGCCTTGCTTATTAATAAACTTAGATAGGGATATCAAGTTGGTTAATTTGCATGAGAATCAATTATACTCGGGAGAGGTAGTTGTGATTAAAGGGTCTTTGGCTCATAATTTCATTGTGCATAATAACTTATTCTTTAAAATCAATCCTAAACGAAATCGGCGAAATCAATTCCCTAAGTAGTTTTCCCAATTGAATTTCCACACTTTTTATTTGCTTTGATTTGGTTTATTATCATTTATTCATCACTTTTTAATCCCTAAATAAAATTGAGCGAGATTATTCACAATACTTGATTTGCTTAAAAATCCAATCTAGAGGACGACATTCGAATTTACATTCACTATATTATTACTTGACCCGTGCGCTTGCGGTAGGAAAAGTCTACATCATTCACCCCACCCTAGGGGTCCTATTTAAAGGTAAAGGTCAAGACCTCTTTACTAATAGGAAAAGGAAGACTTTTTCTTAATAGGAAAAGGTCTCTAATTTTAATAAATAATTAATTAATTCCATAATTAATTAATTTTCCTAATTAAATATCATATATTTAATCTTAGGGATTTTATTAAAATTAAAATTAATATGAATCCAATTCATATTAAATTTATTTGAACTCTTTCAAATATTTTCTTTCCTAATAGGAAAAGGTCTCCAATTTTAATAAATAATTAATTAATTCCATAATTAATTAATTTACCCAATTAAATATTATATATTTAATCTTAGGGATTTTATTAAAATTAAAATTAATTTGAATCCAATTCATATTAAATTTATTTGAACTATTTCAAATATTTTCTCTCAATAATTATTTTTTGAAATTAATTCAAAAATTATATTATAAAGTTTCATAAACTTTATATTATAATGCATCAATATACATTATACGATTCCCCAAATAAATTGAACACTTTCAATTTACAATTTATACTTAATTGCCTCAAGTCTCTTTACGAGGCTACCAGTGGGACCTAATGGACCTACAGATCAGAAGCTCCAACGATATGAGACTAATTGGCCAAACTCATTGACCAAGTTTAGTCAACATTCGTTAATTGTGGGTCACTCCACTAAAAACCCACAGCTGCACTCTTCTCACTGTAGAATATTTCTGTGTCCACGGATATCGACCAAACAGTAAGTCAATCCTTCACGTGTGTTCGAACACCAGTTGGGTCAAATTACTGTTTTTTAAGGTGTTCATATAACACATGCGGAAGCAATTGAAGATCAAAACCACTTAAGACATTCAATTTTACTCACATAGCATGCATGTTAAAGTCTTGGAGTTAGTACTTAAGAGAACAACCTCTCTGTTATCCCTGAAATGGGTAGGAGTGAATTCTGTCGTGCGAAACTATGTCCCCAACTATCTATTTGATTTTATCCCCAAAAGGGTAGGCTTGTTGAGTCGGCGATGTTGGCCACTCTCACCCATGCAGATCAAAGGATAATCTCGTATAAACATGAGTTCATAGTTAGCTCAGGATTAAAAACGAGTTACCTAGGTCATCTATGAGAAATAGTCAGTTTCTTCAGTAAACGGCGTTATAAAGAGAAAGTGACTTATTTTGTGGTCTTGTCGTTTGCAAACTCATTGCATAGGACGCCCCCAGTCGCATGACGCCCCCAGTCGCATGTCTCCACATGAACAACTTAGGATCTCATCGTTTGTACTTAATACAAAGTGGGTCGAGTCCATAGTGTCCCCATGATAAGGCACCCAACCGTATCCTTATACTATAGACAATTTTGACTATAAACTTGAACTTGATCCTATGATATGTCTCTACATATAGTTCTAGTATTCATTTTATAGAAAAGGATCTTAGTTTATTGGATTTAGGTTAATTATTTGCAATTTACATATTCAAGAACCTCTTTTACTGAATAACCTCAATAACGTCTTTATTGGAAATAGAATATGTTTAATGATTTACAAACTACGAGTTTATAGGACATTAAACCCAACAGTTTTACCCCTAGGTTACCTCTGGTTCCTTAAGTACCACTGATTCCTCTAATGAACAAGTTATTTAGGGTCCAACCACTAAACAGGAGTTCCTCTCAGGTTAGGAGAGGACGACGCGTCTTTGTTCAAGCCCCGAAATCAGCCCTTAACGGAACACACATCTACTTACCCCAATAGGGGAAGAAATGAATTTCATCTTGTATTGTTATGTTCCTTGAAATGATAGGCTTATTGAGTCGGCGAATTGGCCACTCTCACCTATACAAATCTAAGGACAATCCCTCCTGAAAGGCCCATAACAGACTTAGGATTGATATTGAGTTACCTAGGTCATCCTATTGAAATAGAAACCTAGACTAGTTAACGGCGTTCCATCTAGTGGTTAATATTTCGCGGTCCGGTCTTATACAAACTCATTGCATAGGATACCCCCACCAGCATGTCTCCTACATGGATGCTTTGGATCATTGCATCTATATCGTACAAAGTGGGTCGTATCACATAGTGTCACCAGGATAAGGTACCCAACCTTATCCCTATACTATAGACCTTTTAGGTTGTTACTTGGACATCGATCCCCGTATGTCCCCACATACTAGTCCAAGTTTCATTTAAACAACCTTGGATTTTAGTTTATTGGATTTAGGGTTTATTAATGCAAACTCGATTATTCAATAACCAAATTACTGAATTACTCAAATAACACTTTATTGAGATCGATTAATTTGTTTCATTTACTATCTACGAGTTTTAGGGCATAAAACCCAACAGTTGTATGATTTTTTTTTCATATAGAAGTGTGTTTCTCTTGTTTAACACGTTTAAATTTTTTTGGGTTAGTCATATGTATGTCGTTATGCTGTCGAAATTTCTAGAGCAACCGGTTAGAATTAGGATAGAGGCTTTAGTCATTTGGCTTATGCTCATACCTTTTTGTTTATTCCATTGCAGATTATAGATTTACACAACAAGAGCTTCCTACTTGCAAACCAATTTTAACACTAGAATGGGTATCTCTGAAAAAGATTTGAATTAATTTTTTACTTTGTTCCCTATCGTAGCATTATGCACTCTTTTTATTAGTGTGACTATTTGATTTCGAGTTTTAACATCCTTCATTATTGTTGGCATTATCTTTATCCACATAGGCATTGCTTCTTTATTTGCATTAGAACAAGTACTTTCTCATCTGCCTCATCCTTGTAAATATGATACAATGCAATTTTGATTTATAAATTTATTTCTGGACTATTCAATGCGTAACTTGAGCCACATGCTTTCCATGATATTCAGGTTGTTGAAGTTGTGGGACCACTACGACAATGATTAGATTCCTTATGAGTATTAGCATGGTATAACTTCTATCAAAATCACCGACGATATGTGTACTTATTTTGGTTAGTAATTTTACTTTGTCTTTGTAATTTTTGTTCATTGATGTGATTTGTTGATGGACAGAAAGTTTCATGTATTATATACACTGTTATATTTTATTAATGTCAGGCAAAGAGTGGTTGATCGACATAAAAAATTCACTTTTTATGTCAGGCATTGACCGACATTAAAAGTCACTTTTAATGCCGGTCAAAGCTTGTTGAATGACATTAAAAGGGCCCTTTTAATGTCGGGCAATGACCGACATTAAAATGGTACTTTTAATGTCGGACAGAGCTTTTAATTTCGGTCAATGACCGACATTAAAAGAGGCTTTTAATGTCAGTCAATGTCCGACATTGAAAGCGACCGACATTAAAACTTTTAATGTCGATGTTTTTAATGTCGGTCAGTGACCGACATTAAAGTCCTTTAATATCGGGCATTGCCCGCATTAAAATCCAAATTTGTTGTAGTGGTCCTTGCTAGAAGACTAGATTCTAACCTTAGTTAGACATCAAACCCGAGTGTTTGTAGAGATTTCACCCTATTCGCACCTTGTAAAAGGAGAGTAGAGTGTCGTGAGAACTCTAGAAGGATTGGATAAAAGTGAAAACCCCTAGTTTTAGATACTACACAATATTTTTCCAGCACTTGTTTCTTTTCATTATTATGTATTCTTTATTCATTATTTCAATGAAACGTTGTTCATTTTCATTATATTCCATCATGCGTAGCTAAATTCCATTGAGGGGTTCGGTATAGTGAATTCCCTCATGGTTTAAATGGCTTGAAAGTGCTTATTTGCCTAAGTTCTATTTATTGCATGTCATCCCTTATTGATTATCATTCTAATCTTGCTGAGTTTAACTTGATCACTTAGACTTTGCATGCTATGTGAGTTTGAATCTGAAAGGATCAAACAATATTGGTTCTCCTAAAGGTGAATAGGAGAAAGGGCTTAAGAGAGTGTATTCAGTGTTATAGGGGAATGTCGCCTTATGACAACTATAGGGTTATAGGTTGCATGTATGAACAATCTATGTCGGAGTCGAGTTATAGAAATGTGCGTAATGGTACTTGCTTAGCCTTCTAACGGTTCTTGGGAGCAAGGCCAAATAGGAGTTAAACCTGACCCAATGCATAAGTAGACTTATGTTAAATAAGCCATTACTAGAGTTATTTGCCTTAGGGTTGCAGCTATATTGAATACCTCGCTTTATTATTATTGTTATTTCTTTACTTGTTTGTTTATTTATTTTACCAAACTCAACATCAACTATTTCTTTTGGTTACCTTTCGAAAGAAATTTAAGTGCAGTTTCTTCTTCAAATCTATGTTTCCAATTTAGTCTCTGTGGGATCGATACCTTTGGAATACTTCCAGAGTTTTTATTACTACATGCGGTATTGTATACTTGAACTTGGTCGACTGAATCCATCTTTAATTTCTATGTTCAATATTTCCGTTCAGTCCACATCGCATCATCTAGCCATCTTTGTTTCCAAGTTTTTGAATATCTAGTTTTGTTATAAAAAAGTTATTTTACTCTTCTGGTTGTATAGGATAGTGTTTATGTTTAATTTAGTTAAGGGCTTGTCTAGTTGTTTTAAATTGAGAAGTTAGTCTTAGCTATGGTTAGTGTCATTTGAGTTTTGGTTCCTTCTAGTTAATCGCATTAAGTTGTTTCTAGTAATTGAGTTGAATGTCTTTATCTAACATGAATCTTTTTATCGTTGGTTTTGAATGCGAGATCTGACTCGCTAGTTTGTGGAAGAAGTTATGGTATGTATCTGCGGTGCTGTGGAGTGTAGTCGTGGGTTGTTTGACTTATAGAAGTGTGTTTTTATGCTTAATAGGTCAAAGAAAAAAATTTGGTTTAGTCTTATGTATGTCGTTATGTTGCCAAAATTTTCGGTGCATTCCATTAGTTTGGCTTGAGAGTTAGTAATTTCGCTAGGATAGTTTAATAAATCCTAGGGCGTTACAGAAATATCCTTCTCTGAGATTGGTCGAAGAATAAGAGAGCGAAGGTTTTGGGGGAGAACTTCGTTTATCTTTATAAGCTCCGAGTGGTTGATGCGATTTTGTTTTATTTGATATTGTTAGATTTGATTTTATTTTATTTCGAATTAGAATTTTTTTTTGTTTTATTTTCATCTGATTTATTTTAAATTTGTGGTTATTTTAATTTTCGTTTAAATTGAATATTATTTTCGATTATTTTGAATTTGGCTGATTTGATTTTAATTTTATCTGAATTAATTTAGACTTTAATTCTGTTTTATTTTATATTTTTCTTTAATCTAATTTTCGTTTAGATTAAGTTTATTTTAATTTATTATTAGTTTGCGGGTTGAGATTTTATATTATTTTATCATATCTTATTTTAATTTGAATATTTAAGATTTTTTTGTGAAATAAAAGATACTTCTAGAAGAATCAGTTTTGAAAGAGGATTTGATTTTGCAATATTTTTGTTAGGATCAAACGATTTGGTCAGGATTTAAGGGAATGTTGGAATTTAATTATTTTTACCGTTGGGATTTTATTTTTTATGTGTGCAGGTAAAATGCGTGGAGATCTTGAGTTGCCACATGTTGGCAGGGGTAATCTGACGGACTAGTCGTTAGCCAGCACCTCAGGCATTTACTATGGGATTTTTGTTACTGTTTGATGGGGTTTTAATCTTCATGATTACATTCAAATTAAATGGTAATTTTAATTAATGAGAGTCAAATTTTTTCGATTAGGATTCTAAATGTTGGAGCCCCCTATTTATACAAGTCCCTGGTACGCTTCTTTCTACTTTTTCTTCTATTCTTCTTCTTGAGTGTCTTGTGTATATTCCTTGTGAATTGAAATGGCATAAACGAGAGGCAAGAGAGAGAGAGACGCAAAAGAGGAAGAGGTACCTATAACCCCTGAAGCACCAAAGAAGAGGACGAAAAAGAAAAGAACTACTCAAGAGAAAGAAGTCGGAAGAGAATGAGACAACAACAATTTCCATTGTTGAAGCTATTCAGAAGGTAATTGAAGATGTTGCAGATGAAGTTGCTGAAGAAGAACCCCCGAAATCCCCCGAAAAATATAAAACCCCATAACTGATTGGGCCTGAAGCTGATATTTTGCAATAAAGGCAAGAAGTAGTGCTAGATGAGGTAGTTTCAGTTCAACCACCACGTCACCGGTGTAAGCAGAAGGTCGGTCGAGTGAAACGAGTACGTACTGATACTTCCTCTCATCCGATGACTGAATTGGAAAAAGAGAATGTGGAGGAAGAAGTTCAAAAGGTTGCGAAAGAAGTTAAGGAGGCTATAGAGGATGCAACCGTTGAAATTGTGGAGAAAAGGAATGAGGACTGAGGCAAGAATGTTGTTGAGGAAGCAGAAGAACCAAAAGAGCGCCTGCCATATGAGCGCTTCGTCAACGACCTTGCGCGAGCCTTAAACTCAGTTTATGTCTGGAGCGAGGTTTTGACAAGAACTTTGCCCAATTTTCTAAGGGCCAATATTACGAATCACGATTGGGAGCAATTTTGCACCAAGCCTGAGGCGGCTAACTCGCATATGGTGCGCACGTTTTATGCGAACATTGATTAAGACGAGGGATTCCAAGTGATGGTTTGTGGCATAGCAGTGGATTGGAGCCCTGGTGCGATCAACCTCCTATTTAACCTTCAAGACTTCCCTCACACAAGCTATAATGAGATGGCAGTGGAGCCATCTAATGAGCAACTCAATGCAGTCGTGCGGGGGGTAGGTATAGAAGGGGCTCAATGGTGGCTTTAAAAAATAGAAAAATGGACTTTTCAATCTTTATACCTCAAAAGTGAGGTGAACACGTGGCTCGGGTTTGTCAAGCTGCTCATACTTCCAACAACGCATGATTCCACAGTCTCTCGAGATCGGGTACTTTTCGTTTTCACAATTCTTAGGTCCTTAAGCATTGACGTCAGGAAGATTGTCTCCAGCGAGATACACAATTGCTGGAGGAAAAAGGTCGACAAACTTTTCTTTCCAAATACAACTACAATGTTATGTCAAAGGACAAGGGTCCTAAAATGCAATGAAGATATTATATTGTTTGACAAGGGGATAATAGACATACCCTTCTTGCTAGGCTCCAGAGGACTCAAGAGATCTAGTTTGTGGCATCCATAGCATCCAACATAAATTACAGTTGGTGTTCAGTCGATTGGAGTTCGCTGAACGACAACTCCAAACTTACTGGAGCTACACAAAATGGAGGGATGCCACATCAAGTAAGGCCATGCAAGCAAATTTTTCCAAACCGTATCAAGCCTTCCCAATATTCCCTGATGACCTTATGAACCCTTGGATCCTGCCACCGCCAGTGGAAAGAGATGGAGATGAAGAAGAAGCTGGCTAGGAGGACTGAGAAGGGAAGAAAAATTTAGCGAACAGTTATTTTGATTGATCAATTTTGTTGGCTCGCTTGTTTGTCTACCTATGTTTTTTTTCTGCTTTTGTGAAATTTCTATCTGTTTATTTTGTTTTTATTTTGATGGCTTAAAAATTTATCCCTGCTACTGTAAATTTTTATGATCTCTCCTATGTGCATTATGTCGTTTAGATTGAAGCTTCCTGTAATCTCCCATCATTCTAGTAGAACCTACAGTTGCAGAAGACTGGACATAGTCCCGAGCTTGGGGCGAACCAATATAATGTTTTGGTGTCGCTTTCTTTTTCCCTATCTTTTATTATTTTTTGTGACTATTATTATTGGCTTGTTTGGCTTAACCTATGGAAGGGGAGATAGTTATAACATTATTGATTGATCTCATAATATTATTGTTATTTGTTAATCCACATTTTTCTCCCAACAGTTGGATCATAGTGTTTGTATCAAATACAAACCGGGTCGTATCCATAATGTCACCGGGATAAGGTACCCAACCTTATCCCTATACTATAGACCCTGTAGGTTGTATCTTGAAAATTGATCCTCGTATAACTTCACAAACAGTTCAAGAGTCATAAGACAACCTAGGATGTTAGTTTATTGGATTTAGGGTTGTTTAAGACAAAACTAATACAATATAAACAATAACTCGACTTGAAATAATATCGATAACTCTTTATTGATGAACAATCAATAGTTTACATTTACTACCTACGAGTTTTAGGGCATAAAACCCAACATAATCTTCAATTTGGTGTTCAATTAACTACAATCTCTCCAGAATTGCATGTATTGCTCCATTTGGACTAATAATCCTGAAACTAACATATTTAAACAATTAAGTACAAATTAATCAAGTAATTTAGCTCAAATTAAGGACGAAAATGATAGCATTTTTGCATGCTATCAACAACCTAGGATGTTAGTTTATTGGATTTAGGGTTATTTAATGAAAATCTAATACAACAAATTCAACACTCATATAATGAATAACTTCAATAACATTTTATTGATAACATGAAAATGTTTACATTTACTATCTACAAGTTTTAGGGCATAAAACCCAACATGAAGCCTTTCGAAAACTATTTTCTTAATTATAACGATATCCAACCTTGTATAGTGTCCTCAGAGAGATCAAATTATGTTTAATTCTGGTACAAATACATCAAACTTTTAAATTTTTATAAAACCATCATCAAGTTGTAGTTTGATTGTCCCAGTACCTTTCACATTACACTGTTAGTTATTAGCCATGTAGACTTTTCCTCCCGCTAGCTGTTTTAAATCAGAAAAATAATGTTTCCAAGTTGTCATGTGAAAAGTACAACCCGAATGTAAGATCCATTCCTGACGACAATCATTCACAGCAACCATTAATACCTCTGTAGACTCCTAACCTTCATGAAAATTAGCAAAATTCTTGTTTTCCTTATGGTTTTGTCGATTAGCCTTTCTTTTTAATTGAGGACAATCCCATTTATAGTGGCCTTCCTTATACAATAGTTACATCTATTGTTATTTTTGTTATTAGGCTTATGTGATTACTGTGATTAACCAAAATTTTTATGATCTCTCCTATGTGCATTCTGTGGTTTAGATTGAGATGATACACCCTTGTACGAATTTTTACCTTTGTTACTATAGTTATTCTGAGTTTTTTCTCTTACTAAAAGAGCAGTTGCCTCATTCTTTACAACTTTCATATCCAAGTCTTTCATTCTCAGTGATTCAAGCACCAAATCAAGTGTTAATTTGTCTCTTCCATAAATCATAGCAAAATTTACATCCTTATAAGATTATGGTAAGGCGTTTAGGAGGATTACAACCTGATCTACAGTACCAATTTTCTCCCTAGTGTTTTCTAACTTAGTACAAACAACATTAATGTCATCCAAATTTTCGTCTAGATTTTTCAATGATTTCATTTTAAAATTGAAGAAACGTTCCTTTAGGTAGATTATTTTTGTTAGAGTTTTAGACATACAGAGTTCCTCTAACTTAGCCCATAATTCACCTACTTTCTCAATCGACCTAACTCTACGCAATACATTATCAACAAGATGCAGGATAATTGAGCTATAAGTTATTTCAAACATTTCTTCTTTCTCAAATTTGGTTAAGGTGGCATACAACTTACTTGGATCGAGCAAGGCTTTGGCAACCGTCTAATGGACTAGAAAAGCCTTCTTCTTCCTCCAAAGTCCAAAATGACCCTTGTCATCTACTCATTCAAATTCGATCTTAGAAGACATGTCGATCAACAATTTTTTACCTAGATCTTCACAGATGATTGAAAAACAAAGGAAAATCAAGATCCCTTCAATTGACACTTTCTTAACCCAAATATACAAAACACTGGAACGTAACTAATATTAAGAAAAAAAAAGATTGATCAAACTTATTTGGAATCCTCCCAACGCGGCTCTGATACCGAGTGTTGAACATGAAATCTCTCAAATCCCAAGCAATCGAACAAGGAGTAAAGTAGAGGATTCACAATTGATTGAAAAGTAAAAAAGAAAAAGGAGATTAGAGAGAAGAGAGAAATAACACAAGTGATTATAGTGGTACCACCTTGAGGTGTACATCCACTCTTCAAACGGTTAGAGAGAGGACTTTTCTTATTGATCAAGGTTTTCTTCAAACAGTTAGAGAGAGTACTTTTCTTATTGATCCAGGTTTTTAGATGAAGGTTTTACATTACTTTTATACCACTGTTTTACAATGAGAGTGAGTACAAAGTATAAATTCAATAAGGTATAGCAACGAAAAGTATGTGATTCTGTTGCAATCAATAGCTGACACTTGACCTTCTTAATTCACCATCAAATTATGCAAATATCAACTTAACAGATAGATAAAGATGCACCTTGTTGACTAAGAATACACTTACACAATTGACTAGGAAATGTCTCTACTAATGCAAAACTATGTTGTTCGAACTAAAAATTTTACGACCAACCTACCTAAGGATGGTCAATAGATATTTTCCAACATCAATAATTTAGACTATAGATCACAGTTGATATTTTGAAAACAATGACATACGAAAGTTGTAGTTAAAGTATTTTTTAAGAATGCATCTCTTTTGATAATTCTTTTTTAGAAATGAGCAAAAAGATGGTCACTAATAACTATTATCCAATGTTTGTATTAACGCTTATTCTTCGCTATCGCTGTATAGTTTATAAAATGATGTCTTTTTTTTTCTTCTCTCTTTTCAAATATAATGGCGTTGCGGGTATTTTTCTCCCCTTTCGTTTTTTGTTACCTCATGAAAAATTCAAAAACTTTCACTTGGGGAAAAAAGTCATTTCCTTTTGTCTTTTGTCATGTCTTTATTTTGTTCTTCAGTTTATCATCATATTGTCGTACTTGAAGAACATATTGTCGTACTTTATGTTTATATTAGTGTTCTTGATTTCAAATATTAGGAACATATGTTGGAAAATTTTCTTGTCATCCAAACATTGGAATCTGAGTCGAGGTTCGTGAAATTGACGTTCCTCCATAGGCGACACTTGAAATTGATGTGTCTTGGATATGCATGGAATTGATGTAAATCCCAGTAATTAATAAGTTTAAGATAAAATTTAGAGCCACAAAAACATGATTGTTATTGATTTTAGAAACATGAATAAGCGTGACCCAATCTCAACAGTAAGGTCACTTACTGAGTATTTTAAATACTCATTCTTTCCATAATGTTTTTTTTTAGATAAAGCCAGGGGCATGTGAAAGACGATTGATGAGAACTGCTAGGAAGCCATGGAATTTCATGTTTTCCTTCCGCTTTATGAACTATGTGTTTCCGCTTTATGAACTATGGGAGTTCAATTTGGAGTCTTTCAGCCCTAATTTTGACAAAGGACCTTCTGTGGGAGCTGGAGTAAAGAGGAGGCGCAGGATTAAAGACTTTAGCTCGTGGAGATCATGACGGGGACGTGCAGAATCGACGAGACTATAATTTTTATCCTTCTTTACCTATTCCTTAGTTGTTGCTATGGCTTTTATCATTTCTATCTTATATTGTAACGTGGATCATGAGTAGCTAGACTTTTAATTCTTAGGGATTGATGTAGCCCTTTGGGCGTTGTGGATTATTATTGGATGTATGTTTTGATTTCATTTATGCATAGTCTTTACTTAATGCTTCAACTTTATTGGACATGAATTGAATGATGTTTTCTCTAAATATTGCTCGTGAGAGGTGAAGGGATTGGAATTTCGTAATTCTGTAAAGCGGAAGTATGATTGGGACCGATTCATAGTTAATTTTGTTTAATCTAAAATACTAATACATTGGCAATAAACTTAGAACTATTCTAGATTTATATTAAGGCTAAGCATACAAAAAGATTAGATCTAAATCTAATTTATATAGTAACAAGTTACTTACTCTCATTGACGACTCAGATTAAATTCACCAACTGCTTGTGAAATAATCACGAACTAATGCGAACACCACTACTATGGCTACACCGGTATGACTCTGAGACTTCTAGAAGCAGGAGACTGGTGGGAGTCTAGAGGGAGTCTTTAGGGGAATTCTCTGAGAGTAGGAGAATGAATGGGATGTCTTTCACCCCACCCTAGGGGTCCTATTTATAGGAAAAGACCAAGACCTTTTCCTAGGAAAAGGTCATGAATAAGATCTATTATCTTATTCATATCTAATTTTCATAAATAATTAATTAATTATGGAATTAATTAATTACCCAATTAAATATCATATATTTAATTTTAGGGATTTTATTAAAAAAAAATATTTTATTAATATGAATCCAATTCATATTAATTATTTTAACTCTTTCAAATGTTTTCTCACAAAATTAATTTTTTTGAAATTAATTAAAAAAGTTATATTATAAAGTTTCATAAACTTTATACAATAATGTATCATCATACATTATATGATTTCCCTAAATAAATTGAACACTTTCAATTTACAATTAATACTTAATTGTCTCAAGTCTCTTTACGAGCTACCAGTGGGACCTAATGGACTTGCAGATCAGAAGCTCCAACGATATGAGATTTCATCGGCTAAACTCATTAACCAATTAATCAATTTTCGTTAACTGTGGGTTCACTCCACTAGAGACCCACAGTTGCACCCTTCTCACTGCAGACATGATTCTGTGTCCTCGGATATAGACCAATAACAGCAAGTTAGTCCTTCACGAGTGTTTGTAACTTCAGATGTGTCAAATTACCATTTTACCCCTGAGTTACCTCAACCTTATTAAGTACCAGTGCTCCTCTATTGAACAACCTGTTTATGGCCCAACCATCAAACAGAAATCCCTCTCGAGCCAGCGAGAGGGTAGGGCCCTTTGTTTAAGACCCGAAGACACCACTTAAGGGAACACTCATCTACTTCCTCAAAAGTTGGGAAGGAGTGAATTTCATATTGTGTGATTACGTTCCAAACTTCCCACTCGGTTTTGTCCCTAAATGGTAGGTTATTGAGTCGGCGTACTAGCCACTCTCACCCATACAAATCAAAGGAAAATTCCTCATGAACAGGAGTCCATAATCCACTTAGGATTTAGACTAAGTTGCCTAGGTCATCCTAGTGAAATAGAAACCTAAGTAGTTAACGGTGTTATAGCTAGGAGTCACTATTTCGTGGTCTGGTCTTATGTAAACTCGATGCATAGGATATCCCCACTCGCATGTCCCCTACACGAACACATTGGATCATTGAGTTTGTATCAAATACAAAGTGGGTCATATCCATAGTGTCGCCCGGATAAGGTACCCAACCTTATCCCTATACTACAGACCTTTTCGACTGACTCTTGAACATTGATCCTCGTATGTCTCCACATACAGTTCAAGACTCATCCCTCAACCTTGGATGTTTGGCTTATTGGATTAGGGTTATTTAGGCAAGATGTACATAATATATACAATAACTCTTTATTGAAAAAAGAAATCAAACAATACTTTATTTATGTTCGGTCAATTGTTTCATTTAGTATCTACGAGTTTTAGGACATAAAACCCAACAAGAGGGGATTTAGCTTAGAACTTGTTTTGCATAACTAGGATAGTCCTAAGATCGAGAGATGTAGGATAATCTTAGAGATCGTTAAAAGGATTAGACTTAAGACCTTGCATGTTAATGAATTTAGATAGGGATATTTAATTCATTGTATGCTAGAGATTTTTTTTATGTTTGGGAGAGATAAATATGAAAAAAGTGTATCTTTTATTTATGAATCTTAGCATATTGATTAATCCAAGTAATTAATTCACAACCTCAATAGGTGAAGTCAAGAGTTTTCCTTCCAATTGAATTTTCCATCGTTTAGTTTCTGTCATTTAATTCTAAATCTCATCACATTCTTGCCTCTAAATAAAATTGAACAAGTAGTTAATTAACTAGAAACCCAATCCAGAGGACGACACTCGTTTTTAACGAAAAACACTATATTAAAACTTGACTCGTACACTTGCGATAGTGAATATTGAACATCAGTTGTTCATTATTATTTTCCCTATTTACAATTAAGAAGTTCAAATAGTTCGAGTCTTGAACAAAATCATATACAAATTTATCCACTAATTTTTAACTTAAAGACCATAAATTATTCATCACAGGAAAATCACGTCAATGATTAGCTATCTTAAGTTCAATTACATTTTTCATGGTTATAGGTAAGATTTGTCAAGTTCACTATTCAAATAAATTTATAATCACCAAAAACTAAAACTAACTTGTTGCAGTAGTAGTCAAGGTTGAACACAGGGAACAACCGATATATTTCTAAATTCTTTTGTGTTTTGAGATAACCAAAAGGGGGGTTTTAGAAGAAAAAAATAAAGACATAAAAATAAGGTGTGGAAAAGTAAATTGCGGAAAATAAAGACAGGCTAGTTAATCTTACCATGAGGATCACTGTAATCGATGTTGCACTCGATGTTTAGTTTGATTAATTCCATTCATTGATTATTGATTGATTTTAATTAATTACCTAAGCCTAGCGTACTTCTGGAACAACCAGAGAGTCGTGATCTACGATCACAAAGCTGGAAATTCGAAGTTCGATTCTAGCCTAAATTAGCTAATTGACTAATTAATTAATCTAAACTGCAATGGGATCTAACTAGATCAATAAAGCATTACAATGGGCAACAAACCTCGATTACAATAAAATTAAATAACCTAGCTCTAGGTGGCGCATGAATCTCTTCACAATGTACTCCTATTTACTACTTTTTATTAACAATTAGATTTAGCAAGTCCAGGTCGAGGTCGTCAATCTTTCCAAACATTACTAAATTGGTGAAGGAGTGTAGATCACTTGAGCGGAAGCATTTGGAGATCTTAGGCGTTTAATTTCATTAATTTCTTATAACAAAGCATGTTGTAACGAATTCGGTGATTCCTTTGCTCGTTTCTCAACACGAACTTGTCATGGACCACAGTCGAGATCTTCCCCGCTATTCTCCAACCTTAGAACGAGCTTGTGGGAACCAAAAGTGATGAGATTTTAAGGCAGAAAAAAAACTTGAGAGCATATGGGTATTGAGAGAAAAAATTGATCCAACCTTCATTTTTTTTTTTTTAAACTTCAGCAAGCTCAATAGTTCTCTTCAATTAAAAGAAAATGAAAAACCAAAACAATTTTGAATTTTCAATCTTAAACTAATTTCATTTATTCATTTTATTTTCTTTTAATGTATTATAAATTTAAAATTAATTCAAATGATTAATTTTAAATAAAAACTAACAATTAATTAAACATTTTAATTAATTATAATTATTTCATTTAATATCCAGTATTAAACTAAATAATTTGTACCAATCCTGATATCTCTCAAACCCGATTGTTCGAGTATGAATCATTATTCAATTTCAAATTGAAATATGTTATCATATTCAAATCACATTTAAATATTCTCAACTCTCTTTATAATTTAATTCATATTTGAATTATATCACATATAAACAACGTTAAATCCCTAAAATCGAATTTGAATGTTTCAAATTCTTTCATCACATTGTTCTAAGGTTAAGTCCGTATGAGCGAGTATGGGGACCTAATGGACCTACAGATCATGGGCTCCAACAATTTGAAATTAACCAGTTAAACTCATTAACCTAGCTAACCAACATTCGTTAACTAACGAGACACTCCACTATAGACCGCAGTTGCACTCCCCAGACTGTAGATATATTTATGTTCATCTGATACAACCATAATTAGCAAGTCGACCCTTTACAGGTTGTTCGTAACTGCAGTGAGTCAAAAGTTTGTTTTACCCTTGAAGTTACATATTGTTCCTTGAGTTGTTGGGTTTTATGTCCTAAAACTCATAGATAGTGAATGATTAATGAATTATACACTTGTATCAATAAAGTGTTATTGAGGTTTATGCAATAAAGTGTTATTGAAGTTTATGCAATAAAGTGTTATTGTCATATTAAGTCTAGAATTGCACAACATGACCCAAATCCAATAAACTAAGATCCAAGGTTGTTTACATGAGACTTGGACTAGTATGTGGGGACATACGGGGATCAGTGTTCAAGTAACAACCTAAAAGTTCTATAGTATAGGGATATGGCTGGGTACCTTATACTGGTAACACTATGTGATACGGTCCACTTTGTATTCGATACAGACGTATTGATCCAAGGCGTTCATGTAGAAGACATGCGAGCAGAGGTATCCTATGCAATGAGTTTGCATAAGACCGAACCACGAAATAGTAAACCACTAGATGTAACACCGTTAACTAGTTAGGCTACTGTTTCAATAGGATGACCTAGGTAACTCAATCTTAATCCTGAGTATGTCATGAAATCCTTCTCGTGAGGGATTGTCCTTTGATTAGTACGGGTGAGAGTGACCAGAACGCCGACTCAATAAGCCTACCTTCTTGGGGACAAGACCGAGTGGGGGGCTGGGGACATGACAATACAAGATGGAATTCACTCCTTCCCCTATTGGGGGAAGTAGATGTGTGTTCCCTTAAGGGCTGATTCTGGGGCTTGAACAAATGCGCGTCGTCCTCTCCTGGCCCGAGAGGAACTCTTGTTTAGAGGTTGGACCCTAATCAACTTGTTCATTAGAGGGATCAGTGGTACTTAAAGATCCAGAGGTAACCCAGGGGTAAAACGGTAATTTGACCCAGCTAGTGTTACGAACACACGTGAAGGATTGACTTACTACATTGGTCGATATCCGTGGACACATAAATATTCTACAGTGAGAAGAGTGCAGCTGTGGGTCTTTCGTTGAGTGACCCAGAGTTAACGAATGTTGATTAACTCGGTTAATGAGTTTAGGTGATCAATCTCATATCATTGGAGCTTCTGATCTGTAGGTCCATTAGGTCCACCTGCTAGCTCATAACGGGTTCTGAGATAATACAGTCTTGATTATTAAATGAAATATAAGTTAATTGTATTTTGATGCAATTATATAATGTATGGAGATAAAAATAAAAATAATTAATGAGAGAATTATGAATTTAATGAATGAAACTTTATAATAAAAATAATTCTGGATATGATTCAAAATTAATTAATGAGAGAATTATGAATTTAATTAAATATGTGATATTTGATTAATTCATGAATTAATTAATTGGGGAATTAATTAATTTAATTTTAAATTGGTTAAATGTGATTTAATCAAATTAAAAATATAGTTTATATTGATGTACATTTTGATGCACATTAAAACTATAGGTTAAATGAGAGAGATAAAATTGAATATGATTCAATTATAAAATTAATTAAATATTTGATATTTAATTAATGTGGATTCAATTAATAGAATTAATTGAATGACCAATTTAATTCAATTGCATATGATTCAAATTGAATTAAAAACTTTATATTATAATTAATTTAATTAATATTGATTTGATTAAATTAATTATAATTAATTAATTAATTAAATATTTATTATTTAAATAGTTAATGGCCAAGATCGTTTTGATTAAGATCTAACGATCTTGATCTAGTAGGGAAATAACTCCCTCCCCACTTATCGTACAGGGGAGAGGGAGTTCCCAACATATCTCTCATTCTCTCATTCACGCAAAAAATAAAGAGTGAGTCTTGAAGATTTTTCTCTCTAGTTTTTCTCTAAAAAACACAGCAAGCATATTGCTGAATTTTCCCTTCAAGACAAATTTTGGATCCCAACATCCCTATCTCAGTGATCCAAGAGATATAGCGGGTGTTCACTATTGGTGGTGTCGATTGGAAGATCAAGAATGAGAATCTTGGAGCATCGTTCTGTGTTCTTCGAAATCCGGTAAGTGTTCTTGATCTTGAATAAATTTCCAGCATGCTTAATCTTAGTAATTTAGAAATTTGTTTCTGAATTTTAATTGCCAATTTATTGGTTTTTCGTAAACGGAATTGTGAAACGAATTGGTCTTGATTGTTTTCGCTGTCAAAGGGATTTCAACCCTTCAATTGGTATCAGAACCAAATTGTTTAATCAATTTTGTTTTTTCGAAAATTTCATTGGTTTTTTGTGGGATTGCATTGTGAATGTGGTTTGCTGAAAAAATTGTTTTGGTATATTTGGCCTTAGATTTACTGTGTTTTGATTTGATCAAAATTGTAAAGGCCCCTACATTTTTGGGCATTTAATTCAATAAATCGAGTCTTGTAAGTCCGTGTCTAGAGGTTTAGGATCAATTTATTGATCGGTGTTCGAATCGGGATCAATTTTGGTGAAGAACGGCTGTTAGAATCGTAAGGCAGTAGGTTGTCCAGAGGCGTAGCGTCGCGACCCTGCTCAACGGAGTCGCGACACTGATGAACAAGGACGTGGGTTCGAGCCTCATTGTGTGCAGTTATTAACAGTTATTTTTTCGCGTGCGGTTTTCTTCGTGGGCGGTCCGATTTGAGCTGGTCTAGTCCGGTTCGAGTGATTTGGGGCTGGTTTGAAGCGGTTCAAGCTGGTTCGGGTCGATTTTGGAGCGGTTCAAGACTCAGAAGGATTATTAAATTGAAATTATTGTAATTTTTGTTTATTTTAATTATCCTAGGGACCAATATACCGATTTTTCAGCTATTTATTGTTTTATGAATGTCATTTAGCTAGATCCCACCATAGGTTAAGCATGTTTTCATGCATTTTTATGTTATAAATGTTATAATATATGATAATTATTCATGAATTTAAAATTTCATGAGTTATTTAGTATAATTGTTATATTAAATATATGAAATTGGAGAAGCATGATGTATGACATTAATTAGATAAATATAAATTGTTATATTTTATTAATGTAGCATGAATGTTTAGATTTATTTTCATGAGTATTAATATAATAGTTATATTATGAATGGAAATAAATTTCAATGTTTGTTTTCATGTATGATTTGATATAGATTGTTATATTCATGTAATGAAAATGGAATAGCATTGAGCATGACATTAATTAGATTAATATAAATGTTATATTATATTAATGTCAAATTTCATGTAATTTAATTTCGTGAATGATTAATTAATATAATCGATATTAATTAAATGAAATTGAAATTGCATGAAGCATGACACCAACTTAGATTAATATAATCGTTATATTATCGGCATCATGAGTGTTATGGTGTTTAATAATTTAAATTAGATTGTTATTTGGAAACACCATAGAAGCATGTTATAGGGCTAATTATTAAAATTTTATAATAGTTATAAAATTGATTAGAAACCGTCAACCTATAACAAAGAGTTGCATGCAAACATAGGACCTTAGGTTAAATTGAATTAATTTTAAAATGTTTAAAATTAATTAGACCTACACTCTTTTTAATTCTAATAGGATTAGAATTATTTTCTTACTTAGGATTAAAATAGTTTTAATGCACTAAGTAGGAAAAACAATACTATGGTTATAAGGGAACTCTCCCGGTGAAGTTTTTCTAGGCCGGGGTACTTAAGTTGACGGTTACGGAACACCTCCTACCTGGGAATTGACCCGGAACCTGAGTTGAATTAATCATAGTCTAATGTTAGCATGCAATGTCACTATGTAATTAAAGGGGTTTAATTCACCTAGACATCAGAGTAAAGTCCTATATATAAGAGTTATAATAGGCATAGACTTAGATAGATTGACTTAGCCGGGTTTATCTAAGTTTAATATGTTGGGTTTTATGCCCTAAAACTCGTAGATAGTGAATGTAACCGTTGACCGGATATTAATGAAATAATATTGATATATTTTCCATTAATTGTTATTAGTTATTTTATATATGTCTTTGCCTAATAATAACCCTAATCCAATAAACTAGACATCCAAGGCTGTAATATGAGTCTTGAACTATATGTAGCGACATATGGGATCATTGTTCAAGAAACAGCCTAAAGGGTCTATAGTATAGGGATAAGACTGGGTGCCTTATCCTGGTGACACTATGGATACGGCCCACTTTGTATTTGATACAAACGCTGCGATCCAATGCGTTCGTGTAGGAGACATGCGAGTGGGGGTATCCTATGCAATGAGTTTGCATAAGACCGGACCGCGAAATAGTAACCACTAGTTATAACACCGTTAACTAGTTGGTTTTCTATTTCACTAGGACGACCGAGACAACTTAGTCTTAATCCTGAGTTGATTATGGACTCCTGCTCATGAGAGACTGTCCTTTGATTTGCATGGGTGAGAGTGGCCAATACGCCGACTCAATAAGCCTACCACTTTGGGGACAAGATCGAATGGGGAGCTGGGAACATAATCGTACAAGATGGAATTCACTCCTTCCCGACTTTAGGGAAGCAGATGAGTGTTCCCTTAAGTGGTTACTCCGAGTCTTGAACAAAGGGCCCTACCCTCTCAATGGCACGAGAGGGTTTTCTGTTTAAAGGTTGGACCATAAACAGATTGTTCATTAGAGGAGAATTGGTACTTAAGGAAATAGAGGTGACCCAGGGGTAAAACGGTAATTTGACCCAGCTGGGGTTACGGACACTCGTGAAGGACTAACTAGTCGATATTGGTCTAAGTTCCGTGGACACAGAAAATATGTCTGCAGTGAGAAGAGTGCAACTGTGAGTCTATAGTGGAATGTACACACAGTTAACGAATATTGATTATTGTGGTTAATGAGTTTAACCAATTAATCTCACATCGTTGGAGCTTCTGATCTGCAGGTCCATAAGGTCCCACTGGTAGCTCGTAAAGTAATTTGAGGCAACTAAGTAATTAAATGTAAATTGAAAATGTTCAATTTACTAAGGGAAACAAATATAATATATATTGATATATTATGAGAGAAATTAATATTTGAAGAAGTTCAAATATAAATTTATGGAAGATTGAAAGAATTAATTAATTTAAGTCCTAAAAGTGTTTGGGCAAAATTAATTAATTCAAGGCCGGAAATTAAATATGTGATATTTAATTGGTGGTTAATTAATTAAAGAATTCATTAACCATGAATTAATCAATTATGTATATAATTAATCACTTAAGGAAGTGATTAATCATTTATGGGAATGATCTAATTACTTATGGAAGAAATTAGTCATTTATGGAAAAGATTAATCAATTGGGGAATTGATTGATCATGATTGATTAATTAAGGAATAAAGATTGAATCAATTTTGGAAAAGATTGATTTTATTGAATATTTTATTCATGGCCTCTCTTCTATAAATAGAACACTAGACCTAATTGGTCATAACACTTGACACTCTTGAAAGACAAGACCTAGAATTCTCTCTAGCCTCCCTCTTAGAGAAAGACTCCCACAAGTCTTTGGCCTCCTAGACTTAGAGACATACCGGTGTAACCTCTGTGGTTATTGTGTCAATCAAAGAAGAATTTCCAGCGAAGAATACCTTGAAGCGGCTGCTGCGTTTTCGTTCGTGGAGCTTCGTTGGCGAAGAACGGTCAAGTCTACAACGGAGGTTTGTAACGGTTCTTCCTCTTTTCGTTAGAAAAGTTTTTAAAATAAATTTAGATTTATTTTAGCATGTTTAAACCGATTTTACAGCGGCTTTAAAGTTAGTTTAAAGTTTTGTTTGAGTTTTCGTAACGGTTTTTTAAAGTTAATTAATATACGGCGTAAGGTCCAATCGATGCGCTTCCGCTGCGTTGGGACTTTTATTCCCTTCAATCGGCATCAGAGCCATCGCTGTCCCTATTAATTAATTTTAAAAAGTTGCGATAGGCTCTAATAGGTGGGATTTATGCATATTGTATGTTCGGTTTGCATTGAACTGTTTGGGTTAATTTTATGGCCATAGATTTTATTTTTATGTGATTTTGATCATGTAAGGCCCGGTGTTTCGGGTATATTATGTAAAATCGAGTCCTATGTAAGTCCGGGTCTAGAATAGGTTTTTATGAGATAAAAATCGGAGCAATCGTCGCTGAAATCGAGGCCGAAATCGGAAAAATCGTTGCTGTTTTGCCCAGAATCTGCCTCCAGACGCAACAGCGTCGGGACGCTCCTTCAACAGCGTCTCGACGCTGTCCCGATACCGAAGGCGCTCGGTAAGGAAAGCACACAGCGTCGGGACGCTACCTCAACAGCGTCTCGACGCTGTCTCGATTACGCAGGCGCCAGATATGGAAAACGCACAGCGTCGGGACGCTAATCTACACAGCGTCTCGACGCTGGCACGATGGAGGCGCGTACTAGGGTTTCAACAGGCGCGGTTCAAGCGAGGCCGGTCCGGTTCGGACCGGTTCGGCTGGGTTGGGACCTATTTGGTCCGGTTCAGCCAATTTTTGGCATGGTTCGTGATTTTGGAGGCCGGTTCGAGGTGGTTCGGGGCGGTTCGAGCTGTCTAGACCAATTCCGGAGCTGTACATGTGTTTTTTAGGATAGAATTTAGCTAAATTATTGTAATTTAATGCTTTATTTTATCCTAGGGGCCAAAATTAACCGGTTCAATTGCTATTTATATGCTTTATGGATGTCATATAGATTATTTAATCCCACCTTAGGTTATAAACATGCTCATGCATTTTTTATATATTATAAATTGTTATAATGTATGTTTAAATGCATGGATTTGTTTTCATATTTTTAATACAAGTGTATATTAATTATATGAAAAATTGGAAAGCATGAAGCATGTCATTACTTAAATTAAATATAAATAGTTATGTTTAATGTGATGAATGAAGCATGCTTGGTTGATTTTCTTGATTGGCTTATAATTGTTATAATAAAAGAAAATCAAAATTGCATGAAGCATGAAACATCCATAGTTATTAATATAATTGTTATATTATTCATGCAATTGATGAGGCTTAATTATTCAATTTGAATGAGATTGTTGAATGAATTAAACCCTAGATTCTTGATTATAGGATTAATCATTAAAATTTGAAATAGTTCTTTAATATTAATGGTTAGAAACCGTCAATCTATAATCAAGATTTGCATGCAAACATAAGATCATAGGATAAATTGAATTAATTTTAAATTGTTTAAAATTAATTAGACCTAGATCGATTTCTAATAGGATTAGAATCTTTTCTTACTTAGAATTAAAAATAGTTTTAATTTACTAAGTAGGAAAAACATTGCTATGATTATAAGGGAACTCCACCAGTAATGTTCTGTCTAAGGCTGGAGGTATTTAAGTTGACGGTTTACGGAACACCTCCTACCTGGGAACTGACCTGGAATACCGGAGTTGAATTAATCATAGTTAAATGTTAGCATGCAATGTCACTAGGTTTATTAAAAGTGTTTAATGCACCTAGATCTTTAGAGTAAAGACCTTACATTACTGAGGTTATAAGGGAACTCTCTCGGTAAAGTTCTGTCTAAGGCTGGGGGTATTTAAGTTGACGGTTTACGGAACACCTCCTACCTGGGAACTAACCGGATTGAGTTGAATTAACCATAGTAATGTTGACTTGCAATGTTGGGTTTATTAAAAAGTTTAATTCACCCAAAAGATTGCAGTTGAATCCTTTCCATAATTGTTATAATAGGATCAGACTTAGATAGATTGACTTAGCCGAATACTATCTAAGTTAAACAACCCTATATTAACCTTAGGACATTTTCAGTGGGAGAAAAATTACAAAACGAGATTTAAATCAAGTTTTGCTCCTACGTCCCTATATTCACAACGTGAGATTCATGCTCGGCTTCGAGTCGCCCTAGGAGCGGCCTCCCTTCGGAAAGTGTTTGCATGGGTCAATATCAAGGTGAATGGGAAAAATGTCCAGAGTAAGTGGGAGCGGGACACGTGTCAACGTATCCCTCGGTCTCCGCCCATAGTTCACACCGTGAGAGTCCTATGATCCGCCTGCAGGTTGCCCTGGCGCATCCATCCCTTCGGAGGGCCTGATCATAGGATTCGGAACATCGTGAACTCCTGAAAAGGATAGGAGCTCTTAGGCTAATCACCAACAGTTGTCTTTCCCTTCGGTAGCCTGTTGGTGCGTGCCTCTGAGATCTGAAAGTGGGAGGGTTACACTTACGAGGATGAGTTAAAAGTGTTAACAAATCCTTGACCGAACAACGGTGGCTAATGTCTATAGGAATATGAGTTATTCTGGAATTAGAATTAGCTGAGAGGTGTCTCATTTCAAAGGAGGAGTACCTGATCACCCTTCGGTGGCTGATATTCTAAACCTCTGAAACGTCGTTGCAAAACTAAATCAATAGTTTTAGGGTTCTGTGATTGTCTGTTTTGCTAAATTGATTGGATTGTGTGCAATTGTTTGCTTGTATGATGGGTTAAGGCAAAGATAACTAATACGGTCATTGTTTGTTTAAATTTCAGCAATGTCTTCCTCAATTGTCTCTCTGCTTAAAAATGAGAAATTAACCGGCGAAAATTATGCTACGTGGAAATCGAACCTGAATACGATTCTTGTTGTCGATGATCTACGGTTCGTCTTAACGGAGGATTGTCCTCCAACCCCTGCTCGTAATGCATCCCAGGCAGTTAAGGATGCTTATGACCGCTGGATAAAGGCCAATGATAAGACTCGCGTCTATATCTTAGCCAGCTTATCTGAAGTTTTGGCTAAAAGGCATGAGAGCATGGTAACAGCGAGGGAGATTATGAACTCTCTCCAGGAGATGTTTGGACAACCGTCCTACCAACTCCACCATGACGCTCTCAAATACGTTTATAGCTGTCGCATGAAAGAGGGCACGTCTGTTCGGGAGCATGTCCTGGATATGATGGTCCAATTCAACGTGGCAGAGGCAAACGGGGCGGTCATAGATGAGCGTAGTCAGGTTGCATTCATCTTAGAATCTCTTCCGAAGAGTTTTCTACAGTTTCGAAGCAATGCAATGATGAATAAAATAACATTCAACCTGACTAGCCTCCTGAATGAGCTACAGCTCTATCAGTCTCTTCTTAAGAACAAGGGACAGATAGAAGGAGAGGCAAACGTTGTTCACTCTAAAAGAAAGTTCGAGAAGGGTTCATCCTCTGGAACTAAATCTGTAGCCACTTCTTCAAAGAAAACGAAGAAGAAAGGAAACAAGGGGAAAGCTCCCAGTACTGCTGCTAAAAGCAAGGGAAAAGCCAAAGCTGTGGCAGATAAGGGCAAGTGTTTTCACTGCAATGTAGATGGACATTGGAAGAGAAACTGCCCAAAGTACCTTGCTGAGAAAAAGAAGGAAAAGGAAGGTAAATTTGATTTACTTGTTTTAGAAACATGCCTGGTAGAACATGATGAGTTTACCTGGATACTTGATTCAGGAGCAACTAATCATGTTTGCTCTTCTTTTCAGGAAAATAGTTCCTTTCGGCAGTTGAACGATGGAGAAATGACACTCAGGGTCGGAACTGGAGAAGTCATTTCAGCTAAAGCAGTGGGAGCTGCAAAGTTATTTTTTAGAAATAGATTCTTACTTTTAGAAAGTTTGTTAATCGTTCCCAAGATTAAGAGGAACTTAATTTCTATTTCATGTTTGATTGAACAATCGTATACAGTTACTTTTGATATGAATGAAGCGTTCATTTATAAAAATGGTATACTCATTTGTTCAGCAAAATTGGAAAATAACTTGTATGTTTTAAGACCAACCGAAAACAAAGCACTTTTAAATCACGAATTATTTAAAACTGCTGAAACTCAAAGTAAAAGGCAAAAGATTTCTCCATCAAGTAACAATACTCATCTTTGGCATCTTAGACTTGGTCATATAAACATCGATAGGATCGGTCGTTTGGTAAAGAATGGACTTCTAAGTAAGTTAGAAGATGATTCACTACCACCTTGTGAATCTTGTCTCGAGGGAAAAATGACCAAAAGACCCTTTACTGGAAAAGGTTACAGAGCCAAAGAACCCTTAGAGTTAATACATTCGGATCTATGTGGTCCAATGAATGTGAAAGCTCGAGGAGGGTACGAATATTTCATCTCATTTATAGATGATTATTCAAGATATGGTTACTTATACCTAATGGGACATAAGTCTGAAGCCCTTGAAAAGTTTAAGGAGTTTAAGGCTGAAGTTGAAAACCTATTAGGTAAATCTATCAAAGTACTTCGATCTGATCGAGGAGGGGAGTATATGGATCAAAGATTCCAGGACTATATGATAGAACATGGAATCCAATCTCAACTCTCAGCCCCTGGTACACCTCAGCAGAATGGTGTGTCAGAAAGGAGAAATAGAACCTTGTTAGACATGGTTCGATCAATGATGAGCTATGCTCAATTGCCTAGCTCGTTTTGGGGGTATGCAGTGGAGACTGCAGTATACATCTTGAACAATGTTCCCTCGAAAAGTGTTTCTAAAACACCTTTCGAGTTATGGAAGGGGCGTAAACCTAGTTTGCATCACTTTCGCATCTGGGGTTGTCCAGCACACGTGCTTGTGACGAATCCTAAGAAACTGGAACCTCGTTCAAAACTGTGCCAATTTGTTGGTTACCCTAAAGAAACGAGAGGTGGTTATTTCTACGACCCACAAGAAAATAAGGTGATTGTATCGACAAACGCCACTTTCTTAGAGGAAGACCACATGAGAGATCATAAACCACGAAGCAAAATAATATTAGGAGAAGCTACTGAAGAATCATCAAGAGTTGTTGATGAAGTTGGACCTTCAACAAGGGTTGATGAAGGAACTAGTTCTTCAGATCCATCCCGTCCATCTCAAACGTTGGGAATGCCTCGACGCAGTGGGAGGGTTGTGTTACAACCTGATCGCTACTTGGGTTTAACAGAAACTCAGGTTGTCATACCTAATGATGGCATAGAGGATCCATTGTCCTATCGACAGGCAATGAATGACGAAGATAAGGATGAATGGGTCAAAGCCATGAACCTGGAAATGGAGTCAATGTACTCCAATTCTGTATGGGAACTTGCAGATCTACCATATGGGGTAAAACCCATAGGGTGCAAATGGATCTATAAGAGAAAAAGAGATGCAGCTGGAAAGGTACAGACCTTCAAAGCTAGACTAGTGGCAAAGGGTTATACCCAAAAGGAGGGGGTTGACTATGAAGAAACCTTTTCTCCTGTAGCCATGTTAAAGTCCATAAGAATTCTTTTATCCATTGCCACATATTATGACTATGAAATATGGCAAATGAAAGTCAAGACTGCCTTTCTGAATGGTAATCTTGAGGAGAATATCTTTATGTCTCAACCCGAAGGGTTCATAGCCCAAGGTCAGGAACAAAAGGTTTGTAAGCTAAATCGATCCATTTATGGATTGAAACAAGCATCCAGATCATGGAACATTAGATTTGATACTGCAATCAAATCTTTTGGCTTTGACCAAAACGTTGATGAGCCTTGTGTATACAAGAAAGTCAACAAAAGGAAAGTAGCTTTTCTAATACTTTATGTAGACGATATCCTACTCATTGGGAATGATGTAGGATACCTAACTGACATTAAGAAATGGCTAGCAGCCCAATTCCAAATGAAAGATTTGGGAGAGGCTCAATATGTTCTGGGAATCCAAATCATTAGGGATCGTAAGAACAAAACGCTAGCTCTGTCTCAAGCAACGTATATTGACAAGATGTTGTCTCGATATTCGATGCAAAACTCCAAGAAGGGACTCCTACCCTTCAGACATGGGGTACACCTGTCTAAGGAACAATCTCCTAAGACACCTCAAGAAGTTGAGAACATGAGACACATTCCCTACGCCTCAGCTGTGGGCAGCTTAATGTATGCCATGCTCTGCACAAGGCCTGACATATGTTATGCAGTGGGAGTAGTCAGTAGGTATCAGTCTAATCCAGGGTTGGACCACTGGGGAGCGGTTAAGAATATCCTCAAGTATCTTCGGAGAACGAGGGACTACATGCTTGTGTACGGAGCTAAGGATTTGATTCTTACTGGATACACTGATTCTGACTTTCAAGCTGATAAGGATTCTAGGAAATCCACATCAGGGTCAGTATTCACCCTCAATGGAGGAGCAGTAGTGTGGAGAAGCATCAAACAAGGATGCATAGCAGACTCAACCATGGAGGCTGAGTATGTAGCAGCTTGCGAAGCAGCTAAGGAGGCAGTGTGGCTCAGAAAGTTCTTGACTGATTTGGAAGTAGTTCCGAATATGAACGTGCCCATAACACTATACTGTGACAACAGTGGGGCTGTAGCCAACTCAAAAGAACCTCGTAGCCACAAACGGGGTAAACACATCGAGAGGAAGTATCACCTGATACGGGAGATTGTGCAAAGAGGAGATGTGATCGTCACTAAGATCGCCTCGGAGCACAACATCGCTGATCCATTTACAAAGGCTCTCACGGCTAAAGTGTTTGAGGGTCATCTAGAAGGTCTAGGTCTACGAGATATGTATGCCATCTAATCTAGGGCAAGTGGGAGAAATGTATAAGGGGTATAAGGATGCCCTAGTTCATTGTATTTCCAGCTTTAGATTATTGCATTTACATCCCACTAACTAAGTGTTTTAGTTCAAGTGGGAGTTTGTTGGGTTTTATGCCCTAAAACTCGTAGATAGTGAATGTAACCGTTGACCGGATATTAATGAAATAATATTGATATATTTTCCATTAATTGTTATTAGTTATTTTATATATGTCTTTGCCTAATAATAACCCTAATCCAATAAACTAGACATCCAAGGCTGTAATATGAGTCTTGAACTATATGTAGCGACATATGGGATCATTGTTCAAGAAACAGCCTAAAGGGTCTATAGTATAGGGATAAGACTGGGTGCCTTATCCTGGTGACACTATGGATACGGCCCACTTTATATTTGATACAAACGCTGCGATCCAACGCGTTCGTGTAGGAGACATGCGAGTGGGGGTATCCTATGCAATGAGTTTGCATAAGACCGGACCGCGAAATAGTAACCACTAGTTATAACACCGTTAACTAGTTGGTTTTCTATTTCACTAGGACGACCGAGACAACTTAGTCTTAATCCTGAGTTGATTATGGACTCCTGCTCATGAGAGACTGTCCTTTGATTTGCATGGGTGAGAGTGGCCAATACGCCGACTCAATAAGCCTACCACTTTGGGGACAAGATCGAATGGGGAGCTGGGAACATAATCGTACAAGATGGAATTCACTCCTTCCCGACTTTAGGGAAGCAGATGAGTGTTCCCTTAAGTGGTTACTCCGAGTCTTGAACAAAGGGCCCTACCCTCTCAATGGCACGAGAGGGTTTTCTGTTTAAAGGTTGGACCATAAACAGATTGTTCATTAGAGGAGAATTGGTACTTAAGGAAATAGAGGTGACCCAGGGGTAAAACGGTAATTTGACCCAGCTGGGGTTACGGACACTCGTGAAGGACTAACTAGTCGATATTGGTCTAAGTTCCGTGGACACAGAAAATATGTCTGCAGTGAGAAGAGTGCAACTGTGAGTCTATAGTGGAATGTACACACAGTTAACGAATATTGATTATTGTGGTTAATGAGTTTAACCAATTAATCTCACATCGTTGGAGCTTCTGATCTGCAGGTCCATAAGGTCCCACTGGTAGCTCGTAAAGTAATTTGAGGCAACTAAGTAATTAAATGTAAATTGAAAATGTTCAATTTACTAAGGGAAACAAATATAATATATATTGATATATTATGAGAGAAATTAATATTTGAAGAAGTTCAAATATAAATTTATGGAAGATTGAAAGAATTAATTAATTTAAGTCCTAAAAGTGTTTGGGCAAAATTAATTAATTCAAGGCCGGAAATTAAATATGTGATATTTAATTGGTGGTTAATTAATTAAAGAATTCATTAACCATGAATTAATCAATTATGTATATAATTAATCACTTAAGGAAGTGATTAATCATTTATGGGAATGATCTAATTACTTATGGAAGAAATTAGTCATTTATGGAAAAGATTAATCAATTGGGGAATTGATTGATCATGATTGATTAATTAAGGAATAAAGATTGAATCAATTTTGGAAAAGATTGATTTTATTGAATATTTTATTCATGGCCTCTCTTCTATAAATAGAACACTAGACCTAATTGGTCATAACACTTGACACTCTTGAAAGACAAGACCTAGAATTCTCTCTAGCCTCCCTCTTAGAGAAAGACTCCCACAAGTCTTTGGCCTCCTAGACTTAGAGACATACCGGTGTAACCTCTGTGGTTATTGTGTCAATCAAAGAAGAATTTCCAGCGAAGAATACCTTGAAGCGGCTGCTGCGTTTTCGTTCGTGGAGCTTCGTTGGCGAAGAACGGTCAAGTCTACAACGGAGGTTTGTAACGGTTCTTCCTCTTTTCGTTAGAAAAGTTTTTAAAATAAATTTAGATTTATTTTAGCATGTTTAAACCGATTTTACAGCGGCTTTAAAGTTAGTTTAAAGTTTTGTTTGAGTTTTCGTAACGGTTTTTTAAAGTTAATTAATATACGGCGTAAGGTCCAATCGATGCGCTTCCGCTGCGTTGGGACTTTTATTCCCTTCATAATAACCCTAAAATACAATAGGACATTTCAGTGGGAGGAAATATATAAAAAACAAAATTTTCATATCGAGTTTTTTACTCTCACGTCCCCCTGAGTTCACACCGTGAGATCCATGCTCGGCTTCGTGTCGCCCTGGGCGCGGCCTCCCTTCGGAAAGTGTTTGCATGGGTAAATACCAAGGTGAATGGGGAGAATGTCTATAGTTAGTGGGAGCAGGACACATGTCAACGTATCCTACGGTCTCCACCCCTAGGTCGCACCGTGAGATTCTTATGATCCGCCTGCGTGTCGTCCTGGCGCGACCATCCCTTCGGAGGGCCTGATCATAGGTTTCGGAACACCGCGAACTCCAGAAACGGATAGGATCATTTAGGTTAATTACCAACAATTGTCTTTCCTTTTGGTAGCCTGTTGGTCCGTACCTCTGAGATCTGAAAGTGGGAAGGTTACACTCACGGGGATGAGTTAAATGTGTTAACTGATCCTTGACCAAACAACGATAACTAAACACTAACGGAATACGAGTTATTCTGGTGTTAGGGTTTGGTTGAGTTTGTCTCAATTCAGAGGAGGAGTAGCTGACCACCCTTCGGTGGTTGTTGTTCTAAACCTCTGAAGTATCGTTGCAAAAACTAAATCAATAGTTTTATAGTGTTTCTTTGATTGCTTGTTTGTTTTTGCAGAATTTGATTGGATTATTTGTAATGGGTTAGTGTGATTAATAATACAAGTAATTTTTTACTTCAGCATTATATAAAACTTTATGTGCATTGTCTTACACCATTTTATTAATAACGGTTTAAGATACAACTAGCTTAAACGAAACTTGTGGTAAATGATTTTAGATTAGTCTTGAGTGAGGAATGTTCTCAGGCCCAAATGTCGAGTTCATCTTGAATCGTTCATGATGATTATGACATTAACTGCCTAGCCGAAACCAATGACAATAAATGCGATTTATTAGTCGTTGAAACGTGCATAGTGGAAAATGAGGATACAACCTGAATTTTTAATTCAGGTGCCACTTATCACGTTTGCTTTTCCTTTTAAGGAATAAGCTCATGGCAACTGTTGCAAATAGGTGAGATGATTCTCAAATTTTGATATGGAGAGTATATCTCGGTTTCGGCAGAGGGAACATTAAGTTATTTTATCTAGTGGGAGAAAATACACATTATTAGATAATGTATATGAATTTCCTAAATATTAACAGAAATTTGATTTTTGTATCGTATATGCTGGAACAATGTTACTCTATACCTTTCTCTAATAACGCAATTTTATTTTAAGAAAGGGAGTTGACAGTTGTTCAGCATTACTGGTAAATAACTTATGTGTTTTAAGACTAATCAAGAGTAAAGCAAGTCATGAGCATTGAGTTGTTTAAGATTGCTTATACTCAGAAAGATAAAGGAAAAGGATATCTCCTAAAAGAAATACCTTTCTTTGGTTCTTAAGATTAGGCTATTTTTTATCTCAATGTGATTGGGAGCTTAGTCTATGAGTATACTTCTATATTAAATATAAGAAAACTCTTTAATACCAATTAAGTTCTGCCTTATGGGCAATATGACTGATGGATCTTTTACTGGAAAAGAACTTAAGAGCCAAAGAGCCCTTGGAGCTTGTACATTTGAATCCTTGTGGTCTAGTATGTTAAAGCAGTGGGAGGGTATGAATAATTTATCTCTGTTATAGATGATTATTCAAAGGTATGAGTATCTCTACCTAATGCACTTTCATTCTGAAGCTCTTGAGATATTCGAAGGGGCTTAAGACTGAAGTTGAAAACTTGTTAGATGAGATAATAAAACCACTTCGATCTGATCAATGTGTTGAGTATAGGGACTTGAGATTCTAGGACTATTTGATAGTTCATGGAATCACATCCTAAATCTCAGTTAGGAGTAAGAGAAACCTATTGGATATGGTTCAATCCATATTGAGCTATGCTCAATTGCCTGACTAGTTTTGGGGTCATGCAGTGTGACTGCAGCGTGTATTTTGAACAACGTTCCATCAAAAGTGTTTCTAAAACACCTTTTGTGTTGTGGATAGGAAGTAAAGATTGTTTACGTTTCTTTATGTTTTGGGGTGTCCAACACTTGTGCTTGTGACTAACCCAAAACAAATTGGAATACCATTCAAAATTATGCCTAATTGTAGGCAATCCCAAATGAAACAAGGAGAAGATACTTCTTCAATCCATAAGAGAATAAAGAATCTGTATCGACAAATGCTTCATTCTTAGAAGAAGAACATATGAGAAATCATAAGCCATAAAGTAAGGTCGGTTTAAGTGAATTAACTAATAAAGCTATGGAAACATTAACAAGAGTTGTTAATGAATCAACAAAAGTTGTTGATAAGTCTGGTTATTCAACATGAGTTATTGATAAGGCCAGTGCTTTTGGTCAGCCACATCCATCTCAAGAGTTTAGAATGCCTTGATGTAGTGGGAGGGTTGTTTTATAACCTGACCGTTACATGTGCTTATTTGAAGTTCAAGTCGTCATTCTTGATGATGACATAAAGGATTCATTATCTTATAGAAAGAAAATGAATGATATTGACAAGGACCAAGGGTTTAAAGCCATGGACCTGAAAATGAAGTCTTTGCATTTTAATTCCATTGGGATCTGGTAAATTTGCTTGATGGGGTAACACCTATAGGTTACAAGTGGATTTGCAAGAAGAAACGAGGCATTTAAGGTCTCAACCAGAAGGATCCATTAAGCAAGATCAAAAGTAAAAGGGTTTGCAAGCTTAAGTGATCCATTCATGGATTTACCTAAGCATTTTGATCTTGGAATGTAAGATTTGATACAGTGATCAGATCTTTTGGCTTTAATAAGGACATTGATGAGCCTTGTGTCTGCAAGAAAATCGTCAGTAGTTCAGTAGCTTTATTCATGTTGTATGTGATTGATGTCCTAATCATTGGGAATGATGTAGGTTACCTTACTGACATTAAAAGAGGCTAGCAGCTCATTTCCAAATGAAAATCTGGAAGAAGCTGAGCTAGTCTTGTCTCTAGTGTCTTATGTCTACAAGATGTTAGTTAGATATAAGATGTAGAATTCCAATAAAAGTTTACTACCTTTTCAAGAATGGAATTCTTTTGTCTAAGGAACTGTGTCCTCAGAAACCTCAAGAAGTTGAGGACATGAGACATATGCCCTATGCAGTAGGGTTGTTAGTGAGTATCAATCAAATCCAGGATTTGATCGGAGTGTCGTTACGTACATCCTCTAGTATCTTAGGAGAACGAGGTTTTATATGCTCGTGTATGGCGCTAAGGATTTGATCCTTACAGGATACACTAACACAGATGTTTTAACTGATAAGGATTTGATGAAATCTACATCAGTGTCTGTTTTCACTCTTAATGGAGGAGCTATAGTGTGAGTTATCTGCAGTCTCGACCATATAGGCCGATAAGTAGTTGCTTATGAAGCACAGATAGAGACTGTATGACTTAGGAAGTTCAAGCCCAATTTGGAAGGTGTTCCAAATTATGAACTAGCCTATTTCAAGACAAGCAAACACATTGAATCTATGATTCATTCACGAAGGCTCTCTCGGCTAAAGTGTATGAGGGTCATCTAGATGGTCTAGGTCTACGAGTTATGTACAAAGATGTAATCTAGGGCAAGTGGGAGAAGTGTAATGGGTATAATATACACCATTATGTAATGGGTATAGTGATGTCCTAGTTTATTGTATTTGTACATTGTAAATACGTTTTATGTATTATACATGTATTTATACACCCACTGCTGGGATAAATTATTGTACATTCTCACTAAACTAGATTTTTAGTCCAAGTGGGAGTTTGTTGGGTTTTATGTCCTAAAACTCGTAGATAGTGAATGATTAACGAATTATACACTTGTATCCATAAAGTGTTATTCAGGTTTATGCAATAAAGTGTTATTGTCATATTAAGTCTAGAATTGCACAATATGACTCAAATCCAATAAACTAAGATCCAAAGTTGTTTACATGAGACTTTGACTAGTATGTGGGGACATACGGGGATCAGTGTTCAAGTAACAACCTAAAAGGCCTGTAGTACAGGGATAAGGTTGGGTACCTTATCCTGGCAACACTATGTGATACGACCCGCTTTGTATTCGATACAGACATATTGATCCACGACGTCCATGTAGGAGACATGCGAGCGGGGGTATCCTATGTAATGAGTTTGCAAAAGACTGGACCATGAAATAGTAAACCAGTAGATATAACACCGTTAACTAGTTAGGTTACTGTTTCAATAGGATGACCTAGGTAACTCAATCTTAATCCTGAGTATGTCATGAACTCCTTCTCATGAGGAAACCCAGGGGTAAAGCGGTAATTTGACCCAGCTGGTGTTACAAACATACGTGAAGGATTGACTTATTGCATTGGTTGATATCCGTGGACACAGAAATATTCTATAGTGAGAATAGTGCAGCTGTGGGTCTTTAGTGGAGTGACCCACAGTTAACGAATGTTGATTAACTCGGTTAATGAGTTTAGCTGATCAATCTCGTATCGTTGGAGCTTCTGATCTGTAGGTCCATTAGGTCCACCTGCTAGCTCATAACGGGTTCTGAGATAATACAGTCTTGATTAATAAAGGGAATATAAGTTAATTGTATTTTGATACAATTAATATAATGTATGGAGATACATTATAGTATAAGTTTAATTAATGAATTAAACTTTATAATAAAATTAATTTTGGATATGATTCAAAATTAATTAATGAGATAATTATGAATTTAATTAAATATGTGATATTTGATTAATTCATGAATTAATTAATTGGGGAATTAATTAATTTAATTTTAATTTTGTTAAATGTGATTTAATCAAATTAAAACTATAGTTTATATTGATGTACATTTTGGTGCACATTAAAACTATAGGTTAAATGAGATAGATAAAATTGAATATGATTCAATTATAAAATTAATTAAATATTTGATATTTAATTAATGTGGATTCAATTAATAGAATTAAATGCATGACAAATTTAATTCAATTGAATATGATTCAAATTGAATTAAAAACTTTATATTATAATTCATTTAATTAATATTGATTTGATTAAATTAATTATAATTAATTAATTAAATATTTATTATTTAATTAGTTAATGGCCGAGATCGTTTTGATTAAGATCTAACGGTCTAGATCTAGTAGGGAAATAACTCCCTCCCCACTTATCGTACAGGGGAGAGGGAGTTCCCAACATATCTCTCATTCTCTCATTCACGCAAAAAATACAGAGAAAGTCTTGAATAATTTTCTCTCTAGTTTTTCTCTAAAAAACACAACATGCATATTGCAGAATTTTCCCTTCAAGACAAATTTTGGATCCCACCATCCCTATCTCAGTGATCCAAGAGATATAGCAGGTGTTCACTATTGGTGGTGTCGATTGGAAGATCAAGAATGAGAATCTTGGAGCATTGTGCTGTGTTCTTCGAAATCCGGTAAGTGTTCTTGATCTTGAATAAATTTCCAGCATGCTTAATCTTAGTAATTTAGAAATTTGTTTCTGAATTTTAATTGCCAATGTATTGGTTTTTCGTAAACGAAATTGTGAAACGAATTGGTCTTGATTGTTTCTGCTGCCAAAGGGATTTCAACCCTTCATAAGTAACATTGATCCTCTAATGAACAATTTGTTCATGGTCCAACCATCAAACAGAAAATCTTCTCGTGCCAGGAGAGGACGACGCGCCTTTGTTCAACACTCGGAGTCAACACTAAAGGGAGCGACCTCTATTATCCCTACAGACGAGTAGGAGTGAATTCCATCTCGCAAAACTATATTCCCAGTTATCTACCTGGTCTTATCTCCAAAATGGTAGGCTTATTGAGTCGGCAATGATGGTCCACTCTCACCCCTGCAAATCAAAGGATAATCCCGAATAAATAGGAGTTCATAGTTAGTTCATGATTAAGATCGAGTTACCTAGGTCATCGCATGAAATAGTGAGTTTCAGAGTAAATGGCGTTATAAAGTGAAAGTGACTTGTTTCGCGGTCCGATCTTATGCAAACTCATTGCACAGGATACTGCCACTTGCATGTCCCCTACACAAACACGTTGGATCATTGTGTTTGTATCAAATATAAAGTAAGTTGTATCCCTAGTGTCACAAGGATAAGGTACCCAACCTTATCCCTAAATTGTAAGTGTTGATATTAAACATGCGGAAGCAATTTGGGATCTCAGGCACATAATTTCATCAATTTGATTCAAGAAAACATGTTGTTCATACTAAGAAAAAAACAGAGCCAAGAAGCACCTACCTCTTGTAGCTCTTAATTCGTGCAATCGGTGAGTTATATCTTCAAACTAATGGATCTTGGACAATCACTTGGATCTTTTCTACTATCCTTAGGCCTTGGAACGGATTGTGGGATCCTTAATTGATAGGAATTATGGAAGGAAGAGCTTGAATACTCAAATTCAGAGAGTTTATGAGAGGTTGTGTTTGAGGGAAAAATTCTCCAGCATTTTAGTATGTAAAACTCATGCATTTCACTTCTCTAAATCCTCTATATATAGAGGAAATATGTGCATCAAGAATGTACAAAAAAATTGACTACTTAAGGGAGTGATTTTACTTGGATTAGAGAGATGACTTAACAAGGATTAGTGCATGGAGGTGGTGTAATCCACCACCTCCAAAAATTCAAATTATTTTTTAAATCAAAATTAAATTCTAAATTCAAATTTTAATTTAAAAAATGATTTTAATTTTCCAATTTTTTTAAATAATAATAATTCTAAAATTAATATTAAATTAAATTCAATTAAAATATTAATTAAACAATTTTAATTAAATATATTAACTTAATATCAAATATTCAATTAATATTTTACACATCAATCTCGACCTCTTTCAGTCCGACACCTCGAACATGAATCCCTATTCATGTGTTCAATATTTAAATCGTATTTAAGTATAACCAACTCTCAAATTTAGTTTAGTTTGAAATTAAACCAATATGTCGTTAATATCGTATATAACTGATATATATACCCTATTACGAATTTGAACGTTTCAAACATTAACCTATCATATTTTTCAAGTTTTATTCCTATTGAGCTAGTAGAGGGACCTAATGGACCTACAGATCATGGGCTCCAACGATACGAGAATGATCGGTTAAACTCATTACCCTAATCATTCAACGTTTGTTAACTTCCGGGACACTCCACTATAACCCGTTACTACACTCCCCTCACTGTAGATAATTTTTTTGTCCACTCGATATGATCATGATTTGTAAGTCGACCCTTCACCGGTTGTTCGTAACTAGAGTTGGGTCAAATGTTCATTTTACCCCTATAGTTACATCTTGTTCCTTAAGTTCCACTGATCCTCTAATGAACATTTGGTTCGTGATACAATCACTGAACCAAGTTCATCTGAATATAATGCGAAGGCGGGGCCCCTTGTCCAAGAGTCGGAGTCAATACTTAAGGGAACAACTTTCTTTCTAACCCAAAATTGGGTAGTAGTGAATTCCATCTTGCGAGACCATGTCCCCAACTACCTATTCAGTTTCATCCCCAAAATGGTAGGCTTATTGAGTCGACGATGATTGGCCACTCCCACCCATGCAAATCAAAGAACAATCCTAAATAAATAGGAGTTCATAGTTAACTCCAGATTAAGATCGAGTTACCTAGGTCATTGTATGAGATATTCAATTTCAGTAGTAAATGGTGTTATAAAGCGAAAGTGACTTATCTCCTAGTCCGATCTCTATGCGCACTCATTGAATAGAACGCCCTCACTCACATGTCCGTACATGAACAATTAGGATCACATCGTTTGTCTTTAGAAACAAAGTGAGTCGCGTCAATAGTGTCCCTAGGATTAAGGTACCCAGCCAAAATTGGGTAGTAGTGAATTCCATCTTGCAAGACCATGTCCCCAGCTATCTATTCAGTTTAATCCCCAAAATTGTAAGCTTATTGAGTTGGCAATGATTGGCCACTCTCACTTATGCAAATCAAAGGACAATCCTAAATAAATAGGAGTTCATAGTTAGCTCATGATTAAAATTGAGTTACTTAGGTCATCGTATGAGATATTTGAAGGAATGAAAATCCTACGCAGCGGAAGCGTATATCAGACCTTTTCGTTTTTAATTTGGTTTCTTTAAAAACACCGATACATTGGGCCAAATTTCATAACGATTTCTATAAATGTAATGCGATTAAGCATGTTGTACAAAACCATTTAGAGTTCAAGAGAACTTACTTGTTGGAGACCGTTCTTCCCAACACTATGCTCCTCATCGAACAGTTTGTCACGATCTCTCGAACACAACCATCATAGAACACTCTCTATCCTCTAGATCTCTGAGATTTGAGTTTGTGGGAACTTATTCGTGAATTTGGAATGGATTTTTCAGCAAGAGAGTTGTTGTAATTTCTTCGAGAGAAATTAAGAGAATTTTTAGAGCTTGAGAGGTTCTCTGTATACTAATTCTATCCAACCATAACCAACCAGAGAGTGATGGAGAAAATCTCATTTTCAAGATTGGGAGGGAGTTACACAATCTGTAACTCCCTTCTCAGATCCAACGGTTGAGAATTAAAATATTATTAAAGATTAATAATATTTAAATCATAAAACTATATATTATGAAATATATTAATTTAATCAAATCTAATTTAATTAAATTAATTCCAACACATAGTTTTCCTACTTAATTCAATTAAATGGTATTTAATTGAACTAACTAGGCCAACCTATTAATCAATTATCATATATTTAATTAATGACACTTCTCTTCATTAACCTATAGTTTTAATGTGAATCTAATGTACATTAAATATAAAGTATAGTATTAATTTAATTAAATCATATTTAATCCAATTAATTTAAACTAATTAATTAATTCTCCAACTAATAAATTCCTTAGTTAAATATCAAATATTTAATCTATTTTAATCAAATTCAAATAATTCTCTCATATACTATAGTTTTAATACAAATCTCTATTCATATTATTTTAACCTATAGTTTAATATTAATATAATTCATATTTAATATTTGAACTCCTTCAAATATTTAATTCTCTCATTAGTTAATTTTCAATCACATCCAAAATTAATTTTATATAATAAAGTTTAATTCACAAATTAAACTTATATTATAATGTATCTCCATACATTATATTGATTTGATCAAATACAATAAAATTCCCTTAATGAATTTAAACACACTTCAAATTCTATTCAAGACTGTTTAACTTCAGAACCCTTTACGAGCTAGCAGGTGGACCTAATGGACCTACAGATCAGAAGCTCCAACGATACGTGACTAATTGGCTAAACTCATTAACCAAGTTAGCCAACATTCGTTAACTGTGAGTCACTCCACTAAAGACCCACAACTGCACTCTTCTCACTTTAGAATATTTCTGTGTCCATGGATATTGACCAATAACGGTAAGTCAATCCTTCACCAGTGTTCGTAACTCCAGTTGGGTCAAATTACCGTTTTACCTCTGGGTTACCTCTAGATCCTTAGGTACCACTGATTTTTCTAATGAACAATCTGTTTATGATCCACTCAATAAACAACAGTTCCTCTCGGGCCAGGAAAGGATGGGCGCCCTTGTTCAAGATCCGGAATCAGCCCTTAAGGGAACACACATATGCTTACCCCAATAGGGTAAGGAGTGAATTCCATCTTCTAATGTTATGTTCCCAGCCCCCACTTGGTCTTGCCCTTGAAATGGTAGGCTTATTGAGTCGGCGAACTTGCCACTCTCACCCATACAAATCTAAGGACAATCCCTCCTGAAAAGGGGTTCATAACATACTTAGGATTGAGATTGAGTTACCTACGTCATCCTATTGAAATAGAAACCTAAACTAGCTAACGGTGTTACATGGTTACTATTTCGCGGTTCGGTCTTTTGCAAACTCATTGCACAAGATACCCCACTTGCGTGTCTACTACATGGATGTTTTGGATCATTGCATTTGTATCGAATACAAAGTGGGTCGTATCTCATAGTGTTACCAGGATAAGGTACCTAGCCTTATCCCTATACTATAGACCATCTAGGTTGTTACTTGAACACTGATCCTCGTATGTCCCCACATACTAGTCCAAGTTTCATCTAAACAACTTTGGACCATAGTTTTTTGGATTTGGGTCAAATTGTGCAATCTTAGTAACAATAACTCTTTATTGTTGAGACATGTGAACAATTTGTCACCATTCACTATCTACAAGTTGTAGGGCATAAAACCCAACATTATTCCGTTTCAGCAGTAAACAGTGTTATGAAGCAAAAGTGACTTATCTCTTTGTCTGATCTCTATGCAAACTCATTGCATAGGACTCCCTCACTCATATGTCTGTACATGAACGATTAGGATCACATCATTTGTCTTTAGAAACAAAGTGAGTCTTGCCTATAGTGTCCCCAAGATTAAGGTACCCAACCTTATCCATATACTATAGACCATTTAGGCTATTAACATGAACTTGATCCATATTTATGTCATACACAAAATTCAAGTATACATAATATAACCAAAGGTTCTTAGTTTATTGGATTTGTGGTTATATTTAGGCAAAACAAATATATAGAATCAATAACGCTTTATTAAAGCAAGTTAAGTATTACATTTACTATCTAAGAGTTTTAGGGGATAACACCCAACAAATTCCAACTTGCACTAAAACTCTAGTGAGTGGAAATGTATATGCATTTAAATAATACCAAAACAAGTAAGTGTTACAAATACAATAAACTAGGACACTCTTATACCCTATACATCTCCCACTTGCCCTCGGTTATGCTATATACATATCTCCTAGACCTAAGCTCTGTAGATGACCCTCTAACACTTTAGCCAAGAGAGTCCTCGTAAATAGATCAACTATGTTGTGCTCTAAAGCGATCTTCGTGACAATCATATCTTTGCGTTGCACTATCTCCTGAATCAGGTGATACTTTCTCTCGATGTGTTTGCCTCGTTTGTGGCTGCAAGGCTTTTTAGATTGGCTACTGCCCCACTGTTATCACAGTATAAAGTTATGGGCAGGTTCATGTTTGGAACTACTTCCAAATCTACCAGAAACTTTCATAGCCATACTGCTTCCTTTACTACTTCACATACAACAACATACTCCGTTTCAATAGTGGAGTCAGCGATGCATCATTGTCTAAAGTTTCACCATACTACTGCTCCTCCATTTAGAGTGAACACTGACCCTGACATAGATTTCTGTAAATCTATGTTAGTTTGAAAGTCAAAGTCGGTGTAACCAGTAAGGATCAGATCCTTCGATCCATACACGAACATGTAGTTCCTTGTTCTTTGTTAACTGTGTGTCACTTCACTAAAGACCCACAACTGCACTCTTCTCACTATAGAATATTTCTATGTCCACGGATATCGACCAATGCAGTAAGCCAATCCTTCACGTGTGTTCGTAACACCAGCTAGGTCAAATTACCGTTTTACCCTTGGGTTATCTCTGGTTCCTCAAGTACCATTGATCCCTTTAATGCACAAGTTGTTTAGGGTCCAACCACTAAACAGGAGTTCCTCTTAGGCCAGGAGACGAAGGTGTGTCTTTTTTCAAGCCCCGAAATCAGCCCTTAAGGGAACACACATCTACTTACCCCAATAGGGGAAGGACTGAATTCCATCTTGTACTGTTATGTTCCCAACCCCCATTCGGTCTTGCCCCTAAAATGGTAGGATTATTGAGTCAGCGAACTGGTCACTCTCACCCATACAAATCTAAGGACAATCCCTCCTTAAAGGGGCTCATAAAAGACTCAGGATTGAGAATCAGTTACCTAGGTCATCCTATTGAAATAGAAACCTAAACTAGTTAACGACATTACATCTAGTGGTTACTTTTTCACGGTCTGGTCTTATGCAAACTCATTGCATAGGATACCCCCACATGCATGTCTCCTACATTGAAGCTTTGGATCACTGCAGCTGTATCGAATACAAGGTGGGTTGTATCACATAGTGTCACCAGGATAAGGTACCCAACCTTATCCCTATACTATAGACCTTTTAGGTTGTTACTTGGACACCGATCCCCGTGTGTCCCCACATAATAGTCCAAGTTTCATTTAAACAACCTATGATCTGAGTTTATTGGATTTTGGGTTTATTAATGGAAAACTCGATTATCAATAACCAAACTACTGAATCACTCAAATAACGCTTTATTGAGATCAATTAATTTATTTCATTTACTATCTACGACTTTTATGGCATAAAACCCAACAAAATCCATATACTCTCATACTCGATCAGATCGAAGAGTTTTAATTGTTTTTCCTAATAGGTTTTCAACTTTATCTTTATACTCTCCTCTATTCTAGCTTGCACGCAGCCACACTTCATGCTCTCCCTTTCTTCCTCCTTTGTCGTGAAACTCTCCTCCCAACCGCCCCTCTCCTTTCTTTTTTCTTTTACTTCTTCGTCCGGATGGTTAGTCCCTCCCCCACAGTTCCAACATAAGCGTCAGGTGTCCCGGTGAAGCTCGAGATCGGCGGGGTGTCTCTAGTGGCTATGGGTCGGCGACACCTTGGGATTTTCGGCGAGTAGGTGACGTTTTTCTCCTTTTTCTTTGGCATTTTTCTCACAAATCTTTCCCTCTCGCCCGATCTCTCTCTTCTCTATTTTTTGTGTTGTTCATCGTAGGTGTGGTCGAGTTAGCAGTATTTTTCCGGTGGCAATATCGTTAGGCTCGACCAGCTTTGTTTGGAGGCATTTTCAGTGTTGTCCTGGCGTTTCGTTCAGTGGGTAAGCGTCTAGAAGTTGTTTCATACTTGACTTTTGAGTTTAATCGATTACCCATTCGTTTTTCTTTCCATTCAGCAAGCGTACTCCTCGTATCTAGCAATTTAAGCGGTGGATCTTCGAATTCCAGGGAGTCGTAGAGCGCTATCGACAGTGGGGTATGCGTTTTAATCTTGGGTTTTGGTTGGATCTTTGATGTTATAAGTTTACCCATTAATTGTGGCTCTTGTTTTCTTAGTTCCCTTAGCTTTCGAGGTTTTAGTCGTCGTTTTGGAGTTACGCAAAAGCCCAGACAGCAAGCTTTACTTTAGTTTTGGGTAAGTTTTGGAAGAATATTTGTCCCCAAAATTTTGTGACTCCTAGTTTAATGTTTAAGTTAATCTCCTGCTAATGTGTGTGTTTTTCCCCTTATGGTGTAGTTCATTAGGGGCCTTGGAGCTAGGAGGGTCTTTAGTTTTTAATCTCGCCACTTTTGTCTAAGGTAAGTAGCTAATGGACTGAATTCTCGAACTTTAGACCCATTACATGATTGTTGGATTCGATTGAGTCAAGCTCCATGTTTAACTAATTTCCTTTGTGAATTTAGCATGTTTGCTTATGTATTTAAAGGATTTAGTTTAAGAGTTGCATTGCAAATCATGATGTGAGCATGGAATGTGGTTTATTAATTATAGCACATCTAAGACTATTTCTTGATGGGTTAATACAGTTTGGTTCATTTTTGAAAGCATGTTTGATTGAATGGATTTGTTACTCTGAGCATGTGGAAAGTTGTGGTTGCGAGGTCTGTCTCGCTTTGGTTGTGATAAATCGAAGTACCTTGAAGTTTGGGTTCCCTATATGTACGCCGTTATGCTGCCAAATTTTTGGTAGAATCGCAATAGTCATAAAACTAAGTTTATATACCTTTGGGTATTGGTGTACTAGAGTACTACGCGACTGATAAGGATTGAACCTATTGTAGGGACCTTAGTCTCGATTAGGGCCTCAGATTGACTTAAAAGATCCTTAAGTCTTATATAGCTAGCGTGTCTTCCTTTCCCCATCTCAATACTGATAGAACTTAGTTGCCAGGCACATTTACGTGTGTTCTATCAGTTGACTTTTAGAACTCAGCTTCAGGCACGTTAGTGTGTGCTCTCTCAGTTCAGGACGATATTGAGTTTATGATCAGGCGCGTTGTTCGAGCGCCAGTTGGCACCCAGGCATGTTTACATGCGTCAGCTACTCCACCGTATTCTATGTTTACATTTCAAGGGTGTAGTATTGGTATAGGTGTAGTTCTGCTAGAGGTGGCTAGCTAGTCTCTAGTTTACTTGCCTTACTCGACTAGCCCACACAACTCTCTAGTTGGCACAGGTTGGGGATAGGTTATCACCCTAGACGGAGCATATTTATGTAATCAGTCGTGTCCCTAGGGTAGAAACCCGAATGTTTATTTCCAGTTAGGTCCTTCTGTCGCTAAGACCCGTAAATTTAGTTTCAAATTTCTAGATCTCATGTTATCAGTTTCGGCTCTTAAGTAGGCTACTTACTGAGTATATTCTTATATACTCACCCATGCTACATGTCTTTCCTTTTCAGGTGGTACTTGAGAGTGTTGGCGATTGCAAAAGGGTCGTGGCTTGACTGGGTATGAGATTGCAACTGCATATCATGTCTCTCTCCTTAGGATTTTCAGTTTTCTTTCACCCTACGATCAGTCTTTATGTTGAGCATTCATTTTTTATACAATTGTTTTCCTTCAAGATTTTGTTCAGGTGTTTAACATTGTTTTTTAATTATTGAACTCTCTCATGTTTTAGACCCAATTTGAATTAAATGAAAATTTTTTTATTCTTCTGCTTTTAAAAAAATAATAATAATAATAAAATTTTTATCCATCGTACGTAGTGGGACCCTTAGTATGTTTTAATTCCTTTTTAGGTTGATCGTTACAGTTGGTATCAGAGCCCAGTTTCTAGGTTCTGTAGACTCGCTTACACCGTAAGCATCAGATTTCCCATAACCAAGTACAAGTATGCACACCTCATCATCGCCAGGTATGTCAGTGCCAATTTGGAAAAAGTGTAATGAATGATGATCTATATTATGCATGAAACTTGAATCTTTATAATCTTGTTATCTGGGTTAGTGTGAGTTGGTTCTCGTTATTATTGCAAGGAGGATTTAGTCTGACCCCTTTTAATGTCTTTTGAATGCTAGACTATGCCTCTACATTTTCGAGGTTGGTGATGGGGTCGTGGATGTTGTAGTGGCCATGTACCTCTAGAGCAAGTAGATCCTCTAGTGGGTCATCAACCTGACAATGAGCCTGAGATTCAGATGCCTGCCCTAACTGTCTCCCAGCGTAGGCACAAACAGTCACCCTGACGTTAGAAGCTCTTAAAGCCCTCTTGAGTAATGTTGCAGCCAATGAGACAGCTCCGGCGAATCAGAACCAGAATCGAGCAAGGTCGACCAAGGGCTCCAAGTATTTGAAAGACTTCAAAAGATATGACCCGTCGTCGTTCAATGGGAAGATGGTGGACCCTACTGCAAAGGAAATCTTCCGTTACATAGGGTGCCTCGAGGCTAAGTAAGTCCCATGTGTCGTGTTCATGCTGAGGAAGGATGTGCTGATGTGGTGGCAGTCAGTAGAGACGTCTATCGATACTACTGCACGTACTATCACATGGCTCTAGTTCAAGGAGGCATTTTTCCAAAAGTACTACTCTACGATCATCCAGTACATGAATGAGGCAGAGTTCTTGACTTTGAAGCAAGGTGACAAGTCTTTGGAGGAGTACGAGTTGAAGTTCACGCGTTTGCCCTATTTCGCCCCAGAGATGGTGGATACTGAAGCAAAGAAGACTAATAGGGCCTCAGGGACGATGTGCAATGAGTGGTAGGGGCCCTTGCCCCAGTTGATTATGCGGCGGCCCGTCGAGCAGCCACGTTTATGGGTATGCCGGTTGCGAGTGCAACCCCGGCGACCAGAGAGCCAGAATCCACGCAAGCCATAAGAGGAAGTTTAATCGAAGTTTCTCCAAGTCGTAGTAGAACTCTCAGAAGCGGCGGTTCCCGCACCATGGAAATGCAAGCAAGGAAAAGCCCTTGTGTCCTAAGTGTGATCGGTGTCATGAAGGTCAGTGTTTGGCGGGCTTGGGAGTATGCTTTTGATGTGGAAAGGGTGGGCACATGGCAGCAGAGTGCCCCAAAAGCTGAAACTCAAACTCTAGACGACCCATTGGTTCAAATCGGACCAGCACCAGCACCAAGAAAGGTTCAGCCCATGCCTCTACCAGCAAGAAAGCTGGTGATTCCAGTGCAGTGGTGATAGGTATATTATGGGTTCTTGGGCATTATGTGCACGATTTTTTTGATTCAGGCTCTACTCATTCATTTATATCTGATGTGTTTGGTAAGCATGTCCGGATAGAGTTAGAGCCACTAGGTTTTAACCTTTTAGTTTCTACCCCGATTGGAGTAGAGTAGTTAGCTAGGGAGAAAGTAAAAACCTGTCAGGTGTTAGTGTCAGATCGTCTGTTAGATGTGACACTAATCATGTTGAGAGGAGGGATTTTTATGTTATCCTGGGCATGGATTGGTTGGTCGAGAATCATGTCATCATTGATTGCCATCAGATGGAAGTATTATTCAAGCCACTAGAAGGAGTAAGCTTCAAGTTTAAAGGGACCAGATCAGAGACTGCTCCTAAAGTGGTTGACGAGGGTAAAAAATATACATATTTTACCCCTATATTTAGCTCATTATCTTGTTAAAGTTGTATGTTTTAGATCAAATTTACTATTCCCAAGCTCAAAAAGTGTCAAAGTTGATGAATTAGGGAGTTGAGAGTCATGAATGTCAAATTATGCTTATTTATGCTTAAAAGGACCCATTTTGGTGTGAATTTGACTTAGTTTTGGTGTTTTGCAGAAAACAGAGGAATTTGGAAAAATTTCTAGAAATGCGACTGCATTTCTGGCAAGGCTAAAATGAAATGTGAGCGCATTTTTGGGCAAAAACAGAAAAGTCTGAGTCCGTCGCAGGTCGTTTTAAACGAGTTTTTCACGCAACTAACAAACTGGTTTGACTCTGAAACTGACTAGGCTACCTGCTAGCACCAATTTCGTGACTCCTCAACCACTCCCCACACTATAAAAGGCCTTGATTCGAAGGGAAATGCAAGCAGAACTCACTGGGAAGAAGATGGTGGTGACAGAACCCTAGTGATGCCCTTGAGTAATGATGCCCGAGGTTCTTCTTAGATGACTGAATTATAACCTTTAGTTAGACATCAAACCCGAGTGTTTGTAGAGAATTTCACCCTATTCCCACTTGTAAAGGAGAGTAGAGTATCGAGCGAAGTCTAGAAGGATTGGATAAAAGAAAAAAACCTAGTTTTAGCCACTGCACCTTATTTCCAGCAATTGTTCTTTTCATTATCTTTGTATTTTTACTTCATTATGTCAATGAAAAGTTATTCTTTTGCATCTTATTCCATCATGCGTAGCTAAATCCCATTGAAGGGTTCAATATAGTGAATTCCCTTATGGTTTAAATAGCTTGAAAGTGTTTATTTGCTTAAATTCTATTCATTGCATGTCACTCTCTATTGAATAGCATTCTGAATCTTGCTGAGTTTAAATTGATCACTTAGACTTTGCATGTTATGTGAGTTTGATCTCGAAAGGGACAAACAATACCAGTTTTCATAAAGGTGATATAGGAGAAATGACTCGAAAGAGTGTATTCAGTGTTATAGGGCGAGGCTGCCTAAGGCACCCTATAACAACTATAGGGATATAGATTGCATGCATGATTTATCTATGTCGGAGTCGAGTAAAAAAAAACTGTGCATAACGCTACTCGCTTAGCCTTCTAACGGTTCTTGGGAGCAAGGCCAAATAGAAGTTAAATCAATGCATGAATAGACTTAGGTTTAATAAGCTATGATTAGAGTTATTTGCCTTTGGGATGAAACTATATTGAGCACCTCGTTTATTTATCATTGTTATTCTTTACTTGTTTGATTTGTTTATTTTCCAAAAATCATCATCGGCGATTTCTTTGGTTACCTTCTCTAAGCAATTTTTGAACAATTTCTTTTTCAAATCTGTGTTTCCAATTTAGTCATCGTGGGATCGATACCCTTGGAAAACTTCTGAGGTTTTTATTACTACATGTGATAATGTATTCTTGCACTAGGTTGGCTGACTTATTCTTAATCTTTATTTACCATCTTTTTCTAATATCCATCATTCAGTCCACACACGCATCAAGTTTTTGGCGCCATTTTCGGGGACTAAAAGTGAAACCAAATTTTGTTTGTTTGAAATTGTGATTTGAGTTGCGACCACATTTCTGTCTTAAGGAAATTTAACTTTGGCTTGCAGTTTCTTTTGTAGATTGAAGTTGGTGCATGAGAAAATAGCATCGGCTCGTCGAGCTAGACCTTGAGATAGAAAGAAAGAGCAGCAAGTGTTGAGCGCACAGGAGCATCTTGAAGAAGCTTCTTACACTCGAGAACTTCTAATAGATCTACCCGAAGTGGATCCTCCTGTTGGCCGACAAACAGTAAAAAGAATGAAAAAGGCGATAGAAGATAAGCATAGCCATAGGGTTTGATAGCTCAAGATAACCCACGTGTGGAAGAAGACATCACAACATTGAGTTTGCAAATCACATCAATGGCTTGTCACTCTAATTCCTTTCGTGTTTATTGTACTAAGATCCATTCTTTGTTTGAAACTTGTCCATCTAATCCTTATTATACAATGCAACCAGACAACCAGAGTCCTATTTTTTATCCTTAACGAGGATGGTTGCAACACCAACAAGATGTTAGCAACAATAATCCAACACCTCATTTGGAGAAAGGTTGTCTGTTTACTTTTAAAGACCAATATAAAGATCAATATGCCCAACAAAAGATGCAACAAGAGATGGAACCACAAATGTCAACCAGCTTGGAAGAACTCATAATAGAATACATGACAAGGAATGATGCCACGATAAAGAACTTTGAAATTCAAGTAGGGCAACTGTTAGAGGAGTTGAAAAACAGTCAACAAGAAATCTTGCCTGACACCAAAGAGAATGTGGAACAAGAAGCGCAAGAGCAATACAAAGGGATGTCATTTCAAAGTGTATTGGAGCATGAAGAGCCTGAACTCCCAGTAGAAGCAAGAAGCATTCCAGCACTTGAAAATACTTAGGAGACAAAAGAGAGGGAAGAGATTAAAGAATAATCACCTCAAAAAGAAAATAAAGAGGCGACACCAGAAAAAGAAGTTGCAGTGAGCCATGCAGATTTCATTTCACAAAAAGTGAACTTCGATGTGCTCCAGGCATTAGAACACCCTGATGTAATGAAGGGATATTTTGATTTTGATCCTGTTGATTCTTTTACATATTGTAGCTTGCAGAAAATGTTAGAAAAAGATGGATTTGAGGACGATCCTATTGATTCCCTTGCTTGTTGTAGCTTGCAGAAAATGTTATTTGAGGATGAAATCAAAGAGGAAATCATGGAGAATAAAAATATGCAATATACGACAGAGGATGAGACCACAAAGTCTACATCCAATAGAATGTAATGAGCAAATAGATACCAAGCACTCCATGATTAAAACGCCTCAATTAAGACTCAAATCTCGTCTGTTATCAAGGCCTAGGGTCAAGATGAAAGTTTGTGGTGCAAGAAGTAGGAATAAAGCTTTAATTTCCCATTTGGAGATAAGCTAAGTCATTCTTTGTCTTTGCCTAAATAAGTATCTAAAATAGAAAGATAAGTATATATATATATAATATATTTGAGCTTTTGAACTTTTTGATTTGTTTGTTTATGTTTTAGGAAGTTAATAAGTAGAAGGAAGTTTGGAGATAAGAGGAATAGAACATGAGGGAGAGAAAAGGTCAAAAGGAGAAAGGAGTAGAACAAGGACCATTAGACCTTTGCTCGAGAGAGCGATGAGGCTATCAAGCGGATGTTCCTGGCCAACTCATCTAATGAAGCTTCAATTCCCCTCCATTTTCAACATCTCTCCTAGATGAGACTGAGAACTCTGATATGGAGGACAACCCTTCCAAGAACTAAGGAAGTTTTCACTCTCTTTTACTTCTTACTGTTTTCTTCTAAACATCAACATGTTTCTTTTATTTTTTTTCATTTGCTTAGTGAGATATTTAGTAATTTGTTTCTTTGCATTAAATCATTGTTCTTTTGTTTGCTTAGTTAGATTTAGCATTGTTAGTTTTATTCTTAACACATTACTTTGTTGATATAGTCTGTTGATGCTTAGGTTAGTAAGAGAAAAAGCAAAAGATATATAGGCAAGAGTAAACTCTGTGTAGGAAAATCCTGTCTAGGAAAAGATACTTAAGATGACCGTAGGGAACACCTTTTCATGAGGATTTTCCTAGGAGTTGAAACACCTAGGTTATTTTGAATTGTCCTTCAAGAATAATTATGCTTAAGTGTGTGAACTTTTTAATAAGTTTGTTATTGTCTCAACAATGAAAGAAAGAAAGAAAAACCGAGGAGTTAGAAAAAAAATGAAGAAGGCAGAAAACTGAGAAAATGTGATCGCATTTCTTCCCAATGTATTTGGAAATGCGACCGCATTTTCCAAATGGTCAAGGGCAGTAACGTTATTTAAATGCCGGTCACATGACCTAATTCTGAGAAACCTATAAATAGCTGACTTAAGTGTTTTCCTTCTTCACCTACAACTAAGACTCTCTGCATTCAAGGCAACTTCACCAAACTTCCATATTCATTCTCTTGAAACTGAATACCCACTTCATGGAATCATGAAGAACACGCTAAATCATCCATCCCTCGCAAGACTACTCGATCTCAGAGTAATAAGAGTGCCCAAAATACTGAACAAAGTGCTTGACGCCGAGAAGAGCAACCCGAAGCCAGCATGCACGAGACAAGAAGCAGAAGACCCACAGGTTTTTCACCAGCCGTCGAAGTACGAAGCACCAACGTTCAAACTCCTTCTTCCTCGACAATGTCGGCCACTCTAAAGGAGAATCTAAGTGATTCTCGATAAAAAAAGGCCCACGCCAACCGATTCTCTCCACAAAATGCAAAAACCCGCGGACAAACCACTCAAAAAACGCTTCAAAGAATGGTTTGCAATGATCAGAGATATGAGGGCTAAGAGGCGCGCTACTATTGAAGAAGAAGCTCGGTTGTGAGCGGCTAAAAAATCCTCTAGAGTGGGAGAAAGCTCTCGGCAAGGAAAGACTAAAAAGGGTAACGTTTCTGCCCTTTCTACTGATCAATCTTCTTTCTGCAGGGACAAGCCCTTTGTGACTTACAAAGTGAAGAAGAAAAGCTCCAAGAAGGCTAAATCTGAAAAGCCTTTAGTCCTTGAGCCCTTGAAAACAGCAAGACTGTCGCCGGATGTGTTCGAAGAGATGATCTGATAGGTCGTTGCACAAGCCCTCATAATAGCTAAATGATATAGGGCAGAGCAAGATGCACTTAACGAAATCAGAGCTGAAAGAGAAAAGGAACTTCGTAATATGAGGGATGAAGATGAGTTTTCGCAGAAAATAGACTTAGAAGATGAAAAGGAAGCTGAGAAAAAGGAAAAGAGGAAGAAACCGAAGGCCAGAATGCGACTGCATTTGGGCCGCATTTTGAGGAAGGAAAAGAAAAGGTCGTTGAAGAGCAACAAGCTGATGAGGCCTTTGATCCTTTATTCAAGTATGATGTTGTTGGGTTTTATGCCCTAAAACTCGTAGATAGTAAATGTACATTTGACCGAAAATCAATAAAAGTGATGTATTATTCAATGTTTGTATTATATCTAGTCTTATTTACCCTAATCCAATAAACTGAACATCCAAGGCTAATAGGATGAGGCTTGAACTAGTATGTAGGGACATACGGGGATCAATGTTCAAGTTTTAGCCTAAAGGGTCTGTAGTATAGGGATAAGGTTGGGTACCTTATCCTGGTGACACTATGGATACGACTCGCTTTGTATATTGATACAAACGCAATGATCCAACGCGTTCGTGTAGTTGACATGTGAGTGTGGGTATCCTGTGCAATGAGTTTGCACAAAGACCGAACCGCAAAATAGTTAACCACTAACTATAACACCGTTAGTTAGCTCGGTTTCTATTTCACTAGGATGACCTAGGCAACTTGGCCTTAATCCTGAGTGGATTATGGACTCCTGTCCATGAGGGATTGTCCTTTGATTTGTACGGGTGAGAGTGGCCTGTTCGCCGACTCAATAATTCTTCCATTTTGGGGACAAGACCGAGTGGGAAGCTGGGAACATAGTCTTACAAGATGGAATTCACTCCTTTATGATATTAGGGTAAGTAGAGGTGTGTTCCCTTAATTGGTGTCTCCGGGTCTTGAACAATGGGCCCTACCCTCTTTATGGCTCGAGAGGGACTTCTGTTTGTTGGTAGGACTTCAAACATGTTGTTCATTAGAGGAGCACTGGTACTTAAGGATGAAGAGGTAGCCCAGGGGTAAAACGGTAATTTGACCTAGCTGGGATACGAACACACGTGAAGGGCTAACTTGCTGTTGACGGTCGATATCGTGTACACAAAAATATATCTGCAGTGAGAAGAGTGCAGTTGTGGTTCTATAGTGGAGTGAACCACAGTTAACAAATATTGATTAACTTGGTTAATGAGTTTAGCTAATTAATCTCATATCGTTGGAGCTTCTGATCTGTGGTCCATTAGGTCCCACCGATAGCTCACTAGGGGCGTTGAGGTAAAATTCTAAGGGAGAATCGAATATTCAAAGGTGTTCAAATATTAAACTTAAATATGAATTTGATTCATATTTAAAACTATAGGTTATAATTAATGCACATGTGATGTATATTAATTCTATAGATTACATGAGATATGTATAATTGAATATATGATATTTAATTATAATATTAGTTAATTGGTGAATTAATTAATATCTCTGTTTTAATTTAATTTAATTAAATTTTGTTTAATTAAATTTAATTAAAACCATAGGATAAAAGGAAGGTTTGTATAAATATGTTTATACAAAAACACATTAATATTAAATTAAGGGTTAGTTGAATTTAAAAGATTATTTAATATTAATTAAATATTAATTAATTTTTCCCATCAGTTAACCTAACTCATGGGAACGTGTCGTCCTCCTTTTATGTGTGGGTTGAGAGAGGTTTAAGGGAGTTGTTTACGCTTGGTGTGGTCATTCAGTTGTTCTCTCAGTGAAACCCACATAAAAATTATTCTCTCATCCCTAGAGTTCTCTGTAGTTTTTTCCTAAGAATACAGAGACCAAAAATCTTCAATTATCCCTTAGAGATTTTGCTCCCACAAGCTCCCAATGCGTGATCCCTTTCGAGGATATCGGTGAAATCAAGTGGTGGTGTTCGTGGTGTTTTTTTCCAGCGAGATTGAGGATCTATTGCTGCTGTTTTTTAGTACAATTCGGGGAAAATTTGGCGAAACGATCAAGAATTACTTCAAGGGTAAGTGGTTCTTGGCCTAGGATCAATAGGATCCAATTCTAGATTAGATCTAGAGTTTTTGATTCTTTTTCCAGCATGTTTTATAGTTTTTACAGCATGTATATTTCTTAATCTTGCTGTAATTTTTTTTTTGTCGTCGTATTGGTTTCCCAATCGGCATTTATACCGATAAAGGTCTCTGACGTCTTCCGCTGCCAAGGGCTTTTCCTAGAGGACCTCCACCAGCTACTGAGAACACATCTTCGAGAGAGAAAAAGGATGAAGAGAAAATTAAGGAAGCCGAGACCTCTAGTGATAGTGAGGCATAGTCAAATTCTAAGATTAAGGAATTGGACGATGATCAAGTGCCAATTTTTGCTGCATTGAGGAAGAAAAGATGAAGAGAATTTAAGGTTGAGAGGAGGACGAAGAATAAAAATGACCCGATTTTTGCTAAGAGGCCAAGGATAAGGTCCATGGACGCCTCCCCTATCCCTCCTACAACCATCTCACCTGTGAAACCAAAAATCAAATCACCTAAGGCTCCATCACCAAAGAATTGTTTCCCTGAAGTCTTCAATGATGTTAATTTCCATGAAAAGATGGAGATAATGAGAAAAAGAGACTTCCTGAACGAAAAAGGATTCTCAAATAGAGCAGAACTTTACCAGACTTCGTGACCAAGTATAAATGGTAGGAGCTTTGTGCTCACCCTCAGGAGGTCGTGGTGCCTCTAGTTCGAGAATTCTATGATAGTTTGAGGGAAGAGAGCATGAGCATGGTGGTGGTGAGAGGTAAAATGGTCAGTTTCTCCTCTATTGACATCCATAGGGTGTACCAGATCAAAGCACCCTTGCATCCAAGAGGGAATGATGCCATCAAGAACCCCTCGGCCAAACAGATGAAATAAGCATTGAAAATGGTGGCCAACAAGGGAGTTCAGTGGCAGGAATCACAAACTAAGGTGAAGACATTAGTGCCCAGTGATCTCAAGCCAGAATCGGTAGTGTGGCTTCACTTCATCAAAAACAGGTTGATGCCCACAACACACGATAGTACCATTTCAGTAGAGAGGGTTATGCTTCTATACAACATCATGAAGGGGTTGGAGATAAACATTGGGAGCATCATCAGAGAAGAGATCCTTTCATGTGGAAGGAAGAGAGCGGGGAAGTTGTTCTTTGGGTCACTCATAACCCAATTGTGTCAGAGGGTGAAGATAGTCCCTGGAAAAGACAAGGAACATCCCTTTTTCAGGCCCGCCATTGACTTGCCTCTGATTGAGAAGCTTCAACAGAATAATGCTCAAAGGAAGGACAGGGTTATACCCAGAGATAGGGGACTGTAAGAAATTCTTATCTCTTGTTATCATGTTGAAGTCTTTTAGAACTGAAGGTGTTCATATAACACATGCGAAAGCAATTAAAGATCGGAAGCACCTAACTACATCAATTTTGCACATAAAGCATGCATGTTCTAGAAAAGACAGAACAGATAGAGTGAAAGTACCAACCTTTTGTAGCTCAATTGGTGGACCTTCTTGGATTCTTTTCTTCTCCAATCTTCTTAGGACAACCCTTAGAGTCTTCCCTACTATCCTCCGGGCCAAAAACGACTTGTGGGAGTCTATATAAGATAGGGAATGGGAAGGGAATGCTTGAAGGATCAAGCAATGGAGAAGTATGAGAGATGAGAGAGCTTCAGTCTAAATTCCAGCAGTATAACCGTAAGGAAAAAGGCTCTCATGAGTTTGAATCTGATTCAAACTCCTTTTAAAGACATTCTCCATCCAAGGCCAAGCCTCAAGACACAAGACGCATGGTGTATTTGCAAGTTCAAGTGGATTCTAGGTGTGCATTTCACAAGACATGCAACAATGCATGAGTGAGTTGTCTTTCCACTTTGAATGATCATGCATAAGTGGATTTCCAACTAAATCCACTAAAGTCAAATTGAAATCAGATTTCAAGCTTTCAATTTAACCCCAATTTCAATTCTAAATTGAAATCGATTGCTTGGTAAATAATTTGAAACATTTCAAATTAATTTTGATATGATTAATCTAATTAATCTTTGTCACCTTGTGCAATTCCTTATATATGATTCCTAATACATATATATTGTATTCAAAACACTTTTAAATACTTCATCTCTCATTTTCTAATTTAATTCATAATTACATTATTGTGTTAAACACAATTTACATTAATACCCTTTTCCCGATTTTGAACGATTCAAAGCTTCCTACCTTTTGTTCTAGGCTTAATTCCGATATGAGCTAGTAGGGGGACCTAATGGACCTATAGATCATGGGCTCCAACGATTCGAGACTAACCAACTAATCTCATTATCCAAGCTAGCCAACATTCGTTAACTATTGGGACACTCCACTATAGCCCGATAGTGTCTCCAGAATAAGGTACCCAGCCCTATCCCTATACTATAGACCGTTTTGGCTATTACTCAAGCTTGATCCACTTTTATGTCTCTACATAAAGCTCAAGTGTTCATCCTATAGCCATGGATCTTAGTTTATTGGATTTGGGTTATTATATGTGCAATTTACTTTATTCAGTATTGACTTTTACTGAATCAATCTTGATAACGCCTTTATCGAATAAGTATATAATTCGTTTAACATTCACTATCTACGAGTTTTAGGGCACCAATCCCAATAAGAAATGTTGTCCATTTTGAATGGATGTCAAGACTACCCTTTTGAATGGTAATCTTGAGAAGAGTATCTACATGTCTCAAACAGAATGGTTCATTTAGCAAAATCAAAAGCAAAAGGGTTTGCAAGCTTAAGTGACCCATTCATGGATTGACCTAAGAAATTTGATCTTGGAATATAAGACTTGATACTGTGATCAATTTTTTTGGCTTTGATCAAAACATTGATGAATCTTGTCTTAACAAGAAGACCATCAATAGTTCAGTAGCTTTATTAGTGTTGTATGTGATTGATATCCTAGTCATTACGAATGATGTAGGTTATCTTATTGACTAGTAAAAGTGACTAGTACCTCATTTCCAAATGGAAGAGTTGGGAGAAGCTTAGTTTGTTCTTTGGATCCAAATTGTTGGGAACCGAAAGAACAATATGCTAGCCTTGTCTCAAGCGTCTTATATCTACAAAATGTTAGTTAGATATGAGATGGAGAATTCCAAGAAGGTTCACTACCTTTCAGGCATGGACTTCTTTTTTCTAAGAAACTGTTTCCTAAGACACCTCAAAAGGTTGAGGACATGAAACGATTGCCCTATGTAGTAGGGATTGTCAGTAAGTATCAATCTCTTCCAAGATTTGATCATTGGAAAACCGTTAAGAATATCCTCAAGTATCTGAGGAGAAATATGAACTATATCCTCGTGTATGGGACTAAGGATTTGATCCTTACAGGATACACTAACATGGATTTTAAGACTGGTAAGGATTTGAGAAAATCTATATCAGCATCCATGGTCAATCCTTACAAAGGAGCTATAGTATGTCATAGTTACAATCTTGACCATATAGGCCGAAAATATAGCTACTTATGAAGCAGCGATAGAGATTGTAAAGCTTAGGAAGTTCTTGACTGATTTGGAAAGTGTTCCAAATGTAAACTTGTCCATCACACTTTATAGTGATACCGTGGTGTTGTGGCAAATTCAAAAGAACCTCGCAACCCAAGACATACAAACACATTGAATGGAATGGAATTTTGCTGATTCATTCACGAAGGCTCTCTTGGCTAAAGTGCATGAGGGTCATCTAGATGGTCTAGGTCTACGAGTCATGTACAAAGATGAAATCTAGGGCAGGTGGGAGAAATGTAATGGGTATAGTGATACATTATGTAATGTGTATAGTGATGCCCTAGTTTATTGTATTTGTACACTGTATATGTTTTATACATGTATTTATACACCCGTTGTTGTATTGATAACTGTACATCCCACTAAACTAGAGTTTTAGTTCAAGTGGGAGTTTGTTGGGTTTTATGCCCTAAAACTCGTAGATAATGAATGTAAACAAATCGTATACTTGTTTCAATAAAGTGTTATTGAGTTTCTACAATAAAGTGTTATTGTTAAATATTGCACAATTTGACCTAAATCCAATAAACTAAGATCCAAGGTTGTTTGTAGAAAATTTTAAAATAAAATATACAAGTTTAATTAGCATTTGAATTACAACATATAGAAATCATAAAATTAATAATAAAATAATTCAAAACCTTTAGCATTCCAACCTTTTGAATTCTAAATTAAACTCATCTAAGTGGTATGATAAAATCTTTAGCATTCCAACCTTTTCAATTCTAAATTAAACTCATTTAAGTGGTAGGAAAAAACCTTTAGCATTCCAACCAACCTTTTGAATTCTAAATTAAAATCATTCAAGTGGTAGGAAAAACCTTTAGCATTTCCAACTTTAAGATCTATAAATTTATTATTGATAATTATATATATGTTAAATTTGTTAATTTATATATTTTTCTTTATTTCTTTGATTATTATTCCTTATGCAAGCTGAAACGAAAATATCATGACATCCATGCATCACACGTGAACAGTACAACACATGAAAACCTAATGATGAATGCATCTCATTTGATTAGTGGTCAAGTTAACACCAGTGACATAAACAAAATTCCATTTGTGTTTCAGATAAAAAAAATTACAATGATGATAATAACAAATGACATTCGGATAGAAATAAAATTTCAAAAACAAGTGAAGACAGAATAATAGAAAGGACCATTGAAGCAGACAAATGACTGGTGACCTTCTCCTACCCCCCCCTCCCACCCACACACCCGCCAAACCTACAAAACCAACCAGCACAAGAAACGCAGTTGCATCCATCGTCTGTCTATTCTGAATCAGATGAAATATGGACTACAGATGATGGGGACGGAGGTCCATTGAACTTTTGTTTCTGACCCCGTGGTGGGGCGATGAACGAAGTTCCTATGAAAAAAGTTTCTGGGATGACCGTCAGAAGTGTCGCATCGTTCCGGACACCTTGCATGTTCTCCGGAGGATGTTCACTGTCTGTCGATACGCATATGGGAGACAGGAATCTGATTGAGGTGGATACGCTGGAGTTGCTAATTGGCGGGGACGGCAGGGCGTGTGATGTCGGGGGTGGTGTCGAGGTAGGAGAGACGGTGTGGAATCGGCTGTTCCCAAAGAGAGCATCCTCTGAATCGGTGTCGCTTTGCATTCTGTCGACAGAGGATGTTCAAACTGACTGGCTAATGTAAACATACATTTGGTTGATTTTTTTATAGAACGTTTTACCGAGGGGATGTGAATCGACTGTGGAAGAAATTTAATTAATGGAATTTGGTGGTTAGGTGATGTAAATACGGGACGTCCGAGCGAGACGACATCAATCAATCGAACGATGCGTTATTCTATAAGGCAGACTCATTGGTCGCGTTTTTGTCCCGAACCATCAACCCACACGGCCAACCAATATGTGTTAGGTTTTATGCCCTAAAACTCGTACATAGTGAATGAACAAATTGTATACTTGTTTCAATAAAGTGTTATTGAGTTTCTACAATAAAGTGTTATTGTTAAATACTGCACAATTTGACCCAAATCCAATAAACTAAGATCCAAGGTTGTTTGTATGTAACTTGAACTAGTATGTGGAGACATACGGGGATCGATGTTCAAGTAACAACCTAAAAAGTATATAGTATAAGGATAAGGTTGGATACCTTATCCTGGAACACAATGAGATACGACCTGCTTTGTATTTGATACAAACGTATTGATCCAAAATGTCCATGTAGCAGACATGCAAGCGGGGGTATCCTATGCAATGAATTTGCAGAAGACCGAACCATGAAATAGTAAACCACTAGATATAACACAGTTAACTAATTATGTTACTGTTTAAATAGGATGACCTAGGTAACTCAGTCTTAATCATGAGTGTGTCATGAACTCCTTCTCATAAGGGATTGTCCTTTGATTAGCATGGGTGAGAGTGGCCAATACGCCGACTCAATATGTCTTCCTTTTTGGGGACAAGACCGAGTGGGAGGCTGGGGACATGACAACACAAGAAGAAATTCACTCATTCCCACTTCTAGGAGAAGTAGATGAGTGTTCCCTTAAGTGGTAACTCCGGGGCTTGAACAAAGGGATCCCGCCCTCTCATTTGCCTGAGAGGGACTTTCTGTTTATTGGTTGTACCATAAACAGGTTGTTTATTAGAGGAGCATTGGTACTTAAGGAGATAGATGTAACGCAGGGGTAAAACGGTAATTTGACTCAACTGTGGTTACAGACACTCATGAAGGATTGACTTACAGTTACTGTTCAATATTCATGGACACAGAAACATTCTACAGTGGGAAGAGTACAACTGTGGGTCTTTAGTGGAGTGACTCATAGTTAATGAATATTGGTTAACTCGATTAATGAGTTTAGTTAGTTAACCTCATATCATTGGAGCTTCTGATCTGTAGGTCCATTAGGTCCCCCTACTAGCTCGTAAAGAGTAATTGGGAAGAATTTATCTTGAAAGAATTTGAATAGTTCAAATTCATCTTGAGAATCAAACTAATTGTATGAGATACAATTAATATAATGTATAGTGATACATTATAATATAAAGTTTAATTTGTGATTAAACTTTAATGAGAGAATAATATATTTGAAAGAGTTCAAATATATATTCAATTAAATATATGATATTTAGTTAATAAATTAATTAACTAATTATGAATTAATTAATTATTAAATTTAGTTTTAAATTAAATGAGATTTAATTAAACTATAGTCTATGAGGGAATTATTAGAATATGATTCTAATGTGTAATTAATTAAATATGAGCGAAATTTAATTATGAAATTAATTAACTATTGGAATTAATTAATTGATTAGTTTAATTGAATTAATTAAACTATATATTATGTGAGGAAAATACATTTAAATAAGACTTAAATGTGCATGAGATAATTAATTAATATGCTTAATTAATTAAATTTTAATTAATTGATTTAATCAATTAATTAATTGATCTTGATCTAACAGTCAAGATTGTTTCCTAACCTCAAATTAGGGTTTTCTCTCTTATAAAAGGAAAGGTTATGAGAACCCTAACCCTAAGGTTTCATTCTAGTCTTCCTCTCATATTCTCTCAACTCAAGAACTCTAGAGAGAATTTTTCTCTCTAAGAGTTTTTCCCATTCAATATTAGGTAGTCCCACAACTACGTTCCTAATCTCCGAGAATAGCAGGATAGCCTCGTGGTGGTGTTCTTGAAGATTTCAGAGTCGTCAAACGGAGGTATGTTTCTCAACGTTTAACTTTTTGCCAATATATTGGTATTTTGTAGAACAAAATTAATTTACGAATGGTCAATTGCTTTCGCTGTAGCAAAAGAACAAAACTAACTCATCCCACGTCCTAATTGATCCTGGAGCAAAGGAGTTTAACCATGACTTTGCTCCATCTCTAAGAGAATACGGGAACAAAGTTAATCTAAGAGCATCTCTAGGCACTCCCTGAATTACAAAAGAATCACTAACTCCTAGAAAAGACTTAAGATGTAAATGAGGGTCTTCAATGACAAACCATGGAATTGCCCCACGGTTTGCAACATCTGAAACATTACCGGTTTCATTTCAAAATTTGCCGCTTGGATTTGGGGACGTGCAATCCCTGAATTCAACTCATTAAACATCGGGACAGCATATGCTCGAATGGCTCTGGTCCTTTCGTTCGCTATCAGGATAGGATTCTCAGCCTGATTATTTCGCTGTTCATTTTGCTCAAACAGTGGGTTTTGCTGCAGCAACGGATTCTGCTGGGGGTTCACTGCTACTGGACCTTCAGGAACCTGCGGGAGTTGTGGGGCGTTCTCCATCTGGTTTCTGCGCTACTCCCTCCTTCTGTTCCTAAATGTTCTCTCAATTTCTGGATCAAGCTCAAACCGTACCCCAGGCGGATCGCTCATGCACCAAAATCACACCTGCAAAAACAAAAGAAACAATCAAAAAGTTCTAGCACCAAACCACTAAAACACATACACAAAACAGATCAGATAAAAACTTATTCAAGTTCCCCGACAACGGCGCCAAAAACTTGTTGAGTTCCTAGAGTGAGTAAAAATATAGTGTAAAATACTCTAGAATTCATGTGCAAGTATACACAGTCTGCAGCAAGTAATATTATCAATCCAAGGTCTGAATGAGTTTCCACTTTACCTATTTTGCGTAACTTCTTAATGGTTTCGAAGATAATAAAAATGATGGGTTTTATAAGAATTATGCTGAAGCAAAATAAATAACAGAACAACGAGTAAACAAATAGATAGACAGATTAAAGGCAGGCGCTGGTTAGGTTTTAGTGATTGTTATAAAATATGCTCTAGCAATATTATTGATCATGCATTTCTCGCAGTATTATTAGCGGATTCCTCCCGGAACTCCGGATCTTTTGAGATGTGTTTCAACCCCAATGAAGAACGACCGATCAAGCACTAGGCAACTGGCTATCCCTAGCTCAGTCACTGGCGTTCACCAATACACAATGATCGTAGTGTGGATAATTGCCACACACTCTCTAAATCATCCCTGAAACTAGAGAGAGCTATCCATACCGGCTGGCCAGGCGGGCATAAAATGAGATTAAGCACAACAATTAACCAAAATGCGATAGTCAATTTATTACTAGAGATGAAGCACAGTAATCACATTATTCCTAACCAACACCTTAAGCTACTTAGTTCATAATGGGCATAGGAATACGAATTACAATCTGAGTATGCATGTCTATAACCACAAATTAATAAAGAAAGTAAACTCCCTAATCAGCTTGCGGTAGATGGTGTTCTTGATCTTCAATCTCCCTATACTATTCGGCTTCCAAGGGAAAACATGGAATGAATTTGACTTTGACGGCTACTTCCTTTTATAGAAGAATGTGAGGCTTGAATTAGGTCAACTAGGACACGTGTAAGGCTCTCCTTGATCCTTTATCACGAAAATAACTCAACAGAAGTCGGTTCATGAAGTTGGCTAACGAGCTGTGATGTGGCAGTTTCTGTTCCCAGTTTTGCTGCAGCATAGAATTTGCTCCTTCCAGTCGCTCAGCAGCATAATCTGCACAAAGTGATTTCCAAAGCTTCCATTCTTCCAAATGGGTTAAATCATGTAATATCTCTCTAAAACCAACCCTATTAAGCATAAAGACACACAAATCCTTATATAAATGAGGCCTAAATAACTACCTTTTGGGCAGTTATCAACTGCCCACTGGGTTTCAGCCTCCCAAATTCCAGCAGTTTGACGGAAAAGGCAACCCAAAGCAGCACATCGCCCACTTTGTTGAAACATGTGAGAACGCCGGTACTCGGGGAGATTTGCTTGTTAAGCAATTTGTCCGAACACTGAAGGGAAACGAGTTCAATTGGTACACTGACCTGGAACCTGATACAATTGACAGTTGGGAACAGATGGAGAGGGAGTTTCTGAATCGCTTCTACAGTAAGAGACGGATAGTTAGTATGACGGAACTCACGAACACAAAGCAGCGAAAGGGTGAGCCAGTCATTGACTACATCAATCGTTGGAGAGCCTTGAGTCTCGACTGTAAAGATAGACTCTCCGAGGTGTGATCTGTTGAAATGTGCACCCAAGGGTGCACTGGGGACTTCTTTACATCTTGCAGGGGATAAAACCCCGGACCTTTGAAGAGTTAGCGACTCGCGCTCATGATATGGAGTTGAGCATCGCTAGTAGAGGGGGCAAAGATCCCGTAGTCCCAGACATGAGGAAAGAAAAGAAGGAAGTCAAGGGCACTGAGAAGGTTACAATGAGTGCCACGAAAGAATCCATGGTCGTCAATACGACCCCGTTGAAATTTTCCTCCAAAGGAAAATAAAGTAAATCCAATAAGCAAATAGAGACAGGCGAGAGACGTCGCCTAACTTTAAAAGAAAGACAAGAAAAAGTGTATCCATTTCCAGACTCCGACGTCCCATATATGTTGGAACAATTGTTGGAGAAGCAATTAATTGAACTCCCGGAATGCAAACGACCGGAAGAGTTAGGGAAAGTCAATGATCCTAACTATTGCAAGTATCACCGAGTTGTTAGCCATCCAGTGGAGAAATGTTTTGTATTGAAGGAGCTAATCCTTAAGTTGGCTCATGAAAAGAAAATTGAGTTGGACCTTGATGAGGTGGCTCAAGCGAATCATGCAACAATAATGGCGAGTGTAGGGGATCGAATTCCCCTAATCTTCCATGTTGTTCTGAAGAAAGGCTCATTCAATTTGGGACCCTTGATCTTGTAGTGGTTCGATTCAAAAAAGAAGACACAATGAAGGGGTCCCAAGAAAAATATAATTCCGTTGAAGATGAGAACGAAGGCTGGACCCTTGTCGTTCGTCGCAAAAAACAAGGGCAAAGCTACGCACAGAAAGAGTCCCGCCTATTTCGAGATAGTAAAAGAAATGTTAAGTCTCAAAGGAAGAAGGGAAAAAAGAAGTCGAGGAGGTCAAAGCCTGTCGTGGAGGAAAGTGAAGATTTCTTTTGCCCTCCACCACCCATAACTTTGGCAGAATACTTCCCAAGGCATTTTCTCGATGATAGTCGAGGAGAAGCACTTGAAGTCGTCACGTGTCACATTGTGGACGTGGTGGAAAATGATGATGTCCCTGCTAGTTCCTCGAAAACGGTGGCAAGTCCAGGGGACTTATCCTCCTTCAGCATAAAGGACTTATTGTCACTTCCTCAGGAAGCTAAAAGTGTCCTTATTGATGCATTGATCGAGTCTGATAGTTAAAACATCCCGACCTCTAAGGCACTCACATGCGCTTCATGTTGTATGTCTATAGGATTTTCTGATGAAGATTTGTTGTTAGGGTCGAAGCCTCACAATAGACCTTTATTCGTCTCGGGATACATCCGAGAACAGAGGGTAAGTCGGATCCTCATCGATGATGGATCAGTTGTCAGTATAATGCCTAAGTCAACCATGAAGCAATTAGGCATCTCGATGGAAGAATTATCAAACAGTAAATTGGTGATTCAAGGTTTCAATAGAGGCGGACAACGAGCGATTGGCATGATACGTCTCGAGCTCATCATTGGGGATTTGAAGGCCGATACTTTGTTGCATGTGATAGATTCCAAAACCACTTATAAACTACTATTAGGTCGTCCTTGGATCCATGGCAATGGAGTGATAACTTCTACATTGCACCAGTGCTTCAAATTCTATTAGGATGGCATTAAGAAAGTTGACGCTGACACTAACCCATTTTCAGAAGCTGAATCCCATTTCGCTGAAGCGAAATTTTATATGAAGAGCGAAAACACTGGGGAGACTATACCTGCAGAAATCCCCTTGATAAATAAGAATGAGAAACTCAATTTAGAGCCCCGAGCTGATTCAAGAAAGGAAACTGTTGAAGATGTGGAGGCTTCCGATCTGAAAAAGGGTGAAACGTCTACAAGTCTTGTGAAACCTAAAGGTGCAAAAGATGAGAAGTGTTCACCTGTCCTACGATACATCCCTTTATCTCGACGTAAAAAGGTGAATCACCTTTCACTGAATGTCCAAAAATCATAAAGGCCAGTGACGTGGAAATGCTGAATGAAAGTTTCACTACGCCTCTTACAAAGATCACAAAGAAAGAGGTTAAGAAACCTGAGGATGACCAGATAAAAATGATTCTACCTGACAAACGAACTAAAGACGGGTTCGACCCCAAGGCATACAAACTTCTAGCGAATGCAGGTTATGACTTCACAACTCACACTGAGTTTAAAAGTCTAAGGGTTTTTGATGGAAGACCTGAGCTCTCTGCAACACAGAAGAAGCTTCTAAAGGAAGGTTATAGTCTGCCTACAACGAGAAAGGGGCTTGGATATAACTCTCCAGAACCGGTTCGCATAACAAGAAAAGAGAAGGGGAAAGTGGCAGACACAAATCATATAACAGTAGAGGAGGTTGATGATTCAAAAGAAAAAGAAAGTGTCGACCAACGAACTTCTGTTTTTAGGCGCATCAGGCCGCCAGTGGCTCATGCTTTAGTCTTTCAGAGATTAAGTGTCAATGAAACGGAAGAAGAGAGCACACAACCTACTAATAGCTCCACTCGACCTTCAGTTTTTCGAAGATTAAGTATGCCCATTGGGGAAGAAGAGAGTACATTCTCAGCTCCGAATGTCACTCGACCTTCAGCTTTTCAAAGGTTAAATATGCCTATTGCGAAAGAAGAAGGTACATTTTCAACTTCATATGTGACTCAACCATCGGTTTTTCAAAGGTTAAGTGTTACCACGAGAAGAGACAAAAAAGAGCAGTCTGCTTCGTCGACTTCTCACCGACTTCATGAAGATGCAATGAAAACTGAAAAGGTCACGAAAGTCGAGGGAGAAATTCGCAGTGTAGTTCCTTCACGAATGAAAAGAAAAACCCTTGTTACTGTTGATACGGATGGTTCTTTGAAGGTAAAGAGGCGTGATGTTTTCATCACCAATCCTTCAGAAGAAGATAGTGACCAGGAAGAAGAACAAGCCTCTTGCCTTCACATCACTGTTGAAGAAGAAACAGAGGTCGAAATGTCTGAAGTAGATGAGGACTAAGCACCTTTATCACTTGAAGACGGCAGCGAATCTACAGTGGATGAGCTTAAAGAAGTAAACCTGGGTACGCCAGAAGAGCCACGCCCAACTTTTATAAGCATGTCACTTACTCCCGAAGAAGAAGGTGAATATATGAGTTTACTCGCTTCATATAGAGATATCTTCGCTTGGTCATATAAAGAGATGCCTAGACTTGACCCAAAAGTAGTTGTCCATCATCTCGCAATTAAAGAGGGGTATCGGTCGGTCAAACAAGCTCAACGACGATTTCGCCCGGAACTTATCCCTCAAATTGAAATAGAGGTCAACAAGTTGATAGAAGCGGGATTCATCCGTGAGGTGAAATACCCTCGTGGATAGCCAACATTGTTCCTGTTAGAAAGAAGAATGGACAGCTTCGTGTTTGTGTTGACTTTCGCGATTTGAATAACGCATGTCCGAAAGACGATTTTCCACTACCGATCACAGAAATCATGGTGGATGCCACCACAGGACATGAAGCTTTGTCTTTTATGGATGGATCATCGGGTTATAACCAGATTCGAATGGCTCTTGCAGATGAAGAAATGACAGCCTTTCGAACTCCAAAAGGGATATACTGTTACAAAGTGATGCCCTTTGGATTAAAGAATGCTGGTGCTACTTATCAACGTGCTATGCAAAAGGTCTTCGACGATATGCTGCATAAACATGTCGAGTGCTATGTCGATGATCTTGTTGTTAAGTCGAAGAGAAGACAAGATCACTTGAAGGATCTAAAAGTGGTATTTGATCGTTTGAGAAAGTATCAATTGAGGATGAACCCTCTCAAATGTGCATTCGGTGTTACTTCTGGGAAATTCCTTGGATTTGTTGTTAGACATCGAGGAATCGAAATAGACCAGTCAAAGATTGACGCCATTCAAAAGATGCCAAAGCCTAAAAACTTACATGAGTTGAGAAGCTTGCAGGGTCGTTTGGCCTACATTCGAAGATTCATCTCTAACTTAGCCGGTCGATGACAACCTTTTCAAAGGCTAATGAGGAAAGGAGAAAAATTCGAGTGGGATGAAGCATGTCAAAATGCTTTTGAAAGCATTAAGAAATATTTGCTTGACCCTCCTATCTTAGGAGCCCCCATATCTGGAAAGCCATTGATTCTATATATCGCTGCTCAAGAAAGGTCGTTGGGAGCGTTATTGGCACAAGAAGGCGAGAAGGGAAAAGAACGGGCCCTTTATTACTTAAGCAGGACTCTGAATGGTGCTGAGATAAATTACTCACCCATTGAGAAAATGTGTTTTGCTCTTTTCATCGCTATTGACAAGTTAAGGCATTACATGCAAGCTTTTCACAGTGCACTTGGTCGCGAAGGCTGATCCTGTTAAATACGTTCTATCGAGGCCGGTTATTTCTGGACGCTTAGCTAAGTGGGCCATCTTACTCCAGCAATATGACATCGTGTACGTACCTCAAAAGGCGGTCAAGGGGCAGGCATTGGCCGACTTCTGGGTGAATCATCCAATTCCTTCGGATTGGAAGTTATGTGAGGACCTACCTGATGAAGAAGTCTTCTATGTTGAAATCACGGAGCCCTGGACTATGTACTTTGATGGTGCAGCACGAAGAAGTGGAGCGGGGGCAGGAATCGTCTTTATTTCGCCTGAGAAATACATGCTCCCCTACAGCTTTGTGCTTGGTGAATTGTGTTCAAACAATGTCGCTGAATATCAAGCACTGATAATTGGCCTCCAAATGGCCTTGGAGATTGGCATAGCGTATATTGAGGTCTATGGTGATTCAAAGTTGGTCGTTAGCCAACTCTTACTCCAGTATGAAGTAAAGCATAAAGACTTGAAGCCTTATTTCATCTATGCAAAACAGCTGCTAGAGAGGTTTGACAGTATAATACTAGAACATGTTCCGAGATCAGAAAATAAAAAGGCGGATGCTCTAGCTAATTTGGCGACTGCCCTAACAATCCCAGAGGATATCTCAATGAACATCTCACTTTTTCAGAAGTGGATTGTGTCGCCAATAGAAGATGAAGGTCAAGAGACAAATATGATCTATGTTTATGCAATTGACGAAGAGGGCTAGCGACAACCTATTATAGACTATCTTAAACATGGAAGACTTCCCACAGATCCCAGACGTAGGACTGATATACGAAGAAGAGGTGCCCGATTTATCTACTATAAGGAGACCCTTTATCGTCGTTCTTATGAGGGACTCTTCCTTCGATGCCTTGGAAAGGAAGAAGCAGCGAAAGCATTAGATGAGGCACATTCAGGTGTTTGTGGCGCCCACCAGTCGGGTCCAAAACTCCAGTTTCAATTAAAAAGGATGGGTTATTATTGGCCTACAATGATTCGAGACTCAATGGAATTTGCAAAGAAGTGTGAAGCCTGTCAATTCCATGCAAACTTCATACATCAGCCACCAAAGCCTCTCCATCCGACTATAGCTTCATGGCCTTTTGAAGCTTGGGGACTTGACCTTGTTGGCCCTATAACACCTAAGTCTTCGGCTGGACATTCTTACATTCTTGCAGGGACGGATTACTTCTCAAGATGGGCTGAAGCTGTAGCATTAAAAGAAGCCAAGAAAGAAAATGTTGTGGATTTCGTCGGAACTCATATAATCTATCGGTACGGTATCCCTCTTCGTATTGTGACAGATAATGGAAGGCAATTCTCCAACGGCCTAATGGACAAGTTATGTGAGAAGTTTAACTTCAAGTAATACAAGTCTTCCATGTACAATGCCGCGGCAAATGGGTTGGCAGAGGCATTCAATAAGACGTTGTGTAACTTATTGAAAAAGGTAGTCTCCAAGACAAAGAGAGATTGGCAAGAAAAAATCGGTGAAGTGTTGTGGGCTTACCGGACTACTCATCGCACTCCTACTGGGGTCACACCTTATTCCCTCGTCTATGGGGTAGAAGTTGTGCTCCCGTTAGAAAGAGAGATTCCCTCATTAAGGATGCTTGTCCAAGAAGGGTTGACAACGGAAGATAATGCTAGGTTGCGCCTTCAAGAGTTATAAGCATTTGATGAAAGAAGGTTAGAGGCTCAACAAGCTTTGGAATGCTACCAAGCACGAATGTCTAAAGCTTTTGACAAGAATGTGAAGCTTCGATCATTTCAAGTTGGTGATCTTGTGCTAGCTGTTCGAAGATCCATCATCACGACACGACACACAGGGAACAAGTTCACACCTAAATGGGATGGACCCTACGTCGTCAAAGAAGTCTACACAAATGGAGCATACAAGATCGTGGATAAAGACGGATTAAGAATAGGCCCGATAAATGGCAAATTTCTTAAAAAGTTTTATGCGTGAAATGTAATGCTCCATATCGCAAGAGCCTAAACTGCATGATACTCTTGGCCTGCATGAGTTAAAAAGGTGAACGGCCCAAAAAAAATTTGTACCTTGAACTACGTAATGACTTGATCCCTTTTCTTCAAGGGTAAGTAGGCAGCTGAAAGAAAACTTTAAGTTCAGTCCCTGTAAACAAAAGAAAGTGCCACAAATATTGAAGCATGATAAAACAAATTGAAGACATTCATTCCTGCTGGGGGCAACACAACAGTTTGAAGACATACATTGTTGTGAATGGAATGTTATGAATTGAGAGCATTAAAGATGGCTTTGTTCTTCAAGTTCAGTAATTCGCTCGCTCCAAGGTTGGCATCTCGTCTCAAGTTTGGTGCTTCGCTTCTTCAAAGTTTGGCGTCTCACCCCTTCAAGTTTGGCACCTTGTTTTCTCTAAAGTTTGCATTCTCCATGCTGGCATTTAGCGACCTCACTTCTCTTTCAATGGTAGCGATTGAAGGCTTCATTTTCAATTCAACTTCAAATTTTCAAAGGTTGGTAGTTGAAAACTTTGCTACACTGTAAATGTTGGCGATGGGAGACTTCAGTTTTGCTTCATCTTAAAATTTTGGGGTTTGATGTCGCTTCATCCCCAAAGATCGACCATCGAAAACTTTACTTTATCTTCAAAGGATAACGCTGGAAAGATTCGTTGTCACTTTATCCTCAAAGGTTGACAGCTTGTGGCTTCGCTTCGTCTTCAAAAGTTGGTAGATGGCAGCTTTCACTTCATTTTACAATGTTGACAGTTGAAAACTTTCGTTTCGTCTTCAAAAGTTGACAGGTGGTGAAATCACTGCAAGTGAAGCTGATGACGGCCGTGGTGACCACCCCTGCAGGAAACTACAGTCATCAAAGTGACTGGTCTAGACAAGTGGTGAAATCACTGCAAGTGAAGCTGATGACGACCGTGGTGACCACCCCTGTAGGAAACTACAGTCATCAAAGTGACTGGTCTAGACAGGTGGTGAAATTACTGCAAGTGAAGCTGATGACGACCGTGGTGACCACCCCTGCAGGAAACTACAGTCATCAAAGTGACTGGTCTAGACAGGTGATGAAATCACTGCAAGTGAAGCTGATGACGACCGTGGTGACCACCCCTACAGAAAACTACAATCATCAAAGTGGTTGGTCTAGACAGGTGGTGAAATCACTGCAAGTGAAGCTGATGACGACCGTGGTGACCACCCCTGCAGGAAACTACAGTCATCAAAGTGACTGGTCTAGACAGGTGGTGAAATCACTGCAAGTGAAGCTGATGACGACCGTGGTGACCACCCCTGCAGGAAACTACAGTCATCAAAGTGACTGGTCTAGACAGGTGGTGAAATCACTGCAAGTGAAGCTGATGACGACTGTGGTGACCACCCCTACAGGAAACTACAATCATCAAAGTGGTTGGTCTAGACAGGTGGTGAAATCACTGCAAGTGAAGCTGATGACGACCGTGGTGACCACCCCTGCAGGAAACTACAGTTATCAAAGTGACTGGTCTAGACAGGTCGTGAAATCACTGCAAGTGAAGCTGATGACGACCGTGGTGACCACCTCTGCTGGAAACTACAGTCATCAAAGTGACTGGTTGTTGGGTTCCTAGAGTGAGTAAAAATATAGTGTAAAATACTCTAGAATTCCTGTGCAAGTGTACACAGTCTGCAGCAAGTAATATTATCAATCCAAGGTCTGAATGAGCTTCCACTTTATCTATTTTTGTGTAACTTTTTAATGGTTTCAAGAATAATAAAATGATTGGGTTTTATCGAAATTATGCTGAAGCAAAAGAAATGACAGAACAACAAGTAAACAAATTGATAGACAGATTAAAGGCAGGCGCTGGTTAGGTTTTAGTGATTGTTCTAAAATATGCTCTAGCAATATTATTGATCATGCATTTCTCGCAGTATTATTAGCGGATTCCTCCCGGAACTCCGAATCTTTTGGGATCTGTTTCAACCCCAATGAAAAGCGAACGATCAAGCACTAGGCAACTGGCTATCCCTAGCTCAGTCACTCGCGTTCACCAATACACAATGATCGTAGTGTGGATAATTGCCACACACTCTCTAAATCATCCCTGAAACTAGAGAGAGCTATCCATACCGGCTGGCCAGGCGGGCATACAATGAGATTAAGCACAACAATAATCCAAAATGCGATAGTCAATATATTACTAGAGATGAAGCACAGTAATCACATTATTCCTAACCAACACCTTAAGCTACTTAGTTCATAATAGGCATAGGAATAAAAATTACAATCTGAGTATGCATGTCCATAACCACAAGTTAATAAAGAAAGTAAACTCCTTAATCAGCTTGCGGAAGATGGTGTTCTTGACAATCTTCAATCTCCCTATACTATTCAGCTTCCAAGGGAAAACATGGAATGACTTTGACTTTGACGGCTACTTCCTTTTATAGAAGGATGGGAGGCTTGAATTAGGTCAACTAGGACACGTGTAAGGCTCTCCTTGATCCTTTATCACGAAAATAACTCAACAGAAGTCGGTTCATGAAGTTGGCTAACGAGCTGTGATGTGGCAGTTTCTGTTCCCAGTTTTGCTGCAGCATAGAATTTGCTCCCTCCAGTCGCTCAGCAACATAATCTGCACAAAATAATTTCCAATGCTTCCATTCTTCCAAATGGGTTAAAACATGTAATACCTATCCAAAACCAACCCTAATAAGCATAAAGGACACACAAATCCCTATATAATTGAGGCCTAAATAACTACCTTTTGGGCAGTTATCATACCCCCAAACTTGAACTATTGCGCCTCCCGAGCAATACTAACTCCCCTTCCTTCAAGAATTCAGAACATTAGACAAAGAATAGCTTAATCAAACCAGACAGTCCAACACTACCTTTAACCTTTACCTGAGCACTCTACAAAACCAAGCTCTGCTGCAGCAAAATGATTCCTTCGGCAGGGACAAATAATCACCACTTTCAACTCAATTCTAAGAACTCTCCACAGCTTAGCTCTATTATCAGACATTTCAAAACATATTTTTAAAGGGGTTTATATCATTGTTTATCAGACTTAGAGCAGCCTTACAGTCATAAGCTCTTAAGCATGGGATGACCCACTTTATGGTGCAGTATACCCTTGCCTCAAGCTCATCACCAACTAGGCTCAATACTCATTATAAAGCTCAAAAATCCTTAGTTATTCTATCTCTTGCCCCTCAGAATTGCGACATTTTATGATGAAGCTCACCTAAGTTCTGGAAGACAGAAAAACTGCTGGATCATCATTCATCCCTCAAAACTTTTGCTCTGTCAATTTTTTTCAGCAAAATCTTCAACAAATAATTTTTTCAGCAAATAATAAATTTTTTCTCATATTTCTCATTTTTTTCACATTTCCTAGGTCATCTTTTGACGCGAAGACAAACTGTGGGTATCACAAATGTCCCCGGTTACTCAATAACCTAGAAAATTTTAATTTGAAGGAGAGGAATGCTCGAGCAAAATAATTGGAGTAGCAAAAAGTCCCCCAAACTTGAATTATTCATTGTCCCCAATGAATCATTAAATAAGCAAGTATACCCCCAAACTTAAATTTTCCTATATGAATTTTTAAACTAAACATGGGACTTAGATTAAGCTTAAAGTGGATCATTTAAGTCAATACTACCTTCAAAATCTTCTTGCCGCAGCAAAAGTCCAGGCTAGAAGAAATGCTCAAGCAAAAGGTTTCAGGAGATTAGAATACCTTGATCTAATTAAGCGTAATCAGTCCAAGCTTCAAAAATACAGAAGAAAATTAGTTAAGTTAGAGTTGCTTAGTGCTCATGGAACGAAAATATTCAGAAATTCATTAAAAACGTGCAGAAATATTACATAGTAGAGATATATATTTTTTTTTGCTAAGCAGAAAAATTAAAAAGAAAGACAAGCAGTTATAACCGCGAGCAGGGTCACTATGCGCGAGCAAACAAAAATGGAGAAACAAAAGTAATGCTCGCTCCAAGTCATCCCATCAGTCAGTCATCCTGACCCTGCTCCTCATCAACATCCTCTTCTCGTTCAACAGGTGGGGGTGGTATCCAAAGATTAAACAAATCATCGGGAAACACTGGAAAAGACTGATATGGTGTTGAGAAATTGGTTTGCAAGGCCCCCCTGAGCGCATCATCTCTCCTTTTAGCATAAGTCCAGTAGGTCTGAGCTTGCCTTTCAGCAAATTCTAACCTACTGGCCAACACTGTCAGTTGCTCTAGGATCTGATTAACGCCATACACAAGCCCACCTTGGCGAACCTCTTGCGTACGCTAAAGCCGCGCCAGATTAGGTGTGTCAATGATTCCCTTATCAGACATGATCATATCTTCTGGAAACGTGGGCACTCATGCCCTGCTGCATAACATTGTAATCGTGTTTGGAAAGAACAGCTTCCCCACCTTCTTTTTCCAGCAATCAACAATCTCAGAACAAATAATTTTGCCTACATCAATACTCATCGAACGAAGAATGGCAAAGGCAAGCAATATCCTGTCCCGAGATACTGTGGAGTCGTGTGTTGTCGGCAGCAAGCGTAGCCTGATGAAACCCATCCAAGTGTTGGCTTCACTCTTCAAATAAGCAGCTTGAAACGTATGCTTTCGCGTCTGCGACACCCGCCATTGAGCCCCCTCAATGCCTACCTCCCGGATAGCCGCACTCAGTTGATCACTAGATGGTGCAACCACCATCTCATTAAAAACGGCATGCGGAAAATCCTGGAGATCAAACAATTCATTAATGGCCTCAGGACTCCACTGTACAGGCACTCCGCGAATGATAACCTCAAAATCATTCTTAACGTCAAGGTTGGCGTAAAATTCCCGAACAATGTTGGAATTGACAGGTTCTGGTTTCTCACAAAATTGCCTCCACCCGAGATTCACTATTCCAGACTCCAAGAACCTGGGCAAATTACTGCCAAATCCTCGTTCGAACAAGAAGTCCCGTTTCATCACCTCCTGGTATTTTGCTCGAGCAAGATCGTTGACGAAGCGAATGAATGGTGCCCTCGGCTCCTCAATTTCTCCCGATGCTTCGGCAATTCCTTTGCCCTTGATTTCTCTTTGTTCACGCAAACGCTCTTCTTCTGCCTTTCTTGCCTCTTCTTCTTTTTCCTTATTCTCATCTTCCCTTCTTTCTTCCTCAGAGTCCGACGTCGGAGGTGATGGAGTGTTCCGAAGCACCCTCACGCGACCCACCTTCCTCTTGATGCGGCGGCGTCTGGGCGGTTCAGGCAGAATGACTTCAACTTGAGCCTCCTGCGCCAGCTCCGGTGTTTTCTCCTTGTTAGGCTCACCTTCAGCCTGCTCTTCAACCTCTGTTTCTTGATTTTTCTCAGCAATCTTTTCTTGAACCGTATCTGGGTTTTGTACTTCAGGTTCTTGAGTACTTCCTTCCTCCGCAGTAGTGGCAACAACGTCTGCCACCTCCTGAACTTCCTCCTGTTCTGCAGCCCTTTGCTGCCTTCTCCTTTTCTTTGCTTCCTTTTCCTCTGGCGTTCTTTTCTTTTTGGTTTTCCCTTTTTGCACTTCCGGCGTGACCGACACCTCCTCTTCTTCACTCTCCCTCTCTTTCCTAGCTCTTGTTTTGGCCATAGATAACTCAAAGGGTTTTGCAGAGAGTGTAAAGCAGAAAGAAAGAACGTAGATGGCAAGATTGAAACAAGAAGGCGAAGTAGAAAGAAGACTTACCAATGTCTGCAAATAAATAAGGCTCCAGCAATTTGAAATCCTAACAGAAAGGATTTGCTCCGTAATAAATGGTTTTACCGTTCACAATTAAGTTGCAATTCAAATCCCTAACGGTAAAATTGTGGAACTCCAATCATCTATGGAAATAATGGCATGCTGTCAACTGCTAAACCGTTGGATTGTCCCTACACGACATGTGGCAGCATCCCTGCAATTCACCTGCCATAGAAATTCAAAAATCCCAACGGTAAAAATAATTACTCACATTAAAATCGTTCCTATTCGTGCAGAACATTTGCTCCAGCATTATCTTTGCTGCAACAATCTTCTGAACCTGCCGAATCTTAGATACGGAATTTAAATTTCAAAATAGAAAAATCAAATCTTTTAAATTCAAATTAAACTTTAACCAATCAAATCAAACTTAATCTTGTCTTTTATTTCCAATTGACGCCGAATAGATTTAAATTAAACAGAATTCAAATAAATAAAATCAAACCAATTAAAAGATAATTCAAAGATAATTTAAATAAATAACCTGAAAATAAAATCAAATCAAATTTAAAAAAATGAAATAGATAAAATCTAAACTACCAATAATAAAATACTTAAGGATAAAATCTAATAAACCATGCAAAATCAAATCTAACCTAACTGCAATTAAAATCAAATTAGCGAAAAATAAAATTAATACAAACTCTGGGAGCTCAAAATTTTGCTCTGTGAAATGCTCTCGCGAAAATCCTGCTCTCTCAATCATCAACCAACCTTAGGGAAGGATACTTCGCCTGAAATTCCTCACCCCAATAATGCTTGACACGCTGTCCATTCACCTTGAACACTCTCCCATCTTTTTCATCCTGCAAAGTAATTGCTCCATTGGGGAAAACCGCAATCACAACAAACGGACCTGACCATTTGGACTTTAGTTTCCCAGGAAACAATTTTAATCTAGAATTATAAAGCAAGACTTTCTGACCCTTGACAAACTCTTTAGATTTTATTTTCTTGTCATGCCATAGCTTAGTCTTTTCGTTATACATTTTTGCATTCTCGTAAGAAAATTGACGAAATTCTTCTAACTCATTAAGCTGCAGCATTCTTATTGCTCCTGCTCGACTTAGATCAAAATTTAACTTTTTCAAAGCCCAAAACGTTTTATGCTCAAGCTCTAGTGGTAAATGGCAAGCTTTCCCATATACTAACCTATAGGGAGACATACCTAGAGGAGTCTTATAAGCTGTCCTGTAAGCCCAAAGAGCCTCATCCAACCTAAAGGACCAATCCTTTCTAGATGGATGGACTACTTTCTCTAAAATAGCTTTAATTTCCCTATTACTAATTTCAGCTTGACCATTTGCTTGTGGGTGATAAGGGGTAGCTATCCTATGCTTAATCCCATACTTAGCTAAAAGCTTAGTTAAGATATTATTAACAAAATGTGTACCCTCATCACTTATTAGAGCTCTAGGTGTCCCGAACCGCGCAAAGATGTGCTATTGAAGAAACCTTGCTACTGTCTTGGCATCACTCTGATGGCATGCAATGGCCTCCACCCACTTGGACACATAATCAACTGCCAATAAGATAAAAACATTGCCATTAGAAGGAGGAAATGGCCCTATAAAGTCAATACCCCATACATCGAATAATTCAACTTCTAAAATGTAAGTAAGAGGCATTTCATCTCTAGGCCCCAAGTTTCCTCTCCTTTGACAAGCGTCACATCGCTTGTAGAACCAGTGGGCATCCTTAAACAAGGTAGGCCAGAAGAATCCGCAATGCAAAATCCTCATAGCTGTCCTTTGACCGCTGAAATGGCCTCCATACGGCGAAGAGTGACATTGCTCCAGGATTTCCTTTGCTTCAGCACCTGAAACACACCTACGAATAATACCATCAGAGCATTGTTTATACATAAATGGCTCATCCCAATAGAAAAATTTTGCATCATGCTTAAACTTTTTCTTTTGCCTCCAATCCATATCAATAGGGGTGACTCCCTTCACTAAAAAGTTGGCAATATCAGCATACCAAGGGACATCCCTGACTACCTTTCCTTGAACAGCAAAAAGCTGTTCATCTGGAAAAGAATCGGAAATGGCAGATTGCTCCAGCAAAGATGATGATGGATCAAGACGAGATAAATGATCTGCAATGACATTCTCTGATCCCTTCTTGTCTTTTATCTCCAAGTCATATTCCTGCAGTAATAAAACCCAACGAATTAGTCTAGGTTTTGCATCTTTCTTTGACATTAAATACCTTATTGCTGCATGATCCGTGAACACCGTGACTTCGGATCCAACCAGATATGGCCGGAATTTCTCAAAAGAAAACACAACAGCTAACAACTCCTTTTCAGTAGTTGTGTAGTTGACCTGTGCCTCATTTAAAACCTTGCTTGCATAATATATAGGATGAATAAATTTGCCTTGCTTTTGCCCCAGCATTGCACCCACTGCAGCATCACTCGCATCGCACATTACCTCGAATGACAAATTCCAATTAGGTGTGCAAAGAATGGGTGCTGAGATTAAAGCAGCCTTTAAAGTCTCAAAAGCCTTCCTACAATCTGCATTAAAGTCAAAAACATGATCAGTGCACAATAAGTTACAAAGAGGTTTACTGATTTTGGAAAAATCCTTTATGAACCTCCTATAAAATCCAGCATGTCCTAGAAAGCTCCGAATTCCCTTCACTGAATTCGGTGGCTCTAGTCTTTCAATAACCTCAACTTTAGCTCTATCAACTTCTAGACCATTCTTAGAAATCCTATGACCTAACACTATGCCCTCCTTCACCATGAAGTGGCACTTTTCCCAATTAAGAACTAGATGGGTATCCTCACATCTTTTTAATACCTTTCCTAAATTTTCTAAACAACTCTGAAAAGACCCTCCAAAAACTGAAAAATCGTCCATAAAGACCTCAACAGTGGACTCAATCATATCAGAAAAAATTGCTAACATACACCGCTGAAATGTTGCTGGAGCATTGCAAAGGCCAAAAGGCATTCGCCTGAAAGCAAACGTCCCATAAGGGCAGGTGAAAGTGGTTTTCTCCTGATCTTCAGGAGCAATAGTAATCTGGTTATACCCAGAATAACCATCCAAGAAACAGTAGTAGGCCTGACCAGCCAATCGATCCAACATCTGATCGATAAATGGTAGAGGGAAATGATCCTTTCGGGTAGCTTTATTAAGCCTTCTGTAATCCATGCAAACCCTCCAACCAGTTACTGTCCTAGTTGGGATCAACTCATTGTCTTTATTGCTTACCACAGTGACACCTCCTTTCTTAGGAACACATTGGACAGGGCTCACCCAATTGCTATCGGCAATTGGATAGATGATGCCAGCATCCAACCATTTAATCACCTCCTTTTTAACAACCTCTTTCATTGCAGGGTTAAGCCTTATTTGTTGCTCAATACTCCTAAAGGATCCCTCCTCTAGAGTGATTTTGTGCATACAAAAAGATGGGCTAATTCCCTGAATATCAGCCAATGTCCAACCTATAGCCTTGCGGTATTGCTGCAGTAACTTTATTAAGGCCTCCTCATGCTCCGGCACTAAATCTGATGCAACAATAATGGGCAATGTCTCACTTTCCCCAAGATACACATACTTTAGATGATCTGGTAAGGGCTTCAAATCTAAAGTAGGTGCCTCAATCAGGGACGGCTTAATTGGAGGAGCCTTCCTTTGATCTAAATCTAAAGATTCGGAAACATCCTCACACCTAAACAATTCTTTTTTATTTTTTCTATCTAAAGAACAAACTTCTAAATCCTCTACACTAACCTCTCCATGATTTTCCAAATGCTTATTAGCCGAATCCTGTATTGCTGTCTCAATAACTGTGCTCTCCAGAATCCTAATGAAGGAGCAATCCTCCATTTCGTCTGAATATTTCATGGCCTTAAACACATTAAATTTCACTTCCTCATTACAGACTCTCATTGTTAATTCTCCTTTTTGAACATCTATTAATGCCCTACCAGTAGCCAAAAATGGACGACCTAGAATAATTGGGACATCTTTATCAGCCTCATAGTCTAAAATAATAAAATCAACAGGAAATATGAACTTATCAACTTTTACTAAGACATCCTCAATTTTACCCTCTGGATATGTGATAGACCTATCAGCTAGTTGGAGTGTAACTGTGGTAGGTCTAGCTTCACCAATACCTAACTTCCGATAGACCGAAAGAGGCATAAGGTTAATGCTTGCACCCAAATCACAAAGTGCTCTACCTAACTCCTTTCCACCTATAGACACAGGTATGGTAAATGACCATGGATCCTTAGCCTTGGGGGGTAGACCATTCTTGAGAATAGCACTACACTCCTCAGTAAGAGATACAGTTTCAAACTCACCTAACCTCTTCTTTTTAGTCAAAATATCCTTAAGAAATTTAGCATAATTAGGCATTTGCTCTATAGCTTCTACTAAAGGGATATTTATATGCAATTGCTTAAGAATCTCTAAAAACTTTTTAAATTGACCATCCTGATTCCTAGGCTTTTGCCTTTGTGGAAAAGGTAGAGGTGGTACATAAGGTGGGGGCGGCACATATGGTGGTTCTACATCTGGCACAGAACCAGATGCTCCAGCATTCTCTTTGCTGCCTCCAGCACCCTGACCAGACTCCAACTCTTTCTCGTCAACAACATTATTATCACTATTATTATTTTTATCTATAACCTGGGTTTTACTAGGCTCAATTCTTTCTTCTAATGGCTTACCACTCCTAAGAGTAACTGTCTTTACCTGCTCCTTACCTTCCCTTCTAGGGTGTTCAGTATCTGATGGAAGTTTCCCTTGAGGTCTTGCCTTCAGCTCATTAGCTAGCTGACCCACTTGCAATTCCAGTGCCCTCATCGAAGCTTGATTACTTTGAATTGCGGCATCTGTGCGAGCCATAAATTCTTTCATCATCGCCTCGAGAGAACTTCCCGAATTTTGTTGGGGCAAAGCCTGCTTACTTTGCTGGGGCATTTCCTGCGCTTTAGCAAATCCCGGCTGGTTCATCTTCTGTTGCGCTTGTACGTTATTTCCTTGACCTCCCCATGAGAAGTTGGGGTGGTTGCGCCAACCTGGATTATAGAAGTTAGAATAAGGGTTGTTCCTCTGATTACCTACAAAAAACACAGAAGCTGGATTGCTGGGGCAAAACTCGTAGTTGTGGTCTTCACCGCAATAGACACATGCTTCGTCCATGACTTGGTTCACCACTGCTGCAGGCTCCATAGCTGGTGGCTGCTGATGACTAATCACTGTCACATTCTTAAGAGCGTTAGCAATCATTGCAAGATCAGCCCTAATGGTGGACACACCATCAACCTCTAATACACTCTTAACCTTTTTATTTGTGCCTCTAACATCCGACCACTGACAACTATTAATAGATATTCTTTCTAAAATTTCATAAGCTTCATCAAAAGTTTTTGCCAAAAGGGCCCCTCCAGCCGAAGCATCGACCATACCTTGAGTTACTCCATTTAAACCATTGTAAAATGTTTCCATTTGAATACAATGAGGTAAACCATGGTGGGGACACTTTCGTAAAAGCTCCTTAAACCTCTCCCAAGCCTCACTAAAAGTCACATCTTCAAGTTGCCTAAACCCTACTATTTCACTCCTTAATTTCGCATTTCTATTAGGTGGGAAATATTTACTCAAAAAAATTTCAGCTAACTCATCCCACGTCCTAATTGACCCTGGAGCAAAAGAATTTAACCATGACTTTGCTCCATCTCTAAGAGAATACGGGAACAAAGTTAATCTAAGAGCATCTCTAGGCACTCCTTGAATTACAAAAGAATCACTAACTCCTAGAAAAGACTTAAGATGTAAATGAGGGTCTTCAGATGTCAAACCATGGAATTGCCCCACGGTTTGCAACATTTGAAACATTACCAGTTTCATTTCAAAATTCGCCGCTTGGATTTGGGGACGTGCAATCCCTGGATTCAACTCATTAAACATCGGAACAGCATACGCTCGAATGGCTCTGGTCCTATCGTTCACTATCAAGATAGGATTCTCAACCTGATTATTTTGTTGCTCATTTTGCTCAAACAGTGGGTTTTGCTGCAGCAACGGATTCTGTTGGGGGTTCACTGCTACTGGACCTTCAGGAACCTGCGGAAGTTGCGGGGCGTTCTCCATCTGGTTTCTGCGCTGCTCCCTCCTTCTGTTCCTAAATGTTCTCTCAATTTCTGGATCAAGCTCAAACCGTACCCCAGGCGGATCGCTCTTGCACCAAAATCACACCTGCAAAAACAAAAGAAACAATCAAAAAGTTCTAGCACCAAACCACTAAAACACATACACAAAACAGATCAAATAAAAACTTATTCAAGTCCCCGGCAACGGCGCCAAAAACTTGTTGGGTTCCTAGAGTGAGTAAAAATATAGTGTAAAATACTCTAGAATTCCTGTGCAAGTGTACACAGTCTGCAGCAAGTAATATTATCAATCCAAGGTCTGAATGAGCTTCCACTTTATCTATTTTTGTGTAACTTTTTAATGGTTTCAAGAATAATAAAATGATTGGGTTTTATCGGAATTATGCTGAAGCAAAATAAATGACAGAACAACAAGTAAACAAATTGATAGACAGATTAAAGGCAGGCGCTGGTTAGGTTTTAGTGATTGTTCTAAAATATGCTCTAGCAATATTATTGATCATGCATTTCTCGCAGTATTATTAGCGGATTCCTCCCGGAACTCCGGATCTTTTGGGATGTGTTTCAACCCCAATGAAGAGCGATCGATCAAGCACTAGGCAACTGGCTATCCCTAGCTCAGTCACTGGCGTTCACCAATACACAATGATCGTAGTGTGGATAATTGCCACACACTCTCTAAATCATCCCTGAAACTAGAGAGAGCTATCCATACCGGCTGGCCAGGCGGGCATACAATGAGATTAAGCACAACAATTAACCAAAATGCGATAGTCAATATATTACTAGAGATGAAGCACAGTAATCACATTATTCCTAACCAACACCTTAAGCTACTTAGTTCATAATAGGCATAGGAATACAAATTACAATCTGAGTATGCATGTCCATAACCACAAGTTAATAAAGAAAGTAAACTCCCTAATCAGCTTGTGGAAGATGGTGTTCTTGACAATCTTCAATCTCCCTATACTATTCGGCTTCCAAGGGAAAACATGGAATGACTTTGACTTTGACGGCTACTTCCTTTTATAGAAGGATGGGAGGCTTGAATTAGGTCAACTAGGACACGTGTAAGACTCTCCTTGATCCTTTATCACGAAAATAACTCAACAGAAGTCGATTCATGAAGTTGGCTAACGAGCTGTGATGTGGCAGTTTCTGTTCCCAGTTTTGCTGCAGCATAGAATTTGCTCCCTCCAGTCGCTCAGCAGCATAATCTGCACAAAATAATTTCCAATGCTTCCATTCTTCCAAATGGGTAAAAACATGTAATACCTATCCAAAACCAACCCTAATAAGCATAAAGGACACACAAATCCCTATATAATTGAGGCCTAAATAACTACCTTTTGGGCAGTTATCACTGGTCTAGACAGGTGGTGAAATCACTGCAAGTGAAGCTGATGACGACCGTGGTGACCACCCCTGCAGGAAACTACAGTCATCAAAGTGACTGGTCTAGACAGGTGGTGAAATCACTGCAAGTGAAACTGATGACGACCGTGGTGACCACCCTGCAGGAAACTACAGTCATCAAAGTGACTGGTCTAGACAGGTGGTGAAATCACTGTAAGTGAAGTGGATGACGACCGTGGTGACCACCCCTGCAGGAAACTACAGTCATCAAAGTGACTGGTCTAGCAGGAGTAAAATCATTGCAAGTGAATTTGGTGACAACCGCTGCAGTATGCTCATATATTCAAGCAAAAAAAAATAAAAAAGAAAAGAAAAGAGCAATATTGGCCAAAAAAAAGTGTCTATGATGTTGCATCTAGAAGCAGTTTATAAATGCATATTCAACAGTAGGATATATGTGTATTAAAAAGAAGGGGTTTGAATACGTGTTGACCTCTTAGATGGTGCATCAATGGTGTAATGGGAGTCGTTGTAAAATGAAGTTGTTCCCTGAAGCTGAGAAAAAAAATATGATTAGTGAAGGTGGCACACAAAAAAAAGTGATGGAAAAAAAGGGCAAATTTTTTTCACTTGAAGTATAAGCAAGAAAGAAACAAATTGCAAAAAAAAAAACAAAAACAAAAACAAAAACAAAAAAAAAATTATAAAAAAAGGGGAGAAGAAAGTTTCCTACCTGAATCCTCTCTTGAATGCTTCCTACAATTGATGTGTGTTCTCCCCTACTGAAGTTCAACCTTATTTATAGAAGGGAAAGTTTGGATTCAAATAGATAAATCTTATCTCCAACGACAATCTTAATCAATTTTGGGATGGGTTCAAATATATATCTTATCTCCAACGGCAATCTTCATCAATTTTGGGATGAGTTCAAATAGATAAATCTTATCACCAACGACAATCTTAATCAATTTTGGGATGGGTTCAAATATATATCTTATCTCCAACGGCAGTCTTCATCAATTTTGGGATGGGTTCAAATATAAACGATAATTTTCATCAATTTTGGGATGTGTTCAAATTTTAACCCAAAAGTATGAGATTTGATTTAAATCAAATTAGGAGATAAATTCAAATTGATTGGGCAGACTCCTAAGTTGATTTAGATTGAATTAAACTTAATTTGAGTATAGTCCAACTCTTATCTCAAATCAATTTTTCTAAGTTCCATATGAAAATTCTTATCCCAAATTACCACCAAATTTTGGATGCAATCTTAAATTTACTTCAATTAAAGTTTGGGCATAATCAAAATTTTGTCCCAAACTTAAGTTCAAATTAAGTTTGCCGCCAAACAAGAAAGTCAAGATTTTGTTCAAAATTCAAATTTTGATTAATTGGCGTAAAATACGTGTCAAGCAAGAAAAAAAATCAAAACTAAGAATTAACTTCATGTTTTGATTAAATTGACACATCAAATGAAATCAAAATCAAGAACAAATACTCTAAATTTTGATTTCAAACTATCTTTTTCAAGATTCATCCACACATACTTGTGCATAAATCTCAAAAACGGGGCATTTGTTGAATGAGAAATTTCGTATCACAAATTGCCACATCATTAATTTAGATTAATGGTAAAATAAATTTGGGACCAATTACAAATTTACACGTGTCCCTAAATTAAATTAATAGACATTAAAATTCGGCAAATCAAACAATGTCACTTGTCTATTATTGATCCATCAGATGACGTAAGTCGAGTCCAATCAAATTATGCCATGTGACAATTGGACCCGAGACTAATGTGACTCGAGATCATTGAAGAAATTGGGCTAAATTAAAATAATCCAATTTTATTAAAAATAAGTTGGATTAAAGCCCAAATATAGCCTAAGCCCAGAGGTTGGGCCCAAGCCCATGCCCATATGAGGTCCACCAAACTCTATAAATAGAGGAGGCCACCATTCATTTTGGGCATTCAGACAGGGGGAATTTTGAAGCTCCAAGCCAGAGTCAGAAAATTCAGAGAAAACTTCATCAAGATTGAAGACTGAAGACTGAAGACTCCTTGAAATCCAAAAGTTTCAAAGTGCTGAACACTTCTTGAAGATTGAAGACTCCTTCAAGATCGGAAGACTTCAAGATCCAAGAATCCATTAAAGCTTCAGACTCGAGATCAAGCGTTTCAACCCTCGAGTGAGACACATCCACACACAAGAGAGAGAATCAGAGTGAAGGGAATAAAAGTCCCCACGCAGCGGAAGCGCATCGATTGGACCTTACGCCGTATATTAATTAACATTAAAAAACCGTTACGAAAACTCAAACAAACTTTAAACTCTCTTTAAAGTTGCTGGAAATTCAGTTTAAACATGCTTAAAAATAAATCTAAATTTATTTTTATGCTTTTCTAAAGAAAAGGGGAAGAACCGTCACATACCTTCGTTGTAGACTTGACCGTTCTTCGCCAACGACGCTCCAACGACCGAAAACGCAGCAGCCTCCTCGCCTCTTGATCGCTGGAATTTTCTTCTTGATTGAGACAATTACCACAGAGGTTACACCAGTATGTCTCTAAGTCTAGGAGGCAAAAGACTTGTGGGAGTCTTTCTCTAAGAGGGAGGCTAGAGAGAATTCTAGGTCTTGTCTTGATATTCTAAGAGCAAGAGCAAGAGTGTCAAGTGTCATGACCAATTAGGTCTAGTGTTCTATTTATAGAAGAGAGATCATGAATAAAATATTCAATTAAATCAATCTTTTCCAAAATTGATTCAATCTTATTCCTTAATTAATCAATCGTGATCAATCAATTCCATAATTGATTAATCTTTTCCACAAATGACTAATTACTTCCATAAGTGATTAGATCATTTCCATAAATGATTAATCACTTCCTTAAGTGATTAATTATTTTCATAATTGATTAATTCCCGGTTAATTAATTCTCTAATTAATTAACTACCAATTAAATATCACATATTTAATTCCCAGCCTAGAATTAATTAATTTTGCCCAAACACATTTTAGGCCTTAAATTAATTAATTCATTATTTGAACTCTTTCAAACTTCCATAAATTTATATTTGAACTTCTTCAAATATTAATTTCTCTCATAATAATATATCAATATATATTATATTTATTTCCCTTAGTAAATTGAACATTTTCAATTTATTATTTAGTTGCCTCAAATTACTTTACGAGCTACCAGTGGGACCTAATGGACCTGCAAATCAGAAGCTCCAACGATGTGAGATTAATTGGTCAAACTCATTAACCACATTAATCAATGTTCGTTAACTGTGTGTTCATTCCACTATAGACTCACAGTTGCACTCTTCTCACTGCAGACATATTTTCTGTGTCCACGGATATAGACCAATATCGACTAGTTAGTCCTTCACGAGTGTCCGTAACACCAGCTGGGTCAAATTACCGTTTTACCCCTGGGATACCTCTATTTCCTTAAGTACCAGTTCTCCTCTAATGAACAACCTGTTTGTGGTCCAACCATCAAATAGAAAACCCTCTCGTGCCATTGAGAGGGTAGGGCCCTTTGTTCAAGACTCAGAGTAACCACTTAAGGGAACACTCATCTGCTTCCCTAAAGTCGGGAATGAGTGAATTCTATCTTGTACGATTATGTTCTCAGGTCCTCATTCGGTCTTGTCCCCAAAGTGGTAGGCTTATTGAGTCGGCGTATTGGCCCCTCTCACCCATACAAATCAAAAGACAATCTCTCATGAGCAGGAGTCCATAATCAACTCAGGATTAAGACTAAGTTATCTAGGTCGTCCTAGTGAAATGGAAAACCAACCAGTTAACGGTGTTATAACCAGTGGTTACTATTTCGCGGTCCGGTCTTATGCAAACTCATTGCATAGGATACCCCCACTCGCATGTCTCCTACACGAACGCGTTGGATCGCAGCGTTTGTATCAAATACAAAGTGGGTCGTATCCATAGTGTCACCAGGATAAGGCACCCAGTCTTATCCCTATACTATAGACCCTTTAGGCTATTTCTTGAACAATGATCCCATATGTCGCCACATATAGTTCAAGACTCATATTACAATCTTGGATGTCTAGTTTATTGGATTAGGGTTATTATTAGGCAGAGACAAATATAAAATAACTAATAACAATTAATGGAAAAATATATCAATATTATTTCATTAATATCCGGTCAACAGTTACATTCACTATCTACGAGTTTTAGGGCATAAAACCCAACAAACTCCCACTTGAACTAAAACGTTAGTTAGTGGGATGTAAAGGCAATAATCTAAAGCTGGAAATGTCATGTATATAATACAATGAACTAGGGCATCCTTATACCCTTTATACATTTCTCCCACTTGCCCTAGATTAGATGGCATACATATCTCGTAGACCTAGACCCTCTAGATGACCCTCAAACACTTTAGCTGTGAGAGCCTTCGTAAATGGATCAACGATGTTGTGCTCCGAGGCGATCTTAGTGACGATCACATCTCCTCGTTGCACAATCTCCCGTATCAGGTGATACTTCCTCTCGATGTGTTTACCTCGTTTGTGGCTTCGAGGTTCTTTTGAGTTGGCTATAGCCCCACTATTGTCACAGTATAGTGTTATGGGCACGTTCATATTCGAAACCACTTCCAAATCAGTCAAGAACTTTCTAAGCCATACTGTCTCCTTAGCTGCTTCGCAAGCTGCTACATACTCAGCCTCCATGGTTGAGTCTGCTATGCATCCTTGTTTGATGCTTCTCCACACTACTGCTCGTCCATTGAGGGTGAATACTGACCCTGATGTGGATTTCCTTGAATCCTTATCAGCTTGAAAGTCAGAGTCAGTGTATCCAGTAAGAATCAAATCCTTAGCTCAATACACAAGCATGTTGTCCCTCGTTCTCCGAAGATACTTGAGGATATTCTTAACCGCTCCCTAGTGGTCCAACCCAGGATTAGACTGATACCTACTGACTACTCCCACTGCATAACATATGTCAGGCCTAGTGCAGAGCATAACATACATTAAGCTGCCCACAACTGAGGCTTAGGGAATGTGTCTCATGTTCTCAACTTCTTGAGGTGTCTTAGGAGATTGTTCCTTAGACAGGTGTACCCCATGTCTGAAGGGTAGTAGTCCCTTCTTGGAGTTTTGCATCGAATATCGAGACATCATCTTGTCAATATACGTTGCTTGAGACAGAGCTAGCGTTTTGTTCTTACGATCCCTAATGATTTGGTTTCCCAGAACATATTGAGCCTCTCTCAGATCTTTCATTTGGAATTAGGCTGCTAGTCATTTCTTAATGTCAGTGAGGTATCCTACATCATTCCCAATGAGTAGGATATCGTCTACATAAAGTATTAGAAAAGCTACTTTCCTTTTGTTGACTTTCTTGTACACACAAGGCTCATCAACGTTTTGGTCAAAGCCAAAAGATTTGATTGCAGTATCAAATCTAATGTTCCATGATCTGGATGCTTGTTTCAATCCATAAATGGATCGATTGAGCTTACAAACCTTTTGTTCCTGACCTTGGGCTATAAACCCTTCGGGTTGAGACATGAAGATATTCTCTTCAAGATTACCATTCAGAAAGGCAGTCTTGACGTCCATTTGCCATATTTCATAGTCATAATATGTGGCTATGGATAAGAGAATTCTTATGGACTTTAACATGGCTACAGGAGAAAAGGTTTCCTCATAGTCAACCCCTTCCTTTTGGGTATAACCCTTTGCCACTAGTCTAGCTTTGAAGGTCTGTACCTTTCCAGCTGCATCTCTTTTTCTCTTATAGATCCATTTGCACCCTATGGGTTTTACCCCATTTGGTAGATCTGTAAGTTCCCATACAGAATTGGAGTACATTGACTCCATTTCCAGGTTCATGGCTTTGACCCATTCATCCTTATCTTCGTCATTCATTGCCTGTCGATAGGACAATGGATCCTCAATGCCATCATTAGGTATGACAACCTGAGTTTCAGTTAAACCCAAGTAGCGGTCAGGTTGTAATACAACCCTCCCACTGCGTCGAGGCATTCCCAATGTTTGAGAAGGATGAGATGGATCTGAAGAACTAGTTCCTTCATCAACCCTTGTTGAAGGTCCAACTTCATCAACAACTCTTGATGATTCTTCAGTAGCTTCTCCTAATATTATTAGGCTGCGTGGTTTATGATCTCTCATGTCGTCTTCCTCTAAGAAAGTGGCGTTTGTCGATACCATCACCTTATTTTCTTGTGGGTCGTAGAAATAACCACCTCTCGTTTCTTTAGGGTAACCAACAAATTGGCACAATTTTGAACGAGGTTCCAGTTTCTTAGGATTTGTCACAAGCACGTGTGCTGGAAAATTCCAGTTGCGAAAGTGATGCAAACTAGGTTTACGCCCCTTCCATAATTCGAAAGGTGTTTCAGAAACACTTTTTGAGGGAACATTGTTCAAGATGTATACTGCAGTCTCTACTGCATACCCCCAAAACGAGCTAGGCAATTGAGCATAGCTCATCATTGATCGAACCATGTCTAACAAGGTTCTATTTCTCCTTTCTGACACACCATTCTGCTGAGGTGTACCAGGGGCTGAGAGTTGAGATTGGATTCCATGTTCTATCATATAATCCTGGAATCTTTGATCCATATACTCCCCTCCTCGATCAGATTGAAGTACTTTAATAGATTTTCCTAATAGGTTTTCAACTTCAGCCTTAAACTCCTTAAACTTTTCAAGGGCTTCAGACTTATGTCCCATTAGGTACAAACAACCATATCTTGAATAATCATCTATAAATGAGATGAAATATTCGTACCCTCCTCGAGCTTTTATATTCATTGGACCACATAGATCCGAATGTATTAACTCTAAGGGTTCTTTGGCTCTGTAACCTTTTCCAGTAAAGGGTCTCTTGGTCATTTTTCCCTCGAGACAAGATTCACAAGGTGGTAGTAAATCATCTTCTAACTTGCTTAGAAGTCCATTCTTTACCAAACGACCGATCCTATCGATGTTTATATGACCAAGTCTGAGATGCCAAAGATGAGTATCGTTACTTGATGGAGAAATCTTTTGCCTTTTACTTTGAGTTTCAGGAGTTTTAAATAATTCCTGATTTAAAAGTGCTTTGTTTTCGGTTGGTCTTAAAACATACAAGTTATTTTCCAATTTGGTTGAACAAATAAGTACACCATTTTTATAAATGAACGTTTCATTCATATCAAAAGTAACTGTATACGATTGTTCAATCAAACATGAAATAGAAATTAAGTTCCTCTTAATCTTGGGAACGATTAACAAACTTTCTAAAAGTAAGAATCTATTTCTAAAAAATAACTTCGCAGCTCCCACTGCATTAGCTGAAATGACTTCTCCAGTTCTGACCCTGAGTGTCATTTCCCCATCGTTCAACTGCCGAAAGGAACTACTTTCCTGAAAAGAAGAGCAAACATGATTAGTTGCTCCTGAATCAAGTATCCAGGTAAACTCATCATGTTCTACCAGGCATGTTTCTAAAACAAGTAAATCAAATTTACCTTCCTTTTCCTTGTTTTTCTCAGCAAGGTACTTTGGGCAGTTTCTCTTCCAATGTCCATCTACATTGCAGTGGAAACACTTGCCCTTATCTGCCTTAGCTTTGGCTTTTCCCTTGCTTTTAGCAGCAGTACTGGGAGCTTTCCCCTTGTTTCCTTTCTTCTTCTGAGTTTTCTTTGAAGAAGTGGCTACAGATTTAGTTTCAGACGGTGAACCCTTCTCGAACTTTCTTTTAGAGTGAACAACGTTTGCCTCTCCTTCTATCTGTCCTTTGTTCTTAAGAAGAGACTGATAGAGTTGTAGCTCATTCAGGAGGCTAGTCAGGTTGAATGTTATTTTATTCATCATTGCATTGCTTCGAAACTGCAGAAAACTCTTCGGAAGAGATTCTAAGATGAATGCAACCTGACTACGCTCATCTATGACCGCCCCGTTTGCCTCTGCCACGTTGAATTGGACCATCATATCCAGGACATGTTCCCGAACAAACGTGCCCTCTTTCATGCGACAACTATAAACGTATTTGAGAGCGTCATGGTGGAGTTGGTAGGAGGGTTGTCCAAACATCTCCCGGAGAGAGTTCATAATCTCTCTCGCTGTTACCATGCCCTCATGCCTTTTAGCCAAAACTTCAGATAAGCTGGCTAAGATATAGACGCGAGTCTTATCATTGGCCTTTGTCCAGCGGTCATAAGCATCCTTAACTGCTTGGGATGCATTACGAGCAGGGGCAGGAGGACAATCCTCCGTTAAGACGAACCGTAGATCATCGACAACAAGAATCGTATTCAGGTTCGACTTCCACGTAGCATAATTTTCGCCGTTTAATTTCTTATTTTTAAGCAAAGAGACAATTGAGGAAGACATTGCTGAAATTTAAATAAACAATGATCGTATTAGTTATCTTTGCCTTAACCCATCATACAAGCAAACAATTGCACACAATCCAATCAATTTAGCAAAACAGACAATCACAGAACCCTAAAACTATTGATTTAGTTTTGCAACGATGTTTCAGAGGTTTAGAATATCAGCCACCGAAGGGTGATCATGCACTCCTCCATTGAAATGAGACACCTCTCAACTAATTTTAATTCCAGAATAACTCATATTCCTATAGACATTAGCCACCGTTGTTCGGTCAAGGATTTGTTAACACTTTTAACTCATCCTCGTAAGTGTAACCCTCCCACTTTCAGATCTTAGAGGCACGCACCAACAGGCTACCGAAGGGAAAGACAACTGTTGGTGATTAGCCTAAGAGCTCCTATCCTTTTCAGGAGTTCACGATGTTCCGAATCCTATGACCAGGCCCTCCGAAGGGATGGTTGCGCCAGGACAACCTGCAGGCGGATCACAGGACTCTCACGGTGCGAACTATGGGTGGAGACCGAGGGATACGTTGACACGTGTCCCGCTCCCACTTACTCTAGACATTTTTCCCATTCACCTTGATATTGATTCATGCAAACACTTTCCGAAGGGAGGCCGCTCCTAAGGCGACTCGAAGCCGAACATGAATCTCACGTTGTGAATATAGGGACACAGGAGCAAAACTTGATTTAAATCTCGTTTTGTAATTTTCCTCCCACTGAAAATGTCCTAAGGTTAATATAGGGTTGTTTAACTTAGATAGTATTCGACTAAGTCAATCTATCTAAGTCTAATCCTATTATAACAATTATGGAAATGATTCAACTGCAATCTTTTGAGTGAATTAAATTTCTTTTAATAAACCCAACATTGCAAGTCAACATTACTATGGTTAATTCAACTCAATGTTCGGGTCAGTTCCCAGGTAGGAGGTGTTCCGTAAACCGTCAACTTAAATACCCCCAGCCTTAGACAGAACTTTACCGAGAGAGTTCCCTTATAACCTCAGTAATGTAAGGTCTTTACTCTAAAGATCTAGGTGCATTAAACACTTTTAATAAACCTAGTGACATTGCATGCTAACATTTAACTATGATTAATTCAACTCCGGTATTCCAGGTCAGTTCCCTGGTAGGAGGTGTTCCGTAAACCGTCAACTTAAATACCCCCAGCCTTAGACAGAACATTACCGGTGGAGTTCCCTTATAATCATAGCAATATTTTTCCTACTTAGTCAATTAAAACTATTTTTAATTCTAAGTAAGAAAAGATTCTAATCCTATTAGAAACTGATCTAGGTCTAATTAATTTTAAACAATTTAAAATTAATCCAATTTATCCTATGATCTTATGTTTCCATGCAAATCTTGATTATAGATTGACGGTTTCTAATCATTAATATTAAAGAACTATTTCAAATTTTAACGATCAATCCTATAATCAAGAATCTAGGGTTTAATACATTTAACAATCTCATTCAAATTAAATAATTAAACCACACTAATTGCATTAATAATATAACAATTATATTATTAACTATGGATGTTTCATGCTTCATGCAATTTTGATTTTCTTTAAATATAACAATTCTAAGCCAATCAAGAAAATCAACCAAGCATGCTTCATTCCTCACATTAAACATAACTATTTATATTTAATTTAAGTAATGACATGCTTCATGCTTTCCAATTTTTCATATAATTAATATACACTTATATTAAAAATATGAAAACAATTCCATGCATTTAACCATACATTATAACAATTTATAATATATAAAAAATGCATGAGCATGTTTATAACCTAAGGTGGGATTAAATATTCTATATGACATCCATAAAGCATATAAATAGCAATTGAACCGGTTAATTTTGGCCCCTAGGATAAAATAAAGCATTAAATTACATTAGTTTAGCTAAATTCTATCCTAAAAATCCTTGTACAGCTCCAAAATTGGTCTAGACAGCACGAACTGCCCCGAACCACCTCGAACCAGCTTCGAAAATCACGAACCATGCCAAAAATTGGCTGAACCGGACCAAATAGGTCCCACCCCAGCCGAACCGGTCCGAACTGGACCGGCCACCAGCTTGAACCGCGTCTGTTGAAGCCCTAGCGCGCGCCGCCATCGTGACAGCGTCGAGACGCTGTGTTGATAGCGTCTCGACGCTGTGTGCATTCCTTATCTGGCGCCTGCGGAATCGAGGCAGCGTCTCGACGCTGTTGAGGTAGCGTCTCGACGATGTTGCGTCTGGAGGCAGAATCTAGGCAAAAACAGAGTCGATTCTTCGATTTTTCTTCCGATTTCAGCGGCGATTTCGTCGATTTTCATCTCATAAAACCCTATTCTAGACCCGGACTTACATAGGACTCGATTTTACATAATATACCCGAAACACCGGGACTTACATGATCAAAATCACATAAAAATAAAATCTATGGCCATAAAATTAACCTAAACAGTTCAACGCAAACCGAACATACATTATGCATAAATCCCACCTATTAGAGCCTATCACAACTTTTAATATTAATTAATAGGGACAGCGATGGCTCTGATGCTGATTGAAGGGAATAAAAGTCCCCACACAGCGGAAGCGCATCGATTGGACCTTACGCCGTAAATTAGTTAACATTAAAAATCCGTTACGAAAACTCAAACAAACTTTAAACTCTCTTTAAAGTTGCTGGAAATTCAGTTTAAACATGCTTAAAAATAAATCTAAATTTATTTTTATGCTTTTCTAAAGAAAAGGGGAAGAACCGTCACATACCTTCGTTGTAGACTTGACCGTTCTTCGCCAACGATGCTCCAACGACCGAAAACGCAGCAGCCTCCTCGCCTCTTGATCGCTGGAATTTTCTTCTTGATTGACACAATTACCACAGAGGTTACACCGGTATGTCTCTAAGTCTAGGAGGCAAAAGACTTGTGGGAGTCTTTCTCTAAGAGGGAGGCTAGAGAGAATTCTAGGTCTTGTCTTGATATTCTAAGAGCAAGAGCAAGAGTGTCAAGTGTCATGACCAATTAGGTCTAGTGTTCTATTTATAGAAGAGAGGCCATGAATAAAATATTAAATTAAATCAATCTTTTCCAAAATTGATTCAATCTTATTCCTTAATTAATCATGATCAATCAATTCCATAATTGATTAATCTTTTCCACAAATGACCAATTACTTCCATAAGTGATTAGATCATTTCCATAAATGATTAATCACTTCCTTAAATGATTAATTATTTCCATAATTGATTAATTCCCGGTTAATTAATTCTCTAATTAATTAACCACCAATTAAATATCACATATTTATTTCCCGACCTAGAATTAATTAATTTTGCCGAAACACATTTTAGGCCTTAAATTAATTAATTCATTATTTGAACTCTTTCAAACTTCCATAAATTTATATTTGAACTTCTTCAAATATTAGTTTCTCTCATAATAATATATCAATATATATTATATTTATTTCCCTTAGTAAATTGAACATTTTCAATTTATTATTTAGTTGCCTCAAATTACTTTACGAGCTACCAGTGGGACCTAATGGACCTGCAGATCAGAAGCTCCAACGATGTGAGATTAATTGGTCAAACTCATTAACCACATTAATCAATATTCGTTAACTGTGTGTTCATTCCACTATAGACTCACAGTTGCACTCTTCTCACTGCAAACATATTTTCTGTGTCCACGGATATAGATCAATATCGACTAGTTAGTCCTTCACGAGTGTCCGTAACACCAGCTGGGTCAAATTATCGTTTTACCCCTGGGTTACCTCTATTTCCTTAAGTACCAGTTCTCCTCTAATGAACAACCTGTTTGTGGTCCAACCATCAAACAGAAAACTCTCTCGTGCCATTGAGAGGGTAGGACCCTTTGTTCAAGACTCGGAGTAACCACTTAAGGGAACACTCATCTGCTTCCCTAAAGTCGGGAAGGAGTGAATTCCATCTTGTACGATTATGTTCCCAGCTCTTCATTCGGTCTTGTCCCCAAAGTGGTAGGCTTATTGAGTCGGCGTATTGGCCACTCTCACCCATACAAATCAAAGGACAATCTCTCATGAGCAGGAGTCCATAATCAACTCAGGATTAAGACTAAGTTGTGTAGGTCGTCCTAGTGAAATAGAAAACCAACCAGTTAACGGTGTTATAACCAGTGGTTACTATTTCGCGGTCCGGTCTTATGCAAACTCATTGCATAGGATACCCCCACTCGCATGTCTCCTACACGAACGCGTTGGACCGCAGCGTTTGTATCAAATACAAAGTGGGTCGTATCCATAGTGTCACCAGGATAAGGCACCCAGTCTTATCCCTATACTATAGACCCTTTAGGCTGTTTCTTGAACAATGATCTCATATGTCGCCACATATAGTTCAAGACTCATATTACAACCTTTGATGTCTAGTTTATTGGATTACGGTTATTATTAGGCAAAGACAAATATAAAATAACTAATAACAATTAATGGAAAAATATATAAATATTATTTCATTAATATCCGGTCAACAGTTACATTCACTATCTACGAGTTTTAGGGCATAAAACTCAACACAGAGGACTAACATTAGAGATTGTACATCCACACGCATACAAATATTAATACAAGTATATTGTTTATTCCACGTGTCTCCATCTTCGAAGTCTCGTGTGAACAGCTACAAGTAAAGTTTAGTAATAAATACCATTCATTTTTTCTCAACACACACGACTGTTGAAGATGAGATCCACATCAAGTAGATGGTCGAATATAGTACCGGTTTTGAACAACTCCAATTGACTGGGTGTCAGCTTGCTTTTCACTTTCTAGTTTGCACTGCTTATGTGGGACAGGCAAAGTACATTGACCAGGGAAGCGATCAGTGGGTTTAATCTTCCATGTCGGTGCCATGATCCTGTTCAGCGATCGGCATCATAAGATGAAACGAACTATTGGGGCTTGCAACAATACCCACCTATTCGACCTTCCAATTATACCAACCATTCAGGGTTACATTCCTGGCTTAGAACTATACCCATGGTCGCGCTACCTAACTCACGACCGAACGTTGCGACTAGAGTGGACGACAATGCAATCAAAACTAACAGTTTCCTATGGTTATCTCCCCTAACATTGCGTATCTCAATCGTCCCCACCCCCCCCCCACCCCCAATCGGAGACTTCCAAAAACAGTAGCCCTAAATTCATTTCGACCGACTACATTTGTTCTTCTCACAACTAAAGTAAACTAGAATATCAGTCAGTGCATGCATACCATGATATGATGCCAATTCGATTTCGTTTTACGTTCGGATTTTGTGCGTTACGGAGTCCTTCCGATTTAGTTCGTTCCTGAGTCATTCGGATTTTGTTTGTTCAATGCTATACAGAGAGACATACACAGAGACAGAGAGTAGAAATCGCGTTTCTACACACTGAGTGATGATTGGGAAAACAGGGGTGATGCCTGTTGGTTTCCTTCGATTTCAAATCTAATTTAAATGAAACGGTCAACAGACTGGGCATAATTAATAAATAAAACAAGACGAGTCATTACCCTTGTTTGGAAACCACGAAATCGTCCGCTCGCGAGGTTGACTCGCCGAAGCGAGTCGGCGGGTTGACCCGCAATGTCTAATAATGAACCACGCGGGTGAAAGAGCAACCACTACGGGTCCAGACGAACGTGAACACATCAGGCTGCCACGTGCTACGGCCTAAGCAATATTCACACGTGATAATCGCGTGTGTTTGGGGAAACGAATACATGCACTACAGCTGTCAAATATTTATATTTAATGACTATCGTAGTCAGTCTAACCGTTCCAAACAATAGAGTTATATATCTTGCAACCATGTCTCCTTCCTCATCGGTCTTCTGAACTCTGAACCTCGAAAGTGGCTTCCCTTATCCATCCTCCATCTAATGCTTCAAAGTTCATTGTTGTCCACGAGGCGGATGGCAATGTGGTCAGTCCCCCGACAGCGTTATCGCCCGTCAGGTAGGGTCATCCGGACAATAATCCCAAAAATAGGATTGTTGTGCAGATCACCCTTCTCGACGGTTGTTAATGGAATATGACCTGTCCACTGGTGCATTTACTAGACTACAGGATCATCCGACATGTCGAAGTCCTGTCCTCATCGGGAAAGTGATCAACTGGAGGATCTTCGTCGCGGTGCATTTACCACGGTTGGTGAATAATCGACGTTGAAGATCTCCAGTTGATCAATTCCCCGTCCAGACATTGACTGAGAACAACCATGTATGCACATACTCGCACAGGTTCGGAGATCCATAATTTAATATTTTTTTATTATTATGATCATTGTTTTACTGTTCATGTTCGAGACGAATGCGGCGGGTTCGAATTTCCAAGCTCGCGGGGTTGTAAAAGCGTGTGCAGGCAGGTCGCTAGGGGATGTCTGGAGCCTGGCTGGCCGGGTTGAGTCTGCCGAGGTTGGGCGCGTAGTCGGCGGATAACGGGGGTCTTTTGTGCACGTGGTGACATTGACAAAGGGTCCATTATCATTGTTTTGCAAGTGGGAGGTCATATTCCATTATCGCATTGGGAAAAAGGTAATCCGTACAAAAATCCCTTTAATCTCCTTCTTTATTTCAATTTCGAGAAATTAAATCCAATTAACTAAAAATTATAGAAATTGAGATTTACCTTAAGATACCGACGTTACACTTTCTCTCTCCTTTCTAAATTTTCTTTATTATTATTACTTTTTAGTTCAAAATTTCTTTAATTTTGTCTAAAATTTCTATCTTTTTTCCTCATTAAAACATTACTTCTCTAAAATTTATTTTATTTCTCCACTAAAACTTTTAGCTTTCTTTTTATTACTCGAATTTAATATTTTTATTACGTCGATCGGTTCGGTTTGAAGGCTGAGTCGGCCGGTATCGATTTTTCACAAATCGATCGATCGGAGTAAAAAAAAAAAGTGAAAAACTGACCGACCAACCGAAAAATTAAACCAAAAATCATTGGTCCATGATAGTTTTGATAAATGTTTTTGAGAAAACCAAGGAAGCCCATGGTTTTCTCACAACCGCTTATGGTTTCTAAATATATTATATTTATTTCTCTCATCTCTATCCTTTTTCCTTTTCCTCCCATGTTTTTTTTTTTATTTTTCAATTTTCAATTTTCTTTTTTTCCCTCTCTTTCTCTCTTCTCTCTTCACTCATCTTCCCCTTCTCTTCTCTTCTCTCCCCTCATCCCACCGAATCATCCCTCCCCTTTTCTCTCTCACTCATTCTGTCTTCTCTCCTCTCCTTGTGTCCTCCCATCGGCCACCACCTCGCCACGTTCATCACCTCGCCATTATTTTATTGTACCATCGTCTTCTCTCTTATTTTTTTCCCTAGTTCTTGTCTTCTCTTTTTTCTTCACTTTTTTTTTCCTTTTTTGGGTTTTTGGAGTTCACAAAACAGATGAAAACGAATCACCATCGGTTGATTGATCAACGTCACCACCTTCCAAAAATCGAGAAAAATCGACATGTCGATGGTAGGCGTCAGTTTTAGCCCAAAACTACACCGACCGACCGATGAACACCCCTAGTATTTTCTAACATTTACGTCTTTATTTTTTTTATTTTGAGTGTTTGATTATAATGACCAATGAGATTTTCAGATTGTGATTTTATTTTATTTTTTTTTTTGGGAAAAAATCATTTTTAACCCTAAACTTTGGGAATTGTATCAATTTTAACCCTGGACTTTCAATTTCATCAAATTCAATCCTAAACTTAACAAGCTATATCAATTTTAATCCTGAACTTTCAATTTCATCAAATTGAACCCCAAACTTATCAGATCGTAACGATTTTAACCCCAAACTTGCATAAGTGTTACAATATATACCTTTGTTTAACTTTTCGTTTGAATCATCATACATAATTGACTATTTCTTCCTTTTTTTTCTTAATTCACATTATTGCACCTGAATTGATTTCTTATAATAAAATATTTGAGAAACTTTATTTTAGATGACTTTTTCTTGTTGTTGAGAACTTTAATTGTGAGGTGTTTTCGCTTCTATTTAAGATTACGAAAGCAAAGAAACTTTGAAGGTTTTTATTTTCAAATATTTGTTGGTTTTTTCTTGTTGTTAAGAACTTTGTCGGATTTTTTTTTCTTTTACTGTTTTTTCTTGCTAATTAGAAGAATTTACAAATGTAGGAAACAAAAATAATTCTTTTTTTATGTTTTTTATTTCTCATATTTGCTAGATTTTTCTTGTTGCCAATATTTTTTTGTGATTCTTTTTTGGATAATAATGAGAATAATAGTATGAGATATTTGATTTCTTTTGGTTTTTCCAACAAATTTCTTACAAAACACTAACTTGGGTGTAAAGTGAATTAAAAAAGAAAAAGAAAATTGTCAATTATATGTTTTAATAGCAATTCAAATGAAAAGTTGACCAAAGGTCTACATTGCAACATTTATGCAAGTCTGAGGTTTAAATTGATACAATTTGTTAAGTTTGATGGAATTAAAAGTCTAGTGTTAAAATTGATACAACCTACTAAGTTCATGGGTCAAAATTGATTTTTTTTATTTTATTTTATTTATTTTTTATTTTTTTTTGTGAATATGTGAGGTAGTTTTCATTGGGAAATTAACAATTTAAAATTATTTGAAACATTTGTTTATTTTCGCCTTGATTCGGTTGTCAGTTTTAATAAATTAAATTTGCTTGGCCTTTACAGTTTTAAATTTCTAAGCGAATTTTTAAAATGAAAAAAAAAAAAACATGCAGGATCTATGAGTAATGATTTTTTATTTTATTTACTGTTATATTTTTAAAAATGAACTCATTTACCAAATATATTGGTTTCTTGTATGAAATCTATTAATCAAAATTGAAAAGCTAGAAAAAGTTGTTTTCAAATTTTATCTAAGATTTGAAAAGTGTCAATGAAAATAAAAAAAGAAAATAGAAAAAGTTGTGAACAAACTTAATTTTTTTAAAAGTAGAAAACAAAAACAAAATTTTCATCCATTTTTAATTTTACACTCATTTTCATTTATTTGATGTTTTAATTCAACAAACCAACCCTTGTTTTGTACTTTCATAAATTAATTGCTTTGGTTCCTTTGGGACTCGACTTGTTTCCATTATTTTTACCACTAGAGTAGATGAATAATTAATTACTTTGACTAGCTTCCACAACCCGACCACACCATGGTTAGAAAAAAACAATCATCTAAAATGTGTCCTTACACTTTGGTTAAACACAATCACGGTCTAAAACCAAACTTTCAACCACATAGTCTAAAAAAATAGTAGTCTAAAATCTAATTGTACACGGAATAAAAAACCATGGTCTAAAATCCAACTTTACACCATGGTTAGAAAAAAAAAATACCATATAGCCTAAAATGTGTTCTTACACTATGGTTGATCACAACCATGGTCTAAAACCCAACTTTACACCATGTTTCAAAAAAAAAGTAGCAGTCTAAAATCTAATTCTACACCACGACTAAAAACGCATGGTCTAAAATCCAACTTTACACCGTAGTTAGAAAGAAAATCATAGTCTAAAATGTGTTCTTACCATACGATTAAAACAACGAGGGTATAAAAAAGACAACTTTGATACCATAGTTAACGTTACAAAATTGACATTAGATTAAATGTTTGGCCCACACAAGATGTGCTCTTCTTGTTCCCACCTTCCTTCCCTCTTTCCTAATTATGTGATAGAGACTTTTGTCTGTTTGTCTGCTTGTTTGTTCATTCTTTCATTGTTTTTCCTCAATTGATTTGATTTTTCTTCAAAAAATTATGAGCAAACCATCCACCAATATTTTTCCACATGTCTCTCTTACCCTTATCCTTTTTCTTATCCTTTTCCTCTCTCTCACTCGAGAATGGTTTGTTCTGGTCTTCGTCTTCGTTGCAGCCTCTACAGGTACTTTCTTTTCTTCCACTCGTATTTTTCCTATAAACATAAAAACTCAATTCTTTAGTACACTCTACTCATGCTTTTTAATTCGTGTTCATATTATCCTTTCTTGTAATGTTCCCAAACTCTCAAACTATGAATGAGTTTTTGAGAGGCATTATAAAGTTCCCATCTTTTTGTCCAATTTAGGATCAAATTAACTCATTGGGACTCAATTATATAGTTTTTAAAATCACTATTATCATTTTGAAATCATAACAATTCTTCGTTTCACTCTTTTTTCTTTTCTTCAAGAACTTGAGGGAAAAGGTTATGGACGGATATGGTATGCAATATGAATTCTAATTTATGTTTTTAAATGCACTAAATCTATATAGATGCAACGAATATGCATTTGACATGTTTGTTTTTTAAAACTGTTATTGGATTCTACGTCCAAAGTATTGAAAATTTTGAAAACAACATTTTTGTTGGAAGTGCAACCAAAGACCCACATTGGCTAGAAAAGAGGATGATCATGGATATATATGAGGACAAATATCTCTATTGCTATGAAACTTTTTGAGTGAAACAAAAAACAAAGGCTTATATCCAAAGTGGACAATATCATATGGTTATGGAGATATGTGGGTGTCCTTGTCCTTAACAATTTTATTATAGTTTCATGTTATTATTATTTTTTAGATGCCAACTTTAGACTATCTTTGTCAACATGAAGATAGCTCAACTGACAATCACCAAGAGATTTGTAATTTGAATCCCTCCACCTCTCACACACGGACATATATTTATATATATATATTTTTTTTTTAAACAAAACTTTCAACTATCTTTTTCTCTCTCTTCCCCATGGTTCATCGCTGGTCATCTCCCTTTTGAAAAGTTTTTAGATCTTAAACTTTTTTTTTCTCAAATTTAAAAAAAAAATTAGAGAAGTTTAAGAGATATATGTATGTAACTTCTCTCAAACTCAAATCTTCAATCGGTGGAAGAAGCTTCAACCAGTTCCAATAGGCTAAAATTTTCTTAATCCTTTCTAAATTTTCTTTAATTTTGCTTAAAATTTCTCTCTCTCTTTTTCCTCATTAAAACATTACTTCTCTAAAATTTATTTGATTTCTCCTTCTAAAACTTTAAGCTTTCTTTTTATTGCTCGAATCTAAAGTTTTTTCTAGCATTTACTTCTTTTTATTATTTTTTTCCTTTCAGTGTTTGATTATAATGATCAATGGGATTTTCAATATTGTGATTTCTTTTGTTGTGAATATATGAGGTAGTTTTCATTGGAGAATTAACAATTTTAAATTATTTTTAAACACTCGTTTATTTTCCACTTTATTTCAGTTTCCAGTTTTAATAAATTAAATTTTCTTTGCTTTTACATTTTTAAAATTCTATGCGAATTGTAAAAATGAAAAAAAAAAAACATGCACGATCTATGAGTAACGATTTTTTATTTTATTTACTGTTCTATTTTTAGGAATGGACTCATTTACCAAATATATTCATTCTTTTGTGAAATCTACTATTGAAAATTGAAAAACTAGAAAAAGTTGTTTTCAAAATTTGTCTAAGATTTGAAAAGTGTCTTAAAAAATGAAACATAAAAAAGAAAATGGGTAGTGAACAAACTTAATTTTCTTAAAAGTAGAAATTAAAAAAAAAAAAAATGTCATCCATTTTTAATATTGAAAATTTGATAGACATTTAAAACATTGAAACATACAAAAGCAATAAAATTTTTAAATAAAAAAACTAAAACAAAATACTTATAAAATAGTAGCTAAACTATTGTGCATTGAAAAATATATAGTACTATAGGGTGAGTTTTTCTACCCATGTTCATTTGCTATTGTATTAATAATTATATCATTTTCCATTCTTTTTAACTTTTGACATCCTTTACTAAATCCGTACAGAAAATGAAAGAAAAAGAAGAGTATGAAGGGAGAAGATAACAAGCAACATGGAAATCGCAATCTCAATTTTGGCAAAAATAGTGGAGTACACCATTGCACCTATAGGATGTCAAGTAGGTTACCTTTTTCTCTACAACAAAAATATTGAACATCTTAGAGCACGAAATGAGGAACTTGTGCATGTTGTAAAAGAGTTGGGACATCGTGTTGATGAAGCAAAAAGAGATGGATGTGAAATTGAACCTAGGGTTTCAACATGGTTTGAAACAGCGAACAAGTCAATCACTGAACTATCCAACATGTTTCAAGAAATTGAAAGTGGATCAAATGAGAAGTGTTCCATCACTTGGTGTTTTGGCTTGAGCAAACGATATCAACTAAGTAGGAAGGCAAACAAGAAGGGGAAAAAATGTTCTGAATTAATAACAATAGGAGAAAATTTTGAGAGAGTTGGTTATCTCGTGCCTCTTTCAGGTACTAGTGGAAGTTTTAATATACCTGAAGATTATCAATTTCTAGAATCAAGAACGTCGATGGTCAAACAAATTAAAGATGCACTTGCAAATCCGAATCCAATTTTCAACCGAATTGGGTTATTTGGTATGGGAGGTGTTGGAAAAACCATGCTTCTTCATGAAGTTGAGAAACTAGTGTTGGAAGACAAATTATTTGATCAAGTGATTAAAGTGATAATAGGCCAATCTATTGATGTAAAAGATATCCAAGCACAATTGGGAGAGAAGTTAAGGATGAATTTGGTAGAGCTGACTGAAAGCAAGCAGGGAAGAGCAGATTTACTGCGAAATAAATTGCAAGTGGAAAATAAAATCTTGGTTATGTTAGATGATTTGTGGAACAAACTTGATCTCCAAGATGTTGGAATTCCTTGTAGATCAAAATTAAGTGAAAAAGGAAGCAAGATACTTATAACAAGTCGACAACGAAATGTACTGACCAAGGATATGAATATAGAAATGTGCTTTGAGTTGAACCATCTAAGTGAGGACGAGTCTTGGAAGGTTTTTTCAGCAATTGTTGGTAAGTTTGATGGAGCTGATTATATAAAAAACGTAGCTGAGAAGGTGGCAAAACAATGTAAGGGATTACCACTTGCCCTCACTGTAGTTGCAAACACATTGAAGAAGGAAGAAAGGTTAGGAATTTGGAAGGATACTCTAAATCGATTGGAAAATCCTACTGCACCAGAAATTGGAGGAGTGACTGGCGAACTATACTCTGCAATTAAATGGAGCTACGATCATATAAAAAGTACAGAAACTCGATCACTATTTCTTCTTTGTAGTGTATTTCCAGATGATTATCAAATTTCCGTGGAAAACTTGCAAATGTATGCAATGGGCATGGGATTGTTAAGTGGAGTAAAGACTTGGGACGAAACAAGAAATAGAGTAACCAAGTTAGTTGATGATCTTATATCTTCTTCTTTACTTCTAAAGTCCAATTGGGGGGACAAATATGTTATAATGCATGATGTGGTTCGTGATGTTGCAATGCACATAGCATCAGAAGCTAACATGTCGGTGTTGATCTTTGGATATAAACATAGTGAATGGGCAGAGGAAGATAGACGTGGGCCTTTCAAAGCAATCTTTGGAGGCCTTGCCAACTTTCACTACCTTCCCCAAGATTTGGAATTTCAAAATCTTAAGTTGTTAATATTATATGGAGAGAATTGGAACAGGGAAGAACTTCAAATTTCCAATACCTTTTTTGAAGGAATGAAAAAGCTTACCGTTCTGGACTTGTCAAATATGTGGCTTCAAGAACCTTTAACTCATGCATTAGCAGAGAACCTTCAGATATTTTGTATGAGAGAATGTAAGGTTGATGATATCGATATAATTGGTAAGCTAAAGAAATTGCAAGTTTTGAGGATTAAATATTGTCGGATCACACATTTACCTGCAACTATGAGTGAACTGACAGAGCTTAAGGTATTGGAAGTATCAGATTGTAAGGATTTGAATGTGATTCCACAGAAATTCTTTTCCGTTATGAAAAAATTAGAAGAGTTGGATTTGTTGGAAAGCTTCAACAGTTGGGGGGAGGAAGTATCATACAAAAATGTGTTGATGAAGAATGTGACGCTTGAAGAATTGAAATTCCTACCGCGTCTTATGAGTTTAAAGTTAGATATTATGGATGAAAGGATGTTAAAAGATCTGTCGTTGCCAGAAAATTTTAAGAAGTTTGGAAATTTTTGTTTTCATGTTGGTGACAAACACACGTTTAGTCGCGAGTATTTTGAACGAGTAGCCTTGGTGCTTAAGATTGGATCAGAAGCTGATTTAATTAATCGGGCATTTGGAACACTATTGCAAAGATGTGAACATTTAAGTATAGAAGCAACATCGGAGGCTGTTGCAAATTTACGATTCAAAACAGATGAAAATGGTGTTCCAAGTTTGATCCACACAAATCCACAACATGTCATCTCCCTTTTTGATCATAAGGTATCATAAAATATATATTTACAGTTTTTCGTTTGCAAGTATACTTTATTATTATTATTATTATTATTTTTGTAATTTTCAATTCAAAACATTGTAAAGAAAAAAACTATTAGTAAATATATTTAAGGTTAAATCACAAATTTAGTCCTCCAATTTTCAAGTTTGTCAATATTATTTGGTTTCTTAACTTTAAATTTTGTATTCAATTGGTCTTTAAACTTTAAATATGTCTTTTTTTTGTCTAATAGATCTCTAAAATTTTCATGATTTTTTTTTTTTAAAAAATAATTTATTTATTAGATATAAAATTGAATTTTAAATCTAATGGGGAACCTAAGCTTTCGATTATGTGTTTAGTAAGTTCATGAATTTAAAAAAATGCAAATATGTGAATGAATCTATTAGATAGAAAATGAAAAACTCACCGATCTATTTATACAAAAAATTGAAAATTCGGAAAAGTACCTATGAGCACTTTTTAAAGTTTCGGACTAAAGTATAATTTAATATATCTATATTTAATTGAAATAATATAAAACTAAAAATATATTTGTTCTTTCGTACACTGAGAGGGTTGTAAAATTACAGGTTGCATTTCCAGAGTTGAAGAGTTTGAAAATTGTTGGAGAAAATAATTCGCAAATGGTATGGCACGATCGCAGTTTGATTGTGAATTCCTTTTGCAAACTCCAAACTATAGTGTTCTGGAAATTCTCTAGTTTAACATATATTTTGTCGTCAAATGTGGTGAGAGCACTCGTTTCCTTAAACGCATTATGTATTGATGAATGTGAGTCACTTGAGAGCATTTTTGAAATAGAAGGATCGTCACCTTGTAAGCAAAAAGAGGATACAAAAGTAATGCCATTGAAGAACTTATATTTGAGTAGGCTAATGAAGTTGAAGTGTGTGTGGAACAAAGATCCTTGTGCATTTCTCACCTTTCCAAATCTTGAGAAAGTCAATGTAACAACTTGTCCTCAGCTTCAAAGTGTTTTTCCAGCTTCCTTCATCAATCATGTTCAAAATCTTGAATGCTTATACATTACACCTCCAAGCCAAGTGCCACTACAATTATTTTCAGAAGATGGACCGTCAGATTTAATGTCTCCAGAGGTAACACATCTTCATCCATATATCTCTGATATATACACATTTTATATTTCTATTTGATACCAATCTTGAAAAATAGGAGCAAATAACCAACCTGTCAATAGTTCAACAATCGTAAAATATGTACTTTTTATAGAAAAAGGAGAATACGTAAGAATGATTTTTGTTGATGATTTCATTACTATGTAGATGATCTTTATACACCAAAGAATACACAGAAAATGAAAGAGTATTTACACCAAATTATAGCAATCAAAGGCATAAATCAAGCCAAATAATAATGAGAAAATTAATGGGAAAATATGCTCTAATACTTTTGACCGAGAGGTAAAAACAAAAAGGATTGGCAAAAAATAGGACAAAATATCTCTAGTTTAGATAATTGCATGTTGAATGGATAAGTATTTGTTAGTAGAAAATATTCGCTTAGAAAATTTGTTTGTTTTCAGATTATGTTCTCCAGCTTGAAGATGTTGGAAATGGGGCCCATGACGAGAAGTTTTTCGTTTAAATTTGAGTGGTTTCCGAAAGTTGAATATCTTAAATTGCGTTATCATAATAATAATGAAATATTCTTCAATAATGAAAGACTCTGTGTACGTGGTTTCTCTGAGTTGGTACAATTATTCTCAAATGAAGAAGAAAATAATGGGTTTCAGCTGAGATCAAACTGGAAGCATTTAAGTTTGGATGGTCTTCGTGAACTTACACACGTGTGGACGGGCAACAATGGAGTGACCTTAAATCTAGATAATTTGGAAATCTTCCAGGTATGGGGATGTGAAAAATTGAAGTGTTTAGCTCCACCATCAATCACATTCTTGAACTTGAGGTTTCTCTACGTGGTACGGTGTCATGGGCTGATGAATTTGGTAAACTTGTCAATGGCTAAATGTCTTGTTGAAATAAGAGTAAGTGATTGTAGAGAAATGTGTTGCATATTTGCTGGAGATATCGATGATAGGCATGAAATTGCTTTCAGCAGATTGAAGATGTTAGAAATTAACAAGTTACCAAGACTAGAGAGCTTTTACACTGGAAAATGCAAACTTGCGTTCCCATGCCTGGAGGTGTTGGAGGTTTGGAGATGTCCAACAATGAAGATGTTTTCTCATGGACCTGTAACCACACCTATGGTGAAGCGTTTGAGGATAGATGGAAGTAAAGTCCAGCTGCCTCCAACAAATTATGATATAAATGACATTTTTTCTACTTTTGATGGTAGTAATTTGTTTACTTTTCATTCTTTATCATTTAAAATTATACATTTCATTCATTATCATTTCAAATTATACATTTTTCTGCTCTAAAAAAAATATACATTTTTTTTGTTGTCTTCTCATCGACCAGAATGAAGAGGAAGATTTGGAAGGTTTCATATTTTCCGCAAGGTGTAAGGTAAAGTTGTTTTTAGTTTCTCTTGTCAAGTAAACATATTTGGTAGTTTATTTATATGAGACATTTAGTTCTCTCTTGTTATTTTTGTTGTTGATGTTATTATCAGATCTCATCCATCATGGATTTGTTTTTTGATCCATATTCATGGTAGACTTTTTATGTGGATTCCATATTTATGTCTATATATATATATATATATATATATTATATTTTGTTGCATGCCTCTACATAAAGGAAGAAAAAGAACAACAAAAAGAAAAGTAGGCTCAAAATTTATGTATCACTGCCAATTTGACATAAATTTTAAAATTTTACGTTTGAATTTACACTTTTTTAAACATGATTTTCATATCATCTAAATTGGTTTTGAATTATTAAAAACATGTTACGAATGTTGTAAGTTAAACATGTTTTAATTAATTAAATAGATGAGTAGGCTAAGATAGATGAAATTTTGAGCTATTGAAGTTTTGTTTCATTTAATAATTGGCAATAAAAAGGAAAATATTGGTAACGGTTAGGATACTTGTCCCTTGTTTTTAATTCTTTTTAGAGATTCTTATTAAAATTATCTGTTCTAATTTAGGGATTCTTTGAGAAAGAAAAATTTAGGTTATTAAATCATAATTTTTAATCCTGTTATATGTTATTTAGAAAGTTTGAAGAATTTTATTTTAGAATTTTAGGTAAGTGGGTTCTATCAAGAGTCACCACTCCGTTGTTAAGGTCCTGTTTGATAACCAATTCATTTTCTGTTTTTGGTTTTTGTTTTCTGTTTTTAAAAAACACATTTGTTTGGTAAATAATTCATTTTTTTTTTGTTTTTGAAATTCTGAAAACGTTTTCAAAATCTTGAAGAATTTTGAAAAACGAAAAACAGAGGTTTTCAAAATTCGGTTTCCGTTTTTCTTTTTCTAATTGTTTTGCCGCTTCAAGTGCCTTGTCACAGGATTTTCTCCATTTTTTTAAAATTTTTATTGTTGACATATTATATTTAAATAGAAACTTTTTTTATATATATATTTTTTGATAAAAGAAACATTTTTATTTATTAGAGTGAATAGGTGAAGGTTTATATTGGTCCTTTTTTTTAATATAAGTTTTTTTTTGATAGATTATATTATATTATTTTATATACATACATACATATATAAAAGAAGTAGTTGAAATTTTCCTATATCTGACTTAACAATTTATATTATGGTATTTTTTATCGAAAAAAAATTGTAAACTACAAGTGTGTCTTCGATTCACACTTGTAATTTTCTTAACTAATTATTATATTAGGAGTGAATTGTCGGAATGAAAATTATCTTGAAATATATATTTTTCTTTATTTAAACTATGTTTAAAAACCTAAATACTATTATTCACCCGAGATTTCAAAAAGAAATTTAATTCTAATTTAATTTCATGATATATGTTAATTTTTAATTGATCTCAAATTAAATAAATATTTTTTATTAATTTAAAACAATGATGCTGACAATTTTTTATTGACCAAAATTTAACTTAAAAAATTATCGTTTAAAAAAAATATGATTTTATATAAATGTTTAACATGGTGTTTGTTACTTTGTAAATTTTAGATATATTTATTTGCATTGTTTTATCAACATGCAAAATTTAAATAAATTTTTTTAAAAAAGTACAAATCTATAATTATGGTATATTAGAAGGAAAATTATTGTAAAAATAGTTTGATTTCCTTTTTGTAATATATATATATATAATAACAAAAACAATCATCAAATATTCTATGGTTTCTTTAAAAAGAGAAAATAAAAAATAGTTATCAAACATGCTTTGTTTCTGTTTTTCAAAAACATAAAACAAAAAAACAGTTACCAAACATGTATGGTTTTTTATTTTTTAAAAACAGAAAACCAAAAATCAAAAAACCAAAAACAAAAAAACAGAAATGGTTATCAAACGGGGTCCAAATTATATAGTTGTTTAGGTGCCTCATAGGATTCTTCATTAAAATTGGTTTGATCTCTTTGTTGTATTGTTACATATATGTTAATATTGATTTTCCATCATTTTATATGTTCTATTTAAGTACAATGAATAGATAAGCATGTTTCGGTAATGCATGAGATTTTGTGTGAGCATGACACCTAGCATATTAGTGTTAAGTTGGTGGTCTTATCTATCAAGGAATTATGTAAGAATATACTCTACCTAAATACCCATTTAAGTTGTTATATTATGTTGCATGATGTATGACAAGTTTGATATCAGTTAATCATCAGTTTGACCTTAAGCAAACAAAAGTAGTTTATGCTAGCCAACAAGAACATAGCTCAACTGACATAAAGTTGTTGTAATGCCTCACGTTATAAAATTAGGCTAATTCTAGATCATTTGGGTCTATTCCGTAAAGTTTGTATCTGGAAATTAAGCCTAGCTCTTAAGTCAAGAATTTCTTTTTCCTTCGAAATTTAAATTTACAATTTGGCCTAAGTCCTTATAGATATTCTAAGATTTGATTTGGGCTTGAGGGGCCTTAATTGGGTCTTTAAATGTGAGGTTAGGTTGATATTTTAATTAAAAAATTCAATCAAGAAAAAAGAGAAGAAAAACCCTAAAAGAAAAATACTTTATCTCTCTCTTTACGTTGTCAGCCGCCAACCCCCCTTCAACTTCTACTTCGCGCGCCTCACACCTACGAACTAGTCGTCTCTCTCCCTTCTCCCTCTTTTGTGTGTGCCGCCAGCCTCCCTGTGGTTTCTCGTTCGCCAACCTCTGTCTCGTCGTCGCCACCTGAGCAACCTCGTGTCGTCACCACACATTCGGCCTCTGTCTCCCTCTCTTTTTCTTTATCCACGCGCGCAACAGGTGTTGGTGGTTGTAGTAGTAACTCACATGTGCCGCTTCGCCTCGTGTTGCTGCCTCTCGTTCTCGTGTGCTCCTCAACCAGCCACCAACAACCACGCGACAGTAAGTTCTCTCGCGCGTCCTCTTGTTCTGCGAGTCTAGCTAACCCATGCCTTCTTCTTTTCTTCCATTCATATTTCTTTCCTTATCGCGTGCAGCAAGATTTCCTCAACCTGCGAGGCAATTCATTCTCTACCTCTTCTTCGCGGTTTCTAGCCTTCCAACGTTGTCTTTCGGCGTTTTTGGTAAGATTTATCTCGTACCCATGTTGTTCGAACTCAAGTTTAGCTTACCCATTCTTGTTCAACCTTAGAATTTGGTTTTAGGATTGATTTCTTAAATTTCCAACATTGTGTAGTGCCGTCTTAGACTCGAAATCAACCGTGCCCCGTGACCCATCATCTGTTTGGCCTTAAACTCAAACACCCACTGTCTAAGGACTCTAAGCAAGTGGTTTTAAACCTCTTTGTTTGCTGGACAACACGTGTTTAGGGTTATTCGTTGTTGAACGTTCAATCTCTTTTGGCTTTTCTGGTTGGTTCTGTTGATCGTTTAGGATCGCTTAGGAGCGCTATTAGTAAGTGGAATTCTACTTGTTGAGTCTATTTGTGTGCTAGCATGTTGTGTGCTTTATTATTTTAGTTTCAATACATTGGATACAAATATATGTGTGTTGTTATGTTGTTGCCAAAGTGTTGAGCATGTTGAATTGATGGATTGAACTATCATGTTGATGTATGATGAGTTGTTATGATGCGATCTATGATAAACATGCTTTTATTTGGTTGAGGATGGTTGTAAAGCATGTTTTTTGATGTTGTGAGTGCATGCTGTGATTTTAGTTATTACATGGATTAGAAGTATGACACGAGCTAGAAGAGCATGTTTAGGTTGTACATTGGGGTTGTGAACCTGTTTAGTGAAAGAATGGTCAAAGGACCTTGTGTGTAATAGTGAGATTTGAGCTCAGAGGACCTTGTGTGTGTTTAAAAGGAAAGTTAAGTGAATACCAGGTGCCTCGGGTAAAAATGGTCGAGGGGTGGTATGTCAACAATGGTTAAGTGGAGCATCGAGTGCCTTGGGTAATATGGCCAAAGGGCGATGCAACAGTTTGAAGCCCTGGGTGAAATTGGTCAAGGGTCGAACGTCGAGCTTCGTAGAGAGCATTGTGGTCCTGGGTACAAATGGTCAGGGGACAGTGCAGCTCGAAGGGTCAATCTTGGAGAGTTTTGTGAGGGCTACGAGAATTTGAAGTCATCGGGTGCCTTGGGTAATATGGTAAAGGGACGATGCAACAATTCGAGGCCTTGGGTACAAATGGTCATGGGTCAAACACCGAGCTCCATAAAGAAGCCTGAGGCCCTCGGTAAAAATGGTCAAAGGTCAGTGTGACTCGAAGGGTTAGTCTTGGAGGGCTTTGAGAGGACTCAGAGGAGTCTGACAAAGCTTGTTAGAGCTTGAGTTAGTGGTTATGAGTGCATGTCTCATGTTTATATGGTTGATGTATAAGTTGATGCATATGGTATGTGAAGTTTGTCGTTAGAGTGTTTAATGATTCACTATAAATCAGTCGTGGATTTTAATCAAGCCAAGCATAAATTGACAAAATCAAGTAATACCTGGTGAGTCTAGGGTCGAATCCACAGGGAAGGGATATTTGTAAAGCTTTTAACAATATTTACTGAACTAAACTAAGGCGTGTGATATTATAAAAGAATAAATAATCAAGTTGGTAAGATTGAAGAATTTGTAGAAAACAAAACATGCGATAAGAGTGAAAGGAAAAAGTATTAAGGAGATTGGTATCAAGGCTGTTGTAGTTGCAACCTCATGCGTTCATAAGAACCTTGTAGCGCATATTTTGATTAATTGATCCATTAATGCCTAAGTGAGAAAAAATTATAAGTTTCCCTTCCGGTACTCCTTTTGCGTTTGGCATAAAACTATCAAGTGGTTATTTGGCTAGTTCATGCGTTAGGTGTGGTTCTCTAAAACTTACAAGGGATTGTGTTACTCACAACGCAGTCTAATCTCATGCATGCACTATCTTTTAGCGGTAGTGTTTTAATGCTACCAAGACTACATGACATGCGCTAACTTGCTCTACTTAGAGATGTCCGCATGCGTTACCTGTCAGGGATTTAGCATACTACTACCGCATCCGACGGGCCAAGCGGGAGTTAGTAATGAAAATAGTATCGCAACTAAGTAGAAAGCAATTAATGTTTCATTTAACTCAAAATATGCGCTTACAAAATATACTTATCACCGCATGAGGTGCTTGCACTAAGCCTTGAGGAAGAAATTAGCTCATGCGAGCAAAACAAGACATCATGAAATAGAACATTACAAACGCAAGTTTGCTCCTAATCACAGCTCTCTGTGATTTATTTTTCTTCTTCTTCTTCTTCCCTCACGATTGAATGAATGATGAATAATCCCTTTGAGTAAGTGGCTTCTATTTATAGGCGAGAGAAGCTAACTTCTCCAAGTAATTAGCAACTTGTGTTAATCATCATTAGTCAACTTGCTCAAATTTTCACCCCCTTTTTCCGCCCACTTGCGTTAGTTGTATTAGTTGTGTCAGCGCTGTCCTTTCATCATCTTATATGTCTCTTGATCATGTTGGGATGTGTGTCTGCGCCGAGAAGAAACTTTGAAAAACAACTGAATTAGTTGTGTTAGCGCCCTATATTTTATAATTTCTCACCGCATACATGAATATAGCTCGCCACATAAAACTATCACATTTTTCTTTCTTTTTGCGCTGAAGCAACGCATCTTTGTTTCTTTTGGCCTTGTTTTAGCTTAAGTTTAAAGGATAAATAACTTTCGTTTTGCAAGTTATCAGTATGTGTTAGTTTTTTTTTTTTATTATGAATATTGAACTTGTGTGTGGAAAGCATGATATTTGCCTTCTATGAGTATGTGCTTATGACTCCATAGGTGTGAGCCACTTACTCAGTACCGTGGTTTTGTATTGACCCACCACCAGGTTTTGCAGGTGATGAGATCATATTCAGACTTGATGAAGAGGAGACTTGAAGGAAGAGGCCATTAGATAGTTAGCTATTTCCATTTATCGTTGTGTTTAGATTCTTATTGGAGTTATTAAACGGATCTAATTATTGGTTAACTCATTTGGCTGTTGTAATAGGCTTAAGCTTGAAGTTTCTTTTATTTAGAGTGGGTGAGTTTTATTAACTGCATTTGTTACGAGATCTGACTCGTATTATATACACTTGAGTTTTGGAGTTAGTTCTTAATTTAGTATGTTGGGTTGTTTTCAATTGAAGTAGAGTTGGTGATATGGTTCTAGAAGTGTATCTTTATAATTTTATTTTGAGGTGTTTAAAAATTTATGGTTAGCTATAGTTACGTCGTTATGCTGCCGAAATTTTTGGGGCATTAAGTTGGGATTAGGTTAAGTTTAGTAATGTCCCATAGGTTAGGTCAAATTCTGGCGGCGTTACAGTTGTACTGATAACCACGAGATATGTGGTTCGAATCCTCACCCCCACATATTATAAAAAAAAAAAAAAAGTAGTTTATGCTAGCTAGTAGTATTTCTATACAAAGTTAATTACTTAAATAAATATTCAAAGCATATATGTTTTTCTTATTGAGCTGGGCCTAAGCAAATCCAAATAATTCATGTTAAAGGTATTTTTAGGTCACCTTATAAATATTATAGGCACAATCATGGTATTTTTGCTTAACATGACATCAAGTTAAGGATATGCAAGTTTATGTATGTAAGCACAAATATGCCAAGTTAGGTTATTTCATGGTTCAGGTGCTATAGGAGATGTATTATTCGAGCATGTGAATAACATGATGTATGTGATTGAACATTAAGGTTCCTTATAATGAGAACCACCTAGGAGTATTTTATACTCATGCTACGTGGTTCTAATGTTTTACTAACAACTATGTAGATGATGACGAGGATATCGAAGATGACGACGAGGATATTGAATATGACATTAGCATTGAAGAGGAGTTAGGAAACATGCTCGACCATATTGAATTCTATGTTTTTATTTGTTTGCTTTATATTTATTTGACTTTATAAACGTTGTACTAATCTAGATGCTAAACCATTATTTAAGTTTGGATAAGTATTAAGACTCTTTTGGATTTGCCAACAAGAGCATAATTGAATTAACATAATATTTGTGTCATCGAGACCAAGAGGTCTCAGAGGTCAGAGGTTAAAATCCTTCATCCCACATACTGTAAAAAAAAAAAAAAAGAAAGGAAAAAAAAAACTCTTTTGGATGTAATAGTCTATTGTCTTATTGAAATTATGTCTTAAAAATAATTATTTGAATTTAAGTTAATCAAATAAATGTATGAATTATGGACACTTTGAGATTGTTTGGGGCGTTGAGTGGAGTTATTAAGTCTGTAGAGTTGTTTAGTCTGTGTTTGGATTGCAGAGTTGTTTAACCTGAAATTTTGAAGTCTTTTTTTTCTTCATTTTTTTTAATGTACTAATTCAATTATAGATAATTTTTAATTATTATTTTTCTAAATTTAGTTGAAGTTGATAGGTTAAATTATATTATTTATGGACATATCACAACTTTTGTACTCATCAATTTTGTTTGAAATTGGAAAAGTAAGATTTCATTCATAATAAGAATAACAAAAAATTTTACATACAACACAATAGACATATTACATGAACAAAATATAAGATAACCAAAAAAGGTTAGATAAAATGTTCGCAATAATTTATTAAAAATCATATACTTTTTTTTATTTGGATGTGTATTTGGTGCAATAATGTCATTTTTTTTATAAAATGCTATAAAATGGATTTGACATTATATAATACGTCGAGAATAATTCATTAAAAATCATTTTTGAGTTTGTATTTGGTATGATGTCATCTTTTACAAAATGCCTTTTTATTTTTTTTTTTGAAATACAAAATGCTTTTAATTTGTACACTACTACACTCTAATGGTGCACTTATTCTCATTATTTAAAAAAGAATTGAATATTTAATGATGAGGGTTATTGTTTTTTTTTTTTTTTTTAAAACTAGATAAGGAATACAGGAAAGAAGAGGAAGAATCAATGAAAAAATACAACAAAGAAGAGGAAGAAACGATGAAAAAAAATACAGAGGTGAAAAAGTATATTGAGGTTACAGATCTGGAAAATAAAAACACAAAGGCAGTCGTTTTGGAATTTGGATTATAGATTTGGAAAAAAAAAACACACCAAAGAAGGGGAGGAATCGAAGAAAAAAAAACTATGGTGGAGAACTACCGCCGTTTGGGAGACGGTGAGAGAGAGACGTGTGAAGGAAAAAAACACAGCGATGAAAAATACAAGAGAATCTGTTGGAATTTTTACAAATAAAATGTGAAAGAAAGTGATGTTCTTTTCATCAAGAGTTTCAAAATGGATTGAAACATCAAATTCAATTTGAAGTTTCAATTACAAATTTAATATATGGAAGTTAAACTTGGTGTTATAACTCAATTGAGTTATATTTTTCATATGTTTCAATTTTTTTAATTTTTTGCTTTGGAGATACTAAGTTGCTAGCCTACAAATAGCAACTTGTTTCTTCATTTGAATCATTTCATTCCGTTTGGAGCATTCTTCTTTCTTTGTTTGTTTCTTTTTTATCTTGAGTCAAGTTGAGAGCAAGTATCCAAGAGTTCTGCCAGATTCGAGTAGTTCGAGGTTGTTGTTCTACCGGAGTTAGTTGTTGTATCCTGCTGAGACAATCGCTGTAGCCTGCTAACAACCCGTGCAGAGCGAATAATTGTCTTTAGGACAGCGCTTTGAAAGCGTGTCTCGATTACCAACTATCACATTCTTTTGTTTTACAGGTTCTTTCACTTAATGTGGTTGTTGTTGTCAATCGGATCATATTCGAACATCGGAGCACTTTGATCTTCTGATATGGTTTAATTATGATTTCTGTAATTTTTGTTATGTACAGTGTTTATAGATATATTTACTCTATATTTGTTTGTAGCTAGTTGCATTGTAATTTGTTTGCTAGTGTGCAACAATTTTTTATATATACAGCTTATTCCCAACAATCTGAAGACAATTAGGCGATTGATGGCTACAAGTACCACCACTAATGTTGTTGCTCCTACCATGATGGATTCAACCATTATCGAAACTCATGCTGAAAACAAAAGATGATCTTCTACCTCACTGTGTTGGACCTTGCCCACATATTGAATGAAGAATGTCAATTAGTTCCTCAAGAAGCTCAAAGCTAAAGCTATTAAATAAGAAAAAGTGGATGCATCCTATGTTGCAATTACACTGTAAGTGGTTGTGAGGACGCTTTTAATAATGTCTATTGCAATGCCTATAAAACTTCAAGGTTTTTGTGGGGGAATTGGCAAGAAGTACAAGTTGAAAGATGTTTTACAAAGAATTTTCTCTTTAGAAAATTTTGGAATAATTTATACCAATTTGGTAGTCAATCAGATGGAATTGCAAAAGTTTCAATGTGAGGAATTGGTGATAGACCATTCCAAAATGATGTTGTGATTGAGAAGTTGCCTCCTTTATAAGACTCCCCATTGAAGAGGACAACATGAAGAGAGACAAAGCTTCAGTTTAGAAGCTAATATGAATGACTGCATAATTGTTGTCATTTATGAAGTATTAATGCCTCTAACACCATGGACTGGTGATGTTGGTGCTACTAGGCACATTTGTGTGGACAAGTCATTGTTCAAATTGAATAAGTGATCAAGAATAATAATAATAACAAGTCATTTGCATATATTGTTGAGTTGTGTGATGTATGGCGTTCTAGATTGGGACATGTCAATTATCGCTTTTTACAAAGAATGGTAAGTTTAGGACTATTGCCTAATTTTAATATTGATAATAGACACAAATGCGAGATTTGTGTTGAATCAAAGTTTGCTAGAAAGTCATTTTTATCTGTGAAAAAAAGTAATGAAGTACTTGATTTAATCCACAGTGATGTATATGACATGAAAAGTACTCCACAAGAGACGATAAGAATTATTTTGTCACAATTGTTGATGACTGTAGCAAATATTCCTATGTGTATTTATTACATAGTAAAGATGAAACCTTAGATGTTTTTAAAGCATATAAAACAGAAGTTGAAAATCAACTTGAAAAGAAGGTAAAGATGCTTAGATTAGATAGATGTGGTGAATAATATGAATCATCATCATTTTATGAATTCTGTGAAGTTAATGGTATAGTCCATCAAACTACGACACCTTATATACCACAAAAAAATGGTGTAGCTGAAAGAAAGAATCGAACTTTAAAAGACATGGTTAATTGCATGTCAAATAGTTCAGGTTTACACTATAATTTGTGGGGGGAGGCTTTGCTTATAACAAATTTTATACTAAATAGAATTCCACATAAGAAGACTAATAAGTCACCTATTATGAAGTGTGGAATAGAAAGTTACCCCCTTATAAAATGTTGAAAGTGTGGCGGTGTTTGGCAAAGGTATAAGTTCCTTTACCAAAAAGGACAAAACTATGACCTAAGACAATTGATTGTGTCTTTATAGGCTATGTTTTGCATGGTGCTGTGTATAGATTCCTGGTGATTAAATCAGAAATACCTGATATTAATAATAATACCATTATAGAATCTATTGAAGCTGAATTTTTCGAGGATGTATTTCCTTTAAAAGAGGAAAGACACATGAGTAATGGTGTCAAAAGGAATTATGAGGCTAGCTCTCTCAAAGGTCAAGACGATCAGAATACTGAGTTTTGGACTTGATTTCATAACATATATGATAGGTGGTGAGCCTCAAACTTTTCAAGAAGCCGTGACATCCCCGGATGCACCTTATTGGAAGGAAGCTATCAATAGTGAGATAGAATCCATTTTGCAGAACAAAACATGGGTAGTGGTTGATCTACCTCCTGGTAGTAAACCAATTAGTAGAAAATGGATTTTTAGAAGAAAGCTAAAGGATGACGACACAATTGATAAGTACAAAGTCCACCTTGTTGCTAAAGGCTTTGGTAAAAAAGAAGGATAGATTTCTTTGATACATATTCTCTAGTGACGAGGATTACATCTATAAGGATGTTAATTGCCATAGCAGCTTTACAAAATTTGGAAATACACCAAATGGATGTGAAAACTGCATTTTTAAATGGAGAATTAGATGAAGAAATTTATATGGAACAACCTGAAGGGTTTGTTGTAAAAGGACTTGAAGATAAAGTTTTTAAACTTGTCAAGTTTCTTTATGGATTGAAACAAGCACCCAAACAATGGCATGAAAAGTTTGGTCACACTATGTTATCTAACGGATTCAAGATAAATGAGTGTGATAAATGTGTCTATGTTAAAACCATAGATCAAGATTGTGTTATCATTTGTTTGTATGTTGATGATAGGTTGATAATGGACACAAATAGAAGTGTCATTGATTCCACTAAAAAGATATTGAAATCCAACTTTGATATGAAAGACCTTGGTCTTGTTGATGTTATACTTGGAATTCGTATAACAAGAAATCCAAGTGGATACATACTTTCTCAACCTCACTACATAGAAAAAGTGTTGAGAAAATTTGATCAATTTGAGAGTAAACACAGTTACTCCATTTGATCCAAGTTGTAAGTTAAAGAAGAACAGTGGTGAAGGTGTGTCTTCTCTAGAATACTCTAGAGTTGTTGGTAGCTTAATGTACATAATGAACTGTACAAGACCTGATATAGCCTATTCAGTAGGAAGGTTAGCAAGATACACCAGCAATCTTGGGCATGATCAATGGAATGCTTTAGTTTGAGTTCTAAGGTACTTGAAGTACACTCTGAACTATGGATTGCATTATACGAGGGATCCACATGTACTGGAGAGATTTAGTGATGCTAATTTGATTTCTGATAGCATGGAGACTAAATCAACTAGTGGGTATATATTTACCTGTATCACGGAAATCTTTAAAACAGACGTGTATAGCGTGTTCTACTATGGAGTCAGAGTTTATAACTCCTGATAAAGCTGGAGAAGAAGCTGAATGGCTTCAAAATTTTCTTGAAGATATTCCATTATGGTTGAAGTCTATAAGCACAATATGTACTTATTGTGACAATTTAGCGGCCTCTATGAGGACCAAGAATAATGTCTATAATGGAAAGTCGTGACATATTAGATGAAAACATAATACGATAAGGCAATTGCTCTCCAATGGAATAATTTCCATTGATTATGTGAAATCCAAAGAGAATATAGCAGATCCTCTAACGAAAGGCTTGTCAAAAGAGCAAGTGATGTATACATCGAGGGAAATTGGGCTAAAGCCTATGAAATAAAATATCTGGTGGTAACCTAACCTAGTTGACTGGAGATCCCAAGATCTAGGTTCAGTAGGCAAACTGGCTAAATAATTTATAGTTGACATACACTAAGAAACTCCCCATTTCTATAATGTTGTAAAGTGTGTGATCTGTTAATGTTAAGGTCATGTTGATATCTTGTTTAAAAAATGAGTAATGACAGAATACTCTTAATCAATATCACCAATGTGAAAGTAGAAGTGGGGTCGCTTCTGTGAGAACTTTTCGAATGGATTATGTTCTCTAAAGCTCTAATGAAATCAAGACTTTTTCCAGGACCAAAATGGACACAAACGTATGAACTCGAAGATACAAGATGAGTTATGTGTGATGTCTGTTGTCTCAATTCACTAACAAGAATGATAGTTCCAGAGCTTGGTCTCACTATTTCTTTGGTAAATTCGATAGATATTCACTAAGGATGATTCGAGTCCAGAAGACACCTCTCCTGATGCAAAACTAGTCTATTTGCTCTCAATATTTTTGTTTTGATTTTCTCACTTTGGGGGATTGTTGGAATTTTTACAAATAAAATGTGAAAGAAAGTGATGTTTTTTCATCAAGAGTTTCAAAATGGATTGAAACATCAAATTCAATTTGAAGTTTCAATTACAAATTTAACAAGTTAAACTTGGTGTTATAACTCAATTGAGTTATATTTTTCATATGTTTCAATTTTATTTAATTTTGTTCTTTGGAGATACTAAGTTGCTAGCCTATAAATAGCAACTTGTTTCTTCATTTGAATCATCTCATTCCATTTGGAGAATTCTTCTTGTAACGCCCAAGGTTTTTATACACTAACCTAGCGACATTACTAACTTCTAACCGAGTGCCCCGAAAATTTCAGCAGCATAACAACATACGTAGACAATCAATTGGGAAAAATACTTAGGGAATTGATTTAGCCGATTTAGTCTAGGATTGATTTTAAGGAGTAAGTTATTATGCACAATGAAATCATGAGCCAAAGACCCTTTAATCACAACTACCTCTCCCGAGTATAATTGATTCTCATGCAAATTAACTAACTTGATATCCCTATCTAAGTTTATTAATATGCAAGGCAATGAGATCTTTTGACTAATTCCAAAGTTAATCTAAAACCGTCACGAATTAGAAAATAAACTCTAGTCATGCAATCTTGAGTAAGTCTATATTAAATCCCCTCTCCCGAGCTAGATTCAAAACTTAAATCATCCAACTAATGGCCAATTAATTGAAAGCATTAAATCAAGATTACATACATAATAACCATTGCACAACTTAAACCATAAATTCAATCTATAAACTTAATCAACTACATCAATCCCTAAGCTATGAGTTTAGCTACTCATGGATAGAATTACAAGCTCAACTAAACATGTAAAAGCCATAAATCTAGCTAAAGAAAATGAAAGGGAAAAGAAAACTCAATGTAGGCCGAGTCCGACGTCCCCGTCACGATCCCCACGAACAATGGGTTGATTTCTGATTTTCTCCCTTAGCTTCAGCCTTCAAATCCTCTGTTTTAGCTCTGTTTTCGGCCCCCAAGAAGTCCCAAAAGTGAATCCCCCAAAAACCTAGCCGAAAGGATGCTTAAATAGCAAAATTTCGTCGTAGCGTCGAGACGTTGTCGCGATCTGCAATTTTGGAAAATTTTTCTATAGCGTCGCGACGCTGTTCCTAGCGTCGCGACGCCGACTCTATGATTTTTTTTTTGTTTTTTTTTTTTAGGTAGAAAACTCCATTTGACTCCAATTGCTGAATTAAGCTTCAAACACGTACTTCCTACAAATAAATCATAAAAATGCATAAATTTGGGCAAATAATTATAAAAGACTAGCTTAATTAATCAGAGAAAAATAGCGAGCTATGTTCGCTATCAGGCTTCATGCTCCTTGGTCTTTTCTTCATTGCTTTTATTCTGTAAAACTTCTGAGGTAATGTTTGACTTCTTTTCTAAAATCTTTTCTCAAGCTTCTTCTGGGATCTCTGCTTCTTAAGTTACTATGTACTTTGGGCCATCATATTCTAGTCCACTTCTTAAGGTTACTGCCGTGCATTGTTCTTTTCCTTCTCTGTGAGGGATCTCGGTCTTGCTAGGCAACGTCCCTTGTGGTCTATTTTTAATCTCCTGAGCAATCTATCCAATCTGTACTTCCAAATTCCTAAATGTAGCATCATTTCTTGCCATGTACTCCTTCATAAGAGTCTCTAGATTTGACTCTTGACTCTGCTCTTGGATTGGTTGGAAGTTCTTTTGCGGCTGTTGTTGTGTAGGAGGATTCCCAAACTGATTTGTGTTGAAATTACTTGATCCGACTTGTCCTCCCCAAGAGAAGTTTGGATGTTGTCTCCAACCTGGGTTGTACGTGGCCGAATATGGATTCCATCTATTATGGTTCCAATTCCCATGTTGACCTACTTAAAAGACAGACGCAGGATTTAGTGGACAGTTATCAGCAATGTGTTCCTCACCACAAATTTCACAACAGGGAGAAGAAATAGCATTAGCAGTGGCTATATTTGCTTGATTGTTCATAGTCATGCCCATAATCATGTTGTGGATAGCCTTGATTTGAGCTTGCATAGTAGAATTAGCCTCTGTTTCAACTGCTTTAACTGGATTCTTCAACATTGTTGTTGGCTCAGTCTCTCCCCAATGTCTATTGTTTGTGGCTATGGTGTCCAAGATATCATGTGCCTCATTTGCAGACTTCTTCAAGAAAGATCTGTTTGCAGATGCATTAACTAGTGCCTTCAAAGCTTGATCTAATCCACTGTAAAAATGTTCCAAGATGATGCATGCAAGCAATCTATGGTGTGGACACTTTCGAACAAGCCTTTGAAATCTTTCCCAAGCTGCATCCAGAGGTTCATTGTAAGATTGTCTGAAAGCAATAATTTCAGCTCTAAATTTGCCATTTTTATTAGAAGAAAAAAACTTCTCTAAAAACATCTCTACCAAATCATTCCAAGAAGTGATGGTGTTTGGAGGGAATGAATCCAACCAAGCTTCAGCATCTCCTTCCAAAGAAAATGTAGAAAGCTTTAGCTTCAAAGTATCTTCAGGCACTCCTATAACTTTAAAAGAATTGCAAACTCTAAAAAATAGCTTGATGTGTTTATGTGGATCTTCGTTTGGAAGTCCGGAGAATTGGCCCATGGTATTCAACATTTGGAACATCACTGGTTTAAGTTCAAACTGTGGAGCATCTATCGGTGGCTTCAAAATTCCTGTATTTAAAGTTTGAAAAACTGGTAAAGTGTAGTCCCTTATTACTCTATTGCGGTCTTCAGCAATATAAATTGGATTTTCTTGTTGTGGCAACGGTGGAACTGGAGGAACAGGAGGAATTCTCCCACCATTTTGCTCCATTCCACGATTCTGTGGGTCATCTTAAGGATCGACTCCAGGAGGTTTGATAACTCTCCAAAAGGTAGTTATTTATGCCTCATTTCTATAGGGATTTGTGTGTCTTTTGTGCTTAATAGGGTTGGTTTTAGATATATATTACATGTTTTAACCCATTTGGAAGAATGAAAGCTTTGGAAGTTATTTTATGCAGAATGTATTGCTGAGCGACTGGAGGGAGCAAATTCTGTGCTCGAGCAAAGCGAAGAGCAAAACTGCCACGTCACAGCTCGTTAGCCAATTTAACAAACTGAATTCTGTTAAGTTATTCTCGGGATAATGGAGCAGGGAGAGCCATCCACGTGTCTAGGTCAACCTAATTTGAGCCCCCTATCCTTCTATAAAAGGAGATAGCCGCCCAAGTCAAAAGCATTCCATCCTTGGGAGAAAACATTCCATTCTTGGAAAGTTACTTCCACCTTTGGGAGTCGAATAGAGGAAGATTGGAGACCACCAAGAAGACCATCAATTGCAAGCTGTTCAATGGAATTAATCTTTTCTTGTATTACCTTGTAGTTATGGACATGCTTACTCAGATTGTAACGTGTGTTTCTATGCATCTTATGAACTAAGTAGCTTTAGGCGTTGGTTAGGGAACATGTGATTGTCGTGCTTAATTTCTAGTAATAAATATTGATTCTATGCATCTTGATTAATTGTTGTGCTCATTTATATTTTGTGCCCGCCTGGCCAGCCGGTATGAATACCTCTCTCTAGTTTCAGGGATGATTTAGGGAGTGTGTGGCGGTTAATCTCACTTGATCATTGTGTATTGGTGAACGCCAGTGACTGAGCTAGGGATAGCCAGTTGCCTAGTGCTTCATCGGTAGAGCTTCATTGGAGTTGAAACATATTCTAAAAAATCCGGAGTTCCGAGAGGAATCTGCTAATAAGACTGCAAGAGTTTTGCATGATCAATAATATTGCTAAAGCATCTTTTAAAAACAATTACTAAATCCTGACCAACGCTTGTTTTTAATCTTTCTACCTATTTGTTTACTTTTTGTTCTGTCATTTCTTTTGCTTCGACATTTTATCAAAAACCAATCATTTTTACTACTTTTGAAACCATTGAAAAACTAAACAAAATAGATAAAGTGAAAGCTAGTTCAAACCTGGGATTCGATAAATACTTATTACTTGTTGCGGACTGTGTATACTTGCACAGAGTTCTAGAATCTTTTTTATACCATATTTTTACTCACTCTAGGAACCCAACAAGGTTCCATCGGAAACTCTTGTATGTAAGAAGCTTATTCTAGAGATTCTAGTGCGCTCAAATTCTTGTTGTTCCCTTCTCTTTCGTCTTTGTTCCTTCCTTCGACGACAAAAGGTTCTTTCTATCTCAGGATCAATGTCAAGGAGTGAACACCCCTTGTTCATGCATTAACTTCAACCTGCAAAAGAAAAACAATTGAAAATCAAGTCAAATTCCCTCTGAGACAGAAATATGGTCGCAATCTGATCACAATTTCAAAAACAAAACTGGTTTCACTTTTGTTCCCCGGCAATAGGTGCCAAAAAATTGGTGCGGAAGAGGCTGAATGATGGATGTGAGATATGATAATAGATAATAATAAAGATAAATTCAGCCAACCTTAGTGCAAGTGTATCAATCCCACGAGGACTAACTGGAAATTCAGATTTGAAGAAGAAATTGCTCAACTTGATTGCTTAAAAATAGGTAACCAAAGAAATATGATTGATGGTTGGTTTTTATAAAAAAAAAATAATAATAAAACAAGCAAATAAATAAAAGAATAACAATAATGAATAAAACGAGGTATTCAACGTGGATTCATCCCAAAGACAATAACCTTAGTCATGGATTATTTAACTTAACTCTATTCAACGCATTGGGTCAGATTTAACTTCTATTTGGTCTTGCTCCCAAGAACCGTTAGAAGGCTAAGCGAGTACCGTTATGCACATTTCTATGACTTGACTCCGACATAGATAATTCACGAATGCAATCTATAACCCTATAGTTGATATAGGGTGCCTTAGGCAGCTTGCCCTATACCATCGAACAATCTCTTTCGAGTTTTTTCTCCTATATCACCTTTATGAGAGTCGATATCGTCTGTCCCTTTCGAGATCAAACTCACATAGCATGCAAAGTCTAAGTGATCAAGTTAGATCAGAATGATATTCAATACAGAATGACATGCATTGAACAATACTTAAGTAAATAAAACACTTTCAAGCTATTGAACCATAAGGGAATTCACCATATTGAACCCGTCAATGGAATTTAGCTACTCATGGTGAGATAAAGTGCAAATGAATAAATTTTCATTGAAAATAAGATGTAAAGAATACAGATAAATGAAAAGCATCAAGAGCTGGAAATAAAGACAGCAACCAAATACTATGGGTTTTCTATTTTATCTAATCCTTTTAGAGTTCACTTAGACACTCCACTCTCTCGCTTTTACAAGTGGGAATGGGTGAAAATCCTATAAACCCTAAGGTTAGAATTTAGTCATCTAAGAAGGACCTCGGGCATCCCTACTCATAGGAGTCAACTAGGGTTCTGTAACCACCCTCTTCTTCCAAATGAGTTCTGCATGGATTTGACATCGAATCACGAGCTTATATAGTGTTGGAAATGGTTGAGGAGCTACGAAGAAGTCTTGTTCAAAACGAACCACGGACGGCTCGGAACTGCCTCTGTTTTTCAAAAAATGCGGTTGCATTTCATTTTGGCTTCCCAGAAATGTGGTCGCATTTCTGTTTTCCTACACAGCAACAAACTTAGTCAAATTCCCTTAAAATTGAGTCTTTTTAAGCACAAATGAGCATAATTTGACAAAAGTGATTCTCAACACCCTAACATAACAACTTTAACATATTTTGAGCTCGGGAACAGTAAAATTGATCTAAAACATATAGTTTTAACAAGATAATGAGCTAAATATAAGGGTAAAATATGTATATTTTTTACCCTTATCACTTAGTCTTATAACGATTATTGGGAAGCAAGGCCAAATAGAAGTTAAATCTGACCCAATGCATGAATAAACTTAGATTTAATTAGCAATGATTAGAGTGATTTTACCTTAGGGTTGAAGCTATATTGAGCCCCTCGCTTATTTATCATTGTTTTTCTTTACTTCTTTATTTTGTTTATTTTTCAAAAATCATCATCAACTATTTCTTTGGTTACCTTATCCAAGCAATCTTTGAACAGTTTCTTCTTCAAATCCGTGTTTCCAATTTAGTCCTCGTGGGATGGATGCCCTTGGAATACTTCTAAGGTTTTTTATTACTACATGCGATAGTGTATACTTGCACTAGGTTGGCTGAATTTACCTTAATCATTACTTACCATCTTTTCTAACATCTACATCCAACCGACGTCGCATCAACTACCATTAGAAAAGACAACTGTTGGTAATTAGCTTAAGTGATCCTATTCTTTCTAGGAGTTCACGGTGTTCTGAATCATATGATTAGGCCCTCCAAGGGATGGTTGCTCCAGGGCAACACGCAGGCGGATCATAAGACTCTCACGGTGTGACCTAAGGTTGGAGACCGAGAGATACATTGACACGTGTCCTGCTCCCACTTACTATGGACAGTTTCCCCATTCACCTTGTTATTGACCCATGCAAACACTTTTCGAAGGGAGGTCGCGCCTAAAGCGACACGAGGCTGAGCATGGATCTCACGTTGTGAATATAGGGACGTAGGAGCAAAACTCGATTTAAATCAAGTTTTGTAATTTTCCTCCCACTAAAGTGACCTACCGTGTATTTTAGGGTTTATTAAACTTCGATAAATCCGGCTAAGTCAATCTATCTAAGTCTAATCCTATTATAACTGTTATAATAAGATCTTTAGTCTAGTGTCTAGGAGAATTAAACATATTTAACTAACCTAGTGACCATAATCTAAAATTAAAATATGATTAATTCAACTCCGGTGTTTCAGGTCAGTTTCCAGGTAGGAGGTGTTTCGTAAGCCATCAACTTAAATACCCCCAACCTTAGACTGAACATCACTGGTAGAGTTCCCTTATAATCATAGTAATGTTTTCCGACTTAGTTGATTAAAACTATTTTTAAAACTAAGTAAGAAATTATTCTAATCCTATTAGAATGTGACCTTAGCCTTAGGTCTAATTAATTTGAACTCATTAAAATTGATCAAATTTTAACCTATGGTCCTATGTGTGCATGCAACTCTTGATTATAGATTGACGGTTTCAATCATTAATTTTAAACTATTCAAATTTTAATGATTAGACCTATAATCATGGATACTATAGTTTAAAGCAATTAACAATCATATTCTAGTTAATTAAATTAAACTATACGATTTGCATTGTGATAACTGCCTAAAAGGTAGTTATTTAGGCCTCATTTATATAAGGATTTGTGTGTCTTTTGTGTTTAATAGGGTTGGTTTTAGATATATATTATATGTTTTAACCCATTTGGAAGAATGGAAGCTTTGGAAATCATTTTGTGCATAATCTGTTGCTGAGCGACTTGAGGAAGCAAATTATGTGCTGCAGCAAAACTGGGAACAAAACTGCCACATCACAGCTCGTTAGCCAACTTCATGAACCGACTTCTGTCGACTTATTTTCGGGATAAAGGAGCAAGGAGAGCCCTACACGTGTCCAAGTTGACCTAATTCAAGCCTCTTATCCTTCTATAAAAGGAAGTAGCCGCCCAAGTCATAGATATTCCAATTTTCCCTTGGAAGCCGAATAGTATAGAGAGATTGGGGACCACCAAGAACACCATCATCCGCAAGCTAATAAAGGAGATTATTATTTTCTTTATTATCTTGTGATTATGGACATGCCTACTCAGATTGTAATTCGTGTTTCCATGCTTATTATGAACTAAGTAGCTTTAGGCGTTGGTTAAGTAATATGTAGTTGTCGTGCTTCATCTCTAATAATATATTGATTATTGCAACTTGGTTAGTTGTTGTGCTTATTCTTATTTTATGCCTGCCTGGCCAGCCGGTGTGAATACCTCTCTCTAGTTTCAGGGATGATTTAGAGAGTGTGTGGCAATTAATCACACTACGATCATTGTGTATTGGTGAACGCCAGAGACTGAGCTAGGGATAGCCAGTTGCCTAGTGCTTGATCGGTCGTTCTTCATTGGGGTTGAAACACATTCCAAAAGATCTGGTGTTCCGGGAGGAATCATCTAATAATACTACGAGAGTTTGCATGATCAATAATATTGCTAGAGTATCTTTTAAAACAATTACTAAACTTGACCAGCGCCTGTCTTTAATCTGCCTGACTATTCGTTTATTTGTTGTTTTGCCATTTATTTTGCTTCAACATAATTCTTATAAAATCAAATCATTTTTTTTACCATCTTTGAAACCATTAGAAAGTTACACAAAATAGATAAAGTAGAAGCTAATTCAGACCCTGGATTGATAATATTACTTGCTGCAGACTGTGTATACTTGCACATGAATTATAGAGTCTTTTTATACCACATTTTTACTCATTCTAGGAACCCAACAAGTTTTTGGCTCCGTTGACGAGGAACTTGAATAAGTTTTTATCTGATTTGTTTTGTGTATGTGTTTTAGTGGTTTGGTGCTAGAACTTTTTTATTGTTTCTTTTGTTTTTGCAGGTGTAAGTTTGGTGCATGAGCGATCCGCCTGGGGTGAGGTTCGAGCTCGATCCAGAAATTGAGAGGACATTCAGGATTAGAAGGAGAGAGCAGCGCAGAAACCAGATGGAGAACGTGTCGCGTCTTCCACAGGGTCCTGAAGGTCCAGCAGACCCCCAGAATCGCTTGCTGCAGCAAAATCCGCCACTGGTGATAGCGAGCAGAAATGTCGCTATTTTAGCCTCAAATTATTAAGCTTTTTGGTGCTTTAATCGTGATTTTAATGAATATATTTATTGAATTTTGTTATTTTGTCTTTAGGAGCATAAATGATGATTTTGGGAGAAAAAGAGCCAAAATTGATGGAATTATAGCCCAAATCAAAGTATGAAGCATTTGGAAGCCCAAAGAAGGCATCCATGAAGAATAGTCCAAGAAAAATGAAGAAGAAGGCCCAAAAATCAGCCCAAAAGGAAGCTGATTTTTCTGGAAAATCTGGACAGCGTCGAGACGCTTAGCAAGGCAGCGTCGCGACGCTGCCCTTTCTTGTTGCCCAAGCCGCGTGCGCAGCAGCGTCGCGACGCTTGGCAAGGCAGCGTCGCGACGCTACCCCTTTTCCAGGCCTATAAATAGGCGCCCTTGGTGCCTCATTTGGATATCAATCATCAATCAATCATTTATCATTCATTCCTTTCTCTCCTAAGACTCCTTTTTTGGAGCCCCTCTCAAGGCTTTGAGCCTTTTTGAGAGGGTTCTTCTAGTGGGAATTTTTGGGGAATTTTGGGGAGCAATCTAGAGGCTCGAGGAGTAGTCAGCGGGGGCTCCAAGCGTCAGCAAGGGGTTTTTCGACGGTCAATTCCTTTTCCTTTATGCCTTTTAATATGCTTTCCCTTGTAATTACTGTGAATATTATGTGTAGCTAAACCCCAATTTGGGGTCTTGAAATGAAATGTTAGTGGAAATGTTGTTATAATTTCTTGTCTCTTGCCCATGTTCTAATTATTTGTATGGATGTGCTTAATGCTTTACTCAATCTGGCCAATTGCGTAATGATTCGATTCTTAATGGAAACTCGACGGAGAGAAATTAGGATAGATCATAATCCATGCAACTAGTTTAATTGCCCGTTGTGACACCGGGATTAGTTGATTAAACATAGATTCCTAAAATGAATCAGGGCGTAATCATTAATGATTTTTAATGGCGCTAAGGACACTTAGGTTGTTAAAATGAATTAATTGCAATTAGGGGAAACCGACAGGAGAACCTATGTGATTAACGGAGATTCTAGGTTTATAATTAGTTGGGCAATGAGATAGGATAATTATAGCAAGTATTTAAGCTAATCATTGATTTTCAAGACCCCTCTTCCCATTTCAAGAAAACTCTTTCTCCACATTTTATTTTTGATTGATCAAATTTGTTTTCATTAAGTCTTTTTAAATTCGAATTCTTTTTATCACATGAGCTTGGTCCCTAAATATTATTTCACCTAAGTATTTTCAGTGCTCAAGAGAATTTTAATTAATTGCTTAAGTTTCGCTTCACCTCCCTGTGGATTCGATACTCGGAATACTTCCGTTTTATATTACTTGTGGCCCGTGCACTTGCGGATCGACCAACAAGTTTTTGGCGCCGTTGCCGGGGAGGCTTGATTTTTAAGCAAAAAATTAATTTTTCTTGACATCGAAAAGAAAAGGGTGAATGGTAATTTAGGTGTAAATATTTTTTTCTTTCATCGTTTTGTGAATATTATTTTCATTTTTTGTTTGGTTCTTTTTGTTATCTGGGAGCATTGCATGCGAAGAAACAAGGTGGTTAATCTGTTTCCGTTAGATCTTGAGATTAACAGGACTCTAAAATTCATTAGAAGAGAAAAAAGATTAACAGAAACGATGGCCCACCAAGAAGAAGCTCCCAAGGCAATTAGAGATTTTCTGCAGCCAGTTCTTCCTACCGAGAATTCTGGGATTGTTTACGCCCCCATCCAAGCTACAAATTTTGAGCTAAAAACAGGGTTGATTCAGATGGCGCGCGATAACTCGTTCAAGGGACATCCTTCCGAGGACCCCCACTCTCATCTGCGATCATTCCTAGAAATATGTGGGACAGTAAAGATGAACGGAGTTCCGGCCGATGCAATCAGATTGAGGCTATTTCCATTTTCCCTGCAGGATAAAGCAAAAGATTGGCTCGAATCAGTCGAGACGGGCAGCATCAGTACTTGGGACGAGCTTGCCCAGGCTTTTCTGACGAAATTTTTTCCACCAGCTAAGACTACCAAGCTGCGGACTGAAATTGGAACATTCAGACAGCTTGATGAGGAGCAGTTATACGAAGCGTGGGAAAGGTATAAAGAAATGCTTAGGCGATGCCCCCAACACGGATATCCTGATTGGCTTCAGGTACAGTTATTCTATAATGGATTAAACCCCTCCACAAAGACAGTCCTTGACACATCAGCAGGAGGGAGTTTTCTTTCAAAAACAGTGACAGAAGCCAAAGACCTGCTTGAGGAAATGGCGGCAACAAGTTATCAATGGCCGACGGAGAGAGGAACAGTTACGAAGAAGGCTGGATTGTATGAACTAGATGAGTCAAGTTCACTGAAAGCGCAACTGGCATCTCTGACCAATGCTCTAAACAAATTAACGTCATCTGAGGTGGTTAAGTCCATTTCCACCTTAGCTGAAGGACATTCGAAGAAGGAAGGTCAAGATGTGGAAGAAGTTCAATACATAGGAAATAGATCATATACTCAAGGAGTACCGAACTTCTACCACCCCAGTCTGTGCAATCACGAGAACTTCTCATATGCGAATACGAAGAATGTTTTGCAGCCACCCCCAGGTTTTGCATCAACGAGTACTCCTGAAAAGAAAAATAATCTGGAGGAGATGGTGGCTTTATTCATCAAGGAACAAAGAATATTGAATGTGAGTCTCCAGACATCAGTAAACAACCACGACGCAGCTCTAAAGAATATGGAAGTGCAGATAGGTCAGATTGCTTCAGCAGTAAATGCCCTGCAGAAGGGAAAATTTCCAAGCGATACTGAGCCTAACCCGAAAGAGCAGTGTAAGATGGTGGTTCTAAGAAGTGGCAGAAGACTGGAGGACAGTTTAGAGAAGAAAAAGGAAGAAGAAAAGAGAAGGGATGAAGATGAAGGGGCTGAGGCACAAAAAGTCTCCTCTGAAAGGTTCCAACATCCTCCTAACTCTATTGAATTAAAATGTGATTTTTCTAACAGCTGTGCAGGTAAAAAAAGAAGAAGAGAAGCAGAATGACAAAGAAAAGATGACTGAGGAAGAAGTGGTTCCATGCAACCACCATGACAGAGGTTCGCATATTAGCCCGCCCAAGCGGAGGGGCGAATGTCCAACCTTTGATTACAGGGAGTTACCTTTTCCTCAGAGATTTAAAAATGTCAAATTAGATGAACAATTTCAAAAATTTTTAGAAATGTTTAAAAAGTTGACTGTGAATATTCCATTGGTAGAAGCTTTGTATAATATGCCAAATTATGGAAAATTCATGAAAGAAATGCTTTCTAAAAAGAAAAGTCTGAAAAAAGAAGTTTTTAATTTATCTGAGAGTAGCAGTATCATTATTTCTGGTAGGATACCCTCTAAGCAGAAAGATCCAGGGAGTTTTACTGTTCCCTGCACCATAGGAGAAGTATCCTTCGATAGGGCTTTGTGTGATTTAGGAGCAAGTATAAATTTGATGCCCTACTCTGTGTACAGGAAGATTGGTTTATCAGGTATGACAGACACTGACGTCACTCTCCAGCTTGCTGATAGATCGATTACCCACCCGATGGGTGTTGTGGAGGACGTGTTGGTGAAAGTCAACAAATTCATCTTTCCTGTAGATTTCGTAGTACTGGACATGAAGGAGGACAAAGAGGTGCCAATTATCTTAGGCAGACCTTTCCTAGCCACTGGTAAGGCTGAGATTAGCGTGCATACAGGTAAACTTACCTTGAACATTGATGATGAAAAAGTCGTGTTTAGTATTTTTGGCCAAGATGAATCTGTTTGTAGCTTGCATACATGTTTTTCTGTTGGGCCTGAATACTTGACTGATGATGATGAAGAGGTAGATTATAATCTTGGCCTAGGCTTAGGAGAAATGCTTGTTGATAATATGGATTTTGATCATGATGCATATATGGATAATCCTCTGTTTGAAAATGACTTGGATCTGCCTGACTTCGAAAATGAATTAGACTTGCCTGCTTGTGATAATGAAAGATCTGCTGTTGATGATTTACCTTCCTTTGAAAATGAATTGGAATTACCTGAAATGAATAATTTTGATGATGATATTGAATTGCCTGACATTGAGCATGATCGTAAAAGGCATAAAAAAGATTGCTCGATAGATAATTTTGAGTCTGACCATGATTACAGTGAATCTATTGAGTCTGATCTGGACATTCCTGAATGCATGAATCCTGACAATGTGAATACTTTCTTTTCATGTCCTGATGATGTGCATAGTATAGAATCTGATCCTGAAATTCTTGAATTCTTTAATTCTTCTGATGATGAGTCATATGATAGCTTAGTTGAATCATTTTTTAATTCTGAGTCTGAAGGATCTAATGAGCATGTAGATATTTTCTCCGATGAATGGACTGGCATGATTGATAGGCCACCCATAGATCCTAGACCAGTAGACATTATAACGCTTGATGACTCTGTTAACAATTGTTTTGAAAATAGAGATTTAGAAAAGAGATTTGATGCGGCTGATTATTTTCTGAAATGTTATTATGAGAATCTCTTTAGTGAAGATGGGCCAGGGGAAAGTTTTTTTTCTCCCCTGTTTGTAGTATGCAATTCGGTGCGTGATTTCTTGCAGGGCCCGGAGGATGATGAAAATTTTTATTTTGAGCCTCCGTAAGCGTGCCGAGCCTAGTCTAGCTAAAGACGTTAAAGAAAGCGCTGCTTGGGAGGCAACCCAAGGATTAAAGTAGTTAGTTGTTTTTGCGGTAAATAATTTTCTTTGCTCCGTGATCCAATTTTGTTTTGCAGGATCACCTTAGCAAATCCCAAAATTCCACATTTCCCATTTTTGGATCCAAAGGAAGAGGATGAAGCGCTCCTAGCTCAGGGAAGTCTCAGTATCCCTCTTTATGCTTTTCTGTTTTAAAACATTGGGGACAATGTTTAGTTTAAGTTTGGGGGGGAGGCTTCCGCTGTGTTGAGCATATTCAAATTCTGTTGGATGCATGAATAGATAGCCATGATAGCCAAGGATGTGATTTTTGAAATTTTGGGAGAAAAAGGTTTATATGATTGTGGAATCTGGGAGCACGGCAGAAATTGTGAAATTTTAAAATTTTTTGATACTTAGTTTTGATGTCTAAAGCATGCAATAGTCTTATCTAATGACGTCTTTGAAAATCTAGATTCTTATTATGGTTTTCAAAGTTGTTGTCACCCCGATAGGCTTAGTTTCTAATATCAGGAAGTTCATGCTTGATTGCTCTAAAGAACTAGGTAGGAAAAAATTTTATGCCTGCTGAGAGAAAAGCAAAAGCAACAAAAGAAAATGTGAGAAAAAGAAAATCTGTTGAAAAAGAATTTTTGCTTGCTCAAAAGAAAAAAGCCTAGGGGTAAAAAGAGCTACCTGCGGTGTGATCAGTTAGGCCAACCAAAGAATAAAATTCGGGTTAAGGGTCCCTGCACCGTAGTGTGAAAGCTAGTACCAATAGAAATCAAAATGCAAGTTTGGGGGAGGAGCAAAAGAAAAAGAAAAGAAAAAGAAAAATCATGTGAGAATTCTGCTCCCCCATGAAAAAAAGAAAAAGATGACAGGCACCCTAGTTACTTTTTTTTGCATGATAGAAGGACTCCGAAGTATTAGGGGCTCTTAGCCAGTGTAGGGGGAAAACAAATGGAGAAAGCCATAAGACTAATCTAGGTTAGTAAAAGAATCAATAGATAAGTCTTGAGCATGCTATTCATTAATCTTAAGTTCAAACTAGTTTAAGATTTCTTCAAGAGTATGCGGTGCTTGCTTATTCCACTTGCATGTTTTCCATTCGATCCTAAGAATTCCAAAATCATTGAGGGTTGAGCGATTCTATTTCATGCATCTTTAGAATTTATTTTGCTCGGGACTAGCAAAAGCTTAAGTTTGGGGGTGTGATAGCGAGCAGAAATGTCGCTATTTTAGCCTCAAATTATTAAGCTTTTTGGTGCTTTAATCGTGATTTTAATGAATATATTTATTGAATTTTGTTATTTTGTCTTTAGGAGCATAAATGATGATTTTGGGAGAAAAAGAGCCAAAATTGATGGAATTATAGCCCAAATCAAAGTATGAAGCATTTGGAAGCCCAAAGAAGGCATCCATGAAGAATAGTCCAAGAAAAATGAAGAAGAAGGCCCAAAAATCAGCCCAAAAGGAAGCTGATTTTTCTGGAAAATCTGGACAGCGTCGAGACGCTTAGCAAGGCAGCGTCGCGACGCTGCCCTTTCTTGTTGCCCAAGCCGCGTGCGCAGCAGCGTCGCGACGCTTGGCAAGGCAGCGTCGCGACGCTACCCCTTTTCCAGGCCTATAAATAGGCGCCCTTGGTGCCTCATTTGGATATCAATCATCAATCAATCATTTATCATTCATTCCTTTCTCTCCTAAGACTCCTTTTTTGGAGCCCCTCTCAAGGCTTTGAGCCTTTTTGAGAGGGTTCTTCTAGTGGGAATTTTTGGGGAATTTTGGGGAGCAATCTAGAGGCTCGAGGAGTAGTCAGCGGGGGCTCCAAGCGTCAGCAAGGGGTTTTTCGACGGTCAATTCCTTTTCCTTTATGCCTTTTAATATGCTTTCCCTTGTAATTACTGTGAATATTATGTGTAGCTAAACCCCAATTTGGGGTCTTGAAATGAAATGTTAGTGGAAATGTTGTTATAATTTCTTGTCTCTTGCCCATGTTCTAATTATTTGTATGGATGTGCTTAATGCTTTACTCAATCTGGCCAATTGCGTAATGATTCGATTCTTAATGGAAACTCGACGGAGAGAAATTAGGATAGATCATAATCCATGCAACTAGTTTAATTGCCCGTTGTGACACCGGGATTAGTTGATTAAACATAGATTCCTAAAATGAATCAGGGCGTAATCATTAATGATTTTTAATGGCGCTAAGGACACTTAGGTTGTTAAAATGAATTAATTGCAATTAGGGGAAACCGACAGGAGAACCTATGTGATTAACGGAGATTCTAGGTTTATAATTAGTTGGGCAATGAGATAGGATAATTATAGCAAGTATTTAAGCTAATCATTGATTTTCAAGACCCCTCTTCCCATTTCAAGAAAACTCTTTCTCCACATTTTATTTTTGATTGATCAAATTTGTTTTCATTAAGTCTTTTTAAATTCGAATTCTTTTTATCACATGAGCTTGGTCCCTAAATATTATTTCACCTAAGTATTTTCAGTGCTCAAGAGAATTTTAATTAATTGCTTAAGTTTCGCTTCACCTCCCTGTGGATTCGATACTCGGAATACTTCCGTTTTATATTACTTGTGGCCCGTGCACTTGCGGATCGACCAACAACTGGAGCAAACTGAGCAGCAAAATAATCAGGCTGAAAATCCTATCTTGATAGCGAACGATAGGACCAGAGTCATTCGAGCGTATATTGTCCCAATGTTTAATGAGTTGAATTCAGGGATTACACGTCCCCAAATCCAAGGGGCAAATTTTGAAATGAAACTGGTAATGTTTCAGATGTTGCAAACCGTGGGGCAATTCCATGGTTTGTCATCTGAAGATCCTCATTTACATCTTAAGTCTTTTCTAGGAGTTAGTGATTCTTTTGTAATTCAAGGAGTGCCTAGGGATGCCCTTAGATTAACTTTGTTCCCGTATTCTCTTAGAGATGGAGCAAAGGCATGGTTAAACTCTTTTGCTCCAGGATCAATTAGGACATGGGATGAGTTAGCTGAAAATTTTTTGAGTAAATATTTCCCACCTAATAGAAATGCTAAATTAAGAAGTGAAATAGTAGGGTTTAGGCAACTTGAAGATGAGACTTTTAGTGAGGCTTGGGAAAGGTTTAAGGAGCTTTTGCGAAAGTGTCCCCACCATGGTTTACCTCATTGTATTCAAATGGAAACATTTTACAATGGTTTAAATGGAGTAACCCAAGGTATGGTTGATGCTTCGGCTGGAGGGGCCCTTTCGGCAAAGACTTTTGATGAAGCTTATGAAATTTTAGAAAGAATATCGATTAATAGTTGTTAGTGGTCGGATGTTAGAGGCACAAATAAAAAGGTTAAGAGTGTATTAGAGGTTGATGGTGTGTCCACCATTAGGGCTGATCTTGTTATGATTGCTAATGCTCTTAAGAATGTGACAGTGATTAGTCATCAACACCCACCAGCTATGGAGCCTACTGCAGTGGTGAACCAAGTGGCAGAGGAAGCATGTGTCTATTGTGGTGAAAATCACAATTACGAGTTTTGCCCCAGCAATCCAACTTCTGTGTTTTTTGTAAGTAATCAGAGGAATAACCCTTACTCTAACTTTTATAATCCAGGTTGGCGCAACCACCCCAACTTTGCATGGAGAGGAAAAGGAAGTAATGTGCAAGCACAGCAAAAGGTGAACCAACCGGGATTGGCTAAAGCGCAGGTGATGCCCCAGCAAAATAAGCAAGCTTTGCCCCAGCAAAATTCGGGAAGTTCTCTTGAGGCGATGATGAAAGAATTTATGGCTCGTACAGATGCCGCAATTCAAAGTAATCAAGCTTCAATGAGAGCCCTAGAGTTGCAAGTGGGTCAGCTAGCTAGCGAGTTGAAGGCACGACCTCAAGGGAAACTTCCCTCGGATACTGAACACCTCAGAAGGGAAGGTAAGGAGCAGGTAAAGGCAGTAACTCTTAAGAGTGGTAAGCCACTAGAAGAGCCTAGAAAAACCAAGGATGTAGATAAAAATGGTGATAAAGATGTTATTGTTGAGAAAGAGTTGGAGTCTGGTCAGGGTGCTGGAGGCAGCAATAAAGATGCTGGAGCATCTGGTTCTGTTCCAGATGTGGAACCACCTTATGTGCCGCCCCCACCTTATGTACCACCTCTACCTTTTCCACAAAGGCAAAAGCCTAAGAGTCAGGATGGTTAATTTAAAAAGTTTTTAGAGATTCTTAAGCAATTGCATATAAATATCCCTTTAGTAGAAGCTATAGAGCAAATGCCTAATTATGCTAAATTTCTTAAGGATATTTTAACTAAAAAGAAGAGGTTAGGTGAGTTTAAAACTGTATCTCTTACTGAGGAATGTAGTGCTATTCTTAAGAATGGGCTACCACCCAAGGCTAAGGATCCAGGATCATTTACCATACTTGTATCTATAGGTGGAAAGGAATTAGGTAGAGCACTCTGTGATTTAGGTGCAAGCATTAACCTTATGCCTCTTTCGGTCTATCGAAAGTTAGGTATTAGTGAAGGTAGGCCTACCACAGTCACACTCCAATTAGCTGATAGGTCTATCACGTATCCAGAGGGTAAAATTGAGGATGTCTTAGTAAAGGTAGATAAATTCATATTTCCTGTTGATTTTATTATTTTAGACTATGAGGCTGATAAAGATGTCCCAATTATTCTAGGTCGTCCATTTTTGGCTACTGGAAGGACGTTAATAGATGTACAAAAAGGGGAATTAACGATGAGAGTCTGAAATGAGGAAGTGAAATTTAATGTGTTTAAAGCCATGAAATATCCAGACGAAATGGAGGATTGCTCCTTCATTAGGATTCTGGAGAGCATAGTTATTGAGACAACAATACAGGATTCGACTAGTAAGCATTCGGAAGAACATGGAGAGGTTAGTGTAGAGGATTTAGAGGTTTGTTTGTTAGAATGAAAAAAATGAAAAAGAGTTGTTTAGGTGTGAGCATGTTTTTTAGTCTTTAGATTTAGATCAAAGGAAAGCTCCTCCTATTAAGTCATCCCTGATTGAGGCACCTACTTTAGATTTGAAACCCTTGTTGGATCATCTAAAGTATGTGTATCTTGGGGAAGGAGAGACGTTGCCCATTATTGTTGCATCAGATTTAATGTCGGAGCATGAAGAGGCCTTAATAAAATTGCTGCAGCAATACCGCAAGGCTATAGGTTGGACATTGGATGACATTCAGGGAATTAGTCCATCTTTTTGTATCTACAGAATCACTCTAGAGGAGGGATCCTTTAGGAGTGTTGAGCAACAAAGAAGGCTTAACCCTGCAAAGAAAGAGGTTGTTAAAAAGGAGGTGATTAAATGGTTGGATGCTGGGATCATTTATCCAATTGCCGATAGAAATTGGGTGAGCCCTGTCCAATGTGTTCCTAAGAAAGGAGGTGTTACTGTGGTGAGCAATAAAGACAATGAGTTGATCCCAACCAGGACAGTAACTGGCTGGAGGGTTTGCATGGACTACAGGAGGCTTAATAAAGCTACCCGTAAGGACCATTTCCCTCTACCATTTATTGACCAGATGTTGGATAGGTTGGCTGGTCAGGCCTACTACTGTTTCTTAGATGGTTACTCTAGGTATAACCAGATTACTATTGCTCCTGAGGATCAGGAGAAAACCACTTTTACCTGCCCTTATGGGACGTTTGCTTTTAGGCGAATGCCTTTTGGCCTTTGCAATGCTCCAGCAACATTTCAGCGGTGTATGTTAGCAATTTTTTCTGATATGATTGAGTCCACTGTTGAGGTATTTATGGACAATTTTTTAGTGTTTGGAGGGTCTTTTCGGAGTTGTTTAGATAATTTAGGTCAGGTGTTAAAGAGATGTAAGGATACCCATCTAATTCTTAATTGGGAAAAATGTCACTTCATGGTGAAGGAGGGCATAGTGTTAGGTCATAGGATTTCTAAGAATGGTCTAAAAGTTGATAGAGCAAAAATAGAGGTTATTGAGAGACTAGAACCACCGAGTTCAGTGAAGGGAATTCGGAGTTTTTTAGGACATGCTGGATTTTATAGGAGGTTCAAAAAGGATTTTTCCAAAATCAGTAAACCTCTTTGTAACTTATTGTGTACTGATCATGTTTTCGACTTTAATGCAGATTGTAGGAAGGATTTTGAGACTTTAAAGGTTGCTTTAATCTCAGCACCCATTCTGTGTGCACCTAATTGGAATATACCATTTGAGGTAATGTGTGATGCAAGTGATGCTACGGTAGGTGCTATGCTGGGGAAAAAGCAGGGCAAATTTATCCATCCTATATATTATGCAAGCAAGGTTTTAAATGAAGCACAAGTTAACTATACAACTACTGAAAAGGAGTTGCTAGCTGTTGTGTTTGCTTTTGAAAAATTCCGGCCATATTTGGTTGGATCCAAAGTCACGGTGTTCACGGATCATGCAGCAATAAGGTATTTAATGTCTAAGAAAGATGCAAAACCTAGACTAATTCGTTGTGTTTTATTATTGCAGGAATTCGACTTGGAGATAAAAGATAAAAAGGGATCAGAGAATGTCATTGCAGATCATTTTCCGCGTCTTGATCCATCATCATCTTTGCTGGAGCAATCTGCCATTTCAGATGCTTTTCCAGATGAACAACTTTTTGCTGTTGGGGTAAAGGTAGTCAGGGATGTCCCTTGGTATGCTGATATTGCCAACTTTTTGGTAAAGGGAGTCACTCCTATTGACATGGATTGGAGGCAGAAGAAAAAGTTTAAGCATGATGCAAAATTTTTCTATTGGAATGAGCCATTTATGTATAAGCAATGCTCTGACGGTATTATTCGCAGGTGTGTTTCAGGTGTTGAAGCAAAGAAAATCCTGGAGCAATGTCACTCTTCGCCATATGGAGGTCACTTCAGCGGTCAGAGGACAACTATGAGGATTTTACATTGTGGATTTTTCTGGCCTACCTTATTCAAGGATGCCCATTGGTTTTACAAGCAATGTGATGCTTGCCAAAGGAGAGGAAACTTGGGGTCTAAAGATGAAATGCCTCTTACTTACGTTTTAGAAGTTTAATTATTCGATGTATGGGATATTTATTTTATGGGGCCATTTCCCCCTTCTAATGGCAATGTTTTTATCTTATTGACAGTTGATTACGTGTCTAAGTGGGTTGAGGTCATTGCATGCCATCAGAGTGATGCCAAGACAGTTGCAAAGTTTTTTCAATCGCACATCTTTGCTCGGTTTGGGACACCTAGGGCTCTAGTAAGTGATAAGGGTACACATTTTGTTAATAATATCTTAACTAAGCTTTTAGCTAAGTATGGGATTAAGCATAGGATAGCTACCCCTTATCACCCACAAGCAAATGGTCAAGCTGAAATTAGTAATAGGGAAATAAAATCTATTCTAGAGAAAATAGTCCATCCATCTAGAAAGGATTGGTCTTTTAGGTTGGATGAGGCTCTTTGGGATTATAGGACAGGCTATAAGACTCCTCTAGGTATGTCTCCCTATAGGTTAGTATATGGGAAAGCTTTCCATTTACCACTAGAGCTAGAGCATAAAACGTTTTGGGCTTTGAAAAAGTTAAATTTTGATCTGAGTCGTGCAGGAGCAATAAGAATGCTGCAGCTTGATGAATTAGAGGAATTTCGCCAATTTTCTTATGAGAATGCGAAAATGTATAAAGAAAAGACTAAGTTGTGACATGACAAGAAAATAAAATCTAAGGAGTTTGTGAAGGGTCAGAAAGTCTTGCTTTATAATTCTAGATTGAAATTATTTCCTGGGAAACTAAAATCTAAATGGTCAGGACCGTTTATTGTGATTGAGGTTTTCCCCCATGGAGCAATTACTTTGCAGGATGAAAAAGATGGGAGAGTGTTCAAGGTGAATGGACAGCGTGTGAAGCATTATTGGGGTGAGGAGTTTCAGTCGAAATTGTAGGGATTAATAACCCTAGGCAGCGGAAGACGTCAGAGACTTTTTCGAATAAAAACGCCGATTGGGAAACCAATACGACGACAAAACAAAAATACAGCAGAAAATTAAATAATCATGCTGTAAAATTGATATAAAACATGCTTTAAACCATAAAAAATAAATTCGATCTCATCTAAAAATGGATCCTATCGATCCTAGTTCAAGAACGACTTACCCTTGTAGAAATTCTTGAACGTTTCGCCTTTTCCTTTGATTTTTGCAGAAAATTCCAGCAACCAAAAGAGCCTTGATCTTGCTGAAAATTACCCCTGAACACCACCAAGCAATCACACCGGTATTCTCGAACAGGATTTTGCGTTGAGAGCTTGTGGGAACAAAAACTCTAAGAATCAATTGGAGGATCTTCTTTCTATCAATCTCAGAGAGGGAGAAATCGAGAAAGCTTGAGAGAGAGAGCCTGCGTGAATGTGGGATACTGAAAACTGAATGAAGACCCATCCCTTTTACCTATCGATTAGGAGAGGGAAATTAGGGTCACCTCACGCATCATCAGGTAACTGCACAATCAGTTACCTGATATTAATTATAAATTCAAAATTCAAAATTTAAATTATAATTAATCAAATTTTAATTAATCAATATTAATTAAAACAACATTAATTTAAATCTTATTTAAATTAATATTCATGTTTAACCTATAGTTTAATTAAATCAAATTTAATTAAACGTAATGAATTAATTAATTCAAAATTAATTAATTTAAAATAATAAAATTGAATATCACATATTCAATTATTATTCTCTCTCATAAAACTATAGTATTAATATACATCCCATGCACATTAATTATAACCTATAGTTTTAATACGAATCAAATTCATACTTTTGCTTAACATTCGAACACCTTCGAATATTCAATCCTTCCTTAGAATTTTACCTCAACGCCCTAAATGAGCTACCGGTGGGACCTAATGGACCTACAAATAAGAAGCTCCAACGATATGAGATTAGTTGGCTAAACTCATTAACCAAGTTAATCAATATTCGTCAACTGTGGTTCACTCCACTAAAGAACCACAGCTGCACTCTTCTCACTGCAGATATATTTCTGTGTCCACGGATATCGACCGTCAACAGCAAGTTAGCCCTTCACGTGTGTTCGTACCCCAGCTAGGTCAAATTACCGTTTTACCCCTGGGCTACCTCTTGGTCCTTAAGTACCAGTGCTCCTCTAGTGAACAACCTGTTTGTGGTCCAACCAGCAAACAGAAATCCCTCTCGTGTCATAAAGAGGGTACGACCCATTGTTCAAGACCCGGAGACACCACTTAAGAGAACACACCTCTACTTACCCTAATATCGGGAAGGAGTGAATTCCATCTTGTAGGACTACGTTCCCAGCTCCCCACTCGGTCTTGTCCCCAAAATGGTAGGCTTATTGAGTTGGCGAACATGCCACTCTCACCCGTACAAATCAAAGGACAATCCCTCATGGACAGGAGTCCATAATCCACTCAGGATTAAGGCCAAGTTGCCTAGGTCATCCTAGTGAAATAGAAACCGAGCTAACTAATGGTGTTACAGTTAGTGGTAAACTATTTCGCGGTCCGGTCTTTGTGCAAACTCATTGCACATGATACCCCCACTCGCATGTCAACTACATCAACGCGTTGGTGAAGGTGTACATATTACACATGCGGAAGCAATTGAAGATCGAAAGCACTTAAGACATTCAATTTTACTCCTAAAGCATGCATGTTCTAGAAAAGACAAAATAGAGAGTTTAGAAAACACCAACCTTTGTAGCTCACTTATGTTGAACTCCTTGTGGTGTTTGCCTCTCCTATGCTCCTTGGACAACCTCTAGAGTCTTCCCTACTATACTCTGGACCAAGAACGACTTGTGGGAGTCTATATAAGATAGGGAATGGGAAAGGAATGCTTGAAGCATCAAACAATGGAGAAGAATGAGAGATGAGAGAACTTTGAGTCCAAATTCCAGCAGCATAACATTAAGGAAAATGGCTCTCTTATGTTTGAATATGATTCAAACTCCTTTTAAAGACATTCTCCATGCAAAGCCAAGCCTCAAGACACAAGACACATGGTGTATTTGCAAGCTCAAGTGGATTCTAGGTGTACATTACACAAGACATGCAACAATGCATGAGTGAGTTGTCTTTCCACTTTGAATGATCATGCATTAAGTGGATTTCCAACTAAATCCACTAAATTCAAATTGAAATCAAATTTCAAGCTTGCAAATTACCCCCAATTTCAATTCTAAATTGAAATTGATTGCTTGGTAATTAATTTGAAAATTTTCAAATTAATTTTGATATGATTAATCTTTGTTATCTTGTGCAATTCCATATATATGATTCCTAATACATATATATATAGTATTCAAAACACTTTTAAAAACTTCATCTCTCATTTTCTAATTTAATTCATAATTAAATTATTGTGTCAAACACAATTTACGATAATACCCTTTTTCTCGATTTTGAACGATTCAAAGCTTCCTATCTTTTGTTCTAGGCTTAATTCCGATATGAGCTAGTAGGGGGACCTAATGGACCTATAGATCATGAGCTCCAACGATTCGAGGCTAACCGACTAATCTCATTGTCCAACCTAGCCAACATTAGTTAACTATCGGGACACTCCACTATAGCCCGATAGTTGCACTCCCCTCACTATAGATATATTTCCGTCCACTTGATTTAACCATGATTAGTAAGTCGATCCTTCACAGGTTGTTCGTAGCTATAGCTAGGTCAATAAGCCGTTTTACCCCTATAGTACTTCTAGTTCCTTAAGTCCCACTGATCCTCTAATGAACAATTGGTTTATGGTCCAACCAATAAACCGAGTCCCTCTTGGGCCAATGAGAGGGCGGGATCCCTTTGTTCAAGCCCCGGAGTCAGCACTTAAGGGAACAACCTCTCTACTATCCCTTATTCGGGTAGGAGTGAATTCCTTCTTGCACGACTATGTCCCCAGCTATCTACCCGTTCCTATCCCTGAAATGGGAGGCTTATTGAGTCGGCGATACTGAGCCACTCTCACCTATGCAGATCTAAGGATAAGCTCGAATAAACAGGAGTTCATAGTTAGCTCAGGATTAAGATCGAGTTACCTAGGTCATCACATGAAATAGTCAGTCTCATTAGTAAACGGTGTTATAAAGCGAGAGCGACTTATTTCTCGGTCCTGGTCTTATGCAAACTCATTGCATAGGACGCCCCCACTCGCATGTCTCTACATGGACGATTTAGGATCACATCGTCTACACCATCTATAAAGTGGACCGCGTCTCATAGTGTCTCCAGAATAAGGTACCCAACCCTATTCCTATACTATAGACCGTTTTGGCTATTACTCAAGCTTGATCCACTTTTATGTCTCTACATAAAGCTCAAGTGTTCATCCTATAGCCATGGATCTTAGTTTATTGGATTTGGGTTATTATATGTGCAATTTAATTTATTCAGTAATGACTTTTACTGAATCAATCTCGATAACACCTTTATCGAATAAGTATATAATTCGTTTAACATTCACTATCTACGAGTTTTAGGGCACCAATCCCAACAATCTCCCACTTGAACTAAAACTCTAGTTTAGTGGGATGTACTATAATCTATAACAGCAGTGGATGAATAAATACTTGTATTAATAACGGAGTAAAAATACAATAAACTAGGGCATCTAAATACCCAGTATACTAAGGTATCGATATACCGGTTACAATTCTCCCACTTGACCTAGATTATTTCTCATACATATTTTGCAGACCTAGACCTTCTAGATGACTCTCGAACACTTTAGCCGTGAAAGCCTTCGTGAATGGATCAGCAATGTTGTACTCCGACGCTATCTTCGTGACGATCACGTCTCCTCGGTGCACAATCTCCCTAATGAGATGGTATTTCCTTTCGATGTGCTTGCCTCTCTTATGGCTGCGAGGTTCCTTTGAGTTTGCAACTGCGCCACTATTATCACAATACAAGGTGATAGGCAGATGCATATTTGGAACGACTTCCAAGTCAGTTAGGAACTTCCTGAGCCATACTGCCTCTTTTGCTGCTTCGCAAGCGACTACATATTCGACCTCCATGGTCGAGTCTGCAATGCATCCTTGCTTGATGTTGCGCCATACTATTGCTCCTCCATTTAGAGTGAATACTGACCCCGATGTAGATTTCCTCGAATCTTTATCGGTTTGAAAGTCAGAATCAGTGTATCCTATAAGGATCAAATCCTTCGAACCATACACGAGCATATAATCCCTCGTTCTCCTTAGATATTTGAGGATACTTTTAACGGTTGTCCAGTGATCAAATCCTGGATTGGATTGATATCTACTGACTATCCCTACTGCATAACAAATGTCAGGCCTTGTGCACAACATGGCATACATTAGGCTACCTACTGCAGAGGCATAAGGAAAACATCTCATGTCCTCAACTTCTTGAAGTGTCTGAGGACACTGTTCCTTAGACAAGTTAATTCCGTGCCTAAAAGGTAATAGTCCTTTCTTGGAATTTTGCATTTTATATCTAACCAACAATTTGTCGATATAAGACGCTTGAGACAGGGCTAGCGTTTTGTTCTTTCGGTTTCGAACAATTTGGATTCCTAGAACAAATTGTGCCTCACCTAAATCTTTCATTTGGAATTGAGTTGCTAGCCATAGTTTAATGTCAGTTAGATATGAAGGGAATAAAAGTCCCCACGCAGCGGAAGCGCATCGATTGGACCTTACGCCGTATATTAATTAACATTTAAATACCGTTACGATAACTCAAACAAAACTTTAAACAACCTTTAAAGCCGCTGTAAAATTGGTTTAAACATGCTAAAATAAATCTAAATTTATTTTAAAAACTTTTCTAAAGAAAAGAGGAAGAACCGTTACAAACCTCCGTTGTAGACTTGACCGTTCTTCGCCAACGACGCTCCACGAACGAAAACGCAGCAGCCGCTTTAAGGTTTTCTTCGCTGGAAATTCTTCTTTGATTGACACAATCACCACAGAGGTTACACCGGTATGTCTCTAAGTCTAGGAGGCAAAAGACTTGTGGGAGTCTTTCTCTAAGAGGGAGGCTAGAGAAAATTCTAGGTCTTGTCTTGCAAGAGTGTCAAGTGTCATGACCAATTAGGTCTAGTGTTCTATTTATAGAAGAGAGACCATGAATAAAATATTCAATTAAATCAATCTTTTCCATAATTGATTCAATCTTATTCCTTAATTAATCAATCGTGATCAATCAATTCCATAATTGATTAATCTTTTCCACAAATGACTAATTACTTCCATAAGTGATTAGATCATTTCCATAAATGATTAATCACTTCCTTAAGTGATTAATTATTTCCATAATTGATTAATTCCCGGTTAATGAATTCTTTAATTAATTAGCCACCAATTAAATATCACATATTTAATTCCCGGCCTTGAATTAATTAATTTGTCCAAACACATTTTAGGCCTTAAATTAATTAATTCATTATTTTGAACTCTTTCAAACTTCCATAAATTTATATTTGAACTTTTCAAATATTAATTTCTCTCATAATAATATATCAATATATATTATATTTGTTTCCCTTAATAAATTGAACATTTTCAATTTACTTTTATTACTTAGTTGCCTCAAATTACTTTACGAGCTACCAGTGGGACCTAATGGACCTGCAGATTAGAAGCTCCAACGATGTGAGATTAATTGGTCAAACTCATTAACCACATTAATCAATATTCGTTAACTGTGTGTACATTCCACTATAGACTCACAGTTGCACTCTTCTCACTGCAGACATATTTTCTGTGTCCACGGATCTAGACCAATATCGACCAGTTAGTCCTTCACGAGTGTCCGTAATACCAGCTGGGTCAAATTACCGTTTTACCCCTGGGTTACCTCTATTTCCTTAAGTACCAATTCTCCTTTAATGAACAACCTGTTTGTGGTCCAACCATCAAACAGAAAACCCTCTCGTGCCATTGAGAGGGTAGGGCCCTTTGTTCAAGACTCGGAGTAACCACTTAAGGGAACACTCATCTGCTTCCCTAAAGTCGGGAAGGAGTGAATTCCATCTTGTACGATTATGTTCCCAGCTCCCCATTCGGTCTTGTCCCCAAAGTGGTAGGCTTATTGAGTCGGCGTATTGGCCACTCTCACCCATACAAATCAAAGGATAATCTCTCATGAGCAGGAGTCCATAATCAACTCAGGATTAAGACTAAGTTGTCTAGGTCGTCCTAGTGAAATAGAGAACCAACTAGTTAACGGTGTTATAACCAGTGGTTACTATTTCGCGGTCCGGTCTTATGCAAACTCATTGCATAGGATACCCCCACTTGCATGTCTCCTACACGAACGCGTTGGATCGCAACGTTTGTATCAAATACAAAGTGGGTCGTATCCATAGTGTCACCAGGATAAGGCACCCAGTCTTATCCCTATACTATAGACCCTTTAGGCTGTTTCTTGAACAATGATCCCATATGTCACTACATATAGTTCAAGACTCATATTACAGCCTTGGATGTCTAGTTTATTGGATTAGGGTTATTATTAGGCAAAGACAAATATAAAATATAAAATAACTAATAACAATTAATGAAAAAATATATCAATATTATTTCATTAATATCTGGTCAACGGTTACATTCACTATCTACGAGTTTTAGGGCATAAAACCCAACAAACTCCCACTTGAACTAAAACACTAGTTAGTGGGATGTAAATGCAATAATCTAAAGCTGGAAATGTCATGTATATTAATACAATGAACTAGGGCATCCTTATACCCATTACACATTTCTCCCACTTGCCCTAGATTAGATGGCATACATATCTCGTAAACCTAGACCCTCAAACACTTTAGCCATGAGAGCCTTCGTAAATGGATCAACGATGTTGTGTTCTGAGGCGATCTTAGTGACAATCACATCTCCTCTTTGCACAATCTCCCGTATCAGGTGATACTTCCTCTCGATGTGTTTACCCCGTTTGTGGCTTCGAGGTTCTTTTGAGTTGGCTACAGCCCCACTATTGTCACAATATAGTGTTATGGGCACGTTCATATTTGGAACCACTTCCAAATCAGTCAAGAACTTTCTGAGCCATACTGCCTCCTTAGCTGCTTCGCAAGCTGCTACATACTTAGCCTCCATGGTTGAGTCTGCTATGCATCCTTGTTTGATGCTTCTCCACACTATTGCTCCTCCATTGAGGGTGAATACTGACCCTGATGTGGATTTCCTTGAATCCTTATCAGCTTGAAAGTTAGAGTCAGTGTATCCAGTAAGAATCAAATCCTTAGCTCCATACACAAGCATGTAGTCCCTCGTTCTCCGAAGATACTTGAGGATATTCTTAACCGCTCCCCAGTGGTCCAACCCTGGATTAGACTGATACCTACTGACTACTCCCACTGCATAACATATGTCAGGCCTAGTGCAGAGCATAGCATACATTAAGCTGCCCACAGCTGAGGCGTAGGGAATGTGTCTCATGTTCTCAATTTCTTGAGGTGTCTTAGGAGACTGTTCCTTAGACAGGTGTACCCCATGTCTGAAGGGTAGTAGTCCCTTTTTGGAGTTTTGCATCGAATATCGAGACAACATCTTGTCAATATACGTTGCTTGAGACATAGCTAGCGTTTTGTTCTTACGATCCCTAATGATTTGGATTCCCAGAACATATTGAGCCTCTCACAGATCTTTCATTTGGAATTGGGCTGCCAGCCATTTCTTAATGTCAGTGAGGTATCCTACATCATTCCCAATGAGTAGGATATCGTCTACATAAAGTATTAGAAAAGCTACTTTCATTTTGTTGACTTTCTTGTACACACAAGGCTCATCAACGTTTTGGTCAAAGCCAAAAGATTTGATTGCAGTATCAAATCTAATGTTCCATGATCTGGACACTTGTTTCAATCCATAAATGGATCGATTGAGCTTATAAACCTTTTGTCCCTGACCTTGGGCTATGAACCCTTTGGGTTGAGACATAAAGATATTCTCTTCAAGATTACCATTCAGAAAGGCAGTCTTAACGTCCATTTGCCATATTTCATAGTCATAATATGTGGCTATGGATAAGAGAATTCTTATGGACTTTAACATGGCTACAGGAGAAAAGGTTTCTTCATAGTCAACCCCTTCCTTTTGGGTATAACCCTTTGCCACCAGTCTAGCTTTGAAGGTATGTACCTTTCCAGCTGCATCTCTTTTTCTCTTATAGATCCATTTGCACCCTATGGGTTTTACCCCATTTGGTAGATCTGTAAGTTCCCATACAGAATTGGAGTACATTGACTCCATTTCCAGGTTCATGGCTTTGACCCATTCATCCTTATCTTTGTCATTCATTGCCTGTCGATAGGACAATGGATCCTCAATGCCATCATTAGGTATGACAACCTGAGTTTCAGTTAAACCCAAGTAGCGGTCAGGTTGTAATACAACTCTCCCACTGCGTCGAGGCATTCCCAACGTTTGAGATGGACGGGATGGATCTGAAGAACTAGTTCCTTCATCAACCCTTGTTGAAGGTCCAACTTCATCAACAACTCTTGATGATTCTTCAGTAGCTTCTCCTAATATTATTTTGCTGCGTGGTTTATGATCTCTCATGTGGTCTTCCTCTAAGAAAGTGGCGTTTGTCGATACAATCACCTTATTTTCTTGTGGGTCGTAGAAATAACCACCTCTCGTTTCTTTAGGGTAACCAACAAATTGGCACAGTTTTGAACGAGGTTCCAGTTTCTTAGGATTTGTCACAAGCACGTGTGCTGGACAACCCCAGATGCGAAAGTGATGCAAACTAGGTTTACGCCCCTTCCATAATTCGAAAGGTGTTTCAGAAACACTTTTCGAGGGAACATTGTTCAAGATGTATACTGCAGTCTCTACTGCATACCATCAAAACGAGCTAGGCAATTGAGCATAGCTCATCATTGATCGAACCATGTCCAACAAGGTTCTATTTCTCCTTTCTGACACACCATTCTGTTGAGGTGTACCAGGGGCTGAGAGTTGAGATTGGATTCCATGTTCTATCATATAATCCTGGAATATTTGATCCATATACTCCCCTCCTCGATCAGATCGAAGTACTTTAATAGATTTACCTAATAGGTTTTCAACTTCAGCCTTAAACTCCTTGAACTTTTCAAGGGCTTCAGACTTATGTCCTATTAGGTACAAGTAACCATATCTTGAATAATCATCTATAAAAGAGATGAAATATTCGTACCCTCCTCGAGTTTTTACATTCATTGGACCACACAGATCCGAATGTATTAACTCTAAGGGTTCTTTGGCTCTGTAACCTTTTCCAGTAAAGGGTCTCTTGGTCATTTTTCCCTCGAGACAAGATTCACAAGGTGGTAGTGAATCATCTTCTAACTTGCTTAGAAGTCCATTCTTTACCAAACGACCGATCCTATCGATGTTTATATGACCAAGTCTGAGATGCCAAAGATGAGTATTGTTACTTGATGGAGAAATCTTTTGCCTTTTTCTTTGAGTTTCAGCAGTTTTAAATAATTCGTGATTTAAAAGTGCTTTGTTTTCGGTTGGTCTTAAAACGTACAAGTTATTTTCCAATCTGGCTGAACAAATAAGTACACCATTTTTATAAATGAACGCTTCATTCATATCAAAAGTAACTGTATACGATTGTTCAATCAAACATGAAATAGAAATTAAGTTCCTCTTAATCTTGGGAACGATTAACAAACTTTCTAAAAGTAAGAATCTATTTCTAAAAAATAACTTCACAGCTCCCACTGCTTTAGCTGATATGACTTCTCCAGTTCCGACCGTGAGTGTCATTTCCCCATCGTTCAACTACCGAAAGGAACTATTTTCCTGAAAAGAAGAGCAAACATGATTAGTTGCTCCTGAATCAAGTATCCAGGTAAACTCATCATGTTCTACCAGGCATGTTTCTAAAACAAGTAAATCAAATTTACCTTCCTTTTCCTTCTTTTTCTCAGCAAGGTACTTTGGGCAGTTTCTCTTCCAATGTCCATCTACATTGCAGTGAAAACACTTGCCCTTATCTGCCACAACTTTCGCTTTTCCCTTGCTTTTAGCAGCAGTACTGGGAGCTTTCCCCTTGTTTCCTTTCTTCTTCTGAGTTTTCTTTGAAGAAGTGGCTACAGATTTAGTTCCAGAGGATGAACCCTTCTCGAACTTTCTTTTAGAGTGGACAACGTTTGCCTCTCCTTCTATCTGTCCCTTATTCTTAAGAAGAGACTGATAGAGTTGTAGCTCATTCAGGAGGCTAGTCAGGTTGAATGTTATTTTATTCAACATTGCATTGCTTCGAAACTGTAGAAAACTCTTTGGAAGAGATTCTAAGATGAATGCAACCTGACTACGCTCATCTATGACCGCCCCGTTTGCCTCTGCCACGTTGAATTGGACCATCATATCCAGGACATGCTCCCGAACAGACGTGCCCTCTTTCATGCGACAGCTATAAACGTATTTGAGAGCGGCATGGTGGAGTTGGTAGGACGGTTGTCCAAACATCTCCTGGAGAGAGTTCATAATCTCCCTCGCTGTTACCATGCTCTCATGCCTTTTAGCCAAAACTTCAGATAAGCTGGCAAAGATATAGACGCGAGTCTTATCATTGGCCTTTGTCCAACGGTCATAAGCATCCTTAACTGCCTGGGATGCATTACGAGCAGGGGCTAGAGGACAATCCTCCATTAAGACGAACCACAGATCATCGACAACAAGAATCGTATTCAGGTTCGACTTCCACGTAGCATAATTTTCGCTGGTTAATTTCTCATTTTTAAGCAGAGAGACAATTGAGGAAGACATTGCTGAAATTTAAACAAACAATGACCGTATTAGTTATCTTTGCCTTAACCCATCATACAAGCAAACAATTGCACACAATCCAATCAATTTAGCAAAACAGACAATCACAGAACCCTAAAACTATCGATTCAGTTTTGCAACGATGTTTCAGAGGTTTAGAATGTCAGCCACCGAAGGGTGATCAGGCACTCCTCCTTTGAAATGAGACACCTCTCAGCTAATTCTAATTCCAGAATAACTCATATTCCTATGACCAGGCCCTCCGAAGGGATGGTTGCGCCAGGACAACCTGCAGGCGGATCATAGGACTCTCATGGTGTGAACTATGGGCGGAGACCGAGGGATACGTTGACACGTGTCCCGCTCCCACTTACTCTAGACATTTTTCCCATCCACCTTGATATTGATCCATGCAAACACTTTCCGAAGGGAGGCCGCTCCTAAGGCGACTCGAAGCCGAGCATGAATCTCACGTTGTGAATATAGGGACGTAGGAGAAAAACTTGATTTAAATCTCGTTTTGTAATTTTTCTCCCACTGAAAATGTCCTAAGGTTAATATAGGGTTGCTTAACTTAGATAGTATTCGGCTAAGTCAATCTATCTAAGTCTGATCCTATTATAACAATTATGGAAAGGATTCAACTGCAATCTTTTGGGTGAATTAAACTTCTTTTAATAAACCCAACATTGCAAGTCAACATTACTATGGTTAATTCAACTCAATGTTCGGGTCAGTTCCCAGGTAGGAGGTGTTCCGTAAACCGTCAACTTAAATACCCCCAGCCTTAGACAGAACTTTACCGAGAGAGTTCCCTTATAACCTCAGTAATGTAAGGTCTTTACTCTAAAGATCTAGGTGCATTAAACACTTTTAATAAACCCAGTGACATTGCATGCTAACATTTAACTATGATTAATTCAACTCCGGTGTCCAGGTCAGTTCCCAGGTAGGAGGTGTTCCGTAAACCGTCAACTTAAATACCCTCAGCCTTAGACAGAACATTACCAGTGGAGTTCCCTTATAATCATAGCAATGTTTTTCCTACTTAGTCAATTAAAACTATTTTTAATCTTAAGTAAGAAAAGATTCTAATCTTATTAGAAACTGATCTAGATCTAATTAATTTTAAACAATTTAAAATTAATCCAATTTATCCTATGATCTTATGTTTGCATGCAAATCTTGATTATAGATTGACGGTTTCTAATCATTAATATAAAAGAACTATTTCAATTTTTAATGATTAATCCTATAATCAAGAATCTATGGTTTAATTCATTCAACAATCTCATTCAAATTAAAAATTAAACCACATCAATTGCATGAATATTATAACAATTATATTATTAACTATGGATGTTTCATGCTTCATGCAATTTTGATTTTCTTTTATTATAACAATTATAAACCAATCAAGAAAATCAATCAAGCATGCTTCATTCATCACATTAAACATAACTATTTATATTTAATTTAAGTAATGACATGCTTCATGCTTTCTAATTTTTCATATAATTAACATACACTTATATTAAAAATATGAAAATAAATCCATGCATTTAAACATACATTATAACATTTTATAATATATAAAATGCATGAGCATGTTTATAACCTAAGGTGGGATTAAATATTCTATATGACATCCATAAAGCATATAAATAGCAATTGAACCGGTTAATTTTGGCCCCTAGGATAAAATAAAGCATTAAATTACATTAATTTAGCTAAATTCTATCCTAAAAAATCTATGTACAGCTCCGAAATTGGTCTAGACAACACGAACCGCCCCGAACCACCTCGAACCGGCCTCCAAAATCACGAACCATGGCAAAAATTGGCTGAACCGGACCAAATAGGTCCCAGCCCAGCCGAACCGGTCCGAACCGGACCGGTCATGCCTTGAACCGCGCCTTTTGAAACCCTAGGTCGCGCCTCCATCGTGACAGCGTCTCGACGCTGTGATGATAGCATCTCGACGCTGTGCGTTTTCCTTATCTGGCGCCTGCGTAATCGAGACAGCGTCGAGACGCTGTTGAGGTAGCGTCCCGACGCTGTGTGCTTTCCATACCGAGCGCCTTCGGTATCGAGACAGCGTCGAGATGCTGTTGAAGTAGCGTCCCGACGCTGTTGCGTATAGAGGCAGAATCTGGGCAAAACAGCAACGATTTCTTCGGTTTTTGCCTCGATTTCAGCGGCGATTGCTCCGATTTTCATCTCATAAAAACCTATTCTAGACCTGGACTTACATAGGACTCGATGTTACATAAAATACCCGAAACACCGGGCCTTACATGATCAAAATCACATAAAAATAAAATCTATGGCCATAAAATTAACCCAAACAGTTCAATGCAAACCGAACATACATTATGCATAAATCCCACCTATTAGAGCCTATCGCAACTTTAAAAATTAATTAATAGGGACAACGATGGCTCTGATGCCGATTGAAGGGAATAAAAGTCCCCACGCAGCGGAAGCGCATCGATTGGACCTTACACCGTATATTAATTAACATTTAAATACCGTTACGATAACTCAAACAAAACTTTAAACAACCTTTAAAGCCGCTGTAAAATTGGTTTAAACACTACAGGAAAAATCACATACGGTAGCATTGAAAAAATGCTATTGTAAGGCTACGATAGCGTTTTATGAAACGCTGTCGTAGCCCATGTTATTGAAAGTCTGAGACTTTTAATAGCGTTTTTTTCCCGCTATCAAAATCGCTGTAGAAAGTCTATTTTTATTGCGTTATTTTAATGTTATGGAAACTTTTCATAGCGTTGGAAAAAACGCTATGATTTCTCTTTAATAGCGTTTTGTATAGCTGTGAAAAAATGCTATAAAAGACATATTATAGCGTTTTTACCACGTTGTTGTAGCCGATGTTATCGAAAGTCTCTAACTTTTTATACCGTTTTTTCAACGCTATTGAAAACGCTATAAAAAATCTATTTTTATTGCGTTATTTTAATGTCATGAAAACTTTTCATAACATTGAAAAAACGCTATGATTTCTCTTTAATAACATTTTTTCATAGCCATGAAATAATGCTATAAAAGACATATCATAGCGTTTTTAGGCATGCTGTCATAGCCAATGTTATTGAAAGTCCCTGACTTTTCATAGCATTTTTTCAATGCAATAGAAAGAGCTATAAAAAAAGTTCATTTTTTATTTCATAATTTTAATGTTATTAAAACTTTTCATAGCTTTAGTAATTACTAGAAATTATTTTTGATAAAATTTACTTCAAGTGCTCATTCTTAGCTAAATTCACACAAGAAATAATTCATAACACATTAAATACCATGATTTCCTTTCATAATTGAAATTTCATAATCTATTTACATTACATAATAAAGCATTCAATAGTTTCCTAGAATAAAGAAGTTATCCAAATGATACAAGATGAAGTACATTGGATATAATTTCCAACAATATATACTAGTTCATAAAATACAAAAAGATTGCCAACTAGTCCATAAGCCAATGAAGACCTCAAAAATATCACCGACGAGTCCATAGTCAGCAACCTGCAAAATAGAGTTCACCTTCCTCTATTTGAATTCTTGATGGGAGAGGATTATTCTAAAAGTTCACCTTCCCTACATCCTTTGAGCAGCTTCATTGGCAAGGAGCTTCTCCTTTACTTTGGTTCTAGCCAATGACTTAGAACCCATGATTCCGCCACCCCACAACTTCATATACTTGTCATTGAAGTTTCCTTTGCAAATAGAACACAACAGCTCATTCTCACTCAAATCCCTTATCCATGGTATGAATAAGCAATATGTTGACATGGATGTACTGAAAATTTATTATGTTTATCGACCAAATCACAAAACTAGAAATTATTTAGGAACTTCACTTACAAGACGACAAGGGCCTGCATCAATCCAATGACATCTGAAATCCAGTAATGATCTGTAACGAGGAGAGAATACAACTGATTAAAACCGCATGAGATACTGAGAGAAGTCAATTAAAGAGGTAAAAAACACTTGAGTCAAGGAATTCTAATGTGACAAAATCACACAAGTTCAAAGGAGTCTCACAATGTGGCCACTTGAAGAAATCCAATGTTATATGGAATCTCCCCTTAGATCTGGTTGTAGGATATATCCCTAAAGAAATATACAAGAAAGACTAATAAAGATATCACAATTGGATTATGTGAAGAAACAACAAACATACATCAGAGAAAAATAAGTTGAAATAACTATGAAGCAATAATAACCTTTAACATAATTTAACAAGTGGCCACTGTGCCAAACAGAGGATAATCTACTTCTAAAGGAAAGAGGGAGAGAGAGTCAAAGAGAATAATAACTCTACCGAACTGCGATATGGTTCTTTGCTTCAAACTAACTTAAAAAGACCATCAATGTCAGCAATCAAACAACAATTAGGGCTCTTAGTGTTTAAAGGATGATAAACTGGTGACTGGTGAAGAGATCAACATCTGCAAATTCATTTATGCAAAGTACAACTAAAAAATAATAGTGTCTCTAAAACTTCAAATCAAACGTGGACTAAATGTATAGAAATTAAGCATAACCATTAGAAGAAAAAAATGAGTGAAGAGGTTTTTACAGATATTGCAGTACTTCATTCCAATAGATTAATCTAGGTACTCCTCAGTAAGCTGGTTTCGTGTAAGATCACTGCAAAAGGCGACCAAAAAATAAGAAAATTAGAGAAATCCGAAAGGACGGTTGAAGTAGAAAACAAATTATTCCCAAGGCTGCATCCTAACATCAAATGCCATGTAAAAGGTAGTTTGGATACAGTATAACAAAACTCAAGTCAAGTAAGGAACTTAATTCTTACTTGACATTAGCAATTTTCAAGTATAGTTAGGAACTTAATTCTTATATGAAAATTTGGAGCAAATTTATTGTATTCGATTAGATCAGTTTCTAGTATTCGAGGTGGGCTCTGTGGGAAATTTGTATACTATTTTGTTTACTGGCTACGATTGTGAGGTGGGCTCTGTGGGAAATTTGGTTGAAGAGAACCATAAGAGCTTTCTAGAATATTGGAAGGGATATTTTTGGGCTTCTCTTCATTGGCTTTGCCAAAAAAATAATTTTGTAACTGTGAGCTTTCTTGGATTGGTACCAATTGAAGAAACACTGTTTAACTCCATTGGTTCCATAGGGAATTGATTGCTCTGGATGAATCTAGCTAGAGTTGAAAGTTGTTGATTGCTATCCCATTCCTATAGGGGATATAGCAAATTTTAATGCCACAAAACTTTGATAATCCTGAATCACATGATGTTAAATGTTAACGGTATAATGCTCTAATGCTTCAGTATATTTCCCTGTTCAAAAAGAGACCAAGTTTGCCCATTGATCTCTTGATATATTTGTATGGCTTGTGTTGTAAGCATTCAAAATAAATGGTTGGCAACTTGGCATAACCGTTGTTGCTCCATTCAGAAAAGAAAAGGAAAAGGAAAATGGTTGTCCAACCATTAAGGCCCCATTTGATAACCATTTAGGGCCCGTTTGATAACCATTTCGTTTTCTATTTTTCTGTTTTTGTTTTTCATTTTTAAAAAACAGGAGTGTTTGATAACCATTTCTGTTTTCTGTTTTCTGTTTTTTAAAAACGTTTTTGAAATTATAAGTAAATTTCAAAAACCAAAAAAAGTAGTTTTTAGAAACAGATTTCTGTTTTTCAAAAACTCATTTTTCTTCTAATGCTTACTTTTCTCCTCTTTTACCTCTCTCTCCAACAAATTTCTTTCTCTATTTTTTTCTCTCTAAAATTTATTTTTCTCTCTCAAAACTTTTTTTTTTCTCTATAACTTGTCTATTTCTAAAAATATGTCAATACATTTTCTCTTCTCAATAAACATGTACTAATTTTTCTTTTGGAAAAAAAAAGTCACCAAAATTTTCTATCGCTACAACTTTTCTTTATTTTTCTAATTTATCGTTAGTTTTTTAGCATATCTTTTACTCTTAACTTTACTATCTCTCTAAATTTTCTTTTTTTATTTAATTTTTTTAATCTAAAATTTATCACTTTTACTCTAACTTGTTTTCTGTTTTTTCTCTAACTAATATATTTTCTCGAGTCTAACTAATATTCTTTCTCTAAACATTTTCTTTCATCTCTCTAAATTTTCTATGTTTAACTTTTCTCTCATCTTTTCAAAAAATAAAAAAATAAAAAAATCTCTTGAAAACATTTATATTTGTGTCTCTAAATTTTTGTTTCAACGTCTTTACACATTTTTCTCTCTCTAAAATATCTTTTCATCTTTTTAATTTTTAAAAAACTGAAAACCAAAAACAGTTATCAAACAATGTTGGTTTTCTGTTTTTTAAAAACAGAAAACAAAAAACAGTTATCAAACATATGTGGTTTTTGTTTTTAAAAAACAGGAAACCAAAAACCAAAAACCAAAAACAGAAAAACCAAAAGCCAAAAACTGAAATGGTTATCAAACAGCCCTTAGTTTTTGGTTTTTGGTTTTTGAAAATTAAGCTTATAAATCCTACTTTCATCTACAAGTTTCTTGGTTTTGGCAAATACCTTTCTTTCCTTGTTTTTAAAAACCAAGCAAATTTTGAAAACTAAAAAAAAATAGTTTTCAAAAACTTGTTTTTGTTTTTAGAATTTGGCTAAGAATTCAAATGTGTCATTGACAAATATGAAAACCATGGTAGGGAAATTGGTAGAAAACAAGTCTAATTTTCAAAAACCAAAAACAAAAAACCAAATGATTATCAAACGGGGCCTAAATAATCCCATTCTCTCAAGGATTCATCCACATATAACTCAAGAAATAATAAGACAAAACAAAGCAAATTTGATAACAAGAGAGAAGACCATTTCTTAGTAAACCAATTAATTTCCCATCACATCTGCCATACATTCAGTGACTAAAGTTTGAGACTTATTTATTTATGTAACAAAATTAAACTAACCTATATGTTTGGTAAATACATAAACAAACTTAGAACATATCAAAATAAAAGATAACAAGCCTTCTTTCCAAATAAAATTGATTGACAACATCTAACAAACAAGCCTCTGAGTTCCAAAAGGGTAATTCAATAAGCACTTTCTAATCTACTGCAGGATGTCAACATATAACATATTTTAAATATAAATAATCATTAAGAAATATCACTTTCAATAAACGCATGAGAAAAAATATTAATTTTTCATAGTTCCAAGCAAGAGACATACCATTCCAAGAATGAAAGCAACATACTTGAAAACCTACCGCCATTGATTGCCTCACGCTTAAATATTGTTATTTAACTAATCCAAAAATAGTAGAAAATGTTCAAATGTTGTTGCATCAAAAAGCTTCAGCAACCACAGATCAAGCATTATGAAATCTTTTATGTGGTTTTATACTCACTAAGTGGTTGCATACGGTTGGGAATTGGGAGTGCAACCAAAGTCCCACATTGGCTAGATAAGGGGATGATCATGGGTTTATAAGGGAGGACAAGTATCTCCATTGGTATGAGGCCTTTTGGGTGGAACCAAAAGCAAAGCCATGAGGGCTTATGCCCAAAGTGGACAATATCATACCATTGTAGAGATTTGTGTCGTGTCCTTGTCCTTAACAAGTGGTATCAGAGCTAGACCCTGACTTAGCCATGTCGGTAGAGTCCTCGGGTGTCGAACAAAAAGAATTTGTGAGCCTTGAAGAAATAGTCATGGGGGAGATCCGTAATCTGGCTCTAAGAGCAAAAACTCCCCCGTATGAAAGGAGATCTGGACGGATTATCCGTAATCTGGCTCTAAGAGCAACTCCTCCGTATGAAAGGAGATCTGAACGGATACAATCCGTAATTTGGCTCGGCTCTAAGAGCAAACTCCAAATCCGTAATCTGGCTCTAAGAGCAAACTCCTCTGTATCAACGGAGATCTGGACGGATAGAATCCGTAATCTGGCTCTAAGAGCAAACTCCTCCGTAAGAAAGGAGATATGAACGGATAGATGACTATTTGAGGGGAGGCTCGTCTGTGGTACTTTGTTCGAGGGGAGGATTGTTGGGAATTGGGAGTGCAACCAAAGTCCCACATTGGCTAGATAAGGGGATGATCAAGGGTTTATAAGGGAGGACAAGTATCTCCATTGGTATGAGGCCTTTTGGGTGGAACCAAAAGCAAAGCCATGAGGGCTTATGCCCAAAGTGGACAATATCATACCATTGTGGAGATCTGTGTCGTGTCCTTGTCCTTAACACATACTAGTGACCAAAACTACAATGAGAATAAAAATCGTAAACAAATTGCTCAAGATAACAGGACTCAACCAACAAGTCAAGAAAATCGTACTGTAATTTGCAACTAGAAAGAGAGAAGACAAAAAGTGTAAGAGGCTTCAGCAAGTCAAGAAAATCGTATTGTAAGTCAAGAAATCAATACCTGAAACTTGCAGATGCAGTAATCATCGCCATAGAGAGCTCAAGTGATTCGATTGGCTTCCTCTTAGCACTTCTTCGATTAAAAGTCTTTGCTTGTCTTTCTCTCTTTCAATGTGCACAATTTTTTCTTCACTGTTCTGGCTCAAGTGATTGAAATCTCTGGAAAGATGAAGTAGTACGCTGCTGTCTTCAAACGACTTGTCGAAAACACGCCAAAATGCTACTGTTCGCGCTCTAATACTACCGAGAAACGCACCTTGCTCGAACTCACAGCCCTCTGTTGGTTGATCGTCAATGAAACAATGTCGAAGCCGCTCGGATCACTAGAAACACAAAGAAACAAAACCCACACCGAGAAACGCACCTTGCTCGAACTCACAGCCCACTGGACGAACACACAGGACGCCAGAGATAGGAAGGATGAATGCTATCGACGCTCTCTGTGGACGTCGGAGTTCGATCAGAGGTGAGAGATAGGGCAATGGTGGCGCTACCTGTTCGTGATCGAGAAGGAGAAAGAGATAGATTAGAGAGAGGGAGGGAAATTGGGGGAGAGGGTTTTCTTCTGCAAATGGCGGTAGAGAGGAAAAGAAAAGAGGAGATGGATTGTTGTCCATTGATGCCACTACCATTGTTGGAAAATCAGGATAGACGTTCACAATAATTTTTAAATAATACAATTCGAACCACCCTATGACAAAATTATAGTAGAGTAATTAATAGGACTATACAAATGCAATAAATATATTCGAGGATTAGCCTAAGAGTAGTAAAGCACATTTTTTAGAAATGGAAAGTTGCACCTGATAAATAAATTGTGTGTTTATGCACAGTCAAAGCAAAGCAAAGCAATTGTGAAGACAATTAGCATCAAAGTAGATTGATTGCAAGGATATTTCAGCCAAATTACTTTTGGGTTGATGTCAAAGTGAGCAATGATAAGTTTGTATTTTCCAAATTACTTTGATGCCACATTTTAGGGAGCAGATATTTCAGCCAAGTCACTACGATGTGAGTTAAGTCGCAAATAAGGAAAGTAATAATAAGATCAAAAGACAACATACACGAGACACAAGCACCTATTTAATGCACTTAGGATGACAAACTATTGAGCATTGGTGCGCATCCTGCCTCACCTATTGCCCACCATCACCTTAAAAACATTGATATGGAGTTCAGTTTCTAATGGATCACAACAAAGATTCCAAAACGTTCTAATATAAACCGTCTAAAGGATCCTAATCAGCTAAATTAGGAAAAAGAAAAAAAAGTGTAACATGTTAACCGTCAAGCAGATAAGGCAATCTCACTCCATCAACAATTGCAGTTGAGTTTTTGGAGATTGTAAATTTCAACAATTTGTGTCACTTGCAAAGCTCGAGAATAGAGGGAAAAGTGCAAAGCACCAAGACGTAACCAAGTTTCCATTATGAGAACAAACACAACTAGCACTTCAACGCAGAAAAATAACAGAATTAAAATGTACGACTACCATGCATTTACATTAGGAATAGATCTAAATTTGATCGGCTAAGGAACATACAATTTTGAAAATATTTGTCCACATCACTTCAGTGATCTAAAAGTTCAACTCCCACAAAGAAACCAGTTTCCATCCAATCAAAATGCCTATGCTAGAAAACAACTAACAAAGCGTCCATTTGCTTACCTGTAAAGATACAGAAGAACCAGCTAATGAATGAGCAAAATAAATCCCTATGAATAGGTGATTCGTACCACCAACAATCAATTATCAGTTAAGTAAATAGTTAACTCAAAGCCACCCCACCAAAGTAAATTTCATGCTTCCCCAGATCAACGACTCAACGGAAACCTTTGTTGCCACATTCAAATCATATTTTCTCAACCTAGCTCGAAAAATAAATAATACAGAAACAGACCCACAAAAACTGAATCCAATTTGAACATATAGAAATAAACTATGGTGACAAATAACACATTTAGAACACCACGAAAGGAAGAAGAAAGGAGTGGCCTTCATCATTGATTGTGCGAAGCGAGTCAAGTCTCGTATCCACAACTCAACCATAATTATAAAAAAAAAAAAAATATCCAGCCCAAACTCCAATCAACAAACAATAATTCATCCCTAACTTTAATTATCACATATACCATGCTACTCACAAGATATCCAAATATGAGTCTCATCTAGCTATTTGATTGCATAATCTCATCATGCTTCGAACTAACAAAACATGCTTACTTAAGTTCAAATGCCATACTTAGTGTTTGAATCCAATCATACTAGCATATAAAAATCTTCCATTTAAATGGGTCTAAAATATGAAAGCTTAATCCAAATAGCTACTTACTTGACCAAATAATAAGCTACAAATCCTTTACAAAATTTTTTAACTCCAAGGCTTCAAGGAAGCTACACAAAAGGGGATAAATTCCTTAAAACCAAATAGAAAGTTCAAGTCAAATATTTCACTAAGAGACAATTAGATTTGGAAAAATTAACACTCAAAACTTACCAAAGATAGAACCTATGCTTGCTGTTTGGGGCTTAAACTTACCAAAGATAATACAAAGCAATATTCTTGGCAGAAAATTACTTTGGAACTAGTAAATTGAAAATTCAAGGAGATGGAAACACATAATCAACAAAAACCTAGGATAATCTGGAAATACGAGGTAGAATATAAACCCAACTAGAAAGGAATCATTTAGAGACGTTGCCTGAAGGTCATTGGGAACAAATCCAGCATCAACAGTAGCACATGTGGCACCAACTAAATAAATAAGAGAATAAGAAACAGATTAGCTTATAAGATTAGAGAATGTAGTAAACAACACATTATTATTTCGTTATTGACAAAATTTTATTTCTTGGATACACAACAAATTGAAAATAGGGTTAAATGCTAAGAGTTTTAAGATCAAATGTTTTCTATCCTTAGCCATTGGTAGACAGCACATGGCCCAAACGCCATGGGATATTAGGACATTTGGCTATCAATATTTCATAAACAGAGAAAAAGAATATAATAATTGATGATGCAAAAAGAAAAAAAAAATTAAATTATATTCAAGCTGAATGTACCTGCAACACCAAATTTCTCAGCCAGCTTATCTATCATTTTGAAGTTTTCAACACTTTTCAAACCACGTCCTCCAATGACAACAACATGTGCATTTGCAAGATCTGGATGTTCTGCTTCCTCAGATATGTTATTTACATATCTAGATTTTCCAATAGAATCTAAAAGAATGACATCGCTTATTAAACCTAATTACATGTCCTAATTCTTTGGCAGTCTGCTGAACTAATCCAACACAAATTAAAATAATCTAGAAAAGTACTATGGAGAGTATTCCCCTTACAGGATGAGGGACATTCATCATTACTATGTTGCCTAAGGGTAGTCAAATAAGCATAAGCTTTCACTACTTTCTTTTTTGTGAGTGAAGAGAATTCTTTGAGATAGAAAATTAGGTTGTAGGCTTACCTCCACCAAACATTGAGAGATCAACCTAAGGGGGATTTATTTGATGTTGACTCAGTTGATTTCAAGGTCACTGGGAATGATGTAGATCGTATGGTCAACATACAAGGGTCAGCCCCAGTGTATCTAACTGTACAAAGTGCATTCCCAGCATATATGGGCCTATTACGAGTTCCAAATTGTATAATCAGTCTTCCTTCTTTTACTTTTAGAAAAAATATATATTGTATATCAATTAAGAATGAGCTTTGCTAAAAAACACACAAAAAAAAGAGACCAAGAATTTAAGTGGTACATCATAATCACAAACTGAAATTGTCATGTAAAATGCAAAATTGTGGTTTAGAAAATTTAACATTAAAACATGAAATGGTGAAAAATAAGGGGAAAAGAACAAGTATTTCTCCAAGTAAATGAATTTCTGCACCATAACATAAACAACATCAGCAGCAAGATGAACATCTGAAAAGTACATGTTTCTACGTGGACGGAAAATGTTAAACTCGTGAGAAATACATTTGTTAGGATTAATGTAGAGTACACAAAACACTTCAATCAGTTGCATACATGTCGCTATAGTCAAGGATTAAGGGCAAAAAACTAAAGGAATCTCACAAATTGACAAGATCAGGATATAGCAAAAACGTCAGTAACACTGGTGAAACATCTAAAAGAGTGGCAGCGCATGGAAGAGTGTTTTTCCCAAAAGAACCTGAAGCGGAAATTATATGAGAATACCCATTCTTTTCCTGGACCGAAATAACATTCACCGAAATAACAAAGTACATTTACAAAAACAGCAACAAGCACCGAAATAACATTCAATTTGTGATATCAGAAACAAGGTAACCACAAAGAGAAATAATCCTAAGAACAAAAAATCACTCTAATTAACTCTTTCTTTTCCCAAAAAAAATGTCATACGAAAAACTTATGACTCATACAATAAATCAAAATAGAACAAACCAACAACAACCATTACACAATCTCTGGTATTAGCATTGGTGTTGTGAGGTTACGTACTTCGAATGTGCAGGAATCAAATCTTCCATACAAAAGAAGTAAACTGTATAACTTAGGTCATAGATAGAAATGTGACTAAAGGAATAAGGTACCTGACAAATAGATGGATGGCTTTAAGCAACATGTTCTGAAGCTTCCTGATGAAAGACCCATCTCTAAGTCTAGATGTTTAGCCACAAGTAAAGGTTAACGGGTCCTTACAGATTAAGATTCCGAAGGCAGTTCTTCTGGGGCTTAGGGCGCCAACGGTTTCTCGAATGAAAGAAAAAAGATGAATTGATGAAGGAGAATGCAAAGACGAAGATTCAGGAGATAGAGAAGGTGATGACGAAGGAGAAGATAAAGACGAAGGAGATAGAAAAAATGTATGCTAGGGCAGGGAAGAAATGTGCAAAGAAAGGGTAGAGAAAGGACTAAAGTGTAACCCTGTGCTCATTTTTTTATTTTTCCTAATTCCCGCCTTTTTGTTCCTTTTTTCCATAGCTTTTTAAACCAAAAGCTATCATAAAATGCTATTGAAAATGGTTTTTGTTGTAGTGAAACATGCTAAAATAAATCTAAATTTATTTTAAAAACTTTTCTAAAGAAAATAGGAAGAACCGTTACAAACCTCCGTTGTAGACTTGACCGTTCTTCGCCAACGACGTTCCACGAACGAAAACGCAGCAGCCGCTTTAAGGTTTTCTTCGCTGGAAATTCTTCTTTGATTGACACAATCACCACAGAGGTTACACCGGTATGTCTCTAAGTCTAGGAGGCAAAAGACTTGTGGGAGTCTTTCTCTAAGAGGGAGGCTAGAGAGAATTCTAGGTCTTGTCTTTCAAGAGTGTCAAGTGTCATGACCAATTAGGTCTAGTGTTCTATTTATAGAAGAGAGGCCATGAATAAAATATTCAATTAAATCAATCTTTTCCATAATTGATTCAATCTTATTCCTTAATTAATCAATCATGATCAATCAATTCCATAATTGATTAATCTTTTCCACAAATGACTAATTACTTCCATAAGTGATTAGATCATTTCCATAAATGATTAATCACTTCCTTAAGTGATTAATTATTTCCATAATTGATTAATTCCCGGTTAATGAATTCTTTAATTAATTAACCACCAATTAAATATCACATATTTAATTCTCGGCCTTGAATTAATTAATTTGCCCAAACACATTTTAGGCCTTAAATTAATTAATTCATTATTTTGAACTCTTTCAAACTTCCATAAATTTATATTTGAACTTTTCAAATATTAATTTCTCTCATAATAATATATCAATATATATTATATTTGTTTCCCTTAATAAATTGAACATTTTCAATTTACTTTTATTACTTAGTTGCCTCAAATTACTTTACGAGCTACCAGTGGAACCTAATGGACCTGCAGATCAGAAGCTCCAACGATGTGAGATTAATTGGTCAAACTCATTAACCACATTAATCAATATTCGTTAACTGTGTGTACATTCCACTATAGACTCACAGTTGCACTCTTCTCACTGCAGACATATTTTTTGTGTCCACGGATCTAGACCAATATCGACCAGTTAGTCCTTCACGAGTGTCTGTAATACCAGCTGGGTCAAATTACTGTTTTACCCCTGGGTTACCTCTATTTCCTTAAGTACCAATTCTCCTTTAATGAACAACCTGTTTGTGGTCCAACCATCAAACAGAAAACCCTCTCGTGCCATTGAGAGGGTAGGGCCCTTTGTTCAAGACTCAGAGTAACCACTTAAGGGAACACTCATCTGCTTCCCTAAAGTCGGGAAGGAGTGAATTCCATCTTGTACGATTATGTTCCCAGCTCCCCATTCGGTCTTGTCCCCAAAGTGGTAGGCTTATTGAGTCGGCGTATTGGCCACTCTCACCCATACAAATCAAAGGACAATCTCTCATGAGCAGGAGTCCATAATCAACTCAGGATTAAGACTAAGTTGTCTAGGTCGTCCTAGTGAAATAGAGAACCAACTAGTTAACGGTGTTATAACCAGTGGTTACTATTTCACGGTCCGGTCTTATGCAAACTCATTGCATAGGATACCCCCACTCGCATGTCTCCTACACGAACGCGTTGGATCGCAACGTTTGTATCAAATACAAAGTGGGTCGTATCCATAGTGTCACCAGGATAAGGCACCCAGTCTTATCCCTATACTATAGACCCTTTAGGCTGTTTCTTGAACAATGATCCCATATGTCACTACATATAGTTCAAGACTCATATTACAGCCTTGGATGTCTAGTTTATTGGATTAGGGTTATTATTAGGCAAAGACAAATATAAAATATAAAATAACTAATAACAATTAATGAAAAAATATATCAATATTATTTCATTAATATCCGGTCAACGGTTACATTCACTATCTACGAGTTTTAGGGCATAAAACCCAACAAGATAACCTACATCATTCCCGATGAGTAGGATATCATCTACATACAGTACTAAGAAAGCTATAGAGCTGTTGATGATCCTTTTGTAAACACAAGGCTCATCAACGTTTTGTTCAAAGCCATAAGATTTGATCGCAGTATCAAATCTCATATTCCAGGATCTAGACGCTTGTTTTAATCCATAAATGGATCGTTTAAGCTTGCAAACTTTTTGCTCTTGATCCTGAGCTATGAACCCCTCTGGCTGAGACATGTAGATACTTTCTTCAAGATTACCGTTCAGAAAGGCAGTCTTGACATCCATTTGCCATATTTCATAATCGTAAAACGTGGCAATGGATAAAAGTATCCGGATCGACTTTAACATGGCAACAGGGGAGAAGGTTTCTTCATAGTCAATCCCCTCCCGCTGGGTAAAACCCTTTGCCACAAGTCGTGCCTTAAAGGTCTATACCTTTCCAACAGCGTCTCGTTTTCTCTTGTAGATCCATTTGCACCCTATGGGTCTAACCCCTTCAGGTTGATCTACAAGATCCCATACTGAATTAAAATGCATGGACTCGATCTCTAAGTCCATGGCTTTAATCCACTCGTTCTTGTCAACGTCATCCATTGCCTGTTTAAAGGTTAATGGATCCTCGATCCTGTCATCAGGTATGACGACTGGAGTTTCAGTTAAACCCAAATAGCGATCAGGCTGTCTAACAACCCTCCCACTACGTCGAGGTTCTCTTATTTCTTGAGAAGGACGTGATTGACTCGAGGTGCCAGTATCATCAACAACTCTTGTTGATGTTTCTGTAGCTTCGTTAGATAGTTCACTTAAAACGACTTTACTACGTGGTTTGTGATCTCTGAGGTGGTCTTCTTCAAGGAATGTAGCATTTGTCGATACAAGTACTTTATTTTCCTCTGGATCGAAGAAGTATCCACCTCTCGTTTCTTTGGGATAACCTATAAATAGAAAAAATCTAGAACGAGGCTCCAATTTCTTTGGGTTTGCTTCTAGCACGTATGCAGGACATCCCCATATTCTGAAATGTCGTAAACTAGCTTTACGACCTTTCCAGAGCTCAAATGGTGTTTCAGAAACACTCTTTGAGGGAACTACGTTCAAGATATAAACCGCAGTCTCTACTGCATAACCCCAAAACGAGTTAGGCAACTGAGCATAACTCATCATCGAACGAACCATGTCCAACAAGGTTCTGTTTCTCCTTTCTGATACACCGTTTTGCTGAGGTGTACCAGGGGCTGAGAGTTGGGACGTAATTCCATGCTCTATCAAATAGTCTTGAAAACTTAAGTCCATATACTCTCCACCTCGATCGGATCAAAGTGTTTTTATCGTCTTACCTAATAGGTTCTCAACCTCGGCCTTATACTCCTTGAACTTTTCAAAAGCTTCAGACTTATGATGCATCAGGTAGAGATAGCCATACCTCGAATAATCATCAATGAAACTGATGAAATATTCGTACCCTCCTCGAGCTCTAATGTTCATTGGTCCACAGAGGTCCGAATGAATGAGCTCTAAGGGCTCTTTGGCACGATAACCTTTTCCGGTAAAAGGTCGTTTTGTCATCTTGCCCTCAAGGCATGATTCACAAGGAGGCAACGAGTCGTCTTCTAACTTGTTTAGAAGTCCACTCTTGACCAATCTCCCAATCCTATTGAGGTTGATATGGCCTAACCTCAAGTGCCAGAGATAGGTATCTTGAGAAACTCTTCGCTTTTTAGGTTGAGTCTCAGCGGTTTTAAACATCTCGTGATTTAAAATAGCTTTAGACTCAATTGGTCTCAAAACATATAATTTATTCTTCAAGTTTGCAGAGCAAACATCAATACCTCTTTTAGTTATGAACGCTTCATTAACAGAAAAAGAAATTGAGTAACCTTGTTCTAATAAACAAGATAAAGAAATCAAATTTCTTTTAATCTTCGGAACTATGTACACATTATCTAATATCATGTAGCGTTCCTTGGTGAAGAATAATTTTATGTCTCCCACTGCAATAGCCGAGATGACTTCTCCTGTTCCAACTTTAAGAGTCATCTCTCCAGCTATTAGCTGTTTCCAGGAACTCATTCCTTGAAATGAAGAACATACGTGATTAGTGGCACCTGAATCAAGTATCCAGGCAGAATCGTCGTTTTCCACTAAACACGTTTCCAAGACTAATAAATCACATTTAGAGTCGTGGATCATGTTTTTCTTGGCTACGCAGTTAGTTTGAGGACATTCCTCAGTTGAGACCAAACCTAAATTCTTTGCCACGTTTTTAGCGTTTAAGCAAGTATTCTTAGTCGAATGTACTAAACCGTTTAATTTGGCATTTGACAAAGCACATACGTTTTTCGACATATTGCTGAAACAAACAAATTAATCTCTATTAGAAACATGCACTAAACCCATTAATCACATTTATCCAATCAGATTTAGCAAAAGCAATCATCGACCCATATATACAATTGATTTATTTTGCAACGATACTTCAGGGGTTTAGAATAACCGCTACCGTACGACAGTTAGCTACTCCTCTTCTGAATCGAGACAATCTCGGTCAAATACTATTCCCAGAATAACTCTTACTCCAATAGTTATTAGCTAACGTTAATTTGGTCAAGACCATCTTGTAAGTGTTACCCATCATTTTCAGATTGTAGAGGGCGGCCCCAACAATGCCACCGTTGGGAAGAGCTAATGTTGGGAATGACCCTAGGAAACCCTATCCATTTCTGGAGTTTGCGTTGTTCTGAATCCCATGCGCAAGCCCTCCGTAGGGTGATCGCTCCCAGGGCGACTCGCAGGCAGCGCATAGGAATCTCACGGTGCAACCTAATGATGGAGACCGCAGAATACGTTTGACACGTTTCCTTCTCCTACTTACTATGAACACTTTCCCCATTCACCTTGATATTAACCCATGCAAACACCATCCGTAGGGGGACACTCCCAGGGCGCCTTGAGGCCAAGCATGGATCTCACGATGTGAACTCAGGGGGACGTGAGAGTAGAAACTTAATATGAATATTTCGTTTCTATACTTTTCCTCCCACTAAAGTGTCGTAAAGTTTTAGGGTCTATTACTTAGGTAAATTCCGGCTAAATGAATCTATCTAAGTCTATGCCTTATTAAACAAGGTCTTTACACTAAATGTCTAGGTGAATTAAACTCTTTTAATAACCTAGTGACATTGCATGCTAGTAAGACTTTGGTTAATTTAACTCAGGTTCCGAACCATTTGCCGGGAGAGTTCCCTTATAACCAAGGTCTTATGTCCTACTTACTCAAATTTTAAAACTATTTAAAAAAAAAAAACTAAGTAAGACATATTTCTAATCCTATTAGAAAAGGCGATCTTAGATCTATTTCATTTTAAACCATTTAAAGAATGATAAGATCCTAAGATCCTATGCTAGCATGCAACTCTTTGTTATAGGTTTTACGGATTGTATTCATTAACTATTATAACTCTTATAACTTTTAATGAATTAACCCTATAACATGCTTTCTAATGGTGTTTAAAAGCATATAACAATCAATCATTCAAGTTATAAGAAAAGCACCATTTAGAAACAACCTATGTCTAGGTTTGTATAACGCTTTATACTACGATGTCTAGGTGATAACACTTTAAAACCTCACACCGCTCACGCATGCTCATAAAACTCGAGTTAACTTAACTCAAGAACCGACTCGATGCCCAGGTAGGAGGTGTTCCGTAAACCGTCAACTTAAATACCTCCAGCCTTAGACAGCATCTTGTCGGGTGAGTTCTCTCGTAACCATTGTTTTACAAGATATCAACCTAAGCTATGCAAGTTGATCGAATCGTTGAAGGTTCATTAACCTAAGTGAGCATGCACTTAATCTTGTTATAGATTTTAGATTTCTATCTCTTTTTATAACAATTATAAAAACAATCCATAACAAGCCTAATTTGAGAATAACACTTATAATCAAACTAATGAAATTTCATGCTTCATGCTTGGTTAATTTTATCAATTAATAATTATAACTATTATAAGAATAATCAATTTTAATTAACCATTCAAGCATGAATCTCCCTAAATTAATACAATACTTATATTAATTAAACATGAAATTTCCCTCATGCATTTGAATTATTAATAACACTTATTAAAATTAAAAATGCATGAACATGCTTTCCTATGGTGGGATTTTAATCTATATGGCATGCTCATAATGCACATACAATCATTTAATTAAATCATACATTCACAATGCATAAAGAAATTAAATCAAGCTAAAATGGAATGGTTTGGCAATCCAAAAACAAACAATTAACTAATTATTACAATAATAATTAATAAAAAATTGCTTGAATCAATCTCGAGCTTCACGAACCGACTCGAACCAACCCTTCATGGAGTGAACCGGCCTTCAAAAGTGTGTATAGGGGCTGAACCGGCTGCAAACAAACCGAACCGGACTGGAAAAGAAGAAGGAAAAAAAAACTGCTGCTGGAATAAAAAAAACAGCTTGCTGGAATTTTCATTTTCTGCTGCGTCTTCTCCGGTTTTTCTTCGATTTTACAGCCTATATGGACTCTAATGACTCTATAAAAATTACAGACTATAGTACACACATTAACGCTCTTACATATCCGAGCAATTACAATTTCATGAAGGTTTGAATGCTCAAAAAATTGCCAAACCAGAACACTTCCATTTTAGCACACAGAAAATTCAATTTCAAAATGGTACCCACCAAAGCAAAATTAAAACGAATTAAGTGCTCTAATCATGCTCTGATACCAATTGAAGGTGTACATATTACACATGCGGAAGCAATTGAAGATCGAAAGCACTTAAGACATTCAATTTTACTCCTAAAGCATGCATGTTCTAGAAAAGACAGAATAGAGAGTTTAGAAAACACCAACCTTTGTAGCTCACTTATGTTGAACTCCTTGTGGTGTTTGCCTCTCCTATGCTCCTTGGACAACCTCTAGAGTCTTCCCTACTATACTCCGGGCCAAGAACGACTTGTGGGAGTCTATATAAGATAGGGAATGGGAAAGGAATGCTTGAAGCATCAAACAATGGAGAAGAATGAGAGATGAGAGAACTTTGAGTCCAAATTCCAACAGCATAACATTAAGGAAAATGGCTCTCTTATGTTTGAATATGATTCAAACTCCTTTTAAAGACATTCTCCATGCAAAGCCAAGCCTCAAGACACAAGACACATGGTGTATTTGCAAGCTCAAGTGGATTCTAGGTGTACATTACACAAGACATGCAACAATGCATGAGTGAGTTGTCTTTCCACTTTGAATGATCATGCATTAAGTGGATTTCCAACTAAATCCACTAAATTCAAATTGAAATTAAATTTCAAGCTTGCAAATTACCCCCAATTTCAATTCTAAATTGAAATTGATTGCTTGGTAATTAATTTGAAAATTTTCAAATTAATTTTGATATGATTAATCTAATTAATCTTTGTTATCTTGTGCAATTCCATATATATGATTCCTAATACATATATATATAGTATTCAAAACACTTTTAAATACTTCATCTCTCATTTTCTAATTTAATTCATAATTAAATTATTGTGTCAAACACAATTTACGATAATACCCTTTTTCCCGATTTTGAACGATTCAAAGTTTCCTATCTTTTGTTCTAGGCTTAATTCCGATATGAGCTAGTAGGGGGACCTAATGGACCTATAGATCATGAGCTCCAACGATTCCAGGCTAACCGACTAATCTCATTGTCCAACCTAGCCAACATTCGTTAACTATCGGGACACTCCACTATAGCCCGATAGTTGCACTCCCCTCACTATAGATATATTTCCGTCCACTTGATTTAACCATGATTAGTAAGTCGATCCTTCACAGGTTGTTCGTAGCTATAGCTAGGTTAATAAGCCGTTTTACCCCTATAGTACTTCTAGTTCCTTAAGTCCCACTGATCCTCTAATGAACAATTGGTTTATGGTCCAACCAATAAACCGAGTCCCTCTCGGGCCAATGAGAGGGCGGGATCCCTTTGTTCAAGCCCCGGAGTCAGCACTTAAGGGAACAACCTCTCTACTATCCCTTATTCGGGTAGGAGTGAATTTCTTCTTGCACGACTATGTCCCCAGCTATCTACCCGTTCCTATCCCTGAAATGGGAGGCTTATTGAGTCGGCGATACTGAGCCACTCTCACCTATGCAGATCTAAGGATAAGCCCGAATAAACAGGAGTTCATAGTTAGCTCAGGATTAAGATCGAGTTACCTAGGTCATCACATGAAATAGTCAGTCTCATCAGTAAACGGTGTTATAAAGCGAGAGCGACTTATTTCTCGGTCCTGGTCTTATGCAAACTCATTGCATAGGACGCCCCCACTCGCATGTCTCTACATGGACGATTTAGGATCACATCGTCTATACCATCTATAAAGTGGGACGCGTCTCATAGTGTCTCCAGAATAAGGTACCCAACCCTATTCCTATACTATAGACCGTTTTGGCTATTACTCAAGCTTGATCCACTTTTATGTCTCTACATAAAGCTCACGTGTTCATCCTATAGCCATGGATCTTAGTTTATTGGATTTGGGTTATTATATGTGCAATTTAATTTATTCAGTAATGACTTTTACTGAATCAATCTCGATAACACCTTTATCGAATAAGTATATAATTCGTTTAACATTCACTATCTACGAGTTTTAGGGCACCAATCCCAACAGTTGGATCACTACGTTTGTATCAATATACACAGCGGGTCGTATCCATAGTGTCACCAGGACAAGGTACCCAGCCTTATCCCTATACTACAGACCCTTTAGGCTAAAACTTGAACATTGATCCCCGTATGTCCCTACATACCAGTTCAAGCCTCATTCTATTAGCCTTGAATGTTTAGTTTGTTGGATTAGGGTTATTAAGACAAGATATAATACAAACACTGAATAATACATCACTTTTATTAATGTTCGGTCAAATGTACATTTACTATCTACGAGTTTTAGGGCATAAAACCCAACAAACTCCCACTTGAACTAAAACTCAAGTTACAGGGAAAGTATATACAATATAATCCGAAGCTGGAAATGGTACATGTATGTTGTACATTACATAAAAGGTAAATATACAAAATACAATAAACTAGGGCATCCTTACACCCATTACACATCTCCCACTTGCCCTAGATTACGCTATATACATATCTCGCAGACCTAGACTGTCTAGATGACCCTCGAACACTTTAGCCAGGAGGGCCTTCGTAAACGGATCAGCAATGTTATGCTCGGAAGCGATCTTGGTCACGACCACATCTCCTCTTTGCACAATCTCTCGAATCAGATGATAATTCCTCTCTATGTGTTTACCTCTTTTGTGGCTGCGAGGTTCCTTTGAATTGGCTTCAGCCCCACTGTTGTCACAGTATAACATAATGGGCAAGTTCATATTTGGAACAACTTCCAAATCTGTCAAGAACTTCCTTAGCCAAACAGCTTCCTTAGCTGCTTCACAAGCAGCTACATACTCAGCCTCTATCGTGGAGTCTGCGATGCATCCTTGCTTTATACTTCTCCAAACTACAGCTCCCCCGTTAAGGGTGAAAACTAACCCTGACGTAGATTTCCTAGAATCCTTGTCAGTTTGGAAGTCAGAGCCGGTGTAACCAGTGAGAACTAACTCTTTAGCCCCAAACACCAACATGTAATCCCTCGTTCTCCTAAGATACTTGATGATTCCTTTAACGGTGGTCCAGTGGTCTAACCCTGGATTTGACTGATATCTGCTGACAATCCCTACAGCATAACAAATGTCTGGCCTCGTGCATTGGCATACATTAAGCTACCCACTGCAGAGGCGTAGGGAATCTGTCTCATATCCTCAACTTCTTGAGGTGTCTTAGAAGACTGTTCCTTAGACAAGTGAACCCCATGCCTGAAAGGCAACAAGCCATTCTTGGAGTTCTGCATCGAATATCGAGCTAAATCTTGTCGATATACGTTGCTTGAGACAGAGCTAGCGTTTTGTTCTTTCTATCCCGAATAATCTGGATGCCAAGAACATACTAGGCCTCACCCAAATCTTTCATTTGGAATTGAGCTGCTAGCCATTCTTTTACGTCAGACAGATACCCTACATCATTCCCAATGAGTAGGATGTCGTCAACATAAAGTACGAGGAAAGCTACTTTATTCTTGTTGATCTTCTTGTATACACAAGGCTCATCAACATTCTGGTAAAAGCCAAAAGATTTGATCGTAGTATCAAATCTAATATTCCAAGATCGGGAAGCCTGTTTCAACCCATAAATGGATCGATTCAGTTTACAAACCTTTTGCTCCTGACGTTGGGTTATGAACCCTTCGGGTTGAGACATAAAAATACTCTCGTCAAGGTTGCCATTCAAAAAAGTTGTCTTGACATCCATTTGCCATATTTCATAGTCATAAAACGTGGCAATGGATAAGAGAATTCTTATGGACTTAAGCATAGCAACTGGAGAAAAGGTTTCTTCATAGTCCACCCCTTCTCGTTGGGTATAACCCTTTGCTACGAGTCTGGCTTTGAAAGTCTGTACTTCCCAGCAGCATCTCTTTTCCTCTTATAGATCCATTTACACCCAATGGGTTTGACCCCTTCAGGTGGATCTACAAGTTCCCAAACTTGATTGAAGTACATAGACTCCATCTCAAGGTCCATGGCTTTGGCCCACTCGTCCTTATCTACGTCATTCATTGCCTGACGATAAGACAATGGATCTTCTACGTCGTCATCAGGTATGACTACTTGTGTTTCTGTTAAACCCAAGTAGCGGTTAGGTTGTATCACAACCCTCCCACTGCGTCGAAGCTCTCCCACTACGTGAGGAGGACTAGAATGACGAGAAGAACTGGATTCTCCAACAACTCTTGTTGAAGGACCAGGTTCATCAACAACCCTTGTTGATCCTTCTGTAGCTTCTCCTAATACTAATTTACTTCGTGGTTTATGATCTCGAATGTGGTCTTCCTCCAAGAAAGTTGCATTTGTCGATACAAATACTTTATTATCTTGAAGATCGTAAAAAAGACCACCTCTCGTTTCTTTCGGGTACCCAACAAATTGGCATATTCTCGTACGTGGTTCCAATTTCTTAGGATTTGTCACTAACACATGTGCATGACAACCCCAGATACGAAAGTAACGCAAACTAGGTTGACGCCCCTTCCATCGCTCAAAAGGAGTTTCAGAAACACTTTTTGAGGGAACATTGTTAAGAATATGTACTGCAGTCACTACAGCATACCCCCAAAACGAGCTAGGCAACTGAGCATAGCTCATCATAGATCGAACCATGTCTAACAAGGTTCTATTTCTCCTTTCCGATACACCATTTTGCTGAGGTGTACCAAGTGCTGAGAGTTGGGATTGGATTCCATGTTCTATCATATAGTCCTGGAATCGCTGATCTAGATACTCTCCACCTCGATCTGATCGAAGTGTTTTAATCGTTTTACCTAATAGGTTTTCTACCTTAGCCTTAAACTCTTTGAACTTTTCATGAGCCTCAGACTTATGGCCCATTAGGTATAAGTAACCGTATCGAGAATAATCATCTATAAAAGAGATGAAATATTCATAACCACCTCGAGCCTTTACATTCCTTGGTCCACAAAGATCCGAATGTATTAGTTCAAGTGGTTCTTTGGCCCTATAACCTTTTCCAGCAAAAGGCCTCTTGGTCATTTTACCCTCGAGACACGATTCACATGGTGGTAAAGATGTATCTTCTACATCAGTTAGAAGTCCATTCTTAACCAAACGATCGATCCGATCGATGTTAATATGACCAAGACGAAGGTGCCAAAGATACGTGTTGTTACTTAAAGGAGAAACTTTTTGCCTTTTGTTTTGCGTTTCGGCCGTTTTAAACATTTCATGGCTTAAAATCGCCTTAGCCTCAGTTGGTCTTAACACAAATAAATTATTCTCACGCTGAGCAGAACATATATAAATATCATTCCTTGAAATAATTGCTTCATTAAGCTGAAAGTAAACAGAGTATTCTTGTTCTAACAAAGCGGAAACAGAAATAAGGTTCCTTTTAATTCGAGGAACCAAAAACAAGTTCTCCAAAATTAAAAACTTATTTCTAAAGAATAATTTTGCAGCTCACACTGCAGGAGCTGAAACAACGTCTCCTGTTCCAACCTTGAGCGTCATTTCACCGTCTGCCAGCTGCTGGAAATCATTTCCCTGAAAAGAAGAGCACACATGATTAGTGGCTCCCGAATCCAGTATCCAGGCGAACTCATCATGTTCTACGAAGACAAGTCTCTACTACAAGTAAATCGGATTTACCTTCTTTTTCTCTTCTCTTTTCAGCAAGGTAACGGGGATAGTTCCGCTTCCAATGACCATCTGCATTGCAGTGGAAGCACCTGCCTTTGTGGGCCATGACCTTGGCCTTTCCCTTCCCTTGCACAGCCTGTGCAGGAGCCTGGGGTACAGATTTAGTCCCTGAGGATGAACCCTTCAGGAACTTCTTTTTGGAATGGGCCACGTTGGCCTCTCCTTTAACCACATTTTTGCCTTTGCTTTTCTGCAAGGACTCATAAATCTGTAACTTCGAGAGGAGGGTAGTCAGGTTGAACTGAATCTTATTCATGCTCGCGTTCGTCCTGAATGACAGATAGCTCGCTGGAAGCGAGTGAAGGATGAATGCAACCTGACTGCGCTCGCAGACAACCCCGCCATTTGCTTCAGCTATATTGAACTGGTTAGTCATGTCCAGGACATGTTCCCGAACAGATTGACCTTCCTGCATCTTGGCATTGAAGACGTTCTTCAAGGCGTCGTGGTGGAGCTGGTAGGACGGAAGTCCAAACATCTCCTGCAAGGAATTCATAATCTCCCTGGCAGTTTCCACGTTCTCGTAACGCTTGGCCAAAACTTCAGACAAGCTGACCAGTATATAGACTTTGACCTTTTCATTGGCCTTTGTCCAGCGTTCATAGGCGTCTTTTACTGCCTGAGCGGCAGTGCGAGGGGGAACGGGAGGACATTCCTCCGTTAAGACGAACCTTAAATCTTCTACCACGAGTATAGTATTGAGATTGGATTTCCATTGTGGAAAGTTTTCGTCTGTTAGTTGTTCGTTTTTAAGCAAGGAAATAATAAAGGAAGACATTGCTGAAAAAACAAACAAGTGACCGTATTAGTTATCTTTGCCTTAGCCCATCACATAAGCAATACAAACAATTGCATACATCCAATCAATTTTGCAAACAAACAATCAAAGAACCCAAATAAAACTATGATTGTGTTTCACAACGATGCTTTAGAGGTTTAGAAGAACAGCCACCGAAGGGTGATCAGTTGTTCCTCCTCTAAAATGAGACTCTTCTCAGTCAATTTCTAATACCAGATTAACTCATATTCCATTAGATATTAACCACCGTTGTTCGGTCAAGGATTTGTTAACAATTAACTCTTCCCCATAAGTGTAACCCTTCCACTTTCAGATCTTAGAGGCACGGACCAACAGGCTACCGTTAGGAAAGACAACTGTTGGTAATTAGCCTAAGTGATCCTATCCTATTCAGGAGTTCACGGTGTTCTGAATCCTATGATCAGGCCCTCCGAAGGGGTGGTTGCTCCAGGGCAACACGTAGGCGGATCATAGGAATCTCACGTTGTGACTTAGGGGTGGAGACCGAAGGATACGTTGACACGCGTCCCTCTCCCACTTACTATAGTCACTTTCCCCATTCACCTTGGTATTGGCCCATGCAAACACTCTCCGAAGGGAGGCCGCTCTACGACGACACGAAGCCGAGCATGGATCTCACGGTGTGAACTTTACAGGGACGCAGGAGCAAAACTCGATTTAAAACAAGTTTTGTAATTTTCCTCCCACTAAAGTAACCTATCGGGTATTTTAGGGTTTGATTAGGCCTAGATAAATCCGGCTAAGTCATTTATCTAAGTCTAGTCCTATTATAACTATTATAATAAGACCTAATGTGTAGGTTTATTAAACCAATTTAATTTACCTAGCGACATTATTCTAACATTAACCTGAGATTAATTCAACTCCTGTGATCCAGATCAGTTCCCAGGTAGGAGGTGTTCCGTATACCGTCAACTTAAATACCCCCAATCCTTAGACAGAACTTCACTGGTAGAGTTCCCTTATAATCTCAGGAATGTTTGTCCTACTTAGTTCATTAAAACTATTTTAAAACTAAGTAAGAATTTCTAATCCTATTAGAAAATGATCTTAGGTCTAATTAAGTTTAACTCATTAAAATTAATTCATTTTTAACCTAAGATCCTATGTGAGCATGCATATCTTGATTATAGATTGACGGTTTCTAATCATAAATTTTAAACTATTTCAAAAATTAATGATTAGCCCTATAATCATGCATACTATAGTTTAAATCAATTAACAATCATATTCTAATTAATCAAATTTACACTATACAACTATGCATTGCACGATAATTAATATAACTCTTATATTAACCTATGGATGTATCATGCTCAATGCAACTTGATTTCCATTTTTAATAAATTAACAATTAATTATTGCCAAAAATGGTAAATCAAAGCAGCATGCTGCAAACAATTCATCTTAATATAACTCTTATATTATCCTATGTAATTGCATGCATCATACATTTCCATTTTCATGAATTTAATATAACTCAACTATACATTAAATAAATCATGAAAACCCATGCATTATCATCCAAAAATTATAATCATATTATAACATACATAATGCATGAGCATGCTTTATATCCTAAGGTGGGATTAAAATTTAAATGACATCCATAAAGCGTTTAAATAGCGAATAAATTGATTTAATTGGCCGCTAGGATAGATTAATGTAAAATTACAGTAATAAAGCAATAAATCTATCCTATTACAAAAATCTGCAGCTCCAAATCCGGTCTACAAGTCTTGAACCGACCTGAACTGCTTCGAACCGGGCTTGAAAAACTCGAACCGCGCCCAATCCGGGTTGAACCAGACCAAATCGGTCCCAGCTAACCCAAAATGCACGAACCGAACCGGCCAATTAGGGCACCACCCACGTCCTTACGAAAAAACTGGCGCCGCACGAAATCGTGACAGCGTCGAGACGCTGGCGCGATTTCAACAGTCTGGAGCGTGGAATCGCGACAGCGTCGAGACGCACAACGCCTAGTGTCCCGACGCTGTTGCGTCTGGAGCTGTTTTTGGGCAGAACCACGACTGTTCTTCACGATTTTGGTCAAATTCTGCTGCGATCTTCACCGATTTTCAAGCCTAAACTAGACCTGGACTTTACAGACTCAATTTATAGTATAATGCCCAAAACACAGGGGACCTTACATGATCAAATCAATGATAAAACTGTAAATCTAAGGCCAAATTAAATCAAAACAGTTTATCGCAAACGACATTCAAAATGCAAAATAATCCCACCGAACAAAGCCAATCGCAAATCTCAAAACAACGTTTTTAAATTCGATAGGGCTCTGATACCAATTGTAGGGATTAATAACCCTAGGCAGCGGAAGAAGTCAGAGACTTTTTCGAATAAAAACGCCGATTGGGAAACCAATACGACGACAAAACAAAAATATAGCAGAAAATTAAATAATCATGTTGTAAAATTGATATAAAACATGCTTTAAACCATAAAAATAATTTGCCACGGTTCTTACGGACTGAAATAGAGAACCTTGGCTGGAGCCAATTTTGTGCGAAACCAGCGTCTGTTAATTCCAACCTTGTTCGAGAATTTTATGCAAATCGTGACGATAAGGAAGAATTTCAGGTTATAGTTCGAGGAGTTCCCGTGGATTGGAGCCCAGAAGCTGTTAATGACTTGTTCGATCTCCAGGATTTATTGCATGCAGCCTTTAATGAGATGGTGGTTGCACCATCTAGCGACCAGCTAAGTACGGCTGTCCGGGAGGTTGGCGTTGAGGGGGCCCAATGGAGGTTGTCGTAGAAGCAGAAGCACACGTTTCAGGCTACTTATTTGAAAAGCGAGGCCAACACCTGGATGGGTTTTATTAGGCTGCGCTTACTGCCAACAACTCACGACTCCACAGTATCTCGGGACCGGGTATTGCTTGCCTTTGCTATTCTTCGCTCGATGAGTATTGACGTAGGAAAAATAATTTCTTTTGTGATTCTTGACTGCTGGCCGAAAAAGGTGGGGAAGCTGTTTTTCCCCGACACTATCACGATGCTATGCCGAAGGGCAAGGGTGCCAGAGGGTGAGGATGTTATGATATTACCATATAAGGGAATAATAGACACGCCAAATTTGGCTAGGCTTCAGAGAACGCAGGAAGCACGCCAAGGAGGTTTGGTGTGCGGCATCCAACAAATTCAAGAGTTGTTGCAACTGCATTCCAACAGAATGGAATTCGCTGAAAGGCAATTTCAGACTTTCTGGGATTATGTAAAGAGGAGGGATGTCGCATTAAGGGTGGCCTTGCAATCGAATTTTTCCACACCATATCCGGCCTTACCCATATTCCCTGAGGACCTACTAAACCCATGGTTTCCGCCGCCTGTGGAAAGAGAAGGTGTTGAAGAAGAGGAGCCTGGTCGGGAAGACTGAAGGAGGAGGATTTGAGCGCGCAATCTTTTTGTTGAAATATTTTGTTTGCTCGCGCATTCCTGACCGCATCTTCTTCTATATTTGCTTGTTATGACTGTTTCTTTTTAACTTTTCTGCTTAAAAAAATATATCTCGGCTATGTACTTTCTTTTCTTATGTTTTTAATGAAATTTCTGGAGGTTTCCGTTCTATGAGCACTGAGTAACTCTAACTTAACTAATTTTCTTCTGAATTTTTGAAGCTTTGACTGATTACGCTTAATGAGATGAAGGTATTCTGATCTCCAAAAACCTTTTGCTTGAGAATTTCTTCTAGCCTGGACTGTTGTTGCAGCAAAAAAGATTTTGGAGGTAGTGTTGACTTTTATGATCCACTTTAAGCATAGTTCTAGTCTCATGCTTAGTTTAAAATTCAGATAGAAAAATTTAAGTTTGGGGGTGTAATTGCTAAATTAATGATTCATTGGGGACAATGAATAATTCAAGTTTGGGGGACTTTTTGCTACTCCAATTGTTTTGCTCGAGCATTCCTCTCCTTCAAGTTAAAATTTGCTAGGTTGTTGAGTAACCGAGGACATTTGTGATACCCACAGTTTGTCTTCGCGTCAAAAGATAACCTAGGAAATGTGAAAAAATGAGAAAGAATTATTTGCTGAAAAAAAATGATTGTTGAAAATTTTGCTGAGAAAATTCATGGAGCAAAAGTTTTGAGGGATGAATGATGATCCAGCAGTTTTTCTGTCTCCCAGAACTTAGGTGAGCTTCATCATAAAATGTTGCCATTCTGAGGGACAAGAGATGGAATAACTAAGGATTTTTTAGCTTTATAAAGAGTATTGAGCCTAGTTGGTGATGAGTTTGAGGCAAAGGTATATTGCACCATAAACTAGGTCATCCCATGCTTAAGAGCTTATGACTGTAGGGCTGCTTAAAGTCTGAAAAACAAGAATATAAACCCATTGAAAGTATGTGTTCTAATGTGTCTGAAAATAGAGCTAGGATGTGGTAAGTTCTTGGAATTGAGTTAAAAGTGGTGATTAATTGTCCATGTCGGAGGAATCATTTTGCTGCAGTAGAGGTCGGTTTTGCAGAGTGCTCAGGTAAAGGTCTAAGGTAGAGTTGGACTGTCTGGTTGGACTAAGCTATTCTTTGTCTAATGTTTTGAATTCTTTAAGGAAGGTTGGTTAGTATTGCTCGGGACGCGCAATAGTTCAAGTTTGGGGGTGTGATAACTGCCCAAAAGGCATTTATATAAGGATTTGTGTGTCTTTTGTGCTTAATAGGGTTGGTTTTAGATATATATTATATGTTTTAACCCATTTGGAAGAATGGAAGCTTTGGAAATCATTTTCTGCAGAATCTGTTGCTGAGCGACTTGAGGAAGCAAATTCTGTGCTGCAACAAAACTGGGAACAAAACTGCCACATCACAGCTCGTTAGCCAACTTCATGAACCGACTTCTGTTGAGTTATTTTCGGGATAAAGGAGGAAGGAGAGCCCTACACGTGTCCAAGTTGACCTAATTCAAGCCTCATATCCTTCTATAAAAGGAAGTAGCCGCCCAAGTCAGAGATATTCCAATTTTCCCTTGGAAGTCGAATAGTATAGAGAGATTGGGGACCACCAAGAACACCATCATCCGCAAGCTGATTAAGGAGATTATTATTTTCTTTATTATCTTGTGATTATGGACATGCCTACTCAGATTGTAATTTGTGTTTCCATGCTTATTATGAACTAAGTAGCTTTAGGCGTTGGTTAAGTAATATGTAGTTGTCGTGCTTCATCTCTAATAATATATTGATTATTGCAACTTGGTTAATTGTTGTGCTTATTCTTATTTTATGCCCGCCTGGCCAGCCAGTGTGAATACCTCTCTCTAGTTTCAGGGATGATTTAGAGAGAGTGTGGCAATTAATCACACTACGATCATTGTGTATTGGTGAACGCCAGTGACTGAGCTAAGGATAGCCAGTTGCCTAGTGCTTGATCGGTCGTTCTTCATTGGGGTTGAAACACATTCCAAAAGATCCGGAGTTCCGGGAGGAATCCGCTAATAATACTGCGAGAGTTTGCATTATCAATAATATTGCTAGAACATCTTTTAAAACAATTACTAAACTTGACCAGCGCCTGTCTTTAATCTGCCTGCCTATTCGTTTATTTGTTGTTCTGCCATTTATTTTGCTTCAGCATAATTCTTATAAAATCAAATCATTTTTTTTATCATCTTTGAAACCATTAGAAAGTTACACAAAATAGATAAAGTGGAAGCTAATTCAGACCCTGGATTGATAATATTACTTGTTGCAGACTGTGTATACTTGCACAGGAATTCTAGAGTCTTTTTATACCACATTTTTACTCACTCTAGGAACCCAACACATTGCATGAATTTTAATATAACGATTATATTAAGCTATGGATGTGACATGCTCAATGCAACATTGAGTTTCTTGTTAATAATTATAACAATTATTTTATTGTCAATCAAGAAAATCATAGTAGCATGCTGCAAAGAACTTTTTAAATATAACTCTTTATATTTAATTAGGTAATTGCATGCATCATGCTTAATTATTTTCATGTTTTTAATATAACTCACATAAATTAAAACATTCATGAAAATAATCCATGCATTTCATCCATACATCATAATCTAATTATAACATACATAAAATGCATGATCATTCTTTATAACCTAAGGTGAGATTTCTAATATGACATCCATAAAGCATATTAAATAGCAATTCAACCGATTTCATTGGCCCCTAGGATAAATTGAAGCTTAATTACACTAATAAAGCATAAAATCTATCCTATTACAGCCTTCTGCAGCTCCGAATCGAACCAAAACCGCTCAATACGTGCCAAAACTGCTCGAACCGGAGGACCAGTCAATGAATCGCTCGCCTGACCTCTGAACCGTGCCTCTTTATGGACCGAACCGGATGAACTGGACCGCACGCGCCTGTGTAATATAGAATTGCACCTCACTGACGTCATCATCGCCTGTGGTGACGTTAGCCCTACCCCTGATGCACACATTTCCAAATTTTTTTTTATTCTCGCACTGTTCTTTGTCGTTTTTCGCTATTTTTGGCCAAATTTGGTCCCGATCTTCATCGTTTTTTAAACTAAACTAGACTCGGACTTACAGATACTTGATTTATAAATTAATGCCCAAAACACAGGGGCCTTACATGATCAAATCATAAAAAAATGTAAATCTTAGGCCAATTAAACCTAAACAGTAAAATACATTCACAATGCAAATTAAATCCCACCGATCAAAGCGAATCGCAAATTCCTAATCGAAATTTAAATTTGAGATGGTTCTGATACCAATTGTAGGGATAAAAAGCCCTAGGCAGCGGAAACCATCAGAGACCTTACCAAAATTAATGGTCGATTGGAATACCAATACGACTGCAAAATAATTTATAGCAACTTAATCAAATAAGACTACAGTAAAAATGGCTATAAACATGCTGTAATTTGAATATAAGTATAGATCTAATCTAGATAACGATCCTAATGATCATGGGTTTCATAGAAACTTACTAGCGTTGTAGAATTCGACCAAAAACGCATTTTTCTTGTCTTGATCTAGAAAATACAGCAACCCAAAGTTTCTTTCCTTCACTGGGATTATCACGAACACCACCACAGAGTCTTCACCGATAATCTCACTAGGCTTAGACGAAGGTTGCTTGTGGGAGCAAGAAATTTCTAAGGATTTGGGAAAAAGGAAAACTTTTCTAGAGTTTTTTCTGAAATCACCTAACCAGAGAATGATAGAGTTGGTGAGATTGAGAGAGTCAGTCACAATAGATAGCGTAACCTCTACCTCAAAACCCTCCTCTAGACTTGTGTAGGCCAGTTAGTGGGAAGACCACGTATTGTCAGTTAACAAAAATGATAATATGATTAATTAAGAAATAAAATTAATAATTAATCAAATAATTAAATTAACAATTAATTTAATATTATTTATATAAACATTCTCACATAACCTATAGTTTTAATGCAATTCAACTAAATCAAATTTAATTAAATTAAATTAAAACAAATGATTAATTAATTAAATAGTTAATTAATGTCATAATTAAATATCATATATTTAATTACATCTCTCTCATATAACCTATGGTATTAATGTGCATCCAATGCGCATTAATTTTAACCTATAGTTTTAATATGAATCCAATTCATATTTTAAAACTTAATATTCGAACCCCTTCGAATATTTAATTATCCCTTAGAAATTTACCTCAACGCCCTAAGTGAGCTACCAGTGGGACCTAATGGTCCTATAGATCAGAAGCTCCAACGATATGAGATTAATTGGCTAAACTCATTAACCAAGTTAATCAATATTCGTTGTGGTTCACTCCACTATAGAACCACAATTGCACTCTTCTCACTGCAGATATATTTCTGTGTCCATGGATTTCGACCAATAACAGCAAGTCAGTCCTTCACGTGTGTTCGTATCCCCAGCTAGGTCAAATAACCGTTTTACCCCTAGGTTACCTTTACATCCTTAAGTCCCAATGCTCCTCTAATGAACAACCTGTTTGAGGTCCAACCAACAAACAGAACTTCCTTTCGTGCCATAGAGAGGGCAGGGCTCTTTGTTCAAGACCCGGAAACACCACTTAAGGGAACACACATCTACTTACCCTAATGACGGGAATGAGTGAATTCCATCTGGTGTGATTATGTTCCTAGCTCCCCACTCGGTCTTGTCCCCAAAATTGTAGGCTTATTGAGTTGGCGTGCAGGCCACTCTCACCCATACAAATCAAAGAACAATCCCTCGTGAACAGGAGTCTATAATCCACTCAAGATTGAGACTAAGTTGCCTAGGTCATCCTAGTGAAATAGAAACCTAACTAATCAACAGTGTTACAGCTAGTGGTTAACTATTTCGAGATCCGGTCTTATGCAAACTCATTACACAGGATACCCCCACTCGCATGTCCACTACACGAATGCGTTGTCGTATCCATGATGTCACTACGATAAGGTACCCAACCTTCCCCTTATACTATAGACCCTTTAGGTTGTATCTTGAACAATGATCCTCGTATGTTCCCACAAACTAGTTCAAGTCTCATACTAACAGCCTAGGATGTTTAGTTTATTGGATTAGAGTTATAAAGACAAGATTACACAATACAAACAATATAAATGAATACTACATCATTTTATTAATGTTCGATCAAATGTTACATTTACTACCTACGAGTTTTAGGGCATAAAACCCAACAGAGTGGATGGAAATATATCTACAGTGAGGGGAGTTCAATTACTAGGCTATAGTGGAGTGTCCCGGTAGTTAACAGATGTTGGTTAACTAGGTTAAAAGGGTTTAGCCTGTTAACCCTCGTACCGTTGGAGCCCATGATCTATAGGTCAATTAGGTCCCCTAGCTAGCTTGAGATTAACCTTTGGAACAAAATGATGGATTGAATTAGAATAAGTTCAAATTTTCTTTAGGAAAATGGTTGGATAGGTTCGACGTTACCGATACGTTGGGTTTTGTTTAAACCGAGTTGTGAGAGATTTAATATTTAAATATGATTTAAATATCGAACACATGAATAGGGATTCATGGTTGGAAAATAAAATTTCAGAAATGTTCGGGGTTGATGGCAAATTATTAATTTAATATTGGATATTAAATTAACTAATAATTATTTTAAATTAATTTTGAATTAATTTAAAATTGAAAAATTAAAATTAGATTTTATATTTTTCAGATTATTGAAGTTAAATAATTAAGAAATTAAATCCTAGATAATCTTGAATTTAATTAAAATCAAAATTAATTGAATTTTTGGAGGTGGAGTGCATGATGATTATGAAGGATTGGAATTCCCAATTCCGTTACAGCGGAAGCAATTGGACCGTTCGTAAATTAATTTCATTTAACAAAATGCCCATACATTGGCAAAAAGTTAAGTACAAGAAGCATACCGTCGTTTGACGACTCCGAATTCTTCAAGAACGCCTTCTTGAATGTCAGGGACCAAAATTGAAATCTTGGGACACCACCACAAGATTACCCTACTATCCTCTAAGTTTGGGAACTCAGTTGTGGGACTTAATTCTTGAGAGGGAATGATGAAGAGAATAAATTTTTCTTCTTTGTATTCTCTAGGTTGAGAGCATTTTTTTTTTAGAGAGAGATCATGATCTTCCAACTTGCAAAATGAGCAGCATCTCTGAAACCCCTCTGGCGTGAGAGATAAGTGAGAGAGAAAAGTTTTTTTTTTGTTTAATTAATTAAATAAAATGAATTTAATTTAATTAATTAATTATTAATTAATTAATCACATTAATCAATTAATCTTATGTGCATTTTTTTTTAAAAAAATCTTATGTGCATTTAAATCATATTTAAATGCACCACTCTCACATAATTTATAGTTTAAATTAATTTAATTAAATCCAATTTAACCAAATTAATATAAACCAACTAATTAATTAATTCATAATTAATTAATTTAATGATTAACTAAATATCACATATTTAATTAATTCATCATTTGAATCACATTCAAATATGCATCTCTCTTATAACCTATAGTTTTAATATGAATCATATTAACATTAAAATTAATCTATAGATATTAATTTAATTAAATTGAACAGTTAATTAATTTAAAATTAATTAATTTTTATAATTAATTAAATATCAACCATATTTAATTAATTACATATTAGAATCATATTCTAATCTTTCTCTCATATAATATAAATAGTTTAATTAAATCACATTTAATTAGACTAATTGAATAATTAATTAATTCACAATTAATTAATTTATTCATTAATTAAATAATTAAATATCACATATTTAATTAGTTATAAATTTGAACTCTTTCAAATATATAATTCTCTCAATTTAATAAAGTTTAATCACTAATTAAACTTTATATTATAATGCATCAACATACATCACATTAATTGTACCTCATACAATTAACCTGATTCCCAAATTGAATTTGAACAATTCAAATTCTTTTAAAGATAAATTGTCCCCAATTACTCTTTACGAGCTAGCAGGGGGACCTAATGGACCTACAGATCAGAATCTCCAATGATATGAGGTTAACTGACTAAACTCATTGATCGAGTTAGCCAATATTCATTAACTGTGGGTCACTCCACTAAAGACCCACAGTTGTACTCTTCTCACTGTAGAATAATTTTGTGTCCATGGATATTGACCAATAATGGTAAGTCAATCCTTCACGAGTTTTCGTAACTACAGCTGGGTCAAATTACCGTTTTACCCCTGAGTTACCTCTGGCTCCTTAAGTACCAGTGCTCCTCTAATGAACAACTTGTTTATGGTCCAACCAGTAAACAGAAAGTCCCTCTCGGACCAGTGAGAGGGTGGGATCCCTTTGTTCAAGACTCGGAGTCACCACTTAAGGGAACACTCATTTACTTCTCCTAGAAGTGGGAATGAGTGAATTCCATCTTGTGTTGTCATGTTCCCAGCCCCCCCACTCGGTCTTGTCCCCAATAACCGGCTTATTGAGTCTGCGTGCAGGCCACTCTCACCCGTACTAATCAAAGGACAATCCTTCGTGAGAAGGAGTTCATGACACACTCAGGATTAAGACTGAGTTACCTAGGTCATCCTATTGAAATAGTAACCTAACTAGTTAACAGTGTTACATCTAGTGGTTTACTATTTCGTGGTCCAGTCTTATGCAAACTCATTGCATAGGATACCCCAGCTCGCATGTCTCCTGCATGGACGCCTTGGATCAATACGTCTGTATCGAATACAAAGCGGGCCGTATCACATAGTGTTAGCAGGATAAGGTACCCAGCCTTATCCTTGTACTATAGACCTTTTAGGTTGTTACTTGTACACTGATCCCCGTATGTTCCCACATACTAGTTCAAGTTACATATCAACAACCTTGGATCTTAGTTTATTGGATTTGGGTTATATTGTGCAATTTTTGACTTAAAATGACAATAACACTTTATTACATAAACCTCAATAACACTTTATTGATACAAGTGTATAATTCATTAACATTCACTATCTACGAGTTTTAAGACATAAAACCCAACAGACTAAACCCATGCACTCCCCTCACTTTGGCCACAACATTTCCCACTAATTCAAAGCTGAATTTGTGTCAAAGTTTGGGGCTTTTGTTCATCTTTTATCCCTCTATAAAAGGGAAGAAGAAGGTTGAAGAAATGCATCTGATTCCATAGTGAATTGCTGCCAAAATCTCTCTTCATCTCAACCCACCTCCATAGCTTGTTCTTCAAGATTTTCCCTTCAAATTCCATCACCAGAGGATCCCACAATTCGTTCCAAAGGCTTGAGTATAACAAGGAAGATCAAGTGGTGGTTCATGACTCATGGGAGAAGAAAAACTTCAAAAGGATTCAACCAATTTCACGAATTAAAGAGGTTGGTGTTGGTGTCTATGTTTTTCTTCTTTAGAATAGCATGCAATGATTGATTAAATTGAGCTTATTAAGTGCCTAAGATCCAAAATTGCTTCCATAATTTAGATATTAACACTTTCAGTAAGGATTCAATCCTCAGTGCCATACACGAGCATATAGATCCACATTCTCTTAAGATACTGGAGGATGTACTTAACGACTCTCCAGAGATCAAATCCTAGATTTGATTGATACTTACTAACAATCCTTATTGCATAGGGCTTATGTCTCATGTCCTCAACTTCTTGAGGTGTCTAAGGACACGGTTCCTTAGACATAAGAATTCCATCCCTGAAGAGGTAGTGAATTTTGTAGGTGTTAATATCACACATGCGGAAGCAATTTTGGATCTTAGGCACACAATTTGATCAATTTAATCCTAGAAGACATGTTGTCCATAAGAACAAAAATAGAGTAATAAGGTACCTACCTCTTGGAGCTCACAATTCGTATAATTCGATGCTTTATAATTCACACGAATGACTTTTGGACAACCACTTGGATCTTTTCTACTATCCTCAGGCCTTGGAACGGATTGTGGGATCGTCAATTGATATGAATTGGAAAGGAAAGCATATGGGTATAAGCAAGCTTGAGAGTATGAACATAGAAGTTCTTGGGAGAATTTTGGCAGCATTTTAGGTTGAAGAAATCCACCAATTTTCATCAGCCCATCCTCTATATATAGAGGAAAATCATGCACAAGAATTGCACAAAATATTGACAACAAATAGGGATAATTTTGAGTCACAAGATTAGGTGGTGCAATAAGGCTAATTACAAGTGATTAGTCACTAAGCACCACCTCCAAAATTTGCTAACTTTTGAATTTCTTTTAAATTCAAAATTTTCAAATAAAATTCTGAATAATCTCACTTTCTTTTATTTTTATTTTAATTTAAATATCATTTATTAAAATAAAATTATTTAATTTAATATCTTATATTAAATTAATACCATTTGTGCAATCTTGGTTTCTTTCTCCCGACGAATTTTCTCGAACATGAATCCCTATTCACGTGTTTAATATTTAAATTACATTTAAATATATAACTCTCATTTTAAGTTTAATTCATAATTAAACTAATGTGCCGTTAAATATCGTATATTAGCGACTTTTGTATCCTTTTCCGAATTTTGAATGTTTCAAATATTAACCTATCATATTGTTCCAAGTTTTATTCCTATTGAGCTAGTAGAGGGACCTAATGGACCTTCAAGATCATGGGCTCCAACGAAATGATGATAACCGATTAATCTCATTAACCTAGTCATTCATCGTTTGTTAGCTTTCGGGACACTCCACTATAGCCCGTAGTTGCACTCCCCTCACTGTAGATATATTTCTTGTCCACTTTAGATAACCATGATTAGTAAGTCAACCCTTCACCGGTTGTTCGTAACTAAATCTAGGCCAAATGTCCGTTTTACCCCTATAGTTACATCTTGTTCCTTAAGTTCCACTGATCGTCTAATGAACAACTAGTTCACGATACAATCACCTTTACTAACCCTAAAACGGGTAGCAGTGAATCCCATCTTGCAAAGCTATGTCCCCAGCTATCCATTTAGTCTTATCCCCAAAATGGTAGGCTTATTGAGTCAGCGATGTTTGGCCACTCTCACCCATGCAAATCAAAGGATAATCCTAAATAAATAGGAGTTCATAGTTAGCTCAGGATTAAGATCGAGTTACCTAGGTTATACCTATGAGATGTTCAGTTTCAACAGTTCCGATCTCTATGCAAACTCGTTCCATAGGACGCCCTCACTCACATGTCTTATACATGAACGATTAGGATCATATCGTCTGTCTTTAAGGAACAAAGCGAGCCGCGCCAATAGTGTCCCCAAGATTAAGGTACCCAACCTTATCCATATACTATAGATCGTTTAGACTATTTACTTGAACTTGATCCATACTTATGTCACACATAAACTTCAAGTATACATAATATAGTCATGGGTTCTTAGTTTATTGGATTTGTGATTATATTTAGGCAAAACAAATATATAGAAATAATACTTCATTGAACAAGTCAAATGTTACATTTACTATCTATGAGTTTTAGGGCATAAAACCCAACAAACTCCCACTTGCACTAAAACTCTAGTGAGTGGAAATGTATACACATTTAATAATACCAAAGCAAGGAAATGTTACAAATACAATAAAATATGGCACTCCTATACCCTGTACATCTCCCACTAGCCCTAGGCTATGCTATATACATATCTCGTAGACCTAAGTTCTGTAGATGACCCTCAAACACTTTAGCCGAAAGAGCCTTTGTAAATGGATCAACGATGTTGTGTTCTGAAGCGATCTTTGTGACTATCACATCCCCACGCTGCACTATCTCCCGAATTAGGTGATACTTCCTCTTCATGTGTTTGCCTCGTTTGTGACTGTGAGACTCTTTAAATGTAACGACCCGACTTCTTAATAAGCCTTAAGGGGACCGTTACGATAATATTAGGTTTTATGCCCTAAAACTCGTAGATATCGAATGTAACTATTGACCGATATTAATGAAATGATATTGATATATTTTTCCATTAATTGTTATTAGTTATTTTATATTTTATATTTGTCTTTGCCTAATAATAACCCTAATCCAATAAACTAGACATCCTAGGCTGTAATATGAGTCTTGAACTATATGTAGCGACTGTTCACACGTAACTTCAGGGATGGAGGCACGTGGAATAAATAATATATTGTATTGATGTAATATGCGTGTGGGTGTACAATCTCTAACTTTAATCCTCTGATTCTCTCTCTTATGTGTGTGAGTGTGTTTCACTCGAGGGCTGGAACGCTTGATCTCGAGTCTGAGGCTTCAATGGATTCTTGGAGCTTGAAGTCTTCCAGTCTTGAAGGAGTCTTCAATCTTCAAGAAGTGTTGATGTCCTGAAGAGTCTTTAATCTTCAAGGAGTGTTGAAGTCTTGAAGAGTGTTGGGTCTTCAAGAAGTGTTGATGTCCTGAAGAGTATTTGATCTTCAAGGAGTGTTAAAGTCTTGAAGGGTGTTTGGTCTTCAAGGAGTGTTGAAGTCTTGAAGAGTGTTTGGTCTTCAAGAAGTGTTCAACACTTGGACTTGTGGATTGCAGAGAGTCTACGGTCTTCAGACTTGGTGGAGTCTCTCTGAATTCTCTGGTTCTGCTTGAGAGCTTTGAAACTCTGAACTCTTGTCTTTGTGAGAGTGTAGAATTTCTGAACCCCTGAAATTGAGGAGAACCCCTCTATATATAGAGTTCTCGTTGGATGGGCCTTGGTGACTTTTGGGCCTAACAACTTGGGCTTGGGCTTTTATTGGGCTTGAGTCTGGTTTATATTTGACCCAAAACCATATGACCCAAATATTTAAAAGACCCAAATTTGATCCAATTAATTATTTTCTTTAATTAATTGGTCAAATCAATTAATCTGATCAAAATAATTTATTTTTAATTAATTGATCAAATGGACATTTGGCCCTAAAAATTTATAATTGGCCAACTTTGTCTTCAAATTAAATTTGGGACACATGTCGATTTATAATTGGTCCCAAATTTAATTAATTATAATTTTGTCATTAATTTTAAATAATGACGTGGCAATTTGTCATTGGCCAAAATTTCTCCTTCAACAAATGCCCCCTTTTCGAGACTTAGTCACAAGTTATGTGTGAGTGAATCTCGAAAAAGATATTTTGGGATCAAAATGCAAGATATTTGTTCTTGATTTTGACTCCCTTTGGTGTGTCAATTTAATCAAAATATGAATTTTGGTCAAAATTTTGATTTTTTTTTATTTGACACACTTTTATCACCAATTAATCAAAATTTGAAGTTTGGTCAAAATTTTGATTTTTTTTTCTTATTTGGCAGCAAACTTTGATTTGAAGTTTGAGCAAATTTTGGTTTATACCCAAATTTTGATTTGAGGTAAAATCCTACCCAATTTTAACTCGCATTTGGAATAGAATTTGAGGTTTTGACTTTGGTTCATTTGGGATAAAATTTGGATTATGACCAAAATTTAATTTAAGTAAATTTAAGTCTGCATCAAAAATTTGGTAGGAATTTGGAATAAAATTTTCATATGGAATTTAGAAAATTTGATTTGGGATAAGAGTTTAATTATATTCAAATTCAGTTGAATTCAATCCAAATCTATTTAGGAGTTTATCAAATCAATTTGAATTTATCTCCCAATTTGATTTAAATCAAATCTCATACTTTGGATTAAAATTTGAAACAAAATCTCCAAATTTTTATCTTTCAATTTGATTTAAATCAAATCTCATATCTTTGGGTTAAAATTTGAACCCATCTCAAAGTTGATGACTGTCGTTGGATACAAGATTTATATTTGAACCCATCCCAAAATCAATGAAGATTGCCGTTGGAGATAAAATTTATATTTGAACTTATCCCAAAATTGATGGAGATTGCCGTTGGAGATAAGATTTATATTTGAACTCATCCCAAAATTGATAAAGATTGTCGTTGGAGATAAGATTTATATTTGAACTCATCCCAAAATTGGTAAAGATTGTCGTTGGAGATAAGATTTATCTATTTGAATCCAACTTTTCATTCTATAAATAAGGTTGAACCTCAGCAGGGGAGAGCACACATCAATTGTAGGGAGCATTCAAGAAAGGATTCAAGTAGGAAACTTTCTTCTCCTTCTTTTTTTTTTAATTTTTTTTTAATTTTCGTTTTTTTCCCTTTTTTTTCCTTTTTTCTTTTAATTTTCGTTTTTTTTTTACACCTTGCCTATATTTCAATTACAAGCACAGTGCCTTCATCCACCATCCAAAAGGTAAGTACGTAGGTAAGTGATTTTTTTTTTAGGCATACATATCCTTGTTGTCTTCAATTTGCAGGTACAATGTCTTTTAGCATGAGTACAGTGACATGTTCCTTGCTTTGGGACATGTCCTTGGACTTGTGTCGCCGCCACGCCTTTTAGCATGAGTACAGGGACATGTTCCTTGCTTTGGGACATGTCCTTGGACTTGTGTCGCCGACACGCCTTTCAGCATGAGTACAGAGACATGTTCCTTGCTTTGGGACATGTCCTTGGACTTGTGTCGCCACCACGCCTTTCAGCATGAGTACAGGGACATGTTCCTTTCTTTGGGACATGTCCTTGGACTTGTGTCGCCGCCACGCCTTTCAGCATGAGTACAGGGACATGTTCTTTGCTTTGGGACATGTCCTTGGACTTGTGTCGCCACCACGCCTTTCAGCATGAGTACAGGGACATGTTCCTTTCTTTGGGACATGTCCTTGGACTTGTGTCGCCGCCACGCCTTTCAGCATGAGTATAGGGACATGTTCCTTGCTTTGGGACATGTCCTTGGACTTGTGTCCCCGGCACGCCTTTCAGCATGAGTACAAGGACAATTGATGTCTTTGGACTTTAGAAAGTAGCGCAGCAGTGCAGCCGAATGTAGCATGAGGACCTTCGAACTTGGAGAAGGAAGCAGCGCAGCTGAGGACAATTGACGTCTTTGGACTTTAGGAAGTAGCGCAGCAGTGCAGCCGAGCGTAGCATGAGGACCTTCGAACTTGGAGGAAGGAACTGCAGCGAAGCACGTGAGAACCTTCGAACTTGGAGGAAGGAACTGTAGCGAAGCAACGTGAGAACCTTTGAACTTGGAAGAATGAACTGCAGCAGCGGAGAACCTTCGAACTTGGAGGAAGGAACTGCAGCGAAGCGCGTGAAAACCTTCAAACTTGGAGGAAGGAACTGCAGCGAAGCACGTGAGAACCTTCGAATTTGGGAGAAGGAACTGCAGCGAAGTGCGTGAACCTTCGAACTTGGGGAGAAAGAACTGCAACGCAGCGCGTGAGAACCTTCGACCTTGGAGAGAAGGAACTGCAACGGAGCGAGTGAGAACCTTCGAACTTGGAGGAAGGAACTGCAGCGAAGCGATGTGAGAACCTTCGAACTTGGAAGAATGAACTGCAGCAGTGGAGAACCTTCGAACTTGGAGGAAGGAACTGCAGTGAAGCGCGTCAAAACCTTCAAACTTGGAGGAAGGAACTGCAACGAAGCACGTGAGAACCTTCGAATTTGGGAGAAGGAACTACAGCGAAGTGCGTGAACCTTCGAACTTGGGGAGAAAGAACTGCAACGCAACGCGTGAGAACCTTCGACCTTGGAGAGAAGGAACTGCAACGGAGCGCGTGAGAACCTTCAAACTTGGAGGAAGGAACTGCAACGAAGCGCGTGAAAACCTTCGAACTTGGAGGAAGGAACTGCAGCGAAGCATGTGAGAACCTTCGAACTTGGAGGAAGGAACTGCAGCGAAGCAACGTGAGAACCTTCGAACTTGAAAGAATGAACTGCAGCAGCGGAGAACCTTCGAACTTGGAGGAAGGAACAGCAGCGAAGCGCGTAAGAACCTTCGAATTTGGGAGAAGGAACTGCAGCGAAGTGCGTGAACCTTCGAACTTGGGGAGAAAGAACTGCAACGCAGCGCGTGAGAACTTTCGACCTTGGAGAGAAGGAACTTCAACTTGGGGAGAAGGAACTCCAGCAAAGCTGCGTGAGAACCATCGAACTTGAGAGAAGAGGGAACAATGCAACAACGCACCACATAAGATCCTTCGCACTTGGAGGAGGAACAACGTAGTAGTCGTACAACTGAGAACCCTCGAACTTGGAGAAGGAAGAACGCAGTAGGATACAACGAAGAACCTTCGAACTTGGAGAAGGAACAACGCAACAGCATACAACGAAGAACCTTCGCACTTGGAGAAGGAACAACACAGAAACATACAATGAAGAACCTTCCAACTTAGAGAAGGAACAACGCAACAACATACAGTGTAAGGACCCTCGAACTTGGAGAGAAGGAACTGCAGCGAAGCGCGTGAGAACCTTCGAACTTGGGGAGAAGGAACCACAGCGAAGCAGCGTGAGAACCTTCAAGCTTGAGAGAAGGAACTGTAGCGAAGTGCGTCATCCTTCAAACTTGGAGAGAAGGAACTGCAGCGAAATGCGTGAGAACCTTCGAAGTTGGAGAGAAGGAACTGCAACGAAGCGCATGAACCTTCAAACTTGGGGAGAAAGAACTGCAACGCAGAGCGTGAGAACCTTCGACCTTGGAGAGAAGGAACTGCAACGAAGCGCGTGAGAACCTTCGAACTTGGGGAGAAGGAACTCTAGCAAAGCTGCGTGAGAACCATCGAACTTGAGAGAAGAGGAAACAATGCAACAACGCACCACATAAGATCCTTCGCACTTGGAGGAGGAACAACATAGCAGTCATACAACTGAGAACCCTCGAACTTGGAGAAGGAACAACGCAACAAGATACAATGAAGAACCTTCGAACTTGGAGAAGGAACAACGCAATAGCGTACAATGTAAGGACCCTCAAACTTGGAGAGAAGGAACTGCAGCGAAGAACCCTTTTTTTTTATAGAGACTGAACTTCAAGTTTTCTTTAAGCTGCCTACGTACCCTTATGGAATAGGGATCAAGTCATAACGTAGTTCAAGATTTTTTTTTACACTCACCTTTTAAGCTCGTGTGGGCTAGGAGCATCATGCAGTTTAGGCTCTTGTGACAAGGAGCTTTTACATTTTAAAAGCCCTCATCTTCATCATGGTCTTGATCAGATCCTTGACTTGTAGGATTGGTCAAGATAATGAGATTTGGTTTCACCTTCAAGGAACCATCTGTATTTATGAGAACAGAGAACTTTCTCTTCATACGTGACGGGATGCTACTTTGAAGCTTCTTGTCGTTGTTTACTTCATCAAAAAGTTTCATCTCCAAGTTATCCATCTTTCTTTTAGATTGACCGCTTGTTACTTTGACGCGATCAAAAACAGATGTTGAAGGTCGACGTTTCTTCGATGTGGAGACACTTAGCCTTTGGAAAGCTGAAGGTCGAGTGGAGGTGGACATCGAACATTAATTTTCTTCCTCTGTCGCGACCATACTCATTCTTTGGAATACTGAAGGACGAGTAGTTGGAGGCTTGATGCGATCGAAGACGGAGGTCCTTTGTTCACCCTTCTCAGAATTGTCAACTTCTTCTACGTCGATGCAATAGGAAGTCACAAAGTTCTCTTTTTCCTTTTTGTGGAAATTTTTGGAGAAGGATTTATTCAACATCACCAGTTGTTGAGGTTGAGAAAACTTTTTACTTCTCTTCCTCTTGGGTTGAAGTTTCTTAGGATCCTTATTTCTTTGATGTTTGCTCTTTTCTTTGATTGTAGCAAGATTTGATTGAGCTACTTCATCAAGGTCGAGCTCAATTTTTCCTTCCATAGCTATCTTTAGAATTAAGTCCTTTAGGACAAAACATCTTTCCACTGGATGACCAATAACTCGATGATACTTGCAATACTTGGGATCATCAACTTTCTCCATCTCTTCTGGTCGTTTACACTTAGGAAGCTCTATCACTTGCGCTTCCAGTAATTGTTCCAGCATATCAGGGATGTCAGCATTAGGGAAATGATAGATTTTCTTCTGTCTTTCCTTTAAAGTTAAGTTATGCGCTCCATTTGTTTGTCGCTTTTTTTTAAGACGACTTGGGAAGGGTTGTGTTGACAACCATGGATTCTTCTACAGTCTCTTCGTCGTTCCTTCCTTCATTCCTCACATTAGGGAGTAGAAGGTCTTGGTTTTCTCGACTAGCAATACTTAGCTCCATATCGTGGGCGCGAGTTGCTAGCTCCTCAAAGGTGTGAGGTTTTATACCTTTAAGGATGTAAAGGAGTTCCCAGTGCATGCCTTGAATGCACATCCCAACGGAAGAGAGTTCAGTGAGACGATCTTTGCAATCTAGACTCATAGCTCTCCAACGATTTATATAGTTAACAACGAGTTCACCTTTTCGTTTTTAGTGTTGGTGAGCTCGAACATGTTAACGGTCCGTCTAGTGCTGTAGAAGCGATTCAAAAACTCTCTTTCGAGTTCCTCCCAACTGTCTATTGACTCGGGTTCTAGATCAGTGTACCAGTCAAAAGCATTTCCTTTAAGTGTTTGAACGAACTGTTTGACTAGTAAGTCCCCTCGAGTACCAGCGTTCTCGCATGTCTCAACGAAGTGGGCAATATGTTGTTTAGGATTGCCCTTTCCATCAAACTGCTGAAATTTCGGTGGCTGATACCCCGATTGGCATTCTCAAGTTATCAATCCTCTTGGTATAAGGTTTGGAATATAAGAGGGAATCTTGAGTAGGTCCACCGTACTGAGCTCTGATACAGTTTGTGATTTGAGAATCTTTTTCTTCAATCACCTTCATCAAATTGTTGATGTGTTCTTCAATCTCAGTCATTATTTCTTCCGTAGTTCTTGTCTCAGTCATCATGACAGTCACTACGTCAGAATCAGGTTCGAACAGAGGGTTGTACTTAACAAGAAACTTGTCAATGGTATATGCCCCCTGCAAGGTTGTTTCTTCGCTTGCAATGATAGTAGCTTTGTCTTCTTGCAACCTCAGTTCATTGAAGCAACAATGGGCAGTTGAACACATGTAAGACTTGATCTCGACAGCGGCCATCGAAGAAGTCTTGAATGACATATTTACTTTTATGTTTTGAGATAAGAGAGAGAGAGATGAGAGGTAGAGATGGTCCCATTGGGCGTGCCAATTTGTTCACACGTAACTTCGGGGATGGAGGCACGTGGAATAAATAATATATTGTATTGATGTAATATGCGTGTGGGTGTACAATCTCTAACTTTAATCCTCTGATTCTCTCTCTTATGTGTGTGAGTGTGTTTCACTCGAGGGCTGGAACGCTTGATCTCGAGTCTGAGGCTTCAATGGATTCTTGGAGCTTGAAGTCTTCCAGTCTTGAAGGAGTCTTCAATCTTCAAGAAGTGTTGATGTCCTGAAGAGTCTTTAATCTTCAAGGAGTGTTGAAGTCTTGAAGAGTGTTGGGTCTTCAAGAAGTGTTGATGTCCTGAAGAGTATTTGATCTTCAAGGAGTGTTAAAGTCTTGAAGGGTGTTTGGTCTTCAAGGAGTGTTGAAGTCTTGAAGAGTGTTTGGTCTTCAAGAAGTGTTCAACACTTGGACTTGCGGATTGCAGAGAGTCTACGGTCTTCAGACTTGGTGGAGTCTCTCTGAATTCTCTAGTTCTGCTTGAGAGCTTTGAAACTCTGAACTCTTGTCTTTGTGAGAGTGTAGAATTTCTGAACCCCTGAAATGGAGGAGAACCCCTCTATTTATAGAGTTCTCGCTGGATGGGCCCTGGTGACTTTTGGGCCTAACAACTTGGGCTTGGGCTTTTATTGGGCTTGGGTCTGGTTTATATTTGACCCAAAACCATATGACCCAAATATTTAAAAGACCCAAATTTGATCCAATTAATTATTTTCTTTAATTAATTGGTCAAATCAATTAATCTGATCAAAATAATTTATTTTTAATTAATTGATCAAATGGAAATTTGACCCTAAAAATTTATAATTGGCTAACTTTGTCTTCAAATTAAATTTGGGACACATGTCGATTTATAATTGGTCCCAAGTTTAATTAATTATAATTTTGTCATTAATTTTAAATAATGACGTGGCAATTTGTCATTGGCCAAAATTTCTCCTTCAACAGCGACATATGGGATCATTGTTCAAGAAACAGCCTAAAGGGTCTATAGTATAGGGAAAAGACTGGGTGCCTTATCCTGGTGACACTATGGATACGGCCCACTTTGTATTTGATACAAACGCTGCGATCCAACGCGTTCGTGTAGGAGACATGCAAGTGGGGGCATCCTATGCAATGAGTTTGCGTAAGACCGGACCGCGAAATAGTAACCACTGGTTATAACACCGTTAACTAGTTGGTTTTCTATTTCACTAGGACGACCTAGACAACTTAGTCTTAATCCTGAGTTGATTATGGACTCCTGCTCATGAGAGATTGTCCTTTGATTTGTATGGGTGAGAGTGGCCAATACGCCGACTCAATAAGCCTACCACTTTGGGGACAAAACCGAATGGGGAGCTGGGAACATAATCGTACAAGATGGAATTCACTCCTTCCCGACTTTAGGGAAGCAGATGAGAGTTCCCTTAAGTGGTTACTCCGAGTCTTGAACAAAGGGCCCTACCCTCTCAATGGCACGAGAGGGTTTTCTATTTGATGGTTGGACCACAAACAGGTTGTTCATTCGAGGAGAATTGGTACTTAAGGAATTGGAGGTAATCCAGGGGTAAAACGGTAATTTGACCGAGCTGGTGTTACGGACACTCGTGAAGGACTAACTAGTCGATATTGGTCTATATCCGTGGACACAGAAAATATGTCTGTAGTGAGAAGAGTGCAACTGTGAGTCTATAGTGGAATAAACACACAGTTAACGAATATTGATTAATGTGGTTAATGAGTTTGACCAATTAATCTCACATCGTTGGAGCTTCTGATCTGCAGGTCCATTAGGTACCGCTGGTAGCTCATAAAGTAATTTGAGGCAACTAAGTAATAAATGTAAATTGAAAATGTTCAATTTATTAAGGGAAACAAATATAAGATATATTGATATATTATTATGAGAGAAATTAGTATTTGAAAAGTTCAAATATAAATTTATGGAAGTTTGAAAGAGTTCAAAATAATGAATTAATTAATTTAAGGCCTAAAATGTGTTTGGGCAAATTAATTAATTCTAGGCCGGGAATTAAATATGTGATATTTAATTGGTGGTTAATTAATTAAAGAATTCATTAACCGGGAATTAATCAATTATGGAAATAATTAATCACTTAAGGATGTGATTAATCATTTATGGAAGTAATTAGTCATTTGTGGAAAAGATTAATCAATTATGGAATTGATTGATCATGATTGATTAATTAAGGAATACGATTGAATCAATTTTGGAAAAAGATTGATTTAATTGAATATTTTATTCATGGCATCTCTTCTATAAATAGAACACTAGACCTAATTGGTCATGACACTTGACAGTCTTGAAAGACAAGACCTAGAATTCTCTCTAGCCTCCCTCTTAGAGAAAGACTCCCACAAGTCTTTTGCTTCCTAGACTTAGAGACATACCGGTGTAACCTCTGTGGTTAGTGTGTCAATCAAGAAGGAATTTTCAGCGAAGAAAAACAAAGGCGGCTGCTGCGTTTTCGTTCGTGGAGCGTTGTTGGCGAAGAACGGTCAAGTCTTCAACGAAGGTATGTGACGGTTCTTTCCCTTTTCTTTAGAAAAGCATGAAAATAAATTTAGATTTATTTTTAAGCATGTTTAAACAAATTTTCCAGCAGCTTTAAAAGGGTTTTAAAGTTTAATTGAGTTTTCGTAACGGTATTTTAATGTTAATTAATATACGGCGTAAGGTCCAATCGATGCGCTTCCGCTGCGTGGGGACTTTTATTCCCTTCAAATACATTCGGATCTATGTGGTCCAATGAATGTAAAAGCTCGAGGAGGGTACGAATATTTCATCTCATTTATATATGATTATTCAAGATATGGTTACTTGTACCTAATGGGACATAAGTCTGAAGTCCTTGAAAAGTTTAAGGAGTTTAAGACTGAAGTTGAAAACCTATTAGGTAAATCTATTAAAGTACTTCGATCTGATCGAGGAGGGGAGTATATGGATCAAAGATTCCTTGATTATATGATAGAACATGGAATCCAATCTAAACTCTCAGCCCCTGGTACACCTCAGCAGAATGGTGTGTCAGAAAGGAGAAATAGAACCTTGTTAGACATGGTTCGATCAATGATGAGCTATGCTCAATTGCCTAGCTCGTTTTGGGGGTATGCAGTAGAGACTGCAGTATACATCTTGAACAATGTTCCTTCGAAAAGTGTTTCTGAAACACCTTTCGAATTGTGGAAGGGGCGTAAACCTAGTTTGCATCACTTTCGCATCTGGGGTTGTCCAGCACACGTGCTTGTGACAAATCCTAAGAAACTGGAACCTCGTTCAAAACTGTGCCAATTTGTTGGTTACCCTAAAGAAACGAGAGGTGGTTATTTCTACGACCCACAAGAAAATAAAGTGATTGTATCGACAAACGCCACTTTCTTACAGGAAGACCACATGAGAGATCATAAACCACGCAGCAAAATAATATTAGGAGAAGCTACTGAAGAATCATCAAGAGTTGTTGATGAAGTTGGACCTTCAACAAGGGTTGATGAAGGAACTAGTTCTTCAGATCCATCCCGTCCATCTCAAACGTTGGGAATGCCTCGACGCTGTGGGAGGGTTGTATTACAACCTGACCGCTACTTGGGTTTAACTGAAACTCAGGTTGTCATACCTAATGATGGCATTGAGGATCCATTGTCCTATCGACAGGCAATGAATGACAAAGATAAGGATGAATTGGTCAAAGCCATGAACCTGGAAATGGAGTCAATGTACTCCAATTCTGTATGGGAACTTACAGATCTACCAAATGGGGTAAAACCCATAGGGTGCAAATGGATCTATAAAAGAAAAAGAGATGCAGCTGGAAAGGTACAGACCTTCAAAGCTAGACTAGTGGCAAATGGTTTTACCCAAAAGGAAGGGGTTGACTAATGTGAGATTAATTGGTCAAACTCATTAACCACATTAATCAATATTCGTTAACTGTGTATTCATTCCACTATAGACTCACAGTTGCACTCTTCTCACTGCAGACATATTTTTTGTGTCCATGGATATAGACCAATATCGACTAGTTAGTCCTTCACGAGTGTCCGTAACACCAGCTAGGTCAAATTACCGTTTTACCCCTGGGTTACCTCTATTTCCTTAAGTACCAATTCTCCGCTAATGAACAACCTGTTTGTGGTCCAACCATCAAACAGAAAACCCTCTCGTGTCATTGAGAGGGTAGGGCCCTTTGTTCAAGACTCGGAGTAACCACTTAAGGGAACACTCATCTGCTTCCCTAAAGTCGGGAAGGAGTGAATTCCATCTTGTACGATTATGTTCCCAACTCCCCATTCGGTCTTGTCCCCAAAGTGGTAGGCTTATTGAGCCGGTGTATTGGCCACTCTCACCCATACAAATCAAAGGACAATCTCTCATGAGTAGGAGTCAACTTAGTCTTAATCCTGATTTGATTATGGACTCCTTCTTATGAGAGATTGTCCTTTGATTTGTATGGGTGAGAGTGGCCAATACGCTGACTCAATAAGCCTACAACTTTGGGGACAAGACCGAATGGGGAGCTGGGAACATAATCGTACAAGATGGAATTCTCTCCTTCCCGACTTTAGGGAAGCAGATGAGTGTTCCCTTAAGTGGTTACTCCGAGTCTTGAACAAAGGGTCCTACCCTCTCAATGGCACAAGAGGGTTTTCTGTTTGATGGTTGGACCACAAAGAGGTTGTTCATTAGAGGAGAATTGGTACTTAAGGAAATAGAGGTACCCCAGGGGTAAAACGATAATTTGACCCAGCTGGTGTTACGGACACTCGTGAAGGACTAACTAGTCGATATTGGTCTATATCCGTGGACACAAAAAATATGTCCGCAGTGAGAAGAGTGCAACTGTGAGTCTATAGTGGAATGAACACACAGTTAACGAATATTGATTAATGTGGTTAATGAGTTTGACCAATTAATCTCACATCGTTGGAGCTTCTGATCTGCAGGTCCATTAGGTCCCACTGGTAGCTCATAAAGTAATTTGAGGCAACTAAGTAATAAATGTAAATTGAAAATGTTCAATTTACTAAGGGCAACAAATATAATATATATTGATATATTATTATGAGAGAAATTAATATTTGAAGAAGTTCAAATATAAATTTTATGGAAGTTTGAAAGAGTTCAAATAATGAATTAATTTAAGGCCTAAAATGTGTTTGGGCAAATTAATTAATTCTAGGCCGGAAATTAAATATGTGATATTTAATTGGCGGTAATTAATTAAAGAATTCATTAACCGGGAATTAATCAATTATGGAAATAATTAATCACTTAAGGAAGTGATTAATCATTTATGGAAATGATCTAATCACTTATGGAAGTAATTAGTCATTTGTGGAAAAGATTAATCAATTATGGAATTGATTGACCATGATTGATTAATTAAGGAATAAGATTGAATCAATTTTGGAAAAGATTGATTTAATTGAATATTTTATTCATGGCCTCTCTTCTATAAATAGAACACTAGACCTAATTGGTCATGACACTTGAAATTTTGCTCTTGCTCTTAGACTCTCAAAGACAAGACCTAAAATTCTCTCTAGCCTCCCTCTTAGAGAAAGACTCCCACAAGTCTTTTGCCTCCTAGACCTAGAGTCATACCGGTGTAACCTTTGTGGTTATTGTGTCAATCAAGAAGAAAATTCCAGCGATCAAGAGGCGAAGAGGCTGCTGCGTTTTCGTTCGTTGGAGCGTTGTTGGTGAAGAACGGTCAAGTCTAGAACGAAGGTATGTGACGGTTCTTCCCCTTTTCTTTAGAAAAGCATGAAAATAAATTTAGATTTATTTTTAAGCATGTTTAAACTGAATTTCCAGCAACTTTAAAGAATGTTTAAAGTTTGTTTGAGTTTTCGTAACGGTATTTTAATGTTAATTAATATACGGCGTAAGGTCCAATCGATGTGCTTCCGCTGCGTGGGAACTTTTATTCCCTTCAGTTAATGCATGCTTTGGAGGCCTTTTCAAATAAAAAAAAAAAAAAATTGAAATAGAAACACTAATTTAAACAAAAACTTCAAAGCAAAACTTTTATTCGGGATCCCTAGTTTCAAAGGTTTTAAATAAGCTTAAATAATTTCTAAAACTTAAATATACAAGGCCCCTAGAAATTTTCTTATAACAAATTTACTATTTAAATAAAGTAAAACATGGTTCTTAACGCGGAATAAAATAAATTATGAGCTCGAGTCCTCCCATGGCTATCTATCGGTTTCTCACCAATCGCCTTTCATTTGCCCTTGCCTTTACCTGAAAAAAAAATATTTTTGAAAAGAATGAGTATTTTAAATACTCAGTAAGTCACCCTACTATTGAGATTGGGTCACGTGTAAAAACATTTTAAAAATCAACAATAAATATAATTTTGGTGGCTCTAAACTTTATTTTAAACTTTAAAATTTGAGAGAAGATATACATCAATTTCATGCATACCCTAGACACATCAATTTCATATGTCTCCTACGGAGGTCGTCAATTTCACTAAACCTCGAGGTCGTCAATTTCACAAACCTCGACTTAGGTACATCAATTTCATGTCCTTAAGCCCTGTGTAGGCATCTCCGAACGTACATCATTATCATGCACGCTAATTTAAACTTATAAATAATTTAAACTAATTCCTTTAATGGAATTTCAAGAGAACACCAACTCAACTATTTTAAACAACAAATAATAATTTTCATGCTTTCAATAACTTTTCATAAACTCATGCATAATTGAGATATGCTCAACTTTCATGCTTTTAATAAATAATAATAAATTTAAACACGAATATTTTAGAAAATCAAATGTTCGCACCCAATAAAAAAAGGATTCAATAGTAAGTCCACTTACCTCGGCTTAATATCGCCAAATCAATCCTCTTCAAACTTCTTGATTCAAAGACTTTGGCAATCCAAAGACGGAATCACTTCGCAAACGCTAAAATTCTTAGACCCACTATTCCAACAGGCCGATTACGTAAAGAACTTGATGAATGGGTTTCAGAAAATCAGTGGGTATTCATTTAAACTTATTATTCAACCAAGAAACAACTTTTAAACACTTGCCCACTACGTGAAACGCTGGAAAAATAGAGGAACGACCACTAATAACTGCTGTCTGCGCGCCCCACTTCCAGACCCACCAGAAACCGCCGTCCCTGAAGCTGCTCGGAGAGGACGCCGCTGCTCGATGCAGATTCGCCGTCGCACCGTTGACGAGGTTGTTGCAACCGTCGCGCGAACCAGACGTTGCCGCTGAGACCGTAGCTACCGTCACCGTTGCTGCTACTTCGCTGCCTGAACCCGAGAGATGTCGCTGCTGAAACCCACAGAGAAGACGCCGACCCTGCTGCCGCACACCAGTACTGCTGCCTGAACCGCGAGCCGCACCGCTGCACTACCGAAGAGAAGACGCGTGTCGCCGTCGTGGTTCTGAACTTGCTGGAGAAGGAGCCTTGTGGTTGCTTCAGCCGTCGGTGTAAGGAGAAGAAGAAGAAATCGAAAAATTAAGGGGCTGGTGGCTGAAATCGTGAAAGAGGGGGAGGGATAGATAGGGAAGAAGACCCTAGGGTTGCGTGCTCTTTTTTAAAAGAGGGGTTTTAGGGTTGGTTGGCTTAAACATCAAGATAATTACAAAAATGCCACTCCAGCCCAAATTTTTAATTTTCCCCCAATTCTGAAATCTCAAATTTCCCTCTTAACTCAATTTAACTCCAACCTAAGAAATTTAAAATTCATCCTAAATTACGGGCGTTACATTAGAATTGGCTACTGCCCCACTGTTATCACAATATAAAGTGATGGGCAAGTTCATGTTTGGAACATCTTCCAAGTCTGTCAGGAACTTTCGTAGCCACACTGCTTCTTTGGCTGCTTCACATGCAGCAACATACTCTGCTTCCATGGTGGAGTCAGCGATGCATCCTTGTTTAATGCTTCGCCATACTACTGCTTCTCCATTCAGAGTAAACACTGACCCTGATGTAGATTTCCGTGAATCTATGTCAGTTTGAAAGTGAGAGTCGATGTAACCAGTAAGAATCAGATCCTTTGAACCATACACAAACATATAATTCCTCGTTCTTCAGAGATACTTGAGGATGTTTTTAACGACAGTCCAGTGGTCATACACTAGATTAGATTGGTACCGACTAAGTATTCCCACTGCAAAACAAATGTCTGGCCTAGTGTAGAGCATAGCGTACATTAGGCTGCCGACAGCTAAGGCATAGGGAATATGTCTCCTGTCCTCAATTTATTAAGGTGTCTTAGGACATTGTTCTTTAGACAGATGAACTCTGTGCCTGAAAGGTAATAATCATTTCTACAATTTGTTGATATACGCTGCCTGAGACATAGCTTAGGTTTTGTTCCTGCGATCCCTAATGATCTGGATGCCAATAATAAATTGTGCTTCTCCCAAATCCTTCATTTGAAAATGCGATACTAGCCAGTTTTTAACATCGGTAAGATATCCTACATTATTCCCAATAAGCAGAATATCATCTACATATAGTATTAAGAAAGCTACTTTGTTCTTGATGATTTTCTTGTAAACACAAGGTTCATTAGGATTTTGGTCAAAGCCAAATGATTTGATCGTTGTATCAAATCGAAGATTCCAAGACCTTGAAGCTTGTTTTAATCCATAAATGGATCGTTTTAGTTTACAAACTTTTTGTTCTTCATTCTTGGAAATGAACCCTTCAGGTTGAGACATATAGATATTCTCGTCAAGGTTGCCATTCAGAAAGGCAGTTTTGACGTTCATTTGCCATATTTCATAGTCATAATATGTGGCTATGGATAGGAGAATTCTAATGGACTTAAGCATAGCAACAGGGGAAAAAGTTTCTTAATAGTCATAATTAATTAATTAATTAATTACACTTAATGGAATTAAGCATAGCAACAGGAGAAAGCAACTTCCTGTTAATTTGGTTTCCAAAAGTAAGTACACTTAATCCCTTAAAAAGCATGCTTAACCGGTAGAATTTATCATAATAGTTCTATAAATTATAGTTTCCTATAATGTGTATTGGTTTCTAAATTAAAATTGAATCACACACGCTTCCACGGGGGATTCAATCCCTACAAGTTCAATACAAGCGAGCACACAAATCCTCAAGTCACAAACTGGTGGGCTGAAGCATGGATGAACAACGTCGCTGCAAGCATCGAGGCACGAAGGAGAGGCTGTCGATGAAGACAACGTTACCTTCATCCCCGTTGCTCATGATTTCCTGATGCGCAGTGCTGGAACTCGTCAAAGGGGGGATTCATGCGACTAGGTTGTTTGCACACCACCGTGGAGGTATGGCGCACTTGGGTCCTTCATCGCCATCGTTGGAGCTATGGTCGTTGCACTACTAAAGAGGTGTTGGAAGGAGAACATAGAGAGTGGGGTACCAACAGCTGGAAGAGAGGGGAAGAGATGCTAGGTTTTCTTTTTTTCTCTCTCTCTCTTGTTTTAAATTCCCCCAACTAGCACAAGATACCCAATTAAAAAGGGGAAAAACTAGGGCTTTCTATATTTTCAAAGCAAACTATTCTTACAAACTGAAAAAAAAAATTAGAACTCATAAATACTTGGGTAATCCTAAATCAAAAACTATTTAGATGTCTTTTCGATATTGGGCATACGGACCAAAACTAAATTCCTAAATTATCAAGATTTAACTCATTGATTTAGAAACTAAACCGAACTTTCTAATTTTTCAAATTAGAACTTGAATGAACAGTCTCAATTACTCCAAAAAGGTCTAATTCTGAAACGCGAGGCATTACAATGTAAGTAATAATAGAAAACCCTATTCCAAAATACTTAGTGAGAGAAAGACATATGTCAAGATATCCCATGGTCTCCATTATTGGTTCACAACATAAGATCCATGTGGGACCTCGTAGCGGCTTTTGGACCGTCTCCTTACAAAAGGTGTTTTCATCGGTCAATATCGAGGTTAACTCCAGGTAAGGATAGGATAATAGTTTTGTTTATATAAGGCCTCACATTTCAAATCGAACCATTTTGGATTAATGTGATGTTTTTATTCTAATTTGGGAGATTTGAATTTGCAATCTAATTCCTTAAGTTAGTTATAATTTCTCCTAGTTCAAAAAGGGAACTAAATTCCTTTTAATTAGTTTTCAAATTCCTAAAGATGGATTTGGGTTTTAAATTTGGAATGGAGGTTAAAAATAGATTTCAAAGCCAATCCTCCCCTTTGTTTTATCTAGTTATTTATATTTTGAGATATTAAAGAGTCATTAAAAGAAAACATAAAAGAGAAAAAGTGAAAAAAAACCCAAAGATCATCTTATTCTTCTCCCTCCTTAATCAACCACACACCCCTACCCTCTCGAGCCGTCAATGTGCAGCAGCTTCAACGATTTGTCGACTTCTCCATCCTTCTCCTTCTTCCTCGCGTTTCTTAGGCCACTCCCTCTCGTTTTCCTTGGGTAAGTGATGCGCTATAACCACAAGCGTACTGTTGCCCAAGTAATAATAAAACAGAAAGTATTCCAAGTATCGAATCCACAGGGAGGAAAAACGGTAATTAAGCAAGATAATTAATTGAACACTAAAAATACTATGGCAAAATATTATGTAGGAGCCAACACTTCATGCTAAAACAAACCAAGAATTAAAGCACTTAAAGAATTCATGCAATCAATCAAAAATAAAGATGCGGAGAAAGAGTCGAATGAGAAACGGGGTCTTGAAAATCAGAATATAGCTAATTAATTATTCTAATTGTCCTATCTCAATGCCCGACTAATTATAAACCTAGAATCTCCATCTATCACATAGTTCTCCTTTTGGTTTCCCCTAATTGTAATTAACTCATATTACTAACCTAAGTGTCCTTAGCGATATTAAGTTTGTTAATTAATAAGCTCTGATTCATTTTTGGTATCTAAGTCTAACCAACAACTCTCGCTGTCACTATGAGCAGTTAAACTTAGTTGCATGGATTATGATCTATCCTACTCTCCATCGAGTATCCATTAGGAATCAATTCATTATACAATTGGCCAAATTATATAAAACATTAAGCATATCCATACAAATAATTAGTAATTGGACAAGAGATAGGCAATTATTAATAATAACTATGTATAAGCTTTCATTCCAAGACCCCCAAATGAGATTAGCTATATGATGTGGACTTTTCCTACCGCAAGCGCACGGGTAAAGTAATAATATAGTGAATGTAATTCGAATGTCGTCCTCTGGATTGGATTGTTAAGCTAATCAAGTATTGTGAATTATCTCGCTCAATTTTATTTAGGGATCAAAAAGTGATGAGTGATTAATGGAAAACTAAATTAAAGCAAGAACAAAAAGTGTGGAAATTCAATTGGGAAAAATACTTAGGGAATTGATTTCGCCGATTTAGTCTAGGATTGATTTTAAGGAATAAGTTATTATGCATAATGGAATTATGAGCCAAAGACCCTTTAATCACAACTACCTCTCCCGAGTATAATTGATTCTCATGCAAATTAACCAACTTGATATCCCTATCTAAGTTTATTAATCATGCAAGGCAATGAGATCTTTTAACCAATTCTACAGTTAATCTAAAACCGTCACGAATTAGAAACTAAACTTTAGTCATGCAATCTTGAGTAAGTCTAAATCAAATCCCCTCTCCCGAGCTAGATTCGAAACTTAAATCATCCAACTAATGGCCAATTAATTGAAAGCATTAAATCAAGATGACAAACATAATAACATTGCACAACTTAAACCATAAATCAATCCATAAACACAATCAACTACATCAATCCCTAAGCTTACAACTTTAGCTACTCATGATTAAAATTACAAGCTCAACTAAACATGTAAAAGCCATAAAAATCTAACTAAAGTGAGGGAAAGAAGAATTAAACTCGTTGTAGGCCGAGACCGAACGTCCCCGTCACGATCCCCACGAACAATGGGTTGATTTCCGAATTTTCACCTTTGCTTCAGCCTTCAATTGCTCTGTTTCTGCCCTCTTTACGGCTCCAAGAAGTCCCAAAATTCTCTCCCAAAAACCTAGCCGAAAAGAACTATTTATTCTGAAATTTCATCGTAGCGTCGAGACGCTGCCTCTAAACACGCGCATTCTGGAAAGGAAATTACAGTAGCGTCGAGACGCTAAGGTCGCAGCGTCTCGACGCTGCGACGATTTCGCGCCTATCCGAATAAGGAATGCTAGCGTCGAGACGCTAGTCACCTTTTGACCGAATTTTGACTTTTTTCCCTTTTGATTCTTTTCCTTCCTTTGCATCTTTTCGCGTCCCGAGCACCCGATTAACTCCACTATTGCATTTTAGCTCCAATCAACCTTTTCCTACAAAATAAACATTAAAGCACAACAAAATGGCCCAAAAATCATAAAAGACTAGCTAAATTAAATAATTAAAGATAGCTAGCTATGCTCGCTATCACTATACATGGTCAAAATTTCCCAAATGTACATGATATAAAGCATAAAATAGAGCAAAATAAGAGTAAAGAAAGTGACCGCCGAGAACCACTTGTTTGCGCTATGGAGTCCCTTCGAACCACACTCCCGAGCCTCCTAAAATGCTCGTTACAATATTTCCAACAAAAATCTCACACTCGACCCTCAAAAAGGCTTAAAAGCCTTGAAAGAATACTAAAGGAGAGGAAAAGGAAGGATGATTGATGGTTGATTGATGGTTGATTGATGCCAAAATGGGTAGCAAGAGGCGCCTTTTATAGGCTTGGAATCGAAGCAGCGTCACGACGCTGTGTCGTCACTTCGACTTATGCGACAAGAAATGGACAGTGTCGCGACGGTGTGATGGTTCCAGAACCTTCACCCACGACTTTGAGCTGATTTCAAGGGTTTTCTCCATTTCTTTTGGCCCAACTCTTTTCATGATGATTTTTGGGCTTCCTTCTTGACCCAACTTGGAAATTATGGCTTGAATATCTCAAATTTGGGCTTTTTTTCTCCATATTTCCACAAATTACTCCTAGGGACAAAATAATGAAATTCATTCGTTATTCAATATAAAAATACCATAAAAGCAAACAAAAGCCTATTAATTTAGGGATAAAATAGCGGCATTTCTGCCTGCTATCAGTAAGACTCGCACGTATCTCTCCCTCATCCTCTCGTTTTCTTCAGCTCAAGACCCACTGATAGCACTAATCTAATGTTGATTAGTTTCCCTAAATTTTGCTTATCTTCATGTTAATCTAGGTGAAGAATGATGAAGTTTGGTCATAATATTATTTAGGACATTCCAGAGAGTTCGGGATCGATTCAGGGGCATTTCAATCATTTTACATGGTCAAAGGGTCAACAATTTGTTGGGATAAAAATGCGGAATACAAATAACAATAATATTATGACGGAAATCAATAATATTATAACCATCTCCCCTTCCACAGGTCAAGCCAAACAAGCCAATAATAATGGTCATGACAAATAATAAAAGATAGGGAAAAGAAAACGACACCGAAAAATTATACTGGTTCGTCCCAAGCTCGGGACTACGTCCAGTCTTCTACAACTGTAGGTTCTACTAGAATTATGGGAGATTACATGGCTTCAATAACACAACAAACTAACCCTCAATAGCCCAACAATAGCTATTGACTTCCAAGTATCACAACTCGATAGCTTGGGTTAAACAACGAAAAAATACCCTCAACCCACAAGAGAATAAACCTAATTCTCTAAAAAAACTCATTGCTGCACATTCAATTTGCTAAAGAAAAACAACACCTGCAAGTTGCTTTTTTCTTGTTTTTTTTAAACCACCGGCCACAACACACATATACTTATATATGAGTGAAAACCCTAATGGGTCAGGCCCATTTCTCCTTCCTTTTCGTTCAAGCATGGGTTTTGTCTCCACATCCCAATAATTTTGCACTTGGAGACAAAGCAACGATCTCGTCTCCCACTACAACAAAACTCTAAACATCTTGGCAAACTCCAAGGATCTACTCCCACTACAACTGTTATCTCTGATCTTCTTGGTAAACTCCAAGGTACAAAATACCTGAAAAACAACAACCTCACAAAAGCAGACAACTATCAAAATATAATTGTAGCTCATCTGTGCTCGCCCCGAGGTATGGGTGTTGTTGGTTTCCGCAAGTGCACGGGCCACAAGTAATATAAAACGGAAGTATTCCGAGTATCGAATCCACAGGGAGGTGAAGCGAAACTTAAGCAATTAATTAAAATTCTCTTGAGCACTGAAAATACTTTGGTGAAATAATATTTAGGGACCAAGCTCATGTGATAAAAAGAATTCGAATTTAAAAAGACTTAATGAAAACAAATTTGATCAATCAAAAATAAAATGTGGAGAAAGAGTTTTCTTGAAATGGGAAGAGGGGTCTTGAAAATCAATGATTAGCTTAAATACTTGCTATAATTATCCTATCTCATTGCCCAACTAATTATAAACCTAGAATCTCCGTTAATCACATAGGTTCTCCTGTCGGTTTCCCCTAATTGCAATTAATTCATTTTAACAACCTAAGTGTCCTTAGCGCCATTAAAAATCATTAATTATTACGCCCTGATTCATTTTAGGAATCTATGTTTAATCAACTAATCCCGGTGTCACAACGGGCAATTAAACTAGTTGCATGGATTATGATCTATCCTAATTTCTCTCCGTCGAGTTTCCATTAAGAATCGAATCATTACGCAATTGGCCAGATTGAGTAAAGCATTAAGCACATCCATACAAATAATTAGAACATGGGCAAGAGACAAGAAATTATAACAACATTTCCACTAACATTTCATTTCAAGACCCCAAATTGGGGTTTAGCTACACATAATATTCACAGTAATTACAAGGGAAAGCATATTAAAAGGCATAAAGGAAAAGGAATTGACCGTCGAAAAACCCCTTGCTGACGCTTGGAGCCCCCGCTGACTACTCCTCGAGCCTCTAGATTGCTCCCCAAAATTCCCCAAAAATTCCCACTAGAAGAACCCTCTCAAAAAGGCTCAAAGCCTTGAGAGGGGCTCCAAAAAAGGAGTCTTAGGAGAGAAAGGAATGAATGATAAATGATTGATTGATGATTGATATCAAAATGAGGCACCAAGGGCGCCTATTTATAGGCCTGGAAAAGGGGTAGCGTCGTGACGCTGCCTTGCCAAGCGTCGCGACGCTGCTGCGCACGCGGCTTGGGCAACAAGAAAGGGCAGCGTCGCGACGCTGCCTTGCTAAGCGTCGAGACGCTGTCCAGATTTTCCAGAAAAATCAGCTTCTTTTTGGGCTGATTTTTGGGCCTTCTTCTTCATTTTTCTTGGACTTTTCCTCATGGATGTCTTCTTTGGGCTTCATACTTTGATTTGGGCAATAATTCCTTCAATTTTGGCTCTTTTTCTCCCAAATTCATCATTTATGCTCCTAAAGACAAAATAACAAAATTCAATAAATATATTCATTAAAATCACGATTAAAGCACCAAAAAGCTTAATAATTTGAGGCTAAAATAGCGACATTTCTGCTCGCTATCACACCCCCAAACTTAAGCTTTTGCTAGTCCCGAGCAAAATAAATTCTAAAGATGCATGAAATAGAATCGCTCAACCCTCAATGATTTTGGAATTCTTAGGATCGAATGGAAAACATGCAAGTGGAATAAGCAAGCACCGCATACTCTTGAAGAAATCTTAAACTAGTTTGAACTTAAGATTAATGAATAGCATGCTCAAGACTTATCTATTGATTCTTTTACTAACCTAGATTAGTCTTATGGCTTTCTCCATTTGTTTTCCCCCTACACTGGCTAAGAGCCCCTAATACTTCGGAGTCCTTCTATCATGCAAAAAAAAGTAACTAGGGTGCCTGTCATCTTTTTCTTTTTTTTTTTTTTCATGGGGGAGCAGAATTCTCACATGATTTTTCTTTTTCTTTTCTTTTTCTTTTCTTTTTCTTATGCTTCTCCCCCAAACTTGCATTTTGATTTCTATTGGCACTAGCTTTCACACTACGGTGCAGGGACCCTTAACCCGAATTTTATTCTTTGGTTGGCCTAACTGATCACACCGCAGGTAGCTCTTTTTACCCCTAGGCTTTTTTTTTCTTTTGAGCAAGCAAAAATTCTTTTTCAACAGATTTTCTTTTTCTCATATTTTCTTTTGTTGCTTTTGCTTTTCTCTCAGCAGGCATAAAATTTTTTCCTACCTAGTTCTTTAGAGCAATCAAGCATGAACTTCCTGATATTAGAAACTAAGCCTATCGGGGTGACAACAACTTTGAAGGCCATAATAAGAATCTAGATTTTCAAAGACGTCATTAGATAAGACTATTGCATGCTTTAGACATCAAAACTAAGTATCAAAAAATTTTAAAATTTCACAATTTCTGCCGTGCTCCCAGATTCCACAATCATATAAACCTTTTTCTCCCAAAATTTCAAAAATCACATCCTTGGCTATCATGGCTATCTATTCATGCATCCAACAGAATTTGAATATGCTCAACACAGCGGAAGCCTCCCCCCCAAACTTAAACTAAACATTGTCCCCAATGTTTTAAAACAGAAAGGCATAAAGAGGGATACTGAGACTTCCCTGAGCTAGGAGCGCTTCATCCTCTTCCTTTGGATCCAAAAATGGGAAATGTGGAATTTTGGGATTTGCTAAGGTGATCCTGCAAAACAAAATTGGATCACGGAGCAAAGAAAATTATTTACCGCAAAAACAACAAACTACTTTAATCCTTGGGTTGCCTCCCAAGCAGCGCTTTCTTTAACGTCTTTAGCTAGACTAGGCTCGGCACGCTTACGGAGGCTCAAAATAAAAATTTTCATCATCCTCCGGGCCCTGCAAGAAATCACGCACCGAATTGCATACTACAAACAGGGGAGAAAAAAAACTTTCCCCTGGCCCATCTTCACTAAAGAGATTCTCATAATAACATTTCAGAAAATAATCAGCCGCATCAAATCTCTTTTCTAAATCTCTATTTTCAAAACAATTGTTAACAGAGTCATCAAGCGTTATAATGTCTACTGGTCTAGGATCTATGGGTGGCCTATCAATCATGCCAGTCCATTCATCAGAGAAAATATCTACATGCTCATTAGATCCTTCAGACTCAGAATTAAAAAATGATTCAACTAAGCTATCATATGACTCATCATCAGAAGAATTAAAGAATTCAAGAATTTCAGGATCAGATTCTATACTATGCACAGATTCAAGTTCTTCTGGGTCAGATTCTATTCTATACACATCATCAGGACATGAAAAGAAAGTATTCACATTGTCAGGATTCATGCATTCAGGAATTTCCAGATCAGACTCAATAGATTCACTGTAATCATGGTCAGACTCAAAATTATCTATCGAGCAATCTTTTTTATGCCTTTTACGATCATGCTCAATGTCAGGCAATTCAATATCATCATCAAAATTATTCTTTTCAGGTAATTCCAATTCATTTTCAAAGGAAGGTAAATCATCAACAGCAGATCTTTCATTATCACAAGCAGGCAAGTCTAATTCATTTTCGAAGTCAGGCAGATCCAAGTCATTTTCAAACAGAGGATTATCCATATATGCATCATGATCAAAATCTATATTATCAACAAGCATTTCTCCTAAGCCTAGGCCAAGATTATAATCTACCTCTTCATCATCATCAGTCAAGTATTCAGGCCCAACAGAAAAACATGTATGCAAGCTACAAACAGATTCATCTTGGCCAAAAATACTAAACACGACTTTTTCATCATCAATGTTCAAGGTAAGCTTACCTGTATGCACGCTAATCTCAGCCTTACCAGTGGCTAGGAAAGGTCTGCCTAAGATAATTGGCACCTCTTTGTCCTCCTTCATGTCCAGTACCAAGAAATCTACAGGAAAGATGAATTTGTTGACTTTCACCAACACGTCCTCCACAACACCCATCGGGTGGGTAATCGATCTATCAGCAAGCTGGAGAGTGACGTCAGTGTCTGTCATACCTGATAAACCAATCTTCCTGTATACAGAGTAGGGCATCAAATTTATACTTGCTCCTAAATCACACAAAGCCCTATCGAAGGATACTTCTCCTATGGTGCAGGGAACAGTAAAACTCCCTGGGTCTTTCTGCTTAGAGGGTATCCTACCAGAAATAATGGTACTGCTACTCTCAGATAAATTAAAAACTTCTTTTTTCAGACTTTTCTTTTTAGAAAGCATTTCTTTCATGAATTTTCCATAATTTGGCATATTATACAAAGCTTCTACCAATGGAATATTCACAGTCAACTTTTTAAACATTTCTAAAAATTTTTGAAATTGTTCATCTAATTTGACATTTTTAAATCTCTGAGGAAAAGGTAACTCCCTGTAATCAAAGGTTGGACATTCGCCCCTCCGCTTGGGCGGGCTAATATGCGAACCTCTGTCATGGTGGTTGCATGGAACCACTTCTTCCTCAGTCATCTTTTCTTTGTCATTCTGCTTCTCTTCTTCTTTTTTACCTGCACAGCTGTTAGAAAAATCACATTTTAATTCAATAGAGTTAGGAGGATGTTGGAACCTTTCAGAGGAGACTTTTTGTGCCTCAGCCCCTTCATCTTCATCCCTTCTCTTTTCTTCTTCCTTTTTCTTCTCTGAACTGTCCTCCAGTCTTCTGCCACTTCTTAGAACCACCATCTTACACTGCTCTTTCGGGTTAGGCTCAGTATCGCTTGGAAATTTTCCCTTTTGCAGGGCATTTACTGCTGAAGCAATCTGACCTATCTGTACTTCCATATTCTTTAGAGCTGCGTCGTGGTTGTTTACTGATGTCTGGAGATTTACATTCAATATTCTTTGTTCCTTGATGAATAAAGCCACCATCTCCTCCAGATTATTTTTCTTCTCAGGAGTACTCGTTGATGCAAAACCTGGGGGTGGCTGCAAAACATTCTTCGTATTCGCATATGAGAAGTTCTCGTGATTGCGCAGACTGGGGTGGTAGAAGTTCGGTACTCCTTGAGTATATGATCTATTTCCTATGTATTGAACTTCTTCCACATCTTGACCTTCTTTCTTCGAATGTCCTTCAGCTAAGGTGGAAATGGACTTAACTACCTCAGATGACGTCAATTTGTTTAGAGCATTGGTCAGAGATGCCAGTTGTGCTTTCAGTGAACTTGACTCATCTAATTCATACAATCCAGCCTTCTTCGTAACTGTTCCTCTCTCCGTCGGCCATTGATAACTTGTTGCCGCCATTTCCTCAAGCAGGTCCTTGGCTTCTGTCACTGTTTTTGAAAGAAAACTCCCTCCTGCTGATGTGTCTAGGACTGTCTTCGTGGAGGAGTTTAATCCATTATAGAATAACTGTACCTGAAGCCAATCAGGATATCCATGTTGGGGGCATCGCCTAAGCATTTCCTTATATCTTTCCCACGCTTCGTATAACTGCTCCTCATCAAGCTGTCTGAATGTTCCAATTTCAGTCCGCAGCTTGGTAGTCTTAGCTGGTGGAAAAAATTTTGTCAGAAAAGCTTGGGCAAGCTCGTCCCAAGTACTGATGCTGCCCGTCTCGACTGATTCGAGCCAATCTTTTGCTTTATCCTGCAGAGAAAATGGAAATAGCCTCAATCTGATTGCGTCGGCCGGAACTCCGTTCATCTTTACTGTCCCACATATTTCTAGGAATGATCGCAGATGAGAGTGAGGGTCCTCGGAAGGATGTCCCTTGAACGAGTTATCGCGCGCCATCTGAATCAACCCTGTTTTTAGCTCAAAATTTGTAGCTTGGATGGGGGCGTAAACAATCCCAGAATTTTCGGTAGGAAGAACTGGCTGCAGAAAATCTCTAATTGCCTTGGGAGCTTCTTCTTGGTGGGCCATCGTTTCTGTTAATCTTTTTTCTCTTCTAATGAATTTTAGAGTCCTGTTAATCTCAAGATCTAACGGAAACAGATTAACCACCTTGTTTCTTCGCATGCAATGCTCCCAGATAATGATAAAAAGAACCAAACAAAAATAAAAATAAAATAATATTCACAAAACGATGAAAGAAAAATATTTACACCTAAATTACCATTTACCCTTTTCTTTTCGATGTCAAGAAAAAATTAATTTTTTGCTTAAAAATCAAGCCTCCCCGGCAACGGCGCCAAAAACTTGTTGTTGGTTTCCACAAGTGCACGGGCCACAAGTAATATAAAACGGAAGTATTCCGAGTATCGAATCCACAGGGAGGTGAAGCGAAACTTAAGCAATTAATTAAAATTCTCTTGAGCACTGAAAATACTTTGGTGAAATAATATTTAGGGACCAAGCTCATGTGATAAAAAGAATTCGAATTTAAAAAGACTTAATGAAAACAAATTTGATCAATCAAAAATAAAATGTGGAGAAAGAGTTTTCTTGAAATGGGAAGAGGGGTCTTGAAAATCAATGATTAGCTTAAATACTTGCTATAATTATCCTATCTCATTGCCCAACTAATTATAAACCTAGAATCTCCGTTAATCACATAGGTTCTCCTGTCGGTTTCCCCTAATTGCAATTAATTCATTTTAACAACCTAAGTGTCCTTAGCGCCATTAAAAATCATTAATTATTACGCCCTGATTCATTTTAGGAATCTATGTTTAATCAACTAATCCCGGTGTCACAACGGGCAATTAAACTAGTTGCATGGATTATGATCTATCCTAATTTCTCTCCGTCGAGTTTCCATTAAGAATCGAATCATTACGCAATTGGCCAGATTGAGTAAAGCATTAAGCACATCCATACAAATAATTAGAACATGGGCAAGAGACAAGAAATTATAACAACATTTCCACTAACATTTCATTTCAAGACCCCAAATTGGGGTTTAGCTACACATAATATTCACAGTAATTACAAGGGAAAGCATATTAAAAGGCATAAAGGAAAAGGAATTGACCGTCGAAAAACCCCTTGCTGACGCTTGGAGCCCCCGCTGACTACTCCTCGAGCCTCTAGATTGCTCCCCAAAATTCCCCAAAAATTCCCACTAGAAGAACCCTCTCAAAAAGGCTCAAAGCCTTGAGAGGGGCTCCAAAAAAGGAGTCTTAGGAGAGAAAGGAATGAATGATAAATGATTGATTGATGATTGATATCAAAATGAGGCACCAAGGGCGCCTATTTATAGGCCTGGAAAAGGGGTAGCGTCGCGACGCTGCCTTGCCAAGCGTCGCGACGCTGCTGCGCACGCGGCTTGGGCAACAAGAAAGGGCAGCGTCGCGACGCTGCCTTGCTAAGCGTCGAGACGCTGTCCAGATTTTCCAGAAAAATCAGCTTCTTTTTGGGCTGATTTTTGGGCCTTCTTCTTCATTTTTCTTGGACTTTTCCTCATGGATGTCTTCTTTGGGCTTCATACTTTGATTTGGGCAATAATTCCTTCAATTTTGGCTCTTTTTCTCCCAAATTCATCATTTATGCTCCTAAAGACAAAATAACAAAATTCAATAAATATATTCATTAAAATCACGATTAAAGCACCAAAAAGCTTAATAATTTGAGGCTAAAATAGCGACATTTCTGCTCGCTATCAATGGGCTAGGTAAATGTCCTCTTCGTCCAATCATAAGCAACTTCAAAGCTTGAACGAAAGGATAGCAGCGTTGAACAGGTTTGTTAGTAGATCTACTGATACGTGCTTACCCTTCTTTAAAATCTTAAGACAGTGATCGCGTTTCGAATGGACTAAAGAGTGCGAAAAAACCTTTTGAGAATTGAATGCCTATGTGGGTTCTGCCCCACTTTTGGCTAAGTCGCTCCCTGGTGATGATTGTTGCTTTATGTGGCAACCTCAGATACTACAGTAAGTTCAACACTGATCAAAGAAGAAGGGAAACTCCAGCGACCCGTATATTACACCAGTAAGACAATGGTCGGAGCAAAAACAAGATACCCCTAGGTAGGGAAGTTCGCCCTAGCCTTGGTTACGTCGCCCAGAAGATTGTGACCATACTTCAAAGCCCATAAGGTAACAGTTTTGACCAATTTTCCTCTAAAGCAGGTGTTGCAGAAACAAGATTTCTCGGGTCGTCTCATGAAGTGGGCAGTGGAGTTAAGTGAGTACGACATCCATTACAAACCTCGAACAACAATGAAAGGGCAGGTCGTGGCAGATTTTGTGGCAAAGTTACCAACTACCAAGGCTAAGGTCGACCCTCAGAGGCCCGAGACCGAGCAGAGCAGGTTAGAGACAGTCAATGTAGTGAGTATAGGAGAGATGAGACGAACTTGGACACTCTTCGTTGATGGGTCCTCTAACACCAAGGGCAGTGGAGTAGGGATTTTGCTGGAATCCTCTGACGGGGGAAGATTTGAATATGCCCTGAGGTTTAACTTCAAGGCCTCGAATAATGAAGTAGAGTATGAGGCGCTCCTCGCAGGATTGAGGTTAGCAAGGGGAATCAGGGTCTCAGACCTCTTAGTTCAGAGTGACTCGCAATTAACCGTGAAGCAAGTGATGGAAAAATATCAGGCTAAGGAGCAGAGAATGAGCGAATACTTGTCCAAAGCCAATAATCTGTTGTCTAAATTTGAGAAATGGGAGATCAAGCAAATACCGTGATCCTAGAATGCCAATGCAGATTCACTAGCCTGTTTGGCGACTGCTTACGAAACGGAGCTGAGCAGGACAGTTCTAGTTGAAGTTTTGTCTGAGCCCACAGTGTGCACTAAGGAAATTCTTGAAACAGGTGGTCGAGCTCCCATGGTCGAGCCCGAGGATCCAAAAGTCAGGGCTGAGGATCCCACGACTTGGGGGGATGCCTCGATACTTGAAGCTGAACCCTCCCCGACAGCAAGAGAAGCCTCGTGGATGGACTCGACCTTGACTATTTTGGAAAAGGCGAGCTGCCAGCAAAGAAGATGGAAGCTAAGAAATTGTAGCGACGAGCATCACATTTTGTGCTAAGGGAAGGAAAACTATACAAGATGAGCTACTCGAGGTCGTTGCTCAGGTGCCTTCCCCCAAGCGACGGAGAATATGTGATGAGAGAGATACATGAAGGGGTGTGTCAGAATTACTCAAGGGCAAGGTCACTATGTCATAAGATCGTAAGACAAGGTTACTACTGGCCAACGATGTTGCGGGATGCTAAGCATTTCACAAGATCTTGTGATCAATGCCAAAGGTTTTCACCGGTTCCTAAACAACCACCCAAGCCTTTAACGAGCATTATTAGCCCTTGGTCGTTCACGCAATGGGGAATAGACTTGATTGGACTCTTACATCAAGGCAAAGGAAAGACCAAATATCCAGTGGTACCAGTGGATTACTTCACAAAATGGGCAGAGGCAGAACTGTTAGCAACCATTATTGAGAAGAAAATTACCGATTTCATACGGAAGAATATAGTGTGTCGTTTCGGATTCCTAACGCCGTCGTTTTAGATAATGACAGACAGTTTGATAATGCCGCCTTTTGGAAATTCTATTCAGACATGGGTATTATGCATCGTTTTTCATCCTCGACTCACCCACAAGCTAATGGTCAGGTAGATGCTGTAAATAAAATCATCAAGCAAAATCTGAAGACAAAACTTGAGGGACTAAAAGGATTATGGGCCGAAGAGCTCCAACAAGTGCTATGGGAGAAACAGCTTTCTCTCTTTCGTTCGGGGAAGATGCAGTGGTTCCGGTAGAAATTGGCATCCCTCCTGGTGCGTGTCTGGCTTAAATGTGGAGGTTAGAAAAGATGGTAAATAATGATTAAGATAAATTCAGCCAACCTAGTGCAAGTATACACTATCGCACGTAGTAATAAAAACCTTATAAGTGTTCTAAGAGTATCAATCCCACGAGGACTAAATTGGAAACGCAGATTTGAAGAAGAAACTGCTTAAAGATTGCTTGGATAAAGTAACCAAGGAAATAGTTGATGATGATTTTTTGGAAAAATAATCAAAATAAACAAGTAAAAAAAATTTATAAATAAGCGAGGTGTTCAATATAGTTTCAACCCTATGGTAAAATGACTCTAATTATTGCTTATTAAACCTAAGTCTATTCATGCATTGGATCAGATTTAACTTCTATTTGGCCTTTCTCCCAAGAACCGTTAGAAGGCTAAGGGAGTACAGTTATGCACATCTCTGTGACTCGACTCCGACATAGACAATTCATGAATGCAATCTATAACCCTATAGTTGTTATAGGGTGCCTTAGGCAACCTCACCCTATAACAACGAATACACTCTTTCGAGCCATTTCTCCTATATCACCTTTATGAGAACCGGTATCGTTTCTCTTTTAAGTAGCATGCAAAGTCTAAGTGAGATCAAGTTAAACTTAGCAAGATTCAGAATGATATTCAATAAAGAGTGACATGCAATGAATAGAACTTAAGCAAATAAACACTTTCAAGCTAAGTTAACCATAAGGGAATTCACTATATTGAAGCCCTCAATGGGATTTAGCTACGCATGATGGAATAAAGTGCAAATGAAAAACTTTTCATTGAAATAAAGAATAAAGAATACAAATAAATGAAAAGTATCATGTGCTAGAAATAAGGTGCAGTAGCTAAAACTAGGATTTTTTCTTTTATACAATCCTTCTAGAGTTCGCTCGACACTCTACTCTCCTTTACAAGTGGAAATAAGGTGAAAAACTCTACAAACACTCAGGTTTGATGTCTAACTAAAGGTTAGAATTCAGTCATCTAAGAAGGACCACAGGCATCCCTACTCATGGGCGTCTACTAGGGTTCTTTGACCACCCTCTTCTTCCCAGTGAGTTCTGCTTCTATTTTTCTTCGAATCAAGGCCTTATATAGTGTGGGGAGTAGTTGAGGAGTCACAAAATAGGTGCTGGTAGGTAGCCCAGTCAGTTTCGGGGTCCAAACAACCCATTAGGTGCGTAAAACTCTCGTTTAAAACAACCCGCGACGAACTCGAAACTGCCTCTGTCTGCCCAGAAATGTGGTCGCATTTGAATTTTGCCTTCCTAGAAATGCGGTCGCATTTCTGGGTTTTTCCAGATTTCTTCTATTTTTCTGCACAACACCAAATTAAGTAAAATTCATATCAAAATAGGTCCTTTTAAGAACTTTTAAGCATAATTTGACATATGTGATTCTCAACTCCCTCATTCATCAACTTTAACACTTTTAGAGCTCGAGAATAGTAAAATTGATCTAAACATGCAACTTTTGACAAGAAAATGAGCTAAATATAAGGGTAAAATAGGTATATTTTTTACCCTGATCACCTCCCCCAAAACAGAGTAGTTTAGTGTGCATGAAAATAATGAGGCCATGAGGTTGAGCTTGGACCTGCTAGACGTGCATCGTGAGACAGCGCGACTTCAGGTTGTAGAATATAAAAACAGGATTGCTAGGTATTACAATGCAACAGTGAAAAGACACTTTTAGAGAGGGAGATTTGGTGTTGAGAAAGTTAATGCAGAACACCAGAGATCCCAACACAGGAGCACTAGGACCAGTGTGGGAAGGAGCTTATCAAATCAACAAGGTAGTCCGCCTCGTTACTTATGCTTTGGTCGACGAAAATAGAAAACCAACTCCTCACCCATGAAATGCAGAACACCTAAAAATTTACAATCAGTAATTTCAGTAGAGATGAATGACAGACTACTGCGCCACCAGAGGAAGGATGGGCCGACCAGAGGAGACCGAGGCCGACCAGGATATGACCAAAAAATCTAGCTTGTTACTAATGTTATTCACTTACCTTTTGAATTTATGTTTATTTTACATGACATTTGTCCATAGCCTTTCTTGTTGTGAAGCATGCAGAGATTTGCAAACCTAATAAAGTTTTCTATACTGTGTTTGTGCAAAACATTTTTCCACGGGATATAGCACATCTGGCCGGGAAAGATTGATCCTTGCAGAGGTTGAGCCACCCATATCCCCAACCTCTCCAAGTCCTCGACCGAGTGGAACCACCGTCAAGATGAGATTGATTCTTGCAGAGGTTGAGCCACCCATATCCTCAACCTCTCCAAGTCCTCAATCGAGTGGAACCACCGTCGAGATGCGATTGATTCTTGCAGAGGTTGAGTCGCCCATATCCTCAACCTCTCCAAGTCCTCGATCGAGTGGAACCACCGTTGAGATGAGATTGATTCTTGCAGAGGTTGAGCCACCCATATCCTCAACCTCTCCAAGTCCTTGACTGAGTGGAACCACCGTCAAGATGAGATTGATTCTTGCAGAGGTTGAGCCACCCATATCCTCAACCTCTCCAAGTCCTCAACTGAGTGGAACCAACGTCAAGATGAGATTGATTCTTGCAGGTGTAAGTATTCAACCCTATGGATTTGCATTAGTAAAAAAAATGATGGAATTGAGGGTAGCAAAAATGAAGTACCCATGCAGAGGGCTTCGAAATAAAGAGACACATCCAGGGAGGGGATAAGAAAGGAAGGGGTGGAATGAAGGTAATAGTTGATCCCCTTTTCATTCGACTAATCATGCTCTGGGCCTCTGCCGAGGAGGTATACTGTTTTCTTTCATGACTTTATGATCTTTTGCAAGTAGACATGCTCACCATAACTATGACATTGAAAGCACTCCTGGTGAAAAAAAAAATCTCCCCTCCAAACCAAGGGAAAAAGTGTATAAGTTGACACAGAGCAAGTACTATACTTTCGAGTTGAGCTTGAAAAAACTATAATCCCAATTCAAGAGGTGGGACTTAATGTTGAGGATGATTTTGAGCCGTTCCGAATCACACTGAAACCATGAGGACAGCACAGCAACGACCCATAAGCGTAACGGGGAGTCAAACGCTGAAAGAGGGGCGAACCGAGGGAGCCGGGCCAAGGTCAAAAGGATCTGGCCTTGGCCCGATCCAAGACTCGACCTCGGCCTTAGGCTGAGGCCAACCCTCGGTCCACTTATGTGGGTCGGGCCGGTCTACCTCCCCTTATGCCCCATGCACCGATTCGACCCGTTTTCAGCTCCTGAAGGGCCCCGAAAGTAAGGAAAATCCCTAGCAGACATGGCAAGTATAAATTCCCTCTTTGGCACCTGAAAAAGGGTTCAACAATTGGATACAGAAATACTGATACAAAAATACTTTTTACTCCTTATCTGACTTAGGCATCAAAGTGCAGGTGGCCTACATCACACCAGTGTGCAGCGATTTACTTGTTTTGCAGGTCACATCTTCCCTGTCCTCAACAAATTCTCTGTTCGTGTCACATGAAGGTCAGGTGAGTTGTTTGGCCAGATTTTGCCCTCAATGTTTGTGTAATTAAATTGTTCACAACTTTTGTTAATGATTTAGTGATTCTTCTTATGATGTAATTTTAAATTTTAACATCTTTATTTATTTTTAAAATTTTCAATTACTATTTGATTTTAATAACTAATTTTTTTTTTTTTTTTAAGAAAAAACAAACCTTAGAGCATTTTTAAAGATACATTTCTATTTTTTACAAATAAAATTTATATGGATTATCATTACTATACTTTAAAGGTAGAATATTGTAGAATCATTTAGGTTTATTTTTATCATGATAATTTCAATAATGTCACAGATGCAATTTAAAAAAAAAATGTATATATTCATTAATTATATAATTAATTTTTTAAAAGTATCACAAACAAGTGCGTATAAATAATTTTTTAAAAAAAGTGCATATAAATAAAACAAATTTTTTTTAAAAAAAAAAATTAATGCTGAACTTTAAAATCCCTTCTAATCATGGATGTATATACTCATATTTACAAACCCTTTTAAATTCTAATCAGGGATTACTTTCTCATCAGTAGACCTCTATATAAGTTCCCTCCAATTCCATATGGTTTAAAATTAAAATTTTAAAACATGAAAGCGGGAAATCCTAACATAAGCGGTCAACATGTCCCTCCAAATTATGATCATTAATTCAATAATAAGACAAACGCCAATAATAGAGTTGTGCATCTCGCAAACTTTTGAATTGGTATTCTTTTGTCCTTGCCTTCAACAAATCAACCACCGATTCAAAAGTTTTGTTTTTTTTTTTCTTTTTCTCTAGTTTTTTTTTTTGTAACTTTTATATGTCTAGGAAAAGAATAACAATAATAAAAATGTGTTTTGAAGCGGTATAGTGTTGAGAAAAAGTCTAGTACCATAACAAAGTTAAGAGAAAAGGAAAAATCGGGAGTGAAGAATATGTGTAGTTGGAAATTTGAATCAAACTATTTTCAGGTTGATCATGAGATTTTGATTTTAGTTATAAAGAATGATAGCAATATAAGTCATTTTATTTGTCAGTATTACTCAATTATTCTTTTACATAATAATTTATCTAGTTATTGAGGTTTATAGCATTGACGTATAGTTAAATTCTTGACACAAACCACACAACTTAAGTCTAGTGTATAAGCCACCTATTACTACCTGAATGTCATGGTTTGATATTTATCTCCACAATTGTTTTACTAAAAAGGAAAATACATATTTATTTTATTTTTATTTTATTGTTTTGCATAACTCGTAGATTTACTTTATTAGATTCTTAAATTTTTAAAATATCTATTTTCATTACTAAAAATTTTAAAGAAATAATTAATTTTACTGGTTGTGATGAAAAAACTATTAAAAAATGTACATTTGAAAAAAAAATATAAGATAAAAAAGTTAGCTAATACATTTCTCAAAAAAAAAAAAAAAAAAAAAAAGCTAATACATACAAAGATATTGGTGTCCTAAAATTAATTTTTTTTATTATACAGAAAAATCGTACATTCAGAATTGGGAAGATAAAAAAAACTGGAAAGGAAAGAAGAAAAAAATATGGAAGAATTTTTTTTTAATTTGAATCAGATTCGAAGCTTGGTTGCGCAATAGATTCTTAACTTCATTCAAAATCTGATACTAATTTTAACGTTGGATATAATCTATTCTTTTTTTTCCTCATTTTTTTTTTAGTTCTCGATTCTAAAAAAGTTTTTTATAGATGATGCATATGAAATCTCAAAATTGTCGACGAAAACACAGGGACCAAAAGATAAATTATCAACTAAAAATTATTAGACTAAAATATCAAAAGTTCGGGTCTCTACCCACAACTTATTGAACTAAAAAAATGTAGTGTAGAATTAAAAGAAAAAAAAATCATGTTAATTTGTTTTGAAAATGTGAAACAATTTAAAATTCATAAACCTATATTGAATATTTAAGACTTTGTTTTATAACCATTTGATTTTTTGTTTTTGAAAATGATATTTGTTTCTCTCCATTTTCTTACCCACATTTCAATTCCTAATCAAACTACCATAACAAAAACTATTTGTTTTTTATTTTTCAAAACATAGAAAGAAGGTAGATAATAAAACAAACAGATTGATAGGTAAGGACTGAGTAGTGTTTACAAGGTTATTTAGGGTGTGTTTGGTTTAACTTTTGAAGTGTTTAGTTTTGAAAAAAAATTCATTTTGAAAAAATTTCTAATGTTTGGCAACCACTAAGAATGACTTATTAGAAAATGAGATTGACAAATAAATCATTTTGAGAGAAACACTTGAAACCAACTTTTTTTTAAAAGAGTGTTTAGTATACAATAACTTGGGTATAAAAACACAATGCAACCAAACATATGAGTGTTTAAATTCTAAACATTTTTATACAAAATGTTTTTTAAAAAATGCATTCTTGAAAAACATTATAATTAGAATGTATTCCAAACGGACCCTTAAATGGGCCTAAAGAAATGTTAACAGTAATTTTGCATTTATTTTTCACTAGTTAATTTGTTTTCTCTTTTAAGTTCCGCTTATGGGTATTTTGGTTTTTTGTTTTCATTTTTCCTTAAAGATAAAAAACTAACGGCCCGTTTGGTAACATTCTCATTTCTTGTTTCCATTTCTTCATTTTTAATAAAGAAAAATAGAATTTCATGACCCTAACACCTATACATTCAATAATAATAAACCTATATTCTTACTTATATTTGGAAAAAATTGGAAACGGGAACAAAAAAGGAGAAACTAGTTTTAGTTGTTCCCAAAAGTTGTATACAAATTTTGGGCGTGTTTCTAAAAAGTGAGAGACAAGAAACATACATAGTTATTAAATGCTTAGATTTCTTAATAAAATTAGAAACAAGAAATAAGAAACGAGAACGTTACCAAACGGACCCTAAATTTCTTAATCTTACTTCTAACTTCTAAATTCTAACTTTTTATAAACATTTTTCAAATTTTAATCATTTTCAGTATAAGTTTAACGGTCCATTTTGAATACCTTCTAGTTTAAGTGTTTTTCAAGAATGCATTTTCTTTTAAACATTTTGTATAAAAGTTGTTTGGAATTTAAATTCTCATATGTTTGGTTATAAGTGTTTTAGTTTGATTCAAGGTAGCAACTACAATCTAAATGATGTCAAGCTTAGGATTGCGGAAAAAGAGCTTGACGCGCTTCTTGAGGAAGAAGAGATCTACTGGAAGTTCAGATCCAGGGAGGATTGGCTCAACTGGGGTGATAGAAACACCAAATGGTTCCATTCTAAGGCTAGCCATAGAAAGAAGCGCAACAAGATTGAAGGTTTTTATAACAACGAAGGGGTTTGGGTGAATGATGAGGATAAGATGGGACAGGATATAACCCGATACTTTTCACAATTATTTTGTTCCTCTAATCCCAACGAGGAAGCTATTGTGGAAACCATAGAGGGAATCAATATGAAACTTTCTAAGGCCCAAATAGTGGAGCTAGATAAGCCCTTCACTAAGGAGGAGATTGAGTTTGCGCTAAAATCCATGAGGCCTAACAAAGCCCCTGGGGAGGATGGAGCCCATGCTTCTTTTTTTCAACATTATTGGAAGGATATTGGTGATGAGGTGACCAGTGTTTGCCTTGAAGTCTTAAATGAGGGGAAAAATGTGGGGCCGCTCAACAAATCCTTGATTTCCTTGATCCCAAAAGTTAAAAATCCAGTTAGGCCAGAAGAGTTCAGACTTATTAGCCTTTGTAATGTCATTTATAAAATCATCTCAAAATCTCTTGCTAACAGGCTGAAGAAGATTCTAGACTCTGTTATCTCCCCCACTCAAGCAGCTTTTGTCCCTGGAAGACTTATATCGGACAATGTGCTAATTGGTTTTGAGTGTATCCATGCGATAAATGGCAGAACGAAAGGGAAAAATGGTGTGGGAGTTATAAAGCTTGACATGAGTAAAGCGTATGATAGGGTTGAATGCCTTTTTCTTCGTAATATCATGACTAAAATGGGTTTCCCATCAAGATGGATTAATAGGGTTATGAACTTCGTGGAAACGGTCAGATACTCGGTTCTTCTAAATGGAAGACCCATGGAGGAATTCACCCTGCAGAGGTATCAGGCAAGGAGACCCCCTTTCGCCTTATATGTTCCTCCTGTGTGCAGAAGGGTTGACAACGCTGCTCAATAGGGAAGAATCTCTTAATCTTATCTCTGGTTTTCGTATTAACAATCACTGCCCTACTCTAACCATCTCTTTTTTGCAGATGATAGTTTGATCTTCTGCAAGGCCTCGACGGGAGAAGCTAACAGAATTAAAAGGATTCTGGAGATCTATGAGAAGGCTTTGGGTCAGAAGATTAATCTTGAGAAGTCTATGTGTATGGTTAGCAAAAACATAGATGACAACCAAGCCAGAGTTATTAGTGACATATTGGGGGTTAAACGCTTTAATTCCCTTGACCATTACCTAGGTCTCCCCTCTCAGTCTGGTAGGAACAAGTCTGCCCTTTTCAACAGAATCAAGGAAAGGATTTGGAAAACTCTTCAGGGTTGGAAAGAAAAATTCTTTTCGATGGGAGGGAAAGAAGTTCTTATAAAAGCCATTGCCCAAGCCATCCCTATTTATATTATGAGTTGCTTTAAGCCCCTAAATCGTTCTGTGAGGAGATTAACAAAATGTGTGCTCGGTTCTGGTGGGGATCGACTGATCAAAAAAGGAAAATGCACTGGATGGGGTGGGAGAAAATGTGCAAGAGTAAAGATTATGGGGGTTTGGGGTTCAGAGACATTTCCATCTTCAACAAAGCTCTTCTCGCTAAGCATAGCTGGAGGATTATCAAATACCCTCAGATTTTGGTTTCTAAAGTCCTCAAAGGTAAATACTTCCAAGATGGGTTGTTCCTAAAAGCCAAGCTGGGAAACAACCCTTCTCTAACTTGGAGAAGCATCCTTTGGGGCAGAGAATTTTTTCTTCATGGGTTAGATGGAGGGTTGGAAATGGTGAGCGAATCTTCATTAACCAGGATCCCTGGATAGCCAGAGACGGGCCTAGTAAACCGGTATGGGTTAAAAAGGAATGGAATTTGAAAAGAGTTAGAGACCTGTTGAATGGTCATGGCAATTGGGATGAAAATTTAGTTAATGAGGCTTTTCTTCCTGAAGATGCAAAAGCGACCATGAACATTCCTAGAGCGGGGCTTAATGATAAGGATGATATTATTTGGAAGCTCGAGCCGAAAGGTTTATTCTCAGTCAAGAGTGTTGGATTTTGGTGTAAATGTGTGAAAGAAAGTGATAGTTAGTTGATCAAAAGTTTTAAAACAGTTGCTTAAATTATGAATTTAATGTCTGAAATTAAATTCATAACTTGTGTGAAGATGAACGGTTGGTGTCTTTTTGTGTTCTACAGCTGCTGTAAGTGCTCATAATTATAGAGTAATCGTTTCACTTTCTGTATTCTGCAGCTGTGGTTAATACACTGTAATTAAACGTAATTACAGAGTATTTATTGTTGCCTTTTCGTTTTTTCAGAAAGTTACTATTTGTACCTCTATAAATAGTAGCAAAATTCTTCATTTTCAAATCATCCCATTTTCGAGTTTTCTTACCATGTTCCTTAATCCATTTTCGTGTTTCTCTCATCTTTCCTTCTTTTGAGTTTGATTTTGTTGAGAGTGAGTATCCAAGAGTTCTGTCAGATCCGTGTAGTTCGAGGTTGCTGTTTTACAGAAATTAGTCGTTGTATCTTGCTGAGACAATCGTTGTAGTCTGCTAGCAACCCGTGCAGAGCGAATAATTTTCTTCAGGAAAACGCTTTGAAAGCGTGCCTCGACTACCTATCATCACATTCTTTTGTTTTACAGGTTCTGTTCATTTGATGTGGCTGTTATTGTTAATCGGATCATCTACAACCTTTGGAGCGCTATTGATATTCTGATATGGTTTAATTCGGATTTCTATAATTACCGTTATATACAGTGTCTGTATATATATTTACATTGTATTTGTTTGTAGCCAGTTGCAATATAATTTGTTTGTTAGTGTGAAGCAGTTTCTTTATACAACGTATTTCCAACAAAGAGTGCCTATCATCTAGCCAAGAATCTCACCTCAAAGGACAACCCCTCGAGATCAAACATCACTAAGACCAAAGTTATTTGGAAGGCCAAGTGTTTCCCTAGAGCTAAAATCGCAGTTTGGAAGATTATTAACAACATCATCCCTTCCAAAACAAATATTATTAATAGAGGAATGGATACTAACAATGTATGTTTTCTGTGCAGGGCTAATCAGGAGACTACCACTCATGCATTTTGGTCTTGTAAGTTTGCGAAAAAAGTCTGGTTTAATTTTTCCCTAACAATGGTATTATGGGTCATCTGTGCAGGGTTGGGGTGATCCAATTGACATATGGGACCAGATGCAAATAGCTTTAAAGAATGAGGAGATTGATTTGGCGATTTTTATCCTCTTGAACCTGTGGAACACAAGAAATACAAGTAGAATTCACAACAAAGTGCCAGATTTCAACCAAGCCATCATAACCATTCAGAAAAATATAGAAAAATCCTCTACTAAGGCTATCCAATCCCAGCCCCCCTCCCCAATTTGAGAGCCATTTGAGTCACCTGTGGAAGCCCCCGGACAACAACTATTGGAAGCTAAACTCGGATGCCACATGGTTCGAAGAAGATGGCAGAGGCGGTTTAGCGTGGACCATCCGTGACTCCAACGGATCTCTTATAGGAGCGGGCTGCAAGCAAATTCATAGGAAATGGCCGATAAAATGTTTGGAAGTGAAAGCAATCATTGATGGGCTATCGGTGTATGGGAAATCAGATATCTTCGAGGGAAGAAGATGCAAGTTACCTCTGGTTATTGAATCGGATTCCATCGAGGTGGTCGGAGCTGTCAATCGAGAGTTTGAAGATCAATCGGAGCTTTATTTTTTCGTCAATGAAATCCAGTCGCTTTCGTCGAATCTGGGTGTTTCATTGTTATCCAAATGCTTGCGGCAATGCAATCGGTTAGCGCACGACCTGGCTCGAGCGGCTGCGAAGAACGGGAGCTTCGCCTTTTTGGGTTCTTCTGTTCTCTTCGGAGAAGATGAACAGTCCTTTTGGAGGGAAATGCTTTTCCCCTTTTGGTTTTATTTGTGTATTCCCAAGGATATTGGTGTTGGTTTTAGTTCGTTTTAATGCATGCTTTTCTTCTAAAAAAAAAGTGTTTTATACACAAGTTCCTATATACTTACCTACTCTTTTTGAAAAAAATGATTTGAAGTGTTTCTCACAAAATGATTTATTTTTCAATCTCATTTTTAATAAGTCATTTTTAGTGGTTGTCAAACATTAGAAATTTTTTGGAAATTTAAACCTTGAAAAGTTAAACCAAACACACCCTAAATAGCTTTTGAAAGACTACCTTTTTTGTTTCTTTTTAGTTTTCAAATTTTATTTTGAATAAAAATAAGTAAATTATAAAATAATAAACAATAAAAAAAATATGAAACAACAACATCCCTTATTTAAAAACAAAAATGTTTAACAACCTTTCAATAACTGTCCAATTGAACTTTGCTTATTGTCCAACAGTAAGTTAAAAAGATTAAATTTGTAATGCCCCAGGTTTTTATCATCTACTAACCTAGTAGCATTACTAAATAATGACAAAATTAACCGAGTGCTCTAAAAATTTTGACAGCATAATGGTATAACATAGGACTAATCCAAAACTTTCAAACACCTGCTAACACAAGAATAACACTTGATGTGCAAATTGCTTACCGCAAGTGTACGGGTCAAGTTATAATATAGTGAATGTGAAATTCGAATTTCGTCCTCTGGATTGGTGTCTAGTCAATTTTAATTATCGGAAATACTCTTGACCAATTTTATTTAGGGAACCGAATTGAGTGAGAATGCAATTGAATCAAACACAAAATAATGCAAATAATGACAATCCAATGGAAACAATGGCCTTAGGGATTTGATTTCACCAATTGGGATTATGGATTAATTAATGGATTAACACATGCTAAGATTCACAAATCTTGGTAAACTAAAATCACACATACCTCTCCCGAGCATACATGATTCTCCCACATGCAATTGAACCCGATATCTCTATCTAAATTCAATAAACATACAAGGCAATAAGGATAACCTTTTTAACGATTTCTAGAATTAACCATAATCTCCCGATTTCTAGCTAAATCCTAGTTATGCATAATGATTTCTAAGCTAAATCCTCTCTCCCGAGTTAGATTCAAGCACAAACATCAATCAATTTATGGCCGGTAAATTGAAAGCATTAAAGACACAAATATGCATAAATGAATCAACAACATAAATCCATAACATTAATCCATAATTGCCCCAACGGCTACATCAATCCCTAAGAGTAAGGACCTAGCTAATCATACAACGCGTTACAATATAACTATGATCTAAAACAGCCATAAACACTAACTAAAGTAATGGAAAGAAGAATTGAACTCTATGTAGGCCGAGACCGAACGTCCCCGTCACGATCCCCACGAACAATGGGTTGATTTCCACTTTGCTCCTCTTTGTTCAGCTCCAAATCCTCTGTTTTTCCTCTATTTTACGGCTCCAAAGTGTCCAAAAGAAGTCCCCCATTCAGCCCTAATCGCAAATTACTTATAGGCTGATTTTTTGTTGTAGCGTCGAGACGCTGAGGAGACAGCGTCTCGACGCTGCCGCCTTATCGCGCGTGTTCAGATATGGAATGGTAGCGTCGAGACGCTCAAAGAGTACCATCGAGACGCTAGTCTGCGGTTGACCATATGTTGATTTTTTCTTCTTTGATTATTTTTCTGATTCCTTGACCTCTTTTCGCCCCCGAACATCCAATTGGCTCCAATATTAATTTCCTACAAATACAACATGAAAATGCATAAAATTTGGCCAATAAATCATGAAAGACTAGCTAAATTAAATAAGGAAAAATAGCTAGCTATGCTCGCTATCAAATACCCCCAAACTTAAGCTTTTGCTAGTCCTCGAGCAAACTAAAAATCAAACATACAGCAGAAGAATAGATGCAACAAACATGACTCAATCCTCAAGGCTCAAAAGTCAATAGTCAAGCAAGCAATAGACATGCCTATAAGGACCAATGAGGAAGACAAATTTTTCCAAAATTAACTTACACAAGCGAGATCTAGCTCAACGAGATCAGACTCTACTAGCCCGGGATTGGATTGTTAAACTCTCAACTCATCTTCCCTCTACACTGGCACTAAGGTTTCACTAACGAGTCAATGGAACAAATTAGTTTGTTTTCCTCCATACTTAGGTGCTTATAATTGACAATTAAATTAAGCATTTATATGTGGCACTAGCTTTCACACACCTATTGCAGGGACCCTTAACCTGAGTTTTCTCTGGTCGGCCTAACTGATCACAACAGGGGTAGCTCTTTTTGCCCAAACTTTATTAACCATTGCATTGCGCGCACAAGTCATGACTTTCTCTCTTTTTTTTGTCAAATTGTAACAACAAAAATGATTTTTCTTTATGAGCACGATAAGCAAATATTCTTTTCTTTCCTCCTAAGCAAGATCAAACATGCTAATTTGCAAAAAAAAAAAATTAACTCGTTAGCTCTTCCCTACACCTATCGAGGTGACAACAAGCATATGAACCCAATAATTTGCTCCTAAGCATTCAAATCCAAATCTAGCCAAGACAAATACTCTACTCATGCAAGCCATCTCCTAGAAAAAGTTTAAAAAGTCTTCCTTTTTGGGCACTCATGCTTACAACTCATCGCAAGCTTGAAAATTGACCAGAAAGCCTATCCTAGGAAGTCATAGCCATGCAAAAATAGCATCCAAAAAACAACCATATGCTCAATTCAAAGAAAGCTCAAAACTATAGCCCGAACTTAGATGCTCAAGGGCTCCACAAACATGCTATTCCACCCCCAAACTTAAAACATGCATTGTCCTCAATGTATAAAGAAAATAAGGCATAATCAAGCATGAGAACAATAAAAGAATGAAAGGAGTGAACAATACTGCCCTAGAATGATGATAACTTCTTGACTGGAAGCTTGAAAGCAAAGGAGAGACTGAAACCAAGACCTACAAAACAAAAACAAACAATAAATAAAACTCAAAAAGAAAAACACAACCAAACTTACTTGGGTTGCCTCCCATAAGCGCTTTTTTAATGTCATTAGCTCGACGTGTTGACCGAATAGGCATCAAGGTGGTCTAATGTCAGGTGTCCCATCAACAGTGCTCTTCCTAGCACCTTTCTTGTACCCTATCAACATGGTCTTTGATGTGTTCTTAGGGTCCTCAAAAGCTTTTAAGATCCCCTTCTCCTGTTGGACTCTGATGATTAGCTCCCTGCGTTCAATATCAATTATAACCCTCCCTGTAGCAAGGAATGGTCTCCCTAATATAATAGGCATGGCAGGATTCTCTTTAATGTCCAAAACAAAGAAGTCAACAGGAAGGAAAAATCTACCTACTTTGATCAGAACATTCTCCACAATTCCATAAGGACTAACCACAGACTGGTCAGCCAACTAGAGCCTAACAGTAGTAGATTTTATCTCTCCTATATTTAGCTTTTTGCACAATGAAAGTGGAATGATATTTATGCTAGCCCCTAGATCACATAATGCTCTACATGAATAAGTACCAAAATTACAAGGAATAATAAAACTCCCTGGATCAGTCAATTTTTCTGGCACTGTCTGCTGAACACGAGCACTGCATGTCGATGCTAGGTAAACAGTCTTCATCTGCTTCTCCTTTTGCTTTCTGATGAGCCATTCCTTCATGAACTTCCTGTAGTGAGGCATTTGTTCCAGTGCATCTGCAAAATGAATATTAACAGTCAAACCTGTAAAAGCATCAAGAAACTTATTAAACTGAGCCTTAGAATTTTTCTTTTTTCTATTCTTACTTAGGAACTAAAACAGTAGGAGAAGGGATAGAGGGCTCAGGTATAAGCTTTTCAGCTTCATTTGAGGTGGTGCCTTCCTCAACTTCTCCAGCGAGTTCCTTAGTTTCAGTAGTCTCCTCCTCCTCAACTACTTGAGTCTCCTTCTCGTGATGCACAGAGATGGCCTTGTAGTACTCCAATGAAGATTTCTCTTGCTCAACTGGGGTTTTACCTTTATTCATGGTGTTGACAACACTTACCAGTTGTCCCAGCTGAGTCTCTATGTTCTTGATACCTGCAGAATGCCCATTGACAGTGGTGTTTATGGCAATCACGGCCTCCTCAAGCTTATTTGATCTGTTACTTGATTCTGAAATAAAAGCTCCAACGAGATCCTCTAAAGATTTCTTACTTTCTTGACTTTGAGGGGTAAAGCCAGGAGGATTCAGAACATTCTTATTATTTGCATATGAAAAAATCTCATGATTTCTATTACTAGGGTGATAATGTGTAGGTGTAGAATTATTATTGTACTCCCTAGAATTATAATTTGAAACATACTGAACCTGTTCGAGATTTTCCTCCTGAGTCTAGGATGCAAGGGCAGCTGCAGACTCAATTGATTGAGCATTCCCTGTACTTGAAAACTTTAAAAATGCATTAGCAAGGGAAGACATCTGGGCCTGAAGTGCACTTACGTTGTCAATCTCGAACACTCCAGCAGCAATCTTTTTTGGTCCCGACCGCTCAGATGGCCACTGATAGCTATTGGTGGTCATTTCATCTAGCAAAGTCCTAGCATTCTCAACAGTTTTGGACAACAGAGTCTCACCTGCAGCTGCATCAACGATAGTTTTTGTACTAGGAGTTAAGCCATTATAAAATAATTGAACCTGAAGCCAGTCGGGATAGCCATGCTGAGGGCACTTCCTCAACAGCTCTTTAAATCGCTCCCAAGCCTCGATTAGCTGCTCATCAAACTGCTGCTGGAACGTCCCAATCTCGATCCTCAACTTGACTGTCTTGGCAGGAGGGAAGAATTTCTTTAAAAATGCCTGGACTAAAGCATCCCAGGTGGTAATGCTCCTAGGTGGAATCGATTGCAACCAGTCACGAGCTTTATCCTGCAAGGAAAAAGGAAACAAACGTAAGCGAATGACATATTCAGAAACATCATTTAATTTTACCGTCCCACAGATGTCTAGGAAGGATTTCTAATGAGAATTTGGATCCTCCATGGGTGATCCTCTGTAAGCACAATCTCGAGCCATCTGAATGAGATTCGTTTTCAGCTCAAAATTGTTAGCATTGATCGGGGCATAGACGATCCCCGACTGTTGCTCCTGAAAGACTGGTTGAAAGTAGTCCCTTATAGGCTTAGGCTCCTCATGGTTAGGATTGACCATTTGGATACGATTATCTTTCCTTTCCCTTCGAATTCTACTTAAAGTTCTCTCGATCTCTGGGTCAAAGGGAATTAAGGCCAACTCCCTAACCTTTCGCATACACCAACAAAGCTAACCTGAAAAGGAAAATAAAAGAAAAGGAAATAAAAAAAATTAGGAAATAAACTAGAAAATGAAATAAATGAATCTAAAATAGAAAACTATAAACTACAAAAGGAAAAAGATAAACAAATAAGGAATGAAAAGGCAAATATGGTACAAACAAATAAGGAAACTAACAAATAAGGAAAAAAAATTATACTAAAAAGGAAAAGACTAAAAAGAGAAATTCTATCTATGGAAAATTCAAACAAATATGGAAAAATCTAAAAATGGAAATCAATCAACAAAGGAAAAAAATGCAATCTACCTAAAAACAAAAATAACAAAAAATACAATACACCATAAACTAAGACCCATCAATTCTTTCTACGATATTAAAATTGATTAAATATGCCAATCCCCGGAAACGGCGCCAAAAACTTGATGTGTAAATTGCTTACCTCAAGTGTACGGGTCAAGTTATAATATAGTGAATGTGAAATTCGAATGTCGTCCTCTGGATTGGTGTCTAGTCAATTTTAATTACCGAAAATACTCTTGACCAATTTTATTTAGGGAACCGAATTGAGTGAGAATGCAATTGAATCAAACACAAAATAATGCAAATAATGACAATCCAATGGAAACAATGGCCTTAGGGATTTGATTTCACCAATTGGGATTATGGATTAATTAATGGATTAACACATGCTAAGATTCACAAATCTTGGTAAACTAAAATCACACATACCTCTCCCGAGCATACATGATTCTCCCACATGCAATTGAACCCGATATCCCTATCTAAATTCAATAAACATACAAGGCGCAATAAGGATAACCTTTTTAACGATTTCTAGAATTAACCATAATCTCCCGATTTCTAGCTAAATCCTAGTTACGCATAGATTTCTAAGCTAAATCCTCTCTCTCGAGTTAGATTCAAGCACAAACATCAATCAATTTATGGCCGGTAAATTGAAAGCATTAAAGACACAAATATGCATAAATGAATCAACAACATAAATCCATAACATTAATCCATAATTGCCCCAACGGCTACATCAATCCCTAAGAGTAGAGACCTAGCTAATCATACAACGCGTTACAATATAACTATGATCTAAAACAGCCATAAACACTAACTAAAGTAAGGGAAAGAAGAATTGAACTCTATGTAGGCCGAGATCGAACGTCCCCGTCACAATCCGCACGAACAATGGGTTGATTTCCACTTTGCTCCTCTTTGTTCAGCTCTGAATCCTCTGTTTTTCCTATGTTTTACGACTCCAAAGTGTCCAAAAGAAGTCCCCCATTCAGCCCTAATCGCAAATTACTTATAGGCTGATTTTTCGTCGTAGCGTCGAGACGCTGAGGAGACAACGTCTCGATGTTGCCGCCTTATCACGCGCATTCAAATATGGAATGGTAGCGTCAAGACGCACAAAGAGTAGCGTCAAGACGCACAAAGAGTAGCGTCTCAACGCACAAAGAGTAGCGTCTCGACGCTAGTCTGCGGTTGACCATATGTTGACTTTATCTTTTTTGATTATTTTTCTCATTCCTTGACCTCTTTTCGCCCCCGAACATCCAATTGGCTCCAATATTAATTTCCTACAAATACAACATGAAAATGCATAAAATTTGGCCAATAAATCATGAAAGACTAGCTAAATTAAATAAGGAAAAATAGCTAGCTATGCTCGCTATCAACACTTCTATAACATTTCCATACCACTCGCCTTACTACAACACAGTAAAAGCTCCACATAAACCAGAGAGTTGGGTCTCGCAATATTATTAATCAAATTAAACAGAGTATCCACAACCACTAATAAAACCAACCAATAAACTCAACTAAACTAATTACAATTTAGATAACAAATAGAACCAACAAGACCAACACTCCTACGATTTGCTCTAAGTCTAACAACAAAAAACCTAAGAGTAACTTAAACAAGAATGCTCAAATAAACTCTACCTTGTTACAATGGAAGAAAGGTAAAATGATGACTAAAGCCATAGAATATAATAATTCCTCGTGAGTCTCCTTGTCTGCATCACCAGGCCCATAGTACTCAAGTTCACCTGCATAATCTAAAATGTTGAGGGAAAATAAGAGAGGGGGTCAGTACAACCACGATACTAGTAAGTAGCCCCTACCTGAGAAGCCATCAAACAACAACAAAAAAAAAAACAACATGTTTTTCATGCACAAACAACATGCTTTTTAAAGTTGTAAACACAACATCATGCTTAGAAAGCGAGTAAATTGAATGACTCTCCTAAGCCCTAACTAATGAATCTCCCTATGAACCCTACTAACAACTCAACACACGTTTCATGCAACGACAAGATGACAACATGAACCCACACATCATGCTATGCACCCCCACACGGTTTCCGTGCCATGCTCGCACACTCGCATGTGATTTCTGCGTCACACTCCGTACTCAAATTTCAACATGTGATTTCTGCGTCACACTCAGCAAAACTCTCCAAGACTAACCCTTTGAGTTGCACTGAGCCCTAACCAGTTATACCCAGAGCTTCGACACTTCTCTACGGAGCCCGACATTCGACCCTTGACCATTTATATCCAAGGCCTTGAACTGTGCATCGACCCTTGACCATTTACACCCAAGGCCTCGATGACTAAGCAACGTATTGACCCTTGACCATTTATACCCAAGGCCTCAATACTTTCCACAAGACTCATCACACCGACCCTTGACCATTTATACCCAAGGCCTCGATGCTCCTCTTTATCCTCTGCAAAACTCTGCAAGACTGTTCCTTTGAGTTGCACTAACCCCTGACCATTTATACCTAGGGCCTCGACACTTCTCTACGGAGCTCGACATTCGAACCTTGACCATTTATACCCAAGGCCTCAAACTGTGCATCGACCATTGACCATTTACACCCAAGGCCTCGATAACTAAGCAATGTATTGACCCTTGACCATTTATACCCGAGACCTCAATACTTGCCTCAAGACTCATCACATCTGAAGGGGATGAAATCCCCGCGCAGCAAAAGCGCATCGATTGGACCTTCCGTCATATATTAATTGACATTAAAATACCGTTACGAAAAGGAAAAATAAACTTTAAACATACTTTAAAGTTTCTGGAAATTGCTATAAATATGCTTGGAAAATTAAATCTAAATTTATTTTCATGCTTTTCTAAAGAAATGGGAAAGAACCGTTACAAACCTTCGTTGTAGACTTGACCGTTCTTCGCCAACGACGCTCCAACGAACAAAAATGCAGCAGCCTTCTTGTAGTTCCTTCGCTGGAAATTTCTTCTTGAAAGACACAATAACCACAGAGGTTACACCGATATGTCTCTAAGTCTAGGAGGCAAAAGACTTGTGAGAGTCTTTCTCTAAGAGGGAGGCTAGAGAGAATTATAGGTCTTGTCTTGTGAGTCTAAGAGCAAGAGGGCTACCAAACCAATTAGGTCTAGTGTGAAGGGAATAAAAGTCCCCACGCAGCGGAAGCGCATCGATTGGACCTTACGCCGTATATTAATTAACATTAAAATACCGTTACGATAACTCAAACAAAACTTTAAACAACCTTTAAAGCCGCTGTAAAATTGGTTTAAACATGCTAAAATAAATCTAAATTTATTTTTAAAACTTTTCTAAAGAAAAGGGGAAGAACCGTTACAAACCTCTGTTGTAGACTTGACCGTTCTTCGCCAACGATGCTCCAACGAACAAAACGCAGCAGCCTCCTTTGGTTTTCTTAGCTAGAAATTTCTTCTTTGATTGACACAATCACCACAGAGGTTACACCGGTATGTCTCTAAGTCTAGGAGGCAAAAGACTTGTGGGAGTCTTTCTCTAAGAGGGAGGCAAGAGAGAATTCTAGGTCTTGTCTTTCAAGAGTGTCAAGTGTCATGACCAATTAGGTCTAGTGTTCTATTTATAGAAGAGAGACCATGAATAAAATATTCAATTAAATCAATCTTTTCCATAATTGATTCAATCTTATTCCTTAATTAATCAATCATGATCAATCAATTCCATAATTGATTAATCTTTTCCACAAATGACTAATTACTTCCATAAGTGATTAGATCATTTCCATAAATGATTAATCACTTCCTTAAGTGATTAATTATTTCCATAATTGATTAATTCCCGGTTAATGAATTCTTTAATTAATTAACCACCAATTAAATATCACATATTTAATTCCCGGCCTAGAATTAATTAATTTGCCCAAACACATTTTAGGCCTTAAATTAATTAATTCATTATTTTGAACTCTTTCAAACTTCCATAAATTTATATTTGAACTTTTCAAATATTAATTTCTCTCATAATAATATATCAATATATATTATATTTGTTTCCCTTAATAAATTGAACATTTTCAATTTACTTTTATTACTTAGTTGCCTCAAATTACTTTACGAGCTACCAGTGGGACCTAATGGACCTGCAGATCAGAAGCTCCAACGATGTGAGATTAATTGGTCAAACTCATTAACCACTTTAATCAATATTCGTTAACTGTGTGTACATTCCACTATAGACTCACAGTTGCACTCTTCTCACTGTAGACATATTTTCTGTGTCCACGGATCTAGACCAATATCGACTAGTTAGTCCTTCACGAGTGTCCGTAACACCAGCTGGGTCAAATTACCGTTTTACCCCTGGGTTACCTCTATTTCCTTAAGTACCAATTCTCCTCAAATGAACAACCTGTTTATGGTCCAACCATCAAACAGAAAACCCTCTCGTGCCATTGAGAGGGTAGGGCCCTTTGTTCAAGACTCGGAGTAACCACTTAAGGGAACACTCATCTGCTTCCCTAAAGTCGGGAAGGAGTGAATTCCATCTTGTACAATTATGTTCCCAGCTCCCCATTCGGTCTTGTCCCCAAAGTGGTAGGCTTATTGAGTCGGCGTATTGGTCACTCTCACCCATACAAATCAAAGGACAATCTCTCATGAGCAGGAGTCCATAATTAACTCAGGATTAACACTAAGTTGTCTAGGTCGTCCTAGTGAAATAGAAAACCAACTAGTTAACGGTGTTATAACCAGTGGTTACTATTTCGCGGTCCGGTCTTATGCAAACTCATTGCATAGGATACCCCCACTCGCATGTCTTCCACACGAACGCGTTGGATCGCATCGTTTGTATCAAATACAAAGTGGGTCGTATCCATAGTGTCACCAAGATAAGGCACCCAGTCTTATCCCTATATTATAGACCTTTTAGGCTGTTTCTTGAACAATGATCCCATATGTCGCTACATATAGTTCAAGACTCATATTACAGCCTTGGATGTCTAGTTTATTGGATTAGGGTTATTATTAGGCAAAGACATATATAAAATAACTAATAACAATTAATGGAAAAATCTATCAATATTATTTCATTAATATCCGGTCAACGGTTACATTCACTATCTACGAGTTTTAGGGCATAAAACCCAACATAGTGTTCTATTTATAGAAGAGTGACCATGAATAAAATATTCAATTAACTCAATCTTTTCCAAAATTGATTCAATCTTTATTCCTTATCAATCAATCCAAGATCAATCAATTCCATAATTGATTAATCTTTTCCACAAATGACTAGTTACTTCCATAAGTGATTAGATCATTTCCATAAATAGTTAATCATTTCCATAAGTGATTAATTATTTCAATAATTGATTAATTCTCGGTTAATTAATTCTACCAATTAAATATCACATATTTAATTTCCGACCTTGAATTAATTAATTACCCAAATAGGTTTTAGGCCTTAAAATTAATTAATTCATATTTGAACTCTTTCAAACTTCCATAAATTTAATGTGACTCAAATTTATATTAATATTTGAATTTCTTCAAATATTAATTTCGCTCATAGTAATATATCAATATATAAATTATATTGTTTCCCATAGTAAATTGAACACTTTCAATTTACATTTATTACTTAGTTGCCTCAAATTACTTTATGAGCTACCAGTGGGACCTAATGGACCTGCAGATCAGAAGCTCCAACGATGTGAGATTAATCGGTCAAACTCATCAACCAAATTAATCAATATTCGTTAACTGTGTGTACATTCCAATATAGACTCACAGTTGCACTCTTCTCACTGCAGACATATTTTTTTGTATCCACGAATATAGACCAATAACGACTAGTTAGTCTTTCACGAGTGTCTATAACACCAGCTGGGTCAAATTACTGTTTTACCCGTGGGTTACTTATATTTCCTTAAGTACCAGTTCTCCTCTAATGAACAACCTGTTTGTGGTCCAACCATCAAACAGAAAACCCTCTCGTGCCATTGAGAGGGTAGGGTCCTTTGTTCAAGACTCGGAGTAACCACTTAAGGGAACACTCATCTGCTTCCCTAAAGTCGGGAAGGAGTGAATTTCATCTTGTACGATTATGTTCCCAGCTCCCCATTCGGTCTTGTCCCCAAAGTGGTAGGCTTATTGAGTCGGCGTATTGGCCACTCTCACCCATACAAATCAAAGGACAGTCTCTCATGAGCAGGAGTCCATAATCAACTCAGGATTAAGACCAAGTTGTCTAGGTCGTCCTAGTGAAATAGAAAACCAACTAGTTAATGGTGTTATAACTAGTGGCTACTATTTCGCGGTCCGGTCTTATGCAAACTCATTGCATAGGATACCCCCACTCGCATGTCTCCCACACGAACGAGTTGGATCATAGCGTTTGTATCAAATAGAAAGTGGATCGTATCCATAGTGTCACCAGGATAAGGCACCCAATCTTATCCCTATACTATAGACCCTTTAGGCCGTTTCTTGAATAGTGATCCCCATATGTCGCCACATATAGTTGACTCATATTACAACCTAGGATGTCTAGTTTATTGGATTAGGGTTATTTTAGGCAAAGACAAATATAAAATAACTAATAACATTTAATGGAAAAATGTCAAAGTGAGCTTAGCTCAACAGTAATTGGCATGTACTCTTGACCATGAGGTCAGAGGTTCGAATCCCCCCATCCCCAAATGTTGATGTACTAAAAAAAACATTTAATAGAATAATATATCAATATTATTTCATTAATATCCGGTCAACGGTTACATTCACTATCTGCGAGTTTTAGAGCATAAAACCCAACAACATCAACCCTTGACATTTATACCCATGCTAGCCTTGATGCTCCTCTTTATTTAACATTTGCATATCGACCCTCGACCATTTTTACCCGAGTCCTTGACATCCAATAGTGATATATTAGCCCCCGATCATTTATACCCGAGGCCCTGATAATCACTTTACTTTCCTCGAAACAATATCAACCCTCAACCATTTATACCCGAGGCCCTGACATCGAAATCACAATGTTAGTCCTTTTTAAGTCAATGGTGACATGCCACCCCTCAATCATTTGTACCCAAGGTGCACTGACATTCACCCATCTTTCCTTTCTTTCACATGTTAGGTCTCTGACCTCTTCCTCACACCTATCTACAATGCATATGCCTTGTAACATGCTCTCACATCATGCTTATTTCATAAACTTATAACAAAACTAGCATGTTTTACAAACAATAATCACAAGACAATAGTTCGTACATTTCAGAGAATTATATATATATATACACACACACAGAAGCAAGAAGTAAGAGAACAATTATAAAGTGAGTAAACATACAATATGCATAATGTAATCAAACAGACTCCATCAGTTCAGAATTACTTACCGAACTTCCTAAAGTGCTCCTAAACTACGCTAAAACTTCTTGAAAAAAGAGGATTAGGTTTAGAAGTTTGAACTTAGCTTAAAAACCTTATTTACAACCAAAGGAGTGTTTAGGGAGGAATTTCTCACCCGAAACCAATTCTTAAAGCTCAATTCGAATGCTTTAATACCAACTCAACCCTATATCAAAAGCATCCCAAGGATTAGGACTCATTCTAAATTACTTAAATTGAATTCAAAAGGGCGTAAACGCACCCGAAACCAGATTTATTATAATTGGCATTACTAATGGCATTCACAAAACGATTCATGCTGATAAGAAACAAATCAATTTAATTAGTTTTGTTGCATTAACCCATTACACATAATATCATTATTTAATCCAATCAATTTAGCAAAAGTAATGATTGACCCATAGATAAAAAAAAAAAAAACATTTTTTTTCAACGATACTCCAGAGGTTTAGAGCAACAGCTACCGTAGGGAAGTCAGCTACTCCTTGATAGCGAGCATAGCTAGCTATTTTTCTCTGATTAATTAAGCTAGTCTTTTACAATTATTTGCCCAAATTTATGCATTTTTATGTTTTATTTGTAGGAAGTATGTGTTTGAAGCTTAATTCAGCAATTGGAGTCAAATGGAGTTCAATCCTAAAAAAAAAAAAAAAATTCATAGCGTCGCGACGCTATGTCCACAGCATCGCGACGCTATCGACAAATTTTCTATAAATTCCTCTTTTCAGCTACAGATTAGGGGAGTCCAATTGGTTAGATTTTAGCCCTAATTTCGACTAGAGACCTTTGGTGAGAGCTAAAGCAAGGCCAAGGAGCGGGAATCAAGCGAGAAGACGTGGAGATCGTGACGGGGACGTGTCGATTTCGACGGATTTGAGTTTTTCTTTCTCTTTCCCTTACCTCTTGTAGTTTTTATGGCTTTTCTTTCAATTAGTGTTTATGGTTTAAAGACTATGAATTGCTAGTTGTTTGTCTTAGGGATTGATGTAATTGTTTTAGTTTTTGGATTGATTTTAGGTATGAATGTGTTTTTATTTTATGCATGCAATGTTGTTTAATGCTTTCAATTACTTGATCACTAATTGAATGATTTAAGTGTTGAATCTAACTTGGGAGAGAGGATTTGGCCTAAGACTTATCTTGTTTAATTGCATGACTAGAGTAGAAATTCTAAGTTTGTGACGGGATTTGAAATCACTTTAGAAGCATAACAAGGACCGAACCGAATAATGCCTTGCATGTTAATGAACTTAGATAGGGATATCAAGTTAGTTTATATGCATGAGAATCAATTATACTCGGGAGAGGTAATCGTGATAAAAGTTTCTTGGCTTGTAGAATAATTGCACGGTCAATTCATTCCTATTAATCAATCCCCAATCTTAATCAATGAAATCAATTCCCTAAGAGTCTTTCCATTTGAGTCTCCACTTTTATTTTTATGTTTTTAGTCTTTACTTTTATCTTTATCATTGAGTTTTGCTCCCTAAATAAAATTGAACAAAAGTATTCACGGTACTTAATTTGCTAGAAAACCAATCCAGAGGACGACACTCGTTTTACATGAAAACACTATATTATTACTTGACCCGTACAGTTGCGGTAAGCAAATTGCACATCACTCCTCCCCTGAATTGAGACAATCTCAGCCAATCCCTATTAACATAATAACTCATATTCCAATAGTTCTTAGATACCATTTTTCAGTCAGTAAATCATTAACACATTAACAATTTCCCATAAGTGTAACCCTCCATTTTTAGATCTCAGAGATCGACCCCAACAAGGCTACCATAGGGAAAGTCAAAGTTGGAAATGGACCTAAGAAATCCTATCCATTTCTGGAGTTTGCGTTGTTCCAACTCCCATGATCAAGCCCTCCGTAGGGTGATCGCTCCCAGGGCAACTCGCAGGAAGATCATGAGAATCTCACGATGCAACTAGTTGGAGGAGACCGTAGGATACGTTGACACGTGTCCTTCTCCCACTTACTATAAAATACTCCCTCATTCACCCCGTTGTTGATCCATGCAAACACCGTCCGTAGGGGGTCACTGCCAGGGTGACTCGAGGCCAAGCATGGACCTCACGTTGTGAAATCTTGAGGACATGAGAGCAAAACTTGATTTATGAAAATCTCATTTTGATATATTTCCTCCCACTAAGTATTTTTAGAATTTTAGGATCTATTACTTAGGTAAATTTCGGCTAAGTGAATCTATCTAAGTCTATGCCTTTATATAACTCTTACATATAAGTATTTACTCTAATGTCTACGTGAATTAAACTCTTTTATTTACCTAGTATCATTGCATGCTAACATTAGACTATGATTAATTCAACTCAGGTTTCGGATCTGTTCCCAGGTAGGAAGTGTTCCATAAACTGTCAACTTAAGAACCCCCAACCTAGACAGAACTTCACTGGGAGAGTTCCCTTATAACTAAAGTAATGTTTCTCCTACTTAGTTCATTAAAACTATTTTAATTCTAAGTAAGAAAAATAATTCAAATCCTATTAGAATTAAAGTGAGCTTAGGTCTAATTAATTTTAAACATTTTAAAATTAATTCAATTTAAGCTAAGATCCTATGTTTGCATGCAACTTTTTGTTATAGGTTGACGGTTTCTAATAATTTTATAACTATTCCAAGTTTTAGTAATTAGTCGTATAACATGCTCCTATGGTGTTTCCTAATAACAATATAATTCAAGTTATTTTTAAACACCATATGTTCATGACGTCCATAAAATTAATTAATATAACGATTATATTAATCTAAAGTGGTGTCATGCTTCATGCAATTTCAATTTTCATTTAATTAATATCGATTATACCAATTAAATATCCACGAAATTAAATTACATGATCGTTGACATTAATTTAATATAACTCTGATATTAATCTAATTAATGTCATGTTCAATGCTTTTCCATTTTCATTTTATTAATATAACACATTTTCATTTTATTAATATAACACTTTATATTAAAATCATACATGAAAAACAAGCATTCAACTTTATTATTTCCATCCATAATATAACTAATTACATTATTGCTCATGAAAATAATCCTAAGCTTACATGCTACATTAATTAAATATAACCCTAATATTTAGCTAAATTAATATTGTGCATCATGCTTCTCCAATTTCATATATTTAATATAATATTTATACTAAATGAATCATGAAATTACAATCATACATACACACCATACATTATAACTATTATAACATACTATTATGCATGATTCATGCTTAACCTATAGTGGGATCTAGCTAAATGACATTCATAAAGCAATAAATAGTTATAAAGACCGGTATTTTGGCACCCTGGGCAAAATAATAAAAAATTACAATAATTAATAAAAATCTAGCCCTAAATCGTCTTGTAAGTGGTATGAACCACCTCGAACCATTTAAACTTGAATTGGACCAAACAAGCAATGAACCAGACCGAAACCATCCCAAAACGCACATAACTAGTGAACTGCCTCAAACTTCTTCTCTAAGTCTCTATTTTCAAAACAATTATTCATAGAAAAATCAAGCATCATAATATCTATGGATCTCTTAACATGGGATGACTTTTCAAAAAGAACCAACTCTTCATCAGGCGTAGCAATTTGTACAGGTATATTTAAATGAGACTCATTTTTTACACTAGACTATATGGCGCAATCATCTAATCCATGCTCATCATAGTCAAGTAAAACAGGCAGCTCAAATTCTTCTATCATCTCTTCATCATCAAACATCTCATCATTAAAAAATTCGTATGGATCAAAACTCATATCGAACAGACCTTCTAATTCTAATTTTAAGTCTAACTCATCATCACTAGGTGGCAAAAAAGCATGGCCTACTGAAAAACAGGTATGTATACTACAAACAGATTCATCCTGGCCAAAAATACTAAACACCACCTTCTCATCATCAATATTAAGAGTTAGCTTACCAGTATGCACATTGATCTCTGCCTTATCTTTGGCAAATGAGGGTCTACCTAGAATGATGGGAACATCATTGTCCTCTTCCATGTCAAGCACCACAAAATCTACTGGGAAGATAAACTTGTTTACCTTAACCAGGATGTCCTCTAAACCTCTCATGGATTAGGTGATGGTTCTATCTGCTAGTTGTAGAGTAATCCCAATTTCCTTCAATCCTAAAAGACCTAGCTTCCTGAAAGGAGAATAGAGCATTAGATTGATACTCACTCCTGAGTCACATAAAACCCTATCGAAAGATAAATGACCAATAGTGCAGGGAACAGTAAAACTTCATGGATCTATTATTTTCAGTGGCATCTTCCCGTGAACTATGGTGGTGCTACTTTCTGATAACCTTAACACTTCTTTCTTCTTCAAATTCTTCTTTCTCGCCAACATCTTCTTCATAGATATTTCATAATTAGGCATATTAGTCAAAGCATCTACCAAAAGGATGTTCATAGTCAGTTTTCTAAACTTTTCTAAAAACTTAGCAAGTTGCTCATCTAATTTCACATTTTTCAATCTCTGAGGAAAAGGCAACTCCCGGTAATCAAAGGTCGGACGATCACCCCTTCGCTTAGGTGGGCTGATATGTGACCCTCTGTCATGATGGTTGCATGAGACCTTTTCTTCAGTTTCCTCTTCTTTCAACTTTTTTTTCTCTTCAATCTCCCCTTCTTCATTCTCTTCAATTCTTACACCAAGGTTAGTATTCAAAAAAAAAAAAAATTTAATAGAGCTAGAAAGGCTTTGGGACCTTTCTTTGGAGGTTTTTTCTGCCTCAGCCCATTTGATTCATCCTTGCTCTTCATCTCCTTCTTCCTTCTTTCTTCAGGTACTTCCTTCATTTGTGTGCCACTTCGTAGCGTAATGACTTTACATTGCTTCCTTTGGTTGACTTCAGTATCACTAGGGAACTTACCCTTCTGGAGGGCAATTACTATAGTGGTGATTTGCCCCAACTGTACTTCCATGTTCTTCGAGACTACATAGTGATTGTTTACTAAAGTCACCAAAGTTTTCACTGTGGTCTGAAGGTTAACATTCAATACTTTTTGCTTTTTGATAAATAGTGTCACCATCTTCTCCAAGTTATTCTTTTTCTCCTATTGACGGGGTGGTTGCAAGAAATTTGTAGTGTTAGCGTATGAAAAATTCTCATGATTACGCAGACTTGGGTGGTAGAAGTTCGGTAAATTCTGATTTTGATTAAACCCTTGATTGTCGATGAACTGAACTTGTTCCACCTCCTGGTCTTCCTTCTTTGTGTGGCTTTCGGTTAGAGTGGCAATTGACTTAATCACTTATGAAGTTGTCAACTTGTTCAAGGCACTGGTTAAGGGCAAGAAAGAGCTCCCACATTTTCTTTGAGCAAGCATCACTAATAACGGTTGGAAACGGTTGTGCGCAAAGCCGGATCCCACTGTTGATCGACTAGAATGGGAGTTCTACACCAACATCGATGAAAATGAAGGATTCTTGGTCATTGTTTGAAGAGTTGATGTCGACTAGAGCCCTGGGGTGATTAATTCTTTATTTAATTTGCAAGACTTCCCCCACGCTGTTTTCAATGAAATATTAGTTGCTTCCTCAAACGAGCAACTGAATGTCCAGTGGAGGTTGTCTAAGATGAGGGCAAGAACATTCCAGTCAACATACCTGAAGTGTGAGGCTAACACTTGGCTCAGCTTTGTCAAGCAGAGATTATTGGCTACAACGTACGCCTCCACTATCCCCTGTGATCGAGTGCACTTGAAGGTCAAGAGTCCCAGAGAGTTACAGTGAAATAAAGTTGTTTGACAAGGGGATTATTGGCACTGGTAGACTTTAGAGAGGTGTGCGCGCCAGGATGGTTTGTTGTGCGGTGTCCATAGAATGCTGGAGCAACTTGAGATGGTTCTCAGTAGGCTACAATTCACTGAGAGACAATTTCAAACCTACTAGAGCTATGATCGTTGAAGGGACACCGCACTAAGGAGAGCTATGCAAGCAAATTTGTCTAAGTTGTAACAAGCCTTCCCAATTTTTCTTGATGATCTTATAAACCCATGCATTCCATCTCCACCCATCATTTGAGAGGAAGAAGAAAACCCAGAGCCTGAACATGATGAAAAATTAAAGGGAAGTTTTAGTTTCTGCGAGCAAATATTTTGATGAATGATTTTTTGTGCTCGCCTTGCATGTGTTTTGTTCTTTTTGCTTATGTTATGTTCTGTTTCTTTGTTTTTATCTGCTAGTTTAAAATCTATCTCTGAAATGATTATGTTGATCTGTGATCTTGATCTTTAATGAAATCAAATACTGTTTTGTTTGGCATATCTGAGTATCTAACTTAATTTTCTTCTGAATTTTTGAAGCATGGACTAGTTAGCTTAATTAGACCAAGATATTCTGATCTCCAGAAACCTTTTGCTAGAGCATTCCTTCTAGCCTGGTCATGATTGCAGCAAAAGTTCTGAGGTAGCATTGTCTTATTTGATCCACCTTAAGCTTAATCTTAGTCCCACACTTAGTTTAAAATTCAGATAGAAAAAATTAAGTTTGGGGGTATACTTATCATGTTGCTAATTCATTGAGGACAATGAATAATTTAAGTTTGGGGGACTTTTTGCTACTCCAATTGTTTTGCTCGAGCATTCCTCTCCTTCATTTAAAAATTTGCTAGGTTGTTGAGTAACCGGGGACATTTGTGATACCCACAGTTTGTCTTCGCAAGATGACCTAGAAAATATTGGAAAAATGAGAAAAATTATTTGCTGAAAAAAGTTGATTGTTGAAAATTTTGCTGAGAAAATTCATAGAGCAAAAGTTTTGAAGGATGAATGATAATCTAGCAGTTTTCTTTCTCCCAGGGCTTAGGTGAGCTTCATCATAAAATGTCACCATTCTGAGAAGCAATGGATAGAATAACTAAGGATTTTTGGGTTTAACAATGAGTATTTAGCTTAATTGGTGATAAGTTTGAGGCAAGGGTATACTGCACCATAAAGTGGGTCATCTCATGCTTAAGAGCTTATGACTGTAGGGCTGCTTTAAGTCTGAAGAACATAAAAATATAAACCCCTTAAAATGTGTTTAAATATTTCTGATAATAGAGCTAGGCTGTGGTAAGTTCTTAGGATTGAGTTAAAAGTGGTGATTATTTGTTCAAAGCTGAAAGAATTCTTTTGCTGCAGCAGTGCTGGGTTTTGCAGGATGCTCAGGTAAAGGTCGAAGGTATTGTTGGAATATCTGTTTTGATTGAGTTGTGCTATGACTAATGTTTTGAATTTTCAAGGGAAGGTGAGTTAGTATTGCTCGGGACGCGCAATAGGTCAAGTTTGGGGGTGTGATAACTGTCTGAAAGGTAGTTATTTAGGCCTTAATTCTATAGGGATTTGTGTGTCTTTTGTGCTTAATAGGGTTGGTTTTAGATGAATATTATATGTTTTAACCCATTTGGAAGAATGGAGGTTTTGAAAGTTATTTTGTGCAGAAAATACTGCTGAGCGACATGAGGGAGCAAATTCTGTGCTGCAGCAAAACTGAGAGAAAAACTGCCACGTCACAACTCGTTAGCCAAGTTGACAAACCGACTTTTGTTGAGTTATTTTCGAGATAAAGGAGCGAGGAGAACCTGCCATGTGTCCAACTTAACCTAATTCTCATCTTATAAAAGGATGAGCCGTCAAAGATAAATGCATTCACGATTTGGAGACCGAATCAATCGGTCGGAGGCCGAATTGACGGTGGAATGGAGATCTAAGAAGACCATTTGTGATTCCACTCAAGGAGACGAAGTCCTTCTATGTTCTTGGTGGTTTGGAGCAGCCGTTTCATCTCCCCAATTGCTAAAAGGATTAGTATTTCTTTTGTATTTTGCATTATGGATGTGCTTATCGAGATTGTAACGTATTTTATGTTTTCAATCATGAACTAATTGTTTTGAAGGCATAGGTTAAGAATTGTGTGATTGTTATATTTATAAATCTGGAAATTCTATTTGATCATGATCATCTTGAATTATTGTTGATCTTTAATTTCATTATGTGGCCGCCTAGCTAGCCGGTATGTATAGCTTCTCCTAGTTTCAGGGATGATTTAGGAGTTGTGTGGCGATAATTCACGCTAGATCATTGTGTATTGGTGAACGCTAGTGACTGAGTTAGGGATAGCCAGTTGCCTAGTGCTTGATCGGTAGAGCTTCATTGGTTTTGAAACATATTCCAAAAAATTTGGAGTTCCGGGAGGATCCCGCTGATAATACTGCATGAGATTGACGGATCAAAAGAATTGCTGGAGCATCTTTATAAACAATTACAGAAGTCTTAACCTGTGTCTGTTTCCATTCTGTTTTCTCTGTCATAATCATTTACTGCTTTCGTATTTCTTTTGCTTCAGCATTTTAAAAACCAAAATCAATTTAACCAACCTTTTGAAATCACTAAAAAGGAAAATTAAATCAATAGAGGTAGGCGTTTCAAGACCCTGTGGATACGATAAATACTTATCACTTGCTGCTAGATTGTGTATACTTGCACAGTATTCTGGAGTTAATTTATCTCATATTTTTAACCACTCTAGAATTGCAACAATGACCTAGGTAACTCAGTCTTAATCCTGAGTGTGTGATGAACTCCATTAGGATTGTCCTTTGATTAGTATGGGTGAGAGTGGCTTGCACGCCGACTCAATAAGCCTACCTTCTTGGGGACAAGACCGAGTGGGGGGTTGGGGACATGACAACACAAGACGGAATTCACTACTTCTCACTTCTAGGAGAAGTACATGAGTGTTCCCTTAAGTGGTGACTCCGGGTCTTGAACAAAGGGATCCCGCCCTCTCATTGGCCCGAGAGGGACTTTCTGTTTACTGGTTGAACCATAAACAGGTTGTTCATTAGAGGAGCACTGATACTAAAGGAGCTAGAGGTAACTCAAGGGTAAAACGGTAATTTGACCCAGCTGAAGTTACGAACACTCGTGAAGGATTGACTTACTGTTATTGGTCAATATCCATGGACACAGAAACATTCTAAAGTGAGTAGAGTGCAACTGTGGGTCTTTAGTGGAGTGACTCACAATTAATGAATATTGGTTAACCCGATTAATGAGTTTAGTCAGTTAACCTCATATCATTGGAGCTTTTGATCTGTAGGTCCATTAGTTCCCCCTGCTAGCTCGTAAAGAGTAAATGGGAACAATTTATCTTGAAAGATTTTGAATAGTTCAAATTCATCTTGGGAATCAAATTAATTATATGAGATACAATTAATATAATGTATACTGATACATTATAATATAAAGTTTGATTTGTGATTAAAATTTAATGAGAGAATAATATATTTGAAAGAGTTCAAATATATATTCAATTAAATATATGATATTTAATTATTAAATTAATTAATTAATTATTCAATTTAGTTTTAAATGAAATGAGATTTAATTAAACTATAGTCTATGAGGGAATTATTAGAATATGATTCTAATATGTAATTAATTAAATATGGGCGATATTTAATTATGAAATTAATTAATTATTGTGATATTTAATTATGAAATTCATTAATTATTGTAATTAATTAATTGATTAGTTTAATTGAATTAATTAAATGTGATTTAATTAAGTTTAATTAAACTATATATTATGTGAGGGAATTACATTTAAATAAGATTTAAATGTGCATGGGATTAATTAATTAATATGATTAATTAATTAACATTTAATTAATTGATTTAATCAATTAATTAATTGATCTTGATCTAACGGTCAAGATTGTTTCCTAACTTTACATTAGGATTTTCTCTCTTATAAAATGAAAGGTTATGAGAACCCTAACCCTAAGGTCTCATTCTAGCCTCCCTCTCATATTCTCCCAACTCAAGAACTCTAGAGAGAATTTTTCTCTCTAAGAGTTTTTTTCCATTCAAGATTAGGTAGTCCCACAACTACGTTCCTAATCTCAGAGTTATAGTGGGGAAGCCCTTGTGGTACTGTCCGTTGAAGAATTCAGAGTCGTCAGACGGAGATATGTTTCTCATCGCTTAACTTTTTGCCAATGTATTGGTATTTTGTAGAACAAAACTAATTTACGAACGGTCCAATTGCTTCCGCTGTCACGAAATTGGGAGTTCCAATCCTTCATAAGCAACAATTACGCACGCGACACGTTTAGTGAATAAACCTCTCAATAATGACTTTATTGAACAAGTATATAATTTGTTTTACATTCATTGTCTACAAGTTTTAGGACATAAAACCCAACAGAATTTTCTGGGGGGCTCCTGGGTTTTGTTGCTCGAAACCAAAATCTCGCATGGATTGCTCGTCGGGCTTGTTGCTCGCGTGGGTCTCGCCAAAGAAAGAGATCAAAAGAGGGAGATGGTTGATCGGAGAAGGAATGCTCGCTGGTCTGCTACTCGGACTGGACGATAAGAAAGAGAGATGTCAGAGAACAAACACGGGAAGACGATGGCGAGGAAGACAGACCAACAGCGTAGTGGGTTGTCGACGAACGCGAATGGAAAGAGAGAGGGAGATTGGGTCGTCGGCGAACGCGTGAACCACAAGGGGGACCTCGGCGGCTACAAGGAAAAGAGGGAGAAGAGAGTTCTTCTTTAGGGTTTTTTTCTAGCTTTTTTTTTTCCTTTTCCTTTAAAATACACCTTAAGAAAAGAAAAACTCATTTTAAATAGAAATTAGATCTTATCTAGGATTCAATTTTAAATCTCCAAACTTTAACTACTAAAAGTTTTGGGAAAGAAAATAACCCAATTGATTTGGGATTTGGGTCTTTTGAAATTTTAGATAAATATCTACTTTTAAACCTCCAAACTTTAGGAAATTAAAGATTTAATTTAAAATCTCTTTGCCCTAAATTACAGAAGTTTAATTTAACAACCCAAGGCTAAACTTGAATTCTAATTTTTCCAAATTAGAATAAGAACGCTCAACAATCCCAAAATGATTTGATTTCGAAATGCGAGGCGTTACAAAATCTTTGTCTTTAGAGGTTTGTTAGTTTAAAAATGGGATTGGAATTTGAAAGTTGGTTATATTGAAGAATATTTTAGCCGTTGGTGAATTTGAAGATAGTTACTCCATCATGATCGATCTGGCGGTTACGTTGGTCGTGCAGGCGGGAGATTAAAACGATGACGAAATTGCCACTGTAGAATTTATTTTGATTAATCGAACGGATGGAATGGTAGAGGGAGAAAGAAGAGAGAGAGTGGAAAGAGGAGAGAGAGGGGGAGAAATATGAGATGAACCCAATTTTTACATTTATGATAGATTGAGGTTTAATTTTAACATTTAAAGTTTAGGGTTCTAATTTGTACACTTTTGAAAGTTGGAGGGTTTAATTTTTACACTTGAAACTTTAAGGGTGTAATTGTTACAAACATCATACTTTAGGGGTGATTTTTGCAATTTGCCCTTTTTTTTAGATTAAAGGTATGTTTGGTTTAACTTTGAGTGTTTAATTTTGAAAAAAAACATTAAAAAAAAAAAAAAAAAAAAAACTCTAGTGCTTGACAACCATTAAAAATGACTTATTAAAAAATGAGATTTAGAAATAAACTATTTTGAGATAAAGACTTTAAAACAAAATTTTAAAAAAAAGTTTGAAGTATAAAATAACTTATATATAAAAACACTTATGAGAAAATGTAATCAAACATATAGGTGTTCAAATGTGAAACAATTTTTATACAAAATGTTTAAAAGAAAATGCATTATTGAAAAAACACAAATCATTGAATAAGTAGTTATTTTGGCCCTATTTGATAACTATTTCTTTTTTTGTTTTTGACAATTAAGTCTATAAAATTTTTGACAATTAGGGGTGTAAAATTTCTGGGTCGGGTCGGTTGTACGGACAAATCGACTTGACCCGAACCAGGGTCGATTGTACGGACAACCCGAACCGACCCAACCCGACCCGGTTCAGAGTGACCCGATTCGGGTCGGGTCGGGTCGTTTTTTTTTTTTTTTTTTTTTTTTTTTTTTTTTTTTTTTTTTTTTTTTTTTTTTTTTTACTCTCTGCGTTTCTTAAATACTTGTCTTTGCTCTCTGAGTTTTTTTTAATATACTTGTCTTCCATTTCTTCAAATAGGTAGCATAATTATAAAACAAACAATGGAATAATATAATGTCTTCCATTTGCTTCAAAGTTCAAATACCTAGCATAATCATAGAGCCAACAATGAAATTCAAAACAAATCATCGATAAAAGTAACTCATGAAATCTAGCATAATTACAAAAAATCTTCAAAATAGTAGCCCATGATCATCCACCATCATCAACCTCACAATACAAACACTATCATAATACAATATCCAGCATCCGCAACCTTTACAATCTTGCGACCCTTCGAACCATCGATCCCACAACGGATTTACGATCCAGCAAAACATGTTGATTTACGATCCCAACAATGAAATTCTTTGGTACAACATATTACTATTTCTCTTTGAGTTCACTGCCACTAAAGCAGCTTCTTTAGCTCCAGTATCAGAAGCCACAGGTAGCCATTTTGAATTTGCTAAAATAAAAAAACATAAAACCTACAGGTCCCTTTGTTGAGCAAGGAGCTTCATCTCAACTAACATGTATTGTTGAAGTCTGCATGAGATATTTACAATGTATCATAAAAAATCAAAACTATACAAAAGGCGGGGTAAGAAAAAAGTATGAATACCTTCCCCCATGGACCCTACTTTTTAAAACATAGAAAAGAATTGAAAATAGCCACAATACACTCTCAGCCACTATAAACTCGTAAAGCTCCACAAAGGTAAAGCCACAATACCAATACTAGTAGCCATAAACAAAAAATTCAAGTTCACTAACACATACATCAACTGCTCAATACATTGATTGCAGCCTACAACATAGAACATGACTTCAAAGTACCAGAAAACACTAATCGAGAACACATCAACGAAAGCCAGAAAATCACTACAAGCACCTTATCAGAAAGAAAGAAAATCACTACAAGTAAGAGAGAGAACTTTCTACCAGAACTTAAGCAGAAGTTCCTATTTTTTAATTTTGAACAGATCATTCAGGGTAGTTATAAGACGTAGTTTCCTTGGGTAGTTTCTTGTAGTTATGGGATAAAGACTGTTTTGCATCAAGATCATTCTTTCTAGTATTGTTTTATGTAGTAAGGAAAGACTTTTGCCCTTTAGAATTGCCACAGCAACTAAGACTGTAGTCTTCCATTGGAATTGTTCTGAATAAATAAAGTTCCTATCATATCCTTTGAAGAATTGAGAAAGAACGTGATGCTACAAGCCTATAACCATCTATGCAGTCTGACGAAAAGTGCAGACTGATGAAGCTCTTGGTTAAATTGAGGACATAAAAGTGCAGACTGATTAATGGTTATTTTAAGTAGACACTACTCACAGACCCTCTAATGTTCAGAGTTCAGGCTCCCAGATGCAGATGTACAAAGATAAGTGTATGATTAATTTCACATAACAGAACTGAAGTAGTATAGTACTAATATTTCACGAGTTAAACAGTTAGAGGGAACACCATTACAAACACATGCAACTTCAGATTGCAATCTATAAAGAGTTGTACTAGAAGGCCCAACAAGCAACAAAATGTAATCTCCAATCGAAATTCCAAAATGCAGGGTTATTATTGAGGTGCTTACCAAATAGAGGGAGATATGATCGGACCCATTTCTTTTCTTATCTCCATTAGGATAGAGAGCTAATTTCCTACCATATATTCAAACAAAATTAGTGGGAAAATATGAGAAGAAGCAAATGGAGGTATAAGTGAAAAGCTACCATTTATAACCGCCAGCATCGAAGGCTAGCAAGTTCGGCCTTCAGCAAGGAAAATGATTGGATTTGTAAAGTATAATGGAGGGGTTTTTCATCTTTGGCGGACCTTAAAACTGCAAAAATAAACCATACGAATAATAATCTAACAAATGAACTTGAGAGAGAGAGAATGTTTAATACCAGAAATAAACCATATGAATAATAATCTAACAAATGAACTTGAGAGAGAGAGAATGTTTAATACCAGAAGGAGAATCTGGAAGTGGTGTGGGAGAGGGAGCGACAATGGCATTCTTCTTCCCTTCCTCTTTCGCCTGGCTGCTGCGCCCGCGAAGGAAGAAGAAGATGACGCTGCCGGAGAGAACGAGAAGATCGAAACGCCTGACTGCTGTGCACGCGAAGGAAGAAGAAGACGACGCTGCTGGAGAGAAGGAGAAGATGGCGCCGCAGAGAGGAGAAAAGACCGAGAGTGAGAGATAGAACGAGAAGAGCGGCTTACGAACCCTAACTCTGCGTGTGCGTATTACAAACCTTTATACTCGGTTCGAGCCAAAAATATGCAAGGACCGAACCGAACCTTGGAAGGTTCGGTTCGGTCACAAATAAACTTGAAAACCGAACCGAACCGAACCGAACCGAGCTGAACCGGTTCGGTTTGGTTCAGCGGTTCGGTTCGGTTTCTTTCACCCCTAATGAAAATTAATTTTATAAATACTTTCGCACCTATCCATTTCTTTGATTTTAACCTACCTCCCCATGTTTTCAAAAACTAACCCCCTATTTGGAACCTCTGGATTTGTGAGTATTTGAAATCATGATTTCAAATCTTGTTTTTTTAAATAAATTTTTCATTCCAAATAGCTCGGATTTGGCAGGATTTCAAACTTTAAAAAATAATTCCAATTTTAACCCTCGACCCCTTTCTTTTATTCGACAAGTTTTCCATCGACATATATCGACCCTCTCTATCTCTCCCCAGACTCAAAGTCATTTGACACCATTCACAAGGTTAGAGATTTTTTTTTTTAACTAGAGATTTCTATTTTATTTCTTCTTCTACTTTTTAAAAAACTGATAATAATTTTTTTAAAAAAGAAAAATTGATAATAATTATAATCTTTTCAATATAGTTTTTCGATTCGTACAAACATTTATAGCCTAGCCTAGGGGCAAGTTTTTTTTTTTTTTTTTTTGTTACGTTATTCAACTTCTTAAGCCACTTTTTATTGATTTGGATTTGGATGAGAATAATATATTTTTTTCTTGGTCCTTTTAATAAAATAGCATAATTTATATGTATACATGTTTTTATATATTAATTGAAGAAGAAATTATTAAAAAAAAGTACATGTCATATTTATATGTGCTTAACATTGTTATTTGATATTCTTTTCAAAAAAAAAAAAAAAAACATTGTTATTTGATATTAAAATATTTTGCAATTGATTAAAATTATTTTCTGAATTTATAAGGGCATAACAGTAAAATGTTATACTTTCTTTTCATTTCTTGTGAGCATCCAAACAAGAGATTTTAATTTTAATGATTTCAAATCATTTTGGTTCCAAAAGCAAATAAGAATTTGAAATCATTTCCATCTTTTAAAATTCTGGAATTTAAAATCATTTCTTGCTAAATCCATACGCCAACGGAGTATAAGTCAAATTTAAAATTTAAAAAAAAAATATTCAGAAACTTGTTTTTGTTTGTGTGTTTTCGAATTTGGGTAAAAACTTTAGGAGCCGTTTGTTTTTTGGGAATGTAGATGTCCGACATCTTCAGATGCCTGGAATCTCAGATGACCGGAATTTTAGATATCCGGCATCTTCAGATAGTCACGTTTGTTTTGTAGGAAAATTTATAAGGTATCCCGGAATATTTTGATAGTTTTGAAGGATTTATTCTCGAAAATGTTGTAAATTTATGTAATGTTCCAAAAATGCCCTTATTAATATATTAATATAATTTATATATTGATTTAATATAATTTATATTTATATAATATATATTTGTTTTTATTAATTTAATTTTTTTTATATTAATTAAGTGTACATTCATTTTTTGTATGTTATTTCATAGAATTCATATTAATATATGACTTTTTTTTAAATAAAAAAGCTATATTAAATATAAATTTTATTTTTAATTTTAATATTTTTCTAAAAGACAATTATATAATTAATGTTATATGAGGTGAAGTCTAATTGAATTGAAGTCTATTTTATATGTAAATGTAATATATAAATATACTTAATTATATAAAGTTGATTATTGGACATTGATCTATTTAAATCATAAAATTAAAAATAAAGATAAAGAAATTTGATGAAAGAAAATATATAAAAAAATGAACAAAGGGAAAAAAGGTAAAGAGGGGATGCCCGCAACATGGGAATCTTCGAAACCCATGTTTCAAAAGGGCATCCAAAAGTACTTAGATTACCTCCGGTAGGGCATCCTAGGATACCCGGGCATCTCGAGATACCTGGGTATCTTACATTACTGCAAAACAAACGTGGGAATCCAGATGCCTGACTCATGGGCATCTCAGATTCCCAAAAAACAAACGGCCCTTTAATGTGTCTTTAACCAAGATGAAAACAATAATAAGAAATTTAGATAAAACAGACTTCATTTTCAAAAGCAAAAAACCAAATGGTTATGAAATGAGACCTTTATTATTAATATTTTTTTCCCCACAAGTCCCAACAACCAATTTATTGAATTCGAGAAATCTGTATAAAAAAATTAATTTTGAGAAAATTTTCAAAAATTGTAATTAACCAAATCATATTGCTGAAATTAAAATTTATAAAATCACCGAGATCAAATTAAATCTAAAGCAGATTCGATTTTTTTTTTTTTTCTTTTTACAATATGTGAGGATAGGAGATTCGAACTAGCGACATCGTGATTATCAGTAAACATTACTTTATATCAGCTATGCTTTTGTGCTTGATTTTTTAAACTAAAGCAACTTAATTTGTAATTGATAGTTAATTTTGCCCAAATTTAACATCACTGCATTATGAAACAAAATAATTGCCAGAAAATAGCGTATGACTAAACAATTTCACTAAATTTAAGATGAACAAGAAAAGGAAAAAAGAAAAAAAAAAAAAAAAAAAAAAACAGGAGATCTGAAAAACTTGTATAGATGAAGAGCAGAACAGAAAAAAAAAAAAATAATAAAAAAAACTCGGTTTATACATTTAAAGTAACGCTTGTCTGTCTTATCGACGAATTCAGGCACCGGATGTGGGCGCCTTCCTCAGTTCCCCAACCCCCGGTGTCGCCGCCGCCTCCTCCGCCGGCAGCCCATCAAAACCGGCGAACTCGGTTGCGTTTCTGTCTTTGAACCGGCGGGCAGGCTTGTGGTCAAACTTGTCGGAATTGGAAAACAATTTCATTTGCTTCCGAAGATCCTCAATCCCCTTTTTCATTAACCCGTTCTCCCTTTCCAAAACCTCAAACTGACGCTTCACACCGAAACACCCCAATTCCAAATCCCCATTTCCCAAACTACCCTCCTTCGAACTCAAATCCCCACCCTCCACGTGTTCGATCCCGATCTTATCCAGCACCAAAAACGGAGCCTCTGGAAACGAAATCCCACCCCTCATCATCTTCACCCCCTCCGCCGCCGGTACCCTAAGCCCCCACCGGAACCTCACGGCAGCGCAACGCATAACCGGGACCGCCGTAGTCGCCGCCACATCCAGACCAGAAAACGCCTTGGAAACAGCGCTTCTAACATCCACAGATTCGTCCTCCGGTTTCAGAGGCTTCTGGAACATGGCCGAGGAGGACTGCGATTTCTTGAAGGAGAAATCGCCGAGTTTGGGCTTGAAATGGAGCATGAAGGAGGGATTTCCTTGGCCGATGAGATTGAATTCGGCGCTCATGAGCATGGGGGAGGAGATCGGGGAGCCGAAGGGGCCGATGCCGGTTTTGACGATGACGGAGAAGGGATTGGAGGAATCGTTGGGGCGATAAGAGAGGTTGAAGGAGGGGCCGGAATCGAAGAGGGTTGAGAGGTTGAGAGTGAGGTCCTTGGAGCTGCCGGCGGCTATGGCGGATTGGAAAGGGAGGCCGAGAATGCTGAGAGGGACTTTGGCTCTCATCAGTGGTTTCTGGTCTTCGCGGAATTTGAGAGACGCTTTCATCATTTGTGTTCTCTGAAAGGTGAAAGCCCTAATTCCCAAAATTCGAATTGAGAGAATAATAGCAGAGAGGGATTGGATTTTTGTAATGGGAGATTTCGGGGTTTTGGATTTGAAATTTGAAATTGGAATTGATGATGAACAAAGAAAAACGCTTTGTAGCGGAGATTTGGGTGAATTTTATCTACGTCTCTCAATTTGGGGACTACTGGGGGGCCACTGTTTTGTGAGGAGAAGCATTCAGCTGCGGGATTTTATTATTATTATTTTAAATACTGAACTGTAACAATAATATAGGTAGAAAATAGGATAAATTACGGGAAAATTGTACCGTGATGGCCCAAATGAAAAATGTCTCATCTTTCCGTTCAACTACTTTACGTGTTTCTTCTCTCAAAAAAAAAAAAAAAACTAGTTTACGTGTTATTTAATTTTTTTAATATATGTTAATCATGATTTTTTAAAAGTATTTCATCAAATATTTTAAAAAAAAAACATGCAACTTTAATTTATAAAGTAGTACATACTGTTATAGGCAATTTTGGACCACCCCGATACACAAGGAGCTGACGAGGACAACCGGGGAGAAATCGGGCTGAAAGATGGACCAAGGAGGCAAAACCGGCAAATGGGACGGGCCAAGACCGAAGGGGTCGGGTTTTCGGCCCGACCCCATGCTCGGCCTCGGCCCATGGCCGAGGCCGAGCCCGTTCGGTCTCGTCTGGTCCCCACCGCCTCTGGATGCCCCGGTTTCGCCTGGTTTGACCTAAAATGCCTCCGAAACCCTAAAAAGGCTAGGAGGATGAACATGTATTTATATCCCTCTTCGCCACTGAAGAGGGGATTCCGGAATTCTATCCCTAAACTATATTCTATACTCTCGACTCTCTCCTCTTGCTCATACTTTTCCACGCCCTACCGTTCTGTTTGCTGACTTAAGCATCGGAGCCGGTGTGGCGAGCACCACACCGGTGTGCAGGTTTACTGTCTTGCAGGCCACGTCTTCCCCCCTCAACTACAAATTTACCGTTGGTGGCACGTGAAGGTCAGGTGAGATCCTCTGGCCAAAATCGACCATCAACACATACCATTTAATTTTTTAGTACAAAATAAGTGAATTGGTGAATAAGCTTTTTCAAGTATTTTTTTAGCATAGTACTTCCAAGTCATCTAATTCTTATAATAATTATTTTTATTTATTAGTGAAGCTGAATATTTTTTTTTAAAAAAAAAAATATTATCAACCAAAAATCAATTAAAAACTGATAAACTATCATTAATCTTCATATTAGTTTGTGGTTATTTCTCTGTTTAGTGTGTTTTTTCTATTTTAGCCTTGTCCTATTATATGACTACATCTGGCCATTTATTTGGTTATTTATGGTGTATTGTTGCTACCATTCTTGCGTAACAGAAATATACAATATTATTCCTCTCTTCTTCTCTTTGTGATTTTCTATATGGTATCAGAGCTCTAAGCTCATCCTTGCATCATCATCATCATGGATACAAAAGGTGGTTCTTCGTCTTCTTCAGCTCAAATGACTCCAGTAATTTCCCCAAATACACCAAACACCACACCAGTCGCCACCCCTATCCAAAATCATTCCATCCCTCGACCCCTCTCTCAAAACCCAGTCATACCTACCTTCAATTCGAAAGGTAAAGCTCCAATTCAAAATCAACATACCCAAGTTGTACCCTATACTCCAACACCTGGCTTCTATAATTTTCCTTATCCTCCAACCTCCCCATTTCAACCTCAACCTCAATCGTTTTATCCTCAACCATTTTTTCAACCGTCTCTGCAATCTTTTCCTCCTCCACAGCGATTTCCTGGACCTCAACAATTCCCTCCTACCAAAAATTTCTTCTCACCAAACCCTTATCCCACCCTGCCACAACCATTGGTTGTGAAGCTCTCAGATAACAACTTTCTTTTATGGAAAAATCAGTTGCTGAATGTTGTTTTAGCGGGTTTTCTTGATGGTTCGATTCCACCTCCACCCAAGTTCCTCGATCAAAATCAGACTCAACCGAACCCTGATTACATTGGATGGGAAAGGTACAATAGGTTTTATTATGTGCTGGATATACTCTTCTTTATCTGAGGAAAAGATGGGTGAGATTGTTAGTTTAGAAACTGCATCTGATATATGGAATTCTCTAAAGCGTTCTTATGATTCAAATACTACAGCTTGTATTATGGGATTGAAAACTCAGTTACATAAAATTAGAAAAAATGGCATGTCTGTTAGTCAGTATTTAGCCCAAATTAAGGAAGTCATGGATAAGTTTTCAGCTATAGGAGAACCAATGTCCTATAGAGATCACCTTGCTCACATTTTAGATGGGTTAGGTAGTGAAAACAACCCCTTTGTTACTTCAATACAAAACAGATCCGATAACCCTTCCTTAGAGGACATTCGCAGCTTGCTTTTAGCTTATGAGGCTCGCTTGGAAAGACAAAAATTTGTTGATCAATTAAATGTGGCTTAAGCTAACATTAGTACTCTCCCTGTTCAACATGTTTTAACTGCAACCCCATAATTCTACTTGTCGTCCTCAATTTACACAGAACACTACCCCTGCTCCTTCGTTTTCTCCTACCCTTCTCGGTAAGCCTCAAACCTTTCAACGAAAATGGTCTTTCAATAAAAATCAGTCTAGACCAAATGACCCTAGGATTCAATGTCAGATATGTGGTAAATTTGGCCACACAACCCTCATTTCTCATCACCGTACCAACCTCTCATATCAAACTCCCCCTCCTCAAGCATTACTTCACTCTAGTCCATCCATTCCACATCCCTCTATTTCTGACTCTGCCTCTTGTGTATCTACTGATTATTCTCATCTGGATGAGTCGTGGTTTCTAGATTTTTGTGCCACACATCATATGACACCTGATGCCTCTACTTTATGCGACCCAATCCCATACAATGGTGGTGAACAAGTCACAATTGGAAATGGTAAGCAACTTCCCATCTCTAATATTTGTTTCTTGTGTATTCCTTTTGTTTCTATGCCTCCTCTTTTACAAAATGTTTTGCATACTCCTACTATTACAAAGCGTCTTATAAGTGTAGCTCATTTGTGCAAAGATAACCATGCTTATGTTGAATTCTATTCTTCTTTTTTCCTTGTTAAGGATCTTCGCTCCAAGACTACTCTTCTCTAGGGCACGCTAGAGAATGGCCTCTACAAGTTGTCCTCCTTTTCTCCATCTGCTTTGTCTTCCCATTTAGCTTCGCCTACTGCCTTTATGTCTTCAGCAACTTTTACTCCAAATTGGCACCTTAGATTGGGGCATCCGACAGCTTCAACCTTGAAGAAAGTTTTGTTATCTTGTGGAGTCTCATATTCAAGTGTCAAAAAGTTTTGTAATGATTGTCAATTAGCCAAGAGTCATCGTTTGCCTTTTCAATTAGTAGAAACTAAGTCTCGTTCTCCTTTTCAATTAGCCCATTCTGATATATGGGGACCTTCCCCTCAAGTTTCAATTAATGGAGCTCAATATTTTCTTTTATTCGTGGATGATTTTACTCGCTTTTCTTGGCTTTATCTTCTAAAATCCAAAGATGAGACTCTCCCTTGCTTTCTGAATTTTAAGTTGCTTGTTGAAAATTAGTTTGAATTATCGATTAAATGCCTTCAAACTGATTAGGGTGGTGAGTTTCGATCTGTGTCTAAAGTCTTATCAAATCATGGTATTATTCATCGTGTTTCCTGTGTTGGGTTTTATGCCCTAAAACTCGTAGATAGTGAATGTAACCGTTGACCGGATATTAATGAAATAATATTGATATATTTTTCCATTAATTGTTATTAGTTATTTTATATTTGTCTTTGCCTAATAATAACCCTAATCCAATAAACTAGACATCCAAGGCTGTAATATGAGTCTTGAACTATATGTAGCGACATATGGGATCATTGTTCAAGAAACAGCCTAAAGGGTCTATAGTATAGGGATAAGACTGGGTGCCTTATCCTGGTGACACTATGGATACGGCCCACTTTGTATTTGATACAAACGCTGCGATCCAACGCGTTCGTGTAGGAGACATGCGAGTGGGGGTATCCTATGCAATGAGTTTGCATAAGACCGGACCGCGAAATAGTAACCATTAGTTATAACACCGTTAACTAGTTGGTTTTCTATTTCACTAGGACGACCGAGACAACTTAGTCTTAATCCTGAGTTGATTATGGACTCCTGCTCATGAGAGACTGTCCTTTGATTTGTATGGGTGAGAGTGGCCAATACGCCGACTCAATAAGCCTACCACTTTGGGGACAAGATCGAATGGGGAGCTGGGAACATAATCGTGCAAGATGGAATTCACTCCTTCCCGACTTTAGGGAAGCAGATGAGTGTTCCCTTAAGTGATTACTCCGAGTCTTGAACAAAGGGCCCTACCCTCTCAATGGCACGAGAGGGTTTTCTGTTTAATGGTTGGACCATAAACAGATTGTTCATTAGAGGAGAATTGGTACTTAAGGAAATAGAGGTGACCCAGGGGTAAAACGGTAATTTGACCCAGCTGGTGTTACGGACACTCGTGAAGGACTAACTAGTCGATATTGGTCTAAGTTCCGTGGACACAGAAAATATGTCTGCAGTGAGAAGAGTGCAACTGTGAGTCTATAGTGGAATGTACACACAGTTAACGAATATTGATTATTGTGGTTAATGAGTTTAACCAATTAATCTCACATCGTTGGAGCTTCTGATCTGCAGGTCCATTAGGTCCCACTGGTAGCTCGTAAAGTAATTTGAGGCAACTAAGTTATTAAATTGAAAATGTTCAATTTACTAAGAGAAATAAATATAATATATAATGATATATTATTATGAGAGAAATTAATATTTGAAAAAGTTCAAATATAAATTTATGGAAGATTGAAAGAATTAATTTAAGTCCTAAAAGTGTTTGGGCAAAATTAATTAATTCAAGGCCGAAAATTAAATATGAGATATTTAATTGGTGGTTAATTAATTCATTAACCATGAATTAATCAATTATGTAAATAATTAATCACTTAAGGAAGTGATTAATCATTTATGGGAATGATCTAATTACTTATGGAAGAAATTAGTCATTTATGGAAAAGATTAATCAATTGGGGAATTGATTGATCATGATTGATTAATTAAGGAATAAAGATTGAATCAATTTTGGAAAAGATTGATTTTATTGAATATTTTATTCATGGCCTCTCTTCTATAAATAGAACACTAGACCTAATTGGTCATGACACTTGACACTCTTGAAAGACAAGACCTAGAATTCTCTCTAGCCTCCCTCTTAGAGAAAGACTCCCACAAGTCTTTGGCCTCCTAGACTTAGAGACATACCGGTGTAACCTCTGTGGTTATTGTGTCAATCAAAGAAGAATTTCCAGCGAAGAATACCTTGAAGCGGCTGCTGCGTTTTCGTTCGTGGAGCTTCGTTGGCGAAGAACGGTCAAGTCTACAACGGAGGTTTGTAACGGTTCTTCCTCTTTTCTTTAGAAAAGTTTTAAAAATAAATTTAGATTTATTTTAGCGTGTTTAAACCAATTTTACAGCGGCTTTAAAGTTAGTTTAAAGTTTTGTTTGAGTTTTCGTAACGGTTTTTAATGTTAATTAATATACGGCGTAAGGTCCAATCGATGCGCTTCCGCTGCGTTGGGACTTTTATTCCCTTCATCCTGTCCTTATACGCCTCAACAAAATGGGCGTGTTGAAAGGAAAAATATACACATTGTCGAAATTGGTTTGTCCCTCCTTGCTCATTATGCCTTACCCCTTTCTTTTTGGAGTTTTGCTTTCCAAACAACAATGTATCTAATCAACAGATTGCCCACTCCTACTCTTCAGTCGAAATGCCCATACTTTATGTTGTATAACTGTGCTCCTGACTACTCTTTACTTCGAGCTTTTGGTTGCGTGTGTTTTCCTTTCCTGAGGCCATATAATTCAAATAAGTTACAGTTTTGATCCACTGAGTGTTTATTTGTTGGCTATAGTTCGAGACATAAAGGTTATCTATGCCTTGATCCTTCTTCTGGTCGGTTGTATGTCTCACGGCATGTAGTTTTTAATGAATCTATGTTTCCTTGTAAACGTTTGATAACTACCAAAAATATACATATTTTGCCCCTTATTCTTAGCTTATTTCTTGTGAAACTTGTATGTTTAGGTTAATTTTACTATTTCCGAGCTCAAAATATGTTAAAGTTGCTAAGTTAGGGTGTTGAGAGTCGCTTTTGCTAAATTATGTTTATTTTGTGCTTAAAAAGACTTGATTTGAAGTAAATTTGACTTAGTTTGCTGTTGTGCATAAAAACAAAGGAAAAGTTGGAATTCCCCAGAAATGCGACTACATTTCTAGGAAGGCAAAATTGAAATGCGACCGCATTTCGGGAAAAATAGAGGCCGTTAGGAGTCGTGCGCGGGTCGTTGTTGATGAGTCTTCTTCGCACCTAACTGGTTGTTTTGACCCCGAAACTGACTGGGCAACCTTCCAACACCTATTTCATAGCTCCTCGGCCAATTTCTACACTATATAAGCTCGAGATTCGAAGTCAAATTCAAGCAGAACTCACTTGGAAGAAAAGGGTGGTGATAGAACCCTGGCTTGATGCCAATGAGTAGGGATGCCCGATGTCCTTCTTAGATGACCAAATTCTAACCCGAGAGAGAGTTAGACATCAAGCCTTGTGGTTTGTAGAGAGTTTCACCCATTCCCATCTTGTAAAAGTGAGAGAGTGGAGTGTCTTAGCGAACTCTAGAATGATTGTGTAAACCACAAAACCCATAATATTTAGCTATCTCCTTTAACTCCAGCTCTTGAGTCTTTTCATTACTTTGTATTATTTACATTATTATTCAATGAAAATGTGTTCATTTGCTTTTTATCTCATCATGAGTAGCTAAATCCCGTTGATGGGTTCAATGTGGTGAATTCCCTTAGGGTTTAATGGCTTGAAAGTGTTTTATTTGCTTAAGTTGTGTTTAATGCATGTCATTCTTTATTGATTATCACTCTAATCTTGTTGAGTTTAACTTGATCACTTAGACTTTGCATGCTATGTGAGTTTGATCTCGAAAGGGACAAACGATATCGGTTTTCATAAAGGTGATATAGGAGAAAAAGCTCGAAAGAGATTGTTCGGTGGTATAGGGAAAGCTGCCTAAGACACCCTATATCGACTATAGGGTTATAGGTTGCATTCGTGAATTATCTATGTCGGAGTCGAGTCACAAAAATGTGCATAACGGTACGCGCTGAGCCTTCAAACGGTTCTTGGGAACAAGTGCCAAATAGGAGTTAAATTTGACCCAATGCATTAAATACGCTTAAGTTAGATATTGCATAAGTATGGTTGATAAGGAAAAAAGCAATCAATAAGAGTTAGAAAAAGAATTCCAAGCTCCACCAGCTCAAGAAGAAGAATTTGAAGCTCAACCAGCTCAATCAAGCTCGGATGAAGCTCCATGGGTGTCAACTTCAATTAAATCCAATCATGAGGCAATCATTGTGCCACAAGCTCAAATGACCAAGAGTTGCATCCATTCAAGCTTAGAAAGTAAACTAATCATCCAAAAGACACAATGAATCTAAAATCCATATTCATTCACATATTTAATATATTATGTATCTTGTGAATTCATGAACTTGTATTTATGAAGGTTCATGCATGGATTTGAAAAGTTAGGAGTTGAATTTAGACCACATAGATGAAGGGTTGTGTCCTTTCATGGTGTCTTTTCAATTATTATAAATAGGGATGTAATTTGTCATTTGAAAACAAGTTGAAGTTGAATTCGAATGAAATTTCAGATTGAGTTTAGTCTCTCTCAAGCTTTTATGCTTTCTTTGTACTCTTGTGTTTAGAATGCATGCCTAGGACTTTCAATCTAGTCTGATCAATTAGATTGTGAAGAGTTCGAAATCTTGAAATTAGGAACGAGTTCTCCTTTTCTTCTTGATCTTTGATAATCCTTCCAAGCCAAATCTGTTTAACTTTCTTGGGGTTGTCTTATCATTTCGTTAATGGGGTTATTCTTATTATTGTTGTGGGGGTTCACCTGAAATAAAAGGAGTTCTCAAACGTAATTGAGGTAGTTCCTTTATCATTTGGTATCAGAGCATCTTTGATTCCTTTATCAATTGGTATAAGAGCTTTGACTCTAAACATATTATATCTTTACTTTCCATTCTATCTAATTTTTCTGCCTATCAAATTTCAATCTATCTATATCTTCATCTTCTTACCTTTGCTTCATTTTTTTCTCTTATTGTGCTTGATGGAAAAAAAAAGGAGAAACTTGTCTATTACATCGTTCTAAACTTGTTTTTCAACTTTTAAGATTTTTGTGACTATTCACATTCTTGGCTATATTGACATGTTCCTACATTATTCTCATAAGAAAACTATAAGACTTGCTGAAGCTTGATATTTAGAAGTTTTAAAGGGTATTTCTACATATCCTTAGTGAAGACACGAGTGACCTTTCATCTTCCAAGAGAGTAAAAACGTGAGGAATTGCTTGTGAGGTACACTTCTTCTTTTCAACCATGTTTTGCCAAAGAAGACATCGTGAGACCTACAAAATTGATGGCCAATTTTGGAAGGGTCACTACAAGAAAACAGGTCTATTACAACAGTTTTTTTGCAGCGGTTTGACAAATGTTGAAAAAGTTTATAAAATTGCAACAGTTTCTAGCAACACATAACCAAACCGCTGCTATTTATACGTATTGCAGCAGTTTGTTCACAACATTTTGTAAAATGTTGTGATATAATTCAATTGTAGCAGTTCATTAACGACAAATTTACAAATTGTTACAAATATGTCTATTGCAACACTTAAGTTGCAACACTTTTAATTACTGTTGCAATAGAATCAATTGGTATGATTACATTGCAGCATTTAAAACATTGTCGTAGTGGTTTAATGAAACTGCAGCAGTTTAGTAGCAACGTATTAAAAAAATGTTGTGATAATGTATGTTGCAGCAGTTAGTTTGTAACAATTTTTTGATGTGTTGCAAGTATATATTTTAATTCGCAACGGTTTTATAGCAATATTTGAAAAAAAAATCGTTGCAAACTTTGTGTCATACAACAGTTTATTTGTAACAGTTTTCTAACTATTACAAGTTTTTATACAATTGCAATGGTGTTAAGTGCAATATTTTAAAAAATTGTTGTAACAGCTTTCTAATTATTAAAAGTTTTTATACCATTTGGTTTTTTGTTTTTGAGAACTTGAGAAGAAACCAATATGTGAAAGTAGTGTTTTTTAAAGTAGTGTTTGTAAGTTTAATTTTCAAAAACCAAATAGTTATTAAACGAACCTGAACGTTGAGAGATTAAAACAAAATAATTGTGAAAGTCCAAGATGTAAAATAAGATTTAAAAGTGAGTGACTTGCTATCTAATTCAAATAATTATTATATAGTTGTAGATTTATTTTTGAATTTGTTTAGATTGTATATAATTTTGTTTAATTGGTTATATACATTTTTTGCCGAGATACGTCAAGCCATGAATGATTATATTCAAATATGCAAAGAGATGGATTTACGAGACCAAGCCAAGAAGGCTCAAGCTGCACAATCCAATCAAATTAATGGAGATTGTTTAGCACCTCAAGATGATGGTGACCAATACATTCAAAATGTGGGTGATCATCAAAGATCAAGAAAAAAGGAAAGTACAAAAGACGAGGTTAGTATAAAAGACACGGGTATGGTTGATATATGTGTTGAGAATGAGGTTGAGGTAAAATCTCAAGAGAAAAGTGAGGTGAATCGAGAGAGTGAGAAAATCGAGGAAAGTGTGAAAAGCGAGAAAATAGAAAAAGTGAGATGAGTCAAAAGAGTGAGAAAATAGAGAAAACAGAGTGTGTTAAAAGTGAGATGTTGGAGAAAAAGGAGGAACATGAAAAAGAAAAGAGCGGATATGAAAAAGTGTTTAAGTAAAAAAAAAGTCATGAGCGTGGAGTTTGTTTTCCAAGTGTTTTTGATGTATCAATTAAATCACGTTGGATTACCAAGTTTGAAAATTTTGATCAACGACGAAGAGGAAGGAGTTCTTCACGAAGAAAATACACATTTGATCCTAGAAGAGATGATTCCTTCAAACTCATTTTACGAGATCGAGATGATGACTACAAAGTCGCTTTGCACGGGGATGCGTTGGATTCGAGGACGAATTTGCTCGAAGAATGGGAGAATGGTATCAAAGATAAAGGAACTACCTCAATTACGAATCTGCTCTGATACCAAATGATAAAGGAACTACCTCAATTACCTTTGAGAACTCCCCTTATTTCAAGTGAACCCCCACAACAATAATAAGAATAACCCCATTAACGAAATGATAAGACAACCCCAAGAAAGTTAAACAGATTTGGCTTGGAAGGATGATCAAAGATCAAGAAGAAAATGAGAACTCGTTCCGAACTTCAAGATTTTGAACTCTTCACAATCTAATTGATCAGACTAGATTGAAAGTCCTAGGCATGCATTCTAAACACAAGAATACAAAGAAAGCATAAAAGCTTGAGAGAGACTAAACTCAATCTGAAATTTCATTCAAATTCAACTTCAACTTGTTTTCAAATGACAAATTACATCCCTATTTATACTAATTGAAAAGACACCATGAAAGGACACAACCCTTCATCTATGTGGTCTAAATTCAACCCCTAACTTTTCAAATCCATGCATGAACCTTCATAAATACGAGTTCATGAATTCACAAGATACATAATACATTAAATATGTGAATGAATATGGATTTTAGATTCATTGTGTCTTTTGGTTGAATAGTTTCCTTTCTAAGCTTGAATGGATGCAACTCTTGGTCATTGGAGCTTGTGGCACAATGATTGCCTCATGATTGGATTTAATTGAAGTTGACACCCATGGAGCTTCATTCGAGCTTGATTGAGCTGGTTGAGCTTTGAATTCTTCTTCTTGAGCTGGTGGAGCTTGGAATTCTTTTTCTAGCTCTTCTTGATTGCTTTTTTCATTATCAATAGTTGTTTCCTTACGGATGAATCCATGTTGAATACCTCGTTTTATCTTATTGTTATTCTTTATTATCTACTTGCTTGTTTTGTTTATCTTTTCAAAAACCCAATCAATCAACTTATTTTCTTTGGTTACCTTTTCAAAAGCAATCATTTGAGCAGTTTCTTCTTCAAATATGAATTTTCAGTTTAGTTCTCATGGGATCGATACCCTTTGAATACTTCTAAGGTTTTTTATTACTACGTGCGACAGTGTATACTTGCACTTAAGTGTTAGCTGAATTATTCTTTATTATTATCATCCATCTTACCTCACATTCCATCCATTCAGCTGACCACGCACCAACGTTCCTCCTTTATTTTTGGTCCAGTTAAAAACCCCCCCTCCTGATTGTTCCTTTTTCTCCCCAACTCCTTTTAATCTTGCCCCTTCGCCTGTGTTGTCTGTGTCTTCTTCTGATTTTTCCAAATCTCATTGACTGGGATTTTACAGCTTCAAAGTCGGATACGTCCATGTTTGTTTTACATAAGGATTCTGTTTTGGTTATTGTTTTTGTTTATGTCGATGACATTTTGGTGACTGGAAATTCTTCTGCTGTGATTACAAATTTTATTGCTTCTCTGAACAAGCTTTTTGCATTGAAAGACCTTGGGGACCTTTCTTATTTTCTTGGCATAGAGGTATACAGAGATAAAAATTCTTTGCATTTGTGTCAACACAAGTACTTGAAGGATCTTCTTCAAAGGGCTGCCATGCCTAATTGTAAGAATATTGCAACTCCTATGGCTGCTGGGACAGTGTTGTCTGCTAGAGATGGTGATTTGTTACAAGATCCAAAGGAATACCGTAGCGTCGTTGGGGCGCTTCAATACTGCACAATTACTCGACCAGATTTGATCTTTGTTGTTAATAAGGCATGTCAGTTCCTTCATGCCCCGACCACCGTTCATTGGAATCTTGTCAAGCGCATCCTTCGTTACCTTAGTAGCACCAACTCTCTTGGCTTGTCTTTCTCCTCATCTGGTCCTCTCTCTTTATCTTGTTACACGGATGCGGATTGGGCAAATATTCCCGATGACAGAAGAAGTACGAGTGGTTATTGTGTTTTCTTGGGAAATAACCTTGTTTCTTGGTCGTCTGCGAAACAGAAAGTAGTATCCCGTTCAAGTGCAGAATCTGAGTATAGGGGCCTTTCTAACGTTGTCGCTGAGTTGGTTTGGGTTCAATCTGATTTACACGAATTGAGTTTTTCTCCTTCCTCGGCACGACTACTCTTGTGTGACAATATTAGCATCACCTATCTTGCCGCAAATCCAATTCTTCACAACAGATCAAAACATATTGCAATCGACCAACACTTCATACGTGAAAAGGTACTAAGGAAACAACTTTTGCTCATGTATGTTCCTTCTAAAGATCAGTTAGCTAACATTCTTACTAAGCCCTTACCAATAGCTCATTTTCAAAATCTTCGTACTTAGCTCACGGTTCTTCTACGCCCAGTTTCGCTTGCGGGGGGATGATAAACTATCATTAATCTTCATATTAGTTTGTGGTTATTTCTCCTCTGTTTACTGTGTTTTCTCTATTTTAGCCTTGTCCTATTATATGGCTACATCTGTCCATGTATTTGGTTATTTATGGTGTACTGTTGTTGCCATTCTTGCATAACAGAAATATACAATATTATCCCTCTCTTCTTCTCTCTATGCTTTTCTATAAAAACTATGACAAGTACATTCTAAGTATACGCTTGCTATCATCCAAAGTGTGTTTCTATTAATATATACCTGGTTATTCTATAGAAGAAATTATAGGGACTATGATAATACAATAATAGCATTCAAAAAAATATCTTTAAGTCATAAAACTTGAATAAAAATCTTTAAAAATAAATTTCAATATCATTTATAAAATAACATATCAATATTTCACAATGGGAAGAGTAGAGTTAATAGAAAAGTCCCAAATAGTATTGAATCAAATTGAAAACTTTAAAATCATAAATACAAAATTGAAATTAAGCTCGAATTATAGGAACAAAATTTGCAATTTAACTTCCTTCTTAAAGGAAAATTTAGAATTTAGGGGTTCGTTTTTCATCCACTTCCTCGAAACAATCTTAAATTAATTATGTCATTTTTGAAAAATCATCAAATATTGTAATGGAGAAAGGATCAAGAAGAAAAGGCATAGGTGTATCAGAAAGGAGAAATAGAACCTTGTTAGACATGGTTCGTTCTATGATGAGCTATGCTCAATTACTTAGCTCATTTTGGGGGTATGTAGTGGAGTCTGCAGTTCACATCTTGAACAATGTTCCCTTACAAAATGTTTCGAAAACATCATTCGAGTTATGGAGAGGGTGTAAACCTAGTTTGTGCTACTTTAGGATCTGGGGTTGTCTAGCACACGTGCTTGTGACAAATCCTAAGAATTTGGAACCTTGTTCAAAGTTGTGTCAATTTGTTGGTTACCCTAAAGAAACGAGAGGTGGTCTTTCTACTACCCGCAAGAAAACAAAGTGTTTGTATCGAAAAACGCTACTTTCTTGTAGGAAGACTACATGAGAGATCATAAATCACAGAGCAAGTCAGTACTAAATGAAGCTACTGAAGAATTAACAAGGGTTGTTGATGAAGTTGGTCCTTCATCAAGAGTTAATAAAGGGGCCAACACTTCAGGTCAGTCTCATCCTTCCCAAACGTTGGGAGTGCCTCGACGCAGTGGGAGAGTTGTAACCCAACCTGAACGTTACTTGGGTTTGACTGAAACTCAGGTTGTCATACCTGATGATGGCGTTGAGGATCCATTTTATAATAAACTAGCAATGAATGACGCAGACAAGGACCAATGGGTCAAAGCCATGGACCTTGAAATGAAGTCTATGTACTTCAATTCAGTCACTACAAGAATTAAAAGATTTTTAAATAGTTTTTCTCCAAACGGTCCAAAAGTCGTGGGCAGATGTAGGTATTCTTGTCGGTTTATTTGATCGTAGGTATATATGCAAGAATGGCCAAAGGTTCGAAAAATCGTTGGCGTATGTTGTGGAAATGTCAACGATTTTATTAAACCGTCGGGATATATGTGAGTGATAGCACCTGATTAGTGCTATTTTATTACCTCTAATCTAAGCTTGTTAGAAGGATTTTATACTTTATGTAAACCCGAGACTTTCCTTGGATTAGTTGCTCTTGTCACATTGTAGGAAGTTGGATTAAAGTTGTTGTTTCATTGTTGAAGGAAAATGACAAAGCTTTTGGTTGAAGTTGTTTTGATAATTTTGGAATTTAGTAATTTAAAAGAAAAGAAAAGAAAAGAAAGAAAATAAAGATAATAAAAGGAAAGGAAAGGGAAAAAGGAAATAAAAAAAAAGAAGAAAGAAGAAAGAAAATGAAAATGGGAAGCAGTGCTAATGGTTTTAAGATACGTTGTCGGTGCCTAACTTCATTTCAACCCACTTTCTTTTTCATTTCCCATCAAAATTATTCGAGAGAGAGCTTGAAGGAAGAAGAAGAGGAAGCTTTTTGGAGGTTTGAGGTTGAAGAAGAGAGGAGAAAGCTCATGCAAGTGCAACCATGGTAGAATCTTTGTTCAATCATCCCATCTCTGGTTTTTAATTCGGTTTGAACTTCACAAGAAGAATTAAGAGATGAGGCTTGACTTTCTTGAAATTTAATTTGTTTTCTAACAAATTTCATGAAGAAATCTTGAGCTAATTCCGATGTTAAGTTAATGATTTTTGAAGAGAAAAACATAACACATAATTTTCGCGCAAATCTGAAGGGTCTCTGGTTTTCTCTGTTTTTTCAACATTCCGGAGTGTACAGATTCAATTAGAAGCTCAATTTGGTATGGTTGGAAAGCTTATTACATTTTCTATAACTATCATGAAGAACTCGTGAGCCAAAAATGACTGAAAGTACGTTTAATTTCAGGAGAAAAGTAGAGGGTAGCAGAAAACACGAATTTGGAATAGCTGTGTTCGGGGGATTTTTGGACATTAAAAAAAAATCCATTGGGAATCTCATTTTCATTCCTTCAAGTAAGTCGTAGGGGGTTCCAAAATTAAGGGTTTGATATAAAGTACATTAATTTTGGTCAAGTATTGAGGAAGTTATGAGTGTTTGAAGTTAGAGTATTGAATCTAGAAAATTCTAGAAAAAATATGAAATGTGATTTTATTTCTAAAGTTTAGAATTCATGAGCGTAAAAAGACAAGACTATTTAAGGTTATGATGCTCGGTTATGGTTTGTTTGACAGACCAAGAGGAAATAGGCCGAGTCTACAAGCCAGGGTACTAGCCCAAGGCTAGGACTGACAAAACAAATTTCGAAAATGATTTCTAAACTGTTATTTATGATTAAATGTTTTACATGCTTGAGTCTGAACTTATGAATGATACATGATTTTTATGAATGGTTACAAGCATAAGTTTCGAGCTTAGATTTTCTAATGGAATTTATATGTGAGCACGTGATTATTGACTTTCTTAAAAGTAGTTGAAACGATATCATTTTAAGCAAAGTATGTATTAGTGAGTATTGTTTAAAGATTTTCAATTTTCCACGAACAAACTGAGTAAGCTTGAGTTTTATGAAAGATAAAGATAAGCAGGCATGTTTTAATGTTTTCATGTTATTTTCTAAAACTTCTATTGACTACATGACTGAGATATTGAGCCCGAGACTGTATGGTACCGTGAGCACACAGGTTATATTCCGTTGTTGACGTTGAGTGTACTCCGTGACAACAATGCTATTGTGAGTGTTGGGCGGGCCCCACTACGACAAAGACGATGGGAGTGTTGGGCGGGTCCCACTACACCGTAGAGTAAACGTTGGTTGTACTGGGCGTGCCCTACGCAACGTAGATTGATCATGTTAGTTAAAATGTTTCATATATTTGATATGTCTTGCTAGATTTTAATGACATACTTGCTGAGTATTGATACGCAAATTGCTAACCGTAAGTGTACGACCCCAAGTTATAATATAGTGATTAAAAATCGAATGTCGTCCTCTGGATTGGTTTTCTAGTTCCCCTAATTACTAAAGGTATATTTGCCCAAATTTATTTAGAGAAAAATATCGAGAAGTATGCAAATAATGAAAAACTACTCAAAGCAATAAAAAGATGGAAACTCAATGGAGAAAAGCCTTAGGAAATTGATTTCACCTATTAGATGCATGAATTAATATAAAGAATAATTAAGAACGAACACGTAACAATTTAATAAACCAAGGATTATTGATTATTAAAAGTCTCTCCCGAGTTCAATTAATTCTTTATGCAAATAAAGAAATTGATATCCCTATCTAATTTCTACAACAAGCATAAGCATTAATTATCAATCCTTAAAACAATTTCTCAAGCAATCCCAAATCTCCCGATTGTAGAATCACTTAAGTCATGCAATTGATGGGTCTAATCTAAACTACCCTTTCCCGAGCAATTAGTTCAGAAACAAGAATCATACAATCTATGATCAAGAGATTATAAGCATTAAACATTCAAATTGCATAAATGAAACGTGTTACGAAACATCCTAAAATAAATCCCTAAATTAATCCATACAAACTAATGGCTACATCAAGCCCCTAAGAAACGAAATTTAGCTACACATGGTCTCTAAAACACAAGTGAAATCAGTCCCAAACATCATAAAAATCAGCACAAGAAACAAGGGAGAAAGATTAAACTCGCTAGTCGTGATTCCCGCGCGTTCCCGTCACGATCCTCACGATCTAAGCTTCGAAATTAAGCTCCTCTTGGGCTCCTCAGTATTAGGTCCAGATTCTACTCTTAAAAGTCGTCTTTTTCTCTCCAAAACAGCTAATCCCGAATCAGCAGCATCGTTTTCCTTTTATAAGTGGCATTCTGTCTTGACAACGTCGCGACGCTAAGGACACAGTGTCGCAACGCTGTCGTGATGCGTGCCCTAAAAAATGCGGAAAGTCTCGCATCGCCGAGATGCTGTGGAGGTAGCATCTCGACGCTGCCTCGAATAGGCGCCTACTGACTTCATGGGCAGCGTTGAGACGCTCAAGGGGTAGCGTCTCAACGCTAACCTGCTGGATGCAAGCCTTGAACCTTGACCTCTTTTGTAAATTTCTTCCCGTGGGATAATTCTTTTTCACCAAATCATCGGTATTCTTCGAAAACATCAATTTCCATTCAAATGCTTGATTCCTACAAAACAAAACCAAATAGACATAAAATTGGCCAAATAATACCCAAGACTAACGCTAAAATAAGACAAAATATAGCTCAATAAATTACGCTATCAAGTATTTGAGAAAGCTGATATCATTTCACGTATAAATTTAACGTTTTGATTAACAGTTTTAAATTTAGTCACTCACTGGGCTTCATAGCTCACTCTTTCAAAATGTTTTCCCACTTTCCAGGTAGAGATCGTGATATGGATTCAATCAATAATCCATTGCATGTACCTGAAGGGCCAATCACAAGGAGCAAGGCAAAGAAGATACAAGAGGCTTTCACATTACATGTTCAAAGGCTAGCAAATGCATAAGAGGCCAAGGATTTTGAAACCAAATTTATGTATAATGTTAGTTCAGCAAGTCAAGAAGAGAATGGAGTCAAGATGGCATGGGAAAAGTCGTGTAATTTGGAAGATGGTACGGGGGACGAAAAAAGTGTGCAGAATTTGTGAAGAGGTGGTTGTCCAGCTTGCGTCTTTTGGGATTTCGTGTTGTCAAACCTTGTCAAATGTTGTCTGTATGTGGAGCGCCTCCCATAGTAGATATTTAAGACAATTTAAAGCAATTCTATCTTTTTAGTTTTTAGATATGGTTGCTCGTTTGACGTGCAATCAAGTTTAAAGTTCCTAGGTCTTATTTTCTTAATTTTGCATTTAATGACTTTTGAAGACTTTTGTGTCTTTGGTATTGTGAACGACTATTTGGCCTTTCAAATGGCTTGTAATGCTCTTGAAAAGACAGAATATCAATATTAAAAAGCTTGTGCTTATTCAACCCTTTCATGTTGTCTTTTCTTTCAAATCTTGTTTTAGGTTTGATGTTCAATCAATTCATTTGATTAGTTTTGATCAATCTAATTCTGGAGTGAGTCGTATTAGGATCTAGGAGTGACCATCATAGATTCTAAGTTTGATCTAAGAGTGATTCATCTTCTAACTAAGCTCTTGGTTGGAATCATCCGGTAAGTTAGTCTTATTTGTGTCCGTTTACAAGGATCCTAGAAGGACTTCTAGCTTTGTAAACCTAGCATATTTGGCGCTAGGAGTGACCATCATAGATTCTAAGTTTGATCCATTGTAAACCTCTGATACCAAATGATAAGCGTCAAAAATGCAAAATTAAGAAAATAAGACCTAGGAACTTTAAACTTGATTGCACGTCAAACGAGCAACCATATCTCAAAACTAAAAAGATAGAATTGCTTAAAATTGTCTTAAATATCTACTATGGGAGGCGCTCCACATAAAGACAACGTTTAACAAGGTTTGACAACACGAAAGCCCAAGAGACGCAAGCTGGACAACCACCTCTTCACAAATTCTGCACACTTTTTTCGTCCCCCGTGCCATCTTCCAAATTACACGACTTTTCCCGTGCCATCTTGACTCCATTCTCTTCTTGACTTGCTGAACTAAAATTATACATAAATTTGGTTTCAAAATCCTTGGCCTCTTGGTGATCATTTGCTAGCCTTTGAACATGTAATGTGAAAGCCTCTTGTATCTTCTTTGCCTTGCTCCTTGTGATTGGCCCTTCAGGTACATGCAATGAATTATTGATTGAATCCATATCAGATCGATCTCCCAGTGCCTGATAAACTGCCATAGTCTGCTGATCAATTCTCAAAGAGATGATTAATTTGGTACAGAATTATCTCTGATATGCATTAATCCAAGTATAAATTAAACATAATCAAGTAGTACCTAGAGTACTCCAGGGTCAAATCCACAGGGAAGGAAAGCTAAAGGGGCTTTAATAATTTTAATGAACACTTAGACACATGGCATTGCGGATTAAATTTTGGATTGTGATGATTTGCGATGAAATAACAGTATGCTGAAAACTATGCGATGGAAATAGAAGAAAAATTAGATGACAAAGGCTACCAAGGCTTTTGTTGCGGCAACCACATGTGTTAATAGGTTTTTTTGTAGCGCATACTTTGCTTAAATGTCTATTAATGCTTAAGTGAGAAATAAACATGTGATTCCCTTCCAGTACTACTCCTACGTTTGGCGTAGAACTAACAACGTTTTGTTCGATTAGTTCATGTGTTGGCACAGTTATCTAATAACTTGCAAGTGACTGCGTTAGTCCTAAAGCAGTCTAAGCTCATTCATGAAAAATCTTATTGCGGCAGTATTAGTTTAACACGACCAAGACTACATGCAATGCGCTAACTTGCTCAACTTAGATAGTTCCACATGCATTACCTGTCAGGGATTTATCATGCTGCTACCACATCCGGTTGGCCAGGCGAGAGTTAGTAATGAAAACATTATCTCATCTAAGTAGAAAGCATTAATTTTTCATTCATTCAAAGTGGACGCATACAGAATAATCTTATCACCGCATGGGTGCCTAAGCTAAGCCATGATAAGAGTAAATTAGCTCTTGCTAAGAAAGTAAAACATTACACAATACATGATATCTCAATGAATTCGTTGCGCTGGGAGTTATGTTCTCTCTCTCCCTGATCTCTCCTTTTTCTGGCAGCTTGTTGCTTCTTATAGGCTGAGGATTCTAACTTCTCCAAGAAATTGGCTTGCGTGCCCCATTCGTCCTTTGCCAGCTAGCATATCAGTCATACATCAGGACGATCGTCTTACCAGCTGTCGTCGTACGAATTATGCTCTGGGATCTACGCTTGCGCAGGAGAAAACTTGGGCAAGGAAAAAACTACAAGTTTATGTGTTAGTGAGTAAAATCACACAATTTCCTACCGCATCGAAAAATACTTCCTTTCAAGATTAGCTACCGCAAATCCCTCACTATTATGCGCTAGAACAACGCAACTTGGATCTTTTTAGCCTTATTTAGTTTAAATTTAAGGAAGAAATAACTTGTTTTTTGCAATTTATCAAACCCCCAAACTTAAACTATTGCTTGTCCCCAAGCAATGCCTTCTATCAACTTTGCGAGAATGACTTGAACTCTTACATCCTAATTCTTCCTCATCTTTTTCTCCGCGACTAAAACAAAGGATTTGGCCTTTCATTAAATTTCCTTTTTAGCTAAGGGCAAATCCCGCGCTTAGGCTCTTTTCTACGATAACTCAGCAAACTCCCTTCTAATAGGCTTTATGCGCAAGAGATTTTTTTATTAAGCAGTAAGCATTAATTTATCGACATCAAAACGCATGCTTTCGTTTTAGCTTACCCACATTTGCGATGAAAGGTATCCAACTACGGGCATTACATTTTTTTACTGCCCTAAACGCTCATGGAATGCAAATACGCTTTCGCGAAGTGGCAAACGATGGGTATCATGAATGCCTCTGGCTACCAATGCATAGAAACCAGAGGAACGCATATACTTGACTTGTGCTGACTGTCGCACCCCCAAACTTAAATCGGACAATGTCCCCATTGTCCCCCAAACTTAAACTGGAGTGCGGTGGATGATGGAGAAGCTTGTTGTGCTGCGACAAAGACTGAAGCACTAAGCATAAGGAAATTTTCCTAAGGCAAAAGGAAAATATAACTAAAGGGAAATCCTTTGCTAAAAGGATGCAGCGAATAAGATATCTAGAAAAATTGGGATGCGAAGAGCAAAGTCGGAGAGCTAACGCAGAGGATTTTACAGATGTAGGCATGCTACTAAGGCTATGAGAGAATGTGATGGATAAACAAAAGAAGATATTTCATTGATGCGATAAGGGATTGTATATGAGAAATTCGAACAAAAAAAATTCATAAGTACAGAAAATATTTTACTCCTATGGCGATGACGGTGGGGGATGTCTGAGCTGCAACGGGGCCATGGGCGGGCGCACCTGAGAGGGATCGGTGCCATCTTGTCTTCGCGGCCCTTGGGGGTGCACGAAAAGCTTTGGCGCAACCAGCAACCGGCCGAAAGAATTCGTCCAGCACACTAAAAATATCATCATAAAGTTGAGGCCCTGGGAAAGCTCATTTTGCTGCTAGCGCAGGGGTTCGATGATTTCTTCTAACTGCCGCCTCGATGTCAAGAATTTGATCGAGCGGGATGCGGGCGTTGCCGGCGGCAGGATTGCCTTTTGGCTGCTACTCAATTGGTACAAAAATATTTTCATCTTGGCGCGGGAAATCAGGGAGGGAAGTCGTTTGATCACGAACTTCTACTTGCTGCACGGTCTCCACGCGCACTTCAAGAGGATTGGGCTGGTGCACTGGCGAGGACGATGGCGGCAACGAGGCTTGTTGATTTAGAACGCAGACAGGATTTTCCTGCGTTGGAGGAACTTCACGCACATGCCTTGTTGTGGCTGATGGATTGCGACTAGCGATTTGCTTTCGCCTCTTCTTCTTTTGGGGCTCTAGCCCAGGAGGCAGCTCTTCAGCCACAAGGGCAGGATCTTGGCAGGGCGCTATGGCTGTGTGGATGCGAATGTTACGTGTTCGGGTGGCCCTGACTTCATCGGATGCGGTGGGCAAAAGGTCGATCATGCAGAAGAGCTTCGTGACCAAACCTGGGCAGAACATGACTCCGTTCGGCTTGTAGGCAGTCTAGCACAGGGAGTCGTAGAGAATTGGGCCCAAGTCATTAGGGATCCCTTTAATGATGCAGTAGACTAGGACCACCCACGAGATTGAAAGTGTGGCATCATGCGTTGTGGGCATGATGTGGTTCTTTATCCAATGCATCCATGTGGTGGCCTCAAAGTCCAGCCACTATGCTTTGAGGGTTCTTGCCGAGCCACGCTCGTCCCAATGAGCGCCAGGTCGAGCCACCGCAACTAGGACTGCGGTCAGAAAATCCTCATCCTGCGAGGATAAAAGTGCATTACCTTCGTCTTCAGGTATGTCAGGCAACTCGAAGGCAGCGAGGGATTGTCCTCGGAGTCCATAGATGCAGACTCATGCGCTGGAGATTGTAACCCGGCTGCGATGGCAGCCAATCCTGCTGCGGCCAGTTACTCGACCGCTCTATCTTGCGCTTCCTTCTCTGTGCACTCTTTTTCTCTGGTCGCATGCTCTTCACCTTTTGGCGCAGGGCTTCGCCCTCTATGCCCATCTCTCCCAACAGGGAGTTCCATGCAGCTTCTTCTCGTTCCGATAGACGAAGAACGAGAGGGTTAGGGGAAATGGAAAGGTTGGCTGAGGATGATGGAGGTAAATGGTCAAAAACAATGTTGGAGGAAAAAGGGGTAGAAGGCGATGGATTAGAAGATGGAAGGGCTATGGATTCGGGCGAAGGCAGAAGAAGGGTTGATGGAAATGGAGAGGAGAAAGGTGTGAGGTTCCGGCGAGGGGGAAGGTTTCCGATAGGGGAGAGTTGACGGGGTTTACTTGGAAGGAAGAGGTATCGAGAGGCTGGAGGTCGAGGACTTCGACCATGGCTTCGGCATCGGAGGTGGAGGGAAGGTAAGATGGGTCTTGGGCGGAAGGTCGCTCTCCATCAATAACTTCGGGATGTTTTTCTTGGCTGAGAGCCACTTCTTCCTGGTCGTCGATGTTATGCTCCACATCGGAAGAGATGACAATGTCTTAATTTGGCCCGTTTACTTCCGGCGAAGTGGGGACTTCATCATCATCTGCGTAGTCGGCGACGAAGAGGTTTTGGGAATCTTCGAGTGACATGGTGCGAACTGGTGGGCTTAGGGTTTCTACAAGAGAGAGGGTTTTTTGAAAACTGAGGCAAGGAAGAAGATGATAAAATGGAAAGAAAAATGCATCCCTTGAGATTTTATATCAGCACATTTGATGGGAATTTCAACAATTTTGAAGCAATCATACCCTTTCACATCCCACGCATACGGATTACTCATGATGGATGTGGGGGAGTGTGGCGTCTCCTTGGGTATCGTGCAGCGGATGGGCTTCTATGAGGCGCATTAATGATGATGTGATGACTGTTCGGCTCCAAACGCAGCTCACTCGATTGGATAATTGGGGCATGCGCTGAGATTCTTATCAAGGTTCTATCCTAACAAATTAAGCTAACGCATAATGAAAAATGCTATGCGGAAAGAAAAAATAAGCGAGAAAACTATGACCTGCGGGAGCTCTCTTAATGCGATAGGTCCTACTGTAGATGAGAGCACTCCTCTTCTGGACCTAACTTTTTCACATTCTCATGGTGGATCTGTCAAAATGATGATTTCAACTACCTCGCCACAGGTCCCGTCAATGTATGGCTTGATTCGTTTCCTGGACCTTAAAAATTCTTTTTCCATATGCGGAATACAAGTCCACGGCCCCATATGGATATATCTTGTGGATAATGTAGGGTCTGGACCATCTTGATTTTAGTTTTCCTGGAAAAAGACGTAGACGAGAGTTAAATAACAGTACTTTCATTCCTTCTTTCAGTACCTTTTTGGCAATTCATTTGTCATGTCATTGCTTTTGTTTTTCTCTGAGAATTTTGGCATTTTCATAAGCATTCATCCTAAACTCCTCTAACTCTGATATCTGGCGCATTCGAGCTTGGCCTATCGCAGCTAAATCGAGATTAAGTCGTTTCAATGCCCAATGAGATTTGTATTCAAGCTCCAGCGGCAGGTGACATGTTTTTTCAAACACCAGCGCATAGAGTGACATCCCTATAGGTGTTTTGAAAGTTGTGCAGTAAGCCCATAGTGCGTCGTCTAGGTGTTGTGGCCAGTCTTTTCTTCCTGCGTTAACCACTTTCTCAAGGATTCTTTTGATCTCTCTGTTTGACATCTCGGCTTGGCCATTGCTCTAGGGGTGATAAGCTGTTGCAACACGGTGTTTGACATTATATTTCAACAAGATCTTATTCATGATTCAATTCACAAAATGAGTCCCTTCATCACGAATGAGCCTCTTTGGCACGCCATATCAAGTGAAAATGTTTCTTTTAAGGAACCTTCCCATAGTTGCTGCATCATTCTTAACGCAGGCAATAACTTCTACCCATTTGGTGACATAATCAATCGCGATGAGGATGTATTGGCAGCCTTGCAATGATCGAAAGGGTCCCATGAAATCTATTCCCCAAACATTGAATGGTTCTACTTCTATCATATAATTTTGTGGCATCTAATTTCTTGCGCTAATGTTTCCCATGCGTTGACATTTTTCGTATTGCTCCATGTGCATTCTTGCGTCACGGAATAGACTTGGCCACCAACAGCCACTTTGTAGAACTTTGGCTGCAGTGCGCTGACCTCCAAAATGGTCACCATATGGTGATTCATGGCATTCTTTTAAGATTTTCCACGCACCCTGATCTCCAACACATCTTCGGACTATTTGATCTGGTCCCCTGCGATACAAAAAAGGGTCATCCCAAAAAAAAAAATTTAATTCATGGAAAAACTCCTAACGCTGCTACGCTGAATATTCCTCGAGCACTATTCTTGCGGCAAGATAGTTTGCCACGTCAGCGAACCAAGGCACTTCGGTATCAATTTTTAGCAGCTTTTCATCTGGGAATTCTTCTACGATGAGAATGTCAGGCGCATCCACTTTTTCAGGATTGTCCAGTCGCGACAGATGGTCAGCTACTTGGTTTTCACTCCCCTTTTTGTCCTTGATTTCTAAATCAAATTCTTGGAGCAATAGAATCCATCTAATCAATCGCGGCTTTGCGTCCTTCTTTGCGATTAGGTACTTAATGGTCGCATGATCAGTGTAAACAGTGACCTTTGAGCTAATCAAGTATGCCCGAAATTTATCGAACGCATAAACGACAGCCAATATGTAATAGTCTGTATTTTTCAATACGGTCAAACTTTCAAATATTGTAGAAGCGATTTAACAAAACGGAAAACACAACCTATTATTTAGAAAACAAGGCTTACAACCAAAGTCAAGTCCAACATAAAAAATAAAAAAATAAAAAAAACTAAACAATACCAAAAACAACAAATTCTACGGAAGCCTACTAAATCCTACAGATCATAAGTCCTCATCGGTCATGCCAGAACGCTAGCCTAATAGTTGTCAGAACTATCACTTGCTCCATCATCTACAAACATTTTAAAAATACAAAATGAGTACATAAATACTCAATAAGCAACTTCCACATCAAGTTCACAATTCATTTTCATTCAAAACAAAACATAAGATTTCAAGTAATAAAACATTTCAATATTCGAAACAAAATCATTCTTTCAGTCAAACAAACTTTCAATCAAAAATACTTTCAGTCAAACAGTACTTTCAAAACATATTGGGAAAGATGCATTAATGGAGTAGCCCAGAATAGAAGTGGTTACCCGTCGGTAACACCAATCAGACATTCATACAAAATTGTCAGTTAAAACCGACTAGAACATTTCAAATCAAATACTTAAGTGTGAGGTCATGTGAGTGAAACACACACATGAATCTACATTCCAAAGGAACGTCAAACCACATAAGTGTCTTCCCACAAATAAGTTTCAAAACAATTCATACAAATACTTAAGTGTGAGGCCATGTGAGTGAAACACACACATGAATCTACATTCCAAAGGAACGTCAAACCACATAACTGTCTTCCCACAAATAAGCTACAATCATAACATTTCATACAAATACTTAAGAGTGAGGTCACGTGAGTGAAACACACACATGAATCTACATTCCAAAGGAAGGTCAAACCACATAAGTGCCTTCTCACAAATAAGTTTCATTCACAACATATATCCGTCAATTCCAATATGGCTACTACAAAGCATACAATCCCCAAAATGAAATTTGGCATATCCGGATAGCACTATCAGTTCAATTCAAAACACTTTTCAAAACGTACAAAACAGTAAACATGCTTTCTTTTAACAAAACAATTGAAACAGAATCAATTTCGATCAAATCAATTTCAATTTAAAACAAACAGTTTTAACCAAAATTTCTATTTTGGAAGGGATGTGGAAATTACTCACCTCGATCAGAACTTATAAATCTTAAGCCCAAAGCAAATCAAAATTTGGTTCCTTGAATCCAACAATTTCCTAAACATATTCAATACTTCTCTAATTAGAAATCGACAAATCCATCCTAAAGGTCTAACGACCAATCCAAATGGCAATCAATCTTAACCTCCAAAATTTTCCCACTTAAAACAAATTCTTTTCATAAAAAGTTGGGAAAATAAGCTTATTGGGTGCCAAAAGCAGCATTGAAAATCTGGAAATTTTCACTTTAAAATCCAACTTTTTCATACCAAAAATCAATAAAACAAATACCTTTCAAAACCATTTAAAATACAAAACAAGATTTCAATTCTCCAATCTTTAAAACCTTCAAAACTAACTTAAAATTGGGATAAATAACCGAGAAAATTTCTGCAACAAAAACAAAGATTTTCCAAGCTTTTACCACTAAAATAAATCAATATTGTATACTTTTTAATACAAAAATCAGATCTAAAAATCCCAATAAAACTGCTGTAAAAACAGTAAAAACGATCCATTTGCATGACGAAGTCAAAACCATAAATCATTCTTCAATTTAGCAATCATATGGCAAACTTTTTGAACAAAAAGAATCCAATTTAAACACAAAAACAACCCCAAAATCAAAAGAAATTCAAGTCTGGAAAATTCTGGAAAATTTCTTTTTCATTGAATCTTTGATTTTCAAACAAAAACTCTAAGAGGAAAAACTTTGATAAAAATTTAGGCCAAAACAAAAACCTAAAACTTTTTAGGGCAAAAGGTTTGAAAACCAATTTCATCCCAAATAGGACAAATAAAACTTCATACTAAAACTTTTCAAAAACAAAATTCAATTGATCAAAAAGAAAAGAAAACAAAAGAAAAACATAGAAGGGAAGAAAAGCTTACTACTTTTTCTTTGGGAAAGAAAGTGTAGAATGCGTTCTTCTCTTTTTTTCTTTTCTTTTTTTTTTATTTCAAAGCATAAAAATAATTAGGGCTAAAGAAAAGGTCTTTTAAATAGAACCCTAATTAAAACCCTAAAAGAATATTTCCTTTTCTAAAAAGGAAAAGGATAATTCAAATTTACCTTCTAATTCAAAAAAGGAAATAAATTCAAATCAAAGATTTTCTTGAAAAACATTAAAATAAATTAATCTTTTTTTTAAAAAAAAAGTGTCGGCTATTACACAATAATTCCTTCTCGGTGGTTGTGTAATTAGTTTGCGTCTCATTTAATGTCTTTCTGGCATAATAAATGGGATGAATTGACTTCTACTTCTTCTGCGCCAACACTGCACCAATCGCCACATCACTTGCGTCACACGTTAGAACAAATGGTTCTGCCCAATTTGGTGTTGTAAGGATTGGCGCAGTTACTAGCGCATGCTTCAGGTAGCAGAAGGTCGTCATGCAATCTTTTTAAAATTCAAATTTCTTGTTTGCCTCCAATAACGCACACAAGGGCTTCGTTATGTGCGATAAGTTTTTAATGAACCGGTGGTAGAAACCCGCATGCCCTAGGAAACTGCGAATTCCCTTAACAGACTTGGGCGGCAGCAGCTTTTCGATTACATCTACTTTCGCCTTATCAACTTATATTCCACCTTTTGATATGGGATGGCCCAACACTATTCCTTCCTCTACCATAAAATGACATTTTTCCCAATTTAAAACCAGGTTTCTTTCTTCGCAACGCACTAGAACTTGCTCCAGCTGCGTCAGGCAGTCTACGTATGAATTTCCATAGACATAAAAATCATCCATGAAAACCTCAACAGATTTCTCCAGCAAATCTGAGAAAATGGCCATCGTGCATCTCTGAAATGTTCCTGGCACATTGCATAATCCAAACGGCATCCTTCTGAACACAAATGTACCGTAAGGGCAGGTGAATGTGGTATTCTCCTGGTCTTCTGGGGCAATGGAAATTTGGTTACATCCTGAATATCCATCTAGAAAGCAGTAATAGGCTTGTCCAACAAGTCGATCAAGCATTTGGTCAATGAATGAAAAAGGAAAATGATCCTTCTTAGTGATTGCGTTCAGCTTGCGGTAGTCCATGCACACACGCCAACCAGTGATAGTTCGCGATGGAATTAGCTCATTCTTTGCGTTGGTGACCACCGTCATTCCTCCTTTCTTTGGCACACACTGCACTGGACTTACCCATCTGCTGTTTGCGATGGGGTAAATGACTCCTGCCTCTAACCATTTGATAATTTCCTTGTGCACTACCTCCATCATTGTAGGATTCAAGCGCCTTTGACGCTCAACGAACTCATCAGATTCATCAATTAATCGACTTTTGTGCATGCAGTACGAGGGACTTATTCCCTTGATGTCAGCAAGACTCCATCCTATTGCACCTTTGTCTTTTCAGCACCTGCATTAACAACTTTTCTTGCGTTAGATTTAATTTAGAAGAAATAATCACTGGTAAAGAATCTCCCGCCCCTAAAAATTTATATTTCAAATGCATTGGGAGGGGTTTAAGTTCTAACGCAGGAAGGTGTATGATAGAGGGTAAAGTGGACTCCCTGCCTACGAGGTCCAACGCATGGACTGTTTCGTTGGATGTTGCCATGATGCGAAAATCCTCTGCTTCACATGCATTTTGGTTTTCTTCTTCTGCCTTACGCGCAACCTCTATTGCGTTCATTCGGAGAATCTCCATTAGTGAGCAGACGTCTACTCGGGCAATCGTTTCGTTTTTCTTAGGATCGTCTGGGTATTTTAATTCGTTGAACACATTGAATACCACTTTTTGATCATTCATGCGCATGGTCAATTCTCCTTTCTGAACATCAATCAGTGTCTGGCCAGTTGCTAAAAATGGTCTTCCCAAAATGATTAGGACATCCCTATCTGCTTCATAATAAAAAATAATAAAGTCAGCTGGAAAAATAAACTTATCAACTTTTACCAGAACATCTTCAATCTTTCCTTCGGGATGCACTACAGATCGGTCTGCGAGTTGAAGGGTAACAATGGTTGAGCGTGCTTCTCCAATTCCCAGGCGTTTGTACACAGATAAGGGCATCAAGTTGATGCTTGCGCCGAGATCACACAATGCTCTTCCTACATCAATTCCTCTAATCGAGCATGGGATGGTGAAACTCCCAGGATCCTTCAACTTTGGGGGGATTTTACTCGCTAGTATTGCTCTGCATTCGTTCGTTAGCGCAACCGTTTTGAATTCCTTCCAAGGTCTTTTGTCGGATAGAATATCCTTCAAGAATTTTGCATAACTGGGCATTTTTTCTAATGCTTCAACCAAAGGAATATTGATGTGAAGCTCTCACAAGACACCTAGAAACTTTTTAAACTGTGTTTCATCATTTTTCTTTCTTAACCTCTGCAGAAAGGTGATAAGTGCCAAAAATATACCTATTTTGCCCCTTATTCTTAGCTTATTTTTTGTGAAACTTTTATGTTTTTGGTCAAAATTACTATTTCCGAGCCTAAAAAGTGTAGAAGTTCGTAAGTTAGGCCTTTGAGAGTCATATATGTCAAATTATACATATTTGTGCTAAAAGAATTCATTTTGGTATGAATTTGACTTAGTTTTGGTGTTTTGCAGAAAACAGAGGAAAACAGAGAAATGCTGTTGAAATGCTATTGAAATGTGACCGCATTTCTGCCAAGGCAAAATGAAATGCAACCACATTTCTGGGCAAAAATAGAAAAGTTCGAGTCCGTCGCGGGTCGTTTTAAACGAGCTTTTCACGCAACTAGCTGGCTGTTTTGACTTCGAAACTGATTGAGCTACCTACCAACATCATTTTCATGACTCCTCAACCACTTCCCACACTATAAAAGGCCTCGATTCAAAGGGAAATTCAAGCAGAACTCACTGGGAAGAAGAGGGTGGTGACAGAACCCTAGTAGACGCCCATGAGTAGGGATGCCCGAGGTCCTTTTTGGAAGACTGAATTCTAACCTTAGTTAGACATCAAACCTTAGGGTTGTAGGGATTTTCACCCATTCCCACTTGTAAAAGCGAGAGAGTGGAGTGTCGAGCGAACTCTAGAAGGATTGGATAAAAGAAAAAACTCTAGTATTTAGCTACTGCCATTATTTCTAACACTTGTCACTTTTCATTCATTTGTATTCTTTATATTTTATTTTCAATGGAAAGTTGTTCATTTGCACTTTATCCCACCATGCTTGGCTAAATTACGTTGAGGGTTTCAATATGGTGAATTCCCTTGTGGTTCAATAGCTTGAAAGTGTTTATTTGCTTAAGTTTCTATTCAATGCATGTCATTCTTTATTGATTATCATTATGATATTGCTGAGTTTAAATTGATCACTTAGACTTTGCATGCTATGTGAGTTTGATCTCGAAAGGGACAGACGATATCGGTTCTCATAAAGGTGATATAGGAGAAAAAGCTCGAAAGAGATTGTTCGGTGTTATAGGCCAGCAAGCTGCCTAAGGCACCCTATAACAACTATAGGGTTATAGATTGCATTCGTGAATTATCTAAGTCAGAGTCGAGTACAGAAATGTGCATAACGGTACTCGCTTAGCCTTCTAACGGTTCTTGGGAGCAAGGGCAAATAGAAGTTAAATCTGACCCAATGCATTGATTAGGCTTAAGTTGAATATTCTATGACTACAGTTATTTGCCTTTGGGATGAAACTATATTGAATACCTCGTTTTATTTATTATTGTTATTTCTTTATTTAATTGTGTTATTTTATCTTCCAAAAATCAATCATCAATTATTTCTTTGGTTACCTATTTTAAGCAATCATTTGAGCAATTTCTTCTTCAAATCTGAGTTTCCAGTTTAGTCCTCGTGGGATCGATACCCTTGGAATACTTCTAAGGCTTTTATTACTACATGCGATAGTGTATACTTGCACTAAGGTTGGCTGAATCATTCTTAATCTTTATCTATCATCTTATCTCACATCCATCATTCAACCTCTGCCGTACCGAAAGGGTATAGGTGGCTTGTATGCGTCAGATTCTTTTTCTGGTTGCTTTTCTTCTTCCTTCTCAAGTTCTGCTTCAGGCACTTCTACGCTACCTTTCGGTCCAGTGTCATGGTCAGGGATGAGCGCATGTCCAGTTGATTCATCTTGCACTGGTTCAGGGCCATTGGGTGCAAGCTGTCTGCCACTGCGGAGAGTCAAGGCGTGACATTGCTTTTTCCTTTTGGAGCCTCTATATTGCTGGGCATTGTCCCAACTAGTCTGTTCTTTAATTCTGATGCAAGTTGTCCCACTTGAACTTCCAGATTTCTTAAAGATGCTGCTTGACTTTGGACTACCACATCATTTTTTGCCATATATTCCTTCTAACTTGCCATGAATTCTTTCATCATTATTTCCAAAGAATTAGACGATGATGCGCCTTGGTCGCCTCCATCTGTGTTGGTGTTGCGTTGAAAGTGTCCCTGCGTTGTGTGCTCATGGTTAGCATTAAACTGTCTAGGGGCAGGATTTGTATTATCTTGTTGCGGTTGTTTGGTTGCACCACTGTTTCATGAGAAATTGGGGTAATTTCTCCATCCAGGGTTGTATGTGTTTGAAAATGGATTGTTGCGTACAGCTCCTTGAGGTCCCACATAGAACACTGATTCTGGATTAGAAGGGTATTGATCATGCATGTGTCCTTCGCAGATTCCGCATCCTACTACATTGAGTTGTACTATTAGAGGAGTTGTACTTGCTGTCAACGGATCCATCTTTGAAGTTAACGCATCGATCTTTGCATTCACTGCGATTAATGGATCAACTTCAAAACCTCATGAACTGGTCTTCGCTGGTCTCTTTCTTTTATCTTCTGCGGAGCCCCACTCATAATTGTTGCGTGCTATGCGGTCAAGGATTTCATGCTCTTCGTCGTATGTTTTCCTTAATAGCACACTGTTAGCAGATGAGTCAACTAATATTTGCGAATTTTTATTCAGTCCAACGTAAAAAGTTTCTAACTGAATGCAATGTGACAATCCATGGTGTGGCCATCTTTGCAGCAAACTTTTGAAACGTTCTCATGCATCACTAAGTGTCTCGTCTTCCATTTGGGCGAATGTCATGATTTCTTTTCTGAGCCTAGAGTTTGTCGTTGGTGGAAAATATTTTTCCAGAAACTTCTCGGATAAATCATTCCATGTAGCAAAGGAGTTTGTTGGCTGCTGATTTAACCAGACTTTTGCAGCATCTCTTAGGGAGTAAGGAAAAAGGATGACATGTAACTGCTCCTGAGTTACTCTGGGAATAATGAATTTGTTGCATATGTCCAGGAATGATTTGAGATGTGAATGTGGATCTTCTGTTACACTTCCTCCGAATTGTCCCAACGGTTAGCATTTGGAACATGACTGGTTTTAGATCAATTCCTGGTTTGGACGTACAATTCCTGGGTTAAAATCACATATGGCAGGGGCTACATAATCTCTAATTCCTAGTGCTCTATCATCAGCCATCTGTACGGGGTTCACTAGCAGATTTTGAGGGTTTGGTGCTGCCATTTCTACTCGTTGTTCGATAACTTGTTTTCGTGCACGCCTATTTCTTCTTCTTCGGTGGTAAGTTCGGTCAATCTCAGGATCTATCTCAATGTCGATGTCGCGCACGACACACATACAATCTTGCTTACCTGGAGAAAATTACTCAACAGGACACATGGAAAATACTACCAAACGGAATGTTAGATTAGAAAGAATATTAAAAACTTAGTTGCCTTCCCCGACAACGGTGCCAAAAAATTAATCGATTCTCAAAGAAATGATTAATTTGGTACAGAATTATCGCTGATATGCATTAATCCAAGTATAAATTAAAACATAATCAAGTAGTACCTAGAATATTCCAAGGTCGAATCCACATGGAAGGAAAGATAAGGGGGCTTTAATAATTTTTACTAATGAACACTCAGACGCATGGCATTGCGAAATAAAATTTTGGATTATGATGATTTGCGATGAAATGACAGTATGTTGAAAACTATGCGATGGAAATAGAAGAAAAATCAGATGACAAAGGCTATCAAGGCTTTTGTTGTGGCAACCACATTCGTCAATAGGTTGTTTTCTAGCGCATACTTTGCTTAAATGTTTATTAATACTTAAGTGAGAAAGAAACATGTGATTCCCTTCCAGTACTACTCATGCGTTTGGCGTAGAACTAACAACGTTCTGTTTGATTAGTTCATGCATTGGCACTGTTCTCTAATAACTTGCAAGTGACTGCATTAGTCCTAAAGCAGTCTAAGCTCATTCATGAAAAATCTTATTGCGGCAGTATTAGTTTAACACGACCAAGACTACATGCAATGCGCTAACTTGCTCTACTTAGATAGTTCCACATGCATTACCTGTTAGGGATTTATCATGTTGCTACCACATCCGGCTGGCCAGGCGGGAGCTAGTAATGAAAACTTTATCGCATCTAAGCAGAAAGCATTAATTTTTCATTCATTCAAAGTGGACGCATACAGAATAATCCTGTCACCGCATGGGTGCCTAAGCTAAGCCTTGATAAGAGTAAATTAGCTCATGCTAAGAAAGAAAAACATAACACAATACATGATATCGCGATGAATTCGCTGCACTGGGAGAATCTTTCTTTGTCTTTGGTTCCTCCCTTGAGTTATGCTCTCTCTCTCCATGATCTCTCCTTTTTCTGGCAGCTGGCTGCTTCTTATAGGCTAAGGATGCTGACTTCTCCAAGAAATTGGCTTGCGTGCCCCAGTCATCCTTTGTCAGCTAGCATATCAGTCATACATCAGGGCGATCGTCTTACCAGCTGTCATCGTACGAATTATGCTCTGGGATCTGCGCGTGCACTGGAGAAAACTTGGGCAAGGAAACAACTACAAATTTATGCGTTATTGAGTAAAATCACACAATTTCCTACCACATCTAAAAATACTTCCTTTCAAGATTAGCTACCACAATTCCCTCATTATTATGCACTAGACCACCGTAACTTGGATCTTTTTAACCTTATTTAATTTAAATTTAAGGGAGAAATAACTTGCTTTTTGCAAGTTATCATATGCTAAAAGCTCCAGATCGACTTCCAGTACGTGGGTGGAGTTGTACATCGAGTCTATTTATATTGTAAATGTCTTTGTAAGGATTGGGTAGTTTACGGTTTGTGTAAGCTCTAGATGTTGTGGTTGTGTAAACCCTAGTTGGATATGTTTTTGGTTGTGATGTCTCTATCAGGTTTATTTTCCAAAGTGAGTTAAGTCAAGGTTGCACTTCATGTATGTCTAAAGGTTATCAAGGTTTCATTGTGTTGTGTTGCATGTAAAGTATTTTATATCTAAGATTAACATGTTTATCAGGTTCAAGGGTTCAGGGGAGTCAACAGGTATCGTTAGAAGAGGACGATGTCTGTTGGCTTCACGTCGTCTTTCAAACTAAGCTAGCAGGTAGTTTGGGAGGGGGTGTGACACTTTAATTGTCTTGTTTGTAGATACTTCGAGCATAGGTGATATCGGAATCCAACCACGCAAATTGGTGTTATTTCGGACAAATTATGGAGTTTTGGAGTCATCTCGATGTTCTTGGACGGCGAGGAGGTGAAAAAACCCAAGTGGATTAAAGCGGCCTGAAGAACTACACCAAGAATTGAAGATTGAAGCTCCATACCGAGAAAGACCGAGACAAGACCGAGCAAAAAGCCAGCAAGCCTCGGATTGGGGACGGCGTCGAGACAGTGTCCCTAGCGTCTCGACGCCGACGCGAACTTGACACGGAATGCAAAGTTTGTGGCATTAATACGTCGATCCTAGTGTCTCGACGTTGCGACGTTTTCTATAAATATAAGGCTTCGGTTTAGTCCGCCGTTAGGTTAGAATTTTTTAGTCTTTACGATTCTTTTCGCCCTTTTTCGTTTCTCTTTGCTGTTTAGACCTTTTAGGGTCAATTCTTATGGATTCTTTTGGATTTATTTGTTGTTTTTCATTCTCTATGAGTAGCTAAATTACTTGGATTCGTTGGATTGGGTTTATGCTTTGAATATTATGTGGCTTGGCTGAGTTTTCTGGTTATTACTTGTTGTTCCTTGCTGTTTTTATGAGCTTTTCATGTAATCTCGTTTAAACCATTGCATGTGATTAATGTCTTAGAATTGACGACTCTAGGGAATTATTTTCGTGTATTCTTTCAGTTATTTGAGATAGCCACTAGGCCGAGGCAAGTCCATCACTATTGAGTGTAGCTTCTTGATAAGCCTAAGATGCATGATAAAGGTTGTGTTAATTGAATTTAAATTCCGTTTATATTTAATTAATGCAATTCCGGACCCATTTGTTTAAAGCGGCTAATGTATGTAAGCAATTCTGGACCCATGAGTTTGGGTTAATTAATTAATGGAAAAAATACACTTTTGGTCCTTGAGGTTTGTGTTAGGTTTCATTTTGGTCCCTGAGTTTTCAAAGTCGACATTTTAGCCCCTGAGGTTTGGATTTCGTTACATTTTTAGTCTCTTTGTCAAATTTTTCGTTATCCTTCACAGATTGGTGACGTAGTATGCATTTTCTTTTATTAATTTTTATTTTATTAATTTTGAAAATAAAATAATTAAAAAATATATTTTTTATTTTTTATCTCTCTTTTTCTTCTTCTTCCCCTTCTTCACCACCGGTCGTCGGATCGTCGCCATCGCCGCCGTCGCTGGACCACCGCCACTACCGTTGCCGTTACCGGAAAAAAACAATTTTTTTTCTTTTCTCCTTCCTTTCTTCTTTCACTTCTTCTTTCACTTCTTCTTCAACCTCACTTTCCTCTTTCTCTTTCTCTGTTTTTCCCTCTAAAACCCCCATTCTCTCTCTCTAAAACCCCCACTCTAAGAGAAGTTCGCAGCCGAGATTGCAGGGGTTCGCCGCCAAGAGTGAGGGAGCGCGTCGTCGATCTGAACATCGACGTGGGGCTCTTCAGATTAGAACGCTATGGAGCCTTTTCCCTTCTCATCGAACTCGCTCAACTCAGATCTTGAACGTCGTCATCGAACTCACTAGATCAACTCAGATCTGGAACGCGCCGTCGAACTCGTTGGACTAGCTCAGATCTGAAATGTCGTCGTCGAAGTCGCTGGAGCCTAAGCGAGAACGCACGAACTAGCTGGAGCGTTTACCCTTCTCCTCACGAACTCACGCCCACGAGTTGAAAGTGAATTTCTTGTCCAACGACAACGGTGGGGCGGTGGCCGAAACGGGGAGCAAAATAAACAAAAAAAAAGAGTATGTTGGTCGCCGATGGTGGGGTGGTGGCTGGAAAGGGAGCAAAAATAAAAAATAAAAAGTTTCTGTTGGGCAGTGGCGGTGGGGTGATGGTCGGAATGGTGGAGGAAAAACAAGTTTATGTTGGCCGCCGACGGTGGCGTGGTGGTCGGAACAGGGAGTAGTCGTCGGCGACGGGGTGTTAAGAAGAAGATGAATGGGAGGGAAACTGAAAAGGGAGGGAAAATGAATATATATATATATATATATATATATATATATTATTAATATTTTATTTTTAAAAATTAAAAAACTAATTTTTTAATAAAAAAAAATTGTGCCTCGTCAGCAAACCGTTAAGATTTAAAGGAAAAGTGGATGGAGGAACCAAAATGAAACAAAATCCAAATCCATGGGCAAAAATGTCGAGTTTGAAAACTCAGGGACCAAAATGAAACCTAACTCAAACCTCAGGGACCAAAAGTGTATTTTTCCCTTAATTAATTAAACACAGGTTCATGTAGGGGGTCTTCCAAGTAATTGAGAAGCTATACCGAGTTCACATTAATAGCATGGAATGATTTTTTAGAGGAAACTAGGAAGCTAAGTAGTAAAATATTCAAGCATAGCATTCCCAATCCAACGATCCTTGTTTAAATTGAATTTTATTCCATCTTTCTTTGTTGCATGTTTGTCCTGCTTAGTTTTATTTACATTCGACATTTTATTTACTTCTTTGATCTGTCCGTTCCAAAACCTCATTGTTGTGTCAACGCAAAGGACTGCATTCACTAGATTCTCCTTCCCTGTGTTCAACCCCGACCACTATTTCTACAAAATAGTTGTAGTGTTTTGGAATATAATTTTTATTTGAGTTCAAGCCCGACAGCTCGTCCCATTCAGTGAGAAATGCCAACGATTTTTTTAAATCATTTGCAGAAAGTAGGAAATACCAAACCTTTCAAAATTCTTGGTTTATTTGTGCGTTGGTATAGCCGACGGTTTGAGACAATCGTCGGCCGTTCATCACTATATAGCAACGGTTTGTGTGGACCGTCGAGGTTTATTTATTTGCCAACAATCTATTTGAATCGTTAGGGTTCTTTGAATGCCACCGATTTGGTTAAACCGCCTTTGATTTTCCAGCGATTTTATTGAACTGTTGGGGATTCTTAATGATTTCCCAACGGTTTGACTGGACCGTCGGGGTTTACTCTGGTCCAAGGTCACACCTTCAATGGTCGTTAGAGTGCTGTCGTTATCGCTCATGGTCTTGGGCTGGTTCTTTTCCTTTGGTATAGACGACTCCCCATGGAGGATTTCCTTGGCCATGGCAAATAATTTCCCAATCAAGTTTTTTGGATCCTTGTCCTTGGAACTCGACGATCATATTGTCCATCACAATCACATTGAATAACTACTTTATAGTTTAGGAGTGATTTTTGCCATTTGCCAAAATACCTTTCACTATTAAATCACCATGTAACTGACCCTTGAGTTTGTAGGGAATTCACCCATTAGACAGGGACTTGTAATTGAAATATATACTTTACTTCAGGCATACAAACAAGATCATGGTTTATATTACACCAACTTGACAATTCCCCCTACTGTTCAATACTTCTACCAAAAAAAAGAGAAAAGCACTTTAAGTTTGGGGGTTTATCTTTACCATAACAGAACCTGATAATGTACATGGCATATGTTACATGATTTTACAAGCTCAAACAGAAAAACGGGAATTCAAAGATCTACATGCGAAGGCGAAGCATCTCGATCAGAATTGACGTTGAGATGTAACGAATTGGGGCCGACCTTTTCAAAAAACCTGGAGAGAATGAGTCGTGCAATGTTCTCAGCTGCAACAGCACTGGTCTCAATCGTACTGGCTGCATTCTCAAAAGCATTCACATAGTACAAATGCCGACCATCCAAAATAAAAGGTGCAAATACTTCAGGAGCCTTGAAGTGAGGATATGCAGCCCAATCTATTCGAATGGTCTCCTTTCTTACTCTAACATCATCAACATAACAAGCAAAGGTTAATATGACAAGGCAATGACACGTGAAAATGGAAGAATGATGCATGGAAATTTCTAGTTTAAATTAGGGCCGGTTGCAAATATAGAAAACCGACCCAAAATATTTGCAGATTTAGCAGCCCGCAAAAAATTTTGCAAAAATGGCAAAATTTTAAGTTATAGAATGTGAATTTACTAAAATGCCCTTTTTAACCCATGAACCCTAGAATTTCTATCTGATAGAATCTATCTCTATCTATCACTGATAGAAAGTTTCTATCACTGATAGAGAGACTTTCTATCAGATAGAATCTCTTTCTATCGGTGATTGAAAGTCTGATAGAAATACTTTCTATCTGATAGAAAGTATTTCTATCAGTGATAGAAGCTTTCTATCAGTGATAGAGATAGATTCTATCAGATATAAAGACTTTCTATCAGTGTTTGGTAGGTGTTTGTTTTCTATCATTTCTATCACTTCTATCCTATTAATCCTATATGTGTTCTTTTCTATAAGGTGTGGTTGTTGTTGTTTGGTAGGTGTTTGGTTGGTGTTGTTTTGTTTCTGATATTTTATATCACTGATAGAAAGTTTTTCTATCACTGATACTATCAGTGATAGAAAGAGATTCTATCTGATAGAAAGATTTCTATCAGTGATAGAAGTTTTCTATCACTAATAGAGATAGATTCTATCACTGATAGAATAAAGTTTCTATCACTGCTTTATTCTATCAGTGATAGAAACTTTCTATCACTGATAGAAACTTTTTCTACCACTGATAGAAAGACTTTCAATCATAGAAGATTTATATATATATATATATATATATATATAATTGACGAGGAAGAAGAAGACGTGCGCCAATCAGTTTTTCTATCAGTGATAGAAAAGCTTTCTATCAGTGATAGAAGTTCTATCACTGATACAAAGCTTTTCTATCACTGATAGAAAATTTTTGCCTTTTGAATATTGTCGTCCTCAACACAACACAACACTCTCTTAAAGCTGTTTTTATTCTGCCTCTCTATTTTGTCTCACTCCCATTTTTGTATTGTTAGCTTTTGATAGACTCTTGATATTATTTATGAACAAAGAACATTTACAGCCAAGGGAAGTATTCGAGAGCTTACTGTCTCTCCACCTTACACCTCACTATAGTCTAGACCAAAAGGTACTTACTCATATCAGACAAACTATATACTATCCCACAACTAACTCTACTAACAGACTCCTTCAGCTTAACAGAATAACTATTGGTCCCCCACCACCTTTCTTACGTCTTCTTCTATATACATGCTTAATAGGAGGTCTATCACTACCCAACCCCCAATAACCATCTTGTCCTCAAGATGAAAATCAGGAAACTGATTGATGACCCAAACCACATCCTCCCATGTAGCTTTAAACGCTTCCATATCAATACGGTGAATCAAAACTTCCAATTTTGAAGGATCAACCAGCGATGGTCTAACTCCCAATAACTCAAAAGGCTCCACCTTAAACACAAAATCAGACATATTAGGAGGAAAAGGCGTTACAAGAAACGTGTGTCCAATAGCTTTACGAAGCTGAGAGACATGAAAAACTGGATGAATACGGGCATTCTCAGGCAACACCAACTGATAAGCTACCGTCCCCACATGAGTTTCCACCTGAAAAGGGCCAACATACCGTGGTATTAGCTGAGGATTAAAATGATTGGCCAAAGTCCCTTGTCGATAAGGTCGTAACTTCAAATAAGCCCCATCTCCAACCGATAATTCAACATGTCACCATGTCTCATTAGAAATAGACACCATATACTGCTGGACATAAGATAAACATTTTTTAACCACTAGCAACATCTTATCTCTCTCCTTTAACTGGCAAAATATCTGCAATATAAGGAAGAATTGTGGGAGGAGAACGCCCATAAACCACCTCAAAAGGAGTAGCCTTCAAACTGGAATGATACGAGGTGTTGTAGCTAAATTCAACCCAAGGAAGCCACCGAACCCATTTGTTAGAACAATGCATCGCGAAACAGCATAAATAAGTCCCCATTCCTTTATTCACAACCTCAGTTTGTCCATCCGATTGAGGATGATACGCAATACTCCTCTTTAATCTCGTACCCTGTCACTTGAACAACTCTTCTCAAAACAGACTAGTGAATATCGGATCCCGATCTGAAACAACACTTCGAGGTATTCCATGCAAACAAACAATCTAAGAAGCATGGATACGGACACGACATGATACAGACACGGTGACACGTCATTTTTTTAATCCTCTTCCCCTTACGCTTCCATAGTTAGTGTTGCATAGTTAGGTCGCCCATAAAAGAAATATGAACAAGCTTGAATGGGAGGCTCTGTACTTTTTGTTGAAACTTACAAGCTAGGTTCAACCTTTCTCTCCCCTCTTTCTTTCTTCCATATCTACAAAACAACATTCATTGAACCAAACAATTATAATCTAAATTGCATTTTTTAGCCCTTTTCCACTACCCTTTGTCAACAAATAATCCATCCCTTCAAGTTTAGAGTAATGGAAGCTCTTCAAATCATGTCCACGAGCCCCTCGCATTCTTGGCCTCACATAACTCCGCCCCAACAACCCATTTGGCATCTGCCCAAGCACTGTCACTCATTCTCCCACATCTAATCTTTGTCAAGAGGGTGAATGAAACATTCTCATGGCCCCAATCAATTTCTGCATTGTAAGAGATCCAAAGATTTCCGATGATTCACACAAGAGGAACACTATTCACTTATTGACTGTGACGTACTTATTTGATAATTAATAAATCCACATCAGCAACCACTTCATCAATTTTGTTAATATATTAACAGCCATTAACAGTAGGGACTACAATGATCACTTTTTAAGAGTTCAGGGACCAAAATGAATGTTTTGAAAGTACTGGGACCAAAATAGAACAAATTTGAAAGTTCAAGGACTAAAATAATATTTAAACCTAAAAAATATATATATGGCATGCACACATATAATTCATACATCTAATCAACTAACCTTCATGTACTTTGAAATGCATGATCCACGTATTTAGAAATCTAAGTATCTAGCTTATCATTTTGAAAGCATCAACTTATACTAACCATATTTTCTCTCAACCACCACTCTAAAATTGAAGCGTAAAGTTTCTTGAAAAATAATAACCATGTTGCATGTAAAGGCATGAATCCACAACCATACAAAATTCAGGCAGAGACAACAGTCATGTAGATTTACCTGAAGATTTTATCCAGTAGGGGATTCTCCATTGGTTTACGAGAGAAAATCTTGTAGGTCATATCGTTCTCATGATGTTGCTTCAGAACTGAAATACTTGAAAATTGAACGTGGTCATTTTCTATTGTACCCACCAGCTTTGGAATTTTTGATGAAGTCTTCAGGCCAAAGTACCCCTTGCATATAAAAGAGCATCAAAACGTCAGAGAACTCAAAAAGGATGAAGATAAACAACTGGAAGTTATAAGAGTATTCAAAATCTCAAATATACTCACAGGATTTAAGAGGCCCCTTACAAAAGTTGTATGAGTATGTTGCAATTCTCTCTTAGGAATTGTAATCGGGGGTGTAAACTGAATGTTGAGTTCATCTAAAGGAGTAGCAACTACAGTAATTTCACATGAATAACTGTTTCCCTTGTTAGACTTGACCTCATAATATTCTCCTAGGTAAGAGATAGACTCAATTTCTTCTTGCAAATGTAATGTGCTATCTGAATGATTTATTAGTCTAGCAGCTATCTGCCAGTTACCACCTTCTACTGACCACAACCCTCCACCTGATCCTGCTAACGAAACTGCCCCAGCAAGTCCACTAATAGAGACACTTTGACCGTAGTTGATTCTTGTGATAACCTGCACAAATCAAACCAAAAAAATTTTAAAATTATGTTTGAAAAAAAAGAAGGAAAAAAAACCTACTTTTCCAAACAAAAAAAAAAAAAGAATCTCAAGCAACAAGCCTGCTTCGCTTAAACCATGGTCTATTTAGTTGTATATCATTTTGTACTTGATTAAGAAATGAAGTAGGCTGAGGTTCCCATTCAAGAAAATATGATAATTAAAATTAAAAATTGGAAAATTAATGGAATACTTAAGAATGAACTAGGAATCAGAAATTAACAACTGCACAGCCACTTAATCTGCAAGCGAAATATGTGTGTATGTTTGTGTGTGTATTATTTCCACATTCAGCACTCCTAAATTTATTTATCTTTGAGGTTGAATGGGTAAACCATAAATCAACAGAATATTAAGATTTTAAGCAGTCTCAAGATGGCAAGACTTAAGACATAAATACAGACATGGATTGATTCTTTCCTTGCAAGTGCAGGTCACATGCTTACCAACATGATTTCTGTGAATGACCATGGAATGAAACAAATGATAAAAATATTGGCAATGTAGGCCAACGGTTAAAATTACCAATGAAAGTATTGATATCAACAACATTAAGTCTAAGTTTTGAAATTGACAAAAACTCCAACAAATATATTAACAAAATATCCTTGATATTCTATCATATGTGATACTGATCACATTGTTAGTGTTACTGACACCATCATGATAGCTTGGTACTTTTTCTAACTTTGAGATGACTTTTGAGAAAAAGCTTCTAAGTAAAGCAGTTCTTCTATAAGCACTCGCAGGAGAAGCACTAATTAAGAGAAGTTTCCAAGGAATTCGTGCTTAAGAATGGATTGCCAAAGGTTTCGGCTTCAAAAGTTTGTGGACCAAAATTTGCATTGAAACAGTTTTATATATCTAATCTTGGTTTGCCAGATTTAAATATTCAGAGTTTCACTGTACTTTGAGGTTGAATCTCAAATAATATGAAAATTTTCTAATAACCAACCCTAGATGTTGGTTTGGGACATTCAAATAAAGTCTTGGAAGCCATTGTTGATGAATATGAAAGTTTCAGCTCTGTAGCCTTTTAAACAATAAATGAGCTGATCTTTCTCTCCAAAGATAAATAAAATCAACAAGCTTTCTCAAAAAAAAAAAAAAAAAAAAAAAAAAAAAAAAAAAAAAAAAAAAATCAATAAGCTTCCTTCGTTTCAATTCAAATTTCACTCAGAAACTTACACCAAGATATACCAGCTTGCACACAGATGAAGTTTTCACGTTCAGGGATATCCTTATATAAGAAAAACAGAGAAGCAATCCCCAATCCCCAGCAGTAACAAATCACCATATAAAGCCAAAAAAATGAAAAAGAGGGATTCGAAAATGCAACTGAGATGAATTTATAGAGATTCGTGCAAACAAGAAATGGAAGTCCTCTTACAGTGACAAGCTCTTGTATTAGCAATCGAGACAACCGAGCATCAATTAATTCCTCATACAAAGTTCGAGTGGTGAGGTTATACAAACCAGACCAATTGAGCATCTCATTAACAGTCTCAAAGATAGGTCTAGATTCAAAGCCTTCATAGTACTTCGAGAATCTTTCCACAGCACTCTGCATCACCAATTCATCAAAAATAAAGAGTCAAGGGCAGGGCATTTTAGAGAACCAGATCAAATCAACGCAGAAGAAGATACGAACCTCGACAAATTCCTCCATTCTAAGAAGCGAGAAGCCGTATCGAAGGAACATGACGAGCTGGTTCCATAGCTCCACAATCTTATCCAGAAAAGGAACCTTGGAGGTGAGGCTGCTCTTGAGGGTTCTGAAGACGAACTTATGGCCGTCCCAAATGCCGAGAGAGAACGAATCGGAAGAGGAGGGTTTCTTGACAGTGAGATTGAGTAGCTTAGTGAATCTCAAGGCGTGAAGATTCTTGGGGTGCAAAATGGATGCTCCGGCCTCGAATGTGTCTCCGGCAACGTTGACGGTGGCCATTCGGCCGCCAACAATGTTGTGGCGCTCGAATATCCGAATGTTGAAATCGGTGGAGGCGTTGTACGATGGAGCATATTGCCGGAGGAAGTGGGAGACGGTGGAGCCGCCGATGCCGCTGCCTATAATACATACAGTGGGCGGCGGTGGTTGGGAAGTCGCCGGCGGAACGATGAGGAAGAAGAGGAACAGAGTGAAGATCGTTGACCAAGGAACCGTGTACATGTTTTGAATGGATGGGTTTGAAAGAAACACGATGAAACTTTTTTGTTTCTCAAATGGGGCTGATTGAATTGTGGTTTTTTTTTTTCTTGAGAAATGAATTGTGGTTTGAATTTTGATTTTATTTAAGATCAATTTCTTAAGCGTTTTTTAGAAACGAGAAACAGAAACTTATTTGATAACTATTCCTGTTTATTGTTTCTTATAAAGGAAAAACAGAAACTTGTTTGATAACGTTTTGTTTCTTGTTTTTTTTTTTTTCCTCCATTTTTTATAGTTTTATAGTTTAAATAGAATCTTGTTATGTAACATAAAGAGGAAATAACATGCATTAAAATATATGAAAAAAATTATCAAAAGTTTACATACGCAATACAAATAAGTCCCGATGCAAAATTAAAAAAATAATAAAATTATTGTATTTATCCTTCAAATGTTGCCCAAATTTGATCTGCAATGATGTCCCTCACTTGAGTCATTTGCCTTAAATGATGTCGACTCACATCTAACTCAATTATACTACTCTGTAAATTATCCGACAAGCTTTGTACATCTTCAACGATCATTGATTCATTACTAAAGTCATTGAAGAGATCATCTTGACGATCATTCAGTCTAATGTAATTATGAACAGTACAACATGCTGTTGGTACATATTTTTTAGTGTTGATTGGATAATGAGGCATTTGTTTAAGAATAGGGAATCGAGCATTCAACACTCCAAAACAACGTTCAATAACATTTCGCAATGAAGAATGTCGATAGTTAAATACTTCTTCCCTACCTCGAGGTTGATGTCTCCTTTCTCTAAAATCTCGTAAATGGTATCTTTGACCATGATATAGTGTTAAAAATCCAGGCATATTTGTATATCCAGAATCGACTAGATAGTATTGATCTGCATAATATAAAACACATAAAAACTTATGATTAAGTCATGTTAAATCAAAATATAAAAAGCACATAATTATATACCTCCTTTTGGCATAGAAAATTTATTCTCCGAATGTCTGATACATTCAAGTAGAATGTGAGAATCATTAGCTGATCCTTCCAAACCAGACATGACATATGTGAATAACATATCAAATGAACACACACATTATATTCCATGTTGTGTCAGTTTTTCTACCACGAAATGGTATTTGTTCATTTTGGGGAATACATGCAGAAATATGTGTACCGTCAATTGCACCAATACAATCCTGAAAAATAAACATAAACATAAATATATTTTAAAAATTTATGTTTGTGAAAGAAAAATATATAACAAAAGTATTACCTTAAAGAAATGGTAATATTTAGGTTTGGATATGATTTCTGGTGGTACAGTGTCTGTGTTTGGTGGACAAATAATTTCGATTCCAAGCTTGCAAACCTTCTTCAAAACAAGGTTAAAAGCTCGAGAAATAGTTTGTCCTGAATGTTGAAACCTTTCTACCGCCATACGATTCCTTTCATTATGTGATATGATCAATAAAAAAAATGACAACTTTCTCTTGAACAGTTAGATACCTAGATGCTTTCAAATTCGTCTTAGCTTTTAAATCCTCACAAAATGATGCAGAAATATGTGTACCGTCAATTGCACCAATACAATCCTGAAAAATAAACATAAACATAAATATATTTTAAAAATTTATGTTTGTGAAAGAAAAATATATAACAAAAGTATTACCTTAAAGAAAGGGTAATATTTAGGTTTGGATATGATTTCTGGTGGTACGATGTTTGTGTTTGGTGGACAAATAATTTCTATTCCAAGCTTGCAAACCTTCTTCAAAACAAGGTTAAAAGCTCGAGAAATAGTTTGTCCTGAATGTTGAAACTTTTCTGCCGCCATACGATTCCTTTCATTATGTGATATGATCAATAAAAAAATGACAACTTTCTCTTGAACAGTTAGATATCTAGATGCTTTCAAATTCGTCTTAGCTTTTAAATCCTCACAAAATGATATGAATGTAACTCTTTTCATCCTAAGGCAATCAAAACATCTTGTATCATTGTCATTTAACAACTCAATCACATAATCATGACCTTTTAGTGAAGACGTTCTACATGGTTGTCTTGAAGATTGCATCTTGTGAAAGCCAACATACAATAAATTGAAAAAGATATATAGAGCATCATCATCATCGTCAGAATCATAATTCTCAAAGTCATTGTCTCGAATCAGATCCATCTCAATATGGCGTTGAAAAAATTCCATGAGGATATCCCTGAATCAAACATGAGTAAAAAAAATCTAAACATATATAGATAAGAGAGAGATAAATGAATAACATCCATAATATTCATTTTGCATAACTGCATAAAACCCCAAAATAAAATCATATAATTCGATGTTGAAGTTTAATATATCAAAAAGTAAATGACATATAAAACTATAAAAGGAAACAACATAAATTGATCTTCAAGTTTGGATCAAAATAAAAGCACAAAGTGACATCTAAATACTACGAATGAAATCTTTCTTCCTCGCATCAGACATGAGTAAAAATAATTTTCTCCAAGCAGCACACTTTTGTATAAGTCTCCCCATCAATATCCTCCATTGCATTCAAAATTTTGAAACATTCCATCAACTCTTCATTGATAGCTTCTTTTGCCTTAGATGATTGACTCTCACTCTCATCAACTTGACTAATGCTAGAATTAATGGATCTTTTCTCAAGGATATCATTTCTTCTCTTTGCATTCTCAGCATACACATCTATAAATGAAGAAATGAAACTACAAAATTCGTCTCTCTTCCTTCGAACTCGCTTTCCACTTCTTTCTTAGCCATTATCTTCACCAACAAAATTTGTATTGCTTCCAACATCATTTTCATCTTCAGAATCTGAAGGAAGTTTTGTTGATGGACAAGCATTTGCACCCATAGCTGTAGTATCTCCAAAAATTCTCATAAGCTTTGTATAATGTGGGCAACCAGTTTTTTTAAACTTCATAGCTCTCTTATTCACCTATAAGAAATTGCATGCAATATATAAAATCAACCAGACAATTCAATTGATGATTAAAAATGGAAACTAAAAGCACTTGTAGTATAATTATACCTTAAAAAGATTATTTCATTGCTCCTCTTCTAGAGTGATAGTGCCCAATAATGGATCCCAACCATTTCATGTCACATCACTCCATATCTTTTTGAAGTCTTTGTAAATTTGTCTTAATTTGTTAAACTTATTTTTCAATTGATCATGAATATAAGCATATCTAGTACTAGTATTTAGTTGGTTCCTCATATAATTCCAACTAGTCCTTGTATTGTTGTGGTTGGTCGATTGCCCTTTGCAACCTCTTCATCCATCAAGTCAACAAAAAGAGCCTCAATCTGGCCATGGTCCCTCATTTTTCAATCCATTTGTTTCAACAACAACCTCATCAACACAAAGCTTTTCTGACAATTTTTCTGACACCTAGAATGTAAACAAAAAACCAAGTCTAAACACTAAAACAAATCCAAAGTCTAAGCCAAACGCAACAATAGCACACCAACCATAAATAACAACTTCAAACAGGTTACAGACAAATTCCAACACCCTAACCAAGCAACAATAGCACACCAACCATAAATAACAATTTCTTTTCTACCCAAACCTCCTTGTCCTAACCAAGCCCTTCCATCATTAACTTCCTGTAACACACTAATTTACCTCCCCCATCTACACTCACATCTTACATCTGCTTTAACTAATTACAGAAATGTAATCAATACACACATATGTTTATATACACACACACTTGGATTCAATACAAAATTAAAGCTACCCAATTTTACCTTTTGTATTCCTCACAAACTTTCCAGGGTCATTGGATGGATGCTTTTATTCTATGCCTAATCAAGTCAGCTTTCTGCGCCTTCTATATATAGCTACTCCAAATTAAAACATTCATTCAATTCAAATTCAACATTAATTCACATTCAAATATGTGACTCATTGCTATTTAACTTGGTAATTTTTATAGGTTAAATATAATTTACACTTTTAATTTGTTCAATTTAGTTTCTATATTATTTTTAAAATACATCTCAAAATCACAAACAAATTTCAACACCTTGTCGCTTGTAACAGTGTCTCCTCCATCTATATCATCAAAGAACTTGTGTTTTTTTTTCTTACATTATGCAGTTCAACATATTCTTATACTCAAATTAGAAGAAAACAGACACAAAATTCAAGTCAGACTTTTCATTAAACAGGTTACAGGCATTATCAAGTTAAATTGCACCCAACAATCGGCACACACATGACCATATTTCTAACGTATATAAACACAAAAGAGAGAGAGAGTATGTGATTTGGTTTGTAGATGTGAACGATGGAGACGACGAGAAAAACAGAGGCTCTGGAAAATCAAAACCCAGTTAAAAAAAAAAAACCCCAAATACCATTTTTATAACAAACTTTGTTCAATTGACATTTAATCCCCAAATTCATGAATCGATTGAACCCCCAAGATTGAATGCCCAAAATCAAACAACAATATCATCACCGACAACAATTGCAAAACAAAAAACCCCAAGTAAGTCACTCAAGTGGAAGAACAATTGAATCTACCTAGAACAAAACCGCGGAATATAGAGCCGAAGAGATACGAGAAGGCGAAGGCGAAAGTGAGGATGAACTCTGAGCTAGACGATGATAGGTGAAAGGAAGAGAGATGGACGGAAAGAGAGCTAGGGCTGGCGTGCAGGGATGAAAAACGGAACAAAAAAAAGAAGAACGGAACAAGAGAAACTCTTTTTCGTAGTTTCTCATATTTGGGCCCATTTTTGGAAACGTTTTTAAAATTTTAGAAACAAGAAACAAAAACGTTTATCAAACATGTCTGTTTCTCAAAAAAATGAGAAACGGGAACAAGAAACAGGAAGCGGGAACGTTAATCACTCCATCGAATATAGTTTGTGCTTATTTCTAAGAGCTCTTTATGGCAAGGAATTGGGGTTGTGAAGTGAGAGTTTGAACGCAACGTTGTGAAGTCTAAAAGTTTTTGTTTTGGAACATAGTTATGAAGTTTGGAGTTTTGAAGTTTAGAGTTAGAAAGTCTTTGTGTTGGGAGCAAAGTTGTGAAATATGAGTTTATGTTAGTTGTTTTTGTAATCTTTTATACCATTTTTTCCAAATGTAATTAATAAAAATATTTTTTCATCAATGGTAAAATTGAGATTTTATGTATGTTTTACTATATTTCTTTTAAGTCACAATTTTGATTAAAATGAACAAAAAAAAAAAAAGGTTACATTCATAACATTTCGAACATTCTATGAAAATAATTGATGAAGATTTGTTTCCAGTAATTCTAGAATTGAGATTTTAAGTTATATTTATATTCCTCTCAAAGTGTCCATAATAACATCACTATTCGCCAACATGAGCATAGCTCAACTGACATAAAACTTATACTAACCTCCAAGAGGTCTGTGGTTTGAATCTCCCACTCCACATGTTGTAAAAAAAACATAATAAATAACATCACTATTCTTTCAAAGTTATCCCATATTATTTGGACCTTCCACACACACACTTTTTACAAGTATTAGTTAGTTTGATCCCCTTTTTAATAGCTACTTTTTACAACATATAGATCATGTTTCATTCATTTCAATAAGTTTAGTATCTAAGGGGAGAACTTTTCAACTTTTATGCACAAATAAAGTGAAATGAATGCAACAAATTTACCTAATGCAATTGTATACTCATTCGATTAACTTGATTAGGTGGTATCTTAATGTCAAAAGCTCTATCATTACATTATGAAAACATAACCACTCGATCATTATTAAATAGAAATGTATAAAAACAAAATGAGTAAAATGTGAAAGAAATTGATGTTTAAATTCAATTCATCAAAAGTTTCAAAATGGATTGAATCATCAAAATGAATTTGATGTTTTATTCACAAATTTAATATATGGAAGTTAAATTTGGTGATATAACTCAATTGAGTTATATTTTATATATGTTTCAATTTCATTTATTTTTGTTCTTTGGAGTTACTAAGTTGCTATTTTTGTTTCTTCATTTGAATCATCTCATTCCATTTGGAGCATTCTTCTTTCTTTCTTTGTTTCTTTTGATATTGAGTCGAGTTGAGAGCATGTATCTAAGAGTTCTGCCACACAATAAAAGGGAAGGAATTGACCGTCGAAGACCTCGTCGCTGGCGCATGGAGTCCCTCCGAGCTCCCCTTGAGCCTCCTAGAGTGCTCCACAAAATTCCCCAAAAATTTCCCACTAAGAACTCTCAAAAAGGCTAGAAAACCTTGAGAGAGGCTCCAATGGAGCCTAAGAAAGGAAGGAAAGAATGAAGGAAATGGTGATTGATGCTAAAAATTGGATCCAATGGGCGCCTTTTATAGGCTCGGAAATGGGGCAACGTCACAACGCTGTGACATCATCGACTTGTCGACCAAGAAATGGATAGCGTCGCGACGCTGTCCTCACAGTGTCTCGACACTAGGAAGATTCCAAAACATTCATGCGCGGATTCGGGCTTCAATTTGGGCCTCTCTTCATTTCTTTTGGTCCTCATCTTCATGGTTGGCCTCTTTTGACTCCTCTTTGACCCAAGCATGGAAATTGGGCTTACATGTCTTCTTTTTGGGCATTTTTTCACCAAAATCCATAACTTTGCTCATTGGGACAAAATAATAAAATATATAAGATTTCTTCAATAAAAAACACAATTAAAGCACTAAAAAGCCTAATAAATTGGGACTAAAACAACATCATTTCTGCTCGCTATCACACCCCCAAACTTAAGCTTTTGCTAGTCCCAAGCAAAATAAATTCTAAAGATGCATGAAATAGAATCGCTCAAGCCTCAATGAATTTAGAACTCTCAAGATAGAATGGAAAACATGCGAGTGGAATAAGCAAGCACCGCATACTCATGAAGAAATCTTAAAATAATTTGAACTTAAGATTAATGAATAGTGTGCTCAAGACTTTTCTAATGTTTCTTTTACTAACCTCGATTAGTCTTATGGCTTTCTCCATTTGTTTTCCCCCTACACTAGCTAAGAGCCCCTAATAGGTTGGAGATCTACTATCATGCAAAAAAAAGAAACTAGGGCGCCTGTCGTTTTTCTTTTTCATGGGGGAGCAAATCTCACAAATATTTTTAACTTTTATTTTTCTTTTTCTTTTGCTACACCCCCAAACTTACATTTTGATATCTAATGGTACTAGCTTTCACACTACCGTGCAGGGACCCTTAACCTGAATTTTATTCTCTGGTTGGCCTAACTAATCACACCGCAGGTAGCTCTTTTTACCCCTAGGCCTTTTCTTTTGCAAGCAAAAAATTTTCTTTTTCAACAAATTTTTCTTTTCTCTCTTTTTCTTTTGTTGCTTTTTCTTTCAGCAGGCATAACATTTTTTCTACCTAGTTCTTTAAAACAATCAAGCATGAACTTCCTAGTATTAGAAACTAAGCCTATCGGGGTGACAACAAACTTTAAAAATCTAGATTTTCAAAGATGCCATTAGATAAGACTATCGCATGCTTTAGACATTAAAACTATGTATCAAAAAATTTAAAAAATTTCACAATTTCTGTCGTGCTCCCAGATTCCACAACATATAAACCATTTTCTCCCAAAACTCCTAAATTCACATCCCTGGCTATCATAGCTATCTATTCATGCATCCAAAAGAATTTAAATATGCTCAACACAGCGAAAGCCTCTCCCCCCAAACTTAAACTAAACATTGTCCCTAGTGTTTTAAAAACAGATACAACATACAGAGGGATACTGAAACTTCCCTGAGCTAGGAGCGATTCTTCCTCTTCCTTCAGATTCAAAGATGGGAATCATGGAACTTTGGGATTTGCTAAGGTGATCCTGCAAAACAAAATTGGATCACAGAGCAAAGAAAATTATTTACTGCAAAATAAACTACCTAAACTTTAATGCTTGGGTTGCCTCCCAAGCAGCGCTTTCTTTAATGTCTTTAGCTAGACGAGGCTCAACACGCTCATGGAGGTTTGAAATAAAAGTTTTCATCATCATCGGGTCCTGCAAAAAACCATGCACCGAATTGCACACTGCAAATAGGGGAGAAAAAAAAACTTTCCCCTGGCCCATCTTCACTAAAGAGATTATCATAATAACATTTCAGAAAGTAAAAAACCACATCAAATCTCTTTTCTAAGTCTCCATTCACAAAACAATTGTTAACAAAGTCATCAAGCGTTATGACATCTACCGGTCTAGGATCTAACGATGGCCTATTAATAATGCCAATCCATTCATTAGATTCAATATTTTCATGCTCAGAAGATTCCTCAGACTCAGTATTAAAAAATGATTCAACCAAGCTATCACATGACTCACTATCAGAAGACTTAAAGAATTCAAGCTCTTTTGGGTCAGATTCTATACTATGCACAGATTCGAGTTCCTCTGGGTCAGATTCTATACTATCTACATCATCAGGATACGAATCAAAGTTATTAACATTTTCAGGATCCATGCACTCAGGAATGTCAGGATTAGACTCGATAGATTCCACATTATCATGATCAGACTAAAAATTATCTATCAAGTAATCCTTTCTATGCAATTTATGCTCATTCTCAATGTCAGACAACTCAATATCATCATCAAAATCATCAATTGCAGGCAATTCTAGTTCATTTTTAAAAGAAGGCAAGTCATCAACTGTAGACTTTTCATTTTCAAAAGTAGGCAATTCCAATTCATTTTCAAAATCAGGCAGATCCATATCATTCAGCTCATTCTCAAACAGAGGGTCGTAAAAAATGCATTATGATTAAAATCCCCATCATCCATAGACACTTCTCCTAAACCTAGGCCAAGATTATACTCTACCTCCTCATCATCGTCAGTTAAGTATTCAGGACCAATAGAAAAACAAGTATGCAAACTACATACAGATTCATCATGCCCAAAAATACTAAACACGACTTTTTCATCATCTATGTTCAAGATAAGCTTACCTTTAGCACACTAATCTCAGCCTTACCTGTGGCTAAGAAGGGTCTGCCTAAAATAATAGGTACCTCTCTGTCTTCCTGCATGTCGAGTACCACGAAGTCTACAGGGAAGATAAATTTGTTGACCTTCACCAGCACATCCTCCACAACACCCATCGAGTGGGTAATCGATCTATCAGCAAGCTGGAGGGTGTGACATCGGTGTCCTTCAATCCTGTTAAACCAATCTTCCTGTACACAAAATAGGGCATCAAATTTATACTAGCACCTAAATCACACAAGGCCCTATTGAAAGATATTTCTCCTATAATGCAGGGAATAGTAAAACTCTCTGGTTCTTTTTGTTTAGAAGGCATCTTTCCAGAAATTATGGTACTACTACTTTCAGACAATTTAAAAACCTCTTTTTTCAAACTTTTCTTCCTAGAAAGCATTTCTTTCATGAACTTCCCATAATTAGGCATGTTATACAAGGCATCTACTAAGGGAATATTCACAGACAACTTTTTAAACAACTCTAGGAATTTCTAAAACTGATCATCTAATTTCACATTTTTAAAGTGTTGAGGAAAAGGTAACTCCCTGTAGTGAAAGGTTGGACATTCGCCCCTCTGCTTGGGCGGGCTAATGTGCGAGCCTTTGTCATGATGGTTGCATGGAACCACTTCTTCCTTGTTCAGTTTCTCTTCATGCCTTTCCTTCTGCTTTTCATCGTCTTTTCTTCCTGCAAAATTGTTAGAAAATTCATAATTAAAATCAATAGAGTTATGAGGATGTTGGGACCTTTCAGAGGAGGCTTTTTGTGCCTCAGCTCTTTCATCTTCATCCTTACTCTTTTCCTCTTTCTTCTTCCTTGGACTGATCTCCAACTGTCTACCACTTCTCAGTGTCACCATCTTGCACTGCTCTCTTGGGTTGGTCTCAGTGTCGCTTGGAAATTTTCCCTTCTGAAGGGCATTCACCGCTGAAGCGATCTGACTTATCTGAACTTCCATATTTTTCAGAGTTGTGTCGTGGTTATTAACTGCCGTCTGGAGATTCACATTTAAAACCTTATGTTCCTTGATGAACATGGCCACCATCTCCTCAAGGTTACTCTTCTTTTCTGACGTACTGGATGATGCAAAACCTGGCGGTGGTTGCAAAACATTCTTCGTATTCGAGTACGAGAAGTTCTCATGATTGCACAGACTGGGGTGGTAGAAGTTCGGTACTCCTTGAGTGAATGGTCTGTTTCCTACATATTGAACTTCTTCCACATCTTGACCTTCCTTCTTTGAATATCCTTCAGCTAAGGTGGAAATGGATTTGACCACCTCAGATGAAGTCAACTTGTTCAGGGCATTGGTCAGCGATGCCATCTGAGCCTTCAACGAACTCGACTCATCTAATTCATAAATTTCATCCTTCTTCGAAATTGTTCCCCTTTTGGTCGGCCACTGGCAACTGGTTGCTGCCATTTCCTCTAACAGATCCTTTGCTTCCGTCACTGTTTTGGAAAGAAAGCTCCCACCCGCTGATGTGTCTAAAACTGTCTTGGTGGAAGAATTCAGACCATTGTAAAACAACTGCACTTGGAGCCAATCTGGGTAGCCATGCTACGGGCATCGCCTAAGAATCTCCTTATATCTCTCTCATGCCTTGTACAACTGCTCCTCGTCATGTTGCCTGAATGTTCCTATCTCAGTCCCGAGCTTTGTAGTCTTGGCAGGCGGGAAAAATTTCGTCAGGAATGCTTGGGCAAGCTCGTCCCATGTACTGATACTGCCCGTCTCGACTGATTTGAGCCAATCCTTCGCCTTGTCTTGCAGAGAAAATGGAAATAACCTCAATCTTATAGCGTCGGCCGGAACTCCATTCATCTTTACCGTCCCGCATATTTCCAAGAATGATCGCAGATGTGAGTGTGGATCCTCTGAAAGGTGTCCCTTAAAAGAATTATCACGCGCCACCTGAATCAGTCCAGTCTTTAACTCAAAATTTGTAGCTTGTATCGGGGCGTAAACGATTCCTGAATTTTCGATCGGGAGAACTGGCTGTAAAAAGTCTCTGATTGCCTTGGGAGCTTCTTGTTGGACAATTGCTTTTGCTAATCTTTTCTCTCTACGAATAGTCCTTAGAGTTCTGTCAATTTCAAGATCTAGCGGAAACAGATTAATCACCTTATCTCTTCGCATGCAACACTCCCAGTTAATCAAAAGAACCAAAGAAAAATAAAAATAAAATAATATTCACAAAAAGAAAAATATTTACACCTAAATTACTATTTATCCCTTACTTTTTTATGCCAAGAAAATTTGTTTTGCTTAAAAATCAAGCCTCCCCGGCAACGGCGCCAAAAATTTGTTGTGTGGACTATCCGCAAGTGGCACGGGTCGTCACAAGTAATAGTAAAACAGAAGAATTTCGAGTATCGAATCCACCGGGAGGCGAAGCGAAATTTAAGCAAGCGAAAGATTCTTGAACACTAAAAATACTTGGGCGAAATAATATTTAGAGACCCAAAACATGCAATTTGAAGAGGATTTAAAAATCAAAGCAAGTAAAGAGAAAATTTGATCAATTGAAAAAATAACAATATGGAGAAAGATTTTTTAATGGAAAGTGGGGTCTTGAAACTCAATTATTAGCTAAATAATTATTACAATTATCCTATCTCGATGCCCAACTAATTATAATCCTAGAATCTCCGTTAGTCGCATAGGTTCTCCTGTCGGTTTCCCCTAATTGTAATAAATCCATTTTAACAACCTAAGTGTCCTTAGCGCCATTAAAATTTGTTAATTGTTACGCTCTGATTCATTTTAGGAATCTAAGTTTAATCAACTAATCTCGTTGTCACTACGGGCAATTAAACTAGTTGCATGGATTATGATCTATCCTAACTTCTCTCCGTCGAGTTTCCATTAAGAACCAGATCAATACACAATTGGCCAGATTGCATACAACATTACGAGCATCCATACAAATAATTAGGAAAAAGGGCAAGAGATAGGCAATTATAACAACATTTAACTATAATTTCATTTCAAGACCCCAAATTGGGGTTTAGCTATACATAGCTAAAATATTCACAAAATTTACAATGGAAAGCATAAATAAGAGTGCAATAATAGGGAAGGAATTGACCGTCGAAGACCCTGTCGCTGGCGCATGGAGTCCCTCCGAGCTCCCCTTGAGCCTCCTAGAGTGCTCCCCAAAATTCCCCAAAAATTTCCTACTAAGAACTCTCAAAAAGGCTAGAAAGCCTTGAGAGAGGCTCCAAAGGAGCCTAAGAAAGGACGGAAAGAACGAAGGAAATGGTGATTGATGCTAAAAATTGGATCCAAGGGGCGCCTTTTATAGGCTCAGAAATGGGGCCGCGTCGCGACGCTGTGACGTCATCGACTTGCCGGCCAAGAAATGGACAGCGTCACGAAGCTGTCCTCACAGCGTCTCGATGCTAGGTAGATTCCAAAACATTCAGGTGCGGATTTGAGCTTGAATTTGAGCCTCTCTTCATTTCTTTTGGCCCTTTGAAGGATTGGAATTCCGTAATTCCGTAAAGCGGAAGTGTGATTGGGACCGATTCGTAATTAATTTTGTTTAATCTAAAATACCAATACATTGGCAATAATATTAGAACTATTCTAAATATATATTAAGGCTAAGCATACAAAAATATTAGATCTAAATCTAATTTATAAAGTAACAAATTACTTACTCTCGTTGACGACTCAAATTAAATTCACCAACTGCATGTGAATTAATCACGAACTAATGTGAACACCACCACTATGGCTACATCGGTATGACTCTGAGACTTCTAGAGGCAGGAGACTGGTGGGAGTCCAGAGGAAGCCTTGAGGGGAATTCTCTGAGAGAAGGAGAATGAATGGGATGCCTTTCACCCCTCCCCATGGGTCCTATATATAGTAAAGGCCAAGACCTTTTTCCTAATAAGAAAAGGAAGACATTTTCCTAATAGGAAAATGTCTCTAATTTTAATAAATAAATAATTAATTCCTTAATTAATTAATTTCCCAATTAAATATCATATATTTAATCTTAGGGATTTTATTAAAATTAAAATTAATATGAATCCAATTCATATTAAATTTATTTGAACTCTTTCAAATATTTTCTTTCCTAATAGGAAAAGGTCTCTAATTTTAATAAATAATTAATTAATTCCATAATTAATTATTTACCCAATTAAATATCATATATTTAATCTTAGGGGTTTTATTAAAATTAAAATTAATATGAATCTAATTCATATTAAATTTATTTGAACTCTTTCAAATACTTTCTCTCAATAATTAATTTTTTAAATTAATTCAAAAATTATATTATAAAGTTTCATAAACTTTATATTATAATGCATCAATATACATTATACGATTCCCCAAATAAATTGAACACTTTCAATTTACAATTTATACTTAATTGCCTCAAGTCTCTTTACGAGCTACCAGTGGGACCTAATGGACCTACAGATCAGAAGCTCCAACGATACGAGACTAATTTTCCAAACACATTGACCAAGTTTAGTCAACATTCGTTAACAGTGTGTCACTCCACTAAAGACCCACAGATGCACTATTCTCACTGTAGAATATTTCTGTGTCCACGGATATCGACCAAGCAGTAAGTCAATCCTTCACGTGTGTTTGTAACACCAGCTGGGTCAAATTATCGTTTTACCCCTGGGTTACCTCTGGTTTCTTAAGTACCACTGATTCCTCTAATGAACAAGTTGTTTAGAGTCCAACCACTAAACAGGAGTTCCTCTCGGGCCAGGAGAGGACGACGCGCCTTTGTTCAAGCCCCGAAATCAGCCCTTAAGTGAACACACATCTACTTACCCCAGTAGGGGAATGAGTGAATTCCATCTTGTACTGTTATGTTCCCAGCCCCCATTCGGTCTTGCCCCTGAAATGGTAGGATTATTGAGTCGGCGAACTGGCCACTCTCACCCATACAAATCTAAGGACAATCCCTCCTGAAAGGGGTTCATAACAGACTCAAGATTGAGATTGAGTTACCTAGGTCATCCTATTGAAATAGAAACCTAAACTAGTTAACGGTGTTACATCTAGTGGTTACTATTTTGCGGTCCGGTCTTATGCAAACTCATTGCATAGGATACCCCCACCCGCATGTCTCCTACATGGATGCTTTGGATCATTGCATCTGTATCGAATACAAGGTGGGTCGTATCACATAGTGTCACCAGGATAAGGTACCCAGCCTTATCCCTATACTATAAACCTTTTAGGTTGTTACTCGGACACTGATCCCCGTATGTTCCCACATACTAGTCCAAGTTTCATTTAAACAACCTTGGATCTTAGTTTATTGGATTTAGGGTTTATTAATGCAAACTCGATTATTCAATAACCAAATTACTGAATTACTCAGATAACACTTTATTGAGATCGGTTAATTTGTTTCATTTACTATCTACGAGTTTTAGGGCATAAAACCCAACAATCTTCATGGTTGGCCTCTTTTGACTCCCCTTTGATCCAAGCATGGAAATTGGGCTTAAATGTCTTCTTTTTGGGCCTTTTTTCACCAAAATCCATAATTTTGCTCATTGGAACAAAATAATAAAATATATAAGATTTCTTTAATAAAAACACAATTAAAGCACTAGAAAGCCTAATAAATTGGGACTAAAATAACGTCATTTCTGCTCGCTAACAGCTTTGTAAGCGTGCCTCAACTACTTATTGACAATATTATTTTGCAACATTTGTTATATATTTATTGGGTTTTATGTCCTAAAACTCGTGGTTTGTAAACATGAACATATTCTATTATATAATAAAGATGTTATTGAGGTTATTTAGTAAAAGTATTATTGAATAAAGTGAATTACTTGTTATTTAACCTAAATCCAATAAACTAAGAACCTCGGGCTATGGAATGAACACTTGAACTTTATGTAGTGATATAAAAGTAGATCAAGTTCGAGTAATAGCCTAAATGGTCTATAGTATAGGAATAAGGTTGGGTACCTGATAACTCTCCAAAAGGTAGTTATTTAGGCCTCATTTCTATAGGGATTTGTGTGTCTTTTGTGCTTAATAGAGTTGGTTTTAGATATATATTATATGTTCTAACCCATTTGGAAGAATGGAAGCTTTGGAAATTATTTTGTGCAGAATATGCTGCCGGGCGACTTAAGGGAGCAAAATCAGTGCTGGAGCAAAGCTGGGAGCAAAAACTGCCACGTCACAGCTCGTAAGCCAATGTAGCAAACTGAATTCTGTTAAGCTACTCTCGGGTTTATGGAGCAAGGAGAGTCATCCACGTGTCTAGGTCAACCTAATTCAAGCCTCCTATCATTCTATAAAAGGAGATAGCCGCCCAAGTCAAAGGTGTTCCATCCTTGGGAGAAAACACTCCATTCTTGGAAAGTTACTTCCACCTTTGGGAGCCGAATAGAGGAAGATTGGAGACTACCAAGAAGACCATCAATTACAAGCTGTTCAAGGGAATTAATCTTTTCTTGTATTACCTTGTAGTTATGGATATGCTTACTCAGATTGTAACGTGAGTTTCCATGCATCTTATGAACTAAGTAGCTTTAGGCGTTGGTTAGGAAACAATGTGATTGTCGTGCTTCATTTCTAGTAATAAATATTGATTCTATGCATCTTGATTAATTGTTGTGCTCATTTATATTTTGTGTCCGTCTGGCCAGCCGGTGTGAATACCTCTCTCTAGTTTCAGGGATGATTTAGGGAGTGTGTGACGATTAATCATACTAGATCATTGTGTATTGGTGAACGCCAATGACTGAGCTAGGGATAGCCAGTTGCCTAGTGCTTGATCGGTAGTACTTCATTGGGGTTGAAACACATTCCAAAAAATCCGGAGTTCCGGGAGGAATCTACTAATAAGACTGCGAGAGTTTTGCATGATCAATAATATTGCTAGAGCATCTTTCAAAACAATTACTAAATCCTGACCAGCACCTATTCCTAATCTGTCTGCCTATTTGTTTACTTTATGTTCTGTCATTTCTTTTGCTTCAGCATTCCTATAAAAACCAATCATTTTTACCACCTTTGAAACCATTGAAAAGTTATACAAAGTAGATAAAGTGGAAGCTAGTTCAGACCTTGGATTCGATAATACTTATTACTTGCTGCGGACTGTGTATACTTACACAGAGTTCTAGAGTCCATTGATATCTTATTTCTTATTACATTTTTACTCACTCTAGGAACCCAACAGTACCTTATCCTGGAGACACTATGAGACGCGACCCACTTTGTATTTGGTACAAACGAAGTGATCCTAAATCGTTCATGTGAAAACATGTGAGTGGGGGCGTCCTATGCAATGAGTTTGCATAAGACCAGAACCAAGAAATAAGTCACTTTTACTTTATAACGCCGTTTACTGTTGAAACTGACTTATTTAGTGCGATGACCTAAGTAACTCGATCTTAATCTTGAGCTAACTATGAACTCCTGTTTATTCGGGATTATCCTTTGATTTTCATGGGTAGAGTGGCTCACCATCGCCAACTCAATAAACCTACCATTTTGGGGATGAGATCGAGTAGATAGCTGGGGACATAGTCCTACAAGACAGAATTCACTCATGTCCCTTCTAGGGATAGTAGATAGGTTGTTCTCTTAAGTGCAGACTCTAGGGCTTGAAAAAAGTGATCTCGTCCTCTCATTGACGGAGAGGGATTATGTTTGTTGGTTGAACCACAAACCAATTGTTCATTAGAGGATCAGTGGGACTTACGAAACTAGAAGTAACTTCAGGGGTAAAATAGACTTTTGACCTGCTGTAGTTACGAACTGTTGGGTTTTATGCCCTAAAACTCGTGGATAATAAATGTAACATTTGACAGAACATTAATAAAATGATATTTGATGTATTTTTCACTTATTATTGTTAGTATTGTATTTATCTTGCCTAAATAACCCTAATCCAATAAACTAAACAGCCTAGGCTGTTAGTATGAAACTTGAACTGTATGTGGGGACATACGGGTATCACTATTCAAGTTACAGCCTAAAGGGTCTATAGTATAAGGATAAGGTTGGGTACCTTATCTTGGTGACACTATGGATACGACCCGCTTTGTATTTTGATACAAACGCAATGATCCAACGCGTTCGTGTAGGGGACACGTGAGTGTGGGTATCCTATGCAATGAGTTTGCATAAGACCAGACCGCAAAATAGTAAACCACTAGCTCTAACACCATTGACTAGTTAGGTTTCTATTTCACTAGAATGACCAGGCAACTTAGTCTCAATCCTATTCACGAGGGATTGTTCTTCGATTTGTATGGGTGAGAGTGGCCTTCACGCCGACTCAATAAGCCTACCATTTTGGGGAGAAGAGCGAGCGGGGAGCTGGGAACATAATCACACAAGAAGAAATTCACTCCTTCCCAACTTTAGGGTAAGTATATTTATGTTCCCTTAAGTGGTGTCTTCGGGTCTTGAACAAAAAACCCTACCCTCTCTATGGCACGAGAGGGACTTTTGTTTGTTGGTTGGATGTTAAACACGTTGTTCATTAGAGGAGCACTAGAGACTTAAGGATGTAGAGGTAACTTAGGGGTAAAACGATAATTTGACCCAGGTGGTGTTACGCACACACGTGAAGGACTGACTTGCTGTTATTGGTCAATATCCGTGGACACAGAAATATATCTGAAGTGAGAAGAGTGCAACTGTGGTTCTATAGTGGAGTGAACCACAGTTAACAAATATTGATTAATTTGGTTAATGAGTTTAGCCAATTAATCTCATATCGTTGGAGCTTCTGATCTATAGGTCCATTAGGTCCCACCGGTAGCTCATTTAGGGTGATGGGGTAAAAATTTCTAAGGGAAATAACATAATGCATAAAGATACATTATAAAATAAAGTTTATAATTTTATTAAACTTTATAAATTTATTTTGAATATTGATTCAAAATTAATTTAAGGGAGAATTGAATATTCGAAGGGGTTCAAATATTAAGTTTAAAATATGAATTGGATTCATATTAATACTATAGTTTAAAATTAATGTGCGTTAGATGCACATTAAAACTATAGGTTAAATGAGAGAAATATAATTGAATATGTGATATTCAATTTAATAATTAATTAGTTTGAATATTAATTAATTATTTGTTTGAATTTTATTCAATTAAATTGGATTTAATTAAATTGTATTAAAACTAAGGTTATGTGGGGAATATTTATATAAATGTGATTTATATAAATAATATGATTAAAATAAATTGTTGATTTAATTATTTAATATAATAATTATTAATAAATAGTTATTTATTAATTTTTATTAATTATTTTCAATTATCAGTTAGGTTAACTGATAATTCGTGGTCTTCCCTCAATAACCGTATAGTACACGTTAGTGGGAGTTTTTTGAGGCGATGGTTATCATTCTTAATCTCTCACGCAACCACTCTCGCTCAAGCTCCCTCTCTTTCTCTGCATCTCATAGAAAAATTCTCCAATTCCCTTGAGAAGAAAATTGCTCCCACAAAGCAACCTCATCTATAACCCTTAGAGATTACCGGCTGAACGCACCTTTGTGGTTGTGTTCGTGGTGTTGTTCACATATTGTTGGGGCTTTTCAAGAGAAGTTGTTGTTGTCTTTCTGCAAAAGGATCCCAAGAAGTTGGTGGTATCGGTCAAGAACGTCATCATCAGTAAGTTCCCTTTTATCCTAACTATCCTTTAGTAAAACCATGATTAGACCTAGGTTTTACAATAAAATACAACATGTTTATAACTTTCTTTACAACAGTTTTTTTTTGCATGAAATAATTATTGTAATGTTTGTCATCGTACGAGTATTCTAAGCATGATTAAATTGGGCTTGGTTCTCTGATATGCTTCTGCTGCGTAAGGGATTTTAACCCAACACGAACAACCTATGAAGGGTCAACTTACTAATCATGGTTGTATCGGGTGGACAGAAATATATCTACAGTGAGGGGAGTGCAACTATCGGACTATAGTGGAGTGTCCCGGTAGTTAACGAATGTAGGTTAACTAGGTTAATGAGATTAACCGATTAATCTCGAGTCGTTGGAGCCCATGATCTGTAGGTTCATTAGGTCCCCCTTCTAGCTCATAAGGACTAAACCTTAGAACAACGTGATGGAAGAATTTGAATTGTTCAAATTCAATTTAAGGGAGATACCGTTATTTATATAATGGTTTAGGGTTTAGGGTTTAGGGTTATAATGGTTTAATTATGGATTAAACTATTTTACGAGAGAGTTGGTAATATGTAATATGATTTAAATATTGCAATTATGTATTCGATACATATTTCGATTTTGATATTAACAGGGATTCATGTTCGAAAAAACCGGGCAAATGAAGAAGGTCGGGATTGGTGCATTATTCATTTTGATATAAGATATTAAAATAAAATATAATTAATTAAATTGATTTAATTAATTATTTATTAAAAATAATTTCATTTCAGATTTAATTAATTTAAATGAAATTAATTTTTGCATGAATTGAATTTTTGAAATTCAATTAATTGAAGAGGTAAATTATGTGTACTTGACACATGAGCTCCATGACTAATCCCACTTGAATTTTGTGTCTTCTTCTTGAGCTTTGATGTTGGCACTAATCCATGACATGGGTGTTGTGTTGACTTCCGCAAGTGCACGGGTCGTCACAAGTAATATAAAATGGAAGAATTCCGAGTATCAAATCCACAGGGAGGCGAAGCGAAAATTAAGCAAGCGAAAGATTCTTGAACACTAAAAATACTTGGGCGAAATAATATTTAGGGACCCAAAACATGAAATCAAAGAGAATTTAAAAATTAAAGCAATTAAAGAAATCAATTTGATCAATCAAGAAAAGCAAAATATGGAGAAAGAGTGTTTAATGGGAAGTGGGGTCTTGAAAATAAATTATTAGCTAAACATTTATTATAATTATCCTATCTCATTGCCCAACTAATTATAATCCTAGAATCTCCGTTAATCACTTAGGTTCTCCTATCGGTCTCCCTAATTGTAATTAATTCATTTTAACAATCTAAGTGTCCTTAGCGCCATTAAAATTCATTAATTATTATGCTCTGATTCATTTTAGGAATCTAAGTTTAATCAACGAATCCCGTTGTCACGACGGGAAATTAAACTAGTTGCATGGATTATGATCTATCCTAACTTCTCTCCGTCGAGTTTCCATTAAGAATCAGATCAATACACAATTGGCCAGATTGCATAGAGCATTAAGCACATCCATACAACTAATTAGGAAAAAGGGCAAGAGACAAGCAATTATAACAACATTTTGACTATAATTTCATTTCAAGACCCGAAATTGAGGTTTAGCTATACATAGCTAAAATATTCACAAAATTTACAATGGAAATCATAAATAAGAGCACAGTAAAAGGGAAGGAATTGACCGTCGAAGACCCCGTCGCTGGCACTTGGAGTCCCTCCGAGCTCACCTCGAGCCTCCTAGAGTGCTCCCCAAAATTCCCCAAAAATTTCCCACTAAAGAACTCTAAAAAAGGCTAGAAAGCCTTGAGAGAGGCTCCAAAGGAGCCAAAGGGAGGAAAGAATGAAGGAAAGGATGCTTGATTGATGAATAAAAAAGGCTCCAAGGGGCGCTTTATATAGGCCCGGAAATGGGGTAGCGTCGCGACGCTGTGACGTCACTGAACTTGCCGGCTAAGAAATGGACAGCGTCGCGACGCTGTCCTCACAGCGTCTCGACGCTAGGTGAATTCCAAAACTTTCAGCTACGGTTTTGGGCTTGAATTTGTGCCTCTCTTCATTTCTTTTGGGCCTTATCTTCATAGTTGACCTTCTCGGCTTCCCCCTTGACCCAAGCATGGAAATTGGGCTTAAATGTCTTCTTTTTGGGCATTTTTTCACCAAAATCCATAACTTTGCTCCTTGGGACAAAATAATAAAATATATAAGATTTCTTCAATAAAAAACACAATTAAAGCACTAAAAAGCCTAATAAATTGGGACTAAAATAGCGACATTTCGGCTCGCTATCAATGGGTAGCATCTTGGTCTTTTATAAGAAGAAGAAAGACCGAAGATCATGAGCTAATCTTGCTAAAAATTTCACTCTCTCAAAAACAAAATATTCTCTTCCATTTTTGGTTTACACATTCAAACTCTTATCAAAGTTCATCACTATTGAGAGTCCCACAACTCTTTCTAAGGTCGAAGAATAGTGGGGAAGGCTTCGAATGGTCGTCCACGTTGTCTTCGTGTGAAGAATTCATCCACGGTGTGCCTTGATTAAGCTCCAAAAGGTTGGTATTTATAAAACTCTATTTTTTGTTCTTAATTCATGCATGTTTTCAACTGTAAAATTAATGAAATTGAGAGGCTCTTGATCCAAATTGCTGTACACTCCTTAAATAGACATTGGATGTATTGTTATTTACATGTAATTGTTAGTATCTAGTTAAGGTGTAATCAGTTTGCTAGAGTTACAATTATTATATTAAGCATATTTGCAACAATTTGAAGATAATTAACTGAATTGATGGCTGTAAACTCTTCCACTAATGTTGGTTGTGCTACCATGATGGGAGCGACCATCCTCAAAAGTCATGCTGAAAAACCAGAGAAATTCAAGGGAGAAAATTTCAAGAGGTGGCAACAAAAGATGATTTTCTGCCTCACCACGCTGAACCTTGTTCACATCTTGAAGGAAGAATGTCCAATTACTCCATCAGAAGCTATCACTCCTAAAACTGAAGTTTTCAAGCAAGCGTGGATGCATTCAGACTTCTTGTGCCGCAATTGCATAATAGGTGGTCTTGAAGACACTTTGTATAATGTTTATTGCAATGCCTAGAATACTTCAAGACAATTGTGGGAGACATTAAACAAGAAGTATAAGCTAGAAGATGATGGTACTAAGAAATTCCTTATGAGAAAATTCTTAGACTACAAGATGATTGATACCAAGTTGGTTGTCAATCAGATGGAAGAATTGAAAATTATCATTAGTGATTTGCAAAACGAGGGATTGGACATCAGAGAACCATTCCAAGTTGTTGTTGTGGTTGAGAAGTGATAACACTCATTTATGTGTGTTATTTAGCCTTAAGAACTTAGTTTATTGTGGGGAAAACAAAGACTTAGTGCTTAAACTCTTATCATTTGAGGTCAAATTAGTCAAAAATCAGCAGATCATAATAGAAATATTAAAATATAGAATTTATGCTTAATTGATGTAAAAATAGGATATTTTAGTAAGCATTTGTTAAAGTTTAATGGTTTTGAGCAGGAGTCCAAAAATGCATTCGAAATGCGCCCACATCTGGAAAAGAAAAAAATTGGTAGAGCAAAAGATTAGAAGATATGCACCCACATCTGGAAAGGAAGAAATCTAGCAGAGTATGGGATAGTTAGAAAATGTGGAAAATGCGCTAGATATGCGCCCACAAATTGATAAAGAAATAGGCCCCAACTTACGGAAAAATGCGTCTAAGCAAGGATACACAAAGAAATGTGTCACATTTGCAACCACAACTGGGCAATCCGACAGAATTTAGAGGTTGGTGGGATCTGCAGAAAATCTTCCGAAAATCAAATATTCCGAACCAAATCTCCAAGCATCGTGGGATTACACTCGGAGGGGACTTCTCACACTAATCTCAGCAACAAACCCTACCTTCTAAGGTCTATAAAAGGCTCACACGACCAAGAGAAAAAGGAGCTCAGATTTAGTCTAGGATTTCTTTATGTTTCTGTTTTTTCTCTTCATCTTGTAGCCAATCTGCTCCAAAACTATGCCCTAAGACTGGCCCGAGATGAACTTCTATTTAATGGTTGGACCATAAAAAACTTGTTCATTACAGGAGTCAGTGGTACTTAAGGATTCAGAGGTAACTGATAGATCTTAGAAATAAGAGTTATTGGCTCATTCTTAGGCTTAAAAACTCTATTTTCTTCTATGTTTAGGCTTGAATTGTGCATGAAAATGATGAATATTTGTTGCATCTCTTTGAATGTCAGTAGGCCATACTTATCGAAAATTTGGTGTACAATCTGTTTGTTTTAAGCTAATTTTTGGTTCTTATGCACTCAAGTTGTGCTGTAGCAGCTGAGTTGATAGCAGAAGGTCAAGGGGTTGATTTTTAAAGGTTGCATGTGCTAACTCATGTGGGAGAGCTCATTAATTGAGATGGCAGCCAAGTGTGCTAAATTGTGCTATTTTCACCAATTGGGGAAGATCCGAAATTACTTACATGCTTAATCTATTAGATTATAGAATTATTCTATAATTCTAAGGCCAATGTATCGGTGTTTTCGTTTTAACCCAATTAACAATGAATCAGTCTGATACACTCTTTTGCTGCCAAAGATTTTGATTCCCTCAATTTCCCCTTCGCATGAAATCCCCTCTTTATTGCTTTCCAACTTGAAATAAATAGGAAATAATTACCAACCGCCACTCCTTGTGAACGACTCGACCACTACTACTACAAGTAGTTTAGTGTTCAAAGTTTATAAATTTTATTTGAGTTTGAGCCTCGACAACTCGTCCCTTCAAATTTGCATCCTTGTCGGGGAGTGTAAACAGTTAATTGTTTTCTTTTTATTTTGAGTTTTTAGTTTTTAGTTTAGTTTATATTTCATTTTTTTTTGTTATGGCTGAGAAAGTTAGTCCAGACAGCGAGGTAAGTAAATTAAAATCTTAATTGTCTGAGCTAAAATCTCTCATTTGTTAGTTGGCTGCAGAGCAGAAATCTCCAATTGAAGCGAATTCCATAAGAAGATTTCCAGCGATGTAGAGACAATGTACGCTTGACCAGTTTGGGAACAAGTTCATTCCTTGTTAGAGAGACCACCCAAACAATTATTTCCAGAACGATCAGAGTTTCGACATGCAACAAGAATCAAGTGCAGGTAACTTCTTAGAAATTTTAGTTAAAAATTTAACGAATAGTATTCGAGTTTTGCATAAAGGTCAACTCAAGTTCCAAAAGAAGACCTGTGTTGGGATGTAGCAACTGGGGATCCAAATCGCCCAGTTGGCTGACACTGTCAGTAAGTTGGAAGCTAAAGTGGAAAAATGCCTGTTCGACCTGAGATCTCAAGAAGAGAAGATATATGCGCAGTCACGTTGAGGAGTGGGACAATCTTGAGTTCCAACCCACATATCTCTTCTCCATCTGCTGTAGTTGAAAAAGATAAAGAAGTGAAAAGGCCTGAAAATGAGAAGAAAGACGAACCCAACTTTCCAAAGAAGCCATGGGTACATTTCGATCCTCCTTTAAATTTACATTCTTTTGTTCCTAAAGATCCATTTCCTAGCAGGTTAGCGCTGCAACCTACACCTTCCAAGGAAGAGGAGGAGAAGAACATGCTTGATTTATTCAAGGTGGAGGTCAACATCCCGCTTCTAGACACCGTTAAGCAGATTCCTAAGGTTGGTAAATTTTTAAGAAAATGGTGCTCCAGGAAAGGTAAGCAAGAGGAATGTGAAAATATTTCAGCTGTTTTGAACAAATTACCTAATAGGTGCCTAGATCATGGAATTTACACGTTACCATGCATTTTAGGGGATATGGAGATTGAGCATGTCATGCTAGATTTAGGATCCTCTATAAATGTCATATCTCATGCACTTGTTAGTGAGCTTAATTTTTCCAATATTAAGAAGACACGTAATCTAATTCAATTCGCAGATAGATCCTTAATTAGACCTCTAGGGCTTTGTGAAAACGTCTTGGTTATGGTAGACGAGCTAATATTTCCAGTCGACTTCTTTGTATTATATTTGCATGAAAATGGTTCACCTAATGCCACATCAATAATTTTAGACCATCCATTCATGAAAATGACCAAGGTTAAAATGAATATAGGCAAAAGGATCATTTTAGTCGAGTTTAAAGGTAGAAGAAGTTGTTTTCATTCTGACATGTTAGGGCAACTTAACCCTTCTCTTGCCTATTTTTAATATTTCCCATAAGATACAAGTACAAAGGCACAAGGATTCTGGAGCTAAGATGATCAATGTTCTAGAATGAGAAAATTTAGATCCGAGATGAATTCAAGAGAAACCCTGTCGAGTTCAAGACATTAAACGGATGCTATTGGGAGGCAACCCTAGTTTTTTTTTTTAGATTTTCGTTTCTTTTATTCTTTATTCTCTTAGTTTTTGTTTCTTTTGATTATCTTTCAAATATAACCATTTCTTTCTTTTCATGTGTTTTGTAGCTATATTTTAAAAGGAAGAAAGGATTAGTTAGGCTTCAAAGGAAAAAAAAATCGTGGAATGGGAAAAAACCCGAGAGCCAGCAACGAGACATTGGGCTCTTAGCGTCTCGACGCTAGTTCGGAATCTGGGATTTTGACAGTTCGAGAAAGCAGTTTTTTGAAGCCCTAACTTTGTCTCTCAATTTTTCTTACTTCTCGTTCATTTACCCACCAATTTCTACCCAATTTCTTCCCTATTTCACGAATATTTCACATGTTTAACCATTTTTACCCTAATTTTTAAGTTCCATAATAGGTTATTCGTGGGTATTTCGCGGATTTGGGCGATTTTGAGATGCCTTGGGCGATCTTTCGGTGCTTAAGTTAATTTTTCAGTGATTAGGCCCGTGGGTAACGTATTTTTAGCACCATCTTCTAATTTTAACTTTGTTTTCAAGGTCTAAAGGCGTTTACTTGAGATTAGAGGATGAATGTGCATACTTTGAGCATGTTTATGTAAATTTCTGCTGCTGAAAACTGTATTAGAAGTGTTGTGTAGTTTCTGTTTTTTATCTATTAATCTGATATATTGCTGGTATTTTGTTGGATCTCTATTGTTTGTTGCTAATTTTGATTACAAGGCGGAAGGGCATTAAAGTGTTGGAGTTCTTGGAACCTTTATTGAGCTAAATTCTTAGTTTCCTTGTTTTTAGATTGTTTTTTTTAGATTTTTCTTGTGAGGGAACACCCTTTTTGTTTTAAACCTCTAGTTTGTTCATTTAGGTCCCTTACCTTTTATCCCACCATGAGTGCTAAAGGATCTTGGAGAGCCGCAACTTCTTCTTCCTCTACATCCTTTGATAGATTAAAATTCGTTAGTAGGGACGCAAAAGTGGCTTTCAACACTTCTGTGGTCAGGAGAGGGGTTATAGTTGAAAGAGGTTTGGTTCCTCACGTTGAATCCCAACCAGACCTCACCCATAGTATATTTGAAAGAGGTTGGGGTAGGTTTACTAGCCATCCCTAGGCCATCGTAGTTCCCATTGTTAGGGAGTTTTACACCAACATGGTTGAAGGTTCCACTTATTCCCTTGTTAGGGGTAAAACCATTCCCTTCGACTATGCCTCTATAAACCAATTCTATGGCCTTTCAAACATCGATAGAGATGGATACAATGACTACGCTACTAACCATTTCGATGCCCATCGAATTATTGAACATTTATGTAGGTCAGTGATAGAATGGATAATCAAGCGGGGAGATGCTATTAATTTTAAATCCTCTGATTTGACAGTAGATAAGAGGGCGTGGCACAATTTTCTTTGTGCTAAGATTATGCATGTGTCACATATGAGTGATGTGACTAAGGAGAGTGTGACTCTGTTATTTGCTATCGCGACCGGACGTTTAGTTGACATAGGGAAAATGATTTATAATTTCATGTGCCGCATTCACAGAGGTACTACTATTGTAGGGCTAGGGCACCCTTTGTTGGGTTTTATGCCATAAAACTCGTAGATAGTAAATGTAACATTTGACGACTATTTATAAATAAAGAGTTATTTCCTTTCAATAAAGCGTTATTGAGTTTATAATGATTAATATTGCCTAAATAACCACAAATCCAATAAACTAGGAACCCCAGGCTGTGTTATGAAAACTTGAACTTTATGTAGTGACATAAAAGTGGATCAAGTTCAAGTAATAGCCTAAACAGTCTATACTATAGGGATAAGGCTGGGTACTTTATCCTAGGAAAACTATGTGAAGCGACCCACTTTGTATATAGTGCAAACGATGTGATCCTGAATCGTTCATGTAGAGACATGCGAGTGGGGGCTTCCTATGCAAATGAGTTTGCATAAGACCAGGACCAAGAAATATATCATTCTTGCTTTATAATGTCGTTTACTAACAAGACTGACTATTTCATGTGATTACCAAGGTAACTCAATGTCACACCCCGCCCAAGATTACCTTATCGAACCTAGGACGTGGCGTGCAGACATTGGATCCCAACTAAACTGTGAAATCCATTGTCAAACTTAGTAAAACAAAACTCATTTTCTTTAAAAAACCATGAGGTGGCTAGCAAAACTTTACTAAATAAAACATAAAAATTTCAGCAGAGTTTCCCCTGAAATTTGGATATAAAACACACCTACAATTGCAAACACACTCTCAAATGATTTATTTAAAATCCAACACTACTACCAATACTTCATAATCACAAATCAGTTCAGAAACCCATAACCACAGCACAACCACAAACCAAGGCCACAATGGGAAACATAAGTCCCCAATTAAAAACACAATATAAATTTAAATGGTACAACTTCCAAAATGATGCTAGCCACTCTAGTTGTAAAAATAAAACATCAACATTATATTTACATGCAAACTGATGTATAATCTAAATGAGACTAGTGGCAGACCTTGACCTCAATAGGCTCGTTGGAAACTCAAATGCTACCTGGTAAAAAAATTTAGGAAAAGAGTGAGCTAAAAAGCTCAATGAGTGGTAGAAGTTTATAAGAAAATAAATTTAAGGAGACTAATAACATAAACAATCATAAAAAGGTAATTAACAAGAATTTAGAATAAGCTTTTGAAAGAAACCGTGAAAACAATTGTAACCTCTATTGCAAGTACACAAAGTTAAAGTATTTTATACCATGAGAATCTTTTAAACGTAAACTTTAACACATATTTGCGTGGCTAGGAAATCCATCACCAAACATGTACCCAAAAACTGGTCATACTAGTGCAGAGTAGTCTCAATACGCATGGTAGAGCAAAACTAGTCATACTATGCATAGGCCGAATCCCCATGCATAAAAGAGCAACTGGTCATACTATGGATCGAGTAATCTCAAGATAAATAACAGAGAAAATCCTGGTCATACTATGTACCAAGTAATCTCAAGGTACATAGTAGAGCAACTAGTCATACGCACGCAGAGTAACCCCCAAAAGGGCAAAGCACCCCGACACACGACCCAAAGCCTATGTGTGTGCCGAAGTGGGTCCCCAAAGACCTCATATATCATAACTACACTACGGAAACACATTCACGTAAGTGTATTGGGAAATCACTGTGGGTACATCATCCAGTGGTTTGAAAAACATTTGTATCTTGTAAACTAAGTTCACAAACCACGCAAAAGCCATAACATTTCAAATCAAGTTCTCGTGACTAAAAATCATAACCCAATGATCATTTTTTATAATTGAATTTACCATATGCAAGGTTTGGCTTACATAAATTCAAAAATCCATGTACTCAACCAACATCATGAAGTCACTTTTAAAACTCCCAATATATGAATTTATCTCAAACAATTTGAACTTCTGCCATTTGGCTAAAATCGAGAGATATCTAGAAATTCTCCTTTGATACTCAAATAATAACAAAGTAAATCGATATAGCTAAAATCGTACGTAAGTACAAATCTTTTTCAATTCCATGGTACTAAATTACATTTTCAATTGAAAAACATAAGTCATTTCTCACCATTTCAATTCATTGCTATAAATAGTACATGAACTCATGGAATAAACATAAAACATTTGAAATCTCCATAATTGCCAAGTATCCAAATTTTTCATAGGAACACTAATTACTATTCATTTCAAATTTCACTAATGAGTAAAATAGTAGAAAATTCAGTAAAGTAACCACTCACAAACAGTATTGATGAGGCTTCCATCTCGTAATTAGTCAACCCGATCTCTACTTGTCCTGGAATTAATTGGACATAATATGAGTAGTTTCTTAATTACACTCAAAACATCATACCCGTTAATAGTTCCAAAGATTCAAGCCAAATTCAATACCCAATAGGATTCTCTCCCCTCCTTAACTCCTATGTACCCCCATTGTACTTTTCAACAATAAAATATTATTCCAACTTTTCCAATTCTTTACTTTTCATCTTCTTCTTCATTTCCTTTTTCCAATTATTGCTCTTTTTTTCCATTTTCATCCTTTCATTCTAACACTTCCATTCTTTCGAGTTTTCCCCATATCAACATAAATAAATCACAATTGTTAAGGTAAAGAACTTCATTCACGTAATTGAAAGAGGATGCAAAAATCCACAAAGACCCATTCTCTTTATTTCCACAAAGACATACTTTCCCTATTGTTAATTGAAATTTAAAAGAACAAGAACAACCAATTTGTGTCACCAATTCCAATTCCTTAGTTTGCCCTATTTTTCCATTTCTTTATTTTTCATTCTCACCAACAAATTTGGATTTTCTAGTTCCTTTGCTTCCTTTTGCATGAATCAACCCCAAACAAAGAATACCCATAAAGATCTATGTAATTTCTTGAACCAAAGAAAGAACCCATAATATTTTTGACCATAAGGAGAAGAACCCATAATATTTTTGACCATAAGGAGAAGAACCCATGAACTATAATCTAGGTTTTCCATTTTTCCAAGCTATTTTCAAGAGAAAGATGACTTACCAAGTTGAATCCTTGCTTAAGAGCTTCTTTAAACCGTTTTCGGCATTAACCCAAGCTTTTCCGACGAGATTCCGACGAGCCGACGACATCCCATCCTCCTTTCTCCTTCTCTCCTTCTTCCTCTCCTTTATTTTTCCTTTCTCTCTCCCTTTCTCCCTTGCCCGTTGGCTTTCCCTTTCCTTTTTCTTTTCTCTTTTTTTTCTTCTTGTGTGGCTACCATGAAGCCACATTTGTTTTTATTTCCCTTTTTTTTTGTTTTTTTTTTCCTCCAAGCTTCCATGGTAAGCTTTTTCTTCTTTATTTTCTTTTTCTTTCTTTATTTTATTTTATTTTCTCCAAATTTTTTTTTTCAACATGTACAATTTCAATTGGGGGCTTTGCATAGATAGCAAAAATCGGTAAAATAATTGCAAAAATAGCAAAAAAATAAAATTATTTGCAGAAATAGCAAAAAACACGTTAAATTACGAAAATACCCTTAGTATCTCCAATAGTCTATCAGTCCCTATTATTGATAGTCGCTGATAGACTTTGATTAATCGGAGTCTATCAATGATAAATACTGATAGACTTTGATGATAAGTTTCAATTAATCAGAGTCTATTAGTGATAGACACTAATAGACTTTGATTAATCGAAGTCTATCAGTGTGTATCACTGATAGACTTTGATGATCATAATCTATAAGTTTTTATCATGTTTAATTCAAGTCTATCAGTGATAGCCGCTGATAGAAAACAATTTAATTCAAGGATATCACTTTCTATCCATCAGTTTAATTTAAGTCTATCAGTGATAATCACTAATAGAAAACCGTTTAATTTAAGGTTATCAGTTTCTGTCACTGATAGAAATCAATTTAATTCAAGACTATTAGTTTCTATCACTGATAGAAACCAATTTAATTGAAGTTTATCATTTTTTATTAGAAATCAATTTAATTAAAGTCTATTGACTTGTATCACTGATGGAAATTAGTTTAATTCAAATCTATCATTTTCTATCGAGGATAGAAATAAGTTAATTGAAGTCTATCAGTTTCTATCTCGGATAGAAATCAGTTAATTCTCAATTAATTGAAGTCTATCAATGATTGTTACTGATAGAGATCAATTTAATTGAAATCTATCAGTAAAGTACTTTGCTTTGCAATCATCTCGGTAATTAGAAACTCATCCAAAATTATTATACTACAATCATAAATTGAACAAAAAATTTAAGTCTCTTGTGGTAATTAGAACATAAAATCCAAAAATAACCATTACGAACAAGCGACTCTCAATCAACAATATAATTTTTAAAGCCTAGCACACAAGCTCCGTGACCACCACCATAAAATTGCTATTGTTGTATTCTTTGTATTTCATTATCTATCAATTATAGCCCTGATAGACTTCGACCAGTGATAGTCAGTGATAGACTATGATTAACCGGAGTATATCAGTGATATACTTTGATATACCTATACAAACACTCACCAAAATTGCTATTTTTGTATTCTTGGCATTCTTGAATTAAAAAGAAGGCCAACAAGAGCTCAGCTCAATTGACATAAAAGCTCATAACAATAAACTGCACAGAAGAGGGAAAAAAAGCATATTAATCACACAAAAACTCCACTCTCATAAATGCACAAAAAATTTAAAAAACAATTAAAAAAAAAGAAGAAATTGTAATAACTCATTATAAAAAAAAGAAAAAAAAATCATAAAAGTTCATAAATGCACAAACAAAAAAAAAAAAGAAGAAGAAAGCAAAAAAAAAAAAAAAAAAAAAAAGAAAGAAAGAAATGGTATACACTAGAAATGAGGGAAGAAAGGGTAAATTGGAAGGGAGAGAAAGAGAAGGGTAAAATGGGAATATTCTAATTTTTTTGCCATATTTGCAATTCTTTTTACTTGGTGCTAAATTTGCTATTATAGATAATTAATTTGTCACCCACTGCAATTACTCATTTCAATTTCCTTTCCCTTCTTTTCGAAATTACTTAAAGCTTTCTCCTCCAACAAATTATTTCAAAATAAATTAACCTCATATATCCCAAGATGACCAAAAGTGGATCTTACACTCGATCTTAATCCTGAGTTAACTATGAACTCCTATTTTTCGAGATTATCCTTTGATTTTCATGGGTGAGAGTGGCTCATCATCATTGACTCAATAAGCCTACAATTTTGGGGATGAGATCGGGTAGATAGCTGGGGACATAGTCCTACAAGACAGATTTCACTCCTACCCAATTTAGAGATAATAGAGAGGTTTTTCCCTCAAGTGCTGACTCTAGGACATGAACAAACGAATCCCACCCTCTCATTGACCCGACAGGTATCAGTTTTACTGGTCGGACCACAAACCAATTGTACATTAGGGACTCAATGGAGACTTAAGGAACCAGATGTAACTTCAAGGGTAAAACAGACTTTTGACCCAGATGTAGTTATGAACAACCTGTGAAGGGTCAACTTACTAATTATGGTTATATCGGGTGGACAAAAATATATCTACAGGGAGAGGAATTAAAGTAGCGAATAGGTCTAAGCATGTAGCGATTTGGCGTGTTATCCCAAGTTTAGCAAATGGCATGAAAGATCTTGAGTCTAAATATGTGTTTGAAACTAATTTAGGCTTTTCGTAGTTAATCTAGAGCATTCTAATCATCCTTAACTTAAGGAAATCGATTAGTAGTTAATGTGCACGATTAGCCTATTAATCGGTTAGGACTAGTCTCGATGCATTGGTCGGACTTAGTAATTTAGGGAATTAATTTTCTTGATAATCGATGAATGAAATAAATCATACTGAAACCGAACTTCTCTTATTACAATGATCTTCGTAGTTGGATTAACCTGCCCATTCTTATTTTCTGCATTTTATTTTTCCATATTTTATTTTCCTCATTTTTAATCATTTTCTCTAATCTCTCCCCCCCCTTTCGGTTACTTATAAGCATAAAAGAATTTAGAAATAAAACCAAGTATTCCCTATGATCGACCCCGACCACTATTGCTACTGATGTGGAATTTTCCTTACCGCAAGCGCACAGGTCAAGTAATAATAAAGTGTTCGTATAAACGAGTGTCGTCCTCGGGATTGGATTTTTAACTAAATCAAGTATTGTGAACTATCACGCTCAATTTTATTTAGGGAACACAAAGTAGTGAATGAAAGATCAAAAACTAAATCAAAACAAGCAAACAGTGGATATACAATTGAGAAAACACTTAGGGAATTGATTTCGCCAATTTAGTCTAGGATTGATTTTAAGGAATAAGTTATTATGCACAATGGAATTATGAGCCTAAGAACCTTTAATCACAACTACCTCTCCCTAGTATAATTGATTATTATGCAAATTAACCAACTTGATATCCCTATCTAAGTTTATTAACATGCAAGGCAATGAGTTCTTTTGACCAATTCTAAAGTTAATCTAAAAACCGTCACGAAATTAGAAAGTAAACTTTAGTCATGCAATCTTGAGTAAGTCTATGCTAAATCCCCTCTCCCGAGCAAGAATCAACACTTAAATCATCCAACTAATGGCCAATTAATTGAAAGCACTAAATCAAGATTGCATACATAATAACCATTGCACAACTTAAACCATAAATCAATCCATAAATTCAATTGACTGCATCAATCCCTAACCTACAAGTTTAGCTACTCACGATTGGTATTACAAGCTCAACTAAACATGAAAAAGCCATAAAATCTAGCTAGAGAAAAAGGGAAAGGAAAGGAAAAACTCAATGTAGGCCGAGACTGAGCGTCCCCGTCACGATCCCCACGAACAATGGGTTGATTTCCAACTTGCTCCCTTTGCTTCAGCTCCAAAAATGCTCTGTTCTGCTCTGTTTACGGCTCCAAAACGTCCCAAAAGCGAATCCCCCAAAAACCTAGCCGCAGTTTACTTTATAGTTTTTTTCGTCATAGCGTCGAGACGCTGCCTTCAAAACACGCGTTCTGGAAAAGGAAGGCTAGCAGCGTCAAGACGCTAAGGTCGCAGTGTCTCGACGTTGCGACATATGCGCGCCTAATAAAAAAAAGAATGCTAGCGTCGAGACGCTCAAGGGCTAGCGTCTCGACGCTAGCCTGCGGTTGACCCAACTTTGACTTTTTTCCTCTTTGACTCTTTTTCATTCCTTTGCATATTTTCGCATCCCGAGCACCCGATTAACTCCAATATTGCGCTATAGCTCCAATCAACCATTTCCTACAAAATAAACAATTAAGTGCAATAAAATGGCCAAAAAATCATAAAAGACTAGCTAAATTGAATAAGGAAAACTAGCTCGCTATGCTCGCTATCAGCTACAAGTTAGCTTAGTGTTCGTGGAAATATAAATTTATTTGACCCAGAGCCTCAACAACTCTGGCTCGTCAAATTGGCGCCGTTTCCAGGGAGCACAGTGTTTTATTTCTACTCTCTTTTGTGTTTTTCACCTTTTTCTAATTTCTTGTGTTTTAGTTCGTTCTTGCAGGATCCAGTGACAAACCTTCACAAGAGCAAGCCCGATTTCTAGCCAAGAAGCGAGAAAAAGTATTTGGGCATAACGAATATCCAGCAGACACTCAACCAACCATCCTCTGAGATCAAAAGGGTCGAGCGTGCAGTGCCAACCAATTTTTCAGCTCCTAATTATCATCTGCCCCCATGCATCATTATCCTGACGAAGGTAAATTCGAACTTAATGTTGATTTTAGCTTACTCCCTTCCTTTAGTGGTTTTGCAGGAGAAAATCCTTGTCTCCACGAGTTGGACTTCTTCGAGCGTTATTCCGAGTTGGTGAAATGCGATAGACGTATTGAAGACCGGATCAAATTGAGGATTTTTCCTTATTCTCTGAAAGGTGAGGCTAGGGAGTGGTTATATTAGTTACCTTCAAGATCGGTGTCAAAATGGCCCCAATTGAGGTGGCTTTTGGTGGATAAGTACCTTTCGTCTGCACGACAGATTGAGAATTCCCGAGAGATTTGGCATTTTTCCCAAGAGCCTGAGGAGGCGTTGCATGAGTGTTGGGATTGTTTCAACGATTTATGCGCTCGACCTCATTACTCGCTCGAAGTGGAATTCTACATCGAGATCTTCACTGAAGGCTTAACACCATAAGGAAAAAGGATTCTCCTAGGAAATGATGGGGTAAATGGTAAGACACCTAGCTAGGCAAGGGAGTTAATTGCAAATTTGGCAGAGAGTTCTTGGCTCTGTGCAATGTAGAATTTGAATCAAATTTTAGAGCAGAAGACAGATCAAATTGCCACTTCCCTCGATGACGTAGAAAGCCAAATTTCAGAGCGGCAGCAAGAAGGTAAGTTAGAAGAAAATCTTCTCAAGGTCAGTGAAATCGAACTTTCCTTAGATTCTGAGTTTGATTTTTGTAGTTTTTCATGCATGATAAGAGAGATAGAAACTAGAGATGTTGAGTTAGATTCGATACATTCCATGACTACCTCTGTTTCTCCTAAGATTCATAGTTTTGAATTGCATGAATTAGACTTTGTGATTCCAGTAGCTTACCATACTGTTGTTAGGCTTAAATGGCTTTTATTGAGATTGCTTGGGATGACTGATGATTATGTGCTAAAATTTTCTTATGTTGTGCACTCTGTTTGCAAGTTGAATCTGTTGATGCAGGAGCTGATTAAGAAGATGAAGAAAGATCCTCTCAGGACCAAAGTAGATTTTGGTTGAGCACGTGTGAATCCCATCAAGCAATCGACGTTAAAAATTTGTGCTTCTAGGAGGCAGCCCAGTTTTAAAAATAACTTCTATCCCTTTCTCTTTATTTTCATTTCTTTGGTTGTTTATTTGCTTAGTTTCTTTCTTAGTTTATGTTCTTGTTTTTGTTTTGTAGAATCTCCTAAATTGGAAAAGGTGATCATTCTAAGTAGCTCCAGTCACCACTCCAATCGTTGTGCCTAAATTCCGGGGAGGTTTTCTGTTCCCCTATCCTTTTGTGTCCCTTATGTTTGCATGTTTAGACTGTTGGGTTTTATGCCCTAAAACTCGTAGATAGTGAATGTAAGTGTTGACCGGATATTAATGAAATAATATTGATATATATTTTTCATTAATTGTTATTAGTTATTTTATATTTGTCTTTACCTAAAAATAACTGATAACTGCCTGATAACTGCCCAAAAGGTAGTTATTTAGGCCTCATTTATATAAGGATTTGTGTGTCTTTAATGTTTAATAGGGTTGGTTTTAGAGAGATATTACATGATTTAACCCATTTGGAAGAATGGAAGCATTGGAAATTATTTTGTGCAGATTATGCTGCTGAGCGACTGGAGGGAGCAAATTCTATGCTGCAGCAAAACTGGGAACAGAAACTGCCACATCACAGCTCGTAAGCCAACTTTATGAACCGACTTCTGTTGAGTTATTTTCGTGATAAAGGATCAAGGAGAGCCTTACACGTGTCCTAGTTGACCTAATTCAAGCCTCCCATCCTTCTATAAAAGGAAGTAGCCGTCAAAGTCAAATTCATTCCATGTTTTCCCTTGGAAGCCGAATAGTATAGGGAGATTGAAGATTATCAAGAACACCATCATCCACAAGCTGATTAGGGAGTTTACTTTCTTTATTAACTTGTGGTTATGGACATGCATACTCAGATTGTAATTCGTATTCCTATGCCTATTATGAACTAAGTAGCTTAGGGTGTTGGTTAGGAATAATGTGATTATTGTGCTTCATCTCTAGTAATAAATTGACTATCGCATTTTGGTTAATTGTTGTGCTTATTCTTATTTTATGCCCGCCTGGCCAGTCGGTGTGAATAGCTCTCTCTAGTTTCAGGGATGATTTAGAGAGTGTGTGGCAATTATCCACACTACGATCATTGTGTATTGGTAAACGCCAGTGACTGAGCTAGGGATAGCCAGTTGCCTAGGCTTGATCGGTCGCTCTTCATTGGGTTTGAAACATATCCCAAAAGATCCGGAGTTCCAGGAGAAATCCGCTAATAATACTCCGAGAAATGCATGATCAATAATATTGCTAGAGCATATCTTAGAACAATCACTAAAGCCTAACCAGCGCCTGTCTTTAATCTATCTATCTATTTGTTTACGCGTTGTTCTGTCATTTATTTTGCTTCAGCATAATTCTTATAAAACCCAACATTTTTATTATCTTTGAAACCATTAGGAAGTTACACAAAAATAGATAAAGTGGAAACTCATTCAGACCTTGGATTGATAATATTACTTGCTGCAGACTGTGTATACTTGCACAGGAGTTCTAGAGTATTTTATACTATATTTTTACTCACTCTAGGAACCCAACAAGTTTTTGGCTCCGTTGCCGGGGAACTTGAATAAGTTTTTATCTGATCTGTTTTGTGTATGTGTTTTAGTGGTTTGGTGTTAGAACTTTTTGATTGTTTCTTTTGGTTTTGCAGGTGTTATTTTGGTGCATGAGCGATCCGCCTGGGGTACGGTTTGAGCTTGATCCAGAAATTGAAAGGACATTTAGGAACAGAAGGAGGGAGCAGCGCAGAAACCAGATGGAGAACGTGCCGCAACTTTCGCAGGTTCATGAAGGTCCAGCAGCAGCAAACCCCCAGCAGAATCCGTTGCTGCAGCAAAACCCACTGTTTGAGCAAAATGAGCAGCGAAATAATCAGGCTGAGAATCCTATCTTGATAGCGAACAATAGGACCAGAGCCATTCGAGCGTATGCTGTCCCGATGTATAATGAGTTGAATCCAGGGATTGCACGTCCCCAAATCCAAGCAGCGAATTTTGAAATGAAACCGGTAATGTTTCAGATGTTGCAAACCGTGGGGCAATTCCATGGTTTGTCATCTGAAGACCCTCATTTACATCTTAAGTCTTTTCTAGGAGTTAGTGATTCTTTTGTAATTCAAGGAGTGCCTAGAGATGCTCTTAGATTAACTTTGTTCCCGTATTCTCTTAGAGATGGAGCAAAGTCATGGTTAAACTCTTTTGCTCCAGGATCAATTAGGACGTGGGATGAGTTAGCTGAAAAATTCTTGAGTAAATATTTCCCACCTAATAGAAATGCTAAATTAAGGAGTGAAATAGTAGGGTTTAGGCAACTTGAGGATGAGACTTTTAGTGAGGCTTGGGAGAGGTTTAAGGAGCTTTTACGAAAGTGTCCCCACCATGGGTTACCTCATTGCATTCAAATGGAAACATTTTACAATGGTTTAAATGGAGTAACCCAAGGTATGGTCGATGCTTCGGCTGGAGGGGCCCTTTTGGCAAAAACTTTTGATGAAGCCTATGAAATTTTAGAAAGAATATCTATTAATAGTTGTCAGTGGTCGGATGTTAGAGGCACGAATAAGAAGGTTAAGAGTGTATTAGAGGTTGATGGTGTGTCCACCATTAGGGATGATCTTGCTATGATTGCTAACGCTCTTAAGAATGTGACAGTGATTAGTCATTAGCAGCCACCAGCTATGGAGCCTGCAGCAGTGGTGAACCAAGTCACGGACGAAGCATGTGTCTATTGTGGTGAAGACCACAACTACGAGTTTTGCCCCAGCAATCCAGCTTCTGTGTTTTTTGTAGGTAATTAGAGGAACAACCCTTATTCTAACTTCTATAATCCAGGTTGGCGCAACCACCCCAACTTCTCATGGGGAGGTCAAGGAAATAACGTACAAGCGCAACAGAAGATGAACCAGCCGGGATTTGCTAAAGCGCAGGTAATGCCCCAGCAAAATAAGCCGGCTTTGCCCCAGCAAAATTCGGGAAATTCTCTCGAGGCGATGATGAAAGAATTTATGGCTCGCACAGACGCTGCAATTCAAAGTAATCAAGCTTCGATGAGGGCCCTGGAGTTGCAAGTGGGTCAGCTAGCTAATGAGCTCAAGGCAAGGCCTCAAGGGAAACTTCCCTCGGATACTGAACACCCTAGAAGGGATGGTAAGGAGCAGGTAAAGGCAGTTACTCTTAGGAGTGGTAAGCCATTAGAAGAAAGAATTGAGCCTAGTAAAACCCAGATTATAGATAAAAATGGTGATAGGAATAATAATGTTGTTGTCGAGAAAGAGTTGGAGTCTGGTCAGGGTGCTGGAGGCAGCAAAGAAAATGCTGGAGCATCTGGTTCTGTGCCAGATGTAGAACCACCATATGTGCCGCCCCCACCTTATGTACCACCTCTACCTTTTCCACAAAGGCAAAAGCCTAAGAATCAGGATGATCAATTTAAAAAGTTTTTAGAGATTCTTAAGCAGTTGCATATAAATATCCCTTTAGTAGAAGCTATAGAGCAAATGCCTAATTATGTCAAATTTCTTAAGGATATTTTGACTAAAAAGAAAAGGTTAGGTGAATTTGAAACTGTATCTCTTACTGAGGAGTGTAGTGCTATTCTTAAGAATGGGCTACCCCCAAGGCTAAGGATCCAGGGTCATTTACCATACCTGTGTCTATAGGTGGAAAGGAATTAGGTAGAGCACTCTGTGATTTAGGTGCAAGCATTAACCTTATGCCTCTTTCGGTCTATCGGGTATTGGTGAAGCTAGGCCTACCACAGTCACACTCCAATTAGCTGATAGGTCTATCACATATCCAGAGGGTAAAATTGAGGATGTCTTAGTAAAAGTGGATAAATTCATATTTCCTGTTGATTTTATTATTTTAGACTATGAGGCTGATAAAGATGTCCCAATTATTCTAGGTCATCCATTTTTGGCTACTGGTAGAGCATTAATAGATGTTCAAAAAGGAGAATTAACAATGAGAGTCTGTAATGAGGAAGTGAAATTTAATGTGTTTAAGGCCATGAAGTATCCAGACGAGATGGAGGATTGCTCCTTCATCAGGATTCTGGAGAGCACAGTTATTGAGACAGCAATACAGGATTCAACTGATAAGCATTCGGAAAAGCATGGAAAGGTTAGTGTAGAAGATTTTGAATTTTGTTCTTTAGATAAAAAAAAATGAAAAAGAATTGTTTAGGTGTGAGGATGTTTTTGAGTCTTTAGATTTAGATCAAAGAAAGGCTCCCCCAATTAAGCCATCCCTAGTTGAGGCACCCACTTTAGATTTGAAACCTTTACCGGATCATCTAAAGTATGTGTATCTTGGGGAAAGTGAGACGTTGCCCATTATTGTTGCATCAGATTTAATGTCGGAGCATGAGGAGGCCTTAATAAAATTGCTGCAGCAATACCGCAAAGCTATAGGTTGGACATTGGCTGATATTCAGGGGATTAGCCCATCTTTTTGTATGCATAAAATCACTCTAGAGGAGGGATCCTTTAGGAGTATTGAGCAACAAAGAAGGCTTAACCCTGCAATGAAAGAGGTTGTTAAAAAAGAGGTAATTAAATGGTTGGATGCTGGGATCGTTTATCCAATTGCCGATAGCAATTGGGTAAGCCCTGTCCAATGTGTTCCTAAGAAAGGAGGTGTCACTGTGGTGAGCAATAAAGATAATGAGTTGATCCCCACAAGGACAGTAACTGGCTGGAGGTTTTGTATGGATTACAGAAGGCTTAATAAAGCTACCCGAAAGGATCATTTCCCTCTGCCATTTATCGACCAGATGTTGGATCGATTGGCTGGTAAGGCCTATTACTGTTTCTTGGATGGTTATTCTGGGTATAACCAGATTACTATTGCTCCTGAAGATCAAGAAAAAACCACTTTCACCTGCCCTTATGGGACGTTTGCTTTTAGGAGAATGCCTTTTGGCCTTTGCAATGCTCCAGCAACATTTCAGCGGTGTATGTTAGCAAATTTTTCTGATATGATTGAGTCCACTGTTGAGGTCGTTATGGACGATTTTTCAGTTTTTGGAGGATTTTTTCAGAGTTGTTTAGATAATTTAGGTAAGGTGTTAAAAAGATGTGAGGATACCCATCTAGTTCTTAATTGGGAGAAGTGCCACTTCATGGTGAAGGAGGGCATAGTGTTAGGTCATAGGATTTCTAAGAATGGTCTAGAAGTTGATAGAGCAAAAGTTGAGGTTATTGAAAGACTAGAGCCACCGAGTTCAGTGAAGGGAATTCGGAGTTTCTTAGGACATGCTGGATTTTATAGGAGGTTCATAAAGGATTTTTCCAAAATCAGTAAACCTCTTTGTAACTTATTGTGCACTGATCATGTTTTTGACTTTAATGCAAATTGTAGGAAGGCTTTTGAAACATTGAAGGCTGCTTTAATCTCAGCACCCATTCTCTGCGCACCTAATTGGAATTTACCATTCGAGGTAATGTGTGATGCGAGTGATGCTGCGGTAGGTGCGATGCTGGGGCAAAAGCAGAGCAAATTTATTCATCCTATATATTATGCAAGCAAGGTTTTAAATGAAGCACATGTCAACTACACAACTACTGAAAAGGAGCTGTTAGCTGTTGTGTTTGCTTTTGAAAAATTCCGGCCATATTTGGTTGGATCCAAAGTCACGGTGTTCACGGATCATGCAGCAATAAGATATTTAATGTCAAAGAAAGATGCAAAGCCTAGATTAATTCGTTGGATTTTACTATTGCAGGAATTTGACTTGGAGATAAAGGACAAGAAGGGATCAGAGAATGTCATTGCAGATCACTTGTCTCGTCTTGGTCCATCATCATCTTTGCTGGAGCAATCTGCCATTTCCGATTCTTTTCCAGATGAACGGCTTTTTGCTGTTCAGGTAAAGGTAGTCAGGGATGTCCCTTGGTATGCTGATATTGCCAACTTCTTAGTGAAGGGAGTCACCCCTATTGATATGGATTGGAGGCAGAAGAAAAAGTTTAAGCATGATGCAAAATTTTTCTATTGGGATGAGCCATTTATGTATAAGCAATGCTCTGACGGTATTATTCGTAGGTGTGTTTCAGGTGCTGAAGCAAAGGAAATCCTGGAGCAATGTCACTCTTCGCCGTATGGAGGCCATTTCAGTGGTCAGAGGACAGCTATGAGGATTTTGCATTGCGGGTTTTTCTGGCCTACCTTATTTAAGGATGCCCATTGGTTTTACAAGCAATGTGATGCTTGCCAAAGGAGAGGAAACTTGGGACCTAGAGATGAAATGCCTCTTACTTACATTTTAGAAGTTGAATTATTTGATGTATGGGGTATTGACTTTATGGGGCCATTTCCCCCTTCTAATGGCAATGTTTTTATCTTATTGGCAGTTGATTATGTGTCCACATGGTGGAGGCCATTGCATGCTATCAGAGTGATGCCAAGAAAGTAGCAAGGTTTCTTCAATCGCACATCTTTGCGCGGTTTGGGACACCTAGGGCTCTAGTGAGTGATGAGGGTACACATTTTGTTAATAATATCTTAACTAAGCTTTTAGCTAAGTATGGGATTAAGCATAGGATAGCTACCCCTTATCACCCACAAGCGAATGGTCAAGCTGAAATTAGTAATAGGGAAATTAAAGCTATTTTAGAGAAAGTAGTCCATCCATCTAGAAAGGATTGGTCCTTTAGGTTGGATGAGGCTCTTTGGGCTTATAGGACAGCTTATAAGACTCCTCTAGGTATGTCTCCCTATAGGTTAGTGTATGGGAAAGCTTGCCATTTACCATTAGAGCTTGAGCATAAAACATTTTAGGCTTTGAAAAAGTTAAATTTTGATCTGAGTCGTGCAGGAGCAATAAGAATGCTGCAGCTTAATGAGTTAGAAGAATTTCGTCAATTTTCTTACGAAAATGCGAAAATGTATAAGGAAAAGACTAAGCTGTGGCATGACAAAAAAATTAAATCTAAGGAGTTTGTCAAGGGTCAAAAAGTTTTGCTTTATAATTCTAGATTAAAATTATTTCCTGGAAAATTAAAATCTAAATGGTGAGGACCGTTTATTGTGATTGAGGTTTTTTCCAATGGAGCAATTACTTTGCAGGATGAAAAAGATGGGAGAGTGTTCAAGGTGAATGGATAGCGTGTGAAGCATTGTTGGGGTGAGGAGTTTCAGTCGAAATATCCTTCCCTAAGGTTGGTCGATGTTTGAGAGAGCAGGACTTTTGCGGGAGCATTTCACAGAGCAAAATTTTGAGCTCCCAGGATTTGTATTAATTTTATGTTTCGTTGATTTGTTTTTTATTTCGGTTAGGTTAGATTTAATTTTGCATGATTTATTAGATTTTATCTTTTAAGTATTTTTATTATTTTTGGTAGGATAGATTTGATCTATTTTTTATTTAATTTGATTTTATTTTCGGGTTATTTGTTTAGATTATCTTTTAATTATCTTTTAATTAGTTAGATTTTATTAGATTTTATTTTCAGTTATTTTAATTCTAATTAATAGAGATTTTTTCTAATTTATTCGGCTTCTTTTGAGAATAAAAGATTAAATTTGATTTGATCGGATAAATTTGAAAAATTTACTTTTGAAATTCAAATAACATATCCAAGATTCTTCAGGTTGTTGCGGCAAAGATATGGCTGGAGCAAAATATTCCGAATTAAAAGAGTTTTCGTTGGAATTTATTATTTTTACCGTTGGATTTGGTTTTGAATTCTCGCAGGTAAATGTGTGTGCATCATCTGATGAGGCCACGTGTCGCAGAGCAATTATCCGAAGGCTTCAATGATGACAGCACATTGATTTTTACCATGGGCGTTTGGAATCCACGAATTTACCGTTGATAATCTTTGAATTTCAGGTTTGCATTTTTTTAATTACAACGGTAATATTAGTTATTGCAGAGCAAATCTTTTCGGTTAAGATTGAATTTTGCTGGAGCCTTATTTATTCACTACCGCTGGTAAGTTTCTTTCCACTTCGTCTTCTTGATCCCATTTTTGCCGTCTGCATTCTTTTTTTTCCCTTCAATTCTCTGAAAAATTGTTGAGTCCTCCATGGCTAAGACTAGAGCTAGGAAAGAGAGGGAGAGTGAAGAAGAGGAGGTACCGGTCACACCGGAAGTGCAAAAAGGGAAAACTAAGAAAAAAAGAACGCCAGAAGAGAAGGAGGCGAAGCGAAGACGGAGGCAGCAAAGGGCTGCGGAACAAGAAGTCATCCAAGAAACAGAGGCTGTTCAGAATCTTGAGACAGAACCGATAGTTTCTGCTACGGTCCAGGAAGGAAGTACTGAGAAGGAACATGAGACAGAGGTCGAAAGACAAGTCGCAGGTATGCCTGAAAAAGAGAAAACACCAGAACCGGTGCAGGAGGCTCATGTTGAAATCATTATGCCTGAACCGCCCAAGCGCCGCCGCATCAAGAGGAAGGCGGGTCGCGTGAGGGTGATTCGGAACACTCCATCACCTCCGACGTCGGACTCTGAGGAAGAAAAAAGGGAAGCTGAGAATAAGGAAAAAGAAGAAGAGGCAAGAAAGGCAGAAGAAGAGCGTTTGCACAAACAGAGAGAAAGCAAGGGCAAAGGAATTGCCGAAGCATCGGGAGAAATTGAGGAGCCGAGGGCACCATTCATTCGCTTTGTCAACGATCTTGCTCGAGCAAAATACCAGAAGGTGCTGAAACGGGACTTCTTGTTCGAACGAGGATTTGGCAGTGATTTGCCCAGGTTCTTGGAGTCTGGAATAGTGAACCTCGGATGGAGGCAATTTTGTGCGAAACCAGAACCTATCAATTCCAACATTGTTCGAGAATTTTATGCCAATCTTGACGTTAAGAATGATTTTGAGGTTATCGTTCGAGGAGTGCCTGTACAGTGGAGTCCTGAGGCCATTAATGAATTGTTCGATCTCCAGGATTTTCCGCATGCCGTTTTTAATGAGATGGTGGTTGCACCATCTAGTGATCAGCTGAGTGCGGCTGTCCGGGAGGTAGGCATTGAGGGGGCTCAATGGAGGGTGTCGCAGACGCGGAAGCATACGTTTCAAGCTGCTTATTTGAAGAGTGAAGCCAACACTTGGATGGGTTTCATCAGGCTACGCTTGCTGCCGACAACACACGACTCCACAGTATCTCGGGACAGGGTATTGCTTGCCTTTGCCATTCTTCGCTCGATGAGTATTGATGTAGGAAAAATTATTTCTTCTGAGATTGTTGATTGCTGGAAAAAGAAGGTGGGGAAGCTGTTCTTTCCAAACACTATCACAATGTTATGCAGCAGGGCAGGAGTGCCCACAGTTCAAGAAGATATGATCATGACTGATAAGGGAATCATTGACACACCTAATCTGGCGCGGCTTCAGCGTATGCAAGAGGTTCGCCAGGGTGGGCTTGTGTATGGCGTTAATCAGATCCTAGAGCAGCTGTTAGTGTTGGCCAGTAGGTTAGAATTTGCTGAAAGGCAAGCTCAGACCTACTGGTCTTATGCTAAAAGGAGAGATGATGCGCTCAGGGGGGCCTTGCAAACCAATTTCTCAACACCGTATCCGGCCTTTCCAGTGTTTCCCGATGATTTGTTTAATCTTTGGATACCACCCCCGCCTGTTGAACGAGAAGAGGATGTTGATGAGGAGCAGGGTCAGGAAGACTGACTGATGGGATGACCTGGAGCGAGCATTACTTTTGTTTCTCCATTTTTGTTTACTCGCGCATATTGACCCTGCTCACTGTTATAACTGTTTGTCTGGTTTCTTGTTAGTTTTCATTTTTGTGCTTTAAAAATATATCTTTGCTATGTAATTTCTGTTCTTATGTTTTTGAATGAAATTTCTGAATGTTTCTATCCAATGAGCACTGACTAACTCTAACTTAACTATTATCTTCTGAATTTTTGAAGCTTGGACTGATTACGCTTAATTAGATCAAGGTATTCTGATCTCCAGAAACCTTTTGCTTGAGCATTTCTTCTAGCCTGGACTGTTGCTGCGGCAAGAAGATTTTGACGGTAGTATTGACTTATATGATCCACTTTAAGCTTAATCCTAGTCCCATGTTTAGTTTAAAAATTCAGTGAGAAAAATTTAAGTTTGGGGGTATAATTTGCAAAAATTAATGATTCATTGGGGACAATGAATAATTCAAGTTTGGGGGACTTTTTGCTACTCCAATTATTTTTCTCGAGCATTCCTCTCCTTCAAAATTAAAATTTGCTAGGTTATTGAATAACCGGGGACATTTGTGATACCCACAGTTTGTCTTCGCGTCAAAAGATGACCTAGGAAATGTGAAAAAATGAGAAAAAATAAGAAAAATTTGCTGGAAAAAAATTATTTGTTGAAGATTTTGCTGAAAAAATTGACAGAGCAAAAGTTTTGAGGGATGAATGATGATCCAGCAGTTTTCTGTCTTCCAGAACTTAGGTGAGCTTCATCATAAAATGTCGCCATTCTGAGGGGCAAGAGATGGAATAACTAAGGATTTTTTAGCTTTATAATGAGTATTGAGCCTAGTTGGTGATAAGCTTGAGGCGAGGGTATACTGCACCATAAAGTGGGTCATCCCGTGCTTAAGAGCTTATGACTGTAAGGCTGCTTTAAGTGTGATAAATAATGAAATAAACCCCTTTAAAAATATGTTTTGAAATATCTGATAATAGAGCTAGGCTGTGGTGAGTTCTTAGAATTAAGTTGAAAAGTGGTGATTATTTGTCCCTGCTGAAGGAATCATTTTGCTGCAGCAGAGCTTGGTTTTGCAGAGTGCTCAGGTAAAAGTTAAAGGTAGTGTTGGACTGTCTGGTTTGATCAAGCTAATTCTTTGTCTAATGTTTTGAAATTCTTGAAGGAAGGTTGGTTAGTATTGCTCGGGACGCGCAATAGTTCAAGTTTGGGGGTATGATAACTGCCCAAAAGGTAGTTATTTAGGCCTCATTTATATAAGGATTTGTGTGTCTTTAATGTTTAATAGGGTTGGTTTTAGAGAGATATTACATGATTTAACCCATTTGGAAGAATGGAAGCATTGGAAATTATTTTGTGCAGATTATGCTGCTGAGCGACTGGAGGGAGCAAATTCTATGTTGCAGCAAAACTGGGAACAGAAACTGCCACATCACAGCTCGTTAGCCAACTTCATGAACCGACTTCTGTTGAGTTATTTTCGTGATAAAGGATCAAGGAGAGCCTTACACGTGTCCTAGTTGACCTAATTCAAGCCTCCCATCCTTCTATAAAAGGAAGTAGCCGTCAAAGTCAAATGCATTCCATGTTTTCCCTTGGAAGCCGAATAGTATAGGGAGATTGAAGATTATCAAGAACACCATCATCCGCAAGCTGATTAGGGAGTTTACTTTCTTTATTAACTTGTGATTATGGACATGCATACTCAGATTGTAATTCGTATTCCTATGCCTATTATGAACTAAGTAACTTAGGGTGTTGGTTAGGAATAATGTGATTATTGTGCTTCATCTCTAGTAATAAATTGACTATCGCATTTTGGTTAATTGTTGTGCTTATTCTTATTTTATGCCCGCCTGGCCAGCCGGTGTGAATAGCTCTCTCTAGTTTCAGGGATGATTTAGAGAGTGTGTGGGAATTATCCACACTACGATCATTGTGTATTGGTGAACGCCAGTGACTGAGCTAGGGATAGCCGGTTGCCTAGTGCTTGATCGGTCGCTCTTCATTGGGTTTGAAACATATCCCAAAAGATCCGGAGTTTCAGGAGGAATCCGCTAATAATACTGCGAGAAATGCATGATCAATAATATTGCTAGAGCATATCTTAGAACAATCACTAAAGCCTAACCAGCACCTGTCTTTAATCTATCTATCTATTTGTTTACGCGTTGTTCTGTCATTTATTTTGCTTCAGCATAATTCTTATAAAACCCAACATTTTTATTATCTTTGAAACCATTAGGAAGTTACACAAAAATAGATAAAGTGGAAACTCATTCAGACCTTGGATTGATAATATTACTTGCTGCAGACTGTGTATACTTGCACAGGAGTTCTAGAGTATTTTATACTATATTTTTACTCACTCTAGGAACCCAACACTGCCCAAAAGGTAGTTATTTAGGCCTCATTTCTATAAGGATTTGTGTGTCTTTTGTGCTTAAGAGGGTTGGTTTTAGATGGATACTACATGTTTTAACCCATTTGGAAGAAAGGAAGCATTGGAAATTATTTTGTGCAGATTATGCTGCTGAGCGACTGGAGGGAGCAAATTCTGTGCTGCAGCAAAATTGGGAACAGAATTGCCACATCACAGCTCGTTAGCCAACTTCATGAACCGACTTTTGTTGAGTTATTCTCGTGATAAAGGATCAAGGAGAGCCTTACACGTGTCCTAGTTGACCTAATTCAAGCCTCCCATCCTTCTATAAAAGGAAGTAGCCGTCAAAGTCAAAAGGCATTCCATCTTTGTTTGGAAGCCGAGTAGTATAGAGAGATTAGAGATTACCAAGAACACCATCATTCGCAAGTTGATTAAGGGGATTATTATTTTCTTTATTGTCTTGTGATTATGGACATGCCTACTTAGATTGTAATTCATGTTTCCATGTTTATTATGAACTAAGTAGCTTAAGGTGTTGGTTAGGAACATGTAGTTGTTGTGCTTAAACTTTAGTAATATATTGATTATTGCATCTTGGTTAACTGTTGTGCCTATTTACATTTTATGCCCGCCTGGCCAGCCGGTGTGAATATCTCTCTCTAGTTTCAGGGATGATTTAGAGAGTGTGTGGCAATTATCCACACTACAATCATTGTGTATTGGTGAACGCCAGTGACTGAGCTAGGGATAGCCAGTTGCCTAGTGCTTGATCGGTCACACTTCATTGGGGTTGAAACACATTCCAAAAGATCTGGAGTTCCGGGAGGAATCCGCTAATAATACTACGAGAGTTGCATGATCAATAATATTGCTAGAGCATATTTTTAAACAACTATTAAGCCTAACCAGCGTCTGTCTTTAATTTGTCTGTCTATTTGTTTATTCTTTGTTCTGTCTTTTACTTTGCTCCAGCATAATTCTTATAAAACCAAATCATTGTTACCATCTTTGAAACCATTAGAAAGTTACACAAAATAGATAAAGTGGAAGCTAATTCAGGGCTCGGATTGATAATATTACTTGCTGCAGACTGTGTATACTTGCACAAGAATTCTAGAGTCTTTTCATACCATATTTTACTCACTCTAGGAACCCAACAAGTTTTTGGCGCCGTTGTCGGGGAGCTGAATAAGTTTTTATCTGATTTGTTTTGCCTATGTGTTTTAGTGGTTTGGTGCTAGAACTTTTTTATATTTCTTTTATTTTTACAGGTGTGAGCTTGGTGCATGAGCGATCCGCCTGGGGTAAGGTTCGAGCTTGATCCAGAAATTGAAAGAACATTCAGGATAAGAAGGAGAGAGCAGCGCATAAACCAGATGGAGAACGTGTCGCGCCTTCCGGAGGGTCCTAAAGGTCCAGCAGACCCCCAGAATCGTTTGTTGCAGCAAAACCCGCTGTTTGAACAAAATGAGCAGCAAAATAATCAGGCTGAGAATCCTATCTTGATAGCGAACGATAGGACCAGAGCCATTCGAGCGTATGCTGTCCCAATGTTTAATGAGTTGAATCCAGGGATTGCACGTCCCCAAATTCAAGCGGCGAATTTTGAAATGAAACCTGTAATGTTTCAGATGTTGCAAACCGTGGGGCAATTCCATGGTTTGTCATCTGAAGACCCTCATTTACATCTTAAGTCTTTTCTAGGAGTTAGCGATTCTTTTGTAATTCAAGGAGTGCCTAGAGATGCCCTTAGATTAACTTTGTTCCCGTATTCTCTTAGAGATGGAGCAAAGTCATGGTTGAACTCTTTTGCTCCAGGATCAATTAGGACATTGATGTGGAATTTTCCTTACCACAAGGGCACGGGTCAAGTAATAATAAAATGTTCGTATAAACGAGTGTCGTCCTCTGGATTGGATGTTTAAGCAAATCAAGTATTGTGAATTATCTTGCTCAATTTTATTTAGGGAACACAATGTGATGAGTAAATGATATGAAAACTAAATCAAAACAAATAAAAAGTGGAAATTCAATTGGAGGAACACTTAGGGAATTGATTTCACCAATTTAGTCTAGGACTGATTTTAAGGAATAAGTTATTATGCACAATGGAATTATGAGCCTAAGACCCTTTAATCACAACTACCTCTCCCGAGTATAATTGATTCTCATGCAAATTAATCAACTTGATATCCCTATATAAGTTTATTAACAAGCAAGAAAATGAGATCTTTTGACCAATTCCAAAGTTAATCTAAAAACCGTCACGAAATTAGAAAGTAAACTTTAGTCATGCAATATTTAGTAAGTCTAAATCAAATCCCCTCTCCCAAGCTAGATTCAAAACTTAAATCATTCAACTAATGACCAATTAATTGAAAGCATTAAATCAAGATTACAAACATAATAACCATTGCACAACTTAAACCATAAATCAATCCATAAATTCAATTGACTACATCAATCCCTAAGCTACAAGTTTAGCTACTCATGATTGATATTACAAGCTCAACTAAACATGAAAAAGTCATAAAATCTAACTAAAGTGAGGGAAAGAAGAATTAAACTCGTTGTAGGCCGAGATAGAACGTCCCCGTCACGATCCCCACGAACAATGGGTTGATTTCCAACTTGCTTCCTTTTCTTCAGCTCCAATATCCTCTGTTTTTCCTCTGTTTACGGCTCCAAAAAGTCCCCAAATCGAATCCCCCCAAAAACCTAGCCGAAAAGAACCATTTATTCTGATTTTTCGTCGTAGCGTCGAGACGCTGTCAAGACAGTGTCTTGATGCTGCCTCTAAACACGCGTGTTCTGGAAAGGAAATTACACAGCGTTGAGACGCTGACCTTAGCGTCTCGATGCTGTGACCGTTTCGTGCCTATTCAGATAAGGAATGCTAGCGTCGAGACGCTCAAGGGCTAGCGTCTCGACGCTAGTCTGCATTTGACCGAATTTTGACTTTTTTCCTCTTTGACTCTTTTTTCATTCCTTTGCATCTTTTCGCGTCCCGAGCACCCGATTGACTCCACTATTGCATTTTAGCTCCAATCAACCATTTCCTACAACATAAACATTAAAGCACAATAAAATGGCCCAAATATCATAAAAGACTAGCTAAATTAAATAAGTAAAGATAGCTAGCTATGCTCGCTATCAGACATGGGATGAGTTAGCTGAATTTTTTTTGAGTAAATATTTCCCACCTAATAGAAATGCTAAATTAAGGAGTGAAATAGTAGGGTTTAGGCAACTTGAGGATGAGACTTGTAGTGAGACTTAGGAAAGGTTTAAGGAGCTTTTGCGAAAGTGTCCCCACCATGGTTTACCTCATTGTATTCAAATGGAAACATTTTACAATGGTTTAAACGGAGTCACCCAAGGAATGGTTGATGCTTTGGCTGGAGGGGCCCTTTTGGCAAAAAAATTTGATGAAGCCTATGAAATTTTAGAAAGGATATCTATTAATAGTTGTCAGTGGTCAGATATTAGAGGCACGAATAAAAAGGTTAAGAGTGTATTAGAGGTTGATGGTGTGTCCACCATTAGGGACGATCTTGCTATGATTGCTAAGTCTCTTAAGAATGTGACATTGATTAGTCATCAGCAGCCACCAGCTATGGAGCCTACTGCAGTGGTGAACCAAGTGGCAGAGGAAGCATGTGTCTATTGTGGTGAAAATCACAACTACGAGTTTTACCCCAGCAATCCAGCTTCTATGTTTTTTTGTAGGTAATCAGAGGAATAACCCTTACTCTAACTTTTATAATCCAGGTTGGTGCAACCACCCCAACTTCTCATGGGGAGGACAAGGAAGTAATGTGCAAGCACAACAGAAGGTGAACCAGTCGGGATTTGCTAAAGCGCAGGTATTGCCTCAGCAAAATAAGTAGGCTTTGCCCCAGCAAAATTTGGGGAATTCTCTTGAGGCGATGATGAAAGAATTTATGGCTCGTACAGATACCGCAATTCAAAGTAATCAAGCTTCGATGAGAGCCCTGGAATTGCAAGTGGGTCAGCTAGCTAGTGAGCTAAAGGCAAGGCCTTAAGGGAAACTTCCCTCGGATACTGAACACCCTCGAAGGGAAGGTAAGGAGCAGGTAAAAGCGTTAACTCTTAGGAGTGGTAAGCCATTAGAAGAGCCTAGTAAAACCCAGGTTATAGATAAAAATGGTGATAAAAATGTTGTCGTTGAGAAAGAGTTGGAGTCTGGTCAGGGTGCTGGAGGCAGCAATAAAGATGCTGGAGCATCTGGTTCTGTTCCAGATGTGGAACCACCTTATGTGCCGCCCCCACCTTATGTACCACCTCTACCTTTTCCACAAAGGCAAAAGCCTAAGAATCAGGATGGTCAATTTAGGAAATTTTTAGAGATTCTTAAGCAGTTGCACATAAATATCCCTTTAGTAGAAGCTATAGAGCAAATGCCTAATTATGCTAAATTTCTTAAGGATATTTTAGCTAAAAAGAAGAGGTTAGGTGAGTTTGAAACTGTATCTCTTACGGAGGAATGTAGTGCTATTCTGAAGAATGAGCTACCACCCAAGGCTAAGGATCCGGGATCATTTACTATACCTGTATCTATAGGTGGAAAAGAGTTAGGTAGAGCACTCTTTTATTTAGGCCCGAGCATTAACCTATTGCCTCTGTCGGTCTATCGAAAGCTTGGTATAGGTGAAGCTAGGCCTACCACAGTCACACTCCAACTAGCTGATAGGTCTATCACATATCCAGAGGGTAAAATTGAGGATGTCTTAGTAAAAGTGGATAAATTCATATTTCCTGTTGATTTTATTATTTTAGACTATGAGGCTGATAAAGATGTCCCAATAATTCTAGGTCGTCCATTCTTGGCTACTGGTAGGGCGTTAATAGATGTTCAAAAAGGGGAGTTAACAATGAGAGTCTGTAATGAGGAAGTGAAATTTAATGTGTTTAAAGCCATGAAGTATCCAGACGAAATGAAGGATTGCTCCTTCATTAGGATTCTGGAGAGCACAGTTATTGAGACAGCAATACAGGATTCAGCTAGCAAGCTTTCGGAAGAGCCTGGAGAGGTGAGTGTAGAGGATTTGCAAGCTTGTTTTTTAGAAAGAAAAAATGAAAAAGAATTGTTTAGGTGTGAGGATGTTTTTGAGTCTTTAGATTTAGATCAAAGGAAAGCTTCTCCTATTAAGCCATCCCTGATTGAGGCACCTACTTTAGATTTGAAGCCCTTGCCAGATCATCTAAAGTATGTGTATCTTGGGGAAGGAGAGACGTTGCCCATTATTGTTGCGTCAGATTTAATGCCAGAGCATGAGGAGGCCTTAATAAAATTGTTGCAGCAATACTGCAAGGCTATAGGTTGGACGTTGGCTGACATTCAGGGAATTAGCCCATCTTTTTGTATGCACAAAATCACTCTAGAGGAGGGATCCTTTAGGAGTGTTGAGCAACAAAGAAGGCTTAACCCTGCAATGGAAGAGGTTGTTAAAATAGAGGTAATTGAAAGACTAGAACCACCGAATTCAGTGAAGGGAATTCGGAGTTTTTTAGGACATGCTGGATTTTATAGGAGGTTCATAAAGGATTTTTCCAAAATCAGTAAACCTCTGTGTAACTTATTGTGTACTGATCATGTTTTTTACTTTAATGCAAATTGTAGGAAGGCTTTTGAGACATTAAAAGCTGCTTTAGTCTCAGCACCTATTCTTTGTGCACCTAATTGGAATTTATCATTTGAGGTAATGTGTGATGCGAGTGATGCTGCGGTAGGTGCTACGCTGGGGCAAAAGCAGGGCAAATTCATCTATCCTATATATTATGCAAGTAGAGTTTTAAATGAGGCACAAGTCAACTATACAACTACTGAAAAGGAGTTGTTAGCTGTAGTGTTTGCTTTTGAGAAATTTCGGCCATATTTGGTTGGATCCAAAGTCACAGTGTTCACGAATCATGCAGCAATAAGGTATTTAATGACTAAGAAAGATGCAAAGCCTAGACTAATTCGTTGGGTTTTGTTATTGTAGGAGTTCGACTTGGAGATAAAGGACAAGAAGGGATCAGAGAATGTTATTGCAGATCACTTATCTCGTCTTGATCCATCATCATCTTTGCTGGAGCAATCTGCCATTTCAGATTCTTTTCCAGATGAACAACTTTTTGCTCTTGAGGTAAAGGTAGTCAGGGATGTCCCTTGGTATGCTGATATTGCCAACTTTTTGGTAAAGGGAGTCACTTCTATTGACATGGACTGGAGGCAGAAGAAAAAGTTTAAGTGAGCCATTTATGTATAAGCAATGCTCTGATGGTATTATTCGTAGGTGTGTTTCAGGTACTGAAGCAAAGGAAATCCTGGAGCAATGTCACTCTTCGCCGTATGGAGGTCATTTCAGAGGTCAGAGGACAGCTATGAGGATTTTACATTGTGGATTTTTCTGGCCCACCTTATTCAAGGATGCCCATTGGTTCTACAAGCATTGTGATGCTTGCCAAAGGAGAGGAAACTTGGGGCCTAGAGATGAAATGCCTCTTACTTATGTTTTAGAAGTTGAACTATTCGATGTATGGGGTATTGATTTTATGGGGCCATTTCCCCCTTCTAATGGCAATGTTTTTATCTTATTGATAGTTGATTACGTGTCCAAGTGGGTGGAGGCCATTGCATGCCATCAGAGTGATGCCAAGACAGTTGTAAGGTTTCTTCAATTGCACATCTTTGCGCGGTTTGGGACACCTAGAGCTCTAGTGAGTGATGAGGGTACACATTTTGTTAATAATATCTTAACTAAGCTGTTAGCTAAGTATGGGATTAAGCATAGGATAGCTACTCCTTATCACCCACAAACAAATGGTCAAGCTGAAATTAGTAATAGGGAAATAAAATCGATTCTAGAAAAAGTAGTTCATCCATCAAGGAAGGATTGGTCTTTTAGGTTGGATGAGGCTTTTTGGGCTTATAGGACAGCCTATAAGACTCCTCTAGGTATGTCTCCCTATAGGTTAGTATATGGGAAAGCTTGCCATCTGCCATTGGAGCTAGAGCATAAAAAAGTTTTGGGCTTTGAAAAAGTTAAATTTTGATCTAAGTCGTGCAGGAGCAATCAGAATGCTGCAGCTTAATGAATTGGAGGAATTTCGCCAGTTTTCTTATGAAAATGCGAAAATGTATAAAGAAAAGACTAAGTTGTGGCATGACAAGAAAATAAAATCTAAAGAGTTTGTCAAGGGTCAGAAAGTCTTGCTTTATAATTCTAGATTGAAGTTATTTCTTGGGAAACTAAAATCTAAATGGTCAGGACCATTTACTGTGGTTGAGGTTTTCCCCCATGGAACAATTACTTTGCAGGATGAAAAAGATGGGAGAGTGTTCAAGGTGAATGGACAGCGTGTGAAGCATTATTGGGGTGAGGAGTTTCAGTCGAAATATCCTTCCCTGAAGTTGGTTGATGATTGATAGAGCAAGATTTTTGCGGGAGCATTTCACAGAGCAAAATTTTGAGCTCCCAGTGTTTGTATTGATTTTATTTTTCGCTTATTTTTTTTTTAATTTTGATAGGTTAGATTTAATTTTGCATGATTTATTAGATTTTATCTTTAAGTATTTTTATTATTTTTGGTAGTTCAGATTTTATATGTTTTGTTTTGAATTTGATTTGATTTTCGGGTTATTTATTTGGATTATCTTTGAATTATCTGTGAATTAATTAAATTATTAGATTTTATTAGATTTTATTCATTTGAATTTTGTTTAGTTAATACAAATTTTCTCTAAGTTAATTCGGCTTCAAGAAAAATTTGATTTGATTTGATTGGTTATTTTTGAATTTAGAAGATTTGGTTTCTATTTTGAAATTTGAATTCTGTATCCAAGATTCTTCAGGTTCAGAAGATTGTTGCGGCAAAGGTCTGGCTGGAGCATTTCGTCCGAGAAAAAAAAGATTTTATTGTGAGTTAATTATTTTTACCGTTGGGATTTTTGAATTTCTGTGAGCAGGTAAATTTCCGAGATGCTGCCACATGTCACACAGGGATTATCCAATGGTTTAGCCGTTGACAGCGTGCAGTTATTTACCATGGTTAATTAAAATTCAAAGATTTTACCGTTGGGAATTTGATTTGAAAATTAAAAGTGAACGGTAAACCCATTTAATACGGAGCAAAATCTTTTAGTTATGATTTGATTTGCTGCAGCTATTTATTCAAGAACCTTCGGTAAGTTCTTCCCACTTCATCTTCTTGATTCATCCCTTGCCATTTGCATTTTTCTTTTGTTCTCTATGTGCGCTATAGAATTCCGTCTGAAACTCTTCGATGGCTAAGAAGAGAGCGAGAAAAGAGAGAGATAACGAGAAAGAGGAGGTACCCATTACCCCCGAGGTTCAGAAAGCGAAAACGAAAAAGAAGAGGACGCCGAAGGAAAAAAAAGCGAAGAGAAGGAGGAGGCAGCAAAGGGCTGCAGATCAAGAAGAGGTCCAGGAGGCAGTAGATGAGGTTGCTGCCATAGTAGTTGAAGAAGACCCGAAAGAACCAAAATAACAGAACCTAGAACAGGCTGAGCAGAGAGTTGCGGGTACAGAGTGTTGGGTTTTATGCCCTAAAACTCGTAGATAGTGAATGTAACCGTTGACCGGATATTAATGAAATAATATTGATATATTTTTCCATTAATTGTTATTAGTTATTGTATATATGTCTTTGCCTAATAATAACCCTAATCCAATAAACTAGACATCCAAGGCTGTAATATGAGTCTTGAACTATATGTAGCGACATATGGGATCATTGTTCAAGAAACAACCTAAAGGGTCTATAGTATAGGGATAAGACTGGGTGCCTTATCCTGGTGACAGTATGGATACGACCCACTTTGTATTTGATACAAACGCTGCGATCCAACGCGTTCGTGTAGGAGACATGCGAGTGGGGGTATCCTATGCAATGAGTTTGCATTAGACCGGACCGCGAAATAGTCACCACTGGTTATAACACCGTTAACTAGTTGGTTTTCTATTTCACTAGGACGACCTAGACAACTTAGTCTTAATCCTGAGTTGATTATGGACTCCTGCTCATGAGAGACTGTCCTTTGATTTGTATGGGTGAGAGTGGCCAATACATCGACTCAATAAGCCTACCACTTTGGGGACAAGACCGAATGGGGAGCTGGGAACATAATCGTACAAGATGAAATTCACTCCTTCCCGACTTTAGGGAAGCATATGAGTGTTCCCTTAAGTGGTTACTCCGAGTCTTGAACAAAAGACCCTACCCTCTCAATGGCACGAGAGAGTTTTCTGTTTGATGGTTGGACCACAAACAGGTTGTTCATTAGAGGAGAACTGATACTTAAGGAAATAGAAGTAACCCAGGGGTAAAACGGTAATTTGACCCAGCTGGTGTTACGGACACTCGTGAAGGACTAACTAGTCGATATTGGTCTAGATCCGTGGACACAGAAAATATGTCTGCAGTGAGAAGAGTGCAACTGTGAGTCTATAGTGGAATGTACACACAGTTAACGAATATTGATTAATGTGGTTAATGAGTTTGACCAATTAATCTCACATCGTTGGAGCTTCTGATCTGCAAGTCCATTAGGTCCCACTGGTAGCTCATAAAGTAATTTGAGGCAACTAAGTAATAAATGTAAATTGAAAATGTTCAATTTACTAAGGGAAACAAATATAATATATATTGATATATTATTATGAGAGAAATTAATATTTGAAGAAATTCAAATATAAATTTATGGAAGTTTGAAAGAGTTCAAATAATGAATTAATTAATTTAAGGCCTAAAATGTGTTTGGGCAAATTAATTAATTCTAGGCCGGAAATTAAATATGTGATATTTAATTGGTGGTTAATTAATTAAAGAATTCATTAACTGGGAATTAATCAATTATGGAAATAATTAATCACTTAAGGAAGTGATTAATCATTTATGGAAATGATCTAATCACTTATGGAAGTAATTAGTCATTTACGGAAAAGATTAATCAATTGTGGAATTGATTGTTCATGATTGATTAAATAAGGAATAAGATTGAATCAATTTTGGAAAAGATTGATTTAATTGAATATTTTATTAATGGTCTCTCTTCTATAAATAGAACACTAGACCTAATTGGTCCCAGACACTTGACACTTTGCTCTTGCTCTTAGACTCTCAAGACACGACCTAAAATTCTCTCTAGCCTCCCTCTTAGAGAAAGACTCCCACAAGTCTTTTGCCTCCTAGACTTAGAGACATACTGGTGTAACCTCTGTGGTTATTGTGTCAATCAAGAAGAAAAATTCCAACGATTAAGAGGCGAGGAGGTTGCTGCGTTTTCGTTCGTTTGAGCGTTGTTGGCGAAGAATGGTCAAGTCTACAACGAAGGTATGTGACGGTTCTTCCCCTTTTCTTTAGAAAAGCATGAAAATAAATTTAGATTTATTTTTAAGCATGTTTAAACTGAATTTCCAGCAACTTTAAAGAGAGTTTAAAGTATGTTTGAGTTTTTGTAACGGTATTTTAATGCCATTTAATATACGGCGTAAGGTCCAATCGATGCGCTTCCACTGCGTGGGGACTTTTATCCCCTTCAATTGGTATCAGAGCCATCGCTGTCCCTATTAATTAATATTAAAAGTTGCGATAGGCTCTAATAGGTGGGATTTATGCAGAATGTATGTTCGGTTTTCGTTGAACTATTTGGGTTAATTTTATGGCCATAGATTTTATTTTTATGTCATTTTGATCATGTAAGGCTCAGTGTTTCGGGTATTTTATGTAAATCGAGTCCTTGTAAGTCCATGTCAAGATTTAGGGTTGTTATCGATGGAGATCGAGATGATTTTGGGCGAAAATCATGAAAAACGGCGCTGGAAATCAGAAAAACAGAGTGCAGAACAGAGGAATCGACGATTTAGGGTTTGCTGGAAAATTTCCCGGCCGGGATCCTGACCGAGATCCCGACCGGGATCGAGACCGGGAAATTCCCGGTCGGGATCCTGACCGGGAAATCGGTCTGGTTCGGTTTATTTTGTTGGATCAGCCCGATTTTCTGTGTTATTGGCTCGGTTCAGCCAATTTTTGGCATGGTTCGTGATTTTGGAGGCCGGTTCGAGGTGGTTCGGGGTGGTTCGTGATGTCTAGACAAAATTCCGGAGCTGTACAAGGATTTTTAGGATAGAATTTAGCTAAATTAATCTAATTTAATTCTTTATTTTATCCTAGGGGCCAAAATTAACCGGTTCAATTGTTATTTATATGCTTTATGTATGTCATATAGAATATTTAATCCCACCTTAGGTATTAAACATGCTCATGCATTTTTTTATATATTATAAATTGTTATAATGTATATTAATTATATGAAAAAATTGGAAAGCATGAAGTATGTCATTACTTAAATTAAATATAAATAGTTATGTTTAATGTGATGAATGAAGCATGCTTGATTGATTTTCTTGATTGGCTTATAATTGTTATATTAAAAGAAAATCAATATTGCATGAAGCATAAAACATCCATAGTTAATAATATAATTGTTATATTATTCATGCAATTAGTGTGATTTAATTATTTAATTTGAATGAGATTGTTGAATGAATTAAAGCCTAGATTATTGATTATAGGATTAATCATTAAAATTTGAAATAGTTCTTTAATATTAATGATTAGAAACCGTCAATCTATAATCAAGATTTGCATGCAAACATAAGATCATAGGATAAATTGGATTAATTTTAAATTGTTTAAAATTAATTAGACCTAGATCAGTTTCTAATAGGATTAGAATCTTTTCTTACTTAGAATTTAAAATAGTTTTAATTGACTAAGTAGGAAAAACATTGCTATGATTATAAGGGAACTCCACCGGTAATGTTCTGTCTAAGGCTAGGGGTATTTAAGTTGACGGTTTACGAAACACCTCCTACCTGGGAACTGACCTGGAACAACGGAGTTGAATTAATCATAGTTAAATGTTAGCATGCAATGTCACTAGGTTTATTAAAAGTGTTTAATGCACCTAGATCTTTAGAGTAAAGACCTTACATTACTGAGGTTATAAGGGAACTCTCTCGGTAAAGTTCTGTCTAAGGCTGGGGGTATTTAAGTTGACGGTTTACGGAACACCTCCTACCTGGGAACTGACCCGAACATTGAGTTGAATTAACCATAGTAATGTTGACTTGCAATGTTGGGTTTATTAAAAGAAGTTTAATTCACCCAAAAGATTGCAGTTGAATCCTTTCCATAATTGTTATAATAGGATCAGACTTAGATAGATTGACTTAGCTGAATACTATCTAAGTTAAACAACCCTATATTAACCTTAGGACATTTTCAGTGGGAGGAAAGTTACAAAACGAGATTTAAATAAAGTTTTTCTCCTATGTCCCTATATTCACAACGTGAGATTCATGCTCGGCTTCGAGTCGCCTTAGGAGCGGCCTCCCTTCAGAAAGTGTTTGCATGAATCAATATCAAGGTGAATGGGAAAAATGTCTAGAGTAAGTGGGAGCGGGATACGTGTCAACGTATCCCTCGGTCTCCGCCCATAGTTCACACCGTGAGAGTCCTATGATCCGCCTGTAGGTTGTCCTGGCGCAACCATCCCTTCGGAGGGCCTAGTCATAGGATTTGGAACATCGTAAACTCCTGAAAAGGATAGGAGCTCTTAGGCTAATCACCAACAGTTGTCTTTCCCCTCGGTAGCCTATTGGTGCGTGCCTCTTAGATCTGAAAGTGGGAGGGTTACACTTACAAGGATGAGTTAAAAGTGTTAACAAATCCTTGACCGAAAAACGGTGGCTAATGTCTATAGGAATATGAGTTATTCTAGAATTAGAATTAGCTGAGAGGTGTCTCATTTCAAAGGAGGAGTGCCTGATCACCCTTCGGTGGCTGATATTCTAAACCTCTGAAACATCGTTGCAAAACTAAATCGATAGTTTTAGGGTTCTGTGATTGTCTGTTTTGCTAAATTGATTGGATTGTGTGCAATTGTTTGCTTGTATGATGGGTTAAGGCAAAGATAACTAATACGGTCATTGTTTGTTTAAATTTCAACAATGTCTTCCTCAATTGTCTCTCTGCTTAAAAATGAGAAATTAACCGACAAAAATTATGCTACGTGGAAGTCGAACCTGAATACGATTCTTGTTGTCGATGATCTGCGGTTCGTCTTAACGGAGGATTGTCCTCCAGCCCCTGATCGTAATGCATCCCAAGCAGTTAAGGATGCTTATGACTGGTGGACAAAGGCCAATGATAAGACTCGCGTCTATATCCTAGCCAGCTTATCTGAAGTTTTGGCTAAAAGGCATGAGGACATGGTAACAGCGAGGGAGATTATGAACTCTCTCCAGGAGATGTTTAGACAACCGTCCTACCAACTCCACCATGACGCTCTCAAATACGATTATAGCTGCCGCATGAAAGAGGGCACGTCTGTTCGAGAACATGTCCTGGACATGATGGTCCAATTCAACGTGCCAGAAGCAAACGGGGCGGTCATAGATGAACGTAGTCAGGTTGCATTCATCTTAGAATCTCTTTCGAAGAGTTTTCTACAGTTTCGAAGCAATGCAATGATGAATAAAAAAACATCCAACCTGACTAGCCTCCTAAATGAGCTACAACTCTATCAGTCTCTTCTTAAGAACAAGGGACAGATAGAAGGAGAGGCAAATGTTGTTCACTCTAAAAGAAAGTTCGATAAGGGTTCATCCTCTGGAACTAAATCAGTAGCCACTTCTTCAAAGAAAACTCAGAAGAAAAAAGGAAACAAGGGGAAAGCTCCCAGTACTGCTGCTAAAAGCAAGGGAAAAGCCAAAGCTATGGCAGATAAGGGCAAGTGTTTCCACTGCAATGTAGATGGACATTGGAAGAGAAACTGCCCAAAGTACCTTGCTGAGAAAAAGAAGGAAATGGAAGGTAAATTTGATTTACTTGTTTTAGAAACATGTCTGGTAGAACATGATGAGTTTACCTGGATACTTGATTCAGGAGCAACTAATCATGTTTGCTCTTCTTTTCAGGAAAATAGTTCCTTTCGGCAGTTGAACGATGGGGAAATGACACTCAGGGTCGGAACCAGAGAAGTCATTTCAGCTAAAGTAGTGGGAGCTGCGAAGTTATTTTTTAGAAATAGATTCTTACTTTTAGAAAGTTTGTTAATCATTCCCAAGATAAAGAGGAACTTAATTTCTATTTCATGTTTGATTGAACAATCGTATACAGTTACTTTTGATATGAATGAAGCGTTCATTTATAAAAATGGTGTACTTATTTGTTCAGCCAAATTGGAAAATAACTTGTATGTTTTAAGACCAACCGAAAACAAAGCACTTTTAAATCACGAATTATTTAAAACTGCTGATACTCAAAGTAAAAGGCAAAAGATTTTTCCATCAAGTAACAATACTCATCTTTGGCATCTTAGACTTGGTCATATAAACATCGATAGGATCGGTCGTTTGGTAAAGAATGGACTTCTAAGTAAGTCAGAAGATGATTCACTACCACCTTGTGAATCTTGTCTCGAGGGAAAAATGACCAAGAGACCCTTTACTGGAAAAGGTTACAGAGTCAAAGAACCCTTAGAGTTAATACATTCGGATCTATGTGGTCCAATGAATGTAAAAGCTTGAGAAGGGTACGAATATTTCATCTCATTTATAGATGATTATTCAAGATATGGTTACTTGTACCTAATGGGACATAAGTCTGAAGCCCTTGAAAAGTGTAAGGAGTTTAAGGCTGAAGCTGAAAACCTATTAGGTAAATCTATTAAAGTACTTCGATCTGATCGAGGAGGGGAGTATATGGATCAAAGATTCCAGGATTATATGATAGAACATGGAATCCAATCTCAACTCTCAGCCCCTGATACACCTCAGTAGAATGGTGTGTCAAAAAGGAGAAATAGAACCTTGTTAGACATGGTTCAATCAATGATGAGCTATGCTCAATTGCCTAGCTCGTTTTGGGGGTATGCAGTAGAGACTGCAGTATACATCTTGAACAATGTTCCCTCGAAAAGTGTTTCTGAAACACCTTTCGAATTATGGAAGGGACGTAAACCTAGTTTGCATCACTTTCACATCTAGGGTTGTCCAGCACACGTGCTTGTGACAAATCCTAAGAAACTGGAACCTCGTTCAAAACTGTTCCAATTTGTTGGTTACCCTAAAGAAACGAGAGGTGGTTATTTCTACGACCCACAAGAAAATAAGGTGATTGTATCGACAAACGCCACTTTCTTAGAGGAAGACCACATGAGAGATCATAAACCACGCAGCAAAATAATATTAGGAGAAGCAACTGAAGAATCATCAAGAGTTGTTGATGAAGTTGGACCTTCAACAAGGGTTGATGAAGGAACTAGTTCTTTAGATCCATCCCGTCCATCTCAAACGTTGGGAATGCCTCGACGCAGTGGGAGGATTGTATTACAACCTGACCGCTACTTGGGTTTAACTGAAACTCAGGTTGTCATACCTAATGATGGCATTGAGGATCCATTGTCTTATCGACAGGCAATGAATGACGAAGATAAGGATGAATGGGTCAAAGCCATGAACCTGGAAATGGAGTCAATGCACTCCAAATCTGTATGGGAACTTACAGATCTACCAAATGGGGTAAAACCCATAGGGTGCAAATGGATCTATAAGAGAAAAAGAGATGCAGTTGGAAAGGTACAGACCTTCAAAGCTAGACTAGTGGCAAAGGGTTATACCCAAAAGGAAGGGGTTGACTATGAGGAAACCTTTTCTCCTGTAGCCATGTTAAAGTCCATAAGAATTCTCTTATCCATAGCCACATATTATGACTATGAAATATGGCAAATGGACGTCAAGGCTGCCTTTATGAATGGTAATCTTGAAGAGAATATCTTCATGTCTCAACCCGAAGGGTTCATAGCCCAAGGTCAGTAACGAAAGGTTTGTAAGCTCAATCGATCCATTTATGGATTGAAACAAGCGTCCAAATCATGGAACATTAGATTTGATACTGCAATCAAATCTTTTGGCTTTGACCAAAACGTTGATGAGCCTTGTGTGTACAAGAAAGTCAACAAAAGGAAAGTAGCTTTTCTAATACTTTATGTAGACGATATCCTACTCATTGGGAATGATGTAGGATACCTCACTGACATTAAGAAATGGCTAGCAACCCAATTCCAAATGAAAGATCTGGGAGAGGCTCAATATGTTCTGGGAATCCAAATCATTAGGGATCGCAAGAACAAAACGCTAGCTCTGTCTCAAGCAACGTATATTGACAAGATGTTGTCTCGATATTCGATGCAAAACTCCAAGAAGGGACTACTACCCTTCAGACATGGGGTACACCTGTCTAAGGAACAATCTCCTAAGACACCTCAAGAAGTTGAGAATATGAGACACGTTCCCTACGCCTCAGCTGTGGGCAGCTTAATGTATGTTATGCTCTGCACTAGGCCTGACATATGTTATGCAGTGGGAGTAGTCAGTAGGTATCAGTCTAATCCAGGGTTGGACCACTGGGGAGCGGTTAAGAATATCCTCAAGTATCTTCGAAGAACGAGGGACTACATGCTTGTGTATGGAGCTAAGGATTTGATTCTTACTGGATACACTGACTCTGACTTTCAAGCTGATAAGGATTCAAGGAAATCCACATCAGGGTCAGTATTCACCCTCAATGGAGGAGCAGTAGTGTGGAGAAGCATCAAACAAGGATGCATAGCAGACTCAACCATGGAGGCTGAGTATGTAACAGTTTGCGAAGCAGTTAAGGAGGCAGTATGGCTTAGAAAGTTCTATACTGATTTGGAAGTTGTTCCAAATATGAACGTACCCATAACACTATACTGTGACAACAGTGGGGTTGTAGCCAACTCAAAAGAACCTCGAAGCCACAAACGGGGTAAACACATAGAGAGGAAATATCACCTGATACGGGAGATTGTGCAAAGAGGAGATGTGATCATCACTAAGATCGCCTCTGAGCACAACATCGCTGATCCATTTACGAAGGCTCTCACGACTAAAGTGTTTGAGGGTCATCTAGAGGGTCTAGGTCTACGAGATATGTATGCCTTCTAATCTAGGGCAAGTGGGAGAAATGTATAATGGGTATAAGGATGCCCTAGTTCATTGTATTAATATACATGATATTTTTAGCTTTAGATTATTGCATTTACATCCCACTAACTAGTGTTTTAGTTCAAGTGGGAGTTTGTTGGGTTTTATGCCCTAAAACTCGTAGATAGTGAATGTAACCGTTGACCGGATATTAATGAAATAATATTGATATATTTTTCCATTAATTGATATTAGTTATTGTATATACGTCTTTGCCTAATAATAACCCTAATCCAATAAACTAGACATCCAAGGTTGTAATATGAGTCTTGAACTATATGTAGCGACATATGGGATCATTGTTCAAGAAACAGCCTAAAGGGTCTATAGTATAGGGATAAGACTGGGTGCCTTATCCTGGTAACACTATGGATACGACCCACTTTGTATTTGATACAAACGCTGTGATCCAACGCGTTCGTGTAGGAGACATGCGAGTGGGGGTATCCTATGCAATGAGTTTGCATAAAACCGGACCGTGAAATAGTAACCACTGGTTATAACACCGTTAACTAGTTGGTTTTCTATTTCACTAGGACGACCTAGACAACTTAGTCTTAATCCTGAGTTGATTATGGACTCCTGCTCATGAGAGACTGTCCTTTGATTTGTATGGGTGAGAGTGGCCAATACGCCGACTCAATAAGCCTACCACTTTGGGGACAAGACCAAATGGGGAGCTGGGAACATAATCGTACAAGATGGAATTCACTCCTTCCCAACTTTAGGGAAGCAGATGAGTGTTCCCTTAAGTGGTTGCTCCGAGTCTTGAACAAAGAGCCCTACCCTCTCAATGGCACAAGAGGGTTTTCTATTTGATGGTTGGACCACAAACAGGTTGTTCATTAGAGGAGAACTGGTACTTAAGGAAATAGAAGTAACCCAGGGGTAAAACGGTAATTTGACCCAGCTGGTGTTATGGACACTCGTGAAGGACTAACTAGTCGATATTGGTCTAGATCCGTGGACACAGAAACTATGTCTGCAGTGAGAAGAGTGCAACTGTGAGTCAATAGTGGAATGAACACACAGTTAACGAATATTGATTAATGTGGTTAATGAGTTTGACCAATTAATCTCACATCATTGGAGCTTCTGATCTGCAAGTCCATTAGGTCCCACTGGTAGCTCATAAAGTAATTTGAGGCAACTAAGTAATAAATGTAAATTGAAAATGTTCAATTTACTAAGGGAAACAAATATAATATATATTGATATATTATTATGAGAGAAATTAATATTTGAAGAAATTCAAATATAAATTTATGGAAGTTTGAAAGAGTTCAAATAATGAATTAATTAATTTAAGGCCTAAAATGTGTTTGGGCAAATTAATTAATTCTAGGTCGGAAATTAAATATGTGATATTTAATTGGTGGTTAATTAATTAAAGAATTCATTAACCGGGAATTAATCAATTATGGAAATAATTAATCACTTAAGGAAGTGATTAATCATTTATGGAAATGATCTAATCACTTATGGAAGTAATTAGTCATTTATGGAAAAGATTAATCAATTGTGGAATTGATTGATCATGATTGATTAAATAAGGAATAAGATTGAATCAATTTTGGAAAAGATTGATTTAATTGAATATTTTATTCATGGCCTCTCTTCTATAAATAGAACACTAGACCTAATTGGTCCATGACACTCTGCTCTTGCTCTTAGACTCTCAAGACAAGACCTAGAATTCTCTCTAGCCTCCCTCTTAGAGAAAGACCCCCATAAGTCTTTTGCCTCCTAGACTTAGAGACATACCGGTGTAACCTCTGTGGTTATTGTGTCATTCAAGAAGAATTTTCCAGCGATCACAAGACAAGAGAGTTGCTGCGTTTTGTTCGTTGGAGCGTCGTTGGTGAAGAACGGTCAAGTCTACAACGAAGGTTTGTAACGGTTCTTCCCCTTTTCTTTAGAAAAGCATGAAAATAAATTTAGATTTATTTTTCAGCATGTTTAAACTGATTTTCCAGCAACTTTAAAGTATGTTTAAAGTTTGTTTGAGTTTTCGTAACGGTATTTTAATGCTAATTAATATACGGCGTAAGGTCCAATCAATGTGCTTCCTCTGCGTGGGGACTTTTATTCCCTTCATAGACTACATTGAGGACAATGTATGATTTAGGTTGGGGGTAGAAGCATGTGCATTGGTTGAGTTTTGATGCACCTGAGCATCAATCTATATTTTATCTGCATGTTGTGTAATTCTATTGTTTGCTTTGTTTTGATTTGTTTGACGCCATGCATCTGAGCATTGGACCTATATTTATGAGGAAAATTTAAAAATTTTGAGCTTTAATTATTGAGATTAGGTGTTGGGATTTTCGATCATGATAATTTCTACATGTGCATTTATGCTCTTTCTTATGTTTTTGTTGAAGTGAAGCATGTTAGCATAATTTTGAGTCTTTTTAAATTTTTTCTTGAGTTTTCTTGCATGTTTGAGCACTTGGCCTTTTCCTTTAGTTAGTCTTGAAAGTTTAGGATTGCTTTATGAGTTCCATAAATCTGTTGTCATCCTGATAGTTGTAAGGTTAAGCTAGGAAGTCTAAATTTTTTACAAATTAGCATTTGAAACTTGCCTAAGAAAAAGAAAAGAATACATGCCTGCTAAAAGAAAATGAGTGGTAAAATGAATGAGTGAGCTTGAGCTTGTGAAAAAAAAAAATTATGGCTCATCTTTCTTGTTTTATTTTCATAAGAAAAAGCATGTTTGCAATAGTCATGAGCGATAAGGGGTAAAAAGAGTTGTCTGCAGTGTGATCAGTTAGGCCAACCAAAGGTTAAACTCAGGTTATGGGTCCCTGCATTATAGTGTGAAAGCTAGTGCCCTGCCATAAAAGAATGCAAAAAGAAGAAAAAAAAAGAGGAATTCCTTATTCATGAACCTAGGTAAAGAGAAAGCAACCTAATTTGTTAAATTTAGCCTTTTAAGAAAATCCTTAGTGCTAGTGTAGGGCGAAGATAGGTGGAGGGTCCTATAAATCATTCCCGGACTAGTAAGGGTTGCTTTAGGAGAGGCTAAACACACACACACGCGAGAATATTCTTGGAAAAGTTTTGATTTGTCAAATAATTTGTTAGCAGGCATTAGCTTCTCTTAGGCAAAATATTTAGCATATGTAACACAAGGGATTTGATCATGATAAATTTCAACACTTCAATCTCTACCATCCATATTCATGTTTATTAGTCTTGATCAAGGATTAGCAAGGTTTAGGTTGGGGTATTTTGATCGGTCTAATTTGTTATACATTTAGAATCTCTCAATTTGCTTCTCTTAGTTGAATTCCTTGTGAAAAAATCCTTTAAAATGAGTATAATGTGTGTATAGGTCCTCGACGAAGGTGTGGAGCCAATTTGGGGCCAAAACGAGCTAAACCGAAGCAAAATGATGAAAATACCCTCGGTCAACAGAAGTCAACGCAGATCATGGTGGAGACGCCACTGTGTAGGGTCGAGACGTTGCCATTAGGGTCGAGACGCCATCAACTTTCCAAAAGAGAATTTTTCCATATTTGAAGGGACAACGTTGAGACGCCAGCCCACAGCGTCGCGTTTTATAGATATCCCCTTTTTGAGATTTAGGTCACTTCACTCTCGAACAACAGCTATTTTTCCCCCATTCTCTCTCAATTTCTTTCCCCTTTCTCTGTAATACTTAGTTTAGACTTAGTTAGGGTCGGTTAATAAAGCCTCTGGCTTGGATTTAACTTGTTCAGGGTCGTCTAAGCTCGGATCGTTGTAATCGAGACCTCGATAGTAAATATGATTTCTATCTCATGAGATTTTTGTTCCTTCTTGCATGATTTACTGTTTGAATGTTGTTTAGACTCGATGTTTATCAATTTAGCAATGTTTGTAGAGATTGACAACCTCGCCACAACTTGTTAAATTAATATGCTAATTAAAGTAGCGAATAGGTTTAAGCATGTAGCGATTTGGCGTTTAGCGATTGGCAAGAAAGATCTAGAGTTTAAATATGTGTTTGAAATTAATTTAGGCTTTTCCTAGTTAATCTAGAGCATTCTAATCATCCTTAACTTTATGAAATCGATGAGTAGTTAATGTGCACGATTAGTTTATTAATCGGTTAAGACTATTCTCGATGCATTGGTCAGACTTAGTAATTTAGGGATATTATGGCTTGCAAGCTTTTCCAGTTTAGTCGATTAAGCTTTCAATTGGTAAATTAATTTTCTTGATAATCATGAATGAAATAAATCATACTGACATCAAACATCTCTTATTACAATGATCTTCGTGGTAGGATTAACTTACCCGTTCTTATGTTCTGCATTTTATTTTTCCATATTTTATTTTCCTCGTTTTTAATCATTTTCTCTAATCTCTCCCCCCTTTCGGTTACTTATAAGCATAAAAGAATTTAGAAATAAAACCAATTGTTCCCAGTGATCGACCCCGACCATTATTGCTACAAGTTAGCTTAGTGTTCTTGGAAATATAAATTTATTTGACCCGGAGCCTCGACAACTTCGGCCCGTCATGGGTCCATAGAAATTTCCTGCAAAAAAAATCTTTTGGGGTTTCATGTCGTTGAACTTCTCGTAGTTCCTTCAACTTCCTTCTTTGCTCTTTACGACGCTGTCGAAAAGTCTTCTCTATCTCAGGATCAAAATTGAATTTATGTCTTTTAAGCGTACACCAGTCCAATCTACAAAGAAATCCCTGCAAAAAGAACTGATGTCTTGTGACAGAGGAATTTGTGGTCACAAACCGATCGCAATTCCTACTTTATAAAAACTAAAAATTGTGTAATTCAACCATTTTACCAAAAATGTCCCCGGCAACAGCGCCAAAAACTTGACGTGTGTTTGTTTCAAGCGCAACACCTGCTCGAGTGCAAGTATACACAATCAAGTAATAAAGTGTAGAGTACTCTGGATATTGTACCCTAGGGAGATGGTGACTAGTCGAAAAACACAAGATTCCGCAAGACGAGAACCTCCTCTAAATTTGCAACCGAAGGTGGTAACCAGAGAGATATTTTGAATGGGGGTTTTGTGATTTAAGACAGAATTAGAAATAAGCAAGTAAATGAAAACGATAAAGATATATGAGATAAGCAGGGAAATTAAAATAACATCAACCAAAAGTTTTAGATTTCACCCACCTTTGTGCTAGCAACTTACTCATGCATTGCAAACGGTTGAAGAACACTATATATGTTGCCTACATAGACATGGTGCAAACAGAGTCCTCCAGCTGCACCCTCAAAAGCCCTGACAACTGGATTGTGAGTTAAGTCCTACTTCTATTCAACTCCACTATAGGTGCCTTTAGAAGACTAAGTCAAGTAGACATCTATTTCTAGGGCTAGTTGAAACTTGGATAAGTAATACTCACAACTCTTAAAACTCTAGTGGTTCCAGTCCTATTTCTAGGATGCAAGAAAATAAAGTCCTATTTCTAGGATCTTGCACATTCAACTCCAACCTTTCGACCATCAGCTAAACACAAACTATGCTAACTTAAGTGATCAGTTTAAGCTAACAATGAAACTTAAACTTCAACAAAAACAAAAAATGCTAAGAGGAAGCAAGGTTGCCTTTGCATAAGTGGAGCTTTCTTCTACTCAAGGTATCCACATATTTGAATCCTTGAGAAGAAGTTTAGCTCATTGATGAAAGTAAAGTGCAAGATATAAAAGAAAGAGAGCACAAAATAGAAGAATAAACTGAATTCATATTAATTAAATGAAATGAGTACAAGAATGATAAACTTACAAATGAAAATTAAAGAAAACAGAAAAGTACAAAAGTTGAAAGTAAACATTAAACAGAAAATAAAGAGCAAGATTCGACTAAGGATCTTCCCCTCTCTATCTAGCTTGTTCTTAACCTCTTTCAAGGGGAGACAAGCCTTTCTCTTCTTCTTCTTTCGAATGGAAGAGTCGACGGAGGCTAAAAGATTCAGAACTTAGAGTGGTTACGAGATGAGAAGAGAGAAAACTGAAAAACTATCCTAAGGACGAATTTTTGAGCTCCTATTGCTTCTTGCACCTTGGTCTTCTTTTATAGACCTTGGAAGGTAGGGATAGCTGTCAAGATCAGTATGAGAGAGCCTTAGAAGGTGAAAATCCACAATCCTTGGAGATTTGATACGAGATTTGGGAATTTTGAGTGATTTTGTGAAGATCCCACGAATCTCGGAATTCTGTCGGAAAGCCCAGTTGCGACCGCAAAGTCAGGTGCAAAATCTCTGTGTACTGCCTTGACACTTCTATCTTCACCTGGGGCCACTTTCCTTATAAGTTTGCGAGCGCATTTCGAATGCATCTTTCACATCTTCAAGACCGGACTGGACGCAAATCTTGAACTTCAACTCTTTTTCTTTGCTACTTTTAATCTCCAATTGCGAGCGCATTTTCCTTGCAAATTTTCCTCTACACATAAACATTTAACTTGGATAAATTCTTGCAAAAGTAATCTCTTTTGCTACATTTTAAGCATAAATTCTATACTTCTAAGATTTCAAACATGATTCTAAGACTTCTGCTATTTTGACTCCAAAATATAAGATTTCGAGCACAAAGTCCTTGCTTTCCAAGCAATAACCTAGGTTTTTAAGGCTAAATAACGCACATAAATGAGCATTGTCAGACCCCATGTTCAAGACTTGGAGTCAGTACTTAAGGGAACAACCTCTCTACTATCCCTATAACAGGTAAGAGTAAATTCCATCTTGCAGGGCTATGTCCCCAACTGTCTACCCGTTCCTATCCCTGAAATGGGGGGTTTATTGAGTTGGCGATGATGAGCCACTCTCACCCATGCAGACTAAGGATAAGCCTGAATAAACAGGAGTTCATAGTTAGCTTAGGATTAAGATCGAGTTACCTAGGTCATCACATGAAATAGTCAGTCTCAACAGTAAGCAGCGTTATAAAGCGAGAGTGACTTATTTCTCGGTCCTGATCTTATGCAAACTCATTGCATAGGACACCGCCACTCACATGTCTATACATGAATTATTCAAGATCACATCGTTTGCACTAAATACAAAGTGGGCCACTGACAATGCTCATTTATATGTGTTATTTAGCCCTAAAAGCTTAAATAATTGTTTGGAAAGCAAGGACTTTATACCTAAAATCTTATCATTTTAAGTCTTTTTAGCAAAAGTGGTAGAAGCATGAAGGAAATCTTAGAGTTATAGAATTTAAGCATATTTTATACAAAAAGAGATTATTTTGTAAAGAATTTATCCAAGTAATGATTTTGTGCAGGAGTCTTTAAAAGAAGAATGTGCCTGCAAGAGGAGATAAAGGTTAGCGGAACAAAAGGAATTAAAAGTTGCAAGATTGTGTCTGCATCTGGACTTGAAGATGTGGTGAATGCGATCAAGTTGTGCCCGCAAAGCCAAATAAGGAAAGAAGCCCCATGTTGAAGACAGAACTGTCAAAGTAGAACACATTGGGCGCAATTGAACTTTCCAACAGAATTTTGAGATTTGCGGGATTTGCACAGAATCATCTGAATATCCCCCAATCCGGCATCAAATCTCCGAGGATCGTGGATTCTTACCTTCCAAGGCTTTCTAATAACTCTTAGAAATAAGAGTTATTGACCATGATTTTAGGGCTTTAAGGCTTAATTTTACCTTGAATTATTGCTAATTGAGCTGAATTTTGCTGAATTTAATTGTGTTTAGTGAGAATGTTTATTGAGGGCTTTGATTGTTAATTTACACGCTAATTGTGTTTTTGAGCTAACCTAGAGCTTCAATTTGCACAGATAATGCTACAACGTGAGCTGGCAGAGGCAGAATGGTAGCTGGAGTTATTTTACACGTGGAGGACTTCATTAATTGATGTGGCATTCCCAGCTGGAATCTGAAGCTCTTTTCATCCATTTGAAGGAATTCCAAGTGGGCAAGGCTTGTCTAATCAGCCTTGAAACCCTCGTTGATGGCTGGGTATATAAAGAAATAAGTCCAAATTTGAAAAAGAGGCTAGAGAAGGAAGAGAGTTGCGATTGGGAGCTGATTTTCAAAGCAAAACAAAGGATAAAGAAGAGGAGGGCTGCCGTGGAGCTCTTATTCAGCTCGGGAAAGCTGGATTTGATCTTGGGAGCTTCTTCTTTAGTCTTTTCTTCTCATCTTTCATCTTCCTATTGATATTAGTTGTGGTAGAAGCTGAAAACATGTTGTGTATGAGCATTTTCTAGTGTACCGAATTTGTTTCACCTTTGAACATGAGCTAATCCTCTTTAGGTGAGGATTAGGGATTCTATATTGTAATGAGGGGTTGTTTGTAGTTGATTCGTGCTATTTTCATCTTAAAGTAAAGTGTTCTTCATTTCTTAAGCTAGAATTTCGTCTGGCCAACCATTTTCTAGCATTGTTATTGAGTGTTTGGGAAAACATTTAGTAGCCGATTACTTTGCTTTACCTTAGTCATTAATATCATGGAAATGAGTGGGTATTTAGGGATAAATAACCATCTGAGGCACTAATCAGATTGAGCTAAAAATAAGGGGTTAAATGTGTAAGATCGAAAGGCAACACTAGAGGGGGGTGAATAGAGTTGACTACCAATTTTTAAAAATAATTTTATCTATGAAATATGCTCAATTAAAGATTAACACACAAATTTAATTTAAGAAAAAATTAAGCAAGATAAAACCTAAAGCATGCACACTAAGATAGCTTTGAATTTAAATATGATTTAATCAAAGAGAAATTTAAATAGCCCACTAAAATTAAATCATGCAATTAAAGAGAAATTAAAAATTAAGACAATAAAGCAAATGAGATAATTAAGAGCATAAAATAAAAGAGAGAGAGAGGAAGAGAAAACATCTGGAATTTATAGTGGTTCGACAAATTGCCTACTCCACTCCCCAAGACTCCTTCTTGGGTATTTCACTAGTGATCCTCTTGCGGATGAGAATCAAACCGACACCGACCCTCTTTTTCCTAGGCTAAAGAGAAACCCAAGATCCTTTTAACTAGTTGAGGATCAAACCAATTTCTTTTTCTCACAACCCAAGGTGTACCCACACCTTAATACAATTCCCAAAAAGAAAAGAAAAGAGAACCTCACAATATTGCCTCTTGAAGGCTAGATACACAAGTTGAGCACTCTAAAAAGAAAACATCACAAAAAAAAAAAATATAACTAGGTCAATTTTGGAGCAAGGAGGATGAGAATGAGAGAGTAGAGGGAATTTGAGAGCTAAAGACTTGATAGCTTTGGTGTGTGTATGAAAGGTGAAAATCAAGTCCAATTTATAGGCGAGGAGACTGAATTTTGGCCGTTGGATCAAATTAAGGATGAATGGTGGAGATTGGATCTAAATTAGAAAAGGAAAGGATTTTCAAAATTAAGGGTGAATTTGAAAGATTGGAACTTTGTGATTTGGAGAATAAATCAAGGATTTTAAGGATAATAATTGGAAAGTATTGAAATTTTAATTTGATGAAATTTGGAGAAGATATGGAGAATTTTGGTGAAAATTTTGGGAAAAATGGATGAAGGAAATTGAAAGAAAATAGAAAAGTAAAAAAGAAATTTAAAATGAGGCCGGATGAAACAATGCCACGGGCGCAAATCTGAAGGAAGCGAATGCACTCGCGCGTTCGCGCGTGAGGAACCCATCAGCCGAATTTCTTTTTCCCTTTTTAATAATAACCTATGCTCGCAACGTGTCAGTATCCTCTTGGTCCACGTTAGCCACGTCACTTGCCACGTCAGTAAAAAATGACTGTTGGAGTGCCACGCCATTCGCCATGTCAGCTACCACGTCACCAATCTTGACCGTTCTACGTGCCACGTCAGCGCCACATCGGATGCCACGTCAGCAGCTGCCACGTGGCATTGCCACGTTGGATTTTTCTCCATCAATTTTGTTTTGGCCATAACTTCTTCGTTTGAGCTCCGATTTGAGTGATTCGAAAGGCGTTGGAATCGTTGTTTCGAGCTCTAAAAGATAATGACTTTGAAACACTGAAAATGTTAGTTCAAAAATTCTGAGTTTGTTATCATCAAAATACTTGGTTTGATTGAAGCCCTAAAGCTAACAAAATGGGAGTTTAATCGCCTTAATCTATGCAGAATTGGAAATTTCCCGTGTTAAAATCTGGGTGAGATGAATTAGCACAGTTTTCGCTATAGCAATCTCTGGAAGCAATACAGAACATCCCTAATCCGAGCCTTAATTCTCTTCTGCATTCAGTCGTTTTTCTTGCGTTATTTACTTTAAGTACTCTTTAAATTCACTCAAATTCATTTACATTTGGGCATCTTAGTTATTAATTGATATTTTGCCTTCGGTTACTTTGAATTTCATTGAAAGCACGTTTAGAAGTAGTGAATTTCCTTAATTCAATCCCTGTGGAGAATGATCTTAAATTACTTATCACTTGTTGCCATGATGTGTATACTTGCACGTTTTTTAGCTATTTGTGAGAATTTCTTGCATTTTTAGAATCACATTGCAAAAGTCAACAAGTTTTTGGCATCGTTGCCGGGGATTGAGTTGATTTTCGCTATTTTTAAGCTAAATTTCGGTGAGATTGGTGCTAAAATAGAATTTAAACTTTGTTGTTGGATTTGGCAGGTACAGGTAGCTGTGTATGAACGAATTCCCTGATTTAGAATTCAATTTCGATCCCGAAATTGAAAGGACTTTTCACAGGAGAAGAAGAGAGCAAAGAGAGAGGAACAATAGGATGGATCCGCCGCCTCTTTTACCTCCGGGAGTTCAAGGAAATCAGCCACTCAATCCTGAGATAAATCAGCAACAGGGGATAGATATTCAAGCTGAGAACCCTGTCCTTATAGCTAATGACAGGAGAAGAGCTATCAGAGCTTATGCAGTCCCTACATTCAACGAGTTATATCCGGGAATAGCAAGGCCAGAGATACAGGCTCAAAATTTCGAGATGAAGCCTGTGATGTTTCAAATGCTGCAAATAGTGGGTCAGTTTCAGGGATTGCCTTCAGAAGACCCACACCTACACCTTAAATCTTTCTTGGGAGTATGTGACTCATTCAGAATTCAAGGGGTTTCCCAAGACGCTTTGAGGCTAACTTTATTCCCTTATTCTTTGAGGGATGGAGCTCAGGCTTCGTTAAACAACTTTCCCCCGACTCCATCACTACTTGGAATGAGCTGGCCGAAAATTTTCAACCCAATAATGTGCTAAATCAAGATGTGACAGCAAATAATCTCATACTTATTGCAGATGAAAGGAATATAACCATACGGGATTATGCGGCCGCAAATTTCTATAGTCTTAATACAGGAATTGCTAAGTGTTAGGACCAATTTGGCCCTATATATTTAGTCTTAATCTTGCTAGTTTTATGTGTTAAATATTATGCTTAATTTTATCATTTTGTAGGTCTTTGGTGTTAGAGCTTCTCAAGAGCCAATATTCCAATTTGACGTTAATTAGAGGAAATTAACGTGATTTTGATCCAACTTGAAGTCCACAAGATGTCGAAGAGGTGAAAAGACCAAAGCAGAGCACTCAAGACTCGAAAACAACGTTAAAAAGAGCAAAATTAAGGCACCAAATGAGCTAGACCTGAGACGCTACCTCACGACATCTCAACACATGAACATGAGGGACCGCCCAAATCACCGCCAGCATCTCGATGCTGGCACAGCGTCTCGATGCTGAGATGTTATTTAAAGTATTGTTTGCGCGTTTTAGGTCACAAATTGGACGAGGGCAACAACCGTTCTCTCGATTTCTTCTTCGTTTTCTCTCGTTCTTCTCTGTTTTTCTTAGTTTTAGGTTGGTTTAGGTTGGTTTCTCAAGCCTTGGTCTTAGATTAGACTTGTCTATGGCCGTCTAAGCGTTATTCTCTGTAGTTGGAACCTCGGTATTGTTGGGTTTTATGCCCTAAAACTCGTAGATAGTGAATGTAACTGTTGACCGGATATTAATGAAATAATATTGATATATTTTTCCATTAAATGTTATTAGTTATTTTATATTTGTCTTTGCCTAAAATAACCCTAATCCAATAAACTAGACATCCTAGGCTGTAATATGAGTCTTGAACTATATGTAGCGACATATGGGGATCCCTGTTCAAGAAACAACCTAAAGGGTCTATAGTATAGGGATAAGACTGGGTGCCTTATCCTGGTGACACTATGGATACAACCCACTTTGTATTTGATACAAACGCTATGATCCAACGCGTTCATGTAGGAGACATGCGAGTGGGGGTATCCTATGCAATGAGTTTGCATAAGACTGGACCGCGAAATAGTAACCACTGGTTATAACACCGTTAACTAGTTGGTTTTCTATTTCACTAGGACGACCTAGACAACTTGGTCTTAATCTTGAGTTGATTACGGACTCCTGCTCATGAGGGATTGTCCTTTGATTTGTATGGGTGAGAGTGACCAATACGCTGACTCAATAAGCCTACCATTTTGGGGACAAGACCGAGTGAGGAGTTGGGAACATAATCGTACAAGATGGAATTCACTCCTTCCCGACTTTAGGGAAGCAGATGAGTGTTCCCTTAAGTGGTGACTCCGAGTCTTGAACAAAGGGTCTTACCCTCTCAATGGCATGAGAGGGTTTTCTGTTTGATGGTTGGACCATAAACAGGTTGTTCATTAGAGGAGAACTGGTACTTAAGGAAATAGAAGTAACCCAAGGGTAAAACGGTAATTTGACCCAGCTGGTGTTACGGACACTCGTGAAGGACTAACTAGTCGATATTGGTCTATATCCGTGGACACATAAAATATGTCTGCAGTGAGAAGAGTGCAACTGTGAGTCTATAGTAGAATGAACACACAGTTAACGAATATTGATTAATTTGGTTATTGAGTTTGACCGATTAATCTCACATCGTTGGAGCTTTTGATCTGGAGGTCCATTAAGTCCCACTGGTAGCTCATAAAGTAATTTGAGGCAACTAAGTAATAAATGTAAATTGAAAAGTGTTCAATTTACTAAGGGAAACAATATAATATATATTGATATATTATTATGAGAGAAATTAATATTTGAAGAAATTCAAATATTAATATAAATTTGAGTCACATTAAATTTATGGAATTTTGAAAGAGTTAAAATGTGAATTAATTAATTTTAAGGCCTAAAATCTTATTTGGACAAATTAATTAATTCAAGGCTGGAAATTAAATATGTGATATTTAATTGGTGGTTAATTAATTAAAGAATTCATTAACCAGGAATTAATCAATTATGGAAATAATTAATCACTTAGGGGTTGTTTGGGACGCTGAATTGGTTATAATATTTGGTGGTTATAATAATTTGGGGATTATAATAGTCTGGAGGTTATAATAATTTGTGTTTGGGGTGCAGATTATTATAGTCTGGGATAAAATAATCTGTGTTTGGAGTGCAGATTATTATAGTCTGAGATAAAATAATCTGTGTTTGGGATGCAGATTATTTTAGTCTTGAAGGTGTTCATATAATACATGCGGAAGCAATTTTAGGATCGGAGGCACTTAACTACATCAATTTTAGAAAATGAAAACATGTTGTCCAAATACGGTAAGGAGAGAGCAGAATTTTTACCAACCTTTTGGAGACCGATTCAACAACTCCCTTTGATTCCTTTGATCACGAACGGTGTGTAGACCACCTCTAGTGTCTTTCCTACTATGTTCCGGGCCAAGAACGACTTGTGGGAGTCTATAGAGATAGGGAATGGGAAGGGAATGCTTGAAAGTTCAAGCACTAGAGAGATATATGGAGATGAGAGAGTTTGAGATCAAAATCCAGTAGCATAACAATATGGAAAATGGCTCTCATTCCTTTAAATCTAATTCATTCTCCTTATATAGACATCTTCCATGCAAAGAGAAGCCTCATGACACTAGACACATGGTGAAATTGCAACTCAAAGTGGATTCTAGGTGTTTAATTCACAACACATGCAACTAGTGCATGGTTGTGTTGTTTTCCACTATGCATCAACATGCAAGAGTGGGAATGCCACTAAATCCACTTAAAATTGAATCTAAATTCTCAATTTTCAGCTTGCAATTCATTCCTATTTCAATTCAAAATTGAAATTAATTTCTAGGCAATTAATTGGTACAATACCAAGTAATTTTTACATGATTAATCCAATTAATCTTTATCACCTAGTGCCATGAATTATATATGATTCCTAATACATATATATGGTATTCAAAACACTTTTAAATACTCTATCTCTCATTTTCTAATTTAATTCATAATTAAATTATTGTGTCAAACACAATTTACGATAATACCCGTTTTCCCGATTTTGAACGATTCAAAGCTTCCTATCTTTTTGTTCTAGGCTTTGTTCCGGTATGAGCTAGTAGGGGGACCTAATGGACCTATAGATCATGGGCTCCAACGATTCGAGGCTAACCGACTAATCTCATTATCCAAGCTAGCCAACATTCGTTAACTACCAGGACACTCCACTATAGCCCGATAGTTGCACTCCCCTTACTATAGATATATTTCCATCCACTTGATTTAACCATGATTAGTAAGTCGATCCGTCACAGGTTGTTCGTAGCTATAGCTAGGTCAAAAATCCGTTTCACCCCTATAGTACTTCTAGTTCCTTAAGTCCCACTGATCCTCTAATGAACAATTGGTTTATGGTCCAACCATAAAACCGAGTCCCTCTCGGGCCAATGAGAGGGCGGGATCCCTTTGTTCAAGCCCCGAAGTCAGCACTTAAGGGAACAACCTCTCTACTATCCCTAATTCGGGTAGGAGTGAATTCCTTCTTTCACGACTATGTCCCCAACTATCTACCCGTTCCTATCCCTGAAATGGGAGGCTTATTGAGTCGACGATACTGAGCCACTCTCACCTATGCAGATCTAAGGATAAGCCCGAATAAACAGGAGTTCATAGTTAGCTCAGGATTAAGATCGAGTTACCTAGGTCATCACGTGAAATAGTCAGTCTCGTCAGTAAACGGTGTTATAAAGCGAGAGCGACTTATTTCTCGGTCCTGGTCTTATGCAAAGTCATTGCATAGGACGCCCCCACTCGCATGTATCTACATGGACGATTTAGGATCACATCGTCTATACTATCTATAAAGTGGGTCGCGTCTCATAGTGTCTCCAGAATAAAGTACCCAACCCTATCCCTATACTATAGACCGTTTTGGCTATTACTCAAGCTTGATCCATTTTTTATGTCTCTACATAAAGCTCAAGTATTCATCCTATAACCATGGATCTTAGTTTATTGTGAAGGGAATAAAAGTCCCCACGCAGCGGAAGCGCATCGATTGGACCTTACGTCGTATATTAATTAACATTAAAATACCGTTACGAAAACTCAAACAAACTTTAAACAAACTTTAAAGCTGCTGGAAAATTGCTTTAAAGATGCTGAAAAATAAATCTAAATTTATTTTCATGCTTTTCTATAGAAAAGGGAAAGAACCGTCACATACATTCGTTGAAGACTTGACCGTTCTTCGCCAACGACGCTCCACAAACGAAAACGCAGCAGCCGCCTTTGTTTTTCTTCGCTGGAAATTCCTTCTTGATTGACACAATAACCACAGAGGTTACATCAGTATGTCTCTAAGTCTAGGAAGCAAAAGACTTGTGGGAGTCTTTCTCTAAGAGGGAGGCTAGAGAGAATTCTAGGTCTTTTCTTTCAAGAGTGTCAAGTATCATGACCAATTAGGTCTAGTGTTCTATTTATAGAAGAGGGGCCATGAATAAAATATTCAATTAAATCAATCTTTTCCAAAATTGATTCAATCTTATTCCTTAATTAATCAATCATGATCAATCAATTCCATAATTGATTAATCTTTTCCACAAATGACTAATTACTTCCATAAGTGATTAGATCATTTCCATAAATGATTAATCACTTCCTTAAGTGATTAATTATTTCTATAATTGATTAATTCCCGGTTAATGAATTCTTTAATTAATTAACCACTAATTAAATATCACATATTTAATTTCCGGCCTAGAATTAATTAATTTGCCCAAACACATTTTGGGCCTTAAATTAATTAATTCATTTATTTTGAACTCTTTCAAACTTCCATAAATTTATATTTGAACTTTTCAAATATTAATTTCTCTCGTAATAATATATCAATATATATTATATTTGTTTCCCTTAATAAATTGAACATTTTCAATTTACTTTTATTACTTAGTTGCCTCAAATTACTTTACGAGCTACCAGTGGGACCTAATGGACCTGCAGATTAGAAGCTCCAACGATGTGAGATTAATTGGTCAAACTCATTAACCACATTAATCAATATTCGTTAACTGTGTGTACATTCCACTATAGACTCACAGTTGCACTCTTCTCACTGCAGACATATTTTCTGTGTCCACGGATCTAGACCAATATCGACTAGTTAGTCCTGAAGGGATAAAAGCCCTTTTCGCAGCGGAAGACAACAGAGACCTTTTCGAATAAAACGTCGATTGGGATACCAATACGACGACAAAATAAACAAATTTACAGCAAGCAATATCATAAAGTATCATGCTGTAAAAATTGGTAAAGCATGCTGAAAAAACTATGAAACTTATAGATCTAATCTATACAAATGGATCCTATTGATCCTAGTTCAAGAAAACACTTACCCTTGAAGTAATTCTTGAACGTTTCACCAAAGGAACTCTTGATTCTCTCTGAAGTACAGCAGCAAGAACGCCTCTTCTTTGTGGGAAAATTATCACGAACACCTCCACTTGATTGCACCGGTATTCTCAAAGCGAGTACACGTTGGGAGCTTGTGGGAGCAAAAAATTCTAAGGCTTCTCTGGAGGATCTATCTTTTCTGTCGATTACAGAGAGGGAAAAACGAGAGAGTGAGAGAGAGAGAAAGTTTGTGTGAGAGAGTCTGAGATCCAACTGCCCTAAAACCACTTAACCCCTCTTCCTATCGTTCAGCAGACTAAAATAGGGCAACTGCACGCACAACTTCAGGTAACTGAAGTTCAGTTACCTGATAATTAATTATATTAATTTAAAATTCAAAAATTTTAAATTATAATTAATTAAATTTCAATTAATCAATATTAATTAAAATATCATTAATTTAAATCTTATTTAAATTAATATCCCTCTTTTACCTATAGTTTAATTAAATCAAATTTAATCAAACTTAACCAATTAATTAATTAAAAAATTAATAAAATTGAACATCACATATTCAATCATTATTCTCTCTCTCAAAACTATAGTATTAATATACATCCAATGTACATTAATTATAACCTATAGTTTTAATATGAATCAAATTCATATTTTAGTTTAATATTCGAACACCTTCGAATATTCAATCCTTCCTTAGAATTTTACCTCAACGCCCTAAATGAGCTACCGGTGGGACCTAATGGACCTACAGATCAGAAGCTCCAACGATACGAGATTAGTTGGCTAAACTCATTAACCAAGTTAATCAATATTCGTTAACTGTGGTTCACTCCACTAAAGAACCACAGCTGCACTCTTCTCACTGTAGATATATTTTTGTGTCCACGGATATAGACCGTCAACAGCAAGTTAGCCCTTCACGTGTGTTCGTACCCCAGCTAGGTCAAATTACCGTTTTACCCCTGGGCTACCTCTTGGTCCTTAAGTACCAGTGCTCCTCTAATGAACAACCTGTTTGTGGTCCAACCAGCAAACAGAAATCCCTCTCGTGCCATAAAGAGGGTAGGGCCCATTGTTCAAGACCCGGAGACACCACTTAAGGGAACACACCTCTACTTACCCTGATATCGGGAAGGAGTGAATTCCATCTTGTGAGACTACGTTTCTAGCTCCCCATTCGGTCTTGTCCCCAAAATGGTAGGCTTATTGAGTCGGCGAACAGGCCACTCTCACCCGTACAAATCAAAGGACAATCCCTCATGGACAGGAGTCCATAATCCACTCAGGATTAAGGCCAAGTTGCCTAGGTCATCCTAGTGAAATAGAAACCGAGCTAACTAACGGTGTTACAGTTAGTGGTTAACTATTTCGCGGTCCGGTCTTTGTGCAAACTCATTGCACAGGATACCCCCACTCGCATGTCAACCACATGAACGCGTTTGATCATTACGTTTGTATCAATATACAAAGCGGGCCGTATCCATAGTATCACCAGGATAAGGTACCCAGCCTTATCCCTATACTACAGACCCTTTAGGCTAAAACTTGAACATTGATCCCCGTATGTCCCTACATACTAGTTCAAGTCTCATTCTATTAGCCTTGGATTTTTAGTTTATTGGATTAGGGTTAATAAGACAAGATATAATACAAACATTGAATAATACATCACTTTATTAATGTTCGGTTAAATGTACATTCACTATCTACGAGTTTTAGGGCATAAAACCCAACAAGTCCTTCACGAGTGTCCGTAACACCAGCTGGGTCAAATTACCGTTTTACCCCTAGGTTCCCTCTATTTCCTTAAGTACCAATTCTCCTCTAATGAACAACCTGTTTGTGGTCCAACCATCAAACAGAAAACCCTCTCGTGTCATTGAGAGGGTATGGTCCTTTGTTCAAGACTCGGAGTAACCACTTAAGGGAACACTCATCTGCTTCCCTAAATTCGGGAAGGAGTGAATTCCATCTTGTACGATTATGTTCCCATCTCCCCATTCGGTCTTGTCCCCAAAGTGGTAGGCTTATTGAGTCGGCGTATTGGCCACTCTCACCCATACAAATCAAAGGACAATCTCTCATGAGCAGGAGTCCATAATCAACTCAGGATTAAGACTAAGTTGTTTAGGTCGTCCTAGTGAAATAGAAAACCAACTAGTTAACGGTGTTATAGCCAGTGGTTATTATTTCGCGGTCCGGTCTTATGCAAACTCATTGCATAGGATACCCCCACTCGCATGTCTCCTACACGAACGCGTTGGATCGCAGCGTTTGTATCAAATACAAAGTGGGTCGTATCCATAGTGTCACCAGGATAAGGCACCCAGTCTTATCCCTATACTATAGACCCTTTAGGCTGTTTCTTGAACAATGATCCCATATGTTGCTACATATTGTTCAAGACTCATATTACAACCTTGGATGTCTAGTTTATTGAATTAGGGTTATTATTAGGCAAAGACAAATATAAAATAACAAATAACAATTAATGGAAAAATATATCAATATTATTTCATTAATATTCGGTCAACGGTTACATTCACTATCTACGAGTTTTAGGGCATAAAACCCAACATATTGGATTTGGGTTATTATAAGTGCAATTTACTTTATTCAGTAATAACTTTACTGAATTAATCTCAATAACGCCTTTATCGAATAAGTATGTATAATTCGTTTAACATTCACTATCTACGAGTTTTAGGACACAATCCCAACAAGTCTAGGTTAAAATAGTCTTGGTTTGGATTGCTGATATGTTTGACATGAGATTCTGAATCAAATGTTCAAGTTGACTGCTTTTTTCCTGGTTTTTTTTTCCTCATACAACTTTGTATGTCAAATATTATATTTTGCAAATATCAATAAAAAATTGTTTGGATTCAGTTGTAAAAAAAATAAAGTATTGGGTATATTGGTTAAATGATGTGTTTAACTTAAAAGGAAACAAAAATAACCTAAGGTAAGAGTTGATTTTCTTTGTTTTAGGGTCATGATTTTTTTCACAAAAGAAGACATTTTATGATTTCATATTGGAAAACCATATTTGTTTCATTTTTTTTATTTTCAACGTAAAAATGGTAAATGCTTATGTACAAAGAAATCATATAATAAAACTTCATATTTATATATGTAGAAAGACAACTGAGAAACTGGTAACTGTTTCTAACATGGAATGACCAAAAATCGCTTTCTTCTTTTTCTTTTTTTCTTCTTTTTCATTTTCTTCCTCCATCTTTATCTTCTTCCTCCATCTCCATCATCTTCATCTTATTCCTCCATTTCAATCTTCATCTTCATCATCTTCTTCCTCCATTTTCATCATCATCTCTATCTTCTTCCTCAGCCTCAAACTCCATCTTCATCATCTTCTTCTTCCTCTAACTCTAATGTCGGCAACGTTTTCAACGACTTTTCCGGCGGTTGCCGACAAATTTTTCGACGACCAAATTTTTTTTTCCTCGTTTTCTTTTTTTTTATTTATTTTCATTTTATATATTTTTCAAAATGAAAATGAGAATAAATATGACAAAAAGGGAAAAAAATCAGTTGCCGAAAAAGTTGTCGGTGATCGCTGGAAAAGTGGTCGGCGGCCATCGGAAAAGTCGCCGGAAACTTCGTCGGCCGACGGCAACCGACGGTCGTCGGAAAAGTCAAGGAGTCGCAAGGAAGAAGAGAGGAGAGAGTTACTGTAGAAAATGGATAGAATAATCGGGTGGGTTGGTTGGGTTTTATGCCCTAAAACTCGTAGATAGTAAATGTAAAAAAATTGTATACTTGTTTCAATAAAGTGTTATTGAGTTTCTACAATAAAGTGTTATTGTTAAATATTGCACAATTTGACCCAAATCCAATAAACTAAGATCCAAGGTTGTTTGTATGTAACTTGAACTAGTATGTGGGGACATACGAGGATCGATGTTCAAGTAACAACCTAAAAGGTCTATAGTACAAGGATAAGGTTGGGTACCTTATCCTGGTAACACTATGAGATACGACCCGCTTTGTATTTGATACAGACGTATTGATCCAAAAACGTCCATGTAGTGGACATGCAAGTGAGGGTATCCTATGCAATGAGTTTGCATAAGACCGGACCACGAAATAGTCAACCATTAGTTATAACACCGTTAACTAATTAGGTTACTGTTTTAATAGGATGACCTAGGTAACTCAGTCTTAATCCTGAGTGTATCATGAACTCCTTCTCATGAGGGATTGTCCTTTGATTAGCATGGGTGAGAGTGGCCAATACCCCGACTCAATATGCCTTCCTTTTTGGGGACAAGACCGAGTGGGAGGCTGGGGACATGACAACACAAGAAGGAATTCACTCATTCCCGCTTCTAGGTGAAGTAGATGAGTGTTCCCTTAAGTGGTGACTCCGGGACTTGAACAAAGGGATCCCGCCCTCTCACTGGCCCGAGAGGGACTTTCTGTTTAATGGTTGGACCATAAACAAGTTGTTCATTAGAGGAGCGCTGGTACTTAAGGAGACAGATGTAACATAGGGGTAAAACGGTAATTTGACCCAGCTGTGATTACGGACACTCGTGAAGGATTGACTTACCGGCATAGGTCTACATCCATGGACACAGAGATGTTCTACAGTGAGAAGAGTTCAGCTGTGGGTCTTTAGTGGAATGACTCACAATTAATGAATATTGGTTAACCTGATTAATGAGTTTAATCTATTAACATCATATCATTAGAGCTTCTGATCTGTAGGTCCAATAGGTCCCCCTGCTAGCTCGTCTTAATTAGGAACAAATATATCTTGAGAGAATTTGAATAGTTCAAATTCATATTGGGAATTAAGTTAATTGTACGAGATACAAATTAATAAAATGTATAGTGATGCATTAAAATATAAAGTCTAATTTGAGATTAAACTTTATAATATTGAGAGATTGATATATTTGAAAGAGTTCAAATATATGTCTAATTAAATATATGGTATTTAATTAGAAGATGAATTAATTAATTATTCAATTTAGTTTAAATTAAATGAGATTTAATTAAACTATAGTCTATGAGAGAAATAAATATTTGAAGAAGTTTAAATATTAATATGAATTTGATTCATATTAAATTTATAGGATATAAGAGAATTTGAAGGAGTTCAAATTTTAATATGAATTTGATTCATATTATATAATTAATTAATTGAAGGCCTGAAATTAAATATATGATATTTAATTGGGTAATTAATTAATTAACTAATAGAAGGTCTGAAATTAAATATATGATATTTAATTGGTGATTAATTAATTAAAGAATTAATTAATTGGAAATTAATCAATTATGAAAATGATTAATCACTTATGGAAGTAATTAATCATTTATGGAAATGATTTAATCACTTATGGAAGTGATCAATCATTTATGGAAAAGATTAATCAATTATGGAATTGATTGGTCGTGGAATTGGTTGGTCATAAAATTGATTAATAATGGAAAAGATTAAATCAGTTATGGAAATAATTGATTTTAAATGATGGTTACTGTAGAAAATGGATAAAATAATCGGGGGTAAAAATAACCCACCTCACCATTTATTTTTGTTGATGCCCCAAACACTGAATATGTTATAATAAAGGGGGTTATTATAACCTATTTAGTGCCCCAAACAGCCCCTTAAGGAAGTGATTAATCATTTATGGAAATGATCTAATCACTTATGGAAGTAATTAGTCATTTGTGGAAAAGATTAATCAATTATGGAATTGATTGATCTTGGATTGATTAAATAAGGAATAAGATTGAATCAATTTTGGAAAAGATTGATTTAATTGAATATTTTATTCATGGCCACTCTTCTATAAATAGAACACTTGACCTAATTGGTTTAGTAACACTGTTGCTCTTAGACTCACAAGACAAGACCCTAAAATTCTCTCTAGCCTCCCTCTTAGAGAAAGACTCCCACAAGTCTTTTGCCTCCTAGACTTAGAGACATATCGGTGTAACCTCTGTGGTTATTGTGTCTTTCAAGAAGAAATTTCCAGCGAATAAACTTCAAGAAGGCTGCTGCGTTTTTGTTCGTTGAAGCATCGTTGGCGAAGAACAGTCAAGTCTACAACGAAGGTTTGTAACGGTTCTTTCCCGTTTCTTTAGAAAAGCATGAAAATAAATTTAGATTTAATTTTCAGCATGTTTATAGCAATTTCCAGCAACTTTAAAACATGTTTAAAGTTTATTTTGCCTTTTCGTAACGGTATTTTAATGTTAATTAATATACGGCGCAAGGTCCTTTCGATGCGCTTCCGCTGCGTGAGGACTTTCATTCCCTTCAGGTATTGTAAGTACACTTTAGTTTTGATGAGATTTAATGAGTTTTATGTGTTGATTTCGTTATATTCTTGAGTTTTCCGAGCTTCATGTATGATTTTCTTGTTGTATGTGATTTTAGATTCCCGCTTTAATCATTAGCAAGAACAGTAGGTTAGATTGACGCCCTAACTCGTAGCTTGCATGTTAATAATCTGCTAAAGAATTAATTTCCACGTAGCTAATGGATAGTTAATTCATAGTTAGCATGTATACCGATTCATGGGCACAGGCCCCAAGAGCAGTTCTCTAACATCGTAGCTCTGCATGATAGGTCTAAGGTCTAAATTGATATTTGTAATTAAATTAGGCTTTCCCTAATTAATTGTGGTATTCTAGCCTAGAGCAAAAATTAGTTAATTTTTTAATCATGGTCGGGTTAATTAATTACTAAATTGCATGTTGATTTGATGGACTCATTGGGTTAGCGCTCTAGGGGTATGTTAGTCGTAATGCAATTGTTTAATTAGTTAATCTTGACGGATTAGTAGGGGTTAATTAATTATTAATTAGTAATTGAGTCGATGTACGATGGGATTGAGTCAATTGATTTAGAGTACCAATTAGGCAACATGCAATTAAATCATTATTTGCTAATCAATGAGTAAAAACAAGTATACTGAATCCGAGTGTCTCCAGCTACAAAGATTGGCAAGGTGAGATTAACCAACCGCCCTTTTATTTTTTGCCATTTATTTTCTCGCAATTTAGTTTTCCTGCATTAAATCCCTCTCTCTTCAACCCCCCTTTTGTTACCACAAACACAAGAGAAATTAGAGATAAACCAGTTGTTCCTTGTGATCGACTCCATCTACTACTACTACAAGTAGTTTTAGTGATCAGTAATTATAAATTTTATTTGATACAACCCTCGACAAGTCGACCTATCAAATTGGCGTCATTGCGGGGGAACACGGTGCTTTATTTCTAGTTAATTTTGTGTTTTTCACCTTTTTCTTGTTTCTTGTGTATTAGTTTGTTTCTTGCAAGATCCAGTGAAAAATCTTTACAAGGGAAAACACTTCCTACCAAGAAGCAAGGAGAAGAGCAATTGAGCTTCATGAATATCTGGCAAACTCTCGACCCGTTGTCCGCTAAAATAGAAAGGGTCGAGCGTGCAATGCAAATCTTCTTTTCAGCTCCAAAATATCCACCACCTCCCTGCATTATTAATCTCGAAGAAGGTAATTTTGTGCCCCTATCTGAGTTATTTCTTATTTCCTTCCTTTTTTGGTGATCCAGGAGCAGGAGCCTATGTCCATGTATCTGAGTTCTACTCGAGTTGCTCCAAGAGGAAACCCCCAGAGATGTCTGAAGATCACTTCAAGTTGAGGATGTTTCCATATTCACTGCAAGGAGGAGCTAGGAAGTAGATTTTCTCACTCCCTTCAGGATCAGTGTCTTCTTGGTGCGAGATGAGAAGTATTTTCCTGAAGAAGTACCACCTGACCGTGTTGTTGATTGAACCCACCGGAAGAATTGTCAATGCCACACAAGCACCTGAGGAGATGTTCCATGAGTTTGTGGATCGCTTCAATGGATACTGCATGGTTCCTCATACCCCACTATCCGAGGAGTCCTTGATAGAAAACTTCTACGAAGGGTTGACGCCTGACGATAGAGGAATGCTTGACTCAGCTAGTGGTGATGATGTGCTTGCTACGACACCTGGTGAGGCATGGCAGATTATTGCAAAACTGGCAGAAATAACTCGATTCCGTGCCACCTCCCTTCATGAGCTAGAATGCCAAATTCCAGGACAACAGTAGGAAGGTAAGTTAGAATAAAATCTCATCGAGGTCAGTGTGCCTGAACTTAATTCTTCTATTCATTATGAGCCTGATTCATGTAGTGCTTCATGCAAGTTAGGAGAGTTAGAAATTAGGGATGTTGAGCTCGATTCTGATTATTCCATGCCTATTTTTTTTTATCCTGAGATCCTTAGCTTAGAAATGCATGATTTAGGCTTACTGATTCAAGTGGCTGACCAAGTTAAGTTTAGGTGGCTTGAGATTAGCATGTTTGGGATGGTTAAGGATTATTTGTTTAAAATTTCTTATGTTGTGCACTTTGTGTGCAAGTTGAGTTTTTCTATGTAGGAGCTAATAAAGAAAAAGAAGAAAGATCCTTTGAGGATCAAGGAAGTGAATTTCGGTTCAAGACTGCAAATCTCGACGAGCAATCAACGTTAAAAATTTGTGCTTCTAGGAGGCAGCCCAACTTTAAAAATTATTTTTATCCCTTCTCTTTATTTTTAGTTATTTGCCCCTTGTAGTTTTTATTTAGGGAAAAATACACTTTTAGTCCCTGAGGTTTGAGTTAGGTTTCATTTTGGTCCCTGAGGTTTCAAATTCAACAATTTAGTCCCTGAGGTTTGAGATAAGTAGCAATTTGGTCCCTGCCATCCATTTTGCCATTAAATCTAACCGGCTGCTGATGTTGCACTATTATTTTAATAAAAAAATTGATTTTTTTATTTTTTTAATTCTTTCTCTCACTCCCTCTTCTCTTCTTCTTCCCCATCCCCATCACCTTCTCCTTTCTTCCCCATCTTCTTCATCTTCAACTCCGGTGGCCGGTCGCCGCCGGCTGCCGGCGAACGACAGCAACAGCTGCCGATTTTTTTTCTCTTCTTTTTTTCTACTTCTTTTTTCTCTTTTTCTCTAATCTTTTTTTTAAAACGTTGTTTTCGGCAAAACCGGGGAAGATCCCGACGGTAATTTTTTCTTCTTCTCCTTGCTACTTCATTCTTCCTTCTTTTCTTTTCGTTTTTTATTAAAAGAAAAAACAAAAACGAGGAGGCTATGAGCGACGGGCGTTCGAAATATGGGCAAGCAGGATCTGGTTGTGGGTATCATGGACGAATGGGCTTCTGGTTTTCGGGCTTCGACGGTGACTATTGTCGATCTGGTCGTGGGTATCATGGACCAATGGGCTTCCAGTTTTTGGGCTTCGATGGTGGCTATCACCGATCTGGTCGTGGGCATTGTAGATCTGGTCATAGGTATCGCGGTCGAGGGCCGTCCACACGCATTTCTAGAGGTCGAGGTTGTTCACAGACGTTGTGGGTCTTCGTGCGCAAGGATGGACGAGGGAGAGAGAGGACGCCGAGGGAGGGTCTTCGTGGGTCTTCACCATGGCTGATTCAAGGCGGTGTTCGTGGGTTCTTCGCGCGCAAGGAGGGTTCTCAGGGTCGAATCCATGGGTCTGCTCGATTAGGTGTCAGAATCGAGAGGCAAATCGACCCATGTTTAAAAAAACAGAAAAAAGAAAAGAAATGAGAAGAAGGGAAGAAGAAGAAAAGAAGGAGAAAAAAAAAAACTCAGGCGGCTGCCGCCGCCGGCCGGCCACTGAAGTTGAAGAAGAAGATGGGGAGGAAGGGAGAAGGTGATGGAGAGAAAGAATTAAAAAAATATATTTTTTATTATTTTAATATATTTTTAATTTAAAAATAAAAAAATATATTTTTATTATTTTAATATATTTTTAATTTAAAAATAAAAAAATAATTTTTTAATTAAAATAATAGTGTCACGTCAGCAGCCGGTTAGATTTAACGGCAAAACGGATGACAGGGACCAAATTGCTACTTATCTCAAACCTCAGGGACTAAATTGTTGAATTTGAAACCTTAGGGACCAAAATGAAACCTAACTCAAACCTCAGGGACTAAAAGTGTATTTTCCCTTTTATTTATGTTTGTTTGTTTTATAGGATTGTTTGTTTTATAGGAGTCTATGACCTATTTTTGTGGAAAAGCTATCTTTTGAGGCGTGGTGGACCGTCACCTTCCAACCATTGTGCTTAAAATCAGGGGAGGTTTTCTATTCCCGTTTACTTTGTCCTTTGGATTTTCATGTTTAGATACATTGAGGACAATGTATGATTTTAGGTTGGGGGTGGAGTTGGCCTTGCATGCATATGATTTATGTTGAGTCTTGATGCACCTGAGCATAAGGGTGCATAAGGGTGATCACGGTTCGTTTCGGTCTGGTTTTGTTCAAAATCGAAGACCGAACCGAATACCTCGATTCTAGAGTGTCATAAACCGAGAGAACTGAGAGAACCAATCGATTTTGGTTCCAACCGATTCGGTTCAATTTTTAACCAACATTCACTTTTCCATTTTGCCCAATATATATAGATCTAGAGTCTTTTAAAAAAAACAACACTGATCTAGAGTTCTTTAAAAAAAATAAACACTGATCTAGAGTTGAGTAAAAAAAAAAAAACATTGATCTTAGAGTGAGAGAAAGAGAGTGATGTTAACGACGAGTAGATGAAAGCGAGAGAGAAGAAGATGCACAATGAGGTTTTCGATTTGGTCTTGTGAAATCCCATGAGAGACGGCGGTGATAGGCAGTTGCAAGAGAGACGCCGACGGTGGTAGGGATAGAGATGAAAAGGAGAAGGAGAAAGTGAGAACGAGAATGAATGATGGCCAAAAGTTGTTAGTAACTAAAATTACTAATTTGTTTTGAGTTGGTGTAGTCTTCCTAGTTTCTAGGAAATAGTTGAGTCAAGTCTAAGTTGCTAATTTTGTGGAGTTAGTGGGATTAGTTGTGGAATCTATTTTTAGATTCAAGTTATGTATTTATATGGAGTTTTCTAGAATGAAATTATCACACTTTCCCATTGTTCTCATTTCCTCTCATTAGTTAGATCTACATTGGTATCAGAGCCCTCTATTCTTAAGGGATCTGTGAGTGAGAATCAGTGAAATATCTCCGAGAGAAACTGAGTGATACACCTGTGAGAGTTGTTAGAGATGGAATCCAACAGTCTTTCTTCATTGGCTCCACCTGTGTTTGATGGTGAAAACTATCAGGCATGGGCTATCAGAATACAAGCCTACATGGAGGGTTGTGATTATTGGGAAGCAATTGAGCAAGACTATGAGATTGCTCCACTTCCTGATAACCCAACAATACATCAGATCAAGACTCATAAGGAGAGGGTCACCAGGAAGGCAAAAGCACGAGCTTGCCTATATGCAGTTGTGTCTCCCGCCATATTCAACAGAATTATGGCCTTGAAGTCAGCAAAGGAGATCTGGGAGTTCCTCAAAAGTGAGTATGAAGGTGATGAGAGGATTAAAGGCATGAAGGTGTTGAACTTGGTGCGAGAATTCGAGAGAATGCAAATGAAGGATTCTGAGTCCATTAAAGAGTACTCAGATAAGTTGATTGAGATTGCTAACAAGGCAAGAGCATTGGGAACCAAATTATCTGACAATAGATTGGTTCAGAAGATTCTAGTTTCAGTACCTGAGAGATATGAAGCAACCATTGCTTCTTTAGAAAATACTAAAGACCTCTCAAAACTCAAGGTGATAGAAGTAGTTAGTGCTTTGCAAGCACAAGAGCAGAGGAGGTTGATGAGACAAGAAGGAAGCATTGAGGGGGCATTGAAAGCTAGAGTGCAGCAAGGAGAAGGTGGAAGAGAGAGGAAGGGGAAATGGAAGAAGGGAAGTGGCAGCAGTAGCTCAGAGTTTGTTGCAAAGGATGCTAGTAGTACATGCAATCACTGTGGGAAGCAGAATCATCCACATTTAAGATGTTGGAGAAGGCCAGATGTGAAGTGTAGAAGATGCCACTTATTGGGGCACATTGAACGGTTCTGTAAGGAAGCAAAAACTCAACAACAAGGAGGAGCACATGCTGTAGTACAACAAGAAGCAGATCAACTCTTTGTGGCTACTTGTTTCTCATCAGTCACTCAATGTGATGGTTGGTTGGTTGATAGTGGGTGTACCAATCACATGACAAGTGACAAAGAGTTGTTCAAGGACCTTGACAAGTCATTCAAGTCAAGGGTGAAGACAGGAAACGGTGAGTATCTAGAAGTAAAGGGGAAAGGCACAGTGTCAATAGAGAGTTGTGCTGGAACCAAGTTGATTACTGAAGTGTTGTTTGTCCCTGAAATTGATCAAAACTTGTTAAGTGTTGGTCAATTAGTAGAGAAGGGATTCAAAGTGTTGTTTGAAGAAGGAAAGTGTCTCATTTCTGATTCCAATGGGAATGAGTTGTTCAAAATAAAGATGCAACACAAGAGCTTCTCCTTGGATCCACTCGAGAAGGAGCAGATAGCTTTCAAGTGGCAAGTGAATGACACTGAGTTATGGCACAAGAGGTTGGGGCATTTTCATCAGAAAGGGTTGCAGTATCTGCAGAAGAATGAGATGGCAGTAGGAGTACCAGTTTTGGAGGAGCTGAAAACAAACTGCAGAGCTTGTTTAACAGGGAAGCAAACAAGGTTGCCTTTCAAGAAGTCACAATGGAAAGCAACTGAGAAGTTGCAGCTCATCCACACTGACCTGTGTGGACCTCAACCAACTCTCTCACTAAATGGTAGCAGGTATTTCATTATCTTTATTGATGATTATACCAGAATGTGTTGGATATATTTCATGAAGCATAAGTCTGAAGTAGCTGAAGTGTTTTGAAGTTTAAGAGATGGGTTGAGAATCAAAGTGGTTGTAAGATTCAGGTGGTGAGAACTGATAATGAGACTGAATATACATCGCAAAGGTTCAATTCCTTCTGTGAAGAAGCTGGGATAGAGCATCAACTCACTGCTCCATATTCTCCACAACAAAATGGAGTCAGTGAGAGGAAGAACAGAAGTATTATGGAAATGACAAGATGCTTATTGCATGAGAAGAACTTGCCAAAAGAATTTTGGGCTGAAGCAACAAACACAATAGTCTTTCTATTGAATAGACTACCCACGAGGGTATTGGAGAAGAAGACACCTTGTGAAGCTTGGTTTGATACTAAACCAAGACTGACAAATTTGAAGGTGTTTGGCTGCTTGTGTTTTTTCTATGTTCCACAGGTGAAGAGAGACAAGTTGAGTGAGAAGGCCGAACCAGGAATCTTTGTAGGCTATAGCATGGTGTCCAAAGCCTACAAGATCTATCAACCTCACACAGAGAAGATGGTGATTAGCAGAGATGTTCAGTTTTTGGAAGATGAGGAGTGGGACTGGACAAAAGAAGCAGAGGTGAAGCAACAAGAAGTCTCTCTGGATCCTGATGAATTAGTTGATGATGCACCAATTAGAGGGACTAGACTATTGCAGGAAGTGTATGAAAGAAGTAGTGTAGCTGCATTAGAGCCTGCAGGATATGAAGAAGCTAAAAGAGATACAAAGTGGATGGAAGCAATGAAGGAAGAGTTGAGTATGATAGAGAAAAACAATACATGGGAGCTGGTGGAGAAGCCTGCAGACAGAAAAGTAATTGGAGTCAAATGAGTTTTCAAAACCAAATTGAACCCAGATGGCTCTGTGAACAAGCTCAAGGCCAGGTTAGTGGTAAAAGGGTATGCACAAGTCTGTGGAATTGATTTTTCTGAGACTTTTGCACCAGTTGCAAGAATGGACACAATCAGGTTGCTATTGGCTGTGTCGGCCCAACATGGATGGAAGGTGTATCAGCTAGATGTGAAGTCAGCATTCCTAAATGGAGTGTTAGAAGAAGAGATCTATGTTGAGCAACCAGACGGATTCATCATTCCAGGACAAGAGCAGAAGGTTTATTTGTTGAAGAAGGCTCTCTATGGGTTGAAGCAAGCTCATAGGGCATGGTACAACAAGATGGATGATCACTTGCTGAACCTGGGTTTTGTGAAGAGTCTGAGTGAATCCACACTCTATGTGAAGAAATCAAGTACTACTATTGTGATTGTATCTCTCTATGTAGATGACTTGCTAGTGACAGGAAGTGATGATGTTCAGATAGAGATATTCAAGCAAGAAATGATGAAGGTGTTTGAGATGACTGATCTAGGTCTGATGCATTACTTCCTAGGTATGAAGATTCAGCAAAAGTAGAATGAAATGTTCCTTTGTCAGAAGAAGTATGTAAGAGAGATATTGAAGAGGTTCAATATGGAGGAGTGTAAAAGTGTGAACACTCCAATGATTCAGAAGGAGAAGTTGCAAAAGGATGATGGAGAGGAACCTGCCGACGAGAATGTGTACAGAAGTCTAGTTGGATGCCTCATGTATCTCACATCCACTAGGCCTGACATTATGTACACTGTAAGTGTCCTATCTAGATTTCTTCACTGTCCAAGCAAGAATCATATGGTTGCCGGAAAAAGGGTTCTGAGATATCTAAAAGGCACACTGTCTTTTGGGATCAAATTTAGTAAAGTTGAAAATTTTGAGTTGCAAGGCTACTCAGATAGTGATTGGGCTGGGTCACTAGATGATATGAAGAGCACCTCTGGCTATTGTTTCACTTTTGGCTCAGGGTGTTTCTCATGGTGTTCAAAAAAGCAAGATATAGTGGCTCAGTCAACTGCAGAAGCTGAGTTCATTGCAGCGACGGCAGCAGTCAACCAAGCTGTTTGGTTGAAGAAATTGATGCATGACTTGCATCTGAAGCAGGAAAAGTGTGTGAAGGTGTTTGTGGATAATCAAGTCACTCTAGCCATTTCATTGAATCCAGTTTTTCATGGAAGGACCAAACATTTTAAGATCAAGTATTATGTTCTGAGAGAGATGCAGAAGGAAGGAGAAGTGCAGCTGGTACATTGCAGCTCAGAAGAGCAAATGGCTGATATCTTCACTAAGTCTTTTTGTGTGGGTCGTTTTCAAGCTCTTAGGAGCAAGTTAGGTGTTTGTAGTATTTGAGTTAGGAGGAGAATGTTAGTAACTAAAATTACTAATTTGTTTTGAGTTGGTCTAGTCTCCCTAGTTTTTAGGAAATAGTTGAGTCAAGTCTAAGTTGCTAATTTTGTGGAGTTAGTGGGATTAATTGTGGAATCTATTTTTAGATTCAAGTTATGTATTTATATGGAGTTTTCTAGAATGAAATTATCACATTTTCCCATTGTTCTCATTTCCTCTCATTAGTTAGATCTACAAAAGCTTGAAAGAAAAGGGGGAAAGAAAGAGATGAAGATCGGAAAAGAGAGGGAGTTGTGGAGGGAGAAAGAGAAGCCGTAGAGGGAGAGAAAAGAGTGAAGAAAATGGATGGGTTTTCTTTTGTCCTTTGTCGACTGATTGAAAGAGAAAGTGATGTGACTTTAGGGTTTGTATATAAAAATGGGCTTTGGGCTTTGGGCTTTTTGAATGTGGGTTTTGGGTTTATTATTAAAATGCTGAAATAATTGTTTTTGAAAGGTTAATTAAGAAGTTCGGTTCAGTTCGGTTTTTTTTAATTTTTTTAAGAGAAATTTTGGTAGATAAACCGTTTTGGAGCCATATTTTCACATATGTCCAACATTTGCCTTATTTACAAGATTAGATTTTCGGATAGATCTTCTTACATTTATACCCTTGGTCTTATCATTTATTTTCAAATAATATTAAAAAGTATAATAATATATTCCATAATAGCCAACCGTTTATGCTCCATTTTAGGAAGGTAAATTTTCGAGTAATCCCCTAATTTTAGGGATATTCCCATAATCGTTTTTTATCTCTCCTTCATTCTCCCTCCGTACTTCGTTTTTGTTTTATTTTCAGCCTCTTCCTATTTCTCTTCTTTTTTTTTGTTACAGCAGAATTTTCTCTCACTTTCGGTTGTCCATTGTCGGCGGTTTTGAAGTTTTTCCCCTCTGTTTCTGCGGTTTCAGACTTCATACAGCAGTTCACAGAATCTTGTTTGTTCGTGGTATTTTTTCCAGTGTGTTTCTCTTTTGTTTTTAGGTTTTTTCGGTAGGTTTCTGGCAATCTGTGTTCAGTCTGTACGGTCCGCTTTCCAGTCATTTGAACATGGGTACGTTTTTAGTTTTTATATTTTATATATTCGGAGGGATATATAGTTTTAGCCAATGTAAGTTTCGTATACAGTACACATTATAAACACGTTTTCATATGGCTACGTTTTAAGTTTTTATATTTTATATATTAAAAGGGATATATCGTTTTAGTCAAGGTAAGTTTCGTATATATTTCATACACATTATAATCATGTTTTTTATGGCTTCATTTTCAATTTTAATATTTAATATATTCCAAGGAATGTCTCATGTCAGTCAATATCAGTTTCATTTTCAGTTAATTTTGTTTCATATATAACATGTGTGTTTGATACATATTTATTTCATATGTCAGATATTAGGTATATCGTGATTATATGCAGGGTTTTTTTTCCATATATCTTCATATTATGTATATCGTGATTATATGTCGGGTTTGTATATATGTTGGGTTTGTATATAATAGGTTTTGTTCATATATTTTATTGTTATTCTGATTATATTGTGTTCGGGTTTATAGAACATGTAATATCTTCTATATTTGGTTGTATATATCATATTATAAATATTATATATTCCAAAGCATAACAATATTTATATCATATGTCAGAACAAGATCAGAATCCCCTCACAGATGGAGCTCAAAAGACGGGTTAAATGTGGTCGTTGTGGCAGGATTTGGCATGATAAGAAGGCTTGTAGATTTGCACTAACACAGTAGTTGTTTTGTATTTCAATTTCTTAAGAACGTTTGAATTTCTCATTCCTTTGGGTTGTTATCTTTTATGTTTCAATTTGTTGAAAACAATTATCCTTTATGTTTGAACATTGTTTTTCATTGGTACGATTTATCGTTATAAAAGTTGATTTTTATTCCCTCATGCATTGTGGTTGAAATTCAATATATACTATAATACATATACTTTCATTACATAGGTATACCTTATACTATTCATCATTGTTAACAATATATATAAATATAAATTATATATTCATTATCAGTACTCATATATTCAACTACATATTCAAAATAGGTATCTGTTATATGTACACGATCTCTGTTATATGTACAGTAGCATATATTATATACACAAGAACATATATGCTCGACAAGTTAAAGCACCTGAACATTTTCTTATTAAACGAAACACATGTACATATATACAAGTTGAAGACCAAATTAGCCTTCATATTATCGTTTAAACAAGTATGGACAATTTGGGTCCCAAAAATATCTCCAGCAGCTTCTTGTTCCGTGTCTCCTACCTGTTCGGTTGTTATTTCTTGCGTTTGCTCAATCTCATCTTCAATTTCTGTTCCTACATTCTGCTCTCCAGAATATTGTCGTTGTTCCCCAAACATATTCACAGATATAGATTCCAAGCTTTCGTTCTGCAGTTGAAGATACATAGTTAGCAAAATAAAATAACCATATATCAGCCACCAATGTCTTTATAAATAAAAACATACATCCGATTCTATTGTGACAACCTCATTTACATTGCCTTTTTTAGTTGCTCTGTTAACGGCCATATTCAAAATCCTTGCGTATATTTTCTTTCCCTCCCATGTTCTTATATCTAATAATTCCCTAATAGTTTTTTTTTAATATCCGAAAGTATATATTCAGAATCAGTATTATGATATTTAAAATATTTCAACTCCACCAGTCGTTACCACACAAACATGTATGAATGGTATATACTACAAAGTCGTATCAATAGTTAATATCATATTCCGTTGTATATATGTAATTAACTATTTAAAAGCAAATGTTGAATCTTTTTTAAAAGCAAATGTTGAATCTTTTTTCAATCTTTTGGGATTCCGGCCAAATGTTTGTCATTTTTTTTACTCTAGTCATAACCTAATATATATAATTCATATACACCGGTATATAATATGCATACAGAACATATATTCATGAAAACAATCTCAGCAATCATATACATATATATCAACATACAATATATAACCAGTATAATAACCTAATATATATGCATACAGAACACTAAGGCATATATTCATAGAAACAATCTCAACAATCATATATATATATATATATATATATATTAACATACAATATATAATCAGTATAATAAAATTATACATTCGTATTTATCATATATCAAATGTTTGCAAGTTTTTTTACTCTAGCCATAACCTAATATATATAGTTCATATACACCAGGATATAATATGCATACAGAACCGTAAGACATATATTCATAGAAATAATCTCAGCAATCATATATATATATATATATCACCATACAATATATAATCAGTATAATAAAACTATACATCCGTATTTATCAGATATCAAATGTTTGGAATTTTTTTACTCTAGCCATAACCTACCATATATAATTCATATACACCGGGATATATTATGCATACAGAACACTAAGACATATATTCCTGGAAACAAAGATTATACAATTACCCTAAAAAAAAGAAAAATAATGGATGCAAAACGGGATAAAAAATTAGGGAAAAAAGGTTTACCCAATTTCCCAAAAACGAAAAAAGGAAAATATTGATGGGAGAGAGAGAAAATATTCCGTCATTATTGATGGGAGAGAAATGTTTGACTATTAATGATGGGAGAGAGAGAAAATGACTATTAATGATGGGAGAGATAGGAAATGACCATTAATGATGGAAGAGAGAAAATATTTAGCCATTATTGAGGAGAGATGAAGCAAAGGACTCCATGGTAAAATGACCATGACTTTCATGTAAAAAATGGAGGCCCAAAGTCTATTCTTGAAAAAAATAGTGTAGTTGGACAAATTTGAAAATAGGGGGTCCAATTTGGGCTATTTGTGTACTTATCCCTTTTTTTAAAGGCTGAACCGTAGACCTAACCAAAAATCTCGATTTTTTTTAAGATTAAACCGAGAAACCTAATATTTTTTTAAAACCAAACCGAACCAGTCGGTTTGGCTCGATTTATGCACACCCCTACTTGAGCATCAGACTACTTTATTTGCATGCGTTATTTTATTGCTTTGTGCTTATTTGATTGAGGCCATGCATCTGAGCATTTGACCTATTTTATGAGCAATGTTTTTTTTAAAAAAATTTGAGCATGATTTTGAGTATGATTGTTTAGGATGATCTAGTTGCTCCTGCTATGATTTTGAGAATCAACAATGTGTTATTCTGCCAATTCTATTGCTTTTGATGAGTTGTAAACAAGTTGTCCAAAATTGAGCCTTTTAAAAACTTTTCTACGAATTTTCTTGCAAGAGTGAACCTTAGTGTGTTTAGGATTAGATTTGAAGACTTAGAAGCGAATTATAGAACTCATATGCTTGTTGTCACCTCGATATGTGTAGAAATTTACTATCTAGTGATCTAGAACTTAACGGATACATTTTAATCCCATGTATTTATTAATTCAAATAATTTTTATTCATTTTCAATTATTTTTACACAGTTTTAAATATGATAACTAAAAATGGTTAGTTACAACCTAATTAAACCATAATTAACGTGTCACTTACTCATTCAAAAAATTTCAATCAATTTTGATGATTTCTATAATTTTTTCTTTCCAAAATTTTCATTAAAACAACATTCAAACCTTGGTAAAAAGTACATAATTAAAATTAAGAACATGAAAATCCTACTCATTTGATTTGGTATTTCGTGATTGTAAAGGACTCCAGTTTTCAATTTTTAGATTTTGAAAAACATTTTTAAAATTTTAAGCACATTTTAAAAAGAAAAAAGTCTTAATATTATATTTTTCTCTTTTTGACATATCTCTTCGTTGAGCTTTATATAAATATAGCAAGTCCTTCCTCTAAATTAAATTTTCATCACGACTGCTTTTTTTTTCCTATTTCTTTGAATTGTTCTAAGATTTCTCTCTTTTATTTCACTCTAAAATTATAATTTTTCCCCAAACTCCTCTCTCTATAATTCTGAAACATATCTTTAATTATTTAAAATCAATTTCATGTTTGATTTTACACTTTTAAACATAATTTTCATATTATCAAAATTAATTTTAAATTATTAAAGACATATTTCAAAATGATTTCGAATATGACAAAAATGATTTTAACCATTTCAAAATCACTCCCTTACCCATCTTCGTTTCTCTTTCTCTGGCATCCCTTGCCCTCTACTTTATTTTCCCTTTTAACATTTCACTTTCTATAACTTTTCCTTCACACCCACTGATAACTTTTCTCTCTTAAACATATTTCTCAAACTTTTTTTTTTTTTTTTTTTTTTTCTAAAATTGTCCTTTAAATTTACCTCTGAAATCCCTCTCTCTATAACATTTCTTTCTAAAGAATTTCTCACTTCCTGTCTCAATAATGTTTCTCATTTTATCTCTAACTTAACATATATGGTTTCCCATTTCACACAATAAATATAAAAGTATCATGGTTTTTAACTTTTTAAGTAACCCAAAATTGAGGAAAAAAAAGGTCAAGAAAGATCTCAGCATCCAAGTACAGTAGAATTGGCATAGTGATGCAATAGAATGCCTCTCTCTCTCTCGAACTTCCTCATGAGAACAAAACTCAAATAAAGGTTTGGAAGCGAAATTGGATATGGAAAACTTTATTTGGATTCACTTCACCTGCTTCTTTCCAGCTATTAAAATACATAACAATCATTATATGAATACACATTATTTTCCTTCTTTCTTTCTAACCATAAATAAGATACCATAAGAAAGATTTCAGCATTAAAGTTCTGTAAAATCGGCATAGTAGTACAAGAAAATACGATTACCTTCCTTAAGTTGAAGGATTCATCTGAACTTGTAAACCATCACAAACCGCTCCTGAGGCAACTAATATGGAGCTTGCACCCTCAACCATGACACCTGTAAAATTTTTACCCCATGGATTTCCTATGAACGCGTTTCTCTGAGAAAGACAAACAAGAAGCTTTAGTTTAACAACAAAACATAACAGAAAATTTGGTCGAGCACGTCTCACTGTGCTATAGTTGAACCAATAAAGCAACTATGGTACTCGAGTTCAAAGGAAATTATCAGTATCAAATGTAAACAGGAGTCATAACATAAGAAGAAATTAGATAGCACTGCATCAAGTATATTCTAAAATATTAACTTGACATTTTCCTATTCATGTCCAAGGTAAAACTCCTGATCTGCAGGGCTAAAACTAAAATAGATCACGTTTGTCCTCAAACTTCAATTTCTTTCATATTTGGCAAAGCCCAGCACTTGGTTTCAGCTGAATCAACTTTACCAGCTCCCGGTTTGACAGGCAACTGTTTAAAAAATCCGGTGAACAGCGGAGCAAATTGTTGCTCCTATCAACTATATACAGTTAAAATATAAATAAACTGGGTTGCACATGGAAGGAATGATGAGAAATTAAATGAAGCCATAACAATACAAACCTTGTCGAGGAGAAACTAGTCGAAGTGTTTGGGAAGCCAGTGAAGACATTCGAGTATGACTTGGTCAGATAGGAAAAGTTGACAGTTGGTGGTAGAGGAGACACTCTTTCACCTTTTTTCAGAAGTTCTTGTAAGTTCAATCTCTGCAGGGTCAGGACAGATTTAGACTCCTTCCAAATGAAGGCCAGTTGACCATTCTGAAATACATAGAGAGAACCGGGCTTAGAGCCAGGGTATCTAAAGCCGTACCCATTGGCAATCCCCTCTCCTGTAAACGTATGGTGAACATTTACGGGCAATAGATCCCCATCAGACTCCCAAGGAAATGGATCTGCCGAAGGTTCATTAATATTCACTCTGAACATTGCAGAACCATTAGGATGTAAAACGTAGTGAGTGCCTTCCAATATTTTTGTTGCAATGAGAAACACTTGTCCCTGGGATTTCTCATACGAAAGCAAAAGGAAGAAAAGGGCTTTTCCAGGTTTGTCTTCTGTAGGCTTCCCCGGAGGCCAGCCGAATGTCCCTCCCCATAAACCAGCATACTCTTGCTCAGCAGTTGGCACTCGCATCGGCAATTTATACAGTGCAAACCGACTGTCATGCATATTAGGCCATCCCCGGTAAGAAGATAGCTTCATGGTCGATGCATGCAATGCCAATCCGATTGTATCACCCGACTGAAGAAACTCTTCAAGTTGCACATATTTATTCACACTAGTTGAACAACTATTCTTTGATATTCCTTTGCTATCATTGATAAAGCCAGACTTCTCCAGTATTTGATTAAGGCTTTGCTTCAAATACCTGCCAAGAGTTTTCTTCTTCCCGCATCTTACCTGATCATCGTCCCCATTAACTGATTTGTGAAGACAACTTGAACCATCAAGAGACTTTCTAAACTCACTTAGTTCCAACTGAGTAGGATCTGGTAACAGTTCAGAACTACCGATCCAAGACATTTGACTTCCACCAACTTTATGATACTGCACCAGTACTGATCTCCTTTCTGATAACACTGCCATATCTTCCTCAAAGTTCACTTCATCATCCCTCATCCTAGGAAATAGTGGCCCCGTAACTGGACTGGATACCTTGACACGAACTTGATTCATCACGGTTTCAAGCAACTTTCTTCTATCACTAAAAGCCAACCGGCCAAATGGCACTTTTGCCTCAGGCTCTCCAAAAACCCTCTGGGATCTAGAAATTTCACTGTTAGACCTACAAAACTTTCTAGTTTCCTGATCTGAATGGTTGACAAAGCTCTTACTATGCAACAAGTTACTACACCCGTTCTTGTGTGGTCTAGTCTCGACCTCAAGAAGGAGCACATTGCAACTCTTGTCAACACCCTTCACCAAACCCGGATAAAAATAGTCAATGCCCTTCTCCTTTCCATGAAGAAAAAACGATGTGGAGCCATCAGCATCACCCAGGATTTCAAAAACAGGTGCCCAGAGAATTGGCCCGTCTTCCATGCCTAATGGACCAAGTTCTTGAGGAATAATTCGACAACCAACAACCGAAACAAAACCAGGCATCACATAGACTACATTGCCAAGCTCTGGATTCTGATGAACCCATATTCCCATCAACGGCTCAACGCTGCTGAGAAAGCGGCAAAGTGCCTTATAGGACGCCATACCCATTCGCCAATCCATAAGGTCTTTGGCAGCCAAAATCCCGACCATCTCACATTGTGTAAACCAGATCTTTTCGGATGCCACTAAAGCATGCAGACTCCGACAGCATAGGCTTAAATTACACAGATCCCTCGGAGCAAGGGACCGCGACACGATAGAAAACACATCATCTGGCAGGGAAAGGAGCAAGCTCGATCCACAGACTTCAGTCAACATGTGCAAACTCCCAAAATTTAAACAACAAATGCGTAATACCAAGAATTGAGCAAATTCTGAAACCGCCCTGTTTCTCTATCAAGATGATGCTCGTTACAACACAGGCACATAGGTCATTCCAAACAAAGGATTCTGAGTCCAGCAGAAAATACCATGAATTAAGCAAATACCATGAATTTCCTGAGCCGTGCAGACAGGAGATACGAAATCCAAAAATGTTATCGAAAAAAAAAAAAAAACCCAACTGATTTGCCCTAAATTCTCAAAACGAAGATAGGGTTTATCGCCGATTCGCCATTTGTTAGACCCAGTTGATCTGGTGAAGAGATAATCGGAAATGAAAGGAGAAAACCTAGTACAAAGCTAACCTGATTTGCATGTATAATCCTGGAAGAGGGCATGCCGAAGGAGGAAAAATGGGGGAAAAGAGACGAATTTCAACTGATCGGTGATTTCTGTGGTAGTGGTTTGCGATTCTGTGAATTGCATCATCTAGGGAAACAAAAGCTGAAGGAGAAGCGCTCAGGAAGCAAGAAGAAAGCCTAAAAGAGAGGTAGGAAAGTCCAAATGCATCACGCTATTGTGACTGCTGATAGTCTAAATATTCTCCAGTTTTTTTTTTTTTTTTTTTTTTTTTTTTTTTTGAAATTTCTTCAAAGAGTCTTTGAAATTACTATTGGGGAATATTTCAATTTTTTTCTTACATGTGAAGTGGGTCATATGGTGCCATTTGATCTGACATCCCATTAGTCTCTGTTCAACACGTTATTTTCTTTACGTTTTTTTTCTTTTTTTTTTTTGACAATGTGGGGTGGGGGATTCGAACCACTGACCTCGTGGTTATCAATACATCTTTATGCCGGTTGAGCTATGCTCTTGTTGGCATTTTCTTTACGTTTTTAGTCCTTGAATAGCTATGTTTCGTTCTTAGTATTCAAAATCTACCTCTTTAAAAAATAATTGTGGTAGTTGTGCTTAAAAAAAAAAATCATAACTAAATTAACGTTTGGTAAATTTCAACTTTAAACCACAGCAAGTAAATTAGAGTGTTTGGTAAATTAATTCTAAATTGGTGTAATTATTTAGCTATAATTGATTAACACATATATCATTTCCATTGTTAATATAGTAATTTTTCATAATTAAAATTGTTAGAAGAAAATTATTTTAAAATTGTATATGATTTCAGTTATAAAAGTTATATTCAAATTATACTAAATTATTTGATAAAATATTAGGAGAATGTATTTTTATATCAAACAAAATATTGAATTAATTAATGGATCAACAAAAAAATAAATAAATTGTTGATATAATTTGTTTCCTTAAACAATAAATATTAAACTTAAAATTTAATGATTGAATAATAAAATTGATGGTTTGTAATTGTGCTTGAAAATAATTAATGAAAAAAAAAACATATAATACCTTTGTTTCAAGGAAAAAGAATTTGTCATATCACAAATGCATCAACACATAAGCTAATTAGGGAAAGATATAATAGTAATTTTCTAAGATCTCTTGAATGAGGTGGCATATTATACGGGAAGCTAATTTCAAAAGCACATCTTCACCAGATTCTGCAAATCAAGGTAACTAAAAAGTGATTGTATTTAAATGTAACGCCCTGCGATTCGAAATTAAGTCTTTTTCGGATATTTTGGATCAATTATTGGGCTAATTTGAAATTAAGTTGTAGGGAATTAAGTTAATTAAGCGGTGAAAATTTTGAACAAGGATCAAAATTTGGATATCAATTTCTACGAGTATGGAAATAAATTATTACCCAAGATTCCATAAATTGAGAAAGGAAATTAGGCTTTGATTGAATTTTTAAAAGGTTGAAATTAAGGGAATGAATCCTAATTAAAAGAAAAAAAGGGAAAAATACACTTTTGGTCCCTGAGGTTTGGGTTAAGTTACACTTTGGTCCATGAGTTTTTAAACTCAACAAAAATACTCCTGAGGTTTGAGATAAGGAACATTTTGGTCCCTGCCGTCAATTTTTCTGTTAACTCCTAATGGTTGCTGACGTGGCACTATTATTTTAATAAAAAATTTATTTATTTATTATTTTTTTAAATAAAAATATTAAAACGATAAAATATTAATATTTTTTTATTTTTTTATTCTTTCTCCTTTTCTCTTTCTTCTTCTTCTTTTTCTCCATCTTCTCCATCTTCTTCATCTTCCTTCTTCTTCTTCCTATCTCCAGCGATCGATGACCACCGCCTGCCACCTGCCACTGCCGCCGGACGTCGGACACTGTTTTTTTCTCTGTTTTCTTCTTTTTCTTCTTTTTCTTCTTCCTCCCCTCTTTTCCACTGTTTTTTTCAAAAAAAAAAAAACAAAAAGAATGGAGCAGCCGGAAATGGAGGAGGAGGGAGGCCCTATTCTCTCCATCTTTTCTCTTGCGTATTTTAAAGTTTTCTAGATTGATTCCTAATGCTTGGAAGCTCCCTACTTGTAGGATTGGACTCATTCGATCACTTCTTGTCAAGGTCGAAGTCTTTTTGATAACAATTAGTTTCAGTTGGTTTTAGGGTGTTCAAATCCTAGCATAAGTCTCTTGTTGGGAGCTTGTTGGACTAATTTAGGAGTGCTTTAAAAAGAATGGTAAGTGGATTTCTACCTGTTGAGTCTGCTTGCTTGTGTGCTAGCATGTTGTGTACTTTACTTGTTTTGTTATAATATATGTTGTATATACATGTATGTGTTGTTATATTTTTGAGTTCGAGCAAGTTGAAACGCTTTATTGCTTTGATTTGTTGAATTGTTGTGTTGAGCATGTTGAATGTTGTGAGACGATATTGAGGTTATAAGCATGTCCTCATTTCATAGTGGTGTTGGGTTTTATGCCCTAAAACTCGTAGATAGTAAATGAAACAAATTAATCGATCTCAATAAGTCGTTATTTGAGTGATTCAGTAATTTGGTTATTGAATAATCGAGTTTGCATTAATAAACCCTAAATCCAATAAACTAAGATCCAAGGTTGTTTAAATGAAACTTGGACTGAAATGTAGTGACATACGGGGATCGGTGTCCAAGTTGTTGGGTTTTATGCCCTAAAACCCGTAGATAGTGAATGTAACCGTTGACCGGATATTAATGAAATAATATTGATATATTTTTCCATTAATTGTTATTAGTTATTTTATATTTGTCTTTGCCTAATAATAACCCTAATCCAATAAACTAGATATCCAAGGTTGTAATATGAGTCTTGAACTATATGTAGTGACATATGGGATCATTGTTCAAGAAACAGCCTAAAGGGTCTATAGTATAGGGATAAGACTGGGTGCCTTATCCTAGTGACACTATGGATACGACCCACTTTGTATTTGATACAAACGTTGCGATCCAACGCGTTCGTGTAGGAGACATGCGAGTGGGGGTATCCTATGCAATGAGTTTGCATAAGACCGGACCGCGAAATAGTAACCACTGGTTATAACACCGTTAACTAGTTGGTTTTCTATTTCACTAGGACGACCTAGACAACTTAGTCTTAATCCTGGGTTGATTATGGACTCCTGCTCATGAGAGATTGTCCTTTGATTTGTATGGGTGAGAGTGGCCAATACGCCGACTCAATAAGCCTACCACTTTGGGGACAAGACCGAATGAGGAGCTGGGAACATAATCGTACAAGATGGAATTCACTCTTTCCCGACTTTAGGGAAACAGATGAGTGTTCCCTTAAGTGGTTACTCCGAGTCTTGAATAAAGGACCCTACCCTCTCAATGACACGAGAGGGTTTTTTGTTTGATGGTTGGACCACAAACAGGTTGTTCATTAGAGGAGAATTGGTACTTAAGGAAATAGAGGTAACCCAGGGGTAAAACGGTAATTTGACCCAACTGGTGTTACAGACACTTGTGAAGGACTAACTAGTCGATATTGGTCTAGATCCGTGGACACAGAAAATATGTCTGCAGTGAGAAGAGTGCAACTGTGAGTCTATAGTGGAATGTACACACAGTTAACGAATATTGATTAATGTGGTTAATGAGTTTGACCAATTAATCTCACATCGTTGGAGCTTCTGATATGCAGGTCCATTAGGTCCCACTGGTAGCTCGTAAAGTAATTTGAGGCAACTAAGTAATAAAAGTAAATTGAAAATGTTCAATTTATTAAGGGAAACAAATATAATATATATTGATATATTATTATGAGAGAAATTAATATTTGAAAAGTTCAAATATAAATTTATGGAAGTTTGAAAGAGTTCAAAATAATGAATTAATTAATTTAAGGCCTAAAATGTGTTTGGGCAAATTAATTAATTCTAGGCCGGGAATTAAATATGTGATATTTAATTGGTGGTTAATTAGTTAAAGAATTCATTAACCGGGAATTAATCAATTATGGAAATAATTAATCACTTAAGGAAGTGATTAATCATTTATGGAAATGATCTAATCACTTATGGAAGTAATTAGTCATTTGTGGAAAAGATTAATCAATTATGGAATTGATTGATCATGATTGATTAATTAAGGAATAAGATTGAATCAATTTTGGAAAAGATTGATTTAATTGAATATTTTATTCATGGCCTCTCTTCTATAAATAGAACACTAGACCTAATTGGTCATGACACTTTTTTGACACTCTTGAAAGACAAGACCTAGAATTCTCTCTAGCCTCCCTCTTAGAGAAAGACTCCCACAAGTCTTTTGCTTCCTAGACTTAGAGACATACCGGTGTAACCTTTGTGGTTATTGTGTCATTCAAAGAAGGAATTTCCAGCGAAGAAAATCAAAGGTGGCTGCTGCGTTTTCGTTCGTGGAGCGTCGTTGGCGAAGAACGGTCAAGTCTACAACGAAGGTTTGTAACGGTTCTTCTTTCTTTATTTAGAAAAGCATGAAAATAAATTTAGATTTATTTTTAAAGCATGCTTAAACCAATTTTACAGCAGCTTTAAAGTTTGTTTGAGTTTTCGTAACGGTATTTTAATGTTAATTAATATACGACGTAAGGTCCAATCGATGCGCTTCCGCTGCGTGGGGACTTTTATTCCCTTCACAGGTAACAACCTAAATGGTCTATAGTATAGGGATAGAGCTGGGTACCTTATCCTGGTGACACTATGTGATACGGTCCACCTTGTATCCGATACAGATGCAATGATCCAAAGCATCCATGTAGGAGACATGCGGGTGGGGGTATCCTATGCAATGAGTTTGCATAAGACCGGACCGCGAAATAGTAACCACTAGATGTAACGCCGTTGACTAGTTTAGGTTTCTATTTCAATAGGATGACCAAGGTAACTCAATCTCAATCCTAAGTCTGTTATGAACTCTTTTTCAGGAGGGATTGTCCTTAGATGTGTATGGGTGAGAGTGGCCGGTTCGCCGACTCAATATTCCTACCATTTCAGGGGCAAGACCGAATGGAGGCTGGGAACATAACAGTACAAGATGAAATTCACTCCTTCCCCTAATGGGGCAAGTAGATGTGTGTTCCCTTAAGGGTTGATTCCGGGGTTTGAACAAAAGCGCGTTGTCCTCTCTTGGCCCTAGAGGAATTTCTGTTTAGTGGTTGGACCCTAAACAAGTTGTTCATTAGAGGGATCAGTGGTACTTAAGGATCTAGAGGTAACCCAGGGGTAAAACGGTAATTTGACCCAGCTGGTGTTAGGAACACACGTGAAGGATTGACTTACTGCATTGGTCGATATCCGTGGACACAGAAATATTCTACAGTGAGAAGAGTGCAGATGTGGGTCTTTAGTGGAGTGACCCACAGTTAACGAATGTTGATTAACTTGGTTAATGAGTTTAGTCAGTTAATCTTGTATCGTTGGAACTTCTGATCTGTAGGTCCATTAGGTCCACCTGCTAGCTCGTAATGGATTTTGAGATTAATTAGTCTTGGTATATAAGGGAATTATAAGTTATTTGTATGTCATGCAATTAATATAATGTATGGAGATACATTATAGTCTAAGTTTAATTATAGAATTAAACATTTATAGTAAAATTAATTTTGGATATGATTCAAAATTAATTATTGAGAGATTTAACTATTTGAAGGAGTTCAAATATTAAATATGGATTAGATTCATATTGAACTATAGTTTAATATGAATAGTGATTCATATTACAACTATAGTATAAGAGAGAAAATGAAATTAATTAGATATGTGATATTTAATTAATTTAACAATTAATTAATTGAAGAATTAATTGATTTAATTTAATTTGGTTAAATATGATGTAATCGAAATTAAAACTATAGTTGATAATTAATGTACATTAGATGCACATTAAAACTATAGGTTTAAAGTGAGAGATATCGTGTATTAATTAAATATGATTTAATTAATTAATATGATTAATTAATTAATATTAATTTAATTTTAATTATTTAATTTTAATTAAATTAATTAAGTAACTCCCATCAGGGAGTTACTACGTGGGATCTGGGAGTTATCCCAAAGTTCTTCCTCTCTCTCAAAAACAGACTCTCAGTGGGAATTTTTCCTTCTTGCTCTTCTCACTCTCTCTCAAGTTTCCCAAAAAGAAAAAGACACAACACCATTCTGGTTGCTCTTCTTTTTCTATTTTTTTCCCTTCTCCAAGACAAGCCCTTTTGGCTCCCACAAGCCTTATCTCATAATCTAGAGTTATAGTGGGTGTCCTATTTTGGTAGTGTTCTTGGAGCAAAAAGGCAATACGTGAGTTTCAAGTTGGAGCATTGTGCTGAGGTGTTTGGCCACTACAATTCACGTAAGTTTCTTCAACTCTAAAGTAGTTTAGAGTAGTTTACAACATGCTTAATCTTAGATTTTCATAGAAATTGTTCTGTGTTAATTGCCCAATGTATCAGTGTTTTCGTTCAACCCAATTAACAACGTTAAGTTTTGATATACTCTTCCGTTGCGAGGATTTTGATTCCTTCAAGTGGATGTTTAGAAATCATGTTTAAAACACATTCTGGTTTGTGAGTGTGTCATTGGCATAAAACATGGTCTAGAAGCATGATGAGTAGGATTCATGCATTCTAGTGAGATTGTGAGGTAAGAGGACCTTGTGCATTGAAAAGGAAAGTTAGGTGAATACCAAGTGCCTCGGGTAAAAATGGTCGAGGGGTGGTATGTCACCAATGGATTAAGAGGAGCATCGGGTGCCTTGGGTAATATGGCCAAGGGGCGATGTGATGAGTCTATACGTTGTGAAAGTCATCAGGTGCCTTGGATTATATGGCTAAGGGGCAATGCACAGTTCAAGGCCTTGAGTAATATGGTTAAGGATCAAACGCTGAGCGCAGTAGAGAAATGTCGAGGCCCTGAGTAATATGGTCAGGGGTCAGTGTGACTCGAAGGAATCGGTCTCAGAGAGCTTTGTGAGGGCTACGAGTGCATAGCGTGCACGACATGATGTGAGAATTCATGTGTTAGGTGCATGGTTGTTGCACAATTGCATTAGTTGAGTATGTTACTATATGTATGTTGTTCACATTGTATATAAGGCATGTTATTGTAATTGAAAAGCATGATGTTTGTCCTGTATGTTGTATGTTGTTTGATGGCTCTTCAGGTGTGAGCCACTTACTTAGTACGTAGTTTTGTACTGACCCACCACCAGATTTTGCAGGTGATGAGGAATACTACGAGCTTGGTTATGCTGAGGAGAGGGCCTGAGAAAGAATGAGACATTAGATAAATTTTAATACTTTGTAGTTGGGTTTTGTCTTCTTCTGGAGTTGTTTTTTTCCATTCCATGTTACATGTCTTTAGGCTTAAAGTTGAGTTGAATTGTGTTATAGTTGTTGTTCCGTTTCAAAATGTTATTGAGTAAAGGTTGGTGATATTTGAAGTTAGTGTTGTTTGAAAGTTTAGAGTTCGTTTTAGGATTTCTACTTTTACTTGGTAGTTGTTAAAGTTTGTATAGTTGGGAGTTTGTGAATGTTATGTTGTGCCTGATGTGAAATGGAGATGTTGGTTGGTTATTTTGAACTATAGGACAGTATAAATCTTGTTTTTAGGTAATAACTAAATTTTGGGATAGTTATAGTTATGTCGTTTTGCTACCAAAATTTTCGGAGCATCAGGTTGTCATGACAGTAAATATTTAGTAATGTCTCCTTGGGTTAAATTTTTTGGGGCGTTACAGTTGGTATCAGAGCGGAGTTGTTCCTAGAGACTAATCTAGGAAAAACTAGATTGTAAGTTGTAACTGGTGTAGGGTTAGGTGAAATGTCTTTCTCAGTCTCCTCTCCATCACCAGGTATGTAGACTTGTCTTTGTTTTAATATATGATTTGTTTGATAATTTGCTGTGTAGTAGCAATGTTTGGTTTGCTTGTTGCCTTATCTAAATTGTTTTAGCTTGCATGTTTACTTGACTTGGTTGCTAGAAGCTTTAGGATGCTCCCATAGCTAGCTAAAAAGCATATTTTGATCTTATGCTTGTTGTTTGCTAGTAGGCATAGGATGTTGCCATAGTTGCTAGATAGCTTGTGCTTTGTTTGTGCTTGTTGCTTGTTATTAAGTTTAGGTTGTTGCCTTAATTCTAAAGTTAGATCTTTCTTTACCTTGGAAAGTTATTTTGTTAGCTTCAAGGTCCTAGCAAGAGAGTCCAAAACCTCATCGAATCAAGAAATTCCTTAGTAAGCTATGAAGTTGGGTCAAATTCCTATCCTAGCAAGACACTTGGAGCAAAGTTGATTAAGTTGGAATATGCTAGAGTTTTGCGTCATTTTTGGACATGAATTGATTAGCTTTTAATTAAGAATCTACCGGAATTTCTGAGAAGGAAGTTCACTTTGGGATACTATTTGGTTAAAGTTCAAGTTTAAAGGAATGAGGATTGGAAATTTAGAATTAGTATTTGCCCTAAAGGTTGAGTGTCTCTTGTAACTTGGTGCTTGAGCATATTTTGCAAAGGCTATGGACTTATGTATAGAGTTGTTACTTGGAACAACCCTATTATCCAAGTCACCCTATTGAATGGCATCGGTTGTAATAAAGGTGCTTAAGATGAAGTTGGAATAAATTTTGGATAATTCGCCTTAGTGTATATCCTCCCAACTTTGGTTGTAAGGAAAAAACATTGGCCATTAGAAATTGGACCATGTGGTAGTGAAAGGCAAGTGTCCTCTCCCTCGTCTTAGTGATCTTTTGACCAACCTCATGGAGCCAAGGTCTTCACAAATGAGAATTTTGATAAAGTTGATATCACTTAAGGATCAAGGAAGTTGGCAATGATTGCCTTTGAAATCAAGAATGGACATTACAAGCTTATTATGATATGTTCGAACTTACTAATGTTCCTACAGTTTCCATGGACTTCGTGAACCAAATCTTCAAGATCTTTTTAGACTTGTTCGGGATAATGTTTTTGGTGATTTATTGGTCTATTCAAAGAAAAGGAAGAAAACTCATAAGCATCGAACGAGTCGTAGCAGATTTAAGAGGTGGCAAGTTGTACTCGAAGTTGTTAAAAGTTGAGTTTTGGTCAAACGAGATTGCTTTTCTCGAACATTTGGATAATAAGGACAGTATTGCGATGAACTTCGCAAGGTAGAAGCAAATTTGCAATTGGCTACAATCTCTGTGTTAAAAGGACAAGGTTGTAAACTTGGAACCCGTAGTTGCAGCATGGACTCTAGATATCCGATGACACTTTCCTTATGGAGAAAGTATTCAACTCACAGGTCATAATAGTTTGAAGTATTTCTTTATACAAAGAGGAGCTTGACTTAGGAGAAGAGAAGTGTTTGGAACTGGTAAAGAGTTATGATTGCAAGATCAATTATCGCCTTGGCTATTGGGGTTTTATGTCCTAAAACTCGTGGATAGTAAATGTAACAAAGTTAAATATAAAACTTTGTTGGAATAGTTCAATTACTAGTTGTCGAAAGGTTAGTTTAACAATGTATTTATTAACCCAAATCCAATAAACTAGAATCCATGACTATGATATGAAACACTAGAACTATATGTAGTGACATAAAAATGGATCAGGTTCAAGTGCATAGCATAAAATGGTCTATAGTATAGGGATAAGACTGGGTACCTTATCCTAGGAAAAACTATGTGATGTGGCCCACTTTGTTTTAATACAAACGATATGATCCTAAATCGTTCATGTAGAGACATGCGAGTGGGGGCGTCCTATACAAAAGAGCTTGTATAAGACCGGACCGCAAAATAAGTCACTTTCACTTTATAATATCGTTTACTGTGAAACTAACTATTTCAAGCGATGACCTAGGTAACTCGATCCTAATCCTAAGCTAACTATGAACTCCTGTTTATTCGGGATTATCCTTTGATTTGCATGGGTGAGAGTGAGCAGAAATTACCGCTCAAAGACCTACCACTTTGGGGATAAGACCAGGTAGATAGTTGGGGACATAGTTCTGCAAGATGGAATTCACTCCTACTCTTCTTTAGGGATAGTAGAGAGGTTGTTCCCTTAAGTGCTGACTCCAGAACGTGAACAAAGGCGCGTCACCCTCTCATTGGCCTGAGAGGTTTTATGTTTAGTGGTAGGACCACAAACCAATTTTTCATTAGGGACTCAGTGGAGGCTTAAGAAACAAGAAGTGCTAGGGGTAAAAAAGATTTTTGACCTTACTATAGTTACGAACAACCTGTGAAGGATTGACTTACTAATCACAGTTATATCAGGTGGACAGAAATACATCTACAGTGAGGGGAGTTCCGCTACGGGCTATAGTGGAGTGTCCCGTTAGTTACCGAATGTTGGTTAACTAGGATTGAAAGAGTTCAACCAGTTAATCTCTGATTGTTGGAGCCCATGATTTGTAGGTCCATTAGGTCTCCCTACTAGCTCAAACGGATTAACCTTAGAATAGAGTGATGAAGAGATTTGAAAATGTTCAAATTCAATTTTGGGAGACATCACTAATTATATTCGATATAATTTAGCATAATCGTTTGATGATTATAATAAACTATGAATTGAGAGAGTCAGAAATGTCTAAATAGGATTTAAATATTGTAAATATGTATTCGATACATAATCGGTTTAAAATTGAATAGTGATTCAAATTTATCGGGGTTTGAGAGAGTTTAAGATTGATACATTTATTTAATTAAGATATTTGATATTTAAATTAAATAAATATAGATTAATTAAAATAGTTTAATTAATTATAAATTGATTTTAATTAAATTTTCTAATTAATTTAATAGTTAAATTGATTATGAAAATTTAAGTTGAAAATTAATTTAGTTGGTGATTAATTCCATATCTTGCCACCTTGTTTTGTGGCTCATTCATAAAACTTGTGAGCTGTTGTTCTCACAAAAGAAAAGTGGCTTGATCTTCTTCATTAAAGGAATGGAGTTTGCTGTATAAGATACATGCAAGGAAGGTTGAATTATGATCTCTCAAAAACACCAATCTCGTTTTCTTTCTGTGAAAGGCTGTGTGTTAAAAGCTTTCAATAGCATGGCTCCCAACTCACAAAAACTCATGTGTTCTTCACCAAATTCATCATGCTCGGGTTCCCACAAGTTCGTTCTAAGGCCGGAGAATAGCGGGGAAGATCTCGATGGTCGTCCACGACTCGATCGTGTAAAAAATCATCCAAGAGAGTTCACGAATTCTTGCTTCAAATGTCAGTTTTCTAATGCTCCGTTTTCGTTCTTATTTAAGCATGCTTTTAATCCTTGAAATTAATGAAAATCGGTGCCTAAGATCCGCTAACACTTCCGCTCGAGTGTTCTTCACTCCTTCAATTGGTATCGGAGCGTGGTTTGGGCACTTGATTTTCATTGATTTCGAGTTTGGTGGGTGAATTTCAATTGTTGAATGAGTTGTGGTTGCTAAAGTTGGATTCTCTATTTTGGCATCAAATTAAGCTTTCAATTATTGATGAAAATGGTAATAGCCCACATGTATATGGGATTTAATGTGTGCATGAGAGTCTGTAAAAATATGGGAGGCATTAGAGTTGAAACTAGGCTGTAATCGAAGAGAGAAGATAAAGTGTACGCTGGCCGAAGAAAACAGAGCATGAAAAAACTGGAATTCTGCACTGTTTCCCAGCCGAGAAAGCAAGAATCCCAGTCGAGATTCATACCATAATTTCGCAGCTGGGATGGGTCGAGAAGCAGATCGGGATTCAGACCGGTTTTGAGGTTTTCCAGCCGGTTCATCTTGTGGAGTCCGGTTCAAGTCTTTTATGGATGGTTCAAGATGGTTTGAAGGGTTTGGGGCCGGTTCGGAAGCTGTCCAAGGCGGTTCACTTGTTCATTTAATTATTATTGTAATAATTTGTTGGGTTTTATGCCCTAAAACTTGTAGATTGTAAATGTAACATTTGACTTGCTTTAATGAAGTATTATTTCTATATATTTGTTTTGCCTAAATATAATCACAAATCCAATAAACTAAGAACCCATGACTATATTATGTATACTTGAAGTTTATGTGTGACATAAGTATGGATCAAGTTCAAGTAAATAGTCTAAACGATCTATAGTATATGGATAAGGTTGGGTAACTTAATCCTGGGGACACTATTGGCGTGGCTCGCTTTGTTCTTTAAAGATAGACAATATGATCCTAATCGTTCATGTATAAGACATGTGAGTGAGGGCGTCCTATACAAAGAGTTTGCATAGAGATCGGACCAGGAGATAAGTCACTTTCACTTTACAACACCGTTTACTGTTGAAACTGAACATCTCATACATATAACCTAGGTAACTCGATCTTAATCCTGAACTAACTATGAACTCCTGTTTATTTAAGATTATCCTTTGATTTGCATGGGTGAGAGTGGCCAAACATCGCCAACTCAATAAGCTTACCATTTTGGGGATAAGACTAAATGGATAGCTGGGGACATAGCTTTGCAAGATGGAATTCACTACTACCCGTTTTAGGGTTAGTAAAGGTTGTTCTCTTAAGTGCTGACTCCGAGTCTTGAACAAAGGGGCCCCACCCTCCAATAACCTTGAGAGGGACTTGGCTCAGTGATTATATCGCGAACTAGTTGTTCATTAGAGGATCAGTGGAACTTAAGGAACAAGATGTAACTATAGAGGTAAAACGGACATTTGACCTAGCTCTGGTTACGAACAACAGGTGAAGGGTCGACTTACTAATCATGGTTATCTATAGTGGACAAGAAATATATCTACAGTGAGAGGAGTGCAGCTACGGGCTATAGTGGAGTGTCCTAGAAGCTAACGAATGATGAATGACTAGGTTAATGAGATTAATCGGTTATCATAATTTCGTTGGAGCCCATGATCTAGGTCCATTAGGTTCATCTACTAGCTCAATAGGAATAAAACTTGGAACAATATGATAGATTAACATTTGAAACGTTCAAATTTGGAAAAGGATACAAAAGTCGCTTATAGACGATATTTAACGACATATTAGTTTAATTACGAATTAAACTTAAAATGAGGGTTATATATTTAAATATGATTTAAATATTAAACACGTGAATAGGGATTCATGTTCGAGAAAATTCGTTGGGAGAAATAAACCAAGATTGCACAAATGGTATTAATTTAATATAAGATATTAAATGAAATAATTTTATTTTAATTAAATAAATGATATTTAAATTAAAATAAAAATAAAAGAAAGTGGGATTATTCAGAAATTTATTTGCAAATTTTGAATTTAAAAGAAATTCAAAAGTTAGCAAACTTTGGAGGTGGTGCTTAATGACTAATCATTTGTAATTAGCCTTATTGCACCACCGAATCTTGTGACTCAAAATGATCCCTATTTGTTGTCAATTTTTTTGTGCAATTCTTGTGCATGAGTGGATTTCTTCAACCTAAAATGCTGCCAAAATTCTCCCAAGAACTTCCATGTTCATAATCTCAAGCTTGCTTATACCCATAAGCTTTCCTTTCCAATTCTTTTCAATTGAGGATCCCACAATCCGTTCCAAGGCCTGAGGATAGTAGAGAAGATCCAAGTGGTTGTCTAAAAGTCGTTCGTGTGAATTATAAAGCATCAGATTATATGAATTGGGAGCTCCAAGAGGTAGGTACCTTATTACTCTGTTTTTTGTTCATATGGACATGTCTTCTAGGATCAGATTGATAAAATTGTGTGCCTAAGATCTTAAATTGCTTTCGCATGTGTGATATTAACACCTACATAATTTAGCTTAGTTTGATTGTTTGGATGCCAAAACCGGTTCGCTTTAGTGTGTTTAATTATTTATGCATTAGGAATGTATGTTATAATTAAATTAGAATTGAATATGCATAACGTATGCTATATAGATTTAAAATCCCACCATAGGAAAGCATGTTCATGCATTAGTAATTAATTATAAGGGTTATAATAAAAGGAATGCTTGTTAGGTTTCATAATAGATGCATGTTGGATTGTTTTATTTTTCATTTATGAATGTTTAAATATAAGCGTTATATTAATAAACGAAAACGAACGATCATGCAGCATGAAACCACCTTAGTATAGATGAATGTTGTAGGTTGTCTATATTATAAAGTGTTATAAAAACGAGATAGACGTTAAAACCTATAACAAAGATAAAAGCATGTTCACTTAGGGTTAATGGAATCCAATCTCGAAAAATTCGCATAGAATAGGTTGATATCTTGTAAAGATAAGGTTACAAGAGAACTCACCCAGCAAGATGCTGTCTAAGGCTGGAGGTATTTAAGTTGACGGTTTACGGAACACCTCCTACCTGGGCATCGAGCCGGTACTTGAGTTAGGTTAACTCGGTTTTATGAGCATCCGTGAGATGTGAGGTTTTATCACCTAGACATCTTAGTGTAATAGTTATGCCGTTAGAAATCATCTAGACATAGGTTGTTTCAAATCGTTTATGCTTTGTGAATGGTGTTTTATTTTATATAACTTGAATATCGATTGTTATATGCTTTCATCACCATTAGAAGCATGTTATAGGATTAAATTCATTAAAAGTTATAATAGTTATAAGGTTAATGAATAGAAACCGTCAAACCTATAACAAAGAGTTGCATGCTAACATAGGATCTTAGGTAGCATGAATTAATTTTAAAACATATAAAAGCGATTAAACCTAAGATCACCATTTTCTAATAGGATTAGAAGAACTTCATACTTAGTGTTTTAATAGAGTTAAAATATATTAAGTAGGATATAAGACTTTGGTTATAAGGGAACTCTCCCAGCAAATGGATCGGTACCTGAGTTGAATTAACCATGGTCGTATTAGCATGCAATGTCGCTAGGAAATTAAAAGGGGTTTAATTCGCCTAGACATTAGAATAAAGACCTTATTTAAAAAGTTGAATATAAGGCATTAACTTAGATAGATTCGTTTAGCTGGAATTTACCTAAGTAAAAGACCCTAATCTTTAAAATAATTAGTGGGAGAAAAACCATATATGATAGTAAAACTTTTCTTCTCACGCTCTCCCTAAAGTTCACACCGTGAGATTTATGCATAACCTCTTGTTACTTACTAACGTAACCATTTCATTCGGAAGGTGATGGAATAAATCAATATCAAGGTGAATGGAGAAAATATTTATAGTAAGTGGGAGAAGGAAGCGTGTCAACACATCCTACTGTCTCATCCATTGGTTTACATTAGAAAGGTCTCTATGTTCGCCTGCTAAGCATGCCTTGGAGCTGCGACACCATTCGGAGTGTTGTAACATAGAGATTGTAGTGTCCTAAACTCACATAATGATAAAGGATTTCTTAGGGTCATTCCCAACATTGACTTTTCCATTAGGTAGCAGTATTGGGGTCGTTCTCTGAAATCTAAAAAATGGAGGGTCACACTTACAAGATAAGCTAATAGTTAGCTTATTCTTGACCAAACAATGGTAACTAAACAAATAACAAGATATGTATAATTATAGTGTTAACGTTTAGTTGATAATGTCTCAGTTCAGAGAGGACTAGCTGACCACCCCTCGGTGACAGTTACTCTGAACCTCTGAAGTATCGTTGCAAAAGAATTATGATTCATAGGACGCTTAATTACTTTTGCTAAATTTGTTGGATTAAAATAGGGGATTAAAACATAAGACAACCGATTTAAAGTTTATTTGTTTATTTTTCCAACGATAAATATAGGTTCTATTAAATGCCTCTTTAATACGCCAAATTCGTTATTGGTATAAAACGTACAACTAAACAAACTTTATACACTAGATCATGGTAAGTGATATAATGTAAAATGTCCTCAAGATGTTATATCTATTTCATTCTCGCAATGATCATGATAACATAGAAAATTGCCTAGCCAAAAGAAACATGATCCAAGACTCGAAATATGAGTTATTTGTCTTGAAAAACGTGCTTAGTAAGAATAGTGATTCAACCTGGATATTCGTTTCAGGATTCACTGAACCACAAATGTTCTTTTCAAAGAATTGGTTCCTAGCACTAACTTGAACTAGTTAAGATAACTCTTGGACTTAAAGAGTTTATCTCGGCTAAGGCAGTGGGAGACATACAGTTGTTCTTCTCTCAGGAGCGTTACATATTGTTTAATGTATTTGGTCCATAAGATTAAAAGAAATTTTGATTTCTATATCTTGTTTGATAGAACTGAAGGATTGGAATTCCGTAATTCCGTAAACCGGAAGTCTGATTGGGACCGATTCGTAATTAATCTTGTTTAATCTAAAATACCAATACATTGGCAATAATCTTAGAACTATTCTAAATTTATATTAAGGCTAAGCATACAAAAATATTAGATCTATATCTAATTTATATAGTAACAAATTACTTACTCTCGTTGACGACTCAAATTAAATTCACCAATTGCTTGTGAAATAATCACGAACTACTGCGAACACCACCACTATGGCTACACCGGTATAACTCTGAGACTTCTAGAGGCAGAAGACTGGTGAGAGTCTAGAGGGAGCCTTCAGGGGAATTCTCTGAGAGTAGGAGAATGAATGGGATGTCTTTCACTCCACCCCAGTGGTCCAATTTATAGGAAAAAAGGCAGGTCATGAATAAGATCTAATCAAATCTATTATCTTATTCATATTTAATTTAATAAATAATTAATTAATTTCCCAATTAAATATCATATATTTAATCTTAGGGATTTTATTAAATTATTTATATTAATATGAATCCAATTCATATTAATTATTTGAACTCATTCAAATATTTTCTCTCCAGAATTAATTTGGAAATTAATTCAGAATTATATTATAAAGTTTCATAAACTTTATATTATAATGTATCAATATACATTATATGATTCCCCTAAATAAATTGAACACTTTCAATTTATACTCAATTGCCTCAAGTCTCTTTACAAGCTACCAGTGGGACCTAATGGACCTACAGATCAGAAGCTCCAACGATACGAGACTAATTGGCTAAACTCATTAACCAAGTTAGTCAACATTCGTTAACTGTGGGTCACTCCACTAAAGACCCACAACTGCACTCTTCTCATTGTAGAATATTTATGTGTCCACGGATATCGACCAATGCAGTAAGTCAATCCTTCACGTGTGTTCGTAACACTAGCTGGGTCAAATTAACGTTTTACCCCTGGATTACCTCTGGTTCCTTAAGTACCACTAATCCCTCTAATAAACAAGTTGTTTCTGGTCCAACCACTAAATAGGAGTTCCTCTCGGGCCAGGAGAGGATGACACATCTTTGTTCAAGCCTCAGAATCAACACTTAAGGGAACAGACATCTACTTACCCCAATAGGGGAAGGAGTGAATTCCATCTTGTACTGTTATGTTCCCAGCCCCCATTCGGTCTTGCCCCTAAAATGGTAGGATTATTGAGTCGGCGAACTAGCCTTTCTCACCCATACAAATCTAAGGACAATCCCTCCTGAAAGGAGTTCATAACAGACTTAGGATTGAGATTGAGTTGCCTAGGTCATCCTATTGAAATAGAAACCTAAACTAGTTAACGACGTTACATCTAGTGGTTACTATTTCATGGTCCGGTCTTATGCAAACTCATTGAATAGGATACCCCCACCCGCATGTCTCCTACATCTGTATCGAATACAAGGTGGTCCGTATCACATAGTGTCACCAGGATAAGGTACCCAACCTTATCCCTATACTATAGACCTTTTAGGTTGTTACTTGGACACCGATCCATGTATGTCCCCACATAGTCCAAGTTTCATTTAAACAACCTTGGATCTTAGTTCATTGGATTTAGGGTTTATTAATGCAAACTCGATTATTCAATAACCAAATTACTGAATCACTCAAATAACACTTTATTGAAATCGATTAATTTGTTTCATTTACTATCTACGAGTTTTAGGGCATAAAACCCCACAAGAACAAGGCTATACTATTACCTTTTGTATGAACCGTTCATTTCAAAAGGATGCCAATATTTGTTTTGCAAACATAAAGAATAACACACGTTTTTAAGACCAACAAAGCCTAGAGCGTTTTAAATCATGAGTTTTTTAAACCATTGAGACTCAATCAAAAGGCAACATGTTTCTCAAAGTACCTATCTTTGGCACTTGAAGTTAGGCCGCATTAAATTTCAATAGAATTGAAGATTGGCATAAAATGAACTTCTAAACAGGTTAGAAGACGACTCATTACCTCCCTACAAGTCATGCCTTAAAAGTAAGATGACTAAATGACATTTTTCTAGAAAAAGGGCCATCGTGCCAAAGAACCCTTCAAACTCGTACATTCAGATCCTTGTTGGGTCGATGAATATAAAGATACGAGTACGGTATGAATATTTCATCAGTTTCACTGATAATTATTCAAGGTATAACTAAATCTACCTAACGCGTCATAAGTCCAAACTCTTGAAGTTCAGGTAATATAACGCTTAGGATAAGATCCAAATTAGGCAAAACAATAACGACACTTTGATCCGATCAAAGTAGAGAGTAAATGGACTTGAGATTCCAGGTCTATTTGATAGAACATGGAATTATATCCTAACTCTCAACTTCGAATACATCATAGAAGAAGTGATGTAAAGGTAAGGAGAAACAGAACATTGTTTGGCATGGTTCATTCGATAATGTGTTGCCTAAACTCGTTTTGGGATGTGTAGTATTGACTGAATTTTAAAATACAAATATGGTTCATTCAAAATAATGTTTTTGAAACATCATTTGAACTCTGAAAAAGCATAAAATGTGTTTATGTTATTTCAGAACTTAGGAATATCCTCATTTGAGGTAATCCCGAAGGATCTGGAACCTTATTCGAAAACATGCCTATTTGTAGGCTATTCCATAGAAACGAGTTATGGATACTTCTTTGTTCAAAAGAAAGTATTTGTATAGACAAATGTTACTTTCTTAAATGAAGGTCACGTTAGAAATCACAACCACGAAGTAAGAGAGTGTTAAGTAAGTTATATAGTAAAGCTACAAATATATCAACAAACAGTTGTTAATAAGATTTGTTCTTCAACAAAGGGTTGTTGATCGAGCTGACACATTAAGTTAGTCCTGTCCTTCTCAATTGTTGGGAGCCTCAATGCAGTGGGAGGATTGTTAATCAACCTAATGAAAACTGTGTGAGTTTAACTGAAACTCTGATTGTTATACCAGATGACAATATCGAGGATCCACTGATTCTAGTCAGATAATGGATGACGTGGATGAAGACAATTATGTCAAAACTATGAATCTTGAAATGGAGTATGAGTACTTCAATTCAATCTGGTACTGACCAGAAGAATTCATAGTCCAAGATCTAGAGCAAAAGGTTTGCACCCTTAATCGATCCATCTATGGATTAAACTGAAGGTTTCGATCTTGGAACATAAGGTTTAATACATCATTAAAACTTATGGTTTTGACCAGAATATTTACAAGTCTCATGTCAGTAGAAGAATTAGAAATAGTTTGGTAGTTTGTTTAATTTGGTATATGATTGATTCATATTCATTAGGAATGATGTAGGTTATCAATACTGACATTTAAAAATTGGCTAGCAATGCAGTTCCAAATTATATAATTGGAAAGGATTAATTTATTATTAAAACCCAACCTGTTCGGAATCGCAAGAACAAAGATTGCTAGCTCTGTCTCAAATATCTTATATGGACAAAAATGTTGGCTAGATATAAGATTATAAATTCCAAGAAAGGTTAGTTACCTTTCAAATATGGAATTCATCTGTCACATGAGAAGTGTCTTGAGAAACCTCAAGAGGTTGATAACTTGAAACGAAATTCCCGTACCTCGACAATCAGTTGTCAGGTTTGGCATATGGTATGCAACATGGATTGTCAGTAGATACCAATTCAGTCCACGGTAAGGCCGTTGGACTATAATATAGATATCCTCAAGAATCTTAGGAGAACGAGGAATTATAAGCTCGTGTATAGTGTTGAGGATCTGATCTTTACAGGATACACTGATTCTAATTAACACACCGATCAGGATTCATGGAAATCCATATTGGCATCGGAATTCATCTTTAACAGGGAGCTATAGAATAGCGTAGCATCAAGTAAGGATGCATTACAGACTTTATCCATGGCTATGATATGAAACACTCGAACTATATGTAGTGACATAAAACTTGATCAGGTTCAAGTGCATAGCCTAAAACGGTCTATAGTATAGGGATAAGACTGGGTACCTTATCCTAGGAAAAACTATGTGATGCGGCCCACTTTGTTTTAATACAAACGATGTGATCCTAAATCATTCATGTAGAGACATGCGAGTGGGGGCGTCCTATGCAAAAGAGCTTGTATAAGACCGAGCCACGAAATAAGTCACTTTCACTTTATATCGCCGTTTACTGTAAAACTGACTATTTCAAGCGATGACCTAGGGGATAAGGCTGGTAGATAGCTGAGCTAACTATGAACTCCTGTTTACTGTGAAACTGACTATTTCAAACTCGATCTTAATCCTGAGCTAACTATGAACTCCTGTTTATTTGGGATTATCCTTTGATTTGCATGGGTGAGAGTGTGCAGAAATTACCGCTCAACAACCTACCACTTTGGGGATAAGACCGGTAGATAGCTGGGGACATAGTTTTGCAAGATGGAATTCACTCCTACCCGTCTTTAGGGATAGTAAAGAGGTTGTTTCCTTAAGTGCTGACTCTGAAACGTGAACAAAGGCGTGCCACCCTCTCATTGGCCCGAGAGGTTTTAGGTTTAGTGGTAGGAACACAAATCAATTGTTCATTAGGGACTCAGTGGAGGCTTAAGGAACAAGAAGTGCTATAGGGATAAAGCGGACTTTTGACCTTACTATAGTTACGAACAACCTGTGAAGGATTGACTTACTAATCACGATTATATCGAGTGGACAAAAAATACATCTAGAGTGAGGGGATTTCAGCTACGGGCTATAGTGGAGTGTCCTGTTAGTTAATGAATTTTGGTTAACTAGGATTGAAAGAGTTCAACCAGTTAATCTCGGAACATTGGAGCCCATGATCTGTAGGTCCATTAGATCCCCCTGCTATCTCAAATGAATTAACCTTAGAACAGAGTGATGAAGAGATTTGAAAACGTTCAAATTCAATTTTGGGAGACATCGCTAATTATATTCGATATAATTTAGCATAAGAGTTTGATGGTTATAATAAACTATGAATTGAGAGAGTCGGAAATGTCTAAATAGGATTTAAATATTGTAAATATGTATTCGATACATAATCAGTTTAAAATTGAATAGTGATTCAAATTTATCGGGTTTGAGAGAGTTTAAGATTGATACATTTATTTAATTAAGATATAAGATATTTTATATTTATTATAAATTGATTTGAATTAAATTTTCTAATTAATTTAATAGTTAAATTGATTATGAAAATTTAAATTGAAAATTAATTTAGTTGGTGATTAATTCTATATATTGCCACCTTGTTTTGTGGTTCATTCACAAAACTTGTGAGGTGTTGTTCTCACAAAATAAAGTGGCTTGATCTTCTTCATTAAAGGAATGGAGTTTGCTATATAAGATACATGCACGGAAGGCTGAATGATGATCTCTCAAAAACACCAAATTCGTTTTCTTTCTCCAAAAGACAGTGTGTTAAAAGCTCTCAAAAACCATGGCTCCCAACTCACAAAAACTCATGTGTTCTTCACCAAATTCATCATGCTCGGGTTCCCACAAGCCCGTTCGAAGGTCGGAGAATAGCGGGGAAGATCTCGGTGGTCGTCCATGACTCGATCGTGTAAAGAATCATCTATGAGAACTCATGAATTCTTGCTTCAAAGGTCAGTTTTCTAATGCTCTGTTTTCGTTCTTCTTTAAGCATGCTTTTAATCCATGAAATTAATGAAAATCGGTGCCTATGATCCGCTAACGCTTTTGCTCGAGTGTTCTTCACTCCTTCATTGGCACGACTATTATGGTATGCCCCCAGTAGGAGAGCTTTGAGCATGACTAATAAGGAAATAAGTGATGAACCAACTCAATCAATTACTCTGGTGAAAAGTTGCATCCTTTCAAGCTTAACAAAGGCACCCTTTCAACCAAAAGGCACAATGAATCTAAAAATCTAGATTCATCCATCATATTTAATGCATTATGTAACTATTTAATTCATGTATCTATATTTATGATGGTTCATGTATGGATTTGAAAGGTTGGGGTTGAATCCAGACTACATAGATGAAGGGTTGTGTCCTTCCATGTTGTCTTTTCAATTAGTATAAATAGGGATGTAAATTTGAGAAAAAGTTGAATTTTAATGAAATTTCAGATTGAGTTTAGTCTCTCTCAAACTTTTATGCTTTCTTTGTGTTCTTGTGTTTAGAGTGCATGCCTAGGACTTTCAATCTAGTCTGATCAATTAGATTGTGAAGAGTTCGAAATCTTGAAGTTAGGAACAAGTTCTCCTTTCTTCTTGATCTTTGATCATCCTTCCAAGCCAAATCTGTTTAACTTTCTTGGGGTTGTCTATCACTTCGTTAACGAGGTTATTCTTATTATTCTTGTGGGGGTTCACCTGAAATAAGGGGAGTTCTCAAACGTAATTGAGGAAGGAATCAAAGATGCTCTGATACCAAATGATAAAGGAACTATCTCAATTACGTTTGAGAACTCCCCTTATTTCAGGTGTACCCCCACAACAATAATCAGAATAATCCCGTTAACGAAATGATAGACAACCCCAAGAAAGTTAAACAAATTTGGCTTGGAAGGATGATCAAAGATCAAGAAGAAAGGAGAACTCGTTCCTAACTTCAAGATTTCGAACTCTTCACAATCTAATTGATCAAACTAGATAATCTAATTGATCAAACTAGATTGAAAGTCCTAGACATGCATTCTAAACACAAAGAAAGCTTAAAAGCTTGAGAGAGACTAAACTCAATCTGAAATTTCATTCAAATTCAACTTGTTGTTCAATTGACAAGTTACATCCATATTTATTTATACTAATTGAAAAGACACCATGAAAGGACACAACCCTTCATCTATGTGGTCTAAATTCAGCCCCTAACCTTTCAAGTCCATTCATGAACCTTCATAAATACAAATTCATGAATTCAAAAGATACATAATGCATTGAATCTGGATTTTTAGATTCATTGTGTCTTTTGGTTGAATGGGTGCCTTTCCAAGCTTGAATGGATGCAACTCTTGGTCATGGATAGTCACCTTAGCTTGGAAGTAACTATTTAATGCCTCTTGTAGTCTTTTAGCTCTACCTCTTGTCATTGGAGCTTGTGGCATAATGATTGGATGATGATTGGATTGAATTAGAGTTGACAACCATGGAGCTTAATTCGAGCTTGATTGAGTTGATGGAGCTTGGAATTCTTTTTCTTGCTCTTCTTGATTACTTTTTTTTTTCTTATCATTAATGATAAGGAAATAAGTGATGAACCAGCTCAATCAATTACTCTAGTGAAAAGTTGCATCCTTTCAAGCTTAACAAAGACACCCTTTCAACCAAAAGGCACAATGAATCTAAAAATTTAGATTCATCCATCATATTTAATGCATTATGTACCTATTTAATTCATGTATCTATATTTATGATGGTTCATATGGATTTGAAAGGTTAGGGTTGAATCTAGACTTCATAGATGAAGGGTTGTGTCATTCCATGATTTCGATTCAATTAGTATAAATAGGGATGCAATTTATCATTTGAGAACAAGTTAAATTTTAATGAAATTTCAGATTGAATTTAGTCTCTCTCAAGCTTTTATGCTTTCTTTGTGTTCTTGCGTTTAGAATGCATGCCTAGGACTTTCAATCTAGTCTGATCAATTAGATTGTGAAGAGTTTGAAATCTTGAAGTTAGGAACAAGTTGTCCTTTCTTTTTGATCTTTGATCATCATTCCAAGCCAAATCTGTTTAACTTTCTTGGGGTTGTCTATCATTTAATTAACGGGGTTATTCTTATTATTGTTGTGGGGGTTCACCTGAAATAAGGGGAGTTCTCAAACGTAATTGAGGTAGTTCCCTTTATCATTTGGTATCAGAGCATCTTTGATTCCTTTATCATTTGGTATTAGAGCTTTGGCTCTAAACAGATTATATCTTTTCTTGCTTTCCATATTCAATCTAATTTTTTTTCTTTTAAATTTCAATCTATCCATTTCGTGTGACCCTTCATCTTCTTACCTTTGCTTCATTTTTTTTTTACTAAACTCAATCTGAAATTTCAATAAAATTCAACTTGTTCTCAAATGATAAATTACATCCCTATTTATACTAATTGAAAAGACATCATGGAAGGACACAACCCTTCATCTATGTAGTCTAGATTCAACCCCAACCTTTCAAATCCATACATGAACCATCATAAATATAGATACATGAATTAAATAGGTACATAATGCATTAAATATGATGGATGAATCTAGATTTTTAGATTCATTGTGCCTTTTGGTTGAAAGGGTGCCTTTGTTAAGCTTGAAAGGATGCAACTTTTCACCATAGTAATTGATTGAGTTGGTTCATCACTTATTTCCTTATCAATGACATTCTTGGTATATCTCATAGTCCATTGATAAAAGGATTGGTCGTTTAAGAATCAGATTGGCAACATGAGACTTTTCAGCATTGATGGGCTCAACTTTAGTGGTGCCTAGTTGGAAATAGTGAATTGCAGATGGCCATCAAGTGGATGTAGATTTAGTTAAATGTGCAAGTGGGCTAAGTTAAGGAAATTTTACTTGTACCAGCGATTCAACTTAGTGATACCAAGGTTGTGTGTGTCAAAGGGCTATTTTTTTTAAGGCATGGATTGATAGAAGTGTGTAACACAACTTTGGTGCATCTAGGCAGTACTGAGATGTACAAAGAACTCGAGAAGCACTATTGATAGCATAATATGAAAAAAGAAATTGTTCAGTCGATCGATACCTTCTTGTTCCTACCATAATCAGAGTTGGAAAGGTTGGCTAGCAAAGTTAACCAAGGGATCAGGATGAGGATGAAAGTTGCTAGTGAAGGTAGATAAGTTTTGAAGATGGCAAGAGAATTGCTTTAGTTTCGACATAACCTGTGTTCTCTCAAGAAGGATTAATGAAAGGAGTTTTGCGTGTTGTGGTGAATGGATATCTTAGTACAAGTATATATTGGTCTATTTGGGAAAATTTAGCACATTGGTCTAGCTGTGCATAAGTTATCTTGGCCACAAGCGCTATCTGCATCAAATCATACTTCATGTGTAGTTGTTGAGAAGTGCACCAATAAACCTCCAAGTGTATTGAATCCAAAATCCTGGCAATTTAGTGGAAGTTTGTAATACGATATGAGCATTAGCAATCAATAATGAGTGTCTTGCAAAGAAAAGTTCGAATCAAGGTTAAGTGATTAGAGTGTTGGGCAAACAACTTTCGAGGACGAAAGTTCTTAAGGTGGGGAGATTGTAACACCCCGCGATTCAAAATTAAGTCTTTTTAGGATATTTTGGATCAATTATTGGGTTAAATTGAAATTAAGTTGAAGGGAATTAAGTTAATTAAGCGGTGAAAATTTTGAACAAGGATCAAAATTTGGATATCATTTTCTAGGGGTATGGAAATAAATTATTACCCAAGATTCCATAAATTGAGAAAGGAAATTAGGCTTTGATTGAATTTTTAAAAGGTTGGAATTAAGGGAATGAATCCGAATTAAAAGAAGCCCTAAAAATCTCTTTCCATCTCTTCTCTTGCGTATAATCGCCTAACCTCCCCCTTTCCGTGTGTTTTCTTTTTCGACCAGCAGACCCATGTAGCTCATTTTTCCCTCTCTTCTGCATTTTTCTCGTCTGGCTAACGAGCCTGCAACACTCACCGACGACCACAACCACGAACGACGCTCACACGTTTTGGCTGTGATTTTGGCGAGGATTTTCCCACTGGCGATTTGCATGCAGCAGCATCTGCGTGATGTCCTACTTGAGCAGCGATAGTAGTGCGTTAGCCACAACCCGTCATCGATGGTTGAAGAGTGGTTCAACAACTTTAACTTCTCCTCGACATCGTCTATTCCTTCTCTATCATCAACGCGCAATGAGCAGCACACAAACCCGAAAAATCCCTCCCCCACGCATGCGATTTGTACATCAGTAAGCAATCAGTTTGATTCTCACCTTTTTTGTAAGATTTAACGCTTACCCATGTTCTGTTCGACTTTAAATCAAATCACCCATTGCCCAAAAGGTCTTTGATATGAATTACCCAGTCTCTAACGACTCCAAATTTGCAGGATTAGGCCTTTGAATCAATCTCCAGTAAGTTCTTAGGTTTGAATCCAACTTTTGGCGTTTACCCATAGCTCGAAAGGTCTTAAATCATTTTGCCCATAGTCCTGCGACTTTAGATCAATGTTTTTGCAGCCTTTCAATCACTGTCCTACAAGTATTCAAGTCTTTTGGGTAAGGTTCAAAAATTTCCAACACGCTTTAGAACTTTTGAACCATTAAAAGTATTTTAAAGTTTGCTAGATTGATTCCTAATGCTTGGAAGCTCTCTACTTGTAGGATCGGACTCATTCGATCACTTCTTGCCAAGGCCCAAGTCTTTTTAATAAGGATTAGTTTCAGTTGGTTTTAGGGTGTTCAAATCCTAGCGTAAGTCTCTTGTTGGGAGCTTGTTGGACTAATCTAGGAGCGCTTTAAAAAGAATGGTAAGTGGATTTCTACCTGTTGGGTCTGCTTGCTCATGTGCTAGCATGTTGTATACTTTACTTGTTTGGTTATAATATATGTTGTATACACATGTTGTGTTGTTATATTTATAAGTTCGAGCATGTTGAAACGCTTTGTTGCTTTGATATGTTGAATTGTTGTGCTAAGCATGTTGAATGTTGTGAGACGATATTGATGTTATAAGCATGTCCTCATTTCATTGTGGATGTTTAGAAATCATGTTTAAAATGCATTTTGGTTTATGAGTGTGTCATTAGCATGAAACATGGTCTAGAAGCATGATGAGTAGGATTCATGCATTCTAGTGAGATTGTCAGGTCAGAGGACCTTGTACATTGAAAAGGAAAGTTAGGTGAATACCAGGTGCCTCGGGTAAAAATGGTTGAGGGGCAATATGTCACCAATGGATTAAGAGAAGCATCAGGTGCCTTGGATAATATGGCCAAAGGGCGATGTATAGTTTGATTGTGAAGTCATCGGGTGCCTTGGGTAATATGGCAAAGGGGCGATGCACAGTTCGAGGCCTTAGGTAATATGGTCAAGGGTCAAACGCTGAGCGCTGTAGAGATATGTCGAAGCCTTGGGTAATATGGTCAAGGGTCGGCGTGACTCGAAGGAATTAGTCTCAGAGCGTTTTGTGAGGGCTACGAGTTTGAGTGAGCTTGCGAAGCTTGAGTGGAAACAAAGTGTGCACGACATGATGCGAGAATTCATGTGTTAGGTGCATGGTTGTTGCACGATTGCATTAGTTGAGTATGTTACTATATGTATGTTGTTCACCTTGTATATAAGGCATGTTATTGTAATTGAAAAGCATGATGTTTGTCATGTATGTTTTATGTTGTTTGATGGCTCTTCAGGTGTGAGCCACTTACTTAGTATCGTGGTTCTGTACTGATCCACCACTAGATTTTGCAGGTGATGAGAAATACTACGAGCCTGGTGATGCTGAGGAAAAGGCCTGAGAAAGAATGAGACATTAGATAAATTTTAATACTTTGTAGTTGGGGTTTGTCTTCTTATGGACTTGTTTTCTTCCATTCCATGTTACATGTCTTTAGGCTTAAAGTTTAGTTGAATTGTGTTGTAGTTGTTGTTCCGTTTCAAAATGTAATTGAGTAAAGGTTGGTGATATTTGAAGTTAGTGTTGTTTGAAAGTTGAGAGTTCGTTTTAGGCACTACTACAAATTTGAGTTTTTATGACATTGAAAAATTGTCACAAGCACATTTTATGACATTTTTTTGCGTCCTAGAAGCCCCATCAAGGAAAGTGTATACATGACACTATTAAAAAAACTGTCACAATTATTTTTTTCATTACACTTAATAGCTATAAGAAAAATATATTAATGACATTTAATAACTGTCACAGTAAATTTTTTTTTATGGCAATTGAACATTGTCAATAAATAACTCCTGAAAATCATCTTTTTGTCAAGATATATATACTAATGACAGTTAATTACTATCAACAAAAGGTTATTGATGACAACAGGTCATTGTCACGAAAATTTCAACAACGACAGTGTTTTATTGTCAAACAAAACTTTTCGTTGGCAGTTTTTTGTTGTCAACAAAAAAAAAAAATGTCATGACAGCTATAAAACTGTAAAAAAAATGCTTATAATGATACTGAATAGTTGTCACCCAAATAATTTCCATGACTTTGATGAACCGTCATAAGTAGTGATACATCACTATTTATTTATTTATATTGATTCTTCAAAGCCATAGAAATTATTTTGTCTAATACATGTGAATAAACATATATATGTTTCCAAAATAAAACACTCAAATCTTGACACAAAATAAATATATACATAAATAACAACTTTTATATATCATTGAACCCAAATTGGTCAAATTTTTACATACATACTAAGTGTAATAGATTTTTTATACCACAACAATTCCTACACTAGACTTCAACCATGATGGAATATACTATATGTTTTTTTTTGTCACTAACCTAACAAAAAAGGTCATACATCAATTGTCCACAATATGGTTTTTTTTTTTACTTCGTTGAGTTCCTGCAAGACATAACCAACCAAACAATATTCATTTTAGAGTTGAATGCAATAATAAGATAAGAATAATAATATTCATTTTAACAATATATGTATGAGTTATACCTTTAAAATGGTGACAATATTCCCAACTCAATACATTTGATCTTGTATGAATCTTCTTCTTACTCAAAACATTGATCCTGCAAACTAAACACATAAAAAACGAACACAAAAAAACTTAATGTATTGAAAAAATAATTATCTCAAAATACATAATTTGATTCGTGTCATACAACAACATTGACACTACTACAAATTTGGGTTTTAATGCCATTGAAAAATCAAATATATAAACCAAGCTTCATGCTTTGATGATGTATACTCTTGCTATCCTCCAAGCTCTACCTTAATTCATGTTAATTATTCTAAGTTTTCTTCATCACCTAACTGAGGATATCAGATATTGACAATTTTTTTTTTAAAAAAATAGTAAGATATGTGAAAACATTATTCCTAAACTGTAACTCCCCAAGTTTCTATACCTAACCTAGCAACATTACTAAGCCCCTATCTTAACTCCAAACCGGATGCTCCAAAAATTTTGACAGCATAATGGTATACATAAGACTAACAAAAAATTTTCCTTGACTTGTTAAACACAAGAAACACACTTCTATAGACACAGAATTCCACTACAAACTCCCACAAATCAAAGCGAGTCAGATCTCACATCAATCACTATTCAATTGAAAAGCTACAACATACACAACAACTAAAAATGCCTTAGACTAAACAAATCTATCGAATTCAATTTTAAAAACAAAATGACTCTAGCTCACATGAAGACCATTTAAACATGTAAACTAACAAATTAATATCAAAGTCAAATCACAACTTAAACCAATTACAAGAACATCTACCAAGTAGTAAAATCAACTAGCTAAGTATAGCGGAAACAAAACTTTAAAGGAAGAAAACCTAAATTAATCAATGGTTATAAACTATACTAAAGTTAATCTAGTTGTATTCTAAAGGTTTAAGGGTGTGGGAACTTACCGATCGACACCCAACGACCTTGAATGCTTGCTGAAAAATGATCGAATGAGTTTGAAATCGCTAATCTGAACCTCCTAGCCTATGGACATTCAATCTCAAGATTGTTCGGGTTGTGGGTAGTCACCGAAATCCCATTTTGAGCCCGAAAGCCTGCCGATTGGCAAGAAGAAGTGCTCGAATTTGCTTGGAACTACAATCAGTGGATATACCAAGATTAAAAACATGACTTAAAGCGCTTTTAAAGTATAACAACTAAACTAAAGTAAACTTAGCAAAAACTTAAGAACATAACAATTAAAAGCTTCAGCTTCACATCTATATTGCAAATATATCCCAACCTTCAAAGGTACGCTTTAAAACGAGCTCTTAATTTCAAGATATATAATCAACCAACATGTAACATCAAAGGAGCACATAGAATTTCGAACCGTGGAATGCTCTCCAAATCACCATATCCCACACACAACCAATTATGCTTAGCTTGAAAGCTTATGATCAACAACTCATCTCAGAGGAAGAAATTATAAAAAGTTTATAGGTGAAAATATAATTTTAAGACATTGTTCAAACTCGTTAAGACAACATTCAAGATCACGTACATTAGAAGATGATTCAAAGGAGTAACACCTACTCCATAACCACAAACACGTCCATGTTCTCTAGTCAAAATACTTGCACAAACATCTCACCCTAGTTAATGACATGTTTCTTTTCTTTGTTCGCTATGGAAGACAAACATTGTGCTTCTTTTCCTTTTTTTTTTTTTGGTTGTCTAAGATTGGCAAGAATAAAACTATACTCTTTCTAAATTGAACTTCAACGTGCCTAAGCGAGCCTAGTGCACTTAACCCACCCCTCAAACCTACGTAAGTGTCTTAAAGGTACCTAAGTCCTCTTTCATACCAAAACTAGCTTAAAATAACCCAGGGTCATTTTGACTCTGAAACAAACCTAGAAAATGCCTAAAGTGAATTTAAAGCACAAAATCTGTCTTACTTGCACAATAAAAGTAGTTTAAAGGTGCTTAAGTGTGCTAAAAGTCGCTACTTAAATGCTAAAAAAAATTGTCTAAAACTAAAAAAAAAACACACTCCAAAGATCACAGACTCATCCAAACTACTTAAAAGCAAAAAAAAAACAAATCTTAACTTACTCAAACTCCCTCCACATCTCACAAACTCACAAAACTAACCCTTAAAAGCCAAAACATGAGATGATCCCAAAGTATCAGGATGCACAAGATCAAAAGCGCACAGGAAGAGAAACCAATATTAGATGAAAATATTAGTCTCCACTAGTGTAGGTAGAGACAAACAAAAACAAAAACAAAAAAAGATGATAATGTCGATCAAGATTCAAAACTACAATACATTTCAACTTTAGACCATCCCTCAACATATACAACCATTTGCTATGTGCTAATAGGCACTTTACTGAAAGAATTTCATAACAGTATATAGATCAACCATTTGTTGAGTTTTATGCCCTAAAACTCGTAGATAGTGAATGTAAACAAATTTTATACTTGTTTCAATAAAGTGTTAATGAGTTTCTATAATAAAGTGTTATTGTTAAATACTGCACAATTTGACCCAAATCCAATAAACTAAGATCCAAGGTTGTTTACATGTGACTTGAACTAGTATGTGGGGACATACGGGGATCGGTGTTCAAGTAACAACCTAAAAGGTCTATAGTACAAGGATAAGGTTGGGGTAACACTATGTGATACGACCCGCTTTGTATTTGATACAGACGTATTGATCCAAAGCGTCCATGTAGTAGACATGCGAGCGGGGGTATGCTATGCAATGAGTTTGCATAAGACCGGACCATGAAATGGTAAACGACTAGATATAACACCGTTAACTAGTTAGGTTACTGTTTCAATAGGATGACGTAGGTAACTCAGTTTTAATCCTGAGTGTGTCATGAACTCCTTCTCATGAGAGATTGTCCTTTGATTAGCATGGGTGAGAGTGGCCAATACGCCGACTCAATATGCCTTCCTTTTTGGGGACAAGACCGAGTGGGAGGTTGGGGACATGACAACACAAGAAGGAATTCACTCCTTCCCACTTCTAGGAGAAGTAGATGAGTGTTCCCTTAAGTGGTGACTCCAGGACTTGAACAAAGAGATCCCGCCCTCTCACTAGCCCGAGAGGGACTTTCTGTTTATTGGTTGGACCATAAACAGGTTGTTCATTAGAGGAGCACTGGTACTTAAGGAGACAGATGTAACACAGGGGTAAAATGGTAATTTGACCCAGCTGTAGTTACGGACACTCGTGAAGGATTGAGTTACCGGTATAGGTCTATATCCGTGGACACAGAAATGTTCTACTGTGAGAAGAGTTTAGCTGTGGGTCTTTAGTGGAATGACCCACAGTTAATGAATATTGGTTAACCTGATTATTGAGTTTAATCTATTAACCTCATATCATTGGAGCTTCTGATCTGTAGGTCCATTAGGTCCCCTTGCTAGCTCGTAAAGAGTAATTAGGAACAAATATATCTTGAGAGAATTTAAATAGTTCAAATTCATATTGGGAATTAAGTTAATTGTATGAGATACAAATTAATATAATGTATAGTGATGCATTAAAATATAAAGTCTAATTTGAGATTAAACTTTATTATATTGAGAGATTGATATATTTGAAAAAGTTCAAATATATGTCTAATGAAATATATGATATTTAATTAGAAGATGAATTAATTAATTATTCAATTTAGTTTAAATTAAATGAGATTTAATTAAACTATAGTCTATGAGAGAAATAAATATTTGAAGGAGTTCAAATATTAATATGAATTTGATTCATATTAAATTTATAGGATATAAGAGAATTTGAAGGAGTTCAAATTTTAATATGAATTTGATTCATATTATAGAATTAATTAATTGAAGGCCTGAAATTAAATATATGATATTTAATTGGGTAATTAATTAATTAACCAATAGAAGGTCTAAAATTAAATATATGATATTTAATTGGTGATCAATTAATTAAAGAATTAATTGGAAATTAATCAATTATGGAAATGATTAATCACTCATGGAAGTAATCAATCATTTATGGAAAAGATTAATCAATTATGGAATTGATTGGTCATGAAATTGATTAATTATGGAAAAGATTAAATCAATTATGAAAATAATTGATTTTAAATGAATATTTTATTCATGACCTTTCTCCTATAAATAGAACACTAACCCTAGGGTTTAGGTACCACAACTTATGGCCATCATAAGACCCTCTCATATTCTCTCAACTCAAGAACACTAGGGAGAATTTTCTCTCCAGAGTTTTTCCCATTTAAGATTAGGTAATCCCACAACTACGTTCCTAATCCCAGAGTTATAGCGGGGAAGATCAATTGGTGGTGGCGTTTAAGTATTCAGAGTCCTCAACGGAGGTATGTTTCTCATCGCTTAACCTTTTGCCAATGTATTGGTATTTTGTAGAACAAAATTAATTTACGAACTGTCCAATTCCTTCCGCTGTAACGGAATTGGGAATTCTAATCCTACAATTGGTATTAGAGCCTATCGTAATCTTAATATTGTTTCTCTAAAATTTACATTGGTTGTTGGTGGGATTAATTTATGCATTTGATGTATGGTGATTTGCTAGTAGATGTTTTGGGTTTTGGCATTAGATTTTGCAATTTTTAATTGATTTGATCAATGTAAGAGCCCGATGTTTTGGGCGTTTTATTGCAAATCGAGTCTGTAAGTCCGTGTCTATCAATTGTGGCTATTTTTCTATGAAAATCGACTCAATTTGGGGCCAAAGCGGATGAAAACAGTGCTGGAAATCGACAGATTCTGGAAAAGCCAAGGGATAGCGTCGAGACGCTTTTCAACGGCGTCCCGACGCTTGTAGAAAAACCCAGAAATATTCATGAAGAACGCGTAGAATAAATAAAATAAAGAAAAATGTATTTGTGACACGAAAGTGCTCGCGACTTTGTTGGTTGAGACTCTGTTTGCGTGCTTAGAGGGTAGGGGTTCGAGGATGGACTTCGGCGCCGTCCAAGTGTGCGGTTGCTCATCAGTTTTGGTCCAGCGGTTTTGGTTGATCCCGGTTCACGGTGGTCCAGTGATTATTGACCGGTTCAGGCGAAAGTTGACTGGTTTGCGTGGTTTTTGACCGTTTTTAAACCTAGTTCGACTTAGTTCTAGCTGGTTTAAGTAGTTTTAGGCTGGTTCAAGCTTATTTCAAGTTGGTTCAGCGTGATTCAGCTCAATTTCTCTCCAGTTCGAAGGGTTTGGATGCGGTTTGAGGTTGTTTTGAGCTGGTTTACGACATAAGAGGACCTTAATTAGTTAAATTACATTAATTTTTCTATTGTTTTGAGTCCTAGGATGCCAAAACCCGTCTACTTAGCTATTTATTTTGCTTTATGGATGTCATATAGCTTAAAATCCCACCATAGGTTAAGCATATTCATGCAATTTTATTTATAATTGTTAAAATATAAGTATTATGCATGAATTTAATTTTCATGGGTATTTAATATAAATTGTTATGATTAAATGGATGAAAATTGAGAAGCATTGTGCAGGAAATAACTTTAGTAAAAATATAAAAAGTTCTATTTATGAAAGTAATTTATATGCTTATTAATTTTCATGAGCTATTAATATAAAGTGTTATGTTAATGTATGAAAATATAAATGCTTATTTTAATTTTCTTGGGTAATTAATTTAAGAGTTACATTAATTGAAGAAAATTAATTTGATTTGAGCATGAAATTACTTTAGTTTAAAATATATAAGAGTTATATTTATATAAGTAATTAAAATGCTTAATTAATTTTCATGATATATTAATATAAATGTTATGTTAATGTATGAAAATGGTATTGCTTAATTTTAATTTTCTTGTATAACTAATTTAAGAGTTAGGTTAATTAAAAGGAAATTAAATTGCATTGAGCATGACATTACCTTAGATTAATATAATTGTTATATTTATGGTATGTCATGTATGCTAATGTATAGTTTTATAAATTAATTAGAATTTGATTGTTAATTTATTCACCATCGTAGTATGTTATATGATTAATTCATTAAAATTTATAATAGTTATAAAATTAATGAATTGAAACCGTTAACCTATAACAATGAATTGCATGCAAACACAGGATCTTAGGATAAATGAATTAATTTTAAAATGTTTAAAATTAATTAGACCTAAGATCACATTTCTAATAGGATTAGAATTATTCTTACTGATAACTTGAAAATATCAAGTTATTAAGCATCTAATATAAGCTTATTGTGAGCCTCAAGAGAGTGAAAATACCCAAGTTTTAACTAATTTATATGCTAGATGCAGTAATATTGATTTATTTGTATTAATGTGCTCATATTGATTATTATCTTTGAAATTCGTATAAAACTGCACTAATTCTAATTTATTGCTGCATCAGGAAAGCTTGTGTTGTAGCATGAAAAACTTGTAGCATGGAAAGCCTGTAGCATGACAAGCTTGTTGTTGTAGCATGGAAGCTTGTTGCTATAGCATGGAAAGCTTGTAGCATGGAAAGCCTGTAGCATGACAAGCTTGTTGCTGTAGCATGGAAAGCTTGTAGCATGGAAAGCCTGTAGCATGACAAGCTTGTTGTTGTAGCATGGAAAGCCTGTAGCATGGAAAGCTTGTAGCATGGGAAGCTTGTTGCTGTAGCATGGGATGCTTGTTGATGCTACAACAAGTTTCTAAGCAACTTGCTTTGGCTCAAAGCAAGACATGCTTTGGCTCCAAGCAAAGATCCTCACTCTCATCAAAATCCTCCCGTAAATCCAATACAATTGGCTGATGATAGAGAACGAGGCATTATAGACTATGTAGCTCCAAGGATGTGCAACTTCAACCCTGGAATTGTACGTCCCAAGCTTGACACTTAAAGGTTTGAACTTAAGCCTGTTATGTTTCAAATGCTTACTGCAGCAGGACAGTTTGGAGGAAGTGCATCAGAAGATCCTCACTCTCATCTAAAATCATTCCTCGATATTTGCAACAAGTTCATTATTCAAGGAGTCACCCCAGAACAACTTCAAGTCATATTATTTCCTTACTCTTTATGAGATGCTGCTAAGGTATGGTTAAATAAGCAACCTGCGAATTCCATTGCTACATGGAACGACCTGGCAGAAAATTTTTTGGAGAAATATTTTCCACCAACAACAAATTCCAGATTGCGCAAGGAGATTATAACTTTCTCACAACAAGAGGATGAGTCACTGAGCGATGCGTGGGAACGATTCAAAAATTTATTACAAAGATGCCCCCATCATGGATTGCCTCACTGTATTCAATTGGAGACATTTTTTGTGGGGCTGAACAAGAACTCTCAAGTGTTGGTTGACTCTTCAGCCAAATGGCGCATTACTAAGGAAAACATATGTTGAAGCGCATGAAATCCTTGATCGCATTGCGAGGAACAATTATGAATGACGATCAACTGAAGACAAAAGGAAGCACCCAATGAAGACAAGCTCTGGAAGTTTTGAAGTGGACCCCATGACAACAGTTAACGCAAAGATCGATGCGCTAACCACACGAATGGACGAATTAGCTGCAAATCATGCTCCCATTGTAATGCATCTTGCTGCGTTAGGATGTGACATCTGCGGCGGTAGCCACACATATGATCAGTGCCCATCAAATCCAGAATCATTTTTCTATGTGGGACCCCAAGGTAACGCACAAAATAATCCATTTCCAAACGCCTACAATTCTGGTAGGGGAAATCATCCTAGTTTCTCATGGAGTGGTAATGTTGGCGCATCAAAGCTACCGCAGCAGCAAGGGAGTAACAATTCTGACCCTCAACTCTTTAACGCAAACAATGATCAAGTTTTGCAGGGACCATTTCAAGGAAACTTCCAGCATCGAAATTTCCATCGCATCAACAATGTAGGTGGTGGTGAATCTAACGCATCGTCCTCAAACTTGTTGGAAACCATGCTGAAGGATTTTATGACAAGTCAACAGGAGTATATGGAAAAGAATGATGCGTTAGTGCGAAGCCAGGCCACATCACTCAGAAACCTTGAAGTTCAATTGGGGCAATTAACATTAGAACTGAAGAACAGGTCAATAGGAACTCTTCCAAACAACATTGAAGCGCCAAGAGGAAAAGAGCAGTGTCATGCGTTAACCTTGTGCGATGGTAAACAAGTTCAAAGCAATACAGCTACTCATGCGCCAGAATATCCGGTAGTAAATTTAGAAGATCCAAAGAAGTGTCTGGAAGAACCCAACGCGGTTAAATCAAGCAAAGAAGGCATTGTGAAGGAAAAAGAAGAAGAAAAGACAAAAGAGCCTAACGCATACAAGCCACCTATTCCCTTTCCGCAACGCCTACAAAAAAAGAATGATGACATGAACTTCAAGAAATTTCTGAACGTGTTGAAGCAATTGCACATCAACATTCCCCTAGTCGAGAAGCTTGAAAAAATGCCAAGCTACGCAAAGTTCTTAAAGGACATCCTTTCGAACAAGCGCCAGTGGAGAGAATTTGAGATCGTTGCGCTAACAAATGAGTGTAGTGCAATCCTCAGTAGCAAAATTCCCCCAAAATTGAAGGACCCAGGAAGCTTCACTATTCCATGTTCCATTGGAGGAATTGATGTGGGGAGAGCCCTATGCGACCTTGGCGCAAGCATTAACTTAATGCCTTTGTCAGTATTCAAGCGCCTTGGTATTGGAAAAGCACGTCCAACAACAGTTACTCTCCAGCTTGCAGATAGGTCGGTGGTGCATCCAGAAGGAAAAATTGAAGATGTACTGGTAAAAGTAGATAAATTTATTTTTCCATCTGACTTTATCATTCTTGATTATGAAGCAGATAGAGAAGTCCCAATAATTTTGGGAAGACCTTTCTTGGCTATCGGACAAACTTCGATTGATGTGCAGAAAGGCGAGCTAACCATGCGGTTCAATGACGAACAAGTAACTTTTAATGCTTTCAGCTCATTAAAATTCCCTGAAAAAGTAGAATAGTGCAATGCGTTAGAAGAAAAAGTTGGGCATCCTAAAGAAGAAGTTGCGCTCAAACAGAAGGCGAAAAAAGGAAAAGGAGTTGAGTTGGGGAGTGGCGCATCAAAGAAAAAAATCTCATCGCGTCAAAACACAACTACGAATGACGCTACTGTAGTAAAGGAAAAGCACAAAAGCTGTCAACCTTTGTCTTGGATAGAATGCAAATTTCGAGGGAAAACCCAACATTGCAAGGTGTGGCAGAAAATCCGACAGCTTAAATCAAGAATAAAATCTCATGAAGGGAAAAAGATGCAGTGGGACAATGCGCCCATCATCTTTTTGGACAACACATGAAGGAAGAGCATGTTGACGCCTCGGACCATTGAAGTCGCATCATTTTGAGGCAATTAAATCAGGGACGTTTTCTATCTCTTTACTTTATGTTTGTTAGGAAGTTTTCTTGCAATTAGTTATTTTCCAAAAGTAGAAGAAAGTCTTAGGTTTGGGTCTATGCGCTACCTTTAAGTCATAAGTAGAAAACATGCGTTACTGTTACATTTTTCATGTTTGATATGGTTTCTCAATGCGCTTGCTTTTAGTTCAGTATGTCTCTTTAGTGCTTAAATCTCCCATGAGTTGATTTGCATGCGTTTAATATTTTAATACGTTAAAATTTTTGGGTTTTTTCTGCTGCAATAACGTTATCGCATTAAATTGTTATTGCCCTGTCTCGCTTGCATTTTCCCTGTGTTGCTTTACATAAACCTATGATGATAATATGCGCTAGAAGTAACAACCAATTTTTCTTTGCTTAAGTTCTTCCTTGCCAGCTATTGATAAATGTCATTTTCTCCTTATTTAGATTTGTCTTAGAGTATCTTATGCTGCATTACTTCTTCTCTACTAGCCAATGCGCCAAATCTACTGGTGTAATAATGCATTCTTAGAAACTCTTCCCCTACTGCATAGTGCAAAACAAGTTTGGGGGTCCAATGAGGACATTGTCCATTTTAAGTTTGGGGGGGGGGGTGCATAGCGCATGTTTCTATATTTCATAGTTGTTCAGCAAAGAAAGTAAAAAAAAAAGAATGTTCCACTTTCTTGAAGGCGTTAGTAACCAGGGGCATTCATGACACCTATCGTTTGCCTTTGCATGAAAGCGCAGAAAAGAAATGAGCATGCCTCGGCAACCTGAAAGATGAGATGCTCGTAGTTGGATGCTTTCATCACCAATGTTGGCAAGCAGAACGAAGGCGCTACATCTAAAAGGATTCTCATATGAAAAAAAAAAGAAAACAAAAATTGCTGGCAACGTGTGCGCTATGAGTAAACATTCTTAAAAAGCGTTACTGCATCCAAGTTTTGATTTAAAAGTAAGCTAGTAAAGAGGAAGAAGTGTAGGAAGGAGAAATGAGAGAAATCCATTTAAGTGAGAAGAAGGCATTTTGAGGTAGTAAAAGCAAAGTTGACCTTAGGTTTAGAAAGTTGGATGTTGGTATTTCGCGTTGCTGAGGTAAATTTTTGTAGAGTGCGCTAAGGAATTGTAGTGAGGCATGAGGCATTGTGACAATCTGAGAAACAAAAAATGTTGTATTGCTTGAGGACAAGCAATAATTTAAGTTTGGGGGTTTGATAACTTGAAAATATCAAGTTATTAAGCATCTAATATAAGCTTATTGTGAGCCTCAAGAGAGTGAAAATACCCAAGTTTTAACTAATTTATATGCTAGATGCAGTAATATTGATTTATTTGTATTAATGTGCTCATATTGATTATGATCTTTGAAATTCGTATAAAACTGCACTAATTCTAATTTATTGCTGCATCAGGAAAAGCTTGGCCAATTATGTGGTAGAGCATGATGCGCTTGGGGCATTACATGTTGTAGCAACTGTAGCAAGGAAAGCTTGTTGTTGTAGCATGATAGCCTATAGCATGGAAAGCCTGTAGCATGGAAAGCCTATAGTGTTGGGTTTTATGCCCTAAAACTCGTAGATAGTGAATGTGAACAAATTGTATACTTGTTTCAATAAAGTGTTGTTGTTAAATATTGCACAATTTGACCCAAATCCAATAAACTAAGATCCAAGGTTGATTACATGTGACTTGAACTAGTATGTGGGGACATACGGGGATTGGTGTTCAAGTAACAACCTAAAAGGTCTATAGTACAAGGATAAGGCTGGATACCTTATCCTGGTAACACTATGTGATACGGCCCGCTTTGTATTCGATACAGACGTATTAATTCAAGGCGTCCATGTAGGAGACATGCAAGCGGGGGTATCCTATGCAATGAGTTTGCATAAGACCGGACCACGAAATAGTAAACCACTAGATGTAACACCGTTAACTAGTTAGGTTACTGTTTCAATACGATGACCTAGGTAACTCAGTCTTAATCCTGAGTGTGTCATGAACTCCTTCTCATGAGGGATTGTCCTTTGATTAGCATGGGTGAGAGTGGCCAATACGCCGACTCAATATGCCTTCCTTTTTGGGGACAAGACCGAGTGGGAGGCTGGGGACATGACAACACAAGAAGGAATTCACTCCTTCCCACTTCTAGGAGAAGTAGATGAGTGTTCCCTTAAGAGGTGACTCCAGGACTTGAACAAAGGGATCCCGTCCTCTCACTGGCCCGAGAGGAACTTTCTGTTTAATGGTTGGACCATAAACAGGTTGTTCATTAGAGGAGCGCTGGTACTTAAGGAGACAGATGTAACACAGGGGTAAAACGGTAATTTGACCCATCCGTGATTACGAACACTCGTGAAGGATTGACTTACCGGTATAGGTCTACATCCATGGACACAAAAATGTTCTACAGTGAGAAGAGTTCAGCTGTGGGTCTTTAGTGGAATGACCCACAGTTAATGCATATTGGTTAACCTGATTAATGAGTTTAATCTATTAACCTCATATCATTGGAGCTTCTGATCTGTAGGTCCATTAGGTCCCCCTGCTAGCTCGTAAAGAGTAATTTGGAACAAATATATCTTGAGAGAATTTGAATAGTTCAAATTCATATTGGGAATTAAGTTAATTGTATGAGATACAAATTAATATAATGTATAATGATGCATTAAAATATAAAGTCTAATTTGAGATTAAACTTTATTAAATTGAGAGATTGATATATTTGAAAGAGTTCAAACATATGTCTAATTAAATATAGGATATTTAATTAGAAGATGAATTAATTAATTATGAATTAATTAATTATTCAATTTAGTTTAAATTAAATGAGATTTAATTAAACTATAGTCTATGAGAGAAATAAATATTTGAAGAAGTTCAAATATTAATATGAATTTGATTCATATTAAATTTATAGGATATAAGAGAATTTGAAGGAGTTCAAATTTTAATATGAATTTGATTCATATTATAGAATTAATTAATTGAAGGCCTGAAATTAAATATATGATATTTAATTGGGTAATTAATTAATTAACTAATAGAAGGTCTGAAATTAAATATATGATATTTAATTGGTGATTAATTAATTAAAGAATTAATTAATTGGAAATTAATCAATTATGGAAATGATTAATCACTTATGGAAGTGATCAATCATTTATGGAAAAGATTAATCAATTATGGAATTGATTGGTCATGGAATTGATTAATGGAAAAGATTAAATCAGTTATGGAAATAATTGATTTTAAATGAATATTTTATTCATGGCCTTTTTCCTATAAATAGAACATTAACCCTAGGGTTTAGGTACAACAACATATGGCCACCATAAGGCCTTCTCATATTCTCTCAACTCAAGAACTCTAGGGAGAATTTTCTCTCTAGAGTTTTTCATCCCACAACTACGTTCCTAATCTCAGAGTTATAGCGGGGAAGATCAAATGGTGGTGTTCTTCGTTGTTGCAGAGCAATCAAGAATCATTCGTTGAAGTATTCAGAGTCGTCAACGGAGGTATGTTTCTCATCGCTTAACCTTTTGCCAATGTATTGGTATTTTTGTAGAACAAAATTAATTTACGAACGGTCCAATTGCTTCCGCTGTAACGGAATTGGGAATTCCAATCCTTCAATTGGTATCAGAGCCAATCGTAATTTTAATTTTGTTTTACAAAATTTACATTGGTTGATTGGTGGGATTAATTTATGCATTTGATGTATGAATATTGCTAGTAGATGGTTAGGGTTTTTGACATTAGATTTTGCAATTTTTGTTGATGTGATCAATGTAAGGGCCCGGTGTTTTGGGCGTTTTGTTGCAAAACGAGTCTGTAAGTCCGTGTCTATCGATTGTGGCTGCTTTTTCTGTGAATGTCGATGAAATTTGGGGCCCAATCGAAGTATTTTGATGCTGGAATCGAAGAAAATTGAAAATCTCGACGCTGGCAGATGGTTGCAAACTGTTGTGAAGAACGCGCGTATAAAAAAAAAATATATATATATATATGTATCGATATATTTATATATATATTTGAAGAAACGTTACAGTAGCATGAAAACGCGCTTGGTTGTGTTGGTTCGCTTTTCGTTTGCGTGCTTGGAGGTCTGGTGTTCGAGCATGAACTGATGCACTTTTGATCGAATAAAACTTTTAGCGATTCGGTTCGGCTGGAGCAGACGGTTTCGGTCCGGTTCGAGGCAGTTTTCACGCGGTTCGTTGAAGATTGACCAGTTCTTGACCGGTTTGCGTTGGTTCAGCGTGGTCTGGGCATTTGTTGACTGGTTCAGGTGGGTTTTGACCCGGTTCGTGTGGTACTGGTGAATTTTGGGCCGGTTCAGCTTGTTTTTTAGCTGGTTCAGCTCAATTTCTTGCCGGTTCGAAGGGTTTGGACCTGGTTCGAGGCTGTTTTGAGCTGATTCACGACATGATAGGGCTGTAATAGATCTATTAATGTAATTTTTCTATTGTTTTGAGTCCTAGGATGCCAAAACCCGTCTACTTAGCTATTTAATTGCTTTATGAATGACATATAGCTTAAAATCTCACCATAGGTTAAGCAAATTCATGCATTTTTAATTATAATTGTTATAATATAAGTATCATGCATGAATTTAATTTTCATGGGTATTTAATATAAGTTGTTATGATTAAATGGATGAAAATTGAGAAGCATTGAGCATGAAATTACTTTAATTAAAATATAAAAAGTTATATTTATGAAAGTATTTTATATGCTTATTTATTTTCATGAGCTATTAATATAAAGTGTTATGTTAATGCATGAAAATGTGATTGCTTGTTTTAATTTTCTTGGGTTATTAATTTAAGAGTTAGATTAATTAAAGAAAATTAATTTGCATTGAGCATGAAATTACTTTAGTTTAAAAATTATAAGAGTTATATTTATATTAGTAATTTACATGCTTAATTTTCATGAGCTATTAATATAAATGTTATGTTAATGTATGAAAATGGTAATGCTTAATTTTAATTTTCTTGTATATTTAATTTAAGAGTTAGGTTAATTAAAAGGAAATTAAATTGCATTAAGCATGACATTACCTTAGATTAATATAATTGTTATATTTTTGGTATGTTATGCTAATGTATGGTTTTATAAATTAATTAGAATTTGATTGTTAATTTATTCACCATAGTAGCATGTTATAGGGTTAATTCATTAAAATTTATAATAGTTATAATATTAATGAATAGAAACCGTTAACCTATAACAAAGAATTGCATGCAAACATAGGATCTTAGGATAAATGAATTAATTTTAAAATGTTTAAAATTAATTAGACCTAAGATCACATTTCTAATAGGATTAGAATTGTTCTTACTTAGAATTAAAATTAGTTTTAATTGACTAAGTAGGAAAAACATTACTATGATTATAAGGGAACTCCACCGGTTAAGTTCTGTCTAAGGCTGGGGGTATTTAAGCTGACGGTTTACGGAACACCTCCTACCTGGGAACTGACCCGGAATACCGGAGTTGAATTAATCATAGCTAAATGTTAGCATGCAATGTCATTAGGTTTATTAAAAGAGTTTAATACACCTAGATCTTTAGAGTAAAGACCTTACATTACCGTGGTTATAAGGAAACTCTCTCGGTAAAGTTTTGTCTAAGGTTGGGGTATTTAAGTTGACGGTTTACGGAACACCTCCTACCTGGGAACTGACCCGAACCTTGAGTTGAATTAACCATAGTAATGTTGACTTGCAATGTTGGGTTTATTAAAAGAAGTTTAATTCACCTAAAACATTGCGGTTGAATCCTTTCCATAATTGTTATAATAGGATCAAACTTAGATAGATTGACTTAGCCGAATTTTATCTAAGTTAAACAACCCTAAATTAACCTTAGGACATTTTCAGTGGGAGGAAAATTACAAAACGAGATTTAAATCAAGTTTTGCTCCTACGTCCCTATATTCACAACGTGAGGTTCATGCTCGGCTTCGAGTCGCCCTAGGAGCGGCCTCCCTTCGGAAAGTGTTTGCATGGATCAATAACAAGGTGAATGGGAAAAATGTCTAGAGTAAGTGGGAGCGGGACACGTGTCAACGTATCCCTCGGTCTCCACCCCTAGTTCACACCGTGAGAGTCCTATGATCCGCCTGCAGGTTGTCCTGGCGCAACCATCCCTTCGGAGGGCCTGATCATAGGATTCGGAACACCGTGAACTCCTGAATAGGATAGGGTCACTTAGGCTAATCACCAACAGTTGTCTTTCCCTTCGGTAGCCTGTTGGTGCGTGCCTCTGAGATCTGAAAGTGGGAGGGTTACACTTACGGGGATGAGTTAAATGTGTTAACTAACCCTTGACCGAACAACGGTAACTAAACGCTAACTGAATATGAGTTATTCTGGTGTTAGAGTTTGGTTGAGATTGTCTCAATTCAGAGGAGGAGTAGCTGACCACCCTTCGGTGGCTGTTGTTCTAAACCTTTGAAGTACCGTTGCAAAAACCAAATCAATAGTTTTATAGGGTTTCTTTGATTGCTTATTTGTTTTTGCAGAATTTGATTGGATTATTTGTAATGGGTTAGTGCTATTAATAATACAAGTAATTTGTTACTTCAGCAATTATATAATAATTTCATGTGAATTGTCTTATGTCATTTTATAAATAACGGTAATACAACAAGCTTAAACGACAAATTGTGGTAAATAAGTCTAGGATTATTCTTAACTGAGGAATGTCCTCATGCCCCATATGTTTAATTCATTAAGAATTGTTCTTGGTGAATATAACATAGAACCCTGCTTAGCAAAAAGAGAACTTGTTCAAGACCGTAATTTTCATTTACCTGTCTTGAAAATGTGATTAGTGAAGAATAGTGATTCTCCCTGAATACTTGATTCAGGGGCCACAAATCACGTGTGTTCTACTTTTAAAGGAATAAGTTCCTGGCAAGAGCTTGCTGCTTGTGTAATAACTCTCAAAGTTAGAATTAGAGAGGTTATTTTAGCTATATCAGTGGGGAACATTAAGTTATTTTTCTCAGTGGGAGAAAATACATATTATTAGATAATGTGTATGTAATTCCTAAGATCAAAAGAAATTTGATTTCTGTGTCTTATTTGCTGGAACAATGTTACTCTTTACCTTTCTCTGCTAACGCAGTTTTATTTCAAGAAAGGGAGTTGACATTTGTTTAGCTTTACTGTAAAGTAACCTAAATGTTTTAAGACTAATCAAGAGTAAAGCAGTCATGAACACTGGGTTGTTTAAGACCGCTACTACTCAATGTGAAAAGAGGCAAAGGATTTCTCTTAAAGGAAAAATACCTTTCTTTGGTTCTAAGGTAGACCATATTAATCTCAATTTGATTGGGAGATTGGTCAAGAGTGAACTTCTAAGCGAGTTAGAAGATGACTCTCTACTACCTTGTAAGTCATGCCTTGTGGGCAATATGATTGATAGATATTTTACTGGAAAAGATCTAAGAGCCAAAGAGCCCTTGGAGCTTGTACATTTGGATCCTTGTGGTTCAATATGTTAAAGCAGTGGGAGGGCATGAATAATTCATCTCTTTTGGATGATTATTCAAAGGTATGAGTATCTTTACCTAATGCAACTTAAGTCTGAAGCTCTTGAGATATTCGAAGGGGCTTAGGACTGAAGTTGAAAACTTGTTAGGTGAGATGATAAAAACACTTTGATCAGATCAAAGTGTTGAGTATAGGGATTTGAGATTCCAGGACTATTTGATAGTACATGGGATCACACCCTAAATCTCATTTAGGAGAAATAGAACCCTATTGGATATGGTTCATTCCATGTTGAGCTATGCTCAATTGTCTGGCTCGTTTTGGGGTCATGTAGTGTTGACTGCATTGCATACTGTAGTAGGCAACCCCAAAGGAAACGAGAAGTTGATACTTCTTCAATTCACAAGAGAATAAAGAATTTGTATCGACAAATGCTAAATTCTCAGAAAAAGTTCACATAAAAAAAAAAAAATCATAAACCACAGAGTAAAGTCGATTTAAGTAAGTTAACTAATGAAGCTACAGTAACATCCACAAGAGTTGTTGATGAGGTTGGCTGTTCAACAAAAGTTGTTGATGGATCAGTGCATCTAGTCAGTCACATCCATCTCAATAGTTGAGATTGCCTCAATGTAGTGGGAGGGTTGTTTGATAACCTGAACGTTACATGGGCTTGTTTGAAGCCTAGGTCATCATACCTGATGATGGTATAGTGGGTTCATTATCTTTTAGAAAGAAAATGAATGATGTTGACAAGGACCAATGGATTAAAGTCATGGACCTGGAAATGAAGTCTTTTGTATTTCACTTCCATATGGAATCTTGTAGATCTGTTTGATGGGTAACACCTATTAGTTACAAGTGGATTTACAAGAGAAAACGAGACATTAAAGGTCTTAACCAGAAGGGTTCATACAACAAGATCGAAAGCAAAAGGTTTTGCAAGCTTAAGTGATCCATTCATGGATTAACCTAAGCATTTCGATCTTGAGATATAAGATTTGATAAAGAGACCAAATCTTTTGACTTTAATCAGAACATTAATGAGTCTTGTGTTTACAAGTAATCATCAATAGTTCAGTAGCTTACTTAGTATTGTATATGATTGATATCCTAATCATTGGGAATGATGTAGGTTATCTTACTGACATTAAAGGAGCTAGCAGCTCATTTCCAAGTGGAAATTTGGGAGAAGCTGAGTTTGTTCTTGAGATCCAAATTGTTTAGGAACCGTAAGAACAAAAGGCTAGCATTGTCTCAGGTGTCTTATATCTACAAGATGTTAGTTAGATATAAGATGCAGAATTCCAATAAGGGTTCACTACCTTTCAGACATGGAATTCTTTTGTCTAAGAAAATGTTTCCTAAGACACCTCAAGAGGTTGAGGGCATGAGACGAATGCCCTATGCAGTAGGGATTGTCAGTAAATATCAATCTAATCCAAGATTTAATCATTGGAAAACCGTTAAGAATATCCTCAAGTATTCAAGGAGAACGAGGAACTATATGCTCGTGTATGGGACTAAGGATTTGATCCTTACAGGATACACTGACACAGATTTTAAGACTGATAAGAATTTGAGGAAATCTACATCAGTATTTGTGGTCACTCTTTACGATGGAGCTATAGTATGACATAGTTACAATCTTGACCATATAGGCCGAAAATATAGCTACTTGTGAAGCAGCGATAGAGACTGTATGGCTTAAGAAGTTCTTGACAGATTTGGAATGTGTTCCAAATGTGAACTTGTCCATCACACTTTATAGTGATATAGTGGTGTTGTGGCAAATTCAAAAGAACATCGCAGCCTAAGACAAGCAGACACATTAAATTGAATTAAATATTGCTGATTCATTTACAAAGACTCTCTCGGCTAAAGTGTTTGAGGGTCATCTAGAAGGTCTAGATCTACGAGATATGTACAAAAGTGTAATCTAGGGCAAGTGGGAGAAATGTAATTGGTATAGTGATACCATTGTGTAATGGGTATAGTGATGCCCTAGTTTATTGTATTTGTACATTGTATATGTTTTATACATGTATTTATACACCCAATGCTGTATAGATTATTGTACATCCCACTAAACTAGAGTTTTAGTTCAAGTGGGAGTTTGTTGGGTTTTATGCCCTAAAACTCGTAGATAGTGAATGTGAACAAATTGTATACTTGTTTCAATAAAGTGTTGTTGTTAAATATTGCACAATTTGACCCAAATCCAATAAACTAAGATCCAAGGTTGATTACATGTGACTTGAACTAGTATGTGGGGACATACGGGGATTGGTGTTCAAGTAACAACCTAAAAGGTCTATAGTACAAGGATAAGGCTGGATACCTTATCCTGGTAACACTATGTGATACGGCCCGCTTTGTATTCGATACAGACGTATTAATTCAAGGCGTCCATGTAGGAGACATGCAAGCGGGGGTATCCTATGCAATGAGTTTGCATAAGACCGGACCACGAAATAGTAAACCACTAGATGTAACACCGTTAACTAGTTAGGTTACTGTTTCAATACGATGACCTAGGTAACTCAGTCTTAATCCTGAGTGTGTCATGAACTCCTTCTCATGAGGGATTGTCCTTTGATTAGCATGGGTGAGAGTGGCCAATACGCCGACTCAATATGCCTTCCTTTTTGGGGACAAGACCGAGTGGGAGGCTGGGGACATGACAACACAAGAAGGAATTCACTCCTTCCCACTTCTAGGAGAAGTAGATGAGTGTTCCCTTAAGAGGTGACTCCGGGACTTGAACAAAGGGATCCCGTCCTCTCACTGGCCCGAGAGGAACTTTCTGTTTAATGGTTGGACCATAAACAGGTTGTTCATTAGAGGAGCGCTGGTACTTAAGGAGACAGATGTAACACAGGGGTAAAACGGTAATTTGACCCATCCGTGATTACGAACACTCGTGAAGGATTGACTTACCGGTATAGGTCTACATCCATGGACACAAAAATGTTCTACAGTGAGAAGAGTTCAGCTGTGGGTCTTTAGTGGAATGACCCACAGTTAATGCATATTGGTTAACCTGATTAATGAGTTTAATCTATTAACCTCATATCATTGGAGCTTCTGATCTGTAGGTCCATTAGGTCCCCCTGCTAGCTCGTAAAGAGTAATTTGGAACAAATATATCTTGAGAGAATTTGAATAGTTCAAATTCATATTGGGAATTAAGTTAATTGTATGAGATACAAATTAATATAATGTATAATGATGCATTAAAATATAAAGTCTAATTTGAGATTAAACTTTATTAAATTGAGAGATTGATATATTTGAAAGAGTTCAAACATATGTCTAATTAAATATAGGATATTTAATTAGAAGATGAATTAATTAATTATGAATTAATTAATTATTCAATTTAGTTTAAATTAAATGAGATTTAATTAAACTATAGTCTATGAGAGAAATAAATATTTGAAGAAGTTCAAATATTAATATGAATTTGATTCATATTAAATTTATAGGATATAAGAGAATTTGAAGGAGTTCAAATTTTAATATGAATTTGATTCATATTATAGAATTAATTAATTGAAGGCCTGAAATTAAATATATGATATTTAATTGGGTAATTAATTAATTAACTAATAGAAGGTCTGGAATTAAATATATGATATTTAATTGGTGATTAATTAATTAAAGAATTAATTAATTGGAAATTAATCAATTATGGAAATGATTAATCACTTATGGAAGTGATCAATCATTTATGGAAAAGATTAATCAATTATGGAATTGATTGGTCATGGAATTGATTAATGGAAAAGATTAAATCAATTATGGAAATAATTGATTTTAAATGAATATTTTATTCATGGCCTTTTTCCTATAAATAGAACATTAACCCTAGGGTTTAGGTACAACAACATATGGCCACCATAAGGCCTTCTCATATTCTCTCAACTCAAGAACTCTAGGGAGAATTTTCTCTCTAGAGTTTTTCCCATAGGTAGTCCCACAACTACGTTCCTAATCTCAGAGTTATAGCGGGGAAGATCAAATGGTGGTGTTCTTCGTTGTTGCAGAGCAATCAAGAATCATTCGTTGAAGTATTCAGAGTCGTCAACGGAGGTATGTTTCTCATCGCTTAACCTTTTGCCAATGTATTGGTATTTTTGTAGAACAAAATTAATTTACGAACGGTCCAATTGCTTCCGCTGTAACGGAATTGGGAATTCCAATCCTTCATATAGCATGAAAGCCTATAGCATGGAAAGCTTGTAGCATGAAAGCGTATAGCATGAAAAGCTTGTAGCATGGAAAGCCTGTAGCATGAAAGCCTATAGCATGGGAAGCCTGTAGCATGGAAAGCTTGTAGCATGGGATGCTTGTTGATGCTACAGCAAGTTTCTAAGCAACTTGTTTTGGCTCAAAGCAAGACATGCTTTGGCTCAAAGCAAGACATGCTTTGGCTGCAAGCAACATGCTTTGGCTCCAAGCAAAGAAAAGTCTATAAATAGAGGGGAGATGAAGAATCAAAGCATCCTGGGATCCAAGGATCCATAAGTCTTTCTTAGAGCTTTTTTGTTTTATTGCATGTTGTAGCATGAACTAATTTAGAGTTTTATGTTTTATTGTATGTTGTAGCATGAACTAATTTCTTTTTATCAAGGCTTAGCCTAGGTGCCAATGAGACATTAAGATTATTTTTGTATGCAATGCAATGAATCAGTGATATTGATGTTTTCTACTTATATGTGATAATTCTTTCATTACTAATATCCGTCTGATCAACCGATAGAGGTAGTAGCATGATAAATCCCTGACAGGTAATGCATGTGGAAATATCTACGTAGATCAAGATAATACATTACATGTAGTCTGGTTGTGTTAGGAATAACTCAACCGCTTAGGATATTTCATGAATGTGTTTGGGTTGCTTTAGGAATAATTCAACCACTTGCAAGCATATAGAGAACTGATTAAACGCATGAATTAAGCAATAGGAATATTCTTAGTTCATCGCATGTGTAATACCGGAAGGGAATCACATGTTTATTTCTCGCTTAGGCATCAATATCATGTCGTTTCATTGTTATGTGCTACATTAATATCTTATCTGTCGCATGTGGTTGCTGCGGCGAAAGTCTTGATAGCTCATCACCCATTGTATCCTTTTATCGCATTATTATTGCTTTTCTTTATCGCATATTCAACCTGTCGCATCCATATTTTATTACTCCAGCACAACATCATTAGAATAGGATTTAATTTGAGATATTTTATCTACTTGCCCCTTTTCTGTGGATTCGACCCTGGAATACTCCAGGTATTACTTGGTGGTGCATAATTTATACTTGGATTAGTGCACAACAACGATATATTCTTTAGTTAATTCAATATAAATTAGAAGTGATTAAAATTATCCTATCAAGTTAAATTATTGTTTTTGTGACCTTGCGCCTCTTTTTCTTCTGCTTTTCTGCGCCATTGACGCGAGGAGGATTTGGGGGAATTAATCAAAGGTTCACGCAAAGGTTCCGTGACTTCTTGGAACATCTGCCGCAACTCTGAGAAGATGAGGGCTGTATCAACGTCAAGTGGTCTGGCAGATGCGCCTTCACCTGATGTTGCGGTTTCGGGAGTTGGTTCGGGGATGTCATTGACGCGAGGAGGATTGGGCAGGGGTTCTTTAGTGACTTCTTCAGTACTCGCATCGATGCGAGGAGGTGAGTGCTGAACAGGTGGAGGTGGTGGTGGCGCATTATGAAGCTCAGCGCAGACAGGCTTTCCTGCGTCGGAGATTTTTGTTGAGTGCCTTGCGCTGCTGGGTGAGGGTATTGTCCTGCGGTGACCTTGCGCCTCTTTTTCTTATACTTTTCTGGCACTGGCTCAATGGTTTGCGCAGCTGCGGGGGCTAGAGGTTTGTGGTTGCCGCCTTGCCACCGCCTATCTCGCGTGCTCGTTACACGCGTCCACCATTGCTCGTCAAAATCCTTCTGCATTGTCCTTACTTCTTCATCAGCTGCGGGAAGGAGATTGGATGCGCGACATAAAGAGGTGAGGGGGCCAGGGCAACATAGCGGCAGTATGGCGCAAGGTTTCGACAAGGACCTTACCCAAGTCGATTGGTGTGCCTTTCATGATGCAGTAGTCGAGGATTACGCGTTGTAGGCTCAGGGTTGCGTCATGCGTTGTAGGCATGATGCGATTTTTGATCCAGTGCATCCACACTGTTGCCTCGAAGTCCAGCATCTGCGATTTCAGGGTCCTCTTTGCGCCATGCCCATCCCATTTAGCCCCAGGTCTGGCTATCGCAAGTAGGACTGCGTTGAGGAAATTGTCATCCAAACAGTCGAGCAGCTGGTTCCCTTCAGCGTTGGGGATGTCCTGCAGCTCATAGACGCTGTTTATGTGTGCTGAGGAGACTGTTTGTAGAAGAAGTCGTGGACCAGCGCATGGGCGTAATTTCCTGGATTCTCGCAGACTATTTCCCATTTGCGCTGGGAAATCTGGTCAGTCATCGTCTGCGGCAGGGGGCAACTAAATCCCCTTTCCTCCTGAAACTTTCCCCAGTCCTTTGCTTCAGCCTCTGCACCTACTTTTTGTTTCCCCTTGTCTTTGGCTGTGGTAGGCGCTTTCCGCTTCTTGCTCTGGGTCGCCGCAACTTCCTCGCATGGCTCTCTGATGACGACCCCTGTTGGTTGGATATTGCGGCGACGCATGAGGGGGATTTCATCCTCAGAATCCGACATCTCCATGGCTGCTGCGATAGTAGCCAAGTTATGCGATGCGATGGCTGCTGATTTAGCCATACTTTCACCGCATCTCTCAGAGAGTAAGGAAATAATATGACCTGTAGTTGTTCTGGGGTCACTCCTGGGATGATAAACTTGTTGCAAATGTCAAGAAATGACTTGAGGTGAGAGTGAGGGTCGTCCGATGGACTTCCTCCAAATTGTCCTGCAGCTGTTAACATTTGAAACATAACAAGTTTAAGTTCTAACCTCTCTGTTTCTAGAGTTGGCTGAACTATCCCTGGATTGAAATTGCAATTTGCAGGTGCTGCATAATCTCTAATTCCTCTGGCCCTATCATCGGCCATTTGGATGGGGTTTAATGGTCTATTCGGTTGGTTTGGTGCTGCCATTTCTCCTGGTTGCCTTTGAGGTCTACGATTTCTTTTTCTTCTGTGGTATGTTCTATCGATTTCAGGATCTACCTTGAATTCAATTCGTCGGGCGGCACGGATGCAATTTTTGTTCCTGATGAAAAAGACTCAACAGGAAGCACTGTGAGTATTAATTCAGTGAAAGCTGAAATAAACTTTTGTTGCCACTTCCCCGGCAACGGCGCCAAAAACTTGATTGGCTGTGTCAGTGTAATTGGTAAAATAGTCGTAGATTTAAATCAATCCAAGTATAAACTGACTAAATCAAGTAGTACCTGATGAGTTCAGGGTCGAATCCACAGGGAAATGAAACAAAAATTATTTATTCACTGATTTAATTTCTCAACGTGTGACGTAAATAAGAAAAAGTGATTGGTATAGTTTGAATAATAAATGTATTGCGGGAAGAAAATAAATGACACAAATTGAGGAAAGGAGTTCAATGTGAGAAGTATCAAGGCTGTTGCGGTAGCAACCTCATGCGTTTATAAGAGACTTGTAGTGCTAATTTTTTTTTTGATTAATTGATCCATTAATGCCTAAGCGAGAAAAAATCATTAAGTTTCCCTTCCGGTACCCCTTATGCGTTTTTAGCAATAAACTAACAAGTGATTCTTTGACTAGCTTATGTGTGAAGTTTAGTTCTCTTAATGCTTACAAGGGATTGCGTTAGTCACAACACAATTGAAGCTCAAGCATGCAAATATCTTTTAGTGGTAATAATTAAATGCTACCAAGACTACATGACGTGCGCTAACTTGTTCTACTTAGAGAGATCCATATGCATTACCTGTCAAGGGTTTATCATACTGATACCGCATCCGGCTGGGCAAGCGGGATTTAGCAATGAAAAGATTAAAACAACTAAGTAGAAAGCAATCAATGTTTCAATTAAACCAAAATGTACACTTACAAGTTATACTTATCGCCGCATGAGGCGCTTGCGCTAAGCCTTGAAGAGAAGGTTTAGCTCATGAGAGCAAAACAGAAATACATTAAATGATACATTACACACAAGTTTGCTTTCATTCGCAAGATTCTGCAGTTCCTTCGTGAGTTCCTTCTCCTTCCTTCTCCTCCAGTGGTCTGCTAATGATCTAAAATGATGATCCGATTTAAAGAATCTGATGTCTTCCTTTTGAGCAGGTGACTTCTATTTATAGGCGATGGAAGCTAACTTCTTCAAGTTATCAACGACCAACTTGCACGTCTACTTGCATTAGTTGTGTCAGCACTTAATCATCACTTAGGCCACTTGCGCCTTTCTAATCTCCTTTTTTGCCTACTTGCTCTGGCTGCGCCGACGCTTGTCTTTTCCCCCATCTTTTTCTGTCTCTTGATCCTCTTGGAAAGTGTTCCTGTGCTGAAAGAGATACTAAAAATGTCCAGATTAGTTGCGATAGCGCTTTGTATTTATAATTTCTTATCACATACATAAATGTAGCCTGCCGCTTATATCAAAGCACTTTTCCTTTTCTTTATGCGCTAAGATAACGCATTGGAGGTTCTTTTCGCCTTCTTTTAGCCTAAATTTAGAGGGTAAATAGCTTGCATTTTGCAAGCAATCAAACCCCCAAACTTAAACTATTGCTTGTCCCCAAGCAATGCCTATTATCTACTTTGCGAGAATTACTTAACTCTCTATTGTTTGCGGTCTTGGCATCCTTCTATCTCTTTTTCTTGTAGGCATTACTCCAATAGATTTGACTTTTGTCAAATTTTCTTCATTGCTTAAGGCAGGTTCCTTGCGCTTAGATTCTTCCTTGCTATAACTCAACCACTTTTTGCTCGTCCTGGGCGCATACGTTCAACCTTTTTTATTATTATTATTTTTAGAAAGCAATCAATTGGACATCAAATGGACATCAAAACGTATACTTTCGTTTTGGCTTACCCACATTTGTGATGAAAGGTATCCAACTACGGGTATTACATTTTTTTACTGCCCTTAACACTCATAGGATGCGTTTGTCTTCGCGCAGTGGCAAACTATGGGTGTCATAAATGCCCCTCGCTACAAACATACCGCATTCCTAGAGGAACGCATTCGTTATTTATATATATATATATATATATATATATATATATATATATACTTATGCCACGACTCCCCCAAACTTAAGATGGATAATGTCCCCATTGTCCCCCAAACTTACTTTGCGAAGGAATTTGCCTTATGGTCTGAGAAAATTAAGACAAAGGTTAAATCAAGTGAGGTAATGTGGACAAGAAAAATCAGAAGTCAGAAGCGTTGATTAAGACAAAAGGAGTTAACACAAAGACTTTAAGAGATAAAGAGACATTATTAAGGCAGAGAAAAGTGATAAGAAATACGCAGTGAGATATATGATAGCGAGCAGAAATGTCGCTATTTTAGTCTCAATTTATTAAGCTTTTTGGTGCTTTAATTGTGTTTTTAATGAATATATTTAATGAATTTTGTTATTTGGTCCTTAGAAGCTAAGTTGGTGATTTTGGGAGAAAAAGAGCCAAAATTGAAGCAATTATAGCCCAAATCCTAGCTTGATGCAATTGGAGGCCCAAAGAAGACATTCATAAAGAAAAGACCAAGAGAAATGAAGAAGAAGGCCCAAAAATCAGCCCAAAAGGAAGCTGAAAAATCTGGAAAATCGCAGCAGCGTCGAGACGCTTAGCAAGGCAGCGTCGCGACGCTGCCCTTTCTTGTTGCCCAAGCCGCGTGCGCAGCAGCGTCGCGACGCTTAGCAAGGCAGCGTCGCGACGCTACCCCTATTCCAGGCTTATAAATAGGCACCCTTGGTGCCTCATTTCTCATCAATCAATCAACCCATCACTCAATCCTTTCTTTCCTTCCTTAAGACTCCTTTTTTGGAGCCCCTCTCAAGGCTTTTGAGCCTTTTTGAGAGGGTTCTTCTAGTTGGGCAATGAGATAGGATAATTATAGCAATTATTTAGCTAACCATTGATTTTCAAGACCCCTCTTCCCCGCTTAAAGAAAACTCTTTCTCCACATTTTATTTCTGATTGATCAAATTTGTTTTCATTAGTCATTTTGAATTCAAGTTCTTTTTATCACATGAGCGTAGTCCCTAAATATTATTTCACCTAAGTATTTTCAGTGCTCAAGAGAATGTTAATTATTTGCTTAAGTTTCGCTTCGCCTCCCTGAGGATTCGGTACTCGGAATACTTTCCGTTTTATATAACTTGTGACGACCCGTGCGCTTGCGGATAATCATCGTACACACCAGTACACCAAACAAGTTTTTGGCGCCGTTGCCGGGGAGGCTTGATTTTTAAGCAAAAATTAATTTTTCTTGACATCAAAAAGAAAAGGGTAAATGGTAATTTAGGTGTAAATATTTTTCTTTTATCATTTTGTGAATACTATTTTTATTTTCATTTTTGTTTGGTTCTTTTTTGTTATCTGGGAGCATTGTATGCGAAGAAACAAGGTGGTTGATCTGTTTCCGTTAGATCTTGAGATTAACAGGACTCTAAAATTCATTAGAAAAGAAAAAAAATTAGCAGAAACGATGGCCCACCAAGAAGAAGCTCCCAAGGCCATTAGAGATTTTCTGCAGCCAGTTCTTCCTACTGAGAATTCTGGAATTGTTTACGCCCCCATCCAAGCTACAAATTTTGAGCTCAAAACAGGGTTGATTCAGATGGCGCGCGATAACTCGTTCAAGGGACATCCTTCCGAGGACCCCCACTCTCATCTGCGATCATTCCTAGAAATATGCGGGACAGTAAAGATGAACGGAGTTCCGGCCGACGCAATCAGATTAAGGCTGTTTCCATTTTCCCTGCAGGATAAAGCAAAAGATTGGCTCGAATCAGTCGAGACGGGCAGCATCAGTACTTGGGACGAGCTTGCCCAGGCTTTTCTGACAAAATTTTTTCCACCAGCTAAAACTACCAAGCTGCGGACTGAAATTGGAACATTCAAACAGCTTGACGAAGAGCAGTTATACGAAGCATGGGAAAGATATAAGGAAATGCTTAGGCGATGCCCCCAACACGGATATCCTGATTGGCTTCAGGTACAGTTATTCTATAATGGATTAAACCCCTCCACGAAGACAGTCCTTGACACATCAGCAGGAGGGAGTTTTCTTTCAAAAACAGTAACAGAAGCCAAAGACCTGCTTGAGGAAATGGCGGCAACAAGTTATCAATGGCCGACGGAGAGAGGAACAGTTACAAAAAAGGCTGGATTATATGAATTAGATGAGTCAAGTTCACTGAAAGCGCAACTGGCATCTCTGACCAATGCTCTAAACAAATTGACGTCATCTGAGGTGGTGAAGTCCATTTCCACCTTAGCTGAAGGACATTCGAAGAAAGAAGGTCAAGATGTGGAAGAAGTTCAATACATAGGAAATAGATCATATACTCAAGGAGTACCAAACTTCTACCACCCCAGTCTGCGCAATCACGAGAACTTCTCATATGCGAATACAAAGAATGTTTTGCAGCCACCCCCAGGTTTTGCATCAACGAGTACTCTTGAGAAGAAAAATAATCTGGAGGAGATGGTGGCTTTATTCATCAAGGAACAAAGAATATTGAATGTGAATCTCCAGGCATCAGTAAACAACCACGACGCAGCTCTAAAGAATATGGAAGTGCAGATAGGTCAGATTGCTTCAGCAGTAAATGCCCTGCAGAAGGGAAAATTTCCAAGCGATACTGAGCCTAACCCGAAAGAGCAGTGTAAGATGGTGGTTCTGAGAAGTGGCAGAAGACTGGAGGACAGTATAGAGAAGAAAAAGGAAGAAGAAAAGAGAAGGGATGAAGATGAAGGGACTGAGGCACAAAAAGCCTCCTCTGAAAGGTTCCAACATCCGCCCAACTCTATTGAATTAAAATGTGATTTTTCTAACAGCTGTGCAGGTAAAAAAGAAGAAGAGAAGCAGAATGACAAAGAGAAGATGACTGAGGAAGAAGTGGTTCCATGCAACCACCATGACAGAGGTACGCATATTAGCCCGCCCAAGCGGAGGGGCGAATGTCCAACCTTTGATTTCAGGGAGTTACCTTTTCCTCAAAGATTTAAAAATGTCAAATTAGATGAACAATTTCAAAAATTTTTAGAAATGTTTAAAAAGCTGTCTGTGAATATTCCATTGGTAGAGGCTTTGTATAATATGCCAAATTATGGAAAATTCATGAAAGAAATGCTTTCTAAAAAGAAAAGTCTGAAAAAAGAAGTTTTTAATTTATCTGAGAGTAGCAGTACCATTATTTCCGGTAGGATACCCTCTAAGCAGAAAGACCCAGGGAGTTTTACTGTTCCCTGTACCATAGGAGAAGTATCCTTCGATAGGGCTTTGTGTGATTTAGGAGCAAGTATAAATTTGATGCCCTACTCTGTATACAGGAAGATTGGTTTATCAGGTATGACAGACACTGACGTCACTCTCCAGCTTGCCGACAGATCGATTACCCACCCGATGGGTGTTGTGGAGGACGTGTTGGTGAAAGTCAACAAATTCATCTTCCCTGTAGATTTCGTGGTACTGGACATGAAGGAGGACAAAGAAGTGCCAATTATCTTAGGCAGACCTTTCCTAGCCACTGGTAAGGCCGAGATTAGCGTGCATACAGGTAAGCTTACCTTGAACATTGATGATGAAAAAGTCGTGTTTAGTATTTTTGGCCAAGATGAATCTGTTTGTAGCTTGCATACATGTTTTTCTGTTGGGCCTGAATACTTGACTGATGACGATGAAGAGGTAAACTATAATCTTGGCCTAGGCTTAGGAGAAATGCTTGTTGATAATATGGATTTTGATCATGATGAATATATGGATAATCCTCAGTTTGAAAATGATTTGAATCTACCTTCCTTTGAAAATGAATTGGAATTACCTGAAATGAATAATTTTGATGATGATATTGAATTGCCTGACATTGAGCATGAACATAAAAGGCAGAAAAAAGATTGCTTGATAGATAATTTTGAGTCTGACCATGATTACAGTGAATCTATTGAGTCTGATCTTGACATTCCTAAATGCATGAATCCTGACAATGTGAATACTTTCTTTTCATGTCCTGATAATGTGTATAGCATAGAATCTGACCCAGAAGAACTCGAATCTGTGCATAGTATAGAATCTGATCCTGAAATTCTTGAATTCTTTAATTCTTCTGATGATGAGTCATGTGATAGCTTAGTTGAATCATTTTTTAATTCTGAGTCTGAAGGATCTACTGAGCATGTAGATATTTTCTCTGATGAATGGACTGGCATGATTGATAGGCCATCTCTAGATCCTAGACCAGTAGATATTATAACGCTTGATGACTCTGTTAACAACTGTTTTGAAAATAGAGATTTAGAAAAGAGATTTGATGCAGCTGATTATTTTCTAAAATGTTATTATAAGAATCTCTTTAGTGAAGATGGGCCAGGGGAAAGTTTTTTTCTCCCCTGTTTGTAGTATGCAATTCGGTGCGTGATTTCTTGCAGGGCCCGGAGGATGATGAAAATTTTTATTTTGAGCCTCCGTAAGCGTGCCGAGCCTAGTCTAGCTAAAGACGTTAAAGAAAGCGCTTCTTGGGAGGCAACCCAAGGATTAAAGTAGTTAGTTGTTTTTGCGGTAAATAATTTTCTTTGCTCCGTGATCCAATTTTATTTTGCAGGATCACCTTAGCAAATCCCAAAATTCCACATTTCCCATTTTTCATGGATCCAAAGGAAGAGGATGAAGCGCTCCTAGCTCAGGGAAGTCTCAGTATCTCTCTTTATGCTTTTCTGTTTTAAAACATTGGGGACAATGTTTAGTTTAAGTTTGGAGGGGAGGTTTCCGCTGTGTTGAGCATATTTAAATTCTGTTGGATGCATGAATAGATAGCCATGATAGCCAAGGATGTGATTTTTGAAATTTTGGGAGAAAATGGTTTATATGTTGTGGAATCTGGGAGCACGGCAGAAATTGTGAAATTTTAAAATTTTTTTGATACTTAGTTTTGATGTCTAAAGCATGCAATAGTCTTATCTAATGACGTCTTTGAAAATCTAGATTCTTATTATGGTTTTCAAAGTTGTTGTCACCCCGATAGGCTTAGTTTCTAATATTAGGAAGTTCATGCTTGATTGCTCTAAAGAACTAGGTAGGAAAAAATGCTATGCCTGCTGAGAGAAAAGCAAAAGCAACAAAAGAAAATATGAGAAAAAGAAAATCTGTTGAAAAAGAATTTTTGCTTGCTCAAAAGAAAAAAAAAGCCTAGGGGTAAAAAGAGCTACCTACGGTGTGATCAGTTAGGCCAACCAAAGAATAAAATTCGGGTTAAGGGTCCCTGCACCGTAGTGTGAAAGCTAGTACCATTAGATATCAAAATGCAAGTTTGGGGGAGGAGCAAAAGAGCAACAAAAGAAAAAGATGAGAAAAAGAAAAATCATGTGAGAATTCTACTCCCCCATGAGAAAAGAAAAAGATGACAGGCACCCTAGTTACTTTTTTTTGCATGATAGAAGGACTCCGAAGTATTAGGGGCTCTTAGCCGGTGTAGGGAGAAAACAAATGGAGAAAGCCATAAGACTAATCTAGGTTAGTAAAAGAATCAATAGATAAGTCTTGAGCATGCTATTCATTAATCTTAAGTTCAAACTAGTTTAAGATTTCTTCAAAAGTATGCGGTGCTTGCTTATTCCACTTGCATGTTTTCCATTCGATCCTAAGAATTCCAAAATCATTGAGGGTTGAGCGATTCTATTTCATGCATCTTTAGAATTTATTTTGCTCGGGACTAGCAAAAGCTTAAGTTTGGGGGTGTGATAGCGAGCAGAAATGTCGCTATTTTAGTCTCAATTTATTAAGCTTTTTGGTGCTTTAATTGTGTTTTTAATGAATATATTTAATGAATTTTGTTATTTGGTCCTTAGGAGCTAAGTTGGTGATTTTGGGAGAAAAAGAGCCAAAATTGAAGCAATTATAGCCCAAATCCTAGCTTGATGCAATTGGAGGCCCAAAGAAGACATTCATAAAGAAAAGACCAAGAGAAATGAAGAAGAAGGCCCAAAAATCAGCCCAAAAGGAAGCTGAAAAATCTGGAAAATCGCAGCAGCGTCGAGACGCTTAGCAAGGAAGCGTCGCGACGCTGCCCTTTCTTGTTGCCCAAGCCGCGTGCGCAGCAGCGTCGCGACGCTTAGCAAGGCAGCGTCGCAACGCTACCCCTATTCCAGGCCTATAAATAGGCGCCCTTGGTGCCTCATTTCTCATCAATCAATCAACCCATCACTCAATCCTTTCTTTCCTTCCTTAAGACTCCTTTTTTGGAGCCCCTCTCAAGGCTTTTGAGCCTTTTTGAGAGGGTTCTTCTAGTTGGGCAATGAGATAGGATAATTATAGCAATTATTTAGCTAACCATTGATTTTCAAGACCCCTCTTCCCCGCTTAAAGAAAACTCTTTCTCCACATTTTATTTCTGATTGATCAAATTTGTTTTCATTAGTCATTTTGAATTCAAGTTCTCTTTATCACATGAGCGTAGTCCCTAAATATTATTTCACCTAAGTATTTTCAGTGCTCAAGAGAATGTTAATTATTTGCTTAAGTTTCGCTTCGCCTCCCTGAGGATTCGATACTCGGAATACTTTCCGTTTTATATAACTTGTGACGACCCGTGCGCTTGCGGATAATCATCGTACACACCAGTACACCAAACAATATATTTATGTAATTCGATAATGGAATTATAAAATATCCTTTTTAGATGAGAGTGAGATATATTTATGAGATCCTCACTCTCATCTAAAACTTAAATTATTGCTTGTCCTCAAGCAATACAACACTTTTTGTTTCTCAGATTGTCACAATGCCTCATGCCTCACTACAATTCCTTAGCGCACTCTACAAAAATTTACCTCAGCAACGCGAAATACCAACATCCAACTTTCTAAACCTAAGATCAACTTTTCTTTTACTACCTCAAAATGCCTTCTTCTCACTTAAATGGATTTCTCTCATTTCTCCTTCCTACACTTCTTCCTCTTTACTAGCTTTTTAAGAATGTTTACTCATAGCGCACACGTTCCCAGCAATTTTTTTTTCTTCATATGAGAATCCTTTTAGATGTAGTGCCTTCGTTCTGGCTTGCCAACATTGGTGATGAAAGCATCCAACTACGAGCACCTCATCTTTCAGGTTGCCGAGGCATGCTCATTTCTTTTAAGTGCTTTCATGCAAAGGCAAACGATGGGTGTCATGAATGCCCCTGGTTACTAACGCCTTCAAGAAAGTGGAACATTCTCTTTTTTTTTTTTTGATTAACTTTCTATGCTGAACAACTATGGATTATAGAAACATGCGCTATGCACTCCCCCAAACTTAAAATGGACAATGTCCTCATTGGACCCCCAAACTTGTTTTGCACTATGCGGTAGGGGAAGAGTTTCTAAGAATACGTTATTACACCAGTAGATTTGGCGCATTGGCTAGTAGAGAAGAAGAAATGCAGCATAAGATACTCTGAGACAAATCTAAATAAGGAGAAAATGACATTTATCAATAGCTAAGGCAAGGAAGAACTTAAGCAAAGAAAAATTGGTTGTTAGTTATAGCGCATATTATCATCATAGGTTTATGTAAAGCAACATAGGGGAAATGCAGGCGAGGCAGGGCAATAACAATTTAATGCGATAACATTATTGCAGCAGATAAAACCCAAAAATTTTAAGGCATTAAAATATTAAACGCATGCAAATCAACTCATGGGAGATTTAAGCACTAAAGAGACATACTGAACTAAAAGCAAGCGCATTGAGAAACCATATCAAACATGAAAAATGTAACAGTAACACATGCTTTCTAATTATGTCTCAAAGCTAGCGCATAGACCCAAACTTAAGACTTTCTTCTACTTCTGGAAAATAAATAATTGCAAGAAAACTTCCTAATAAACATAAAGTAATGAGATAGAAAACGTCCTTGATTTAATTGCCTCAAAATGATGCGACTTCAATGGTCCGAGGCGTCAACATGCTCTTCCTTCATGTGTTGTCCAAAAAGATGATGGGCGCATTGTCCCACTGCATCTCTTTCCCTTCATGAGATTTTATTCTTGATTTGCGCTGTCGGACTTTCTGCCACACCTTGCAATGTTGGGTTTTCCCTCGAAGTTTGCATTCTATCCAAGACAAAGGTTGACAGCTTTTGTGCTTTTCCTTTACTGCAGTAGCGCCATTCGTAGTTGTGTTTTGACGCGATGAGGTTTTTTTCTTTGATGCACTACTCCCCAACTCAACTCCTTTTCCTTTTTTCGCCTTCTGTTTGAGCGCAACTTCTTCTTTAGGCTGCCCAACTTTTTCTTCTAACGCATTGCACTCTTCTACGTTATCAGGGAATTTTAATGAGCCGAAAGCATTACAAGTTACTTCTTCATCATTGAACCGCATGGTTAGCTCGCCTTTCTGCACATCAATCAAAGTTTGTCCGGTAGCCAAGAAAGGTCTTCCCAAAATGATTGGGACGTCTCTATCTGCTTCATAATCAAGAATGATAAAGTCAGCTGGAAAAATAAATTTATCTACTTTTACTAGTACATCTTCAATTTTTCCTTCTGGATGCACCACCGACCTATCTGCAAGCTGGAGAGTGATTGTTGTTGGACACGCTTCACCAATACCAAGGCGCTTGAATACTGACAAAGGCATTAAGCTAATGCTTGCACCAAAGTCGCATAGGGCTCTCCCCACATCAATTCCTCCAATGGAACATGGAATAGTGAAGCTTCCTGGGTCCTTCAATTTTGGGGGAATTTTGCTAGTGAGGATTGCACTACACTCATTTGTTAGCGCAACGATCTCAAATTCTCTCCACTGGCGCTTGTTCGAAAGGATGTCCTTTAAGAACTTTGCGTAGCTTGGCAATTTTTTCAAGCGTCTCGACTAGGGGAATGTTGATGTGCAATTGCTTCAACACGTTCAGAAATTTCTTGAAGTTCATGTCATCATTCTTTTTTTGTAGGCGTTGCGGAAAGGGAATAGGTGGCTTGTATGCGTCAGACTCTTTTGTCTTTTCTTCTTCTTTTTCCTTCACAATGCCTTCTTTGGTTGATTTAACCACATTGGGTTCTTCCAGACACTTCTTTGGATCTTCTGAATTTACTACCGGATCTTCTGAATTTACTACCGCATCTTCTGGTGCATGAGTAGTTGTATTGCTTGGAACTTGTTTACCATCGCACAAGGTTAACGCATGGCAGTGCTCTTTTCCTCTTGACGCTTCAGGAAGAGTTCCTACTGGCCTGTTCTTCAGTTCTGATGTCAATTGCCCCAATTGAACTTCAAGGTTTCTGAGTGATGCGGCCTGGCTTCGCACTAACGCATCATTCTTTTCCATATACTCCTTTTGACTAATCATAAAGTCCTTCAACATGGTCTCCAATGAGTTGGAAGATGATGCGCCAGAGTCTCCACCGCATGCATTGTTGTTGTGCTGGAAATTTCCTTGGAATGATCCCTGTAAAACTTGATCACTTTTCACATTAAAGAGTTGAGGGCCAGAATTGTTACTCCGTTGCTGCTGCGGTAGCTTTGATGCGCCAACATTACCACTCCATGAGAAACTAGGATGATTTCCCCAACCAGAATTGTAGGCGTTTGGAAAGGGATTATTTCGTGCGTTACCTTGTGGTCCCACATAGAAAAATGATTCTGGATTTGATGGGCACTGATCATACGTGTGGCTATCGCCGCAGATGGAACATCCTAACGCAGCAAGATGCTCTACAATGGGAGCTTGAATTGTAGCTAATTCGTCCATTTGTGTGGTTAGCACATCGATCTTTGCGTTAACTGTTGTCATTGGGTCTACTTCAGAACTTCCAGAACTTGTCTTCATTGGGTGCTTCCTTTTGTCTTCAGCTGATCCCCATTCATAATTGTTCCTCGCAATGCGATCAAGGATTTCATGCACTTCAACTTAAGTTTTCCTTAGTAATGCGCCATTGGCTGAAGAGTCAACCAACATTTGAGAGTTCTTGTTCAGCCCCACATAAAATGTCTCCATTTGAATACAGTGAGGCAATCAATGATGGGGGCATCTTTGCAATAAATTTTTGAATCGTTCCCATGCATCGCTCAGTGACTCATCCTCTTGTTGTGAGAAAGTTAGAATCTCCTTAAGCAACCTGGAATTTGTTGTTGGTGGAAAATATGTCTCCAAAAATTTTTCTGCCAGGTCATTCCATGTAGCAATAGAATTCGCAGGTTGCTGATTTAACCATACCTTAGCAGCATCTCGTAGCGAGTAAGGAAATAATATGACTTGAAGTTGTTCTGGGGTAACTCCTGGAATGATGAACTTGTTGCAAATGTCGAGGAATGATTTGAGGTGAGAGTGAGGATCTTCTGATGCACTTCCTCCAAACTGTCCTGCTGCAGTAAGCATTTGAAACATAACAAGCTTAAGTTCAAACCTTTCAGTGTCAAGCTTGGGACGTACAATTCCAGGGTTGAAATTGCACATCCTTGGGGCTGCATAGTCTCTAATGCCTCGTTCTCTTTCATCAGCCAATTGTATTGGATTTACGGGAGGATTTTGTGGGTTCAGCGCAGCCATTTCTTGGGTGCACACCTAACACACCTGAAAAAGACCCACTCCAGTCAGATGGTTGTAATAGCACAATACACAAAATAAGAAATAATAAAAGACGTTCTAAACTACTGTTGCCTTCCCCGGCAATGGTGCCAAAAACTTGATTGAATTTTTTTTATCGCTTCCAATTTATATTGAATTAACTAAAGAATATGTCGTTGTGCATCAATCCAAGTATAAATTATGCACCACCAAGTAATACCTGGAGTATTCCAGGGTCGAATCCACAGAGAAGGGGCGAGTAGATAAAATATCTCAAATTAAATCCTATTCTAATGATGTTGTGCTGGAGTAATAAAATATGGATGCGACAGGTTGAATATGCGATAAAGAAAAGCAATAATAATGCGATAAAAGGATACAATGGGTGATGAGCTATCAAGACTTTCGCCGCAGCAACCACATGCGACAGATAAGATATTAATGTAGCACATAACAATGAATCAACAGGATATTGATGCCTAAACGAGAAATAAACATGTGATTCCCTTCCAGTATTACACATGCGATGAACTAAGAATATTCCTATTGCTTAATTCATGCGTTTAATCAGTTCTCTATATGCTTGCAAGTGGTTGAATTATTCCTAAAGCAACCCAAACACATTCATGAAATATCCTAAGCGGTTGAGTTATTCCTAACACAACCAGACTACATTTAATGTATTATCTTGATCTACTTAGATATTTCCACATGCATTACCTGTCAGGGATTAATCATGCTACTACCTCTATCGATTGATCAGACAGATATTAGTAATGAAAGAATTATCACATATAAGTAGAAAACATCAATATCACCGATTCATTGCATTGCATACAAAAATAATCTTAATGCCTCATGGGCACCTAGGCTAAGCCTTGATAAAAAGAAATTAGTTCATGCTACAACATACAATAAAATATAAAACTCTAAATTTGTTCATGCTACAACATGCAATAAAACAAAAAAGCTCTAAGAAAGACTTATGGATCCTTGGATTCCAGGATGCTTTGATTCTTCATCTGCCCTCTATTTATAGACTTCTCTTTGCTTGGAGCCAAAGCACTTATTTAGAATTAAAATTAGTTTTAATTGACTAAGTAGGAAAAACATTACTATGATTATAAGGGAACTCCACCGGTTAAGTTCTGTCTAAGGCTGGGGGTATTTAAGCTGACAGTTTACGGAACACATCCTACTTGGGAACTGACCCGGAATACCGGAGTTGAATTAATCATAGCTAAATGTTAGCATGCAATGTCATTAGGTTTATTAAAAGAGTTTAATACACCTAGATCTTTAGAGTAAAGACCTTACATTACTGTGGTTATAAGGGAACTCTCTCGGTAAAGTTCTGTCTAAGGTTGGGGGTATTTAAGTTGACGGTTTACGAAACACCTCCTACCTGGGAACTAACCCGAATCTTGAGTTTAATTAACCATAGTAATGTTGACTTGCAATGTTGGGTTTATTAAAAGAAGTTTAATTCACCTAAAACATTGCGGTTGAATCCTTTCCATAATTGTTATAATAGGATCAGACTTAGATAGATTGACTTAGCCGAATTTTATCTAAGTTGAACAACCCTAAATTAACCTTAGGACATTTTCAGTGGGAGGAAAATTACAAAACGAGATTTAAATCAAGTTTTGCTCCTACGTCCCTGATATTTGCCCAAAAGGTAGTTATTTAGGCCTCATTTATATAGGGATTTGTGTATCTTTTATGCTTAATAGGGTTTGTTTTAGATATATATTATATATTTTAACCCATTTGGAAGAATGGAAGCCTTGGAAATTACTTTGTGCAGATTATGCTGTTGGGCGACTTGAGGAAGCAAATTCTGTGCTGCAGCAAAGCTGGGAACAGAACTGCCACATTGCAGCTCGTTAGCCAACTTCATGAACCGACTTCTGTTGAGTTATTTTCGGGATAAAGGAGCAAGGAGAGCCCTACACTTGTCCAAGTTGACCTAATTCAAGCCTCCTATCCTTCTATAAAAGGAAGTAGCCGTCCAAGTCAAAAGCATTCCAATTTCCCTTGGAAGCCGAATAGTATAGAAAGATTGGAGACCACCAAGAACACCATCATCCGCAAGCTGATTAAGGAGATTATTATTTTCTTTATTATCTTGTGATTATGGACATGCCTACTCAGATTGTAATTCGTGTTTCCATGCTTATTATGAACTAATTAACTTTAGGTGTTGGTTAGGAACATGTAGTTGCTGTGCTTAAACTTTAGTAATATATTGATTATTGCATCTTGGTTAATTGTTGTGCCTATTTCCATTTTATGCCCGCTTGGCCAGCCAGTGTGAATACCTCTCTCTAGTTTCAAGGATGATTTAGAGAGTGTGTGGCAATTATCCACACTACGATCATTGTGTATTGGTGAACGCCAGTGACTGAGCTAGGGATAGCCAGTTGCCTAGTGCTTGATCGGTCACACTTCATTGGGGTTGAAACACATTCCAAAAGATCCGGAGTTCCGGGAGGAATCCGCTAATAATACTGCGAGAGTTGCATGATCAATAATATTGCTAGAGCATCTTTTAAAACAATTACTAAGCCTAACCAGCGCCTGCCTTTAATCTATCTATCTATTTGTTTATTCTTTGTTCTGTCATTTACTTTGCTTTAGCATAATTCTTATAAAACCGAATCATTCTTACCATCATTGAAACCATTAGAAAGTTACGCAAAATAGATAGAGTGGACGCTAATTCAGGACTCGGATTGATAATATTACTTGCTGCAGACTGTGTATACTTGCACAGGAATTCTAGAGTCTTTTAGATCATATTTTACTCACTCTAGGAACCCAACAAGTTTTTGGCGCCGTTGCCGGGGACTTGAATAAGTTTTTATCTGATTTATTTTTTGTATGCGTTTTAGTGGTTTGGTGCTAGAATGTTTTGATTGTTTCTTTTGTTTTTGTAGGTGTGAGCTTGGTGCATGAACGATTCGCCTGGGGTAAGGTTCGAACTTGATCCAGAAATTGAGAGGATATTCAGAATTAGAAGAAGAGAGCAGTGCAGAAACCAGATGGAGAACATGCCACGTCTTCCGTAGGGTCCTGAAGGTCCAGCAGACCCCAGAATCGTTAGCTGCAGCAAAACCCACTGTTTGAACAAAATGAGCAGCAAAATAATCAGGCTGAGAATCCTATCTTGATAGCGAACGATAGGACCAGAGCCATTCGAGCGTATGCTGTCCCAATGTTTAATGAGTTGAATCAAGGGATTGCACGTCCCCAAATTCAAGCGGCAAATTTTGAAATGAAACCGGTAATGTTTCAGATGTTGCAAACCGTTGGGAAATTCCATGGTTTGTCATCTGAAGATCCTCATTTACATCTTAAGTCTTTTCTAGGAGTTAGTGATTCTTTTGTAATTCAAGGAGTGCCTAGAGATGCCCTTAGATTAACTTTGTTCCTGTATTCTCTTAGAGATGGAGCAAAGGCATGGTTAAACTCTTTTGCTCCAGGATTAATTAGGACATGGGATGAGTTAGCTGCAAAATTTTTGAGTAAATATTTCCCACCTAATAGAAATGCTAAATTAAGGAGTGAAATAGTAGGGTTTAGGCAACTAGAAGATGAGACTTTTAGTGAGGCCTAGGAAAGGTTTAAGGAGCTTTTGCGAAAGTGTCCCCACCATGGTTTACCTCATTGTATTCAAATGGAAACATTTTACAATGGTTTAAATGGAGTAACCCAAGGTATGGTTGATGCTTCGGCTGGAGGGGCCCTTTTGGCAAAAACTTTTGATGAAGCTTATGAGATTTTAGAAAGAATATCGATTAATAGTTGTCAGTGGTCGGATGTTAGAGGCACCAATAAAAAGGTTAAGAGTGTATTAGAGGTTGATGGTGTGTCCACCATTAGGGCTGATCTTGCTATGATTGCTAATGCTCTTAAGAATGTGACAGTGATTAGTCATCAGCAGCCACCAGCTATGGAGCCCGCTGCAGTGGTGAACCAAGTGGCAGAGGAAGCATGTGTCTATTGTTGTGAAAATCACAACTACGAGTTTTGCCCCAACAATCCAGCTTCAGTGTTTTTTGTAGGTAATGAGAGGAATAACTCTTATTCTAACTTTTATAATCCAGGTTGGCGCAACCACCCCAACTTCGCATGGGGAGGACAAGGAAGTAATGTGCAAGCACAACAAAAGGTGAACCAGCCGGGATTTGCTAAAGCGCAGGTATTACCCCAGCAAAATAAGCAAGCTTTGCCCCAGCAAAATTCGGGAAGTTCTCTCGACGCGACGATGAAAGAATTTATGGCTCGTACAGATGCCGCAATTCAAAGTAATCAAGCCTTGATGAGAGCCCTGAAATTGCATGTGGGTAAGCTAGCTAATGAGCTGAAAGTAAGGCCTCAAGGGAAACTCCCCTCGGATACTGAACACCCTCGAAGGGAAGGTAAGGAGCAGGTAAAGGCAGTGACTCTTAGGAGTGGTAAGCCACTAGAAGAGCCTAGTAAGACCCAGGATATAGATAAAAATGGTGATAAAAATATTATTGTTGAGAAAGAGTTGGAGATCGGCCAGGGTGCTGGAGGCAACAATAAAGATGCTGGAGCATCTGGTTCTGTTCCAGATGTGGAACCACCTTATGTGTTGCCCCCACCCTATGTACCACCTTTACCTTTTCCACAAAGGCAAAAGCCTAGGAATCAGGACGGTCAATTTAAAAAGTTTTTAGAGATTCTTAAGCAGTTGCATATAAATATCCCTTTAGTAGAAGCTATAGAGCAAATGACTAATTATGCTAAATTTCTTAAGGATATTTTAACTAAAAAAAAGAGGTTAGGTGAGTTTGAAACTGTATCTCTTACTGAGGAATGTAGTGCTATTCTTAAGAATGGGCTACCACCCAAGGCTAAGGATCCAGGGTCGTTTACTATACCTGTGTCTATAGGTGGAAAAGAATTAGGAAGAGCACTCTGTGATTTAGGTGCAAGCATTAACCTTATGCCTCTTTCGGTCTATCGAAAGTTAGGTATTGGTGAAGCTAGGCCTACCACAGTCACACTCCAACTAGCTGATAGGTCTATCACGTATCCAGAGGGTAAAGTTGAGGATGTCTTAGTAAAGGTAGATAAATTCATATTTCCTGTTGATTTTATTATTTTAGACTATGAGGCTGATAAAGATGTCCCAATTATCCTAGGTCGACCATTTTTGGCTACTGGTAGGGAGTTAATAGATGTTCAAAAAGGGGAATTAACAATGAGAGTCTGTAATGAGCAAGTGAAATTTAATGTGTTTAAAGCCATGAAATATCCAGACGAAATGAAGGATTGCGCCTTCATTAGGATTCTGGAGAGCACAGTTATTGAGACAACAATACAGGATTCGGCTGATAAGCATTCAGAAGAGCATGGAGAGGTTAGTGTAGAGGATTTAGAAGTTTGTTTGTTAGAAAGAAAAAAATGAAAAAGAGTTGTTTAGGTGTGAGGATGTTTTTGAGTCTTTGGATTTAGATCAAAGGAAGGCTCCTCCCATTAAGACATCCCTGATTGAGGCACCTACTTTGGATTTGAAGCCCTTGCTGGATCATCTAAAGTATGTGTATCTTGAGGAAGGAGAGACGTTGCCGATTATTGTTGCATCAGATTTAATGCCGGAGCATGAAGATGCCTTAATAAAATTGTTGCAGCAATACCGCAAGGCTATAGGTTGGACATTGGCTGACATTCAGGGAATTAGCCCATCTTTTTGTATGCACAAAATCACTCTAGAGGAGGGAACCTTTAGAAGTATTGAGCAACAAAGAAGGCTTAACCCTGCAATGAAAGAGGTTGTTAAAAAGGAGGTGATTAAATGGTTGGATGCTGGGATCATTTATCCAATTGGAGATAGCAATTGGGTAAGCCCTATCAAATGTGTTCCTAAGAAAGGAGGTGTCACTGTGGTGAGCAATAAAGACAATGAGTTGATCCCAACCAGGACAGTAACTGGCTGGAGCGTTTGCATGGACTACAGGAGGCTTAATAAAGCTACCCGTGAGGACCATTTCCCTCTACCATTTATTGACCAGATGTTGGATAGATTGGCTGGTCAGGCCTACTACTGTTTCTTAGATGGTTACTCTGGGTATTGTTGGTGATTTATACGATTATCCGCAAGCGCACGGGTCGTGACAAGTAATATAAAACGGTAGTAATACCGAGTATCGAATCCACAGGGAGGCGAAGCGAAACTTAAGCAAATAATTAAAATCTCTTGAGCACTAAAAATACTTAGGTGAAATAATATTTAGGGATCACTTCATGCAATAAAAAGGATTTAAATTCAAGACAATTAAAAAATAAATTGATCAATCGAAAATAAAATGTGGAGAAAGAGTTTTCTTTAAATGGGAAGAGGGGTCTTGAAAATCGATGATTAGCCAAATAGTAGTTATAATTATCCTATCTCATTGCCCAACTAATTATAATCCTAGAATCTCAGTTAATCACATAGGTTCTCCTGTCGGTTTCCCCTAATTGTAATTAATTCATTTTAACAACCTAAGTGTCCTTAGCGCTATTAAGAATCATTAATTATTACGCTCTGATTCATTTTAGGAATCTAAGTTTAATCAACTAATCCCGGTGTCACAACGGGCAATTAAACTAGTTGCATGGATTATGATCTATCCTAATTTCTCTCCGTCGAGTTTCCATTAAGAATCGAATCATTACACAATTGGCTAGATTGAGTAAAGCATTAAGCACATCCATACAAATAATTAGGACATGGGCAAGAGACAAGAAATTATAACAATATTTGGACTATCATTTCATTTCAAGACCCCAAATTGGGGTTTTAGCTATACATAATATCCACAATAATTACAAGGGAAAACATAATAAAGGGCATAAAAGGAAATGACTTGACCGTCGAAAAACCTCTCGCTGACGCTTGGAGCCCCGCTGACTACTCCTTGAGGCTCTAACATGCTCCCCCAAAATTTCCAAAATTTTCCCACTAAAAGAATCCCCTCAAAAAGGCTCAAAAGCCTTGAGAGGGGCTCCAAAGGAGCCTAAGGAAGAGAGAAAACAAGGGATTGGAATGATGATTGATTGATGATTTATGAGGCACCCAAGGGTGCCTTTTTATAGGCCTGGAATAGGGGTAGCGTCTTGTTCAGCGTCGCGACGCTGCTGCGCACGCGGCTTGGGCAACACGAAAGGGTAGCGTCGCGACGCTGCCTTACTTAGTGTCTCGACGCTGCCCCAAATTTCCAGATTTTTCAGCTTCCTTTTGGGCTGATTTTTGGGCCTTCTTCTTTATTTCTTTTGGTCATTTCTTTATGGTTGTCTTCTTTGGGCCTCCAATTGCTTCAAGCTTTGATTTGGGCTATAATTACTTCAATTTTGGCTCTTTTTTCTCCCAAAATCACCATTTGTGCTCCTAAAGACAAAATAACAAAATTCATTAAATATATTCATTAAAAACACGATTAAAGCACCAAAATGCTTAATAAATTGAGACTAAAATAGCGACATTTCGATTGCAGCAAGTAATATGGGATATAAAACTCCAATTGCACCGCTTGGCGTTTCCGCAAACTTACGAAAATCAAACTGATGGTCGTCAATTAGCCGCCGTTTTTCCAAGTTTCAGTCAAGTTTTCTACTATTGATTTTCAAGATAATAATTGGAAAAATTTTCAACAAGATCAAAACTTAAAAATCAAATGAGATATCAAGAACTAAGATTAAAAGAAAAAAAAATCAAAACTTAGATAGAGATTTTGTTTCTAAATTTTTTCCAGAAATATAACAACACAAAAGAACCTAAATATGGTACTAGACTCAACAAGAATAAAATCAAAACCCTAAAGATGCAATTCTAAACTCAATGAAATAAAGATAAGACTCACAAGATATATCCGATCTAGAGCCTAAGCTCTGATACCAAATGATACGAAAATCCTAGCAAATTGGAATTAAGAACTCTTTGGGTATTTGAACCCTTAATTCACCAAAGCTAAAACCCTCAAACCAATTCGATTTCAATCCCAAGGGAAGGATTAGATAAAGATTACCTTGATGATCGAAGACCAAGAGGTAAGAAGAACTAATTCCTCACTCAAGGTTTGAACACTCCACAAGCAAGTTGATCAGACCTACCTGAATGTTCATGCTTGCAACTCTGAATTCAAGAATTGCAAAGTGGGTGATGAGGCTCAGTCATCAAGAAAAGCGCAAAAGGCTAAAAACTAAATTCATCATCCAAAACTAAAAACCCCTTACAAACCTAATGGCCAAGCTTTAAATAGCTTCCCAAAACCCTAACTACATGCCACATTGGATCATAACAAAATGACAAAAATACCCCTACGCTAATAAGTCATAAAAAGTGACAACATTGAAAAATAATAAAATTACATCAAATTATTAAATTACATATAAATAATAATTTAACGTGTCTTTGGCGGTTCATATCATCCTCTCCTCCTTCTAAAGGATTCGTCCTCGAATCCAAATCATTGCATTGTAAAGCAGTTTTAAAGTCATGAGAAGAAAACAAGGTGACTTTTGGGTTTTTCGTGGATGGTCTCCCTTGTAAAGCAACCTTGTAATCATGAGATGTCAAAGGCTCGATTCTTTCTGGATTCCATCTCTTTTGGAAAGAATGATGGTGCTTCCAATTCACATATAACTTGCAACCATCGAAAGAACCAATCTTTGAGTTTTGCTTCATAATCAGTGCTTTAACAACCTGTAAAAACTCAAAAGAAAAACTAGGAAAACTTGGTTGAAGCTCACCTGTTAGAAAACAATCTCTTTTATCAAAAAGCTCAAGAATGTTTTGTTTTGAAATCAAGAAAGATTTGTCCTCGCAAGTTTTCAAGAGCATATTCTTGGCTTTTTTCTCATTTTGATTTCTAGACTGAGTACTGCTCACTTTATTTTCTCTCTCATTCGTGTTTTTACACTTTTTTTCTCCATATATTTCTATTTCTTTTTCCTCGATCTCATGCCTTTTGTTTTCCAACTCACACACATCAAGTTGTACTTCTCTTGGAATGAATGATACAAGAGTAGGATCACATGTTACTTTGTGATCTAATATATTAACAATGTCATCACAAAGTATCCTAGTTTCAAGCATACTACCATCTTCTTTCTCTACTCCACTACTATTAATATATGCTTCTCCAGTAAGTAGTACAACAGTAGTAGTAGGATCACAATCATGTGATTCCTTGCTATCTAATGACCTACTAGGCAAAATATCATTATCATGCATAGGTACAACAGTAGCAAGCTTCTCTTTTCTACTTTCTACCTTATCAACATGCTCATATCTAGTAGGTAAACTAACTCTTTCCATGAATGTATTGGAATTGTAGCTAAGCTTAGATTTAATGTACCTTAGAGATCTTTTTTGGAGCATTTTTTCTACCTTGATGGCAACATACACCATCTCCTCTAAATCCTCACAAGGTCGAATTTCTTCTCGTTCAACAATCATCTCAGCAATCTCCTTATTAAGTCCATGGTAGAATCCGTCCATGGTAGCTTCCTTATCCTCATCCAAATTGATCTCCTCAAGTAATAGGAGCATCTCTTCATAGTATTTTTCTACACTTTTGCTCCCTTGTTTCAAGGTTTGCAATTTGTGGAATGACTTGTGAACAAAACGCTTCCTCATTAGAAGTTTGATTTCTTCTCCTTTTCGACACTAAAATATTCCACCATGTTAGGGCATAATCCTCAAATGAAGAGATGATAAATTTTACCTTTCCCTTTTCACTATAGTGGTGGTGACCAAATATGACATCAATTTCCTCCTCCCAAACAAGGTACTCTTCTGGATTTGAAATACTCCCAAAGAACAATGGAGGCATGCTTCGATCAATATGGTGGTCAGTTCTTAAAGTTCTTTTTTGTGTAGGCATGACTGCAAAAAGATGTTAGCATAAAGATAAATTGGACCCCACAATCCACTCCCTTACATGTTTCACTCGATGGATGAAGATCACTCGTGTTTACCGTCTTTCATGTAGCCTCTCCCTCATATTGATGGAATCTCTCTCAAATATAGGGTGATGAGCCAATACTTTGCAACCAAGATCAAAGAAGCAAGCAAGAAACAAACCAAGCAAGAATGATTGTAAAGTGCCAAACTCAAGCAAAGAAAAAGTAGAATATCAACAAACAGAAAACTAGAAATCAAGAACCTAATGTTCAAGATCCAACAAACTAGGATAAGAAATAACAAAAAGAAGGATAATTAGAGTCAAGTATCTAAGATTCAAGACTCAGGAATTATGCTAGATGAACAAAGAAAAGGCAAAACAACTAGACAATATTTTTAAGAAAAAGAAACAAAGAAACAAGATTCAAGAAATAGAAAGAAAAATTCACCCAAATCCTAAATTTAACCAGATTTAACTTTTAGAATCCTAGAAGTCGAAATCTCAAATGATTCTTAGAGTTTGGTCTTGCACACTTCACTGTCCTGAAGTCTTCAAAATCTCACCAAAGTCAACTAACTTACTTTATACTCTCTTGTAAAGTTTCAGTTGCTTATAACTCATAAAATTTCACCAGCTACAATTCCACATGCTTGTTTACAATCCCACCGTTTGCTTCAATGCTCGATGAAATCACATAAATCACAAGTGCAATTCAGACGAAATCTCCAAATTTCACGAAATCCATCCACCCATCCACCGTTTGTCTTCTTTTTTTTTTTTTTTTGAAATTTCACAAATCAAATTTGAATTTTGATTTTCAACCTTCTCTTTTCTAAATTCCACCCTATTTTTTTCACCACCTGAAGCTTAATTTTCCCCCCCTCTTTACACTTTTTCTTTTCCAAATCCAATTGCCTATATTTTTTTTTTCAAACTCTTGGTTTCGTTGACGGCCAACAACAATACGCTTCAGCACACTGTATCGATTTCTTTAAAAATTCCAGAACAACACAACTGAGTTCGATTGCAGCAAGTAATATAGGATATAAAACTCCAATTGCACCGCTTGACGTTTCCGCAAACTTACGAAAATCAAACTGATGGTCGTCAATTAGCCGCCGTTTTTCCAAGTTTCAGTCAAGTTTTCTAATATTGATTTTCAAGATAATAATTGGAAAAATTTTCATCAAGATCAAAACTTAAAAATCAAATGAGATATCAAGAACTAAGATTAAAAGAAAAAAAAAATTCAAAACCTAGATAGAGATTTTGTTTCTAAAATTTTTCCAGAAATATAACAACACAAAAGAACCTAAATATGGTAATAGACTCAACAAGAATAAAATCAAAACCCTAAAGATGCAATTCTAAACTCAATGAAATAAAGATAAGACTCACAGGATATATCCGATCTAGAGCCTAAGCTCTGATACCAAATGATACGAAAATCCTAGCAAATTGGAATTAAGAACTCTTTGGGTATTTGAACCCTTAATTCACCAAAGCTAAAACCCTCAAACCAATTCGATTTCAATCCCAAGGGAAGGATTAGATAAAGATTACCTTGATGATCGAAGACCAAGAGGTAAGAAGAACTAATTCCTCACTCAAGGTTTGAACACTCCACAAGCAAGTTGATCAGACCTACCTGAATGTTCATGCTTGCAACTCTGAATTCAAGAATTGCAAAGTGGGTGATGAGGCTCAGTCATCAAGAAAAGCGCAAAAGGCTAAAAACTCAATTCATCATCCAAAACTAAAAACCCCTTACAAACCTAATGGCCAAGCTTTAATAGTTTCCCAAAACCCTAACTACGTGCCACATTGGATCATAACAAAATGACAAAAATATCCCTACGCTAATAAGTCATAAAAAGTGACAACATTGAAAAATAATAAAATTACATCAAATTATTAAATTACAAATAAATAATAATTTAACGTGTCTTTGGCGGTTCATATCAGGTAATGTGTGATGCGAGTGATGCTGCGGTAGGTGCTATGCTGGGGAAAAAGCAGGGCAAATTTATCCATCCTATATATTATGCAAGCAAGATTTTAAATGAGGCACAAGTCAACTACACAACTACTGAAAAGGAGTTGTTAGATGTTGTGTTTGCTTTTGAAAAATTCCGACCATATTTGGTTGGATCCAAAGTCACAGTGTTCACGGATCATGCAACAATAAGGTATTTAATGACTAAGAAGGATGCAAGGCCTAGACTAATTCGTTGGGTTTTATTATTGCAGGAGTTCGACTTGGAGATAAAGGACAAAAAGGGATCAGAAAATGTCATTGCAGATCATTTATCTCGTCTTGATCCATCATCATCTTTGCTGGAGCAATCTTCCATTTCAGATTCTTTTCCGGATGAACAAATTTTTGTTGTTGAGGTAAAGGTAGTCAGGGATGTCCCTTGGTATGCTGATATTGCCAAGTTTTTGGTAAAGGGAGTCACTCCTATTGACATGGATTGGAGGCAGAAGAAAAAGTTTAAGCATGATGCAAAATTTTTCTATTGGGATGAGCCATTTATGTATAAGCAATGCTCTGACGGTATTATTCGCAGGTGTGTTTCAGGTGATGAAGCAAAGGAAATCCTGGAGCAATGTCACTCTTCACTGTATGGAGGTCATTTCAGCGGTCAGAGGACAGCTATGAAGATTTTGCATTGTGGATTTTTCTGGCCTACCATATTCAAGGATGCCCATTGGTTCTACAAGCAATGTGATGCTTGCCAAAGGAGAGGAAACTTGGGGCCTAGAGATGAAATGCCTCTTACTTATATTTTAGAAGTTGAATTGTTCGATGTATGGGGTATTGACTTTATGAGGTCATTTCCCCCTTCTAATGGCAATGTTTTTATCTTATTGGCAGTTGATTATGTGTCCAAATGGGTGGAGGCCATTGCATGTCATCAGAGTGATGCCAAGACAGTAGCAAGGTTTCTTCAATCGCACATCTTTGCGCGGTTTGGGACACCTAGGGCTCTAGTGAGTGATGAGGGTACACATTTTGTTAATAATATCTTAACTAAGCTTTTAGCTAAGTATGAGATTAAGCATAGGATAGCTACCCCTTATCACCCACAAGCAAGTGGTCAAGCTGAAATTAGTGATAGGGAAATAAACTCGATTTTAGAGAAAGTAGTCCATCCATCTAGGAAGGATTAGTCTTTTAGGTTGGATGAGGCTCTTCGAGCTTATAGGTGATTGGTTGTCAGTGTAATTGGTATAGTAGTCGTAGATTTAAATCAATCCAAGTGTAAACTGACTAAATCAAGTAGTACCTGATGAGTTCAGGGTCGAATCCACAGGGAAATGGAACAAAAGTATATATATTCACTGATTTAATTTCTCAATGTGCGACGTAAGTAAGAAAAAATGATTGGTATAGTTTGAACAATAAATGTTTTTGCGGGAAGAAAATGAATAATACAAATTGAGGAAAGGAGTTTAATGCGAAAAGTATCAAGGCTGTTGCGGTAGCAACCTCATGCGTTTATAAGAGACTTGTAGCGCTAATTTTGATTAATTGATCCATTAATGCCTAAGCGAGAAAAAATCATTAAGTTTCCCTTCCGGTACTCCTTATGCGTTTTGGCAATAAACTAATAAATGGTTCTTTGACTTGTTCATGCGTGAAGTTTAGTTCTCTTAATACTTACAAGGGATTGCGTTAGTCACAACGCAATCGAAGCTCAAGCATGCAATATCTTTTAGTGGTAATGATTAAATGCTACCAAGACTACATGGCATGTGCTAACTTGTTCTACTTAGTGAGATCCATATGCATTACCTGTCAAGGATTTATCATATTGATACCGCATCCGGCTGGCCAAGCGGGAATTAGTAATGAAAAGATTAATACAACTAAGTAGAAAACAATCAATGTTTCAATTAAACCAAAATATGAGCTTACAAGTTGTACTTATCGCCGCATGAGGCGCTTGCGCTAAGCCTTGAAGAGAAGATTTAGCTCATGTGAGCAAAACAGAAATACATGAAATGATACATTACACACAAGTATGCTCCCATTCACAAATTTCTGCAGTTTCTTCGTGAGTTTCTTCTCCTCTCTTCTCCTCCTTTCTCTCTTGATCGAATGGTATGATAATGATGAATTCCTTTGAGCAGGTGGCTTCTATTTATAGGCGAAGGAAGCTAACTTCTCCAAGTAATCTGCTTAAGTCACCAACGGCCAACTTGCAAGTCCACTTGCGTTAATTGTGTCAACGTTTAATTGTCATTAGGCCACTTGCGCTTTTCTAATCTCCCTTTTCGCCTACTTGCTCTGGCTGCACCGGCGCTGTCTTTTCATCCATCTTTTTCTGTCTCTTGATCGTCTTGGAAAGTGTGCCTGCGTTGAAAAAGATACTAAAAATGACCAGATTAGTTGCGCTAGCGCTTTGTATTTATAATTTCTTATCTCATACACAAATATAGCCTGCCGCTTATATCAAAGCACTTTTCCTTTTCTTTATGCGCTAAGATAACGCATCGGAGGTTCTTTTCACCTTCTTTTAGCCTAAATTTAGAGGGTAAATAACTTGTATTTCGCAAGCAATCAAACCCCCAAACTTAAACTATTGCTTGTCCCCAAGCAATGTCTATTATCTACTTTGCGAGAATTACTCAACTCTCTATTGCTTGCGATCTTGGCATCCTTCTATCTCCTTTTTCTTGTAGGCATTACTCCAATAGATTTGACTTTTGTCAAATTTTCTTCATTGCTTAAGGCAGGTTCCTTGCGCTTAGATTCTTTCTTGCGATAACTCAACCACTTTTTCTTGTCCTGGGCGCGTACATTCAACTTTTTTTTTAAGTAGTCAATGGACATCAAAACGCATACTTTCGTTTTGGCTTACCCACATTTGTGATGAAAGGTATCCAACTACGGGTATTACATTTTTATACTGCCCTTAACACTCATAGGATGCGTTTGTCTTCGCGTAGTGGCAAACTATGGGTGTCATAAATGCCCCTGGCTACAAACATGCCGCATTCCTAGAGGAACGCATTCATTATTTATTTATATATATATATATATATATATATATATTTTAATACTTATGCGCCGACTCCCCCAAACTTAAGACGGACAATGTCCCCATTGTCCCCCAAACTTACTTTGGAGCGCAGGGACAGGAGAAAATAGAGGTTGAGTTGCCTTATGTTCTGAGGAAAATGAAGACAAAGGTTAAATCAAGTGAGGTAATGTGGACAAGAAAAAGTCAGAAGGTCAGATGCGTCGATTAAGACAAAGGAGTTAACGCAAAGAATTTAAGAGATAAAGAGACATTAAAATGTAAGGCAGAGAAAAAGTGATAAGAAATACGTAGTGAGATATATATATGTACTTTGATAATAGAATTATAAACACGGCACATACATTTAGTTAAAACAAAAAAAAAGAGAAAAAGATAATTAATTCTACTCCTGCGGTGGTGGAGGTGGCGGTCTGGGAAACCTTGGAACCGGCGGAATGCTTGGTGGCCGCATCTGAGAAGGCCCCGCGGCAGCTGGTCTCTGCATTGGCCGCGCAAATAGATTTGGTGTGATAGGAAGGCGGCCAAATGAATTTGTCCAACGCGTTAAAAAGAGGAGCAAAGTGTTTACCCTTTGCGACAACTCCTCTTCTTGCCTTTGCAGCAATTCTTGTTGCTGACACAGCCTTTCTTGTTGCAGACGCAAGGGTTCCGTGACTTCTTGGAACATTTGCCGCAGTTCTGAGAAGATTAGGGCTGTGTCAACATCAAGTGGTCGGGCAGCTGCGCCTTCGCTTGATGGTGCGGTATCAGGAGTTGGTTCGGGAATGTCATTGTCGCGAGGAGGACTGGGCAAGGATTCTTCAGCGACTTCTTCAGCACTTTTGTCAATGCGGGGAGGTGAGTGATGAACGGGTGGAGGTGGCGGTGGCACATTTTGAGATTCAGTGCAGACATTTCTTTCCTGCGCTGGAGACTTGTTTTGAGGACCTTGCGTGGTTGGGCGAGGGTATCGTCCTGCGGTTACCTTGCGCCACTTCTTCTTTTGTTTGTCAGGCGCTGGCTCATTGGGTTGTGCTGCGGGGGCTAAAGGTCTGTGGTTGTTGCCTTGCAAACGCCTATCTCGCGTGCCCATCACACGCGTCCACCATTGCTCTTACTTCTTCATTGCCTTGCAAAAGTCCTTCCACATTGTTCTTACTTCTTCATCAACTGCGGGAAGGAGATTTGATGTGCGACATAAGGAGGTGACAAGCCCAGGGCAGAATAATGCACCTCTTGGCTTAGTGGCGGTGTGGCACAAGGTTTCGACAAGGACCTTACCAAAGTCGATTGGTGTACCCTTCATGATGCAGTAGACCAGGATCACATGTTGAAGGCTCAGGGTTGCGTCATGCGTTGTAGGCATGATGCGATTCTTTATCCAGTGCATCCAGAGGGTTGCCTCGAAGTCAAGCAGCTACGATTTCAGGGTCCTTTTTGCGCCATGGCCATCCCACTTAGCCTCAGGTCTGGCTACCGCAAGAAGGACCGCATTGAGGAAGTCGTCATCCAGGCAATCGAGAAGTTGGTTCCCTTCAGCGCTGGGGATGTCTTGCAGCTCATAGACGCTGTTTATGTGCGTTGAGGAGAATGCGATGGCGTGGCCGCGAACGATGACTTCGTCAATCTCATCTCACCATTGTGCGTGGAAGAAGTCGTGGACAAGCGTAGGGGCTTAAGTTCCAGGATTCTCGCAAACTGTTTCCCATTTGCGTTGGGAAATTTGGTCAGTCATCGTCTGCGGCAGGGGGCAACTAAATCCCCTTTCTTCCTGAAATTTTCCCCAATCCTTTGTTTCTGCCCCTGCGCCTACTTTTTGGTTCCCCTTTTCTTTGGCTGCGGTGGGCGCTTTCCGCTTCTTTCTTTGTGTCACCACAGCTTCCTCGCATGGTTCTCTGATGACTACCCCTGTAGGTTGGATATTGCGGCAACGTGTGAGGGGGATTTCATCCTCAGAATCAGACATCTCCATGGCTGCTGCGATAGTAGCCAAGTTATGAGCTGCGATGGCTGCGACTTCCGCATTGCTTGGCCCTTCGCCTTTGTTTTCTGCGGTGGTCTCTGCAGCAGCACGCTCTCGCTCTTCTCTTTGGCGAATTTCATCGCCTTCTTTGCCTAGTTCTTGTAGCAAGTCGTTCCATGCGGTGACTTGTTGTTCTGAGAATTGTGGAAGTGTGGAAGAAGATGAGGGAAGAGGGGAGGAACTGGTGTTAGATGGGAAGCAAGAAGGGGAAGGATCGGTGGTTTGGGTTAAGGTAGAGGAAGGGTTTGCGGCTGGAAGGAGGTCAATCGACGGGAATGGAGATGGAAAAGGAGTAAGGTTTCGAGGGGTGGGGATACTTGGGGTTGCCTGAAGAGTGACAGGTTGGATGGAGAAAGTGGATGTGTCTAGTGGGGCGATGTTGAGCACTTCATCAACACCGGAGGTTGAAAGGGCGGTGGGGAGTTGGGCAGTTGTGCTGGTTTGGGGAGGTTCTCCGTCCACAACTTCCGGTTCTTCTTCTTCCATTTGGGCGATGTTTTGTGCGTTGTCTCCTTCTTCATCTGAAGAGATGATCACATCTCTGTTCGGCCCTTCGACTTTCGGCGAAGAGTGGACATCATCCGCATATCTGGCGATGGAGAGGTTTTGATAGTCTGACATTGTTGTTCTTCGGAGAAAAGGAATTTCGAAAGTTTGGGGGTTTAGGTTTTTTGGAATGAAAGAGACGCAGGTAATGAGGAAGAAGCATCAGAAGCTTTTCCCCTATATAGTTAACGCAAGACATGCGTCCCTAGGTACTGACAACCTTTCGCATCCCACTAGAGTGGGTGATCATGATTATTATGGAGGAATGTGAGCGGTTGCCTTGGGTAATGTTAGAAAAACAGGGATTAGTGCGTCTCATTAAATGCTAATATGATTATCACCGCGTGAGGCGGAGATGCGGATGTAATTGGACATGCGGTCCGATTTCCTTCTATGCAACAAAATTTTACTAGCGCAGCGATTTTACTCTAACCAAAAACACATGCGATGGGATTGTCTCCTAGAGCTCAACCTATCAAAATATATATAAAAGAAATAAAGTATGCAGAAAGAAAATATTTACAACTTCTGACCTGCTAGTACTCTATGCGCTAGGTCCTGGCGCATTCAGAGCACTCCTCTTCTGGACCTATCTTGTTTGGCTTCTTCAAGGTGGATCCTTCAGAAGGATCATCTCAACTACTTTATTCAAAGTTCCTTCGATATATGGTTTTACTCTTTGCCCGTTAACTTTGAAAATTCTCTTCCCATCTGTAGAATGTAGATCTACTGCCCCATATGGATAAACTTTATGAACTATGTAGGGGCCTGACCATCTGGATTTTAGTTTTCCTGGAAAGAGTCGTAAGCGTGAATTAAACAATAATACTTTCATACCTGCCTTGAGATCCTTTTTGAGTATTTTTCGATCGTGCCATTGCTTTTGTTTTTCTTTATTTATCTTGGCATTCTGGTATGCATTCCTTCTTAATTCTTCTAGTTCTGCCAGTTGACGCAATCGGTCTTGCCCTGCGGCTTCTAAGTCAAAATTTAGACTCTTCATTGCCCAATGCGCCTTGTGCTCCAATTCTAATGGTAGATGACATACTTTTCCATACACTAGCGCATATGGAGATGCGCCTATGGGTGTTTTGAATGCAGTGCGATATGCCCATAGTGCATCATCTAGGTGATGCGCACAGTCTTTTCTGCTGGTGTTTACAACCTTCTCGAGAATTTGCTTTATTTCTCTATTTGAAACTTCCGCCTGACCATTACTCTACGGGTGATAAGCTGTTGCGATGTGATGTTTGACATTGTATTTTCGCAATAACTTATCCATGACTTTGTTTATGAAGTTGCTCCCTTCATCACTAATCAACCTGCGTGGTACTCCAAATCTTGTAAAGATATTCCTTTTTAGGAATTTTGTCACAGTTGTCGCATCGTTTCTAACGCAGGCGATTGCTTCTATCCATTTTGTCACATAGTCCACTGCGAGGAGAATGTATTCGTTCCCTTGCGATGATGGGAAAGGTCCCATGAAATCAATGCCCCAGACATCGAATGGCTCTATTTCTATTATGTAGTTTTGAGGCATTTCATTTCTTGCGCTGATGTTTCCAGTGCCCTGACATCTATCGCAACCTTCGACATGTTTTCTGGCGTCTTGAAACAAGGTGGGCCACCTATAGCCGCTTTGAAGAACTTTGGCTGCGGTGTGTTGTCCTCCAAAGTGGCCTCCGTATGGTGCTTCATGACAGTCTTTCAATATTTTCAGCGCATCTTTATGGCCAATGCATCTTCTAAGAATTTGGTCAGGTCCTCTGCGATAGATACAATGGTCATCCCATAAATAAAATTTTAATTCGTGAAAGAATTTCTTACGGTGTTGCGCTGAGTATTCTTCTGGCAGGATTCCCGCGGCAAGGTAATTTGCAATGTCTACAAACCATGGTTCTTCTTCGTTGATTACAAAAAGCTTTTCGTCAGGAAACTCTTCTGCGATAGGGACTCTTGGCGCATCTTCCTTCCCATGGTCTTCCAAGCGCGACAAGTGATCAACAACTAAATTTTCACTCCCCTTTTTGTCTTTGATCTCTAGATCAAATTCTTGTAGCAATAAAATCCATCTAATCAGTCTTGGTTTTGCGTCCTTTTTTGTGATAAGATATTTTATTGCCGCATGATTTGTGTAAACTATGACTTTGGAGCCAATCAGATAAGCACGGAATTTATCAAACGCATACACAACCGCCAATAATTCCTTCTCGGTTGTTGTGTAATTCGTTTGCGCTTCATTTAATGTTCGACTGGCATAATAAATGGGGTGAAGATTCTTTTCCTTTTTCTGTGCCAACACTGCTCCTACTGCCACATCACTAGCATCACACATCACGAAAAAGGGCTCCCTCCAGTTTGGGGTTGCGAGAATAGGTTCACTTACTAATGCATGCTTCAGATTCTCAAATGCTTCAACGCATTCGTTTGAAAATTCAAATTTTCTATTAGCTTCCAGCAATGCGCAAAGTGGCTTTGTAATGTGTGAGAAGTTTCTGATGAATCTGCGATAGAATCCCGCATGTCCCAGGAAGCTGCGAATTCCCTTAACCGATGTAAGAGGTGGTAATTTCTCAATGACATCAATTTTAGCCTTATCTACTTCAATACTTGCGCTTGATATGCGGTGGCCTAAGACAATGCCTTCTTCCACCATGAAATGGCATTTTTCCCAATTCAACACAAGGTGGGTTTCTTCGCATCTTTCTAATACTTGCTCCAGCTGCTTCAAACAGTCTGCGAAAGACTTTCCATATACTAAGAAGTCATCCATGAAAACTTCCACAGATTTTTCTAGAAGTTTTGAGAAAATAGCCATCATACACCTCTGGAACGTTCCAGGCGCATTACACAGTCCAAAAGGCATCCTTTTGAATGCAAAGGTGCCATATGGGCAGGTGAATGTTGTCTTCTCTTGGTCCTCTGGCGTAATGGTGATTTGATTATACCATGAGTATCCATCTAGAAAACAATAGTAAGCTTGTCCTGCAAGTCAGTCTAACATTTGGTCAATGAATGGGAGAGGAAAATGGTCCTTTTTGGTGATGGCATTCAACTTGCGATAATCCATGCAAATACGCCAACCTGTAGTGGTGCGAGATGGAATCAACTCGTTGTTTGCGTTAGCCACCACTGTCATGCCTCCCTTCTTGGGCACGCATTGGATTGGGCTCACCCATTTGCTATCTGCGATGGGGTATATCACGCCTGCATCAAGCCACTTAATTATCTCTTTTCGCACTACTTCCATCATTGCGGGATTTAGCCTTCTTTGTCTTTCAACGAATTCATTGGATTCATCTATCAATCGAATTTTGTGCATGCAATAAGAAGGACTGATACCTTTAATATCTACTAAACTCCACCCAATGGCCTCCTTGTGTCTTGCGAGAACTTCCATCAGTAGATGTTCTTGTGATGAATCAAGCTTTGATGAGATTATGACTGGGAGTGATTCCTTTTCCCTTAAGAATCTATACTTCAAATGTGTTGGCAAGGGTTTAAGTTCTAGCGCAGGAGGTTGCATTATGGAAGGCAAGGTGGGAACTCTTCCTTCCATGTCCAGTATGTGGGTAACTTCTTCATGCGGCGATAAGATGCAGTTTCCTCTTTCCTGATCTTCCTGGGTTCCTCCTTCTGTGGAACTGGCCGCATTTGATAGTAATTCCTGCGGAGAGCATACATCTATGCGGGCTACCATGTCGCATTCCTTGGGATCATCAGGATATTTTAGCGAAGAGAGAATATTAAAGACAACCTTTTGATCGTTCATGCGCATTGTCAGTTCTCCCTTTTGTACGTCAATCAGAGTTTGTCCTGTGGCAAGGAATGGTCTTCCCAAAATAATGGGAATCTCTTTGTCAGCTTCATAGTCCAAAATGATTAAATCTGCTGGAAAAATAAATTTGTCAACTTTGACTAAAACGTCCTCGATCTTTCCCTCAGGGTGGACTATAGATCTATCTGCTAATTGGAGTGTAATGGTTGTTGGTCTTGCTTCTCCTATCCCTAGGCGCTTGTAGACAGACAATGGCATCAAATTTATGCTTGCGCCCAGGTCACATAATGCTTTGCCAACATCTATTACTCCTATCGAACAAGGAATTGTGAAACTTCCAGGATCTTTCAATTTTGGGGGAAGCTTGTTGGCGTGTATTGCGCTACATTCACTTGTCAACGCAACAGTTTCAAACTCCTTCCATGGCCGTTTGTTCATCCGAATGTCTTTCAAGAATTTAGCATAGCTTGGGATCTTTTCTAGTGCCTCCACAAGTGGGACATTGATATGCAATTCTCGCAAAACATTCAGAAATTTTTTAAACTGAGCCTCATCATTCTTCTTTCGCAGCCTCTGCGGAAAAGGTAGTGTGGGCTTATATGCGTCAGGCTCTTTCTCTGCATGAGCTTCCTTCTTTTCGGATTCTTCCTCCTGAGTTGCTTTTTCTCCTTGCGGTTGGTTGTGTCCTTCTGTGGTTGCGTTTTTGCATGGGTCATCTTGTGTTGGTGTAGGTTCATTTATCTGCAATTGTCTTCCACTTCGTAGAGTCACCGCATGGCAGTGTTCTTTCCCTTTTGGATCCTCAGTATTGCTGGGCAGTGTTCCCGCAGGTCTGTTTTTTAACTCTGACGCAAGCTGTCCGACTTGAATCTCTAAACTTCGAAGGGATGCGGCTTGGCTCTGAACTACTGCGTCATTCTTGGCCATATATTCTTTTTTACTGGTCATGAGTTCCCTCATCATGTTTTCTAGTGCGTTTGAGGATGATGCTCTGTTGCTTCCTCCATCCATGTTGCGCTGGAAATGTCCCTGCGAAGATTGGTCATTGTTAGAATTGAATGACCTTGGCGCATGATTTACATTACTTGTTGCTATTTATTTGCGCTCCCATTCCATGAAAAATTTGGGTGATTTCTCCACCCTGGGTTATATGTGCTTGAATATGGGTTGTTGCGCGTAGCTCCTTGCGATCCCACATATAGAACTGATTCTGGGTTTGAAGGACATTGATCATGCGTGTGTCCTTCACCGCAAATCCAGCAACCAAATGCATTGAGTTGCACGATCAAGGGTGCGGTGCTGGCTGTGAGCGCATCCATTTTTAAGGTCAACGCCTCAATTTTTGCCTTTACTGAAGTCATAGGCTCTACTTCAAAACTTCCTGAATTGGCCTTAATGGGTCTTCGTCGCCTATCTTCCACAGAGCCCCACTCATAGTTATTGCGTGCAATTAGATCTAGAATTTCGTGGGCTTCGTCATAAGTCTTTCTGAGTAGTGCACCATTTGCGGATGAGTCTACCAAAATTTGCGAATTCTTGTTAAGACCTACATAAAAGGTCTCTAGCTGAATACACTGTGGTAAACCATGATGCGGGCATCTTTGTAGCAAGCTCTTGAAACGTTCCCAAGCTTCGCTTAATGTTTCATCATCCAGTTGCGTGAACGTCATTATTTCCTTTCTCAATCTAGAGTTTGCGGTGGGTGGAAAGTATTTTTCTAGGAATTTTTCTGCCAAAACAATCCTTGTTGCGATGGAGTTTGCTGGCTGCTGATTTAACCATACTTTCGCCGCATCTCTCAGAGAGTAAGGAAATAATATGACCTGAAGTTGTTCTGGGGTAACTCCTAGAATGATAAACTTGTTGCAAATGTCGAGGAATGACTTGAGGTGAGAGTGAGGATCTTCTGATGCACTTCCTCCAAATTGTCCTGCAACTGTTAACATTTGAAACATAACAAGTTTTAGTTCAAACCTTTCTGTTTCTAGAGTTGGCTGAACTATCCCTGGATTGAAATTGCAATTTGTAGGGGCTGCATAATCCCTAATTCCTCTGGCCCTATCATCGGCCATTTGGATGGGGTTTAATGGTCTATTTGGTTGGTTTGGTGCTGCCGTTTCTCCTGATTGCCTTTGAGGTCTACGATTTCCTTTTCTGTTGTGGTATGTTCTATCGATTTTAGGATCTACCTCGAATTCAATTTGTCGGGCGGCACGCATACAATTCTTGTTCCTGGCGAAAAAGACTCAACAGGAAGCACTGTGAGTATTAATTCAGTGAAAGTTGGAATAGACTTTTGTTGCAAATTTCCCCGGCAGCGGTGCCAGAAACTTGATTGGTTGTCAGTGTAATTGGTATAGTAGTCGTAGATTTAAATCAATCCAAGTGTAAACTGACTAAATCAAGTAGTACCTGATGAGTTCAGGGTCGAATCCACAGGGAAATGGAACAAAAGTATATATATTCACTGATTTAATTTCTCAATGTGCGACGTAAGTAAGAAAAAATGATTGGTATAGTTTGAACAATAAATGTTTTTGCGGGAAGAAAATGAATAATACAAATTGAGGAAAGGAGTTTAATGCGAAAAGTATCAAGGCTGTTGCGGTAGCAACCTCATGCGTTTATAAGAGACTTGTAGCGCTAATTTTGATTAATTGATCCATTAATGCCTAAGCGAGAAAAAATCATTAAGTTTCCCTTCCGGTACTCCTTATGCGTTTTGGCAATAAACTAATAAATGGTTCTTTGACTAGTTCATGCGTGAAGTTTAGTTCTCTTAATAGTTACAAGGGATTGCGTTAGTCACAACGCAATCGAAGCTCAAGCATGCAATATCTTTTAGTGGTAATGATTAAATGCTACCAAGACTACATGGCATGCGCTAACTTGTTCTACTTAGAGAGATCCATATGCATTACCTGTTAAGGATTTATCATATTGATTCCGCATCCGGCTGGCCAAGCGGGAATTAACAATGAAAAGATTAATACAACTAAGTAGAAAGCAATCAATGTTTCAATTAAACAAAAATATGCGCTTACAGGTTGTACTTATCGCCGCATGAGGCGCTTGCGCTAAGTCTTGAAGAGAAGATTTAGCTCATGTGAGCAAAACAGAAATACATGAAATGATACATTACACACAAGTATGCTCCCATTCACAAATTTCTGCAGCTCCTCCGTGAGTTTCTTCTCCTCTCTTCTCCTTCTTTCTCTCTTGATCGAATGGTATGATAATGATGAATTCCTTTAGCAGGTGGCTTCTATTTATAGGCGAAGGAAGCTAACTTTTCCAAGTAATCTGCTTAAATCACCAACGGCCAACTTGCAAGTCCACTTGCGTTAGTTGTGTCAACGTTTAATCATCATTAGGCCCCTTGCACTTTTCTAATCTCCTTTTTCGCCTACTCGCTCTGGCTGCGCCGGCGCTGTCTTTTCATCCATCTTTTTCTGTCTCTTGATCGTCTTGGAAAGTGTGCCTGCGTTGAAAAAAGATACTTAAAACGACCAGATTAGTTGCATTAGCGCTTTGTATTTATAATTTCTTATCGCATACACAAATATAGCCTGCCGCTTATATCAAAGCACTTTTCCTTTTCTTTATGCGCTAAGATAACGCATCGGAGGTTCTTTTCGCCTTCTTTTAGCCTAAATTTAGAGGGTAAATAACTTGTATTTCGCTAGCAATCAATAGGACAACCTATAAGACTCCACTAGGTATGTCTCCCTATAGGTTAGTATATGAGAAAGTTTGTCATTTACCACTAGAGCTAGAGCATAAAACATTTTGGGCTCTGAAAAAGTTGAATTTTGAACTGAGTCGTGCAGGAGCAATAAGAATGCTGCAGCTTAATGAATTGAAGGAATTTCGTCAATTTTCTTATGAGAATGCGAAAATGTACAAGGAAAAGACTAAGCTATGGCATGATAAGAAAATAAAATCTAAAGAGTTTGTCAAGGGTCAGAAAGTCTTGCTTTATAATTCTAGATTAAAATTATTTCTTGGGAAGCTAAAATCTAAATGGCCAGGACCGTTTATTGTGATTGAGTTTTTCCCCATGGAGCAATTACTTTGCAAGATAAAAAAGATGGGAGAATATTCAAGGTGAATGGACAGCGTGTGAAGCGTTATTGGGGTGAGGAGATTCAGTCGAAATATACTTCCCTAAGGTTGGTTGATGATTGAGAGAGCAGGATTTTTGCGGGAGTATTTCACAGAACAAAATTTTGAGCTCCCAGTGTTTGTATTGACTTTATTTTTCGCTGATTTGTTTTTAATTTCGAATAGATTAGATTTTATTTTGCATGATTTATTAGATTTTTATCTTTAAGTATTTTTATTATTTTTGGTTATTTTAGATTTTATCTATTTCGTTTTGAGTTTGATTTGATTTTCGGGTTATTTATTTAAATTATCTTTGAATCATCTTTTCGTTAATTAGATTAGATCTAGATTTTATTTTCAGTTATTTCAATTCTGTTTAGTTTAAATTAATATAGATTTTCTCTGAATTTATTCGGCTTCTCTTGAAAATAAAAGATTGGGTTGATTCTTGAAAATAAAAGATTGGGTTGATTGGTTAAATTTGAATTTTAAAAGATTTGATTTTTCTTGCTTTGAAATTTGAATTCTATATCCAAGATTCTTCAGGTTCAGCAGGTTGTTGCGGCAAAGTTATGGCTGAAGCAAAATCATCCGGATTAGAAGGGATTTCGTTGAAAATTTTTACCGTTGGGATTTTCTTTGAATGTCGCAGTAAATTTGCATGTATCATCTGATGAGGCCACGTGTCACACAGAGATCATCCGACGGACTGATTAGTTGACAACCATAATGATTTACCATGGGCGATTAAAATTCACCACTTTACCGTTGATGGTTTAAAAATAAACGGTAATATAATTTAATGGGAGCAAATCTTTTCGGTTAGGATTTCAAGTTGCTGGAGCCCTATTTATTAACAGCCTTTGATAGGTAAGTTTACTTCATCTTCTTGTTTCGAATCTTTTCTATGTGCATTCTTCTTTCTTTGTTGGTATTCTCTATCAATCCCTTGCATCTTCAATGGCCAAAACGAGAGCTAGAAAAGAGAGGGAAAGTGAGGAGGAGGAGGTACCTGTTACACCCGAAGTTCAGAAAGTAAAAACAAAGAAAAAAAGAACACCAGAGGAGAAAGAAGCTAAAAGAAGAAGACGACAACAGAGGGCTGAAGAACAAGAAAAGGCAACGGAGGATGAGGCTGCTGCAGTGATTGAAGAAGACCCACAAGAACCGCAAGAACAGACCCAGAAGAGGCTGAGCAGAGAGTTGCGGATACAGAAGAACGTACAGAGGTTGTGCCTGAAGGAGATAATGAGCCAGTACAGGAGGCTCGGGTGGAGGTGGTCATGCCGAAGGTGCCCAGACGTCGCCGCATTAAGCGGAAAGCCGGCCGTATTCAGGTAGTTCGAACTGATACCCCCTCGCCTCCAACTACTGACTCTGAAAGAGACAATGCAGAGAGAGAGGAACAAGAGAAAAAAGAGGCTGAGGAAAAAGAAAGAGAAGACACAGAAAAGAGAGCTAAGGAAGAGCGGTTGCTCAAGCGACGAGCGGAAAAGGGCAAAAATATTGCTGAAGCATCGGAGAACACGATGAAATAGAAGAACAGCGATTGTCGTATGATCGCTTCGTCAACAATTTTTCCAGAGCAAAATACGCTGAGCTAAGAAAAAGGGATTTGTTATTTGAGCGAGGGTTCAGCGGTGATCTTCCGCAATTTCTGAGGACCGGTATTGCAGACCACGACTGGGAGCTGTGTTGTGCGAAGCCTGAGTCTGTAAACGCACAGATGGTACGTGAATTTTATGCTAACATTGACAAGGAGGATGGATTCCAGGTGATTGTCCGAGGAGTTGAGGTAGATTGGAGTCCCAGTGCTATCAACGCACTGTACAATCTTCAGAACTTCCCCCATGCGACATATAATGAGATGGTTGTGGCGCCATCTAATGCGCAGTAAAGTGATGATGTGAGGGACGTAGGTATTGAAGGAGCACAGTGGTAGCTGTCCAAGACTCAGAAGAGGACATTCCAAGCGGCTTATTTGAAAAGGGAAGCGAACACGTGGATGGGATTTATCCGACAGAGATTGCTTCCAACAACACACGACTCGAAAATTTCCAGGGAACGAGTTCTTCTAGCTTTTGCAATTTTGCGGTCGTTCAGCATTGACGTAGGGAGGATAATCTGTAGTGAAACTTCTGGATGTTGGAAAAAGAAAGTGGGCAAACTGTTCTTTCCGAACACGATTACATTGCTTTGCAAACAAGCAAGGGTTCCAGTGGATGAGAAAGATGTGATTCTATTTGATAAAGGGATCATTGACACGCCCAATTTGGAACGGCTCCAGCGTATGCAGGAGGTACGTCAAGGTGGGCTTATCTACGACATTAACACGATTCTAGAACAACTGGCACTTTCGGCCAGTAGGCAGGAGTTTGCTGAAAGGTAGACTTTAACCTTCTGGAACTATGTTAAGAATCAAGATGCCAGTTTGAGAAAGGCGCTTCAAGAGAATTTTTCCAAGCCATATCCAGCCCTTCCTGCATTCCCTGAGGATTTGTTGAACCCCTGGATTCCACCCCCACCGGTTGAAAGAGGAGAAGAGGATAATGAAAATGAGCAAGGCCAAGAGAACTGATGGATGCGGTGGCCTTGAGCGAGCATAATTTTTGTTCTTGACTTTTTGTTTGCTCGCGCATTTTCTACATCCACTTTTCTATTGATGTTATGTTTGTTTGCTTCTTTTTAATTTTTCTGCTTTAAAAATATATTTCTGATTTGTAATCTCTTTTTCGTGTTTTTAATGAATTTCTAAATGTTTCTGTTCTATGAGCACTGAGTTTCTCTGACTTAACTTTTCTTCTAAATTTTTGAAGCTTGGACTGATTACGCTTAATTAGATCAAGGTATTCTGATCTCCATAAACCTTTTGCTTGAGCATTTCTTCTAGCCTGGACTGTTGCTGCGGCAAAGAAGATTTTGGAGGTAGTGTTGACTTTTATGATCCACTTTAAGCTTAGTTCTAGTCCCACGTTTAGTTCAAAAATTCAGATAGAAAAATTTAAGTTTGGGGGTATAATTGCTAAATTAATGATTCATTGAGGACAATGAATAATTCAAGTTTGGGGGACTTTTTGCTACTCCAATTGTGTTGCTCGAGCATTCCTCTCCTTCAAGTAAAAATTTGTTAGGTTATTGAGTAACCGGGGACATCTGTGATACCCATAGTTTGTCTTCGCGTCAAAAGATGACCTAGGAAATAGGAAAAATGAGGAAAAATTATTTGTTGAAAGTTTTGCTGAAAAAATCATGGAGCAAAAGTTTTGAAGGATGAATGATGATCCAACAGTTTTCCTGTCTCCCAGAACTTAGGTGAGCTTCATCACAAAATGTCGCCATTCTGAGGGGTAAGAGATAGAATAACTAAGGATTTTTTATCCTTATAAAGAGTATTGAGCCTAGTTGGTGATGAGTTTGAGGCAAGGGTATACTGCACCATAAAGGGGGTCATCCCATGCTTAAGAGTTTATGACTGTAGGGCTGCTTTAAGTCTGAAAAACGAAAATAAACTCCTTGAAAATATGTTTTAAGATGTCTGATAATAGAGCTAAGCTGTGGCAAAGTTCTTAGAATTGAGTTAAAAGTGGTGATTATTTGTCCATGCCGGAGAAATCATTTTGCTGCAGCAAAGCTCGGTTTTGCAGAGTGCTCAGGTAAAGGTCTAAGGTAGTGTTGGACTGTCTGGTTGGATTAAGCTATTATTTGTCTATTGTTTTGAATTCTTAAGGAAGGTTGGTTAGTATTGCTCGGGACGCGCAATAGTTCAAGTTTGGGGGTGTGATAACTGCCCAAAAGGTAGTTATTTAGGCCTCATTTATATAGGGATTTGTGTGTCTTTTGTGCTTAATAGGGTTGGTTTTAGATATATATTATATGTTTTAACCCATTTGGAAGAATGGAAGCCTTGGAAATTACTTTGTGTAGATTATGCTGCTGGGCGACTTGAGGAAGCAAATTCTGTGCTGCAGCAAAGCTTGGAACAGAACTGCCACATCACAGCTCGTTAGCCAACTTCATGAACCGACTTCTGTTGAGTTATGTTCGGGATAAAGGAGCAAGGAGAGCCCTACACGTGTCCAAGTTGACCTAATTCAAGCCTCTTATCCTTCTATAAAAGGAAGTAGTCGTCCAAGTCAAAAGCATTCCAATTTCCCTTGGAAGCCGAATAGTATAGAAAGATTGGAGACCACCAAGAACACCATCATCCGCAGGCTGATTAAGGAGATTATTATTTTCTTTATTATCTTGTGATTATGGACATGCCTACTCAGATTGTAATTCGTGTTTCCATGCTTATTATGAACTAAGTAGCTTTAGGTGTTGGTTAAGAACATGTAGTTGCTGTACTTAAACTTTAGTAATATATTGATTATTGCATCTTGGTTATTTGTTGTGCCTATTTCCATTTTATGCCCGCCTGGCCAGCCGGTGTGAATACCTCTCTCTAATTTCAGGGATGATTTAGAGAGTGTGTGGCAATTATCCACACTACGATTATTGTGTATTGGTGAACGCTAGTGACTGAGCTAGGGATAGCCAGTTGCCTAGTGCTTGATCTGTCACACTTCATTGGGGTTGAAACACATTCCAAAAGATCCAGAGTTCCGGGAGGAATCCACTAATAATACTGCGAGAGTTGCGTGATCAATAATATTGCTAGAGCATCTTTTAAAACAATTACTAAGCCTAACCAGCACCTGCCTTTAATCTGTCTATCTATTTGTTTATTCTTTGTTCTGTCATTTACTTTGCTTCAACATAATTCTTATAAAACCGAATCATTGTTACCATCTTTGAAACCATTAGAAAGTTACGCAAAATAGATAAAGTGTGGAAGCTAATTCAGGACTCGGATTGATAATAGTACTTGCTGCAGACTGTGTATACTTGCACAAGAATTCTAGAGTCTTTTAGATCATATTTTACTCACTCTAGGAACCCAACAGTCCCTATATTCACAACGTGAGGTTTATGCTCGGCTTCGAGTCGCCTTAGGAGCGGCCTCCCTTCGGAAAGTGTTTGCATGGATCAATAACAAGGTGAATAGGAAAAATGTCTAGAGTAAGTGGGAGCGGGACACGTGTCAACGTATCCTTCGGTCTCCGCCCCTAGTTCACACCGTGAGAGTCCTATGATCCGCCTGCAGGTTGTCCTGGCGCAACCATCCCTTCGGAGGGCCTGATCATAGGATTCGGAACATCGTGAACTCCTGAATAGGATAGGAACTCTTAGGCTAATTACCAACAGTTGTCTTTCCCTCCGGTAGCCTGTTGGTGCGTGCCTCTGAGGTCTAAAAGTGGGAGGGTTACACTTACGGGGATGAGTTAAATGTGTTAACTAACCCTTGACCGAACAACGGTAACTAAACGCTGACGGAATATGAGTTATTCTGGTGTTAGAGTTTGGTTGAGATTGTCTCAATTCAGAGGAGGAGTAGTTGACCACCCTTCGGTGGCTGTTGTTCTAAACCTTTGAAGTATCGTTGCAAAAACTAAATCAATAATTTTATAGGGTTTCTTTGATTGCTTATTTGTTTTTGAAGAATTTGGTTGGATTATTTGTAATGGGTTAGTGCTATTAATAATACAAGTAATTTGTTACTTCAGCTATTATATAATAATTTTATGTGTATTGTCGTGCGTCATTTTATAAATAACGGTAATACAACATGCTTAAACGACAAATTGTGGTAAATAAGTCTAGGATTATTCTTAACTGAGGAATGTCTTCATGCCCCATATGTTTAAATCATTAAGAATTGTTCTTGATGAATATGACATAGAACCCTGCTTAGCAAAATGAGAGTTTGTTCAAGACCGTAATTTTCATTTACTTGTCTTGAAAACATGATTAGTGAAGAATAGTGATTCTCCCTGAATACTTGATTCAGAAGCCACAAATCACGTGTGTTCTTCTTTTAAAGGAATAAGCTCCTGGGAACAGCTTGTTGCTTGTATAATAACTCTCAAAGTTAGAATTAGAGAGGTATTTTGGCTATAGAATTGGGGAACATTAAGTTATTCTTCTCAGTGGGAGACAATACATATTATTAGATAATGTGTATGTAATTCCTAAGAACAAAAGAAATTTGATTTCTGTGTCTAATTTGTCGGAACAATGTTACTCTTTACCTTTCTCTGCTAACACAGTTTTATTTCAAGAAAGGGAGTTGACACTTGTTTAGCTTTATTGGAAAGTAACCTAAATGTTTTAAGACTAATCAAGAGCAAAGCAGTCATGAACATTGAGTTGTTTAAGACTGCTACTACTCAATGTGAAAAAGAGGCAAAGGATTTCTCCTAAAGGAAAATACCTTTCTTTGGTTTTAAGGTAGACCATATTAATCTCAATTTGATTGGGAGATTGGTCAAGAGTGAACTTTTAAGCGAGTTAGAAGATGACACTCTACTACCTTGTAAGTCATGCCTTATGGGCAATATGGCTGATAGGTCTTTTACTGGGCAAGATCTAAGAGTCAAAGAGCCCTTGGAGCTTGTACATTTAGATCCTTGTGGTTCAATATGTTAAAGCAGTGGGAGGGCATGAATAATTCATCTCTTTTGGATGATTATTCAAAGGTATAAGTATCTTTACCTAATGTAACTTAAGTCTGAAGCTCTTGAGATATTCGAAGGGGCTTAGGACTGGAGTTGAAAACTTGTTAGGTGAGATGATAAAAACACTTTGATCTGATCAAAGTGTTGAGTATAGGGATTTGAGATTCCAGGACTATTTGATAGTACATGGGATCACACCCCTAAATCTCATTTAGAAGAGATAGAACCCTATTGGATATGGTTCATTCCATGTTGAGCTATGCTCAATTGTCTGGCTCATTTTGGGGTCATGTAGTGTTGACTACATTGCATACTGCAGTAGGCAACCCCAAAGGTAATGAGAAGTGGATACTTCTCCAATTCACAAGAGAATAAAGAATTTGTATAGACAAATGCTAAATTCTCAAAAGAAGTCCACATAAAAAATCATAAACCACAAGAGTAAAGTCGGTTTAAGTAAGTTAACTAATAAAGCTACAGTAACATCTACAAGAGTTGTTGATGAGGCTGATTGTTCAACAAGAGTTGTTGATGGATCAGTGCATCTAGTTAGTCACATCCATCTCAATAGTTGAGATTGCCTCAATGTAGTGGGAGGGTTGTTTGATAACCTGAACGTTACATGGGCTTGTTTGAAGCCTAGGTCATCATACCTGATGAGGACATAGTGGGTTCATTATCTTTTAGAAAGAAAATGAATGATGTTGACAAAGACCAATAGATTAAAGTGATGGACCTGGAAATGAAGTCTTTTGTATTTCACTTCCATCTGGGATCTTGTAGATCTGCTTGATGGGTAACACCTATTAGTTACAAGTGGATTTACAAGAGAAAACGAGACATTAAAGGTCTTAACCAGAAGGGTTCATACAACAAGATCGAAAGCAAAAGGGTTTGCAAGCTTAAGTGATCCATTCATGGATTGACCTAAGCATTTGAACTTGAAATATAAGACTTGTTATGGTGACCAAGTCTTTTGGCTTTAATCAGAACATTAATGAGTCTTGTGTTTACAAGTAATAATCAATAGTTCAGTAGCTTACTTAGTGTTGTATATGATTGATATCCTAATCATTGGAAATGATGTAGGTTATCTTATTGACATTAAAGGAGCTAGCAGCTCATTTACAAATGGAAATTTGGGAGAAGCCGAGTTTGTTCTTGGGATCCAAATCGTTAGGAATCGTTAGAACAAAAAGCTAGTCTTGTCTCAAGTGACTTATATCTACAAGATGTCAGTTAGATATAAGATACAGAATTCCAAGAAGGGTTCACTACCTTTCAAGCGTGGAATTCTTTTTGTCTAAGAAACCGTTTCCTAAGACACCTCAAGAAGTTGAAGAGATGAGATGAATGCCCTATGCAATAGAGATTGTCAGTAAGTATCAATCTAATCCAAGTTTTGATCACTGGAAAACCGTTAAGAATATCCTCAAGTATCTGAGGAGAAAGAGGAACTATATGCTCGTGTATGGGACTAAGGATTTGATCCTTACATGATACACTGACACGAATTTTAAGACTGATAAGGATTTTAGAAATCTACATCAGTATCCATGGTCAATCTTTACGAAGGAGCTATAGTATGACATAGTTACAGTCTTGACCGTATAGGCCGAAAACATAGCTGCTTGTGAAGCAGCGATAGAGACTGCTGGCTTAGGAAGTTCTTGATTGATTTGGAATGTGTTCCAAATGTGAACTTGCCCATCACACTTTATAGTGATATAGTGGTGTTGTAGCAAAAATTCAAAAGAACATCGCAACCCAAGACAAGCACTCATTAAATTGAATGAAATATTGTTGATTCACTTACAAAGACTCTCTCGGCTAAAGTGTTTGAGGGTCATCTAAGAAGTTCTAGATCTACGAGATATGTACAAAGGTGTAATCTAGGGAAAGTGGGAGAAATGTAATGGGTATAGTGATACCATTATGTAATGGGTATAGTGATGCCCTAGTTTATTGTATATGTACATTGTATATGTTTTATACATGTATTTATACACTTGCTGCTGCATAGATTATTGCACATCCCACTAAACTAGAGTTTTAGTTCAAGTGGGAGTTTGTTGGGTTTTATGCCCTAAAACTCGTAGATAGTGAATGTAAACAAATTGTATACTTGTTTCAATAAAGTGTTAATGAGTTTCTACAATAAAGTGTTATTGTTAAATACTGCACAATTTGACCCAAATCCAATAAACTAAGATCCAAGGTTGTTTACATGTGACTTGAACTAGTATGTGGGGACATACGGGGATCGGTGTTCAAGTAACAACCTAAAAGGTCTATAGTACAAGGATAAGATTGGGTACCTTATCCTGGTAACACTATGTGATACGACCCGCTATGTATTTGATACAGACGTATTGATCGAAAGCGTCCATGTAGTAGACATGCGAGCGGGGGTATGTTATGCAATGAGTTTGCATAAGACCGGACGATGAAATGGTAAACCACTAGATATAACACCGTTAACTAGTTAGGTTACTGTTTCAATAGGATGACGTAGGTAACTTAGTCATAATCCTGAGAGTGTCATGAACTCCTTCTCATGAGAGATTGTCCTTTGATTAGCATGGGTGAGAGTGGCCAATACGCTTACTCAATATGCCTTCCTTTTTGGGGACAAGACCGAGTGGGAGGTTGGGGACATGACAACACAAGAAGGAATTCACTCCTTCCCACTTCTAGGAGAAGTAGATGAGTGTTCCCTTAAATGGTGACTCCGGGACTTGAACAAAGGGATGTCGGCCTCTCACTAGCCCGAGAGGGACTTTCTGTTTATTGGTTGGACCATAAACAGGTTGTTCATTAGAGGAGCACTAGTACTTAAGGAGACAGATGTAACACAGGGGTAAAACGGTAATTTGACCCAACTGTAGTTACAGACACTCGTGAAGGATTGACTTACTAGGTCTATATCCGTGGACACAGAAATGTTCTACAGTGAGAAGAGTTCAGCTGTGGGTCTTTAGTGGAATGACCCACAGTTAATGATTATTGGTTAACTTGATTAATGAGTTTAATCTATTAACCTCATATCATTGGAGCTTCTGATCTGTAGGTCCATTAGGTCCCCTGCTAGCTCGTAAAGAGTAATTAGGAACAAATATATCTTGAGAGAATTTGAATAGTTCAAATTCATATTGGGAATTAAGTTAATTGTATGAGATACAAACTAATATAATGTATAGTGATGCATTAAAATATAAAGTCTAATTTGAGATTAAAATTTATTATATTGAGAGTTTGACATATTTGAAAAAGTTCAAATATATGTCTTATTAAATATATGGTATTTAATTAGAAGATGAATTAATTAATTATTCAATTTAGTTTAAATTAAATGAGATTTAATTAAACTATATTCTATGAGAGAGATAAATATTTGAAGGAGTTCAAATATTAATATGAGTTTGATTCATATTAAATTTATGGGATATAAGAGAATTTGAAGGAGTTCAAATATTAATATGAGTTTGATTCATATTAAATTTATGGGATATAAGAGAATTTGAAGGAGTTCAAATTTTAATATGAATTTGATTCATGTTATAGAATTAATTAATTGAAGGCCTGAAATTAAATATATGATATTTAATTGGGTAATTAATTAATTAACCAATAGAAGGTCTAAAATTAAATATATGATATTTAATTGGTGATCAATTAATTAAAGAATTAATTGTAAATTAATCAATTATGGAAATGATTAATCACTTATGGAAGTAATCAATCATTTATGGAAAAGATTAATCAATTATGGAATTGATTGGTCATGGAATTGATTAATTATGGAAAAGATTAAATCAGTTATGAAAATAATTGATTTTAAATGAATATTTTATTCATGGCCTTTCTCCTATAAATAGAACACTAACCCTAGGGTTTAGGTACCACAACTTATGGCCACCATAAGACCCTCTCATATTCTCTCAACTCAAGAACTCTAGAGAGAATTTTCTCTCTAGAGTTTTTCCCATTCAAGATTAGGTAGTCCCACAACTACGTTCCTAATCTCAGAGTTATAGCAGGGAAGATCAATTGGTGGTGTCCCAATTGTTGACGCTCGATCCAAAATCAAGAAAGGCGTTCAAGTATTCAGAGTCGTCAACGGAGGTATGTTTCTCATCGCTTAACCTTTTGCCAATGTATTGGTATTTTGTAGAACAAAATTAATTTACGAACGGTCCAATTGCTTCCGCTGTAACGGAATTGGGAATTCCAATCCTACAGTCGATCAACCTCACTGAGTTATAATTTATGAACAAAATACCTTGCTAATCATCCTCGAATCAAAGTTGTCCTGCATAGTGCTTAAATCACCAAAAAAACAACCACATTAATAGATAATTATTTATTTAAAACACTAATTGACAAGAAATTGAACTCGAAGTCAGGAACCAGAAACAACACATTATGCAGGATAATGAACTCATATCAATTGAAATGTCCATAAAATGTATTGATATTTGAGAATGATTAGGTTGCTCAAGTTAGAAAGAACATACAACTCCAACAACTACGATGGATTTATGTATGTTTAAAATGCTTAACTTACATAGGCAAAGGGAAGAAATGTGCAGCAACCAAAACTTTGGTAATAATGTTTGCGAATTACGGTTGGGATCCAATAGGCATGGGCTTATGAATGCAAAAAATCACCGATCTCTAACAAAATGACAATTGAGTTCGATATGCTTGGTTTGTTCATGAAACGTGGGATTGGAGGCAATGTGTACAACAACTTGATTGTCACAAAAAGAAAAAAAAAAAACAAGAGCTGGTGGTAGAAAAAACACCTGCAAATCAACCAAAACATGAGTGATCCAAACAAGCTGAAGAGCTAGAAATCATCATGGCATTCCACGAAATTAAGAAGTTATCCAATAATATATAAAAGTTAAGTAGTGGTCCTCCTAGCATCAAAGACAAGATCTAACCACATTGTTACTTCTAATCCACAACCCAACAACTAGGAAGATATAACTACATTGTTACTTCTAATCTTGGTATTCAAAGTATCATCATTTGGCAATAAAGTCCAAGCTCTTCATGGATAATGCAATCGTCATAGAACGACTCAATGAAGTGTAATTATCACGAGTTAATGGATTCAACCATTGGTATCATTCCAAGTCAAACAAACCAAACAAGTGTACATTAGAATCCCACAAACTCATCCAAAAGTTCCTAATTTACTCATACTCAATCCACATCCAATAAACTCACTCAAACTCATGTCAAATCCCACAAACTCAGGGTTGGCGAACCCAGTAGCTTAAAGGTGGTTAAGTGGGCTAAAAATTCTTAAGTGTTGGTTTGAATCTCAAACAAACTAAGAAAGTGTCTAAGCTCAAACTAAAACATATAACTTGCCCAAACTCACTCCAAATCCCACATAATGCACACCTAAACACACTTCAAATCTCACAAAATCACTAAAACTATTTTAACGCTAAAACATCATCCAATCTACTTGAAAGAAAACAAACACATCTTAACTCACCCAAGCACATTCATGTTAATTATTCTAAGTTTTCTTCATCAGCTAACCTAGTGACATTACTAAGCCCCTATCTTAACTCCAAACCAAATGCTCCAGAAATTTCGACAGCATAACAACATACATAAGACTAACCCAAAATTTCCTTAACCTGTTAAACACAAGAAACACAATTCTATAGACACAGAATTCCACTAGAAACCCCCGCAAATCAAAACGAGTCAGATCTCGCATCAATCACTATTCAAATGAAAGGCTACAACTTACACAACTAAAAATGCCTCAGACTTCTAAACAAGTCTATCGAATTCAATTTTAAAAACGAAATGACTCTAGCTCACACAAAGAGCATTTGAACATGTAAACTAACAAATTAATATCAAAGTCAGATCACAACTTAAACCAATTACAAGAACATCTACCAAGTAGTAAAATCAATTAGCTAAGTCTAGCTGAAACAAAACTTTAAAGGTAGAACAACTAAACTAATCAATGGTTATAAACTATACTAAAGTTAATCTAGTTGCATTCAAAAGGTTTAAGGATGTGGCAACTTACCGATCGGCACCCAACGACCTCGAATGCTTGTTGTCCAATGGCTAACAACTAAACTAAACTTAGCAAAAACTTAAAGAACATAACAATCAAACCTATCATGAAAAGAAATGTTAAACTCATCAAACTACACAAACCATTAGAGTTATCATACCTTAAACTTAGGAACATACCAACAAATTTGTCAAATAGAGAATAATTCAACATTTAAAACTTTTTAAGAACAACTGAACAAAAACACGATTTTATAATAAGTTGAACAAAATATAGAAATACCAAGTTTGTTTCTAATGGCTCAAGGAAGTACCCATACCAAAATGCCTGCTAATCCATTAGATGGGTCACTTTTGTGTCACTATTGACTCTTCAAAATAAAGCCTACAAAACAATATTACATAAAGTTGAGCTCAACAAAAGAAGTGGCTAACTTGAAGGGAGAGAATATTTTAAACTATGTAAATGAGGATATATTTCAAAAGCTTGAGCACCACATCTATATTGCAAAATATGTTCCAACGTTAAAAAATACATGCTTTAAAACGAGCTCTTAATTGCAAGATATATGATCAACCAACATGTAAAATCAAATGAGCACATAGAATTTCGAACTACAATGCTCTCCAAACCACCATATCCCACATACAACCAATTCATGCTTAACTTGAAAGCTTATGATCAACAACTCATCTCAAAGGTAGAAGATTAGAAACCGATTGCAATAAATCATAACCAAGCATTTTACTCTCAAAGGGGAAGATTTAGAGGCAAGGGAAGATAATTTTCTTTGAAATTTAGATGTTTCTATCATATCAAGCCACACGACAATACACAAGGTAACAACAATACACAACAAGGTAATCTTTCCAACTCTATACAAAGGAACAACAATAATTTGAATTAGCTTGGTGGAACTTCAAAGCAAAAGGTAAGTTGCCAACTTTGTGGAAACAAAACAACATGCCAAAGAACTTTATATTGATTTGACTAGTTGTATTCTTATTTTTTCTTATGAAGAACAGAACAACATGCCAAAGAATATAGCTAATGATATGTTAATTGTTAAACTACATACAATTTTTACATTTTACATGTTGGCAACTAAATAGCATGTTACAAGGTAACAAACGAGGAAGCAGGTAAAATGGACCTGTCATTTGTTGTGCCTTGCCTTTTTGAGAGTTTTTATCATTTCTCTGGCGATCTTCCAAAACCAAAACACGTTCATCATAGAAAACATAGAATTATCCAGGCCAACCAATATTTCCTACCTACCCATCCCAACAAAATATCTTAACTTTTATGACTAGAAAGCTTACTCAAACCACATCCCACACCTACCCACTCCAACCAAATATAGTATTTTTTTTTCTAAAACAAAAATCCAACTCAAAACACCAATTCTCTAACACAAAAGTCTTTGACCAAAGTTATGAAAGATAAACTTTGGGGTATTTTATACACCGTGATTAAAAGAACCATTTGAAGATAGTTAATACGTTAGTGGCCTAAAGAAAGGCTAGTGGCATTGCATTTCATCTTCAACCATAAATCTTTTCTTTTCCTTTTTTCTATTTTTCTCTCAATAACCAACGTTTAGTCATAGTCTAATACAGATTATAGACAAAGCTGTTAAAAAAGTCATCATCAACTTGTACCAGATTTTACCTCTCTTTTCGATAACAAAGAGCTAAGAAATATTTCATTGTAAGAATGAAGTGCCTTGATGTCAATTTATACACATCTCTATCATGGATTGAATATATCAAGCATGGAACTAAACTTGTAAATCTATCAGTTCTGGCATCATACATCAAGGAAAAAGGTGTAGTTGGATCGTTTCTAGAATCACAAGTCTTCATCCTTTAATTATTAGATTCAATTCCTTGCACATGTCACAAAGAATATAATTCTCCATAAGAAAATTATTCAAGGCTTAGTTTGCAACGAGAGATATAAATATTCACCTCATCAAAATGTTTCTCCATAAGCAAATTATTCAAGGCTCAGTTTGCAACGAGAGATATAAATACTCACCTCATCAAAATGTTTAAACATGTGACTGAAAAATATATAAATAAGAGAATTTCGGTAACCTGAAGAAACAAAACTCATGTCAGTCCTGAATAAAAAATAGAATTGAAATGGACGGAACTTGTATCGGTTACCTCTAAAAAAGTACTCATTATATCAGTGAGGTATCTTTCTTCTTATATGATAGACCTCCTGTTAATTATGTACATAGTAGAAGACGTAAGAAGAATAAGGGTGGGGACCAATAGAGGTTTGTTAGAGTCTGTTATGGGTTGTTATGAACACCTATATAGTTAGGAGTCTGTAACAGGGTAGGTTTCCTTTTGGCTAGTGAAGTGTAAAGGAGTCAATGTGGAGAGATTGGAGAGCTCTCGAACTCTTCCCAAGGTGTAATAGTTTCTTGTTTCATAAATAATATCAAGATCTTATCATTTTGGTATCAGAGAAAAAAAATTTTCCGCACTCTAATTGACGATGTCGACCTGTATGGAATCTCGTATGGAAGCTCTAGAGGCGAATCTCGCGTCTCAGGTGAAGGAAATTGCTGCGATACATAGTTCTATGGAAAACTTTTCGGATATGGCACTTCAGATGAAAGAAAGTTTCTTGGCAATGGTGGCTCATTTTGTAAGCTTGAAGGCTGAGAAGGTCATTCCTGCTAAGGAACAACCGAGAAATATGATGAAGCGGCCAGTGCGGCTCTCCCTATTGAGGTTGATACCGTTGATCCTCAGGCTCAATTAACTAAAGCTTTAGCTCCTATTTTCGACCTTCGGCTTCGGAAACTGAAGATCCTTGTGTTTTTCGGGTGCAAATCCATGTGAATGGCTTCATCAAGTGGAGCAATACTTTGTGGTGAATCGTTTGAATGATTCCGAGAAGATTGAAGCGGTTGTGCTTTGCCTCGATCGTATTGCTTTGAAATGGCATTATTATGAACAACGTTGCCGTCCAATCGGGTGCTGGGGGGAATTTCGTCGTTTTCTTCTGAAGCTTTTCTTGCCGACTAAAGAAGGTAGTCTTCACGAAAGGTTTTTTGCCCTTAAACAAGAGACTACTGTTGCTGAATATCGTGAGAAATTTGAGGATTATTCGGCACCGTTGGATAATTTGGATAATGCTACGCATGAAGGAAAATTTGTGGATGGGCTGAAGGATGATATTAAGATCAAGTTGAGAGTTGTAAGGCCCGTTAGGCTGGATATGATTATGGAAACGACCCAAAAATTGGAAAATGAACTTCTTCATTTTGAAGAGAAGTATTTTGGGGCTTCCTTCAATCCTAAGTCAACGGCCCGTTCTAGTTCGGTAGCCCAATCCAAGTCTCTTTCTTATCGGGTTGGATCTACGTCCCGTACAATATATGTTAATTCGTGTAAGTTGGGCGCCACTTTTCGAACGGATTCTGCTACAAAATCCAGGTTCCATTTAAGAGGATGATTGATGCTGAGCTTCAGTTAAAGAGAGAAAACGGACTTTGTTATTGTTGTGAGGAGAAGTTTTTTCCAAGAGATCGATGTAAAAAGAAAGAACTTCAGGTGATGGTGGTTCAAGAGGAAGAAATGGATCTTGATCATCAGGTTGAAGAAGTGGTTGGAAATGTAATCACTTTTAATTATATTGAATTAATTAAAAAATATGTCATTGATGTGCATTAATCCAAGTATAAATTATGCACTACCAAGTAATACTTGGGGTACTCCAGGATCGAATCCATAGGGAAGGGATGAGTCGTAAAAGTGTATTTCCTTAAATCCTATTCTAATGCATGGGTGTTAGGAATTACAAAAGAGGTTGAGATGCTGTGAAGTTAACATGCGATAATATAAAAATAGAAGCTATGCGATAAAGGAAAAAAATAGTGAGAGATGAGCCATCAAGGCTTTCACCGCAGCAACCACATATGACAAATAAGATATTAGTGCAACGCATAACAATGAATCGACATAATATTGATGCTTAAGTGAGAAATAAACATGTGATTCCCTTCCGGTATTACTCATGCATTTGGCATAGAATTAAGAACGTTTCTGTTCACTTAATTCATGCGTTAGCACAGTTCTGTATTTACTTGAAAGCGGCTGAATTATTCCTAAGACAACCTAAACACATCCATGAACTATCTCTTGCGGTTGCACTATTACTAGCACAACCAGACTACATGTAAAGCATTATCTTGCTCTACTTAGATATTTCCACATGTGTTACCCTTACGAGATTTATCATGCTGCTACCGCAACCGGCTGGCTAGGCGGGAATTAGTAATGAAAATATTAAAGCATCTAAGTAGAAAGCATCAATATCATTAATTCATTGTAGCACATACAAAAATAATCCTAAAGCCACATGGGCGCCTGGGCTAAGCCTTGATGAAAAGAAATTACTTCAAACTAGAATATAAAGTACACAATGCAATAAAACATAAAAATGTAGTAATGCCTTGGAAGATTCTTGGATTCTTGGATTTCCCTCTATTTATAATCTCTTCTTTCTTCGAGCCAAAGGGGAATACTTGGAGCCAAAGGGCCAAAGGATCACCATATGGATAGAAACTTGCTCCCTACTCAACACAAACTTGCTCCACACTCAATAGTATTCACCAACTCATCAAGCTTCTCATGCTCTAGCTCATCATGCATCCCATGCACTAGACTTCTACAGCAGTAAGCTTTCCATGCACCAGACTTCTACAACATCAAGCTTTCCATGCGTTAAGCTTCTAACTCATCAAATAATCTCCAAATTGCGCCCGATTTGCATCAATTTCTCAAAATTGCATCAATTTCTCCTTTTGGGACTAAGAATTCTGAAATCAATAAATTAATGCAATTAAGTACCAAATTAAGCATGGAATAAGCTCAAATTTAGGGCTAAAAAGATAGCACTATTTCATGCTATCATACAGGGATAAGGCTAGGTACCTTATCCTGGTTACACTATCTGATACGACCCGCTTTGTATTCGATACAGACGGATTGATCCAAGGCGTCCATGTAGGAGACATGTGAGCAAGGGTATTCTATTCAATGAGTTTGCATAAGACCGTACAACGAAATAGAAAACCACTAGATGTAACTGATAAGGGTAAAAAATATACCTATTTTACCCTTATATTTAGCTCATTTCTTTGTAAGATATTGCATGTTTAGATCAATTTTACTGTTCCCGAGCTCAAAATATGTTAAAGTTGATAAGTTAGGGTGTTGAGATTCACTTTTGTCAAATTATGCTCAATTGTGCTTAAAAAGACATGATTTTAAGAGAATTTGACTTAGTTTGTTACTGTGCAGGAAAACAAAGGAAAGAGAAAATGAAATGCGACTGCATTTCTGGAAAAACCGAGACCGTTCCGAGTCATCCGCGGGTTGTTGTTGACAAGTCTTCTTCGCACCTAACCGGTTGTTTTGACCCTGAAACTGACTAGGCTACCTTCCAGCACCTATTTCGCAGCTCCTCAACCATCTCCAACACTATATAAGCTCAAGATTCAAAGTCCAATTGAAGCAGAACTCATTTGGAAGAAGAGGGTGGTGACAGAACCCTAGTTGACACATACGAGTAGGGATGCCCGAGGTCCTTCTTAGATGACTAAATTCTAACCTTAGTTAGACATCAAACCTTAGGGTTTGTAGGAATTTTCACCCATTCCCACTTGTAAAAGCGAAAGAGTGGAGAGTCTAAGCGAACTCTAGAAGGATTGAGTAAATAGAAAACCCATAATATTTAGCTATCTCCTTTATTCCCAGCTTTTGATACTTTTCATTTATCTGTATGCTTTACATTCTTAGTTCAATGAAAATGTATTCATTTTCACTTTATCTCACCATGAGTAGCTAAATTCCGTTGAGGGGTTCAATATGGTGAATTCCCTTATGGTTCAATAGCTTGAAAGTGTTTTATTTGCTTAAGTTTTGTTCAATGCATGTCATTCTTTATTGAATATCATTCTGATCTTGTTGAGTTTAACTTGATCACTTAGAATTTGCATGTTATGTGAGTTTGATCTTGAAAGGGCCAGACAATATCGGTTCGCATAAAGGTGATATAGGAGAAAAAGCTCGAAAGAGATTGTTCGGAGGTATAGGGCAAGCTGCCTAAGGCACCTTATATCGACTATAGGGTTATAGGTTGCATTCGTGAATTATCTATGTCGGAGTCGAGTCACAGAAATGTGCATAACGGTACTCGCTTAGCCTTCTAACGGTTCTTGGGAGCAAGGCCAAATAGAAGTTAAATCTGACCCAATGCATTGAATAGGCTTAAGTTAAATACTACATGATTATGGTTATTGCCTTAGGGATGAATCCATGTTGAACACCTCGTTTTATTTTTATTGTTATTCTTTTATTCATTTGCTTGTTTTATTTATCTTTTATAAAAAACCAATCATCAAACTTATTTCTTTGGTAACCTATTTTTAAGCAATCAAGTTGCGCAGTTTCTTCTTCAAATCTGAATTTCCAGTTAGTCCTCGTGGGATCGATACCCTTGGAATACTTCTAAGGTTTTTTTTATTACTACGTGCGACAATGTATACTTGTACTAGGGTTGGCTGAGTTTATTTTTATTATCTCACATCTATTCATTCAGCTAACGACGCACCAGTAACTCCGTTAACTAGTTAGGTTACTGTTTCAATAGGATGACTTAGGTAACTCAGTCTTAATCTTGAGTGTGTCGTCATGAACTCCTTCTCATGAGAGATTGCCCTTTCATTAGTATGAGTGAGAGTGGCCTGCACGCCGGCTCAATAAGTCTACCTTCTTAGGGACGAGACCGAGTGGGGGGCTGGGGACATGGCAACACAATATGGAATTTACTCCTTCCCACTTCTAGGAGAAGTAGATGAGTGTTCCCTTAAGTGGTGACTTTGGGTCTTGAACAAAGGGATCCCACGTGAGAGGGACTTTCTGTTTACTAGTTGGACCATAAACAGGTTGTTCATTAGAGGAGCACTGGTACTTCCGGAGACAAATGTAACATAGGGGTAAAACGGTAATTTGACCCAATTGTAGTTATGAACACTCGTGAAGGATTGACTTACTGGTATTGGTCAATATCCGTGAACACAGAAACATTCTACAGTGAGAAGAGTGCAGTTGTGGATATTTAGTGGAGTGACCCACACTTAATGAATATTGGTTAACTCGATTAATGAGTTTAGTCAGCTAACCTCATATCATTGGAGCTTCTGATCTGTAGGTCCATTAGGTCCCCCTTCTAGCTCATAAAGAGTAATTGGGAACAATTTATCTTGAAAGAATTTGAATAGTTCAAATTTACCTTGGGAATCAAGTTAATCGTATGAGATCCAATTAGTATAATGTATGGTGATACATTATAATATAAAGTTTAGTTTGTGATTAAACTTTATTAAATTGAGAGAATACTATATTTGAAAGAGTTCATTAAATATGTGATATTTGATATGTGAATAAATTAATTAATTATTCAATTGAGTCTAATTGAATGTGATTTAATTAAACTATAATATATGAGAAAAATATTAAAATATGATTCTAATATGTAATTAATTAAATATGGTTGATATTTAATGAATTATAAAATTAATAAATTTTTAATTAATTAATTGTTCAATGTTAATTTAGTTAAATGTAATTTAATTAAATTAATAACTATAGATTAATTTTAATGTGAATTGGATTCATATTAAAACTATTGGTTATAAATGAGATGCACATTTGAATATGATTCAAATGTTCGATTAATTAAATATGTGATATTTAATTGATCAAATAATTAATTAATTGTGTGGTTTAGTTAAGTTACTTAAATTCGATTTAATTAATTTTAATTAACACTATATATTATGTGAGGGAAATGCATTTAATTTGATTTAAATGCACATAAGTTTATTTAATTAATCATTAATTAATCATTAATTAATTAACATATAATTAATTAAATTAAATCTGTTTTATTTAATTAATTGAATTTGAAATTAAAAAAAATTATCTCCATCACTCATATCAAAGATCTCACACATGAGGTGTTGAATGAGAGAGCCCTCATTCTCACGTTTTTCTCTGGAACAGAATCAAAAGTTCTCACACACTCTCATTTTCTCTCAAAGAAAAATACAGAGAGTGATTTTTTTCCTCTCTGTCATTCCCATTCAAGAAGTCCCACCACTTCGTTCTTGATCTCAGAGAATAGTAGGGTAGCCTCGTGGTGGTGTGTGTGGTTGATGATCGTTCAAGAAAGCGTACTTGAGTTCAGAGACATCAACGACGGTTTGCTACTTATTTGTTGGGTTTATGTCCTAAAACTCAAAGTTTGTAATCCTTTTGCAATAAAGATGTTATTTAGTGAATTGTTTGTTTTCATACTCCAAATCCAATAAAAAACATCCGTGGTTATAATATGAAAGACTTGAACTATATCGTGGATATGGACAGGGATTAAGTTCTAGTATATAACCTAAATGGTCAATAGTATAGGGATAAGACTGGGTACCTTATCCTGGTAACACTATGGATGCGACCTACTTTGCGAACAAGGCAAACGACGTGATCCTGGATCATTCATGTCACATGCGGGTAGAGGCATCTTGTGTAAAAGATGTTTACACAAGACCGAACCGAGAAATAAGTCACTCTTACTTTCTAACGTCGTTTACTATTAAGATTGACTATTTCATGTGATGACCTAGGTAACTCGATCTTAATTCTGAGCTTACTGTGAACTCCTGTTTGTTTGGGATTATCCTTTGATCTGCATGGGTGAGAGTGGCCAAACAACACCGCTCAATAAGCCTACCATTTTGGAGATAAGACTGGATGAATAGCTGGGGACATAGTATTGCAAGATGGAATTCACTCCTACCCGAATCAGGGATAGTAGAAAGGTTGTTCCCCTAAGTGCTGACTCCGACGCTTGAACAAGGGGCCCCACCCTCTCATGGCCCGAGAGAGACTCTGTTTAGTGGTTGGACCATAAAAAAATTGTTCATTAGAGGACCAGTGGACTTAAGGAATCAAGATGTGCTGTAGGGGTAAAACGGAGCTTTGACCTAGCTATAGTTACAAACGACCAGTGAAGGATTGACTTAGTAATCATGGTTATATCGAGTGGACGAAAATATATCTACAGTGAGGTGAGTTCAACTACTAGGCTATAGTGGAGTGACCCGGTAGTTAACAGATGTTGGTTAACTGGATTAAAGGGGTTTAGCCAGTTAAACCTCGAACCATTGGAGCCCATGATCTGTAGGTCCATTAGGTTCCCTTGCTAACTTGAGAATAAACTTTGGAATAATATGATGGAAGGAATTAGATTACATTCAAATTCTGTTTAGGGAAATGGTTCATCATATTAGATATTACCGACACGTTGGATTTTGGTTAAACCAAACTATGAGAGATTTAATATATTTAAATATCATTTAAATATCGAGCACATGAATAGGATTCATGGTTGAAAAATTACATTTAGAAAATGTTCGGGATTGGTAGCAAAATATTAATTTAATATTAGATATTAAATTAATTATATACTTAATTATTTTAAATTATTTTTGAATTAATTGAAAATTGAAAATTGAAAATTGGATTTTAATTTTCAGATTATTAATCATGCAAATTAAATAAACTAAAATTAAATTTAATTTGAATTAAGAAAATTCAAATTAAATTTGAATTTTAGGAGGTGGAGTGCATGGTGACTAAACCCATGCACTCCATCTCATTAAACCACCAAATTATCCACTTAATCTTGGGTAATTTGGTGTCAAATTTTGGTGCATCTTCTCAGCTTTAGTTCCTCTATAAATGGAGGTGAAATTGCTGAACAAATGACGCTTGAATCCATAGAGCTATGCTGCCAAAATCTCTCCAAAACTCAAGAACTTAAACCTCTCTTGAAGCTTGAATTTCAAGCTCTTTCCCTTCTCAAATTCCATCACTAGAGGATCCCACAATCCGTTCCAAAGGCTTGAGAATAGCAAGAGAGATCAAGTGGTGGTTCGTGACAATTTGGTGAAGAAAAACAAGCAACCAATTCATCCAATTTGAAGAACAAAGAGGTTGGTACTCACTGCCTTTGTTTTTCTTCATATGAACAGCATGCTTTGTATGATCAAATTGAAGTTATTATGTGCCTAAGATCCAAAATTACTTCCGCATGTTAGATATTAACACCTTCATCATTCCCTTTAGATTTAGATCTAAATAAAATTATATGCTTACCCTATTGTATGATTTAGAATAGATTTGAATCGTTGCCAATGTATCGATATTTTGTGATAATGAAATTAAACTATGAATGGTCCAGTTGCGCTTCCGCTTTATGGAATTAGGAATTCAAATCCTTCACAATTAGCCTACTGATAACTCTCCAAAAGGGAGTTATTTAGGCCTTGTTTCTATAGTGTTTTGTGTGTCTTTTGTGCCTAATAGGATTGCTTTTAGATGAATATTATATGTTTTAACCCATTTAGAAGAATGGATGCTTTGGAAGATATTTTGTTCAGAAAATAATGCTGAGTGACTTGAGGGAGCAAAATCTATGATCCAGCAAAGCGAGCAAAACTGCCACGTAAGCTGCACGTGATTCATTAAATGAGGTGGCGTTAACTGAATTAATCTCGAATCTAGGAAGCTTGGAGAGCCCTCCACGTATAAAATTTGACCTAATTAGGGTTGACTCCACTCTATAAAAGGAAGTAGTCGTCCCAAGTCAAAAAAATTCCAAATTCGAGAGAGGAAAGTCTCATTCCATTCGTGGAGGCTTACTTTCCATCTTTGGAAGCCGAATAGAGGAGGAATGATTGCAGACCTCAAGAAGACCATCAACTACAGATTTCTTCAAGGGAATTAATCTTTTCTTGTAAATTTCTTGTAGTTATGGATTCACATACTCAGATTGTAGCGTGTGTTATTTTGTACTCCATGAACTAAATTTACTTAGGTGTTTGTTAGGATCTATGTAATTGTCGTGCTTCATTCTCTATGCAATATATGTTGATTTGAGCATCTTGATTATTTGTTGTGTCTATTCTATTTTGTGCTCGCCTGGTCAGCTGGTATGAATATCACCTCTTAGTTTTAGGGATGATTTGAGAGGTGTGTGGCATTTAATCACACTAGACCATTATGTGTTGGTGGACGCCAGTGACTAAGTTAGGGATAACCAGATTCCTAGTGCTTGATCGGTAGCACGTCATTGGAGTTGAAACACATTCCAAAAAATCTAGAGTTCCGGAAGGATCTTGCTGATAAGACTGCAAGAGAATTGCCTAATCAATATTATTGCTATAGACAGAAATCCTGACTAACGCCTGTTTCCAATCTGTTTGTTGTATCCGTTTACTTTCTGCTCTGTTATTTCTTTTGCTTCAGCATTTTATCAAAATCAAACATTTTAACAACCTTGAAACCATTAAAAAGTTACACAAGATAGGTAGAGTGGGAGCTATTCAAAACCTCGTGGCACAATCTTCTAGAGCTTATTTTTACTATATTTTTTACCACACTCTAGAAGGCAACACCTACCCACCATTTATTTTCCTGCTTTTACTTTTCTTGCAATTTGATTTTTAGCACTTTATCTTCCTTACTTTTAATCTATCCAAATCCAAACCCCCCTATCAGTCTTGTCTTTGCAATAAACCTGATTTAGATGAATTAACAATCGTGCTCCCTGTGTTCGACCCCGACCACTACTGCTACAAGTTAGCTTTAGGGGTGGCGATTATAAATTTATTTGACACGGACATTGGAGAATTCGACACCCTCCGAACGGTCCCATCAAATTGGCGTCGTTGTCAGGGAGCCAAGCGTAATTTGTCTTTCTTGGGTTTGTTGTGATATTTTCTTTTATTTTTATTTTTTATTTTGAGTCGGTCTTTATGACTTATTATTTTCAAAGTCGGTATCGTGACCCCTCGAATATGTCTCTCGAAGAGTTAGTTGATTCAATTGCTAATTTTCAGTGGCATGAGACAGTAGAGGAGTCACCGTATTATTATTACGAGCCTCTTAGTTCAGGTAAATCTCTTGAAAATTTAATTATTGAAAATATTGATAATTCTTTTTAGTTTCAGCAGGAGGTTAGAGCTTCATTGCAGAGCATGTTTGACCAAGCTGCGCAGTTGGCATTCAGAATAACTAAGCTGAAAAAGAGCTACGAGTATCAAGAGCGTCAGTGCCAAGAGATCACCGAGCTAGAAGGAGTATTTCTCGTGGACGGTGATGCTGAGTTTGATTTTTAATTGTCATGTCAAGCTCAAATTTGTGAGATTGAAGAAGAATCTGAGGCCAAAAGTGAGAAGTTCAAGGTGATAGAGTTTTAGGCTGACGGGTCTGAGTCTGTTCTATCTTTTGGTTTTTCTTTATTTGATTCGACTTCCTATATATCTCACGAGTCTGTGTATCTACTCCTTGAGTCTTTTCCTTTTGATTTCTCTTATTTCTTTCCTTATATTAAAAAAATCAAAAATGTTAATGGATCTTTTGTGTCCCATGAGATATGGGCGAGCCTGCTTCTGTTCGCAGGTTTTGTAGATTCTAGAAAGAATGGCCTGAAGAAATATGATAATTTTTATGTTCCCTAACAGGAAGATGCAGAATCCCATCGAGCATGGCAATGTTAAAAACTTGCACCCCAATAATTTCTATCCCTTCTCATTTTCTTTAGTTGTTTACTTTTTAGTTTTTCCTTATGTTTGTTTGCTTTCGTTTTGTTTTGTAGGAGTTTATGACCTAAGCCTGTGGAAGAGCATTCTTTTGAGGTGTTGTGGACCGTTCCCTTCCAACCATTGTGCCAAAATTCAGGGGAGGTTTTTCGTTCCCTTCATTTTGTACTCTGGTTTTTGCATGTTTAGTATTACATTGAGGATAATGTAAGAATTAGGTTGGGGATGGGGTATGCTTTGCTTTCTGTCGTTTGGGCCAATTGTATGCTTTTATTGTTTGACTTGAATGATGGATGCTTTTCAGTATTTTTTGTCGTGATAATGATTCCTAAGGTTAGCTTTTGCATCAATTAATTTTCTTTCGATGAGTTGTAATCGTGAGTGTCCCAAAAGGGAGCCTTTTTAAAATTTTTATGGGAAATATCTTGCATTGGTTGAGTTTCTTTCTTGGTTTAGAATAGGAGTCAAATGCTTAGGAGAGATTTATTAGGCTTATATTTCTGTTGTCACCCCGATAGGTATAGGGATGAGTTAAAGAATAAAAAGTTTTTTTTTGCAAATTAGCATGTGAACCTCACCTAGGAAAAAGAAAAATGAATAGCTAATCGCATCTAGATCATTGGATTCAGATTATCCTTTGATTTCTATTTAGATTGGTTGAGTTTTCTGAAGTTTATTGCACTGTTCTTGCTATCTTTTCATTAAGGTTTGCATGTTATTGGTGCGTCGTCAGCTGAATGGATGGAATGTGAGATAAGATGAATAATAATAATAAAGAATAATTCAGCTAACACTTAGTGCAAGTATACACTGTCGCACGTAGTAATAAAAAACCTTAGAAGTACTCCAAAGGTATCGATCCCACGAAGACTAAATTGGAAATTCAGATTTGATGAAGAAACTGCTCAACTGATTGCTTTTGAAAAAGGTAACCAAAGAAAATAAGTTGATTGATTGGGTTTTTGAAAAGATAAATAAAATAAGCAAATAAAGAATAAAGAATAACAATAAGAAACAAGGAGGTATTCAACATGGATTCATCCCTAAGGCAATAACCATAATCATGCAATATTTAACTTAAGCCTATTCAATGCATTGGGTCAGATTTAACTCCTATTTGGCCCTTGCTCCTAAGAACTGTTAGAAGGCTAAGCGAGTATCGTTATGCACATTTCTGTGACTCAACTCCGACATAGATAATTCACGAATGCAACCTATAACCCTATAGCCGATATAGGGTGCCTTAGGCAGCTTGCCCTATATCGTTTGTCCCTTTCGAGATCAAACTCACATATCATGCGAAGTCTAAGTGATCAAGTTAAACTCAACAAGATTAGAGTGATAATCAATAAATAATGACATGCATTGAACACAACTTAAGTAAACAAAACACTTTCAAGCTATTAAACCATAAGGGAATTCACCATATTGAACCCCTCGACGGGATTTAGCTACTCATGGTGGGATAAAAAGCAAATGAATACATTTTCATTGTATAAGAATGTAAAGAATACAAAATAATGAAAAGTAATCACAAGCTGGAAATAAAGGAGATAGCTAAATATTATGGGTTTTTCTATTTACTCAATCCTTCTAGAGTTCGCTAAGACACTCCACTTTCTCGCTTTTACAAGTGGGAATGGGTGAAACTCTCTATAAACCACAAGGTTTGATGTCTAACTGAGGTTAGAATTTAGTCATCTAAGAATGACCTCGTGCATTCCTACTCGTAGGCGTCGAGCAAGGGTTCTGTCACCACCATTTTCTTCCAATGAGTTCTGCTTGAATTTGACTTCGAATCTTGAGCTTATATAGTGTAGAAAGTGGTTAAGGAGCTGCGAAATAGGTGCTGGAAGGTTGCCCAGTTAGTTTAGGGGTCAAAACAGCCAATTAGGTGCGAAGAAGACTCGTCAACAATGACCCGCGGATGACTCGGAACGACTTCAATTTTTCCAGAAATGCGGTCGCATTTCATTTTTTCCTTCCCAGAAATCACATTTCTGGGGAATTCCAACTTTTCCTCTGTTTTTCTACACAACCACAAACCAAGTCAAATTCTCTTAAAAACAAGTCTTTTTAAGCACAAATGAGTCAAATTTGACAAAAGTGAATCTCAACACCCTAACTTATCAAATTAAGCATATTTTGAGCTCGAGAACAGTAAATTGATCACAACATACAACATTTAACCAAGAAATGAGCTAAATATAAGGGCAAAATAGGTATATTTTTTACCCTTATCAGTTATCCCGTTTAAACCAATACATGAGGCTAGTCTATTAGGATTGACGACCCTATGTGATTACCGCTTGTGTATTCAATCAGTTACTTTTAGATAGCCACTAGGTTGAGGCAAGCCACTCTCTACGCGAGACGACCCTTGTTAGGCCTAGGATGCATGTTAAAGGTTGTAGGAATTAGATTCGAATTGTATTTGAATTTAGTCAATACAATTCCGGACCCACGATCCCATAGCGGCTAGTTTAAATAGGTGATTGTGAAATAGCTTAATCTAAACTAGTTAGATATAATTTAGTGACTGTTGTGAGGTCTCGGATGGTTGCTATTTTATGTATGAGGGGTGGCGAGTGATAAATAATTAAATTAATTAATCTTGTTAATTGGAGAATTCACGGTTAGCAAGTTAATTAGCACAGGTTAGTGTAGGGGGGTCCTCTGAGTAACCAAGAAGCCGATCATACTAATGTAATCAGCATAGAATAATTATTAGAGAAAACTAGGAAGCCAAATGAAATAGAGTCAAACATAAGAAATCCCAATCCAGAGATCCCTTTCATGTTATTGATTTTCGTCTTATTTCTGATCTACATGATTTATTTTGCCTCTTTTAAATTCAGCATTTATTTATTTTCGCTTGTCATTCTTTCCAAAAATCCCCCTGTTTTCAAAAGCACAAAATTCTGCTCTTACTAGGTCTCCTTCCCTGTGTTCGACCTCGACCACTATTTCTACAAAATAGTTGTAGTGCCGTGGATTATAAATTTATTTAACCAAAAGGAGCCTCGACAACTCCGGCTCGTCAAGCTCCTATCACTAAGAAGGGCAAGAAGAAAGCTGCAGATGAGGGAAAATGTTTCCACTGCAGAGAGGACGGTCACTGGAAAAGAAACTGTCTCAAATATCTTGTCGAAAAGAAAGCAAAAAAGGCTGAAGCTGCCAAACAAGATAAATATGATTTGATAATTATTGAAACATGTTTAGTAGAGCAAGATAACTCTACCCAGATATTAAATACAGGTGCAACAAACCATGTATGCTCTTCTTTACAGGAAATAAGTTCCTGGAAGGTACTTGAAGAAGGCGAGGTGACACTCAGGGTAGGAACGAGACATGCCGTCTCGGCCAAGGCAGTGTGAGCTCTATAGTTGTTGTTTAGAGATAGTTTCATTTTGCTAGAAAATGTTTTGTATGTTCCTACTATAAAAAAGGAACTTAGTTTCTATCTCTTGCTTAATGGAACAAATGTATAAAGTTTCTTTTGAAGTTAATGAAGCGTTTATTAGCAAAAGAGGATTTCAAATTTGTTCTACTAAACTTGAAAACAACTTGTACATGTTAAGACCAAATCAAACTAAAGTTGTTTTTAATACAGAGATTTTTAAAATAGCCAAGACCAAAAAAAAAAAGACAAAAAGTTTCTCACGATACCTTTCTTTGGCATCTAAGACTAGGACACATAAATCGAAATCGAATAGAAAGATTGGTTAAAAGTGGACTTCTAAATAAGTTAGAAGATGACTCATTACCACCATGTGAGTCTTGTCTAGAAGGCAAAACGACCAAATGACCTTTCTCTGGAAAAGGTTATAGAACCAAAGAAACCTTGGAACTTGTGGACTCGGATCTTTGTGGTCCTATGAATATCAAAGCACGATGAGGGTATGCATATTTCATCAGTTTTATTGATGACTATTCTAAGTATGGGTATCTTTACCTAATGCACCGCAAGTCTGAAGCCCTTAGAAAATTCAAGGAATATAAAGCTGAGGTTGAGAATGTTCATAGCCGATTTACCGCAAGCGCACGGGTCGTCACAAGTAATATAAAACGATAGGTAATACCGAGTATCGAATCCACAGTGAGGCGAAGCGAAAATTTAAGCAAAGCAAAAATCTCTTGAGCACTAAAAATAATTGGAAGAAATAATATTTAGGGAACAATTCATGCAATTAAAAAGGATTCAAAGATTTAAGCAATTAAAGAAAATAATTTGATCAATCGAACAAAAATAAAATATGGAGAAAGAGTTTTCTTTAAATGGGAACAAGGGTCTTGAAAATCAATTATTAGCTAAACATTTATTATAATTATCCTATCTCGTTGCCCAACTAATTATAATCCTAGAATCTCCGTTAATCACAAAGGTTCTCCTGTCGGTTTCCCCTAATTGTAATTAATTCATTTTAACAACCTAAGTGTCCTTAGCGCCATTAAAAATCATTAATTATTACGCTCTGATTCATTTTAGGAATCTAAGTTTAATAAACTAATCCCAGTGTCACGACGGGCAATTAAACTAGTTGCATGGATTACGATCTATCCTAATTTCTCTTCGTCGAGTTTCCATTGAGAATCAGATCAATACACAATTGGCCAGATTGCATAAAGCATTAAGCACATCCATACAAATAATTAGGAAAAACGACAAAAGACAGGTAATTATAATAACATTTTGATTATAATTTCATTTCAAGACCCCAAATTGGGGTTTAGCTACACATAGCTAAAATATCCACAAAATTTACACTGGAAAGGATAATTAAGAGCATAATAAAAGGAAAGGAATTAACCGTCGAAAAACCCATTCGCTGACACTCGGAGTCCCGCCGAACACTCCTAGAGCCTCCTAGGATGCTCCCAAAAATTCCCCAAAATTTTTCCACTAAAGAAATCTCTCAAAAAGGCTAGAAAGCCTTGAGAGAGGCTCCAAAGGAGCTAAAGAAAGGAAAGAAAGAATGGAGGGAATGGTGATTGATTGATGGTGAAATGAGGCACCAAGGGGCGCCTTTTATAGGCCTGGACTGGGGGTAGCGTCGCGACGCTGATTGGCACAGTGTCGCGACGCTGTGACGCAATCAGCTTGGCGCCCAAAAAATATACAGCGTCTCGACGCTGTGCCATTTTCCAGATTTTCCAGCTGCGGTTTGGGCTTCTTTTTTTTTTTTTTTTGCCTTCTCTTCATTTCTTTTGCGCCTTTTTCTCATGATTGATCTCTTTGACTACCCTTTTGGTCCAAGCTTGGAATTTGGGCTTGATTGGCTTCATTATGGGAATTTTTCCTAAAAAAAATCCACAACTTTGCTCCTAAAGACCAAATAACAAAATACATTAAATATTTTCAATAAAAACACAATTAAAGCACAAAAAAGCCTAATAAATTGGGACTAAAATAGCGACATTTCTGCTCTCTATCACACCCCCAAACTTAAGCTTTTGCTAGTCCCGAGCAAAATAAATTCTACAGATGCATGAAATAGAATCGCTCAAGCCTCCATTATTTTGGAATTCTTAAGATAAAATGGAAAACATGCAAGTGGAATAAGCAAGCACCGCATACTCATGAAGAAATCTTAAACTACTTTGAACTTAAGATTAATGAATAGCATGCTCAAGACTTATCTATTGATTCTTTTACTAACCTAGATTAGTCTTATGGGTTTCTCCATTTGTTTTCCCCCTACACTGGCTAAGAGCCCCTAGTAGGTCGGAGTCCTTCTATCATGCAAAAAAAAGAAACTAGGGCGCCTGTCATTTTCTTTTTCATGGGGGAGCAAAACTCACAAATATTTTTCACTTTCTTTTTCTTTTTCTTTTGCTACTCCCCCAAACTTGCATTTTGATATCTAATGGTACTAGATTTCACACTGCGGTGCAGGGACTCTTAACCTGAATTTTATTCTCTAGTTGGCCTAACTGATCACACCGCAGGTAGCTCTTTTTACCCCAAGGCTTTTTTTTCTCTTTTGTGCAAGCAAAAATTTTCTTTTTCAACAGATTTTTCTTTTCTCTCAATTTCTTTTGTTGCTTTCGCTTTTCTCTCAGCAGGCATAACATTTTTTTTTTCTACCTAGCTCTTTAGAACAATCAAGCATGAACTTCCTAATATTAGAAACTAAGCCTATCAGGGTGACAACTAACTTTAAAAATCATAATAAGAATCTAGATTTTCAAAGACATCATTAGATAAGACTATTGCATGTTTTAGACATCAAAACTAAGTATATAAAAAAATTAAAATTTCACAATTTATGTCGTGCTCCCAGATTCCACAACATATAAACCATTTTCTCCCAAAACTTCTAAAATCACATCCTTGGCTATCATGGCTATCTATTCATGCATAAAACAGAATTTAAATATGTTCAACACAGAGAAAGTCTCCCCCAAAACTTAAACTAAACATTGTCCCCAATGTTTTAAAAATAGTAAAGCATAAAGAGGGATACTGAGACTTCCCTGAGCTAGGAGCGCTTCATCTTCTTCCTTTGGATCCAGAAAAATGGGATTTTTGGAATTTTGGGATTTGCTAAAGTGATCCTGGAAAAAAAAAATTGGATCACGAAGCAAAGAAAGTTATTTACCCAACTACCTAAACTTTAATCCTTGGGTTGCCTCCCAAGCAACGCTTTCTTTAACATCTTTAGCTAGACGAGGCTCGACACGCTTACGGAGGCTCGAAATAAAAATTTCATCGTCCTCTAGGCCCTGCAAAAAATCACGCACCGAATTACACACTGCAAACAGGGGAGAAAAAAACTTTCCCATGGCCCATCTTCACTAAAGAGATTGTTATAATAACATTCCAGAAAATAAGTAGCAGCATCAAATCTCTTTTCTAAATCTCTATTCACAAAGCAATTGTTAACAGAGTCATCAAGCGTTATGATATCAATCGGTCTAGGATCTAAAGGTGGCCTATCAATCATGCCAGTCCATTCATCAGATTCAATATCTACATTCACAGAAGATTCCTCAGACTCAGAATTAAAAAATGATTCAACTAGGCTATCATATGACTCACTATCAGAAGAATTAAAGAATTCAAGTATTTCTGGATCAGACTCTATACTATGCACAAATTCGAGTTCCTCTGGGTCAGATTCTATGTTATCTACATCATCAGGACACGAATCAAAAGTATTAACATTTTAAGAGTTCATGTATTCAGGAATATCAAGATCAGACTCGATAGATTCAGTGTTATCCTGATAAAACTCAAAATTATCTATCAAGTAATCTTTTTTATGCAATTCATGCTCATACTCAATGTCGGGCAAATCAATATCATCATCAAAATCATCAATTTCAGGTAAATTCAATTCATTCTCAAAAGAAGGTAAATCATCAACTGCAGATTTTTCATTCTCACAGGCAGGCAAGTCTAATTCATTTTCAAAGTCAGACAATTCTAAATCATTCTCAAACAGAGGGTCACCTAAATATGCATTGTGATCAAAATCCCCATCATCCATAAGCACTTCTCCTAAGCCTAGGCCAAGATTATACTCTACCTCTTCATCATCATCAGTCAAGTACTCAGGACCAATAGAAAAACATGTATGCAAACTACATACAGACTCATCTTGGCCAAAAATACTAAACACGACTTTTTCATCATCAATGTTCAAGGTAAGCTTACCTGTATGCACACTAATCTCAGCCTTACTAGTCGCTAAGAAGGGTCCGCCTAGAATAATGGGCACCTCTCTGTCCTCCTGCATGTCCAGTACCACAAAGTCTACAGGGAAGATAAATTTATTGACCTTCACTAGTACGTCCTCCACAACACCCATCGGGTGGGTAATCGATCTATCAGCAAGCTGGAGAGTGACGTCGGTGTCCTTCATTTCTGTTAAACCAATCTTCCTGTAACAGAATAGGACATTAAATTTATACTAGCACCTAAATCACATAAGGCCCTATTGAAAGATACTTCTCCTATGGTGCAGGGAACAGTAAAACTCCCTGGGTCTTTTTGTTTAGAAGGCATCTTTCCAGAAACGATGGTTACTACTTTCAGACAATTTAAAAACTTCTTTTTTCAAACTTTTCTTCCTAGAAAGCATCTCTTTCATGAATTTCCCATAATTAGGCATGTTATACAAAGCATCTACTAAGGGAATATTCACAGACAATTTCTTAAACATTTCTAGGAATTTCAGAAATTGCTCATCTAATTTAACATTTTTAAAGCGTTGAGGAAAAGGTAACTCCCTGTAGTCAAAGGTTGGACATTCGCCCCTCCGCTTGGGCGGGGTAATGTGGGAGCCTTTATCATGATGGTTGCATGGAACCACTTCTTCCTCGTTCAGTTTCTCTTTATGCCTGTCATCCTGCTTTTTGTCTTCTTTTCTTCCTGCAAAATTGTTAGAAAAATCATAATTCAAATTAATAGAGTTAGGAGGATGTTGGGACCTTTCAGAGGACGCTTTTTGTGCCTCAGCCCTTTCATCTTCATCCTTGCTCTTTTCTTCTTCCTTTTTCTTCTCTGAATTGTTCTCCAGCTTCCTACCACTTCTTAGTGTCACCATCTTGCACTGCTCTCTTGGGTTAGGTTTAGTGTCACTTGGAAATTTTCCCTTCTGAAGGGCATTCACCGCTGAAGCGATCTGTCCTATTTGAACTTCCATATTTTTCATAGCTGTGTCGTGGTTATTAACTGTCGTCTGGAGATTCACGTTCAACACTCTTTGTTCTTTAATAAACAGAGCCACCATCTCCTCTAGGTTACTCTTCTTTTTAGGCGCACTGGATGATGCAAAACCTGGCGGTGGCTGCAAAACATTCTTCGTATTCGAGTATGAGAAGTTCTCGTGATTGCGCAGACTGGGGTGGAAGAAGTTTGGTACTCCTTGAGTAAATGGTCTGTTTCCCACGTACTGGACTTCTTCCACATCTTGACCTTCCTTCTTTGAATAACCTTCAGATAAGGTGGAAATGGATTTGACCATCTCCGATGAAGTTAGCTTGTTCAACGCATTGGTCAGAGATGCCATATGTGCCTTCAACGAACTCGACTCATCCAATTCATAAATTTCAGCCTTCTTTGAAATTGCTCCCCTCTCGATCGGCCACTAATAACTGGTTGCCGTCATTTCCTCCAACAGATCTTTGGCTTCTGTCACTGTTTTGGAAAGAAAACTTCCTCATGCTGATGTGTCTAGGACTGTCTTGGTGGAGGGATTCAATCCATTGTAAAACAACTGCACCTGGAGCCAATCAGGATATCCATGTTTGGGGCACTGCCTAAGCATTTCCTTATATCTCTCCCATGCCTCGTACAACTGCTCCTCATCAAGCTGCTTAAACGTTCCGATTTCAGTCCGAAGCTTGGTAGTCTTGGTAGGCGGGAAACATTTCGTCAGAAAAGCCTGGGCAAGCTCGTCCCATGTACTAATACTGCTCGTCTCAACTGATTCGAGCCAATCCTTTGCCTTGTCTTGTAGAGAAAACGGGAACAACCTTAATCTTATAGCATCACCGGAACTCCGTTCATTTTTACCGTCCCACATATTTCCAAGAATGATCGCAGATGTGAGTTTGGGTCTTTAGAAGGATGTCCCTTAAAAGAGTTATCGCGCGCCATCTGAATCAATCCTGTCTTTAACTCAAAATTGGTAGCTTGGATTGGGGCGTAAACAATTCCAGAATTCTCTGTGGGAAGAACTGGCTGTAGAAAGTCTCTGATTGCCTTGGGAGCATCATCTTGATGGGCCATTGCTTATGCTAATCTTTTCTCTCTACGAATGGTTCTAAGAGTCCTGTCAATTTCGAGATCTAGCGGAAACAAATTAACCACCTTGTTCCTTCGCATACAATACTCCCAATCAATAAAAAGAACCAAAAACATAAAACAATATTCACAAAATAATAAAAGAAAAATATTTACACCTAAATTACTATTTGTCCCTTTCTTTTCAATGTCAAGAAAAAATTGGTTTACTTAAAAATCAAGCCTCCCCGGCAACAACACCAAAAACTTATTCGTAGCCGATTTACCGCAAGCGCACGGGTCGTCACAAGTAATATAAAACGGTAGGTAATACCGAGTATCGAATCCACAGGGAGGCAAAGCGAAAATTTAAGCAAAGCAAAAATCTCTTCAACACTAAAAATAATTGGAAGAAATAATATTTAGGGAACAATTCATCTAGTTAAAAAGGATTCAAAGATTTAAGCAATTAAAGAAAATAATTTGATCAATCGAACAAAAATAAAATATGGAGAAAGAGTTTTCTTTAAATGGTAAGAGGGGTCTTGAAAATCAATTATTAGCTAAACATTTATTATAATTATCCTATCTCGTTGCCCAACTAATTATAATCCTAGAATATCCGTTAATCACATGGGTTCTCCTGTCGGTTTCCCCTAATTGTAATTAATTCATTTTAACAACCTAAGTGTCCTTAGGGCCATTAAAAATCATTAATTATTACGCTCTGATTCAATTAAGGAATCTAACTTTAATCAACTAATCCCGGTGTCACGACGGGTAATTAAACTAGTTGCATGGATTACGATCTTTCCTAATTTCTCTCCATCGAGTTTCCATTAAGAATCAGATCAATACACAATTGGCCAGATTGCATAAAGCATTAAGCACATCCATACAAATAATTAGGAAAAATGGCAAGAGACAGGTAATTATAACAACATTTTGACTATAATTTCATTTCAAGACCCCAAATTGGGGTTTAGCTACACATAGCTAAAATATCCACAAAATTTACACTGGAAAGCATAATTAAGAGCATAATAAAAGGAAAGGAATTGACCATCGAAAAACCCCTTCGCTGACGCTCGGAGTCCCATCGAACACTCCTTGAGCCTCCTAGGATGCTCCCCAAAATTCCCCAAAATTTTCCCAATAAAGAAATCTCTCAAAAAGGCTAGAAAGCCTTGAGAGAGGCTCCAAAGGAGCTAAAGAAAGGAAAGAAAGAATGGAGGGAATGTTGATTGATTGATGGTGAAATGAGGCACCAAGGGGCGCCTTTTATAGGCCTAGACAGGGGGTAGCGTCACGACGCTGATTGGCACAGCATCGCAACGCTGTGATGCAATCAGCTTGGCGCCCAAGAAATGGACAGCGTCGCGACGCTGTGCCATTTTCTAGATTTTCCAGCTACGGTTTGGGCTTCTTTTTTTTTGGACCTTCTCTTCATTTCTTTTGGGCCTTTTTCTCATGATTGATCTCTTTGACTCCCCTTTTGGTCCAAGCTTGGAATTTGGGCTTGATTGGCTTCATTATGGGCACTTTTTCCCCAAAAATCCACAACTTTGCTCCTAAAGATAAGGACTAGTGGATCAAAGTCATGAACCTTGAGATGGAGTCAATGTATTTCAACTCAGTCTGGGAACTTCCAGATCAATCGAATGAGGTAAAACCTATCCTTTTCAAGTGGAATTCCAAGAGAAAATGAGACCAAAATTGTAAGGTGCAAACCTTTAAAGCACAATTAGTGGCAAAGAGTTATACCCAATGAGAAGGGGTTGACTACGAAGAAACCTTCTCGCCGGTTGTCATGCTTAAATCAATTAGAATACTCCTTTCCTTTTCCGCACATTATGACTATGAGATTTGGCAAATGGATGTCAAGATAGCGTTTCTGAACGGTAATCTTGACGAGAGTATTTATATGGTCCAATCAGAAGGGTTCATAATCTAGGGTGGGGAGAAAAGGTTTGAAAGCTTAAGTGATCCATTTATGGGTTAAAGCAAGCCTCTAGATCCTGGAATATAAGATTTGACATTGCAATCAAGTCTTATTGTTTTGAACAGAATACTAACGAGCCTTGTGTATATAAAAGGATCATCAATTCTACTATAACTTTCTTGATCTTATACGTAGACGATATCCTACTCATTGGGAATGATGTAGGATTTCTGACTGACATTAAACAGTGGTTAGCGACTCAATTCCAAATGAAAGATTTGGGTGAAGCTCAGTTTGTTCTAGGGATTCAGATAATAAGGGATCGTAAGAACTATTGGGTTTTATGCCCTAAAACTCGTAGATAGTGAATGTAAACAAATTGTATATTTGTTTCGATAAAATGTTATTGAGTTCTACAATAAAGTGTTATTGTTAAGTATAGCACAATATGACCGAAATCCAATAAACTAAGATCCAAGGTTGTGTGTATGTAACCTTAACTAGTCTGTGGGTACCTTATCCTAGTGACACTATGTGATATGACCCACTTTGTATTTGATACAAATGCAATGACCCAATGCGTTCGTGTAGGGGACATGCATGTGGGGTATCCTATGCAATGAGTTTGCATAAGATCGGACTGCGAAATAGTAGCCCCTAGCTGTAACACCATTAACTAGTTAAGTTTCCATTTCATTAGGATGACCTAGGCAACTTAGTCTGAATCCTGAGTAGATTATGGCCTCATATTCACGAGTGATTGTCCTTTGATTTGTATGGGTGAGAGTGGCCAAAACGTCGACTCAATAAGCCTATCATTTTGGGAACAAGATCGAGTGAGGAGCTGGGAACATAATCACACGAGATGGAATTCACTCCTTCCTGACTTTGAGGAAGTAGATGAGTGTTCCCTTAAGTGGTGTCTCTGGGTCTTGAACAAAGGGTCCTACCCTCTCACTCGCTCGAGAGGGGTTTCTGTTTGGTGGTTGGACCACAAACAGGTTGTTCATTAGAGGACTGGTACTTAAGGAGTTAGAGGTAACTCAGGGGTAAAATGGTAATTTGACCTAGATGGAGATACGAACAATCATGAAGGACTAACTTGTTGTTATTGGTCTATGTCTGGGACACAAAATGATGGAACTTGTCGAAGGTCCGAGCCAAATAAATTTATAATTCAGGACACTATAAATATTTTGTAGAAATAGTGGTCGGGGTCGAACATAAGGAAGGGGATCTAGCAGATGCAGAAATTTTGTGTTTGTGCAACAGGGGGGTTTGAAAAAGTCGGATACAATAAAATAAAATTCTAAATGTAAAAGAAGCAGAATAAAGCATGTGATAGAGAGAAATAAGACAAAAATCAATATCAGAAAGGGATCGTTGGATTGGGATTTCTTATGCTCGAATGATATTTCACTTGGCTTCCGAGTTTTCTAAAAAATCATTTTATGCCGCTTTTATTAGTCTGGTTGGCTTCTTGGTTACTCGGAGGATCCCCTACACTAACCTGTGTTTAATTAACCCATTAACCTATAACCCTGTAATTAACATGATTAATTAAATTATCGTGATCGACCGACACCCCTCATGCATAAAGTAACAATGATCTGAAACCTCGCAATGACTACTAAATTATGTCTAACTAATCTAAAATAAGAAATCTGAAACCTTGCAATTACCTACTTAAACTAGCCGCTTTAGGCTCGTGGGTTTGAAATTGTAATAACTAAACATAAATTGAATTTAAATCTAATTAATACAACCTTTAGCATGCATCTTAGGCTTATCAAGGGTCGTCGCTCCGTAGAGATTGTCCTGCTTCAGCCTAGTGACTATCTAAAAATAACTAATTGAATGCACAAATAGAAATCTCCTAGGGTCGTCAATCCTAAGAAACTAATCTCATGCATTGGTTTAAACGAGATTACATGTAAAACTCAACAAAATACAGCAAGAACAGAATGTATAAACCCAAAAAACTCAGCCAAGATCAATATAATTCAATGCATAATCTCAATCCAACGATACAAACTAGTTTAGCTACTCATAAGCAAAGAAAAACTACAAATAAATACGAAAGAATGCATAAAATATGACCCAAAAGGGTCGACGCAGCAGTTGGAAAAAAAAATGAAACTAATCGAAAAAGGGCCAAAATTCTAACCTAAAAACAGACTAAACCGAAGCCTTATATTTATAAAAAACGTTGCACCGTCTCGACGTCTCGACGCCACGGACTTCGCATTCCGTGTTGAAATCGCGTCCGCATCGAGACGCTAGGGGCAACGTCTCGAAGCCATCTCCAATCCGAGCCTTGCTGTCTTTTTTCTCGGTTTTGTCTCGTTAATTCTCGGTACGGGGCTTCAACCTTCGATTCTTGGTGTCGTTCTTTAGGCCCGCTTTGATACATTTGGGTCTTTTCACCTCCTCGCCATCCAAGAACACCGAGATGGCTCCAAAACTCCACAATTGGCCCGAATTAACACCAATTTAGTGTGGTTGGTTCCCGACATCGCCTAAGCTAAAAATACCGGTAAGTAAAACAAATAAAACATAAAATTCCTCCAACAAGTTTAGATTAGAGGTAATAAAATAGGACTATTTTGGTCCTATCAAATACCCACAACCTAAATCTTGCTAGTCCTCGAGCAAGGCACACACAAACCAAAGAAAAAAAAGTTGTGCATATAATTGTAAAGTGACTTAATCCTCAAGGCCCAAACATTCGAAAAACTAAAGGAATCGAGAGACATTCGCAAGAGACACAAATGAGGAGACAAATCAAAAGTTTTCAAAGATAATCTTGCACAAGAAAGTTCTATCCCACCTAAAGAAGACTTTACTAGTCCGGGATTGGTTTACTAAACTCTCATCCTATCTCCCCTCTATACTGACACTAAGGTCTTGCTAAAAGACCTAAATGGAACAAACTAGGATGCTTCCTCTTTGCCTAGGTGCCTGAATAAGGAATTCTTTTTTCTTCTTCTTTTTCTTTTGCTTTTCTTTTTCTTTTTGCATTTCTTTCAGGTCGGGGCACTAGCTTTCACACTACAATGCAGGGACCCATAACCCGAGTTTAACCCTTGGTTGGCCTAACTCATCACACTATAGGTAGCTCCTTTTACCCCTAAGCGCTTAATACAATGCAAGCATGTTTTTTCTCAGAATAAAAACAAGAAAGACGAGCATATGATTTTTCTTTTGGGCTCGCGCTCACCAACTCATTTTTCCTCTCTTTTTTTTTTTAGCAGGCATATTTTCTTTTTCTCTCCTAGGCACGACTCCGCACACTATTTTGCAAAAAAAATTTAGACTTCCTCGCTAAACCTTACACCTATCGAGGTGACAACATGAATATAAGCTAAGTAACTCGCTCCTAAGCATTCAGGTCTTACTTTAAGGCAAGAAAGACACCCAACTTGTGCAAGACATATCCAAGAAAAGTTTTAAAAAGGCTCCTCTTTGGGTACTCATGGTCACAACTCATCGAAAGCTATAAAATTTTGAAAAAAATTGAGTCAATCCTAGGAAATCATTATCACTTAAACAAGTATATACATAACAGGCATGCAAGGCATTCATTAAGCACAAACGCTAGCCTGACGCTCAGATGCTCAAGGCCCAACAAAAATACAAAGTAGAATCCCCCACCCCAACCTAAAGTTTACATTGCCCTCAATGTAATTAATCATGCAAAGCAAGACAACACACAAGGAAAGAATAGAACTTCCCTGAATTTGATCTCATGGGTGGTGGATCACGTTTGCTTACAAACATAGGGGCTTGCTTTTGGTACCATCAATCCTAAAAAGACAAAACAAGAAAACAAGCATAAAAGCAACCGATAAAAATAAACCTATCTAAGAATTGAAAAGACAGAAAGCAGACAAATTATTTGGTGCAAATGTTTAAGGTCGTTTGCTCGACCACATTCTCCTCTCTTCTCATCCAAAATCATCCGCTTTGATTTTCATTACATCCTTTTTATTTTTCTTCTTTTTTATTTTTCCTGCATAGACAAATTAAACTTAAACCAATAATCCATCATCATCCCCAACATATTGATCAAGACACCTTTATAACGAGCAATAGATTGGTCAACAATTGGAATTACTAAATCTAACCCATGCAAATCATAACTAATAAGTTAAGGGGAAATAGAAATTGGTGTAAAATGGACCAAAGCTAACTCATCACCTATTTCTATTTTTTCTATCAAGCATGAAGAATTACAAGAATTAGACTCAGAATCTAAAGAAGGCTCAAGCTCAGGCTCACTAACCTCATTAGACCTACCTTCTTATTGTTGCTCAGGAGTTTGGCTATCCAAAGAATTGGAAGAATTTACCTTTCGTGCTTGAAATATGATGAGTCCAACATACGTTGCCAAGCTCAAAATTATCTCTTTAGCCTCATTGGGTATCTTGTCTAGTGCATCCCCACCACTTGCTATATCCAATATCCTTCTGTCATCGGATGATAATCCTTCAATGAAGTGCAACGACAAGGACTCCTCAGACAATGGGGTATGAGGAAGTGCACATAACCATTGAAGCGATCCCAGTACTTGTGAAAGTATTCCTCAGGTGCTTGGGTGATGTATATGATTTCTCTTGTCACATTGAGGTCTCCAAGAGATGAGAGATGACTCGGATCAGAAGCTGTAAGGTATTGCACCATGTGATCGACCATCGGATTAGCACGCCAAGGCTATGCTGATTTCATCGTTAAGCTCTACAAAGATAAAGAAAAAAACACAAAAACCAAAAAGACAAAAAAAAAACACAAAAACCAACAAAAACTAGAAATGCACCCTTCCCCGACAACGACGCCAATTTGACGGGACTTGTCGAAGGTCCGAGCCAAATAAATTTATAATCCACGACACTATAACTATTTGGTAGAAATAGTGATCGGGGTCAAACACAAGGAAGGGGATCTAGCAGATGCAGAAATTTTGTGTTTGTGCAACAGGGGGGTTTGAAAAAGCCGGATACAATAAAATAAAATGTTCAATGTAAAACAAGTAGAATAAAGCATGCGATAGAGAGAAATAAGATAAAAATCAATATCAGAAAGGGATCGCTGGATTGGGATTTCTTATTCTCGAATGGTATTTCACTTGGCTTCTAAGTTTTCTCTAAAAATCATTCTATGCCGCTTTTATTAGTTCGGTTGGCTTCTTGGTTACTCAGAGGACCCCCCTACACTAACTTGTGTTTAATTAACCCATTAACCCAGAACCCTGCAATTAACATGATTAATTAAATTATCGTGATCGACCACCACCCCTCATGCATAGAGTAACAATCATCTGAAACCTCGCAATGACTACTAAATTATGTCTAACTAATCTAAAATAAGCAATCTGAAACCTCGCAATTACCTACTTAAACTAGCTGCTTTAGGCTCGTGGGTCTGAAATTGTATTAACTAAACACAAATTGAATTTAAATCTAATTAATACAACCTTTAGCATGCATCTTGGGCTTATCAAGGGTCGTCGCTCCGTAGAGATTGTCTTGCTTCGGCCTAGTGGCTATCTAAAAATAACTAATAGAATGCACAAATAGAAATCTCCCCGGGTCGTCAATCCTAAGAAACTAATCTCATGCATTGGTTTAAACGATATTACATGTAAAACTAAAAAAAATACAGCAAGAACAAAATGTATAAACCCAAAAAACTCAGCCAAGATCAATATCATTCAATGCATAATCCCAATCCAACGATAAAAACTAGTTTAACTACTCATAAATAAAGAAAAACTACAAATAAATATGAAAGGATGCATAAAATATGACCCAAAAGGGTCTACACAGAAGCTGGAAACAAAAAGAAACGAAACTAATCGAAAAAGGGCCAAAATTCTAACCTAACTGCGAACTAAAATGAATCCCTATATTTATAGAAAACGTCGTAGAGTTGAGACACCTGAGTTGAATTAATCATATAATAATGTGGGCATGCAATGTCACTAGGTTAATTAAAAGTGTTTAATTCACCTAGAACATAGTGTAAGGAACTTGTTATAAGAGCTATAATAGGATTAAACTTAGATAGATTGACTTAGCTAGATTTATCTAAGCTAAATAACCCTAAACATACGGTAGGACACTTGAGTGGGAGGAAAAAAAAATACAAAACGTGATTTAAATCAAGTTTTGGTCCTACGTCCCTATATTCACAAAGTGAGATTCATGCTCGGCTTCGTGTCACCCTGGGCGCGGCCTCCCTTCGAAAAGTGTTTGCATGGGTTAATAAAAAGGTGAATGAGAAAAGTGTCTATAGTAAGTGGGAGTGGGACACGTGTCAACGTATCCCTCAATCTCTAACCCTAGGTCACACGGTGAGAGTTCTATGGTCCGCCTGCGTGTTGCCCTCGAGCAACCATCCCGTCGAATGGCCTTATCATAAGATTTAGAACACCGTGAACTCCTGAAAAGGATAGGGTCTCTTAGGTTAATCACCAACACTTGTCTTACCCTTCGGTAGCCTGTTGGTGCGTACCTCCTAGATATGAAAGTGGGAGGGTTACACTTACGGGATGAGTTAAGTGTGTTAACAAATCCTTGACTGAACAACGGTGGCTAATGGCTATATAGGAATATGAGTTATTCTGAAATTAGAATTAGGTGAGAAGTATCTCATTTTAAAGGAGGAGTAGCTGATAACCCTTCGGTGGCTGTTGTTCTAAACCTCTGAAGCATCGTTGCAAAACTAAATCAATAGTTTTAAGGTTCTTTGATTGCTTGTTTTGATAAATTGATTGGATTATATGCAATTGTTTGTATTGCTTGTGTAATGGGTTAGTGCAATAAATAATCAAGTAATTTGTTATTTCAGCAATTCAATAATTAAATATGTGCATTATCTTACGCCTATTTAACAAATAACGGTGATTATACAACAAACTTAAACGATTAATTTATGGTGAATGATCTAAGATTAGTCTTAACAGAGGAATGTCCTCATGCCCCAAATGTCTTATTCATTAAGAAGTGTTATTAATGAATATGACATTGGTTTATGCTTAGCCGAAGAGAACTTGTCCAAAGACTATAAATTGGATTTACTTGTCTTGGAAATGTGACTAGTATAGAATGTTGATTCTGCCTGGATACTTGATTCGAGAGTCTCGAATCATGTTAGTTCTTCTTTTAAAGGAATAAATTCCTGGCAACAGCTTGATGCTGATGAGACAACTCTTAAAATTGGAACTAGAGAGGTTGTCTTGGTTGTAGCAATAGGGAACGTTAAGTTATTTTTCCTAGTGGGAGAAAATACATATTATTAGATAATGTGTATGTAATTCCTAAGATCAAAAGAAATTTGATTTTTGTATCTTATTGGTTGGAGCAAAGTTACTCTATACCTTTCCCTGCTAACGCAATTCATTTCAAGAAAGGGAGTTAACTTTTGTTTAGCTGAACTGAAAAATAACATAAATGTTTTAAGACTAATCAAGAGTAAAACAGTCATGAACACTGAGTTGTTTGAGGCTTCTACTACACAAAGAAGATGACTCTCTGCTACCTTGTAGGTCATGCCTTAAGGGCAATATGACTAATAGGTCTTTTTGATTGAGAAGAACTATAAAGCAAAAGAGCCATTGGACCTTATACATTTGGATCCTTGTGGTCAAATGTTGGGGTTTGTGTCCTAGAACTCAAGTTTTGTTATCCTTTATATAAATAAAGATGTTATTCAGTGAAAAATTGTTTATGAATATCTTAGTAATCCAATAGAAACATCCATGGTTTTAACTTGAGATACTAAAACTATATCATGTATATGGGCATGGATCGAGTTCGAGTATATAACCTAAACGGTCTATAGTAAATGAATAAGCTTGGGTACCTTGTTCTGGTAACACTATGGATGCGGCCTACTTTGCAAAATAAAGCAAACTACGTGATCCTGGTTCGTTCATGTATTGATATGCGAGTAGGGGCATCCTGTGTAAAAGATGTTTACACAAGACTAGACTAAGAAATAAGTCACTCTTACTTTATAACACTGTTTACTGTTAAGACTGATTATTACATGCGATGACCTAGGTAACTCGATCTTTGAGCTTACTATGAACTCCTGTTCGTTTAAGGTTATCCTTTGATCTGCATGGGTGAGAGTGGTCATAAAAGTATCATTCAATACTCCTACCATTTTGGGGATAACATTAGATGGATGGTTGGGGATGTAGTAAAGCAAAACGGAATTCACTCCTACTCGATACAGGGATAGTAGAAAGGTTGTTCCCTTAAGTGCTGAGTTCGAGGTTTGAACAAGGGGTCCCACCCTCTCAATGGCTTGAGAGGGATCTTGTTTTATGATTGGACCATAAACAAGTTGTTCAATAGAGGACCAGTGGACTTAAGGAACTAAGATGTATTATATGGGTAAAACGGACATTTGACCTGTCTATAGTAACGAACAACTTGTGACTGATTGACTTACTAATCATGGTTATATCAAATGGACGGAAACATATCTACAGCGAAGGGAGTTCAACTACTAGGCTATAGTGGAGTGTCCCGGTAGTTAACGAATGTTGGTTAACTAGCTTAAAAGGGTTTGACTAGTTTAACCTCGCACTGTTGGAGCCCATGATCCGGAGGTCCATTAGGTCCCCTTGCTAGCTCGAGACTAACGTTTGGAATAATATGGTGGATTAAATATGAATTACTTTTAAGTTCATGTTGAGAAAAATGATTAAAGGTAATAGGTGTTGACGGTACGTCGGGTTTTGAGAAAACCGAGTGTGTATGGATTTTAATAGGATAATTGTAATGGGTGGAAACATGAGGGTAAATAATGGCAAATATAGCAATTTTTTAAAATATTTGCAAATATGGCAAAAATTTTGAATTAATATTTTATATTCCTGAATTGTCCCACACATATTCCCACCGGCCTTCAACTCGCCGCCGCCGCCGAACTAAACTCCCCCACCATGGCCACCGACGAGCGACACCAGCACCGGAGTCGTTGGCAACGGATGATGATCCAACCGAGAAACAAAATTAGTCAACGACCCAGACGAAGAAGAAACAATCGCTGCCAGAATGCAAGTACGAGAGCGCTTGGCATTCTTCCTGCTTCCACCGCCAACGGGAATGTCCCGGAGGGTCCCACCGTGGGTCTAGTAATGGAGACAGGACTTACAAAAGTGCCTAGGCTGAGAGAAATTATAGTTATTGTAGTAACAGAACTTGGTATTAGTAGAATCACATCGTGGGCAAGGAAGGTGCTCTTGCTCCAGCGGAGGGCAGGCCCCGCCGGAGCCGAGGGGCTTGGCGGCGGTCTTGCGGTGGTCACCGGCGTCGGAAGGCATGGAGAAGAGAGAAATTGAAAAGGAAAAATCAAAGCCGAAGAGATGGGAAATGAAGAAAAAAGGAAATTGAAAGAAGAAGCCAGAAGAAATGAGATGGAATTTGGAATTGGGAATTTGGAATTGCAGAGGGAGAAAGGAGGGGGAATTATAAGGGAAAGAGAGAGAGAGAAATGGGAGTGAGACAAAATAGAGAGGCAGAATAAAAACAGCTTTAGGAGAGTGTTGTGTTGTGTTGAGGACGACAATATTCAGAAGGCAAAAATTTTCTATCAGTGATAGAATAAAGTTTCTATCACTGATAGATTCTATCAGTGGTAGAAACATTTTCTATCAGTGATAAAATAAAGTTTCTATCACTGATAGAAAACTTTTCTATCAGTGATAGAAGATTTCTATCACTGATAGAATCTATCAGTGATAGAAAAACTGATTGGCGCGCACATCTTCTTTTTCCTCGTCAATTATATATATATATGATAGAAAGTCTTTCTATCAGTGATAGATTCTATCAGTGGTAGAAAAAGTTTCTATCAGTGATAGATTCTATCAGTGGTAGAAAAAGTTTCTATCAGTGATAGAAAGTTTCTATCACTGATAGAATAAAGTTTCTATCACTGATAGATTATATCAGTGGTAGAAAAAGTTTCTATCAGTGATAGAAAGTTTCTATCACTGATAGAATAAAGTTTCTATCACTGATAGATTATATCAGTGGTAGAAACATTTTCTATCAGTGATAGAAAGCTTTTATCACTGATAGAAACCCTAAAGACTTTCTATCAGATAGAATCTCTTTCTATCACTGATAGATTCTATCAGTGATATAAAATATTAGAAACAAAACAACACCAACCAAACACCTACCAAACAACAACAACCAAACACCTTATAGAAAAGAACACAGATAGGATTAATAGGATAGAAGTAATAGAAATGATAGAAAGCAAACACCTAACAAACACTGATAGAAAGTCTTTATATCTGATAGAATCTATATCACTGATAGAAAGTTCCTATCACTGATAGAAAGACTTTCTATCAGACTTTCAATCACTGATAGAATCTCTTTCTATCACTGATAGAAAGTCTTTCTATCAGTGATAGAATCTATCAGTGATAGAAATTCTACGGTCCATGGGTTAAAAAGGGCATTTTAGTAAATTCACATTCCAGAACTTAAAATTTTTCCATTTTTGAAAAATTTTTCGCGAGCTGCTAAATATGCAAATATTTTGGGCTGGTTTGGCTGGTTTGCTATATTTGCAACCGACCCTTATAATTTTGTACTAGTCATCACAAAATCATCTTTTGAAAACGACAATGGAGTTATGAAGATGCGGGTCTATGCCAATAATTTGATCCAGGTTCTGGACCATAGGTGGAAAAGTTCAGCTTTTATGGATCTAGTTTTGTTCAATGCTTTATATTGGTGTAAATTCAAGCATCCTTTTAGTGACTATAGTCTTTCCTCTAAATCTCTCATTGGACTTTGGTCATGTAATGATTTCTTTTGAGAGTTTTGTCTCCCATAATTTCATTTTATCAATGAAATGTATGTTTCTCTTCTCAAAAAAAAAAAAAAAAAAAAACAAGAGTGGAGACCAAAAAACAATGCCAAACACCTAACCACGAAAGGAAAGGGCCCAACCTATGAGGAATATGAAACGAGGGATAATTTTGAAGCTCTATAGACTCATTGGGAGTTGTAAACGCTTAGGAGTTCAAACAGTATGATTCTAAGGAGGTATTGAATCTGATTGTAGACCAAACCCTTCTCCAAGACCTCTCATTCTCCTGAGAGGATCCTCCAATTTCTCTCAAACTAGATGTTCCATAAAGAGGCCAAAAAATCTGATCTTCACATACCTCCTAGGATGGGGGATGGAACAACACCTCCTCACACATTCCGTGAGAAGAGTTTATTATGGGCAAAAGAAATAGGATAATTGTAATGGATGGATAAATTAGGGTGATTAATGGCAAAATTGGCAACTTTTTAAAATAATTGCAAATATGGCAAAGTTTTTACATCAATTTTTTATATTCCCGATTTGCCCTTCAATTGGCACGCGCTTCTCCTTCCTCTGATTTTTTTTCCTCCTCCCCACTCAAAAACCCATTTCCCTTTCTCTTCTCTGCAACTTTCTCCGCCCAGATGCTTCCCAAACACTGCCACAGAAAACGAGAAAGAAAATACTGTCGATGGAGGAGCTGGGGAAGACGTTGCAACTCCTGAGATTTTACAAACAAAACGAGAAGTTGTAAGAAAGAGGGGAAAAGAAAAAACAAAATCAAACCCCCAATATATCGAAGAACATTTACCTGGACAAAATCATTACCAATTTAAAAACCCATAGAAGAGAGAGAACCTAAACTCCTGTGATTGGAGTTGCTTTGGACTAGATTCCTCGTTTGAGCCATAAACTCGAAGTTGAAAGCAGCAACGTGGACGGGTAGGCAGAAATAAAAGGTCTGTGCCTACTAGTACATCAACTCTACCACTCCTCTCAATCCTTCTCACCATGATTTCCATTGCCCATCTGCCTTCTCCTCCATGTTCTTGAGATCTTGGTTAACCATGGCGAAATTCTTGAGGTGCGATCGGAATGGATGGTGTTGATTTGAGAAATGGATGGGTAAGAGAAGGGAGAAGGAGAAGTTTTATAGAGATTGAAAGGGATAGAAATCTTTCTATCAGTGGAAGTCTATCACTGATAGAAAAACTTTCTATCACTGATAGAAAATATTTCAATCATTGATAGAATCTATCAGTGATAGAAAACTTTAGTGATAGAAATGATAGAAAAACTTTTCTACGAGTGTTAGAAAAACTTTTTATCACTGATTAGAAAATCTTTCAATCACTGATAGAATCTATCAGTGATAGAAAAAATTTCTATCAGTTGATAAATGGAAAATCTTTCAATTACTGATAGAATCTATCAGTGATAGAGAAACCTTCATCACTGATAGAAAAACTTTCTATCACTGATAGAGTCTATCAGTGATAGAGAAACTTTCTATCACTAATAGAAAATCTTTATATCACTAATAGAAATCTATTGTTGATAGAAGATCTATCACTGATAGTTTTCTATCAGAAATCTTGATGGTGATACATGGTGAAATCGAGCACTGAAAAATAAAGCAAAAACGAAAAATCAAGCACTGGAAAGCAAAAACCAAACACTGATAGAAAACCAAACAACAACAACCACTCTTAGAACATCGAGAACATTGATAGAATTGATAGAAAAATAAGATGCAGAAACTATTTCTATCATTGATAGAAAAATATCTATCACTGATAGAAAGTTTTTCTATCAGACCATCAGACTTTATGAAGAGGTATTTTAGTAAATGTGCATTCCAGACCTTGAGATTTTGCCATTTTTGTAATTTATTTTGCGGGTCGCTACATTTGCAATTATTTTTGGCCAGTTTGCTACATTTGCAACCAGCCCATTTTAATATTTAAATATGATTTAAATATCGAGAACATGAATAGGGATTCATGATAGGGAAAATAACATTTAGGAAATGTTCGGGATTGGTGGCAAAATATTAATTTAATATTTAATATTAAATTAATAATTAATTATTTATTTAATAATTATTTTGAATTAATTTAAAATTGAAAAATTGAAATTCAATTTTAATTTTTCAGATTATTAAAGTTCAGATAATTATTCAACTAATTAAGGATAATTATGGATTTAATTAAATTCAAAAATATTGAATTTTTGGAGGTGGAGTGCATGGTGACTAAACCTATGCACTCCCCTCATGTTGGACACCAAAATTTCCACTATACCTTGGTTGATTGAGTGTCAATTGTTGGGACATTCTTTCATCTTTAATCCCTCTATAAAAGGGAAGAAGATTGCTGAAGAAAGCAAGCTTGAACTATAGTGAATTGCTGCCAAATTGTATACTCACCAAACCTACCTCCATATGCTTGTTCTTCAAGCTTTCTCTCTTCAATTCCATCACTTGAGGATCCCACAATCCGTTCCAAAGGCTTGAGGATAGCAAGAAAGATCCTTTGGTGGTTCGTGACTCGTTGGTGAAGAAAAACAAAAAGGAAATCCAACCAATTTCTCCATTGATTCAAGGTTGGTAAACATACTCTGTTTTTCCTCTACTTGGACAGCATGCAATGTTTGATCAAATTGAACTAATTAAGTGCCTAAGATCCAAAATTTCTTCCGCTTTTTTAGATATTAACACTTTCAATTGGTATCAGAGCATGGTTTGGGCACCTAATTTGCTTTAATTTGATCATGGTGGGTAGCATTTTGAAATTCAATTTGCATAGGTGCTGAAATGGATATATTACGGTTTTGGCAATTTTTTTACTCTTCAATTTGTTGATGAAAATGTAATTTCTCACATGTATATGAGGATTAATGTGTTGAGAAGAGTCATTAATTTTTGGAGAGTCGTTAGAGTCCATTTAGTGTTGTAATTGATCTCGAAAGAAGGAGAAGAACACATGCTAGCCAAAGAATAGGGGGCTTCCAGTCGCGACAACGTCGTGACGCTATTCATCAAGCGTTGCAACGCTGATGAGTTTTCAAGAACAGGCGCGAAAATTTCCAGATCAAGGCGGTTCAAAGAATCTCGACAGGTTTGGTTCAAATCTCGGTCGGTTCAACCCTTTATGGTTCGGTTCAGTGATGATTAAGGCTCGGGAGGTTCAGTTCGGGTCTTTCCAAGGCGGTTCGTGATGATTCGAGATTCCCGGGAGCTTCTCAACTCAATATTCAATTATTATTTGTAATAATTTAGTTAATTGCTTGCTTAGATTGCCAAAACCGGTCCATTTCAGTGTGTTTAATTATTTATGCTTTATGAATGCATGTTATAATTAATTATGAATGAGATATGCATAAGTATGTCATATAGATTTAAAATCCCACCATACACTACAACAATTCTGGGCTACGATGTCGGTTTACATTTTTACGACAATGACGGATTGATTCAAAGATAACGGATTACTAAAAAGTTGCTATTCAAAGATAACGGATTACTAAAAAAAAAAAATCGGAAATTTTTGGAAATTTGACCTACGATAACAGTTTCGGCCCGTGATGAAAGAATAGCCTTCCATGTCGGTTTAAAACCGCCATTATAAGTGTTTTAAACTTTGGCGCGAAAATAGTTACCAACGATCACGGTTACAAACCGTTATGAAAGGGTACATAACGATCACGATTTTTGCCCGTCATGTCTGGTAATTTAAAACTGGCGCCGTGTTTTTCGGGGTTTGACGGGAACTTTTCGCAAAATTGTTAACAAAGATCACGGTTTCAAACCGTGATGAAAGGTATTTAATAATGTCGGGTTTTGCCCGTCATGTAAGGTAATTTAAAAAAAGGCGCCGTGTTTTTCACGGTTTGACGGAATGTTTTCGGAAAGTCGTTAACTAAGATCACGGTTTTAAACCGTTATGAAAGCGTTGCCTTTAATGACGGTGTCTGCCCTTCATGAAAAGTAATTAAAAAAAGCGCGCGAATGCTTTTTGAAATGAGGCAAAACGACGTCGTTTTTCCTTAGTCAAAACGACGTCGTTTTGATTAAGGCAAAACGACGTCGTTTTGGTTAATGATATTAAAACGACACCGTGTTCTTTAGTCAAAACGACGTCGTTTTGATTAAGGAGATCAAAACGACGTCGTTTTGATTTAGTAATTCTTTTGGGATTAGGGCAAACGATCGTCGTTGTCTTTTGACTGAGGAAGGGCTCGATCTCGTCGCACATTCCATCGTCTTCTTCTCTCGATTTGGCCTCTCATTCAATCGTTTGTCACAGTAATCAGTTGAAGGCGACGACGAATTGAAGCAACCGACGACGGTCTGAAGCAGTCGGCGGTGGTCTGAAGCAGTCGACGGTGGATTTCAACCTTTCGGTGCGTTGGACAGCGGTGGAACGAAGCAGTCGACGGCGTAACGGCGATTGACGACGGTAACGACGATAGACGGCAGTAACGGCGATAGACGACATCATTCACTGTGACAAGTAAGTTTTATAGCTAAACGACATAATCAATCAGATATTATTATTTTGGCAAAACAAAACATTGAAACACTGCCTTCTTTGTTGTTTTTTGAACACCGCAATATTTTTGAAGTTTCTCAACAAAGGACCACCAGTTTTACCTGTAAAAGAAATTGTAGCTAGCGTTTTGTTTCCAAAGACCGTTCAGTATGCATATGATGTAGTTGCCAATAATTTGATGAACATTCAAGTTTTGCAATATGTTCTTTTGCATATGGGGTTGTGGTTTCTTGCCAGAAAACCCCCATTTGGAAAGTGAAGAGCCCTTCCTCCATTGGTGAAGGTTTTTGAAGCTTTTAAAGAGATGGGGTTTGAAAGAAAAGCACTTTTGGGTTCAAGATTGACCAATTTTGAAGTGATTTTTGCGTCTGGCTTACGTGAAAATCAAATGGGGGAGTGTTTTTGTTTGTGAGAGTGTCAGAATGTTTGCTTTTGTTTGAAAACAGAGCTTCTGAGATGAAACCCAATTGGGAAAAATGGATTTTGTGGGTTTTTTATTTTTTGTTCTCTCTCTCTTGCTTTTTAGAGAGAGAAAGAGAGAGAGAGATTTGGTTTGAGATTGGGAATTTGGAAGTGGGTTTTTTCATTGGGATTTTAAGTGTATTTATATCATGAAATTGTGACTGTGAAATGTGAGAATGAAAGAGATTTCAGACCCAATTTTAGTGTCATTTTGAATAATAATATAAATTCTGTTTGGGGTTTGATTTAGAATGGTTTTTTTTTCTTTAATTGATTTGTTATTTGAACAAAAAAAAATAAGATAGGTTGGATTTCATTTTCAAATTAAGTGTTGTGATGGAAATATGGGAATGAAGTGGTTTTTTAAAAAAGAATATTACATGGGGATGAAGTGCTTAATTGTAGTTGAAAGTTGTCATCTGTAACTGAATATTTATAGTTTATATTTTTTTAGTTTTTCACTCTTTTGGCTATTATGTTACCTCTTTTATTTTTTCATTTCGGGAATAAGAAATTGATGTTTTGCATTTTACTTCACACAGTAAGTTTTATTTTACATTTCTTTTTTATTTCGGAGTGTGAAGTTGTGTTGTTTTTTCTGAAGCGTTGTGGAGTTTGTGGTGGTAAATTTGGGAGTGTAGTTTTTCTGTTTTTCAAGTAATTTTTTTTGGGTAGCTATAACTATGCCGTTATGCTGCCGAAATTTTCGGAGCATTAAGGTGTTTCACTCAAGTAATGTTTCTAGATTAGTGAAGAATTTGGAATGGTTACAGTTCATTTAGTATGTAAACATAAATAGCACTCTAGACACCATATTCTCAAAGAACTAGCACAAGAAAAAACAAAACTTAAAAAGGTCACTTTTAAAGCTTTTGTTAGACGAAGAAGGTTACTTTTGATAAATTATTAAGTTGGTTGCAAACAATTTATGATTGGTGTGCATTTCTCAATTGTTGTTTTTGTAGATAACATTTTTATAAAATATCTTCCAATGGATAAGTCATGGATGAGCAAAGATAGGTTGTCAGATGAATATAGCATAGGTGTAGAGAACTTCATTGAAAATGGACTATGTCATGCAAAAGGGTCGAAGTTCATGTGGTGTCCATGCTTAAACTGTGGAAATGCACTCAAACAAGATGTTAACATAGTTAGAGACCACATGTATATTCATGGCATTGATAAGAGTTATAAGATATGGATTTGGCATGGTGAAGAATTACCTATAAGGGATAAGGATGAAAACGACCCTACTTGTGGTGATGAGGACTTTACTGAAAGTGATGATATAAGAAACACCGCTAGGTTGTTTGAAGCTACACAAGACTATTTTACAGATAAAGATGACAATTTTGACAAACTATTGAGTGATGCACAAAAGCCTCTGTACTCAGGTTGTCAAAATTTTTCTAAAATATCTGCATTACTAAAATTATATAACTTGAAAGCTAAATACGGATGGAGTGATAAAAGTTTCACCGACTTGCTAACATTAGTTCATGACCTCCTACCAAATCCGAATGAGATTCCAACTTCTATGTATGAAGCAAAAAAGGTTCTGTCTACTCTAGGAATGGATTATCAGAAGATTCATGCATGTGTCAACGATTGTGTCCTTTTTAGGAAAGGACTATCTGATGCAAATTCATGCCCAGTTTGTAAAACATCTCGATGGAAGCTTCGTAAGAACTCAACTGAAGTCAAAAAAGGTATTCCGGCAAAGGTTATGTGGTACTTTTCTCCAATCCCTCGATTCCAACGCATGTTTCGACGTGCAAAGATGTCGAAATTGTTAACTTGGCATGCTGAAGGAAGGAAAAAAGATGGATTTCTACGACATCCAGCAGATTCGCCATCTTGGAAATTAGTAGACGACATGTGGCCAGAATTTGGTTCTGAGTCAAGAAATCTTCGTTTAGCTATCTCAACTGATGGAATCAATCCTCATGGTGACCTTAGTAGTAGATATAGTTGTTGGCCAGTTATAATAGTGATTTATAACCTCCCACCCCGGTTGTGCATGAAACGAAAGTTTATGATGCTGACTACATTAATATCTGGTCCCAAACAACCTGGAAATTACATTGATGTATACTTAGGTCCATTAATTGATGACTTGAAAAAGCTATGGTCTGATGGGGTTGCATGTTACGATGCATATAGAGGTCAATCTTTTTTGTTGAAAGTTGTTTTACTGTGGACCATAAACGATTTTCCAGCATATGGAAATCTTTGCGGCTGCACTGTGAAAGGTTATCATGCATGTCCAATTTGTGGGGAACAGACGTCCTCCATTCGACTGACGCATGGAAAAAAGATGGCATACCTTGGACATCGACGTTTTTTACCTCGACATCATCCATATAGAAGGGAGAAAAAGACGTTTAATGAACAACAAGAGTTTGAACTAGCACCAAATGCATTGTCTGGAGAGGAAATCTTGGCAAGAATGAATAAAATCAACAATGTTTTGGGTAAACAAGCTGGAAAACGAAACCGGTCATAAGAACTTTCAAGTAGTTACTGGAAGAAAAAGTCTAGTTTTTTTGAGTTAGACTATTGGAAACGTCTTCAGGTGAGACATTGTCTAGATGTAATGCACATCGAGAAAAACGTTTGCACTAATATCATCGGCACCTTACTTGATATTCCTGGAAAAACTAGAGATGGATTAAAAACCCGAGAGGATTTGGTTGATTTAAATATTAGGACAGAATTGGCCCCACAAGTAAAAGGAAATCAAATTTTCATACCTCCAGCATGTTACACACTATCACGATCGGAGAAAGTAAGCTTGTGTAAGACATTGGCAGAAATTAAGGTGCCTGATGGATATTCGTCCAACATACGTAATCTTGTGTCACTCACAGATTTGAAGCTTTATGGTCTCAAATCTCATGACAATCACGTTCTCATGCAACAGTTGCTTCCTGTGGCAATTCGTGGGATCTTACCGAACCATGTGAGGTATGCCATTATTCGATTATGTTTTTTTTTTCAACGCTATATGCAATAAAGTGGTGGATTCATCGAAGCTCCATGAGTTGCAGAATGAAATAGTAGTTACTCTGTGTCTGTTAGAAAAATATTTTCCACCCTCATTTTTCACTATTATGGTGCACCTTACAGTGCATCTAGTGAGAGAAGTAGAACTTTGTGGGCCAGTTTTCCTAAGATGGATGTATCCTTTTGAACGATACATGAAAGTATTAAAAGGTTATGTTAGGAACAAAAACAGACCGGAAGGATGTATAGGTGAATGTTATATCATTGAAGAAGCCATGGAATTTTGTTCTGAATTTGTATCTGGTATGCATCCAATTGGTTTGGGCTCAAGTTTAAAAGAAGATGATTCGTGTACTAGCAAACCATTATCAACTGCTACTTATATCAGACCAGATAAACAACAGTTGGATCAAGCTCACCTTTATGTACTAGAAAACACAGACGAGGTGCTTCCATTTATAGAGTATGTATATACACCATTATTTTACTAACTTTATTTCAAACATCAGGTGATATGTGATTGTACTGACACATGCGTGTGATATATATGTATACATCATTGCAATAGGCAGCACAAGAAGTTTTTGAAAACAATTAATCCAACCAAGTCAAGGAATCCAAAATGGTTGCAAGATGAGCACAATCGTACCTTCATAAACTGGATACGAGAAAGGGTATCAATTCGTAATTTATTTCATACTATTTCTACGTAAAGATCAGATATATATTATTATTTTATTATAACGAAAACAATACAGGTCCTACTTGCCGATGAAATTCCAAACAACAATGTCTCATCTACATTGAGGTAGTTAGCTAATGGCCCTCGTCCGGATGTATCCACATATGTCGGTTATATGGTGAATGGTCGTCGATATCATACAAAAGAACGTGATCGAATAAGGAATGTCCAAAATAGTGGTGTTAGCTTAGTTGCTAACACTATGCAAATTTCCAGTGCTAAAGATAGAAATCCCATTATCTCAGACATGGTTTTCTATGGAATAATTCAAGAAATTTGGGAGTTAAACTATTATGGTTTCTCAACTGTTTTGTTAAAATGTGATTGGGTGGACAACAACAAGGGCATCAAGATAGATGAACGTGGATTTACAACAGTGGATTTTAATCGATTAGGACATAAATCAGATCCATTCATTTTGGCAACTCAAGCAACTCAAGTGTTTTATGTTAATGATCCTATGAATCCTAGTTGGTCTGTTGTGTTGTCTCCACCTCAACGAGATCACGAAGACGAGTCAAACGATGATGAATTGGGAGACACTGCTCTTGATTATTATGGTTTATTGAAATCAATGTCTAATATTACCACACTCAATGATATGAACGAAGACTCAACGTTGTTTACCAGAGTCGATTGTGACGGTACATGGATTGAAAAAAATTAACATTTTCACTAAATGTATGTGGTTAAGACTATATTGTGTATTCTTCGTTTGTTTTTTACGCACTTTTTTTTTATTTATTATCATATTACTTTCATACTTCTGAATATGATTGTTGTTTTTTATGTATAGATTATATCATGGACTCCTCTGGTAGAAGCAGCAGCGATGAAGGAGATCAGCCTGATAGGAGATTCGTTCCTAGAGGTGCTACGACCATGCGCCATCTAACACGCATTAGGGATGCGGGCGAGAGACTTGTCATTAGATATAATTCTGAAGGGCAACCTATCGGAGCGAACGCCACATCATTGCAAAGTCATCTCGGGGTTCTTGTGCGAAATCAAATCCCCATCACGTACGATCACTGGAGACACGTGCCATGTGATCTGAAGAACAGAATATTTGAATGCATTGAGGTAGTTGAATAATTTTTAGTTCAGATAGTTAAAGTCAATATCTAGGGTGTCACAGTAGATTATTTTGGTTATATGTGGTTTGTTGGATTAATTTTGTTACATTTATTATGAGTGTAGATGGCATTTGTCGTCGATTATCCCCGCTCGAAACACAGTTTATTGCAATCAGCGGGAACGAAGTAGAGAACATTCAAGTGTATGTTGACCAGAAAATATGTCATCCCATTTAAAGACCAACCATCTTGTTTGGCCCATCCTCCACAGAGGTATAATCACATTCCACAGGCTGATTGGGATGCATTTGTTCGAGCCAGGTTATCTGAAGAATTTCAGGTAATGTGATATAGATTTACATAACATTGTATTATGGGATATTTCATTTATGACATGTTTTTTTTAATTGTTTCTAGAAACTTAGAAATGAACAACAAAAGCGAAGAGCAATGAATAAATATAATCACCATCTATCGCGTAAAGGATATGCGAAGTTGGCGGATGAGATGGTAAGTGTTTATAACAATACGAAATGTACTGTTTAGATGGTATAAATATTCATAAAATTATATTTGAATACAGACATCTGCTGGGGAGGTAGTCAATCGTGGGACTTTATGGAAAGCCGCGAGATTGGACAAAAAGACAAAGGATTATGATAATGATTCCACACATGAGATGGCACTTAGAATTGTGAGTATACACCTCCCTAATATATATTATGTGTGGTTATTATAAATGGCAAATTTCATACCATTTATTTACCTGTGATAGGATGAATTACAACAAAGCAACCCAGACAAAGATATTTTGACTGAAGCACTCGGGACACCTGAACACGCTGGCCGTGTCAGAGGAGTAGGGGATTTTGTGTCGCCATATTCGTACTTCAATGTTGTGCGATCTAAATCGAAGTTGGCGAATGATTCATCGACGTCATCTCAAAGTACTCAATTAACGAAGATAGAAGACAAAGAAATCTCACGTGTGAGTGATCAAAAGACTGAAGAAGTGAAAGAGATCTCACCTGTCAGTACTCAAAAGACTGAACATGTCAAGGAGATTTTGTCGGTGAGTACTCAAGTCGTTCAAAAAAGTGACAAAGGAAATCAGCAAGAAAAAAAACAAAATCATCGTGCCTGAGCCAGAGTCTCCAAAGGTAAACTTGTTTGATATTATATTATATATTTACATTTTGCTTCTAAATTCTTCTGATAGGTTAGAGTCTTACATTTAGTTGTTAGCTCTGTTGGGATGCTTATGATTTGAAGTTGTGTTTATGTTCTAGATTTAATAAACATTTAGTGAAGTAGTTTGTGCGTCTCGCTTATGTTGTGAAGTTTGGGGTTTGTTGAGTTGTCTATGGTGTTGTAGCGGTGTGTGGTTGAGTTTGGCGATCTTAGAAGTGTGTTTTCTCATTGAACAGGTGTTATAAAAAAAATTGGTTTAGTCCTATGTATGTCGTTATGCTGCCGAAATTTTCGAAGCACTTGAATAGTCTTTATGAATCCTGGGGCGTTATAGTTGGAACACTTTTATTTTTTCATTATACTAATCAGTTTCTTTATTTTGTGTGAAGGGAAAACCATGCAAATTAGCTGTAGGCTCAATATCTAACATTGTTGCAACGGGCACACTGCTCGAAAGTGAGGCGAGTGAGATGGTCAATGGAGTTCTCCTAGGAAAACACAATGCCAAAGTTTTTGTTGACATGATCATTGTCGGACAAGAGAACCCTCGCATTCCAATTCCAGTGAAAGGTGAGATAGAGTTTCTCTCTCAATCTATAGGTGCTGCAGTTGCTTGGCCTCGTGCTTTGGTTGCTCTATGTAAAGATAAGGTATGTTTCTCTCGAACATATATTTAATTTCAATTGTGTGTCAATGCCCTATATATATCACATTTCAAATATATTGTGTTTTAACTTTTTTTATAGGACTCGAAACATAAAGCCGTGATAAAACACTCATTTCCTAATTCGGCAACCACACCTCCCTCTATCAAATTCCTGTATCGCTATGCTGAAAAGCTAGGCAAGGGTGATTCGATGCGAGTGCCCATCAACGATAGGATATTTGGAGCAGACAAAACAATTTTTCTCTCATGCCCGATGATATAATGCAATTTTGTAGCATGGTCGAGATATCAAATACTTGTGTATTGGTATATATTGCGTAAGTACACTATTTTAATAATATTATAATTTCATTTACATTTATTTAATAGTATATAGTCTTATATAAGCATGCTACAGGTTCCTTTGGATGCATTTTAAGGAGACTGGTAGACTAGACAGGTTTAAGATCGTTGACTCAAACGACATTGCACCGGTCTTTGGGACCAAGGAAAGTCGTGCAAAAAGTTTAACTACCGTATTTTCTTCAGTACAACCGGGGCAAATGGTACTCCTTCCATATAATCCTGGGTAAGAGTAAATAATATATATATATATATATATATATCAATGTTTGTTAGATTTAAACAAGTTTTGATAGTTGGTAATTATTGAATTTTATTTCTTTGGTTTTGATATAGGTATCATTGGGTATTGTGTGTTGTGAATGTAAGTGACAATACCGTTTATATATTGGACTCCTTACATCCTAGTCTCTTGGATGACATCAAACATGTTATAAACACGTAAGTTTATTTGTTAAGCTATAGTATATATGCACTCGTATAGTTTGTTCATTACTTAAGTATTTCTTTTGTATGTTTAATCTCTTTTTAACTTCATATATATAGAGCATTAAGGGTTTGTATGGCACAAAGTACATCGAAGCAACAACGAAAGACTTCTTGGATACCTGTAAAGGTAAGTAGTAAATTATTAATACTATGCAAATGAGTTTTTGAATATATTTTAAATACTGTTATGAGTTTTTTTTTTTTAAAGTGTCCTCGTCAACAAGGTTGTGTTGAATGCGGGTACTACGTGATGAAGTTTATGAGAGAAATTCTACATAATCCAGAGAAGCCCATCACTACTCTCGTAAGTTTTAGATATTTATAAACTTAGACTTGTATATTATATATACGGTTAGACACACTTTTCCTTAAATATAATAGTAATATCTATCTTCTCTTTTTTTGTACAGTTTAATACTAAGAATCCCTTCACACAAGAACAGCTGGACGAGGTGCGAGTTGAATGGGCTTCACATGTGTCAAACTTCATGTGAAGTGAATTCATCATTGTGGTAGTTAGTTGTTTTCTTTTAGACGATATAGGATCATATGGATAGGGTTTTCAAGACATATATATAGGTGGTAGTTTGAATGGACAACAATTTAGTGGTAGTTAGTTGTTTCCTTTATTCTTTTTGTAAATCTCTTAGTTTACTATATAGTTTGGAACAATTTAGTGGTTTTGGATATTGTATTGTGACGTTTGGAGTTTTTTGGATCGAATGAAATAAAGGTCATATTTGATGTTTTCTCAACTGTTGTGGTTGGATTGAATATTGTTCTTCAATGTTCGTTTTAAATATCTGTAGATTATTGGATCAATTAAAATATTTTGCATTGCAATAATAGGTATTCCAGATGTGGGATTGGAATTATGGCAATAAATATATGTTGCAGGTGGTATATGAGGAAAGATGTCATTTTAAAACCGTCATTGATGTAGTCATATATGTCGGTTGTGAACTGTCATTCTTGTAATTCGTGATCGTAGGGGTCGACAAAGATGTCGGTTTTAAACTGTCATTGTTGTCATCCGTGATCGTACATGAAAGATCACGGAGGCGTGTGATGACGGTTAAAACCCGTTATTGTTGTAATCTGTGATCGTAGGGGTTAGATCACACCCAGAACAACCACGGTTTTAAACCGTTATTGTTGTAATCTGTGATCGTAGGGGTTAGATCACACCCAAAACAACCACAGTTTTAAACCGTGATTGTTGTAATCCGTGATTATACATGAAAGATCACGGATGCGTTTGATGACGGTTTTAAACCATTATTGTTGTAATCTGTGATCGTAGGGGTTAGATCACACCCAGAACAACAACGGATTCAAATCTGTGATCATAGGGGTTTAATAACGGTGCAGAACTGACATCTAAGCCCAAATTTGTTGTAGTGATAGGAAGCATGTTTCATGCATTTAAGTATGTTATAAGATGTTATAATATAAGTATGCATGATTTAAGTTTCATGTTAGATGCATTTTGAATGCTTAGATCTCGTTAATTATAATCGTTATACAATTTAAACGAAACTGAACGAGCATGCAACATGAAATTTCCTTAGCTCGATTTTAAAGCATTAACATCGAATAGAAAGCATGTTATAGGTTGATCTTAATTATAATTTATTTATAATACAAGATAGACGTAAAATCTATAACAAAGATAAATGCATGCTCACCTAGGTTTAAAACGAACCAAATCGATCGATCTTTTAGAATAGGTTGGTAACTTGTAAAGCTAAGGTTACAAGAGAACTCACCCAATTCGATGTTCTCTAAGGCTGGAGGTATTTAAGTTGATAGTTTACGGAACACCTCCTACCTGGGTATCGGGTCGGTTCTTGAGTTAGGTTAACCTAGGATTTACGAGCATGCACGTGAGAGATGTGAGGTTATAAAACACCTAGACATTATAGGTTAATTATAACCTAGACTTAGGATTATATTCAATTAGCCAGGATATGCCTAAGTAACAATTTACCCAACATCGTTAAAATACTTAGTGGGAGAAAAGAAATTTTTTCTCACGTTCTCCTTAAAATTCACACGGTGAGATCTATGCATAGCCTCTTGTTACTTACTAACATAACCATTCCATTCGGAAGGTGACGCCATAAATCAATATCAAGGTGAATGGAGAAAGTATTTATAGTATGTGGGAGAATGAAGCGTGTCAACGCATCCTACGGTCTCTTCCATTGGTTAATATTAGTAAGGTCTCTATGTTCGCCTGCTAAGCATGCCCTGGAGCTGCGACACCATTCGGAGGGTTGTAACATAGAGATTGTAGCGTCGTGAACTCACATAATGATAAAGGATTTCTTAGGGCCATTCCCAACCTTGACTTTTCCATTCGGTAGCATTACTGGGGCTGTTCTCTGAAATCTAAAAAAAGGAAGGTCACACTTACAAGATAACTAATATTAGCTTATCTTTGACCAAAGTAGCGATAACTAAAATTGATACAAAAATAAAGGAGTTATTTTTTGTTATAGAATTTTTAGTCAAGAATGTCTTGGTTCAGTGAAGGAGTAATTGACTACCCCTCGATAGCAGTTATTCTAACTCGCTGAAGTATCGTTGCAAAATAATTAATGAGATGGGTACATTATTACTTTTGCTAAACTTAATTGGTTTTATTAAATATTCAATTCACTGATAAAGGACTTTATAATTTCAGCATGCCTAGCACATTAGTACAACTATTAGCTTCAGAAAAACTTAATGGCGACAACTATGGAACCTGGAAATCGAATTTAAATGCAACATTAGTGATTGATGACCTTCGATTCGTCTTAACGAAAGAATGTCCTCCTAACTCTGGTCCGACAGGAACTCGAGTAAATCGAGACGCCTATGACAGATGGACTAGAGCCAATGAAAAGGCAAAAGTCTTTATTTTGACGAGCATAAGTGATGTTCTGTCTAAAAAGCATGAGGGTATGCAAACTGCAAGGGAAATAATGGACTCACTACAGGCCATGTTTGGACAGTCGTCCTCATCCCTTCGCCATGAGGCCCTCAAGTACGTTTATAATTCTCGGATGAAAGAAGGAACTTCTGTTCGAGAACATGTGTTAAACATGATGGTGCATTTTAATGCAGCCGAAGTAAACGACGCTTTCATAGATGAAAGTAGTCGAGTCAGTTTCATTATGGAATCTCTTTCGAAGAGTTTCATACAATTTCGTACCAATTTAGTTATGAACAAAATTGAGTACAACTTGACGACTCTCCTAGACGAGCTTCAGACCTACCAGTCCCTTACTAAAAGTAAAGGACAAGAAAACGAAGCAAATGTTGTTTTTGGTAGGAAGTTCCTATGAGGATCAAACTCTGGGAATAAATCTGAGTCTTTTATTTCTAAGAACAAAAGCATTCAGTTGAAGAAAAAGAAGAACAAGGGAAAGGAAAAAGCTCCCATGAGCAAAAAGGGTAAGAAAAAGATTACAGAAAAAGGAACCTACTTCCACTGTAACCAGGACGGTCACTGGAGAATAAACGATCCGTCCTAAGTATCTTGCCGAGAAGAAAGCAGAAAAGGATGAGGCTGCCAAGTTAGGTAAAGACGATTTACTTGTTATTGAATCATGCTTATTAAAAAACGATAACTCCATATGGATATTAGATTCAGGAGCGACTAATCATTTATGTTCTTCTGCACAGGAAACTAGTTCCGTGAAAACTCTTGAAGAAGGCGAGGTGACACTCAAAGTAGGAACGGGAGATGTCGTCTCAGCCGCAGTAGTGGGAAAAGTGCAACTTTGTTTTAGATATGGATATATTTTGTTACAAGATATTTTGTATGTTCCTAGTATGAAAAGGAACTTAATATCTATCTCCTTTTTAATAGAACATGACTATAAAATATCTTTTGAAATCAATGAAGTGTTTATATTCAAAAGAGTAAATTTCATTTGTTCTGCTAAACTTAAAAACAATCTGTATGTGTTAAGATCGAATGAAATAAAAGTTGTTCATAATACTAAAATGTTCAAAACAGCAAAGACCCAAAATAAAAGACAAAAAGTTTCTCAAGATACCCTTCTTTGGCATCTAAGACTAGGACACATAAATCAAAAACGTATTGAAAGGATGTCAAGAGTAGACTTCTAAATGAGTTAGAAGATGACTCACTACCACCCTGTGAATCCTGTCTAGAAGGTAAAATGACCAAAAGATCTTTCTCTGAAAAAGGTCAAAGAGCCAAAGAAACCCTCGAGCTTATACACTCTGACCTCTGTGATCCTATGAATGTTAAAGCACGTGGAGGATATGAATATTTCATCAGTTTCATTGATGATTATTCAAGATATGGGTATCTTTACCTAATGGTTCAAAAGTCAGAAGATCTTAAAAAATTCAAAGAGTATAAAGCTGAAGTTGAAAATAAATTAGGCAAAGCAATCAAAACTCTACGATCTGATCGATGAGGAGAGTACATGGATTTAGTATTCCAAGACTACTTGATAGAACATGGAATATCCTCACAACTCTCAACACCTGGTACACCACAAAAGAATGGTGTGTCAGAAAGGAGAAACAGAACCCTATTGGATATGGTTTGGTCTATGATGAGTTATGCACAATTACCTGATTCATTATGGGGTTTTGCAGTCGAAACTGCTGCATATATTCTAAACATGATTCCCTCTAAGAGTGTTCCAGAAACACCGAAAGAGTTATGGAGAGGACGTAAAGGGAGTTTACGACAATTTAGAATTTGGGGATATCTTGCACACGTGTTGGTGCAGAAACCAAAGAAATTGGAACGACATTCAAGAATATGCCTTTTTATAGGATACCCTAAAGAAACAAAAGGAGGTCTGTCTATGATGGGTTTATGTCCTAGAACTCAAGTTTTGTTATCCTTTATATAAATAGAGATGTTATTCAGTGAAATTGTTTATTTATATCATATAATCCAATAGAAACATCCATGGTTATAACATGAGATACTCGAACTATATAGTGAATATGAACAGGGATCAGGTTCGAGTATATAACCTAAATGGTCTATAGTAAATGAATAAGGTTGGACACCTTGTTCTGGTAACACTATGGATGCGACCTACTTTGCGAATAAGGCTACCAACGTGATCTTGGATCGTTCATGTAAAGACATGCGAGTAGGGGCATCCTGTGTAAAAGATGTTTACACAAGACAGGATCGAGAAATAAGTCACTCTTACTTTATAACGTCGTTTACTATTAAGACTGATTATTTCATGCGATGACCTAGGTAACTCGATCTTAATCCTGAGCTTACTATGAACTCTTGTTCGTTTAGAGTTATCCTTTGATCTGCATGGGTGAGAGTGGTCATAAAATTCCGTTCAATAATCCTACAATTTTGGGGATAACACTAGATGGATGGCTGGGGACATAGTAATGCAATATGGAATTCACTTCTACTCTATTCAGGGATAGTAGAGAGGTTGTTCCCTTAAGTGCTGAATCCAAGGCTTGAACAAGGGGCCCCACCCTCTCATTGGCCCGAGAGGGATCTTGTTTAATGGTTGGACCATGAACAAAATTATTCATTAGAGGACCAGTGGACTTAAGGAACTAAGATGTGTTATAGGGGTAAAACGGACTTTTGACCTATCTATAGTAACGAACGACCTGTGAAGGATTGACTTACTAATCATGGTTATATCGAGTGGACAGAAATATATCTACAGTGAGGGGAGTTCAACTACTAGGCTATAGTGGAGTGTCCCGGTAGTTAACAGATGTTGGTTAACTAGGTTAAAAGTGTTTGGTTAGTTTAACCTCGTATCGTTGGAGTCCATGATCTGTAGGTCCATTAGGTCCCCTCACTAGCTCGAGACAAACCTTTGGAACAATATGATGGATAAAAATATGAATTGCTTTAAGTTCATGTTGAGAAATATGTGTAGAGGTGATAGGTGTTGTCGGTACGTTGGGTTTTTGTGAACACCGTGTAGGTGAGTATTTAATATTTAAATATGATTTAAATACCGATAACATGAATAGGGATTCATGATTGAAAATAACATTTAGGAAATGTTCGGGATTGGTGGCTGTTGGGTTCCTAGAGTGAGTAAAAATATGGTATAAAAGACTCTAGAATTCCTGTGCAAGTATACACAGTCTGCAGCAAGTAATATTATCAATCCGAGTCCTGAATTAGCTTCCACTCTACCTATTTTGTGTAACTTTCTAATAGTTTCAAAGATGGTAAAATGATTTGGTTTTATTAGAGTTATGCTGAAGCAAAATAAATGACAGAACAACAAATAAACAAATAGGCAGATAGATTAAAGACAGGCGCTGTTTAGGATTTAGTGATTGTTTTAAAGGATGCTCTAACAATATTATTGATCATGCATTTCTCGCTGTATTATTAGCGGATTCCTCCCGGAACTCCGGATCTTTTGGGATGTGTTTCAACCCCAATGAAGTACGACCGATCAAGCACTAGGCAACTGGCTATCCCTAACTCAGTCACTGGCGTTCACCAATACACAATGATCGTAGTGTGGATAATTGCCACACACTCTCTAAATCATCCCTGAAACTAGAGAGAGATATTCATACCGGCTGGCCAAGCGGGCATAAAATGGAAGTAAGCACAACAATTAACCAAAATGTGATAGTCAATATATTACTAAAGATGAAGCACAACAATCACATTATTCCTAACCAACACCTAAGCTACTTAGTTCATAATAGGCATGGAAATACAAATTACAATCTGAGTAGGCATGTCCATAATCACAAGTTAATAAAGAAAATAATAATCTCCTTAATCAGCTTGCGGATGATGGTGTTCTTGGTGATCTTCAATCTCTCTATACTATTCGGCTTCCAAGGGAAAACATGGAATGAATTTGACTTGGGCGGCTACTTCCTTTTATAGAAGGATAGGAGGCTTGAATTAGGTCAACTTGAACACGTGTAAGGCTCTCCTTGCTCCTTTATCACGAAAATTACTCAACAGAAGTCGGTTCATGAAGTTGGCTAACGAGCTGTGACGTGGCAGTTTTTGCTCCCAGTTTTGCTGCAGCACATAATTTGCTCCCTCCAATCGCCCAGCAGCATAATCTACACAAAATAATTTCCAATGCTTCCATTCTTCCAAATGGGTTAAAACATGTAATATCTATCCAAAACCAACCCTAATACGCATAAAGGACACACAATTCCTTATATAATTGAGGCCTAAATAGCTACCTTTTGGGTAGTTATCAGTGGCAAAATATTAATTTAATATTTATTATTAAATTAATAATTAATTATTTTAAATTAATTTTGAATTAATTTAAAATTGAAAAATTGAAATTTAATTTTAATTTTTTAGATTATTAAAGTTCAGATAATTATTCAACTAATTAAGGATAATTATGGATTTAATTAAATTAAAAAAGATTGAATTTTTGGAGATGGAGTGCATGGTGACGAAACCCATGCACTCCCCTCATGTTGGACACCAAAATTCCCACTATACTTTGGCCGATTGAGTGTCGATTGTTGGGGTTTTCCTTCATCTTTAATCCCTCTATAAAAGTGAAGAAGATTGCTGAAGAAAGCAAGCTTGAACTATAATGAATTGCTGCCAAATTGTATACTCACCAAGCCCACCTCCATATGCTTGTTCTTCAAGCTTTCTCTCTTCAATTCCATCACTTGAGGATCAGAAAATCCGTTCCAAAGGCTTGAGGATAGCAAGGAAGATCCTTTAATTTGGTGGTTCGTGACTCATTGGTGAAGAAAAACAAGAAGGAAATCCAACCAATTTCTCCATTGATTCAAGGTTGGTAAACATACTCTGTTTTTCCTAATTGGACAACATGCAATGTTTGATCAAATTGAACTAATTAAGTGCCTAAGATCCAAAATTGCTTTCGCCTTTAAAGATGTTAACACTTTCATTAGGCTCGTGACAAAGGGTTGCACCCAGAGAGAGGGGACTATAAGGAAACCTTTTCTCCTGTTGCCGTGTTGAAGTCTATTAGAACTCTTGTTCATTTTGAATGGATATCAAGACTACCCTTATGAATGGTAATCTTGAGGAGAGTATCTATATGTCTCAACTAGAAGAGTTCATACAGCAAGATCAAGAGCAAAAGCTTTGTAAGCTTAATCGATCCATTCATGGATTGATTGAAGCATTTCGATTTTGGAATAGAAGATTTAATGTTGAGGTCAAATCTTTTCGACTTTAATCAGAACATTGATGAGTCTTGTTTCTTGAGAAGATCGTCAATAGTTTAGTAGCTTTCTTAGTGTTGTATATGATTGATATCCTAATCATTGGGAATGGTGTAGGTTGTCTCACTGATATTAAAAGAGACTAGCAGCTCGTTTCCAAATGAAAATTTGGGAGAAGCTGAGTTTGTTCTTGGTATCCAAATTATTAGGAACCGTAAGAACAAGAAGCTAGTCTTGTCACAAACGTCTTATGTTTAAAAGATGTTAGTTAGACATAAGATGCAAAATTCCAAGAAGGATTCACTACCTTTCAGACATGGAATTTTTTAGTCTAAGGAACTGTTTCCTTAGCTACCTCAAGAAGTTGAGGACATGAGACGAATGCACTACATAGTAGGGATTGTCAGTAAGAATCAATCCAATCTAGGATTTGATCACTGGAGAACCGTTAAGTATATCCTCAAGTATCTTAGGAGAACGAGGGACTATATGCTCGTGTATGATGCTAAGGATTTAATCCTTATAGGATACACTCACATAGATTTTCAATCTGATAAGGATTTGAGGAAATCTACATCAGTATCTATGTTCACTCTTAACAGATGAGCTATAGTATGGCATAACTATAGTCTCGCCCATAAAAGCTAAAAATGTAGCTGCTTGTGAAGCAGCAATAGAGACTGTATGGCTTAGGAAGTTCTTGACTGATTTGGAATGTGTTCCAAATATGAACTTGCTCATCACACTTTATTGTAATAATAGTGTTGTTGTGGTAAATTCAAAAGAACCTCGCAACCCAAGACAAGCAGGCACATTGAATTGAATGGAATATTGTTGATTCTTTCACGAAGGCTCTCTCGGCTAAAGTGTATGAGGGTCATCTAGAAGGTTTAGGTCTACGAGTTATGTACAAAGATGTAATCTAGGGAAAGTGGGAGAAATGTAATGGGTATAGTGATGCCCTAGTTTATTGTATATGTTTTATACATGTATTTATATACCCATTGCTGTATAGATTATTATACATCCCACTAAACTAGAGTTTTAGTTCAAGTGGGAGTTTGTTGGGTTTTATGCCCTAAAACTCTTAAATAGTGAATGTAAACAAATTGTATACTTGTTTCGATAAAATGTTATTGAGTTCTACAATAAAGTGTTATCGTTAAGTACTACACAATATGACTGAAATCCAATAAACTAAGATCCAACGTTTTGTGTATGTAACTTGAACTAGTATGTGGGGACATACGGGGATCGATGTTCAAGTAACAACCTAAAAGGTCTATTGTACAGGGATAACATTGGGTACCTTATTCTAGTAACACTATGTGATACAACCAACTTTGTATTTGATACAAACGCAATGATCCAACGCATTCGTGTAGGGGACATGCAAGTGGGGGTATTGATAAGGGTAAAAAATATACCTATTTTACCCTTAAATTTAGCTCATTTCCTTGTCAAAAGTTGCATGTTTAGATCAATTTTACTATTCCCGAACTCAAAATATGTTAAAGTTGATGAATTAGGGAGTTGAGAGTCACATTTGTCAAATTATACTTATTTGTGCTTAAAAAGACTCAATTTGATAGGAATTTGACCCAATTTAGTGTTGTGCAGGAAAACAGAGGAAAGCTGGAATTTACCCAGAAATGCGACTGCATTTCTAGGAAGGCCAAATTTAAATGCGACCGCATTTCTGGAAAAACAGAGGTCGTTCCGAGTCTATCACGGGTCGTTTTGAACGAGACTTTGCGCACCTAACCGACCGTTTTGACCCCGAACATGACTGGGCTACCTACCAACACCTATTTCGTGGCTTCTCAACCACTCTCCACACTATATAAGCTCATGATTCGAAGTCAAATTCAAGCAGAGCTCACTGGAAAGAAGATAGTGGTGACAGAACTCTAGTAGACGCTCATGAGTAGGGATGCCCGAGGTCCTTCTTAGAAGACTGAATTCTAACCTTAATTAGACATCAAACCTTAGTGTTTATAGGTATTTTCACCCTATTCTCACTTGTAAAAGTGAGAGAGTGGAGTGTCGAGCGAACTCTAGAAGGATTGGATAAAAGAAAAAACCCTAGTATTTAGCTACTGCCATTATTCCTAGCACTTGTCACTATTCATTCATTTGTATTCTTTCCATTTTATTTCAATAGAAATTTGTTCATTTGCACTTTTTTTCACACGTAACTTCGAGACGGAGACACGTGGAATAAACAATATATTTGTATTTATGTAATATGTGTGTGGGTGTATAGTCTCTAATGTTAATCCTCTAATTCTCTCTCTTGTGTGTGAATGTGTTTCACTTGAGGGCCGGAACGCTTGATCTCGAGTCTGAAGCTTCAATGGATTCTTGGAGCTTGAAGTCTTGGAGTCTTGAAGAGTCTTTGGTCTTCAAGGATTGTTGAAGTCTTCTAGTCTTGAAGGATCTTCTTGGGCCAGTTTGTTGAGCTTCTTGGATGATCGGTCTGCTAGGTTGATGATCTCTTGGATCGGCCTATTGACTTGTTGATCTTCTTGGATGATCGGCCTGTTGGCGTGATGATCTCTTGGATCGGCCTATTGGCTTGTTGATCTTCTTGGATGATCGGCCTGTTGGCGTGATGATCTCTTGGATCGGCTTGTTGGCTTGTTGATCTTCCTGGATGATCGGTCTGTTGACTTGATGATCTCTTGGATCGGCCTGTTGGCTTGTTGATCTCTTGGATCGGCTTGTTAGCTTGTTGATCCTCCTGGATGATCGGTCTGTTGACTTGATGATCTCTTGGATCGGCCTGTTGGCTTGTTGATTTGTTGGATCGGCTTGTTAGCTTGTTGATCCTCCTGGATGATCGGTCTGTTGACTTGATGATCTCTTGGATCGGCCTGTTGGCTTGTTGATTTGTTGGATCGGCTTGTTAGCTTGTTGATCCTCTTGGATGATTGGCCTGCTGGCTTGTTGATCTTCTTGATCGGTCGGTTGGTTTGTTGATCTCTTTTTAGAGTCTTCTAGTCTCGGATCTCTGAATTCTCTGGACTCTTTGGATTCTGACGACTCTGGATCTTGGGAGAATGCTCTGGACTCTGCCCTCTCTGCCTCTCGCTCAATCTCCCCCAAAATGAATGGTGGCTCCTCTATTTATAGAGTTTGATGGACCTCATATGAGCTTGGGCTTGGGTCCAATTGCCACGTGGCATAATTTGATTGAACTTGGCTGATGTTATCTGATGGATCACTAATAGACAAGTGGCATTCTTTGATTTTCTGAATTTTAATGTCTATTAATTTAATTTAGGCACACGTGTAAATGTGTTATTGGTCCCAAATTTATTTTATCATTAATTTATATTAATGACGTGGCAATTTGTGATTGGCCGAAATTTCTCCTTCAACAACTTTATTCCACCCTGCTTAGCTAAATTTCGTTGAGGGGTTCAATATGGGGAATTCTCTTATGGTTCAACAGCTTGAAAGTGTTTATTTGCTTAAGTTTCTATTCAACGCATATAATTCTTTATTCATTATCATTCTAATTTTGCGGAGTTTAAACTGATCACTTAGACTTTGCATACTATTGGGTTTTATGCCCTAAAACTCGTAGATAGTGAATGTAAACAAATTTTATACTTGTATTTAATAAAGTGTTATTTAGTTTTTGCAATAAAATGTTATTGTTAAATATTGCACTATTTGACCCAAATCTAATAAACTAAGATCCAAGGTTGTTTGTATGTAACTTGAACTAGTATGTGGGGACATACGGGGATCGATGTTCAAGTAACAACCTAAAAGGTCTATAGTACAAGGATAAGGCTAGGTACCTTATCCTGGTGACATTATGCATACGGCTCGCTTTGTATTATGATACAAACGCAATGATCCAACGCGTTCATGTAGTTGACATGCGAGTGGGGGTATCCTATGCAATGAGTTTGCATAAGACCAGACCGCGAAATAGTTAACCACTAACTATAACACCATTAGTTGGCTTGGTTTCTATTTCACTGGGATGACCTAGACAACTCAGTCTCAATCTTGAGTGGATTATGGACTCCTGTTCACGAGGGGTTGTCCTTTGATTTGTATGGGTGAGAGTGGCCAGCACGCCGACTCAATAAGCCTATCATTTTAGGGACAATACCGAGTGGGGAGCTGGGAACATAATCACACAAGATGGAATTCACTTCTTCCCGACTCTAGGGTAAGTAGAGGTGTGTTCCCTTAAGTGGTGTCTCCGAGACTTGAACACTAGGCCCAACCCTCTCTATGGCACGAGAGGGACTTTTGTTTGTTGGTTGGACCTCAAACAGGTTGTTCATTAGAGGAGCACTAGGGACTTAAGGACAACGATGTAAACCAAGGGTAAAACGGTAATTTGACCCAACTGGGATACGAACACACGTGAAGGATTGACTTGTACTATTGGTCGATATCCGTGGACACAGAAATATTCTACAGTGAGAAGAGTGCAGCTGTGGGTCTTTAGTAGAGTGACCCACAGTTAACGAATGAAGACTAACTTGGTTAATGAGTTTAAGTCGATTAGTCTCGTATCGTTGGAGCTTCTGATTTGTAGGTCCATTAGGTCCCACTGGTAGCTCGTAAAAAGACTTGAAGCAAACAAATATAAATTGTAAATTGAAAGTGTTCAATTTATCTGGGGAATCGTATAATGTATATTGATGCATTATAATATAAAGTTTATGAAACTTTATAATATAATTTTTAAAATTAATTTCAAAAATTAATTCTTGAGAGAAAATATTTGAAAGAGTTCAAAAAAAATTAATATGAATTGGATTCATATTAATTTTAATAAAATCCCTAAGATTAAATATGTGATATTTAATTGGGTAATTAATTAATTATTTATTAAAATTAGATATTGTTCAGATAATAGATTTGAACTTATTCCTAAACCTTTTCCTATTAGGAAAAGGTTTTGGCCTTTACCTATATATAGGACCCCTAGGGTGGGGTGAAAGGCATCCCATTGTCTCTCCTTCTCTCAGAGATCTCTCCTTAAAGACTCCCACAAGTCTCCTGCTTCAAGAAGTCTTAGAGATATACTGGTGTAGCTGATTGGTGTTGTTCGCACAAGAGGGTTGCTGCGTTTTCAATCTTATTGGCAAGAAAAGGAGAATTGATCAAGGCTTTCTACAAAAGTAAGTTTTCTATGAAATCCTTGATCACTAGGATCAATCTAGTTGATCTTTTAACATGTTTATAGCCTATTTACAACCCATTAAATATAGATTTATTGTTGTAATATTTTGCAAATTGTATTGGTATTTCAATTAGAATCTAAGACTCTGAGTAGGTTCGGTAATACTTTCCGTTGCATGAGGCTTTTATCCCTTCAATTGGTATCAGAGCCAACTCAGTTGTTTTTTATTTTAGATTGAAATTTGCAATTTGTTCTTGGTGGGATTTATGCATTATGAATGTTATGGTTTGCGTATAAATGGTTTCGATTAATTTGGTCATAGATTTACGCTTTCTTGAATGGTTCAATGTAAAGGCCCCTACGTTTTTGGGCATATTTTGTAAATCTATTATCCTCTGTAAGTCCGGGTCTAGACTAGGGTGTTTCATGATGAAGATCGTTGAAAATCACGTCCAAAATTGAAGGCAAACACGAAGAACAGTTGTTGGAATTTCTGGAATATATATATATAAAACAAAAAACAACTTATGACCTGAAAATGTGTGTCTGTTGTGTTAGTTTGAGTAGTCCTTTATGTAACCATAGTTCAATGGTTCAAGCCTAGTCTAGTTTAGGTTTCGTGAATTATTTTTAATTTTCCCTCGGTTCTTCAATTTTTGACCGGTTCGTGATATGTTTGACCAATTCTTGACTGGTTCAAGGAGATTTGACCCGGTTCATGCATTATGTACACGGTTCAAGCATGTTTTGGCATTTTGGGGTCCGGTTCGAAGCAGTTCGGGTCGGTTCGTGCGGTCTAGTCTGATTCTGAAGCTGCAGAATGATGTTTTTAGGATAAAATAGCTTAAATTATTGTAATTTATGTGCTTTATTTTATCGTAGGGGCCAATTAATCGGTTTATACGCTATTTAAATGCTTTATGGATGTCATTAAGATTTAAAATACCACTTTAGGTTATAAAGCATGCTCATACATTTTATATATATTATAATTAGTTATAATGTATGGATTGAAATGCATGGTTTATTTTCATGAGTTTTTAAAATATAGTTGAGTTATATTAATATCATGAAAAATGATAAGCATGATGCATACAATTACCTAGTTAAATATAAATAGTTATATTTAATAAAATTGTTTGCAACATGCTACTTTGATTTACCATTTTTTACAATAATTTAATTGTTAATTTATTAATAATGGAAGCATTGGGCATGAAACATCCATAGTTGAATATAATTGTTGTATTAATTTCATGCAATGCAAGGCAGTATATGTAGTTTTATTATATTAACTTAAATATGATTGTTAATTATTTTAAAACTATAGTATATGCATGATTATAGGGCTAATCATTAAAATTTTGAATAGTTTAAAATTGATGATTAGAAACCGTCAACCTATAATAAAGATTGCATGCAAACATAGGATCACAGGTAAATGAACTAGTTTTTAAATGTTTAAAATTAATTAGACCTAAGATCTCGTTAATTCTAATAGGATTATAATTAAGTCTTGCTTAGTTTTTTAAAAATAGTTTTAACCTACTAAGTAGGACAAACATTACTATGATTATAAGGGAGAACTCTACCGGTAAAGTTCTGTCTAATGTTGGGGTACTTAAGTTGACGTTTACGGAACACCTCCTACCTGGGAACTGACCCGGAATACCGGAGTTGAATTAATCATGGTTAAATGTTAGCATGCAATGTCACTAGGTTTATTAAAAGAGTTTAATACACCTAGATCTTTAGAGTAAAAACTTTACATTACTATGGTTAAAAGGGAACTCTCCCGGTTACGTTCTATCTAAGGCTGGAGGTATTTAAGCTGACGGTTTATGGAACACCTGCTACCTAGGAACAAACCCGGAACCTGAGTTGAAATAACCATAGTCATGTTAGCATACGGTGTTGCTAGGTTTGTTAAAAGAGTTTAATTCACCTAAAACATTACAATTCTCATTATAATAGTTATAATAGGATTAGACTTAGATAAACTGCATTAGCCAAATTTATCTAGGTCAAAAAACCCTAAAATATACGGTAGGTCACTTTAGTGGGAGTGATAACTGCCCAGAAGGTAGTTATTTAAGCCTCATTTATATAGGGATTTGTGTGTCTTTTGTGCTTAATAGGGTAGGTTTTAGATATATATTATATGTTTGAACCCATTTGGAAGAATGGAAGCCTTGGAAATTACTTTGTGCAGATTATGCTACTGGGTGACTTGAGGAAGCAAATTCTGTGCTGCAGCAAAACTGGGAACAGAACTGCCACATCACAGCTCGTTAGCCAACTTCGAGCAAGGAGAGCCCTACACGTTTCCAAGTTGACCTAATTCAAGCCTCTTATCCTTCTATAAAAGGAAGTAGCTGTCGAAGTCAATTCCTTTCCAACTTTCCTTGGAAGCCGAGTAGTATAGAGAGATTGGAGATTACCAAGAACACCATCATCCGCAAGCTGATTAAGGAGATTATTATTTTCTTTATTATCTTGTGATTATGGACATGCCTACTCAGATTGTAATTTGTGTTTCCATGCTTATTATGAACTAAGTAGCTTTAGGCGTTGGTTAAGTAATATGTAGTTGTCGTGCTTCATCTCTAATAATATATTGATTATTGCAACTTGATTAATTGTTGTGCTTATTCTTATTTTATGCCCGCCTGGCCAACAGGTGTGAATACCTCTCTCTAGTTTCAGGGATGATTTAGAGAGTGTGTGACAATTAATCACACTACAATCATTGTGTATTGGTGAACGCCAGTGACTGAGCTAGGGATAGCCAGTTGCCTAGTGCTTGATCGGTCGTTCTTCATTGGGGTTGAAACACATTCCAAAATATCCGGAGTTCCAGTAGAAATCCGCTAATAATACTGCGAGAGTTTGCATGATCAATAATATTGCTAGAGCATCTTTTAAAACAATTACTAAACTTAACCAGCGCCTGCCTTTAATCTGTCTATCTATTTGTTTATTCTTTGTTATGTCATTTACTTTGCTTCAGCATAATTCTTATAAAACCAAATCATTGTTACCATCTTTGAAACCATTAGAAAGTTACACAAAATAGATAAAGTGGAAGCTAATTCAGGACTCTGATTGATAATATTACTTGCTGCCGACTGTGTATGCTTGCACAGGAATTCTAGAGTCTTTTTAGATCATATTTTACTCACTCTAGGAACCCAACAAGTTTTTGGCGCCGTTGCCGGGGAACTGAATAAGTTTTTATCTGATTTGTTTTGTGTATGTGTTTTAGTGGTTTGGTGCTAGAACTTTTTGATTGTTTCTTTTGTTTTTGCAGGTGTGAGCTTGGTGCATGAGCGATCCGTCTGGGGTGAGGTTCAAGCTTGATCCAGAAATTGAGAGGACATTTAGGATTAGAAGGAGAGAGCAGCGCAGAAACCAGATGGAGAACGTGTCGCATCTTCTTCAGGTTCCTGAAGGTCCAGCAGACCCCCAGAATCGTTTGCTGCAGCAAAACCCACTGTTTGAACAAAATGAGCAGCAAGATAAGGAGAATCCTATCTTGATAGCGAACGATAGGACCAGAGCCATTCGAGCGTATGCTGTCCCAATGTTTAATGAGTTGAATCTAGGGATTGCACGTCCCCAAATCTAAGCGGTGAATTTTGAAATGAAACCGGTAATGTTTTCAGATGTTGCAAACTGTGGGGCAATTCCATGGTTTGTCCTCTGAAGACCCTCATTTACATCTTAAGTCTTTTCTAGGAGTTAGTGATTCTTGTGTAATTCAAGGAGTGCCTAGGGATGCTCTTAGATTAACTTTGTTCCCGTACTCTCTTAGAGATGGAGCAAAGGCATGGTTAAACTCTTTTTCTCCAGGATCAATTAGGACATGGGATGAGTTAGCTGAAAAAAAATTTGAGTAAATATTTCCCACCTAATAGAAATGCTAAATTAAGAAGTGAAATAGTAGGATTTAGGCAACTTGAAGATGAGACTTTTAGTGAAGCTTGGGAAAGGTTTAAGGAGCTTTTGCGAAAGTGTCCCCACCATGGTTTACCTCATTGTATTCAAATGGAAACATTTTACAATGGTTTAAATGGAGTAACCCAAGGTATGGTTGATGCTTCGGTTGGAGGGGCCTTTTTGGCAAAAACTTTTGATGAAGTTTATGAGATTTTAGAAAGAATATCGATTAATAGTTGTCAGTGGTCGGATGTTAGAGGCACAAATAAAAAGGTTAAGAGTGTATTAGAGGTTGATGGTGTGTCCACCATTAGGGCTGATCTTGCTATGATTGCTAATGCTCTTAAGAATGTGACAGTGATTAGTCATCAGCAGCCACCAGCTATGGAGCCTACTGCAGTGGTGAACCAAGTGGCAGAGGAAGCATGTGTCTATTGTGGTGAAAATCACAACTACGAGTTTTGCCCCAGCAATCCAGCTTCTATGTTTTTTGTAGGTAATCAGAGGAATAACCCTTACTCTAACTTTTATAATCCAGGTTGGCGCAACCATCCCAATTTCGCATGGGGAGGACAAGGAAGTAATGTGCACGCACAGCAAAAGGTGAACCAGTCGGGATTTGCTAAAGTGCAGGTATTGCCCCAGCAAAATAAGCAGGCTTTGCCCCAGCAAAATTCAGAAGGTTCTCTCAAGGCAATGATGAAAGAATTTATGGCTCGCACAGATGCCGCAATTCAAAGTAATCAAGCTTCGATGAGAGCCCTGGAATTGCAAGTGGGTCAGCTAGCTAATGAGCTGAAAGCAAGGCCTCAAGGGAAACTTCCCTCGGATACTGAACACCCTCGAAGGGAAGGTAAGGAGCAGGTAAAGGCAGTGACTCTTAGGAGTGGTAAGCCATTAGAAGAAAGAATTGAGGCTAGTAAGACCCAGGATATAGATAAAAATGGTGATAAAAATGTTGTTGTTGAGAAAGAGTTGGAGTCTAGTCAGGGTGCTAGAGGCAGCAATAAAGATGCTGGAGCATCTGGTTCTGTTCCAGATGTGGAACCACCTTATGTGCCGCCCCCACCTTATGTACCACCTCTACCTTTTCCACAAAGGCAAAAGCCTAGGAATCAGGACGGTCAATTTAAAAAGTTTTTAGAGATTCTTAAGCAGTTGCATATAAATATCCCTTTAGTAGAAGCTATTGAGCAAATGCCTAATTATGCTAAATTTCTTAAGGATATTTTAACTAAAAAGAAGAGGTTAGGAGAGTTTGAAACTGTATCTCTTACTGAGGAGTGTAGTGTTATTCTTAAGAATGGGCTACCACCCAAGGCTAAGGATTCAAGGTCATTTACCATACCCGTGTCTATAGGTGGAAAAGAATTAGGTAGAGCACTTTGTGATTTAGGTGCAAGCATCAACCTTATGCCTCTTTCGGTCTATCGGAAGCTAGGTATTGGTGAAGCTAGGCCTACCACAGTCACACTCCAACTAGATGATAGGTCTATCACGTATCCAGAGGGTAAAATTGAGGATGTCTTAGTAAAAGTGGATAAATTCATATTTCAAGTTGATTTTATTATTTTAGACTATGAGGCTGATAAAGATGTCCCAATTATTCTAGGTCGTCCATTTTTGGCTACTGGTAGGGCGTTAATAGATGTTCAAAAAGGGGAATTAACAATGAGAGTGTGTAATGAGGAAGTGAAATTTAATTTGTTTAAAGCCATGAAATATCCAGATGAAATGGAGGATTGCTCTTTCATTAGGATTCTGGAGGGCACAGTTATTGAGACAGCAATACAGGATTCGGCTAGTAAGCATTCGGAAGAGCATGGAGAGGTTAGTGTAGAGGATTTAGAGGTTTGTTCGTTAGAAAGAAAAAAAGAAAAATAGTTGTTTAGGTGTGAGGATGTTTTTGAGTATTTAGATTTAGATCAAAGGAAAGCTCCTCCTATTAACCCATCCCTGATTGAGGCACATATTTTAGATTTGAAACCCTTGTCGGATCATCTAAAGTATGTGTATCTTGGGGAAGGTGAGACGTTGCCCATTATTGTTGCATCAGATTTAATGTCGGAGCATGAAAAGACCTTAATAAAATTGATGCAGCAATACCGCAAGGCTATAGGTTGGACATTGGCTGACATTCAGGGAATTAGCCCATCTTTTTGTATGCACAAAATCACCTTAGAGGAGGGATTCTTTAGGAGCATTGAGCAACAAAGAAGGCTTAACCCTGCAATGAAAGAGGTTGTTAAAAATGAGGTGATTAAATGGTTGGATGCTGGGATCATTTATCCAATTGCAGACAGCAATTGGGTAAGCCCTGTCCAATGTGTTCGTAAGAAAGGAGGTGTCACTGTGGTGAACAATAAAGACAATGAGTTGATCCCAACCAGGACAGTAACTGGCTGGAGGGTTTGCATGGACTACAGGAGGCTTAATAAAACTACCTGTAAAGACCATTTCCCTCTACCGTTTATTGACCAGATGTTGGATAGATTGGTTGGTCAAGCCTACTACTGTTTCTTAGATGGTTATTCTGGGTATAACCAGATTACTATTGCTCCTGAGGATCAGGAAAAAACCACTTTCACCTGCCCTTATGGGAAGTTTGCTTTTAGGCGAATGCCTTTTGGCCTCTGCAATGCTCCACAACATTTCAGCGGTGTATGTTGGCAATTTTTTCTGATATGATTGAGTCCACTGTTGAGGTATTTATGGACGATTTTTCAGTTTTTGGAGGGTCTTTTCAGAGTTGTTTAGAAAATTTAGGAAAGGTGTTAAAAAGATGTGAGGATACCCATCTAGTTCTTAATTGAGAAAAATGCCACTTCATGGTGAAGGAGGGCATAGTGTTAGGTCATAGGATTTCTAAGAATGGTCTAGAAGTTGATAGAGCAAAAATAGAGGTGATTGAAAGATTAGAACCACCGAATTCAGTGAAGGGAATTCGGAGTTTTTTAGGACATGCTGGATTTTATAGGAGGTTCATAAAAGATTTTTCCAAATCAGTAAACCTCTTTGTAACTTATTGTGCACTGATCATGTTTTTGACTTTAATGCAGATTGTAGGAAGGCTTTTGAGACTTTAAAGGCTGCTTTAATCTCAGCACCCATTCTGTGTGCACCTAATTGGAATTTACCATTTGAGGTAATGTGTGATGCGAGTGATGCTGCGGTAGGTGCTATGCTGGGGCAAAAGCAGGGCAAATTTATCCATCCTATATATTATGCAAGCAGGGTTTTAAATGAGGCACAAGTCAACTACATAACTACTGAAAAGGAGTTGTTAGCTGTAGTGTTTGCCTTTGAAAAATTTCGGCCATATTTGGTTGGATCCAAAGTCACGGTGTTCACGGATCATGCTGCAATAAGGTATTTAACTGCCTAGAAGGTAGTTATTTAGGCCTCATTTATATAGGGATTTTTGTGTCTTTTGTGCTTAATAGGGTTGGTTTTAGATATATATTATATGTTTTAACCCATTTGGAAGAATGGAAGCCTTGGAAATTACTTTGTGCAAATTATGCTGCTGGGCGACTTGAGGAAGCAAATTCTGTGCTACAGCAAAACTGGGAACATAACTGCCACAACACAGCTCGTTAGCCAACTTCATGAACCGACTTATGTTGAGTTATTTTCGGGATAAAGGAGCAAGGAGAGCCCTACACGTGTCCAAGTTGACCTAATTCAAGCCTCATATCCTTCTATAAAAGGAAGTAGCCGTCGAAGTCAATTCCATTCCAACTTTCCTTGGAAGCCGAGTAGTATAGAGAGATTGGAGATTACCAAGAACACCATCATCCGCAAGCTGATTAAGGAGATTATTATTTTCTTTATTATCTTGTGATTATGGACATGCCTACTCAGATTGTAATTCGTGTTTCCATGCTTATTATGAACTAAGTAGCTGTAGGTGTTGGTTAAGTAATATGTAGTTATCGTGCTTCATCTCTAATAATATATTGATTATTGCAACTTGATTAATTGTTTTGCTTATTCTTATTTTATGCCCGCCTGGCCAGCCTGTGTGAATACCTCTCTCTAGTTTCAGGGATGATTTAGAGAGTGTGTGGCAATTAATCACACTACAATCATTGTGTATTGGTGAACGCCAGTGACTGAGCTAGGGATAGCCAGTTGCCTAGTGCTTGATCGGTCGTTCTTCATTGGGGTTGAAACACATTCCAAAAGATCCAGAGTTCCGGAAGGAATCCGCTAATAATACTGCGAGAGTTTGCATGATCAATAATATTGCTAGAGCATCTTTTAAAACAATTACTAAACTTGACCAGCGCCTGCCTTTAATATGTCTATCTATTTGTTTATTCTTTGTTTTGTCATTTACTTTGCTTCAACATAATTCTTATAAAACCAAATCATTGTTACCATCTTTGAAACCATTAGAAAGTTACACAAAATAGATAAAGTGGAAGCTAATTCAGGACACGGATTGATAATATTACTTGCTGCAGACTGTGTATACTTGCACAGAAATTCTAGAGTCTTTTTAGATCATATTTTACTCACTCTAGGAACCCAACAGGGAGGTAAAATCAAAACTTGATTTAAATCGAGTTTTTACTCCTATGTCCCTATATTCGCAACGTGAGATCCATGCTCGGCTTCGTGTCGTTTTAGCGCGGCCTCCCTTCGGAAAGTGTTTGCATGAGTCAATAACAAGGTGAATGGGGAAAGTGCCCATAGTAAGTGGGAGCGGGACACGTGTCAATGTATCCCTCGGTCTCCACCCATAGGTCACACTGTGAGAGTCTTATGATCCGCCTGCGTGTTGTCCTGGAGCAACCATCCCTTCGGAGGGCCTGATCATAAGATTCATAACACCGTGAACTCCTGGAAAGGATAGGGTCACTTAGGCTAATTACCAACAGTTGTCTTTGTTGGGTTTTATGCCCTAAAACTCGTAGATAGTAAATGTACATTTGACCGAACATTAATAAAAGTGATGTATTATTCAATGTTTGTATTATATCTTGTCTTATTAACCCTAATCCAATAAACTAAACATCCAAGGCTAATAGAATGAGGCTTGAACTAGTATGTAGGGACATAAGGGGATCAATGTTCAAGTTTTAGCCTAAAGGGTCTGTAGTATAGAGATAAGGTTGGGTACCTTATCCTGGTGACATTATGGATACGGCCCGCTTTGTATATTGATACAAACGCAACGATCCAACGTGTTCGTGTAGTTGACATGTGAGTGGGGGTATCCTGTGCAATGAGTTTGCACAAAGACCGGACCGCGAAATAGTTAACCACTAACTGTAACACTGTTAGTTAGCTCGGTTTCTATTTCACTAGGATGACCTAGGCAACTTGGCCTTAATCCTGAGTGGATTATGGACTCTTGTCCATGAGGGATTGTCCTTTGATTTGTACGGGTGAGAATGGCATGTTTGCCGACTCAATAAGCCTACCATTTTGGGGACAAGACCGAGTGGAGAGTTGGGAACATAGTCTTACAAGAAGGAATTTACTCCTTCCCGATATTAGGGTAAGTAGAGGTGTCTTCCCTTAAGTGGCGTCTCTGGGTCTTGAACAATGGGCCCTACCCTCTTTATGGCACGAGAGGGATAAAGAGTTTCTCTCCCTCTCTTGGGAAGTTCCAAGAGTTTCTCTCCCTCTCATTCTCACGCAGAAAATTCCTCTCTCTCTCTGAAAATTCTCTGAATTTCCCAGAATACACATAGGCCAAATATTCTCCCTATCATCTTAGAATTTTTGGGTTCCCACAAGCCGCTCAACATCTATCCTAAGGAGAATACCGGTGTAACTACGTGGTGGTGTTCGTGAGCGATTTGCAGCATCAAAAGGAAACGTTCTTGCTGCTGGAATTTTCAGATTGGACGAGGATTTGTTGGCGAAACGATCGAGAACGACTTCTAAAGTGAGTATTCTTGATCCCAGATCAATAGAATCCAATATAGATTAGATCCAGTGAATTTGGAGTACTTTATAACATGTTTTATACAGTTTTACAGCATGATTTATGTGTGTTTTTCTTGTTGTAAAAGCCTTTGCAAATTGTATTGGTATTTTGATCTTGAGAAAACACAGTATGGTTTATTGATCGTTTCCGCTGCGCTAGGGCTTTAATCCCTGCAGTCTTTCCCTTCGGTAGCCTGTTGGTGCGTGCCTCTGGGATCTAAAAGTGGGAGGGTTACACTTACAAGGATGAGTTAAGTGTGTTAACAAATCATTGACCAAATAACGGTGGCTAATGCCTATAGGAATATGAGTTATTCCGGAATTAGAATTAGCTGAGAAGTGTCTCATTTCAAAGGAGGAGTAGCTGATCACCCTTCGGTGGCTGTTGCTCTAAACCTCTGAAACATCGTTGCAAAACTAAATCAATAGTCTTAGGGTTCTATGATTGTTTGTTTTTGCTAAACTGATTGGATTGTATGCAATTGTTTGTATTGCTCTTGTAATGGGTAAGTGCGATTAATAATCAAGTAATTTGTTATTTCACCAATTCAATGATTAAATATGTGCATAGTCTTACGCCTATAACGGTGATTATACAACAAACTTAAACGATTAATTTGTGGCGAATATTTTAAGATTAGTCTTAAGAGAGAAATGTTCTCATGCCCCAAATGTTTAATTCATTAAGAAGTGTTATTAATGAATGCGACATTGAGCCTTGCTCGGCCAAAGAAGACTTGTCCAAAGACAGTAAATTCGATTTACTAGTCTTGGAAGCGTAAATTGTGAAGAATGGTGATTCTACTCGAATACTTGATTCATAGTCACAAATCACATTTGTTCTTCTTATTGAAAGGAATGAATTCCTGGCAACAGCTTGATGCTATTGAGATAACTCTCAAAGTTTTGAACTAGAGAGGTTATCTTTGTTGTAGCAATGGGGAACGTTAAGTTATTTTTCCAGTGGGAGCAAATACATATTATTAGATAATGTGTATATAATTCCTAAGATCAAAAGAAATTTGATTTCTGTATCTTATTGCCTGGAACAATGTTACTCTTTACCATTCCCTGCTAAATGCAGTTCGTTTCAAGAAAGGGAGTTAACTTTTGTTCAGTTGAATTGAAAAATAACATAAATGTTTTTAAGACTAATTAAGAGTAAGGCAGTCATAAACACTACGTTGCCTGAGGCTGCTACTACTCAAAGAAATGAAAGGCAAAAGATTTCTCCTAAAGGAAATACCTTCCTTTGGTTCTTAAGGTGTTAGGTTAGTTTTGATCTCAATATGATTAGGAGCTTAGTCTAGAGTATACTTCTAAGTTAGTTAGAAGAACACTCTCTAATACCGATTAAGTCATGCCTTATGGGCAATATGACTAATAGATCTTTTACTAGAAAAGAGCAAAAAGAGCCAAAGAGCCCTTAAAGCTTGTACATTTGGATCCTTGTGGTCTAATATGTTAAAGCAGTGGGAGGGCATGAATAATTCATCTATATTATAGATAATTATTCAAGGTATGTGTATCTCAACCTAATGCAAGTTCTTGAGAAATTCAAAGTGGTTTGAGACTGAAGTTGGAAACTTGTTAGGTGAGATGATAAAAACACTTCGATCTGATCGAGGTGTAGAGTAGATGAGACTTGAGATTCCAAGACTATTTGATAGAACATGGAATTACATCCCAACTACCCCTGAAGCACCTTAAGGAAACGGTGTATCAGATAGGAGAAATAGAACCCTATTGGATACAGTTCGATTCATTATGAGCTTTGCTCATTTGCCTGACTCGTTTTGGGGTCATGCAGTGTTGACTGCAGCACATATTTCGAACAACGTTCCATAAAAAATGTTTTTGAAACATCTTTTGAATTGTGGATAAGATGTAAAAGTAGTTTACGTTATTTTTTTTTTAGTTCAACACACGTGCTCGTGGCTAACCCAAAAAGAAATTGGAACATTGTTCAACAGTATGCCTATTCGTAGGCTACCCCATGAAAACGAAAGATGTGGATACTTCTTCAATCCGCAAGAGAATAAAGAATTTGTACCGACAAATGCTACATTCTCAGAAGAATACCGCATAAGAATTAATAAGCCACAAAGTAAGGTCATTTTTTAAGTAAACTAACTGATGAACCTACAAAAATATCAACAAGAGTTGTTGATCAAGCAACAAGGGTTGTTGATGATGTTGGACCTTTAACAAGAGTTGTTGATAAGGCCAACACAACTGGTTAGTTACATCTATCTCAAGAGTTGAGAGTGCCTCAATGAAGTGAGAGGGTTGTTCTACAATCTGACCGTTCCATGGGCTTAATTGAAGCCCAAATCATCATACTTGATGATGATTTAGAGGATTCATTGTCTTAGAGCAAGGCGATGAATGATGTTAATAAGAACCAATTGGATTAAAGTGATGGACCCGGAATTGAAATTTGTGGTTTCAATTCCATCTAGAATCCTATAGATCTATCTATTGGGGTAACACCTATGGATTACAAATGAATCTACAAGAAGAAATGAGACATAATCTTATGGTTAGACTTATGGCAAAAGGGTTATACCCAGAGACAAGGGACTGTAAGAAATTTTTATCTCTTGTCGTCATATTGAAGTCTGTTAGAACTCTTGTCCATTTAGAATGGATGTCAGGACTACCCTTTTGAATGGTAATCTTGAGAAGAGTATCTACATGTCTCAAGCATAATGGTTCATTTAACAAGATCAGAAGCAAATGGGGTTTGCAAGCTTAAGTGATTCATTCATGGATTGACCTAAGCAATTCGATCTTGGAATATAAGATTTGATACTGTGATCAAATCTTTTGGCTTTGATCAAGAACATTGATGAATCTTGTCTTTACAAGAAGATCGTCAATAGTTCAGTAGCTTTATTAGTGTTGTATGTGATTGATATCCTAATCATTGGGAATGATGTAGGTTATCTTACTGACTAGTAAAATAAGCTAGCAGCTCATTTCCAAATGAAAATTTGGGAGAAGATAAGTCTGTTCTTCGGATCCAAATCGTTAGGAACCGTAAGAACAAAAAGCTAGCCTTGTCTCAAGTGTCTTATATCTACGAGATGTTAGATATAAGATACAGAATTCCAAGAAGGGTTCACTACCTTTCAGGCGTGGAATTCATTTTGTCTAAGAAACTGTTTCCTGAGACACCTCAAGAAGTTGAGGACATGAGACGAATGCCCTATGCAATAGGGATTGTCAGTAAGTACCAATCTAATCCAAGATTTGATCATTGGAAAACCGTTAAGAATATCCTCAAGTATCTGAGGAGAAAGAGGAACTATATGCTCGTGTATGGGACTAAGGATTTGATCCTTACGGGATACACTGACATGGATTTTAAGACTGATAAGGATATCTGTCTGACATAAAAGAATGGCTAGCGGCCCAATTCCAAATGAAGATTTAGGAGAGGCCGAATATGTTCTTGGAATCCAAATAATCCGGGATCGGAAGAACAAAACGCTAGCCTTGTCTCAAGCAACGTATATTGACAAAATGTTGTCCCGATATTCGATGCAGAACTCCAAGAAGGGCTTATTGTCTTTCAAGCATGGGGTTCACTTGTCTAAGGAATAGTGTCCTAAGACACCTCAAGAGATTGAGGATATGAGACAGATTCCCTACGCCTCCGCTGTGGGCAGCTTAATGTCTGCAATGCTTTGCATGAGGCCTGACATCTGTTATGCTGTAGGGATAGTCAACAGATATCGATCAGTATCCATGGTCAAATTTTACAAAGGAGCTATAGTGTGGCATAATTACAGTCTTGACCATATAGGCCGAAAATATAGCAGCTTGTGAAGCAGCGATAGAGACTGTAAGGCTTAGAAAGTTCTTGACTGATTTGGAATGTGTTCCAAATGTGAACTTGCCCATCAGACTTTATAGTGATACAATGGTGGTGTAGCAAATTCATAAGAACTTTGCAGCCCAAGACAAGCAAGCACATTGAATTAAATTCAAATATTCACGAAGGCTCTCTCGGCTAAAGGGTATGAGGGTCATCTAGAAGGTCTAGGTCTACGAGTTATGTGTAAAGGTGAAATCTAGGGCAAGTGGGAGAAATGTAATGGGTATAGTGATACCATTATGTAATGGGTATAGTGATGCCCTAGTTTATTGTATTTGTACATTGTATATGTTTTATACATGTATTTATACACCCATTGCTGCATAGATTGTTGTACATCCCACTAAACTAGGTTTTTAGTTCAAGTGGGAGTTTGTTGGGTTTTATGCCCTAAAACTCGTAGATAGTGAATGTAAACAAATTTTATACTTGTATTTAATAAAGTGTTATTTAGTTTTTGGAATTAAATTTTATTGTTAAATATTGCACTATTTGACCCAAATCCAATAAACTAAGATCCAAGGTTGTTTGTATGTAACTTGAACTAGTATGTGGGGACATACGGGGATCGATGTTCAAGTAACAACCTAAAAGATCTATAGTACAAGGATAAGGCTGGGTACCTTATCCTGGTGACACTATGGATACGACCCGCTTTGTATTATGACACAAATGCAATGATCCAACGCGTTCATGTAGTTGACATGCGAGTGGGGGTATCATATGCAATGAGTTTGCATAAGACCGGACTGCGAAATAGTTAACCACTAACTATAACACCGTTAGTTGGCTTGGTTTCTATTTCACTGGGATGACCTAGACAACTCAGTCTCAATCCTGAGTGGATTATGGACTCCTGTTCACGAGGGGTTGTCCTTTGATTTGTATGGGTGAGAGTGGCCAGCACGCCGACTCAATAAGCCTACCATTTTGGGGACAATACCGAGTGGGGAGCTGGGAACATACTCACACAAGATGGAATTCACTCCTTCCCGACTCTAGGGTAAGTAGAGGTGTGTTCCCTTAAGTGGTGTCTTCGGGACTTGAACAATGGGCCCAACCCTCTCTATGGCACAAGAGGGACTTTTGTTTGTTGGTTGGACCTCAAACAGGTTGTTCATTAGAGGAGCACTGGGGACTTAAGGACAAAGATGTAAACCAGGGGTAAAACGGTAATTTGACCCAGCTAACGGTTCTTGGGAACAAGGCCAAATAGAAGTTAAATCTTACCCAATTCATTGAATAGGCTTAAGTTGAATAATCTCTAATTAAAGTTATTTGCCTTTGGGATGAAACTATATTGAATATCTCATTTTATTTATTGTTGTTATTCTTTTATTTATTTATTTGTTTATCTTCCAAAGATCAATCATCAATTATTTCTTTAGTTACCTATATTAAGCAACCATTTGAGCAATTTCTTCTTCAAATCCGAGTTTTCAATTTAGTCCTCGTGGGATCGATACCCTTGAAATACTTCTAAGGTTTTTTATTACTACGTGCGATAGTGTATACTTGCACTAAGGTTGGTTGAATTTATCATTATTATTATTCATCATCTGTTTCTCACATCCACATTTCAGCCTCTGCCGCACCAGGTATCCTATGCAATGAGTTTGCATAAGACCAGACCGCGAAATAGTAACCGCTAGCTGTAACACCATTAACTAGTTAGGTTTCCATTTCACTAGGATGACCTAGGCAACTTAGTTTGAATCCTGAGTGGATTATGAACTCCTGTTCACAAGGGATTGTCCTTTGATTTGTATGGCTGAGAGTGGTCAAAACGCCGACTCAATAAGCCTATCATTTTGGGGACAAGACCAAGTGAGAAGCTGGGAACATAATCACACAAGATGGAATTCACTCCTTCCCAACTTTGAGGAAGTAGATGAGTGTTCCCTTAAGTGGTGTCTCTGGGTCTTGAACAAAGGGCTCTACCCTCTCACTAGCCTGAAAGGGGTTTCTGTTTGGTTGTTGGACCACAAACCGGTTGTTCATTAGAGGAACACTGGTACTTAAGGAGATAGAGGTAACTCAGGGGTAAAACGATAATTTGACCCAGCTGGAGTTATGAACACTCGTGAAGGACTAACTTGTTGTTATTGGTCTAAATCCGTAGACACAGAATTATATCTGTAGTAAGAAGAGTGCAATTGTGGGTCTTTAGTGGAGTGAACCCACAGTTAACAAAAATTGATTAATTGGTTAATGAGTTTAGCCGATTAATCTCATATCGTTGGAGCTTCTGATATGCAAGTCCATTAGGTCCCACTAGTAGCTTGTAAAGAGACTTGAGACAATTAAGTGTTAATTGTAACTTAAAAGTGTTCAATTTAATTAGGGGAATCATATAATGTATGTCGATACATTATAATATAAAGTTTATGAAACTTTATAATATAATTTTGAATTAATTTCAAAATTAATTTATGAGAGAAAATATTTGAAAGAGTTCAAATAATTAATATGAATTGGATTCATATTAATAAAATAAATAATTTAATAAAATCCTAAAATTAAATGTATGATATTTAATTGGGTAATTAATATAATTAATTATTTTTTTTAAATTAGATATGAATAAGATAATAGATTTGATTAAATCTTATTCATGACCTTTTCCTATAAGGATTAGATCTTATGACATTTTCCTATAAATAGGACCCCTAGGGTGGGGTGAAAGACATCTCATTCATTCTCCTTCTCTCAGAGAATTCCTCTGAAGGCTCCCACCAGTCTCTTGCCTCTAGAAGTCTCAGAGTCATACTGGTGTAGCCATAGTGGTAGTGTTCGCAGTAGTTCGTGATTATTTCACAAGCAGTTGGTGAATTTAATCTGAGCCGTCAACGAGAGTAGGTAACTTGTTACTATATAAATTAGAATTAGATTCTATAGATTTTCAGTATGCTTAATCTAGATATTCATTAGATTATGAATGTATGTATATTGCTAGTGTATTAGTATTTCATAATTCTAAATTAATTACGAATTGTTCCTGGAACTACTTCCGCTGCATTGGGACTCCGTTCCCTACAAGAACAAAATGCTAGTACTGTCTCAAGTATCCTATATCGACAACATTTTAATTCGATATTTGATGCAGAATTCCAAAAAGTGTTTATTACCCTTTAGGCATGGAATTCACCTCTCAAAGGAACAAAGTCTGAAAACGTCTCAAGAGGTTGAGGATATGAAACGAGTTCTTTATGCACCAGCAGTTGGTAGTCTGATGTATGCAATGTTATGTACACGACTCGACATATGCTATGTTGTAGGCATTGTCAACAGATATCAGTCCAATCCAGGTTAGGCTCATTGGACTGTCGTTAAGAATATCCTCAAGTATTTAAGAAGAGCGAGGGACTATTTGCTAGTGTATGGTTCTAAGGATTTGATCCTTAACGGATACACTGACAAAGATTTTCAAATTGATATAGATTCTAGGAAATCTACATCAAGATCTGTGTTTACTCTTAATGGAGGAGCGAGTGTGGAGAAGTATAAAACAGGGATGTATTGTTGACTCCACGATGGAAGCTGAGTACGTGGCCACATGTGAAGCATCAAAGGAAGTAGTATGACTTAGAAAATTTCTAACTGAGTTATAAGTGGTTCCTAACATGCATCTGCCTTTCACTCTTTATTGTGATAACAATGGATCAGTTGAAAACTCAAAGGAACCCTGAAGCCATACGAGAGGAAAGCACATGCACTGAACGCAAATACCATCTTGACGGACGACTTGTCGAAGGTCGTGTCAAATAAATTTATAATTCACAACCTCTAAAGCTAACTTGTAGCAGTAGTGGTTGGGGTCGATCACATGGAGCAGCGTAATTAATCAATTTAATTAGATTTCTCAATTAGTAACCAAAAAGGGGGTTTTGGATGACGGGTTGGTTAAAAACATAAAATTGCTATAAATTAAAGTAACGGAAAAGTAAAGATATGTTAGCTAATCTCACCTCGGTATCGTGCGATTGGTTATTCTAACTTCGGCTTGGCAACTCAATCATTTACTCTCAAATTAATATAATTATTATTAACCACTCAACTATCATTGGAACCAATGATTAAGATCTCTACCCTTTCTAACTTAACCAATGCATCAAAGTTAGGATCTAATTAGAATTCATTAACCAATTTAGTAATACAATTACTTTAAGTCAAGCAAATAGTTTGTCAAGCTATTCTACCAAAGCAATTGTAATTAAGAACAGGAATTTAAAGCAAAATCAACAATAATTCATTAAAATCATAAACAAGGTCTCAAGAGTATGTCAAAATTACATTAGAAATCCCCAATTGCGACGATCTAAACTTAGCCGGTAATCGGAATGCTCCAACTAAGCTCCTCGGCTTGATTAGTCATCCCAAAATACAATAAAATCAACTAAAATTACAGTAGAATGCAAAGAAGTATAGAGAGAATGGGGAAGAAATTGACTAAGAGGAAGAAAAACTAAGAGAGAGTGACCTAAAACCAAAATTTCCTTTTTATATCCAGTCGCAGCATCGAGACGCTATGTCACAGCGTCGCGACGCTGCCCCTTCAAAATTGGAAATTATCTCTCGGATCTGCTTAGCGTCGAGACGGTAGGATTGCAGCATCTCGACGCTGGGTCTCTGACTTGGGCTCCGATATTTCCTTATTTGCACGGCATCCCGATGCTATTGATGGGGGGTTTCAACGCTGGCAAGGCTTCAAGGGCAGAATGGTCATTTTACGCTTTGGTTTCGCTCGTATAAGCCCCGAATTGCTTCTAAAGCTCCGATGAGGACCTATACACATATTATACTCATTTTATAGCATTTGTTGCAAGGAATTCAACTAAGATAAGCAAATTGGGAGTAGCTAAATGTATAACAAATTAGACCGATCACATCTCACCTAGGAAATTGTACAGCGGGGAGACGTGATCGTCACACATATAGCCTCAGAGCACAACATGGCTGATCTATTTACAAAAGTCCTCTCGACTAAAGTGTTTGAGGGACATCTACAAAAATTAGGACTACGAGTTTTGTGATATTAAGACAGATGGGAAAACATAGCACATGTTTAAAATGTTATTCACCCAATATTTTGTAACCTCGCTAGAGTTTTTGTCCACGTGGGAGTTTGATGGGTTTTAAGTCCTAAAACTCATAGTTTGTAATCTTTATGCATATCCTTTTTGCTATAAAACAAAATCCTATTATTCAGTGAATTGTTTATTTATATAGCCTTAATCCTAGTGGACTATAAGATCCTTCGTTATAAGATGAATACTCGAACTATATGTAGAAACATAAACATGGATCAAGTTCTAGTATATAACCTAAAGGTCTATAGTATATGGATAAGGTTGGGTACCTTATCTTGGTGACACTATGAATGCCCTACGTTGCATTTAAAGGAAAACAATGTGATCTCGAATCATTCATATAAAGACATGCGAGTAGGGGCATCCTGTGCAATGACTTTGCACAAGATCGGACCAAGAAATGAGTCACTCTTACTTTATAACATCGTTTACTGATAAGACTGACTATTGTGTATGATGACCTAGGTAACACAATCTTAATCCTGAGTTAAATATGAACTCCTGTTTGTTCAGGATTATCCTTTGATTTGCACGGGTGAGAGTGGCCCAACATCACCGACTCAATAAGCCTACCATTTTGGGGATAAGACTGGATAAATAGCAGGGGACATAGTCTTGCAAGATGGAATTCACTCCTACCCATATCTGGATAAATACTAGAAAGGTTGTTCCCTTAAGTATTGAGTCCAGGACTTGAACAAGGAGCCTCACCCTCTCATTGGCCTGAGAGGGACTTAGTTTGATCATTCTATCACAAACTAATTGTTCATTAGAGAATCAGTGGGAATTAAGGAATAAAGAAGTGTTATAGGGGTAAAACAGACATTTTGACCTAGTTATAGTCACAAACAACCTGTGAAGGGTCGACTTACTAACCATGGTTATATCAAACGGACAAAAACATATCTACGGTGAGGGAGTGCAACTACTAGGCTATAGTGGAGTTACCCGATAATTAACGAATGTTGGTTAACTAGGTTAATGAGTTTAACCAGTTAAACCTCGAATCGTTAGAACCCATGATCTATAGGTCCATTAGGTCCCCTTGCTAGCTTAAGGAACAAACTTTCGAACAATATGGTGGAAAGAATTCGAATTGTTCAAATTCAATTTAGGGACTATATCAATCGTATTGGATATTACCGACACTTTAGTTTAATTCTTAGTTAAACCTAATTTTGAGAGTTACACATATTTAAATGTGATTTAAATATTGAGCACGTGAATAGGAATTCATGTTTGAGAAATTGCATTTCGGAAAGGGTCGGGATTGGTTGCAAAATATTAATTTAATATTTGATATTAAATTAATATATATTAATAGAAAGAATTAATTCATTAATAATAATTTTAAATTAATTATGAAATAATTTAAAATTGAAATTATAAATTAAATTAGAAATTCATATTATTCATTAAATTAATGAACTAAAATTAATTTCCAATTGAATTAAGAAATTCAAAAGGAAATTAATTTTAAGAGGTGGAGTGCATGGTGACTAAACCCATGCACTCCTCCTCAATTAGCCACCAAATCTCACTTAATTTGCCATTGTCTTCTTTTATAATTTTAGAGCCTTAAGAGTGCATGAATTCCTCTTTAAATAGGGGAGGATTTGCTGAAGAATTACAGAAGAATTTGCCAAATTGACCTCTCAAACTCATAAGCTTAAAACTCTCAAAAGCTTGAAACCCAAGCTCATTGTCTTCCAAATTCCATCACTAGAGAATCCCACAATCTGTTCCAAAGGCCTGAAAATAGCAAGGAAGATCTTGTGGTGGTTCGTCATCAATTGGTGAAGAAAAAAAAAACACAATAATTGGTCCAATTTCGAGTTACAAAGAGGTTGGTGTTCTAAACTCTATTTTTGTAGCTCTAGACAACATGCTTTATATGATCAAATTGATGTTATTATGTGCCTAAGATCCAAAATTGCTTCCGCATGTTAGATATTAACACTATCATTTGGTATCAGAGCATGGTTTGGGCACCTAATTTACATTAATTTGATCATGGTGGGTAGCATTTCTAATATGAATGTGCATGGGTGTGAAATGGATATATTATGGTTTTGGCAATTTTTTTACTCTTCAATTTGTTGATGAAATTGTAATTACTCACATGTATATGAGCATTAATGTGTTGAGAAGAGTCTACAAAATTTGTTAACAGAAGCAGGCTCACCCATTTCTCATGGGATCTAGAAGATGCGTTATATTTTTTTATTTTTCAATATATAAAAAGAAAGGGGGAAAATCAAAATAAAAAGACTCAAAGGATATAATGTTGTGAGATAGAGCAGAAGATAAATGAGATAAAGGAAACTCTAGAGACAAAACAAATTTAGGCTTTTCAGCCTAAAACTCTATCACTTGAATCTCCTCACATTCAGGCTCAGAATCTCCCTTAACCTCACAATCTCGATCTTGGAATGGCAAGGAACACTCATCCTCATCGGTAGTCTCTACAATGGAAGATTCCTCTAGATCTAAGATAATCTCTTGGCACTACTGCTGATGTGGAATTTTCCTACCGCAAGCACACGGGTCAAGTAATAATAAAGTGATTTTGCAATCGAGTGTCGTCCTCTGGATTGGGTTTTTAAGTTAGATTGACTACCATGAATATTCTTGTTCAATTTTATTTAGGGACCAAAAAGTAGTGAATTTTAGAAACTAAGGTAATGCCAATTAAAGATGTAAAATTTAATTGAGAGAATACTTAGGGAATTGATTTCGTCAATTTAATCTAGGATTGATTTTAGGGAATGAATTATAACGCACAATGGTTTTATGAGTCTAAGAACCTTTAATCACAACTACCTCTCCTGAGTATAATTGATTCTCATGCAAATTAACTAACTTGATATCCCTATCTAAGTTCTTTAATATGCAAGGCATTTAGTTCTTTTTGACCAATTCTAAAGTTACTCTAAATTCCATCACGATTTTAGAAATTCTACTTTAGTCATGCAATCTTAATTATGTCTACGCTAAATCCCCTCTCCTGAGCAAGACTCAACACTTAGATCATTCAACTAATGGCCAATTAATTGAAAGCATTAAATTAAGAATGCAAACATAAAATAATTGCACAATTCAACCCATAAATCAATCCATAAACTAAAAAGACTACATCAATCCCTAAGTAACAAGCTTAGCTACTCATACGAGGCGTTACAAGATAAACTAAGCATGAAAAAGCCATTAAAAACTAACTAAAGTAAAAGGGAAAGAAGATTAAACACTCGGTGGCCGAGACCGCACGTCCCCGTCATGATCTCCACGAACAAAGTCTTCAATCCCGCTCTCCACCACTTGCTTCAGCTTCCAAAGAGGGTTTTTTTTCTCTCTGTTTTCGGCTAAAAATTTTCCAAAAGAAGTCCCCCAATCAGCCCTAATCGCAATCTTTAAATAAGGCAAAAATCGATCGTAGTGTCGCGATCGCGATAATACGAATCTGGAAAATTCGTTGGTCCTAGTGTTGCGACGCTATGATTTTTTTTTCTTGATTTTTTAGATTGAACTCCATTTGACTCCAATTTCTCAATTAAGCTTCAAACACATACTTCCTACAAATAAAACATATCAATGCATAAATTTAGCCAAATAATTGTAAAAGACTAGCTTAATTAATTAGAGAAAAATAGCTAGCTATGCTCGCTATCAAACACCCCCAAACTTAAGCTTTTGCTAGTCCTCGAGCAAACTAGAAATCAAGCATACAATGGAAGAATGGATGCAACAAACATGACTCAATCCTCAAGGCTCAAAAGTCAATAATCAAGCAATCAAGAGACATGCACATAAGGACCAATGAGGGAGACAAATCAAAAGTTTTCCAAAATTAACTTGCACAAGCGAGATCTAACTTAACGAGGTTAGACTCTAATAGCCCGGGATTGGATTACTAAACTTTCAACTCATCTTCCCTCTACACTGGCACTAAGGATTCACTAACGAGTCAATGGAACAAATTAGTTTGTTTTCCTCCATACTTAGGTGCTTATAACTGAAGATTACAACATGCATTTTTATGTGGCACTAGCTTTCACACACCTATTGCAGGGACCCTTAACCCGAGTTCTACCCTTTGGTTGGCCTAACTGATCACAACAGGCGTAGCTCTTTTTGCCAAAACTTTATTAAGCATTGCATTGCGCGCATAAGTCATGACTTTTTTTTTTTCTTCTTTCAAATTGTAACAACAAGAATGATTTTTCTTTATGAGCATGATAAGCATATATTCTTTTATTTCCTCCTAAGCAAGATCAAACATGCTAATTTGCAAAAAAAATAACTCTTTAGCTCTTCCCTACACCTATCGAGGTGACAACAAGCATATGAACCTAATAATTCGCTCCTAAGCATTCAAATCCAAATCTAGCCAAGACAAATACTCTACTCATGCAAGACATCTCCTAGAAAAAGTTTAAAAAGTCTCCCTTTTTGGGCACTCATGCTTACAACTCATCGAAAGCTTGAAAATTGACAATGAAGCCTATCCTAGGAAATCATAGTCATGCAAAAATATCATCCAGAAAACAACCATATGCTCAATTCAAAGAAAGCTCAAAACTATAGCCCGAACTCAGTTGCTCAAGGGCTCCACAAACATGCTATTCCACCCTCAAACTTAAAGCATGCATTGTCCTCAATGTATGAAGAAAATAAAGCATAATCAAGCATGAGAACAATAAAAGAGTAGGAGGAGTGAACAATACTATCCTGGAATGACGATGTCCTCTTTTATGGAAGCTTGCAAGCAAAGGAGAAACTGAAACCAAGACCTACAAAACAAAAACAAACAATAAATCAAAAGCAAAAAGAAAAACACAACTGAGCTTACTAGGGTTGCCTCCCATAAGTGCTTGTTTAACGTCAATAGCTCGACGTGTTGAACGTGCTGCATCAAGGAGGCTTCTTTTCTTTGAATCCACCAGAGGTGCTTTTGCTTGCACCTTTCCTGTAGCCCATCATAAGCGCTTCAAAACGGTCTTTAGGGTCTTCCACTGCTTTAAATATCTCCTTTCCATTTTGGACTCTAACAGTGAGCTCCCTACGCTCAATATCAATAATATCTCGCCTAGTAGCGAGGAATGGTCTTCCTAGTATGATAGGCATTGAAGGATTTTCCATCATATCCATGACATATAAATCAATAGGGAGGAAAAATCTACCTACTTTGATTAAAACATTCTCTATTATGCCAACTGGTCTAACTACAGACTGATCAGCCAATTGGAGCCTAACAGGAGTAGATTTAATCTCACCTATATCTAACTTTTTGCACAAGGATAATGGAATAATATTGATGCTAGCGCCTAAATCACACAACACTCTAAAAGAGTAAGTACCAAAGCTACAATGAATAGAAAAACTCCCTGGATCTGCTACTTTTCCAGGTACCTTTTGCTGAACTCTGGCGCTGCATGTTGAGGCGAGATAGACTGTGTCAACCTTCTTTTCCTTTCTCTTCTTTGCTAGTCATTCCTTCATGAGCCTGTTATACTGGGGCATCTCTAGCGCCTCTACGAAGGGAATATTAATGTTCAGATTCATAAAAGCATTCATAAATTTGTCAAACTGAACCTGAATATTCTTCTTTTTTCTTTTTCCTCTTCTTTTCTTTGAGGACCATCGTTGTGGGAGAAGGAATAGGAGGCTCAGGTTCAGGCTTTTCAGCTTCATCTGATGATGTGTCCTCCTCAGCTTCCCTAGTAGGCGTGTCATACTCCTCAGACTCAGGCTCCTCTTCAACCTCCTCCTGGTGCACAGTAATAGCCTTACAGTACTCCATCTGGGTTTTCTCCTACTCAGTTGGGGCCTTACCTTTGTTCATGGTGTTTACAACACTTACCAACTGTCCCAGCTGAGTTTCGATGTTTTTTATGGTTGCACTGTGGTCGTTCACTATGGTGTTGATGGAAATGACTGTCTCCTCCAACTTGTTTGTCCTGTTACTAGACTCTTCAATGAAAGCTCCAACAAGATCTTCTAAAGATTTTTTATTTTCTTGCGTTTGAGGGGAAAAACCAGGAGGATTAAGAACATTCGTATTATTAGCATAAGAAAAAATTTTCATGGTTCCTATTGTTAGGGTGATAATGTGTAGGTGTAGAATTATTATTATATCCCCTAGAATTAAAATTTGATACGTACTGAACCTGTTCGATGGTCTCCTCCTGAGACTGAGATGCTAAAGCAACTGCTGATTCAATTGACTGTGCACTCCCTGTACCTAAAAATTTTAGAAAAGAATTAGCGAGGGAAGTCATCTGGGCTTGAAGTGCACTTACGTTATTGATTTCAAAACTCCAGCAGCAATCTTTTTCGGTGCAGGCCGCTCAGATGGCCACTGATAGCTGTTGGTGGCTATGTCCTCCAGCAAGGTTCTAGCATTCTCCACTGTCTTGGACAACAGAGTCCCACCTGCAGCTGCATCAACAATAGTCTTAGTACCAGGGTTTAAACCATTATAAAATAATTGAATCTGCAACCAATCAGAATATCCATGTTGGGGGCACTTCCACAACATTTCTTTGTAATGCTCCCATGCCTTGAATAACTGCTTGTCAAATTGTTGCTGGAACGTCTCAATCTCGGTCCTCAGCTTGACCGTCTTTGCTGGAGGGGAAAATTGAATTTTTCTCAGATCAGAAACTCCAATGATATGAGGTTAACTGACTAAACTCATTAATCGAGTTAACCAATATTCATTAACTATGGGTCACTCCACTAAAGACCCATAATTGAACTTTTCTCATTGTAGAACATTTTTGTGTCCATGGATATAGACCTATACCAGTGAAGGTGTACATATTACACATGCGGAAGCAATTGAAGATCGAAAGCACTTAAGACATTCAATTTTACTCCTAAAGCATGCATGTTCTAGAAAAGACAGAATAGTGAGTTTAGAAAACACCAACCTTTGTAGCTCACTTATGTTGAACTTCTTGTGGTGTTTGCCTCTCCTATGCTCCTTGGACAACCTCTAGAGTCTTCCCTACTATACTTCGGGCCAAGAACGACTTGTGGGAGTCTATATAAGATAGGGAATGGGAAGGGAATGCTTGAAGCATCAAGCAATGGAGAAGAATGAGAGATGGGAGAACTTTGAGACCAAATTCCAGCAGCATAACCTTAAGGAAATGGCTCTCTTGTGTTTGAATATGATTCAAACTTCTTTTAAAGACATTCTCCATGCAAAGCCAAGCCTCAAGACACAAGACACATGGTGTATTTGCAAGCTCAAGTGGATTCTAGGTGTACATTACACAAGACATGCAACAATGCATGAGTGAGTTGTCTTTCCACTTTGAATGATCATGCATTAAGTGGATTTCCAACTAAATCCACTAAATTCAAATTGAAATCAAATTTCAAGCTTGCAAATTACCCCTAATTTCAATTCTAAATTGAAATTGATTGCTTGGTAATTAATTTGAAATTTTCCAATTAATTTTGATATGATTAATCTAATTAATCTTTGTTATCTTGTGCAATTCCATATATATGATTCCTAATACATATATATAGTATTCAAAACACTTTTAAATACTTCATCTCTCATTTTCTAATTTAATTCATAATTAAATTATTGTGTCAAACACAATTTACGATAATACCCTTTTTCCCGATTTTGAACGATTCAAAGCTTCCTATCTTTTGTTTTAGGCTTAATTCCGATATGAGCTAGTAGGGGGACCTAATGGACCTATAGATCATGGACTCCAACGATTCGAGGCTAACCGACTAATCTCATTGTCCAAGCTAGCCAACATTCGTTAACTATCGGGACACTCCACTATAGCCCGATAGTTGCACTCCCCTCACTATAGATATATTTCCGTCCACTTGATTTAACCATGATTAGTAAGTCGATCCTTCACAGGTTGTTCGTAGCTATAACTAGGTCAATAAGCCGTTTTACCCCTATAGTACTTCTAGTTCCTTAAGTCCCACTGATCCTCTAATGAACAATTGGTTTATGGTCCAACCAATAAACCGAGTCCCTCTCGGGCCAATGAGAGGGCGGGATCCCTTTGTCCAAGCCCCAGAGTCAGCACTTAAGGGAACAACCTCTCTACTATCCCTTATTCGGGTAGGAGTGAATTCCTTCTTGCACGACTATGTCCCCAGCTATCTACCCGTTCCTATCCCTGAAATGGGAGGCTTATTGAGTCGGCGATACTGAGCCACTCTCACCTATGCAGATCTAAGGATAAGCCCGAATAAACAGGAGTTCATAGTTAGCTCAGGCTTAAGATCGAGTTACCTAGGTCATCACATGAAATAGTCAGTCTCGTCAGTAAACGGTGTTATAAAGCGAGAGCGACTTATTTCTCGGTCCTGGTCTTATGCAAACTCATTGCATAGGACGCCCCCACTCGCATGTCTCTACATGGACGATTTAGGATCACATCGTCTATACCATCTATAAAGTGGGCCGCGTCTCATAGTGTCTCCAAAATAAGGTACCCAACCCTATTCCTATACTATAGACCATTTTGGCTATTACTTAAGCTTGATCCACTTTTATGTCTCTACATAAAGCTCAAGTGTTCATCCTATAGCCATGGATCTTAGTTTATTGGATTTGGGTTATTATATGTGCAATTTAATTTATTCAGTAATGACTTTTACTTAATCAATCTCGATAACACCTTTATCGAATAAGTATATAATTTGTTTAACATTCACTATCTACGAGTTTTAGGGCACCAATCCCAACAACCAGTAAATCAATCCTTCACGAGTGTTCATAACTACAGTTGGGTCAAATTACTATTTTACTCCTGTGTTACCTCTATCTCCTTAAGTACTAGTGTCCCTCTAATGAACAACCTGTTTATGGTCCAACCATTAAATAGAAAGTCCCTCTCGGGACAATGATGTTAGTTTTAGGACTTCAATCAAACCAAGTATTTTGATGATAACAAACTCAAATTTTTTGTACTAACATTTTCAGTGTTTCAAAGTCACTATCTTGTAGAGCTCGAAAAGACAATTCTAATGCAATTTGAATCGCTCAAATCAAAGTTCAAACGAGAAAGTTATGATCAAAATAAGTTTGGAGAGGAAAATCCTATGTGGTAGTGACACGTGGCATCCAACGTGGCGCTGACGTGGCACATAAAACGGCCAAAATTGATGACGTGGCACTCCAACGATCAAGTTTTGCTGATGTGGTAGTGACGTGGCGCTGACGTGGCTAATGTGGACCAATAGAACAGTGACACGTGGCGAATGTGGACTAACATTTTCAGTGTTTCAAAGTCACTATCTTGTAGAGCTCGGAAAGACAATTCTAATGCAATTTGAATCGCTCAAATCGAAGTTCAAACGAGAAAGTTATGAGCAAAATAAGTTTGGAGAGAAAAATCCTATGTGGCAGTGACACGTGGCATCCGACGTGGCGCTGACGTGGCACATAAAACGCCCAAAATTGATGATGTGGCACTCCAACGGTCAAGTTTTGCTAACGTGGTAGTGACGTGGCGCTGGCGTGGCTAATGTGGACCAATAGAACAGTGACATGTGACGAGCTGATATTTAAAATAAAAAAAGGGGAAGAGGAATCGTTGACTGACGCATGGCCGAATACGATGACGACACATGGTGCGGTGAAGATATTTCCAGCTTATTATGAAAAAAAAAAGAAATTGAAAAAGAAAATTCGACAGTCACTACATTCACGCGCGGACGCGCGCGTGTGGAACACGCGCCTGCAGTCCTCCACAGATTTTCACTCGTGAGCCTCAGTTTCTCCCTGTGCGCGTAGCCTTGCTATTTCCGGCGGGTAATTTTTATTTTCTCATTTCCTCTCATTTTCCTTTAATTTCCTTGATCCAATTTTCTCTCAAATTTCACCAAAATCCCATCAATTCAAATATTATTCTTTCCAAAATTTACATCATTCAAATCCTTGATTTATTCTCAATATCTCCAAAATTCCATATCTTTAAAATTCTTTCTTAATTTCAAAATCCCTTCCTTTTCCATTTTAAATTCAATCTCCACCATCCATCTTTAATTTGATCCAACGACCAATATTCATCCTCCTCGCCTATAAATTGGACTTGATTTTCACCTTTCATTCACACACCAAAAAGCTATCAAGTCTTATTCTCTCTAGTCTCCCTACTCTCATATTCGTGTCCTCCCTTGCTCCTAAATTTGCTAGTTTTATTTTTGTGAGGTTTCTATTTAAGTGCTCAACTTGTGTACTTAGCCTTCAAGAGGTAATTGTTGTGAGGTTTTATTTTATTCTTTTTTGGGAATTGTATTAAGGTGTGGGTACACCTTGGGTTGTGAGAAAAAGAAATTGGTTTGATCTTGAACCAGTTAAAAGGATCTTGGGTTTCTCTTTAGCCTAGGAAAAAGAGGGTCGTGTGTCGGTTTGGTTCTCACCTGCCAGAGGATCACCTAGTGAAATACCCAAGAATGAGTTTTGGTGAGTGGAGTAGGCAATTTTCCGAACCACTATAATTCCCGATGTTTTCTCTTCCTCTCTCTCTCTTTTATTTTCTACTCTTTATTATTTCCTTTGCTTTATTGTCTTAGTTAAAATTTTAATTTCTCTTGATTGCATGATTTAATTTTATTGGGTTATTTAAACTTCTTTTTTATTATATCATATTCAAATTTGAAATTACCATAGCTTGCAGGTTTTAGATTTTATCTTAGTTTGCCAATAATTGATCTGTGAGTTAACTTTGTTGAGCATATTTTAAAGATAAAATTAATTTAAAAAATTGGTAGTCAACCTTATTCACCTGTTGTCTTTCGATCCTACAAGTGAGAGGGTGGGATTCCTTTATTCAAGACCTGGAGTCACCACTTAAGGGACACTCATCTATATCTCTTAGAAGCGGGAAGGAGAAAATTTGATCTTGTGCTGTCATGTCCCTGAAGGATTGAAATTCCTTTTAGCAGCGGAAGCAATCAAGAACAATCTCGTTTTTAATTTCAATTTTAGAAAAACCTCTACGTTGGCAAATCAAATATAGAAACAATTTCTAAATTAATCTAAGATTAAGCATGCTGAAAAATAAAATCTAAAACTATTTTAGATCTAAGAAGAACTTACATGGAATTGAAGAACACAACACAATGGTCCAATGTACGTTCTTCTTCCTCCCAACGAACACCACCACGTCGGATCACCCGCTATGACTCTTGGGACTCAAGATTGGCTTGTGGGAACCCAAAACTAGTCATGGAAGGGATTTACAGCAAGGTGAATTGCTGGAATTTTAGAGAGATTTTTTTTTGTGAAAAATGAGAGGAATCCACAGTTAGGGAAAACTCCCTCCCAACTTTACGACAAGTGGGGGGAAGTTATTCCCTACTTAATCTCTATCGTTGATCAAAATCAACGCGATCCAGGTCGTTGATTAATTAAATAATAAATATCATTTAATTAATTAATTATAATTAATTTAATTAAATCAATATTAATTAAATAAATTATAATATAAGGTTTTTAATTAATTTTACAATTGAATCATATTCAATTTTAATCTCTCTCATTTAACCTATAGTTTTAATGTGCATCATAATGTACATTAATATGAACTATAGTATTAATTTGATTAAATCACATTTAATCAAACTAAATTAAATTAATGAATTCCCCAATTAATTAATTCATGAATTAATCAAATATCACATATTTAATTAATTTCATTGTTCTCTCAATAATTAATTTCGAATCATATCCAAAATTAAATATAAAGTTTAATTCTTTAATTAAACTTTATACTATAATGTATCTCCATACATTATATTAATTCCTTTTAATATCAAGACTAAAATTATCTCAAAACCCGTTATGAGCTAGCAGGTGGACCTAATGGACCTATAGATCAGAAGCTCCAACGATACGAGATTGATTAGCTAAACTCATTAACCGAGTCAATCAACATTCGTTAACCTTGGGTCACTCCACCAAAGACCCACAGCTACACTCTTCTCACTGTAGAATATTTCTGTGTCCACAGATATCGACCAATTGCAGTAAGTCAATCCTTCACGTGTGTTCGTAACACCAGCTGGGTCAAATTACCGTTTTACCCCTAGGTTACCTCTGGATCCTTAAGTACCACTAATCCCTCTAATGAACAACCTGTTTAGGGTCCAACCACTAAACCAAAATTCCTCTCGGGCCACGAGAGGACAACGCGTTTTTGTTCAAGCCCCGGAATCAGCCCTTAAGGGAACACACTTCTACTTGCCCCAATAGAGGAAGGAGTGAATTCCATCTTGTACTGTTATGTTCCCAGCCCCCATTCGATCTTGCCCCTGAAATGGTAGGAATATTGAGTCAGCGAACTGGCCACTCTCACCCATACAAATCTAAGGACAATCCCTCCTGAAAAGGAGTTCATAACAAACTCAGGATTGAAATTGAGTTACCTAGGTCATCCTATTGAAATAGAAACCTAAACTAGTTAATGGCGTTACATCTAGTGGTTACTATTTCGCGGTCCGGTCTTATGCAAACTCATTACATAGGATACCCCCACCCACATGTCTCCTACATGGATGCTTTGGATCATTGCATCTGTATCGGATACAAGGTGGACCGTATCACATAGTGTCACCAGGATAAGGTACGCAGCCTTATCCCTATACTATAGACCATTTAGGTTGTTACTTGAACACTGATCCCCGTATGTCCCTACATACTAGTTCAAGTTTCATTTAAACAACCTTGGATCCTTAGTTTATTGGATTTAGGGTTTATTAATGCAAACTTGATTATTCAATAACCCAATTACTGAATCACTCAAATAACGCTTTATTGAGATCGATTAATTTGTTTCATTTACTATCTACGAGTTTTAGGGCATAAAACTCAACAGTCCCTAGCCCCCTACTCGGTCTTGTCCCCAACAAGATAGGCTTATTGAGTCGGCGTACAGGCCACTCTCACCCATACTTATCAAAGGACAATCCCTCGTGAGAAGGAGTTCATGACACATTCAGGATTAAGACCGAGTTACCTAGGCCATCTTATTGAAACAGTAACCTAACTAGTTAATGGCGTTACAACTAGAGGTTGACTATTTTGTGGTCCATTATTATGCAAACTCATTGCATAGGATATCTTTGCTTGCATGTCTACTACATGGATGCTTTGGATCAATACGTCTGTATCAAATACAAAGCGGGTCGTATCACATAGTGTTACCAGAATAAGGTACCCAACCTTATCCTTGTAATATAGACCTTTTAGGTTGTTACTTGAACATCGATCCCCGTATGTCCCCACATACTAGATCAAGTTACATACAAACAACCTTGGATCTTAGTTTATTGGATTTGGGCCAAATTATGCAATATTTAACAATAACACTTTATTGTAGAAACTCAATAACATTTTATTGAAACAAGTATACAATTTGTTTACATTCACTATCTACGAGTTTTAGGGCATAAAACCCAACATCAAGCATGTCAAAATCTGGGAAAGATTTACTTTTCTTGTCTTTCCTTTAAAGTTAGTCGTTGTCTTTTATTTCCTTGTCACTTCTTAGTCTTCTTGTGTTTTTCCTTTGAAGATGTCTTGAGAAGGGATGTATTTACAACCATAGATTCTTTTGTAGTCGTTTCGATGTTCTTTCCTTCTTCTTCAAGTTAGGGAATATAAGGAATTTGTTTCCTCGACTAGCAATACTTAGCTTCATATTGTGAGCGCGAGTTGCTAATTCTTCAAATGTGCGAGGCTTTTCCCCATTGCATGCCTTGAATGCACATCTCAACGTTAGAGAGTTCAGTGAGGCAATCCTTGCAATCAAGACTCATGACTTTCTAAAGATTTATGTAGTAAACAACAAGTTCACCTTTTCATTGTTTAGTATTTGTGAGCTCAGAAATGTTGACTATTTGCCTGGTGTTGTAGAAGCGATTCAAGAACTCTCTTTCAAATTGCTTCCAACTGTATATTGACTCAGGTTCTAGATTAGTGTACTAGTTGAAGGCATTTTCTTTAAGTGTTTGAACGAACTACTTAACTAGTAGGTCTCTTCGAGTACCAATGTTCTTGACATGTCTCCACGAAGTGGCAAATCTGCCATTTAGGATTGCCCTTTTTGTTAAACAGCTGAAACTTTGGCGACCGATAGCCGATAGAAATTCTCAAGTTATCAATCCTCTTAGTATAAGGTTTGGAGTACAAAAGGGAGCCTTGAGTAGGTTCATCGTTTTGAGCTTTGATATAGTTTGTGGTCATATCTTCGAGTTATTGGATGGATAGTGAAGCGATCGAAGCTGAACATTGTGGTTGATCATCTCCCACAATAGTCTTCCCTTTATCGTGACTTTTTACGACATGAGTTTGACTTGATTCAACGAGATTTTGATTCTCAATTTGGTTCTTTGGGTGCTTAATTTGAGAGTCTCTTTCCTCAATCGCATTCATCAAGGTGTTCATTTGTTCATGCATCTCAACCATTATTTCTTCCATAGTTCTTGTTTCAGTCATCATGACAATCACTACATTAGAATCGGATTTGATCAAGGGGTTGTACTTAACAAGAAACTTTTCATCAGTACGTGCTCCCTGCAATGTTATTTCTTCACTCATGATAATAAGAGCTTTATTGTCTTGAAGTTTGAGTTCATTAGAGCAACTATGGGTAGTAGAACAACATGTTTTCACTTATATTTTGAGATAAAAGAAAGAGATGAGAGGTAGAGATTATCCCACTAGGCGTACCAATTTGTTCACATGTAATTTCAAAGAGATGGAATACGTGGAATAAACTAATATTTGTATTAATCTTGTGGGTGTAGCCAATCTCTAGTATATGATCCTTTGATTCTCTCTCTTGTTTGTGTGTGTTTTACTCAAGGGTTAGAACACTTGTTTGAAACTTCGATTAATCTTTGGAGTCTTGAAAGGTCTTTGATTGGCTTTGGTGACTTTTGACCTAAGGACTAGGGTTTGATTGGCTTTGGGGCCAACTATTTGGATTTGGATTTGGTTTATGTCTGACCTACAAACTATATGACCAAAATGTTAAATGACCAAAATTTGGTCAAGTTGATTTTAAATTATTTGATCAACTGGACAAGTGACCTTAAAATTTTATAATTGACCAACTTCTTCATGTTAAATTTGGGATACATGTCAATTTATAATTGGTCTCAAATTTAATTATTTATAATTTCATCATTGATTTGGAACTATGATGTGAGAATTTGTGACTGGTTAAAGTTTCTCCTTCAACACCCTCCCTAAAAGGAAACGAGGAACAATAGGTCGATTATAAATAGAATAGTATAACTCCAAAGGAGGAGAACTCAAGGTGAGTACTTATTCTTTGTCTTAGACTTCTTCTTCATTCTCATTCTCATTCTCAATTACTTATTACACTCATAACCTCTTGACTGACTCAAGCATCAGAGTCGATGTGGAAGCGTTGCGTTTTTCTTGTCTTGTAGGTCACATTATTTCCTAAAAAAAAATTTATTGTCGCTATCGTGTGAAGATTATATATGTTTTATTGATTTTGAAAACAACAAATGTCTAAAATTAAACATGTAAACTTTGAGATTAAAATTTAATAATTTTTTTTGGGAAAAATACACTTTTGGTCCCTGAGGTTTGGGTTAAGTGACACTTTGGTCCCTGAGTTTTCAAACTCAACAAAAATACCCCTGAGGTTTAAGATAAGGAGCACTTTGGTCCCTGCCGTCAAATTTTCTGTTAACTTTTAACGGTTGCTGACGTGGCACTATTATTTTAATACAAAAAATTATATATTTTATTTTTTTAAATAAAAAATATTAAAAAAATAAAATATTAATTATTTTTTATTCTTTCTCTTTTTCCTTTCTCTCTCTTCTTCTTCTTCTTCCATATTCTCCATCTTCTCCACCTTCTCCTTCCTCCTTCTTCTTCTTCCTATGTCCGGCGACCGGCGACCGACGGCCACCGCTTGCCGCCGGTGACCTTTTTTTTTCCTTTTCTCTTCTTTCCTTTTTTTCTCTTCTTTCTTTTTCTCTTATTTAAAAAAAAATGAAAAAAGAAAGGGGAGGGAGGAGGGAGGTCCGGAAACGGAGAAGGGAGGTCCCTCCTCCCTCCCCTTTCTTTTTTTTTTTATTTTTTTTAATCAGTGAAGAAATAAGAGAAAAATAAAGAAGAGAAAAAAGAGGAAAGAAGAGAAAAGGAAAAAAAAAAAGGTCACCGGCGGCCAGTGGCGGCGGCGAGCGGTGGCCACCGGTCGTCGGTCGCCGGACATAGGAAGAAGAAGAAGGAGGAAGGAGAAGGTGGAGAAGATGGAAAAGAAGAAGAAGAGAGAAAGGAAAGGGAGAAAGAATAAAAAAATAATTAAATATTAATATTTTATTTTTTTAATATTTTTTATTTAAAAAAATAAGATATATAATTTTTTATATTAAAATAATAGTACCACGTCAGCAATCGTTAAAAGTTAACAGAAAATTTGACGGCAGGGACCAAAGTGCTCCTTATCTCAAACCTCAAGGGTATTTTTGTTGAGTTTGAAAACTTAGGGACCAAAGTGTCACTTAACCCAAACCTCAGGGACCAAAAGTGTATTTTTCTCAATTTTTTTTTTCATAAAACTTCAAGAAATTTAATTTACCAAACTTGTAAAAAACTTAATTTCTAATTTTTTCCATAAATAAGCCACACTCCAATAAGATTAATCAAGGCAAATGAAAAGGAATCCAATAGTAAGAAAGGAAAAAAAAAAAGTCAAAAGTATTGTCGTCGTGGGGTTAATTTATTTATCTTTTTCAATTTTAAAAAATAAAAAAGGATATTCGTGATTTCTCTAGAGTTTCCGTACAGCGTACACCCAATTGAAAATGGTATCGTGGGCGGCAATCCAAGGCCAAGTTCTAAGGCGGTGTAAGCTTATATTTGGAATTCCAAAGCAGAAGCGTAACTCGAAACCCTTTCCCTCTAATCTAACACTCAGTTTTTGACGCTCATTCCTTGTTCATTCCTTCTTTTCTTTTCCCCGGGCTGGTAAGATTCATAGTTTAATTCTTAATTTCTTGCTTTCAAAATCCAATTCTTTGATTTCTGCCCTTTTAACCCTCCCTGTAGATTTAATTTTTGCAAAATATGGACTACTTTACAATCAAGCTTGTTTAATCAACTTGTTTAATTTCTTTTTATGTTTTTAGTATCATAACTGTTTCAGTTTACAGTAGGAATTGTTGCTGCTTATCGTGGTCCAAATTATTGCTTATTATTGCTTGTTTGTAGAGTTAGAATCTAAGAGGACCTTTTCTCATAGTCATAGGTGTCGTTTCGAAGAACCTTTATTGATCGTGAGCAATGTGAATTGTTATGCAAGATATGTTTTGTGTAGGCTATATGGGCCAGTTTAGAATCATATTTCATTTGAATTTGGAATGATCTGGAATTAATATTCTGCTAATTGCTTTTCCTGTTATAATTATCTTGGAAATGCAAAAAAGTGAATGAAACAAGTTTTAGAAAATGCAAGTATCAAAACTATGAAAACAGTCCAGAGTGGTTTAAAACCTAAATAGCATTTAAGGGGTTCCGTTTTTTATCTGGGATTTAAGATTTCAAATCAAATATCCTGTGCCTGGACAATCTTCTTGGGTTTTCCCTGCATATAATATGAAATCACGACCTATAAAATTGAAGAGGACGTCACCTCAACACATGCCGAAATCAATCTATTGACAAATCAGAGGGTGCAGAAATATACTTTTGGCAATGCTGAAAGTCAAAAGTCATCTTCAGCTATGTGTAACTTCAGGCGTTGCCAAAAGTTCCCTTTGGCAGCACAAAAATGCGTTGCTAAAAAGCTTCATCAATGATGTTTGTGCATATGAATGTTGGCAACGCGTTGATACCTAACCTTTGCATTGCCAAAACTTTATACCATGCCATTCTATCAACATCTTTTGCAATGATAAATTTTGTCTCGTTTTTTAGTAATGTTTGGGGCTTTTTGTGACAATTCTTTGGTGTCACAGAATATATAACATCTTGTAGCGTTGCGTACTTTAGATGGATATCTTATCATTGCACTGTTTCCTATAGCCATGAATAGAAGGCTCTCAAATTGTATATCCACTACTGAACAACATAATTTGAATAGGTCCACCCAGCCTTCTCTTGTGAAATTCTCTTAACATTTTATCTATAATTTTGCTACCTTTCTACCCGAATTCAATGCCACTGTATCAAGAAACTGTGAGCGATGGACGGCCTCTTTGCTCCACCCAATTCCCCATGTCCCTATGTTAAACCTTTGACTATAGTTTGGTACAGCTTGCTTCCTGAAAGAGATACTATGTCAATCTAAGAATAAGGGCGTATTCCAGAAAGTTTGGTACCCTTCAGTTATATTTGTATAAGTTCTTTTTTGAAACAATATTTGTTTGAGTTGCAATATATTAATTATTGAAAATGACGCATTTGCAAATACACGTGAAAGTTGAAACTTTAACTTCTTGAGACTTGTGCCGTTTTATTTTGCTTTAGAGAATGCCGACCATCTTTTTGTGTTGTTGTCCCTACTCTAACCATCTTTTTATTTTATTCTATAGGAAATAAGCGCACGCCAGAATGCTACCACTGCTGGCTTACCAAGTGGTGAGCCAATATTACAGGCTCCAGAGGAACCCCATCACCGTTGGGCTCCTCGCTGCCAATACACTTATTCATCTAAGGCCCAATTTTCTTCATCATATCATCCCTTCCATAGAGGATGTCTGGTTTAATGCGCATCTCATCCTGAAGGTGACTATTCTGGCTATTTAGTTATTACTCGATCATTATGGTCTCATTTGATAACCATTTGATTTTTTTACAATTAAACTTATAAATACTACTTCCACCTATGAGTTTCTTTGGTTTGTTATCTACTTTTTACTAATGTTTAAAAAACCAAGCGAAAGTTGTGAACTGAAAAAGTAGTTTTTGAATTTTTTTTAAAAATTATAATTTGGCTAAGAGTACAGAAGTTTCCTTGAGAGATGAAAACATTGTGCACAATTTTCAAAAACAAAAAACAAAAAACTAAAGTCCCATTTGATAACCATTTCGTTTTTTGTTTTTGGTTTTTGAAAATTAAGCTTATAAACACTCCTTCCACCTATACATTTCCTTGGCTTACTATCTACATCCTTCCCATGATTCCAAAAACAAAGTCAAATTTTGAAAAAAAAAATAGTTTTCAAAAACTTGTTTTTGTTTTTGAAATTTGGCTAAGAACTCTAAGGCCTCCTTAACAAAGATGAAAACCATTGTAACGAAATTGAGAGAAAACAAGTATTATTTTGAAAACCAAAAACCAAATGGTTATCAAATGGGGTCTAAATGGTTATCAGATCAAGCCTTAATTTTATTATCCAGCTCTTTGTTCAGGATTAGGTAGCATTGTTGTTTTCTTTTCTTACTCTGCTCTCTATCTTAGGGTTAATTGGTGATGATTAGAAAAATTTAACGATAGATCTTTTTGTTTAGGACTTTCCATTTTGTTAATACATTGTTAGGAAAGTCCTGCACACAGTGGCATATTGCTTCAACGGGATTTAAAGCATTTGCTTTCTCATTCGGAAATAGGTGATGGCATATCCATTTTCCATTAGGCTATACAACAAGTTTTGTAGTTTCCTGTGATACTGGCGACCTGCTTTATAGCATCATTGTACCGTTTTTTATTTTATTAACTGGAAAATCAGCTTTCATAGAGAAGGATGAAAGAAAACAATGGATTCTTTGTGAATGTATATGCTTTAACTATAAGAAATGGTAAAATATCGATCCTTAAGAGTTTTGACGCCTTGATTACTTCAAATTATAACCACCTCTGAATTTGTGAAAAATGAAAAGCTTTTAAGAGTTTTCACGCTTTGATTACTTCACAATATTATTCGTACTTTTCTCAGTTCTTGCATTTTTTAGTATTGGATTTCTGTGATCTACCTCAAAAATGATATACTAGGAAATTTGAACTCTCGAGGATTATACTCTTAGTTACTTATCGATTTGTTTGTCTTTTCTGAATGAAATAATGTAATGTTGGCATTGTGACTTTCTCATTACTTTGGTATCATTTGCTTTTGCCAGTACAAGGACTTGAAGCGCTTTTTCCTATCACCATTCTACCATGTGGATGACCCTCACCTGGTCTACAACATGATATCTCTACTATGGAAAGGCATTCAATTGGAATCATCAGTAGGTAGTATCGAATTTGGTTCAATGGTTGGTGCATTACTCGTAATGTCACAGGGAATTACGTTGTTGCTTGTCAAATCTCTACTACTTTTCTTTAATTATAAGAGGCCTTACTACCATGAATATTCTGTTGGGTTTTCGGGTGTGCTTTTTGCTATGAAAGTTGTTCTTAGTTCTCAATCTGAAAGCTACACTTACCTTCATGGTCTAAGGGTACCATCACGTCATGCTGCATGGTTAGAACTAATACTCATCCAAATGATTTCACCTGGTGTCTCTTTCCTTGGTCATCTTGGTGGAATACTTGCTGGTATTCTCTTTTTGCGTTTGAAGGGTACGCATTCAAGGTCGGATCCATTGGCCATTCTTATTAGAAGTCTTGGTCGAATATTGAGTTATCCTCTCGGATTTTTCTGTCGCTTGAATCCATTTCGGCAGCATAGAATTTTCGGAGGAGGAACTGTTGGTAGACGACACACAACCTTGGAAAGTACTGCAACAAGTATTACTGATATGTGGAGGTGTCAAGCATGTACATTTGACAATTCTAGTTTATTAAGCATATGTGAAATGTGCGGGACAGATCGGCAGGATAGGGTGCTGCCTTCTCATCGATTTTCTCATCATTTCAATTTAACTCCAGAGGAATTGCGTCGTCGTAGGCTTGAAAGATTTGGATGATGATACAATATATTCTTCCCTTTTTCATGTCATCAGGTATTTGCTTTCAGACGATCAATCTGAATGGCTAGCACTATCTCTCTTGGTAAAGAAGTTGTTTTCTTGATGTTAAAAAAATATGGAGCACGTGTTTAGAACGTAGCAAATTTCATTTAATACATATATGGAAGAGTCTTGTATATAGGGGGCGATTTAATATAACATTCTTTTCATCATTGTGTTTTCTCTCTGACATTTTCCTCTTCTCTCCTAGTGTTGGCATTGCCAAATCTGCATGCTTGTTTATAATGGTTGGTTACGGATTCGGAAATACTTTTTAAGTTTGTCTTTTCATATTTCCAATGGTATAAAATTGCCTCCCACATTGTGGGTGCCTTTTTCTATTAATTTCTCCTTAAGATCTTCCTTCTTTGTTGTTGATTCTCACATATCAATTATAAAACTTATATTAGTTTTATTCAGATTTGGGTTGGCTTGAAGTTGTTTCTTGTGCAGATTATATTAGTTTTATTAAGATTTTGGCATGTGTCTTTGTCGGTTGTAGATCTTGAATCTGCAATAGACGTTGAAGTTGAGTCCTTGAGAGAGGAAGAGGGAAATTGACGACGTTCGCGGCGAAGTAGTTACCATAACTTTCTTTGCAGAAAAAACAATTAGATAAAAGTGAAGAGCAAAGTAAATCCAAAAATTAGAAATGCGCAATTCCATTAAACTCAATACCAAAAAACAAAAAAGAAAAAAAATACCATTGAATTCAAATGAAAGGTGAAAAATATAACACGAAGTCCACCAAAAAAAAAAAAAAAAAACTCAAAGGAATTAAAGAATAAAGTAAGGAGAAAAGAAAGCAAATGTTTTTTTTCATTCAAGTGTGTGTTTTCAATATTTCATACAACCTCTATTTATACTGGCTATTCCTAAGGGAGAGGGAGAGTCACGAGGGAGAATAGCTATTGACCAGTAATATGGATATCTAATATATACCAGTATATTTACAACACTCTCGCTCGTTAAAACCTTACTAGAAAAAACCTAATGAGAAAAACCACTTCTCAATGGTTGTAGTAGGTAATGCCTTCTCAATGGTTGTAGTAGGTAATGCCTTCGTAAACAAGTCTATCAAGTTGTCTTTTGAAGAAATTTGTTGAACAGTGATATCACCATTTTCTTCAAGATCGTGAGTGTAGAATTAATCAATTAAAATTAATCCAATTAATTAATTAAATGCTAATGAATTTTTTTTTTTTGAAAATTATTAAATGCTAATGAATTAATCATATTAATAAATCAAGCATATGTGCATTTAAATCATATTTAAATGCATTGCCCTCACATAACACATAGTTTCAATTAAAATTAATTAAATCACATTAATTAAATTAATTAAACTACACAATTAATTAATTCATAATTCATTAATTCTTTGATAAATTAAATATCACATATTTAATTAATCAAACATTTGAATTATATTCAAATGTGCATCTCTCACATAACCTATAATTTTATTATGAATCTAATTCACACCAAAATTAAACTATAGATATTAATTTAATTAAATCATATTTAACTACATTAAATTGAACAATTAATTAATTTAAAAATCAATTAATTTTATTATTAATTAAATATCAACCATATTTAATTAATTACATATTAGAATATATCTCTCATATATTATAGTTTAACTAAATCACATTTAATTAGACTAATTGAATACTTAATTAACTCACAATTAATTAATTTATTCACTAATTAAATATCACATATTTAATTAGCTATATATTTGAACTATTTCAGATATATAATTCCCTCAATTTTAATAAAGTTTAATCACAAATTAAATTTTATATTATAATGTATCAACATACATTATATTAATTGTACTTCATACAATTAACCTAATTCCCAAATTAAATTTGAACAATTCAAATTCTTTTCAAGATAATTTGTTCCCAATTACTCTTTATGAGCTAGCAGGGGAACCTAATGGACCTACAAATCAGAAGCTCCAATGATATGAGGTTAATTGACTAAACTCATTAATCGAGTTAACCAATATTCATTAACTGTGGGTCACTCCACTAAAGACCCACAACTGCACTCTTCTCACTGTAGAATGTTTCTGTGTTCACGAATATTGACCAATAACAGTAAGTCAATCCTTCACGAGTGTTCGTAACTTCAGTTGGGTCAAATTATCGTTTTACGCCTAAGTTACCTCTGGCTCCTTAAGTACCAGTACTCCTCTAATGAACAACATGTTTATGGTCCAAGTAGTAAACAGAAAGTCCCCCTCGAGCCAGTGAGAGGGCGGGATCCCTTTGTTCAAGACCCGGAGTCACCACTTAAGGGAACACTCATCTACTTCTCCTAATGTTGTCATGTCCCCAACCCCTCACTCTGTCTTGTCTCCAAGAAGGTAGGCTTATTGAGTCAGAATGCAGGCCACTCTCACCCATACTAATCAAAGGACAATCGCTCGTGAGAAGGAGTTCATGACACACTCAGGATTAAGACTGAGTTACCTAGGTCATCCTATTGAAATAGTAACCTAACTAGTTAACTGTGTTACATTTAGTGGTTTACTATTTCGAGGTCCGGTCTTATGCAAACTCATTGCATAGGATACCTCCGCTCACATGTCTCCTACATGGATGCCTTGGATCAATACGTCTGTATCGAATACAAAGCGGGTCGTATCACATAGTGTTACCAGGATAAGGTACCCAGCCTTATCCCTGTACTATAGACCTTTTAGGTTGTTACTTGAACACTGATCCCCGTATGTCCCCACATACTAGTTCAAGTTACATATCAACAACCTTGGATCTTAGTTTATTGGATTTGGGTCATCTTGTGCAATTTTAGACTTAAAGGACTATAACACTTTATTGCTTAATCCTCAATAACATTTTATTGATACAAGTATATAATTCATTAACATTCAGTATCTACGAGTTTTAGGACATAAAATCCAACAAACTCCCACTTACACTAAAAATCTAGTTTAGTGGGATGTCCAATAATCTATCTCAGCAGTTGGTGTATAAATACATGTATAATACATAAAACTTAGTTACAATGTACAAATACAATAAACTAGGGCATCACTATACCCATTACATAATGATATCACTATACCTATTACATTTCTCCCACTTGTCCTAGATTGCATTTTTGTACATAAGTCGTAAACCTAGACATTCTAGGTGATCCTCATACACTTTAGTCGAGAGATCCTTCGTGAATGAATCAACAATATATACTTTAGATTCAATGTGCCTGCTTGTCTTGCAATAGGCAAGTTCATATTTGGAACACCTTCCAAATTAGGCTTGAACTTCCTAAGTCATACAGTCTCCAACGTTGCTTCATAAGCAACAGGTTATCGGCCTATATGGTCGAGACTGCAGATAAGTCGTACTATAGCTCCTCCATTAAGAGTGAAAATAGATACTGATGTAGATTTTCTCAAATCTTAATCAGTTTGAAAATCTATGTCAGTGTATCGTGTAAGGATCCAATCCTCTATGCCATACACGAGCATATAGACCCTCGTTCTCCTAAGATACTGGAGGATGTGCATAACGACTCTCCAGAGATTAAATCCTGGATTTAATTGATACTCACTGACAATCCCTACTGAATAGGCTTAGTCTCATGTCCTCAACTTCTTGAGGTGGCTAAGGACACTATTCCTGAGACTAAAGAATCCCATGCCTGAAAGGTAGTGAACCCTTCTTGAAATTCTGTATCTTATATCTAACTAACATCTTCTAGACATAAGACACTTGAGATAAGGCTAGCTTAGCTTCACCCAAACTTTCATTTGAAAATGAGCTGCTAGCCTTTTTTAATGTCAGTAAGATAACCTACATCGTTCTCAATGATTAGGATATCAATCATATACAACACTAAGTGAGCTACTGAACTATTGATGATTACTTGCAAACACAAGACTCATCAATGTTCTGATTAAAGCCAAAAATTTTGATTACTATATCAAATCTTATATTTCAAGATCGAAATCCTTAGGTCAATCCATGAATGGATTACTTAAGCTTGCAAACTCTTTTGCTTTTGATCTTGTTGTATGAACCATTCTGGTCAAGACATGAATGTCTCGTTTTCTCTCATAAATCCACTTGTAACTAATAGGTGTTACCCATCAAGCAAATCTACAAGATCCCAAATGGAAGTGAAATACAAAAGACTTCATTTTCAGGTCCGTGGCTTTAATCCATTGGTCCTTGTCAACATCATTCATTTTCTTTCTAAAAGATAATCAATCCTCTATGCCATCATCGGGTATGATGACCTAGCTAGGCTTCAAACAAGCCCATGTAACGTTCAGGTTATAAAACAACCCACCCACTACATTGAGACAATCTCAACTATTGAGATGGATGTGACTGACCAGATGCACTAGTCCATCAACAACTCTGGAGTAAATTACTAAAGTTTTAAAATATTTTTATTAATCTTCATTAGAAAGAATAAAGTGATAATGTTTCTATTCTTGTGTTAAGAAGAATTGCGTGTTAATTTTTCTTGCTAATTTGGTAGGACTTTTGAAGAAGACTAATTTTATTTAAATAATTTTGAGTTGTTTTAAAATGGAATCAAGTGAAAATAGTTTGTAAATCACTAATAAATGGTTTAAATTGATTTAAATATGAAAGTTTAGAGTTTAAATTAATATAAGAGAAAAATATACTTTTGGTCCCTGAGGTTTGGATTAGGTTTCATTTCAGTCCCTGAGTTTTCAAACTCGACAATTTAGTCCCTGAGGTTTGGATTTCGTTTCATTTTAGTCCATCCATCCATTTTTCCGTTAACTCCTAACAAAAAGCTAACATGGCTTTTGTTTTTTTATTAAAAAAATATATATTTATTATTATTATTATTTATTATTTCAAATTTTTAATAAAAAAAACATTTTTATTTTCTTTTTCCTTTATTTTTTTCCTCTTTCTTGTTCCTCATCCTCTTTCTTCTTCTTTCTAAAATCTAACCCTAAAATCTTCAACTTCAACAACACCATAACCACCCACTGCAGCCGACAGCCGCCGCTCACCGGCGACCAGCCAGCGGCGGTTGCAACAATTATTTTTCTTTTGTTTTCTTATTCTTTCTTTCTTCTTTTCTTCTTCATTCTATTAATTTTCTTTTGAAAAAATAGAGAGGGAGTGGAGCTCCCTTCTGGGTTTCCGGCGCCGACGATAGATGTTCACCTGGGAGGGTGGAAATAGCGGTGAGGGCTCAAATCTAGGACGACCGTGCGAGGATCCGAGAGAAAGAGAGGGAGTGCAGGGATTAAAGCCCTAGCGCAGCGGAAACGATCAGAGAACTTAACCGGTTTAAATGCCGATTGGGAAACCAATACGACAGCAAAAACATATAAATTTACAGCAGAAAAATATACTAAAAACATGCTGTAAAACCCATAAAGCATGCTGAAAAAGAATCTAGAAACTCTAGATTTGGACCCTATCGATCCTAGTTCAAGAATGACTTACCCTTATAGAAATTCTTGAACGTTTCGCCTATTTCCCTTGATGTTTGCAGAAAAAACAGCAGCGAACGGATCTTGATCTTGCTGCAAAAAACCTCACGAACACCACCACCACAAGTTTACCGGTATTCTCTTGAAGGTTGAACGAAAGGGGCTTGTGGGAGCACAATCTCGAAGGATTTCTCTGGGAAAAATTCTATATCCACACAGAGAGAGCAAAAATGAGAGAGAGAGGGCGAGAGAGAGGGAGAGAGGCGTGAGAGTGGGATTATTGAAACTGAATACTGACCCCTTCAAATAACCTATCGATAAGGAGAAGGCCACCTCACGCATAACATCAGGTAACTGATTAATCAGTTACCTGATATTTTTAATTAATTATAAATTTAAAATTCATAATTTAAATTATAAATAATTAAATTTTAATTAATCAATATTAATTAAAATAACATTAATTTAAATCTAATTTAAATTAATATCCCTCATATCCTATAGTTTAGTTAAATCAAATTTAATTAAACTAAATCAATTAACTAATTCAAAATTAATTAATTTAAAATTAATAAAATTGAACATCATATATTCAATTATTATTATTCTCTCTCATAAAACTATAGTATTAATATACATCCAATGCACATTAATTATATCCTATAGTTTTAATATGAATCAAATTCATATTTTAGTTTAATATTCGAACCCCTTCGAATACTTAATTCAACCTTAGAAATTTACCTCAACGCCCTTATAAAGCTACCGATGGGACCTGATGGACCTACAGATCAGAAGCTCCAACGATATGAGATTAGTTGGCTAAACTCATTAACCAAGTTAATCAATATTCGTTAACGGTGGTTCACTCCACTAAAAGACCACAGCTGCACTCTTCTCACTGCAAATATATTTCTGTGTCCACGGATATCGACCGTCAACAGCAAGTTAGCCCTTCACGTGTGTTCGTACCCCAGCTAGGTCAAATTACTGTTTTACCCCTGGGCTACCTCTTGGTCCTTAAGTACCAGTGCTCCTCTAATGAACAACCTGTTTGAGGTCCAACCAACAAACAGAAATCTCTCTCGTGCCATAAAGAGGGTAGGGCCCTTTGTTCAAGACCCGAAGACACCACTTAAGGGAACACACCTCTACTTACCCTAATATCGGGAAGAAGTGAATTCCATCTTGTAAGACTACGTTTCCAGCTCCCCACTCGGTCTTGTCCCCAAAATGGTAGGCTTATTGAGTCGGCGAACAGGCCACTTTCACCCGTACAAATCAAAGGACAATCCCTCATAGACAGGAGTCCGTAATCCACTCAGGATTAAGGCCAAGTTGCCTAGGTTATCCTAGTGAAATAGAAACCGAGCTAACTAACGGTGTTACAGTTAGTGGTAAACTATTTCGCGGTCCAGTCTTTGTGAAAACTCATTGCACAGGATAACCCCACTCGCATGTCAACTACATGAACGCGTTGGATCAATACGTTTGTATCAATATACAAAGAGAGCCGTATCCATAGTGTCACCAGGACAAGGTACCCAACTTTATCCCTATACTATAGACCCTTTAGGCTAAAACTTGAACATTGATCCCCGTATGTCTTTACATACTAGTTCAAGCCTCATTCTATTAGCCTTGGATGTTTAGTTTATTGGATTAGGGTTATTGAGACAAGATATAATACAAACATTTAATAATACATCATTTTTATTAATGTTCGGTCAAATGTACATTTACTATCTACGAGTTTTAGGGCATAAAACCCAACAAACTCCCACTTGAACTAAAACTCAAGTTACAGGGAAAGTATATACTGTATAATCCAAAGCTGGAAATGGTACATGTATGTTGTACATTACATAAAAGGTAAATATACAAAATACAATAAATTATGGCATCCTTACACCCATTACACATCTCCCACTTGCCCTAGATTACGCTATATACATATCTCGCAGACCTAGACTTTCTAGATGACCCTTGAACACTTTAGCCGAGAGGGCCTTCGTAAATGGATCAGCAATGTTGTGCTCGGAAGCGATCTTGGTCACGACACATCTCCTCTTTGCACAATCTCTCGAATCAGATGATACTTCTTCTCTATGTGTTTACCTCATTTGTGGCTGCGAGGTTCCTTTGAATTGGCTACAGCCCCACTGTTGTCACAGTATAATGTAATGGGCAAGTTCATATTTGGAACAACTTCCAAATCTGTTCAGAACTTCCTTAGCCAAACAGCTTCCTTAGCTGCTTCACAAGCAGCTACATACTCAGCATTCATCGTGGAGTCTGCTATGCATCATTGCTTTATACTTCTCCAAACTACAGCTCCCCCATTAAGGGTGAAAACTGACCCTGACGTAGATTTTCCTAGAATCCTTGTCAGTTTGGAAGTCAGAGTCGGTGTAACCAGTGAGAACTAACTCTTTAGCCCCAAACACCAACATGTAATCTCTTGTTCTCCTAAGATACTTGAGGATTCCTTTAACTGCGGTCCAGTGGTCTAACCTTGGATTTGACTGATATCTGCTGACAATCCCTACAGCATAACAAATGTCAGGCCTCGTGCACAGCATGACATACATTAAGCTACCTACTGCAGAGGCGTAGGGAATCCGTCTTATATCCTCAACTTCTTGAGGTGTCTTAGGAGACTGTTCCTTAGACAAGTGAACCCCATGCCTGAAAGGCAACAAGCCCTTCTTGGAGTTCTGCATCGAATATCGAGCCAACATCTTGTCGATATACGTTGCTTGAGACAGAGCTAGCGTTTTGTTCTTTCTATCCCGAATAATCTGGATGCCAAGAACATACTGGGCCTCACCCAAATCTTTCATTTGGAACTGAGCTACTAGCCATTCTTTTACGTCAGATAGATACCCTACATCATTCCCAATGAGCAGGATGTCGTCAACATAAAGTACGAGGAAAGCTACTTTATTCTTGTTGATCTTCTTGTATACACAAGGCTCATCAACATTCTGGTCAAAACCAAAAGATTTGATCGCAGTATCAAATCTAATATTCCAAGATCTGGAGGCCTGTTTCAACCCATAAATGGATCGATTCAGTTTACAAACCGTTTGCTCCTGACCTTTGGTTATGAACCCTTCGGGTTGAGACATAAAAATACTCTCGTCAAGGTTGCCATTCAAAAAAGCTGTCTTGACATCCATTTGCCATATTTCATAGTCATAAAATGTAGCAATGGATAAGAGAATTCTTATGGACTTAAGCATAGCAACTGGAGAAAAGGTTTCTTCATAGTCCACCCCTTCTCGTTGGGTATAACCCTTTGCTACGAGTCTGGCTTTGAAAGTTTGTACTTTCCCAGCAGCATCTCTTTTCCTCTTATAGATCCATTTACACCCAATGGGTTTGACCCTTTCAGGTGGATCTACAAGTTCCCAAACTTGATTAAAGTACATAGACTCCATCTCAAGGTCCATGACTTTGGCCCACTCGTCCTTATCTACGTCATTCATTGCCTGACGATGAGACAATGGATCTTCTACGCCGTCATCAGGTATGACTACTTGTGTTTCTGTTAAACCCAAGTAGCGGTTAGGTTGTATCACAACCCTCCCACTGCGTCGAAGCTCTCCCACTACGTGAGGAGGACTAGATTGACGAGAAGAACTCGATTCTCCAACAACTCTTGTTGAAGGACCAGGTTCATCAACAACCCTTGTTGATACTTCTGTAGCTTCTCCTAATACTAACTTACTTCGTGGTTTATGATCTCGAATGTGGTCTTCCTCCAAGAAAGTTGCATTTGTCGATACAAATACTTTATTATCTTGAGGGTCGTAGAAAAGACCACCTCTCGTTTCTTTCGGGTACCCAACAAATTGGCATATTCTTGTACGTGATTCCAATTTCTTAGAATAACTATTCATGTAGGGAAAGCCCAAAGCCATTGATTAGAGATGCTGCAGGTGAACTAATCAGGAACTGGTTCTTAATTTACTAACCTCACCCGACTCGTCCAATAAGTGTGTTTTCCATTGTCAATTTTATAAGCTCATTGGGGAACTCTGGGCCTCACAGGATCCGAAGTTATGGCCTAGGGAAGAGAAAAACTTAAGTCATTCCTATACGCCGGAGAGGTTTAAAGAAGGGGTAGACCTTGCACCTTAAAACCAGGAGGCCTGATTAATCCCTTCTAGGTGCTATTGAAAAGGATCTAGTTTAGTACCTTCCCCGGTATTTGACTAAAAGTCGACCTACCGCTCCGTGGGTTTCCAAACCGTACACAAGAAGGCAGTTCATCTTCAAGTCTTTTATCATGTGCAGGACAACTCCAGATACGGAAGTAACGCAAACTAGGTTTACGCCCCCTCCATAACTCAAAAGGAGTTTCAGAAACACTTTTTGAGGGAACACTGTTAAGAATATGTACTGCAGTCTCTACTGCATACCCCCAAAACGAGCTAGGCAATTGAGCATAGCTCATCATAGATCGAACCATGTCTAACAAGGTTCTATTTCTCCTTTCTGATACACTATTCTGCTGAGGTGTACCAGGTGCTGAGAGTTGTGATTGGATTCCATGTTCTATCATATAGTCCTGGAATCTTTGATCCAAATACTCCCCACCTCGATCTGATCGAAACATCTTAATTGTTTTACCTAATAGGTTTTCTACCTCAACCTTAAACTCTTTGAACTTTTCAAGAGCCTCAGATTTATGGCCCATTAGGTACAAGTAACCGTATCGTGAATAATCATCTATGAAAGAGATGAAATATTCAAAACCACCTCGAGCCTTTACATTCATTGGACCACAAAGATCCAAATGTATTAGTTCAAGTGGTTCTTTGGCCCTGTAACTTTTTCCAGTAAAAGGCCTCTTGGTCATTTTACCCTCGAGACACGATTCACAGGGTGGTAAAGATGTATCTTCTACATCAGTTAGAAGTCCATTCTTACCAAACGATCGATCCGATCGATGTTAATATGACCAAGAGGAAGGTGCCAAAGATACGTGTTGTTACTTAAAGGAGAAACTTTTTGCCTTTTGTTTTGCGTTTCAGCCGTTTTAAACATTTCATGACTTAAAATAGCCTTAACATCAGTTGGTCTTAACACAAATAAATTATTCTCACGCTGAGCAGAACATATATAAATACCATTCCTTGAAATAATTGCTTCATTAAGCTGAAAGGAAACAGAGTATTCTTGTTCTAACAAAGCGGAAACAGAAATAAGGTTCCTTTTAATTCGAGGAACCAAAAACAAGTTCTCCAAAATTAAAAACTTATTTCTAAAGAATAATTTCGCAGCTCCCAATGCACGAGCTGAAACAACGTCTCCTGTTCCAACCTTAACTTATTTTTAATTTGATTTAATTAATTGTTAATTAAATTAATTTTAAAATAAAACCATCTGATCAGTTATTAGATCATGGTTTTTTGTTTTGACCTAATCAATCTCCCTCACACGCCTAAGAAAAGGGGTTGGTTACGCATATTGGAAAGAGATTTATTTTGGGTGATCGTGATTCTTTAGAGCCGACAGAAACTCTCTCCAGAAAAATCCCTTGTTTGCTCTCTCAAATCCTCTCTGCATTTTTCCCCTACAGAAACTAGATCCCACCATCTCCCTCACCGTTACCTTTTAGAGTCCATTGGCGAATCCTTGTGGTGGTGTTCGTGTGGGATTCGAAACTAAGATCAAGTTCATTTTGTTGCTGGTTTTCTGCAAACATCAAGGAAAAAAGGTGTTTTTCAATTAAGAACTCTTTAAGGGTAAGAATTCTTGAACCCAAGGATCAATAAGATCATTTTCTAGATTAGATCTAGTGTTTTAGCTTTTAAAATTAGCATGTTTTATAATAAATTTACAACATGGTTTATAGTATTTTACTGCTGTGATTTAATTTGCTAACGTACGGTATTTTAATTCAAATTAAATAAGAGTTAAGGTTCTGTTTGTTTCCTCTGCGCAAGGGCTATTATCCCTTCACCAACGATATGAGATTAGTTGGCTAAACTCATTAACCAAGTTAATCAATATTTGTTAATTGTGGTTCACTCCACTAAAGAACCACACCTGCACTCTTTTCTCTGCAGATATATTTCTGTGTCCACGGATATCGACCGTCAACAGCAAGTTAGCCCTTCACGTGTGTTCGTACCCCAGCTAGGTCAAATTACCGTTTTACCCCTGGGCTACCTCTTGGTCCTTAAGTACCAGTGCTCCTCTAATGAACAACCTGTTTGAGGTCCAACCAATAAACAGAAATCCCTCTCGTGCCATAAAGAGGGTAGGGCCCTTTGTTCAAGACCCGGAGACACCACTTAAGGGAGCACACCTCTACTTACCCTAATATCGGGAATGAGTGAATTCCATCTTGTAAGGCTACGTTCCCAGCTCCCCACTCGGTCTTGTCCCCAAAATGGTAGGCTTATTGAGTCGGCGAACAGGCCACTCTCACCCGTACAAATCAAAAGACAATCCCTCATGGACAGGAGTCCGTAATCCACTCAGGATTAAGGCTAAGTTGCCAAGGTTATCCTAGTGAAATAGAAACCGAGCTAACTAACGGTGTTACAGTTAGTGGTAAACTATTTTGCGGTCCGGTCTTTGTGCAAACTCATTGCACAGGATACCCCCACTCGCATGTCAACTACATGAACGCGTTGGATCACTACGCTTGTATCAATATACAAAGCGAGCCGTATCCATAGTGTCACCAGGACAAGGTACCCAGCCTTATCCCTATACTACAGACCCTTTAGGCTAAAACTTGAACATTGATCCCCGTATGTCTCTACATACTAGTTCAAGCCTCATTCTATTAGCCTTGGATGTTTAGTTTATTGGATTAGGGTTATTAAGACAAGATATAATACAAACATTGAATAATACATCATTTTTATTAATGTTCGGTCAAATGTACATTTACTATCTACGAGTTTTAGGGCATAAAACCCAACAGAGGGAGATGGCGCGAGGGGGTTGGGTTTCCACCGGTGCGAAAGTTCAGATCTGGGAAGAAAAAAAAGGGGTGGCTTTTCTTCTTTGTTTTTTTTTTCTTTGCTGCCAGAAACCAAGAAGAAAGAAACGAAGAAGAAAAGAGAAACCCAACCTTCTCACACCGCTGGAAACTTAGAAGAAAAAGGAAACCCAACCGACCAACCTATTGTCGCTCACAGCCCAAATCTGGAACCCTGAACCCACTGCCCCGTTGTCGCTCACAGAGATCCGGAACCAAGCAAGAAGGAACAGATCTGAAGCTTGCCGTCAGATCTGATGCGTGGTTCCAGCTTGACAGCGGCGTGGCGTACTGGTGGGAGCGAAGACAACAGTAGTGTTATCGTGGGTGCGAAGAGGCGCGATTTCAGCTCATGGGTGAAGACGGCAACAACGTTCTCCTAGGTGCGAAGACAACGCGGTTCCAGCTTGTGGGTGAAGATGTCAGCAGCGTTTGTCGTAGGTGCGAAGATGACGGTTCTAGTTCATGGGTGTTAATTTTTCAGATCTGAAAATTGTGAGAAAAGTGCAGGGGAAAGAGAAGGAGAAAGGAAGGAGAGGGAAGAAGAGGGAAGAAGAGGAAAAAGGGAAAAAAAAAGGAAAAGTGACTCCAGCAACGGCGAACGACGGTGGACGACGGCTCTGGTAGCAGTAATGGTGGTCTGAAGAATAATAGGACAAATAGGAAGAAGAAGAAAAAGAAAAGGAAAAAAAGAGAAATAAAAAATAAAAAATAATAATATTTTTATTAATTTAATCACATTTTATTTTAAAAAATTACCAATTTTTAAATTAAAAAAATAGTGTCCCATCATCAATCCGTTAATAATTAACGAAAAATTGGACGGAGGGACCAAAATGAAACGAAATTCAAACCGGACTAAAACATTTAGTTTGAAAACTCGGAGACTAAAATGAAACCTAACCCAAACCTCAGGGATCAAAAGTGTATTTTTCCCTTAATATAATTATTAATTTGAGCTTTTAATCGATATAATCCAAAATTTAGAGATATTAATTGAGTTTTTCTAAAAAAATTATAGTTTTATTTTTTAGTTAAAAAATTATAGCATTGTTATAAAACGTGAAGAGCAATAAAACAACTAAGAGAGAATTTGAAAGAGCAAAAGTAGAGAGAAAAGAGAGCTAATGCTTTTATTCAAGTGTGTTTTTCTCATACCTCATACAACCCCTATTTATACTAATGCAATGGGGTAGGTTACAAGCTTCAAAATGCTGAAAATAGAAGAGGGTGAGAGTCTCTTGGCTATTCCTAAGGGAGTGGGAGAGTCATGGGGGAGAATAGCTACAATCATGGGTTGACTTAGACTAATGGAGCAATATGGATATCTAATATATATCAAGGCATATTTACGACAGATATCTAATATATACCAAGCTATATTTACAACACTCCCCCTAAGATATCCATTGTATATAAAAATATATGTCTCGTTAAAACCTTACTGGGAAAAACCCAATGGGAAAAAAAACCCTAGTGAAGGAAAAATAGTACATTATATTTATATACATTAACAACTGCCTCATTAAAAACCTTGCTAGGAAAACCCAGTGGAAAAAACCATAGTCAAGGGAAAAAGAGTGCAGTATATTTACTCCCCCTCATGGAAACATCATTTGAGATCTCTGAGTCGTCGCATTCCAATGTCGTGCACCAAATTCTCAAAGGTCGCAGTAGGTAATGCCTTCGTAAATAGATCTGCCAAATTGTCTTTTGAAGAAATTTGTTGAACAGTGATATCACCATTTTCTTCAAGATCGTGAGCGTAGAAGAGCTATGGTGAGATGTGCTTCGTTCTATCTCCTTTAATGTATCCTCCTTTGATTTGGGCTATACATGCTGTATTGTCTTCATATAACGTTGTTGGACAACCTTTGTTAGAGGACAATCCGCATGTTTCGCAAATGTGTTGAGTCATTGATCTTAGTCATACACATTCTCGACTAGCCTCATGAATTGCCAGGATCTCAACATGGTTTGAGGAAGTAGCTGTTATTGTCTGCTTCATAGATCGCCATGATATAGCAGCTCCTCCATATGTAAATAAATAACATGTTTGAGATCTAGCTTTATGTGGGTCAGATAAATAACCTGCATTTGCATAACCAACTAGATCAAATTTTGATTTATTAGAATAAAATAAACTCATATCAATTGTCCCTCGAAGATAACGGAGGATGTGTTTAACTCAATTCCAATGTCTTTTTGTTGGAGAAGAACTATATCTAGCTAATAAATTTACTGAAAATGCTATATCAGGTCGTGTATTATTAGCAAGATACATAAGTGCACCAATTGCACTAGGATATGGTACTTCTGGACCAAGAAACTCTTCATTATCTTCTCGAGGTCGGAAGATGTCTTTCTTTACATCGAGTGAACGAACTACCATTGGAATGTTCAATGGATGTGCTTTGTCCATGTAAAATCTCTTTAATATCTTTTCGATATAAGTTGATTGATGAATAAATATTTCATCTACTAGATGCTCAATTTGTAAGTCAAGACAAAACTTTGTTTTCCTGAGATCTTTCATCTCAAATTATTTCTTAAGATATTCTATTGCCTTTGGAAGCTCTTCAGAAGTTCCAATTATATTCAAATCATCAACATATACTGTAATGATAGCAAATCCTGACTGTGATTTCTTTATAAAAACACATGGACAAATTGGGTTATTTTGATACCCTTCTTTCAATAAATATTCACTCAGGCAATTATACCACATTCGTCCTGATTGTTTTAATCCATATAAAGATCTCTGTAATTTGATTGAATATAATTCTCTAGGATTTGAATTATATGACTCTGGTAATTTTAATCCTTCAGGGATTTTCATATAAATATCATTATCAAGAGATCCATATAAATATGCTGTAACTACATCCATGAGATGCATGTCAAGCTTTTTATACACAGTCAGACCAATTAAATATCTCAATGTTATTGTATCCACCACAGGAGAATATGCTTCCTCATAATCAATACCAGCCCTTTGCGAGAATCCTTGTGCAACAAGTCTCGCTTTATATCTTGTGACCTCATTCTTTTCATTTTTTTTCTTACAAATACCCATTTGTATCCTACAGGCTTGATATCTTCTGGTGTCTGGACTACTGGTGTGAAAACCTCACGTTTTGAAAGTGAGTTTAATTCTTTCTGGATTGCTTCTTTCCACTTAAGCCAATCCTTTCTATGTCGACATTCTTCGACAGATTTTGGTTCATAATCATCATTTTCAGAAATGATGTCGTAAGCAACATTATACGCAAAAATGTTATCAATAACTATATTGTTCCGGTTCCATTTTTTTCCATTCATTACATAATTTATCGAAATTTCATTATTATCCTCAGGTATTTCACCTTCTTCGATATTATTATGAGTAGTCACATTCGGGATTTCTTCTGGAATACCCACATTATCAATTACGTCATTTTGATTATTGACTACTTTTCTTTTTCGAGCATTTTTATCTTTGGAACCCATTGGTCTACCACGCTTCTGGCGTGTCGCAGACTCATTAGTTATGATAACTTGCTGCGCTGGGATATCAATTTTCGATGGTGTATTTGCAGCTGGTATATGTGACTTGGTCACTTTCTTAGCATCTGTAAATGCATCTGACATTTGATTTGCAATATTTTGCAAATGAATTATCTTTTGAACTTCTAGTTCACATTGATTTGTATGGGGATCTAAATGAGACAATGACGCTGCATTCCATGTAATTTCATTTTCCAACTTCTGAATCTCTCCCCCTAATGTTGGAAAATTTGTCTCATTAAAATGACAATCAGCAAATCGTGTAGTAAATACATCACCCGTCTGGGGTTCAAGATATCTAATAATTGATGGGGAATCAAATCCAACATATACTCCTAGCCTCCTTTGAGGACCCATCTTAGTACGTTTTGGTGGAACAATTGGAACATATACTGCACTTCCAAAAGTTCGTAAGTGAGATATATTTGGCTGCTGGCCATAAGCTAATTGTATTGGGGAGTATTTATGATAGGCTGCTGGCCTAATGCGTATAAGCGATGCAACATGTAAAATTGCATGACCCCATACAGATATTGGAAGCCTTGCTCTCATAAGCATTGATCTAGCAATTAATTGCAGACGTTTTATAAATGATTCAGCTAGACCATTTTGTGTATGAACATGAGCTACAAGATGTTCAACACTTATCCCAATTGACATACAATAATCATAAAATGATTGGGATGTAAACTCACCAGCATTATCAAGACGAATTTTCTTAATTACATAGTTAGGAAATTGTGCTCTTAATTTGATTATTTGAGCAAGTAATCTTGCAAATGCAAGGTTTCGACTTGATAATAAATACACATGTGACCATCTACTGGATGCGTCAATCAGAACCATAAAATATCTAAATGGTCCACTTGGTGGATTTATAGGTCTGCATACATCACCATGAATTTGTTCTAAAAATGCGGGGGATTCAGTCCCAACTTTAGCTGGTGAGGGTCTAATAATTAATTTTCCTTGAGAGCAAGCAACACATGACAATTCATTAGATTGAAGAATCTTCTGGTTCTTCAATGGATGTCCATGTGAGTTTTCAATAATCTTTCTCATCATTATTGACCCAGGATGACCCAATCGATCATGCCAAACAAAAAATATATCTGGATCATTGAACTTCAGGTTCATTGTTGCGTATGTTTCAATAACACGAATATGCGTGTAATATAATCCAAAAGAAAAGGCAGGCAACATTTCTAATATACGTTTTTCATGCGAGATAGTTAATATAATATAAAATTGCACTTAATAAATAAACATAAATTAAACATGAAATAAAACGATATTTACATAATCTAATATAATATTTGCTGCTCATTTAATGATGTTCATTTTCTCTTCAGGAGATTTAATGAGATTTGCAACATCTATTTCATATTTCCAAAATTAATTATCTCTTCAGGAGATTTTCAAAGTTTGCTTTCACACATGGTTCTCATTTTCGTACAACAGGTACAAAATTTATGCTCTAAAATATGAAACATTTCTTTTAGTAACCATATATGTGTGGTTTTCCAAATGGTTCATGATGACCACTGGATGAGCAATTGCTTCTTCCTTTATTATTGATTATTGATCATGATCTCGACATTGACCACAGTTATTTGATATTACAATATTCACTTCAGGAAATGATATTACTAAAATATGAAACATTTCTTTTAGTAACCATATATGTGTGGTTTTCCAAATGGTTCATGATGACCACTGGATGAGCAATTGCTTCTTCCTTTATTATTGATTATTGATCATGATCTCGACATTGACCACAGTTATTTGATATTACAATATTCACTTCAGGAAATGATTTTGAAACGATTGGTTGAGATTCATGATTTTTCATCAAATGCTCATTTGATTGCTTTAATCTCAAGAAGACATGGCGTTTGCTCATCACAATATTTAAAACTTTCTCTCAATATTGCTACTACAGGAGCATATTCTATAATTGAAAAGAAAGATTAACAACATTATTCTTAACATATGCTCACTTGTTTACAATCACTTATTGATTAAAATTATGTAACTACAAGTGCACTTAATTAAATTGAGCATTTCTTAATTTAACTTCTGCAACTACAAGTGCATTTAATCATGAGCAATTATTGATTTGAAATTATGCAACTATAGGTGCATTTCATCACGAGTACTTCTTGATTTGAAATGATGCAACTTCAGGTGCATTAAATCAAAATGAGCATTTTTATGCAACTTCGTGTGCATAACATCAAAATTAACTTTAGAAAGAGCAATGAACTACTATACATGTTTTGCAAAAACTTTGTCATAGGATAATTTAAAATAATGCATGTGTCTACCATGAATTTCAAAAGTTAATCAACATAAACAAAAATATTCAAATGTATATATGATACCCAAATAAATTTTAACATTGAATATTCATAAAAATTCATATATTGACTTTGATATTAATATATAATCAACTCTAATCATACACAAAGAAATGTTCATATATGCATTCTAAGAAAAACAACCTGTAAGTAAACAACATATTGCAATATTTATATAAGACATATTACAGCATATATAACATGTTCTGTACATAAAAGATTCATGATAGTATATCAAATATGTACACTGTATATATATTAAATACACATGATATAAAGAATACAAATGATCATGTGAAAATTATACTGAAATAAAATATACAGAGGATCATATGGAAATTATGCTGAACAAATAATACATAAACTAACAAGATCAATATACATTAGCTGATTAGCAAAACGAGCAATTGTAGTAGATGTATATGATTCAAAAATAAGATATATACATGGGTATATATGTGCATCATGTTTATCGAATATGTATAAACATTCTAGATCATTACAATAATAAGGATATAAGCATACTATCAATATTTCAGTTATTGTAATTAACATACATATCATTGGCAAATATAGAATCACGATGTTAATATCGTCATAAACGAACATGATACTTAATAATCTCATACAATATGCACAATAATGAAAAACATGTTAATCTTGCATGGAATATATGATGTCAACGTTCAATACACGGTGTATATACGAGGTATATATAATACATACACACTGTATATATGAAACGTACCGAAGACAATTGCAACAAATAAAGATGAACCCTACCTTCAACTGAACAAAAATGGCAGAGACTCGTGCTGATAACGTGTTATAAAACGTGAAGAGCAATAAAACAACTAAGAGAGAATTTGAGAGAGAAAAAGTAGAGAGAAAAGAGAGCTAATGCTTTTCATTCAAGTGTGTTTTTTCCATACCTCATACAACCCCTATTTATACTAATGCAATGGGGTAGGTTACAAGCTTCAAAATGCTGAAAATAGAAGAGGGTGAGAGTCTCTTGGCTATTCCTAAGGGAGTGGGAGAGTCATGGGGGAGAATAGCTACAATCATGGGTTGACTTAGACTAACGGAGCAATATGGATATCTAATATATACCAAGGTATATTTACGACAGATATCTAATATATACCAAGGTATATTTACAACAGATATCTAATATATACCAAGGTATATTTACAACAAGTATTATATATTTGTTATTATTGATATTTTAGATTTTTTTAGCAAATTTTAGATATTTATATTTAATTAGTTTTCATATAATATATAATGTAAAAGAAGTGTTCAAAATCAAAATAATGCAGAATTAGCAAAAGCCATCAGCTCGAATCGAACTCAGGTCGTACGACTTATAAAATGAAAGGAGGCTTGCACCTATAACCACCCAACTAGCCAATACTTTTGTATTATAATAATGATTATTTTATATATAAAAAAACTGCTTGAAAATTGAGGGCGGCCTACAGTAAATCCGCCGCTTGAATCCCTATCGGCAGAAAATAAAAACGCAATCCAAGAGTTCTTGTTGTTGTTCATGCTCTTCCAGGATCGTCAGTGTCCTCTTGCTTTTACTATTTGACTACCATAAGTTGTGTTGACATTCTTTTATTCTTGTGACTATATAATACTCTTGTTGTGACGATATTCTTCGATTGTCTAACTATATAATTTTCTTTCTTTTGGTTAATCAACTTTTTCTTTTGTTGCAATTCTTTGTAGCATCTGTGTCTAGATAAATGTAGTACAACTTTTTATCCAAATAACACTCTGTCTTACATATCAAGAGCATGCTGCTACTTCGATTGTCTAACTATATAATATTCTTCGATTGTCTTGCATATCAAGAGCATGCTGCTACTTTCAATGCATTCTACTCATTTACTTTAGTGCTCTTATATCTTTAAAACCATGGTTCTACTTGATTCTTGTTGGCCAATTAAACTTGTTTTATCCTTGCGAGATTCCCATTCAGTTGGCTCATGAGAAATTGCAAGATATCATTGTATATCCTAATAAATGTTGGGATTATATTACTTGGTTACTATATCATAGACTTGCATCCTTCTTTACTCTCAACTAGAGTTTTTCAATGGTGTCTCTAAAAATACAATGTGTCTCCTTTCTCAGTGTTGATTTAGAGTTCAGGCTATTTGATCCAAGTCATTAGTTTGTTAGATTCTAAGCTCAAAAGTGAGGTCTACATTTTGGTTACTTGAATTCTCCTCTTTCGTTTTAGGTCACTCCAGATAGCACTTGACAGAAGACTCTATCTTCTTCTCTATGGTACCTCTATTGAGGCACCTGATAAGTAGCCCGTCTGGCACTTTCAAAAAAAAAAACTGTACGAGACCAATGAGACACTATGGGAAGTGAGAGTTGGCTATCAATACTTTCAGATTTTTCTTTCTCATCAATTTTACCCTTCTAATTTTTAACTTCTGCAATGTGCAGAGTCTGTTGTAGCTGTTGGGATTGTTGCCCTAAGACTCGTAGATAGTGAATGTTAAACGAATTATATACTTATTCGATAAAGGTGTTATCGAGATTGATTCAGTAAAAGTCATTACTGAATAAATTAAATTGCACATATAATAACCCAAATCCAATAAATTAAGATCCATGGCTACAGGATGAACACTTGAGCTTTATGTAGAGACATAAAAGTGGATCAAGCTTGAGTAATAGCCAAAACGGTCTATAGTATAGGAATAGGGTTGGGTACCTTATTCTGGAGACACTATGAGACACGACCCATTTTATAGATGGTATAGACGATGTGATCCTAAATCGTCCATGTAGAGACATGCGAGTGGGGGCGTCCTATGCAATGAGTTTGCATAAGACCAGGACCGAGAAATAAGTCGCTCTCGCTTTATAACACCGTTTACTGACGAGACTGACTATTTCATGTGATGACCTAGGTAACTCGATCTTAATCCTGAGCTAACTATGAACTCCTGTTTATTCGGGCTTATCCTTAGATTTGCATAGGTGAGAGTGGCTCAGTATCGCCAACTCAATAAGCCTCCCATTTCAGGGATAGGAACGGGTAGATAGCTGGGGACATAGTCGTGCAAGAAGGAATTCACTCCTACCCGAATAAGGGATAGTAGAGAGGTTGTTCCCTTAAGTGCTGACTCCAGGGCTTGAACAAAGGGATCCCGCCCTCTCATTGGCCCGAGAGGGACTCGGTTTATTGGTTGGACCATAAACCAATTGTTCATTAGAGGATCAGTGGGACTTAAGGAACTAGAAGTACTATAGGGGTAAAATGGCTTATTGACCTAGCTATATCTACGAACAACCTGTGAAGGATCGACTTACTAATCATGGTTAAATCAAGTGGACGGAAATATATCTATAGTGAGGGGAGTGCAACTATCGGGCTATAGTGGAGTGTCCCGATAGTTAACGAATGTTGGCTAGCTTGGACAATGAGATTAGTCGGTTAGCTTCGAATCGTTGGAGCCCATGATCTATAGGTCCATTAGGTCCCCCTACTAGCTCATATCGAAATTAAGCCTAGAACAAAAGATAGGAAGCTTTGAATCGTTCAAAATCGGGAAAATGGGTATTATTGTAAATTGTGTTTGACACAATAATTTAATTATGAATTAAATTAGAAAATGAGGGATGAAGTATTTAAAAGTGTTTTGAATACTGTATATATGTATTAGGAATCATATATATGGAATTGCACAAGATAACAAAGATTAATTAGATTAATCATATCAAAATTAATTTGAAAATTTTCAAATTAATTACCAAGCAATCAATTTCAATTTAGAATTGAAATTGGGGGTAATTTGCAAGCTTGAAATTTGATTTCAATTTTAATTTAGTGGATTTAGTTGGAAATCCACTTAATGCATGATCATTCAAAGTGGAAAAACAACTCACTCATGCATTGTTGCATGTCTTGTGTAATGTACACCTAGAATCCACTGGAGCTTGCAAATACACCATGTGTCTTGTGTCTTGAGGCTTGGCTTTTCATGGAGAATGTCTTTAAAAGGAGTTTGAATCATATTCAAATATAAGAGAGCCATTTCCTTAATGTTATGCTGCTGGAATTTGGACTCAAAGTTCTCTCATCTCTCATTCTTCTCCATTGTTTGATGCTTCAAGCATTCCCTTCCCATTCCCTATCTTATATAGACTCCCACAAGTCGTTCTTGGCCCGGAGTATAGTAGGGAAGACTCTAGAGGTTGTCCAAGGAGCATAGGTGAGGCAAACACCACAAGGAGTTCAACATAAGTGAGCTACAAAGGTTGGTGTTTTCTAAACTCTCTATTCTGTTTTTTCTAGAACATGCATGCTTTAGGAGTAAAATTGAATGTCTTAAGTCCTTTCGATCTTCAATTGCTTCCGCATGTGTAATATGTACACCTTCAATTGGTATCAGAGCATGATTAGAGCACTTAATTCGTTTTAATTTTGCTTTGGTGGGTACCATTTGGAAATTGAATTTTCTGTGTGCTAAAATGGAGGTGTTCTGGTTTGGCAATTTTTTGAGCATTCAAACCTTCATGAAATTGTAATTGCTCGGATATGTAAGAGCGTTAATGTGTGTACTATAGTCTGTAATTTTTATAGAGTCATTAGAGTCCATATAGGCTGTAAAATTGAAGAAAAACCGGAGAAGACGCAGCATAAAATGAAAATTCCACCAAGCTGTTTTTTAATTCCAGCAGTAGTTTTTTTTTTTAATTCCGGTTCAGCTGGCTGCCTTTTGGTCCGGCTCGGTCTGTTGCAGCCTCATTTCACTCATTGCATGGCCGGTTCATTGCTTGGATGAGCGGTTCGGGATGGTTCGTGAAGCTCGGGCGTGTTGCAAGTTTATTTATTAATTATTATTGTAATAATTAGTGAAATTGCTTGTGTTTTTTTAAAATTGCCAAACTATTCCATTTTAGCTTGATTTAATTACTTTATGCATTGTGAATGTATGATTTAATTAAATGGATGTATGTGCATTATGAGCATGCCATATAGTTTTAAAACCCCACCATAGGAAAGCATGTTCATGCATTTGTTTAATTTTAATAAGTGTTATTGATTAATTCAAATGCATGAGGAAAATTTCATGTTTAATTAATATAAGTGTTGTATTAATTTAGGGAGATTCATGCTTGAATGGTTAATTAAAATTGATTATTCTTATAATAGTTATAATTATTAATTGATAAAATTAACCAAGCATGAAACATGAAATTTCATTAGTTTGATTATAAGTGTTATTCTCAAATTAGGCTTGTTATGGATTGTTTTTATAATTGTTATAAAAAGAGATAGAAATCTAAAATCTATAACAAGATTAAGTGCATGCTCACTTAGGTTAATGAACCTTCAACGATTCGATCAACTTGCATAGTTTAGGTTGATATCTTGTAAAACAATGGTTACGAGAGAACTCACCCGACAAGATGCTATCTAAGGCTGGAGGTATTTAAGTTGACGGTTTACGGAACACCTCCTACCTGGGCATCGAGTCGGTTCTTGAGTTAAGTTAACTCGAGTTTTATGAGCATGCGTGAGCGGTGTGAGGTTTTAAAGTGTTATCACCTAGACATTGTAGTATAAAGTGTTATACAAACCTAGACATAGGTTGTTTCTAAATGGTGCTTTTCTTATAACTTGAATGATTGATTGTTATATGCTTTTAAACACCATTAGAAAGCATGTTATAGGGTTAATTCATTAAAAGTTATAAGAGTTATAATAGTTAATGAATACAATCCATAAAACCTATAACAAAGAGTTGCATGCTAACATAGGATCTTAGGATCTTATCATTCTTTAAATGGTTTAAAATGAAATAGATCTAAGATCGTCTTTTCTAATAGGATTAGAAATATGTCTTACTTAGTTTTTTTTTTTTTAAATAGTTTTAAAATTTGAGTAAGTAGGACATAAGACCTTGGTTATAAGGGAACTCTCCCGGCAAATGGTTCGGAACCTGAGTTGAATTAACCAAAGTCTTACTAGCATGCAATGTCACTAGGTTATTAAAAGAGTTTAATTCACCTAGACATTTAGTGTAAAGACATTGTTTAATAAGGCATAGACTTAGATAGATTCATTTAGCCGGAATTTACCTAAGTAATAGACCCTAAAACTTTACGACACTTTAGTGGGAGGAAAAGTATAGAAACGAAATATTCATATTAAGTTTCTACTCTCACGTCCCCCTGAGTTCACACCGTGAGATCCATGCTTGGCCTCGAGGCGCCCTGGGAGCGTCCCCCTACGGATGGTGTTTGCATGGGTTAATATCAAGGTGAATGGGGAAAGTGTTCATAGTAAGTGGGAGAAGGAAACGTGTCAAACGTATCCTGCGGTCTCCATCATTAGGTTGCACCGTGAGATTCCTATGCGCTGCCTGCGAGTCGCCCTGGGAGCGATCACCCTACGGAGGGCTTGTGCATGGGATTCGGAACAACGCAAACTCCATAAATGGATAGGGTTTCCTAGGGCCATTCCCAACATTAGCTCTTCCCTACGGTGGCATTGTTGGGGCCGCCCTCTGCAATCTAAAAATGATGGGTAACACTTACAAGATGGTCTTGACCAAATTAACGTTAGCTAATAACTATTGGAGTAAGAGTTATTCTGGGAATAGTATTTGGCCGAGATTGTCTCGATTCAGAGGAGGAGTAGCTGACTGCCCTACGGTAGCGGTTATTCTAAACCCCTGAAGTATCGTTGCAAAATAAATCAATTGTATATATGGGTCGATGATTGCTTTTGCTAAATCTGATTGGATAAATGTGATTAATGGGTTTGGTGCATGTTTCTCATAGAGATTAATTTGTTTGTTTCAGCAATATGTCGAAAAACGTATGTGCTTTGTCAAATGCCAAATTAAATGGTTTAGTACATTCGACTAAGAATACTTGCTTAAACACTAAACACGTGGCAAAGAATTTAGGTTTGGTCTCAACTGAGGAATGTCCTCAAACTAACTGCGTAGCCAAGAAAAACATGATCCACGACTCTAAATGTGATTTATTAGTCTTGGAAACGTGTTTAGTGGAAAACAACGATTCTGCCTGGATACTTGATTCAGGTGCCACTAATCACGTATGTTCTTCATTTCAAGGAATGAGTTCCTAGCAACAGCTAATAGCTGGAGAGATGACTCTTAAAGTTGGGACAGGAGAAGTCATCTCGGCTATTGCAGTGGGAGACATAAAATTATTCTTCACCTAGAAACGCTACATGATATTAGATAATGTGTACATAGTTCCGAAGATTAAAAGAAATTTGATTTCTTTACCTTGTTTATTAGAACAAGGTTACTCAATTTCTTTTTCTGTTAATGAAGCGTTCATAACTAAAAGAGGTATTGATGTTTGCTCTGCAAACTTGAAGAATAAATTATATGTTTTGAGACCAATTGAGTCTAAAGCTATTTTAAATCACGAGATGTTTAAAACCGCTGAGACTCAACCTAAAAAGCGAAGAGTTTCTCAAGATACCTATCTCTGGCACTTGAGATTAGGCCATATCAACCTCAATAGGATTGAGAGATTGGTCAAGAGTGGACTTCTAAACAAGTTAGAAGACGACTCGTTGCCTCCTTGTGAATCATGCCTTGAGGGCAAGATGACAAAACGACCTTTTACCGAAAAAGGTTATCGTGCCAAAGAGCCCTTAGAGCTCATTCATTCGGACCTCTGTGGACCAATGAACATTAGAGCTCGAGGAGGGTACGAATATTACATCAGTTTCATTGATGATTATTTGAGGTATGGCTATCTCTACCTGATGCATCATAAGTCTGAAGCTTTTGAAAAGTTCAAGGAGTATAAGGCCGAGGTTGAGAACCTATTAGGTAAGACGATAAAAACACTTCGATCCGATCGAGGTGGAGAGTATATGGACTTAAGTTTTCAAGACTATTTGATAGAGCATGGAATTACGTCTCAACTCTCAGCCCCTGGTACACCTCAGCAAAACGGTGTATCAGAAAGGAGAAACAGAACCTTGTTGGACATGGTTCATTCGATGATGAGTTATGCTCAGTTGCCTAACTCGTTTTGGGGTTATGCAGTAGAGACTGCAGTTTATATCTTGAACGTAGTTCCCTCAAAGAGTGTTTCTGAAACACCATTTGAGCTCTGGAAAGGTCGTAAAGCTAGTTTACAACATTTCAGAATTTGGGGATGTCCTGCATACGTGCTAGAAGCAAACCCAACGAAATTGGAGCCTCGTTCTAGATTTTGCCTATTTATAGGCTATCCCAAAGAAACGAGAGGTGGATACTTCTTCGATCCAGAGGAAAATAAAGTACTTGTATCGACAAATTCTACATTCCTAGAAGAAGACCACCTCAGAGATCACAAGCCACGTAGTAAAGTCGTTTTAAGTGAACTATCCAACGAAGCTACAGAAAAATCAACAAGAGTTGTTGATGATACTGGCACCTCGAGTCAATCACGTCATTCTCAAGAAAGAAGAGAACCTCGACGTAGTGGGAGGGTTGTTAGACAGCCTGATCGCTATTTGGGTTTAACTGAAACTCCAGTCGTCATACCTAATGACGGGATCGAGGATCCATTAACCTTTAAACAGGCAATGGATGACGTTGACAAGAACGAGTGGATTAAACCCATGGACTTAAAGATCGAGTCCATGCATTTTAATTCAGTATGGGATCTTGTAGATCAACCTGAAGGGGTTAGACCCATAGGGTGCAAATGGATCTACAAGAGAAAACGAGACGCTGCTGGAAAGGTACTGACCTTTAAGGCACGACTTGTGGCAAAGGGTTTTACCCAGCGGGAGGGGATTGACTATGAAGAAACCTTCTCCCCTGTTGCCATGTTAAAGTCGATCCGGATACTTTTATCCATTGCCACGTTTTACGATTATGAAATATGGAAAATGGATGTCAAGACTGCCTTTCTGAACGGTAATCTTGAAGAAAGTATCTACATGTCTCAGCCAGAGGGGTTCATAGCTCAGGATCAAGAGCAAAAAGTTTGCAAGCTTAAACGATCCATTTATGGATTAAAACAAGCGTCTAGATCTTGGAATATGAGATTTGATACTGCGATCAAATCTTATGGCTTTGAACAAAACGTTGATGAGCCTTGTGTTTACAAAAGGATCATCAACAGCTCTATAGCTTTCTTAGTACTGTATGTGGATGATATCCTACTCATCGGGAATGATGTAGGTTATCTAACTGACATTAAACTATGGCTAGCAACTCAACTCCAAATGAAAGATTTGGGTGAGGCACAATTTGTTCTAGGGATCCAAATTTTTCGAAACCGAAAGAACAAAACGCTAGCCCTGTCTCAAGCGTCTTATATCGACAAATTGTTGGTTAGATATAAAATGAAAAATTCCAAGAAAGGACTATTATCTTTCAGGCACGGAATTAACTTGTCTAAGGAACAGTGTCCTCGGACACCTCAAGAAGTTGAGAACATGAGACGTTTTCCCTATGCCTCTGCAGTAGGTAGCCTAATGTATGCCATGTTGTGTACAAGGCCTGACATTTGTTATGCAGTAGGGATTGTCAGTAGATATCAATCCAATCCAGGATTTGATCACTGGACAACTGTTAAAAGTATCCTCAAATATCTAAGGAGAACGAGGGACTATATGCTCGTGTATGGTTCGAAGGATTTGATCCTTACAGGATACACTGATTCTGACTTTCAAACTGATTCGAGGAAATCTACATCGGGGTCAGTATTCACTCTAAATGGAGGAGCAATAGTATGGCGCAACATTAAGCAAGGATGCATTGCAGACTCGACCATGGAGGCCGAATATGTAGCCGCTTGCGTAGCAGCAAAAGAGGCAGTATGGCTCAGGAAGTTCCTAACTGACTTGGAAGTCGTTCCAAATATGCATCTGCCTATCACCTTGTATTGTGATAATAGCGGCGCAGTTGCAAACTCAAAGGAACCTCGCAGCCATAAGAGAGGCAAGCACATCGAAAGGAAATACCATCTCATTAGGGAGATTGTGAACCGAGGAGACGTGATCGTCACGAAGATAACGTCGGAGCACAACATTGCTGATCCATTCACGAAGGCTCTCACGGCTAAAGTGTTCGAGAGTCATCTAGAAGGTCTAGGTCTGCGAGATATGTACGAGAAGTAATCTAGGTCAAGTGGGAGAATTGTAACCGGTATATCGATACCTTAGTATACTGGGTATTTAGATGCCCTAGTTTATTGTATTTTTACTCCGTTATTAATACAAGTATTTATTCATCCACTGCTGTTATAGATTATAGTACATCCCACTAAACTAGAGTTTTAGTTCAAGTGGGAGATTGTTGGGATTGGTGCCCTAAAACTCGTAGATAGTGAATGTTAAACGAATTATATACTTATTCGATAAAGGTGTTATCGAGATTGATTCAGTAAAAGTCATTACTGAATAAATTAAATTGCACATATAATAACCCAAATCCAATAAACTAAGATCCATGACTATAGGATGAACACTTGAGCTTTATGTAGAGACATAAAAGTGGATCAAGCTTGAGTAATAGCCAAAACGGTCTATAGTATAGGAATATGGTTGGGTACCTTATTCTGGAGACACTATGAGACGCGACCCACTTTATAAATGGTATAGACGATGTGATCCTAAATCGTCCATGTAGAGACATGCGAGTGGGGGCGTCCTATGCAATGAGTTTGCATAAGACCAGGACCGAGAAATAAGTCGCTCTCGCTTTATAACACCGTTTACTGACGAAACTGACTATTTCATGTGATGACCTAGGTAACTCGATCTTAATCCTGAGCTAACTATGAACTCCTGTTTATTCGGGCTTATCCTTAGATCTGCATAGGTGAGAGTGGCTCAGTATCGCCGACTCAATAAGCCTCCCATTTCAGGGATAGGAACGGGTATATAGCTGGGGACATAGTCGTGCAAGAAGGAATTCACTCCTACCCGAATAAAGGATAGTAGAGAGGTTGTTCTCTTAAGTGCCGACTCCGGGGCTTGAACAAAGGGATCCCGCTCTCTCATTGGCCCGAGAGGGACTCGGTTTATTGGTTGGACCATAAACCAATTGTTCATTAGAGGATCAGTGGGACTTAAGGAACTAGAAGTACTATAGGGGTAAAACGACTTATTGACCTAGCTATAGCTACGAACAACCTGTGAAGGATCGACTTACTAATCATGGTTAAATCAAGTGGACGGAAATATATCTATAGTGAGGGGAGTGCAACTATCGGACTATAGTGGAGTGTCCCGATAGTTAACGAATGTTGGCTAGCTTGGACAATGAGATTAGTCGGTTAGCCTCGAATCGTTGGAGCCCATGATCTATAGGTCCATTAGGTCCCCCTACTAGCTCATATCGGAATTAAGCCTAGAACAAAAGATAGGAAGCTTTGAATCGTTCAAAATCGGGAAAATGGGTATTATCGTAAATTGTGTTTGACACAATAATTTAATTATGAATTAAATTAGAAAATGAGAGATGAAGTATTTAAAAGTGTTTTGAATACTATATATATGTATTAGGAATCATATATATGGAATTGCACAAGATAACAAAGATTAATTAGATTAATCATATCAAAATTAATTTGAAAATTTTCAAATTAATTACCAAGCAATCAATTTCAATTTAGAATTGAAATTGGGGGTAATTTGCAAGCTTGAAATTTGATTTCAATTTGAATTTAGTGGATTTAGTTGGAAATCCACTTAATGCATGATCATTCAAAGTGGAAAAACAACTCACTCATGCATTGTTGCATGTCTTGTGTAATGTACACCTAGAATCCACTTGAGCTTGCAAATACACCATGTGTCTTGTGTCTTGAGGCTTGGCTTTGCATGGAGAATGTCTTTAAAAGGAGTTTGAATCATATTCAAATATAAGAGAGCCATTTCCTTAATGTTATGCTTCTGGAATTTGGACTCAAAGTTCTCTCATCTCTCATTCTTCTCCATTGTTTGATGCTTCAAGCATTCCCTTCCCATTCCCTATCTTATATAGACTCCCACAAGTCGTTCTTGGCCCGGAGTATAGTAGGGAAGACTCTAGAGGTTGTCCAAGGAGCATAGGAGAGGCAAACACCACAAGGAGTTCAACATAAGTGAGCTACAAAGGTTGGTGTTTTCTAAACTCTCTATTCTGTGTTTTATAGAACATGCTTTAGGAGTAAAATTGAATGTCTTAAGTCCTTTCGATCTTCAATTGCTTCCGCATGTGTAATATGTACACCTTCAGTAGCATCCATCCATGGAGATCTTTCTCATACATATTTCTTTGGGATTACAATGTTTTCTTTCTGTCCTTTTGGACTCTCAAGTCTAAACAATTTTGTATATTTTTAATTGGGTGGAGATCCCTTTTGTAACTTCCCATCTTTTTTCTTAATGAAAGCTTGCTCCCGTTTCTTATTAAAAAATAAATAAATAAATAATTGTTTTTACTGTGAGAGTTCTGAAGGCAAATAAAATCAAGGGCTGGTTGCAAATATAGCAAACCGACCCAAAATAATTGCAGATTTAGCGGCCCGCGAAACATTTTGCAAAAATGGCAAAATTTCAAGGTCTGGAACGTGAATTTACTAAGATACCCTTTTTAACTGATAAAATTCTATAAGTGAACTGATAGAATTCTATCACCGATAGATAGAATTCTATCAGTGATAGAACTGATAGAATCTATCGGTGATAGACCTGATAGAATCTATCGATGATAGAATTCTATCACCGATAGATTCTATCAGGTCTATCACTGATAGAATTCTATGATTTCTATCGGTGATAGAATTCTATCATTTCTATCGTTGATAGAACTCTATCACTAATTGATAGATTCTATCATTAGAGTAACATAATTCTATCAGATAGAATTCTATCGCTGATAAATAGATTCTATCACTGTCACTAGAGTAACAAAATTCTATTGTTGATAGATAGATTCTATCACTTGAGTAATAGAATTCTATCGAATAGAACTCTATCACTAATAAAACTCTATCACTGATAGATAGATTCTATCACTAGAGTAACAGAATTCTATCGGATAGAACTCTATCACTGATAGAAAGACTTTCTATCAATAAAATTAAAAAAAAAAAAAACTGACGAGGAAGAAGAAGATGCGTGCCAATCGCAGGGGCAATTTAGGAATATAAAAAACAATTCAAAAATTTTGTCATATTTGCAAATATTTTTAAAATTTGCTATATTTGCCATTATTTACCCTCATGTTGCCACCCATTACAATTATCCTAAAATCAAACCATTTAATTAGTTCTACCCTTTTTTTTTTTCTCTAAAACACGTAATAGTTTAGCAACATTAAAATTTCATTTGATCTTAGGATTGTCTAACTTCATGAATGTTTCCCTAGATGGCCAGGTTTCCGTCTAATATATGTGAACATATTGTTGGTAATTATTTAATTTGCTCAAATTCATGATTTTCTTGTAGCCAGATGTGCCACAGAATAACTATAAATTTAGAGACTTGACTTGGTATGGTTTACGTTGGACATTTATGGCCCGTTTGGTAACGTTCTCGTTTCTTGTTTCTTGTTTCTAATTTTATTAAGAAATCTAAGCATTTAATAACTAGGTATGTTTCTTGTTTCTCATTTTTTAGAAACACTTCCAAAATTTGTATAGAATTTTTGGGAACAACTAAAACTAGTTTCTCCTTTTTGTTCTTGTTTCCAATTTTTTCCAAACATAAATAAGAATATAGGTTTATTACTATTGAATGTATAGGTGTTAGGTGAAGGGTTAAAATCCCTTTGGCAGCAGAAGCAAACAAGAATGATCTCATATTAAATTTCAATTATAGAAAAACCGGTACGTTGGCAAATCAAAATTAGAAACAAATTTCTAAATTACTAAGATTAAGCATGCTGGAAATTTATTCAAGATCAAGAACACTTACCAGATTTCGAAGAACACAGCACAATGCTCCTACATTCTCAATCTTGATCTTCCAATCGACACCACCAATAGTGAACACCCGCTATATCTCTTGGATCACTGAGATAGGGATGGTGGGATCCAAAATTCGTCTTGGAAGGGAAATTTTCAGCAAGGAAACTTGCTGTAATTTTTTAGAGAGGAAGAGAGAAAAGAAAGAAGCTTCTTTCTCTGTCAAAATCGTGAAATGAGAGGAATGATCAATCTCTTGGGAACTCCCTCTCCCCTGTACGATAAGTGGGGAGGGAGTTATTTCCCTACTAGATCTAGACCGTTAGATCTTAATCAAAACGATCTCGACCATTAACTAATTAAATAATAAATATTTAATTAATTAATTAATTATAATTAATTTAATCAAATCAATATTAATTAAATGAATTATAATATTAAGTTTTTAATTCAATTTGAATCATATTCAATTAAATTAAATTGGCCAATCAATTAATTCTAAATTAATTGATCCCACATTAATTAAATATCAAATATTTAATTAATTTTATAATTGAATCATATTCAATTTAATCTTTTTTTTTTTTTTTTTGAAAGAGAAATATAGTCCATTACTTCAAACAAATACAAGTAACAACACATTTACATTGAGCACAATTGCTCAATAACATAATTTCTTGAGGAAAATTCTCAAGCCAAAGCATAGATCTCCTATGAATGTAAGCATCCCTAGCTAAATAATCTGCTTTTCTGTTACTTTGTCGAGATACATAATTAAAGGATAAACTCTCAAAGGATTCACTCATCTTTCGAATTTGGGCAATCCAATGATATACCTCAGATGTAACATTAGTATCTCCACGAATCATCCTAATAGCATTAGTTGAATCCGAAAAAACGCTCACCCGGTCAATATGCATTCGTTGAAGCAAACGAACACCATGGAGTAAAGCATTGACCTCCGCTGCCAATGGTGTATGTGACGCTAGATCATTGAATTCCATTGCACCAATTAACACTCCATTAGCATTAAAAAGCACTGCACTATAACCTGCACCTCTGAGCGTTGAACCGACAGCAGCATCTGTAAACATCACCATGTTTCCCTCCTGAACAGCAGTTTCCTTTATCGCTTGCATGTGAGGCTCTGAACTTTTGTTCTTCTTGGTCTTGATTTCTTTCCAATAGGATAGTATCCATTCACATTTTTGGCCCAATTCCATGATTCTGGTATCATTGTTAAATGCATTTCTATCATTCCAGAGAGCCCAGAAAGTAATACGTGCTCGTTCTATATCCTCATCTTCTAAGTGTTTTGCTAACCAAGCAATTCGCTCTGCAAAATTATCAATAACCGGTATATTATAATCCACCCCTTGAAACAACATATCACATATTTGCCTGGACCGTTTGCATCCGCATAACACATGGTCAATGGTCTCCAATTTGGATTTGCAAACAGTGCACATGGGTGAAACATTTATTCCCCTCTTCCAGAGACTATAATTTGTTGGAAGACAACCATGATAGGCCCGCCATATGAATAATTTTATCTTCTGGGGAATTTTTAATTTCCACAAAGTGTTCCACCATTCGTGTTGATTATTCGCACTTGAAGATCCCCCTCCTTGTAGCATTATTCTAGCCAATTTGTATCCACTCCTAACAGAATACAAACCATTCACACAATAATGCCATATCCATTCATCATCGGCATTTGAATCGCCAATGGGGATTGTGACTATGACACGTACATCCTCTTTTGTGACCACTCCCTCCAGCTTGCTGACATTCCACTCTCTTGTTGGTGTGATGAATTTAGAAACTAAAGCTTCTCCATTTAAAATTGACCCAACAACTGGAATTGGCTTAAAAGTTCTCACCCTAGGTGTCAACGGATCCTTGTAGAAATATGTAGATTCACCATTTCCTATGCGCTTTCTCATACCACTTTGTAGAAGCTCTCTTGCCCATACAAATCCCCGCCAAAAAATAGAACAATTGGCTTTGATTGGAGCCTATAAAAGGGATTGTTGATTCGCATAACGACCCTTTATTACTTTAGAAACCAAAAGATCTGGATTTTTTAATAGACGCCAAACTTGTTTCGCCAAGAGAGCTTTGTTAAAACTTTCCATTTCACGAAAATTTAAACCCCCCACTTCTTTTGGTAAGCACAACTGATCCCACTTTTTCCAATGTATTTTCCTTTTGGATTCAGAAGAGCCCCACCAAAATCGAGCCATCATTGCATGCAGGTCATCACAGAGAGCTTTGGGCAACCGAAAACAACTCATAATGTAGGTTGGTATGGATTGGGCAATATTCTTTATCAACACCTCCTTACCACCTACTGAAAAAAATTTGCCTTTCCATCCTTGTAAGGTCTGCCAAACTCTCTGCTTAATGCTTTGAAAATCATCTCTTCTTCGTCTGTTAAAAGCTGACGGAACGCCCAGGTATCTTCCAAGATTGTCAACCACAGGTATGTCTAGTAAATTGGATAGCACCTGACGGAACTCCACATTCACATTTGGAGAGAAAAACATGGCTGATTTATTAATATTAATCTTTTGTCCTGATGCCGTCTCATATCTCCCTAGAATGGATCGTAGAGCCCATACCTGATCAATCGTTGCTTTGCAGAAAACGAGTCTATCGTCTACAAAGAAAAGATGGGAAATCGAAGGACAAAACTTTCTGGGTTTAATACCGGAAATATGTCCTTTAGCTCCTGCCCCTAAAATGAGAGAAGATAAAACTTCTGATACAATTAAGAATAAATAAGGGGATAAGGGATCACCCTGTCTTAGTCCCCTTTGGGGAATAATTCTACCTATGGGAACACCATTCAATAAGATCGAGAAAGATGGGGTCGTTACACACTCCATAATAATCTTAACCCATAATGGATGAAAACCAAGCTTCAGAAGAGTACGTTCAAGAAAAACCCACTCGACACGATCGTATGCTTTGCTCATATCTAATTTTAATGCCATCCATCCCATACGCCTCGTCCTTTTATTCTTAATGGTATGCAAGCATTCATGGCCCACAATCACATTATCAAAAATTGATCGCCCCGGAACATAAGCAGACTGATTCTCAGAGATAACATCTTGAAGCACCCACTTCATACGATTCACTAATACTTTCGCAAGTATTTTATATGAGACGTTACAAAGACTAATCGATCGGAAATCAGAAACCAATTTGGGGTGTTTAATCTTAGGAATCAGAGCTATATACGTATTATTCCACCCCCCAATGGATATTCTCCTATTTAACAAATCCAAACAGTTTGAAACAGTAATGTCACCAACCTCGTTCCAGTACCGCTGATAGAATATTGCAGGAAAGCCATCTGGGCCAGGTGCCTTAGTCGGATGCATTTGGTGAATTGCTCGTTCAATCTCTGCTCGTGTAAACGGAGCAAGTAACCTCTCATTCATGGTTGATGTCACCGTTGGCTTGATATCCTGTAAAGCTGCATCAATAAGATCCTGTTGAGGGTTAGTTGATGAAAATAATTGGGAGAAATATGAAATAAAAGCTTGGTCCATCTGATCTTTATCCTGAATCCAATCACCATTTGAGTCTAGAATTTCTTTGATTTCATTTCTTTTTCTTCTTTGTGATGCTTGCTTATGAAACCATCGTGTGTTACTATCCCCCCATTTCAACCAATTTTCTCTTGACCGTTGCTTCCAGTAGATCTCTTCTTCCTCCAAAGCCTTATCCAATTGGTCCTCCACCAGTTTGATTTCTTTAAAATCCCAAGGTGGTGGTTTGTTATACAATTCCCGAAGGATATGCTGATATGTCATCACATTTCTTTGAATAACGTTACTAGTGTCTTTGCCCCATTGTTGTAAACGTGCTTTACATTTTCCAAGGCAAATTTCAAGATGTGCACTATTCGATCCATTTGTCGCCCAACACCCTAAATTTGAAATAATGTTTTGGCAGTCAGGATTTTGCGTCCATACTTCTTCAAATCGGAATTTCCGAATTTTGCGGGCTTTGTTCGACTTTTGGATTAGGTTCCCATCTAGAAAAATTGGCCTGTGATCAGACTGGGCCCAATTCAAGTGCAGAACATTAATATGTGGAAACACCTGAAGAAAAGCCTCATTTGCCACAAACCTGTCCAACCTCTCATTGATCTGTGTATCCCATTCTTGTCTATTTGACCACGTAAACATATCACCAACAAAATCCATATCCTGTAAACCACAATCATCCATTGCATTACGAAACATCTGGATTTGAGAGTCCCTGACTAGATTTCCACCTTCCTTTTCTTCCTGCAAGAGAATTGCGTTAAAATCTCCACCAACCACCCATGCCAAGTTATCCTGATTGTGCAAGTATCGTAGTAAATCCCAAGTGTGATGTCGTTGACTAGCGTTGGAATTCCCATATAGACCCGTGAACCTCCATAATTTTGAATCCCATTTAATCGAAGCATCAATGTGATATCTTGAATATGAACGTATAGAAACATCAACCTCCTCTTTCCAGAGCAAACAAAGACCCCCACTTTGACCCACACAGTCAACAGAGAAGCAACCTGAGTAATTCAAAGACAACTTTATTTTATTGATATTTCGAGCTTTCGCACTACATTTGGTTTCTGACATAAAAAGTAAATGAGGATTATGAAGACGTAAACCGTCTTTCACTGCACGGAGTGTCCGTGGATTCCCCAGACCACGGATATTCCAACAAAGGATTTTCATGGCTCTCGGCGGGGCTGTTCAACAGCCTCCACCGTTGGTTCAGTTGTGTTGGATGTGTTATCCTCATTAGTGCGAGCTCATTTCAACGATCCTTCTGCTTTCTGACCTTCGCCCCCGCGCTTCATCTGATACTCAGAATAAACACTACATGAAGGTTCTGAGTTGGTTTTGCGTGCACGCCGTTTCCAAGATTTCACCGATGGGCCAATCTTTGAGGCATAAGCAGCGGTGATAAATTTCTCTCCAAAAACAGCAATGGGTTTTGACAGAATGTTGGTCCACTCCTCCACTTTCTCGGTATCCTGTCCGTTTTGCTGTGACCCATTTTTACGGTTCACATCGTCACCTTGGGCCGACAACGAGTAAAAATAAGGCATCGGTTCATTTGCTTTGTGGGCCGAACCAGAATCCTTACTTGAATCAGTGGCTTGTTGAAAGACCTGCGGTTTCACCTCGCCAAACCCTATAAAAAAATTGAAACCATTCAATTCATTAACAGCAGCTATTTTACCTTTATTTTCAACGGCAGGAGTTATTGGTTGACTATCTTTATGGGTCGTTGAAAAATTACGGGGTTGCTCCCAAAATCCAGCTTCTTCTTTATTTTCGAGACTTCGTTGCTATTAATCATGACCGACTGGCCATTTATTGCTTGATCTCCTACCTTCATCAAGTCTGTAACAGTCGCCTCCACCACCGACGAGATATCCATCGGCCGGCTACCAGAACCAGTCATCGGCGATGCTTGATTTGTATTTTTCGGCACCCTCTGTTGTCCAGCAATCATAGCTTGATTGCGTGAAGGAGATTCAACTTGAATAGGAGTAGCATCCATCATCATTCGATTGTTGGATATAGGACTTGTGCTTGGCGAGCGAAAAATGTTCGACGATCTCCCCGCAAAAGCCATCCACATTCCATATTCTGGCTGACGAGATGATCCATCCTGAAGGTAGTTGAAACTGCAATCCTTCGACACATGGTTAACACGACCAAAAAAAGTGCAAATTTCTGGCAGCTTCTCATATTTGATTGGTGTCCACACACTACCCATTGGTTCGTCAAGCCGAACCTTAATACCACGGCGAAAAGGGTGTGTGATATCCATGGTGATTCTGACGCATAGACTCTCCTTCCAACCATATCCTCTCCCACCATAGTCATATTCCTGGAATTGACCGATTGCGTTGCCCAAACTCTCCGCCATCGACCTATTGTATAAAACCATTGGTAGGTCACAAAAATGCACCCAAAAGGTTGCACATTTGAATTCCATCAGTGTAGGCTTCACCATTGGAATGGGTCTCGAAAGAACCAACAAGAATTTGTCGAAAAGCCATGGTCCCTGCCTCAACACCCGAGTCTAGTCCGCTTCCGATCTTAAAGAAAAAAGGAACAAATTAGGACCTAGTTTTTCCACCATTAGGCCATTTGGAATATTCCATGCAGATTTGAACGTCCGTCTCATCACATCCCCAGAGATAAATCGAGGAGCCAAGAGTTTTCCAATGATGCTGAAACCAAGTGATTGACGAGTAACCAATGCCGCCTGTCTGTCAACATCAACCTCAGTGTTTTCCTCTTCAGCAGTAAGGTTGAATCGTTCCCAATTTTCAAGCATATATATTCAATTTAATCTCTCTCATTTAACCTACAGTTTTAATGTGCATCAAAATGTACATTAATATAAACTATAGTATTAATTTGATTAAATCATATTTAACCAAATTAAATTAATTAATTCATGAATTAATCAAATATCACATATTTAATTAAATTCATAATTCTCTCATTAATTAATTTTGAATCACATCCAAAATTAATTTTACTATAAAGTTTAATTCATTAATTAAACTTATACTATAATGTATCTCCATACATTATATTAATTGTATCAAAATACAATTAACTTATATTCTCTTTAATAATCAAGACTATATTATCTCAGAACTCGTTATGAGCTAGCAGGTGGACCTAATGGACCTACAGATCAGAAGCTCCAACGATACGAGATTGATCAGCTAAACTCATTAACCGAGTCAATCAACATTCGTTAACTGTGGATCACTCCACTAAAGACCCACAACTGCACTATTCTCACTGTAGAATATTTTTGTGTCCATGGATATCGACCAATGCAGTAAGTCAATCCTTCACGTGTGTTCGTAACATCAACTGGGTCAAATTACCGTTTTACCCTTAGGTTACCTCTGGATCCTTAAGTACCACTGATCCCTCTAATGAACAAGTTGTTTAGGGTCCAACCTCTAAACAAGAGTTCCTCTCGGGCCAGGAGAGGACGGCGCGCCTTTGTTCAAGCCCCGGAATCAGCCCTTAAAGGAACACACATCTACTTGCCCCAATAGGGGAAGGAGTGAATTCCATCTTGTATTGTCATGTCCCCAGCCCCCCACTCGGTCTTGTCCCCAAGAAGGTAGGCCTATTGAGTCGGCGTTCTGGCCACTCTCACCCGTACTAATCAAAGGAACATCCCTCATGAGAAGGAGTTCATGACATACTGAGGATTAAGATTGAGTTACCTAGGTCATCCTATTGAAACAGTAACTTAACTAGTTAACGGTGTTACATCTAGTGGTTTACCATTTCGTGGTCCGGTCTTATGAAAACTTGATGACAGGCAAAAATGTCATCATTTTCCTATTAATTTTAGCTAGTTTTATGCTTGAATTGTGTTCTTTAATGCTATTTTCTGTTTAAATTTCAGAAAACCGAGTCAAGGGAGCAAAACCGGAATTTTGAGAGATTTTAGATGATTTTGGAGGCTTTTGGAGCAATTTGGAGAATTACATTGAAGATCCGAGTCCAAAAAGCCAAGAAGAATGAATTAGAAGCCCAAATTCATGAAGTCCAAGCCTTAAAATTATCAATTTGGGTCAAGAGAAGTGCCCAAAGTCCATTACAAGAAGTATTTGGGCCAAAAGAAAGTTGGAGGCCCAAAAATGGAGTCAAAATCGGGCCATTATTGAAGATTCAGGGCCTAGCGTCTTGACGCTAAGCCTTGAGCGTCTCGACGCTAGGCAGCTGCATGGAAAGGTCCAGAATCGCGAGAGCGTCTCGACGCTGCGGCGTCTTGGAGCCCAAGAAAAGATGACGTCAGAGCGTCTCGACGCTGTCCTTGTAGCGTCTCGACGCTGTGCCTGCTGGGAGCCTATAAAAGGAGCCTTTTGCAATGAAGATTGTGTGCCAATTTGTGGGTTTTCACCCCATTCTAGAGTCTAGACTAAAATTTGGGATTTTTGGGAGAGTTTTGGAGCTTTGTTGAAGATCTTTGGAGCTCGGGATCGAAGGAGGTCGGCGCGGGATCGAGGAGATCGACACTTTTATGAGCATTTCTCTTCCCTTTTCCTTTATGTTTTAGTTTCTAGAATTGTTGTGATTAGGAATTATTGAATTTTAGTGATTATGAGTAGTAAATTCCTAAGTTCTATGAGATTGATTTAGATGTTGAACCTATGCTGAATTAATGAATTGATGTGGTTTAATTGTCATTATTGTTCATTTGTGCATTTTGTCTGTAATGCTTTTAATCAACTGATCACTGATTAAATGAATTGTTACTATGTGGAAACTCGACGGAGAGAAACTTAGACTAGAACTGAATGCATGACTAACGGTTATTTACCCGGGTGACACGGGATAAAATAAATAACGTTAGAGGTTGTATTGAAGGGTCGTAATGCCATACTAAGTAAATAAAGATGAGACTGAAAGGAGATTCTTTATTAAAAGGTATGAGATAGGAGGAGACCGACAGGAGAATCCTTGTCATTAGGCTTCTAGACTTATGAATTGAATGATTAGTTAATTCATATTAGTTAATTGATAAAGCATTAAAGGTCCAATCGTCGAAATCAACCACTCTAGAATTATCCCATCAAATTGTGTCACCATTTATCTTTTGCTTTCTAGATTAGTTTTTTTTTTATTATTCTTTTCGGCATTAGAATTTGTTCTCTAAATAAAGCTAAGCAAGATTATTCGTGGTACTTAATTGAATAAATCCAATCCCTGTGGAGACGATACTCTATACTCAAAATCACTATATTACTTGTGACGACCCGTGCGCTTGCGGAAAATCGTGCAACAAGATTTTGGCGTCGTTGCCGGGGATTGGCTAATTTCATTCAATTATTATTGTGAAGAAATTGCTTGCTTTAGATTAGAGGTTTTATTTTGCTTTCTTTGTTTTATTTTTATCCTGGTCCATTATTCTTGTTGTGCATTTAATTGGTGTTTGCATCTGACTGAAAGCCTGATTATTGTTAATTATTTTAAATGGCTTTTAATAGTTTTGGGTGGCCCTTTAGGGAATCTGAGCCCGAAGAACCAACACCATCATCCAATTTTTTCTATTCAAATTATCCCCCTTTAGAAGAAAAATCTCCCCTAGAAAGTTTTCTTCAAGATTATATCGAGGATACTAGAGCCACTCAATTAGCTCTAGAAAAATCCCTATGGAGATTCCATCCCCAAGAGGATGAGAGTGAAGTGCAATCCGCTTCCATAAAAGAAAAATCTTCTTTAAAGAGCTTGCTTGAAAATTTTATCCAAGAGTCGAGAGCCATGAATTTAGAATTAGAAAAATCTATGGAGAGACTCCAAACCCAAAGGGATGATAGGGAAGTAGGATCCACTTCCATAGAGTATCTAGTGAGTCATGTGGCCACTGATTCATTAGCACCCATTCAAGAGCCTAATCCTTTCGATTTTGCTGAGTTTGAGCATATAGGGGTGAGTTGTTTAGGCAGTGAGGAAGAATTGGATAGTTTTAGCACCCATCAAGAACAAGTTTGTGAGGAAGAAAAAGAAAATGAGCCTATAATGTTTGAGGAGTTTCTTGAGGTAGAGTTTAAGGTTGAAAGGCCTTTGTCTGTTCTATCCCCTCCATCCTCTCTTGATAATGAGTGTTCTTTTTCTTGTTCTCACATGTTAGAGTCAGAGTCTTTTTATTTTGATCTTTCTCCTTTTATGCTTTTATTCAAAGAAAATCCCAAAAATATTTCTGCTTCAGGGTCCCATGAAAAGCTAGTAAGCTTACTAGCAGTAGTCTGCTTCATTGATTCAAGGAAGAAGGGCCCGAAGAAATACGAGAATTTTTATGTTCCTTGAAAGTCTGCACAAACTCGTCTAGCTAAGAGACGTTAAACAAGCGCTTCTTGGGAGGCAACCCAAGTTTATTTTTTCGTTAATTTTCTTTTCTTTGTTTTTCAGTTTTTTGTAGTTAGAGCATGTTGATCTTTCGTTCCAGTTGATCAATTTGAAGCAGCTCGAGACCACATTTTCTTCCAAAAACAACCCCAATGATGTTGAAGGCTGACACCCATGGTTTCTCTCACACTTCAGGGCAGTTTCGTTCTCCCTTTATTTTTTTTAATTGTCCTTATGCATGCTTAATTAGTCTGAATAATTGATACATTGAGGGCAATGTATGATTTAAGTTTGGGGGGGAGGCTTTGCTGTTCTGATCTGAGCGAAAAAATTTTCATGATGATTCTATTGCATCTGTTTTGATGAGGACGGTCTATGATATGATCTAGATAATGAATTTTGTTCAATTTTTGTGAAATATGAAAGCATGTTCAAGATTCATGTAAATTTAAATTTTTTCTTTGATTTCCTTGCACATGTTGAGCACTTAGCCTGCTTATATGGTTTTGAATGCTTATAACTGGATTATATTATCTAGATGTTTGTTGTCACTCCGATAGGCTTAAGATCTGATTTGAAAGATTGAACAACATGAGAGTCTGTAATGTTTTACTTGGGAGAAAAATCATGTTTATTAGCCTGCAAAAAAAAAAAAAACAAAGTGTGAAAAAAAATAATATATGAAAAAAAAGGGGTAAAAGAAAGAAAATGAAAAAAAAAGAGAAAAAAAAAAAAGAGTGCTCCACTTTCTTGAGAGCGTTAGTAACCAGGGGCATTCATGACACCCATCGTTTGCCTTTGCATGAAAGCGCTGGAAAGAAATGAGCATGCTTCGGCATCCTGAAAGATGAAACGCTCGTAGTTGGATGCTTTCATCACCAATGTTGGCAAGCCAGAACGAAGGTGCTACATCTAAAAGGATTCTCAATGAAAAAAAAATGCAAGTTTCGGGGAGGCATACCTTGTTGTTTCAGGCACCTTAGTGGGATATTGCTTTCTTGATTGTTGGAAAGCTGGATAATTAGAGCTTAGGGCCAGTGTAGGGGGAAGATAAACTGAGGATTTTATAAACCTTTTCTAGGCTAGTAAAGACCTAATAAGGTGGCTCGCACACACACACGCAAGGGATGAAGAGTTTAAATTTAAATTTCGTGATGAAAGAATATGTTTTAATATTTCCTTTAATTGTTAGAGTTCATTATTTTAATCATTGAGCTTAGAGTCCTGCATTTGCAATAGTTGATTCATATATAAGGTTTTAGCTTTGCTCGGGACTAGCAAATATTTAAGTTTGGGGGTGTGATGACAGGCAAAAATGTCATCATTTTCCTATTAATTTTAGCTAGTTTTATGCTTGAATTGTGTTCTTTAATGCTATTTTCTGTTTAAATTTCAGAAAACCGAGTCAAGGGAGCAAAACCGGAATTTTGAGAGATTTTAGATGATTTTGGAGGCTTTTGGAGCAATTTGGAGAATTACATTGAAGATCCGAGTCCAAAAAGCCAAGAAGAATGAATTAGAAGCCCAAATTCATGAAGTCCAAGCCTTAAAATTATCAATTTGGGTCAAGAGAAGTGCCCAAAGTCCATTACAAGAAGTATTTGGGCCAAAAGAAAGTTGGAGGCCCAAAAATGGAGTCAAAATCGGGCCATTATTGAAGATTCAGGGCCTAGCGTCTCGACGCTAAGCCTTGAGCGTCTCGACGCTAGGCAGCTGCATGGAAAGGTCCAGAATCGCGAGAGCGTCTCGACGCTGTCCAAGTAGCGTCTCGACGCTGCGGCGTCTTGGAGCCCAAGAAAAGATGACGTCAGAGCGTCTCGACGCTGTCCTTGTAGCGTCTCGACGCTGTGCCTGCTGGGAGCCTATAAAAGGAGCCTTTTGCAATGAAGATTGTGTGCCAATTTGTGGGTTTTCACCCCATTCTAGAGTCTAGACTAAAATTTGGGATTTTTGGGAGAGTTTTGGAGCTTTGTTGAAGATCTTTGGAGCTCGGGATCGAAGGAGGTCGGCGCGGGATCGAGGAGATCGACACTTTTATGAGCATTTCTCTTCCCTTTTCCTTTATGTTTTAGTTTCTAGAATTGTTGTGATTAGGAATTATTGAATTTTAGTGATTATGAGTAGTAAATTCCTAAGTTCTATGAGATTGATTTAGATGTTGAACCTATGCTGAATTAATGAATTGATGTGGTTTAATTGTCATTATTGTTCATTTGTGCATTTTGTCCGTAATGCTTTTAATCAACTGATCACTGATTAAATGAATTGTTACTATGTGGAAACTCGACGGAGAGAAACTTAGACTAGAACTGAATGCATGACTAACGGTTATTTACCCGGGTGACACGGGATAAAATAAATAACGTTAGAGGTTGTATTGAAGGGTCGTAATGCCATACTAAGTAAATAAAGATGAGACTGAAAGGAGATTCTTTATTAAAAGGTATGAGATAGGAGGAGACCGACAGGAGAATCCTTGTCATTAGGCTTCTAGACTTATGAATTGAATGATTAGTTAATTCATATTAGTTAATTGATAAAGCATTAAAGGTCCAATCGTCGAAATCAACCACTCTAGAATTATCCCATCAAATTGTGTCACCATTTATCTTTTGCTTTCTAGATTAGTTTTTTTTTTTATTATTCTTTTCGGCATTAGAATTTGTTCTCTAAATAAAGCTAAGCAAGATTATTCGTGGTACTTAATTGAATAAATCCAATCCCTGTGGAGACGATACTCTATACTCAAAATCACTATATTACTTGTGACGACCCGTGCGCTTGCGGAAAATCGTGCAACAAAACTCATTGCATAAGATACCCCCGCTCACATGTCTCCTACATGGACGCCTTGGATCAATACGTCTGTATCGAATACAAAGCGGGCCGTATCACATAGTGTTACCAGGATAAGGTACCCAGCCTTATAAATGTACTATAGACCTTTTAGGTTGTCACTTGAACACTGATCCCCGTATGTCCCCACATACTAGTCCAAGTCTCATGTAAACAAACTCTCACTTGGACTAAAAATCTAGTTTAGTGGGAATGTACAATAATCTATACCAGCAGTGGGTGTATAAATACACGTATAATACATAAAACATATTTACAATGTATAAATACAATAAACTAGGGCATCATTATACCCATTACATTTCTCCCACTTGCCCTAGATTACATATTTGTACATAACTTGTAGACCTAGACCATCTAGATGACCCTCATACACTTTAGCCGAGAGAGCCTTCGTGAATGAATCGGCAATATATCATTTTGATTCAATGTGCTTGCTTGTCTTACAATAGGCTAGTTCATATTTGGAACACCTTCCAAATTGGGCTTGAACTTCCTAAGTCATACAGTCTCTATCTGTGCTTCATAAGCAACTACTTATCGGCCTATATGGTCGAGACTGCAGATAAGTCGTACTATAGCTCCTCCATTAAGAGTGAAGACAGACACTGATGTAGATTTCATCAAATCCTTATCAGTTAAAACATTTGTGTCAGTGTATCCTGTAAGGATCAAATCCTTAGCGCCATACACGAGCATATAAAACCTCGTTCTCCTAAGATACTGGAGGATGTACGTAACGACACTCCAGAGATCAAATCCTAGAATTGATTGATACTCACTGACAACCCTACTGCATAGGGCATATGTCTCGTGTCCTCAACTTCATGAGGTGTCTTAGTACACAGTTCCTTAGACAAAAGAATTCCATTCCTGAAAAGGTAGTAAACCCTTATTGGAATCATGCATCTTATATCTAACTAACATCTTGTAGACATAAGAAACTTGAGACAAGACTAGCTCAGCTTCTCACAGATTTTCATTTGGAAATGAGTTGCTAGCCTTTTTAATGTCAGTAAGATAACCTACATCATTCCCAATGATTAGGATATCAATCATATACAACACTAAGTGAGCTAAAAAATTATTGATGATTACTTTTAGACACAAGACTCATCAATGTTCCGATTAAAGCGAAAAAGTTTGATCATTGTATCAAATCTTAAATTTCAAGATCGAAATGCTTAGGTCAATCCATGAATGGACCACTTAAGCTTGCAAATCCTTTTGCTTTTGATCTTGTTCAATGGACCCTCCTGGTTGAGACCTTAAATGTCTCGTTTCCTCTTGTAAATCCACTTGTAACCTATAGGTGTTACCCCATCAAGAAAATTTACAGGATCCCATATGGAATTGAAATGCAAAGACTTCATTTCCAGGTCCATGGCTTTAAACCATTGGTTCTTGTCAACATCATTCATTTTCTTTCTAAAAGATAATGAATCCTCTATGTCATCATCAAGAATGACGACTTGAGCTCCAAATAAGCCCATGTAACGGTCAGGTTATAAAACAACCCTCCCACTATATCAAGGCATTCTCAACTCTTGAGATGGATGTGGCTGAACAAAAACACTGGCCTTATCAACAACTCTTGTTGAACAACCAGACTTATCAACAACTTTTGTTGATTCATTAACAACTCTTGTTAATGTTTCCGTAGCTTTATTAGTTAATTCACTTAAACCGACCTTATTTTATGACTTATGATTTCTCATATGTTCTTCTTCTGAGAATGAAGCATTTGTCGATACAAATTCTTTATTCTCTTATGGATTGAAAAAACATATTCTCCTCGTTTTCTTTGGGATTGCCTACAATTAGGCATAATTTTGAACGATATTCCAATTTATTTTGGGTTAGTCACAAGCACAAGTGCTGGACACCCCAAAATTTAAAGGAACGTATGTTGGGTTTTATGCCCTAAAACTCGTAAATAGTGAATGTAACTGTTGACCGGATATTAATGAAATAATATTGATATATTTTTCCATTAATTGTTATTAGTTATTTTATATTTGTCTTTGCCTAAAAATAACCCTAATCCAATAAACTAGACATCCAAGGCTGTAATATGTGTCTTGAACTATATGTAGCGACATATGGGATCATTGTTCAAGAAACAGCCTAAAGGGTCTATAGCATAGGGATAAGACTGGGTGCCTTATCCTGGTGACACTATGGATACGGCCCACTTTGTATTTGATACAAACGCTGCGATCCGACGCGTTCGTGTAGGAGACATGCGAGTGTATCCTATGCAATGAGTTTGCATAAGACCGGACCGCGAAATAGTAATCACTGGTTATAACACCATTAACTAGTTGGTTTTCTATTTCACTAGGACGACCTAGACAACTTAGTCTTAATCCTGAGTTGATTATGGACTCCTACTCATGAGAGATTGTCCTTTGATTTGCATGGGTGAGAGTGGCCAATACGCCGACTCAATAAGCCTACCACTTTGGGGACAAGACCGAATGGGGAGCTGAGAACATAATCGTGCAAGATGGAATTCACTCCTTCTCGACTTTAAGGAAGCAGATGAGTGTTCCCTTAAGTGGTTACTCCGAGTCTTGAACAAAGGGCCCTACCCTCTCAATGGCACGAGAGGGTTTTCTGTTTGATGGTTGGACCACAAACAGGTTGTTCATTAGAGGAGAACTGGTACTTAAGGAAATAGAGGTAACCCAGGGGTAAAACGGTAATTTGACCCAGCTGGTGTTACGGACACTCATGAAGGACTAACTAGTCGATATTGGTCTATATCCGTGGACACAGAAAATATGTCTGCAGTGAGAAGAGTGCATCTGTGAGTCTATAGTGGAATGAACACACAGTTAACGAATATTGATTAATGTGGTTAATGAGTTTAACCAATTAATCTCACATCGTTGGAGCTTCTGATCTGCAAGTCCATTAGGTCCCACTGGTAGCTCATAAAGTAATTTGAGGCAACTAAGTAATAAATGTAAATTGAAAATGTTCAATTTACTAAGGGAAACAAACATAATATATATTGATATATAAATGTGAGAGAAATTAATATTTGAAGAAATTCAAATATAAATTTATGGAAGTTTGAAAGAGTTTAAATAATGAATTAATTAATTTAAGGCCTAAAATCTATTTGGGAGAATTAATTAATTCAAGGCCGGAAATTAAATATGTGATATTTAATTGGTGGTTAATTAATTTAAGAATTCATTAACCAGGAATTAATCAATTATGGAAATAATTAATCACTTAAGGAAGTGATTAATCATTTATGGAAATGATCTAATCACTTATGGAAGTAATTAGACATTTGTGGAAAAGATTAATCAATTATGGAATTGATTGATCATGATTGATTAAATAAGGAATAAGATTGAATCAATTTTGGAAAAGATTGATTTAATTGAATATTTTATTCATGGCCTCTCTTCTATAAATAGAACACTAGACCTAATTGGTCCATGATACTTTGCTCTTGCTTTTAGACTCTCAAGACAAGACCTAGAATTCTCTCTAGCCTCCCTCTTAGAGAAAGACTCCCACAAGTCTTTTGCCTCCTAGACCTAGAGTCATACCGGTGTAACCTCTGTGGTTATTGTGTCATTAAAGAAGAATATTCCAGCGATCACAAGACGAAGGAGGCTGCTGCGTTTTGTTCGTTGGAGCGTCGTTGGCGAAGAACGGTCAAGTCTACAACGGAGGTTTGTAACGGTTCTTCCCCTTTTCTTTAGAAAAGCATGAAAATAAATTTGGATTTATTTTTCAGCATGTTTAAACTGATTTTCCAACAACTTTAAAGTATGTTTAAAGTTTGATTGAGTTTTCGTAACGGTATTTTAATGTTAATTAATATACGGCGTAAGGTCCAATCGATGCGCTTCCGCTGCGTGGGGACTTTTATTCCCTTCAATCGGCATCAGAGCCATCGTTGTCCCTATTAATTAATATTAAAAGTTACGATAGGCTCTAATAGGTGGGATTTATGCATAATGTATGTTCGGTTTGCGTTGAACTGTTTGGGTTAATTTTATGGCCATAGATTTTATTTTTACGTGATTTTGATCATGTAAGACCCGGTGTTTCGGGTATTTTATGTAAAATCGAGTCCTATGTAAGTCCGGGTCTATAATAGGTTTTTATGAGATGAAAATCGAAGGAATCGCCGCTGAAATCCGAAGAAAAATCGAAGAAACGATGCTGTTTTCTGCCCAGTTCTGCCTCCAGACGCAACAACGTCGGGACACTACTTCAACAGCGTCTCGACGCTGTCCCGATACCGAAGGCGCTCGGTAAGGAAAGCGCACAGCGTCGGGACGCTGTGTCGATAGCGTCTCGACGCTGTCACGATGGCGGCGCGCGTTATGGCTTCAAAAGGCGCGATTCAAGAGGAGGTCGGTCCGGTTCGGACCGGTTCGGCTGGGTTGGGACCTATTTGGTCCGGTTTAGCCAATTTTTGGCATGGTTCGTGATTTTGGAGGCCGGTTCGAGGTGGTTCGAGGCGGTTCGTGATGTCTCGACAAAATTTCGGAGCTATACAAGGATTTTTAGGATAGATTTTAGCTAAATTAATGTAATTTAATGCTTTATTTTATCCTAGGGGCCAAAATTAACCGGTTCAATTGCTATTTATATGCTTTATGGATGTCATATAGAATATTTAATCCCACCTTAGGTTACAAATATGCTCATGCGTTTTTTATATATTATAAATTGTTATAATGTATGTTTCAATGCATGGAATTGTTTTCATATTTTTAATATAAGTGTATATTAATTATATGAAAAATTGGAAAGCATGAAGCATGTCATTACTTAAATTAAATATAAATAGTTATGTTTAATGTGATGAATGAAGCATGCTTGATTGATTTTCTTGATAGGCTTATAATTGTTATATTAAAAGAAAATCAATATTGCATGAAGCATGAAACATCCATAGTTAATAATATAATTGTTATATTATTCATGCAATAAGTGTGGTTTAATTATTCAATTTGAATGAGATTGTTGAATGAATTAAACCCTAGATTCTTGATTATAGGATTAATCATTAAAATTTGAAATAGTTCTTTAATATTAATGATTAGAAACCGTCAATCTATAATCAAGATTTGCATGCAAACATAAGATCATAGGATAAATTAGATTAATTTTAAATTGTTTAAAATTAATTAGACCTAGATCAGTTTCTAATAGGATTAGAATCTTTTCTTACTTAGAATTAAAAATAGTTTTAATTGACTAAGTAGGAAAAACATTGCTATGATTTTAAGGAAACTCCACCGGTAATGTTCTGTCTAAGGCTGAGGGTATTTAAGTTGACGGTTTACGGAACACCTCCTACCTGGGAATTGACCTGGAATACCGGAGTTGAATTACTCATAGTTAAATGTTAGCATGCAATGTCACTAGGTTTATTAAAAGAGTTTAATGCACCAAGATCTTTAGAGTAAAGACCTTACATTACTGAGGTTATAAGGGAGCTCTCTCGGTAAAGTTCTTTCTAAGGCTGGGGGTATTAAAGTTGACGATTTACGGAACACCTCCTACCTGGGAACTGACCCGAACATTGAGTTGAATTAACTATAGTAATGTTGACTTGCAATGTTGGGTTTATTAAAAGAAGTTTGATTCACCCAAAAGATTGCAGTTGAATCCTTTCCATAATTGTTATAATAGGATCAGACTTAGATAGATTGACTTAGCCGAATACTAACCTTAGGACATTTTCAGTGGGAGGAAAGTTACAAAACGAGATTTAAATCAAGTTTTGCTCTTATGTCCCTATATTCACAACGTTAGATTCATGCTCGGCTTCGAGTCGCCTTAGGAGCGGCCTCCCTTCGGAAAGTGTTTGCATGAATCAATATCAAGGTGAATGGGAAAAATGTCTAGAGTAAGTGAGAGCGGGACACGTGTCAACGTATCCCTCGGTCTCCGCCCATAGTTCGCACCGTGAGAGTCCTATGATCTGCCTGCAGGTTGTCCTGACGCAACCATCCCTTCGGAGGGCCTGGTCATAGGATTCGGAACATCGTGAACTCCTGAAAAGGATAGGAGCTCTTAGACTAATCACCAACAGTTGTCTTTCCCTTTGGTAGCCTATTGGTGCGTGCCTCTGAGATCTGAAAGTGGGAGGGTTACACTTACGAGGATGAGTTAAAAGTGTTAACAAATCCTTGACCGATCAACGGAGGCTAATGTCTATAGGAATATGAGTTATTCTGGAATTAGAATTAGCTGAGAGGTGTCTCATTTCAAAGGAGGAGTGCCTGATCACCCTTCGGTGGCTGATATTCTAAACCTCTGAAACATCGTAGCAAAACTAAATCAATAGTTTTAGGGTTCTGTGATTGTCTGTTTTGCTAAATTGATTGGATTGTGTGCAATTGTTTGCTTGTATGATGGGTTAAGGCAAAGATAACTAATACGGTCATTGTTTAAATTTCAGCAATGTCTTCCTCAATTGTCTCTCTGCTTAAAAATGAGAAATTAACCGGCGAAAATTATGCTACGTGGAAGTCGAACCTGAATACGATTCTTGTTGTCGATGATCTGCAGTTCATCTTAACGGAGGATTGTTCTCCAGCCCCTGCTCGTAATGCATCCCAAGCAGTTAAGGATGCTAATGACCGCTGGACAAAGGCCAATGATAAGACTCGCGTCTATATCCTAGCCAGCTTATCTGAAGTTTTGGCTAAAAGGCATGAGGGCATGGTAATAGCGAGGGAGATTATGAACTCTCTCCAGGAGATGTTTGGACAACCGTCCTACCAACTCCACCATGACGCTCTCAAATACGTTTATAGCTGTCGCATGAAACAGGGCACATCTGTTCGGGAGCATGTCCTGGATATGATGGTCCAATTCAACGTGGCAGAGGCAAACGGGGCGGTCATAGATGAGCGTAGTCAGGTTGCATTCATCTTAGAATCTCTTCTGAAGAGTTTTCTACAGTTTCGAAGCAATGCAATGATGAATAAAATTACATTCAACCTGGCTAGCCTCCTGGATGAGCTACAACTCTATCAGTCTCTTCTTAAGAACAAGGGACAGATAGAAGGAGAGGCAAACATTGTTCACTCTAAAAGAAAGTTCGAGAAGGGTTCATCCTCTGGAACTAAATCTGTAGCCACTTCTTCAAAGAAAACTAAGAAGAAGAAAGGAAACAAGGGGAAAGCTCGCGGTACTGCTGCTAAAAGTAAGGGAAAAACCAAAGCTATGGCAGATAAGGGCAAGTGTTTCCACTGCAATGTAGATGGACATTGGAAGAGAAACTGCCCAAAGTACCTTGCTGAGAAAAAGAAGGAAAAGGAAGGTAAATTTGATTTACTTGTTTTAGAAACATGCCTGGTAGAACATGATGAGTTTACCTGGATAATTGATCCATGAGCAACTAATCATGTTTGCTCTTCTTTTTAGGAAAATAGTTCCTTTCGGTAGTTGAACGATGGGAAAATGACACTCAGGGTCGGAACTGGAGAAGTCATTTCAGCTAAAGCAGTGGGAGCTGCAAAGTTCTATTTTACAAATAAATTCTTACTTTTAGAAAGTTTGTTAATCGTTCCCAAGATTAAGAGGAACTTAATTTCTATTTCATGTTTGATTGAACAATCGTATACAGTTACTTTTGATATGAATGAAGCGTTCATTTATAAAAATGATGTACTTATTTGTTCAGCCAAATTGGAAAATAACTTGTATGTTTTAAGACCAACCGAAAACAAAGCACTTTTAAATCACGAATTATTTAAAACTGTTGAAACTCAAAGAAAAAGGCAAAAGATTTCTCTAACAAGTAACAATACTCATCTTTGGCATCTTAGACTTGGTCATATAAACATCGATAGGATCGGTCGTTTGGTAAAGCAATAAATAGCTGAAAAAACCGGTATATTGGCCCCTAGGATAATTAAAATAAACAAAAATTACAATAATTTCAATTTAATTATCATTTTGAGTCTTGAACCGCTCCAGAACCACCCCAAACCAGCTTGAACCACTTCAAACCGGACCAAACAGCAACGAACCGGACCGAACATCAACGAACCGGACCAACAAAGCTGAACCGCGCGCGAACCAGAGCCGAACCGCGTGAAACCAGCTAAACCATGCCGAACCGGAAGGCATTGACCGAACCAAGCCTCCGTTGACCGCACGAAAAAAATTAATATTACCACGCGTTTGGCTCGAACCCACGAACTCAAGGATGCTACCACGCGCGCACGCCATCAGCTCCACCACCCAAGTTCGAACTTTAGTGTGCGCAAATGTTTTTTGTTTTGTAACCGCCTGAAGAAACCATGTTCCACATGATGCGCTCAACGTTTCGTGAATACGGAAACTACCGTCAGCGTCGAGACGCTGTAGGCAAAGCGTCTCGGCGCTGGCTCGATTTTTCCAGCACCTGCTCATCAGCGTCGCGACTCCGTTGAGCAGGGTCATGAAATTCTATTTTTCTTTATTAAAAATGAAGAAACGGAAACAAGAAACGAGAACATTACCAAATGGGCCCTTAGCTTTCTCCTAATGGAACTAATGACACATCTATTTCATTACTATGCCTTAGCTATCAAGTGAATTACATACAAACAGAGGTGTTGGGACCACCTTTTCTGTTTGCACATTGTAGTAACTTGATTTTAGTTCCTCTGTTAGGGTTTGTGGAAACAGTAATCTCCATGGGACGTGTTCATCAACGGATAAGGAGTAAGATCACAACACAAACAATTATATTAATAGAAACTTTGTAGCTTGCATTTCTCATATGTCAACTCTGTAGCAATGGATACTATATACGCTAGAAAGTATGTATGATGGAACTTATCTTAGTTGCATTTGAGATGTTATAAATGTTGGCTACGTGGATACAAACCACCGTTTCCTCAGTTTGTAGTGCGAAGAAACAAAGGGAATGCTAATGGGCCAGGCCCATTACTATTAGGTTTGCAATTTATATATATGTGTGATGTGTGCAGCCAGCTAGAATATGCTTGGGAAAGTGACTTGCGACTGCTATTGTTTTCTTCAGCAAGTCTGAACGGCAGTGAGTGAAATCTTGAGAGAATGAGATTTATTCTCTTGTGGAATTGAGGGTTTTTGTTTCTTTGTTTATCCCAAGCTATCGGGTTGTGATACTTGGAAGTCAATAGCTATTGTTAGGCTATTGAGGGTTAGTTTGTGGCATTATTGAAGGCTTCCTGTAATTTCCCAAATTCTAGTAGAACCTGCAGTTGCAGAAGACTGGACGTAGTCCCAAGCTTGGAGCGAACCAGTATATTTTTCGGTGTCGTTTTTTTTCCCTATCTCTTGTTATTTTTCGTGACTATTATTTTTGGCTTAACATGTGGAAGGGGAGATAGTTATAATATTATTGATTGTCGTCATAATATTATTATTATTAGTATTCCGCATTTTCTCCCAACAATTGGTATCAGAGCTTTTGGTTCAGGAGTCATGGGTTTTGTAGAGCCAAAAAGTTTCGACGGAGTCATGAAGTTCGATGGGAAAAATTTTGGATATTGGAAGATGCAAGTCAAAGACTATTTAACTTGCAAGAAAGTGCATAAGGCATTGAAGGAGAGACCGAAAGAGATGTCGGACGAAGATTGGGAAGCTCTAGATGAAGAGGCAGCCGCAACCATTAGGATGTGTTTGTCGATGGATGTGGCAAGTCTAGTAGCCCATGAGACAACTGCAGTCAAGTTGATGGAAGCGCTTACAAACAGGTATGAAAAACCCTCTGCAAATAATAAGGTCTACCTAGTTAAGAAGTTTTTCAACATGCAAATGTCTGAGGATGCTTCTGTGAATTCCTATATTAATGAGGTTACCACTTTGATTAATCAGTTAAAATCTATTAATAAAGAGTCTACAGTAGGTCAGCTTTGGTTATGACTAAAGGTAAAGATAAGGTTGATGAAGGTAATGAACCGGGTAGCAGTAGGAAAAAGTGGAAAAGTAGGAATGAGGTAGAATGTTATTACTGCCATAAGAAAGGTCACTTGAAGTATCAGTGTAGGAAATTTAAAGAGGATCAGAAAAGAAAACCAGAGGCAAATATAGTGGAAGAGGTTGTCTTAGCTTGTGTTGAGAGTGACACAAAGTATAGTAACAACTCATCAGATTGGATATTAGACAGTGCAGCTTCTGTTCACATAGCTTCAGATAGGAGTTTGTTCACATAATTCACAGGAGGGCATCATGGCCTAGTGAGGATGGGGAATGGTAGAACCTCCAAGACTAGAGGGATTGGAGATGTTAGTCTGACGACAGAATGTGGAGGTAAATTGGTACTGCGAGATGTCAGGTACGTGCCTAATATCAAGATGAATCTTATTTCTATTGGTAAGTTAGCAGATGATGGTTACATGTGTGAGTTTGGTAGTCGCTAGTGTAAACTCAAGTTCGGATCCCAGGTAGTGGCAGTTGGTCACAGGAAATCTACACTGTACAGATGTCAGTTGAATGTTGCCAAAGGTTCAAAGAGATAGTGGATGCCTGTTAAAGCTGCAGATGGTTGTTGTAGAGGTATAGTTGAGCCAGCAGCAAGGATAGACAATTTCGATCAGTCCGATCAAGATCCTTCAGTTCATAAACAATTGGGAAGTCCAGGAGAGAAAATTGATGGCTATCGTGAATCCCCAGTTGTCAGACGGTCGAATGAATTGAAGAAGTCACTTAGGCGAGTTGAGGCATCAAAGTGGGAGGCCAGAGCAGTTGCTAAGGTCAAAGGTCAAGTCTCTAGCTTGGTAACAGGTTTGAATAGAGGACTCAAGCCATTCTCAGAGTGTATCTTCTTTAGGAACAGTTGTTCAGGTTGGAAGAAGATGACAGGTGATACCACTTAGCTGAAGTGGGAATACGTGTCTGTCTTTTTCGTCTGGGAGACAAGTCCACGTAGCTAGCCCATACCTCGGGGCGAGCACATATGAGCTATAGTTATACTCTGATAGTTGCCTGTTTTTGTGAGTTTGTTGTTTTTCAGGTATTCTGAGTCTTGGAGTTTACCAAGAAGATCAGAGATAACAGTTGTAGTGGGAGTAGATCCTTGGAGTATGCCAAAATGTTTAGAGTTTTGTTGCACTGGGAGACGAGATCGTTGTTTTGTCTCCAAGTGGGAAATTGTTGGATACGTGGATATACAAACCATCGCTTCCTCAGTTTGTAGTGTGAAGAAACAAAGGGAATGCTAATGGGCCAGGCCCATTACTATTAGGTTTGCAATTTATATATATGTGTGATGTGTGCAGCCGGCTTGAATATGCTTGGGAAAGTGACTTGCAGCTGCTATTGTTTTCTTCAGCAAGTCTGAACGACAGTGAGTGAAATCTTGAGAGAATGAGATTTATTCTCTTGTGGAATTGAGGGTTTTTGTTTCTTTTTTTATCCCAAGCTATCGGGTTGTGATACTTGGAAGTCAATAGCTATTGTTAGGCTATTGAGGGTTAGTTTGTGGCATTATTGAAGGCTTCCTGTAATTTCCCAAATTCTAGTAGAACCTGCAGTTGCAGAAGACTGGACGTAGTCCCGAGCTTGGGGCGAACCAGTATATTTTTCGGTGTCGTTTTTTTTCCTATCTCTTATTATTTTTCGTGACTATTATTTTTGGCTTAACCTGTGGAAGGGGAGATAGTTATAATATTATTGATTGTCGTCATAATATTATTATTATTAGTATTCCGCATTTTCTTCCAACAATAAAGATTAGATTATCATTAATTTCTTAAACTTTAAGTGGTTGATCATGAGTATGTATGTCAAATAACAAATCAAAAGGAACGAGCCATATTATTTTGATATATATATATATATATTTGTGGAAAAATGATTTTGAGTTTATTATTATTTTCACTGTTTCCTTTTACTTTGCATTGCAACAAGGTGTATATAGTTGAGGGGCTTGAGGGCTATGTGAATGTTGTAGTCATAGAAGCTTATCAACATTATGATTACAGTGACCAACAAGAGCTTAGTTCAACTGGCATAAAATTGTATTGATATCCACAAGATCTGTGGTTCAAATCTCCCTCCCTGCATATTGTCAAAAAAAAAAAAAAAAACATTATGATAATAGCTCGCAGTCTATAGATATTCCCATGCTATAGAATTGGTTGTCGTCTTTGTTTTGAAAAATTCAATAGTACGATGCTAGGCATTCATATATGTGGATCTTGAACTTGACTAACTTTCATCAAATTGTCTCAACAAGGCACATGCCTAATACACTTACACACACTTAACACTCTTTTAAGGATGGCTGCTTCTAGGAAAACCTCTTTACAACATGTAGTGGTCACTTAGGGGCATTAACTAGTGATTTGGGCTGTTTTCCTCTTGTCTCATTAGCTAACCTTTAACGACCACTTTCCAACTTGATGTGGTGTTGCAGTGTTATGCAAGACTCACCCTTGAGTGAGAGTGAGAGTCATGAACAAGGACCTCAGTTGAATATTTTTGTTACTGATCAAACAAATAGATAGATATAAGATTGAGAAGTGCTTCTCCCCTCAGTCGAAACACATAAGAACTTTGGAATGAAAGGGTTTGTAATTGCATTGCTGCTATGATAAATGAAGTGATTCAATCATTTATAAGATGTAGGTATATATTTTCATTATTGAAGGTTTTCAAGATAAAGTTGTATATTGTTTAAGGATATTGATTAAATTTGTTGAGTTAAGAATGAATGAGTTGCAGTTAGTGGTGAAACTTCTTTGTTGATTTGTGCCCTCTGCCTTTTTCTTTTGATGATTCTAAAATTTATCCTTGCTTATCAGGTTTGAGATGGGAAGAAAATGGCTTGTGTTTGGCTTTGAAAGATAGAAATATTGTAGACTCTTTACCCTGTATTAGTTTTCATGAATTATTTGGTTGAATTTTACTGTGTTCTCACCATATATTCTGTTGCAGACCTATTCTTGGGGTCTCTGACACCACTTTCTTTCAATTCAATCACTTTTCTCTACCCAACATCTCAAAACATTTGTTGGGATTTAGAAACCATGTACTTTGGAACCTCGGTACCAACAATATTCAAGGGTATGTACATACTATAGTATCTTGATTATTTAAAGTTTTTCCTTCGATCTAACTTGGTTTAGTTTGAATTCCTAACAAAACTCCAAAAAGAAAAACAAGTTTTTGAAAACTATTTTTTTTAGTTTTCAAAAATTGGTTTGGTTTTTGAAAAGATGAAAAGAAGGTAGATGAAAAAACAAAGAAAATTATAAGTGGAAGTAGTGTTTATAAGTTAAATTTTCAAAAACCAAAAACCAAAAACCAAATTGTTATCACACGAGGCTTTAACTTTCTAATTTTCTTAAATTCTAGTTGCAATCCTAATATGGCACTGTTCATTTGGATTGCTTCTTTGTGTGTGAAGTTCAAGTTCTCTATGGCTCTCTTACATCTCCTGCTTGTGAAAATCTTGGTATTATAGTTCCACTCTAGAGTTGATTGGTTTGTTGTCTGAGTTAAATGAAACAATGGATCAGCTTGAGAGTAAAGTTAATCCAGTTTTAAATAAGGTAGGCTTTTGTCATGTTTAGACTATAAATTAAGCGAACATCATTCATGCTTAATATTGGTGAGGATAACTTAGAATGCTGACACAAGTATGGTTTCCCAGTGAACATATATGTATTTAAAATGGGTACTTGTGTTTTTGTTTAAGAATCTATAGATATATTTTATTTGTTTGGTGGTTGTTATGTTATATTTCTGTCAAGGGAGTATATATTTCCTATTCATTACGAGGCTTATTAGTTTTTTTAGCACGTTTGAGCTTTTGATTTGGATGCTTTTTGTATATTCTAGGATCAAGTTGCCCTATTCTTGGTCGATTTTGCTTGAGATTTTGTTAGTTTTCATGACTTTCTCTCGTTCTTGTGGTTTTTTCTTATCTTATTTTCAATACATAAATGAGATTCACATTATTTGTGTGGGTCTGGAACAAATTATGATTGATTCTTGTTCATTGTCATTTGTTACAAAAAAAAAATTGTGATATTTCAACTTTTGTTGGGTTAGTGATAGGATGTTCTTTTCAGTTCCTTGTGGGTATTTAACAGTTTATATTCTTTTTCTCTTGGTAGGGGTTTACATGATTCTCATTATCTATTGTTTTCAAGTCTAACTTTTTAGAACATTCATGAAAAGTTTTGTTTGCTTATGAGGAAAAAAATTAGTTTCACTTGTTACATTATTGTCTCTTGTTCTTAAACATGCCCCAAATAATTTAACTCTAATACTTGAGCAATGTCACAAAACTTTTCTACAACGTCATAAAGTGTTACTTTTTTTTTCTTTTTTGAGCCCAGGTTTGGTAATTGATAGATAATATTGCAAGTTTAAAATTTCATTTTGAACTTTCATATCCATAATAGAATCAACTATGGTATATAGGAGTTTCAAAAAAAATTGTGTATATAATTTTTTTTTTAATTTGTTTTTGTAGGTTGATAAAATGAGGCTTTACATATTGATGAAGATGTCGACTCACTTGGTCCTTGAAGTTTGTACTCCATATTACTTTGAATGTGAAAATTTGGTAAATTTTCTATTTTGCTACTCACTTGTTAGAAATAAACTTTGTGAATTTCTTTCATTGAGTTGGACACTAATTAGATGCTATTTTGTGATGTAATGAATTACAAAATTTCAATTACGAGATGGAAGTTATGATATTTTTAGTGTCATATAATAATTTTGGTATGTTTATTTTGCTACAAAAAAGTTTTGTTTAGAATTATATCATTTGACATGATATTAAAAAAGGTATAATATCTCATAATAGTATAAAAAAATGCTATTAAAAATCAATCATAACGTTTTTTGCTAACGCTGTGAAAAGTTTGCCTTACATTAAAATTATGCAATCAAAACTAAACGTTTTATAGCTTTTTCTACAACGTTGAAAAAACACTATGACAAGTTAGAGACTTTCAATAACATCGGCTACAACAATGTTACAAAATGTTGGGTTTTATGTCCTAAAACTCGTAGATAGTGTTTTAACTGTCTAAATGTGCCCCAAAATATTAATTTAACTAAATATACCAATCCCCAGCAACGACGCCAAAATTTTGTTACACAATTTGCTTACCACAAGTGTACGGGTCAAGTAATAATATAGTGTTTTCGTGATTAAACGAGTGTTGTCCTCTGGATTGGTTTTCTAGGAAATTAAGTATGCCGTGAATACTTTTGTTCAATCTTATTTAAGGAGCAAAACTCAATGATAAAGACAAAAGTAAAGACAAAAAAGCATAAAAATAAAGGTGGAGACTCAAATGGAAAGACTCTTAGGGAATTTATTTCGTTGATTAAAATTGAGGATTTGATTAATTGGAATGAATTTATCGTGCAATTATTTTACAAGCCAAAGAAACTTTTATCACAATTATCTCTCCCGAGCATAATTGATTCTCATGCATACAATAAACCCAATATCCCTATTGACGGGACCGCCAGGAGGGTGTCGAATTCTCCCTAAGTCGTCAAATAAAATTTATAATCCACGACACTACTACTAATTTTGTATTAATAGCAACCAGGGTCGAACACAGGGAAGGGAGATCTAATAAGTGCATGATTTTATGCTTATGAAAACAGGGGGGGTTTTATGATGAATAATAAGCAAGAAAAATTAAAATAAAAGATATGGATGCTGAATTTTAAATGCCACAAAACTAAATATGCAAGGGAGAAATAAGACGGGATCAAATACATAAAAGGGAGATCGTTGGATTGGGATTTATTATGCTTGATTCTAATTCATTGGCTTCCTAGTTTTCTCTAATGGTTGCTCTAAACAGATTTCATTAGTCTGGTTGGCTTCTGGGTTACTCGGAGGACCCCCCCTACACTAACATGTGCTAATTAACTCGCTAATCGTGAATTCGACAATTAACAAGACTAATTAATATAGACTCTATCGCTCGCCACCCTTTATGCGTAATGTAGTAACCATCTGAGACCTCTGCAAAAGTTACTACCTATATCTAACTAGATTATTAACAAGCAATTTTACAACTACTTATTAAAACTAGTCGCTTTGGGATCGTGGGTCCGGAATTATAGAAACTAAATTCAAATGCAATTTAAATCTAAATTTCTACAACCTTTAACATGCATCCTAGGCCTATCAAGGGTCGTCTCACTTAGAGAGTGGCTTGCCTCAACCTAGTGGCTATCTCAAATAACTGATAGTATACACAAGCTATAATCGTATAGAGCGTCAATCCTAATTAACTAACGGTCATGTATTGGTTTAAATGAGATTGAATGCAAAACTTAATGAAAATACAGCAAGAACAGAAGATATAAACCAGAAAACTCAACCAATATCATTAGGAATCAAGACATAAATCCAATCCAACGATCTAAAGAAGTTTAGCTACGTATAGATGAAGTAAAAGCGATAAATAACATGAAAGAATCCATAGTAAATGACCAACAATGGTCTACAAAGATGCTGGAAAGTAAAAGAGGCAAAGAAATCGTAAAAGGGACCCAAAATCTAACCTAACGGCAGACGAAACCGAGACCTAATATATATAGAAAACACATCGGTGTCGAGACACCAGGGCATAGCGTCTTGACACTGCGTACTTTCTCTTCGGCCCTAAATCGCGTTGGTGTCGAGACGCCAGCCTCTACTTTCGACTTTCTGTTCTTTTTCTCGGTTTTGTCTCGCTTCTTCTCGGTTCGAGGCTTCAATCTTTGGCTTTCGGTGTCATAATTCAGGCCCGTTTCAGCACAATTGGGTCTCTTCACCTCATTTCGGTCCAAGACATCAAGATGGCTCCAAAAACTCCATAATTGGCCCGAATTAACACCAATTAGCATGATCGACTCCCTTCACGGCCTATGCTCAATTAACCTGTGAATAGGACAAGTAAAGCATAAAATAACTCCAACAAGCTTAGATTTGAGGCGATAAAATAAGACTATTTAGGTCCTGTCACCTATCTAAGTTTATTAGCATGCAAGATATTATTTGGTTTAGTCCTTGTTCTACTTCTAAAGGAAATCTAAATTCTGTCACAAACTTAGAAGCTCAACTTTAGTCATGCAATTAACTAAGTGAGTCTAGGCAAAACCCCCTCTCCCGAGCAAGATTCAACACTCAAATCATCCAATTAGTGATCAAGTAATTGAAAGCATTAAACAAAATTGCATGAATAAAATAAAAACACATTCATACCAAAAATCAATCCAACAAACTAAAACAACTACCTCAAACCCTAAGACAAACAACTAGCAATTCATAGTCTTGAAACTACAAACACTAATTGAAATAAAAGTCATAAAAACAACAAGAGGTAAGGGAAAGAGAAAGGAAAACTCGAATCCGTCGACACGACATGTCCCCGTCACGATCTCCACGTCTTCTCGCTCGATTCCCGCTCCTTGGCCTTGCTTCATCTCCCACCAAAGGTCTATGGTCGAAATTAGGGCTAAAATCTAACCAATTGGACTCTCCTAATCCGTAGCACAAAAGATTGTATATATAGGAAAATTGTCGGTAGCGTCGCGACGTTGTGCATAGCGTCCGACGCTGTCCCTGCCACCGCCACAAAACAGAAAAGGAAAACCAGCGTCGAGACGCTAGCTCTCAGGTTTGCCTCAAACTTAAGCCTCCAACTTTGATTCTAGTCCATTTCTTTGACCTCTTTTCGTGCCCCAAACACTCGATTAACTCCATTTTCTCGATTTAGCTCCAATAATTGATTCTATCAAATAGAACATTAAAATTCATAAATTTGGCCAATTTATTTCAAAGACTAACTAATATAGATAGGAAAAATAGCTTTCTATGCTCGCTATCAGCTTTAGAGGTCTAGAGGAACAGCCACCGAAGGTGATCAACTACTCCTAAAAAATGAGACAAATCTCAGTCAACTCTAATTTCAGAATAACTCGTATTCCTATAGACGTTAACCATCGTTGTTCGATCAAGGATTTGTTAACACATTTAACTTATCCCCGTGAGGGTTACCCTCCCACTTTCAGATCCCAAAGGCACGCCCAACAGGCTACTGTTAGGAAAGAAAACTGTTGGTAATTAGCCTAAGTCACGCTGTTCAGAATCCTATGATCAGGCCCTCCGAAGGGGTGGTTGCTCCAGGACAACACAGGAGGATAATAAGACTCTCATGGTGTGGCATAGGGGTGGAGACCGAGGAATACGTTGACACGTGTCCCGCTCCCACTTACCATGGACACTTTCCCCATTCACCTTGTTATTGACCCATGCAAACATTTTACGAAGGGAGGCCGTGCCCAAGGCGACACGAAACCGAGCATGGATCTCACTTTGTGAATATTGGGCAGTGTGAGAAATTTAGGTTTTAATGTCGGACTATGCCCGATATTAAAAGTTTTTAATGTCGGTCAATGACAAACATTAAAGTTATCGACATTAAAAGTTTTAATGTCGGTCACTTTTAATGTCGGGTTGTGCCCGACATTAAAACCTTTGACCGACATTAAAAGTGTACTTTTAATGTCAGTCATTGTCCGACATTAAAAATGCCCTTTTAATGTCGGTCAACTTTTAATGTCGGTCAACCAGTCATTGACCGACATTAAAAGTCACTTTTAATTTCGGTCACTTTTAATGTCGGGCAATACCCGACATTAAAAGTTGTGACATTAAAAGTGTCTAACATTAAATAAAACAAATTGTTGGTTGCACATGTAGCTAACCAACAATATTATTTCTTTATTTTTTTAAAAACATGTAAACAAAATAGAATCTCAACATATACACAAAATAAAATCCCAAAAGTATTTTTATACAACAACTAACTCAACGAACATGGATTTCATTAATAAAATATAATAGTGTGTATAATACATGAAACTTTCCATCCATCCCAAATCACATCCATGGTCCAATTTACAAAGAAAAAGTAAAATTACTAAACAAAATAAGTACACCACTGAGGAGACAACAACTTTATAGGCAATGTATCCCTCACTATTCGAGCAACGAAACGATTGTAAGGTCCCTGACCATCAAATACACTGCAAAAGATTGTGTCCTCGAACATGAAATCCTATAAAACAAGAAAATCCAGAAAGAATAAACCTTTATAAACAACAATTGTATGCAACTAGTTGTACGTACGTAGAAGAAGAGAGACAGAAAATACTTCTCACACATCAACTAAACTGAAGGGAAAAAACATAAATAAAAGATCATCCAAGAAGGGCATGAACAATGAATTCACGTACGCCATAATGATATTCTCTAACATTAAGCAATCTAAGAAGTAAGTTTAATAAAATTTTAGCATACACAACAACATTGGAAGAAAAACCACCTGAAAATGAAAGGTCGCAAGTAAACTGAGAGAGTATGAAGCATAGTGCAGACTCACAAATGCATATCCTGAAGGTCTTCTAGAAACTCAAACACTGTATTATTTTACTAAAAATTACCGTCTAATGCTTATGGAGTATTCTTTCAAAATTTTAAAAAATAAATATTATAAAAAATCTAATATAGAAACTCAACTATAATCCTCACCTTATCATCTTGGTGTAGCTTTTTCAAGAGCAAACCCAATTTTTCCAAAACTAACTTTCAGATAAAAAAAAAAAAAAAAAAAAACAAGTCATAAACGTCCCCTAAGCCAACAAAATGCTACATCAAATAATAGACCAAAAACAAAAGGCTACCACAAAGACTAACTTGTAGTATTTATGAGCTTGGAAAGAAAAAGGGAAAGACTAACTCCTAGCAACAATGATAGATCTTGAATTCTTGGTGTTTATACTGAATCAAAACCCAAGGATAAACACCACCTGTAATGATATAAATGAGTTGAATAAATAGGGTACAAAACCATAGTTGAGAAGATATTAGAAGGAGAATGTTTAATGAAAGTATTGAACGACTCATAGGCTTATGGGGTATTCTTTCAATGTTAGAGAGCCTGTTGGAAACCCCTCACAATATAACTCAAGAGAATAAGAGAAGAAGATTGTTCTCTCACACAAGATTGAAGAAACTAGAACTTGAATATTTCTTTATTTTCTTGGTTTGCTTTGGCTTGCTTACAAATGACAAATCCTACACATATTTATACTAGTAGGAAACTACATCAAAAGACATCAATGATAAATGCTAATACATGTGACTTTTCATTAATACATGAACATTCATCATGTATCTTGTAATTCATGTATTCAACTATTCCTTGAATCTCAACTATTCATGTATCTAATTAAATGAAATTCATGTACTTGTAATATGTCTTGATTAATTTAAACATCCCCCTTAATCTTGACTTGAGCAACTCCAAGCTTTTCCTTGAACTTGACAAATGAGTCAAACTTCAACGCCTTCGTAAAAATATCTTCCACCTGATCTTGAGTCTTGCAATGCTTCACCATCACTTCTCCATCTTTAACCAAGTCTCTGATAAAATGATACTTGATTCTAATATGTTTGTTTCTTCCATGGAAGACTGGATTTTTTGATAATGCAATAGCAGAACCATTATCACAATATAAAATTGTCTGACTTCTTTGAGTGCACTTCAATTCTTTCAACATCCATCTAAGCCATAAAGCTTGACATCCAGCTGCAGAAAAAGAGATATATTCTGCTTCGGTGGTAGAAAGAGCAACAACAGGTTGTTTCTTTGAAGTCCATGAAAAAACACCTGAACCAATGCTAAAAACATAACCAGATGTACTTTTACGATCATCAACATTACCACCCCAATCACCATCACAAAAACCAACTAACACTGATTCTGGAACTTTCTTGTAATGAATTCCAAGATTTCTGGTGCCAAGAATGTAACAAAGAACTTGCTTACCTACTTTCCAATGACTTCTTTTCGAGCTTGTCATGAATCTGCTTAACATACACTACAAGAAATAATAGAAACTATAGCTAACAAGAAAAGCTATAAAAGACCTATTATAGCTTTTTTCGAAAGTCCTGACAGCCCATGTAATTAAAAGTCTGGGACTTTTTATAGCGTTTTTGTATAGCTATAATGAATGTTATAATTGAGTATGAAGGTATAGCTTACATACGTTGCTATAGAAACTTTTTATAGCATTTTTTTTATTAAAGTTATAATATGTTTACATAGCTAAAATATTGTGTTATCTTTAACATATAATAGCATTTTTTTAATGCTATAATATAATATTTATAGCTTTAATATTATGCTATAACATATTCATTTTAGTGTTTTCCAGTCACTATAATTATTGTAATAACCGTTTGATAGCCTTTCTTTTTTGCTATGTACATTTTGTTATAGCTTTTACTTATAGCTATAAAATGTATAAAAAAAATTTAAACAATAATTTTTTGGTATACTAGAAATTAATTCATTTTATAATTTAAATGTCATTTTAATTAACTCAATTTTGATAAAATTTACTTCAAAGGCTCATTTTTAGCTAAACTCACACACAAGAAATACTTCATGTAACACATTAAATACCATGATTTCCATTCATATAATTGAAATTTCATAACATATTTACAATACAAAATAAAGTATACAATACTTTGCTAGAATAAAGAAATTATCCACCAATACAAGAAAAGTATTCACTAAATGTAAAAAGATAAGTTACTTCACAAAATACAAAATTCACCAATGATTTAAGATTATAGTATTATATAGTTGAGTTGTCATCTTTGATCTCTTTGCACGTGTAAGCTGTCATTTCATTCACCTACATAAATAAAGAAAAAAAATACATAAACATATGATTATGTGAAGAACAATAGTTAAATGTAAATCAACCACGTTATTTAGAGAAGTTATTGTCTCAACCTCAGTTTTACAAATATGCAAAAAGCTATGCAAAGAGAAGAATGTAACTTTTCAAAATATTTTCATCTATTCTATAAACAAAATATCACAAGAAAGTCACAAGGGCAACTCTCCCAAGCTTTATCCACCCCCCTTGCCCGAACAAAACAAAATCTATGAAGTCATTTTCTCAACCAAATTTCACATATTCTATAAGCAAAAGATCACACCTTCCCCCTCCAACATAGCAAAATTGATAGTCATTTTCAATCAAATTTCTCCTAAGCAAAAAATCACAATAAACTCGTAAGGATAACTCTCCAAAGCTTTTTCTACCCCTCCCTCCCCCAAACAAAGCAAAATTTACGAAGTTATTTCAACAAGATTTTACATATTCTATAAGCAAAAGGTTAAAAAAAAGTCAATTCTCCTAAAAAAATTTCAATCCTCTCCCCCCTAGATTACAACAAATGGACCCCTTTGTATATTTGTCGGCATGAGTGCTAGTAATGACATTTGAAAATTCCTCACTTGCGTCATAACCTAAACGTAAATACCAAGTAGACCAAAAAAGCATAATGAGAACAAACAAGAAAATATTGTACCCAATCTAGAGAAAACAAGAAATAAAACTTCAAGTCAACTAAATTCCAATAAGTGTACAACAACACAACAAATGGAGGACCCCCAAAGGAAGCAAGTCTTATAATCATTTCTCAGCCAAAATCCAACAAAGTATACCATATCATGCCTTCTTTCATAAGAAAGAAGATTTTAAATGTTAAGCATGTATTGCAAAAAAATATTAAAAATGTATCAAAGAAAGCTCTAAATTTGTCTTTTGTAATAGAACAAATAAAAGCTATTACTCTCCATCCTTGACAAACGTTAAAAAGAAATGTTTTCTTTGAAGAGGCTTACCTTAATTTCTTCTATTCCTTGTGTTCCCAACCTCGTTTCAACATCACATAGCAAATGGCTGATCAGATCCTTAGCTTCTTCTGAGATTTTTGGTTCCTCAGGAAATTTCAGGCAGGTTCTCCAATTTATAATCTGAAAGAAACCCATATTAATGGCTTCATATATCAGAAACCAGAAAAAAACTAGGCAACAATACTGAACAGATACCAATGCACGACGATTACCCTTCCACTGTTGAATTTATTCTTTTGGCATCATCCAGTGGGATCCATTAGAGTCAGTATGACCTTGACCTTCACTTTTGGCTTGTCGGGTTGTTAAATCTTCGTCATTCAAAAGTATACTTGAATACTTATCATCCAGAGGCTTGCACAAGCCAAAATCTGAAAGCTTCAGATGGCCATTTTTATCTAGTATCAGGTTATCTGGTTTTATATCCCTGTAAGCGAAGTACTGTCCAAGTAAGAGTAAGCTCCAATATTTACTTGAATAAAGAAGAATGTAATATTGTCTAAATTTAAGATGGGGAATATGACTCTTGGAAAAAAAACTCCCTTGTCAGTGTAAAAAGGAGGGCTACTACTACTAAAAAAAAATCAGCTCAAAATAGCTTTGTAACCATGCTTAATCATATCTTAATGATCAATAAGCTCAAAATAAGACCAACATAACAATTTAAACACTTCCCCAACCACATTCACTCAAAAAAGCATAAGCACAAAAACAAATAAAACTACAAAAAAGTATCAACAAAAAAATGTATTTCAATAGGCTCAATAGACAAAACTTGATTTAAAATCACAAACAAGCTTGAAATAAGCTTAGAATCAAACTTTAATGACATCCAAAAACTCAATCACATAAGTAGCATCTCAATCACATTTACAACAACAAATATGAGCACAAACAAAAACTACATTTATTCAACAAATATAAACCAACAAGAGACTCAATATAGCGATTTAATCACACTTTAATAAAAAAAAAAAAATTAAAGAAACAACTGCTTGTTGTGTCTATGGCAAGAGAGGTTTCCTATGAATGAAATAGAAAACAATTAGGATCTTTCAAAAACACCTAATAACTTCTATGAATGAAACACTACAACAAATTTGGGCTTAGATGTCAGTTCTGCACCGTTATTAAACCCCTATGATCACGGATTTGAATCCGTTGTTGTTCTGGGTGTGATCTAACCCCTACGATCACGGATTACAACAATAACGGTTTAAAACCGTCATCAAACGCATCCGTGATCTTTCATGTATAATCACGGATTACAACAATCACGGTTTAAAACCGTGGTTGTTTTGGGTGTGACCTAACCCCTACGATCACGGATTACAACAATAACGGTTTAAAACCGTGGTTGTTCTGGGTGTGATCTAACCCCTACGATCACAGATTACAACAATAACGGTTTTTAACCGTCATCACACGCCTCCGTGATCTTTCATGTACGATCACGGATGACAACAATGACAGTTTAAAACCGACATCTTTGTCGACCCCTACGATCACGGATTACAACAATGACAGTTCACAACCGACATATATGACTACATCAATGACGGTTTTAAAATGACATCTTTCCTCATATACCACCTGCAACATATATTTATTGCCATAATTCCAATCCCACATCCGGAATACCTATTATTGCAATGCAAAATATTTTAATTGATCCAATAATCTACAGATATTTAAAACGAACATTGAAGAACAATATTCAATCCAACCACAACAATTGAGAAAACATCAAATATGACCTTTACTTCATTCGATCCAAAAAACTTCAAACGTCACAATACAATATCCAAAACCACTAAATTGTTCCAAACTATATAGTAAACTAAGAGATTTACAAAAAGAATAAAGGAAACAACTTACTACCACTAAATTGTTGTCCATTCAAACTACCACCTATATATATGTCTTGAAAACCCTATCCATATGATCCTATATCGTCTAAAAGGAAACAACTAACTACCACAATGATGAATTCACTTCACATGAAGTTTGACACATGTGAAGCCCATTCAACTCACACCTCGTCCAGCTGTTCTTGTGTGAAGGGATTCTTAGTATTAAACTTTACAAAAAAAGAGAAGATAGATATTACTATTATATTTAAGGAAAAGTGTGTCTAACCGTATATATAATATACAAGTCTAAGTTTATAAATATCCAAAACTTACGAGAGTAGTTTGGGCTTCTCTGGATTATGTAGAATTTCTCTCATAAACTTCATCACGTAGTACCCGCATTCAACACAACCTTGTTGACGAGGACACTTTAAAAAAAAAAAAAAAAAAAACTCATAACAGTATTTAAAATATATTCAAAAACTCATTTGCATAGTATTAAAAATTTACTACTTACCTTTACAGGTATCCAAGAAGTCTTTCGTTGTTGCTTCGATGTACTTTGTGCCATACAAACCCTCAATGCTCTATATATATGAAGTTAAAAAGAGATTAAACATACAAAAGAAATACTTAAGTAATGAACAAACTATACGAGTGCATATATACTATAGCTTAACAAATAAACTTACATGTTTATAACATGTTTGATGTCATCCAAGAGACTAGGATGTAAGGAGTCCAATATATAAACGGTATTGTCACTTACATTCACAACACACAATACCCAATGATACCTATATCAAAACCAAAGAAATAAAATTCAATAATTACCAACTATCAAAACTTGTTTAAATCTAACAAACATTGATATATATATATATATATATTATTTACTCTTACCCAGGATTATATGGAAGGAGTACCATTTGCCCCGGTTGTACTGAAGAAAATACGGTAGTTAAACTTTTTGCACGACTTTCCTTGGTCCCAAAGACCGGTGCAATGTCGTTTGAGTCAACGATCTTAAACCTGTCTAGTCTACCAGTCTCCTTAAAATGCATCCAAAGGAACCTGTAGCATGCTTATATAAGACTATATACTATTAAATAAATGTAAATTAAATTATAATATTATTAAAATAGTATACTTACGCAATATATACCAATACACAAGTATTTGATATCTCGACCATGCTACAAAATTGCATTATATCATCGAGCATGAGAAAAATTGTTTTGTCTGCTCCAAATATCCTATCGTTGATGGGCACTCGCATCGAATCACCCTTGCCTAGCTTTTCAGCATAGCGATACAGGAATTTGATAGAGGGAGGTGTGGTTGCCGAATTAGGAAATGAGTGTTTTATCACTGTTTTATGTTTCGAGTCCTATAAAAAAAAGTTAAAACACAATATATTTGAAATGTGATATATATAGGGCATTGACACACAATTGAAATTAAATATATGTTCGAGAGAAACATACCTTATCTTTACATAGAGCAACCAAAGCACGAGGCCAAGCAACTGCAGCACCTATAGATTGAGAGAGAAACTCTATCTCACCTTTCACTGGAATTGGAATGTGAGGGTTCTCTTGTCCGACAATGATCATGTCAACAAAAACTTTGGCATTGTGTTTTCCTAGGAGAACTCCATTGACCATCTCACTCGCCTCACTTTCGAGCAGTGTGCCCGTTGCAACAATGTTAGATATCGAGCCTACAGCTAATTTGCATGGTTTTCCCTTCACACAAAATAAAGAAACTGATTAGTATAATGAAAAAATAAAAGTGTTCCAACTATAACGCCCCAGGATTCATAAAGACTATTCAAGTGCTTCGAAAATTTTGGCAGCATAACGACATACATAGGACTAAACCAATTTTTTTATAACACCTGTTCAATGAGAAAACACACTTCTAAGATCGCCAAACTCAACCACACACCGCTACAACACCATAGACAACTCAACAAACCCCAAACTTCACAACATAAGCGAGACGCACAAACTACTTCACCAAATGTTTATTAAATCTAGAACATAAACACAACTTCAAATCATAAGCATCCCAACAGAGCTAACAACTAAATGTAAGACTCTAACCTATCAGAAGAATTTAGAAGCAAAATGTAAATATATAATATAATATCAAACAAGTTTACCTTTGGAGACTCTGGCTCAGGCACGACGATTTTGTTTTTTTCTTGCTGATTTCCTTTGTCACTTTTTTGAACGACTTGAGTACTCACCGACAAAATCTCCTTGACATGTTCAGCCTTTTGAGTACTGACAGGTGAGATCTCTTTCACTTCTTCAGTCTTTTGATCACTCACACGTGAGATTTCTTTGTCTTCAATCTTCGTTAATTGAGTACTTTGAACTGACGTCGATGAATCATTCGCCAACTTCGATTTAGATCGCACAACATTGAAGTACGAATATGGCGACACAAAATCCCCTACTCCTCTGACACGGCCAGCGTGTTCAGGTGTCCCGAGTGCTTCAGTCAAAATATCTTTGTCTGGGTTGCTTTGTTGTAATTCATCCTATCACAGGTAAATAAATGGTATGAAATTTGCCATTTATAATAACCACACATAATATATATTAGGGAGGTGTATACTCACAATTCTACGTGCCATCTCACGTGTGGAATCATTATCATAATCCTTTGTCTTTTTGTCCAATCTCGCGGCTTTCCATAAAGTCCCACGATTGACTACCTCCCCAGCAGATGTCTGTATTCAAATATAATTTTATGAATATTTATACCATCTAAACAGTACATTTTGTATTGTTATAAACACTTACCATCTCATCCGCCAACTTCGCATATCCTTTACGCGATAGATGGTGATTATATTTATTCATCGCTCTTCGCTCTTGTTGTTCATTTCTAAGTTTCTAGAAACAATTAAAAAAAACATGTCATAAATGAAATATCCCATAATACAATGTTATGTAAATCTATATCACATTACCTAAAATTCTTCAGATAACCTGGCTCGAACAAATGCATCCCAATCAGCCTGTGGAATGTGATTATACCTCTGTGGAGGATGAGCCAAACAAGATGGTTGGTCTTTAAATGGGATGATATACTTTCTGGTCAACGTACACTTGAATGTTCTCCACTTCGTTCCCGCTGATTGCAATAAACTGTGTTTCGAGCGGGGATCGATGACAAATGCCATCTACACTCATAATAAATGTAACAAAATTAATCCAACAAACCACATATAACAAAAATAATCTACTGTAACACCCTAGATCTTGACTTTAACTATCTGAACTAAAAATTATTCAACTACCTTAATGCATTCAAATATTCTGTTCTTCAGATCACGTGGCACGTGTCTCCAGTGATCGTACGTGATGGGGATTTGATTTCGCACAAGAACCCCGAGATGACTTTGCAATGATGTGGCGTTCGCTCCGATAGGTTGCCCTTCGGAATTATATCTAATGACAAGTCTCTCGCCCGCATCCCTAATGCGTGTTAGATGGCGCATGGTCGTAGCACCTCTAGGAACGAATCTCTTATCAGGCTGATCTCCTTCATCGCTGCTGCTTCTACCAGAGGAGTCCATGATATAATCTATACATAAAAAACAACAATCATATTCAGAAGTATGAAAGTAATATGATAATAAATTTAAAAAAAAGTACGTAAAAAACAAACGAAGAATACACAATGTAGTCTTAACCACATACATTTAGTGAAAATGTTAATTTTTTTCAATCCATGTACCGTCACAATCGACTCTGGTAAACAACGTTGAGTCTTCGTTCATATCATTGAGTGTGATAATATTAGGCATTGATTTCAATAAACCATAACAATCAAGAGCAGTGTCTCCCAATTCATCATCGTTTGACTCGTCTTCGTGATCTCGTTGAGGTGGAGACAACACAACAGACCAACTAGGATTCATAGGATCATTAACATAAAACACTTGAGTTGCTTGAGTTGCCAAAATGAATGGATCTAATTTATGTCCTAATCGATTAAAATCCACTGTTGTAAATCCAAGTTCATCTATCTTGATGCCCTTGTTGTTGTCCACCCAGTCACATTTTAACAAAACAGCTGTGAAACCATAATAGTTTAACTCCCAAATTTCTTGAATTATTCCATAGAAAACCATGTCTGAGATAATGGGATTTCTATCTTTAGCACTGGAAATTTGCATAGTGTTAGCAACTAAGCTAACACCACTATTTTGGACATTCCTTATTCGATCACGTTCTTTTGTATGATATCGACGACCATTCACCATATAACCGCCATATGTGGATACATCCGGACGAGGGCCATTAGCTAACCACCTCAATGTAGATGAGACATTGTTGTTTGGAATTTCAACGGCAAGTAGGACCTGTATTGTTTTCGTTATAATAAAATAATAATATATATCTGATCTTTACGTAGAAATAGTATGAAATAAATTACGAATTGATACCCTTTCTCGTATCCAGTTTATGAAGGTACGATTGTGCTCATCTTGCAACCATTTTGGATTCCTTGACTTGGTTGGATTAATTGTTTTCAAAAACTTCTTGTGCTGCCTATTGCAATGATGTATACATATATATCACACGCATGTGTCAGTACAATCACATATCACCTGATGTTTGAAATAAAGTTAGTAAAATAATGGTGTATATACATACTCTATAAATGGAAGCACCTCGTCTGTGTTTTCTAGTACATAAAGGTGAGCTTGATCCAACTGTTGTTTATCTGGTCTGATATAAGTAGCAGTTGATAATGGTCTGCTAGTACACGAATCATCTTCTTTTAAACTTGAGCCCAAACCAATTGGATGCATACCAGATACAAATTCAGAACAAAATTCCATGGCTTCTTCAATGATATAACATTCACCTATACATCCTTCCGGTCTGTTTTTGTTCCTAACATAACCTTTTAATACTTTCATGTATCGTTCAAAAGGATACATCCATCTTAGGAAAACTGGCCCACAAAGTTCTACTTCTCTCACTAGATGCACTGTTAAGGTGCACCATAATAGTGAAAAATGAGGGTGGAAAATATTTTTCTAACAGACACAGAGTAACTACTATTTCATTCTGCAACTCATGGAGCTTCGATGAATCCACCACTTTATTGATTATAGCATTGAAAAAAAAACATAACCGAATAATGGCATACCTCACATGCTTCGGTAAGATCCCACGAATTGCCACAGGAAGCAACTGTTGCATGAGAACGTGATTGTCATGAGATTTGAGACCATAAAGCTTCAAATCTGTGAGTGACACAAGATTACGTATGTTGGACGAATATCCATCAGGCTCCTTAATTTCTGCCAGTGTCTTACACAAGCTTACTTTCTCCGATCGTGATAGTGTGTAACATGCTGGAGGTATGAAAATTTGATTTCCTTTTACTTGTAGGGCCAATTCTGTCCTAATATTTAAATCAACCAAATCCTCTCGGGTTTTTAATCCATCTCTAGTTTTTCCAGGAATATCAAGTAAGGTGCCGATGATATTAGTGCAAACGTTTTTCTCGATGTGCATTACATCTAGACAATGTCTCACCTAAAGACGTTTCCAATAGTCTAACTCAAAAAAACTAGACTTTTTCTTCCAGTAACTACTTGAAAGTTCTTATGACCGGTTTCGTTTTCCAGCTTGTTTACCCAAAACATTGTTGATTTTATTCATTCTTGCCAAGATTTCCTCTCCAGACAATGCATTTGGTGCTAGTTCAAACTCTTGTTGTTCATTAAACGTCTTTTTCTCCCTTCTATATGGATGATGTCGAGGTAAAAAACGTCGATGTCCAAGGTATGCCATCTTTTTTCCATGCGTCAGTCGAATGGAGGACGTCTGTTCCCCACAAATTGGACATGCACTATAACCTTTCACAGTGCAGCCGCATAGATTTCCATATGCTGGAAAATCGTTTATGGTCCACAGTAAAACAGCTTTCAACAAAAAAGATTGACCTCTATATGCATCGTAACATGCAACCCCATCAGACCATAGCTTTTTCAAGTCATCAATTAATGGACCTAAGTATACATCAATGTCATTTCCAGGTTGTGTGGGACCAGATATTAATGTAGTCAGCATCATAAACTTTCGTTTCATGCACAACCAGGGTGGGAGGTTATAAATCACTATTATAACTGGCCAACAACTATATCTACTACTAAGGTCACCATGAGGATTGATTCCATCAGTTGAGATAGCTAAACGAAGATTTCTTGACTCAGAACCAAATTCTGGCCACATGTCGTCTACTAATTTCCAAGATGGCGAATCTGCTGGATGTCGTAGAAATCCATCTTTTTTCCATCCTTCAGCATGCCAAGTTAACAATTTCGACATCTTTGCACGTCGAAACATGCGTTGGAATCGAGGGATTGGAGAAAAGTACCACATAACCTTTGCCGGAATACCTTTTTTGACTTCAGTTGAGTTCTTACGAAGCTTCCATCGAGATGTTTTACAAACTGGGCATGAATTTTCATCAGATAGTCCTTTCCTAAAAAGGACACAATTGACACATGCATGAATCTTCTGATAATCCATTCCTAGAGTAGATAGAACCTTTTTTGCTTCATACACAGAAGTTGGAATCTCATTCGGATTTGGTAGGAGGTCATGAACTAATGTTAGCAAGTCGGTGAAACTTTTATCACTCCATCCGTATTTAGCTTTCAAGTTATATAATTTTAGTAATGCAGATATTTTAGAAAAATTTTGACAACCTGAGTACATAGGCTTTTGTGCATCACTCAATAGTTTGTCAAAATTGTCATCTTTATCTGTAAAATAGTCTTATGTAGCTTCAAACAACCTAGCGGTGTTTCTTATATCATCACTTTCAGTAAAGTCCTCATCACCACAAGTAGGGTCGTTTTCATCCTTATCCCTTATAGGTAATTCTTCACCATGCCAAATCCATATCTTATAACTCTTATCAATGCCATGAATATACATGTGGTCTCTAACTATGTTAACATCTTGTTTGAGTGCATTTCCACAGTTTAAGCATGGACACCACATGAACTTCGACCCTTTTGCATGACATAGTCCATTTTCAATGAAATTCTCTACACCTATGCTATATTCATCTGACAACCTATCTTTGCTCATCCATGATTTATCCTTTGGAAGATATTTTATAAAAATGTTATCTACAAAAACAACAATTGAGAAATGCACACCAATCAGAAATTGTTTGCAACCAACTTAATAATTTATCAAAAGTAACCTTCTTCGTCTAACAAAAGCTTTAAAAGTGACCTTTTTAAGTTTTGTTTTTTCTTGTGCTAGTTCTTTGAGAATATGGTGTCTAGAGTGCTATTTATGTTTACATACTAAATGAACTGTAACCATTCCAAATTCTTCACTAATCTAGAAACATTACTTGAGTGAAACACCTTAATGCTCCGAAAATTTCGGCAACATAACGGCATAGTTATAGCTACCCAAAAAATTTACCTGAAAAACAGAAAAACTACACTCCCAAATTTACCACCACAAACTCCACAACGCTTCAGAAAAAACAACACAACTTCACACTCCGAAATAAAAAAGAAATGTAAAATAAAACTTACAGTGTGAAGTAAAATTCAAAACATCAATTTCTTATTCCCGAAATGAAAAAATAAAAGAGGTAACATAATAGCCAAAAGAGTGAAAAACTAAAAAAATATAAACTATAAATATTCAGTTACAGATGACAACTTTCAACTACAATTAAGCACTTCATCCCCATGTAATATTCTTTTTTAAAAAACCACTTCATTCCCATATTTCCATCACAACACTTAATTTGAAAATGAAATCCAACCTATCTTATTTTTTTTGTTCAAATAACAAATCAATTAAAGAAAAAAAAAAACCATTCTAAATCAAACCCCAAACAGAATTTATATTATTATTCAAAATGACACTAAAATTGGGTCTGAAATCTCTTTCATTCTCACATTTCACAGTCACAATTTCATGATATAAATACACTTAAAATCCCAATGAAAAAACCCACTTCCAAATTCCCAATCTCAAACCAAATCTCTCTCTCTCTTTCTCTCTCTAAAAAGCAAGAGAGAGAGAACAAAAAATAAAAAACCCACAAAATCCATTTTTCCCAATTGGGTTTCATCTCAAAAGCTCTGTTTTCAAACAAAAGCAAACATTCTGACACTCTCACAAACAAAAACACTCCCCCATTTGATTTTCACGTAAGCCAGACGCAAAAATCACTTCAAAATTGGTCATTGCATGTTTAGGAGTGATTTTAAAATGCTCAAAATCACTTTTGTCATACTCAAAATCACTCTGAAACATGTCTTTAATAATTCAAAATTAATTTTGATGGTATGAAAATCACGGTCTTAAAAGGTAAAATCAAACATAAAATTGATTTGAATAATTAAGGGTATGTTTCGGAGTGATTTTGAACCTGACAAAAGTGATTTTAAACATTTCAAAATCACTCCCAAACATGCACTCAATCTTGAACCCAAAAGTGCTTTTCTTTCAAACCCCATCTCTTTAAAAGCTTCAAAAACCTTCATCAATGGAGGAAGGGCTCTTCACTTTCCAAATGGGGGTTTTCTGGCAAGAAACCACAACCCCATATGCAAAAGAACATATTGCGAAACTTGAATGTTCATCAAATTATTGGCAACTACATCATATGCATACTGAACGGTCTTTGGAAACAAAACGCTAGCTACAATTTCTTTTACAGGTAAAACTGGTGGTCCTTTGTTGAAAAACTTCAAAAATATTGTGGTGTTCAAAAAACCACAAAGAAGGCAGTGTTTTAATGTTTTTTTTTTGCCAAAATAATAATATTTGATTGATTATGTCGTTTAGCTATAAAACTTACTTGTCACAGTGAATGATGTCGTCTATCGCCGTTACCGCTGTCTATCATCGTTACCGTCGTCAATCGTCGTTACGCCGTCGACTGCTTCGTTCCACCGCTGTCCAACGCACCGAATGGTTGAAATCCACCGTCGACTGCTTCAGACCACCGTCGACTGCTTCAGACCGTCGTCGGTTGCTTCAATTCGTCGTCGCCTTCAACTGATTACTGTGACAAACGATTGAATGAGAGGGCAAATCGAAGGAAGAAGACGACGGAATGTGCGACGAGATCGAGCCCTTCCTCAGTCAAAAGACAACGACGATCGTTTGCCCTAATCCCAAAAGAATTACTAAATCAAAACGACGTCGTTTTGATCTCCTTAATCAAAACGACGTCGTTTTGACTAAAGAACACGGTGTCGTTTTAATATCATTAACCAAAACGACATCGTTTTGCCTTAATCAAAACGACGGCGTTTTGACTAAGGAAAAACGACGTCATTTCAAAAAGCATTCGCGCGCTTTTTTTAATTACTTTTCATGACGGGCAGACACCGTCATTAAAGGCAACGCTTTCATAACGGTTTAAAACCGTGATCTTAGTTAACGACTTTCCGAAAACATTCCGTCAAACCGCGAAAAACACGGCGCCTTTTTTTAAATTACCTTACATGACGGGCAAAACCCGACATTATTAAATACCTTTCATCACGGTTTGAAAGCGTGATCTTTGTTAACAATTTTCCGAAAAGTTCCCGTCAAACCCCGAAAAACACGGCGCCAGTTTTAAATTACCAGACATGACGGGCAAAAACTGTGATCGTTATGTACCCTTTCATAACGGTTTGTAACCGTGATCGTTGGTAACTATTTTCGCGCCAAAGTTTAAAACACTTATAATGGCGGTTTTAAACCGACATGGAAGGCTATTCTTTCATCACGGGTCGAAACTGTTATCGTAGGTCAAATTTCCAAAAATTTCCGATTTTTTTTTAAAAAATAGCAACTTTTTAGTAATCCGTTATCTTTGAATCAATCCGTCATTGTTGTAAAAATGTAAACCGACATCGTAGCCCAGAATTGTTGTAGTGAAATATAAAAGGAAATAAAGTTTACTTATACTACCGGAGTAGCTTCACCTAAGAGAAATTCCCCTTCTTCAACCCACTTGCAACTCCCTTCTGCAAAACAAGGGCCTCCAAACTCTTGAAAACTCCAATAGAAATCATCATATTGCCAACAAAACAAGTTTATGCTGACTTCAACAGCTCAAGGTATTGTGCTGCAATGTCCAATAACGAATACACAAAGATAAATTACATTTGAGCCAATATTCATCGTGCCTAACAAGGTAAGTACTTTAGAATAAAACCTAAACAATAACTTTATACTTTCATAGCTACACATTACAATATATATGTAAATTGGTGAGGAGATTAATAAGAAAAAAAGAATATGTAGAGAACAACCTTGTTATGTTAAGTTGTGTTTGGAAGTTATATAGAAGAATAAACCAGACAACAAAGACTTTCCTACCACTTATTTGCAAAATTTTATAAAAAATTATGTTTCTTATTTGGATCAAAAAAAAAATTCAAACATGCTTTTGGCTCATATTATTTAATACCTTCAAAAATTATAAAACAATACTATCATATGAGTGAGAGATCAAATGTTTGATCAATTGATATTTGTGCTTTGAATGAAAACAAGCAAGAACTAATAACCACCAATCAAATGAGATTCTAATGTGTAACTTCCCTTCCAAATAGCAAACTACTTTAAAATAACTATAGAGAAGTTGATGATAACCAAAGAAGAAATATAAAACACATAGCAAAGCAAATCAAACATACTAGTAATTCAATAATCATAACCATCCACCCAAAGGACTCACTTATGAAAAAACAACTCAACAAAGCCAATTTCGCTATCATCAACACAAACCAACTAATATACCCAACAAGTAAAGCAAAAAGAACAAAAAAAATGCAACTAACCCACAAAACGCATTCACGAGGAAATTAGAAGACTCGTGAAAAGAAAAAACCAAAAGGAATGAGTCAAAGCCAAACAAAGTCAAAGCAACAAAGATAGTTCAACCCCAAGAAAAATACCAAACAAAAAAAGAAACTGAAGGGAAAAAAAATCAAACAACAATGACTTTCATTCTCCTCACCTTTATGATTAGTCTAGTAGAGAATTATGCAATATAAAATCCAGAGTAGCCAAAATTGTTGAAGAACAACACCAACAATATTTTCCCAAATATCAACATCAAAATGAAATCTCACTTCCAATCCTAATTTCCATTCTCTCTCTCTAATTTCCTCCTTAAATGTGAAGGATGAACATTTTTAGAGGGTTCATCAAACAAACACCGATCCAATAATGAGCTTAACAACCCCCCCCCCCCACAAATAATTTCAATCTCAATCCAATCCCCATGTGAACAAGAGTGTTAAATGTTAGGTAGGTAGTTCACAAATAAAAAGTCCAACTCAGAAATCCTCCCAAATTCATAATTATGTTTGTGTGTTGGGTTGGTATCGGGTGTATTTTATCATTTTTTTTTTTTGTATGTGCAATCCCTTTTTACTCCTTTCCTTACACAAATCACAATCACTAATTAAGTGTGGAACTTTTGCAGACCTGAAAGCCTAATCACTCATAGAAAAAAAAAATACTAAATCATCATGTAGAAATCCTTGTTGGTGCAGAATGAAAACACAAACACCCCAAATTTGCAAGATTCTAAGAAAAAAATTAAAGACGAGTGAATACAATGATGTAAACAAACAGACATAGTGAAAATAAAGCAAAAGAGATAAATAACACCATAAATAACAATGTAACCCTTGAAAAGACGGAATTGAGTCAGTGACACTATAGAAAACAATTGTAATGTTAAACCTAATGGAGGTAGAGATTAAGATACTAACCTTGAAAGGCCAAGAAAGATTTGAGAAATACCTAGATCCATGAAATCGATGAACGAAAACTGGTGGATGTGATTTTGGAGACAAAGATGTCGTGGATCGCCGTCGAGAGTCACCAATGTCGTGGATCGATGCTGAAGCAAGTCGTTCACGGGTCAGACGTTGTCGACTTGGGTGCTGAAGGAGAGGATTGCACTCGTGGTTGGCCATAATCGCGCCGAATTGCTGCAGCAGAACATGGTCTGTGAGTTGAGGTGTCGCGTGGGGAAGACGAACCAAAACACAAGTTGATGGGCGATGTCGCGTGGGAAGAAGGTCGCCGGTGTGGCAGCAGCGGCGACGACAACTTTCCGACAGCAGTGTTGAGAGTTTTCAGGCACCACACGCAAATGAGAAGGAGAAGAAGGAGATCTCATTCTATATTGAGGGAAAAGAAGAGGAAGGAAGGATCGATAATGGTTGGGAAAAGAAAGGGAAAGAGAAGAGGGAAAACTAAAACCCCCAATTTTTTCAAGCGCACAGGGCTTCGGTTTTGCCGTTTTTATGTTTTAATTTTTTTTAAACTCTTTCTTTCATAGCCTATTTTGAAAAATGCTATATTAAAAAGCTATAAAAAGGTCTTTTTGTTGTAGTGATATGATAACTGCCAAAAAGGTAGTTATTTAGGCCTCATTTCTATAAAGATTTGGGTGTCTTTTGTGCTTAAGAGGGTTGGTTTTAGATGGATATTACATGTTTTAACCCATTTGGAAGAATGGAAGCATTGGAAATTATTTTGTGCAGATTATGCTGTTGAGCGACTGGAGGGAGCAAATTCTGTGCTGCAGCAAAATTGGGAATAGAACTGCCACATCACAGCTCGTTAGCCAGCTTCATGAACCGACTTTTGTTGAGTTATTCTCGTGATAAAGGATCAAGGAGAGCCTTACACGTGTCCTAGTTGACCTAATTCAAGCCTCCCATCCTTCTATAAAAGGAAGTAGCCGTCAAAGTCAAGGGCATTCCATCTTTGTTTGGAAGACGAGTAGTATAGAGAGATTAGAGATTACCAAGAACACCATTGTTCACAAGCTGGTTGAGGAGATTGTTATTTTCTTTATTATCTTGTAACTATGGACATGCCTACTCAGATTGTAATTCATGTTTCCATGTTTATTATGAACTAAGTAGCTTAAGGTGTTGGTTAGGAATATGTAGTTGTTGTGCTTAAACTTTAGTAATATATTGATTATTGCATCTTGGTTAATTTTTGTGCCTATTTACATTTTATGCCCGCCTGGCCAGCCGATGTGAATATCTCTCTCTAGTTTCAGGGATGATTTAGAGAGTGTGTGGCAATTATCCACACTACGATCATTGTGTATTGGTGAACGCCAGTGACTAAGCTAAGGATAGCCAGTTGCCTAGTGCTTGATCGGTCACACTTCATTTGGGTTGAAACACATTCCAAAAGATCCGGAGTTCCGGGAGGAATCCACTAATAATACTGCGAGAGTTGCATGATCAATAATATTGCAAGAGCATCTTTTTAAACAACTATTAAGCCTAACCAGCGTCTGTCTTTAATCTGTCTGTCTATTTGTTTATTCTTTGTTTTGTCTTTTACTTTGCTCTAGCATAATTCTTATAAAACCAAATCATTGTTACCATCTTTGAAACCATTAGAAAGTTACACAAAATAGATAAAGTGGAAGCTAATTCAGGGCTCGGATTGATAATATTACTTGTTGCAGACTGTGTATACTTGCACAGGAATTCTAGAGTCTTTTTATACCATATTTTACTCACTCTAGGAACCCAACAAGTTTTTGGCGCCGTTGCCGGGGAACTGAATAAGTTTTTATCTGATTTGTTTTGTGTATGTGTTTTAGTGGTTTGGTGCTAGAACTTTTTGATTGTTTCTTTTGTTTTTACAGGTGTGAGCTTGGTGCATGTGCGATCCGCCTGGGGTAAGGTTCGAGCTTGATCCATAAATTGAAAGAACATTCAGGATAAGAAGGAGAGAGCAGCGCAGAAACCAGATGGAGAACGTGTCGCGCCTTCCAGATGGTCCTGAAGGTCCAGCAGACCCCCAAAATCGTTTGCTACAGCAAAACCCGCTGGTTGAACAAAATGAGCAGCAAAATAATCAGACTGAGAATCCTATCTTGATAGCGAACGATAGGACCAGAGCCATTCGAGCGTATGCTATCCCAATGTTTAATGAGTTGAATCCAGGGATCGCACGTCCCCAAATCCAAGCAGCAAATTTTGAAATGAAACCGGTAATGTTTCAGATTTTGCAAACCGTGGGGCAATTCCATGGTTTGTCATCTGAAGACCCTCATTTACATCTTAAGTCTTTTCTAGGAGTTAGTGATTCTTTTGTAATTCAAGGAGTGCCTAGAGATGCTCTTAGATTAACTTTTTTCCCGTATTCTCTTAGAGATGGAGCAAAGTCATGGCTGAACTCTTTTGCTCTAGGATCAATTAGGACATGGGATGAGTTAGCTGAAAAATTTTTGAGTAAATATTTCCCACCTAATAGAAATGCTAAATTAAGGAGTGAAATAGTAGGGTTTAGGCAACTTGAGGATGAGACTTTTAGTGAGGCTTGGGAAAGGTTTAAGGAGCTTTTGTGAAAGTGTCCCCACCATGGTTTACCTCATTGTATTCAAATGGAAACATTTTACAATGGTTTAAATTGAGTAACCCAAAGTATGGTCGATGCTTCGGCTGGAGGGGCCCTTTTGGCGAAGACTTTTGATGAAGATTATGAGATTTTAGAAAGAATATTTATTAATAGTTGTCAGTGGTCAGATATTAGAGGCACAAATAAAAAAGTTAAGAGTGTATTAGAGGTTGATGGTGTGTCCACCATTAGGGCTGATCTTGCTATGATTGCTAATGCTCTTAAGAATGTGACAGTGATTAGTCATCAGCAGCCACCAGCTATGGAGCCTACTGCAGTGGTGAACCAAGTGGTAGAGGAAGCATGTGTCTATTGTGGTGAAAATCACAACTACGGGTTTTTCCCCAGCAATCCAGCTTTTGTATTTTTTTTGTAGGTAATCAGAGGAACAACCCTTACTCTAACTTTTATAATCCAGGTTGGCGCAACCACCCCAACTTCTCATGGGGAGGACAAGGAAGTAATGTGCAAGCACAACAAAAGGTGAACCAGCCGAGATTTGCTCCAGCAAAATAATCAGGCTTTGCCCCAGCAAAATTTGGGAAGTTCTCTTGAGGCGATGATGAAAGAATTTATGGCTCGTACAGATGCCGCAATTAAAAGTAATCAAGCTTCGATGAGGGCTCTAGAGTTGCAAGTGGGTCAGCTAGCTAATGAGCTAAAGGCAAGGCCTAAAGGGAAACTTCCCTCGGATACTGAACACCCTCGAAGGGAAGGTAAGGATCAGGTAAAAGCGGTAACTCTTAGGAGCGGTAAGCCATTAGAAGAGCCTAGTAAAACCCAGATTATAGATAAAAATGGTGATAAAAATGTTGTCGTTGAGAAAGAGTTGGAGTCTGGTCAGGGTGCTGGAGGCAGCAATAAAAATGCTAGAGCATCTGGTTCTGTTCCAGATGTGGAACCACCTTATGTGCCGCCCCCACCTTATGTACCACCTCTACCTTTTCCACAAAGGCAAAAGCCTAAGAATCAGGATGGTCAATTTAGGAAATTTTTAGAGATTCTTAAGCAGTTGCACATAAATATCCCTTTAGTAGAAGCTATAGAGCAAATGCCTAATTATGCTAAATTTCTTAAGGATATTTTAACTAAAAAGAAGAGGTTAGGTGAGTTTGAAACTGTATCTCTTACTGAGGAATGTAGTGCTATTCTGAAGAATGGGCTACCACCCAAGGCTAAGGATCCGGGATCATTTACTATACCTGTATCTATAGGTGGAAAAGAGTTAGGTAGAGCACTCTGTGAGTTAGGTGCAAGCATTAACCTTATGCCTCTTTCGGTCTATCGAAAGTTAGGTATTGGTGAAGCTAGGCCTACCACAGTCACACTCCAACTAGCTGATAGGTCTATCACATATCCAGAGGGTAAAATTGAGGATGTCTTAGTAAAAGTGGATAAATTCATATTTCCTATTGATTTTATTATTTTAGACTATGAGGCTGATAAAGATGTCCCAATAATTCTAGGTTGTCCATTCTTGACTACTGGTAGGGCGTTAATAGATGTTCAAAAAGGAGAGTTAACAATGAGAGTCTGTAATGAGGAAGTGAAATTTAATGTGTTTAAAACCATGAAGTATCCAGACGAAATGAAGGATTGCTCCTTCATTAGGATTTTGGAGAGCACAGTTATTGAGACAGCAATACAGGATTCGGCTAGTAAGCATTCGGAAGAGCATGGAGAGGTTAGTGTAGAAGGTTTAGAAGTTTGTTTGTTAGAAAGGAAAAATGAAAAAGAGTTGTTTAGGTGTGAGGATGTTTTTGAGTCTTTAGATTTAGATCAAAGGAAAGCTCCTCCTATTAAGCCATCCCTGATTGAGGCACCTACTTTAGATTTGAAGCCCTTGCCAGATCATCTAAAATATGTGTATCTTGGGGAAGGAGAGACGTTGCCCATTATTGTTGCGTCAGATTTAATGCCAGAGCATGATGAGGCCTTAATAAGATTGCTGCAGCAATACCGCAAGGCTATAGGTTGGACGTTGGCTAACATTCAGGGAATTAGCCCATCTTTTTGTACTCACAAAATCACTCTAGAGGAGGGATCCTTTAGGAGTGTTGAGCAACAAAGAAGGCTTAACCCTGCAATGAAAGAGGTTGTTAAAAAGGAGGTGATTAAATGGTTGGATGTTGGGATCATTTATCCAATTGCCAATAGCAATTGGGTGAGCCCTGTCCAATGTGTTCCTAAAAAAGGAGGTGTCACTGTGGTAAGAAATAAAGACAATGAGTTCATTCCAACCAGGACAGTAACTGACTGGAGGGTTTGTATGGACCACAGGAGGCTTAATAAGGCCACCCGTAAAGACCATTTCCCTCTACCATTTATTGACCAGATGTTGGATAGATTGGCTGGTCAGGCCTACTACTGTTTCTTAGATGGTTACTCTGGGTATAACCAGATTACTATTGCTCCTGAGGATCAGGAGAAAACCACTTTCACCTGCCTTATGGGACGTTTGCTTTTAGGTGAATGCCTTTTGGCCTTTGCAATGCTCCAACAACATTTCAGCGGTGTATGTTAGCAATTTTTTCTGATATGATTGAGTCCACTGTTGAGGTATTTATGGACGATTTTTCAGTGTTTGGAGGGTCTTTCCAGAGTTGTTTATATAATATAGGTCAGGTGTTAAAGAGATGTGAGGATACCCATCTAGTTCTTAATTGGGAAAAATGTCACTTCATGGTAAAGGAGGGCATAGTGTTAGGTCATAGGATTTCTAAGAATGGTCTAGAAGTTGATAGAGCAAAAATAGAGGTGATTGAAAGACTAGAACCACCAAATTCAGTGAAGGGAATTCAGAGTTTTTTAGGACATGCTGGATTTTATAGGAGGTTCATAAAGGATTTTTCCAAAATTAGTAAACCTCTATGTAACTTATTGTGTACTGATCATGTTTTTGACTTTAATGCAGATTGTAGGAAGGTTTTTGAGACATTAAAAGCTGCTTTAGTCTCAACACCTATTCTTTGTGCACCTAATTGGAATTTACCATTTGAGGTAACGTGTGATGCGAGTGATGCTGCGGTAGGTGCTATGCTGGGGCAAAAGCAGGGCAAATTTATCCATCCTATATATTATGCAAGCAGAGTTTTAAATGAGGCACAAGTCAACTATACAACTACTGAAAAGGAGTTGTTAGCTGTGGTGTTTGCTTTTGAGAAATTCCGGCCATATTTGGTTGGATCCAAAGTCACAGTGTTCACAGATCATGCAGCAATAAGGTATTTAATGACTAAGAAAGATGCAAAGCCTAGACTAGTTCGTTGGGTTTTGTTATTGCAGGAGTTCGACTTGGAGATAAAGGACAAGAAGGGATCAGCGAATGTTATTGCAGATCACTTATCTCGTCTTGATCCATCATCATCTTTGCTGGAGCAATCTGCCATTTCAGATTCTTTTCCAGATGAACAGCTTTTTGCTGTTGAGGTAAAGGTAGTCAGGGATGTCCCTTGGTATGCTGATATTGCTAACTTTTTGGTAAAGGGAGTCACTCCTATGGACATGGACTGGAGGCAGAAGAAAATTTTTTAGCATGATGCAAGATTTTTCTATTGGAATGAGCCATTTATGTATAAGTAATGCTCTAACGGTATTATTCGTAGGTGTGTTTCAGGTACTAAAGCAAAGGAAATCCTGGAGCAATGTCACTCTTCGCCGTATGGAGGTCATTTCAGCGGTCAGAGGACAGTTATGAGGATTTTACATTGTGGATTTTTCTGGCCCACCTTATTCAAGGATGCCCATTGGTTCTACAATCATTGTGATGCTTGCCAAAGGAGAGGAAACTTGGGGCCTAGAGATGAAATGCCTCTTACTTATATTTTAGAAGTTGAATTATTCGATGTATGAGGTATTGATTTTATGGGGCCATTCCCCCTTCTAATGGCAATGTTTTTATCTTATTGGCAGTTGATTACGTGTCCAAGTGGGTGGAGGCCATTGCATGCCATCAGAGTGATGCCAAGACAGTTGCAAGGTTTCTTCAATCGCACATCTTTGCGCGGTTTGGGACACCTAGAGCTCTAGTGAGTGATGAGGGTACACATTTTGTTAATAATATCTTAACTAAGCTGTTAGCTAAGTATAGGATTAAACATAGGATAGCTACTCCTTATAACCCACAAGCAAATGGTCAAGCTGAAATTAGTAATAGGAAAATTAAAGCGATTCTAGAGAAAGTAGTCCATCCATCTAGGAAGGATTGGTCTTTTAGGTTGGATGAGGCTCTTTGGGCTTATAGGACAGCCTATAAGACTCCTCTAGGTATGTCTCCCTATAGGTTAGTATATGGGAAAGCTTGCCATCTACCATTGGAGCTAGAGCATAAAACGTTTTTTTTTTTTTTTTTTGAGAAGTGCATAAAACGTTTTGGGTTTTGAAAAAGTTAAATTTTGATCTAAGTCGTGCAGGAGCAATCAGAATGCTGCAACTTAATGAATTGGAGGAATTTCGCCAGTTTTCTTATGAAAATGCGAAAATGTATAAAGAAAATACTAAGCTGTGGCATGACAAGAAAATAAAATCTAAAGAGTTTGTCAAGGGTCAGAAAGTCTTGCTTTATAATTCTAGATTGAAGTTATTTCCTGGGAAACTAAAATCTAAATGGTCAGGACCATTTACTGTGGTTGAGGTTTTTCCCCATGGAGCAATTACTTTGGAGGATGAAAACGATGGGAGAGTGTTCAAGGTGAATGGACAGCATGTGAAGCATTATTGGGGTGAGGAGTTTCAGTCGAAATATCCTTCCCTAAAGGTTCTTGATGATTGATAGAACAAGATTTTTGCGGGAGCATTTCACAGAGCAAAATTTTGAGCTCCCAGTGTTTGTATTGATTTTATTTTTCGCTGATTTGTTTTTAATTTCGATTAGATTAGATTTGATTATGAATGATTTATTTGCAGTCCGGTGGTGTTTTTAATTCCGTAGAAGTTATGTACATTTTATCTATTTCATTTTGATTTGATTTTCGGGTTATTTATTTCAATTATCTTTGGATTATCTTTTATTTAGATTTTATTAGATTTATCTTCAGTTATTTGAATTCTGTTTAGTCTTAATTAATAAAAAATTTTCTCTACTTTATTTGGCTTCGAGAATAAAAAGGAATTAGGATTGATTTGATCAGTTAAATTTAAATTTGAAAGATTTGATTTTCCTATTTTGAAATTCAAATTCCGTATCCAAGATTCTTCAGGTTGTTGTGGCAAAAATTTGGCTGAAGCAAATCGTCTGAATAGGAAAGGGTCGTTAAAGATTAATTACTTTTTACCGTTGGATTTTTGAATTTTCTGTGAGCAGGAAAATTGCATGGAGTCATCTGGTGAAGCCACGTGTCACACAGAGATCATCCAAGGGCTGAGATAGTGGACAACACATGAGGATTTACTGTGGGCTATTAAACTTCATGATTTTTACCGTTGCTGGTTTCAGATTTTCAGGTTGCATGCGATTTAAAACGATAATTTGAATTTAATGGGAGCAAGATCTTTCGGTTAGGATTCGATTTGCTGGAGCCCTATTTATTAACAGCCTCTGGTAGGTAAGTTTCACTTCATCTTCTTGATTTGAATATTTGTTGTGTGCATTCGTTTTTCTTTGTTGGTATTCTCTGTCAATCCCTTGAACCTTCAATGGCCAAAACGAGAGCGAGAAAAGAGAGAGATAACGAGGAAGAGGAGGTACCTGTTACCCCCGAGGTTCAGAAAGCGAAAACGAAAAAGAAGAGGACGCCGGAGGAAAAAGAAGCGAAGAGAAGGAGGAGGCAGCAAAGGGCTGCGGATCAAGAAGAGGTCCAGGAGGCAGCAGATGAGGTTACTGCCACAGTAGTTGAAGAAGACCCGAAAGAACCAGAAGAACAGAACCCAGAACAGGCTGAGTAGAGAGTTGCGGGTACAGAGGAAGTTCGAGAGGAGATTCAAGAAAAAAAGAATGAGGATGTGCAGACAGAGGTTGCGATTGAGAATGAGCCAGTTCAGGAGGCTCGAGTGGAGGTGATCATGCTGGAGGTACCTAAGCGTCGCCCCATTAAGCGAAAAGCCAGTCGTATTCAGGTAGTACGAACTGATACCCCCTCGCCTCCAACTACTGACTCTGAAAAAGACAATACAGAGAGAGAGGAACAAGAGAAGAAGGAAGCTGAAGGGAAGACGAGAGAAGAAGAAGCAAAATGGGCTGAGGACGAGATTCTACCCAAGCGAAGAGAAGACAAGGGCAAAGGAATTGCTGAGGCATCGAGTGAGACTAGCGAGATTGAGGAACCAAGGTTGCCTTTTATTCGTTTCGTCAACGAACTTGCTCGAGCAAAATACCAGGAGGTGCTGAAACGTGACTTCTTGTTCGAACGAGGATTTGGCAGTGATTTGCCCAGGTTCTTAGAGTCTGGAATAGCGAACCTTGGGTGGAGGCAGTTTTGTGCGAAACCAGAACCTTTCAATTCCAACATTGTTCGAGAATTTTACGCTAATCTTGACGTTAAGGATGACTTTGAGGTTATAGTTCGAGGAGTGCCTGTACAGTGGAGCCCATAAGCCATTAATAATTTGTTTAATCTCCAGGATTTTCCGCATGCAGTTTTTAATGAAATGATGGTTGCACCATCGAGCGACCAACTAAGTGTGGCTGTCCGAGAGGTAGGCATTGAGGGGGCTCAATGGAGGGTGTCGCAGACGCGGAAGCACACATTTCAAGCTGCTTATTTGAAGAGTGAAGCCAACACTTGGATGGGTTTCATTAGGCTACGCTTACTGCCGACAACACACGACTCCACAGTATCTCGGGACAGGGTATTGCTTGCCTTTGCCATTCTTTGCTCGATGATTATTGATGTAGGAAAAATAATTTCTTCTGAGATTGTGGACTGCTGGAAAAAGAAGGTGGGGAAGTTGTTCTTCCCAGATACAATTACTATGCTGTGCAGAAACGCAGGGGTTCCAGTGGATGAGAATGATGTAATTTTATTTGATAAGGGAATCATTGATACGCCCAATTTGGCGCGACTCCAACGTACGCAGGAGATACGACAAGGAGGGCTAATCTACGGCATGAATACGATTCTAGAACAACTGGCACTGTTGGCCAGCAGGCAGGAGTTTGCTGAGAGGCAAACTTTAACCTTCTGGACCTATGTTAAGAATCGTGATGCTGGTTTGAAGAGGGCGCTGCAAGAAAATTTGTCAAAGCCATATCCAGCCCTCCCCATTCCCCGAAGACTTACTGAACCCCTGGATTCCACCGCTGCCTGCTGAGAAGGAAGATGAAGAAGAAGATTTGGGTCAGGAAGATTGAAGGAGGATTTGAACGCGCACTATTTTTGCTGACATATTTTGTTTGTTGGCGCATTCCTGACCACATCTTCTTATATAATTGCTTGTCTGTTTCTTTTTAATTTTTCTGATGCTAAAAAATATATCTGCTTTGTAATGTTTTTCTTAAATGTTTTTAACGAAATTTCTAGATATTTCCATTCCATGAGCACTGACTAACTCTAACTTAACTATTTTCTTCTGAATTTTTGAAGCTTGGACTGATTAAGCTTAATTAGATCAAGGTATTCTGATCTCCAGAAACCTTTTGCTTGAACATTTCTTCTAGCCTGGACTGTTGTTGCGGCAAAGAAGATTTTTGAGGTAGTATTGACTTATATGATCCACTTTAAGCTTAGTTCTAGTCCCACGCTTAGTTTAAAATTCAGAAAGAAAAATTTAAGTTTGGGGGTATAAATTGCAAAATTAATGATTCATTGGGGACAATGAATATTTCAAGTTTGGGGGACTTTTTGCTACTCCAATTGTTTTGCTCGAGCATTCCTCTCCTTCAAGTAAAAATTTGCTAGGTTGTTGAGTAACCAGGGACATTTGTGATACCCACAGTTTGTCTTCGCGTCAAAAGGTAACCTAGGAAATGTGGAAAAAATGAGAAAAAATTATTTGCTGAAAAAAAAAATTATTTGTTGAAGATTTTGTTGAAAAAATTGATGGAGCAAAAGTTTTCAAGGATGAATGATGATCCAGCAGTTTTTCTGTCTCCCAGAACTTAGGTGAGTTTCATCATAAAATGTCGCCAAGCTGAGGGGCAAGAGATGGAATAACTAAGGATTCTTGAGCTTTATAAAGAGTATTGAGCCTAGTTGGTGATGAGTTTGAGGCAAGGGTATACTGCACCATAAAGTGGGTCATCCCATGCTTAAGAACTTATGACTGTAAGGCCGCTTTAAGTCTGAAAAACAAAAATAAACTCCTTGAAAATATGTTTTAAGATGTCTGATAATAGACCTAGGCTGTGGTAAGTTCTTAGAATTAAGTTAAAAGTGGTGATTATTTGTCCATGCCGGAGGAATCATTTTGCTGCAGCAGAGCTCGGTTTTGCAGAGTGCTCAGGTAAAGGTCAAAGGTAGTATTGGATTGTATGATTTGATTAAGCTAATTCTTTGTCTAATGTTTTTAAATTCTTAAGGGAAGGTGAGTTAGTATTGCTCGGGACGCGCAATAGTTCAAGTTTGGGGTGTGATAACTGTCCAAAAGGTAGTTATTTAGGCCTCATTTCTATAAGGATTTGTGTGTCTTTTGTGCTTAAGAGGGTTGGTTTTAGATGGATATTACATGTTTTAACCCATTTGGAAGAATGGAAGCATTGTAAATTATTTTGTGCAGATTATGCTGCTGAGCGACTGGAGGGAGCAAATTCTGTGCTGCAGCAAAACTGGGAACAGAACTGCCACATCACAGCTTGTTAGCCAGCTTCATGAACCGACTTTTGTTGAGTTATTCTCGTGATAAAGGATCAAGGAGAGCCTTACACGTGTCCTAGTTGACCTAATTCAGGCCTCCCATCCTTCTATAAAAGGAAGTAGCCGTCAAAGTCAAGGACATTCCATCTTTGTTTGGAAGTCGAGTAGTATAGAGAGATTAGAGATTACCAAGAACACCATTGTTCACAAGCTGGTTGAGGAGATTTTTATTTTCTTTATTATCTTGTAACTATGGACATGCCTACTCAGATTGTAATTCATGTTTCCATGTTTATTATGAACTAAGTAGCTTAAGGTGTTGGTTAGGAATATGTAGTTGTTGTGCTTAAACTTTAGTAATATATTGATTATTGCATCTTGGTTAATTGTTGTGCCTATTTACATTTTATGCCCGTCTGGCCAGCCGGTGTGAATATCTCTCTCTAGTTTCAGGGATGATTTAGAGAGTGTGTGGCAATTATCCACACTACGATCATTGTGTATTGGTGAACGCCAGTGACTGAGCTAGGGATAGCCAGTTGCCTAGTGCTTGATCGGCCGCACTTCATTGGGGTTGAAACACATTCCAAAAGATCTGGAGTTCTGGGAGGAATCCGCTAATAATACTGCGAGAGTTGCATGATCAATAATATTGCTAGAGCGTCTTTTTAAACAACTATTAAGCCTAACCAGCGCCTGTCTTTAATTTGTCTGTCTATTTGTTTATTCTTTGTTCTGTCTTTTACTTTGCTCCAGCATAATTCTTATAAAACCAAATCATTGTTACCATCTTTGAAACCATTAGAAAGTTACACAAAATAGATAAAGTGGAAGCTAATTCAAGGCTCTGATTGATAATATTACTTGCTGCAGACTGTGTATACTTGCATAGGAATTCTAGAGTCTTTTTATACCATATTTTACTCACTCTAGGAACCCAACATGATACTTACAGCAAATAGAATATCAGGTCTTGTTGTAGTCAAGTACATCAAGCTTCCAACTAAGCTTCGATATAAGCTTGGATCAACATCTTCTCCGATATCATTCTTGCTCAATTTCAAATTTGCATCCATGGGAGTGTCGCAAGGAAAAACATTTTCCATCCTGAATTTTTTCAACAAATCACCAGCATACTTTTGTTGTGAGATGACAAACTCTCCATCTTTTTGATTGACTTCAATTCCCAAAAAATAATGGATGAGACCCATATCACTCATCTCAAATTCCCTTTTCGTGGATTCTTAAAGTCATTACACAACAGTTTATCATTTCCAGTAAAAAGAAAATCATCAATATAGAGTGAAACAATAAGAAATTTACCATACTTATCTTCTTTGACATAGAGTGCATGCTCATATGGACACCTTTGAAATTCTTTCTTCATAAAGAAACTGTCAATGCGACTGTACCAAGCTCGCGGAGCTTGCTTCAATCCATACAAGGCCTTTTTCAACTTGTACACTCTGCCTTATTCTCCTTTTTTCACATAACCCAAAGGTTGTTCAAAAAATATCTCTTCCTTCAAGTGTCCATTCAAAAAAGTAGATCTTACATCCATTTGATAAGCTTTCCACTCATTTTGAGCAGCCAAAGACAAAATCATTCGAACTGTCTCAATTCTTGTAACAGGAGCAAAGATTTCTTCATAGTTTACACCATATTCCTACTTGTAACCTTTTACAACAAGTCTTGCCTTGTATTTTTCAACTTCACCATTTGACTTCAGCTTTGTCCTGTACACCATTTTACTCCAAGAACTTGTTTGTTTACTGGAAGATCCATCAACTCCCATGTTTCATTTCTTTTTATTGCATCAATTTCTTGATCCATTACAATCTTCCATTTTTCATCTTGGATCGCCTCATCAAAATTTATAGGATCAACACAGGAAAATAATGCAAAATCAGCAACATCATCGTCAATTATGTTAGTAGCATTATAAATTTCTTGAATATTTATCATTCTCCTTGGTAACATATCATCATCACTTGTGGAAGATGGCGATGCAGATGAAGATGATGCCACTGCCTGAATCTCTACTTGCTCCGAGTCTTGAGCATCTCCATTCCCGTTCATGCTAACATGAAATGGACTTTCAGCTTCTCCAATGGCATCCCAGTTCTAGGATTTGTCTTCATTGAAAATCACATCCCGACTGATAATAATCTTTTTCGACAAAGGATTATACAACCAATAAGCTTTAGAATTTTCACTATAGCCTACCATAATACATTTTTCTGATTTATCATCTAGCTTGCCTTTTAGCTTATCTGGTATATGATAATAAGCTATACTTCCAAAAACTCTCAAGTGACTAACACATGGTTTCTCACCACACCATGCTTCATAAGGAGTCATACTTGGAACACTTTTTGTTGGAGCTCGATTCAAAATGTAAGCAGTACATGCAACTGCATCTCCCCAAAACTCATTTGGCATCTTTTTTGCTTTTAGCATACTTCTCGCCATCTCCATGATTGTTCTATTCTTTCTCTCTGCAACTCCATTCTGCTGTGGAGTCATTCGAGCTGTCTGTTGATGATGAATACCTTGTTCCTTGAAAATTTTATCAAAAACTATATATTCTCCCCCACGGTCAGATCTCAAAGTTTTTATCTTATGGCCACTTTGATTCTCAGCTAAAGCTTTGAAGGATTTAAAACATTCAAATGCTTCACTTTTTCCTTTCAAAAGATAAATCCATAACTTTCTGCTGAAATCATCAATGAAGGTTATGAAATATCGATTACCTTCGTTTGATATTATCTGCATGGGACCACACAAATATGTATGAATTAACTCAAGAGGTTTGGAAGCTCTCCAGACTTTACCAGTTGGAAACAGATCTCGATGATGTTTTGCAAGTATACACACTTCACAAATATTTGTCATATGGTTGATATTTTGAATGCCTCTCGCCATATGATTTTTGCACAAATACGATAGTGATCCAAAATTCAAGTGACCATATCGAAAATGCCACAGCCAGGATGGATCCTTCAATATGCTGCTAAAACAAGAGATTTGACCATATGTAAATTTAAGAGGAAACGTCTTATTAGCAGTAATGTATTATTCAATGTTTGTATTATATCTTGTCTTAATAACCCTAATCCAATAAACTAAACATCCAAGGCTAATATAATGAAGCTTGAACTAGTGTGTAGGGACATACGGGGATCAATGTTCAAGTTTTAGCCTAAAGGGTTTGTAGTATAGGGATAAGGCTGGGTACCTTGTCCTGGTGACACTATGGATACGACTCGCTTTGTATATTGATACAAACGTATTGATCCAACGCATTCATGTAGTTGACATGCGAGTGGGGGTATCCTGTGCAATGAGTTTGCACAAAGACCGGACCGCGAAATAGTTAACCACTAACTGTAACACCGTTAGTTAGCTTGGTTTCTATTTCAATAGGATGACCTAGGCAACTTGGCCTTAATCCTGAGGGGATTATGGACTCCTGTCCATGAGGGATTGTCCTTTGATTTGTACGGGTGAGAGTGGCCTGTTCGCCGACTCAATAAGCCTACCATTTTAGGGACGAGACCGAGTGGGGAGCTGGGAACGTAGTCCTACAAGATGGAATTCACTCCTTCCCGATATTAGGGTAAGTAGAGGTGTGTTCCCTTAAGTGGTGTCTCCGGGTCTTGAACAATGGGCCCTACCCTCTTTATGGCACGAGAGGGATTTCTGTTTGCTGGTTGGACCACAAACAAGTTGTTCATTAGAGGAGCACTGGTACTTAAGGACCAAGAGGTAGCCCAGGGGTAAAACGGTAATTTGACCTAGTTGGGATACGAACACACGTGAAGGGCTAACTTGCTGTTGACGGTCGATATCCGTGGACACAGAAATATATCTGCAGTGAGAAGAGTGCAGCTGTGGTTCTATAGTGGAGTGAACCACAGTTAACGAACATTGATTAATTTGGTTAATGAGTTTAGCCAATTAATCTCACATCGTTGGAGCTTCTGATCTGTAGGTCCATTAAGTCCCACCGGTAGCTCTATAAGGGCGTTGAGGTAAATTTCTAAGGGAGAATTGAATATTCGAAGAGGTTCGAATAGTAAAATAAAATATGAATTTGATTCATATTATAAAACTATAGGTTATAATTAATGCACATTAGATGTACATTAATACTATAGTTTATTTTTTAGAGGAATATAATTAAATATGGGATATTTAATTATGATATTAATTAATTGGAGAATTAATTAATTATTGTTTTAATTCAGTTCAATTAAATTTGATTTAATTGAATTAGATTAAAACTTTAGGTTATGTGGGAATGTTATGTAAATATATGATTTACATTAATTATAATAATTAGTTAGTTTAATTGTTAAATTAATTATATTTTAAAAATTAGTTAATAATTTTGAATTATTAATTAATTTTGTTTATCAGTTAGTTGAACTGATAAAGTCTTCCATTTAACTTGGGGTTTACGTGTGAAGGGGAGTTAAATTAGGGAGTGGGAAGTTTTATCGGTAGAATAACCACTTCCCAATATAATCCCATTCGTTGAGTTGGTTACGTAATTTTTTTCAGTCCACACACGCAATTCCCTCTCTCTCTCACTCTCCAGATCTCTCTACGATTTCTCTCAAGAATACATAGAAGAAAAATACTTCTAACCCTTAGAAACTTTCACTCCCACAAGCACCAATCGCATATCCTTAAAGAGAATACCGGTGCAACCATTTGGTGGTGTTCGTGATTAATTTCCAGCGAAGAAAAGAGACTTTTGCTGCTGTTTTTGGGTGGATAACCAAGGAATTTTGGTGAAACGGGTCAAGAACATCTTCAAAGGTATAGTGTTCTTGATCTTGGATCAATAGGATCCAATTTAGATTAGATCTAAATAGTATTCAGCATGTTTTATTATTAAAATTCAGTAGTTTTATTTTGATTTTATTGCTGTATTTTAATTTGCCAACGTACGGTAGTTTATTCCAAATTAAAAACTGAGTTAAGGTTCTTGGTCGTTTCCGCTGCGCTAGGGCTTTAATCCCTGCAATAAAAACACCAGCCTGGTGTTTGATTGCACACACACCACCTTCAAATGAAACTTTTAGACCTCGCTGAAGTAGTTGGCCAATACTCAAAAGATTATGCTTCAGACCTGGAACATAGAAAACATCTGCAACTCATTTTGTGCCCTTCTTCGTCTTAACAAGAATATCACCTCGGCCTTTTGAAGGGAATAAAAGTCCCCACGCAGCGGAAGCGCATCGATTGGACCTTACGTCGTATATTAATTAACATTAAAATACCGTTACGAAAACTCAATCAAACTTTAAACATACTTTAAAGTTGCTGGAAAATCAGTTTAAACATGCTGAAAAATAAATCCAAATTTATTTTCATTCTTTTCTAAAGAAAAGGGGAAGAACCGTTACAAACCTCCGTTGTAGACTTGATCGTTCTTCGCCAACGACGCTCCAACGAACAAAACGCAGCAGCCTCCTTTGTCTTGTGATCGCTGGAAAATTCTTCTTGAATGACACAATAACCACAGAGGTTACACCGGTATGACTCTAGGTCTAGGAGGCAAAAGACTTGTGGGAGTCTTTCTCTAAGAGGGAGGCTAGAGAGAATTCTAGGTCTTGTCTTGAGAGTCTAAGAGCAAGAGCAAAGTGTCATTGACCAATTAGGTCTAGTGTTCTATTTATACAAGAGAGGCCATGAATAAAATATTCAATTAAATCAATCTTTTCCAAAATTGATTCAATCTTATTCCTTATTTAATCAATCATGATCAATCAATCTCATAATTGGTTAATCTTTTCCACAAATGACTAATTACTTCCATAAGTGATTAGATCATTTCCATAAATGATTAATCACTTCCTTAAGTGATTAATTATTTCCATAATTGATTAATTCCCGGTTAATGAATTCTTAAATTAATTAACCACCAATTAAATATCACATATTTGATTTCCGGCCTTGAACTAATTAATTCGCCCAAATAGATTTTAGGCCTTAAATTAATTAATTCATTATTTGAACTCTTTCAAACTTCCATAAATTTATATTTGAATTTCTTCAAATATTAATTTCTCTCACATTAATATTGAAGGGAATAAAAGTCCCCACGTAGCAGAAGCGCATCGATTGGACCTTACACCGTATATTAATTAACATTAAAATACCGTTACGAAAACTCAAACAAACTTTAATACTCTTTAAAGCTGCTGAAAAATTGGTTTAAACATGCTGAAAAAATAAATCTAAATGTATTTTCATGCTTTTCTAAAGAAAGAAAGAAGAATCGTTACAAACCTTCGTTGTAGACTTGACCGTTCTTCGCCAACGACGCTCCACGAACGAAAACGCAGCAGCCTCCTTTTCTTGTGATCGCTGGAAATTTCTTCTTTGAATGACACAATAACCATAGAGGTTACATCGGTATGTCTCTAAGTCTAGGAGGCAAAAGACTTGTGGGAGTCTTTCTCTAAGAGGGAGGCTAGAGAGAATTCTAGGTCTTGTCTTGAGAGTCTAAGAGCAAGAGAAATGTGTCATGTGTATTTGACCAATTAGGTCTAGTGTTCTATTTATACAAGAGAGGCCATGAATAAAATATTCAATTAAATCAATATTTTCCAAAATTGATTCGATCTTATTCCTTATTTAATCAATCATGATCAATCAATTCCATAATTGATTAATCTTTTCCACAAATGACTAATTACTTCCATAAGTGATTAGATCATTTCCATGAATGATTAATCACTTCCTTAAGTGATTAATTATTTCCATAATTGATTAATTCCCGGTTCATTAATTCTCTAATTAATTAACCACCAATTAAATATCACATATTTAATTCCCGGCCTAGAATTAATTAATTTTGCCCAAACACATTTTAGGCCTTAAATTAATTAATTCATTATTTGAACTCTTTCAAACTTCCATAAATTTATATTTGAATTTCTTCAAATATTAATTTCTCTCATAATAATATATCAATATATATTATATTTGTTTCCCTTAGTAAATTGAACCTTTTCAATTTACATTTATTACTTAGTTGCCTCAAATTACTTTATGAGCTACTAGTGGGACCTAATGGACCTGCAGATCAGAAGCTCCAACGATGTGAGATTAATTGGTCAAACTCATTAACCACATTAATCAATATTTGTTAATTGTGTGTTCATTCCACTATAGACTCACAGTTGCACTCTTCTCACTGCAGACATATTTTCTGTGTCCACGGATATAGACCAATATCGACTAGTTACTCCTTCACGAGTGTCCGTAACACCAGCTAGGTCAAATTACCGTTTTACCCCTGGGTTACCTCTATTTCCTTAAGTACCAGTTCTCCTCTAATGAACAACCTATATGTGGTCCAACCATCAAACAAAAAACCCTCTCGTGCCATTGAGAGGGTAGGGCCCTTTGTTCAAGACTCGGAGTAACCACTTAAGGGAACACTCATCTGCTTCCCTAAAGTCGGGAATGAGTGAATTCCATCTCGCACGATTACGTTCCCAGCTCCCCATTCGGTCTTGTCCCCAAAATGGTAGGTTTATTGAGTCGGCGTACTGGCCACTCTCACCCATGCAAATCAAAGGACAATCTCTCATGAGCAGGAGTCCATAATCAACTCAGGATTAAGACTAAGTCGTCCAGGTCGTCCTAGTGAAATAGAAAACCAACTAGTTAACGGTGTTATAACCAGTGATTACTATTTCGCGGTCCGGTCTTATGCAAACTCATTGCATAGGATACCCCCACTCGCATGTCTCCTACATGAACGCGTTGGATCGCAGCGTTTGTATCAAATACAAAGTGGGCCGTATCCATAGTGTCACCAGGATAAGGCACCCAGTCTTATCCCTATACTATAGACCCTTTAGGCTGTTTCTTGAACAATGATCCCATATGTCGCTACATATAGTTCAAGACTCATATTACAGCCTTGGATGTCTAGTTTATTGGATTAGGGTTATTATTAGGCAAAGACAAATATAAAATAACTAATAACAATTAATGGAAAAAGATATCAATATTATTTCATTAATATCCAGTCAACGGTTACATTCACTATCTATGAGTTTTAGGGCATAAAACCCAACAAACTCCCACTTGAACTAAAACACTAGTTAGTGGGATGTAAATGCAATAATCTAAAGCTGGAAATGTCATGTATATTAAAAATAATACAATGAACTAGGGCATCCTTATACCCATTATACATTTCTCCCACTTGCCCTAGATTAGATGGCATACATATCTCGTAGACCTAGACCCTCTAGATGACCCTCAAACACTTTCGCTGTGAGAGCCTTCGTAAATGGATCAGCGATGTTGTGCTCCGAGGCGATCTTAGTGACGATCACATCTCTTCTTTGCACAATCTCCCGTATTAGGTGATACTTCCTCTCGATGTGTTTACCCCGTTTGTGGCTTCGAGGTTCTTTTGAGTTGACTACAGCCCCACTGTTGTCACAGTATAGTGTTATGGGCACGTTCATATTCGGAACCACTTCCAAATCAGTCAAGAACTTTCTAAACCATACTGCCTCCTTAGCTGCTTCGCAAGCTGCTACATACTCAGCCTCCATGGTTGAGTCTGCTATGCATCCTTGTTTGATGCTTCTCCACACTACTGCTCCTCCATTGAGGGTGAATACTGACCCTGATGTGGATTTCCTTGAATCCTTATCAGCTTGAATGTCAGAGTCAGTGTATCCAGTAAGAATCAAATCCTTAGCTCCATACACAAACATGTAGTCCCTCGTTCTCTGAAGATACTTGAGGATATTCTTAACCGCTCACCAGTGGTTCAACTCTAGATTAGACTGATACCTACTGACTACTCCCACTGCATAACATATGTCAGGCCTAGTGCAGAGCATAGCATACATTAAGCTGCCCACAACTGAGGCGTAGGGAATGTGTCTCATGTTTCCAACTTCTTGAGGTGTCTTAGGAGATTATTCCTTAGACAGGTGTACCCCATGTCTGAAGGGTGGTAGTCCCTTCTTGGAGTTTTGCATCGAATATCGAGACAACATCTTGTCAATATACGTGGCTTGAGACAAAGCTAGCGTTTTGTTCTTACGATCCCTAATGATTTGGATTCCCAGAACATATTGAGCCTCTCCTAGATCTTTCATTTGGAATTGGGCTGCTAGCCATTTCTTAATGTCAGTGAGGTATCCTACATCATTCCCAATGAGTAGGATATCGTCTACATAAAGTATTAGAAAAGCTACTTTCCTTTTGTTGACTTTCTTGTACACGCAAGGCTCATCAACGTTTTGGTCAAAGCCAAAAGATTTGATTGCAGTATCAAATCTAATATTCCATGATCTGGACGCTTGTTTCAATCCATAAATGGATCGATTGAGCTTACAAACCTTTTGTTCCTGACCTTGGGCTATGAACCCTTCAGGTTGAGACATGAAGATATTCTCTTCAAGATTACCATTCAAAAAAGCAGTCTTGACGTCCATTTGCCATATTTCATGGTCATAATATGTGGCTATGGATAAGAGAATTCTTATGGACTTTAACATGGCTACAGGAGAAAAGGTTTCCTCATAGTCAACCCTTTCCTTTTAGGTATAACCATTTGTCACTAGTCTAGCTTTGAAGGTCTGTACCTTTCCAGCTGCATCTAATTTTCTCTTATAGATCCATTTGCACCCTATGGGTTTTACCCCATTGGGTAGATCTGTAAGTTCCCATACAGAATTTGAGTGCATTGACTCCATTTCCAGGTTCATGGCTTTGACCCATTCATCCTTATCTTCGTCATTCATTGCCTGTCGATAGGACAATGGATCCTTAATGCCATCATTAGGTATGACAACCTGAGTTTCAGTTAAACCCAAGTAGCGGTCAGGTTGTAATACAACCCTCCCACTGCGTCGAGGCATTCCCAACGTTTGAGATGGACGGGATGGATCTGAAGAACTAGTTCCTTCATCAACCCTTGTTGAAGGTCAAACTTCATCAACAACTCTTGATGATTCTTCGGTAGCTTCTCCTAATATTATTTTGTTGCGTGGTTTATGATCTCTCATGTGGTCTTCCTCTAAGAAAGTGGCGTTTGTCGATACAATCACCTTATTTTTTTGTGGGTCGTAGAAATAACCACCTCTCGTTTCTTTAGGGTAACCAACAAATTGGCACAGTTTTGAACGAGGTTCCAGTTTCTTAGGATTTGTCATAAGCACGTGTGTTGGACAACCTCAGATGCGCAAGTGATGCAAACTAGGTTTACGCCCCTTCCATAATTCGAAAGGTGTTTCAGAAACACTTTTCGAGGGAACATTGTTCAAGATGTATACCGCAGTCTCTACTACATACCCCCAAAACGAGCTAGGCAATTGAGCATAGCTCATCATTGATCGAACCATGTCTAACAAGGTTCTATTTCTCCTTTCTGACACACCATTCTGCTGAGGTGTACCAGGGGCTGAGAGTTGAGATTGGATTCCATGTTCTATCATATAATCCTAGAATCTTTGATCCATATACTCCCCTCCTCGATCAGATCGAAGTACTTTAATAGATTTACCTAATAGGCTTTCAACTTCAGTCTTAAACTCCTTACACTTTTCAAGGGCTTCAGACTTATGTCCCATTAGGTACAAGTAACCATATCTTGAATAATCATCTATAAATGAGATGAAATATTTGTACCCTCCTCGAGCTTTTACATTCATTGGACCACATAGGTCCGAATGTATTAACTCTAAGGGTTCTTTGGCTCTGTAACCTTTTCCAGTAAAGGGTCTCTTGGTCATTTTTCCCTCGAGACAAGATTCACAAGGTGGTAGTGAATCATCTTCTAACTTACTTAGAAGTCCATTCTTTACCAAACGACCGATCCTATCGATGTTTATATGACCAAGTCTAAGATGCCAAAGATGAGTATTGTTACTTGATGGAGAAATCTTTTGCCTTTTTCTTTGAGTTTCAACATTTTTAAATAATTCGTGATTTAAAAGTGCTTTGTTTTCGGTTGGTCTTTAAAACATACAAGTTATTTTCCAATTTGGCTGAACAAATAAGTACACCATTTTTATAAATGAACGCTTCATTCATATCAAAAGTAACTATATACGATTGTTCAATCAAACATGAAATAGAAATTAAGTTCCTCTTAATCTTGGGAACGATTAACAAACTTTCTAAAAGTAAGAATCTATTTCTAAAAAAAATAACTTCGCAGCTCCCACTGCTTTAGCTGAAATGACTTCTCCAGTTCCGACCCTGAGTGTCATTTCCCCATCGTTCAACTGCCGAAAAGAACTATTTTCCTGAAAAGAAGAGCAAACATGATTAGTTGCTCCTAAATCAAGTATCCAGGTAAACTCATCATGTTCTACCAGGCATGTTTCTAAAACAAGTAAATCAAATTTACCTTCCTTTTCCTTCTTTTTCTCAGCAAGGTACTTTGGGCAGTTTCTCTTCCAATGTCCATCTACATTGCAGTGGAAACACTTGCCCTTATCTGCCATAGCTTTGGCTTTTCCCTTGCTTTTAGCAGCAGTACTGAGAGTTTTCCCCTTGTTTCCTTTCTTCTTCTGAGTTTTCTTTGAAGAAGTGGCTACAGATATAGTTCCAGAGGATGAACCCTTCTCGAACTTTCTTTTAGAGTGAACAACGTTTGCCTCTCCTTCTATCTGTCCCTTGTTCTTTAGAAGAGACTGATAAAGTTGTAGCTCATTCAGGAGGCTAGTCAGGTTGAATGTTATTTTATTCATCATTGCATTCCTTCGAAACTGCAGAAAACTCTTCGGAAGAGATTCTAAGATGAATGCAACCTGACTACGCTCATCTATGACTGCCCCGTGTGCTTCTGCCACGTTGAATTGGACCATCATATCCTGGACATGCTCCCGAATAGACGTGCCCTCTTTCATGCAACAACTATAAACGTATTTGAGAGCGTCATGGTGGAGTTGGTAGGATGGTTGTCCAAACATCTCCTGGAGAGAGTTCATAATCTCCCTCGCTGTTACCATGCCCTCATGCCTTTTAGCTAAAACTTCATATAAGCTGGCTAAGATATAGACGCGAGTCTTATAATTGGCCTTTGTCCAGCGGTCATAAGCATCCTAACTGCTTGGGATGCATTACGAGCAGGGGCTGGAGGACAATCCTCTGTTAAGACGAACCGCAGATCATCGTCAACAAGAATCGTATTCAGGTTCGACTTCCACGTAGCATAATTTTCGCCGGTTAATTTCTCATTTTTAAGCAAAGAGACAATTGAGGAAGACATTGCTGAAATTTAAACAAACAATGACCGTATTAGTTATCTTTGCCTTAACCCATCATACAAGCAAACAATTGCACACAATCCAATCAATTTAGCAAAACAGACAATCACAGAACCCTAAAACTATCGATTTAGTTTTGCAACGATGTTTCAGAGGTTTAGAATTTCAGCCACCAAAGGGTGATTAGGCACTCCTCCTTTGAAATGAGACACCTCTCAACTAATTCTAATTCTAGAATAACACATATTCCTATAAGCATTAGCCACCGTTGTTCGGTCAAGGATTTTTTAACACTTTTTACTCATCCTCATAAGTGTAACCCTCCCACTTTCAGATCTCAGAGGCACGCACCAACAGGCTACCGAAGGGAAAGACAACTGTTGGTGATTAGCCTAAGAGCTCCTATCCTTTTTCAGGAGTTCACGATGTTCCGAATCCTATGACCAGGCCCTCCGAAGGGATGGTTGCGCCAGGATAACCTGCAGGCGGATCATAGGACTCTCACGGTGCGAACTATGGGCGGAGACCGAGGGATACGTTGACACGTGTCCCGCTCCCACTTACTCTAGACATTTTTCCCATTCACCTTGATATTGATTCATGCAAACACTTTCCGAAGGGAGGCCGCTCCTAAGGCAACTCGAAGCCGAGCATGAATCTCACGTTGTGAATATAGGGACATAGGAGCAAAACTTGATTTAAATCTCGTTTTGTAATTTTCCTCCCACTGAAAATTTCCTGAGGTTAATATAGGGTTGTTTAACTTAGATAGTATTCGGCTAAGTCAATCTATCTAAGTCTGATCCTATTATAACAATTATGGAAAGGATTCAACTGCAATCTTTTGGGTGAATTAAACTTCTTTTAATAAACCCAACATTGCAAGTCAACATTACTATGGTTAATTCAACTTAATGTTCGGGTAAGTTCCCAGGTAGGAGGTGTTCCGTAAACCGTCAACTTAAATACCCCCAGCCTTAGACAGAACTTTACCGAGAGAGTTCCCTTATAACCTCAGTAATGTAAGGTCATTACTCTAAAGATCTAGGTGCATTAAACACTTTTAATAAACCTAGTGACATTGCATGCTGACATTTAACTATGATTAATTCAACTCCGGTATTCCAGGTCAGTTCCCAGGTAGGAGGTGTTCCGTAAACCGTCAACTTAAATACCCCCAACCTTAGACAGAACATTACCGGTGGAGTTCCCTTATAATCATAGCAATGTTTTTCCTACTTAGTCGATTAAAACTATTTTTAATACTAAGTAAGAAAATATTCTAATCTTATTAGAAACTGATCTAGGTCTAATTAATTTTAAACAATTTAAAATTAATCCAATTTTATCATATGATCTTATGTTTGCATGCAAATCTTGATTATAGATTGACGGTTTCTAATAATTAATATTAAAGAACTATTTCAAATTTTAATGATTAATCCTATAATCAAGAATCTAGGGTTTAATTCATTTAACAATCTCATTCAAATTAAATAATTAAACCACACTAATTGCATGAATACTATAACAATTATATTATTAACTATGGATGTTTCATGCTTCATGCAATTTTGATTTTCTTTAAATATAACAATTATAATCCAATCAATCAAGCATGCTTCATTCATCACATTAAACATAACTATTTATATTTAATTTAAGTAATGACATGTTTCATGCTTTCCAATTTTTCATATAATTAATATACACTTATATTAAAAATATGAAAAACAATTTCATGCATTTAAAAATACATTATAACAATTTATAATATATAAAAAATGCATGAGCATGTTTATAACCTAAGGTGGGATTAAATATTCTATATGACATCCATAAAGCATATAAATAGCAATTGAACCAGTTAATTTTGGCCCCTAGGATAAAATAAAGCATTAAATTACATTAATTTAGCTAAATTCTATCCTAAAAATCCTTGTACAGCTCCGGAATTTTGTCTAGTCATCACGAACCGCCCCTAACCACCTCGAACCGGCCTCCAAATTCACGAACAATACCAAAAATTGGCTAAACCGAACCAAATAGGTCCCAGCCCAACCGAACCAGTCCGAACCGGACCGACCTTCTCTTGAACCCCGCCTTTTGAAATCCTAATGCGCGCCTCCATCGTGAAAGCGTCGAGACGCTGTGTTGATAGCGTCCCGACGCTGCGCGCTTTCCATATTTGGCGCCTGCGGTATCGAGACAGCGTCGAGACGCTGTTGAGGTAGCGTCCCGACGCTGTTGAGGTAGCGTCCCGAGGCTGTTGCATCTGGAGGCAGAATCTGGGTAAAAAGCAGCGATTTCTTCGGTTTTGGCCTCAATTTCAGCGGCGATTGCTTCGATTTTCATCTCATAAAAACCCATTCTAGACCCGGACTTACATAGGACTCGATTTTACATAAAATACCCGAAACACCAGGCCTTACATGATCAAAATCACATAAAAATAAATTGTCTAGTCATCACGAACCGCCCCGAACCACCTCGAACCGGCCTCCAAAATCACGAACCATGCCAAAAATTGGCTAAATCGGACCAAATAGGTCCCAGCCCAGCCGAACTGGTTCGAACCGAACAGGCCTTCTCTTGAACCGCGCCTTTTGAAACCCTATTGTGCGCCTCCATCGTGACAGCGTCGAGACGTTGTGTTGATAGAGTCCCGACGTTGCGCGCTTTCCATATCTGGCGCCTGCGATATTGAGGCAGCGTCGAGACGCTGTTGAGGTAGCGTCCCGACGATGTTGCGTCTGGAAGCAGAATCTGGGCAAAACAGCAGCGATTCTTTGGTTTTGGCCTCGATTTCAGCGGCGATTGCTTCGATTTTCATCTCATAAAAACCTATTCTAGACCCGGACTTACATAGGACTCGATTTTACATAAAATACCCAAAACACCGGGCCTTACATGATCAAAATCACATAAAAATAAAATTTATGGCCATAAAATTAACCCAAACAGTTCAACGCAAACCGAACATACATTATGCATAAATCCCACCTATTAGAGCCTATCGCAGCTTTTAATATTAATTAATAGGGACAGCGATGGCTATGATGCCGATTGAAGGAAATAAAAGTCCCCACGCAGCGGAAGCGCATCAATTGGACCTTACGCCGTATATTAATTAACATTAAAATATCGTTAAGAAAACTCAAACAAACTTTAAACACTCTTTAAAGCTGCTGGAAAATTTGTTTTAAAATGCTGAAAAATAAATCTAAATTTATTTTCATGCTTTTCTAAAGAAAGAAAGAAGAACCGTTACAAACCTTCGTTGTAGACTTGACCGTTCTTCGCCAACGACGCTCCACGAACGAAAACGCAGCAACATCCTTTTCTTGTGATCGCTGGAAATTTCTTCTTTGAATGACACAATAACCACAGAGGTTACACCGGTATGTCTCTAAGTCTAGGAGGCAAAAGACTTGTGGGAGTCTTTCTCTGAGAGGGAGGCTAGAGAGAATTCTAGGTCTTGTCTTGAGAGTCTACGAGCAAGAGCAAGAGTGTCAAGTGTCATGGACCAATTAGGTCTAGTGTTCTATTTATAGAAGAGAGGCCATGAATAAAATATTCAATTAAATCAATATTTTCCAAAATTGATTCAATCTTATTCCTTATTTAATCAATCATGATCAATCAATTCCACAATTGATTAATCTTTTCCACAAATGACTAATTACTTCCATAAGTGATTAGATCATTTCCATAAATGATTAATCACTTCCTTAAGTGATTAATTATTTCCATAATTGGTTAATTCCCGGTTAATGAATTCTTTAATTAATTAACCACCAATTAAATATCACATATTTAATTTCCGGCCTTGAATTAATTAATTTCGCCCAAATAGATTTTAGGTCTTAAACTAATTAATTCATTATTTGAACTCTTTCAAACTTCCATAAATTTATATTTGAATTTCTTCAAATATTAATTTCTCTCACAATAATATATCAATATATATTATATTTGTTTCCCTTAGTAAATTGAACATTTTCAATTTACTTTTATTACTTAGTTGCCTCAAATTACTTTTTGAGCTACCAGTGGGACCTAATGGACCTGCAGATCAGAAGCTCCAACGATGTAAGATTAATTGGTCAAACTCATTAACCACATTAATCAATATTCGTTAACTGTGTGTTCATTCAACTATAGACTCACAGTTGCACTATTCTCACTGCAGACATATTTTCCATGTCCACGGATATAGACCAATATCGACTAGTTAGTCCTTCACGAGTGTCCGTAACACCAGCTGGGTCAAATTACCGTTTTACCCCTGTGTTACCTCTATTTTCTTAAGTACCAGTTCTCCTCTAATGAACAACCTGTTTGTAGTCCAACCATCAAACAGAAAACGCTCTCGTGCCATTGAGAGGGTAGGGCCCTTTGTTCAAGACTCGGAGTAACCACTTAAGGGAACACTCATCTGCTTCCCTAAAGTCGGGAAGGAGTAAATTCCATCTTGTACGATTACGTTCCCAGCTCCCCATTCGGTCTTGTCCCCAAAATGGTAGGTTTATTGAGTCGGTGCACTGGCCACTCTCACCCAAGCAAATCAAAGGACAATCTCTCATGAGCAGAAGTCCATAATCAACTCAGGATTAAGACTAAGTCGTCTAGGTCGTCCTAGTGAAATAGAAAACCAACTAGTTAACGGTGTTATAACCAGTGGTTAGTATTTCGCAGTCCGGTCTCATGCAAACTCATTGCATAAGATACCCCCACTCGCATGTCTCCTACACGAGCGCGTTGGATCGCAGCGTTTGCATCAAATACAAAGTGGGTCGTATCCATAGTGTCACCAGGATAAGGCACCCAGTCTTATCCCTATACTATAGACCCTTTATGCTAGGTTATGGAGGGCTGGAAAATCTCGTCTGGTAAACAAAATTCGCAAGGCCCCAACAAAGGATTCACTTTTGAAACTTATGCCAGATAATTTTCAAACTACCGATGACTGGATGGATTTTGTCAATGAAAAGACTAGTGCAAATTTTGTGGTATAAAAACTTCTACCTAAGTTTAACTAAAATTTTTATACTATTACTTTGATATAAATATTAGACATATCTTTGTTTTTGTAGGTAAAAAGTGAGAAATATAAAGCCATGAAGAAGAAACAACTACCACATACATGTAGTAGAAAGGGGTATGCTCGTTTGGCTGAAGAGATGGTAAAGATCATTATTACTTAGTTTAATTATTCTACTTTCATTATTGTTTGTGAGTTTCATTTTTCTTTATATCCTTTGATAGAAAAAAAGCTCCTCAGATCCAACTTCAATCACGAGGGTTATGTTGTGGACAAAGGCACACAAAAAGAAAGATGGGCAACCAGTGAATGCCAAAGTTGCTGAGACACTCGTAAGACATTTATTTTATTGTCTTGGAGGGAAAGCCTACAAATAATATAGTCAAGTTACATTTTTAACTTCAAGGATTTTGCTATGTTGGAAGGAAAATGGTGAAAAAGTTTAGTAAAGTTGATTTTGTTTTGATATTTTGTTTATGGGCTAGGTGGAATTTAGTTGAAAATGACTTTTAATGAATTTTTCTTTGTTTGGGGGGGGGGGGGAGGAGGGGGGTTGGAAAATGCTTAGGAAAGTTGTCCTTGTGACTATGTTGTGATATTTTGCTTATAAAATATATGAGATTTAGTTGAAAAATACGTTTCATGTATTTTACTTTGTTTGGAGGGGGGCACTTAGAAGAGTTATCCTTGTAACTTAGTTTTGATATTTTGCTTATAGAATATGTGAGATTTGGTTGAAAATGACATTTCATGTATTTTGCTTTGTTTGTGTCTATGTGTGTGTTGGGAGGAGGTGGAAAAAAACATTATTTAGAAGAGTTATCCTTGTTTCTTAGTTTTGATATTTTGTTTATAAAATATGTCGAATTTAGTTGAAACTATTCAATTTTACATTGACGAGAGGGAGGAGGGGGTGTTGAAGAAATTAGCACAAAAGGGGAGATACAAACACTTGGAAGAAAGAAACTTTTATTAGGAAAGTACAAAGATGGACACTCTTATGAAAGACTCTCTCACTTTCTCACACTCACTTGTGATGCTCTCTCCAACTTGTTTATTCCTCCAAGTTGTGATTCTTATGGGGGACACACTCCTATTTATAGGACTAAGATCCTTGGAGCCCAAGCAAATGGATTTTTCTAGGCTCTTCTTGGATCTAGAAATATCCTAGATATTTCTCTACTTATCCTTATCCTTATCCAAAAGAATTCTCTAGAATTCCTTGGAGCCTAACTAAAGGATAAGATAATTCTAGAGTTTCTTTTACATATCTATTTACAATATTCAAGATAAATCTAGAGAGGACCTAATTATATACATCCATGTAGATGGTTCAAGAATATTCTAGATATATAGTTAGTGTTGCTTTATTTAACACTCCCCCTCAACACTAACTATTCTACCTATTTTGACCATCTCGAGTCGTTGCTGAAACTTTGCATGCTTGGATACTCTTAGCCTTTGGGTACCAAGTCCCATCTTCGTTTTCTTCGTAGTGCGCCAACTTCTTCTTCCACAACTTTCCTCCATTGGATGTTCTTCGATGTTTCTTCATATATTGTTGGCTCTTCCAATATTGCCAATGTTGCATTCACGTACTTGGGATTTGGTTTTCTTTGTCTGGTTGATCTTCGTAGTTGCGGCTCTTGACCATGTACACCACTTTGCCATGTCCTTAACTGTTCTTCCTCTCCATTGTTCTCTTCTGAAGGGTCTTCTTCTTCTTCTATTGGAACTTGTTGCACTTGACTCATCTCATCTTTTAATCCTTCCTTGAAAGACCTCTCGTTCGTAGGTGCCTTCTCTGATTTGGGTGCCCACCATGATGTTGCTTCATCGAATATAACATTCCTTGATGTATAGCATCGTCTAGTGACAGGATCAATGCACCTCCACCCTTTTCTTTGGTTGTCATAACCAACAAAGATGCACTTGATTGTTTTCTTGTAAAACTTGCTTCTCAGATGATTTGGTACAAATACATAGCATACGCAACCAAAGACTCGAAAATGTTTAGCTGTTGGCTTGATGTTCAATAGCTTCTCATATGGCGACTTGAACCCAAGCCTCTGTTGGGGAAGTCTGTTGATCACATGGGCTGCTGTTCTCATGCACTCAGCCCAAAATCTCCCTGGTACATTATTTGCATGTAGCATGCTACGACATACTTCCGTAAGATGTCTATTCTTTCTTTCAGCCACTCCATTTTGTTGTGGAGTGTTTGGACACGTCAATTGGTGACGTATCTTAAACTTTTGTAAATATTGGGAGAATTCATTAGACATATATTCTCCCCCGTTATCTGTACGGAAACATTGAATTTTCTTCCCCAATTCACCTTCAACTTGTTCTTTGAATTCCTTAAATTTTGTAAATGTTTCAGACTTTTCTTTCATAAAGAACACCCAAACATACCTGGAGAGGTCATCAATAAAGGTCACCATATAGCGCATGCCACTGATTGAAGGTTGCTTGACAGGACCAAATACGTCAGAGTACACCAGCTCCAATGGTTGCTTTGCTTTGAATTTGGACTCCTCAAATGGTAGTTGATGTGCCTTCCCATACTGGCAACCAGCACACACCATGTCTTCTCTAATATCAAGTTGAGGCAACCCCTTGAGCATAGACTTGCTTAACATTATCTTCAATTTGTTGTAACTGACATGACCAAGTCTTGCATGCCACAAATCTGCTGTTTCATTCTTTCGTGTTTTATTCACATAGGCGGCTTCTGCTGACATGACATAGATGGAGTCCATTCTTCGTCCTTCCATTAGTCGCGTACCACTGAATTTGAGATCTTGGTACACCTTGACATCATTAGGTCCAAACACGACGAAGTTGCCTGATGATGTTAGTTGTGATACTGATACCAAATTCTTCTTCATTCCAGGTACATAAAATACATTCTCCAGCTCTACTTGCTTGGAATTGGAGTGAGGCATTATCATAGTTTTGCCAACATGAGCTATTGGCAATTTCGAGTTGTTTGCAGTCACGACAACTCGACTTCCTTTGTACTCAGATGTGTTTTGTAGCTTCTTTTTATCACCTGTCATATGGTTAGAGCAACCTGAATCGACAATCCAATCATTTTCATAACTTACCTCTTCTGCGTGGAGAGCTAAGTCTTCCTTCTTCATTGCATTGGATGTCGACTTTGAGTCAGGTTCTCCTAATGCCAAAAATGCTTCTGCATCCCACTCTTCTTCACTAATGCTCTCAACCTGGGAGGTGACTGCATCGCCTTCTGCTGATTTTTTCTTCAGACGACAATCTCTAGCATAGTGACCTATCTTGCCACAATTATAACATTCACCTTTTTTTCTATACTCATGTTTATTATTTTTGTTAGCTCCCCCTTCATGGGAGCGTTTTTGAGGTCCTTCATCTCCTTTTGATCCTACTTTCTTTCGATATTTTGGATGACCTTTTCTTTGGCCACTAAAGAGCGCTTCTTCATTATTGCTCTTTAATGTGACCCCCGACATTTGCTTACCCAATGCTTCTTGACCGAAAAGCAAATTTTCAAGGTCAATGAGAGAAGGTTGGACTGACCAACCTTGAACAGCAGCAATAAAACTTATATATTCAGGTTTAAGACCATGAATGATAATCCTCATCATTCTTGATTCTGAAATAGTAGCAGTATGATCTAATTTAGAGATTTCACGGCAAAGAGTTTTTACCTTGTTGAAGTACTGATTGATAGTCATCTCCCTTTGAGCAACTGAAAGAAGCTCGTTCTCCAGAAACTGCAATCTCGCATCATTCCTTTTTGAGAAAAGTGAGGCAAACGTGTCCCATGCCGCTTTAGGCGTCTCTGCTCCCCTAATGTATTCCAACATTTCTTCATCAATTGTAGTTTTAATAGCAAACATGGCCTTACCTGCCTTGATCTTCCATTTCTTCAAGGCTGTAGTGTAGGGATAAAAGCCCTATGCGCAGCGGAAAACCTCAGAGACCTTTTCGAATAATAAAACGTCGATTGGGATACCAATACGACGGCAAAAATAATGAATTTACAGCAAGAAATATATAGAAAATGACTGCTGTAAAACTGAGATAAAACATGCTTAAACATACAAGTTTTATAGATCTAATCTATAAAATTGGATCCTATTGATCCAAGTTCACCTTACCCTTGAAGAAAACCTTGATTGTTTCGCCAAATTCTCTGAATTTCTCCCAAAAATACAGCAGCAAATCAACCTTGGTCTTGCTGGAAAATCACCACGAACACCACCACGAGGGTACACCGGTATTCTCTGATAGGATCTAGCGTTGGGTGCTGGTGGGAGCGAAAATTCTTAGGAAATTTTCTCTGGATCAATCGTCTGAATTCTCTGAGAGAGAATGCTCTGTGAGAGAGAGACCGATAGAGAGGGAGAGATTGGTGTGGGAGACGTGAGACTGAGCGAGAGATGTGCAACTGCACTGACCACGTCTTTTTAAAAAATATAATATCAGATAACTGACAAATAAGTTATCTGATATTTTAATTAATTATAATTTTAAAACATAATTTTAAATTACAATTAATTATATTTTAATTAATCTAAATTAATCAAAATAATATTAATTTAAATCCAATTTAAATTAATATCCCTCTTATCTTATAGTTTAATTAAATCAAATTTAATTAAACTAAATTAATTAATTAATTCGAAATTAATTAATAAAATAAAATTGAACATCACATATTCAATTACTATTTTCTCTCTCAAAACTATAGTATTAATATACATCCAATGCATATTAATTATAACCTATAGTTTTAATATGAACCACTTCATATTTTAGTATAATATTCAAACACCTTTGAATATTCAATCCATCCTTAGAATTTTACCTCAACGCCCTAAATGAGCTACCGGTGGGACCTAATGGACCTACAGATCAGAAGCTCCAACGATATGAGATTAGTTGGTTAAACTCATTAACCAAGTTAATCAATATTCGTTAACTGTGGTTCACTCCACTAAAGAACCACAGCTGCACTCTTCTCACTGCAGATATATTTCTGTGTCCACGGATATTGACCGTCAGCAGCAAGTTAGCCCTTCACGTGTGTTCGTACCCCAACTAGGTCAAATTACCGTTTTACCCCTGGGCTACCTCTTGGTCCTTAAGTACCAGTGCTCCTCTAATGAACAACTTGTTTGTGGTCCAACCATCAAACAGAAAACCCTCTCGTGCCATAAAGAGGGTAGGGCCCTTTGTTCAAGACCCGGAGACACCACTTAAGGGAACACACCTCTACTTACCCTCATATCAGGAAGGAGTGAATTCCATCTTGTAAGACTACGTTCCCAGCTCCCCATTCGGTCTTGTCCCCAAAATGGTAGGCTTATTGAGTCGGCGAACTGGCCACTCTCACCCGTACAAATCAAAGGACAATCCCTCATGGACAGGAGTCCATAATCCACTCAGGATTAAGGCCAAGTTGCCTAGGTCATCCTAGTGAAATAGAAACCGAGCTAACCAACGGTGTTATAGTTAGTGGTTAACTATTTCGCGGTCCGGTCTTTGTGCAAACTCATTGCACAGGATACCCCCACTCGCATGTCAACCACATGAACGTGTTGGATCACTACGTTTGTATCAATATACAAAGCGGGTCGTATCCATAGTGTCACCAGGATAAGGTACCCAGCCTTATCCCTATACTACAGACCCTTTAGGCTAAAACTTGAACATTGATCCCCGCATGTCCCTACATACTAGTTCAAGTCTCATTCTATTAGCCATGGATGTTTAGTTTATTGGATTAGGGTTAGCAAGACAAGATATAATACAAACATTGAATAATACATCACTTTATTAATGTTCGGTCAAATGTACATTTACTATCTACGAGTTTTAGGGCATAAAACCCAACAAACTCCCACTTGAACTAAAACTCAAGTTACAGGGAAAGTATATACAAAATAATCCAAAGCTGGAAACGGTACATGTATATTTGTACATTACATAAAAGGTAAATATACAAAATACAATAAACTAGGGCATCCTTACACCCATTACACATCTCCCACTTGCCCTAGATTACGCTATACACATATCTCGCAGACCTAGACTGTCTAGATGACCCTCGAACACTTTAGCCGAGAGGGCCTTCGTAAACGGATCAGCAATGTTATGCTCAGAAGCGATCTTGGTCACGACCACATCTCCTCTTTGCACAATCTCTCGAATTAGATGGTACTTCCTCTCTATGTGTTTACCTCTTTTGTGGCTGCGAGGTTCCTTTGAATTGCCTACTGCCCCACTGTTGTCACAGTATAACGTAATGGGCAAGTTCATATTTGGAACAACTTCCAAATCTGTCAAGAACATCCTTAGCCAAACAGCTTCCTTAGCTGCTTCACAAGCAGCTACATACTCAGCCTCCATCGTGGAGTCTGCTATACATCCCTGCTTTATGCTCCTCCAAACTACAGCTCCCCCGTTAAGGGTGAAAACTGACCCTGACGTAGATTTCCTAGAATCCTTGTCAGTTTGGAAGTCAGAGTCGGTGTAACCCGTGAGAACTAACTCCTTAGCCCCAAACACCAACATGTAATCTCTCGTTCTCCTAAGATACTTGAGGATTCCTTTAACGGCGGTCCAATGGTCTAACCCTGGATTTGACTGATATCTGCTGACAATCCCTACAGCATAACAAATGTCAGGCCTCGTGCATATCATGGCATACATTAAGCTACCCACGGCAGAGGCGTAGGGAATCCGTCTCATATCCTCAACCTCTTGAGGTGTCTTAGGAGACTGTTCCTTAGACAAGTGAACCCCATGCCTGAAAGGCAACAAGCCCTTCTTGGAGTTCTGCATCGAATATCGGGCCAACATCTTGTCGATATACGTTGCCTGAGACAGAGCTAGCGATTTGTTCTTTCTATCCCGAATAATCTGGATCCCAAGAACATACTGGGCCTCACCCAAATCTTTCATTTGGAATTGAGCTGCTAGCCATTCTTTTATGTCAGACAGATACCCTACATCATTCCCAATGAGTAGGATGTCGTCTACATAAAGTACGAGGAAAGCTACTTTATTCTTGTTGATCTTCTTGTATACACAAGGCTCATCAACATTCTGGTCAAAACCAAAAGATTTGATCGCAGTATCAAATCTAATATTCCAAGATCTAGAAGCCTGTTTCAACCCATAAATGGATCGATTCAGTTTGCAAACCTTTTGCTCATGACCTTGGGATATGAACCCCTCGGGTTGAGACATAAAAATACTCTCGTCAAGATTGCCATTCAGAAAAGCCGTCTTGACATCCATTTGCCAAATTTCATAATCATAAAATGTGGCAATGGATAAGAGGATTCTTATGGACTTTAGCATAGCAACGGGAGAAAAAGTTTCTTCATAGTCCACTCCTTCTCGTTGGGTATAACTCTTTGCTACAAGTCTTGCTTTGAAAGTCTGTACTTTCCCAGCCGCATCTCTTTTTCTCTTATAGATCCATTTACACCCAATGGGTTTGACCCCTTCAGGTAGATCTACAAGTTCCCAAACTTGATTGAAGTACATGGACTCCATCTCTAGGTCCATGGCTTTGGCCCACTCGTCCTTATCTATATCATTCATTGCCTGACGATAAGACAATGGATCTTCTACGCCGTCATCAAGTATGACTACTTGTGTTTCTGTTAAACCCAAGTAGCGGATAGGTTGTATCACAACCCTCCCACTGCGTCGAAGCTCTCCCACTACGTGAGGAGGACTAGATTGACGAGAAGAACTGCATTCTCCAACAACTCTTGTTGAAGGACCAGGTTCATCAACAACCCTTGTTGATCCTTCTGTAGCTTCTCCTAATACTAACTTACTTCGTGGTCGATGATCTCGTATGTGGTCTTCCTCCAAGAAAGTTGCATTTGTCGATACAAATACTTTATTATCTTGAGGGTCATAGAAAAGACCACCTCTCGTTTCTTTCGGGTACCCAACAAATTGGCATATTCTCGTACGTGATTCCAATTTCTTAGGATTTGTCACTAACACATGTGCAGGACAACCCCAGATTCGAAAGTAACGCAAACTAGGTTTACGCCCTCTCCATAACTCAAAAGGAGTTTCAGAAACACTTTTTGAGGGAACACTGTTAAGAATATGTACTGCAGTCTCTACTGCATACCCCCAAAACGAGCTAGGCAACTGAGCATAGCTCATCATAGATCGAACCATGTCTAACAAGGTTCTGTTTCTCCTTTCTGATACACCATTTTGCTGAGGTGTACCAGGTGCTGAGAGTTGTGATTGGATTCCATGTTCTATCATATAGTCCTGGAATCGCTGATCTAAATACTCTCCACCTCGATCTGATCGAAGTGTCTTAATTGTTTTACCCAATAAGTTTTCTACCTCAGCCTTAAACTCCTTGAACTTTTCAAGAGCCTCAGACTTATGGCCCATTAGGTACAAGTAACCGTATCGTGAATAATCATCTATGAAAGAGATGAAGTATTCAAAACCACCTCGAGCCTTTACATTCATAGGACCACAAAGATCCGAATGTATTAGTTCAAGTGGTTCTTTGGCCCTGTAACCTTTTCCAGTAAAAGGCCTCTTGGTCATTTTACCCTCGAGACACGATTCACAGGGTGGTAAAGATGTATCTTCTATGTCACTTAGAAGCCCATTTTTAACCAAACGATCGATCCGATCGATGTTAATATGACCAAGACGAAGATGCCAAAGATACGTGTTGTTACTTAAATGAGAAACTTTTTGCCTTTTGTTTTGCGTTTCGGCCGTTTTAAACATTTCATGACTTAAAATGGCCTTAGCATCATTTGGTCTTAACACAAACAAATTATTCTCACGCTTAGCTGAACATATGTAGATTCCATTCTTTGAAATTAAAGCTTCATTAAGCAAGAAGGAAACAGTATAACATTGTTCTAACATAGCTGAAACAGAAATTAGGTTCCTTTTAATTCTAGGAACCAAGTACAAGTCCTCTAAAATTAAAAACCTATTTCTAAAGAATAATTTTGCAGCTCCCACTGCACGAGCTGAAACGACGTCTCCCGTTCCGACCTTGAGCGTCATTTCACCCTCTGCCAGCTGCTGGAAATTATTTCCCTGAAAAGAAGAACAAACATGATTAGTGGCTCCCGAATCCAGTATCCAGGCAAACTCATCATGTTCAACGAGACAAGTCTCTAACACAAGTAAATCAAATTTACCTTCTTTTTCTCTTCTCTTCTCAGCAAGGTAGCGGGGACAGTTGCGCTTCCAGTGACCATCTGCATTGCAGTGGAAGCATCTGCCTTTGTCGGCCACGACTTTGGCCTTCCCCTTCCCTTGCACAGCCTGTGCAGGAGCCTTCCCCTTGTCTCCTTTCCTCTTCTGGATCTGCTTCGATGAAGAAGCCTGGGGTACAGATTTAGTCCCTGAGGATGAACCCTTCAGGAACTTCTTCTTGGAATGGGCCACATTGGCCTCTCCTTTCACCACATTCTTTCCCTTGCTCTTTTGCAGGGACTCGTAAATCTGTAACTCCGAGAGGAGGGTAGTCAGGTTGAACTGAATCTTATTCATGCTCGCGTTCGTCCTGAAAGACAGATAGCTCGCCGGGAGCGAGTGAAGGATGAACGCAACCTGACTGCGCTCGCAAACAACCCCGCCATTTGCCTCAGCTATGTTGAACTGGTTAATCATGTCCAGGACATGTTCCCGAACAGATTGACCTTCCAGCATCTTGGCATTGAAGACGTTCTTCAAGGCGTCATGGTGGAGCTGGTAGGACGAAAGTCCAAACATCTCCTGTAGGGAATTCATAATTTCCCTGGCAGTTTCCACGTTCTCATAACGCTTGGCCAACACTTCAGACAAGCTGACCAAAATATAGACCTTGACCTTTTCATTGGCCTTGGTCCAGCGTTCGTAGGCGTCCTTAACTGCCTGAGAGGCAGTGCGAGGGGGAACGGGAGGACATTCCTCCGTTAAGACGAATCTTAAATCCTCAACCACGAGTATTGTATTGAGGTTTGATTTCCATTGTGGAAAATTCTCGCCGGTAAGTTGTTCATTTTTAAGCAGGGATATTATAGAGGAAGACATTGCTGAAAAACAAACAAGTGACCGTATTAGTTATCTTTGCCTTAACCCATCACACAAGCAATACAAACAATTGCATACATCCAATCAATTTTGCAAACAAACAATCAAAGAACCCTAATAAAACTATGATTGTGTTTCGCAACGATGCTTTAGAGGTTTAGAAGAACAGCCACCGAAGGGTGATCAGTTGTTCCTCCTCTAAAATGAGACTCTTCTCAGTCAATTTCTAATACCAGAATAACTCATATTCCATTAGATATTAACCACCGTTGTTCGGTCAAGGATTTGTTAACAAATTAACTCCTCCCCGTAAGTGTAACCCTCCCACTTTCAGATCCCAGAGGCACGCACCAACAGGCTACCATTAGGAAAGACAACTGTTGGTAATTAGCCTAAGTGATCCTATCCTGTTAAGGAGTTCACGGTGTTCCGAATCCTATGATCAGGCCCTCCGAAGGGGTGGTTGCGCCGAGACAACACGCAGGCGGATCATAGGAATCTCACGTTGTGACCTAGGGGTGGAGACCGAAGGATACGTTGACACGTGTCCCGCTCCCACTTACTATAGTCACTTTCCCCATTCACCTTGGTATTGACCCATGCAAACACTCTCCGAAGGGAGGCCGCGCTAAAACGACATAAAGCCGAGCATGGATCTCACGGTGTGAACGTCACGGGGACGTGGGAGCAAAACTCAATTTAAATTAAGTTTTGTAATTTTCCTCCCACTAAAGTAACTGATTATTAATTTAGGGTTTGATTAAACCTAGATAAATCCGGCTAAGTCATTTATCTAAGTCTAGTCCTATTATAACTATTATAATAAGACCTAATGTCTAGGTGTATTAAACCAATTTAATATAACCTAACGACATTATTCTAACATTAACCTAAGATTAATTCAACTCCGGTATTCCAGATCAGTTCCCAGGTAGGAGGTGTTCCGTTTACCGTCAACTTAAATACCTCCAATCCTTAGACAGAACTTCACTGGTAGAGTTCCCTTATAATCTTAGGAATGTTCGTCCTACTTAGTTCATTAAAACTATTTTAAAACTAAGTAAGATCTTCTAATCCTATTAGAAAATGATCTTAGGTCTAATTAATTTTAACCCATTAAAATTCAATTTTAACCTAAGATCCTATGTGAACATGCATATATTGATTATAGATTGACGGTTTCTAATCATAAAATTTTAAACTATTTCAAAATTTTATAATGATTAGCCCTATAATCATGCATACTATAGTTTTTAAAACAATTAACAATCATATTCAAGTTAATGTAATTTTAAACTATAGTACTATGCATTGCATGATAATTAATATAACTCTTATATTAACCTATGGATGTATCATGCTCAATGCAATTTGATTTCCATTTTAAATAATAAACAACTTTATTATAGCCAATAATGGAAAATCAACTTAGCATGCTGCAAACAAATAATTTTTAATATAACTTTTATATTAAAAACTATGTAGTTGCATGCATCATGCTTTTCCATTTTCATGACTTTAATATAACTCTACTATATATTAAATAAATCATGAAAATCAAACCATGCATTTCAAACATATATTATAATCTAATTATAACATACATAAATGCATGAGCATGCTTTATATCCTAAGGTGGGATTAAATTTAAATGACATCCATAAAGCATTTAAATAGCGAATAAACCGATTTAATTGGCCCCTAGGATAGATTAAAGCAGAATTACACTAATAAAGCAATAAATCTATCCTATTACAAAATTCTGCAGCTCCAAATCCGGTCTACAAGCCTTGAACCGACCCGAACCACTTCGAACCGGACTTGAAAAACTCGAACCGCACCCAAAACGGGTCAAACCGGACCGAACCGGTCCCAGCTGACCCAAAACGCTCGAACCGAACCGGCCAAATTAGGGCACCACTCACGTTCTCGCGAAAATCCTGGCGCCGCACGAAATCGTGACAGCGTCGAGACGCTGTGAAGAAAGCGTCCCGACGCTAGCCCGATTTCAACCGTCTGGAGCGTGGAATCGCAACAGCGTCGAGACGCACAAGGCAAAGCGTCCCGACGCTGTTGCGTCTGGAGCTGATTTCTGGGCAGAAACGCGACTGTTCTTCACGATTTTCACCAATTTCTTTTGCGATCTTCATCGATTTTCAAGCCTAAACGTGACCCGGACTAATACAGACTCGATTTACACAATTTTGCCCAAAAACGCAGGGGCCTTACATGATCAAATCAAATAAAATTGTGGTAAATCTATGGCCAAATTAAATCAAAACAGTTTATCGCAAACCCACATTCATAATGCATAATTAATCCCACCATACAGCCATTCGCAAATCTCAAAAAACAACGTTTTAATTCGAAATGGCTCTGATACCAATTGTAGGGATAAAAGCCCTATGCGCAGCGGAAAACCTCAGAGACCTTTTCGAATAATAAAACGTCGATTGGGATACCAATACGACGGAAAAAATAATGAATTTACAACAAGAAATATATAGAAAATGACTGCTGTAAAACTGAGATAAAACATGCTTAAACATACAAGTTTTATAGATCTAATCTATAAAATTGGATCCTATTGATCCAAGTTCAAAAAGAACCTTACCCTTGAAGAAAACCTTGATTGTTTCGCCAAATTCTCTGAATTTCTCCCAAAAATACAGCAGCAAATCAACCTTGGTCTTGCTGGAAAATCACCACGAACACCACCACGAGGGTACACCGGTATTCTCTGATAGGATCTAGCGTTGGGTGCTGGTGGGAGCGAAAATTCTTAGGAAATTTTCTCTGGATCAATCGTCTGAATTCTCTGAGAGAGAATGCTCTGTGAGAGAGAGACCGATAGAGAGGGAGAGATTGGTGTGGGAGACGTGAGACTGAGCGAGAGATGTGCAACTGCACTGACCACGTCTTTTTAAAAAATATAATATCAGATAACTGACAAATAAGTTATCTGATATTTTAATTAATTATAATTTTAAAACATAATTTTAAATTACAATTAATTATATTTTAATTAATCTAAATTAATCAAAATAATATTAATTTAAATCCAATTTAAATTAATATCCCTCTTATCTTATAGTTTAATTAAATCAAATTTAATTAAACTAAATTAATTAATTAATTCGAAATTAATTAATAAAATAAAATTGAACATCACATATTCAATTACTATTTTCTCTCTCAAAACTATAGTATTAATATACATCCAATGCATATTAATTATAACCTATAGTTTTAATATGAACCACTTCATATTTTAGTATAATATTCAAACACCTTTGAATATTCAATCCATCCTTAGAATTTTACCTCAACGCCCTAAATGAGCTACCGGTGGGACCTAATGGACCTACAGATCAGAAGCTCCAACGATATGAGATTAGTTGGTTAAACTCATTAACCAAGTTAATCAATATTCGTTAACTGTGGTTCACTCCACTAAAGAACCACAGCTGCACTCTTCTCACTGCAGATATATTTCTGTGTCCACGGATATTGACCGTCAGCAGCAAGTTAGCCCTTCACGTGTGTTCGTACCCCAGCTAGGTCAAATTACCGTTTTACCCCTGGGCTACCTCTTGGTCCTTAAGTACCAGTGCTCCTCTAATGAACAACTTGTTTGTGGTCCAACCATCAAACAGAAAACCCTCTCGTGCCATAAAGAGGGTAGGGCCCTTTGTTCAAGACCCGGAGACACCACTTAAGGGAACACACCTCTACTTACCCTCATATCAGGAAGGAGTGAATTCTATCTTGTAAGACTACGTTCCCAGCTCCCCATTCGGTCTTGTCCCCAAAATGGTAGGCTTATTGAGTCGGCGAACTGGCCACTCTCACCCGTACAAATCAGAGGACAATCCCTCATGGACAGGAGTCCATAATCCACTCAGGATTAAGGCCAAGTTGCCTAGGTCATCCTAGTGAAATAGAAACCGAGCTAACCAACGGTGTTATAGTTAGTGGTTAACTATTTCGCGGTCCGATCTTTGTGCAAACTCATTGCACAGGATACCCCCACTCGCATGTCAACCACATGAACGTGTTGGATCACTACGTTTGTATCAATATACAAAGCGGGCCGTATCCATAGTGTCACCAGGATAAGGTACCCAGCCTTATCCCTATACTACAGACCCTTTAGGCTAAAACTTGAACATTGATCCCCGCATGTCCCTACATACTAGTTCAAGTCTCATTCTATTAGCCATGGATGTTTAGTTTATTGGATTAGGGTTAGCAAGACAAGATATAATACAAACATTGAATAATACATCACTTTATTAATGTTCGGTCAAATGTACATTTACTATCTACGAGTTTTAGGGCATAAAACCCAACATGTAGCATCTTCAGGTGGCGTGACTTCAGTGCCTCCCACGACTTCCCATAAGTCTTGGCCTTGGAGATATGACTCCATGCACGTGGACCATGTTTTGTAGTTCTGAGTGTTGAGCTTCTTGATTCCTCCAACAACTTGAAGATCTCCCATCATCTCGTAGTGATGAATGCACTCCACGAGTAAGTTGTGTCCCAGACAACAAGCTTCACAGTCCTAGATTTTACGCGATCTTCAAAAGCTCCACCACAACAAGCTATGCTTGCTTGGCTCTGATACCACTTGTTGAAGAAATTAGCACAAAAGGGGAGATACAAACACTTGGAAGAAAGAAACTTTTATTAGGAAAGTACAAAGATGGACACTCTTATGAAAGACTCTCTCACTTTCTCACACTCACTTGTGATGCTCTCTCCAACTTGTTTATTCCTCCAAGTTGTGATTCTTATGGGGGACACACTCCTATTTATAGGACTAAGATCCTTGGAGCCCAAGCAAATGGATTTTTCTAGGCTCTTCTTGGATCTAGAAATATCCTAGATATTTCTCTACTTATCCTTATCCTTATCCAAAAGAATTCTCTAGAATTCCTTGGAGCCTAACTAAAGGATAAGATAATTCTAGAGTTTCTTTTACATATCTATTTACAATATTCAAGATAAATCTAGAGAGGACCTAATTATATACATCCATGTAGATGGTTCAAGAATATTCTAGATATATAGTTAGTGTTGCTTTATTTAACAGGGGGTGGAAAACACTTGGGAGATTCATATTCCTTGTGACATGGTTTTGATATTTTACTTATTGAATATGTGGGATTAAGTTGAAAATGACTTTTCATGTATTTTTCTTTCTTTGGAAATGACTTTTTAGTCAAGTTGCTTTGACTGTGTGTGTGTGGGGGGGGGGGGGGGGCACTTAAAAAGAGTTATCATTCTGACATGGTTTTGATATTTTGTTTATACAACATGTCCAACTTTTACATGTATTTTGCTTCGTTGGGGGAGGGGTGGAAAACACTTAGGAAATTTATATTCCCTGTGACTTGTTCATAGGAGCGCATTGAACAAAGTGAGGTTGAGACAATAACTTCTCCAAATAATGTGGTTGGTGATGCCTTGAGTAAAGTTCTTGGCCCTGATCGTGGATATGTAAGAGGACTTGGATTTGGTGTGACTCGTTCAAAATTAGTTCTTTTGTCTCAACAAGATAATAGGTACACGATGCTTGAGAAAGAATATTTGAAGATGAAGGAGGAAATGATGGAAATGAGATCCATGATGTCATGTTTTGTAAAGAAACCGGTAAACTTTTTTTTTTTATTATTATTATTAAAGTTAGCTTAAGTTCATAATCTGTGTTTTCAGAGTACTTTAAGCAATGTTTCATCTCAAATTATTATAGGGCAAACAAAGTGAAGAACTTTCAAATGCCACTGCAAGCGTACCTAAGCCAACAAATATTCCTTCAACTTTTCTCATACCTTCTCCACCGGTAAACTTATTTTTGTAAAGTGATGAATAATGTTATTGATTTTTTTACTATCCAATTTTCATATCTTACAATGTTTTTTTTTTTTTTCTTATAAAGAGTATTAATAATAATACTCAAATTATTAAGTGCAAGTTATTAGATTGGCTTGGTTCGGGAGAGATAGTTGCAGAAGGACGATGGTCTTCTAATGATCCAACTGCTCTTGTTCATCATATTCCTCTTGGACCACATGCAGTTAGAGTATGGGTTGATGTATTAAAGAAACCCAATGCATATTTGTGGAGGCCTACATCAGAGATGACATGTATTGAAGAAGCTATGGGTAGTACAGTTGAATGGTCATCTGACAAAATGACTATTTGTATGTTATTTTCTAGGCCTATTTATTTATATTTAAGAAATAATCTCTTTATTTAGTTTAATTATATTTGTATTCATATATTTTGTTTTATATATTTATGTAGGTGAATGAAATGATACTTTTACACAAGCAAAATGATCAAAGATGGCATCTTCAACATTTTTTAAATTTTCTATTTTGTGAACTTATCAAAGGTGGCATCTTCAACATATTGTGAATTTTCTATTTTGTGAACTAACTTTGTTGGAAACTAGGATTAAGTGAACATTTTATCTTTTGTTGGTAACTAGATTCTATATTTTAGGAAGCTATTTGCTACTTTATTTTGTAATGTAAATAGATTGTGAAATTTCAATTATGAAAGGAAATCATAGTATTTAATGTGTTATGAATTTTATGTGTGTGGGTTTAGCTAGAAACAAGTGCTTAAAGTAAATTTTATTAAAATTGAACAAGTTCAAATAATACAATGAATTGTAATTTATTATTTATGTAAAGAAAATTAATGTTGAGAAAAAAGTTAATACTTTTTATAGCCATAAGTAAAAACTATAACAAAATTTACATAACGAAAATAAAATGCTATGAAAAAGTTATTATGAGATTTAATAAGTTTATTATAGCACACGATTGAAGCTACTGATACAATATAATAGCATTACTAAACGCTATTATATGTTAAAGATAGCGCAGAATTTTAGCTATATTAACATATTATAGCTTTAATAAGAAAACGCTATAAAATGTTTTCATAGCAGCGCATATAAGCTATAACTCCGTAATCTATTATAGCTATATAAAAACGCTATAAAAAGTCTTAGACTTTTAATAACATGGACTGTCAGGACCTTTGCAAAAAGGCTATAAAAGACCTTTTATAGCGTTTTTCGTTAGCTATCATATCCGTTATTTCCTGTAGTGTATTGAAGATATGATATACTGAAAAGATGTGGTTATTACAAATTTTACATATATAAACACACCAGCATTCCTCACCGCACATTTTTTTCATCGTCCGACATTAAAGAGCAGACACGTTTTCATCGTCCAACATTAAAGAGCAAGCGCGTTTTTTTCGTCCGACATTATAGGCCAAATTTGTTGTAGTATCATGACCACTATGGTAAAGGTTATTAGTCGACGACGAAGAAGACGGAGTATTCCTCGATTGCCAAATCAAACACAACTTGAAGAGTTTCACACTGACAAGTGGCTTGTGACGGTCCACGATGACCTTGATCATTAACACTAACAACACATTAAAAATAATTATTTAGTCATAATCACATAAAGAAGTTATTTGATAATAACTATGAATATTGAGACCATTTCAAAAAAAAAAAAATGCAGACTTGGTGAAGCCCCCCTTCCACTCTTGTCCCCTCCAACAACACGTTGACCCTTATTTTTCTTCACGTTACTATCCCAAAATCAACATCCCATTCAAAAAACCAAATCAAACCCACAATTTAGAGACTGAGGCATGTTGAATAGTAAAAGAATGCACGACCAAGATACACTCCAAGAAGCATATGCGATCAAGACAAATATCAAATTAAACGACGATCTTGGATAACCTCCAAACTTCCATTCTTACATGCTGTGAAAGTTTTGTTGCGCGCACACACATATCTCTACTATATTAAAAGGGGCTAAGAGGGGAGAATTTTTACATTCCCTTATTGCCCTTAAATGTTTTTATAATGACTATTTTGTCCTTCTACCCTAAGAGGGGAGAATCTTTTGTTTCCTCTTTTGCCCTTACTTTTAAAGTAAATTTATATTTTACCCTTTGTTGATGGGACACAACTCTTTGAGTGTAAGTTTCCATTGAGTCCAATAGATGTAATTGATGTCGACGAGATGTGACTGTTCATGTAAAGATGGTTACACATTGAATTGGTAAATCCATTCGTGTATAGGTGTGATTCATGTATAAAAAAAATATATATAATATATAATTGTCAAAATATCAAACTATATGAAAATTTGTCCAATAGATGCAATTGATGTCGATAGGTTGCGACTGTTCATATGGAGATGGTTACACATTGAATTGGTGCAATCATTCGTGTATAGGTGTTATCCCATGTAATATATATATATATATATATATATATATATATATATATATATATATATATATATATAATTGAGAAAATGTCAATTATATAAAAATTAATACATTTTAGGTAAAGAAACTTAGAAGTTTGAAAAATAAAAAAAAACGTGTATAGGTGTGATTCATGTATAAGAAAAATATATATAATATATAATTGTCAAAATATCAAACTATATGAAAATTTGTCCAATAGGTGCAATTGAAGACTGTTCATATGGAGATGGTTACACATTGAATTGGTGCAATCATTCGTGTATAGGTGTTATCCCATGTAATATATATATATATATATAATTGAGAAAATGTCAATTATATAAAAATTAATACATTTTAGGTAAAGAAACTTAGAAGTTTGAAAAATAAAAAAAAAACGTGTATAGGTGTGATTCATGTATAAGAAAAATATATATAATATATAATTGTCAAAATATCAAACTATATGAAAATTTGTCTAATAGGTGCAATTGATGTCAATAGGTTGCGACTGTTCATATGGAGATGGTTACACATTGAATTGGTGCAATCATTCGTGTATAGGTGTTATCCCATGTAATATATAATTGAGAAAATGTCAATTATATACAAATTAATACATTTTAGGTAAAGAAACTTAGAAGTTTGAAAAATAAAAAAAAAAACAAATAAAAATAATAACTACAATAGCCTAAAAAAAGTTATTATTAAAAAAACCTTATTAATTAATAAATGCATGCATAATTTTAAATATGAAATTAAAATTTTCAAATACCAAAATAATTGAACATACTTTCAGTTTTTCTAATTAAATAGTTTAATTTATTTTTCATTAATCATAAATAAAAGAACTTTTAATATTTATATTTAAATTTATGCAATTGGTTTTAGTGGAAAGTTTTTAATACTATTAATTACGGAAAAAAAAATACACTTTTGGTCCCTAAGGTTTGGGTTAAGTTACACTTTGGTCTATGAGTTTTCAAACTCAACAAAATTAACCCTGAGGTTTGGATTTCGTTACATTTTTTGTCACTCTGTCCAGTTTGATTTCGTTACACTTTTGGTCCCTCCGTCCAATTTTCTGTTAAACCCTAGCAAGTTTGGATTTCATTACACTTTTGGTCCCTCCGTCCAATTTTCTACTAAACCCTAGCAAGTTTGGATTTCGTTACACTTTTGATCCCTCCGTCCAATTTTTTGTTAAACCCCTAAGGTTTGGATTTCGTTACACTCTTGGTCCCTCCGTCCAATTTTCTATTAAACCCTAGCAAGTTTGGATTTCGTTACACTTTTGGTCCATCCGTCCAATTTTCTATTAAACTCTAACAGTTTGCTGACGTGGCATTATTACTTTAATAAAAAATCATTTTTTAATTTTTCTAAATAAAAATGTATTAAAATAATAAAAATATTATTATTTTTTTTTAATTCTTTCTCATTCTCTCTTATTCTTATTCTTCTTTTCTTCAACCTATTCATTATTCTTCTTCAGCAAATCGTCGACAACTTTTTTTTTTCTTTCTTCTTTCTTCTCTTTTCTTTTCTTTCTTTTTTTTTTTTATAAGAAAAGAGGGAAAATCGGGGAGGCCTCATCCCCCTCCCATTTCGGCTTCAGAATCAAGAAGGAGGGACATCCCCTTCCCATTTTTAGATCTGAAACAGGAGGGGGAGGAGGAGTTCCTCTTCCCATATTCCGGCACTCCTCCCCGATTCTCCCTCTTTTCTTAAAAAACTAGAAGAAATAAAAGAAAGGAGAAGAAGAGAAGAAGGAAAAGAGAAGAGGAGAGAAAAAATAATAGCATTCCATTTCGTCGTTTTCCTCCCCGTTTCGCCGTCGGCCGCCGGTAGCTGGCGATATGTGGTGGTGGTTGGAAGAAGATGAAGGGTTGGGTTGAGGAAGAAGGGGAGAAGTTAAAAATATTAATATATATATATATATATTATTTTAATATAATTTTATTTAAAAAAATCAGAAAATAATTTTTTCAATAAAAAAATACGTGTCATGTCAGCATTCCATGAGAGTTTAACAGAAAATTGGACGGAGGGACCAAAAGTGTAACGAAATCCAAACCTCAAGGTAATTTTGTTGAGTTTGAAAACTCAGGGACCAAAGGGTAACCTAACCAAAACCTCAGGGACCAAAAGTGTATTTTTCCCATTAATTATTTATGTAACAATATTAGCTACTTAAAATTTAGAGTAGATCTGTAATCTTTATTGTTTTGCTTATAACTTATATTATAAGTTTTTTATCTTAGAAAAGACAATTTAACATATTAAAAATTAATTATTTGTAGAATTTCATATTGTTTTATTTCTATTCTTGATATGATAATTATTAAATTTATTGTCAAAGTTTAAATTAAAAAAATATGTGCAACGTACGTGTGTGTTAATATGATGTCTATATACATACTATATAATAAGAAATCATTTATTTTTATGACTAACTTTCAAATTTTTATGGTAATTAAACTAAAAATTATATGGTATTTGTTTATTACATTACATATATTTTTTATTTTAGACATATTACATTACATATACTAAAAAAACTGCTATTTTCTCATTTTCAAAAAAAAAAAAAAACTGTTATTTTATTTTATTCTAATTTAAGACTATACGATTCCACGTGCATTGCACGTGTTACTTAACTAGTATATATAAAGGATTGATTTCCAGGAAAATGAAGGAGAGTAACATCAAAACATCTCCAACCATCTAAATATCAAACTCCGTACATTTAGAACCCCCTTGGTCTACCAAATACATTCAAATTCTAAATTACCAACCCTATTTCCTCTGAAACCATCCCGACTAAACAAATAAAATAATTCAAAACAACAGAAATCGTCTAAACAATGCATCTTTTTTAGAGAATTTGAAGATCCAAATTTTATGGAGATCCAAATAATTCCAAAATATCGTAATGCCAGCTTTACTAAACAACGGTTAAATTATTTAGCAAGTCAAAAACTTACCCTTAGTTCTGATAGGGTCTTTGTTCTAATTGATTTCCCAGTCTTTGGAGCTGCTCCGACAATATCATAAGATGCTAAAGGTAAATAACTTGGAGCAACAACTCTAATCAAAACTACATTTAATGAAGAGGTTCATGTTGGTACCCTTTCCATAAACACTTAAGGAAACACGAAAGACAAAATCAATCTGAACCCAATGATAACGTTGTTTTCTTAAGACAATTTTGTTCCTTCTATGGTGCTCAAGGTATCACGAACAATTGTCTCTCAAGATAGGACGGATTACCCACCTATGAATGTAGCACTCCAATCACAGGACTCTCGAGCACTGGTATTTAAGTAATCGTACAGAGAAAAGTAGGAGAAAGTTTTTGAAAGAAGAGTTTTTGTCTTTTTTTTTTCAAAACTCAAAATGAATCACATATGTATAGACTATTTGTGGCCATTCAAATAGTCACATCTTTTCGTGTAAGGGTTGTGTACGTCTGTTGATAAATGGACACATCCATTCACATAAGGTTGTATCATTTTCCAAAAGACACACCCTTTCACATAGGGTTGTGTCCTTTACAAAGGACATACCCTTTCACGTAAAGTTCTGATTCTTTATTTTATTAAAATAATTTTATTCATAAATCCAACAATTCAAACAAAGATATCATTTAGTTGCAACAACTCTTCCAAGGTAAGCCTTGATAAACAAAATTGTACGATGTCCCCATAAGTTAGCAAAAATGGTGAAAATATCAAAGGGAAAAAGGGCTATTCAACTGTCCTATTTGATACATGTTAGACCCCAATAACCAAGAGCCGAACAAAAAAGGAAGGATACTAAGGGTCCGTTTGGTAACGTTCTCGTTTCTTGTTTCCGTTTCTTCATTTTTAATAAAGAAAAATAGAATTTCATGACCCTAACACCTATACATTCAATAATAATAAACCTATATTCTTATTTATGTTTGGAAAAAATTGGAAACAAGAACAAAAAAGGAGAAACTAATTTTAGTTGTTCCTAAAAGTTCTATACAAGTTTTGGAAGTGTTTCTAAAAAATGAGAAACAAGAAACATACATAGTTATTAAATGCTTAGATTTCTTAATAAAATTAGAAACAAGAAACAAGAAACGAGAACGTTACCAAACGGGCCCGGGTTCACAATTCTAGCCAAGGAATCCGATTGTATTCACAATCCCATAGTTTCTAATTCCGAACCAGCGTCCCGAACGTCCACACTAGATGTGGGACTCCGATTTAAGGCCATGACATCCAAACACATTGAACGCTAGAGGGACAAAAACGCTTGCATAGATAATAGAAACCTCCTGCTCACAAAGTAGGCAATCATATAAACCTAGCTCGATTCAATACAAAACTCTAATCTAACTAAAGAAATTGAAAAAAATAGTGTGTTCAGCGGGGCTACAGTAGTGTGCAAATAGTCCAGCCATTCAAAACTCAAAATCGGGCAGGCTTTATATCATGGGATGCCAAATCAAACGGCACCATACCCCACTTCGCATGTAAGAAACACAATGACAATATTATTCCCAAAGAGTAATTTCAATGGCTGTTTGAAGAATCATTTGACTATCACCAGTCACCACAGCGTGATGGATTTGGACTTTCCTACCTCTCCTTACTTCTCCCTCTTTTTTGGCTTTCTTCTTGCTTCCTTAGCGCCTCTCCTTCGGTTTTTATCTCCCCAGATGATCCCATTCGCAGAATCGCAAACCACAACCATAGAAATCGCCTATTGGAAGCTTCTGGAGTTGAATTTCGTCTCTTTTCCCCCATTCTTCCTCCTCCGGCATGCCCTTTTCGAGAATTGTACATGCAAATCAGGTTAGGTTTCTACTAGGTTTTGTCATTTCATTTCCGATTATTTCTTCACCAGATCAACTGGGTGCAGCAAATGGCGAATAGGCGATTAGCCATATCTTCGTTTTGGGAATTTAAGGCAAATCAGTTGGGTTTTTTTAGGGGAACATTTTTTTATTTGGTGTCTCCTGTCTGTACGGATTCTGGAAATTGAGAAGTCGGAAGTTAATATATAGTTAAGACTGGTCTGTTCTGTTTGTTGGTTTTGATTTGAGAAAGAGCATCATCTTGATAGAGAGAAACAGGGCGGTTTCAGCATTAGTTGGCTGCTCTGAATTTGCTCAATTCACGGTATTTTCTGCTGGACTTAGAATCCTTTGTTTGGAATGAACTGTGTGCCTGTGTTGTAACTTTTAACGAGCATCATCTTGATATAGAGAAACAGGGCGGTTTCAGAACTTGCCCAATTCTTGGTATTACGCATTTGTGGTATAAATTTTGATAGATTGCATATGTTGACTGAAGTCTGTGGATCGAGCTTACTCCTTTCCCTGCCAGATGATGTGTTTTGTATCGTGTCGCGGTCCCTTGCTCCGAGGGACCTGTGTAATTTAAGCCTATGCTGTCGGAGTCTACATGCTTTAGTGGCATCCGAAAAGATCTGGTTTACACAATGTGAGATGGTTGGGATTTTGGCTGCCAAAGACCTTATGGATTGGCGAATGGGTATGGCGTCCTATAAGGCACTTTGCCGCTTTCTCAGCAGCGTTGAGCCGTTGATGGGAATATGGGTTCATCAGAATCCAGAGCTTGGCAATGTAGTCTATGTGATGCCTGGTTTTGTTTCGGTTGTTGGTTGTCGAATTATTCCTCAAGAACTTGGTCCATTAGGCATTGAAGATGGGCCAATTCTCTGGGCACCTGTTTTTGAAATCCTGGGTGATGCTGATGGCTCCACATTGTTTTTTCTTCATGGAAAGGAGAAGGGCATTGACTATTTTTATCCGGGTTTGGTGAAGGGTGTTGACAAGAGTTGCAATGTGCTCCTTCTTGAGGTCGAGACGAGACCACACAAGAACGGGTGTAGTAACTTGTTGCAAAGTAAGAGCTTTGTCAACAATTCAGATCAGGAAACTAGAAAGTTTTGTAGGTCTAACAGTGAAATTTCTAGATCCCAGAGGGTTTTTGGAGAGCCTGAGGCAAAAGTGCCATTTGGCTGGTTGGCTTTTTGTGATAGAAGAAAGTTGCTTGAAACCGTGATGAATCAAGTTCGTGTCAAGGTGTCCAGTCCAGTTACTGGACCACTATTTCCTAGGATGAGGGATGATGAAGTGAACTTTGAGGAAGATATGGCAGTATTATCAGAAAGGAGATCAGTACTTGTGCACTATCATAAAGTTGGTGGAAGTCAAATGTCTTGGAACGGTAGTTCTGAACTATTACTAGATCCTACTCAGTTGGAACTAAGTGAGTTTAGAAAGTCTCTTGATAATTCAAGTTGTCTTCACAAGTCGGTTGATGGGGACGATGATCAGATAAGATGTAGGAAGAAGAAAACTCTTGGCAGATATTTGAAGCAAAGCCTTAATCAAATACTGGAGAAGTCTGGCTTTATCAATGATAGCAAAGGAGTATCAAAGAATAGTTGTTCAAGTAGTGCGAATAAATATGTGCAACTTGAAGAGTTTCTTAAATCAGGTGATACAATTGGATTGGCATTGCATGCATCAACCATGAAGCTCTCTTCTTACCGGGGATGGCCTAATATGCATGACAGTCGGTTTGCACTGTATAAGTTGCCGATGCGAGTGCCAACTACTGAGCGAGAGTATGCTGGTTTATGGGACTTAGGAAAATAAAGCCAGAGACGAAAGCAAGAAAGAATTTCTCCAAGAGGAAATTGATTTACTCAGCGCACTTATTACACCAGGAGTGCAGAGAATATAAAGGAGAAGGATGGGATAACAGAAAGATTCCCAACCAATTATACACAGCCACATATAGACAAATAATAAAGAATACAAAAAATAGAATAAACCATCACAAGTAGTAAAACGACATCGTTCCTTAGCAAGGCAAGTCTCCCAGAACGACGTCGTATGCTTGTATCCTAACATCCCCCCTCAAACGAGAGGGGGATAAGATCACCCCGAGTTTGGATCGCATAGATACGAACATAGGTTCCGACAAAGGTTTTGTGAGACCATCAGCAAGCTGTTCAAAACTAGGCACATATCGAACGTCAATGGCTTTGTCCAAGACCTTATCTCTCACAAAGTGTACATCAAGCTCCAAATGTTTGCTCCGAGAGTGAAAGACAGGGTTCCGTGCTAGAGAGATTGCACTAGTGTTATCACACCACAGAATAGGAGTTGAAGCAGACGGTAGAGATAATTCAGTGAGGAAAGCTTGTACTCATAGAACTTCAGCCGTTGTTTGAGCAAGTGACCTATACTCAGATTCAGAACTTGATCTAGCAACCACACTCTGCTTTTTCGAGGACCAAGATACAAGAGTTACCAAGAAATATGTAGTGAGCTGCAATGGAGCGTCGATCATCAACGCAACAGGCCCAATCAGCAACAGTGAACGCTACCAACGACAAAGGAGAAGAGGACCGAGGAAGAAAAAGACCATACTCTAATGTCCCTTTAAGATAACGAAGAATCCGTTTGACACCATTCCAATGAGCCTCGGTAGGATGCTGTAAAAACTGACTCAACCTGTTAACAATATAGGAAATATCAGGCCGAGTGTGAGTGAGATATTGAAGTGCCCCAATAACACTTCTATAGAGAGTTGGATTTGCCATGGGAGCTCCATCGTACACAGAAAACTTCTTATTTGCAACTGCTGGAGTGGGACAAGGACGAAGGTGAGGCATTCCAATCCGAGACAATAGGTCCAATATATATTTGGACGGAAGAAGAAACATGCCATCAGTAGTTCTAAACACCTCAACGCCTAAATAGTAGCTAAGCAAGCCCAAGTCCTTGAGAGCAAATACATCATTGAGACGAAGGATAAAGCGATTGATGAACTCAGGGCAGTCACCAGTGATCAAAATATCGTCAACATATATAAGTATTATAACAATCATGCTGGAAGAGGAAAAGAAAAATACCGAACTATCAGCCTTTGAATTCGAGAATCCCCAGTCTAGTAGAGTAGAACGTAAGCGATCATACCACGCCCGAGGAGCCTGTTTCAAGCCATAAAGAGCTTTGTTTAGCTTGCATACATGAGATGGATAAGAAGAATTAACATAGCCATCCGGTTGCTTCATAAAGACGTCCTCTTCCAAACTCCCGTTCAAAAAGGCATTATTTACATCGAGTTGACGGACTGGCCATTCTTTTGAAACAGCCAAGGCAAGGATGATACGAATCGTGGGAGCTTTGACCACGGGACTAAAAGTTTCATGGAAATCAATGCCCGGAATTTGATGAAACCCTTTGGCAACCAAACGGGCTTTGCACCTTTCAAATGATCCATCAGAGTGCTTCTTGAGTTTGAACACCCATTTACAGCCAACAAGATTAATATTTGCAGGAGGTGGCACCAGAGTCCAGGTATTGTTTTGCTGAAGAGCCAACATCTCAGAATCCATTGCAGATTTCCAATGGGAAGATTGAAGGGCATCCTTTACTGATACGGGCTCAGATGTAGGAAGATCAGTGCAGACTGAAACATTAAAGGCACCCCAGTTTTTAGGCTTAAAAATGCCACTCTTGGCACGAGTTTGCATCGGATGATTTCCATGTTCAATAGGAGAAGGTTCCAACACAGAGGACGGAAGAACTGATACTGCAGGAAGTTCTGAAGGAGCAGACACCACATGATTATCCGAAGCTGAACTAGGCTGAGATATGTTCTGTGAAGAAACCGAGAGGGGCGAAGCCAGGGCATTTGACTGATCAGGCAGGGCATCCATGTTAGGAGATACTGCACGGACCACAGGAGACTGATCATTAACAGCTTGAGAGGTCACTACAGGAACAGAAGTGGATGACACAGGTGAACAAGAGCTTGAAACGTGAGGAAAAGGCAACCAGTGAACTACTGTATCAGTATATTGAGGAGAAGAGAAGGACTGAAGAAAGCCATCCTTAAAAGGAAACTCACTCTCATTAAATACATGACGAGAGAGATATATTCGACCATTGGAGCTCAAGCATTTTGGTGTAGGGATCTTGGATCTTTTGTTATTATCTTAACCGATTATGGTTAATTGTTTCTTTTAATCTGTTACTAGATTTTACCCTTGGTAAAACAGTTTTTGTAATCTTTTTCAGTTAGGTAGATTCTGTTATGGATTTAGGTAACTTCCAGCCTATATATTCTGCTGGTTTGTTTCTTTGAGCAAAAAAAAATCTCGAGGTATTTTCTTAAAGATTTGAGTACATCAAATTGGTATCAGAGCGCCCAAATCCAAGGTCGGTTCAAATTGGATTTTTACCTTATGGAAGCGGGAGCTTCTTCGACTTCACAACAGGCTTATGATCGACGCTTGCAGTCGGTCGAGGCATCCGCGGAAGAAATCAAGAAAGGATTAATTAATGTTCAACAAGCTGTGGGACAGATCTCTCAACAATTGAGTCTTCTAACTACCCATCAACAAGAATTTGGAGACAACAGGAATACAACCGACGTTGGAAATCATCAAGAAATTCAAGAAACGGTTGCGGTGGGTGCAAGAACTCGGGTAGAAGTAAGAGAAAATGTTGCTGCCCCCCCCCCCCCAAAGAAGACCAGCTCATCATGATTTGGGAAGGCTTCCCGAAGCCTTAATGCCTGGTTTTATGATGCAAGACTCTGAATCTTCAGGTGAGGATGAAAATTTTAATGTTGTCTTTCAAGGACAACAACCAAGAGTTCCAAGAAGAAATCAAGAAGGTGTGTATGATAATGAAAATTCAGAATTTCGTATGAAGGTGGATCTACCGACTTTTAATGGAAGAATGGATGTTGAGAAATTTTTAGATTGGGTGAAAAATGTGGAAAGTTTTTTTGAATATGCAAATACTCTCCCGAACACAAGAAAGTAAAATTGGTTGCTTTCAAACTCCAAAGTGGGGCTTCAGCTTGGTGGGACCAATTACAAACTAATCGTCGATACTATGGCAAGCAACCAATAAAGAATTGGCCTAAGATGCTACGGTTGATGAAAAAGCGATTTCTCCCTCTCAACTACCAACAAATTTTGTATGATCAATATCAACAGTGCAAACAAGGTATGCGTTCAATTCTTGACTACACGGAGGAGTTTCATCAACTAGGAGCCTGAAACAACTTACCAGAAACGAAACGGCAACAAATCTCGAGGTTTGTAAATGGCCTACGTGATGAAATCAAGGAAGTGGTAAATTTGCATCCTTTAGTTTATCTTGCTGATGCCATCACATTGGCCACCAAAATTGAAAACAATGAGGAAGCAAAACCATTCAAGACCTATCAGAGAAGAAATACATGGGAAAGACAGCAACAACAATCAAGAAAGATCTCGGGTGAAGCCAACAAAACATTTCTTCAAGGAGGATCTTCAACATCAGGATCACAAACAAAGAAGGAAGAAATTCCATTTAAAAACTCCTATCCCAATAAAGGTTTGGAAGGTCCTCTAGTTAAAAGAAATACTAACCCTTATAATCGGCCTACTCTTGGTAAATGTTTTAGGTGTGGTCAACAAGGACATCTTTCAAATGAGTGCCCTCAACGTCGAGCATTAGCAATTCGAGAGTTGAATGATGAGGACTTGGAGGATCAACAATCTGAAGAAGATATTGAGGAAGAAGTTGCTGAAGCCGATGATGGTGAACAATTATCATGTGTTCTTCAACGGGTTCTTTTAACTCCAAAAACAGAAGTTCATCCACAACGTCACACACTTTTTCGAACTAGATGCACTATTAATGGGAAGGTTTGTCAAGTAATAATAGATAGTGGGAGTAGTGAAAACATTGTGTCTAGGAAACTTATTACTGCCCTAAATCTTAAAACAGAACCCCACCCAAACCCCTACAAAGTTAGTTGGATAAAAAAAGGGGGTGAAACAACTGTTAGTGAGATTTGCACCATTCCTTTATCCATAGGAAGTTCCTACAAGGACCAAATTGTTTGTGATGTTCTTGAAATGGATGCTTGCCACATTCTTTTAGGTAGGCCTTGGCAATATGACAATCAAACAATTCATAAAGGTCGAAATAACACTTATGAATTCATATGGGTGGGTAAAAAAATTATACTTCTTCCTTTAGGAAAATCTGAGAACAAAAAACCATCAAAGGAATCATCCATTTCAAAAAACCAACTTTTTACTGTTTGCTCTAACAAGTCTTTTGTGCAGGACATTGAACATCCCATTCTTGCCATTGTTGTTAAGGGTAGCAACACTGAGAGTGAAGATAAAACATACAGTCCTGAAATTCAGAACTTGTTGACTGAATTTACCACCCTCACAGAGACTCCTACTTCTTTACCACCACTTAGAGATATTCAACACCAAATCGATCTTATTCCCGGCAGTACTTTGTCCCACCTCCCTCATTATCGCATGAGTCCAAAAGAGTACCAGATTCTACATGAACAAATTGAAGAATTATTACTCAAAGGTCATATCCAACCAAGCCTTAGTCCTTGTGCAGTACCCGCCCTCCTTGCTCCTAAGAAAGATGGCACTTGGAGATTATGTGTTGATAGTCGAGCTATCAACAAAATCACAATTAAGTATCGGTTTCCTATCCCTAGATTATCCGATCTTCTAGATCAATTGGGAGGGGCCTCTATTTTTTCCAAAATTGATTTGAGGAGCGACTACCATCAAATTCGCATTAAGCCGGGAGATGAATGGAAAACAGCATTCAAAACAAATGAAGGGCTATTCGAGTGGTTAGTCATGCCTTTTGGTCTAAGCAACGCACCAAGCACGTTTATGAGACTTATAAATCAGGTTTTACTTCCTTTCCTCAATAAATTTGTTGTAGTATACTTTGATGATATTTTAATTTTTAGTAAAACTCATACAGAAACATCTTAGTCATTTACATCAAATTTTCAGTATTCTAAAAGAACATGAACTTTTCATCAATTTGAAGAAATGTACTTTCATGTGTTCTGAAATTTATTTTTTGGGATTTCTAATTAGTAAAAAGGGAGTTGCTGTCGATCCTAGAAAAATTTATGCTATTATTGATTGGCCAATACCTTTGGGGGTTCGTGATATTCAGTGTTTTTTAGGGCTTGCTTCATTCTATAGAAAATTTATAAAAAATTTCAGCACACTTGCTGCCCCATTAACAGAATGTTTGAAAAAAGGTAAGTTCATTTGGGGTGATTTACAATCAGAAAGTTTTAACACATTAAAGAATCATTTAAGTTCTGCCCCTGTACTTTGTCTCCCTGATTTTTCTAAACCATTTGAAGTTTCTGTTGATGCTTCGGGTATTGAAATTGGAGGTGTCTTGTCTCAGGCTAACCATCCTATTGAATATTTTAGTGAAAAGTTAAGTGAAGCACGACAAAAATGGAGCACTTATGAACAAGAATTGTATTCTCTAGTTCGTGCTTTGCGTCAATGGGAGCATTATCTTCTTGGGAAAGAATTTATCTTGTTAACTGATCATTTTTCTCTAAAGTTCTTGAATTCCCAGAAATCAATAAGTCGAATGCATGCTCGTTGGCTTCAATTTCTCCAACGATTTGATTTTGTTATTAAACATACAGCTGGTCATTTAAACAAAGTAGCAGATGCCTTAAGCCGAAAAGGTACACTTCTAACTCTACTTCGTGGGGAGATTATTGCTTTTGACCAATTACCAGAAACTTATGAACATGATTTAGATTTCAAGGAAATTTGGTACAAATGCTCTAATCATATTCCTTGTAAAGATTTTCACATCGTTGATGGCTTCTTATTTAAAGGTGATACACTTTGCATCCCACATACATCACTTCGTGAATCTCTTATAAAGGAAATGCATGCTGGTGGGTTAGCTGGACATTTTGGTAGGGATAAAACTTATACTTTACTGTGTACTAAATTTTATTGGCCCCAACTAAAAAAAGACGTTATTAACTTTGTCAAACGTTGCTATATTTGTCAAACTTCTAAGGGTTCACAACAAAATACCGGTCTTTATTGTCCTTTACCTATTCCTAATTCTATTTGGGAAGACCTTTCAATGGATTTTATTTTAGGACTTCCACGAACTCAAAAGGGTTTTGATTCTGTCTTGGTTGTAGTTGATCGTTTTAGCAAAATGTCCCATTTTCTACCGTGTAAAAAAACTAACGATGCTCTCAATATTGCTAACCTATTTTTTCGTGAGATTGTTAGATTACATGGTGTTCCTAAGACTATTGTCTCTGATAGGGACGTTAAATTTATGAGTTATTTTTGGAAATCTTTATGGAGGCGTTTTGGAACGAGACTCCTTTATAGTACAACTAGCCATCCTCAAACTGATGGACAAACTGAGGTAACCAATCGAACACTCGGAAATTTGATTCGATGCTTAAGTGGAGACAAACCTCGCCAATGGGATCTCTCTCTAGCTCAAGCCGAGTTTGCCTTCAATCACATGAGAAATCGTTCTACAGGGAAGTCACCATTTGAAATTGTTTACACTCGACTTCCTCGATTAACTTTGGATTTATCTAACATTCCTTCTCCAATTGATATTAGTTCTGAGGCAGACTTGATGGTTGATCGGATTCAAGAACTTCACAATGAGGTGACTACACACTTGGAGGAAGCTAATGCTCGCTATAAGGAGGCTGCTGATGCCCATCGCCGAGCTCAAGAATTCAAGATTGGAGACTTAGTGATGGTCCATCTACGCAAATCTCGACTCCCTGTTGGTCTTCATTCTAAACTTACCAACAAGAAATTAGGCCCATTTGCTATTTTGGAAAGGATTGGAGCAAATGCTTATCGAGTGGACCTTCCATCTTCACTTCGAATCAGTCCAACGTTCAATGTTTCTGATATTTACCCTTTTCACGCTCCAGATGACTTCTTTTTGGCTCCCTAACTCGAGGACGAGTTCTTTTTTGGGAAGAAAGGAATTGGTGTAGGGATCTTGGATCTTTTGTTATTATCTTAACCGATTATGGTTAATTGTTTCTTTTAATCTGTTACTAGATTTTACCCTTGGTAAAACAGTTTTTGTAATCTTTTTCAGTTAGGTAGATTCTGTTATGGATTTAGGTAACTTCCAGCCTATATATTCTGCTGGTTTGTTTCTTTGAGCAAAAAAAAATCTCGAGGTATTTTCTTAAAGATTTGAGTACATCACATTTATAGCCCTTGTGATTGAAGCTATAGCCAAGAAAGACGCATTTAGAAATATGAAATTGGAATTTTTGTGACTGATAGGGACGAAGACATGGAAAACATGCACAACCAAAGGTCTTTAGGAAGGAGAAGTCAGGGGGTAAATTGAACGCTTTCTCCCAAGGAGAGATGTTCCCAAGGACTGAAGTTGGAAGCCTATTAATGATAAATACGACAGAAGAAAAGGCCTCCCACCAAAAACGTAGAGGCATGGAGGATTGAGCAAGCAAAGACAATCCCATTTCAACAATATGTCTATGCTTACGTTCAACCACTCCGTTTTGTTGGCTAGTATGAGGGCAAGAGTGACGAAACTCTATACCAAAATCTTTTAAAGAAGAGGTAAAAGATCGAAATTCCCCTCCCCAGTCAGTTTGCAGAATTTTAATGGTTGAATTAAATCGGTTTTCAACAAGGGCTTTATATTGATGAAAGGCAGAGAGTGCATCACTCTTTTGTTTTAAAGGGAAAATATGAGTCAAACAAGTATACCTATCCACAAAACTTATGTAATATCGATATTCCAAAGTTGCAACGATGGGTGAAGGCCCCCAAAGATCAGAATATACAAGTTCAAGGGATTGTTTTGAGCTAAAAGAGGATGAGAAGAAAGGTAACCGATGGGATTTCCCAAGTTGACATGCATCACAAAAAGGAACATTTTCATTTGATACGGACTTCAGATTACATGACTTAAGAACAACATCAACAACTCTCTCAGAAGCATGCCCAAGTCGGCGATGCCACAACAGTTTAGACTCAACTTTGGACTTAGACCTAGCAACAAAATACATAGCAGACTGACTGGAAGGACTGAAACAGCAAGAATTATTTGAGCTGGAAACATCAACATTAAAAGGGGTTGGACTGACAGTTGAACAAGGACTTTGAATTGAGGGGAGCTCAAGCTGATAGAGACCGTCTTTAAGTGTTCCGTGCAACATCACCTTCCTTGAAGCCTTGTCCTTCACAAAACAAAAATCCGAATGAAACTCAACATAGACATCATTGTCAGTAGTCAATCGAGCAATGCTAACTAAGTTTCTCTTGATTAGAGGCACATGGAGCATGTTATTCAACTTAATTAACTTATCACCACAAGGAACAAAACTACTGCCTGTATGCTCAATACTAAGCTTGGTTCCATTTCCAACAGTTAAGCATTTGTTACCAGAATATTTAGATTTAAGGATAAGATTACCACCATCTGCTGTTACATGGTTCGTTGCCTCATTGTCTGCTAACCACTTTGGATCATTTAAGATCTCAGGTGTTGCAATATATGCTGCTGTGTTCGTCTGAGCTGCTCCTTGAAACCCCTGGTTATTTGTGTTGTTGGTGGCATGAGGATTGTTAAAAGATTCTTCAAAACGCTGATAACAATATGGTGCAGAGTGCCCATATTTTCCACAAAGTTGGCAGGTTGGTTTGGAACCATTGTTGCTTTGAAAATTATTCCGCCCGCGTCCTCTGCCACGACCACTCGAAGAATTCCCACGATTATTTGAAAAATTCGATTGCTGATGTTGACTGCCCCCTTGGTTGTAAGAAGAATTTCCTCTTCCAGGATTAAAATTTCTTCCATAGTTGCCCTGATTTTGACGATTATACACAAGGTGTGCTGCTAGGTCAGGGAGCTCTGTGACATTTGCAGGAACTGTATATCGAGCCAAAGTTCCTTCAAAAGTGATCAAGATCGAAGACAACTCTTGGTAGGTGCTAATATCTTTGTCTTCAATGGTACAACCTATAGGTACATAGTCTGAGTCGAGACCTGCTAAGACATAGGAAGTTAAATCGCTAAGAGAAATAGGGTTACCAGCTAACTTCAAGTTTTCTGATGCTTGCTTCATTATTGCTAAGAATTCAACCATCTTCATCGAGCCTTTTTTGGTGTTTTGCAAAACACCTCGCAACGGATTGACTCTGGCCTTGCTGGTTGCACCATATACCTTTTCTAAGGCCTTCCAAACTTCCCGTGATGTCTTGAAGCTAACCACGTTTGCAGCAATTGCAGGCGACATAGAACCGAACAACCAACCTAACAAGGCTTGATCGACTGTTGTCCACTCTCCATAAGAGGGATTAGGTTCAAGGTTCTTACCGGATTCAGTAGTGACTTCAAGAAATTCCGATGGCTGAGCTTTCGTCCCCAATACAAAACCATCAACATTCTGACCACGGAGGATGGCAAGAACCATTCCTCTCCACAGTGAGTAATTGTTCTCATCAAGTTTAACAGTGAGAAAAGTTCTGTGCGGATTATCAAAAGAAGAGCTTACAATGTTTGCAGCAGAAGAAACAGGTGCTGAGATAGCTGCGGAAGCAGAGGAAGAAGAAACATTCTCATCTCCCATGGTGAATACCGTAGGCTAAGCTCTGATACCAACTTAGGAAAATAAAGCCAGAGACGAAAGCAAGAAAGAATTTCTCCAAGAGGAAATTGATTTACTCAGCGCACTTATTACACCAGGAGTGCAGAGAATATAAAGGAGAAGGATGGGATAACAGAAAGATTCCCAACCAATTATACACAGCCACATATAGACAAATAATAAAGAATACAACAAATAGAATAAACCATCATAAGTAGTAAAACGACATCGTTCCTCAGCAAGGCAAGTCTCCCAGAACGGCGTCGTATGCTTGTATCCTAACAATGGGGAGGGACATTTGGCTGGCCTCCAGGGAAGCCTTCAAAAGACAAACCTGGAAAAGCCCTTTTCTTCCTTTTGCTTTCATATGAGAAATCCCAAGGACAAGTATTTCTCATTTCAACAAAAATATTGGAAGGCACCCACTACGTTTTACATCCTAATGGTTCTGCAATGTTCAGAGTGAATATTAACGAACCTTCGGCAGATCCATTTCCTTGGGAGTCTGATGGGGATCTATTGCCTTTGAATGTTCAGCATACGTTTACAGGAGAGGGAATTGCCAATGGGTATGGCTTTAGATACCCTGGTTCGAAGCCTGGTTCTCTCTATGTATTTCAGAATGGTCAACTGGCCTTCATTTGGAAGGAGTCTAAATCTGTCCTGACCTTGCAGAGATTGAACTTACAAGAGCTTCTGAGAAAAGGTGAAAGAGTACCTCCTCTACCACCAACTGTCAACTTTTCCTATCTAACCAAGTCATACTCAAATGTCTTCACTGGCTTCCCGAACACTTCTACTAGTTTCTCCTTGCCAAGGTTTGCATTGTTATGGCTTCATTTAATTTTTCTTCATTCCTTCCATCTGCAACCCAGTTTATTTTATATTGTAACTGTATGTAGTTGATAGGAGCAAAAACTTGTTTCTCTGTTCACCATATTTTTGCTACAAGTTACTTGTCAAACTGGGAGTTGATAAAGTTGATTCAGCTGAAACCAAGTGGTGGGCTTTAGTTTGACAAATATGAAGGAAATTGAAGTTTGAGGTCAAACATGATTTAGTTTACGTTTTAGCCCTGCAGATGAAGAGTTTTACCTTGGACATGAATGGGAAAAATGTCAAGTTAATATTTTAGAATATACTTGATGCATACTTGCTAGCTAATGTCTTGTTATGTTATGACTCCAGTTTACATCTGATACTGATATTTCCTTTGAACTTGAGTACAATAGTTGTCTTATAGGTTCAACTATAGCAAATTCAGACGTGCTCGACCAAATTTTGTGTTGATTAAGCTCTGAATCTTTACTTAGGAGAGGCCATGGAGCATGTCTCTTATATATTCTGCTGTCCTAATAATGCATCATTGTTCATTGATTGAAACTCTTGCTTCATCGATTATATTTTGTTGTTAAACTAAAGCTTCTTGTTTGTCTTGCACAGAGAAACGCGTTCATAGGAAAACCATGGGGTAAAACATTTGTTGAAGAGATATTCTACAGGTATTATGGTTGAGGGTGCAAGCTCCATATTAGTTCCGTCGTGAGCGGTTTGTGATGGTTACAAGTTCAGAAGAATCCTTTAACTTAGGGGAGGTATTTTATTGTACTACTATGCCAATTTTACAGAACTTAGATTCTGAAATCTTTCTTATGGTATCTTATTTATGGTTGAAAAGTAGAAAAATAATGTGTATTCATATAAGGATGGTTATGTGAAAAAATTATAGAGAGAGTAATGTAAAACTTTTTAGAGAGAAATGTTATAGAGAGAGAGATTTTAGAGGGTAAATTTAAAGAAAAAATATAGAGGAAAAAGCTCGTGAAATATGTTAAAGAGAGAAAAGTTACCAGAGTTAAAGGAAATGTTATAGAAAATTGATGACCCGTTTAGAATACATTGGCTTTTGGTTCAAGTGTTTTTCAAGAATGCATTTTCTTTTAAACATTTTGTATAAAAAATGTTTAGAATTTAAGCACTCGTATGTTTGTGAGTTTGGTTAAATTTCCTTATAAGTGTTTTTACACAAGTTTCTATATACTTAAATCTCTTAAAAAATTTGCTTTTGAGTGTTTCTCTCAAAACGGTTTATTCCTCAATCTCATTTTTTAATAAGTCATTTTTAGTGGTTGTCATAGATTAGATTTTTTTTCAAAATTATATTTTTAAAAAATTAAACACTTAGAAAAGTTAAACCAAACATACCTTAAGTGAGAGAGTAAGAGACACAATAGAGATCCTTTTCTTGTTGCTCTCATGTTAAATTAAACACCAAGACCTTCATCTCCAGCCTATTTGAGATCCTTCCCCTATTGCTCCAATGTTGAATTAAGCATCGACACCTTCATCCCAGCCTCTTCACCTCACTTCTCAATAACTCGGGATCTCTCTCAACCCAATCGGTCGATTTCTTAGCAAGCATCGAATCATTCGCATCTCCCACATACTCAAAATACAGTTGCGCAACATCTTTTGCCACACAAGTCTACTTGCACATGGGGCAATTATACTTCTTCCTATTTAAACAATACTCAAACCACTGCTGCAAATAAAGAGCTCCAAGTACAAATCATGTTCCATCAAGCTTAATCTAAACACGAAATCAAGTTCTTAAGTTAAAAAGAGATCCAATCCAACAACATAACATTCTTAAAATTAGGAGAAATATTATACTAACTTTCCCTTGGCATACAATTGCTAACAAGGCAAATTGAGGAAAAGAAACTCACCAAAACAAAACTTTAATCATGCTGGTTTGGTTCTAATTTGGTTCGAATTCGAGAGTTGGAGCTCCAATCTCAATGGGTACCTTAAAATTGGAAACAAATGTCAATGGGCATTTGATTAAACACACAATTGACTAAAAAAATGTTTTGGATCTCACTTACCCACAACAAATTGTCTAACAACCACCGATAATCAAATACTCACTATATGAATCATCAGAAAATCAAATACCCACTACTTTCTGAATAAGATTCGCACGAGTTTGAGCACCCACGACCTCCACAGCCTCTGCATGACACTTACACGAGCCAAAGGTTGCTGGATTACTGGAAACGTGAGGACGAACCCACGTCACCTATCTGTTTGCATGTAGAACCGCTAACGAGCCATTGTCGTTCAAGTTAGTGCGTGCGTCAGCGATGATCAAAGGAAAAGAGTTGTGGGAGAGGAAAAGAGTGTCGGGAGAGAGAGGGAGAGATCGAAACGGGAGAGATAACTCATCGAGAGAGGACGACAACGTTGGCGTTTCTCGCGGCGTGTGTGGGTGGCTAAGGCACGACAACAGTTGGACGCGATCTGCGACAGCAACGTGGTGCTAGTGCAACGAATCTGGGAGAAGATGAGAGAGAGATTGAGAGAAAAAGGAGAGAGAAAAAAGGATCTGAGGGTTTTTCGTTGCGAGCATATTTTTTTATTTTTCTAATTTTCCCTTTTTTCTTTTTCTTTTATAGCTTTTTATATAAAAAGCTATCCTAAGATGCTATTAAAATTAATTTTTGTTGTAGTGAAAGTGTGAAAGTTAGGTGTTAGAAAGATAGTCCTCCATGGGCTTCTATCATCCTCGGTCAAGAGATGCCACCTATGGTTGTTTTTTTATTTTTCTTAATTTTTATCTCGTCTGCATTTCTCAAAAAAAAAAAAAAAAAACAGTCATTGAATTTTGAAATTTGTAACAATTTAGTCCTTGTCGTGAAAATTATTATTAAGATTTAATGGAATTTCTCACATACAGTGACTAATAACTTGATCATGTGTGTTTATAAATTACAAAGATTAAATAGTTACATAATAAAAATGGACACTTGATTTCAAAGAAAATTTTTACGATACAAACTAAATCGCTAAAAATTTTAAGGGAAAATTCTTGTTTTAGTCCCCGAGTTTTCAACACTAGGTGCGTTTGGTCCCTGAGTTTTTAAAATAGACCTTTTTAGTCCCTGAGTTTGTAAAAATAGGTTTAAAAGGCCCCTATCACTAACAGAACCGTTAAATGCAAACAGAAAGCTGACTGTGCTTTCTAATTGATTACATGGCTTGATGACTATGCTAAAACGAATGCTGACTAGGCCTTAAAAAATTGGGTGAAAAAAATTGAAACCCTAAAATTGAAGTTTGCGAATTGAAGGATTCGGTTGATTGGCAAGGATTCCATCGACAAATCGAAACATAAAATCTACGTTGAAAAAACGAATAAAAGGTCTCAGACGAAGAAGAAGGTGAACGATACAAATGACCAACAAGGATTCCGACGAGGTTGCAACGTATATTCCATTGGCAACGATGAGGCTACGTTTCTGACCAAGACTGGCGAAATTGCAATTTGAATGGGGAGGCGTGAAGAAACGTTAAAGACCTGTTTCAAAGTTCATCCTTCTGGTTTCTTTGAACCTTAAATTTTGAGGCAAGTGTAAATAAATATGTTAGGATTTGTATTTACATAATATTTTTATACAAAATAGGAAGAAAACAGTTAAAATTAGACTCAAGAATGTGATCTTGGTAATATTGGCATTTAGTGTCTTCATCAGTTGAATGTTTGTGGTCCCCTATTCGCTAAATGTTTTGAAGTCTGGAAGTTGCAAAATGAAAATACCAGAGATAGAGAAACAGAGAGCAGAATGATTTAGCTGGTGAATTGATGATTATTCCCATTCAGAGGGCAATGTATAAATAGTACACAAACGGTTGGGAAAAATATTCTCACCTTATGAGAGAGCTCCATGTATACAAGAGGAAAGAAAGAGCAAAACAAAATTTTACAGATAAATGAGAAACGACACCGTTTATAGCTATACACAAAACAATACCGTTTAATGATTTGTCCTAACATCCCCCCTCAAACGAGAGGGTGATGCAATCACACCAAGTTTGGCCCTTAAATCGCAGAACCGAGCTTCAGACAGAGGCTTCGTTAAACCATTAGCTAATTGTTCTGAAGAAGGGACATAGAGCACATCAAGCTCTTTAGCAAGGATTTATCGCGAACAAAGTGAACGTCACATTCCACGTGCTTGCTATGGGAATGAAACACGGGATTAGCAGCAAGTGACAAAGCACTCATGTTATCGCACCAAATAATGGGTACGAAAGGAGAAATAAGCTTGATTTCGGTGAGGAGAGATTTAACCCAACTAATATCGGCTGTCGTATGAGCTAAAGCTCGATATTCGGACTCGGTACTATATCTAGCAACAACATGTTGCTTCTTAGAGCTCCAGGAAATCAGAGAATTGCCCAAGAAAAGACAATGAGCAGCTATGGACTTGCAGCCATCAACATTACATGCCCAGTCTGCATCACAATAAGCTACCAACGACAAACCAGTAGATTTAGAAAGAAACAAACCATAATGAACCGTGCCCTTAAGGTACCGAAGAACTCGTTTTGCTGCAATACAGTGAACTGAAGTGGGACTTTCAAGAAACTGACTGAGCTTGTTGACAATAAAGGAAAATGTCTGGCTGAGTGTGAGAAAGGTATTGTAAAGCTCCAATGACACTGCGATACATGGTAGGATTCACCATAGGGTCACCATCATGAAAAGACGTTTGCTTACCGGTAACAACAGGGGTTGAACATGAAGGGATAAAAACCCTATGCGCAGCGGAAAAACACAGAGACCTTTTCGAATAATAAAACGTCGATTGGGATACCAATACGACGGCAAAAATACATGAAATTACAGCAACAATAATGGATAAAAACTGCTGTAAAAACAGATACAAGCATGCAAAAATAATAGAATAATTCTAGATCTAATCTAGAATTGGGTCCTATTGACCCTAGTTCAAGAAGAACCTTACCTTTGAAGAAATCCTTGAACTTTTCGCCTAATTCTCTGAATTTTTCCCAAAAATGCAGCAGCAAATCACCTTTGTCTTGCTGGAAAATTGTATGTACACCACCACAAGGATACACCGGTATTCTCTGATAGGATTTTGCTTTTGGGTGCTGGTGGGAGCAAAAAATTCTCTGGATTTTTTTTTTCTGGATCAATTCTCTGAGAGATCTCTCTGGGAGAGAATGCAAAACTGAGAGAGAGCTATTGGGGAGGGAGTCAGGCGTGAGACCAGGGAGCCTTTTTTTTGCAACTCCCTGACCACGTCTTTTAAAATTAAAATATCAGATAACTGATAAATCAGTTATCTGATATTTTAATTAATTATAATTTTAAAACATAATTTTAAATTATAATTAATTATATTTTAATTAATCTAAATTAATTAAAATAACATTAATTTAAATCCAATTTAAATTAATATCCCTCTTGTATTATAGTTTAATTAAATCAAATTTAATTAAACCAAACTAATTAATTAATTCGAAATTAATTAATAAAATAAAATTGAACATCACATATTCAATTACTATTTTCTCTCTCAAAAACTATAGTATTAATATACATCCAATGCATATTAATTATAACCTATAGTTTTAATATGAACCACTTCATATTTTAGTATAATATTCAAACACCTTTGAATATTCAATCCATCCTTAGAATTTTACCTCAACGCCCTAAATGAGCTACCGGTGGGACCTAATGGACCTACAGATCAGAAGCTCCAACGATATGAGATTAGTTGGTTAAACTCATTAACCAAGTTAATCAATATTCGTTAACTGTGGTTCACTCCACTAAAGAACCACAGCTGTACTCTTCTCACTGCAGATATATTTCTGTGTCCACGGATATTGACCGTCAGCAGCAAGTTAGCCCTTCACGTGTGTTCGTACCCCAGCTAGGTCAAATTACCGTTTTACCCCTGGGCTACCTCTTGGTCCTTAAGTACCAGTGCTCCTCTAATGAACAACCTGTTTGTGGTCCAACCATCAAACAGAAAACCCTCTCGTGCCATAAAGAGGGTAGGGCCCTTTGTTCAAGACCCGGAGACACCACTTAAGGGAACACACCTCTACTTACCCTCATATCAGGAAGGAGTGAATTCCTTCTTGTAAGACTGCGTTCCCAGCTCCCCATTCGGTCTTGTCCCCAAAATGGTAGGCTTATTGAGTCGGCGAACTGGCCACTCTCACCCGTACAAATCAAAGGACAATCCCTCATGGACAGGAGTCCATAATCCACTCAGGATTAAGGCCAAGTTGCCTAGGTCATCCTAGTGAAATAGAAACCTAGCTAACCAACGGTGTTATAGTTAGTGGTTAACTATTTCGCGGTCCGGTCTTTGTGCAAACTCATTGCACAGGATACCCCCACTCGCATGTCAACCACATGAACGTGTTGGATCACTACGTTTGTATCAATATACAAAGCGGGCCGTATCCATAGTGTCACCAGGATAAGGTACCCAGCCTTATCCCTATACTACAGACCCTTTAGGCTAAAACTTGAACATTGATCCCCGCATGTCCCTACATACTAGTTCAAGTCTCATTCTATTAGCCATGGATGTTTAGTTTATTGGATTAGGGTTAGCAAGACAAGATATAATACAAACATTGAATAATACATCACTTTATTAATGTTCGGTCAAATGTACATTTACTATCTACGAGTTTTAGGGCATAAAACCCAACAAACTCCCACTTGAACTAAAACTCAAGTTACAGGGAAAGTATATACAAAATAATCCAAAGCTGGAAACGGTACATGTATATTTGTACATTACATAAAAGGTAAATATACAAAATACAATAAACTAGGGCATCCTTACACCCATTACACATCTCCCACTTGCCCTAGATTACGCTATATACATATCTCGCAGACCTAGACTGTCTAGATGACCCTCGAACACTTTAGCCGAGAGGGCCTTCGTAAACGGATCAGCAATGTTATGCTCAGAAGCGATCTTGGTCACGACCACATCTCCTCTTTGCACAATCTCTCGAATTAGATGGTACTTCCTCTCTATGTGTTTACCTCTTTTGTGGCTGCGAGGTTCCTTTGAATTGACTACTGCCCCACTGTTGTCACAGTATAACGTAATGGGCAAGTTCATATTTGGAACAACTTCCAAATCTGTCAAGAACTTCCTTAGCCAAACAGCTTCCTTAGCTGCTTCACAAGTAGCTACATACTCAGCCTCCATCGTGGAGTCTGCTATACATCACTGCTTTATGCTCCTCCAAACTACAGCTCCCCCGTTAAGGGTGAAAACTGACCCTGACGTAGATTTCCTAGAATCCTTGTCAGTTTGGAAGTCAGAGTCAGTGTAACCCGTGAGAACTAACTGCTTAGCCCCAAACACCAACATGTAATCTCTCGTTCTCCTAAGATACTTGAGGATTCCTTTAACGGCGGTCCAATGGTCCAACCCTGGATTTGACTGATATCTGCTGACAATCCCTACAGCATAACAAATGTCAGGCCTCGTGCATAGCATGACATACATTAAGCTACCCACGGCTGAGGCGTAGGGAATCCGTCTCATATCCTCAACCTCTTGAGGTGTCTTAGGAGACTGTTCCTTAGACAAGTGAACCCCATGCCTGAAAGGCAACAAGCCCTTCTTGGAGTTCTGCATCGAATATCGGGCCAACATCTTGTCGATATACGTTGCCTGACACAGAGCTAGCGATTTGTTCTTTCTATCCCGAATAATCTGGATCCCAAGAACATACTGGGCCTCACCCAAATCTTTCATTTGGAATTGAGCTGCTAGCCATTCTTTTACGTCAGATAGATACCCTACATCATTCCCAATGAGTAGGATGTCATCTACATAGAGTACGAGGAAAGCTACTTTATTCTTGTTGATCTTCTTGTATACACAAGGCTCATCAACATTCTGGTCAAAACCAAAAGATTTGATCGCAGTATCAAATCTAATATTCCAAGATCTAGAAGCCTGTTTCAACCCATAAATGGATCGATTCAGTTTGCAAACCTTTTGCTCATGACCTTGGGATATGAACCCCTCGGGTTGAGACATAAAAATACTCTCGTCAAGATTGCCATTCAGAAAAGCTGTCTTGACATCCATTTGCCAAATTTCATAATCATAAAATGTGGCAATGGATAAAAGGATTCTTATGGACTTTAGCATAGCAACTGGAGAAAAAGTTTCTTCATAGTCCACTCCTTCTCGTTGGGTATAACCCTTTGCTACAAGTCTTGCTTTGAAAGTCTGTACTTTCCCAGCAGCATCTCTTTTTCTCTTATAGATCCATTTACACCCAATGGGTTTGACCCCTTCAGGTAGATCTACAAGTTCCCAAACTTGATTGAAGTACATCGACTCCATCTCAAGGTCCATGGCTTTGGCCCACTCGTCCTTATCTCCATCATTCATTGCCTGACGATAAGACAATGGATCTTCTAGGCCGTCATCAGGTATGACTACTTGTGTTTCTGTTAAACCCAAGTAGCGGTTAGGTTGTATCACAACCCTCCCACTGCGTCGAAGCTCTCCCACTACGTGAGGAGGACTAGATTGACGAGAAGAACTGCATTCTCCAACAACTCTTGTTGAAGGACCAGGTTCATCAACAACCCTTGTTGATCCTTCTGTAGCTTCTCCTAATACTAACTTACTTCGTGGTTGATGATTTCGTATGTGGTCTTCCTCCAAGAAAGTTGCATTTGTCGATACAAATACTTTATTATCTTGAGGGTCATAGAAAAGACCACCTCTCGTTTCTTTCGGGTACCCAACAAATTGGCATAATCTCGTACGTGGTTCCAATTTCTTAGGATTTGTCACTAGCACATGTGCAGGACAACCCCAGATACGGAAGTAACACAAACTAGGTTTACGTCCCTTCCATAGCTCAAAAGGAGTTTCAGAAACACTTTTTGAGGGAACATTGTTAAGAATATGTACTGCAGTCGCTACTGCATACCCCCAGAATGAGCTAGGCAATTGAGCATAGCTCATCATAGATCGAACCATGTCTAACAAGGTTCTGTTTCTCCTTTCTGATACACCATTTTGCTGAGGTGTACCAGGTGCTGAGAGTTGTGATTGGATTCCATGTTCTATCATATAGTCCTGGAATCGCTGATCCAAATACTCTCCACCTCGATCTGATCGAAGTGTCTTAATGGTTTTACCTAACAGGTTTTCTACCTCAGCCTTAAACTCTTTGAATTTTTCAAGAGCTTCAGACTTATGGTCCATCAGGTATAAGTAACCGTATCGAGAATAATCATCTATGAAAGAGATGAAATATTCATAACCACCTCGAGCCTTTACATTCATTGGACCACAAAGATCCGAATGTATTAGTTCAAGTGGTTCTTTGGCTCTATAACCTTTTCCAGTAAAAGGCCTCTTGGTCATTTTACCCTCGAGACACGATTCACAGGGTGGTAAAGATGTATCTTCTATGTCACTTAGAAGCCCATTTTTAACCAAACGATCGATCCGATCGATGTTAATATGACCAAGACGAAGATGCCAAAGATACGTGTTGTTACTTAAATGAGAAACTTTTTGCCTTTTGTTTTGCGTTTCAGCCGTTTTAAACATTTCATGACTTAAAATGGCCTTTGCATCATTTGGTCTTAACACAAATAAATTATTCTCACGCTTAGCTGAACAAATGTAAACTCCATTCTTTAAAATTAAAGCTTCGTTAAGCAAGAATGAAACAGTATAACATTGTTCTAATAAAGCTGAAACAGAAATTAGGTTCCTTTTAATTCTAGGAACCAAATACAAGTCCTCTAAAATTAAAAACCTATTTCTAAAGAATAATTTTGCAGCTCCCACTGCACGAGCTGAAACGACGTCTCCCGTTCCGACTTTGAGCGTCATTTCACCCTCTGCCAGCTGCTGGAAATTATTTCCCTGAAAAGAAGAACAAACATGATTAGTGGCTCCCGAATCCAGTATCCAGGCAAACTCATCATGTTCAACGAGACAAGTCTCTAACACAAGTAAATCGAATTTACCTTCTTTTTCTCTTCTCTTCTCAGCAAGGTAGCGGGGACAGTTGCGCTTCCAGTGACCATCTGCATTGCAGTGGAAGCATCTACCTTTATCGGCCACGACCTTGGCCTTCCCCTTCCCTTGCACAGCCTGTGCAGGAGCCTTCCCCTTGTCTCCCTTCCTCTTCTGGATCTGCTTCGATGAAGAAGCCTGGGGTACAGATTTAGTCCCTGAGGATGAACCCTTCAGGAACTTTTTCTTGGAATGGGCCACATTGGCCTCTCCTTTCACCACATTCTTTCCCTTGCTCTTTTGCAGGGACTCGTAAATCTGTAACTCCGAGAGGAGGGTAGTCAGGTTGAACTGAATCTTATTCATGCTCGCGTTCATCCTGAAAGACAGATAGCTCGCCGGGAGCGAGTGAAGGATGAACGCAACCTGACTGCGCTCGTAGACAACCCCGCCATTTGCCTCAGCTATATTGAACTGGTTAATCATGTCCAGGACATGTTCCCGAACTGATTGACCTTCCAGCATCTTGGCATTGAAGACATTCTTCAAGGCGTCGTGGTGGAGCTGGTAGGACGGAAGTCCAAACATCTCCTGTAGGGAATTCATAATTTCCCTGGCAGTTGCCACGTTCTCATAACGCTTGGCCAACACTTCAGACAAGCGGACCAGAATATAGACCTTGACCTTTTCATTGGCCTTGGTCCAGCGTTCATAGGCGTCTTTAACTGCCTGAAAGGCAGTGCGAGGGGGAACGGGAGGACATTCCTCCGTTAAGACGAATCTTAAATCCTCAACCACGAGTATTGTATTGAGGTTTGATTTCCATTGTGGAAAATTCTCGCCGGTAAGTTGTTCATTTTTAAGGAGGGATATTATAGAGGAAGACATTGCTGAAAAAACAAACAAGTGACCGTATTAGTTATCTTTGCCTTAACCCATCACACAAGCAATACAAACAATTGCATACATCCAATCAATTTTGCAAACAAACAATCAAAGAACCCTAATAAAACTATGATTGTGTTTCGCAACGATGCTTTAGAGGTTTAGAAGAACAGCCACCGAAGGGTGATCAGTTGTTCCTCCTCTAAAATGAGACACTTCTCAGTCAATTTCTAATACCGGAATAACTCATATTCCATTAGATATTAACCACCGTTGTTCGGTCAAGGGTTTGTTAACAAATTAACTCCTCCCCGTAAGTGTAACCCTCCCACTTTCAGATCCCAGAGGCACGCACCAACAGGCTACCGTTAGGAAAGACAACTGTTGGTAATTAGCCTAAGTGATCCTATCCTTTTCAGGAGTTCACGGTGTTCCGAATCCTATGATCAGGCCCTCCGAAGGGGTGGTTGCTCCAGGGCAACACGCAGGCGGATCATAGGAATCTCACGTTGTGACCTAGGGGTGGAGACCGAAGGATACGTTGACACGCATCCCGCTCCCACTTACTATAATCACTTTCCCCATTCACCTTGGTATTGACCCATGCAAACACTCTCCGAAGGGAGGCCGCTCTACGACGACACGAAGCCGAGCATGGATCTCACGGTGTGAACGTCACGGGGACGTAGGAGCAAAACTCAATTTAAATTAAGTTTTGTAATTTTCCTCCCACTAAAGTAACTGATTATTAATTTTAGGGTTTGATTAAACCTAGATAAATCCGGCTAAGTCATTTATCTAAGTCTAGTCCTATTATAACTATTATAATAAGACCTAATGTCTAGGTGTATTAAACCAATTTAATTAACCTAGTGACATTATTCTAACATTAACCTGAGATTAATTCAACTCCGGTATTCCAGATCAGTTCCCAGGTAGGAGGTGTTCCGTTTACCGTCAACTTAAATACCTCCAATCCTTAGACAGAACCTCACTGGTAGAGTTCCCTTATAATCTTAGGAATGTTCGTCCTACTTAGTTCATTAAAATTATTTTAAAACTAAGTAAGATCTTCTAATCCTATTAGAAAATGATCTTAGGTCTAATTAATTTTAACCCATTAAAATTAATTTAATTTTAACCCATTAAAATTAATTTAATTTTAACCTAAGATCCTATGTGAACATGCATATCTTGATTATAGATTGACGGTTTCTAATCATAAAATTTTAAACTATTTCAAAATTTTATAATGATTAGCCCTATAATCATGCATACTATAGTTTTTAAAACAATTAACAATCATATTCAAGTTAATGAAATTTTAAACTATAGTACTATGCATTGCATGATAATTAATATAACCCTTATATTAATCTATGGATGTATCATGCTCAATGCAATTTGATTTCCATTTAAATAATAAACAACTTTATTATAGCCAATAATGGAAAATCAACTTAGCATGCTGCAAACAAATAATTTTTAATATAACTCTTATATTAAAACTATGTAATTGCATGCATCATACTATTCCATTTTCATGAATTTAATATAACTCTACTATATATTAAACAATTCATGAAAATCAAACCATGCATTTCAAACATATATTATAATCTAATTATAACATTCATAAATGCATGAGCATGCTTTATATCCTAAGGTGGGATTAAATTTAAATGACATCCATAAAGCATTTAAATAGCGAATAAACCGATTTAATTGGCCCCTAGGATAGATTAAAGCAAAATTACATTAATAAAGCAATAAATCTATCCTATTACAAAAATCTGCAGCTCCAAATCCGGTCTACTAGCCTTGAACCGACCCGAACCACTTCGAACCGGACTTGAAAAACTCGAACCGCACCCAAAACGGGTCAAACCAGACCGAACCGGTCCCAACTGACCCAAAACGCTCGAACCGAACCGGCCTAATTAGGGCACCATCACGTTCTCGCGAAAATCCTGGCGCCGCACGAAATCGTGACAGCGTCGAGACGCTGCGAAGAAAGCGTCCCGACGCTGGCGCGATTTCAACCGTCTGGAGCGTGGAATCGCGACAGCGTCGAGACGCACAATGCCTAGCGTTCCGACGCTGTTGCGTCTGGAGCTGTTTCCTGGGCAGAACAGCGGCTGTTCTTCATGAAATTCACCAATTTCTTCTGCGATCTTCATCGATTTTCAAGCCTAAACATGACCCGGACTTATACAGACTCGATTTACACAATTTTGCCCAAAAACGCAGGGGCCTTACACGATCAAATCAAGTAAAAATGCGGTAAATCTATGGCCAAATTAAATCTAAACAGTTTATCGCAAACCCACATTCATAATGCATAATTAATCCCACCATACAGCCATTCGCAAATCTCAAAAACAACGTTTTAATTCGAAATGGCTCTGATACCAATTGAAGGGATAAAAACCCTATGCGCAGCGGAAAAACACAGAGACCTTTTCGAATAATAAAACGTCGATTGGGATACCAATACGACGGCAAAAATACATGAAATTACAGCAACAATAATGGATAAAAACTGCTGTAAAAACAGATACAAGCATGCAAAAATAATAGAATAATTCTAGATCTAATCTAGAATTGGGTCCTATTGACCCTAGTTCAAGAAGAACCTTACCTTTGAAGAAATCCTTGAACTTTTCGCCTAATTCTCTGAATTTTTCCCAAAAATGCAGCAGCAAATCACCTTTGTCTTGCTGGAAAATTGTATGAACACCACCACAAGGATACACCGGTATTCTCTGATAGGATTTTGCTTTTGGGTGCTGGTGAGAGCAAAAAATTCTCTGGATTTTTTTTTTTCTGGATCAATTCTCTGAGAGATCTCTCTGGGAGAGAATGCAAAACTGAGAGAGAGCTATTGGGGAGGGAGTCAGGCGTGAGACCAGGGAGCCTTTTTTTTTGCAACTCCCTGACCACGTCTTTTAAAATTAAAATATCAGATAACTGATAAATCAGTTATCTGATATTTTAATTAATTATAATTTTAAAACATAATTTTAAATTATAATTAATTATATTTTAATTAATCTAAATTAATTAAAATAACATTAATTTAAATCCAATTTAAATTAATATCCCTCTTGTATTATAGTTTAATTAAATCAAATTTAATTAAACCAAACTAATTAATTAATTCGAAATTAATTAATAAAATAAAATTGAACATCACATATTCAATTACTATTTTCTCTCTCAAAAACTATAATATTAATATACATCCAATGCATATTAATTATAACCTATAGTTTTAATATGAACCACTTCATATTTTAGTATAATATTCAAACACCTTTGAATATTCAATCCATCCTTAGAATTTTACCTCAACGCCCTAAATGAGCTACCGGTGGGACCTAATGGACCTACAGATCAGAAGCTCCAACGATATGAGATTAGTTGGTTAAACTCATTAACCAAGTTAATCAATATTCGTTAACTGTGGTTCACTCCACTAAAGAACCACAGCTGTACTCTTCTCACTGCAGATATATTTCTGTGTCCACGGATATTGACCGTCAGCAGCAAGTTAGCCCTTCACGTGTGTTCGTACCCCAGCTAGGTCAAATTACCGTTTTACCCCTGGGCTACCTCTTGGTCCTTAAGTACCAGTGCTCCTCTAATGAACAACCTGTTTGTGGTCCAACCATCAAACAGAAAACCCTCTCGTGCCATAAAGAGGGTAGGGCCCTTTGTTCAAGACCCGGAGACACCACTTAAGGGAACACACCTCTACTTACCCTCATATCAGGAAGGAGTGAATTCCTTCTTGTAAGACTACGTTCCCAGCTCCCCATTCGGTCTTGTCCCCAAAATGGTAGGCTTATTGAGTCGGCGAACTGGCCACTCTCACCCGTACAAATCAAAGGACAATCCCTCATGGACAGGAGTCCATAATCCACTCAGGATTAAGGCCAAGTTGCCTAGGTCATCCTAGTGAAATAGAAACCTAGCTAACCAACGGTGTTATAGTTAGTGGTTAACTATTTCGCGGTCCGGTCTTTGTGCAAACTCATTGCACAAGATACCCCCACTCGCATGTCAACCACATGAACGTGTTGGATCACTACGTTTGTATCAATATACAAAGCGGGCCGTATCCATAGTGTCACCAGGATAAGGTACCCAGCCTTATCCCTATACTACAGACCCTTTAGGCTAAAACTTGAACATTGATCCCCGCATGTCCCTACATACTAGTTCAAGTCTCATTCTATTAGCCATGGATGTTTAGTTTATTGGATTAGGGTTAGCAAGACAAGATATAATACAAACATTGAATAATACATCACTTTATTAATGTTCGGTCAAATGTACATTTACTATCTACGAGTTTTAGGGCATAAAACCCAACAAAACATGGCTTCAAGTGAGACAGATCAAAACGGTCAAGAAGCTCCATGATATACTTGGATTGTGTTAAATACATACCATCAGAGGTCCTGTGAACTTCAACCCCTAAATAGTAATTCAAATCACCCATATCATTCAAGGCAAAAGTAGAGTTTAAACGACACACAAGAGAGTCAATGTAAGAAGCTGAGTTTCCAGTTATCAATATATCGTCGACATAGATGAGGATTAGAATAATAAGGCCATCACGGATATAAAAGAACAAGGAGCTGTTAACCTTCGAATTTATGAATCCCCAAAGTAACAAAGTACCTTTGATTTTGTCAAACCACGCCCTGGGCGCCTGCTTAAGACCATGGGCTTTGTTGAGTTTGCAAACATAGGATGGGAGAGAGGAATCAACATACCCGTCAGGTTGCTGCATATATACATCCTCGGTTAAAATACCATTTAGAAACGTGTTGTTAACATCTAGTTGGCGAACACCCCAATTCTTGGCGGTGGCAAGGGCAAGAACAATCTGAATAGTTGGTGCTTTGACAACTGGGCTAAAGGTTTCATGAAAATCCACACCCGGCAGTTGATGGAATCCCTTCGCAATTAAGCGAGCCTTGAACCTTTGAAAACTCCCATCAGCATTAGTTTTAACCATGAATACCCATTTGTTTCCAACTAAATTCACATTCGGAGGGGCAGGCATAAGGGACCATGTATCATTGTTTTCCTAAGCAGCCATTTCACTGTCCATAGCTTGTTTCCAAGGGGCAGACTGTAGAGCCTCCTTCACATTACGCGGTTCAACATCCTGAGGCAGGCCAGCAGTAACAGCAGCTAAATAAGACCATTGTTTTGGTTTAAAAATACCATCTTTGGCCCGTGTCTGCATAGGATGAGATGATAGCCGATTGTCCATAATAGGAGGCTGAGTAACAGAGGTCCCAACTGTCTCAAAAGCACCATTATCTGGGAGCATAGCTGGAGCAACACCAGAAGAAGAAGGAATATCATCCGAAGAGGAACTCAGAGGAAAGGATAGTGTTGAACAGAACCCAGGAGATGGCTGTGGTGGGGCTTGGACAGTAGGTGGAGAGACAGATGATGTAGGTAGTGGACTTGAATTATCGGTTGGAAAAGGAATACAGGTAACGACAGTGTCATAGGCTTGAGATGTGGGTGTAGGTGTGGATGAGGAAAGAAAGGAAGTCTTAAAGGGAAACTCAAACTCGTTGAAAACAACATGTCTCAAGATATATATTCGACCACTTGAGCTCAAATATCGATACCCTTTGTGACTCTCACTATAACCAAGAAACACACATTTAGTGGAATGAAATTGAAATTTGTGAGATTGGTAGGGACGTAGGCAAGGGAAGCAAGCTGAACCAAAGACTCTAAAGAAGGTATAATCAGGACTGGTTTTATATAAGGTCTACCAAGGGGAGGAGTTTCGAAGGACAGGAGTTGGGAGACAATTTATGATATAAACAGCAGAGGTAAATGCATCCCACCAGAATCGAAGGGGCATAGAGGCTTGAGCAAGGAGGGTGAGTCCCATTTCGACTATATGGCGATGTTTTCTCTCCACAATACCATGTTGTTGGCTAGTATGTGGACAAGGGTGTCAGAACTCAATGCCATGTTGTCTAAGGAAAGGAGTAAAGATACGAAACTCTCCTCCCCAATCACTTTGAAGTGTTTTGATTTTAAGGTCCATTTTGTTCTCAACAAGGGCTTTATACTGGACAAAGGCATTTAATGCTTCAGTTTTTGTTTTTAAAGGAAATATATGTGTAAAGCGGTTGTAATTGTCCACAAAGCTAATGTAGTATCGATAGCCGGTTGTGAAGGGTATAGGTGAAGGCCCCCAAAGGTCACAATGTATGAGTTCAAGTGGCTTTTGAGCACGACTTTGAGACAAAGAAAAGGGCAGGGCGTGAGACTTTCCATGTTGACAAGATTCACAAAAGGACATATTCTCATTCATAGATAAACTGAGATTACATGATCTTAAGGCAACATTCAAAAGTCTATCAGATGTGTGACCAAGACGTTGATGCCAAACACATTTAGGCACCTTACAGGACTTATATTTATTTTGACTCTTAAAGGCAGTAAAACAAGACTCAGACTTAATCGAAGAAGACACATAGTGTGCTTGATGGAGACTCTTATGATTGAAGGGAGGCTCTTTTGGATTGATGGCTTTCTTTTGAAGAGGAATTTTGAGCTGATAGAGACTGTTTTTAAGGGTTCCGTGCAACACCACCTTCCTTGATTCCTTTTCCTTCACAAGACAATAAGATGGATGAAATTCCACAAACACATTATTATCAGCCGTTAGTCTTGAAATACTCAGCAGATTATGTTTGATGTGAGGAACATGTAACATATTATTCAAGCAAATAGTTGAACCAACAAAACTATTGACTTTACTCCTACCAATATGTGATATATTTAACTTTGTTCCATCACCCACAGTATGAGAGTCATTACCATTATAATCCGCCTTCACATTCATGTTTGTAGCATCTTCAGTAATGTGGCTAGTAGCACCACTGTCTGCCAACCAATTTGGGTCACATACGATTTCAGGTGTTGCGATAAAAGTTGAATTTTCACCATTGTTTTTGTTGCTCGAGCCATGTGGATTGTTGAAATCCTCCTCAAAACGAAAATAACAAGCTGGGGCAGAATGTCCAAATTTACCGCATAACTGGCAGGTTGGTCGAGAGTTGTTACCTCTTTGATTTCCATACCTCCCTCGACCTCTTCCTCTATTACTATTGTTCTTGTTTCGTGGTCCATAGTTCGAAGATTGATAGCCTTGATTTCCACGATTCTGATTTCTTTGATTATTTTGCCCCTAGAATTGTTGTCCTCCAGAATAGTTCCCTTGCCGATTGTAGGCATAATTGGCTGTTTGATCAACATTCACATCAGTAGAAATAGGGCTAGGATTAAAGCGTGTCAACGTACCTTCAAACGTTATCAAAATCGAGTGTAGTTCCTGCCACGAGGAGATATCTTTCTCCTGAATAGTGCAGATAATGGGTATATATTCTGCATCGAGGCCGCCAAGAACATACGACACCAAATCAGAAAGGGAAACAGAAGCTCCAGCCAACTGAAGGTTTTCAGATGCTTGTTTCATCGTTGCCAAGTATTTCAACATTTTTGTTGAGCCCTTTTTGGTGTTATGTAAAATACCTCGAAGTTGGTTGATTCTTGCCTTGCTGGTCGCTTCATACATTTGTTCGAGCGCCTTCCATACCTCTCTTGAGGTTGTGAAATTAACAATATCGGCGGCCACGGCTGGAGTCATTGATCCGAAAAGCCATCCTGATAGGGCTTGGAAAATGTGGTCCACTCCTCAAACTTAGGATTTGGAGTGAGCTCCGATTTACCAGCTTCACTGCTCGACTCAAGAAACTCAGATGGTCAAGACTTCGTTCCAAGGACATACCCGTCTACCTTCTGTCCCCTGAGTATTACGAGCACCATTCCCCTCCATAGCAAGTAGTTTTTCTCATCTAGCTTTACCGTAAGGACTGTGCTGAGAGGGTGGCCGAAGTAAGAACTGATGATGTTCGAAGCAGGGGTTGTCACAGCAACGGAGGCAGCGGTGATTCTGCTCTCAGGTGTTTTGATTTCGTCAGTCATGGCGTTGGCCTGGTGGCTCTGATACCAAGTTGCAAAATGAAAATACCAGAGATAGAGAAACAGAGAACAGAATGATTTAGCTGGTGAATTGATGATTATTCCCATTCAAAGGGCAATGTATAAATAGTACACAAACGGTTGGAAAAATATTCCCACCTTATGAGAGAGCTCCACGTATACAAGAGGAAAGAAGGAGCAAAACAAAATTATACAGATAAATGAGAAACGACACCGTTTACAACCATACACAAAACGATACCGTTTAATGACTTGTCCTAACACTGGAGGATCAAAATGTTAATGGATGCACACAATTCCGAAACTCTGCAACACTATTGAAGGTTTTGGTTATATCTTTTGGGTTTTCATTGAGTTGTGGCTGACTTTTTATGAACTTCCCTCTAATCATCTGTGAAAAAAAAAAAGCTCAAAAAAAAGTTTTCATGTAAGCGTGAGAAAGAATTTAGTCAAAAGAAATCAATGTTATACTCACAATAAAGGAAACTAATGCATCAAGGAGATCAAACATTCTTTTAGGTAGAACCTGAAAATTACTACTACTAGGCACAATAGTGGGTTTAAGCAACCAACAATTGAACACGGATGAAAGTGAGAGTTCCAGTAGAAATGGAGATGAAGAAAACGAGGAAATTTAGAAAGTGGAATAATGATGAATGTGGATGTGAATTGTGAATCCAAAGTGGAACATTTTTGTGCTGATCATGAGGTCTTTGCTCTTGCTGCTGCCATGGAATTCTTGTAGCCACAAATTGTTGTTGTTACTGAAGAGATATCCATTCTTTTATTTTTGTTACTTTTCCCTTTGAGGATTATGAAATGAGTCTCTAGATGGAAGCTGGTATTGATGGTATCGATGCACTCTATACATGCGTTACATGTTCTTAGACCTTTTGTTTGCCCTTCAGGTTGAGCAGAATATTGACTTCGTGCAAAAAAAGAGGGATGAAGTCTCATTTTCACCCAAAGATCAGCAAGTTGTTGATTCATTTCTTCAGGTTTCCTCTCCTTTTGTTTTTCATCTTTAATTGTTTCAGTTTCTCACTTCTAGCAATTGACAAGTATCATTTGTATTATATGACGATTACAGCTAGAGAAATGCAACAACAACGTTCCGTTTATACAATATTACAAAAGCATATTGGACAAATCTGCATCCAGGAATCTGGCTCTAGATAAAAAGGTACTGTTTTTCCTTTCATGCTTTTGTACGAGTACTATATAGATGAGACAAGAAATAGTAAGTACTCGTGAGCAGTTGAGAGTGCTTAAAAAATTGCATTTGTTGCATCAACTGATAAAGTGGATGGATTTTCCTCAACATTATTTGGTTTTCTTAGTTATTATCTTGCTTACCAAAGTTGATCTTGTAGTTTCCTGGACCAACAAAAACAAAAAGAAAAGACAGCAGCTCGAAAACGACCAGATCAAATCGGTTGGCGCTAATGGGAAAGTACATTCAAAGAAGAGAAGAGCAAAAAAGAGGAAACCTTGAGGACGCATTTGCCGTTGTGTTTATTTTCTGATCTAAGGAACAGGTTCACCGTGGAACTGGAGAAACATGAAAATTTTGAAATTGAAATATTTATGTATCAATAATTGATTTTGAAAGCTTTGTCAGTAAACTCACTTGTCTAGTTGGAAGCTTTATCAGTAAACATGAAAAATTGAATATGATCCATATCAGTCTCAACCCTAAACTCAAGTGCTCCATTCATCTCCTCACCATTAGAATTATGTGGATTAATTAGGACATCGTCTGACCCATAAATTGACTCAACTTCTCCTTCAATCTCTACTTGCACATCCAATTCTAGAATAGGTGAAGTTGGTCTATCATCACTATCATTCGACTCTTCACCCCCTTCCAAATCCTCATTAGAGGTAGGATACCACTCAATCAATTCATTTGAAATGTGTTCATGCGACATCTACAATCATAAAAAATTCCAAATATTAACTTAGAAAAAGAAAACATTTAGTACAACTACATTTAGATCCATAATATCAAAAAATAAAGAAATAAGCTTGACTTTTGATGTAAAGAAAATTGAAAAATAAACAACTACATTTTTTTAAGGAAGAATCTATGCATCACACCAAGAAAAATATTAGAATTTTAAAACCCAAACATAAATAGAAACTAAATGTTCTCCTATGAACATTTACAACAATCAAGAAACAAACTGAAGCGGGTCTGAAGCCAAACATCACTATTTTAAAGTTGAAGTGTTTTTTACCATTATAGAAGTTATTTTTATTTTTATTTTTTTATTATTTTTATTTTTGTCATGCCTAAAGGGGTAAATGACAATTGAAATTAAGACGGGTGATAAACTTAAACCAGAGGAGATATTGATCAAGACATTGAACACAAACCTTGGATTTTCTTGATGACTTTGAGTAACTTCTTGATGCACTCTTCACAATGCAAAAAGACCTTCAATTCCACCACCTATGGCCAAAAAACCAAAGACCCATTAACACTTTGATATCAAATTCCAAGAATTTCTCTCGGAAAAAGTACTTACATTAGTCATTCTCTGCTCAAATTTTGATTCAAGTGCAAAAATCTGAAGAGTGTTAAGAAAATAAAAAGGCTTCTGGGCTTAAATGGGAAATGGATTGGGGAAGTTACCAGAAAAAGAAAGTGTTTTGCTCAAGATTCAACGGATGACAGACCGAAGCAAAGAATTTATGTTTATAGTGAAGGGAAAGTGGACTGGGAAATGCTAGTGTGTCTATTTATGTATAATCATTACCATACTATTTTATAGATTGGAAAGAAAATACAATATATATATTGATCAAGTTAAGAGGATTAGGTATCTTCTGTAAAATGAAGAATTCATAACAAATAGATCTAAGACCAAGCCTTTTTCAATGTTGCTCAACAAATTTTATTCTTCTTCTCAAGCCTAATGCTCTACAAATACACCAGACAATGAAAAATAAAAGCAAAATTTATGATCATTAATGACTATTATCGCCCCACTATTGTGCATAATAGTTGTAATTAGTAAGGTTTTGTACCATAAATCAATGTTTGATCTCATTGAGTTTTAATCTATCTTATTGAGTGTTCCATGGTATTTTTGATAAAGTTCAACTATTATTCTTAATGTATAAGAAATATATATCCATCAGAAAACTCAAGAAACAAATGAGGGAAAATATTTGCACTTGCCTCAGACAGAATTTAAGGTCCAAAGAAACCCAGAATGATGAACTCTGAAGCAGGTCTTTAATATTTGAGGCAACCAGATAAATGGCCAAATAAAAATAGCTGTTTTGAAAAAGGGCCATTCGAATTTCCAATTTGATAAATGGCCAAAAGCTATTTTTAGCAAACTCTTTTGGCAACAAAGTGGACAAAAATACCCCTATCCAAATCTCAATTCAGAAAATAAAATAAATCAAATACACGATTAATACATCTAGCAAATCAATAACAGAAATTCAAACTAAATGAAATATAAATCTGGCAACCTAAATTTAAAACGAGAGATTTGAATTAAAAAATAGAGAGAAAAAATAGGATGACTTAAATTTAAACACGGTAATTTCTGGTCATATCTAAGGATTTCCCTAACAAATAAGATAACAAATATCATCCAATTAGCACAAATCCTCCTATTTGTGCTAATTTTCGAAACTACCTTGTAATTTCTGGCCATATCTGAGGATTTCCCTAACAAATAAGATAACAAACATCAACCAATTAGCACAAATCGAGGGGAGAGTCGCAAGAAAATGATTGAATCAGTTAACTAGTGTCTATTTAAATTACTAAATTCACTTACACAAAAAACCCTATTTTCTTTTACAAACCCTCAATAACCTAACTTCAAAGTGTAATCACTAAACTTGCAAATGATTTCAATCTTGAACAACAAGAAGAAACCATTACTCACAAATGGTTACTAGAACAATAAAAAACATTCAAGTTTATAAAAAGAAAAATTATGCAAATACAGTATATTCAGTAAAAAATTATGCAAATACAGCGTATATAGTAAACTAACATATTAGACAACATGCAAATAATTTACTAGGGTAAAAATCAGTTCATTTAAAAAACGAGAAGAAATCATTACTCACTATTTCTCTCATTCTCATATTCTTTCAACCATTACAAAGAAATTCTTTAGAAACCTTCGATTTTCTTTTGGGCACTTTTCTCCATTATATTCTTCCTTCAAAAGCTTTCATTTGGAAATCATTGAAGACTTTGAAAAAGAATTAAAAAAAAATACTTTGTGTTGAAAAATAAGGTACAAGGAAGAAAATAATGATAGATAAATACAAAATACAATATTTAACATACCTATGATGTAGATCAATAACCCTTACAATGGTGATATGAACGACAGAGCAAACAATCGATGGATGACAAAAAGTGGGGAAAAACGATGAAGATGCTGATTAGATAATTAAAATCTAAGAATCTAATCGAAAATTAAAAATGAAAACCTAATTTCTATGTAATCTTTCACTTTTAATAAAAATAAAATCTGATTTTGATTTTTGAGAGGTTGGGGAGAGAAGATATATATTGTAATTCCTTGATTTAAGGATAATTTTTTTGTTTTTATAATTAAATCAGATAGTGGCTTCTAAAAAGGGTGTGAACGTGAAACTTGACTCAAGCACGAAAATAGGTTAAAAAAACGATTTAGCCATTTTTCATTGAAAAAATCTGTTTGACCATTTTTCAAAAATACAGCGTAAATCTGGCCATTTTTCAAAAATACAGTGTAAATCTAACCATTTTTTAAAAAATACAGTGTAAATCTGACCATTTTTCTATGGTCGCCCAACAATGTTCGATCAACCTTGTTCGGATAGATGATGAAGAGAGAGAATTGATGTTGTAAAAATCTTAAAAACGTATATTTTTCGAAGAAACGAGGAAGAGGGAGAAATTGCACAGTGAAAAACTCCTAGAAAACAGATTGCAGATGGAGGAGGGAGAAAATTGATCCTGTAACTATTAGTTCCTTGATTCATGGAATTAGAGGTTATAGATTTATTAAAAAAAAAATAATCAGATACGGATGCACAAATATAGGAGTGGCGTGGGGATGACTGAAGGGTAAAAATGGTATTTGGTATCGCACAAAAATAGGTTAGAAAATCTGGTTTGGCTATTTTTCATTAAAAAATTCGGTTTGACCATTTTTCAAAAGTACCCTGTAATTTTTGGCCATTTCTAAGGATTTCCCTTAATATTTCTTCATGCCTCCCCATCAGAAAACTCCCGTCTTGGTCAGAATTGCGTAGCCTCGCCGAAATTACACCCTCGTCGTTGCCAATGGAATATACGTAGCAGACTCGTCGTCACAGCCTTGTCGGAATCCTTGCTGATCGATTGTATTGCTCACCTTCTTCTTCGTCTTTTCAACGTACATTTTCTGTTTTGATTTGTCGATTCGAATCCCTTCATATCGCAGGCAACAAAACTTCAATTTTAGGGTTTCAATTTCTTCACCCAATTTTTTAAGGCCTAGTCAGCATTCATTTTAGCATAGTCATCAAGCCATGTAGGCAATTAGAAAGCGCAATCAGCTTTTCGTTTGCATTAAACGGTTTAGTGATAGGGACCTTTTAAATCTATTCTTACAAACTCAAGGACTAAAAAAGTCTATTTTAAAAACTCAGGGACCAAAGGCATCTAGTGTTGAAAGCTCGAGGACTAAAAAGGTAATTTTCCCTAAATTTAAAGTACAATACTAAATCGTTACAAACAAAATTTAGAAAAGCAAAAATGGTTATGTATAAGACCAAAAGTATTTTTTAACCATCTAAAAAAAATTCCCCTTCCCTCTTATGCTTTTTGTTTATTTTTTTTGAAAAGATAGTCTCTTGTTCTAAGGGTTGCGATGAGGGAGAGAGAAACATGGAATGCCGAATGGCATACAGAAAAATCGAGAGCTGTATACTGAAATCCCCTGTTCCCTCTTGTTCAATTCCCTCTCTCCGTCGTCTCTCATCGCTTCCCCAATTGGAGCCGTCAAGAGATGCCGATTTGGTATCGCAAATCCTCATCCACCACCACAACCCCTTCCACGCCATGGAATCCTCCCTCCAACTTCACTCCATCTCCTTCTCCACTCACCTCCTCGACCAAACCCTTCTCCGCCTCTCCCACCACTCCAAAATCGCCCTCTCCCTCTTCCACTTCGCCAAATCCCTCCCTTCCAACCCCCTCTCCACTTCCTCCTACAACATCCTCATCGACATCCTCGCCAAAGTCCGCCAATTCGACGCCGCTTGGCATCTCATCCTCCAAATGGGCCACGACTCTACCCACGCCTTCCTCTTGCTCATTCGCCGCTTGATTTCTGCCGGACTCACTCGCCAGGCCGTGAGAGCTTTCGATGACATTCACGGGCTTACTGGACACAAGGTACGAATCGATGAATTTTGCTATTTGCTCGATACCCTTTGCAAATATGGCCATGTCAAGGTTGCGGCCGAGGTTTTTAACAAGAGGAAGGGGGAGTTCGGTGTTGATGTCAAGATTTATACGGTTTTGATATATGGGTGGTGTAAGATTGGGCGGATTGAGATGGCGGAGAGGTTTTTGGAGGATATGGTGAGGCGTGGGATCGAGCCCAATGTGGTTACTTATAATGTTTTGTTGAATGGGGTTTGCAGGAGGGCCAGTTTGCATCCGGAGGTGAGATTTGAGAGGACGATTAGGAATGCAGAGAAGGTGTTTGATCAAATGCGGCTGAGAGGGATTGAGCCTGACGTGACGAGTTTTTCCATTGTGCTTCATGTGTATAGCCGTGCCCACAAGCCGGAGTTGTCTCTTGATAAATTGAAGCAGATGAGAGAGCTCGGGATCTCTCCGACCGTGGCAACCTATACTTCAGTGATCAAGTGTCTCTGCTCTTGTGGGAGACTTGAGGATGCTGAGGACTTGGTTGGAGAAATGGTGAGAAGTGGAATTTCTCCATCCCCTGCAACTTACAATTGTTTCTTCAAAGAGTACAGAGGTAGAAAGGATGGGGCTGGTGCTTGGAGGTTGTACAAGAAGATGAAAGAGGATTGTTTGTGTGCTCCTAGTTTCCACACCTATAACATAATATTGGCCTTGTTCTTGAATCTTGACAAGAAGGAGGCTCTGAGAGAGGTGTGGAATGATATGAAAGAGAGCGGTAGAGGGCCGGATTTGGATTCGTATACGACGATCATCCATGGTTTGTGTGAGAAGCAGAAATGGAAGGAGGCTTGTCAATTTTTTGTGGAGATGATTGAAAGGGGGTTTCTTCCTCAGAAGGTGACTTTTGAGATGGTTTACAGAGGGTTGATACAATCTGATATGTTGAGAACTTGGAGGAGATTGAAGAAGAAGCTGGAAGAAGAGTCCATTACATATGGCTCTGAGTTTAAAAGTTATCACATTAGGCCTTATAAGAGATGATGATGATATATATGCAACTGAGGTTTATTGTAACACCCGCCTTATAAGAATTAAGTCTTTCTGAAGTAATTCGACCTATTTGTTAAAGTTCTAATTTGGGAAATTAGAACCTGTGCTTTAATCCCTTAAGTTCGATAAATTAAATTTAAAATATTTTGGAAAAAGGGAGTTCATTTAAATTTTTAATTCGAACATTTTTTGAGATTTTAGTTTTAGATTTTATCCGTATAGTTTTAGATTTCATCAATGAGTTTTTAGTTGAACGTCGTATAAACCAACATCGTTAAACGTAAATTGGTTCGAGTAAGAGATGACATTTCAAATCAAATTTGAACAACATTTGAAGGATAAATTTTATTATTATTATTATTATTATTATTTTTGTGTTGGAGTCAAGGATGAAAATATCGATATTGGTACTAATATCGGTAACTCAGATTTACAGACATATCGACGAAAATTTGAATATCAACGAATATTTTGGAAAAAATCATGGATATCAAGGAAACTCATAAAAATATTCTAAATTTTTGTATGAAACTTTGGACTAAGCTTATTTATTATTATTATTATTATTATTATTATTATTATTTTTTGAAATATGGAATAAGCTTATTTAAGTAATAAACTATTCGTTTATGCATATATATCAATAATTATAAGTTAAATATGAAGTAATACAATAATAGATTGTTGGGTTTTATGTCCAAACTCAAGTTTTGTGATCCTTTTATAATAAATATGTTATTCAATGAATCGTTTGTTTTATATTTTAAATCCAATATAAACATCCATGGTTATGATATGAAATACCTATATCGTGGATATGGTTAAAAGGGTTTAGCTGGTTAAACCTCGTACCGTTGGAGCCCAGGATCTGCAGGTCCATTAGGTCCCCTTGCTAGTTCGAGATTAACTTTTGGAACAATATGATGGATTGAATTAGAACAAGTTCAAATTCGCTTTAGGGAAATGGTTAGATAAGTTTGACGTTGTCGATATGTCGGGTTTTGTATAAATCGTGTTGTGAGAGATTTAATATTTAAATATGATTTAAATATCGAACACATAAATAGGGATTCATGGTTGGAAAATAACATTTCGGAAATGTTTTGGATGGATGGCAAAATATTAATTTAATATTAGATATTAAATTAATTAATAATTATTTTAAATTAATTTTGAATTAATTTAAAATTGAAAAAATTAAAATTGGATTTTAAAATTTTCAGGTTATTAATATATAATAATGAAAAACTAAAAATCAAGATAATTTTGAATTTGAAAATTCAAAATTAAATTGATTTTTAGGAGGTGGAGTGCATGGTGACTAAACTCATGCACTCCCCTCAAATTAGCCACCAAATTACCCACTTAAGGATGGGTAATTTGGTGTCAATCCCTAGCGACATCCTTTAGTTATCTTCCCTCTATAAAAGGGAAGAGATTTGTTGAAGAAAATCTTCTTCTTACTTAAAGAATTGTTGCCAAAATCTCTCCACACCAAAACCCACCTCCATAGCTTGTTCTTCAAGTTTTTCCCATCAAATTCCATCACTAGAGGATCATACAATCCATTCCAAAGGCTTGAGGATAGCAAGGAAGATCAAATGGTGGTTCGTGACTAATTAGAGAAGAAAAACAACAAAAGGATTTAGCCAATTTCACAAATTAAAGAGGTTGGTGTTACTGTCTCTGTTTTTCTTCCATAGAACAGCATGCTTAGTTTGATCAAATTGAGTTTATTAAGTGCCTAAGATCCAAAATTGCTACTGCATATTAGATATTAACACTTTCATAGATAACATTGAAGACCAAAAAATGAATATGAACTTGAATATTTCATTGATAAAAAATTAATCTAGACACAAAAATTAAAATTATCAAAGATATACAAAATTATTAAAAATATGTTATTAATTTTTTAAAAAAGAAAGAGAATTAGTATACTATATAAATTAAATAAAAAATTATATTATAATATAAAAATGTATACATTATGTATGTTAAAGTTAAAATGTCGTACCAAGGCACAAAATAATCTCGAGTTGGATATCTGACTCTCAATATATATTATTATTACTCAAAATAATTGAAATTTTTTAAATATATATATATATATATATATATTACCCCGGAAGGAAGGAAGAAATAGAGAGGGGAGGAAAAGAAAAAAAAAGGAAAAATACACTTTTAGTCCCTAAGGTTTGGGTTAGGTTTCATTTTGGTCCCTCAGTTTTCAAACTCAACAATTTAGCCCCTGAGGTTTGCATTTTGTTACACTCTTGGTCCCTCCGTCAAATTTTTTGTTAAGCTATCACGGAATGTTGATGTGGCATCATTTTTTTATTAAAAATATTTTCTTAATTTTTAAAATAAAATATTAATATATTAATTAAAAATATATTATTATTATTTTTTTTATTTTCTTCTTCATCCCCATTACCCTTTATTCCTCTTCTTCATTATCCTTCTTCTCATCTCCCTTCTTAAACCCAAACCCGTCGCTGACGACTAACTTTTTTTTTTCTTCTTCTTCTCTTTTTTTCTTCTTCTTCTTATCTTCATTTTTGAAAAGGCTTCTGTTTTTCTTGTTTTTTAAAAAACCAAAAGATGAGGGAGGGAGGAACCTCCCCCTCCGTTCCGACGCCGGAAAACGGAGGAGTGAGGGACCTCCCCCTCCATTCCGGCACTGGAAAACGGAGGAGGGAGGCTCCTCCCTCCCTCCTCTTTCGGTTTTAAAAAATAGAAGCTTTGAAAAATGAAGAAAGGAGAATAAGAAAAGAAGAGAAGAAGAAAAGGAAAAAAAAAATAGTCGTCAGGGACGGGTTTGGGTTTAAGAAGGGAGATGAGAAGAAGAAGGATAATGAAGAAGAGGAAGAAAGGGTAATGGGGAAGAAGAAGAAAAGAAATAATATTAAAAAAAAATTAAAATTAATTTATTATTATTTTATTTTAAGAATTAAGAAAATATTTTTTTAATAAAAAATGATGCCACGTCAGCATTCCGTGAGAGTTTAACAGAAAATTTGACGGAGGGACCAAGAGTGTAATGAAATCCAAACCTTAGAGGCTAAATTGTTAAGTTTTAAAACTGAGGGACCAAAATGAAACCTAACCCATGTAGGATTGGAATTCCCTAATTCCGTTAGTGGAAGCGAATTGGGACCGATTCGTAGTTAATTTGTTTCTACCAAAATACTAATACATTGGCAAAAATTCAAAAAACTATTCTAAATCTATTTATTAAGGCTAAGCATACAACATTAGATCTAGTCTAAAGGGAAGAAGAAAACATACCGTTGTTGTCGTCTCTGAAATATCAAGAACGTCTTTCTTGATTTCATAGGGACACTACCAATTGGGACACTTGGGACACTACCAATTGATCTTCCTCGCTATGACTCTGAGATTATGAACGTAGTTGTGGAACTACCTAATCTTGAATGGGAAAAACTCTAGAGAGAAAATTCTCTCTTTGTGTTATTGAGTTGAGAGAATATGAAAGGGAGGCTAGAATGTGTAACGCCCCAGGATTTTAATAGCTATCCTAGCGACATTACTAACTATCAACCCAAAACTAACCGTGTGCACCGAAAATTTCGGCAGCATAACGGCGTACATAGGACTAACCCAACTTTTTTCTTTAACCTGCTATGCATAAAACACTTCTATATAGCATTATTAAACGACTCCACCATTCTACAACACAACAGAACATCCACATAATCAACATCCAGCCAGGCCTCGCATAAGAAACTACTAACTAAACCAAAACACATCTTTAACAAAATCTTAAAACGTCAATTCATTCGAAACAAACTCAATTATTAAAAACTAAAAGAATAGATGAAGATCTTTAAAACAAAGACAACTAGCTAAGGTCCTTCCTTGTATGCCTCTTCCACATCACCATGGTCCACGCAGTCCTCATAACCTGCAAAATCTGGTAGTTGGGGGGAGAGAGAGGGGAGGGAGTCAGTACACTAAGATACTGGTAAGCAGCTCACACCCGGTGAGCCATCAGGCATCAAACAACAAAATCAACATGCTAGGCACACGCATCCAACATACTGATAGCGAGCATAGCTAGCTATTTTTCTCTAATTAATTAAGCTAGTCTTTTTCAATTATTTGCCCAAATTTATGCATTTTTATGTTTTATTTGTAGGAAGTATGTGCTTGAAGCTTAATTCATCAATTGGAGTCAAATGGAGCTTCCAATCTATAAAAAAAAAAAAAAAAAAATCATAGCGTCGCGACGCTAGGACCAGCGTCGCGACGCTAGGACCAGCGTCGCGACGCTATCGACAAAATTTCCAAAAATGCGGATCTCGACAGCGTCGCGACGCTGTCTTGACAGCGTCTCGATGCTACGACGAAATTTTGCTATTTAAGCATCCTTTCGGCTAGGTTTTTGGGGAACCAATTTTGGGACTTTTTGGAGCCGTAAACAGAGGAAAAACAGAGGAATTCAAGGCTGAAGCAAAGGGAAAAATTTGGAAATGAACCCATTGTTCGTGGGGATCGTGACGGGGACGTTCGGTCTCGGCCTACAACAAGTTTAATTCTTCTTTCCCTCACTTTAGTTAGATTTTTATGGCTTTTACATGTTTAGTTGAGCTTGAAATTTTGATCATGAGTAGCTAAACTTGTAAGCTTAGGGATTGATGTAGTTGATTGTGTTTATGGATTGATTTATGGTTTGAGTTGTGCAATGGTATTATGTTTGTAATCTTGATTTAATGCTTTCAATTAATTGGCCATTAGTTGGATGATTTAAGTTTCGAATCTAGCTCGGGAGAGGGGATTTGATTTAGACTTACTCAAGATTGCATGACTAAAGTTTAGTTTCTATTTCGTGACGGTTTTAGATTAACTTTAGAATTGGTTGAAAGATCTCATTGCCTTGCATGATTAATAAACTTAGATAGGGATATCAAGTTGGTTAATTTGCATGAGAATCAATTATACTCGGGAGAGGTAGTTGTGATTAAAGGGTCTTTGGCTCATAATTCCATTGTGCATAATAACTTATTCCTTAAAATCAATCCTAAACTAAATCGGCGAAATCAATTCTCTAAGTAGTTTTCCCAATTGAAATTCCACACTTTTTACTTGCTTTGATTTGGTTTTCTTATCATTCATTCATCACTTTTTGATCCCTAAATAAAATTGGGCAAGATAATTCACAATACTTGATTTGCTTAAAAATCCAATCTAGAGGACGACACTCGTTTACACGAAAACACTATATTATTACTTGACCCGTACACTTGCGGTAAGCAAATTGCACATCAAGTTTTTGGCGCCGTTGCCGGGGATTGGCACATTTAGCTAGATTGATATTGTGGAAAAATTGCTTGATCTTAATTTAGGGTGTATTGTTATTTTTTTAGGGTTGTTGCATTTTTTTCCTTATTTGTCTTTCTTTCCATATTTGATTTTCTAGGTTAGTTTTCTTATTTGCATTTTGTCATATTTATTTTTGCATTCCATATTAGGTTAGTTTGTTTCCTTTTTCTTGATTATATTTTCCATATTTAGATTTTTCTATATTAGATTTTTTCCATATTAGATTTTGTTTTGTTGAGTCTTTGTCATTTGTTCTTGTTGGGTTATTATTTGATTGAAAGCCTAAGTATCATTGTTGCTTTAATTGATTTGAATGGCTTTTTATTCAACACCATATTCCAATTTTTCATCTTCAAGTTATATCCCTATAAATGAAAATTCTTCCTTGGAAAGCATAGTTCAAAATTATATTGAGGAGTCTAGAGCGAGGAGTCTAAAAATTGATGAAATCATAAGAGGACTTCAAGCTCCACAGGAAGTTAGTGAGGTGGGATCCACTTCCATAAGTTGTCTAGTGAGTCATGTGGTAGATGATTCATTAGCACTCATTCATGAGCGTAGTTCTTTCGATCTTGATGAGGATGAGCAGTTATGGGTGATTTGCATGAATAATGGTGACGAATTGGAGAGTTTGAGCACCTTTCAAGAACATGGTTGTGAGGAGAAAAAAGAAAATGAGATTGTAGTGTTAGATGAAGTTCAGGAGGTAGAGTTTGAGGTTGAAAAACCTTCGTCTGTTTTATCTTCCCCATCCTTTATAGATTTTAATTGTTCTTTTTTCTATTCTCACGAGTCAGTTTTAGAGTCAGAGTCTCTTTATTTTGATATTTCTCCTTTTATGCTTCTTTTATTCAAAAATACCAAAAATAATTCTATTTCAGGGGCCCATGAGAAGCTGGTAAGCTTACTAGCAATAGTGAGTTTTATTGATTCAAGAAAGAAGGGTCCAAAGAAATACGAGAATTTTTATGTGCCTTGACAGACTGCACGAGCACGTCGAGCTAATGACGTTAAACAAGCGCTTATGGGAGGCAACCCAAGTAAGTTAGTGTGTTTTCTTTTTGTTTTTGATTTATTGTTTGTTTTTGTTTTGTAGGTCTTGTTTTCTTCCTCTCCTTTGCTTTCAAGCTTTCAAGAGTCCAAGCTCTCAAGCAAGAAGTCATCATCATTCCAGGCCAGTATTATTCACTCCTGTCATTCTTTTATTGTTCTCATGCTTGTTTATGCTTTATTTTCTTTATACATTGAGGACAATGCATATTTTAAGTTTGGGGGTGGATTAGCATGTTTGTGGAGCCCTTGAGCATCTGAGTTCGGGCTATAGTTTTGAGCTTTCTTTGAATTATGCATATGGTTGTTTTCTGGATGCTACTTTTGCATGATTATGATGTCCTAGGATAGGCTTTCTTGTCAATTTTCAAGCTTGTGATGAGATGTAAGCATAAGTGCCCAAAAAGGGAGACTTTTTAAAATTTTTCTAGGAGATGGCTTGCATGAGTAGAGTATCTGTCTTGGCTAGATTTGGATTTGAATGCTTAGGAGCGAATTATTGGGTTCATATGCTTGTTGTCACCTCGATAGGTGTAGGGTAGAGTTAAAGAGTTAATTTTTTGCAAATTAGCATGTTTGATCTTGCTTAGGAGAAAAGAAAAGAATATCTGCTATTTATGCTCATAACGAAAAATCATTCTTGTAGTTACTGTTGAAAAAAATTATTATGCCATGGCTTGTGCACAATATGCAATGGTTAATAAAGATTAAGGCAAAAAGAGCTACCCCTGTTGTGATCAGTTAGGCCAACCAGAGAAAACTCAGGTTAAGGGTCCCTGCAATGGGTGTGTGAAAGCTAGTGCCACATTTACATGCTTAATTTGATTATTAATTAAAAAGCACCTAAGTATGGAGATAAACAAACTAATTTGTTGCATTAACTCATTAGTGAAACCTTAGTGCCAGTGTAGAGGGAAGATGAGCTGAGAGTTTAATAATCCAATCCCGGGCTAGTAGAGTCTGATCTTGTTGAGTTAGATCTCGCTTGTGCAAGTTAATTTTGGAAAAAATTTTAATTTGTCTCCCTCATTGGTCCTTATGTGCATGTCTCTTGCTTGCTTGACTATTGACCTTTGAGCCTTGAGGATTGAGTTATGATTATTGCATCCATTCTTCTACTGTATGCTTGATTTTTAGTTTGCTCGAGGACTAGCAAAAGCTTAAGTTTGGGGGTATTTGATAGTGAGCATAGCTAGCTATTTTTCTCTAATTAATTAAGCTAGTATTTTTCAATTATTTGCCCAAATTTATGCATTTTTATGTTTTATTTGTAGGAAGTATGTGCTTGAAGCTTAATTCATCAATTGGAGTCAAATTGAGCTTCCAATCTAAAAAAAAAAAAAAAAAAAAAAAAAAATTCATAGCGTCGCGACGCTAGGACCAGCGTCGCGACGCTATCGACAAAATTTCCAAAAATGCGGATCTCGACAGCGTCTCGACGCTACGACGAAATTTTGCTATTTAAGCATCCTTTCGGCTAGGTTTTTGGGGAACCAATTTTGGGACTTTTTGGAGCCGTAAACAGAGGAAAAACAGAGGAATTCAAGGCTGAAGCAAAGGGAAAAATTTGGAAATGAACCCATTGTTCGTGGGGATCGTGACGGGGACGTTCGGTCTCGGCCTACAACAAGTTTAATTCTTCTTTCCCTCACTTTAGTTAGATTTTTATGGCTTTTACATGTTTAGTTGAGCTTGAAATTTTGATCATGAGTAGCTAAACTTGTAAGCTTAGGGATTGATGTAGTTGATTGTGTTTATGGATTGATTTATGGTTTGAGTTGTGCAATGGTATTATGTTTGTAATCTTGATTTAATGCTTTCAATTAATTGGCCATTAGTTGGATGATTTAAGTTTCGAATCTAGCTCGGGAGAGGGGATTTTATTTAGACTTACTCAAGATTGCATGACTAAAGTTTAGTTTCTATTTCGTGACGGTTTTAGATTAACTTTAGAATTGGTTGAAAGATCTCATTGCCTTGCATGATTAATAAACTTAGATAGGGATATCAAGTTGGTTAATTTGCATGAGAATCAATTATACTCGGGAGAGGTAGTTGTGATTAAAGGGTCTTTGGCTCATAATTCCATTGTGCATAATAACTTATTCCTTAAAATCAATCCTAAACTAAATCGGCGAAATCAATTCTCTAAGTAGTTTTCCCAATTGAAATTCCACACTTTTTACTTGCTTTGATTTGGTTTTCTTATCATTCATTCATCACTTTTTGATCCCTAAATAAAATTGGGCAAGATAATTCACAATACTTGATTTGCTTAAAAATCCAATCCAGAGGACGACACTCGTTTACACGAAAACACTATATTATTACTTGACCCGTACACTTGCGGTAAGCAAATTGCACATCACATACTCTTAAGCAATAAACACATAATCATGCACTGGAACAATTTTGGCTTTTAATGTCGGGCAATGCCCGACATTAAAGGCCTTTAATGTCGGTCAACGACCGACATTAAAAACACCGACATTAAAAGTTTTAATGTCGGTCACTTTTAATGTCGGTCAATGACCGACATTAAAAGCCACTTTTAATGTCGGTCACTTTTAATGTCGGTCAATGCCCGACATTAAAGACCCTGTCCGACATTAAAAGTACACTTATAATGTCGGTCTTGCCCGACATTAAAAGAATGTTTTGTTGTCTGGTTGACCGACATAAATAGCACGGTTTTAATGTCAGTCGCTTATAATGTCGGTCATTGCCCGACATTAAAAGCGTTGTCCGACATTAAAAGTGTACTTATAATGTCGGTCCTGCCCGACATTAAAAGACTGTTTTGTTTTTTGGTTGACCGACATAGATAGCATGGTTTTAATGTCGGTCGCATTTAATGTCGGTCATTGCCCGACATTAAAAGCGTTGTCCGACATTAAAAGGTCGGTCGTGCCCGACATTAAAAGTGGCGACATCAGAAGCGTGCGACATTAAATGTGTGACATTAAAAGTTTGCAGATTTTAATTTTCCTATATAATATGTCCGACATTAAAAATCCGTTTTTGTATGTTTCAATGACAGGCAATGCCCGTCATCATTTTCATTCAATATTAAATAAAAAAAATTGTTGGTTGCAAACGTAGCTAACCAACAATACTATTTCTTCCTTCCTGTAAACAAAAATAGAATCTGCAATTTATAATTTCCAATACAAATAGGTCAATCCAAACACAATTTTTTCATGTCACAACCAATTTGAAATACAAACACTTCCATATATCATTTACAATATAATACTTGGACCACCCGTCCCTCCACAAATTAGATCCAACCAAATATTCCAGAATTAAGCATATGCTTCTTAAAACGAGAACTCAACAACAAGACTCATGCTAACTCAACAGAATGACTCATGCATACACACGACATGCTATGCAACCCCACATGGATTCTACTCCATGCTCGCTTTCTTAGCACATGATTTACGCGTCATGCCACGCACCAAAACATATGAATTCCGCGCCATGCAATGCAACTTAACACGTGATTTCCGCGTCACGCTCCGCACCAAAACATGATTTCCGCGTCATGTAACACACTTACACCCAACACATGAATTACGCGCCATGCACAGCGCACACTCACATTTGATTTACGCGTCACGCTCCGCACTCACAATCCACACGTGATTTACGCGTCACGCTCCGCACCAATAACATGATTTCCACGTCAAGTAGCGCAATCTTAACACGTGATTTTCGCCATGAATAAAATATTCAATTAAATCAATCTTTTCCAAAATTGATTCAATCTTATTCCTTATTTAATCAATCCATGATCAATCAATTCCATAATTGATTAATCCTTTCCACAAATGACTAATTACTTCCATAAGTGATTAGATCATTTCTATAAATGATTAATCACTTCCTTAAGTGATTAATTATTTCTATAATTGATTAATTCCCGGTTAATGAATTCTTTAATTAATTAACCACCAATTAATTATCACATATTTAATTTTCGGCCTTGAATTAATTAATCTGTCCAAATAGATTTTAGGCCTTAAAATTAATTAATTCATTATTTGAACTCTTTCAAACTTCCATAAATTTAATGTGACTCAAATTTATATTAATATTTGAATTTCTTCCAATATTAATTTCTCTCATAATAATATATCAATATATATTATATTGTTTCCCTTAGTAAATTGAACATTTTCAATTTACATTTATTACTTAGTTGCCTCAAATTACTTTATGAGCTACCAGTGGGACCTAATGGACCTGCAGATCAGAAGCTCCAACGATGTGAGATTAATTGGTCAAACTCATTAACCAAATTAATCAATATTCGTTAACTGTGTGTATCTTCCACTATAGACTCACAGTTGCACTCTTCTCACTGCAGACATATTTTCTGTGTCCACGGATATAGACCAATATCGACTAGTTAGTCCTTCACGAGTGTCCGTAACACCAGCTAGGTCAAATTACTGTTTTACCCTTGAGTTATTTCTATTTCCTTAAGTACCAATTCTCCTCTAATGAACAACCTGTTTGTGGTCCAGCCATCAAACAGAAAACCTTCTTGTGCCATTGAGAGGGTAGGGCCCTTTGTTCAAGACTCGAAGACACTACTTAAGGGAACACTCATCTGCTTCCCTAAAGTCGGGAATAAGTGAATTCCATCTTATGTGATTATGTTCCCAGCTCCTTACTCGGTCTTGTCCCCAAAATGATAGGCTTATTGAGTCGGTGTATTGGCCACTCTCACCCATACAAATCAAAAGACAATCCCTCATGAGCAAGAGTCCATAACCAACTCAGGATTAAGACCAAGTTGTCTAGGTCGTCTTAGTGAAATAGAAACCTAACTGGTTAACGGTGTTATAACAAGTGGTCACTATTTCGCGGTCCGGTCTTATGCAAACTCATTGCATAGGATACCCCCACTCGCATGTCTCCTACACGAACTCGTTGGATCGTAGCGTCTGTATCAAATACAAAGTGGTCCATATCCATAGTGTCACCAGGATAAGGCACCCAGTCTTATCCCTATACTATAGACCCTTTAGGCTGTTTCTTGAACAATGATCCCATATGTCGCTACATATAGTTCAAGACTCATATTACAGCCTAGGATGTCTAGTTTATTGGATTAGGGTTATTTTTAGGCAAAGAAAAATATAAAATAACTAATAACATTTAATGGAAAATATATCAATATTATTTCATTAATATCCGGTCAACAGTTACATTCACTATCTACGAGTTTTAGGGCATAAAATCCAACAAACTCCCACTTGAACTAAAACACTAGTTAGTGGGATGTAAATGCAATAATCTAAAGCTGGAAATATCATGTATATTAAAATAATACAATGAACTAGGGCATCCTTATACCCATTATACATTTCTCCCACTTGCCCTAGATTAGATGGCATACATATCTCGTAGACCTAGACCTTCTAGATGACCCTCAAACACTTTAGCCGTGAGAGCCTTTATAAATGGATCAACGATGTTGTGCTCTGAAGCAATCTTAGTGATGATCACATCTCCTCGTTGTACAATCTCCCGTATCAGGTGATACTTCCTCTCGATGTGTTTACCTCGTTTGTGGCTTCGAGGTTCTTTTGAATTGGCTACAGCCCCACTGTTGTCACAGTATAGTGTTATGGGCACATTCATATTCGGAACCACTTCCAAATCAGTCAAGAATTCCTTTTGTTGACTTTCTTATACACACAAGACTCATCAACGTTTTGGTCAAAACCAAAAGATTTGATTGCAGTATCAAATCTAATGTTCCATGATCTGGACGCTTGTTTCAATCCATAAATGGATCGATTGAGCTTACAAACCTTTTGTTCCTAACCTTGGGCTATGAACCATTCGGGTTGAGACATGAAGATATTCTCTTCAAGATTACCATTCAGAAAGGTAGCCTTGACGTCCATTTGCCATATTTCATAGTCATAATATGTGGCTATGGATAAGAGAATTCTTATGGACTTTAACATGGCTACAGGAGAAAAGGTTTCCTCATAGTCAACCCCTTCCTTTTGGGTATAACCCTTTGACACTAGTCTAGCTTTGAAGGTCTGTACCTTTCCAGCTGCATCTCTTTTTCTCTTATAGATCCATTTGCACCCTATGGGTTTTACCCCATCTGGTAGATATGCGAGTTCCCATACAGAATTGGAGTGCATTGACTCCATTTCCAGGTTCATGGCTTTGACCCATTCATCCTTATCTTCGTCATTCATTGCCTGTCGATAGGACAATGGATCCTCAATGCCATCATTAGGTATGACAACCTGAGTTTCAGTTAAACCCAAGTAGCGATCAGGTTGTAGTACAACCCTCCCACTGCATCGAGGCATTCTCAACGTTTGAGATGGACAGGATGGATCTGAAGAATTAGTTCCTTCATCAATCCTTGTTGAAGGTCCAGCTTCATCAACAACTCTTGGTGATTCTTCAGTAGCTTCTCCTAATATTATTTTGCTGTGTGGTTTATGATCCCTCATGTGGTCTTCCTCTAAGAAGGTGGTGTTTTTCGATACAATCACCTTATTTTCTTGTGGGTCGTAGAAATAACCACCTCTCGTTTCTTTAGGGTAACCAACAAATTGGCAAAGTTTTGAACGAGGTTCCAGTTTCTTAGAATTTGTCACAAGCACATGTGCTGGACAACCCCAGATGCGAAAGTGATGCAAACTAGGTTTACCCCCCTTCCATAATTCGAAAGGCGTTTCTGAAACACTTTTCGAGGGAACATTGTTCAAGATGTGTACTGTAGTCTCTACTACATACCCCCAAAACGAGCTAGGCAATTGAGCATAGCTCATCATTGATCGAACCATGTCTAACAAGGTTCTATTTCTCTTTTCTGATACACCATTCTGCTGGGTGTACCAGGGGCTGAGAGTTGAGATTGGATTCCATGTTCTATCATATAATCCAGGAATCTTTGATCCATATACTCCTCTCCTCGATCAGATCGAAGTACTTTAATTGAGTTTCCTAATAGGTTTTCAACTTCAGCCTTAAACTCCTTAAACTTTTCAAGGGCTTCAGACTTATGTCCCATTAGGTACAAGTAACCATATCTTGAATAATCATCTATACATGAGATGAAATATTTGTACCCTCCTCGAGCTTTTACATTCATTGGACCACATAGATCCGAATGTATTAACTCTAAGGGTTCTTTGGCTCTGTAACCTTTTCCAGTAAAGGGTCTTTTGGTCATTTTTCCCTCGAGACAAGATTCACAAAGTGGTAGTGAATCATCTTCTAACTTGCTTAGAAGTCCATTCTTTACCAAACGACCGATTCTATCGATGTTTATATGACCAAGTCTAAGATGCCAAAGATGAGTATTGTTACTTGTTGGAGAAATCTTTTGCCTTTTTCTTTGAGTTTCAGCAGTTTTAAATAATTCGTGATTTAAAAGTGCTTTGCTTTCGGTTGGTCTTAATACATACAAGTTATTTTCTAATTTGGCTGAACAAATAATTATGTAGATATGATACATAGATGGGTAATATAGAACAACATGTAACAAAAAAATCATGATAAAATATCAAACCACGTAAAATGTTGTGCAAATTTATGTGGCCAATAACCCAATAGAGAATGTTTGCTTAAAATAAAATGTTGTTCGAACCTGTTCGACACTTCTGAATCTCAACCTAGAACGGCTGATAATATTGGCCTATACTGAAAAAGGTATGGATAAGGGCGTTTTTGAAAATGAATGGCAATTTTTTTTTTCTAAACAGAAAAGAAGAGTGGGTGAATGAGTAAACAAGAACCAAATACACAAGGCTCCAAGTGTGAGGGATTTCAGCCAAAGTTGCTAAGGATGAATCAACAAATTAGAGGGATGAACGTAATGAATTATATCAAACGTAATGCTTCTGCTATTTTAACCCTTTGCCCAGAGACCACTCATCAGTGAACTAAAACTCAATTGGTAGCTTATTTCCAAAAAAAAAAAAAAAAACCCTCAACTGGCAGCAAAGTCTTTCCAATGAATTCAACTTCGACATTCACATATATAAAAAAAACAAGAAAAATAGAGGTAGAAAAAATGCAACACACTCACATATATATATAAAAAAAAGAAAAACAGAGGGAAAGAAACAGAAACGTTACTTGCAACAGGCGGCGAAGGGGCGGTTGGAGGCGGCTGTTGACGGTGGTGAACAGGTGGTCGGAACCTGCTGGGCACGCGAGAGAGACGTTGGCGTTAAAGAGAGGGGGGCAAAAATAATGAACAACACACCCATGGCAAAAAAAGAAGAAGAAAACAGAGGGAGAGACACAACGACTATCACTTACAGCAGGCGACGAAGGGGAGGTCGGAGGCGGCTGTTGATGGCGGGGAATGCGTGGTCGGCGACGAACAGGCGGTTGGAATAGCGGCGATGGAACCTTGCTTGTGGGGCACGCGAACAGACACAAACAGAGAGGTTGTTAGCTTTTAGAGAAAGACGTTGGCTAGGGCAAATAGAAAATGAGAGGGAGATTGAAAAAAAAACGCGGGTCGGTGGGATTTATATGGGGAATTGCCAACGGTTTGACTGAACCGTTGGCAATTCTCTCGGTCCAAACTTTATCCCCCTTCAAATCGTGCGGAAAATATGATTTAGGCGACGGTTCAATGCAAACCGTTGGCTTTTTAGAAGATTTTGGTCCACGGTTTAGTATATCGTCGGCGGATGGACAAAAACCCAACGGTTTTGTAAACGGTCGGCAGAAATTAACTTTTCCCAACCAAAATTTAGTGGTTTGGGAGAAATTCCGTCGCCAAAACTCAAATTTCTTGTAGTGTAAGTACACCATTCTTATAAATGAACGCTTCATTCATATCAAAAGTAACTGTATACGATTGTTCAATCAAACATGAAATAGAAATTAAGTTCCTCTTAATCTTGGGAATAATAAACAAACTTTCTAAAAGTAATAATCTATTTCTAAAAAATAACTTTGCAGCTCCCACTGCTTTAGCTGAAATGACTTCTCCAGTTCCGACCCTGAGTGTCATTTCCTCATCGTTCAACTGCCGAAAGGAATTATTTTCCTGAAAAGAAGAGCAAACATGATTAGTTGCTCCTGAATCAAGTATCCAGGTAAACTCATCATGTTCTACTAGGCATGTTTCTAAAACTAGTAAATCAAATTTACCTTCATTTTTCTTCTTTTTCTCAGCAAGGTACTTTAGGCAGTTTCTCTTCCAGTGTCCATCTACATTGTAGTGGAAACACTTGCCCTTGTCTGCCACAGTTTTGGCTTTTCCCTTGCTTTTAGCAGCAGTACTGGGAGCTTTCCCCTTGTTTCCTTTCTTCTTCTAAGTTTTCTTTGAAGAAGTGGCTACAGATTTAGTTCCAGAGGTTGAACCCTTCTCGAACTTTCTTTTAGAGTGGACAACGTTTGCCTCTCCTTCTATCTGTCCCTTGTTCTTAAGAAGAGACTGATAGAGTTGTAGCTCATTCAGGAGGCTAGTCAGGTTGAATGTTATTATATTCATCATTGCATTGTTTCGAAACTGTAGAAAACTCTTCGGAAGAGATTCTAAGATGAATGCAACCTGACTACGCTCATCTATGACCACCCCGTTTGCTTTTGCCACGTTGAATTGGACCATCATATCCAGCACATGTTCCCGAACAGACGTGCCCTCTTTCATGCGGCAGCTATAAATGTATTTGAGAGCGTCATGGTGGAGTTGGTAAGACGGTTGTCCAAACATCTCCTGGAGAGAGTTCATAATCTCCCTCGTTGTTACCATGCCCTCATGCCTTTTAGCCAAAACTTCAGATAAGCTGGCTAGGATATAGACGTGAGCCTTATCATTGGCTTTTGTCCAGCGGTCATAAGCATCCTTAACTGCTTGGGATGCATTACGAGCAGAGGCTGGAGGACAATCCTCCATTAAGACGAACCACAGATCATCGACAACAAGAATCGTATTCAGGTTCGACTTCCACGTAGCGTAATTTTCGCCGGTTAATTTCTCATTTTTAAGCAGAGAGACAACTGAGGAAGACATTGCTGAAATTTAAACAAACAATGACCGTATTAGCTATCTTTGCCTTAACCCATCATACAAGCAAACAATTGCACACAATCCAATCAATTTAGCAAAACAAACAATCACATAACCCTAAAACTATTGATTTAGTTTTGCAACGATGTTTCAGAGGTTTAGAATATCAGCCACCTGATATGCAATTTGATTACCGCAAGTGTACGGGTCAAGTAATAATATAGTGTTTTCGTGTAAAACGAGTGTCGTCCTCTGGATTGGTTTTCTAGCAAATTAAGTACCGTGAATACTTTTGTTCAATTTTATTTAGGGAGCAAAACTCAATGATAAAGATAAAAGTAAGGACTAAAAACATAAAAATAAAAGTGGAGACTCAAATGGAAAGACTCTTAGGGGCTGTTTGGGGCGCTGAATGTTGGGATTGGTGCCCTAAAACTCGTAGATAGTGAATGTTAAACGAATTATATACTTATTCGATAAAGGTGTTATCGAGATTGATTCAGTAAAAGTCATTACTGAATAAATTAAATTGCACATATAATAACCGAAATCCAATAAACTAAGATCCATGGCTATAAGATGAACACATGAGCTTTATGTAGAGACATAAAAGTGGATCAAGCTTGAGTAATAGCCAAAACGGTCTATAGTATAGGAATAGGGTTGGGTACCTTATTCTGGAGACACTATGAGACGCGACCCACTTTATAGATGGTATAGACGATGTGATCCTAAATCGTCCATGTAGAGACATGCGAGAGGGGCGTCCTATGCAATGAGTTTGCATAAGACCAGGACCGAGAAATAAGTCGCTCTTACTTTATAACACCGTTTACTGATGAGACTGACTATTTCATGTGATGACCTAGGTAACTCGATCTTAATCCTGAGCTAACTATGAACTCCTGTTTATTCGGGCTTATCCTTAGATCTGCATAGGTGAGAGTGGCTCAGTATCGCCGACTCAATAAGCCTCCCATTTCAGGGATAGGAACGGGTAGATAGCTGGGGACATAGTCGTGCAAGAAGGAATTCACTCCTACCAAAATAAGGGATAGTAGAGAGGTTGTTCCCTTAAGTGCTGACTCCGGGGCTTGAACAAAGGGATCCCGCCCTCTCATTGGCCCGAGAGGGACTCGGTTTATTGGTTGGACCATAAACCAATTGTTCATTAGAGGATCAGTGGGACTTAAGGAACTAGAAGTACTATAGGGGTAAAACGGCTTATTGACCTAGCTATAGCTACGAACAACCTGTGAATGATCGACTTACTAATCATGGTTAAATCAAGTGGACGAAAATATATCTATAGTGAGGGGAGTGCAACTATCGGGCTATAGTGGAGTGTCCCGATAGTTAACGAATGTTGGCTAGCTTGGACAATGAGATTAGTCAGTTAGCCTCGAATCGTTGGAGCCCATGATCTATAGGTCCATTAGGTCCCCCTACTAGCTCATATCGGAATTAAGCCTAGAACAAAAGATATGAAGCTTTGAATCGTTCAAAATCGGGAAAAAGGGTATTATCGTAAATTGTGTTTGACACAATAATTTAATTATGAATTAAATTAGAAAATGAGAGATGAAGTATTTAAAAGTGTTTTGAATACTATATATATGTATTAGGAATCATATACATGGAATTGCACAAGATAACAAAGATTAATTAGATTAATCATATCAAAATTAATTTGAAAATTTTCAAATTAATTACCAAGCAATCAATTTCAATTTAGAATTGAAATTGGGGTAATTTGCAAGCTTGAAATTTGATTTCATTTTGAATTTAGTGGATTTAGTTTGAAATCCACTTAATGCATGATCATTCAAAGTGGAAAGACAATTCACTCATGTTGTTGCATGTCTTGTGTAATGTACACCTAGAATCCACTTGAGCTTGCAAATACACCATGTGTCTTGTGTCTTGAGGCTTGGCTTTGCATGGAGAATGTCTTTAAAAGGAGTTTGAATCATATTCAAACATAAGAGAGCCATTTCCTTAATGTTATGCTGCTGGAATTTGGACTCAAAGTTCTCTCATCTCTCATTCTTCTCCATTGTTTGATGCTTCAAGCATTCCCTTCCCATTCCCTATCTTATATAGACTCCCACAAGTCGTTCTTGGCCCGGAGTATAGTGGGGAAGACTCTAGAGGTTGTCCAAGGAGCATAGGAGAGGCAAACACCACAAGGAGTTCAACATAAGTGAGCTACAAAGGTTGGTGTTTTCTAAACTCTCTATTCTGTCTTTTCTAGAACATGCATGCTTTAGGAGTAAAATTGAATGTCTTAAGTGCTTTCGATCTTCAATTGCTTCCGCATGTGTAATATGTACACCTTCACTGAATTGGTTATAATATCTGGTGGTTATAATAATCTGACAATTATAATAATCTGGGGTTATAATAATCTGTGTTTGGGGTGCAGATTATTATAGTCTGGGATAAAATAATCTGTGTTTGGGGTGCAGATTATTTTAATCTGGGATAAAATAATCTGTGTTTGGAGTGTTGATCTGTTTTAACATGAGGTTCTGAATCAAAGGTTCAAACTTACTATTTTCTTTTTCTAGTTTTTTTTATGATATACAACACTTTGATTTGATTTAGGGTTATGCTTTTTTTTTTGTTACAAAGCAAAAAAGTTTAGGTTTCGGTATAGAAAAATCATATTAGTTAACTTTTAGTATTGCCAAAATAAAAATTGTAAATGTTTAGTTCAAAAATCATATTAGTTTTTTTTTTTTTTATCAATAAAATCATTTGAAATAAACTTGAGTGTGGTAAATATAATTTCGTTTGAATGTTTTTTTTTTTAAGTTGATTAACCTTCGATATTGTCAACGACTTTTCCGGCAACCTTTGATGTTTTTTTTTCTTTATTTTTATTTTTTATATTTTTCAAAATGAAATTGAGAAGAAATATGGAAAAAAAAAATTGGTGGCCGGAAAAGTCATCGGCGATCGCCGGAAAAGTCGTCGGCGGTCGTCGGAAAATTCGTCGGAAACTTCGCCGGCTGACGGTGGCCGGCGGTCGTCGGAAAAGTCAAGGAGTCGCATGGAAGAAGTGAGGAGATAGTTACTGTAGTGGGTTGAATAATGGTTACTGTAGAAAATGGATAAAATAATCGGGGGTTAAAATAACCCACCTCACCAATTATTTTTGTTGGTGCCCCAAACATTGAATAGGTTATAATAAGGGGTGTTATTATAACCTATTCAGTGCCCCAAACACCCCCTTAGGGAATTGATTTCATTGATTAAGATTGAGGATTGATTAATAGGAATGAATTGACCGTGCAATTATTCTACAAGCCAAGGAAAATTTTATCACGATTACCTCTCCCGAGTATAATTGATTCTCATGCATATAAACTAACTTGATATCCCTATCTAAGTTCATTAACATGCAAGGCATTATTCGGTTTGGTCCTTGTTATGCTTCTAAAGTGATTCCAAATCCCGTCACAAACTTAGAATTTCTACTCTAGTCATGCAATTAAACAAGGTAAGTCTTAGGCCAAATCCTCTCTCCCGAGTTAGATTCAACACTTAAATCATTCAATTAGTGATCAAGTAATTGAAAGCATTAAACAAAATTGCATGCATAAAATAAAAACACATTCATACCTAAAATCAATCCAAAAACTAAAACAATTACATCAATCCCTAAGACAAACAACTAGCAATTCATAGTCTTTAAACCATAAACACTAATTGAAAGAAAAGCCATAAAAACTACAAGAGGTAAGGGAAAGAGAAAGGAAAACTCGAATCCGACGAAACCGACACGTCCCCGTCACGATCTCTACGTCTTCTTGCTTGATTCCCGCTCCTTGGCCTTGCTTTAGCTCCCACCAAAGGTCTCTAGTCGAAATTAGGGCTAAAATCTAATCAATTGGACTCCCCTAATCCGTAGCTGAAAAGAGGAATTTATAGAAAATCTGTCGATAGCGTCGCGACGCTGTGGACAAAGCGTCGCGACACTATTTTTTTTATTTTTTTTATTTTTTTAGGATTGAACTTCATTTGACTCCAATTGCTGAATTAAGCTTCAAACACATACTTCCTACAAATAAAACATAAAAATGCATAAATTTGGGCAAATAATTGTAAAAGACTAACTTAATTAATCAGAGAAAAATAGCTAGCTATGCTAGCTATCACCACCGAAGGGTGATCAGGCACTCCTCCTCTGAAATGAGACATTTTTCAGCTAATTCTAATTCCAGAATAACTCATATTCCTATAGACATTAGCTACCGTTGTTCGGTCAAGGATTTATCAACACGTTTAACTCATCCTTGTAAATGTAACCCTCCCACTTTTAGATCTTAGAGGCACGCACCAACAGGCTACCGAAGGGAAAGACAACTGTAGTTGGTAATTAGCCTAAGAGCTCCTATCCTATTCAGGAGTTCACGATGTTCCGAAACCTATGATCAGGCCCTCCGAAGGGATGGTTGCACCAGGACAACCTGCAGGCGGATCATGGGATTCTCACGGTGTGAACTAGGGGCGGAGATCGAGGGATACATTGACACGTGTCCCGCTCCCACTTACTCTAGACATTTTTCCCATTCACCTTGTTATTGATTCATGCAAACACTTTCCGAAGAGAGGCCGCTCCTAAGGCGACTCGAAGCCAAGCACGAATCTCACGTTGTGAATATAGGGACGTAGGAGCAAAACTTGATTTAAATAAAGTTTTGTAATTTTCCTCCCACTGAAAATGTCCTAAGGTTAATTTAGGGTTGTTTAACTTAGATAGAATTCAGCTAAGTCAATCTATCTAAGTCTGATCCTATTATAACAATTATGGAAAGGATTCAACCGCAATGTTTTAGGTGAATTAAACTTCTTTTAATAAACCCAACATTGCAAGTCAACACTACTATGGCTAATTCAACTCAATGTTCGGGTCAGTTCCCAGGTAGGAGGTGTTCCGTAAACCGTCAACTTAAATACCCCCAACCTTAGACAGAACATTATCGAGAGAGTTCCCTTATAACCTCAGTAATGTAAGGTCTTTACTCTAAAGATCTAGGTGCATTAAACACTTTTAATAAACCTAGTGACATTGCATGCTAACATTTAACTATGATTAATTCAACTCCGGTATTTCGGGTCAGTTCCCAGGTAGGAGGTGTTCCGTAAACTGTCAACTTAAATACCCCCAACCTTAGACAAAACATTGCCGGTGGAGTTCACTTATAATCATAGCAATGTTTTTTCTACTTAGTCAATTAAAACTATTTTTAATTCTAAGTAAGAAATAATTCTAATCCTATTAGAAACCAATCTAGGTCTAAATAATTTTAAACAATTTAAAATTAATCCAATTTATCCTATGATCTTATGTTTGCATACAAATCTTGATTATAGATTGACGGTTTCTAATCATTAAAAATTAAAGAACTATTTCAAATTTTAATGAAAGAATCTAGGGTTTAATTCATTCAACAATCTCATTCAAATTAAATAATTAAACCATACTAATTGCATGAATAATATAAAAATTATATTATTAACTATGGATGTTTCATGCTTCATGCAATATTGATTTTCTTTTAATATAACAATTATAAGTCAATCCAGAAAATCAATCAAGCATGCTTCATTCATCACATTAAACATAACTATTTATATTTAATTTAAGTAATGACATGCTACATGCTTTCCAATTTTTCATATAATTAATATACACTTATATTAGAAAATATGAAAAAAAAATCCATGCATTTAAAACATACATTATAACAATTTATAATATATAAAAAATGCATGAGCATGTTTATAACCTAAGGTGGGATTAAATATTCTATATGACATCCATAAAGCATATAAATAGCAATTGAACCGGTTAATTTTGACCCCTATGATAAAATAAAGCATTAAATTACATTAATTTTAGCTAAATTTTATCCTAAAATCCTTCCGCAGCTCAAAAAATTGGTCTAGACAGCACGAACCGCCCCGAACCACCTCAAACCGGCCTCCAAAATCACGAACCATGCCAAAAATTGGCTGAACCGGACCAAATAGGTCCCAGCCCAGCCGAATCGGTCCAAACTGGACCGCCCTCCTCATGAACCACGCCTATTGAAGCCCTAATGCGTGCCACAATCGTGATAGCGTCGAGACGCTATCAACACAGCGTCCCGATGCTGTGCACTTTCCTTACCTGAGCGCCTGCGGTATCGAGACACCGTCAAGACGCTGTTTGAGTAGCGTCCCGACACTGTTGCGTCTAGAAGCAGATTCTGGGAAGAAACTCACGATTTCTTCGATTTTTTCTCTGATTTCAGCGCCTATTACTCCGATTTTCATCTCATAAAAACCTATTCTAGACCCGGACTTACATAGGACTCGATTTTACATAAAATACCCGAAACACGAGGCCTTACATGATCAAAATCACATAAAAATAAAATCTATGGCCATAAAATTAACCTAAACAATTCAATGCAAACCGAACATACATTATGCATAAATCCCACCTATTAGAGCCTATAACAAATTTTAATATTAATTAATAGGGACAGTGATGGCTCTGATGCCGATTGAAGGGGATAAAAGCCCCCACACAGCAGAAGCGCATCGTTTGGACCTTACGTTGTATATTAATTAACATTAAAATACCGTTACGAAAAACTCAAATAAACTTTAAACATACTTTAAATTTGTTGGAAATAGCTATAAACATGCTTGAAAATTAAATCTAATTTATTTTCATGCTTTTCTAAAGAATAGAGAAAGAACCGTTACAAACTTTCGTTGTAGACTTGACCGTTCTTCGCCAACGACGCTCCAACGGACAAAACGCAATAGCCCTCTTGTCTTTTAATTGCTGGAAATTTCTTCTTGAATGACACAATCACCACAGAGGTTACACCGGTATGTCTCTAAGTCTAGGAGGCAAAAGACTTGTGGGAGTCTTTCTCTAAGAGGGGAGGCTAGAGAGAATTCTAGGTCTTGTCTTGTGAGTCTAAGAGCAAGAGGAGAGTGTACTGAACCAATTAGGTCTAGTGTTCTATTTATAGAAGAGATGCCATGAATAAAACATTCAATTAAATCAATCTTTTCCAAAATTGATTCAATCTTATTCCTTATTTAATCAATCCATGATCAATCAATTCCATAATTGATTAATCTTTTCCATAAATGACTAATTACTTCCATAAGTGATTAGATCATTTCCATAAATGATTAATCACTTCCTGAAGTGATTAATTATTTCCATAATTGATTAATTCCCAGTTAATGAATTTTTTAATTAATTAACCACAAATTAAATATCACATATTTAATTTCTGGCCTTGAATTAATTAATTTGCCCAAATAGATTTTAGGCCTTAAAATTAATTAATTCATTATTTGAACTCTTTCAAACTTCCATAAATTTAATGTGACTCAAATTTATATTAATATTTGAATTTCTTCCAATATTAATTTCTCTCATAATAATATATCAATATATATTATATTGTTTCCCTTAGTAAATTGAACATTTTCAATTTACATTTATTACTTAGTTGCCTCAAATTACTTTATGAGCTACCAGTGGGACCTAATGGACCTGCAGATCAGAAGCTCCAACGATATGAGATTAATTGGTCAAACTCATTAACCAAATTAATCAATATTCGTTAACTGTGTGTACATTCCACTATAGACTCACAGTTGCACTCTTCTCACTGCTGACATATTTTTTGTGTCCACGGATATAGACCAATATCGACTACTTTGTCCTTCACGAGTGTCCGTAACACCAGCTGGGTCAAATTATCGTTTTACCCCTGCGTTACTTCTATTTCCTTAAGTACCAGTTCTCCTCTAATGAACAACCTGTTTGTGGTCCAACCATCAAATAGAAAACCCTCTCGTGCCATTGAGAGGGTAGGGCCCTTTGTTCAAGACTCGGAGTCACCACTTAAGGGAACACTCATCTGCTTCCCTAAAGTCGGGAAGGAGTGAATTCCATCTTGTACGATTATGTTCCCAGCTCCCCATTCGGTCTTGTCCCCAAAATGGTAGGCTTATTGAGTCGGCGTATTGGCCACTCTCACTCATGATTACCAAAGGAAACTCTCTCATGAGTAGGAGTCCACAATCAACTCAGGATTAAGACTAAGTTGTCTAGGTCGTCCTAGTGAAATAGAAAACTAACTAGTTAACGGTGTTATAACCAGTGGTTACTATTTCGCGGTCCGGTCTTATGTAAACTCATTGCATAGGATACCCCTACTCGCATGTCTCCTACACGAACACGTTGGATCGTAGCGTTTGTATCAAATACAAAGTGGGTCGTATCCATAGTGTCACCAAGATAAGGCACCCAGTCTTATCCCTATACTATAGACCCTTTAGACTGTTTCTTGAACAATGATCCCATATGTCGCTATATATAGTTCAAGACTCATATTACAACCTAGGATGTCTAGTTTATTGGATTATGGTTATTTTTAGGCAAAGTCAAATATAAAATAACTAATAACATTTAATAGAAAAATATATCAATATTATTTCATTAAGATCCGGTCAACGGTTACATTCACTATGTACGAGTTTTAGGGCATAAAACCCAACAATTCTCGGGATAAAGGAGCAAGGAGAGTCATCCGCATGTCTAGGTCAACCTAATTCAAGCCTCCTACCACTCTATAAAAGGAGATAGCCGCCCAAGTCAAATTCATTCCACTTTTGGGGAAGAGATCATTCTCATTTCCATTTTGGGAGCCGAATAGAGGAGAGAGATTGGAGACCATCAAGAAAACCATCAATTGCAAGCTGATCAAGGGAATTAATCTTTTCTTGTATTACCTTGTAGTTATGGACATGCTTACTTAGATTGTAACGTGTGTTTCCATGCATTTTTTGAACTAAGTAGCTTTAGGCGTTGGTAGGAAACAATGTGATTGCCGTGCTTAATTTCTAGTAATAAATATTGATTAATGCATCTTGATTAATTGTTGTGCTCATTTCTATTTTGTGCCCGCTTGGCCAGCCGATATGAATACCTCTCTCTAGTTTCAGGGATGATTTAGGGAGTGTGTGGCATTTAATCACAGTAGATCATTGTGTATTGGTGAACGCCAGTGACTGAGCTAGGGATAGCCAGTTGCCTAGTGCTTGATCTGTAGTACTTCATTGGAGTTGAAACACATTCCAAAAAATCTGGAGTTTCGGGAGGAATATGCTAATAAGACTGCGAGAATTTTGCATGATCAATAATTTTGCTAGAGCATCTTTCAAAACAATTACTAAATCCTGACCAGCGCCTGTTTCTAATCTATCTGCCTATTTGTTTACTTTCTATTTTGTCATTTCTTTTGCTTCAGTATTATTCTATAAAACCAATCATTTTTACCAACTTTGAAACCATTGAAAAGTTATACAAAATAGATAAAATGAAAACTAATTCAGACCTTAGATTCGATAAATACTTATTAATTGCTGCGGACTGTGTATACTTGCACAGAGTTCTAGAGTCTTTTTATATCTTATTTTTACTCACTCTGGAAACCCAACAACCACCCTACGAAGGGCTTGATCATGGGAGTCAAAACAACGCAAACTCCAGAAATGGATAGGGTTTCTTAGGTCCATTCCCAACTTTGACTTTCCCTGCGGTAGCATTGTTGGGACCGACCTTTGGGATCTAAAAATAGAGGATTACAGTTACGAGAAATTGTTAAGGTGTTAATGATTTCTTGACCGAAAATGGTAGCTAAGAACTATTGGAATATGAGTTATTATGGTAATAAAGATTGGCTGAGATTGTCTCAATTCAGAGGACGAGTGGCTGACTGCCCTACAGTAGTTGTTGCTCTAAACCTCTGAACTATCGTTGCAAATATGTATCATTTATTATATTTGGGTCGATGATTACTTTTGCTAAATTGATTGGGTAATTTGTAATGGGTTTAGTGCAGATTGTTAATACAAGTAATTTGTTGTTTCAACGATATATATATATATATATATATATATATATATAATGATCTCTATGTGTATTGTCTTACGCCAATTTATTAATAACGGTTATGATACAACTAGCTTAAACGACAATCTTGTGGCAAGTAATTTAAAATTAGACTTTAGTGAGGAGTGTCCTCAGGCCCAAATGTCTAGTTCATCTCGAATTGTTCATGATGAATATGACATTAGCTGTCTAGCCAATACCAATGACAGTAAATGTGATTTATTATTGGTCATTGAAACGTGCATAGTGGAAAATGAGGATACATCTTGGATCCTTGATTCAGGTGTCACTCATCACGTTTGCTTCTCCTTTCAAGGAATAAGCTCATGGTAACAATTGCAAGCTGGTGAAATGACTCTTAGGTTATGATCTGGAGAGTTTGTCTCGACTGTGTCAGTGGGAACACTAAGATTTTTTCAGTGGGAGTAAATACCTATTATTAGATAATATGTATGAATTTTCTAAAGATTAACAAAAATTTAATTTATGTATCTTATATGTTGGAACAATGTTACTTTATACCTTTCTCTGCTAACACAATTTTATTTTAAGAAAAGGAGTTAACATTTGTTCAGCTTTACTGGAAAATAACCTATAGGTTTTAAGACTAATCGAGAGTAAAGCAGACATGAGCATTGAGTTGTTTAAGACTGCTTATACTCAAAACAATAGAGTCAAAGGATATCTCCTAAAGGAAAATACCTTTCTTTGGTTCTTTAGGTTGGCCATATTGATCTCAATATGATTGGGAGCTTGGTCAAGAGTATACTTCTAAGTGAGTTAGAGAAGACTTGTTACTACCTTGTAGGTCATGCCTTAAAGGCAGAATGACTAATAGGTTTTTTACTACAAAAAAACTAAAGAGCCAAAGAGCCCTTGGAGCTTGTACATTTGGATCCTTGTGGTCCAATATGTTAAAGCAGTGGGAGGGCGTGAATAGTGAAGGGATAAAAGCCCTATTGCGCAGCGGAAAAACACAGAGACCTTTTGAATAATAAAACGCCGATTGGGATACCAATACGACGGCAAAACTAATAAATTTTACAGCAACAATAATTGATAAAATATGCTGTAAAACCAGATACAAGCATGCATAAAAATTGGGAATAATCCTAGATCTAATCTAGAATTGGGTCCTATTGACCCTAGTTCAAGAAAACTTTACCCTTGAAGAAATTCTTGAAGTTTCTCCCAAATTCTCTGTTTTTCTCCCAAAATTACAGCAGCAATCTCTCTAGGTCTTGCTGGAAAATCACCACGAACACCACCACAAGGGTACACCGGTATTCTCTGATAGGGATACTACGTTGAGTGCTGGTGGGAGCAAAAAATTCTCTGGATTTTCTCTGGATTCTTCGTTTGAATTCTCTGCGTGAATGCTCTGAGAGATCTCTGGGAGAGAATGCAAAACTGAGAGAGCTAATGGAGAGGGATTCAGGCGTGAGACCAGGGAGTCAGTTCTGCAACTCCCTGACCACGTCTTTTAAAAATAAAAAATCAGATAACTGATAAATCAGTTATCTGATATTTTAATTAATTATAATTATAAAACATAATTTTAAATTATAATTAATTATATTTTTAATTAATCTAAATTAATTAAAATAACATTAATTTAAATCCAATTTAAATTATAATATCCCTCTTATACTATAGTTTAATTAAATCAAATTTAATTAAACTAAATTAATTAATTAATTCGAAATTAATTAATAAAAAAAATAAAATTGAACATCACATATTCAATTACTATTTTCTCTCTCAGTAACTATAGTATTAATATACATCCAATGCATATTAATTATAACCTATAGTTTTAATATGAACCATTTCATATTTTAGTATAATATTCAAACACCTTTGAATATTCAATCCATCCTTAGAATTTTACCTCAACGCCTTAAATGAGCTACCGGTGGGACCTAATGGACCTACAGATCAGAAGCTCCAACGATATGAGATTAGTTGGTTAAACTCATTAACCAAGTTAATCAATATTCGTTAACTGTGGTTCACTCCACTAAAGAACCACAGCTGCACTCTTCTCACTGCAGATATATTTCTGTGTCCACGGATATTGACCGTCAGCAGCAAGTTAGCCCTTCACGTGTGTTCGTACCCCAGCTAGGTCAAATTACCGTTTTACCCCTGGGCTACCTCTTGGTCCTTAAGTACCAGTGCTCCTCTAATGAACAACCTGTTTGAGGTCCAACCATCAAACAGAAAACCCTCTCGTGCCATAAAGAGGGTAGGGCCCTTTGTTCAAGACCCGGAGACACCACTTAAGGGAACACACCTCTACTTACCCTCATATCAGAAAGGAGTGAATTCCGTCTTGTAAGACTACGTTCCCAGCTCCCCATTCGGTCTTGTCCCCAAAATGGTAGGCTTATTGAGTCGGCGAACTGGCCACTCTCACCCGTACAAATCAAAGGACAATCCCTCATGGACAGGAGTCCATAATCTACTCAGGATTAAGGCCAAGTTGCCTAGGTCATCCTAGTGAAATAGAAACCGAGCTAACCAACGGTGTTATAGTTAGTGGTTAACTATTTCGCGGTCCGGTCTTTGTGCAAACTCATTGCACAGGATACCCCCACTCGCATGTCAACCACATGAACGTGTTGGATCACTACGTTTGTATCCATATACAAAGCGGGCCGTATCCATAGTGTCACCAGGATAAGGTACCCAGCCTTATCCCTATACTACAGACCCTTTAGGCTAAAACTTGAACATTGATCCCCGCATGTCCCTACATACTAGTTCAAGTCTCATTCTATTAGCCATGGATGTTTAGTTTATTGGATTAGGGTTAGCAAGACAAGATATAATACAAACATTGAATAATACATCACTTTATTAATGTTCGGTCAAATGTACATTTACTATCTACGAGTTTTAGGGCATAAAACCCAACAAATAGTTCATCTCTTTTATAGATGATTATTCAAAGGTATGAGTATCTTTACCTAATGCAACTTAAGTCTGAAGCTCTTGAGATATTCGAAGGGGCTTAGGACTGAAGTTGAAAACTTGTTAGGTGAGATGATAAAAATACTTCGATCTGATCAAAGTGTTGAGTATAGGGACTAGTGATTCCAGGACTATTTGATAGTACATGAGATCACATCCTAAATCTTAGTTAGGAGAAATAAAATCCTATTGGATATGGTTCAATCTATGTTGAGTTATGCTCAATTGTCTGACTCGTTTTGGGGGTCATGTAGTCTGTATTTTGGAACATCATTCTATCAAAAATGTTTTTGAAACAATTTTTTATTTGTGGTTAAGGCGTAAAGGTAGTTTGTGTTATTTCAGTTTTTGGAGGTGTCCAACGTATGTGCATGTGACTAACCCAAAAGAAACTGGAACACCGTTCAAAATTATGCATATTTGTAGATTTCCCCAGGAAAACAAAAGGTGGATACTTCTTCGATCTACGAGAGAATAAAGAATTTGTGTCGACAAATGCTACATTCTCAGAAGAATACCACATGAGAAATCATAAGCCACGAAGTAAGGTCGGTTTAAGTGTATTAACTAATGAAGCTACAAGAACATCAACAAGAGTTGTTGATGAGGTTGGTTGTTCATCAAGAGTTGTTGATGGGCCAGTGCGTTTGGCCAGTCACATCCATCTCAAGAGTTGAGAGTGCCTTGATGTAGTGGGAGGGTTGTTTTATAACCTGCTCGTTACATGGGCTTAATTGAAGCCTAGGTCATCATACCTGATGATGGCATAGAGAATTAATTATTAATTAGAGATCTTTTCCTATTAGGAAAGAAAATATTTGAAAGAGTTCAAATAAATTTAATATGAATTGGATTCGTATTAATTTTAATTTTAATAAAATCCCTAAGAATAAATATATGATATTTAATTGAGAAATTAATTAATTATGGAATTAATTAATTATTTATTAAAATTAGAGAACTTTTCCTATTAAGAAAAGGTCTTCCTTTTCCTATTAGGAAAAAAGTCTTCCTTTTCCTATTAGGAAAAAGGTCTTGGCCTTTACTATATATAGGACCCCTGGGGTGGGGTGAAAGACATCTCATTGTCTCTCCTTCTCTCAGATATCTCTCCCAAAAGACTCCCACAAGTCTCCTACTTCAAGAAGTCTTAGAGATATACCGGTGTAGCCGATTAGTGGTGTTCGCACTAGAGGGTTGCTGCGTTTTCAATCTTATTGGCAAGAAAAGGCAAATTGATCAAGGTTTTCTACAAAAGTAAGTTTTCTATGAAATCTTTGATCACTAGGATCAATCTAGTTGATTTTTTAGCATGTTTATAGCCTATGTACAACCCATTAAATATAGATTTATTGTTGTAATATTTTTCAAATTGTATTGGTATTTCAATTAGAGTCTAAGACTCTGAGTAGGTTCGGTAATACTTTCCGCTGCATGGGGCTTTTATCCCTTCACAAAAATGTAATTTAGGGCAAGTGGGAGAAATTTAATGGATATAATGGATGTCCTAGTTTATTGTATTTGTACATTGTCTATATACATTTTACGTATTATAGATGTATCTATACACCCATTGCCATGATAGATTATTGTACATCCCACTTTTGGGGAAGAGATCATTTCTCATTTCAAATATTGGGAGCCGAATAGAGGAGAAAGATTAGGGACTTCAAGAAGACCATCAATTACGAAGTTGATCAAGGGAATTAGTATTTTCTTGTATTATTTTGTAATTATGGATGCACTTACTCATATTGTAACGTGTGTTGCCATGTGCTCTATGAACTAAGTAACTTTAGGTGTTGGTTAGGGAATATGTAATTGTCGTGCTAAATCTCTATGCAATATATGTTGATTTATTGCATCTTGATTATTTGTTGTGCTTATTTACATTTTGTGCTCGTCTGGTCAGCCGGTATGAGTATCACTTCCTAGTTTCACGGATGTTTTGGGAAGTGTGTGGCAATTAATCACACTAGATCATTGTGTATTGGTGAACGCCAGTGACTGAGTTAGGGATAGCCAGTTGCCTAGTGCTTGATCGGTAGTGCGTCATTGGAGTTGAAACATATTCTAAAAAAATCCAGAGTTCCGGGAGGTTCCTGCTAATAAGACTGCAAGAGTTTTGCCTGATCAATAATATTGCTAGAGCATCTTTTAAAACAATTACTAAATCCTGACCAATGCCTATTTCTAATTTGTCTGCTTATTTGTTTACTTTCTGTTCTGTCATTTCTTTTGCTTCAACATTCTATAGAAACCAATCATTTTAACCACTTTTGAAACCATTGAAAAGCTAACAAAATAGATAAAGTGAGAGCTAATTCAGACCTTGGATTCGATAAATACTTATTACTTGCTACGAATTGTGTATACTTGCACAGAGTTCTAGAGTCTATTTACATCTTATTTTTACTCACTCTAGGAGCCCAACAATAACTCAATCTAAATCATGAGTATGTTATGAACCCATTTTCAAGAGGGATTGTCCTTAGATTTGTATGGGTGAGAGTGGTCAGTTCACCGACTCAATAAGCCTACCATTTCAGGGGCAAGACAGAGTGGGGGTTGGGAATATAACATTACAAGATGGAATTCACTCCTTCCCCTATTGGAGTAAGCAGATGTATGTTCCCTTAAGGGATGATTGTGGGTCTTGAACAAGGGCACCCGTCCTCTCCTGGCTTGAGAGGAACTGTTGTTTATTGGTTGGACCATAAACAGATTGTTCATTAGAGAAATCAGTGGTACTTAAGGATCCAGAGGTAACCCAGGGGTAAAACGATAATTTGACCCAGCTGGCATTATGAACACTCGTGAAGGATTGACTTACCGTTATTGGTCAATATCCGTGAACACAAAAATATTCTACAGTGAGAAGAGTGCTGCAGCTGTGGATCTTTAGTGGAGTGGCCCACAGTTAACGAATGTTGACTAACTTGGTTAATGAGTTTAGCCAATTAATCTCGTATCGTTGGAGCTTCTGATCTGTAGGTCCATTAGGCCCACCTTGAAGGATTTGAATCCTCAGCGGAAGCGAAATTAATTGTGCGTGAATTAATTCTAGTTAGGAAGAATACCGATACATTGTGCATAAACATTTCATAAATAATTTACATGAATATCATAAGTTAAGCATGTTGTTTTTCCAGATCTAAACAATTTAGAATTTGAGGAACTTACGTGTTGAAGACCAAAACACGTACAACTTTCCTTCCAACGAACACCACCAAAACTGAGCACCTCCTATTCTCTGAGTACTAAGATTTGTGGCTTGTGGGAACCTGAATTCGTCTTAGAAAGGGTTTTTTTACAGCAATTGATATGGCTGTAAATGGTGAGAGATTGAAAGTTGATGAGAGACTTTTCCTCTCTATGTGATTCACGCCTAATGTGAGTAAGTAAGAGAGTTTCTATCGATGGTTTTTCCAGAAAATCATGTAACCGACTTCTGTCAACTACACGTAATGGAATTAGGGTAAAGGGATGTAACTCCCTTATTTAACTATATATCATATAATTAATTAATTAAACCAAACTTAATTAAATTAATTATAACATATAGTTTTAATTCAATCAAATCATATTTAATTGAACTAATTAGGCCAATTAATTAAGCATATTAATTAAATACCATACACATAATTAATATTACATTTGAATCATATTCAAATGTGTCTCTCTCTTTTAACCTATAGTTTTAATGTACATCAAATGTACATTAATTATTAACTATAGAACTAATTTGATTAAATCGTATTTAACCAAATTAGTTAAATTAATTAATTCATGAATTAATCAAATTCATAATTCTCTCATTAATTAATTTTGAATCTCATCCAAAATTCATTTTATTATAAAGTTTAATTCACTAATTAAACTTATACTATAATGTATCTCCATATATTATATTAATTTGTATCAAATACAATTAACTAAAATTCCCTTAACATTCAAGACTAATTAATCTCAGTACTCGTTATGAGCTAGTAGGTGGACCTAATGGACCTATAGATCAGAAGCTCCAACGATACGAGATTAACTAGCTAAACTCATTAGCCAAGTTAACAAACATTCGTTAACTGTGGGTCACTCCACTAAAGACCCACAGCTGCACTCTTCTCACTGTAGAATATTTCTGTGTCCACAGATATCGACCAATACAGTAAGTCAATCTTTCACGAGTGTTCGTATCGTCGGCTGGGTCAAATTACCATTTTACCCCTGGGTTACCTCTGGATCCTTAAGTATCATTGATCCCTCTAATGAACAACTTGTTTATGATCCAACCACTAAACAGAAACTCCTCTCGGGCCAAGAGAGGACGGCGCGCTTTTGTTCAAGCCCCGAAATCAGCCCTTAAGGGAACACACATCTACTTACCCCAATAGGAGAATGAGTGAATTCCATCTTATACCGTTATGTTCCCAGCCCCCACTTGATCTTGCCCATGAAATGGCCACTCTCACCCATACAAATCTAAGGACAATCCCTCCTGAAAAGGGGTTCATAACTTGAGTTACCTAGGTCATCCTATTGAAATAGAAACCTAGACTAGTCAACGACGTCACATCTAGTGGTTACTATTTCGCAGTCCAATCTTATGTAAATTCATTGCATAGGATACCCCCACTCGCACTACAAGAAATCTAACTATTTTCGAAGGTCACAACCTTCGAAAAAGTATTAAACAAACCTTCGATAAATCTTTTTTCGAAGGTTATCCAAACCTTCAAAAAGTGCCGAAATAGATCCCGTCGAAAAAGCTTTTTTCGAAGGTACATTAACCTTCAAATTTTATTATTATTTTTCAAAGGTCACATTCCTTCGATAATTTTCAAATTATTTATCGTTAATTCTTTATTGTCAAACTACCTTTTTCGAAGGTTTTCATTATTTTTGAAGGTTTTATAAGGTTATTTTCAACGATTTTAAAGCCTTTGAAAATAGTTTTTTATCGACATTTGTAAATCCTTCGAAAAAGCTCTACAAAAATCTTTAGCATTTGAATACAACAGTATAAACCAATTTTCAATTTATTATTGGTATCCGATAGTAACCTGAATTGCCAATTACAAATATATAGAATAGAAAGAATAAGCAAAGAGACAGTTGCAACTACTAGAGTGATTTAAGATGAATGTAAACCTAGATACTTTCAAAATAACTAATAATTCTAACAATCTCATAAATTGTTTTTGTAGCAACTTACAGAGAAAACAACTACAAATTTTCTATAACATCCAACTACTACATTCAATCAACTATTAGCAAATTGTTTACGCATCTCTACCATCATTGTTTGAAATCTATCCTCAAAGCAATTTTCTAATTTGACAATTTGATCTTTGAGTGCTTGTACCTCGACTTTTCTTTGTTGCTCAGATTCTTGAAGACGTTGTTCAGACTCGCTAAGACGACACTCAAGATCATGTACATTAGAAGATTATCCAAATAGCTCAGAAGGAGTAACACATACTCCATAACCACGAACACATCCATGTTTCTCTGGTCCAAAAATTTGCACAAAAATTTCTACTTGAGAAGCATATGATTTGAGTTCCGACTACAAGTACAAATTCAAAATTTAGAATTCAAAACTAGCACAATTGAAAAGAACAACTCAAAACTACCACTAATTATCAATGAACAACTCAAATTGGAGTCTAATGAAATTCACAAGATAGGAAATGTGAAATTTGACTTAATTTCATTACTGGAAGAATAATACATTTATACACACAACAAGAAGATAAGAAAGGAAAGTATACAAAAATTTACAACAAATAATTTACAATCAATGGGCATAAATGAGAGCATAAATTAAGGCAATCAATGTAGGAGAATATTCTCTGATACAGTTAAACAGAAGAGGCCACAAGCAAAGCTAATGCATATCTTTAAATTTTGTAACACAAACACAAAAATAAACAAAAAGTAATAGGCAAAAAAAAAATAAAACAAAAAGAAATGTGTACGTACTTTTCATAACAATTTTGGTATATGAATGTCCACTTCAAATACCAAAACTTCTAACTCCATTTCTATGTTCTTGCAAAACTCGATTTCCAATTTGCATCCAACTCTTATTCATGTTATACAATAAGCTTGTAGCAAGAATGAGATGCTCTTCTTTGTAAAAAGCAAGAGACTATCTAGAATAGGTGTGTAAAAAGCCTCATAAGAAAAACAAAGAATATATTACTATTTAAGAATAATAATAATAATTACAAATTACAAACTCATTGGATTCTCTTGGCTAATGATATACGAACAGGAACTATAAACTTCAAAATTACAAATTCATCATTGAGAGCATCGGTTATGAACATTCTAAAACCTATCCTCAACTTGCAGATTTTACATAAAAGTGAAGAAGACAAATTGCATATAACACTTCAATTTAAGTAAACATGGAATTGAGAACTTTTATGACAAGGGCACCCAAATTTCCAGTACAAACAGAGGCAAAACACATGGAAAATAGAAGTATGCTTAAAGGTTAAAGGTAAAGGCCAAACGGATACCAGATGATATAGAAAATTGTGAAAGTCTGTTATAGTTGTTATGACTTTAGCTGAACTTAGAAAAGCAGCTGCTATTTTCTATTTTGAAGGAAATAATTTGGAAACAAATATCTTCAAAAGCTCCCGTTGTATCTCTACTTCACCATCTAAGTTAACAACTTAAGTTCCATGATTTTCAAAGAAGCGATACAATTTGCAGTGATAAAACAAATCTAAGGCAAAAACGAAAAAGAAAAAAAAGGAAGTGACAGTAATATTAACCCCCCACCACAACAAAAGCACACAAAAAACAACAAAAACAAAAAGAAAACAAATGGTTTTAGAAACTCACCTCATCCAAAATGACACGGTCCCATTTCACAGAATGCAATATTGATTTCTATTTCTAACTAAATAGAAACTTTCTTTTGTTAAAACCATCCAATCTAACTAAAGCAAAGCTTGGGGATGAAAGTAGCTAGTTCCAATTCTTTTCTACTCAAAGTCTCTATCTGCACAAATTAATTATGAGCTTTTTTGTTAGTGTATAATAAAAAATACAAAGGAAAACAGAGATATGAGCTTGGCAGCATATTAGATGATAACTATATCGAGCTTCTTTGGAAAACTAAACAATCAAAACAAAACTGCCATTTAAAAAACAAAACAGAGGAAACATAAACCACTCACTTTCTAATTTTTGTAATGGTCTTTTGTGCTTTTGCTTCCTCAATCTCAAAATGATGCAAATGCCAACAATGAGAATGATGGCTAAAACGATAGACACCACAACAATTACAACAGTTCTAGTACTATTGCCATGATTTCCTACAAAAGAAAGAGACAAAATAGTTATGCTAATTTGAGGTTATACGTGTAATCAATCCAAGTTCAATGATGGTTTGGTCAACTGTGGATTTAGGAAGAAGAACTAAAAGAAATAAGAAAAAAAAAATGAAAACAAAGAACATTGAACAGAACATGTCAAATATGATGAGCATGGAAACAGAGTGTGACAGATCTAATGTTATTACCTTGTGTCGAAGTTGAAGGCGAAGATGGAGTGTAGATATATTTATCAAAAGTTATTAATAATAACCTTCTCAGTTCCACTCACCTCAGCAAAGCTTTAGTTCAATTATAAGCTTTAGTTCAATTAATCACATGTTAAAGCTCTCTTCTCAGTTCCACTAAGATCACTGCGGGCATAAACTCGACAAAGATGATGGCATAGGGAGCGTAGATGATCCCTGGAACGTAATCGAGTGGAGTCATAATCAAACACAGAAAAAATTCCACCTACAATTACACCAATTCCACACAAAAATTAGAAAAAAACGGAAGCCAAAACCTAATTCTGATGTCGCTTTAGATCAGATTGCTGGCAAAACTAGCTTTGTTCGTTCAACTAGTTTAGGTCACTAGAAGTTCAAATTGGGGGAAATTAGAGGAAGAGATGGAAGAAGAATAAAGATTACCGTGCAACAATTGAAATCGAGGCAAGTTCCAAGGGATGAATGGTTGACGACAGCCTGCGAACTATTGATCACGATCGACGAACGACTGAGGACGAACAAAAAGGGAGAGAGATATGAGCTTGTATCTCACCAAAATGACACGACTTGTATGAACGACAGGGATGAATGGTTCAAACCTGGCATGCTTTCACCAAGGAAAAAAATAGAAATAAACCTAACTTTTATTTTTAACCCAAAAGAAAAGAAAAACATACTTCTCAAAGTTGTTGGTTTTTTAAATAATATTTTTTTCATAAACATCTTTATCGAAGATTTTAAATAACCTTCGATAAAAACTAAAAAATGGGTTCATGTTTTTTTATTGATAAGTTTATGATTTTGAAACTTTTTCCAAAGATTTTGACGACCCTTGATAAATATAATATCTTTATCAAAGGTTTTTGATAACCTTCGATAAAAAGTAAATTTTGGACAATAATTTTTCATCTATATATTTTTAAAGGCTTTTTGATAAAGGACAATAAATTTTTCAAAGGTTTTTAATAACCTTCAATAAAAAAAGTATATATTTGTAAAAGTTTTTTTTTTCTTTTTTTCAAAACATTTGATAAAGGATAATATAATTTTCAAAGGTTTTTAATAACCTTCGATAAATGGTAGATATTTATCAAAGGTTTTTGAAATACCTTCGATAAAGAATAGTATAATTTTTAAAGGTTTTTAATTCCTTTGATAAATATTATATATTTTTCAAAGGTTTTTAAGAACCTTCGATAAAAGGTAGATATTTATCAAAGGTTTTTTAAATACCTTCAATAAAGGATAATATATTTTTCAAAGGTTTTGAATGTTCTTTGATAAATATTATATTTTTTTCAAAGGTTTTTAGTAACCTGGTAGATATTTATCAAAGGTTTTTTAAATACCTTCGATAAAGGATAATACAATTTTCAAAGGTTTTTAATGTCTGTTGAATGAGAAATTTCGGCCAATCACAAATTGCCACGTCATTAATTTAAATTAATAATAAAATAAATTTGGGATCAATTACAAATTTACACGTGTCCTAAATTAAATTAATAGACATTAAAATTCGGCAAATCAAACAATGCCACTTGTCTATTATTGATCCAGCAGATGACATAAGTCGAATCCAATCAAATTATGTCATGTGACAATTGGACCCGAGACTAATGTGACCCGAGATCATTGAAGAAATTGGGCTAAATTAAAATGATCCAATTTTATTAAAAATAAGTTGGATTAAAGCCCCAAATATAGCCTAAGCCCAAAGGTTGGGCCCGGGGCCCAGGCCCAAGCCCAAATGAGGTCCACCAAACTCTATATATAGAGGAGGCCACCATTCATTTTGGGGCATTCAGACAGAGTCAGAGAAGCCAGAGTCCAGAGCATTCTCCCAAGGTCCATAGTCTTCAGAAGTCAGAGAGTCCAGAGAATTCAGAAGATCCAAGATTCAGAATTCGACCATCTCAAGACTCAGAAGATCCAACGACTGGAAGACTCCAAAGAATCAACCGTTTCTTCATCAAGATACAAGTTGAAGATTCAACCTTGCTCCATCTGAGATCAAACTCGCCAGCCCTCAGATCAGACTCTACATTTTGAGAGAAAGCATCAGAGGATAAATATTAGAGATTGTAACACTTATACATACAAAATCAATAAAATCAAGTTCATTTCCACGAATTAAATTTCCTTTGTCGAAATCTCGTGTGAACAAATTGGCACGCCCAGTGGGACCATCTCTACCTCTCATCTCTTTTTCTCGCAAAGAAATCATGACTTCCGAAGAAGCTTCTTCAAAGATCGCTGCTTCAAGCAACTCCTATGTGGGGCCAATTACTCGTAGTCGCTCCAAGGAAACCCAACACGAAGACAGCCAAACTCCTGTCATTGCAAACAAGATGCTGAGACGCATGACAGAATCTGCTCAACTTGAAATCGGCGCTGCAGAAAATCTGATGCTTGGCAAATTCATCTCTTATTCTCAGCAACCAAACGAAACATCTAGTCCTGATGTGATGTTTGTTATGATGATTGATGCTGGAACTAACGAAGAACGAATGGCTGAAGTCGAGAAGAAAATCAACATGCTACTGAAGATGGTCGAAGAGAAAGACCAAGAAATCGCCTTTCTCAGGAACCAGATGGAAAGTCGAGATGTTGCTGAATCGAGTCAGACCCCTGCCATCAAAGACAAGGGAAAAGTCATTGCACAAGATCAGTCACAACATTCCGCTTCTATTGCTTCACTGTCCGTTCAGCAGCTCTAGGATATGATCATGAATTCCATCAGAGATCAATATGGTGGATCGACTCAGAACTCTCTCTTGTATTCCAAGCCATATACCAAGAGAATCGACAATCTGAGAATGCCTCACGGATACCAGCCACCAAAGTTTCAACAATTCGACGGGAAGGGCAATCCCAAGCAGCACATTGCTCATTTCGTCGAAACATGTGAAAACGCTGGTACTAGAGGAGACCAACTAGTCAGGCAGTTCGTACGAACACTGAAGGGGAATGCTTTCGACTGGTATACCGACCTTGAGCCTGAGACTATCAATAGTTGGGAACAACTTGAGAAGGAGTTCCTCAACCGCTTTTACAGCACAAGGCGAACTGTTAGTATGACGGAGCTCACTAGCACTAAACAACGGAAAGGTGAACCGGTTCTTGACTACATCAACCGTTGGAGAGCTTTAAGTTTAGATTGCAAGGACAGACTCACCGAATTGTCTGCTGTTGAAATGTGCACCCAAGGCATGCATTGGGGACTCCTCTATATCCTGCAAGGAATAAAACCCCGCACTTGCGAGGAGTTGGCAACCCGCGCTCATGACATGGAATTGAGCATTGCTACTAGAGGGAACAAAGATTCTATTGTCCCCGATGGCAGGAAAGAAAAGAAATAAGTTAAAAATACTGAGAAAACTACCAAAAGCACTACGAAAGAGTCAATGGTAGTCAATGCAACTCCTTTCAAGTTTTCGTCAAAAGGAAAAGAAAAGAAGGTAGAGAAACAACAAGAGGGAGGTGAGAGACGTCGTCTGACCTTGAAAGAAAGGCAAGAGAAAGTTTACCATTTTCCAGATTCTGACATTTCAGATATGATAGAACAACTCCTGGAAAAACAACTTATTGAGCTACGAGAATGCAAGCGACCAGAAGAGATGGGGAGAGTTAATGATCCCAATTACTACAAATATCACCGAGTCATCAGCCACCTGGTGGAAAAGTGTTTCGTTCTGAATTAGCTAATCTTGAAATTAGCTAAAGAAAAGAAGATTGAGTTAGATCTTGATGAGATAGCTCAATCAAATCATGCGACGATAGCAACAAATCTGAACAACCGAGTAGCTCCAAGCCCGGTTCATGATTCAGTAGCAAGTTTGATCCAGTTCGGGACATTAGAACCGATTGTTATTTGGCTTCAGCAAGAATCTGCAAGAGACATCTTCCAAGACCAACTCGAGTCTATTGAAAATGAAGACGAAGGATGGACTTTGGTAACTCGGCGAAAGAAGCAAAAGAAACATTTCGTTCAAAGAGAGCCTCACATGTTCCGAAACTACAGAAGAAAGAACATGTCACAAAAGCAGAAGAGAAAGATAAAAAAGCTCGAGAAAGCCTAAACTAGTTGTCGAAGAGAGTCAGGATTTTGTTCTGTCTCGACATCCGATAACCCTTAAAGATTTCCTCCCAAAGAACTTTCTTAATGACGATCATGGGGACATCCCTGAGATAGTCGCATGTCATGCTGTCAATACATTCGAAGAAGGTGATTCTTCCTCAAGTCCATCTCAGGTGACGACAAGGCCAAAAGATTCACCTTCATTTACAATAGATGATTTGTTGTCGCTTCCTCAAACAACCAAAGATGCTATTGTTGAAACATTGACAAGTTCTAATGTTTCAGACGTTCCAGACTTGCAAGAACACAAATGTGCCTCATGTTATATGTCCATTAGCTTCACAGATGAAGACTTGATGTTGGGATCGAAGCCTCATAATAGGCCCCTATTCGTCTCCGGATATATTCGAGAGCAAAAAGTTGGCCGAATTCTTATCGATGATGGATCTGCAGTGAATATAATGCCTAAGTCAACCATGACACAGATAGGAATTTCAATGGACGAACTATCAAATAGTAGGTTGGTCATTCAAGGCTTCAACCAAGGTGGCAACAAGCAATCGGTATGATTCGTTTGGAGCTTGTTATTGGAGATTTGAAGGCCAACACTTTATTCCATATCATAGATTCCAAGACCACTTACAAGTTATTGTTAGGTCGTCCTTGGATTCATGGAAATGGAGTAATATCTTCTACACTTCATCAATGTTTCAAGTTCTATCAAGACGGTGTCAAGAAAGTTGAAGTCGATACTAATCCATTCTCAGAGGCAGAATCCCACTTTGCAGATGCAAAGTTTTATATGCAGAATGATAAAGCAGGAGAGATCATCCCAGGTGAGATTCCTCTGATTGAAAGTCATAAAATAGAGCATTCAAAGAATGCGAAGAAGGAGTCGATTGAAGAAGTAGATACTTGTGAAGTTCAATCAAAGGAAACATCCGCTCACCAAATCGAAAGCTCCAAAGGAAGAGGCATCGACAAACGTCCCTATATTACGCTACATTCCTGTATCTAGACGCAAGAAAGGGGAATCACCATTCACAGAATGTTCAGGAATTTTGAAGGTTGGTGATGTGGAGATTCTAAAAGAAAATTTCACCACGCCTCTGACAGCAATCACCAAGCAAGAGATTCAGGAATCAAAGACGGATCGTACCAAAGTGACTTTGCCGAAAAGACGAACGAAGGCTGGATTTGACCCAAATGCATACAAACTCCTAGAAAAGGCAGGATACGACTTTACAACTCATACTGAGTTTAAAAGTCTAAAAAACTTCGATGGGAGATCTGAGTCTTCTCCGACACAGAAGAAGCTCCAAAAAGAGGGTTATGCCATACCATCCTCGAGAGCCGAACTAGGGTACAATCCCCCAGAGCCAGTTCGTATAACTAGAAAATGGTTTAGGGTATAACTAGAAAATGGAAAGTTGTAGATGCACATCACATAACGATAGAAGAGATGGGCGATCCAGAAGATAAAAAGAATGATGATAGCCAGAAAATCTCTGTCTTCGATCGCATTAAAGCGCCGACTACTCGTCTTTCAGTTCATCAGCGACTGAAATATTCATCTTCGGAAAAGGAAGGTCAGAGCAAAACTTCTACTCCTACCCGACGTTCAGTATTTCAGCGTTTGAGTATGTCTACATCGAAGAAAGTAGATGAACCGTCGAGATCCGTGTTCGATCGCCTTCAAGCAACGTATGGCCAATGCAAGGGAAAGTTGAAAAGTCTTGAAACAGATGAATCCGACGAGATGAATGACAACAACGGGTTTTCCAGTACTGTTCCTTCACGGATGAAGAGAAAACCTTTTGTTCTCATAAATACAGAAGGTGCTTTAAAAGTAAAGCGACAGTTAGTCATTCTAACTAACCCTTCGAAGTTGAACCAAGAGCTTGAAGAAGAACATGTCAATTGCTACCATATTTCTTTCGAAGAAATGCCAGATACTGAAATTTCTGAAGAATATGCTGAAGAAGCACCCGCATCGTTAGAAGATGGCAATCAATCAACGATTGATGAACTCAAAGAGGTAAACTTGGGTACGACAGAAGAACCGCGCCCGACATTCATCAGTGCGTCACTTAGTGTTGAAGAGGAACGTGAATACTTGAATTTGCTCGTTACATATAAAGATGTCTTCGCTTGGTCGTACAAAGAGATGCCAGGACTCGATCCAAAAATAGCAGTCCACCATCTTGCGATTAAACAAGGATATCGACCTATTAAGCAGGCCCAAAGGCGTTTTCGACCAGAGCTCGTTCCTCAAATTGAAATTGAAGTCAACAAGTTGATAGAGGCGGGGTTCATTCGAGAAGTGAAATATCGAACATGGATCGCAAACATTGTGCCAGTCAAAAAGAAGAACGGACAACTGCGTGTATGTGTGGATTTCCGCGACTTGAATAATGCATGTCCCAAAGATGATTTTCCGTTACCCATCACTGAACTTATGGTCGACACCACTACAGGACATGAAGCCTTATCTTTCATGGATGGATCATCAGGGTATAATCAAATTCGAATGGCCATTGAAGATGAAGAGATGACAGCATTTCGAACTCCAAAAGGAATATACTGTTACAAGGTGATGCCTTTTGGATTAAAGAACGCTGGGGCAACTTACCAACGAGCCATGCAGAAGATCTTTGATGATATGCTCCACAAACGTGTTGAGTGCTATGTTGATGATCTAGTGGTCAAATCCAAGAAACTAGAGACCACTTGCAAGATTTGAAGATAGTTTTTGACCGTTTGAGAAAGTACCAGTTGAAAATGAATCCTCTTAAATGCGCCTTCGGTGTGACATCAGGAAAGTTTCTTGGTTTCGTAGTAAGGCATCGAGGAATTGAAATCGACCAATCAAAGATTGACGCCATTCAGAAAATGCCAGAACCACGAAACTTGCGAGAATTAAGAAGTCTCCAAGGACGCCTGGCCTATATCAGAAGGTTCATCTCCAATCTAGACGGTCGATGTCAGCCATTTCAAAGACTGATGAGAAAAGACACAACCTTTGAATGGGATAAAGCTTGTCAAAATGCTTTTGATAGCATTAAAAAGTATTTGCTTAATCCTCCTGTCTTAAGCGCTCCAATTGCAGGAAAACCGTTGATATTGTACATTGTTGCACAAGAAAGATCACTTGGGGCATTGCTCGCTCAAGAGGGAGAGAAAGGCAAAGAATGTGCTTTGTATTATCTAAGTAGAACTTTGAATGGGGCAGAGCTAAATTGTTCACCCATCGAAAAGATGTGCCTTTCACTTTTCTTTGCCATTGACAAACTGAGACATTACATGCAAGCCTTCACGGTGCACTTGGTGGCAAGGGCTGATCCGATCAAGTATGTCTTGTCTAGAACAATTATCTCAGGGAGGTTGGCTAAGTGGGCGATCTTACTTCAGCAATACGACATTGTCTATGTTTCGCAAAAGGCGGTGAAGGGGCAAGCCTTGGCAGACTTTTTAGCCGACCACCCGGTACCGTCAGACTGGAAATTATCTGAAGCCTTGCCTGACGAGGAGATATTCTGCATTGAATTGGCCGAGCCTTGGACTATGTATTTTGACGGAGCAGCTCGAAGGAATGGCGCAGGGGCAGGAGTAATATTCATTTCGCCTGAAAAACATATGTTGCCATATAGCTTCACATTTGGAGAAGTGTGCTCGAACAACGTCGCTGAATATCAAGCGCTCATCATTGGTCTTCAAATAGCCAAAGAGATCAGGGTGACGTACATTGAAATTTTTGGAGATTCAAAATTGATAGTCAATCAATTGTTGCTCCAATATGAGGCAAAACATGAAGATTTGATACCTTACTTCAGTTACGCCAGACAATTATTGGAAAGCTTCGAGAGTGTGACGATAGAACATGTTCCAAGATCTGAAAATACAAAGGCTGACACATTGGCAAATTTAGCCACTGCTCTGACGATTTCAGAAGTTGAAGTTCTAAACATTCCACTCTGCCAAAGATGGGTTGTGCCTCCAACTGAAAAGGAAAGTCAAGAAACGAATGCAATATCTGTCTATGTGATTGAAGAAGAAGATTGGCGACAACCGATTATAGATTACCTACAGCATGGAAAGCTTCCTGTCGAGACGCGTCATAAGACTGAGATGCGAAGAAGAGCATCTCGATTTATCTACTACAAAGATACCCTATATCGTCGCTCATATGAAGGCCTTTATCTTCTATGTTTGGGAAAAGATGAATCAATGCAGGCATTAGAGGAAGCACATTCAGGTGTTTGTGGAGCTCATCAATCCGGGCCAAAGCTTCATTTTCAACTAAAGAGAATGGGCTACTACTGGCCTACGATGGTTCAGGATTCGATGCAATATGCAAAGAGGTGTGAAGCTTGTCAATTTCACGCCAACTTCATACATCAGTCACCAGAGCCGCTCCACCCAACTGTAGCTTCATGGTCATTTGAAGCTTGGGGGCTTGGCCTTGTTGGTCCTATAACACCCAAATCATCGGCAGGACACTCTTATATCCTTGCAGGAACTGATTATTTCTCAAGATGGGCTGAAGTTGTTGCATTAAAAGAAGCAAAGAAAGAAAATGTAGCAGACTTTGTGCGTAATCATCTCATTTATCGATATGGCATTCCTCATCGCATCGTGACAGATAATGGAAGACAGTTCTCTAACAGTTTGATGGACAAGTTATGTGAAAAGTTTGGCTTCAGACAATATAATTCGTCTATGTATAATGCTGCTGCGAATGGTTTGGCTGAAGCATTCAACAAGACGTTATGCAACTTGTTGAAGAAAGTAGTCTCCAAGACGAAGAGAGACTGGCAAGAAAGAATTGGTGAAGCGTTATGGACGTACCGGACCACTTATCGTACTCCAACAGGAGCCACACCCTATTCTCTTGTCTATGGGGTAGAAGCTGTCCTCCCTCTGGAAAGAGAGATCCCATCGTTGCGAATGGCGGTGCAAGAAGGTTTGACTGTAGAAGACAATGATAAGTTACGCCTTCAAGAGTTAGAAGCATTAGATGAGAAAAGACTGGATGCTCAACAAGCTTTGGAATGTTATCAAGCGCGCATGTCTAAAGCTTTCAACAAAAAGGTACGACCTCGTTCATTTCAAGTTGGTGAGCTCGTACTCGCAGTTCGAAGACCTATCATCACGACTCGACATACAGGACACAAGTTTACACCTAAATGGGACGGACCCTACGTTGTGAAAGAAGTCTACACAAATGGAGCATACAAGATAGTTGACAAAGACGGACTAAAAATTGGCCCAATCAACGACAAGTTTCTCAAGAAATATTATGCTTAAAATGTAATGCTCCTTATCGCATGAGCATAAACTGCATGGTGCTCCTGGCCCACACGAGCTTAAAAGGTGAATGCAAAAAAAAAAAAAAAAAAAAAAAAAAAAAAAAAAAAAAAGTGCCACAAATATAGAAACATGACAATACAAGTTAAAGATGCTTACCCTTACTGGCGGCAACACAGTAAATTGAAGACGTACATTGCTATGAATGGAATGCAACGAATTAAATGCATAAAAGAAGGCTCCGTTCTTTCAAGTTCGACGATTCGCTCGCTCCAAGTCCGACGTCTCGCCTAGTTCGGTGTCTCGCTCCTTCTATGTTTGCATTCTACACACTTCAAGTTCGGTGTTTCGCTCCTTCAAAGTTTGGAGTCTCACCCCTTTAAGTTTGGCGTCATGTTTCCTCTAAGTTTGCATTCTTCATGCTTCAAGTTTGGTGTTCCGCTCGCTCAAAGTTCGACGTCTCACCTTCTCCACGTTCGATGATTGCTCCATTCAAGTTTGGCTTATCACTTGTCCCAAGTTCGATACTTCGCTTCACCTTCAAAGGGTGGCATTTGAAGGCTTCGTTTTCACTTCATCTTCAAATCTTTAAAGGTTGACCGTTGAAAACGTTGCTTCACTACAAATGTTGCCGGTTGAAGACTTCACTATCACTTCATCTTCAAAATTTGGCGGTCTACATCGCTTCATTTTCAAAGGTTGACCATTGACAACTTTGCTTCATCTCCAAAAGATAGTGGTGGAAGGATTCGTTGTCGCTTCATCTTCAAAAGTTGGCAGTTGACGACTTCGCTTCGTTTTTTAAAAGTTGGCAGTTGAAAGTCTTGCTCCATCTTCAAAGATTGACAGTCAACATCTTTGTTTCATCTTCAAAGGTTGACAGTTGAATGCTTTGCTTTCGCTTCATCTTCAAAAGTTGACGATGGGTGGCTCCGCACCTTCTTACAAAGTTGACGGTTAGCAACCTCGCTCCTTCTTCAAAGTTGACGGTTGAAAACTTCATTTCAAAGTTGGTGTCTGGCGACTTTCACTTCATCTTCAAAAGTTGACGGTTGGCGGTCTCGCTTCTTCTTCAAAGTTGACGGTTGACAACTTCACTTCAAAGTTGTCAGTTGGCGACTTTCACTTCGTCTTCAAAAGTTGACGGTTGGCGGTCTCGCTTCTTCTTCAAAGATGACGGTTGACAACTTCACTTCAAAGTTGATGGTTGGCGACTTTCACTTCAACTTCAAAAGTTGACGGTTGGCAGTCTCGCTTCTTCTTAAAAAAAAAGAAAAAAAAAATTTGACAGTTGACAACTTCACTTCATATTCAAAAGTTGACGGTTGAAGTTTTCGCTTTAGAACATCTGCAAAGATGAACGACTTTAGCGTTGCCTTTATCTTGAAAGTGTCTAGACTGGAAGATGCATCTTAGTTGCAAGTAAAAAAAAAAATGCTTGATATCAAACCACAAAAAAAAAAAAAAAAAAAAAAAAAAAAAGAGAAAGAAAGACAATAAAGGTGTTGTTAAAAAAATGGTGACCACCCCTGCAGGAAACTACAATCATCAAAGTGACTGGTCTAGACAGGTGATGAAGTCACTGCAAGTGAATCTGATAATGACCGTTGTAGGCGAGTCTGGTGACCACCCATTCAAGATACTATAGTCATCAAAGTGACTGGTCTAGACAGGTGACTGCAAGTGAATCTGATGACGACCGTTGTAGACGAGTCGAGTCTAGTGACCACCCCTACAGGTTACTCAGATCACCCAATAAAATGGGGACTGGTCTAGCAGGAGTGCATCACTGTAGGCGAATCTGGTGACTACCCCTGCAGGTTACTCAGATCACCCAATAAAATGGGGACTGGTCTAGCAGGAGTGCATCACTATAGACGAATCTGGTGACTACCCCTGCAGGTTACTCAGATCACCCAATAAAATGGGGATTGGTCTAGCAGGAGTGCATCACTGTAGGCGAATCTGGTGACTACCCCTGCAGGTTACTCAGATCACCCAATAAAATGGGGACTGGTCTAGTAGGAGTGCATCACTGAAGGCAAATCTGGTGACTACCCCTGCAGGTTACTCAGATCACCCAATAAAATAAGGGACAGATCTAGCAGAAATGAAATCATTACAAGTGAGTTTGGTGACAACCGCTGCAGGATGTGAATATATCAAAAAAAAAAAAAGTGTCTATGATGTTGTGCATCTAGAAGCAATTTATAAATGCATATTCAACAGTAGAATATATGTGTATTAAAAAGAAGGGGTTTGAAATCGTGTTGACCTCTTAGATGGTACATCAATGGTATAATGGGAGCCGTTGTAAAATGAAGTCGTTCCCCTGGAGCTGAGAAAAAAAAGTATAACTAGCGAAGACGACAACAAAAGAAAATGGAACCACTATATATGTGTGAAACCAAAACAAGCAAGCGGAACGTGTATGTTGCATATTCGCATCGAATGACCTTCAAATTTTGCATTTGTACCTTGGATGTGCAAATATCAACCGCAACAACCATCATATATATATATATATATATATATATATATATGAAAGCGGCAGAATTTAGACACCTATCATGAGACACAGGCGACAAAGTATTAAAAAAAAAGGTAAAAAAAAAATCAATTTGCCTTCATGTGTGTTCACAATAGTGGCAGCAAAATTGATTAAAAAAAAAAACAAGAGACAAAAGCAAACTTTTGTATGGGTTTTGATTTCTAGTTTGATATGGAAGAGTAAGAAAACCCACGTAGCAACCGTGTGAAAAAGAATTGAAGATGTAGACGTAAGGATTGAAGACAACGGCAACAACGTGAGATGCACCAAAGAAGATGATGGCTCGAACTTAAGGCCATGAACATTCCAAATGAAAGAAAAAAAAAAGGCTGAGAAAGATATTAAAAAAAATCATTTATAAAAATAGGTTAAAAAAAAAAAAGAAGGAAGGGAAAGCAAGCAGGCGGTAAATAAAAAAAAAGATAAAGAAAAAAATCTCACCACTTTAACAAAAATGTAGAAGAAAATTTGAATCTCGTCGTCTGAAGCTTCAACAAAAGTGGAAATTAATTGTGGGATTTTTGTTTTCTTTCTCTCTCCACATCTCCATCTTCTTCCTGCTTTACAAAGTCATGTCATCTCCCTCTCTAGCATCTGGTTCATCTTCTTCCTGCAAGCAACAAAGTGGGATTTGATAATTTAGATTCTTCTTTTAGTGTACCCCACAACACCATTATATTTCTGACGAGCCGATATTCGACGACAGCATGGACTAGAGACTTCAGTAGACTCCAACGACAATGCGTGATGGACCAGCGAGACACCCTCTTTTCGACGTCCAAGTAATGGCACGATGGTTGTCAATGCGTACAAACCCATGACTCAAACAAATTAGTGATAACGGAGTGAACATTACAACAGATGGGTGGCGACTCTTCAATGCATTCCAGCAACTGAGATTCGAGCCAAACTCGCCGGCAAAGTCATGGCAATTAGTTATCTGACGAGCGAAGGATATAAACCCAGTCGACATCCTCCCTCGAGAGCAGCCGTAAAAGACTCCTTAGGTTCAAGACAATGAAAACCACACACTTTTTCCATATATATTCAGGATTTTTCAATCATGCAGAATCAAAATTTGGAGCAAGTTTTTATTCCGAATGTTAATTGAATTTGAGTGTAACGCCCCAGGTTTTAATATAAACTAACCTAGTGACATTACTAAGCTCCTATTCAAACCAACCGAGAGCTCCAAAAATTTCGGCAGCATAACGGCGTACATAGGACAAACCCAAAATTTTAGAACACCTGTTAAACTCAACAACACTTCTAAATTGATTCGATCCACTCCACAACTTCACAGAACAACTGCAACCAGGATACGAGTCAGATCTCGCATCTCCAACCAACAACAGAACCTAACTCTACCAGATCAAGCATAACCAACTTCCTAAAACAGATCGACTTTATTAAGCTACAACATATTTACAGCCTAACAAGAAACATGAAATCTAACCATGCTCAATAACAGGAACAAAACATTACGCCCACCTAGCTACAAAGCTAAACAGACCTACCTATCAACAATTAATTGAAAATTGTCCTTTCTAACAGAGAAAGAAAAAAAAACATATAAACAAACTATGGAATCCTGTGGTCACCCCTCGTGGACCTCCTCGTCTACATCACCGGGCACATACAGCTCATCACCTGCATAATCTGAAATTGTTGGGGGAAATAAAGGGGAGGGGTATCAGTACAACCACCGTACTGGTAAGTAGCTCACACCCGGTGAGCCACCAAACAACAAACAACCACCACAACAAGCTAACCACACACATCATGCTTATAAAGCGATAAACAACCCACATGCTCTTAAACACGAAAATAACAATGGCAACACATGCTCATGCAAAAATGGGACGACAACATGAATCCACGCATCATGCTATGCACCCCCACATGGTTTCCGCGCCATGCCCGCACACTCACGTGATTTCCGCGTCACGCTCCGCACTCACATCCCACACGTGATTTCCGCGTCACGCTCCGCAAACCCACCCAACACATGTATTATAACGCGCCATGCGCAGCGCCACTCACACGTGATTTCCGCGTCACGCTCCGCACTCACACCCACACGTGATTTCCGCGTCACGCTCCGCACACACACCCAGCACATGATTTACGCGTCATGCTCCGCCTCTCCCCAATGAACACACTATGCAGACACGACCCATGCAGCATAGCCAGCGACAACAGTATTTCATGCTCATGAACTAAACAACAGCATACTCATGAATCATTAAAACAACATGCTTAAGTATCCAACAAAGCATCAAGTTTGATCACAAGGAGAGCTACAAACAATAATAAACACAACATATAGTAACCAAGCAAGAAAAGCGATAACATGCTCAAACAAACAAACAAGCCCGTCCAAGTAGAAACTACTTACAATCCTTAAAAGTGCTCCTAAATCCAGTTAACGCTTGCTGGAAATTATTAGAATAGGTTCTAGGCGGACCTACGAACGCAATAGAAGCCTTCTAAAGGTTAGAGAATATCCCAACAATCTTTCTAACACCTAACATTTAATAAAAAGGACCTAAAGCGTGCTACAAGGTGCCGAAACTTACCGAAAAGGGGCAGAAACCTTGCTGGAACTAATCGATCAGCACCGAAACACCTAGAATAAGTGTTGTCCCAAGGCCGAAACGAGATCAAACTGAACCTAACGGATAGCCAAAGGTTAAAAAGCATTCTAAAGCTACCTAAGGCAGTTTCTAGAGACTTTAAGGCCACCGGAACTTACCGAACAGAACTGAACTGTGACCGATATGTGCTGTACAGTGTCCAAAATGGCCCGAACCTGCAATTTAGGAAGCGATAAAGAGTGGGTAACTCAGATTGACACCTTTTGGGTCATGGGTAACCTTAATTTTAAGCCAAAAGAGAATGGGTCACGTTAAAACTTACTAAAATCGCCCAAATAACACCGAATGAGGTTGGAACCACGCTGAAACCCACTGAACAGAGACCCACTCGCGAGAGAAACGAGATCCGAGATGCTGGACGAACGAAATCTAATCCAAGACGAGAGAGAGAGATAGGTTAGATCAGGATTGATCACTAAGAACGAGAGAAAAAAGAGAGACTTACACGCTGCTGGACGAGATCGAGGGAAAGACGATTGACTCGCGTGCGATTTCAGATTTACAGAACCGAGAGGAAGGAATGGCGACGGCGACTCGGCTTGCTGAGTCGCTCGCGTGCTTGGGCGCCGGAGAGAGGACGACGACGACGGAAAGGAAGAAAAACACAGCGGCTCGCGAAGGGAAGGTGACGGCTACGGGCGGAGGCGCGAGCGGCGGCTTGCGAAGGGGAGGGCGACGGCGGCGCTGGGCGAGACGGCTGGCGGCGGCGCGAGGCTGCGACGCCGAGAGAGAGCGGCGGCGGAGAGAGAGCAGCGGCGGAGGAGAAAAATCGCAAAAAGAAATGGGGGGTCTGCCGTGTGTGCGTGCGAGAGAGAGAGAGAGAGAGAGAGAGAGAGAGAGGGGGTTCTGATAGGTTCCCTTTTTCTTTTCTTTTTTTTTTAAAACCTAACTGATCCCAAACTACCCACTAATGAGGAGAAAAAAACGCCACACACACCCACTAACCTGAACGAACTCAACCAACAAAAATATCCAACCACACGAGAAGAAAAACAAAAATCCTAATTGGCTAACGAACAAAATATCGCTTAATAAAAACTTTAGGTTACCTGGAATGTGGGGCGTCACAATCTCCCCACCTTAAGAACTTTCGTCCTCGAAAGTTTGCTGTTCGAAGAGCTCAGGATACTTAGCTCTAATCTCAGCTTCCCTTTCCCAGGTTGCCTCTTCCATTTTGTGATTCCTCCACAAAACCTTTACTAAATCAATGGTCCTGCTTCTCAAGACTTTCAACTCCTTAGCCAAGATCTTAACCGGCTTCTCTTCATAGGACAAGTCCTCATTCAGCATCAAAGGTTCTGGACTCAGCACATGCGAAGGGTCATGGACATATTTCCTCAGCATTGACACATGAAACACATTGTGCACTGCAGACATTGCTGGCGGCAACGCCAACCTGTACGCGACAGGACCAATGCGCTCCAGAATCTCATAGGGTTCGATGAACCTGGGGCTAAGCTTGCCCTTCTTATCGAAACGCAAAACTCCTTTCATTGGAGGCACTCGGAGGAACACGTGATCCCCAACGTTGAACTCGAGTTCCCTACGCCGGACATCTGCATAGCTCTTCTGCCTACTCTGAGCAGTTTCCATCCTTGCCCTTATCTTCTGAACTGCGTCATTGGTCATTTGAACCAACTCTGGCCCTAACAAAGCTCTTTCACCAACCTCGTCCCAATGGACCGGTGACCTGCACTTTTTCCCATACAGGGCCTCATACGGAGCCATGCCAATAGTCGACTGATAACTGTTGTTGTAGGCAAACTCGATCAGATACAAATGACTTTCCCAACTACCACCGAAATCTAACACACAAGCCCTGAACATGTCTTCTAGCACCTGGTTCAACCATTCAGTCTGGCCGTCAGTCTGAGGGTGGAATGCAGTACTAAAATCCAACTGAGTACCCAGTGCTTTCTGTAGACTTTGCCAAAAGGTAGATGTGAAGCGAGGGTCTCTGTCAGACACTATCGAAACAGGCACACCATGCAACCTCACTATCTCCTTTAGATACAATTCTGCCCACTTATCAACAGAATAGGTGGCCTTACCCGGGATAAAATGAGCAGACTTGGTCAGACGGTCTACCACCACCCAAATCACCGTGAAACCCTTCACTGTCCTTGGCAACCCAACAATGAAATCCATGGACACATTCTCCCACTTCCACACAGGAACGGTCAAGGGTTGCAACAAACCGGCAGGCCTTTGCCTAGAAGCTTTCACCTGTTGACAAGTCAAGCATTTACTGACGAACTGAGCAATCTCCCTTTTCATATTATGCCACCAGTAATGCTTCTTAAGATCTCTATACATCTTGGTACTGCCCGGATGCACTGAGAAAGAAGTGTTATGCGCTTCTTCCAGTAATGATCGCCTCAGCGAAAAGTTCTTTGGCACACACAACCTTCCCTGGTACAACAAGGCCGAGTCCTTAGTGAGAGTGAAGTCCCCTTGACCTACCTCACCCACGCGCTAGATTAACTCTGGATCCTCTTGTTGAGCATCTGCAATACGCTGCCACAAGCTCGGAACCACTGAAAGCTGAGCCAACAACGATGACACATCTGCCACTGCTAGTTCAACCTCTGCTCGGTCCAACTCTGCTAACATAGGACTTTCTGATGAAACCATGGACGCTACACTTGCTGCCCTTCTGCTAAGAGCATCCGCTACCACATTGGCCTTGCCCGGGTGGTAATTGATCTCACAATCATAGTCCTTAACCAACTCCAACCACCTTCTTTGCCTCAGGTTAAGCTCCTTCTGGGTGAAGAAGTACTTCAGACTCTGGTGGTCAGTGAAAATCTGGATCCTTTCTCCATACAAGTAATGCCTCCAGATTTTCAAAGCAAACACCACTGCTGCAAGTTCCAGATCATGAGTGGGGTAATTAAGCTTGTGCCCTTTAAGCTGACGTGAGGCATAAGCAACTACATTCCCATGCTGCATAAGCACACAGCCTAACCCTTTTCTTGAAGCATCGCTGTAAACTACTAAGCCTCCTGAATCATCAGGAATGGTAAGCACCGGAGCGGTGGTTAACCGTTCCTTTAACTCCTGAAAGCCCCTTTCACAGCCCTCACTCCAAGTGAAAGCCACATTTTTACGGGTCAACTGAGTCATAGGCGCTGCAATGGTTGAAAAGTCTTGAACAAACTTTCTGTAGTAGCCTGCCAACCCCAGGAAACTACGGATTTCAGTTACAGTAGTGGGTCTCGGCCAACTGCGAATTGTGGTCACCTTAGCAGGATCCACTGCAATACCATCTTGTGTGACTACGTGGCCAAGGAACGCCACTTCATCCAACCAGAACTCGCACTTTGAAAATTTAGCATACAGCTCGTTGCTCCTTAGGGCTTCCAAAACCTGAATCAGGTGCCGCTCATGTTGTTCCTTGCTCTTGGAAAAGACCAAGATGCCGTCAATGAAGACTATCACAAATGAGTCAAGGAAGCTCTTAAACACTCGGTTCATAAGATCCATAAAGGCCGCAGGAGCATTGGTAAGTCCAAAGGACATCACCGTGAATTCGTAATGTCCATACCTGGTCCTGAAGGCAGTCTTTGGAATGTCCGCTTCCTTAATTCTCAACTGATGGTAACCGAAACGCAAGTCGATCTTTGAGAATACCTTGGCTCCTTGCAGATGATCAAATAGATCATCAATGCGAGGGAGAGGGTATTTATTTTTCACGGTCACCCTATTCAGCTCCCGATAGTCAATGCAAAGCCTCATAGAACCGTCTTTCTTCTTGACAAACAAAACCGGAGCACCCCATGGAGAAACGCTAGGACGAATAAACCCTTTCTCCAGAAGTTCTTCCAACTGCACTTTCAGCTCCTTCAACTCTGCTGGAGCCATTCGATACGGTGCTTTGGATAGCGGAGCTGTCCCAGGTAAGAAGTCTATGCAAAAGTCTATTTCCCGAGTCGGAGGTAGCCCAGGAAGATCATCCGGAAAGACATCTGCAAAATCTCTGACCACGGGGACGGAGTCCAGGCTGGGAGATTCCTTGCTAACATCAACCACACTGGCTAGGTAAGCCCATGCGCCGTGTTGCAAAAGATGCTTGGCTTTCAACGCAGAAACGACCTTAGGACTCCCATTCCTTGAACCCTTAAACTTAAACCCTTGGCCTGAAGGCAACTTGAGATGCACTTCCTTCTTGGCACAATCAATGGTAGCTCCATTACTAGCCAACCAATCCATGCCTAGGATTACATCAAAGTCATGCATATCTAACTTGATCAACTTTGCCCCAAAGGCCTGGCCCGCAACAGAAACTTCACCCAACTTAATCACTTGTTGAGCAAGCAATATTGAACCCGAAGGTGTAGACACCGACAAAATATACCCAAGAGGTTCAAGCTCGAGTTTTGCTTGGTTAACATATGCCGAAGAAACGAAAGAATGACTCGACCCCGAGTCAAACAATACAAAGGCAGGGACATTCAAAACGAGAATAGTTCCTGAAGTAGCTAGTGACATTACTAAGCTCCTATTCAAACCAACCGAGAGCTCCGAAAATTTCGGCAGCATAACGGCGTACATAGGACAAACCCAAAATTTTAGAACACCTGTTAAACTCAACAACACTTCTAAATTGATTCGATCCACTCCACAACTTCACAGAACAACTGCAACCAGGATACGAGTCAGATCTCGCATCTCCAACCAACAACAGAACCTACCTCTACCAGATCAAGCATAACCTTAACTTCCTAAAACAGATCGACTTTATTAAGCTACAACATATTTACAGCCTAACAAGAAACATGAAATCTAACCATGCTCAATAACAGGAACAAAACATTACGCCCACCTAGCTACAAAGCTAAACAGACCTACCTATCAACAATTAATTGAAAATTGTCCTTTCTAACAGAGAAAGAAAAAAAAAACATATAAACAAACTATGGAATCCTGTGGTCACCCCTCGTGGACCTCCTCGTCTACATCACCGGGCACATACAGCTCATCACCTGCATAATCTGAAATTTTTGGGGAAAATAAAGGGGAGGGGTATCAGTACAACCACCGTACTGGTAAGTAGCTCACACCCGGTGAGCCACCAAACAACAAACAACCACCACAACAAGCTAACCACACACATCATGCTTATAAAGCGATAAACAACCCACATGCTCTTAAACACGAAAATAACAATGGCAACACATGCTCATGCAAAAATGGGACGACAACATGAATCCACGCATCATGCTATGCACCCCCACATGGTTTCCGCGCCATGCCCGCACACTCACGTGATTTCCGCGTCACGCTCCGCACTCACATCCCACACGTGATTTCCGCGTCACGCTCCGCAAACCCACCCAACACATGTATTATAACGCGCCATGCGCAGCGCCACTCACACGTGATTTCCGCGTCACGCTCCGCACTCACACCCACACGTGATTTCCGCGTCATGCTCCGCACACACACCCAGCACATGATTTACGCGTCATGCTCCGCCTCTCCCCAATGAACACACTATGCAGACACGACCCATGCAGCATAGCCAGCGACAACAGTATTTCATGCTCATGAGCTAAACAACAGCATACTCATGAATCATTAAAACAACATGCTTAAGTATCCAACAAAGCATCAAGTTTGATCACAAGGAGAGCTACAAACAATAATAAACACAACATATAGTAACCAAGCAAGAAAAGCGATAACATGCTCAAACAAACAAACAAGCCCGTCCAAGTAGAAACTACTTACAATCCTTAAAAGTGCTCCTAAATCCAGTTAACGCTTGCTGGAAATTATTAGAATAGGTTCTAGGCGGACCTACGAACGCAATAGAAGCCTTCTAAAGGTTAGAGAATATCCCAACAATCTTTCTAACACCTAACATTTAATAAAAAGGACCTAAAGCGTGCTACAAGGTGCCGAAACTTACCGAAAAGGGACAGAAACCTTGCTGGAACTAATCGATCAGCACCGAAACACCTAGAATAAGTGTTGTCCCAAGGCCGAAATGAGATCAAACTGAACCTAACGGATAGCCAAAGGTTAAAAAGCATTCTAAAGCTACCTAAGGCAGTTTCTAGAGACTTTAAGGCCACCGGAACTTACCGAACAGAACTGAACTGTGACCGATATGTGCTGTACAGTGTCCAAAATGGCCCGAACCTGCAATTTAGGAAGCGATAAAGAGTGGGTAACTCAGATTGACACCTTTTGGGTCATGGGTAACCTTAATTTTAAGCCAAAAGAGAATGGGTCACGTTAAAACTTACTAAAATCGCCCAAATAACACCGAATGAGGTTGGAACCACGCTGAAACCCACTGAACAGAGACCCACTCGCGAGAGAAACGAGATCCGAGATGCTGGACGAACGAAATCTAATCCAAGACGAGAGAGAGAGATAGGTTAGATCAGGATTGATCACTAAGAACGAGAGAAAAAAGAGAGACTTACACGCTGCTGGACGAGATCGAGGGAAAGACGATTGACTCGCGTGCGATTTCAGATTTACAGAACCGAGAGGAAGGAATGGCGACGGCGACTCGACTTGCTGAGTCGCTCGCGTGCTTGGGCGCCGGAGAGAGGACGACGACGACGGAAAGGAAGAAAAACACAGCGGCTCGCGAAGGGAAGGTGACGGCTACGGGCGGAGGCGCGAGCGGCGGCTTGCGAAGGGGAGGGCGATGGCGGCGCTGGGCGAGACGGCTGGCGGCGGCGCGAGGCTGCGACGCCGAGAGAGAGCGGCGACGGAGAGAGAGCAGCGGCGGAGGAGAAAAATCGTAAAAAGAAATGGGGGGGTCTGCCGTGTGTGCGTGCGAGAGAGAGAGAGAGAGAGAGAAAGAGAGAGAGAGAGAGGGAGAGGGGTTCTGATAGGTTCCCTTTTTCTTTTCTTTTTTTTTAAACCTAACTGATCCCAAACTACCCACTAATGAGGAGAAAAAAACGCCACACACACCCACTAACCTGAACGAACTCAACCAACAAAAATATCCAACCACACGAGAAGAAAAACAAAAATCCCAATTGGCTAACGAACAAAATATCGCTTAATAAAAACTTTAGGTTACCTGGAATGCGGGGCGTCACATTGAGAATCTCAATCATTCAAGATTCCAATTAAATTTGAGAATCTCTATTCCAAATTTGATTTTCATTCCTAAAATTGAGAAATTTGATCCTTTATTTTCTAATTCAAATGAGGGATAAAATCAAAGATTTATGAACCACATTTTACTCAAGCTCAAAATCTTTATAAAATTGAAATTGTCACCTAAAATCAAAGTTTGGTTGGAATCCCAATTTTTCCTCCCTCCTAAATTCAGGTGAAAATATCGATAGAATCAAAATCCTATTCAAAAGTGAACATTTTGGTGAAATTCCTCCCATCAAAATTTGGGCACACTCCAAATTCTTCCCAAATCAAAATTGGAGTACCATTCAAATTCAAATCAAATTCTATTCAAGGTCAAAACTTTGTCCAAATTTCTCAAATCAAAAGTTGTGGTATACCCTAAATTTCTTGAATCAAAATTTGGATATGAATCAAAGTTAAAATTCATTCCAAATTCAAGTAAAAATTTGGTAAAATTCCGCCTCAAATTAAAATTTGGGCATAATCCAAATTTGATCACAAGTCAAAATTTGAAAAAAAAAATCCAATTTAAATTCTACTCCAAATTAAAATTGAGTGGACTCTAAATTCTTCCCCAAATTGGATAGAACATCAATCCTACTCAAAATGCGATTTGGAATATGAAGACTATTGAGATTTTCACGAAGGTTTGTTGTCAAACAAGAAAATCAAAGTTATGACTCAAATTCATATTTTGGTTAATTGGCATTAGACTGGGTCAAATAAAAAAAATTAAAATCAAAATTTTGAACTAAATTCATTTTTTTTTCAAGGAAGTCAAAATTATGGACAAGTATCTCACATCTTGATTTCAAATTATTCTTTTTCGAGATTCACCCACACATACTTGTGCATAAATCTCGAAAAGGGGCATTTGTTGAATGAGAAATTTCGGCCAATCACAAATTGCCACGTCATTAATTTAAATTAATAATAAAATAAATTTGGGATCAATTACAAATTTACACGTGTCCTAAATTAAATTAATAGACATTAAAATTCGGCAAATCAAACAATGCCACTTGTCTATTATTGATCCAGCAGATGACATAAGTCGAATCCAATCAAATTATGTCATGTGACAATTGGACCCGAGACTAATGTGACCCAAGATCATTGAAGAAATTGGGCTAAATTAAAATAATCCAATTTTATTAAAAATAAGTTGGATTAAAGCCCCAAATATAGCCTAAGCCCAAAGGTTGGGCCCAGGCCCAAGCCCAAATGAGGTCCACCAAACTCTATAAATAGAGGAGGCCACCATTCATTTTGGGGCATTCAGACAGAGTCAGAGAAGCCAGAGTCCAGAGCATTCTCCCAAGGTCCAGAGTCTTCAGAAGTCAGAGAGTCCAGAGAATTCAGAAGATCCAAGACTCAGAATTCGACCATCTCAAGACTCAGAAGATCCAACGACTGGAAGACTCCAAAGAATCAACCGTTTCTTCATCAAGATACAAGTTGAAGATTCAACCTTGCTCCATCTGAGATCAAACTCGCCAGCCCTCAGATCAGACTCTACATTTTGAGAGAAAGCATCAGAGGATAAATATTAGAGATTGTAACACTTATACATACAAAATCAATAAAATCAAGTTCATTTCCACGAATTAAATTTCCTTTGTCGAAATCTCGTGTGAACAATGTCCTCTGATAGATATTATATCTTCTTCAAAGGTTTTTAAGAACCTTCGATAAAAGTTGATATTTTTCAAAGGTTATTTAAATACCTTTGATAAATGCATATCTTTTTCAAAGGTTTTTTATAACCTTCGATAAAACATGGTCGAAATAGGCCAACTTTTTTGTAGTGTCGCATGTCTCCTACATGGATGTTTTGGATCAATACATCTGTATCGAATACAAAGTGGGTTGTATCTCATAGTGTCACCAGGATAAGGTACCCAGCCTTATCTCTATACTATAGACCATTTAGGTTGTTACTTGAACACTGATCCCCGTATGTCCCCACATAGTAGTCCAAGTTTCATTTAAACAACCTTGGATCTTAGTTTATTGGATTTTAGGTTTAATTAATGCAAACTCGATTATTCAATAACAAATTATTGAATCACTCAAATAACGCTTTATTGAAATCGATTAATTTTTTTCATTTACTATCTACGATTTTTAGGGCATAAAACCCAACACACCTGCTAGCTCATAAAGGGTTATGAGGTTAAATAGTCTTGAATAGAATTTGAAGTGTGTTCAAATTAGTTAAGGGAATTTTAGTTAATTGTATATGATGCAATTAATGTATGGAGATACATTATAATATTAGTTTAATTATTGAATTAAACTTTATTATATGAATTGATTTTGGATGTGATTCAAAATTAATTAATGTGGTAATTAAATATTTGAAGGAGTTCAAATATTAAATATGAATTAGATTCATATTAAACTATAGGTTAAAATAATATGAATAGAGATTCATATTTTATTTTTTTTTTGAAACAAATAGAGATTCATATTAAAACTATAGTATATGAGAGAATTATTTAAATTTGATTCAAATAGAAAATTAATTAAATATTTGATATTTAATTAACGAATTAATTAATTGGAGAATTAATTAATTAGTTTAATTTAATTTGATTAAATATGATTTAATTAAATTAATACTATAGTTAGTATTTAATGTACATTAGATGCATTAGATTAATTAATTAATTAGTTTAATTTAATTTGATTAAATATGATTTAATTAAATAAATACTATAGTTAGTATTTAATGTACATTAGATGCACATTAAAACTATAGGTCAAAAGAGAGACACACATATGAATATGATTCAATTGTGAAACGACAAATGGGGAGTACTCGGTTAAAAGTGGATATAAAATTGTTATGAGTACTGCGTTGAGGTTAAAAGCTCCAAGTGACAACGTGCTACGATATTGGTGGGACAGGTTGTGGAAGGCCAAAATTCCTTCTAAAATTAAATTTTTTATTTGGAAGGCCTATTGGGACTGTCTGCCTGTTAATTGGTGTTTAGCGAAACCAGGTATGGATGTTTCTCCACTATGTGGGTTTTGTTTTTCAAAGCAGGAGACCGTAGATCATGCATTGTGTGGTTGCCAACGAGCAAAGTTAATATGTAATAAAGTCTTTAGCAGGTGTGACAAAGATATTCGAAATGCGAATAATTTTGCAGATAGACTTATATGTTAGGCAAATCACTTACATGATGAGGATTTTGAAAGGGCTTGCATAGCTTTTTGGGCAATATGGACCGACAAGGATAACTGGATTCGGAACGTGCAGATTATGGGTTGGGAGCAAAGATGTGAATGAATATTCGGATATTGGAAGGAAACAAGGTTGGGTCAAATATGTGATCAAATTGATATTTTAGATCGCTTAGGCGATATGACAAATCCGCACGATGGATATATATTGTTCACAGATGCTGCCATTAACAAACAATGTGATGGAGCGGGTTATGGTATTGTTGTCATGGACTCTGACAGGAATATGGTAGCGGTTACGGAGATGGTGGATCCAACTTTCTTTTCTCCACTTGCGACAGAAATTCAGGCCATCATACATGGCATTCAACTTGTGAACAGATTACAGTACACGAAGGTCCAGGTATTTTCAGATTCGCTAATTGCGATCAATATGATAACGGGGCTTCTGCAGCCCTCCTCATATGTGTATCATTGGATTATCCAAATCAGAGACATGATTAGTCAGTTTTCTAGTTTGTCTTTCTTTCATGTTTCTAGGAATAGAAATAGGAAAACATATTTGATGCTCTTGCGTCCTCTAGATTTATGTTATGGTTGTCAGAATTTCCATTATGGTTGACTTCAGTGGGTTCGTCAACTCACTGAAAATGTAAGTTGTATTCGGACTGTTTATGCTAATGATATGAGATGTTTCTGGTTCAAAAAAAAAAAAAGATTCAATTGTGAAATTAATTAAATATGTGATATTTAATTAATATTGGGAACAATTAATTATTGAATTAATTGGTTGGCTCAAATTAATTCAATTAAATAAGATTTAATTGAATTGATTAGTTGAAAACTATAAAGTAAAATTAATTTAATTAAATTACGATTTAATTAAATTATTTTTGCATAATATATATGGTTTTGGTATTAATTATTATTTAATAATAATTAAATCCCAATGGTTGGGATGAGGCCATGTGGGGAGTTAGAGATCGTGGATCTCCCCCCTCCCATGTAATGCAGATTGGGTCTGTAGTAGTTATCTCGCTTAAGAAGAACAGTGTGGATAGATCTTTTTCTCTCTCAATTGATATCAATCTCTCTCAAGAATATCTCTCAAGAATATCTCTCAAGAAAAGGCAGCAAGGTTCTTGCTGAAAATTCCTTCCCTTTTCCAAGACGGTGATCCCACCATCACATCCTCATGAATTCAGGGATATGGCAGGTGATCTCTAATCGGTAGTGTTCGTTTGGGTTACTTTTCATGGAAAATCCAAAGGAGCATAGTGCTGAGAAGGGTCTCAAACGTGTAAGTCTCCTAATTCTAAATGGTTTAGAATATAGAACAACATGCTTAACTTAGAAATTCTCTAGAAATCATTCTGCATTTTAAGGCCAATGTATGATCGGTATTTCATATTAGCCCAATTGACAATGTTTCAATCTGATACACGCTTCCGCTGCCAAGGATTTTCATTTCTTCAGTTGGAACCTCGAATTTGTAAGTACATTATGCTTTTATGAGATTTACTGAGTTTTATGAGCTTCATGTATGATTTACTTGTTGTTTTGTGATTTAGATTATAGTTTGTATTACTAGAATGCACAGTAGGTAAGATTGACGCACTAACTCGCAGCTTGCATGTTAGTAACTTGCTAAGAATTTGAAATCCACGTAGCAAATGGAACTTTAATTGGAGTTAGCAATAGGTCGATTCATGGGCACGGGTCCCAAGAGCAGTCTCTGACTTTTGTAGTTTGCATGATAGGTCTAGGGTCTAAATCGATATTCGTAATTAAATAGGCTTTTCCTATTTAATTGTGGGTATTCTAGCCTAGAGCAACAATTAATTGATTTGTTAATCACAACCGAGTTAATTAATTGATAAATTGGATGTTGGTTCGACGGGTTAGTCGGGTTAGCACTCTAGGGGTATCTTGGTCTTAATGTAATTGCTCAATTAGTTAATCTCGATGAATTAGTAGGGGTTAATTAATTAGTAATTAAGAATTGAATCGATGTACGATGAGATCGAGCCAATTAATTTAGAGTACCAATTAGGCATCATGCAATTAAATCATTAATTTGATAATCAATGAATAAAAACAAATGTACTGAAATCTGAGTGTCTCCTGCTACAGTGATCACCAAAGTGAGATTAACCAACCGCTTTTATTTTCTTTTATTTACTTTTTTGTCATTTATTTTCCCGCACTTTAGTTTCCCTTGCATTTGTTCCCTTTCTCTTCAAACTTGGTGGTCGGGGTCGATCACAGGGAACAACTAGTTTACCTCTAGTCGCTTTTGTGCTTATGGTCACAGAAGGAGAGTTGAAGAGAAAGGAAATTAATGCAAGGGGAAATTAAAATGCGAGCAAGTAAATGTGCATAAAATTAAGTGACAGAAAATAAAAGGGCGGTTGGTTAATCTTATCTTGGTGATCACTGTAGCTGGAAACACTCAGGTTTCAGAACATTTGTTTCCATTCATCGATTTTCAAACAATGGTTTAAATGCATGATGTCTAATTGGTACTCTAATTCAATTAACTCGATCCCATCGTACATCGATTCAATTACTAATTACTAATCAATTAACCCCTACTAACTCAATTAAATAATTGCATTAAGACCAAGATACCCTTAGAGCGCTAACTTGACTAACCCGTCGAACCAATATCCAATTTATTAATTAATTAACTTGGTTGTTATTAATAAATTAACCAAATTGTTGCTCTAGGCTAGAATGCTTCAAATTAATTAGGAAAAGCCTAAATTAATTATTAACATCGATTTAGACCCTAGACCTATCATGCAAACTACAAAGTCAGAGAATTGCTCTTGGGACTCATACCCATGAATCGGTCTATAGTTAACTCCAATTAAAGTTCCATTAGCTACGTGGATTTCAATTTCTTAGCAAGTTACTAACATGCAAGCTACGAGTTAGGGCGTCAATCTAACCTACTGTGCATGCTAATAATACAAACAATAATCTAAATCACAAACCAGCAAGTAAATCATACATGAAGCTCATAAAACTAAGTAAATCTCATAAAAGTATGATGTACTTACAAATTTGAGGTTTCAACTACAGCGAACGATGTTTAGACGACCATAGACAAGTCTAATCTAAGCCCAAGGCTTGATGAACCAACGTAAACTAACCTAAAACTAAAGTGTACAGAGAAAGAATGGAGAAAACCGAGAGAAAAACAAAGAAGAAAAGAGAAAACGACTGAATAATATGACCTAGCAATGGAAATAATGTTTTTATAATCGGGTCAGCGTCTCAACGCTGAGGCTGGCTTCTCGACGCTGACGTTACGTTGGCACGCCTCTGGAATACGTAGCGTTGAGATGCTGTGAGGGTAGCGTCGAGACGCTACCCTCTCGGGTCTCCCATTTTGGCTGCATTTGACGTTGTTTTTTAGACTTGAGTGCTCCGCTTTGGTCTTTTCACCTCCTCATCATCTCGTGGACATCAAGTTGGTTCAAAACCTTCTTAATTTCCCCGAATTACGGCCAAATTGGAGTATTGGCTCTTGGAGTACCTTGCTCTCAAAATCTTACAAAACACATTAATTAAGCACACGATTAATTATAAAACTAGCGAGATTAAGACTAAATAAATAGGGTCAAACTGGTCCTATCATTGTTTAATAGATTAGAAAATGAATCATACCTTTGAACCAAGGATATGGGAATGATGAGAGAAGAAAAAGGTCGCTGGTGGACGTTGTTGGTAGGCCGACGATAGCCGACACTGGTTGAGGGATCACTGGTGGTTGGGGTGTCATCAGCTACTGGACAGACATCGCACATGGTCGATTGTTGGAGAAGAAGCCGTCGAGAGATTAGGGCTAGGAAGTGAAGATTTTTTTTTTATATTTTATTTGTTTAAAACAATTTAAATTTTTAACCTTTTTTTTAAGAGTTTAGTTTTTTTTTCTTTTTTTTAATTAATTTTCCAAGTAAGCAAATGAAGTAGCCTTGTCATCATATCCACGTTGGCACATAATGGTTTAGTCAGCATTCTATTAAGTTAATGTTAAGTCAGGGACCATTTAGAATGATTTTACAAACTTGGAGGACTAAAGTGTATCTTTTGAAACTTCAGAGACCAAATAGACACCAATCTCAAAGCTTGGAGACCAAAAGTGCATTTTGCCCTAAGTTATATTAATTATAGAACTTTCTCTTCCTCCTCTCTCTCATTTTAAACTCTTGTTTTCCACTAACCTTTCTAAATAATTTTTAAACCGTTGTCTTCCACTAACCTTTCTATATAGTTTTTCAAGATTTTGCGCCATTCTAAGGATAGGCCGGTGATTGAAGTTGAACAATCCATTGAAAGGAAATTCCAATAGAATGAGGTAATGCAAGAAGAAGTAGTTGAATTTGGCTTAGTCATGAAAGACCAACTTGAACTTCAGTGAGGAAAAGCAAAGGTCTAAATCAAAGGTGAATTTAGATATATTTGCTCTTCTTTTTTAGTGTTGGATTTAGGGTGTGTTTGGTTTAACTTTTCAAGTGTTTAATTTTGAAAATAAATCATTTTGAAAAATTTTATAGTGTTTGGCAACCACTCAAAATGACTTATTAGAAAATGAGTTTGATAAATAAACCATTTTGAGAAAAACACTTAGAAACCAACTTTTTAAAAAAGACTTCCTAAGTAAACAATAACTTGTGTATAAAAACATTTGTGAAGGAATACAACCATACATATGAGTATTTAAATTCTAAACAATTTTTATACAAAATGTTTTTTAAAAAATGCATTCTTGAAAAACATTTAAATTAAAATGTATTCCAAACGGACCCTTAATGAGATTAGATTAAATCTATTTTGATTACAAATTGTCTACGAAGATGATTGATTTGTGCCAAAGAACCCAATCGAACATTGGGACTATGACAAATGATGAAGAACATTATCCAAATTCAAAAAGATGAAAAAAAATCAAATTATTCAAAATAAAAAAAGAGATAAAAAGTGGGAACAGTAGCTGAGGAAGCCGCCACTTTATTCAAAACGATGAAAAAAAAAATCAAATTATTCAAAACTATGAAAAAAATTCAAATTATTAAAAAATTCAAATTTCTTACCAAGGCGTTGATGCAGGGGAGAACCACGTGAGTCAAGATCCTTGGAAGCCGCCAGCAAAGGAACACCTAAAGCTTAATACCGATGCATCTTGGAATGAAAAGTTGAGTAGAGGGGGGCTGGGGTGGTCCATCTGTGGTTGTAAGAAAATTAGAAGAAGATGGGAGATAAAAATCCGAGAAGCAAATGCAATTCTAGAAGGTTTGAAATCTTACACGAACGAAATCAATGTTGATGGAAGCAGATTCAAGCCACCTCTGGTTGTTGAATCAGACTCGCTCGAAGTCATCGGGACTCTAAACGACGAGAGTGAAGATTTCTCAGAATTATCGCTTGTCCTCGCCGATGTAGAAGAGTTGATCTTGCAGAGAAATGTGATTTCCTTCGCAAAGTGCTCAAGGCGGAGAAGAAGCGCATAACTTGGCGCGAACTGCAGTCTCTCAAGGAGATTTTTTTGGGTTTTTTGGGCGCGAGGTTTTCCCTGATTTGGGGGAAACCGAGGGCAATAGGGATGTCCTAATCCCTTTTTGGGTTTTTTCCTGTCCAAAGGACGTTAATGGTGTATCTTTTTCCTAGTTTTTAATGCATTACTTTCTCCAAAAAAAAAAAAACTTTAAACTTCATTTGGGGACTCCGATCTCAGAATTCATTTATTGCCTAACATCAAGAGTAGTATTAGAGTTAGTTAGTTAGTTAGTTGTTATCTTAATTCAGTTTATCTGTTATTGTACTAACTAACCAAGGAGCGTGCCGTCGACGAATCCAAGCTTGTTCTTCATGGTCAATCCAAGGAGCATTGCACGATGCCAAGAAGTATAGTTTGATTCAGTCAGAAGATCACAGACAATAATCAAGCTCGTACTGTCAGAATGGTGCAAGAAATACGGATTGGCATACTTTTCAACCACAGATGGATTGGTTGGTTGAAGAGTAGTTGAAGAATCAGCAGAAGGATTAGCGGGAATGGTGGTGTTGTCGGCCATCGAGGAAGCAAGAAGAAACTCTCAAAGAAAATTTTAAAATTCTTCTGATACAATATTACACGAGAGGGTAAATAATCTTGCTTACTTTCCATTGATAGAATAGCAAGGTAGAAATAACCAAACTTGGTTAGTTAGTACAATAACAGATAAACTGAATTAAGATAACAACTAACTAACTCTAATAAGTAGTAACAAGCAACAAAGTTTAGGGTAAAATACCTTTTTGGTCCCTCATGTTTTGGGTTGGTTTCCAATAGATCCCTAAGTTTCAAAATCGAACAATTAAGTCCCCACTGTTTCAGAAATAGTTCAATTTAGTCCCTCCACCGTTATTTTTTTTAACAGTGCTGACGTGGCAGTTAAAAATATTAAAATATTGATTTTTAAATTAAAATAATAATAAATTATAATTAAAATAATAATTAATTTTTAAATGATTAAATAAAAAACAAAAAAAATCAATCTCTTTCTCTCTCCTCCCCCACCCACGATTCCCCTACCCCTTCTTCTCTTTCCCCTTTACTCTCCCTCACCTTCTCTCTTCTTCTTCACACCGCCGGAGCCTCCTCCCGCCGCCACCAGAACTTTCCCGTCGGAACCTCTCCCCGAATGCTCCTCTCCCTCTCCTCATTCAAAACCCCACCACCCCTCTCTCTCTTCTTCCCCACCGGAGTTACCCAAATAGACGAGTTCGCCAAACGCCTTCTCGCCGTCGATCGCCATTTCGTCATCCCTTCCGATGGCCCTCCGACCACCGTCCAACACTCCGTCCTCAACTCCCTCCCTCTCTAAATCCGCCATTTCTTTCTCCGCCCGTGGCCTTCGACGACCTCCCCCCAAACAGAAAACTCGACACCATCCCACCGTCCCTCGCTTTGTCCCTTCTCTTCGAGATCTCTTCAAATCCATGGTGGCTCCGGTGGGGAAGCTTCGACGGTGAGGGAGATTCCGACGGCGGCGGTAGGAGGCTCCAGCAATAGGAGGGGAAGAAGAATAGAGAAGGTGAGGGAGGGATGAGGGTTTCGGCTGGGGGTGGGGGAGAAAGAGGAAAGAGGTAGATTTCTTTTCTTTTTTTTAAATTTTATTGAATTATTAATTATTGAATTTTAATTTATTATTATTTTAATTTAAAAATTATTATTTTATTATTGTTAACTGCCACGTCAGCACCGTTAATTGCCACGTCAGCACCGTTAAAAAAATTAACGGTGGAGGGACTTAATAGAAGCATTTCTGAAACAGTAGGGACTTGATTGTTTAATTTTGAAACCTAGGGACCTATTGGAAACGAACCTGAAACATGAGGGACCAAAAAGGTATTTTACCCCAAAGTTTATTTATTTGTTGTTCTTCCTCAGCCGGTATCATTCTGTTGCCTTCTCACTTTTTATCTCTCATTCCCGCCTTTTCTTTTTCATTTTCTTTTTTTTTTTTTGAGAAACATTCCCCTTTTTCTTTTTATGCTAAATACTATCGTAAAATCGTCTCAAAGTTTTTTTTTTCTTTTACTAATTCTCAATTTACTCTAATCATTTATATTTTTTTAATTTTCTCTTTAATATATTCCTGGATATTCTATTTTTCTATTCTTATATAAAAACGTGGTTATATTTTTCTTAACAAACGATTAATATAGGGAAAAAATCATTTTTAACCCCTAAACTTTGGGGGTTGTATCAATTTTAACCATGAACTTTCAATTTCATCAAATTGAATCCTAAACTTAACAAGCTGTATCAATTTTAACCCTGAACTTTCAATTTCATCAAATTGAACCTCAAACTTATCAAATCGTATCAATTTTAACCCTAAACTTGCATAAGTGTTACAATGTATACATTTGGTTAACTTTCTGTTTGAACCATCGTACGTAATTGATTATTTCTTATTTTTTTCTTAATTCACATTGCACTTGAATTGGTTTCTTATAAATAAAATATTAAAGAAACTTTATTTTAGATGATTTTTTCTCGTTGTTGAGAACTTTGTGAGGGTTTTTTTTTGTTTTTTTTGCTGCTATTTAAGATTACGAAAGCAAAGAAATTTGAGAAGTTTTTTATCTTCAAATATTTGCTGGTTTTTTCTTGTTGCTAAGAACTTTGGGTTTTTTTTTCCTTCTATTAATGTTTTTTTTTTCTTGCTAATTAGAAGAATGTACAAATCTAGGAAACAAAAATAAAGAAATTTCGAGTTTTTTATTTCTCATATTTGCTAGATTTTTCTTGTTGTCAATAATTCGGTGATTTATTTTTTTATAATAATGAGAAGAATAGTTTGAGATATTTGATTTCTTATTGAGTTTTTTCTTCAACAAATTTCTCACAAAACACTAACTCAAATGCAATGTGAATTAAGAAAATAAAAAAAAAAGAAAAAAAAAAAGAAAATGAAATTGTCAATTACATGTTTTAATAGCAATTCAAATGAAAAGTTGGCCAAAGGTCTACATTGTAACATTTATGCAAGTTGGAGGTTCAAATTGATACAATTTGTTAATTTTGGGGTTCAATTTGATAAAATTGAAAGTTTAGGGTTAAAATTGATACAGCTTGCAAAGTTCAGGGGTAAAAATTGTTTTTTTCCTATTAATATATTATTCAATTGATGAGAGGCTTATATTATAATTAAATTAAATTCTATTAATTTTATTTAATGATTATGTTTTGTTTATAAATATTAGTTTTCATTTCTTTTTCCAAATAATAAACCTAATGATTATGTTTTTTTTTTTATTGATTGATTTTTAAAAATTTTTTTAAAGTTTGCATTTTTTTAATATATATCTATAATTTACATGTTTTGAAGTTTGCATTTTTTTGTTGTCTATATAATTTTTTTTAATACAAAACACCCCATATTAAATTCAACTAATGCTACGAATAGATTTTTCGAAAATTGTACATTAGTTTCACGAAATTTTTGGATAAAACTTTATATAATTAAAACATAATTAAATTTAGGGTTATATGCAAGAATATACAAAATAAAAAGCTCGTTTTGAAAAATAGCAAGTGATCCTATTATTTAGATAAATGGCCAAATTAATTTTTTGAATTAAAAAATCAAAATTAGCAACTTATTGTAATACCCTTTAATGAAAAATAATCTAATTTTTCAAAAAATTAGGATTACATAGTAGTTAAACGAAATCTTGGATTCAAATCCAATAAAGAAAATTTGTTTGACTTTTTCTTAAAAAAAGAACTGACTGAATAAAACAGAAGAATTTAAAAAGGAAAAGAAAAATGCTAACAAAATGTGAAAAATCTAACCATAGGGAAAAATACTTGCAATGGAGAATGTCAGTCAACATATACCAATTCAAAAATGGAAGTAGATAAATTCATATAAAATTATTGAGATAAAAAGTCTAGAAAATCGAAGCAACATGTAAAAGTAGGTAAAAAACATGATTTTAGTGACGGCAAATTCATGCATTCAAGCAATAAATACCATATATTTAAATTTAAAGAAAAAAAAATTGATAAGATACATAAATATCTTGTATTTAAGGAACAAAATTGATACATTAACATCGATTCACACAAATACCATGTATTTAACCTCCTCTATTTATAATAATTTCAATTAATTATCACCCAACAATTAGAATAACTTCTTACCCATCATCCCAGAGCATTATGTGGTGTGAGCATTAATCCAAACAAAGACAAAAAAAATACAATGTATAGTAGCCAAGTATACAAAATTACTCAAACGAGTCCATGCAATCGTGTTAACAAACTTCTCTTCTGCATAATAATTTGTAACAAATTGTGTTTCAACATATTTAAATCTCCCATGTGGAGCAGAAGGTTTGTGTTGTGATGTAGAAGGAGTCCGTCAGAAATGTAATAGCCAAATCGTTTTGCCTTGCTACGGGCCTTAAAACTCGTGAGATGCATCTCATCACCTTCAATTTCACAGTGATGCACCAGTGACGTGCCGACGTCAGTCAGGAATCTTGTCAAGAACTTTGGCATGCATGGTTTCAAGCAGAACGCGTCTCAGAAAAGAACGCGTTTCTTCTAAATATTTTTCATAGAGAGCATTTGTTTTGACTCATTGATGGGAAAGAATTGGATTTGTCCGAGATCATTAACACTGTTAACAATGTTGATCAAGATCTCCCTGAAACTAGGAACATCGTGGAGACAATTTCTGAGGAAGTCTCAATGGCAAAGTCCGAATAATATATTAATTGTATGTTAAGACATGCACGTTTGTATATATCAAATTATGTATTTTTTTTCTTATAACTAATAAAATAATTTTGAGTAAAATATAAATAATAGATTAACAACCAAGAGGTCTATGATTCACATCCTATATCTCCACATGTTGTCAAAAAAAAAAAAAAAAAAAAGATTAGTTACTAATATAATGTGATATAATTTATAATTTTATAAATAATTTAAATTCATTTATGTAAATCATTTCATGTATTTGTTAACATTTTATATTAACGTACATATTATTTTGTTATTTAAAAATCACATGTATATTTTATAATTTCATTTATTATGTTTATAATAAGTTATATTTTAGAGTTACAAAATATAATAAAAGTTATTATATTGGAAGTTACAAATTTTATTCTAGTTTATTAGAAAATCTAATGGACTTTCCATTAAAAAAAATGTATGTCTTTCATTTTTGAGCTAAATAATTTGTATTATAGCTTTTCACATTCTATTTGCTAACAAGAGCATAGCTCAACTGACATAAAGTTGTATTGATAACCACGAGGTATGTGGTTCAAACCCCCCTCTCCACATATTATCCAAAAAAAAAAAAAAAACTTTTCACATTCTATTTATTTAATTTCTATGGGTGCATTTAAATTGCATTATCTCATGTCACTTTCTTAATGAACTTTAGGACATTTTAATTGTTTTGAATATATCAATTAAAAAATATATAGGTATTTTCATTTTGAAAAAGTTATTTTACCTAATATTTCCAGGCTAACTTTTTATTATACTAATGTTTTACCACGTGCGTGTGTTTCTATTCAATATATTTGTTTCAAAAATTAATTAGAATTAGTTTTATATGTCTTATCATATAATCTTATTTAGTTGTAATTAGAATCAGTTTTATGTTCTTATCATATAATCTTATTTAGTGTATATAATTTTGATGTTACTAAATTAATAAATTTTTTGAAATTTTAATTCTTTTAGTATAATATTATAATTATGAAAGACATGTGAACTACCAACTCATGAGAAAGGTTTTTGATATCTCAATCATATAATTAACTCCTATAAATGAATTTATTAATTAGTTTTATATAATAATATAATATTTATATAACTACGTATCCTTGTTTATCAAGTACACTATTTATTTTCCTGACCAAGAGGTCAGAGGGCTCAATCCCCACTCCTACCTGTTGTAAAAAAAAAAAAAAAACACTATTTATTTTAAATAAAGCATAAATATGAAGTAAAATGTTTTAGATGATTATTTTATTTAGCAATGTAATTCTTTTTATGAGAAACTTTTTTTTATCTTAAATTACATGTTTTATTTTTTTAATTGAAATAACCGAAATTATAATTGATTTGGAGAGTGATATTAATTATAATGATTTTCTATTTAATTTAAAATATTTTTAAATTTATTTAGACTATTTTTTGAGTTGGTTAATTTTTGGGAAAAATACACTTTTAGTCCCTGAGGTTTGGGTTAAGTGACAGTTTGGTCCCTGAGTTTTTAAACTCAACAAAAATACCCCTGAGGTTTGAGATAAGTAGCACTTTGGTCTCTGCCGTCTATTTTTCTGTTAAATACTAACGGTTGCTGACGTGGCACTATTATTTTAATAAAAAAAATTATTTTTTATATTTTTTTAAATAAAAACATATTAAAATAATAAAATATTATTATTATATTTAAATTCTTTCTCTCTCTTCCTTTCTTCTCCCCCATCTTCTTTCAACCTTCTTATCTCCTTCTTCTTCTTCAGCTCCGGGGGCCGCCCCCCCCCGCCTGCCGACGAGCGGTGACGGCGGCGGCCGAAATTTTTTTTTTTTTCCTTTCTTTCTCCCCTTTTCTTCTCTCCTTTCTTTCTCTCTTTCCTTCATTTTTTTTTAATAAAAAGAAGGGAGAGGGAGGAGGAGCCCTCCTCCCTCTCCGGCGCCGGCGACGGGAGGAGGGAGGAGGGCTCCTCCTCCCTCTCCCTTCTTTTTATTAAAAAAAAATGAAGGAAAGAGAGAAAGAAAGAAGAGAAGAAAAGGGGAGAAAGAAAGAAAAAAAAAAAAATTCGGCCGCCGCCGCCGCCGCTCGCCGGTGGCGGCTGGCGGCGGCCAGCCACCGGAGCTGAAGAAGAAGAAGGAGATAAGAAGGTTGAAAGAAGATAGGGGAGAAGTAAGGAAGAGAGAGAAAAAGAATTTAAATAAAATAATAATATTTTATTATTTTAATATGTTTTTATTTAAAAAAATATAAAAAAATAATTTTTTGTATTAAAATAATAGTGCCACGTCAGCAACCGTTAGTATTTAACAGAAAAATAGACGGCAGGGACCAAAGTGCTACTTATCTCAAACCTCAGGGGTATTTTTGTTGAGTTTGAAAACTTAGGGACCAAATTGTCACTTAACCCAAACCTCAGGGACTAAAAGTGTATTTTTCCCTTAATTTTTTTATTTCATTATAAAAATATATATTTTTTCCATGTATTGTGCTTATAAACAATTTTGGTCAAATGGATTTTGAATATCTTAGAAAAATATCTCAACTCTAACATAAAAAACTAAAAAAAAAAAAAAAACTTATAAATTGAATCGAAGCAATTGAGTATGTTTGGTTAGTTAGTCATGTTGGTCTACTTAAATCAAACAAAACCATTAAAAGAAGGTTCTACGTTGAATTACATCGAACCATCAATATTTATATATTTTTATTATACAAAAATTAAACATATATTCAAATAAATTTAAATTTTTAATAGCAATTTAGTAACTATTAATGTTAATGCAATTAGTTCTTGCAATATATATATATAACTACTTCTAAGTGTATTTTTATTAATAAGTAAATATATAACATTCAATGGAAATCTTGTAACCGGGAGCTAATATGTTTTCAAACCCTAATTATGCACAACTTTATCTCAATTCTCAATATTATGAAGCACATTTTCATTCTCTCTATTGTCTTATTATAAGTTTTTTTATTTGTTTGTCGCACTAGTCATTATCACTACTCTATAGTAAAAGATATGACTTAAGAAGGAAGGATGGAACCAAAATAAATATAAGGGAAAAAATCAATTTTGACCCCTGAACTTAACAGGTTATATCAATTTTAACCAACTTTCAATTTCATCAAGTTGAACCCTAAACTTAACAAATTGTATCAATTTGAACCTCAAACTTGCATAAATGTTGCAATGTAAACCTTTGGTCAACGTTTCATTTGAATTGCTATTAAAACATGTAATTGACATTTTCCTTTTCCTTTTTTTAATTCACATTGCATCTGAGTTAGTGTTTTGTAAGAATTTTTTTGGAAAAACCAGAAGAAATCAAATATCTTAGACTATTCTTCTCATTATTATCAAAAATGAATCACAAAATTATTTGCAACAAGAAAAATCCAACAAATATGAGAAATAAAAAAACTCGAAATTTTTTTTATTTTTCGTTTTCTACATTTGTACATTTTTCTAATTAGCAAGAAAAAAAACCGTAAAAGAAGACAAAAAAAACCCACAAAATTCTTAGCAACAATAAAAAAACCAGCAAATATTTGAAGATAAAAAATCTCCAAATTTCTTTGCTTTCATAATCTTAAATAACAACAAAAAAGCCCTCACAATTAAAGTTCCCAACAATAAGAAAAAATCATCTAAAATAAAGTTTCTCCAATATTTTATTTATAAGAAACCAATTCATGTGCAATGTGAATTAAGAAAAAAAAAAAAAGAAATAATCAATTACGTATGATGGTTCAAATAGAAAATTAACCAAATGTATATATTGTAACACTTAAGCAAGTTTGAGGTTAAAATTGATACAACTCTCAAAGTTTAGGGTTAAAAATGATTTTTTCCCTAAATATAATCTAATCCCAAGAAGTTCACAACCCAAAATAGAAAGAATAAATATTTATAAAGTTACCAAATATATATTTGATTTGGATTTTTGTTTTTTCTCATCTAAATTGAAGTTGACACAGTCAAAAAACTTGATCATTTATTCTTCTTGCTTTGCATATTAGTATCATTGGAAATGCATTTCAATGGGATGAACTCTTCAATCACAATGAGCTATATAGTAAAAAACAATATAGTAAGAAACAATTTACTTTGAATTGTATTTATATTTTTAAATTGAGAATAATTTAAATAGTTAAAGTTGACTATATATATATTTTTAGTATGAATAATTAAAACTATTTCTTTTCTGTAAACTTACCATTTTTTTTATTATTTCAATGACCTCCTCATTCTCAATTAATCGAAAACTATGCAATTGTTTAAATCAAGACCTCATAAATCAAAGTTAGTTTTTTTTTTTTCTTTCTTTCTTTAACACTGTCAATTTATTATTCTATTTATTTCAAATTATGATTGTAATTAATTTAAAAATAAAATTGTTGTCAATAAATAATTTAAATTTAAAGGGCAAAATGAAAATCTCAAATTAAATATGGTATTTTTTTTTTTTTGTGTAATACCACCACTTCCTTATTGTAATTATTTTGATGGTTTTACAATTTTTTTTTTCTTTTTTACCATTAAAGAAAGGGCAGGATGGTACTTTAATTAAAATTAAAGAATAGAAAAAAATTATGTAGGAAATAAAATTTTAAAAAAATGATTTGATTTTCCCAAATGACTTGTTTCTCTTGTCAAAAGAGATTTTCGGTTTTTTTTTTTTTTTTTTTTTTTTTGAAAAGGAAAAGAGATTTTCAGCTTGGTTAGATGTTTGTTCTTAAATGTAATTTCTCTTCTCTAAAACAAATGATCATACATAAACCATCAACACAATAAGAGAATTATTTATAAAAATAACATAAATCATCCATAAGATATTGATACCTTTGCTTCATATGATTACGCATTTGATAGATGTTTGTTGTTTGAGATCAAACAATTTTGGGATAACAGCAAGAATAGCTAAAACTAAAACATAGATTTGAAAAAGAGCTAAAAATATTTTTTCTTGTAAAAATGGCAAAATGATAAAAATGGAAATCTACTCTTTGCTATGAACTGACAAAAATGCCCCTGTATGGAAAAAATGTGTAATCCTAATTTTAATGAACCTAATTGAAACAAATCTGATACTCAAATATAACAACCTAAATCTCGAATTAAAACAAAATCAAAATCTAACAACCTAAATATGATAAAATTAAAAATCTTTTTAACTAATAAAATCAAAACTTAAATTCCATAAAACACAAAATCTTTCACACTAACAAAATCAAAACCTAAATTCCATAAACCAAAAAAATCTTTAAACGAACAAAATAAAAATAAAAATAAAAAAATCAAAAGGAACTTGGACAAAAAACAATCAACATTGATGAGAACACTAAAATCTTGTAATTCAATATACAAAAATGTCCCGTATTTGAAAACAACAAAAATACTTATAGTCTGAGACATGTAAATACTGTGTTTTTTAAAACACAAATACTTTTTAAAAACACAAATATGTGTAATCTCGTAACACAAATACTATGTATTCTCATAATAATCACTCGAACAACCCCAAAATTAATCCTCTCACCATATTATATTAAAAATAATTGGTCATATTTGATAACAAGAGTGTAAATACTATTTTTACTAATTTATAGTATTTAAACCAAGGGGGACAATACAGTGTCTCTGCCAATTTGAGAACAACAAAATAGGTGAGCATCAAATACAGTGTCTTTGTAGAACAAAGAATCAACCCTACAACACAAAAGCGGTAAAAAAATAAAATAAAATTATTGACTACATGTTGATCCCCTGACATCTTTCATTCTACTTGGATAAGATTCGTACCTATATTGAGAGGTTTCGAGATCGGAAGTTTTGTGACCGTGAGAATTTGCAATCCTATGTGGGAACTCAGTTCTTGCTTGGAGGAGAAAGTGAGGAAGAAAACGATCATGCTTGGGAGAGAAGACAAGTTATGGAGGAAGAAAACGATAGAAATAGGCGAGGAAGTTGGAGAAATTTGAATCTTATCAATAAATATAAAATATTTTTATAATATAAAATTTGAAAAGATTTAGTTTGTTGGATTCACTTAGTCTAAGTTTAAGGTTTTTGTCAAGATTTAGTTTGTTGGGTCCAAATACGTAATTTTAGGAGCTTGTTGGTTTACAGGTTGCAACAAGGGTACATATGGAATATTAGAAAAAGTCTGATCATGCCTAACTCACGTGTGGCCTTTTTTCAATGTTTTTATTTTTTTGGCCATCTTTCAAAACCGCCCCCCATATTTTGACCATACTCCCAAATTTCTCAACAATTTTTCCAGATACAACCACATCCAATTACAAAAAACGCTAATTTGCAATGCAATTATTACAACTTAGCACTACACCAATGTGCAGGGCAATCTTCTTAATCTATCTAAATCTAAAACTATAAGAATGAACTATAATAGATGAAGAAAAACAAATCAAAATGAGAAAGTTAAATCTTGGATATGTAACGTCAAAGGTATGAGATATAGATAATGACACATGCATCATTTGCATCTTGGATGTAATGCCAACATCATGAGATGTTCTGAAGCTTGGAGAGCTTTTGAGAGTAAGACAACGAGAGAACAAAAATAAAGAAAGAACAAAGTTGTAGGTGTGTGATGAAAAAATGGTGAAAAAAACTCATTTTTATAGTAGTAGAATGTGAAGGTTATAAAACCTTTTGAATTCTAAAACTCATTTAAGTGGTATGAAAAACCTTTAGCATTCCAACCTTTTGAATTCTAAATTAAACTAATTTAAGTGGTAGGAAAAACCTTTAGCATTCCAACTTTAATATACTATTGTTGATGCCAAAATTCGGACAGAAGACTCACCTGACCTTCACGTGACACCAACAGTGAATTTGTAGAAACTGGGGAAGACGTGACCTGCAAGACCAGCAAAAACCGTTGCACACCGGCGTGGTGTAGGCCACACCGCCTCCGATGCCTAAGTCAGAAAACCGAGGAGAAGCTACAGATAGTAAAGGGGAGAGTCAAGAATCGAGTTTCGGAACCCTTTTTCCGTGGTGAAGAGGGGGTTTTATACCTGTTTGCCCTCCTAGGGTTTTTAGGAATTCGGTGGTGTTTCGGGACGAACCAGGCGAAACTGGGGCGATTCGGGACATCAGGGACCGAAAAGAGGTCACCGAGCTCGGCCCGTGCAAACGGGCCGAATGGTCGGCCTCGGCCTCAAGGTCGGGCCATTTTGGCCCGACCCGTTGGTCCAGTCTTCCTCTGGGTTGGTCTTTTGGTCCTACCTCTGCCCGATTGTCCTCATCAGCTCCTTGTCCATCTGTGTGGTCCAAAATCACCTATAACATTAAGCCCCCACTCTTGAATTGGGATTCAAGTGCGACTTTAATGCTATAGGCCGAGCTCCTTGAGCCCAATTTAAGAGTACAACTCTCGTCTCGTGCTGACTTTTGTATGACTTCTTTGTTATCCTGCAAGACAGGGCGAGCTATGCAAAGTAGAAACTCCCTGAGTAGGGGTTAGGTGAAACGGAAATGAGAAGACTGAGAAGTTACAGAAGTGGCTGGAGGGCCTCTTTGGTCGGCCTCGACCTCGGTAAGAGGCTGAGCACAACATTTTCCATTTTAGCTTAGGGGGCGTTGCCCCCGAACCCCCACCGGAGTGCTTCATTCCAGATCTAGGGCTTGTCCATAATTAACAATAGGAAAAACAGAAAACTTCACAACCCTGCATTGAAAAGTTAATTTCTGCAAAAGAAAAACGAGGGAGCAGGCCAGGATCGGCCTTGGCCTCTAGCTCCTGTTAGCTCAGTGCTTAGCCCCCTGCATTCATATGTCAGTCCTTACTGGAAAATAATGGGAAAGTTGCATGACGATTACAACAAAGGAATGGAATAGCCTTAACCTATCCCTTATTCCCAGCCTCCACTCAACATGGGCATATATTACCTCAAACGTTGCATTTTTCGATCGAGAAGGACTAGTTCCATACCTGGCCTTTTCGAGGGTGGATGGTCGGCCTCGGCCTTGGCATGAGGCTAACCAGCAGCTCTGTACTATTTGCTCGCAGACGTCCAGGCTTATGTGCAGATTTGCCCGACCCTACCTTAAGCATCTCCCTACGGCTTTGAGCGCCTCGACTGTGCTAAAAAGTAAAGTGACTGAGAACTCGAAACAATCACGCTGCTTTGAATGTGTGCCTGATGGTTGGCCTTGGAGTTGGGATGCTTGGCCTCGGCATGACGGTGCGTACACTCTTCTGGGGAAAAGGCTTGGGGAGGCCCAGGAAGTTCCCGAGCCTCTCTTCAAGCTGTCATGGTCATCCCAGGGGTGCGTACACTCTTCTGGGGAAAGCTTGGGGAGGCCTAGGAAATTCCCGAGCCTCTCTTCAAGCTGTCACGGTCATCCCAGGGGTGCGTACACTCTTCTGGGGAAAGCTTGGGGAGGCCTAGGAAATTCCCGAGCCTCTCTTCAAGCTGTCACGGTCATCCCAGGGGTGCGTACACTCTTCTGGGGAAAGCTTGGGGAGGCCTAGGAAATTCCCGAGCCTCTCTTCAAGCTGTCACGGTCATCCCAGGGGTGCGTACACTCTTCTGGGGAAAAGCTTGGGGAGGCCCAGGAAATTCCCGAGCCTCTCTTCAAGCTGTCACGGTCATCCCAGGGGTGCGTACACTCTTCTGGGGAAAAGCTTGGGGAGGCCTAGGAAATTCCCGAGCTTCTCTTCAAGCGTCATGGTCATCCCAGGGGTGCGTACACTCTTCTAGGGAAAGGCTTGGGGAGGCCCAGGAAATTCTCGAGCCTCTCTTCAAGCTGATGTATTCATCCCGAGGGTGCGTACACTCAGTCGGGGGAAGTGCGGAAGTCTGGCCTCTACAAGGATCATTCTCGTCTGGCCACACGCGTTACATCCTATGGAAAAAGCACTTTATGCGAAACACAATGCAAAGAACTTCATTAAATTCGTAAGTGTCGACATCGTACCACGAAGAAGCGCCATGGACATGTGTTATACAAAACGAAAGGAAAATCAAAACTGTCGCCACATGACCATGGACTCGACCTGTCCTTACCCCTACCCCCCACTCAAAATGTGCATTCAATATCTTGGACATGCATTTTTTTAGTAAGGAAAAACTAACTTCGTACCTGGGCCTCTAAGGGTGGAGCTCGGCCTTGGCCTCTGGATGGTCGGCCTCGGCCTTGGCATGAGGCCGACCAGCTCCTCTGTGCTGTTCGTTTGCTTGTTTTCCATTCCAAGGGTGCATGCACTTAGTCGGAGAAAACTTGGGGAGGTCGAGGAAATTTCCGAGCCTCTCTTCAAGCTGTTGTATTCATCCCAGGAGGTGCATACATTCTGTTGGGGATCCTGGGAGGTTGAGGGCATGCGTCAATCTCTCTGCAAGAATTTTGTCTCTGCAAGAATCATTCTTATGCAAAACACAATATAATAGTTTTTATTGAATTTGCAAATGTTTGTGTGTTTTACAATGAGATAAATGACAGACAGTTTCTATGTAAAGTAAACATAAGTAGAGAAAGCCATTGTTCCTGGTCGGCCTCGGCCTTCCTACAGTGGTGGCGTTGCCTGCCACTTGTTTTTGCTATGGCTACTGATAGTAAATCTTCAAGTGTTCTGCATTCCATGGGTGTGGAGTTGGTTTCCCGTTTTCATCAACCAAGGCATAGGTGCCGGGGCGGACCACTTTGCTAACTTGATAAGGTCCTTCCCATGCTGGTCCCAACACACCTGCATTGGGATCTCTGGTGTTTTGCATGACTTTCCTCAATACTAGGTCTCCTTCTTTGAAGGTGCGCCTTTTCACTCTTGCGTTATAATATCTGGCAACCCTGTTTTTATACTCTGCGACCCGGAGTTGAGCCATTTCACGATGCTCGTCTAGGAGGTTCAGGTTCAACCTCATTGCTTCATCATTCCCTTGCACACTAAACTGTTCTGTCCTGGGGGAGGGGATGCCGACCTCCACTGGGACTACCGCCTCTGCCCCGAATGAAAGGGAAAATGGTGTTTCTCCTGTTGAGGTTCGTGCTATTGTCCGATACGCCCACAGTACACGTGGGAGCTCTTCGGCCCATGCCCCTTTTAGTCCTTCAAGCTTCGTTTTAAGATTCTGCTTGATTATTGTATTCACAGCCTCCACCTGGCCGTTAGCTTGCGGATGGGCTGGGGATGAACAACGATGTGCTATGCCCAAATCTGAGCAGAACTTCCTGAAAGCGACATTGTCGAACTGCCTACCATTATCTGATATAATGGTGTTAGGAATCCCAAAACGACACACAATATTCTTCCATACAAAGTCAGTGACCTTCTTTTCAGTTATAGTTGCTAGTGGGTCTGCCTCTGCCCATTTTGTGAAGTAATACACAGCCACAACTGCATATTTGGTCTGCCCTTTACCTTGGGGGAGAGGTCCGATCAGATCGATTCCCCATTGCGTGAACGACCACGGGCTGATAATGCTCGTTAAAGGCTCAGGTGGTTGCCTTGGAGTGGGTGCAAACCTTTGGCATTGATCGCAAGATCTAGTGAAGTGCCTAGCGTCTTGCAACATGGTTGGCCAATAGTAACCTTGCCTGACTATCTTGTGACACAACGACCTTGCTCCTGAGTGATTTCCACACACCCCTCATGTATCTCTCTCATAACGTAGTTAGCATCACTAGGGGGAAGGCACCTCAACAACGGTATCGAGTAGCCTCTTTCATACAGTCTCCCTTCCCTTAACACAAAATGCGATGCTCGCCTCTGAACCTTTTTAGCCTCTGTCCTCTCTGTTGGCAACTCGCCTTTCCCTAAGTAATCAAGGATCGGATCCATCCATGAAGCTTCCCCTGCTTCTGGGGAGGGCTTAGTTTCAATTGATGGGATACCCTCCCCATCTGCAGGATCACCGACCTCAAGCCTCGGATCTTCCGCCTAGGCCTCGGACTTATCCTCAGGCTTGGCCTCGGACTCAGGCTTGTCCTTAGGCTCGGCCTCGGCCTCTACTCGGCCATCTGTCTCGAGAATCTCCTCTGCACATACCGCAGGCTCTGACAAAACCTCAACTGGCACAGTCCTGCTCAACTCTGTATCATAGGCAGCCGCCAAGCGAGCCAGTGAATCTGCGTTGGCGTTCTGAGACCTCGGGATTTGTTTGATCTCCCACTTCTCAAAGTGAGACAGCAGTTCCCTGGCCTTGGATAAGTACCTACTCATTCTCTGTTCCCTAGTCTGGTATTCTGCCAACACCTGCTTCACGATTAGCTGTGAATCGCTTTGAACCATGATGTCTGAAACTCCGATCTCCCTTGCCAACTTCAATCCTGCCAGGAGTGCCTCGTATTCAGCCTCATTATTCGAGGCCTTGAAATTGAATCTCAGGGCATACTCAAATCTTCCTCCATCAGGGGATTCTAGCAAAATTCCTGCTCCACAACCCTTGGTGTTAGAAGACCCGTCTACAAAGAGTGTCCAAGTCTGTTTCACCTCCCTTACACTCAGCATATTGACCTCTGTGCCTAACTTGCTCTACTCGGCCTCGGACCTCTGAGGGTCGGCCTTCTCCTCAGCAGTCGTTAATTCTGCCAGGAAATCTGCCACAACTTGCCCTTTCATGGCAATTCGAGGTTTGTAATGGATGTCATACTCACTCAGCTCAACTACCCACTTCATGAGGCGACCCGAGGCTTCTAGCCTCTGCAACACCTGTTTTAGAGGAAATTTGGTCAAAACTGTTACCTTATTGGCTTGGAAATACGGACGCAACCTTCTGGCCGACGTAACTAGGGCCAGAGCGAGCTTCTCCACTTGGGGGTATCTAGTCTCTGCTCCAACCATCGACTTGCTGGTGTAATACACAGGTCGTTGGAGCTTCTCTTCTTCTTTGATCAGTGCAGAACTTACAGCCGTATCCGAGGCCGCGACATAGAGCAACAGCTCGTCGCCAGGGAGCGGCTTGGCCAAGAGCGGGGCCGAGCTCAAATAGTCCTTCAGCTCCTGGAAAGCCTTTTCGCATTCTCCAGTCCATTCGAAACGTGATCCCTGTCTCAAAATTTTAAAGAAGGTTAAACACCTGTCAGTTGATCTACTAACAAACCTGTTCAAGGCGGCGATCCTCCCGTTCAAGCTTTGAAGTTGCTTGAGATTGGTCGGGGAGGACATTTGCATGATTGCTCTGATCTTGTCTGGGTTTGCTTCTATCCCCCTCTGATGCACCACGAATCCTAGGAATTTTCTTGATGTCACCCCAAAAGCGCACTTACTCGGGTTTAGTTTCATTCGATACTTCCGGAGGATCTGGAAAGCTTCATTAAGGTCAAACTCATGGCATTGAGACTTCAAGCTCTTTACCAGCATATCATCCACGTACACCTCCATGTTCTTTCCCAGTAACGGAGCAAACATGCGGTTTACCATTCGCTGGTATGTCGCCCCAGCGTTCTTCAAACCGAACGGCATGACCTTATAGCAATACAACCCTCGGCTGGTGATGAATGAAGTCTTTTCCTGATCGGGCTCGTGCATTCTAATCTGGTTGTACCCTGAATATGCATCCATAAAACTCAGCATCTCGTGCCCTGCTGTTGCGTCAACCAACTGGTCGATCATGGGCAAAGGATAGCTGTCCTTTGGGCACGCCTTATTCAGGTCGGTGAAGTCGATGCACATCCGCCACTTCCCATTAGCCTTCTTTACTAGTACCACATTGGACAACCATTGGGGATAATGAACTTCTCTGATGAACCCTGCTTTAAGCAGCTCATCTACTTGACTGGCAACAACCTCATTCCTCTCCGAGTTAAATGCCCTTCGCCTCTGCTTTACTGGCTTGAAATCCCTATCCACGTTCAACTGGTGAACCATCACTCCCGGGTCAATTCCTGGCATATCCTCGTGTGACCACGCAAACAGATCCGCGTTAGCCCTCAAGAAATCAACCAGTCTGCCCCTCTGCTCAGCCCCCAATTTGGTGCCGATGTTCACTCTCCTTTCCTCAGACGTTAGTGGTACAGATTCCATTTCCTCCGCGGGCTGTCCCCTTGGGTCAAGTCCAGCAGCATCGCTGACATGCGGAACCTCGCAACAGCCTCCGGGGTTAGGGTCGGCCTTTTCCATACCGATGGCGACCTCAATCTGATTCGGCGCTTTCTGCTCGCAACAGCCTTCGGGGTTAGGGTCAGCCTTTTCCATACCGAGGCCGACCTCAGTCTGGTTCGACGCTTTCTGCTCATACCCGAGGTTTCCTTCTAGTTTCTGAACCCGATTCATCCTACAGAACACCACCGATGCGCGGTCTGAACTGGCAAGCACTCTTCCCCACAGACGGCGCCAACTGTTGATGCCAAAATCCGGACAGAAGACTCACCTGACCTTCACGTGACACCAACAGTGAATTTGTAGAAACTGGGGAAGACGTGACCTGCAAGACCAGCAAAAACCGCTGCACACCGGCGTGGTGTAGGCCACACCGCCTCCGATGCCTAAGTCAGAAAACCGAGGAGAAGCTACAAATAGTAAAGGGGAGAGTCAAGAATCGAGTTTCGGAACCCTTCTTCCGTGGTGAAGAGGGAGTTTTATACCTGTTTGCCCTCCTAGGGTTTTTAGGAATTCGGTGGTGTTTCGGGACGAACCAGGCGAAACCGGGGCGATTCGGGGCATCAGGGACCGAAAAGAGGTCACCGGGCTCGGCCCGCGCAAACGGGCCGAATGGGCGGCCTCGGCCTTTTGCCGAGGCCGACCATATGGGTCGGGCCATTTTGGCCCGACCCGTTGGTCCAGTCTTCCTCTGGATTGGTCTTTTGGTCCTACCTCTGCCCGATTGTCCTCATCAGCTCCTTGTCCATCTGTGTGGTCCAAAATCACCTATAACAACTATAAATTTATTATTGATAATTATTTATTTATTAATTAATATACTTTTATAATTAATAAATTTTTTAGAATTAATTTCTAGAAATAATTAGGTAATGTAAGCTCATCATATTCTAGACTTTTTATAATTAATCGAATTTTTAGAATTAATTTCAAATTATTTTCAATTAAAGTTATTAAATATTAAAACTGTCATCATTTTCAAATTTAAACATTTTTTTGGGAAAAGTTTTGGGAAATTTTAAATTTACAAATTGGTAAAAGTAAACGTTAAAAAAACCAAGGAACTTATTAATTAAAGTTGCTATTTAATTAAAGTAAAAAAAAAAAAAAGATGGAAACGTTCAGTGGTACAAACATTAAGGTGCTATTTTTTTTATTCCTATTTAAAGTTTAAAGTATTTTATAAAGAAATTATTAATTATTGATGATAAAAAGATGGGTGGTTAAATAAAATTTGTATGTGTAATTAATACAAAACACAAGGAATAATATGATGTTAATGAAAATGGCATATTCATAATTCACTAAAAATAAGAAGGATAAGATGGTCTAAAAATGTTTTTCAAAGATGCTTGCTTTTTAATATTGTATATAGATATAGATACTAAATTTTTCAACCTTAATAGAGATAAAATTAGTCTTCTAATTTGATTTCATAGTTATTAATTATAATTATAATTAAAGTTTTTTTAATTGCTTGGAGAATGAAATGACAAAACTTTTTGTATTTCAATTCTTCAAATTCCATATAAATTATTGTTGATAGATAATTTTATTATTATTATTGATAACTAATTAATTTATTATTTATAGTTAATTAAAAACTTTATGAAGCACTTGATTACATGATTATTTTCTAGACAAAACAAAAGAAACATAAGCTTATAATTGTTTAATGGGTTTTTTTTTTCCAACAAATATTTTAAATAAAAATAACAATACACTAACTTATGGAAGGATAGTAAAAAATAATGAGTGACAAAAAAAATCAAGATCTTAATTATACACTAATTTCTTCAAATAGATTTTGCTTACATGACAATTATATACAAATACTCTTAATCAACCTTCTCCAAAAGAAAAAAAAGAAAGAAAAAAAAAACTCTTAGATAGATACGACGACTCATGCATCCCTTGCAACTTGAACACCAACATCTTGAGATGTTTGAAGATTAAAGAGTCTTTGAGAACCAATGCATTGAGAGAACAACAATAGAGAAAGAATAAAACTCTAGGATTTGGTGAAAAATGGTGAAGAAAAGTCATTTTTATAGTAGTAGAATGTGAAAAGTTACAAAACTTTTTGAACTCTATGACATTTAAAATGTCATTTTGAATTAAATTATTTTTAAAAACCTTTGAAGTTATAGAAAAATCTTTTATATTCCAACCTTTGAGATTCTATGCACTTATTATTGATAATTGATTATTAATTAATTAATTTATTTATTATTTACCATTAATTATAAATGACATATTTGTAAATTAGTAAATTAAAGAAGGGACAAAAGTGTCCAAAAATGTTTTTCCAACATTCTCACTTTTTTAGACTTGTTAACGTTGTTCTAATACTCTGTTTCGTGTCTGCCCTAGCATTTATGTTGTACTAGTGCTGTGAATTTTCGTTGTATGTCTGTCCTAACAATGTAAATACCATTTATATATATGATAATTCCTTTCTTATTTGTTTGTGGCATTGATACATGCATGTCTGTACTGGTATACAAGGGTTTTAGACTTGTTAACGTTGTTCTAATACTTTGTTTCGTGTTTGTACTATTACATATATGTACTACCCAACAAATATGAAGGGGTTTTTAATATGTATGTTGCACACATCTCTTAGTCTGCCTCATTAAAATATCCCCTTTTTTATTTGTCTGTAGCACTGCTACGTGCCTGCCTGTAGTGATATATACTCTGCTACGTGCCTGTTTCGTTATTGACTTGTACCGTGTATCTTAACGCAGGACGATGATTACTTTAAGTCTCAATCAAAAAGAAGTAAGGCCCTAAAGATTAACCTATGTTGCAGAACAGAAATAATGGACACCATCAACAACATCTTAGGAGATAGGTGCAGAGACGCTTTCAGAAACACGTGTTTTGGCCACCTACTTGACTTCTCGTTCAAAAAGACGTCTTCTCAGTTACTATTGCACCTGATCCAGCATCAGTGCAAACCCAAACGGGCGTCAGAACTTTACTTCAAGATTGGAGGGAAAATCTTAAAGTTTGGTCTACGGGAGTTCGCATTAATTACGGGACTAAATTGTGGCCCATTGCCACAACTTGACAAAGACATGTTACAAGATTCTTCCAGGTTCAAAGATGAGTATTTAGCCGATGACGAGGGTGTCAGAAGAAAGACACTTAATATAGTATTCAACGCAATGAAGCATGGTGTCGAGATAGACCTCGTAAAGATGGCGAAGTTGTATTGTTTGGAGAGTTTTTTGTTACCTAGGCAAGAAAATGTGCACATTGAAGAGGACCATGTGCTAATGGTTGAAGACCAGGAATTTTTCACCACCTACCCTTGAGGGCGTGTTGCCTTCACACTATTGACCAACTACATGCAGAAAGCATTCGTTAGTAGGGGCAACATTTGTATTGGGATGGGCAGGTTTGTGTATGTGATACTTGTATGGGCATACGAAGTAATACCTGCATTGAGCGCCCCACTGACCAACTATGCAAAACGGATCAGAAATATAGTCCCCCGCATCATAAATTGGGAGGTCGAAGCTCAACCCCAATGGAGAGAACTACACGCCAAGATATTCCAATCCCCATCGGTTAGTATCCACTTATTTTGTTTAATTTGATATGCGCTAATGTAAATTCTAATAGTATATACACCATCTCTTCAGCTGGAGGTGGTTCCATTGGACCCAACCGACACAGAAATGCAAATGTCGTATTTCCAACATTTCTTGCATGATAAGTTGGCTTCTCGACGATTGGTCGGAGACATGCAACAAGTAAAAGGTGATGATCGAATCCCGTCGAACTTCTCAATAGGGGCACCCTCAATGACCAGCCAGATGGATGTGATGGAAAAACGCCATCAAGAAACAATTGGAAAGCTGGACAGAGTTTACTCTACGCTAGGAGCCTTAGTTGAAATTTTGAGGGCGATACACGAGCATGCTCACCCCCCAAACTCAAAATTCATGATGCAAGGAGACGTTGGGACTAGTATTGACCCTACAACAAATGAAGGTGATGTGGAGGTATATATATGTAATTACTGTCAGTTTTTTTTATCCTCATGTACCAACAGTAATTAAATGCTTGTATTTACCACTTTTATTACTTAAAACCACCTGAAGGAAAATGGAGAAAATGATGAAAATAATGAGCAAGATGACCATGGATTAGACAAAAACCCTTCTCATCGAAGGGAAGACGACAATGGAGGACCAACTGGTGGGAAACAACAACAGGGACCGATCGCCCCCAGACGTACAACCCTTGTACAGTCTGAAACTCCTGTAAACGGCGAAGGCACGAGAGATGGTAGGGCAAAGAAAACAGGAGATGGCAAAGGCACCAAGGTACGATCCCATCTAGATTCCATATGAAAATTTATGTGAAACTTAACCCAAAATATACAGGCATGCGATGATGTCGACGAGACAATAAAGAAGACTATACTGTCAATAGATGAGGCCAAGGTGATTGAGAAGTTTAATAGGGACCGTAAGGGTAAACCTGTTATGGTGGTAAGTAGCAATTTGACCTTTATTCCAACTGAAACTGTTCCCATTCATATACTTCCTAACTCGCTACCCTAACAACAGAAGGGACCGCATACCATACCAAGAACCACAGTTCCACAACTTGGCCCCCGATGGTATGCAAATGTAAACAACAACCCTATATATTGAAAATCCCATAGTTGAATATTATTAGAGAAAATAAAATGTTCACTATTATTTGTGTGTTCGTAGGCCAAGGGAATAAAAATTAAGGAACCTACCACTCCACTCATTCAGAATAGGCAACCCCTCCGTGAGGTGTGTATATGCATGTTGACTATATTGAAATTGTTTTTTCATACAATGTAATTTGCTTTATATACATACTATGAAACCGCGCAGGTAAACGGAAACATAACCCGAGGGGGAGCAAAACGCTCAGATTGTGTGGACAGAGTGGGTAGTCTGCAGGCCACAGGACCGTATGTGGACGCGATGAGGGACACGTGGACAAAAGAAACGATGGAATCCCTACCGCCACAATTCTACCAGCCGTCCTTCGATCTACATCTCAGTCAATCTAAAGAATGAACAGCTTGCAAGTAATCAACTTTTGAAAACACTGATTTGGTTGCTTAGACCAGCCACGTCCTTAAGACTGATTTTATTACTACAACTATTTTTTAGACCTTGCTACTTAGTTTGTTATAATTACCTTCATCTGTTAGGGGTTTTTTTTTGTTAAAAACTGATTATGTTTGTTATGCAGGATGCTTGATTTGGTAGGCTATGTTATGATCACTTTGTTCACTTTGTTTGTTGGCATGTGATATAAATCTCACTCTAACATTGTTGACAAATGCATGTGTTGGGACGCTCATGTTGGTTGTGTGAACCCTTTACAACGTTATACCTTTATATCCAATGTGGTTGACCATAAAATATAATCTTTGAGTTTATGGTGATGGAAATGTAGTGATGTGAAAATGTACTTTGTATGTGGAGTCTTACTATGTTGTAGTACTGTCATGTGATTGGGATTGTTATATGGAAGGGTTATAACTTTACAGCGTTATACATAAATCCAATGTGGTTGACCACAAAATATACTTTTTGAGTTTATGGTGATGGAAATGTGGTGATGTGGAAATGTACTTTATGTGATTGGGGATTGTTATATGGAAGTGTTTTTGTTGTTCTGCAGATTTTTTTTAAAAAAATTGGTTTAGTCATATGTATATCGTTATGCTGCCGAAATTTTTGGTGCATTCGGTTGGTATAATGATATGATCTAGGTATAGGTATGCTATTGTTTAAAGAATTGTATACTCTAAACTCGCCACTGTCTGGTTGATATCCCAATATACCCCCTGCAGCATTTGTATTTGTTTTATCATACAACGAACAAACTTCAAACCAAAAACCAAAAACCAAGAATTGTATACTGTAAACTCCTCCTCTCATTTCGGTGCATTCAGTTAGTATGATGATGTGATCTAGGTATGTATGCTATTTTTTGAACAATTGTATACTGTAAACTCACCACAACCAGTGGATACCAACGCATACCCCCCTATCGCACTCATGTTTCTTGAAACATATAATGAATAAAGTTTCAAACAAAAATGTCTCGTCCTCCAAAAAAAAATTCTTGGGTATCCACCAGTTATGCTTATGTGCAACTATCATTAATTTTTTCTTTACACAAGTACATACAGTGAAAGAATTGAAAGGATTGGAATTCCCAATTCCGTTACAGCGGAAGCAATTGGATCGTTCGTAAATTAATTTTGTTCTACAAAATACCAATGCATTGGCAAAAGGTTAAGCGATGAGAAACATACCTCCGGTGACGACTCTGAATACTTCAACGGACACCTTCCTTGATTTTGGACCAAGCATCAACAATTGGGACACCACCAATTGATCTTCCTCGCTATGACTCTAAGATTAGGAACGTAGTTGTGAGACTACCTAATCTTGAATGGGAAAAACTCTAGAGAGAAAATTCTCCCTAGAGTTCTTGGGTTGAGAGAATATGAGAGGGAGGCTAAAGAGATTGCAAGAGCGCATTCTTGTGGCCTTATGTTGTAGTTATATGTTGTAGTCCCTAAACCCTAGGGTTAGTGTTCTATTTATAGGAGAAAGGTCATGAATAAAATATTCATTTAAAATCAATTATTTCCATAACTGATTTAATTTTTTCCATAATTAATCAATTCCATGACCAATCAATTCCATAATTGATTAATCTTTTCCATAAATGATTGATCACTTCCATAAGTGATTAATCATTTCCATAATTGATTAATTTCCAATTAATTCTTTCAATTAATTCTTTAATTAATTGATCACCAATTAAATATCATATATTTAATTTCAGACCTTCTATTAGTTAATTAATTAATTACCCAATTAAATATCATATATTTAATTTCAGGCCTTCAATTAATTAATTCTATAATATGAATCAAATTCATATTAAAATTTGAACTCCTTCAAATTCTCTTATATCCTATAAATTTAATATGAATCAAATTCATATTAATATTTGAACTCCTTCAAATATTTATTTCTCTCATAGAGTATAGTTTAATTAAATCTCATTTAATTTAAACTAAATTGAATAATTAATTAATTCATCTTCTAATTAAATACCATATATTTAATTAGACATATATTTGAACTCTTTCAAATATATCAATCTCTCATTATAATAAAGTTTAATCTCAAATTAGACTTTATATTTTAATGCATCTCTATACATTATATTAATTTGTATCTCATACAATTAACTTAATTCCCAATATGAATTTGAACTATTCAAAATCTCTCAAGATATATTTGTTCCTAATTACTCTTTACGAGCTAGCAGGGGGACCTAATGGACCTACAGATTAGAAGCTCCAATGATATGAGGTTAATAGATTAAACTCATTAATCAGGTTAACCAATATTCATTAACTGTGGGTCATTCCACTAAAGACCCACAGCTGAACTCTTCTCACTATAGAACATTTTTGTGTCCACGGATATAGACCTATACCGGTAAGTCAATCCTTCACGAGTGTTCGTAACTACAGTTGGGTCAAATTACCGTTTTACCCCTGTGTTACCTCTGGCTCCTTAAGTACCAGTGCTCCTCTAATGAACAATCTGTTTATGGTCCAACCAGTAAACAGAAAGTCCCTCTCGGGCTAGTGAGAGGGCGGGATCCCTTTGTTCAAGACCCGGAGTCACCATTTAAGGGAACACTCATCTACTTCTCCTAGAAGCGGGAAGGAGTGAATTCCATCTTATGTTGTCATGTCCCCAGCCCCTCACTCGATCTTGTCCCCAAGAAGGTAGGCTTATTGAGTCGACGTGCAGGCCACTCTCACCCATACTAATCAAAGGAAAATTCCTCGTGAGAAGGAGTTCATGACACACTCAAGATTAAGACTGAGTTACCTAGTCATCCTATTGAAACAGTAACCTAACTAGTTAACGGTGTTACATCTAGTGGTTTACTATTTCGTTGTCCGATCTTATGCAAACTCATTGCATAGGATAATGTCTCCTACATGGACGTCTTGGATCAATACGTCTGTATCGAATACAAAGTGGGTCGTATCACATAGTGTTACCAGGATAAGGTACCCAGCCTTATCCTTGTACTATAGACCTTTTAGGTTGTTACTTGAACGTCGATCCCCGTATGTCCCCACATACTAGTTCAAGTCACATGTAAACAACCTTGGATCTTAGTTTATTGGATTTGGGTCAAATTGTTCAATATTTAACAATAACACTTTATTGTAGAAACTCAATAACACTTTATTGAAACAAGTATACAATTTGTTTACATTCACTATCTACGAGTTTTAGGGCAAAAAACCCAACAAACTCTCACTTGAACTAAAACTCTAGTTTAGTGGGATGTACAATAATCTATACATCAGTGTGTGTATAAATACATGTATAAAACATATACAATGTACAAATACAATAAACTAGGGCATCACTATACCCATTACATTTCTCCCACTTGCCCTAGATTACACCTTTGTACACACCCCGTAGATCTAGACCTTCTAGATGACCCTCAAACACTTTAGCCGAGAGAGTCTTTGTAAATGAATCAGCAATATTTCATTCAATTTAATGTGTTTGCTTGTCTTAGGTTGCGATGTTCTTTTGAATTTGCCACAACACCACTATATCACTATAAAGTGTGATGGGCAAGTTCACATTTGGAACACATTTCAAATTAATCAAGAACTTTCTAAGCCATACAGTCTCTATCGCTGCTTCACAAGTAGCTATTTTTTCGGCCTATACGGTCAAGACTGTAACTATGCCATACTATAGCTCCATCGTAAAGAGTGACCACAGATACTGATGTAGATTTCCTCAAATCCTTATCAGTCTTAAAATCTGTGTCAGTGTATCCTGTAAGGATCAAATCCTTAGTCCCATACACGAGCATATAATTCCTCGTTCTCCTCGAATACTTGAGGATATTCTTAACGGTTTTCCAATGATTAAATCTTGGATTAGTTTGATACTTACTGACAATCCCTATTGCATAGGGCATTCGTCTCATCTCCTCAACTTCTTGAGGTGTCTTAGGAAACAGTTTCTTAGACAAAAAGAATTCCACGGCTGAAAGGTAGTGAACCCTTCTTGGAATTCTGTATCTTATATCTAACTGACATCTTGTAGATATAAGTCACTTGAGACAAGACTAGCTTTTTGTTCTAACGATTCCTAACGATTTGGATCCCAAGAACAAACTCGGCTTTTCCCAATTTTCCATTTGGAATTGAGCTGCTAGCTCCTTTAATGTCAGTAAGATAACCTACATCATTCCCAATGATTAGGATATCAATCATATACAACACTAAGTAAGCTACTGAACTATTGATGATTACTTGTAAACACAAGACTCATTAATGTTCTGATTAAAGCCAAAAGATTTGGTCACTATATCAAATCTTATATTTCAAGATCGAAATGCTTAGGTCAATCCATGAATGGATCACTTAAGCTTGCAAACCATTTTGCTTTCGATCTTGCTGTATGAACCCTTCTGGTTAAGACCTTTAATGTCTCGTTTTCTCTTGTAAATCCACTTGTAACTAATAGGTGTTACCCATCAAGCAGATCTACAAGATCCCAGATGGAAGTGAAATACAAAAGACTTCATTTCTAGGTCCATGACTTTAATCCATTGGTCCTTGTCAACATCATTCATTTTCTTTCTAAAAGATAATGAACCCACTATGCCATCATCAGGTATGATGACCTAGGCTTCAAACAAGCCCATGTAACGTTCAGGTTATCAAACAACCCTCCCACTACATTGAGGCAATCTCAACTATTGAGATGGATGTGACTGACTAGATGCACTGATCCATCAACAACTGTTGTTGAATAGTCAACCTCATCAACAACTCTTGTGGATGATACTGTAGCTTCATTAGTTAACTTACTTAAACTGACTTTACTCTTGTGGTTTATAATTTTTGATGTGGACTTCTTTTGAGAATTTAGCATTTGTCGATACAAATTTTTTATTCTCTTATGAATTGAAGAAGTATCCACTTCTTGTTTCCTTTGTGGTTGCCTATTACAGTATGCAATGCAGTCAACGCTGCATGACCCCAAAACGAGCCAGACAATTGAGCATAGGTCAACATGGAATGAACCATATCCAATAGGGTTCTATTTCTCCTAAATGAGATTTAGGGTGTGATCCCATGTACTATCAAATGGTCCTGGAATCTCAAATCCCTATACTCAACACTTTGATCAGATCGAAGTGTTTTTATCATCTCACCTAACAAGTTTTCAACTTCAGTCCTAAGCCCCTTCGAATATCTCAAGAGCTTCAGACTTAAGTTGCATTAGGTAAAGATACTCATACCTTTGAATAATCGTCCAAAAGAGATGAATTATTCATGCCCTCCCACTGCTTTAACATATTGAATCACAAAGATCCAAATGTACAAGCTCCAAGGGCTCTTTGGCTCTTAGATCTTTTCCAGTAAAAGATCTCTCAGTCATATTCCCCACAAGGCATGACTTACAAGGTAGTAGAGAGTCATCTTCTAACTCGCTAAGAAGTTCACTCTTGACCAATCTCCCAATCAAATTGAGATTAATATGGTCTACCTTAGAACCAAAGAAAGGTATTTTCCTTTAGGAGAAATCCTTTGCCTCTTTTCACATTGAGTAGTAGCAGTTTTAAACAACCCAATGTTCATGATTGCTTTACTCTTGATTAGTCTTAAAACATTTAGGTTACTTTCCAGTAAAGCTAAACAAATGGTAACTCCCTTTCTTGAAACAAAACTGCGTTAGCAGAGAAACGTAAAGAGTAACATTGTTCCAACAAATAAGACACAGAAATCAAATTTCTTTTGATCTTAGGAATTACATACACATTATCTAATAATATGTATTTTCTCCCACTTAGAAAAATAACTTAATGTTCCCCACTGCTATAGCCAAAATAACCTCTCTAATTCTAACTTTGAGAGTCATTACACAAGCAGCATGTTGTTGCCAGGAACTTATTCCTTTAAAAGATGAACACACATGATTTGTGGCCCCTGAATCAAGTATTCGGGGAGAATCACTATTCTTCACTAATCACGTTTTCAAGACAAGTAAAAGAAAATTACGGTCTTGAACAAGTTCTCTTTTGCTAAGCAGGGTTCTATGTCATATTCACCAAAAAAAAATTCTTAATGAATTAAACGTATGGGGCATGAGGACATTCCTAAGAGTTTCTATCCTATGTAGGAGTTCACGATGTTCCGAATCCTATGATCAGGCCCTCCGAAGGGATGGTTGCGCCAGGACAACCTGCAGGCGGATCATAGGATTCTCACGGTGTGAACTAGGGGTGGAGACCGAGGGATACGTTGACACGTGTCCCGCTCCCACTTACTCTAGACATTTTCCCATTCACCTTGTTATTGATCCATGCAAACACTTTCCGAAGGGAGGCCGCTCCTAGGGCGACTCGAAGCCGAGCATGAACCTCACGTTGTGAATACAGGGACGTAGGTGATAGCGAGCATAGCTAGCTATCTTTACTTATTTAATTTAGCTAGTCTTTTATGATTTTTGGGCCATTTTATTGTGCTTTAATGTTTATTTTGTAGGAAATGGTTGATTGAAGCTGTAGCACAATATTGGAGTTAATCGGGTGCTCGGGACGCGAAAAGATACAAAGGAAGGAAAAAGAATCAAAATGGAAAAAAGTCAAAATTCGGTCAAAAGGTGACTAGCGTCTCGACGCTAGCCCTTAGGCGTCTCGACGCTAGCATTCCATATCAGAATAGGCGCATAAAGGTCACAGCGTCGAGACGTTGTGACCTAAGCGTCTCGACGATGTACAATTTCCTTTCCTGAAACGCGCGTTTTGAAGGCAGCGTCTCGACGCTGTCTTGAGAGCGTCTCGACGCTAAGACGAAAAAACAGAATAAAAGCTTATTTTCGGCTAGGTTTGAAGGGAGTTGGATTTGGGACCTTGGATAGCCGTAAACAGGGCAGAACAGAGCACTTGGAGGCTGAAAACAAAGGGAGAGACTTGGAAATCAACCCATTGTTCGTGGGGATCGTGACGGGGACGTCGGATTCGGCCTACATTGAGTTTTCTTTTCCCTTTCTTTTCTTTAGTTAGATTTATGGCTTTCACATGTTTAGTTGAGCTTGTATTTACATTCATGAGTAGCTAAACTTGTAGCTTAGGGATTGATGTAGTTGATTAAGTTTATGGATTGATTTATGGTTTAAGTTGTGCAATGTTATTGTGTTTGTAATCTTGATTTAATGCTTTCAATTAATTGACCATTAGTTGAATGATTTAAGTTTCGAATCTAGCTCGGGAGAGGGGATTTGATTTAGACTTACTCAAGATTGCATGAATAAAGTTTACTTTCTAATTCATGACGGTTTTAGATTAACTTTAGAATTGGTTGAAAGATCTCATTGCCTTGCATGATTAATAAACTTAGATAGGGATATCAAGTTGGTTAATTTGCATGAGAATCAATTATACTCGGGAGAGGTAGTTGTGATTAAAGGGTCTTTGGCTCATAATTTCATTGTGCATAATAACTTATTCTTTAAAATCTATCCTAAACTAAATCGGCGAAATCAATTCCCTAAGTAGTTTTCTCAATTGAATTTCCATTCTTTTTACTTGCTTTGATTTGGTTTTATTATCATTCATTCATCACTTTTTAATCCCTAAATAAAATTGAGTGAGATTATTCACAATACTTGATTTGCTTAAAAATCCAATCCAGAGGACGACATTCGAATTTACTTTCACTATATTATTACTTGACCCGTGCGCTTGCGGTAGGAAAAGTCCACATCAGTAGGAGCAAAACTTGATTTAAATCTCGTTTTGTAATTTTCCTCCCACTGAAAATGTCCTAAGGTTAATTTAGGGTTGTTTAACTTAGATAAAATTCGGCTAAGTCAATCTATCTAAGTTTGATCCTATTATAACAATTATGGAAAGGATTCAACCACAATGTTTTAGGTGAATTAAACTTCTTTTAATAAACCCAACATTGCAAGTCAACATTACTATGGTTAATTCAACTCAAGGTTCGAGTCAGTTCCCAGGTAGGAGGTGTTCCGTAAACTGTCAACTTAAATACCCCCAACCTTAGACAGAACTTTACCGAGAGAGTTCCCTTATAACCACAATAATGTAAGGTCTTTACTCTAAAGATCTAGGTGTATTAAACACTTTTAACAAACCTAGTGACATTGTTGTAGGGATAAGAGCCCTAGCGCAGCGGAAACGATCAGAGACCTTATCGGTTTAAAAATCGATTGGGAAACCAATACGACGACAAAACCATAAAATTTACAGCAAGAAAAGGAAAAAATAATCATGTTGTAAAACCATAAAGCATGCTGGAAAATATATAAAAAACTCCTAGATCTAATCTAAGAGGGATCCTATTGATCCTAAGGTTCAAGATTACTTACCCTTGAAGTGATTGTTGAACGTTTCGCCAAAAACTCTTGATTTTCCACCGAAATACAGCAGCAAAAACTCCTTTTCTTCGCTGGAAAAAGATCACGAACACCACCACCAAAATTGCAACGGTATTCTCTTAGGTGTGTGTGTTGAGTGGCTTGTGGGAACCCAGATCTCTAAGGATTTTCTCTGGAATAGGCTCTGTATCCACAGAGGAAGAGCAAAATCGAGAGAGAGATGGCGAGAGAGAGGGAGAGAGGCGTGAGTGAGGGGGGGAGAGATTCTCAAAAAACTGAATTATCACACCCTTCAATTAACCTACATCATGCATAATATCAGGTACCTGATATTTTTAATTAATTATTAATTTAAAACATAATTTAAATTATAATTAATTAAATTTTAATTAATCAATATTAATTAAAATAACATTAATTTAAATCTAATTTAAATTAATATCCCTCTTATCTTATAGTTTAATTAAATCAAATTTAATTAAACTAAAACAATTAACTAATTCAAAATTAATTAATTTAAAAATAATAAAATTGAACATCATATATTCAATTATTATTATTCTCTCTCATAAAACTATAGTATTAATATACATCCAATGCACATTAATTATAACCTATAGTTTTAATATGAATCAAATTCATATTTTAGTTTAATATTCGAACCCCTTCGAATACTTAATTCAACCTTAGAAATTTACCTCAACACCCTTATAAAGCTACCGGTGGGACCTAATGGACCTACAGATCAGAAGCTCCAACGATAAGAGATTAGTTGGCTAAACTCATTAACCAAGTTAATCAATATTCGTTAATTGTGGTTCACTCCACTAAAGAACCACAGCTGCACTCTTCTCACTGCAGATATATTTCTGTGTCCACGGAAATCGACCGTCAACAGCAAGTTAGCCCTTCACGTGTGTTCGTACCCCAGCTAGGTCAAATTACTGTTTTACCCCTGGGCTACCTCTTGGTCCTTAAATACCAATGCTCCTCTAATGAACAACCTGTTTGTGGTCCAACCAGCAAACAGAAACCCCTCTCGTGCCATAAAGAGGGTAGGGCCCATTGTTCAAGACCCGGAGACACCACTTAAGGGAACACACCTCTACTCACCCTAATATCGGGAAGGAGTGAATTCCATCTTGTAAGACTACGTTCCCAGCTCCCCACTCGGTCTTGTCCCCAAAATGGTAGGCTTATTGAGTCGGCGAACAGGTCACTCTCACCCGTACAAATCAAAGGACAATCCCTCATGGACAGGAGTCCATAATCCACTCAGGATTAAGGCCAAGTTGCCTAGGTCATTGATAGCGAGCAGAAATGTCGCTATTTTAGTCTCAATTTATTAAGCTTTTTGGTGCTTTAATCGTATTTTTAATGAATATATTTAATGAATTTTGTTATTTGGTCCTTAGGAGCTAAGTTGGTGATTTTGGGAGAAAAAGAGCCAAAATTGAAGTAATTATAGCCCAAATCCTAGCTTGATGCAATTGGAGGCCCAAAGAAGACATCTATGAAGAAAAGACCAAGAGAAATGAAGAAGAAGGCCCAAAAATCAGCCCAAAAGGAAGCTGAAAAATCTGGAAAATCTGGACAGCGTCGAGACGCTTAGCAAGGCAGCGTCGCGACGCTACCCTTTCTTGTTGCCCAAGCCGCGTGCGCAGCAGCGTCGCGACGCTTAGCAAGGCAGCGTCGCGACGCTACCCCTATTCCAGGCCTATAAATAGGCGCCCTTGGGTGCCTCATTTCTCATCAATCAAACCATCAACCAATTCATCCTTTCTTTCCTTTCTTAGGCTCCTTTCTTGGAGCCCCTCTCAAGGCTTTTAAGCCTTTTTTAGAGGATTCTTCTAGTGGGAAAATTTTGGGAATTTTGGGGAGCAATCTTAGAAGCTCGAGGAGTAGTCAGCGGGGGCTCCAAGCGTCAGCGAGGGGTTTTTCGACGGTCAATTCCTTTCCTTTTATGCTCTTTAATATGCTTTCCCTTGTAATTATTGTGAATATTATGTGTAGCTAAACCCCAATTTGGGGTCTTGAAATGAAATGATAGTCAAAATATTGTTATAATTTCTTGTCTCTTGCCCATGTCCTAATTATTTGTATGGATGTGCTTAATGCTTTACTCAATCTGGCCAATTGTGTAATGATTCGATTCTTAATGGAAACTCGACGGAGAGAAATTAGGATAGATCATAATCCATGCAACTAGTTTAATTGCCCGTTGTGACACCGGGATTAGTTGATTAAACTTAGATTCCTAAAATGAATCAGAGCGTAATAATTAATGATTTTTAATGGCGCTAAGGACACTTAGGTTGTTAAAATGAATTAATTACAATTAGGGGAAACCGACAGGAGAACCTATGTGATTAACGGAGATTCTAGGATTATAGTTAGTTGGGCAATGTGATAGGATAATTATAGCAATTATTTAGCTAATCATTGATTTTCAAGACCCCTCTTCCCATTTAAAGAAAACTCTTTCTCCACATTTTATTTCTGATTGATCAATTTGTTTTCATTAGTCATCTTAAATTTAAATCTTTTCTATTGCATGAAGTGGTCCCTAAATATTATTTCACCTAAGTATTTTCAGTGCTCAAGAAAATTTTAATTATTTGCTTAAGTTTCGCTTCGCCTCCCTGAGGATTCGATACTCGGAATACTTTCCGTTTTATATTACTTGTGACGACCCGTGCGCTTGCGGAAAATCGTACCAACAGTCATCCTAGTGAAATAGAAACCAAGCTAACTAACGGTGTTATAGTTAGTGGTTAACTATTTCACGGTCCAGTCTTTGTGCAAACTCATTGCACAGGATACCCCCACTCGCATGTCAACTACATGAACGCATTGGATCACTACGTTTGTATCAATATACAAAGCGTGTCGTATCCATAGTGTCACCAGGATAAGGTACCCAGCCTTATCCCTATACTACAGACCCTTTAGGCTAAAACTTGAACATTGATCCCCGTATGTCCCTACATACTAGTTCAAGCCTCATTCTAATAGCCTTGGATGTTTAGTTTATTGGATTTGGGTTATTAAGACAAGATATAATACAAACACTGAATAATACATCACCTTTATTAATGTTCGGTCAAATGTACATTTACTATCTACGAGTTTTAGGGCATAAAACCCAACAATTGCGTGCTAACATTTAACTATGAGTAATTCAACTCCGGTATTCCGGGTTAGTTCCCAGGTAGGAGGTGTTCTGTAAACCGTCATCTTAAATACCCCCAGCCTTAGACAGAACTTTACCGGTGGAGTTCCCTTATAATCATAACAATGTTTTTCCTACTTAGTCAATTAAAACTAATTTTAATTCTAAGTAAAAATAATTCTAATCCTATTAGAAATGTGATCTTAGGTCTAATTAATTTTAAACATTTTAAAATTAATTCATTTATCCTAAGATCCTATGTTTGCATGCAATTCTTTGTTATAGGTTGACGGTTTCTATTCATTGATTTTATAACTATTATAAATTTTAATGAATCAACCCTATAATATGCTACTATGGTGAATAAATTAACAATCAAATTCTAATTAATTTATTAACCATACAATAGCATACATTTCATACATTAATAAAACATTTATATTAATAGCTCATGAAAACTAATTAAGCATGTTAATTACTTATATAAATATAACTCTTATATTTTTAAACTAAAGTAATTTATTGCTCAATGCAAATTAATTTTCTTCAATTAATCTAACTCTTAAATTAATAACTCAAGTAAATCAAAATTAAGCATTCATATTTTCATACATTAACATAACACTTTATATTAATTGCTCATGAAAATAAATAAGCAAATAAATTACTTTCATAAATATAACTTTTTATATTTTTACTAAAGTAATTTCATGCTCAATGTTTCTCAATTTTCATCCATTTAATCATAACAATTTATATTAAATACTCATGAAAATTAAATTCATGCATAATACTTATATTATAACAATTATAATTAAGTATGCATGAATATGCTTAACCTATGGTGGGATTTTAAGCTATATGACATCCATAAAGCAATTAAATAGCTAAGTAGACGGGTTTTTGACATCCTAGAACAAAATACATAAGAAAAATTACAATAATTAATCTAAAAATGCCCTATCTAGCCGTGAACTAGCTCGAACTAGCTTCGAACCGCATGAACCAGCTCCAAAATTGCCCAGACCAAGCTGAACCGGGCCAAAAAGTCAAGAACCAGTCAAAATCATCTTGAACCGCCCATATCCTGCTCGAACCGGACCATTTTCTTAGGGCTGACGTCATCCGCACGTGCACGAAATCTATAAATATAAAACGCCGCTTATTAAAACAATAAAAACATCTCATGGATCATGTGGTTGTTGTGCATGACATCTTTCTTCACATCTGGAGTTCGAAGCCCAAGGGATTTGTTTTCTCCGTGTTGTTTTTTTATTTTTCCGCAGGGTGCTCCAGAAAAAAAAACGCCGACATCCCAATTCGAACTCATGACCTACGATTTCATAGATACTGATTCGACTAGCCCAACCGCACATATAATACAGACTACGGATCGATTTTGTATTATTTATTGTTTATACACGCCTCTTCATGTCCGTCTGCAACCTCTGCCAGCATCGAGACAGTGGCGATTTTCCTCCATTTGGCTCTAAATTGCACCAATGTATACAACAAAACAACCACAATCGATAGACACGGACTTACAAACTCGATTTGCAATAAAATGCCCAAAACACCGGGCCCTTACATTGATCAAATCAACAAAAAATGCAAAATCTAATGCCAAAAACCCAAAACATCTACTAGCAAACCTTTTATTCATCAAATGCATAAAGGAACTCACCAAAAACCAATGCAAATTTAAGAGAAACAAGATTAGATCTACGATCGGCTCTGATACCAATTGAAAGGATTGGAATTCCCAATTTTGTTACAGCGGAAGCAATTGGACCGTTCGTAAATTAATTTTGTTCTACAAAATACCAATGCATTGGCAAAAGGTTAAGCGATGAGAAACATACCTCCGTTGACGACTCTGAATACTTCAACAGACACCTTCCTTGATTTTGGACCAAGCGTCAACAATTGGGACACCACCAATTGATCTTCCTCGCTATGACTTTGAGATTAGGAATGTAGTTGTGGGACTACCTAATCTTGAATGGGAAAACCTCTAGAGAGAAAATTCTCCCTAGAGTTCTTGGGTTGAGAGAATATGAGAGGAAGGCTAAAGAGAATGCAAGAGTGCATTCTTGTGGCCTTATGTTGTATTTATATGTTGTAGTCCCTAAACCCTAGGGGTTCTATTTATAGGAGAAAGGTCATGAATAAAATATTCATTTAAAATCAATTATTTCCATAACTGATTTAATCTTTTCCATAATTAATCAATTTCATGACCAATCAATTCCATAATTGATTAATCTTTTCCATAAATGATTGATCACTTCCATAAGTGATTAATCATTTCCATAATTGATTAATTTCCAATTAATTTTTTAATTAATTGATCACCAATTAAATATCATATATTTAATTTCAGACCTTCTATTAGTTAATTAATTAATTACCCAATTAAATATCATATATTTAATTTCAGGCCTTCAATTAATTAATTCTATAATATGAATCAAATTCATATTAAAATTTGAACTCCTTCAAATTCTCTTATATCCTATAAATTTAATATGAATCAAATTCATATTAATATTTGAACTCCTTCAAATATTTATTTCTCTCATAGAGTATAGTTTAATTAAATCTCATTTAATTTAAACTAAATTGAATAATTAATTAATTCATCTTCTAATTAAATACCATATATTTATTTAGACATATATTTGAACTCTTTCAAATATATCAATCTCTCATTATAATAAAGTTTAATCTCAAATTAGACTTTATATTTTAATGCATCACTATACATTATATTAATTTGTATCTCATACAATTAACTTAATTCCCAATATGAATTTGAACTATTCAAAATCTCTCAAGATATATTTGTTCCTAATTACTCTTTACGAGCTAGCAGAGGGACCTAATGGACCTACAGATCAGAAGTTCCAATGATATGAGGTTAATAGATTAAACTCATTAATCAGGTTAACCAATATTCATTAACTGTGGGTCATTCCACTAAAGACCCACAGCTGAACTCTTCTCACTGTAGAACATTTTTGTGTCCACAGATATAGACCTATACCGGTAAGTCAATCCTTCATGAGTGTTTGTAACTACAGTTGGGTCAAATTATCGCTTTACCCCTGTGTTACCTCTAGCTCCTTAAGTACCAGTGCTCCTCTAATGAACAACCTGTTTATGGTCCAACCAGTAAACAGAAAGTCCCTCTCGGGCCAGTGAGAGGGCGGGATCCCTTTGTTCAAGACCCGGAGTCACCATTTAAGGGAGCACTCATCTACTTCTCCTAGAAGCGGGAAGGAGTGAATTTCATCTTATGTTGTCATGTCCCCAGCCCCTCACTCGGTCTTGTCCCCAAGAAGGTAGGCTTATTGAGTCGACGTGCAGGCCACTCTCACCCATACTAATCAAAGGACAATTCCTCGTGAGAAGGAGTTCATGACACACTCAAGATTAAGACTGAGTTACCTAGTCATCCTATTGAAACAGTAACCTAACTAGTTAACGGTGTTACATCTAGTAGTTTACTATTTCGTGGTCCGATCTTATGCAAACTCATTGCATAGGATACCCCCGTTTGCATTTCTCCTACATGGACGTCTTGGATCAATACGTCTGTATCGAATACAAAGTGGGTCGTATCACATAGTGTTACCAGGATAAGGTACCCAACCTTATCCTTGTACTTTAGACCTTTTAGGTTGTTACTTGAACGCCGATCCCCGTATGTCCCCACATACTAGTTCAAGTCACATGTAAACAACCTTGGATCTTAGTTTATTGGATTTGGGTCAAATTGTTCAATATTTAACAATAACACTTTATTGTAGAAACTCAATAACATTTTATTGAAACAAGTATACAATTTGTTTACATTCACTATCTACGAGTTTTAGGGCATAAAACCCAAAAAATTAATTTAACTCAAATCATCATTTAGACTACCAAACCTCTTGGTACAAACAACTAGTACATAGATGGAAATGTGTGTATAAAGAAACAATTGTTCATAGCTTCATTGAATTATTTCAACACTACACCAATCTTAAACCACACAAAGTGCGGAAAGATGGGAAAAAGAAGACACAACTCATCGAGTGATGGGGTTGTTGAAGGGATAAAAGCCCTTGCGCAGTAGAAACGATCAGAACCTTAACTCAGATTTTAATTCAGATTAAAATAGCAATACGTTGGGAAAATAAATTTCAGCAGTAAAATCATATTTAAAACTACTGCAAACCATATAAACCATGCTGCAAAATATAAGAAAAACTTCTAGATCTAATCTAGTGTGGATCCTAGTGATCCAAGATCAAGAATACTATACCGTTATGGAAATTCTTGACTCGAATCATCTTTTCTCCTATGGATTGCAGAAAAAACAGCAACAAAACTCTCTTTTTGTTGATATGCCTTGAATTTGATATGAAGCGCTCCGAACGACCCAGTACGGGGGTCTCGTTGTATTCTGAATACTCCTCACATAATAAGATCGTTCTCTCCCTCTGCCCGTGGATGTAGCTAACACACCGTTAGTGAACCACGTATATCTGTGTGTTGTTTCTCTTCGCCCTTTCATTCTTGTTACGTTGTTACTGTTTTCGTCATAACACTTTTCCATGCTGGAAATTCTACATACGAACACAACCACGAAGAAACACCAGTATTATCCTAGGGATTGGAGTTGAGCGGCTTGTGGGAACCAAAACTTCTCAGGTTTAGAGAGAATTTTAGTCTCTGTATCGCTAGAGAGAAAACACAGAGCACTATGAGAGAGAGCAAGATAGATTGCGTGAGATAGAGAGCTTCGGGATAATCGATCAACTGAAGCGATTAAGTTACGGATGAAAAGGCCAATTGCCCTTAATAACCTCTCATCATACATGCAACCCACAGGAAAAGTGGAAGACACGTTCCCATCAGACACACTCCCTTAGAAATTTACCTCAACACCCTTACAGAGCTACCAGTGGGACCTAATGGACCTATAGATCAGAAGCTCCAAAGATATGAGATTAATTGGCTAAACTCATTAACCAAGTTAATCAATGTTCGTTAACTGTGGTTCACTCCACTATAGAACCACAGCTGCACTCTTCTTACTGTAGATATATTTTTGTGTCCACGAATATCGACCATCAACAGCAAGTCAACCCTTCACGTGTGTTCGTACCCCAGCTAGGTCAAATTACCGTTTTACCCCTGGGCTACCTTTTCATCCTTAAGTACCAGTGCTCCTCTAATGAACAACCTGTTTGAGGTCCAACCAACAAATAGAAGTCCCTCTCGTGCCATAGAGAGGGTAGGGCCCATTGTTCAAGACCCGGAGACACCACTTAAGGGAACACACCTCTACTTACCCTAGAGTCGGGAAAGAGTGAATTCCATCTTGTGAGACTATGTTCTCAGTTCCTCACTCGGTCTTGTCCCCCAAAATGATAGGCTTATTGAGTCGGTGTGCAGGTCACTCTCACCCGTACAAATCAAAGGACAATCCCTCATGGACAGGAGTCCATAATCCACTCAGGATTAAGGCCAAGTTGCCTATGTCATCCTAGTGAAATAGAAACCAAACTAACTAACGATGTTAAAGTTAGTGGTTAACTATTTTGCGGTCCGGTCTTTGTGCAAACTCATTGCACAGGATACCCCCACTCGCATGTCATCTACATGAACACGTTGGATCAATACGTTTGTATCAAAATACAAAGCGGGTTGTATCCATAGTGTCACCAGGATAAGGTACCTAGCCTTATCCCTATACTACAGACCCTTTAGGCTAAATCTTGAACATTGATCCCCGTATGTCCCTACATACTAGTTCAAGCCTCATTCTATTAGCCTAGGATGTTTAGTTTATTGGATTAGGGTTAGTGAGACAAGATAGCATAATACAAACATAGACAAATGAATAAGACATCATTTTATTAATGTTCTGTCAAAAGTACATTTACTATCTACGAGTTTTAGGGCATAAAACCCAACAGTTGTTGCATCGCCTGGGATTGTGGCCTAGCTGCCCACACCGTCCACACTTTTGAGATTGCACCCTTTCACTATGATGCCTAATCCTCCTCTTTTTCGGCCTTCCAACACCACGTTTTGAATTGGGGGGTGAACTACGTTAATCTCGGCTGTTGCTGAGACTGAATCGTTCCTCATCGATCTAATAGGATGAACGCTTGCACTATACATCTTTTGGAGGTTTGAGTTGTGGTAAAACTCATGGACAAATGAATCAATGTCCAACCCCTTGTGGCGAATAGCTATGCATGCATGTGCACATGGGATAAGATCTAAATCCCACCTCCTGCACGTGCAACTCCGGATGCTGATATTTACTTCGAATTGCTTGTATTTATCATGGACTTGGAACTGCACTCTATCAACAGGGTATATCTGCATATTTATGTGAAACATTACAATGATCAGATTTGGGTTGTGAACGTGAAAATAAGTAAGCGACTTTAAACCCGAATATAGACAACTTACATCCATTGAATGACTTGCTTTTAATGCCTCACGTACTTCTTCGGCTGCATATGTTGTAATGGTACACCTTTGAACGCTTGCATGGTTCCTCCTCTTGTAGAACCATCGTTGTAAAAAATCTCTTATAAACTCCAACAATGGAATGATAGGTAATTCACGAGCCTCTCTCAGATAAGCATTTAGACTCTTCGAAATATTAGTAGTCATCAACACGTACCGTTTGCTCGTGGAAAATGCACGAGTCCACCGTGCGTACCCCACCTCCTCAAGCTCACCCCTAATAGAAGGAATGATTTGTTCCATCTACCTCATGTAGTATTCAAAATCCCCGACAGTATACGATTTAGCACACTTATAAAACAAATCATCAATGGCCTTTGCTTTGTGATTTTCTTTAATGTTCCTTAACAGGTGATAAATACATACACCATGGTGTGCTAATGTATATACCTTCCTAACACCTTTACCAATACTCTTGTGTCTATCAGACACTATTACTAAATCATTCGGTTCTCCAAATGTTGATTTTAAGTTTTGGAAAAAACACTCCTATGACATGTCATTTTCAGAATCTACAATAGAAAAAGCCAGCGGAAATATCTTTGAGCTACCATCAAATGTGCAGGCCGTCAAAAGGGTGCCACTGAATTTATTCTTCAAAGATGTACCATCTACGAAATAACTGGGAGATAGTGTTTCCACCCGTCTATGGATGTTGCGATACTCATGAAGAAGAACTTGAACGTGTCGTTTGAATCAACTTCCTGGGCAGTGTACGTACCTGTAATTTAAGGCAGTAAATATTATTATATACTAATATAGAATGTTATAATCTGACAATACAAATGGTAAATACCTGGATTCCTTTCGATCAACCTGGCAACAAACGATAGAATTTGCACACAAGACTCTTCAGGAGATCCTCTCAACTCATTTAACGCCTTTTCTCTCCCCATCCATGCTTTGTCATAACTTATATTGATCCTGTGTGTTTTCCTAGCATACTCTATTATGTCCCGACGTGTACAGTGCATTCTGTTAGTTATCCTCATTATAGTCTTCGCATACTTACATGCAACACTCGTTGTCGCTTGCCTGTGATCATTCTGAACGACATCAAAAGAACAAGTGTGATCGTTGTTGAACTTCCTCACAATCCACAACTGCCTCGTGCAATAGGTAGAAGCACGTATATACCACTGGCATGAGTCGTCTATGCATGCCACTGTATACTGTTTGCTATTGGATTTAACTGTCTTGAATTGGAAACTCCCTTTAAGGGCAAGTAAAGAGACTACCTTCTTGAGATGTTATTTGCATGAAAATACGCACCCCTCCGATACAGGTACTATGTCGCGGTCAACGCGTCAATCCCATCTGAGTTGACAAACTCAAAATTTATCTCCCCCCGGGATGAGCTTGCAACTGCCCCCCTGGTTGTGTATAGCAATATCTACCCCCTGCACGTCCACAACTGCACAACAACCCCTATACGTGCCATTTTAAAAATCGTTTACCATCCAAAAAACATCTCTATCTTCTGAAAGGACTATATTTATCAGGTTGCTTGACCAGTTCCTAAAAAGTGTCAACCTGCAGATACTATTACTGTCAGCCAAATTGAGGTAGTTTGCAGTACATACCTTGAGTTGAGAGAGGTTAGCATCACAAGGACACGTCACAACACCAAACTTAAATCCACTATAGAGTCTCGCCACGTCCCAAACACCACCGAACAAAATCGTAATTAAATGTCCAACCATTTTGTGTTAATGGTAAAATTTTCGATAAAAATATACCAAACACTATTCCAACTGTGACACCCCGTGCATTTCAATGTAATTAATTTCATGAATATAGTCGAATAAAGTGTAATTTTGTTTGGCTTGTACTTATTAAATTATTAAATTGCAATAAGGCACTTGGGAAATTGTTTGTGATGTATGAAATTGGCATTAAATTGATTTCTCCCTGAAATATTGTTATAAATTTAAGTTGGCAGTTTAAGGTCAGTTCAAGGCGTTGAACTTCCACGGTTGTTGAGAAAATCAAGCTAGTGGTTGGCTGATTTTGGGGTTCTAATTTGGGTTTTATTTTGTTAAATGGAAAAAGAATTAAGGGAATTAAGAAAAAAAGAGAAACCCTTGCTCTCTCTCCTTCTCTTCGTGAATCAGCCCCAGCTGCCCCCCTTGTCGTTGCTCAACCGCCCCCTCCAGCCCCTCGAGCTCCTCGTAGGCAGCATGAGGTTATTCCCCCAGCACCGCCTCCAGCCCCGTATATGTTGATTTCTGCTGAAGCCCTACAAACTATGTTCGAAAGCATGGCTCGGTGAAACGCCCAGCAACCCCGTCACCCAAATCAGGCACAAGAGGACCTGTTAGAGTCCCAATTCCTTCAGAACTTCAAGCGATACAACCCTCCCTCTTTTGATGGGCGATCTGAGAACCCCTTGGCGGCCGAGCCATGGATCGGCAACCTCGAAACTATGTATGACTACATGAACTGCGATGATCACTTAAAAGTTCGAGGCGCAGTTTTCATGCTAAGGGACGAAGCCCGCAATTGGTGGAAATTAGTATCAACCTCTGAGGATCACACTAATGTACCAATTTCGTGGGAGAGGTTTAAAGATCTCCTCTTCGACTATTACTTCCCCGAGACTATCAAGGATGACAAAGAGACAGAGTTTTTGCATTTAACTCAGGGAACCATGTCTGTGATCCAATACGAGCAGAAGTTCACTGAGCTCTCGCGTTTTGCTCCTGATCTAGTCAGCACGCCGGAGCAGAAGATCAAGAGGTTCATCAAGGGCCTCAGAGAAGAAATTCGGGGTACAATCGCCCTGAATGTGCATGCGACCTTTGCTACAGCCCTTCGTGGAGCATTGGTCATGGATAAGAATTTGTCGAAGAAGGTGCAACCTCGTTGGGAAGCCGGTTCGACTTCCGGGGTTAAGCGAAAACCCCCACCAGGACAGGAGAGGCCACCTCAGAAGGCTCCCCGCCAACAACCTCAGAAGCAGGCTCTGGAAATTCCTCGTTTCAATGTGTGCAACAAGCAACACGTTGGCCAGTGTGAATCAGGAGAATGGGTTTGTTTCAGATTGTGCCAAGAAGGACACTACGCCATGTGGTGTCCCAATAGAGATGAGACCCAGGCAGGAGGACCAGCCTTGAAGGCTGCCTAGGCTCCTGGTCAAGGCGGTAAGCAAAAAGCTCGTGTTTTCGCCCTTAAGGATGAAATTGCAGAGGATGATGTTGTGGTAACAGGTATGTTTTCTATAGTTGTGCATCTATATGATTCACGTTTTCCGTCTCTTGATTGTGGCATGTTAATTTAGGAACTATCCTTATTTTAAGAGTCCCTGCTTTTGTGTTATTTGACTCTGGGTTGAGTCACTCTTTCATCTCATCGGCATTTTTCGATCAAGCTGACCTAAAATTAAAGCCACTAGGATTTGTTCTATCAGTGTCCACCCCCTTCGAATCCGTAATGCTTGCTCAGCAAGTGGTGAAGTTGGGTGAAGTTTCAATCGCGGGCCAGGTTCTCAGAGCTAGATTGATCAAGCTGGATATGCATGATTTTGATGTGATTCTGGGTATGGATTGGTTGGCCAGCAATGGAGCTACCATCGATTATGCCAAGAAAGAAGTACGTCTCAAGCTGCCCTCAGGGCAAGAGTTCAGATTCAAAGGCTCTAATAGTGGACGTCCTAAAGTAATCTCTACGTTGAAAGCTAAGCACCTGGTGCAGCACGGTGCTTGGGCTTATCTAGCGAGCGTGGTAGATACCAGCAAGGAATCCCCTAAGTTGGACTCGGTACTTGTGGTAAGGGATTATGCAGATGTTTTCCCAGAAGACCTCCCTGGTTTACCTCCAGTAAGGGAAATAGATTTTTACATTGATCTGCTACCCGGGACAACCCCCTGTCCAAGGCTCCCTATCGAATGGCTCCAGCTGAGTTGAAGGAGCTTAAAGTGTAGTTGGAGGAACTTCTTGAGAAAGGGTTTATTCGGCCCAGCGTTTCTCCCTGGGGTGCACCGGTTTTGTTCGTTAAAAAGAAAGATGGGTCGATGAGGCTTTGCATCAATTATCGGGAGTTGAACAAGGTAACTGTGAAGAACAAGTACCTCCTCCCTCGCATCGATGACCTTTTCGATCAACTTCAAGGAGCCAAAGTTTTCTCAAAGATCGACCTGTGATCTGGATATCATCAACTGAGGATAAAGGAGTCCGATATCCCGAAAACCGCTTTCAGGACAAGGTACGAACACTATGAGTTCACAGTGATGTCTTTTGGACTCACTAATGCTCCGGTTGCCTTTATGAACCTGATGAACCGTGTGTTTTAGGGTTTCTTGGACTCATTCATCATTGTTTTTATTTGAAGGTGTACATATTACACATGCGGAAGCAATTGAAGATCGAAAGCACTTAAGACATTCAATTTTGTACTTAAAGCATGCATGTTCTAGAAAGGGTAGAAAAGAGAGTAAATGAGTACCAACCTCTTTGATGCTCACTTGTAAGGAACTCCTTGTGATATTATCTTTCTCCAACTTCTCTTGGACAACCTTTAGTGTCTTCCCTACTATTCTCTTGAGCCTAGAAAGACTTGTGGGAGTCTATAGAAGAAATAAATAGGAAGGGAATGCTTGATGGTACAAGCTTTTGGAAGGAGATGAAATGAGAGAGAATTTGAGGGAGAAAATTTTCAACATAACACTAAATGAAAGCTTGCTCTCTTGAATCTAATTTAAGCCCCTTTTATAGACCTCTCCCATGCAAAGACAAGCTTCATGACACTTAGCCACATGGTCAAGATGCAACTCAAAGTGGATTCTAGGTGTCTACTTTACAACACATGCATCTAATGCATGTTTGTGTTGTTTTCCACTATGTATCATTATGCAAGAGTGGAAAAACAACTAAATCCACTATGAATTGAATCCTAATTGTGAGTTTTTAGCTTTCAATTCATTTCAAATTCAATTCAAAATTGAAATTGATTTCTAGGCAATTAATTGGGACATTTCCAAGTAATTTTGATATGATTGATCCAATCTGTTGGGATTGGTGCCCTAAAACTCGTAGATAGTGAATGTTAAACGAATTATATACTTATTCGATAAAGGTGTTATCGAGATTCATTCAGTAAAAGTCATTACTTAATAAATTAAATTGCACATATAATAACCCAAATCCAATAAACTAAGATCCATGGCTATAGGATGAACACTTGAGCTTTATGTAGAGACATAAAAGTGGATCAAGCTTGAGTAATAGCCAAAACGGTCTATAGTATAGGAATAGGGTTGGGTACCTTATTCTGGAGACACTATGAGACGCGACCCACTTTATAGATGGTATAGACGATGTGATCCTAAATCGTCCATGTAGAGACATGCGAGTGGGGGCGTCCTATGCAATGAGTTTGCATAAGACCAGGACCGAGAAATAAGTCGCTCTCGCTTTATAACACCGTTTACTGACGAGACTGACTATTTCATGTGATGACCTAGGTAACTCTATCTTAATCCTGAGCTAACTATGAACTCCTGTTTATTCGGGCTTATCCTTAGATCTGCATAGGTGAGAGTGGCTCAATATCGCCGACTCAATAAGCCTCCCATTTCAGGGATAGGAACGGGTAGATAGCTGGGGACATAGTCATGCAAGAAGGAATTCACTCCTACCCGAATAAGGGATAGTAGAGAGGTTGTTCCCTTAAGTGCTGACTCCGGGGCTTGAACAAAGGGATCCCGCCCTCTCATTGGCCCGAGAGGGACTCGGTTTATTGGTTGGACCATAAACCAATTGTTCATTAGAGGATCAGTGGGACTTAAGGAACTAGAAGTACTATAGGGGTAAAACGGCTTATTGACCTAGCTATAGCTATGAACAACCTGTGAAGGATCGACTTACTAATCATGGTTAAATCAAGTGGACGGAAATATATCTATAGTGAGGGGAGTGCAACTATCGGGCTATAGTGGAGTGTCTCGATAGTTAACGAATGTTGGCTAGCTTGGACAATGAGATTAGTCGGTTAGCCTCGAATCGTTGGAGCCCATGATCTATAGGTTCATTAGGTCCCCCTACTAGCTCATATCGGAATTAAGCCTAGAACAAAAGATAGGAAGCTCTGAATCGTTCAAAATCGGGAAAAAGGGTATTATCGTAAATTGTGTTTGACACAATAATTTAATTATGAATTAGATTAGAAAATGAGAGATGAAGTATTTAAAAGTGTTTTGAATACTATATATATGTATTAGGAATCATATATATGGAATTGCACAAGATAACAAAGATTAATTAGATTAATCATATCAAAATTAATTTGAAAATTTTCAAATTAATTACCAAGCAATCAATTTCAATTTAGAATTGAAATTGGGGGTAATTTGCAAGCTTGAAATTTGAGTTCAATTTGAATTTAGTGGATTTAATTGGAAATCCACTTAATGCATGATCATTCAAAGTGGAAAGACAACTCACTCATGCATTGTTGCATGTCTTGTGTAATGTACACCTAGAATCCACTTGAGCTTGCAAATACACCATGTGTCTTGTGTCTTGAGGCTTGGCTTTGCATGGAGAATGTCTTTAAAAGGAGTTTGAATCATATTCAAACACAAGAGAGCCATTTCCTTAATGTTATGCTGCTAGAATTTGGACTCAAAGTTCTCTCATCTCTCATTCTTCTCCATTGTTTGATGCTTCAAGCATTCCCTTCCCATTCCCTATCTTATATAGACTCCCACAAGTCGTTCTTGGCCCGGAGTATAGTAGGGAAGACTCTAGAGGTTGTCCAAGGAGCATAGGAGAGGCAAACACCACAAGGAGTTCAACATAAGTGAGCTACAAAGGTTGGTGTTTTCTAAACTCTCTATTCTGTCTTTTCTAGAACATGCATGCTTTAGGAGTAAAATTGAATGTCTTAAGTGCTTTCGATCTTCAATTGCTTCCGCATGTGTAATATGTACACCTTCACAATCAATCCTTATCACCTAATGCCATGAATTATATATGATTCCTAATACATATATATGGTATTTAAAACACTTTTAAATACCTCATCTCTCAATTCCTAATTTAATTCATAATTAAATCATTGTGTCGAACACGTTTTACGATAAAACCCTATTTCCTGTTTTTTAACGATTCAAAGTTTCCTATCAAAATATTCTAGGCTTTAATCCGATATGAGCTAGTAGGGGGGCCTAATGGACCTATAGATCATGGGCTCCAACGATTCGAAGCTAGCCGACTAATCTCATTATCTAAACTAGCAAACATTCGTTAACTACCGGGACACTCCACTATAGCCCGATAGTTGCACTCCCCTCACTATTGATATATTTCTGTCCACTTGATTTAACCATGTTTAGTAAGTCGTTCCTTCACAGGTTGTTCGTAGCTATAGCTAGGTCAAATAACCGTTTCACCCCTATAGTACTTCTTGTTCCTTAAGTTCCACTAATCCTCTAATGAACAATCGGTTTGTGGTCCAACCATCAAAACTAAGTCCCTCTCGATTCAACGAGAGGGTGGGGCCCCTTGTTCAAGTCCCGGAGTTAGTACTTAAGAGAACAACCTCTCTGCTATCCCTGAAAAGGTTAGGAGTGAATTCTGTCTTGCGAAACTATGTCCCCAGCTATCTATTCGATCTTATCCCCAAAATGGTAGGCTTGTTGAGTCGACGATGCTGGCCACTCTCACCCATGCAGATCAAAGGATAATCTCGTATAAACAGGAGTTCATAGCTCGCTCAGGATTAAGAACGAGTTACCTAGGTCATCTATGTGAAATAGTCAGTTTCTACGGTAAACGGCGTTATAAAGAGAAAATGACTTATTTCGTGGTCCTGTCTTATGCAAACTCATTGCATAGGACGCCCCCACTCGCATGTCACCACATGAACGATTTAGGATCTCATTGTTTGTACTTAATACAAAGTGGGCCGCGTCCATAGTGTCTCCAGGATAAGGCACCCAACCGTATCCTTATACTATAGACTATTTTGACTATAAACTTGAACTTGATCCTACGATATGTCCCTACATATAGTTCGAGTATTCATTTTATAGCCAAGGATCTTAGTTTATTGGATTTAGGTTAATCATTCGCAATTTATATATTCAATAACATCTTTTACTGAATAACCTCAATAACGTCTTTAATGGAAATAGAATATGTTTAATGATTTACAAACTACGAGTTTATAGGACAATAAACCCAACATTATTGATGACATCTTGATTTATTCTAAGAGTGAGAAGCAGCACCTCAGCCAAGTGTTGGAAGCTTTGAGAAGCAATGAGCTCTACGCCAAGTTTTCGAAGTGCGAGTTCTGGTTGGAAGAAGTGGCATTTCTGGGCCATGTGGTTACTCGTGAAGGCATTGTAGTGGACCCTGCGATGGTGACAACAGTCCGTAGTTGGCCTCGACCCAGCTCAGTGACTGAAATTCGTAGTTTCCTCGATTTGGCAGGTTACTACAGGAAGTTTGTTCACGATTTCTCCATCCTGGCAGCACAATTGACGCAGTTGACCCTTAAGAATGTAACCTTCTCGTGGAGCGAAGATTGCGAGAAGAGCTTTCAGGAGTTGAAGGAGCGATTGACCACCGCTCCAGTGTTGACCATTCCTGATGAGTCAGGAGGCTTGGTGGTTTATAGTGATGCCTCGAGGAAAGGGTTAGGCTTCGTGCTTATGTAGCATGGGAAGGTGATTGCTTATGCCTCGCGTCAGCTAAAAGGGCACGAGCTTAATTATCCTACCCACGACCTAGAGCTTGCAGCTGTAGTGTTTGCGTTAAGGATTGGGAGGCACTACCTGTATGGGGAAAAGATTCAGATATTCACGGATCATAAAAGCCTGAAGTACTTCTTCACCCAGAAGGAGCTCAACCTAAGGCAAAAAAGATGGTTGGAGTTGGTGAAGGACTATGACTGTGAAATCAATTATCACCCCGGTAAAGCTAATGTTGTAGCAGATGCTCTTAGCAGGAGAGCAACAAGCGTGGCGTCGTTTGTTTCGACTCAGATCCCCTTGCTAGCAGAGTTGGATTGGGCAGAGATCAAGCTAGCAGTGGCGGATGTTTCAACCTTATTGGCTCAGCTGTCGGTGGTCCCTAATTTAAGGCAGCAGCTTGCTGAAGCACAGAGGAAAGAACCTAAGGTTGTCAAGCTTTTGGAGAAGGTAAGTCAAGGATATTTTACACTTGCCAGTGACTCAGCCCTGTTGTACCAAGGAAGATTGTGTGTGCCCGAGGATCTCCCATTGAATAAGCTGTAGTTGGAAGAGGCGCATAATACTCCTTTCTCAGTACATCCTGGCAGTACCAAGATGTACAAGGACCTCAAGGAGCATTATTGGTGGCATGGCATGAAGAAGGAGATTGCCCAGTTCGTTAGTAAGTGCCTGACTTGCCAACAAGTGAAAGTGTTGTGGCAAAGACCTGCTGGGTTGTTACAACCGTTGGAAATCCAAGTCTGGAAGTGGGAAAATGTGTCCATGGACTTCATTGTCGGTCTACCGAGGACATTGAAAGGCAACACAGTGATTTGGGTTGTAGTTGACCGATTAACCAAGTCAGCTCATTTCATCCCTGGTAAGGCAACTTATTCAGTGGAAAAGTGGGCAGAGCTATACTTGAAGGAGATTGTGAGGTTGCATGGTATACCGGTATCTATTGTATCTGACCGAGACCCTCGCTTCACATCCACCTTTTGGCGAAGTTTGCAGAAGACTCTTGGTACCCAGTTAGACTTCAGTACCGCATTCCATCCGCAAACTGATGGCCAGACTGAGCGATTGAACCAAATTTTGGAGGATATGCTCAAGGCTTGTGTCATGGACTTCGGAGGTAGTTGGGAGAATCATTTGCACTTGATCGAGTTTGCCTACAACAACAGTTATCAGGCTACGATTGGCATGGCTCCCTACGAAGCCTTGTATGGGAAGAAGTGCAGGTCCCCAATCCATTGGGATGAAGTTGGTGAAAAGGCCTTGTTAGGTCCAGAGTTGGTCCAGAAGACTAATGAAGCGGTTCGGCAGATAAGAACAATAATGCAAGCTGCCCAGAGTAGGCAAAAGAGTTATGCTGATGAAAGGCGTAAAGACTTGGAGTTCAGTGTAGGCGATCATGTGTTCTTGTGCGTGGCGCCAATGAAAGGGGTTCTTCGCTTTGGCAAAAAGGGGAAGCTCAGCCCAAGATTCATTGGACCTTACGAGATCCTGGAGCTCATCGGGCCTGTTGCTTACAGGTTGGCGTTGCCCCCGACCATGTCGACTGTGCATGATGTGTTTCATGTATCCATGTTGAGAAACTACATGCATGATCCTTCGCATGTGTTGAATCCTGAACCCTTGTCGTTGAACGAGGACTTGACGTATGTGGAAAAGCCTATCAAGATCCTAGCCAAGGAAGCAAAGGTTCTGAGAAGCAAGACCATCGATTTGGTGAAGGTGCTTTGGAAAAACCATGAAGCAGAAGAAGCTACCTGGGAAAGAGAAGTCGAAATTCGAGCCAAGTACCCGGAGTTATTTGAGTAGTAGTCTTTCGAGGACGAAAGCTTTTAAGGTGGGGAGAATGTGACGCCCCATGCATTTCAATGTAATTAATTTCATGAATATAGTCGAATAAAGTGTAATTTTGTTTGGCTTGTACTTGTGAAATTATTAAATTGCACTAAGTCACTTGGGAAATTGTTCGTGATGTATGAAATTGGCATTAAATTGATTTCTCCCTGAAAAATTGTTATAAATTTAAGTTGACAGTTTAAGGTCAGTTCAAGGGTACTGAACTTCCACGTTGGTTGAGAAAATCAAGATAGTGGTTGGCTGATTTTAGGGTTCTAATTTGGGTTTTATTTTATTAAATGGAAAAAGAATTAAGGGAATTAAGAAATAAAAGAGAAACCCTATCTCCCTCTCATTCTCTTCGTGAATCAGCCCCAGCCGCCCCCTTATCGTTGCTCAACTGCCGCCCAGCCTCACGACCCAGCCGCCGCACGACCCAGTCGCCACCGTTGCTTCAGTCGTCGTCGCCACGTCGTGCCGCCACCAGACGAAATGTCGCTGCATCACCCAAGCTCCTCGCGTGCCTCTTCTCGTCGATCGCTCTCCGTCTCTCCCGATCTTCGCACGAAATCAGTTGTACGAGTTCCCTTTTTGCGTTGTTCTATCACCGGGAATTGGGACGTCGCCGCCCTGACCGGAGAAGCCCGAACCGTCACCGTCGCGCATTGTCCTCTCTCTCTGTGTTTTCGGCCAAGACCAGTTTGCGTCGTCTCTCTGTTTCTTGTGTGGTTCAGCAAGGTAAACTTTGTGGGTAAGCCTCTCTTTCCTCGTTTTAAGTGGTTCAGAGCTTGATCTAACCACCCTCCGCTTTGTTCAGTCAGAATCGCGCGCGCCCAGTAGCCCGAGCCTCGTTTTTGTGCGTTTTTGCTTCTGTCCAGCGAGTGTTTTGGCCTCGAATCTCCTTGTCTGGTAAGTTTAAGCTTTACCCAAGGTTGGTGGATGCTTAGAACAGATTACCCTTTTTGTTTTGGGCATAAGGATTGAATTTCTTGCTTTAATTATGTTCTGCAGCGCCGCCTTGTAGTCGTTCAGGATCGTTTTGACTCAAGTTTGGAGACCCACTGCTTTGAGATCCTTTAGTGGGTTGTATTGTTTTGGTAAGACACATTTCGGCGTGGTTGCAGGTTCGTTGGACAAGAAACACCTTGTTGTTTTGGAGCTTTTTCTACCACTAGACAACAAGCTTTAAGGCTTTTTAGGTGCTGACCGGTAATTCCTAGCGCCCTTAAACCTTTAGAATTTGTCTTACTAGTTTAGGAATATTAGTTTATGACCATTTGGTGCTCTCCATGTTGTAGTCTTGTATCAATTCGAGCTCGAAACAACACTGATACAAGGTGTCTTGGTGTTGTTCGGCAAATTCCAGCAAGCGTGTGGGTGCTTTTGGCGAAGATAAGTAAGTCTAAATGTTCTCTAAGCCATTTGAGTACCCTTCTTTATGCTGAAAATCAATCCCTTATTATAGATAAGTTTTCTTGTAGTTAAAATCATTTTAGAGCATTATCGAGCTCATTAGGTCGTCTACCAAGGACCTAAGGTTGATCTTGAGTAAGTTCTCTCCCTTAGGCATTTGTTCAGTTGCTTAAGGTTTATGAGCTAGTGTTAACCTCTAAATATTTCCTTAATTGCTTAGGAGCTTATTTGGATCATTTTGAGTTGGCTAAGGGTGTTTTAGGAGCCTTCAAAGTTCTCTGGAGCATTTATAAATATTGTAAGTAGTTTCTACTTACTAAGCTTGTTTGACTGCATGAGGCACGTTTGTTTGTTACTTGTTTTACTCGTATCTGTGCTATGTATGAAATGTTATATATGAACTGTTGTGCTGCGATCATTAAAGTGTTTGTATGAAGCATGAAATGTATCTTTTTGTATTGCTTGAGATGTGTACGCTTAAGGTGTTTAAGCATGATGAATGTTTTTCTTAAGCATGATGAGTGTTTGGGTGTTAAGCATGATGAGATGTCGTGTTGAGCAGGTTTGTGTCTGGTTTGCATGTTGCATGGGGTGTAGCATGAGTCGAGTGTGAGGCACAGCACATGGTGCGAAATTCATGTGTAGCAGAGCGTGACGTGGAAATCATATGGGTGTGAGTGCGAAGCGTGACGCGAAAATCACGTAAGAGTGGCGCAACACATGGCACAGAATTCATGTGTAGCGGAGCATGACGCGGAAATCATGTAAGTAGCGCAACACATGGTGCGGAATTCATGTGTAACGGAGCATGACGCGGAAATCATGTAATTAGCGCAGCACATAGCGCGGAAATCAGGTGTAGCGGAGCATGATGCGGAAATCATGTAGTTGCAGAGCATGACACGAAAATCATGTGGAGTCTAGTGCGTGCGTTGCATAACATGTGGCACATTTGCATGAGTTTGTTGTTTTTAAGCATGTGGTTAGTTTATAGCTTAAAAGCATGTTGCTTATTTGTAGTTGAGTAACCTGTTAGATGTGTGTGCTAACCATATGTTGGCCCGACCCTTTGGTTCGGCCTTCCCCTGGGTCGGTCTTTTGGCCCTACCTCTGCCCGATTGTCCTCGTCAGTTCCTTGTGCGTCTGTGTGGTCGAAAATTACCTATAACAATGGCCATTGTATGGCATGAAATTTATCGCATACTCTTTCTGCTTTCTTTTGATATTCTTCCGTTTATGGTGCACCTAAATCTTTTGGGTTTTGGCAAATAAACAAGCTGATGTTCTTACTGTCAGACCTTAAAAGAAGTTACTCCATTAGATGCAACTTTGTTTGAATACACTTTTTTTTATTGGAAACAAATCTTTGTCTGAATAAGCCTAATCCATTGGACGTGCAACAGAGGCAGAGTCATACATTTTCACAAGGAGAGTCAAAATTTTACATTTTAACTTTTTATATATATAATCTGGGGGGACGAATTAGAAAGAAAATTCAAATTTTCAAGACATTTGTATTTAGGTCCCATTTGATGATAACCATTGGGTTTTTGGTTTTTGAAAGTTGGATTTATTTTCTCACCATTTCTTTACCATGATTTTCATCTTTTTAAAGGAATTTGAATTCTTAGTCAAATTCCAAAAAAAAAAACTTGCTTGGATTTTGAAAATACTCTTAGGGTGTGTTTGGTTTAACTTTTCAAGTGTTTAATTTTGAAAAAATTTGTAGTGATTGACAACCACTAAAAATGACTTATTAGAAAATGAGATTGATAAATAAACCATTGTGAAAGAAACACTTGAAACTAACATTTTAGAAAAGACTTCTTAAGTAAACAATAACTTGTGTATAAAAACATTTGTGAGGAAACGCAACCAAACATATAAGTGTTTAAATTGTAAACAATTTTTATACAAAATGTTTGTTAAAAAATGCATTCTTGAAAAACATTTAAATTAAAATGTATTCCAAACGGACCCTTAGAAAGTAAATAATAAAACAAAAAAAAAAACGTATAGGTTGAAGTAGTGTTATAAGCTTAATTTTCAAAAATAAGTGGTCATGAAATGGGGCTTATATTTTTGTAGTTTTCAAGACGTGTTTGGATTTTGAAAACATTTGAAAATTTTGATAACAAAACAAAGAAACCTAAGTGGAAGTAGTGTTTATAAACTTAAATTTCAAAAACCTTATGGTTGGGCAAGTTTTTAAATCTAAGACATACAAGAGGGGTAAGCCTCCTCCTTCCTTCTTTTCTCTTCCTTCCCACATTCTCTATATCAAAGCTCAGGATTGGAGGACTTATTTTCACATGTTGTCTACTCAATGTGTAGTCTTTTAGCCATTTTCTCTTTGGCAGGTCAAAAAAAAATGTATTGAATAGTTTTGAATTTTATACTCAATTCTCTAACTTTTGAAGGCAAGCCACCTTTTTCATGAGTTCAGCAATTCAAGAGAATATATCCCATTCAATACCTTAGCAGTGAATCTACCTCTCTTTTTGAGGTTGATAAAGTGAACTTATGGATATGACCATTATGTGATTTATATAGATATGTTATTAGGATGAAGCAAAAAAACATTCTTAAGGGGCAAAATCTTACCTTCTAGTTATGTACAATCCTTCTGTCTGAAAAAGTTTTGGTGGATAAAACAAAAAATTTCAAGTCTTAATGCGCACACACACAAGCTCCTTACTCTATTTCCACAAGTTAATAGATGGATAAAACAGAGTGGCATAATGCAAGTACGTAATCAGCTATAAAGAAGACACCGGATGATAAATATAGAAGTATGGGGAAAAGAGGAACAAGATAGATCAAATTTAGAGAATTGCTTTTGGCAGATTCACGTTTGGTTTAACTTATCAACCGTTTAATTTTGAAAAAAATTATAATGTTTTCCACCACGAAACTAACGGTGTTACAGCTAGCGGTTACTATTTTGCGGTCCGGTCTTATGCACTCATTGTATAGGATACTCCCACTTGCATGTCCCCTACACGAACACGTTAGATCATTGCGTTTGTATCAAATACAAAGTGGGTCGTATCCATAGTGTCGCCAGGATAAGGTACCCAGCCTTATCCCTATACTATAGACCCTTCAAACTGTTTCTTGAACATTGATCCATGTATGTTTCCACATACAGTTCAAGACTCATCCATCAGCCTTGGATGTTTAGTTTATTGGATTAGGCAAGATGTACATAATATAGACAATAACTCTTTATTGAAAAAACATGGCATAAAATTCAACAAAGAGTGTATTTTTCTCTTAAATACAAAATTAAAAGTCCAAAATCTATTAGCCACTTTTTAAAGTTTAGAAGAGGTGGGAATATATATATATATATATATATATATATATATATATATATTAGTACATCAATATTTTGGGTGGGGGGATTCGAACCTCTAACCTCTTGGTCGAAGGTATATGCCAATTACCTCTAAGCTATGCTCGATTTAGCATACATGGAACGTAAATAGTTAGAATATGAGAACGAGGTATTATTAAATTTCTTAATAATTTTATGATTTTTACTAACTTTAATTAATAATAGAATTTCAAAAGTTTTGAAATTTCAAAATATTTGTAACTTTTTCATCTACTATTTAGAAGAAGTTCTTCCATCATTTTTTTTCATCTAACATTTTGACCTCTAGTGTCTTTTAGTTATCACTTACTTTCACATTGAAATTTTCTCTAATTTTGAAACTCGAAATATATCTAATACATTCAAGTCACACATCAAAACATATATCAATATATATCTGTAAAAAAAATAAATAAAAAAATAAAAAAATGAATGTTTGTTGAGCAACTATTAGATTGTGAGTATATATTGAGTTTTAACTTTTTTTTTGTTACCATTATGTGTGTTTTTTTAATTTTATAATTACTATATTATTGTGTTTTTTTTCAATTGTGGTTTGATTGTTTCTTTATAATTATAATTATTATATGCACTGCCTATTTTGTTTTATCAAAATGTAACGGAGATATAGCAGTTTTTTTTTTTTAATTTTCGTTCTCGACAATGGAACATTAAAAGCATTGTTATCTACCATTTTTTTTCCTTATCAAATGTTATTTACATTGCACATTCATTGCTTTTTTTTTTTTTTTTTTTGAAAAAAACACATTCATTGCTTTTTATAAATAGTAAATTTCTTCCATTAAATATAATTTTTGAAAGCTAGCTTTTTCTAGATCTCAACCATTTTAAACTTTGTATCAGTAAAATTCAGTTACCTTCCCAACAAAATTAGGTTTTTTTTTTTTACAATAACAAAATTAGTTATTTAAAAGTATAGTAAAGAATTTGTATGCATTATAATTTATAAGTTTTTTTTTCATATTATACATTTTATCTAAATGTATTTTTAATAAGAAACAAAACATTAGAACTAAAATAAAAATGTATTTCTTTTTTCTTTTAAATCTAAATATATGAACAAATATAACATAAAAATAACGTGGTCTGACAAAAAAATAAAAATTTATAAAAAATACAAATAGATGTAAATTAATAATACTCGAATCATGTCTATAATTCTTAGGATGATAATTTAAAAATAAACGTAAATAATTTTCTTCCATTTGCTGAAATGTTAAAATCCAAACAACAGAACGAATAAAAACAAAAATAAAAAGATATTATGTTGTACTTTTTGTGATAGCCCTAGCCAGCCACGACGTGATTTCTTTATGGGAAGGTGCGGCCATAGGCTTGTACTGTTCTTGTACCATGCCTGACATATCTTCTTTTCCAACGTGCTAAAAACCAAAAAGAAAAAAAGAAAAAAAGAAATGAAGTGATTAGATCAAGGTAAGGTTGGTAATTGAATAATGATGGGATTGAAATACAAAACCTAAGAGAGATAATTGAAAAGGTAAGGAGATGGTAAAGCATCGAGAAATGAGGAAAAGATAAGGTTTAAAATGGCAGCAACAAGAGAGGCTGGAAAAAGAGTCAAAAACTCCATAATCGACCCGACAATTGAGGCTCTGAGATAAACAAATGGGAGTGAGGCAGCAACTTATAAAGAAGCGTAGTGTATGAATGTCGTTGTCACAGTAAGTTGAAACCCAATAACAAAGCGGCATCACAAGCAGCCGAATATTGGAAGCATTGGTGGTGCATGTCTTCGTCGCAGTAATGGAAGCATTGGTGGTGCTTCCCGCGGGTTCTGTGTTGATGGTTATGACGGAGGCCGCGGTAGTTGTCGTGGTAATGATGGAGGTATTGGTGGTTGTGAAATTGGACGTAGTAGTAGTGATGTAGGTATTGGTGGTGGTCGTGTGGAATTAGAGGTTGTGGGTTTTGTATTGGTTGTAGCTGCGGAGGTAGCAGTAGAGACACTTCTTTGGAGGGAGGAAGAGTCACAGAAATAACCAGAGAGCAAAGAAGAAGAATGACTTAGAGAATATGTTATTAATCAGCCTGATATTTTATAACAAAGACAAAATTGTAAAATATAAGAATTATATAGATATGTGTGTGTGTGTGTGGATGTATGTAAAGATGTTTGTAGATATGTACATATATACATATATATGTATATATACACATACATATATTTTAATCACAATCGGCAAACATCCTAAGCAGAGCAATCCTAGGTTTTCAAAGATCTGTGTTTAGATGGACATAACATATATTTTAATAACAATCGGCAAACAATTGCGTACGTTATCATAAGGATGTAATTTCTCATCTTAGCCCCTACAAGTTCATCGTTTATTAAAGCCAGAATCAAATATATGAATAGTATTGAGAAGGTAAACACACGTAGATTATGAAAAAAGAATTGAGGGTTTACAGTGCTGCCACATATTCCCAGCAAGATCGTCGACCTTCTTTCCCATCTTCCAAGCATAACCTTCTCGAAATCCATTGTATTTGAACACAGATCAAACATGCACATCAATCGACTACGAATTTCATTTATTTAACTCCAAACGCTCTCCCAAATGAGATGAGACGTTGTGATACTTTTTAAAATAAGACCCAAAAATATTTTATAACAAAGACACAATTGTAAAATATCAAAATTATATATATATATATATATATATATATATATATATATATATATATATAAATGTATGTATATGTATGTACATATATACAATATATATGTATATATACACAGTGGTCTTTATTTTTTGTTTTGCATGTAAAAATCGGAATCGAAATCATAGGAAGCTCACCTAAAACTTTCACTATACAAATAGAACATACAAACAAAACTCACCGACCGTTTCACTCCAAAGGCCCTGTCAGATGCAATTACGGCCGAAAAGAAATAATAAAACTCTAAATAAAAATTACATAAAAAAATAATGCAGATAATTTATACTTACTTTGCAAGTGTTCGAAGACAATTGATGGGCTGCCTCCTCCACGTCCACTGAGACAGCTTCGACAGCCTCGCTCATCACATTTATGTCGACAACCTTGTTCATCACGTCGGAGGCCTCCATGATGTCGAAGCCAGAACTCTCATAGGTTTGCTTCGAGAATTCTGGGTTTTACAGGCCCGTCCCAAATGAGATGAGATACTTTTTAAAATGAGGCCCTAAAATATTTTATAACAAAGACAAAATTGTAAAATATCAAAATTATATATATGGATGGATGTATGTATAGATGAATGTACATATATACATATATACATATATATGTATATATACACATACATATATTTTAATCACAATCGACAAACATCTTAAGCAGATCAATCATAGGTTTTCAAAGATTTGTGTTTAGATGGACATAATATTTTAATCACAATTGCAAATCATTGCGTACTTTATCATAATGATGTAATTTCTCATCATATCCCCTACAAGTTCATCGTTTATTAAAGTCATAATCAAATATGAATAGTGTTGAGAAGGTATGCGTAGATTATGAAAAAAGAATTGAGGGTTTACAGCGCTGCCACATATTCCATCCTCGACCTTCTTGGTTGCCTCAACTGCCCTCTTTCCCCATCTTCCAAGCATCACCTCCACGGAATTCATTATATATGATCACATATCCAACATACACATCAATCGACTACAAATTTCATTTATTTAACTCCAAACGCTCAATAAATATGATAAAATTCTATTTAGATTTTATTTTAAAACTTTCATTTAAATTTTCGTCAAATTCCCCTCCAAAAAAATCTTAATCAACCTAGAAAAGAAAACAAATTTCTATTTTAAAAGAGAAAACAAACTTAATATTGACAACTATGAGTGGGTTGATAATGAGGATAACACAACAATATAAACAAAATTATAAACTGAATTAAATGACCACTCTCATTAACTCATTATATAACATTCTCCACATGGGTAACATTCTCAATTAAAAAAACTTACATAATAACATTCGTTTAGAACTATTTTTCTATTTCTATTGGAAAACATTGCGAAAAAAGTAAGGGGAGGGGACATAAGGCCAAAATCCATGGCAAAGACTCCAACTCCTTTTTCAAATTCGTTGACACAATATAGCAGCACACAAGAATAATACATTGTGCTACAAATTTTTCAAATCTTTGAAGAAGGGTTGTTGGTCTATAGGTTATGTTTTTTCTATTACTCCCCACTTCAAATCTGAAAACAAACTTCCAAAGTGCTTCTAAAATTACCCACAGACAAATAATAACTTCAAGTGCTATTATAAAGTTAATTTGGTCATTCAAACGTAAAATAATTTCTAAAAGTCGCTCTGGAATACCTTGAAATAAGGTTGTTTTGGTCATAAAAACGATGTTTAGGGCAGTCACGTTTGAGGTTAAAAATTTTCATAAATAAGTTCTAAACATATCATTCTCATCCATCTTACCTTCAAGATGTTGATGAGGCGGAATTGGACCTTCATGATCTTCAAAATCCATTTGTATCGAATGATGTTCTCCTTGCTCAGCTTGAACTTGGTTTTTGGAATGATGTTCTAACTCTTGTCCAGCTTGAACTGGGCTGATTTCTACTTCCAGTTAAACTTGAATTTCTTGTTGTCCTCCAGATGAAGATCTTGATGCATGTCTTCATCGCAGTAATGGAAGAATTGGTGGTGCTTCCCGTGGGTTCCGTGTTGATGGTTATGGTGGCGACGACAGTAGTTGTCGTGGTAATGATGGAGGTATTGGTGGTTGTGAAATTGGACGTAGTAGTAGTGATGTAGGTATTGGGGGTGGTCGTGGAATTAGAGGTCGTGGGTTTTGTATTGGTTGTAGCGGCGGAGGCAGCAGTAGAGGCACTTCTTTGGAGGGAAGAAGAGTCACAGAAATAACCAGAGAGCAAATTAGAATAATGACTTACAGAAAAAGTTATTAATCAATTTAATATTTTATAATAAAGACAATTGTAAAATATAAGAATTATAAATATATATATATATATGGATGAATGAAAGATGTCTGTATGTACATATGTACATATATACATATATACACACACACATATATATATATATATATATATGTTTTAATCACAAACAAACATCCTAATGTAATTTCTCATCTTAACCCCTACAAGTTCATCGTTTATTAAAGCCAGAATCAAATATATGAATAGTGTTGATAAGGTAAACACGCGTAGATTATGAAAAAAGAATTGAGGGTTTACAGTGCTATCACATATTCCCAGTAAGATCCTCGGCCTTCTTGGTTGCCTCAACTGCCCTCTTTCCCCATCTTCCGAGCATCACCTTCACGGAATTCATCGTATCTGATCACAGATCAAACATGCACGTCGATCGAGTACGAATTTCATTTATTTAACTCCAAACGCTTAATAAATATGATAAAATTCCATTTAGATTTTATTTTAAAACTAACATTTAAATTTTCGTCAAATTTCCCTCCAAAAAAATCTTAATCAACTTAGAAAAGAAAACAAGTTTCTATTTTAAAAGGGAAAACAAACTTCATATTAACAACTATGAGTGGGTTGATAATGAGGATAACACAACAATAGAAACAAAATTATAAACTGAATTAAATGACCACCCTCATTAACTCATTACATAACATTCTCCACATGGGTAACATTCTCAATTACAAAAACTTACATAATAACATTCGTTTAGAATTATTTTCTAATTCTTATTTAATTCATATTTTAATTAAATTATAATACATATTAAAATACTATTAGTTTGTTTAATTAGTATACATGGGAGTATGTCTTTAATCATATATACTAAATAAAGGCATTCATCTCATAAGAAAAACATATATATCTTTTGAACTAAAAAAATATGTATAATTATTTTTTGTTCAAGTAAAATAAATATAAAAATAAACAAAAAAAAAATATTTCTCTTTTTTTTCTCTTTCTGTGTGGTGCACCCTTCTCCTTTCTTATATTCACTCTTCACTTTCTTTCTTCATCCTTTGACAATGTTGGAAGACTTCATTTCCATTATTCGTGGTTGCCACTATTTGTCCGTCGAAGACTCGGTTGTTGTTGGTCACCTGAAGCATTGTTTGTTGTTGATCACAAACTTAATTTTGGGTTCTTCATAAATAATTTCTCTTGCTCAATGAGAAATTGCTTAAAGAATTTTCTAATTCTATGAGAGAGGAAAGTCAATTAGATTGGAAGATGAGCTCTCCTAGTATTTTATTCTCTCTTTGATTTTGATTTCTCAATTGTTGGTAACAATCCTTTATATATACTATAAAACATTAACGTATGTTGCACGCGCAAAAATTATATTGTAGTTTTATTTTTAAAAACCATTTTTAGAAATATATTTTTTAATAAGAAAGCTTAAGTATAGCTCAACTGATTAGAACATTATAATCTCAATCAAAAGGTCAGAGGTTTGAATCTCAACTCTCATATATAACATATTTCTTTTATAAAGTTATTTTGCAAATGTTGTTGTAATAATTAGGGAGATGGAATTGTGTTTTCATGCAAAATAAAAGAGGATTTCATTACTTTGATTTCTCCTTCTCTTTTATTAAAGTCCTTTTTAAAATTATTGTTTTTCTCCCTCTCGGTTCATATTTTTCTCACCTTCACTCTCACACTCATTATATTCAATACCCTTCATCATTTTAGACATATTTATCTATGTTTCCATACCTTCTCTCACTTAACTTTCTATTTTTAAAAAATAAAATTTAATTAGATAGGATAGTAGCCCAACACAATTTTAGAAATATTTAGTAAATCTTTGTTTTAAGCTTTTATTTAAAAAACTATAAAAAAAACTCTAACATTTTCTTATTTCACTTTTAGTCGTTGTTTGTGACCCCCCGTGCATTATTGGCGTAAACAGTTCCATAAATATAGTCGAATTAAATGAAAGTGGTTATTTGGCTTGTATTGTGGAATTTAATTTTTAAACCAAGGTGTTTGGGAGATTATTAAATTAATTCCCCTCCCTAGAGCTCGATTTAAAAACTGGTTAGCGTGGGTTAGCAAGTCGGTTAGAGAGTTGAAAAATGTATTCGCTGAGTTAAGGGGGTTCCTATTCTTGGTAATCCTATTTTTGGGTTGTTGTTTTATGGGTTTAAGAAAAAAAAATTGTTAAAGGAAAAGGGAATTAAAAAAAAAACCTAGAAGCTCTCTCTCTCCATCTCTTTTCTTTCTTGCGTGAAAGCCCCCTTGAGACTGCAGCCACCGCCGCCCAGCCTTGTCGGAGTTGAGCTGCTACCTCGCAGTCGCTGGTCTTCCTCGTTGCGCCGCCGCGGTGAGGACTCAACCCAAGTCGTGCGTCCCTCTCGCTGTTCAGGTGGGTTTCGTGGGTTCCTTCCTCCGTGTAACCGCGTTGGAGTCGCGCGTGTTGGGTTTTATGCCCTAAAACTCGTAGATAGTGAATGTAACCGTTGACCGGATATTAATGAAATAATATTGATATATTTTTCCATTAATTGTTATTAGTCATTTTATATTTGTCTTTGCCTAATAATAACCCTAATCCAATAAACTAGACATCCAAGGCTGTAATATGAGTCTTGAACTATATGTAGCGACATATGGGATTATTGTTCAAGAAACAGCCTAAAGGGTCTATAGTATAGGGATAAGACTGGGTGCTTGTAGCAACCAGTGATTTAAAAAAAAAAAAAAAAAAAAAAAAAAGAAAAGGGAAAAACGGGCAGAAGCCGGTCAAAGAAAAAAAAAAGGAAATGGGGGGAAACTTTCCCCCCAATTCGGTCATTTGACCGTGCATAAAAAAAAAAAAAAAAAAAAAAAAAAAAAAAAAAAAAAAACTGAATTCTTCCTCTCTCCCTCACGTCCGTCTCTCCCTCCCTCACGTTAGTCTCGCTCCCTCTCAGCCGCCGCAAGCCGACGCCGCCGCCGCCTCACGTCGCCGTCTCCACCGCAGCTCGCGCCGTCGCCGGTACACTCTTTCTCTCTCTCTCTTGCGTTTCTCTCTCTCTCTCTCTCTCTAACCCGTCTCGCTCGACTCTCTCTCTCCATCTGCACGTCAAGCCGACACCCACGCCGCCGCACTCCACCGCCGCGAGCCGCCGCCGCCACTAGCGTCTTCGGGCTCGTTCGTTTTTCAGATCTGTTCGCCGCCGCCATTCAAAGTTTCAGCTTTGTTCTAAAGAACTACTTGAGGTAAGGGAGTTGTAAGTCATAACTTATTGGATTTTTTTATGCCTTAGTGAAATACCCATTAACGTTGGATCTTAATCTAAGGTGCCGTAGCGTTTGGAGGCCGAGTTGTCGAATCGGAGCGAAACTTGGAAGTTGGACAGCAAGTGGTGTTACTGTTTTAGGTGAGTTTCCGACTTTGGGTAAGTGAACTAAGTTAAGTTTTGAATGATTTAATTGTGTTAAAAGAGTACCCATTAATATTAGCTATTGATTTCTAGTTACCCACAACGTTTGAAGGCCGAATTGTTGAATTGGAGCGAAGTTGGAAATTGGACAGCAAGCAGTAGCTTCATTTGGGTGAGTTTTCGGCCCTCTCAAGTCTAGTGCTTTAGGAAATTTGTTAAGTTTGGTGTGCCAATGGTGTGTGAATATATATTTATGTATGTTTTGTGTGTTAATAGACGAGTATTTCGCATCACGTGGTTGGTGTTGTATCGGGTCGTTGGGGGATTTTCGATCAAGCGTAGTATCTCAAGTAAGTAGCCGTTGGAATAGATTCTCTGCTTTAAACTCATTTAAATTGAGTATGGTTGCTATAGCGTGAGTTGAACTTAAACCTTAAGTTGTCCCTTGGAATGTAAGTAGCCATTTTGAATTTAAGCTCTAAGTGTCGCCGTTGGGTTAAACCAAGCATGATTGGTCCTTTATTTCTTGAAAGCATGGAACTAGTTAAGAATGTCTGAGTTAATGGTCGCATATTAACTTTTGTCGTTGTGTAAGTAGCTATTTGGGAATAAGGATTTTGATTATGTTATGTGGCGTGTTGGTGGGTTGAGTGAGTAGCTTTTTGGGCATGAAGTTGTTGTTTTGGAATCATTGTATGCTTGTTGGTAGCGAATTGAAGTCTTGGTTAAGTTTCATGCTTTGGTCAAATATTCCTTGGAACGTTGTATGCTTGTTTGAATATGGTTTAAGTGTCGTTTACTTGGACATGCATTAAGTGTTGCTATGCTTGTAGGACTAAGTAGGTATGTTTGGAATGTTTGATTTATGATTGTTCTGGATTGTGTTCATGTTATGGAGGATGGGTTAAATGTTCGTTGGAGTTGTGATTGGAGTTGGATTGTGATTCTGACTTGATTGTGTTCATAGAAGCGTATATTTCTTACTTCCAGGTGCAAGGAAAATTTTGGGTTCCCTCTACGTACGTCGTTATGCTGCCGAATTTTCGGTAGCCTCATGACGACTTAGGAATCATATTTACCTTGAGGGAAAGGATTAGGAAAGTGAAGGGAATAGGCTAGTGCCTTAGACGAGGGACGTGTCAATTAAACACCTAGGATTGAGATGTAATAGACTGAAATGAGGGGCTTAATGGGCGGGACTTGGCTTCGCAGTCTAGGTGCCATTTACTAACTGTGGAAGTAAATTCCTGACTTAAACCCATGAACGCTCCACCAGTGAAATGGTAGCTTAGAGCGCTACGCGCCTATTAGTGCCTTGAGGGACGAGACTTAGCTCCACTGACTGGGTGCCATCTACCATCAGTAGGAGTAGAGACCTCCCAAAACTCCCACTTGTGCACTATCAGTGAGTTGGCAAACTTATATATTTATAGGTGTACTAATTGAACACGAGACCCGAACTGCAAATGAAATGAAATGAAATGATATGAAATGAGATGACCTAACCCTGAGGCCTTAACTCGAATAAGATGTTAAAACTTTTATTGCTACTTACTGAGTATTTTCTTAAATACTCATTCTTTTCCCTTACACACAACTGCAGGTAGAGGTAAAGGTGTACGGAACGCGTGACGGAGAGCTGTTGGGCCATAGATCTCCTTTAGTTTAAGTCTTCCGCATTTTACGTTTTGAAATGTCCCTTTGAACTTGTATTGAACGATTTACGTTTTATTCCGCTTTTAGTTTGTTTGATTTACTAAAGCTTTTGTTTGATCTGTTTTAAACTGGGATCCCAGATTGAAATGTTTCGCAAATTTCTAAGTACGATTTCTTTAAATGGAAAGTTTCCGCCGTTCTTAGAAGTAGAATGAAATGCATGTAGTGACGGCCTTAGGATCTAGGCATGAAAAGTAGGGTCGTTACAGTGCCTTATCCTGGTGACACTATGGATACGGCCCACTTTGTATTTGATACAAACGCTGCGATCCAACGCGTTCGTGTAGGAGACTGCGAGTGGGGGTATCCTATGCAATGAGTTTGCATAAGACCGGACCACGAAATAGTAAACACTGGTTATAACATCGTTAACTAGTTGGTTTTCTATTTCACTAGGACGACCTAGACAACTTAGTCTTAATCCTGAGTTGATTATGGACTCCTGCTCATGAGAGATTGTCCTTTGATTTGTATGGGTGATAGTGGCCAATACGCCGACTCAATAAGCCTACCACTTTGGGGACAAGACCGAATGGGGAGCTGGGAACATAATCGTACAAGATGGAATTCACTCCTTCCCGACTTTAGGGAAGCAGATGAGTGTTCCCTTAAGTGGTTACTCCGAGTCTTGAACAAAGGGCCCTACCCTCTCAATGGCACGAGAGGGTTTTCTGTTTGATGGTTGGACCACAAACAAGTTGTTCATTAGAGGAGAATTGGTACTTAAGGAAATAGAGGTAACCCAGGGGTAAAACGGTAATTTGACCCAGCTGGTGTTACGGACACTCGCGAAGGACTAACTAGTCGATATTGGTCTAGATCCATGGACACAGAAAATATGTCTGCAGTGAGAAGAGTGCAACTGTGAGTCTATAGTGGAATGTACACACAGTTAACGAATATTGATTAATGTGGTTAATGAGTTTGACCAATTAATCTCACATCGTTGGAGCTTCTGATCTGCAGGTCCATTAGGTCCCACTGGTAGCTCGTAAAGTAATTTGAGGCAACTAAGTAATAAAAGTAAATTGAAAATGTTCAATTTATTAAGGGAAACAAATATAATATATATTGATATATTATTATGAGAGAAATTAATATTTGAAAAGTTCAAATATAAATTTATGGAAGTTTGAAAGAGTTCAAATAATGAATTAATTAATTTAAGGCCTAAAATATGTTTGGGCAAAATTAATTAATTCTAGGCCGGGAATTAAATATGTGATATTTAATTGGTGGTTAATTAATTAAAGAATTCATTAACCGGGAATTAATCAATTATGGAAATAATTAATCACTTAAGGAAGTGATTAATCATTTATGGAAATGATCTAATCACTTATGGAAGTAATTAGTCATTTGTGGAAAAGATTAATCAATTATGGAATTGATTGATCATGATTGATTAATTAAGGAATAAGATTGAATCAATTATGGAAAAGATTGATTTAATTGAATATTTTATTCATGGTCTCTCTTCTATAAATAGAACACTAGACCTAATTGGTCATAACACTTGACACTCTTGAAAGACAAGACCTAGAATTCTCTCTAGCCTCCCTCTTAGAGAAAGACTCCCACAAGTCTTTTGCTTCCTAGACTTAGAGACATACCGGTGTAACCTCTGTGGTTATTGTGTCGATCAAGAAGAAAATTCCAGCGATCAAGAGGCTAAGGCGGCTGCTGCGTTTTCGTTCGTGGAGCGTCGTTGGCGAAGAACGATCAAGTCTACAACGGAGGTTTGTAACGGTTCTTCCTCTTTTCTTTAGAAAAGCATGAAAATAAATTTAGATTTATTTTTTAAGCATGTTTAAACCAATTTTACAGCAGCTTTAAAGTTTGTTTAAAGTTTGTTTGAGTTTTCGTAACGGTATTTTAATGTTGATTAATATACGGCGTAAGGTCCAATCGATGCGCTTCCGCTGCGTGGGGACTTTTATTCCCTTCAACGCGGATCTCCTTCTCCCTCTTCCTCTGTGCGTTTTCGTGGGTGGTGGGTCTTAATCTCTCCCTCTCTCCCGGAGTTCACAAGGAAGTCGTCGTCGTCTATTGAGCAGCGCCGCCGCCACCTCTTTTCCCCTTTGTTCCGTGCGTTTTCGGCAAGGTAACTCCATGGGTAAGCCTATATTCCCTCGTTCTAGTTGGTTTAGAACTCGATCTAACTCCCTTCACTCTTTTTCAGTCGGGTTCGTGCGCGTCCAGCAACCCGAGCCTCGTCCTCTCACGTTTCCGCCTCTGTCCAGCAACAATTTCGGGTGTTTTTGAGGTCGTTTGGCTTTTTGGTAAGTCTAATCTCTTACCCATGCTTTCTTTAGGCCTTTAGTCAAGTTTAAGCAAATGTCCAATCATAATGGACTCCGTATTTCAGGATTTAGTCTAATTAGCTACTGTCCAGCGCCGTCTTTGCTCAGTTCGTGGGTGTTCGGCCTCAATTAGCGTTTCCGGTAAGCTTTAACTCTTACCCAAGTTCAGTTGGTGTTAGAATCAAAATGTCCAACGGTTTAGGTGCTGAAATTTTAACATAGCGTTGATTTTCTGTTCTGCAGCGTTGTCTAAGTGTTCGATTGAGTTCGATACACTTCAACTCGAATACCCACTGCCCAAGGATCGTTCATGTAAGTAGCGCAGCACATGGTGCAGAATTCATGTGTAGCGGAGCATGACGCGAAAATCATGTAGTTAGCGGAGCATGACGTGGAAATCATGTGGAGTCTAGTGTGTGCGTTGCATAGCGTGTGGTGCAATTGCATGAGTTGGTTGTTTTTAAGCATATTGTTAGTGTATGACTTAAAAGCATGTTGGATGTATGTGGTTGTAAAAGCATGTTTCTTATTGTGGTTGTGTAACCTGTTGAATGTGTGTGCCAAGCATGTTGGTTGTTTTGGTTGTTTGTTTGTGGCTTGGTAAGTGTGAGCTGCTTACTAGTACCACGGTTGTACTAATACCCCTTTCCCCATCTTCCCCCCCCCCCCCCCCCCAACATTTTAGATGTTGCAGGTTTGGATGACGAGCTGGACCTTGGTGAGGAAGAGGAGAACTTCGAGGAGGAACCCTAGGGTGTTTGGGTCATTTCTTTCATTTGTATTAATGAAATAGGCTAGAGTTGGATTAGTCGTTTGTATTGGTGAGATTTGTTGAGTTGCTTATATTGTGAACTTAGGGTTTAGTTCCATTGTTTTTCTCATTTAAGAATAAAGGTTATTTAGCTAGTATTCTTTGGGGTGAGTTGTTGGTTTTAATAAAAGTTATTTCCGCTGCGTAGAGTTAATTAAAGCTGGCAATAACCTTTGTTGCATGGTGTTAATGTATTGATCATGTTGTCTGTTGCTACGAGACCTGACTCGTATAGAGAAGTTAGGTTGTGAAATCTGATATGTAGTTTGGTGGAGTTTGGTTTCGAGTTCATTTGGAAGTGTTTGTTGTTTATCAGGTGTTGTAAAATTTTGATTCAGGCCATTTTACGTCGTTATGCTGCCGAAATTTTCGGTATGCTCGGTTTTCAAGTGGTTCAGTCTCGTGGCTAAGGGTTTAGAGTTGTAGTAGCATCTCTAGGCTAAAGTTGGAAAACCTGGGGCGTTAGATTGTTCCTCCTTAGTTGTTGTATTGTTCTTAGTGTATCACTCGTCTCACCCTCTCACCAAGTGGTCTTATTTTCTTTGAATCTCTTCTCACCTCAGTCTCCGATTTGGTTAGTTTTAAGAATTTATTATTTATTTTTTTTTCTTTATTTTTTTTTCCATTGCTTGCTTATATATATATATATATATATATTGGAGTTGATATAGTTTTTGTCTTTTAATGGTAGTTTCATGAATACATATATATTTGAATGTAAATATTTTTGTAGTAAAAAATATGTTTCAAGATGATGTATTACTACACATATTTTCTCTTTTCACTAAAATGATATTTGATAAGTATGTTAGGGTAAATGTATATATTTTGTTTAGTTATATTCCAATGGGGTGTCGTTTCAATCAAATTTAATTCCTTGAATTTGTGTTTCTGTTTTTTTTTTTGGAACTTTTTATATTTTTTATTTAATCACACATTACTTTGTTTAATAGATTTAATTATATGTGGTGGAGTGTGAATTGAGATCAAACTCTTTGCTTTCTCTCACTTCATACTTTTTGGATTCCTCCACTTATTGTAGAATTTGAAGAGAGTGCAATTGTTTGTATTTATTCTATTTTTAAATATAATAATATCTCAACACATTAAGATAAAATATGTAATATACAAATATAGAATAAGCCAACATTTATTTTTGTTTTGATATGTTTTGCATTTATATTAACTAAATATATAAAGTAACATTAATATTTTTTTAATAATATAGTATTAGTTTTAATGGGTTTGCAAAAAAAAATCAAATACATACATATCTCTAAGTTATTACAATATTATTAATACTGTTGTTATTAAATTATATGTTTATTTGATAAAAAAAAAAAACATTGCAGCATTATAACTATTAAAAAAAATAAGAAATCTAGAATTACCTTTTTATCATGATAATGAGTTCTGATATTTCACAAGTTGTCCTTTCTTAATTCGATACTTTTGAACAAAAATTTTATGAATAACACTTGATTTGAAACTCCAATTATTTTGGAAATGTAACATATCATGTATTAGCATATTTTTCATTATAACTGCAATTTTACAACAATGCATTATCAATAATAGTTTAAAATGTTATAAAAAAATAGTTTAAAATAAAATTTAAATAAAGTATTATAAATCTAAATGGTGGAACAATAACAGAAATTAAAAAAAAAAACAATTTGAAAAAATGCAACAAAATACAACAATTTAAAATTTAAAATAAAATAAAGGGAAAAAATTAAAATTAAAAAATTGAGATTTACCTTGAATCAATCGATTTAACACGAAAAGAAAACAATTATTCTCTTGCTTAGTATTGAGCTTCTTCACAAATGCATGAACATATTTATAGGGAAAACAAAATGTACATTACAATAGACCATTCATTTTATGGTTATGGAATTTGAGAAGATTAATAAACATATTAAAATAGTATAAAGAATTTTATAATTAAAAATAAATAAATAAATAACTCTTCCAACTTCGTCCATGACATTTATTTATAAAATTAAAGACCCTTTAAATTTGAGAAGGTGTGAAGAGTAGACGGATTATAGAATAATATAAGTGTTTGGACAAAACTGTCCAAAAATGATTCTTTTGGTAAGCCACCTTTTAAAATAGTAAGGTAAGAAGTAAGATGTAGAGATAGACATCGGTTTCATTTCATTTCACTTTCTTTTTGTGGATATTTAAAACAAAATTTATTTAATTAGTAGTTACATGTCAATAAAATTCACTTAAAATGTTTTAAATGATTCATTTTGAAACTTGCATGAACATTAAATGATAATTATGGTATCGTGATATTGAATGCAAAAAATGAAAGGTTAGCATCCAACGAAGCAAAGGAAAATGGAAGAGAGAGATAAAAGATGGAGTTCAATCTCATGTCTCAAGAAGGAAAGAGAGGACTAAACGATATTATAGACACAATTTAAAATGTAAAAGTGTAAAATAGACCAAAAAAGTTTCTCCTCATTGTGGTTTTTTTTTTTTTTAACATTTCTCCTCATTGTGGCTTTTATATATACTATAGATATAGATATAGATTATATATACTATAGTACCATTAATTATAAATGACATATTTGTAAATTAGTAAGTCAATGAAGGGACAAAAGTGTCCAAAAATGTTTTTCCAACATTCTCACTATAACGACTCACCTTCTCATGACAAATTCCTAGGGCCATTACCATATACATTTCATTTTTTCTTCTAAGATCAACGATGAAATGACATTCAAAGTAAAACATGGTTAGAAAATACGTGAAACTTTTCAGCCTAGGATCCCAGTTAAAAAAAAAACAAGAAGAAATTTTAGCCATTCCAGCAAAAGACTTTAAGCGGAATAAATTTTAAAACATCACATGACAAGTTCCAAAAGAAGGAATTTGGAAGCATAAAATGCAGAAGTCTATCCTAAGGGAAATCCATGGCTTGTCAGCAGCAGTCCGTCACGCGCCCTGTATGTCATTTCTTGTACCTGAAAGGAAACATTTGAAAAGAATGAGTATTAAAAATACTCAGTAAGTAACACTACTATTGGGAGGAGATTTACAAGCATTACATGGATATTTGGAGGTTAGTTGCTATTACAGGGCCTAATAGTCATTTCATTTCATTTCATCTCATTTCATTTCATTTATCATGTCGTATGGGTCACGTGGACAATTAACCAACCTGTCGCGTGCTTACCAACTCACTGAAGGTGCACAAGTGGGAATCGTGGGAGATCTCTACTCCTACTGATGGTAGAAGGCACCCAGTCAGTGGAGCCAAGTCTCACCCATCAAGGCACCTATGTGTGCATAGCACTCTAACTACCAACTCACTGGTGGAGCGTCCATGAGTTTTAGTCGAAACTTTACTCCCACAGATAGTAGATGACACCTAGTCTGCGAAGCCGAGTCCCGCCCATTTAGCTCCTCATCTCAGTCTATAAACATTTCAGTCCTAGGTGTTTAATTGCCACGGTCCCTACTGGAATAAGTAACATATCCTCATTTCGTATTAGGGCCCATGTTAACAAAGTCTGATTTAATTTGCAACCTAGCCATCAAGTTTTTTTCCCATAAAGATCTCTGAAGGGCTAATTTCACATGTACTAACTACCTCGCCTTTCATCTCGTTCAAGCACATATATCATAACGTCCAAACACTAAATAGAAAAGACATATGTATAATCTAAACAGCCACGACCAAATTCAGCATACCATAATCCAAGTGTCATTACTAAACTTAGCCTCGTTATTAACTGTAATGCTACCGAAAATTCGGCAGCATAACGACATACGTACACTACAAGAAAACAACGTTTTAGCGACTAAACCTCAGCGACGAAAACCAATTCGTCGCAACGTTAGCGACGAAACAAAAGATTAGTCGCAAGATTGCGACGAAAAACACTTTCCGTCGCAGGCTTTGCGACGAAAATTCCATTTCGTCGCAAGCATGCCTGCGACGTAAGAAGTTTTTCGTAGCAAGTCTTGTGATGGGACGTTCGTCGGTCACATGGAGACTCGTGCCTACGCATGTGGTGCGACAAAAATTCCATTTCGTCGCACGTGCTTGCGACGAAATGGAATTTTCGTAGCAAGCTTGCGACGAAATTTAAATTTCGTCGCAAGCCCTGCAAAAAAAACCGCCCTTTTTTGCTTCTTTTCATTTCGTCTTTTCCATTTCTCCTCTTATTTCCTTTGTTTTATATATACTGTGTAGACTAACCGAGAGGGACGAGGGAGAAGAGTTTGGCTGCCAAACTTGGAAAAACGCCAGAGAAGACGCCGGAAAAGCCTTCTACGGTGTGTACACTGATCGAGAGGGACAATGGAGAAGTCAAAAAGCTTGAAAATCGCATGGGTTTCGCCTCATAAGTCCGAAAAATGCAAGAAAACATGTGGGTTTTCTCTCTATCTCTTTACTTTGCTTTGGATTTCATTTTTTGTTTGTTAGAATAGCTTTTCACCTCATTGTTTCACCCTACCGTATACAGAGCAAGAGACAAAGGACAAAGTGGTTTTGTGGCGCGGTGGTTTTGTGGTGGTAGTGTTTGAGAGGTCGAAAAATGCCAAGGTTGTTTTCATTGTTGTGTGTGTTCTTTTAATCAATCTTCGTACTTCATTTTTGTGTTTTTTCTTTTTAACAATAGTTTTTTTTATATATTTTGTTATAGGTGATTTTGGACCACACAGAGGGACAAGGAGCTGAGGAGGACAATCGGGCAAAGGTAGGACCAAAAGCCCGACCCAGAGGAAGACCGGACCAAAGGGTCGGGCCAAAATGGCCCGACCCATATGGTCGGCCTCGGCAAAAGGCCGAGGCCGACCATTCGGCCCGTTTGCGCGGGCCGAGCCCTGTGACCTCTTTTCGGTCCCTGATGCCCCGAATCGCCCCGGTTCCGCCTGGTTCGTTCCGAAACACCACCGAATTCCTAAAAACCCTAGGAGGACAAACAGGTATAAAAGCCCCTCTTCACCACGGAAGAAGGGTTCCAGAAACTCGATTCTTGACTCTCCCCTTTACTATCTGTACATTTTCCTCGGTTTTCTGACTTAGGCATCGGAGGCGGTGTGGCCTACACCACGCCGGTGTGCAGCGGTTTTTGCTGGTCTTGTAGGTCACGTCTTCCCCAGTTTCTACAAATTCACTATTGGTGTCACGTGAAGGTCAGGTGAGTCTTCTGTCCGGATTTTGGCATCAACAGTTGGCGCCGTCTGTGGGGAAGAGTGCTTGCCAGTTTAGACCGCGCATCGGTGGTGTTCTGTAGGATGAATCGGGTTCAGAAGCCAGAAGGACACCTCGGGTATGAGCAGGAAGCGCCGAATCAGACTGAGATCGGCCTCGGTATGGAAAAGGCCGACCCTAACTCCGGAGGCTGTTGCGAGCGGAAAGCGCCGAATCAAATTGAGGTCGGCCTCGGTATGGAAAAGGCCGACCCTAACTCCGAAGGCTATTGCGAGGTTCCGCATGTCAGCGATGCTGCTGGACTTGACCCAAGGGGACAACCCGCGGAGGAACTGGAATCTGTACCACTAACGTCTGAGGAAAGGAGAGTGAACATCGGCACCAAATTGGGGGCTGAGCAGAGGGGCAAACTGGTTGGTTTCTTGAGGGCTAATGCGGATCTGTTTGCATGGTCACACGAGGATATGTTGGGAATTGACCCGGGAGTGATGGTTCACCAGTTGAACGTGGATAGGGATTTCAAGCCAGTAAAGCAGGGGCGAAGAGCATTTAATTCGGAGAGGAATGAGGTTGTTGCCAGTCAAGTGGATGAGCTACTTAAAGCAGGGTTCATCCGAGAAGTTCATTATCCCCAATGGTTGTCCAATGTGGTACTGGTAAAGAAGGCTAACGGGAAGTGGCGGATGTGCATCGACTTCACCGACCTGAATAAGGCGTGCCCAAAGGACAGCTATCCTTTGCCCATGATCGACCAGTTGGTTGATGCAACAGCAGGGCACGAGATGCTGAGTTTTATGGATGCATATTCAGGGTACAACCAGATTAGAATGCACGAGCCCGATCAGGAAAAGACTTCATTCATCACCAGTCGAGGGTTGTATTGCTATAAGGTCATGCCGTTCGGTTTGAAGAACGCTGGGGCGACATACCAGCGAATGGTAAACCGCATGTTTGCTCCGTTACTGGGAAAGAACATGGAGGTGTACGTGGATGATATGCTGGTAAAGAGCTTGAAGTCTCAATGCCATGAATCTGACCTTAATGAAGCTTTCCAGATCCTCCGGAAGTATCGAATGAAACTAAACCCGAGTAAGTGCGCTTTTGGGGTGACATCAGGAAAATTCCTAGGATTCATGGTGCATCAGAGGGGGATAGAAGCAAACCCAGACAAGATCAGAGCGATCATGCAAATGTCCTCCCCGACCAATCTCAAGCAACTTCAAAGCTTGAACGGGAGGATCGCCGCCTTGAACAGGTTTGTTAGTAGGTCAACTGACAGGTGTTTACCCTTCTTTAAAATTTTGAGACAGGGATCACGTTTCGAATGGACTGGAGAGTGCGAAAAGGCTTTCCAGGAGCTGAAAGACTATTTGAGCTCGGCCCCGCTCTTGGCCAAGCCGCTCCCTAGCGACGAGCTATTGCTATATGTCGCGGCCTCGAATACGGCTGTAAGTTCTGCACTGATCAAAGAAGAAGAGAAACTCCAACGACCCGTGTATTACACCAGCAAGTCGATGGTTGGAGCAGAAACTAGATACCCCCAAGTGGAGAAACTCGCTCTGGCCCTAGTTACGTCGGCCAGAAGGTTGCGTCCGTATTTCCAAGCCCATAAGGTAACAGTTTTGACCAATTTTCCTCTAAAACAGGTGTTGCAGAGGCCAGAAGCCTCGGGTCGCCTCATGAAGTGGGCAGTTGAGCTGAGTGAGTATGACATCCATTACAAACCTCGAACTGCCATGAAAGGGCAAGCTGTGGCTGATTTCCTGGCAGAATTAACGGCTGTTGAGGAGGAGGCCGACCCTCAGAGGTCTGAGGCCGAGCAGAGCAAGTCAGGCACAAAGGTCAATATGTTGAGTATAAGGGAGGTGAAACAGACTTGGACACTCTTTGTAGACGGGTCTTCTAACACCAAGGGTTGTGGAGCAGGAATTTTGCTAGAATCCCCTGATGGAGGAAGATTTGAGTATGCCCTGAGATTCAATTTCAAGGCCTTGAATAATGAGGCTGAATACGAGGCACTCCTGGCAGGATTGAAGTTGGCAAGGGAGATCGGAGTCTCGGACATCATGGTTCAAAGCGACTCACAACTAATCGTGAAGCAGGTGTTGGCAGAATATCAGACTAGGGAACAGAGAATGAGTAGGTACTTATCCAAGGCCAGGGAACTGCTGTCTCACTTTGAGAAGTGGGAGATCAAACAAATCCCGAGGTCTCAGAACGCCAACGCAGATTCACTGGCTCACTTGGCGGCTGCCTATGATACAGAGTTGAGCAGGACTGTGCCAGTTGAGGTTTTGTCAGAGCCTGCGGTATGTGCAGAGGAGATTCTCGAGACAGATGGCCGAGCAGAGGCAGAGGCCGAGGCCGAGCCTAAGGACAAGTCCGAGGCCGAGGCCAAGCCTGAGGATAAGTCTGAGGCCGAGCCTGAGGATAAGTCCGAGGCAGAGGCGGAAGATCCAAGGCATGAGGTCGATGATCCTGCAGATGGGGAGGGCATCCCATCAATTGAAACTGAGCCCTCCCCAGAAGCAAGGGAAGCTTCATGGATGGATCCGATCCTTGATTACTTGGGGAAAGACGAGCTGCCAACAGAGAGGACAGAGGCCAAAAAGGTTCAGAGGCGAGCATCGAATTTTGTATTAAGGGAAGGGAAACTGTATAAAAGAGGTTACTCGATGCCGTTGTTGAGGTGCCTTCCCCCTAGTGATGCTAACTACGTTATGAGAGAGATACATGAGGGGTGTGTGGAAATCACTCAGGAGCAAGGTCGCGGTGTCACAAGATAGTCAGGCAAGGTTATTACTGGCCAACCATGTTGCAAGACGCTAGGCACTTCACTAGATCTTGCGATCAATGCCAAAGGTTTGCACCCACTCCAAGGCAACCACCTGAGCCTTTAACGAGCATTATCAGCCCGTGGCCGTTCGCGCAATGGGGAATAGATCTGATCGGACCTCTCCCCCAAGGTAAAGGGCAGACCAAGTATGCAGTTGTGGCTGTGGATTACTTCACAAAATGGGCAGAGGCATAACCACTAGCAACTATAACTGAAAAGAAGGTCACTGACTTTGTATGGAAGAATATTGTGTGTCGTTTTGGGATTCCTAACACCATTATATCAGATAATGGTAGGCAGTTCGACAATGCAGCTTTCAGGAAGTTCTGCTCAGATTTGGGCATAACACATCGTTGTTCATCCCCAGCCCATCCGCAAGCTAACGGCCAGGTGGAGGCTGTGAATAAAATAATCAAGCAGAATCTTAAAACGAAGCTTGAAGGACTAAAAGGAGCATGGGCCGAAGAGCTCCCACGTGTACTGTGGGCGTATCGGACAACAGCACGAACCTCAACAGGAGAAACACCATTTTCCCTTTCATTCGGGGCAGAGGCGGTAGTCCCAGTGGAGGTCGGCATCCCCTCCCCCAGGACAGAACAGTTTAGTGTGCAAGGGAATGACGAAGCTATGAGGTTGAACTTGGACCTCCTAGACGAGCATCGTGAAATGGCTCAACTCCGGGTCGCAGAGTATAAGAACAGGGTTGCCAGATATTATAACGCAAGAGTAAAAAGGCGCACCTTCAAAGAAGGGGACCTAGTACTGAGGAAAGTCATGCAAAACACCAGAGATCCCAATACAGGTGCGTTGGGACCAGCATGGGAAGGACCTTATCAAGTTAGCAAAGTGGTCCGCCCCGGCACCTATGCCTTGGTTGATGAAAACGGGAAACCAACTCCACACCCATGGAATGCAGAACACTTGAAGATTTACTATCAGTAGCCATAGCAGAAACAAGTGGCAGGCAACGCCACCACTGCAGGAAGGTCGAGGCCGACCAGGAACAATGACTTTCTCTACTTATGTTTACTTTACATAGAAACTGTTTGTCGTTTATCTCATTGTAAAACACACAAACATTTGCAAATTCAATAAAAACTATTATATTATGTTTTGCACAAGAATGATTCTTGCAGAGACAAAATTCCTAGGCCGAGAGGTTGACGCATGTCCTCAACCTCCCAGGGTCCCCAACAGAGTGTATGCACCCCTGGGATGAATACAACAGCTTGAAGAGAGGCTCGGAAATTTCCTCGACCTCCCCAAGTTTTCTCCGACTAAGTGCATGCACCCTTGGGATGGAAAACAAGCAAACGAACAGCACAGAGGAGCTGGTCGGCCTCATGCCAAGGTCGAGGCCGACCATCCAGAGGCCAAGGCCGAGCTCCACCCTTAGAGGCCCAGGTACGAAGTTAGTTTTTCCTTACTCAAAAAAATGCATGTCCAAGATATTGAATGCACATTTTGAGTGGGGGGTAGGGGTAAGGACAGGTCGAGTCCATGGTCATGTGGCGACAGTTTTGATTTTCCTTTCGTTTTGTATAACACATGTCCATGGCGCTTCTTCATGGTACGATGTCGACACTTGCGAATTTAATGAAGTTCTTTGCATTGTGTTTCGCATAAAGTACTTTTTCCATAGGATGTAACGCGTGTGGCCAGACGGGAATGATCCTTGTAGAGGCCAGACTTCCGCACTTCCCCCGACTGAGTGTACGCACCCTCGGGATGAATACAGCAGCTTGAAGAGAGGCTCAGGAATTTCCTCGGCCTCCCCAAGTCTTTCCCCAGAAGAGTGTACGCACCCCTGGGATGACCATGACAGCTTGAAGAGAGGCTCGGGAATTTCCTAGGCCTCCCCAAGCTTTTCCCCAGAAGAGTGTACGCACCCCTGGGATGACTATGACAGCTTGAAGAGAGGCTCGGGAATTTCCTGGGCCTCCCCAAGCTTTTCCCCAGAAGAGTGTACGCACCCCTGGGATGACCATGACAGCTTGAAGAGAGGCTCGGGAATTTCCTAGGCCTCCCCAAGCTTTTCCCTAGAAGAGTGTACGCACCCTTGGGATGACCATGACAGCTTGAACAGAGGCCTGGGAACTTCCTAGGCCTCCCCAAGCTCTTCCCCGGAAGAGTGTACGCACCGTCATGCCAAGGCCAAGCATCCCAACTCCAAGGCCAACCATCAGGCACGCATTCAAAGCAGCATGATTGTTTCGAGTTCTCAGTCACTTTACTTTTTAGCACAGTCGAGGCACTCAAAGCGGCAGGGAGATGCTTAAGGTAGGGTCGGGCAAATCTGCACATAAGCCTGGACGTCGGCGAGCAAATAGTATAGAGATGCTGGTCAGCCTCATGCCAAGGCCGAGGCCGACCATCCACCTTCGAAAAGGCCAGGTATGGAACTAGTCCTTGTTGAGTGGAGGCTAGGAATAAGGGATAGGTTAAGGCTATTCCATTCCTTTGTTGTGATTGTCATACAACTTTCCCATTATTTTCCAGTAAGGACTGACATATGAATGCAGGGGGCTAAGCACTGAGCTAACAAGGGCTAGAGGCCAAGGCTGATCCTGGCCTCCTCCCTCGTTTTTCTTTTGCAGAAATTAACTTTTCAATGCAGGATTGTGAAGTTTTTTGTTTTCTCTATTGTTAATTATGGACAAGCCCTAGGTCAGCGAGTCGGGGTCCAGGGGCGAAGCGCCCGGTGGGGGTTCGGGGGCAACGCCCCCTAAGCTAAAATGGAAAATGTTGTGCTCGGCCTCTTCCTGAGGCCGAGGTCGACCAAAGAGGCCCTCCAGCCACTTTTGTAACTTCTCACTCTTCTCATTTCCATTTCACCTAACCCCTACTCAGGGAGTTTCCACTTTGCATAGTTCGCCCTATCTTGCAGGATAACAAAGAAGTCGTACAAAAGTCAGCACGAGACGAGAGTTGTCCTCTTAAATTGGGCTTAAGGAGCTCGGCCTATAGCATTAAAGTCGCACCTGAATCCCAATTCAAGAGTGGGGGCTTAATGTTATAGGTGATTTTGGACCACACAGAGGGACAAGGAGCTGAGGAGGACAATCGGGCAGAGGTAGGACCAAAAGCCCGACCCAGAGGAAGACCGGACCAAAGGGTCGGGCCAAAATGGCCCGACCCATATGGTCGGCCTCGGCCTTTTGCCGAGGCCGACCATTCGGCCCGTTTGCGCGGGTCGAGCCCGGTGACCTCTTTTCGGTCCCTGATGCCCCGAATCGCCCCGGTTCCGCCTGGTTCGTCCCGAAACACCACCGAATTCTTAAAAACCCTAGGAGGACAAACAGGTATAAAAGCCCCTCTTCACCACGGAAGAAGGGTTCCAGAAACTCGATTCTTGACTCTCCCCTTTACTATCTGTACATTTTCCTCGGTTTTCTGACTTAGGCATCGGAGGCGGTGTGGCCTACACCACACCGGTGTGCAGCGGTTTTTGCTGGTCTTGCAGGTCACGTCTTCCCCAGTTTCTACAAATTCACTGTTGGTGTCACGTGAAGGTCAGGTGAGTCTTCTGTCCGGATTTTGGCATCAACATATTTTTCATAAATTTTGTTGAATTTCTTGGAAAATAGGTGATTTTCTTGGTTGAGGAGGCTTTTAGAGGTTAGTAAAATAATTGGATTTGTAATTTTTGTTCAATTGCTTGGGATTATGTTTGTTTTTGTTTTGTAAGATGTAAATTTTGTTATTCGAATTTTTGGAATGATGTTGTGTGTAGATTGTGTGTTGAAAATTGATTATGGAGAATATTTATGTTTGATTAATTTTCATTAAATATTGGTTCAAGTTGTGTAAATGTTTATATTTATGGTTTGAGGGGAGAGTTGTTTCTATTTGTGATTTGAGAGTAATTTTGTTACTAGAATATTTTGAATGCTCTAGAGTACATATTGTGTTGTTTGTTTATATTTGGATGACGGACTATTGTATTTGTTGAATGAAGGGAGAGGAAATGAGAGGAAGGATACTTATATTTGTTGAATAAATGTGGTTTTCTTGAGGGGGGGGGGAGTGAGGAGGTGTTTATATTTGTTGAATAAATGTAGTTTGAGAGGCGGTTGTTTATATTTGTTGAATAGATGTAGTTTGAGAGTGGGTGTTTATATATTTGTTGTTATGGTAAATGAGATTCAAATAATATTTATGTGATTGAGTTTTTTGGTATAATTATAGTTTGGTACTAAGCTTATTTTAAGCTTAGTTTGTGATTATAATATATGTTGAAAGTTATAATGTACCTTTTATACACTTAGTGTTAAATGTGATTTTTAATCTTAATAAGTAGTTGTTAGAGTTCTATAATTGTGATGATTATGCATGTACTTTTCTTATGTGAATGAGGTTGATGTTGTTTTTCTTTATATGTGTGATTGTTAGATTATACTTTGTGGCTACGTTGATGTTGTTTGTGGTAGTAGCTAGTTACAATTGAGAATGTGGCTTTCTAACTTTTTTTTTGAACCATGTGACTTTCTAACTTTTAAGTTGTGATACTAGTTTTATTATTCTCATTGTAAGTTTACTTATACATATATATTTTATTTGTTTATGTGCAGGATTAATTGTTGATTGTTTGCTGAAAGATTGTCATTTTTTTTTTTTTTTTTTTTTACATTTTGGAGGATAGTATATGTTTGTGTATCAACTTATCTTTTGTAATCACATAACTTGATGTAAGAGTTCATATTTTGTAACGACCCTACTTTTCATGCCTAGATCCTAAGGCCGTTACTACATGCATTTCATTCTACTTCTAAGAACAGCGGAAATATTTCCATATAAAGAAACCATACTTAGAAATTTGCGAAACATTTCAATCTGGGATCCCAGTTTAAAACAGAACAAACAAAAGCTTTAGTAAATCAAACAAACTAAAAGCGGAATAAAACGTAAATCGTTCCATACAAGTTCAAAGGGACATTTCAAAACGTAAAATGCGGAAGACTTAAACTAAAGGAGATCCATGGCTCAGCAGCTCTCCGTCACGCGTTCCGTACACCTTTACCTCTACCTGCAGTTGTGTGTAAGGGAAAAGAATGAGTATTTAAGAAAATACTCAGTAAGTAGCAATAAAAGTTTTAACATCTTATTCGAGTTAAAGGCCTCAGGGTTAGGTCATCTCATTTCATATCATTTCATTTCATTTCATTTCATTTGCAGTTCGGGTCTCGTGTTCAATTAGTACACCTATAAGTATATAAGTTTGCCAACTCACTGATAGTGCACAAGTGGGAGTTTTGGGAGGTCTCTACTCCTACTGATGGTAGATGGCACCCAGTCAGTGGAGCTAAGTCTCGTCTCTCAAGGCACTAATAGGCGCGTAACGCTCTAAGCTACCATTTCACTGGTGGAGCGTTCATGGGTTTAAGTCAGGAATTTACTTCCACAGTTAGTAAATGGCACCTAGACTGCGAAGCCAAGTCCCGCCCATTAAGCCCCTCATTTCAGTCTATTACATCTCAATCCTAGGTGTTTTAATTGACACGTCCCTCGTCTAAGGCACTAGCCTATTCCCTTCACTTTCCTAATCCTTTCCCTCAAGGTAAATATAATTCCTAAGTCGTCATGAGGCTACCGAAAATTCGGCAGCATAACGACGTACGCAGAGGGAACCCCAAAATTTTTCCTTGCACCTGGAAGTAAGAATATACGCTTCTATGAACACAATCAAGTCAGAATCACAATCCAACTCCAATCACAACTCCAACGAACATTTAACCCATCCTCCATAACATGAACACAATCCAGAACAATCATAAATCAAACATTCCAAACATACTTACTTAGTCCTACAAGCATAGCAACACTTAATGCATGTCCAAGTAAACGACACTTAAACCATATTCAAACAAGCATACAACGTTCCAAGGAATATTTGACCAAAGCATGAAACTTAACCAAAACTTCAATTCGCTACCAACAAGCATACAATGATTCCAAAACAACAACTTCATGCCCAAAAAGCTACTCACTCAACCCACTAACACGCCACATAACATAATCAAAATCCTTATTCCCAAATAGCTACTTACACAACGACAAAAGTTAATATGCGACCATTAACTCAGACATTCTTAACTAGTTCCATGCTTTCAAGAAATAAAGGACCAACCATGCTTGGTTTAACCCAACGGCGACACTTAGAGCTTAAATTCGAAATGGCTACTTACATTCCAAGGGACAACTTAAGGTTTAAATCCAACTCATGCTATAGCAAACCATACTCAATTTAAATGAGTTTAAAGCAGAGAATTTATTCCAACGGCTACTTACTTGAGATACTACGCTTGATCGAAAATCCCCCAACGACTCGATACAACACCAACCACGTGATGCGAAATACTCGTCTATTAACACATAAAACATACATAAATATATATTCACACACCATTGGCACACCAAACTTAACAAATTTCCTAAAGCACTAGACTTGAGACGGCCGAAAACTCACCCAAATGAAGCTACTGCTTGCTGTCCAATTTCCAACTTCGCTCCAATTCAACAATTCGGCCTCCAAACGTTGTGGGTAACTAGAAATCAATAGCTAATATTAATGGGTACTCTTCTAACATAAACAAAACACCCAAAACTTCAAATCTCATTTACCCACAACCTGAATATGCTTGGAGCTGCCGGAACGTGAGGAACCACTATTCGAATCGCTCAGATTGAAGAGGACAGCTTGCTGCACGACGTAAATAACTAATGAGTGTTCGATTAAACGATAAAAGACTACGTAGATCTGAAACTTACACCGTTCTCACCCACTGTTTAATTAATCGAACCGTCGAACGCTCACGATCTCAAACGACTCGAGGCGGCTGTTTGGCTGAAGACGGCAGCGGCGGCGGCGATCTGCGAACAACGGCGGCGGCTCACGGCTGAAGACGGCGGCGTGCGGCGCGAAGGTTGCAGGCGGCAGCGCTCGGACGTCGGCTTGACGTGCAGACGGAGAGAGAGAGGCTGCGAGGGAGAGAGAGAGCCGAGAGACGGGTTAGAGAGAGAGAGAGAAACGCAAGAGAGAGAGAGAGAGAGAGAGAGTACCGGTGACGGCGGCACGGAGGCGCGACGACGCGAGCTGCGGCGGCGTAGATGGTCGGCGTGCGACGGAAGGCGAGCGGCGTCGGGCGGCGGTGAAGAGAGATATTGCCGAGAGAGGGAGAGATGGAGCAGAGAGAGAGAGATTTCGTGGGAGGGAGAGAGAGAGTGTTAAGATTTCTTTTTTTTTTTTTTTAAAAAAAAAAAAACCCCTTTGACCGAAATTTGGGGGGAAAGTTTCCCCCCCCTTTTTTTTTTCCTTTTTGACCGGCAGCCACTTCCCCATTTCCTTTTTTTTTTTTTTTTTTTTTTTTTTGTTCAACCGGCTGCTACATATTTTGTGACTTAGGATCTTGTGAACTTCTTTGTAAAAGTTTATTATGGTTTTGTAAATCTTTATAACATATATTTGACATATGACTAAACAATGTAATTTTCATTTTTTCTCATTATATTTGTAACATTTTATTGTATTTAATAACTTGTTTTGAACCGTTAGTATAGTCCATAATTTGTTTTATGTACAAACTATTATATAGGATTAAAGGGGAAAATATTATTAAAAATTTGTAAAATTTGCGACGAAACATTGTTTCGTCGCTAGTGTTCATATCTTTGGCGCAACCACTCATGCGACATTTAATGGGTTTCGTCGCAAGTTGCGACGTTTTATCATTTTGTCGCAAGTTGCGACGTTTATTGATTTCGTTGCAAGTTGCGACGTTTATTGATTTCGTCGCAAGTTGCGATGTTTATTGATTTCGTCGCAAGTTGCAACGTTTATTTAATTTTGTCACAAGTTGCGACGAAATTTACAAAAACGGAGCTGATGATCTTCTGTGACTTGCCTTTTGCGACGTTTTATGCAACGTAAGTTTTTTCGTCGCTAAAAATTATTTGAGACGAAATTTAAGTTTTAGAGACGAAAAAAAAACGTCGCTAAAGACTGGAATTTTTGTAGTGGTATAACTTACCCCAAATTTTCTTATCACTTGCGAACAAGAGAATACACTTCTATATTCAAACTGCCCAACTACAAATTTCCACAAACACTTCGGATTAATAGAATAGACCCCGAACTTCCAAAACAAAGCGAGTTAGCTCTCGCATCCACGAATCAACCATATAAAACATCCTATCGTCCCCAACATAGAGCATCCAGAGCATTCAGAGCATTTAGAGCATATAAAACTTATCCAACCAGAGCATTCTAAACATAAAGCAGACAAAGTGTTCCACACAACTAGAACATTTCTCATAATCTAAGCATTTGATACTTTTGAACCAACACTATATTCAGAGTATACCATTCAGACAAATGCACATAATCGGGATGTTCAAATAACACCAGAACACACATAATCCAACATCTCATAACTCAAACCATACATGATCAATGTCTCCCGCTCTGTGTTATTCAAAGCATGTAACAAATCATAATAAATAGCTTAGCCTAGCCAAGGCTTTCCAAGTAGTAAGGTTACTTACATTAGTGCAAGAAGATATTTGATTTATGCACAAACCAACTAATTCAATGCGACGTCGCTCATGACACAAGCAACTCCATCTAAAATCACAAGAGTGGCCTTAGAATTAGGGACATCTAATTCTCATAATTATTTTCATGAACAGCTTGATTTAAGGAGGCGAAAACTTACAGAAACCAAGTCGAAGCTTTCTGTCCAACTTCTAAAATCGCTCCAACTCGACGATTGGACCTTCAAACGTTGTGGGTACCTTGAAATCAATGGCTAATATTAATGGGTACTTCTCTAAAACACTTTAATCAACCAAAGATTGATTTAATTGCTCCTACCCAAAGCTGGAATTGTACAAACATGCTCAAACTCAAAGACCCATTGCTCGAACCGCCAGAATTTGAAGGGAACCGCTCGCTGAACGGAAAGAAATGGATGGGTAATCAACTAAACTCAAAAGCCAACCAAGAAAAAGCTTCTAGGCACTTACCCGCGAAATGAAACGTCGGAAATATGTCGAAAACACCCCTAAAATGATGCTGGTTGCGCCTAACGGTACTACTGCCAGAAAAACGCTGCTAACACGACAACACCCACGTTGTCCAACACGCACGAGAAAGAAGAGAGAGTCCGAGAGAGACTTTACCATGGCGAGCGGTGGCGGCGTGTGGAAGACGACGGCGGCGGCGGCTTGCGGAGGACGACGACGGGCGGCGGCAGCGTCGACGTCGGCGGCTGTAGGTGCACAGATGGGAGGAGAGCGTGAGGGAGAAGGAGACGAGAGCGAGAGAGAGGGTATCGGGGAGAGAGAGAGCGTGAAGGGAGAGGGAGAGATCTGAGTTTTTTTTTTTTTTATAAAAACTCCCTTTGACCGAAAATGTGGGGGGAAATTTTCCCCCATTTCCCCTTTGACCGGCAATTAAGCCCACTCCCATTTTTTTTTAAAGCTTGTCGTTACACTCACTTTTTAATATACTAGTTTAAAAACACGTGCAATGCTCGTTAAATTTCACTGTTTTAATTGGAATAAATATGAAATACTTCGCATGTGATTTGAAATCTTTGGAATATAATTTTTTATCTTGAAAATAAAAAAAAATACAATAATGAAAAAAAAAACTTCCATCCAATAAGTGAAAAATAAATAAGGCCCCGTTTGATAACCATTTCAGTTTTTGGTTTTTGGTTTTTCTGTTTTTGGTTTTTAGTTTTTTGTTTTTAGTTTTTTAAAAACAAAAACCATATATGTTTGATAACTGTTTTTTGTTTTCTGTTTTTAAAAAACAAAAAACGAACCTGTTTGATAACTGTTTTTGGTTTTCAGTTTTTTAAAAAATAGAAAGATGAAAAGATGTTTTAGAGAGAGAAAAATGTGTAGAGACGTTGAAACAAAAATTTAGAGACACAAATATAAATGTTTTCAAGATAAGTTTTTTTTTTTTTGAAAGACGAGAAAAGTTAAACATAGAAAATTTAGAGAGATGAAAGAAAATATTTAAAAAGATATTAGTTAGAGAAAAAATAGAAAACAAGTAAGAGTAAAAGCGATAAATTTTATATTAAAAAAATTAAATAAGAAAAAAAGAAAATCTAGAGAGATAATAAGGTTAAGAGTAAAAGATATGTTAAAGAAATAACGATAAATTAGAAAAATAAAGAAAAGTTGTAGCGATAGAAAATTTTGGTGACTTTTTTTTTTCAAAAGAAAAATTATAACATGTTAATTAAGGAGAGAAAAATTATTGATAAGTTTTTAGAAATAGACAAGATTAGAGGGAAAAAAAAGTTTTGAGAGAGAAAATTTTAGAGAGAGAAAAATAAATTTTATAGAGTAAAAAACGTTTTAGAAAAAAAATAGAGAAAGGAATTTGTTGGAGAAAGATAGGTAAAAGAGAAGAAAAGTAAGCATTAGAAGAAAAATGAGTTTTTGAAAAATAGAAATCTGTTTTTAAAAACTACTTTTTTTGGTTTTTGAAATTTACTTAAAATTTCAAAAACGTTTTTAAAAAACACAAAACAAAAAACAGAAATGGTTATTAAACACTCCTGTTTTTAAAAAATGAAAAACAAAAACAGAAAACAGAAAACGAAATGGTTATCAAACGGCCCCTAAAAAATTTACACAAATGATGATTGATAATTGTTAGATAAGGTAATTATTTATAATAAAAGTCATATTATATGCATAAAAATCCATGCACACTGTTGAACATGCATGTCAAAGAAAAAGTTAATCACATAACAATCACTTACAAATAATATAAAATCCATCAAACCACAAACACAACCAGTAAAATCAACAATAAAAAAGAAAATCTCAATATGAAATTTCATCCAATTGAAAAATTAATATTTCATCAAAATTCCACTAAGTGAATTTTTAACACAAAGATAAAGTACAGTGTGTTTTTGGTAACATACACAATAGTAAAAAACACAAATCAATTGCAATCTACAATTTTATAGTAAAGTATTTACAATTTTTACATGTTCAAAGAAATGTGTAATTTCATTATGAATGAAGAATGAAAAATATAAATCATCAACTAACCCATGAATAATATCTTGGCTAAATTATAAAAAATGCCCCTGAACTATGGGGTTTGTTTCAAAAATGTCCCTGAACTTTAAAAAAAATAAAAAATACCCTTGAACTTTGAAGAATGTTTCAAAAATACCCCTGCTGTTAATTTTGGATGGAAACCGTTAAAGTTTGAGTTTCAAAAATACCCTTGAACTTTCAAAAAAATTTCCAAAAATACCCTTTTTGAAAAATAATTCTTCTTTTTTCCTCCTCTCTCACCATAAATTCTTTCTCCATGAAAATTAATGCAAAACTTTGCTTATAAAGATTGTGTGCAACTCAATACCATATAAAAACAGACTTTGAAATCGAGTTTTTTCTTTTAAAAAGCATAAAGAAGATAAGTGTGAGAAAATAACATATATATGTATATATATTATTTCATTTTTTGCTCTATCTGTTTGTGTATCTTGATGATAAGAAGAAGAAATGTTTATAAGACTGTGGGTTTGGTCCAATTTATAAGATTAATCAATCAAAAATTTTATATATGATTTTGTTCTTATTGATATTTAAGAATTGTTAGAATCCGTATAGAACAATAGTTTCATTTATTTTTCGTAAAAGGAATATAGAGAAAGCTAATGGGGTAATAGTTGGTGAGGAAATAATATTGAAAAGAATACCAACAAATGAAGTCAATCACATGTAGAATTTCAAGAACAAAACAAAAGTCATCTTGAAGATTTGATACCAAAATCTAGCCAAGTGCTTTGGATGTGTTGAAAGAGAAAGAAAGCTCCTAGATTATGAATACATGACAAATAAGTAAAGTTTCTCATTAACTTTTGGAACAAGAGTTAATTTACGGTGGGAGAAGGAAAAAAAAAAAGAAGCATTTATCAATAAGGGTATTTTTGAAATTTTTTTGAAAGTTCAAGGGTATTTTTGAAACTCAAATTTTAACGGTTTCCATCCAAAATTAACGGCAAGGGTATTTTTGAAACGTTTTTCAAAGTTCAGGGGCATTTTTGAAACTTTTTAAAGTTCAGGGGCATTTTTGAAACAAACCCCATAGTTCAGGGGTATTTTTTATAATTTAGCCTAATATCTTTGATGCTTACTAATTTTGCTCTTTACATTTTTTTAGAGGGAAGAATAAAAGTAGGCATGTTTATATATGATCCAAAAGAATTTCCCTCCTACAAAAAATAGTAATATAAATGTAGAGGTTTCTATAACTTCGTTGAACATCACTGCTTGAATTTTTTATCTTTGTAAACACATAACAAATTGAAGAAATTTTAAAATAGAGTATTTGAATTTTGATTTTCACGACTCATAGAATATTAGTTAAGATTGTCAATCAAATTAGTCTCCATACCATAAAGATTTAACCAAAAAACCCATTTTCTCTCTCTCACACTAAACTCGTAAGATACAATCGAGTAAACTATGCAATCGTAGAAAGTGTAATGTGGAACATGATTTAAAACAGAGAAGAAAATATTGTCATCCATGATTTGTATTGCTGATAAATTTGAATAATAATGGATAAATACTAACATTTGAAGATAAAAATACTACCTCTTCGTCGGTGAAAATAAACTTTTGTATTCTTAAAGCGTCATTTTGACATGATTCAACGTTTCCTTTACGAAGGACAAAAACAACTTCCATTCTCTTTGAAAGACTTTAAGCTCTCTTATAAAAGAAATCATCTTCTTCAAAATTTTGGCCAAAAGAAAACAAAATGATTTGTATTTAATTGGTGTATCTGTATGCTTGAAAGGATGTGTCTATATGAATTTTAAATTAATTTACCAACCATTTTAAAATAGAATTAGTTAGTATTTATTTTGTGAAAAGATGTATTTGTATAATTTGAAAGGATGTATATATTTTTGAAAAGTTGTCTGTAAATTCTACAAGTATGTATCTATGAATTTGAAATTTAATTCATCAATCATATATCTCAATCATATCTGTATTGACAAGGACCAATATTTGAATATTTGATGTATATACAAATCATTCTATGGCAGAAAATAACGTTAGATTTGAACTAAAAAAATACGTTAGATTTTGTCTTCCAAAAGATCCTTCATGAGTTATGGTTACCATAAATTTTGTCATTTCAAATCTAAAAAATTTTGATTGATTTTCCTTCCCAAAGTTTACTTTTTTTTTTTTTTAATTACTTCAATATCAAATAAAATACCATTGAAAAGAAATAACACAAATAGAAATGTAGGATATGAATATGTTAAAAGATCATTCCAAAACCAAAATCTGGATTGGGGGACTTGATAAATAACATATCACAGTAGAGACACTCAATCATGTAGTACACCAAAAGATTTTCAAAGGAAAAAAAAAACATCATATAAAACATCCCTCTTTTTCTAGCTCCACAGCCGTAAACCCAACGACTTAAGAAATAAAAGCGACCTAAGAAACAACCCATTAGCTATATAAAACGTAGCGCATTCAATCACTAATGTTAGAGAAGGAACAGGCAGAATGGGTTGTGGGGAGAGTGAAAACCTGCAAAAATTGCCTAACCGAACTCGATGATGTCGTCGATGAGATTAACTTCTTGATTAATGCAGGCAATGACATCTCTAATCTCCATGAATTTGTAATCATCTCTACGATCCATCGCTCTCATGAATTTAGGGTTTTACGCTACGTCGATCTCTTTGACCGTATTTTACCTTGAAATAGGAATTAGCCTTCCATATCTTTCTTCTCTACGGATAATAAATAAGGGGGAAGGAAAAAATGGTCATTATAATAAATTGCAATAGAAATAAGGGAATGCAAAGATTCTCCCCTCCACTTTTATTATATATATATATATATATATATATATTTAAAATGTAAAAGGGTTTTTTTCAAAAAAAAAAATGTAAAAGGGTAAAATAGACCAAAAAAAACCCTAAACCCTATATACTATAGATATAGATATAAATATAGATATAGATTCCTCCACTTATTGTAGAATTTGAAGAGAGTGCAATTGTTTGTATTTATTCTATTTTTAAATATAATAATATCTCAACACATTAAGATAAAATATGTAATATACAAATATAGAATAAGCCAACATTTATTTTTGTTTTGCTATGTTTTGTATTTATATTAATTAAATATATAAAGTAACATTATTATATTTTTTTAATAATATAGTATTAGTTTTAATGAGTTTGCAAAAAAAAAAAAAAAAATCAAATACATTCATATCTCTAAGTTATTACAATATTATTAATACTGTTGTTCTTAAATTATATGTTTATTTAAGAAAAAAAAAACATTGCAACATTATAACTATTAAACAAATAAGAAATCTAGAATTACCTTTTTATCATGATAATGTGTTCCGATATTTCATAAGTTGTCATTTCTTAATTTGATACTTTTGAACAAAAATTTTATGAATAACACTTGATTTGAAACTCCAATTATTTTGGAAATGTAACATATCATGTATTAGTATATTTTCCATTATAAATGCAATTTTACAACAATGCATTATCAATAATAGTTTAAAATGTTATTAAAAAATAGTTTAAAATAAAATTTAAATAAACTATTATAAATCTAAATGGTGGAACAATAACAGAAAAAAAAACAATTTGAAAAAATGCAACAAAATACAACAATTTAAAATTTAAAATAAAATAAAGGGAAAAAAAATTAAAATTAAAAAATTGAAATTTACCTTGAATCAATCAATTTGACACGAAAAGAAAACAATTATTCTCTTGCTTAGCAATGAGCTTCTTCACAAATGCATGAACATATTTATAGGGAAAACAAAATGTACATTACAATGGACCGTTCATTTTATGGTTATGGAATTTGAGAAGATTAATAAACATATTAAAATAATATAAAGAATTTTATAATTAAAAATAAATGAATAAATAACTCTTCCAACTTCTATCCGTCCATGACATTTATTTATAAAATTAAAGACCCTTTAAATTTGAGAAGGTGTGAAGAGTAGATGGATTATACAATAAGTGTTTGGACAAAATTGTCCAAAAATGATTCTTTTGGTAAGTCACTTCTAAAATAGTAAGGTAAAAAGTAAGATGTAGGGATAGACATCGATTTCATTTCATTTCACTTTCTTTTTGTGGATATTTAAAACAAAATTTATTTAATTAGTAGTTACATGTCAATAAAATTCACTTAAAATGTTTTAAATGATTCATTTTGAAACTTGCATGAACATTAAATGATAATTATGGTATCGTGGTATTGAATGCAAAAAATGAAAGGTTGACATCCAACGAAACAAAGGAAAATGGAAGAGAGAGATGAAAGATAGAGTTCAATCTCATGTCTCAAGGAGGAAAGAGAGGACTAAAGGATATTATTGACACAATTTAAAATGTAAAAGGGTAAAATAGACCCAAAAAGTTTCTCCTCATTGTGATTATTTTTTAATGTCTCCTCATTGTGGCTTATATATATATATATATATATATTTTTAGAAGTCTTTTTTTAAAGGGGTGCAACATGAGGACTTCCCAAGTGGTCATTTTGGCTTTTATATATACTATATATAATATATATATATCATTAATTATAAATGACATATTTGTAAATTAGTAAGTCAAAGAAAAGACAAAAGTGTCCAAAAATGTTTTTCCAACATTCTCACTTTTTAATTAACTAGTTATAAACACGTGCAATGCACGTGAAATGTTGTTGTTCTAATTTAAAGTAAATGAAGGTGTTGTTTTTCTTTATACTTTTAAATCTTATTATTGTGAATGGTTATTTTAAAAGCCAAAGCCAAAGCGAGCATAACTGAACGTTAATTGACATGTATTCTTTCAAAATTTGAATATTTATATAAGTTATAATGTACACATAATTTATAATGTATTAAAAAATTTGACACGCATTTTCTCCTTTATTGTACTGATCAAAAGAAATCTCCTGCATTGTGTTGATTGATGTGATTTTTTAAATTAATCTACAAAATTAAATAACAATATAAAAAAAATGCAACAAATTATGAATTAGACATACAATTTATCACTAATTAAATAAATAAATAACATTCTTCCTATCACATTCTTTAAAAAATACACAAAAATATATTAGAAATCTGGAGAGTCATGAAAGAAATAGCAACAAAGAGAGATTAATTTAATAATAAAAATAGAAAAAGAAAAGGAAAAACAACAAATAGAGATTAATTTAATAATAAAAATAGAAAAAGAAAAGGAAAAGCAACAATAGATTCATCTTTCTATCTTTCTAAAAAAAATCCATTTTTTCGTGTATGGTAAGATAATAAAAATTAGAAAAATAAAAAATAAAAATCTCAACCCATGCCCAACAATCCATCCCAATATTGAGAAAAGAAAGAAAGATTAAAAAAAACAAATATGAAAACCCTACAGTTACTACCCCTAAACACTTTCTCTCTCTTCCCATTTTTCTCTCCACCTCCCTTTCGTCAATGCCGAAATGCAGTCGCCTTAAATCTCTTCAACTCTGGCGACAACAACTCGCAACTCCGACAACGCATAACAACGTAGATCCCACGCTATGCACTTGCAGCGACAACGCATCTCTTGTTGGCGATGAACGTGATGCTTAGCCACAACACAAAGACCCACGCATTTTGACGATTTTGCTACACTCGTCTCCACCTTTGGAGATGACAACAACCACGAACCTTCACCAACGACGCTTTAATCACGAACAAACGGTGGCAAGACTTGAGCGACCTTCTTCTCCAATGAAACCATGCCTCTTCTTTTACCGCTTGTGCTACCCCAACTTTTCTCTACTACTTTAGAGCCACAATCCTCCACTCGAAATCCATGAATCTTTCCTCCATTGCAATGGAGTATATATACCCAGGGGGTCGATGAAGAAGACAAATAGATTGAATTTTGTTGGCATTTATTGAAGGACATTTTTTATTAATATTACAATTTTTAAAACTTATTATTAAAATATAATTAGTTTGAAACTTATTATTTAAATATTGTAGTTTTAAATTTTCGGTCAAAGGTCGTCTCTTCAAGAGACGACCTTGAAACACGTGTCACACATCACCTGACGTGATAATAAATTTAAAAAAAAAAAACAAAATTTGCGGAGGTCGTCTCTTCAAGAGACGACCTCTACACATTTAATCAACAAGATTACTTCTGGCAAGGTGGTGAACGCGACATCTATCTTCCTCCCTGTCCCTTGTTCGAGTCTCAGCGGCTGCACTTTTACGTTTTCATTTTTTTCCTTTTCGTTTTCTTTTCTTTTTTTCGTTTTTTCTTTTCGTTTTCTTTCTTACCGTTTTCTTTTTTTTTTTCTTCCGTTTTTTCTTTTCGTTTTCTTTCTTTTTTCGTTTTTCTTTTTTTTTCGTTTTCTTTCTTTTTTCTTTTTTTTTTTTCGTTTATAGTTTTTTATTTTTAAAAATATCAGTAGTTTTTTTCTCTTGTTTCACTTTTCTTAGAAATTTGAAGTTTTTTATTTAAAAAAAAATGAAATTTGAAGTATGAAATAAAAATAAAAAATTTTATACCATTTGCTTTATATTTTTATTTTGAATTATAAAATTATTATAACCAGCTTTTAAATTTAGCTAATTGAGATAAAAGAAAAATAAAAATGAGAAATATGACAAATAATCAAATTGTTGTTATTTTTATACCAATAACAATGGTTTCAATGAAGAGTGAAAAAAGAAAATGTTTATTTTATATATTAAATTAATTCAAAATAAAAATATAAAGCAAATGGTATAAAATTTTTTATTTTTATTTCAGACTTCAAATTTCATTTTTTTTTTTAAATAAAAAACTTCAAATTTTTAAGAAAAGTGAAACAAGAGAAAAAAACTACTGATATTTTTAAAAATAAAAAACTATAAACGAAAAAAAAAAAGAAAGAAAACAAAAAAAAAGAAAAACGAAAAAAGAAAGAAAACGAAAAGAAAAAACGAAAAAAAGAAAAGAAAACGAAAAAAAACGAAAAAAAAAAAGAGAAGAAAACGTTAAGAAAGAAAACGAAAAGAAAAAAAAAAAGAAAACGTAAATGTGCAGCTGCTGAGACTCGAACAAGGGACGGGGAGAAAGATAGGTGCTGCGTTCACCACCTTGCCAGAAGTAATCTTGTTGATTAAATGTGTAGAGGTCGTGTCTTGAAGAGATGACCTCCGCAAATTTTGTTTTTTTTTTTTTAAATTTATTATCACGTCAGGTGATGTGTGACACGTGTTTCAAGGTCGTCTCTTGAAGAGACGACCTTTGACCGGAAATTTAAAACTACAATATTTAAATAATAAGTTTCAAACTAATTATATTTTAATAATAAGTTTTAAAAATTGTAATATTAATAAAAAATGTCCTTTATTGAATGCATCAAACCATTTTTTCTATCTCTTTATCTTCCTATTTCTCTCTCTTGTATAAGACATTTATCAAGTGCATTATTACCTTTTCCTTCCTTCTTTTTCTCCTTCCGTTATTCTCTTTTTATTTCTTTATTTAATTAATTTAATATAAATTTTAATGGAATTCAATTTGAGGACAAAATAGGAATAGATTAAAAAAATTGAGGGCATAAGGGGAAACTAAAGTTTCTCCCTCAATAGTATAGTAGAGATATGTGATCCTATGTTACTATGTATGTTACAAAATTTTGAGAAGACAAAACGATTTTAGAAATTTGAATGGGTGAAAAACATAACTCCAAAAAATATTAATTGCAAACATAAATGATATATTAAAAGAGAGATAATTAAAATTAAAGATGAATATGAAAGGTGAAAAGACAACATCGTGGAGTAGGAAAGAGGAAAAATTAAAAGGTAATATTGACACATATACAAAAAATGAAATGGTAAAATGGACGCGAAAGGTTTCTCCGACTTTTATATATACTATAGATTAATTAATTAATATATATATATATATATATACAATATTATAGATTATAGATATAGATATTTATTTGATTCATAAAAAAAAAGATATAGATATTTATTTATATAATTTATATAATAAGAATAAAAAAAATAGAAAAGATTAGAATAAATTGAGAATCAGTAAAAAAAAAAAAAAACTTGAGACGAATAATATTTTGAAAACCATCTCTTTTTTCCGATTTTTTTTCTTTTTCTTTTTATTTTTTTACTTTTCTAAAAAACCCCAATTTACAGCCGCCCAAGCCCCATCTCCCATAATTCTTCATCCCTCTCGGCACTAGCACTGGCGGCGGACGGTGTCTCCTCCTCTTCTTCGGCATACAGCTCCGGCTAGCAGGGCAGTGACGGTGGTGTCATGCGTGGGCAGTACAGCAGCAGGTGGGTTTTTTATTTCCTTCTCCGACGCTCTCTCTCTCGGTTTCTTTCCCTCTCTAGTTCTCTCTCTCTCGCTCGACCTCTCTCTATTTTCCCTTTCTCTCGCCGGCGGCCGCAGCTCAGACGAAGCGGTCCATTCACGATTCTGATGTTAAGCAAGCTTCTCCAGCGAGCGGCGACGCAGACAGCGACGTTCTGGGTCGTTTGCGGCATTTCCGGCACATTTTGAGCAGTGGGTCTTTGAGTCCCTTTGTTTTCGGGTAATTTCAGCATTGGGTAGGTCAGCAAGGTTCGGGGTTGATTTTAATGTTTATTTGAATACCCATTAATTGTGGCTATTGATTTCAAGGTACTGTAGGAGGCCGGATTTTGAAATTTGAGTGAAATCGGAACCCCAGACAACAAGCGTTTGGTTTCGTTTTTGGGTAACTTTCGGATGTTAAATCATCTCAAAATTAATTGGCTCATGGTTGAATGCTTGATATAAACTGGTATTGATTTGAGAATTTTTTCCCTTTTGTGTAGCTTGCTTAAAGGCCTTGGAGTTGAAGGAAATTGATTTAGAATTTATCAAGTAATTATTTGACTAAGGTAAGTAGCCATTTGGATTAAACCCTATACTTTATACCCATTTAATTGAAAGTTTAAGCATGCTAGCGTGAATTGGACTTAAGCCTTAAGTTTTTCCCTTGGATTTAATCAAGCATAATGTTATTCATTTTGAAGCATGATTACAGTGTAAGAACTTTATGGTTAATTGTAGCGTGTTGAGATTACCTTTAATTGGACTAGCATGAGTTAATTGGAGTTAGGCTGAAAGTATTGGTTAACTTAAGAAGAAAGCATGAAATATATTATTAGAAAATGCCTAGTGTTGAAATAAATGACTTTGAATGAATTTATGTTGGGTTGCTGCTGATTGCTATAGTTATAGTGGTTATGATTGGGCATGCCAAATATGAATTCTATAATTAGAATGTCAATTACTTGAGTTAGTCTAGGTTAGAAGTCCTTATGAGTAATTGTGAAAGAGTTCAAAAACAGTATAAATGGTCAAGAGTTGCTACACTACATCAAGCTTTGAGTAGCCGTTAAAGCTTTGGGTATAAGTAGTCAAGGAGGCGTGGGACTAAATGTCATGGTCTTGGGAAAAAATGGCCAAGGGCCTATTTGTCAAGCTTTGAGTAGCGTCGAGACCTTGGGTAAATAGTCAACGGCCGATGTGTTACAAGGTTAAGAGCTAAGTGTCAGGACCTTGGGTATAATGGTCAAGAGTTGATAAATCTTCTCTAGAGATATTTGTTGGGGCCAAATGAGAAAGAGAGAATATGTGAACATGAGGGAAAATGATGACATGATGCAAGTAGGTGTCTAACTGTATGAATTTTATTAATAGAGCAGGAAAGGGTAAGAAATAATAGGAGACAGGAGTCCTTTGTGGAGTGATATGGACCTTTCGGAAGTCTTGAAAAATTTGTACCTTTTCTTTTCCATGTTAGGCACATAATACTGTGAGAAGGCTCCATTATGATTATTGCCGAATGAAAGCAATCTAGTCTCTTTTCATTATATTAATAAAAAGTTTTGTTTCTTGTTAAAAAAAATCAATCTAGTTTGACAACCTTAAAGAGGAAGTAGAGATGCCTTAATTGTTGATCTATAAAAGCAATCTAGTGTTGTGGAGAAAAGAACGTAGATAAATGGAGAAGTGAAGTAACATTGGGCCATTAATTATTGATGAATATAAAATTGAAATGAAAGTAGTGCATAGTAGATGAGAGGTAAAAGTTGGATTTTTAAAAGTTGGATTTTGAGCATACTTTATTCTTTTTGTATTTGCTTTCCTTTATATTCAGTCATTTTGATTTTGTTTTAAATGGCAAGGTTCATATCTAAAGTTACTTGGAAAAACATCCAACTCATATCCATTCATGCTAACCATCTTTTATAATGACGTAGGCCGTTTCTTCCTTTTCTTCCTCCCTCACCTTCTTTCTTTGTGATTTTTTTTTAGATCAACAACCTAGGACTGGGTATTTGAACATCTAGCTTTTAGAATAGATATATAATAGGTTTTATTACAAGTTTAGTCCCGGAAGTTTTAACGTTTATTAATTAGGTTCTTGAACTTTAAAAAGTTTTTAATAGATCCCTGAACTTTAAAAAGTTTTTAATAGATCCCTAAACTTTAAAAAGTTTCTAATAGGTCCCTACTTTCAATTTTGGTTCTAATAGGTCCCTGAACTTTAAAAATGGTCTTTGAACATTCAATTTTGTGTCTAATAGGTCCTTGATATATTTGGTATTTTTAAAAATTAACCAATCTACTATATATAAAATTGAATTTTATGCCTTTCGTGACTTCAAACTTTTGTATCTAGTAGGCTTGTGAATTTTAAAAAATATTGAATAGGTCAATAACTTATCGGACACAAATTAAAAGTTGAGGAACCTATTGGACACAAGTGAAAGTTTAAGGACCTATTGGATATTTTTTAAAGTTCAAGGACCTATTGAAAACAAAATTGAAAGTTTGAGGACCTATTTGAAACTTTTTAAAGTTCAAGGACCAAATTGACACAACTCTAAGGGGCTGTTTGGGACACTGAGTTGGTTATAATAGTTGGGGGTTATAATAGTTTGAGGATTATAATAGTCTGGGTATTATACTAGTCTGTGTTTGGGGTGCAGATTATTATAGTCTGGGATAAAATAGTTTGTGTTTGGAGTGCAGTGTTTGGGTTGCAGATTATTTTAGTTTGGGTTCAAATAGTCTATGTTTCAAGTTGACTGTTTTTTTTTCTTGATTTTTTTTTTATTTATTTTCCTCATACAACTTTGTACTTCAAATATTAATAAAAAAAATTGGGTTTAGTTGTAAAAAAAAATAAAGTTTTGGGTATATGGGTTAATTTATGTGTTTAACTTAAAAGGAAAAAAATAACCTTAAGCAAGGGTTGATTTTCTTTGTTTTAGAGTCATGGTTTTTTACAAAATAAGTCATTTTATGATTTCATGTAGAAAAACCATATTTGTTTCATTTATGTATTTCCAACATAAAAATGGTAAATGCTTATTCAAAACTCATTTTACCTACATTATCAAAAGAATCAAATAAAATAGAAATCACATAAAATAAAAACTTGAGTAGTATTTTTTTTTTAAAATTATTATTATCACGGTAAACTTAAATATGATAAGTATAATTTAGAATGAAAAATATGGTACGATGAAGGTAAACATTCATATACTTCACTATCAAAAGTAATTATGTAATAAAACTCCATATTTATATATGTACAGAGACAACCTAGTGTCTAACTCTCTAGAAATTTTCCGACTTTTCCGATGACCAACAAATTTTTCTGTGACCGAAATTTTTTTCCCATTTTTTCCTTTCATTTCTTCTACCTCTTTTCTTTTTTTTTTTTAGTTTTTTATATTTTTCGAAATGAAAACGAGAAGAAAGATTTAAAACAACAAAGTCGTCGGTGATCGCCAGAGAAGTGACCGGAAAGTCGACGGCGGTCGTCGGAAAAGTTGTCGGTGGTCGCCGGAAAAGTCGTCGGCCGGTCGTCGGTAGAAAAGTCAACGAATCACATGGAAGAAGAGAGAAAAGAGTTACTGTAGAGAATGGATAGAATAATTGGGTGGGTTCAATAGTGGTTACTATAGCAACACGGAGGGGAAAAATAACCAACTCCACCCCTTATTTTTGTTCATGCCCCAAACACAGAGGGCCAAACGGCCCCTAAAAGTTCAGGACTAAACATGTAATTTAACCTATATAATATCTCAATTAGATAATTTAGGCTCAAAATGACTTCTTTCTCGTGATTTATAATATGGAAAGATTGTGTTAGCAGGGAGACAGTGAGAACAAGCAACAAGGAAAGGACACTGACAACATTACTAGGAGTAATATGAGATGTCAACACTGTGCAGGCCCTCTCTCGAAGGATATGGTCTTGTGCCTTCATTCCAAATTTTCTTCCATTGTCTTGAACTCTACAAGAGTTTGGGTTTAATCTATAATTCTACACGTATATTACAGGAAACCAGTGCTTGGACAATTCCTCCTCTTATTAGGGATAGTTTCTCTATGGTATTATTCTTTTTTCTTACATCACCTTGCACTCACGATATTTTATTCTTATTCTCTAAATATATATCATCTAGAAAATTGTAAATTTTCTTAATCTTGTTTCCTTTCATGTTGTACTGACCTGTGCATGTGTGATACCCCTATTTATTGTTGGGATGTTTTGTATGTCTTATAGATTGGCTCTGCGGTTGGTGGTACGGCTAGTGCTTTTTATGGGTTTAACCATGGTAATATACACATTTCCTTTCAACAAATCTAACAAATACAACACGAGCTATTAACCAATTGCTGTACTAAGTACATGATCAACACTAAAACCATCGTACTTGCCCTTTATTATACTTTTCATTGTCTTTTATCCAATAAATAATGCCTTTTTTGTGTCACTGCAGTGATGCCCATTGTCCAGAGATCAGTGAAAGGGCCAATGTGGTTGCATTTTCTTATTGGTGTAAGTTCCTTATTGCTTTCCAGTTTGTTATGATTATGAACTGTTACAAAATCTTTTTCCAGATATTTTTGAATTTTTGATTTCTCATAATCATTCTTTTGGTTTGATAGGACTTTTAACAGTTTGTACAGTATTAGATAATATTGGCATTGTTGTTCTCTTACTTGAAATATAAACAAATAATGAAAGAGATTTTTATTTTGCACATACATGAGGGTTTAAACACTTCAGTTGACACAAATAACATCAAACACGGAGAGCTCCAATCTGAAGCTGAAAAAACTCCTTATAAGAAAATGCAACCATAAGAGGCCTTCACTGCATTTCACCATAAAATCTTTGCACTACCCGTTAGCAGAATCCTGCAAAGAGTCTGCTCAATGGTTTACCGTTGAATAATGAAGGTTCGGAGTTAAGCATGTTTCTGCATAGAATGCTCCAATTGGAGGATAAATATGAGATGTTTCTTCGGACTTTTGCTGGCCCAAATCTCTTTGCATAGCTTGGGAAAATTGTTACTTTCTTTCATTAAGAACTTAATTCCCGATTTACTAGAAAATATCCCTGAAGATTCCAGCTTCCAGCTTCTGCCATCTTGCTTCCTTTTTAAGATCAACCTCTCACGATGCTATTTGGATGAATTCAAACTTCTATTTCAGGTTTGAGGTTTCTTCCAAATTTAAAGTTGCAATTGGACAGCTTGGTGTGTGTGCGAGAGAGAGAGAGCTAGCATTCAGAGATGGAACCAGTGTGTGTGTTTCTTTTAATGCTTTGAGGATGGGGTGGGTGCATATTGATCGGAAGATATTCAACCCATGGCTAAGTGGGTGTGGGAGAAAGGTGGTGATGGAGGGGTGGAGAGGGGCAAAAGTTAGGAAAATGGTGCTTGAGAAAGGAACGGCGGTTTGGGTTTGAGATTGCCTTGTGGCAGCGGCTAGATTAGACAGTCCTAAAGGTTTTTGGAGAAGGAGGTTGGATGCCGCAGTCATTTTCTTTCAAGTGCTAGAGAATGCAAGTGGTAGATTTAGTCTTCTATCTCTAAAACCGGTCAAAGGAAGACGATCAACACTCTATATTCCAGAAGGGTTTAATGGAAAGGGATGGTCTCTTGTGGCCGGCGATATGACGGGTCTATTATTCCCTTTGGAGGTTTCCAAGGGTAATAAAGAAATAACGATTCTTAAAAGGGATGAACAAAAAAGGAGGGAGAATGCGATTGGGAAGTGGGTTCTGAAGATAGAAGCAGTGGGTGAGGTTGAAGAGGAGGATAAGGAGGGTGGGGGGAGTTCGATTTTGCGCTTGACTGTGCTTCTACAGTAATTATAGAGAGGTTCAGGGCAGGAATTAAATGGTACTCCATCATAGAAAGAATCTGGAGTTTGGTGGATGTAGGGGTGATCTTTAAACCGTTTTGTGCTAATCTTGCCCTAGGCATTTGTGGGAACTTGAAGGAGATGGAAAATCTGGTCAGTAAAGGAAGTCAGGAGAACCCTAGGGATTTTTGTATTCATAAATGGGACCTACAAATAGTTGCAGAGGGTCGACGTCTCTCCTTCTTAGGGGGTTGGGTATCGGTCTTGGATATCCCTCCCTTTCTCCGGACCAGAAAGTTTATTGCAGCGGTGGCTGAGCTATGCAGTGGTATCGACGAGAAGGAAGTTGAAGGTGAAGAAATTTCGACGAAGGAGGCTTGTTTTAAAGCTAGAGGAAATTCTGATGGTTTTATCCCCGTCATCGGATACCTTCAACACGACGCTGTTTTCTTCCTTGTGTGTTGTCGGAGTTGAAGGAGGAAGCGTTTGGTCAAAGTCAGTTGAGGGGATCGGAGATGGTAACGTTACATCTGCCAAAAGAAGCGGCTGTAGCAGGTCTGCGAATTCAGAAGGATGGTCACGTGAATGGGTGGACGAAAGACGACAAGTTAGGATCAGAGGTCAATCTCAGTGGACCTGGGAACCGTATATCTGAACCCAAAGCCTAAATAGTTAATGGGCCCAAAAAAGCCTCCAACTTTCATGCTGGCTTTTGTTTGTCTTATCCCTAAGAAGGAGAGGGTGGAAAAGGTAAAGGATTTTAGACCCATTAGCCTGATTACAAGTGTTTATAATATTATAGCTAAGGACTAAGGTCCTAGCTAATAGATTGAAAAAGGTTCTCCCCTCAACGATATCCGAGTCTCAAGGAGCTTTTATTGAAGGGAGACAAATCTTGGATCAAGTCGTGATAGCTAATGAGGCCATTGAGGATTATAGGAGGAAGAAGGAAGGAGTTCTTTTCAAAATTGATTTTGAGTAAGCATATGTGGATTGGGATTTCCTCGATAAGGTGTTGGCTAAGAAAGGTTTTGGGTATCGTTGGAGTTCGTGGATGTGGAGCTGTGTGAGATCGGTCAGGTATTCTATTCTCATCAATGGTTGTCCGAAAGGTAAAATTTTAGCTTCTAGAGGCCTTAGACAAGGAGACCCGTTGTTTCCCTTCCTTTTCTTGTTAGTGGTGGATGTCTTAAGCAGGCTAGTTTCTAGAAGTGTGGAGGTTGGTATATTGAAGGGTTTTGAAGTTAGGAAGGAATGGATTGGCGTTATCCCATCTTCAGTTTGCAAATGATACTCTTTTCTTTTGCTCGGGAGAGGAGGATTCGTTCATGTTATTGAATCATAGTTTAGAATTCTTCAAATCCATGTCAGGTCTTAAGATCAATAGAAGGAAGTGTCAGATGATAAATCTATCCGGTCCTAATGAGAAAGTGGAAAGGCTTGCTAATATTGTTGGTTGTGAGGTAGACTCTCTTCCCTCCTATCTGGGGCTGCCTTTAGGCCATAATCCAAAAAAAGCTGATTTCTGGACCCCGATAGTGGACAATGTGAGAAAAAGATTAGCCTCGTGGAAGAAAAGTTTCTTTTCTAAAGGAGGTAGGGTTACCTTGATTCGTTCGGTGTTCAACGGGATCCCGGTTTACTTCTTATCGCTTTTTAGAGCCCCTAGGTCTGTGTGTTGGAGTTTGGAGAAGCTTATAAGAGATTTTTTATGGGAGGGAGTGGAATGGGGGGAGGTCACTTAGTCAGATGGGAGATAGTGAGCAAACTTGTGGGTCTTGCTGTCCTCGATGGAAATCTGTATCTGAGAAATAGAGCGCTACTAGCTGAATGGTTATGGCAATTCTCGCTCGAGTCGACCTCCTTATGGCATCAGATAATCGTTAGTAAGTATGGCTATCATCCCTTTGGTGGCTGGGAATTCGTGGAAAGATTGTTTACGAGCTCCCGGTCTTTTCGAGTCTGGTTCATTGTGTTGTGGGAGATGGGAGAGATACTTTCTTCTGGGAGGATAATTGGGTGGGGGATAGTTCCCTCTGCTCCAAGTTTCCTAATCTTTATCGATTATCCTCAATGAAAAACAAGGTGATTTCCGAGGTTGTTTCGGTCTCTGGGAGCTCTCCCCCTTGTTCTTTGGGTTTCCATCGCTCTTTGACCGATAGGGGAGCGATGGAGGTAGCAACTCTCTTATCATTGATTGGGGAGTTCCAGTTTAGGGAGGGGAGGAGGGATATCCGTAGTTGGAGTCTTAGTCCCCTCTAAGGGCTTCTCGTGTAGTTCCTTCTTTCAGTGGTTGCTAAATCCCTCTCCCTATAGGGAGACTATCTTTTCTATTCTTTGGAGGGTGAAAATTCCAAAGAAGGTTAGATTCTTTACCTAGCAAGTTATTTATAGAAGAGTTGATACTTTCGACAATCTTATGAGAAAGAAGTCTTTGCTAGTGAGGCTGTTTTGCTGCATTCTTTGTTGGAGGGCGGAGGAAGATCTGAATCACATTTTGAGGAGTTGCACCTTCGCTCGTGCAGTTTGGAGCTCGTTTTTTGAGGCTTTCAGGTTGCAGGGCAGGAGCTTCAGGGATCTTAGAAAGATGATTCAGGGATCTTACCTTTCAGAGAGAAGGGGAGGGAGCTATGGCTTGCTGGGTTGTGTTATGTATTTTGGGGTTTATGGGGAGAGAGGAATATAGGGTTTTTAGAGGAGTGGAGAGGCCCCTGTCGGATGTTTGAGCCCTCATTAGATTTCATGTTTTTGTAACTATTTGATAGATCTTATTAACCTTGATTGGAGCTCCTTTCTTTAGCGGGGTTCCCTTTTGTGGGCTGTTTTTTTGTTCTGCATATAATTTATTTTGATATTCTGATTCTCAACAGTTTTGAAATGATCTTAGGAACACGTTCTGAAATTTAAGATTGTCAATCCAGTTATTCACCAAAAATCTTATATTGTTCTTGAACCCGAGCTCAAATTTATTATATATTTTGAACCAAACTCTCTACTTAGCTACAAATTTCCCAAAGCATTTTGAGTTTATGTAAGGTATCTATCCTGCAAATGATAACTAAAACACACAAACAACACAAATATGAAGGATATAATACACAAATATGAGAGTTCTTCGATAGCCAAGAGGGTTATTTCAGCCGATATATTGATAACCTTCAATCGAAAATAAGAACAGAACAAGAACAAGGCAAGAAAAAGAACTTCCAGCTATTCGAGAGGCTGGTTACCCTCCACTCAGACCCTTCCAAGCCTAAGACAAAATATTCCCGGCCCTTAACAATCCTTGCTCTCTCCTTTTACATCAGCGCTCACTCCCACAATCACTCACTCCCACGATCCCTCTGGTCCCCATCACGCTCTAACTGAATTTCTTCTTTTCCCATCATACCCCTCCTCTGGTACACACGCGTAATTGGAGGCCTTAAAGTTTACTAGTTTGTTTGTTAGGAGGGGTTAGTCTTAGACTGGAAAGGAGAGATGTTCGCTTTTGAAGTCCAAATCCTTATGGGGGCTTTTCTTGTAGCTCGTTCTTTTGATGCTCGTTAAATCCCTCTCTGGTTGACGAGTCTGTGTTTTTCGTGCTTGTGGAAGGTGAAAGTTCCAAATCAAGTCCAATTCTTCATTTGCCAGGTCATACTTAGAATGGTTAACACTTTTGACCGGCTGTTGAGAAAGATGTCCTCTTTGGGTGGTTCTTTTTGTTGTATTCTTTGTTGGAAGACTGATGAAGATCTTAATCATTTGCTTTAGGGTTGCGATTTTGCTTGATCAGTTTGGATGCTTCTTCTTTGAGGTTTTTGGCTTCAGTTTTGCTAGACATCAAGGTTGTAGGGAGATGATCGAGGAGTTCCTTCTTCATCCACCTTTTCGGAGAAAGGAAGGTTTTTGTTGGCTCATTGGGATTTTTGCTGTTTTTTTGGGGTATGTGGGGGAGGAGGAATGGTAGAATCTTCAGAGGGTTGAGAGATTGCCTTGTGATGTTTGGTCCAATGTTAGGTTCTATGTTTCGCTTTGGGCTTCGGTGTCTAAGGCTTCTTTTTGTAATTACCCATTAGGTCTCATCTCATTTTGCTTGATTGGAATCTCTTTTTGTAGTTGAGTTTCCTTTTTGCGGCTTGCTTTTGTTTTTGATGCCCTTGTATTCTTTTATTTTTCTCATTAAAAGCTCTCTATATATAAAAAAGAAAAGGAACATGATTGTCCCTTTCCGTCCTGGAAGATACATTATGTTCAAAGAAATTTAAACTTTGTTGCGTCATACTTGTATTTGCCAACTATGATTTTTTGCCTCCTGGATTAATGATCTTTGGAAACTCTCTAAAGCCATTTTGGGGAGAGAGAGAGCCAATTGGAAGAATATTTCCCTTTCTAGACATGATAGACTGACACTTCTAAATGTCCTAAATGTTCTCATCATTCTCTTTAGAGAAACTTTCGTTTTTGTCAAACTCGGGTCGCCCTTCAATGTTATGATCTCATGCCCATTCTCTATCCGAATGGTTAACGTTGTCCAATCCACTCTAGTTTCTCCCAACGTAGGCAGCCATTGCATTCCCAGCACAACATCAACTCCTACCAAGTCAAGAGGTAAAAAACTTTCCACCACTACAAATATGAAATAGAATTAGGGGCATACAAATATGTAAAAGAATTAGGACAATGATGACCAAATATTTGACGATTAATATTTACACAACATTCATAAATAGTAGAAATTCCAACAATTAGCCTGTTGCCAGTAAGGGAGACAAAAGCATCCTCTGAAGTGCCTTTCCAAGGGTAGTTAACTCCAGAGGCTTAACTATTTCTCAATGTTTTTCAGAGTCCTCAAAGGGATTCAAAGTTGTGGACCTTCAAAGGGAGCAGAATGTTACCGTCATTCTCTTGTTCCTAAACTTATCAAGAAAAGTGGATAGCTCAGTTTGGCTCAAGTAAATATTGAAATATAAAATCCCTAAGAAGGTGGTTTCTTGCTAATGAGAAGCTGAATTATACACGCTACAGACTTAACCATCATGGGTTGGCCCTAATGGTCAATAAGGACCATAGAAAAAATAAAGGGCTTAGAGGGCATGAGTTCAATCCATGGTGGCCACCTACCTAGGATTTAATATCTTACGAGTTTCCTTGGCAACCAAATGTAGTAGGGTCAGGCGGTTGTCCCGTGAGATTAGTCGAGGTCGCGTAAGCTGTCCCGGACACTCACAGATATCAAAAAAAAAAAAAAAATACACGCTACAGACTTCAAAAAAGAATGCCTAGGCTTTCAATTTCCCCTAGATAGTTGATTTATGCAAGATGTATGTCCTTGTGCTGCACCCTCTTTTCTCATGCCTTTTTGCTGCCTCCTGCTGGTGTGAGTTTTGTTTTTTTTGTTTTTTTTTTTTGTTTTTAAGGAAACAAAGATGATTGATATGATGAAATGGATTACAACAGGGTCCTATTGAAAATTATTTACAAAAAGTACCTCCATTCATTAACGAGGGTAGTAGGATTGTAATTATAAAAAGGGGGAGGCAATTTGCTCCAAGATACAGCTAAAAGAGAAGTAAAATCAATAAAGTAGCCAATGTATTTATTCTTATCCATGAAGGTGCGACCATTACGTTCCAACCAAAGATCCCAAAAGAAAGCACAAACATGATATAGCCAAAGGATCATTTTTTCATTTTTGAAAGGATGACCCATATATAAGAGAGATAGAAGGGAAATAATATCACCTGGTCTGGGAAAGGCCCAGTCAAAAGCCGATTACAGGAAGATCCAAAACTTAGAGGCATATGGACAACTGTTGAATAGATGAATCAGGGACTCAACATCACTGTAGCACATTGGCAGCATGATGGAGATATGTACAGTCAAGGGGCTCTCGTTTGGAGTTTATCATGTGTTGATACAAGAATGGCTAACCTCCCAGAGGAAAAATTTCACCTTTTTGGGGAATTGGCCAGTCCAAATGTGCTTGTATAATTCAGAATAAACACTAGGCATCGAGGAAGATAAAGGCTTTGATAGAGATTTAGAGGTGAGGGTCTTACTACTCTCACGATCCCTGAAATCCCAAATGTGCTGGTGTGAGCTTTTTTAAATCCCCTCTCTCTATATATATTTTAATAAGAAGCCAACTTTCATTGAGAAAGAAAAAAAATGAAAGAATACAAAAGCATACAGTAAAAACAAGTCCACAAAAAAGGTCCCTTTAAAGGGAGGGACTCCAATCAACTAAAATAATACCTAACTCATAGTTACAAAATAATTTCATGCATGTCTTTTCTTTTTAAAATTCTCGATATTAGTTAGTGCTTTGGCTTCCCAAATAGCAGTTTGGCTGCTTTTTGGAGCTATTCTCTGGTACTTCTTTTAAGCCCAAGCGAGGGCCTAATGCTTAAATGCAGTAATGGCCCTTCTTTGGAGACTATTGTTCGAGAGAAGCATAAGGACCTTTCAATGGGAGGTTGGAATTAGTTTGTCTTTGCCTTGACTTACGGTTCTCTTTCAAAAAGATTTATTTTAGTTACAGTTTCGCACATGTTTTTTCTTTTTGGTAATACCCTTGACTTGGTGGGAATATCTTGTCTCACCTTCTTTTGTATCTTCCTTTCACAATGAAAGTTCAGTTCCTGTAAGGAAAAGAGAAAACGGAGGCCTTGTTAGCTATTTTGTGTTAGTCAATGGTGGAGGAGATCTTATTTTATCCTCTATTTACGGATAAGGGAAGTGGCTATGGACGGATTGCCTTTTTAGCTATTTTGTGGTACATTTGGTTTGAGAAAAACATGAGGATTTTTGGAGGTGGAGATGTCTTGGGGAAGGTTTGGTCTTCAATTAGGTTTAATACCCCTGTTGCTTGATTTTTGATGAAAATTGGCAAGGATAGTTTCGGAAAGAGTCAACCTACTGCTGCTTGATTATTGTTATGGAACAATGCTCTTATTGGATAGCTAATATAGAAAGGAAGTGTACTTTAGAAAATTAAAACGGTGGTGTAGGGTGGGGCTTTATGGAAAGCTGTTTTTTTGTTGTTATATGGGACATTTGGATCGAGAGTACTAACAATATCTTCAGTGTTCTGTTCGAGGAGATTTGGTCCTTTGTCAGATTTGCTTTGGTGTCTGCATCTTTAGGATTTTTGTAATTATTCGTTAGGTCTTATTCTCTTGGACTTGGCCTTTTTCTTGTTTGTTAAGTTAGTCCCTTGGCTCCTTTTAGGTGGTTGTTTTTTGTAGGCCCATTATTTGTATGTTCTGACCTTTGTTAGCCCTCTTGTATTCTTCCATTTTCTTTTTCAATGACAGCTTGGTTTTTATTTTTTATTTTTATTTTTAAATTAAAGAAATGGTGGTGTACATAGGGTACAAATATTGTGATGAATTAATGTTTTAGGCCTCTTTTTAGTTGAAACATTTTACCTCATAAGAATTCATGATCATTGGAAATTTTATCTCACTTCCAGGCTCCTCCTGTGATTGTATTTTCTTCAGCTTGTGCAGGAATGACAGGTTAGTTACTTTATTGTTATTTATTGCTGCTATTTTTGTTCCCTTTGCAAACATGGATTATGGTAATCCAAATTGCCTGTTTTACTTCTTTAGAATGAGTAGTAGTGATATGAAATGGCCATTTTGTTTAGCATTGAAAACAGGAACACATTAAGGAAAATGACTTTGATAGAGGTTGTTGGTGATATATCCATGTGAAGGTGATATTTGGTACAAAAGTTGATACTAAATGAATGCTTACAGGTGGTGCTGTTCCAGCTTTGACACAACTTGTTGCTTCATCTTATCATTCGGCTGTGTCTCCTTTGTTAACATCCTCGTCAAAAAATGACAAGTCTCAGGATTCAAGATCATCTTCTGCCTTGTAATGCTAATATACATAGAGGGGATTCTTATAGGTTTATAATCTATATAGCTTATATTTTGCTCAAGGATAAGTTATTTATTGATGTATTTTTTTTCTGTTGATATTTGTGTGTATAGATCTTATGAGTATCTCTACTATTTTCATGGACAATTGTCTGACTTTACTCCATTTAGTTGACAAAAACTTGTAGGATATTAAATACTAGATAGATGACCACTATGGTCTCTTCAAATATTTGTTTTTCTTTTCATTTTGGTCCTAGTGATCATTAGGTCTAACCTAAGCATAGTTTGACTATTTAAGGCATTGACCAAAAAGGTCATAGGTCTAAACCTCTACCTCTACATGTTGAACTCCAAAAAGAAAACAAAACATCACTAGACTAGTAGTTAGTAAGATAGAAGCTATTGGCATGTTCAAATGGAATGAGTAACAATTTTACTTGTCTTATTCTTTATATTTTATGCATTGGGGTTAATTAGACACTTAAAAAGTTTAGGGACCTACTAAAGACAATAAAAGTTTTAAGTATTTATTAGATAGTCTAAACTTGTAAATTAATACTTTCTTTTTTCTCGAGGGTGCATGCATTTTCTATTATAGGTTATATAGCTATCTTTACAAAATGAAATAGTTAGATGTTAAGGAAAGTAGTATCTCTTGTGGTGTTACTTGGCACAATAAAATCTCAATGAACTAGCTACAGTGGAAGAAAGATGACGTGATAAAGTTGGTGAATAACAACAGATCCTTTAGGGCAGCTTCACGAGTGAAGGCCACCTATTCAAAGTTGACTAATGGGGAGACGAGATTGAATTACCCATGTGAGAGTCCAATTTGAAAGGTGAAGATTCCAAAAAAATGTGAAAAACCTGAATACCCACAAGAAGCTTCAAAGGAAGTTTTAAAATGAGATGATTTCACCCTCTATGTGTTGTGTTCTTGCATTGTCCTTTTAGAGCAAAAGGGTGGCATTCCATCTTTAATGTGTTTGTGCTAGATTATTGCCTCACTAACAAGATTGAGGATTGGCGAGAAAGTGCTTGGTAAAGTGGAAAGTCCTTTGGAGGTGTGTACACAGTCCCTCCTTTGGGGTCTATCAAAGGAAAGGAATAGCTACGTAATATTCTTTTGAGTCTTTGGTTTATTTGGTGAATATATTTATTTGTTTCTTATTTTTTTAAAAAATGAAGAAGTAAGAAATTAAAAAAAAAAAAAAAAAACAATAATGTGAATTTCTTTAAGGCGAGAAGCTCTACCAAAAAGCTTCCCTGTCGAAACTTTCTATGGTGATAAATTACCCTTTTCTGTTTATATTTTGGTTATGTCTTCTTAATTATGTTGTAATTGTAATTAGTTGTTTGTCCTCTTAGATTGCTACAGCTGTCCCTTTATTTGGTTATTTATTCAACACTGTAGCAAACATTCTTCAATCACAGAAAATATTCTCTCAATTTCTCTTCATTCTTTATGGTATCAGAGCTTTGTGCTCATCTCTAAAATCAGCTACAATGACAACTGAGGAAGGTTCTTCTTCTTCTTCTCCTTCAACTCTGACGATTACATCGGTGATCTCTCCAAGCACGTCGATAACCACTCCAGTCGTTCCTATTACCCCTCGGCCACCCTCCCAAACACAACCTATTTTCTCTTTTAATCAGAAAGGAAAAGCTCCTGTCCCTCTCCTCAATCCTCAGATTGCTCCATTCAATCCTCAACCTAATTTCTACAATTACCCATATACTCAGAATATTCAATTTCAACCTCAGACCTTTTATCCTCGCCCTCTGTTTCAACAACCTCAGCCTTTTCCCGCGCCTACTCAATTTCCAGCTCCTCAACCATTCACGCCAACCCAAAATTTCTTCTCCCCTAATCCCTATCCCACTCTACCTTAATCCCTTGCCGTCAAGCTTTCCGACAACAACTTCTATTATGGAAGAATCAGCTACTCAATGTCGTTTTAGCGAATGGTCTATCGGGGTTTCTGGATGGTTCCATTCCAACTCCTCCGCAATTTCTTGATCAAGCTCAGACTCAACCTAATTCGGATTATCTCAATTGGGAAAGGTACAATCGATTTATCATGTGTTGGATTTGTTCTTTGTTATCTGAGGAGAAAATGGGTGAGATTGTTAATCTGAATACTGCATCTGAAATTTGGAATGCTTTTAAAATGCTATGATGATTCTAATACAACTGCTCACATCATGGGTTTGAAGGCTCAGTTACAACAAATTAAAAAGGATGGTCTATCGGTTAGTCAATATCTAGCTAAAATAAAGGAGGTTGTCGATAAATTCTCTACTATAGGTGAACCTATGTCTTATATTGACCATTTAGCTCACATTCTAGATGGACTAGGTAGTGAGTATAATGCCTTTATTACATCAATTTAGAATCGACCTGATAACCTATCTTTAGAAGATATTCGTAGTCTTTTGTTATCTTATGAAGCTAGATTAGAGAAGTAGAACTCTGTTGATCAACTGAACATTGTTCAAGCTAACCTCAACTCTCTCAAAATTTAGCATCCTAATAGTCGTTTCTTTAATCGATCTCAGACCTCTAACACCTCTGTTTCTCGTCCCGCTTTTCCATTCTCATCTTCTACTCCTCTTTCTAATTTTCAATCAAGCATTCTCAGTAAGCCGCAACAGCCTTCTCCTAAATGGCCCTCTTCCTCCCAACATTTTTCTAAAAAAAATCACTCCAAGCCTCAATGCCAGATATGTGGTAAGTTTGGCCACACTGCACTTATTTGCCATCACCGAACAAATCTTGCATATCAAACACCTCCCCCACAAGCTTTAATTCACTCATATCCGTCTCATCCGACCTCCCCTGTTTCTGATATGCCTTCCTCTATGTCTGCTGATTTTACCCACCCTGATGAGTTGTGGTATCTTGATTCTGGGGCTACACATCATATGACTCCAGATGCTTCCTCATTATGCAATCCAACGCCTTACAATGGTGGTGAACAGGTCACAATTGGAAATGGTAAGCAACTTCCAATTTATAGTATTGGTATTTCCTCTTTACCTTCAGTTTGTAAGCCTCTTATGTTACACACTGTTTTACACACTCATGCTATTACTAAACGTCTTATTAGTGTGGCTCATTTGTGTAGAGAGAACAAGACTTTTGTTGAGTTTCATTCTTCTTTTTTTGTTAAGGATCTCCAGTCCAAGACTACACTTCCACGAGATTCTCTTGAGATTGACCTTTACAAGCTGTCTTCCTTTTCTCCTTCGGCTGAGTCTTCCCAATCTGTTTCACCTACTGCCTTTGTGTCTTCAGTTAAAGCTGCTCCAAATTGGCATATTCGTTTGGGGCATCCGGCTACTTCTACTTTGAAGCAAGTCTTATCTATTTGTGGTCTTTCTTGTTCAAGTGTCCATGAGTTTTGTAATGAGTGTCAATTAGCAAAGAGTCATAGGTTACCTTTCTCTCTTGCTGAAACTAAGTCTTCTTTTCCTTTTGAGTTAGTGCACTCTGATGTATGGGGACCTTCCCCACAAATTTCTATTAATGGAGCACAGTTTTTCTTACTCTTTGTTGATGATTTCACATGTTTCTCTTGGATATATTTGCTTCAATCTAAAGATGAATCTTTTCCTTGTTTTCTTAACTTTAAGAAACTAGTTGAGACACAATTTGGTCTTTCCATTAAATGCCTTCAAACTGACTGGGGTGGTGAATTTCGTTCAATATCTAAATTTCTTTTGGCTCATGGTATTGTCCATAGAGTGTCTTGTCAATATACCCCACAACAAAATGGAAGGGTTGAGCGAAAAAATAGGCATATTACTGAAATTGGTCTCTCTTTACTTGCTCACTCTTCGTTACCACTTTCATTTTGGAGTTTTGCTTTTCAAACTGCTGTCTATATCATAAATAGATTACCTACCCCTGTTCTTCAAAACCAAAGTCCTTATTTTATGCTATATCATTGACTTCCTGATTACTCTTTGCTTCGTGCTTTTGGATGTGCTTGTTTTCCATTCTTGAAATCGTATAACTCTCATAAACTTCTTTTTCGGTCTACTGAATGCTTATTTGTTGGGTATAGCAATAATCATAAAGGGTTCTTATGCCTTGATCCTTTGTCTGGTAGGCTATATGTATCTCGTCATGTTGTGTTTAATGAACTTTTGTTTCCTTGTAAAAGTTATTCGTTTCACTTTGGTCCTATTAAAAATCCTCCTCCTGATCACTCTTGTTTTTCTCCTACTCCTTTTAATATGGTTCCTTCCCCTACTCCTCCAACTGATCTCTCTGTGAGTCCTATATCTCCCTCACCCTCTTTTTCATTGACTCCTAGTTTTCCCCCAGGTTTTGCTCCCTTTCCACCTGATTCTGTTCACCACCATTCACCTGCCCTTCTCACCACATCACAACATTCACCTATTCCTGCTTCCCTCCCTTGCTCTTCGGCTAGCTCCCCTATGGTTTCTCCAGCTTCTGTCTCTCCTTCACTCCTTATTTCAACTTATGGCTCTTCATCTACCTCAAGCTCCCTTCAATCCAATATTGCTCCATCTCCTTGCCTGGTACCTTCTTCTCTTGTTCCTCCTACAAATGCCCATCCAATGATCACCAGAGCCAAGGCTGGCATATCAAAACCGAAATGCTGGTTGTCCTCTTCTTCTCTACCTGTTGAACCCCCTAATCTTAAAATGGCGTTTAAACATGCTAAATGAAGAGCGACTATGGAGAGTGAGTTCAATGCTTTGGTTCAAAACAACACTTGGGTTTTGGGTTTTGGTACCTCCATCATTTGTTTATACTGTTATTAGTTGCAAATGAGTATATAAAGTTAAGCTTAAAGCCGATGGCTCAGTTGAAAGGTGTAAGGCCTAGCTTGTGGCTCGAGGATTTGACCAAACTCAGGGTAATGATTATTTCGAGACTTTTAGTCTTATCAAACCAGCCACCATTCGTATTGTTCTTACACTTGCAGTGCGTTTTAATTGGATCATTAAGCACCTTGATGTCCATAATGCCTTCTTAAATGGGGACCTTCATGACGATGTTTACATGGTTCAACCATCAGGTTTTGTGGATCCTCTAAAACCATCACATGTTTGTAAACTTCAGAAGGCACTATATGGATTGAAACAAAGCCCTCATAAATGGTTTATGAAGTTAAACACCTGTCTTTTGGATTGGAATTTCAAAGCTTCTTAGTCTGATACTTCCATGTTTGTGTTAAATAAGGATTCAGTTCTTGTTATTGTCTTGATATATGTTGATGACATCATAATTACCGACAATTCTCCAAGTTTTATTCAAAAGTTTTTTTCCTCTCTCAATAGTCTCTTTGCTGTAAAAGATCTTGGCGACTTGTCTTATTTTCTTGGGATTGAAGTTTACCAGAACTAAGGTTTCGTTACATATATGTCAGCAAAAGTATTTTTCTGATCTCCTTAAACGGGTTGATATGTTATCTTGCAAACACATTCCTACACCGATGGTTGTTGGTACTGTTGTGTCAGCTAACGATGGTGAGTTGTTAGAAGATCCAAAACAATATAGGAGCATAGTAGGGGCGTTACAATATTGTACTTTAACTCGACCTGATCTCAGTTTTGTGGTTAACAAAGCATGTCAATTCTTACAAGCTCCTACTGTGGTTCACTAGAATCTTGTAAAACGAATTCTTCGGTATCTCTGTAGCATCAGTCACCTTGGGTTATCTTTCACTTCTTCTGGCCCTTTTTCTCTCTCTTGTTACACATATGCGGATTGGGAAAATTGCCCCGATGACAGACGAAGTACAAGTGGGTATGTGTCTTCCTTGGTAACAATCTTGACTCATGGTCTTCGGCAAAATCGAAGGTCGTTTCTCGTTCGAGCGCTGAGTCAGAGTATCGAGGCCTTTCCAATGTTGCTGTAGAACTTGTTTGGATTCAATTTGTGCTGAAAGAACTTGGTTTTCCTCCCCTGTCTGCGCCACTGCTCCTTTGTGACAATATCAGTGCCACATACCTTGCGGCAAAACCATTTCTCTATAACCGTTCCAAACATATAGAGATTGATCAGCATTTTATACGGGTGAAGGTCGTGAATAAACAGCTGCTGGTTCGCTTTGTTCCATCTGAGGATTAGCTTGCTAATATTTTGACAAAGCCGCTCGCAACATCATGGTTTCAAAGTCTTCATACCAAACTCTTTGTTCTTGCTCGACCAGCTTCACTTGCAGGATGATAAATTACCCTTTTCTGTTTATATTTTGGTTGTCTTCTTAATTATGTGGTAATTGTAATTAGTTGTTTGTCCTCTTAGATTGCTACAGCTGTCCCTTTATTTGGTTATTTATTCAACACTGTAGCAAACATTTTTCAATAACAGAAAATATTCTCTCCATTTCTCTTCATTCTTTATATGCCAAGTCAACCGCCATTGCTCAACCAAGTGCACCAAATTGTTGCATTATATGTCATTCTGTTGTGTGAACTTTCCTCTTGCATGTAAACAAAATACCAACTCCAAATTGGTTAGTATGGGAAACAATTTTTTCCATAAAAATAAACATACTTCCTAGAATCAACAATCTAAGAGTAATGAAATCTTCTTTAAACATGACTAACAGATTTGAGAGAAACACCAACAGCAATTGTTGCTCATTATCATATCAATCTTAACATGTCTTCTGCAATAGGATGGATGTAAAGAATTATCAATCATCACAATGACTCTTCTTCTATGATGAATACGTATTTGAAAAGAAACATTTACAGTAGCATGATGAGAATTGTAATCTATAAAAGCATTAGTATGCAAATTAATGGGTAGATCAATAGCTTCAATTGATACGTATTGTTTCAAAGTATGTTCAAGTTTATTAGTTTTTCTTATTTTATTTTTTATTTTATTTATTTTTAATATTTGCTTTTTCTATGTAATTCACTTGTCAATTTCGTCTAATATAGCTTCAATTGTCAATTTGAGCGTCTCGACGCCATGCTCAATGTTGGTCTGATAGCCATAACGTCGAGATGGTGCCATCTTAGCGTCTCGATGCTGTCTTGTGGTGCAACGTGAACCGAGAATGTGCAACATGAATTTTGTTCGTGTAGTCCGATTTTGGTTCGGTTCGGGCCGGTTTAGAGCGGTTCATGGCGGTCGAGGGCATTTTTTTTTTGTTAAAGTTAATGTAATTTTTTAAATTATTTTTGTCCTAGGATGCCAAAAAGCTGGTCTACTTATCTATTTGATTTTATATGCATTATGCATACATGTTTAATTAATTTATATGCATAAAGTATGTCATATAATTTAAAATTCCACCATAGGTTAAGCATGATCATACATATAGTATGTTATAAATGTTATAAGATATGGATGCATGATTTAATTTTCATGAGTATTAATGTAATTGTTATGTTGATGGATGAAAGTTGCAATGCATGATTTAATTTTCGTGAATGATTAATATAAGGGTTATGTAATTAAGTGAAAACTGAATTGCATTGAGCATGACACTACCTTAATTAAATATTAGAGTTATATTTATGAATGTCATGGTGATGCATAGAAAATGACGTTAATATAATTAGAATATAATTGTTATATTCATCAAACACCGTTAGATGCATGTTATATGTTTAAATTCATTAATTTATAAAATTTATAAATTTGGTGAATAAAAATTAAGATTTGCATGTAAACATAAGATTAATAAATGAATTAATTTTAAATGGTTAAAAATTAATTAGACCTTATGTTAATTTATAATATGATTAGGAATTAGTCTTATACTTTATTTTAAATAGGTTTAAAATATGGTCGGATAAGGCTTAAACATAAGACCATGGTTATAAGGGAACTCTCCCGATAAAGTTCTGTCTAAGGTTGGGGGTATAAGCTGACTGTGAGGGAATGTAACCGTTGACCGGATATTAATGAAATAATATTGATATATTTTTCCATTCATTGTTATTAGTTATTTTATATTTGTCTTTGCCTAATAATAACCCTAATCCAATAAACTAGACATCCAAGGTTGTAATATGAGTCTTGAACTATAAGGGTCTATAGTATAGGGATAAGACTGGGTGCCTTATCCTGGTGACACTATGAATACGACCCACTTTGTATTTGATACAAACGCTGCGATCCAACGCGTTCGTGTAGGAGACATGCGAGTGGGGTATCCTATGCAATGAGTTTGCATAAGACCGGGCCGCGAAATAGTAACCACTGGTTATAACACCGTTAACTAGTTGGTTTTCTACTTCACTAAGACGACCTAGACAACTTAGTCTTAATACTGGAACTCATTGTTGAAAGGAAACGATGAACTCGCTTAAAGAATTCTCCTAAGAACTAGAATATGAGGGTTAACCTCAGCAAAGGCAATCACCTAGATTAGAAGACACGCGACATGCAAGGAGAAACATGCAATCTATCTAGGAATTATGGCAACATCCTATACCTACTACCATGCATCAGACACACAACAAAAACAAGCTATCTAACCACCTAAAGGGAGCATCCTAAGCCTAGCTTCTACCAAAACAGCCAAGGAAAACAATCATCATGCTTGAACAAGGAAAAACAACTAACAAGCAAACAAACAAAACAATATCAGGCAGGCAGATAACTCATACATCCAAAAGTATACCAACCAACAATAAATAATGATGTTTCCATACTTGGTGATGGAGAGGAGAACGAGGAACAACCTCTAACTCACACAAAACTGAACAACCTAGGCTATCTAGGTCAGTCTACAAGAACGTAATCGCTCTGATACCAACTGTAACGCCCCAGGTTTTCCAACCCTTAGCCTAGAGACGCTACTTCAACCCTTAAACCCTTATCTATGGAACTGAACCACTTAAACCGGATGTACCGAAAATTTAGGCAGCATAACGACGTAAAATGACCTGAACCAAATTTTTTTAAACACCTGATAGAGATTTTTAACACTTCCATATAAGCACCCAACCAAGCTCCCCCGATCTATGGTCAGATTTCACAAGTCTATCTCCTCTAACAAGACAAGCCATACTTTACCATAGCATGCAACAGAGTGAAAATCATGCAGCGGAAACTTAAAGACATTTATTAACAAAAGCAACTAGACCACTGGCTAAGCATTTCTTAAACAAAATAAACAATGCTAGTTTATAAACTTAACCATTTATCGCATCTAGTTTTACGATCAGAAACAACCACTCTCTGGCTAACTTATTACAACATCAAAGTAAGCTACTAAGGAACATAACAACGCCATAAGAACGTTTCCTCGCAGTTCTCCTCCTCGCCACCAAGGTCCGGATCATCCTCGATACCTGCAACATCTAAAATGTTGGGGGGAAAGGTGGGGAAGGGGGTATCGGTACAACCGTGGTACTGGTAAGCAGCTCACACTTACCAAACCACAAACAAACAACCAAAACAAACAACATGCTTAGCACACGCATCCAACAGGCTTTCATAACCACGAACAGGCAACATGCTTAAGCAACCATATACACCAAACATGCTTTTAAGCCATAAACTAACAATACGCTTAAAACTACAAACTCGTGCAAATGCAACACACTATGCAACACACGTACTAGACTCCACATGATTTCCGCGTCATGCTCCACAACTACATGATTTCCACGTCATGCTCCGCCACACATGAATTCCGCACCATGTGCTGTGCTACTTACATGATTTCCGCGTCATGCTCCGCTACACATGAATTCCTCGCCATGTGCTGCGCAATTTACGTGATTTCCGCGTCACGCTCCGCACCTACGCCACATGAATTCCGCGCCATGTGTTGCGCCACTCTTACGTGATTTCCGCGTCACGCTCCGCACTCACAACACACGTGATTTCCGCGTCACGCTCCGCTACACATGAATTCTGCACCATGTGCTGTGCCTCACACCTGACTCATGCTACACATCCCCCATGCAACATGCAAGCCAGACTCATCAATGACCATGCTCAAGGCAAGTACCTAACATGCTTATACTTCCTAAGCACATACATCTTAAACAACACAAAAGGTACATTTCATGATTCATACAAACACTCTAAAGATCACAACGCAGCAGTTCATATACACATTTGATACATAGCACATATACGAGTAAAGCAAGTAACAAGCGAACATGCTCCATGCAGTCAAACAAGTTTGGTAAGTAGAAACTACTTACCTATAGCGCTCCTAAGCAACTCCAACAAGCCTAAAGCAGCAAAGACAATCTCCTAAATACAAAGGCAGCTTACAGGGGTTAGAATTTACCTAAAGACAATAAGATATGCTTGGAAAGCCAAAACCCACTTACTAGGCCCATCTCTTTGCCAAACAGCCTTCAACATTTCCCAAACTGAAAACCCAAAAGCTTTAGTCCATGGGCAACCATGTCTAAGGCACAACGGGCCATGGGTAACGCTGAACGACCATATTTAAGGCTTTTTCAGCCGCTGGACAGCTAGTAAAAAGATTCACAAATGACATTCTAAAAACTCCTAAAGCCTGAGCAATGCACATAAGGCCTCGATAACTAATAGGAGCTATTTGGCATGCTTCTAAACAACAGACAGCAAGCTAACGACTCACTAATCCATGCTTTAAGAACCTATAAGGGTCGGGCAAAGCTATATGGAAGAAGAGGCTAAATGGGCATTGATGAACTATAAGAAATTAACCAAAACCACAGCGATAACCCATTTATAATCATTCTCTAGGACTTATAACGGCTGGGCAACACTTGAAGAGCCTACATAGCTAGCGGGCAACAACCTAAAACATGCTTCTAAGGCTAGAACAACTAGAGGGTAGCAACTACAACGCTATAGATAAAGGGACAGCAAGGGACTTACCCAAACGGACCCGTTTCCACGTTAGGCGGGTTATTCTAACCTCTATCAACGTGCTAGAATGGTCCCTGGGCAGTGGGTACTCAAGTTGAAGTGTATCGAACTCAATCGAACACTTAGGCGGCGCTGCAGATCAGAAAATCAACTCTAATATTAATTTTCCAGCACCTATAACAAATGGGTATTTTCACTTTATGCTCTAAACAAGGATGGGTAAGGGCTAAACTTACCGGAATTGCTTAGACACGCCGAAACACCCACGATTTGAGCAAAGACGGCGTTGCAGAATAGAAAATCGAACACTATTAAACTTTTCAGCACTTAAAGCTAATGGGTAATCAAATTTAAGCTTCAACCAAGAGTGGGTAAAGCATAATCTTACCAACAGAGCGACCTCAGGCCAAACGACACCAAAAACAACCAAGAACGCTGCTGGACAGAGGAGGAATCGGCTGAAGCGAGGTCGATGGGACTCCGAATCGCTAGGCACGCGAGATCTAACAACACCACACCATTAGGAACTTAGATCAAGCCTTAAACCACATGAAAAAAGGAAAGGAAAGAGGTTTACCCACGGTTCTAAGGCTGAAACGCGAAGAAGACGGCGCCTCGAGGTGCTGTCTGCGCAAGATCTAACCAACACGGACTCAATGTAGTTAGATCGACCTTAAACAACTAAGATCGAGGGAGAAAGAGATTACCCACAGATGTCTTTGGCTGAAAACGCAAAGACAGAGAGAGAGAGCCACCGATCTAACACCCACGACGAAGAACACGCGGAGAAGCAGAGAGACTGGGGCTGGCGGCGGCATGATCTGAGCGACGGCGGCAAGGGTAGTGGCGGCGACACTCGAGCTGCGACGGAGGGAGAGAGAGGCCGACGGGAGAGAGGGAGATCTGCCGAGAGAGAGAGAGAGACGCGCAGAGTGAGAGAGATATGCGCGACGAGTACGACGACGGCGGCGCTGCACGAACCGGCGACGACACGACTACACGACAGGCGGCGACAACTGCAGAGGGCGGCGGCGCGAGAACGGCTGAGGGGGGTGAGTTTTGCGGCAACTCCAAGATGAAGGAGAGAGATGAAGAGAGTTTGAGAGGCTAGGGTTTTTTTTTTCCTTCTCTTTTCTTTAATCCCTTTAATTAAAAAAAACCCAATAATAGGATTCTAAGAATAGGATCTTCCAACTCATTCAGCGTAAAAGTTCAAAACGCTTCTACTAACCCATTAACCAACGCTGACCAAGTCCAACAAGCTTTAAGGAAGGATTTTATTTTAATAACGCTTAGTTTCCAAACACTTTTGGTTTTAAGAAATTAAATCCCTAAGTTCAAGCCAAAATATAATTTATATTTCTTTCAACTCGAATTATGGAATTTAAATGCACCCAAAAGTGCACAGGGCGTCACTACCACTTGTAAGGGACTACCGGACAACCACATATCTCCACAATTGTATGATATTGTCCACTTTGGGCATAACCCTCATGGCTTTGCTTTTGGATCACCCCAAAAGGCCTCATACTAGTGGAGATAGTTGTCCTCCCTTATAAACCCAAGGTCATCCCCTTATCTAGCCGATGTGGGACTTTGGTCGCACCCCCAACAATCCTCCCCTCGAACAAAGTACCACCGAGCCTCCCCTCAAATAGTCATCTATCCGTCCAATTCTCTAGGCTTCACCGCTTTACCGAGAGTTCTTGCTCTTATCTAGGACGACTCCTCTTCTCCAAAGTATACCCGCCCACCCAGAGCTCTACCACGGACCTCCACCATGACTATTAAGGCTCACAACTTTTTTGTTCGGAACCTGAGGATTCCACCCAACACGGCTACTCCCGGGGCATGGCTCTGATACCAACTGTAACGCCCCAAGTTTTCCAACCCTTAGCCTAGAGACGCTACTTCAACCCTTAAACCCTTATCTATGGAACTGAACTACTTAAACCGGATGTACCGAAAATTTTGGCAGCATAACGGCGTAAAATGGCCTGAACAAAATTTTTTTAAACACCTGATAGAGATTTTTAACACTTCCATATAAGCACCCAACGATTCTCCCCTGATCTACGGTCAGATTTCACAAGTCTATCTCCTCTAACAAGACAAGCCATACTTTACCATAGCATGCAACAGAGTGAAAATCATGCAGCGGAAACTTAAAGACATTTATTAACAAAAGCAACTAGACCACTAGCTAAGCATTTCTTAAACAAAATAAACAATGCTAGTTTATAAACTTAACCATCTATCGCATCTAGTTTTACGATCAGAAACAACCACTCTCTGGCTAACTTATTACAACATCAAAGTAAGCTACTAAGGAACATAACAACGCCCTAAGAACGTTTCCTCGCAGTTCTCCTCCTCGCCACCAAGGTCCGGATCATCCTCGATACCTGCAACATCTAAAATGTTGGGGGGAAAGGTGGGGAAGGGGGTATCAGTACATCCGTGGTACTGGTAAACAACTCACACTTACCAAACCACAAACAAACAACTAAAACAAACAACATGCTTAGCACACGCATCCAACAGGCTTTCATAACCACGAACAGGCAACATGCTTAAGCAACCATATACACCCAACATGCTTTTAAGCCATAAACTAACAATACGCTTAAAACTACAAACTCGTGCAAATGCAACACACTATGCAACACACGCACTAGACTCCACATGATTTCCGCGTCATGATCCGCAACTACATGATTTCCGCGTCATGCTCCGCCACACATGAATTCCGCACCATGTGCTGTGCTACTTACATGATTTCCGCGTCATGCTCCGCTACACATGAATTCCGCACCATGTGCTGTGCCTCACACCCGACTCATGCTACACATCCCCCATGCAACATGCAAGCCAGACTCATCAATGACCATGCTCAAGGCAAGTACCTAACATGTTTATACTCCCGAAGCACATACATCTTAAACAACACAAAAGGTACATTTCATGATTCATACAAACACTCTAAAGATCACAACGCAGCAGTTCATATACACATTTGATACATAGCACATATACGAGTAAAGCAAGTAACAAGCGAACATGCTCCATGCAGTCAAACAAGTTTGGTAAGTAGAAACTACTTACCTATAGCGCTCCTAAGCAACTCCAACAAGCCTAAAGCAGCAAAGACAATCTCCTAAATACAAAGGCAGCTTACAGGGGTTAGAATTTACCTAAAGACCATAAGATATGCTTGGAAAGCCAAAACCCACTTACTAGGCCCATCTCTTTGCCAAACAGCCTTCGACATTTCCCAAACTGAAAACCCAAAAGCTTTAGTCCATGGGCAACCATGTCTAAGGCACAACGGGCCATGGGTAACACTGAACGACCATATTTAAGGCTTTTCAGCCGCTGGACAGCTAGTAAAAAGATTCACAAATGACATTCTAAAAACTCCTAAAGCCTGAGCAATGCACATAAGGCCTCGATAACTAATAGGAGCTATTTGGCATGCTTCTAAACAACAGACAGCAAGCTAACGACTCACTAATCCATGCTTTAAGAACCTATAAGGGTCGGGCAAAGCTATATGGAAGAAGAGGCTAAATGGGCATTGATGAACTATAAGAACTTAACCAAAACCACAGCGATAACCCATTTATAATCATGCTCTAGGACTTATAACGGCTGGGCAACACTTTAAGAGCCTACATAGCTAGTGGGCAACAACCTAAAACATGCTTCTAAGGCTAGAACAACTAGAGGGTAGCAACTACAACGCTATAGATAAAGGGACAGCAAGGGACTTACCCAAACGGACCCGTTTCCACGTTAGGCGGGTTATTCTAACCTCTATCAACGTGCTAGAATGGTCCCTGGGCAGTGGGTACTCAAGTTGAAGTGTATCGAACTCAATCGAACACTTAGGCGGCGCTGCAGATCAGAAAATCAACTCTAATATTAATTTTCCAGCACCTATAACAAATGGGTATTTTTACTTTATGCTCTAAACAAGGATGGGTAAGGGCTAAACTTACCGGAATTGCTTAGACACGCCGAAACACCCACGATATGAGCAAAGACGGCGCTGCAAAACAGAAAATCGAACACCATTAAACTTTTCAGCACTTAAAGCTAATGGGTAATCAAATTTAAGCTTCAACCAAGAGTGGGTAAAGCATAATCTTACCAACAGAGCGACCTCAGGCCAAACGACACCAAAAACAACCAAGAACGCTGTTATGCTGACGGTCAAAATGATGACGTGGCATATTCAACGATCAAATTTGCTGACGTGGCGGATGATGTGGCACCTCAACGGTAAAAATTGCTCACGTGGACGATGACATGGCGAAACGTGGTCCAATTAGATTGCGACATTTGGCAGTTGGATTTTTAAAATAATATATTGGTCAAGCGGTAAAAAAATTAAATTATAATATTATTTTATTATTAATTTTTATATTTTTTATTGCAGCCAATCAGAGACTGACACGTGGCAGTTGATGACATGCCAAAATGTCATCATTTTCCTATTAATTTAAGCTAGTTTTGTGCTTGAATTGTGTGCTTTAATGCTATTTTCTGTTTAAATTTCAGAAAACCGAGTCAAGGAAGCAAAACCGGAATTTTAAGAGATTTTAGATGATTTTGGAGACTTTTTGAGCAATTTGGAGAATTCCATTGAAGATCCGAGTCCAAAAAGCCAAGAAGAATGAATTAGAAGCCCAAATTCATGAATTTCAAGTCTTAAAGTATCAAGTTGGGTCAAGGAAAAAGTCCAAAATCCATTACAAGAAGTATTTGGGCCAAAAGAAAGTCGGAGGCCCAAAAATGGAGTCAAAATCGGGCCTTTATTGAAGATTCAGGGCCTAGCGTCTCGACGCTAAGCCGAGAGCGTCTCGACGCTTGGCAGCCGTGTGGAAAAATCTGGAATCGCGGTAGCGTCGCGACGCTGTCCAAGTAGCGTCTCGACGCTGCGACGTCTTGGAGCCCAAGAAAAGATGACGTCAGAGCGTCTCGACGCTGTCCTTGTAGCGTCTCGACGCTGAGCCTGCTGGGAGCCTATAAAAGGAGCCTTTTGCATCCATATTTTGTGTGCCAATTTGTGGGTTTTCACCCCATTCTAGTGTCTACACTAAAATTTGGGATTTTTGGGAGAGTTTTGGAGCTTTGTTGAAGATCTTTGAAGCTCGGGATCGAAGGAGGTCGGCGCGGGATCGAGGAGATCGACACTTTTATGAGCATTTCTCTTCCCTTTTCCTTTATGTTTTAGTTTCTAGAATTGTTGTGATTAGGAATTATTGAATTTTAGTGATTATGAGTAGTAAATTCCTAAATTCTATGAGATTGATTTAGATGTTGAACCTCTGCTGAATTAATGAATTGATGTGGTTTAATTGTCATTATTGTTCATTTGTACATTTTGTCCGTAATGCTTTTAATCAACTGATCACTGATTAAATGAATCGTTACTATGTGGAAACTCGACGGAGAGAAGCTTAGACTAGAACTGAATGCATGACTAACAGTTATTTACCCGGGTGACACGGGATAAAATAAATAACGTTAGAGGTTGTACTGAAGGGTCGTAATGCCTTACTAAGTAAATAAAGATGAGACTGAAAGGAGATTCTTTATTGAAAGGTATGAGATAGGAGGAGACCGACAGGAGAATCCTTGAAATTAGGCTTCTAGACTTATGAATTGAATGATTAGTTAATCCATATTAGTTAATTGATTATGCATTAAAGGTCCAATTGATGAAATCAACAACTCTAGAATTATCCCATCAAATTGCGTCACCATTTATCTTTTGCTTTCTAGATTAGCTTTTCATTATTCTTTTTGGCATTAGATTTTGTTCTCTAAATAAAGCTAAGCAAGATTATTCGTGGTAATTAATTGAATAAATCCAATCCCTGTGGAGACGATACTCTATACTCAAAATCACTATATTACTTGTCACGACCCGTACGCTTGCGGAATTTAAAATCGTGCAACAAGTTTTTGGCGCCGTTGCCGGGGATTGGCTAATTTCATTCAATTAATATTGTGAAGAAATTGCTTGCTTTAGATTAGAGATTTTATTTTGCTTTCTTTGTTTTATTTTTATCCTGGTCCATTGTTCTTGTTGTGCATTTAATTGGTGTTTGCATCTGACTGAAAGCCTTATTATTATTAATTTAATTATTTTAAATGGCTTTTAATAGTTTTGGGTGGCCCTTTAGGGAATCTGAGCCCGAAGAACCAACACCATCATCCAATTTTTTCTATTTAAATTATTCCCCTTTAGAAGAAAAATCTCCCCTAGAAAATTTGCTTCAAGATTTTATTGAGGATACTAGAGCCACTCATTTAGCTCTAGAAAAGTCTCTACGGAGATTGCATCCCCAAGAGGATGAGAGTGAAGTGCAATCCGCTTCCATAGAAGAAAAATCTTTTTTAGAAAGCTTGCTTGAAAATTTTATCCAAGAGTCTAGAACCATGAATTTAGAATTAGAAAAATCTATGGAGAGACTCAATACCCAAAAGGAAGATAGGGAAGTAGGATCCACTTCCATAGAGTGTCTAGTGAGTTATGTGGCCACTGATTCATTAGCACCCATTCAAGAGCCTAATCCTTTCGATTTTGCTGAGTTTGAGCATATAGGGGTGAGTTGTTTAGGCAGTGAGGAAGAATTGGATAGTTCTAGCACCCATCAAGAACAAGTTTGTGAGGAAGAAAAAGAAAATGAGCCTATAGTGTTTGAGGAGTTTCTAGAGGTAGAGTTTAAGGTTGAAAGGCCTTTGTCTGTTCTATCCTCTCCACTCTCTCTTGATAATGAGTGTTCTTTTTCTTGTTCTCACGAGTCAGTGTCAGAGTCAGAGTCAGAGTCCATTTATTTTGATCTTTCTCCTTTTATGCTTTTATTATTAAAAAATCCCAAAAATATTTCTACTTCAGGGTCCCATGAAAAGCTAGTAAGCTTACTAGCAATAGTCTGCTTCATTGATTCAAGGAAGAAGGGCCCGAAGAAATACGAGAATTTTTATGTGCCTTGAAAGACCGCACAAATTCGTCTAGCTAAGAGACGTTAAACAAGCGCTTCTTGGGAGGCAACCCAAGTTTATTTTTCCGTTAATTTCCTTTTTCTTTGTTTTTCAGTTTTTTTTGTAGTTAGAGCATGTTGATATTTCGTTCCGGTTGATCAATTTTTGAAGGAGCTCGAGACCGTTCTCCCTTTATTTTTTTATTTGTCCTTAAGCATGCTTAATTAGTCTGAATAATTAATACATTGAGGACAATGTATGATTTAAGTTTGGGGGGGAGGCTTTGCTGTTCTGATCTGAGCTTATTGAAAAATTTTTCATGATGATTATATTGCATATGTTTTGATGAGGACGGTCTATGATATGATCTAGATAATGAATTTTGTTCAATTTTTGTGAAATATCAAAACATGTTCAAGATTCATGTAAATTTAAATTTTTTCTTTGATTTCCTTGCACATGTTGAGCACTTAGCCTACTTATATGGTTTTGAATGCTTAGAACTGGATTATATTATCTAGATGTTTGTTGTCACTCCGATAGGTTTAAGATCTAATTTGAAAGATGAACGACATGAGAGTCTGTAATGTTTTACTTGGGAGAAAAATCATGTTTATTAGCCTGCAAAGAAAAGAAAAGTGTGAAAAAAAAATATATATATCAAAAAAAAAAAAAAAAAAAGAATGCTCCACTTTCTTGAGAGCGTTAGTAACCAGGGGCATTCATGACACCCATCGTTTGCCTTTGCATGAAAGCGCTGGAAAGAAATGAGCATGCCTCGGCATCCTAAAAGATGAAACGCTCGTAGTTGGATGCTTTCATCACCAATGTTGGCAAGCCAGAACGAAGGCGCTACATCTAAAAGGATTCTAAAAAAAAAAAAAATAAATAAATAAAAAAAATGCAAGTTTCGGGGAGGCATACCCCGTTGTTTCAGGCACCTTAGTGGGATATTGCTTTCTTGATTGTTGGGAAGCTGGATAATTAGAGCTTAGGGCCAGTGTAGGGGGAAGATGAACTGAGGATTTTATAAACCTTTTCTAGGCTAGTAAAGACCTAATAAGGAGGCTCGCACACACACACGCAAGGGATGAAGAGTTTAAATTTAAATTTCGTGATGAAAGAATACGTTTTAATATTTCCTTTAATTGTTAGAGTTCATTATTTTAATCATTGAGCTTAGAGTCATGCGTTTGCAATAGTTGATTCATATATAAGGTTTTAGCTTTGCTCGGGACTAGCAAAGATTTAAGTTTGGGGGTGTGATGACATGCAAAAATGTCATCATTTTCCTATTAATTTAAGCTAGTTTTGTGCTTGAATTGTGTGCTTTAATGCTATTTTCTGTTTAAATTTCAGAAAACTGAGTCAAGGAAGCAAAACCGGAATTTCAAGAGATTTTAGATGATTTTGGAGACTTTTTGAGCAATTTGGAGAATTCCATTGAAGATCCGAGTCCAAAAAGCCAAGAAGAATGAATTAGAAGCCCAAATTCATGAATTTCAAGTCTTAAAGTATCAAGTTGGGTCAAGGAAAAAGTCCAAAATCCATTACAAGAAGTATTTGGGCCAAAAGAAAGTCGGAGGCCCAAAAATGGAGTCAAAATCGGGCCTTTATTGAAGATTCAGGGCCTAGCGTCTCGACGCTAAGCCGAGAGCGTCTCGACGCTTGGCAGCCGTGTGGAAAAATCTGGAATCGCGGTAGCGTCGCGACGCTGTCCATGTAGCGTCTCGACGCTGCGACGTCTTGGAGCCCAAGAAAAGATGACGTCAGAGCGTCTCGACGCTGTCCTTGTAGCGTCTCGACGCTGAGCCTGCTGGGAGCCTATAAAAGGAGCCTTTTGCATCCATATTTTGTGTGCCAATTTGTGGGTTTTCACCCCATTCTAGTGTCTACACTAAAATTTGGGATTTTTGGGAGAGTTTTGGAGCTTTGTTGAAGATCTTTGAAGCTCGGGATCGAAGGAGGTCGGCACGGGATCGAGGAGATCGACACTTTTATGAGCATTTCTCTTTCCTTTTCCTTTATGTTTTAGTTTCTAGAATTGTTGTGATTAGGAATTATTGAATTTTAGTGATTATGAGTAGTAAATTCCTAAATTCTATGAGATTGATTTAGATGTTGAACCTCTGCTGAATTAATGAATTGATGTGGTTTAATTGTCATTATTGTTCATTTGTGCATTTTGTCTGTAATGCTTTTAATCAACTGATCACTGATTAAATTAATCGTTACTATGTGGAAACTCGACGGAGAGAAGCTTAGACTAGAACTGAATGCATGACTAACGGTTATTTACCCGGGTGACACGGGATAAAATAAATAACGTTAGAGGTTGTACTGAAGGGTCGTAATGCCTTACTAAGTAAATAAAGATGAGACTGAAAGGAGATTCTTTTTTGAAAGGTATGAGATAGGAGGAGACCGACAGGAGAATCCTTGAAATTAGGCTTCTAGACTTATGAATTGAATGATTAGTTAATCCATATTAGTTAATTGATTATGCATTAAAGGTCCAATTGATGAAATCAACAACTCTAGAATTATCCCATCAAATTGCGTCACCATTTATCTTTTGCTTTCTAGATTAGCTTTTCATTATTCTTTTTGGCATTAGATTTTGTTCTCTAAATAAAGCTAAGCAAGATTATTCGTGGTAATTAATTGAATAAATCCAATCCCTGTGGAGACGATACTCTATACTCAAAATCACTATATTACTTGTCACGACCCGTACGCTTGCGGAATTTAAAATCGTGCAACAGCAGTCAATGACTAGTTTAGCCCTTTTTGGTCTATTTAAGGCCCGAAAAAAATTAAAAAAAACGGGGAAAAAATTCTGAAAAATTCTAGTCATCTTGAAGAACATTCCTACCATTTTTGAGAAATTTTTGAGCTTCAAATTTTTCATTTTTTCATTTTTTCATAGCCATTTGAGAGTTTTAGTTGTAAGAAATCCTTTCTTACAAGATTGTGAGCTTTGATTTTTGTATCCACTCTTTGAGAGAGTTTCTTCCTCTTGTTCTTCATCTTCTAAATCCATTGTAAGAGTTTCTCTTGATCTCGAAAAAGAGAGTTTGTAACGGTTTGATCTTGAACCGTGGAAAGGATCGGGTTTGTTCTTGCTTCCAGAAAAGGAATTTTGTAGCGGTTGAACTCTGACCGTGGAAAGAGTCAGTTTTTCTGGTGGAATACCCAATAGGAGCTTGGGGAGTGGAGTAGGCCGAGTTGTGCTGAACCACTATAAAATTCTCGGTGTCTATTTCTCTATTCCTATCTTATTTTAATTTTTGCAATTAATTTGTTGTTATATTTTATTTTCTAAAATTAATTGCAATAATTCATTCATGTTGTTAATTGTGCCTATTTGATAAATTAGGTTGATAAAATTCTATTTTTCATATTCCTTATCAAGTTTCATATTTAAATTAAATAGGATACTTGAATTTGTTAGTTTTTGTAACACCCGTAAGTTAAGAATTTTTTTTTTTAATTTCTTAAGTTTGGAAATTGAGTTAGGAGGGAAAGTTGAAATTTGAAAATTTGGGGAAAATTTCATAATTTGGGTTGGGATGACGTTTTCATAAATATTGAGATTGTTGAGCCCAAGCCCAAGCCCAAGATCCCTTCTTTTAGTTGTGCACGCAGCCCTAAGGTTTAGCCATCTAGCTTTCATCTTCTCCTTCTCTTCTCCTTTAACCCCACGACCGCAGCCCCATTCCCTTCTTCTTCTTCTTCGATTTTGAGCAGTCACCGGCGGCAGGAGCTCCGTCACGCGTCCCAGTCCGGCAGCGACTTCTTCTCCAGCAGGTGTGGCGGCCGTCGACGAGCTGCAGCAGCTTCACGGCGCGCGGCGGTTCGACGTTAGTAGCAGTGCGACAGCGCAACTCCTCTCCCAGCGAGCGGTCCTAGTCATGACACGAAGACTTCAGGTGTGGGTCTCCTCCGGCGGTGTAGCGGCGGCACGACAGTGAGGCGGCAACAGTAGTTTCCGGCGACTGCCCTCGGTTCCGTCGGCAACAGCAGTATTCGGCGGCGGTGCTGTGATTTTTCCGGCGGCTGGGCTGTGTAGGAGCGGCGGTAAGCTTGATTTTTGGGTGATTTTGGAGTGGTTAAGTGCTCTTAGGGTGAAGTTTGACTAATTTATCTTGTTGTGTTGAATACCCATTGATTTGTGGCTTTGGTTATAGAATCTTAAGCGAGTTCAAGACGATTTTCGACGGAGTTTGTGTGGGTATATTCCTTTGGCGTTTTCGGCGAATTTAGCTTTGGGTAAGTGAGATTTAAGATTATTCGGACCAATTTCACTCACTAATCAAATACCCATTAATTCTAGTTTTCAATTTGAAGGTACCCATAGCGTTTGGAGGTTTAATCATCGAGTTTGAGCGATAATAGAATCCGACCAGCAAGCTTAAATTCTGTTAAGGTTGAGTTTGACCCTTTGTTGAGTTGATTAGGCAGCATAAAATACAGACCAGTTAAGCCAAGGTAAGTGAACTTACTATTGGACCCTTTTTAATTGGGTGCGCATGCTTGATTTTCTAAAATATTCGTGTTTATGAGTTGTTCTTGAAATTTATTAACATTTATTATAAGCATGAAAGTTTAGCATATTTTAATTATGCATGAGTTTAAGAAAAGTCATTGAAAGCATGAAAATTATTATTATTGTTCGTATTTGTTAATGTTTAAAATAGTTGAGTTGGTAGTCTCTTGAAATTCCATTAAAGGAATTAGTTTAAATTATTTATAAGTGTAATTCAACGTACATGAAATTGATGTACGTTCAGAGATGCCTACGCAGGGCTTAGGGACATGAAATTGATGTACCTAAGTCGAGGGTTGTGAAATTGACGCCCTCGAGGTTTCGTGGAATTGACGGCCTCTGTAGGAGACATATGAAATTGATGTGTCTAGAATATATATGAAAGTGATGCATATTCTCTCTCATTAGAAATACACATGAAATTGATGTGTCTAAGATATGCATGAAATTGATGTATATCCTAAGCTTAAAAATAAAGTTTAGAGCCACCAAAATTATAATTGTTATTTTATTTTATTTTATTTTTATGTTTTTAAAACGTGACCCAATCTCAATAGTAGGGTCACTTACTGAGTATTTAAAATACTCATTCTTTTCAAAAATATTTTTTTCAGGTAAAGGCAAGGGCAGACGAAAGGCGATTGATGAGAGACCGTTAGATGGCCATGAGAGGACTTAGTTCATATTTTAATTTCTTCCGCGTTAAGAACACTGTTTACTTTACTTGAATTGTAAGTTGGTTTTAAGAAAATTTCTAAAGGCCTTGTACATTTATGTTTTAGAGTTTATTTGGACTTATTCAAAAACTTTGAAACTAGGGATCCCGACTAAAGTTTTGTTTTCAAGTTTCTGTTTAAATTAGTGTTTATGTTTCAAATTATTTTTATTTAAAAAGGCCCCCAAGTCATGCATTGTTGTAACGGTCCCTTTAAGGCTTATTAAAAAGTCGGGTCGTTACAGTTTTAATTTTCTTGCTTAAATTGAGTTGAAATTATTTGCATGAAAATTGTATGAAATTCTTGTTTAAATCTCTTGCATGAAAAAATTTGTAAATTTGTTTAATTGGGCCCACTTTAGCAAAAAGTTTTATTAAATTCAAAGAAACCCTATTCACCCTCCCTCTAGGGTTGCCATACCGACCCAACACGAATTTATTCCTATTTGTGAGTAGATCTTGAGACCTAGGGTCGTTATCTTAGCTAATTTGATATTGTAACTTTATTAATTGGAGAATATAACGAATTTCTTCATATTTCATCTATGCAATTCATGCTTAATGCTTTTAATCCCTTGATCACGGATTGATTGTTATGTTGGTCTAGATTGATACTCGATAGAGAGAAGTTAGATTAGATCCTAATTGCATGGCTAATGATTGCTTGGAACACGAAAGTGAAAGAGAATTGTTAGAAATTGATGATGAAGTTGCTTAATGTCGTATTATAATTAACTAAGCAAATGGACACATAAATTAGTTATGTTAGTATGAGATGTGGAGGAACTTGAAAGAGAAGTCCACTTAAAATTACTTCTAGATTTATGAAATTGAGGATTAATAGTTACATACATCAATTTACTTAAGCTACATATCCAAAAGGCTAATTAACACCCTAGGTTGAGTCCCCTTCATAGGAAAATTCCCTTTTACTTGCATGTTTCTTTTGTTAGTCTTTTTAATTTTTGCTTAATCATTCGAGTCAGAATTCTAAATAAAATTAAGCATGATAGTTCTTGGTAATTAATGGATTCAATTCAAATTCCTTGAGGATTCGATACTTGGTATTACCTACCGTTTTATATTACTTGCGGCCTGTGCACTTTGCGGTCATCACCCCCACTCGGTCTTGTCCTCAAGAAGGTAGGCTTATTGAGTCGGCGTGTAGGCCACTCTCACCAATACTAATCAAAGCACAATCCCTCGTGAGAAGGAGTTCATGACACACTCAGGATTAAGACTCAGTTACCTAGGTCATCCTATTGAAACAGTAACCTAACTAGTTCACGGTGTTACATCTAGTGGTTTACTATTTCGTGGTTCCGTCTTATGCAAACTCATTGCATAGGATACCCCCGCTCACATGCCTCCTACATGGACGTCTTGGATCAATACGTCTGTATCGAATACAAAGCGGGCCATATCACATAGTGTTACCAGGATAAGGTACTATAGACCTTTTAGGTTGTTACTTGAGCACTGATCCCCGTATGTCCCCACATACTAGTTCCAGTTACATATAAACAACCTTGGATCTTAGTTTATGGATTTTGGGTTATATTGTGCAATTTTAGACTTAAAATGACAATAACACATTATTGCATAAACCTCAATAACACTTTATTGATACAAGTGTATAATTCGTTAGGATTCACTATGTACGAGTTTTAGGACATAAACCTAAGAGAGGCAAATGTTGCCCCTTCCAAGGGATTCCACCGAGAATCGACCTCAGGGACCAAGTCCGTACCTTCATTTTCTTGAACTAAGAGTTTCAAGAAGAAGAAGAAGAGTTAGAAGGGAAAAATGACGTTTTTGCTACTGCTGCCCGCAAGGGGAAATCCAAAGTTGCAGACAAAGGAAAATATTTCCACTGCAACGTGGATGGGCATTGGAAGAGAAATTGCCCCAAATACCTGGCTGAGAAGAAGAAAGCCAAAAAAGGTAAATATGATTTACTTGTAATTAAAACTTGTTTATTGTAGAACGATGATTCTTCCTGGATACTGGATTCAGGGGCCATTAACCATGTTTGTTCTTCTTTTCAGGGAATTAGTTCCTAGAGACAGCTTGAAGCCTGTGAGATGACTCTCAAGTTCGGAATGGGAGAGGTTGTCTCAGTTGTTGCAGTGGGAGATTTAAAGTTGTTTTTCAATAGGGATAGATATTTATTGTTACATAATTGATAACGCTCATTTATGTGCGTTATTTAGCCTTAAAAACTTAGGTTATTGTTTCGAAAGCAAAAACTTTGTGCTTAAAATCTTATCTTTTTGAGTAAATTTAGCAAGATCATAGAATCATGTTGGAAATCTTAGAAGTATAGAATTGATGCTTAGAATGTACAAAAGGAGATAGCATTTGCAAGAATTTATCTAAAATTAATGTTTTTGTGCAGAGAGTTTTGCAAGGGAAAGACGCCCACAAATGGAGATTAAAAGTAGCGGAGCAAAAGAGTAGAAGTTGAAGATTTGTGCCCACGTCTGGTCTTGAAGATGTTGGGTTTTATGCCCTAAAACTCGTAGATAGTGAATGTAACCGTTGACCCGATATTAATGAAATAATATTGATATATTTTTCCATTAATTGTTATTAATTATTTTATATTTGTCTTTGCCTAATAATAACCCTAATCCAATAAACTAGACATCCAAGGCTGTAATATGAGTCTTGAACTATATGTAGCGACATATGGGATCATTGTTCAAGAAACAGCCTAAAGGGTCTATAGTATAGGGATAAGACTGGGTGCCTTATCCTGGTAACACTATGGATACGACCCACTTTGTATTTGATACAACGCTGTGATCCAACGCGTTCGTGTAGGAGACATGCGAGTGGGGGTATCCTATGCAATGAGTTTGCATAAGACCGGACCGCAAAATAGTAACCACTGGTTATAACACCGTTAACTAGTTGGTTTTCTATTTCACTAGGACGACCTAGACAACTTAGTCTTAATCCTGAGTTGATTATGAACTCCTTCTCATGAGAGATTTTCCTTTGATTTGTATGGGTGAGAGTGGCCAATACGCCGACTTAATAAGCCTACCACTTTGGGGACAAGACCGAATGGGGAGCTGGGAACCTAATCGTACAAGATGGAATTCACTCCTTCCCGACTTTAGGGAAGCAGATGAGTGTTCCCTTAAGTGGTTACTCCGAGTCTTGAACAAAGGGCCCTACCCTCTCAATGGCACGAGAGGGTTTTCTGCTTGATGGTTGGACCACAAACAGGTTGTTCATTAGAGGAGAATTGGTACTTAAGGAAATAGAGGTAACCCAGGGGTAAAACGGTAATTTGACCCAGCTGGTGTTACGGACACTCGTGAAGGACTAACTAGTCGATATTGGTCTAGATCCGTGGACACAGAAAATATGTCTGCAGTGAGAAGAGTGCAACTGTGAGTCTATAGTGGAATGTACACACAGTTAACGAATATTGATTAATGTGGTTAATGAGTTTGACCAATTAATCTCACATCGTTGGAGCTTCTGATCTGCAGGTCCATTAGGTCCCATTGGTAGCTCGTAAAATAATTTGAGGCAACTAAGTAATAAAAGTAAATTGAAAATGTTCAATTTATTAAGGGAAACAAATATAATATATATTGATATATTATTATGAGAGAAATTAATATTTGAAAAGTTCAAATATAAATGGAAGTTTGAAAGAGTTCAAATAATGAATTAATTAATTTAAGGCCTAAAATATGTTTGGGCAAATTAATTAATTCTAGGCCGGGAATTAAATATGTGATATTTAATTGGTGGTTAATTAATTAAAGAATTCATTAACCGGAAATTAATCAATTATGGAAATAATTAATCACTTAAGGAAGTGATTAATCATCTATGGAAATGATCTAATCACTTATGGAGGTAATTAGTCATTTGTGGAAAAGATTAATCAATTATGGAATTGATTGATCATGATTGATTAATTATGGAATAAGATTGAATCAATTTTGGAAAAGATTGATTTAATTGAATATTTTATTCATGGCCTCTCTTCTATAAATAGAACACTAGACCTAATTGGTCATGACACTTGTCACTCTTGAAAGACAAGACCTAGAATTCTCTCTAGCCTCCCTCTTAGAGAAAGACTCCCACAAGTCTTTTGCTTCCTAGACTTAGAGACATACCGGTGTAACCTCTGTGGTTATTGTGTCAATCTAGAAGGAATTTCCAGCGAAGAAAAACAAAGGCGGCTGCTGCGTTTTCGTTCGTGGAGCGTCGTTGGCGAAGAACGGTCAAGTCTTCAACGAAGGTATGTGACGGTTCTTTCCCTTTTCTTTAGAAAAGCATGAAAATAAATTTAGATTTATTTTTAAGCATGTTTAAACCAATTTTACAACAGCTTTAAAGTTTGTTTGAGTTTTCGTAACGATATTTTAATGTTAATTAATATACGGCGTAAGGTCCAATCGATGCGCTTCCGCTGCGTGGGGACTTTTATTCCCTTCAGAAGATGTGTTTGAAATGCGCTCGCAAACCAATAAGGAAAGTAGCCCCAACTGAAGACAAAAGTGTCAAGGTAGTGCACAGAGACTTTGTGGCCGCAACTGGGCTTGTCGACAGAATCCTGAGAATCGCGGGATCTTCACAGAATCAAAAAAATTCCCAAATCTCTCACATTGATCTCGACAGCCAACCCTACCTTCCAAGGTCTATAAAAGGCGACCAAGATGCAAGAAGTAAAGGGAGCTCGAAAATTCGTCCTTAGGATAGTTTTTCAGTTTTTCTCTCTTCTCATCTTGTAACCACTTCGAGTTCTAGATCTTTCAGCCTCTGTCGGCCCTTCCATTCAAAAGAAGAAGACGAGAAAGACTTGTCTCCCCTTGAAAGAGGTTAAGAGCAAGCTAGATAGAGAGGGGAAGATCCTTAGTCGAGTCTTGCACTTTATTTTCTGTTAGTCTTTACTTTCAGCTGCTGTATCTTTTTTGTTTTCCTTTAATTTTTAGTTGTAAGTTTATTATTCTTGTACTAATTCCATTTAATTAATATGAATCCAATTTATTCTTCTACTTTGTGCACTCTTTACTTTTTGTCTTGCATTTTACTTTCATCAATGAGCTAAGCTTCTTCTCGGGTATTCAAATATGTGGATACCTTGAGTAGAAAAAAGCCCCACCTATGCAAAAGCAACCTTACTTCCTCTTAACATTGTTTGTTTTTGTTGAAGTTTAAGTTTCATTTAGCATAGTTTGTGTTTAGTCGATGGCCAAAAGGTCGGAGTTGAATGCGCGGGTTCACAAAAACAATAGTGGAAAAGATCCTAGAAATAGGACTTTTTTTTCTTGTATCCTAGAAAGAGGACTGGAACCACTAGAGTTTTAAGAGCCGTGAGCATTACTTATCTAAGTTTCAACTAGCCCAAGAAATAGACGTCTAGTTGGCTTAGTCTTCTAAAGGCACCTATAGCGGAGCTGAATAGAAGTAAATCTTAACTCACAATCTAGTTGTCAGGGCAGTTGTGGGTGCAACTCGAGGATTCTATCTGCACCATTTCTATGTGAGCAATATAGATAGTGTTCTTCAACCGTTTGCAATGCCTGAGTAAGTTGCTAGTGCAAAGGTGGGTGCAATCCAAAGCTTTTGGTTGATGCTATTCGAATTTACTCACTTATCTCATATATATTTACCGTTTTCATTTACTTGCTTATTTCTATTTCTGTCTTAAATTAAACCCCCATTCAAACTATTTCTTTGGTTACCATCTTCAGGTTCAAATTTAAAGGAGGTTCTTGTTTTGCAGAATCTTGTGTTTTTCGACTAGTCACCATCTCCCTTGGGGTATGATATCCGGAGTACTCTCCACTTTATTACTTGAGAGTGTATACTTGCACTCGAGCAGGTGTTGTGCTTGCAGCACACATGTCAATAATGTATATATTGTTCCTAAAATAATGACGAACTTAATATCTATCTCTTGTTTACTTGAACAATTGTATTCCATTTCTTTGTCAACCAATAAAATTTTCATTTCCAGAAATGGTGTTAATATTTCTTTTGCTAAACTCGAAAACAACTTGTATGTGTTAAGACCAATCAAATCAAAAGCTATTTTAAAACTGAGATGTTTAAAACAATGAATACTCAATAAAAAGGCAAAAAATGTTAAAGCATACCTATCTTTGGCACTTAAGGCTAGGTCACATTAATCTAAATAGGATTGGGAGATTGATTAAGAGCGGACTTCTAAGGGAGTAAGAAGATGACTCTTTACCTCCCTGTGAATCTTGTCTTGAGGGAAAAATGACTAAAAGGTCTTTTACTGGAAGAGGCTATAGAGCCAAAGAGCCCTTAGAACTTATACATTCGGATCTTTGTGGTCCAATGAATGTTAAAGTAAGAGGAGGGTATGAATATTTCATCTCTTTTACTGATGACTATTCAATGTATGATTATCTTTACCTAATGCAACATAAGTCTGAAGCTCTTGAAAAGTTCAAGGTGTGCAAGACTAAAGTTGAAAATCTATTAGGAAAGACAATAAAAACACTTTGATCTGATCAAGGTGGAGAGTACATGGATCTGAGATTCCAGGACTATATGATAGAACTGTTGGGTTTTATGCCCTAAAACTTGTAGATAGTGAATGTAACGGTTGATCAAATATTAATGAAATAATATTGATGTATTTTTCCATTAAGTGTTGTTAGTTATATTATGTTTGTCTTTGCCTAAAATAACCCTAATCCAATAAACTAGACATCCTAGGTCGTAGTATGAGTCTTGAACTGTATGTAGAGACATATGAGGATCACTGTTCGAGAAACAACCTAAAGGGTCTATAGTATAGGGATAAGACTAGGTGACTTATCCTGGTGACACTATGGATACGACCCACTTTGTATTTGATACAAACGCCATGACTCAACGTGTTCGTGTAGGAGACATGCGAGTGGGGGTATCCTATGCAATGAGTTTGCATAAGACCGGACAACAAAATAGTAACCACTGGTTATAACACCGTTAACTAGTTAGGTTTCTATTTCACTAGGACGACCTAGAAACCTTAGTCTTAATCCTGAGTTGATTATGGACTCTTGCTCATGAGGGATTGTCCTTTGATTTGTATGGATGAGAGTGGCCAATACGTCGACTCAATAAGCTTATCATTTTGGGGACAAGACTGAATGGAGAGCGGGGAACATAATCACACAAGATGGAATTCACTCCTTCCCGACTTTAGGGAAGTAGATGATTGTTCCCTTAAGTGGTGACTCCGAGTCTTGAACAAAGGGCCCTACCCTCTCAGTGGCACGAGAGGGTTTTCTGTTTGATGGTTGGAATAGTGGGGAACATTAAGTTATTTTTCTCAGTGGGAGCAAATAAATATTATTAGATAATGTGTATGTATTTCCTAAGATGAACATAAATTATATTTATGTATCTTTAATTCTAGAACAATGTTGCTCTTTACCTTTCTCTGCTTACGCAGTTTTATTTCAAGAAAGGGAGTTGACACTAGTTCAGCTGGACTGAAAAATAACCTATATGTTTTAAGGCTAATCGAAAGTAAAGCAGTCATGAGCACTGAGTTGTTTAGGCCTGCTAATATTCAAAGTAATAAAGAGGCAAAAGATTTCTCCTAAAGGAAAATACCTTTTTTTTGGCACTTAAGGTTAGACCATATTAATCTCAATTTGATTTGGAGATTAGTCAAGAGTGTACTTCTAAGAAAGTTAGAAGATGACCCTCTACTACCTTATAAGTCATGCCTATTGGGCAATATGACTAATAAATCTTTTATTGGAAAAGAATTATAGAGCTAAAGAGCCCTTGGAGCTTCTACATTTGGATCCTTGTGGTTCAATATGTTAAAGCACTGGGAGGGCGTGAATAATTCATCTCTTTTATAGATGATTATTCAAGGTATGAGTATCTCTACCTAATGCAACTTAAGTCTGAAGCTCTTGAGATATTTGAAGGAGCTTAGGACTAAAGTTGAAAACTTGTTAGATGAAATGATAAAAGCATTTCGATCTGATCAAAGTGTTGAGTATAGGGACTTGAGATTCCAGGACTACTTGATAGTACATCGGATCACATCCTAAATCTCATTTAGAAGAAATAGAATCTATTGGATATGGTTCGATCCATGTTGAGCTATGCTCAATTGCCTAGCTCGTTTTGGGGTCATGCAGTATTGACTGCAATACGCAACTCCAAAGGAAACAAGACATGGATACTTTTTCAATCCACAAGAGAATGAAGAATTTTTATCGACAAATGCTACATTCTCAGAATAAGACCACATGTGTAATCATTAGCCACAAAGTAAAGTCGGTTTAAGTAAGTTAACTAATGAAGCTACAGAAACATCCACAAGAGTTGTTGATGAGGCTGGCTGTTCAACAAGAGTTATTGATGGACCAGTGCATCTCGTCAGTCACATCTATCTCAATAGTTGAGAGTGTCTCGATGTAGTGAGAGGGCTGTTTTATAACGTGAACGTTACATGGGCTTGATTGAAGCCTAGGTCATCATACCTGATGATGACATAGAGGATTCATTGTCTTTTAGAAAAAAAGTGAATGATGTTGACAACGATCAGAGGATTAAAGACATGGACCTGGAAATGAAGTCTTTGCATTTCAATCCAACCTGGTGTCGGGTTTTATGCCCTAAAACTCGTAGATAGTAAATGAAACAAATTAATCGATCTCAATAAATCGTTATTTGAGTGATTTAGTAATTTGGTTATTGAATTATTGAGTTTGCATTAATAAACCCTAAATCCAATAAACTAAGATCCAAGGTTGTTTAAATGAAACTTGGACTAGTATGTAAGGACATACGGGGATCAGTGTCCAAGTAACAACCTAAATTGTCTACAGTATAGGGATAAGACTGGGTACCTTATCCTGGTGACACTATGTGATACGACCCACCTTGTATTCGATACAGATGCAATGATCCAAAGCATCCATGTAGGAGACATGCGGGTGGGGGTATCCTATGCAATGAGTTTGCATAAGACCGGACCCCGAAATAGTAACCACTAGATGTAACGTCGTTGACTAGTTTAGGTTTCTATTTCAATAGGATGACCTAGGTAGCTCAATCTCAATCCTAAATCTGTTATGAACTCCTTTTCAGAAGGGATTGTCTTTAGATTTGCATGGGTGAGAGTGGCCAGTTCGTCGACTCAATAGTCCTACCATTTTAGGGGCAAGACCAAATGGTGGCTAGGAACATAACAGTACAAGATGAAATTCACTTCTTCCCTTATTGGGGTAAGTAGATGTGTGTTCCCTTAAGGGCTGATTTCGGGGCTTGAACAAAAGCACGTTGTCCTCTCCTGGCCCGAGAGGAATTTCTGTTTACTGGTTGGACCCGAAACAGGTTGTTCATTAGAGAGATCGGTGGTACTTAAGGATCCAGAGGTAACCCAGGGGTAAAATGGTAATTTGACCCTGTTGGTGTTACAAACACATGTGAAGGATTGACTTACTGCATTGGTCGATATTCGTGGACACAGAAATATTCTACAGTGAGAAGAGTGCAACTGTGGGTCTTTAGTGGAGTGACCCACAGTTAACGAATGTTGATTAACTTGGTTAATGAGTTTAGCTAGTTAATCTCGTATCGTTAGAGCTTCTGATCTGTAGGTCCATTAGGTTCACCTGCTAGCTCATAACAGGTTCTGAGATAATTTAGTCTTGACATTAAAGGGAATTTAAGTTAATTGTATTTTGATACAATTAATATAAAGTATGGAGTTATATTATAGTATAAGTTTAATTAGTGAATTAAAATTTATAATTAATTTTGGATATGATTCAAAATCAATTAATGAGAGCATTATGAATTTAATTAAATATGTGATATTTGATTAATTCATGAATTAATTAATTGAGGAATTAATTAACTTAATTTGGTTAAATATGGTTTAATCAAATTAATACTATAGTTTATATTAATGTACATTTTGATGCACATTAAAACTATAGGTTAAATGAGAGAGATATAAAATTGAATATGATTCAATTGTAATATTAATTAAATATTTGATATTTAATTAATGTGGGATCAATTAATTTAAATTAATTGAGTGGCCTATTTAATTCAATTGAATATGATTTAATTGAATTAAAACTATATGTTATAATTGATTTAATTAAAATTGGTTTAATAAAATTAATTATAATTAATTATTATTATTATTTAATAATTATAATTAATTATTTAAATTATTAATTATTATTTGATAATAATTAAACGGTCAAGATCTAATTGGTTTAGATCAAAGGACATGATTGGTTAGGGAGTTAATGATAACTTCCTAACCTAATCCTACGTAGTGGCCTGATGGGGTTTCCCTAATTTTCTCCTCACTCTCTCATTCTAACGTGAACACACACAGAGATAACTTTGACTCTCTAGATTTCTCTCTAAAAAATCCAGCAATCTACTTGTTGTAAAATACCTTCCAAGACAATCTTTGGGTTCCCACAAACCGGTTCTCAGCAATCCAAGAGGATAACGGGTGCTCATTGATGGTGGTGTGTCCATTGGTAGAGATTTGTGGAGCATAGTGTTGATTTTGTCATCAAACTATGTAAGTTTTCTAGATCTAAATAGGTTTTAGATCTCTTTTAGAAAATGTTTCTTGTTTTGTCCAATGTATCAGTTTTCTTTTAATCGTAATTAAATCACAAATGGTGAAAAACCGCTTCCGCTAGGGGATTTAATTCCTTCACCTAGGATCTTGTAGATATGCTTGATGGGTAACACCTATAAGTTACAAGTGGATTTATAAGAGAAAACGAGACATTAAAGGTCTTAACCAGAAGGGTTCATGATAGAGAGCATAGCTAGCTATTTTTCTCTTATTAATTAAGCTAGTCTTTTACAATTATTTGCCCAAATTTATGCATTTTTATGTTTTATTTGTAGGAAGTATGTGTTTGAAGCTTAATTCAACAATTGGAGTCAAATGGAGTTCAATCCTTAAAAAAAAAAAACAAAAAATTCATAGCGTCGTGACGCTATCGACAAATTTTCCAAAAATTCGGTATCGCGACAGCGTCGCGACGCTGTCCATAGCGTCTCGACGGTGTCGCCAGATTTTCTATAAATTCCTCTTTTCAGCTACGGATTTGGGGAGCCCAATTGGTGAGATTTTAGCCCTAATTTCGACTAGAGACCTTTTGTGGGAGCTAAAGGCAAGGCCAAGGAGTGGGAATCAAGCGAGAAGACGTGGAGATCGTGACGGGGACGTGCGGTGTCGGCGGATTCGAGTTTTCCTTTCTCTTTCCCTTAACTCTTGTAGTTTTTATGGCTTTTCTTTCAATTTGTGTTTGTAGTTTAAAGACTATGAATTGCTAGTTGTTTGTCTTAGGGATTGATGTAGTTGTTTTAGTTTGTTGGATTGATTTGTGGTATGAATATGCATTTATTTTACCTATGCAATTATGGTTAAATGCTTTCAATTACTTGATCACTAGTTGAATGATTTGAGTGTTGAATCTTGCTCGGGAGAGGGGATTTGGCCTAAGACTTACTTTATTTAATTGCATGACTAAAGTAGAAATTCTAAGTTTGTGACGGGATTTGGAATAACTTTAGAAGTTGCTTGAAGAACTAAACTCAAAGCCTTGCATGTTAATGAACTTAGATAGGGATATCAAGTTGGTTGCATGCATGAGAATCAATTATGCTCGGGAGAGATAGTTGTGATAAAAGGTTCCTAGACTTGGTAGAATAATTGCATGCTAAATTGATCCCATTAATTAATCCTCAATTTTAATCAATGAAATCAATTCCCTAAGAATTTTTCCATTTGAGTCTCCACTTTTATTTTATGCTTTTTGTCTTTAGATTTATCTTTATCATTGAGTTTTGCTCCCTAAATAAAATTGAACAAAAGTATTCGTGATACTTAATTTGCTAGAAAACCAATCCAGAGGACGACACTCGTTTTACACGAAAACACTATATTATTACTTGACCCGTACACTTGCGGTAAGCAAATTGCACATCAGTTCATACAGCAAGATCAAAGGCAAAAGAGTTTGCAAGCTTAAGTAATCCATTCATGGATTGACCTAAGCATTTCGATCTTGGAATTTAAGATTTGATACAGTGATCAAAATTTTTGGCTTTAATCAAGACATTGATGAGTCTTTTGTGTCTACAAGATTGTCATCAATAGTTTAGTAGCTTTCTTAGTGTCATATATGATTGATATCCTAATCATTCAGAATGATATAGGTTATCTTACTGACATTGAAAAAGGCTAGCAACTCATTTCCAAAAGAAAATTTGGGAGAAGCTGAGCAAGCCTTGTCTCAAGTGTCTTATGTCTACAAAATGTTAGTTAGATATAAGATGTAGAAATCCACGAAGGGTTCACTACCTTTTCAGGGATTAAATTCGTTTGTCTATGGAACAGTGTCCTTAGCCACCTCAAGAAGTTGAGGACATGAGACATATGCCCTATGCAGTAGGGTTGTCAGTAAGTATCAATCAAATCCAGGATTTGATCTTTGGAGTGTCGTTACGTACATCCTCCAGTATCTTAGGAGAACGAGGATCTATATGCTCGTGTATGGTGCTGAGGTTTGGATCCTTATAAGATACACTGACACAGATTTTAAACTGATTAAGATTTGAGAAAATCTACATCAGTATCTGTCTTCACTCTTAATGGAGGAGCTATAGTACAACTTATATGCAGTCTCAATCATAGGCCGATAAGCAGTTGTTTATGAAGCAGCGATAGAGACTGTATGACTTAGGAAGTTCTAGATTGCTTTGGAATGTGTTCCAAATATGAACTTGCCTATTGCAAGACAAGCAAGCACATAGAATTGAGTGGAATATTGTTGATTAGTTCACGAAGGCTCTCTCGGCTAAAGTGTATAAGGGTCAACTAGATGGTCTAGGTCTACGAGTTATGTACAAAGATGTAATCCAGGGCAAGTGGGAGAAGTGTAATGGGTATAGTGATACCATTATGTAATGGGTATAGTGATGCCCTAGTTTATTGTATTTGTACATTGTAAATACGTTTTATGTATTATACATGTATTTATACACCCACTGTAGGTATAGATTATTGTACATCCCACCAAACTAGATTTTTAGTCCAAGTGGGAGTTTGTTGGGTTTTATGTCCTAAAACTCGTAGATAGTGAATGATTAACGAATTATACACTTGTATCAATAAACTGTTATTGAGGTTTATGCAATAAAATGTTATTTTCGTATTAAGTCTAAAATTGCACAATAAGACCCAAATCCAATAAACTAAGATCCAAGGTTGTTTACATGTAACTTGAACTAGTATGTGGGAACATACGGAGATCAGTGTTCAAGTAACAACCTAAAAGGTCTATAGTACATGGATAAATATTATTAGAGGGATTGTTCCAACCCCCCACTCGTTCTCGTCCCCAAGAAGGTAGGCTTATTGAGTCGGTGTGCAGGCCACTCTCACCCATACTAATCAAAGGACAATCCCTCATGAGAAGTAGTTCATGACCCACTCAGGATTAAGATTGAGTTACCTAGGTCATTCTATTGAAACAGTAACCTAACTAGTTAACGGTGTTACATCTAGTGATTTACTATTTCGTGGTCCGGTCTTATGCAAACTCATTGCATAAGATAGCCCCGCTCGCATGTCTCCTACATGGACGCCTTGGATCAATACGTTTGTATCGAATACAAAGTGGGCCGTATCACATAGTGTAACCAGGATAAGGTACCCAGCCTTATCCTTGTACTATAGACCTTTTAGGTTGTTACTTGAACACTGATCCCTGTATGTCCCCGCATACTAGTTCCAGTTACATGTAAACAACCTTGGATCTTAGCTTATTGGATTTGAGTCTTATTGTGCAATTTTAGACTTAATATGACAATAACAGTTTATTGATACAAGTGTATAATTCGTTAATCATTCACTATCTACGAGTTTTAGGACATAAAACCCAAAAATTTCTGAGTTTGAGGATGTCCTGCTTATGTGTTAGAGACAAACCAAAAGAATTTGGAACCTTGTTTGAGAGTATGTCTATTTGTAGTCTTTCCCAAAGAAGCAAGAGGTGGATACTTGTTCGATTCAAAAGAAAAAAAATAATTGTATCTACAAATGTTAAGTTCTTAGAAGAAGACCACGTTAGAGATCACAAACCACGCAGTAAGATTGAGTTAAGTAAGTTATCTAGTGAATCTACAGATGAATCAACAAGAGTTGTTGATCAGGCTGGTCTTTCGACAAGAGTTGTTGATAGAGCTGGTACATCGAGTCAGTTCCATCCTTCTCAAGTGTTGAGAGACCCTCGACGTATTGGGAGAGTTGTTAAACAACCTGAACGCTATTCGGGTTTTAGTTGGAGCGTCTCGATCTTGGAACATAAGGTTTGATACTACGATCAAATCTTATGGTTTTGACTAGAACATTGATGAACCTTGTGTTGACAAGAATATCATCAATTATTCAGTAGCTTTCTTAGTATTGTATGTGGATGATATCCTACTCATTGAAAATGATGTAGGTTATCTTGCTGAGATTTTAAAGTGGCTAGTGGCCAAAATCCAAATGAAAAATTAAGAAGATTCAACATATTCTTGGAATCCAAATCGTTTGGAACCACTAGAACAGAACGCTAGCCCAGTCTCAAGTATCTTATATAGACAAGGTATTGGTTAGATATAAAATGCGAAATTCCAAGAAGGAATAATGTCCTAAGACACCTCAAGAGGTTGAGAATATGAGACAGATTCCCTATGCCTTGGCTATAGGTAGCCTTATGTATGTCATGTTGTGTACAAGGCTTAACATAGGTTATGCAGTAGGGATTATCAGTAGATACAAATCCAATCTAGGGTTAGACCACTAGACTATGGTGAAAAATATCCTCAACTATCTTAGGAGAACGAGAGACTATTATCTGTAGTATGGCGTAACATCAAGCAAGGATGCATTGTAGACTCCACCATGGAGGCCAAGTACGTTGCTTGTGAAGACACTAAGGAGGTTGTATCTGCAGGGATTAAAACCTTAGTGCAGCGGAAACGATCAGAGGACCAAAACGAATTAAACGTCAGTTGGAATACCAATACGATGACAAAATTATCACAGCAGAAAAACTAATTTTAAAAGTTGTAAAGGATTATAAAACATGCTGGAAAAATACATAAATCATGCTAGATCTAATCTAGATGATCCTAACGATCATAGATTAATAAGGACTTACTATCGTGGACAATCTTAACCGAATTTTGCCAAATTCTCCCTTTTGTTCTCGAAAAACAACAGCCCCAATAATTCCTTATTGCTGGAATTTATGAACACAACCACAAGAATTGCATCGGTATTCTCACAGGGTACACGTTGATTGCTTGTGGGAGTAAGGTAAAATTCTAGGGAATTTTGAGAGGTTTTTGGTCTCTGTAATCCTTGAGAGAAAAACTCAGAGAGCAAGAAAGATCTTTTTGCGCAACGTCAGCTAAGTGAGTTTCAAGATTGGGGAAGGAATTGATCTAACGGATGAAAAACCTACTTCCCTAAAAAATCTCTTCAACGTGCAATAGCCTAGGTTAGTGGGGTGGAAGGTTTCTTATCAGTTAAACTGATAAGATAATTAATTATTAATTAAGAAAATAAAACTAATAATTAGTTAACCAACTAAATTAACAATTAATTTAATTAATACTTATATAAATCATATTTATACAAATATTCCCACTTAACCTATAATTTTAATATAATTCAATTAAATCAAATTTAATTAAATTAATTAAAACAAATAATTAATTAATTCACCAATTAATTAATATTATAATTAAATATCACATATTTAATTATATTTCTCTCTCAAATAAACTATCATACTAATGTACATAATTATAACCTATAGTTTTAATATGAATCAAATTCAAATTTTAATTTAATATTCGAACCCCTTCGAATATTCAATTCTCTTTGGGTATTTAACCCTTTGCTACAAGTCTTGCTTTGAAAGTATGTACTTTCCTAGCAGCATTTCTTTTCCTCTTATAGATCCATTTACACCCTATGGGTTTGACCCCTTTAGGTGGATCTACGAGTTCCCAAACTTGATTGAAGTACATAGACTCCATCTCAAGGTCCATGGCTTTGGCCCACTCGTCTTTATCTACATCATTCATTGTCTGACGATAAGACAATGGATCCTCAACGTTGTCATCAGGTATGACTACTTGTGTTTCAGATAAACCTAAGTAACAGTTAGGTTGAATTACAACCCTCCTACTGTGTCGAGGCTCTCCCACAATGTGAGGAGGATGATATTGACGTGAAGATCTGGCTCCTACATCAACTCTTGTTGAAGGACCAGCTTCATCAACAACTCTTGTTGACTCTTCTGTAGCTTCTCCTAATACTAGTTTACTACGTGGTTTGTGATCTCGAATGTGGTCTTCCTCCAAGAAAGTAGCGTTTGTCGATACAAACACTTTGTTTTCTCGAGGGTCGTAGAAATGACCACCACTCGTTTCTTTAAGGTATCCAACAAATTGGCATACTCTAGAACGTGGTTCCAGTTTCTTTGGATTTGTCACTAGCACGTGTGCAGGACAACCCCTGATACGGAAGTAACACAAACTAGGTTTACGCCCCCTCCATAGCTCAAAAGGTGTTTTAGAAACACTTTTTGAGGGAACATTGTTTAGAATATGTATTGTAGTCTCTACTGCATACCCCCAAAACAAGCTAGGCAATTGGGCATAGCTCATCATTGAACGAACCATGTCTAACACGGTTCTATTTCTCCTTTATGACACACCATTCTGCTGAGGTGTACAAGGTGCTGAGAGTTGGGATTGGATTCCATGTTCTATCATATAGTCTTGGAATCTTTGATCCATATACTCTCCACCTCGATCTGATCGAAGTGTTTTAATTGTTTTACCTAATAGGTTTTCTACTTCAGTCTTAAACTCTTTAAACTTTTCAAGAGCTTCAGACTTATGGCCCATTAGGTATAAATAACCATATCGAGAATAATCATCTATGAAAGAGATGAAATATTCATAACCTCCTCGAGCTTTTACATTCATTGGACCACAAAGATCTGAATGTATCAATTCAAGAGGTTATTTGGCACGATAACCTTTTCCAGTAAAAGGCCTCTTAGTCATTTTACCCTCGAAACACGATTCACAGGGTGGTAAAGAATCATCTTCTAAATCAGTTAGAAGCCCATTCTTCACCAAACGACCGATCCGATCGACGTTAATATGACCAAGATGTAGGTGCCAAAGAGATGTATTGTTACTTAATGGAGAAATCTTTTGCCTTTTATTTTGAGTTTCAGCCGTTTTAAACATCTCATGATTTAAAATAGCTTTAGTATCGGTAGGTCTTAACACAAATAAATTATTTTACGCTTAGCAGAACATATAATAACTCCATTTCAAGAAATAATGGCTTCATTAAGCAAAAAAGAAACAGAGTAATGTTGTTCCAATAAAGAAGATACAGAAAGAAGGTTCCTTTTAATTTTAGGAACCAAGTAAAAGTCCTTTAAAATCAAAAACTTATTTCTAAAAAACAATTTAGTAGCTCCCACTACTCTCGTTGAAATGACTTCTCCCGTTCCAACCTTGAGAGTCACTTCACCATCTTCCAGCTGCTGGAAATCATTTCCTTGAAAAGATGAACGAACATGATTAATGGCTCTCGAATCCAATATCCAGGCAAACTCATCGTGTTCTACAAGGAAAGTTTCTAAAACAAGTAGATCGTATTTACCTTCCTTTTCTCTCTTCTTTTCAACAAGGTAATGAGGGCAATTTCTCTTCCAATGACCATCCACATTGCAGTGGAAACACTTGTCATTGTCAGCCACGACCTTGGCCTTTCCTTTACCCTGAACAGCTTGAGCAGGAGCCTTCCCCTTATCACCCTTCCTCTTTTGAATTTGCTTCGATGAAGAAGTCTGAGGTAAAGATTTTGTTCCTGAGGACGAACCCTTCAGGAACTTTTTCTTGGAATGAGCCACATTGGCCTCTCATTTCACAACACTTTTGCCCTTGCTTTTCAGCATGGACTCGTAGATTTGTAGCTCATTGAGGAGGCTGGTCAAGTTGAACTGTATTTTGTTAATACTAGCATTCTTCCTGAACTGCATGAAGCTAGGAGGAAGCGAATGCAATATGAACGCAACCTGACTGCGCTTGCAGACAACCCCACCGTTCACCTCCACAATGTTAAACTGGTTCATCATGTCGAGAACATGTTCCTGAACAAGATGCCCCTCTTGCATACGGGCGTTGAAGACATTCTTCAAGGCATCGTGGTGGAGTTGATAGGACGAAAGTCCAAACATCTCCTACAGGGAATTCATAATTTCCCTAGTAGTCTCCATTGTTTCATAACGCTTGGCCAAGACTTCATTCAAGCTGGCCAGGAAATAGACTTGGGCCTTTTCAATTGCCTTAATCCAACGTTCATGGGCGTCTTTTACTGCCTGAGCGGCAGTGCGAGGAGGAACTGTAGGACACTCCTCCGTCAAGACAAACCTTAGATCCTCAACAACCAGAATCGTATTCAGGTTCGATTTCCACGTAGGGGAGTTTTTGCCAGTTAATTTCTTGTTTTTAAGCAAAGCGATTATGGAGGAAGACATTGCTGAAAAACAAACAATTGACCGTATTAGTTATCCTTGCCTTAACCCATCACACAAGCAATACAAACAATTGCACAAATCCAATCAATTTTGCAAACAATCAATCAAAGAACCCTAATAAAACTATTGATTGTGTTTAAGCAACGATGTTTTAGAGGTTTAGCGGAACAGTCACCGAAGGGTGATCAATTGCTCTTCCTCTAAAATGAGACACTTCTCAATCAACTCTAATTCCAGAATAACTCATATTCCTATAGACGTTAACCACCGTTGTTCGGTCAAGGATTTGTTAATATATTAACTCATCCCCGTAAGTGTAACCCTCCCACTTTCAGATCTCAAAGGCACGAACCAACAGACTACCGTTAGGAAAGACAACTGTTGGTAATTAGCCTAAGTGATCCTATCCTTTTCAGGAGTTCACGGTGTTCCGAATCCTATGATCAGGCCCTTCGAAGGGGTGGTTGCTCCAGGGCAACACGTAGGCAGATCATAGGAATCTCACGTTGTGACCTAGGGGTGGAGACCGAGGGATACGTTGACACGCGTCCCGCTCCCACTTACTATGGTCACTTTCCCCATTCACCTTGTTTTTGATCCATGCAAACACTTTCTGAAGGGAGGCCGTGCTAAACGACACGAAGGTGAGCATGGATCTCACGTTGTGAATATAGGGATGTAGGAGCAAAACTCGATTTAAATAAAGTTTTGTAATTTTCCTCCCACTAAAGTAACCTATCGTATATTTTAGGGTTTGATTAAACCTAGATAAATCCAGCTAAGTCATTTATCTAAGTATAGTCCTATTATAACTATTATAATAAGATCTAACGTCTAGGTGAATTAAACAAATTTAATAAACCTAGTGACATTATTCTAACATTAACCTATGATTAATTCAACTCCGGTGATTAAGATTAGTTCCCAGGTAGAAGGTGTTCCTCATACCGTCAACTTAAATACCCCAAACCTTAGACAGAACATCAATGGTAGAGTTCCCTTATAATCACAGGAATGTTGGTCCTACTTAGTTCATATATTCTAATCCTATTAGAATGTGACCTTAGGTCTAATTAATTTTAACTCATTAAAATTAATTAATTTTAACCTATGGTCCTATGTGAGCATGCATATCTTGATTATAGATTGATGGTTTCTAATCATTAATTTTAAACTATTCAAATTTTAGTGATTAGCCCTATAATCATACATACTATAGTTTTAAAGCAATTAATAATCATATTCAAGTTAATTAAAATAAAACTATACATCTCGCCATTGCATGAATTTTAATATAACAATTATATTAAACTATGGATGTTTCATGCTCAATGCAACTTTGATTTCCATTATTAATAAATTAACTATTAAATTATTTCCAATCATGGTAAATAGAAGTAGCATGCTGCAAACAATTTTATTAAATATAACAACTTATATTTAACTAGGTAATTGCATGCATCACGCTTTTCCATTTTCATGATTTTTATATAACTCAACTATATATCAAACATCTCATGAAAATAAATCCATGCATTATAAATCATACATTATAATCTAATTATAACATACATAATGCATGCTTTATAACCTAAGGTGGGATTTTAAATCTAAATGACATCCATAAAGCATTTAAATAGCAATTGGACCGATTTAATTGGCCCCTAGGATAAATTAAAGAAAAAATACACTAATAAACCTTATAATCTATCCTATTACAATAATTTGCAGCTGCAAAAACGGACCAGAACCCACGAACCGACCCGAACCGCTTCGAACTGGCCTTGAAAACCTTGAACCGCACCAAACCCGGGTTGAATCGGACCAAACAGGTCCCGACTCAACCAAAACGATCAAACCGAATCGACAATTAGGGCTTCAACTCACGTCTCCACATAAAACTAATCGCCGCACGAAATCGCGACAACATCGAGACGCTTGAGGAACAACGTCCCGACTCTGGCGCGATTTCAACTATCCGCTGCGTGAAATCACGACGACATCGAGAAGGGCGATGATAAGCGTCCCGACACTGTTGCGTCTGGAGCTGTTTTCTGGGCAGAACCGCGACTATACAACATGTAAATCGTCGATTTCTTTCACGATTTTCATCGATCTTCAAGCCTATTCTAGACCCGGACTATACAGACTCGATTTATACATTATTGCCCAAAAATGCAGGGGCCTTACACGATTAAATCAGTAAAATAATGTAAATCAAAGGCCAATTAAACCTAACTAGTTCAATGCAAATTATACATTCATCATGCAAAATAAATCCCACCTATCAAAACCAATCGCAAATTCCAAATCGATGTTTAAAATTCAACCTAACTCTGATACCAATTGCAGGGATTAAAACCCTAGTTCAGCGGAAACGATCAGAGGACCAAAACGAATTAAACGTCGATTGGAATACCAATACGACGACAAAATTATCACAACAGTAAAACTAGTTTTAAAAGCTGTAAAGGATTATAAAACATGCTAGAAAAGTACATAAATCATGCTAGATCTAATCTAGATGATCTTAGCGATCATAGGGATAATAGGGACTTACTATCGTGGACGATCTTGACCGAATTTCGCAAAATTCTCCCTTTTGTTATCGAAACACAACAACCCCAATAATTCCTTCTTGCTGGAATTTATGAACACAACCACAAGAATTTCTCCAGTATTCTCACAGGGTACACGTTGATTGCTTGTGGGAGCAAGATAAAATTCTAGGGAATTTTGAGAGGTTTTTGGTCTCTGTAATCCTTGAGAGAAAAACTCAGAGAGCAAGAGAGATAGAGAGATCTTTCTGCGCAATGTCAGCTAAGTGAGTTTCACGATTGGGGAAGGAATTGATCTAACGGATGAAAAACCTATTTCCCTAAAAAACCTCTCCCGTGCAATAGCCTAGGTTAGTGGGGTGGAAGGTTTCTTATCAGTTAAATTGATAAGATAATTAATTATTAATTAAGAAAAGAAAATTAATAATTAATTAACCAACTAAATTAACAATTAATTTTATTAATACTTATCTAAATCATATTTATACAAATATTTCCACTTAACCTATAGTTTTAATATAATTCAATTAAATCAAATTTAATTAAATTAATTAAAACAAATAATTAATTAATATTATAATTAAATATCACATATTTAATTATATTTCTCTCTCAAATAAACTATAGTATTAATGTACATAATTATAACCTATAGTTTTAATATGAATCAAATTCAAATTTTAATTTAATATTCGAACCCCTTCGAATATTCAATTCTCCCTTAGAAATTTACCTCAATGCCCTTAGTGAGCTACTAGTGGGACATAATGGACCTACAGATCACAAGCTCCAATGACATGAGATTAATTCGCTAAACTCATTAACTAAGTTAATCAATGTTCGTTAACTATGGTTCACTCCACTATAGAACCACAACTACACTCTTCTCACTGAAGATATATTTCTGTGTCCACAGATATCGACCATCAACAGCAAGTCAGCCCTTCACGTGTGTTCGTACCCCAACTAGGTCAAATTATCGTTTTACCGCTAGGATACCTCTTGATCCTTAAGTTCCAGTGCTCCTCTAATGAATAACCTGTTTGAGGTCCAACCAACAAACAAAAGTCCCTCTCGTGCCATAGAGAGGGCAGTGCCCATTGTTCAAGACCCGGAGACACCACTTAAGGGAACACACCTCTACTTACCATAGAGTCGAGAATGAGTGAATTCCATCTTGTGTGATTATGTTCCCAGCTCCCCACTCGGTCTTGTCCCAAAAATTGTAGGCTTATTGAGTCAGCATGCATGCCACTCTCACTCGTACAAATCAAAAGACAATCCCTCACAGACAGGAGTCCATAATCCACTCAGGATTGAGACCAAGTTTCCTAGATCATCCTAGTGAAATAGAAACCAAGCTAACTAACGATGTTACAGTTAGTGGTTAAATATTTCGCGGTCCGGTCTTATGCAAACTCATTGCATAGGATACCCCCACTCGCATGTCAACTACATGAACACGTTGGATCATTACGTTTGTATCACAACTACATGTTACAGTTAGTGGTTAAATACTCCCATGCCATATCCATAGTGTCACCAGGATAAGGTACCCAACCTTATCCCTATACTATAGACGCTATAGGTTGAATCTTGAACATTGATCCCCGTATGTCCCTACATACTAGTTCAAGCCTCATACTATCAGCCTAGGATGTTTAGTTCATTGGATTAGGGTTAATAAGACAAGATTACTCAATTCAAACACAAATAAATGAATAATACATCATTCTATTAACGTTTGGTCAAAAGGTATATTTACTATCTACGAGTTTTATGGCATAAAACCCAACAGTATCGCTTATAAAGTTCTTGACGAATTTGTATGTTGTTTCAACTATGAAATTCTCAGCCACAAAAGAGGCAAACATATAGAACACAAATATTATCTCATCTGAGAGATTGTGCGACGAAGAGCCGTGATCATCACGAAGATAGCTTCGCAGCACAACATTGCTGATTCATTTACGAAGGCTTTCACGACTAAAAGTGTGCAAGAGACATCTAGATAATCTAGGTCCACGAGATTTGTACATAGGATAATCTAGGGCAAGTGGGAGATATGTATTGGGTATACCAGATGGCCTAGTTTATTGTATTTTTACATGTATTTGTACTGTATTAATATAACCCACTATTGTTGATTATCGTTTGATGTACACCCCACTAGAGTTTTAGTCCAAGTGGGAGTTTGTTGGGTTTTATGTCCTAAAACTCATGGATAGTAAATGTAACAAAGTTAATTATAATCAATGAAGCGTTATTGAGGATTTCAATAATATGTTATTGAATGGTTGTTTAGTTTTGCATTAATAAATGAAAATCCAATAAAATAGAACCCTTGGCTATAAAATGAATACTTGAACTTTATGTGGAGATATAAAAATGGATCAAGTTCGAGTAATAGCCAAAATGGTCTATAGTATAGGGATAGGGTTGGGTACCTTATCCTGAGGACACTATGAGATGCGGCCCAGTTTGTATTTAGTACAAATGATGTGATCTTGAATTGTTCATGTGGAGACATGCGAGTGGGGGGTCCTATGCTATGAGTTTTCATAAGATCGGACCGCGAAACAAGTCACTTTCACTTTATAACGCAGTTTACTGTTGAAACAGATTAATTTCATACGATGACCTAGGTAACTCAATCTTAATCCTTAGTTAACTATGAACTTCTGTTTATTTGGAATTATCCTTTGATTTGCATGGCTGAGAGTCGCTCAGCATCGCCGACTCAATAAGCCTACCATTTTTGGGAGAAGACCGGGTAGATAGCTGGGGACATAGTCCTACAAGACAAAATTAACTCCTGCCCCCGCTTTTAAGGATGGTAGAGAGGTTGTTCCCTTAAGTGATGACTCCAGGTCTTGAACAAGAGCGTCCATCCTCTTCTGGTCCGAGAGGAACTTCTGTTTAATGGTTGGACCATAAACAGGTTGTTCATTAGAGGATAAGTGGAACTTAAGGAGCAAAATGTAAATTCAGGGGTAAAACAGACATTTGACCCAACTGTAGTTACAAACAACCTGTGAATGATCGACTTACTAATCATGGTTATATCGAGTGGACAAAAATATATCTACAGTGAAGGGAGTGCAGCTACTGGGCTATAGTGGAGTGTCCCAACAGTTGACGAATGTTGGTTAACTCGGTTAATGAGTTTAGCCGATTAATCTCCGATCGTTGGAGCCCATGATCTATATGTCCATTAGGCCCCCTTGCTAGCTCATACGGACTAAACCTTAGAATAGTATGATAAGACAATTTGATCGTTCAAATTCGATTTAATGAGTGAACGTTAATTATATACGCTGAAATTGACATAATTATAGTTTAATTATAAATTAAATTATAGAGAAAGCTGCAAATATTTAAATGTGATTTAAATATCGTTAATTTATATGTGATACATATCTCGGATTGAATTATATATGAATTAGGATTCATATTCAAACATTCGGTTTTGAGAAAAGTCGGGATTGGTTCAAATTATTAATTTAATATTTGATATTAAATTAATATAATTAATTATTAAAATTTATTTTCAATAAAATTAATTATTAGAATTGGTTTTATTTAAAATTAATTTTTTGTAATTAATTTTGAAATCCTAAATTAATTAAAGAGTTATGAAATGCCTAATTTTTGGAGCCAAATTATCTTAGCTTGACAACTTGATCCCTTGACTCATCCTTTCTTCATGTTGTTTTCATCATGTAGTTAATTGAATTGCATGATTCCATGGATTAAAAAACTTGAATTGAAAGAGGAAAAGATGAATGAGGCTGCTGGACATTTTTTGAGCTTTTAAAAAAAAAAAAACCTCAAGAAAAAACTCTCTCAAAATCATCTTGTTCTCCCTTAATTAATCACAAAACTGGCTCCCACAAGTTGTTCTAAGCCTGGAGAATAGTAAGGAAGACTCTAGCAGTGGTCCACGACTCGATCGTGATGGAAAACAGCCCATGGAGTGTGCACGAATTTGAGCTACCATGGTTAGTATGTTTGATCCTCTGCTTTTGGGTTTAAAAAACATGCTATTTCTTTTGTAAAATTAATATAAATTGAGTGTCTAAGATCCAAATCGTTTCGCACGAGTGTTCGTCACTCCTTCAGGTTAAGTTGTAAACATTCCTTAGGTCTTTCTAGTCACTGGAGTTACTATATTGGTTGTAGAAGTTATTTTCACCTTTTGTATTTTTTATGCTTATGTTATAGTTCTGTTTAATGATATGTTCCAACATTATTTCTATTTAAGAATCTATGACAATGATCAAATCATTAGTAGTGAAGAATGCTTATTTGACACATCAGTAGGTAAGTTCTTTTATTCTTTAGAAATTATTCGGAAGATTTGTGCATATCTTAAGTCTACCTTTACTTCTTCACCTTGGGTAAGAAGAATTTTGTTAAATATGTTTATATTGATGTTATTAGATTCTTGATTGTAAGAATCAATTAAACATTGTTTCATTACACTAAGAATGGATTTTTGTTCAATTTTGTTTCCAGGTATTTCCCACCCCACAAGTGATCAAAACTTTGGAGCACAGGTGCAAAGCAAGGTGTCTACCAAGGTATCTTTGTTTGCCTTATGAATTTTATGAATCCTTGAATGCTAAATTATAAATTTAACATTATAAACTTGAAACGTGTTTATATTGTTAAGAGGAATAGTTTGAGATTCATTTATTTGTACTTTACTACACATCTAGCCTCAAACGAAATTGTTTTGTTAAACCCTACTATGCATCCTGCTAAAGATATGTATATTACAATATGTGATTGTGTCTATGACCATTATATTTGAGATTGTTTTGATTGTAGGATGAAGGAGTGTAGTCCTTTTAGTTAAGAAAAACAATCTTTGAAAAAAATGAGCATACATGAGTTACTAGACCTTTTCTATCTCCCCCAAACTTATTTGACTGCTGGTGCACTTTTTATTCAACTTTTTTTTCTCCCAAGAGTATCCTTGCTGTCATCTTTTACCTTCGTTCTTGCTTATCGATACTTTGTGGTGAAGATATCTAGCTACGAGAAAAGTTCACAAGCTCGGAATGATACTCACTTCCCTAAGTAAACCTTTCATGCAGTGGCAAACCATGGGTGTCATGAATGCCCCTGGTTACTCAGTAAACCCTAGGAAGGAGGAGTAACTCTCGGTTTTTCTTTTTTTTTTTTTTTTTGAGATACTAAGCACATATTATTTTCAGCAGAACAAATTTACAAAAAACATGGCATAAGAACAAAGCATAAAGCACCCCCCCAAACTTAAAGTTAGACAATGTCCTCATTGGCTTTGTTGTTGAGGCATGGGCTTAACATAAGGCTTTTTATCTTTCAAAACTTTAAGGCTAAACTCTCCTAGGGTGTTAGAAAGGTTCAACACGAGGAAGTTTAGACTTAAGAAAATTCTGTAAAGAAAAAGACTAATGGAAAGCCTACGACTAGAAAACAAATCAATTGTGACGGTGGCACTTTTGAGACAAAACAAAGCTCTAGTTTTCATCATCAAGGACTTAAAAGAAAACTCCTTTGAAAACATGCTCTTCTTCCAAAACATTTTATCAAGCAATTCTTCTTAAAGTTGATTTTTGTTTCTCAAAAAGTTCATAGGTAAAGCTCAAAAACAGCAAGCAGATTTTTAAAGAAAAGACTTGAAAAACCCAAGTTTATCTAATCTAAACTATCAACAAGCTATCTAAACTACTCTAAGAACATAATTATTAACAAAATAAACAATTAAAGCAATCAAAATTAGCAACTAAACAACTAAAAACAGAATTTAATCATGCTAAAAAAAACAGCAAGCAACAAAACAATATTATTCACAAAAACAACAAGTAAAGGGGTCAGAAAACTCCCCTAGTCCTTGTCCGAGAAACTCTCTTTCTCTTCATCATCCTCATCATCTTCATCATCATAATCCTTGTCTTATTGAGGCAGCGGCGATTGAGGGAAATTGGGAAAAACCGGAGCAATACTCGGGGCAATAGAAAGATAAAACTCTCTAATGACCTCATCCCTCTCCTTTGCATATGCCCAGTATGTCTTCAGGTTGTCCCTGATTTGATCTAGTTGACGGTAGGCAATGGCTAGGGCTTCCGATGATGGTGAGGGCACTGTAAAAGAAGTGTGGTGAGATGTGGAGGCTTTGTCTTTCCTCTGGAGGCTATTCTGTTGAAGCTTCTTGATCAAGGATAGATCAATGGTCGGCTTGAAGAAATGACGCTCCTCGTCCTTGCCTGGAACTATCTTCACCCTTTGACAAAGCTGGGTGATGAGTGATCCAAAGAAAAGTTTACCTGCTTTTTTCCTTCCATAGGTTATAATCTCCTCCCTAATAATGCTCTCGATATTGATCTCCAACCCCTTCATAATGCAGTAGAGTAGCATAACTCTGTCTACTGAGATGGTGCTATCGTGGGTGGTTGGCATCAAATGGTTCTTCAGAACGTTAAGCCAAACTGTCGATTCTGGCTTTAAATCGCTTGGCACTAGAGTCTTCACCTTCGTCTGGGACTCTTTCCATTGAATACCCTTGTTGGCCACAAGTTTCAATGTTTCTTTCATCTGCTGGACCGAGGGGTTCCTAATAACATCGTTCCCTCTTGGATGTAGGGGTGCTTTGATTTTGTACACCCGGTTGATGTCCACTGAAGAGAAGTTGACCATCTTGCCTCTCACCACCGCCATACTGATGCTTTCCTCCCTCAGGCCGACATAAAACTCTTGGACTAAAGGCACTACAACCTCCTGAGGGTGAGCACAAAACTCCTGCCACTTGTACTGGGAGATAACTTTGCTTATAAACTCTGGCAGTGCTCCAGCTCTATTAGAGAATCCCTTTTCGTTGAGGAAATCTCTTTTTTCTCATGATCTCCATCCGTTCCTGAAAATTCACATCTCTGAATACCTTGGGGAATGGATTTTTAGGAGATACAACCTTTGGTGATTTGGCTTTCGACTTGGTGGGTGAGACGGTAGGAGGAGCTGCAGGAGAGGCGTCCATAGACCTAGTCCTCAGCCTCTTGGTGAAAATAGGATCACAATAGCAACGTGATACAACTCATTTGTCTGAATCACATAAAAAGGAAATAATAATAAGCTTATTAGCCAGTCCAAAAACAAAACTAAGAAAAGGACCCAACTTATTGACTCACTTGAGAAGACAACTGTATCATCAAGAACTTCACCAACTAAGAAATGAATAAGCAAATTAGAATCTCATGTGCATGGTGTTTGGTGATAGTGTGAGCCAAAACATAAGAAATGGTTCGTGTAGTTAGAAAATGTCCTAAAAGTTACCACTAATGTCGATGACATTGATAGAAATGAACCAACAAATACACCCTCAGACAATTTAGCTCCACTTAACTGCATAAATGGAAAAAATGAGAAGGCAGTTGACATCTTAACAGGGCATTTAGCCTCACTTCCAAAAAAAATGTAGAGATTTGGATATTACCATGACAATTATACCACACAAGTATATAAATATGATGATCTGTAGAAAACTTCCAAAAACAGCCACAACTCCCACAACTTTTAACTGCATAAGAAAATTATATATAAATCTAGTTTTTTAAAAGATAGAGGGAAAATTGAACACATTCATTGAGTAATAAAAAAAATCAAAATGAAGAAATACAACACCAAATTGTGTGCCACTGTCTCAACCTAAGATAGAACCTATGCTTTTAAGCGTTGATAGAATTTCTAACATCTAATATGAACTATTATTGAATAAAAATGTACAAGATCGTAATTACTCGTTCAAAACATGTTCGAATGGGATAGACTTCATTTGTACTTCAAATAAAACTATAGGCACCGTTAACAATGAGCAAAGAGGAGGAACATAAAAAAGAAGTGTGTATGTATCACATTATCATATGCATGAAAAACAATGTATGAGAAATTTTGAGGGACGAGTTTCAGGAAAAGTGATGAATTGAATAAGTTTTAGAACATCATACTAAATAGTAAGTCTCAAAGATATCATAGTGCTTCTACTAACATATGGTTCTAAACATGGTGCACTCTCGAATTCCATGCAGTTAACAATTGCTCAACCACCAACAAATTTCATTCACTCAACCTCTGTAGAAATTCTAAACAGAAAATATCAACAAAAAAACAAAAATGCATAGAAAACTACTTTTATGTATCTTAAGAAATCTCATACTCAAAGGAACTAAACACAAGAATGTAACAACTTATTAAAAGAATTGAATGAGAACATAAGAGCTCAATAGAAAACAAACTTATCAACACAAATCATAACAAAGTTATGACTACCATAACTGCAGAATAGTCATAGCACTCGCTAGTTATACCAAGTCAACATAAACAAATGAATGAAATTCCATTAAGACTAATAGACACTTTTAAAGTTCAATGACCTATTAGATACAAATCAAGAAACTTCATAAACTAAACTTATAACTTAATCGAGAAAGTAAAAATGTTTGTTACCAATTTTTCCACATATATTCAAGCAAATTAAACTTCAACATATATTCAAGGTATTGTTATCCATTAGAACCAACTAATGCAAGGAAATTGAAGTATTTGAGGAGCATAAATTACCTGGAACATATTTTCTCTAAAGCAAAGATTACATAACCTGCAAAAGGTAAAAGATAAATTTTGAAGCGTAATCTGTGATATCTAAGTAAAACAAATACGAGAGGCTTCAAATTTGGATTCACATGAGCTCAAAGTCATAACATATGAATAAACTCATCTATATTTCATTGTTTGTGTCTGTTACCATAGCCGACTACAATTGTGAAGGATTGGAATTCCCAATTCCGTTACAGCGGAAGCAATTGGACCGTTCGTAAATTAATTTTTTTCTACAAAATACCAATACATTGGCAAAAGGTTAAGCGATGAGAAACATACCTTCGTTGACGACTCTGAATTCTTCAAGAACACTTTTCTTGATTGTTCTGCAACAACGAAGAACACCACCGTTTGATCTTCCCCGCTATAACTCTGAGATTAGGAACGTTGTTGTGGGACTACCTAATCTTGAATGGGAAAAACTCTCAGAGAGAAAATTCTCCCTAGAATTCTTGAGTTTAGAGAATATCAGAGGGCCTTATGGTGGCCATATGTTGTGGTACCTAAACCCTAGGGTTAGTGTTCTATTTATAGGAGAAAGGTCATGAATAAAATATTCATTTAAAATTAATTATTTCCATAACTGATTTAATCTTTTCCATAATCAATCAATTCCATAACCAATCAATTCCACAATTGATTAATCTTTTCCATAAATGATTGATCACTTCCATAAGTGATTAATCATTTTCATAATTGATTAATTTCCAATTAATTAATTATTTAATTAATTAATCACCAATTAAATACCATATATTTAATTTCAGACCTTCTATTAGTTAATTAATTAATTACCAAATTAAATATCATATATTTAATTCCAGGCCTTCAATTAATTAATTCTATAATATGAATCAAATTCATATTAAAATTTTAACTCCTTCAAATTCTCTTATATCCTATAAATTTAATACGAATCAAATTCATATTAATATTTGAACTTTTTCAAATATTTATTTCTCTCATAGACTATAGTTTAATTAAATCTCATTTAATTTAAACTAAATTGAATAATTAATTAATTCATAATTAATTAATTCATCTTCTAATTAAATACCATATATTTAATTAGACATATATTTGAACTCTTTCAAATATATCAATCTCTCAATATAATAAAGTTTAATCTCAAATTAGACTTTATATTTTAATGCATCACTATACATTATATTAATTTGTATCTCATACAATTGACTTAATTCCCAATATGAATTTGAACTATTCAAATTCTCTCAAGATATATTTGTTCCTAATTATTCTTTACGAGCTAGCAGGGGGACCTAATGGACCTACAGATCAGAAGCTCCAATGGTATGAGGTTAATAGATTAAACTCATTAATCAGGTTAACCAATACTCATGAACTGTGGGTCATTCCACTAAAGACTCTTAGTTGAACTCTTCTCACTGTAGAACATTTATGTGTCCACGGATATAGACCTATACCGGTAACTCAATCCTTCACGAGTGTTCGTAACCACGACTGGGTTAAATTACCGTTTTACCTCTGTGTTGCATCTGTCTCATTAAGTACCGGCGCTCCTCTAATGAACAACCTGTTTATGGTCCAACCATTAAACAGAAAGTCCCTCTCGGGCCAGTGAGAGGGCAGGATCCCTTTGTTCAAGTCCTGGAGTCACCACTTAAGGGAACACTCATCTACTTCTCCTAGAAGTGGGAATGAGTGAATTTCATCTTGTGTTGTCATGTCCCCAGCCCCACACTCGGTCTTGTCCCCAAGAAGGTAGGCTTATTGAGTCGGCGTGCAGCCCACTCTCACCCATACCAATCAAAGGACAATCCCTCGTGAGAAAGAGTTCATGACACACTCAGGATTAAGACTGAGTCACCTAGGTCATCCTATTGAAACAGTAACCTAACTAGTTAACGGTGTTACATCTAGTGGTTCACTATTTCGTGGTTCGGTCTTATGCAAACTTATTGCATAGGATACCTCCGCTCGCATGTCTCCTACATGGACACCTTGGATCAATACGTCTGTATCGAATACAAAGTGGGCCGTATCACAGAGTGTTACCAGGATAAGGTACCCATCCTTATCCCTGTACTATAGACCTTTTAGGTTGTTACTTAAACACCGATCCCGGTATGTCCCCACATACTAGTTCAAGTCACATGTAAACAACCTTGGATCTTTAGTTTATTGGATTTGGGTCCAATTATGCAATATTTAACAATAACACTTTATTGTAGAAACTCAATAACACTTTATTGAAACAATTATACAATTTGTTTACATTCACTATCTACGAGTTTTAGGGCATAAAACCCAACAAATTGGACGTCCCTTCTCATCAACACCTTGCATCCAATTATCTGCACACGTTCTTCAATATGACTTGAAATAAAGAAAAAATACTAATTACTTTTCACTTATTTAAATTATTAGCAGATGTCTGTTTAATCAAGTACCACTCATCCCTTATGATTTATCAAATACACAATTGAATGTCTAAAGAGATCAATCTACTACTTACATCTCACATTTGAAAGAGAACTAATGGTCCTAATTTAGAATCGATGCTCGTAAGTTTTGGGTCTCCATGAAATCCCTTTTAGGTAATGGAAAAGGTTTTGGATTTTACAAGATATAAACTATACTATTTCATTCAACTTTTATATATCATCCTTCAAGGTTGAATACTTGCAACAATGAAAGAATGTGTTGAAAAGGTACTTGTCAAGACTTCAAAATAAGAAGAAACCTTATCTAGTTTTTAGGTATGTATATCTAGAAAATAACTGATGCAACCTCATTAGTAGTTAAACTCAGAAAGTCTAAAGGTTTTCATAGAAATGATCAATAATATGGAAATTTTAGAACCACAACCCTTTTATAGGTTTCCATTAAGGAAGCAATATATTGGAAAGTACTCTATAATGGGCAACAAAAAACCAACCTTCAAAAAGGCCTGAGGATTCCTTGGTCTTGCTCTCATCAATTTCTCTGTTACTTCTCTTTTGGCTATGGATTTTGATAAACTTCTTTTGTAAAACAAGCTGCAAAAGAATGTAAAGTGACAAAAAAAATAAAGGATTTTCCCACACTCCCTTGTGTGTTTATAATGAAAAAAATCACAGTTGCATTTGCTTAAACATTGATGTATAGGAAGCATTATTAAACCTTGTTCTATAATACATTGAGCAAACTAATTGGAGAGCCATCATCTAGATACAAAGAAAGAAAGAAGAAATGGATGATCAAAACAAATTTCCACAGAGATTTCACATCAAGAATGTAGCAAAACCACCATCAAACATAAAAAAACTTCATAACTTCAACAAGTCAACAGAGAAAAAAGGTACACACAATTGGAGAAGCCATTAAAACACCAAGCCAAAAGCTAATCAGAGACAATCAAAAGGGAAATCCCATTAGCAAAACAATAATCGGACTCAAATCTCCTAATCCCACCATTGTTTAAGCAAATTACAACATTGAGTCCAATGAGAAGCCATGAGAGCACCAAGCCAAAAGCCAATCAGAAACAATCACAAGAGAAATCCCAATAGCTAACAATTAATCAAACGCAAATCTCTTAATCCCACCATTTGTTTAAGCAAATTACAACATTAAGTCTAATTGATAAGTTATTTATTTTCTTCCCTCCCTCAATGTACTTGACTGCAAAGAAGTTCGTTGGTCTTCTCTAAAACTTTTTTGTCTTTATCATTTATCTGAGCCGCTATTTGCTTTGCTCTTTCTCTCACTTTATTGTGTATTATTATTGATTTCTAAATGAATGTAAAAAAAAAGATTTAATAGATAAATAATCATAAGAAACAAAATAATGGTCACATGCAGCTTAATTACTTTGCATAAGAACTAAATTAATTCCTTAGCTCCAACCTTTAATCAAGATACACAAGGGGAGAAATTCCTTAAAAAAAAATAGAATCTCAAATCAAATGCTTACTAAGAGCCCATTAAATTGGAGAAATTAACACCCAAAACTTGACCAAAAAACAGAACAAATGTTTGCTGTTTGGTCTTCCAATTTCACTCCAAATTGACAAATAAATCACCAAACACTATGGGTACCTTGAAATTGCAAGCTAACATAAATGGGTATTTGAATAACACTAAAATCAACCCCAATCCTTGATGTAAAACACTTACCCAATGTCGAAATTGCTCAAAGACGTTGAAAGTCGAAGACCCACTGCTTGAATCACCAAAATTTGAAGGGAAAGCATGCTGAACAAAACTAATAGTGAGTGGGTATTCAATTAAACATGATAGTCAACCAATACAACCTTCGATCCAACTCACCTAAGGTCGAATTCGCTATAAAACCCATTAAAAACCTTAAATAGAGCACCTACCGAAAAATTGTGACAACAGTTGCTGCCCTGCTTGAAACTCACCAAAAAAAATGCTAGAAAACAGAGATGGAGATCACGAGTGAGTGAGAGAACGAAGGAGAGAGAGGAATCGAGCCTTGAGGAGTGAAAAATCGAGAGAAATACACTAACCCACGCAGAAATCGTCGTTGACCGCGCGAATGAGTGCTTGACGTCGATGAACCGCTGCTGCTGCTGCACCGTTGTCGGAGCTATTCGCCGAAGGGGAGGGGACACACATGGCTGGGAGAAAGAGATGGTGAGAGAAGTTAGATGGTGAGTTAGGGCTTCTAAAATCGTGAATGGTGGGGGAAGGAGAAGCTTGAGAAAATTATTTTATTTTAAACTAAACTGTTCTTGACATCTAAAACGTGGCAAGTAAATTAAGATAAAACTTGACGTTTTTTAAAAGTCAAATTTTATGTTAGTGTTGAAAAAATCCAAAAATTTCCGTAAACCTCCGCCTTTTTTATTTTTCTTGACATTTCCTCCGCCTTTTTTCATTTTTCTTGACATTTTTTTTAGAAAATGCATGTTACTTGACATTTTTTTATTAAAATGTCAAGTGATTAAAAATTGCCAATGTCAAGTAAGATAGATTTTGTAGTAGTGCAAGAAAGCAATATCTTACCAGGTGCCTGAAAACAACGGGGTATGCCTCCCCCAAACTTGCATTTTTCTTAAATTCAAGGGCACTAGCTTTCACACAACTGTTACAGGGACACATATCTCGAATTTAATCCTTGGATGGCCTAACTGATCACAACAGAGGTAGCTCTTTTTTCCCTTGATCATTTTTAAACACAACAAAATTTTTTTATTCATTTTTCTTCTTATTCTTCTTCTTCTTCTTATTTTTTTAATTTTTTTTCTCTTTTTGCAGGCTGATAATCATGCAATTTCTCCCAAGCAAAACATTACAAACTCTCGTGCATATCAACTTTCAAATCAGATCTTAAGCCTATCAGAATGACAACAAACATCTAGATAATATAATCCAGTTCTAAGCATTCAAAACCATATAAGTAGGCTAAGTGCTCAACATGTGCAAGGAAATCAAAGCAAAAATTTAAATTTTACATGAATTTTGAACATGCTTTCTGTTGGGTTTTATGCCCTAAAACTCGTAGATAGTGAATGTAACCGTTGACCGGATATTAATGAAATAATATTGATATATTTTCCATTAATTGTTATTAGTTATTTTATATATGTCTTTGCCTAATAATAACCCTAATCCAATAAACTAGACATCCAAGGCTGTAATATGAGTCTTGAACTATATGTAGCGACATATGGGATCATTGTTCAAGAAACAGCCTAAAGGGTCTATAGTATAGGGATAAGACTGGGTGCCTTATCCTGGTGACACTATGGATACGACCCACTTTGTATTTGATACAAACGCTGCGATCCAACGCGTTCGTGTAGGAGACATGCGAGTGGGGGTATCCTATGCAATGAGTTTGCATAAGACCGGACCGCGAAATAGTAACCATTAGTTATAACACCGTTAACTAGTTGGTTTTCTATTTCACTAGGACGACCGAGACAACTTAGTCTTAATCCTGAGTTGATTATGGACTCCTGCTCATGAGAGACTGTCCTTTGATTTGTATGGGTGAGAGTGGCCAATACGCCGACTCAATAAGCCTACCACTTTGGGGACAAGATCGAATGGGGAGCTGGGAACATAATCGTGCAAAATGGAATTCACTCCTTCCCGACTTTAGGGAAGCAGATGAGTGTTCCCTTAAGTGATTACTCCGAGTCTTGAACAAAGGGCCCTACCCTCTCAATGGCACGAGAGGGTTTTCTGTTTAATGGTTGGACCATAAACAGATTGTTCATTAGAGGAGAATTGGTACTTAAGGAAATAGAGGTGACCCAGGGGTAAAACGGTAATTTGACCCAGCTGGTGTTACGGACACTCGTGAAGGACTAACTAGTCGATATTGGTCTAAGTTCCGTGGACACAGAAAATATGTCTGCAGTGAGAAGAGTGCAACTGTGAGTCTATAGTGGAATGTACACACAGTTAACGAATATTGATTATTGTGGTTAATGAGTTTAACCAATTAATCTCACATCGTTGGAGCTTCTGATCTGCAGGTCCATTAGGTCCCACTGGTAGCTCGTAAAGTAATTTGAGGCAACTAAGTTATTAAATTGAAAATGTTCAATTTACTAAGAGAAATAAATATAATATATAATGATATATTATTATGAGAGAAATTAATATTTGAAAAAGTTCAAATATAAATTTATGGAAGATTGAAAGAATTAATTTAAGTCCTAAAAGTGTTTGGGCAAAATTAATTAATTCAAGGCCGGAAATTAAATATGAGATATTTAATTGGTGGTTAATTAATTCATTAACCATGAATTAATCAATTATGTAAATAATTAATCACTTAAGGAAGTGATTAATCATTTATGGGAATGATCTAATTACTTATGGAAGAAATTAGTCATTTATGGAAAAGATTAATCAATTGGGGAATTGATTGATCATGATTGATTAATTAAGGAATAAAGATTGAATCAATTTTTGAAAAGATTGATTTTATTGAATATTTTATTCATGGCCTCTCTTCTATAAATAGAACACTAGACCTAATTGGTCATGACACTTGACACTCTTGAAAGACAAGACCTAGAATTCTCTCTAGCCTCCCTCTTAGAGAAAGACTCCCACAAGTCTTTGGCCTCCTAGACTTAGAGACATACCGGTGTAACCTCTGTGGTTATTGTGTCAATCAAAGAAGAATTTCCAGCGAAGAATACCTTGAAGCGGCTGCTGCGTTTTCGTTCGTGGAGCGTCGTTGGCGAAGAACGGTCAAGTCTACAACGGAGGTTTGTAACGGTTCTTCCTCTTTTCGTTAGAAAAGTTTTTCAAAATAAATTTAGATTTATTTTAGCATGTTTAAACCGATTTTACAGCGGCTTTAAAGTTAGTTTAAAGTTTTGTTTGAGTTTTCGTAACGGTTTTTAATGTTAATTAATATACGGCGTAAGGTCCAATCGATGCGCTTCCGCTGCGTTGGGACTTTTATTCCCTTCACTTTCATATTTCATAAAAATTGAACAAAATTCATTATCTAGATAATATCACAGGTTGTCCTCATCAAAACATATGCAACAGAATCATCATGAAAAAAATTTCAATAAGCTCAGATCAGAACAAAAAAACCTCCAAAAAACTTGATGATGGCCACAAGCGTACGGGTTGTCAAGTAATATAGTGATTTTGAGTATTGAGTATCGTCTCCACAGGGATTGGATTTATTCACTTAACTACCGCGAATAATCTTGCTTAGCTTTATTTAGAGAACAAAATCGAATGCCGAAAAGATGAACAAAAAAGCTAATCTAGAAAATAAAAGATAAATGGAGACACAATTTGGAGGGATAATTCTAAGGTGTTAATTTCATTAGTTGGACCTTTAATTGCTTAATCAATTAGCTAATTGAGACTAATTAGTCATTCAATTCATAAGTCTAGAAACCTAATGTCAATGACTCTCTTGTCGGTCTTCTCTTATTCTCATGCGTTTTAATAAAGAATTTCATTTCGGTTTCCTCTTTATTTACTAAGCATCGCATTACGACCCTTCAATAACAACCTCTAACGTTATTTATCTTATCCCGTGTCACTCTCGGGTAAATAAACGCCAGTCATACATTCGGTTCTAGTCTAAGCTTATCTTCGTCGAGTTTCCACTTAGTAACAATTCATTTAATCAGTGATCAAGTGATTAAAAACATTAAGGAAAAATGCACAAATGAATGATAATCACAATCAAACCAAATTACTTCATTAATTAGACAAATGTTCAACAAACTAAATCAAACTCAAAGAATTTAGGAATTAACTACTCATAATCACTAAACATCCAATAATTCCTAATCACAACTATTCTACAAACTAAAAGTAAAGGAAAAGGGAAGATAATTGCTCATAATAGTGTCGATCTCCTCAATCCCATGGCGACCTCCATCGATCCCGAGCTTCAAAGATCTTCAACAAGGCTCCCAAAACTCTCCCCAAACCCCAAATTTTAGTGCTGAATCGAGAATAGGGTGAAAACCCTCAAGTTGGCTCCCCTAATTTGGCTAAAAAATGCTCAATTTATAGATGTCCAGCCTCCCTAGCGTCGAGACGCTGTTACGTCACAAACTTTGTGCCCAAGTCGCCTCAGCGTCCCACTTCTGGATTTTTCTTCGCACCATGCTGGGGTCAAGACGCCAGCCCTCGGACTCCTAAAAATGGCCCTTTAGTCTTCCATTTGGGCCTCCAACTCTCTCTTCTTGGACTTTGGGGCTTGGATCTTCAATGGACTTCTTCAAAATTCTCCAAAAGCCTTCAAAATCTCTCAAAACTCCGATTTTGCTTCCTTAGCTGGGTTTTCTGAAATTTAAACATAAAAACACTTCGAAGCACACAATTTAAGCACAAAACTAGCTAAAATTAATAGGAAATAGATAGCATTTATGCATGCTATCACATTAAATGACGAACATTGACTTTTATTGTCATTCAAAGACCGACATAAAAAGTGTCTGTCATCGTAAGTTTTAATGACAGACAACCTTTAATGATGGGCAATAATGACCCTCATACAAATGGTCCATCATTAAAACCTAGGATGACACACATATAGATGGGACACTTCTCTATCATCAAAATCCTTTATTGACGGGCAATGCCCGTCATTAAAAGCCTTTTTTTTAGTATTAGTGGTAGTAAGGTTTATTTGCTTGAAATAATAAAAGTTTGGTAATATGTGTTGTTGCGTGGTTTTAGTTTAATGCATTTACTTAGATGTTGCTACGAGACTGGTAGAGATTGGTTTGGAAATATAGAAGTGTTGTTTTGTTTAGCAGGTTGAAAGAAATTTTTTCGGATAGCCAGTTTTACGCTGTTATGCTTTTAAAATTTTCAATGCACTCGGTTGTAAAGGTTTTGGTGTTGAAGTAATGTCGCTAGGCTAGTGGTTTGTAAAACTTGGAGCGTTACATTTGTGGATGAGACTATATCCAATAAATACACATGAATATGTTTTCTTTGAAATTTTTTCATGCCCGCTATGTTTTAAATTGGAAAAACACTTTGATGCGCAATTTGCTTACCGCAAGTGTACGGGTCAAGTAATAATATAGTGTTTTCGTGTAAAACGAGTGTCGTCCTCTGGATTGGTTTTCTAGCAAATTAAGCACCGCGAATACTTTTGTTCAATTTTATTTAGGGAGCAAAACTCAATGATAAAGATAAAAATAAAGACTAAAAGCATAAAAATAAAAGTGGAGACTCAAATGGAAAGACTCTTAGGGAATTGATTTCATTGATTAAGATTGAGGATTGATTAATAGGAATGAATTGACCGTGCAATTATTCTACAACCCAAGGAAACTTTTATCACGATTACCTCTCCCGAGTATAATTGATTCTCATGCATATAAACTTGTTGGCTTTTTGGCCCTTAATCTCAATTTAATTAATTTTAATTAATTAATTAATCAATGTTTTGATGATAACAAACTTGATTTTATTTATTAACAATTTTAGTGTTTTAAAGTATCCATAGCGTAGAGCTCGAAACAACGATTCCAACGCCTTTTGAATCACTCAAATCGGAGCTCAAACAAAGAAGTTATGGCCAAAACAAAATTGATGGAGAAAATCCTATGTGGCAGTGACACATGGCACTGTGCTGACGTGGCATCCGACGTGGCGCTGACATGGACGGTCAACGGTCAATTTTGCTGACGTGGCGGATGACGTGGCAGACGACGTGGCACCTCAAACGGTCAAAAAATGATGACGTGGCAAATGACGTGGATGATGATGTGTCGACGCGTGGTCCAATCATATTGCGACACGTGGCAGACGAATTTTTTAATAATAAATATAGTCAAACGGTCAAAATTTCAAATTATAATATTATTTTATTATTAATTTATATATTTTTTATTGCAGCCAATCAGAGACTGACACGTGGCAGCCAACTGCTAGTTTGGCACTTTTTGGTCTATTTAAGGCCCGAAAAAAATTCAAAAAAAATGGGAAAAAATTCTGAAAAATACTACTCATCTTGGAGAGCTCCTACCATTTTTTTGAAATTTTTGAGCTTCAACTTTTCATTTTTTCATTGCCATTTGAGGGTTTTAGTTGTAAGAAATCCTTTCTTACAAGATTGTGAGCTTTGATTTTTGTATCCACTCTTTGAGAGAGTTTATTCCTCTTGTTCTTCATTTTCTAAATCCATTGTAAGAGTTTCTCTTGATCCCGAAAAAGAGAGGTTGTAACGGTTTGATCCTGAACCGTGGAAAGGATCGGGTTTGTTCTTGCTCCCGGAAAAGGAACGTTGTAGCGGTTGGACTCTGACCGTGGAAAGAGTCAGTTTTTCTAGTGGAATACCCAAGAGGAGCTTGGGGAGTGGAGTAGGCCGGGTTGTGCCGAACCACTATAAATTTCTCGGTGTCTATTTCTCTATCCCTATCTTATTTTAATTTTTGCAATTAATTTGTTATTATATTTTATTTTCTAAAATTAATTGCAATAATTTATTCATGTTGTTAATTGTGCCTATTTGATAAATTAGGTTGATAAAATTCTATTCTTCATATTTCTTATCAAGTTTCATATTTAAATTAAATAGGATTCTTGAATCTGTTAATTTTAATTTTCGTCCTTAAGTTGAGTTGAAATTATTTGCATGAAAATTGTCTGAATTTCTTGTTTAAATTTCTTGCATGAAAAAGTTTGTAAATTTGTTTAATTGGGCCCACTTTAGCGAAAAGTTTTATTAAATTCAAAGAAACCCTATTCACCCCCCCTCTAGGGTTGCCATACCGATCCAACAATTGGTATCAGAGCGGGTTGCTCTTCTTGAAATATTTCTTTCTTGATAAGCTTAATTGCTAAGAGCTATGACAACTATAGATTTTCTTGAAGGTCATTGTATTGATAAACCTCCATTCTTTGATGGTAGAAAATTTGATGTTTGGAGCCATAGAATGAAAACTTTCTTGTTATCTATAGATTTTGATATTTTGTATGTATGTGAAAATAATTTGCCTAAATTAAATTTGAATGATGAAATGCTTTCTTTTAATGACCAAGCAAAAAATATCATATGTTGTGCTTTAGATAAAAATATATGTGATAAAATTTCACATATTACCTATGCATATGATATTTGGAATTTTCTTGATAATATGTATAATGTTGAAAATTCTCCTTGTACTACTAATGATTTATTTGATGCGAAGGAGAATTATAATTCTCAAAATCAAGAAAAGTTCCATGGAGTAGAAAAAGAAAAGTGTGATGCATCCTCCTTATGCTTGATGGCTCATTCGAACAATGGGACCGATCTCGAATGCGATGAAGATGAGGTAACTCATAAATCTCCAACTTATGATGAATTATATGATGCATTTGAGAATATGCAAAATGATTTAGAAAAAGTTAGCTCTAAATATGTGAAATTATCAAAGAAATATAAGACGTTGTCTATTGAGAATAAATATTTGATAAATGAAAATGCATGTTTGAAAAATGGAGCTAATAATGTTTTGTTGCACAATGAGGTTGATAGTGAGTGTGATGAGAAAAGTGTTAAGGTTAATAGAATTATATTTCTTGAGAAAGAAAATGAGGATCTCAAATCTTTATCTTGTGAATTGAAACTTGAATTGAATGATTTGAGAAATAAGAATGAGAAAATTGAATCATTTTCATTAGAATTGAAAGATGAAATTGCTAGCTTGAAAAATAAAATTATTGATTTGGAAACTAGCAATACTTCTTTAGAGAATGATAAATTTGCTTTGATTGACAAGATTAAATTCATTGAATGTGATAGTCATGAGAAAAATGATCTTTTGCATGTGCTTAAAGAAAAAGAATTGTTAGCTAATAAAGAGCTTGAAATTGCAAAAGAGTCTATTAAGAAATTGACTATAGGTGCACAAAAATTAGATAAAATTATTGACATGGGTAAACCTTTTAATGACAAAAAGAGATTAGGCTATGTGGATGAAAATTCTTCATCTAATTCTAAGACTATTTTTGTTAAAGCTACTCCTAGTATGCTTAAAAATATTTTACCCAATGTCTCCAATTTTGTTGAATCTAAATTTGTGCCAAGAGATGAGAAATTTAGACCTATGCATGAAAAATCAAAATTTGTGCCTAAACATGTTGATGAAAATTTCAAATGTATGCATAGTGCTAAATTTGTGCCTAGACATAAAAAGGCTAAAAATGTGGATGTAAAATCAAGATTTGTGCCTATATGTCATTATTGTGGTATTAAAGGTCATATCAGACCAAATTGCTATAAATTGAAAAATGCTCTTAATGGTTATGGAAAGAGAAATGTTCCTTATAAAACAAAATTTCAAAATACCTATAAAAGGAACACTTGTGTGAAAAAGAATATGCATAGATATTATGTGAATGAAAAGTTTATGCATAATGTTACTTGTTATTCATGTGGCAAAATTGGTCATACATTAAATAATTGTTATTTGCCAAAATTGAATGCTAGTAATGTTGGAACTAATTTAAAATGGGTTCCAAAAATGTTGTTCACTAATAATGAAGGACCCAAGAAATGGGTACCAAAATCCTTTGATTAAGCTCTCTTTATAGGTGTGATTTCAAGAAGCAAATGATTGTTGGAGTTCAAATGAGAAATTAAATCAAATGGAGCAACTATATGACTTCTTGAATCTAAGAAAGGAAAACTACATAGTTGGTAACTTTATAGTTTTAAATAATTATTCTTTTGGTATCTTTATGGAAATTATATCTTATTTGAAATGATTCCTTAAATTTTATTAAATGTCATCTCACAAATTGAGACATTTTCTTTTCATTTATATCTATGATTGATCATCTTGTGAATTATTGGATTGTTTCCTTTTAAATCTTGTGGTCAATTATTTTTTAAATTCATCCATAATCTTTATTATTCATTTATTTGAACTATAGATGCCATGAGAATATATTGAATATTTATCTATAATGCTTATTATTAAGAATTTGTTTTATCCACGATTTCTTGATCTTAATGGTTGATATATATATATATATTTGTTTGATGAAATTGATTATAATTAGATGCTTTTTGACATGAGCTAATATGTATCCTTCTTGAAGTTAAATTTATGTTTTGATGATATTTTTGCTCTTTAAAATATTATGTCTTGAAGAAAAATATTTGATATTTTTCTTAATTGATTTGTCATTTATTTGTGCATTTTGATTGTCCTTTTTTTTTAAAAAAAAAAAAAATGCTTTGTAATAGCTTTTGGAAGAGTTGCTAAATTATTTTTCTTAAGGGGAGTATTTTTATGTAAATTAATTAATATTCTTGACTTCTCTTAGCTATTTACTCAAATTGGTAAAATTTCATCATTTCTAATCTTTGATAGATTTATATTGAAAATTTTTGTGCCTAATCATGAGAATTAAATTGCTCTATTGAAAATTTTCATGTCTTATGCATACTCTTCTTGAATGAAATTCTTTTATAAAAAAAAAAAATATTTATGATTTGTTTAAGATAGATTGAATTATCATGTTTGCTTCTTGTGCAAATTATTATTCTTGGATGATTTTTATGACTTTATCTCCTTGATATGTATTGGTTTTCTTATTACAAGAATGCATATTTTTAGAGGGAGTTGTATCATTTTAGGTGTGAATTTTAATTTAAATTTATTTTGTCCTTAAATGAAATTGGTTTTCTCGCAATAAATATTGAGGGTGTTTCATTAATTCATATCTTCTTTAGTTCAAGTCTAGGAAGAAATATGTATTGATTTATCTCTTTTCTTTGTCTCTCACATTGATTTTTGGATATAATATTCTTATGCATAAAATGAATGAATTAAATTTGAAATCTTGCCTTCCATGAATTTGATTTTTTTTTATTGTCTTGATTCTTATCAATGGATATGTGATGAAAATTATTTTGGTGTTAAATGTATCTTTCTTTAATTGGTATCTCATAGTGCTTAAATGGTTGAAAGTTTCCTTATGAAAGTGTGTATGTGCTATTTCAAATTCATTGAATTGGTTTCTAATTTTGGCATGTTTTGAAGTCTACTAATCTATTTGGAATCTCTTGTTTAATGTCCTATTGTGGTAAATTGAGTAATTTATTGAAATTACTATTCATTATGATTTGAATCTCCATAATAGCTCTTGATTTTTCAGTATGCTTATTTTTAGGGGGAGCAAATGCCTCTTATAAATGAGTTTCTTTTTATTAGTTTAATTATGAACTAATTGTCAGTGATATCTTTGAGCAATTGTGATTTATTTATTTGTGATATTTATCTAATATGAGAAATCCAAATGATGATTAAATTGATTGATGTCTATTTGTTCCTCCTTTGCAATATTTATTATATGTTTAGGGGGAGTCATTATCCTTGGGGTACATTCCATTTTAAAACTTCTTATATTTATTCCCTTAGATTCAATTTTGTGCTACAAGTCTTTTTGTCCTTTATTTAGGGGAGTGTTAAATTGCTTTCAAAATGGGGAGAAGTTTGTGAAGTTTGCCTTAATTTTTTAAAAAAGTATTAAAATTTTTCAAAGTTTGTGCAAATTATTTTTTTTTTTTCTTATTATTCCTTTTTGATTGATTCCAAAAGGGGGAGAGGTAATAAGAAAAATGAAAGCATGATATTATTGAATATCTTTCTTGCTATTGAATGGAAACCATATTGTGTGTTGATGTGTTCCAAGTTCATATCCTTATATCACACATCACTCTAGAGTTCATTTTTTTGTTAGTAGTTTGTCATCATCAAAAAGGGGGAGATTGTTGGCTTTTTGGCCCTTAATCTCAATTTAATTAATTTTAATTAATTAATTAATCAATGTTTTGATGATAACAAACTTGATTTTATTTATTAACAATTTTAGTGTTTTAAAGTATCCATAGCGTAGAGCTCGAAACAACGATTCCAACGCCTTTTGAATCACTCAAATCGGAGCTCAAACAAAGAAGTTATGGCCAAAACAAAATTGATGGAGAAAATCCTATGTGGCAGTGACACATGGCACTGTGCTGACGTGGCATCCGACGTGGCGCTGACATGGACGGTCAACGGTCAATTTTGCTGACGTGGCGGATGACGTGGCAGACGACGTGGCACCTCAAACGGTCAAAAAAATGATGACGTGGCAAATGACGTGGATGATGATGTGTCGACGCGTGGTCCAATCATATTGCGACACGTGGCAGACGAATTTTTTAATAATAAATATAGTCAAACGGTCAAAATTTCAAATTATAATATTATTTTATTATTAATTTATATATTTTTTATTGCAGCCAATCAGAGACTGACACGTGGCAGCCAACGGCTAGTTTGGCACTTTTTGGTCTATTTAAGGCCCGAAAAAAATTCAAAAAAAATGGGAAAAAATTCTGAAAAATACTACTCATCTTGGAGAGCTCCTACCATTTTTTTGAAATTTTTGAGCTTCAACTTTTCATTTTTTCATTGCCATTTGAGGGTTTTAGTTGTAAGAAATCCTTTCTTACAAGATTGTGAGCTTTGATTTTTGTATCCACTCTTTGAGAGAGTTTATTCCTCTTGTTCTTCATTTTCTAAATCCATTGTAAGAGTTTCTCTTGATCCCGAAAAAGAGAGGTTGTAACGGTTTGATCCTGAACCGTGGAAAGGATCGGGTTTGTTCTTGCTCCCGGAAAAGGAACGTTGTAGCGGTTGGACTCTGACCGTGGAAAGAGTCAGTTTTTCTAGTGGAATACCCAAGAGGAGCTTGGGGAGTGGAGTAGGCCGGGTTGTGCCGAACCACTATAAATTTCTCGGTGTCTATTTCTCTATCCCTATCTTATTTTAATTTTTGCAATTAATTTGTTATTATATTTTATTTTCTAAAATTAATTGCAATAATTTATTCATGTTGTTAATTGTGCCTATTTGATAAATTAGGTTGATAAAATTCTATTCTTCATATTTCTTATCAAGTTTCATATTTAAATTAAATAGGATTCTTGAATCTGTTAATTTTAATTTTCGTCCTTAAGTTGAGTTGAAATTATTTGCATGAAAATTGTCTGAATTTCTTGTTTAAATTTCTTGCATGAAAAAGTTTGTAAATTTGTTTAATTGGGCCCACTTTAGCGAAAAGTTTTATTAAATTCAAAGAAACCCTATTCACCCCCCCTCTAGGGTTGCCATACCGATCCAACAAAACTAACTTGATATCCCTATCTAAGTTCATTAACATGCAAGACATTATTCGGTTCGGTCCTTGTTACGCTTCTAAAGATATTCCAAATCCTGTCACAAACTTAAACTTTCTACTTTAGTCATGCAATTAAACAAAGTAAGTCTTAGGCCAAATCCTCCCTCCCGAGTTAGATTCAACACTTAAATCATTCAATTAGTGATCAAGTAATTGAAAACATTAAACAAAATTGCTTGAGTAAAATAAAAACACATTCATACCTAAAAATCAATCCAACAACTAAAACAATTACATCAATCCCTAAGACAAACAACTAGCAATTCATAGTCTTTAAACCACAAACACTAATTGCAAGAAAAACCATAAAAACTACAAGAGTTAAGGGAAAGAGAAAGGAAAACTCGAATCCGTCGACACGGCACGTCCCTGTCACGATCTCCACGTCTTCTCACTTGATTCCCGCTCCTTGGCCTTGTCTTTAGCTCCCACAAAAGGTCTCTAGTCGAAATTAGGGCTAAAATCTCACCAATTCGACTCCCCCAATCCGTAGCACAAAATGATGAATTTATAGAAAATCTGGCGACAGCGTCGAGACGCTGTCGCGAAACCGCGATTTTGGAAAATTTGCCGAGAGCGTCGCGACGCATTTTTTTTTTTCTTTTTTTTTAGGATTGAACTCCATTTGACTCCAATTACTGAATTAAGCTTCAAACACATACTTCCTACAAATAAAACATAAAAATGCATAAATTTGGGCAAATAATTGTAAAAGACTAGCTTAATTAATCAGAGAAAAATAGCTAACTATGCTCGCTATCACACTTGCAACCAAAAATTTTAATGTTTCCACAATTGGGCTCTTTGTTAAATAATTTTGAAAACGGAGTTCGAAAGCAAGAGCATTGGTGGGCATTCTATTTATAAGAAACACAATGGTTAGAAAAGCATCTACCAATACCTTTGTGGTACATTAGCTTGAAATAATAAGGATAATCCAGTTTCCACTGTATGTCTATGTTATCTTTCAACTACACAATCTTACTGTGGTTTGTGAGGACATGAATATTGGTGGATTATCCCTTGTCTTTCAAGGTGATGTTTAAGGATTAGGGATTGGAATTCTCCTCCTCCATCACTTTGAATTTATTTTTTTTTAGAAATTGACTTTCTGTGAGAGTTTGAAACTTGATAAAGCAATCTGCAAAATCAGATTCCTTCTTTAAAAGAAATAGCCAATTGTACCTAAGAAGTCATCTACGAAGCTAGCATAGTATTTGAAACCTTGGCAACATTTAATAGGTTTAGGGACTCCAAAGATCACAATGTGCTTTCTCCAAAGGAAAAGTGCTTACTTTATTATTCAAAGTAAAAGGTAATTTATGACTTCTGCTAAGCTGACAAAAATACAAATATTATCATCTTTCTACCAACTAAAAATATCTATAAGATGCTTAAGAAAATTTTCATTCAAACGTCCCATTCGTTTATGGCATACCGAATAAGGGGCTTTATTAGAGCAAGAAAAAACAAAATAAACTTCATGTGGTTGCATTGATTCCTCGAGAGCATATAAGCCAACTTGTTTATTTCCCTTGGCTAGGATTCTCCCTTGATGATCCTTTATAACCAAATGATAAGTGGAGATAATAACCTCACAATTATTATCATCAGTTAATTTACTCACAAACAACAAATTTTTCTTCATATGAATAACAACAAGAACATCATTGAGATAGAGATCTTTATGATTAGTTTTAATTTTTCCTTGACCGAGATGAGTTAATTATAATCAATCCTTCACCATTTGCAACATAAAACTTTTCCTTACACCTTTATAAGGTTTTAAGTCTAAGAGAATGAAGCAAATCAACATCTAATTTTGGTAAATTCACAATGATATAAATAGTAGAAGAATATAAGGAAAGAGATAATTACAATATGTAAATGGCGAGAATCGTGGATTAATTTCGTCAACTCAATTTTACTAATTTAGCCCAGATTTCTTGCAATTCTAAGATTGTGAAAGACAGCTGGTTGTTTGTTTCTTTTGAGGTTGTGATTGTGCTAAACATATGGTTGATTTTGCTGAACACGTGGCTGAACATATGCTACTTGTTCGTTGTGACTGTGATTTTATCCGGGAATGTTGGGCATCTTTTCTATCATATATAATATTTGTTTTTTTTTGTTTTTTCTTTCTTTTACGTGAGAAAGAATTAATGTTTTCTATTTGACTAACTATAGAAGTTGACAATATAAAAGTTTCAAGTTAAGAAAAAGAATGTAAAGAAATAGACAAGTGTTCCGGTAAATAAAATGTAATTTAGAGATGATTTGTGTGGATTAATAAAACCATAGGAATCAATTTGTAACTTCCAAAACTAGTGACAAATTTGAAAGGTACCTTAACCGAATTTTATAATTTCACAAATTATAACATACTATATTTTAAACAGTAACTACTAGAACACAATTTTCAAATCATGTTTAAAATAGGTGTTAAACCTTACCATCCACAAATATTTTTGAACCTTAAGAAACATGTATTGTTAAGGATCCCACATCGAAAAGATTGGTGGAGACCTCACAATATATAAGCTTCAAGGGTCACTCCACTCATTGTCAATTGGTTTTGAGATGGAAGCTATTGGTGTATATAGTTATTCTGTTATGTACTTTATTGTTTAACCATTTTCTGTTATTAGATTCAGTTCCTATAAATACTGAATCTCTTGTATGATATTTAATGTGAATATCACTTCAGATTGGTGGAGTTTGAGATGGAAGCCCATATAATATAATATGTATGTTGTACATGAGTGAGCATATGATCAATATCTGAATAAATACATTATTTTGCATTATAAATCTATCATATACACTTTTTATGTATATATTCAACCATTCTAACTCACTCACTCATTTTGTGTATAGTTCAACTAGGTTAAAACACATATCTTTGATCGAGATATTAGAGTTTCGAATCTTCACTATCGATATCACATGTTGTTGAACTCAAAAAAAGAGAAAAGCTTACTGATTCATCAAATGTTTAGGACACATACAAAATTCACCATCACGTTTCTAATGAACAAGAGAATGTAATTCAAAATTAGAGACTTCTAAAATACATATAATGAAAATTATGCAACAGATAATTCGACTGGATTTTCGACAGTGAGAGACTGTCCATTATCTTTTGGAGTGAGATCAAGAATCATAGTTGCTGCTTTTCTCGCCCTGTTACAATTGGAGAGTGAATGTGTAAATATATTCATGTTCATATATATTAAGGAAAAAAGGAACTTAATTATGTCTTTTTCAACTACTATTAAAGATTGTGACATTAATTAGGTAGATTGAAGGGGTAGGGGAGTAATTAGTGTAAAGAGAAGCGTTCTAGGGAAAGTTGTAGCCACATTAATTTTGTAACGATTTAGTCCTTGTACTTTCAATTTTATAACAATTTAGTCTCTAAACTTTAATATGTAACAATTTATTCCCTGTACTTTCAAATTTGTAACGATTTGATCCTTATCGTGAAAAATTAATGTAAAGATTTAATGAAATTTCGTGCATATATAGATTAATTAACTAATTTTGGGACCCAATATGTTTATAAACTACAAAGTTTAATCATTAAATAATAAAAATCGACATTTATTTTTTATGGATTTTTTTTTGCAACAAGGATTAAATTGTTACAAATTTGAAAGAATAGGTACTAAATTGATACAAATTTGAAAGTATAGGGACTAAATTGTTACTTATTAAAGTTCAGGGACAAAATTGTTACAAAATTGAAAGTGCAAAGACTAAATCGTTATAAATGAAACTTTTATGAAAGTTTAAGGACCAAAAGTGATTTTTAACCTATAATAAAAATGAAATATAGTTACACACCTAAACTTGATTTATACACAATGAATATTGAAATACCCTTAGAACAAAACTTGCCTGCATACCGGTATGTAGGGATACCCCATTAAAATATTGTCAAGTAAGAAGGGAGAAAATGAAAATTTTTTGTTATCTCTCTTAGTTGTCAACGTTTTAATGATAGTATGCAGGGAGACCCCTACATACCGGTATGCAGGCAAATTTTTTCCATATCTTTAATCAGTTTGATTCATTTTATCGATCTTTCAATTTCTCTTACTTGATTCTTCATTTATTCCATCTTCATGAGAAATTGCAAGGAAAATAGGTAAATTTAGAATGAGAATGATATTCCATACCAATGTTGAGGAGATTGAAATTGCGCAGCTAAATCACCCATACATAAAACAAGCATGTCTGTGTATATGGTGCCCGGATCCAAGGCCACAATCGCCATTCCCTCTGGCAACCCTTTTGCAATCGATTTGCTTAATCCCTCCACTGCCCATTTCGACGAACAATACAGTGCGAACTGCAAATAATGTATCAAAAAATGAATCAAATTAAAACACATAGTTTACAAATCAAACAAAAAGTAAAATTTGAAGAGATATTCATTGACGCACATACATCTTCGTATGCAGATCTTCCAGCACACGAAGACATATTAATGATAATTCCTTGCTCGTTACGAATCATAAGTGGAATGAAATGGCGCAAAACATTTATCGTCCCTTTTACATTTGTATCAATCACGTTATCAAAATCCTCCACGGGAAGCTCCCATATCTTAGCTTTTCTTTGAGCCACAGCTGCATTATTCACTGTGATGATATGATATAATCCAGAGATGAAAATCTTTAGCCTTTCAATTATTTGTTTCAGATTCAATCAGAAATTAATCAAGGTAAAAGAGACAAATACCGATAATATCAGGAACCAGTTTGTTGTCCACAACCGTTTGTGCAAGATGTTCGACATCGTTGTTTGATTTCTGCAAAACATATATATTTTGAATCACTTTTCCTGCAAGTTGTAATTACGTGGAATAGAAGCAGTTATTACCGACCACATCGACTGTGAAGAGGAAATGTTGATTTGGAGATAACTTGGAAAACTCTACTCGAAGGGAATCGAGTTTAGTTTGATCGCGTGAGCAACCAATTATAGTGTGGCCGCGGCTAGCGAGCTCTAATGCTAAAGCTCTTCCTAATCCTTTGCTAACGCCAGTGATCAACACCTTACGAGAAGCAGCTGCACCTTGTCGGGAGGATTCAGTCGGAGTTGTGGCCATGGAATTAATTAGTTTCAGACAGTTCTAAAGGTTGAGCCGCTTCGAAACTTCGGGATAAAGTTTGGTTGGTTCAAAATTTAGATGGATTGCACATGTCATTGGCCCCTTAATTTATTTCTGGTCTCAGTCAATTTAAATGCACCACTCCCTTTATTCTTCCCGTCTTCCAATATTGGACCAATTATTATCATTGTTCATTTTTAAACAAAAACTTGGCATAAGCATTTAATGTGACCTATTCCATACGTCTCCACAGTTGAATAATTATTTTTTTTTTTTGAAAGGAATAATACTGCATAAAAACTGAATAAGGATGGGATTAAAAACACCATTAAGGAGCCCAACCACCCACAGAGGGGGGCCCACGCAAAACCAAACGTCTTCTTCTGAAGTAGAAGAAGGACCAAAAACCAGATTACAGAAATCAGGGGGAGGGAACACGGCGCTTCGCGCCAAGCGATGAGCTGCCTCATTTCTCGATCTTGCACCAAAACCAAAAGAAATTCCTCCCAACATCGACGCTTGCTGAAGCACTTCCTCTGCCAGATCAACAATATAGCTTTTCCCAATTCCTCATTGTCCAGATTGTCCATGAACCAATCCCAGTATGTCCTCGGGCTCCATCCAGATCTGTCCATCACATACAGATTGTTAGATTGGGGGAAATTGATTTGCCAAACCTTTTTGGAAGCTTTGCAATTCCAGAAAAGATGAGATGACGATTCTTCATAAACCCTGCACAGAAGACAACATGGATTAGTAATAATTCCTTTTCTATTAATATTGACCATCGTAGGGAGAGAATCGTTTATGACCCTCCAGGCATAAATCTTTGCTTTTGGCATCACATTGGATTTCCAAAACCTTCTCCATTTCGGGTCATGGTTGGTAGCATTAGACGAGGATGCTTCTTGCGCCGAATATAAATTCCCTGCAAGTTGATAAGCGCTTTTAACAGAAAACTCTCCCTTAGGCTCCTGATTCCATATTATCTCATCGAGTTTAGATGCCCGACAAGTAGGAGTATTCAAGATGATCTCCACATCCAATTCAATAAAATTCTTCTGGATGCATTTGATTAAATGAGGGATCTCTCCTCCACGACTCGCTAACCAAGGATCTTGATCAATAATCACTTGGTTCCCACAACCAATTCTCCATCTATACCCTTTTATGAAAAGGTCTCTTCCCCAAAGGATACTCCTCCATGTGAGAGAAGAGTTCCTTCCTAGATTAGCCAAAAGAAAACCTGTCTTTGAAATATTTCCCTCTAAGGATTTTGGAGAGCAAGCTATCAGGGTTCTTCAAGATACTCCAACTAATCTTAGCTAGCAAAGCTTGGTTAAAGCGTTGAATGTCTCTAAAACCCATTCCTCCTCGATCTTTACTCTGGCAAAGGGTTTTCCAACTAACCCAATGAGCTTTTTTATGACCTTCGGATTTCCCCCACCAGAACTTGGCACAAGCCCTTCTAATTTTCTCACATAAGAAGGCTGGAATGCAGAAGCAACTCATAGTGTATGTTGGAATAGCCTAGACTACTGATTTGATGAGAGTTTCCTTTCCTCCAGTAGAGAACAATCTTCCCTCCCATTGATGTAGGACTTTCAAGACCCTATCCAGAATTTTTGAAAACATCCTGGATTTGTTGCGGCCAGTTTGAGATGGCATTCCAAGATAGATGCCCAGATCCTCTGTCTTACTAATTCCCAAGATAGAGCTTATCTTTTCAGCTTTGTCAGTTTCCACATTCTTGCTGGTCATAAAGTTGGACTTTGATAAATTCACAGATTGTCCCGAAGCTCTTTCGTAGTCCTCTAGGATCCTCTTTATTGTGTCGCAGTCGGACTCCTCTGCCCTGCAAAGAACAATGTTATCATCAGTAAAGAATAAATGGGAGAGAGAAGGGCAGTAGCGATTGATCTTAAGCCCTTTAAAATTATTAAGATTCTCTTCCCTTTTAAACATGGTTGAAAGCCCTTCCGCACACAAGAGGAAAAGATACGGGGATAGGGGATCCCCTTGACGGACGCCTCTGGATGGAATACACTCCTCTTGAGGAACACCATTAACAAGGACAGAAAATCTCACAGTCTCAACACAACTCATCACTTTCGCAATCCAATCTTCTTCAAAGCCCATCCTTTGCATAATCTTGCGAAGGAAAATCCACTCAACTCTGTCGTATGCCTTGTTCATGTCTAGCTTCAAAGCAATGTAACTGCATTTACCATTCCTTCTGTTGTTGAGATGATGAATACACTCAAAGCCCACGATGACGTTGTCCGATATTAATCTTTTTGGGACAAAAGCCGCTTGGTTTGGGGAAATAACTTTCTTAAGCACCTTTTTCATCCCATTCGCAATAGCTTTAGCAATTATTTTGTAGATAACATTACAGAGGCTGATAGGTCGATAATTGCTCATTTCTTTTGGGGCTTTAATCTTAGGAATGAGAGCTATTACTGCCTTGTTAATAGGGCTCACACTCCCCCGCTCATTCAGGATATCAAGGCAAAGTCTCGTAATGTCCCCCCTACAATGTCCCAGTATGTTTGAAAGAACAGGGCATGCAAGCCGTCAGGACCCGACGCTTTAGTAGGACTCATAGATTTTAGAGCGGCCTCAATATCCATTTTGGTAAAAGGTCTTGAAATATCTCTATTATCGTTAGCCGAAACGACTAGGATAAAACCTTCCAAAGACTTGTCAATATAATCTTCTGAAGGGTAGGAAGAAGAAAACAGACTTTTGAAATAATCTGTTGCAATGACCCCTATATCTTTCTTATCCTCAATCCACGATCCTCCCTTGCTAAGAATACCAGTAATTTCGTTTTTCTTTTTTCTTTGACTCGCCCTCTTGTGGAACCACTTTGTGTTTCTGTCCCCCCACTTGAGCCATTCTTCGCGAGATCCGATTTTCCAATACTTCTCTTCTTCCTCCAAAAGATTATCTAGTTCTTTTTCAGCTCGAAGCAGCTCTGGCGATGGGGATCTCTTGTCTCTGAGATCTAAGGCCTTTACTTCGTTGAACTTGTTTTCTACTGCTTTGCTGATTGAGCCTTCCAATCTGATTTTATTCCAATGAGAAAGGCCTTCAAGGCAGTCTTTGAATTTCCTCTTCAACGACTCAATGTCATTTCCTTGCTCACTTTTCCAGGTGGTTTCAATAATCTCCCTTGTCTCCGGAAATGTTATCCACGCTTCCTCAAATCTCAACTCCTTTCTCTTGACTTTTTTTTAACTTTTTGAGAATGATTCTCAAAAGTGGCCAGGATTGGCCTATGGTTCAAAGAATGGTAGCTAAGATGGTCAACTCTCAACTTCTGAAATTTTTTATCAAATTCCGGATTAACCACAAACCGATCTAGTCTCTTTTTGATCCCCTTGTCCGCCTTTTTACTTCTTCTCCAAGTAAATCTATCACCCGAAAAGCCAATATCTCTAAGATTGCAATTGTCCAAACTTTCCCTAAAGGAGTCCATGAGCTTAGGATCCTTAGGGATGCCCCCTCCTTTTCCTTATGCCAAAGAATCTCATTAAAGTCTCCACCTACCATCCACGGAATATTCCACAGCCTGTTTAATCTGTCCAAAAGCTTCCATGAATCTTGTCTCTTTCCTACTTCTGGATTCCCGTAGAACCCCGTAAACCTCCATATCACTTTGTCTTCTTTAATAACTGCATCAATGTGGTCGTTCGAGAAAGAACTAATGGTCACATCGTAATCATTCTTCCAGTAGAGGATGAGCCCTCCACTTTTACCATTACTATTCACGGCAAAACAATTGTCATAACCCAACGATCTCTTGAGGTTTCCAGCTTTGAAATCATCGCATTTCGATTCCAAAATGAAAACTAAGTCCGGGGAATTTTTCTTCACTTCCAGGGAGAGATTACGAATCGTTCGAGGATTCCCCATCCCTCGAACGTTTCAACTTAGGATTTTCATGGCGTTCAGCGGGGCTGATTTCCAGCCTCCACTAATATCCCTCCGGCTGGTCCGGAGTATAAGCCATTCTGTTTTTTCCTTTCCCTGCCTTCTTCTTCTTCCTCTATTCTGAATTTTCTTTTTTCCTTTACTTGAGACTCTTCTTCACTGATTTTTCTTTGTTTCTACTGGCTCTCACTATTCTTCTCCAAAATTCCCATTCGCGCTCTTCTTTTCCATTTTCGGTCAGAGGCTCCTGCCTTCTCCAATTGGATCATTAGGCCCAATTTTCCTTCTTAGATTAATCTTTCATTGGGCTCCTCATCTATTTCCATGGCCTTTTGCATTTCTTTTTGGGGCCCACTCATCCTTTTGTCTTCCCCTTTTCCTTTGAGTTTCTGAAGTTTGTCCTTTATGCCCGTAGAGACAGTCGGTTGTTTCCTTTCTGTCTTATCTTTTTCCTGCACTATTTTCCCCTCTGATATCCCATTCTGGTTTTTATTCATCTGACTCGAGGACTGTCTTTTGTCACTTGTCATTTTTTCCTTCTCTGTTTTACTTCCTTCTGACAATAAACTAGTCGTTGACATGCTTTTTCCTTGGGAATCGAGATTGTCTCTTGCCCCAGGCTCCTCTCTCTGGACTCGTCCCGTCAACTGATCTCCGGCAGATCTCTCTTCCCAACCTCCGGTGGCTGGGTTATCTGTCTTCCTCCATTTTCCTCCGATTCCGGTCTCTTGCTCCCATCTATCTTCATTTCTTGGGTTTCCGAACCATCGTCCTCTGCCCCTCGCGCCTCTACCTCGACTGTTATTCCACTGATTTTGGTTTCTCTCCCCCCACCATTCTGTTTTCTTGGTTCTGTAATATCCTTTGCTTCCTTGCGTCTCTCTAAGTTTGACTCCATAGACCCCTCTTTCTATTATCTCAGGATCGGCTTCATCGCAGTCTTGCTTAACATGCCCTAGTCTTCCAGAAGAATAACAGAAATCAGACAATTTTTCGTAGGTAATCGGTATCCAGGTCTTTGTGGCTTTTGATCCCACTCTAATATTTGTTCCCCTCTTTATAGGCTCACCAATATCGATTTTAACTCTGACCCTGAGACTTTCCCCTTTGATTTTTCCACTGTCATCAGTTGATACTTCCTCAAACTCCCCTATAGCATTGCCGAGAGCTTCAACATACTTCCTGCAAAAACATACCGGGGGTAAGTTGTGGTAGTGTATCCAAAACGATGCAAACCTGAAGTCTAGCTCGCTGGTACAATGGCCCCCTTTTGGTTCCTCGAACAAAACTAGTGCATCATCAAAGATCCATGGTCCGCTTCTGAATACTCTATCTTTGTCCCTTTTGTACTTGAATTTGCATAGGAATATGTTTCGCCCCATTTTTTTTATTTCTACTCTTCCTTCTATACCCCATATTCTTGGCATGATATCCGAGAAAACTTCCCATTGAATCAGGTTTGCTGTGAGGATTTTGCAGGCTGTGGCTTCTCTAAGATTTCAGTTTTTTTCCTCCACATCCTCATCCTCAATTTCCACTATCCTCTTTCCTTCTTGCTCCTCCAAGCTTAGCTTCTTGATTTGGTTGTTTAGCACCTCTTCCATCTCCCCATGCTCCTCGTTTTGTTTTTTATCTTGCTTGTTGATAAATTCCTCTTCAACGACCATTGAAGTCTCTTCCTCCATTTCCAGATTGTTGCTTCCTCTGTTGAGTTTCCTTGGATCACCTTCAGGTCCCCTTGGGTAATCTGGAGACTTCCCTTCGTTGTCCATGGATTCCCCTCCCTCGAGAGAGAAAGCGCTAGGACCCTCCTCAGAACTACTAACGTAGGTCTAATATGATTGAATAATTATTTAATGGAGCAGTGTTTAGAAACTTAATATTAATGGTTGTTATTAACACGTGTGTAATTTCAAGAGAATAGAACTCGCGAAATAAAACTTTGTATTTGTATTGCTCTTGTGGGTGCAATACAATCTCTAATGTATGATTCTCTGTTTAAGGGAGCAGTTTAGAAACTTAATATAACGACTGTTACTAATGCGTACATAATTTCAAGAGAATAGTGTTAGAAATTAAGCTAGATTTATGATGTGGTAAGTTAAATAAGTTACAATGTCATAAACTTTTTGTGAGTTACTACTTAATTAAGTATACATTCATGTAGGAGAGTTATGCAAGGTGTCAAAGTACAAGTAAGTTTGTAAATTTAGATTGGGAGTTTTGACCTAGAGTCCTATAAATAGGATGTATTTTCTTATGTTTAAAGCAAGTCAAGTAAAGCAATTCAAAGAGACTTATTGAAGAGAACAATTTTCTTCTATTGTGCGTTCTTGAGTTTTGTAAGGGAACAAGTTTCTTCTCTACAAAATTGTGAGTTTTAGAGTGATTATTATCATGGGCTCAGAGACGTTTCCAACAAAGTGGTATCAGAGCAAAGGTAGAAGATGTCATCCAACGATATGTTGCAACCTCAACTTCCTCGTTTTGAAGGAAAGAATTATAGACGATGGAGTCAACAAATGAAAGTTCTTTATGGATCTCAAGATCTTTGGGACATTGTTGAAAATGGATATGTGGAGCAAGAACGTGAGGAAGGTCTTTCACAACAACAACTCAATGAGTTGAAAGATGGTAGAAAGAAAGACAAAAAGGCATTATTTTTTATCTACCAAGCTGTATATGAAAATATTTTCGAAATAATTTCAGGAGCCTCAATTGCTAAAGTAGCATGGGATGCATTACAGAGTCTATACGAAGGAGAAGAGAAGGTAAAAATGGTAAGATTGCAAGCACTTCGAGCTGAATTTGATACCATTCGAATGAAAGATGTTGAAACTATTGAAGAATTTTTTAATCGTGTTCTCTTAATTGTTAACCAATTGAGATTAAATGGAGAAACAATTGGAGATCAAAGAGTGGCCGAAAAGATCCTTAGAAGCATGACTAGAAAATATGAACACATTGTCGTATCAATTGAAGAATCTAAAGATTTGTCGACTCTCTCCATTAATAGCTTAATGGGATCTCTCCAATCTCATGAGCTTAGATTGAAGCGGTTCGATTCTACTTCTTCAGAAGAAGCTTTTCATTTGCAAACTTATTCTAGAGGGAGATCTAGTGGAAGAAGAGGTGGACGTGGTGGTCGAGGAAATGGGAGATCCAACGACTCCAAAAACTTTGAGTCTGAAAGAAGTGATAATCAAACTTCTTCAAATAGAGGGAGAGGAAGAAGCAGAGGTAGAGGTCATGGAGATTTTTCTCACATTAAATGTTTCAATTGCAGACGTTATGGGCATTTTCAAGCAGATTGTTAGTCCAAAAAGACTAATTAAGTAGAGACAACCCTAATGCATGAACAACAGGATAATGACCAAGGTCTTCTTTTCCTCACCTTAAATGTCCAAGAAACAAGCACTGAAGATATATGGTATCTTGACGGGAATGAAGGATATTTTCGTAACCACATGACGGGAATGAAGGATATTTTCGTAACTTTGGATGATTCTCTTCATAATGAGGTGAAAACTGGCGACAATAAGAAACTCGAAGTTAAAGGAAGAGGAGATATCCTTGTTAAGACAAAGAATGGAGCAAAAAGAATCACTGATGTATATTTTGTTCCAGGTCTTAAACACAATCTCTTAAGTGTTGGGCAACTTTTATTGAAAGGGCATGATGTAATCTTCAAAGATAGCATGTGCGAGATCAGAACCAAGAATGGAGGTCTCATAACAAAGGTACATATGACTACAAACAAGATGTTTCCTATCAAAATGTCTTATGAGAAGCTTTTATGTTTTGAGATGTCGGTAAAAGATACTTCATGGCTTTGGCATTATCGATATGGACACTTGAGTTTTGACACTTTATCGCACATGTGTCAACAACATATGGTGAGAGGAATGCTAAGCATTCAAAAGGAAGATCACTTTGTGAAGCATGTATTTTGGGGAAGCATCATCCAAATCCATTTCGAACAGGAAATGCTTGGAGAGCATCAAAACCTCTCGAGCATGTCCATACAAATTTATGTGGACCCATGCAAACTACTACACTTGGAGGTAATCGTTACTTTCTCACATTTATTGATGACTATAGTCGGAAGACATGGATTTACCTGCTAAAGGAAAAAAAACTCTACTTTTGAGTGTTTCAAAGCATTCAAAGCAATGGTTGAAAATGAAAGCAACTTGAAGTTGAAAACATTGCGTTCTTATCACGGAGGAGAATATATTGCTTTTGAAATTTTCTTGAAGGAAAATGGAATCAAGCACCAAAAGACAGTTCGAAGAACTCTTCAACAAAATGGAGTTGCAGAGAGAAAGAACAGGATAATAATGGAGCTTGCAAGAAGTATGTTGAAAGCTAAGAAACTTCTGAATGAATTTTGGGGAGATGTAGTGACATGTGCCGTTTATCTCTTGAATCGGGCTTCAACCAAAAGTGTTTAGGGCCTTACACCTCAAGAAGCATGGAGTGGATTAAAGCCAACTGTTAGTCACCTAAGAGTATTTAGCTGCATTGCTTTTTCTCACATATCTGATGAGAAAAGAGGTAAGCTAGATGATAAGTCAGAGAAATGTATCTTTGTTGGGTACAGTGAAAACTCTAAGGCTTATAGATTATACAATCCTATAAGCAAGAAAATCATTATTAGTAGGGATGTTAAATTCAATGAAGCAGAATTTTGGAGATGAGATTCAGCAAATGAAGACCAAAATCCATTACTTGTACTAGTGGTTACTATTTTGTGGTATGGTCGTATGCAAACTCATTGCATAGGATACCTCCACTTGCATGTCCCTTACACGAACGCGTTGGATCTTTGCGTTTGTATCAAATACAATGTTGGTCGTATCCATAGTGTCACCAGGATAAGGTACTCAACCTTATCCATATACTATAGACCCTTTGATGGGTGTCGGTACTGAATGATGGATGTTAGAAAAGATGGTAAATAAGGATTAAGAATAATTCAACCAACCTAGTGCAAGTATACACTATCACATGCAGTAATAAAATCTCTGGAAGTATTCCAAATGTATCATCCCATAGGGACTAAATTGGAAACACTGATTTGAAGAAGAAACTATTCAAAGATTGCTTAATTAAGGTAACCAAAGAAATAATAGAAAATTGTTTTTGAAAAACAAACAAATAAATAAGTAAAGAATAACAGTGATAAATAAGCGAGGTGTTCAATATAGTTTCAACCCTAAGGCAAATAACTCTAATCATGGCTTACGCTAAGTCTATTCATGCATTGGGTCAGATTTAACTTCTATTCGGCCTTACTCCCAAGAACCGTTAGAAGGCTAAGCGAGTACCGTTATGCACATTTTTGTGACTGGACTCTGACATAGATAGTTCATGCATGCAATCTATAACCATATAGTTGCTATAAGGCAGTCTTTCCAAATACACTCTCTCAAGCCATTTCTCGTATATCACCTTTATGAAAACCGGTATTGTTTGTCCCTTTTGAGATCAAACTCACATAGCATGCAAAGTATAAGTGATCAATTTAAAGTCAACAAGATTCAGAGTGATATTCAATAAAGAGTGACATGCAATGAATAGAACTTAAGGAAATAAACACTTTCAAACTATATAAACCACAAGGGAATTCACTATAACGAACCCCTCAATGGAATTTAGCTACGCATGATGGAATAAGATGAAAAAGAATAACTTTTCATTAACATAATGAAGTACAAATATAGAAATAATGAAAAAACAATTGCTGGAAATAAGGTGTAGTAGCTAAAACTAGGTTTTTTTTTTTTTATCCAATCCTTCTAGAGTTCGTTCGACACTCTACTCTCATTTACAAGTGGTTAAAAACTACTGCTCTCAAGTCTCAGTTCGAAGAATAAGTACGATAATTCTAGATGATTCATGTTTTAGGGGTAAGAGTATTGTTTATTTCTTGTATTCATATAACTTTATTTGATTAACAATATGAATATAGATAGTCATTTGCTCAGAAATATATGAACCACAGAAAATGCTAATAGATAGTCAATTTGACTAATCTTCTTCAAGATAGAATTGTTTGAGCGTTGAAGTTTGAGGATTAAAATGAAACCTAAACTGAATCTTAGGGATTAAAATTGTAACTCTTACATTTATTTTAATCTCTCTTCACTGGTTCCAAAGCATTTGGAAATGTTTGACGGTGCAATTTTTATTTGTATGGACAAACAGGAACTGCAGTCAAATTACTCCTTATCTTTTAGGATCCTCATCCATATTATTAATGCTTCAGTGAAATTAATGGTTCTGCACTTACTTCATCTTTTCTTCTTGTTGTAGAGTATTGGCAAGATGGTATTCCTTTATGGGAAAAGAAATTCTGAACAGAGACTGGTTGTGTGCCATGGGGTAAAATAGTTGATTCCAAGACATTTATTTATTGTCATACTAATATAGTCAATTGGGATAATTCTGCTTGTGAAGAAGCATTCCATAATGCCAAAAGACGTTATTGTAATCTAAAGTTGGATTTGGGATTTTATGTGAAATTGTGTTTTACTTCAAGAAAAAATAGTTGTGGTTTCTTATTTGAAATTTCATTTTGAACTTCCTCTCACCATTCGATTTTCTTCCACTTGCTGATGTGAATTGCTTTTGGCTGCTTCTCTAAGTTTGTAGATTCTGGTGATTCTTCGGCACTCAACTCCAGGGGCTTGATTGGTATGTCTCTTAGAGATTTTATGAGTTAATAATGGTTAACTTTTGTTTCTCTTCCAACTCATGGGGATCTCAAAGTGACGATTGGGGAGTTGAACTTTCTAACACTAGACTCCTAAGCTCATTCTTGGGCTGATGCTTTTGCTTTAGTATCAAAATTATAATTCCATATCAAATTTGAGCTTTCATTTTTTTTTTTCTTTTTAATGAACTACTCGTCAAGGTCTTCTACTTAAAATCCTTTTTGTTTACTTTAATTTATTGTTTTCTCAAAAATATTACGATGCAAGACGATTGCATTGACCCTCCACCCCCTTTTCTTTCCTGCGCATATGAGGGAATATAGAGACAGGGTCGAGTTTTGATGCAACTGAAGTTTGGAAATGGCAACCAAAGCTTTAAGATTCTTTCTACTATGAAGCTCAGAATTACAGTAAGAGATCCTGATTTTAGGTTGTAGAAAGGACCTAACTAACTATTGGCAAACGATGTTACTAATAGCAAAGGAAGTAATCAGCTAACTTATTAGTAGCTATATAACCATTTACTAAGTTACAACCTCCTCAACAATGAAAAACCGTTGGTTTTACTAAATTAGAATATTCAATTATTGAAATATATTAAATTGGAATTTAGTACATCAGGTTTGGTTTATTCTTTTTCTTCCAACTATAACTTTTAGCTTTATGACTAATGCACTGTGATCAAAATATTGGGACAGGCTTGAGTGTACCATCTGATATTGTTGATTTCTTATCATTCTTTGTTTGCAAAGACTCATATAGGTTGACAGAGCCTCTAGAAATAGAATAAAATGGATGTATGGGACTATTGTTTTCATTCTTCATCATGTGGTAAATCTTAAATCTCTTTGTTTCCAGATCATACTTCTGTTGCAGATGTTTCACTGAAGAAAAGTGATAGCTGTCTAGTTATTCGCTCTAAGAGTTTGAAGGGATACTTAGTTGCAACTGCTATAGATTTTCTTCTGGACTTATTGATGGGTGGTTTATTTTCATTTGAGACCAACTTTCTCATTTGGTATTCTGGACTTATTGTTGGGTGGTTTTGTTTCTTAATTATTCATGTAACAGGTTCTAGCAGATTGATCTTATTATTATTGTTATCAATTGCATCTAAAGAGTAAGACATTTTCTTTTCATATTAAATATTGTACTTTCCTAGATTGGTCAAGTACATAAACTGTTGCATGTGTTGCTGGGCAAACAGGTCTCTTCTGCATCACACACGGACAGAAAGCCATTGTATTCCCAACACAGAATCCACAATCACTCTCCAACATGGGAAGCAGCAAATCAGAACATGCTTGTGCATCTTAGCTGTTGATTTCATAATGTTTCCCAGAAGATATGCTAAGAAAGAGACTTATGGTGGACATGGTAACCAGAGTGTTACAGGTTCTTTGAAGGGGTTAAACTTGATCTCTATGAGTTTGTAAGCTTTTGGAGTTTATTGGGTTTTCTAACAAATTTTTTCGATACTCATTGAGATTGATCTTTTTTTCTGTATTTTATTGTTAATTAAATTTGTTTTTTCTGTATTTTATTGTTAACTAAATTTGATACTCATTGAGATTAATTTTGCCTTTCAGCTTCTTGTGAGTTGTGAAAGCCCTCAAAGAATATGACCTACTGAATATGGACTCTCTTCTGGTTGCTTTGTGCGGTGCCTTTCCAAATTTTTAATGGTAAAGTGGTGTCTGTACCTCCCATTTTGGTTTATTTTAAACTTGCAAAACAAGGGAGGTATGCATTTGTATATAATTGCAGTATCAGTGCCTTGTCTTCACCATTTTTCTGTGTTCCCTTTGTCTTCACCATTTGTATAGTAAAGCTAGCATTACCACAATATTTTGGAATTATTTGGATCTTCTTAAAATTTTGATCTTCAAATTCTCTAAAAAATATGCGTTGTTTGGATGATTTTTGTTGGTTTGAATTATATTTTATTTGTTTAGTCGGGATGGTTTCAGAGGAAATATGGTTGGTAATTTAGAATTTGAATGTATTTGGTAGACCAAGGGGGTTCTATTCTTATTACAAATGTACGGAGTTTGATATTTAGATGGTTGGAGAGGTTTTGAGGTTACTCTCCTTCATTTTTCTGAAAATTAATCCTTTATATATATGTGTGCAACAAAACTTTCACAGGATGTAAGAATGGAATTTTGGAATTTATCCAAGATCGTCGTTTAATTTGATATCTGTCTTGATAGCATATGCTTTTTGGAGTGTATCTTGGTCGTGCATTCTTTTAATATTCAACGTGCCTCAGTCTCTAAATTGGTGAAGTATCTTCCTTTCCTGAATGATATATGAATTTCCAAACTGTGCAGCATTGTGAATTGTGTTTTTGGGATCATCCATGTCTTGTTATAATTTGTGAATTCTCAAGCTCTTAGGATATCCTATCAAAAGATCTAAGAATTTGTTAATTATTATCATTTTGTCTCAGGTGCAAGGGATATACTCTAACACAATATCACTGAGCAAGTCAACATACGACACAAGAGGTTTAAGGGGGTAGCTATTGCAAACACGTCTTTCACCATCCCTCCAGTTCACTTGGTTAATATTATGTTGGTATTATTTTTAATTTCTTTCTTATTTTTTATTTTTGTTTAGATTTAGATTGTGCTTCATGCGAGACCTAACTCACATAGTTTTAGAATATTTGAAGTCTTGTTGTGAACCTCAAGTGTTGTGAGGCTTTAGTTGGACGTTTTTTCATATAAAAGTGTGTTTATCTTGTTTAACATGTTTAAAAATTTTTGGGTTAGCCATATGTATCTCGTTATGTTGTTGAAATTTTCGGAGCATACGGTTAGAATTAGGATAAAGACTTTAGTAATGTCGCTAGGTTAAGTATAGAAACCTAGAACGTTACAGGTTCTTTGAAGGGGTTTGAAGGGGTTAAAATTGATCTCTTGAAGTTTGTAAGCTTTTGGAGTTTATTTGGTTTTCTAACAATTTTTTTCGATACTCATCAAGATTGGATTTTTTTTGTGTGTGTGTGTATTTTATTGTTAATTAAAGTTGTTTTTCTTAGGTTCTTCGAGTTGTTGGACATATGTTTGCTATGTGAGTTCTTGTTTTGGTTGTATCGAACTTAATTACAATTTGTTTTTCTTAGGTTCTTCAAGTTTGATGTACGAGCAAAATTATGGTGACAAGAATGAAAGTGGCATGTACGAGATTTTTTTTTTTTTTTGGTGTCGGTGTAGACTTTTAATCATAGGTGTTTAGTAATTTTGAGGCTTTTAAGTGTAAGTGTTTGTAATTTTTTTTTATATCAAACTTATATGAATACAAATTGTATAAACAAATTTGGTTCATTGGCTTATTGGAATGAAATTTGACAAATATTTGATTTCTATACAATTTTGCACATTTAAAATTAAGATTACTTTCTTTACAGGTTGACAAATGAAGAAAATATTGTTGGTATGCCATCGGGCAACCAACAATTTTTTTTATTAAATTATGAACAAAATGATGACGGGCAATGCCTGTCATTAAAAAAAAATATTTAATGACGGAAACCTTTAATGACAGACACCTTTAATGACAGACATTTGGTTGAAAAATACCCTTTCAATGACAGACTTTTGATGACGGACACCGTTTAATGACAGGCACCGTTTAATGACAGGCACAGCCTGTCATTAAAAGGTACAATGACACTCGTATAGATGATGTACACCGCCTGTCATTAAAAGCCCTTTTGGTAGTAGTGACGCCGACCCCTATTCCAGCCTTGCTGCCTTTTTTCTCGGTCTTATCTTAGTCTTTCTCGATATGGGGCTTCAACCTTTGATTTTTGGTGTAGTTCTTCAGGCCCGTTTCAATCCACTTAGGTCTTTTCACCTCCTCGTCGTTCAAGAACATCAAGATGGCTCCAAAACTCCTTAATTGGCCCGAATTAACAACAACTTATGAGGTTCTTCGAGTGCTCAGAGGGACTCCAAGCGCCAGCGAAGGGTTCTTCGACGGTCAATTCCTTCCCTTTTATTATGCTTATAATTATGCTTTCCATTGTAAATTTTGTGGATATTTTAACTATGCATAGCTAAACCCCAATTTGGGGTCTTGAAATGAAATTATAGTTTAAATGTTGTTATAATTACCTGTCTCTTGCCCTTTTCCTAATTATTTGTATGGATGTGCTTAATGTTGTATGCAATCTAGCCAATTGTGTATTGATCTGATTCTTAATGGAGACTCGACGGAGAGAAGTTAGGATAGATCATAATTCATGCAACTAGTTCAATTGCCCGTCGTGACAACGAGATTAGTTGATTAAACTTACATTCTTAAAATGAATCAGAGCATAATAATTAATGAATTTTAATGGTGCTAAGGACACTTAGGTTGTTAAAATGAATTAATTACAATTAGGGGAGACCGACAGGAGAACCTATGTGATTAACGGAGATTCTAGGATTATAATTAGTTGGGCAACGAGATAGGATAATTATAATAAATGTTTAGCTAATAATTGATTTTCAAGACCCCACTTTCCATTAAAAACTCTTTCTCCATATTTTATTTTTCTTGATTGATCAAATTGATTTCTTTAATTGCTTTAATTTTTAAATTCTCTCAAATTGCATGTTTTGGTCCCTGGATATTATTTATCCCAAGTACTTTTTAGTGCTCAAGGAATTTTTGCTTCACTTAATTTTCGCTTCGCCTCCCTATGGATTCGATACTCGGAATTCTTCCGTTTTACTATTACTTGTGACGACCCGTGCACTTGCGGTGTAAAATCGTGACAACAAGTTTTTGGCATCGTTGCCGGGGAGGCTTGATTTTTAAGCAAATAAATTTTTCTTGACATCGAAAAGAAAGGGATAAATAGTAATTTAGGTGTAAATATTTCCTGTCATTAATTTGTGAATATCATTTTTTTTTTTGTTTGGTTCTTTTGATTGATTGGGATTATTTTATGCGAAGCAACAAGGTGGTTAATTTGTTCTGCAAGATCTTGAAATTGACAGGACTCTTAGAACCATTTGTAGAGAGAAAAGATTAGCAGAAGCAATGGCCCATCAAGATGAAGCTCCTAAGGCAATCAGAGACTTTTTACAGCCAGTTCTTCCCACCGAGAATTCCAGAATTGTTTAGGCCCCGATCCAAGCTACCAATTTTGAGTTAAAGACAGAATTGATTCAGATGGCGCGCGATAACTTTTTTAAGGGACATCCTTCTAAGGACCCACACTCACATCTGCGATCATTCTTGGAAATATGTGGGACGGTAAAAATGAACGGAGTTTCGACCGACGCTATAAGATTGAGGTTATTCCCATTTTCTTTGCAAGACAAGGCAAAGGATTGGCTCGAATCAGTCGAGACGGGCAATATTAGCACATGGGACGAGCTTGCCCAGGCTTTTCTGACAAAATTTTTCCTGCCTGCCAATACTAAGAAGCTCTGGACTGAGATCAGAACGTTTAGGCTGAAGGGAATAAAAGTCCCACGCAGCGGAAGCGCATCGATTGGACCTTACGCCGTATATTAATTAACATTAAAATACCGTTACGAAAACTCAAACTAACTTTAAACACACTTTAAAGCTGCTGGAAAAATTGGTTTAAACATGCTAAAAATAAATCTAAATTTATTTTCATGCTTTTCTAAAGAAAGAAAGAAGAACCGTTACAAACCTTCATTGTAGACTTGACCGTTCTTCGCCAACGACGCTCCACGAACGAAAACGCAGCAACCGCCTTTGATTTTCTTCGCTGGAAATTCCTTCTTTGAATGACACAATAACCACAGAGGTTACACCGGTATGTCTCTAAGTCTAGGAGGCAAAAGACTTGTGGGAGTCTTTCTCTAAGAGGGAGGCTAGAGAGAATTCTAGGTCTTGTCTTTGAGAGTCTAAGAGCAAGAGCAAGAATGTCAAGTATCATGACCAATTAGGTCTAGTGTTCTATTTATAGAAGAGAGACCATGAATAAAATATTCAATTAAATCAATCTTTTCCAAAATTGATTCAATCTTATTCCTTAATTAATCAATTCCATAATTGATTAATCTTTTCCACAAATGACTAATTACTTCCATAAGTGATTATATCATTTCCATAAATGATTAATCACTTCCTTAAGTGATTAATTATTTCCATAATTGATTAATTTCCGGTTAATGAATTCTTTAATTAATTAACCACCAATTAAATATCACATATTTAATTTCCAGCCTAGAATTAATTTAATTTGCCCAAACACATTTTAGGCCTTAAATTAATTCATTATTTGAACTCTTTCAAACTTCCATAAATTTATATTTGAAGTTCTTCAAATATTAATTTCTCTCATAATAATATATCAATATATATTATATTTGTTTCCCTTAGTAAATTGAACATTTTCAATTTATTATTTAGTTGCGTAGTTGCCTCAAATTACTTTATGAGCTACCAGTGGGACCTAATGGAGCTGCAGATCAGAAGCTCCAACGATGTGAGATTAATTGGTCAAACACATTAACCACATTAATCAATATTCGTTAACTGTGTTCATTCCACTATAGACTCACAGTTGCACTCTTCTCACTGCAGACATATTTTCTGTGTCCATGGATATAGACCGATATCGACTAGTTAGTCCTTCACGAGTGTCCGTAACACCAGCTGGGTCAAATTACCGTTTTACCCCTGGGTTACCTCTATTTCCTTAAGTACCAATTCTCCTCTAATGAACAACCTGTTTGTGGTCCAACCATCAAACAGAAAACCCTCTCGTGCCATTGAGAGGGTAGGGCCATTTGTTCAAGACTCGGAGTAACCACTTAAGGGAACACTCATCTGCTTCCCTAAAGTCGGGAAGGAGTGAAATCCATCTTGTACGATTATGTTCCCAGCTCCTCATTTGGTCTTGTCCCCAACGTGGTAGGCTTATTGAGTAGGCGTATTGGCCACTCTCACCCATACAAATCAAAGGACAATCTCTCATGAGCAGGAGTCCATAATCAACTCAGGATTAAGACTAAGTTGTCTAGGTCGTCCTAGTGAAATAGAAAACCAACTAGTTAACGGTGTTATAACCAGTGGTTACTATTTCAGTGGTTACTATTTCGCGGTCCGGTCTTATGCAAACGCATTGCATAGGATACCCCCACTCGCATGTCTCCTACACGAACGCGTTGGATTGCAGCGTTTGTATCAAATACAAAGTGGGTCGTATCCATAGTGTCACCAGGATAAGGCACCCAGTCTTATCCCTATACTATAGACCCTTTAGGTTGTTTCTCGAACAATGATCCCATATGTCGCTACATATAGTTCAAGACTCATATTACAACCTTGGATGTCTAGTTTATTGGATTAGGGTTATTATTAGATAAAGACAAATATAAAATAACAAATAACAATTAATGGAAAAATATATCAATATTATTTCATTAATATCCGGTCAACGGTTACATTCACTATCTACGAGTTTTAGGGCATAAAACCCAACATAGGCATCTTGACGAGAAGCAGTTGTACGAGGCATGGGAGAGATACAAGGAAATGCTTAGGCGGCGCCCCCAGTATGGATATCCAGATTGGCTCCAGGTGCAGTTGTTTTACAATGGATTGAATCCCTCCACCAAGACCGTTTTGGACACATCAGCAGGAGGAAGTCTTCTTTCCAAGATAGTGATGGAAGCCAAGGTTCTGCTTGAGGAAATGGCAGCAACCAGTTATCAGTGGCCGACCGAGAGGAGAGCAATTTCTAAGAAGGCTGAAATTTATGAATTAGATGAGTCGAGTTCGTTGAAGGCACATATGACATCTTTGACAAACGCCCTGAACAAGCTGACTTCATCTAAGGTGGTCAAGTCCATTTCCACCTTAGCTGAAAGTTATTCAAAGAAGGAAGGTCAAGATGTGGAAGAAGTCCAGTACGTGGGGAACAAACCATTTACTCAAGGAGTACCGAGCTTCTACCACCCCAGTCTGCTCAATCATGAGAACTTCTCGTACTCCAACACGAAGAATGTTTTGCAGCCACCACCAGGTTTTCCATCATCTAGTACGACTGAAAAGAAGAATAACCTGGAGGAGATTGTGGCTATCTTTATCAAAGAACAAAAAGTGTTGAATGTGAATCTCCAAACGACAGTTAATAACCATGACACAGCTCTGAAAAGTATGGAAATTCAGATAGGTCAGACAGCTTCAGCGGTGAATGCCCTTCAGAAGGGAAAATTTCCAAGCGAAACTAAACCTAACCCAAGAGAGCAGTGCAAGATGGTGACACTAAGAAGTGGTAGACAGTTGGAGAGCAGTTCAGAAAAGAAGAAGAAAGAAGAGAAGAACAAGGATGAAGATGAAAGGGCTAAGGCACAAAAAGCCTCCTATGAAAGGTCCCAACATCCTCCTAACTCTGTTGATTTAAATTGTGATGTTTCTAACTCTTTTGCAGGAAAGAAAAAAGATAAACAAAAGAATGGCAAGCATGAAAAGAAACTGAACGAGGAAGAAATGGTTTCATGCAACCATCATGACAGAGGCTCGCATATTAGCCCGCCCAAGCGGAGGGGCGAATGTCCAACCTTTGACTACAGGGAGTTACCTTTTCCTCAACGCTTTAAAAATGTTAAGTTAGATGAGCAGTTTCAGAAATTCCTAAAGATGTTTAAAAAATTGTCTGTGAATATTCCCTTAGTAGATGTTTTGTATAACATGCCTAATTATGGGAAATTCATGAAAGAAATGCTTTCTAGGAAGAGAAGTTTGAAAAAGGAAGTTTTTAAATTGTCTGAAAGTAGTAGTACCATCGTTTCTAGAAAGATGCCTTCTAAACATAATGACCCAGGGAGTTTTACTATTCCCTGCATCATAAGAGAAGTATCTTTCAATAGGGCCTTATGTGATTTAGGTGCTAATATAAATTTGATGCCCTATTCCGTTTACTGGAAGATTGGTTTAACAGGCATGAAGGACACTGACGTCACTCTCCAGCTTGTCGATAGATCGATTACCCACCCGATGGGTGTTGTGGAGGACGTGCTGGTAAAGGTCAACAAATTTATCTTCCCTGTAGACTTTGTGGTACTCGACATGCAGGAAGACAGAGAGGTACCCATTTTTCTAGGCAGACCTTTCTTAGCGACTGGTAAGACTGAGATTAGTGTGCATACAGGTAAGCTTACCTTGAACATTGATGATGAAAAAGTCGTGTTTAGTATTTTTGGCCAAGATGAGTTTGTATGTAGTTTGCATACTTGTTTTTCTATTGGTCCTGAATACTTGACTGACGATGATGAAGAGGTAGAGTATAATCATGGCCTAGGCTTAGGAGAAGCACTTATGGATGATGGGGATTTTAATGCATATTTAGATGACCCTCTATTTGAGAATGAGCTGAATGATTTAGATTTTCCTGACTTTGAAAATTACTTGGAATTGCCTGCTTATGAGCATGAAATATCTACAGTTGATGATTTACCTTCTTTTGAGAATGAATTGGATTTGCTAGAAATCGATGATTTTGATGATGATACTGATTTGCCTGACATTGAGGATGAGCATGATTTGCATAAATAGGATTACTCGATAGATAATTCTGAGTCTAATCATGATAGTGTTAAATCTATTGAGTCCAATCTTGACATTCCTGAATGCATGGACCCTAAAAATGTTAATAACTCTGATTCGTGTCCTAATGATGTAGATAGCATAGAATCTGACCCCGAGGAACTTGAATTTGTGCGTAGTATAGAATCTGACCTAGAAGAGCTTACATTCTTTAATTCTTCTGATAGTGAGTCATATGACAGCTTAGTTGAATCATTTTTTAATTCTGAGTCTGAGGAATCTTCTGAGCATGTAGATATTAATCTGAAGAATGGATTGGCATGATTGATAGGCCACCTTTAGATCCCAGACCGGTTGATATCATAACGCTTGATGACTCAGTAAACAATTGTTTTGTGAAAAGAGATTTACAAAAGAGATTTGATGCTGCCTCATATTTTTTGAAATGTTATTATAACAATCTCTTTAGTGACGATGGGCCAGGGGAAAGTTTTTTTTCTCCCCTGTTTGCAGTGTGCAATTTGGTGCATGATTTTTTGCAGGGCCCAGAGGATGATGAAAACTTTTATTTCGAGCCTCTGTGAGCGTGCCGAGCCTCGTCTAGCTAAAGAAGTTAAAGAAAGTACTGCTTGGGAGGCAACCCAAGGATTAAAGTTTAGATAGTTGTTTTTGCGGTAAATAATTTTCTTTGCTCCGTGATCCAATATTGTTTTGCAGGATCACCTTAGCAAATCCCAAAATTCCAAAAATCCCATTTTTCTGGATCCAAAGGAAGAGGATGAAGCGCTCCTAGCTCAGGGAAGTATCAGTATCCCTTTATTTGCTTTACTGTTTTTAAACATTGGGGACAATGTTTAGTTTAAGTTTGGGGGGAGGCTTTCGCTGTGTTGAGCATATTTGAATTCTGTTGGATGCATGAATAGATAGCCATGATAGCCAAGGATGTGATTTTAGAAGTTTTGGGAGAAAATGGTTTATATGTTGTGGAATTTGGGAGCACGACAGAAATTGTGAAATTTTAAATTTTTTGATACTTAGTTTTGATGTCTAAAGCATGCAATAGACTTATCTAATGACGTCTTTGAAAATCTAGATTCTTATTATGATTTTTAAAGTTTGTTGTCACCCTGATAGGCTTAGTTTCTAATACTAGGAAGTTCATGCTTGATTGTTCTAAAGAGCTCGGTAGAAAAAACTGCTATGCATGCTGAGAGAAAAACAAAAACAACAAAAGAAAATGAGAGAAAAGAAAAATCTGTTGAAAGAGAAAATTTTTGCTTGCACAAAAGGAAAAAAAGCCTAGGGGTAAAAAGAGCTACCTACGGTGTGATCAGTTAGGCCAACCAGAGAATAAAATTCGGGTTAAGGGTCCCTGCGCCGTAGTGTGAAAGCTAGTACCATTAGATATCAAAATGCAAGTTTTGGGGAGTAGCAAAAGAAAAAGAAAAGAGAAAAATCATTTGTGAGTTTTGCTCCCCCATGAAAAAGAAAAAACACAGGTGCCCTAGTTTCCTTTTTTTGCATGATAGAAGAACTCCGACCTATTAGGGGCTCTTAGCCAGTGTAGGGGGAAAACAAATGGAGAAAGCCAGAAGACTAATCTAGGTTAGTAAAAGAATCAATAGATAGGCCTTAAGCATGTTATTCATTAATCTTAAGTTCAAACTAGTTTAAGATTTCTTCAAGAGTTTGCGGTGCTTGCTTATTCCACTTGCATGTTTTCCATTCTATCTTAAGAATTCCAAAATCATTGAGGCTTGAGCGATTCTATTTCATGCATCTTTAGAATTTATTTTGCTCGAGACTAGGAAAAGCTTAAGTTTGGGGATGTGATAGCGAGCGGAAATGTCGCTATTTTAGTCCCAATTTATTAGGCTTTTTAGTGTTTTAATTGTGTTTTTATTGAAAATATTTAATGTATTTTGTCATTTGGTCTCTAGGAAAAAATTATGGATTTTGGTGAGAAAAGTGCCCAAAAAGAAGTCATTTTAGCCCAATTTCCATACTTGGGTCAATGGGGAAGCCAAGAAGGTCAACAATGAAGATGAGGCCCAAAAGAATTAAAGATTGGTCCAAGAAAAGAAGTCCAAACCATAGCTGAAAGTTCTGGAATTCGCCTAACGTCGAGACGATGTAAGGACAACGTCGCGACACCACCCATTTCTTGGCCGGCCAGTCGATGAAGTCACAGCGTCGCGACGCTACCCCATTTCTGAGCCTATATTAGGCGCCCCTTGGTGCATTGTTTTACCATCAATCATCATTTTCTTCCATTCTTTCCTTGCTTTCTTGACTCCTTTGGGAGCCTCTCTCAAGGCTTTCTAGCCTTTTTTAGAGTTCTTAGTGGGATAATTTTTGGGGCATTTTGGGGAGCATTCTAGGAGGTTCAAGGAGTGCTCAGAGGGACTCCAAGCGCCAACGAATGGGTCTTCGACGGTCAATTCCTTCCCTTTTATTATGCTTATAATTATGCTTTCCATTGTAAATTTTGTGGATATTTTAGCTATGTATAGCTAAACCCCAATTTGGGATCTTGAAATGAAATTATAGTTTAAATGTTGTTATAATTACCTGTCTCTTGCCCTTTTCCTAATTATTTGTATGGATGTGCTTAATGCTGTATGCAATCTGGCCAATTGTGTATTGATCTGATTCTTAATGGAGACTCGACGGAGAGAAGTTAGGATAGATCATAATCCATGCAACTAGTTTAATTGCCCGTCGTGACAACGGGATTAGTTGATTAAACTTACATTCCTAAAATGAATCAGAGCGTAATAATTAATTAATTTTAATGGCGCTAAGGACACTTAGGTTGTTAAAATGAATTAATTACAATTAGGGGAGACCGAAAGGAGAACCTATGTGATTAACGGAGATTCTAAGATTATAATTAGTTGGGCAATGAGATAGGTTAATTATAATAAATGTTTAACTAATAATTGATTTTCAAGACCCCACGTCCCATTAAAAACTCTTTCTCCATATTTTATTTTTCTTGATTGATCAAATTGATTGCTTTAATTGCTTTAATTTTTAAATTCTCTTAAATTGCATGTTTTGGTCCCTCGATAATTTTTATCCCAAGTATTTTTTAGTGCTCAAGAAATTTTTTCTTCGCTTAATTTTCGCTTAGCCTTCCTGTGGATTCGATACTCGGAATTCTTCCGTTTTACTATTACTTGTGACGACCCGTGCACTTGCGGTGTAAAATCGTGACAACACTCCTAGGCATTCAAGTCCTACTCTAAAGCAAGAAAGACATCCAACATGTGCAAGACATATCCATAAAAAGTTTTTAACAGGCTCTCTTTTGGGGCACTCATGGTCACAACTCATCGAAAGCTATAAATTTTTTAAAAGTTTTGAGCCTATCCTAGGAAATCATTATCACTAAAGCAAATATATACACATCAAGCATGTAAGATATACATTAAGCGCAAATGTTGGCCCGACGCACAGATGCTCAGGGACCAACAGACACACAAAGCAGAATACCCCACCCCCAACCTAAAAGGTTACATTGCCCTCAATATAATAAATCATGCAAAACAGGACAAATGCATAATGAAATAATAGAAACTTCCCTGAATTCAAGCTTGTGGGTGGTGAATCACTTTAATATACAAATACTAGGGCTCACTTTGGTATCGCCAATCCTAAAAAGAAACAAAATAACAAACAAGAATCAAAAGCAACTAACCAAAATAAACTAAAGTAGGAAAAAATGATAGAAAGCAGAAACTTATTTGGTGCAATGTTTAAGGTTGTTTGCTCTATCACATTCTCCTCTCTTTCTTCTTTCATGGTGGTCTCTCTCCACAAGTCAAACCACATAATTTTTTGAAAATTCATGTTTGATTAACTTTGGGGCCTGTGGAAAAGAATTAGTAGAAGCATAAATATTTTTTCAAGCAGAAGTGGGCTGACAAAAGACTCGCTCAACCCTAAGTTTAGAGGGCGAGCACTTGGTGGTCCCATAAGATTTGTCAGTAACAGTGATAGAGAAATGCATTTCATTGTCAGTAACCATGCATGAGTTAGAATTAGACGCACGATCATTCACTGGGTCGGACTCAAGCATGTAATACTCAATAGAAGATGCATGATGATTTTCAATATCATCAAAAAATTTAAAGTACAAAGTCTTATCGTGGAAACCCCCTGATACAACTCCTTCATCTACGTCAATGATTGTCTTGGCAGTCTCCATAAAAGGACGACGAAGAAGTATCGTCGCAAAAGATGGATGGTGATCAGGATTAGGAGTGTCTGAAACATAAAAATCAGGGGGAAAGACTAAATCCTCTATACTGACTAATACGTTTTCAACTAACCCAAGAGGTTTTATGCATGACTTATCTACTAATTGTATGACTAAACCAGATGCCTTTATATCAGTCAAGTCTAATCCTCTATAAACAGACACAAGCATGACATTTATTGATGCTCCTAGATCTAGCATGGCATATTTTATCTTATAATGTCCGATCATACACGGTAAAGTAAACATGCCACGATTAGAACATTTAACAGGTAAGTCATCTGACAATAAAACATTTACATTCTCGCTAACCTCTTCCTTGAGGATTTCTCCTTACCTTCGTACCAAGTTTTGAAGAACTCGACATAGGCTGGGATTTTTAAAATTGCCTCAAGTAATGAGATATTCACCTTTACTCTCCTAAAAACATCTAAGTCGTCATGCACACTTGAAGTAGCAGGGTGAGTAAAATTCATAGGAGAATAAGGAAAAGAATCATATTATTCGAATCAAAAGAAGAAAATTTATTAGAAGCAGATGAAAATTTATCAGAAACAACAGAAGTTTATAAGAAACAGCGGGAATTCCTGGGAGGCAGTCCGTTGTGGCCACTCGACACCATATTGCACTCACATTCGCCTTTGGGTTTACTTCAGGTTGGCCAGGCAGCTTCCCAGAGCTCTTGTTATCCATCTTGCTGACTTGGGTTGCCAACTGAGTTATTTGGTTTCCCAAATTTTGAATGACATTCCTAGTTTCCTACTAGAACTACAGGAAACTGTCAGTAAGTTTCTTTAAAGCCTCGTCAAAAGACGTACCTGAAGTAGAGGAAGTCGAAACTTGATTTTGCTTGAATACGAGCGGCCTCTGTTGGTTTCCATAACTGAAGTTTGGATGGTCTCTCCACCCTTGGTTGTATGTATTGTTGTACGGATTGTACGACTTTTGATTACCATTGAATCCAACATTCACTTTTCAACCTTCTTGGAGCTGGGGCAAACCTCAGTAGTATGGTTGGTCATAGAGTAGAGCCCACAGGCTTTCGCCTGCAAAAGTCCTGAACATAGGAAGCAAACAAGCTTACTTAACTCACTCATCTCAGTACGCATATCGCTTACCTCACTCTTCGTGGCGACTTGAATATCTACGACACGTCCTCTCGTCCAAAATTACTGAGAGTTCTCAGCCATACTAGAAATAAATTATCTTCTCTCAGCCGACATCTTGTTCACAAGTGTTCCCCACTGGCAGCGTCTACCATACTCCGATCCATGGGTAGCAGTCACTCAAAAAATATTGGATCAACAGTTGATCCAAGATCTGATGTTGCGGGAAACTAGCACATAAGCGCTTGAATCTCTCCCAGTACTCATGGAGTGTCTCCCTAGTGATCTGTGATATTCCATAAATTTCTTTTCTAATGTTGGCAGCTCTACTTGCTGGGAAGAACTTCTCAAGAAATTGTTTCTTCATCTCGTTCCATGTACTGATAGAACCAGAAGGAAGGTAATATAGACAGTCCATCGCTGAATCCTTTAATGAGAAGGGGAATGCCCTAAGATTTAACGCCTCTTCTGGCACCCCGTGTGGCCTCATCCTGGAGCACACCATGTGGAACTCATGAAGGTGCTTGGACGGGTCCTCCCCTTCACTACTACAAAAAATTGGGAGAAAGTGAAACAAACCTGACTTTAACTCAAAATTACCTATCGTCTCGGGGTAGGTAATACAAAGCGACTGTTGGTTGAGATCTAGCGCTGGCAGTTGCCTCAACGTTCTCTCAACCATGGTTGGAGCTTCAACCTTGCCGAGATTATCTACTCGCCTCCTTCTTGTTCGTCTTTTTAACCTCATCTCCGCTCTTGAGATCACTTGTTCAAACCTAAGATCGTTGCACTGCGAAGCACATGTGATCATAAACCATGCAAGCAAGTTATAACTCCACTATATAGTTAAAGCTTTTACAAGATCTAATTAACTCTATTGACAACAGAGATAACAGAGACAACAGAGATCATAACTTATAACACGAGTTAGAACTCGATTGTATAGCTTATAACAAAGTTAAATAATAGATCATGCAGTTGTGCACTTCATTTTGATAAAATTATGTACTAGGCTAGCTACACAAATTTTAGCCTCTTCGACTTCATTTTCAAATTTTCAAGCTTTTCAAACCTAGCTTCTTTTCCAAATTCATAGTAAATTGGAAATTATAAAGACATAAGATACTTCACCTTCAGACAGACAAGATCAAGATTAATGGAATTCAATAAGGAAGCTTTGAGAGATTTAGTACTTTATTCACTATAACAAATATCACATACGATAGCGTCAAACAAACGCTATCATAGCCTTTTTATAGCGTTTTTCCAATGTCGTCGTAGCCGATGTTATTGAAAGTCCTTGACTTTTCATAGCGTTTTTTCAGTGCTATAAAAAGTGCTATAAAAAATCTATTTTTCATTGCATAATTTATATGTTATAGAAACTTTTCATAGCGTTAACAAAAAACCCTATAATTGCTCTTTATTAGCATTTTTCATAGCTGTAAAAAAACGCTATAAAAAACATATCATAGCGGTTTTAGACACGTTGTCATAGCCAATGTTATTGAAAGTATCTGACTTTTCATAGCGTTTTTTCAATGCTATAGAAAAAGCTATAAAAAGTCAATTTTTAATTGCATTATTTTGATGTAATTGAAACTTTTCATAACATTAGTATAAAAACGCTATAATCGATCTTTCATAGCATTTTTAACCTCGTTGTTGTAGACATTGTTATAGATAGTAACTATTACTAGCATTTTTTTTTTTTTTTTTTACATTTTGTACCATTTTCGAGTAGTACGCAACAATTTTATAGCATTTTATATAACTAACAAATTATTTCAAATGCTATTGTAATATCAACTCAATTACATAAACATTTAAATGCATTCACATAAGCTTTTTCAAGAGTAATACTAAAAGTTGATAATCTCAAAGTGTTCTAACTTATACATATGTAATACATAATCCTAAACTAAAAATGAAAAAAAAGACGTACAAAATTCCCAAACACATTCATTTCAGTGACATGTACACACATGGTTCAAGAGATTCAGATGAACATATCCTCCAATAAATATGTTGGTGTGTCATCCTTTCATTCACCTATTAAAAAAATATGTTTATAAGATCAATATATATATTTACATAATCAATAAACTACATCAATATTTTAATTTGAAGAAACTAAATCAAACTTGAGACCTCTACTTTTTTTCCATTGTAACTAACAAGACCTCATGATTTGATCCATTTTGCCATTGTAACTAACAAGACCACATTTTTATCCATCGAAACAGAGATGAGTAACTGATAGCGAGCAGAAATGTCGCTATTTTAGTCCCAATTTATTAAGCTTTTATGTGCTTTAATCGTGTTTTTAATGAAAATATTTAATGAATTTTGTTATTTGGTCCTTAGGAGCAAAGTTGGTGATTTTGGGAGAAAAAGTGCAAAAAATGAAGCAAATGAAGCCCAAATCCAAGCTTGATCAAATGGGGACCCAAAGAAGACAATCATGATAAAAAAGCCCAAAAAAAGAAGTGAAGAGAAGGCCCAAAAACAGCCCAAACCGAAGCTGAATATGCAGAAATTTGGGTCAGCATCGAGACGCTATGCAAGGCAGCGTCGCGACGCTACCCATTTCTTGGGTAGCAAGTCGCGTGCAAGGTAGCGTCGCGACGCTCTGCATTGTTGCGTCGCGACGCTGTGCAATGTAGCGTCGTGACGCTACCCCCAATCCGGGCCTATAAAAAGGCACCCTTGGGTGCCTCATTTACCATCAATCATTCCATCAATTCTTTCCTTTCCTCCATCCTTTGGCTCCTTTGGAGCCTCTCTCAAGGCTTTTTAGCCTTTTTGAGAGAATTCTTTAGTGGGAAATATTTTGGGAGTTTTTGGGGAGCATCTTAGGAGGCTCAAGGAGTAGTCGGTGGAGCTCTGAGCGTCACTAAGGGGATTTTCGACGGTCAATTCCTTTCGTTTTATGCTCTTGATTATGCTTTCTATTGTAATTATTGTGGATATTTTAGCCATGTGTAGCTAAACCCCAATTTGGGGTCTTGAAATGAAATTATAGTTCAAATATTGTTGTAATTTCTTGTCTCTTGCCCTTGTCCTAATTATTTGTATGGATGTGCTTAATGCTTTATTCAATCTGGCCAATTGTGTAATGATTCGATTCTTAATGGAAACTCGACGGAGAGAAATTGGGATAGGTCATAATCCATGCAACTAGTTTAATTGCTCGTCGTGACACCGAGATTAGTTGATTAAACTTAGATTCCTAAAATGAATCAGAGCGTAATAATTAATGATTTTTAATAGCGCTAAGGACACTTAGGTTGTTAAAATGAATTAATTACAATTAGGGGAGACCGACAGGAGAACCTATGTGATTAACGGAGATTCTAGGATTATAGTTAGTTGGACAATGAGATAAGATAATTATAACACTTGTTTAGCTAATAATTGATTTTCAAGACCCCTCTTCCCATTCAAAGAAAACTCTTTCTCCATACTTTATTTTGATTGATCAAATTATTTTCTTTTAATTGTTTTGAATTTTAAATTCTGCCTATTTGCATGTGCTATTCCTTAAATATGATTTTTCCCAAGTATTTTTAGTGCTCTAGAGATTTTTGCTTTGCTTAATTTTCGCTTCGCTTCCCTGAGGATTCGATACTCGGAATACTTTCCGTTTTATATTACTTGTGACCCGTGCGCTTGGAGTAAATCGTACACACACTCCATACGAACAAGTTTTTGGCGCCGTTTCTGGGGAAGCTTGATTTTTAAGCAAAATTAATTTCTCTTGACATCGAAAAGAAAGGGATAAATAGTAATTTAGGTGTAAATATTTTTCTTTCATTATTTTGTGAATATTATTTTAGTCTGTTTTTGTTTGGTTCTTTTGATTGACTGGGAGCATTGTATGCGAATGAACAAGGTGGTTAAATTGTTTCCGCTAGATCTTGAAATTGACAGGACTCTTAGATCCATTCGAAGAGAGAGAAGATTAGCAGAAGCTATGGCCCACCAAGAGGAAGCTCCCAAGGCAATTAGAGATTTCTTACAGCCAGTTCTTCCCACCGAGAATTCTGGAATTGTTTACGCCCCAATCCAAGCTACAAATTTTGAGTTCAAGACAGGATTTATTCAGATGGCGCGCGATAAATCGTTTAAGGGACATCCTTCCGAGGACCCCCACTCACATCTAAGATCATTCCTAGAAATTTGTGGGACGGTGAAGATGAACGGAGTTCCGGCAGACGCGATAAGGTTGAGGCTGTTTCCATTTTCTCTACAGGATAAAGCAAAGGATTGGCTCGAATCAGTCGAGACGGGCAGCATTAGTACTTGGGACGATCTTGCCCAAGCTTTTCTGACGAAATTTTTCCCACCTGCCAAGACTACCAAACTCTGGACTGAAATAGGAACGTTTAGGCAGCTTGACGAGGAACAGTTGTACGAAGCGTGGGAAAGATACAAAGAAATGCTTAGGCGGTGCCCCCAACACGGATATCCTGATTGGCTTCGAGTACAATTATTTTACAACGGATTGAATCCCTCCACAAAGACAGTCCTAGACACATCAGCAGGAGGAAGTTTTCTTTCAAAAACAGTGACAGAAGCCAAAGATCTGCTTGAGGAAATAGCGGCAAGCAGTTATCAATGGCCGACCGAGAGGGGAGCAATTTCAAAGAAGGCTTGATTATGTGAATTGGATGAGTCAAGTTCACTGAAGGCACAACTGGAATCTCTGACCAATGCGCTGAACAAGTTGACTTCATCTGAGATGGTCAAGTCCATTTCCACCTTAGCTGAAGGTCATTCAAAGAAGGAAGGTCAAGATGTGGAAGAAGTCCAGTACATGCGAAATAGACCATATGCTCAAGGAGTACCGAACTTCTACCACCCAAGTCTATGCAATCACGAGAACTTCTCATATTCAAATACGAAGAATGTTTTGCAGCCGCCCCCAGGTTTTGCATCATCTAGTGCGCCTGAAAAGAAAAATAACCTGGAGGAGATGGTGGCTTTATTTATTAAAGAGCAAAGAGTGTAAATAGGACAAATCGCTACAGCAATGAACGCCCTTCAAAAGGGAAAATTTCCAAGTGATACTGAGCCTAACCCGAAAGAGCAGTGCAAGATGGTGGCTCTGAGAAGTGGCAGAAGACTGGAGAACAGTTCAGAAAAGAAGAAGGAAGAAGAAAAGAGAAGGGATGAAGATGAAAGGACTGAGGCACAAAAAGCCTCCTCTGAAAGGTTCCAACATCCTCCCAACTCTATTGATTTAAAATGTGGTTTTTCTAACAATTTTGCAGGTAGAAAAGAAGATGAAAGGCAGGATGACAAAAAGAAACTGACTGAGGAAGAAGTGGTTCCATGTAACCACCATGACAGAGGTTCGCATATTAGCCCGCCCAAGCGGAGGGGTGAATGTCCAACCTTTGATTTCAGGGAGTTACCTTTTCCTCAAAGATTTAAAAATGTCAAATTAGATGAACAATTTCAAAAGTTTCTAGAAATGTTTAAAAATTTGTCTGTGAATATTCCATTGGTAGAAGCCTTGTATAATATGACGAATTTTGGGAAATTCATGAGGGAAATGCTTTCTAGAAAGAAAAGTCTGAAAAAAGAAAATTTTAAATTATCTGAGAGTAGCAGTACCATTGTTTTTGGTAGGATACCTTCTAAGCAAAATGATCCAGGGATTTTTACTGTTCCCTGCACCATAGGAGAAGTATCCTTCGATAGGGCCTTATGTGATTTAGGAGCAAGTATAAATTTAATGCCCTACTCTGTTTACAGGAAGATTTGTTTAACAGGTATGACAGACACCGACGTCACTCTCCAGCTTGCTGACAGATCGATTACCCACCCGATGGGCGTTGTGGAGGACGTGTTGGTAAAAGTCAACAAATTTATCTTGCCCGTAGACTTCGTGGTACTGGACATGAAGGAGGACAAAGAGGTACCAATTATTTTAGGCAGACCTTTCCTAGCCACTGGTAAGGCTGAGATTAGCGTGCACAGAGATAAACTTACCTTGAATATTGATGATGAAAAAGTCGTGTTTAGTATTTTTGGCCAAGATGAATCTGTTTGTAGTTTGCATACATGTTTTTCTGTTGGTCCTGAATACTTGTCTAATGACGATGAAGAGGTAGACTATAATCTCGGCCTAGGCTTAGGAGAAATGCTTATGGATAATGGGGATTTTGATCATGATGCATATTTAGATAATCCTGTGTTTGAGAATGATTTAGAACTGCCCAACTTTGAAAATGAATTAGACTTGCCTGCTTGTGAAAATGAAAGATCTGCAGTTGATGATTTACCTTCCTTTGAAAATGAATTAAATTTGCCTTAAATGGATAATTTTGATGATGATATTGAATTGTCTGACACTGAGGATGAGCATGAAATGCATAAGAAAGATTGCTTGATGGATCATTCTGAGTCTGATCGTGATTACACTGAATCCATTGAGTCTGATCTTGACATTCCTGAATGCATGAACCCTGACAATGTGAATACCTTTCATTCGTGTCCTAATGATGTATATAGCATAGAATCTGACCCAGAGGAGCTCGAATCTGTGCATAGTATAGAATCTGATCCTGAAATTCTTGAATTCTTTAATTCTTCTGATGATGAGTCATATGATAGCTTAGTTGAATCGTTTTTTAATACTGAGTCTGAGGAATCTTCTGAGCATGTAGATATCTTTTCTGATGAATGGACTGGCATAATTGATAGGCCATATTTAGATCCTAGACCGGTAGATATCATAACGCTTGATGACTCTGTTAACAATTGCTTTGTGAATAGAGATTTGGAAAAGAGATTTGATGCAGCTGATTATTTTCTAAATGTTATTATGATAATCTCTTTAGCGAAGATGGGCTAGGGGAATGTTTTTTTTCACCCCTGTTTGTAGTATGCATTTCAGTGCGTGATTTCTTGCAGGGCCTGGACAATGATGAAATTTTTTATTTTGAGCCTCCGTAAACGTGCCGAGCCTCGTCTAGCTAAAGACGTTAAAGAAAGCGCTGCTTGGGAGGCAACCCAAGGATTAAGTTTAGATAGTTGTTTTTGCGGTAAATAATTCTCTTTGCTCCGTGATCCAATTTTGTTTTGCAGGATCACCTTAGAAAATCCCAAAATTCCAAATTTCCCATTTTTCTGGATCCAAAGGAAGAGGATGAAGCGCTCCTAGCTCAAGGAAGTCTCAGTATCCCTTTACTTGCTTTACTGTTTTTAAAACATTGGGGACAATGTTTAATTTAAGTTTGGGGGGAAGGCTTTCACTGTGTTGAACATATTTAAATTCTGTTTGATGCATGAATAGATAGCCATGATAGCCAAGGATGTGATTTTTAAAATTTTGGGAGAAAATGGTTTATATGTTGTGGAATCTGGGAGCACGACAGAAATTGTGAAATTTTAAAATTTTTTGATACTTAGTTTTGATGTCTAAAGCATGCAATAGCCTTATCTAATGACGTCTTTGAAAATCTAGATTCTTATTATGGTTTTTAAAGTTTGTTGTCACCCCGATAGGCTTAGTTTCTAATATTAGGAAGTTCATGCTTGATTGTTCCAAAGAGCTAGGTAGAAAAAAATGCTATGCCTGCTGAGAGAAAAGCAAAAGCAACAAAAGAAAATGAGAGAAAAGAAAAATCTGTTGAAAAAGAGAAGTTTTGCTTGCAAAAGAAAAAGCCTAGGGGTAAAAAGAGCTACCTGCGGTGTGATCAGTTAGGCCAACCAAAGAATAAAATTCGGGTTAAGGGTCCCTGCACCGTAGTGTGAAAGCTAGTACCATTAGATATCAAAATGCAAGTTTTGGGGAGTAGCAAAAGAAAAAGAAAAAGAAAATCATTTGCGAGTTTTGCTCCCCCATGAAAAAGAAAAAATGATGGGGCACCCTAGTTTCTTTTTTTGCATGATAGAATGACTCCGACCTATTAGGGCTCTTAGCCAGTGTAGGGGGAAAACAAATGGAGAAAGCCATAAGACTAATCTAGGTTAGTAAAAGAATCAATAGATAAGTCTTGAGCATGCTATTCATTAATCTTAGGTTCAAACTAGTTTAAGATTTCTTCAAGAGTATGCGGTGCTTGCTTATTCCACTTGCATGTTTTCCATTCTATCCTAAGAATTCCAAAATCATTGAGGCCTGAGCGATTCCATTTCATGCATCTTTAGAATTTATTTTGCTTGGGACTAGCAAAAGCTTAAGTTTGGGGGTGTGATAGCGAGAAGAAATGTCGCTATTTTAGTCCCAATTTTTTAAGCTTTTATGTGCTTTAATCGTGTTTTTAATGAAAATATTTAATGAATTTTGTTATTTGGTCCTTAGGAGCAAAGTTGGTGATTTTGGGAGAAAAAGTGCCAAAAATGAAGCAAATGAAGCCCAAATCCAAGCTTGATCAAATGGGGACCCAAATAAGACAATCCTGATAAAAATGCCCAAAAAAAGAAGTGAAGAGAAGGCCCAAAAACAGCCCAAACCGAAGCTGAATATGCAGAAATTTGGGTCAGCGTCGAGACGCTATGCAATGTACCGTCGCGACGCTACCCATTTCTTGGGCAGCAAGTCGCGTTCAAGGCAGCGTCGCGACGCTGTGCAATGTAGCGTCACGACGCTACCCCCAATCCGGGCCTATAAAAAGGCACCCTTGGGTGCCTCATTTACCATCAATCATTCAATCAATTCTTTCATTTCCTCCCTCCTTTGGCTCCTTTGGAGCCTCTCTCAAGGCTTTTTAGCCTTTTTGAGAGAATTCTTTAGTGGGAAATATTTTGGGAGTTTTTGGGGAGCATCTTAGGAGGCTCAAGGAATAGTCGGCAGAGCTCTGAGCGTCAGCAAGGGGATTTTCGACGGTCAATTCCTTTCCTTTTATGCTCTTGATTATGCTTTCTATTGTAATTATTGTGGATATTTTAGCCATGTGTAGCTAAACCCAAATTTGGGGTCTTGAAATGAAATTATAGTTCAAATATTGTTGTAATTTCTTGTCTCTTGCCCTTGTCCTAATTATTTGTATGGATGTGCTTAATGCTTTATTCAATCTGGCCAATTGTGTAATGATTCGATTCTTAATGGAAACTCGACGGAGAGAAATTAGGATAGATCATAATCCATGCAACTAGTTTAATTGCCCGTTGTGACACCAGGATTAGTTGATTAAACTTAGATTCCTAAAATGAATCAGAGCGTAATAATTAATGATTTTTAATAGCGCTAAGGACACTTAGGTTGTTAAAATGAATTAATTACAATTAGGGGAGACTGACAGGAGAACCTATGTGATTAACGGAGATTCTAGGATTATAGTTAGTTGGGCAATGAGATAAGATAATTATAACAATTATTTAGCTAATAATTGATTTTCAAGACCCCTCTTCCCATTCAAAGAAAACTCTTTCTCCATACTTTATTTTGATTGATCAAATTATTTTCTTTTAATTGTTTTTAATTTTAAATTCCTCCTATTTGCATGTGTTATTCCCTAAATATGATTTTTCCAAAGTATTTTTAGTGCTCAAGAGATTTTTGCTTTGCTTAATTTTCGTTTCGCTTCCATGAGGATTCGATACTCGGAATACTTTCCGTTTTATATTACTTGTGACCCGTGCGCTTGCGATAAATCGTACACACACTCCATACGAACAATAAGACAAACATGCAACAAAAATGGAATGGAATAAAACTCAATTTAGACACAGATCGTTGGATTGGGGGTGTTATGCTTGAATGTTTTATTACTTGGTTTCCTAGTTTTCTCTAAAAATCATTTCATGCAATTGATATGAACCCGGTATAGCTTCTCGGTTACTCGGAGGATCCCCCTACACTAACCTGTGTTTAATTAATTAATCAACCTAGAATCCTGCAGCCAATATAATTAATTAATTTGATTGATCATCCGCTACACCAAATGCATAGCACAATGATCACCAAGCTATATCTAACTAATCTAAAATAAACAACCCAAGATCTCGCGATTGCCTACATACATTAGCCGCTTTAAACTCGTGGGTCTGGAATTTCATTAATCAAATATAAGCATAATTTAGATTCAATTAACACAATCTTTATCATGCATCTTAGGCTTATCAAGAAGCTACACTAACCATGTGAGATTAGTGATGGACTTGCCTTGGCCTAGTGGCTATCTCAAATAACTAAATAGAATACACAAAACTAATCTCCTAGAGTCGTCAATTCTAAGATTGTTCGGTCTAATTTATTATACATTTAGAATCTCCCGATTTTCTTATCTTAGTTGAATTCCTTGCGAAAAATGCTTTAAAATGAGTATAATATGTCTATAGGTCTTCATCGGAGCCTTGGAAACAATTCGGGGCTTAACCGAGCAAAACTAGAGCGTAAAATGACCTTTTTACCCTTAGAGTCTTCCCACCGTCAGCACACCAACCATTTAAGGAAAGAAATTGGGAGTCAAGCTTAAGCAACAACGTCGAGAGGCTGCAATCATAGAGTCTCGACTCTAGGTAGATCTGAGAGATTCTTTCCATATCTGAAGGGGCAGCATCGTGACGCTGTGTTATAGCGTCTCGACGCTATCGATTTTCCAGAATTGATGTTTTCCATATTTGGCTGGCGATTTTCTCCAAATTTGAGGCCTTCTTCAGCACCAAGTTACCACAAATTGAAGGCTAAGAACTCCTATAAATAGAGGCCTTTGGTGTTGGTTTAGAATCATCCCTCAATACACAATTCACTACAACATTTTAGTCCATCTCTCTCCCCTTTCTCCACCATTCTTCCTAGTTTTAATTTTTCTTGCTTTCCTTTATGTATTCCATGAAGAATTCAGCTCACTCTTGCACCATGAGAGGCTAGACTTTTCATTCATGTAATCGGGGCGTCAAAGTGTAAGTTCAAGTTCTTTTAATGAAATCTCTAGTTTGAATTCTCAAAGCATGTTTATGTGATTTTAGTTCTTTGTCTATAAGTTTATATTGTGGTAGGAAAGATTTACAACCTTGATCGCGCCCTCTCTAAATTTACTTGCTAAATCTAGGTAGAAAATAGGTTAACATTTTGATGTAACGCATGTGTCCCTAGGACTAATTGATTTAATCAATTTTAATTGTGGTTTGTTGTCCGTTGCATGTGAATTAATTTGGCTAGATTCCAATGCGGTTTAGATTAGTTGATCGGCCAATTAATTAATTTAAGCTAGAATCAAACTTAGCGTTTGCATGTTTGTGATAGTAGGATCATGGTTCTCGGTTTGTTGTCAGAATACGCCAAACTTAAACTTTTTTTTGACTTATTAGTGAGATTAATGGTTTAATTGAATTGAACTTACTATGACAATCTCGATTACATGATCTTTGAGGTATTGATTTCTTTCCTTTTTATTTGATTCTTTTACTTTCCCTTTTTAATATTTTCCATAATTAGTTTTTGAAAGGATAAAGAACACCATAGCAAAAGCATTTAGGATCAAAAGCCTCTCAATTTCGTTTAATTTTAGAAAGAAAAGCATGTAAAAACTGCGCAAAAACAGAGCATGAAAAAATACCAACCTTTTGGACGAATTCAAGCTGTACCTTCGGTGGTTTTAGATCACGAATAAGTTGTAGACGGTCACGAGAGTCTTCCCCGCTATCCTCCGGCCTTAGAACGAGTTGTGGGACTCGGTTTGTGATGAATTTAAGAAGAAAAGAAGAGAAATTCAAGAGCTAGAGCAGTTTTCTTTTGAGAGAACGATTTTGACCAAAATCCAACCCTTATCAGTGTTCTTTCTTCCCCTTTTAAGGATGAAGAACATGCACCCCAAGCTTAGGAGCTGAAGACACCGAAATAAGGAGTGATAAGGTGTAATTCTAGGTGGCTTAATTAGGGTTGAGATATCATCCATGTCAAAACCCACCATCTTGTGATAATTACAAGATTGTAGTTTGCCTTTGATTAATCTTAATTTCAAGCTTAATTCATACAATTGATCTTAATTAAAATTAATCAAAATTAGTTAAGCATTTTAATTAATTACTTAATTTAATATCAAATATTAAATTAACTATTTACACCTAATCGCAAGTTCTCTCAAACCCGATTAATTGATTATTTGAATATGAATCCTTATTCAATAATTCAAAACGAAGTATGTATCACATATACATATCTAATATTTAAATCTTATTTAAATATTCTCGGTTCTCTCTATTTCACATTACGTTAAATATATCGAATATAATTAACGATAATTCCCAAAATCGAATTTGAACGATTCAAATTATATCATCACATTGTTCTAAGGTTAATTCCGTATGAGCTAGCAGGGGGACCTATTGGACCTACAGAACATGGGCTCCAACGATCTAAGATTAACCGGCTAAACTCTTTTAACCCAGTTAACAAACATTCGTTAACTACCGAGACACTCCACTATAACCCGATAGTTGAACTCCCCTCACTGTAGATATATTTATGTCCACTCGATATAACCATCATCAGTAAGTCGACCCTTCACAGGTTGTTCGTAACTAGAGCTGGGTCAAAAGTCTGTTTTACCCCCTGAAGTTACATCTTGTTCCTTAAGTCTCCAACTAAGTCCATAATGAATAATTGGTTTGTGGTCCGACCACTAAACCTAAAACCTCTCGGGCCAATGAGAGGGTGGAATCCCTTCGTTCATGTCCCAGAGTCAGCACTTAAGGGAACAACCTCTCTACTATCCCTAAATTGGGTAGGAGTGAATTCTATCTTACAAGACTATGTTCCCAGCTATCTACCCGTTCCTATCCCTGAAATGGTAGGCTTATTGAGTCGGCAATGTTGAGCCACTCTTACCCATGCAGATCTAAGGATAAGACCAAATAAAGAGGAGTTCATAGTTAGCTAAGGATTAAGATCGAGTTACCTAGGTCATCGCATTGAAATAGTCAGTCTTGTCAGTAAACGACGTTATAAAGCAAGAGCGACTTATTTCTCGGTCCTGGTCTTATTCAAACTCATTTGCATAGGATGCCCCCACTCACATGTCTCTACATCAACGATTCAGGATCACATCGTTTGTATTCAAACAAAGTGGGCCGCGTCACATAGTTTTCCTAGGATTAAGGTACCCAAACTTATCCCTATACTATAGACCGTTTAGGTTATTACTTGAACTTGATCCATATTTATGTCACTACATATAGTTCAAGATTTCATATTATATCCAAGGATTCTAGTTTATTGAATTTGGGTTATTTAATCGTGCAATTCACTCATTTAATAACTTGAGTGAATAAAAACTCCATAACGACTTTATCGAACAAGTATATAACTATTTGTTTCATTCACTGTCTACATGTTTTAGGACACCAACCCCAGCAATCTCCCACTTGGACAAAAACTCTAGTTTAGTGGGATGTACAATAATCGATAACAACAGTGAGTGAATAAATACTTGTATTAAAAACAATTTACAAATACAATAAACTAGGGCATCACAATACCCAGTATGTCATGGTATTGAATACTGGTTACAATCCTCCCACTTGCCCTACATTATTTTCCATACATATCTCGTAGACCCAGACCCTCTAGATGACTCTTGAACACTTTAGCCGTGAGAGCCTTCGTGAATGGATCAGCAATGTTGTGCTCCGACGCTATCTTCATGACGATCACGTCGCCTCGGTGCACTATCTTCCTGATGAGATGATATTTTCTTTCAATGTGCTTGCCTCTCTTATGGCTTCTAGGTTCTTTTGAGTTTGCAATTGCACTGCTATTATCACAATAGAGAGTCATGGGCAAATTCATATTTGGAACGACTTCCAAATCGGTCAAGAACTTTCTGAGCCATACCACTTCTTTTGCTGCTTCACATGCAACTACGTATTCGGCCTCCATGGTCGAATCTGCTATGCATCCTTGTTTGACGCTACGCCATACTATTGCCCCTCCATTTAGAGTGAATACTGAACTCGATGTAGATTTCCTCGAATCCTTATCGGTTTGGAGGTCAGAATCAATGTATCCTGTAAGGATCAAATCCTTATCACCATAAACGAGCATATAGTCCCTGGTTCTCCTAAGATACTTGAGAATATTTTTAACGGTAGTCCAATGATCGAATCCTGGATTTGATTGACCCTAAAAGGTCCACACAACTCAGAAAACCGAAAAGGGACAAAAAGAATCGTAAAAGTATGAAAATTCTAACATGACGGTAGACTAAACAGAAGCCTTATATTTATATGAAATGTCGTAGCGTCGACACGCTAGGATCAGCGTCTTGACGCCACGAACTTTCTACACCGTGTCAAATTAGCGTTGGCGTCGAGACACCAGGGTCAACGTCTTGACATCGACCCCTATTCCAGCCTTGCTACCTTTTTTCTTGGTCTTGTCTTGGTCTTTCTCGGTATTGGGCCTCAACCTTTTATTTTTGGTGTACTTCTTCAGGCCCACTTCAATCTACTTGGTTCTTTTCACCTCCCTGTCGTCCAAGAACATCGAGTTGGCTCCTAAACTCCTTAATTGGCCCGAATTAACACCAAATTGTGTGGTTGGCTCCCAATGTCACCTATGCTCAAAGTACCTGCAAATAAGACAATCAAAGCATAAAATTCCTCTTACAAGCTTAGATTAGAGGTAATAAAATAACACAAATCTGGTGCTATCATAAACTAAAGAATCCCAAGGGCTAAATCGAATCAGAAATTATAAAACAACAAATCCAAATGATAATTTAAACTGGTACCATAGACCAATTATGCCAGATTTAAATTATGAACAAAATTACAAATTACTGAAAAATACTTAGTATGATGGTAATTCTATATATGTATGGAATATAGATGGAATGTTTGATAGACAAATTATAGACATGCTAAACGAAATGCTAATAGCAACGACCACCTATAAATCTTATGACCATACAAATCAGGCGACATCAATAATGATAATAAACAGATTCTCGGGTATGCTCAAAGCTTGATGGGACGCTTTGACCCCTACAACAAAGTCCTACATAAAAAAACCTAAAATTAAGGTTGAAAAGACCAAAGAAATAAAAGTAGAAACTACAAACATATATACAAATGAGCAATCAACCTCTACTACCCAAAAAAATATAAGTAGAAGAGGAAATAGAAGACGCAGTAGAAACGTTGGTCTATGCCATATCCTATCATTTTACTGCAGGGGCTAGCCCTCTACATGAAGAAAATCAAAGAAAAATCTGAAATAATTTAGAATGCACAAATCTAGCAAATTTCAAATGGTACAAAGACATGTTCTTAGCAAGAGTCTTTTACATGTCAGATATCAATACACAACACTAGAAAGAAAAGTTCATATACGGAGTTCCCAGTTTTGTGTTAGAGAGAGTATATATAACCCTCAATAAACATTATTATAATAACATAAAATGGGAAGAACTATCATTTGGACAAACAACAACCTATATCATTAATTGCAGCTTAGAGATCTGCAATGAGATAAAGGTTCAAAAGAAAGTACAAAAGAATGAAAAATTAAGAGTAAGAGAAATGAAAGCCTTTTGCTGTCAATACGGTTGTGAAAGATTAGAGGAACCAAATATCTCTAGAAGAAAAATTATTAGAAATAACAATAGTTGAAGATACTATAAAGACCATTACCGAAGACAGTATATACAAAGACCTCCTCAAAGAAGATATATCCCAAATAAATATTACAAAAGGAAAAATCCAAGACAAAACACTCGTTCAAATCAAAAGGTAAAAAGAAAATCTCTTGTTATAAATGCCACAGAGAAGGACATTATTCCAATATTTGTCCAAATAAGAGTGTAAATGAACTTGATCAAGATGAAGAATACTCATTGGAGTACTTAGACAGCTCTGAAGAAGAACTAAGAGTTCAAGAGCTAGACGAAACTGATTCTTAAATATCAAGTCAAAGTGAAAATGAAGAATATGGAGTAAAAACATGGGGAAAAGCATGTGAAGGACAATGTATAAATGTCCTAACGAATGAACAAGATGTACTTTTTAAATCTATAGACCACATTAAAGATGAAGAAATGAAGAAAACAATTCTAAAAACCCTAAAACAATCATTAGAGTCCTTAAGCACCTATGAAGTTCAAACTAAGAAAAAAGAAATTAAATCTAGAAATCTCCAAGAAATACTTCAAAGAAAAGAAGATCTTAAACCGAAATCGATTCAAGATCTACAATTTGAAATCAACAACCTCAAGAAAGAAATTCAAGAGAATAAAGATGAAATTCAACAAATAAAACTAGAAATACAAAATCTTAAGACAACTAAAGAGAAACAAAACGTTGATGAAGAAGGATAACACTCTTTCATAAATCAAGTAACAAAATCACAATACCAAAAATGGTATTCCTTGGTAACTGATAACTCTCCAAAAGGGATTTATTTATCCCTTATTTCTATAGGGATTTGTGTGCCTTTTGTGCTAAATAGGTTTGTTTTAAGATATATATTATATTTTTTAACCCATTTGGAAGAATAGGTGCATTGGAAGTTATTTTGTGCAGGATGTATTGCTGAGAAACTGGGGGAGAAAAATCTGTGCTGCAACAAACCTGAGAGCAAAACTGCCACGTCACAGCTCGTTAGCCAATTTAACAAACTGAATTTTGTTAAGCTATTCTTTGGATAAAGGAGCAAGGAGAGTCATCCACGTGTCTAGGTCAACCTAATTCAAACCTCCTATCACTTTGTAAAAGGAGATGGCCGCCCAAAGTCAAATTCATTCCATCCTTGGGAGGAACATTCCACTCTTGGAAAGTTTACTTCCACCTTTGGGAGACAAATAGAGGAGAGAGAATGGAGACCTACAAGAAGACCATCAATTGCAAGCTGATCAAGGGAATTAATATTTTCTTGCATTTTTTTGTGATTATGGATAAGCATACTCAGATTGTAACTTGTGTTCCCATGCATTTTATGAACTAAGTATCTTTAGGCGTTGGATAGGGAACATGTAATTTTCGTGCTTAATTTCTAGTAATAAATAGTGATTTGATGCATCTTGATTATTTGTTGTGCTCATTTCCATTTTGTGCCCGCCTGGCCAGCCGGTATGAATACCTCTCTCTAGTTTCAGGGATGATTTAGGGAGTGTGTGACATTTAATCACACTAGATCATTGTGTATTGGTGAACGCCAGTGACTGAGCTAGGGATAGCCAGTTGCCTAGTGCTTGATCGGTAGTACTTCATTGGAGTTGAAACACATTCTAAAAAATTTGGAGTTTCGGGAGGAATCTACTAATAAGACTGCAATAGTTTGCCTGATCAATAATATTGCCAGAGCATCTTTTAAAACAATTACTAAATCCTGACCAGCGCCTGTTTCTAATCTGTCTGCCTATTTGTTTACTTTATGTTCTGTCATTTCTTTTGCTTCAGCATTTCTATAAAAACCAATCATTTTAACCACCTTTGAAACCATTAAAAAGCTAAACAAAATAGATAAAGTGAAAGCTAGTTCAGACATTGGATTCGATAAATACTTATTACTTGCTGCGGACTGTGTATACTTGCACAGAGTTCTAGAGCCTTTTTTATATCTCATTTTTACTCACTCTGGAAACCCAATAGTAACCTTAAAAATAGAAGACTTCAAAATTACTTTAAAAGCCCTTATGAATTCATGAGTTGACCAAAATTGCATACAGCAAGGGCTAATACCATATTGCTATAAAGATTGTGTTGGGTCTTATGCCCTAAAACTCATAGATAGTGAATGTAAACAAATTGTATACTTGTTTCAATAAAGTGTTATTGAGTTTCTACAATAAAGTGTTATTGTTAAATATTGCACAATTTGACCCAAATCAAGTAAACTAAGATCCAAGGTTGTTTTTATTTAACTTTAACAAGTATGTGGGGACATACAGGGATCGATGTTCAAGTAACAACCTAAAAGGTCTATAGTACAAGGATAAGGCTGGATACCTTATCCTGGTAACACTATGAGATACGACCCACTTTGTTTTTTATATAGTCGTATTGATCCAAAACGTCCATGTAGCGGACATGCGAGCAGCGGTATCCTATGCAATGAGTTTGCATAAGACCGGACCACGAAAAAGTAAAACACTAGATGTAACACAGTTAACTTGTTAGGTTATTGTTTCAATAGGATGACCTAGGTAACTCAGACTTAATCTTGAGTGTGTCATGAACTCCTTCTCACGAGGGATTGTCCTTTGATTAGTATGGGTGAGGGTGGCCTGCACGCCGACTCAATAAGCCTACTTTCTTGGGGACAAGACCGAGTGGGGGCTGGGGACATGACAACACAAGATAGAATTTACTCCTTCCCACTTCTAGGAGATGTAGATGAGTGTTCCCTTAAGTGGTGACTCCGGTTCTTGAACAAAGGGATCCCGCCCACTCATTGGCCTGAGAGGGACTTTGTGTTTATTGGTTGGACCATAAACAGGTTGTTCATTAGAGGAGCCCTAGTACTTAAGGAGATAGATGTAACACAAGGGTAAAACGGTAATTTGACCCAGCTGTGGTTACGGACACTCGTGAACGATTGACTTACTGTTACTGGTCAATATCCATGGACACAGAAACATTATACAGTGAGAAGAGTGCAACTGTGGGTCTTTAGTGGAGTGACTCACAGTTAATGAATATTGGTTAACTCGATTAATGAGTTTAGTCAGTTAACCTCATATCATTGGAGCTTCTGTCCATTAGGTCCACCTACTAGCTCGTAAAGAGTAATTGGGAACAATTTATCTTGAAAGAATTTTAATAGTTCAAATTCATCTTGAGAATCAAACGAATTGTATGAGATACAATTAATATAATGTATAGTGATACATTATAATGTAAAGTTTAATTTGTGATTAAAATTTAATGAGGGAATAATATATTTGAAAGAGTTTAAATATATATTCAATTAAATATATGATATTTAATTAATAAATAAATTAATTAATTATGAATTAATTAATTATTCGATTTAGTTTTAAACTCAATGAGATTTAATTAAACTATAGTCTATGAGGGAATTATTAGAATATGATTATAATGTGTAATTAATTAAATATGGGCGATATTTAATTATGGGAATTAATTAATTGATTAGTTTAATTAAATTAATTAAATGTGATTTAATTAAGTTGAATTAAACTATGTATTATTTGAGGGAATTACATTTAAATAAGATTTAAATGTGCATGAGATTAATTAATTAACTTTTAATTAATTGATTTAATCAATTGATTAATTGATCTTGATCTAACGGTAAAGATTGTTTCCTAACCTCACATTAGGGTTTCCTCTCTTATAAAAGGAAAGGTTATGAGAACTCTAACCCTAAGGTCTCATTCTAGCCTTCCTCTCATATTCTTTCAACTCAAGAACTCTAGAGAGAATTTTTCTCTCTAAGAGTTTTTTCCATTCAAGATTAGGTAGTCCCACAACTACGTTCCTAATCTCAGAGAATAGTAGGGTAGCCTCTTGGTGGTGTTCTTGAAGAATTCAGAGTCGGGAGACGGAGGTATGTTTTTCTTCGCTTAACTTTTTGCCAATGTATTGGTATTTTGTAGAACAAAATTAATTTACGAACGGTCCAATTGCTTCCGTTGTAACGGAATTGGGAATTCCAATCTTTCAATTGGTATCAGAGCCGATCGTAGATCTAATCTTGTTTCTTTGAAATTTGCATTGGTTTTTGGTGGGTACCTTTATGCATTTGATGAATGGAAGGTTGGCTAGTAGATGTTTTAGGATTGTGGCATTAGATTTTGCAATATTTTATTGATTTGATCAATGTAAGGGCCCGATGTTTTGAGTGTTTTATTGCAAATCGAGTATGTAAGTTCGTGTCTATCCATTGTGGTTGTGTTTCTGTGAAAATCGGTACGATTTGGGACCAAATCGGATGAGTACAGTGCTGGAAATTGATGAATTCTGGAAAAGCTGAGAGATAGCGTCAAGACGCTTCTCAACGACATTCCGACGCTTGCTGAAAAACCCAGAAAACTGAAGAAATTCATGGAAACACGCTCAACGAAGAGAATAAAGTTAAAAAAAATGGTAAAGTAGCACGAAGAATGCGCGTGGCTGTGTTGGCTGAATCACCGTTTGCGTGCTTGGAGGGCAAGGGTTTGAGTCTGGACTGTGGCAGTTTGAACGAATAAATTTATTTTTCCTGCATGCGTGTATTTCAGTTCGTGGAGTGTTTTGTTTTGGGTCGTTATCTAAGTTCACGGGCCGTTGTTCAGTTCGTTGATCGTGGGTTCTGTTGGGTTTTATGCCCTAAAACTCGTAGATAGTGAATGTAACCATTGACCGGATATTAATGAAATAATATTGATATATTTTTCCATTAATTGTTATTAGTTATTTTATATATGTCTTTGCCTAATAATAACCTTAATCCAATAAACTAGACATCCAAGGCTGTAATACGAGTCTTGAACTATATGTAGCGACATATGGGATCATTGTTCAAGAAACAGCCTAAAGGGTCTATAGTATAGGGATAAGACTGGGTGCCTTATCCTGGTGACATTATGGATACGGCCCACTTTGTATTTGATACAAACGCTGCGATCCAACGCGTTCGTGTAGGAGACATGCGAGTGGGGGTATCCTTTGCAATGAGTTTGCATAAGACCGGACCGCGAAATAGTAACGACTGGTTATAACACCGTTAACTAGTTGGTTTTCTATTTCACTAGGACGACCTAGACAACTTAGTCTTAATCCTGAGTTGATTATGGACTCCTGCTCATGAGAGATTGTCCTTTGATTTGTATGGGTGAGAGTGACCAATACGCCGACTCAATAAGCCTACCACTTTGGGGACAAGACCGAATGGGGAGCTGGGAACATAATCGTAGAAGATGGAATTCACTCCTTCCCGACTTTAGGGAAGCAGATGAGTGTTCCCTTAAGTGGTTACTCCGAGTCTTGAACAAAGGGCCCTACCCTCTCAATGGCACGAGAGGGTTTTCTGTTTGATGGTTGGACCACAAACAGGTTGTTTATTAGAGGAGAATTGGTACTTAAGGAAATAAAGGTAACCCAGGGGTAAAACGGTAATTTGACCCAGCTGGTGTTACGGACACTCGTGAAGGACTAACTAGTCGATATTGGTCTAGATCCGTGGACACAGAAAATATGTCTGCAGTGAGAAGAGTGCAACTGTGAGTCTATAGTGGAATGTACACACAGTTAACGAATATTGATTAATGTGGTTAATGAGTTTGACCAATTAATCTCACATCGTTGGAGCTTCTGATCTGCAGGTCCATTAGGTCCCACTGGTAGCTCGTAAAGTAATTTGAGGCAACTAAGTAATAAAAGTAAATTGAAAATGTTCAATTTATTAAGGGAAACAAATATAATATATATTGATATATTATTATGAGAGAAATTAATATTTGAAAAGTTCAAATATAAATTTATGGAAGTTTGAAAGAGTTCAAAATAATGAATTAATTAATTTAAGGCCTAAAATGTGCTTGGGCAAATTAATTAATTCTAGGCCGGGAATTAAATATGTGATATTTAATTGGTGGTTAATTAATTAAAGAATTCATTAACCGGGAATTAATCAATTATGGAAATAATTAATCACTTAAGGAAGTGATTGATCATTTATGGAAATGATCTAATCACTTATGGAAGTAATTAGTCATTTGTGGAAAAGATTAATCAATTATGGAATTGATTGATCATGATTGATTAATTAAGGAATAAGATTGAATCAATTATGGAAAAGATTGATTTAATTGAATATTTTATTCATGGCCTCTCTTCTATAAATAGAACACTAGACCTAATTGGTCATGAGACTTGACACTCTTGAAAGACAAGACCTAGAATTCTCTCTGGCCTCCCTCTTAGAGAAAAGACTCCCACAAGTCTTTTGCCTCCTAGACTTAGAGACATACCGGTGTAACCTCTGTGGTGATTGTGTCAATCAAAGAAGAAATTTCCAGCGAAGAAAAGCAAAGGCGGCTGCTGCGTTTTCGTTCGTGGAGCGTCATTGGCGAAGAACGGTCAAGTCTTCAACGAAGGTTTGTAACGGTTCTTCCTCTTTTCTTTAGAAAAGTTTTAAAAATAAATTAAGATTTATTTTAGCATGTTTAAACCAATTTTACAGCGGCTTTAAAGGTTGTTTAAAGTTTTGTTTGAGTTATCGTAACGGTATTTTTAATGTTAATTAATATACGGCGTAAGGTCCAATCGATGCGCTTCCGCTGCGTGGGGACTTTTAGGTTCGTGGGGCGTTCAATCAGGCGATTTCTGAAGCGTTCAGTTTATGAGAAGTTGGGCATGGGTCAGTTCGATCTGGGCGATTGACGCACGGTCTGACCCGGTTTGTGAGATGTTGACTGGTTCTTGACGGGTTCTCGCAGTGTTGACCGGTTTGCATAGATCCAGGCGCGGTTCAGCGATTTCTTGACAGGTTCAGACGTTGTTTGACTCGGTTCACGCGGTCTGAACGAGTTTTCGTTCGGACTCGTTTGGTTCAACATATTGTGGAGCTGGTTTGATGCATTTTAGCTCGGTTCAAGGGGTTTTTTGAGCTGGTTCAGTGCGGTTCAGCTCGTTTTCTTGCCGGTTCAAAGAGTTTGGATGCGGTTCGTGACTGTTTTGGACTGGTTCATGGTAGGATAGGGCTTTTATTAGATAAATTAATGTAATTTTTTCTAATTTTTGAGTCCTAGGATGCCAAAACCCGTATACTTGAGCATGAAATTACTTTAGTTTAAAATATAAAAGTTATATTTCTGTAAGTAATTTATATGCTTAATTTATTTTCATGGGCGATTAATATAAAGAGTTATATTAACGTATTAAAATGTCAATGCATGTTATTAAATTTTCGTGCTTAATTATTTTAAGAGTTAAATTAGTTAAAGGAAATTAAAACTGCATTGAGAATGACATTACCTTAGAATTAATATAAATATTATATTATTTAATGTCATGATTGCTATTGTATGGTTCATAAATTAATTGGAATTAGATTGTTAATTTATTTCACCATAGTAGCTTGTTATCGGTGTAATTCATTAAAATTTATAATAGTTATAAAATTAATGAATAGAAACCGTTAACCTATAACAAAGAAATTGTATTGAAACATAGGATCGTAGGGTAAATGGATTAATTTTAAATTGTTTAAAATTAATTAGACCTAAGATCACATTTCTAATAGGATTAGAATTATTCTTACTTAGTGTTAAAATAGTTTTAATAAACTAAGTAGGAAAAATATTACTATGGTCATAAGGGAACTCTCTCGGTAAAAGTTTTGTCTAAGGCTAGAGGTACTTAAGATGACGGTTTACAGAACACCTCCTACCTGGGAACTAACCCAAACCTTGAGTTGAATTAACCATAGTCATGTTAACATGCAATATTGCTAGGTTTATTAAAAGAGTTTAATTCACCTAGAACGTTGCTATTAAATCCTCACCATAAATGTCATAATAGGATTAGACTTAGATAGATTGACTTAGCCGAATTTATCTAAGTCAAATAACCCTATAATACGGTAGGACATTTCAGTGGGAGGAAAAATATAAAAACAAGATTTTCATATGAAGTGTTTACTCTCACGTCCCCCTGTGTTCACATTGTGAGATTCATGCTCGGTTTTGGGTCGCCTTCGGCACGACCTCACTTCGGAAAGTGTTTGCATGGTGATAACTGCCCAAAAGGTAGTTATTTAGGCTTCATTTATATAGGGATTTGTGTGTCTTTTGTGCTTAAGAGGGTTGGTTTTAGATGGATATTACATGTTTTAACCCATTTGGAAGAATGGAAGCACTGGAAATTATATTGTGCAGATTATGTTGCTGAGCGACTGGAGGGAGCAAATTCTGTGCTGCAGCAAAACTGGGAACAAAACTGCCACATCACAGCTCATTAGGCAACTTCATGAACCGACTTTTGTTGAGTTATTCTCGTGATAAAGGATCAAGGAGAGCCATACACGTGTCGTAGTTAACCTAATTCAAGCCTCTCATCCTTCTATAAAAGGAAGTAGCCGTCAAAGTCAAAAGGATTCCAACTTTCCTTGGAAGCCGAGTAGTATAGAGAGATTAGAGATTACCAAGAACACCATCATTCGCACGCTGACTAAGGAGATTATTATTTTCTTATTTGTCTTGTGATTATGGACGTGCCTACTCAGATTGTAATTCATGTTTCCATGTTTATTATGAACTAAGTAGCTTAAGGTGTTGGTTAGGAACATGTAGTTGTTGCGCTTAAACTTTAGTAATATATTGATTATTGTATCTTGGTTAATTGTTGTGCCTATTTACATTTTATGCCCGCCTGGCCAGCCGGTCTGAATATCTCTCTCTAGTTTCAGGGATGATTTAGAGAGTGTGTGGCAATTATCCACACTACGATCATTGTGTATTGGTGAACACCAGTGACTGAGCTAGGAATAGCCAGTTGCCTAGTGCTTGATCGGTCGCACTTCATTGGGGTTGAAACACATTCCAAAAGATCCGGAGTTCCGGGAGGAATCCGCTAATAATACTGTGAGAGTTGCATGATCAATAATATTTCTAGAGCATCTTTTTAAACAACTACTAACCCTAACCAGCGCCTGTCTTTAATCTGTCTGTCTATTTGTTTATTCTTTGTTCTGTCTTTTACTTTGCTCCAGCATAATTCTTAAAAAATCAAATCATTTTTACCATCTTTGAAATCATTAAAAGTTACACAAAATAGATAAAGTGGAGACTAATTCAGACCCTGGATTGATAATATTACTTGCTGCAGACTGTGTATACTTGCATAGGAATTCTAGAGTCTTTTTAGATCATATTTTACTCAGTCTAGGAGCCCAACAAGTTTTTGGCGCCGTTGCCGGGGACTTGAATAAGTTTTTATCTGATTTGTTTTGTGTATGTGTTTTAGTGGTTTGGTGCTAGAACTTCTTGATTGTTTCTTTTGTTTTTGCAGGTGTGAGCTTGGTGCATGAGCGATCCGCCTGGGGTAAGGTTCGAGCTTGATCCAAAAATCGAGAGGACATTCAGGATCAGAAGAAGAGAGCAGCGCAAGAAATAGAACCAGATGGAGAACGTGTCGTGCCTTCCGGAGGGTCCTGAAGGTCCAGCAGACCCCCAGAATCGTTTGCTGCAGCAGAACCCGCTGTTTGAACAAAATGAGCAGCAAAATAATCAGGCTGAGAATCCTATCTTGATTGCGAACGATAGGACTAGAGCCATTCGAGCGTATGCTGTCCCCATGTTTAATGAGTTGAATCCAGGGATTGCACGTCCCCAAATTCAAGCGGCGAATTTTGAAATGAAACCGGTAATGTTTCAGATGTTGCAAACCGTGGGACAATTCCATGGTTTGTCATTTGAAGACCCTCATTTACATCTTAAGTCTTTTCTAGGAGTTAATGATTATTTTGTAATTCAAGGAGTGCCTAGAGATTCTCTTAGATTAACTTTGTTTCTGTATTCTCTTAGAGATGGAGCAAAGTCATGGTTGAACTCTTTTGCTCCAGGATCAATTAGGACATGGGATGAGTTAGCTGAAAAATATTTGAGTAAATATTTCCCACCTAATAGAAATGCTAAATTAAGGAGTGAAATAGTAGGGTTTAGGCAACTTGAGGATAAGACTTTTAGTGTGGCTTGGGAAAGGTTTAACGAGCTTTTGCGAAAGTGTCCCCACCATGGTTTACCTCATTGTATTCAAATGGAAACATTTTATAATGGTTTAAATGCAGTAACCCAAGGTATGGTCGATGCTTCGGCTGGAGGGGCCCTTTTGGCAAAGACTTTTGATGAAGCTTATGAAATTTTAGAAAGAATATCGATTAAAAGTTGTCAGTGGTCGGATGTTAGAGGCACAAATAAAAAGGTTAAGAGTGTATTAGAGGTTGATGGTGTGTCCACCATTAGGGCTGATCTTGCTATGATTGCTAATGCTCTTAAGAATGTGACAGTGATTAGTCATCAGCAGCCACCAGCTATGGAGCCTGCTGCAGTGGTGAACCAAGTCGCAGAAGAAGCATGTGTCTATTGTGGTGAAAATCACAACAACGAGTTTTGCCCCAGCAATCCAGCTTCTGTGTTTTTTGTAGGCAAACAGAGGAACAACCCTTATTCTAACTTTTATAATCCAGGTTGTTGCAACCACCCCAACTTCTCATGGGGAGGACAAGGAAGTAATGTGCAAGCACAACAAAATGTGAACCAGCCGGGATTTGCTAAAGCGCAAGTATTGCCCCATCAAAATAAGCAGGCTTTGCCCCAGTAAAATTCGGGAAGTTCTCTCGAGGCGATGATGAAAGAATTTATGGCTCGTACAGATGCCGCAATTCAAAGTAATCAAGCTTCGATGAGAGCCCTGGAATTGCAAGTGGGTCAGCTAGCTAATGAGCTGAAAGCAAGGCCTCAAGGGAAACTTCCCTCGGATACTGAACACCCTCGAAGGGAAGGTAAGGAGCAGGTAAAATCGGTAACTCTTAGGAGTGGTAAGCAATTAGAAGAGCCTAGTAAAACCCAGATTATAGATAAAAATGGTGATGAAAATGTTGTCGTTGAGAAAGAGTTTGAGTCTGGTCAGGGTCCTGGAGGCAGCAATAAAAATGCTGGAGCATCTGGTTTTGTTCCAGATGTGGAACCACCTTATGTGTCGCCCCCACCTTATGTACCACCTCTACCTTTTCCACAAAGGCAAAAGCCTAAGAATCAGGATGGTCAATTTAAGAAGTTTCTAGAGATTCTTAAGCAATTGCACATACATATCCCTTTAGTAGAAGCTATTGAGAAAATGCCTAATTATGCTAAATTTCTTAAGGATATTTTAACTAAAAAGAAGAGGTTAGGTGAGTTTGAAACTGTATCTCTTACTGAGGAGTGTAGTGTTATTCTTAAGAATGGGCTACCACCCAAGGCTAAGATCCGGGATCATTTACTATACCTGTATCTATAGGTGGAAAAGAGTTAGGTAGAGCACTCTGTGATTTAGGTGCAAGCATTAACCTTATGCCTCTTTCGGTCTATCGAAAGTTAGGTATTGGTGAAGTTATGCCTACCACGGTCACACTTCAACTAGCTGATAGGTCTATCACATATCCAGAGGGTAAAATTGAGGATGTCTTAAGTAAAAGTGGATAAATTCATATTTCCTGTTGATTTTATTATTTTAGACTACGAGGCTGATAAAGATGTCCCAATTATTTTAGGATGTCCATTCTTGGCTACTGGTAGGGCGTTAATTGATGTTCAAAAAGGAGAATTAATAATGAGAGTCTGTAATGAGGAAGTGAAATTTAATGTGTTTAAAGCCATGAAGTATCCAGACGAAATAGAGGATTGCTCTTTCATTAGGATTCTAGAGAACACAGTTATTGAGACAGCAATACCAGATTCGACTAGTAAGCATTCGGAAGAGCATGGAGAGGTTAGTGTAGAGGATTTGCAAGTTTGTTTGTTAGAAAAAAAAAATGAAAAAGAGTTGTTTATGTGTGAGGATGTTTTTGAGTCTTTAGATTTAGATCAAAGGTAAGCTCCTCCTATTGAGCCATCCGTGATTGAGGCACCTACTTTAGATTTGAAGCCCTTGCCGGATCATCTAAAGTATGTGTATCTTTGGGAAGGAGAGACGTTGCCCATTATTGTTGCGTCAGATTTAATGCCAGAGCATGAGGAGGCCTTAATAAGATTGCTGCAACAATACCGCAAGGCTATAGGTTGGACGTTGGCTGACATTCAGGGAATTAGCCCATCTTTTTGTATGCACAAAATTACTCTAGAGGAGGGATCCTTTAGGAGTGTTGAGCAACAAAGAAGGCTCAACCCTGTAGTGAAAGAGGTTGTTAAAAAGGAGGTGATTAAATGGTTGGATGCTGGGATCATTTATCCAATTGTCGATAGCAATTGAGTGAGCCCTGTTCAATGTGTTCCTAAAAAAGGAGGTGTCACTGTGGTAAGTAATAAAGACAATGAGTTGATTCCAACCAGGACCATAACTGGCTGGAGGCTTTGTATGGACAACAGGAGGCTTAATAAGGCCACCCGTAAGGACCATTTCCCTCTACCATTTATTAACCAGATGTTGGATAGATTGGCTGGTCAGGCCTACTACTGTTTCTTAGATGGTTACTCTGGGTATAACCAGATTACTATTGCTCCTGAGGATCAGGAGAAAACCACTTTCACCTGCCCTTATGGATAGTTTGCTTTTAGGCGAATGCCTTTTGGCCTTTGCAATGCTCCAACAACATTTCAGCGGTGTATGTTAGAAATTTTTTCTGATATGATTGAGTCCACTGTTGAGGTATTTATGGACGATTTTTCAGTGTTTGGAGGGTCTTTTCAGAATTGTTTAGATAATTTAGGCAAGGTGTTAAAGAGATGTGAGGATACCCATCTAGTTCTTAATTGGGAAAAATGCCACTTCATGGTGAAGGAAGGCATAGTGTTAGGTCATAGGATTTCTAAGAATGATCTAGAAGTTGATAGAGCAAAAATAGAGGTGATTGAAAGACTATAACCACCGGATTTAGTGAAGGGAATTCAGAGTTTTTTAGGACATGCTGGATTTTATAGGAGGTTTATAAAGGATTTTTCCAAAATCAGTAAACCTCTTTGTAACTTATTGTGTACTGATCATGTTTTTTACTTTAATGTAGATTGTAGGAAGGCTTTTGAGACATTAAAAGTTGCTTTAGTCTCAGCACCCATTCTTTGTGCACCTAATTGGAATTTACCGTTTGAGGTAATGTGTGATGCGAGTGATGCTGCGGTAGGTGCTATGTTGGGGCAAAAGCAGGGCAAATTTATCCATCCTATATATTATGCAAGCAGGGTTTTAAATGAGGCACAAGTCAACTACACAACTACTGAAAAGGAGTTGTTAGCTGTGGTGTTTGCTTTTGAGAAATTCCAGCCATATTTGGTTGGATACAAAGTCACAGTGTTCACGGATCATGCAGCAAAAAGGTATTTAATGACTTAGAAAGATGCAAAGCCGAGACTAATTCGTTGGGTTTTATTATTGCAGGAGTTCGACTTGGAGATAAAGGACAAGAAGGGATCAGAGAATGTTATTGCATATCACTTATCTCGTCTTGATCCATCATCATCTTTGCTGGAGCAATCTGCCATTTCAGATTCTTTTCCAGATGAACAGCTTTTTGGTGTTGAGGTAAAGGTAGTCAGGGATGTCCCTTGGTATGCTGTTATTGCCAATTTTGTGGTAAAGGGACTCACTTCTATTGACATGGATTGGAGGCAGAAGAAAAAGTTTAAGCATGATGCAAGATTTTTCTATTGGGATGAGCCATTTATGTATACGCAATGCTATGACAGTATTATTCGCAGGTGTGTTTCAGGTGCTGAAGCAAAGGAAATCCTAGAGCAATGTCACTCTTCGCCGCATTGAGGTCATTTCAGCGGTCAGAGGACAGCTATGAGGATTTTGCATTGTGGATTTTTCTGGCCTACCTTATTCAAGGATGCCCATTGGTTTTACAAGCAATGTGATGCTTGCCAAAGGAGAGGAAACTTGGGGCCTAGAGATGAAATGCCTCTTACTTATATTTTAGAAGTTGAATTATTCGATGTATGAGGTATTGATTTTATGGGGCCATTTCCCCTTCTAATGACAATGTTTTTATCTTATTGGCAGTTGATTACGTGTCCAAGTGGGTGGAGGCAATTGCATGCCATCAGAGTGATGCCAAGACGGTTGCAAGGTTTCTTCAATCGCACATCTTTGCGCGATTTGGGACACCTAGGGCTCTAGTGAGTGATGAGGGTACACATTTTGTTAATAATATCTTAACTAAGCTATTAGCTAAGTATGAGATTAAGCATAGGATAGCTACCCCTTATCACCCACAAGCAAATGGAAAAGCTGAAATTAGTAATAGGGAAATAAAATCGATTCTAGAGAAAGTAGTTCATCCATCTAGGAAGGATTGGTCTTTTAGGTTGGATGGGGCTCTTTGGGCTTATAGGACAGCCTATAAGACTCCTCTAGGTATGTCTCCCTATAAGTTAGTATATGGGAAAGCTTGCCATTTACCACTAGAGCTAGAGCATAAAACATTTTGGGCTTTGAAAAAGTTAAATTTTGATCTGAGTCGTGCAGGGGCAATAAGAATGCTGCAGCTTAATGAATTGGAGGAATTTCGCCAGTTTTCTTATGAGAATGCGAAAAATGTATAAAGAAAAGACTAAGCTATGGCATGACAAGAAAATAAAATCTAAAGAGTTTGTCAAGGGTCAGAAAGTTTTGCTTTATAATTCTAGATTGAAGTTATTTCCTGGGAAACTAAAATCTAAATGGTCAGGACCATTTACTGTGGTTGAGGTTTTTCCCCATTGAGCAATTACTCTGCAGAATGAAAAAGATGGGAGAGTGTTCAAGGTGAATGGACAACGTGTGAAGCATTATTGGGGTGAGGAGTTTCAGTCGAGATATCCTTCCCTAAGGTTGGTTGATGATTGAGAGAGTATGATTTTTGCGGGAGCATTTCACAGAGCAAACATTTTGAGCTCCCAGTGTTTGTATTGGTTATATTTCGCTGATTTGTTTTTAATTTCGAATAGGTTAGATTTGATTTTGCATGGTTTATTAGATTTTATCTTTAAGTATTTGTTTATATTTTATCTATTTCGTTTTGAATTTGATTTGATTTTAGGATTATTTATTTGGATTATCTTTGAATTATATTTTCCTTAATTAGATTTTATTAGATTTTATTATTTGAATTATGTTTAGTTTAAGTTAATAAAGATTCTCTCTAATTTATTTGGCTTCTCTTGAAAAAGATTAAATTTGATTTGGTCGGTTAAAATCAAATTTAAATTTAAAAGATATGATTTTCCCACTTCAAAATTTGAATTTCGTATCAGAGATTCTTCAGCAGGTTGTTGCAACAAAAGTTATGGTGGAGCAAATCGTCCGAATAGGAAGGGTTTGTTGGAGTAATTATTATTTTTACCGTTGGGATTTTTCTTTGAATTTTTGCAGGTAAAATTTGTGTGAGTCATCTGATGAGGCCACGTGTCAAACAGCAATCATCCAAGGGCTTTAATGGTGGACAGCGCATCGTGAATTACCATGGGCGATTGAGATTCATAAATTACCGTTGATGGTTTGAAATTCCGAATTTGCATGCAATTAAAATTAAACGGTAAGATAATCTAAGAAGAGCAAATCTTTTCGGTTGGAATTTCAATTTGCTGAAGCCTTATTTATTAGCAGCCTCTGATAGGTAAGATTACTTCATCTTCTTGATTCGAATCTTTGTTGCGTGCATTCTTCTTCTTGCTTTCTTTGTATTCTCTGTCAAACCCTTTGCACCTTAAATGGCAAAAAACGAGAGCTAGAAAAGAGAGGGAGAGTGAGGAGGAAGAGATATCTGTTACCCCCGAAGCTCAGAAAGTAAAAACCAAGAAGAAAAGAACACCGGAGGAGAAAAAAGCTAAAAGAAGAAGAACACAACAGAGGGCTAAAGAACAAGAAAAGGCAACAGAGGATGAGGCTGTTGCAATAGAAGAAGGAGACCCGAAAGAATTTGATAAACAGAATCCAGAAGAGGATGAGCAGGGAATGACGGCTACAGAAGAAGTTCGAGAGGAAATTCAGGAGAAACAACGTGAGGATGTACAGGCAGAGGCTGAGATTGAAAGAGAACCAGTTCAGGAGGCTCGTATTGAGGTTATCATACCTGAACCTCCGAAACGTCGCTGCATTAAGCGGAAGGCTGGGCGTGTTCCGGTGATCAGGACTGATACCCCATCGCCTCCATTGTCAGATTCCGAGAGAGAGAAGGCAGAGCGAGAGGAACGAGAGAAAAAAGAGGCTGAGGAAAAAGTGCGAGAAGAAGCAGAGAAGAAGGCTGAGGAGAAACAGCTGCTCAAGCGAAGGGCAGAAAAAGGCAAAACTATTGCTGAAGCATCGGAGGAACACGATGAATTAGAAGAACAACAGTTACCATTTGATCGCTTCGTCAACAATTTTTCCAGAGCAAAGTACGCTGAGCTTCTGAAAAGGGATTTCTTATTTAAGAGAGGATTCAGCGGTGATCTCCCACAATTTCTGAGGACAGGTATTGCAGACCACGGCTGGGATCTATTTTGTGCGAAGCCCGAATCTGTAAACACACAGGTGGCGCGTGAATTTTATGCTAACATTGTCAAGGAGGATGGATTCCAGGTAATTGTTCGAGGAGTCGAGGTGGATTGGAGTCCTAGTGCTATCAACGCACTGTACAATCTTCAGAACTTCCCCCATGCGGCATATAATGAGATGGCTGTAGCGCCATCTAATGCGCAGTTAAGTGATGCTGTAAGGGAGGTAGGTATTGAAGGAGCACAGTGGCAGCTGTCCAAGACTCAGAAGAGGACATTCCAGGCGGCTTACTTGTAAAGGGAAGCAAACACGTGGATGGGATTTATAAGACAGAGAATGCTTCCAACAACACACGACTCGACAATCTCCAGGGAACAAATTCTTCTAGCTTTTGCGATTCTGCGGTCTCACAGCATCAATGTGGGGAGAATTATTTCTGGTGAAATATCTAGTTGTTGGAAGAAGAAGGTGGGGAAATTGTTTTTTCCGAACACGATTACATTGCTGTGCAGAAGAGCAGGGGTTCCAGTGGATGAGGGAGATGTTATTCTGTTTGACAAGGGAATCATAGACACACCCAATTTGGCACGGCTCCAGCGCATGCAGGAGGTACGTCAAGGTGGGCTTATTTACGGCATCAACACGATTCTAGAACAACTGGCACTTTCGGCCAGTAGGCAGGAGTTTGCTAAAAGGCAAACTTTAACCTTCTGGAACTATGTTAAGAATCGAGATGCCAGCTTAAGGAAGGCGCTTCAAGAGAATTTTTCCAAACCATATCCAGCCCTTTCTGCATTCCCTGAGGATCTGTTGAACCACTGGATTCCGCCCCCACCTGTTGAAAGAGGAGAAGAAAATGATGATGAAGAGCAAGGTCAGGAAGATTGATGGATGAGATGATCATCAGTGAGCATTATTTTTGTTCCTATAATTTTGTTTGCTCGCGCATATCTGACCCCGCTTGTTAAATATGTTTGCTTGTTTCTTTTTAATTTTTCTGCTTCTTGGGAAAAAAATATATCTGATTTGTAATGTTTTTCTTATGTTTTAATGAAATTTCCAGATGTTTTTTATTTTATATGCACTGAGTAACTCCAACTTAACTAATTTTCTTCTAAATTTTTGAATCTTGGACTGATTACGCTTAATTAGATCAAGGTATTCTGATCTCCATAAACATTTTGCTTGAGCATTTCTTCTAGCCTGGACTGTTGCTTCGACAAAGAAGATTTTTGAGGTAGTATTGACTTATATGATCCACTTTAAGCTTAGTTCTAGTCCCACGCTTAGTTTAAAATTCAGAAAGAAAAATTTAAGTTTGGGGGTATAATTGCAATAATTAATGATTCATTGGGGACAATTAATAATTCAAGTTTGGGGGACTTTTTGCTACTCCAATTGTTTTGCTCGAGCATTCCTCTCCTTCAAAGTAAAAATTTGTTAGGTTATTGAGTAACCGGGGACATTTGTGATACCCACCGCTTGTCTTCGCGTCGAAAGATAACCTAGGAAATGTGAAAAAATGAAAAAAATTATTTGCTGAAAAAAATTATTTGTTGAAGATTTTGCTGAAAAAATTGATGGAGCAAAAGTTTTGAAGGATGAATGATGATCCAGCAGTTTTTCTGTCTCCCAGAACTTAGGTGAGCTTCATCATAAAATGTCGTCATTCTGAGGGGCAAGAGATGGAATAACTAAGGATTTTTTAGCTTTACAAAGAGTATTGAGCCTAGTTGGTGATGAGTTTGAGGCAAGGGTATACTGCACGATAAAGTGGGTCATCCCATGCTTAAGAACTTATGACTGTAGGGCTGCTTTAAGTCTAAATATGGAAATATAAACTCCTTGAAAATATGTCTTAAGATGTCTAATAATAGAGCTAGGTTGTGGTAAGTTCTTAGAATTAAGTTAAAAGTGGTGATTATTTGTCCATGTTGGAGGAATCATTTTGCTGCAGCAGAGCTCGGTTTTGCACAGTGCTCAGGTAAAGGTCAAAGGTAGTATTGGATTGTCTGATTTGATTAAGCTAATTCTTTGTCTAATGGTTTTAAATTCTTAAGGGAAGGTGAGTTAGTATTGCTCAGGACGCGTAATAGTTCAAGTTTGGGGGCGTGATAACTGCCCAAAAGGTAGTTATTCAGGCTTCATTTATATAGGGATTTGTGTGTCTTTTGTGCTTAAGAGGGTTGGTTTTAGATGGATATTACATGTTTTAACCCATTTGGAAGAATGGAAGCACTGGAAATTATTTTGTGTAGATTATGCTGCTGAGCGACTGGAGGGAGCAAATTCTGTGCTGCAGCAAAACTGGGAACAGAACTGCCACATCACAGCTCGTTAGCCAACTTCATGAACTGACTTTTGTTGAGTTATTCTCGTGATAAAGGATCAAGCAGAGCCTTACACGTGTCCTAGTTGACCTAAATCAAGCCTCCCATCCTTCAATAAAAGGAAGTAGCCGTCAAAGTCAAAAGGATTCCAACTTACCTTGGAAGCCGAGTAGTATAGAGAGATTAGAGATTACCAAGAACACCATCATTCGCACGCTGACTAAGGAGATTATTATTTTCATATTTGTCTTGTGATTATGGACGTGCCTACTCAGATTGTAATTCATGTTTCCATGTTTATTATGAACTAAGTAGCTTAAGGTGTTGGTTAGGAATATGTAGTTGTTGCGCTTAAACTTTAGTAATATATTGATTATTGCATCTTGGTTAATTGTTGTGCCTATTTACATTTTATGCCCGCCTGGCCAGCCGGTGTGAATATCTCTCTCTAGTTTCAGGGATGATTTAGAGAGTGTGTGGCAATTATCCACACTACGATCATTGTGTATTGGTGAACGCCAGTGACTGAGCTAGGGATAGCCAGTTGCCTAGTGCTTGATCGGTCGCACTTCATTGGGGTTGAAACACATTCCAAAAGATCCGGAGTTCCAGGAGGAATCCGCCTATAATACTGCGAGAGTTGCATGATCAATAATATTACTAGAGCATCTTTTTAAACAACTACTAAGCCTAACCAGCGTCTGTCTTTAATCTGTCTGTCTATTTGTTTATTCTTTGTTCTGTCTTTTACTTTGCTCCAGCATAATTCTTATAAAATCAAATCATTTTTACCATCTTTGAAACCATTAGAAAGTTACACAAAATAGACAAAGTGGAGACTAATTCAGACCCTGGATTGATAATATTACTTGTTGCAGACTGTGTATACTTGCACAGGAATTCTAGAGTCTTTTTAGATCATTTTATACTCACTCTAGGAGCCCAACAAGTTTTTGGCACATGGGATGACTTAGCTGAAAAATATTTGAGTAAATATTTCCCACCTAATAGAAATGCTAAATTAAGGAGTGAAATAGTAGGGTTTAGGCAACTTGAGGATGAGACTTTTAGTGAGGCTTGGGAAAGGTTTAAGGAGCTTTTGCGAAAGTGTCCCCACCATGGTTTACCTCATTGTATTCAAATGGAAACATTTTATAATGTTTTAAATGGAGTAACCCAAGGTATGGTCGATGCTTCGGCTGGAGGGGCCCTTTTAGCAAAGTCTTTTGATGAAGATTATGAAATTTTAGAAAGAATATCGATTAATAGTTGTCAGTGGTCGGATGTTAGAGGCACAAATAAAAAGGTATAAGAGTGTATTAGAGGTTGATGGTGTGTCCACCATTAGGGTTGATCTTGCTATGATTGCTAATGCTCTTAAGAATGTGACAGTGATTAGTCATCAGCAGCCACCAGCTATGGAGCCTGCTGCAGTGGTGAACCATGTTGCAGAAGAAGCATGTGTCTATTGCGCTGAAAGTCACAACTACAAGTTTTGCCCCAGTAATCCAGCTTCTGTGTTTTTTGTAGGCAATCAGAGGAATAACCCTTACTCTAAGTTTTATAATCCAGGTTGGCACAACCACCCCAACTTCTCATGGGGAGGACAAGGAAGTAATGTGCAAGCGGAACAAAAGGTGAACCAGCCGGGATTTGCTCAAGCGCAGGTATTGCCTCAGCAAAATAAGCAGGCTTTGCCCCAGCAAAATTCAGGAAGTTCTCTCGAGGCGATGATGAAAGAATTTATGGCTCGTAAAGATGCCGCAATTCAAAGTAATCAAGCTTTGATGAGGGCTCTGGAGTTGCAAGTGGGTCAGCTAGCTAATGAGCTGAAGGCAAAGCCTCAAGGGAAACTTCCCTCGGATACTGAACACCCTCGAAGGGAAGGTAAGGAGCAGGTAAAAGCGGTAACTCTTAGGAGTGGTAAGCCATTAGAAGAGCCTAGTAAAACCCAGATTGTAGATAAAAATGGTGATGAAAATGTTGTCGTTGAGAAAGAGTTGGAGTCTGGTCAAGGTTCTGGAGGCAACAATAAAAATGCTAGAGCATCTGGTTTTGTTCCAGATGTGGAACCACCTTATGTGTCGCCCCCACCTTATGTACCACCTCTACCTTTTCCACAAAGGCAAAAGCCTAAGAATGAGGATGGTCAATTTAAGAAGTTTCTAGAGATTCTTAAGCAATTGCACATAAATATCCCTTTAGTAGAAGCTATTGAGCAAATGCCTAATTATGCTAAATTTCTTAAGGATATTTTAACTAAAAAGAAGAGGTTAGGTGAGTTTGAAATTGTATCTCTTACTGAGGAGTGTAGTGCTATTCTTAAGAATGGGCTACCACCCAAGGCTAAGATCCGAGATCATTTACTATACCTGTATCTATACGTGGAAAAGAGTTAGGTAGAGCACTATGTGATTTAGGTGCAAGCATTAACCTTATGCCTCTTTCGGTCTATCGAAAGTTAGGTATTGGTGAAGCTAGGCCTACCACAGTCACACTCCAACTAGCTGATAGGTCTATCACATATCCAGAGGGTAAAATTGAGGATGTCTTAGTAAAAGTGGATAAATTCATATTTCCTGTTGATTTTATTATTTTAGACTACGAGGCTGATAAAGATGTCCTAATTATTCTAGGACGTCCATTCTTGGCTACTGGTAGGGCGTTAATTGATGTTCAAAAAGGAGAATTAACAATGAGAGTCTGTAATGAGGATGTGAAATTTAATGTGTTTAAAGCCATGAAGTATCCAGACGAAATAGAGGATTGCTCTTTCATTAGGATTCTGGAGAACACAGTTATTGAGACAGCAATACAGGTTCGACTAGTAAGCATTCGGAAGAGCATGGAGAGGTTAGTGTAGAGGATTTGCAAGTTTGTTTGTTAGAAAGAAAAAATGAAAAAGAGTTGTTTAGGTGTGAGGATGTTTTTGTGTCTTTAGATTTAGATCAAAGGAAAGCTCCTCCTATTAAGCCATCCCTCATTGAGGCACCTACTTTAGATTTGAAGCCCTTGTTGGATCATCTAAAGTATGTGTATCTTGGGGAAGGAGAGACGTTGCCCATTATTGTTGCGTCAGATTTAATGTCAGAGCATGAGGAGGCCTTAATAAGATTGCTGCAGCAATACTGCAAGGCTATAGGTTGGACGTAGGCTGACATTCAGGGAATTTGCCCATCTTTTTGTATGCACAAAATTACTCTAGAGGAGGGATCCTTTAGGAGTGTTGAGCAACAAAAAAGGTTTAACCCTGCAATGAAAGAGGTTGTTAAAAAGGAGGTGACTGAGCTAGGGATAGCCAGTTGCCTAGTGCTTGATCGGTCGCACTTCATTGGGGTTGAAACACATTCCAAAAGATCCGGAGTTCCGGGAGGAATCCGCCTATAATACTGCGAGAGTTGCATGAATCTGGAGCATCTTTTTAAACAACTACTAAGCCTAACCAGCGCCTGTCTTTAATCTTTCTGTCTATTTGTTTATTCTTTGTTCTGTCTTTTACTTTGCTCCAACATAATTCTTATAAAATCAAATCATTTTTACCATCTTTGAAACCATTAGAAAGTTACACAAAATAGATAAAGTGGAGACTAATTCAGACCCTGGATTGATAATATTACTTGTTGCAGACTGTGTATACTTGCACAGGAATTCTAGAGTCTTTTTAGATCATTTTATACTCACTCTAGGAGCCCAACACATGGGTTGATAACAAGGTGAATGGAGAGAATGTCTATAGTAAGTAGGAGCAGGACGCGTGTCAACGTATCCTAAGGTCTCCACCCCTAGGTCACACCGTGAGATTCTTATGATCCACCTGCATGTCGTCCTGGAGCGACCGTCCCTTCGGAGGGCCTGATCATAGGTTTCAGAACATCGTGAACTCCTAAATAGGATAGGGTCACTTAGGCTAATCACCAACAGTTGTTTTTCCCTTCGGTAGCCTGTTGGTGCGTGTCTTTGAGATCTGAAAGTGGGAGGGTTGCACTTACGGGGATGAGTTAAATGTGTTAACTAATCCTTGACCGAACAACGGTAACTAAATGCTAACGGAATATGAGTTATTATGATGTTAGAGTTTGGTTGAGATTGTCTCAATTCAGAGGAGTAGCTGACCACCCTTCGGTGGTTGTTGTTCTAAACCTTTGAAGTATCGTTGCAAAAACTAAATCAATAGTTTTATAGGGTTTCTTTGATTGCTTATTTGTTTTTGCAAAATTTGATTGGATTATTTGTAATGGGTTTGTGCTATTAATATTATAAGTAATTTGTTACTTCAACAATTATATAATAATTTTATGTGTATTGTCTTACATCATTTTATAAATAACGGTAATACAACAAGCTTAAACGACAAATTGTGGTAAATAAGTCTAGGATTATTCGTAACTGAGGAATGTTCTCATGCCTCATATGTTTAATTCATTAAGAATTGTTCTTGGTGAATATGACATAGAACCCTGCTTAGCAAAAAGAGAACTTGTTCAAGATCGTAATTTTCATTTAGTTGTCTTGAAAACGTGATTAGTGAAGAATAGTGATTCTCCCTGAATACTTGATTCAAGAGCCACAAATCACGTGTGTTCTTCTTTTAAAGGAATAAGTTCTTGGCAACAACTTGTTGTTTGTGTAATAACTCTTAAAGTTAGAATTAGAGAGGTTATTTTGGCTATAGCAATAGGGAACATTAAGTTATTTTTCTCAGTGGGAGAAAATACATATTATTAGATAATGTGTATGTAATTCCTAAGATCAAAAGAAATTTTATTTTTGTGTTTTATTTGCTGGAACAATGTTACTCTTTACCTTTCTCTGCTAACGCAATTTTGTTTCAAGAAAGGGAGTTGACATTTGTTTAGCTTTACTGGAAAGTAACCTAAATGTTTTAAGACTAATCAAGAGTAAAGCAGTCATGAATGTTGAGATGTTTAAGACTGCTACTACTCAAACTGATAAGAGGCAAAGGATTTCTCCTAAAGGAAAATACCTTTCTTTGGCACATAAGGTTAGGTCATATTAATCTCAATTTGAGTTAGAAGATGACTCTCTACTACCTTATAGGTCATGCCTTAAGGGCAATATGACTTATTGTTCTTTTACAGGAAAAGAGCTAAAGAGCCAAATAGTCTTTAAGCTTGTACATTTGGATCATTGTGGTCCAATATGTTAAAGCAGTGGGATGGCATGAATAATTCATCTCTTTTGGATGATTATTCAAAGGTATGAGTATCTTTACCTAATGCAACTTAAGTCTGAAGCACTCTAGATATTCGAAGGAACTTAGGACTGAAGTTGGAAACTTGTTAGGTGAGTAATAAAAACACTTTGATCTGATCAAAGTGTTAAATATAGGGACTTGAGATTCCATAACAATTTGATAGTACATGGGATCACATCCTAAATCTCAGTTAGGAGAAATAAAACCCTATTGGATATGGTTCAATCCATGTTGAGTTATGCTCAATTGCCTGGCTCGTTTTGGGGTCATGCAGTATTGACTTCAATAGGCAAACCCAAAGGAAACGAGAACTGGATCTTCTTCAATCCACAAGAGAATAAAGAATTTGTATCGACAAATGCTAAATTCTCAAAAGAAGACCAAATGAGAAATCATAAGCCACAAAGTAAGGTCGGTTTAAGTGGAAAGCTAATGAAGCTACAGGAACATCCACAAGAGTTGTTGATGAGGCTGGCTGTTCATCAAGAGTTGTTGATGGACCAGTATATCTGGTCAATCACATCTATCTCAATAGTTGAGATTGCCTTAATGTAGTGGGAGGGTTGTTTTATAACCTGAACGTTACATGAGCTTGATTGAAGCCTAAGTCATCATACCTGATGATAGCATAGAGGATTGATTGTCTTCTAGAAAGAAAAATGAATGATGTTGACAACGATCAGAGGATTAAAGCCATGGACTTGAAATTGGAGTCTTTGTATTTTAATTCTATCTGCAATCTTGTACATCAGCTTGATGGGTAACGTCTATAAGTTACAAGTGGATTTACAAGAGAAAACGAGACATTAAAGGTCGATCTCACCCAGAAGGTTTCATTGAGCAAGATCAAAAGCAAAAGGGTTTGCAAGCTTAAGTGATCCATTCATGGATTGACCTAAGCATTTCGATCTTGGAATTTAAGATTTGATACAGTGATCAAATTTTTTGGCTTTACACTACTACAAAAATGGGTTTTAATGACGGACAGAAAAAAAACCACGGACCTTTTAACGTTGGAATAAAAACGCACGGCCTTTTAATGTCAAATGCTCGTTTTTAAAAAAATTCAAACTTTTAATGATGGGACATGTATGGTTGAAGAATGTATAGGAAGGAGAGAACCTAGTAACAGTGGACCAAATGTATTGGTCACTATATTTCATTTGTGTCATTTGTTCTTTTTATGCCGATTTAGATTTGTATTTCATTTCACAAAAATGATTTTTTTTTTCAAGAAAACGCCTAGGAGTGCAAAGAGGGCACTAGTACTCATCACCAACATGAACAAGGTGCTTTCTATCCTAATGAGGTACTATATTTTTTACTTGTTACCTATATACATTGTGATTGACACACTCATTCATGCACAAACATTTATGACAATGACTGTCTACTTATATATTATGAGAATATGTTAGGACCTCCAACTTACCTCACATACATAATTGATGAAGGAAAAAGTAACATTTGTTTCATTTTTATGGGAACTTAAATCATGTACTTTTTCCCCCGAACTTGAAGTGGGGTAACATCACTTCTCAGGAGTTAAGTGAATCAGAATTGCTTGAATCTGCCCTTTTTGGGGGAGTTTCTGAAAACTTCTCAGAGAACTCTCTACCAGCATCTCATTTGCAAAATGATAAAATTCAAGGCACAAGTAACCACAGCGATCTGCAACCTGTACCATGTTTCTAAATACCATCTTCATCAACACAACAATCACGACAACAACAAAAGGTTTGATCTTGTTTCCCATGGTTTCGACTTGCAATAATTTATGTTATACTATACTGTGACATTTTATTTGATGCTTGGGGATGATTAGTACTTTACTATCCATCTTTATATTGAACTATGGCTTTTAAAATGTCATCAGTTTTTTATGAGATATATTTTGGAATATGTTTTTCAAATTTTTATGCTCCTTCGCTGAACTTCATGCTACAATCAAGCCTTATACTGTAATATGAAGAATGTTTTATTTCTATTTTTTGACTTGTAAAATAACAACAGAATGTTGGTAGAAAAATATTCAATTCTCTTTCTATGTTAGGTGCTTCACTCTTTGACGTGGATAAAATTTTGGTTAGTGTGTTTGAATGGTGCCTAATTTAGTTTACTAATGACCTTCACACAATTTATATATGCTTTTAAATTCATAGGTAATAGGGTAGTATCAATTATACTTTAACATGTACATTTTCATAGCATGTGCATCCCTTCTAAAATCTATGTTGAAGGGTTTGCTTGGTCTGTGAGCTTGAAGTACATTCTTTCATGTGGTTTAATGTCTTTGATTATTTCACCCCAATATGAAGATTTCTTCAGCCGTGGTCTTGACCCTTTGAAGAACTATTGGCCCATCCCCTACACTAATATGTGCGAGTCCATCAAGCATGCTGTTGACTGGGGAATTATTCATTTGTCTGAGGTATTTTAACTTCCTTATCTTCGTTTCTTGCTTCATGGTTATTACTTTACCTCACTTCTTCGTGTAATAGTACTATACAGAGAGGAATAGATTTCATTGAATGGATGCGTTGGCCTAGGTAGTCAATTGTTAAGCCGACACGACACTCGAAAGTGTAAGATGTTAGCTTGACTATTAATACAAAATGGAGGTAGAATTGCATTGTGGGGATATGAAGTAAGAATCTCTTACTATTCTACTTTGTAGTTTTTTTTTATTGTTAGGAAACGATCCCATTGATGAGATGTAGACATTGTTGGTGGAAATGATCCCCCTATTTCAAGCCATTATTCATTTAACTAGTTAAGGTATTCTTCTTGACACTAGTTTATTATGTTTATGAAATTACTTATTAGATACTTGGATCTTGCAATATCAACATAATGCCTATTACTCTAACTATCTATAAGTTGAATCCATTATTCTAAAATTCCAACTCATTTAAATCATATTTTGGTCGTCATTGATTTGTAAACTCATTCAAGTTTAGTTTTACTACTGGTTTAAGTTTAGGGTCAGTCTGATGAAATTAGAAGTCCAAGGTTGAAAGAGACTAGTATAACTATGGTCTGCTTTTCGGTTTTGGTTTTTTTTTCTTTTGGTCGTTTGTAGATGGTCAAATTTTGGGGGCTAAGAATATTGGGATGAAATCTAGTTGAAAACAGCCCTTCCGGTATGTGATTGTTCTAAGTTTGAATTTATTTTCTTAATGATACGTATGCTACCAAATATTAAGAAAAGCCAAAGTAGACATTTGTATGTTTCTAACCAACACTGAATATTTCTTGATCAATCACACTTCTTTTTTGTCAACAAAATCATATATCAATCACAGTTTTTGGTTTTTAGCATCTTCTTTTGTTGGGTTTCATAATTTTGTGCAGGGTCAGATGCTTATGAGTTCAAAACTCAACCCAAATAAGATCACACTCACTGCTTAGTGGTTGGTTTCACAAAGTTCATATAGCAGACCACCCTCTAATCTTTGGAAGGAATTTTGGTTATGAGATATTGGTAGATATGTTAAAATACATCGTCTTTTATATTTTTTTTATTCTCACGTCCATTTTAGTATTTGCACATTGTCTTTTCTATTGTATTTGTGATGTGTTGCAGCTAATTTCTCCAACGTTGTCTCGAACAAAGTCATGAAGTTATTATTATTTTGTTGCACATAAACTTGTGTTGTTTCACTGACACATTTCATTTCAAACTACGTACTTGAAACTTGGAAGTATAATATTTCTTACATCTCTTCCTTCATGGTGTTAGGATACTGGTACAAAAGGATGCAGGGCTCATGTGAGATTTGCGTATAATGGCTTATTTTAGATCGTGCTTTCCTAGAGATTGCAAAATTACCAAAATTAAAGAGCTTGCACATGCACTGGTATCTCACCCTCCTTATCAAGTTCCAATCTCAAGCATTAAGATTAGACACCTACATTGTCAGGTTGGTGTAAAGATCAATTTCGTCACGAATACTCTCTCTTCTTTCCCCCTTCAATTTTCGTACCAATGAGCTTTAAACATTAGTAATGTTCATAACTAATTTAATTGTTGCACATCTCTCTAACCGAAACCACCACCCCTGCATGCTCACAACGTACTAGTATTAATCATGTCTTCATTTATCTAATTAGGTCCCAAGCGATTAGATCTTCTATAGTCTGAATGCAACAATCGTTGGCTTAGCCATATGCTCCAAAAATTCTGAAAAGCTATCATGGTATGTTGGCATTGGTAGGTTACTTCCATTTCATTTGTGTCATCAATTTTTTTGAGTTATCTACTTGTTTTTTGGCCTTAAATTGAAGAATACCATGTGTAGCTTAGTTTAATACTGTAACTAACATCTCGTGGAACAGAAATTGTTAGAGGTATTGATACACTTAAAGGTCTGTTATATGTTATCACAACCATCCCCCGTGGCACTTTGGAAAAGGTTGACCTTCTTTTTTCTGTGTTTAGCACTTAAAGATCGACTGGTTTTAGCTTATTTATCATATCAATAATTTCCTGGTTTTAGCTTCTTTGGTGGGTTGGGAGAAGTTTGTAGCATTGTAAACTCCTTGAAAGATAATGGTTTTCCATTCACACAAACATACTCTGGTGGTAGTTGATTCGCCTCACAACACTTCTCAACCTTCTTAATATGTTGAATCTCCAACTCATTCAGCAGTTTCTTAAGCATTCTGGAACATTTTCCTATGTGCATAAAAGTTTCTAGGATGGTAATCTGCCTTCTTTTCGTTATTCATCCCAATGTGGGTTTTCAGGGTTTGGAGTGAGTAGAGAGTAATGATTTGCATATTAATATCAGGGTTGGCTTTTTTGGAAATGGTAATCTGCCTTCTTTTTGTTATTAATCCCCTCAATGAGTTTTTTTTATTAAGTAGCTAAGATGTAGTGGCTATTGAGTGTTTATGATTACTACACATTTTTGCCATGTATGAGCTTTTTCATTGTTACTACAAGAAAATCAGACAAGCATATTTGTGAAACAGTCCCGCTTTTTCTAATTTGTCCATTAATCAAGTTTTTTTGTTTGTAATTTCTAGGTTGATTTCATTCTTTTAGATTTGGGGTTTGTTTTTTAGCTCGTGTTGGGGCTCTTGTTGGTGGACTTGTTTTTTGTATACCCTTGTAAATTCTTTCATTTTTGCCAATGAAAGTTCAGTTTCTTATAAAAATAAAAATAAAACATGCCTTGTTTTCTAATTTGGAGTTCTGACAAAATTGGTGCACAAGTGAAAACATCTACTTGAAAATAGTGTTATCAAATGTTGATGAAGAAGTGTGGCTTTGCAGGTTTCCTACTATTACAAAACCATTTTCAGGGTGCAATTCTTATTGGATTTTGTTATCATCAATAAGGTCTTTATTTATCTCTTATCTTGCTTTCTTTTTAATTAAATATATCTGTCTCTTGCTCCAACACCACGATAATCATCAATGTGTTTGTTTGTTATATGATGTTGTCTCTCCATTCCCTTTAAATAAATTTTATGTTCACACAACCACTGAAATGTGAACCCTTTCTGTAGTTTTCATTACTATGCCTACCTATGTTATATTTTTGAATGCATCTTCCACTCATTAGTTATTACTATGACTTTATTGCTTAGTTTCAGAATATTTGGAGTCTTGTTGTGACGAACCTGAAGTGTTGTGAGATTGTAGTTGGGTGATTTTTCATATAGAAGTGTGTTTCTCTTGTTTAACAGGCTTAAAAATTTTTGGATTAGCCATATGTCTGTCGAAAATTCTAGAGCAACCAGTTAGAATTAGGATAGATATTTTAGTAATGTCTCTAGGTTAAGTATAGAAACCTAGAGCATTACAGGTTCTCTGAAAGGGTTAAACTTGATATCTTGAAGTTTGTAAGCTTTTAGAGTTTATTGGGTTTTCTAACAATTTTTTCCGATACTCATCGACAATTTTTTTTTTGTGTATCTTATTGTTAACTAAATTTATTTTTGTTAGGTTCTCGAGTTGTTGGACATATGTTTGTTATGTGAGTTCTTGTTTTGGCGTTGTATCAAACCTAATTACAATTTCTTTTTCTTAGGTTCTTCAAGTTTGATATACGAGCAAGATTATCGTGACAAGAATGAAAGTGGCATGTACGAGAATTTTTGTTTTTTGTTGTAGGTGTAGACTTTTAATCATAGGTGTTTAGTAATTTTGAGGCTTTTAAGTGTAAGTGTTTGTAATTTTATTCATATATCAAACTTATATGAATAAAAATTGTATGAACAAATTTGGTTCATTACCTTATTGGAATGAAATTTAACAAATATTTTATTTCTATACAATTTTGCACATTTAAGATTAAGATTACTTTCTTTACAGGTTGACAAATGAAGAAAATATTGTTGGTATGCCACTGGGCAACCAACAATTTTTTTTTATTAAATTATGAACAAAATGATGACGGGCAATGCCTGTTATTAAAAAAGATATTTAGTGACGGACATTTAATGACGAACTAACGGACACCTTTACGGACATTTGGTTGGACAACACTCTTTCAATGACAGACTTTTGATGACAGACGCCTTTTAGTGACGGGCACTGCTCGTCATTAAAAACGTCTGTCATTGTACCTTTTCATGACGAGTGGCTTTTAATAACAGGCAATTCCCGTCATTAAAAGTCGTGCGTCATTAAAAAGTACAATGACACTCGTATAGATGGCGTACACCGCCCGTCATTAAAAATCCTTTATGTAGTAGTGTTAATCAAGACGTTGATGAGTCTTGTGTCTACAAGATCACCATCAATAGTTTAGTGGCTTTCTTAATGTTGTATATGATTTATATCTTAATCACTGGGAATGATATAGGTTAACTTACTAACATTGAAAAAGGCTAGCAGCTCGTCTACAAATGAAAATTTGGAAGTAGCTGAGCTAGCCTTGTCTCAAGTGTCTTATATTACAAGATATCAGTTAGATATAAGATGTCGAATTCCAAGAAAGGTTCATTACCTTTAACGCATGGAATTCATTAGTATAAGGAACAGTGTCCTTAGCCACCTCAAGAAGTTGAGGCCATGAGACATAAGCCCTGTGCAGTAGGGATTGTCAGTAAGTATCAATCAAATCCAGGATTTGATCTTTGGAGAGTCGTTACGTAAATCCTCTAGTATCTTAGGAGAATGAGGATCTATATGCTCGTGTATGGCACTAAGGATTGGATCCTTACTGGATACACTAATGCACAGATGTTCACGTTGTCTGTGTTCACTCTTAATGGAGGAGCTATAGTATGACATATCTGCAATCTCGACCATATAGGCCGACAAGCAGTTGCTTATGAAGCAGCGATAGAGACTGTATGACTTAGGAAGTTCAAGCCTAATTTGGAAGGTGTTCCAAACGTGAACTTGTCTATTGCAAGACAAGCAAGCACATTGAATCTAAAGGATATATTGTTGATTCATTCGCGAAGGCTCTCTCGGCTAAAGTGTATGGGGGTCATCTAGAAGGTCTAGATCTACGAGTTATGTATAAAGATGTAATATAGGGCAAGTGGGAGAAGTGTAATGAGTATAGTGATACCATTATGTAATGGTTATAGTGATGCCCTAGTTTATTGTATTTGTACATTGTATATGTTTTATACATGTATTTATACACCTGCTACTGTATAGATTATTGTACATCCCACTAAACTAGAGTTTTAGTTCTAGTGGGAGTTTGTTGGGTTTTATGCCCTAAAACTCGTAGATAGTGAATGTAAACAAATTGTATACTTGTTTCAATAAAGTGTTGTTGAGTTTCTACAATAAAGTGTTATTGTTAAATATTGCACAATTAGACCCAAATCCAATAAACTAAGATCCAAGGTTGTTTTTATTTAACTTGAACAAGTATGTGGGGACATACAGGGATCGATGTTCAAGTAACAACCTAGCTAAAAGGTCTATAGTACAAGGATAAGACTGGGTACCTTATCCTGGTAACATTATGAGATACGATCCGCTTTGTATTTGATACAGACGTATTGATCCAAAACGTCCATGTAGCAGACATGCGAGCAGGGGTATCATAATGCAATCAGTTTGCATAAGACCGGACCACGAAATAGTAAACCACTAGATGTAACATTGTTAACTAGTTAGGTTATTTTTCAATAGGATGACCTAGGTAACTCAGTCCTAATCCTGAGTGTGTCATGAACTCCTCACGAGAGATTGTCCTTTGATTAGTATGGGTGAGAGTGGCCTGCACGCCGACTCAATAAGCCTACCTTCTTGGGGACAAGACCGAGTGTGGGGTTGGGGACATGAAAGCACAAGAATGAATTCACTCCTTCCCACTTCTAAGAGAAGTAGATGAGTGTGAAGGGATAAAAGCCCTACGCAGCAGAAAGAATTACCGAACTTACTCAGAGTCTTAGATTCTAATTGAAATACCAATACAATTTGCAAAAATATTACAGCAATAAATCTATATTTAATGGGTTGCACAATGGCTATAAACATGCTAAAAATTAACTAGATCTAATCTAGACCATCCTAGTGATCAAGGATTTCATAGAAAACTTACTTTTGTAGAAAGTCTTGATCGATTCGCCTATTCTTGCTAATAAGATCGAAAACGCAACAACCTTCTTGTTCGAACACCACCAATTGCTTACACCAGTATATCTCTAAGACTTCTTGAAGCATGAGACTAGTGGGAGTCTTTTGGGAGAGATCTCTAAGAGAAAAAGAGTCAATGGGATGTCTTTCACCCCACCCCAGGGGTCCTATATATAGGTAAAGGTCTATGAATAAGTTCAAATCTATTATCTGAACAATATCTAATTTTAATAATTAATTAATAATTAATTAATTACCCAATTAAATATCACATATTTAATCTTAGAGATTTTATTATAATTAAAATTAATATGAATCCAATTCATATTAAATTTATTTAAACTCTTTCAAATATTTTCTCTCAAGAATTAATTTTGAAATTAATTCAAAAATTATATTATAAAGTTTCATAAACTTTATATTATAACGTATCAACATACATTATACGACTCCCCAAATAAATTGAACACTTTCAATTTATAGTTTATATTTAATTGCTTCAAGTCTTTTTACGAGCTACCAGTGGGACCTAATGGACCTACAGATAAGAAGCTCCAACGATACGAGACTAATCGGCTAAACTCATTAACCAAGTTAGTCAACTTTCGTTAACTATGGGTCACTCCACCAAAGACCCACAACTGCACTCTTCTCAATGCAGAATATTTATGTGTTCACGGATATCGACCAATAACGACAAGTTAGTCCTTCAAGAGTGTTCGTAACTCCAGCTGCATCAAATTACCATTTTACTCTTGAGTTACCTCTACCTCCTTAAGTACCAGTGCTCCTCTAATGAACAACCTGTTTGACGTCCAACCATCAAACAGAAACCCCTCTCGAGCCAGTGAGAGGGTAGGGCCATTTGTTCAAGACTCAGAGACACCACTTAAGGGAACACTCATTTACTTCCTCGAAAGTCGGGAAGGAGTGAATTTCATCTTGTTTGATTATGTTCCTAGCTCCCCACTCGGTCTTGTCCATAAAATGGTAGGCTGATTGAGTCGGCGTACTGGCCACTCTCACCCATACAAATCAAAGGACAATCCCTCGTGAACAGGAGTCCATAATCCACTCAGGATTCAGACTAAGTTGCCTAGGTCATCTTAGTGAAATAGAAACCTAACTAGTTAACGGTGTTACAGCTAGCGGTTAATATTTCATGGTTCGATCTTTTGCAAACTCATTGCATAGGATACCCCCACTCGCATGTCTACTACATGGACGCTTTGGATCAATATGTCTGTATCAAATACAAAGCGGGTCGTATCACATAGTGTTACTAGGATAAGGTACGGAGTCTTATCCTTGTACTATAGACCTTTTAGGTTGTTACATGAACATCGATCCCCGTATTTCCCCACATACTAGTTAAAGTTACATACAAACAACCTTGGATCTTAGTTTATTGGATTTGGGTCAAATTGTGCAATATTTAACAATAACATTTTATTTCAGAAACTTAATAACATTTTATTAAAACAAGTATACAATTTGTTTACATTCACTATCTACGAGTTTTAGGGCATAAAACCCAATAGAGTGTTCCCTTAAGTGGTGGGTGATAACTGTCCGAAAGGTAGTTATTTAGGCCTTAATTCTATAGGGATTTGTGTGTCTTTTGTGCTTAACAGGGTTGCTTTTAGTTATATATTATATGTTTTAACCCATTTGGAAGAATGGAAGCTTTGGAAATTATTTTGTGTAGAATATGTTGTTGGGCGACTGGAGGGAGCAAAATCTGTGCTGCAGCAAAGTTGGTAGCAAAACAGCCACGTCACAACTCATTAGCCAATTTAACAAACCGACTTCTGTTGAGTTATTTTCGGGATAAAAGAGCATGGAGAGCTATCCACGTGTCTAGGTCAACCTAATTCAAGCCTCCTATCCTTCTATAAAAGGAGATAGTCGTCCAAGTTAAAGACATTCCATCCTTGGGAGAAACATTATATTCTTGGAAGGTTAATCCCACCTTTGGGAGCCGAATAGAGAAGAGATTGGAGACCATCAAGAAGACCATCAATTGCAAGCTGTTCAAGGGAATTAATCTTTTCTTGTTTTATCTTGTAGTTATGGACATGCTTACTCAGATTGTAATTTGTGTTTCCATGCATCTTTTGAACTAAGTAGCTTAGGCGTTGGTTAGGAAACAATGTGATTGTCGTGCTTAATTTGTAGTAATAAATATTGATTAATGTATCTTGATTAATTGTTGTGCCCATTTACATTTTGTGCCCGCCTGGCCAGCCGGTATGAATACCTCTCTCTAGTTTCAGGGATGATTTAGGGAGTGTGTGGCGATTAATCACACTAGATTATTGTGTAATGGTGAACGCCAGTGACTGAGCTAGGGATAGCTAGTTTCCTAGTGCTTGATCGGTAGTACTTCATTGGGGTTGAAACAGTTTCCAAAAGATTCGGAGTTCCGGGAGGAATCTGCCAATAAGACTGCGAGAGTTTTGCATAATCAATAATATTGCTAGAGCATCTTTTAAACAATTACTAAATCCTAACCAGTGCTTGTTTCTAATCTGTCTGCCTATTTGTTTACTTTATGTTCTGTCATTTCTTTTTCTTCAGCATTATTCTTATAAAAACCAATCATTTTTATCATCTTTGAAACCATTAAAGAGTTATACAAAATAGATAAAGTGGAAGCTAGTTCAGACCTTGGATTGATAATACTTATTACATGCTGCGGACCGTGTATACTTGCACAAAGTCTAGAGTCTAATTATATCTTATTTCTTATTGCATTTTTACTCACTCTAGGAACCCAACAAGTTTTTGGCGTCGTTGCTGGGGACTTGAATAAGTTTTTATCTGATATGTTTTGTGTATGTGTTTTAGTGGTTTGGTGCTAGAACTTTTTTATTGTTTCTTTTGTTTTTTGCAGGTGTGAGTTAGGTGCATGAGTGATCTGCCTGGGGTAAGGTTCGAGCTTGATCCAGAAATCGAGAAGACATTCAGGAGAAGAAGGAGAGAGCAGCGTAGAAACCAGAGTCAAATGGATAACATGTCGCGTCTCCCGCAAGGTCTTGAAGATCCAGCAAACCCCTAACATAATCGTTTGTTGCAGCAAAACCAGCAGCTGGAGCAAAATAGACAACAAAATAATGAGGTTGAGAATCCTATCTTGGTAGTGAACGATAGGGCTAGAGCCATTCGAGCGTATGCTTTTCCAATGTTTGATGAGTTAAATCCAGGGATTGCACGTCCTCATATTGAGGCAGCAAAATTTGAAATGAAACCGGTAATGTTTCAGATGTTGCAAACCATGGGTCAGTTCCATGGTTTGTCATGTGAAGACCCTCATTTACATCTTAAGGCTTTTCTAGGAGTTAGTGATTCTTTTGTAATTCAATGAGTGCCTAGAGATGCCCTTAGATTAACTTTGTTCCCGTATTTTCTTAGAGATGGAGCAAAGGCATGGTTAAACTCTTTTGCTCCAGGATCAATTAGTACATGGAATGAATTAGCAGAAATTTTTTTGAGTAAATATTTCTCACCTAATAGAAATGCTAAATTGAGGAGTGAAATAATAGGGTTTAGGCAACTAAAAGATGAGACTTTTAGTGAGGCTTGGGAAAGGTTTAAGGAGCTTTTGCGAAAGTGCCCCCACCATGGTTTACCACATTGTATCCAAATGGAGACATTTTACAATGGGTTAAATGGAGCAACCCAAGGTATGGTTGATGCTTCGGCTGGAGGGGTCCTTTTGGCAAAAACTTTTAATGAAGCCCATGAAATTTTAGAGAGAATATCTACTAATAGTTGTCAGTGGTCGGATGTTAGAGGCACAAATAAAAAAGTTAAGATTGTGTTAAAGGTAGATGGTGTGTCTATCATTAGGGCTGATATTGCAATGTTAGCTAATGGTCTTAAAAAATGTGACAGTGGTTAGTCATCAGCAGCCGCCAGCTGTGGAGCCTGCTGCAATGGTGAACCAAGTTGCAGAGGAAGCATGTGTTTATTGTGGTCAAGATCACAACTATGAGTTTTGCCCCAGCAATCCAGCTACTGTGTTTTTTGTAGGTAACCAAAGGAATAACCCTTATTCTAACTTTTATAATCCAGGTTGGCGCAACCACCTCAATTTTGCATGGGGAGGACAAGGAAGCAATGTGCAAGCACAACAAAAGGTGAACCAATTGGGATTTGCTAAAGCGCAGGTATTGCCCCAACAAAGTTCGGAGAGTTCTCTTGAGGCAATGATGAAAGAATATATGGCTCGTACAAATGTCGTTATTCAAAGTAATCAAGCTTCAATGAGAGCCTTGGAATTGCAAGTGGGTCAGCTAGCTAATGAGCTGAAGGCAAGGCCTCAAGGGAAACTTCCTTCAGATACTGAACACCTTAGAAGGGAAGTTAAGGAGCAGGTAAAGGCAATCACTCTTAGGAGTGGTAAGCCACCAGAGGAAAGAAAAGAGCCTAGTAAACCCCAGAATTTAGAAATTAATTGTGATAAAAATGTTGTTGTTGAGAAAGAGTTGGAGTCTGGTCAGGGTGCTGGATGCAGCAATAATGATGCTGGAGCATCTGGTTCTGTTCCAGATGTGGAACCACCTTATGTGCCGCCCCCACCTTATGTACCACCTCTACCTTTTCCACAAAGGCAAAGACCTAAGAATCAGGATGGTCAATTTAAGAAGTTTTTAGAGATTCTTAAGCAGTTGCATATAAATATCCCTTTAGTAGAAGCTATTGAGCAAATGCCTAATTATGCTAAATTTCTCAAGGATATTTTAACTAAAAAGAAGAGCTTAGGTGAATTTGAAACTCTATCTCTTGGGGAAGGTGAGAATTAGGTAGAGCACTCTGTGATTTAGGTGCAACCATTAACCTTATACCTCTTTCGGTTTTTCGAAAGCTAGGTATTGGTGAAGCTAGACCTACCACAGTCACACTCCAGTTAGTTGATAGGTCTATCACATATCCAGAGGGTAAAATTGAGGATGTCTTAGTAAAAGTAGATAAATTCATATTTCCTGTTGATTTTATTATTTTAGACTATGAGGATGATAAAGATGTCCAAATTATTATAGGTCGTCCATTTTTGGCTACTGGTAGCGCTTTAATAGATGTTCAAAAAGGGGAATTAACACTGATAGTTTATAATGAGGAAGTAAAATTTAATGTGTTTAAGGCCATGAAGTATCCAGATGAAATGGAAGATTGCCCTTTCATTAGGATTCTGGAGAACACAATTGTTGAGACAACAATTCAGGATTCGGCTGACAAGCATTTGGAAGATCATGGAGAGGTTAGTGTAGAGGATTTAGAAGTTTGTTCTTTAGAAAGAAAAAATGAAAAAAAAGTGTTTAGGTGTGAAGATGTTTTTGAGTCTTTAAATTTAGATCAAAGGAAAGCTCCTCCTATTAAGCCATCCCTGATTGAGGCACCTACTTTAGATGTGTATCTTGGGGAAGGTGAGACGTTGCCCATTATTGTTGCATCAGATTTAATGTCGGAGCATGAAGAGGCCTTAATAAAATTGTTGCAGCAATATCGCAAGGCAATAGGTTGGACATTGGCTGACATTCAGGGAATTAGTTCATCTTTCTGTATGCACAAGATCACTCTAGAGGAGAGATCCTTTAGGATTATTGAGCAACAGAGAAGGTTTAAGCCTGCAATGAAAGAAGTGGTTAAAAACGAGGTGATTAAATGGTTAGATGCTGGGATTATTTATCCAATTGTAGATAGCAATTGGGTAAGCCCTGTCCAATGTGTTCCTAAGAAAGGAGGTGTCACTGTGGTGAACAATATAGATAGTGAATTGATCCCAATCAGGACAGTAACTGGCTGGAGGGTTTGCATGGATTACAGGAGGCTTAATAAAGCTACCCGTAAGGACCACTTCCCTCTACCATTTATTGACCAGATGTTGGATAGATAGGCTGTTCAAGCCTACTACTATTTCTTGGATGGTTATTCTGGGTATAACCAGATAACTATTGCTTCTGAGGATCAGGAAAAAACCACTTTCACCTGCCCTTATGGGATATTTGCTTTTAGGTGAATGCCTTTTGGCCTTTGCAATGCTCCAACAACATTTCAGCGGTGTATGATAGTAATTTTTTCTGATATGATTGAGTCCACTGTTGAGGTATTTATGGATTATTTTTCAGTGTTTGGAGGGTCTTTTCAAAGTTGTTTGGATAATTTAGGTAAGGTGTGGAAAAGATGTGAGGATACCCATCTAGTTCTTAATTGGGAGAAATGTCACTTCATGGTGAAGGAGGGCATTGTGTTAGGTCATAGGATTTCTAAGAATGGTCTAGAAGTTGATAAAGTAAAAATTGAGGTTATTGAGAGACTACAACCACCGAATTCAGTGAAAGGGTTTCGGAGCTTTTTAGGTCATGCTGGGTTTTATAGAAGGTTCATAAAGGATTTCTCAAAAATCAGTAAACCTCTTTGTAACTTATTGTTAACTGATCATGTTTTTGACTTTAATGCAGATTGTAGGAAGGCTTTTGAGACTTTTAAGGCTGCTTTAATCTCAGCACCCATTCTTTGTGCACCTAATTGGAATTTATCATTTGAGGTAATGTGCGATGTGAGTGATGTTGTAGTAGGTGATATGCTGGGGCAAAAGCAGGGCAAATTTATCCATCCTATATATTATGCAAGCAGGGTTTTAAATGAGGCACAATTCAACTATACAACTACTGAGAAGGAGTTGTTAGCTGTTGTGTTTGCTTTTGAGAAATTCTTGCCATATTTGGTTGGATCCAAAGTCACAGTGTTCACGGATCATGTAGCAATAAGGTATTTAATGAATAAGAAAGATGCAAAGCCTCGACTAATTCGTTGGGTTTTATTATTGCAGGAATTCGACTTGGAGATAAAGGACAAGAAGGGATCAGAAAATGTCATTGCAGATCATTTGTCTCGTCTCGATCCATCATCATCTTTGCTGAAGCAATCTGCCATTTCAGATTCTTTTCTAGATGAACAGCTCTTTGCTATTGAGGTAAAGGTAGTTAGGGATGTCCTTGGTATGCAGATATTGCCACCTTTTTGGTCAAGGGAGTCACTCCTATTGATATGGATTGGAGGCAAAAGAAAAAGTTTAAGCATGATGCAAAGTTTTTTTCTATTGGGATGAGCCATTTATGTATAAGCAATGCTCTGATGGTATTATTCGTAGGTGTGTTTCAAGTGATGAAGCAAACGAAATCCTAGAGCAATGTCACTCTTCGCCGTATGGAGGCCATTTCAGCGGACAGAGGACAACTATGAGGATTCTGCATTGTGGATTCTTCTGGCCTACCTTATTTAAGGATGCCCATTGGTTATACAAGCAATGTGATGCCTGCCAAATGAGAGGAAACTTAGGGCCTAGAGATGAAATGCCTCTTACTTACATTTTGGAAGTTGAATTATTCGATGTATGGGGTATTGATTTTATGGGGCCCTTTCCTCCTTCTAATGGTAATGTTTTTATCTTATTGGCAGTTGATTACGTGTCCAAGTGGGTGGAGGTCATTAAATGCCATCAGAATGATGCCTAGACAGTAGCAAGGTTTCTTCAATCGCACATCTTTGCGCGTTTTGGGACACTTAGAGCTTTAGTAAGTGATGAGGGTACACATTTTGTTAACTCGATTAATTAAGTTTAGTCAGTTAACCTCATATCATTGGATCTTCTGATTTGTAGGTCCATTAGGTCCCTCCAGTAGCTCGTAAAGAGTAATTGGGAACAATTTATGTTGAAAGAATTTGAATAGTTCAAATTCATCTTAGGAATCAAACTAATTGTATGAGATACAATTAATATAATGTATAGTGATACATTATAATGTAAAGTTTAATTTGTGATTAAACTTTAATGAGAGAATAATATATTTGAAAGAGTTCAAATATATATTCTATTAAATATATGATATTTAATTAATTAATTAATTAATTAATTATGAATTAATTAATTATTCAATTTGGTTTTAAACTAAATGAGATTTAATTAAACTATAGTCTATGAGGGAATTATTAGAATATGATTCTAATGTGTAATTAATTAAATATGGATGATATTTAATTATAGGAATTAATTAATTGATTAGTTTAATTTAAATTAATTAAATGCGATTTAATTAAGTTTAATTAAACTATATATTATGTGAGGGAATTACATTTAAATAAGATTTAAATGTGCATGAGATTAATTAATTAACTTTTAATTAATTGATTTAATCAATTAATTAATTAATCTTGATCTAACGGTCAAGATTGTTTCCTAACCTCACATTAGGGTTTCCTCTCTTATAAAAGGAAAGGTTATGAGAACCTTAACCCTAAGGTCTCATTCTAGCCTCCCTCTCATATTCTCTCAACTCAAGAACTCTAGAGAGAATTTTTCTCTCTAAGAGTTTTTCCCATTCAAGATTAGGTAGTCCCACAACTACGTTCCTAATCTCAGAGAATAGCAGGGTAGCCTCGTGGTCGTGTTCTTGAAGAATTCAGAGTCGTCAGACGGAGGTATGTTTCTCATCGCTTAACTTTTTGCCAATGTATTGGTATTTTGTAGAACAAAACTAATTTACGAGAAGGTACAATCGTTATAAAATATATTGTTAGTTTGATATATAAAAATCATTCAACCAAATTTACTTAGTTGTGGGTTTAAAAAAATCATTCAGGTCATGATTATTGAGTTTTTGTGGTGTATAAAAAATATTGTGTTAGTTTGGTATATTTGGGTTTGTTATGTTGGTATAAAAAATAATATAATCTGGATAATATATTATTTAGTTGTAGGTTTATATAATATATCGGTGGTTTATATAAAACAAACTGATGGTTGATTGAATGGTTTATATATATATTAGATGATTTCTGTTAAGGATAATATATTTTATATGATTGTTATATTTGAATATATTCATGGTCAATAGCAATATATAGTTGTGTATTTTTTGAAATTTAAATTTATTTAGAGAATTGCATATGAATAATACAAAGGTGTGAATATAGGGTATTGCATGATCTTTATATGCTAAAACATAGTTCACATCAATCTTAAAATCTGCAGGCAACTTTGCGACATCAATAGAATGATGAAATCGACCTTGAACCAAGTTGGTTGAGCTTGAACCAATCAACGGTATATTATCAACCAAACTAGCCAAACTATTTCTACAATCAACTATTAGGGAATATAATTCTAAAACACCTTTAGGTAAAATGTTGTACAACCAATGTACATCCTTGTCTTCCACAATCTTCATGTCGTTATTCATGAAATGTGATGATCCTAAGGAAAGACACAAGTCAGGAGAATCAAAACTACTTGGGTTGCTGGTGCGTCGTTAGTTGAATGGATGGAATGTGAGATAAGATGAATAATAATAATAATAAAGAATAATTCAGCTAACACTTAGTGCGAGTATACACTGTCGCACGTAGTAATTAAAAAAACCTTAAAAGTATTCCAAGGGTATCGATCCCACAAGGACTAAATTGGAAATTCAGATTTGAAGAAGAAACTGCTCAAATGATTGCTTTTGGAAAAGGTAACCAAAGAAAAATAAGTTGATGGATTGGGTTTTTGAAAAGATAATAACAATAATCATGCAATATCTAACTTAAGCGTATTCAATGCATTGGGTCAGATTTAACTCATATTTGGCCCTTGTTCCCAAGAACCGTTAGAAGGCTAAGCGAGTACCGTTATGCACATTTCTGTGACTCGACTCCGACATATATAATTCACGAATGCAACCTATAACCCTATAGTCGATATAGGGTGCCTTAGGAAGCTTGCCCTATACCGCCGAACAATCTCTTTCAAGCTTTTTCTCCTATATCACCTTTATGAGAACCGATATCGTTTGTCCCTTTCGAGATTAAACTCACATAGCATGCAAAGTCTAAGTGATCAAGTTAAACTCAACAAGATTAGAGTGATAATCAATAAAGAATGACATGCATTAAACACAACTTAAGCAAATAAAACACTTTCAAGCCATTAAAATATAAGGGAATTCACCACATTGAACCCCTCAACGGGATTTAGCTACTCATGATGGGATAAAAAGCAAATGAACACATTTTCATTGAAATAAGAATGTAAATGATATAGAATAATGAAAAGATTCAGGAGCTGGAACTCATGATGGGATAAAAAGCAAATGAACACATTTTCATTGAAATAAGAATGTAAATGATAAGAATAATGAAAAGATTCAGGAGCTGGAAATAAAGGAGATAGCTAAATATTATGGGTTTTTCTATTTACTCAATCCTTCTAGAGTTCGCTAAGACACTCCACTCTCTCGCTTTTACAAGTGGGAATGGGTGAAACTCTCTACAAACCACAAGGTTTGATGTCTAACTCAGGTAAGAATTTGGTCATCTAAGAAGGACCTCGGCATCCCTACTCATTGGCGTCGAGCTAGGGTTCTGTCACCACCATTTTCTTCCAAGTGAGTTCTGCTTGAATTTGTCTTCGAATCTCAAGCTTAAATAGTGTAGAAAACCGTTGGGGAGCTGCAAAATAGGTGTTGGAAGGTTGCTGTTGGGCTGCTAGAGTGAGTAAAATTATGATCTAAAAGTACTCTAGAACTCTGTGCAATATACACAGTCCGCAACAAGTAATAAGTATTATCAATCCAAGGCCTGAACTAGCTTCCACTTTATCTATTTTGTATAATTCTTTTAATGGTTCCAAAGAAGGTAAAAATAATTGGTTTTTGTAGGAATAATGCTGAAGCAAAAGAAATGACAGAACAACAAGTAAACAAATAGGCAGACAGATTAGAGACAGTCGCTGGTTAGGTTTCAGTAATTGTTTTGAAAGATGCTCTTGAAGGGAATAAAAGTCCCCACGCAGCGGAAGCGCATCGATTGGACCTTACGCCGTATATTAATTAACATTAAAATACCGTTACGATAACTCAAACAAAACTTTAAACTAACTTTAAAGTCGCTGTAAAACGATTTAAACATGCTAAAATAAATCTGAATTTATTTTTTAAAAACTTTTCTAACGAAAAGAGGAAGAACCGTTACAAACCTCCGTTGTAGACTTGACCGTTCTTCGCCAACGACGCTTCAACGATCGAAAACGCAGCAGCCTCCTCACCTATTGATCGCTGGAATTTTCTTCTTTGAATGACACAATAACCACAGAGGTTACACCGGTATGTCTCTAAGTCTAGGAGGCCAAAGACTTGTGGGAGTCTTTCTCTAAGAGGGAGGCTAGAGAGAATTCAAGGTCTTGTCTTACAAGAGTGTCAAGAGTCAAGAGTGTCATGACCAATTAGGTCTAATGTTCTATTTATAAAAGAGAGGCCATGAATAAAATATTTAATTAAATCAATCTTTTCCATAATTGATTTAATCTTATTCCTTAATTAATCAATCATGATCAATCAATTCCCCAATTGATTAATCTTTTCCACAAATGACTAATTACTTCCATAAGTGATTAGATCATTCCCATAAATGATTAATCACTTCCTTAAGTGATTAATTATTTACATAATTGATTAATTCCCGGTTAATGAATTCTTTAATTAATTAACCACCAATTAAATATCACATATTTAATTTCCGGCCTAGAATTAATTAATTTGCCCAAACACATTTTAGGCCTTAAATTAATTAATTCATTATTTTGAACTCTTTCAAACTTCCATAAATTTATATTTGAACTTTTCAAATATTAATTTCTCTCATAATAATATATCAATATATATTATATTCGTTTCCCTTAATAAATTGAACATTTTCAATTTACTATTATAACTTAGTTGCCTCAAATTACTTTACGAGCTACCAGTGGGACCTAATGGACCTGCAGATCAGAAGCTCCAACGATGTGAGATTAATTGGTCAAACTCATTAACCACATTAATCAATATTCGTTAACTGTGTGTACATTCCACTATAAACTCACAGTTGCACTCTTCTCACTGCAGACATATTTTATGTGTCCACGGATCTAGACCAATATCGACTAGTTAGTCCTTCACGAGTGTCCGTAACACCAGCTGGGTCAAATTACCGTTTTACCCCTGGGGTACCTCTATTTCCTTAAGTACCAATTCTCCTCTAATGAACAACCTGTTTGTGGTCCAACCATCAAACAGAAAACCCTCTCGTGCCATTGAGAGGGTAGGGCCCTTTGTTCAAGACTCGGAGTAACCACTTAAGGGAACACTCATCTGCTTCCCTAAAGTCGGGAAGGAGTGAATTCCATCTTGTACGATTATGTTCCCAGCTCCCCATTCGGTCTTGTCCCCAAAGTGGTAGGCTTATTGAATCGGCGTATTGGCCACTCTCACCCATACAAATCAAAGGACAATCTCTCATGAGCAGGAGTCCATAATCAACTCAGGATTAAGACTAAGTTGTCTAGGTCGTCCTAGTGAAATGGAAAACCAACTAGTTAACGGTGTTATAACCATTGGTTACTATTTCGCGGTCCGGTCTTATGCAAACTCATTGCATAGGATACCCCCACTCGCATGTCTCCTACACGAACGCGTTGGATCGCAGCGTTTGTATCAAATACAAAGTGGGCCGTATCCATAGTGTCACCAGGATAAGGCACCCAGTCTTATCCCTATACTATAGACCCTTTAGGCTGTTTCTTGAACAATGATCCCATATGTCGCTACATATAGTTCAAGACTCATATTACAACCTTGGATGTCTAGTTTATTGGATTAGGGTTATTATTAGGCAAAGACAAATATAAAATAACTAATAACAATTAATGGAAAAATATATCAATATTATTTCATTAATATCCGGTCAACGGTTACATTCACTATCTACGAGTTTTAGGGCATAAATCCCAACAGCTCTAGCAATATTATTGATCATGCAAACTCTCGCAGTATTATTAGCGGATTCCTCCCGGAACTTCGGATTTTTTGGAATGTGTCAACCCCAATGAAGTATGACTGATCAAGCACTAGGCAACTGGCTATCCCTAGCTCAATCACTGTCGTTCACCAATACACAATGATCGTAGTGTGATTAATCGCCACACACTTTCTAAATCATCCCTGAAACTAGAGACAGGTATTCATACCAGCTGGCCAGACGAGCATAAAATGGAAACAAACACAACAATTAACCAAGATGCAATAATCAATATATATTACTAAAGTTAAGCACGACAATCACATTGTTCCTAACCAACGCCTTGTTGGGTTTTATGCCCTAAAACTCAGAAATAGTAAATGTACTTTTGACCGAACAATAATAAAAGTGATGTATTGTTCAATGTTTGTATTATATCTTGTCTTATTGACCCTAATCCAATAAACTAAACATCCAAGGCTAATAGAATGAGGTTTGAACTAGTATGTAGGGACATACGGGGATCAATGTTCAAACTTTAGCCTAAAGGGTCTGTAGTATAGGGATAAGGTTGGGTACCTTATCCTGGTGACACTATGGAGATGGCCCGCTTTGTATATTGATACAAACGTAATGATCCAACGCGTTCATGTAGTTGACATGCAAGTGGGGGTATCCTGTGCAATGAGTTTGCACAAAGACCAGACCGTGAAATAGTTAACCACTAACTGTAACACCGTTAGTTAGCTCGGTTTCTATTTCACTAGGATGACCTAGGCAACTTGGCCTTAATCCTGAGTGGATTATGGAATCCTGTCCATGAGGGATTGTCCTTTGATTTGTACGGGTGAGAGTGGCCTGTTCGCCGACTCAATAAGCCTACCATTTTGGGGACAAGACCGAGTGGGGAGCTGGGAACATAGTCTTACAAGATGGAATTCACTCCTTCTCGATATTAGGGTAAGTAGAGGTGTGTTCTCTTAAGTGGTGTCTCCGGGTCTTGAACAATGGGCCCTACCCTCTTTATGGCACGAGAGGGATTTCTGTTTGTTGGTTGGATCTCAAACAGGTTGTTCATTAGAGGAGCACTGGTACTTAAGGACCAAGAGGTAGCCCAGGGGTAAAACGGTAATTTGACCCAGCTGGGGTACGAACACACGTGAAGGGCTAACTTGCTGTTGACGGTCGATATCCGTGGACACAGAAATATATCTGCAGTGAGAAGAGTGCAGTTGTGGTTCTTTAGTGGAGTGAACCACAGTTAACGAATATTGATTAACTTGGCTAATGAGTTTAGCCAACTAATCTCATATCGTTGGAGCTTCTGATTTGTAGGTCCATTAGGTCCCACCGATAGCTCTATAAGGGCGTTGAGGTAAATTTCTAAGGGTGAATTGAATATTCGAAGGGATTCGAATATTAAGTTGAAATATGAATTTGATTCATATTAAAACTATAGGTTATAATTAATACACATATGATGTATATTAATTCTATAGTTAATTTTGAGAGAAATATAATTAAATATATGATATTTAATTATAATATTGATTAATTGGTGAATTAATTAATAATTTTTTTAAATTTAATTTAATTAAATTTTGATTTAATTAAGTTATATTAAAACTATAGGTTATGTGGAGTATTTGTATAAATATGTTTTATACAAATGGAATTAAATTAAAAGTTAATTTAATTAAAATAGTTAATTGATATTTGTTATAAGATATTAATTAATTAATTTTTCCCATCAGTTAGGTTAACTGATGGGAATGTGTCTTCAGCATAACCGTAGGCCAGCGTGAAACGTGAGAGAGGTTTAAGGGAGTTTTTTTCTTCTTCCGTAGTTAATTCCATTCAGATTTGGCTCTGGGTTTCACGCCTATCACTCTCTCTCTCAATCCTAGTGCTCTCTGCAATTCTCTTCCTAAGAATACAGAGACCAAAAATTCACAAAAACACTTAGAAGTCACGCTCCCACAAGCTCTTGACGCATATTCCTTCAAGAGAATATCGGTGAAACCTTCGTGGTGGTGTTCGTGACGAATTTCCAACAAGGTATAGATCTTTTTGGTGCTGGTTTTTGCGTGCATTCAAGGGAAATTTTGGCGAATCGATCAAGAACGACTCCTAGAGTAAGTATTTCTTGATCTAGGATCATTAAGATCCAATTTAGATTAGACCTAGATTTTTCCTAATGAGTTTCGACATGTTTTATTATTAAAATTCAGTAGTTTTATTTTGATTATACTGCTGTATTTTAATTTGCCAACGTACGATATTTTATTCCGAATTAAAAACTGAGTTAAGGATCTATACATTTCCGCTGCGCTAGGGCTTTAATCCCTGCACGCCTAAGCTACTTAGTTCATAATATGCATGGAGATGCACGCTACAATCTGAGTAGGCATGCCCATAATTACAAGATAATAAAAGGAAATGTTAATCTCCTCGTTCATCTTGCAACGATGGTCTTCTAGGTGATCTCCAATCTCTCTTCACTATTCGGCTCCCAAGGATGGAAGGAACTTTCCAAGAATGGAATGTTTTTCTCCCAAAAGTGGAATGAAATTGACTTAGGCGGCTACTCCCTTTTATAGAAGGATAGGAGGCTTGAATTTGGTCAACCTGGACACGTGTAGGGCTCTCCTTTCTCCTTTATCACGAGAATAACTCAACAGATTCGGTTTGTCAACTTGGCTAACGAGCTGTGACGTGGCAGTTTTGCTCCCAGTTTTGCTGCAGCACAGAATTTGCTCCCTCTAGTCGCCCAACAACATATTCTACATAAAATAACTTCCAAAGCTTCCACTCTTCCAAATGGGTTAAAACATATAATTTACATCTAAAACCAACCCTATTAAGCACAAGAGACACACAAATCCCTATAGAAACGAGGCCTAAATAACTACCTTTTGGGCAGTTATCACACCCCCAAACTTGAACTATTGCGCGTCCCGAGCAATACTAACCAACCTTCCCTTAAGAATTCAAAACATTAGACAAAGAATAGCTTAATCAAACCAGACAGTCCAACACTACCTTCAACCTTTACCTGAGCAATCTGCAAAACCAAGCTCTGCTGCAGCAAAACAATTCCTCCGGCATGGACAAAACAATTCCTCCGGCATGGACAAATATATTTTTAAGGGGTTTATATTCTTGTTTTTCAGACTTTAAGCAACCTTACAGTCATAAGCTTTTAAGCATGAGATGACCCACTTTATGGTGCAGTATACCCTTGCCTCAAACTCATCACCAACTAGACTAAATACTCTTTATAAAGCTCAAATATCCTTAGTTATTCTATCTCTTGCCCCTCAAAATGGCGACATTTTATGATGAAGCTCACCTAAGTTCTAGGAGACAGAAAAACTTCTGGATCATCATTCATCCTTCAAAACTTTTGCTCCATGAATTTTCTCAGCAAAATTTTCAACAAACAATTTTTTTTCAGCAAATAATTTCTCATTTTTTCACATTTCCTAGGTCATCTTTTGACGCGAAGACAAACTGTGGGTATCACAAATGTCCCCGGTTACTCAATAACCTAACAAAATTTTAAATGGAGGAGAGGAATTCTCGAGCAAAACAATTGGAGTAGCAAAACGTTCCCCAAACTTGAATTATTCATTGTCCCCAATGAATCATCAATTTTGTAAATTATACCCCCAAACTTAAATTTTTCTATCTGAATTTTAAACTGTGTGGGACTAGAACTAAGCTTAAAGTGGATCATAAAAGTCAACACTACCTCCAAAATCTTCTTTGCTGCAGCAACATACTAGGCTAGAAGAAACGCTCAAGCAAAAGGTTTCTGGAGATCAGAATACCTTTATCTAATTAAGCTTAACCAGTCCAAGCTTCAAAATTCAGAAGAAAATTAGTTAAGTTAGAGAAACTCAGTGCTTATAGAACAGAAACATCTGGAAATTTCATTAAAAACATGAAAAAGAAATTACAAAGCAGATATATTTTTTCACGAAATAGAAAAATTAAAAGAAGCAAACATAACATCAACAGTAGAGGTCAGAAAATGCTCGAGCAAACAAAAAGTCAGAACAAAAATTATGCTCGTGCAGGGCAACTTCATCCATCAGTCCTCTTTGACCTGTTCATTTTCATTCTCCTCTTCTCCTCTTTCAATCGGTGGGGGCGGAATCCAGGGGTTCAACAGATCCTTAGGGAATGCAGGAAGGGCTGGATATGGTTTTGAAAAAATCTATTGCAGCGCCTTCTTTAAACTGGCATCACGATTCTTAACATAGCTCCAGAAGGTTAAAGCTTGCCTTTCAGCAAACTCCTGCCTGCTGGCCGAAAGTGCCAGTCGTTCTAGAATCGTGTTGATGCCGTAAACAAGCCCACCTTGACGTACCTCCTGCATCCGCTGGAGCCGTGCCAAATTGGACGTGTCGATAATTCCCTTGTCAAGCAAAATTATATCCTCTGAGACCGTGGGCACTCCTGCCCTACTGCATAGCATCGTGATTATGTTCGGAAAAAACAGTTTCCCCACTTTCTTTTTCCAACAACCAGAAATTTCACTAGCAATGATCTTCCCTACGTCAATGCTGAGAGACTGAAAGATTGCAAAAGCTAGAAGAACCCGTTCCCTGGAGATTGTCGAGTCATGTGTTGTTGGAAGCATCCTCTGTCTGATAAATCCCATCCACATGTTTGCTTCCCTTTTCAAATAAGCCGACTGGAACGTCCTCTTCTCAGTCTTGGACAGCTGCCACTGTGCCCCTTCAATACCTACCTCCCGCACAGCCTCACTTAGCTACTCATTAGATGGCGCTACAGCCATCTCATTATATGCCGCATAGGGGAAATTCTGAAGGTTATACAGTGCGTTGATAGCACTAGGACTCCAGTCTACCTCGACTCCTCGAACAATCACCTGGAAACAATCTTCTTTGTCAATGTTAGCATAAAATTCGCGCACCACCTGCGCGTTTACAGACTCAGGCTTCGCACAACACAACTCCCAGTCGTGGTCTACAATACCGGTCCTCAGAAAATGCGGAAGATCACCGCTGAATCCTCTCTCAAATAAAAAATCTCTTTTCAGAAGCTCAGTATATTTTGCTCTAGTAAAATTGTTGACGAAGCGATCATACGGCAATCGTGGCTCTTCTATTTCATCGTGTTCCTTCGATGCTTCAGCAACATTTTTGCCCTTTTCCGCCCTTCGCTTGAGCAACCGCTCTTCCTCAGCTTTCTTCTATGCATCTTCTCTTACCTTTTCTTCAGCTTCTTTTTTCTCTCGTTCATCTCGCTCTGCCTTCTCTTTCTCAGAATCTGACGACGATGGTGATGGGGTATCAGTCCGAATCACCTGAACGCGCCCAGCCTTCCACTTAATGCGACGATGTTTCGGAGGTTCGGGCATGATGACCTCAACACGAGCCTCCTAAACTGGCTCTTTTTCAGTTGCAACCTCTACCTGCACATCCTCATTCTGTTTCTCTTGAATTTCCTCGGTATGTTCTTCTTCTTGAACTTCCTCTGTATCCGCTATTCTCGACTCAACCTCTTCTAGATTCTGTACATCAAGTTCTTGTGGGTCTCCTTCTTCTACTGTGACAGGCTCATCCTCTGTTGCCTCAGCTCTCTGCTGTCGTCTTCTTCTCTTGGCTTCTTTTTCCTCTGGTGTCTTTTTCTTCTTCGTCTTTACCTTCTGTACCTCAGGGGTAATCGGTATCTCTTCCTCCTCATTCTCTCTTTCTTTCCTCGCTCTTGTTTTTTCCATGAAGGACTCAAGGGTTTTACAGAGAAAGAAAGCGAAAAAGAAAGCAAAAGATCGAAGCAAGAAGATGAAGTAAGAGAAACGTACTGAGGGTTGCCAATAAATAAGGCTTCAGCAAAATAAAATCCTAACAGAAAGATCTTGCTCTCATTAAATTGAAATTATCGTTTTAAATCGCATGCAATCGGTAGAATTAAACCATCAAACGGTAAAATCTGGAATTCAAACGCCCATTGTAAATAATTATGCGTTGTCAAATAACCAGACCGTTGGATCATTCCTGCATGACACCTGGCAGCATCCATGCAATCTACCTGCCCATAGAAAATTTAAAATCTAACAGTAAAAATAATTACTCCAACAAACCCCTTCCTATTCGGACGATTTGCTTCAGCCATAACTTTGTCGCAACAATGTTGGTCCGATTTTCCGCAAGCGCACGTGTCGTCACAAGTAATATAAAACGGTAGTAATACCGAGTATCGAATCCTCAGGGAAGCGAAGCGAAAATTAAGCAAAGCAAAAATCTCTTGAGCACTAAAAATACTTGGGCGAAATAATATTTAGGGAATAGCTCATGCAATAAAAAGGAATTCAAATTCAAACAATTAAAGAAAATAAATTGATCAATCGAGAAATAAAATATGGAGAAGGAGTTTTCTTTTAATGGGAGGAGGGGTCTTGAAAAAAAATTATTAGCTAAATAGTTGTTATAATTATCTTATCTCATTGCCCAACTAATTATAATCCTAGAATCTCCGTTAATCGCATAGGTTCTCCTGTCGGTTTCCCCTAATTGTAATTAATTCATTTTAACAACCTAAGTGTCCTTAGCGCTATTAAAAATCATTAATTATTACGCTCTGATTCATTTTAGGAATCTAAGTTTAATCAACTAATCTCGGTGTCACAACGGGAAATTAAACTAGTTGCATGGATTATGATCTATCCTTATTTCTCTCCGTCGAGTTTCCATTAAGAATCGAATCATTACACAATTGGCCAGATTGAGTAAAGCATTAAGCACATCCATACAAATAATTAGGACATGGGCAAGAGACAAGAAATTATAACAATATTTGAACTATAATTTCATTTCAAGACCCCAAATTGGGGTTTAGCTACACATGGCTAAAATATCCACAATAATTACAATAGAAAGCATAATTAAGAGCATAAAAGGAAAGGAATTGACCGTCGAAAAACCCCTTGCTGACGCTCAGAGCTCCGCCGACTACTCCTTGAGCCTCCTAAGATGCTCCCCAAAACTCCCAAAATTTTTCCCACTAAAAGAATCCTCTAAAAAGGCTAGAAAGCCTTGAGAGGGGCCCCAAAGGAGCCTAAAGAAGAGAGGAAAGGAAGAATTCCAAAAGGAATTGTTGGAATGATGATTGATGCAAAATGAGGCACCGTGGGGCGCCTTTTATAGGCCTGGAATAGGGGTAGCGTCGCGACGCTACCTTGCTCAGCGTCGCGACGCGGCTGCGCACGCGGCTTGGGCAACACGAAAGGGTAGTGTCGCGACGCTGCCTACATAGCGTCTCGACGCTGCCTCAAAATTCCAGATTTTTTAGCTTCTTTTTGGGCTGATTTTTGGGCCTTCTTCTTCATTTCTTTTGGCATTTTTGTCATGGTTGTCTTCTTTGGGCCCCCAATTGATCCAAGCTTGGATTTGGGCTTCAATTGTTTCAATTTTGGCACTTTTTCTCCCAAAATCACCAACTTTGCTCCTAAGGACCAAATAACAAAATTCATTAAATATTTTCATTAAAAACACGATTAAAACACCGAAAAGCTTAATAAATTGGGACTAAAATAGCGACATTTTTGCTCGCTATCAAACAACCTTCTGAACTTGAAGAATTTTGGATACGGAATTCGAATTTCAAAGCAGGAAAATCAAATCTTTTAAATTCAAATTTAAATTTAATCGATCAAATCAAATCTAATCCCTTTTTATTCTTGAAGCCGAATTAATTAGAGAAAATCTTTATTAAACCTAAGCTAAACAGAATTAAAATAACTGAAATAAAATTTAAATCTAAACTAAAATCTAATAAAATCTAATTTAAACTAAGATAATTCAATAAATAAATAAACCAACAAAATCAAATAAAATTCAAATCGACGTAGATAAAATCTAAAATAAATTCTACGGAATTTAAAAATACCAACGGACTGGAAATAAATCCTGCAAGATTTAAATAAATCAAATCTCACCTAATTGAAATTAAAAATAAATTAGCGAAAAATCAAAACAAACACTGGGAGGTCAAAATTTTGCTTTGTAAAATGTTCCCGCAAACATCTTGCTTTTTCAATCATCAACCAATTTTAGGGAAGGATATTTCGACTGAAACTCCTCACCCCAATAATGTTTCACACGCTGTCCATTCACCTTGAACACTCTCCCATCTTTTTCATCCTGCAAAGTAATTGCTCCATGGGGGAAAACCTCAATCACAACAAACGGTCCTGACCATTTAGATTTTACTTTCCTGGGAAATAATTTCAATCTATAATTATAAATCAAGACTTTCTGACCCTTGACAAACTCTTTAGATTTAATTTTCTTGTCATGCCACAACTTCGTCTTTTCTTTATACATTTTCGCATTCTCATAAGAAAATTGGCGAAATTCCTCTAATTCATTAAGCTGCAGCATTCTTATTGCTCCTGCACGACTTAGATCAAAATTTAACTTTTTCAAAGCCCAAAATGATTTATGTTCTAACTCTAATGGTAAATGACAAGCTTTCCCATATACTAACCTATAGGGAGACATACCTAGAAGAGTCTTATAGGCTGTCCTATAAGCCCAAAGAGCCTCATCCAACCTAAAAGACCAATCCTTTCTAGATGGATGGACTACTTTCTCTAGAATAGATTTAATTTCTCTATTACTAATTTCAGCTTGACCATTTGCTTGCGGGTGATAAGGGGTAGCTATCCTATGCTTAATCCCATACTTAGCTAAAAGCTTAGTTAAGATATTATTAACAAAATGTGTACCCTCATCACTCACTAGAGCTCTAGGTGTCCCAAACCGCGCAAAGATGTGCGATTGAAGGAACCGTGCTACTGTCTTGGCATCACTCTGATGGCATGCGATGGCCTCCACCCATTTGGACACATAATATACTGCCAATAAGATAGAAACATTGCCATTAGAAGGGGGAAATAGCCCCATAAAATCAATACCCCATACATCGAATAATTCAACTTCTAAAATGTAAGTAAGAGGCATTTCATCTCTAGGCCCTAAGTTTCATCTCCTTTGGCAAGCATCACATTGCTTGTAGAACCAATGGGCATCCTTAAATAATGTAGGCCAAAAGAATCCACAATGCAAAATCCTCATAGCTGTCCTTTGACCGCTGAAATGACCTCCATACGACGAAGAATGACATTGCTCCAGGATTTCCTTTGCTTCATCACCTGAAACACACCTACGAATAATACCGTCAGAGCATTGCTTATACATAAATGGCTCATCCTAATAGAAAAATTTTGCATCATGCTTAAACTTCTTCTTCTGCCTCCAATCCATGTCAATAGGAGTGACTCCCTTTACCCAAAAGTTGGCAATATTAGCATACCAAGGGGCATCCCTGACTTCCTTCACCTCAACAGCAAAAAGCTGTTCATCTGGAAAAGAACCGGAAATGGCAGATTGCTTCAGCAAAGATGATGATGGATCTAAAGGAATTGAATCCTCTAGCGGAAGCGGTTTTCACCGATCGTGATTTTAATTTCAATTAAAGAAAACCGGTACGTTGGGCAAAATTAATTTTAGAACTATTCTCAAATTAAAACTAGATTAAGCATGCAATACTAATTCTAAACGATTTAGAGTTTTTGGAACTTACTTGTTGAAGACCGTTCTTCACAGCACTATGCTCCTCAACGAACAATTCGTCAACGATCTCTTTAACGAACACCACCATCAAAGAGCACCCGCTATGACTCTTGGGATCGCTGAGATTTGGATTGTGGGATCCAAAAACATCTTGGAAGGGAATCACCTTGCTGTGATTTTGGTTGAGAGAGTGAGAGAGTTGAGAGAGAATTTTCTCTCTATCATTCTACGTGAGAAAGGAGAGAATGAACGATGAGTTGGGCAACTCCCTCTCCCCTGTACGATAAGTGGGGAGGGAGTTATTACCCTACTAGATCTAGATCGTTGGATCTAATCCAAACGATCTTGGCCGTCTATTAAATAATATTAATCATTTAATTAATTAATTAATTATAATTAATTTAATTAAAACAATATTAATTAAATCAATTATAACATAAGGTATTTAATTCAATTTGAATCATATTAAATTGAATTAAATTGGTCATTCAATTAATCTCATTAATTGAATCCACATTAATTAAATATCCAATATTTAATTACAATTGAATCATATTCAATTTTAATCTCTCTCATTTAACCTATAGTTTTAATGTGCATCATAATGTACATTAATATTAACTATAGAATTAATTTAATCAAATCACATTTAATTAAATTAAATTAATTAATTCTCCAATTAATTAATTCATTAATTAAACATCATATATTTAATTAATTTACTATTTGAATCATTATTCAAATAATTCTCTCATATACTATAGTTTTAATATGAATCTCATTCACATTAAATTTAACCTATAGTTTCAATATGAATCTAATTCATATTTAATATTTGAACTCCTTCAAATATTTAATTCTCTCGTTAATTAATTTTGAATCATATCCAAAATTAATTTATAATATAAAGTTTAATTCACCAATTAAACTTATACATTATTTTAATTGTATCAAATACAATAAAATTCCCTTAATGAATTTGAACACCCTTCAAATTCTATTCAAGACTATTTAACCTCAGAACCCTTTACGAGCTAGCAGGTGGACCTAATGGACCTATAGATCAGAAGCTCCAACGATACGAGACTAATTGGCTAAACTCATTAACCAAGTTAGTCAACATTCGTTAACTGCGAGTCACTCCACTAAAGACCCACAGTTGCACTCTTCTCACTGTAGAATATTTCTGTGTCCACGGATATCGACCAATAACAGTAAGTCAATCCTTCACGAGTGTTCGTAACGCCAGCTCGGTCAAATTACCGTTTTACCCCTGGGTTACCTCTGGATCCTTAAGTACCACTGATTCCTCTAATGAACAATTTGTTTATGATCCAATCAATAAACAGCAGTTCCTCTCGGGCCAGGAGAGGATAGGCGCCCTTGTTCAAGACCCGGAATCAGCCCTTAAGGGAACACACATCTACTTACCCCAATAGGGGAAGGAGTGAATTCCATCTTGTACTGTTATGTTCCCAGCCCCCATTCGGTCTTGCCCCTGAAATGGTAGGATTATTGAGTCGGCGAACTGGCCACTCTCACCCATACAGATCTAAGGACAATCCCTCCTGAAAAGGAGTTCATAACAGACTCAGGATTGAGATTGAGTTACCTAGGTCATCCTATTGAAATAGAAACCTAAACTAGTTAACGGTGTTACATCTAGTGGTTACTATTTCGCGGTCCGGTCTTATGCAAACTCATTGCACAGGATACCCCCACTCGCATGTCTCCTACATGGATGCTTTGGATCATTGCATCTGTATCGAATACAAAGTGGGCCGTATCACATAGTGTTACCAGGATAAGGTACCCAGCCTTATCCCTATACTATAGACCATTTAGGTTGTTACTTGAACACTGATCCCCGTATGTCCCCACATACTAGTTCAAGTTTCATCTAAACAACCTAGGATCTTAGTTTATTGGATTTGGGTCAAATTGTGCAAGTTTAGTAACAATAACTCTTTATTGTACAAACCTCAATAACGACGTATTGATACAAGTGAACAATTTGTCACAATTCACTACCTACGAGTTTTAGGGCATAAAACCCAACAGGATCAAGACGAGACAAGTGATCTGCAATGACATTTTCTGATCATTTCTCATCGTTTATCTCTAAGTCGAACTCCTGCAAAAATAAAACCCAACGAATTAGCCTAGGTTTTGCATCTTTCTTAGCCATTAAATACCTTATTGCTGCATGATCCGTGAACACCGTGACTTTGGATCCAACCAAATATGGCCGGAATTTCTCAAAAGCGATCACAACAACTAACAACTCCTTTTCAGTAGTTGTGTAGTTGACTTGTGCCTCGTTTAAAACCTTACTTGCATAATATATAGGATGGATAAATTTGCCCTACTTTTTCCCCAGCATAGCACCTACGCAGCATCACTCGCATCACACATTACCTCAAATGGTAAATTCCAATTAGGTGCACAAAGAATGGGTGCTGAGATTAAAGCAGCTTTTAATGTCTCAAAAGCCTTCCTACAATCTGCATTAAAGTAAAAAACATGATCAGTACACAACAAGTTACAAAGAGGTTTACTGATTTTGGAAAAATCTTTTATGAACCTCCTATAAAATCCAGCATGACCTAAAAAACTATGAATTCCCTTCACTTAATTTGGTGGTTCTAATCTTTCAATCACCTCTATTTTATCTCTATCAACTTCTAGACCATTCTTAGAAATCCTATGACCTAACACTATGCCCTCCTTCACCATGAAGTGGCAGTTTTCCCAATTAAGAACTAGATGGGTATCCTCACATCTCTTTAATACCTTACCTAAATTATCCAAACAATTCTGAAAAGATCCTCCAAAAACTAAAAAATCGTCCATAAATACCTCAACTGTGGACTCAATCATATCAGAAAAAATTGCCAACATACACCGCTGAAATGTTGTTGGAGCATTGCAAAGGCCAAAAGGCATTCGCCTAAAAGCAAACGTCCCATAAGGGCAGGTGAAAGTGGTTTTTTCCTGATCCTCAGGAGCAATAGTAATCTGGTTATACCCAGAATAACCATCTAAGAAATAGTAGTAGGCATGACCAACTAATCTATCCAACATCTGGTCAATAAATGGTAGAGGGAAATGGTCTTTATGGGTGGCTTTATTAAGCCTCCTGTAGTCCATGCAAACCCTCCAACCAGTTACTGTCCTGGTTGGGATCAACTCATTGTCTTTATTGCTCACCACAGTGACACCTCCTTTCTTAGGAACACATTGGGCAGGGCTCACCCAATTGCTATCTGCAATTGGATAAATGATCCCGACATCCAACCATTTAATCACCTCCTTTTTAACAACCTCTTTCATTGCAGGGTTAAGCCTTCTTTGTTGCTCAATACTCTTAAAGAATCCCTCCTCTAGAGTGATTTTGTGCATACAAAAAGATGGGCTAATTCCCTGAATGTCAGCCAATGTCCAACCTATAGCCTTGCGGTATTGCTGCAACAATTTTATTAAGGCCTCTTCATGCTCCGACATTAAATCTGATGCAACAATAATGGGCAACGTCTCACCTTCCCCAAGATACACATACTTTAGATGATCCGGCAAGGGCTTCAAATCTAAAGTACGTGCCTCAATCAGGGATGGCTTAATAGGAGGAGCCTTCCTTTGATCTAAATCTAAAGACTCGAAAACATCCTCACACCTAAACAACTCTTTTTATTTTTTTCTTTCTAACAAACAAACTTGTAAATCCTCTACACTAATCTCTCCATGATCTTCCGAATGCTTACTAGCTGAATCCTATATTGCTGTCTCAACAACTGTGCTCTCTAAAATCCTAAATGAAAGAGCAATCTTCCATTTTGTCTAGATACTTCATGGCTTTAAACACATTAAATTTCACTTCCTCATTACAGACTCTCATTGTTAATTCCCCTTTCTGAACATCTATTAACGCCCTACCAGTAGCAAAAAATGGACAACCTAGAATGATTGGGACATCTTTATCAGCCTCATAGTCTAAAATAATAAAATCAACAGGAAATATGAATTTATCTACCTTTATTAAGACATCCTCAATTTTACCCTCTGGATATGTGATAGACCTATCAGCTAGTTGGAGCGTAATTGTGGTAGGCCTAGCTTCACCAATACATAGCTTTCGATAGACCGAAAGAGGCATAAGGTTAATGCTTGCACCTAAATCACAGAGTGCTCTCCCTAACGCTTTTCCACCTATAGATACATGTATAGTAAATGATCCTGGATCCTTAGCCTTGGGTGGTAGCCCATTCTTAAGAATAGCACTACATTTCTCAGTAAGAGATACAGTTTCAAACTCATCTAACCTCTTCTTTTTAGTTAAAATATCCTTAAGAAATTTAGCATAATTAGGCATTTGCTCAATAGCTTCTACTAAAGGGATATTTATATTCAATTGCTTAAGAATCTCTAAAAACTTTTTAAATTGACCATCTTGATTCTTAGGCCTTTGTCTTTGTGGAAAAGGTAGAGGTGGTACATAAGGTGGGGGCGGCACATAAGGTGGTTCCACATCTGGAACAGAACCAGATGCTCCAGCATCTTTATTGCTGCCTCCAGCACCCTGACCAGTCTCCAACTCTTTCTCAACAACAACATTTTTATCACTATTCTTTTCTATATCCTGGGTTTTTCTAGGCTCTTCTAGTGGCTTACCACTCCTAGGAGTCACTGCCTTTACCTGCTCCTTACCTTCATTTCGAGGGTGTTCAGTATCTGATGGAAGTTTCCCTTGAGGCTTTGCCTTCAGCTCATTAGCTAGCTGGCCCACTTGCAATTCTAGGGCTCTCATTGAAGCTTGATTACTTTTAATTGCGGCATCTGTACGAGCCATAAATTCCTTCATCATTGCCTCAAGAGAACTCCCTGAATTTTGCTGGGACAAAGCCTGCTTATTTTGCTGGGGCAATACCTGCGCTTTAGCAAATCCCGACTGGTTCACCTTTTGTTGTGTTTGCATACTGCTTCCTTGTCCTCCCCATGAGAATTGGGGTGGTTACGCCAACCTGGATTATAAAAGTTAGAGTAAGGGTTATTCCTCTGATTACCTACAAAAAAGACTGAAGCTGGATTGTTGGGGCAAAACTCGTAGTTGTGGTCTTCACCACAATAGACACATGCTTCTTCTGTGACTTGGTTCACCACTACAGCAGGCTCCACAGCTGGTGGCTGCTGATGACTAATCACTGTCACATTCTTAAGAGTGTTAGCAATCATTGCAAGATCAACCCTAATGGTGGACACACCATCAACCTCTAGCACACTCTTAACCTTTTTATTTGTGCCTCAACATCCGACCACTGACAATTATTAGTAGATATTCTTTCTAAAATTTCATAGGCTTCATTGAAAGTTTTTGCCAAAAGGGCCCCTCCAGCCGAAGCATCAACCATATCCTAGGTTACTCCATTTAACCCATTGTAAAATGTTTCCATTTGAACACAATGAGGTAAACCATGGTGGGGACACTTTCGCAAAAGCTCCTTAAACCTTTCCCAGGCCTCACTAAAAGTCTCATCTTCAAGTTGCCTAAACCCTACTATTTCACTTCTTGATTTAGCATTTCTATTAGGTGGGAAATATTTACTCAAAAAATTTTCAGCTAACTCATCCCATGTCCTAATTGATCCTGGAGCAAAAAAATTTAGCCATGCCTTTGCTCCATCTCTAAGAGAATACGGGAACAAAGTTAATCTAAGGGCATCCCTATGCACTCCTTGAATTACAAAAGAATCACTAACTCCTAGAAAAGACTTAAGATGTAAATGAGGATCTTCAGATGAAAAACCATGGAATTGCCCCACGATTTGCAACATCTGAAACATTACCGGTGTCATTTCAAAATTTGCAGCTTTGATTTGAGGACGTGCAATCCCTGGATTCAACTCATCAAACATTGGGACAGCATACGCTCGAATGGCTCTGGTCCTATCGTTCGCGACCAAGATAGGATTTTCAGCCTGATTATTTCGCTGCTCATTTTTCCCCAGCGATGGATTTTGCTACAGCAAACGATTCTGGGGGTCTGCTGGATCCTCAAGACCCTGCGGAAGACGCGACACGTTCTCCATCTGGTTTCTGCGCTGCTCTCTCCTTCTTCTCCTGAATGTCCTCTCAATTTCTGGATCAAGCTCAAACCTTACCCCAGGCGGATCGCTCATGCACCAAACTCACACCTGCAAAAACAAAAGAAACAATCAAAAAGTTCTAGCACCAAACCACTAAAACACATACACAAAACAGATCAGATAAAAACTTATTCAAGTCCCCGGCAACGGCGCCAAAAACTTGTTGGGCTCCTAAAGTGAGTAAAATTATGATCTAAACGTACTCTAGAACTCTGTGCAAGTATACACAGTCCGCAACAAGTAATAAGTATTATCAATCCAAGGCCTGAACTAGCTTCCACTTTATCTGTTTTGTATAATTCTTTTAATGGTTTCAAAGAAGGTAAATATAATTGGTTTTTGTAGGAATAATGCTGAAGCAAAAGAAATGACAGAACAACAAGTAAACAAATAGGCAGACATATTAGAGACAGACGCTGGTTAGGTTTTAGTAATTGTTTTAAAAGATGCTCTAGCAATATTATTGATCATGCAAACTCTCGCAGTATTATTAGCAGATTCCTCCTGGAACTCCGGATTTTTTGGAATGGGTTTCAACCCCAATGAAGTACGACCGATCAAGCACTAGGCAACTGGCTATCCCTAGCTCAGTCATTGGCTCTCACCAATACACAATGATCGCAGTGTTATTAATCGCCACACACTCTCTAAATCATCCTTGAAACTAGAGAGAGGTATTCATACCGGTTGGCCAGGCGGGCATAAAATGGAAACAAGCACAACAATTAACCAAGATGCAATAATCAATATATATTACTAAAGTTAAGCACGACAATCACATTGTTCCTAACCAACGCCTAAGCTACTTAGTTCATAATATGCATAGAGATGCACGCTACAATCTGAGTAGGCATGCCCATAATTACAAGATAATAAAAGGAAATGTTAATCTCCTCGTTCAGCTTGCAATGATGGTCTTCTAGGTGGTCTCCAATCTCTCTTCACTATTCGGCTCCCAAAGATGGAAGGAACTTTCCAAGAATGGAATGTTTTCTCCCAAAAGTGGAATGAAATTGACTTAGGCGGCTACTCCCTTTTATAGAAGGATAGGAGGCTTGAATTAGGTCAACCTGGACTAGTGTAGGGCTCTCCTTGCTCCTTTATCACGAGAAGAACTCAACAGAATTCGGTTTGTCAACTTGGCTAACGAGCTGTGACGTGGCAGTTTTGCTCCCAGTTTTGCTGCAGCACAGAATTTGCTCCCTCCAGTCGCCCAGCAACATATTCTGCATAAAATAACTTCCAAAGCTTCCATTCTTCCAAATGGGTTAAAACATATCATTTACATCTAAAACCAACCCTATTAAGCACAAGAGACAAACAAATCCCTATAGAAATGAGGCCTAAATAACTACCTTTTGGGCAATTATCAGTTGCCCAGTCAGTTTCGGGGTCAAAACAGCCAGTTGGGTGTGAAGAAGACTCGTCAACAACGACCTGCGGACGACTCGGAACGACTTTAGATTTTTCCAGAAATGCGGTCGCATTTCATTTTTGCCTTCCCAGAAATGCGATCATTTCTGTGGAATTCCAGCTTTTCCTTTGTTTTTCTGCATAACAAAAAACTAAGTCAAATTCTCTTAAAATCAAGTCTTTTTAAGTACAAATGAGTTAAATTTGACAAAAGTGATTCTCAACACCCTAACTTATCAAATGAAGCATAATTTGAGCTCGAGAACATTAAATTGATCACAACATACAACATTTAACCAAGAAATGAGCTAAATATAAGGGTAAAATAGGTATAATTTTGACCCTTATCATACCCCCAAACATATCTCATTGCTTGTCCTCAAGCAATTGCCAATCAAAATGTTAGAGATCAACTTTCTAAATGCAAATCAGAACATAAGAGCTCAATATTAATTGTGAATCAAAACGTTAGAGTTCATGTATAGTAATGAATCATTGTACTAGTATCAATTTTTCATTTCAAAACAAGTGACATGGAATCAAGTAAACATGTTTTTCAAGATCGTTTTCTAAAAAGTTTTCCTTTCAGGAGAGGGTTCTACTCTAGTGCCAGTCACAACGTCTGAGTTTCGTAGGCATGAAGATTTCTATTGTTCTTTTTTCAAAGCAAAACTCTCTCTAATCTATCCTATCCAACATGCTTAAACTACCTAACTTCTACTCATAGAGCCCTAGTGTAGTCCTTTTAGTTAAGAAAAACAATCGTTAGGAAAACAAAAGCATATATGAATTACTAGACCTTTTCCATCTACCCCAACCGTATTTGACTGTTGGTGCTCCTTTTATTCAACTTCTTTTTCACCCAAGAGCATCCTTGCTGTCATCTTTACCTTCGTTCTAGCTTATCGACACTTTGTGGTGAAGATATCTAGCTACGAGCAAAGTTCACGAGCTCGAAATGATACTCACTTCCCTAGGTAAACCTTTCATGCAGTGGCAAACCATGGGTGTCATGAATGCCCCTAGTTACTCAGTAAACCCTAGGAAGGAGGAGTAACTCTCGGTTCTTTTTCTCTTTTTTTTTTTTGGAAATAACGAGCACATATTCTTTTCTAGCAGTACAAATTTACAAAAATATTTACATAGTAAAGCATAAAGCCCCCCCCCCCTAAACTTAAAGGTAGACAATGTCCTCATTGGCTTGTTTTTTAGGCATGGACTTAACATGAGGCTTTTTGTTTTCAAAACATTAAGGCTAAACTCTCCTAGAGTGTTAGAAAGGTTAAACACGGGGAAGTTTAGACTCTAAGAAAAGTTTGTAAAGAAAAAGACTAATGGAAAGCCTATGACTAGAGAACAACTCAGTTGAAACGGTGACACTTTTGAGATAGAACAAAGCTCTAGTTTTCATCATCAAGGGCTTAAAAGAAAACTCCTTTGAAAACATGCTTTTCTTCCAAAACATTTGTAAAGAAAATTTTCTTAATGTTGATTTTTTCTTTAAAAAAGTTAATAGGTTAGGCTAAAAAACAGCATGCAGATTTTTTTCAAGAAGAGATTAAAACCCAAGTTTATTTACTCTAAACTATCTACAAGCTATCAAAACAACCCTATGATCCAAAATTAATAACAACTAAACATTAAGAACAATCAAAAAAGCAACTAAACATTAAAAACATAATTTAAAACATGCTAAACTCAAAAAACGGCAATCAACAACACAGTAAAACAGTATTATTCACAAAAAAAAGTTTCAGTCAAAGGGGATCAGAAAACTCTCCTATTCCTTGTCCGAGGAACTCTCTTCATCATCATTCTCTTCATCTTCCTCTTCTTCAGAATCCTTCTCTTCTTGAGCAGAAATGATCGAGGGAAATTAGGAAAGACTAGAGCGATACTCGGGGCTATAGAGAGGTAAAACTCTCTAATGACTTCATCCCGCTTCTCTGCATATGCCCAATAAGTCTTCAGGTTATCTCTGATTTGATCTAGCTGGTGGTAGGCAATGGCTAGGGCCTCTGATGATGGTGATGATCCTGTGAAAGGAGTGTGCTAGGATGGAGAGGCCATGTTCGGCCCTGCTGGAGGAGTAGCCTGAGATGTAGAGGCTTTGTCCTCCCTCTGGATACTGTTCTACTGGAGCTTCCCGATCAAGGACAAGTCGATGGTCGGCTTGAAGAAGTGACACTCCTCGTCCTTGCCCGGAACGATCTTCACCCTCTGGCAAAGCTGGATGATGAGTGATCCAAAGAAAAGCTTACCTGCTCGCTTTCTCCCATACGCAAAAATCTCATCCCTGATAATGCTCCCCACGTTGATCTCCAACCCCTTCATAAGGCAATAGAGTAGAATAACTCTATCCACTGAAATCGTGCTGTCATGGGTGGTTGGCATCAAACGGTTCTTGATGAAGTGAAGCCAAACTGCCGATTCTGGCTTTAGGTCGCTTGACACTAATGACTTCACTTTTGTGTGTGATTCTTTCCACTGAACCCCATTGTTGGCCACAAGTTTCAGAGCTTCCTTCATTTGTTTGGTCAAAGGGTTCCTGATCACATCATTTCCTCTCGGGTTCAAGGGTGCTTTGATCCTGTACACCCTGTTGATGTCAATTGAGGAGAAACTGTCCATCGTCCCCCTCACCACCGCCATGCTAATACTTTCCTCCCTCAGGCCAGCGTAAAATTCTCGAACTAAGGGCACAACAACCTCCTGAGGGTGAGCACATAAGTCCTGTCATTTGTATTGGGATATGATCCTGCTCACGAACTCTGGCAGTGCTCCGGCTCTATTAGAGAATCCCTTCTCATCGAGGAAGTCTCTCTTTCTCATGATCTCCATCCTTTCCTGAAAATTAACATCTTTAAATACCTTGGGGAATGGATTTTTGGGAGATGCGACCTTAGGTGATTTGCCCTTTGGCTTCCCAAGTGAGGCGGTAGGAGGAACTGCAGGAGAGGCATCTATGGACCTTGTCCTCGGCCTCTTGGCAAATATCGAGTCATTTTTGTTTTTTGTCCTCCTCTCAGCCTTTATCTCTCTCTTTCTCCTTCTTCTCAATGCTTAATCATGATTTATTAATCTTTTTCTTCTTTTTTTTTAAGAAAAATTAACTTATATTGTTTTGATCAATTCAACTTTCAGGTAAGTCCCCAGGTAGAGGTGTTCCCTACGGTCAACTTAAGTACCTTTTCCTAGACAGGATTTTCCTAGACAGAGTTTTTACTCTTGTCCAAATATTTTGTTTTATTGATCTTACAAGAAAACTAACTTAAGCATCAACAAACTAACCTAACCAACTAACAGAGTAATACACTAAAAACAGAGAAAAGAACAATGAATTAATGCAATGAAACAAATTACTAAATGAAGAACAAAGAAACATGTTGATGTTTAGAAGGAAACAGTAAGAAGTAAAAGAGAGTGAAAACTCCCCTAGTTTTAGGAAGATTTATCCTCCATGTCAGAGGTCTTAGGTTCATCCAGAATGAATAACGAAAATGGAGGGGCAATTCAAGCTTCATTAGATGAGCTAGCCAGGAACATCCGCTTGATAGCCTCATCCCTTACTCGAGCATAGGTCCAATGGTCTTTGTTCTACTCATTTTTTTCTTTTTACCTTTTCTCTCCCTCAAATTCTTCCTCTTGTCTTCTAACTTCCTTCTACTTATTAACTTCCTGGACATAAACAAACAAATCAAAAAGTTCACAAACTCAACTATGTTTTTGTTTTTCTCTTTTCTTTTTTATCTTTTACTTATTTAGGCAAAGAAAGAGAATAACTTAGCTGATCTCCAAAAGGGAGATTAAAGCTTTATTCCTACTTCTTGCACTGCAAACTTTCATCTTGACCTTAGGTCTTGATAATAGATGAGATTTGAGTCTTAACTGAGGCGTTTTAATCATGGAGTGCTTAGTCTCTATTATCAGCTCACTCAATCTACTCTTGAATGCAGACTTTACAGTCTCATCTTCTGCCACATATTGGTTCATCCTCCATGATTTTCTCTTTGATTTCCTCCTCGAATAGCATTCTCTGCAATCTACAACAAGCAAAGGAATGAATAGGATCAAAAACAAAATATCCCTTCATTTCATTAGGGTGTTCTAATGCCTGTAGCACATCAAAGTGTTGTGAAGTGGCATCTGCATGGCTCACTGCAACTTCTTTCTCTTGTGCATTCTCTTTATTCTCATTTTGAGGCGATTCTTCTTTGATCACTTCTTTCTCTTTTGTCTCCTCAGTATTTTCAAGTGGTTGAATGCTTCTTGTGCTTCTTGTTCCACATTCTCATTGTTGTCAGGCAAGATTTCATGTTGACTGTTTTTCAATTCCTCTATCAATTGCTCTACTTGAATCTCCAAGTTCTTTATCGTGACATCATTCCTTGCCACGTATTCTCTTATGAGTTCTTCCAAGCTGGTTGACACATGTGGTTCCATCTATTGTTGCATCTCTTGTTGGGCATACTAGTCTTGATATTGGTCTTCAAAAGTAAACAAACATTCTTGCTCCAAATGAAGTGTTAGATTATTGTTGCTAACATCTTGTTGGTCTTCCCATGAGAAGTAAGGGTGTTGTAACCATTTTCGGTAAGGATAAAAAATAGAACTCTAGTTGTCTGGTTGCCCTATATAATAACGATTAGATGAACAAGTTTCAAAGAAAGAATGAATCTTAGCACAATAAACACAAAAGAAATTTGAATGACAAGCTATTGATGTGATATGTGCACTCAAGGTTGTGATGATATCTTCTTCCACATGTGGATTATCTTGAGTTATCAAACCCTTCAGTTGTGCTTATCTTCTATCGCCTTCTTCTTTTTTTTTCTCTTTTTTTTTTCCAATAGGAGGATGGACTCCAGGTGGATCTATTAAAAGTTCTTGAATGAAAGTAGCTTCTTCAGGATGTTCTCGTGCGCTCAACTCCTATTGCTCTTTCTTTCTATCTCAAGGTCTAGCTTGAAGAGATGATGCTCTTTGCTCATGCACCAACGTCAACCTGCAAAAGAAAAACAATGCAAATAAAAGTCAAATTCCCTTTGAGACAGAAATGTGGTCGCAATCTGATTGCAATTTTAAAAACAAAACTGGTTTAACTTTTGGTCCCCGGCAACGGCGCCAAAAACTGGGTCGGTCGTCAGCTGAATGGATGGAATGTGAGATAAGATGAATAATAATAATAAAGAATAATTTAGCTAACACTTGGTTCAAGTATACACTGTCGCACATAGTAATAAAAAAAACCTTAGAAGTATTCCAAGGGTACCGATCCCACGAGAACGAAATTGGAAATTCAGATTTGAAGAAGAAACTGCTCAAATGATTGCTTTTGGAAAAGGTAACCAAAGAAAAATAAGTTAATTGATTGAGTTTTTGAAAAGATAAATAAAACAAGCAAATAAATAATAAAGAATAACAACAATAAACAACCGAGGTATTCAACATGGATTCATCCCTAACGCAATAACCATAATCATGCAATATCTAACTTAAGCGTATTCAATGCATTGGGTCAGATTTAACTCCTATTTTTCTCCTATATCACCTTTATGAGAACCGATATCGTTTGTCCCTTTCAAGATCAAACTCACATAGCACGCAAAGTCTAAGTGATCGAGTTAAACTCAGCAAGATTAGAGTGATAATCAATAAAGAATGACATGCATTAAAGACAACTTAAGCAAATAAAACACTTTCAAGCCTTTAAACCATAAGGGAATTCACCACATTGAACCCCTCAACGGAATTTAGCTACTCATGATGGGATAAAAAGCAAATGTGAAATAAGAATGTAAATGATACAAAATAATGAAAATATTCAAGAGCTGAAAATAAAGGAGATAGCTAAATATTATGGGTTTTTCTATTTACTCAATCCTTCTAGAGTTCGCTAAGACACTCCACTCTCTCTCTTTTACAAGTGGGAATGGGTGAAACTCTCTACAAACCACAAGGTTTGATGTCTAACTGATGACATGCATAAATGTCATCATTTTCCTTTAATTTTAGCTAGTTTTATCCTTGAATTTTGTGCTTTAATGCTATTTTATGTTTAAAATTCAGAAAACCGAGCCAAGGAAGCAAAATAAGAATTTTGAGAGATTTTGGATGATTTTGGGGGTTTTTTGAAGCATTTTGGAGAAGTCCATTGAAGACCCAAATCCAAAAAGCCAAGAAGAATGAGTTAGAAGCCCAAATTCATGAATTCCAAGCCTTAAATTATCAAGCTGGGTCAAGAAAAGAGTCCAAAATCCATTACATGAAGCATTTGGGCCAAAAGAAAGTTGGAGGCCCAAAAATTGAGTCAAAATCGGGCCATTTTAGAAGATCCAGGGCCTAGCATCGCGATGCTAGGTCGAAGCGTCTCGACGCTTGGCAGCTGCACAAGAAGAATCTAGAAAGTGGGCAGCGCCTGCTGGGAGCCTATATATAGAGCCATTTTCATCCAAGTTTGGGGAGCCAATTTTTGGGTTTTCACCACATTCTAGTGTCCATACTAAAATTGGGGATTTTTGGGAGAGTTTTGAAGATTTGTTGAAGATCTTTGGAGCTCGGGATCGATGGAGGTCGGCGCAGGATCGAGGAGATCGACACTTTTATGAGCATTTCTCTTCCCTTTTCCTTTATGTTTTAGTTTCTAGAATTGTTGTGATTAGGAATTATTGAATTTTAGTGATTATGAGTAGTAAATTCCTAAATTCTATGAGATTGATTTAGATGTTGAACCTTTGCTGAATTAATGTATTGATTTGGTTTAATTGTCATTATTGTTCATTTGTGCAATTTGTCCTTAATGCTTTTAATCAACTGATCACTGATTAAATGAATCATTACTAAGTGGAGACTCGACGGAGAGAAGCTTAGAGTAGAACTGAATGCATGACTAACGCTATTTACCCGAGTGACACGGGATAGAATAAATAACGTTAGAGGTTGTATTGAAGGGTCGTAATGCCATGCTAAGTAAATAAAGAAGAGACCGAAAGGAGATTCTTTATTGAAAGGTATGAGATAGGAAGAGACCGACAGGAGAGTCCTTGTCATTAGGCTTCTAGACTTATGAATCAAATGATTAGTTAATCCATATTAGTTAATTGATTAAGCATTAAAGGTCCAATTGATGAAATCAACTCTCTAAGAATTATCCCTCCAAATTGTGTCTCCATTTATCTTTTGCTTTCTAGATTAGCTTATTATTATTCTTTTCGGAATTAGATTTTGTTCTCTAAATAAAGCTAAGCAAGATTATTCACAGTAATTAATTGAATAAATCCAATCCCTGTGGAGACGATACTCTATACTCAAAATCACTATATTACTTGTGACGACCAGTACGCTTGCGGTGTAAAAATCGTGCAACACTAACTCAGGTTAGAATTTGGTCATCTAAGAAGGACCTTTGGCATCCCTACTCATTGGCGTCGAGCTAGGGTTTTGTCACCACCCTTTTCTTCCAAGTGAGTTTTGCTTCGAATCTCAAGCTTATATAGTGTAGAAAGTTAGGTGCGAATCTCAAGCTTGAATTTGACTTCGAAATAGGTGCTGGAAGGTTGCCTAGTCAGTTTTAGGGTCAAAATAGCCAGTTAGGTGCGAAGAAGACTCGTCAACAATGACCCGCAGATGACTCGGAACGGCTTCAGATTTTTCCATAAATACAGTCGCATTTCATTTTTGCCTTCCCAGAAATGCGAGCATTTTTGGAGAATTCCAGCTTTTCCTCTTTTTTTCTGCAATACAACAAACTAAGTCAAATTCTCTTAAAATCAAGTCTTTTTAAGCACAAATGAGTTAAATTTGACAAAAGTGATTCTCAACACCCTAACTTATCAAATGAAGCATAATTTGAGCTTGAGAACAGTAAATTGATCACAACATACAACATTTAACCACGAAATGAGCTAAATATAAGGGTAAAATAGGTATATTTTTTACCCTTATCAGCTGCCTAACTTTTGGGTTACAACTTTAATCAAATTAGTGAACGATATTCCTTCATGAATACAAATTTGAGAAACTTGGTAATCAATATAGTTTTTAATCTCATTCCAACGACCACCAAACACCACCCATATGGTAATGGGATTATAACCTATAAAAAAAATATATGAAGAATATTTAATAAGGATTATGTTACATGACATTTATTTATAATTCTGAAAATTCGCTTATGAACTTTACAAATCATGACGTATATATACTATATACAGCGGTTTATATAATATAATTCCAAGTATATATTTATGATACAATATACTGTTGGGTTTTATGCCATAAGAATCGTAGATAGTAAATGTACATTTGACCGAACATTAATAAAAGTGTTGTATTATTCATGTTTGTATTATATCTTGTCTTATTAACCCTAATCCAATAAACTAAACATCCAAGGCTAATATAATGAGGCTTGAACTAGTATGCAGGGACATACGGGGATCGATGTTCAAGTTTTAGCCTAAAGGGTCTGTAGTATAGGGATAAGGTTGGGTACCTTATCTTGGTGACACTATGGATACGACCCGCTTTGTATTTTGATACAAACGCAATGATCCAACCTGTTCATGTAGTTGACATGCGAGTGGGGGTATCCTGTGCAATTAGTTTGCACAAAGACCAGACCGCGAAATAGTTAACCACTAACTGTAACACCATTAGTTAGCTCACTTTCTATTTCACTAAGATGGCTAGGCAACTTGGCCTCAATTCTAAGTGGATTATGGCCTCCTGTCCATGAGGCATTGTCCTTTGATTTGTATGGGTGAGAGTGGCCTATTCGCCGACTCAATATGCCTATCATTTTGGGGACAAGAACGAGTGGAGAGCTGGGAACATAGTCTTACAGGATGGAATTCACTCTTTCCCAACTTTAGGGTAAGTAGGGGTGTGTTCCCTTAAGTGGTGTCTCTGGGTCTTGAACAATGGGCCCTACCCTCTTTATGGCACAAGAGAGATTTCTGTTTGTTGGTTGGACCTCAAACATGTTGTTTATTAGAGGAGCACTGGTACTTATGGACCAAGAGGTAGCCCAGGGGTCAAATGGTAATTTGACCTAGCTGGGGTACGAACACACGTGAAGGGCTGACTTGCTGTTGATGTTCGATATCCGTGGACACAGAAATATTTCTACAGTGAGAAGAGTGCAGTTGTGGTTCTTTATATAGTGGAGTGAACCACAGTTAACGAATATTGATTAACTTGGTTAATGAGTTTAACAAATTAATCTCATATAATTGGAGCTTCTGATCTGTGGGTCCATTAGGTCCCACCGGTAGCTGACTAGGGGCGTTGAGGTGAAATTCTAAGGGAGAATCGAATATTTGAAGGTGTTCGAATATTAAACTTAAATATGAATTTGATTCATATTAAAACTATAGGTTATAATTAATGCACATTTGATGTACATTAATACTACAGTTTAATTGAGAGAGATGTAGTTAAATATGTGATATTTCATTACAATATTAATTAATTGTTGAATTGATTAATATGTTGTTTAATTTAATTTAATTAAATTTGATTTAATTAAATTACTTTAAAACTATGGGTTATGTGGGTATGTTTATGTAAAATATGGTTTACATAAATAATAATTAGTTTAAGTATTAAATTAATTATCATTAATTATTCATATTAATTTATTATTAATTAATATTAATATTCATAAATCAGTTAAAGTAACTGATTGATTTTTTCCTTCCCCACTACTTAGTACACGTTGGGAGTGAGGGTTTTAAGTGAGTTGGGTCAGTTTTTACGCAATATCCCTAAAGCCTCTCTAACGATACAACCCTAGGTTACACACTCTCTCTTGCTCCATCAATTGGATCTATCGTTCTCGTTTCTCTCTAGCGATACAGAGACTTTTCTCTCAAGAAAATTCCTAAAATTTTACCTTGCTCCCACAAGCAATCAACGTTTTTCACCGTGAGGATACCGATGCTACTGCGTGGTAGTGTTCGTGGTGAATTTCAGCATTAAAGGGAGGTTTTGCTGCTGGAATTTTCGGACTTCACAAGGGTTTGTTGGCAAAACGATCAAGAACATCTTCTAAAGTTAGTAATCTTCATCTAGGATCATTAGGGTCCAATCTAGATTAGATCTAGAGTATTTTGAGTATTTTGAGCATGTTTTACTCATGAATTTCAGTAGTTTTATTATGAATTTACTGCTGTGATTTTATTCCAACGTACCGGTATTTTAATCCAAATGAAAAACGGAGTTAAGGTTTTGAAAAGTTTCCGTTGCGCAAGGGCTTTTATCCCTACAGATGGTATCAAAGCCAGGTTTGTATTTTAATTTAGGAATTAAAATTTGTGTTGGTTTTAGGTGGGATTTGCATAATGTATGTGTTCTTTTGCGATAAACTGTTTAGGTTTAATTGGCCTTAGAATTTATGGTTTTTTATGCGATCAATTGTAAGGACCCCTGTGTTTTTGGGCTTGAAGATCGATAAAAATCGTGGAAGAAATCGACAAAAACCGTGGAGTACAGTAGTTGTTCTGCCTAGAAACGAGTTCTAGGCGTAACAGCGTCGGGACGCTTGGCCTTAAGCTTCTTGATGCTGTCACAATTTCACGCTCCAGATGGTTGAAATTGCGCCAGCGTCGGGACGATATTACCTCAGCTTCTCGATGCTGTCACGATTTCATGTGGCGCCAGAATTTCCGTGGAGACGTGCGTGGTGCCCTAAAATCGTCGATTCGGTTTGGTCGATTCGGGTGAGCTCGGACCGGTTTGGTCCGGTTCAACCCGGTTTGGGTGCAGTTCGAGGTTTTCAAGGTCGGTTCGAAGAAGTTCGGGTCGGTTCGAGGGTTCTAGACCGGATTTGAAGATGCAGATTTTTTTAATAGAATAGATTCATTGCTTTATTAGTATAATTTTTCTTTAATCTATCCTATGGGCCAATTAAATAGGTTTATTCGCTATTTAAATGCTTTGTGGATGTCATTTAAATTTAATCCCACCTTAGGTTATAAAGCATGCTCATGCATAATGTTTGTTATAATATGATTATGATGTATGGGATAATGCATGGATTTTCATGATTGATTTATATATATTTGAGATATAATTATCATGAAAATGGGATAGCATGATGCATGCAATTACATAGTTTTAATATAAGAGTTATATTTAAAAATGAATTGTTTGCAGCATGCTACTGTGATTTACCATTTTTGGCAATAACTAAATGTTAATTTATTAAAAATGGAAATCAAGTTGCATTGAGAATGAAACATCCATAGATTAATGTAAATGTTATATTAATTTTCATGCAATGCGAGTAGTATAGTTTAAATTTGATTAATTCGAATATGATTGTTAATTGATTTAAACTATAGTATGCATGATTATAGGGCTAATCATTAAAATTTTTAAATAGTTTAAAATTTATGATTGGAAATCGTCAATATATAATCAAGATAAGCATGCTCACATAGGATATTAGGTTAAAATGAATTAATTTTAATGAGTTAAAATTAATTAGACCTAAGATCATTTTCTAATAAGATTAGAAATTCTTACTTAGTTTTAAAATAGTTTTAATGAACTAAGTAGGACAACATTCCTGTGATTATAAGGGAACTCTACCAGTGAAGTTCTGTCTAAGGATTAGGGGTATTTAAGTTGACGGTATACGGAACACCTCCTACCTGGGAACTGATATGGAATACCGGACTTGAATTAGTCACAGGTTAATGTTAGATTAATGTCGCTTAGTAAATTAAATTTGTTTAATACACCTAGACATTAGGTCTTATTATAATAGTTATAATAGGACTAGACTTAGATAAATTACTTGGCCAGATTTATCTAGGTCTAATCAAACCCTAAAATACCCAATAGGTTACTTTAGTGGGAGGAAAATTTCAAAACTTTATCTAAATCTAATTTTGCTCCTACGTCCCTGTATGTTCACATCGTGAGATCCATGCTCGGCTTCGTGTCGTTTTAGCGCGGCCTCCCTTCGGAAAGTGTTTGCATGGGTCAATACCAAGGTGAATGGGGAAAGTGACTATAGTAAGTGGGAGCGGGACGCGTGTCAACGTATCCCTCGGTCTCCAAACCTAGGTCACAACGTGAGATTCCTATGATCCGCCTGCGTGTTTCCCTGGCCTGATCATAGGATTTGGAACACAGTGAACTCCTGATTAGGATAGGATCGCTTAGGCTAATTACCAACAGATGTCTTTCCTAACGGTAGCCTGTTGGTCCGTGCCTTTGAGATCTGAAAGTGGGAGGGTTACACTTACGGAGAGGAGTTAATTGGTTAACAAATCCTTGACCGAACAACGGTGGTTAATGTCCAATGGAATATGAGTTATTCTGGTATTAGAAATTAACTGAGAAGAGTCTCATTTTAGAGGAGGAACAACTGATCACCCTTCAATGGTTGTTCTTCTAAACCTCTAAAGCATCGTTGCAAGACACAATCAATAGTTTTATTAGGGTTCTTTGATTGCTTGTTTGCAAAATTGATTGGATGTATGCAATTGTTTTTATTGCTTGTGTGATTGGTTAAGGCAAAGATAACTAATACGGTCAATTGTTTGTTTTTCAGCAATGTCTTCCTCGATTATTTCCTTGCTTAAAAATGAAAGACTAACTGGCGAGAATTTCCCCACGTGGAAATTGAATCTAAACACCATTCTCGTGGTAGAGGATCTTAGGTTCGTCTTAACGGAGTAATGTCCTTCCATTCCCCCTCGCACTGCCGCTCAGGCAGTAAAGGATGCCCACGAACGCTGGATGAAGGCCAATGAAAAGACCCGAGTCTACATATTGGCCAGCTTATCTGAAGTCTTGGCCAAGCGTTACGAAAACGTGGAAACTGCCAGAGAGATTATGAATTCCCTGCAGGAGATGTTTGGACTCCCGTCCTACCAGCTCCACCACGATGCCTTAAAGAACGTCTTCAACGCCAAGATGCAAGAAGGTCAGTCTGTCCGGGAACATGTCCTGGATATGATAAACCAGTTCAACATTGTTGAGGCGAATGGCGGGGTAGTCTGCGAGCACAGTCAGGTTGCTTTCATTCTTCATTCGCTTCCTACGAGCTATATGCCATTCAGGACGAATGCGAGTATGAACAAAATTCAGTTCAACCTGACTACCCTCCTCAGCGAGTTACAGATTTATGAGTCCATGCTGAAAAGCAAGGGCAAAAATGTGGTAAAAGGAGAGGCCAATGTGGCCAATTCCAAAAAGAAGTTCCTGAAGGGTTCATCCTCAGGGACTAAATTTGTACCGCAAGCTTATTCATCGAAGCAAATTCAAGAGAGGAAGGGAGACAAGGGGAATGCTCCTGTGCAAGGTAAGGGCAAGGCCAAGGTCGTGGCCGACAAAGGCAGATGCTTCCACTACAATGTGGGTGGTCACTAGAAGCGTAACTGTCCCCGTTACCTCGCTGAGAAGAAGAGAGAAAAAGAAGGTAAATTCGATTTACTTGTATTAGAGACATGTCTCGTAGAACATGATGAGTTTGCCTGGATATTGGATTCAGGAGCCACTAATCATGTTTGCTCTTCTTTTTAGGGAAATGATTTCCAGCATCTGGCTGATGGCGAAATGACTCTCAAGGTTGGAATAGGAGAGGTCATTTCTGTTGGGTTTTATGCCCTAAAACTCGTAGATAGTGAATGTAAACAAATTGTATACTTGTTTCAATAAAGTGTAATTGAGTTTCTACAATAAAGTGTTGTTGTTAAATATTGCACAATTTGACCCAAATCCAATAAACTAAGATCCAAGGTTGTTTACATGTGACTTGAACTAGTATGTGGGGACATACGGGGATTGGTGTTCAAGTAACAACCTAAAAGGTCTATAGTACAAGGATAAGGCTGGGTACCTTATCCTGGTAACACTATGTGATACGGCCCGCTTTGTATTCGATACAGACGTATTAATCCAAGACGTCCATGTAGGAGACATGCAAGCGGGGGTATCCTATGCAATGAGTTTGCATAAGACCGGACCACGAAATTGTAAACCACTAGATGTAACACCGTTAACTAGTTAGGTTACTATTTCAATACGATGACCTAGGTAACTCAGTCTTAATCCTGAGTGTGTCATGAACTCCTTCTCATGAGGGATTGTCCTTTGATTAGCATGGGTGAGAGTGGCCAATACGCCGACTCAATATGCCTTCCTTTTTGGGGACAAGACCGAGTGGGAGGCTGGGGACATGACAACACAAGAAGGAATTCACTCCTTCCCACTTCTAGGAGAAGTAGATGAGAGTTCCCTTAAGAGGTGACTCCGGGACTTGAACAAAGGGATCCCGTCCTCTCACTGGCCTGAGAGGAACTTTCTGTTTAATGGTTGGACCATAAACAGGTTGTTCATTAGAGGAGCGCTGGTACTTAAGGAGACAGATGTAACACAGGGGTAAAACGGTAATTTGACCCAGCCGTGATTACGAACACTCGTGAAGGATTGACTTACCGGTATAGGTCTACATCCATGGACACAAAAATGTTCTACAGTGAGAAGAGTTCAGCTGTGGGTCTTTAGTGGAATGACCAACAGTTAATGAATATTGGTTAATCTGATTAATGAGTTTAATCTATTAACCTCATATCATTGGAGCTTCTGATTTGTAGGTCCATTAGGTCCCCCTGCTAGCTCGTAAAGAGTAATTAGGAAAAAATATATCTTGAGAGAATTTGAATAGTTCAAATTCATATTGGGAATTAAGTTAATTGTATGAGATACATATTAATATAATGTATAATGATGCATTAAAATATAAAGTCTAATTTGAGATTAAACTTTATTAAATTGAGAGATTGATATATTTGAAAGAGTTCAAATATATGTCTAATTAAATATAGGGTATTTAATTAGAAGATGAATTAATTAATTATGAATTAATTAATTATTCAATTTAGTTTAAATTAAATGAGATTTAATTAAACTATAGTCTATGAGAGAAATAAATATTTGAAGAAGTTCAAATATTAATATGAATTTGATTCATATTAAATTTACAGGATATAAGAGAATTTGAAGGAGTTCAAATTTTAATATGAATTTGATTCATATTATAGAATTAATTAATTGAAGGCCTGAAATTAAATATATGATATTTAATTGGGTAATTAATTAATTAACTAATAGAAGGTCTGAAATTAAGTATATGATATTTAATTGGTGATTAATTAATTAAAGAATTAATTAATTGGAAATTAATCAATTATGGAAATGATTAATCACTTATGGAAGTGATCAATCATTTATGGAAAAGATTAATCAATTATGGAATTGATTGGTCATGGAATTGATTAATGGAAAAGATTAAATCAGTTATGGAAATAATTGATTTTAAATGAATATTTTATTCATGGCCTTTCTCCTATAAATAGAACACTAACCCTAGGGTTTAGGTACCACAACATATGGCCACCATAAGGCCTTCTCATATTCTCTCAACTCAAGAACTCTAGGGAGAATTTTCTCTTAGAGTTTTTCCCATTCAAGATTAGGTAGTCCCACAACTACGTTCCTAATCTCAGAGTTATAGCGGGGAAGATCAAATGGTGGTGTTCTTCATTGTTGCAAAGCAATCAAGAAAGGCGTTCTTGAAGAATTCAGAGTCGTCAACGAAGGTATGTGTTTCTCATCGCTTAACATTTTGCCAATGTATTGGTATTTGTAAAACAAAATTAATGAACGAACGGTCCAATTGCTTCCGCTGTAACGGAATTGGGAATTCCAATCCTTCAATTTCAGCTCGTGTAGTGGGATCTGCAAAATTATTTTTTAGAAATAAGTATTTAATTTTAGAGAACTTGTATTTGGTTCCTAGAATTAAAAGGAATCTTATTTCTGTTTCTGCTTTACTTGAACAAGATTATTCAATTTCATTATTGCTTAATGAAGCTTTAATTTCTCGGAGTGGAATTTATATTTGTTAAGCTAAGCGTGAAAATAATTTATTTGTGTTAAGACCTACCGACGCTAAGGCTATCTTAAGTCATGAGATGTTTGAAACGGTCGAAACTCAAAACAAAAGGCAAAAAAGTTCTCCTCTAAGTAACAACACGTATCTTTTGCACCTTCGTCTCGATCATATTTACATCGATCGGATCGATCGTTTGGTTAAAAATGGACTTCTAACTGATTTAGAAGATACATCTTTACCACCCTGTGAATCGTGTCTCAAAGGTAAAATGACCAACAGGCCTTTTAGTGGAAAAGGTTATAGGGCCAAAGAACCACTTGAACTAATACATTCAGATCTTTGTGGTCCAATGAATGTACAGGCTCGAGGTGGTTATGAATATTTCATCTCTTTCATAGATGATTATTCTTGATACGGTTACTTATACCTGATGGGCCATAAGTCTGAAGCTCTTGAAAAGTTTAAAGAGTTTAAGACTGAGGTAGAAAACCTGTTAGGTAAAACAATTAAAACACTTTGATCAGATCGAGGTGGAGAGTATTTGGATCAAAGATTCCAGGACTATATGATAGAACATGGAATCCAATCTCAACTCTTAGCACCAGGTACACCTCAGCAGAATGGTGTATCAGAAAGGAGAAATAGAACCCTGTTAGACATGGTTCGTTCTATGATGAGCTATGCTCGGTTGCCTAGCTCGTTTTGGGGGTATGCAGTAGAGACTACAGTACATATTCTTAACAATGTTCCCTAAAAAGGTGTTTTTGAAACTCCTTTTGAGTTGTGGAGGGGGCGTAAACCTAGTTTGCGTTACTTCCATATCTGGGGTTGTCCTACACATGTGCTAGTGAAAAATCCTAAGAAATTGGAACCACGTACTAGAATATGCCAACTTGTTGGATACCTGAAAGAAACGAGAGGTGGTCTTTTCTACGACCCTCAAGAAAATAAAGTATTTGTATCGACAAATGCTACTTTCTTGGAGGAAGACCACATTCGAGATCATAAACCACAAAGTAAGTTAGTATTAGGAGAAGCTACAGAAGGATCAACAAGGATTGTTGATGAACCTGGTCCTTCAACAAGAGTTGTTGGAGAAGCCAGTTCTTCTCGTCAATCTAGTCCTCCTCACGTAGTGGGAGAGCTTCGACGCAGTGGGAGGGTTTTAATCCAACATGATCGATACTTGGGTTTAACGGAAACACAAGTAGTCATACCTGATGAAGGCGTAGAAGATCCATTGTCTTATCGTCAGGAAATGAATGACGTAGATAAAGACGAATGGGCCAAAGCTATGGACCTCAAGATGGAGTCCATGTACTTCAATCAAGTTTGGGAACTTGTAGATCCACCTGAAGGGGTCAAACCCATTGGGTGTAAATAGATCTATAAGAGGAAAAGAGATGCTGCTGGGAAAGTACAAACTTTCAAAGCAAGACTAGTAGCAAAGGGTTATACCCAAAGAGAAGGGATGGACTATGAAGAAACCTTTTCTTCAGTTGCTATGCTAAGTCCATAAGAATTCTCTTATCCATAGCCACGTTTTATGACTATGAAATATGGCAAATGGATGTCAAGACTGCTTTTCTGAATGGCAATCTTGACGAGAGTATTTTTATGTCTCAACCCGAAGGGTTCATAACCCAAGGTCAGGAGCAAAATGTTTGTAAACTGAATCGATCCATTTATGAGTTGAAACAGGCCTCCAGATCTTGGAATATTAGATTTGACACTACGATCAAATCTTTTGGCTTTGACCAAAATGTTGATGAGCCTTATGTATACAAAAAAATCAACAAGAATAAAGTAGTTGTCCTTGTACTTTATGTGGATGACATCCTACTCATTGGGAATGATGTAGGATATCTGTCTGACGTGAAAGAATGGCTAGCGGCCCAATTCCAAATGAAAGATTTGGGTGAGGCCCAATATGTTCTTGGCATCTAGATAATTCAGGATAGAAAGAACAAAACGCTAGCTTTTTCTCAAGAAACGTATATCGATAAGATGTTGGCCCGATATTCGATGCAGAATTCCAAGAAGGGCTTATTGCCTTTCAGGCATGGGGTTCACCTGTTTAAGGAACAGTCTCATAAGACACCTCAAGAGGTTGAGGATATGAGACGGATTCCCTACGCCTCTGCAGTGGGTAGCTTAATGTATGTTATGCTTTACACAAGGCCAGACATCTTTTATGTTGTAGGGATTGTCAGCAGATATCAGTAAAACCAGGGTTAGACCACTGGATCGCCATTAAAGGAATCCTCAAGTATCATAGGAGAACGATGGACTACATGCTGGTGCTTGGGGCTAAAGAGTTAGTTCTCACTGGATACACCGACTCTAACTTCCAGTCTGACAAGGATTCTAGGAAATCCACGTCAAGGTCAATGTTTACCCTTAACGGGGGAGCTGTAGTTTGGAGAAGTATAAAGCAAGGATGCATAGCAGACTCCACTATGGAGGCTGAGTATGTAGTTGCTTGTGAAGCAACTATGGAAGCTGTTTGGCTAAGGAAGTTCTTGACAAATTTGGAAGTTGTTCCACATATGAACTTGCCCATTACGTTATACTGTGACAACAGTGGGACTGTAGCCAATTCAAAGGAACCTCGCAGCCACAAACGAGGTAAACACATAGAGAGGAAGTATCATCTGATTCGAGAAATTGTGCAAAGAGGGGATGTGGTCGTGACCAAGATCGCTTCAAAGCACAACATTGCTGATCCGTTTACGAAAGCCCTCTCGACTAAAGTGTTCGAGGGTCATTTAGAAATTCTAGGTCTGCGAGATATGTATATAGCGTAATCTAGGGCAAGTGAGAGATGTGTAATGGGTGTAAGGATGCCCTAGTTTATTGTATTTTATATATTTACTTTTCATGTAATGTACAACATACATGTACCATTTCCAGCTTTTGATTATATTGTATATACTTTCCCTTTAACTTGAGTTTTAGTTCAAGTGGGAGTTTGTTGGGTTTTATGCCCTAAAACTCGTAGATAGTAAATGCACATTTGACCGAACATTAATAAAAGTGATGTATTATTCATGTTTGTATTATATCTTGTCTTATTAACCCTAATTCAATAAACTAAACATTCAAGGCTAATAGAATGAGGCTTGAACTAGTATGTAGGGACATGCGGGGATCGATGTTCAAGTTTTAGCCTAAAGGGTTTGTAATATAGGGATAAGGCTGGGTACCTTATCCTGGTGACACTATGGATACGACTCGCTTTGTATTTTGATACAAAAGCAATGATCCAACGCGTTCATGTAGTTGACATGCGAGTGGGGGTATCCTATGCAATAAGTTTGCACAAAGACCGGACCGCAAAATAGTTAACCACTAACTGTAACACCGTTAGTTAGCTCGGTTCTATTTCACTAGGATGACCTAGGCAACTTGGCCTTAATCCTGAGTGGATTATGGACTCCTGTCCATGAGGCATTCTCCTTTGATTTGTACGGGTGAGAGTGGCCTATTCGCCGACTCAATATGCCTACCATTTTGGGGACAAGATCGAGTGGGGAGCTGGGAACATAGTCTTACAAGATAGAATTCACTCATTCCCAACTTTAGGGTAAGTAGAGGTGTGTCCCTTAAGTGGTGTCTCCGGGTCTTGAACAATGGACCCTACCATCTTTATGGCACGAGAGGGATTTCTGTTTGTTGGTTGGACCTCAAACAAGTTGTTCATTATAGGAGCATTGGTACTTAAGGACCAAGAGGTAGCCTAGGGGTCAAACGGTAATTTGACCTAGCTGGGGTACGAACACACGTAAAGGGTTGACTTGCTGTTGATGGTCGATATTCGTGGACCCATAAATATATCTGCAGTGAGAAGAGTGCAGCTGTGGTTTTATAGTGGAGTGCACCACAGTTAACGAATATTGATTAACTTGGTTAATGAATTTAGCCAATTAATCTCATATCGTTTGAGCTTCTGATTTGTAGGTCCATTAGGTCCCACCGGTAGCTCATTAGGGGCGTTGAGGTGAAATTCTAAGGGAGAATCGAATATTCAAAGGTGTTTGAATATTAAACTTAAATATGAATTTTATTCATGTTAAAACTATAGGTTATAATTAATGCACATTTGATGTACATTAATACTATAGTTTAATTGAGAGAGATGTAGTTAAATATGAGATATTTAATTACAATATTAATTAATTGCTGAATTGATTAATATTTTGTTTAATTTAATTTAATTTAATTTGATTTGATTTAATTAAATTACTTTAAAACTATGGGTTATGTGGGTATGTTTATGTAAAATATGGTTTACATAAATAATAATTAGTTTAAGTATTAAATTAATTATTATTAATTATTAATATTAATTTATTATTAATTAATATTAATATTCATCAATCAGTTAAAGTAACTGATTGATTTTTTCCTTCCCCACTACTCAGTACACGTTGGGAGTGAGGGTTTTAAGGGAGTTGGGTCAGTTTTTACGCAATATCCCGAAAGCCTCTCTAACGATACAACCCTTGGTTACACTCTCTCTCTTGCTCCATCGATTGGATCTATCGTTCTCTTTTCTCTCTAACGATACAGAGACTTTTCTCCCAAGAAAATTCCTAAAATTTTACCTTGCTCCAACAAGCGATCAGCGTGTTTCCCCGTGAGGATACTGGTGCTATTACGTGGTAGTGTTCGTGGTGAATTGCAGCATTAAAGGGAGGTTTTGCTGCCAGAATTTTCGGACTTCACAAGGGTTTGTTGGCGAAACGATCAAGAACATCTTCTAAAGTTAGTAATCTTGATCTAGGATCATTAGGGTCCAATCTAGATTAGATCTAGAGTATTTAGAGTATTTTTAGCATGCTTTACTCATGAATTTCAATAGTTTTATTATGAATTTGCTGATGTGATTTTATTCTAACGTACCGCTATTTTAATCCAAATTAAAAACGGAGTTAAGGTTCTAAAAAGTTTCCGTTGCGCAAGGGCTTTTATCCCTGCATATACAACCTAGTATATATTTATTATTCTAACGTTTGATTTATGAACTGAATACATAATGATGAATATATAATATATAATGGGGTTCAGTATATTGATTATATATTATAATGCATGGTATATATTTATTATTTGAATAAACATTACATTTTACAATCAAATGGGTGATGGGTTAACTACATAGATAAACCATTTGGATTCAAAATTTCATAAATGTCTAATCTTGAAAAAAAATTCAGCTTTTTCCTAAGCCAAGCCAAAATAGATGTTAATTTACATCAATGCTCATTATATTATAATTAAGAAAATAAATATGGTTATTATCAATATATTTTCCCAAAATATCTTTTCGTAATAATTAGTTATGGCTGCAAAAATCTTTTCAAATCCTCTCTCCAAATAACTCCTTGATTCCTTCAATATTTTATTTTCAAACCCCAAAAATATATCTCCCAAATAACCCTTTCTTCTTCACGCCGGTCTCCCTCCCTTGCGATTTTTTGCTTAACGCTCACTCCCTTGCAATTTTTCGGCCATTGACGCTCACTCCCTCTGTGTTTCGCCGTCCATCCTCCGACCGCGCGCCGCTCTGTTCCTGTCGTCTCATCCTTCAAACGCAGTGTGTTTTGTTATCGTCTCATCCTTCAAACGTTGTAAGTGTTCTCGTCGTCTGTACACCTGGGGCAACGCTTCTGCCGATGGATGCTTCTTTTCTCGGTTTTATTTTTCTTTTTTGTGTGGTTCTTATTTTTTCTTGTTTAGAAAAAAGATGTTACAACCTTAAAAAACAAAGGGGGGGAAGTGGGCTAGTGCCCGGTAAAAAGGGAGAAAGGGGGGGAATTCCCCCCCCCCCCAAATTCGGTCAATTGACCGGTTTTAAAAAAAAATTCTGAAATTTATTTTCTTCTTCCTCGATACTCTCTCTCTCTCGCCATTCTCTCTCTCTCTCAGCCCTCTCTCCGTATGTAACAGACCGCTGCCTTCCTCAGCCTCCGCCGTCGTTTCTGTCGCACTGTCGTCGTCGTTAACCTCCCACGCTGCCGCCGGTAAGTTTTCTCTCTCTCCTGTTTCTTTCTCATTCGGCTCACACTCTCTCTCTCTACTGCAAGTTCCAGTCGCGCCGCCCCTTTGTTCACGCTCGCCGCTGCCGCTAGTGTTCGACTTCTCCAGTCATCATCGCGAGTTGCCGCCGTATCCACGTCGCACGCCGCTGTCAACCACAAGTCTCCGGTGGGTTGCTTGTTCCCGTTTCCTCTCTCTCGTGTGGGTCTCCTCCCTCAATCTCACTCTCTCTTTCTCTATATTTTGTAGAACAAATACAATCAGACCGCCGCTGCCTTAAGATAAACAGCCCCAGCACTGTGGTTGCCTTTCAGATCTCTTCGTCGCTGTCGTTCGCTTTTTCAGCTTTGCTTATAAAGAATTAGTTGGGTAAGGTATTCAATTGGTTTAAGCTTCGGTGTCCTTGATTTGGTCGTACTTTTTTGGTTTCTAAGTTGTTATTAAATTGTTAGGAATTGTGGAGTGGCTAGAAAGATTCGTGGGACAAGTTGTTTCGTTCTGTATTGAGCTTTAAAGGTAAATAAACTTGCTAAATTGAACTGAAATTTTATGCATTGAAATGACAGTTGTACTTCTGGCATGGGATTGTATTATATGTTGAGTTGAGACTGAGATGATATGTATGTTGTTGATTTCAAGAATATGGATGCTGTGTACTTGTGCTATGAGATAGGTGAGAGTGGTTGACTGTTATATATTATAAGTTGGCTGGCAATGTATGTAGACAATGGGAAGTTTGTGGTTTCTCTGTTTAGGAGTGTAGGTTGTCGTTTTGTTTCTTGTTCTTGAAATTGACTAAGTTGGGATGGTGCATATCGGTTGGGCCTGTCAGTAATCTCCGAAAAAGAAAAGAATTTTGTTAACTAGGTTGCAATTTAAATTAGCGAGTGCTAAGAGGCCTTAAAGGGAAAAGGAGTAAGAAAGAGAAAAGAATAAGCTAGTTGCTCTAGTAGGGGGTCGTGTCAATTAAACACCTAGGACTGAGATGTATTAGACTGAAATGAGGAGCTAAATGGGCGGGACTTGGCTTCGCAGACTAGGTGCCATTTACTAACTGTGGAAGTTAATTTCCGACTTAAAACCCATGGACGCCCCACCAGTGAAATGGTAGTTAGTGCGTTATGCGCACAATAGTGCCTTGATGGGTGAGACTTGGCTCCACTGACTGGGTACCTTCTACCATTAGTAGGAGTAGAGATCTCCTAATATACCCACATTTGCACCTTCAGTGAGTTGGCAAAAGTTTTATAGGTGAGTTAATTGATCACTAGACCCATACTACAAGATGAATGAAATGAAATGAATGGGAATGAGATGACATAACCTTTAGGCCCTTAGCCCAAATAATCCTCTTGAATCCTTGGTTCTTGCATGTCTACCAGTATTGTTACTTACTGAGTATTTTCTTAAATACTCATTCTTTTCCCTAACATGTAACTGCAGGTAATGGCAAAGGTGTACAGAACGCGTGATGGAGTGCTGTTAAACGAGCCATGGATTTCCTTAGGATAGACTTCCACATTTTATGTTTTTGAATTTCTTCTTTTGTACTTGTTATGTGATGTTTTAAGATTTATTCCGGTTTAAGACTTTTGCTTGAATGACTAAAATTTCTTCTTGTTTTGTTTTAACTGGGATCCCAGGCTGAAAAAGTTTCTCGTATTTTCTAAGCATGTCTTACTCCAATGTTGTTTCATCTTCATTACTTGAAAGTAAAATGAAATACATGTGGTAATGGCCCTAGGATCTAGGCATGAAATGTAGGGTCGTTACAAAACGTCTTCAATCTGTCGGCGACATTGTCTTGGTTGGCTGTTGGAGTTTATTCGAAAGTATATTTGAGTTTGTTATGTAGTTTATATATAATATACTGTTAGCTTGTTTACTTAGTTGTGGGTTTATACAAATCATTCTGCGTAGTATATAAAATATACTGTTAGTTTGATATATAAAAATCATTCAACCAAATTTACTTAGTTGTGGGTTTATAAAAATCATTCAGGTCATGATTATTGAGTTTTGGTGGTGTATAAAAAATATTATGTTAGCATGATTCAACTGAAAAGTTTGTACTAATGACCAATAAGTTTATGATTCAAATCTCCCATTTCACATGTTGCGAAAAAGAAAACTTTTTTTTTTTTAGTTTAATTAACTCTACTTTAATTCATATATTCTTTTGTTTTTTTTATTCCATATTCTTAATTTATTTTATGAAAACTAATTAATTTGAACTTTTAAATCATACTTTTAAACCTTTAAGATTAAGATTATAATCCTTGAACATTAAAGATATCTATATTTTTAGTGCCAAAATTTTTAGACGTTATTTCATTTTGGTGGATGAACTTTCAAAATTTATATCTTAAATCTCTAAACTTTATAAAGAAATTATGTCTTGGTCCTCCAAAACTTCTAGATCTACGAATGGTAGTATGACAAGAAACAGATAAAATTGATAAGGTCCTGTTTGGTTCATGATCCGTTTTCGTTTTTATGTTTTTGAAAATAAAAAATACAAGGAAAACAATGAAAACATGTTTGGTGTACCTATTTTCAAAAACAATTTTTGAAAACAACTCAAAAAATGGCCTGTTTTAAAAAACGATAAAATGATGTTTTCATTGTTTTCCAATTTTGTTTTCAAAATAATAGAAACACGAGATACAACTTTAGAAACACATGATACACCATTCTTTTTTTTTTTTTTTTTTTTGAAATAATGATACATCATTCTTTTCATCAAACAATGTTAATTATCTACAAACAACATTTTCTATTTTTGATATCCAAATTCTCTCCAACTCTAAAGAAAAAAAAAATACAAAATTATTGTTGTGTAGATATTGTGTATGATTGATATCGATGCTTTGGTTGTTTTTATTTTTTTACATAATCCTATCAATTTTTATATACTCCTCCACTTTACAAATCAAAAGCTTTCTACAATACAACTATCTGGTATATCTTTTTTTTTTCCTTATAATTTCAATTCCAACATTTTTTTTCGAAGAACCATTTCCAACAACATTGTTTTCTAATATCTCTCTAAAAATGAATAAAGATCAAATCAAGTACAAAAATAATTATATTAAATTAATTTTTTCTTAAAAAAATGAATTTTAGCTAACACATTAATCTTTTCCTATATTTTTGAATTCATAATCAAACACAGTTTTCAAATTTTGAATTCGAATTTAAAGTTTTTAAATTGAAACCAAACTCGTTTTCAGATATAATGGAAATAAGAAATTTGTTTATGTTTTCTGTTAAATTATTTATTTTCGAAAACAATTTTCAAATCATGAACCAAATGAGGCCTAAACTATATCTTTTTTTTAACCAAAAATAATATAATAAATACATCATTACTCTATATATAATTTATATTTTTAATGAGATGCGATGTAATCACTATAGGCATGAAATAATCATCAGAAGAGAAGAAGAGGAAAAAAAAAAAAGCGTAGACATGAAATACAACTATTTTGTTATTAATTTCTCATTATTTGCTAATTTGACTATTTGATTCATGCATGAGTTTATGTGTTCTTTTTATCCTTGTTTCTTTATTATTTTAGAGTAAATTCAGAAAAGGATTTTTAAATGAGTAAATATTTGAATTTTTTATTTGGGTGTCAAAACCTTTTATCATTTTAAATATAAGCCCATTCTGGCATGATTTTCAAATTAAAAAATAGCCAGTAACTTTCATGCACAAAAATGGAAATGGTTGGAGCCTTTATAAACCTTTCTTTTGAAACTTGAAGGAGAGATTTTGGCCACATCCAACCAAAAAAAAAAAAAAAAACCCTAAACAGAAAAGAAAATTCAGCCACACAAAAAAAACCCTAGAAAAAAATCAGAGCCCTCATACTCTTCCATCCAATATCCCACATCGATGGTGAGATCCATACACAAAGAAAAAAAAAAAAAAAAAAGAGAACAACAGTGAGCTTTAACCCCCCCCCCAAAAAAAAAAACAGTCCAACAAATGTCCCAAACAAAGAATCTCAAAATCTAGAACACAAAAGAGAACCTAGCTTAGTTGGAGGTTGCACTTTGGTAGGGCTTTGTCCCAAGGATCCGCACCTCAAGCAACAAACGAGTATCTTGTCGTTCTTGATTCCGACTCCTACACTTCTTCTTTTCTTTCTCGAGCATCCTAAAAAACTATAGTTGAGTAAGGATATTGAAGCTCGTTTTATTACTGTTGTTTGCTTCTATTATTACTTTTTTTTATGTCATAATGTGAGCTTTTATTTTCCCCTTATTTATTTATTTTTTTTCTTGTTGTTTATATCCTCCCTTCTTTTTATTATCTTATTTTTCCTTTTTGCTCTTGTTACTCTATTTACAGAAAAAAAAAGAAAGAAAAAAAAGAAAAGAAAAATGTATAATGAAAATGGAGTCAAGAAGAGATTTGGGGAGCATACCTTAATTGAGCGTTGCATCTCGCCTAGGGTAGTAGCAAGTTGTGAGAGAGGTTGAGTTTAAAAAGCAAAAGAAGAGAGAAATAGCTGAATAAGGCAGTCATCAAGAGAAGAAGTTGGAAAAAAGAAAAAGGCAGTAAGTTTGAATGAGAAAGAAAGAATGAAAACAGGAAGATGTTTTTTTTTTTTTTTTTTTTTTTTTTTTTTTTTTTTTTTTTTTAATATATAATCTGTTTTCTTTAATTATTATTATTATTATTATTATTATTATTATTATTATTATGTTACATAAATGTGTAGTTTTTTTTTTGGGAAAAAATACACTTTTGGTCCCTAAGGTTTGGGTTAAGTTACACTTTGGTCCTTGAGTTTTCAAACTCAACAAAAATACCCTTGAGGTTTGAGATAAGGAGCAATTTGGTCTCTAACGTCCATTTTGCCGTTAAACCCTAACAGTTTGCTGACGTGGCACTATTATTTTAATAAAAAATTTATTTTTTAAATTTTCTAAATAAAAAAATATATAAAATAATATAAATATTATTATTTATTCTTTCTCCCTCTCTCTTATTCTTCTTCTTCAACCTCCTTCTTCTTTGTCTTACCTTGTCTTCTTCCCTTCTTCTTCAGCTTGTCGCCGGCGGCCGACAGCCGGCGACCACTGTTCGTCGGCGTCCAGCCGCCGGTGACGACTTTTTTTTTCCTCATCTTTCCTTCTTCTTTATATCATTTTCCACAATTTTTTTTAAATGGGCTGCCGAAAATCGAAAGAGGGAGGGACCTCCCCTTTGATTTCTAGCTGGAAAATCGAGGGGAGTTCCCTCCCTCGTTCTCCGTTTCGGATCTGAAACGAGGAGGGAGGGACCTCCCTCCTTTGATTTTCCGGCAAGAATCGAAGGAGGCTCCCTCCCCGTTTCAAATCCGAAACGGGGAGGGAGGGAGCTCCCTCCTTTGATTTTCCGACACGCAGCTCATCCCACCACCCGTACTCCGTTCTCCTTCTCGTTCGTCATACAGCGCCCATCGACTTGAATGAAATCCCAAAAAAACAAACAAAGCTGTTCAACACACACCGCCGCCTGCTCTGTAAAAACCCCATTTCTTCGTTTCTTCATTTCTCCATTTCTAATGGTGTCGCTCTCCTATGTGCTTTCTCGCTCTTCCCACCTTCTATCGCCTCAGACAGTGCCCATTGAGTCCTCCCCCAAATGCTTACTCTCACTCCCAATGCCGAGAACCCATTTCGTGTTTACGTTCTCAGCTTCACAGGTATGAATTTGGCCGCTCTGGAGTTGTTTTTTCTCTATTCGGGTATAGTGAAGATTGGATTTGTTGAGATGGGTTGGGAATTGGGAAGTGAAATTCAACTGGTTTTGTGTTTTTTTGTAGTTTTGAGCTCAGGAAGATTTGTTGGGGTGTGGAATTTTTTTTTTTTATTTAATTCTTTTGTGGGTTTGGTTCTTTGGCTCTTTTTGAGTCTGAGAGTTGGTTTGGCATCTACCCATTGAAGTTTTTCTTGAATATTTCTTCTCTTTCGTGTTTAGCTCGTTACCCATTTTTTAATTTCTCCTTATTTTTATTTCTGTTGGAAAAATTTAAGATTATCTTGTATTAGTTTATTTATTTTATTAAATATTTTTCTTTTTATTAATTTATTAATTATAGTGTTTAAATTAAAAGGGAATAGTCAGATGATGGTTCCTCCTTTTAAGGAGAAAGGTTAGCGTGAAAGTTGGATCTGGCCAACTGTCTTCTCCTTCTCGATAAAGACCACCTTTTGATCCAGACAAGGTGAGAACATCTGACATACGCTTTTCTTACAAAACACATTACAAAACTTTTATTTTTGTGAGCATACAAGTCAACGGGATTCGTAGGAAGGCTTAGCTGCACACAAGCTTTCTTGAAGGGAGTTGTATCCTGGGAGTGGAGTGCCGAATAACTCAGTGCAAGTGGGGGCACGTCTTCTCTAAGGACAGCGTTTTGCAACGCGCCTCGACCCAAACAACAGGCTTTCTAAACTCTATTTTCTGATTAATATATTTGGTCTGTTAGCTGTTATTATTTGTTCTGTATTCCTTCCCTGTCTTTTTGGTTAGAATATATTTTTTCCAACAATTTCTGCTGCTTGTAATGGTTCTTTCTTCTTTGGTTTCGATCGTTGTTTTTTTAAGTGAAATATGCAGATGAGTGGTTATGGGTGGAATTTTCTGGTTGAGGATTGTTATGTTGTAATTGAGAATGTAGATGCCTTCTGGAGATTGTAGTGTTAAAAAAAAAAAAAAAAAAGGTCGCCGACGGAGGCTAGCTGCCGGCGAATGGTTGTCGTCGGCCGCCGGCCGCCGGCGACAAGCTGAAGAAGAAGAGAAGAAAACAAGGTAAGATAAAGAAGAAGAAGGTTGAAGAAGAAGAATAAGACAGGAGGGAGAAAAAAATAAAAAATAATAATATTCATATTGTTTTAATATATTTTTATTTAGAAAATTTAAAAAATTATTATTTTTATTAAAATAATAGTGCCACGTCAGCAAACTGTTAGGGTTTAACGACAAAATGGACGGCAGTGACCAAATTGCACCTTATCTCAAACCTCAAGGGTATTTTTGTTGAGTTTGAAAACTCAGGGACCAAAGTGTAACTTAACCCAAACCTCATGGACTAAAAGTTTATCGTCCAATTTTGTTGCCCATTTCTCTCTCTGTTTTTTTTTTTAAATGATTTTTACTTCTTTTTTTTTGTCATTTACTTTCTTTTATGTTTTGATTTTTTTTTGTTTTCTATTATTATTCTTTATTCTCTTTTAAATTTCTGTACTTGTCTTTCATTCTTTCTTTATTTTATTTTTCTTTTACCGCATTTAATCCCCTTTTTTTTTCTTTCTTTTCATTCTTAATTTATTTTTTATTTTATTTTACTAATTTTCTTTGTCATTTTTCTTTTACTAACATTTTCTTTATCTAATTGTATTTATTTTAGCATGTTTAGTTCTACTATTTTACTGTTTGATTAGATTTTTTTTAAGTATTTTGTGTGAATTTAGAGCGTGAGATGTTTTTTTTTTTGTTTGTTCACCATGCTTTAATATATATATATATATATATATATATATATATATATATATATATATATATATACATGTTCATTTTGTGTTCTAAAATGCATCATGGTTCTAATGTTAAATCTATACCTCCTTTTATTAAAAATATCCGATGACGGAATTTAGAAATATTAGGGAGTCCGATTTTCTAGTTTTCTAGAGGTGAGGAGTCGATTCTTTGGAAGTCCGAGACCGATTTCAATATGTTTTCCTTAAATCTTAACATAATTTACTATTGGTTTTTATTTATTGCATTAATAATTAATTTACTTGTTCCATCATTTGCAATTTGTTGTATATTGTGTTTGTATATAAATATTGTATATTATATGTTTTTTCTTTGTTAAATGGTTTTCAAAATTCTTTTTTTCAAACTTTGCTTTTATTTATTTGAAATTTATTTCTAAACTTATTTTCTAATTTCTTTACTCTTTTTGAACTTATAAATGTTATCTTTAAAATGTTACTTTCAAAGGTTTTTATAATCTTTTTTCTTAAAAATAATTTATTTTAAGACCGTTTTTCTTAAGAAAAATCCTATGATGGAATCTAGAAATATTTGGGAGTCCAATTTTCTAGAATTCCTAAGGTGAGGGATCTTAATCTTTCGGAGTCTGAGATTTCGATTCCAAGAAAAAATGAATTTTAAAAAGATGTTTTAAGAAAAATCCTTTCCCTCTCGAAATGCTATCCTATGACGGAATTAGGGAATGGTAAAATTTCCTCCTATTCTTGAGGTGAAGAATTTTAATTCTAATATAGCAAAATTAATGAATAAAATTCAACTTATTTTATGAGATCATTACTTCAAATATTAGAGTACTGAGGGGTAAAATAAAGCATTGTTTTAAATATCTTTTTTTCCTAAATAATATTTTCTTCTAAATTATTTTCAATTCAAGATAAAATTTTGCCCACCGTTGTTAACGGGTGTTGTGGGGTGCTAACACCTTCCCCATACACAAACAACTCTCGAACCCAAATTTGGTTTTCGCAGACCGTTATTTTTATTATTTTTCTAATTTTATTTATTTTGGTGTCCAATCACACGATAAAAAAGATTGGTGGCGACTCCTTTTATTTTACCCTATTTTTAGGACGTCGACCGCTCAGCGTAACAGGCACGTGGCAACAGCTTGGCGACTTCGCTGGGGACGTTAGGTTCAACCTCGAGAGTTTGGCCATTTTCATTATCTTGAATTGTTTTTTTTTTTTTATTATTCTTATTATATATGTTGCTTGGGTTATTTTATTATTTCACACACCATCACAAGCCTCCTACCCAGGCTTTTCCAATTAGGTTTAGATTTGAGGATGAAGTAGTGTCGACCTTCGAGAAGCTTATGCTTCCATGTTGGCACACGAAAAATCCTCACTCAATTTGGTCATGAGATCTTGTAAGGTTTATTGACCATTTTGGGGACCTTTTTCATTTAGGATCTTAGAACCAACTTCACTTGCTTGAGGCCTTTTGCCTTGGTGTAATTTTATTAATTCACACACTATCACAAGCCTCCTACCCGGGCTATTTCCAATAGGACTAGAATCGAGGACGAAGTAGTGTCGACCTTCGAAAAGCTTATTTCTTCCGTGCAGGCACACGAAAAATCCTCACTCAACTTGGTCATTCCGTCATCTACAATTTTGTGACCAATTTGAGGGTATTTGTCATTTAGGACCTTAGAATTAACCACACTAATTTAGAGCCTGTATGTTATGTATCTTATTATTCCATGATTATTTTTGCTTTGTTTCTTTATCTCCTTTTGGTTCTTTTTTATTTTATTTTATTTATTCCATTATTTCACCCACATGTCCTCACATATGCATGTATACATGATCTAGCATAGAGAGTCACTCCATTATCATGCATCATCCTAGGTTTATAAAACACTCATTTTCTTATCATGTTACTATTATGCTCTTTTTAGTCATGCACCATTGTGTTTAACCTTTTCCTTTTAAAAATCTCATTGCATATCCATATTAGCTTTCTCATAATAGATTTCATTGGGAATGAAATAAACATCTGGAACCTTGTATGTATGCATTAAAGTCATAACATTAGGAATCTATTTATTATCATGCATAATCCTAATGAATTTATAAGCATGTGTGTTTGCTTGTTTTATATCCCCATTAAGGTTTTTAATCATTAAGCATTGTGTTTAACCTTTTTTTCCATGTTAGGCTTTCTTAAAATTTTGCATTTCGCATTAGGTGTGAAATGAACCTTTGGTTTCGAAACCTTTCATGCATACACTTCATATTAGTAATAAGAGATTAGGCTAATTTAATCCCTTTCTTTCTTTAATAAGATTAAAAAAGTTAAAGTTGTGTGAAATAGCTCAAAGATCTCCACTCCATCATCATCATTGGACTAGAGGGAAGGTTAGGATCATGAAAGATCGATTGAGCAGCCAAGTAAAAGCAGTTGGTTGACAGGATGTGGAAGAGTTAGAAGAGAAAATTTCAAGAAAATGAAAGGAAGTGGCAGGGGCACTAGTACAAGCAGAAATAAGAAAAAGCCAAGTATCAGATGATCTCCTCACTTATCCTCTTGGATTTATAACTCAAAAGTTGTCTCATTGACAATTGGAAGGAGTGACGTCGAACCTTGCATCGTTTTTTATGCAAGCTCCAAATCAAGCCATTCATTAAAGGAATCATGTGGATGACTCAATGTTTGTTGGTTTTTATGCCCTAAAACTTGTAGATAGTAAATGAAACAAATTAATCGATCTCAATAAAACGTTATTTGAGTAATTCAGTAATTTGGTTATTGAATAATCAAGTTTGCATTAATAAACCCCAAATCCAATAAACTAAGATCCAAGGTTGTTTAAATGAAACTTGGACTAGTATGTGGGGACATACGGGGATCGGTGTCCAAGTTGAAGGAATTGAATCCTCTAGCGGAAGCGAATTAAATCGAGCATGATTTAATTTCAATTAAAGAAAACCGATACATTGGGCAAAATTAGAAACTTATTTTCTAAACTAGATTAAGCATGCAATTACAAATCTAAAACAATTTTAGATTCATGAAAACTTACATGTTGGAGACCGGGATTCACTGCACGATGCTCTAATGATTGTACAGCGACATTTTCTTCCAAGAGCACGACCAATCGCGAACGCCCGCTATTCTCTGGATCCATGAGGTAGAGATTGTGGGATCTCAATCTTCAGGGAAAGGGAATTTTCAGCAAAAAGATTGCTGGAATATTGAGAGAGAGAAGAGAGAAAACTCAAAGAATTCACTTCTCTGTCTTTCGTTAAACTGAGAGAATGAGGAGATCCACTAGGTAACCCCTCCCCACTTTACGATAAGTGGGGAGAGATTTATTACTCTACTTAATCTCGATCGTTGGATCTAATCCAAACGATCTTGGCCGTCTATTAATTAAATAATAATAATCATTTAATTAATTAATTAATTATAATTAATTTAATTAAAACAATATTAATTAAATAAATTATAACATAAGGTATTTAATTCAATTTGAATCATATTAAATTGAATTAAATTGGCCATTCAATTAATCTCATTAATTGAATCCACATTAATTAAATATCCAATATTTAATTACAATTGAATCATATTCAATTTTAATCTCTCTCATTTAACCTATAGTTTTAATGTGCATCGTAATGTACATTAATATTAACTATAGAATTAATTTAATTAAATCACATTTAATTAAATTAAATTAATTAATTCTCCAATTAATTAATTCATTAATTAAATATCATATATTTAATTAATTTACTATTTGAATCATTATTAAAATAATTCTTTCATATACTATAGTTTTAATATGAATCTCATTCACATTAAATTTAACCTATAATTTCAATATGAATCTAATTCATATTTAATATTTGAACTCTTTCAAATATTTAATTCTCTCATTAATTAATTTTGAATCACATCCAAAATTAATTTTATACTATAAATTTTAATTCACCAATTAAACTTATATTATATAATGTATCTTCATACATTATCTTAATTGTAACAAATACAATTTAATTCCCTTAACGAATTTGAACACACTTCAAATTCTATTCAAGACTATTTAACCTCAGAACCCTTTACGAGCTAGTAGATGGACCTAATGAACCTACAGATCAGAAGCTCTAATGATACGAGACTAATTGGCTAAACTCATTAACCAAATTAGTCAACATTCGTTAACTGTGGGTCACTCCACTAAAGACCCACAACTGCACTCTTCTCACTGTAGAATATTTCTGTGTCCATGGATATCGACCAATAACAGTAAGTCAATCCTTCACGAGTGTTCTAACGCCAGCTGGGCAAATTACCGTTTTACCCCTGGGTTACCTCTGGATCCTTAAGTACCACTGATTCCTCTAATGAACAATCTGTTTATGATGCAATCAATAAACAGCAGTTCCTCTCGGGCCAGGAGAGGATGGGCGCCCTTATTCAAGACCCGAAATCAGCCATTAAGGGAACACACATCTACTTGCCCCAATAGGGGAAGGAGTGAATTCCATCTTGTACTGTTATGTTCCCAGCCCCCATTCAGTCTTGCTCCTGAAATGGTAGGATTATTGAGTTGGCGAACTAGCCACTCTCACCCATACAGATCTAAGGACAATCCCTCCTGAAACGGAGTTCATAACAGACTTAGGATTGAGATTGAGTTACCTAGGTCATCCTATTGAAATAGAAACCTTAACTAGTCAACGGTGTTACATCTAGTGGTTACTATCTCGCGGTTCGGTCTTATGCAAACTCATTGCACATGATACCCCCACTTGCATGTCTCCTACATGGATGCTTTAGATCATTGCATATGTATCGAATATAAAGTGGGTCGTATCACATAGTGTTACCAGGATAAGGTACCCAACCTTATCCCTATACTATAGACCATTTAGGTTGTTACTTGAACACTGATCTTCGTATGTCCCCACATACTAGTTCAAGTTTCATCTAAACAACCTAGGATCTTAGTTTATTGGATTTGGGTCAAATTGTGCAATTTTAGTAACAATAACTCTTTATTGTACAAACCTCAATAACAACGTATTGAGACATGGGACCGATTTGATCCGATTCAACTGGAATTTGGCTCGGTTTGTAGTTTTCATGGCTGGTTTGAAGTGGTTCGGGTCGGATCGGGTGGTCTAGACCAGTATTTGGATCTGCAGAAGGACTTTTAGGAGAGAATTTAGCTATAATGATTGTAATTTATGCTTTAATTTATTTTATCCTAGGGGCTAAAATTAATCGGTTCAATCGCTACTTATTTGCTTTATGGATGTCATATAGCTTAAATTCCCACCTTAGGTTAAGCATATTGATGCATATTTATTATTATAAATGTTATAATGTATGAAATATGTATGAATTTTATTTTCATAGATGTTTAATATAAAGTGTTATATTAAATGGATGAAAACTAAAATGCATTGAGAATGACATTACCTTAGTTTAATATAACTTTTATATTAATGTATGTCATAAATGCTATCGTATGGTTATAAATTAATTAGAATTCGATTGCTAACTTATGTCACCTGTTGGGTTGCCAAAGTGGGTAAAAATGTAGTAAAAATAGGCTCTAGAACATTGTGCAAGCATACACAATCTGCAGCAAGTAATAAGTATTTATCCAATCCACGGGGCTGAATAGCACTCACTTTATCTATTTCGCACAACTTCTTAATGGTTTCAAAAGTGGTTAAAATGATTGATTTTGATAAAATGCTGAAGCAAAAGAAATGACAGAACAGAAAGTAAACAAATAAAGCAGACAGATTAGAAACATGCATTGGTCATGATTTAGTAATTGTTTTAAAAGATGCTCTAGCAATATTAGTGATTAGGCAAAACTCTTGCAGTCTTATTAGCATGATCCTCCTGGAACTCTGGATTTTTTGGAATGTGTTTCAACTCCAATAACGCTCTACCGATCAAACACTAGGCAACTGGCTATCCCTAGTCACTAGCGTTCACCAAAACACAATGATTTACTGTGATTAAATGCCACACACTTCTCAAATCATCTTTGAAACTAAGAAGTGATATTCATACCGGCTAGCCAGACGGGCACAAAATATAAATATGCTCAACATATAATCAAGATGCTCAATTCAACATATATTGCATGGAGAATAAGCACGACAATTACATGACTCGTAACCAACACCTAAGCAAATTTAGTTCGTAAAGCTCATGATAACACATGCTACAATCTGAGTATGTGCATCCATAATTACAAGAAAATACTAATTCCCTTAGTCAAATCCGTAATTGATGGTCTTCTTGAAGTCTCCCATTTTTCCTCCTCTATTCGACTCCCAAAGAGGGAAATGAGAAATGATCTCTTCCCCATAAGTGAAGTGTTTTTGACTTGGACGGCTCTTCCCGTTTATAGAATGAAAGCAAGCCCAAATTAGGTCAACCTGTACATGTGGATGGCTCTCCTTGCTTCTTAAATCCGAGAATAGCTCAACTAACTTCAGTTCATTAAAATGGATAACGAGTCGTGACGTGGCAGTTTTGCTCCCTGCTTTGCTGGATCACAGATTTTACTCCCTCAAGTCGCTCAACAATATATTTTACATAAAATAACTTCCAAAGCATCCATTCTTCCAAATTGGTTAAAACATATAGTATTCATCTAAAAGCAACCCTATTTAGCACAAATGACACACAAATCACTATAAAACTAAGACCTAAATAACTCCCTTTTGGAGAGTTATCATCACCATAGTAGCAAGTTATAGGATTAATTCATTAAAATTTTATAAGTGTTATAAAATTTAGAATCCGTTAACCTATAACAAAGAATTGTATGCAAACATAGGATCTTAGGGAAATTAGATTAATTTTAAAATGTTTAAAACTAATTAGACCTAAGATCATATTTCTAATAGGATTAGAATTGACCATTATTCGAAGGATGAATTTTTTTTGGATAAGGTTGCTTTCTTGGACATCTGGGTTCGGAGGAGTGTATCCCAGTGAGTCTTGCTAAAGTAAAAGAGGAAGAAGTGAGCAACTGGTCCAACCCAATATAATGGTTGAGAGTCACAGTCTTCTTAGATTGGAAAGTTACCTTTTGAAGCTGGGAGGTTGTTTAAAATGTTGCTAGTTTGGTAGCACCATGGATTCAGTTCACTTGCAAAATTCAAGAATACCATTATCGCTTGAAATGGAGTTTGTAAGAAGCATTTCTAGGGGTTGAAGGAACAATTGGCTACAGTCTCGGTGTTAATTGTTCCTGATTGTACAAGAGGTTGGTGCTCGATATTGACACCTAAAGAAAAATGACAAAGTTGTAAACTAATGCGATATAGGAAAGATGTTTACACCTTGTGTCAACCAAGGAAATATGAGTTTAATTGTTCCACACTCATGACTTGGTAGTCGCAGTTGCAATTTTGACTTTAGATATCTGAAGAGACTTTCCTTATGGAGGAAGTATCTTTACTAAGGTCACAGAGAGTCGAAAGTATTTCTTTTTGCAAGAAGAGTTTGACTTGGGACAAATGAAGTGTTTGGATCTAGTAAAGAATTATGGTTGTAAGGTCAATTAACACTTGATATGGAAATTGTGATATGCTCTTAGCAAGAAATCAAGTTGGCATTCTCAGTATCATCTCATAGTCTTCTGCTTAAAGGGCTAATTGCTAAAGAAGTTGAGTTGGCAGCAGAAGCCTTTTCAGCATTGTTTGCTCAACTTTAGTGGTGCCTACTTTGAAAAAGTGGATTGCTGATAGCCATCAAGAAGATCTAGAATTGGTTAAACGCCTGAGTGAGGAAGATCATGGGAATTTTACCCTCACTGAAAGTTTAGCTTTGTTATATCAAGGTTGTTGTGGCGAAGGATTATCCTCTAAAGCGTGATTGGTTGTAAGAGGCGCATAAGACACCTTTTCAGTGCATTCTCATAAAGCCAAGATGTATAGGGGATTTAAGAGACATCATGGGCATGCATAATGCACAAGAGCGAATTGCTCAGTTGCTTAGTAAGTTGTTGTTCCTACCAAAGAAAAAGTTAGTAAAGCCTACTAACGAAGCTATCCGAAGGATGAGAAAAAAAATGTGTAAGCTAAGTTGCCAATGAAGTCAGATGGTTTGTGAAAGTGATAGGTGCAAAGGTTGAGTTTAATGCTGGTGACTTGTGTTCTCTTAGGAAGCTTAAATAAAAGGGAGTTCTGCATATTCTGGTGAATGAATAGCTTAGTTCAAATATATTGGACTACTTTAGGTCTTTGAGCGCATTGGTCTAGCTATTTATAAGTTGAATTGGCCACATGTGTTATCTGCAACACATCGTGCTTCATGTGTCGTTGGTTGGAAAATTCATCGACCCTGGTTTCTTCAATTATCGTTAGTGGAAAGGAGTCCTCTGTGTTGAAAAGATAGGATAGCGTAGCTCCGATTATATTGGACCATTTGAAGATCACTATGCACGTTGGTCTAGTTGTTCATTGGTTGTCTTTGTTACCAATGTGTATGTACAATGCAACTTGTTCCAAGTGTTGAAGTTGAAGATGAGCACCAATGACCTTTCTTGTGCCTTGATTCAAAACTTCAGAATTCTAGCGGAAAGTGGTTTGATGGGTTGAAAGCCACTGGTATTTAGTGCCTTGAGAGGTCAGAGTTGGAGTCAAGGCTAGTTGTCCAAAGTGGTTAAGTGAGCAACTTTCGAGGACGAAAGTTCTTAAGGTGGGGAGATTGTAACGCCCCGCGTTTCAAAATCAAACCCTTTTGGGATTAATTGAGCATGTTCATTCTAATTTGAATAATTAGAATTTAAGTTTAGCCTTGGGTCGATATATTAAATTTCTATAATTTAGGGAAAAAAGATTTTTAATTAAATCTTTAATTTTCTAAAGTTTGGAAGTTTAATATTCGATATTTAGTTTAAATATCAAAAGACACAAATCCTTAATCAATTGGGTTATTTCCCATTCCAAATATTTTGAGAGTTAGGAGATTTGAATGGAACTAATTTGGTTAATTCAAGCCCTTTTCCCTCCTATTTAAATTGGGTTTTTCTTTTCTTAAGGTGTTTTTTTAAAGAAAAGAAATAAATAAATCAAGAAAGCCCTAATCTTCTTCTAAGTCTCACCCTCTCTCCTTCTCCAGTACTCCAGCCGCAGACTCCCCCCCCCCAAAATCTCGTGTTCTCTTCACGTGTGGAAGGGCTGCCACTGTGAGTTTTCTGTCTCGCTTCTTCTCCAGCGAGTGTAGCTTCTATCTCCGGCCGTGCGTAGTAGATGGTCAAGTCGGCATCGCTCCCTCCCTCTCGTCTCTATATTGTCCAGCGAGCAACCCACGACCTTCAACACGATTTTCAGTCTCTCCCGCTCGCGTCTTCTTCGTTCCGAGCAGCATACTCGTCGGCGCTCTATCTCTCCCCTTATCTCGCGTGCTGCCGTTTGTCTTGCCTCATTCTCTTGTGTTTCCGTCGGCCACAACAGGTAGGTCTCAAATCTCTCTTATTCTCTTTGTATCGTGCGTAAATTTTTCTCTCTTTCTCTCTCTCTCTCTCTCTCTCTCTCGTATTTGTTTCCTTCGGCCTGAGTAACAAGTAACCACCAGGTTATTCTCTCCGGTGTTGCCCCCTCTGCGTATTCAGTAACCACGCCACACGAAATCAGCAAGGGAGAGTCTTCAGCAGTGTTGTTCTTTCCCCTATAGTGTGAATTCGTGAGACCCACACACTCGAGCAATGGTGTTTTTCTTCTGTCGGTGGTCTAGCATCGATTTACTCCTCTCCTCGCGTTTTGTCCAGCATGTTTCTTTAATTAAATGGCGTGAGTTGCACGAGCCTTCTGTCGGTAAGTAGTTTCTTCTCTTGAACTTCCATTCCTTTCAAGTTCTAGAGGCTAACAATCTCGATTTCATAGACTTAAGCGCACCCACTTCGAATAGGTCCTTGAGTTGCGTTTGGATTGTGACCCACTGCGTGAAAGGCTTTGGAATTGAATGCTCATGGGCTAGAGGACTCAGATTAGCGGTTTTAGAGACTTTTGATCACTAGACAACACATGTTTAGGACCTTTTGTGGGCTGAACGTTTGGGCTCTTTCCGACTCCACTGGTTAAGAATCAAGTTGGTTTTGGCAAGAAATCCTTTTCTTAAGCGTTCCTTAGTTTTAGTAGGTTCTTAGGTTTGGTTCTGACTCTTAAGCGATTATTCTGTTGTTTAGGAGCTTGGTTGGACTTTTAGGATCGCTTAGGAGCACTTTATATGTAAGTAGTTCTTACCTGTTGGGGTCTGTTTGATTGCATGATGCACGCTACCTGTTTACTAGTTTTATAACTATTATCTTGCTCTTTGCTTATTGCTTCTATGCTTATATACATGTTTTGTTTCTTGCTTATACTGCTTATGTATATATGAAATGTTTGAATAGCATGAACTGTTGTGGTGTGATGCTTGGTTGTTAAGTATGCTAGTTGATATGCTTTTACGAGTGAAGCATGAGTCGATAGTATGTTGTTGTTGTATGTATATGCTTGGTGGGCATAGTACATGAGTCTAAGAGCATGTTGCAGGGCATATGTATTCTAGATTTTATAATAGGGAGGTTAGGGACCTGAATATGAAAGAAAAGAAAGTTAGGTGAATGTTAGTGCGCCTCGGGTAATAATGGTCGAGGGGTGACATGTCACCAGTGGTTTTAAGAGGAGCATCGAGGCCTTGGGTACAAATGGTCAGAGATCGGTGTGTTGAGTCTAAAAGACATCGGTGCACCTTGGGTACAAATGGCCAAGGGACGATGCGTAGTTCGAGGCCTTGGGTACAAATGGTCAATGGTCGAACGCTAAGCTCCGTAGAGAGCATTGTGGCCCTGGGTACAAATGGTCAGGGGACAGTGCGACTCAAAGGGTTAGTCTTGGAGTACCAAGTGAGGGCTAATTACGTTTCATGATTAGTTGTGAGTTGTATAGAAGAGATGCATGAGGTTTGACATAGGAGAGTCATTCATTTTACTTGCGTTTAAGTATGTTGTTGTGTCTATGAGAAGTATGTTGTTTGCGCATGAAAATCATGTTGGTTGTTTGGTTGTTGTTTGATGGCTTCTCCGGTGGGAGGGGCTACTTACCAATACCATGGTTGTACTGACCCCCTCTCCTTTCTCCCCCCAAATTCCAGATTATGCAGGTTATGAGGACCGTCTTGACTACGGTGATGCAGAGGAGACGCATGAGGAAGGTGTTGGGTTTTTTGCCCTAAAACTTGTAGATAGTAAATGTACTTTTGACCGAACATTAATAAAAGCGATGTATTGTTCAATGTTTGTATTATATCTTGTCTTATCGACCCTAATCCAATAAACTAAACATCCAAGGCTAATAGAATGAGGTTTGAACTAGTATGTAGGGACATACGGGGATCAATGTTCAAACTTTAGCCTAAAGGGTCTGTAGTATAGGGATAAGGCTTGGTACCTTATCCTGGTGACACTATGGATACGACCCGCTTTGTATATTGATACAAACGTAATGATCCAACGCGTTCATGTAGTTGACATACAAGTGGGGGTATCCTGTGCAATGAGCTTGCACAAAGACCAGACCGCGAAATAGTTTACCACTAACTGTAACACCGTTAGTTAGCTCGGCTTCAATTTCACTAGGATGACCTAGGCAACTTGGCCTTAATCCTGAGTGGATTATGGACTCCTATCCATGAGGGATTGTCCTTTGATTTGTACGGGTGAGAGTGGCCTGTTCGCCGACTCAATAAGCCTACCATTTTGGGGACAAGACCGAGTGGGGAGCTGGGAACGTAGTCTTACAAGATGGAATTCACTCCTTCCCGATATTAGGGTAAGTAGAGGTGTGTTCCCTTAAGTGGTGTCTCCGGGTCTTGAACAATGGGCCCTACCCTCTTTATGGCACGAGAGGGACTTCTGTTTGTTGGTTGGCCCACAAACAGGTTGTTCATTAGAGGAGCACCGGTACTTAAGGATCAAGAGGTAACCCAGGGGTAAAACGGTAATTTGACCTAGCTGGGGTACGAACACACGTGAAGGGCTAACTTGCTGTTGATGGTTGATATCCGTGGACATAGAAATATGTCTACAGTGAGAACAATGCAGCTGTGATTTTATAGTGGAGTGAACCACAGTTAACGAATATTGATTAACTTGGTTAATGAGTTTAGCCAATTAATCTCATATCGTTGGAGCTTCTGATCTGTAGGTCCATTAGGTCCCACCAGTAGCTCTATAAGGGCGTTGAGGTAAAATTCTAAGGGAGAATTTAATATTCGAAGGGGTTCGAATATTAAGTTATAATATGAATTTGATTTATATTAAAACTATAGGTTATAATTAATGTGCATTAGTTGTACATTAATTTGAGAGAAATATAATTAAATATGTGATATTTAATTATGATATTAATTAATTGGAGAATTAATTAATTATTGTTTTAATTCAGTTTAATTAAATTTGATTTAATTGAATTAGATTAAAACTTTAGGTTATGTGGTATAATTTGTATAAAATTGTTTTTATATGAATTAAATGTTAATTTAATCAAATTAAGTTAATTTATAATTTGATTATTAATTAAATTTGATTTATTATCAGTTAACGTAACTGATATGGTCTTCCACTAACCCAGTAAAACGCATGGTGGAGAGGTTTTTTAGGGAGGAAGTTTCTTCATCCGTTACTTAACTCCCTCACTGAATGTGCAGAAGTGGTTACCCTCTCGTTTTCATGCAAATAGGCTCTCTCTCTAACCTGTGATCTCTGGTTTTCTCTCTAGCATGAAAAAAGAAAAAAATATTCTCTCCAAAAACCTTAGAATTTCATTGGTTCCCACAAGCCACTCAATTCCATACCTTAGGAGAATACCGGTGTGATTTTTTTGGTGGTGTCTCTCATCAAATCACAGCAAAAAGGATCTTGAAGGTTGCTGGAATTTTAATTCAAAGGGTAGAATTTGGCGAGGTGATCAAGAATTTCCATAACGGTAAGGTATTCTTGATCTAGGATCATTAGGATCCAATTTAGATTAGATTTACTTTTAAAATTAGCATGTTTTATAATAAATTTACAGCAAGATTTATAGTATTTTACTGTTGTGATTTAATTTGCTAACGTACGGTATTTTAATTCAAATTAAATAAGAGTTAAGGTTCTATAAGTTTCCGCTGCGCTAGGGCTTTAATTGTTGCAATTGGTATCAGAGCCTTCTCTGTAATTTAATTTGTGAATTAAAATTTGCGTTGGTATTAGGTGGGATTTAATTGCATAATGTATGTTAATTTGCTATGAACTGGAGGTTAATTGGCCTTAGATTTACAATTTTTGATGTGATCATATGTAAAGGCCCTTGCGTTTTTTGGGCAATTAAATTGTAAATCGAGTCTCTGTAAGTCCAGGTCTAGTTTAGGCTGAAGAACGATGAAGATCGGGACCAAATTTGGCCAAAAACGGCAGAAAACGGTGAACAATTGCGGCTGGAACAGTGCTAGAATTCCAGCAAATCGAAAAAAAAAACAGACGGAACGCGCGTAGAGAGGGTAGGGCTGACGTCAGCATGTGTTACGCTGACGTCAACAAGGTGCGGTTCGTCGTTTGGTTCGCCGGTTTGTTGACTTTTCTGTTCAGTTCGTTGACTAGTTCGCCGGTTCGTTGACGTTCCTGCTTGATTCGTTGACTGAGGCGGTTTTTGACGCTGGTTCAATGGTTTTCCGGTCCGGTTCGAGCGGTTTTAAGCTGGTTCGAGCAGTTTTGGCATTTTTTCAGCAATTTTGGTCCGGTTCGGGGCTGCATAAGGCTGAAATAGGATAGAATTTTGCTTTATTATTGTAATTTAAGCTTTAATTTTATCCTAGAGGCCAATTAATCGGTTCATATGTTATTTTATATGTTTTATGGATGTCATATAAAATTAGAAATCCCACCTTAGGTTATAAAGCATGCTCATGCATTTATGTATGTTATAATTAGATTATAATATATGATTGAAATGCATGGTTTGATTTTCATGAGTTTTTTAATATATAGTTGAGTTATATTAAAATCATGAAAATGGAATAGTATGATGCATGCAATTACATAGTTTTAATATAAGAGTTATATTTAAAATGAATTGCTTGCAACATGCTACTATGATTTACCATTTTATGGCTATAATTAATTGTTAATTTATTAAAAATGGAAATCAAGTTGCATTGAGCATGATACATCCATAGGTTAATATAAAAGTTATATTAATTATCATGTAATGCAAAGTTCTATAGTTTTAATTTCATTAATTTGAATATGATTGTTAATTGGTTTTAAAACTATAGTATGCATGATTATAGGGCTAATCATTAAAATTTTGAAATATTTTAAAATTTGTGATTAGAAACCGTCAATCTATAATCAAGATATGCATGCTCACATAGGATCTTAGGTTAAAATGAATTAATTTTAATGAGTTAAAATTAATTAGACCTAAGATCATTTTCTAATAGGATTAGAAATTCTTACTTAGTTTTAAAATAGTTTTAATGAACTAAGTAGGACAAACATTACTGAGATTATAAGGGAACTCTACCAGTGAAGTTCTGTCTAAGGACTGGGGGTATTTAAGTTGACGGTATACGGAACACCTCCTACCTGGGAACTGATCTGGATCACCGGAGTTGAATTAATCTCAGGTTAATGTTTAATAAACCTAGACATTAGGTCTTATTATAATAGTTATAATAGGACTAGACTTAGATAAATGACTTAGCCGGATTTATCTTGGCCTAATCAAACCCTAAAATACCCGATAGGTTACTTTAGTGGGAGGAAAATTACAAAACTTGATTTAAATCGAGTTTTGCTCCTGCGTCCCTGTATAGTTCACACCGTGAGATCCATGCTCAGCTTCGTGTCGTCGTAGAGCGACCTCCCTTCGGAGAGTGTTTGCATGGGTCAATACCAAGGTGAATGGGGAAAGTAACTATAGTAAGTGGGAGCGGGACGCGTGTCAACGTATCCTTCGGTCTCCACCCCTAGGTCACAAAGTGAGATTCCTATGATCCGCCTGCATGTTGCACTGGAGCAACCACCCCTTCGGAGGGCCTGATCATAGGATTCAGAACACCGTGAACTCCTGAATAGGGTTCTTTGATTGTTTGTTTGCAAAATTGATTGGATGTATGCAATTGTTTGTATTGTTTGTGTGATGGGTTAAGACAAAGATAACTAATACGGTCAATTGTTTGTTTTTTCAGCAATGTCTTTCTCCATAATTTCCTTTCTTAAAAATGAACAACTTACTGGAAAAAACTTTCTACAATGGAAATCGAACTTAAATACCATACTCGTGGTTGAGGATTTAAGGTTTGTCTTAATGGAGGAATGTCCTCCCGTTCCCCCTCGCACTGCCGCTCAGGCAGTAAAAGACGCCTACGAACGCTGGACTAAGGCCAATGAAAAGGTCAAAGTCTATATACTGGTCAGCTTGTCTGAAGTATTGGCCAAGCGTTACGAAAACGTGGAAATTGCCAGGGAGATTATGAATTCCCTGCAGGAGATGTTTGGACTTCCGTCCTACCAGCTCCACCACAACGCCTTGAAGAACGTCTTCAATACGAAGATGCTGGAAGGTCAATCTGTTCGGGAACACGTCCTGGACATGATTAACCAATTCAATATAGTTGAGGCAAATGGCGGGGTTGTCTGCGAGCGCAGTCAGGTTGCGTTCATCCTTCACTCGCTTCCAGCGAGCTATCTGTCTTTCAGGACAAACGCGAGCATGAATAAGATTCAATTCAACCTGACTACCATCCTCTCGGAGTTACAGATTTATGAGTCCTTGCAGTAAAGCAAGGGAAAAAATGTGGTTAAAGGAGAGGCCAACGTGGCCCATTCCAAAAAGAAGTTCCTGAAGGGTTCATCCTCAGGGACTAAATCTGTGCCCCAGGCTTCTTCATCGAAGCAAATACATAAGAGGATGGGAGACAAGGGGAAGGATCCTGCACAGGCTGTGCAAGGGAAGGGAAAGGCCAAGGTCGTGGCCGATAAAGGCAGGTGCTTCCACTGCAACGCAGATGGTCATTGGAAGCGGAACTGTCCTCGTTACCTTGCTGAGAAGAGAAGAGAAAAAGAAGGTAAATTCGATTTACTTGTATTAGAGACTTGTCTCATAGAACATGATGAGTTTGCCTGGATACTGGATTCGGGAGCCACTAATCATGTTTGTTCTTCTTTTCAGGGAAATGATTTCCAGCAGCTGGCAGACGGTGAAATGACGCTCAAGGTTGGAACAGGAGACGTCGTTTCAGCTCGTGTAGTGGGAGCTGCAAAATTATTTTTTAGAAATAAGTATTTAATTTTGGAGAACTTGTATTTGGTTCCTAGAATTAAAAGAAATCTTATTTCTGTATCTGCTTTACTTGAACAAGGATACAATATTTCATTCTTGCTTAATGAAGCTTTGATTTCTCGGAATGGAATTTATGTTTGTTTAGCTAAGCGTGAAAATAATTTTTTTGTGTTAAGACCAACTGATGCTAAGGCTATTTTAAGTCATGAAATGTTTAAAACGGCCGAAACGCAAAACAAAAGGCAAAAGGTTTCTCCTTTGAATAACAACACGTATCTTTGGCACCTTCGTCTCGGTCATATTAACATCGATCGGATCGATCGTTTGGTTAAAAATGGGCTTCTAACTGATATAGAAGATACATCTTTACCACCCTGTGAATCGTGTCTTGATGCGCAATTTGCTTACCCCAAGTGTACGGGTCAAGTAATAATATAGTGTCTTCGTGTAAAACGAGTGTCGTCCTCTAGATTGGTTTTCTAGCAAATTAAGTATCGCGTATACTTTTGTCCAATTTTATTTAGGGAGCAAAACTCAATGATAAAGATAAAAGTAAAAACTAAAAGCATAAAAATAAAAGTGGAGACTCAAATGGAAAGACTCTTAGAGAATTGATTTCATTGATTAAGTTTGAGGATTGATTAATAGGAATGAATTGACCGTGCAATTATTCTACAAGCCAAGGGAACTTTTATCATGATTACCTCTCCCGAGTATAATTGATTCTCATGCATATAAACTAACTTGATATCTCTATCTAAGTTCTTTAACATGCAAGGCATTATTCGGTTCGGTCCTTGTTATGCTTCTAAAGTGATTCCAAATCCCGTCACAAACTTAGAATTTCTACTCTAGTCATGCAATTAAACAAGGTAAGTCTTAGGCCAAATCCTCTCTCCCGAGTAAGATTCAACACTCAAATCATTCAATTAGTGATCAAGTAATTGAAAGCATTAAACAAAATTGCATGCATATAATAAAAACACATTCATACCACAAATCAATCCAACAAACTAAAACAACTACATCAATCCCTAAGACAAACAACTAGCAATTCATAGTCTTTAAACCATAAACACTAATTGAAAGAAAATCCATAAAAACTACAAGAGGTAAGGGAAAGAGAAAGGAAAACTCGAATCCGTCGAAACCGACACGTCCCCGTCCCGATCTCCACGTCTTCTCGCTTGATTCCCGCTCCTTGGCCTTGCTTTAGCTCCCACCAAAGATCTCTAGTCGAAATTAGGGCTAAAATCTAACCAATTGGGCTCCCCAAATCCGTAGCTGAAAAGAGGAATTTATAGAAAATCTGGCGACAGCGTCGAGACGCTATGGACAGCGTCGCGACGCTGTCGCGATACCGCATTTTTGGGAAATTTTTCGATAGCGTCGCGACGCTATGATATTTTTTTATTTTTTATTTTTTTTTAAGATTGGAAGCTCCATTTGACTCCAATTGATGAATTAAGCTTCAAGCACATACTTCCTACAAATAAAACATAAAAATGCATAAATTTGGGCAAATAATTGTAAAAAACTAGCTTAATTAATCAGAGAAAAATAGCTAGCTATGATCGTTATCATGTCTCGAGGGTAAAATGACCAAGAGGCCTTTTACTGGAAAAGGTTATAGGGCCAAAGAACCACTTGAACTGATACATTCGGATCTTTGTGGTCCAATGAATGTAAAGGCTCGAGGTGGTTATGAATATTTCATCTCTTTCATAGATGATTATTCTCGATACGGTTACTTGTACCTGATGGGCTGTAAGTCTGAGGCTTTTGAAAAGTTCAAAGAGTTTAAGGCTGAAGTAGAAAACCTGTTAGGTAAAACGATTAAAACGCTTAGATCAGATCGAGGTGGAGAGTATCTAGATCAGCGATTTCAGGACTATATGATAGAACATGGAATCCAATCCCAACTCTCAGCACCTGGTACACCTCGGCAGAATGGTGTATCAGAAAGGAGAAATAGAACCTTGTTGGACATGGTTCGATCTATGATGAGCTATGCTCAATTGCCTAGCGCGTTTTGGGGGTGTGCAGTAGTGACTGCAGTACATATTCTAAACAACGTTCCCTCAAAGAGTGTTTCTGAAACTCCTTTTGAGCTATGGAAGGGGCGTAAACCTAGTTTGCGTTACTTTCGTATCTGGGGTTGTCCTGCACATGTGTTAGTGACAAATCCTAAGAAATTGGAACCTCGTACGAGAATATGCCAATTTGTTGGATACCCGAAAGAAACGAGAGGTGGTCTTTTCTACGACCCTCAAGATAATATAGTATTTGTATCGACAAATGCAACTTTCTTGGAGGAAGACCACATTCAAGATCATAAACCACGTAGTAAGTTAGTATTAGGAGAAGCTACAGAAGGATCAACAAGGGTTGTTGATGAACCTAGTCCTTAAACAAGAGTTGCTGGAGAATCGAGTTCTTCTCGTCAATCTAGTCCTCCTCACGTAGTGGGAGAGCTTCGACGCAGTGAGAGGGTTGTGATACAACCTAACCGCTACTTGGGTTTAACGGAAACACAAGTAGTCATACCTGATGACGGCGTAGAAGATCCATTGTCTTATCGTCAGGCAATGAATGGCATAGATAAAGACGAGTGGGCCAAAGCCATGGACCTTGAGATGGAGTCGATGTACTTCAATCAAGTTTGGGAACTTGTAGATCCATGTTGGGTTCCTAAAGTGAGTAAAAATATGATATAAAATACTCTAGAATTCTTGTGTAAGTATACACAGTCTGCAACAAGTAATATTATCAATCCGAGCCCTAAATTAGTTTCCACTCTACCTATTTTTGTGTAACTTTCCAATGGTTTCAAGAATAGTAAAATGATTTGGTTTTATCGGAATTATGCTGAAGCAAAATAAATGACAGAACAACAAGTAAACAAATAGATAGACAGATTAAAGACAGGCGCTGGTTAGGATTTAGTGATTGTTCTAAGATATGCTCTAGCAATATTATTGATCATGCATTTCTCGCAGTATTATTAGCGGATTCCTCCCGGAACTCTGGATCTTTTGGGATATGTTTCAAACCCAATGAAGAGCGACCAATCAAGCACTAGGCAACTGGCTATCCCTAGCTCAGTCACTGTCGTTCACCAATACACAATGATCGTAGTGTGGATAATTGCCACACACTCTCTAAATCATCCTTGAAACTAGAGAGAGCTATTAACACCGGCTGGCAAGGCGAGCAAAAAAATGGAAATAAGCACAACAACTAACCAAAATGCAATAGTCAATTTATTACTAGAGATGAAGCACAGTAATCACATTATTCCTAACCAACACCTTAAGCTACTTAGTTCATAATAGGCATAGGTATACGAATTACAATCTGAGTATGCATGTCCATAACCACAAGTTAATAAAGAAAATAAACTCCCTAATCAGCTTGCGGAAGATGGTGTTCTTGATGATCTTCAATCTCTCTAAAATATTCGGCTTCCAAGGGAAAACATGGAATGAATTTGACTTGGACGGCTACTTCCTTTTATAGAAGGAGAGGAGACTTGATTTAGGTCAACTTGGACACGTGTAGGGCTCTCCTTGCTCCTTTATCACGAAAATTACTCAACAGAAGTCGGTTCATGAAGTTGGCTAACGAGCTGTGATGTGGCAGTTCTGTTCCCAGTTTTGCTGCAGCACAGAATTTGCTCCCTCCAGTCGCTCAGCAGCATAATCTGCACAAAATAATTTCCAATGCTTCCATTCTTCCAAATGGGTTAAAACATATAATATCTATCCAAAACCAACCCTAATAAGCATAGAGGACACACAATCTCTATATAATTGAGACCTAAATAACTACCTTTTGGGCAGTTATCATACCCCCAAACTTGAACTATTGTGCATCCCGAGCAATACTAACTCACCTTCCTTCAAGAATTCAGAACATTAGACAAAGAATAGCTTAATCAAACCAGACAGAACAACACTACCTTTAACCTTTACCTGAGCACTCTGCAAAACCAAGCTCTGCTGCAGCAAAATGATTCCTCCGACACAGACAAATAATCACTACATTTCAACTTAATTCTAAGAACTCACCACAGCCTAGCTCTATTATCAGACATTTCAAAACATATTTTTAAAGGGGTTCATATCATTGTTTATCAGACTTAACAACACTACCTTACAGTCATAAACTCTTAAGCATGGGATGACTCACTTTATGGTGCAGTATACCCTTGCCTCAAGCTTATCACCAACTAGGCTCAATACTCATTATAAAGCTAAAAAATCCTTAGTTGTTCCATCTCTTGCCCCTCAGAATGGCGACATTTTATGATGAAGCTCACCTAAGTTCTAGGAGACAGAAAAACTGCTGGATCATCATTCATCCCTCAAAACTTTTGCTCCATCAATATTTCAGCAAAATCTTCAACAAATAATAAATTCTTTCCGCAAATAATAATTTTTTTTCTCATATTTCTCATTTTTTTCACATTTCCTAGGTCATCTTTTGATGCGAAGACAAACTGTGGGTATCACAAATGTCCCCGGTTACTCAATAACCTAACAAATTTTAATTTTGAAGGAGAGGAATTCTGGAGCAAAACAATTGGAGTAGCAAAAAGTCCCCCAAACATGAATTATTCATTGTCCCCAATGAATCATTAATAAAGCAACTATACTCCCAAACTTAAATTTTTCTTTCAGAATTTTAAACTAAGTGTGGGACTAGAACTAAGCTTAAAGTGGATCATATAAGTCAATACTGCCTCAAAAATCTTCTTTGCCGCAGCAACAGTCCAGGCTAGAAGAAATGCTCAAGCAAAAGGTTTATGGAGATCAGAATACCTTGATCTAATTAAGCGTAATAAGTCCAAGCTTCAAAAATTCAGAAGAAAATTAGTTAAATTAGAGTTACCCAGTGCTCATGGAACAAAAAACAACCGGAAATTTCATTAAGAATAGAGAAAAATATACATCAGCAGATATTTTTGTCGCCTAGAAACAGAAAATAAAAACTGGGGTTCTCTTCTTTTTAGCTTTCTTTTTCGGAGCATCAGGTGTATTAGGTTCAACTTCCTCTACATCCCTTTCCTTGCCGCTTCTCGTTTTCTCTATTATAGACTTGAAGAAATTTTTTCACTCGAAGAATGGAAAGAAACATAAGGAAAAACGAATGAAAGAAGAAACAAACCTGAGTGGTGTTTAAATGGGGCTTCAGAAAATAAAATAATCAGTGACAAATCTTCCCCCATTAATATCTTTTACCGTTTAAACCAGCAAGTAATTAATCAAATTAAAATTTCAAAACGGTAAGATTTTAACATAATGATGCGCTGTCCAACGGCTCTACCGTTCGATTTCCCTATGCAACACATGGAAGCACCTGATCTTCATGCAATATTACCTGTTCACCGAAAATCCCAACGGTAAAAATATTCTTAACCACATCCGTAATATTCTGATGCTATATTCACTCTAACCAGAAGATTGCAAAAACAAACTGGGTAACAAGATTTTCTTCTAGAAGAATCTTTTCACACGGAAAATTCAAATTCAAACCGCCAAAATCAAATCTTATCTTATTATTAACTTCAGCCGAATATGTAATTCTTATCTTATCTTATCTTTTCACACGGAAATATTATTAAATCTAAACCTAAACAGAAATTCAAATAACCGAAAATAAAAACTAAATAAAATCTAACTAAATCTAATTAATGAAAAGATAACTCAAAGATAATCCAAATAAATGACCCGAAAATCAAATCAAATCAAATAAAAAATAGATAAAATTTAACCTACCAAAAATAATAAAAATACTTAAAAGATAAATCTAACCTAACCAAAATTAAAATCAAATCAGCGAAAAAAATAAAATTAATACAAACTTCTGGGAGCTCAAAATTTTGCTCTGTGAAATGCTCCCGCAAAAGTCCTGCTCTCTCAATCATCAACCAACCTTAGGGAAGGATATTTCAACCGAAACTTCTCACCCCAATAATGCTTCACACGCTGTCCATTTACCTTGAACACTCTCCCATCTTTTTCATCCTGCAAAGTAATTGCTCCATTGGGAAAAACCTCAATCACAATAAATGGCCCTGACCATGTAGATTTTAATTTTCCAGGAAATAGTTTTAATCTAGAATTATAAAGCAAAACTTTCTGACCCTTGACAAATTCTTTAGATTTTATTTTCTTGTCATGCCACAGCTTAGTCTTTTCCTTATACATTTTCGCATTCTCATAAGAAAATTGGTGAAATTCCTCTAATTCATTAAGCTGCAGCATTCTTATTGCTCCTGCACGACTCATATCAAAATTTAACTTTTTCAAAGCCCAAAACGTCTTATGCTCTAGCTCCAATGGTAAATGGAAGGCTTTCCCATATACTAACCTATAGGGAGACATACCTAGAGGAGTCTTATAGGTTGTCCTATAAGCCCAAAGAGCCTCATTCAACCTAAAGGACCAATCCTTTCGAGATGGATGGACTACTTTCTCTAAAATAACTTTAATTTCCCTATTACTAATTTCAGCTTGACCATTTGCTTGTCGGTGATAAGGGGTAGCTATCATATGCTTAATCTCATACTTAGCTAAAAGCTTAGTTAAGATATTATTAATAAAATGTGTACCCTCATCACTCACTAGAGCCCTAGGTGTCCCAAACCGCGCAAAAATGTGCGATTGAAGAAACCTTGCTACAGTCTTAGCATAACTCTGATGGCATGCAATGGCCTCCACCCACTTTGACACATAATCAACTGCCAATAAGATAAAAACATTGCCATTAGAAGGGGGAAATGGCCCCATAAAGTCAATACCCCATACATCAAATAATTCAACTTCTAAAATATAAGTAAGAGGCATTTCATCTCTAGGCCCCAAATTTCCTCTCCTTTGGCAAGCATCACATTGCTTGTAGAACCAATGGGCATCCTTCAATAATGTAGGCCAGAAAAATCCGCAATGCAAAATCCTCATAGTTGTCCTCTGACCGCTGAAATGATCTCCATACGGCGAAGAGTGACATTGCTCCAAGATTTCCTTTGCTTCACCACGTGAAACACACCTACGAATAATACTGTCAGAGCATTGCTTATACATTAATGGCTCATCCCAATAGAAAAAATTCGAGTCCTGCTTAAACTTTTTCTTCTGCCTCCAATCCATGTAAATAGGAGTGACTCCCTTTACCAAAACGTTGGCAATATCAGCATACCAAGAGACATCCCTAACAACCTTTACTTCAACAGCAAAGAGTTGTTCATCTGGAAAAGAATCGGAAATGGCAGATTGCTCCAGCAAAGATGATGACGAATCAAGACGAGATAAATGATCTGCAATGACATTTTATGATCCCTTCTTGTCCTTTATTTCCAAGTCGAACTCCTGCAATAGTAAAATCCAACGAATTAGTCTAGGCTTTGCATCCCTTTTAGACATTAGGTACCTTATTGCTGCAAGATCCGTGAAAACCGTGACTTTGGATCCAACCAAATATGGCCGGAACTTCTCAAAAGCGAACACCACAGCTAACAACTCCTTTTCAGTAATTGTATAGTTGACTTGTGCTTCATTTAAAACCTTGCTTGCATAGTATATAGGATGGATAAATTTGCCCTGCTTTTGCCCCAGCATAGCACCTACTGCAGCATCACTCGCATCACACATTACCTCGAATGGCAAATTCAAATTAGGTGCGCAAAGAATGGGTGTTGAGATTAAAACAACCTTTAAAGTCTCAAAAGCTTTCCTACAATCTGCATTAAAGTAAAAAACATGATCAGTGCACAATAAGTTATAAAGAGGTTTACTGATTTTGGAGAAATCATTTATGAACCTCCTATAAAAACCAGCATGTCCTAAAAAGCTCCGAATTCCCTTCACTGAATTTGGTGGCTCTAGTCTTTCAATCACCTCTATTTTTGCTCTATCAACTTATAGACCATTTTTAGAAAATTTATGACCTAACACTATGCCCTCCTTCACCATGAAGTGGCATTTCTCCCAATTAAGAACTAGATGGGTATCCTCACATCTTTTTAACAGCCTTCCTAAATTATCTAAAAAATTCTGAAAAGACCCTCCAAACACTGAATAATCGTCCATAAACACCTCAATAGTGGACTCAATCATATCAGAAAAAATTGCTAACATACACCGCTGAAATGTTGCTGGAGCATTGCAGAGGCCGAAAGGCATTCTCCTAAAAGCGAATGTCCCATAAGGACAGGTGAAAGTGGTTTTCTCCTGATCCTCAGGAGCAATAGGAATCTGGTTATACCCAGAATAACCAACCAAGAAACAGTAGTAGACCTGACCAGCCAATCGATCCAACATCTGGTCGATAAATGGTAGAGGGAAATGATCCTTTCGGGTAGCTTTATTAAGCCTTCTGTAATCCATGCAAACCCTCCAGCCAGTTACTGTCCTTGTTGGAATCAACTCATTATCTTTATTTCTCACCACAGTAACACCTCCTTTCTTAGGAACACATTGGACAAGGCTTACCCAATTGCTATCGGCAATTGGATAGATGATCCCAGCATCCAACCATTTAATTACCTCCTTCTTAACAACCTCTTTCATTGCAGGGTTAAGCCTTCTTTGTTGCTCAATACTCCTAAAGGATCCCTCATCTAGAGTGATTTTGTGCATACAAAAAGATGGGCTTATTCCCTGAATATCAGCCAATGTCCAACCTATAGCTTTGCGATATTGCTGCAGCAATTTTATTAAGGCCTCTTCATGCTCCAGAATTAAATCTGATGCAACAATAATGGGCAACGTCTCACTTTCCCTAAGATACACGTACTTTAGATGATCCGGTAAGGGCTTCAAATTTAAAGTAGGTGCCTCAATCAGGGATGGTTTAATGGGAGGAGCTTTCCTTTGATCTAAATCTAAAGACTCAAAAACATCCTAACACCTAAACAATTCTTTTTCATTTTTCCTATCTAAAGAACAAAATTCAAAATCTTCTACACTAACCTTTCCATGCTTTTCTAAATGCTTATCAGCCGAATCCTGTATTGTTGTCTCAATAACTGTGCTCTCCAGAATCCTGATGAACGAGCAATCCTCCATTTCGTCTGGATATTTCATGGCTTTAAACACATTAAATTTCGCTTCCTCATTACATACTCTCATTGTTAATTCCCCTTTTTGAACATCTATTAACATCCTACCAGTAGCAAAAAATGGACGACCTAGAATAATTGGGACATCTTTATCAGCCTCATAGTCTAAAATAATAAAATCAATAGGAAATATGAATTTATCAACTTTTACTAAGACATCCTCAATTTTACCCTCCCGATATGTGATAGACCTATCAGCTAATTGGAGTGTTACTGTGGTAGGCCTAGCTTCACCAATACCTAACATCCGATAGACCGAAAGAGGCATAAAGTTAATGCTTGCACCTAAATCACAGAGTGCTCTACCTAATTCTTTTCCACCTATAGACACGGGTATGGTAAATGACCCTGGATCCTTAGCCTTGGGGGGTAGCCCATTCTTAAGAATAGCACTACACTCCTCAGTAAGAGATACAGTTTCAAATTCACCTAACCTCTTCTTTTTAGTCAAAATATCCTTAAGAAATTTAGCATAATTAGGCATTTTCTCAATAGCTACTACTAAAGGGATATTTATGTGCAATTGCTTAAGAATCTCTAAAACTTTCTAAATTGACCATCCTGATTCTTAGGCTTTTGCCTTTGTGGAAAAGGTAGAGGTGGTACATAAGGTGGGGGCGGTACATATGGTGGTTCTACATCTGGCACAGAACCAGATGCTCCAGCATTTTTATTGCTGCCTCCAACACCCTAACCAGACTCCAACTCTTTCTCAACAACAATATTTTTATCACTATCATCATTTTATCTTTAACCTGGGTTTTACTAGGCTCAATTCTTTCTTCTAATGGCTTACCACTCCTAAGAGTAACTGCCTTTACCTGCTCCTTACCTTCCCTTCTAGGGTGTTCAGTATCTGATGGAAGTTTCCCTTGAGGTCTTGCCTTTAGCTCATTAGCCAGCTGACCCACTTGCAATTCCAGAGCCCTCATCGAAGCTTGATTACTTTGAATTGCGGCATTTGTACGAGCCATAAATTCTTTCATCATCGCTTCGAGAGAATTTCCCGAATTTTGCTGGGGCAAAGCCTGCTTATTTTGCTGGGGGATTACCTGCGCTTTAGCAAATCCTGGCTGGTTCATCTTCTGTTGCACTTGTACGTTATTTCCCTGACCTCCCCATGAGAAGTTGGGATGGTTGCGCCAACCTGGATTATAGAAGTTAGAATAAGGGTTGTTCCTCTGATTACCTACAAAAAACACAGAAGCTGGATTGCTGGGGCAAAACTCGTAGTTGTGGTCTTCACCACAATAGACACATGCTTCGTCCCTGAGTTGGTTCACCACTTCCGTAGGCTCCATAGCTGGTGGCTATTGATGACTAATCATTGTCACATTCTTAAGAGCGTTAGCAATCATAGCAAGATCAGCCCTAATGGTGGACACACCATCAACCTCTAACACACTCTTAACCTTTTTATTAGTGCCTCTAACATCCGACCACTGACAACTATTAATAGATATTCTCTCTAAAATTTCATAAGCCTCATCAAACGTTTTTGCCAAAAGGGCCCCTCCAGCCGATGCATCGACAATACCTTGGGTTACTCCATTTAAACCATTGTAGAATGTTTCCATTTGAATACAATGAGGTAAACCATGGTGGGGACACTTTCGCAAAAGCTCCTTAAACCTTTCCCAAGCCTCACTAAAAGTCTCATCCTCAAGTTGCCTAAACCCTACTATTTCACTCCTTAATTTAGCATTTCTATTAGGTGGGAAATATTTACTCAAAAATTTTTCAGCTAACTCGTCCCACGTCCTAATTGATCCTGGAGCAAAAGAGTTTAACCATGACTTTGCTCCATCTCTAAGAGAATACGGGAACAAAGTTAATCTAAGAGCATCTCTAGGCACTCCTTGAATTACAAAAGAATCACTAACTCCTAGAAAAGACTTAAGATGTAAATGAGGGTCTTCAAATATCAAACCATGGAATTGTCCAACGGTTTGCAACATCTGAAACATTACCAGTTTCATTTCAAAATTTGCCGCTTGGATTTGGGGACGTGCAATCACTGGATTCAACTCATTAAACATCGGGACAACATATGCTCGAATGGCTCTGGTCCTATCGTTCACTATCAAGATAGGATTCTCAGCCTGATTAGTTTGCTGCTCATTTTGCTCAAACAGTGGGTTTTGCTGCGGCAACGGGTTCTGTTGGGGATTTGTTGCTGCTGGACCTTCAGGACCCTCCAGAAGATGCGACACGTTCTCCATCTGGTTTCTGCGCTGCTCTCTCCTTCTGTTCCTAAATGTCCTTTCAATTTCTGGATCAAGCTCAAACCGTACCCTAGACGGACCGCTCATGCACCAAAATCACACCTACAAAAACAAAAGAAACAATCAAAAAGTTCTAGCACCAAACCACTAAAACACATACACAAAAATAAATCAGATAAAAACTTATTCAGTTCCCCGGCAACGGCGCCAAAAACTTGTTGGGTTCCTAGAGTGAGTAAAAATATGATATAAAATACTCTAGAATTCTTGTGCAAGTATACACAGTCTGCAGCAAGTAATATTATCAATCCGAGCTTTGAATTAGTTTCCACTCTACCTATTTTTGTGTAACTTTCCAATGGTTTCAAGAATAGTATAATGATTTGGTTTTATCGGAATTATGCTGAAGCAAAATAAATGACAGAACAACAAGTAAACAAATAGATAGACAGATTAAAGACAGGCACTGGTTAGGATTCAGTGATTGTTCTAAGATATGCTCTAACAATATTATTTATCATGCATTTCTCGCAGAATTATCCCTAGCTCAGTCACTGGCGCTCACCAATACAGAATGATCGTGGTGTGGATAATTGCCACACACTCTCTTAATCATCCCTGAAACTAGAGAGAGCTATTCACATCGGCTGGCCAGGCGGGCATAAAATGGAAATAAGCACAACAATTAACCAAAATGCAATAGTCAATTTATTACTAGAGATGAAGCACAGTAATCACATTATTCCTAACCAACACCTTAAGCTACTTTGTTCATAATAGGCATAGGAATACGAATTACAATCTGAGTATGCATGTCCATAACCACAAGTTAATAAAGAAAATAAACTCCCTAATCAACTTTCGAAAGATGGTGTTCTTGATGATCTTCAATCTCTCTAAAATATTCGGCTTCCCAGGGAAAACATGGAATGAATTTGACTTGGACGGCTACTTCCTTTTATAGAAGGAGAGGAGACTTGAATTAGGTCAACTTGGACAAGTGTAGGGCTCTCCTTGCTCCATTATCACGAAAATTACTCAACAGAAGTCGGTTCATGAAGTTGGCTAACGAGCTGTGATGTGGCAATTTTGTTCCCAGTTTTGCTGCAGCACAGAATTTGCTCCCTCCAGTCGCTCAGCAGCATAATATGCACAAAATAATTTCCAATGCTTCCATTCTTCCAAATGGGTTAAAACATGTAATATCTATCCAAAACCAACCCTAATAAGCATAGAGGACACACAAATCTCTATATAATTGAGGCTTAAATAACTACCTTTTGGGCAGTTATCAATCCACCTGAAGGGGTTAAACCCATTGGGTGTAAATGGATCTATAAGAGGAAAAGAGATGCTGCTGGGAAAGTACAGACTTTCAAAGCCAGACTTGTAGCAAAGGGTTATACCCCACGAGAAGGGGTGGACTATGAAGAAACCTTTTCTCTAGTTGCTATGCTAAAGTCCATAAGAATTCTCTTATCCATTACCACATTTTATGATTATGAAATATGGCAAATGGATGTCAAGACAGCTTTTTTGAATGACAACCTTGACGAGAGTATTTTTATGTCTCAACCCAAAGGGTTCATAACCCACGGTCAGGAGCAAAAGGTTTGCAAACTGAATCGATCCATTTATGGGTTGAAACAGACCTCTTGATCTTGGAATATTAGATTTGATACTGCGATCAAATCTTTTGGTTTTGACCAGAATGTTAATGAGCCTTGTGTATACAAGAAGATCAACAAGAATAAATTTGCTTTCCTCGTACTTTATGTTGACGAAATCCTACTCATGGGGAATGATGTAGGATATCTGTCTGACGTAAAAGAATGACTAGCAACTCAATTCCAAATGAAAGATTTGGGTGAGGCTCAGTATGTTCTTGGCATCCAGATTATTCGGGATAGAAAGAATAAAACACTAGCTCTGTCTCAAGCGACGTATATCGACAAGATGGTTGCCAGATATTCGATGCAGAACTCCAAGAAGGGCTTGATGCCTTTCAGACATGGGGTTCACCTGTCTAAGGAACAGTCTCCTAAGACACCTCAAGAGGTTGAGGATATGAGACAGATTCCCTACGCCTCTACAGTAGGTAGCTTAATGTATGCCATGCTATGCACGAGGCCTGACATTTGTTATGCTGTAGGGATTGTCAGCAGATATCAGTCAAATCCAGGGTTAAACCACTGGACCGTCGTTAAAGGAATCCTCAAGTATCTTAGGAGAACGAGGGACTACATGTTGTTGTTTGGGGCTAAAGAGTTAGTTCTCACTGGATACACCGACTCTGACTTCCAAACTGACAAGGATTCTAGGAAATCCACGTCAGGATCAGTTTTCACCCTTAACGGGGGAGCTGTAGTTTGGAGAAGTATAAAACAAGGATGCATAGCAGACTCCACGATGGAGGCTGAGTATGTAGCTGCTTGTGAAGCGACTAAGGAAGTTGTTTGGCTAAGGAAGTTCTTGACAGATTTGGAAGTATTTCCAAATATGACCTTGCCCATTACGTTATACTGTGACAACAGTGGGGCTATAGCCAATTCAAAGGAACCTCGCAGCCACAAAAGAGGTAAACACATAGAGAGGAAGTATCATCTGATTCGTGAGATTGTGCAAAGAGGAGATGTGGTCGTTACCAAGATCGCTTCCGAGCACAACATTGCTGATCCGTTTACGAAGGCCCTCTTGGCTAAAGTGTTCGAGGGTCATCTAGAAAGTCTAGGTCTGCAAGACATGTATATAGCGTAATCTAGGGCAAGTGGGAGATGTGTAATGGGTGTACGGATGCCCTAGTTTATTGTATTTTGTATATTTACTTTTCATGTAATGTACAACATACATGTACCATTTCCAGCTTTGGATTATATTGTATATATTTTCCCTGTAACTTGACTTTTAGTTCAAGTGGGAGTTTGTTGGGTTTTATGCCCTAAAACTCGTAGATAGTAAATGTACTTTTGACCGAAAATTAATAAAAGTGATGTATTGTTCAATGTTTGTATTATATCTTGTCTTATCGACCCTAATCCAATAAACTAAACATCCTAGGCTAATAGAATGAGGTTTGAACAAGTATGTAGGGACATACGGGGATCAATGTTCAAACTTTAGCCTAAAGGGTCTGTAGTACAGGGATAAGGTTGGGTACCTTATCCTGTTGACACTATGGATACGGCCCGCTTTGTATATTGATACAAACGTAATGATCCAACGCGTTCATGTAGTTGACATGCAAGTGGGGGTATCCTGTGCAATGAGTTTGCACAAAGACTGGACTGCGAAATAGTTTACCACTAACTGTAACACCGTTAGTTAGCTCGGTTTCTATTTCACTAGGATGACCTACGCAACTTGGCCTTAATCCTAAGGGAGAAACTAATTCTAAGGGAGAAACTAATATTCGAAGGGGTTCGAATATTAAGTTATAATATGAATTTGATTTATATTAAAATTATAGGTTATAATTAATGTGCATCAGATGTACATTAATTTGAGAGAAATATAATTAAATATGTGATATTTAATTATGATATTAATTAATTGGAGAATTAATTAATTATTATTTTAATTCAGTTTAATTAAATTTGATTTAATTGAATTAGATTAAAACTTTAGGTTATGTGGTATAATTTGTATAAAATTGTTTTATATGAATTAAATGTTAATTTAATCAATTTAAGTTAATTAATAATTTTATTATTAATTAAATTTGATTTATTATCGGTTAACGTAACTGATATGGTCTTCCACTAACCTAGTGAAACGCATGGTAGAGAGGTTTTTTAGGGAGGAAGTTTCTTCATCCGTTACTTAACTCCCTCACTGAATGTGCAGAAGTGGTTACCCTCTCGTTTTCACGCAAATTGGCTCTCTCTCTAACCTGTGATCTCTGGTTTTCTCTCTAGCAAGACAGAAGAAAAAAAATATTCTCTCCAAAAACCTTAGAATTTCATTGGTTCCCACAAGCCACTCAATTCCATACCTTAGGAGAATACCAGTGTGATTTTTCTGGTGGTGTCTCTCATCAAATCACAGCAAAAAGGATCTTGAAGGTTGTTGGAATTTTAATTCAAAGGGTAGAATTTGGCGAGGTGATCAAGAATTTCCATAACGGTAAGGTATTCTTGATCTAGGATCATTAGGATCCAATTTAGATTAGATCTACTTTTAAAATTAGCATGTTTTATAATAAATTTACAGTATGATTTATAGTATTTTACTGCCGTGATTTAATTTGCTAACGTACGGTATTTTAATTCAAATTAAATAAGAGTTAAGGTTCTAAAAGTTTCCGCTGCGATAGGGCTTTAATCCCTGCAGAGGGACCATATCTAGATAACGCCATTTTTCCTTTCTATTTTCATCTTGTATAGGGTCGTTGCTTACATTGGTTGGACAACTGTTTGTCCTATTTGTTTTAGTTTTGAATTTATTCTTGTTGAAACTCTAGGTTTAGTTGAGTTGTTTTTAATAAACTCTAACTGTTTGTTCGGTTAATAGTATTCAAGTTTGTTTCGAATGAACTAAAGCTATAAGCTTTCTTAAGGTTGTGTTTCTGGTTAGAAAGTTGTTGATACGAGACCTGACTCGTATGAAGTTTGTAGTATGGTGGTGTTTTTGAAAATGTTATAGAAGTGTTAATCTTGTTCTAGCAGGTGTTTGTTAAAATTTTGGGTTAGTCCGATGTATGCCGTTATGCTGTCGAAATTTTCGGAGCACTCGGTTAGTTTGTCATGAGGAGTTAGTAATGCAGCTAGGTTAGTAGTTTAGTCTTATAAAAACCTGGGGCATTACATCGAGTCACCCTGGGAGTGACCCCATACGGATGGTGTTTGCATGGATCAATATGAAGGTGAATGATGGAGTATTTTATAGTAAGTGGGAGCAGGACACGTGTCAATGTATTCTACGGTCTCCTCCATTAGGTTGCACCGTGAGATCCCCATGATCTGCCTGCAAGTCGCCTTGGGAGCGATCACCCTACGGAGGGCTTGATCATGGGAGTCGGAACAACGCAAACTCCAGAAATGGAAAGGGTTTTTTAGGTCCATTTCCAACTTTTACTTTCCCTACGGTAGAATTGTTGGGGGCTGATAAGACCAATTTATTATACACTTAGAATCTCCCAATTTGCTTATCTTAGTTGAATTCCTTGCGAAAAATGCTTTAAAATGAGTATAATATGTCTATAGGTCCTCTCCAGAGCTTTGGAAGCGATTCGGGGCTTAAACGAGCAAAATTGGAGCTTAAAAGGACCATTATGCCCTTGGAGCTGTCACAACATCGAGACGCTTCCTTTGAAGGGTTGGGACGCTGCTCAAATAAGGAAAATTCGTGGGTGCCAAGTTTTAGCAAGAGTGTCGCGACACTTCAGCCTTAGCGTCGCGACGCTACGAGTGATCCGAAGATTTTTTCCATATTGAAGGGCCTAGAGTCGCAACGTTGTGTCCTAGCATCGCGACGCTATGCAGTTTCCAGAAACAATTTTTTTTTCAATTTTGGCTGAAATTTTCGTTGTTTGAAGAACCAATTCAGCACCATTCTACCATGAATTGATGGCCAAGAAACTCTATAAATAGAGGCATTTGGTGTAGGTTTAGAATCATCCCTCAACACACAATTCACTACAATTTTGTAGTTCATTTCTCTCCCCCTTTTCCACCATTCTTCTTAGTTGTAGTCTTTTCTTGTTTTCTTTATGTATTCCATGAAGAATAAAGCTTGCTCTTACTCCATGAGAGGCTAAGCTCTTCATTCATGTAATCGGGGTGTCAAGAGTAAGTTTATATTCTTGTAATGAAATTTCTTGTTTGAATTATCAAAACATGTTCATGTGATTTTAGTTCTTTTTCCAAAAGTTTAGATTGTGGTAGGAAAGATTGACAACCTTGACCGCGCCCTCTCTAAATTTTCTTGCTAATTCTTAGTAGTATATAGGTTAACATTATGTTCATACGCATACGTCCCTAGAACTAAATGATTTCACTAATTGTAATTGTGGTTTATTGCCCGTTGCATGTGAATTAACTCGGCTAGATCCCATTGCGGTTTAGGTTAATTAATCGACCAATTAATTAGTTTAAACTAAAATCAAACTTAGCGTTTGGATGTTTGTGATTGTGGATCATGGTTCTCAGTTTGTTTCCGGAATATGCCGGGCTTAAACTTGTTTTGACTTATTAGTGAAATTGATGATTTAATTGAATTGAACTTACCATGACTAACCCGGTTGCATGATCTTTAAGGTACTAATTTCTTTCCTAAATCTAATTCTCTACTTTCCTCTTTTGTTATTTTCCATATTTGGTTTTCTTTCCTTGTTAGCTTTCTTTCCATATATAAAAACCCCACTTTTTGGTTACTTAAAACAATTAAGGAATTAAAGATTTGTTTGCACAGACTCCCTGTGATTGACCCCGGCCGCTACTGCTACAAGTTAGCTTTAGAGGTTGAGGATTAGAAATTTATTTGATAAGAGACCTCGACAATCTCTTCCATCAAATTGGAGCCAAGTGGTGGTTTTCTTTGTTCAGAAGTGTTGAATGTCTAGTAGGTTATCTGAAATTGGCTGAGTTGGGATGGTACTTGCTGGTCTAGTCTGTTAGTAATTTACGGAGAATAAATTTCATTGGTTAGGTGGCAGTTAAAACTAACCTGAGTGCTGAGAGGCCTTAAAGGGAAAATGAGTAAGTTGCTCTAGTGAGGGGTCATGTCAATTAAAACACCTAAGACTGAGATGTATTAGACTGAAATGAGGAGCTAAATGGGCGGGACTTGGCTTCGTAGACTAGGTGCCATTTACTAATTGTGGAATTTAATTTTCGACTCAAAACCCGTGGACGCCCCACCAGTGAAATGGTAGTTAGTGCGCTATGCGTACAATAGTGCCTTGACGGGTGAGACTTGGCTCCACTGATTGGGTGCCTTCTACCATTAGTAGGAGTAGATATCTCCCAAAATTCCCACCTGTGCACCTTCAGTGAGTTGGCAATTTTTTATAGGTGAGTTAATTGATCACTATACCCATACTACAAGATGAATGAAATGAAATGGATGGGAATGAGATGACATAACCTTTAGGCCCTTAGCCCGAATAATCTTTTGAAACCTTGGTTGTTGCTTGTCCAGCAGTATTGTTACTTACTGAGTATATTTCTTAAATACTCATTCTTTTCCCTAACTTGTAATTGCAGGTAAAGGAAAAAGTGTACAGAACGCGTGACGGAGTGCTGCTGAACGAGCCATGGATTTCCTTAGGATAGACTTCCGCATTTTATGTTTTCGAATTTCTTCTTTTGTACTTGTTATGTGATGTTTTAAGATTTATTTCGGTTTAAGACTTTTGCTTGAATGACTAAATTCCTTCTTGTTCTGTTTTAACTGTGATCCCAGGCTAAAAAGTTTTACATATTTTCTGAGCATGTGTTTACTCTAAATGTTGTTCCTTCATCATTCTTTATAAGTGAAATGAAATGCATGTGGTAATGACCCTAGGGTCTAGACACGAAATGTAGGGAATTAACTGATCAAATGGACATTTGGCTCTAAAAATTTATAATTAGCCAACTTTGTCTTCAAATTAAATTTGGGACAGACGTCCATTTATGATTGGTCCCAAATTTAATTATGTGTAATTTCGTCATTAATTTTAAATAATGACATGACAATTTGTGATTGGCCAAAATTTCTCGTTTAACAATGATTTTTATTTTTTATTTTTTATCATTTATTTTCTATTATGTTTTGATATTTTTTTTGTTTTCTATTATTTTTCTTTATTCTCTTTTAAATTTCTGTACTTGTCTTTCATTCTTTCTTTATTTTATTTTTCTTTTACCGCATTTAATCCCCCATTTTTTTTCTTTCTTTTCATTCTTAATTTCTTTTTTATTTTATTTTACTAATTTTGCTTTGTCATTTTTCTTTTGCTAACATTTTCTTCATCTAATTGTATTTATTTTAGCATGTTTAGTTCTACTATTTTACTGTTTGATTAGATATTTTTTTTCAGTATTTTGTGTGAATTTAGAGTGTGAGATGGTTTTTTCTGTTTGTTCACCATGCTTTTAAATATATATATATACATGTTCATTTTGTGTTCTAAAATGCATCATGGTTCTAATGTTAAATCTATACTTCCTTTCATTAAAAGTATCCGACGACGGAATCTAGAAATATTTGGGAGTCCGATTCTCTAGTTTTTCTGAGGTGAGGAGTCAATTCTTTGGGAGTCCGAGATTGATTCCAATATGTTTTCCTTAAATCTTAACATAATTTACTATTGGTTGTTTATTTATTGCATTAATTATTATGTTAATTTACTCTTGTTCCATCATTGCAATTTGTTGTATATTGTGTTTGTATATAAATATTGTTTATTATATGTTTTTTTTTTGTTAAATGTTTTTCAAAATTCTTTTTTTTTCAAACTTTCCTTTTATTTATTTTAAATTTATTTCTAAACTTATTTTCTAATTTCCTGGCTCTTTTTGAACTTATAAATGTTATCTTTAAAATGTTATTTTCAAAGGTTTTTATAATCTTTTTTCTTAAAAATAATTTATTTTAAGACCGTTTTTCCTAAGAAAAATCCTATGATGGAATCTAGAAATATTTTGGAGTTCGATTTTCTAGAATTCCTAAGGTGAGGGATCTTAATCTTTGGGAGTCCGAGATTTCGATCCCAAGAAAAAAATGAATTTTAAAAAGATGTTTTAAAAAAAATCCTTTACCATTTCGAAATGCTATCTATGACGGAATTAGGGAATGGTAAAATTTCCTCATATTCTTGAGGTGATGAATTTAATTCTAATATAGCAAAATTAATGAATAAAATTCAACTTATTTTATGGGATCATTACTTCAAATATTGGAGTAATGAGGGGTAAAATAAGACATTGTTTTAAATAACTTTTTTTTCCAAAATAATATTTTCTTCTAAATTATTTTCAATCCAAGATAAATTTTTGGCCACTGCTTTTAACGGGTGTTGTGGGGTGTTAACACCTTCCCCATGCACAAACAACTCCCGAACCAAAATTTGGTTTTCGCAGACCATTTTTTTTAATTATTTTTATTAAAATGGTAATTTTATTTATTTTAGTATCCAATCACACCATAAAAAAGATTGGTGGCAACTCCTTTTATTTTACCCCATTTTTAGGATGTCGGCCGCTTCGCGTCGCATGCACGTGGCGACGGAGTCAGTGATGCTCAGCCACTCTCACCCATGCAAATTAAAGGATAATCTCGATTAAAAAGAAGTTCATAATTAGCTCAAGATTAAGATTGAGTTACCTAGCTAGGTCATCGTATGAAATTAGTCAGTCTCAACAGTAAACAACATTATAAAGTGAAAGTGACTTATTTCTTGGTCCCTGTTGTAACTACCACCTTTGTTTTTTCAAAAAAGAAGAAAAAAAAAGAAAGAATGGGGGAGTGGGCTCGTTGCCCGATCAAAGGGTGAAAGGGGGGGAAGTTTCTCCCCATAATTTGGTCAATTTGACCATTAAAAAAAAGATATATTATTTTTCTTCCCCTCTTCAGTCTCTGTCCCCGAAGCTCTCTCTCCCTCACCGCACTCTCTCTCTCTCAACCCTCTCAGCTTCTTCTCTCTCTCGTTTGCACGTCGGCGCCTCCGCCTCCATCACCGACGCCGCTCCTCTCCCGCCGCACGCCGCCACTGCCTGTCGTCGTCCTCCACACACAAGTCGCCGCCGATGAGTTTTGTTTCGACTTTCTCTCTCACTCTCTCGTTTCTTTCTCTCTCTAACTCAACTCTCTCTCTCCGTCTGCAACTCAATCCGTCGCTCTCTACTGCACGCCACCCGCCGACTTTGACGCCACACCTTCGCCTCCATAGCTTCGTCGCCGCTTCCGTTGTCTTGCGCACACCACTGCTGCCATCGCCGTGAGTCACCTCCGTAGCAGACCACCACCGTCGTCTGATTCGCACGTCGCTCGCAGCCTCCGCGCACCGCTGCCATCTGTTGCAGATCTCCACGCGGTCGTCCCCGATTACCTCACACGTCGTTGCCGTCTTCAGCCAAATAGTTGTACGCCGCCTCGAGTCGCTTTGGATCTTGAACGTTCGACGATTCGATTAATCAAACAGTTGTTAAGCAGGGTGTAAGTTTCATATCTAAATAGTCTTTTATCCTTTAATGGAATACCCAATAATGTTGAGGCTTAATCCAAGGTGTTCGTAGTGAGTGGTGGTCGAATTCGTAAAGGCAGAGCGAAATTGGAAATTGGACAGCGAGCAGAGGTTTCAGTTGGGTGAGTTTCGACCCTCTCAAGTATTGTGTTTTACAAAATTTATTGAGATTTATATGCCTCTGATCTGAGACCCCTTTTATGTGTGTATTAGATCACTTTTTCGTATAACGTGGTTGGCGATATATCAAATTGTTCAGTGTTTTTCATCAAGCTTAGTTACCTCATGTAAGTTAACTTGTTGAATTGGAATGAGATTTTATACGTTGAAATGACAGTTATTCTTCTGGCATGAGATTGTATTATATGTTTGAGTTGAGACTGAGATGATATGAATGCATTTATTTTCAAGAATTTTTGATGTTGTGCACTTGTGTTATGGGATAGATGTGAGTGCGTTTGTGGTATCATGTGGTTGGCTGGCAGTGAAAGTAGACAACTAGAAGTTATAATTTCTCTTATTAGAAATGTGGAATGCCTGTTATGTATCCTGTATGTGACTGCGTTGGGATGATGCGTACCAGTTAGCCTATTGAAAATCTATGAAAAAGAAAATGATTGTATTAAATAGGTCGTAGTTAAGAGTTAGCCTAAGTGTTAAGGGGCCCTAAAGGGCAAATGATTAAAAAAGGGAAAAGAACAGGCTAGTTGCCTTAGTAGAGGGTCGTGTCAATTAAACACCTAGGATCGAGATGTATTAGACTTAAATGAGGGGTTTAATGGGCGGGACTTGGCTTCGCAGACTAGGTGCCATTTACTAACTGTGGAAGTTAATTTCTGACTTAAACCCATGAACGCCCCACCAGTGAAATGGTAGTTTAGAGCGCTACGCGCACATTAGTGTCTTGAGAGATGAGACTCAGCTCAACTAACTGGGTGCCTTCTACCATCAGTAGGAGTAGAGATCTTCCAAAATACCCACTTGTGCACTACCAGTGAGTTGACAAACTTATATAGGTTAGTTAATTGATCACGAGACTCAAACTATAGATAAATGAAATGAAATGAATGAGAATGAGATGACCTAACCCTTAGGCCCTTAGCTCGAATAATATGTTGAAATCTTGGTCGTTGCCTGTCCAGCAGCGTTGTTACTTACTGAGTATTTTTCTTAAATACTCATTCTTTTCCCTAACATGTAATTACAAGTAAAGGCAAGGGTGTATAGAACGTGTGACAGAGTGCTGTTGAACGAGCCATGGAATTCCTTAGGATAGACTTCCGCACTTTATGTTTTCGATTTTCTTCTTTTGTACATGTTATGCGATGTTTTAAGATTATTTCTAGTTTAAGACTTTTGCTTGAATGGCTAAAATTTCTTTTTATTCCATTTAAACTGGGATCCCAGGCTGAAAAGTTTCTCATATTTTCTAAGCATGTTTTACTCCAATGTTCTTTCATCTTCACTATTTGAAAGTAAAATGAAATGTATGTGGTAATGGCCCTAGGATCTAGACATGAAATGTAGGGTCGTTACACCGGTCTTATGCAAACTCATTGCAGAGGATGCCCCCACTCGCATGTATCCACATGAACGATTGCAGGATCACATTATTTGTACTAACTACAAAGTGGGTCGCGTCTCATAGTGTCTCAAGATAAGGTACCCAACCTTATTCCTATACTATAGACTGTTTTGGCTATTACTCGAGCTTGATCCACTTTTATGTCTCCACATAAAGCTCAAGTATTCCCTATATAGCCATGGATCTTAGTTTATTGGATTCTGGTTATTTAACGTGCAATATACTATTCAATAACAATTATACTGAATAAACCTCAATAACGACTTTATTGAACAAAATTTGTTTACATTCACTATCTACGAGTTTTAGGGTATAAAACCCAACAATGAAAAGTTTTCATAGCGTTTAAAAAATGCTATGATTTCTCTTTCATAATGTTTCTTTTATAGCCGTGAAAAAACGCTATAAACAGTGGCGGATCCAGAACTTCATGTGAGGGGGGGCTATATATAAATAAGGAAAAATATCAACTTTTACCATGAAATTGTAAGGTGTTTCAATTTTTACTCTTAACTTTCAACTTCATGAAATTGCACATTAAATTTACATAAGTGTTACAATTTTTAACTTAACTTTAAAAAGTGTTGTAATTTTTACCTAGATTTTCGTTAAAATTATTGTTGAAAAAGTATTATCATGTGTGTCCAATCAATTATAAAACATGTATTTGGTATCACATTGATAGGATTGTGATAAAAATGACATTATAGTTAATGTTTTTCCTAAAAATAATTTTGAACATATTGATATTAGTTTATATACTTTGATATTAAATTAGTTAAATTATAACTTTGGTTATTAAAATTTCAAGATTATGTTTAGTAAGCCTTTAACTTTAAAAAGTTTCTAGTAAGTCTCAACTTTCAATTTTGTGTCTAATAAGCCTATAAATTGTCAATTCTGTTTCTAATAGATTCATTATTTTTTTAAAAAAAAAATTATAATAGGTTAAAGATCAATTAGCCAACAGGTTGAAAAGTTGAAAGTCTATTATATACAAAATTGAAAATTTCAAAACCAATTAAATACATTTTTAAATTCAAGATCCTTTTAGAAGAATTACACAAAACAACTTTCAAAGTTTATATACCAGACTTATAATTTAATCAATTCATATTTTTTAACGTGAAGTATACATAACTTTCTATGTAAATATAAAACAAAAAAAAATGAAATTGAAACAACAAGTTAGATTTTTTTTTCTCTTTCACAAGAAGTATACATTTGTTTCATGCTATTAATTTTTAGAAATAATTTACTAAAATTTAAAATGATTGTATGTCATTTTCACATAGGTTTGACACAAGAAAAAAGGAATTTAAAAAGAGCAAACACGTTAGGGTTAAAAAGAGGGAAAAAATTAAAAAAAAAATCAAATAAACGTTAAGGTTAAAAAAAAGGAAATGAAAACAGAAAGAAGAAAAAAAAAAACAGAAAAAAAAACGAGAAAAGAAAAAGAAAAGACGTAAAAAGAAAGAGCAAAGGCAAACACGTTAGGATTAAAAAAAAGGAAAAGAAAAAAGTTTTTAAAAACAAAAAAACACGCACACATGAAGGGTTGAACCAGCACGCAGACGAAAATCAAGGAGGGCTTTAACCGCTGGCTATGTATATACATTAGCCAATAGTTGTGGTGTTATATCTTTTCTTCTTTAAGTTGAGGGGGGGCTCGAGCCCCCCTGGGCCCTACGTAGGTTCGCCGCTGGCTATAAAAGACATATTATAGCGTTTTTTTGCCATGCTGTTGTAGCGGATGTTATTGAAAGTCTCTAAGTTTTCATAGCGTCTTTTCAATGCTAGGAAAGATGCTATAAAAAGTTCATTTTTGATTGCGTAATTCTAATGTTATGGAAAAATTTCACAGCGTTAGGAGAAAACTATTGTTGGTCTTTAATAGCATATTTTATACTAGTAAAATAATGCTATAGAAAATATAGGATAACATTTTTAATCTTGCTATGATAGACACATTAATTGACTTTTAAAAGGTTTTTTTTAATATATATTATATTGTTTTGCTTACATTTGTACCATTTGTTTCAAATGTTATTATATTGAAAAATCAACTTAAATTAGTTTATAATGTATTTAAATATATTTTCGAAAGTAAAAACATATATATCTATCGATGTCGCTTGCCTTATCATTTATAGACAACAAAAAATGTAAATCTTCAAATTTCTCATAAAGATACACATAAAATCTTGCCATATGTTTTGCTTAGAATTTATAAAAACTTGTTCAAGGGAAGAAACATACAGAATATGAAAAACCCAACATTATGTTGTGATAATAGGAATCAATACTTTGATTAAGATAGAATGAGTTTTTCTTTCATTCAATGGAATAGAAAGAGTATGAAATTCTTGTGTGTTGATGGCCATTCAAACTTCCAAACTTTCAAATATCCCAGTAACATATTCTCATTATCATCCATAGTCAAACTATATATATGTAAAAAAAAATGTAGCAAATATTGTACATGTTTCACCGATTTATCCCAAATTAAATCGAACTCCAAGCCTCCACTTGTGTTCCAAGGCTCCACTTCTGTTTTGCCTTCTGCAGTTGCATGGCCCAAAATAATTGTTATGACAAGATATAAATTAAACTCATCAAGCCACACAAACCATTAGAGTTATTAAACCTTAAACTTATAAACATAGCAACTAAACTTAACTTTAATATCAACACTTCCTCCAACAATTTCATTTTTAAATTAACATCAGGACATTTCAACAAGATCAACAATTTTTCAGGTTAGTATGAATATACTACGTACCATAAACAAATGTAAAAACAAGTTAACTTTCTTTAGCATACATTCTTTTTATGTTCTAGATATTAACAGGAATAACAATAAAAAAAATGCCAAGGTAAATGGAGAAGTAGACTTTCCAAATAGGAAGCACCAAGAAGGAGGCTTTGAAATTACCTTCTCTGCTTTTGGAGTTGATTTGTTGAAACCAGTTCGTAGCTTTATAAGTGGACATTGAACTGTGTTAGAAGCCTATACCAATATAATGGAGTTCTTTTTCTAGACTAGAGTTAGAATAAAGCTTGTGGGTGAGTCCCTTCCTTCTGAAAATTGAATAGTGTGCACCCGTCTATACCATTTTTATCTCCAACTAGAACAAGTTGCTCTTCACTTGAGTGAGACAAAATTTGAGAGTGTTTTTAACTAGGCAAAAATGCTTCTGAATAGTTAAAAGTACTTCTTACAGACTACAATCTTAGAAACACCTTTCATATAAATCAAAAGCACTTGGAAGTGAGGTGATTTATTTTAGCTTAAGTATTAACCTCAACTCTTCATCACACATTTTTCCTTAGTTACTCGAAGTCTATGCACAATTTCTTTCACTAATATTTCTGTCACAAAAGCAAGTAAGATACATAATAGAAAAAAAGGAAGAAACAAAGAATTATAGAAAAAGGAATCCGAAGAAAATGTCACACACCTATCAAAACATTTTGGCAAACAAAAAAACATTCTCAATTTTCACTATAGAATATGAATGTAAGAGAACAAAAAAAAAAAAAAAATGGAAAGTTTGGTATCAATCATGGAGGAAGATGAAGGCAAAACTTGCTAACCACGTAGTTGCTAAATCATTGTTGAACCTAAATTTTGCTTTCATGAATGTTTTGAAAAGTTAGACAGGGAAAAAATACATAATGAGAATCATGTAAACCCCCTATCAAGAGCACAAGAATAAAAATTGTGAAATACACACAAAGAACTAAAAAGAACATCCAATCACTAGCCCAACAAAAATTGAAATATCACATTTTTTTTGTAACAAATGTAAAGCCCCATGTTTCTAAATTGAACCTAGAGACATTACTAAAGCCTCTATCCTAATTCTAACTAGATGCCTCAAAAATTTCGGCAGTATAACAACATATATAAAGTAATCCAAAATTTTCTTAACATCTGCTAAATAAGATAACATACTTCTATATTCAAAACTGCTCAATTACAAACTTCCATAACACTTCAAGTCAACAAACAAACTCTAAACTTCCACAAAACAAAGCGAGTCAGGTCTCGCATCAAATATAATTTAAACACGACTAGAAGAAATCCTTTAACTATCCATGTTCTATCAATCTCAACTTATTAAATTATGCACAACAGAAAGCAAGAAGATGATTAACTAATGGTTTTCCACACAAGACATAGTGTGCATCAAATATTGGCCATTTCAAAACGACACCAAGATATTTTTCTCTACCAAAGATAGATGATACACCAAACATTGCCCAATACTCTCAAGTAAACAATGTGATAACTAAAAACTTATCAATTAACCTATGTTCAATATATGGACAAAGAAAAAAAACCAAAAAGGCAAAAGAGTGAATGCAAATAGGCGTTGATAGGTGACAACTAGCTTCTTTTCAAAAAATTAATTGACCGCAATCTAGGAAAATTATTTTACATTCAAATTAGAGCCTATAAAAGGAAATACACAGTATGCTTCTACTTTCATATTAAGCTCGCCTTCTTATAAAACCTGCATGTCCATAGGACCAAAGAAAACTATGGAAGAATTCCAACATAGGACCAAAGAAAACAAGACTTGATAATTTCCTAAGAACATGAACAAATTAATAATACTTTTAGTTTACTAATCTAAGTTAGGTGAATCTTAGCTATGAATTGTTCTCTTTTAATCTACTTGAAATACAAGGTTTTGGTGGTATTTTTTGTTATCATTCGTTGTTTAGCGAATGGTGACAGAAGATGCACATTCTAAAACTCAAGTGCTTGCAAAAGAATCTGATTACCACAAAAGGTTTTCAATTTTTTAATATTGAATTTATTATACACAAGTTCTAGTTAGAAACTTTTTAATGCAACAAATTAGTAGTCACAATTCTTCAATTAGATTCATGCACGGTTCAACTTTCTAACTTTCTTGAGGAAAAGTAGTTCACAAAATGAAAGACTGATTATAAGCTAAATAAAATTTCAAAGATGAAACTAATTGTACATCATTGATTATTGCTACTTCATAACAAGTCTCTAGTTGATAATCTAGTCTAAAACCAGATTAATCTATGGAAATTTGCTTTGGAGCGTGAGTCGTCTACTCTAATTAAGAAGTTCAAGTAGGTACTAGCCGTATGTAATTCATTTGTCCAATGCTCAATAAATGACCTTTTATTATATCTTTTTTAAAATTGTGGAAGTTCAAGTAGTTAAAATTTGAAGTTTCATTTTTAAGATTCATTCAGGGGAGAGAAAACAAAATAGAATTTGCAACCATGACATCAATTTTTTAATGTTGCAAATGTAGCAAAAAAAAAATGTGGGTCCGCCTAAACATTAATGTTGAAAAGTGATAACTTGCAAAAAGCAAGTTATTAGTCCTTTAAACTTATGCTAGAACAAGGCCAAAAGAAACAAAGATGCGTTACTTCAGCGCAAAAAGAAAGAAAAATGTGATAAGTTTATGCGGCGAGCTATATTCATGTATGCAGTGAGAAATTATAAAATATAGGGCACTAACGCAACTAATTCAGTTGTTTTTCAAAGTTTCTTCTCAGCGCAGGCACACATCTCAAGAAGATTGAGAGACAGATAAGATGATGAAAAGACAGCACTGACACAACTAAAACAACTAAACGCAAGTGGGGCGGAAAAAGGAGAGAAAAGTTGAGCAAGTTAACTAATGATGATTAAGCACAAGTTGCTAATTACTTGGAGAAGTCATCTTCCCTCACCTATAAATAGAAGCCAAAAGATCAGATAGCTAGGGGGGAATCAATTTTCATTCATTTTGTGGCCAGGAGCAAACTTGCGTTTGTAGTATTTTATTTTATAATGTCCTGTTTTGCTCGCATGAGCTAAATTCTTCTTCAAGGCTTAGCGCAAGCACCTCATGCGGTGATAAGTTACTACAAGAAATTCACCTTTTTCCGACGCGCAAAAGCGTCGGTAAAAGTTAGTTTATGCGTCGACAAAGGTTCTCCCGACGCATTTTAGGGCATCGGGAAGAAAGTCGAAAAAAGGCAGTCGGCAGAACCTCTACCGACGCCACTTTTAACGACGTCGACAGAACCGAGATCTTTGCCGACGCAATTTTACGACGTCGGCAGAAAGCCATCCAAATTACTTTCTATTGACACCACGTGGATGGCGTCGGCAGAAATAGTCTTTGGCGACGTCGTCCATGTGGCGTCGGCATAAAGTATTTTTTTTAAAAATATATATATATATATATATATTTTGTTTTTAAAATTAATTTAATTAAAAAACACATTTAACACAATTGTATTTTATTTATTTCCACAAATGAAATAAATATGTTCATACATGATTCCTAATGAGCACATAAAATACATAAATACAAAAGTTGGGTACACAAAATTAAAGAGTTATTAAACGAAAAATAGAAGCGCGTAAAAAGCCTTTCGTCACTTAACGAGCTCTTTGTGGACTCCAAAAGATACACATGTGTCCAACCATCAACTCTAATCACCTATATAAAAGAAAAAAGAGATGTTAATTATGTTAATATAAATAGTCAAACAATTTAAACACAATAATGAACCTTCTTAAAAAAGTATATCAATCTCAATATTGAAACTTAATAACATAATAACATAAACCAATCAAAAGTAAACCCTAAACCCTAAACCCTAAACCCTAAACCCTAAACTCTTTTCTTAATTAATTTTGCCCAATTAGATTATAAGCCTTGAAATTAATTAATTCATATTTGAACTCTTACAAACTTCCATAAATTTAATGTGACTCAAATTTATATTAATATTTGAATTTCCTCAAATAATAAATTCTCCCATAATAATATATCAAATATTAATTTAGTGTTCAGTTTCCCTTAGTAAATTGAACACTTTCAATTTACATTTATTACTTACTTGCCTCAAATTACTTTATGAGCTACCAGTGGGACCTAATGGACTTGCAGATCAGAAGCTCAAACGATGTGAGATTAATTGGTCAAACTCATTAACCAATTAATCAATATTTGTTAACTGTGTACATTCCACTATAGACTCACAGTTGCACTCTTCTCACTACAAACATATTTTCTGTGTCCACGGATATAGACCAATAACGACTAGTTAGTCCTTCACGAGTGCCCGTAACACCAGCCGAGTCAAATTACCGTTTTACCCCTGGGTTACTTCTATTTCCTTAAGTACCAGTTCTCCTCTAATGAACAACCTGTTTGTGGTCCAACCATCAAACAAAAAAACTCTCTCGTGTCATTGAGAGGGTAGGACCCTTTGTTCAAGACTCGGAGTCACCACTTAAGGGAACACTCATCTGCTTCCCTAAAGTCGGGAAGAAGTGAATTCCTTCTCTGTATGATTATGTTCCCAGCTCCCCACTCGGTCTTGTCCTCAAAATGGTAGGCTTATTGAGTTGGCGTATTGGCCACTCTCACCCATACAAATCAAAAGACAATCCCTCATGAGCAGGAGTCCATAATCAACTCAGGATTAAGACCAAGTTGTCTAGGTCGTCTTAGTGAAATAGAAAACCAACTAGTTAATGATGTTATAACCAGTGATTATCAGTTCGCGGTCCGGTCTTATGCAAACTCATTGCATAGGATACCCCCACTCGCATGTCTCCTACACGAACACGTTGGATCATAGCGTTTGTATCAAATACAAAGTGGGCCTTATCCATAGTGTCACCATTATAAGGCACCCAGTTTTATCCCTATACTATAAACCCTTTAGGCTGTTTCTTGAACAGTGATCCCCATATGTCGCTACATATAGTTCAAGACTCATTATACAACCTAGGATGTCTAGTTTATTGGATTAGAGTTATTTTAGGCAAAGACAAATAAATAATAACAATTAATGGAAATTTATATCAATATTATTTCATTAATATTCGGTCAACGGTTATATTCACTATCTACGAGTTTTAGGGCATAAAACCCACCAGGAAGTTGGAAGTTTAAAAAGTATATCAATGGTGTTTATTGATATACTGTATATCAGGTACATCATTCATTTATTTAGTGTACTGATATACTAGATATTTAGTATATCAATCAACTGATATACTAAATATTTAGCATATCAGATGTATATTTCATGAATATAATATACTTTATTTATGAAGTATACACATGAACTTTCACTGATTTAGATATCTTTGATATACTTCATCAATAAATAATTAGATATATTAGCTTTATTTTGGGACAATATGTGTGGTAGGGGATTTAAATCTCTAACCTCTTGGTTGAATGTGTACATCTTATGCTAGTTGAGCTATGTTCATGTTGGCAAATATGTCAACAATATATTATACATCATATTAATCGTATATTACTGATATTGTATAAAAAAAAAATCATATATTACTGATAGACTAATGATATACTTGAAATTACATTTTAGTGAGTACTAATACACTAATGATATATTTAAAATTTCACCTTATTGATATACTTATAAAAAATTTTGCATTCCACGACCTTCCATAATACACCAACAATTAAATATGTATGTCAGTGATTTTTTTAATAACAAGTCTATCATTGATGTATTTAGCTACTCGTAATCAGGTATATCAATGTTATTAACTATTTGAGTAGTATAAAAAATAAGGTAAGTTAAAAAAAAAAAAAAAAAAAGGTATATTAATGGTATATCAACATTCATAACAGGTACAAAAGACAAACATTTCATTTAAAATATGTAAATAACACAACATAATTCAATAAAAAGAAAAGAAAACCTAAGAAATTTAAGTAAAAAAAGTAACATATCAAGTATATCATTGGTACGTCAACATTTAATGAGACATATCAAATGTTGTTCTTATCAAATCAAGTAAATATTAGGTATATCATTGTATTCATTCGAGTATATCAAATTTGGTATATCAGTTAACTGATATACTTTATATTTTGTATATCAGTAAATATAAAGTATATCAGATATACTACTAATATACTTGTTCATATATCAATATGAGTAAAATTGAAATAATAAAAAAAACGAAAATCAGATTTTTAAGGCTCCATTTGATAACCATTTGGTTTTTGGTTTTTGGTTTTTGGTTTTTAAGCTTATAAACACTATTTCCAACTCTAAGCTACTTTGTTTTTTCATCTACCTTCTTCTCATGTTTTAAAAAACGAAGCCAATTTTTGAAAACTAAAAGAAGTAGCTTTCAAAAACTTGTTTTTGTTTTTAGAATTTGGTTAGGAATTCAAGTGTGTCTTTAACAACAATGAAAACCATGGTAAGGAAATTTAAAGAAAACAAGCCTAATTTTCAAAAACAAAAAACCAAAAACCAAATGCTTATCAAACAGGACCTAAAATTTTGCTATGTTTACAAATCTAAAAAATCATAGCTAGATTTGCAAATGCTACCCATTTCACTTTCGCATTCATTTATTCCTTCACGTATGAGTTTTAATTCATTTATTCGTTACTGAACAAGTTTTGTGCTTAAAGAATAAGAATAAAGCTTGTTTTTAATTCTAACACAACTTATCCTATCAGAAAAATCAATGTAATACAACTTGAAACAAAGTTATTGATCTCTAAGATGGAACCAAGTCTCTGATAACTAGGTGACAAAACAATGAACTAAAATTGAAAGATAAATTAAAGGGAAAAAATAAATTTTGACCCCTGAACTTAGTAGGTTGTATCAATTTTAACCCTAAACTTTCAATTTCATCAAATTGAACCCTAAACTTAACAAATTGTATCAATTTGAACCTCAAACTTGCATAAATGTTGCAATGTAGACCTTTGGTCAATTTTTCATTTGAATTGATATTAAAACATGTAATTGACAATTTTCTTTTCCCTTTTCTCATCCACATTACACCTGAGTTAGTGTTTGTAAGATTTTTTTTTTAAAAAAAACTAGAAGAAATCAAATATCCAAGATTATTCTTCTCATTATTATCCAAAAAAGAATAAAAAATTTATTTGCAACAAGAAAAATCTAGCAAATATGGGAAATAAAAACTCGATTTTTTTTTTTGTTTCCTACCTGTGTACATTCTTCTAATTAGCAAGAAGAAAAAAAACCGTATAAAGAAGAAAAAAATCCCACAAAGTTCTTAGCAAAAAAAAAAAAAAAAAAAAAAAAACCAGCAAAATATTTGAAGATAAAAAACCTTCAAAGTTTCTTTGCTTTCGTAATCTTAAATAGCAGTGAAAAAGCCCTCACAATTAAAGTTCTTAACAACAAGACAAAGTCATCTAAAATAGAGTTTCTCCAATATTTTATTTATAAGAAAAAAAAAAAAAGAAGAAATAATCAATTATGTACGTGGTTCAAATGAAAAGTTAACCAAAGATATACATTGTAATACTTATGCAAGTTTGAGGTTAAAATCGATACGATTTGATAAGTTTGAGGTTCAATTTGGTGCAATTAAATGCTCAGGGTTAAAACTGATACAACTTATTAAGTTTAGGGTTCAATTTGATGAAATTGAAAGTTTAGGGTTAAAATTGATACAATCCTCAAAGTTTAGGGTTTAAAATGTTTTTTTTTTCTAAATTAAAAATAAAATAACCTCTTACAAACAACTATACTTACTGAAATTGAAAGACCAATTAACAGTAAATCTCACAATGTATTATTATGAAATTAATTGCATAAAATAAACTTCTTTATTTTTACTATAATTTGTCATGACTTCACACAAACTCTGTAACTAAATCAAAATTGAAATATTGATCATAAAAAAAAAAAAATAATAAATAAATAAATAAAAACTGGTTGAAAATTGCTTTCTTGGAAGTAGAATTTTCAACAAGAGTGATTGATACTCATCCCCTCACGATTGGCACAAAATCTTTCAAAAGTTCACCAAATGGAAGCCCCGGAGAAAATTTAACCTACAACTTTCCTTCAAATGATTAGGAATGGTTATAAATATCACTTCTTATTCAGACTTCTAATTTTCATTCTAATGCAATAAATTAAATGTTCTTGCAGTAAAGTTATTATTCAACCACCAACTTATTGTAATACTTTTTTGTACGGGTGAATTTGGACCTAGTTCTAAGAAAGTTTGAATAATAAGAGTGCAGAGGAGAAACAAGCCCATAGAGGCCCATTGGACCCGAATCAATCTCTAGGCTATTCTCTCCCCTAAAAAGAAGAAAAAAAACCCTAATTTTAACTATAAATAGAGGAGGCTAACTCCGACTGAACGAGATATTCAATCTAATCCCTAATTCCTAATTTACTTGTCACACTTATGATCTCCAACTGACTTAGGCGGAGTCGGTGTGGCAAGCACCACACTGGTACGTCAGGGTCAGGTGGCTTGTTTCCGAAAATTGTATATCGGTGTGGAGATTAACCTAAAAGCGAATCAAAGACAAGTTCTATGGAAATTGTCTTCCCTGCACCCTAAAAGAAAGAAGAAGCAAATTGAACCATCGCCACCACCCAACAACTCATGGTCCGCTGGATTTGAAGGTTCGTAATTTTCTTCAATTGGGTTGTGGTTCCGTATATTTTCCCCCAAGTAATTTGGGGCTGGTTTAATTCAATTTGATCATTTAATATTTAAGAATGTTTTATGGTTTAAGAAGTAGGAATTTGTCATTCTTCTTTTGGATTTAAGAAAGTTTTTGTTCAAGGTGTACATTAAAATTGAATTACCTGAACTGATGGTGTATATAACCAAATATAAACTTGGAAATAAGAGTTTCCAAACTAAATTTATATGTTTGTTTCCAATTTAATATACATTAAATAATCATTCACTTATGCACTATTCAGTTATTCTGCAAGCACAAGATGGTGGCCAAAGCCCTTGCGAATAGAATGAAAAAAATCCTTGAGGACATCATTTCTCCGAACCAGGCTGCCTTCGTTTCAAAGAGGCTTATATCAGACAATGTGATTATGGGATTTGAATGCATTCACTCTCTCAACACAAGAGGAAAGGCAAGACCGGTCACATAGCCATGAAACTCGACATGAGTAAGGCTTACGACAGGGTTGAATGGGTGTTTGTGAGAAAGGTTATGCAGAAAATGGGCTTTGCAGAGGATTGGATTGCTAAGATCATGGATTGCATCGAAACAGTGGAGTACTCGGTTATTGTTAATGGAGAACCCCACAAGTCTTTCAACCCGAATAGGGGGTTGCACCAAGGAGACCCAATTTCTCCGTATATCTTCTTAATATGTGCGGAAGGCCTCTCTGCATTTCTTTACAGGGAAGAATCTTTAAATAATTTTAAAGGCTTAAAAGTTAATAGAAGAAGTCCCTCACTTTTCCATTTATTTTTTGCAGATGACAGCCTTATCTTTTGCAGAGCAGAGCAAGAAGATTGCAGAACCTTAAAGAAGATTCTATCTACATATGAAGAAGCTTCAGGACAAACCATTAATTTGGCTAAATCCTCTTTTATGACAAGCAAGAATATCAATCAGGACACCGCCCGAAACCTAGGAGGTATCCTGGGGATCTCCAATTCAGAGGACCTTGGTTATTATTTAGGGATGCCGTCTCAAAACAACAGGAACAAACAAAGTGTGTTTAAAAAAGTGAAAGAGAGAGTCTGGAGGGCCCTCCAAAGCTTGAAGGAAAAGCTGTTTTCAGCAGGAGGGAAAGAAGTTCTCATAAAATCCATAGTTCAGGCCATCCCGACGTACACAATGAGCTGCTTCAAGCTCCCCACCACGATATGTGACGAAATAAACAACCTCTGTGCTATGTCTTGGTGGGGAGAATACAAAGGGAAAGGAAAAGCGCGTTGGCTTAAGTGGAAGGTCCTCACAACTAGCAAAGATAGGGGAGGTTTAGGATTTAGAGACCTCAACATGTTTAATCAGGCTTTGTTTGCTAAATCTAGCTGGAGGATTTAAAAAAACCCCAACAGCCTCCTAACCCAAATGCTTAGGGGGAAATATTTCAAAGGGAGAGACTTTCTAAATGCTCCCCTAGGAAATAACCCATCTTTAACGTGGAGGATCATCTTATGGGGCCGAGATCTTTTCAAGAAAGGAATACGATGGAAAGTTGGCAACGACAGACACATTATTATCGACCAAGATCCTTGGGTTGCTATGGAAGGAAACGAAATTTCCTCCCTCACGAGGGACGATCTTAGAGGCAAAAGAGTTTGCGAAATTATTAATGATCAAGGGCATTGGATGGAAAACAAAGTGAAAGAAAACTTCTCTGCCATTGATGCTGATATAATACTAAATACCCATGTGGGTGGAAAAGAGAGAAGAGATGAGATAATCTGGAACAGAGAGAAGAAATGGCTTTTCACAGTCAGAAGCGCGTATCACCTAGCTATCCATATCTCTAATAGCAAGGTGGAATCGGCTTCAAATGTGACCAGCCAAGACTCTTTCTGGAACAATTTTTGGAAGATTAAAGGCCTTCCCAAGGCAAAAATCTGTGTTTGGAGGATAATTTAGGATTCTCTCCCAACGAGGATCAACATTTACAAAAAAGGAATCCCTATTAACTCATCTTGCTTGTTTTGTAGGTCTTATGCTGAAACGGCTACCCACACTCTCTGGGGATGTAAGTTGGCTAAGAAAATATGGAGAAATTTCATTCCTCTAACAAATGATCTGTTTCAATTGAACAGGGGATCATGGAATCCTAAGGACTACTGGTCGTGGATGATGGACAACCTAAAGGAAAAGGATCTAGAGTTGGCTATCACAATCCTCTGGAGCATATGGGAATACAGAAACAATTTAAATTAGACAAAGAGCAGTCTAGTCTATCAAGATCTTTCAAGATTTATTAGCAGTAAGACAGATCTGCCTAATGGAGCATCGAAAAATCACCTGATTTCTTCGGTTGGTGAAGCTCAGTCCACAACGGAGAACCTCATGAGTCTCGTGACTTGGACGCCCCCCCCCCCCCCCCGATTTCCTCTTGGAAGCTGAATGTTGATGCTTCCTGGAACAATCAGAGTCAAAGAGGCGGCGTCGGTTGGATCCTCCGTGACTCTTCAGGGTCTTCGATTTGCTTGGGCTATAAGCGCCTGTTCAGTAGGTGGTCTATTAAAATTCTGGAGGTGAAGGTCGTCCTTGAAGGCTTGAAATTCGCCATTTCGGTTGTTGATTTTGGTATTAATTTGAGCCACCTTTCGCTGGTAGTGGAATCAGATGCAATCTCTGTAGTTAATCTCTTGAACGAGGAAGACGAAGACATCTCGGAGATCTCCTTCCTGATTGAAGAGATCATAAATCTGAAGAAGAATTTCAAGGAGGTTTCTTTTTTGTTATGCCCTAGGGATCAAAATGTTGATGCTGATCTGTTTGCGCGCATGGCTATCCCTTCCGCTCCCCTTATTCCCGCTTTGGAATCCTCTCCCATGGTGGAAGAAGGAGTGGGTTTTTGGTATGGGCCTCCCCCATCTAGCATTAAAGGCCTCTTAAATGAGGTTGGTGTATCCAATTTTATCTTTCCTTAATGAAGTCGTTTTTCTTTCAGAAAAAAAAAAAAAAGTCATCTTTCCTTAATGAAGTCGTTTTTCTTTCAGAAAAAATAAAAGCAAGGACAAATTACAATAATTTTTTAGCAGGGTTTCCTATTTTTAAGTTATATTGTATAAAAATTTTATTTATTTCTATATGGTATTGGTGAAAATCAAAGTTTCTTGTGGGTTTATAGTTCAAAAAATATATATTTTTCGGTTCCTTTTCTCTGTTAGAATCTAAAAGCACAATCGAGAAACGTTTCTTGAATTGGTTTCATTATGATTTATTTTATCCGTTCACCTATACATATGTATATTTTATTGCGTGAAGAAAGAAAAAGAAGTAATATTTTTCTTTTCAAAAAAAAAAAAAAGTAATATGTGGAAAAGGCAGTTAGATATGAAAAGCATTTTAAATCAAAGATTGTTTTACGCTTTAGCTTAAAATGTTTTAAATCAAGCAACCATATTTGAAAAATGGACTGAGATAATTCTATGTAATTTTAAATGCATAAGATTAGGAGTGATTCAAATTAAATTCAGATGCGTGTTTTGTTAAATTATCTATACCTAATCTAAAAAGTGGTAGATTTGAGCTCGATTATATATATGATTTGATTTAAATAAAAATATTTGATCAAAGGAGATTTCATTCTGGATTTTCAAGAAAAATTAATTTACTATTCATCCAAATCAAAATTGTTAGTTTGGGGGGAGGTATGTTTAAAGAGATTGAGTGTTTATATATTTTATTTAATTTGGACTTAGATTTGATTTGCTCTCTAATTTAGAATTTCAATTAGATATTTCGTTGAGGTTATTTTTATCAATTGATAATTCATATTTTTTAAATTTTCCTGAGTTGACTTCAATTGTAGATTTGATGTATCTACTATGTAATTTTAGAATCTCGGTTATATATTTATTTGTGTCGATTGATAACCCATACTTAATAAAAAAATCATTTGGCCATTAAATAAATAGACCAACTGGTCATATTTCAAACTTCACGTTTAAATTTGTTCAGTCCTGCCTTATAAAATTACCCGGACTGAATTAAAAGTCGAAATTAAGTCGACTGTATAAAGCAAGTTAGTTATTTACTCGCACATAAATTGTTCTATGGCATCTTCCTATTACAAAGTTTGTTATTTATTTATAATTTTGAGTTCAACAATATGGAGTGAGAAACTCAAGTGGTTTAAAGATAGCTCATATTAGCCCAACAAAGTTTTTACTGTTTCATAAGACTTAACATTCTGGGTATGTTCTCTACCTACCCCTATTTACTAAATGCCTATTACTCAATTCGTAATTACGTATTCTGATACACTTTTTACACCTTATGTGTTTCCATTGATTTATTAACTATTCATAAGTTGCGAGCTACTCATAACATACTTATATTTTCAATCAATGACTAGTCTTTTTCCCATATCTACATAATGTTATCTACTAACGTTATTTCTTGAGGGAACATGACGTGCAGAAATCTCGAGTAGCTGAGCCAACAAAATGTCCTTGGTAGAGTGGAAACTCTTACACTCTCAAAGGAAAACGACATGGAAATGTCCTCGGTGGAGTGGAAACCCCGATACTCCCCGAGGCAAACGACATACGAAAATGTCCTTGGCGGAGTGGAAACCCCAATACTCCCCAAGGCAAAGGACAAGTGAATATGTCCTTGGTAGAGTGAAAACCTCGGTACTCTCCAAGGCAAACGACATGGAAATGTCCTCGGCGGAGTGGAACCCCAATACTTCCCGAGGCAAACGACAGGCGAAAAATGTCTTTGGTGGAGTGGAAACCCCAATACTCCCCAAGGAAAACGACATGCAAAAATGTCCTTGGTAGAGTGGAAACCCCGATGCTCTCGAAGGCATACGACATGAAATTGTCCTCGGTGGTGTTGAAACCCCGATACTCCCCGAGGCAAACGACAGGCGAAAATATCCTTGGTGGAGTGGAAACCCCAATACTCCCCAAGGCAAATGACAGGCGAAAATGTTCTTAGTAGAGTGGAAACCCTGATACTCTCCAAGGCAAACAATATGGAAATGTCCTCGGTGGAGTGAAAACTTCGATTCTCGCCAAGGCAAACGACAGATGAAAATGTCCTTGGTAGAGTGGAAACCCCGATACTCTCCAAGACAAGCGACATGGAAATGTCCTCGGTGGAGTGGAAACCCCTAATACTCCTCGTGGAAAACGACAGACGAAAATGTCCTTGGTAGAGTGGAAACCCCAATACTCTCCAAGGCAAACGACATGAAAATGTCCTTAGTGGAGTGGAAACCGCAATACTCCCTAAGGCAATCGAAACCTAGAGCATCCCTGGAATCGGAGTGGGGACTCAGATCAACCTATACCAATGGAGGAAGTACTCAGGCAATGAAAACTCTAAGGTATGATAATATATTCTGCAACCTTGATTACTCAAGTATAACTTTTATTTTGAGAAAAATTTTACTTGAGTAGAGTCTACGTATGTGTATATTGGATGTTGGACTGTTAATCAATGAGCACTCCCTGTCAATCAGTGAGAACGACCCCACAATTTTGAGTTGTTTGCGGGTCCGATCAATCCTACTTATATGGTGCATGTTTTGCAGGAATATTACTATTTTGATGAGGCATAGGGTCGAGGCCGACCAAGCCATGTTCATGTCATGTTTTGCAGGAATATTACTATTTTGATGAGGCATAGGGCCGAGGCCAACCATGCCATACTCATGCTATGTTTTATAGGAATATTAATATTTTCATGAGGCATAGGGCTGAGGCCGACCGGGCAATACCCATGCCACATTTCTACTGGAATAGGGCCAAGGCCACCCTAGCCTCTTCCCTTATTTTTCTTTTACAAAAACTAATGTCTGAGTGGAGGGAGCTTAAATTTGAGCTAATAGGGGTTTGAGGCCGAGACCGACCCTATCTTCTTTCCTCACTTTTCTTTTATAGAAACCAATATTTTGATGTAGGAACTCAAGATTTTCAATAACATGGAGAGTGGTCAAGGTCGATGGTCTTACCACGTGTGCCACATAAATGACTAAATGGAAAAGAAACACCTACATAGGGGACTTCAAAACAGTAAACTACAGTACTTGTAGTTGAGGCCAAAATCTAAGATATTTCATACAAGCAAAGCGAATGATAAAAAGCCAGAAGAATCTTTGCTACAAAATAAATTAGTTACAAATGAGAAGTTAGATACAGACTCATCTGGAAATCAATTTTCATTCATCTAGAGAAGATCCTCACGGTAAAGCATCCAAGGCTAGCCTTGGAGTATTTGAATTCAGAAGGGCTTATATAACTGGCCAAGCAGGGTGAAGAGGAAATCAACATACAAATCTGCACAAGTTGGAATTATACTCTTAAATTGGGCTTAAGGTATTTTGACTTATAGCAACAAGCCACCCCAAAATCCCAATTCAAGAGTGGGGGCTTAATGTTATGGGTGAATTTGGACCTAGTTCTAAGAAAGTCAGAATAATAAGAGCCCAGAGGAGAAACAAGCCCACGGAGGCCCATTGGACCCGAATCAATCTCTAAGGCTATTCCTGAAGGGATAAATAACCCTACGCAGCGGAAGACGTCAGAGACTTTTTCGAATAAAAACGTCGATTGGGATACCAATACGACGGCAAAACAAATTTACAGCAGAAAATAAAATGATCATGCTGTAAAACTGATATAATACATGCTTTAAACCAGAAAAATAAATTAGATCTCATCTAAAATTGGATCCTATTGATCCTAGATTGAAGAAATACATACCTTTGAAGAAAATCTTGATTGGTTTCACCAAAACTCCTAGGAATTCACCAAAAGACAGCAACAAAGTTATCTTGATTTCGGTGTAAAAAAGGTCACGAACACCACCACCAGAGATCCACCGGTATCCTCTTCAAGGTTGCGCGTTAAGGGCTAGTGGGAGCATAATTTCTAAGAGTTCTAAGGGAAAAATATCTCTATATCATTTTGGTTGAGAATTGCAGACGGCTTGAGAGAATTCTGTGTGTGATGCTTGGGATCTCAAACTGAATGAAGGGAGTTTTTGTAAAAAGCATAACCCCCATTCCTTAAAACCCTCCCATTCACGCAAGATAGAGGATAAGCAGGAGTCCCACGTTCCCATCAGTTACCCTAACTGATGGGAAAATAATTTAATTAATTATAAAATAACATTAATTAAACCTTTAATTAAATTAAGTATTAATTTAATTAAATGTTATTTGCATAAACATATTTACACAAAATAACCTCCATTTATCCTATAGTTTTAATATAGCTTAATTAAATCAAATTTAATTAAAATTAAAACCAAAATATTAATTAATTCACCAATTAATTAATATCATAATTAAATATCAAATATTCAATTATAAATTTATATCTCTCAAATTCACTATAGAATTAATACACATCATATGTGCATTAATTATAACCTATAGTTTTAATATGAATCAAATTCATTTTTTAATTTAATATTCGAACCCCTTCGAATATTTAATTCACCCTTAAAAATTTGCCTCAACGCCCTTATAGAGCTACCGATGGGACCTGATGGACCTACAGATCAGAAGCTCCAACGATATGAGATTAGTTGGCTAAACTCATTAACCAAGTTAATCAATATTCGTTAACTGTGGTTCATTCCACTAAAGAACCACAGCTTCACTCTTCTCACTGCATATATATTTATGTGTCCACGGATATCGACCGTCAACAGCAAGTTAGCCCTTCACGTGTGTTCGCACCCCAGCTGGGTCAAATTACCGTTTTACCCCTGGGCTACCTCTTGGTCCTTAAGTACTAGTGCTCCTCTAATGAACAACCTGTTTGTGGTCCAACCAGCAAACAGAAATCCATCTCGTGCCATAAAGAGGGTAGGGCCCATTGTTCAAGACCCGGAGACACCACTTAAGGGAACACACCTCTACTTACCCTAATATCGGGAATGAGTGAATTCCATCTTGTAAGACTACGTTCTCAGCTCCCCACTCGGTCTTGTCCCCAAAATGGTAGGCTTATTGGGTCGGCGAACAGGCCACTCTCACCCGTACAAATCAAAGGACAATCCCTCATGGACAGGAGTCGATAATCCACTCAGGATTAAGGCCAAGTTGCCTAGGTCATCCTAGTGAAATAGAAACCGTGCTAACTAACGGTGTTACAGTTAGTGGTTAACAAACTCATTGCACATGATACCCCCACTCGCATGTCAACTACATGAACGTGTTGGATCATTACGTTTGTTTCAATATTCAAAGCGGGTCGTATCCATAGTGTCACCAGGACAAGGTACCCAGCCTTATCCCTATACTACAGACCCTTTAGGCTAAAACTTGAACATTGATCCTCGTATGTCCCTACATACTAGTTCAAGCCTCATTCTATTAGCCTTGGGTGTTTAGTTTATTGGATTAGGGTTATTAAGACAAGATATAATACAAACATTGAATAATACATCACTTTTATTAATGTTCGGTCAAATGTACATTTACTATCTACGAGTTTTAGGGCATGAAACCCAACAAACTCCCACCTGAACTAAAACTCAAGTTACAGGGAAAGTATATACAATATAATCCAAAGCTGGAAATGGTACATGTATGTTGTACATTACATGAAAAGTAAATATACAAAATACAATAAACTAGGGCATCCTTACACCCATTACACATCTCCCACTTGCCCTAGATTACGCTATATACATATCTCGCATACCTAGACTTTCTAGATGACCCTCGAACACTTTAGCCGAGAGGGCCTTCGTAAACGGATCAGCAATGTTGTGCTCGGAAGCGATCTTGGTCACGACCACTTCTCCTCTGTGCACAATCTCACGAATCAAATGTTACTTCCTCTCAATGTGTTTACCTCTTTTGTGGCTGCGAGGTTCCTTTGAATTGGCTACAGCCCCACTGTTGTCACAGTATAACGTAATGGGCAAGTTCATATTTGGAACAACTTCCAAATCTGTCAAGAACTTCCTTAGCCAAACAGCTTCCTTGGCTGCTTCACAAGCAGCTACATACTCAGCCTCCATCGTGGAGTCTGCTATGCATCCTTGCTTTATACTCCTCCAAACTACAACTCCACCATTAAGGGTGAAAACTGACCCTGACGTAGATTTCCTAGAATCCTTGTCAGTTTGGAAATCAGAGCCGGTGTAACCAGTGAGAACTAACTCTTTAGCGCCAAACACCAACATGTAATCTCTCGTTCTCCTAAGATACTTGAGGATTCCTTTAACGGCGGTCCAGTGGTCTAACCCTGGATTCAACTGATATCTGCTGACAATCCCTACAGCATAACAGGTGTCTGGCCTCGTGCAGAGCATGACATACATTAAGCTACCTACTGCAGAGGCGTAGGGAATCCGTCTCATATCCTCAACTTCTTGAGGTGTCTTAGGAGACTGTTCCTTAGACAAGTGAACCCCATGCCTGAAAGGCAACAGGCCCTTCTTGGAGTTCTGCATCGAATATCGAGCCAACATCTTGTCGATATACGTTGCTTGAGACAGAGCTAGCGATTTGTTCTTTCTATCCCGAATAATCTAGATGCCAAGAACATACTAGGCCTCACCCAAATCTTTCATTTGGAATTGAGCTGCTAGCCATTCTTTTACGTCAGACAAATACCCTACATCATTCCCAATGAGTAGGATGTCGTCAAGATACAGTACAAGGAAAGCTACTTTATTCTTGTTGATCTTCTTGTATACACAAGGCTCATCAACGTTCTGGTCAAAGCCAAAAGATTTGATCGCAGTATCAAATCTAATATTCCAAGATCGGGAGGCCTGTTTCAACCCATAAATGGATCGATTCAGTTTGCAAACCTTTTGCTCCTGACCTTGGGTTATGAACCCTTCGGGTTGAGACATAAAAATACTCTCGTCAAGGTTGCCATTCAGAAAAGTTGTCTTGACATCCATTTGCCAAATTTCATAATCATAAAATATGGCAATGGATAAGAGAATTCTTATGGACTTTAGCATAGCAACTGGAGAAAACGTTTCTTCATAGTCCACCCCTTCTCGTTGGGTATAACCATTTGCTACAAGTCTTGCTTTGAAAGTCTGTACTTTCCCAGCAGCATCTCTTTTTCTCTTATAGATCCATTTACACCCAATGGGTTTAACCCCTTCAGGCGGATCTACTAGTTCCCAAACTTGATTGAAGTACATAGACTCCATCTCAAGGTCCATGGCTTTGGCCCACTCGTCCTTATCTATGTCATTCATTGCTTGACGATAAGACAATGGATCTTCTACGCCGTCATCAGGTATGACTACTTGTGTTTCCGTTAAACCCAAGTAGCGGTTAGGTTGTATCACAACCCTCCCACTGCGTCGAAGCTCTCCCACTACGTGAGGAGGACTAGATTGACGAGAAGAACTGGATTCTCCAACAACTCTTGTTGAAGGACCAGGTTCATCAACAACTCTTGTTGATCCTTCTGTAGCTTCTCCTAATACTAACTTACTTCGTGGTCGATGATCTCGAATGTGGTCTTCCTCCAAGAAAGTTGCATTTGTCGATACAAATACTTTATTATCTTGTGGGTCGTAGAAAAGACCACCTCTCGTTTCTTTCGGGTACCCAACAAATTGGCATATTCTCGTACCTGGTTCCAATTTCTTAGGATTTGTCACTAACACATGTGCAGGACAACCCCAGATTCGAAAGTAACGCAAACTAGGTTTACGCCCCCTCCATAACTCAAAAGGAGTTTCAGAAACACTTTTTGAGGGAACACTGTCTAACAAGGTTCTATTTCTCCTTTCTGATACACCATTCTGTTGAGATGTACCAGGTGCTGAGAGTTGTGATTGGATTCCATGTTCTATCATATAGTCCTGGAATCTTTGATCCAAATACTCTCCACCTCGATCTGATCGAAACATCTTAATTGTTTTACCTAATAGGTTTTCTACCTCAGCCTTAAACTCTTTGAACTTTTCAAGAGCCTCAGACTTATGGCCCATTAGGTACAAGTAACCGTATCGTGAATAATCATCTATGAAAGAGATGAAGTATTCAAAACCACCTCGAGCCTTTACATTCATTGGACCACAAAGATCCGAATGTATTAGTTCAAGTGGTTCTTTGGCCCTGTAACCTTTTCCAGTAAAAGGCCTCTTGGTCATTTTACCCTTGAGACACGATTCACAGGGTGGTAAAGATGTATCTTCTATATCAGTTAGAAGTCCATTTTTAACCAAACGATCGATCCGATCGATGTTAATATGACCAAGACGACGGTGCCAAAGATACGTGTTGTTACTCAAAGGAGAAACTTTTTGCCTTTTATTTTGCGTTTCGGCCATTTTAAACATTTCATGACTTAAAATAGCCTTAGCATCAGTTGGTCTTAACACAAACAAATTATTCTCACCCTGAGCAGAACATATATAAATACCATTCCTTGAAATAATTGCTTCATTAAGCTGAAAGGAAATATTGTATTCTTGTTCTAACAAAGCGGAAAAATAAATAAGGTTCCTTTTAATTCGAGGAACCAAAAACAAGTTCTCCAAAATTAAAAACTTATTTCAAAAGAATAATTTCCCAGCTCCCACTGCACGAGCTGAAACGACGTCTCTTGTTCCAACCTTGAGCGTCATTTCACCGTCTGCCAGCTGCTGGAAATCATTTCCCTGAAAAGAAGAGCAAACATGATTAGTGGCTCCCGAATCCAGTATCCAAGCGAACTCATCATGTTCGACGAGACAAGTCTCTAATACAAGTAAATCGAATTTACCTTCTTTTTCTCTTTTCTTCTCAGCAAGGTAGCGGGGACAGTTCCGCTTCCAGTGACCATCTGCGTTGTAGTGGAAGCACCGGCCTTTGTTGGCCACGACCGTGGCCTTCCCCTTCCCTTGCACAGCCTGTGCAGGAGCCTTCCCCTTGTCTCCCTTCCTCTTCTGTATTTGCTTCGATGAAGAAGCCTGGGGTACAGATTTAGTCCCTGAGGATGAACCCTTCAGGAACTTCTTTTTGGAATGGGCCACGTTGGCCTCTCCTTTAACCACATTTTTGCCCTTGCTCTTTTGCAAGGACTCATAGATCTGTAACTCCGAGAGGAGGGTAGTCAGGTTGAACTGAATCTTATTCATGCTCGCGTTCGTCCTGAATGACAGATAGCTCGCAGGGAGCGAGTGAAGGATGAATGCAACCTGACTGCGCTAGCAGACAACCCCGCCATTTGCCTCAGCTATATTGAACTGGTTAATCATGTCCAGGACATGTTCCCGAACAGATTGACCTTCCAGCATCTTGGCATTGAAGACGTTCTTCAAGGCGTCGTGGTGGAGCTGGTAGGACGGAAGTCCAAACATCTCCTGCAGGGAATTCATAATCTCCTTGGCAGTATCCACATTCTCGTAACGCTTGGCCAATACTTCAGACAAGTTGACCAGTATATAGACTTTGACCTTTTCATTGGCCTTAGTCCAGCGTTCGTAGGCGTCTTTTACTGCCTGAGCGGCAGTACGAGGGGGAACGGGAGGACATTCCTTCGTTAAGACGAACCTTAAGTCCTCAACCACGAGTATTGTATTAAGATTCGATTTCCATTGTGGAAAGTTTTCGCCGGTAAGTTGTTCATTTTTAAGCAGGGAAATAATAGAGGAAGACATTGCTGAAAAACAAACAAGTGACCGTATTAGTTATCTTTGCCTTAACCCATCACACAAGCAATACAAAAAATTGCATAGATCCAATCAATTTTGCAAACAAACAATCAAAGAACCCTAATAAAACTATGATTGTGTTTCGCAACGATGCTTTAGAGGTTTAGAAGAACAGCCACCGAAGGGTGATCAATTGTTCCTCCTCTAAAATGAGACTCTTCTCAGTCAATTTCTAATACCAGAATAACTCATATTCCATTAGATATTAACCACCGTTGTTCAGTCAAGAATTTGTTAACAAATTAACTCCTCCCCGTAAGTGTAACCCTCCCACTTTCAGATCTCAGAGGCACGGACCAACAGGCTACCGTTAGGAAAGACAACTGTTGGTAATTAGCCTAAGCGACCCTATCCTTTTCAGGAGTTCACGGTGTTCCGAATCCTATGATCAGGCCCTCCGAAGGGGTGGTTGCGCCGAGACAACACGCAGGCGGATCATAGGAATCTCACGTTGTGACCTAGGGGTGGAGACCGAAGGATACGTTGACACGTGTCCCGCTCCCACTTACTATAGTCACTTTCCCCATTCACCTTGGTATTGACCCATGCAAACACTCTCCGAAGGGAGACCGCGCTAGAACGACACAAAGCCGAGCATGGATCTCACGGTGTGAACGTCACGAGGACGTAGGAGCAAAACTCAATTTAAATTAAGTTTTGTAATTTTCCTCCCACTAAAGTAACCTATCGGGTAATTTAGGGTTTGATTAAACCTAGATAAATCCGGCTAAGTCATTTATCTAAGTCTAGTCCTATTATAACTATTATAATAAGACCTAATGTCTAGATGTATTAAACAAATTTAATTTACCTAGCGACATTATTCTAACATTAACCTGTGATTAATTCAACTCCGGTGTTCCAGATCAGTTCCTAGGTAGGAGGTGTTCCATATACCGTCAACTTAAATACCTCCAATCCTTCGACAGAACTTCACTGGTACAGTTCCCTTATAATCTCAGGAATGTTTGTCCTACTTAGTTCATTAAAACTATTTTAAAACTAAGTAAGAATTTCTAATCCTATTAGAAAATGATCTTAGGTCTAATTAATTTTAACTCATTAAAATTAATTCATTTTAAACCTAAGATCCTATGTGAGCATGCATTTCTTGATTATAGATTGACGGTGTCTAATCATAAATTTTAAACTATTTAAAAATTTTAATGATTAGCTCTATAATCATGCATACTATAGTCTTAAAAACAATTAAGAATCATATTCAAGTTAATGAAATTAAAACTGTAGAATTTTGCATTGCATGATAATTAATATAACTCTTATATTAACCTATGGATGTATCATGCTCAATGCAACTTGATTTCCATTTTAAATAATAAACAATTTTATTATAGCCAAAAATGGAAAATCAACTTAGGCATGCTGCAAACAAATTATTTTTAATATAACTCTTATATTAAAACTATGTAATTGCATGCATCATACTTTTCCATTTTCATGAATTTAATATAACTCAACTATATATTAAATAAATCATGAAAATCCATGCATTATCATCAAATATTATAATCACATTATAACATACATAATGCATGAGCATACTTTATATCCTAAGGTGGGATTAAAATTTAAATGACATCCACAAAACATTTAAGTAGCGAATAAACCGGTTTAATTGGCCCCTATGATAATTAAAGCAAAAATTACACTAATTAAAGCTTTAAAACTATCCTATTACATAAAGTACAGCTCCAAAACTGGTCTAGGATCCACGAATCGACCCGAACCACTTCGAACCCGGCTTGAAAAACTCGAATCGCGCCCAAACCGGGTTGAACCGGACCAAATCGATCCCAGCTAACCCAAAACCCCCGAACCGGACCGGTCAGTTAGGGTTTCATCCCACGTTACCACGAAAAAACTGGCGTCGCATGAAATCGTGACAGCGTCGAGACGCTGAGAAGTTAGCGTTCCAACGCTAGCGCGATTTCAACCGTCTGGAGCGTGGAATCGCGACAGCGTCGAGACGCATAAGGCTAAGCGTCCCGACGCTGTTGCGTCTGGAGCTGTTTTCTGGGCAGAACCGCGGCTGTTCTTCACAAAATTCGTCGATTTCTTCCTCGATCTTCATCGATTTTCAAGCCAAACCTAGACCCGGACTTTACAGACTCGATTTACAGAACTATTGCCTAAAACACAGGGGCCTTTACAAGATCAAATCATAAAATAAAGCTGTGAATCTAAGGCCAAATCAAACCAAAACAGTTTATCGCAAACCATACATTCACAATGCAATTAATCCCACCGTACAAAGCCAATCGCAAATCTCAAAACAACGTTTTAAATTCGATAGGGCTTTGATACAAATTAAAGGGATAAATAACCCTACGCAGCGGAAGACGTCAGAGACTTTTTCGAATAAAAACGTCGATTGGGATACCAATACGACGGCAAAACAAATTTACAGCAGAAAATAAAATGATCATGCTGTAAAACTGATATAATACATGCTTTAAACAAGAAAAATAAATTAGATCTCATCTAAAATTGGATCCTATTGATCCTAGATTGAAGAAATACATACCTTTGAAGAAAATCTTGATTGGTTTCACCAAAACTCCTAGGAATTCACCAAAAGACAGCAACAAAGTGATCTTGATTTCGCTGTAAAAAAGGTCACGAACACCACCACCAAAGATCCACCGGTATCCTCTTCAAGGTTGCGCGTTAGGGGCTAGTGGGAGCACAATTTCTAAGAGTTCTAAGGGAAAAATATCTCTGTATCCTTTTGGGAGAGAATTGCAGAGGGCTTGAGAGAATTTTGTGTGTGATGCTTGGGATCTCAAACTGAATGAAGGGAGTTTTTTGTAAAAAGCATAACCCCCATTCCTTAAAACCCTCCCATTCACGCAAGATAGAGGATAAGCAGGAGTCCCACGTTCCCATCAATTACCCTAACTGATGGGAAAATAATTTAATTAATTATAAAATAACATTAATTAAACCTTTAATTAAATTAAGTATTAATTTAATTAAATGTTATTTGCATAAACATATTTACACAAAATAACCTCCATTTATCCTATAGTTTTAATATAGCTTAATTAAAACAAATTTAATTAAAATTAAAACCAAAATATTAATTAATTCACCAATTAATTAATATCATAATTAAATATCAAATATTCAATTATAAATTTATATCTCTCAAATTCACTATAGAATTAATACACATCATATGTGCATTAATTATAACCTATAGTTTTAATATGAATCAAATTCATTTTTTAATTTAATATTCGAACCCCTTCGACTATTTAATTCACCCTTAAAAATTTGCCTCAATGCCAGACCTATAGATCAGAAGCTCCAACGATATGAGATTAGTTGGCTAAACTCATTAACCAAGTTAATCAATATTCGTTAACTGTGGTTCATTCCACTAAAGAACCACAGCTGCACTCTTCTCACTGCAGATATATTTCTGTGTCCACGGATATCGACCGTCAACAGCAAGTTAGCCCTTCACGTGTGTTCGTACCCCAGCTGGGTCAAATTACCGTTTTACCCCTGGGCTACCTCTTGGTCCTTAAGTACCAGTGCTCCTCTAATGAACAACCTGTTTGTGGTCCAACCAGCAAACAGAAATCCCTCTTGTGCCATAAAGAGGGTAGGGCCCATTGTTCAAGACCCGGAGACACCATTTAAGGGAACACACCTCTACTTACCCTAATATCGGGAAGGAGTGAATTCCATCTTGTAAGACTACGTTCTCAGCTCCCCACTCGGTCTTGTCCCCAAAATGGTAGGCTTATTGAGTCGACGAACATGCCACTCTCACCCGTACAAATCAAAGGACAATCCCTCATGGACAGGAGTCCATAATCCACTCAGGATTAAGGCCAAGTTGCCTAGGTCATCCTAGTGAAATAGAAATCGTGCTAACTAACGGTGTTATAGTTAGTTGGTTAACTATTTCGCAGTCCGGTCTTTGTGCAAACTCATTGCACAGGATACCCCCACTCGCATGTCAACTACATGAACGTGTTGGATCATTACGTTTGTATCAATATACAAAGCGGGTCGTATCCATAGTGTCACCAGGACAAGGTACCCAGCCTTATCCCTATACTACAGACCCTTTAGGCTAAAACTTGAACATTGATCCCCGTATGTCCCTACATACTAGTTAAGGCCTCATTCTATTAGCCTTGGATGTTTAGTTTATTGGATTAGGGTTATTAAGACAAGATATAATACAAACATTGAATAATACATCACTTTTATTAATGTTCGGTCAAATGTACATTTACTATCTACGAGGTTTAGGGCATAAAACCCAACAATTCCCTCTCCTCTTCTAAAAGGAAGGGGAAAACCGTAATTTCAACTATAAATAGAAGAGGCTAACCCCAATGTATGGGGATCCCTAATTCCTAATGTACTTGTCACACTTATGATCTCCCAACTGACTTAGGCATCGGAGTCGGTGTGACAAGCACCACACCGGTGCACAGTTTTCTCTTGTTTTGTAGGCCACGTCTTCCCATTCAAACAAATTTACCGTTGATGTCACGTGAGGGTCAAGTGAGTTCTCCCCGTCTGGATTTTGACATCAACACTTTTTATTCATAGAATAATTGTTTGTTAACCTCTCTAAATTCATAATTCCAAAAGTTCATTTTGATCTCACAACATCCAAAAGGATATTATATTTAAAAGCAAGGTATATTGCTCAAAATAAAAATCTAAAATCTGTTATTTGAGAAGACAAATAAGAGATTACAACAATTTCAAAATATAATTAAACAAGGTTTTTTTTTACTAAACTTTGAAAGATTCAGAATATATGAGATCTACATTTACAACATCTTAGTATAATGCAACCTCGCTAACACTAAAAGTTAAAAAAAAAAAATCTATTGCAGAAAGAAGGAAGACTCAATTAGCTAATTTAGCCTACCACAAAATCACATCAACCAAATGACCTAATGTATACAGAGATGAGGAATTCCATGCAATATGGCAAATGTCTACAAGGTTACAACAATTTCTTGTACCTAACCACTTCTAATTCATGTAGAAACTTATTCAAAAAAAGAAAAAAAAAAAGAAAAAAGAAATTTAGGTAGAAACCATTGGACCAATTGAATGCTATCTAATTCTAGGTAGTGAATGCCGTGAATATTCAGCAACCATGTAAAGAACAAAGTTAGGTTAGCATCTAGCTTTCCACGTTCTAAATATTACGTTATTTCAATTAAACTTAATCCTTCAAAACAAATTGTTTAATTGCCTTCTTAAAGAAAACGGTCCCTAGAATCATCTTTAGCCATTTTCAAAAAAAAAAAAAAAAGAATCATCTTTAGCCCTAAATTCATTAGAATCTAATTAAATCCCCACAAAAGCTTTCACAAATACAATTTTAAACCATTTAATTACATTTTAAGTGACAACTAAGTAAGAGCACACATGTCTATTTTTATAAATTCATTAAGTTAATTTCAAAATAACAATAATAATTCAACATGTGGTGCATTTAATTTAATCAAGCTCGTTTTTTTTTTTTTTTTGTTAGGTATAATTTTAATTAACGTTTACAAACTAGAGATGTTTTAAATCGTATCAACTTGCAAGGCAACATAATTACATAACAAACAAATTTTACTACAAGCACCCAGAAGAAAATACACAATCAAGATGTTGGAGATCAGTGGAGAATCCAGAACTTTAAGCTAGGGGACTATATAGAAATGAAGCAAAATATCAATTTTAACCTTAAAATTAGTAAAGTGTTTTAGTTTTTACGTTACACTTTCAATGTTATTCAATTGCACATCGAACTTTGACTAGTTTTTTAATTTTTATTTTAACTTTAAAAAGTATTATAGTTTTACCTTAGGATAAATTTTCGATTAAAGAATTTAAATATAAATATAAAAGAAAAATAATGATATTGAAATAACAAAGTTAGATTTTTTTTTTCTCTTTTACAAAGATTATACATTTGTTTCATGCTGGGCTATAACTTAATTGAAGGGTCCGTTTGGAATACATTTTAATTTAAATGTTTTTTAAGAATGCATTTTTTTAAAAAACATTTTGTATAAAAATTGTTTGGAATTTAAACACCAATATGTTTGGTTACATTTCCTCATATGTGTTTTTATACAAAAGTTAATTATTGTATACTAAACACTATTTTTTTAAAAAAGTTGGTTACAAGTGTTTCTCTCAAAATGGTTTATTTATCAATCTCAATTTTTATTAACTCATTTTTAGTAGTTGCCAAACACTAGAAATGTTTTCAAAATGATTTTTTTTTCAAAATTAAACACTTAAAAAGTTAAACCAGACATACCTGAAATTAATTGTTTTGTAGGTGAGGCAAGCTACCCATCTTGTCGTGGAGATTCAAGCACGAAGCTTCAACCATGTTTGCCGCTCTGAAAATTTCATCGCTCACTCCTTGGCTTAAAGATGGTTGGAAGAAAACATTGACGAATAGTGGGTTTCACACTTCCAAACATGGCTACTTAGTATGAATAAAGAAAATTTAAGTGAGAAACTAATGTCAATTTTTTAATTAGGGTCTGTTACATTCTTTATCAAAGAACAAAAAGAATAAATTTTACTACCAAGAAAAAGTATTTTGTTTTTGTTCGACCTGTAATCATATATGAACTAGCCGACGGTATAAATTTAAAACATTGACTCATTTGAAAAATGAATAAAACGATTGGGCTTCTTCATTAATTCATCTCCAAGAAAAGGGGATTTCAAAATTGTATGAAAAAAACGAGACGTACCTGTAATTGCTTCGAATATTGACTCCAAATCTCCCAACTCACTTTTGCAGAGTTTATTGAGGAATAGAGATAGGCTCAATCTAAATAGATGGAAACTAGAGAGACAGACAAAAGGGAGCATCAAAACGACATGGATGAAGGACGAAGAACAACCTAACAATGGAAATCGAACCGAGGAGGGAGGGTTAGCTAAAATCAAAAGGATAAATACAGGGAAAACAAAGATGTTTTGGATGATGGAAATCGAATGAGAGAGAGGGGGAAAATTTGGGGTTAACTGCAGTAATAGACAAAAACAAATGTCCGTTTTGAAAAATAGCAACTGACCCTATTATTTAGAAAAATGACCAAATCAATTTTATTAATTAATAAATATGAAATATTAAGTTACGAAAATACCCTCGACTAGAAGTATAACCGAAAATCCTTATTATTTAAATCAAAACTAACATTCAAATTAAATCAAATCAATTCACCTACAAATCCCTTAAATCAAAATAATTTAATAAAAAAACATATGATTTTAATGACCACAAATTTATGCATTGATGATGCAATAAATAGTGTTTAAGAAACAAAATCTAATTTAGATTCTAGGCATTAAGATACACAAATATCTCGTATTAAAAAAACTATGAAAATAAATCCTCATCGTATGCTCAATTCCTATAAAATATGACAATGTCTCACCTCTTTGTAAATAAAAAATTTAACATCGATTCAAACAAATACCTTGTAACTCCATTGATAAAGAGTATGCAGTGACTAAGGTTGTTCATCGTTCTGTCGGTGTCAGTTTTTCGACTAGTCGGTCAGTTTTCCATAATTCTAGAAACCGATGACTTTGGAAGGAGTTCATCAGCCGACCGACCAGTCGGTTCGGTCGGTTCTTTCTTTTTTAATTTTTATATATTTTCAATTTAAACACGATGCAAAATCTACGAAAATGATGAAGAATTGAAAGCTAACACAAGAATTTGCAGAGAAATCAGGAGAGATGAGAGACGACAATGACCAAGGGAGAGAGAGAGAGGTGTGGCGACTGGCGACTGCGAGGGAGAATAGAGAGAGTTAGAGACGGCGACGATGAGGAAGAATAGAGATAGTTAAAGAGGGGCGACGGCGAGGCCCACAGTGTGGCGGAGAAGGAGGCCGACGACGTGACGACAAAGGGCAGAGGAGAGTTGGAGTGGAGAGGCTGTCAATTTCGGGGCTTGAAGTGTGAACGACTGAAGTCAGCTGTGTGGGCGTGGGCTGAACGAAAAGGAGAGAAAATGTTTTAGGGTTTTTTTTTAATTTTTTATTTATACCAGAGTGCAGAAGTCAGCGCCCAGTAGGATTAAAATTTAATTTTTTTTAAAAAGTCTATATGTATCGCGGTCGGTCGCTCGGTTCTTTGTGAAATGATCAAACCGAATGACCGACCGATCGGTTTTCCAAACACATGGTGTAAAGACCCTACATTTCGTGCCTAGATCCTAGGTTCATTACCACAAGCATTTCATTTCACTTATAAAAAAGACGAATGAACGACATTTAGAGTAAACATGCTTAGACAATATGTGAAACTTTTCAGCTTGGGATCCCAGTTAAAACAGAACAATAAGAAATTTTAGCCATTCAAGCAAAAGTCTTAAACCGGAATAAATCTTAAAACACATCACAAAACAAGTACAAGGAAAGAAATTATAAAGTCTATCCTAAGGAAATCCTTGGCTCGTTCAACATCACTCTATCACGCGTTCTGTACACCTTTGTGTTGGGAGTGCGACCAAAGTCCCACATTTTCTAGATAAGGGGATGATCATGGGTTTATAAGGGAGGACAAGTATCTCCATTGGTATGAGGCCTTTTTGGGTGAACCAAAAACAAAACCATGAGGGCTTATGCCCAAAGTGGACAATATCATACCATTGTGGAGATATGTGGGTTTCCGGTAGTCCCTTACAAGTGGTATCAGAGCCATGCCCCGGGAGTAGCGGTGTTGGGTGGAATCCTCGGGTGCCAAACAAAGAAGTTGTGAGCCTTAATAGTCATGGTGGAGATCCGTGGTTGAGCTCTGGGTAGGCAGGTATACTCCGGAGAAGAGAAGTCCTAGATAAGAGCAAGAACTCTCGGTAAAGCGGTGAAGCCTAGAGAGTTGGACGGATAGATGACTATTTGAGGGGAGGCTCGGTGGTACTTTGTTCGAGGGGAGGATTGTTGGGAGTGCGACCAAAGTTCCACATTAGCTAGAATAAGGGGATGATCATGGGTTTATAAGGGACGACAAGTATCTCCATTGGTATGAGGCCTTTTGGGGTGAACCAAAAACAAAACCATGAGGGCTTATGCCCAAAGTGGACAATATCATACCATTGTGGAGATATGTGGGTGTCCGGTAGTCCCTTACACTTTGCCTTTACCTGCAATTACATGTTAGGGAAAAGAAGAAAAATACTTAGTAAGTAACAATAATGCTAGACATGCAACGATCAAGGTACCAAGAGACTGTATGGACTAAGGGCCTAAAGGTTATGTCATCTCATTCCCATTCATTTCATTTCATTCATCTTGTAGTATGGGTCTAGTGATCCAATTAACTCACCTATATAAAAAAAATTTTGCCAACTCACTGAAGGTGCACAAGTGGGTATTTTGGGAGATCTCTACTCCTACTGATGGTAGAAGGCACCCAGTCAGTGGAGCCAAGTCTCACCCATCAAGGCTCTATTGTGCACATAGCGCACTAACTACCATTTCATTGGTGTGGCGTCCATGGGTTTTAAGTTGGAAATTAACTTCCACAGTTAGTAAATGGTATCTAGTATGCGAAGCCAAGTCCCGCCCATTTAGCTCCTCATTTCAGTCTAATACATCTCAGTCCTAGGTGTTTAATTGACACGGCCCCCTACTAGAGCAACTAGCCTATTCTTTTCCCTTTCATACTCCTTTTTCCCTTTAAGGCCTCTTAGCACACAGTCAAAAACAGGAAACATAACATGCATTCCACACTTCCAATCAGAGAAATCACGACTTCTAGCTGTCTACTCAAATTGTCAGCCATCCATATGCTAACACAAACACACACTTACATCTATCCTATAGCACAAGCACACAACATCCACATTCTTGAAACAAAAGCATTCATGACATCACAGTCTCAACTCACACATAAAACAACATCTCATGCCAGAACACAGCTGCCACATCAACGCATATTTACAGTTTAATTTCAGTAAGTTAACTTACCTTGAGGTAACTAAGCTTGATTGAAAAACACCAAACAATTTGATATATCGCCAACCACGTTATGCGAAAAAAATGATCTAATACACACATATAAGGGTCGTCTCACATCAGAGGCATATCAATCTCAATAAATTTCCTAAGACACAATACTTTAGAGGGTCGAAAACTCACCCAAATGAAACTACTGCTTGCTGTCCAGGTTCCAAATTACGCTCCGCCTTTAATGATTTGATCACCACTTACTACGAATACCTTAAATTAAGATCAACGCTAATGAGTATTCCATTAAAGCATAAAAGACTAATAAAATTTAACTTACAACTCCCTTACCCACTCACTAAAATCTTTGAGCATTCAAGATGCATGAGACTGTTTTTCTTACGGCGGAGGCAATGGCGATTGATTCTGAGCGACAGAAACGCACAGATCTGAATGACAACAGTAGCACGCGAAAGCTGTACACAATAGGGAGTGAGACCGAGAGGGCAAAGGAGAGAGAGAAAGAATTCTAAGAGAGGGATCTCACCGGCGACTCGCAACGAGGCAGTTCGACGACGGAGTGGCGACTCGCGTGCGGTAGGAGGTGGTTCGCGGCGGCAGCGTGCAGACGAGCGTGGACGGATGGGCGGCGCAGATCTAGTACAGAAGAGAGAGTGTGAGCTGAGAGAGAGGGAGATTGAGGGAGAAAGAGACGACAAAGAGATTAAAGGCTCACCAGCGGCGACATGGCGAAAGACGACGGTGGAGACGCAGAGGGCGGCGTGCGGCGTCGGCGGGTTGCAAAGGGGAAGCTGAGAGCACGAGAGAGAGGGAGAACGTGAGAGAATGAGAGAGAGAAAGAACGGGTGAGGGGGAGAGATATCGGGGGAGAGAAAAAAAATCTCAATATTTTTTAAACGGTTTGTTTGATCGAAAACGTGGGGGGAAAAATTTTCCCCCACTCTCTCCCCTTGACTGACTCATTTCCCTTATTCGTTTTTTTTTATTAAAAAAAACAGGCTGTTACACATGGAACCGACACCGACCGACCAGTTCGGCCAACCGACCGACCGCCGTTGGTTTGGTCGGTCGTGATGGTTTTCGGTCTGAAGATGAACAACCCTAGCAGTGACAATGTCTTACTTCTTCGTAAATAAAAAATTTAACATCAATTCACACAAATACCATGTACTCAATCTGTATTTATATTTCTCTTTTAGATTCTATAGCTCTACTGAAATTATTATATCTACTAAAATGAAGTATAGTATGTCTACTAAAAATAAAGTTATTAGCCTAAAAAAGATTAAATTCACCCACAAATAAAATTCAAATTCTCTCCGCCATCGCCACACTTAGAATCTCATGGAGACTTTTCCCTATCAATTAAATCCTGAACCTGCAAATTTATCCTAAAATTTAAACCTTCCTACTTTAGTCACACAATCAATTTCCTAACAATTAAAACTAATTCAGTCATTTTACCCATTTTATCAAAGGTCTCTAGATCTTGCTGCTTGTCTCTTAAATACTTTGGAGAAAGCAGTAGACTAACTATATAAAAAAAAAAATCATAAGAAACAATAAAATATTAAGAAATCAGAATTGTGGGTTCTCTGAGGGAAAAGCCAAAATTAAGAAATTGGTGCATCAAAAGAATATTACAAAATTCAGATACTCAAAGAATTCGCATAGTAGAACACCAACATCCTTTTCATCAATGTGATAGGAATTGGAATTTTACCTTGAAGAATGTAAGCGACTGGCTAAGGCTATGTTTGGGAGTGATTTTGGCATGGCCCAAATCAATTTTGCCATGGTCAAAATCAATTTCTTCTCAAATATTGATGTTTGGCAATTATTTGGATTGATTTTAGAAAAATATAAAATCATTTTAAATTGATTTTTCAAGAATTAGGTGAGAGGTGATTTTGGTTGGAGTGATGGACCGGGAATCATCTCTAAAATTTACCTTCATTCTATTCAAATTGTGAAATACCCATTTTACCCTTGTATTTAACAGAAAATTTTTAGCCCTGGATCATTTTCTCTCACTCGACTGTTTTCTCTCGACTGAAGGCTCTCTCACTCGACTGTTTTCTCTCGACTGAAGGCTCTCACTCACTTCTCTTGTTCTACAGGTACGTGTTTATTTTCATCTGTATTTGAGTTTTGGAATTGTGGTTTCTGCATGGATTTTGTTGTTTTTTCGTTTCAATTTGTTTAGGGTTTGAGAAATCTTTTTTGAATTTTTTGCTTCGTTGCTACTGGTAATCGTTGTTTTTTCATCTGAAGCTTCGTTGCCACTGATAATGTTGGTAATTTTTTGCGTGTTTATTTTCATCTGTACTTGAAGATTCTCTATAGCGCGAGTCTCGTACATTTCACTTCTGATTATACAGAGCCAAAATTGAAGTTAAAGGGTGGTTTTGTGCATCGGCTTTAGAAATTGACCTCATAAGAACACTCCAATTATAAGTTGTTGCCTAAAACATTCCATTCAAGGGTTCCCCAAATTAGATAAATTAGGGCAGAGTACAGAATTGGATTTGGCTATAAAGTAGTGTAGGCCGAAGAGAAAAGAATTGGGTTGCAATTTTGTTTCTCATTTCTAAATTTTTCATTGACTAACTGCCTGTGTTTTTGTTGGATTTGGCTATAAAGTAGTAAATCTAAGCTGGTTAATGTCAAGCCCTTTAGTTACTGTCTTCTGTGCATATATGATTTTGTACATTGACATGAACTCCAATAGTTGAAGAAACACCACAACTTAGGCATTTTTATGATCAAATTCATCATAGACTTTAGATTATAGAACCTGGGTAGATGGTGGACTTACGAGGCATAATCATATTTGTCATCTGTGATGGGTTGTATCTTGTTTCATGAACATCATTTTTTGAAACATGAAGCTTGGATGTTTTAGCTATAATGATGAAGGGATAATATATTTACACAAAAAAATTGGTTGTCGTTGATTCATGGAATTATTCTCTAACTTAGAGTGTTTGGGTTTTGTGTTTTGAAGTATTCATGGCAACAGGCTGCTGATTAGAGTGCTTGCTTTAAGCAAAGATTATGATAATTCTTCTTCTTTTTAATTGATCTTTGTATTAGAAACCAGAAACTTTATAACATATCTACATTCATGTCCCGTTTCTAATTGGCTTAGTTGCATGCTAGAGTTTCGTTGAGAACTACACTTTGTTTCTCTGGTTGGCAATTGACCATTTTACATCCAGAAGTCACAGAACATGGTCTGGTTCTGTGAATGTGGTTTGGCTAGTAGTTTTAATAAGTTTGGTTGGAAAGGTTGGATTTGTATAGTTTCTATTTAGATTTTTGTGAAAGAATAGATGAACAAGGCGTGTGTTTAAATGGTCAAATGCCAAGCAATGTATTTTTGGATGTGGCTAGAGGCAGAGGCATAAGGTGCTAGAGGCAGAGGAAGAAGCAATTTTCTAAGGATTCCTCTTAAAATTGGACTTTCCATATTCACCAAATTGGACTTTCCTCTTAAAATTGCAGAAGTTTGGTTTCGTTTTTATTTCTTGTTTTCTATATATGGTGATGTTTGTGGTTAAAGTTGATTTTTGATTGTCCTTTTCTTTTTTAGAATGTCTAAGGACATGACTCTTAGTGATGAAAAAGAGAAGCAAACAAAGGCTATATGGGATGATGTTACTCTTAATTCATTTATTCAAGTGTGTGTTGCTGAGACTTTAAAAGGGAACAGACCTAATTGCCATTTTAGTAAAATTGGATGGAGGAATGTGGTTAAGAACTTTAATGAAAAAACTGGAAGAAATTATGGATATAGACAGCTGAAGAACAAATGGACATCCCTCAAGAAAGATTGGCAAGTTTGGAATAAATTGGTTGGAAGTGCAACATGATTGAGATGAGATCATTTAAGACAAACAATTGATGCAACTAGTGAATGGTGGGATGACCAAATAAAGGTGATCATTTTTCTATTTTTTTTCCAAAAATTTTAATTTTCAATGCAACTAGTTAATAATAGGAGCGATAGTGTGATGACAATACTATTATTATTTTATAGGTTGTTCCTGAGGCAGCAAAATATCGTGCAAAAGGGTTGCAAAATGTGGAGCAATTAGATATTCTTTTTAAAGATGTTGCAGTAACTGGAGAAGGAGCATGGGCCCCATCTCAAGGTTTTGTATCTAAAGCTGTAAGTGATAGGGCCGAGGGTTTTATTGATGATACAGTAGGAGGAGAGACAGAGATCAACGAGAATGAGTTTAATAATGTCGAAAGCACTGCTAATGATGCTAATGATGTTGATACTAGTGAAACTTATGCTCAAGGGAGAGAGAAAAGGAGGAAAAAAATTGGTTTAAGAGGTGGATCTTCTAAGATGTCTGAAAAATTAGATCGCCTTTGTGATGTCATTGAATATAGAAGAAGAGATTTACCGAGATGCAACATTCTTGAAGTGATGGAAACTTTAACGAACTTGTCTGGGATTGAGGAAGGTGACGAGTTGTATATGAAGGCTACTGAAATTTTTACAAAAAGAGAAAATAGAGAAATGTTCGTTGCTATAAAGAAGCCCGAGACAAAAATTGAATGGCTTAAGCAAAAAAATTTTTGACATTTGAGATTTGTAGACTTTTTTGTTTATGAGAACTTTGGTTCAAAGTTGTTTATTTGTGAACTTTTTTAGGATTAATTAAGACTTTTCATTTGTTTAGTTGTTTGAAAATGTTTGAACTATTGTTATGAAAATGTTTGGACGTTGTTTGAGCCATTGTTACTATATTTTGAATTCATATGTCATTTTTTGTTTACTAATTTAGACTTATCTTTTTGTGTGTGTGGTTTTTTTATCAGAGATGTCGTCTTATATGGTTGACGACAACGATGATATTAATAGCACTTCAGACGATAGTGACAATGAAGAATTTGACCACTTAGTAGAAATTGGATGTACAATTGTTATGGATCATTTTGAAACCTATGTTGATAAAGAACCATGTAGGACTTCGTTTTACACGGGTTTTAAATTTGTTAGAGAGGTTTTAAATGGGCATGATGTTAGGTGTCATCAACAATTTAGGATGAAAAAACACGTGTTTACTCAATTATTGATGACACTTAATCAATATTATGACCTTAAAAGTAGTTTAGGGATGCCATTGGAAGAGGCTTTAGCCATGTTTCTTATTACACTAGGGCACAAGTTAACTAATAGAATGATTCAAGAAAGGTTTCAACACTCAGGCGAAACTGTTTCTAGATGGTTTAGTTTGGTTTTAGATGTTGTCTGTCATTTAGCTGTGGACATCATCAAGCAAGTGATCAACAATTTAGAGCAACTCCAAGCAAAATTAAAAATTATGATCGATATTGGCCATACTTTAAAAATTGCATAGGAGCAATTGATGGCACTCATATATCAGTTGTTGCTCCTAAAGATAAGCAAATACCATATATAGGTAGAAAAGGTATTACTAACCAAAATATTATGGTTGTGTGTGATTTCAATATGTGCTTCACTTTTACTTTGGCTGGTTGGGAAGGTGCTGCTCATGACTCACGTATCTTCATGGAAGCTTTACGAAGACCTCATTTAAATTTTCCTCATTCACCTAAAGGTTTGTTTAAAAAAAATTAATATTAAACATTATATGATTTATAAACATTTTAACTAATTTTTACTATGCATTTTGTAGGTAAATATTATCTTGTTGATGCTGGATATCCACAAATGAAAGGATATCTAGGTCCTTATAAAGGCGAAAGATATCATCTTCCTGATTTTCGTCGTGGGAGTCAGCCAAGAGGTAAGAAGGAAATATTTAACCATAGGCATTCATCTTTAAGGTGTACAATTGAGAGGACATTTGGTGTTTGGAAGAATAGATGGCGAATGGCACGTCATATGCATCGTTTTCCTTTTGAAAAACAAGTAAAGATTGTTGTTGCATCAATGGCACTTCATAATTTTATAAGAACTCATTCTACAACTGACTTTGAGTTCAAGCCTTACGATGACGATGAAGATTTGCTCCCTTCAAGTGATGAAAGAAACGAGTTGAGTGCTATTGAGGAAAGTGAAACTTCTTATCATGGAAGGGAGATGGAAGCGGAGTGGGAAAAATTGCAGAAATTCTTATGTCACGTTGATGTATTTATTATATAGTTTGTGTTTTAATAGATAATATCTAGTTTAAGTATTTGTAATGTTACAAACATTTCTAGATTGGATATGATATGACTTTCGAATTTTTATTTCAATATGTATTATACAAATTTTTTTAACCTAAAATATTTTATAAAAGTTTAACAATAAAAAATGAAAAAATAATTAATAAAAAGTGATATTTATCATAATTATTTAGTTAAATAATTTCTTGATTGTAAAATGCCCTTTTTAGTAATTTGGCTGTTCTAAAATCATTTTTGAAACCAAACATAATATTTCAAAATCACTTTTAAAAATTTGGAACCAAACATAAATACGATGGTATAAAAATCAATTTTATAAAATCAATTTTATAAAATCAATTTTATAAAATCTCTTCTCCCAAAATCAATAATGCAAACATCACTCCCAAACATGCCCTAAATCGGAGTAGCGTGGCTTTGTGGTTATAAATTTTACCATAGAATTTGTGTGGATTTGATCATGTGGTTGTGTGGTTATAAATTATACAAAATGGATGTGGACAGCCATCAACTGCAGGAGAGATGAAATCATACCTTTTTTTTTTTTTTTTAATTCAAATCATAATCTAAAGAAATAGAATCTATTTGAATATTTTAATATTAAATTAGGAGGGAGAGATAACTTAGATAAACCCTTCTTAATTTTAGGATAAAAGATATTCAAATTTCAGATGAGGGTAAAAGTGGAAATCTATGCACAAATAAAGTCACATGACAGACACGCTTTGGCCATTTTTCACCCGTTTATATTTTGTCTATCTATCTAAATCGGTTATTTTGTCTATCTATCTAAATCGGTTATTTTGTCTGGTCATTTATAAAGATTTTCCAAAAATTTGTCAAGGATTTTCGGGCAATTGAAATAAATGGGCTCTTTTACTTTTGGGTTTGTAAAAAAGGCCCATCTTTTGAAAATATGTATTTGAGGACCCTTTGATATGTGAATTGAAATATATACCCTTGACCTTTGAAATCCCACTTCCCTCTCCCTCTCTTTACTATTAACTCGAAGTTCTCCCTCACGCTTGACTATTACCCATCCGGAAAATCACTCATTTTTTCAGTTCGTTATTTCAATTTACCCATCTAGAAACGAACTGAAAAAATGAGTGATTTTCCAAATCTTCTGCCGAAATCTAAGTTCCAACTACACGAGATAAGTATTTACTGCCATTTTTGTGTATTCCTTAAGGGTTGAATCACATTTCTTAACATATTTGATGCATTTATGGGTTTCTTAGAAATCAAGGGTTTAAGGTCTCTTTGTTGTCTATTATTGGTTGTGAAGTCTTCTTTTAATGTGTCGATGAGTTCTGAATAGATTAGAGGGAAGAAATACTCGCGTTTAGGGTGATTTAGAATTGTGAGTTTTCTGGAAATGTGATGAATCTCGGCCGGGATTCATCCTTTGTAAAATCTCGGTTAACCGAGAAATTTGGCAGAAACTTGAATACATTCTCGATTAACCGAGGTTTTTCAGAGGATGAATCCCAATCTCGAATTCGATCGGGAAACACTACTGGGAAATAAGGTAGAGTCGTTTTTGGGGCTGGTAATTTAATTTAATTTAATTAATTAGTTTTTAATTTGATTTTAATTGTTTTGAGTTGAATGTGTTAGGTCTATGATGGAAATCACTTAGAAAATCCCCCTCACTGACTATTTCCAGACTGCCTTGACATGTTGCTCACTTCTAACCAAAACAGTTAGAAATATTAAGTCGACCCTAACGGCAAACCAATTAGCATTGTTTAGGTAAACATGTTTTGTGCTGCTACTAGATGTGAATGTAATATTTTAATGGCTAATTAGTGTTGGGTTTTATGTCCTAAAAATCGTAGATAGTGAATGTTAACGAATTGTATATTTGTGTCAATAAATTGTTCTGGAGGTTTATACAATAAAGTGTTATTGTTATATTTAATTAATTATTGCACAATATGACCAAAATCTAATAAACTAAAATCCAAGGTTGTTTGTTTGTAACTTCAACTAGTATGTGGGGACATACAAAGATTAGTGTTCAAGTAACAACCTAAAAGGTCTATAGTACAGGGATAAGGCTGGGTACCTTATCCTGGTAACACTATGAGATATGAACCGCTTTGTATTCGATATAAACGTATTGATCCAAGGCGTCCATGTAGTAGACATGTGAGGGGGTATCCTATGCAATGAGTTTGCATAAGACCAAAACACAAAATTGTAACCACTAGATGTAACATCGTTGACTACTTAGGTTTCTATTTCAATAAGATGACCTAGGTAACTCAATCTTAATCCTGGGCGTGTTATGGACTCATTTTCATGATGGTTTATCCTTAGATTTGTATGGGTGATAGTGGCCGAATTCGCCGACTCAATAAGCCTACCATTTCAAGGACAAGATCGAGTGAGGGCTGGGAACATAACAACACAAAATGAAATTCACTCATTCCCTTCTTTAGGGCAAGTAGATGAGTGTTTCCTCAAGGGCTAATTCTGGTTCTTGAACAAGAACGCCCATCTTCTCTTGGCCCGAAAGGAACTTCCATTTGCTGGTTGGACCATAAACGGGTTATTATCTAGAATGTTTATGTGGGTCAAATTACCGTTTTACCCCTGTGTTACCTCTGTTTGCTTAACTACCACTGATTTCTTTAATGAACAACCCGTTTATAGTCCAACCAATAAACGGAAGTTCCTCTCAGGCTAGGAGAGGATGCGCGCCCTTGTTCAAGACCCGAAATCAGCCTTTAAGGAAACACTCGTCTACTTGCCCTAAAGACGGGAAGGAGTGAATTCTATCGTGTGTTGTTATGTTCCTAGCCCCCACTGATGGTAGGCTTATTGAGTCAATGGATCCGACCATTCTCACCCATACAAATCTAAGGATAATCTCTCATGAAAAGGAGTCCATAATATACTCGGGATTAAGATTGAGTTACCTAGGTCATCCTATTGAAATAAAATCCTAACTAGTCAACGATATTATATCTAGTGGTTACTATTTCACAGTCCGGTCTTATGCAAACTCAGTACAAGTATATTTGGCTTCCTTGAATGTTGGGATGTCTAAAATGAAACTCTAGTTTGCTTTCCTGCCAAACAATTGTTGGGTTTTATGCCCTAAACTCGTGGATAGTAAATGTAAACAAAGTTTATTTATACAATAAAGATGTTATTGAGATTTATTTTAGAATTTCATTAACTCAAGTCCAATAAACTAACATCCTAGGTTATTTAATGAGGCTTGAGCAGTATGTGGTTGACATAAATGGGATCATGTTCAAGTAATAACATGAAGGGTCTATAGTATAGGAATAAGGTTGGGTACCTTATTTTTGTGACACTATAATACACTTGTAAGGCACACTTGAACACTTTGGAATTCAGTTTGAGTAGGCGAACAAAATTTAATCATATAAAACATATTGTTAAAGACAAAAAATTTATGGTCGACGATCGACTTGTTACATTTTGTCAATCTGAGCCTAACATATTGTAATGTCGATAATTCAAGGTAAAAACTCAATTTCTTTGATTTTGAATTAATTTGGTTTAATTTGTGCAAATTTGGACTTCAGAAGAAATGTTAATGGTGGGAAATTTTAATTTTATAGCTGAGATGACATTTTTGCAACTAAGAGGACTTCGGAGCTAGCCTTTAAACCCAAAGCATCTTGTTTTTATAAGCCATCTGCACGCAGCCCAAGGAAACCACGTCATTCCCTTCATCTTCCTCATCCTCTCCTCCTTAGCACCCACGACAGTAGCCCTCCCTCTCACCCTCTCTTCTACAGCGGCAGCGTTCAGTGGCTCTAGCAGCGTGCATCTCTCGATGGTGCAGCGTCGGACTAGCAACAGCGACAGCGGTTTAGGGCAGCGTGTGGGCAACTTTCGCAGGCGTGGGTAGGTGTTTTTCGGCGAGCAGTAGTCTGATCAACACTAACAGTAGCGATTTTGGGCGTTTGGAGTGTTTTTCCAGCTTGTTCAACCTTGAGTAAGTTGGTTTGAGTGTTTAATTGGCTGGTTTTAGCATTTAATTGAATACCCATTGAAGCTTAGCCTTTGATTTAAGGTCTCCCAAGTTATTGGAGTCAAAATTATTGAAATTGGACTGATTTTGTATCCAACCAACAGCGTTAGGTGACCGTTTTGGGTAAATTTCTTCTTGATTTAGTCTCCGTTAGAGTTTAATTTAGTTCTTGGCAATTACCCGTTCCTTATTGGACTTGTTTTAGCGTTGCCCACCCAATTTCGAGTTCATTATTGCAGATTTTCGCTCATTCGAAGTTCTGTCCAGCAAGCTTTTGAATTGTTTCAACAGGATTTTGTAGGTAAAAGCTAGTCTAGACTTTCTCTATTTTGTAAGTGAGGTAATTGAAGTTTAGGGAAGGAATTGTCTGGGCAAATTTCTTGGTTTCACTTGGATAAGTAAGCCATTAAGCCTAAAATTTAACTTGTCAAGAGGAGTATTTATCTTTACAAAATTATTGTTGTAGGTCGGGTAAGGAGTCTATTGGAAGAGGATTAAGTGGTTTGGTTATTTTAACCCATAAGCTAGGTAGGTGGCTTTACTGTTGAACTCTTTAATAATTGGGAGTGCATGTTTGACTTTTTCCCAAAATTCATGTGTTGTATGAATTGTTTTGAATATGTATATGTTTAAGGACAATTGCTAAAGTATGGATTATTTAAGTATGAAATTTATTATGAATGATTGCAAATGCTGAATTTGAATTCTTTTAAAAGTGGTGGTCTCTTGAGATTTTTATATGATGCTTGAATTTATACGACCTTTAAGCTTCTAAAATTTAGAAAGTGTACATGAAATTGATGTACTTTAAGAGATGCCTACACAGGACTTAGGGACATGAAATTGATGTACCTGAGTCGAGGTTCCTGAAATTGACGTCCCTCCATAGGCGACACATGAAATTGATGTGTCTAAGATATGCATGAAATTGATGTGTATATCCCATAATTAATAAGTTTAAGATAAAATTTAGAGCCACCAAAATATGTTTGTTGTTAATTTTAGAAACGTGCAAAAGCGTGACTCAACCTTAACAGTAGGGTCACTTACTGAGTATTTTAAATACTCATTATTTTCTAGAATATTTTCTTCCAGGTAAACGCAAGGGTAGGTGAAAGGTAATTGATGAGAACCATTAGGCAGCCATGGGAAGACTATGAACTTCATATTTTCATCTGCATTAAGAACATTGTTCTACTTTATTTGATTTGTAAACTTGTTTGAGGAATTTTTAGAGGCCATGTATGTTTATTGTTTTGGAATAATTTAAGAATATTTTAATTTTAAACCTTTAAAATCAGGGATCCGGAATAAAAGTTTTACCTTGAGGTTTTTTATCTAAATTGGTGTTCTTGTTATAAAATGTTTTTCTTTTTAATTAAAAAGGTCTTGTTAAGGTTATTATGTGATTTGTCAAATATCTCCAGCATTGATTACGTGAAGATTTTCCTCCCTTGAATCATGGAATATGGTTGGCATATGATTTAGATTTATTTCCACTATTGTATTATTCTGTAATCATTGAGGAGCCATTTTTATTCTTTCCTTTTATGTACAGTTTCTTTATATGAGGTTTTGAACAAGCAAATGTATTATTGAGAAATTTCACAATACACAAGTTTTCTCTTCTTCCTCAAATCAATTTTTTAACTTGGTATCAGAGCTACAAGGCTCATGCCACAATGGCCAATAACGGATCCACCTCCTCAAACACCACTCAAAATATTGCCCAACCCACCACTCCCACTATTGTAACGATTCCAGCCCATACTCCCTTCAGCAATCCGCTTAGTACCGTGTTGACTGTCAAACTTGATGAGAAGAATTATATTCTTTGGTTGACGCTATCACGATTTTGGAGCGCGCTTTGCTGATCACCTAGCGTTGAGACGCTACGGTCCTAGCGTCGAGATGCTAGGCCTTCAAGAAGCCCTAATTGCGGATTTTTGCCTCTTTTCTTCAAACTTTTGAACTTTTTGGGCCTCTCACTTCAATTGTCTTCTTTTCTTGGACCTTAGGGCTTGGATCTTCAATGATTATTCTTCAAATTGCCCACAAAGTCTCCAAATTTACCCAAATTCTCTTAAAATCTCAACTCTGCTGCTCGAACTCGGTTTTCTGTAAAATCAACATAAAAATACATTAAAGCTCACAATTCATGCACAAAACTAGCTAAAATTAATAGAAAAATGATGACATTTTTGCATGTCATCACACCCCCAAACTTAAAGTTTTGCTAGTCCCGAGCAAAGTAATGCATATGAACCATAACTTGCATGCTAACAACTCTATCCTCAATGCTTCTAGCCATAAATGCAAACCATTGAAACAAATAAGTAAGCATGGTCAACCATCAAGAAGTTTAAAATTTAATCATATCCTCCCTTGCAAAAACGAATCATCATTTGCCTTATCATAATCTTTACTAGTCCGGAATCATTTATATACTCCTCCATTCATCTTCCCTCTACATTGGCACTAAAGCTCGCCCTTTTAGCCATCATACTTATCTAGCAAGCACTACCTTACTAAGGTGCCCAATATATATATATATATTATTTTTTTTAAACAACCCTTTAGATGAAGCGCCTTCGTTCTGGCTTGCCAACATTGGTGATGAAAGCATCCAACTACGAGCGTCTCATCTTTCAGGCTGCCGAGGCATGCTCATTCCCTTTCAGCGCTTTCATGCAAAGGCAAACGATGGGTGTCATGAATGCCCCTGGTTACTAACGCTCTCAAGAAAGTGGATCAATTCTTTTTTTTTTGGGGCAAATCAAAGCATTTTTTTTGTTTTTGTCTTTTCAAAGCTTAGTATTACCTACTATTACGCAAGAAAGCTATCTAGACAAACTTTACACCTATCGGAGTGACAACGAACTTCCAAAGCATATAACTTTCATCTAGGCTTTCAAAATCATAATAAAACAAGTGAATCATCATACTCTGCAAAGGGATCAAAGAAAAATTTTAAATTTTCTTGAATTTGGACATGCTTACAAATTTGCAACAATAAGAGAGAATCATGGCTGCAAGCAAATCATCAGACGCCATCATCATCAACATGCATTTAATTCATCATAAGCATTACTTTGCTTACGCAAAACCTAAGCAGAGCGAATCTCCCCCCCAAACTTAAAATATACATTGTCCTCAATGTATGATCATTTAATCAGCTAAAGAGAGAACGATACTGCCCTGAAAAAAACGAGAGAATCCGAAACGTCTTGAATTGTCGCCCGAGGAAAGAATGAGAAGCTAGGCATGAATTCACGAGCTTCCTGCATAAGGATCGATCTCAAGGGAGCATTAGGATCAACGCAAAAACTAAAATGAAATCTACAAAAAAAACTTTAAAAGCTTGGGTTGCCTCCCATGAAGCGCTTGTTTTAACGTCCTCAGCTAGACGGGATTCGGCGCTTTCAACCGAAGTCCACCTCTTTGATCCTCAAAGGATCCTTCTTCTTCTTTATCAGTTCCTGCACAGACAAATTCAACTTGCACACAGGGTGCACAACATAAAAAGTTTTAATCAAAAGTAATCCTCAACCTTTTCAATCATATTATTCAAATACCATCTAAGCCTAATAACAAGGAGGTCAGGAACTGAAATTACTAAGCCCAAATCATGCATTTCAGAGTTATAATTCTTAGGAGAAAAAGGAATAGGCATGGAATGATATGAATTTTTCTCAATCTCCAACTCTCCTAACTTACATGAGATCTTACATGAACTAGGCTCATAATAACAGAGAGAATTAAGTTCAAGCTCACTGACCTTGATGGGATTTTCTTTTAACTCACCTACGAGCTGCTGCTCTGAAACTTGGCATTCTAGTTCATCATGGGAAGTGGCACGGAACCGAGTGTTTTCTTTCAAATTTGCACTGATCTCACATGCCTCATTGGGTGTCGTTCCAAGCACATCACCACCACCAACTGAATCTAGCATTTTTAACCTTTCGTAGAAGCTTTCAATCAAAGTCTCCTCGGGTAGTGGGGTGTAATATCCACTGGAGTGATCCACGATCTCATGGAACGTCTTTTCAAGTGGGGTTGGCGGCGCTCTCTCCTCTTCTTCTGTGTTTTGATCATCATCTTCATCCAGTTTCCTCCTAGTGCTGGTATGCATGACTTTTTTTCTCTCTACTTCCTGCTTCCCACTTCCCAGAGATATGGTCAGGCATTATTCTCGTGGGTCCATGGCGACGACCTTGGATAACTTTTCTTGCTGAATTTCCTTCATAAATATTGTCATTTGATTTATTTTTGCTTCCATCTTACTAATGACAATATCTTGTTTTACTGATAAATTCCTAGTCTCATTTATGAAATTGCCTAGCATTTCCTCCAAAGGGTTTTTCTTTTTTTGAACTATTTTCTAGAGTTTAGGCTCCACTTCAACCTTGGAAAAATTTGGAATTTCTGTCCCTGTAAGCTGGGTTAGAACCTTGGTTAGAGCTTCGACTTGCAACCTTAAATCACTTACTTCTTCATTCTCACATGATTTCTCCTTAATTTTGGACTCTGGTTGCTCCGACTGTCACTGATAGCTTGTTAAGGACAATTCTTCTACTAGGATTCGAGCATCCTTGACAGTTTTGGCTAAGAAGCTTCCTTCAGCCGCAGTGTCAAGAATTGTCTTAAAATCACTTTTTAACCCATTGTAGAAAATTGTATCTGAAGCCAATCAGGGTATCCATGTTGTTGGCATTTCCTTAACAAATCCTTATATCTTTCCCAAGCTTCATACAGTTGCTCTTCCTCGAATTGTTTAAATGTTCCAATTTCAGTTCTAAGCTTGGTAATTTTGGCTAATGGGAAAAACTTTGTAAGGAAGGCTTTGACTAAATCATCCCAACTGAAAATGTTATTTGAGGTTAACGAGTCTACCCAATCTCTAGCTCTATCTTGTAAAGAAAATGGAAACAATTGCAAACGAATAGCATCAGAGCTGACTCCTCCTATTCTTACCATTCCACAGATATCCAAAAACGATCTTAGGTGATTGTGTGGATCCTCCGATGGGTAGCCTTTGAAAGCATTTTCTTTCACCATTTGAATGAGACTAGCTTTGAGCTCAAAATTATCTATCGCGATCGGCTCGTAAGCTATTCCAGAGTAATTTAATGGAAATTCAGGCAAGAAATAATCTCGGATTGTTTTGTCCTCTTGATCTGCCATGGTTGAATCTTAAAGAAACAATTTATCCACCTTATAGCTTCTCAATATTTTGCCACCACTTACTAAAATTAAATTGCAAAATAAAATTTCTAAATTAAAATCAAACACTTAATTCTCAATATTAACGGAAAAAATTACAATTTCCCCGGCAACGAAGCCAAAAACTTGTTGCACGATTTTCCGCAAGCGCACGGGTCGTCTCAAGTAATATAAAACGGTAGATAATACCGAGTATCGAATCCTCAGGAAAATTGAATTAATTCCATTAAGTACCAAGAATCATCATGTTTTAATTTTATTTAGAAGATCAACTCGAATGATAATGCAAAAATTATAGAAATAAGAAAAATAAACATGCAATAGCGAAATGTAAATATCCAATTAAGGGGGCTTGACCTAGGGTGTTATATAGCTTTCTTGGATTTGTAGCTCAATTATCTGGATGCATGAAACTAATAATCATCAATTCTATAAATCTAGAAGTAATTTTAAGCGGATTTCTCTTTCAAGTTCCTCCACATCTCATACTAACATAACTAATTCATGTGTCCATCTCCTTAGTTAATCATAATATGGCATTAAACAACTCCATAATCAATTTCTAACAATGCTCTTTCACTCTCGTGCTCCAAGCAATCGTTAGCCATGCAATTAGGATCTAATCTAAATTCTCTCTGTCGAGTATCAATTTAGACCAACATGACAATTAATCCGTGATCAAGAGATTAAGGGCATTAAGCAAAAATTGCATAGATGAAATATGAAGAATTTCATTACATAATCCAAGTAATTGCGCTACAATATCCAATTAACTAGAATAACGACCCTAAGTCTCAAGATCTACTCACAAATGGAAATAATTATGCCAAAATGATCTTGATCCATAGGCCTAACTCAAATTAAAATAAGAAATTACAAAGAAGTAAGGAAGAAATAACCGATAAGTCGATCCCAAGCTCCCGCTACGATCATCTCGAATCTTGAGCCTTGGAATCTCGCTCAATTCCTCCTTTTTCCTCACAATTCTTCTCACTTTTTGTCTCTCTATTGAGCTAGGGGAGAGCTCCCCAAAAATGGGATGATTTTTACCAAAGAGAAGGGCTCTTTTTATAGTGCAAGGGGCTGGAATTTTCTTGCTGAACAAGTCGACAACGTCGAGACGCCACGCCACAGCGTCGAGACGCTGTGACGTCATGTTGTCTTGGGGTAGAAGTCGTCGTAGCATCGCGACGCTATCGCGATTTTGGAGCGCGCTTTGCTGATCACCTAGCGTTGAGACGCTATCCATAGGCCTTCTAGAAGCCCTAATTGCGGATTTTTGCCTCTTTTCTTCAAACTTTTGGGCTTTTTGGGCCTCTCACTTCAATTGTCTTCTTTTCTTGGACCTTAGGGCTTGGATCTTCAATGATTATTCTTCAAATTGCCCACAAAGTCTCCAAATTTACCCAAATTCTCTTAAAATCTCAGTTTTGCTGCTTGAACTCGGTTTTCTGTAAAATCAACATTAAAATACATTAAAGCTCACAATTCATGCACAAAACTAGCTAAAATTAATAGGAAAATGATGACATTTTTGCATGTCATCACTTACTCGGCAACTCCAGAAATTACCTATGATCCAAGTTGGTTAATTGATAGTGGAGCGTCAAATCATACTACAAATGATGCTGAAAATCTGGGGTAGAAAACTGAATATCACGGTAATGAAACAATGACAGTAGGTACTGGCTCCAAACTCAGCATTGCACATGTTGGTTCTTCAGTTGTTAGATTTAAAAATAAAAATTATGCTCTTATTTATCTCAACAATATACTACATGTGCCAAAGATCAAGAGGAATTTAGTTAGCATATCTCAATTAACTGCTGATAACAATGCTATTGTTGAGTTTGACTCTAATTGTTGTTATATTAAGGACAAGGAATCGGGAACAACACTGTTGGAAGGGAAACTTAAGCATGGCTTGTACCAATTGGATCTTCCCAAACTCACAAGTCCAAGGTCCACTTCATCCTTCAACCAAAATAAAAGTGTCAAAGCCTTGAAGTCCCAAAATGATTTTGCACCATTGCGTTCTGCTTTAAATTCTTCTTTGAGTCATGTTTCAAATTCTGTTTTAAGTTCAAATATTACTGCTACCAACAAAAACACATCTCTTGCAAATGTATGGCATCAAAGACTAGGTCATCTTTCCAATCGAGTCTTGAATATTGTTTTGAAATCTTGTAACACAAAAATTCCTATTAATAATAGTAGAAGTTTTTGTGATGCGTGTCAATATGGCAAGTCTCATTCTCTTTCGTTTCATAAATCACATTTCTCACACTAAGGTACCACTTGAACTCATTCATTGTGACCTTTGGGAACCCTCACCCATACCCTCAACCTCTGGCTACAAATTCTATGCTAGTTTTGTAGATGAGTTTACCCGTTTAACCTCTATGTATCATTTGAAACAAAAGTCAGAAACTCTCTCAGCCTTCATACTATTTAAAAGCCTCATTGAAAACAAGTTTGAGAAGAAAATTAAAATCGTTCAAGCTGATTGGGGGGGGGGGTGAGTTTAGATCCTTTGACCTTATCTAAAAGAGAAAGGAATTGAATTTCGACACCCATGTCCACACACTAGTAAACAAAATGGAATTGTGGAAAGAAAACACAGACACATAGTAGAGATAGGTTTAACTCTCTTGGCTCAAGCTTCTATGCCTTTACGCTATTGGTGGGATGCCTTTTAATCGGCCACCTATCTTATAAATAGACTTCCAACACCCATGCTAAATGACATCTCACCTTTGGAAAAAGCCTACAAAATTAAACCAAACTATCATTTCCTCAAAGTCTTTGGATGTGCTTGTTTTCCTTGCCTAAGACCTTATCAAACTCATAAGTTCATGTTTCATTCAACCAAATGTGTTTTTCTTGGGTATAGTGACTCTCATAAAGGGTATAAGTGTTCGAGTTCAAGTGGTCATGTCTATATCTCTCGAAATGTTATATTTAATGAAAATGAATTTCCTTTCAAAGATGGGTTCATAAAACTTGTCTCAAATTTCTCCAATCCAAACTCTTGTGACACCATAATCACATTGCTAAATCCTCCAACTCCAAATATTTATCCACCTCATTTCAGTAGTACAAATGTTTCAATACCCAACCAACCCAATTCCACTTGTGTGCACAATTCCATGAGTTGTCTAGATCCAACTAGTACAACTCCATGTGCAAGTATTCCCACGACAGAAGGTTCTCCAAATCAGGTTGGTAATTCATCTAACATTCATGTTGAAGTTGTTAGTAATATCGAATCTTGTCCACCGGTTGAAAGTGCACAAACCAGCAACATTCCACCTTCTGCTTCTAATTCCATCCATTCAATGCAAACGAGGAGTAAGAATGGAATATTCAAGCCCAATGTTCGCACTTTCCTTGCTCAATCACAGTCACAAGCTTCTAAGTTCTCTGAACCTCGTTCTGTCAAGGAAGCTTTATCAGTTGTTGAATGGAAGCAGGCTATGTCTGAAGAAATGGTTGCATTACATAAGAAAAATACTTGGACTTTAGTTCCTTATGATGAGTCATATAATTTGATGGGTAACAAGTGGGTGTTTCGGTTGAAATACAATTCTGATGGTAGTGTTCAAAGACATTAGGCACGATTGGTTGCAAAAGGATTTCACCAAACACTAGGAGTTGATTTTGTTGAAACCTTCATTCAAGTCATTAAGTCTTCAACTATTCGAGTTATTCTCACCGTGGCTATCTCTCACAATTGGTGCATTCGCCAACTTGACATTAATAATGCCTTCTTAAATGGTCACTTGGACGAAAAAGTTTACATGGCCCAACCTGAGGGATTTGTTAATGAACAGTGTCCTACCTTTGTTTGTCAGTTGAATCGCTCTCTGTACGGACTCAAGCAAGCCCCTCGAGCCTGGTATGATAGGCTTAAAAATGTGTTACTTGGTTGGAACGTTCGCAACTCGAAGGCCAATACCTCATTGTTTTTCCTCAAGTCTGGAACCATTATTATTTTCTTACTTATCTATGTTGATGATATTGTTGTAACAGGAAATGATCCTCTTGCTATTAACAAATTCATTAGTGAATTGAATCACTTATTTGCCTTAAAGGATATTGGTGACTTGAGCTTATTCCTTGACATTGAAGTATATCGGACTGCACAAGGTTTATTTCTCAGCCAAAGCAAATACATCTCTGATTTGCTGCACAAATTAAATTTCCAGCACCTTAAGCCTTGCCCCACACCTGCTGTTGTTGGCAGAATGTTATCAGCTTATGATGGAGATCCTCTTCCTAATCCAACTGAGTACATAAGTCTGATTGGTGCACTCCAATATCTTACACATACATGACCTGAGATCTCTTTTATCATTAACAAGCTAAGTCAGTTTCTTCAACGACCAACAACAACTCATTGGCAGGCAGCAAAACGTGTTCTTCGTTATTTGAAAGGCTCCATTCATCATGCTCTTCTTATTCAACCATCTTCACAGCTTAACTTGGTTGCCTACTGTGATGCTGATTGGGCTTGTTGCCCTGATGATCGAAAATCCACCGCCGCATATTGCGTTTTCTTTGGTAATACTCTAGTGTCTTGGACCTCTTGAAAACAACATGTTGTGGCTCGTTCTAGTACATAGTCAGAATATAGAGCTTTAGCTCTAGTTGCAACAGAGATTTGTTGGCTTGAATCCTTACTCACAGAAGTTGGCCTTCATCCTTCTCGCACATCCATCGTCTGGTGTGACAATATGAGTGCTCTTTCCTTGACTGCCAATCCTGTTTTTCACTCTCGAACAAAGCATATTAAATTAGATGTTCATTTTATTCGTGACAAGGTTCTAGCTCGTCAACTTGATATTCGTTATGTACCTTCTAGTGACCAACTTGCTGATTGTTTAACAAAACCACTCTCTGAGGCAAAATTTGCAGAACTTCGTGGCAAACTCGGGGTTGCCATCTCACCCGCACGTTTGAGGGGGGATGTTAAGGTTATTGTGTGATTTGTCAAATATCTCCAGCATTGATTACGTGAAGATTTTCCTCCCTTGAATCATGGAATATGGTTGGCATATGATTTAGATTTATTTCCATTATTGTATTATTCTGTAATCATTTAGGAGCCATTTTTGTTCTTTTCTTTTATGTACAGTTTCTTTATATGAGGCTTTGTACAAGCAAATGTATTATTGAGAAATTTCACAATACACAAGTTTTCTCTTCTTCCTCAAATTAATTTTTTAACTAGCCTCCAAAGCATGCATGTCGTAATGATCCCGAAAAGACTTTTGTAAGGAGTCAGGTCGTTACACATGTCGTGAGTACTCTAATTTTTTCGCACTTATTTTTGTTCTCGCTTTCATTCTCGTTTTTTTTTCGCCGCTGCTAATTTTCAGGTCGCCATTTAGAATCGTTCAACGTCTTTTCGACATTGGGTAAGTGTTTTTCATCAAGGATTGTGGTTGATTTTTTAAAACTTACCTTAAAATTTTCAAATCTGTTTGGTTCGGATCAAATGCCATTACTCTAGTTTTTATCTCAATAAAATGTTGAATGCCCGGTCTTCTAAAACTCGTCCCTTCATTTAAGTTAATGGTAACTTATGAGATTTTCATTCCATGGACTCTCTCTTCCTCAAAAATAACACTAGATCCAAGCACCATAAATCATTTTTGTTCTTTTCTGCAATCAAGAATACAATTACCAGTTTAAAAGGAAGCAAACATAAAGATATTTTTGTTGTATCCGTAGGAAAATAATGTCTCAGAAAATAAGATCAGTTAGTGCAAAAAAAGAAATCAAAAGATGGGGTAAGGGAGGGGATGATAGAACAAAATCCCATCATTTTATACTTTATCAATAGATCAATGGAGCTTGAAATTAAACTTCAAAATTATATGGTCATTTTATCAAAAAAATCTCCTCAGATTTCCATGTTAATGAGATTTCTTACCTGAAAATTTTTCAAGGCAAGAATGGAAAATTGACAGCTCTTCCATTCCCCAACAACTTTACTTCTGAAAGCAATACCTTGGCCTGAAAGAAATCTCAGATTCATGCATACAAGAAAGTAAAAGCAGACTAATAAGATGATGGGCAAGACATAAACTAATCAATCTCAATCAGAACTCTCAAGATCAAGAAGAAACAGGATTTAAAAATCTAGAGACTTCCACTGAATCAATTGCTTCTAGACCACTGCAAACACAACATGAACAAGTTCTCTGTAGCCATTCTTACAACTACTAAAACTACTGTAACTTTTTTTTTCCTTTTCTTATATCAGTTCAAATGGTCAGTTAATCATTGAAGAAATGGAGCTTAGGCACCTGCATTTATCATGTAGTCTTGTCCACTTGCAAACTTGTTGGATTATGTGTCAGGTTATTGTGGGCTATCTTCTTGTTGGGTCAATCGATATCATTGGACCAGGAGGTCTAAAATTCATCAGTGAAATGGTGCAGGTTTGTTTCATACATGTAGCAATGGATATGTTTTGGCTACATCTTCATGACTTTAAGCTATATAACATAATATCCTCTTGTTGCTTTGCTTAAATGCTTAAATTATGTCATTTGATGATGAATTGAATATTCAGTTTTTAACGTTATAGTTTGAATGCATATTTAAACATTATATACCAACATAAGAATGACGTTATTTCTATTCTGTAAAATTGCTTGTGGAGAACCTCACTCCAAACTGTATGCAAATTAGTTTTACAAACTTATTGGTTTGTTATTTTCCTTGCTCCCAGTTTTGGAGGGTCACAATGTTCTTCTTTTAGGAATCATATCTATGAGAAAGTTGTAAGTCAATCTCTGTGCCTTCAACACTTATGGTTTTTAAATATTTTTGGCTTCACTTGATGATCCTGAGCTCTTTTATAGATGTTGAGTGCTTAAGATGTGTCCTGTTTACAGGCTACTAGTGTTTTCTGTATATCTCACAGCCGCATTTTTTTTCATGGTCATTTGTTCCCTACTTTTTTAAGTTGATGATGCACTTGTCTTCTCAAGTGAGTCAATAAGCTGAGTCTTTTTCTTAGCTTTGTTTTTGGATTGGCTAGTTAGCTTATTATTATTTCATTTTTCTGTGATTCAGAAAAATAAGTTGTTTCAGCTTGCTGTTGTGGCATATTCTGTTTGCTGCCTGCTTGGGTAAAGCCACATGTCTAATTTTTTGCGCCCTGGCTACTAGTTGATTCAACCTACATTAAAAGGATGATTCTTGCTTATTGTTGAGTTATTTATCAGTTCTCTTACCTTGTTTATCAGTCCTTTTAGATTGATCAATTATGCCTTTGAGCCAATAGTGGATAGTCTCTTCATCGTGGCTACAAAAGAGTACATAACATTGTTGAATTTTTTTATCTTTTTAGTGTTTTATTTTAAAAAAGGATTATAGATGATGTCATTTATGAGCTTGCTGTGAGACTTGAATTTAGGAAATGGATTAAGGAAATGCAACATATGTGATAGTGATTATTGGGTTGAGAGACCTTAAGACATTGAGAATATGGGGATGAATATAAGTCATACGCATGCAGGAAAGGTTGAAACCTGGAAAAGAAATTGACTAACTCTGCCTAATATTTAATGTCAATTGTTCTCCGGTACTATATTTGTTTTGTTAATTTATTTTTTATTTGGATAATTAATTTTGTATGTCAATGTCTGAACATTGAGCTTGAAAAGATCACAAAATAAAATTGATTATAGAAGGCTTTAATAGATTTATGTAATAGGTTTTCTTTGAAAAGTTGGACCTCTTTCTAGGTTTGTTGAGTTGGTGCAACATGACGTAAACTGCAAGCAATATATTGCTTTGTATTTGTATTGAGATCAAATTAATACTTGTGCATTTTTTAACCTTTTTCAGTGCAGTGATAAGTTGGGCCTCAGTCTTGAGTTCTGTTCCTTTGTAGCTGGAGTTACGATATCCACTAACTTTGATCAACATACTTTAGATCAGGTACTCCCTTGACAATGCATACTGCCAGTTCCTTAAGTTCTACTCGTCATGATGATATGCAAACAAGATTTCTATCTTTAAAAGTCTTTTTTAAATCTTCATTTTTTTCTCAAACCACCATGGGTTGTCCAACACTAGAAGTGGCAAGCTGTAATTTTGATGCTTGTAAAGTCATGTTCTAACAATAGTAAGTAATATAAAACTTACCATAGAGTTAGGATTCAATCTAGCATAGACCCCATGGTTATTTAAAAAAAAAAAAACCATGTTTTTTTTTATGAGTCTATATCAAGTTCTTTTTTTTTAAAAAAAAAAAAACATATATTAAGTTGTTGTTCACTTGTTTCTTTTCAGATTTCTATTCGGTAAGATACCAACCATCTTTTGTAACATGGTGTCATGCAACAATTTTTTCATTTTAAATTGGTGTGAGGTTTATAAAGTTTGATGATCTCCTTCCTTTATAGGTGGAACCAATCCACAATTTATTTGTTGTTGTGTTCCTTTTCAAGTATTGGAATGCTCATTCATGTACATTTTCTGTGGATCCATTTGGATATTTTGCTAGCATCTGTAATGCTGGTTGTGTTTGTCAAGACAACAGTTGCTACCATTGTTGCAAAGGCATTTGGATACAGTATTAGGACCTCTTTTCAGATAGGCTCATTTACTGATTTTCCGAAGAATTTAGTTTCATGGTTTTCTAATCTTGTTATTTACCTTAACTTTTAGGTTGGGGTCATGCTTGCTCAAATTGGAAAATTTTCTTTTGTTCTCCTAAGTCGTGCTTCAAATCTTCATCTCATTGGGGTTACCTCTCTCCCTCTTTCTGATAGACACACATAGACAAGATTGGACATTTTTAGTTCTGAGTGTGAAGTCTCAAGCATTGATAACACTGTATGTAATAATGAGTCTCTATGTGATTTTTTTAGAAAGTGAACCTAAGTTTGATGTGAGTTTATGACTTGTAAGTTCATGATGGATAAAAGTTTACCATATGTGAAAATAGTAGACTTTGTTTAATTTCAAAAGATTATAAGTTTGTTGTTGTGTTCTATTTTTCATAGGCCAAAACTAAAGCAAAGGAAGAAGCTCCTTGCCAAGGAAGCTGCTCAAAGGGTGCTAAGTGATCGTTTTGAGTTTAGATGATTTCGTTTAGTTTTTGCCTGTATAACTTTGAATATGTAAGTTTAGTTATTTGTTGGAGTTTCAGTTTAGTTGTTTGTTGGAGTTTGAGATATACATTGTTTTGTTTTGTTTTGTTTAATGAATGCATAATTTTTTGGTTAAAATTATGATTCATTTGATTCTATATTTCTATATGAACAATAATGTGTTTGTTACAAGATCTGACTCGTACTATTTATACTTGAGTTTTTGTGTTACTTTCATATAATGTATTGAACATGTCATGTTATTGTCAAGTGAAGTGAAGGTTGTGTTCCGGGTTTAGAAGTGGATATTTTTGTTTTTTGAGGTACCCAAAAATTTTTGGTTAGTTATAATTACGTCGTTAGGATTTTTGGTAAATCAAACTTGGTTGGGTAAAATTTAGTGATGTCTTTTATATTATGTTGAATTTTGGAGGTATTACAATTGGTAGCTAGCTACTATTGTGTAAATGCAGGTTGCAATGAAGGGGTAAAAACCAACGTGAGTTTTTTTTTTCCAAATATGTATCGTTGACGGTTAAAAAATGTCATAACAAACACCATAATTGACATATATTATCTGTCAATGAAAATACACAATTTGAGAATTTAATAAGGTAACTTGACAGCTAATAAACGTCAATAAAATGATATATTGATAGCTCATAAGCGTCAATAAATATATATATATTGACATTTTTTTATCCTATAATTGACATTTAAAAAACGTCAACATAAGTTTATTTTGACGGTTTATAAATATCAATAAATATGACAACATTGACGCTTTATGGATATCATTGATGAATAAAACGTGTCAATAATATGATTTGTTGATGGCTAGTAAACATCAATAAAGGTGCCTACATTGACGCTTTATGAATATCATTGACGGATAAAACGTGTCAATAATGTATTTGTTGATAGCTTATAAACGTCAACAAAGATATCTTCGTTGACATCCTATAAGCGTCAATGAAAACAGTAATATTGACGCTTTAGTTTTATTGATACCACTTCAATTGACTTCTAAAAAGCGTCAATGAAAGTGATAGTTGATACTTTTTAGCCGTCAACAAAGACCAAATTTGTAGTAGTGTAACTTGAGGGTAATTGGAGTGTGGTTCATGAAAAATTTTGTGCTAATTGATTTGAAAATTTTTCGTGGCCATCGGTTTGGCTCTCACCGGTAAATAGGGAACATAATAAGATTGTCTTGAACATTTTTGTGCTAATTGATTTACGCTTGTTTTATGTGTTAAATTATTTGATATTTATGGATTAAAATTGGAACAAAATTATAATTAAAAATTTGAATCCAACCTTGTTCACTTTCCATATGCTGTTGTTATTGGAACCAACACATTTGTTTTAACTACACTTATTCAACATGTATTAAAAGCAATAATCGAAACTTTTTTGGGTATTATTTTCCCTTTTGTTTTTTAAGAAATAAAATTTTGTTTTATGTTAAATTATTTATCACAAAGATATTGACAACATGGTAAACAAGAATGGTAAATTTTTAAATTTAGGGTGAATATTTATCATTCTATTTTAGCACATTGGTTGAAGTTGTTTAACCTTTCACGAAAATGGAAAAAATTTGGTTATCAAATGCACAACTATAGAAAAAGGAACACCAAGGCAACAACTCCATTATCCAAATTTATACCATAGTCACTCTGTCTTTCCTTTCTTACACTCATATTTAAAACATAATTCAAACATTCTACATCATCACAAGTAACCCAAAAAGTACTTTCAATAGTTCATCTATAGTTTTTTTTAATTCTTATTCTTCGTCAATGGCTTTACGACATGTTCCCTTCCTTTTCCTCTACTTCTTCCTCCTTACCATATCATCTCCTTCCAGACTCTTGGTGACTTCTAGAGTCGACCTTGCTTCCATACCCAATCGGAAAACTTTAGAAGCCACAACAGTTACTAACGGTGCACCATTAAATAAACCATCATATGAAAATCCAATCGACAAGGCTCCAAATTCTAACAGTTTTGTCACTTTTGATCTCCCTAATAGAAAGGAGGCAAGTGCACCAATGCCTGATTTGGCCTTTGTAGACTGCAAACCCAAAGGACCGATTAGATGGTCTGCTCCAAGTCCAATCCATAACAGCATATGCAACCGTCGTAAGACTAACCATAAAGTAAAATCCCGATACCCACACATTATCACATAAAGTAGTAATTTATTATTATTATTTTGTATATATTTATGCTAATTCATACCATTTAACTCAAAAGTGAATATTATTTCCTTGTAGTTTTGTTAGTTTTCTACTTGTCTGTGTTAGTTTAATATATTTTTATCTCCATTGCAGGGGTGGGAGAAAATTGAAAATAAATAAATAAAATTATTCCTAATGGGGAGATGTATGAGAAAGGAATGGGAAGATCTTCAACTCGACCAAAGAAGAAGCGAAGTTTGAGACGAAAATGAAGAGTGATCAAACATAGCGCGACCCATACTTATTTATTTAGTTTACTGATTATCTTGTAATTTAATTTATTTATTTATTTATTTATTTATTTATTTATATTTTTGTCTTCAAATCATATTGAATTGATCCCCTTTTCTATTGTGTTGATGCATCTTATTTGAATTAGTAATTGATTTCTTTTATTATTATGTTATGCTTATATCATAATAACCAAAAAAAAAAAAAAAAAAAAAGGGAAAAAAGATTTATTTTGGGATATTTGTACGGATGACCTTGTTCTGAATGCGGAAATGGAATATGACCTCCTGATTAGAAAACAATGGAAATTGACCCTTTGTCGACGTCACCACGTGCACAAAAGACCCCGCCGCCCTCCCCCCTCCAACTACTAACCCGGAAAAACTGGTCAGACTTCAGCCCGGCCCGCCAGGCGACAACAATCACCATCCACCCGCCGACACACGCTCTTACAACCCCGCGGGCTTTCACTACCTGACCCGCCGAGTTACACAACGACAATGAAGGGGAAAAAATTATATAATTTTTCTCGTAAAAAAATTGACCTCATCACCCGATTCGCTGTACCCCCCACCCCCTCCCGAATATTAACCCAAACAAACCGGTCAGTAGATGCACCGGACTAATGAAAAAAAATCATAATAATAAATCAAAATTTATTTACTTTTTCCAAACCTGTGCGAGTATGTCCATACATGGTTGTTCTCAATAAATTCCTGGACGGGGAATGGATCAACTGGGGATCTTTGACGTCGATTATTCACCAACCGTCGTAAATGAACGACGACAAAGATCCTCCAGTTGATCGGTCCCATGGCGAGGATAACAATGTCTGGGGACGGATCAACATGCCATCCTCATTGTTGACAACAACGAAATGTGAAAGATCGGATGAAGTTCGGAGTTCAGAAGACCGATGAGGAAGACATCTTCCCATTGTAATCCCGTATTTAACTCAGTCATTTGGAACGGTTGGACCTATTGCGATAGTCATTAAATTTGACAGCTGTAGTGCATGCATTCGTTTCCCCAAACACGCGCGATTATCACGTGTGTATATTGCTTAGAAGGCCGCAGCACGTGGCAACCTGACGTGTGCACGGTTTTTCGGACCCGCAGTTGTTGATCCGACAACCCGCGTGGTTTAGAATCAGACATTGCGGGTTAACCCCGGCTCGCCCCACAGAAGGTAAGATGTCGAGTCAAGCCCGCGATCGGACGATTGCGTGGTTTCCAAAGAAGGGTTATGGCTCGCCTAGTTGTATTTCCAGTCCGTGAATAACGACTGTTCCGTTTAAGTTTTTTTGAATCCGGAGGAAAGCAACGAACATCATCAGTGTGTACAATCCCGATTTCTACTCTCGGTCTTGGTGTCTGTATCTCCGTACAACATTGAAAGAACAAAATCCGAACGGCTCGGGAACGAACAAAGTCGGAAGGGCTCGTGAACTCACAAAATCCCAACGCAAAACGAAATCGATTTGACATCATAACCTGGTAAGCATGCACTGACTGATATTCTAGTTTAAGGCTACGGTGTTTGGAAGTCTCCGATTGGGGTGGGTGGGGAGACGATTGAGATACGTAATGTTAGGGGACGTAATGTTAGGGGAGATAATCGTAGGAAACTGTTAGTTTTAATTGCATTGTCGTTCAATCTATTCGTATTCGGATAGTTGCCACGTTCGGTCGTGAATTAGGTAGAATTGTGCCTCCTTTATGTACGCCTGAATGGTTTGGTATAATTGGGGGTCCGAATCGGTGGGTATTGTTTCGAGCCCCAATAGTTCGTTTCATTGTATGATGTCGATCGGTGAACAGGATCATGGCACCGAAATTGAAGATCAAACCTACGGATCGCTTCCCTGGTCAAGGTACTTGCATGTCCCACATAAACAGTGCAAACCATGCCGTGAAAAGCAAGCTGACGGCCAGTCAATTGGAGTCGTTCAGAACCGGTACTATATTCGGCCATCTACTCGATGTGGATCTCGTCTTCAACAGTCAGGTGTGTTGAGTAAATGAATTTGTGTTCATTAGAAAGCTTTATTTGTGAATTATGCCCTTTGTTTCTTGTAACTTACACTTTCTTTTTAATTATTTCGGAGTTAAGTGAGTTATGTGCATTGCATGGAATTTAAATTTTTGAATTAAATGATAAATAAGGTCCATTCATATTTGCCTTCTACATTGTCCTAAGAAGGTTGTCCATCACATACTGTTGAGGGAGGTAGATGACGACATACCTGAAGTAATGAGCTTCAATCTGAGGGGCACTGTTGTGTCGTTTTCGAAGAAGGAATTCATGTTGATGACTGGATTGTGGGCAGTGAGAGTGAGATTGGCAGTGGCGATGTGCAGACGAGAGAACCAACTGTTGACCTGCGGGCAAAATACTTAGGATCTTGCCCGACTGACATGACCTTTTCCACATTTGAAAAGGAGTATATGGACACTATGGTATTCGACAACGACGATGATGCAGTGAAGGTGTCATTGGTGTACTACACCGAGCTGGCGATGTTGGGAAACGACAAACAGAAGACGTCAGTGGACGAATCGTTGTTTTGTGAGGTGGAGGATTTGGCACGCTTTAACTGAAGGGAATAAAAGTCCCCACGCAGCGGAAGCGCATCGATTGGACCTTACGCCATATATTAATTAACATTAAAATACCGTTACGATAACTCAAACAAAACTTTAAACTAACTTTAAAGTCGCTGTAAAAACGGTTTAAACATGCTAAAATAAATCTAAATTTATTTTAAAAACTTTTCTAACGAAAAGAGGAAGAACCGTTACAAACCTCCGTTGTAGACTTGACCGTTCTTCGCCAACGACGCTCCAACGAACGAAAACGCAGCAGCCGCCTTTGTTTTTCTTCGCTGGAAATTCCTTCTTGATTGACACAATAACCACAGAGGTTACACCGGTATGTCTCTAAGTCTAGGAGGCCAAAGATTGTGGGAGTCTTTCTCTAAGAGGGAGGCTAGAGAGAATTCTAGGTCTTGTCTTTCAAGAGTGTCAAGTGTCATGACCAATTAGGTCTAGTGTTCTATTTATAGAAGAGAGGCCATGAATAAAATATTCAATTAAATCAATCTTTTCCAAAATTGATTCAATCTTATTCCTTAATTAATCAATCATGATCAATCAATTCCCCAATTGATTAATCTTTTCCATAAATGACTAATTTCTTCCATAAGTAATTAGATCATTCCCATAAATGATTAATCACTTCCTGAAGTGATTAATTATTTACATAATTGATTAATTCATGGTTAATGAATTCTTTAATTAATTAACCACCAATTAAATATCACATATTTAATTTCCGGCCTTGAATTAATTAATTTTGCCCAAACATATTTTAGGACTTAATTTAATTAATTCATTATTTGAACTCTTTCAATCTTCCATAAATTTATATTTGAACTTCTTCAAATATTAATTTCTCTCACAATAATATATCAATATATATTATATTTATTTCCCTTAGTAAATTGAACATTTTCAATTTACATTTAATTACTTAGTTGCCTCAAATTACTTTACGAGCTACCAGTGGGACCTTATGGACCAACAGATCAGAAGCTCCAACGATGTGAGATTAATTGGTTAAACTCATTAACCACAATAATCAATATTCGTTAACTGTGTGTACATTCCACTATAGACTCACAGTTGCACTCTTCTCACTGCAGACATATTTTTTGTGTCCACGGAACTTAGACCAATATCGACTAGTTAGTCCTTCACGAGTGTCCGTAACACCAGCTGGGTCAAATTACCGTTTTACCCCTGGGTCACCTCTATTTCCTTAAGTACCAATTCTCCTCTAATGAACAATCTGTTTATGGTCCAACCATCAAACAGAAAACCCTCTCGTGCCATTGAGAGGGTAGGGCCCTTTGTTCAAGACTCGGAGTAACCACTTAAGGGAACACTCATCTGCTTCCCTAAAGTCGGGAATGAGTGAATTCCATCTTGTACGATTATGTTCCCAACTCCCCATTCGGTCTTGTCCCCAAAGTGGTAGGCTTATTGAGTCGGCGTATTGGCCACTCTCACCCATACAAATCAAAGGACAATCTCTCATGAGCAGGAGTCCATAATCAACTTAGGATTAAGACTAAGTTGTCTAGGTCGTCCTAGTGAAAATAGAAAAACAACTAGTTAACGGTGTTATAACTAGTGGTTACTATTTCGCGGTCCGGTCTTATGCAAACTCATTGCATAGGATACCCCCACTCGCATGTCTCCTACACGAACGCGTTGGATCGCAACGTTTGTATCAAATACAAAGTGGGTCGTATCCATAGTGTCACCAGGATAAGGCACCCAGTCTTATCCCTATACTATAGACCCTTTAGGCTGTTTCTTGAACAATGATCCCATATGTCGCTACATATAGTTCAAGACTCATATTACAGCCTTGGATGTCTAGTTTATTGGATTAGGGTTATTATTAGGCAAAGACAAACATAAAATAACTAATAACAACTAATGGAAAAATATATCAATATTATTTCATTAATATCCGGTCAACGGTTACATTCACTATCTACGAGTTTTAGGGCATAAAACCCAACATTAACGACATTGACTGGGGAACTCAAATATGGGAAAGGACCATCAAGGGCCTACAAAATGCCCTGAAGGATAGAGTGGATGTATTTAAGAAGAAGGTGATGGATTAGAGTGACCAAAAAGTGAAATACAGTTTGAGTGGCTTTCCCCATGCCTTCCAGGTTAGTGTATGATCACATCGATTAAAATAAGGATGGACGTAATTTAATTTTTTGTATTTTTTGCTTCTTTGTATAGGTATGGGCGTATGAGACCATGTCCACGATGGCGGGGAAGTTTGCAGACAGAGTGAGGGGTGATGTGATCCCCCGCACACTCAGATGGAAATGCAGACAGGCTGTATTCTACAAATCGTTGGAGAAATGCATATTCGAATTTCCGAAGGTACTTTTGCGATTAATGAATATTTACGTTAGTTGATACATATTATATATTACTGACTCGATTGTTTGTAACAACGCAGACGATTGTCACACAGGTTATTGACCCTACCCCTGATGAAATGAGTCGTCTGAGATCGTACAGGGTTGGGAGGGGCAATGTGGCATGTATTGTGGAAGGTGGTGAGCATAATGAGGTCGATGAAATTCATCTTATTAAGTTTGATGACCCCAACGGATCATCTGATGCACAAGTTATTGAAACGGGTGTTCGGGATGCGCGTGAAGTCGCATCCTCCAGTAGGAAACATCAGATGGTGAGTAATGCAGGGATGGTTGTGAAGGATTGGAATTCATAATTCTGTTATAGCGGAAGCAGTTGGACTGTTTCGTAGTTAATTTTGTTTTCACCAAAATACTAATACATTGGCAAAAGGTTAAGCGATGAGAAACATACCTCCGTTGACGACTCTAAATACTTCAATGCCTTTCTTGATTTTGGACCGAGCATCAACAATTGGGACACCACCAATTGATCTTCCCCGCTATAACTCTGAGATTAGGAACATAGTTGTGGGACTACCTAATCTTGAATGGGAAAAACTCTAGAGAGAAAATTCTCCCTAGAGTTCTTGAGTTGAGAGAATACGAGAGGGTCTTATGGTGGCCATAAGTTGTAGTCCCTAAACCCTAGGTTTAGTGTTCTATTTATAGGAGAAATGCCATGAATGAAATATTCATTTAAAATACTTTATTTCCATAACTGATTTAATCTTTTCCATAATTAATCAATTCCATGACCAATCAATTCCACAATTGATTAATCTTTTCCATAAATGATTGATCACTTCCATAAGTGATTAAATCATTTCCATAAGTGATTAATCATTTCCATAATTGATTAATTTCCAATTAATTAATTCTTTAATTAATTAATCACCAAATTAAATATCATATATTTAATTTCAGACCTTCTATTAATTAATTAATTAATTACCCAATTAAATATCATATATTTAATTTCAGGCCTTCAATTAATTAATTCTATAGTATGAATCAAATTCATATTAAAATTTGAACTCCTTCAAATTCTCTTATATCCTATAAATTTAATATGAATCAAATTCATATTAATATTTCAACTTCTTCAAATATTTATTTATTTCATAGATTATAGTTTAATTAAATCTCATTTAATTTAAACTAAATTGAATAATTAATTAATTAGTCTTCTAATTAAATACCCTATATTTAATTAGACATATATTTGAACTCTTTCAAATATATCAATCTCTCAATATAATAAAGTTTAATCTCAAATTAGACTTTATATTTTAATGCATCACTATACATTATATTAATTTGTATCTCATACAATTAACTTAATTCCCAATATGAATTTGAACTATTCAAATTCTCTCAAGATATATTTGATCCTAATTACTCTTTACGAGCTAGCAGGGGGACCTAATGGACCTACAGATCAGAAGCTCCAATGATATGAGGTTAATAGATTAAACTCATTAATCAGGTTAACCAATATTCATTAACTGTGGGTCATTCCACTAAAGACCCACAACTGAACTCTTCTCACTGTAGAACATTTTTGTGTCCACTGATATAGACCTATACTGGTAAGTCAATCCTTCACGAATGTTCGTAATCACGGCTGGGTCAAATTACCGTTTTACCCCTGTGTTACATCTGTCTCCTTAAGTACCAGCGCTCCTCTAATGAACAACCTGTTTATGGTCCAACCATTAAACAGAAAGTTCCTCTCGGGCCAGTGAGAGGACGGGATCCCTTTGTTCAAGTCCCGGAGTCACCACTTAAGGGAACACTCATCTACTTCTCCTAGAAGTGGGAAGGAGTGAATTCCTTCTTGTGTTGTCATGTCCCCAGGCTCCCACTCGGTCTTGTCCCCAAAAAGGAAGGCATATTGAGTTGGCGTATTGGCCACTCTCTCCCATGCTAATCAAAGGACAATCCCTCATGAGAAGGAGTTCATGACACACTCAGGATTAAGACTGAGTTACCTAGGTCATCGTATTAAAACAGTAACCTAACTAGTTAACGGTGTTACATCTAGTGGTTTACTATTTCGTGGTCCGGTCTTATGCAAACTCATTGCATAGGATACCCCAGCTCGCATGTCTCCTACATGGACGCCTTGGATTAATGCATCTGTATCGAATACAAAGCGGGCCGTATCACATACTGTTACCAGGATAAGGTACACAGCCTTATCCTTGTACAATAGACCTTTTAGGTTGTTACTTGAACACCAATCCTCGTATGTCCCCACATACTAGTTCAAGTAACATGTAAACAACCTTGGATCTTAGTTTATTGGATTTGGGTCAAATTTTGCAATATTTAACAATAAAACTTTATTGTAGAAACTCAATAGCACTTTATGGAAACAAGTATACAATTTGTTTACATTCACTATCTACGAGTTTTAGGGCATAAAACCCAACAAACTCCCACTTGAACTAAAACTCTAGTTTAGTGGGATGTACAATAATCTATACAGCAGCAGGTGTATAAATACATGTATAAAACATATACAATGTACAAATACAATAAACTAGGGCATCACTATACCCATTACATAATGGTATCACTATACCAATTACATTTCTCCCACTTGCCCTAGATTTCATCTTTGTACATAACTCGTAGACCTAGACCCTCAAACACTTTAGTCGAGAGAGCCTTCGTGAATTAATCAGCAAAATCTCATTCAATTCAATGTGTCTGTTTGTCTTGGGCTGCGAGGTTCTTTTCAATTTTCCATAACACCACTGTATCACTATAAAGTGTGATGGGCAAGTTCACATTTGGAACACATTCCAAATCAGTAAAGAACTTCTTAAGCAATACAGTCTCTATCGCTGCTTCACAAATAACTATATTTTTTGCCTACATGGTCAAGACTGTAACTATGTCATACTATAGCTCATTTGTAAAGATTGACCATAGATGCTGATGTAGATTTCCTTAAATCCTTATCAGTCTTAAAATCCATGTCAGTGTATCCTGTAAGGATCAAATCCTTAGTCCCATACACGAGCATATAGTTCCTCGTTCTCCTAAGATGCTTGAGGATATTCTTAACGGTTTTCCAGTGATCAAATCTTGGATTAGATTGATACTTACTGACAATCCCTATTGCATAGGGCATTCGTCTCATGTCCTCAACCTCTTGAGATGTCTTAGGTAGTGAACCCTTATTGGAACTCTGCATATTATATCTAACTAACATTTTGTAGATATAAGATACTTTAGACAAGGCTAGCTTTTTGTTCATACAGTTCCTAAATAATTTGGATCCCAAGAACAAACTCAGATTCTCCCAAATTTTCATTTGGAATTGAGTTGCTAGCTCATTTTACTAGTCAGTAAGATAACCTACATCATTCCCAATGATTAGGATATCAATCATATACAACACTAAGTAAGCTACTGAACTATTGATGATCACTTGTAGACCCTGTTGGGTTTTATGCCCTAAAACTCGTAGATAGTGAATGTAACCGTTGACCGGATATTAATGAAATAATATTGATATATTTTTCCATTAATTTTTATTAGTTATTTTATATTTGTCTTTGCCTAATAATAACCCTAATCAAATAAACTAGACATCCAAGGCTGTAATATGAGTCTTGAACTATATGTAGCGACATATGGGATAATTGTTTAAGAAACAGCCTAAAGGGTCTATAGTATAGGGATAAGACTGGGTGCCTTATCCTGGTGACACTATGGATACGACCCACTTTGTATTTGATACAAACGTTGCGATCCAACGCGTTCGTGTAAGAGACATGTGAGTGGGGGTATCCTATGCAATGAGTTTGCATAAGACCGGACCGCGAAATAGTAACCACTAGTTATAACACCGTTAACTAGTTGGTTTTCTATTTCACTAGGACGACCTAGACGACTTAGTCTTAATCCTGAGTTGATTATGGACTCCTGCTCATGAGAGATTGTCCTTTGATTTGTATGGGTGAGAGTGGCCAGTACGCCGACTCAATAAGCCTACCATTTTGGGGACAAGACCGAATGGGGAGCTGGGAACATAATCGTGCAAGATGGAATTCACTCCTTCCCGACTTTAGGGAAGTAGATGAGTGTTCCCTTCAGTGGTTACTCAGAGTCTTGAACAAAGGGTCCTACCCTCTCAATGGCACGAGAGGGTTTTCTGTTTGATGGTTGGACCACAAACAGGTTGTTCATTAGAGGAGAACTGGTACTTGAGGAAATAGAGGTAACCCAGGGGTAAAACGGTAATTTGACCCAGCTGGTGTTACAGACACTCGTGAAGGACTGACTAGTCGATATTAGTCTATATCCATGGACACAAAAAATATGTCTGCAGTGAGAAGAGTGCAACTGTGAGTCTGTAGTGGAATGAACGCACAGTTAACGAATATTGATTAATGTGGTTAATGAGTTTGACCAATTAATCTCACATCGTTGGAGCTTCTGATCTGCAGGTCCATTAGGTCCCACTGGTAGCTCATAAAGTAATTTGAGGCAACTAAGTAATAAATGTAAATTGAAAATGTTAAATTTACTAAGGGAAACAAATATAATATATATTGATATATTATTATGAGAGAAATTAATATTTGAAGAAATTCAAATATAAATTTATGGAAGTTTGAAAGAGTTCAAATAATGAATTAATTAATTTAAGGCCTAAAATGTGTTTGGGCAAATTAATTAATTCTAGGTCGGGAATTAAATATGTGATATTTAATTGGTGGTTAATTAATTAAAGAATTCATTGACCAAGAATTAATCAATTATGGAAATAATTAATCACTTAAGGAAGTGATTAATCATTTATGGAAATGATCTAATCACTTATGGAAGTAATTAGTCATTTGTGGAAAAGATTAAACAATTGTGGAATTGATTGATCATGATTGATTAAATAAGGAATAAGATTGAATCAATTTTGGAAAAGATTGATTTAATTGAATATTTTATTCATGGCCTCTCTTCTATAAATAGAACACTAGACCTAATTGGTCCAGGACACTTGACACTTTGCTCTTGCTCTTAGACTCTCAAGAGAAGATGTAGAATTCTCTCTAGCCTCCCTCTTAGAGAAAGACTCCCACAGTCTTTTGCCTCCTAGACTTAGAGACATACCGGTGTAACTTTTGTGGTTATTGTGTCATTCAAAGGAGAAATTTCCAGCGATCACAAGAAAAGGAGGCTGTTGCGTTTTCGTTCGTGGAGCGTCGTTGGCGAAGAACGGTCAAGTCTACAACGAAGGTTTGTAACGGTTCTTCCTTCTTTCTTTAGAAAAGCATGAAAATAAATTTAGATTTATTTTTCAGCATGTTTAAACCAATTTTCCAGCAGATTTAAAGAGTGTCTAAAGTTTTTTTGAGTTTTCGTAACGGTATTTTAATGTTAATTAATATACGGCGTAAGGTCCAATCGATGCGCTTCCGCTGCGTGGGGACTTTTATTCCCTTCAATTGGTATCAGAGTCATCGCTGTCCCTATTAATTAATATTAAAAGTTGCGATAGGCTCTAATAGGTGGGATTTATGCATAATGTATGTTCGGTTTGCGTTGAACTATTTGGGTTAATTTTATGGCCATAGATTTTATTTTTATGTGATTTTGATCATGTAAGGCCTGGTGTTTCGGGTATATTATGTAAAATCATGTCCTATGTAAGTCCGCGTCTAAAATAAGTTTTGATGAGATGAAAAACGGAGCAATCGCCGCTGAAATCGGGGCCAAAATCGGAGAATCGATGCTGCTGCTTCCCAGATTCTTCCTCCAGACGCAACAGCGTCGGGACACTACTCCAACAGTGTCTCGACGTTGTCTTGATACCGCAGGCGCTCAGATATGGAAAACGCACAGCGTCGGGACGCTATCAACACAGCGTCTCAACGCTGTCACGATGGAGGCGTGCATTAGGGTTTCAAAAGGTGCATTAGGGTTTCAAAACTGAGAGAGAGAGAGAGATGAGAGACGTTTACCGGCGACGGCGGCTTGCGTGCGGCGGAAGAAGGCGACAGCGTGCGGGCTGCGGTGGCGTCGACGGCTTGCGTGCGGCAGAGGAAGGCGACGCCGAGAGGGAGAGAGAGAGAGAGAGAGAGAGAGAGAGAGAGAGAGAGAGAGGGCTGAGATAGAGAGAGGGTGTCGGGGAGAGAGAGTTGCGTGAGGGAGAGAGAGAGCTTCAGCTTTTTCTTCTTTTTTTTTAAAAAAAAAAACTGGTCAAGTTTGACCAAAAATGTGGGGGGAAACTTTCCCCCCACTCACCCACTTGACCGCCTAAAAAAATGCCTTTTTCCCCTCTTTTATTTTTTTTTTATTAAAACAGGCTGTTACAGCTTTTGTTTTCAATACATTTGACTACTTATTTGTAGAGTTTGCTCGCCCAACAAGTCACACAACGGAGAACGACCCGTCGGAAACAGGTTGGAAGGAAGTAATATACTCCCGAAGTACCGGTGAAAAGGACAAAAACGGAATCCAAAACTGAATCCTCCATTGTTTGCTATGATTGGAAACCTGTTTTGAACATCGAAGACCGCATGTATCCTGTCCCTGGTGTGCCCTTCGTAGAGGGTCCGGTTGCGAGATGCTCCCCACTCCGCAGGATCCCAACCAACATCTTCGAGGACTTTCACCAATGGCTTCCAAATCCGAATAACGAAGATGATACGCGGCAGTTGTTCGTGTCACACGAGGTTTCAACTGAGAAGATGGCCAGGTTGAATAAGAAGTTCTTCTGCAGCGTTGCCCTTCCAAATCAGTGGATCATCCATAACATAAGTTTCCTGTACTGAACATTACACTTTAAATGTCCTGTAGATTTCAAGAGTAATTTATGTCACATGGGATGTGCAGCATATGGACCAACTACTTGTGTTTGTAAAGAAGAAATTATCATCACGACCCGAAGTGTGCATACACAGGTTCACGGTGATGCCACTCCCTCTCATGGTACAACTAACCTATAATGAGTTAATTACAGTTGTTTTTCCTAATTTACACCTACGTGAGAACGCTGAATTCTTACGCTGATATGTGTTGTTTTGGTATAGGATTTTTTAAACGGTCACTGCAGCCTATTCACTAAAATAAAAGGTAAGTCGTTGGAAGCTACAGAAGAAAATTGGCAAGTCGAGCAGACGTACGTTGACTATGCGCTGGGGTTGGACGCCGATTTCGCTCCTACATGGGCGGACGTGGATATTTTGTATACGGTGGCGACTATGCGCGAGCATTTCCTCCTGTTGGCGTTGGACATGAATCGAGGTGCAATTTACGTGTACGATTCCATGCCCGTGTACATCAAGCGGTCGACAGTTGATCGGTTCTTAGAGTCAATCTGTCATATGCTGCCGTCGTTACTTCCTGCATGCGGCTTGTTTACGAATAAGCTTGATCTGAGTAGAGAACCGTGGCGTGGCATTTTTTGTTTGCAATTTTTAGAACATTTAGTCATTGGTTGAAGTAGGGAAAATCTCACACAGTCGAATATGAACCATTTTAGGACCCAATATGCGTGTGAGATGTGAGCGGGGGGGGGGGGAATTCATGTGGTGATTTTTTGGATTAATTCATATATACGTTGTGAACTTGATAATCAGAGTGTTCGTTAACGATAGTAAACTTTTCATGTTATTATTGTCGCAACGAGATCGCGACGTGGAGCGGCCAACATCCTCTTTTAAGGGTCTCTTGGAAAAGAGTTTTGGAGTCGCCACCAATCATATATTAAGAGTGTGATTGGTCATCCAATTTAACAAAAAAAAAAAGGTCTGCGTAAATCAAATTTGAGTTCGGGAGTCATTTGTGTGTAAGGAAAGTATTAGCACCCTACAACACCCGTGAAAACAGGTACCAAATTTTATCTTTTGTTATCCAAATTAAAAATAAATAAATATTGGTCCACAACAATTTATTTTCTTTTATTTTTAAATGTCTCATATTTATTAATCCATATTTTGGAGACAAAATATGAACCAACAATTATGAGTGGCACAAAAACCATTAAAAAAATATTGAAAATTTATTTTGGTTTTCCAAAATAAATTTCCTCACCTCAAGAATATTAGAAAAAACAAATTTTTTATTTTCTAATTGGATATTGTGAGAAATTTCATGTATTTAAGGAATTTAATCACATAAATTCAAAAAAGAGAACACTAGTCAATTTCATTTTTAGAAAAACATAATAAATTAAAGAAAATCAATTTTTGGAAATTTATGAAAAACACCCCCCAATCTTGAAAATTTAAAATTAATGAGAAATTTCATGTATTTATGGAATTGGAAGATCCATAAAGAGAACACTGTTTTCCCTCAAAATGACTTATTTGGATGAGACTTTTCATGTGTTTAAAGAATTATTTATTACAATAAATTCTAAAAAGAGAACACTACTCAATCTCAAAATGGGTTGATGAAATTCCATTTTGGTAAATTTATGAAAAATGCCCCAATTTGAAAATTTACTATTAAGGAGAAATTTCATGTATTTATGGAATTGGAAGGTCCATAAAGAGAACACTACTTTTTCTCAAAAATTGCCGAGAATTTTCATGCATTTAAAGAATTTATTCAAACAAATTCTAAAAATGAAACACTACTCAATCTCAAATTTTAAACTTTAATAATCCCTTTCAAAAAAGAGTTGAAATTATTTTCAATTGGTAATTTCATGTATTTATGGAATTTTAACCAAAATCCATAAAGAAGCACTACTCAACCCCCAAAAATCATAAAAGTTTAGTCTCATGTTTTCAAATTGGGAAAAAACCATTTGTTATTTAAAACTTTAGAAATTCTAAAGTAAGGACTCATGAAATTAAATTAGATTAAATGCTACAAAACTAAACACAAAACTTAGAAAAAAAAATAATAATAAGATTAATAAGAAATTGAAATAACATTAGTTTATTCATATTATTAGGAACATGCAGATTATAAATAACAACAATGTGTGCCAATTTATTTTAATTAAAAACAAACCTTCTTTTATAGCAACCAATTAAATAAAACAATTTGTTATGCAACTAATGCCAAAATTAAAATATTCCTTCAAATTTCACATACACTACAACAATTTTGGGCTTAGATGTCAGTTCTGCACCGTTATTAAACCTCTATGATCACGGATTTGAATCCGTTGTTGTTCTGGGTGTGATCTAACCCATACGATCACGGATTACAACAATAACGGTTTAAAACCGTCATGAAACGTCTCCGTGATCTTTCATGTATAATCACGGATTACAACAATAACGGTTTAAAACCGTGGTTGTTCTGAGTGTGATTGAACACGTACGATGACGAATTACAACAATGACAGTTTAAAAACGTGGTTGTTCTGGGTGTGATTGAACTCGTACGATGACGGATTACAACGACGAAAGTTTAAAACCGACATCTTTGTTGACCCCTATGATAATGGTTTACAACAATGACAATTTACAACCGATATATATGACTACATTAATGACGATTTTAAAATGACATTTTTCCCTCACCATATTTATTGCCATAATTCAAATCCACATCCTGAATACCTATTATTGCTATTCAAAATATTTTAATTGATTCAATAATCTACAGATATTTAAAACGAATATTTGAGAATAATATTCAATCCAAACACAGCAATTGAGAAAATATCAAATACTTTATTTCATTCGATCCAAAAAACTCCAAACGTCACAATACAATATCCAAAACCACTAAATTGTTCTAAACTATATAGTAAACTGAAAGATTTACAAAAAGAATAAAATGTAAGTACAATCGCTTTTTTGTTCATTCAAACCCTACCAATATCCTATATCGTCTAAAAGGAAACAACTAGCTACCACAAGAATGAATACACTTCACGTGATAAGTTTAACACATGTGTCACCCATTCAACTCGCACCTCGTCCAACTGTTCTTGTGTGAACGAATTCTTAGTATTAAACTGAAAAAAAAAAAAAAAAGATATTACTATTATATTTAAGGAAAATATCGTATGAATAAAAAATATCTATGTATGAATATAAAAATATCCCAAGATTCATTGAATATCTATGAATGAATCATATGAATAAAAAATCTCTCGTCTCTTAAATTTAAGAGTCACAGAAGTATTAACCAAAATATTGGGTAATTATTTACTTGCTATATTTTTCTATTGAAATGGGGAGGAAAATAAAAGAGATTTGAGACCATCTCTTCCGTGTAAGACTATTGGAAAATCCATTACTTCCTTTTTCATCTACAGCTTTCTCAGATCTCATGTGATCTCATATAGCTTTGCTTTGCAGATTAAGACAACACTTGAACAACAACTTCAGTTGTATTATTATTAATTATGACGACATTTGATCCACATTTGAAACAAGGAACTCTTGAATTACTTTAGCTGGAGGTTGGCACTAAAAGATTACTTCTAACATATCTATGCTTGAATCACAGAAGAATATATGGAAAGAAATATTACATAAGCAAAGAAACAAATTAATCACCTGACTTCCAGTGTGCAGTGTCCATGCAGCTCAAGTGTTATTGGTAGTTGTGTTCCAAAAACGAATACATCGATCCGCAGTTCCACCCCCTGATACGAGTAGTCCATGAAGATGAGGAGACCATGCTATAGCTTTTACACCAGCTGTGTGCTCATAAAATTTAAGTATTGGTTGGGTTGCATGTTCATTCCAAACAAACAACTGAAAGCAATAACAACAAATATCAGTCATCATGGTAGGGGAAAAAACAAACTGAGATAAAAGATGGAATAAAACAGTTTAACATACTCTGTTATCATTTCCTTCTGATGCTAATTCACGGTTATCGTATGACCATTTCAATCCACAAACCTACAACAGAACAGTTGCACCCTCTGGCTAAGAAACCACTCAAAGAAAAACAAGAGAAATGCAAATTGACAGATGATAATGACCCCAAGAAGAAGCAATTTCAGCAGTAAGAGTACACAATATTTACAAATTTCCTAGAGATTCAATGGGAAACATCAGATGGCTATACTAAAATGTGCTTTAAAAAGATTATGGCTTTTCAAATGATCTTGAAGTTAATGAACTCAACTGAAACCTCATTATTGGAATGTTTCTTCGTCATTGAGACATGCATAGTAATCTTTATTTAAAAGTCAAATTTTAGAATGTGAAAAGAGAGCAACTGAAATATTAACCAACAGTATGTAATGTGTGTTGAAAATGCATAATGGAATAGAATATAATCAATTTTTAAAATATCATTTTAATTTAGCCAACACCTTTTGCCACCACCGTCTATAAACTGACCAACCATTTTTTTTCCTTTTTAACTTATTAATTATATATGGTGACGTTCCATGTGTAATTTGCCACAAGAGTATAAACCAAATCCTTAGGTGCAAAGACAAAAGATACCTTTTATATGCAGTGTCGTTCCATGGATATAATTTGCCACCAAAGCACCATGTAAAGAGAAAAAACGACATTGATGAAAACTTCTTTTGTTTCTTAAACTTGCATTCATCAATCAAACTTGGAACATAATACAAACACATTAGTCTCTAAAAGATGCAAACAATATTTAAAATAATGAACAAGACATATTTCAGATTCTTCATCATTTTCATTACTTGTGAGAATAAAAATTTGTTTAACAAAGGATTGGCTCCGCCATATAAGGTTCGAAATTGCTTGTTATTAAGAAGAGAAAGGCTTCTCCCATAAAGAGTATGCATAAATAATGTCCCAAATGATATTGTTCTAGAATTTAAAAGAATAACTAATTAGAAAGACAAGGCAGCAGTACAAAGATCAATGAAGTGTTAAGATTTTCTTAAGCTGTAGATGAAGACAATAAAGTTAGGTCTTACCCAACGCAAACTGGCAAAGGCAGTGAAATGTACATCTATTCTTTTCGAAAAGATTTGCAATACCTTGAAAATATGAAACATTAAAACCACAGTAACAAAGAGGAAATTAGGCTCGGCTCATTCTGAACCCTTTAACTTGTCCTACACTATTGAGAAAAAAAATCACATCAAGAGAAATAGACACGATTAAATAAAAGATGCATAAAAAAGGTCGTCTATCTAAGCACTGTTATTAATTAACCACTGCAGTAACTAAGCCAATTGCCTAAAAAAGAAGCACGCAGAGAAGAAATCCATTTCTTAGAAGGAGATTTACGAAGACCCACAGTCCGGAGTTAACACAATTCTCTTAAATGTTTCTTTTCGCACTCCATCTATGAACAAAAATACCACAAAAAATCTGCATCAACGAATTTAACTCATGAACACGAAACCTAAAACTGACATTCAAAAGGAAAAAAAAAAGAAGAAAAGAAAGACAAGAAACCACCGTCCAAGAAAGTCGCCGCCGCCGTTATCGAGCAACCCAGCCGTCGAACTCACGCCACTGCCCGTTGGTCGAAACAAAATCTCCCCCGAAGTCGCGCAGCCGCCGCCGTTAGTCGAAACAGAAGGTTGTCAGTCGCCGTCAAACTCGCAGCCGCCGTTTGTCCAGCAAACCAGCAGTCGAACTCGCGCAGCCGCCGTTCGAGAAAGCCGCAGTCCGTCGAACAAGATAGAAAGAATCGATGGTCCCAAAATGTCCGTAAGAATCGATGAAATAAGGAAGAAGATAGACCAAAATCCATAAAAATCGCGCGATGAATCGATGAATCGTAAGACTCACAAACTCGAGAAAGTCGTGCAGTCGATGGGGAGGAAGATTGCGCGCTAACGGCTAGGGCACAAACGTAGTCCCAAAACGACATTGTTTTGGTCTTATGCACCAAAACGATGTCGTTTTGGGCTTCATATACCAATACATTGAAGGTCCAAAATTTGTCTTTAATAACAGGTCGAAACCGTTATTGAAGGTCATCTTTAATGACAGTTTATAAACGACATCTTTGTTAGGGTTTTTCGAAAAATTTCCGCCATGTTCCGAAAAAGACGGCGCCTTTTTTAATTATGATTAATGACAGGTAAAAACCGTCATGGAAGGACGTCTTTAATGACGGTTCACAACCGTTATTGAAAACCATCTTTAATAACAGGTATAAACCGTTATTGAACGTTGTCCAATCGTTATTGTAGGTCATCTTTAATGACAGGTTTAAACCGTTATTGAAGCCCCCTTTCATGACGGGGCATAACCGACATCTTTGTTAAGATTTTTCGAAAAAATTCCGCCATGATCCGAAAAAGACGGCGCCTTTTTTAATTTATGATTAATGACGGGTAAAAACCGTCATGGAAGACGACCTTCAATAACAGTTCACAACCGTCATCATTGGTAAAATTTATCACGGGCATTTTATTTTAAGCTATCGATGACGGTCATAAACCGTCATTGTATAGTTATCTTTAATAACAGGCAGAAACCGTCATCTTACCCGAAAAATAAAAAAAAAATCCGTTTTTTTTACAATCCGTCATCTTAGAGTCAATCCGTCATTGTTGAAAAAATACAATCTGACATCGTAGCCCTAAATTGTTGTAGTGATAACTAAAAAAACTGCAAATCCAATCATAACTAAACAACATTTTTAAACATACTGCTATACCAATTTTTTTAAAAACACAACCTTAGTATTCAAACTAAATATACATCCTGTATGCAATCAAATCTCATAAAATATAAAAAAAAGATTGATAAATATAAAAAACAACTAAAAAACAAAATAAATAAATTTATGGTTAGATCTTTTTAAAGCTTTCTACAAAACAAATGGTGAAGATAATAATAAGCTGCAAATCAAGGTCCTAGTAAACACAGATTCAAAGCAAACATTTTATGCATAATATCTTAATATTCAAACTAAATATACATCCTGTATGCAATCAAATCTAATAAAGTAAAAAAAGAGATTGATAAATATATAAAAAAATAATAATTATAGTGGGATATTCTTAAATCTTTCTGCAAGACAAGTGGTCAGGATAATAATAAGCTGCAAATCAAGGTCCCAGTAAACATAGATTCAAAGCAAAATTTTATGCATAATACAAAATAATGGAAGGAAAGAAAAAAAAACGGCAGCATACTCACAAAATACAGAACTGCAAATCAACCTAACCCATTCTAAATCTTATTTTCATGAATCAAATTTATCTCAATCCGCAAAATACAAAAAGCTACAAACCAACAAAACATATTCTAAACACACAGTAAACAAACAAATGAAATTGACTTATCCTAAAAAAAATCACAAAACAAAATTGAAAATAAATTCTCAACCTTTAATGGTAGTGCTGTTGAAACACTTTGGGTTGCCAAAAATTCTTTGCACCAAATGGACATAAAAATGAATAATCAAAAGAAAAATAAATTTAGCCAAGAGCATTACCTTCCAATCCACAGGAAAGCAATTTATTTAAATAGGTCAGAGAGCTTCCACCAATATGTCGATAGGTAAGGAAACGTTAACTGAGAGGAGGTTGAGGGAAGGAGAAACTAAAGGGCCAGACCAAATCAGCAGGGAAGACTACGGATGATGGAAGATATGGAGAGATAATAGGAAGGGAATAAAAGACGTTAGGGAAGAATTGGTTATGATAATAATAATAATAATAATAATAATAAAACAAATAAACAAAATAAATAAATAAATAAATAAATGATAACAAAAAATAACAACAATCTTATTCTATATAATAAAATAAACATAAACACTAAAATAATAAGAAAAATAAGAAAATGAACCGGACCAAATATGGTATCTATAGTTTGCCCCCCTTTGTTCGTCCTGATGGAACTTATGGATAGACAAAGGAAAAGATAAAGTATTTGGTCGGTGAAATTTTTATAAAAATATCTATCTTAGCTCCAGAGTTGGGTTTATAATATATTGACCTCAGTTCTAGGACTGGGTTAAATTTAGCCAAAAATTTGAGAAAGCTTTTACCTCAGCTTCAAGGCTGTGCTCGAAATTTATTGGACCTAATGGTTACAGGCTTCGACCTCAGTTCTAGGACTAGGTTCGATTTAACCAGAATTTGAGAAGACTTCGACCTCAGCTCTAGGGCTGGATTCGAAATATATTGTACCTGATGGATACAAACTTCGACCTCAGTTCCAAGACTGGGTTCGATTTAACCATAATTTGAGAAGACTTCGACCTCAACTCTAGGGTTGCGTTCGAAATATATTGGACCTGATGGATACATGCTTCGACCTCAGTTCCAGGACTGGGTTCGATTTAACCAAAATTTGAGAAGACTTCGACCTCAGCTCTAGGGCTGGGTTCGAAATATATTGGACCTGATGAATACAGGCTTCGACCTCAGTTCCAGGCCTGGGTTTGATTTAACCAAAATTTATTTTCTTAGCATTATGAGTATATATTTTTTGAAAGGAAGGTCACTATCACACTTCACCATCCCTACTAGTAATTGGTTAAATTGATCATAGGATAAAACAAGACGCTATATTTTGAGAAATAACCTTTCTTGACCTTATAGCATCTAATTAACCTTTGCCTCTTTTTCCTTAATCAAGGAGATGGAGCATAACATGCCGCTTTTCATAACACAAAACTTCATTTTGATGTACCTTGCCATCGTGGTTAGCTCATTATCTCAACTCACGGATATTGTCCATTGCCTTTGCACAAGAATCTTTATGCAAGCTTAATTTCACAAGTTTTACAAGAGTAATTCATAACATTATTTGAGTTATGACTTCAACAAATGTTACTTTATTCTTGTTTGTTATAGGAAGACAAAGAATAAAAAGATGAATTCAAGATTTTTTAACAACGCTTTAAGAGAAAGAACAGAGAGAGGTATAAGTAGAGGATGTAATTGGGGACATCATTGAAATAATAACAATGTTTGATAATAAAGGACAAAGAAACAAATGAGTAGAGGGATACACTTGAGAAAAGTAATCGGGGCCACAATATTCAAAGAATTTAATATTAGTATTCACAGACATCTTTTAACACCAGGGAGTTTTCTAAGGTTCATGATTTCATGCATAATATTTTCGAACATGATCTGCATTCACAGGGCTCCTCAACTCATCTCCATCCATGTGGGTCAGAAGCAAAGCTCCCCCCGAGAAAGCTTTCTTTACTATGAATGGACCTTCGTAATTAGGAGTCCATTTTCCTCGATAATCCTTTTGATGGAAAGGGAGTATCCTTTTAAATACTAGGTCCCCTTCTTGAAAACATTGAAGGTGCACTTTCTTATCATATGCACGCATTATTCTCTTTTGGTAAAGTTGACCATGACTTAATGCCGCTAGTCGCTTTTCTTCAATAAGATTCAATTGTTCATACCGACCTCAAATCCACTCAGCTTCTTCTAATTTAGTCTCCATGAGAGCTCTTAAGGAAGGTATCTCCACCTCCAAAGGAAGGACAACTTCCATACCATAAACCAAAGAAAATGGTGTTGCCCCAGTTGAGGTACGAATTGACGTGCGATATCCATGTAATGCAAATGGCAATATTTCATGCCAATCTTTATATGTTGTGGTCATTTTCTCAATGATTTTTTTAATATTCTTGTTGGATGCCTCTATTGCACCATTCATTTTTGGACGATATGGAGTTGAATTTCGATGATTTATCTTGAACTGCTCACAAAGCTCACTTATCATTTTGTTGTTAAGATTCTTTGCATTATTTGTAATGATGCTTTCTGGGAGACCATAACGACATATCAACTCTTTCTTGATAAACTTGAGCACAAATCCTTTTGTGACATTGCGATAAGACATAGCTTCGATCCATTTAGTGAAATAATCAATAGCCACAAGAATAAATCGATGACCATTTGAAGCTTTAGGATCAATGGGCCCTATAACATCCATTCCCCACATAGAGAAAGGCCAAGGTGCTGATAAAACATGCAATGGGGATGATGGCGCATTGATCTTGTCCATGTAAATTTGACATTTTTGGCATCCTCTTGCATATCTTATGCAATCTGATTCCATTGTTGTCCAATAATACCCAGCTCTAAGTATTTGTCTAGCCATCAAATGTCCATTGGCGTGTGTTCCACATATTCCTTCATGGACTTCTATCATGATTTGTTTTGCTTCATCCGCATCAACACATCTGAGGAGTACCATATCATGGTTTCTTTTATAAAGAACCTCACCACTTAAGAAAAATTTCATGGCTAATCTTCTTAGCATTCGTTTATCATTCTCAAAGGCTCCGAGTGGATATTCTCTGGATTTTATGTATTGTTGGATGTCAAAGTACCAGGGCTTGTTATCAACTTCTTTTTCGATAGTCATGCAATAAGTCGGTACATCCTGCTTTGTAATCTTGATCGGATAAATTTCACATGTAAGATCAAGATCAAACATAACTACCAAGGTTGCTAATGCATCTGCCATTCGATTATCTTCTCTATGCACATGGTCAAATGTAATTTCTTCAAAATTTTTGGATAACTTTGTTATGTACTGGCTATAAGGGACTAGTTTGGAGTCTTTAGTTTCCCATGCTTTCTTGACTTGATGGATCACCAACATTGAATCACCAAAAACTCATAATTTTTTAATATTCATTTCACATGCCGCTTGGAGCCCCATGATGCAGGCCTCATTCTCAACAGTATTGTGAGTGCATTCAAAGTGCAATTTGACTATTAGAGGAAAAACTTTCCCCTCAGGAGAAATTAGCACAACCCCAATGCCATGTCCTAACTCATTTGATGTACCATCGAAGAGCATAGACCATGTTTCATTATCTAGATTATCCTCTTCTATTAGAAATATATTCTCGTCTGGAAAATCCACCCTCATTGGCTCGTAATCCTTGATTGGTTGGGCTGCTAAGTAGTCAACAAGTGCGCTTCCTTTGATTCCCTTCTTAGTGACATATACAATATCATATTCTGACAACAGCACCTACAATTTGGCAATCCTTCCGGATAAGGAAGGCTTTTCAAAAATATATTTTATTGGATCCATTTTTTAAATAAGCCATGTGGTATGGTACAACATATACTGTGTCAAGCGATGCGCAGTCCACACCAATGCACAACATGTTCTTTCTAACATTGAATATTTAGCTTCATAACTGGTGAATTTTTTGCTTAAATAATATATGGCATGCTCTTTCTTTCCAGATAAGTCATGTTGTTCCAGAACACCACCCATGGAATTCTCTAACACGATTAGATATAAGATGAGTGGACGTCCTAGAGTTGGAGGTACCAACACAGGTGGGTTTTGCAAGTATTGTTTGATTTTGCTAAATGCCTCCTCGCAATCATCATCCCATTTTTCTGTGTTATTTTTTTACAAAAGCTTGAAGATTGGTTAACATGTAGGCGTCAAGTGCGAGATAAATCTTGATATGTAATTCAATCTTCCCAAAAATCCTCTAACTTCCTTTTCTGTTTGAGGGGGTGGCATTTCCATAATGGACTTTACTTTATCAGGATCTACTTTGATTCCTTCTTCACTAACAATAAACCCCAACAACTTCCTTGAGGTTGCCCCAAATGTGCATTTAGATGGATTTAAATTCAATTGATACTGTCTCAATCTTTTAAACAACTTTTGAAGGGTGGTTGTGTGGTCTTCACCTACCTTTGATTTTGCAATCATATCATCCACATATACTTCTATTTCCTTATGCATCAAGTCATGAAAAAACGTGACCATGGACCACTGGTATGTTGCCCCAACATTTTTCAAACCAAAAGGCATTACCTTGTAGCAAAATGTTCCCCATAGTGTAATGAAAGTTGTTTTCTCTTGATCCTCTTCAGCCATTCTGATTTGATTATATCCTAAGAAGCCATCCATAAAGGAGAAGGTAGAATATCCTACTGTGTTATCCACTAACATGTCAATGTGAGGTAACAGAAAGTTATCCTTTGGACTGGCTCTATTTAGATCTCTATAGTCCACGCATATCCTTACTTTCCCATCTTTCTTTGGTACTGGAACAATATTTTCCACCCATTCAGGATATTTTGACACTGTAAGAAACCCTGCTTCAATTTGCTTTTTAACTTCTTCTTTGACTTTAATCAGTACATCAGGCTTCATCTTACGTAGTTTTTGCCTTATTGGGTTGCATTCGGGATTCAACGGAAGACGGTGAACCACAATATCAGTGTCTAAACCTGGCATATCTTGGTAACTCCAAGCGAATATGTCTTGATACTCATGTAGTAGTTTGATTAATTTTTTCCGAGCTTCACTTGTCATAGATGTGCCAATTTTTATCTCTTTTACTTAATCTTGAGATCCCAAATTGATTACTTCAACTAGTTCTTGGTGAGGACCCATAACCTTGTCCTCTTCCTCCACCAACCTTAATAATTCTGAAGATGGTTCAAACTCTTCCTCAATATCACTTTCCTTATCAGACTCCATATTGTGTATCGAAGTCTCAAGGGTAAGACTATCATCTTCATTCTTATGAACATTGCCCATGAAGCTATTTGGAATTTTGTGTTTTATTTTGCAAATGAAAAGGAGAAAAGAAAAGCAAAAGCGAAATTAGAATACGTCAAAGGAAAAGCCAAAATTTTATTGATAACAAGAATAATACACCCATGTTTAGAACAAAAAACCTACGGCCTTGAGTAGAGCCTGTAGAAAATAAAAATGAATTAACAAATAAATGTTTAATCATTACTCTTGCAAATCTTGTGAAAATATAGGTAGATCTACAACATCCCAATCGTTAAGCTCGAAATCAGGTCAACTTGCGTAGATTATGTCCTCTTCGTGTGGTAGCTCATTAACAACTGCTGCGATCGACAAGTTTCACACTTCCAATATTGATAAGTGATCTGTTGAGTAAGAGTCCAACGTTGAGAAACTCAAGCCAGCACTTTTGAAGTTATCACACAATGATGGTAAACGTTTGAGACCTGGAGTGAATCCCTTTCCTTCTAACCTGGCCAATCGCTTTTCTTTCTTTTCTTCCTGAAGTCTAATTTTATCATATTTTGTAGGTTTATAGCCCAACCCAAATGTCCCAACATTGCTCGGTATGCTCAGCAACCTTTCTAAGTTTTGATTCAACTGATATCCTCCATTTACCACTGCTTTAGTTTCCATTTCTTTTGCCTTAAACATGTAGGATCCTGTCAGTTCAAACCCTCCCACTATAGTTGCATAGGCAATTTCAAAAGAACGAAAAGAACATTCTAATGCTTCCTCTGCTGATTCCACATATGGAGTTGAGACGGACTTGGTTATCAAGAAATTCTCCTCTTCCAATAAACTAACCAGTTTATTTTCAACAATAAATTTCAGTTTTTGGTGTAACGTGGATGGTACTACTCCTGCAGAATGGATCCAAGGTCGCCCTAACAGAAAACTGTACGCTGGTGTAATTTCCATGACTTGGAAAGTTATGTGGAAAGTACACGGGCCCATTTTGATCGACAATTATCGCCAATAACGTCTCTATGTGATCTGTCAAATGCTCTTACAACCATGCTGCTTGATCTTATGTGCGACATGTCTACTTGAAGCTTTAACAATGTAGACTTAAGCATCACATTGAGAGTCGATCCATTATCAACTAGCACTCTTGCTATGACATAGTTCCTGCACTTTACTTGAATATGTAGTGCTTTTGTGTGACCTAAACCCTCAGGAGGGATTTCATCATCAGTAAAAACTATGGAATTGGAAGATGTGATGTTTCCAACAATCTCAATATCATGACCAACATGGACCTTGTTCAAGATATCCAACAAAACTTTGCGATGCGGTTCAGAATTCAAAAATAGAGATAGTAGAGAAATTCGTGCTGGAGTATGATGCAATTGCTCTATGATCTTATACTCTCTTTGTTTTACTATCCTTAAGAACTCTTATGCTTCCTCTTCAGTGACAAGCTTCTTGTATTCCATATCTTTAGTTATGATAGGCTCTTCTATATCTCGCCCTTTGTCATGCTCAGAGATAATCTTTTTATCATTTTTTCTTGTTTGCCCCAATATCAAACCACTTGATGGTTTCAATAGATTCTCTGGTGTATAACACCTATCACTTCGAGTTATTCCACTAACTCTTGTAATGTTGTCAATTGATGGATTTGTAAGAGTTTGACACTCATATCTCCATGGTACTGCTTTCATGTCCTTAAACTTGAAAGGACCAGAAACTTGAATTGTGATAGGTTGAGGATTCTGAAGAGATGAAGCATTATGATTCTCATGGTATATGATAGTCAAATGCTTTGGAGGGAAGGACTCAATTACTTCCCTTTCGTGGGAAGAAGATTCTCCTGTTAATGCGCTGACTTCGTCTTCTCTTATTTCACTTACTTTTCTACATATCATGAGTATCTTTGAATCCATAAGTTGTTGTACTTTGGATCTGAACTTGTCACAATATTGAATAGTATGTCCAGCAATTCCTAGATGAAATATGCAATGCTTTTCTTCATCATACCCTTCATATCTTACTGTAGGGTCCAAGTACTCTTGTTTGACATACCCCGCATCAGAAAGAGTCTTGAAAAGTACCTCCATTGGCGTTGTAATCCCATAAACCTTCTCTTTACACACTTCAGAGAGATAATATACAACATTCACTTTTGGGTTCTCATGATTAGGTAATGGGTTATTGTTGATATCCGGTTTTTTCCCAGCTTTCTTAAAGTTTAACCATCCAGCATTGATTAAGGTTTGCACCTTTTTGTTCAAAGCGAAACAATTCTCTGTTGAGTGTCTGATTCCTCCAACATGATAGTCACAACGAGCATTTGGATAATACCATTTTGGATAAGGAGGTTGTACAGGATCCATTGGAATGAGAGCCAACTGTCGATTCTCAATTAGCTGAGGTAGAAGCTCTGTATAAGTCATGGGAATCGAATCATAATGCCAGTTTTGGTTGACCCTACTATTTTGACCTTCCACAAATGGTCTAGTTGAATGCGAATTTTGCTGTTGAAAATGTGCATTTGTTGGCTTTTTAGGTCCAGACAATGTATGACTTGCACGTAATTATTGTAGGGAGCATTAAAGACATTGTTCATATACTTTTGCTCGTATTCTCCTTTACCAAACTTTGGTTTATTTTTCCATGAGTTTGTAAACCTTATTGCTTGAACCTCCCATTCCTTCTTCTTTGATGTTGTTCCTTTCTTTCCCACGGTCGATTCAGCTGTAGCGCCAGTTATCCTTCCATGCTTAATTCTGTATTCAATTCTTTCACCAATAACGATGATGTCAGAGAAGTTGGTTGCTGCATTACCAATCATGTGATCATAAAAGGGAGATCGCAAAGTGTGCATAAAATAGCCGTCATTTATTTATCTGTTAGCGGTGGTTGAACCTCGGCAGCTATATCCCTCCACCTCTGGGCGTACTCCTTGAAACTTTCTGAAGTTCTTTTTTCCATCCTCTGCAAGTCAAGACGATATGGTGTCATGTCAATATTATGCTTATACTGCTTTAGAAATGCGTCCGCTAGGTCCTTCCAAACATGAATGTGTGTATTGTCTAATTGTATATACCATCGAGTGGCTGGCCCAGTTAAGTTATCTTGAAAGCAGTGGATTAATAATTTGTCATTATTGATGTGTGCAGCCATTTTTCTGCAGTACATTATGAGATGCCTTCTAGGACATGATGATCCATCATATTTATCAAACTCTGGGACTTTAAATTTTGCTGGAATCGTCAATCCTGGCACTAAACACAATTGCGTGGCATCAATATTTCCATAAACATCTGTCCCTTCAATTGCTCGTAATCTTTCTTCTAGAATCTCCAACTTTTCCTTAGCTTGAACGCCTTCATGTTGTCTCATCTCCGATTGTTGACCAGACATTGTCATATTATTGATTTGAATTCCAGCTTGAACTTCCAATTGTTCCATATCTGGAACAGGAGTGTAGAGTGGATTCGAAGCAACATATTGTTGGGGGTTTGTGGCTGTGGAAAATGCAGGCGTTGTCATACATGTTGAGGAGTAAATCCTGGTGGATAAGCAGGATCATCGATTTCCTGGATTGGATTGCTTGCCTGTGCTGCTTCTACAACCCCTTTCCCTTTACCAGTTGAAAGTAACTCTAGAATTTTCGCTACTTGTTCACTAAGATTATTGATATATTGTTTCATTTTCTCCATATCCTTTCCTTGCTCTTCCATGATTCGTCTTTTATATCTTGTATTGTAGGGATGGTGAATTTGAATGTTGTGAGCTATTTTTATTCCTTTAGAGAAAAAGGAGAAAAGATAACGAATAAACAAAAAAATAGTAATAACTAATAATATAAAGAAATAAATAAATAAAAAGAGAGAAAATAAAAACAAACAAACAAATAAATAAATAACTAATCCTTAACTAAAGGGTACACTATAAAAAGAAAGTGCAATGTACATTATTTTTATTGTCATAAATGAAAAATTAAACAAAAATGAATAATTAATGAAAACAGCCAAGATGCCCAAGTTCTTTGCATATCATCCTTATGTTGGGTTTTATGCCCAAAAACTCGTAGATAGTGAATGTAACCGTTGACCGGATATTAATGAAATAATATTTATATATTTTTTCCATTAATTATTATTAGTTATTTTATATTTGTCTTTGCCTAATAATAACTCTAATCCAATAAACTAGACATCCAAGGCTGTAATATGAGTCTTGAACTATATGTAGCGACATATGGTATCATTGTTCAAGAAACAGCCTAAAGGGTCTATAGTATAGGGATAAGACTGGGTGCCTTATCCTGGTGACACTATGGATACGACCCACTTTGTATTTGATACAAACGTTGCGATCCAACGCATTCGTGTAGGAGACATGCGGGTGGGGGTATCCTATGCAATGAGTTTGCATAAGACCGGACCGCGAAATAGTAACCACTGGTTATAACACCGTTAACTAGTTGGTTTTCTATTTCACTAGGACGACCTAGACGACTTAGTCTTAATCCTGAGTTGATTATGGACTCTTGCTCATGAGAGATTGTCCTTTGATTTGTATGGGTGAGTGTGGCCAGTACGCCGACTCAATAAGCCTACCATTTTGGGGACAAGACCGAATGGGGAGCTGGGAACGTAATCGTGCAAGATGGAATTCACACCTTCCCGACTTTAGGGAAGCAGATGAGCGTTCCCTTAAGTGGTTACTCCGAGTCTTGAACAAAGGGTCCTACCCTCTCAATGGCACGTGAGGGTTTTCTGTTTGATGGTTGGACAACAAACAGGTTGTTCATTAGAGGAGAACTGGTACTTAAGGAAATAGAGGTAACCCAGGGGTAAAACGGTAATTTGACCCAGCTGGTGTTACGGACACTCGTGAAGGACTAACTAGTCGATATTGGTCTATATCCGCGGACACAGAAAATATGTCTGCAGTGAGAAGAGTGCAACAATGAGTCTATAGTGGAATGAACGCACAGTTAACGAAAATTGATTAATGGGGTTGTCCAACACACGTGCTTGTGAAAAATCCTAAGAAACTGGAACCTCGTTCAAAACTGTGCCAATTTGTTGGTTACCCTAAAGAAACGAGAGGTGGTTATTTCTACGACCCACAAGAAAATAAGGTGATTATATCAACAAACGCCACTTTCTTAGAGGAAGACCACATGAGAGATCATAAACCACGAAGCAAAATAATATTAGGAGAAGCTACTGAAGAATCATCAAGAGTTGTTGATGAAGTTGGACCTTCAACAAGGGTCGATGAAGGAACTAGTTCTTCAAATCCATCACGTCCATCTTAAACGTTGGGAATGCCTCGACGCAGTGGGAGGGTTGTATTACAACCTGACCGCTACTTGGGTTTAACTGAAACTCAGGTTGTCATACCTAATGATGGGATTGAGGATCCATTGTCCTATCGACAGGCAATGAATGACGAAGATAAGGATGAATGGGTCAAAGCCATGAACTTGGAAATGGAGTCAATGCACTCCAATTTTGTATGGGAACTTACAGATCTACCAAATGGGGTAAAACCCATAGGGTGCAAATGGATCTATAAGAGAAAAAGAGATGCAGCTGGAAAGGTACAGATCTTCAAAGCTAGATTAGTGGCAAAAGGTTATACCCAAAAGGAAGGGGTTGACTATGAGGAAACCTTTTCTCCTGTAGCCATGCTAAAGTCCATAAGAATTCTCTTATCCATAGCCACATATTATGACTATGAAATATGGCAAATGGACGTCAAGACTGCCTTTCTGAATGGTAATCTTGAAGAGAATATCTTCATGTCTCAACCCGAAGGGTTCATAGCCCAAAGTCAGGAACAAAAGGTTTGTAAGCTCAATCGATCCATTTATGGATTGAAACAAGCGTCCAGATCATGGAACATTAGATTTGATACTGCAATCAAATCTTTTGGCTTTGACCAAAACGTTGATGAGCCTTGTGTGTACAAGAAAGTCAACAAAAGGAAAGTAGCGTTTCTAATACTTTATGTAGACAATATCCTACTCATTGGGAATGATGTAGGATACCTCACTGACATTAAGAAATGGCTAACAGCCCAATTCCAAATGAAAGATATGGGAGAGGCTCAATATGTTCTGGGAATCCAAATCATAAGGGATCGAAAGAACAAAACGCTAGCTCTGTCTCAAGCAACGTATATTGACAAGATGTTGTCTCGATATTCGATACAAAACTCCAAGAAGGGACTACTACCCTTCAAACATGGGGTACACCTGTCTAAGGAAAAATCTCCTAAGACACCTCAAGAAGTTGAGAACATGAGACACATTCCCTACGCCTCAGCTGTGGGCAGCTTAATGTATGCTATGCTCTGAACTAGGCCTGACATATGTTATGCAGTGGGAGTAGTCAGTAGGTATCAGTGTAATCCAGGGTTGGACCACTGGGGAGCGGTTAAGAATATCCTCAAGTATCTTCGGAGAACGAGGGACTACATGCTTGTGTATGGAGCTAAGGATTTGATTCTTACTGGATACACTGACTCTAACTTTCAAGCTGATAAGGATTCAAGGAAATCCACATCAGGGTCAGTATTCACCCTCAATGGAGGAGCAGTAGTGTGGAGAAGCATCAAACAAGGATGCATAGCAGACTCAACCATGGAGGCTGAGTATGTAGCAGCTTGCGAAGCAGCTAAGGAGGTAGTATGGCTTAGAAAGTTCTTGACTGATTTGGAAGTGGTTCCGAATATGAACGTGCCCATAACACTATACTGTGACAACAGTGGGGCTGTAGCCAACTCAAAAGAACCTCGAAACCACAAACGGGGTAAACACATCGAGAGGAAGTATCACCTGATACGGGAGATTGTGCAAAGAGGAGATGTGATCGTCACTAAGATCGCCTCTGAGCATAACATCGCTGATCCATTTACGAAGGCTCTCACGGCTAAAGTGTTTGAGGGTCATCTAGAGGGTCTAGGTCTACGAGATATGTGTGCCATCTAATCTAGGGCAAGTGGGAGAAATGTATAATGGGTATAAGGATGCCCTAGTTCATTGTATTATTTTAATATACATGACATTTCCAACTTTAGATTAGTTCATTTACATCCAACTAACTAGTGTTTTAGTTCAAGTGGGAGTTTGTTGGGTTTTATGCCCTAAAACTCGTAGATAGTGAATGTAACCGTTGACCGGATATTAATGAAATAATATTGATATATTTTTTCCATTAATTGTTATTAGTTATTTTATATTTGTCTTTGCCTAATAATAACCCTAATCCAATAAACTAGACATCCAAGACTGTAATATGAGTCTTGAACTATATGTAGTGACATATGGGATCATTGTTCAAGAAACAACCTAAAGGGTCTATAGTATAGGGATAAGACTGGGTGCCTTATCCTGGTGACACTATGGATACGGCTCACTTTGTACTTGATACAAACGCTGCGATCCAACGCGTTCGTGTAGGAGACATGCGAGTGGGGGTTTCCTATGCAATGAGTTTGCATAAGACCAGACTGCGAAATAGTAACCACTGGTTATAACATCGTTAACTAGTTGGTTTTCTATTTCACTAGGATGACCTAGACGACTTAGTTTTAATCCTGAGTTGATTATGAACTTTTGCTCATGAGAGATTGTCCTTTGATTTGTATGGGTGAGAGTGGCCAGTACGCCGACTCAATAAGCCTACCATTTTGGGGACAGGACCGAATGGGGAGCTGGGAACGTAATCGTGCAAGATGGAATTCACTCATTCCCGATTTTAGGGAAGCAGATGAGTGTTCCCTTAAGTGGTTACTCTGAGTCTTGAACAAAGGGCCCTACCCTCTCAATGGCACGAGAGGATTTTCTATTTGATGGTTGGACCACAAACAGGTTGTTCATTAAAGGAGAACTGGTACTTAAGGAAATAGAGGTAACCCAGGGGTAAAACGGTAATTTGACCCAGCTGGTGTTACGGACACTCGTGAAGGACTAACTAGTCGATATTGGTCTATATCCGCGGACACAGAAAATATGTCTGCAGTGAGAATAGTGCAACTGTGAGTCTATAGTGGAATGAACGCACAGTTAACGAATATTGATTAATGTGGTTAATGAGTTTGACCAATTAATCTCACATCGTTGGAGCTTCTGATCTGCAATAGCTCATAAAGTAATTTAAGGCAACTAAGTAATAAATGTAAATTGAAAATGTTAAATTTACTAAGGGAAACAAATATAATATATATTGATATATTATTATGAGAGAAATTAATATTTGAAGAAATTCAAATATAAATTTATGGAAGTTTGAAACAGTTCAAATAATGAATTAATTAATTTAAGGCCTTAAATCTATTTGGACAAATTAATTAATTCAAGGCCGTAAATTAAATATGTGATATTTAATTGGTGGTTAATTAATGAAAGAATTCATTAACCGGGAATTAATCAATTATTGAAATAATTAATCACCTAAGGAAGTGATTAATCATTTATGGAAATGATCTAATCACTTATGGAAGTAATTAGTCATTTGTGGAAAAGATTAATCAATTATGGAATTGATTGATCATGATTGATTAAATAAGGAATAAGATTGAATCAATTTTGGAAAAGATTGATTTAATTGAATATTTTATTCATGACCTCTCTTCTATAAATAGAACACTAGACCTAATTGGTTTAGGACACTTGACACTCTTGCTCTTGCTCTTAGACTTTCAAGACAAGACCTAGAATTCTCTCTAGCCTCCCTCTTAGAGAAAGACTCCCACAAGTCTTTTGCCTCCTAGACTTAGAGACATACCGGTGTAACCTATGTGGTTATTGTGTCATTCAAAGGACAAATTTCCAGCGATCACAAGAAAAGGAGGCTGCTGCGTTTTCGTTCGTGGAGCGTCGTTGGCGAAGAACGGTCAAGTCTACAACGAAGGTTTGTAACGGTTCTTCCTTCTTTCTTTAGAAAAGCATGAAAATAAATTTAGATTTATTTTTCAGCATTTTTAAACCAATTTTCCAGTAGCTTTAAAGAATGTTTAAAGTTTGTTTGAGTTTTCGTAACGGTATTTTAATGTTAATTAATATACGGCGTAAGGTTCAATCGATGTGCTACCGCTGCGTGGGGACTTTTATTCCCTTCACCTTAGAAACCTATCCAAGTCATCTGCTTTAGGTTGCATCGGGAAAATATTGACTCTTAGTTCAGCTGCCCATTCTGCTAAGCCATTAGCCCTTCTAGCAACGAATTTAAGAATTTCAATGGTTTGATCCACACGCCCTAAGATCATATGAAAATTTCTTCCTTGTAGGTCATAATCAATCTTCATTTCTTTGTAATTTGCCTCCATCTACTGATACTTATGCAATATCATTTCACTTGAATTTTGTGTTGGGTTTTATGCCCTAAAACTCGTAGATAGTGAATGTAAACAAATTGTATACTTGTTTCAATAAAGTGTTATTGAGTTTCTACAATAAAGTGTTATCGTTAAATATTGCACAATTTGACCCAAATCCAATAAACTAAGATCCAAGGTTGTTTACATGTGACTTGAACTAGTATGTGGGGACATACGGGGATCAGTGTTCAAGTAACAACCTAAAAGGTCTATAGTACATGGATAAGGCTGGGTACCTTATCCTGGTAACACTATGTGATACGACCCACTTTGTATTCGATATAGACGTATTGATCCAAAATGTCCATGTAAGAGACATGCAAGCGGGGGTATCCTATTTAATGAGTTTGCATAAGATCAGACCACAAAATAGTAAACCACTAGATGTAACACCGTTAACTAGTTAGGTTACTGTTTCAATAGGATGACTAGGTAACTCAGTCTTAATCCTGAGTGTGTCATGAACTCCTTCTCACGAGGGATTGTCCTTTGATTAGTATGGGTGAGAGTGGCCTGCACGCTGACTCGATAAGCCTACCTTCTTGGGGACAAGACCTAGTGGGGGGTTGGGGACATGACAACATAAGATGGAATTCACTCCTTCCCGCTTCTAGGAGAAGTAGATGAGTGTTCCCTTAAGTGGTGACTCCGAGTCTTGAACAAAGGGATCCCGCCCTCTTATTGGCCCGAGAGGGACTTTCTGTTTACTGGTTGGACCATACACAGGTTGTTCATTAGAGGAGCACTGGTACTTAAGGAGCCAGAGGTAACACAGGGGTAAAACGGTAATTTGACCCAACTGTAGTTACGAACACTCGTGAAGGATTGACTTACCGGTATAGGTCTATATCCGTGGACACAGAAATGTTCTACAGTGAGAAGAGTTCAACTGTGGGTCTTTAGTGGAATGACCCACATTTAATGAATATTGGTTAACCTGATTAATGAGTTTAATCGGTTAACCTCATATCATTGGAGCTTCTGATCTGTAGGTCCATTATGTCCCCCTGCTAGCTCGTAAAGAGTAATTAGGAACAAATATATCTTGAGAGAATTTGAATAGTTCAAATTCATATTGGGAACTAAGTTAATTGTACGAGATACAAATTAATATAATGTATAGTGATGCATTAAAATATAAAGTCTAATTTTAGATTAAACTTTACTATATTGAGAGATTGATATATTTGAAATAGTTCAAATATATGTCTAATTAAATATATGGTATTTAATTAGAAGATAAATTAATTAATTATTCAATTTAGTTTAAATTAAATGAGATTTAATTAAACTATAGTCTATGAGATAAATAAATATTTGAAGAAGTTCAAATATTAATATGAATTTGATTCATATTAAATTTACAGGATGTAAGAGAATTTGAAGGAGTTCAAATTTTAATATGAATTTGATTCATATTATAGAATTAATTAATTGAAGCTCTCAAATTAAATATATAACATTTAATCGGGTAATTAATTAATTAACTAATAGAAGGTCTGAAATTAAATATATGATATTTAATTGGTGACTAATTAATTAAAGAATTAATTAATTGGAAATTAATAAATTATGAAAATGATTAATCACTTATGGAAGTAATTAATCATTTATGGAAATGATTTAATCACTTATGGAAGTGATCAATCATTTATGGAAAAGATTAATCAATTATGGAATTGATTGGTCATGGAATTGATTAATTATGGAAAAGATTAAATCAGTTATGGAAATAATTGATTTTAAATGAATATTTTATTCATGGTCTTTCTCCTATAAATAGAACACTAAACCTAGGGTTTAGGTACTACAACATAAGGCCACAAGAATGTATTCTTGCATTCTTTCTAGCCTCCCTCTTATATTCTCTCAACCCAAGAACTCTAGGGAGAATTTTCTCTCTAGAGTTTTTCCCATTCAAGATTAGGTAGTCCCACAACTACGTTCCTAATCTTAGAGTCATAGCGGGGAAGATCAATTGGTGGTGTCCCAATTGTTGACGCTTGGTCCAAAATCAAGAAAGGTATCCGTTGAAGTATTCAGAGTCGTCAACGACGGTATGTTTGCTTCTCCCATTTAGATTTAGATCTAATAAATTTTGTATGCTTAGCCTTAAGCTTGTATAGAATTTGTTCTATGTTTTAACTAATGCAATAGTATTTTTGGATAAACAAAATTAACTACGAATCGGTCCCAATTACGCTTCCGCTTTAACGGAATTGGGGAATTCCAAATCCTTTCATTTTGGTGTACGATGAGCTAGTGGTGTAAAGACTCGGCATAATTTCTCAGTGTTCCATATTCTTCTGAGTGCTCTACCATTCTCGCTTGTAAAGTGTCGACAGTTTCTCGCAAAGAATGAGTATTCAATTCATTGATAAATTCCACAAACAAGCTCTTCCCATTTTCTAAATCTTTGATGTAGTCCTCTCGGGATTTCAACACTTCTCGTAATGTTGCTCTTTCATTTTTCAAACTTCTATTTTCTTTATTCATCTGTCTCATCTCCTGGTCTAAAGCTTTGTAACTATTTTCTAGCTCATTATGGTTCTCCAGTAACCCTTTAGTCTTATCAAGTTCTTTTTGTATTTGGGTCGCATGATTCATCCATTGAGTTGTCTCTTTACGTAGCTTCTCATTCTCTTGTTCCAATAACTGATTTCTTTCTTCCATTCTTCTGCATTCTTCACTCCATTGACTCAACTGATCTTGTGTTGGCTCTTCTGGCTTCTCATTTTTCTCCGTTGGGATGAACTTTGTTATGCTCTTCCTTCTATTCATTTGCCAAGCTTCATATTCACCAGTAACCCCTTCGTAATGCCCTTTACTTTTCACCTTCCTCACAGATTTCCATGCATTGACCGCCTGACGTTTTTTGTCGTTGAAGTCCTCGAGATCATAAGAAAACTCTAATTCTTGTAGATTGTGAGTAACCGACCGGTTTAAACTGCTTGAACCACATCTGTCGTAAAACTAACAGAGGTGCATAATTAATGTCTCTCCATGGCCCTAACAAAGGCACACTATAGAAATCTCCACATCTATATGTCATGGCCTTTAAGGGCATCCATGGAGCCTTCCATATAATATTCTCAGACTTGATTGTTGTAAAGAAAGACATCCATGCTTCCTTCTTTGGGAATGTTGGATCCCCAACTGCTACACCAAACTCACTTATTGTATTTTGTGTCAAATTCTATGGGTTACTAAAATCTATCTTTGGACACTTAAACTCTAACGGACATTTGATATGGCTATGAATCCAAATGTAGAGTAATGGAACACAACAATTCAACTTTCTTGCACCCCGTATTCTGCAGTAGTTGAGAGATCGAAAAGTTTCTGCTAATAATGGTATAACTGGATTGGCTCCTCGTTCTATGTCAAAGAACAGTTTCATCACTTTCCCATCAACATATCCCTTTGCTTTAGGGAATAACATTGCTCCATAAATGCATAGTGCAAATAAAGTCAGGCCCTTATCCTCATCGAAGTGGGCTTGAGTGATCTTTATTAAATAATCCATCGATATGTTTTCTTCTTCCCCTTTAGTCCTCATGTGCTTTTGAATACCAGCAACGTGGACGTTTGTCAAAAACTTTGATAAAGTCCTTTTTGTTGATAACTTGGGGTTGAAACAATAAATTATGTCGTCCTCCTTCTCATGAATGTTGAGCATAGCTTGAAATTCCTCGATTGTTGGTAATAAGTCAAACGACCCGAATGAGAAACAACGGTAAGCTGGATCCCAAAAGTGAACTATAGCTCTTAAAGTTAAATGGTTCACTGGAATATACATCAAATCCGCTATATGATCATACTTCTTCGAGAACACAAATCTACGCTCTGGTGACAAACTCTCCCATATTGCCTTCAATTTGGTCAAATCATTTTGTGTGAAAGAAATTTGACAACTGGTTGGTAAGGATATCTTAGAAAAATCAGTTAAGCTATCACCAAATTTTTGCTGTATTTTCTCGGCCCATTGGAGAACAACACCTGGTTCATCATACTTAGGTGTCAAAGATGAATGCATGGACACATTGGACATGTTGACACTCATTGTGTTCTCCTTTTGCATAAAATGACAATAAAAATTTTAGTTATTCAACTTTCATCACAATAATACACATAGAGAGAGAAAAAAGGGAAAGAAAAAAATAAGAATAGTAATTGACATTATTTATAATATTATAAGACTTTCATGTGCCTACACGAGAGCCGAAGCTCTTCGAAGGTAAACACTACTCACCTTAGATTTTAAGGAATTACTGCACATACATGAAAGGAGCTCCTTTTCCAAATAATAATAATAAATAAATAAATAAATAAATAAATAAATAAATATATAATATAAAATATAAAATAAAAATAATTTATTTAAACAATAATAATAATAGAACGACAAAAAACATAATAAATAAAAACATAAAAAAAAAAACTTGGAGGAAGAAAAAGAAGAGTGAGAAAAAAAAATTGCGAGACCTTGAAGGGTATAAAAAAGCTAGACTCTCAAAATTTATAAGGTAGGAATGTAAAACCCAAGACATGACCTTCAATATAGAAATGTAGATTTTCCAATTAGCTTTATAATTAGGAAATAAGGAAAGATGGAGAGAATAAGGAAAAAAAATGGAGAAGGTATCTCATAGAGGTCGAAACCCCTCAAAACTTGACACTACCAAATCCTTAATCCAGTCTTAAAGAGTCATGAGAACCTTAATTGGATAAAACTAAAAAAAAAAAAGGAAATATGAGACATAGTAAATACATGAAATAATTGGCGCCTAAAAAATGTAGTGTGGGTATCTCTAAATCCTAAATGGATAAGACCCTCAAATTAATCCTGATATTATTTTTAAAAAAAAATAACAAAAGGATTAATCTGAGCAAGAACTTTTCGTGTGCCTGCACGAGGGTCGGAACCCCTCGAAGGTCGACACTACTCCATCCTCAATTCTAATCTTAAAGGGTGATAGCCTGGGTTGGAGGCTTGTGAATGTGTGTGAAATACATGGTAACATGCAACTTAAATCTTCATAAAATTATAAAATAGCTTTTTCGAATCAATAAAATGAACATATAAAATAAACGACATCAATTGGATAGAATAATAAATTAATGAAATATCAATATGAATACATGAAATAACTACTGGATACAAAATGATGAAGTGTTGGCATGTCTAAATCCTAACTGGATAAGACCCTCAAATAAATCATGATATTATAAAAAATAATAAAAGGATTAATCTGAGCGAGAATTTTTCGTGTGCCTGCACGGAGGCCGGAACCCCTCGAAGGTCCACACTACTACATTTTCAATTCTAATCTTAAAGGATATAGCCCGGGTAGGAGACTTTGAATTTGTGTGAGATGCATGATAACATGTCATTTAGATCTTCATAAAATAATAAAATATCTCTTCCGAATCAATAAAATAATAGAATAAATGAAAACATAAATGACATTAATTGGATAGAATAATAAATTAATGAAATATCAATATAAATACATGAAATAACAACTACCGGATACAAAAAATGGAGTGTTGGCATGTCTAAATCCTAACTAGATAAGGCCCTCAAATCAATCCTAATATTATAAAAAATAATAAAAGGATTAATCTGAGCGAGAATTTTTTGTGTGCCTGCACGGGGGCCGGAACCCCTCGAAGGTCGACACTACTACATTCTCAATTCTAATCCTAAAGGGTATAGCCCGGGTAGGAGACTTATGGATTTGTGTGAAATGCTTGACAATATGTAACAAAATAAAAGTAATAGGAAGATCGTTTACAAAAACTAAACAACACAATATAAAATAAGAAATAACAAATAAAAAATTACTAAAAAACAAACAAACAAAATGGACCAAAAATAAATAAATAATAAAAGTATTTGGATAATAAAGAAAAGATAAAAATTCATCAGTTTAGACTCTCATGAAGCGGGTCCCAACGGAGTTGCCAAGCTGTCGCAACGAGATCGCGACGCGGAGCGGCCAACATCCTCTTTTAAGGGTCTTTTGGAAAAGAGTTTTGGAGTCGCCACCAATCATATATTAAGGGTGTGATTGGTCACCCAATTTAACAAAAAAAAAAATTGGTCTGCGTAAATCAAATTTGAGTTTAGGAGTCATTTGTGTGTAGGGAATGTATCAGCACCCTAAAACACCCGTGAAAACGGTTACCAAATTTTATCTTTTGTTATCCAAATTAAAAATAAGTAAATATTGGTCCACAACAATTTATTTTCTTTTATTTTTAAATGTTCCATATTTATTAATCCATATTTTGGAGACAAAATATGAACCAACCATTATGAGTGGCACAAAAACAAGTAAAAAAATATTGAAAATTTATTTTGGTTTCCCAAAATAAATTTCCTCACCTCAACAATATTAGAAAAATCAAATTTTTAATTTTCTAATTTCCATCACTGGATATTGTGAGAAATTTAATGTATTTAAGGAATTTAATCAAATAAATTCCAAAAAGAGAACACTACTCAATCTCGTTTTTAGAAAAAAACATAATAAATTAAAGAAAAAACAATTTTTGGAAATTTATGAAAAACACCCCCAATTTTGAAATTTTAAAATTAATGAGAAATTTCATGTATTTATGGAATTGGAAGATCCATAAAGAGAACACTACTTTCCCTCAAAATGACTTTATTTGGATGAGACTTTTCATGTGTTTAAAGAATTTATTACAATAAATTCTAAAAAGAGAACACTACTCAATCTCAAAATGGGTTGATGAAATTCCATTTTGGTAAATTTATGAAAAATGCCCCAATTTGAAAATTTACAATTAATGAGAAATTTCATGTATTTATGGAATTGGAAGGTTCATAAAGAGAACACTGTTTTTTCTCAAAAATTGCCGAGAATTTTCATGCATTTAAAGAATTTATTCAAACAAATTCTAAAAATGAAACACTACTCAATCTCAAATTTTAAACTTTAATAATCCATTTGAGAAAAGAGTTGAAATTATTTTCAATTGGAAATTTCATGTATTTATGAAATTTTAACCAAAACCCATAAAGAAACACTACTCAACCACCAAAAATCATAAAAGCTTAGTCTCAAGTTTTCAAATTGGGGAAAAGACCATTTGTTATTTAAAACTTTAGAAATTCTAAAGTAAGGACACGTGAAATTAAATTAGATTAATTGATACAAAACTAAACACAAAACTTAGAGAAAAAAAATAATAAAAATAATAAGAAATTGAAATAACATTAGTTTATTCATATTATTAGGAACATTCAAATTATAAATAACAACGATGTGTGCCAATTTATTTTAATTAAAAACAAACCTTCTTTCATAGCAACCAATTAAATAAAACAATTTGTTATGCAACTAATGCCAAAATTAAAATATTCCTTCAATTTTCAAATGATAATAATAATATTCATATTGCAGAATTTCACAGAATTAAAAAAACTGCAAATCCAATCATAACTAAACAACCTTTTTAAACATATTACTATACCAACTTTTTTAAAAACACAACCTTAATATTCAAACTAAATATACATCTTGTATGCAATCAAATCTAATAAAATAAAAAAAAAAAGATTGATAAATATAAAAAAACAACTAAAAAACAAAATAAATAAATTTATGGTTGGATCTTTTTATAGCTTTCTACAAAACAAATGGTCAAGATAATAATAAGCTGCAAATCAAGGTCCTAGTAAACACAGATTCAAAGTAAAAATTTTATGCATGATATCTTAATATTCAAACTAAATATACATCTTGTATGCAATCAAATCTAATAAAGTAAAAAAGAGATCGATAAATATAAAAAATAAATAAATAGAATAATTATAGTGGAATCTTTTTAAAGCTTTCTGCAAAACAAGTGGTCAGGATAATAATAAGCTGCAAATCAAGGTCCCAGTAAACACAGATTCAAAGCAAAATTTTATGCATAATACAAAATAATGGAAGGAAAGAAAGAAAAAAAAAACCGCAGCATACTCATAAAATACAGAACTGCAAATCAACCTAACCCATTCTAAAACTTATTTTCATGAATCAAATCTATCCCAACCCACAGAATACAAAAAGCTGCAAACCAACAAAACCTATTCTAAACTCACAGTAAACAAACAAATGAAATTGACTTATCCTAAAAAAAATCACAAAACAAAATTGAAAATAAATTCTCAACCTTTAATGGTAGTGTTGTTGAAATACTTTGGGTTGCCAAGAATTCTTCGCACCAAATGGACACAAAAATGAATGATCAAAACAAAAATAAATTTAACCAAGAGCCTTACCTTCCAATCCACAGGAAAACAATTGATTTAAATAGGTCAGGGAGCTTCCACCAATATGTCAATGGGTAAGGAAACATTAACTGAGAGGAGGTTGAGGGAAGGAGAAACTAAAGGGTCAGACCAAATCAGTAGGAAAGACTACGGATGATGGAAGATATGGAGAGAGAATAGGAAGGGAATAAAAGACGTTAGGGGAGAAGTGGTTATAATAATAATAATAAAAAAAAAACAAATAAACAAAATAAATAAATAAATGATAACAAAAAATAACAACAATCTTATTCTATATAATAAAATAAACATAAACACTAAAATAATAAGAAAAATAAGAAAATGAACTGGACCAAATATGGTATCTGTTATAGGCAATTTTGGACCACCCCGATGTACAAGGAGCTCACGAGGACAACCGGGGAGAAATCGGGCTGGGAGATGGACACAAGAGGCGAAACCGGCAAGTGGGACGGGCCAAGACCGAAGGGGTCGGGCCAGCCTCTGCCCATGGCCGAGGTCGAGCATATGGTCGGCCTAGGCTGGCCCGCTCACGCGGACCGAGCCCGTCCGTCTCCATTTGGTCCCTATCGCCTTTGGCCACCCCGGTTCCGCCTGGTTTGACCTAAAACGCCTCTGAATCCCTAAAAACCCTAGGAGGATGAGCAGGTATTTATACCCTCTTCACCACTGAACAAGGGGACCCGAACTCTATTCTCGACTCCCTACTCTTACTCTCTAGTTCTCCCTTCCGTTTTTCTGACTTAAGCATCGGAGGCGGTGTGGCTAGCACCACACCGGTGTGCAGGTTCTCTCTTTTGCAGGCCACGTCTTCCCCCTCTTCTACAAATTTTACCGTTGGTGGCATGTGAAGGTCAGGTGAGTTCCTCTGACCAAATTTGACCATCAACAGTATCTACAATTATTTTGTGTATACTGACTTGAGTGGGATTTGATGGATGTGTAAGATTGAGAAAAGTGAAGATCGCAGAGTTGGCTTTATAAAATATAATCTCTTTGTCATACATACAATTTAAATTTCAATCATGCATGGCGAAGATTTGGGACGTTACTTTTGTTCAAGGGGTGAGATTTGTTGTTTGTGTTTGGAAAAAAAAAAATAAATAAACGAAGATATAGAAATTAATTTAGTCATTGACAAACGGACAAAATTGTTGAATAATATTATTATCATAAGATTATCACTTTTTGAAATATTAGATTTTTTTAACGTGCGATGCACATGGTTTCTCTTTTTAGTATTATATGATTTAATTTAATAATAATCTTTTTGTATATTAAACATTAGATGTGTATACATTTCATTCAAATATGGTTATAATTGAATTTAATAATGAAATATATACCATTTAAGCAAATAAATAAATAAATATATTAATATATATACACACACAATTTTTACAAAAATAATTTAATATTTGATTTAACTTTTCCATATTCAAATCTCAAATAATGTTGTAATAGCATTATTTATAATTAAAAAAAAAAAAAAAAGAATATCTACATTTTTATACTTATTTTTATGTAATAATGAAAAAGTGAAAAATTATGTATTTATTTTTTTTTTACAAGAAAAGTGCATTTCGTTGAAGTATCTTGTCACTTGCAATTCTTAGTACAATGAAAACAAGATTTTGCTAAAGTATGTGCTATTATGTTTACTTTTCACCAACAAAACCATTCATGAGTATATTATCTACTTTCTTGAAGAAATACTATTGAAAGAGGGTCTAATATCAATGGTTGTTCTCAATTATCTTACATTTATAAATATTTACAAAAATGATTTACATGGCATAAGTGTTAGTTAATATGAGGTTTTCCCATATAATAATAATGATGATATGTTTTACGAAAATATCTTTTGATTGTTGAAATTTTAATGATAGATATTTTTCTTTTGAAAAAATAAATTGAAGTTGAAAAGATTTACTTGAAAATCTTCTTTTTAAGACCCAATATCCAATCAAAATTATAAATTTCCAATATAAAATTATTGAAAGGAGAGTAGAATAAAAAGAATAATGGAGGAAAAACAAACCAACATGAGGGGAGAAATATGAAGAGAGAAATAATAAATCATAAACAAATCAAATAAATGTCTTTAAAAAACATCATATAAATCAATAATTAAATTATTAACTCACTTGAAATGGTTGATTATATATATATTTTTTCAAATGAAACGAAGGGAAAATTTGACAAATTGAAGTATATTAAGATCTAAATATGTTTAATTTGAGAAAGATATTGATAAAATCTTAAATTGCATGGTGAAAAGTTGTGTTTATGATTCTGATGAAAAGTAGTAATTATTATTTATTATTTCATAAATCAACGTAAGAAAATGTTTTTATGTACATTGGATCATATATTTATCAACTCAACATTGTGTACCCAACTATCTTCACTAAATTTTCTATTTATATATTAAAATTAATTAACCAAATGAATTTTGGATTGGATCATCTAATATTTTGATGCAAGATCATAAATTATTATTAAAAAAAAAAAAACAACTCCAAAATATCCATATCTTTTGTGTCCTCCTCCACCAAAGGATGGAGACCCTAGATGCTTTGTTTGATTAGAAAGGGAAGATGAACAAATCCAACCAAAGATTTGATTAGATTGAAATAGTATCTCTCAATGTTGATGGTTCATTCATGGCCTTCAAGGGAGTAGAGTTCGTGACTTCTACAACAGATAGACGATTCAAAAGCATTCCAATCGATCATCTCTAAAGGATTCTTCTTGAAGCATTTTTGAGAACCCTTTCCTTCCTCATCTAAAAAATTCAAGCGTAATACATCTTAGATCTCTAGTTCCAAGCAATAGAGAATAAATGATGTTGGATTCAAGCGATTTCCATATGTCATAAGCTCAACGTCTTTTCTCGTTTGCTATAGTGTTCATCTTCATCATTCTCATCATTATTATGAGGGGGGAGAGAGAAGAAATTAGGAGTGAAATGGATCACTCTTTAGTCTTTACATTACAAAGGGAAGAGGAAAGTTGTAGACAAAGGATGGAGGAAAAAGAGAGATTATTTATGCTTGTCCAAGGAAATTGAATCGTTGAGAGAATGAACTTGAAAAATTTGGCCATTATTGTTTAGGAATTAAATGTGTGTGAAATGAACAGAGAGATTTAAGGCATGAAAAATACTTATTACTAAAACTTAATCATTCGTGAAAGGAATGGAGAGATTTAAGGAGGATTTTTTTTATACACTTTTTTATGTAAACATTAAATGAAGGATAATTTAGTTATTTAGTAAAAATTGAAGGATATAATTGTCCAAAAAAAGTTTCTTCCTCATTCCTACTTTTATATATATATATATTATAGATAGATATTATAGATTATAGATTAACGATAGATTATGGATTTAATAGCAATTCAAATGAAAAGTTGACCCAAGGTCTACATTGCAACATTTATAAGTAAAATATTTTTCTTTGTCTTAGATGACTTTTTCTCGTCCGTGAGGATTTTATGAGAGTATGTTTTCTGCTATTTAAGATTACGAAAGCAAATAAATTTTGGAGGTTTTTTATCAACAAATAAATTTTGATGATTTTTTTTGCAACAAGGATTAAATTGTTACAAATTTGAACGTATTGGGACTAAATTGTTACAAATTTGATAGTGTGGGGACTAAATCGTTACTTATTCAAGTTTATGGACTAAATTGAAATTAAAGGTACAGGGACTAAATCGTAACAAATCAAAGTTAAGGGACCAAACTGTTACTTTCATGAAAGTTTAGGGACGAAAAGTGATCTTTAACCGAATTTATTCCAATTTCTTTTATATGTTTACAGTGCTCACATTTATATTTTGAATAATAAAATAATAAATTCATGTGTCAGCGCTGGATTGGTCCCATTATGACTCGCCGGTTTGATGTCCACATGCGCAGGTAGTCAAGGGGCTGAATGTAAACTCGGATGGTCAGGTTTGAGGGTTGCACCCGCCTGGGTACAATAGTTTCGTTCGCCTGTCACGTCCCTATTAATCGCGCGCACTGGTTCATGATTGGTGTCATAAGTGCGAACAGTGGGTCAGGCGTATTTTCATGATGACGTTTTGGTATGACTACCCATATTTATGAATGAATCCTCAGTAATCATAATCCAGTTATTTTTTGTTTTTTCGTTTTTGTGTTTTTTTTAAATGATACATATTGTAATAGTTTTAAGTATATACGAGTAACGTAATGTATTATTAGAATTGAATAGTGATGCAAGTTGATTTGATTTAGCCATTACTTATTCGTTTGAGCTCCGATTCGAGAGTCAATTCACAAGTACATTTACGAGAGTTGTTTCTTTTTTGGGTGTTGAAATTTCTCAATATCCTCACATGTTTGTTCGTGCGGTCATCCTTTACAGAAGGTTGATATTCTTTGTCGGGAGATAAATGGATTACTAGGGCTCTTGAAATTCTTGTACATTGATTGATTAGTTTCAACTTTCTTCTTGTTGATTTGTTTTCCATCCCCCAATGGTTTTTTTTTTTTTTTTGTTTTTTTTTAATTTTATTATTATTATTTATTATTATTTATTTTTTAAATCTGATCATAGGTCTTGTGATTAGAAACTATGAAACATGATTTCCTATGCGAAAAATGTAGGATACGAAGGAAACTAGACGAGTATCGTCCAACTAAATCTCAAATAGGAGTTCCACATATGATATGTTCTGATAAGTGGGTTTCATCTTCCATGCGATTACAAACTTCCATCCGATGAGTTGACTATTATATTATCCTTTTTATATTTTAGTTAACTTCAATAGCTCCTGATTGAGGTAACTGAAAGACAAAAATCAGTCTATACGAGTCAACGCATAGGGTGGAAGTTGGCAATCACATGGAAGATTATACCCACTAATCCGAATATATCATATCTAGACCTCATATTTCAGCTTCAGTTCATTACTCTTACTCTGGTTTGTTTGTGTTATAGGTAATTTTGGACCACTCCGACGTACAAGGAGCTGACAAGGACAACCAGACAGAAAAAGAACTAAGGGATAGACCCAAGAGGCAAAACCGGCAAGCAGGACGGGCCAAGACCGAAGGGGTCGGACTAAAAGCCCGACCCCCTGCTCGGCCTCGGCCAAAGGTCTCCACCGCCTCTAGCCGCCCAATTTAGCCTGATTTGTCCCCAAGCGCCTCTAAATCCATAAAAACCCTAGGAGCACCAGCAGGTATTTATATCCCTCGTTGCCACTGAAGAAGGGGACCCGAACTCTCTACTCTCTTCTCTTACTCCATAGCTCTCCTACTTCCGTTTTCTAACTTAAGCATCGGAGTCGGTGTGGCTAGCACCACACCAGTGTGCAGGTTTTCTGTCTTGCAGGCCACGTCTTCCCCCGTTCTCAAAAAAATTCACTGTTGATTATCACGTGGAGCGAAGGTAATTTGCCTAGCGAAATTTGGTCGTGTTTTTCTAATTTCTATTCCCATGACCCATGATCAGAATAAAAAATAAAAAAATAATAAATAATAAAAAATAAAAGAAACAAAAATCATAATAATAACATAATTGAAAAAAAAAACACAAAAAACAAAAAATATGGAGGGGATGGAAAACAAACTAACAATCAGAACGTTGAAAATAATCAACCATGGTTCAAGCATTTCAATTGATCTAGCTACCCAGTTATCCCCCAATAAAGGCTACCAACCTCCAGTAAAGGATGATCACACCAATGCCAACGAATGGAAAATATGAGGATATTGATAAATTTCAGCTAAAAAAAAACAAAGAAACTGACTCTCGTAAATCAACCAATACATATGGTTTATATGAACGAATGAGAATTGCGTGATCTGAGGTGAGAATGGAGGAATTTGACAATTTTGACCCCTTAACTTTTTGTTTTGTAAATTTAACCCCCTCAGTTTTTATTTGGTTTTTTTAGGTTATTTTATTTTTTATTTGGATGTGAAATTACGGAAATGCTCCTCTCAGATTTTTAAACTTCTTCTTCTCCCTCAGTTTCCCTCTCGTTCTCCCTCAAATTTTTTTAACCGATTGTCTTCTCCTTGGTTCAAGCTTCATCGATTTCTTGCTTCTATTTGGTGTAAAAACAACTTAGGAGAACGATTTCTAGCTGTAAGGTATGTTTTTTTCGTTTTATTTTACTGTTTTCTAGGGTTTAGAAACATTTGATGTAGTCTAGGATCGTTTGCCCAAATTTCTTGTAGTTTAGCATGATTTTATCGTTCAAAACGTGTTTTCGGCGCTTTCTGAATGTGTTGTGATGTTAAATGGGGCTGGATTTCGTACGGGTTTTCTGGGTTTTTGAGTTGCAGGCGATGAATCCCGGTCGGGATGCATGTTCGGGCACCGGGAAAATGGGCCGGGAATGGATATTTTGAATCCGAAAAAACGCGATCTCGGCCGGTCGGTTCGGCTGGAAGCCACGAGAGTTCGGGCGGGCGACCCGAACGAGACGGACCGAACCGGACCGAGATCCAATTTTTTTTTTTTATATATATTTTTTGAAATTTTTATTTTTTTTTATTTTTTTTTTAAATTATTATTTTTTTTTGTTTGTACTTTTTTTATTTACTCAGGCATTTTGGTGTTGAATTTATAATTTTGTACCGTGATTACTTCATAAAAAAAAATTTCTTTTTATTTTTTTGAAATTAGGGTTAATTTTTTTTTTTTAAATTATTATTGAATAGGATTTACCATCATGGCATTGGTACCAAAGATTTCACCTGCTGACTACTTTCCTGCTGCTTTGACATGTTGTTCACATCTCGGAAAAACCGTTAAAAATATTAAGGACAAATTAACTGATACCCAATTAGGAATGTTTAGGCAAACATGTTTTGGACATTTCTTAGATACGTCCTTGATGTTTAATGGACAACCTATTCATTATTTCCTTTTGAGGGAAGTGAATGAGCCTAGGATTGATGTTATTAGCTTTGAGATTCTGGGAGAGAAAGTTTCATTTGGTCGGAGGGAATTTGACCTTATTACTGGAATTAGGCAAACAGGAAACAGGAAACGTACAGTCTATATGGCTTCCCATACGCGTTTCAGGTACGTTGGTTTAGAGTGATTGATAGTGTATACATTCGCCGTATATATTGTATCTCTAACAATATACTTTCTTTACTTACACAGGTATGGACATACGAGACAATATCTTCTTTGACCGGGCGTGTGGCTAATCGCTTGAATGACAATGCCATTCCACGCATATTAAGATGGTCATGTAACCACTCACCTACACTTGCAGCGCTGAGTCGGGAGGTGTTTTCTTCAGATATGGTATGTCGGATATATTTTATATGCATTCATTCAATTTAACTTTAGTAGGTTTATTTTATAATTTTCCTTTTCCGTGCAGGCTCGGGTCACAACTGAACTTGTGGCCTCAGAAGAGGAGATCCAATTTATGGATCGTGTGATGCAGCCACCTCGAGCCCCATCTCCACCGCCACCGCCACCTCCACCTCCACCTCCACCTCCACCCCCAGCAGCTTTGGGAGATATTCCAGTTGAAGATAATATCGTTGAGGATCTCGGGACTGAGAATCCAAATGAAGTGGTAGAGGGTGTTGGGACGTCTGGTACGAATGACAGAGTCTGCAAGAGGTGCAAAGTCCTCGAAGACGAGGTGAAGGTGATTAAAGACGATGTGAAGGAGATTAAGGAGGATTTGAAGGTCATTAAGTCCATGGAAAAAGACCTGAAGGCGATAAGGAAGTTCATGCGTTGACTTTCGAAGGTATGTATAGTGATTTATTACTCGCTTTTATTAGCGTTATGATGTTTAGTTACTGATACATTGGTTTGACAGGGTAAATTCGTCGACGCCAGCAAGTACATAGAACCAGATGACGGTACATACGATGGTGGTGGTGGATCTCGACCACATTCAAAAGGTCAGGATGATGGTGGTGGTCCTGATCCATCCGGGTCACAAGGAAAAGCAGATGACAACACCCCAATGACTGACCATGAGGATCCGATGGATACAACAGAACAACATGGTGGTGCTGAGGAAGTAACTGAAATAGGAGAACATGTAAGTGCAATTTAATAGGAACTTTGTTAATTTATGTTATTAGTGATTATTGGTTATTTTATTGTTTTTTTTTTCTTTACCCATTAATAGGAAGTAATTGAAATAGGCGAACATGTAGAGGCCCCGATAGAGGGCGTGGGAAAGGATATTCCTGTTGTCGAAAGTCAACATTCTCTGGTAAGCATTCATTAGGGTTTAGTATATTTATGGTTAGGGTTGATAGTGGTATCTAGGGTTAGGGTTAATGACTTTATTATCACTTTCCTTATTGTACAGGGTGTCCAGTCCATTTCTGAACAGAACGAGCCGATAGAAAGACGAGGGACTCGTAAGAGGAAGACTGCATGGAAGTTGAGAAGTCCATGGAAAGACACACGGGAAGAACGTAAGAAACGCAAGGCTGTGAAGTACGATCCTCTTCCCCAGATCCCCCACGATCTGGATGCTCCATTCAAAAGATGGCTTGACACTGAGGATCCAGAAGATAATGTTCGGACAACTGCGTATGCTGTCCGAGACAAGACGTGGTTTCGTGATCTTATCACTCCATCGAAATGGATGACCGATGAGGTATGGTTTGATTACTGACAATAATGATGTTTAATTGAAATATTAACAATGTAACTACGTGTAGGTGATCGACTCGATTTTCATGTTCGTCCAAAAGAAATGGGGAGAACGACCAGATTTATGCCGCAAGAAGTTCACCATTGGTGACCTATGTGTAACGGTACGTACCATTGGAACATTTTGTTAATATGTTTGTTTGATAGTGTTCTATAGGGTTCTTATGTTTGGTATCTTCTTTTCATCAGAATTTTTTCAGACGCGAAGATGGCCTATACAAGGAAATGAGTAGCGGCATACATCCCCGAGACTTGACGTACGATTGGAGCAGCGCAGGCAATATCTTGAAGTACGGAAAGGGTGAGCTTGCAGACCATAACATACCATGGAGCACGATTGATGTGGTGTACATGCCGTATAACATCGGTGGGCTGCATTGGGTCCTCATATGCATTGACCTCGAGGTGGGGGAGGTCGTTGTATCCGATTCCATGGTGGTGTTGAATAAGGACGAGGTGATTGAGAAGGAGTTAAGGATCCTTTACCAAGTCCTGCCAGCTCTGCTTTGGAAGATCGGGGTCATGGATGTGAGGAAGAATCTTCCCGTTCAAAGATGGCCTCTGCGTCGGGAATTGTCAAGGCCGCAGCAGGATAGTAGTGGCGATTGCGGTATGTTTGTATGTAAATTTTTTGTATATGATGTAACTGGGTTGCCGTATGACACCCTAAGTCAGGATAATATGATTTATTTTCGATGGCAATATGTTGTACAAATATGGGCGAATAGACCCTTCTTCTAGTGGATTATATTGATTCAAGTGTTGTTGTGTGATGAATTATTAAGTTTTTATGGTTTATCATACTTCCATGCAAACCATGCAAATTCTCATGCAAACCATGCAAATTCTCATGCAAACGCTCAACAATTGTCACAATCCAAATACTTTTGTAAAAAAAATTATCTAATACCGTATTACGAAAGAATGAACGTGGAATATGTAAAGGAAACCAACCAAAAACAATTATGTAAGATCTTATTGAATACTGTTATTTTTCCCGGGGGAGATTCTCGGCCGAACAACACCGGGATTATACACAGTGAGCTCTATAACACAACCTAACAGTCTCGTTTGAGAATCTCAGTCTGAAGTTCGGCCGGGATCGGGCCGGGAAAACACACAGTGACTGATGAAGTTCCCCTTATCTCGTTTGAGGATCTCGGTCCAACATTCGGCCGAGCTCAGCGCCGGGAAAACTAACAGTGAACTATCCCATCGTAAGACTCTCTCAAAGATCTCGTTTGAGGATCTCGGTCCGAGGTTCGGCCGGGATCGAGCCGGGAAGAAACACAGTGACTGATGAAGTTCTCCTTATGACTCTATCAAGTGTCTCGTTTGAGGATCTCGGTCCGAGGTTCGGCCGGGTTCGAGCCGAGAAAAATAACAGTGAACTATCCCATCGTAAGACTCTCTTAAAGGTCTCGTTTGAGGATCTCGTTCCGAGGTTCGGTCGGGATCGAGCCGGGAAAAAACACAGTGACTGATAACCTCTAGTTAAAGTGAGGGAATTCATGTCTCGTTTGGGATCTAGTTAAAGTGAGGGAATTTATTGTTACATTCACAAATTCTCAACACAAACCTGCACGCAGAAAATAACAACATGCATCTGAATATTGAACAACTATTCTAAACAAACATTAGAATATTAAAATTACATTATATAAAATACGTTCATAGATACATTATATAAAATTACATAAAGAAAAAAAAACTGAATACTATGCGGTGTTGAGTGGTTGGCGGCATGTTTTCCTGTTATGACCTCTCCCTCCACAGCGAGTACATTTGTGAACTTGTCTAACCTCTCCCGTCGATGGTATCCTCAAGGTTTGTCGTCGACCAACTCTTGGAACCCTCTTCGGCGGCAACACTTCAAAATCCACAAAATTTTCGGATGTTTTCCACTCCGACACATGACCTACTGGATATATGGGTTCTGCGTACGCAGCAAGGACCGCCTCAACGCGGTAGCATGGAGAACAAAGATCTAAGTACGATCGGTTCCGGTAGATGCAGGCAGCGATTGCATGGGAGCACGGAAGTTGGAAGACGTCAAATTCACGACAAGTACACGTCCTCGTGTGGATGTTGACGCGACCACCCAAGTGTCCATCGTCGACTTGGAATTCGTACCTGGCAATTGGCGTAACCACATGCCTTCTTGCATTATTCTCCGCTGCTAGAACAATCTCTTCACCATATTTTGATATCGGTGCATCCCATTTCGCTGCATCTGTACGACGGTCGTAGTAAGTGGCTTGCAACCATCCCCTAATGTAATCAAGAAGACCTGTTATTGGTAACTCTCGCGCATCTTTCAGGAGGGAGTTAAAACTTTCCGCAATATTCGTGGTCATTTGATTGTATCTCATCCCACACTGATAAACACTTGACCAATGTTCAAGTCCAACTTCTTCCAAGTATTTTTGGACACGTATTGGAATATGGCTCCAAAATTCCTGAAACTCAGTATCACGAAATGCCTTCGCTACTTTAAGGTAGAGTTGAATAAAGTCGTGATCCTTGAACTTTGTTTTCAAGTTTTCTTGTAGATGGTGGATACAGTAAACGTGGGATGCATCGGGAAACACAGTGTGTACTGCCTTCAATATGCTCTTGTGTCTGTCAGAAACAATCACTAGGGGATTAATGTGACCAATAGCACGCTCGATTTGTCGGAAAAAGTAGGTCCATGATTCATCGGTTTCCCCCCTCCCAATGCCAAACCCTACGGGGTATATTTGGTTGTTTCCATCGATGCCTACTGCAGTTAGGAGCTTACCACTGAACTTTCCTCTCATGTGGGTCCCATCTACAACCAAAATCGGACGAATAGAGTTCAAGAACCCTCTAATTGTGGACCCAATTGCCATGAACACATGCTTGAAGTAACCACCATCTTCCACTTCCAAGTCGAAAAATGAACCAGGATTTTCAATTTTCAACGCTTCTCCAAACCGTGGTAACTGTCTGTAGGACTCTTCAGGCGAGCCTCTGGCAAGGACCAATGCATGTTCTCTAGCCCTCCATGCCTTGTCATAACTCAGATTGACCCCGAACTTTTGTCGGATATCACTTATGATGTCCTTTGGTCTGTAGGAACGACCAACCTCCAGAAACGTTGTCTTCACAATATTGCCAACAACCCAACTTTTGGCCTGACTATGTTTGTGGGTTAGCATCAAGTGTTTGCACGTGTGATTGTTAGAATACTTGGTAACTGTAAGGACATCGGAGCCTTTCAGTACCGTAGCTCGGACCCTCCATTTACATTCCTCAACAACACACCGAACCTTGAATATTTTCTTATCAGACTTCTTAACCCTAAACTCAAAGTTCTCTCTCATCCCTAAAACAGACAGTCTCATCTGCAAGTCCTTCTTAGACAAGAATATATCTCCCACTTCTATATCCTTGTAATTAGAGTACTGACCTGGCATTACTGCTGAATTAGATGCACGAGTTGTCGTAGAAGGGCCAGGTGCCATATTAACGGCCATAGCAGGAGTATCGATATTTTCTGCAGTTCCAAGTACCTCCCGATGAACCCCGATATTCTCCTGGGCAGTTACATCAACTTCGTACAGATCTTCCTCGCCACTCTCAAGTACCTCTTCTCCGTAATCTCCCCAATCCTGAAAATCACTGTCCGGGTTCACATCCTCTCCATAGTCTCCCCAGTCATGGAAATCATTTTGTGATGTAACGTAGTCAACATCATCCCCAAGGTTATATGCCTTCTCGTCGTCACGTATTGGACTCAGTGACATCGGGTCATTATACATGGGTGTAAATGGCATGTGTGTGGAAACGGGGGGGATGTGTTGCTCTTGCTCTTGCTCTTCTTTGTATGGGAAAGATGTGGAGGTCGAGGGATTGTGATGATCTTCATTGTGTGGAAAGGGTGTGGCTCGGGATGGTATTTCTTGACTCATGTAATGTGGAGTATATGGTGGGACAGGCGTGTAATGGTATGGTTGATGATTTGGATCCACTAGTGTTTGACAACCACTAAAAATGATTTATTAGAAAATGAGATTGATAAATAAACCATTTTAAAGAAACACTTGAAACCAACTTTTTAAAAAAGACTTCTTAAGTAAACAATAACTTGTGTAGAAAAACATATGTGAGGAAATGCAACCAAACATATGAGTGTTTAAATTCTAAACAATTTTTATGCAAAATGTTTTTAAAAAAATGCACTTTTGAAAAACATTTAAATTAAAATGTATTCCAAACGGACCCATTGTATACTTACAAACTCTTTTTAAAAAAAGTTGGTTTCAAGTGTTTCTCTCAAAATGATTTATTTCTCAATCTCATTTTCTAATAAGTCATTTTTAGTGGTTGCCAAACACTACAAATTTTTTCAAAATTAAACACTTGAAAAGTTAAACCAAACACACCCCTAGTCCATGTACTTTCTTTTTATGTACTAGATTGTTAAAAATATTTAAAAAAACACACAAAAAAAAAAAAATAAAGAAAAGTACATGGACTAAATAGATCGATTGATGTCGTCTCGCTCTGACGTCGTTGAATTCCAATGTCACTTCTCGTTATAATGATTTGTAAATTTCTTTATATGGAACACAAGTGAATTGGATACAGTAGTTAGATTGCAATAGAATGCAAATAGTTTGTATATGATGTGTTTCAATACATAAAGTCCACCCAATTTATTTATATAAATTAATTATAAAACTTTATTATCTTACATATAATTAACTTAATTGGGAAGGTTGAAAGGTGTTGGCAATCCATAATGTTTTATAACTTAACGACTTGCTGCATGCATATAATGATCACTCTTCCACTTTTTCCTACAACAAGCGAAATAGTTTTTTTTTTTTTTTTTTTTTTTTTTTTTTTTTTTTTTTTTTTTTGAGAAATTCATCTTTAACCCTAAACTTAGGGAGTTGTATCAATTCTAATCATAAACTTTCCAGTTTACCAAATTGAAATCTAAACTTATCTTTTCATTTTTGTCTTAATTGACTTTGCACCGGAATTGGTTTCTTATAAACAACATGTTGGAGATTGTCAATTCTGGTGCAATATGAATTAAAAAATGAATTCAAAAAATGGAAAGGAAATTTTCAGTTACATGTTTTAATACCAATCCAATTACATGTTTTTTACTCTACTTTAATGTTTTTAAAAATATTTTAAATGTTTTGATTGTTTTTAAATGTTTTCATTTAGATATAAAAAATGTTTAGACCAAAAAAAAAAAAAAAAACCTTTCGAGTATTTTATTTCGCATATTTGTTGGATTTTATTGTTGTCAATAACTTCGTGATTCTTTTTTGGATAATAATGAGAATAATATTCGAGAATAGTTGATTTCTTCTATTTTTCCCAACGAAAATCTTACGACACACTAACTCGGGTGCAATGTGAATTAAGAAAGTAAAAGAAAATTGTAAGTTACATGTTTTAATAACAATTAAAAAAAAAACCAACCAAATATCTACATCGCAACATTTATGCAGGTTTGAGGTTAAAATTGATACAATATGTTAAGTTTTAGGTTCAATTTGATGAAATTGAAATTTTAGGGTTAAAGTTGATACAACCTGCTAAGTTTACTGGTCAAATTTGATTTTTCCCCCATTATTTATTTTTCAAAAAAAGGGAAAATCATAGAGAGATATAGCAATATGATAATAATAATTATAAGAATAAGAGATGTTGGGAATTAGAGAGTGCAACCAAAGTCCCAGATTGGCTAGACAAGGAGATGATCATGGGTTTATAAGGGAGGACAAGTATCTTCATTGGTATGAGGCCTTTTGGGGTGATCCAAAAACAAAGCCATGAGGGCTTATGCCCAAAGTGGACAATATCATACCATTGTGGAGATATGTGGGTGTCCGGTAGTCCTTTACAAGAGATAAAGTGTTGTGTGATCGGATATGAGAATGGGGTTATATATATGAAAGGAGATAGGGTCGAAAGAAATTTGAAACTTGAGAGTAAACGGTAAAGAACCTATGAGAATAATTAATTCATTATTGTAAAAAAATCAATACATTTAGGTGGCAACACTGGATTTGACCATTACGACCCGCCAGTTTAGTATCCACCCGTGTGGGTAGTGATGCAGGTTGACTATTATCCCGCGCGGTCAGGTTTTCGGGATGAAAGTCGACCCGCTTGACTACAATAGTTCCGTTTAAATGACGCGTGACTATTCATCTCACGCGCGGGTTGGTTTGTGTCATATCTGCGACCTTCTCACGCGCGGGTTGGTTTGTGTTATATCTGCGACCTTCTCACGCGCGGGTTGGTTTGTGTCATATATGCGACCAGTGGGTCTGACGTATTTTAATACACCGCGTCTATCAACTGGTCGGTGACGCATCGGTATGACAACCCGTACTTATAGAACACAACCACCGAATTAAATTAAATTAAATCTCCCCAGATACCGTCGTTTCACATCGTCCACTAAATCGTTAGTAAACCCCCAGATTACAAGTACGCTTTCATGTCACCAGTCATTCGTCTGCTACACTGGGTCTTTTTGTCAGGATTGTGTGTGGAGACAAAAAACCACCACTTGCCGTGCATGTGAAAAAAAAAGAAAAGCAAATGGGCCAGGCCCATTAGGTTAGATTTATGCACTTATATTGTTAGATATATATGTGTATGTGGCGGCGGAAAAAAAAGAGGACCGTGAGGGTTTTCGGCTGAAGCTTTCATGTGGCAGTGAGGTATTTGGAGAGAATGAGATTTATTCTCTTGTGGGATTGAGGGTTTTTGTTTCTTTGTTTATCCCAAGCTATCGGGTTGTGATACTTGGAAGTCAATAGCTATTGTTGGGCTATTGAGGATTAGTTTGTGACATTATTGAAGGCTTCCTGTAATCTCCCAAATTCTAGTAGAACCTGCAGTTGCAGAAGACTGGACGTAGTCCCGAGCTTGGGGCGAACCCCAGTATATTTTCGGTGTCGTTTCTTTTTCCCTATCTCTTTTATTATTTTCATGACTATTATTTTTTGCTTGTGTTGGCTTAACCTGTGGAAGGGGAGATAGTTATAATATTATTGATTGTCGTCATAATATTATTGTTATTTGTATTCCGCATTTTCTCCCAACACTTTTCACTAATTCCGTCTTTGATGATTTCATTTTACTTAATTACCATGATTGTGGGCCCGTTTGATAACCATTTCAGTTTTTGGTTTTTGGTTTTTCTGTTTTTGGTTTTTGGTTTTTGGTTTCCTGTTTTTTAAAAACAAAAACTACATATGTTTGATAACTGTTTTTTGTTTTCTGTTTTTAAAAAACAGAAAACCAACATTGTTTGATAACTGTTTTTGGGTTTTAGTTTTTTTAAAAATTAGAAAGATGAAAAGATATTTTAGAGAGAGAAAAATGTGTAAAGATGTTGAAATAAAAATTTAGAGACACAAATATAAATGTTTTCAAGAGATTTTTTTTTTTTGAAAAGATGAGAGAAAAGTTAAACATAGAAAATTTAGAGAGATGAAAGAAAATGTTTAGAGAAAGAATATTAGTTAGACTCGAGAAAAGATATTAGTTAGAGAAAAAACAGAAAACAAATTAGAGTAAAAGCGATAAATTTTAGATTAAAAAAATTAAATAAAAAAAGAAAATTTAGAGAGATAGTAAAGTTAAAAGTAAAAGATATGCTAAAAAACTAACGATAAATTAGAAAAATAAAGAAAAGTTGTAGCGATAGAAAATTTTGGTGACTTTTTTTTTTCCAAAAGAAAAATTAGAACATGTTTATTAAGAAGAGAAAAGGTATTGACATATTTTTAGAAATAGACAAGTTATAGAGAAAAAAAAAGTTTTGAGAGAGAAAAATAAATTTTAGAGAGAGAAAAAAAATAGAGAAAGAAATTTGTTGGAGAGAGAGGTAGAAGAGGAGAAAAGTAAGCATTAGAAGAAAAATGAGTTTTTGAAAAACAGAAATCTGTTTTTAAAAACTACTTTTTTTGGTTTTTGAAATTTACTTATAATTTCAAAAACGTTTTTAAAAAACAGAAAACAGAAAGCAGGAATGGTTATCAAACACCCCTGTTTTTTAAAAATGAAAAACAAAAACAGAAAACAGAAAACGAAATGGTTATCAAACGGGCCCATAATATTTTGTTTTGGTTTTTTTTTCTTTTTCTGAATTTTAAGTAATCAACTTTCGTTGGGTTTGCATGTGTTGCACTGTTGACGTAGAATGCATGTACGTTCAATTGAGGCAAAACCTAATATGATGTTTTTTATTTTTTAAATTATAACTTTTTTTATTTTAAATAATTAACGACGTTTTCAATTTTTTTCTTTTTTCTTTTTTTTTTTGTTTAAAAAAGAAAAAAAAAAGAAGATTGAATTTTTAAGAAGAAGAAATCTTTCCTTTCTTTAAGATTTGCACACATTTTTTCATCTTTACATTTTGTTTTGTCTCTTGTATGTTCAGAAAAAAAAAATTGTTCTTTGAAAAATCATAAACTACTTATAGTTCTTCTATTCTATTGTCAGTAAAAGTGTGAGTGTCAGATACATATACAACCTTATTTACAAAATTATTATTCTTACATATATGATTAAATGAAAAGAAAATACTATCAACATTATAAAATAAGTACAAATGCCACGTGCAATGCATGTCTTAAAAAAAACCAGGTGGATGGAAATACCACGTGTTAACCTTTTTTATTCACTTACTTTATTATCTTTTCATATACACGTGGATAGTTGTAGCTAGGTTGGAACTAAATATCATTCATCATTCTTTGTCCATTATGTATTCCAATAAAATATTGAAATCAATGTGAAAAACATGAAAAACCATGTGCACCGCATGTATGGACAACCTAATATATTATATATATATATATATATATATATATATATAAATATAAATGAACCAATTCAACAAACAACTAATTATCATTTTATTTATTATTATTTTTTAAAAAGAAATACGGGAAGACTTGAGTAAATTATCAATTTAATGATATAATTGTAAGAAAAAAAAATAACAATACCTATTTACACCACTTACCAATTTAATTCCATTAACTTTCTTCTATCGTCGGTTCACATCCCCTCGTCAAATAGTTCCATTAAAAACCCATTAATAAGTAATTTTTTTTCATTAGCCGGTCAGTTTGAAAACCATCTATCGACAGAAAATGCAAAGTGACAGCGATTCTGAGGATAGACTCTTTGGGAACAGTCGATTCCACAGATGGATATTTCCTCCATCTCCGACATCACCCCCTTGTCGTCCCCATCATTCAGCACATTCGGCACATCCAACGGAAGTCCGGATATTGAACTGAAGGAAGTGGGAGACGACGACGAAGGTGACGCGTAAATCACCTCAACCAGACTTCTGTTTCCAATATGCGTTTCGGCGGACACCAAAAAAACCCCAAAATCCATGCAAGGTGTCCGGAACGATGCAGCACCTCGAACTGCCCCAGGAACAGATGTACCAGGAACGTCTTACATCACCCCACCACGTGGTCAGAAACGGAAGTTCTATGAACTTCCGGCCCCATCGTCTATGGTCGACATTACATCTGATTTAGAATAGACAGACGATGCACACATCACATCCGCATTTTTTTGTTTTTGTGCTGGTTGAGTTTGTATGTCTGACGGGTGTGTGTGTATATGTGGAGGGGGAGGGAGGTGTGTTGAAGAACATCACCAGTTTCATCTGATAGGATGGGTCTTTTCTCTTAATATGTCTTCGATTATCTCTAAAAAATTATCGTCAATATATTTTTGGTTTTCTCCTGTTTTTGAATGAAGTGTCAGTAATGAAAATTTGTTCGGTGTTGACGTACTATACTGTTCACGTGTAATGCACATATGTTTGCTATTTTTCGTTTCCGCATGCATATTCGAATAAATAAAGAGCAATATATATATCAGCACATTGAGGATAAGATAATCGGATATACCATCTATATTTCATTCATGGATGGCTAATCCGTCATAAACGACTTGAGTCATTTGTGTTTTTTCTTCGAATTGGACATCTGGGAAATAAGATTGTGGATACCAATTTCGCATTAATGCTTGTTTTGACGCTTTTGATCTTGTTCCTATTTTTAGGACTTCGTTTGGTTGTTCAATCACTTCTTCCTCCAACGAAAGATTTCTTGTTTTTTGAATAATTTGATCAAGAACATAATCATTTAGGACGTTGATTGTAGGGGTTGATTTTGAAGTTGATGGTTTTGAAATATGAAGACTACTTAGCTTTTCTTCAATTAAAGCTAGGGTTTCTTCTTCTTTGGACATTATTTTAATCTTGCTGTCAATAACCGTAGGTTTGAATAATGGAATTGACTCATCAATGGGAGGTATAAAGATTCCTCCGTTTGAAGACGAAGTAATAGAAGGTTTTGATATTCTTCTTTCAATCTTTTCTACTTGGTTAGCTATAGTAGAAAGGATTTTATTGGAAAAATTGTTTTGAAGCTGGATATTTTTTATATCCTTAAGAGTAGGAGCGTTCTTTTCGTCTTTTTCACTAATATTTTTGAATGGACTAGCTTTGACTTTTTCCCCGTAAATTGTTTCAAATTCAATCTCCTCTAAGGGAGGATGAGTAGAGTGAATACTCCCTCTTTGAGTGGTTTTCCAAGTTTCTTGAAGCATATTTATTTCGTTTTCGGATTCTTTCATCCAAGTAAAAAATGGAATATTTCGTTCGGTTTCTTCCATGAATGAATACCATTTTGATCTTATCTCAGATCTTTGGTCTTTATCATAATTTTGGAAAAAGGCTTTTCTTTTTGCATTATTTTTGGGGAAAAGAAAGTCCTTTTTTAATGCTTCTTTATCGATTGAAAATCCTTGGATAAGGACATTTAATTGACTTTCAAACACAGATATACTATCCATGTCCGTTTGAGTTGGTGATTGAGGTTGATCTTCATATTGAACATTTGCTACATTTTGAATATTGACTGATTTTACTCGTAGAGAGTTAGAACTATAGAATTTGGATTCAATATCTGAAGGTGGTCCAGATGTGCTGGGTCGTGAAGACATAAAGTCTTTGACCTTTGAATTTTCTGGTTCTTCAGAAAATTGAACCTCTACTGATCCATCAGGATGTTCTACAATTTGAGCTAAATTTGTATTTCTTTTCGGTGGAATGAAAGCTTCTGTAAGCTTCCATGTTGGATTTCTGGTGATTTGTTCCCAAGATAAACTTTTAGGCACAGTAATTGCGGATTTGTTGAGGTTTGCTTCCAAGAGAACTGTTGATCCTTTTGGTGACGATCTAAGAGCTCTTGGAGAGATGTTTGTGTTCATAAGCTTGTAATAGATTCTAAAGATCATTACAGCACAATGGGAATTTTCTTGAATGTTAAGGTTTTTTGAATAGACGTCAGTTATCAGGGAAGATAGGATGTTTGGATCTTTCAGAGAGAGTGTAAAGTTGGGATAACAGTTGAAAAATACTGGTCCTTTCTCAAGATTAGATTGAACAATCCCTAAAAGAGAGTTTGAGAAGTTTAGATGTCTTTTATCTCTTAAAGAGATGAGGATTGGGATATCTAGACCAAGTCGAAATAGAGGTTTGATAGCAATTTGAACTAATCCAATATGAAGGTAATTGAATTCTTGACGATGTTGAAGGATGAGCTTTTTTGAAAAAAGGTTTATTGTTTCTCGATCATTATTGATGGGTATGTTTTTCTCAGGGATCTTTATACAGTTTCTTTGAGAAAAATTGAAAGTATTATGATAGTATATTGTTTTTGGATCTACCTTTGGGATACTCCATTGATGAAGTTTGTCTTCAATTTTTGCTATTGATAATTCTTTATTGATAGTGTTTGAGATTTTTGAATCTGAATCACCTTTGTGGTCTTCATGATCATCGGAAATTGAAACTGCTTTCCCTTTGACTCCTGTACTAATAATCTTTTTAAAAAACTTAGACACGGTTTATCTTATTTTGATCATATCCAATATAAACAAAGAATAATTTTCTTTCTTTCTTCGAAGCTTTTAAAATGCAATAATTTAACCAAGTACTAGTTGCTGTGGAACAGGAGCTTATCAACGGTCTTACCAATTGTCGGGAACACAACCTTTACCAACCAGCGGACGACTAGCGGACACAAGGAAAATTGATGGATTTTAAAAAATAGGAAGATAGATTGAAAATTGTTCTTTCTTTAGAAAGATATATGAAAGAAAGAAGATATTTTTATTGAGGCTCTGATACCAATTGCTCCTCGGTATACCGCGAAGAGAATTAGGATCGATTACAAGGGAGAAAATAGTAGTAGGAGAGCGTGGAAATGTTTCAAACTTCAAATGAAAGCTCGAAATTTTCTGATGCCCTTTGATTACAATATGGAAGTCTTTTATAGACTCCGGATTTGAAACTACAATTGAATGCAAAAATTAAAAGATAACAATCAATCTGACAGGACAGGACCCCTGACTAGATTGATGTGACAAAAGATAAAATGATTAAAGGTACAATAATTACAAAAGGACAAAACGACAAGATAAGATTATAATTACAAAAGACAAAACAGACAAAACGACAAAACTATAGACCATACAGGCAGTTTCAAAGGAAGAATTATAGAAAGACGTATAAATGACGTTCTAGGACAGGAGATAATATTTAAATTTACAAGTCCAATAACCTGTCATGAGATCCATAATCTTCAAAGTAAACAATTCAAAATTCAATAAATGTCATAGAAAGTAAAGAAAAAAAAATACAATTCTTAAAAGATGAAATCTCTTACAAGAAAATCGAAGAAGAATTAAAAAGAAAATCAATACAAGACAAAATAACTTACTTTAAATCAAAATTAGAAAAAGAAGTTTGTTCAAATCTTCCAAACGCCTTTTGGAAAAGAAAGCAACATATCGTCAATCTCCCTTATATCAAAGATTTCAATGAAGAGAAAATTCCAACAAAGGCTAGACCAATACAAATGAATTCCGAATTACTAACACATTGCAAAAAAGAAATAGATGATCTTTTGCAGAAAGGTCTAATCAAAGCTTCAAAGAGCCATTAGTCTTGTGCAGCATTCTATGTCAATAATAAAGCTGAAAAAGAACAAGGTGTTCCAAGGTTAGTCATTTAATCACTACTAGAATACGAATCTGTTTGTAATTCAAGAATTTGCTTCAAATAAAATGGTGGGATAAATATAATTTTTCTCACGCCGGTATCAAGGAAGTCAAATAATGGTTTGCCGACAATGGCTACCTTCAAGACCTTTCAAAGAAGAAAAATGCAGAATTCTTAAATTCAAAATCCAAGCTCATAGCTGCTTTGATGCAGACGACGACTGAAGCAACAATGGTTTGCCGACAACGGCTACCTTCAAGACCTTTCAAAGAAGAAAAATGCAGAATTCTTAAATTCAAAATCCAAGCTCATAGCTGCTTTGGCGCAGACGACGACTGAGGAAACAATGGTTTGCCGACAACGGCTACCTTCAAGACCTTTCAAAGAAGAAAAAGAATTAGGATCGATTACTAGGGAGAAAATAATAGTAGGAGAGCGTGGAAATGTTTCAAACTTCAAATGAAAGCTCGAAATTTTCCGATGCCCTTTGATTACAGTATGGAAGTCTTTTATAGACTCCGGATTTGAAACTACAATTGAATGCAAAAAATTAAAAGATAACAATCAATCTGACAGGACAGGACCCCTGACTAGATTGATGTGACAAAAGATAAAATGATTAAAGGTACAATAATTACAAAATGACAAAACGAAAAGATAAGATTATAATTACAAAAGACAAAACAGACAAAACAACACCAAGATAAGATTCTGATATGATATGATATGATATGCTCCTCCTCCATCTTTTGTCATATTGCTTTATTAAAGTAGCTTTAATAAAGTCCACAATTATTGTCCTTGTCTGATTGCTTGGAATATTATGTCTTCTCACTTTATCAGGCGTGAAGGCAAGGTATGCTGACCAACGGATTTATTGCACATCTCGTGACTTATAACCGGGACCACACACCGCAACAGTCCTCTGCATCAGTCCTTTACAATGAGTATTCATAATTTTCTTCAGCTAGGAGACTTGGACCTGATCTTTATGTTCTGAGATGGAGTTTTATTATAATTTACAACTGATTTTAATGTACACACACTTATAATTTACAACTTATTTTAATTTACACACACTTTTTTTTTTGAAAATAATAGACTCACATGGGTTGTGAATCTAGAAAAGGATCATTCAGGTCATATTCATCTTCTTCTTCTTCATTTTCCACGTCGGAGTTGTGATGAGATGATGATGACGCTATTGATGTAGCTTGATTGAGAATCTTTTGAAAGTGTGCCTCAGTCGTCGTCTGCGCCAAAGCAGCTATGAGCTTGGATTTTGAATTTAAGAATTCTGCATTTTTCTTCTTTGAAAGGTCTTGAAGGTAGCCGTTGTCGGCAAACCATTGTTTGACTTCCTTGATACCGGCGTGAGAAAAATTATATTTTTCCCACCATTTGATTTGAAGAATTTTTACAAGTTGTTTGAAATATGGATATGAATTTGTCTGGGTATTCCAATAGAAAATCCAGGGAATTTGGAAATATAAACAAAAACGCATATTAAGAGGAAATGCATTTTTGTATATTGTTTGAGAGAAATAACGAAAAGATTCTTGGATGGGAACATGAAAAATTTCTTTGGAGGATTCAAAGGTTTTCCACCATTTGATGAACCAAAAAGGAAATTGACATTTGTAAGCATTTTGACAAAATTGAATGAACCAAGAATGGTCATAATTTTTGTACCACATAACCATGTACCAGACTTCGATATAGTCCCGGTATGAGTATGTTTGGGGATTGAAAGGTTTTGAAAGAGTTCTTTCTGTGAGGATACTTTGATTCCAATGAGTAGGGTTTATGACCTTTTTGATTTTTAGCTTTGAATAAGCTATGATTGATGGATCATTTCTGTCTGGGATATGGGTTATCTCAACAGATTTTGAATCTACCAAAATGAATTCATAATATTTTCTGGTTTTGAGCAAGGATTCCAGAATGAAACAGAACCCTTGAGGATAAATGTTTTGAATAATTTCAATAATTGAAGACTCGTCGAATTCGGGTTCAACTATCGGTGTTGGCTTTTTGGCCCTTAATCTCAAATTAATTAATTAATTAATCAATGTTTTGATGATAACAAACTCAATCTTTAATTACTGAAAATTTTAGTATTTTAATGTGCCCATAGCGTAGAGCTCGGAACAACGATTCCAACGCCTCTCGAATCACTCAAATTGGAGCTAAAACGAAGAAGTTATAGCCGAAACAAGCTTTAACGAAAAATACCCGTGCGCGATGACGTGGCGGCTGAGTCAGCATCATGGACCAATCCAACGACGACACGTGGAGCTTTGGAAGAGTGACATGTGGGCTTTTGGTTATTTAAATATTATATATATATATTATTTTATTAAAAAGGTATTGTGAGTAAAGGTTTGTAAATTAAAAAAAAAAAAAAATTACAGAAAGTATTTAATGCATCTGACCGTTAGAGTACATTTAAAAAAAAAAAAAAAAAAAAACTTTGTTACCGTTTACTCACATCATATATATATATTATTATTATTATTATTATTATTATTATTATTATTATTATTATTATTATCATTATATATTTAAAAAAAAAAAAAAAAAAAGAGTTTACCGTTAGTTTGATTTTGAAAAGTTAAAATGTTTTATTTTAATTTTATTTATATTATTATTAATTTCTTTTTAACTTTAATTTCTTTTTACTCTTAATTTCTTTTAATCTCCACCCTTTATTTTTCTCTATCTTCAAATCCAACGGTCCAAATTTAAATTCACTTTTTACCCCATTTCCCTCTCTTTTTAAACTCATCTTCCTCCCCAAATTTTTACCAACAATTTTACAATTTTACAATCCTCCAAAACTCAAAAGTTTCCATTGTTGCTCTCTCCAAGCTCCCAAAATTTTTCTTTTCATCTTATTCTTGAGAGAGTGTTATTGTATTGTGAGGATACATTTATTGAGTGCTCAAATTTGTAAATCTACTCTATTGAGAGTTGAGTGCTCAAATTTGTAAATCTACTCTATTGAGAGTTGTATTGTGTTATCCAAAAATTTCATCACTTGTAACGGTTTGATCCTAACCCGTGGAAAGGATCGGGTTTGCTCTTGAACCCGTAAAAGGAGCGGTGGTGTAACGGTTGGGCTCTAATCCGTGGAAAGAGTCGAAAGGTTTTTATTCAAATTCCCAAGAGGCGCTTGGGGAGTGGAGTAGGTCGAGTTTGACCGAACCACTATAAAAATTACGGTGTCTTCTTCTCTAACTCTTTCCTTTTTATTTTTGCAATTAATTTAAGAATCTATTGCATGCTTTAGTTTGTTCTTATTTGTTGCATATATTGAAATTTCTCTTATTGCTTATAAAAAGTGTGTTAATTAGTTTAATTGAGTCTTTTTAAGAAAAAGTTTTATTAAACCCTATTCACCCCCCCTCTAGGGTTGCCATACCGATCCAACAAACGGTTCTGCTAATTGAAGAGGTTTTTCAAAGTAGTTTTTGATCTCTGGTTTTGGAATAAACCTTTTGGGAGGTTGAACAGCATCCGCAAAAGTTGTAGGGATAGAAGATCCCTGTTGAGAAGAAGATTGGGTAATTGCGGAGATAGTAGGTCTCGTTTGAGTTACAGAGGTTGGAGAGACAGTAGGTCTCATTGAAGGGACGACAGAAGGTCGTGCAAGAGAGGCGGATGGCCTCGGTGGTGGAGTCAAAGACTCCATTGAATCACGAATTTGAAGAGATGCACTTCTGGTTCTTGGACGGTTCACAGGAGTGAAGCCAAGATCCATGGAATATTGATCTGCGCTCATAGGAGCTGGAGATTTTGAAGATGAAGCTGGGTTTTTGCCCTTTGAAGAAGATGAAGAGACTTTGCCTCGCTGATCACTCATTTTTAGAAATAGAGAGAGAAAAAGTTTTTCTTGTAAGGAACTCCCTTGAGAGGTAATCATCCAAGGGATTTTGAACTCCTTTTATAGGAAAAATTTTGAAATCAAAGCATGACAAGATTGCTTGCCATCTTGCAAATATCTGTTTTGAAACAAGATTCTTTACATCTTTTTCTAAAACAAATTTTGAAGCTCTTGAATCCGTTTTTATTGTAAAAATCTTATTAATTAAGTCTCTTTGAAACTTTTGAACACATAAAACTATTGCTAAGATCTCTTTTTTGACTGTTGAATAATTTTTCTGAGTACTATTCCAAACTCCAGAATGAAATCTGATGATTGATTCTTTGTTATCAACACACTGTTTTAGGACTCCTCCATATCCGATATCGGATGCGTCGAACTCCACTATTAGCTCAGCTTTTGGATTGATAAGACTCAAACAGGGAATTGATTTGACTAAAGTTTTAATAGACTTGACAACCCTTGTATGCTCATCAGTCTAGGGCTTTGGATTCTTTTTTAGCCGCTCATAAAGTGGCTTGCAAATAATTCTTAGATTTTGAATAAAATCAGATACATAATTGAGGCATCCTAGAAATCGTTGCAATTGAGTTTTATTAAGAATTTGATCAGGAAAATTTGAAGCAAACTCTATTGATCTCTGAATAGGTTTTATTAAACCTAAATGAATATCAAATCCTAGAAATCGGATCTGAGTTTGAAATAGTTTGATCTTTGGAAGTGATACCACTAAACCATTTCGTTTAACGATATCTAAAAATATATTGAGATGCTTAAAATGTTGATCTATGTTTTGAGAAAATATTAACACATCATCAATATAAACAATTGAAAATTCTTGAAATGGATTGAAAATATCATTCATAATTTTTTGAAATTCTGATGGAGTATTTTTTAATCCGAATGGCATAACAATCCATTCATATTGACCGAAAGGGACATTAAAAGCGGTTTTGTAGCAATCTTTTTCTGAAATTTGAATTTGCCAAAATCCTGACTTCATGTCAAATTTTGAGAAAATTTTTGAATTTGAAATTCTTTTTAGTAAATCTTGTTTATTCGGAATAGGATATCTAATCCATTCGAAAACTTTATTAAGAGGTTTGTAATTAATGACTAACCTTGGAACACCTCGTTCTTTTTCAGCTTGATTATTGACATAGAATGCTGCACAAGACCAAGGGCTCTTTGAAGCTTTGATTAGACCTTTCTGCAAAAGATCATCTATTTCTTTTTTGCAATGTGTTAGTAATTTGGAATTCTTTGTATTGGTCTAGCCTTTGTTGGAATTTTCTCTTCATTGAAATCTTTGATATAAGGGAGATTGACGATATGTTGCTTTCTTTTCCAAAAGGTGTTTGGAAGATTTGAACAAACTTCTTTTTCTAATTTTGATTTAAAGTAAGTTATTTTGTCTTGTATTGATTTCCTTTTTAATTCTTCTTCGATTTTCTTGTAAGAGATTTCATCTTTTAAGAATTGTATTTGTTTTTCTTTACTTTATATGACATTTATTGAATTTTGAATTGTTTTCTTTTAAAGATTATGGATCTCATGACGGGTTATTGGACTCGTAAATTTAAATATTATCTCCTGTCCTAGAACGTCAGAGATTATTCCTTCTTCTGAGATTGTTATTGGATATAATTGAGTGAGAAATGATGTACCTAGAATCAATTCCTGTCCTAAATCTTTGACTAAAAGAAAAGAGTTTACAAAGCAAACTCCTTCATTGCAAACATGGACTTTTGATAATTTATAATTGATTATAAGTTGATTATTATTAGCACCGCGAAGGGATTCAGAAGTTTTTTCGAAGTATATCGAAGGTATTAATCCTTCTCGAATACAATTTTGATCTGCACCTGAATCAATTAGTGCATGGAGTGTGATTGTAAAATCATGGATCTTTAGAGTTACTAAAGAATACCACTTTTGAAATCGTATACTTGAAATAGCTCGAACGAAAGACTCCTCTTCTTCATTGGGAACTATTTATACTTCGGGTTTGATTTGAGATATTTCTTGACGGAGATGAAAAATTTCTTGATCAGTATTTCTTTTGAGTTCTGAGACTTCTCTCTTTAGAATATTAATCTCAGCTTGAAGATCTTGAATGGTAACTGGTTTTGGTTCTTCAAATTTTTTGACAACATTCTTCCATTCATAAGGTTGAAAGTTACTTGGTTCTTCTTGATCTTTTTTTTCAAGAATCGAGTTTTTTAGACTGTGTAAGATTGATTTTTGGAGTTCGACGTTGTCTATTTTGTCAACAACATTGAGTAGAGTTTCTTGGTCTTTTGTCAGGACACATATGCATCCTGAGCAGACTCGTTTGCCATCATATTCTTCGTCATTATAATCACTACTAGAATACGAATCTGTTTCTTCTTGTAATTCAAGAATTTGACACTCATCCGAACTATAAATCATTGACTCTTCTGAATCAGATTGAATGATACTCAAAAGCTGTTGCTTTGTATCATCATCAATTTCTAATTCATTGATCTTCTTTTTCATTGGACATTTATTGGCATAATGTCCACTTGATCTACATTTTTAACACTGGACGTTTCTTTTGGAGCTTCCTCCTTTGTAGAAAGGTCGTTTTTTATTATAAGGATTATACGTCTTTCTATAATGCTTCCTTTGAAACTGCCTGTATGGTCTATAGTTTTGTCGTTCTTGATATTTTCGATACCTTTTGATAGAAAATTTTTTGATTGTGGATGGTGGACGAATTTTTCCACATCCATATTGATCGCAGAAAATTCCTAACTCAGCTCGTCTTGATCCAAAGGATTTACTAATTTTTGCTTGAACATTTGATTCATTACAGAGACGAAGACCTTCACCTATTATAAAGGAAGTTAGGTTCCCATAGGTTAGAGTGTCCCATGGAATTTTCCTGTCGTATTTTGCGTTTAAATTGATCTTGACTCTTTCAGCAAAATAGCTGGAAAGACCCTTAATGAATTGTTCCTTCCAGATTGAAGAAGAGCAATCAACTCTAATAAGGACTTTGCTTAAAAACATATCTTTGTACCATCTAAAATCTCCTAGTGTTGGACATTTGAGATTTAAAAGGATATCAACCGATCTGGCCTGATATTGAGCTGGATCACCTATAAAGGCATTTGTAAGGGTATATATGAGGGTATTTACCGCGTCTTCTATACTTTCTTCTCTTTCAATAGTTTGAGGTAATTGACCCTCGAGTTTGATTATCTGTTTTTTCTTTTCAATAGTTGTGTGGGTTAAAATATACTGACGATCGTAATCTGTCAGATATTGATCCCTCCATTGTTTCAATTGCCTTGTAAATCCTGCAACAAGCAATTGGGCTATTTCATGATCTCTTTTGCCTCTTTGTCGATAAGCGTTTGAGGCAATGAACATTTCATTGAGCACATTGAGGATAAGATAATCGGATATACCATCTATATTCCATTCATGGATGGCTAATCCGTCATAAACGGCTTGAGTCATTTGTGTTTTTTCTTCGAATTGGACATTTGGGAAAGAAGGTTGTGGATACCAATTTCGCATTAATGCTTGTTTTGACGCTTTTGATCTTGTTCCTATTTTTAGGACTTCGTTTGGTTGTTCAATCGCTTCTTCCTCCAAGGAAAGATTTCTTGTTTTTTGAATAATTTGATCAATAACAGAATCATTTAGGACGTTGATTGTAGGGGTTGATTTTGAAGTTGATGGTTTTGAAATATGAAGACTACTTAGCTTTTCTTCAATTAAAGCTAGGGTTTCTTCTTCTTTGGACATTATTTTAATCTTGCTGTCAATTACCGTAGGTTTGAATAATGGAATTGACTCATCAATGGGAGGTATAAAGATTCCTCCATTTGAAGACGAAGTAATAGAAGGTTTTGATATTCTTCCTTCAATCTTTTCTACTTTGTTATCTATAGTAGAAAGGATTTTATTGGAAAAATTGTTTTGAAGCTGGATATTTTTTATATCCTTAAGAGTAGGAGCGTTCTTTTCGTCTTTTTCACTAATATTTTTGAATGGACTAGCTTTGACTTTTTCCCCGTAAATTGTTTCAAATTCAATCTCCTCTAAGGGAGGATGAGTAGAGTGAATACTCCCTCTTTGAGTGGTTTTCCACGTTTCTTGAAGCATATTTATTTCATTTTCGGATTCTTTCATCCAAGTAAAAAATGGAATATTTCGTTCGGTTTCTTCCATGAATGAATACCATTTTGATCTTATCTTAGATCTTTGGTCTTTATCATAATTTTGGAAAAAGGCTTTTCTTTTTGCGTTATTTTTGGGGGAAAGAAAGTCCTTTTTTTAATGCTTTTTTATCGATTGAAAATCCTTGGATAAGGACATTTAATTGACTTTCAAACACAGATCTACTATCCATGTACGTTTGAGTTGGTGATTGAGGTTGATCTTCATATTGAACATTTGCTACATTTTGTTCTATATTGACTGATTTTACTCGTAGAGAGTTAGATCTATAGAATTTGGATTCAATATCTGAAGGTGGTCCAAATGTGTTGGGTCGTGAAGACATAAAGTCTTTGACCTTTGAATTTTCTGGTTCTTCAGAAAATTGAACCTCTACTAATCCATCAGGATGTTCTACAATTTGAGCTAAATTTGTATTTCTTTTCGGTGGAATGAAAGCTTCTGTAAGCTTCCATGTTGGATTTCTGGTGATTTGTTCCCAAGATAAACTTTTAGGCACAATAATTGCGGATTTGTCGAGGTTTGCTTCCAAGAGAACTGTTGATCCTTTTGGTGACGATCTAAGAGCTCTTGGAGAGATGTTTGTGTTCATAAGCTTGTAATAGATTCTAAAGATCATTACAACATAATGAGATTGTTCTTGAATGTTAAGGTTTTTTGAATAGACATCAGCTATCAGGGAAGATAGGATGTTTGGATCTTTCAGAGAGAGTGTAAAGTTGGGATAACAGTTGAAAAATATTGGTCCTTTCTCAAGATTAGATTGAACAATCCCTAAAAGAGAGTTTGAGAAGTTTATATGTCTTTTATCTCTTAAAGAGATGAGGATTGGGATATCTAGACCAAGTCGAAATAGAGGTTTGATAGCAATTTGAACTAATCCAATATGAAGGTAATTGAATTCTTGACGATGTTGAAGGATGAGCTTTTTTGAAAAAGGTTTATTGTTTCTCGATCATTATTGATGAGTATGTTTTTCTCAAAGATCTTTATACAGTTTCTTTGAGAAAAATTGAAAGTATTATGATAGTAGATTGTTTTTGGATCTATCTTTGGGATACTCCATTGATGAAGTTTGTCTTCAATTTTTGCTATTGATAATTCTTGATTGGTAGTGTTTGAGATTTTTTAATCTGAATCACCTTTGTGGTCTTCATGATCATCGGAAATTGAAACTACTTTCCCTTTGACTCCTGTACTAATAATCTTTTTAAAAAACTTAGACATGGTTTATCTTCGTTTGATCATATCTAATATAAACAAAGAATAATTTTCTTTCTTTCTTCGAAGCTTTTAAAATGCAACAATTTAACCAAGTACTAGTTGCTGTGGAACAGGAGCTTACCAACGGTCTTACCAATTGCCGGGAACACAACCTTTACCAACCAGCGGACGACTAGCGGACGCAAGGAAAATTGATGGATTTTAAAAGATAGGAAGATAGATTGAAAATTGTTCTTTCTTTAGAAAGATATATGAAAGAAAGAAGATATTTTTATTGAGGCTCTGATACTGATGTGGAATTTTCCTTACCGCAAGCGCACGGGTCAAGTAATAATAAAGAGTTCGTATAAAAGAGTGTCGTCCTCTGGATTGGATTTTTAAGCAAATCAAGGATTGTGAATTATCTTGCTCAATTTTATTTAGGGAACACAAAGTGATGATTGATTGAAAGAAAACTAGATCAAAACAAGCAAATAACAAAACAGTGGAGATGTAATTGAAAGAACACTTAGGGAATGGATTTCGCCAATTTTATTCTAGGATTGATTTTAGGAATAAGTTATCATGCACAATGGAATTATGAGCCTAAGACCTTTTAATCACAACTACCTCTCCCGAGTATAATTGATTCTCATGCAAATTAATCAACTTGATATCCCTATCTAAGTTTATTAACATGCAAGGCCATTAGATCTTTTGACCAATTCTAAAGTTAATCTAAAAACCGTCACGAAATTAGAAAATAAACTTTAGTCATGCAATCTTGAACAAGTCTATATTAAGTCCCCTCTCCCGAGCTAGATTCAAAACTTAAATCATTCAACTAATGGCCAATTAATTGAAAGCATTAAATCAAGATTACAAACATAATAACCATTGCACAACTTAAACCATAAATCAATCCATAAACTAAATCAACTACATCAATCCCTAAGTTACAAGTTTAGCTACTCATACATGTCTTTACAAGCTCAACTAAACATGAAAAAGCAATAAAATCTAGCTAGAGAGAAGTAAAAGAAAAGGAAACACTTAATGTAGTCGATCCCGACACGTCCCCGTCTCGATATCCACGCCACCGAGTGAGATTCCCGGTCCTCGTCCTTGCTTCAGCTCCCACAGTAGGTCTCTAGTCGAAATTAGGGTTCAATTCTCTCAATTTTGCCTCCTCAATCCATAGCAAGAAAAGAAAGTTAAATAGGAAAATCTGCGACAGCGTCGAGACGCTCTCAAGACAGCGTCGCGACGCTGCCTCTAAAACGCGCGTTCTGAATAAGGGAAAAACGGTAGCGTCGAGACGCTATTGTCACAGCGTCGAGACGCTGTGACGCTGCCGCCTCTTGTAATTAAGGAAAACCAGCGTCGAGACCCTCCAAGAGTGGCGTCTCGACGCTGATGGGCAGAATGCCCTCTCTTGGCTCCTTATTGCTTGAACTTTCTGGTTCTTTGGCATATTTTTGCGTCCCGACCACTCGATTAACTCTAATTCCACGTTTTAGCTCTAATCAACGCTTTCCTACAAAATAAACAATTAGGTACAAGAAAATGGCCAATAAATCATAAAAGACTAGCTAAATTAAATAAGTAAAAATAGCTAGCTATGCTCGCTATCAGATACCAATTGCTCCTCGGTAAACCGCGAAGAGAATTAGGATCGATTACAAGGGAGAAAATAGTAGTAGGAGAGCGTGGAAATTCAGGATCTTCAAGCTGAGATTAATATTCTAAAGAGAGAAGTCTCTACATATGCTTGAAAAAAATGGTTGGTTCATAATCGATGCAATCTTAAATTTATGCAAATTAGTTAACTAAAAATGAACTCTTATGTAGGCGTTAATAGATTTGAGTTGGTTGTTACCAAAGTTGCTAATACTACAAATGTGTCATCTTATTCAACATTAGAACTTAAATAAACACATAAGATTTTTCCTGTCCTAGACTCCAGGGTGTTTTTTTGTATGAAGGTTTGGAAGAAGCTTGGTGATGGTAAAAGTCCAACACAAACAAAAACTAAAACAACACAATTTTTTCATTAACACACCCTGAGCACAATAATAAACTATGATTCTGATTAAAATTGAAGGTCCTGACAGGGAAACCAAATACTCAAGCAATTTTTAAAAAATTACAAAACCGAAAATTGAGAAAAAAGTGTAATCTTGAGGTTTTGGAAACAACTAAATCCTAAATTCATTTGTTTCCAAGTACTTTCTCCCTAGCTTATCTAATTCCTTTATCTTGCCTTTGGTATTTTCTTTTAACTATTCATTAGTTTTTGTTTATAAATTGGGTCTTCACATTTTCAATTTTTAGGATATTAATTGACAACATAATTGGAGTTTCAGAATGATAATACATGAATAGTAAACAACTTTACTAATTTGTGATCCCTTCCCCATTAGGCACACACAGAAGTTTAAATGGAAAGATGGAATAAAGTTTTCCTAAAAATAATCCATTTATACACAAAGTATCTATCTATATCCAAAGAAAATTTCAGAGACAAAATTTCCAGTAATTACAGATAATCTATATTGAAATTGAAATTTTTAACAGATTAACACAATGTGGGAACAATATCAAACTTGTTAGTCCTTCTAAAATGAAAGACTAAACATATATTACCAACATTCAAATCATATATCACAAGGACATTAAAAGAAAAAATATAGAAATGATATAATATTAAAAGAGAAGAGAAGGAGAAAAAAACCTAGATTTTTACTGCAGTAGTGAAAATATTGTGATTAACAAGATTGTTGGCTCCTACGACAAAAACCCTAGACTTCGCCTCTGCCACACCTCTTTTATGACCACTCTTTGTGCAAAAATCCACCCATCAACTCAATATTGATCATTTGAGATGTTGGCAAAAACCCAAATCTCCGTCAGCAAGGAGTTTGAGCACATTGAGGATAAGATAATCGGATATACCATCTATATTCCTTAACACATCATCAATATAAACAATTGAAAATTCTTGAAATGGATTGAAAAAATGGAAATCAAAGTTGCATTGAGCATGAAACATCCATAGTTTAATATAATTGTTATATTAATTTCATGCAATGCAATGCAATATATATAGTTTTATTATATTAACTTCAATATGATTGTTAGTTATTTTAAAACTATAGTATGCATGATTATAGGGCTAACCATTAAAATTTTGAATAGTTTAAAATTGATGATTAGAAACCGTCAACCTATAATAAAGATTGCATGCAAACATAGGATCATAGGTAAATGAATTAATTTTAAAATGTCTAAAATTAATTAGACCTAAGATCTCGTTAATTCTAATAAGATTAGAATTAAGTCTTGCTTAGTTTTTTAAAAATAGTTTTAACCTACTAAGTAGGACAAACATTACTATGATTATAAGGGAACTCTACCGGTAAAGTTCTGTCTAAGGTTGGGGGTAATGTCAATAGGAATATGAGTTATTCTAGAATTAGAATTAGCTGAGAAGTGTCTCATTTCAAAAGAGGAGTAGTTGATCACCCTTCGGTGGCTGTTGCTCTATACCTCTGAAACATCGTTGCAAAACTAAATCAATAGTCTTAGGGTTCTATGATTGTTTGTTTTTGTTAAACTGAATCGATTGTATGCAATTGTTTGTATTGCTCTTGTAATGGGTTAGTGCGATAAATAATCAAGTAATTTGTTATTTCAACAATTCAATTTGTGCAAAGTCTTACGCCTATAACGGTGATGATACAACAAACTTAAACGATTAATTTGTGGTGAATGTTTTAAGATTAATCTTAACAGAGATATGTTCTCATGCCCCAAATGTTTAATTCATTAAGAAGTGTTATTAATGAATGCGACATTGAGCCTTGCTCAGCCAAAGAAGACTTGTCCAAACACAGTAAATTCGATTTACTAGTCTTGGAAGCGTAATTTGTGAAGAATGGTGATTCTACCCGAATACTTGATTCATAGTCACAAATAACGTTTGTTCTTCTTATTGAAAGGAATGAATTCCTGGCAACAACTTGATGCTATTGAGATAACTCTCAAAGTTTTGAACTAGAGAGGTTATCTTGGCTGTAGCAATGGGGAATGTTAAGTTATTTTTTCCATTGGGAGCAAATACATATTATTAGATAATGTGTATATAATTCTTAAGATCAAAAGAAATTTGATTTCTGTATCTTATTGGCTGGAACAATGTTACTCTTTACGTTTCCCTGCTAATGTAGTTCATTTCAAGAAAGGGAGTTAATTTTTGTTCAGCTGAATTGAAAAATAACATAAATGTTTTTAAGACTAATCAAGAGTAAGGCAGTCATAAACACTACGTTGTCTGAGGCTACTACTACTCAAAGAGATGAAAGGCAAAAGATTTCTCCTAAAGGAAATACCTTCATTTGGTTCTTAAGGTGTTAGGCTAGTTTTGATCTCAATATGATTGGGAGCTTAGTCTAAAGTATACTTCTAAGTTAGTTAGAAGAACACTCTCTAACACCAATTAAGTCATGCCTTATGGGCAATATGACTGATAGATCTTTTACTGGAAAAAAGCTAAAAGAGCCAAAGAGCCCTTAGAGCTTGTACATTTGGATCCTTGTGGTCTAATATGTTAAAGCAGTGGGAGGGCATGGATAATTCATCTATATTATAGATAATTATTCAAGGTATGTGTATCTCTACCTAATGCAACTTAAGTCTAAAGCTCTTGAGAAATTCAAAGTGGTTTGAGATTGAAGTTGGAAACTTGTTAGGTGAGATGATAAAAACACTTCGATCTGATCGAGGTGTAGAGTAAAGGAGACTTGAGATTCCAAGACTATTTGATAGAACATGGAATTACATCTCAACTACCCCTGAAGCACCTTAAGGAAACAGTGTATTAGATAGGAGAAATAGAACCCTATTGGATACGGTTCGATTCATTATGAGTTATGCTCATTTGCCTGACTCGTTTTGGGGTCATGCAGTGTTGACTGCAGCACATATTTCGAACAACGTTCCATCAAAAGTATTTCTAAAACATCTTTTAGATTGTGGATAAAACGTAAAAGTAGTTTACGTTATTTTTGGGAATTCAACACACGTTCTTGTGGCTAACCCAAAAAGAAATTGGAACATTGTTCAACAGTATACCTATTCGTAGGCTACCCCATGAAAACGAAAGATGTGGATACTTCTTCAATCCGCAAGAGAATAAAGAATTTGTACCGAAAAATGCTTCATTCTCAGAAGAATACCGCATAAGAAATAATAAGCCACAAAGTAAGGTCGTTTTAAGTAAATTAACTGATGAATCTACAAAAATATCAACAAGAGTTGTTGATCAATCAACAAGGGTTGTTGATGATGCTGGACCTTTAACAAGAGTTGTTGATAAGGTCAATACAACTAGTTAGTTACATCTATCTCAAAAGTTGAGAGTGACTCAATATAGTGGAAGGATTGTTCTACAATCTGACCGTTACATGGGCTTAATTGAAGCCCATATCCTCATACCTGATGATGATTTAGAGGATTCGTTGTCTTAGAGCAAGACAATGAATGATGTTAACAAGAACCAATTTGATTGAAGTAATAGACCCGGAATAGAAATATGTGATTTCAATTCCATCTAGAATCTTGTAGATCTATCTAATGGGCAACACCTGTGGATTACAAGTGAATCTACAAGAAGAAACGAGACATAATCTTATGGTTAGACTTATGACAAAAGGGTTATTCTGACTTATGACTAAAGGGTTATACCCAAAGACAGAGGACTGTAAGAAATTCTTATCTCCTGTCGTCATGTTGAAGTCTGTTAGAACTCTTGTCCATTTAGAATGGACTTTTGAATGGTAATCTTGAGAAAAGTATCTACATGTCTCAAGCAGAATGGTTCATTTAGAAAGATCAGAAGCAAAAGGGGTTTGCAAGCTTAAGTGATCCATTCATGGATTGACCTAAGCAATTCGATCTTGGAATATAAGATTTGATACTATGATCAAATCTTTTGGCTTTGATCAAGAAGATTTGATGAATCTTGTCTTTACAAGAAGATCGTCAATAGTTCAATAGCTTTATTAGTGTTGTATGTGATTGATATCCTAGTCATTGGAAATGATGTAGGTTATCTTATTGACTAGTAAAATAAGCTAGCAGCTCATTTCCAAATGAAAATTTGGGAGAAGCTAAGTTTGTTCTTCGGATCCAAATCGTTAGGAACCGTAAGAACAAAAGGCTAGCCTTGTCTGAAATATCTTATATCTACGAGATGTTAGTTAGATACAAGATGCAGAATTCCAAGAAGGGCTCACTACCTTACAGGCGTGGAATTCATTTTTGCCTAAGAAACTGTTTCCTGAGACACCTCAAGAAGTTGAGGACATGAGACGAATGCCCTATGCAATAGGGATTGTCAGTAAGTACCAATCGAATCCAAGATTTGATCATTGGAAAACCGTTAAGAATATCCTCAAGTATCTGAGGAGAAAAAGGAACTTATGCTGGTGTATAGGACTAAGGATTTGATCCTTACAGGATACACTGACATGGATTTTAAGACTGATAAAGATATATGTCTGACATAAAAGAATGACTAACGGTCCAATTCCAAATGAAAGATTTAGGAGAGGTCGAATATGTTCTTGGAATCCAAATAATCCGGGATCGGAAGAACAAAACGCTAACCCTGTCTCAAGCAACGTATATTGACAAAATGTTGTCCCGATATTCGATGCAGAACTCCAAGAAGGGCTTATTGCCTTTCAAGCATTGGGTTCACTTGTCTAAGGAATAGTGTCGTAGAACACCTCAAGAGATTGAGGATATGAGATAGATTCCCTACGCCTCCGCTGTGGGCAGCTTAATGTATGCAATGCTTTGCACGAGGCCTGACATCTGTTATGCTATAGGGATAGTCAGCAGATATCAATCAGTATCCATGGTAAAAAAGGAGCTATAGTGTGGCATAATTACAGTCTTGACCATATAGGCCGAAAATATAGCTGCTTGTGAAGCAGCGATAGAGGCTGTAAGGCTTAGAAAGTTCTTGACTGATTTGGAATGTGTTCCAAATGTGATCTTGCCCATCAGACTTTATAGTGATACAGTGGTGTTGTGGAAAAATCGTAAGAACTTTGCAACCCAAGACAAGCAAGCACATTGAATTAAATTGAAATATTCACGAAGGGTCTCTCGGCTAAAGGGTATGAGGGTCATCTAGAAAGTCTAGGTCTACGAGTTATGTACAAAGATGAAATCTAGGGCAAGTGGGAGAAATGTAATGGGTATAGTGATGCCCTGTTTATTGTATTTGTACAACGTCTATGTTTTATACATGTATTTATACACCCACTGCTGAATAGATTGTTGTACATCCCACTAAACTAGAGTTTTAGTTCAAGTGGGAGTTTGTTGGGTTTTATGCCTTAAAACTCGTAGGTAGTGAATGTAAAAAAAATTTATACTTATTTAATAAAGTGTTGTTTAGTTTCTGCAATAAAATGTTATTGTTAAATATTGCACTATTTGACCCAAATCCAATAAACTAAGATCCAAGGTTGTTTGTATGTAACTTGAACTAGTATGTGTAGACATACGGGGATCGATGTTCAAGAAACTGAAGGGAATAAAAGTCCCCACGCAGCGGAAGCGCATCGATTGGACCTTACGCCGTATATTAATTAACATTAAAATACCGTTACGAAAACTCAAACAAAACTTTAAACAACTTTTAAAGCCGCTGTAAAATCGGTTTAAACATGCTAAAATAAATCTAAATTTATTATTAAAACTTTTCTAAAGAAAAGAGGAAGAACCGTTACGAACCTCCGTTGTAGACTTGACCGTTCTTCGCCAACGATGCTCCAACGAACAAAAACGCAGCAGCCGCCTTTGGTTTTCTTCGCTGGAAATTTCTTCTTTGATTGACACAATCACCACAGAGGTTACACCGGTATGTCTCTGAGTCTAGGAGGCTAAAGACTTGTGGGAGTCTTTCTCTAAGAGGGAGGCTAGAGAGAATTCTAGGTCTTGTCTTTCAAGAGTGTCAAGTGTCATGACCAATTAGGTCTAGTGTTCTATTTATAGAAGAGAGGCCATGAATAAAATATTCAATTAAATCAATTTTTTCCAAAATTGATTCAATCTTATTCCTTAATTAATCAATCATGATCAATCAATTCCCCAATTGATTAATCTTTTCCACAAATGACTAATTACTTTCATAAGTGATTAGATCATTCCCATAAATGATTAATCACTTCCTTAAGTGATTAATTATTTACATAATTGATTAATTCATGGTTAATGAATTCTTTAATTAATTAACCACCAATTAAATATCACATATTTAATTTCCGGCCTTGAATTAATTAATTTTGCCCAAACACATTTTAGGACTTAAATTAATTAATTCATTATTTGAACTCTTTCAATCTTCCATAAATTTATATTTGAACTTCTTCAAATATTAATTTCTCTCATAATAATATATCAATATATATTATATTTGTTTCCCTTAGTAAATTGAACATTTTCAATTTACTTTTATTACTTAGTTGCCTCAAATTACTTTACGAGCTACCAGTGGGACCTAATGGACCTGCAGATCAGAAGCTCCAACGATGTGAGATTAATTGGTCAAACTCATTAACCACATTAATCAATATTCGTTAACTGTGTGTACATTCCACTATAGACTCACAGTTGCACTCTTCTCACTGCAGACATATTTTCTGTGTCCACGGATCTAGACCAATATCGACTAGTTAGTCCTTCACGAGTGTCTGTAACACCAGCTGGGTCAAATTACCGTTTTACCCATGGGTTACCTCTATTTCCTTAAGTACCAATTCTCCTCTAATGAACAACCTGTTTGTGGTCCAACCATCAAACAGAAAACTCACTCGTGCCATTGAGAGGGTAGGGCCCTTTGTTCAAGACTCGGAGTAACCACTTAAGGGAACACTCATCTGCTTCCCTAAAGTCGGGAAGGAGTGAATTCCATCTTGTACGATTATGTTCCCAGCTCCCCATTCGGTCTTGTCCCCAAAGTGGTAGGCTTATTGAGTCGGCGTATTGGCCACTCTCACCCATACAAATCAAAGGACAATCTCTCATGAGCAGGAGTCCATAATCAACTCAGGATTAAGACTAAGTTGTCTAGGTCGTCCTAGTGAAATAGAAAACCAACTAGTTAACGATGTTATAACCAGTGGTTACTATTTCGCGGTCCGGTCTTATGCAAACTCATTGCATAGGATACCCCCACTCGCATGTCTCCTACACGAACGCGTTGGATCGCAGCGTTTGTATCAAATACAAAGTGGGTCGTATCCATACTGTCACCAGGATAAGACACCCAGTCTTATCCCTATACTATAGACTTTTTAGGCTGTTTCTTGAACAATGATCCCATATGTCGCTACATATAGTTCAAGACTCATATTACAGCCTTGGATGTCTAGTTTATTGGATTAGGGTTATTATTAGGCAAAGACAAATATAAAATAACTAATAACAATTAATGGAAAAATATATTAATATTATTTCATTAATATCCGATCAACGGTTACATTCACTATCTACGAGTTTTAGGGCATAAAACCCAACAAACTCCCACTTGAACTAAAACACTAGTTAGTGGGATGTAAATGCAATAATCTAAAGCTGGAAATGTCATGTATATTAATACAATGAACTAGGGCATCCTTATACCCATTATACATTTCTCCCACTTGCCCTAGATTAGATGGCATACATATCTCGTAGACCTAGACCTTCTAGATGACCCTCAAACACTTTAGCCGTGAGAGCCTTCGTAAATGGATCAGCGATGTTGTGCTCCGAGGCGATCTTAGTGACGATCACATCTCCTCGTTGCACAATCTCCCGTATCAGGTGATATTTCCTCTCGATGTGTTTACCCCGTTTGTGGCTTCGAGGTTCTTTTGAGTTGGCTACAGCCCCACTGTTGTCACAGTATAGTGTTATGGGCACGTTCATATTCGGAACCACTTCCAAATCAGTCAAGAACTTTCTGAGCCATACTGCCTCCTTAGCTGCTTCGCAAGCTCCTACATACTCAGCCTCCATGGTTGAGTCTGCTATGCATCATTGTTTGATGTTTCTCCATACTACTGCTCCTCCATTGAGGGTGAATACTGACCCTGATGTGGATTTCCTTGAATCCTTATCAGCTTGAAAGTCAGAGTCAGTGTATCCAGTAAGAATCAAATCCTTAGCTCCATACACAAGCATGTAGTCCCTCGTTCTCCGAAGATACTTGAGGATATTCTTAACCGCTCCCCAGTGGTCCAACCCTGGATTAGACTGATACCTACTGACTACTCCTACTGCATAACATATGTCAGGCCTAGTGCAGACCATAGCATACATTAAGCTGCCCACAGCTGAGGCGTAGGGAATGTGTCTCATGTTCTCAATTTCTTGAGGTGTCTTAGGAGACTGTTCCTTAGACAGGTGTACCCCATGTCTGAAGGGTAGTAGTCCCTTCTTGGAGTTTTGCATCGAATATCGAGACAACATCTTGTCAATATACGTTGCTTGAGACAGAGCTAGCGTTTTGTTCTTACGATCCCTAATGATTTGGATTCCCAGAACATATTGAGGTTCTCCCAGATCTTTCATTTGGAATTGGGCTGCTAGCCATTTCTTAATGTCAGTGAGGTATCCTACATCATTCCCAATGAGTAGGATATCGTCTACATAAAGTATTAGAAAAGCTACTTTCATTTTGTTGACTTTCTTGTACACACAAGGCTCATCAACGTTTTGGTCAAAGCCAAAAGATTTGATTGCAGTATCAAATCTAATGTTCATGATCTGGACGCTTGTTTCAACCCATAAATGGATTGATTGAGCTTACAAACCTTTTGTTCCTGACCTTGGGCTATGAACCCTTCGGGCTGAGACATGAAGATATTCTCTTCAAGATTACCATTCAGAAAGGCAGTCTTGACGTCCATTTGCCATATTTCATAGTCATAATATGTGGCTATGGATAAGAGAATTCTTATGGACTTTAACATGGCTACAGGAGAAAAGGTTTCCTCATAGTCAACCCCTTCCTTTTGGGTATAACCCTTTGCCACTAGTCTAGCTTTGAAGATCTGTACCTTTCCAGCTGCATCTCTTTTTCTCTTATAGATCCATTTGCACCCTATGGGTTTTACCCCATTTGGTAGATCTGTAAGTTCCCAGACAGAATTTGAGTACATTGACTCCATTTCCAGGTTCATGGCTTTGACCCATTCATCCTTATCTTCGTCATTCATTGCCTGTCGATAGGACAATGGATCCTCAGTGCCATCATTAGGTATGACAACCTGAGTTTCAGTTAAACCCAAGTAGCGGTCAGGTTGTAATACAATCCTCCCACTACGTCGAGGCATTCCCAACATTTGAGATGGACGGGATGGATCTGAAGAACTAGTTCCTTCATCAACCCTTGTTGAAGGTCCAACTTCATCAACAACTCTTGATGATTCTTCAGTAGCTTCTCCTAATATTATTTTGCTACGTGGTTTATGATCTCTCATGTGGTCTTCCTCTAAGAAAGTGCTTCATCCTTAAACTTTTCAAGGGCTTCAGACTTATGTCCCATTAGGTACAAGTAACCATATCTTGAATAATCATCTATAAAAGAGATGAAATATTCGTACCCTCCTCGAGCTTTTACATTCATTGGACCACATAGATCCGAATGTATTAACTCTAAGGGTTCTTTGGCTCTGTAACCTTTTTCAGTAAAGGGTCTCTTGGGCATTTTTCCCTCGAGACAAGATTCACAAGGTGGTAGTGAATCATCTTCTAACTTGCTTAGAAGTCCATTCTTTACCAAACGACCGATCCTATCGATGTTTATATGACCAAGTCTTTGATGCCAAAGATTAGTATTGTTACTTGATGGAGAAATCTTTTGCCTTTTACTTTGAGTTTCAACAGTTTTAAATAATTCGTGATTTAAAAGTGCTTTGTTTTCGGTTGGTCTTAAAACGTACAAGTTATTTTCCAATTTGGCTGAACAAATAAGTACACCATTTTTATAAATGAACGTTTCATTCATATCAAAAGTAACTGTATACGATTGTTCAATCAAACATGAAATAGAAATTAAGTTCCTCTTAATCTTGGGAACGATTAACAAACTTTCTAAAAGTAAGAATCTATTTCTAAAAAATAACTTCGCAGCTCCCACTGCTTTAGCTGAAATGACTTCTCCAGTTCCGACCCTGAGTGTCATTTCCCCATCGTTCAACTACCGAAAGGAACTATTTTCCTGAAAAGAAGAGCAAACATGATTAGTTGCTCCTGAATCAAGTATCCAGGTAAACTCATCATGTTCTACCAGGCATGTTTCTAAAACAAGTAAATCAAATTTACCTTCCTTTTCCTTCTTTTTCTCAGCAAGGTACTTTGGGCAGTTTCTCTTCCAATGTCCATCTACATTGCAGTGGAAACACTTGCCCTTATCTGCCACAACTTTGGCTTTTCCCTTGCTTTTAGCAACAGTACTGGGAGCTTTCCCCTTGTTTCCTTTCTTCTTCTGAGTTTTCTTTGAAGAAGTGGCTACAGATTTAGTTCTAGAGGATGAACCCTTCTCGAACTTTCTTTTAGAGTGGACAACGTTTGCCTCTCCTTCTATCGGTCATTTGTTCTTAAGAAGAGACTGATAGAGTTGTAGCTCATTCAGGAGGCTAGTCAGGTTGAATGTTATTTTATTCATCATTGCATTGCTTCGAAACTGTAGAAAACTCTTCGGAAGAGATTCTAAGATGAATGCAACCTGACTACGCTCATCTATGACCGCCCTGTTTGCCTCTGCCACGTTGAGTTGGACCATCATATCCAGGACATGCTCCCGAACAGACGTGCCCTCTTTCATGCGACAGCTATAAACGTATTTGAGAGCGTCATGGTGGAGTTGGTAGGACGGTTGTCCAAACATCTCCTGTAGAGAGTTCATAATCTCCCTCGCTGTTACCATGCTCTCATGCCTTTTAGCCAAAACTTCAGATAAGTTGGCTAGGATATAGACGCGAGTCTTATCATTGGCCTTTGTCCAGCGGTCATAAGCATCCTTAACTGCATGGGATGCATTACGAGCAGGGGCTGGAGGACAATCCTCCGTTAAGACGAACCGCAGATCATCGACAACAAGAATCGTATTCAGGTTCGACTTCCACGTAGCATAATTTTCGCCGATTAATTTCTCATTTTTAAGCAGAGAGACAATTGAGGAAGACATTGCTGAAATTTAAACAAACCATGACCGTATTAGTTATCTTTGCCTTAACCCATCATACAAGCAAACAATTGCACACAATCCAATCAATTTAGCAAAACAGATAATCACAGAACCCTAAAACTATCGATTTAGTTTTGCAACGACGCTTCAGAGGTTTAGAATGTCAGCCACCGAAGGGTGATCAGGCACTCCTCCTTTGAAATGAGACACCTCTCAGCTAATTCTAATTCCAGAATAACTCATATTCCTATAGACATTAGCCACCGTTGTTCGGTCAAGGATTTGTTAACACTTTTAACTCATCCTCGTAAGTGTAACCCTCCCACTTTCAGATCTCAGAGGCACGCACCAACAGGCTACCGAAGGGAAAGACAACTGTTGGTGATTAGCCTAAGAGCTCCTATCCTTTTCAGGAGTTCACGATGTTCCGAATCCTATGACCAGGCCCTCCGAAGGGATGGTTGTGCCAGGACAACCTGCAGGCGGATCATAGGACTCTCATGGTGTGAATTGTGGGCGGAGACCGAGGGATACGTTGACACGTGTCCCGCTCCCACTTACTCTAGACATTTTTCCCATTCACCTTGATATTGATCCATGCAAACACTTTCCGAAGGGAGGCCGCTCCTAAGGCGACTTGAAGCCGAGCATGAATCTCACATTGTGAATATAGGGACGTAGGAGCAAAACTTGATTTAAATCTCGTTTTGTAACTTTCCTCCCACTGAAAATGTCCTAAGGTTAATTTAGGGTTATTTAACTTAGATAGTATTCGGCTAAGTCAATCTATCTAAGTCTGATCCTATTATAACAATTATGGAAAGGATTCAACTGCAATCTTTTGGGTGAACTAAACTTCTTTTAATAAACCCAATATTGCAAGTCAACATTACTATGGTTAATTCAACTCAATGTTCGGGTCAGTTCCCAAGTAGGAGGTGTTCCGTAAACCGTCAACTTAAATACCCCCAACCTTAGACAGAACTTTACCGAGAGAGTTCCCTTATAACCTCAGTAATGTAAGGTCTTTACTCTAAAGATCTAGGTGCATTAAACACTTTTAATAAACCTAGTGACATTGCATGCTAACATTTAACTATGATTAATTCAACTCCGGTATTCCAGGTCAGTTCCCAGGTAGGAGGTGTTCGGTAAACCGTCAACTTAAATACCCCCAGCCTTAGACAGAACATTACCGGTGGAGTTCCCTTATAATCATAGCAATGTTTTTCCTACTTAGTCAATTAAAACTATTTTTAATTCTAAGTAAGAAAAGATTCTAATCCTATTAGAAATCGATCTAGGTCTAATTAATTTTAAACAATTTAAAATTAATCCAATTTATCCTATGATCTTATGTTCGCATGCAAATCTTGATTATAGATTGACGGTTTCTAATCATTAATATTAAAGAACTATTTCAAATATTAATGATTAATCCTATAATCAAGAATCTAGGGTTTAATTCATTCAACAATCTCATTCAAATTAAATAATTAAACCACATTAATTGCATGAATAATATAACACTTATATTATTAACTATGGATGTTTCATGCTTCATGCAATTTTGATTTTCTTTTATTATAACAATTATAAGCCAATCAAGAAAATCAATCAAGCATGCTTCATTCATCACATTAAACATAACTATTTATATTTAATTTAAGTAATGACATGCTTCATGCTTTCCAATTTTTCATATAATTAATATACACTTATATTAAAAAATATGAAAACAAATCCATGCATTTAAACATACATTATAATAATTTATAATATATAAAAAATGCATGAGCATGTTTATAACCTAAGGTGGGATTAAATATTCTATATGACATCCATAAAGCATATAAATAGCAATTGAACCGGTTAATTTTGGCCCCTAGGATAAAATAAAGCATTAAATTACATTAATTTAGCTAAATTCTATCCTAAAAAATCCATGTACAGCTCCGAAATTGGTCTAGACAGCACGAACCGCCCCGAACCACCTCGAACCGGCCTCCAATATCACGAACCATGCCAAAAATTGGCCGAACCGGACCAAATAGGTCCCAGCCCAGCCGAACCGGTCCGAACCGGACCAGCCATGTCTTGAACTGCGCCTTTTGAAACCCTAGGTCGCGCCTCCATCGTGACAGCGTCGAGACGCTGTGTTGATAGCGTCCCGACGTTGTGCGTTTTGCATATCTGGCGCCTGCGTAATCGAGACAGCGTCGAGACGCTGTTGAGGTAGCGTCCCGACGCTGTGAGCTTTCCTTACCGAGCGCCTTCGGTATCGAGACAGCGTCGAGACGCTGTTGAAGGAGCGTCCCGAAGCTGTTGCGTCTGGAGGCAGAATCTGGGCGGCAACAGCATCGATTCTCCGATTTTGGCCCCGATTTCAGCGACGATTGCTCTGATTTTCATCTCATAAAAATCTATTCCAGACCCGGACTTACATAGGACTCGATTTTACATAAAATACCCGAAACACCGGGCCTTACATGATCAAAATCACATAAAAATAAAATCTATGGCCATAAAATTAACCCAAACAGTTCAATGCAAACCGAACATACATTATGCATAAATCCCACCTATTAGAGCCTATCGCAACTTTTAATATTAATTAATAGGGACAGCGATGGCTCTGATGCCGATTGAAGGGAATAAAAGTCTCCACGCAGCGGAAGCGCATCGATTGGACCTTACGCCGTATATTAATTAACATTAAAATACCGTTACGAAAACTCAAACAAAACTTTAAACAACTTTTAAAGCCGCTGTAAAATCGGTTTAAACATGCTAAAATAAATCTAAATTTATTATTAAAACTTTTCTAAAAAAAAGAGGAAGAACCGTTACAAACCTCCGTTGTAGACTTGACCGTTCTTCGCCAACGATGCTCCAACGAACAAAAACGCAGCAGCCGCCTTTGGTTTTCTTCGCTGGAAATTTCTTCTTTGATTGACACAATCACCACAGAGGTTACACCGGTATGTCTCTGAGTCTAGGAGGCTAAAGACTTGTGGGAGTCTTTCTCTAAGAGGGAGGCTAGAGAGAATTCTAGGTCTTGTCTTTCAAGAGTGTCAAGTGTCATGACCAATTAGGTCTAGTGTTCTATTTATAGAAGAGAGGCCATGAATAAAATATTCAAGGGAAAAATACACTTTTGGTCCCTGAGGTTTGGGTTAAGTGACACTTAGGTCCCTGAGTTTTCAAACTCAACAAAAATACCCCTGAGGTTTGAGATAAGGAGCATTTTAGTCCCTGCCGTTAATTTTTCTGTTAAATCTTAACAGTTGCTGACGTGGCACTATTATTTTAATAAAAAAAATTATTATTTTTTTTAATTTTTTAAAATAAAAATAATAAAATAATAAAATAATAATTATTTTTTATTTTTTTATTCTTTTTTCTCCCTTTCTCTTTCTTCTTCTTCTCTTTCTCCATATCCTTCATCTTCCTTCTTCTTCTTCCTAACTCCGACGACCGGCCGCCGCCGTCCGCCGCTGCCCGCCGCCGTCCGACAACCGGCCGCCGCCGCCCGAATTTTTTTTTCTTTCTTTCTTTCTCTCCTTTTCTTCTCTCCTTTCTTTCTCTCTTTCCTTCAATTTTTTTTTTTAATAAAAAGAAGGGAGAGGGAGGAGGAGCCCTCCTCCCTCTCCGGCGCCGGCGACGGGAGGAGGGAGGAGGGGTCCTCCCTCCTCCCGTTTCGCGCCGGCGACGGGAGGAGGGCGGACCCCTCCTCCCTCTCCCTTCTTTTTATTAAAAAAAAAAATTGAAGGAAAGAGAGAAAGAAAGGAGAGAAGAAAAGGGGAGAAAGAAAGAAAGAAAGAAAAAAAATTTCGGGCGGCGGGCGGCGGACGGCGGCGGCCGGTTGTCGGACGGCGGCGGCCGGTTGTCGGACGGCGGCGGACGGTCGTCGGAGTTAGGAAGAAGAAGAAGGAAGATGAAGGATATGGAGAAAGAGAAGAAGAAGAAAGAGAAAGGGAGAAAAAATAATAAAAATAATAAAAATAATTAATATTTTATTATTTTTATTTTAAAAAACTTAAAAAAAAATAATTTTTTTTATTAAAATAATAGTGCCACGTCAGCAACTGTTAAGATTTAACAGAAAAATTAACGGCAGGGACTAAAATGCTCCTTATCTCAAACCTCAGGGGTATTTTTGTTGAGTTTGAAAACTCAGGGACCTAAGTGTCACTTAACCCAAACCTCAGGGACCAAAAGTGTATTTTTCCCAATATTCAATTATATCAATCTTTTCCAAAATTGATTCAATCTTATTCCTTAGTTAATCAATCATGATCAATCAATTCCCCAATTGATTAATCTTTTCCACAAATGACTAATTACTTTCATAAGTGATTAGATCATTCCGATAAATGATTAATCACTTCCTTAAGTGATTAATTATTTACATAATTGATTAATTCATGGTTAATGAATTCTTTAATTAATTAACCACCAATTAAATATCACATATTTAATTTCCAGCCTTGAATTAATTAATTTTGCCCAAACACATTTTAGGACTTAAATTAATTAATTCATTATTTGAACTCTTTCAATCTTCCATAAATTTATATTTGAACTTCTTCAAATATTAATTTCTCTCATAATAATATATCAATATATATTATATTTGTTTCCCTTAGTAAATTGAACATTTTCAATTTACTTTTATTACTTAGTTCCCTCAAATTACTTTACGAGCTACCAGTGGGACCTAATGGACCTGCAGATTAGAAGCTCCAACGATGTGAGATTAATTGGTCAAACTCATTAACCACATTAATCAATATTCGTTAACTGTGTGTACATTCCACTATAGACTCACAGTTGCACTCTTCTCACTGCAGACATATTTTCTGTGTCCACGGATCTAGACCAATATCGACTAGTTAGTCCTTCACGAGTGTCCGTAACACCAGCTGGGTCAAATTACCGTTTTACCCATGGGTTACCTCTATTTCCTTAAGTACCAATTCTCCTCTAATGAACAACCTGTTTGTGGTCCAACCATCAAACAGAAAACCCTCTCGTGCCATTGAGAGGGTAGGGCCCTTCGTTCAAGACTCGGAGTAACCACTTAAGGGAACACTCACCTGCTTCCCTAAAGTCGGGAAGGAGTGAATTTCATCTTGTACGATTATGTTCCCAGCTCCCCATTCGGTCTTGTCCCCAAAGTGGTAGGCTTATTGAGTCGGCGTATTGGCCACTCTCACCCATACAAATCAGAGGACAATCTCTCATGAGCAGGAGTCCATAATCAACTCAGGATTAAGACTAAGTTGTCTAGGTCGTCCTAGTGAAATAGAAAACCAACTAGTTAACGGTGTTATAACTAGTGGTTACTATTTCGCAGTCCGGTCTTATGCAAACTCATTGCATAGGATACCCCCACTCGCATGTCTCCTACACGAACGCGTTGGATCGCAGCGTTCGTATCAAATACAAAGTGGGCCGTATCCATAGTGTCACCAGGATAAGGCACCCAGTCTTATCCCTATACTATAGACCTTTTAGGCTGTTTCTTGAACAATGATCCCATATGTCGCTACATATAGTTCAAGACTCATATTACAGCCTTGGATGTCTAGTTTATTGGATTAGGGTTATTATTAGACAAAGACAAATATAAAATAACTAATAACAATTAATGGAAAAATATATTAATATTATTTCATTAATATCCGGTCAACGGTTACATTCACTATCTACGAGTTTTAGGGCATAAAACCCAATAGTAACAACCTAAAAGGTCTATAGTACAAGGATAAGGTCGGGTACCTTATCTTGGTGACACTATGGATACGACCCACTTTGTATTATGATACAAACACAATGATCCAACGCGTTCATGTGTTTGACATGCGAGTGTGGGTATCCTATGCAATGAGTTTGCATAAGACGGGACCGCGAAATAGTTAACCACTAACTGTAACACCGTTAGTTGGCTTGGTTTCTATTTCACTAGGATGACCTAGACAACTCAGTCTCAATCCTTAGTGGAATATGAACTCCTGTTCACGAGGGGTTGTCCTTTGATTTGTATGGGTGAGAGTGGCCAGCATGCCGACTCAATAAGCCTACCATTTTGGGGACAATACCGAGTGGGGAGCTGAGAACATAATCACACAGGATGGAATTCACTCCTTCCCGGCTCTAGGGTAAGTAGAGGTGTGTTCCCTTAAATGGTGTCTCCGGGACTTGAACAATGGGATCAACCCTCTATATGGTACGAGAGGGACTTATGTTTGTTGGTTGGACCTCAAACAGGTTGTTCATTAGAGGAGCACTGAGGACTTAAGAACAAAGATGTAAAACAAGGGTAAAACGGTAATTTGACCCAGCATGGATACAAACACACGTGAAGGACTGACTTGTAGTATTGGTCGATATCCGTGGACACAAAAATATTCTACAGTGACAAGAGTGCAACTGAGAGTCTTTAGTGAAATGACCCACAGTTAACGAATGGAGACTAACTTGGTTAATGAGTTTAAGCTGATTAGTCTTGTATCGTTGGAGCTTCTTATCTGTAGGTCCATTAGGTCCCACTGGTAGCTCGTAAAAAGACTTGAAACAAACAAATATAAATTGTAAATTGAAAGTGTTCAATTTATTTGGGGAATCGTATAATGTATATTGATGCATTATAATATAAAGTTTATGAAACTTTATAATATAATTTGTTAATTAATTTCAAAAATTAATTCTTGAGAGAAAATATTTGAAAGAGTTCAAATAAATTTAATATGAATTGGATTCATATTAATTTTAATAAAATCCCTAAGATTAAATATATGATATTTAATGGGTAATTAATTAATTATGGAATTAATTAATTATTAATTAGAGACATTTTTCTATTAAGAAAGAAAATATTTGAAAGAGTTCAAATAAATTTAATATGAATTAGATTCATATTAATTTTAATTTTAATAAAATCCCTAAGATAAAATATATGATATTTAATTGGGAAATTAATTAATTATGGAATTAATTAATTATTTATTAAAATTAGAAACATTTTCCTATTAAGAAAAAGTCTTCCTTTACCTATTAGGAAAAAAAGGTCTTGGCCTTTACTATATATAGGACCCTGGGGTGGGGTGAAAGGCATCTCATTGTCTCTCATTCTCTCAGAGATTTCTCCCAAAAGACTCCCACAAGTCTCCTGCTTCAAGAAGTCTTAGTGATATACCGGTGTAGTCGATTGGTGGTGTTCACACAAGAGGGTTGCTGCATTTTCAATCTTATTAGCAAGAAAAGGCGAATTGATCAAAACTTTCTACAAAAATAAGTTTTCTATGAAATCTTTGATCACTAGGATCAATCTAGTTGATCTCTTAGCATGTTTATAGTCTATGTACAACCCATTAAATATAGATTTATTGCTGTAATATTTTGCAAATTGTATTGGTATTTCAATTAGAATCTAATACTCTGAGTAGGTTTGGTAATACTTTCCGCTGCGTGGGGCTTTTATCCTTTCAAATGGAACTTTCTTCCAACATCTGCAACAATTTAAAGAATATAAATTGTTGATGGTCAAATTTGGTCAGAGGAACTCACCTGACCTTCACGTGCCACCAACGATAAATTTGTAGATGAGGGAGAAGACGTGGCCTGCAAAACGGTAAACCTGCACACCGGTGTGGTGCTCGCCACACCGATTCCAATGCTTAAGTCGGCAAGCAGAACGATGGGAAGAAATAAAATAAGAGCAAGAGGAGAGTCAGAGAATATAGTTCGGATCCCCTCTTCAATGGCGAAGAGGGGTATAAATACCCGCTCATGCTCTTAGGGTTTTTAGGAATTCGAAGGCATTTCGGGACGAACCAGACAAAACCAGGGCGCCCAGAGGCATCAGGGACCGAAAGGAGGCAACCGAGCTCGGCCCGCGCGGCCGAGGCCGACCATATGGGTCAGGCCAAGTTGGCCCGACCCTTTGGTCGGTTCTTCCTCTGGGTCAGTCTCCTAGTCCTATTTCTGCCCGGATGTCCTCGTCAGCTCCTTGTGCATCGGGGTGGTCCAAAATTACCTATAACATAAATAAACGGAAGGGAAGGGGAATGGAAGTTTAAGAATGTGAGGGACATGAATAATAATTGCTTTTTTTGTTTTTCTTTGGCGGTAAAATATGTTTAGCGTTATTATGAAACGACAGGAGGTATCCCCACGCGCGACGAGTGACGCTGGTTGACTTTCCAACCGCGTGCGTAGCGATGCGGGTTGACTGTTAACCCGTATTTATAGCCATTAACCACCAAATTAAATTAAAATGAATTTTCATAGTCCGGTTATTTTATTTTCCCCCCTTTTTGATATATTTACCGCATAATTTCTCAACTAGAGCATTGTAAAGTACATACGAGTAATGTATTGCAATTGAATAGTGATGAAATTAATTAATTTGAGACTAAGTCCCAGTAAGACAACACTGTGGTCTTCTAGATTAATGATTTTACTTGTTTTCTAAAAAATCAATACATAAAATAAATAAATAAATAATTATAAAACAATAATAAAAAAAAAAGATGTATTGGGACATTTTCGAGAGTCTCTTTTTTTTTTGTATTGAAATTTATTAATATCCTCATATGTTCGGTCGTGTGATCAACTTTTACTCACAGTTGATGTTCTTTATCGAGGGATAAATAGACAACTAAGGATCTTGAAATTCATGAACTTTGATTGAATATTTTCAACGTTCTTCTTCTTCATCTGTTTTCCATCTACTTAAACTTTTTGGGGTTTTTTTTGTGTTTTTTTTTATAATTATTATGATTATTATTTTTTTTAGAATCTGATCATAGGTCCTGTGATTAGACACTAGAAAACGTAAGAAACGAAGGAAAGTAGAAAAGTAGTCAACTCAATCTCAAATAGGACCTCTTGATATCATATGTTCCAATCGTTGGCAAGGGCGGATTTACGTAGGGACCAGGGGGCACGTGCCCCCCCTGGAATTATAGTTTTATTATATATGTATATAATATTACATTCACATTTCTGAAATAGTTTGTTGGTTGTTGGCTGGTCGGGGCACAGAAGATGGGCTTTTGCTGGAGTTTCTGAGTTCGATTACAAATTTCCGTCTTTTTTTAAATTTAATTTAATTTTTTATTTTTCCATTTCTATTACCAATTTTCCATTATATATACGTTTTTATAAAACACAGTAAAATTTAATTTCTATTTTTAATTTTCCATTATATTATATATACGTTTATTGCATAAAATAACTTAATTTTGTTTTATAAAATCTGCCACAAATATTTCAAGTTTGAGTTTTTTTCTTATGTATTTAGGTGAATAATTCTATAATGTTTATTGTAATTTTGTGATTAATATTATTTAATTTAAATATTATATAAATGCATTTAAAATTATATTGGTGTAAAGCTTCAATAACAAGTTTTGTCTTTGAATTTTTTAAAATTTGTGTCTAATAAGTCTCTAAACTTTAAAAAAATGTCTAATAGACATTGAACTTCCATTTTGTCTCTAATAAACTCTTGAATTTAATTTTTTTTTAATGAATTCATGAACTTACAATTTTGTATTCAATAGGTCACAGAAATATTCAAAGTTTTAAAAGATAGAGTTCTAAATTTTGTATTAAATTAGAACTTAAATTTTCAATTTTGTATCTATCAGATATGTGAATTTTAAATATTTTTGAATAAGTTGATGACCTATTAGACTTAAATTTAAATTTTATTTCCAATAGAACATTATTTTTAAATTTTTTTTGAATATGTTAAAGACTTATTATACAATTTTTTTCAACGGTAAAGAAACATTTGTATTCAAAATTTTCAACCACTAGCACTTTTTTTTTTTTGAAATATTTTAACCACCAACATTTAACTCAGTCTGACGTTTGGTATATTGACATTTATTTAAACCAAATAGAATAAAATAATAGATTCAAGTGTCAGCTCAGGATTGCTCTAATTTACAACCCGTCGGTTGAATGTCCACCTACGTGAGTAGTGATGCGGTTTGACTATTATCCCGCGCAATCAGTTTTCAAGGTTGAATGTCGACCCGCCTGTGTACAATTGTTCCGTTCGCTTGACACGTCCCTAATAATTGCACACGCTGGTTCATCAATGGTGTATAACTGCGAACAGTGGGACAGGCGTATTTTGATGATGATGCTTCGATATGTCAACCCAATTAAACTAACAGTGTCTTACACGTGCATTGCAATATGAGTGATAATATTTCAAAAACATTAAAATCATTAATCATAAACTCTCAAAATTCTGAAATTGTTATGTCGAATGAAACTAGTATTTTACCACGTGATTTTTAGTTTCCTTTATTTTATTTTTATGTCGAATGAAAATCATTACAAAGTTTTTTTTTTTTTTTTTTTATATTTAAAAAAAAAAACGTATACTTACAGGGGGAACAAATCATATTCGACCTCCTTTTTTTTTATACAAAAAGTATATATTGAGGAGGATGATGTTATTCCATTTATTTTACAAAACCATATTATAATTTTATGTGAAATTCGCGAAGCGAAGGAGCACAACGCGACAGTTGAATGTACACCATCACGGGTTGTGATACGGGTTGACCGTTGACCCGCGCTGGCAACGATGCGGGTTGACTATCGGACCACGCGGGTCAATTGTTCGGGTCATAACTTCAAACAGTGGGACAGACGTATTTTGATGATGACGATTCGGTATGAAATCCCCGTATTTATAGCTCATAACCACCACATTAAAGTAAATTAAATTTTAAATTTTCACCGATCACATCGTCTACTTAAACGTTCGTAAACACTCGGGTAAGTATGCATTCGATGTGAACATTCTCCTGTTAACAAGAATACGAATGGCAAACGACTCAGATTCTGAGCTCTTACAGTACGGACGATCTTACCCCGGTAGCCCTACTCACTCACAACCCTCCTCACCGGAGTCCATCCACCCCCGGTCCCCGACGATCAGTAACTCAAACGTATCCACTTTTACTACACTGGAGATCGACCTGAACGACGGGGCAGATGACGAGGGTGACGTAGAGGAGGAAGTGACGCCATCCAGACTCCCGACCCAACTACCCGAACGGACACACCTCGAACAACCCCCGGAGAACATTCGGACGGTTCCACAAATAACAGGGGAACCAGAAGACAATTCTCCCCCTACGGATGTCATGACCCTTACTCGACCACCGTTCAGCCAGTCAAGGTCATTCACCACCCCACCACGCGGACAGAAACGGAGGTTCAGTAAACTTCCGTCCCCATCGTCGGTAGTCAACATGTCATCCGATTCAGAGTAGACGATGCATGCACCCGCCTTTGTATCCTTTTGTGTCTGATCGTTTTTTTTCATGTTCGGCGGGTGTGTTGGATGGTCGAGTGGGGAGGTGAGGGGGGGGGGGTCAGGTTGTTAGGAGAAGGAAACCCACAAATGATTCGAATATTTGTTTTCAGTATTTTGTCTCCTTTGAACATAAACTTTTTAATGAAAATATCAACGTCTTTCTGCTCGAGTTATCAAATTTATGCTTCAAATATCTGCTTCAAATAGTTGTGTTAACTGTGTTATATGAACACATATTTATTTGACTTCATCAAAGTGTATTTTTAATGTTTCAAACCGTAGCATCCGAAATACATATTCATCATATGTATCTCTTGCAACTTAAATATAACAAGTAATATATTGAGTTCATTGCAGTGTTTGAAAAGACTTCGAGAGAAATGAATTGAGGAAATTCAAAAATGAAAATTTGATTAGAATAATGTACAAATGTAGGAAACGAAAAAAATAAATTTCGATCTTTTTATTTCTCACATTTGCAGGATTTTTCTTGTTGCCAATAATTTTTTTATAACAATGAGAATAATAGTTTGGGACATTTGATTTCTGTTGATGAAGAGCTTCTTCAACAAATTTCTTACAAAACCACAACTTATGTGCAATGTCAATTAAAAGAAAAAAAAATTGTCAATTACATGCTTTAATGGCAATTCAAATATGAAAAGTTGACCAAAAGTCTACATTGCAACACTTATGCAAGTTGGGAGTTCGAATCTCAAGTGTCAAGTAATGCAATTTTTTCTTGTAGTGTGGGTTCAATTTGATGAAATTGAAAGTTTAGGGTTAAAATTGATACAACCTACTAAGTTTAAGGGTCAAAATTATTTTTTCCCAATTTTAAATTAGTAAATTAGTAAATTAAAGAACATACAAAATTGTCCAAAAACGTTTTCTCAACATCCTCACTTTTTAATATACTATAGATATAGATATATTAATGTCTTTGGGTTCGGATAATCAATCTATTACCACGTTATCAACAAAAACACAAAAGTAGAATCATTTACTTTATTCGTGACATATGCCACTACAGTTGTTGAACATAACTGTTTTACGAACACATGTTTCTACATCAAAAACTGAGAACACACGTTCGGTTTCAATGATACACAAATCGCGTACGGCTGATCGCACGACCGTCTGTTGTGTCCGGTGTTTCCACACCTACAACAACGCAATGCTGGTCTTTGTTCGCCACCGGATGGGATTCTTCGGACTCGACGCTGACCAACCCTCGACACTACTTTAGGCGGTGCGATGTTTACGTGCACGTAATCATCCCTCCTCCTCCACTCAGCCGCAGGACCAACCAGCTTGACTGGTTGCACATATGCAGTGATTAGGAAGTCGACGGAGTAGTACGGACTGCATAGGCTGGACGCGCGTCCATTACGATATCGTGTGGCTGCCATCGCATGCGAACATGGAATCTGCATGTAGTCAAAGTTCTTGCACGTGCATCTACGCGTGTGCAGGTCAACCAGCCCGTCAAGATAGCCATCTCGGACATTCAAACGATAGCAGTCTATCGGTTCGACTACATACCGTCTCCCCCTTTCAAGCGTCGATGCCATCCTCTCTAGTACATAGTCAGAATGCATGTTATTTCGTGATGCCCAATATTTACGCCGCTCGTAAAACCATTTCTGTACGATACCCCTTACGTGGTCAAGGAGAGCAGTGATTGGCAACTGTCTGACGTTCACAGTTAAGGCATTCCAGCACTCAGTCGCATTGTTTGTCATGCTGTTGTACCGCCTATGTCTTTCATGGAATCGGGACCACCTTTCAAGGTCGATCTCATTCAGGTAATCTGCAACGACACCATCCCTCAATTGCGATAGTTGTTTCCAGTACCTCTGGTAATCGACGAAACGGAAGGCTCTCGCCGCCTTCTTGAACAACTTCGTGATTGTCTTATTCTTGAAGTTTTTGGCCACGTTGCTCGCCAAGTGGTAAGTACATATTGGATGAAATGCGTTGGGAAATACCTCATTCACCGCATTTGCTATTAACGTGTGGCGGTCAGAAATAAACACCGTTCTTGCGTCCTCTCCTATCACAATCTTCAGATTCTGCATGAACCATGTCCACGACCGATCATTCTCTTTGTCCACGATTGCGTAGGCTAGAGGAAACACAATGTTGTTTCCGTTAAGGGCTACATCGACCAACATGGTCCCCTTGTACTTCCCTTTGAGGTGGGAATCGTTTACAATGATAACTCGCCGACAACTAGCGTACCCTTGGATGCAGGCTCCCAACGACATGAAGGCGTATTTGAAATAGAGGTCATCTTCTAATTCAACCTCAATCACTGTCCCCAGGTTCGAAATCTTCAGAGCTTCTCCATAAGTGTGCAACATACCATATAACTCTGCTGGAGAACCCCTTGTTAGTGTATAAGCACGTTCCCTTGCGCGTCATGCCTTGTCGTAGCTAATATTCACCCCATATTCTTGTCGCAAGTCCTTGATAATATGACGAGGCTTGTATACACGCCCAGGACCGACTAGTCGTTGCTTTATCAGGTGGCCAACCACACCAGCGCTAGCTTGACCGTGGTCGTGATTCAACATCTCACCGGAGCACATGTGAGTGCCGACATACTTCGTAATGGTGAATACGTTGCTACCATTGAGTCTCTTAACTCGAACCCGCCAATTGCAGTCGTCGATCGTGCATCGTACGGTATATAGGGACTTCGTCGATTTCAATGTACGATATTCAAAGTTGTTCCTTATCGCAAACGTTGCTAACCTCGTCTTCACTTCAACCTTACTGAAGAATACTTCACCCTCCCTAATATTGGTGATTGGCTGATCGGCTTCATCAACGTCGACGAATTTCGCAATATTGGCATCCACCCTGGGTACCTCGGCTCTTCGGCCCGACATACCAACTATTTAAACACTACGGGGGTCGCGTGCCTACTCAACCCCCGCGTAGTGAAATGTTCCCACGTTCCTCACACCTTCATTATTATTTGTGAGTATTTCCCAACCATCCCCCATGGATCCAAACCCCGCGCCATCTTCATCCTCGTCGTCTTCAAAATAAACATAAGAAATATACATGTCATCATCGTTATCGTCATCCACCCTAACGTCTTCGTCCTCATCCCATTCACCGTCGTCATCGTCATCTTCATCACCTTCGTCTTCGTTCTCGACCGAATCATCTTCGTCATCATCGACATCATCGTCATCATCATATTCGTTCTCCTCCCAATCATCTTCGTCATATTTATCGTCGTCATCACCACCATCCTCACCCCCCAAATCACCTTCACCCTCCATACCACCATCCGGTTCATTTACACCCCGACTCCTGCCAGCTGCATTCAGATCGTCGTTAATTTCCGCTGTAACTAGTAGCTGGACCTTCGACAGTTATGGGTGTTGTAGTAGAAAATAAACATCGTGGTCACTGCAGATGTACAATGGAGGTGATATATACGACATCCTGTATTTCACCCGCATTACAATATTGAACTGAGAAGAACTAATGTTTGTGGCCTCGTGTACAAAACATTTGAGTTCAGCGTACGTAACATTGCTTGGAATGACAAGCCCTTTCAAACAACCCCCAGGATAACAATTCGCATCGTCGTCCCACTCGCCACCATAAGGAACGAATAAACATTTTGTCGCCATGTGTAGAAGCTGCACTGAGTCTGACTATTCTCAAAAGAAAGTGTACTTACTATGTAATTGCCTTTCACACGTACAATGTTTAACTACACACACCTCCGTTCGAACGACTTTAACAATTTATTTGAACAGGTAGACATTAGTGGTTAGATTGTTGTTAATATGATGATGATTATTAGGGTTCGCTGTGGTGTCATCATCGCATGATCTTCTCTCGTAATGCCAAATCTCCGAACGTCAAGTCGGTCCTCTACATGCATTTAAAGACTCATTACAGTCATCTCCATTCGAATATGCAGGCTGTGTGCGCGGGCTATGTACTAATCACGGCTCATACTGTACACACGGCCCGTCTACTAGTCCACGCGGGTTGCACGTGCTTAAAATATTCGTTGGTTTAAAATCACTTTTAGTCCCCAAACATTCATACGAAAGTATCATTTTAGTTCATGAACTTTTATCTGTAACGATTTAGTCCCCTTACATTAAATTTGAAACGATTTAGTGCCTAAACTTTAATAACTAGCATTCCATATACTTTTCAAATTTGTAATGATTAAGTATCGTGAAAAATTAATGTAAAAATTTAATAAAACTCTTTAGGAAAAAAATCATTTTTAAACTTTGGGGTATCAATTTTAACCTTTAACTTTCAATTTCATCAAATTGAACCCTAAACTTAACAAGTTGTATCAATTTTAACCCTAACTTTTATTTTCATCAAATTGAACCTCAAACTTATCAAACTGTATCGATTTTAACCTCAAACTTGCGTAACTATTACAATGTATACCTTTGGTTATTTTTTTCCGTTTGAACCACCGTACACAATTGATTATTTCTTCCTTTTTTTTTTCTTAATTCACATTGCACTTGAATTGGGTTTCTTATAAATAAAATATTTAAGAAACTTTATTTTAGATGACTTTTTCTTGTTGTTGAGAACTTTAATTGTGAGAGTTTTTTTTTGCTGCCATTGAAGATTGTGAAAGCAAAGAAGCTTTGGACGTTTTTTTTATCTTCAAATATTTGCTAGTTTTTTGTTGTTGCTAAGAACTTTGTGGGAGTTTTTTTCTTCTTTATATGTTTTTTTTCTTGCTAATTAGAAGAATAAATGTAGGAAACGAAAATAAAGAAATTTCGAGTTTTTTATTTCTCATTTTTGCAAGATTTTTCTTGTTGCCAATAACTTTGTGATTCTTTTTTAGATAATAATGAGAAGAATAGTCCGGGATATTTGATTTCTTTTGGTTTTTCCAAAAAAACATTCTTACAAAACACTAACTTTGTGATTCTTTTTTAGATAATAATGAGAAGGAAACTGTCAATTACATGTTTTAATAGCAATTCAACTAAAAACTTGACGAAAGGTCTACATTGCAACGTTTATGCAAGTTTGAGGTTCAAACTGATACAATTATTAAGTTTAGGGTTCAATTTGATGAAATTTAAAGTTTAGGGTTAAAGTTGATACAAGCTGCTAAGTTCAGGAGTCAAAATTGATCTTTTCCCAATTCTTTACGATGGTAGGTCGATAGGGACCCAATATAATAAGCTACAAAGTTTAATCATTAAATAATAAAAATAGACATTTAATTTTGATGATAATGTTTTTCGAAACTGATTAAATTGTTACAAATTTCCCTAAATTGTTACTAATTAAAGCTCATGTACTAAATTGCTAAAAAAAAGGAAAGTACAGGGGATTTTTGTACGAATCAAAGTTCACTAACCTAATTGTTACTTTCATGAAAGTTTAGGGACCAAAAGTGATTTTTTACCATAGTCGTTCGTTTATTTATCATTAGGGTTCCAGGTTTACGTGTATTCTTATGCGTGTTGTCTTATTATACGTTCATTTATGATTAGGGTTTCGGGTTTCCCCCATGCTTATGTGACACTACTTCGGATTTTGCCAACGTTCATTTAATACATACATATATATATATATACATATATATATATATATATATACATATTAGAAAAAAAACACAGAAAGATAAAAAAAATATACATCACAATAAAATTAAAACAATAAACAAAAGAAATTGCCATCTTCTTCATCTTCTTCATCTTCATCTTCATCTTCATCCCCAAGCTTCTACTCCGACTTCGTGTTTTCGATTATGACCAACTGGGGCATACTCCTGACGACACTTGGTCATTCCCCAGCGTAGGGCCAACGTGGGCCAGTAGAAGCTTCTGAATCCTCATCCTCTTCGCCATCTACCTCGATCAGCACAGGTCTTTTTCCCTTCTCGGGGGTCAGTGATTTATCGCAGCCCCATGAATCTAAACGCGAATGAGGAGAATCGAGGATCGTCTGTACTGGTTGGTTGACGCTGGGTTCGGAGCAGACAGACGCATCTGGGACTGGTTCCTTGTCCTTCGGCTGTTCGTCCGATGATATTTTAATCACCCTTATTCGTTCAGGACTCTTCCTTTGTTTGCGATGTCTGGTTGACGCCGGAGGTCTGGCCATTTATTTCCTTCTTTAATCGTATGAAGAGGACGAAAGGAATAATACTACCAGTTCATTTCGGGTGTAATCCTTTATAGACACTAGGTGAACCGTTCGTCTACTCCTTTGTGTACAATAAATGAACTCGTCGACAGTTGGGAGGGAATGATTGTTTCGTGTACAATAAATGAACTCGTCCTTCGTGACCAGACTGGTTGACAGACATGGCCAGATTTCTTTCCAATCTTCGGATTTTAGGTAATAAATTACTATCAATCGGTTCATTTATTCAATCGTTCAGGCAGACGCACGGTTCCCACATACTAAAGCCTAATCTGTGGAACCATTATGGTTGACAACATATTCCTTCCTGACCAGACCGATTGAAGATACGACCAGATTTCTTTCCAATCTTCGAATTTTAAGTAATAGATAGATTGCTGTCAATCGGTTCATTTATTCAAGTGTTGAGGCAGACAAACGGTTCCCACATACAAAACCATAATCTGCAAAACAAGTACATAAGAAATAAAATCCTTCACTACGCAAAACAATTATATATTGTTTTTCGTTCATTGTCATGACGTAACCCGACAGGTTCGGTAGTGACAGCCCGCGTCGTTGTAAGAGCGTGTGTCGGCGGGTGGATGGGGATGGATGTCGCGTGGCGAGCCGGGGTTAACCCGCAATGTCTGATTCTGAACCACGTGGGTTGTCGGATCAACAACTGCGGGTCCGGAAAACCGTGCACACGTCAAGTTGCCACGTGCTGCGGCCTTCTAAGCAATATACACGTGATAATCGCGCGTGTCTGGGGAAACGAATGCATGCACTACAGCTGTCAAATTTAATGGCTATCGCAGTAGGTCCAACCGTTCCAAACGATTAAGTTAAATACGGGATTACAATGGGAAGATGTCTTCCTCATCGGTCTTCTGAACTCCGAACTTCATCTGATCCTTCACATTTCGTTGTTGTCGACGATGAGGATGGCGTGTTGATCCGTCCCCAGACATTGTTATCCTCGCCGTGGGATCGATCAACTAGAGGATCTTTGTCGTCATTCATTTACTACGGTTGGTGAATAATCGACGTCGAAGATCCCTAGTTGATCCATTCCTAGTCCATGAATTTATTGTGAACATACTTGCACAGGTTCGGAAAAAATAAATAAATTTTGATTTATTATTATGATTTTTTTTCATCAGTCCGATGCATTTACTGACGGGTTTGTTCGGGTTAGTATTCGAGAGGGGGTGGGGGGTACGGCGCATCGGGTGAAGAGGTCAATTTTTTTACGAAAAAAAGTTATATATATATTTTTTCCCCTTCATTGTCGTTGCGTAACCCGGCGGGTCCGGTAGTGAAAGCCCGTGGGGTTGTAAGAGCGTGTGTCGGCGGGTGGATGGTGATGGCTATCGCTTGGCGGGTCGGGCTGAAGTCTGACCAGTTTGTCCGGGTTAGGAGTCAGAGGGGGGAGGGCAGCGGGGTCTTTTGTGCACGTGGTGACGTCGACAAAGAGTCAATTTTCAGTGTTTTCTAATCGGGAGGTCATATTCCATTATCGCATTGGGAGTAAGGTCATTCGTACAAATATCCCGTTTATTTTCGGCTTAGATTGGAGCACTCCGGAGAGAACTTACCTTAGATCTTAATAATTCAATTAATAGGTTTGTTGACTGTTCAGGACGATTTTAAATTCCGCAAGCGTACGGGTCGTGACAAGTAATATAGTGATTTTGAGTATAGAGTATCGTCTCCACAGGGATTGGATTTATTCAATTAAGTACCGCGAATAATCTTGCTTAACTTTAGTTAGAGAACAAAATCTAATGCTGAAAAGAATAATAAAAAGCTAATCTAGAAAGCAAAAGATAAATGGCGACACAATTTGATGGGATAATTCTAGAGTTGTTGATTTTATCAATTGGACCTTTAATCACTTAATCAATTAACTAATATGGATTAACAAATCATTTGATTCATAAGTCTAGAAGCCTAATGACAAGGACTCTCCTGTCGGTCTCCTCCTATCTCATACCGTTCAATAAAGAATCTCCTTTCAGTCTCATCTTTATTTACTTAGTATGGCATTACGACCCTTCAGTACAACCTCTAACGTTATTTATTTTATCCCGTGTCACCCGGGTAAATAACCGTTAGTCATGCATTCAGTTCTAGTCTAAGCTTCTCTCCGTCGAGTTTCCACATAGTAACGATTCATTTAATCAGTGATCAGTTGATTAAAAGCATTACGGACAAAATGCACAAATGAACAATAATGACAATTAAACCACATCAATTCATTAATTCAGCAGAGGTTCAACATCTAAATCAATCTCATAGAATTTAGGAATTTACTACTCATAATCACTAAAATCCAATAATTCCTAATCACAACAATTCTAGAAACTAAAACATAAAGGAAAAGGGAAGAGAAATGCTCATAAAAGTGTCGATCTCCTCGATCCCGCGCCGACCTCCTTCGATCCCGAGCTCCAAAGATCTTCAACAAAGCTCCAAAACTCTCCCAAAAATCCCAAACTTTAGTGTAGACTCTAGAATGGGGTGAAAACCCACAAATTGGCACACAATCATCATTGCAAAAGGCTCCTTTTATAGGCTCCCAGCAGGCACAGCGTCGAGACGCTACAAGGACAGCGTCGAGACGCTCTGACGTCATCTTTTCTTGGGCTCCAAGACGTCTCAGCGTCGAGACGCTCCTTTGGACAGCGTCGCGACGCTCTCGCGATTCTGGATCTTTCCACGCAGCTGCCTAGCGTCGAGACGCTCCAGGCTTAGCGTCGAGACGCTAGGCCCTGAATTTTCAATAATGGCCCGATTTTGACTCAATTTTTGGGCCTCCAATTTTCTTTTGGCCCAATTACTTCTTGTAATGGATTTTGGGCACTTTTCTTGACCCAAATTGATAATTTTAAGGCTTGGACTTCATGAATTTGGGCTTCTAATTCATTCTTCTTGGCTTTTTGGACTCGAATCTTCAATGGAATTCTTCAAATTGCTCAAAAAGCCTCCAAAATCATCTAAATTCTCTCAAAATTCCGGTTTTGCTTCCTTGACTCGGTTTTCTGAAATTTAAACAGAAAATAGCATTAAAGCACACAATTCATGCACAAAACTAGCCAAAATTAATAGGAAAATGATGACATTTTTGCATGTCATCATTGACCAATCGGGTTTACAAAATCCTATGAGGCGCATATTAAGATGGGGCAGTTGCAAGAATAGCAAAAAATAATATGGAATTTGCAACCATGTCATCAGTTTTTTAATGTTGCAAATATAGCAAAAAAACGTGGGCCCGCCTAAGCATTAAAGTTGAAAAGTCAAAAACACCCCTAAAACACGCTGGAATTTTAAAAAGTATATCAATGGTGTTATTGATATACTGTATATCAGGTACATCATTCATTTATTTAGTGTTCTGATATACTAGATATTGGGTATATCAATCAACTGATATACTAAATATAAAGTATATCAGATGTATATTTTGTGAATATAATATACTTCATTTATGAAGTATACACATGAGCTTTGTTTAGATATCTTTGATATACTTCATCAATAAAGAATTAGAAATATTAGTTTTATTTGGACACAATATGTGTGGTAGGGGATTTAAACCTCTAACGTCTTGGTTGAATATGTGTATATCTTATGCTAGTTGAGTTATGCTCATGTTTGACAAATATGTCATCAATATATTATACATCATCTTAATAATATACTACCGATACACTAATGATATACTTTAAATTACATTTTTAGTGACTACTAATACACTAATGATATACTTAAAATTGCATCTTATTGATATACTTATAACAAATTTTGCATTCCATGACCTTCATAATACACCAAAAATTAAAAATATATATCAGTGGTTTTTTTCTTAATAACAAGTCTATCATTGATGTATTTAGCTACTCCTAATCAGGCATATCAATGTTATTAATTATTTTAGTATAAAAAAATGAGGTAAGTTAAAAAACAAAAAAAACGAATGAGGTATATCAATGGTATATCAACATTCATAACAGGACATTTCATTTTAAAAGATGTAAATAACACAACACAATTCAATAAAGAGAAAAGAAATCATAACAAATATAAGTAAAGAAAGTAACATATTAAGTATATCATTGATATATCAACATTTAATCAAGTATATCAAATGTTATGCTTATCCTATCAAGTATATATTAGGTATATCATTGTATTAATTCAAGTATATCAAATTTGGTATATTAGTTAACTGATATACATTATATTTCGTATATCAGTAAATATAAAGTATATCAGATATACTACTAATATACCTGTTGATATACCAACAAGGGTAAAACTGGAATAATAAAAAAAACGGAAATCAGATTTTTAAAATTTTGCTATGTTTGCAAACCTAAAAAATCATAGCTAGATTTGCAAATATCCTACTATTTTTTGCTACCCATTGCAATTTCCCTATTAAGAATCCCTTTTGAATCTCCTTATAACTTTTAATCGACGAGTGGTATTTGAGTTGAAAATAATATTTGGTCTAACAAGTAGTTAAATAATTACCAGTTTGGTATATACATTTTTTAAAATTGTTTTTAAATTCTATGATCCGTGAAAATTTTGAAAACAATATTTTAATTGCTCTTTAGTATCTAGAGTTTGAACTTGAAATTTGAAAATCAAGAACTACATTAAAACTTTATAACATATTGTATTTCATAGCATAGCTTCATTTTATTTTTGTTAGATTTGAATGGACGTAATGTAATATACGTTAAAAAAAATACTTTTGGTCTATAAATTTTAATAAAAGTAACAATTTCGCCCTTTGAATTATAGTTTGTAACAGTTTAGTCCATTTGGTCGAGTTGTTGTGGCTTGTCAAAATTATTTTTTTTTTCAATCCAAGTTTTTTCTAATATTAAGGCAATCAGATCAATATCAAGGAGCCACAATAAATTTTTTCTTGTAACAAGCAAAGGAGAAAGAGGAGGGAACAACGTGACTTGAGCACCAATAGCATCCTACAAAAGTTGTTTTTGCACAATTTCCAATGGATCCACCTCAACATTGTCGTCCAGTGAAACCTCATAAAAGGGAATAAGATCTAAATAATAATCGACAAGCACAACCTTTGGATCCCTAGAATCCAATTTATATTATAGCGGAAAGAGACAGAGTCATTAGAGACTATGTTGCTCCCGCATTACAAAACCAAAATCTTGGAATCAAGGAGCCAAATATCAAAGCCAATTACTTCGACTTGAAGTTCAATGATGTTCCAGATGCTCAGAATGTTCGGTAGATTGTTGAATTGCTTAATGAAGACATGATAGGACCAATTTTGTCCTATTTGTTTAGTCCTAATTATGCTAGTTTTTTGGAATGTGGTGGGACACAACACTCACAAACCAAATAGAGAAAGAAGAAGAGAAAGTTTTTGATTCTTCTAAAAATGACTACTTTCACTCTCGAAAAGATCTCAACACTACAAGGGTATTTATAGTAGTTTTGGTACATGGACTTAGAATCTATATTAATTACTAATTCATGAAATACTTGATTCATGAATCACCAACTCCTAGATACATGAGACATAATATTAAATTTAAGGATACATGTATCAATAATAATTGCAAGTTTAATAATTAACACTCCCCCTAAACTTGCACACTTTTGAACTCCAAGCTGCAGCCGAAGTCTTTGAAAATTGTCATAAATAAAGACTTTGTAAAGATGTCAGCAACTTGGTCAATAGACTTGACATACTCGAGCTCCACTTCTTTCATCGTTAACGCATTGTCTTTGTTTGTAGCCTTTGGCAACAAGCCTTGCTTTATATTTCTCAACTTCACCTCTAGCATTTTTCTTTACCTTGTATACCTATTTGACATCAATAACTTGATGATTAGAGGGAGGAGATACCAACTCCCAAGTACCATTCTTTTCAATGGCCTTCATTTCTTCATCCATGGCTTGAACCCATTTCTCCTCACACATGGTTTCTTCAAAACCTAAAGGTTCGGAATCAACAAATAAGCAATACAAATTATCATCTAACCTTTGAGTTGTTTGATAAAGATCATCAAAGCTTCGGTATCTTGGAGTTTTCTCATTTGAAGAAGATGACAGTGACGATGATTATGAACTTGGTGAAGATGAAATTGGTGTGGTTGGTGGAGTAGCTTCAATTTGGACTTCTTGGATTGTTGCTTCTTCATCTTCAAAGTAAGGAAGGAAATCATAAGATTCTTCTTCTTTGGAGCTCCAATCCCATGATGCATTTTCATCAAACTCCACATCTTTGCTGATCACAATCTTTCCATACTCCGGGTTGAACAACTTGTATCCCTTGGAATTCTCATCATATCCAATGAGAACAAGCTTTCTGCTTCGATCATCAAGTTTGGACCTCTCTTGCTTAGGAACATGAGCATAAGCAATGGATCCAAAGACTCTGAAATGAGAAACACTCGGTTTCGTCCACTCCATGCTTCTTGTGGTGTCACATTCTTCAAGCTCTTGGTTGGGCATCGGTTCGAAAGATAGACTGCACATGCAACCGCTTCAGCCCAAAGCTCATTTGGCATGTTCTTTGACTTTAACAGGCTTCTTGCCATGTTGAGGATTGTCCGGTTCTTCCTTTCAGCAACCTCATTTTGTTGGGGTGACCTGGGAACTGTCAAAGGATGTCGAATACCATGCAACTCACAAAAATCTTTAAAATCATTAGAAGTAAATTCACCACCCCTATCAGTTCTCAATGATTTAATTTCATATCCACTCTTTTTTTCAACATAAGCTTTAAACTTCTTAAATGCATCAAATGCCTCAGATTTTCTCTTCAAGAAATGAACCCATGTTTTTCTACTATAATCATCAATGAAAAGCCAAAATAAGAGCTATTACCAAGGGATTAAGGCTTGATGGGTCCACAAACATCGACATGAACAAGTTGGAGTGGCTTGGTAGATCTTGAGGTGGATTGCTTCGGAAAGCTTATTCTTGAATGCTTGCCAAGTAAACATGCTTTACACAATTGATTGGGATGATCAATCACTGGAATGCCTTTAACCATCTTCTTATCTCCCAAGGCTGTAAGTCCTCCAAAATTCAAGTGACCAAATCACATGTGCCAAATCCATGATGGATCATCAACACAACTCTTCAAGCACTTGGCACCACCATTCTTCATGTTCAACAAGAACATTCGAATTTTGGTCATTGGCACTTTGGCTACAAGTTTGGACTCTTGGTCTCTAAGCTAAAGCATACAATCCTCCATGTGAATATTGTAGCCTCCTTCCAAAAGTTGACCAATACTTAGAATATTACTAGTCAACTTTGGAATGTAATGAACATCATAAAGAACTTTATGGCCTCCATCTTTTGTCTCAAGCAAAACTTTACCTTTGCCCATGATCTCCACCTTTGTGTTGTCACCAAAGCTTACAAAGCCTTTCTTGCTTATATCAAGCTCCACAAATTTGCTTTTATCACCCGTCATATGATTGCTAGCACCATTGTCTAGATACCAAGTGCTTGTCTCATCAATGAAATCATCCTTCAATGCTAGAAGCAATGACTCCTCCACAATGTCTTCCTTGTACTCTATGAATTTGGCCTCCTCATCAACCTTCTTGGATCGGCATTCCCATGCATAGTGACCAAGCTTGTTACAAGAGTAACACTCAACTTGAGATTTGTCATGCTTGTCACCTTTTCCTTTTCCTCGACCACGACCCCTCATAAATAGTTGCCCTCTTTTCTCAATTGGGGAAAATTGCTCATCTCGTCCTCTTCCTTGTCCACGACCTCGTCCGCGGCCTCGTCCTCTTCCATAACCTTGACCACGACCTCTACCACCATCTCCTTTGAAAGTTGTCTTTGCTTGCAAGACTTGTTCCGATTGCTCTTGGTTTCCACGGTTCATCCATTCCTCATAGGCTCGCAATGATCCATTCAATTCATTAGTGGTCATGGTCTCCAAGTCTTTTGACTCCTCGATTGCTACCACCACATGGTCAAACCTTTTATTCAGAGAGCGGAGAATCTTTTCAATCACACGAACATCTTGCATGGTCTCTCCAAGCCGCTTCATTTGGTTCACCACCGTCAAGACTCTTGTAAAGTAGTCTTGAATTGATTCACTTTCTTTCATGCAAAATGATTCAAACTCTGCCCTTTGAGTTTGAAGTCGAACTTTCTTCACCTTCTCGACTCCCATGATGGAGTTACGAAGCGTCTCCCACACTTGTTTGGAGGTGGTCTCATTTGCAATCTTCTCGAACATATCATCATCCAAGCCTTGATGGATGATCGTGAGGGCATATTGATCTCTCTTCCGTTGCTTCTCTAATGCTTCCTTCTTGTTTTGCGAAAGAGCACTTTCATCTTCCGGTACTTCATAGCCTTTCTCCACAATTTCCCAAACTCCTTGGGAACCAAGTATGGCCTTCATCCTAAGTGCCCAATTCTCATAATTGAGCTTGGTGAGCCGTGGATATTGGAAAGAAAGGGAGGCTTTGGAATTCATCCTAGCTCTGATACCACTTTGTTGGAATGTGGTGGGGCACAACACTCACAAACCAAATAGAGAAAGAAGAAGAGAAAGCTTTTGATTCTTCTAAAAATGACTTCTTACTTTCACTCTCGAAAAGATCTCAACACTACAAGGGTATTTATAGTAGTTTTGATACATGGGTTTAGACTCTATATTAATTACTAATTCATGAACTACTTGATTCATGAATCACCAACTCCTAGATACATGAAACATAATATTAAATTTAAGGATACATGTATCAATAATAATTGCAAGTTTAATAATTAACAAGTTTTATAATTGATTATGTTCTTAATCATATCATTTTGTAGGTATTTGGTGTTGAAGCTTCCTGGGAGCACTTTGGAGCAAAGTGGGCTCAAAAGGAGAAAATTAGGCCAAATCCCGAGCATTGAAAGCAAATGAGAAGAGGTGGAATAAGCTAGATGAAGGAGTGTACGATACACTAGCAGAAGCGATTTGGATCGAAGAAACTCATATTTCTTTAATTTTAGAATTGAAAACATGCTCAAAAGTAATCCAAAAGCGGAGTTTGAACAACCAACCTCTTTGGAGCTCGAATACATTCAGTTTGTTGGATAATTCTGAATACGAACAAGCCTCGAACAACCACTGTGGTCTTCCCCGCTATCTTCCAGTCTTAGAACGAACTTGTGGGAGCTGTTTATGATGGAAATTAGGGAGAGAAGATTATATCTTGAGAGCTTGAGCTTATAATTTTGAGAGAAAATTAACAGCTTCATCAATCCTCAATTCCACGTTTTTCTTCTTATATAGAAGAATTACATGCAAATTACACGTGTAAAATAAGACAACTCATTGTCTTTTGATGAAGTGTATTGTGAGGTGTCTGTTAAGTTTGGTGGCAAATAAGAGGTATTTTGCCTCTTGATTAATTTTAATCAAATTAAAATTAAAAACTATTTTTGTAATTTAAATGAATTTCTCAAATTCATCCACTAATTAATAAAATAAAATTATTTTTAAATAAATAAATATTTTATTTATTATTTAATTTAATATCCAATATTAAATATATCTAGTACCAATCCCGGTTTTGAATATGAATTCCTATTCTTATCGTTACCCAACTATGTATCACATACACGTTTGCAATACTTAGATCATATTTAAATAGTGCAAATTCTCTCTAATTGTAGTTTAAACTATTACGTTAAATATATCGAATATAATTAACGTAACTTCCTTAATCAAATTTGAACGATTCGAACTTCTTTCATCACATTGTTCTAAGGTTTATTCCATATGAGCTAGCAGGGGGACCTAATGGACCTACAGATCATGGGCTCGAACGATTCGAGATTAACTGGCTAAAAGTCTTTAACCTAGTTAACCAACATTCGTTAACTATTGGGACACTCCACTATAGCTTGATCGTTTCACTCCCCTTGATAGCATGCATAAATGCTATCATTTTATCCTTGAATTTAATAGTTTTGTTGGGTTTTATCATGATTTTAATGTTCAAATTTGATTAACTATGAATTTTTGTCCCTAGGAGCTTTTTGTTGATTTTTTGGAGAAAAAGAAGGAAAAGAGGCCCAATTCATGGAGATGCATTCATGGGAAATCTAAGATGGGTCATTTGGAGGAGTCCAAGGCATTGAGAGGGAAAGAATTGGGCCATGAAATGAGGGAACCAACCCAAAATCAGCCAGAAGACCAAAGGTGGGAGTTGAATCTATGGGACAGCGTCTCGACGCTGGGAAGACTTGGGCAACACAAAGCTTACGTCACAGCGTCGCGACGTTGTTGGCCCTGGAGCACTATTTAAGGCGCGGATTGCTCTCGATCTTAGGCATCAAGCAACATTTTTCTTCAGTTTTTTAAAGACTCTTTGAGCCATTTTGAGGGTTGGGTTGAGAGCGAGTGAGAAGAGTGCTAAAATATTCTTTTTGGGCATTTTTTGGAGTGATCAGGAGATTGTTTCATGGTAGATCAAAGGCGTAAGCAAGGGATTCATGTATGGTTTAGTTCCTATCCTCTTTACTTGTTCATTTACTGATTTTACAGTGTATAGACGATAATTTTTTTATATTTATAACAACAATGTATAGCTAAAATCTCGGCTTACGGGCCTGGAATGAAGGAATAGAGTTATAATGTTATTTTGATTACCTTATATTGTGTCCAAATTTACTAGTTATTTGTTTGGGTGTTCTTAATGCTCTATGGATTCTGGCCAAATTTATAGTGAGTCATTACTTAGTGGAAACTCGTCGGAGAGAAACTAAGATAGATCATAACCTATTCAACTAGGCTTAATTGCTCGTAGTGACAGCGAGATTAGTTGATTAGGCTTAGAGATCAATAATGAATCAGGACTTATTAATTAGCCCATTTAATAGCGCTAAGGACACTTAGGTTGTTAAAGTGAGTTAATTATAATTAGGGGAAACTGACAGGAGAACCTATGTCATTAACGGAGATTCTAGATCTATAATTAGTCGGACACGATATTTAGTAATCAGAATAATTATTAAACTGTATTTTGGAATTCAAGAGCTCGCCTTTCAATTGATTCGATCTCCCTCGTTTGTTATTATTTTTCTTGATCAAATTTGCTTTATTATCTTGTTTAATTTTCGTTTCTATCTTTCATCATTTTGAGTTCCCTAGATAATAGGCAACCTTTGTAATTTTAGTGTTTGGAATATCGCTTTGCTTAAATTTACTCTTCTCCCTGTGGATACAATATTTGGTATACTTACCTTCTCTTTATTACTTGCGGCCCGTGCACTTTGCGGTCATCACCCCTCACTGTAGATATGTATTTTTATATCCACCCGATATAACTATGCTTAGTAAATCGACCCATTACAGGTTGTTTGTAACTACAACTAGGTCAAATGTTGGTTTTACTCCTGAAGTTACATCTAATTCCATAAGTCTCATCGATCCTCTAATGAACAATTGGTAAGTGATCCAACCACCAAACCTAATACCTCTCGGGCCAATGAGAAGGCGGGATCTCTTTGTTCAAGTCCTGGAGTCAGCACTTAAAGGAACAATCTTTTTGCTATCCCTAATTCGGGTAGGAGTGAATTCCATCTTGCAGGACTACGTCCCCAACTATCTGTAGGATTTGAAATTCCCTAATTGTGATAAAGCGAAAGCGTAATTGGGACCGATTCGTAGTTAATTTTGTTTATCCAAAAAATATCATTACATTGGCAAAAATCATAGAACAAATTCTATAGAAACTTAAGGCTAAGCATACAAAATTTAGATCTAAATCTATAATAAAGAAAAAAGAAGCAAACCTCTGTTCACTCTCTGAAAATCAAGAATAATTCTTGATTGCTCTGCAACAACGAAGAAGACCACCATTTGATCTTCCTCGCTATAACTCTGAGATTAGGAACGTAGTTGTGGGACTACCTAATCTTGAATGGGAAAAAATCTAGAGAGAAAATTCTCCCTAAAGTTCTTGAGTTGAGAGAATATAAAAGGGCCTTATTGTAGCCATATGTTGTTGTCCCTAAACCCTAGGGTTAGTGTTCTATTTATAGGAGAAAGATCATGAATAAAATATTAATTTAAAATCAATTATTTTCATAACTGATTTAATATTTTTCATAATTAATCAATTCCATAACCAATCAAGTCCATAACTGATTAATCTTTTCCATAAATGATTGATGACTTCCATAAGTGATTAAATCATTTCCATAAATGATTAATGACTTCCATAAGTGATTAATCATTTCCATAATTGATTAATTTCCAATTAATTAATTCTTTAAATTAATTAATCACCACTTAAATATCATATATTTAATTTCAGACATTCTATTAGTTAATTAATTAATTACCCAATTAAATATCATATATTTCATTTCAGGCCTTCAATTAATTAATTCTATAATATGAATCAAATTCATATTAAAATTAGAAACTCCTTCCAATTATCTTATATCCTATAAATTTAATATGAATCAAATTCATATTAATATTTGAACTTCTTCAGATATTTATTTCTCTCATAATAATCATGTTTAATTTCAAATTAGACTTTACATTTTAATGTATCATCATACATTATATTAATTTGTATCTCAAACAATTAACTTAATTTCCAATTTGAATTTGAACTACTCAAATTCTCTCAAGATATAATTGTTCCTAATTACTCCTTACGAGCTAGCAGGGGGACCTAATGGACCTACAGATCAAAAGCTCCAATGATACGAGGTTAACCGATTAAACTCATTAATCATGTTAACCAATATTCATTAATTGTGGGTCAGTCCACTAAAGACCCACAACTGAACTCTTCTCACTGTAGAACATATCTGTGTCCACGGATATAGACCCATACCGATAAGTCAATCCTTCACGAGTGTTCGAAATCACGATTGGGTCAAATTATCGTTTTACCCCTGTGTTACATCTGTCTCCTTAAGTACCAGCGCTCCTCTAATGAACAACATGTTTATAGTCCAACCATTAAACAGAAAGTCCCTCTCGGGCCAGTGAGCAGGCGGGATCCCTTTGTTCAAGTCCTAGAGTCACCACTTAAGGGAACACTCATCTATTTCTCCTAGAAGTGGGAAGAAGTGAATTCCATCTTGTGTTGTCATGTCGCCAGCCCCCCACTTGGACTCCTCCCCAAGAAGGTAGGCTTATTGAGTCGGCGTGCAGGCCACTCTCTCACATACTAATCAAAGGACAATACCTCGTGAGAAGGAGTTCATGAAACACTCAGAATTAAGACTGAGTTACCTTGGTCATTCAATTGAAACAGTAACCTAACTAGTTAACGGTGTTACATCTAGTGGTTTACCATTTCGTGGTCCGGTCTTATGCAAACTCATTGCATAGGATACCCCGTTCGCATGTCTCCTACATGGACGCCTTGTATCGATACGTCTGTATCGAATACAAAGCGGACCCTATCACATAGTGTTACCAGGATAAGGTACCAAACCTTATCTCTGTACTATAGACCTTTTAGGTTGTTACTTGAACACCGATCCCCGTATGTCCCCACATACTAGTTCAAGTCACATGTAAACAACCTTGGATCTTAGTTTATTGAATTTGGGTCAAATTGTGCAATATTTAACAATAACACTTTATTGTAGAAACTCAATAACACTTTATTGAAACAAATATACAATTTGTTTACATTCACTATCTACAAGTTTTAGGGCATAAAACCCAACAAACTCCCACTTGAACTAAAACTCTAGTTTAGTGGGATGTACAATAATCTATACAGTAGCAGGTGTATAAATACATGTATAAAACATATATAATGTCCAAATACAATAAACTAGGGCATCACTATACCCATTACATAATGGTATCACTATACCCAATACATTTCTCCCACTTGCCCTAAATTTCATCTTTGTACATTACTCGTAGATCTAGACCTTCTAGATGACCCTCAAACACTTTAGCCGAGAGAGTCTTTGTAAATGAATCAGCAATATTTCATTCAATTTAATGTGTCTGCTTGTCTTGGACTGCGATTTTCTTTTGAATTTGCCACAACACCACTATATCACTATAAAGTGTGATGGGCAAGTTCACATTTGGAACACATTCCAAATCAATCAAGAACTTCCTAAGTCATACAATCTCTGTTGATGCTTCACAAGCAACTTTGTTTTCGGCCTATACGGTCAAGACTGTAACTATGTCATACTATAGCTCCATCGTAAAGAGTGACCACAGATACTGATGTAGATTTTCTCAAATCCTTATCAGTCTTAAAATTCGTGTCAGTGTATCCTGTAAGGATCAAATCCTTAGTCTCATACACGAGCATATAGTTCCTCTTTCTCCTCAGATACTTGAGGATATTCTTAACGGTTTTCCAGTGATCAAATATTGGATTAGATTGATACTTACTGGCAATCCCTACAGCATAGGACATTCGTCTCATGCCCTCAACCTCTTGAGGTGTCTTAGGAAACAATTTCATAGACAAAAGTATTCCATGTCTGAAAGGTAGAGAACCCTTATTGGATTTCTACATCGTATATCTAACTAACATTTTGTAGATATAAGATATTTGAGACAAGACTAGTTTTTTGTTCTTACGGTTCCTAACAATTTGGATCCTAAGAACAAACTCAGCTTCTCCCAAATTTTAATTTGGAAATTGAGCTGCTAGCTCCTTTTACTAGTCAGTAAGATAACCTACATCACTCCCAATGATTAGGATATCAATCATTTACAACACTAATAAAGCTACTGAACTATTGACGATATTCTTGTTAAGGCAAGATTCATCAATGTTCTTATCAAAGCCAAAAGATTTGATCACAGTATCAAATCTTATATTCCAAGATCGAATTGCTTAGGTCAATCCATGAATGAATCACTTAAGCTTGCAAACCCTTTTGCTTTTGATCATGATAAATGAACCATTCTGGTTGAGACATGTAGATACTCTTAACGTCTCGTTTTCTCTTGTAGATCCATTTGCACCCTATAGGTTTTACCTCATAAGGTTGATCTACAAGGTCCCAGATAGAATTGAAACACATAGATTTCATTTCCAGGTGCATGGCTTTGATCCACTGGTCCTAGTTAACATCATTCATTGCCTTACTTTAAGACAATGGATCCTCAATGCCATCATCAGGTATGATGATCTGGGCTTCTGTTAAGCCCATGTAACGGTCAGGTTGTTGAACAACTCTCCCACTACATCGAGGCACTCTCAACTCTTGAAATAGATGTAACTAACCAATTGTATTGACCCTATCAACAACTCTTGTTAAAGGTTCAACATCATCAACAACCTTTGTTGACTTATCAACAACTCTTGTTAATATTTATGTAGCTTCATCAGTTAATTTACTTAAAACGACCTTACTTTGTCGTTTATTCTTTCTCATGTGGTCTTCTTCTGAGAATGTAGATCACAAAACGAGTCAGGCAAATGATCATAGCTCATAATGAATCGAACCATATCCAATGGGGTTCTATTTCTCCTATCTGACACACCGTTCTCCTAAGGTGTTCCAAGGGTTGAGAAGTGAGATGTAATTCCATGTTCTATTAAATAATCTTGGAATCTCAAGTCTCACGTACTCTACACCTCGATCAGATCGAAGTGTTTTTATCATCTCATCTAACAAGTTTCCAACTTTAGTCCCAAGCCCCTTCGAATTTCTCAAGAGCTTTAGACTTAAGTTGCATTAGGTTGAGATACCCATACCTTGAATAATTATCTATAATGTAGATGAATTATTCATGTCCTCCCATTGCTTTAACATATTGAACCACAAGGATCCAAATGTACAAGCTCCAACGGCTCTTTGACTCTCAGATCTTTTCCAGTAAAAGACATATCAGTCATATTGCCCACAAGGAATGACTTGCAAGGTAGTAGAGAGTCATCTTCTAACTCGCTTAGAAGTTCACTCTTGACCAATCTCCCAATCAAATTGGAATTAATATGGTCTACCTTAAAACAAAAAAAAAAAAAAGGTATTTTCCTTTAGGAGAAATCCTTTGCCTCTTATCACATTGAGTAGTAGCAGTCTTAAACAACCCAGTGTTCATGACTGTTTTACTATTGATTAGTCTTAAAACATTTAGGTTACTTTCCAGTAAAGCTAAACAAATGTCAACTACCTTTCTTGAAACAAAACTGTGTTAGTAGAGAAATGTAAAGAGTAACATTGTTCCAGCAAATAAGACACATAAATCAAATTTCTTTTGATCTTAGGAATTACATACACATTATCCAATAATATGTATTTTCTCCCACTGAGAAAAATAACTTAATGTTCCCCACTGATATAGCCAAAATAACCTCTCTAATTCTAACTTTGAGAGTTATTACACAAGCAACAAGCTCTTGCTAGGAACTTATTCCTTTAAAAGAACACACGTGATTTGTGGCCCTTGAATCAAGTATTCAGGGAGAATCACTATTCTTCATTAATCACGTTTTGAAGACAGGTAAGTGAAAATTACGGTCTTGAACAAGTTATCTTTTAGCTAAGTAGGGTTCTATGTCATATTCACAAAGAACAATTCTTAATGAATTAAGCATATGGGGCATGAGGACATTCCTCAGTTAAGAATAATCCTAGACTTATTTACCACAATTTGTCGTTTAAGCTTGTTGTATTACCGTTATTTATAAAATGACGTAAGACAATACACATAAAATTATTATATAATTGTTGAAGTAACAAATTACTTGTATTATTAGTTGCACTAACCCATTACAAATAATCCAATCAAATTTTGCAAAAACAAATAAGCAATCAAAGAAACCCTATAAAACTATTGATTTAGTTTTTGGAACGATACTTCAAAGGTTTAGAACAATAGCCATCGTAGGGTGGTCAGCTACTCCTCCTCTTAATTGAAACAATCTCAACCAAACTCTAACACCATAATAACTCATATTCCGTTAACGTTTAGTTACCATTGTTCGGTCAAGGGTTAGTTAACACATTGAACTCATCCTCGTAAGTGTAACCCTCCCACTTTTAGATCTCAGAGGCTCACACCAACAGGCTAGCGAAGGGAAAGACAACTATTGGTGATTAGCCTAAGTGACCCTATCCTATTCAGGAGTTCACGGTGTTCCGAACCCTATGATCAGGCCCTCCGAAGGGATGGTTGCGCCAGGACAACCTGCAGGCGGATCATATGACTCTCATGGTGCAAACCAGGGGGAGATTGAGGGATACGTTGACATGTGTCCCGCTCCCACTTACTCTAGACATTTTTTCCATTCACCTTGTTATTGATTCATCCAAACACTTTTCGAAGGGAGGACGCTCCTAAGGCGACTCAAAGCCGAGCAAGAACCTCACGTTGTGAATATAGGGACGTAGGAGCAAAACTTGATTTAAATCTCGTTTTGTAATTTCCCTCTCACTGAAAACGTCCTAAGGTTAATTTAGGGTTGTTTAACTTAGATAAAATTCGGCTAAGTCAATCTATCTAAGTCTGATCCTATTATAAAAATTATGGAAAAGATTCAACCGCAATGTTTTAGGTGAATTAAACTTCTTTTAATAAACCCAACTTGCAAGTCAACATTACTATGGTTAGTTCAACTCAAGGTTCGGGTCAGTTTCCAGGTAGCATGTGTTTCGTAAATCGTCATCATAAGTACCCTTATAACCACAGTAACGTAAGGTCTTTACTCTAAAGATCTAGGTGTAATAAATACTTTTAACAAACCTAGTGACATTGCATACTAATATTTAACTATGATTAATTCAACTCCGGTATTTCAGGTCAGTTCCCAGGTAGGAGGTGTTCCGTAAACCGTCAACTTAAATACCCCCAACCTTAGACAGAACTTAACTGGTGAAGTTCCCTTATAATCATAGTAATGTTTTTCCTACTTAGTCAATTAAATCTATTTTTAATTCTAAGTAAGAATAATTTTAATCATATTAGAAACGTGATCTTAGGTCTAATTAATTTTAAACAATTTAAAATTAATTCAATTTTCCTAAGATCCTATGTTTGCATGCAATTCTTTGTTATAGGTTAACAGTTTCTATTCATTAATTTTATAACACTTATAAATTTTAATGAATTAACCTATAACATGCTACTATGGTGAATAAATTAACAATCAAATTCTAATTAATTTATAAAACCATACATTAGCATTCACTTTTTCATACATTAACAATTATATTAATCTAAGGTAATGTCATACTCAATGCAATTTAATTTCTTTTTAATTAACCTAACTCTTAAATTAATTACCCAAGAAAATTAAAATTAAGCATTCACATTTTCATACATTAATATAACACTTTATATTAATTGCTCATGAAAAATAAGCATGTTAATATAAATATAACTCGTATATTTTTAAACTAAAGTAATTTCATGCTCAATGCAAGATAATTTTCTTCAATTAATCTAACTCTTAAATTAGTTAACCAAGAAAATTAAAATAAGCATTCACATTTTCATACATTAACATAACACTTTATATTAATTGCTCATGAAAATAAATAAGCATATAAATTACTTTTATATTTTTACAAAAGTAATTTCATGCTCAATGCTTCTCAATTTCCATCCATTTAATCATAACAACTTATATTAAATACCCATGAAAATTAAATTCATGCACAATACTTATATTATAACAATTATAATTAAAAATGCATGAATATGCTTAACCTATGGTGGGAATTTTAAGCTATATGACATCCATAAAGCAAAATAAATAGCTAAGTAGATAGGTTTTGGCATCCTAGGACAAACTAAATTAGAAATATTGCAATAATTAATCTAAAAACGTCCTATCTAGCTGTGAATCACCTTGAAAAAGCCTCGAACTGGGTCTAAAACGCACGAACCGACCCAGAATAGCTGAAAACACTCAAAATCCACTCGAACTGATAAAAAAATAGTCAAAACTCGTTGAACCGGTCTGAACCAAGCCACAAACTGAAGAACCGCAGAAACAAAAAACTAATTCGCTCAAATTGCACCAGTCTAGGCTTGAACCCATGCCCTCACCTCACGCGCACGAAACCAATAAAGTTGAAAAAACTTGTTAGAGTAATCATGAAAACGCTCATGGCCTTAGTGGTTGATGCTTCAGGCTGCAGACTTGAAATTAGATGAACGTGGGCGCACACCAGATTTTGATCCGTGTCTGAAGCAAAACGTTTCTTTTTCTTTTTCCTTTTTTTTTTTTTTGCGATTGCAGCTGCTGTTTTTTTTTTTCTTTTCAGATTTCCCTTCTTCCAGCATCTGTTTTGCTTCGATTTAGGCCCTGATTTCTTCAAATCTCCATGAAATTTCACTAAAAACCATTGACACGGACTTACAGACTCGATTGCAATTAAAATACCCAAAACAAAGGGCCCTTACATTGATCAAATAAACTTAAAATTGTAAATTTATATGCCAAAACCTTAAACATATACTAGCAAAATTTCATACATCAAATGCATAATTAAATCCCACCAATAGCCAATGCAAATTTTAGAGAAACAAAATTAGATTTACGATCGGTTTTGATATCAATTGTAGGATTTGGAATTCCCTAATTCCGATAAAGCGGAAGCGTAATTGGGACCAATTCGTAGTTAATTTTGTTTATCCAAAAAATATCATTACATTGGCAAAAATCATAGAACAAATTCTATAGAAACTTAAGGCTAAGCATACAAAATTTAGATCTAAATCTATAATAAAGAAAATAGAAACAAACCCACGTTGACGTCTCTAAAAATAAAAAATGATTCTTGATTGGTCTACAACAACGAAGAACATCACCATTTGATCTTCCCCGCTATAACTCTGAGTGGGAAACACTCTAGAGAGAAAAATCTCCCTAGAGTTCTTGAGTTGAGAGAATATGAGAGGGTCTTATGGTGGCCATATGTTGTAGTCCCTAAACCCTAGGGTTAGTGTTCTATTTATAGGAGAAAGATCATGAATAAAATATTAATTTAAAATCAATTATTTCCATAACTAATTTAATCTTTTCCATAATTAATCAACGTCATAACCAATCAATTCCATAATTGATTAGTCTTTTCCATAAATGATTGATCACTTCCATAAGTGATTAAATCATTTCCATAAATGATTAATTACTTCCATAAGTGATTAATCATTTCCATAATTGATTAATTTCTAATTAATTAATTCTTTAAATTAATTAATCACCAATTAAATATCATATATTTAATTTCAAACCTTCTATTAGTCAATTAATTAATTACCCAATTAAATATCATTTATTTAATTTCAGACCTTCAATTAATTAATTCTATAATTTATGTGGAATTTTCCTTACTGCAAGTGCACGGGTCAAGTAATAATAAAGTGTTCGTAAAAACGAGTGTCGTCCTCTGGATTGGATTTTTAAGCAAATCAAGTATTGTGAATTATCTTGTTCAATTTTATTTAGGGATAAAAAAGTAGTGAGTGAATGGTATGAAAACTAAATCAAAGCAAGTAAAAGAATGGAAATTCAATTGGGAAAAATACTTAGGGAGTTGATTTCGCCGATTTAGTCTAGGATTGATTTTAAGGAGTAAGTTATTATGCACAATGGAATTATGAGCCAAAGACCCTTTAATCACAATTACCTCTCCCGAGTATAATTGATTCTCATGCAAATTAACCAACTTGATATCCCTATCTAAGTTTATTAACAAGCAAGGCAATGAGATCTTTTAACCAATTCTATAGTTAATCTAAAACCGTCACGAATTAGAAAATAAACCTTAGTATGCAATCTTGAGTAAGTCTATATTAAATCCCCTCTCTCGAGCTAGATTCAAAACTTAAATCATTCAACTAATGGCCAATTAATTAAAATCATTAAATCAAGATTACAAACATAATAAACACTGCAAAACTTAAACCATAAATCAATCCTTAAACACAATCAACTACATCAATCCCTAAGCTTCATGTTTAGCTACTCATGAATATAATTACAAGCTCAACTAAACATGTAAAAGCCATAAAGTCTAGCTAAAGAAAGGAAAAGGGAAGGAAAAACTCAATGTAGGCCGAGACCGACGTCCCCGTCACGATCCCCACGAACGATAGGTTGATTTCCAACTTGCTCCCTTGCTTTGGCTCCCAAGATGCTCTGTTTCTGCCCTGTTTACCGCTCCAAAAGTCCCCAAAAGAGTTCCCCCAAAAACCTAGCCAAAAGGAAGCTTTTATTCTGATTTTTCGTAATAGCGTCGAGACGCTGTCAAGACAGCATCTTGACGCTGCCTTCAAAACGCGCGTTTCAGTAAGCGAAATAACACAACGTCGAGACGCTAAGGTCGCAGCGTCGAGACGCTGTGACCTTTACGTGCCTATTCAGATATGGAATGTGAGCGTCGAGACGCTCAAGAGCTAGCGTCTCGACGCTAGCCTGCTGTTGACCGAAATTTGACTTTTTTCCTCTTTAACTCTTTTTCATTCCTTTGCATCTTTTCACGTCCCGAGCACCCTATTAACTCTAATATTGCGCTATAGCTCCAATCAACCATTTCCTACAAAATAAACAATAAAGTGGAATAAAATGGCCAATAATCATCAAAGACTAGCTAAATTCAATAAGGAAAGATAGCTAGATATGCTCGCTATCAATAATATGAATCAAATTCATATTAAAATTGGAACTCCTTCCAATTCTCTTATGTCCTATAAATTTAATATGAATCAAATTCATATTAATATTTAAACTTCTCCAAATATTTATTTCTCTCATAATAATAAAGTTTAATTTCAAATTAGACTTTACATTTTAATGTATCATTATACATTATATTAATTTGTATCTCATACAATTAACTTAATTCCCAATATGAATTTGAACTATTCAAATTCTCTCAAGATATAATTTTTCCTAATTACTCTTTACGAGCTAGCAGGGGGACCTAATGGACCTACAAATCAGAAGCTCCAATGATATGAGGTTAACCGATTAAACTCATTAATCAGGTTAACCAATATTCATTAACTGTGGGTCATTCCACTATAGACCCACAAAACTGAACGCTTCTTACTATAGAACATTTCTGTGTCCACGGATATAGACCTTTACCGGTAAGTCAATCCTTCACGAGTGTTCGTAATCACGACTGGGTCAAATTACCGTTTTACCCCTGTGTTACATCTGTCTCATTAAGTACCAGCGCTCATCTAATGAACAACCTGTCTATGGTCCAACCATTAAACAGAAAGTCCCTCTCAGGCCAGTGAGATGGTGGAATCCCTTTGTTCAAGTACTGAAGTCACCACTTAAGGGAACACTCATCTACTTCTCCTAGAAGTGGGAAAGAGTGAATTTCATCTTGTGTTGTCATGTCCCCAACCCCCCACTCGGTCTCGTCCCCAAGAAGGTAGGCTTATTGAGTCGGCGTGCATGCCACTCTCACCCATACTAATCAAAGGACAATCCCTCGTGAGAAGGAGTTCATGACACACTCAGGATTAAGACTGAGTTACCTTGGTCATCCTATTGAAACAGTAACCTAACTAGTTAACGGTGTTACATCTAGTTCAAGTCACATGTAAACAACCTTGGATCTTAGTTTATTGGATTTGGGTAAAATTGTGCAATATTTAACAATAAGACTTTATTGTAGAAACTCAATAACACTTTATTGAAACAAGTATACAATTTTTTTACATTCACTATCTACGAGTTTTAGGGCATAAAACCCAACACTATCTACCCGATCTTATCCCCAAAATCGTAGGCTTATTGAGTCGGCGATGATGAGTCACTCTTACCCATGCAAATGAAAAGATAATCCCAAATAAGCAGGAGTTCATAGTTAGCTTAGGATTAAGATCGAGTTACCTAGGTCATCCTATGAAATGTCTTCTCTTGTTAGTAAACGATATTATAAAATCAAGAGTGGCTTATTTCTCGGTCCTAGTCTCATGAAAACTCATTGCATATGACACCCCAACTCGCATGTCTCTACATGAACGATTCAGGATCAGATCGTTTGCACTAACTACAAAGTGAGTCGCGTCACATAGTGTCCCCAGGATAAGGTACCCAACCTTATCCTTATACTATAGACCATTTAGGCTTTTACTTGAACTTGATCCACTTTTATGTCACTACATAAAGTTCAAGTGTTCATATTAGATAGCCATGGATCTTAGTTTATTAGATTTGGGTTATTTAACGTGCAATTCACTTATATGATAACTTAAGTGAAAAAAACCTCGATAACGACTTTATCAAAAAAGTATATTACTATTTGTTTTATTCACTGTCTACGAGTTTTAAGGAACCAACCCCAACAATCTCCCACTTGCACTAAAACTCTAGTTTAGTGGGGTGTACAATAATCCATAAAAACAGTGAGTGAATAAATACTTGTATTCAAAACAATTTACAAATACAATAAACTAGGGCTTCACAATATCCAATACATCACGACATTGAATACCGATTACAATCCTCCCACTTGCCCTAGATTATTTATCGTATATATCTCGTGGACCTAGACCCTCTAGATCACTCTCTAACACTTTAGTCGTGAGAGCCTTTGGGAATGAATCAACAATGTTGTGCTCCGACTCTATCTTCGTGACGATCACGCCTCCTTGGTGCACTATCTCCCTGATATGATGGTATTTCCTTTTGATGTGGTTTCCTCGTTTGTGGCTTCTAGGTTTCTTTGAGTTTGCAACTACATCGCTATTATCACAGTAGAGAGTGATGGGCAGATGCATATTTGGAACGACTTCCAAATCAGTCAAGAACTTTCTGAGCCATACTGCCTCTTTCGCTGCTTCACAGACAACTACATGTTCGGCCTCCATGGTCGAGTCTTCTATGCATCCCTATTTGATGCTACACCATTGTAGGAGTTAATATCAAGCATGTGGAAGCAATTTTGGATCTTAGGCACACAATTTCATCAATTTGATCCTAGAAGACATGTTGTTCATATGAGGTAAAACAGAGCAAAGATGCACCTACCTCTTTTAGCTTCCAATTTGTGAAATCCAAGGCTTTAATGTTCACACCAACGGCTCTTGGACAACCACTTGCATCTTCTCTACTATCCTTAGGCCTTAGAACGGATTGTGGGATCCTCAATTGATAGGAATTGGAAAGGAAAGCTTATGGGTTCATATAAGTTTGAGAGTACAAGGCATGCAAGTTCTTGAGAAATTTTAGCAGCATTTCAGGTTGAATCATTCCATATTTTTCCACCTGCTAATCTTCTATATATATAGACAAAAATCATGAATCAAAAATGCCTAAAAATTGACAACAAATAGGGATCATTTTGTGTCATAGATTAGGTGATGCAAGAAGGTTAATCTTAAGTGATTAGTTAATAAGCAACAACTCCAAAAAATGCCAATTATTTAAATTTCTTTAAATTCAAAATTTTTAATTGGAAATCTAAATTATCCCACTGTCTTTTATTTTTATTTTAATTTAAATAAAACTTTATTTAATTAAAATATTAATAAAATCAATTAATTTAATATCTTATATTAAATTAATATTATTTGTCCAATCCCGATTTTTCTCCCAACGAAATTTCTCGAACATGAATCCCTATTCATGTGTTTAATATTTAAATCATATTTAAATATATCTAACTCTCATTTTAAGTTTAATTCAAAATTAAACCAATACGTCGATAAATATCGTATATAACTGACTTTTGTATCCTTTTTCGAATTTGAACGTTTCAAATGTTAACCTATCATATTGTTCCATATTTTATTCCTATTGAGCTAGTAGAGGAACCTAATGGACCTACAGATCATGGGCTCAAACGATACTAGCATAACCGGTTAAACTCATTAACCTAGTTATTCAACTTTCGTTAGCTTTCGGGACACTCCATTATAGCCTGTAGCTACACTCCCCTCACTGTAGATATATTTCTTGTCCACTTGAGATAACCATGATTAGTAAGTCGACCCTTCCCAGGTTGCTCATATCCAGTCTTATCCCCAAAATGGTAGGCTTATTGAGTTGGCGATGTTTGGCCACTCTCACCCATGCAAATCAAAGGAAAATTCTAAATAAACAGGAGTTCATAGTTAGCTCTGGATTAAGATCGAGTTACCTAGGTTATTTGTATGAGATATTGAGTTTCAGAAGTAAACGTTGTTGTAAAGTGAAAGTGACTTATCTCCTAGTTTGATCTCTATGCAAACTCATTGCATAGGACGCCCTCACTCACATGTCTTATACATGAACGATTTAGGATCACATCATTTGTCTTTAGAGAACAAAGTGAGTCGCGCCAATAGTGTCCCCAAGATTAAGGTACCTAGCCTTATCCATGTACTATAGATCATTTAGGCTATTTACTTGAACTTGATCCATACTTATGTCATACACAAACTTCAAGTATACATAATATAGCCAGGGGTTCTTAGTTTATTGGATTTGTGGTTATTTTTAGGCAAAAGAAATATCTATTGAAATAATACTTCATTAAAGGAAGTCAAGTGTTACATTTACTATCTACGATTTTTAGGGCATAAAACCCAAAAAACTCCCACTTGCACTAAAACTCTAGTGAGTGGAAATGTAATAATATCAAAGCCAGGAAATGTTACAAATACAATAAACTAGGGCACTCCTATACCGTGTACATCTCCCACTTGCCCTAGGTTATGTTATATACATATTTCGTAGACCTAAGTTCTGTATATGGCCCTCAAACACTTTAGTCGATAGAGTCTTTGTAAATGGATCAACTATGTTGTGCAAGTGATCTTCGTGACAATCACATCTCCACGTTGTACTATCTCCCGAATCAGGTGATATTTCCTCTCGATGTGTTTGTCTCGTTTGTGGTTGCGAGGCTCTTTGTAATTGGCCACTACCCCACTGTTATCATAGTATCAAGTTATGGGGAGGTTCATGTGTGGAACACACTACAACAAATATCTCTTTTTATAGGTTTTGAAGATAGCAATTTATAAAATTTGCTATGAAAAACAATGAAAAAAAAGGAAGAAAAGAAAAAGCGCTCTTAAAATTTTGTTGCCCGCTCTCACCCGTTCTTTAATTTCACCAAGTGACCAACTTTTTCCTCCTTTGAACCCCTCCCCTCCATTTTTCTTCTGCAATTTCTTCATCATTTGTGTGAATCCTCGCCACCAGCCACAAGATCTCCCTCTCCGATTGACTTTGGCATAGTGTAGCGACTTCCGACGAGAAAACACAGGTAGATTCAGTGGGGACTCAATGGTTTTGGTGTGTTTTTGCGAGTGGGCTAGGCAACAAAATCCTTTTCTCTCCTTCATGTGTACTCGTCTCCGACCAACCCTCCATCTCCAACGCGTAGCTTTGACAACAACTGGGTAGTAACAACATTTTCGATTCAGCAGCAGACGATGTTGTGCGTGGGTGGTATATCAACAATCTCTCGGTTTCTCTCTCTTTCGTTATCTCCCTCACTCTCTCTGTGTTTTCCGGCTTCATATCCGGTGAACAACAACTCCTAATTGTGTTTTCTGACGAGTGTGTAGAGAGACGCGGACAACAACGTGTTTGGGCCGCTTTAAGCGTTTTCCATCGAGCTACAACAGCAAGTAAGTGAGGGAAATAAGTTTTTGGTTGATTATTGTAGTTTAGAGGAATACCCATTGATGTTAGCTCTTGATTTCAAGGTACCCATAATGTTTGGTGGTTGAGTTGTCCAATTGAAGCAAAATTTAAGCCCCAAACAGCAAGCATAGGTTCTATTTTTGGTAAGTTTGGAGTGTTAATTTTTCCAAATCTAATTGTCTCTTAGTAGAATATTTGACTTGAACTTTCTATTTGGTTTTAAGGAATTTATCCCCTTTTGTGCAGCTTCCTTGAAGCCTTGGAGTTGAGAAATTTTGTCAAGGATTTGTCGCTTATTATGTGGTCAAGTAAGTAGTTATTTGGATTAAGCTTTCATATTTTAGATCCATTTAAATGGAAGATTTTTATTTGCTAGTTTGATTGGATTCAAGCACTAAGTATGACATTTAAACTTAAGTAAGCATGTTTTGTTAGTTCGAAGCATGATAAGATTATGCAATCAAATAGCTGGATGAGACTCATATATTGGATACCTTGTGAGTAGCATGGTATATGTGATAATTAAAGTTAGGGTTGAATTATTGTTTGTTGATTGGAGTTTGGGCTGGATTTTTTTTTTTTTTTTTAATTATGGTTGAGTTGTGGATACGAGACCTGACTCGCTTAGCACAATCAATGATGAAGGCCACTCCCTTCTTCTTTCCTTCGTGGCGTACTAAATGTGTTATTTGCCACCATAGTTTATTTCTATAGGTTCAAATTGGATTCAGTTTTTGTGGGTCTGTTTCCGTTTCATTTATTTTTTGAGCTAGGTTGAGAAAACGAGATTTGAATGAGACAACAAAGGTTTCCGTTGTCGTTGATCTGGGGGAAGCATGAAATTTACTTTGGTGAGGTGGCTTTGAGTTAACTATTCATTTAACTAATAATTGATTGTTGGTGGTACGAATCACCTATTCATAGGGGTTTATTTTGCTCATTCATAGGCAGTTTGATTGGTTGGAAACTAGTTTCTTTGTGGGAGTTGAACTTTTAGATCACTGAAGTGATGTGGACGAATATTTTCAAAAGTGTATGTTCCTTAGCCTATCAAATTTAGAACTATTCCTAATGTAAATGCATGGTAGTCGTACGTTTTAATTCTGTTATTTTTCTGCTTTAAAATGCTAGTCATGTTTGTTCTCATAATGGAAACTTGGTTATGTCTTGGTGCTTTGCACTTTCCCCCTATTCCCTAGCTTGGTAAGTGACACAATTGTTGAAATTTACAATCTCCAAAAACTCAACTGCAATTGTGTGATGGAGTGAGATTGCCTTGTCTGCTTGACGGTTAACATGTTACATTTTTCTTTTTTTGCTAATTTAGCTGATCACGATCCTTTAGATGGTTTATAATAGAACGTTCTGGCATCTTTGTTGTGATCCATTAGAAACTGAACTCTATATCAATGTTTTTAAGGTGATGCTCGGCAAATAGGTGAGGCATGGTGAGCACCAATGCTCAATAGTTTGTCATCCTAAGTGCATTAAATAGGTGTTTGTGTCTCCTGTATGTTGTCTTTTGATCTTATTATTACTTTCCTTGTTTGTGACTTAACAAAGAAAGAACTTTTTTTTAATTATATATGTATATAACATTTTCACATCGTGGTGACTTGGCTGAAATATTCTTGCTCCCTAAAATGTTGCATCAAAGTAATTTGGCAAATATAAACTTATCGATGCTCACTTTGACATCAACCTAAAAGTAATTTGGCTGAAATATCCTGGCAATCAACTTACTTTGATGCTAATTGTCTTCACAATTGTTTTGCTTTGATCTTTTTAGTGCATGAATAGAACATTGTCTTCACAATTTCTTTGCTTTGATTGTGCATACACACAATTTATTTATCAGGTGGAACTTTCCATTTCTAAAAAATGTGCTTTACTACTCTTAGGCTAATCCTCAAATACATTTATTGCATTTGTACAGTCCTATATTAATTACTCTACTGTGATTTTGGCATAGGGTGGTTCGAATTGTATTATTTAAAAATTATTGTGAACATCTATCCTGATTTTCCAGCAATGATAGTGGCATTAATGGACAAAAAAAATTGACAAATGAAGCCTAGCACCTACTAGCTTCTAGTTATCTAAGAATAAGCATCTCCAGGTAGATTAAGGGTCCGTTTGGAATACATTTTAATTTAAAAATTGTTTATAATTTAAACACTCATATGTTTGGTTGCATTTCCTCACAAATGTTTTTATACACAAGTTATTGTTTACTTAAGAAGTCTTTTGTAAAAAGTTGGTTTCAAGTGTTTCTCTCAAAATGGTTTATTTATCAATCTCATTTTCTAATAATTCATTTTTAGTGGTTGCCAAAGACTAGAAATGTTTTCAAAATTAAACACTTGAAAAGTTAAACCAAACACACCCTAAATTATTGAAAAATATCATTACCTAATGACCTCTCAAGTATCTGCTTTCTCATGCCGTTCAAATATGGATGATTGTCTAAGTTAAGAGTAAGGACTTTATTGGAGTATTTTCTCTTTGCTGGTAATATAATCAGATTGTTAGTGAAAGCTATCTACTCTATATTGCTTTTGTTCGTCTCACATTCCCACAGTCAGGGTTATATAGCCTTCAAGTGGTAAAAAATAATTTGTGTTTCGAGAAATTTGTGTAAGCCTCATTGTACGATAAATTTTTTTAAAAAAATTTAAATAGGGAGTTGGTTTTTATTGTATGTTTAATTGGGGAGAGAACATTGAAAAGACATATTAATCTACTTTGAGACTTAGGGCCCGTTTGGTACAAGGTTTCTGGAGATGGGAATGGGCAAGGGTTTATAATACCCTTGTTTGTTTCAAGATTTCTGTGGTGGGCCCAGGAAATAACTCATTCCCAGGCATCATTTATGCCCATAAGCAAAGGTTTTCTATGCCCTTGCAAAAGCATGAGTTTTCTCTTTTCCCATCTATTCTTTGTTATTTTTATATGCAATTTTATTTTGAATATAGTTAATTAATTAACTAATGGATACTAAATTAAAAATAATATAATATATTATTTAATTAGATTAAATAATAGTTTGTCAATAATTTCAATTTTTTTAAGTAAATACTTTTTTTAGGACTTTTAAACAAATACTTAGTCCAATTTTATTGTAGGGATGATAATTACATATTACTAAAATTATAATTAATTAGTTAATATTATCGAAAATATATTTAATAATTGAATTAAAATCATTTAAATTAATTTAGTATAAAAATTAATTTTTCAATAATTATAATTAATTACTTATCGATTATTTATAATCCATTAATTACTTTTTTTGGATTTCCTTATAATAAATATATAATTATATTATTATTAAATATTTATCTAATTAATTTTTTTTTTGAAAAGTTATCTAATTAATTTTTATGGATACAATATATTAAATTATTGTAGTTAAAAATATTTATTAAACAATTAATTAAATAATTTTAAGTTGTTAAATTAACATAGTTTATCCCATTAAAATTATTTCATGATTATTATTTCATTAATTTTTATTAATAGTTTGAACTAATTTTGATTATTTTATTGATTAATTTATTAAAATTACATAAAGTTTACCAGATTAATTCTAAAAAATAAATACAGACATAATTTGTTCTCATAAAATCCGGATGACATTCCCATGCACAACCAAACACAGTTATCTTTTATTCCCAGCAATCTTATTCTCAGGCATAGTATTCCCAGGCATCTATAAAACCTTAAACCAAACGGGCCCTTAGTTTAAGTGATGATGATCTTCAAATATTCCTAAAATTTAAGCAGTGGACACTAAGAACAACCTTAGTTTGTCTTCATTTCTAGAATAAATAGGTGTCTGTTGCAAAGTTAATAGCTCCATGTAAAAGAAAAATTCCAAATATAGCAAAATCTATCCGAGTCTATCTGATAGACTCTGATTATTCAGAGTCTATCAGTGTCTATCAGTGATAAACTTTGGTTTATCAAAATCTATCAGTGACTATCACTGATAGGCTCTGATTAATCAAAATCTATCAGTGACTATCACTGATATATCACTGATTAATCAAAGTATATCAGTGATAGTCACTGATAGATTTTGATTAATCGAAGTCTATCGGCGATAGACACTGATATACTTTGATTAATCAGAGTCTATCAGTGATAGACACAGATAGAATCCAACAACAGCTTTTTGGTCTTGTACAATTAATTTTGCTATATTTGCAATTAGTTTGCAACAATGCTATATTTGCTATTAATTTGGTCCAATTTTCCATCTATGCAACTACCCCATATTTAAATGTATATTTACCTTTCTTGAGGAGAGAGACTTACAATGTGTATTCTGCCCTTTTAGCAAAATGGGGATGGAGTTGATTCTTCAAAGAGCCTAACGAAATGTGGAAAAAAGTGAATGCAAGCATCGTGTGGTAGGTTCATCTGGGTGGCACATGAATGACAACAGATATGGAAACTGTAGAAGTCCTTCAAGGGCAACAAACTTTGTCCTTTAAACTAAATGGCGAGAGTATTGTCCTAAGGTACTTCTTATGCTTTGCTTGAAGAAGTTCCTTAACTTTGAAGTGTTGTAAGTAATTAGTTGAAATAGTTGAATGTGCAGTCATTGTAGCCATTTGGAGTCTGTTGGTATAGTGGTGAATTAACATTGGTGTTTGAGCACAAAATTTGAGTCAAGAATGAATTCAAAACTTTATCTTGTCATTCTATATGTTGTTTTGTTGCTTTCCAGGGTCGTGAATCATTTCCTTCATTCGAAAGTTTAGAGCAGCTTCATCGATTAATATTCGTTCTTGGTGTCATCCACGTTTCTTATAGCTTCATTGCCATTGCATTGCCCATGATCAAGGTTGGCTTATCCCATATATGCCTTTGAACTCTTCTGTTTTGATTTTCATGACCTCTTTAAGCTTTTTTTTTTTTTTTTGTTTAGATAAATATATGGCTGGAGAACATGGGGAAATGAGGTCAAGACTGTAGTCACTCAGAACACACAAGGTAAATAACATTGCACCAAATCATTCTTCTAGTTCATAAGAAATGGTGAAAATCACTTTTGTCATGCTCGAAATCACTCCGAAACATGTCCTTAATCATTCAAAATCATCAAAATTGACTTTGAATTATTACAGGCATGTTTCGGAGTGATTTTGAATATGACAAAAGTGATTTTAACCATTTCAAAACCATTCCCAAACATGCACTAAGTAGTGTTTAAGTTCTCTTTTTGCAAATGATGCCTTAATGTTTAGTAATTTTTAATTTTGTCCATGCCTTAATGTTTAAATCACTAAGTTTTCTGAAGCCTTTTCTATTATGATCAGCAAATTCTAGTAAGCTTGTTGGTTTTTTTAGTGTAGTCCAATAAGGTTTCTGAAGCCTATTGTATTATGTTTAAGCCCTGAATTAGTTAATCATTTTCTTGCTTCTCGTTGTACATATTTTAATAAATTAAGATTGATAGAACATGGATAGTTAAAGGACCTCTTTTGGTTGTTGTATTTAAATCATATTTCATGTGAGACCTGATTCACTTTATGTTCTGGAAGTTCGTAGTCTGTTTGTTGACCTGAAGTGTTGTGGAAATTTATAGTTGAGCAATTTTGAATATAGTAGTGTGTTCTCTTGTTTAGTAGGTGTTAATAAAATTTTTGGTTAGCCATACGTATGTTGTTATATTGTTGAAATTTTCAGAACATCCGGTTAGAATTAGGATAGATGCTTTGTAATGTAGGTTAGATATAGAATCCTGGGGCATTACATTTGTTACCAAAAAATTTTGATATTTCAATTTTTGTGAGGCTAGTGATTGAATGTTCTGTTTACTTCTTTGTGGATTACACATTGTGTATTCTTTTGCTCTTGATAGGGTTTACATGATTCTCATTATGTATTTTTTTCAAGTCTAATTTTTTATAACATTCATGAAAAGTTTTGTTTGCTTATCAGGAAAAAATTATCTTCACTTGTTACATTGTCCCTTGTTTTTAGACATGTCTCAAATAATTTAACTCTAATACTTGAGAAATGTCACAACTTTTCTACAACCTCAGAAAGGGTTGGTAATTGATAGATGATGGTGCAAGTTTTTATAGCCTTTTCTATAGCATTGAAAAAATGCTATGAAAGGTTAGAAAATTTCAATAACATTGACTACAACAACGTGGAAAGAAATGCTATGAAATGTCTTTTATAACATGTTTTGTGGCTATAAAAAACGTTGTGAAAGAGAAACATAGCGTTTTTTAAACGCTATGAAATGCTTCCACAACATTACAATAATGCAATAAATATAAACTTTCTACAGCGATTTTGATACCGAGAAAAAAATGCTATTAAAAGTCACAGACTTTCAATAACATGGGCTACAACAACGTTTCATAAAATTCTATCGTAGCCTTACGATACCGTTTTTTCAATGCTATCGTATGTGATTTTTCCTGTAGTGACAACTTCCAAATCAGTCAGGAACTTCCGTAGCCATACTGCTTCTTTTGCTGCTTCATATGCAGCAACATACTCTGCTTCCATGTTGGAGTCATTGATGCATCCTTGTTTAATGCTTTTCCATACTACCGCTCCTCCATTTAGAGTAAACACTAACCCTGACGTAGATTTCCGTGAATCTATGTCAGTTTGAAAGTAAGCGTCGGTGTAACCAGTAAGGATCATATCGTTTGAACCATACACCAACATGTAGTTCCTCGTTCTCTGGAGATACTTGAGGATGATTTTAATGACATTCCAATGGTCATACCCTAGATTAGACTTGTACCGACTAACTACTCCCACTGCAAAGCAAATGTCTAGCCTAGTGCAGAGCATGTTGGGTTTTATGCCCTAAAACTTGTAGATAGTGAATGTAAACAAATTGTATACTTGTTTTAATAAAATGTTATCAAGTTTCTCCAATAAAATGTTATTGTTAAATATTGCACAATTTGACCCAAATCCAACAAACTAAGATCAAAGATTGTTTGCATGTAACTTGAACTAGTATGTGGGGACATACGGGGATCGATGTTCAAGTAACAACCTAGAAAGTCTATAGTACAAGGATAAGGTTGGGTACCTTATCCTGGTAACACTATGTGATACAGCCCGCTTTGTATTCGATACAGACATATTGATCCAAAGCGTCCATGTAGTAGACATTCGAGTGGGGGTATCCTATGCAACGAGTTTTCATAAGACCGGATCGCAAAATATTAACTGCTAGATGTAACATCGTTAACTAGTTAGGTTTCTCTTTCACTAGGATGACCTAGGCAACTTACTCTGAATCCTGAATGGATTATGAACTTCTGTTCACGAGGAATTGTCCTTTGATTTGTATGGGTGAGAGGGGGCAGTACGCCGACTCAATAAGCCTACCATTTTGGGGACAAGACCGAGTGAGGAGCTAGGAACATAATCACACAAGATGGAATTCACTCCTTCCCGACTTTTGAGGAAGTAGATGAGTATTCCCTTAAGTGGTGTCTCCGAGTCTTGAACAAAGGGTCCTACCCTCTCACTGGGCCGAGAGGGGTTTCTGTTTGATGGTTGGACCACAAACAGGTTGTTCATTAGAGGAGCACTGGTACTTAAGGAGGTAGAGATAACTCAGGGGTAAAACGGTAATTTGACCCAGCTGGAGTTACGAACGCTCGTGAAGAACTAACTTGCCGTTATTGGTCGATATCCGTGGACACAAAAAATATTTTGCAGTGAGAAGAATGAAGTTGTGGGTCTTTAGTGGAGTGACCCACAATTAACGAAAGTTGACTAACTTGGTTAATGAGTTTAGACGATTAGTCTCGTATCGTTGGAGCTTCTGATAACTAGGTCCATTAGGTTCCACTGGTAGCTCGTAAAGAGACTTGAAGCAAATAAATATAAATTGTAAATTGAAAATGTTCAATTTATTTGGGAAATCATATAATGCTTAATATAAAGTTTATTAAACTTTATAATATAATTTGGATTGAATTTCAAAAATTAATTCTTGAGAGAAAATATTTGAAAGAGTTCAAATAAATTTTAATATGAATTGGATTCATATTAATTTTAATTTTAATAAAATCCCTAAGATTATATACATGATATTTAGTTGGGTAATTAATTAATTATGAAATTATTTAATTATTTATTAAAATTAGATATTGTTCAGATAATAGATTTGAAAAGGTCTTGACCTTTACCTATATATAGGACCCCTGTAGTGGTGATAGCGAGCATAAATGTCGCTATTTTAGTCCTAAAATATCAATCTTTTCAGTGCTTTAATTGTGTTTTTATTGAAAACATCTCATATATTTTGTTATTTGGTCTTTAGGAGCAAAGTTGTGGATTTTGTGGAAAAATTGTCCAAAAAGAAGCCATTCAAGCCCAATTTCCTTGATGAGATCAAATGGGAGTCAAAAGAGGTCACCCATGAAGAAAAGGCCCAAAGGAAATGAAGTGGAGGCCCAAATTTAAGTCCAAAACCGCAACTGAAAGTTCTGGAATTTTCCTAGCGTCGAGATGCTGCAAGGATAGCGTTGCGACGCTGTCCATTTCTTGGTCGGCAAGTCGATGATGTCACAGTGTCGCGACGCTGTGCCAAATAGCGTCGCGACGCTACCCCATTTCCAAGCTTATAAAAGGCGCCCCTTGGATCCAAATTTTATCATCAATCATCATTTTCTCCATTCTTTCCTTGCTTCCTTTGGCTCCTTTAGAGCCTCTCCCAAGGCTTTCTAGCGTTTTTTAGAGTTATTTAGTGGGAAAACTTTGGGGAATTTTGGGAGCATTCTGGGAGGTTCAAGGGGTGCTCAGAAGGACTCCAAGCCCCAACGACGGGGTCTTCGACGGTCAATTCCTTCCTTTTTATTATGCTTGTAATTATGCTTTCCATTGTAAATTTTGTGGATATTTTAGCTATGTATAGCTAAACCGTGGGGCCTTGAAATGAAATTATAGTTTAAATGTTGTTATAATTGCATATCTTTTGCCCAATTTACTAATTATTTGTATGGATGTGCTTAATGCTTTATGCAATCTAGCCAATTGTGTATTGATCTGGTTCTTAATGGAAACATGATGGAGAGAAGTTAGGATAGATCATAATCCATGCAACTAATTTATTTGTCCGTCGTGACAACAGGATTAGTTGATTAAACTTAGATTCCTAAAATGAATCGGAGCGTAATAATTCATGATTTTTTAATGGCACTAAGGACACTTAGGTTGTTAAAATGGATTAATTACAATTAGGGGAGACCGACAGGAGAACCTATGTGATTAACAGAGATTCTAGGATTATAATTAGTTGGGCATTGAGATAGGATAATTATAACAATTGTTTAGCTAATAATTGATTTTCAAGACCCCACTTTTCCCATTAAAAAATCTTTCTCCATATTAGGGGTGATCATCGATCGGTCGACATCGGTTTTGGGCTCAAACCGATGCCGACCACCGATACATCGGTTTTAGTTGGTCGGTGGAGATTGATTTTGGGAGATTTTATGGAACCGACCGACCGATCACAAAGAAAATATTGGTCGGTTTCGGTCGGTTTTGGAACTTCTGGGGAGAAGAAGACATTTTCCGGCGAGGCGAAGGAAAAATAAAGAATGGAGAAGAGAGTGCTGATGCTACTTACAAGCAAAGAAAAAACGGGAAAAGAAATGAAGAAAAAAAAAACACATGACGAACGTGGTGGCGCTAAGCTCCGGTGAAGAACGTTGTTCCGGCGAAGTTGGTTGTTTCGGCGAAGCTGGTTCCTTCGGGGATAAAAGAAAAGGATGGAAATCGAAATGAAAAAGAAAGAAAAGGAAGAATGAAAGTATGGAAGAAGAGAGAGGAAGATGTAGAGTCTCGGTGGTGGGGAAAAATATATTTAAAAAAAAAAAAGTAATGATTACCTACATATAGGTAATCATTACCTATATATAGGTAATTATTAGGTATAGAGGAAGAGAGAGGAAGATGTAGAGGTTTGTGATATGACTTGACATGCAGCCGACTTTTCATTTATTATTCATGGTATATATATATTTTTTTAATTCAAAGTTCGGTCAGTTCGGTCGGTTTGGGCCTTTTTAGGCCCACCGACCGACCGAATGGTCGGTTTTTCCACTCCGACCGAAATTGTTAGAAAACCGACCGATCGACGTCGGTTTCGGTCGGTCGGATCGGTTTTTCGGTCTTGGATGCTCACCCCTACTCCATATTTTATTTTCTTTGATTGATCAAATTGTTTCCTTTAATTGCTTTGATTTTTAAATTCTCTTTAATTGCATGTTCTAGTCCCTAAATATTATTACTCCCAATTATTTTTAGTGCTCAAAGAATCTTTGCTTGCTTAAGTTTCGCTTCGCCTCCCTGTGGATTCGATACTCGAAATTCTTCCGTTTTACTATTACTTGTGACGACCCGTGCGCTTGCGGATAATCGCTCAACAGGTGGAGTGAAAGGCAACCCATTAACTCTCATTCTCTCAGAGATCTCTCCCAAAAGACTCCCACAAGTCTCTTGCTTCAAGATGTCTTAGAGATATACCAGTGAAGCCGATTGGTGGTGTTCGCACAAGAAGGCTGCTGCATTTTGATCTTATTAGTAAGGAAAGACGAATCGACCAAGGCGTTCTACAAAAGTAAGTTTTCTATGAAATCCTTGATCACTAGGATTGATCTAGTTAATCATTTAGCATGTTTATAACCTATGTACAACCCATTAAATATAGATTTATTGTTGTAATATTTTGCAAATTGTATTGGTATTTCAATTATAATCTAAGACTCCGAGTAGGTTCGGTAATACTTTCCGCTGCGTAGGGCTTTTATCCCTTCAGAGCATAACGTACATTAGGCTGCCTACAGTTGAAGCGTAGGGAATATGTCTCATTTCCTCAATTTCCTGAGGTGTCTTAGGACATTTTTCTTTGGACAGATGAACTCCGTCTCTGAAAGGTAACAATCCTTTCTTGGAGTTCTTCATCGAATATCGAGCTAACATTTTGTCGATATACGTTGGTTGAGGCATGTCTAAGGTTTTTTTCTTGCGATCCCTAATGATCTAGATGCCAAGAACAAATTGTGCTTTTCCGAAATCTTTAATTTGGAATTGTGATTCAAGCCAAATTTTTACTTCGGTAAGATATCTCACATTATTTCCAATAAGCAGAACATCGTCTACATATAGTATTAAGAAAGCTACTTTATTCTTGATGATTTTCTTGTATACACAAGGTTCATCAGGATTTTGGTCATAGCAGAATGATTTGATCGCAGTATCAAATCGAATGTTCCAAGATCTTGAAGCTTGTTTCAATCCATAAATGGAACGTTTTAGTTTACAAACATTTTGTTCTTCATTCTTGGAAATGAACCCTTCAGGTTGAGACATATAGATATTCTCATCAAGGTTGTCGTTCAGAAAAGCTGTTTTGACATCCATTTGCCATATTTCATAGTCATAATATGCGACTATGGACAGGAGAATTATTATGTTCTTAAGATAGCAACAGGGAAAAAATTCTTCATAGTCAATTCATTCCCTTTGAGTATGTTGGGATTGGTGCCCTAAAACTCGTAGATAGTGAATGTTAAACGAATTATATACTTATTTGATAAAGGTGTTATCGAGATTGATTCAGTAAAAGTCATTACTGAATAAATTAAATTGCACATATAATAACCCAAATCCAATAAACTAAGATCTATGGCTATAGGATGAACACTTGAGCTTTATGAAGAGACATAAAAGTGGATCAAGCTTGAGTAATAGCCAAAACGATCTATAGTATAGGAATAGGGTTGGATACCTTATTCTGGAGACACTATGAGACTCGACCCACTTTATAGATGGTATAGACGATGTGATCCTAAATCGTCCATGTAGAGACATGCGAGTGGGGGTGTCCGATGCAATGAGTTTGCATAAGATCAGGACTGAGAAATAAGTCGCTTTCGCTTTATAACACCGTTTACTGACGAGACTGACTATTTCATATGATGACCTAGGTAACTCGATCTTAATCCTGAGCTAACTATGAACTCCTATTTATTCGGGCTTATCCTTAGATCTGCATAGGTGAGAGTGGCTCAGTATCGTCGACTCAATAAGCCTCCCATTTAAGGGATAGGAATGGGTAGATAGCTGGGGACATAGTCGTGCAAGAAGTAATTCACTCCTACCCGAATTAGGGATAGTACAGAGGTTGTTCCCTTAAGTGCTGACTCCGGGGCTTGAACAAAGGGATCCCGCCCTCTCATTGGCCTGAGAGGGACTCAGTTTATTGGTTGGATCATAAACCAATTGTTCATTAGAGGATCAGTGGGACTTAAGGAACTAGAAGTACTATATGGGTAAAACGGCTTATTGACCTAGCTATAGCTACGAACAACCTGTGAAGGATCGACTTACTAATCATGGTTAAATCAAGTGGACGGAAATATATCTATAGTGAGGGGAGTGCAACTATCGGGCTATAGTGGAGTGTCCCGATAGTTAACGAATGTTGGCTAACTTGGACAATGAGATTAGTCGGTTAGCCTCGAATCGTTGGAGCCCATGATCTATAGGTCCATTAGGTCCCCCTACTAGCTCATATCGGAATTAAGCCTAGAACAAAAGATAGGAAGCTTTGAATCGTTCAAAATCGGGAAAAAGGGTATTATCGTAAATTGTGTTTGATACAATTATTTAATTATGAATTAAATTAGAAAATGAGAGATGAAGTATTTAAAAAGTGTTTTGAATACTATATATATGTATTAGGAATCATATATATGGAATTGCACAAGATAACAAAGATTAATTAGATTAATCATATCAAAATTAATTTGAAAATTTTCAAATTAATTACCAAGCAATCAATTTCAATTTAGAATTGAAATTGGGGATAATTTGCAAGCTTGAAATTTGATTTCAATTTGAATTTAGTGGATTTAGTTGGAAATCCAGTTAATGCATGATCATTCAGAGTGGAAAGACAACTCATTCATGCATTGTTGCATGTCTTGTGTAATGTACACCTAGAATCCACTTGAGCTTGCAAACACACCATGTGTCTTCGGTCTTGAGGCTTGGCTTTGCATGGAGAATGTCTTTAAAAGGAGTTTGAATCACATTCAAACATGAGAGAGCCATTTCCTTAATGTTATGCTGCTGGAATTTGGACTCAAAGTTCTCTCATCTCTCATTCTTCTCCATTGCTTGATGCTTCAAGCATTCCCTTCCCATTCCCTATCTTATATAGACTCCCACAAGTCGTTCTTGGCCCGGAGTATAGTAGGGAAGAATCTAGAGGTTGTCCAAGGAGCATAGGAGAGGCAAACACCACAAGGAGTTCAACATAAGTGAGCTACAAAGGTTGGTGTTTTCTAAACTCTCTATTCTGTCTTTTCTAGAACATGCATGCTTTAGGAGTAAAATTGAATGTCTTAAGTGCTTTCGATCTTCAATTGCTTCCGCATGTGTAATATGTACACCTTCAATTGGTATCAGAGCATGATTAGAGCACTTAATTCCTTTTAATTTTGCTTTGGTGGGTACCATTTTGAAATTGAATTTTCTGTGTGCTAAAATGGAAGTGTTCTAGTTTGGCAATTTTTTGAGCATTCAAACCTTCATGAAATTGTAAATTCTCGGATATGTAAGAGCGTTAATGTGTGTACTATAGTCTGTAATTTTTATAGAGTCATTAGAGTCTATATAGGCTGTAAAATCGAAGAAAAACCGGAGAAGACACAGTAGAAAATGAAAATTCCACCCCAATAATGCTTTACACGCTGTCCATTCACCTTGAACACTCTCCCATCTTTTTCATCCTACAAAGTAATTGCTCCATGGGGGAAAACCTCAATCACAATGAACGGTCCTGACCATTTAGATTTTAGCTTCCCAATAAATAATTTTAATCTAGAATTATAAAGCAAGACTTTTTGACCCTTGACAAACTCTTTAGATTTTATTTTCTTGTCATGCCACAGCTTAGTCTTTTCTTTATACATTTTCGCATTTTCATAAGAAAATTGGCGAAATTCCTCTAATTCATTAAGCTGCAGCATTCTTATTGCCCCTGCACGACTCATATCAAAATTTAACTTTTTCAAAGCCCAAAATGTTTTATGCTCTAGCTCTAGTGGTAAACGACAAGCTTTCCCATATACTAACCTATAGGGAGACATACCTAGAGGAGTCTTATAGGTTGTCCTATAAGCCCAAAGAGTCTCATCAAACCTAAAAGACCAATCCTTCCTAGGATGGATGGACTACTTTCTCTATAATAGCTTTAATTTCCCTATTACTAATTTCAGCTTGACCATTTGCTTGTGGGTGATAAGGGGTAGCTATCCTATGCTTAATCCCATACTTAGCTAATAGCTTAGTTAAGATATTATTAACAAAATGTGTACCCTCGTCACTCACTAGAGCCCTAAGTGTCCCAAACCGCGCAAAGATGTGCGATTGAAGAAACCTTGCTACTGTCTTGGCATCACTCTGATGGCATGCGATGGCCTCCACCCACTTGGACACGTAATTAACTGCCAATAAGATAAAAACCTTGTAATTAGAAGGGGGAAATGGCCCCATAAAATCAATACCCCATACATCGAATAATTCAACTTCTAAAATGTAAGTAAGAGGCATTTCATCTCTAGGCCCCAAGTTTCCTCTCCTTTGGCAAGCATCACATTGCTTGTAGAACCAATGAGCATCCTTGAATAAGGTAGGCCAAAAGAATCCACAATGCAAAATCCTCATAGCTGTCCTTTGACCGCTTAAATGACCTCCATACGGCGAAGAGTGACATTGCTCCAGGATTTCCTTTGCTTCAGCACCTGAAACACACCTGCGAATAATACCGTCAGAGCATTGCTTATACATAAATGGCTCATCCCAATAGAAAAACTTCGCATCATGATTAAATTTTTTCTTCTGCCTCCAATCCATGTCAATAGGAGTGACTCCCTTTACCAAAAAGTTGGCAATATCAGCATACCAAGGGACATCCCTGACTACCTTTACCTCAACAACAAAAAGCTGTTCATCTGGAAAAGAATCTGAAATGCCAAATTGCTCCAGCAAAGATGATGATGGATCAAGACGAGATAAATGATATGCAATGACATTTTCTGATCCCTTCTTGTCTTTTATCTCCAAGTCGAACTCCTGCAATAATAAAACCCAACGAATTAGTCTAGGCTTTGCATATTTCTTAGCCATTAAATACCTTATTGCTGCATTATCCGTGAACACCGTGACTTTTGATCCAACCAAATATGGCCGAAATTTCTCAAAATCGAACACTACAACTAACAACTCCTTTTCAGTAGTTGTGTAGTTGACTTGTGCCTCATTTAAAACCTTGCTTGCATAATATATAGGATGGATAAATTTGCCCTGCTTTTGCCCCAACATAGCACCTACCGTAGCATCACTCGCATCACACAATACCACAAATGGTAAATTCCAATTAGGTGCACACAGAATGGGTGCTGAGATTAAAGCAACCTTTAAAGTCTCAAAAGCCTTCCTACAATTTGCATTAAAGTCAAAAACATGATCAGTACACAATAAGTTACAAAGAGGTTTACTGATTTTGGAAAAATCTTTTATGAATCTCCTGTAAAATCCAACGTGTCCTAAAAAACTCTGAATTCCCTTCATTGAATTCGGTGGTTCTAATCTTTCAATCACCTCTATTTTTGCTCTATCAACTTCTAGACCATTGTTAGAAATCCTATGACCTAACACTATGCCTTCCTTCACCATGAAGTGGCATTTTTCCCAATTAAGGACTAGATGGGTATCCTCACACCTCTTTAACACCTGACCTAAATTATCTAAACAAATCTGAAAAGACCCTCCAAACATTGAAAAATCGTCCATGAATACCTCAATAGTGGACTCAATCATATCAGAAAAAATTGCTAGCATACACCGCTGAAATGTTGCTGGAGCATTGCAGAGGCCAAAAGGCATTCGCCTAAAAGCAAACGTCCCATAAGGGCAGGTGAAAGTGGTTTTCTCCTGAACCTCATGAGAGGTAGTAATCTGGTTATACCCAGAGTAACCATCTAAGAAACAGTAGTAGGCCTGACCAATCAATCTATCCAACATCTGGTCAATAAATGGTAGAGGGAAATGGTCCTTACGGGTAGCTTTATTAAGCCTCCTGTAGTCCATGCAAACCCTCCAGCCAGTTAGTGTCCTGGTTGGGATTAACTCATTGTCTTTATTGCTCACCACAGTAACACCTCCTTTCTTAGGAACACATTGGACAAGGCTTGCCCAATTGCTATCGGCAATTGGATAAATGATCCCAGCATCCAACCATTTCATCACCTCATTTTCTACAACCTCTTTCATTGCAGGGTTAAGCCTTCTTTGTTGCTCAATACTCCTGAATGATCCCTCCTCTAGAGTGGTTTTGTGCATAGAAAGAGATGGGCTAATTCCCTTAATGTCAGCCAATGTCCAACTTATAGCCTTGCGGTATTGATGCATCAATTTTATTAAGGTCTCTTCATGCTCTGACATTAAATCTGATGCAACAATAATGGGCAATGTCTCACCTTCCCCAAGATAAACATACTTTAGATGATCTGGCAAGGGCTTCAAATCTAAAGTAGGTGCCTCAATCAGGGATGACTTAATTGGAGGAGCCTTCTTTTGATCTAAATCTAAAGACTCAAAAACATCCTCACACCTAAACAACTATTTTTCATTTTATCTTACTAAAGAACAAACTTCTAAATCCTCCACACTAACTGCTTGATGCTCTTCCGAATGCTTACTAGCCGAATCCTGTATTGCTGACTCAATAATTGTGCTCTCCAGAATCCTAATGAAGGAGCAATCCTCCATTTCATCTGGATATTTCATGGCTTTAAACACATTAAATTTCACTTCCTCATTACAAACTCTCATTGTTAATTCCCCTTTTTGAACATCTATTAACGCCCTACCAGTAGCCAAAAATGGACGACCTAGAATAATTGGGACATCTTTATCAGCCTCATAGTCTAAAATAATAAAATCAATAGGAAATATGAATTTATCCACTTTTACTAAGACATCCTCAATTTTACCCTCTGGATATGTGATAGACCTATCAGCTAGTTGGAGTGTGACTGTGGTAGGCCTTCACCAATGCCAAGCTTCCGATAGACCGAAAGAGGCATAAGGTTAATGCTTGCACCTAAATCACGGAGTGCTCTACCTAATTCTTTTCCACCTATAGATACAGGTATGGTAAATGATCCTGGATCCTTAGCCTTGGGTGGTAGCCCATTCTTAAGAATAACACTACATTCCTCAGTAAGAGATACAGTTCCAAACTCACCTAACCTCTTCTTTTTAGTTAAAATATCCTTAAGAAATTTAGCATAATTAGGCATTTGCTCAATAGCTCCTACTAAAGGGATATTTATGTGCAATTGCTTAAGAATCTCTAAAAACTTCCTAAATTGACCATCCTGATTCTTAGGCTTTTGCCTTTGTGGAAAAGGTAGAGGTGGTACATAAGGTGGGGGCGGCACATAAGGTGGTTTCACATCTGGAACAAAACCAGATGCTCCAGCATTTTTATTGCTGCCTCCAGCACCCTGACCAATCTCCAACTCTTTGTCAACTACAATATTTTTATCACCATCACTATTTATATCCTGGGTCTTACTAGTCTCATTTTTTTCTTCTAATGACTTACCACTCCTAAGAGTTACTGCCTTTACCTGCTCCTTACCTTCCCTTCGAGGGTGTTTAGCTAGCTGACCCACTTGCAATTCCAGGGCTCTCATCGAAGCTTGATTACTTTTAATTGCGGCATCTGTACGAGCCATAAATTCTTTCATCATCGCCTCGAGAGAACTTCCCGAATTTTGCTGGGGCAAAGCCTGCTCATTTTGCTGGGGCAATACCTGCGCGTTAGAAAATCCCGGCTGGTTCACCTTTTGTTGTGCTTGCGCACTGCTTCCTTGTCCTCCCCATGCGAAGTTGGGGTGGTTGCACCAACCTGGATTATAAAAGTTAGAATAAGGTTCATTCCTCTGATTACCTACAAAAAACACAAAAGCTGGATTGCTGGGGCAAAACTCGTAGTTGTGATTTTCACCACAATAGACACATGTTTCTTCTGCGACTTGGTTCACCACTGTAGGAGGTTCCATAGCTGGTGGCTGCTGATGACTAATCACCGTCACATTCTTAAGAGCATTAGCAATCATAGAAAGATCAGCCCTAATGGTGGACACACCATCAACCTCTAATACACTCTTAACCTTTTTATTTGTGCCTCTAACATCCGACCACTGACAACTATTAATAGATATTCTTTCTAAAATTTCATAGGCTTCATCAAAAGTTTTTGCCAAAAGGGCCCCTCCAGCCGAGGCATCGACCATACCTTGGGTTACTCCATTCAAACCATTGTAAAATGTTTCCATTTGAATACAATGAGGTAACCCATGGTGAGGACACTTTCGTAAAAGCTCCTTAAACCTCTCCCAAGCCTCACTAAAAGTCTCATCTTCAAGTTGCCTAAACCCTACTATTTCACTCCTTAATTTAGAATTTCTATTAGGTGGGAAATATTTACTCAAAAAATTTTCAGCTAACTCATCCCACGTCCTAATTGATCCTGGAGCAAAAGAGTTTAACCATGACTTTGCTCCATCTCTAAGAGAATACGGGAACAAAGTTAATCTAAGAGAATCTCTAGGCACTCCTTGAATTACAAAAGAATCACTAACTAAAACACATACACATGCACCAAACTCACACCTGCAAAAACAAAAGAAACAATAAAAAAGTTCTAGCACCAAACCACTAAAACACATACACAAAATAATTGGGATAGCATACGCTCGAATGGCTCTGGTCCTATCGTTCGCTATCAAGATAGGATTATCAACCTGATTATCTTGCTGCTCATTTTGCTCCAGCGGCGGGTTTTGCTGCAGCAAACGATACTGGGGGTCTGTTGGACCTTCAGGAACCTGCGGAAGATGCGACACGTTCTCCATCTGGTTTCTGCGCTGCTCTCTCATTCTTATCCTTAATGTCCTTTCGATTTCTGGATCAAGTTCAAACCTTACCCCAGACGGATCGCTCATGCACCAAACTCACACCTGGAAAAACAAAAGAAACAATAAAAAAGTTCTAGCACCAAACCACTAAAACACATACACAAAATAATTGAGATAAAAACTTATTCGGTCCCCGGCAACGCCACAAAAAACTTGTTGGGTTCCTAGAGTGAATAAAAATATGGTATAAAGAGACTCTAGAATTCCTGTGCAAGTATACACAGTCTGCAACAAGTAATATTATCAATCCGAGTCCTGAATTAGCTTCAACTTTATCTATTTTGTGTAACTTTCTAATGGTTTCAAAGATGGTAATAAAAATGTTTTGGTTTTATAAGAATTATGCTGAAGCAAAATAAATGACAGAACAACAAGTAAACAAATAGGCAGACAGATTAAAGATAGGCACTGGTTAGGATTTAGTGATCGTTCTAAAAGATGCTCTAGCAATATTATTGATCATGCATTTCTCGCAGTATTATTAGCGGATTCCTCCCGGAACTCCGGATCTTTTGGGATGTGTTTCAACCCCAATGAAGTGCGACCAATCAAGCACTAGGCAACTGGCTATGCCTAGCTTAGTCAGTGGCGTTCACCAATACACAATAATCGTAGTGTGGATAATTGCCACACACTCTCTATATCATCCCTGAAACTAGAGAGATGTATTCACACCGGCTGGCCAGGTGGGCATAAAATGGAAGTAAGCACAACAATTAACCAAAATGCGATAGTCAATATATTACTAAAGATGAAGCACAACAATCACACTATTCCTAACCAACACCTAAGCTACTTAGTTCATAATAGGCATGGAAACAAAAATTACAATCTGAGTAGACATGTCCATAATCGCAAGATAATAAAGAAAATAATAATCTCCTTAATCAGCTTGCAGAAGATTGTGTTCTTGGTAATCTCTAATCTCTCTATACTACTCGGCTTCCAAGGAAAGTTGGAATCCCCTTGACTTCGACGGCTACTTCCTTTTATAGAAGGATAGGAGGCTTGAATTAGGTCAACTTGGACACGTGTAGGGCTCTCCTTGCTCCTTTATCCCGAAAATAACTCAACAGAAGTCGGTTCATGAAGTTGGCTAACGAGTTGTGATGTGGCAGTTCTGCTCCCAGTTTTGCTACAGCACAGAATTTGCTCCCTCTAGTCGCCCAGCAGCATAATCTACACAAAATAATTTCCAAAGCTTCCATTCTTCCAAATGGGTTAAAACATGTAATATCTATCTAAAACCAACCCTATTAAGCACAAAGGTCACACAAATCAATATAGAAATGAAGCCTAAATAACTACCTTTTGGGCAGTTATCAGCGGTGATTTGGGTGGTCCTTCAAGTTTGGAGCGTCGAGACCCCGTGAGGTAGCATCTCAATGCTACCTCTCGGGTCTAGCTTATTTGGTTGCTTCAATTTTTGCTCCTTTTGACGTTGTCTTCAAGTCTTGAGTGCTATCCTTTGTCCTTTTCACCTCCTCGACATCATGTGGACTTCAAGTTGGATCATAACCATGTTAATTTCCTCGAATTAACATCAATTTAGAATATTGGCTCTTGAGAAGCTCTACACCAAACACCTACAAAATAATATAATTAAGCACAATAATTAACATAAAACTAACAAGATTAAGAACAAATATATAGGGCCAAACTGATCCTATCAAATACCCTCAACCTAAACCTTGCTAGTGCTCGAGAAAGTGTACAAAATAAAAGAATAGGATTCAATAATTGTTATTCTATAACTCCAATCTCAATGCCTAAAATACCAAAAATATTGCAATCAAGAGTCATTCACATATGGCCCAATAAAGAGACAAATAAAATTTTTTCATGAAAGTTTTACAACCAATTTTACAAACCTGGGATTGGATCATACAACCCTCAACCTATCTTCCCTCTACACTGGCACTAGAAACTAACCAAGGAGCAAAAAAAAAAAACAAATTAGACTGTTTTTCTCTCCACCTACGTGCCTAAAAAATAAAAGAAATTTTCTTTCAACATTCTTTTTAGGCGAGGCACTAGCTTTCACACTACGATGTCGGGACCCATAACAAAAGTTTAGCCCTTGGTTGGCTGATTACACCGCATGCAACTCTTTTTACCCATTCTCACTCATGATCATTGCAAAGCATGCTTTTTCTAAAAAATAAAAACAAGAAATACGAGCATATAATTTTTCTTTCAAGCTCGCGCTCACTAACTCATTTTCTTTTTCTTTTTCTTTTCTTTATTTTTTTTCTTATGGCATATTTTCTTTCTTTTCTCCTAGGCAAGATATTACATGCTAATTTGCAAAAAAAATTGACTCTCTAGCTCATCCCTACACCTATCGAGGTGACAAAAAGCATATGGATTCTATAATTCTCTTCTAAGCCTTCAAACTAATCCTAGGCATGCTAAGGTTTACTCTTACAAGAAAAGTACTAGAAAAGTTTTAAAAAGGCTCAATTTCTGGGCAACATTCTTACAACTCATCAAAAGCAATAAAACTGGAAGAATGACACATCGCTGATTTTCATAATCAGAGAAAAAAACTAGATCATCATTACATCAACACTCAAAATTTAAAAGTTTTCTTTAAAATAGGTCTAATGCTCGGATGCATTGCCTCAATCTAGAAAACATAGAGCACTAAAATAATGCATGCATAATAAAATAGTTTGATGCTTAGGTGCATCAAGACTCAACAAAAACATGCATGTAGAGCTAAGTCCACTGTTGGGTTCCTAGAGTGAGTAAAAATAAGATATAAAAAGACTCTAGACTCTGTGCAAGTATACATAGTCCGCAGCAAGTAATAAGTATTTATCGAATCCAAGGTCTGAATTAGCTTTCACTTTATCTATTTTGTTTAGCCTTTTAATGGTTTCAAGAATGGTTCAAATGATTGATTTTTTGATAGAATGTTGAAGCAAAAAAAATGACAGAATAGAAAGTAACAAATAGGCAGACATATTAGAAACATACGCTGGTCAGGATTTAGTAATTGTTTTAAAAGATGCTCTAGCAATATTATTGATCATGCAGAACTCTCGCAGTCTTATTAGCATATTCCTCCCGGAACGCCAGATCTTTTGGAATGTGTTTCAACTCCAATGAAGTACTACCGGTCAAGCACTAGGCAACTGGCTATCCCTAGCTCAATCACCGGCGTTCACCAATACACAATGATCTAGTGTGATTCACCGCCACACACTCCCTAAATCATCCCTGAAACTAGAGAGAGATATTCATACCGGCTGGCCAGGCGGGCACGAAATATAAATGAGCACAACAATTAACCAAGATTCATTAAATCAATATTTATTACTAGAAATTAAGCACGACAATCACATTGTTTCCTAACCAACGCCTAAAGCTACTTAGTTCATAAAATGCATGGAAACACACGTTAGAATCTGAGTAAGCATGTCCATAACTACAAGAAAAGATTAATTCACTTGAACAACTTGTAATTGATGGTCTTCTTGATGGTCTCAAATCTCTCCTCTATTCAACTCCCAAAATGGAAATGAGAATGATCTCTTCCCCAAAAGTGGAATGAATTTGACTTGGGCGGCTATCTCCTTTTATAGAGTGATAGGAGGCTTGAATTAGGTTGACTTAGACACGTGGATGGCTTTCCTCGCTCCTTTATACCGAGAATAACTTAACAGAATTCGGTTTGTTAAACTGGCTAACGATCTGTGACGTGCCAGTTTTTCTCCCAGCTTTGCTGTAGCACAGAATTTGCTCCCTCAAGTCGCCCAGCAACATATTCTGCATAAAATAATTTCCAAAGCTTCCATTCTTCCAAAGAGGTTAAAACATATAATATATATCTAAAAACAACCCTATTAAACACAAAATACACACAAATCCCTATAGAAATAAGGCTTAAATAACTCCCTTTTGGAGAGTTATCACACCCCCAAACTTGAACTATTGCGTGTCCCGAGCAATACTAACCAACCTTCTCTTAAGAATTCAAAACGTTAGACAAAGAATAGCTTAATCAAACCAGAAAATCCAACACTACCTTCAACCTGTACCTGAGCATTCTGCAAAACCAAGCTCTGCTGTAGCAAAATAATTCTTTCGACATGGACAAATAATCACCACTTTTAACTCAATTCTAAGAACTTGCCACAACCTAGCTCTATTATCAGACACATTAGAACACACATTTTTAAGGGGATTATTGTTTTTCAGACTTAAAGCAGCCCTACAGTCATAAGCTCTTAAGCATGGGATGACCCACTTTATGGTGCAGTATACCGTTGCCTCAAGCTCATCACCAACTAGGCTAAATACTCTTTGAAAAGCTAAAAAATCCTTAGTTATTTCATCTCTTGCCCCTCAGAATAGCGACATTTTATGATGAAGCTTACCTAAGTTCTAGGAGACAGAAAAACTCCCAGATTATCATTCATCCTTCGAAACTTTTGCTCCATGAATTTTCTCAGCAAAATTTTGAATAATAAGTTTTTTCAGCAAATAATAATTTTTTTCTCATTTTTCCTATTTTCTAGGTGATCTTTTGACGCGAAGACAAACTGTGGGTATCACAAATGTCCCCGGTTACTCAATAACCTGACAAATCATTCAATGAAGGAGAGGAATGCTCGAGCAAAACAATTGGAGTAGCAAAAAGTCCCCCAAACTTGAATTATTCATTGTCCCCAATGAATCATTAACATTTTAAATTATACCCCCAAACTTAAATTTTTCTATCTAAATTTTAAATTGAGTGTGGGACTAGAACTAAGCTGAAAGTGGATCAAATAAGTCAACAGTCCCTCCAAAATCTTCTTGCCGCAGCAATGGACCAGGCTAGAAGAAATGCTCAAGCAAAAGGTTTCTAGAGATCAGAATACCTTGATCTAATTAAGCTTAACCAGTCCAAGCTTAAAAAATTCAGAAGAAAATTAGTTGAGTTAGAATTACTCAATGTGTATAGAATGAAAACAACCTTAGAAATTTCATTATAACATAAAAAATAAATTACAAAAACATGTATTTTGGTGGCCTAAAAAAAACATAGGAGCAAAAAATATTTAAAGAAAATGAGGATAGAAAATGCGCGAGCAAACAAAAATAACAGAACAAAAATCATGTCGCTCAGGGCCACTTCATCCATTAGTCCTCTTGACCCTGCTCATTTTCATCATCCTCTTCTTCTATTTCCATCGGTGGAGGTGGAATCCAGGGGTTCAATAAATCTTCAGGGAATGCTGGAAGGGTTGGATATGGCTTGGAAAAATTCTCATGCAGCGCCTTCTTCATATTGGCATCACGGCTTTTAACATAATTCCAAAAGGTTAGAGCTTGCCTCTCGGCAAACTCTTGCCTGCTGGCCGACAGTGCAAGTTGTTCTAAAATCGTGTTGATGCCATAGATAAGCCGACCCTGACATTCCTCTTGCGTACGCTGAAGCGGTGCCAAGTTAGGCGGATTTAATATTTCCCTTGTCAAATAAAATAACATCACCTTCATTCTCTAGAACCCCTGCACGCTTGCAAAGCATCGTAATCGTATTCGGGAAAAACAGTTTCCCCACTTTCTTCTTCCAACGTCCAGAAATTTCACTAGCAATAATCTTCCCTACACCAATGCTGAGAAACCTCAAAATCGCAAAAGGCAGAAGAACACGTTCCCTAGAAACCGTCGAGTCATGAGTCGTTGGAAGCAATCTCTGTTTGTTAAACCCCATCCATGTGTTTGCTTCCCTCTTCAGATAGGCTGACTGAAACATCATTTTCTCTGTTTTTGAAAACCTCCATTGCACCCCTTCAATACCAACTTCCCTCACAACATCACTCAACTGCTCATTAGATGGCGCCACAGCCATCTCATTATATGCTGCGTGTGGGAAATCTGGAAGGTTACACAATGCGTTAATAGCACCAGGACTCCAGTCGACCTCAACACCTCAAACGATCACTAGGAAACCTTCTTCTTTGTCAATATTTGCATAAAACTCGCGCACCACCTGCGCATTCATAGATTCAGGCTTTGAACAAAACAACTCCCAGCCTTTGTCCGTAATGCCGGCCCTCAGAAAATGTGGAAGATCATTGCTAAATCCTCTTTCAAACAGAAAATCTCTTTTCAGCAGCTCAGCATATTTTGCTCTGGCAAGATTGTTGACGAAGCGAACATACGGTAATTGCGGCTCTTCTAACTCGTCAAATTCCTCTAATGCTCCCGCAACACTCTTGCCCCTATCTGCCCTTTATTTGAGCAACCGTTCTTCTTTAGCCTTTTTGTCTGCTTCCTCTCTTGCTTTGGTTTCGACCTCTTCTTTCTCTTGTTTCTCTTTCTCTGCATTTTCCCTTTCAGAGTCAGTGGTTGGCGGCGAGGGAGTATCCGTTCGAGCTACCCTAACACGACCGGCCTTTCGCTTCACGCGGTGACGTTTCGACACTTCTGGTGAGATCACCTCCACTCGAGCCTCCTACACTGGCTCATTACCAAGCGCAACCTCTGCCTGTTCTTCCTACACATACTCAGTCTGCTTTTCTTGAACCTCCTTTTTATTTCCTTCTCAAACTTCCTCTATATTTTCCTCTCAAACTTTCTCTGTATCCGCAACTCTCGGCTCAGTCTGCTCTGGGTTTTGTACTTCAGGTTCCCTCGGATTGCCTTCTCTAGTGACAACAACATCCTCCGCCGCCTTCTGAACAACTTCTTGATCCCCAGTCCTCTGTTGTCTTCTTCTCTTCTTAGCCTCCTTTTCTTTTGGCGTTCTTTTTTTCTTTGTTTTCACTTTTTGTACTTAGGGGGTAACAGGTACCTCCTCTTCCTCATTGTCCCTCTCTTTTCTTGCTCTTCTTTTCGCCATTGAAGACTCAATGGAATTTTACCGTACACAGACAAAGAAAAAGAACACAAATGGCAAGGGATGAATCAAGTAGATGAAGTGAGAAGACTTATCGAAGGCTTGTGAAGATGAAGATGAAGTGAGAATCCTAACCGAAAGATTTTTCCCCCTGATTAAATGGAATTACCGTTCAAATCAAATCTTTTAATTTGTAAATCGAATTCATTAACGGTAAAATCTTGAATTTTAAATCGCCCAAGGTAAATAATAACTGCTGTCAAACGACTAAACCATTGGTTTACCTCTGCGCGACACGTGGCAGCATCCATGCAATTTACCTGCTCACAGAAATTCAAAATCAAACGGTAAAAAAAAAAAATTAATTCACAACAAACCCCTTCCTATTCGGACGAAATTTTGCTTCAGCCACAACCTTGCCGCAACATCCTTCAAAAGATTACCTAAAAAATCTTGGATACAGAATTCAAATTCAAAATAGAAGAATCAAATCAGGAAATTTAAGTTTCAATAACCACTCAAACAAATCTTATCTTTTATTTCTATTATTCAAAACTGAATAAATCAGGAGAATTCTATTCAAATCTAAATCTAAACATAATTTAAATAACCACAAATAAAGACTGAATTAAAATCTAATTAAATCTAATCAGAAAATAAAACTAAACTAACTCTAATCTGAACTAATTAAATAAAATAAAATAACTAGCGAAAATAAAATAAAATCTATGGAATTAAAAATCAACAACGAATTTCAACTCAATCATGCAAAATTTAAACAAATCAAATCTAATATAATTCAAATTAAAATCAAACCAAATCATACTAGCGAAAATAAAATCACAATAAATTCTGGGACTCAAAATTTTGCTTGGTAAAATGCTCTTGCAAAAATCCTACTCTCTCAATCATCAACCAACTTTAAGGAATGATATTTCGACCGAAACTCCTCGCCCCAATAATGCTTCACACGTTGTCCATTCACTTTGAACACTCTCTCATCTTTTTCATCCAGCAAAGTAATTGCTCCATGGGGGAAAACCTCAACCACAATAAATGACCCTGACCATTTAGCTTTTAGCTTCCTAGGAAATAATTTCAATCTAGAATTGTAAAGCAAAACTTTCTGACCCTTGACAAACTCTTTAGGTTTAAGTTCCTTGTCATGCCATAACATAGTCTTTTCTTTATACATTTTCGAATTTTCATACGAAAATTGGCGAAATTCCTCTAATTCATTAAGCTGCAGCATTCTTATTACTCCTGCACGACTCATATCAAAAATTAATTTTTTCAAAGTCCAAAACGTTTTATGCTCAAGCTCTAATGGTAAATGGCAAGCTTTCCCATATACTTACCTATAGGGAGACATACCTAAAGGAGTCTTATAGGTTGTCCTATAAGCCCAAAGAGCCTCATCCAACCTAAAGGACCAATCCTTCCTAGATGGATGGATTACTTTCTATAGAATATATTTTATTTCCCTATTGCTAATTTCAGCTTGACCATTTGCTTGCGGGTGATAAGGGGTAGCTATCCTATGCTTCATTCCACATTTAGCTAACAACTTAGTTAATATATTATTAACGAAATGTGTACCCTCATCACTTACTAGAGCTCTAGGTGTCCCAAACTGCGCAAAGATGTGCGATTGAAGAAACTTCGCTACTGTCTTAGCATCATTCTGATGGCATGCAATGGCCTCCACACACTTGGAGACATAATCAACTGCCAATAAGATAAAAACATTACCATTAGAAGGGGAAATGACCCCATAAAGTCAATACCCAACACGTCGAATAACTTCACTTCCAAAATGTAAGTGAGAGGCATTTCATCTCTAAGCCCCAAGTTTCCTCTCATTTGGCAAGCATCACATTGCTTGTATAACCAATGGGCATCCTTAAATAAGGTAGGCCAGAAGAATCCACAATGCAATATCCTCATAGTTGTCCTCTATCCGCTGAAATGGCCTCCATACGGCGAAGAGTGACATTGCTCCAGGATTTCCTTTGCTTCATCACCTGAAACACACCTACGAATAATACCATAAGAGCATTGCTTATACATAAATGGTTCATCCCAATAGAAAAATTTCGCATCATGCTTAAACTTTTTCTTCTGCCTCTAATCCATATCAATAGGAGTGACTCCCTTAACCAAAAAGTTGGCAATATCAGCATACCAAGGGACATCCTTGACTACCTTTACCTCAACATCAAAAAGTTGTTCATCTGGAAAAGAATCTGAAATGGCAGATTGCTTCAGCAAACATGATGATGGATCAAGACGAGACAAATGATCTGCAATGACATTCTCTAATCCCTTCTTGTCCTTTATCTCCAAGTTGAATTCCTGCAATAATAAAACCCAACGAATTAATCTAGGCTTTGCATCTTTCTTAGTCATTAAATACCTTATTGCTGCATGATCCGTGAACGTTGTGACTTTGGATCCAACCAAATATGGTCGGAATTTCTCAAAAGCAAACACAACAGCTAACAACTCCTTTTTCAGTAGTTGTATAGATGACTTGTGCCTCATTTAGAACCCTACTTGCATAATATATAGGATGGATAAATTTGTCCTGCTTTTGCCCCAACATAGCACCTACTGCAGCAAAATTCGCATCACACATTACCTCAAATGGTAAATTCCAATTAGTTGCACAAAGAATGGGTGTTGAGATTAAAGCAGCCTTTAATGTCTCAAAAGCCTTCCTACAATCTGTATTAAAGTCAAAAACATCATCAGTGCATAATAAGTTACAAAGAGGTTTACTCATTTTTGAAAAATCCTTTATGAACCTTCTATAAAATCCAACATGACTTAAAAAGCTCTGAATCTCTTTCACTGAATTCAGTGGTTCTAGCCTTTCAATAATCTCAATTTTTGCTCTATCAACTTCTAGACCATTCTTAGAAATCCTATGACCTAACACTATGCCCTCCTTCACCATGAAGTGACATTTCTCCCAATTGTGAACTAGATGGGTATCCTCACATCTCTTTAACACGTTACCTAAATTATCCAAACAACTCTGAAAAGACCCTCCAAAAACTGAAAAATCGTCCATAAATACCTCAACAGTGGACTCAATCATATCAGAAAAAATTGCTAACATACACCACTAAAATGTTGTTGGAGCATTGCAGAGGCCGAAAGGCATTCACCTGAAAGCAAACGTCCCATAAGGGCAGGTGAAAGTGGTTTTCTCCTGATCCTCGGGAGCAATAGTAATCTGGTTATACCCAAAATAACCATCTAAAGAACAGTAGTAGGCCTGACCAGCCAATCTATCCAACACGTGGTCAATAAATGGTAGAGGAAAATGGTCCTTACGGGTAGCTTTATTAAGCCTCCTGTAATCCATGCAAACCCTCCAGCCAGTTACTATCTTGGTTGGGATCAATTCATTATCTTTATTGCTCACCACAGTGACACCTCCTTTCTTAGAAACACATTGGACAGGGCTTACCCAATTGCTGTCTGCAATTATATAAATAATGCCAGCATCCAACCATTTAGTCGACTCATTTTTAACAACCTCTTTCATTGCAGGGGGTAAGCCTTCTTTGTTGCTCAATTCTCCTAAAGGATCCCTCCTATAGAGTGATTTTGTGCATACAAAAAGACGGGCTGATTCTCTTAATGTCAGCCAATGTCCAACCTATTGCTTTACGATATTGCTGCAGCAATTTTATTAAGGCCTCTTCATGCTCTGACATTAAATCTGATGCAATAATGGGCAACGTCTCACCTTCCTCAAGATACACATACTTTAGATGATCCGGCAAGGACTTCAAATCTACAGTGAGTGCCTCAATTAGGGATGGCTTAATAGGAGGTGTTTTCCTCTGATCTAAATTTAAAGACTCAAAAACATCCTCACACCTAAACACTTATTTTTCATATCTTCTTTCTAAAGAACAAACTTCTAAATCCTTTACACTAACCTCACCAGGATTTTCCAAATGCTTGTTTGCCGAATCCTGTATTGCTTTCTCAACAATTGTGTTCTCTAGAATCCTAATGAAAGAGCAATCTTTCATTTCGTCTGAATACTTCATGGCCTTAAACACATTAAATTTTACTTCCTCATTACAGACTTTCATTGTTAATTCCCCTTTTTGAACATCTATCAATGCCCTACCTGTAGCCAAAAAGGGATGACCTAGAATAATTGGGACATGATAGCGAGCATAGCTAGCTATTATTCCCTAAATAATTAACCTAGTATTTTATATTTAATTGGCCAAAATTATGCATTTTTGTGTTCTATTTGTAGAAATCATGTTTTGGAGTTAAATCGCGAAATTGGAGAAAAATATGTGTTCGGGACATGAAAATTGGCTAAAGAACGAAAAAGATTCAAGTTAGAAGAATCCAAAAGAGAGTTATCTGCAGACCAGCGTCAGGACGTTGCTCTTGGAGCGTCTCGACGCTGCCTTTCCTTTTCTGAATTAGGCGGCAACAGAGACAGCGTCGAGACGCTGTCTCCTTAGCATCTCGACGCTATCGACATATTTCCTATTTAATCTTCTTTTCATACTACGGCCAAGGGGAGTCTAATTGGCTTGATTTTAGCCCTAATTTCGACTAGAGACCTTTGGTGGGAGCTAAAGCAAGGCCAAGGAGCGGGAATCAAGCGAGAAGACGGGGAGATCGTGACGGGGACGTATCGGTTTCGACGGATTCGAGTTTTCCTTTCTCTTTCCCTTAACTCTTGTAGTTTTTATGGCTTTTCTTGCCATTAGTGTTTGTGGTTTAAAGACTATGAATTGCTAGTTTTTTGTCTTAGGGTTTGATGTAATTGTTTTAGTTGTTGGATTGATTTTAGGTATGAATGTGTTTTTATTTTATTCATACAATTTTACTTAATGCTTTCAATTACTTGATCACTAATTGAATGATTTAAGTGTTGAATCTAACTCGGGAGAGAGGATTTGGAATAAGACTTACCTTGTTTAATTGCATGACTAGAGTAGAAATTCTAAGTTTTTGACGGGATTTGGAATATCTCTAGAAGTATAACAAGGACTAAACCGAATAATGCCTTGCATGTTAATGAACTTAGATAGGGATATCAAGTTAGTTATATGCATGAGAATCAATTATATTCGGGAGAGGTAATCGTGATAAAATTTTCCTTGGCTTGTAGAATAATTGCACGATCAATTCATTCCTATTAATCAATTCTCAATCTTAAATAAGGAAATCAATTCCCTAAGAGTCTTTCCATTTGAGTCTCCACCCTCTTATTTTTATGCTTTTAGTCTTTACTTTTATCTTTATCATTGAGTTTTGCTCCCTAAATAAAATTGGACAAAAGTATTCACGGTACTTAATTTGCTAGCAAACCAATCCAGAGGACGACACTCGTTTAATCATGAAAACACTATATTATTACTTGACCCGTACACTTGCGATAAGCAATTTGCGCATCAAGTTTTTGGCGTCGTTGTCGGGGATTGGCATATTTAGTTAAATTAATATTGTGGAAAAATTGTTCGGTCTTAGTTTAGGGTGTATTTTTTTTTTAGGTAGATTGCATTCTTTTTTTTTTGTTTCCATATTTTTTGCTTTCCTATTTTACTGTTTTCCTTATTTATTTGATTCTTTCCTTAATTGTTATTTTCCTTATTTTTTTCCTTTTTTTTGTTTTTCTTTCCTTTTATGTTCGAGTCTTAGTCCTTTGTTCTTGTTGGGTTATTATTTGATTGGAAGCCTAATTATCATTGCTGCTTTGATTGATTTGAATGAATTTTTATTCAACACCATACTCCAATTTTTCATCTTCAAGTTATCCCCCTTTAAAAGAAAATTCTTCCTTGGAAAACATAGTTCAAAATTACATTGAGGAGTCTAGAGCGAGGAGTATAAAATTTGATGAAATTATAAAAGGACTTCAAACCCCAAAGGAAGTTAGTGAGGTGGGATCCACTTCCATAGGATGTCTAGTGAGTCATGTGGCTGATGATTCATTGGCACCCATTCATGAGCTTAGTTCTTTCGATCTTGTTAAGGATGAACGGTTAGGGGTGAGTTGCATGAATAGTTGGGAAGAATTGGAGAGTTGTAGCACCTGTCAAGAACATGTTTGTGAGGAAGAAAAAGAAAATGAGCTTGCAGTGACAGAGGAAGTTCGGGAGGTAGAGTTTGAGGATGCAAAGCCCTCGTCTGATTTATCTTCTCCATCCTTTGTAGATTTTGATTGTTCATTTTTCTATTCTTACGAGTCAGTTTTAGAGCCAGAGTCTCTTTATTTTTATATTTCTCCTTTTATGCTTCTTTTAGTCAAAAATACCAAAAATAATTCTGTTTCAGGGGCCCATGAGAAGCTAGTCAGTTTGCTAGCGATCGTTGGTTATATTGATTCAAGAAAGAAGGGCCCAAAGAAATACGAGAATTTTTATGTGTCTTGACAGACTGGACGAGCACGTCGAGCTATTGACGTTAAACAAGCGCTTATGGGAGGCAACCTAAGTAAGTTTAGTTGTGTTTTCCTTTTTCCTTTTGATTTATTGTTTGTTTTTGTTTTGTAGGTCTTGGTTCCAGTTTCTCCTTTGCTTGTAAGCTTCCATAAAAGAGGACACCATCATTCCAGGGCAGTATTGTTCACTCCTCCTATTCTTTTATTGTTCTCATGCTTCTTTATGCCTTATTTTCTTTATACATTGAGGACAATGCATGTTTTAAGTTTGGGGGTGGAATATCACGGTTGTGGAGCCTTTGAGCATCTGAGTTCGGGCTATAGTTTTGAGTTTCTTTGAATTGAGCATATGGTTGTCTTCTAGATGCTATTTTTGCATGACTATGATTTCCTAGGATAGACTTTCTTGTCAATTTTCAAGCTTTCAATGAGTTGTAAGCATGAGTGCCCAAAAAGGGAGACTTTTTAAACTTTTTCTAAGAGTTGTCTTGCATGAGTAGATTATTTGTCTTGACTAGATTTATATTTGAATGCTTAGGAGCGAATTATTAGATTCATATGCTTGTTGTCACCTCGATAGGTGTAGGGAAGAGCTAAAGAGTTAATTTTTTGCAAATTAGCATGTTTAATCTTGCTTAGGAGGAAAGAAAAGTATATTCTTATCAGGATCATGAAAGAAAAATCATTCTTGTCTGCACATTTGAAAGAAAACAAAATTATTATGTCATGGCTTGTGCACAGTTTGAAATGAGTAATAAAGATTTAGGCAAAAAGAGCTAGCCTCGTTGTGATCAGTTAGGCCAACCAGAGAAAACTCATGTTAAGGGTCCCTACAATAGGTGTGTGAAAGCTAGTGCCACATATAAATGCTTGATTTAATTTTCAATTATAAGCACCTAAGTATGGAGGAAAACAAACTAATTTGTTCCATTGACTCGTTAGTGAATCCTTCGTGCCAGTGTAGAGGGAAGATGAGTTGAGAGTTTAATAATCCAATCCCGGGCCAGTAGAGTCTGATCTCATTGAGTTAGATCTTGCTTGTGCAAGTTAAGTTTGGAAAACTTTTAATTTGTCTCCCTCATTGGTCCTTGTGTCCATGTCTCTTGCTTGCTTGACTATTGACTTTTGAGCCTTGAGGATTGAGTCATGTTTGTTTTGCATCCATTCTTCCACTGCATACTTGATTTTTAGTTTGCTCGAGGACTAGCAAAAGCTTAAGTTTGGGGGTATTTGATAACGAGCATAACTAGCTATTTTTCCCTAATTAATTAAGCTAGACTTTTATATTTAATTGGCCAAAATTATGCATTTTTGTGTTCTATTTGTAGGAATCATGTTTTGGAGTTAAATCGCGAAATTGGAGCTAAATATGTGTTCGAGACATGAAAATTGGCTAAAGAACGAAAAAGATTCAAGTTAGAAGAAGCCAAAAGAGAGTCATCCGCAGACCAGCATCGGGACGTTACTCTTGGAGCGTCTCGACGCTGCCTTTCCTTTTCTGAATTCGGTGGCAAGAGAGACAGCGTCGAGATGCTGATAGCATCGCGACGCTATGACCATAGCGTCTCGACACTATTGATAGATTTCCTATTTAATCTTATTTTCATGTTACGGCCAAGCGGAGCCCAATTGGTTAGATTTTAGCCCTAATTTCGACTAGAGACCTTTGGTGGGAGCTAAAGCAAGGCCAAGGAGCGGGAATCAAGCGAGAAGACAGGGAGATCGTGACGGGGACGTACCGGTTTCGACGGATTCGAGTTTTCCTTTCTCTTTCCCTTAACTCTTGTAGTTTTTATGGCTTTTCTTGCCATTAGTGTTTGTGGTTTAAAGACTATGAATTGCTAGTTGTTTGTCTTAGGGTTTGATGTAATTGTTTTAGTTGTTGGATTGATTTTAGGTATGAATGTGTTTTTATTTTATTCATACAATTTTACTTAATGCTTTCAATTACTTGATCACTAATTGAATGATTTAAGTGTTGAATCTAACTCGGGAGAGAGGATTTGGCCTAAGACTTACTTTGTTTAATTGCATGATTAGAGTAGAAATTCTAAGTTTGTGACGGGATTTGGAATATCTCTAGAAGTATAACAAGGACTAAGCCGAATAATGCCTTGCATGTTAATGAACTTAGATATGGATATCAAGTTAGTTATATGCATGAGAATCAATTATACTCGGGAGAGGTAATCGTGATAAAAGTTTTCTTGGCTTGTAGAATAATTGCACGATCAATTCATTCCTATTAATCAATTCTCAATCTTAAATAATGAAATCAATTCCTAAGAGTCTTTCCATTTGAGTCTCCACCCTTTTATTTTTATGCTTTTAGTCTTATCTTTATCATTGAGTTTTTCTCCCTAAATAAAATTGGACAAAAGTATTCACGGTACTTAATTTGCTAGAAAACCAATCCAGAGGACGACACTCGTTTAATTACGAAAACACTGTATTATTACTTGACTCGTACACTTGCGGTAAGCAATTTGCGCATCAGGACATCTTTATCAGCCTCATAAACTAAGATAATAAAATCAATAGGAAATATGAATTTATATATTGTTACTAAGACATCCTCAAATTTTCCCTCTGGATATGTGATAAACATCGCAGCTAATTGGAGTGTGACTGTAGTAGGCCTAGCTTCACTAATACTTAGCTTTCGATAGACCAAAAGAGGCATAAGGTTAATGCTTGCACCTAAATCATAGAGTGCTCTACCTAACTCTTTTCCACCTATTGACACAGGTATAGTAAATGATCCTGGATCCTTAGCCTAGGGTGGTAGTCCATTCTTAAGAATAGCGCTACATTCCTCAGTAAGAAATACAGTTTCAAACTCACCTAACCTCTTTTTTTTAGTTAAAATATTCTTAAGAAATTTAGCAAAATTAGGCATTTCCTCACTATATTATTACTTGACCCGTGCGCTTGCGGTTAGGAAAAGTCCACATCAAAACCCTATCCATTTTTGGAGTTTGCGTTGTTCCGAATCCCATGCGCAAGCCCTCCGTAGGGTGATCGCTCCCAGGGCGACTCGCAGGCAGCGTATAGGAATCTCACGGTGCAACCTAATGATGGAGACCGCAGGATACGTTTGACACGTTTCCTTCTCCCACTTACTATGAACACTTTCCCCATTGACCTTGATATTAACCCATGCAAACACCATCTGTAGGGGGACGCTCCCAGGGCGCCTCAAGGCCAAGCATGGATCTCACGGTGTGAACTCAGGGGGACGTGAGAGTAGAAACTTAATATGAATATTTCGTTTCTATACTTTTCCTCCCACTAAAGTGTCGTAAAGTTTTAGGGTCTATTACTTAGGTAAATTCCGGCTAAATGAATCTATCTAAGTCTATGCCTTATTAAACAAGGTCTTTACACTAAATGTCTAGGTGAATTAAAATCTTTTAATAACCTAGTGACATTGCCTGCTAGTAAGACTTTGGTTAATTCAACTTAGGTTCCGAACCATTTGCCGGGAGAGTTCCCTTATAACCAAGGTCTTATGTCCTACTTACTCAAATTTTAAAACTATTTTAAAAAAAAAACTAAGTAAGACATATTTCTAATCCTATTAGAAAAGGCGATCTTAGATCTATTTCATTTTAAACCATTTAAAGAATGATAAGATCCTAAGATCCTATGTTAGCATGCAACTCTTTGTTATAGGTTTTATGGATTGTATTCATTAACTATTATAACTCTTATAACTTTTAATGAATTAACCCTATAACATGCTTTCTAATGGTGTTTAAAAGCATATAACAATCAATCATTCAAGTTATAAGAAAAGCACCATTTAGAAACAACCTATGTCTAGGTTTGTATAACCCTTTATACTACGATGTCTAGGTGATAACACTTTAAAACCTCACACCGCTCACGCATGCTCATAAAACTCGAGTTAACTCAACTCAAGAACCGACTCGATGCCCAGGTAGGAGGTGTTCCGTAAACCGTCAACTTAAATACCTCCAGTCTTAGACAGCATCTTGTCGGGTGAGTTCTCTCGTAACCATTGTTTTACAAGATATCGGCCTAAACTATGCAAGTTGATCGAATCGTTGAAGGTTCATTAACCTAAGTGAGCATGCACTTAATCTTGTTATAGATTTTAGATTTCTATCTCTTTTTATAACAATTATAAAAACAATCCATAACAAACCTAATTTGAGAATAACACTTATAATCAAACTAATGAAATTTCATGCTTCATGCTTGGTTAATTTTATCAATTAATAATTATAACTATTATAAGAATAATCAATTTTAATTAACCATTCAAGCATGAATCTCCCTAAATTAATACAACACTTATATTAATTAAACATGAAATTTCCCTCATGCATTTGAATTAATCAATAACAATTATTAAAATTAAACAAATGCATGAACATGCTTTCCTATGGTGGGGTTTTAAAACTATATGGCATGCTCATAATGCACATACATCCATTTAATTAAATCATACATTCACAATGCATAAAGTAATTAAATCAAGCTAAAATGGAATAGTTTGGCAATTTTTAAAAAAACACAAGAAATTTCACTAATTATTACAATAATAATTAATAAATAAACTTGCAACACGCCCGAGCTTCACGAACCATCCCGAACCGCTCATCCAAGCAATGAACCGGTCATGCAATGAGTGAAATGAGGCTGCAACAGACCGAGCCGGACCAAAAGGCAGCAGCTGAACCGGAATGAAAAAAAACTGCTGCTCGAATTAAAAAACAGCTTGCTGGAATTTTCATTTTCTGCTGCGTCTTCTCCGGTTTTTCTTCAATTTTACAGCCTATATGGACTCTAATGACTCTATAAAAATTACAGACTATAGTACACACATTAACGCTCTTACATATCCGAGCAATTACAATTTCATGAAGGTTTGAATGCTCAAAAAATTGCCAAACCAGAACACTTCCATTTTAGCACACAGAAAATTCAATTTCAAAATGGTACCCACCAAAGCAAAATTAAAACGAATTAAGTGATCTAATCATGCTCTGATACCAATTGAAGGTGTACATATTACACATGCGGAAGCAATTGAAGATCGAAACCACTTAAGACATTCAATTTTACTCCTAAAGCATGCATGTTCTAGAAAAGACAGAATAGAGAGTTTAGAAAACACCAACCTTTGTAGCTCACTTATGTTGAACTCCTTGTGGTGTTTGCCTCTCCTATGCTCCTTGGACAACCTCTAGAGTCTTCCCCACTATACTCCGGGCCAAGAACGACTTGTGGGAGTCTATATAAGATAGGGAATGGGAAGGGAATGCTTGAAGCATCAAACAATGGAGAAGAATGAGAGATGAGAGAACTTTGAGTCCAAATTCCAGCAGCATAACATTAAGGAAATGACTCTCTTGTGTTTGAATATGATTCAAACTCCTTTTAAAGACATTCTCCATGCAAAGCCAAGCCTCAAGACACAAGACACATGGTGTATTTGCAAGCTCAAGTGGATTCTAGGTGTACATTACACAAGACATGCAACAATGCATGAGTGAGTTGTCTTTCAACTTTGAATGATCATGAATTAAGTGGATTTCCAACTAAATCCACTAAATTCAAATTGAAATCAAATTTCAAGCTTGCAAATTACCCCCAATTTCAATTCTAAATTGAAATTGATTGCTTGGTAATTAATTTGAAAATTTTCAAATTAATTTTGATATGATTAATCTAATTAATCTTTGTTATCTTGTGCAATTCCATATATATGATTCCTAATACATATATATAGTATTCAAAACACTTTTAAATACTTCATCTCTCATTTTCTAATTTAATTCATAATTAAATTATTGTGTCAAACACAATTTACGATAATACCCTTTTTCCCGATTTTGAACGATTCAAAGCTTCCTATCTTTTGTAATAGGCTTAATTCCGATATGAGCTAGTAGGGGGACCTAATGGACCTATAGATCATGGGCTCCAACGATTCGAGGCTAACCGACTAATCTCATTGTCCAAGCTAGCCAACATTCGTTAACTATCGGGACACTCCACTATAGCCCGATAGTTGCACTCCTCTCACTATAGATATATTTCCGTCCACTTGATTTAACCATGATTAGTAAGTCGACCCTTCACAGGTTGTTCGTAGCTATAGCTAGGTCAATAAGCCGTTTTACCCCTATAGTACTTCTAGTTCCTTAAGTCCCATTGATCCTCTAATGAACAATTCGTTTATGGTCCAACCAATAAACCGAGTCCCTCTCGGGCCAATGAGAGGGCGGGATCCCTTTGTTCAAGCCCCGGAGTCAGCACTTAAGGGAACAACCTCTCTACTATCCCTTATTCGGGTAGGAGTGAATTCCTTCTTGCACGACTATGTCCCCAGCTATCTACCCGTTCCTATCCCTGAAATGGGAGGCTTATTGAGTCGACGATACTGAGCCACTCTCACCTATGCAGATCTAAGGATAAGCCCGAATAAACAGGAGTTCATAGTTAGCTCAGGATTAAGATCGAGTTACCTAGGTCATCACATGAAATAGTCAGTCTCGTCAGTAAACGGTGTTATAAAGCGAGAGTGACTTATTTCTCGGTCCTGGTCTTATGCAAACTCATTGCATAGGACACCCCCACTCGCATGTCTTTACATGGACGATTTAGGATCACATCGTCTATACCATCTATAAAGTGGGTCGCTCTCATAGTGTCTCCAGAATAAGGTACCCAACCCTATTCCTATACTATAGACCGTTTTGGCTATTACTCAAGCTTGATCCACTTTTATGTCTCTACATAAAGCTCAAGTGTTCATCCTATAGCCATGGATCTTAGTTTATTGGATTTGGGTTATATATGTGTAATTTAATTTATTCAGTAATGACTTTTACTGAATCAATCTCGATAACACCTTTATCGAATAAGTATATAATTCGTTTAACATTCATTATCTACGAGTTTTAGGGCACCAATCCCAACATCATGTAGTATACATTGAAGCAGTTCACATACTCATGGAACAAATCCTCATGCGCTTGTGTGGCATTGACAATTCTTTTGGTGGCTTCAATCAACAGCGCAGTAGGGTGGTACTTCTTCAAGAAGATACCTATCCTGAGGGCAACGAGAAAAACCACTTCCTAGCTCCTCCTTGCCGTGAATATGGAACATCCTCAATTTGAATTGATCTTCAGACATGTTTGGGAGTTTCCTTTCGGAACAGCAAGAGAAGAACTATGATACATGAAAGTAGGTTTCTACTTCTGTCTCACCAAAAAACGGAAGGAACTAAGAAAATAAAATCAGATAAGGGCAAAGAATTTCATTCTTCGATATTAACAACGCATGGAGGTGGTGGATATTTTGCATTTGAAAAGTAGACTTGCACTGCACGCTTGGCTCTTTCTATCTCAGCGGACAGTGAGTCAAGAGTTTGCTAGATATCCATGAAGCTCAATTGCCTATCTTTGCTTCTTGGTAGGGACGTGTTTGCTCTTGTAAAGATTTTTCACTTGATCCTGCAAGAAAAAAAATAATACACAAGAAACCAAAAAAAAGGTGAAACACACAAAATCAGTTAGAAATCAAGCATTGTATTCCCTGGTAACGGTGCCAATTTGAGCAATCCGGAGTTGTCGAGGCTCCGAGTTGTCAAATAAATTTATAATCCACGATCACTAAACTACTTACAGTAGTAGTGGTCGGGGTCGATCACAGGGAACAACTGGTTTACCTTTAATCTCTTTTGTGTTTGTTAACAGAAGGGGGGTTGAAGAAAGAGGGATTCAATTGCAGGAGATACTAAATTGCGAAAAGTAAATTGCAAGAAAGTAAAGACGGGAAAAATAAAAGGCTGGTTGGTTAATCTCACATTGGCAATCACTATAGTTGGAGGCACTCAGATTCACTACATTTGTTTTTACTCATCGATTAGCAGATAGTGATTTAAATGCATGTGTAAAATTGGTACTCTAAATCAATTGACTCGATCTGATCATCCATCTACTCAATTACTAATTATGAATTAATGAATCCCTACTAACCCATCGAGATTAATCAATTAAATAACTGCATTAAGATAAAGATACCCCTAGAGTGCTAACCCAACAAACCCGTTGAACCAACATGCAACAGATTAATTAATTAATCAGGCCATGATTAACAAATTAACTAATTTTTGCTCTAGGCTAGAACACCCATAATTAATTAGGGAAAACCTAGTTTAATTACGAATATCGATTTAGACCCTAGACCTATCATGTAGAGCAACAAAGTCAGAGAACTGCTCTTGTAACCCGTGTCCATGAATCGGTCTATGTGCTAACTATGAATTATCAATGGGTTTATATTCTTGTTTTTCAGACTTTAAGCAGCCCTACAGTCATAAGCTCTTAAGCATGGGATGACCCACTTTATGGTGCAGTATACCCTTGCCTCAAGCTCATCACCAACTAGGCTCAATACTCATTATAAAGCTCAAGAATCCTTAGTTATTCTATCTCTTGCCCCTCAGAATGGCGACATTTTATGATGAAGCTCACCTAAGTTCGGGGAGACAGAAAAAACTACTAGATCATCATTCATCCCTCAAAACTTTTGCTCCATGAATTTTCTCAGCAAAATTTTCAACAATCATTTTTTTCAGCAAATAATTTTTCATTTTTCTTATTTCCTAGGTCATCTTTTGACACGAAGAAAAACTGTGGGTATCACAAATGTCCCCGGTTACTCAATAACCTAACAAATTTTTACTTGAAGGAGAGGAATGCTCGAGAAAAACAATTGTAGTAGCAAAAAGTCCCAAAAACTTGAATTATTCATTGTCCCCAATGAATCATTAATTTTGCAAATCATTCCCCCAAACTTAAATTTTTCTATCTGAATTTAAATTAAGCGTGGAACTAGAATCATTCCCCCAAAGTGGATCATATAAGTCAACACTACCTCCAAAATCTTATTTGCCGCAACAACAGTCCAGGCTAGAAGAAATGCTCAAGCAAAAGATTTCTGGAGATCAGAATACCTTGATCTAATTAAGCGTAATCAGTCCAAGCTTCAAAAATTCAGAAGAAAATTAGTTAAGTTAGCATTTACTTAGTGCACAAAGAAATGGAAACAACGAGAAATTTCATTAAACACAGAAAGATATTACATAAGCAGAGGTATATATTTTTTTTAAAACATAAAAGATTAAAAAGAAACAGTCATAACAAGCAAATATAGAAGAAGATGCGGTCAGGAATGCGCGAGCAAACAAAGTATTTCAACAAAAAGATTGCGCGCTCAAATTCTCCTCCTTCAATCTTCCTGACCATGCTCTTCTCCTTCATCACCTTCTCTTTCCACAGGTGGCGGCGGGATCCAGGGGTTCAACAGATCTTCAGGGAATGCAGGAAGGGCTGGATACGGTCTGGAAAAATTCTCTTGCAGCGCCCTCCTTAAGCTGGCATCCCGATTCTTAACATAGTTCCAGAAGGTTAAAGTTTGCCTCTCAGCAAACTCTTGCCGACTGGCCGAAAGTGCCAGTTGTTCTAGAATCAAGTTGATGTCGTGGACAAGCCCATCTTGGCGTACCTCCTGCATGCACTGGAGTCGTGCCAAATTGGACGTGTCTATGATTTCCTTGTCAAACAGAATCACATCCCCCTCTTCCACTGGAACCCCTGCTCTTCTGCACAGCAACGTTATTATGTTTGGAAAGAACAGTTTCCCTACCTTTTCCCGCCAGCAGTCAACAATCTCAGAAGAAATTATTTTTCCTACATCAATACTCATTGAGCAAAGAATGGAAAAGGCAAGCAATACCCTGTCCTGAAATACTGTGGAGTCGTGAGTTGTCGGCAGTAAGCATAGCCTAATGAAACCCATCCAGGTGTTGGCTTCACTCTTTAAATAAGCAGCTTGAAACGTGTGCTTTCGCGTCTACGACAACCTCCATTGGGCCCCCTCAATGCCAACCTCTTGGACAGTCACCCTTAATTGGTCGCTAGATGGTGCAACCATCATCTCATTAAAAACTGCATGCGGAAAATCCTGGAGATTGAATAAATCATTAATGGCTTCTGGGCAACACTGTACGGGCACTCCTCGAACTATAACCTCAAATTCTTCCCAAACGTCAAGATTAGCGTAAAATTCCTGAACAATATTGGAATTCACAGGCTCTGGTTTCGCACAAAACTGCCTCCAACGGAGATTCGCTATTCCAGACTCCAAGAATCATGGCACATCATCGCCAAATCCTTGTTCGAACAGGAAGTCTCGTTTCAGCATCTCCTGATATTTTGCTCGAGCAAGGTTTTTGACGAAGCGAATAAAAGGTATTCTCAGTTCCTCAATCTCAGCAGCCTCACCCGATGCCTAAGCAATCCCTTTGCCCTTGTCTTCTCTTCGCTTGGGCAGACTCTCTTTCTCAGCTTTTTTTGCTTCTTCTTCTCTCGTCTTGTCTTCAGCCTCCTTCTTCTCTTGTTCCTCTCTCTCTGTATTGTCTTTTTTAGAGTCAGTAGTTGGAGGCGAGGGGGTATCAGTTCGTACTACCTGAATACGACCAGCTTTTCGCTTAATGCGGCGACGCTTAGGTACCTCCGGCATGATCACCTCCACTCGAGCCTCCTGAACTGGCTCATTCTCAGTCGCAACCTCTGTCTGCACATCCTCATTCTATTTTTCTTGAATCTCCTCTCGAACTTCCTCTGTACCCGCAACTCTCTGCTCAGCCTGTTTTGGGTTCTGTTCTTCTGGTTCTTTCGGGTCTTCTTCAACTACTGTGGTAGGAACCTCATCTGCTGCCTCCTGGACCTCTTCTTGTTCTGCAGCCCTTTTCTGCCTCCTCCTTCTCTTCGCTTCTTTCTCCTCCGGCGTCCTCTTCTTTTTCGTTTTCGCTTTCTGAACCTCGGGGGTAACGGGTACCTCCTCTTCCTCGTTATCTCTCTCTTTTTTCGCTCTCGTCTTAGCCATCGAAGAGTTTCAGAAGGAATTCTATAGCGCCCACAGAGAACGAAAGAAAAATGCAAATGGCAAGGGATGAATCATGAAGATGAAGTGGGAAGAACTTACCGAAGGTTCTTGAATAAATAGCTGCAACAAATCAAATCATAACTAAAAGATTTTGCTCCGTATTAAATGGGTTTACCGTTCACATTTAATTTTAAAATCAAATTCCCAACGATAAAATCTCTGAATTTTAATTAACCATGGTAAATAACTGCACGCTGTCAACGGCTAAACCGTTGAATAATCCCTTCGTGACATGTGGCAACATCCTGGAAATTTACCTGCTCACACAAATTCAAAAATCCCAACGGTAAAAATAATTAACTCACAATAAAATCCTTTTTCCCTCGGACAAAATGCTCCAGTCAGAACTTTGCCGCAACAATCTTCTGAACCTGAAGAATCTTGGACACAGAATTCAAATTTCAAAATAGAAAACCAAATCCTCTAAATTTAAAAATAACCAATCAAATCAAATTTAATCTTTCTTGACGCCGAATTAATTTAGAGAAAATATTTATTAATTTAAACTAAACAAAATTAAAATAACTGAAAATAAAATCTAGATCTAATCTAATGAAATCTAATTAATTCAAAGATAATTCAAAGATAATCCCAATAAATAATCATAAAATCAAATCAAATTCAAAACGAAATAGATAAAATCTAAACAAATATTTAAAGATAGAATCTAATAAACCACGCAAAGTCAAATCTAACCTATCCGAAATTAAAAACAAATCAGAAAAATAAAATTGATACAAACACTGGGAGCTCAAAATTTCGCTCTGTGAAATGCTCCCGCAAAAATCCTGCTCTCTCAATCATCAACCAACCTTAGGGAAGGATATTTCGACTGAAACTCCTCACCCCAATAATGCTTCACACGCTGTCCATTCACCTTGAACACTCTCCCATCTTTTTCATCCTGCAAAGTAATTGCTCCATGGGGGAAAACCTCAACCACAGTAAATGGTCCTGACCATTTACATTTTAGCTTTCCATGAAATAATTTTAATCTAGAATTATAAAGCAAAACTTTATGACCTTTGACAAACTCTTTAGATTTAATTTTCTTGTCATGCCACAACTTAGTCTTTTCTTTATACATTTTCGCATTCTCATAAGAAAATTGGCGAAATTCCTCTAATTCATTAAGCTGCATCATTCTTATTGCTCCTGCACGACTCAGATCAAAATTTAACTTTTTCAAAGCCCAAAACGTTTTATGCTCTAGCTCCAATGGTAAATGGCAAGCTTTCCCATATACTAACCTATAGGGAGACATACCTAGGGGAGTATTATAGGTTGTCCTATAAGCCCAAAAAACCTCATCCAACCTAAAAGACCAATCCTTCCTAGATGGATGAACTATTTTCTCTAGAATCGATTTAATTTCCCTATTACTAATTTCAGCTTGATCATTTGCTTGTGGGTGATAAGGGGTAGCTATCCTATGCTTAATCCCATACATAGCTAACAGCTTAGTTAAGATATTATTAACAAAATGCGTACCCTCATCACTCACTATAGCTCTAGGTGTCCCAAACCGCGCAAAGATGTGCGATTGAAGAAACCTTGCAACTGTCTTGCCATCACTCTGATGGCATGCAATGGCCTCCACCCATTTGGGCACATAATCAACTGCCAATAAGATAAAAACATTGCCATTAAAGCGGGAAATGGCCCCATAAAATCAATACCCCATACATTGAATAATTCAACTTCTAAAATGTAAGTAAGAGGCATTTCATCTCTAGGCCCTAAGTTTCTCTCCTTTGGCAAGCATCACATTGCTTGTAGAACCAATGGGCATCCTTGAATAAGGTGGGCCAGAAAAATCCACAATGCAAAATCCTCATAGTTGTCCTCTGACCACTGAAATGGCCTCCATACGGCGAAGAGTGACATTGCTCCAGGATTTCCTTTGCTTCAGCACCTGAAACACACCTACGAATAATACCGTCAGAGCACTGCTTATACATAAATGGCTCCTCCCAATAGAAAAATTTTGCATCATGCTTAAACTTTTTCTTCTGCCTCCAATCCATGTCAATAGGAGTGACTCCCTTTACCAAAAAGTTGGCAATATCAGCATACCAAGGGACATCCCTGACTACTTTTACCTCAACAGCAAAAAGCTGTTCATCTGGAAAAGAATCTGAAATTCCAGATTGCTCCAACAAAGATGATGATGGATCAAGACGAGATAAATGATCTGCATTGACATTTTTTGATCCCTTTTTGTGTTTTATCTCCAAGTCGAATTCCTGCAATAATAAAACCCAACGAATTAGTCTAGGCTTTGCATCTTTCTTAGACATTAAATACCTTATTGTTGCATGATCCGTGAACACCGTGACTTTGGATCCAACTAAATATGGCCGGAATTTCTCAAAAGCAAACACTACAGCTAACAACTCCTTTTCAGTAGTTGTGTAGTTGACTTGTGCCTCATTTAAAACCCTACTTGCATAATATATAGGATGGATAAATTTGCCCTGCTTTTGCCCCAGCATAGTACCTACCGCAACATCACTCACATCACACATTACCTCAAATGGTAAATTCCAATTAGGTGCACACAGAATGAGTGTTGAGATTAAAGCAGCCTTAAAAGTCTCAAAAGCCTTCCTACAATCTGCATTAAAGTAAAAAATATGATCAGTACCCAATAAGTTACAAACAGGTTTACTGATTTTGGAAAAATCCTTTATGAACCTCCTATAAAATCCAGCATGACCTAAAAAACTCTGAATTCCCTTCACTGAATTCAGTGGTTCTAATCTTTCAATCACCTCTATTTTTGCTTTATCAACCTCTAGACCATTCTTATAAATCCTATGACCTAGCACTATGCCTTCCTTCACCATGAACTGACATTTTTCCCAATTAAGAACTAGATGGGTATCCTCAGACCTCTTTAACACCTGACCAAAATTATCTAAACAACTCTGAAAAGACCCTCCAAACACTGAAAAATCGTCCATGAATACCTCAACAGTGGACTCAATCAGATCAGAAAAAATTGCTAGCATACACCGCTGAAATGTTGTTGGAGCTTTGCAAAGGCCAAAAGGCATTCACCTAAAAGCAAACGTCCCAAAGGACAGGTGAAAGTGGTTTTTTCCTGATCTTGAGGAGCAATAGTAATCTGGTTATACCCAGAATAACCATCTAAGAAACAGTAATAGGCCTGACCAGCCAATCTATCCAACATCTGATCAATAAATGGTAGAGGGAAATGGTCCTTACGGGTGGCCTTATTAAGCCTCATGTAGTCCATACAAACCCTCCAGCCAGTTACTGTCCTGGTTGGAATCAACTCATTGTCTTTATTACTTACCACAGTGACACCTCCTTTTTTAGGAACACATTGGACAGGGCTCACCCAATTGCTATCAGCAATTGGATAAATGATCCCAGCATTCAACCATTTAATCACCTCCCTTTTAACAACCACTTTATTTGCAGGGTTAAGCCTTCTTTGTTGCTCAATACTCCTAAAGGATCCCTCCTCTAGAGTAATTTTGTGCATACAAAAAGATGGGCTAATTCCTTGAATGTTAGCCAACATCCAACCTATAGCCCTGAGATATTACTGCAGCAATTTTATTAAGGCCCCTTCATGCTCCGGCATTAAATCTGATGCAACAATAATGGGCAACGCCCCACCTTCCCCAAGATACACGTAGTTTAGATGATCCGGCAAGGGCTTCAAACCTAAAGTAGGTGCCTCAATCAGGGATGGCTTGATAGGAGGAACTTTCCTTTGATTCAAATCTAAAGACTCAAAAACATCCTCACACCTAAACAATGGTTTTTCATTTTTCCTTTCTAATAAACAAACCTGCAAATCCTCTACATTAACCTCTCCATGCTTTTCCGAATGCTTACTAGCTGAATCCTGTATTGCTGTCTCAATAATTGTGCTCTCCATAATCTGAATGAAGGAGCAATCCTCCATTTCGTCTTGATATTTCATGGCTTTAAACACATTGAATTTCACTTCCTCATTACAGACTCTCATTGTTAATTCCCCTTTTTTAACATCTATTAACGTCCTACCAGTAGCCAAGAATGGACGACCTAGAATTATTGGGACATCTTTAGCAGCCTCATAGTCTAAAAATAATAAAATCAACAGGAAATATGAATTTATCCACTTTTACTAAGACATCCTCAATTTTACCCTCTGGATATGTGATAGACCTATCAGCTAGTTGGAGTGTGACTGTGGTAGGCCTAGCTTCACCTATACCTAGCTTTCGATCGACCGAAAGAGGCATAAGGTTAATGCTTGCACCTAAATCACAGAGTGCTCTACCTAATTCTTTTCCACCTATAGACACAGGTATAGTAAATGACCCTAGATCCTTAGCCTTGGGTGGTAGCCCATTCTTAAGAATAGCACTACACTCCTCAGTAAGAGATACAGTTTCAAACTCACCTAACCTATTCTTTTTAGTTAAAATATCCTTAAGAAATTTAGCATAATTAGGCATTTGCTCTATAGCTTCTACTAAAGGGATATTTATATGCAATTGCTTAAGAATCTCTAAAACCTTTTTGAATTGACCATCATGACTCTTAGGCTTTTTCCTTTGTGGAAAAGGTAGGGGTGGTACATAAGGTGGGGGCGGCACATAATGTGGTTCCACATTTGGAACAGAACCATATGCTCCAGCATCTTTATTGCTGCCGCCAGCACCCTGACCAATCTCCGACTCTTTCTCATCAATATTTTTATTTATATCCTGGGTCTTACTAGGCTCATTTTTTTCTTCTAATGGCTTACCACTCCTAAGAGTTACTGCCTTTACCTGCGCCTTACCTTCCCTTCGAGGGTGTTTAGTATCCGAGGGAAGTTTCCCTTGAGGCCTTGCCTTCAGCTCATTAGCTAGCTGACCCCCTTGCAACTCCAGAGCCCTCATCGAAGCTTGATTACTTAGAATTGCGGCATCTGTTCGAGCCATAAATTCTTTCATCATCGCCTCGAGAGAACTTCCCGAATTTTGCTGGGGCAAAGCCTGCTTATTTTGCAGGGGCAATACCTGCGCTTTAGCAAATCCCGACTGGTTCACCTTTTTTTGTGCTTGCACATTACTTCCTTGTCCTCCCCATGAGAATTTGGGGTGGTTGCGCCAACCTGGATTATAGAAGTTAGAGTAAGGGTTATTCCTCTAATTACCTACAAAAAACACAGAAGCTGGATTGCTGGGGCAAAACTCGTAGTTGTGATTTTCACCACAATAGACACATGTTTCCTCTACCACTTGGTTCAACACTGTAGTAGGCTCCATAGCTGGTGGCTGCTGATGACTAATCACTGTCACATTCTTAAGAGCGTTAGCAATCATAGCAAGATCAGCCCTAATGGTGGACACACCATCAACCTCTAATACACTCTTAACTTTTTTATTTGTGCCTCTAACATCTGACCACTGACAACTATTAATAGATATTCTTTCTAAGATCTCATAAGGTTCATCAAAAGTCTTTGCCAAAAGGGCCCATCCAGCCAAAGCATCAACCATGCCCTGGGTTACTCCATTTAAACCATTGTAAAATGTTTCCATTTGAATACAATGAGGTAAACCATGGTGGGGACACTTTCGCAAAAGCTCCTTAAACCTTTCCCAAGCCTCACTAAAAGTCTCATCCTCAAGTTGCCTAAACCCTACTATTTCACTCCTTAATTTAGCATTTCTATTAGGTGGGAAATATTTACTCAAAAAATTTTCAGCTAACTCATCCCATGTCCTAATTGACCCTGGAGCAAAAGAATTCAACCATGCCTTCGCTCCATCTCTAAGAGAATACGGGAACAAAGTTAATCTAAGAGCATCTCTAGGCACTCCTTGAATTACAAAAGAATCACTAACTCCCAGAAAATACTTAAGATGTAAATGAGGGTCTTCAGATGACAAACCATGGAATTGCCCCACGGTTTGCAACATCTGAAACATTATCGGTTTCATTTAAAAATTTACCGCATGGATTTGGGGACGTGCAATCTCTGGATTCAACTCATTAAACATCAGGACAACATACGCTCGAATGGCTCTGGTCCTCTCGTTCGCTATCAAGATAGGATTCTCAGCCTGATTATTTTGCTACTCATTTTGTTCAAACAGTGAGTTTTGCTGCAGCAAGTAATATTATCAATCCAAGGTCTGAATGAGCTTCCACTTTATCTATTTTGTGTAACTTTCTAATGGTTTCAAAGATAATAAAAATGTTTGGGTTTTATAAGAATTATACTGAAGCAAAATAAATGACAGAACAACAAGTAAACAAATAGGCAGACAGATTAAAGACAGGTGCTGGTTAGGCTTAGTAGTTGTTTAAAAAGATGCTCTAGCAATATTATTGATCATGCAACTCTCGCAGTATTATTAACGGATTCCTCCCGGAACTCCGGATCTTTTGGAATGTGTTTCAACCCCAATGAAGTGCGACCGATCAAGCACTAGGCAACTGGCTATCCCTAGCTCAGTCACTGGCGTTCACCAATACAAAATGATCGTAGTGTGGATAATTGCCACACACTCTCTAAATCATCCCTGAAACTAGAGAGAGGTATTCACACCGGCTGGCCAGACGGGCATAAAATGGAAATTGGCACAACAATTAACCAGGATGCATTAATCAGTATTTTACTAAAGTTTAAGCAAAGCAACTACATGTTCCTAACCAACACCTAAAACTACTTAGTACATAATAAACATGGAAACATGAATAACAATCTGAGTAGGCATATTCATAATCACAATATAATTAAAGAAAATAACAATCTCCGTAATCAACTTGCGAATGATGGTGTTCTTGGTAATCTCTAATCTCTCTATACTACTCGGCTTCCAAGGAAAGTTAGAATGAAATTGACTTGGACGACTACTTCCTTTTATAGAAGGATAGGAGGCTTGAATTAGGTCAACTTGGACACGTGTAGGGCTCTCCTTTCTCAATTATGCCGAAAATAACTCAACAGAAGTCGGTTTATGAACTTGGCTAACAAGCTGTGACGTGGCAGTCTTTCTCCCAGTTTTGCTGCAGCATAGAATTTGCTCCCTCAAGTCGCCCAACAACAGATTCTGCACAAAATGATTTCCAAAGCTTCCATTCTTCCAAATGGGTTAAAACATGTAATATCTCTCTAAAACCAACCCTATTAAGCATTAAAGACACACAAATCCTTATGTAAATGAGGCCTAAATAACTACCTTTTGGGCAGTTATCAGTTACCTCTGGTTCCTTAAGTACCACCGATCCCTCTAATGAACAAGTTGTTTAGGGTCCAACCACTAAACAGGAGTTCCTCTCAAGCCAGGAGAGGACGGCGCGCCTTTGTTCAAGCCCCAGAATCAGCCCTTAAGGGAACACACATCTACTTACACCAATAGGGGAAGGAGTGAATTCCTTCTTGTAAGGTTATGTTCCCAGCCCCCATTCAATCTCGCCCCTAAAATGGTAGGATTATTGAGTCAGCGAACTGGCCACTCTCACCCATATAAATCTAAGGACAATCCCTTCTGAAAGGGATTCATAACAGAGTCAAGATTGAGATTAAGTTACCTAGGTCATTCTATTGAAATAGAAACCTAAACTAGTCAACAAAGTTACATCTAGTGGTTACTATTTCGCGGTTTGGTCTTATGCAAACTCATTGCATAGGATACCCCCACCCGCATGTCTCTACATGGATGCTGGGGATCATTGCATCTGTATCGAATACAAGGTGGGTCGTATCACATAGTGTCACCAGGATAAGGTTGGGTACCCAGTCTTATCCCTATACTATAGACCTTTTAGGTTGTCATTTGGACAACGATCCCCGTATGTCTCCCCGTATGTCTCCACATACTAGTCCAAGTTTCATTTAAACAACCTTGGATCTTAGTTTATTGGATTTAGGGTTTATTAATGCAAACTCGATTATTCAATAACCAAATTACTGAATTACTCAAATAACGCTTTATTTAGATCAATTAATTTGTTTCATTTACTATCTACGAGTTTTAGGGCATAAAACCCAACACCTTCAAGTTCGTAGCATCGAGACACCGTGAGGTAGCGTCTCGACACTACCTCTCAAGTCTAACTGTTTGGCTGCTTCAATTTTTGCTCCTTTTGACATTGTCTTGGAGTCTTGAGTTCTCCGCTTTGGCCTTTTCACCTCCTCGACATCCCGTGGACTTCAAGTTGGATCAAAACCACGTTAATTTCCTCGAATTACTGTCAATTTGGAATATTGGCTCTTCAGAAGCTCTAAGACCAAACACCTACAAAATAATATAATTTAGCATAACAATTAACATAAAATTAACAAGATTAATAACAAATATATAGGGCCAAACTGGTCCTACCAACACTTTTACTCTCACGTCCCCCTGTGTTCACACTGTGAAATCCATGCTTGGCCTCGAGGAGCCCTAGGAGCGTCCCCCTACAGATGGCGTTTGCATGGGTCAATATCAAGGTTAATGGGGAAAGTGTTCATAGTAAGTTGGTGAAGGAAACATGCCAACATATATTGTGGTCTCTTCCATTAGATTGCACAGTGAGATTCCCATGCGCCAGCTGCGAGTCGCCCTGAGAGCGACCACCCTACGGCGGGCTTGCGCATGGGATTTGGAACAACACAAACTCCTAAAATTGATACGATTTCTTAGGGTCATTCCCAATATTAGCTCTTCACTACGGTAGCATTATTGGGGTCGTTCTTTGAGATCTGAAAATGACGATTCACAATTACAAGAAATTATTAAATTATTAATGATTTCTTGACCGAACCAATGGTAACTAAGAGCTATTGGAATAAGAGTTATTATGGTAATAGCGATTAGCCGAGATTGTCTCGATTTAGGGGAGGAGTACCTGACTACCCTACGGTGGCGATTTTTTAAACCCCTGAAGTATTATTCCAAAAGAATAATGAATAATAGTGTGCTTAATTACTTTTGCTAAATTGATTGGATTATGTATAATGGGCTTAATTCAAGTGTCTAATATAAGTTGATTTGTTTTTAAGAAATATGTCGAAATTAATATGTGCTTTACCAGAACATACGACTAAGAAAACGAACTTAAACACTGAACTCATGGTAAATGATTTAGGAATTGTCTTAATTGAGGAACGTCCTCAGCCTAACTACCTAGCTAAAAGGAACATGACCAATGACTCTAAATCACATCCAAAATTAATTTTATTATAAAGTTTAATTCAATAATTAATCTTATATATTATCATGTATCTCCATACATGCATTATATTAATTGTATCAAATAAAATTAACTAAAATTCCCTTAATCTTCAAGAGTTATTAACCTTAGAACTCTTTACGAGTTAGTAGGTGGACTTAATAGACCTGCAGATCAAAAGTTCCAGCGATACGAGATTAACTGGCTGAAGTCATCAAGCCAGATAATCAACATTCGTTAATTTTGGGTCACTCCACTAAAGACCAACAGGTGCACTCTTCTCAATACTTCTTTGTCCACGGATATCGACCATAACACTAAGTCAATCCTTCACGAGTGTTTGTAACGCCAACTGGGTCAAATTATGGTTTTACCCTTGAGTTACCTTTGGATCCTTAAGTATCACTGATCCTTCTAATGAACAAGTTGTTTAGGGTCCAACGTATAAAAGAAGTTCCTCTCGGGCCAAGATAGGACGACACACCTTTGTTCAAGACTTGGAATCAGCCCTTAAGGGAACACACATCTATTTATCACCAATAGGGGAAGGAGTGAATTCAATCTTGTAATGTTATGTTCCCAGCCCCCATTCGGTCTTGCCCCTGGAATGGTAGACTTATTGAGTCAGCGAACTGGCCACTTTCAGCCATATATATCTAAGGACAATCCCTCATGAAAAGGGGTTCATAACATACTCAAGATTCAGATTGAGTTACCCAGGTCATCCTATTGAAATAGAAACCTATCTAGTTAACGACGTTACGTCTAGTGGTTACTATTATGTGGTCGGTATTTTGCAAACTCATTGCATAGGATACCCCAACTCGCATGTCTCCTACATGGACTCTTTGGATTAATGTATCTGTATCAAATACAAAGCGGGTCGTATCACATAGTGTCATCATCTGGGACCTTGTAGATCAACCTTGTGAGGTAAAACCTATAGGTTGCAAATAGAACTCCAAGAGAAAACGAGACGTTAAGAGTATCTACATATCTCAACAAGAACGGTTCATTTATCAAGATCAAAAGCAAAAGGGTTTGCAAGCTCAAGTGATCCATTCATTGATTGACCTAAGCAATTCGATCTTGGAATATAAGATTTGATACTTGATGACCACAGAGCGGATGGGTCGCAAGTAATATAAAACGAAAATATTCCGAGTATCGAATCCACTGGGAGGCGAAGCAAAATTTAAACAAAGCGATAGATTCTTGATCACTAAAAATACTTAGGCGAAATAATATTTATGGACCAAAGCATGAAATTAAAGTGAATTTAAAATTAAAGCAATTCAAGAGAAAATATGATCAATCAAGGAAAAATAAAATGTGGAGAAAGAGTTTTTTAATGGGAAGTGGGGTCTTGAAAATCCATTAATAGCTAAATAATTATTACAATTATCCTATCTCGTTCTCAACTAATTATAATCCTAGAATTTCCGTTAGTCACATAGGATCTCCTGTCGGTCTCCCCTAATTATAATTAATCCATTTTAACAACCTAAGTTTCCTTAGCGCCATTAAAATTCGTTAATCAACTCTGATTCATTTTAGGAATATAAGTTTAATCAACTAATCTCGTTGTGACGACGGGCAATTAAACTAGTTGCATGGATTATGATCTATCATAATTTCTCTCCGTCGAGTCTCCATTAAGAATCAGATCAATATACAACTAGCCAGATTGCATTAGACATTACGAGCATCCATACAAATAATTAGTAAACAGGGCAAGAGATAGGCAATTATAACAACATTTAACTATAATTTCATTTCAAGACCCCAAATTGGGGTTTAGCTATACATAGCTAGAATATTCACAAAATTTACAATGTAAAGCATAAATATGAGAAAAATAGGAGGGACGGAATTTTCCATCGAAGACCCCGTCGCAGGCGCTAGGAGTCCCTCTGAGCACACCTTGATCCTCCTAGAGTGCTCCCCAAAACTCCCCAAATTTTCCCACTAAAGAACTCTCAAAAAGGCTAAAAAGCCTTGAGAGAAGGCTCCAAAGGAGCCAAAGAGAGAAAGGAATGAATGAATAGGCCCAAAAATAGGACAGTGTCGCGACGCTATCGACGCTGTGACGTCACTCAACACTGTGCAGATTCCTGGACTTTTAGGCACATGTTGGGGTTCAATTCTTGGGCCAACTTTGATTATTTTTGGACCTCTTCCTCATGGTTGACTTCCTTGGACTCCCCCTTGACCCATGTATGGAATTTGGGCATGAATGGCTCCTTTTGGGCATATTTTTTTTTACCAAAATCCATAATTTGCTCCTAAAGACCAAATAACAAGATATATTAAATTTCGGACTAAAATAGCGACATTTCTACTCTCTATCAATACTGTGATCAAATCTTTTGGCTTTGTTAAGAACATTGATGAATCTTGTCTTAACAAGAATATCGTCAATAGTTTAGTAGCTTTATCAGTGTTGTAAATGATTGATATCCTAATCATTGAGAATGATGTAGGTTATCTTACGGACTAGTAAAAGGAGATAGCAGCTCAATTTCCAAATGAAAATTTGGGAGAAGCCGAGTTTGTTCTTAGGATCCAAATTGTTAGGAACCGCAAGAACAAAAAGCTAGTCTTGTCTCAAATATCTTATATATACAAAAATGTTAGTTAGATATAAGATGCTGAATTCTAATAAGGGTTCTCTACCTTTCAGACATGGAATTCTTTTGTCTAAGAAATTGTTTCCTAAGACACCTCAAGAGGTTGAGGGCATGAGACAAATGCCCAATGCAGTAGGGATTGTCAGTAAGTATCAATCTAATACAGGATTTGATCACTGGAAAACCGTTAAGAATATCCTCAAGTATCTGAGGAAAAAGAGGAACTATATGCTCGTGTATGAGACTAAGAATTTGATCCTTACAAGATACACTGACACGAATTTTAAGACTGATAAGGATTTGAGGAAGTCTACATCAGTATCTGTGGTCACTCTTGACGATGGAGCTATAGTATGGCATAGTTACAGTCTTGACCGTATAGGGCGAAAACAGAGCTGCTTATGAAGCAGCGATAGAGACTGTATGACTTAGGAAGTTCTTAATTGATTTGGAATATGTTCCAAATGTGAACTTGCCCATCACACTTTATTATGATATAGTGGTGTTGTAGCAAATTCAAAAGAACATCGCAGCCTAAGACAAACAGACACATTAAATTGAATGAAATATTGCTGATTCATTTACAAAGACTCTCTCGGCTAAAGTGTTTGAGGGTCATCTAAAGGTCTAGATCTACGAGTAATGTACAAAGAGGAAATCTAGGGCAAGTGGGACAAATGTAATGGTTATAGTGATACCATTATGTAATGGGTATAGTGATACCCTAGTTTATTGTATTTGTACATTGTATATGTTTTATACATGTATTTATACACTTGCTGGTTTATAGATTATTGTACATCCCACTAAACTAGAGTTTTAGTTCAAGTGGGAGTTTGTTGGGTTTTATGCCCTAAAACTCGTAGATAGTTGTAAACAAATTGTATACTTGTTTCAATAAGGTGTTATTGAGTTTCTACAATAAAGTGTTATTGTTAAATATTGCACAATTTGATCAAAATCTAATAAACTAAGATCCAAGGTTGTTTACATGTGACTTGAACTAGTATGTGGGGACATACGGGGATCGGTGTTCAAGTAACAACCTAAAAGGTCTATAGTACAGGGATAAAGATGGGTACCTTATCCTGGTAACACTATGTTATATGGTCCACTTTGTATTCGATACAGACGTATTGATCCAAGTCGTCCATGTAGAAGACATGTGAACGGGGTATCCTATGCAATGAGTTTGCATAAGACCAGACCACAAAATGGTAAACCACTAGATGTAACTCCGTTAACTAGTTAGGTTACTGTTTCAATATGATGACCCAGGTAACTCAGTCTTAATCATGAGTGTGTCATGAACTCCTTCTCACGAGGGATTGTCCTTTGATTAGTATATGTGAGAGTGACCTGCACGCCGACTCAATAAGCTTACCTTTTTGGGGACGAGACCGAGTGGGGGGCTGGTGACATGACAATACAAGATGAAATTCACTCATTCCCACTTATAGGAGAAGTAGATGGGCGTTCCCTTAAGTGGTGACTCTGGGACTTGAACAAAGGGATCTCACCCTCTCACTGGCCCGAGAGAGACTTTTTGTTTAATCGTTGGACCATAAACATGTTGTTCATTAGAGAAGCATTGGTACTTAAGGAGACAGATGTAACACAGAGGTAAAACGGTAATTTGACCCAATCGTGATTGCGAACACTTGTGAAGGATTGACTTACCGGTATAGGTCTATATCCGTGGACACAGAAATGATCTACAATGAGAAGAGTTTAGTTGTGGGTCTTTAGTGGAATGACCCACGGTTAATGAATATTGGTTAACCTGATTAATAAGTTTAATCGGTTAACCTCATATCACTGGAGCTTCTGATCTGTAGGTCCATTAGGTCCCCCTGCTAGCTCGTAAAGAGTAATTAGGAACAATTATATCTTGAGAGAATTTGAATATAGTTCAAATTCATATTGGGAATTAAGTTAATTGTATGAGATACAAATTAATATAATGTATAATGATACATTAAAATGTAAAGTCTAATTTGAAATTAAAATTTATTATTATGAGAGAAATACATATTTGAAGAAGTTCAAATTTTAATATCAATTTGATTCGTATTATAGAATCAATTAATTGAAGACCTGAAATTAAATATATGATATTTAATTGGGTAATTTATTAATTAACTAATAGAAGGTCTGAAATTAAATATATGATATTTAATTGGTGACTAATTAACTTAAAGAATAAATTAATTGAAAATTAATCAATTATGAAAATGATTAAAGAAGTCCATAAGTGATTAAATCATTTCCATAAATGATTAATTACTTCCATAAGTGATTAATCATTTTCATAATTGATTAATTTCCAATTAATTAATTCTTTAATTAAATAATCACCAATTAAATATAATATATTTAATTTCAGACCTTTTATTAGTTAATTAATTAATTACCCAATTAAATATCATATATTTAATTTCAGGTCTTCAATTAATTAATTCTATAACATGAATCAAACTGATATTAAAATTTGAACTCCTTCAAATTCTATTATATCCTATAAATTTAATATGAATCAAATTCATATTAATATTTGAACTTCTTCAAATATTTATTTCTCTCATAGACTACAGTTTAATTAAATCTCATTTAATTTAAACTAAATTGAATAATTAATCAATTCATAATTAATTAATTCATCTTCTAATTAAATACCATATATTTAATTACACATATATTTGAACTCTTTTAAATATATCAATCTCTCAATATTATAAAGTTTAATCTCAAATTATACTTTATATTTTAATGCATCACTATACATTATATTAATTTATATCTCGTACAATTAACTTAATTCCCAATATGAATTTGAACTATTCAAATTCTCTCAAGATATATTTGTTCCTAATTACTCTTTACGAGCTAGCAGGGGGACCTAATGGTCCTAAAGATCAGAAGCTCCGATGATATGAGATTAATAGATTAAACTCATTAATCAGGTTAACCAATATTCATTAACTTTGGGTCATTCCACTAAAGACCCACAGCTGAACTCTTCGCACTGTAGAACATTTTTGTGTCCATGGATGTAGACCTATGCCGGTAAGTCAATCCTTCACGAGTGTCCGTAATCACAGCTGGGTCAAATTACCATTTTACCCCTGTGTTACATCTGTCTCCTTAAGTACCAGCGCTCCTCTAATGAACAACCTGTTTATGGTCCAACCATTAAACAGAAAGTCCCTCTCGGGCCAATGAGAGGGCGGGATCCCTTTGTTCAAGTTCCAGAGTCAACATTTTAGGGAACACTCATCTACTTCACCTACAAGCGAGAAAGAGTGAATTCCTTCTTGTATTGTCATGTCCCCAGCCTCCCACTCGGTCTTGTCCCCAAAAAGGAAGGCATATTGAGTCGGCGTATTGGCCACTCTCACCCATGCTAATCAAAGGACAATCCCTCATGAGGAGTTCATGATACATTCAGGATTAAGACTGAGTTACCTAGGCTCATCCTATTGAAACAGTAACCTAATTAGTTAACGGTGTTATAACTAATGGTTGACTATTTCGTGGTCCGGTCTTATGCAAACTCATTGCATAGGATACCCCCACTTGCATGTCTACTACATGGACGTTTTGGATCAATACGTCTGTATCAAATACAAAGCGGGTCGTATCTAATAGTGTTACCAGGATAAGGTACCCAACCTTATCCTTGTACTATAGACCTTGTAGGTTGTTACTTGAACATCGATCCTTGTATGTCCCCACATACTAGTTCAAGTTACATAAAAAAAATCTTGGATCTTAGTTTATTGGATTTGGGTCAAATTGTGCAATATTTAACAATAACACTTTATTGTAGAAACTCAATAACACTTTATTGAAACAAGTATACAATTTGTTTACATTTACTATCTACGAGTTTTAGGGCATAAAACCCTACAAACTCCCACTTGAACTAAAACTCTAGTTTAGTGGGATGTACAATAATCTATACAACAGTGGGTGTATAAATACATGTATAAAACATATACAATGTGTCGCAACGTCATCGCGACGCGGAGCGGCCGACGTCCTTTCCTAAGGGTCTCTTTCGAGGTGAGAGGTTTGGAGTCGCCACCAATCATCTTGGGGTGTGATTGGTCACCCATTTTAAAGAAAAACCGATCTTTGAAAACCAAAAATTAGGCTCGGGAGTCGATTGAGTGTAGGGAAGGTGTTAGCACCCCTACAACACCCGTTTAAAAAACGGTTACCACATTTTATTTTAAAATTATCCTTTTATAACATAAAATGATCCTTATTATTTGGAAGAAATAAAAGAAATTAATAACAAATGTCTCACTTGATCTTACCTTAGCTTTGAGCGATAAAGTAAGGGTCTGATGTAGTGAATGGGGTTATACCCAATAATTGTTTGTCATGTTGAAATTTTCTTTTAATTAAAGAAAATTTGTCACCTCAAGAATTTGAGAAATTCTCAACTCCGTCATAGGTTATACATGAGCTATTTTGTCTCACACCTATTATTTCACATTTCAACAATAAAATATGAACTAATAGTCACGAGTGGTATGACACCAAAACGAAAAAAATATGTTTTCATTTTTAAATAAAATTCAATTAAAAATTCATTTGAAATTTCTAAAGTAAAACCATTTTGAAATTCATTTGGAAAATTCAATTTAGAATCAAATTGAAATTGATTTGAAAAGATCTAAGTTAATCAAATTTAAATTTTGATTGCCAAAATAATCGATAGTTACACTTTAGGCTAATTTCCAGGCAGGGTGTTCCCTTTCGGTCAGCTTAAGTACCCGTTCTTAGACAAAATTAGTCTTAAAGTTTCCGTAATCGATCTATTTTAGCATTTCAAAATATTAAATAATGTTTTCGAAATTTGATTTAACATTTGAAATTGATTTCCAATTTAGTTTAAAACTGAAATTGATTTTCAATATAAAACCAAATAGACATTGATTTTGAAATTCCAATGAGAACATATTGAAATTTATTGAAAAATTCTAAATTAAAACCAAACCGAAATTGATTTTGTGATTTCAATGTAAATTCAATTTGAAATGAAATTTATTCGTGAAATGACACCATCAAGGTAATTTGAAATTTATTTAAGAAACCCAATTTACATCAAATTGAATCAATTTTAAAAATCTAAATTAAAATCAAATTGAAATTCATGTGTGAATATCAAATAAGGACCGAATTGACATTCATCCAAGAATTACAAATTTGAGATTTTATTCAAATTAAAATCAATCAAAGAAAAATTAAAATTCTATTTGAAAATTTCAAACCAAAACTAAATTGAAATTGAGTTAATTTAAAACCAAGAATGAAATTGAATTGAAATCCAAATTAAATCAAATTGACTTTGATTTTTTAAAATCCTAAAAGAAATTAAATTGGACATTCAAATTTAGAATCAAAATGGGATTGAAATCAAAGCTTCAAATAAAAATTAAATTGAAACTGAATTGAGATCTCTAATGTGAATTAAAGACATTGATTCAAAAGTCAATTAAAACCAATGTGAAATTCAAATTAGAAATTTCATGTTAAAGCCTAATTTGAATTGATTTTGAGATTTTAATGTAAACCAAAATTGAAATTGAACTCCAATTTAACTAAAGTCCATAGACATTCCCAATTTAATCAAAATTGAAATTGATTTCCCATTTAGAACCAAATGGACATTGATTTGTTTCAAATTTTACAAAAGTTGAAAATGACTTCCAATTTAAAACCAAATAAACATTGATTTGCAAATTACTAATTTCCAACCATGATGAGTTCAAGATTTGAAACTAGATTGAAATTGATTTGGTCAATTGAATTGAAATTTTTTCAAATGAAACCCAAATTGAGATCTATTTTAGAGGGACAAACAATGTTAAGGCCATTTTGAACTTTGTTTGGAAAGACCAAAGTAAAAATCATTTTAAAATTTGTTTGGAAAGACCAAAGTGAAGATCATTTTGAAATTTGCTGGAACATCCATATTATAAACATATTGAAAGTGATTTGGAAATTTCAATAAAAGAAAAAAAAATTTGGAATTGATTTGAAAATTAACTTTAAAATTCAAATTGGAGTAAAATAAAACAAAACTCATAAAATTAAAAGGGAAAAAGGAAGTTTGTTTTCTTTTTTTTAAAAAAATCTTGTTTTTTCCTAAAAAATAAAGAAAAGAATGAATGAACAAATAAAAAGAAATGATAAATAGCAAAATAATAATAAAGAGTGGGACCCACCATCATTTCATCATCTTCCTCTTTCTCTCTCCCCATTCTTCTTTTCTTTTTCCTTTTCCACCTCCACTTAACTCTTCTTTACCTTTCTCTTCCATGAAAATTCACTGGAATGTGGGTCAAAGTTACTCCTGGTTCTTCGGATGGTTGGAGTTCGCGGTGGCGACGGATGTCAGATCGGGATTGGATTAGTGGCGGAGTTCGTCGGAGTGGCGGCGGCGTAGGTCTTCAACAGCGGCAACGATGTGATGAGCGGTGGCGGCGAAGCAAAGAGCAACTCAATCTTTCAAAGGATTAAAATTTCTCTCCCTCTCTCAAATTTCACTATTTTCTCTCTCAAACTTCACCTCTTTCTCTCCTTGTTCTCCCATCTCCCACCACCTTTTGTTCTTGTCCCTAGTATTTTTTTCTCAGGTAGTTCTTGTCTTCATTCTACTCCACAAACTCTCCTTTTATAGGAGAGCTTCAAGAGTGGTTGGAGAGAATAGGGTGGGGAGTTGAGAAAAGGGGGGAGTGAGGTTAGAAAGTTAGAGAAAGAGGGGGAAAAGGAAGGTTGGGAGGAGAAGGGGGAGAGGGAGAAGGAGAAGGAAGGGGGAGTGGAAGACTAAAGAAAATAAAAATAAAAAAAAAAGAAATAAATTAAATAAAAAAAATTAAAAGTAAAATAAACAATGAAAACCAAAAGATAAATTTAATTTGACAATATGTGGGGTAGAGGGATTTGAACCACAAATCTCGTGGTTACCAATACAGTTTTATGCCAATTGAGCTACGCTCTTGGTTGGATACCAAAAAACAAATTGACCACCACATATTGGAAATATTCAAATATTTTTACTAAAAATCAAGCCGGACCAAATACGGTGTCTACACAATGTACAAATACAATAAACTAGGGCATCACTATACCCATTACATAATGGTATCACTATACCCATTACATTTCTTCCACTTGCCCTAGATTACACCTTTGTACATATCTCGTAGATCTAGACCTTCTAGATGACCCTCAAACAGTTTAGCCGAGAGAGTCTTTGTAAATGAATCAACAATATTTCATTCAATTTAATGTGTTTGCTTGTCTTAGGTTGTGATGTTCTTTTGAATTTGCCACAACACCACTATTTCACTATAAAGTGTGATAGGCAAGTTCACATTTGGAACACATTCCAAATCAATCAAGAACTTTCTAAGCCATACATTTTCTATTGCTGCTTCACAAGCAGCTAATTTTTCGGCCTATACGGTCAAGACTGTAACTATGTCATACTATAGCTCCATCGTAAAGAGTGACCACAGATACTGATGTAGATTTCCTCAAATCCTTATCAGTCTTAAAATCTGTTTCAGTGTATCCTGTAAGGATCAAATCCTTAGTCCCATACACGAACATATAGTTCCTCGTTCTCCTCGAATACTTGAGGATATTCTTAACAATTTTCCAATGGTTAAATCTTGGATTAGATTGATACTTACTGACAATCCGTATTTCATAGGATAATCGTCTCATCTCCTCAACTTCTTGAGGTGTCTTAGGAAACCGTTTCTTAGACAAAAAAGAATTCAACGCCTGAAAGGTAGTGAACCCTTCTTAGAATTCAGTATCTTATATCTAACTGACATCTTGTAGATATAAGTCACTTGAGACAAGACTAGCTTTTTGTTCTAACGATTCCTAACAATTTGGATCCCAAGAACAAACTCGGCTTCTCCCAAATTTCCATTTGGAATTGAGCTGCTAGTTCCTTTAATGTCAATAAGATAACCTACATCATTCCCAATGATTAGGATATCAATCATATACAACATTAAGTAAGCTACTAAGCTATTGATGATTACTTGCAAACACAAGACTCATTAATGTTCTGATTAAAGCCAAAAGATTTGGTCACTATATCAAATCTTATATTTCAAGATCGAAATGCTTAGGTCAATCCATGAATGGATCACTTAAGCTTGCAAACCCTTTTGCTTTCGATCTTGTTGTATGAACCCTTCTGGTTAAGACCTTTAATGTCTCATTTTCTCTTGTAAATCCACTTGTAACTAATAGGTGTTACCCATCAAGCAGATCTACAAGATCCCATATGGAAGTAAAATACAAAAGACTTCATTTCAAGGTCCATGACTTTAATTCATTGGTCCTTGTCAACATCATTCATTTTCTTTCTAAAAGATAATGAACCCACTATGTCATCATCAGGTATGATGACCTAGGCTCCAAACAAGCCCATGTAACGTTCAGGTTATCAAACAACCCTCACACTACATTGAGGCAATCTCAACTATTGAGATGGATGTGACTAACTAGATGCACTGATTCATCAACAACTCTTGTTGAACAGTCAGCCTCATCAACAACTCTTGTTGAACAGTCAGCCTCATCAACAACTCTTGTGGATGTTACTGTAGCTTCATTAGTTAACTTACTTAAACCGACTTTACTCTTGTGGTTTATGATTTTTGATGTGGACTTCTTCTGAGAATTTAGCATTTGTCGATACAAATTCTTTATTCTCTTGTGAATTGAAGAAGTATCTACTTCTCGTTTCCTTTGGGGTTGTCTACTACAATATGCAATGCAGTCAACACTGCATGACCCCAAAACGAGCCAGACAATTGAGCATAGCTCAACATGGAATGAACCATATCCAATAGGGTTCTATTTCTCCTAAATGAGATTTAGGGTGTGATCCTATGTACTATCAAATAGTCCTGGAATCTCAAATCCCTATACTCAACACTTTGATCAGATCGAATTTTTTTTATCATCTCACCTAACAAGTTTTCAACTTCAGTCCTAAGCCCCTTCGAATATCTCAAGAGCTTCAGACTTAAGTTGCATTAGGTAAAGATAGTCATACCTTTGAATAATCATCCAAAAGAGATGAATTATGCATGCCCTCCCACTGCTTTAACCTATTGAATCACAAGGATCCAAATGTACAAGCTCCAAGGGTTATTTGGCTCTTAGATCTTTTCCAGTAAAAGATCTATCAGTCATATTGCCCACAAGGCATGACTTACAAGGTAGTAGAAAGTCATCTTCTAACTCGCTTAGAAGTTCACTCTTGACCAATCTCCCAATCAAATTGAGATTAATATGGTCTACCTTAGAACCAAAGAAATGTATTTTCCTTTAGGAGAAATCCTTTGTCTCTTTTCACATTGAGTAGTAGCAGTCTTAAACAACCCAGTGTTCATGACTGCTTTACTCTTGATTAGTCCTAAAACATTTAGGTTACTTTCCAGTAAAGCTAAACAAATGTCAACTCCCTTTCTTGAAATAAAACGGCATTAGCAGAGAAAGGTAAAGAGTAACATTGTTCCAGCAAATAAGACACAAAAATCAAATTTCTTTTGATCTTAGGAATTACATACACATTATCTAATAATATGTATTTTCTCCCACAGAGAAAAATAACTTAATGCTCCCCATTGCTATAGCAAAAATAATCTCTCTAATTCTAACTTTGAGAGTTACTACACAAGTAGCAAGTTGTTGCCAGGAACTTATAACTTTAAAAGAAGAACACACGTGATCTGTGGCCCCTGAATCAAGTATTCAGGGAGAATCACTATTCTTCACTAATAACGTTTTCAAGACAAGTAAATGAAAATTACGATCTTGAACAAGTTCTCTTTTGCTAAGCAGGGTTTTATGTCATATTCATCAAGAACAATTATTGATGAATTAAACATATGGGGCATGAGGACATTCCTCAGTTAAGAATAATCCTAGATTTATTTACCACAATTTTTCGTTTAAGCATGTTGTATTACCGTTATTTATAAAATGGCGTAAGACAATACACATAAAATTATTATATAATTGTTGAAGTAACAAATTACTTGTATTATTAATAGCACTAACCCATTACAAATAATCCAATCAAATTTTGCAAAAACAAATAAGCAATCAAAGAAACCCTATAAAACTATTGATTTGGTTTTTGCAGCGATACTTCAAAGGTTTAGAACAACAGCCACCGAAAGGTGGTCAGCTACTCCTCCTCTGAATTGAGACAATCTCAACCAAATTCTAACACCAGATAACTCATATTCCGTTAGCGTTTAGTTACCGTTGTTCGGTCAAGGATTAGTTAACACATTTAACTCATTCTCCGTAAGTGTAACCCTCCCACTTTCAGATCTCAGAGGCACGCACCAACAGGCTACCGAAGGGAAAGACAACTATTGGTAATTAGCCTAAGAGTTCCTATCCTATTCAGGAATTCACGATGTTCCGAATCCTATGATCAGGCCCTCTGAAGGGATGGTTGTGCCAGGACAACCTGCAGGCGGATCATAGGACTCTCATGGTGCGAACTAGGGGTGGAGACTGAGGGATACGTTGACACGTGTCCCGCTCCCACTTACTCTGGACATTTTTCCCATTCACCTTGTTATTGATCCATGCAAACACTTTCTGAAGGGAGGCCGCTCCTAAGGCGACTCGAAGCCGAGCATGAACCTCACGTTGTGAATATAGGGACGTAGGAGCAAAACTTGATTTAAATCTCGTTTTGTAATTTTCCTCCCACTGAAAATGTCCTAAGGTTAATTTAGGGTTGTCTAACTTAGATAAAATTTATGCTAAGTCAATCTATCTAAGTCTGTTCCTATTATAACAATTATGGAAATGATTCAACCGCAATGTTTTAGGTGAATTAAACTTCTTTTAATAAACCCAACATTGCAAGTCAACATTACTATGATTAATTCAACTCAAGGTTCGAGTCAGTTCCCAGGTAGGAGGTATTCCGTAAATCGTCATCTTAAGTACCCTCAGCCTTAGCAGAACTTTACCGAGAGAGTTCCCTTATAACCACAGTAATGTAAGGTCTTTACTCTAAAGATCTAGGTGTATTAAATACTTTTAACAAACCTAGTGACATTGCATGCTAACATTTAACTATGACTAATTCAACTCTGGTATTCTGGGTCAGTTCCTAGGTAGGGGGTGTTCCGTAAACCATTAACTTAAATACCCCCAACCTTAGACAGAACTTTACTGGTAGAGTTCCCTTATAATCATAGCAATTTTTTTCCTAGTTAGTCAATTAAAACTAATTTTAATTCTATGTAAGAATAATTCTAATCCTATTAGAAATGTGATCTTAGATCTAATTAATTTTAAACATTTTAAAATTAATTCATTTATCCTAAGATCCTATGTTTGCATGCAATTCTTTGTTATAGGTTAACAGTTTCTATTCATTAATTTTATAACTATTATAAATTTTAATGAATTAACCATATAACATGCTACTATGGTGAATAAATTAACAATCAAATTCTAATTAATTTATAAAACCATACATTAGCATACATGACATACCAAAAATATAACATTTATATTAATCTAAGGTAATGTCATGAATTTCCTTTTAATTAACCTAACTCTTAAATTAATTATACAAGAAAATTAAAATTAAGCATTACCATTTTCATACATTAACATAACATTTATATTAATAGCTCATGGAAATTAAGCATGTAAATTACTAATATAAATATAACTCTTATATTTTTAAACTAAAGTAATTTCATGCTCAATTCAAATTAATTTTCTTCAATCAATCTAACTCTTAAATTAATTACCCAAGAAAATTAAAATAAGCATTCACATTTTCATACATTAACATAACAATTTATATTAATTGCTCATGAAAATAAATAAACATATAAATTACTTTAAAAAATATAACTTTTTTATATTTTTTGACTAAAGTAACTTCATGCTCAATGCTTCTCAATTTTCATCCATTTAATCATAACAATTTATATTAAATACTCATGAAAATAAAATTCATACATATTTCTTACATTATAACATTTATAATAATAAATATGCACGAATATGCTTAACCTATGGTGGGATTTTAAGTTAAATGGCATACTTTATGCAACAATCAATTAATTTAATACATACATCACATGCATAATTAAATTAAAACTACCAAAATTGACCGGCATATTTAGCATATCCTTAGAAATTGAAAGCAATTTAAATTACAATAATTTAAATCCAAGACATATCTTGGTCTTCAAATATTTTCCTTTTTGGCATTTACAGTTGATCTAATCAAAAGTATAAATCTAATCCCAACAAATATGCCTAAATAATTAATTTTGTAAATTAAACCACATTTCACATATATGAAATTAAAATACCCACCATTGAACCAATGGTAATTTTAGAGAAACGAAATTAAATCTACGATCGACTCTGATACCAATTGAAAGGATTTGGAATTCCCCAATTCCGTTAAAGCGGAAGCATAATTGGGATCGATTCGTAGTTAATTTTGTTTATCCAAAAATACTATTGCATTGGTTAAAACATAGAACAAATTCTATACAAACTTAAGGCTAAGCATACAAAATTTATTAGATCTAAATCTAAAGGGGAGAAGCAAACATACTGTCGTTGATGACTCTGAATACTTCAACGGACACCTTTCTTGATTTTGGACCAAGCGTCAACAATTGGGACACCATCAATTGATCTTCCCCGCTATGACTCTATGATTAGGAACATAGTTGTGGGACTACCTAATCTTGAATGGGAAAAACTCTAGAGAGAAAATTCTCCTTACAGTTATTGAGTTGAGAGAATATGAGAGGGAGGCTAGAGAGAATGCAAGAGATTCTTGTGGCCTTATGTTGTAGTACCTAAACCCTAGGTTTAGTGTTCTATTTATAGGAGAAAGGTCATGAATAAAATACTCATTTAAAATCAATTATTTCCATAACTGATTTAATCTTTTCCATAATTAATCAATTCCATGACCAACCAATTCCATGACCAATCAATTCCATAATTGATTAATCTTTTCCATAAATGATTGATCACTTCCATAAGTGATTAAATCATTTCCATAAATGATTAATTACTTCCATAAGTGATTAATCATTTTCATAATTGATTAATTTCCAATTAATTAATTCTTTAATTAAATAATCACCAATTAAATATAATATATTTAATTTCAGACCTTTTATTAGTTAATTAATTAATTACCCAATTAAATATCATATATTTAATTTCAGGTCTTCAATTAATTAATTCTATAACATGAATCAAACTGATATTAAAATTTGAACTCCTTCAAATTCTATTATATCCTATAAATTTAATATGAATCAAATTCATATTAATATTTGAACTTCTTCAAATATTTATTTCTCTCATAGACTATAGTTTAATTAAATCTCATTTAATTTAAACTAAATTGAATAATTAATCAATTCATAATTAATTAATTCATCTTCTAATTAAATACCATATATTTAATTAGACATATATTTGAACTCTTTCAAATATATCAATCTCTCAATATAATAAAGTTTAATCTCAAATTAGACTTTATATTTTAATGCACCACTATACATTATATTAAATTGTATCTCGTACAATTAATTTAATTCCCAATATGAATTTGAACTATTCAAATTCTCTCAAAATATATTTGTTCCTAATTAATCTTTACGAGCTAGCAAGGGGACCTAATGGACCTACAGATCAAAAGCTCCAATGATATGAGGTTAATAGATTAAACTCATTAATCAGGTTAACCAATATTCATTAACTGTGGGTCATTCCACTAAAGACCCACAACTGAACTCTTCTCACTGTAGAACATTTCTGTGTCCATGGATGTAGACCTATGCCGGTAAGTCAATCTTTCATGAGTGTTCGTAATTACAGCTAGGTCAAATCATCGTTTTACCCTGTGTTACATCTGTCTCCTTAAGTACCAGCGCTCCTCTAATGAACAATCTGTTTATGGTCCAACCATAAAATAGAAAGTCCCTCTCGGGCCAGTGAGAGGGCGGGATCTCTTTGTTCAAGTCTCAGAGTCACCACTTAAGGGAACACTCATCTACTTCACCTAGAAGCGGGAATGCATGAATTCCTTTTTGTGTTGTCATTGCAGGGATTAAAGCCCTAGCGCAGCGGAAACGATCAAAGATTTTTATCGGTATAAATGCCGATTGGGAAACCAATACGACGGCAAAAAAAAAAACAATTTACAGCAGAAAAATAAACATAAATTCATGCTATAAAAGCTATAAAACATGCTGGAAAAGTATATAAAAACTCTAGATATACTCTAGAATTGGACCATATCGATCCTAGTCCAAGAATAACTTACCCTTGTAGAAATTCTTGAACGTTTCGCCTTTTGCCTTGATGTTTGCAGAAAATTCTAGCAATCAAAAGGACCTTGATCTTGCTGTAAAAATGTTGTGAGCACCACCAAAAGAGATACACCGGTATCCTCCTAGGATTATGTGTTGGGAGGCTTGTGGGAACCAAAAAAATTCTAGCCTTTGGGAGAAATCTGGGTTTCTGTAAACTCACCAAAAAAACAGAGAATATTTTTTCTGCAGAGCGATTAAGAGAATTTGTGAGAGAGGGAAAGAGATTAGCGTGAGTTATCAGAATGAATAACTTCCCACTCCCTTAAAACCCTCCTATTCACGTGTATAGGGTTAGGGGAGTGGTTGACTAGTCAGTTCTTTAACTGACCAGTTAATTAATTTAAATAAATAATAAAAGGTATTTAATTTAATTATTGACACATGAACACTTTCATGCACACATCCCACATAACCTATAGTTTTAATATAACTTAATTAAATCATAATTTAATTAAAATTAAATTAAAACATCAATATTAATTAATTCACCAATTAACTAATATTTCAATTAAATATCATATATTTAATTATGTTTCCCTCAACTAAACTATAGAATTAATATTCATCATATGAGCATTAATTATAACCTATAGTTTTTATTATGAATCATATTCATACTTTAATAAAATATTTGAACTCCTTCCAATATATAACTCCCCTTAGAAATTTACCTCAACGCCCCAATGGAGCTACCGGTGGGATCTAATGGACCTACAGATCAGAAGCTCCAACGATATGAGATTAATTGGCTAAACTCATTAACCAATTTAATCAATATTCGTTAACTGTGGTTCACTCCACTAAAGAACCAAAGTTGCACTCTTCTCACTGCAGATATATTTCTGTGTCCACGGATATCGACCGTCAACAACAAGTTAGCCCTTCACGTGTGTTCGTACCCCAGCTAGGTTAAATTACCGTTTTACCCCTAGGCTACCTCTTGGTCCTTAAGTACTAGTGCTCCTCTAATGAACAACCTGTTTGAGGTCCAACCAACAAACATAAATCCCTCTCCTGCCATAAAGAGGGTAGGGCCCTTTGTTCAAGACCCGGAGACACCACTTAAGGGAACACACCTCTACTTACCCTAATATCGGGAATGAGTGAATTCCATCTTCTAAGATTATGTTTCCAGCTCCCCACTCGGTCTTGTCCCCAAAATGGTAGGCTTATTGAGTCAGAGAACAGGCCACTCCCACCCGTACAAATTAAAGGACAATCCCTCATGGACAGGTGTAACGACCCTACTTTTCATGCCTAGATCCTAAGGCCGTTACTACATGCATTCATTCTACTTCTAAGAACGGCGGAAAAATTTCCATATAAAGAAACCATACTTAGAAATTTGCGAAACATTTCAATCTGGGATCCCAGTTTAAAACAGAACAAACAAAAGCTTTAGAAAATCAACAAACTAAAAGCGGAATAAAACGTAAATCGTTCAATACAAGTTCAAAGGGACATTTCAAAACGTAAAATGCGGAAGACTTAAACTAAAGGAGATCCATGGCTCAGCAGCTCTCCGTCACGCGTTCCGTACACCTTTACCTCTACCTGCAGTTGTGTGTAAGGGAAAAGAATGAGTATTTAAGAAAATACTCAGTAAGTAGCAATAAAAGTTTTAACATCTTATTCGAGTTAAAGGCCTCAGGGTTAGGTCATCCCATTTCATATCATTTCATTTCTTTTCATTTCATTTCATTTCATTCCATTTCATTTCATTTCAGTTCGGGTCTCGCATTCAATTAGTACACCTTTAAATATATATATAGGTTTGCCAACTCACTGATAGTGCGCAAGTGGGAGTTTTGGGAGGTCTCTACTCCTACTGATGGTAGATGGCACCCAGTCAGTGAAGCTAAGTCTCATCCCTCAAGGCACTAATAGGCGCGTAGCGCTCTAAACTACCATTTCACTGGTGGGGCGTTCATGGGTTTAAGTCAGGAATTTACTTCCACAGGTAGTAAATGGCACCTAAACTGCGAAGCCAAGTCCCGCCCATTAAGCCCCTCATTTCAGTCTATTACATCTCAGTCCTAGGTGTTTAATTGACACGACCCTTGTCTAAGGCACTAGCCTATTCCCTTAACTTTTCTAATCCTTTCCCTCAAGGTAAATAAAATTCCTAAGTCGTCATGAGGCTACCGAAAATTCGGCAGCATAACGACGTACGCAGAGGGAACCCAAAATTTTTTCCTTGCACCTGGAAGTAAGAATATACACTTCTATGAACACAATCAAGTCAGAATCACAATCCAACTCCAATCACCACTCCATCGATCATTTAACCCATCCTCCATAACATGCACACAATCCAGAACAATCATAAATCAAACATTCCAAACATACTTACTTAGTCCTACAAGCATAGCAACACTTAATGCATGTCCAAGTAAACGACACTTAAACCATATTCAAACAAGCATACAACGTTCCAAGGGATATTTGACCAAAGCATGAAACTTAACCAAAACTTCAATTCGCTACCAACAAGCATACCATGATTCCAAAACAACAACTTCATGCCCAAAAAGCTACTCACTCAATCCACTAACACGCCACATAACATAATCAAAATCCTTATTCCCAAATAACTACTTACACAACGACAAAAGTTAATATGCGACCGTTAACTCAGACATTCTTAACTAGTTCCATGCTTTCAAGAAAAAAAAAAAACCAACCATGCTTGATTTAATCCCAACGACGACACTTAGAGCTTGAATCCAATGACTACTTACATTCCAAGGGGCAACTTAAGGTTTAAGTTCAACTCACGCTATAGCAACCATACTCAATTTAAATGAGTTTAAAGCAGAGAATCTATTCCAACGGCTACTTACTTGAGATACTACGCTTGATCGAAAATCCCCCAACGACTCGATACAACACCAACCACGTGATGCGAAATACTCGTCTATTAACACATAAAACATACATAAATATATATTCACACACCATTGGCACACCAAACTTAACAAATTTCCTAAAGCACTAGACTTGAGAGGGCCGAAAACTCACCCAAATGAAGCTACTGCTTGCTGTCCAATTTCCAACTTCGCTCCAATTCAACAATTCGACCTTCAAACGTTGTGGGTAACTAGAAATCAATAGCTAATATTAATGGGTACTCTTTTAACACAATTAAATCATTCAAAACTTAACTTAGTTCACTTACCCAAAGTCGGAAACTCACCTAAAACAGTAACACCACTTGCTGTCCAACTTCCACGTTTCGCTCCGATTCGACAACTCGGCCTCCAAACGCTACGGCACCTTAGATTAAGATCCAACGTTAATGGGTATTTCACTAAGGCATAAAAAATCCAATAAGTTATGACTTACAACTCCCTTACCTCAAGTAGTTCTTTAGAACAAAGCTGAAACTTTGAATGGCGGTGGCGAACAAATCTGAAAAACGAACGAGCCCGAAGACGCTAGTGGCGGCGGCGGCTCGCGGCGGTGGAGTGCGGCGGCGTGGGTGTCGGCTTGACGTGCAGATGGAGAGAGAGAGACTGCGAGGGAGAGAGAGAGCCGAGCGAGACGGGTTAGAGAGAGAGAGAGAGAGAGAAACGCAAGAGAGAGAGAGAGAGAAAGTGTACCGGCGACGGCGGCACGGAGGCGCGACGGCGCGAGCTGCGGTGGAGGCGGCGGCGGCGTCGACTTGTGGCGGCTGAGAGGGAGCGATCGTGAGAGCGTGCGCGAGAGAGAGACCGAACGAGAGAGAGAGGGAGAATCGGGCAGAGAGAGATTCAATTTTTTTTTTTTTTTTTTTTTAAACTGGTCAGTTGACCGAATTGGGGGGAAATTTCCCCCCATTTTTCCCTTTTTTCCCTTTTTGACCGGGCTCATGCCCACCTTCCACTTTTTTTTTTTTTTTTTTTTTTTTTATTGGCTGTTACAACAGGAGTCCATAATCCACTCAGGATTAAGGCCAATTTGCCTAGGTCATCCTAGTGAAATAGAAACCGGGCTAACTAACGGTGTTATAGTTAGTGGTTAACTATTTTGCGGTCCGGTCTTTGTGCAAACTCATTGCACATGATACCCCCACTCGCATGCCAACTACATGAACGCGTTGGATCATTACGTTTGTATCAATATACAAAGCGGGTCGTATCCATAGTGTCACAAGGACAAGGTACCCAGCCTTATCCCTATACTACAGACCCTTTAGGCTAAAACTTGAACATTGATCCCCGTATGTCCCTACATACTAGTTCAAGCCTCATTCTATTAGCCTTATATGTTTAGTTTATTGGATTAGGGTTATTAAGACAAGATATAATACAAACATTGAATAATACATCACTTTTATTAATGTTCGGTCAAATGTACATTTACTATCTACGTGTTTTAGGGCATAAAACCCAACAAACTCCCACTTGAACTAAAACTCAAGTTACAGGGAAAGTATATACAATATAATCCAAAGCTGGAAATGGTACATGTATGTTGTACATTACATAAAAAGAAAATATACAAAATACAATAAACTAGGGCATCCTTACACCCATTACACATCTCCCACTTGCCCTAGATTACGCTATATACATGTCTCGCAGACCTAGACTTTCTAGATGACCCTCGAACACTTTAGCCGAGAGGGCCTAAGTAAACGGATCAACAATGTTGTGCTCGGAAGCGATCTTGGTCACGACCACATCTCCTCTTTGCACAATCTCTCGAATCAGATGATACTTCCTCTCTATGTGTTTACCTCGTTTGTGGCAGCGAGGTTCCTTTGAATTGGCTACAGCCCCACTGTTGTCACAGTATAACGTAATGGGCAAGTTCATATTTGGAACAACTTCCAAATCTGTCAAGAACTTCCTTAGCCAAACAGCTTCCTTAGCTGCTTCACAAGCAGCTACATACTCAGCCTCCATCGTGGAGTCTGCTATGTATCCTTGCTTTATACTTCTCCAAACTACAGCTCCCCCGTTAAGGGTGAACACTGACCCTGACATGGATTTCCTAGAATCTTTGTCATATTGAAAATCAGAGTCGGTGTATCCCATGAGAACTAACTCTTTAGCCCCAAACACGAGCATGTAGTCCCTTGTTCTCCTAAGATACTTGAGGATTCCTTTAACGGCGGTCCAGTGGTCTAACCCTAGATTTGACTGATATCTGCTGACAATCCCTACAACATAACAGATGTCAGGCCTCGTGCATAGCATGACATACATTAAGCTACCCACTGCTGAGGCGTAGGGAATCCGTCTCATGTCCTCAACTTCTTGAGGTGTCTTAGGAGACTGTTCCTTAGACAAGTGAACCCCATGCCTGAAAGGCAACAAGCCCTTCTTAGAGTTCTGCATCGAATATCGGGCCAACATCTTGTCGATATACGTTGCTTGAGACAGAGCTAGCGTTTTGTTCTTTCTATCCCGAATAATCTGGATGCCAAGAACATACTGGGCCTCCCAAATCTTTCATTTGGAATTGAGCTGCTAGCCATTATGTTACGTCAGACAGATATCCTACATCATTCCCAATGAGTAGGATGTCGTCAACATAAAGTACGAGGAAAGCTACTTTATTCTTGTTGATCTTCTTGTACACACAAGGCTCATCAACATTCTGGTCAAAACCAAAAGATTTGATCGCAGTATCAAATCTAATATTCCAAGATCGGGAGGCCTGTTTCAACCCATAAATGGATCGATTCAGTTTACAAACCTTTTGCTCCTGACCTTGGGTTTTGAACCCTTCGGGTTGAGACATAAAAATACTCTCGTCAAGGTTGCCATTCAAAAAAAGCTGTCTTGACATCCATTTGCCATATTTCATAGTTACAAAACGTGGCAATGGATAAGAGAATTCTTATGGACTTAAGCAAAGCAACGGGAGAAAAAGTTACTTCATAGTCCACCCCTTCTCGTTGGGTATAACCCTTTGCTACAAGTCTTGCTTTGAAAGTCTGTACTTTCCCAGCAGCATCTCTTTTCCTCTTATAGATCCATTTACACCCAATGGGTTTGACCCATTCAGGTGGATCTACAAGTTCCCAAACTTGATTGAAGTACATAGACTCCATCTCAAGGTTCATGGCTTTGGCCCACTCGTCCTTATCTACGTCATTCATTGCCTGACGATAAGACAATGGATCTTCTACGCCGTCATCAGGTATGACTACTTTGTGTTTCCGTTAAACCCAAATAGCGGTTAGGTTGTATCACAATCCTCCCACTGCGTCGAAGCTCTCCCACTACATGAGGAGGACTAGATTGACGAGAAGAACTGGATTCTCCAACAACTCTTGTTGAAGGACCAGGTTCATCAACAACCCTTGTTGATCCTTTTGTAGCTTCTCCTAATACTAACTTACTTCATGGTTTATGATCTCGAATGTGGTCTTCCTGCAAGAAAGTTGCATTTGTCGAGACAAACAATTTACTATCTTGAGGGTCGTAGAAAAGACCACCTCTCGTTTCTTTCGGGTATCCAACAAATTGGCATATTCTCGTACGAGGTTCCAATTTCTTAGGATTTGTCACTAACACATGTGCAGGACAAGCCCAGATACGAAAGTAACGCTACAAAATGGTAGGCTTATTGAGTCGACGATGATTGGCCACTATTGCACGATTTTCCGATCACCGCAAGCGCAAGGGTCGTCACAAGTAATATAGTGATTTTGAGTATAGAGTATCGTCTCCACAGGGATTGGATTTATTCAATTAATTACCGCGAATAATCTTGCTTAACTTTATTTAGAGAAAAAAATCTAATACCGAAAAGATAAAATAAAAAGCTAATCTAGAAAGCAAAAGATAAATGGAGACACAATTTGGAGGGATAATTCTAGAGTGGTTGATTTTATCAATTGGACCTTTAATGCTTAATCAATTAACTAATATGGATTAATTAATCAATTGATTCATAAGTCTAGAAGCCTAATGACAAGGACTCTCCTGTCGGTCTCCTCCTATCTCATACCTTTCAATAAAGAATCTCCTTTCAGTCTCATCTTTATTTACTTAGCATGGCATTACGACCCTTCAGTACAACCTCTAACGTTGTTTAGTCAATCCCGTGTCACCCGGGTAAATAACCGTTAGTCATGCATTCAGTTCTAGTCTAAGCTTCTCTCCGTCGAGTTTCCACTTAGTAACGATTCATTTAATCAGTGATCAGTTGATTAAAAGCATTACGGACAAAATGCACAAATGAACAATAATGACAATTAAACCAAATCAATTCATTAATTCAGCAAAGGTTCAACATAATAAATCAACTCATAGAATTTAGGAATTAACTACTCATAATCACTAAAATTCAATAATTCCTAATCACAACAATTCTAGAAGCTAAAACATAAAGGAAAAGGGCAGATAAATGCTCATGAAAGTGTCGATCTCGTCGATCCCGCGCTGACCTCCATCGATCCACAGCTCCAAAGATCTTCAACAAAGGTCCAAAACTCTTCCAAAAATCCCCAATTTTAGTGTGGATTCTAGAATGGGGTGAAAACCCACAAATTGGCACACCAAATATGGATGCAAAGGGCTCCTTTTATAGGCTCCCAGCAGGCGTAGCGTCGAGACGCTACGTTGATAACGTCGCGACGCTCTAACGTCATCTTTTCTTGGGCTCCAAGACGTCGCAGCGTCGAGACGCTATTTGGACAGTGTCGCGACGCTATCGCAATTTCTGGATTTTTCCGCATAGCTGCCTAGCATCGGGACGCTCCAGGCTTAGCGTCTCGACGCTAGGCCCTGAATCTTCAATAATGGCCCGATTTTGACTCCATTTTTTGGCCTCCAACTTTCTTCTGGCCCAAATGCTTCTTGTAATAGATTTTGGGCACTTTTCTTGACCCAACTTGATACTTTAAGACTTGAAATTCATGAATTTGGGCTTCTAATTCATTCTTCTTGGGCTTTTGGACTCGGATCTTCAATGAACTTCTTCAAATTGCTCCAAAAGTCTCAAAAATCATCCAAAATCTCTCAAAATTCTGGTTTTGCTTCCTTGGCTCGGTTTTCTAAAATTTAAACAGAAAATAGCATTAAAGTACACAATTCATGCACAAAACTAGCTAAAATTAATAGGAAAATGATGACATTTATGCATGTCATTAGCCACTCCCACTCATGCAAATAAAAGGACAATCCTAAATAAACAATAGTTCATAGTTAGCTAAGGATTAAGATCGAGTTACATTGGTCATCGTATGAGATATTCAGTTTCAACAATAAACAGTGTTGTAAAGTGAAAGTAACTTATCTCCTGGTTTGATCTCTATGCGCACTCATTGCATAGGATTCTCTAACTCACAAGTCTTATACATGAACGATTACGATCACACCGCTAGCCTTTAGAAAACAAAATGAGTCGCGCCAATAGTATCCCCAGGATTAAGGTACCCAACCTAATCCATATACTATAGATCATTTAGGCTATTTACTTGAACTTGATTCATACTTATGTCATACACAAACTTCAAGTATACATACTATAGCTAGGGGTTCTTAGTTTATTGGATTTGTGATTATATTTAGGCAAAACAAATATATATAGAAATAATACTTCATTAAAGCAAGTAAAGTGTCCATTTACTATCTATGAGTTTTAGGACATAAAACCCAACAAACTTAAGATAGGCAATGACCTCATTGACATTTGTTTTCGGGAGATAGGCGCAACATGAGGCTTTCTGTTTTAAAAACATCGAGGTTAAACTCTCTTCGTGTGCTAGAAAGGTTAAACCTGAAGAGGTTTAGACTTAGGAAAATTTTGTAAAGAAAAAGACTAATGGAAAGCCTATGACTATAAAACAAATAGGTTATGACAGTGACACTTTTTAGATAGAAATATGCTATAATTATCATCATAAAGGTCTTAAAAGAAAACACAAATGATAGAAAATTTATCAAAAACATTTTCCAAGCAAAAAGTTTGAGCAAAAGTCGGGTTTTCAGAATTTTCACTAGTTGGCCAAAAATTTGACAGCAAGTAGATTTTTCTTTAAAAACTTTAAATTGAGTAATTCTAAACCTATACTTGCAGCAAACAAATACTAACTAAAAACAAAACATCAAACTAAAAAAACTAACACTTAACTAAAAAAAAATTAAATAGGAAACTAATCTAAAAAAACAGTAAAAACATGCTGGAAAAGTAATAAAAAAAAACTAACAATTATGAACAAAATACTAAAACACCTAAAGAATCATGTAAAGTCATAAGGGGAACAGAAAACAAACCCTATTCCTCCTCAGAGGAACCATTATCTTCTTCTTCTTCATTAGATTCTGTGGGGTCTCGAGGCAACAAACTTTGTTGAAAGTCAGGAAAGACGACGACGATGCTCGGGGCAATATAGAGATAGAACTCTCTAATGACTTCATCTCTTTCCTTGGCATAGACCCAAGATGCCTTCCATCAGTCCTCAATCTGGTCTAATAGCTTTAGAGTGAACCCAAGAGCCTTTGATGATGTTGTAGGCTCTGAAACAGGAGTGGATGGTGGCGGTGAAGCCGGTGTCGGCCCTGGTGATGGAGTACCTTGGGAAGTGGATGTCTTGTCCTTCCTCTATGCATCGTAGAGCTGCAACCTCCCAAACAATGGATGGCCAATGGTAGGCTTGTAGAAGTGTCGCTCCTCGTCCTTTCCTAGAGTGATCTTTGCTCTTTGGCACAGTTGGGTAATCAATGACCCAAAGAATAATTTCCCGACTCTCTTTCTCCCACATGAGAGAATCTTCTCATAGATGATGCTGCCAATATTAATCTCCAACCCCTTTATCATGTTGTAGAGAAGCATAACCCACTCCACAGAAATAGTGCTTTCCTGGGTAGTCGACATTAGAAGGTTTCGGTTCTGGCTTCAAGTCACTTGGCACCAAGGACTTCACTTCTGTTTGTGACTCCTTACATTGCACTCCTTTTCTGGCCACTATCTTTAGTGTTTTCTTCAATTGCTTGGCCATGGGGTTCTTTATTGCATCGTTGCCCCTCGAGTTCAAAGGTGTTTTGACCTAATAAATGTTGTTAATGTCCATAGAATAGAAGCTCACAATTTTCCTCGCACCACCGACAAGGTAAGGCTTGCTTCCCTCAAACCTACATAAAAATCACGAACCAGAGGCACCACGACCTCCTGAAGATGAGCACAAAGTTTCTATCCCTTGTACTGAGAGATCGCCTTCGTTATGAATTCTGGCAGGCTACTAGCCCTATCTCAGAATCATTTCTCGTTCAAGAAGTCTCATTTCTTCATGACTTCCATTCTAGCTTTGAAGTCCACATTCTTGAAGACTTCAGGGAATGGATTCTTCAGCGATGATGTGGTTGCTTGAGTGGGTGAGGCGTCCATGAACCTAGTTCTCGGCCTCTTTTCGAAAATCGGATCATTCTTATTCTTTGTCCTCCACTTAGCCTTAAGCTCCATTCTTTTATTTTTCCTCAAGGTTGGAGAAATTGGCATTTGGTCTTCATCCAACTCCTTCCCCTCAAAATTTGTATCACTTTCACTTTCACTAGAAGAACTTCCAGTAGCAGGCCAGGTCCCTCTCGTGTCATATTTGAACAAGGGATCAAGATTGGCTTCAACTTGCTGGTCCTCAATAGCAACAACTTTGCCTTTGGTAGAATACGATTTAGATGTTGTCGCATTCTGCACTGTTTTTTTTTCTCTTTTCTCGTTAAAATTTGAAACATAAACAAACTTATCGAAGTTTTCACACACTTATTCCTTTTGAGTGAAATTTTTCCAAAACCAATTCAAGTTAAAAAGCCTTAGCTACTTCAACTCCTACCAAAATCCCCATGTATTTATCAAAGCTCTTTAAAAGAAAACTAACCTGAGCATCAACAAACTAACAAAGTAATATACTAAAACAAATATGCTAATAATAAAACCTAAAATTCTAAACATAACTAGGTAGAAAAAAGAAATAACAATGAATTGATGCATGAAACAAATTTCTAAATATCTAACTAAGCAAATAAAGAACAAATGAATATGCAAATGTTTAAAAGGGGAAGCAGTAAGGAGTAAATGAGAGTGAAAACTTCCCTAGATCTTGGAAGATTTGTCCTCCATATTAGAGGTCTCAGGCTCACCTAGGAGGGATGATGAAAATGGAGGGGCAACTGGGGCTTCAGTAGATGAACTAGCCAAGCACATCTGCTTAATAACCTCATTCCTCTATTAAGCATATGTCTAATGGTCCTTGTACTTTTCTTAATATTTCTGTCTCATGCTCTCGTCTTCTTGTCTCCTAACTTTATTAGCTTCCAGAAACATAAACAAACACATCAAAAAGTTCACAAGCTCAAATATGTGATTTTTTTTTTTTTTGGGAAATTATTTAAGAGAATTAAAGTAAAATTTTTTTTGATCAATTCAACTTCCAGGTAAGTCCCCAGGTAGAGGTGTTCCCTATGGTCAGCTTAAATACCTCAGCCTAGCCAGGACTTTTCTTAGACAAAGTTCCCCCTCTTGACCAAAATCCTTTATTCTTGACTTCAAACTTAAAATTCTCTCTCTCTCTCTCTCTCTCTCTCTCTCTCTCTCTCTCTCTCTCTCTCTCTCTCTCTCTCTCTCTCTCTCTCTCTCTCTCCCCCCCCCCCCTTTTTAAAACACTTATTTATGAAAAGAAAAAGAATCACTTAGTTGATCTCCATCAGGGAGATTGATAGGACCAAATTAGTCCTATCTATTTGATGTTAATCTAAGCTGGTTAGAGTCCACTTTACGGTTTATTTGTCTATTTTGTAGATAATTTGTGCATTGAAGGCATCATGAGCGAATCACACAAATTGGAGCTAATTCAGGCGATTTAAAGAGTTTTTGAGCTAACTTGAAGTATGTGGATCTCGAGGAGGTGAGAAGACCATGAGGATCGTGATGAGCCTGGAGACTGGTTCCAAGGAATCAAAGGTTCAAGTCCCAAACCGAGCAAGCAATAAGGAAAACCAAAGAAAGAAGTGAAGACACGCTAGATGTCTGCCTAGCATCGAGACATCGTGGTCTGCATCGAGACGCTAGCCCGATTTCAAATCTTAGACCTAGAAGTTATGGCGTCTCGATGCCACGATCATATTCTTTATAAATACCCTCATTTTATTTTGTCGTTTAGGTCAATAGGTTGCAATTTTTGGTTTTTTTTTTTCTGATTGTTCTATGTCTTTTACATTCAGACCTTTGTATTGTATGATTTCAAGTTGATTTCCCTTGTATTTCTTTTTTATTATTGCACAGGGTCATGGGTTTTAGTCAGCTTTACCGCCGTCTAAACTTGTTAACGTCGATTGGATGATTCTTGGGCTATACAATGTTTTTTTTGTGAGTATACTGTTTTTATCTCCCTTTTTAATTTACCTTGCAATTGTATTTTGGATTCGGTTTGTAGAATAAGCATGTGCAGTAGGTTAGATTGACTCCTTAACTCGCAGCTCGTATGTTTATTATTAGCTAATATGTGTAGTGCATAGACTGATTCGTGGGCATAGATCCAAAGAGTAGTTCTCTGACTTTGTTGTTCTGCATGATAGCTCTGTTGGGGTTTATGCCATAAAACAAATTTATTGATCTCAATCAAGCGTTATGTGAGTGATTCAGTATTTTGGTTATTGAATAATCGAGTTTGCATTAATAAACCCTAAATCCAATAAACTAAGATCCAAGGTTGTTTAAATGAAACTTGGACTAGTATGTGGGGATATACGGGGATCGGTGTCCAAGTAACGACCTAAAAGGTCTATAGTATAATGATAAGGTTGGGTTTCTTATCCTGGTTAAACTATGTGATAAGACCCACCTTGTATACGATACAGATTCAATGATCCAAAGCATCCATGTAGGAGACATGCGGGTGGGGGTTTCCTATGCATTGAGTTTGCATAAGACCAGACCGTGAAATAGTAACATTAGATGTAACGCTGTTAACTAGTTTAGGTTTCTATTTCAATAGGATGACCTAGGTAGCTCAATCGCAATCCTCGGTCTGTTATGAACTCCTTTCGGGAGGGATTGTCCTTAGATTTGTATGGGTGAGAGTGGCCAGTTCGCCGACTCAATAATCCTACCATTTCAGGGGCAAGACCGAATGGGGGATGGGAACATAACAGTACAAGATGGAATTCACTCCTTCCCCTATTGGAGTATGTAGATGTGTGTTCCCTTAAGGGCTGATTTTGGGACTTGAACAAAGGCGCGTCGTCCTCTTCTCGTTCGAGAGGAACTCTTGTTTAGTGGTTGGACCCTAAAAAACTTGTTCATTAGAGGGATCAGTGGTACTTAAGGAACCAAAGGTAACCCAGGGGTAAGACAGTAATTTGACCCAGCTGGTGTTACGATCACACGTGAAGGATTGACTTACTGCATTGGTCGATATCCATGGACACATAAATATTCTATAGTGAGAAGAGTGCAGCTGTAGGTCTTTAGTGGAGTGACCCACAGTTAACGAATGTTGACTAACTTGGTTAATGAGTTTAGCCAATTAGTTTCGTATCGTTGGAGCTTCTGATATGTAGGTCCATTAGGTCCCACTGGTAGCTCGAAAAGAGACTTGAGACAATTGTGAATTGAATGTGTTCAATTTATTTAGGGGAATCATATAATGTATATTGATACATTATAATATAAAGTTTATGAAACTTTATAATATAATTTTGAATTAATTTCAAAAGTAATTCTTGAGAGAAAATATTTGGAAGAGTTCAAATAGTTAATATGAATTGGATTCATATTAATATAAATAATTTAATAAAATCCCTAAGATTAAATATGTATTATTTAATTGGGTAATTAATTAACTTTTTATTAAAAGTAAATATAAATAAGATAATAGATTTGATCTTATTCATAACATTTTTCTATTAGGAAAAGGTCTGGGCCTTTTTTCTCCTAATAATTTTAGCTAGTTTTGTGCATGAATTGTGTACTTTAATGTTATTTTATGTTTAAAATTCCAAAACCGAGTTAAGGAAGCAAAACAAGAACTTTAAGAGATTTTGGATGATTTTGGAGGCTTTTTGGAGCAATTTGAAGAATTACATTAAAAGATCCAAGTCCAAAACCCCAAGAAGAATGAGTTAGAAGCCCAAATTCATGAATTCCTAGTCTTAAATTATCAACTTGGGTCAAGAAAAGAGTCCAAAGTCCATTACAAGAAGCATTTGGGCCAAAATAAAGTTGGAGGCCCAAACAAAATTGAGTCAAAATCAGGTCATTCTAGAAGATTCAGGGCCTAGCGTCTCGACGCTAGGCAGCTATGTGGAAAGATCCATAATTGGGGTAGCGTTGCGACGCTGTCCAGGTAGCGTCGCGACGCTGAACGTCTTGGAGGCCAAGAAAAGATGACGTCAGAGCGTCGCGACGCTGTGACGTAGCATCGCGACGCTACGCCTACTGGGAGCCTATAAAATGAGTCATTTGCATCCAAGTTTGGGGTGCCTATTGGTGGGTTTTCACCCCATTCTAGAATCCACACTAAAATTGGGCATTTTTTGGAGAGTTTTGGAGCTTTGTTGAAGATCTTTGGTGCTCAAGATCGATGGAGGTCAGCGCGGGATCGATGAGATCGACACTTTTAGGAGCATTTCTCTTCCCTTTTCATTTATGTTTTAGTTTCTAGAATTGTTGTGATTAGGAATTATTGGATTTTAGTGATTATGAGTAGTTAATTCCTACATTCTTTGAGATTGATTTAGATGTTCGACATTTGCTGAATTAATAAATTGATTTGGTTTAATTGTCATTATTGTTCATTTGTGCATTTTGTCTGTAATGCTTTTAATCAACTGATCACTGATTAAATGAATCGTTACTAAGTTGAAACTCGATGGAGAGAAGCTTAGACTAGAACTGAATGCATGACTGACGTTTATTAACCCGGGTGACACGAGATTGACTAAATAACGTTAAAGGTTGTACTGAAGGGTCGTAATGTCATGCTAAGTAAATAAAGATGAGAGTGAAAGGAGATTCTTTATTGAAAGGTATGAGATAGGAGGAGACCGACAGGAGAGTCCTTGTCATTAGGCTTCTAAACTTATGAATCAAATGATTAGTTATTCCATATTAGTTAATTGATTAAGCGATTAAAGGTCCAATTGATAAAATCAACCACTCTAGAATCATCCCTCCAAATTGTGTCTCCATTTATCTTTTGCTTTCTAGATAATATTTTTATTATTCTTTTCGGCATTAGATTTTGTTCTCTAAATAAAGCTAAGCAAGATTATTCGTGGTAATTAATTGAATAAATCCAATCCTTGTGGAGACGATACTCTATACTCAAAATCACTATATTACTTGTGACGACCCGTACACTTGCGGTATAAAAAATATTGTCAACAAGTTTTTGGCGCCGTTGTCGGGGTTTGGCTAATTTCATTCAATTAATATTGTGAAGAAATTGCTTGCTTTAATTTAGAGGTTTTATGTTGTTTTCTTTATTTTTATTTTTGTCCATTGTTCTTGTTGTGCATTTAATTGGTGTTTGCATCTGACTGAAAACCTGCTCATTGTTGATTAATTGTTTCAAATGGCTTTTAATAGTTTTTGGTGGCCCTTTAGGGAATCTGAGCCCGAAGAACCAACACCATCTTTCAATTTTTCTTTTTAAAATTATTCCCCTTTAGAAGAAAAATCTCCCCTAGAAAGTTTCCTTCAAGATTATATTGAGGATACTAGAGCCACTAAATTAGCTCTAGAAAAAACCCTAGGGAGATTGCTCCCCAAGAGGATGAGAGTGAAATGCAATCCACTTCCATAGAAGAAAAATCTTCCTTAGAGAGCTAGCTTGAAAATTTTATCCAAGAATCGAGAGCCATGAGTTTAGAATTAGAAAAATCTATGGAGAGACTCCAGACCCAAAGAGATGATAGGGAAGTAGGAACCACTTCCATAGGATGTCTAGTGAGTCGTGTGGCCAGTGACTCATTAGCACCCATTCAAGAGCCAAATTCTTTTGATTTTGCTAAGTTTGAGCATATAGGGGTGATTTGTTTAGATAGAGAGGAAGAATTGGATAATTCTAGCACCCACCAAGAACAAGTTTGTGAGGAAGAAAAAGAAAAAAAGCCTATAGTGTTTGAGGAGTTTCAAGAGTTAGAGTTTAAGGTTGAAAGGCCTTTGTTTGTTCTATCCTCTCCATCCTCTCTTGATAATGAATGTTTTTTTTCTTGTTCTCACGAGTCAGAGCCAGAGTCCATTTATTTTGATCTTTCTCCTTTTAGGCTTTTATTATTAAAAAATCCCAAAAATATTTCTGCTTCTGGGGCCCATGAAAAGCTAGTAAGCTTACTAGCAATAGTCTGCTTCATCGATTCAAGGAAGAAGGGCCCGAAGAAATACGAGAATTTTTACGTCCCTTGAAAGTCCGCACAAACTCGTCTAGCTAAGAGATGTTAAACAAGCGCTTCTTGGGAGGCAACCCAAGTTTATTTTTCCGTTAATTTTCTTTTCTTTGTTTTTTAGTTTTTTTTTTTTTTTTTTGTAGTTAAAACATGTTGATCTTTCGTTCCCATTGATCAATTTTTGAAGGAGCTCGAGACCACATTTTCTTCCAAAAACAACCCCAATGATGTTGAAGGCTGACATCCATGGTTTCTCTCACACTTCAGGGCAGTACCGTTCTCTCCCTTTTTAATTGTCCTTATGCATGCTTAATTAGTATAAATAATTGATACATTGAGGACAAGGTATGATTTAAGTTTGGGGGGAGGCTTTGCTGTTCTGATCTGAGCGGAATTTTTTTTCATGATGATTATATTGCATCTTTTTTTATGAGGACGGTCTATGATATAATCTAGATAATGAATTATGTTCAATTTTTGTGAAATATGAAAGCATGTTCAAGATTCATGTAAATTTAATTTTTTTTCTTTGATTTCCTTGCACATGTTGAGCACTTAGCCTACTTATATGGTTTTGAATGCTTAGAACTAGATTATATTATCTAGATGTTTGTTGTCACTCCGATAAGCTTAAGATATAATTTGAAAGATTGAACTGCATGAGAGTCTGTAATATTGTACTTGGGAGAAAAATCATGTTTATTAGCCTGCAAAGAAAAGAAAAGTGTGAAAAAAAAATATATGAAATAAAAAAGAGGGAAAAAAAAGAAAATGAAAACAAAAAAATGCTCCACTTTCTTGAGAGCGTTAGTAACCAGGGGCATTCATGACACCCATCGTTTTCCTTTGCATGAAAGCGCCGAAAAGAAATGAGCATGCCTGAGCAACCTGAAAGATGAGGCGCTCGTAGTTTTAATGCTTTCATCACCAATGTTGGCAAGCCAAAATGAAGACGCTACATCTAAAAGGATTCTCATTAAAAAAAATGCAAGTTTCGGGGAGGCATACCCCGTTGTTTCAGGCACCTTAGTGGGATATTGTTTTCTTGATTCTTGGGAAGCTGGATAATTAGAGCTTAGGGCCAGTGTAGGGGGAAGATGAACTGAGGATTGTTTAAACCTTTTCTAGGCTAGTAAAGACCTAATAAGGAGGCTCGCACACACACACGCAAAGGATGAAGAGTTTAGATTTAAATTTCATGATGAATGAATATGTTTCCTTTAATTGTTGGAATTCATTATTTGGATCAATTAGCTTAGAGTCATGCATTTGCAATAGTTGATTCAGATAAATGGTTTTAGCTTTGCTCGGAACTAGCGTCGCAACGTAGCATGAGAGAAACCATGCATTTGCAACGCTGTGACGTAGCGTCGCGACGTTACGCCTGCTGGGAGCCTATAAAAGGAGCCATTTGCATCCAAGTTTGGGGTGCCAATTGGTGGGTTTTCACCCCATTCTTGAACCCACACTAAAATTGGGGATTTTTGGTAGAGTTTTGGAGCTTTTTTGAAGATCTTTGGAGCTCGAGATCGATGGAGGTCGGCGCGGGATCGAGGAGATCGACACTTTTATGAGCATTTCTCTTCCCTTTTCCTTTATGTTTTAGTTTCTAGAATTGTTGTGATTAGGAATTATTGGATTTTAGTGATTATGAGTAGTTAATTCCTAAATTGTTTGAGATTGATTTAGATGTTGAACCTTTGCTGAATTAATGAATTGATTTGGTTTAATTGCCATTATTGTTCATTTGTGCATTTTGTCCGTAATGCTTTTAATCAACTGATCACTGATTAAATGAATCGTTACTAAGTGGAAACTCGACGGAGAGAAGCTTAGACTAGAACTGAATGCATGACTGACGTTTATTTACCCGGGTGACACGGGATTGACTAAATAACGTCAGAGGTTGTACTGAAGGGTCATAATGCCATGCTAAGTAAATAAAGATGATACTGAAAGGAGATTCTTTATTGAAAGGTATGAGATAGGAGGAGACCGACAAGAGAGTCATTGTCATTAGGCTTCTAGACTTATTAATCAAATGATTAGTTCATCCATATTAGTTAATTGATTAAGCGATTAAAGGTCCAATTGATAAATCAACCACACTAAAATTATCCCTCCAAATTGTGTCTCCATTTATCTTTTGCTTTCTAGATTAGCTTTTTATTATTCTTTTCGGCATTAGATTTTTTTCTCTAAATAAAGCTAAGCAAGATTATTCGTGGTAATTAATTGAATAAATCCAATCGCTGTGGAGACGATACTCTATCCTCAAAATCACTATATTACTTGTGACGACCCGTACGCTTGCGGTATAAAAAATATTGTCAACACATGTAGATCTCCCTACGTATGTCAAATCCCCCCTTTACTGCTTTCGAACTCAAAGTAAATACGAGATAATTACCAACTGCCACTCCTTGTGATCGACCCCGACCACTATTATTGCAAGTTGTTTAGTGTTTTTGGATTATAAATTTATTTGGCACGACCTTTGACAAGTCGTTCCGCTAGAGAATAAAGCTTTATTCCTACTTCTTGGGCCTTAAACTTTCATCTTGACCCTAGGTCTAGATAACATACGAGATTTTAGTCTTAATTGAGGCGTTTTAATCATGGAGTGCTTTATCTCTATTATTAGCTCACTCAATTTGCTCTTAAATATAGACTTTTACGTCCCATCCTCTGTCCTGATTTGTAGATTCTCATTGGGCATGCGTGTGCTATGACACTGCTCGAGTGCAAGTATACACTGTCAAGTAATAAAGTGGAAATTATTTCGGATATTGTACCGAAGGGAGATAGTATTGTACCGAAGGGAGATAGTGACTAGTTAAGTTAACACATAATTCTTTACAGTGTTTACCTCCTCTAAATTTGCGACCACGAATGGTAACCAAATAAAAATAGATAATTGTGGTTTTGGTTTTTCAAGATAGAAGCAAAAAGATAATAAAGACATGTGAAAAATCAATGAGATAAGAAGGGAAATTTAAAAAGTTTCAACCTTGACCATTAGATCACCTCCACCTATGTGCTTGCATTTTGCTCAAGTCTTGTAGACGGCTTAGCCACACTACCTATGTTGCCCACATAGACATGGTGCAGATTACATAATTCAGTTTGCGCCCGCAATCCCTTGACAACAAGACTGTGAGTTAAGTCCAACTCCTATTCAGCTCCACTGTAGATGTCTTTAGGAGACTAAGCCTGCTAGAGATCTATTTCTAGGGCTAGCTGAAACTTAGATTAATAGTACTCACGACTCTTAAAATCCAATTGTTCCAGTCCTATTTGTAGGATGCAAGAAGTCAAAGTCTTATTTCTAGGATCTTTTCCACTATTGCTTTGCAAACCAACGCCTTTAACTCCAACCTTTCGGCCATTAGTTAAATAGTGCAAACTATGCTAACCTAAGTGATCAATTTAAGCTAACATTTAAACCTTAAGTTCAACAAAGGCAACCAATGCTAGAGGAAACAAGGTTGCTTTTGCAAAAGCGGGGTTTACTTCTATTCAAGGAATCCACATATTTGAACCCCTAAATAGAAGCTTAGCTCATGATAGTAAATAAATTGCAAAACATAATGAAAGACATGTTGGGCTTTATGTCCTAAAACTCGTAGATAGTAAATGTAACAATTAACGGTTGTTTATAAAGAATTATTCCTTTTCAATAATGTGTTTTTGAGTATATATATAATGATTAGTATTGACTAAATAACCACAAATCCAATAAAGTAAGAACCCCGGGCTATGTTATGAAAACTTGAACTTTATATAGTAACATAAGAATTGATCAAGTTCAAGTAATAGCCTAAACAATCTTTAGTACAGGAATAAGGTTGGGTACCTTATCCTAAGGACACTATGGGTGCGGCTCACTTTGTATATAATACGAACGATATGATCCTAAATCGTTCATGTAATGACATGCAAGTGAGGGCGTTATATGCAATGAGTTTGCATAAGACCAGAGCACAAGAATAGTCAATTTCACTTTCTAACGCCATTTATTGATGAAACTGAGTATCTCACGCTAGGCATATTTCCAGAATTTTATTTTCCTTATTTGGCTGACGATTTTCTCCAAATTTTTGGATCCTTTCAGCACCAAATTACCACAAATTGAAGACCAATAACCACTATAAATAGAGGCCTTTAGTGTAGGTTTAGAATCATCCCTTTCATCTCATCATCCCTTAATTTCTCTCAATTGTAGCCACCTTTCTCTTTAGCTTTCTATAGTTCTTTTAAGCTTTCTTAGTCTAAAGGTCGGTTGATCGAGCCTCGAGCTTGGAGGTGTTTGTCTATGACCAGCTAAGCTCGGATCGTTGTAATCGGGACCTCGATTTGTAAGTTTGATTAAATTTTATGAGATTTCTATTCTTAATTACTTAGTTCAGTGTCTTTGTGATTTTAGTTCTTTGCATACAAGTTTAGATTGTGGTAGAAAAGATTGACAACCTTGACCGCACCCTGTCTAAATTTACTTGCTAAATCTAAGTAGCAAATAGGCTAACGTTATGATATTACGCATGCGTCCCTAGAACTAAATGATTTAATCAATTGTAATTGTGGTTTGTTGCCCTTTGCATGTGAATTAATTGGGCTATATCCCAATGTAGTTTAGATTAGATAATAGGCCAATTAATTAATCTAAACTAGAATCAAACTTAGTATTTGCATGTGTGTGATAGTTGGATCATGGATCTCGGTTTGTTGCTGGAGTACACTGGACTTAGATAGTTAATTAAATATCAATTGATAATCGATGAATGAAATTAATCAAACTTAACACCGAGTCCAACCCTGATTACAATGATCCTTTGTTGGGTTTTATGCCCTAAATTTGTGGATAGTAAATGTATTTTTTACCAAACATTAATAAAATCTGTATTATTCATTTGTCTATGTTTGTATTGTGTGATCTTGTCTTACTAACCCTAATCCAATAAACTAAACACCCTAGGCTAATGGAATGAGAATTAAACTAGTATGTAGGGACATACAGGGATCAATGTTCAAGAAGCCTAAAGGGTATGTAGTATAGGGATTAGGCTGGGTACCTTATCTTGGTGACACTATGGATACAGCCTACTTTGTACTTTGATACAAACGTATTGATCCAACGCGTTTATGCAGTTGACATGCGAGTGGGGGTATTGTTGTGCAATTTTCCGCAAGCGTACAGTTGCCCAAGTAATATTAAAATGGAAGGTATTCCGAATTTCGAATCCTCAGGGAATTTAAATTATATCCATTAAGTACCAAGAACCATCATGTTCAATTTTATTTAGAATTCCAACTCGAATGATGAAGCAAAGTTTAAAGGAATTATTAAAAATAAACATGCAATGAAATGAAATTATCCTATTAAGGGAAATTGACCTAGGGTGTTATCTAGCTTTTTGGATATGTAGCTCAAATACATGGATGTATGTAACTAATAATCTTCAATTTCATAAATCTAGAAGTAATTATAAGCGGATTTCTCTTTCAAGATCCTCCACATCTCATACTAACATAACTAATTTATGTGTCCATCTCCTTGGTCAATCATAGTATGGCATTAAGCAACTTCATTATCAATTTCTAACAATTCTATTTCACTCTCGTGCTCCAAGGAATTGATAGCCATGCAATTACGATCTAATCTAATTTATCTCCGTCGAGTATCAATTTAGACCAACAAATCAATCAATCCATGATCAAGGGATTAAAGGCATTAAGCAAGAATTGCATAGATGAAATATGAAGAAATTCATTACATAATCTAAGTAATTGCGCTACAATATCCAATTAACTAGAATAACGACCCTAGGTCTCAAGATCTGGAAATAATTTTGCCAAAATGATCTTGATCCATGGGCGTAACTCAAACTATAATAAGGAATTACAAAGAAGTAAGGAAGAAATAACCGATAAGTTGATCTCAAGCTCCCGTCACGTTCATCTCCAATCCCGAGCCTTGGAATCTCGTTCAAATCCACCTTTTTACTCACAATTCTTCTCACTTTTTCTCTCTATTGAGCTAGGGGAGAGCTCCCCAAAATGGGATGATTTTCACCTTTGGGAAGGGGGCTTTTTATAGGGAAAGGGGATGGACATTTCTTGCTGAACAAGTCGATAGCGTCGCAACGCTACGAGGACAGCATCGCGACGCTACGTCACAGCGTCACGTCAGGTTTTCTTGGAGCAGAAGTTGTCCCAGCGTCGCGATGCTATGCGGACAGCGTCGCGACGCTACTGCGATTCTAGAGTTTTCTTCGATGCTTGCCTAGGGTCGAGACGCTAGGCCTTCTAGAAGCCTTATTTGTGGACTTTTGCCTACTTTCTTATTTCTTTTGGGCTTTTTGGGCCTCCCTTCAAATGTCTTCTTTTCTTTTCTCCATTTATGGCCCAAAGTCTTCTTTTTCTACCCAAATTTGGTAAAATTCTTTGTTTTGCTTCTCGAACTCGGTTTTCTACAAAATCAATATATAAATACATTAAAGCTCACAATTCATGCACAAAACCAGCTAAAATTAATAGGAAAATAATGACATTTTTGCATGTCATCAGGTATCCTGTGCCACGAGTTTGTAGAAAGAATGAATCGCGAAATAGTTAACCACTAACTGTAATACCGTTAGTTAGTTTGGTTTCTATTTCACTAGGATGACCTAGGCAACTTAGTCTCAATCCTGAGTGGATTATGGACTCCTGTCCGTGAGAGATTTTCCTTTGATTTGTATGGGTGAAAGTGGTCTGCACGCCGACTCAATCAGCAAACCATTTTGGGGACAAGACCGAGTGGGGAGTTGAGAACATAATCACACAAGATGGAATTCACTCCTTCCCGTCTCTAGGGTAAGTAAAGGTGGGTTCCCTTAAGTGATGTCTCCGGGTCTTAAACAATGGGCCCTGCCCTCTCTATGGCACGAGAGGGACTTCTGTTTGTTGGTTGGACCTCAATCAGGTTGTTCATTATAGGAGCACTGGTACTTAAGGATAAAGAGGTAGCCCAAAGGTAAAACGTTAATTTGACCTAGCTGGGGTACGAACACATGTGAAGGGTTGGCTTGCAGTTGATGGTCGATATCCGTGGACACATAAATATATCTGTAGTGAGAAGAGTGCAACTATGGTTCTATAGTTGAGTGAACCACAGTTAACGAATATTGATTAAGTTTGTTAATGAGTATAGCCAATTAATCTCATATCGTTGGAGCTTCTGATCTGTAGGCCCATTAGGTCCCACCGGTAGCTCACTAAGGGCGTTGAGGTAAATTTATAAAGGAGAATCGAATATTCAAAGGGGTTCGAATATTAAATTAAAATATGAATTTGATTCATATTAAAAACTATAGGTTATAATCAATGCACATATGATGTACATTAATACTATAGTTTATTTGAGAGAAATATAATTAAATATATGGTATTTAATTGTAATATTAATTAATTTTTTGTTTTTAATTTAATTCGATTAAATTTGATTTAATAGAATTACATTAAAACTATAGGTTATGTGGGAAAGTTTATGTAAATATGATTTTTACAAAAAAATTAATTAGTTTGATTGTTAAATTAATTATTAATTATTAATATTTAAATTAATTTATTAATTTAATCAGTTAATTGTAACTTATTAAATATTCCTCCCACTAACGTGGGTGGTTTACACGACTAGGAGGCTTTATAGGAAGTTGTTGGTTTATCTTCCGTAACTTGTTACTTCCAATCCCTCTATTCTATCATGATAGTGTTTTTGGAAAACCCCTAATTCTCTAAAAAACCATCATCATTCTCACAGGAATACAGAGATAGTTTTTTCTCTCTTCCAAAATCCTTAGTTTTTACTAGGTTCCCACAAGCCCTCCAACGCATTCCCTTAGAAGAATATTGGTGTTTCCAATTTGGTGGCGTTCGTGAAAAATTCCAGCGAAAGGAATACATGAGGTTGCTATATTTTGTATATCAAGATAAGAAAAGGAGTTTTTCGGTCGAGATCTAGAGGTTTTATTAGATCTAGAAGTTTTATTATGATCCTCTATAGATTAGATCTAGAGGTTTTATTATGTAATTAGCGTGTTTTATAACCACTTTCCCGCAAGTTTTTTCTTAATTTTGCTGCTGTATTTTTTGCCTGCGTATCAGTATTTCTGTCGTTATTTAATTTGAGAAGGATCTCTAATTAGTTTTTGCTGCTTGAGGGTTTTAATACCTACAATTGGTATCAGAGCCATCTCAAATTTTAAATCTCGATTAGGAATTTGCAATTGGTTGATTAGGTGGAATTTATTTGCATAATGAATGTTAATTTGCTGTGAACTGGAGGTTAATTGGCCTTAGATTTACATTTTTGTGATATGACCATGTAAGGGTCCCTGCGTTTTGGGCATTTAAATTGTAAATCGAGTCTCTGTAAGTCCGAGTAAAGTTTAGATCGAAGAACGATAAAGATCGGGACCAAATTTGGCCAAAAACAACAGAAACGTGCGAGTCGGGGTAGGGCTGACGTCATCGCACGCGATGATGACGTCAGCGTACGCGGTTCAGGCTTCAGCGTTCGCGGTTCGATTTACGTCAGACTGATTCGGTGGTTCGGTCTGTGATGAGAAGCGATTCAATGTTTTTCCCTCCGGTTTGTTGACTGGGCTAGTGGTTTTGACTGGTTCAGTGGTTTTTCCGATCCGGTTCGGGGAGTTTTGACCTGGTTCGAGCAGTTTTGGCATTTTTGGAGCGGTATTGGTCCAGTTCGGAGCTGCAGAAGGTTGTAATAGGATAGAATTTTTCTTTATTATTTTAATTTAGCTTTAATTTTATCATGGGGCCAATTAATCGATTCATATGCTATTTTATATGCTTTATGGATGTCATATAAAATTAGAAATCCCACCTTAGGTTATAAAGCATGCTCATGCATTTATGTATTTTATAATTAGATTATATTACATGATTGAAATGCATGGTTTATTTTCATGAGTGTTTTAATATATAGTTGAGTTATATTAAAATCATGAAAATGGAATAGTATGATGCATGCAATTACATAGTTTAACTATAATAGTTATATTTAAATGGAATAGCTTGCAACATGCTACTATGATTTACCATTTTTTGCAATAATTTAATTGTTAATTTATTAAAAATGGAAATCAAAGAAGCATTGAGCATGAAACATCCATAGTTTAATATAATAGTTATATTAAAATTCATGCAATGCAATTATATAGTTTAATTTCATTAACTAGAATATGATTGTTAATTGTTATTAAACTCTAGTATGCATGATTATAGGACTAATCATTAAAATTTTGAATAGTTTAAAATTTATGGTTAGATACCGTCAATCTATAATCAAGATATGCATGCTCACATAGGACCATAGGTTAAAATTGATTAATTTTAAAGAGTTAAAATTATTTAGATCTAAGGTCACATTCTAATTGGATTAGAAATTCTTTCTTATTTTTAAAATAGTTTTAATGAACTAAGTAGGACCAACATTCCTGTGATTATAAGGGAACTCTACCAGTGAAGTTATGTCTAAGGATTGGGGATATTTAAGTTGACGGTATACGGAACATGTCCTACCTGGGAACTGATCTGGATCACCGGAGTTCAATTAATCATAGGTTAATGTTAGAATTATGTCACTAGGTTTATTAAATATGTTTAATGCACCTAGGTATTAGGTCTTATTATAATAGTTATAATAGGACTAGACTTAGATAAATGACTTAGCTTGATTTATGTAGGTTTAATCAAACCCTAAAATACTCGATATGTTACTTTAGTGGGAGGAAAATTACAAAACTTGATTTAAATCGAATTTTGCCCCTACGTCCCTATATTCACAACGTGAGATCCATGCTCGGTTTCGTGTCGTTTTAGTGCGGCCTCTCTTTGAAAAGTGTTTGCATGAATCAATAACAAGGTGAATGGGGAAAGTGAGCACAATTAAGTGGGAGCGGGACGTGTGTCAACGTATCCCTCGGTCTCCACCCCTAGGTCACAACGTGAGATTCCTATGATCTGCCAGCGTGTTGCCCTGGAGCAACCATCCCTACAGAGGGCCTGATCATAGGATTCGGAACACCGTGAACTCCTGAAAAGGATAGGATCGCTTAGACTAATTACCAACAGTTGTCTTTCCTAAAGGTAGCCTGTTGGTATGTGCCTTTGAGATCTGAAAGTGGGAGGGTTACACTTATGGGGATGAGTTAATTTTTTAACAAATCCTTGATCGAACAACAGTGGTTAATATCTAATGGAATATGAGTTATTCTAGAATTAGAGTTAACTAAAAAGAGTCTCATTTTAGAGAAGGAACCACTGATCACCTGTCGGTGACTGTTCTTATAAACCTCTAAAACATCGTTACAAAACACAATCAATAGTTTTATTAGGATTCTTTGATTGCTTGTTTGAAGAATTGATTGGATGTATGCAATTGTTTGTATTGCTTGTGTAATGGGTTAAGGCAAAGATAACTAATACGGTCAATTGTTTGTTTTTAAGCAATGTCTTCCTATGTTATTGCCTTGCTTAAAAATGAAAATTTAATTGGCAAGAATTTCCCGACATGTAAATCGAATTTAAACACAATACTCGTGGTAGAGGATATCCAATTTGTCACAGCGGAGGATTGTCCTCTTGCCGCCCCTCGTAATGCAGCGCAAGCTGTAAAGGACGCCCATGATCGCTGGACGAGGGCTAATGAGAAGGCCCGAGTCTATATATTTGCCAGCTTAAATGAAGTTTTGGCCAAGCGATACGAAATCGTGGAAACTGCCAAGGAAATTCTGAATTCCCTACAGGACAAGTTTGGACTCCCGCCTATCAACTCCACCACGACGCCCTGAAGAATGTCTTCAACGCCCTAATGTAAGAGGGGCATCCTGTTTGGGAACTTGTTCTCGACATGATGAACCAGTTTTATATTGCTTAGACGAATGGTGGGGTTGTCTGCGAGCGCAGTCAGGTTGCGTTCATCCTGAATTCTCTTCCTCCTAGCTTCATGCAGTTCAGAAGGAATGCTAGCATGAACAAGATACAGTTCAACCTGACCACCCTCCTAAACGAGTTACAAATTTACGACTTCATGCTGAAAAGCAAGGGCAAGAATGTTGTGAAAGGAGAGGCCAATGTGGCCCATTCCAAGAAAAAGTTCCTGAAGGGTTCATCCTCAGGAAGCAAATCTGTACCTCATGCTTCCTCATCGATGCAAATTTAGAAAAGGAAGGGTGGTAATGGGAAAGCTCCCGCTCAGACTGTGCAAGGTAAAGGAAAGGCCAAGGTCGTGGTCGACAAGGACTGATGCTTCCACTGTAATGTGGATGGTCATTGAAAGAGGAATTGCCCCCGTTACCTCACTGAAAAGAAGAGAGAGAAAGAAGGAAAATTCAATTTACTGGTTATAGAAACTTGTCTCGTTGAACATGATGAGTTCGCCTTGATATTAGATTCGGGAGCCACTAATCATGTTTGCTCATCTTTTTAGGGAAATGATTTCCAGCAATTGGCTGATGGCGAAATGACTCTCGAGTTGGATCAGGAGAGGTCATTTTAGCGAGAGCAGTGGGAGCTGCAAGATTGTTTTTTAGAACTAAGTATTTAAATTTAGAGGACTTGTATTTGGTTCCTAAAATTAAGAGGAATCTTATTTCTATTTATGCTTTTATTGAACAACAATATTTTGTTTCTTTTATGCTTAATGAAGCGATTATTTCAAGAAATGGAACCTTTGTTTGTTCTGATAAGCGTGAAAACAATTTATGTGTTAAGACTTACCGACACCAAAGCAATTTTGAATCACGAGATGTTTAAAACTGCAGAAACTCAGAATGAAAGGAAAAATATTTCTCCATTAAGTAACAATACGTATCTTTGGCACCTTCATCTTGGTCGTATTAACATCGATCGGATCGATCGTTTGGTAAAAAATGGGCTTTTAACTGATTTAGAAGATAATTCTTTACCACCCTGTGAATCGTGTCTCGAGGGTAAAATGACCAAGAGGCCTTTTACTGGAAAATGTTATAGGGCCAAAGAACCACTTGAACTAATACATTCGGATCTTTGTGGTCCAATGAATGCAAAGGCTCGAGGTGGTTATGAATATTTCATCTATTTCATAGATGATTATTCAGGAAACGGTTACTTATACCTAATGGACCATAAGTCTGAAGCCCTTGAAAAGTTTAAACAGTTTAAGACCGAGGAAGAAAACCTGTTAGGTAAAACAATTAAAACACTTCGATCAGATCGAGGTGGAGAGTATCTGGATCAAAGATTCCAAGACTATATGATAGAACATGAAATCCAATTCCAACTCTCAGCACCTGGTACACCTCATCAGAATGGTGTATCAGAAAGGAGAAATAGAACCCTGTTAGACATGGTTCGTTCTATGATGAGTTATGCTCAATTGCCTAGCTCGTTGATGAGCCTTGTGTATACAAGAAAATAACAAAAAAATAAAGTAGCTTTCCTTGTACTTTATGTTGATGACATCCTACTCATTGGGAATGATGTAGGATATCTGACTAACGTAAAAGATTGGCTAGCGGCTCAATTCCAAATGAAAGATTGGAGTGAGACCCAATATGTTCTTGGAATCCAAATTATTCGAGATTGAAAGAACAAAACACTAGCACTGTCTCAAGCAACGTATATCGACGAGATGTTGGCCCGATATTCGATGCAGAACCCCAAGAAGGGCTTATTGCCTTTCAGGCATAGGGTTCCCTTGTCTAAGGAACAGTCTCCTAAGACACCTCAAGAAGTTGAGGATATGAGACGGATTCCCTACGCCTCTGCTGTCGGCAACTTAATGTATATGATGCTCTGCACGAGGCCTGACATCTGTTATGCTGTAGGGGTTGTCAGCAGATAGCAGTCAAATCTAGGGTTAGACCACTGGACCGTCGTTAAAGGAATCCTTAAGTATCTTAGGAGAACGAGGGACTACATGCTGGTGTTTGGGACTAAAGAGTTAGTTCTCACTGGATACACCGACTCTAACTTCTAGTTTGACAAGGATTCCATGAAATCCACGTCAGGGTCAGTTTCACCCTTAACGGGGGAGCTCTAGTTTGGAGAAGCATCAAGCAAGGATGCATAGCAGACTCAACCATAGAGGCTGAGTATGTAGCTGTTTGTGAAGCAGCTGAGGATGTTGTTTGGCTAAGGAAGTTCTTGACTGATTTGGAAGTAGTTCCAAACATGAACTTACCCATTACGTTATACTGTGACAGTAGTGGGGTTGTAGCCAATTGAAAGGAACCTCGCAGCCACAAACGAGGTAAACACATTGACAGGAAGTATCACCTGATTCGAGTGATTGTGCAACGAGGAGATGTGGTCGTGATCAAGATCGCTTCAGAACACGACATTGTTGATCCGTTTACGAAGGCGCTCTCGGCTAAACTGTTCGAGGGCCATCTAGAAAGTCTAGGTCATGTATATTGTGTAATCTAGGGCAAATGAGAGATGTGTAAAGGATGTATAGATGTCCTAGTTTATTGTATTTTGTATATTTGCCTTTTATGTAATGTACAATATAGATTTACCATTTCCAGGTTTGGATTACTTTGTATATACTTTCCCATTAACTTGAGTTTTAGTTCAAGTGGGAGTTTGTTGGGTTTTATGCCCTAAAACTCGTGGATAGTAAATGTACTTTTGACCAAACATTAATAAAATGATGTATTATTCATTTGTCTATGTTTGTATTGTGTGATCTTGTCTTATTAACCCTAATCCAATAAACTAAACATCCTAGGCTAATGAAATTAGACTTGAACTAGTATCTACGGACATACGGGGATCAATGTTCAGGATTTAGCCTAAAGGGTCTGTAGTATAGGGATAAGGCTGAGTACCTTATCCTGGTGACACTATGAATACGATCCGCTTTGTATTTTGATACAAACGTATTGATCCAATGCGTTCATGTAGTTGACATGCGAGTGGGGGTATCCTGTGCAATGAGTTTACACAAAGACCGGATCACGAAATAGTTAACCACTAACTGTAACACCGTTAGTTAGTTTGGTTTCTATTTCACTAGGATGGCCTAGGCAACTTAGTCACAATTCTGAGTGGATTATGGACTTCTGTCCGTGAGGAACTGTCCTTTGATTTGTACGTGTAGAGCGGCCTGCACACTGACTCAATAAGCCTACCATTTTGGGGACAAAACCGAGTGGGGAGCTGGGAAAATAATCACACACGATGGAATTCACTCCTTCCCATCTCTAGGGTAAGTAGAGGTGTGCTCCCTTAAGTGGTGTCTCCAGGTCTTCAACAATGGGCCCTTCCCTCTCTATGGCACGAGAGGGACTTCTGTTTGTTTGTTGGACCTCAAACAGGTTGTTCATTAAAGGAGCACTGGTACTTAAGGATAAAGAGGTAGCCTAGGGGTAAAATGGTAATTTGACCTAGCTGGGGTACGAACACATGTGAATGGTTGACTTCTTGTTGATGGTCGATATCCGTGGACACAGAAATATATCTGCAGTGAGAAGAGTGCAGATGTGGTTCTATAGTGGAGTGAACCACAGTTAACGAATATTGATTAACTCGGTTAATGAGTTTAGCCAATTAATCTCATATCGTTGGAGCTTCTGATCTATAGGTCCATTAGGTCCCACCAGTAGCTCACTGATCGGTTGTCATTATGTCAATAAATTAACACAAAATTATCGCAGATATATATCAATCCAAGTATAAATTGACAAAATCAAGTAATACATAGTGAGTCGAGGTTCGAATTAATAGGGAAAGGTTATTTGCAAAGCTTTAATAATTTTTAGTGATCTAAACTAAAAAACGCGTGATATTATGAAAAATTAAATAAGAGAGTTTATGAGTGTGAAGAATAAATATTGCAGGAAAGTAAAACATACGTTAAGAGTAAAAACGGAAGTCGCAAGGAGAATATTATCAAGGCTAGTGCAGTCGCAACCTCATGCGTTTATAAGAACCTTGTAGCGCATACTATGACTAATTGATCCATTAATGCCTAAGTGAGAAAAAATCACAAGTTTCCCTTCTGGTACTCCTTCTGCGTTTGGCATAAAACTATTAATTGTTTGTTTGGCTAGTTCATGCATGGGCTTAGTTCTCTAGCAACTTACAAGGGACTGCGTTAGTCTTAACGCAATCAAAGCTCATTCATGCATTATCTTATAGCAGTAGTATTTATTTAATTCTACCAAGACTACATGCAATGCGCTAACTTGTTCTACTTAGATATGTCCGCGTGCATTACCTGTCAGGGATTTATCATGCTTCTACCGCATCTGGCTGGCCAGGCGGGAGTTAGTAATGAAAATAGTATCGCATCTAAGTAGAAGGCAATAATGTTTCATTAAATCAAAGTATGCGCTTACAAAGTAAAACTTATCACCGCATGGGTGCTTGCGCTAAGCCTTGATGAAGAAAATTAGCAAAACAAAGTAAAACAATACATTACGCAATACATCATAAATGCAAGTCTACCCTTAATTTATCCTTGCTTCTTTGATCTTCCTTTCTTCACTCCCCCTTCTCCTTTGAGTAGGTGGGTTTTATTTATAAGCGAAGGAAACTGACTTCTCCAAGGAATTAGAAAACTTGTTTTAGTCATCTTCAACCCATTTGCACGTCTTCAGCCCATTTGCGCGTCAGTTGTGTCAGCACGGTCTTTTCATCCATCTGTTATGTTCATGATCGTCTTGTGATGTGTACCTGCGTTGAGAGAAACTTTGGCCACAAACAATCAGAATTAAATGCATTAGCACCCTTTATTTTTATAATTTCGTACCGTATCTAAAATATAGGCTTCCGAAGAAAACCATCGCATTTTCCTTCCTTATTGCTTTGAAGTAACGCATCAGTACATCTTTTAGCCTTGTTTTAGCTTAAGTTTAAAGGATAAATAACTTTCTTTTTGCAAGTTATCAAACCCCCAAACTTAAACTATTGCTTGTCCCCAAGCAATGCCTATTATCAACTTTGCGATGGTAACTTTGCTCTTCAGCGCCTTTGATCCTAACATCCTCTTTTCTCTTTTTCATTTGCACATACAGTACTAAACAGGATTAGACTTCTGCCAAATTCCCTTCATTGCTTAAGAAAAGTTCCTTGCGCTTAGATTATACCTTGCGCTAACTCAGCCAATCTTCTCCTTATGTCCTTGGTGCATAATTTTTTTTTATTATAGACATCAAAACGTATGCTTTCGTTTTGGCTTACCCACATTTGTGATGAAAGGTATCCAACTACGGGCATTACATTTTTTTACTGTCCTATACGCTCATGGGATGAAGTTGCGTCTTCACGGAGTGACAAACTATAGGTATCATAAATGCCCTTGGCTACAAACACATTGCATTTCAGAGGAACGCATGCGTAATTTATTTATGCGCTGACTATCGCACTCCCCCAAACTTAAACTAGAGTGCATAGACTTAAGGAGATCAAGGCTGAGGTGCGACAGGGTCGAAAATGCTAAGGGATTTTCCTTAAGGTTCGAGGAAATGAAAACAGAGGTGAAACCAATAAACTAATACAGGCAAGAAAACTTAAGAATTTCATATGCGTGCATTAAGATGAAGGAGCTAACGCAAAGAGGTTTTGTAGATTAAGGCATTATACTAAGGCATAAAGAAAAGTGCGATGAGATAAACGTCAAACTATATTAATAGATGCGACAAAAAATTACAAACAAAATAGGGTGCAATCATCTAAATTAAACAAAAGATAAGTCAAAATAGAAAATATTTCTTTACTCCTACGGAGGCAGTGGAGGCGGCGGTCTGGATTGTCCGGGGCAGGGGGAGCCATGGGGAAGCGCACTTGAGATGTGCCTGCGCCATTAGGTCGTGGTTGCGCTGGTGGTCGGATGAATAGATTCGGTGTGACTCAGTCCACAACTTCTTGGATCATTTGTCACAACTCTGAAAAGATGAGGGTTGTTTCCATATCAAGTTGTGGAACAGGCGCAACAGTGCTTGTGCTGGCAGATGGCGTGGCCTGCAGCTGGGAGCTGGGCGTGAGGAATTTTTGTCTGCGAGGAGGGCTAGGCTGGACCTCGTCATGTTGTGGAGAAGGTGTTTGTTGGATAATAGGCGGCAATGGTGGTGGTGGTGGTTGTGGTTGTGGCAAGGACTCTTGAATTTGGGCGCAGACAATGCTTTCCTGCGTTGGTGGAGATGGCGGAGGGGTCCTTGCTGCCAGTGGAAGATTTCATCCCGCAGTTTGTTTGCACCTCTTCTTCTTTGGTGTTTCAGGCGCAGGGGCAGTTTCTGTTGTTTGGGATACCAGGTCTTGGCGCTGAGATTCTGCCTGCAACAAGAAGTTGTAGGTGCGCGTTATGTGCGTCCACCATTGATCATCAAAATCCTTCCGCGTGGGTCGGATTTCTTCGTCAGATGCGGGCAGAAGGTCAGATGCGCGACAGAGGCGGGTGACGAGGCCAGGGCAGAACATTGTGCCTTTTGTTTTTGCGACAGTCTGGCGTAGGGTTTCGACGAGGATTCTGCCCTAGTTGAGTGGGATCCCCTTCATTATTCAATAAACGAGGGCATTATGTGGTTCTTTATCCAGTGCAACCAAGTTGTGGCCTCAAATTCCAAAAGTTGCGACCACAGGGTCCTCGCAGCACCATGCCCATCCCATTTAGCACCTGGTCTGGCCACCGCAATCAGTACTGCGTTCAGAAAGTCTTCGTCCAGGTAGTTCAGCAGTGCATTGCCCATTTGTGTATTAGTAGTATATCAGTACTTACTAAACATGTAATTTCAAGTATATCATTATAGTGTATCAGTAGTATATTATTAAGATGATATATAGTATATCGATGATATTTTTGCCAACATGATATATATTATTAAGATGATATATAGTATATCGATGATATTTCAACCAAGAGGTTGTTATAATCTCCTACCACACACATTGTCCCAAAATAAAGCTAATATATCTAATTCATTATTAATGAAGTATACTAAAGATATCTAAATTAATGAAAACTCAAGTGTATAATGAAGTATATTATATTCACAAAATATACGTAATATCCAATATATCAGTCGCACTAAATAAATGAATGATGTACCTGATATACGATATATCAATAACATTATTGATAAATCTCATTTTAGGTATATCAATAGCATATTATTAGGATATCTGATATATTTCATTTTAGGTATATCAGTAGTATATCAGATATATTCAATAATATATCTGATATACTATACTTCATAATAGTAAAACATGCAAAAATGTTGAGAGAGCTATTTTTGACTTTTTATATTTATGTTTTGGACTGGGTTGAATTTTTTGTCATAATTGGGTTGAATTTTTTTGTCATAATTGCAATCCTTAAAAATGAGTGACACGCTTGCAATTAACCAAAAGTATTTTTTCTCAATCTTTTCGACCTTAGTTCCGTAATTTTGTTATTAAATTATGCTATTAACATAATTTGTATTCATTGTTTTAGTTTTATCTTTGTAAATTCAAAATTGCTTGTTTAATTCCTAGATTTTCTCCTTCATTTATATTGTATTTGAATTTAACTATTCACTAGATTTAGATTTGGATCAAGGGTATTTTCATTGGTTTCGTTGTAAAAAAAAAAAAAAAAAAAAAAAAAAAAAAAAAAAAAAAAAATAGTGATGGGTCATTTTTCAAATAAAAATCCAGATAGTCATTTTTCAAAATGCACAATTATAAATGACCATTTACCTAGTTGTCCCTCGTACAAATAAGAGAAGTAGTCCACCACTCATCTTTTGTATCTTGTTCAGTCGTAAGCTAATTGCCCTCAGCATCCTCCATGGTTGAGAAATAATTCTTCCCTTTCTAGATGTAGTCCATTGTGGGAAAAAATCATCCCCCTCTTTCAATCATGCTTTTTCATGAGTATGATTCCTTTGGGTTCCTAATTTGAGCATAGGTCAGTATAAAAGGCACTTTGTACATTCTCAAGTTAAAACTTCGATCTCTCATACTACATTTGTTGAACTAAAAAAGTCGTTGTTTTAACTTCCGACATGTAACGCCCCGCGTTTCGAAATCGAGCCATTTTTTAATTTATTGGGCGTTCTTATTCTAATTTGGAAAATTAGAATAAGTTTAGCCTTGGGTCGTTAAACTAAATTTCTAAAATTTAGGGGAAAGAGATTTTTAATTAAATCTTTAAGTTTCCTAAAGTTAGAGGTTTAATATTTGATATTTATTTTAAATATCAAAAAGGCCCAAACCCTTTTATCAGTCAGGTTATTTTCTATTTCCAAATCTTTCAAGAATTAAGTTTGGGTTTTTAAATTTGAAACCTAGATAAGATCTCCTTATTTTAATGGAGATTTTCTATTCTTGGGTGTGTTTAAAAGTCAAGAAAAGAAAAGAAAGAAAATGAAATAGAATAATAAAAAAGGAAGCCCTAAATCTATTTCCTTTCCCTCTTCTTTTTTGTAGCAGCCGCAGACCCCCTCCCCTTCGAATTTACTTCAGCCGACCAGCAACCCCACGAACTCCCTCTCCCCCGTGTTTCCTCCTCGTCGGCGAGAAAGCACCTACGCCGTTGCCGTCTCTTCTCTCCTTCGTGCGTGTAGGGTGTTGCCATCGTGGGTTTATCAAGCTCCTTCTCCAGCGTCTGCGTACTCTCTCTCTCTCTCGCTCCCGTGTTCTGTCGGCGGTGGCGGCAGACCAGTGGCGCCGTCTTCGCGTGCGTCGACCAGCACCCACGTCTCCGGTTTCGTCTCCTTCAAACTCACGTGTAAGGTCTCTTTTTCTCTTGAATCTCTTTCAAGTTTCGCAAGCAACGAGTTTAACCCACTGATTTATCTTGTTTTCGGCTGGGCTAGTGAGTAGTGGCTGGAGTCTTCGTCGTTCTGGCGTGTTGTGCGCATTCAGGCTGATTTAAGGTCCGTTTCAGCGTGTTCGGACTCTTTCGGTAAGTTTCAGCGATGACCCATGCTTGTTTGAGTTCGAATATAGTTTACCCATTCTTGTTTGGAGCCTTTGGTAGAATGTCCATTCATTTTAGGTGCTGAAAGCTAAATTGTGTTCAATATTCTGATCTGCAGCGCCATCTAGGTGTTCGATTAAGTTCGAAACACTTCAACTTGGGTACCCACTACTACAAGAGCGTTCTAGCTCATTGGTTGTGGTTGGTGTAACCCTTCTAGCGCAGAAGCGGGTCCGTTTGGGTAAGTTTCCTTGTTGTCCCTTTGCTTTTAGCGTTAAGGGTTGCTGCCCAATAGTTATCCAAGCCTTAAACCATGTTTTAATCGATACCCATTCGTTATCGGCCTTATAATTGCAGAATTAGGTGTATTCGATTGCTGTTCAGCGAGCGTTTGATCTCAAATATCGTGTTCAGCGAATACCCACAACTCGAAAGACCTTGATTTTGGTTACCCATAACCCGGTGACTTGGGATCTTGGTTGTTGGGTCGTTTCGAACACAAGTCAGCTTGTTCTCAAGGTTGTTTGAGCACTAAGCGGTAAATTCCAGCATCCCTAGATCCTTTCCTCAAGTTTATTAGGTGCTCTGAGTTGTTTTCTAACCCATGGTAATCGCTACTTGTAGTTTGAGCTCTTTAGGCTCTTCTGGTTGTTTCCATTAGTCCTTTAGGATTGTTTAGGAGCGTTTGAGCTTCCGGTAAGTAGTTCTTACTTGCTGAAGTCTGTTTGACTGTGTGTTGCATGCTGAATGTTTCCTTGTCTTATAACTGTTCTCTTGTTCCTGTTCTTTGAATATATATATGTATGTATATGATTCTGTGGAAAAACATGAATTGTTGTTGCGTGATGAATGGTTGCAAGCATGCTGGTTCTATTTGCGTTTCTGAGTCAAGCATGAGTTAAGAGATGTGGTCACATGTGTAATGCTTAGTGGGCATGGTTCATGAGTCTAAAAGCATGTTGCAGGGCATATGCATTCCAGTGGATGTGAGATATAGGTCAGGGACCTAAAGTGTGAAAGAAAAGAAAGCTGGGTGAGTGTCAGTGCACCTCGGGTACAAATGGTCGAGGGGTGGCACGTCACCATTGGTTAAGAGGAGCATCGAGGCCTTGGGTACAAATGGTCAAGGGTCGGTGTGATGAGTCTAGAAAGCATGTGTTGGGTGCCTGGGGAAGGGCCAATGCTTTGCGAAGTCATCGGTGCGCCTTGGGTACAAATGGTCAAGGGGCGATGCACAGTTTGAGGCCTTGGGTACAAATGGTCAAGGGTCGAACGTCGAGCTCCGTAGAGAGCATTGTGGCCCTGGGTACAAATGGTCAGGGAACAGTGCGACTCGAAGGATCAGTCTTGGAGAGCCATGTGAGGGCTAAATGTGAACGTTGAGTGAGCTCGTGGAGCTTGAGTGGTTAGCAAGTTGCATATAGAGAAATGCATGAGTTGTGGCTTAGAAGAGTCATATGTTTTACTAGCTTTTGAGCATGATATTATGTTTACTGCTTTTAACAGTATGTTGCTTGCGCATGAAAAGAACGTTGTTTGTTGTTTGTTGTTTGATGGCTTCTCAGGTAGGGGCTGCTTACCAGTACCTTAGTGTACTGACCCCCTCCTCTCTCCCCCAACTACCAGATTTTGCAGGTTATGAGGACCGCGTGGACCATGGTGATGCGAGGGAGGCGTATGAGGAGGAACCATAATTAGTATCAATGTTCTTGCTTTTAATTTCTTAGGTTTTAGTTAGGGCAGTTGTGTTTGTTGTTTTTGAAAGTTGTTAAGTTTGGTTAGTCCTGATTCGTTCTTGTTAATCCCTGGAATAAGTTGTTTCCGTTTTAAAGAACTCCATTGATTCATTCAGTTAGTGGTTTAATAAGTTTGTTTCGCATGAGGTGTCGTTTCAAGATTTTGTTTAAAGATGTAATTGGTTTTAGCTAATAGTTGAATATGCGAAATCTGTCTGTCTGTTGGTCCTGTTTATGTTCTGATGAGCTGTGGAGTGGGAAGTAGTTTAGTATTGCTTTGTAGAAGTGCTTTTCTTGTTCAGCAGGTGTAGGAAAAATTTTGGGTTAGTCCAATGTACGCCGTTATGCTGCCGAAATTTTCGATGCTCACGGTTTGTTTTGGTCTAGGAGCTAGTAATGTCGCTGGATTAGCTTCTAAAATCTTGGGGCGTTACACGACAAGTGTAGGATAAATAACACAAAGTCCACGTAGTTCATATATTTTAAACCATTCAAATGAAGCCACTAATAATGAGATTTGGATATTGTCAACTACTAAAAAAACAATGGCAATAGGATCCAAAACTCTTGTCACTCTAGTGTACAACAAACGTCCTGCTCCACAATTTCAATCATAATCCAATTCTAAAACTTTGATGAATGGGGTCCAATTTTTCCCAAGTCTTACGATTTTTAGAGTGGTACGGAGAATATGGTCTTTTCCTTTCCGCGGTGGAGCTTTGATTCAAGTCATGCGTGAGATTTCTATCAAATTTTACCATAGTGACCATGAAAAGAGAGAGAATTTGAAATGACTTTTGCACAAAAGTGTGAGAGAAAGATTTTAAGTTTGAAGGATTTCATTCTTATAATTAAAAGTTTAAGGGTGGAATTACAACAATGTCTATACTTTGGAGATGGCATTTGCAATTTTCTTTTTAGTGTTTCACTTTTTAAAAAATCTTCAGTAACACTAGCCAAATTTTAAAACAAAAAAAAAAAAAAAAAAAGACTTTTCAGAAAATATTTTTTTAGTTTCTACAATTTAGCAATGGTACCAAAATTGAAACCATTTTGGTGAAAGGAAGAAGATGGTTTAACTCAGATAACTCAGGAAACAATATTTTCGAAGGCATTGGCCTTCAGCTACAAAATTTAAGGCACTATACCTGTAATACCATTGAGATACAAGATTACCATGTTGAGGGACCCTTTACATGAGTCCATAAGAGACAAACAGGCTTCATTCAAAAGCACACCAAAATGCCAATATGAAGCCAATAAGTTAGAATTTTGCCTAGTAAATGAAACACAACAATGAATGAATCAAGGATAAAAAAAAAACTTACGGTTAAACATCAAAAACTTTGAGCTCTCCAGTATACAAACGTAACAACCAAGTAACATCTTTAGGAAACTTGGTAACATACTTCTCCAAGAAAGTCTTTTCGTTAGGTTGTAGGATACTAGCCATGCTAAGCTTTTTCTTTAATAAACCTTTCGAATACAGACCTTGGACAACAGAACATCTTGGAATTATCCTCTTCTCAAAACTAAAGACCATCACAATGGGTTTTGTAGCAATATCTTTTGGCTTAAACCCCATTTTGTGCACAAAGAAGTTCATATTCTTAAAGATCTTCTCCTCGGATGGAATCAGACATTGTGGACACTTTTTAAAAGCTAAAAGAGTCTGATCCTTTGACCAACCACACTTCCTATAAGCTTCAAATTTTCTATCCCTGGTGAAAGAAGTCATCCCAGACAGCACTCTAATGGCCTCAACAAATATATGTTTTGAAGGCTCAAATCCCATATCCCTGACTTGGTTAACAATGCTGCAGAATTTGGAATGCTTAAGGAATGCTGCATCAGGGAAATTTGAAACCAAAAACGAAATCGAAGCTTTAGAAACTCCACATGTTTGTAACAATGCAATGTTAGGAGCAATATTGTCTTGCAAACCCTGACGAAATGCCCTGGGTGAACGCTTCAGACATTTGGTGGCCTTTCCATCTCCAACAAGCACAGAATTAAGGTAGTTGTAACAGGGAATTAGATGGTTGTTTAAGCTACTCCCCAAAATAGACGGACATGAATAAACAAGTCGAACACATTCTGACTCCGAAAGCCCAATGGAACGCAGAAATTCAAATTTGGGCAAAAGTGTTCTATCAGAGTTAGAAAACAGAAAATTCGGAGAATCCTTAACAATCTTAGAAATCTGAGATTTGGTGAATCCTTGGCTTCGGAGAAGCGAAAGAACCAAATCAGGTTTTTTCGGAGTTTTGAATTTTACCTTGGAAGCCACATCCAGAGCAGTCTCCACTGGCATTCCGCATGAATTGACGAGGAATGAAACTGTGAAACAATGTTTGCGTCCATCGTTCAACGCTCCTAACGATCCTTCATCGGCAAGCACAGAGAACAATTTGAAGCTAAACGAGGCGTCTCGATGAAACCCTAGATTGTCGAAGAGAGAGGTGGTGACTGCAGCGCGCCGGGCAGAACTTGAGAGTTTGAGCCCTAAAATCCGGAACATTTTTTAGTGAGTCACGGCGAATCTGCTATGGATTGTTGAGGGATGGGACACCAAAATTTCTAAGCTAAGAAACGGAACAGGTAGACTTCTTGGAATTCTCCATCGACCAAATTTGTGAAATTCGATTTGAATGAGATATGTTTTTTTTTTTTTTTTTTGGGGGAAAGTTTGAATGAGATATGTTCATTGGAAGTTATGTCAAAAAGTACATTTTGGAATCCAAATTTCACAAATGTCCACGTTTAAAAATTGGAAAATTACCTTAGGGTGTGTTTGAGTAATATTTGTGTTTGGTCCTCGAGTTTTCAAATTTTTTAAGAATGTGTGTTTGGTCCTTCAATTTTCAAATTTTGGGTAATCCTACGATATGGCAAAAAAAAAAAAAAAAAAAAAGTGGTTTTGAAAAATAAATCGAAAAAAGAACGTAAGAATTATGGCCATTTTGTGCTCTTCACCTGCCGACTTTTTGATCCAGATTGTCGAGTTTACCCCTCCAACGAAATGAGCCATGAGAATGTATTTTAAAAAATCTCTCTCCAAATCTTATCTCAACTTTATCAATTTTAAATTCAATATCTTTGATCTATTCAAAATATGAAATTTAAATAGGATTACCATCTAAATAAAAATATAAGTCTCTAAGACCCTTCAAAATTAACCTTCCGTTAATGCTAAGTCCTCTCTATAGTCCTCTGCCATTAATGAGCAAAAACAAAAGCTTTGAAAAAATGAGTGTCGTTTGTTCAACGAAGTACTACATCAGCACCACCAACAGTGACCATCTGCCACACCCCGCCTACATCAACCTCTACAAGTGGGAAGAATATAAAAATACTAAGTATTTGTGTGTTTCTTTTTTCATGATTGCCCAATTAATAAAATAAACAACTAAAGAACATAGATATGAAAATTTTGATCTCATCAAAGAGAATTAGAGATGTTTTAGAAGTTGAGAGAATAGATGAAGGGGATGAGAATTTGAACCTCCATTGCTCTGATTGAATTTTCAAGCTTGATTTGATTTGAATTTGAAATTTGTTTTAATTACTCTACATTTTGCGGTACTTTTGATTTTGTTAAATAGAAATATATATATATACATATATATATATACATATATATATACATACACATATATATATATATATATATACATACATATATATATATATATATATATACATATATATATATTAGGATTTAGGTTGTTTTGATTTTAATTTGAGATTGTTTTAATTATCCTATTGGGAAAATGTTGGAAATTTTCTATTCAATAAGAATTTTCAATAGTCTTCTAAAATATATTTGTACCTATTGAATCCCACAATTTAGGAAACTTTATTAGAAATAGATGGATTAAGTAACTGTTGATATTGTTTTCATGAATAAATTGGGAAGATTCTTAATTCTACTGTAATTATATTGTTTTTAATATTTAATATTTATTTTAATTTTGTTATATTTTAATTACTTCATGATTTTAGGATTATTTTTTGTTGTTGATTTTTAATTTGGTTTTGATTTTGTTGGTTAGAAAGATTTTTTATATTTCACGTTCAATTTGGACAATTTTTTTGTTAGGGAGTTATTTCTTTATTTAGGAAATTGTTTTAGTTTATTTTAAATAATAGATTTGATTTATCTAAGCTAAAATAAATGAATCCAAATTTATTTTAAAGATACAGTGTATTTCTAGCAAATTAGTTATTTTATTGATTGAGGGTATTTTGGTAAATCGATAATTTGGATTTATTAATAGATAAATCTGATTTGGCCATTTATCTAACAAATTAGCCGTGTTGCCATTTTTCAAAACTAGCAGTTAATAATGGCCATTCGTGCGGTTAACCGTCAAAATTTTAGGGGGCGTTTGGCCCATAGTCTAGGGTTGAGATGGTTTTGGGTTTGAAACTCAAAACTATGTTTGTCCCACTGTGTTTAAATGAGTCGGTTTTAAAACACAGCCCCACGGTTTTGAAACACAACCTCCTAGGTTTTTGCACCTTCTCTCTCCCTCACGCGTTTTCTGCTCATCCATTATTGCAACTTCTCTCTCTCCCTTCACTCTTCACGCGTTTTCTGCTCCTCCATTTTTTCATTGTCTTCCTTTCTCCCTTCACTATTCCTTTCATCGTCGAAGAAGCCTTAACCCTAATCGCTCTTCGTCTTTCGCTCTTTCATCCACCCTTTTCTCCATTAGTATGTCGCCAGACAACGAGCTGTGTCGCAAACCTTTTGTTCTTCTCCTTGGATTATGAACCCTTCTGGTTGGACCATGTAAATACTCTTGTCAAGATTTCCGTTCAGAAATGCAGTCTTTGTTGGGTTTTATGCCCTAAAACTCGTAGATAGTAAATGTACACTTGACCGAACATTAATAAAAGTGATGTATTATTCAATGTTTATATTATATCTTGTCTCATCAACCCTAATCCAATAAACTAAACATCCAAGGCTAATAGAATGAGACTTGAACTAGTATGTAGGGACATACGGGGATCAATGTTCAAGTTTTAGCCTAAAGGGTCTGTAGTATAGGGATGAGGCTGGGTACCTTATCCTAGTGACACTATGGATACGACCCGCTTTGTATATTGATAGAAACGTAATGATCCAACGCGTTCATGTAGTTGACATATGAGTGGGGGTATCTTGTGCAATGAGTTTGCACAAAGACCGGACCGCGAAATAGTTAACCACTAACTGTAACACCGTTAGTTAGCTCGGTTTCTATTTCACTAGGATGACCTAGGCAACTTGGCCTTAATCCTGAGTGGATTATGGACTCTTGTCCATGAGGCATTGTCCTTTGATTTGTACGGGCGAGAGTTGCCAATTCGCCGACTCAATAAGCCTACCATTGTGGGGACAAAACCAAGTGGGGAGCTGGGAACATAGTCTTACAAGATGGAATTCACTCCTTCCCAACTTTAGGGTAAGTAGAGGTGTGTTCCCTTAAGTGGTGTCTCCGGGTCTTGAACAATGGGCCCTACCATCTTTATGGCACGAGAGGGACTTCTGTTTGTTGGTTGGACCTCAAACAGGTTGTTCATTAGAGGAGCACTGGTACTTAAGGACCAAGAGGTAGCCTAGGGGTAAAACGGTAATTTGACCTAGCTGGGGTACGAACACACGTGAAAGGCTGACTTGCTGTTGACGGTCGATATCCGTGGACACAGAAATATATCTGTAGTGAGAAGAGTGCAGTCGTGGTTCTTTAGTGGAGTGAAACCCAGTTAACGAATATTGATTAACTTGGTTAATGAGTTTAGCCAATTAATCTCATATCGTTGGAGCTTTTGATATGTAGGTCCATTAGGTCTCACCGGTAGCTCATTTAGGGTGTTGAGGTAAATTTCTAAGGGAGAATTGAATATTCGAAAGGTGCTCGAATATTGAGCTGAAATATGAATTTGATTCATATTGAAACTATAGGTTATAATTAATGTACTTTAGATGTGCATTAATACTATAGTTTAAAAATTGAGAGAAATATAATTGAATATGTGATATTTAATTATTGTATTAATTAATTGTTTGTTTTAATTTAATTCGATTAAATTTGATTTAATTGAATTTCGTTAAAACTATAGGTTAAAGTGGATATGTACATATAAATGTGATTTATATGGTTTTATTAAATTAAGAAGTTAGTTTAATATTATTAATTAATTGTTTTTTTAATAATTAATCAATTACTCAATCAGTTGTTTAAATTGATTGAGTCTTCCACTATCCCAGCAACTGAACGTTGAGGGAGAGAAATTTTAGGGTGGTTACTCCCATTCTTTGGTTGATAGAAGATCTCTCTCTCATTTGGGTCAGTGTGTGATTCACGTCTAACTCTCTCACCTTCTCTGGCTCTCTGCAATTTTTTCTCTGCAATACAGAAGAGAATTTTCTCCCTAGAAATCTGAGGATCCCACCATCCACCTCAACACACATCCCATGAGAATACTGGTGCTACTGCGTGGTAGTGTTCGTGGTGAATTTGCAGCATCAAAGGAAGGATTTGTTGTTGAAATTTTTCGGATTTGACGAGGTTTTGTTGGTGAAACGATCAAGAACAACTTCTAAAGTAAGTATTCTTGATCTAGGATCAATAGGATCCATTCTAGATTAGATCTAGAGTATTTAGAGTTTATTAAAGCATGTTTTATATAGTTTTACAGCATGATTTATGTGTGTTTTTCTTGCTGTAAAGCCTTTGCAAATTGTATTGATATTTTGATCTTGAGAAAACACAGTATGGTTTCTTGATTGTTTCCGCTACGTTGGGGCTTCATCCCTACAGTCTTGACATCCATTTTCCAGATCTCATAATTATAGAAAGCTGCAATGGAAAGGAGTATTCTTATTGATTTCAACATTGCTACTGGTAAGAAAGTTTCATCAAAATCAATTCCTTCTCTTTGGTTATAACCTTTAGCCACTAATCGGGCTTTGAAGGTTTGTACCTTTCCAGTTTGGTCTCGTTTCCTTTTATAGATCCAGTTGCAACCGATAAGTTGTACATCACTAGGTTGATCTACAAGTTCCCATACTGAGTTAAAATACATAGATTCTATCTCAAGGTTCATGGCTTTGACCCACTGGTCCTTATCCTTATCTCTCATTGCTTGACTATAAGATAATGGGTCCTCTACTTCATCATCAGGTATGATGAATTGAGTTTCAGTTAAACCCATGTACCTGTCAAGTTGAATTATAACCCTCCCACTACGACGAGGCATATTTATATACTGAGATGGTTTCGAAAGGACCAGCTTCACTAACAATCTTTGTTTGTTTCTTTGTAGTTTCCTAGGAAATTTCTTTAAGTATTAGTTTGCTATGAGTTTGATGATTTTTCATATGATCTTCTTTAAGGAATGTGTCATTGGTCGAAACAATTACCTTGTTGTCTTGGGGATCATAAAACATACCTCCTTTTATTTCTTTAGGGTATCCTACAAAAAGGCATATTCTCGAACGTCGTTCCAGTTTCTTTGGTTTCTGCACCAACACGTGTGTTGGGTATCCCCAAATTCTGAAGTGACGTAAACTCCCTTTACGTCTTTTCCATAACTCGTACGGTGATTCTGGAACACTTTTTGAGGGAACCATGTTCAGAATAATGCAGCGGTTTCTTCTGCAAAACCCCAAAATGAATCAGGCAGTTGTTCAAAACTCATCATAGAACGAACCATATCTAATAAGGTTCTGTTTCTTCTTTCTGACACATCATTCTGCTGTGTTGTACCCGATGTTGAGAGTTGTGAGGAAATTCCATGTTCTATCAAGTAGTCTTGGAATTCCAAATCCATGTACTCTCCTCATCGATCAGATCAGAGAGTTTTAAGAGTTTTACCTAACTTATTTTCAACTTCAGCTGTATACTCTTTGAATTTATCAAGAGCTTCTGACTTTTGCACCATTAGGTAAATATACCCATATCTTGAATAATCATCAATGAAATTGATGAAGTATTCATATCCTCCTTGCGCTTTAACATTCATAGGACCACAGAAGTCAGAATGTATAAGTTCGAGGGTTTCCTTGGCTCTTTGACCTTTTTCAAAGAAAGGAGGTTTGGTCATTTCACCTTCTAGACAGGATTCACATGGTGGTAATGAGTTATCTTCTAACTCGTTTAGAAGTCCACTCTTAACCAGCCTTTCAATACGTTTTTGATTTATCTGTCCTAGTCTTAGATGCCAAAGAAGGGTATCTTGAGAAACCTTTTGTCTTTTATTTTGGGTCTGAGCTGTTTTAAACATTTTCGTGTTATAAGCAGCTTTTGTTTCGTTTGGTCTTAACACATACAAATTGTTTTCAAGTTTAGCATAACATACATGCAAATTTCTTTTGAATACAAACGATTTATTGATATCAAAAGATACATTATAGTTTTGTTCCATTAAACGGGAGATAGATATTAAGTTCCTTTTCATACGAGGAACATAGAAAACGTCTTTTAACAAAATAAATCTATCTCTAAAACAAAGTTGCATTTCTCCCACTGCTTCAGCTGAGACGACATCTCCTATCCCTACTTTGAGTGTCACCTCGCCTTCATCAAGAGTTTTCCAGGAGCTAGTTACCTGTACAGAAGAACATACATGATTAGTCGCTCCTGAATCTAATATCCATATGGAGTTGTCATTTTCTACTAAGCATAATTCAATTACAAGCAAATCGTATTTACCTATTTTGGCAGCTTCAGCCTTTTTTGCTTTCTTCTCAACAAGATACTTAGGACAGTTTCTTCTCTAGTGACCGTCCTGGTTGCAGTGGAAGCAAGTTCCTTTATATGCAATCTTTTTCTTGCCTTTCTTGGTAATGAGAGCTTTCCCCTTTCCCTTGTTCTTTTTCTTCAATCGAATACTTTTATTCTTAGAAGATTCAGATTTATTCCTTGAGTTTGATCCTCTCAGGAACTTCCTACCAGAAACAACATTTGCTTCGTTTTCTTGTCCTTTACTTTTCGTAAGGGACTGGTAGGTCTAAAGCTCATTCAGGAGAGTCGTCAGATTGTACTCAATTTTGTTCATAACTAAATTGGTATGGATTTGCATGAAACTCTTTGGGAGAGATTCCATGATGAAACTGACTTGACTACTTTCATCTATGACAACGTTGTTTACTTTAGCTGCATTAAAATGCACCATCATGTTTAACACATGTTCTCGTACAGAAGTTCCTTCTTTCATGCGAGAATTATAAACGTACTTGAGGGCTTCATGACGAAGGGAAGAGGACGGTTGTCCAAACATGGCATGTAGAGAGTCCATTATTTCCCTTGTTGTCTCCATACCCTCATGCTTTTTAGATAGAACATCGCTTATGCTTGTCAAAATAAAGACCTTTGCCTTTTCATTGGCTCTGGTTCATCTGTCATAGGCATATCGATTTACTTGAGTTCCTGTCGAGCTAGAGTTAGGTGGACATTCTTCCGTTAAGACGAATCGAAGGTCATCAATCACTAATACTATATTTAAATTTGATTTCCAGGTTCCATAATTGTTGTCGTTAAGTTTTTCTGAAGCTAATAGTTGTACTAATGTGCTAGGCATGCTGAAATAATATAAAAATCCTTTATCAGTGAAATGAATATAAAACAAATCCAATTAAGGTTTTAGAAAAAGTAATAATGTACTCATCTCATTAGTTGTTTTGCAACGATATTTCAGTGAGTCAGAATCACTGCTACCGAGGGGTAGTTAATTACTCCTTCAATGAACCAAGACATTCTTGACTATGAAATGTTATAACCAGAATAACTCTTTATTTCTATTATCATTTTAGTTATCGCACTTTTGGTCAAGTATAAGCTAACTATTAGTTTATCTTGTAAGTGTGACCCTCCATTTTTAAAATTTCTAAGAATGGTCCTAGTAATGCTACCGAATGGAAAAGCTAATGCTGGAAACGATTCTGAGAAATTCTTTATCCTTATAGGGAGTTCCCTGTGCTACAATCCCTATGTTACAACCCTCCAAATGGTGTAGCAGCTCCAGGGTGTGCTTTGCAGGCGAACATAGAGATCTCGCGATGTGAACCAACAGAAGAGATCGTAGGATGCGTTGACACGCTTCCTTCTCCCACTTACTATAAATACTTTTTCCATTCACCGTGATATTGATTTATGCAATCACGTTCCGAATGGAATGGTTACGTTAGTAAGTAACAAGAGGCTATGCATAAATCTCACCGTGTGAATTATAAGGAGAACGTGAGGAAAACTATGTTTTATCTTTTTCTCCCACTAAGTATTTTAAAGGATTTTGGGTAATTTGTTACTTAGTCATATTCCGGCTAATTGAATATATTCCTAAGTCTAGGTTATAATTAACGTACAATGTCTAGGTGATATATAACCTTACATCTCTCACGTGCATGCTCGTAAAACCTAGGTTAACCTAACTCAAGTACCGGTTCGATACCCAGGTAGGAGGTGTTCCGTAAACCGTCAACTTAAATACCTCCAGCCTTAGACAACATCGAACTGGGTGAGTTCTCTTGTAACCTTAGCTTTACAAGTTATCGACCTATTCTAAGAGATTGATCGATTTTTGTTCATTTTAACCTAGGTGAGCCTGCAATTTATCTTTGTTATAGATTTTATGTCTATCTCATTTTATAAATGATTATAAAAGAGATTAACATATAACATGCTTTCTATTCGATATTAACGCTTGAAAACCGAGGTAAGGAAGTTTCATGTTGCATGCTCGTTCATTTTCGTTTAAACTTAATAACGATTATAATAAACGGGAACTAATCATTCAGCATGCATCTAACATGAAACCTAAATCATGCATACTTATATTATAACTACTTATAACATACTTAAATGCATGAAGCATGCTTCCTATGGTGGGATTATAACATGAAACCTAAATCATGCATACTTATATTATAACTACTTATAACATACTTAAATGCATGAAGCATGCTTCCTATGGTGGGATTTTAAATCTATATGACATACTCTTATGCATATCTCATTCATAATTAATTATAACATGCATTCATAAAGTATAAATAATTAAACACACTGAAATGGACCGGTTTTGACAATCTAAAACAAGCAATTAACTAAATAATTACAAATAATAATTAAATATTGAGTTGAGAAGCTCCTGGGAACCTCGAACCATCACGAATCGGCTTAATTGAACCCAAATCGGACCAAAGGGGTCTGAACCGGCCGAGAATCACTGAATCGGACCGAGATTTGCTTGAACCACCGAGATCTGAAAAACGAGCGCCTATTCTTCAAAAACGCATCAATGTCGTGACGCACTTGCGATTTGTAGCCCCTGTTCTTCAGCTAGCATGTGTTCTTCTCCTTCTTTCGATCAATTATAGAACTAAATGGACTCTAAAGACTCCAAAAAAATTACACAATCTTCTCAACACATTAATGCTCATATACATGTGAGCAATTACATTTTCATCAACAAATTGAAGAGGAAAAAATTTCCAAAACCGTAATATATCCATTCCAGCACCCATGCAAATTCATTTTCAAAATGCTACCCACCATGATCAAATTAAAGCTGCCCAAACTTGCTCTGATACCAATTGAAAGTGTTAATATCATAAAAGCGGTAGCAATTTTGGATCTAAAGCACTTAATTAGCTCAATTTGATCACTGAAGTCATGTTGTTCATAAGAAGAAAAACAGATACGACTTGCCTACCTTGTTTCAATGGAGAGATTGGTTGGATTGGCTGCTTGTTTTTCTTCACCAAAGAGTCACGGACCGCCAAAGGATCTTCCTTGCTATCCTCAAGCCCTTGGAAGGGATTGTGGGATCCTCAAGTGATGGAATTATAGAGAGAAAGCTTGAAAACCAAGCTAATGGAGATGGGTTTGGTGAGCTTTCAATTTTGCAGCAATTCACTAACTCAAGAGCTCTCATCTTTCAACCTTCTTCTTCAAATATATAAAGGGATAAAGGAAGAAGATATCCCCCAGCGTTTAACACCAAACCAAGCTGAAGATGGTGGGAATTTGGGTGGCTATCATGAGGGGAGTGCATGGGTTTAGTCACCATGCACTCCACCTCCAAAAACTCAAAATTTTTAAATTTAATTAATTCAATAATTATCCAAATTAATTTGGATAATTATCTAATTTTCAATGATCTGAAAAATTAAAAATTAAATTTTAATTTTCAATTTTAAATTAATTCAAAATTAATTTAAAATAATTAATTAATTATTAATTTAATATTAAATATTAAATTAATATTTTGCCACCAATCCCGAACATTTCCAAAATTTTATTTTCAATCATGAATCCCTATTCATGTTTTTGGTATTTAAATCATATTTAAACATTTAGCACTCACCAATTCGGTTTTTACAAAAACCCGACGTACGAACGCCTTTCACCTCTTCTCATTTTTCTTAACATGAACTTAAAGTAATTCATATTTTAACCATCATATTGTTCCAAAGGTTAGTCTCGAGCTAGCAAGGGGACCTAATGGACCTACAGATCATGGGCTCCAACGGTGCGAGGTTAAACTAGTCAAACCCTTTTAAGCTAGTTAACCAACTTCCGTTAACTACCGGGACACTCCACTATAGCCTAATAGTTGAACTCCCCTCACTGTAGATATATTTCCGTCCACTCGATATAACCATGATTAGTAAGTCAATCCTTCACAGGTCGTTCGATACTATAGACAGATCAAATGTCCGTTTTACCCCTATAGTACATCTTAGTTCCTTAAGTCCACTCGTCCTCTATTGAACAATTTGTTTATGGTCCAACCATGAAACAAGATCCCTCTCAAGCCAGTGAGAGGGTGGAGCCCCTTGCTCAAGTCTCGAACTCAACACTTAAGAGAACAACCTTTCTACTATCCTTGTATTGGGTAGGAGTGAATTCCGTTTTGCTTTACTACGTCCCCAACCATCCATCTAATGTTATCCCCAAAATGGTAGGAGTATTGAATGATACTTTTATGACCACTCTCACCTATGCAGATCAAAGGATAATATTAAACGAACAGGAGTTCATAGTAAGCTCAGGATTAAGATCGAGTTACCTAGGTCATCGCATGAAATAATCAGTCTTAACAGTAAACGGTGTTATAAAGTAAGAGTGATTCATTTCTTGGTCCAGTCTTGTGTAAACATCTTTTACACAGGATGCCCCTACTCACATGTCAATACACGAACGAACTAGGATCACGTTGTTTGCTTTATTTAGCAAAGTAGGCCGCATCCATAGTGTTACCAGAACAAGGTACCCAACCTTATTCATTTACTATAGACTATTTAGGTTATATACTCAAACTCGATCCCTGCCTATATACACGATATCGTTCGAGTATCTCATGTTATAACCATGGATATTTCTATTGGATTATTTAAAATATTCATAAATAATTTATCACTGAATAACATCTTTATTTATATACAGGATAACAAAACTTGAGTTCTAGGGTACAAACCCCAACATTTTTAGTCTCTGATTTTGAGAAATAGGTTAAAAATGTCTCATATTATTTTTTTCAACTTTTTTAAATTAATATTTTTGTATGAAATTTTTAGGGAAAAATACACTTTTAGTCCGGTTTGGATTAGGTTTCATTTTGGTCTCTGAGTTTTCAAACTAGACAATTTAGTCCCTGAGGTTTGAATTTCGCTTCATTTTGGTCCCTCCATCCATTTTTCCGTTAAATACTAACAGATTGCTGACATGACATTTTTTTATTAATAAATATTTTTAAAATTTTTAAATATAAATATATTAAAATAATAAATTATTATTATTTTATAATATTTTATTTATTTTCCTCTCTCTCTTCTTTTTCATCTTATTCTTCACCACCACCACCTCACCGAAACTTCTGTTGTCGTCGTCCGCCAACACAACTTTTTTCTCCTTTCTTCTTCTTTCTCCCTTTTCTCCATATTTTATCTTTTTTAAAGAAAAGAGGGAGGGAGGAGGAGTTCCTCTTCCCCGTTCCCGTTGCAGGAAATGGGGAGGAGTCCCTCCTCCTCGATTCAACCAGATCTTCATCTCTCCCATCCCCATCATCTCGATTGTCTTCTCCAACGAGCATAGAAGGTTCCAGCGTGCAGCACCTCAAGCGACGATGATAGTGGTAGCAAGATGATGTGCAATTTGCTTACCGCAAGTGTACGGGTCAAGTAATAATATAGTGTTTTCGTGTAAAACGAGTGTCGTCCTCTGGATTGGTTTTCTAGCAAATTAAGTATCGCGAATACTTTTGTTCAATTTTATTTAGGGAGCAAAACTCAATGATAAAGATAAATCTAAAGACAAAAAGCATAAAATAAAAGTGGAGACTCAAATGGAAAGATTCTTAGGGAATTGATTTCATTGATTAAGAATGAGGATTGATTAATAGGAATGAATTGACCGTGCAATTATTCTACAAGCCAAGGAAAATTTTATCACGATTACCTCTCCCGAGTATAATTGATTCTCATGCATATAAACTAACTTGATATCCCTATCTAAGTTCATTAACATGCAAGGCATTATTTGGTTCGGTCCTTGTTATGCTTCTAAAGATATTCTAAATCTCGTCACAAACTTAGAATTTATACTCTAGTCATGCAATTAAACAAGGTAAGTCTTAGGCCAAATCCTCTCTCCCGAGTTAGATTCAACACTTAAATCATTCAATTAGTGATCAAGTAATTGAAAGCATTAAACACAAAATTGCATGCATAGAATAAAAGCACATTCATACCAAAAATTAATCCAACAAACTTAAACAATTACATCAATCCCTAAGACAAACAACTAGCAATTCATAGTCTTTAAACCATAAACACTAATTGAAAGAAAAGCCATAAAAACTACAAGAGTTAAGGGAAAGAAAAGGGAAAACTCGAATCTGTTGAAACCGGCACGTCCCCGTCACGATCTCCACGTCTTCTCACTTGATTCCCGCTCCTTGGCCTTGCCTTTAGCTCCCACAAAAGGTCTCTAGTTGAAATTAGGGCTAAAATCTAACCAATTGGCCTCCCCAAATCCGTAGCTGAAAAGAGGAATTTATAGAAAATCTGCGGGTAGCGTCGCGACGCTGTGTACATAGCGTCGCGACGCTAAGGAGATAGCGTCTCGACGCTGTCTCTGTTGCCGCCCAATTCAAAAAAGGAAAGGCAGCGTCGAGACGCTCCAAGAGTAGCGTCCCGACGCTGGCCTACGGATGGCTCTCTTTTGACTTCTTCTTGGTTGAATCTTTTCCGTTCTTTAGCCAATTTTCATGTCCCGAACACGTATTTAGCTCCAATTTCTCGATTTAACTCCGAAACATGATTCCTACAAAAAGAACATAAAATGCATAATTTTGGCCAATTAAATATAAAAGACTAGCTTAATTAATTAGGGAAACATAGCTAGCTATGCTCGCTATCACAAGATCTGATGGCTTTAGCTCCTTCAAAGACGCGAATAGTGGCCTCTTTCGAGCTTTCTGGCAATGGTGAGCAGTCTAGCAGCGTGGGTATCCTTCCCCTCTCATTTTTGGTGGCTTTAATCATCTACAACGAGTAGAAACTCGTGGTCGTGGCTTCCCCATCAGTAGGTCATGCAAACATACGTGAATAGCAACAAATTTAGTGCATTCTCAATGGGTTCTCCAAATTTCCAATGGTCCAGCCGCATGAGCTTCAACTTCCGACGATTGTTTATTGGGTTTTTCATTCCGACAAGTTACCCATTGATTGTCCAGAGATCATGCCCATGGACAACAACCTTCTTTCAATTTTCCCCCGATTGAATCATTTGTAAGATAATGTTTGAAATGAGGGAAGAAGGAGGAGTTCCTTCTCCCATTTTCGACGCCGAGAACAGGGAGGAACTTCTCATTCCTCCCTGTTTTCTTAAAAAAACAAAATGGGGAGAATGGGGAGAAAGGAGAAGAGAAAAAAAATTATGCTGACGGCCGACAACAATAGAAGGTTGGGTGGGGTGGTGGTGGTGGTGAAGAAGAAATAAATAAATAAAAAATACTATAAAATAATAATATTTTTATTATTTTAATATATTTATATTTTAAAAATAAAATTTTTAATAAAAAAATGTTACGTCAGCAATCCGTTAGCATTTAACGGAAAAATGGATGGAGGGACCAAAATGAAACGAAATCCAAACCTCAGAGGCTAAAGTGTCTAGTTTGAAAACTAAGGACCAAAATGAAATCTAATCTAGACCTCAGGGACTAAAAGTGTATTTTTTTCTCTATTTTTAATATTGCATGGTTTTTAAAATTAAAAAATTTAAAAAAATTAATTTAAAAAAATTGAAAAATAATATTATGGACCTTTTAAACCTATTTCTCAAAACTCAGGGACTAAAAAGGTCAATTTTGAAAACTTAGGGACCTTTTAAACCTATTTCTCAAAACTTAAGGACTAAAAAGGTCCACTTTGAAAACTCAGAGACCAAACACACCTATTGCTTAAAACTCAAGGACCAAAAAAGTATTTTTCCCTTAAAAAAATTATGGACTTTCTCTCAAAACTTTGCTAGCCAAATCTAAGGGCGTACCAACATGACTGTAGCTCAACTGTCATAAAACTTATATTAAAGACCAAGATGTCTGTGGTTCGAACCCCCCACCCTCACATGTTGTCAAAAAAAAAAAAAAAAAAAAATCTAGGAGTATACAAATAACTTAAACAACTCCAACTACCTAAACTTTTGGTTGGTTAAGATTTTTTTTTCGATTTGGGTTGGGTTGGGTTTTTATAGCACCAAAATTTCAGTTTGGTTCAAGGGTCCATTTTTTTTTAATCAAAATCACCCGTCATGTCTACATCAATATAGCCTTCAAGTATAGATTTGTCACCTCCATAGCACAAACTCAATTTGGAGGTACCCCGCAAGTATATGAAGATCCACTTCACTACTTCCCAGTGAGCCTTACCTAAATTGGATAAGAAACGACACACTATCCGACCGCATGTGAATATCAAGTCTAGTACACACCATAGCATACATCAAAGAACCAACAACAGAAGAGTAAGGAATGGATGACATAGCTTCTTTCTCCTTCTCTGTTGTAGGACAAACTTTCATGCTTAGCTTGAAGTGAGTTGCTAGTGGTGTAGTAATAAGCTTAACATGCTTCATATTGAACCTTTCAAGCACCCGTTCAATATACTTCTCCTAGGACAACCACAATTTCCTAGCTTTCCTGTCACGAGCAATCTCCATGCCTAAGATTTACTTTGCAAGACCCAAATCTTTCATGTCAAATGAATTGGACAAGTCTTTCTTCAAACTTTGAATCATATCTACATCTTGTCAAACTATTAGCATATCATCTACATACAAAAGAAGAATGATAAAGATACCTCCAGGAAACTTTCTAAAATACACACAATAATCAGCTATTGCTCATTTATAACCATTGTTTATCATAAACGAATCAAATTTCTTATATCACTACTTTGGTGCTTGTCTAAGCCCATAAAGACTCTTCTACAACTTGCAAACAAGTTTATCTTTCCCTTTTTTCTTCAAATCTTTCAGGTTGCTCCATGTAGATCTCTTCATGCAAGTCACCATGTAAAAATGCAGTTTTTACATTAAGTTGTTCCAACTCAAGATCAAAACTTGCTGCTAAACCCAACACTATTATGATAGATGTCATTTTGACCACCAGAGAGAAGATCTCATCAAAGTCTATGCCTTTTTCTGGTTGCATCCCTTTACCACTAATCTGACTTTGAGTTTCACTATCTTCTCACAATTCTTCTTGTACTTGAAAATCAATCTGTTTCTCAAGACTTTCTTGCCATTTGGAGGCTTCACTAGCTCATAGGTTTCATTTTTTAAGGTAATTCATCTTCTCCTTCATTGCATCGAGTCACTGGTCTTTTTCATCATGAGACAAGAACTTTTAATAGTTCTCTGGCTCTCCATCTTCACTAACTAGAATAAACTTTGAGCTTGGATATCTTGTTGAAGGTTTACGCTCTCTGGTGGACCTTCGAAACTGTGTATCCTCCACTTGAGGGGTAGGTTGCTCACTCTGCTCATAAACTTCTTCATGAATCACTTCCTCATGTACATCTTCTGCAAGGATTTCTTCATCAAATGAAGACTCGTTAAGATTATCACCATTAACATGATTTGGTACATTACCATCAGGTTGTATCTCACCAACATCGTCATGTACATCATCAAGTACATCCTCAACATTCTCATTTGCCGGCTGAATAACAGAGTAGAAGTATAACTATTTGTAGTTTCAAAAGACAACTCTACTCAGAAGATTTGCACCATTCTCGTGCTCAAAGAATACTACATCTCTACTTCTCACTACTTTCTTCTTTTCTAGATCATTGAGCTTGTAACTGAAGGGAATAAAAGTCCCCACGCAGCGGAAGCGCATCGATTGGACCTTACGCCGTATATTAATTAACATTAAAAAACCGTTACGAAAACTCAAACAAAACTTTAAACTAACTTTAAAGCCGCTGTAAAATCGGTTTAAACATGCTAAAATAAATCTAAATTTATTTTTAAAACTTTTCTAAAGAAAAGAGGAGTAACCGTTACAAACCTCCGTTGTAGACTTGACCGTTCTTCGCCAACGAAGCTCCACGAACGAAAACGCAGCAGCCGCTTCAAGGTATTCTTCGCTGGAAATTCTTCTTTGATTGACACAATAACCACAGAGGTTACACCGGTATGTCTCTAAGTCTAGGAGGCCAAAGACTTGTGGGAGTCTTTCTCTAAGAGGGAGGCTAGAGAGAATTCTAGGTCTTGTCTTTCAAGAGTGTCAAGTGTCATGACCAATTAGGTCTAGTGTTCTATTTATAGAAGAGAGGCCATGAATAAAATATTCAATAAAATCAATCTTTTCCAAAATTGATTCAATCTTTATTCCTTAATTAATCAATCATGATCAATCAATTCCCCAATTGATTAATCTTTTCCATAAATGACTAATTTCTTCCATAAGTAATTAGATCATTCCCATAAATGATTAATCACTTCCTTAAGTGATTAATTATTTACATAATTGATTAATTCATGGTTAATGATTTCTTTAATTAATTAACCACCAATTAAATATCACATATTTAATTTTCGGCCTTGAATTAATTAATTTTGCCCAAACACTTTTAGGACTTAAATTAATTAATTCTTTTCAATCTTCCATAAATTTATATTTGAACTTTTCAAATATTAATTTCTCTCATAATAATATATCAATATATATTATATTTATTTCCCTTAGTAAATTGAACATCTTCAATTTAATTACTTAGTTGCCTCAAATTACTTTACGAGCTACCAGTGGGACCTAATGGACCTGCAGATCAGAAGCTCCAACGATGTGAGATTAATTGGTCAAACTCTTTAACCACAATAATCAATATTCGTTAACTGTGTGTACATTCCACTATAGACTCACAGTTGCACTCTTCTCACTGCAGACATATTTTCTGTGTCCACGGAACTTAGACCAATATCGACTAGTTAGTCCTTCACGAGTGTCCGTAACACCAGCTGGGTCAAATTACCGTTTTACCCCTGGGTCACCTCTATTTCCTTAAGTACCAATTCTCCTCTAATGAACAATCTGTTTATGGTCCAACCATTAAACAGAAAACCCTCTCGTGCCATTGAGAGGGTAGGGCCCTTTGTTCAAGACTCGGAGTAACCACTTAAGGGAACACTCATCTGCTTCCCTAAAGTCGGGAAGGAGTGAATTCCATCTTGTACGATTATGTTCCCAGCTCCCCATTCGATCTTGTCCCCAAAGTGGTAGGCTTATTGAGTCGGCGTATTGGCCACTCTCACCCATGCAAATCAAAGGACAGTCTCTCATGAGCAGGAGTCCATAATCAACTCAGGATTAAGACTAAGTTGTCTCGGTCGTCCTAGTGAAATAGAAAACCAACTAGTTAACGGTGTTATAACTAGTGGTTACTATTTCGCGGTCCGGTCTTATGCAAACTCATTGCATAGGATACCCCCACTCGCATGTCTCCTACACGAACGCGTTGGATCGCAGCGTTTGTATCAAATACAAAGTGGGCCGTATCCATAGTGTCACCAGGATAAGGCACCCAGTCTTATCCCTATACTATAGACCCTTTAGGCTGTTTCTTGAACAATGATCCCATATGTCGCTACATATAGTTCAAGACTCATATTACAGCCTTGGATGTCTAGTTTATTGGATTAGGGTTATTATTAGGCAAAGACAAATATAAAATAACTAATAACAATTAATGGAAAAATATATCAATATTATTTCATTAATATCCGGTCAACGGTTACATTCACTATCTACGAGTTTTAGGGCATAAAACCCAACAGTAACCATACTCTTCATCCCCATACCCAACAAATACACATGAATTGGTTTTCAAATCATGCTTTAACCTCTATTCTTTAGGCACATGCTCGTATGCAGGCCAAAGACTCTCAAATGCGAATAAGTGGGATCACGTCCCTTCCATGCTCTCCCTGGAATGTGATGACCAAGAGGAATCGATGGATATCGATTAATCAAATACACAACACATTGCACTGCTTCAACCCAAAATGTCTTTGGAAGATCAAACATTCTAAGCATGCACCTCACATTCTCTACAATAGTTTTGTTCACCCTCTCAGCAACTCCATTGTGTTGTGGTGTGTCGGGCTTTGTCTTCTCATGTCTAATGTCATGTTGTGAACAATAATACTTGAACTCATTCGAAGTATACTCACCATCATTGTCAGATCAAAGACGCTTCAATTTTCTTCCGGCCTCCCTTTCTACCATGGCATTAAACTTTCTGAAAATCTCAAACACTTGGCTTCTTGTCATCAACATATACAATCATGTTCTTCGAGTAGCATAATTAATGAAAGTGACAAAATATCTTTGCCACCAAGAGACTTGACGGGACTTGTCGAAGGTCCGAGCCAAATAAATTTATTATCCATGACACTATAACTATTTTGTAGAAATAGTGGTCGGGGTCAAACACAGGGAAGGAGACCTAGCAGATGCAGAGATTTTGTGTTTATGCAACAGGGGAGTTTTGGAAAGAGAATTGGATAAGATAAAATAAAATACGGAATGCAAAAGAAACAAAAATAAACATGTGATAGAGAAAAATAAGGTGAAAATCAATATCATAAAGGGACCGTTGGATTGGGATATCTTATGCTTGAATGGTATTTCACTTGGCTTCCTAGTTTTCTCTAAAAATCATTTTATGCTGATTTTATTAGTCTGGTTAGCTTCTTGGTTACTTGGAGGACCCCCCTACACTAACCTATGTTTAATTAACCCGTTAACCCAAAACCTTGAAATTAACATGATTAATTAATTTAGGAAAAAATACACTTTTGGTCCCTGAGGTTTGGGTTAAGTGACACTTTGGTCCCTGAGTTTTCAAACTCAACAAAAATACCCCCGAGGCTTAAGATAAGGAGCACTTTGGTCCCTGCCGTCAAATTTTCTGTTAACTTTTAACGGTTGCTGACGTGGCACTATTATTTTAATATAAAAAATTATTTATTTTATTTTTTTTAAATAAAAAATATTTAAAAAATATATAATATTAATATTTTTTTTAATTTTTTTATTCTTTCTCCCTTTCTCTCTCATCATCTTCTTCTTCTTTTCCATCTTCTCCATCTTCTCCACCTTCTCCTTCCTCTTCTTCTTCTTCCTATGTCCGGCGACCAGCGGCCACTGCCGGCGATTTTTTTTTTTCCTTTTTCTTCTTTCCTCTTCTTTCTTCTTCCCTACATTTTCTTCACTGCTTTTAAAAAAAAAAAAAAAAACAGAAAGGGGAGGGAACGAGGGAGGAGTTCCCTCCCTTTTTTTTTTTTTTTTTTTTTTTTTTTTTTTTTTTTTAAATCAGTGAAGAAAGAAGAGAAAAAGAAAGAAGAGAAAAAGAGGAAAGAAGAAAAAAGGAAAAAAAAAAAAGGTCGCCGGCGGCGGCGAATGGTGGCTGCCGGTCGCCGGACATAGGAAGAAGAAGAAGGAGGAAGGAGAAGGTGGAGAAGATGGAAAATGAAGAAGAAGAAGAAGAGAGAGAAAGGAAAGGGAGAAAGAATAAAAAAAATAATTAAATATTAATATTTTATTTTTTTAATATTTTTTATTTAAAAAATAAAATATTTAATTTTTTTATATTAAAATAATAGTGCCACGTCAGCAACCGTTAAAAGTTAACAGAAAATTTGACGGTAGGGACCAAAGTGCTCCTTATCTCAAACCTTAGGGGTATTTTTGTTGAGTTTGAAAACTCAGGGACCAAAGTGTCACTTAACCCATACATCAGGGACCAAAAGTGTATTTTTCCCAACTTTATATTATATGATTCCCCTAAATTGAACACTTTCAATTAATACTAAATTGACTCAAGTCTCATTACGAGCTACCAGTGGCAATTAAATATGATTTAATTGTAGGCTTAAATTAAATATGAGATATTTAACTTAGTAATTAATTAATTATTCAATTAAAAACTATAGGTTATATGAGAGATATTCATTTCAATATGATTTAAATGAAATTAATTAAATTTATTTAATTAATTATTTATTTAATTAATTAATTAAATAAATCTCTACCCTATTACGACTGGGAAAAGTAATTAATTATTAATTAATTAAATAACCCCCTATCCTATTACGGCTAGGAAAAGGGATATGACATTCTATATAAACCACAGAATGTCTTCCCAGTGAAATACAACAGACTTTGCTCTCAAGCAAAATTTCTCTCTAAGAATTTTCACAACATTCTAGTGAAATTCTTTTCCCAAAATCCAGAAGACCAAGTGCCACAACTTGGTTCCTAGTCCAAGAGATATAGCAGTGAAAAATCTCGCTGGTAGTTTCCCTATTGTGATCATACTATTCTTGGTGGGAGTTCATTGAAAACAATCTTCAACAAGTAAGTAATTCTATTCTTAGATTTAGATCTTATGCATGCTTAGCCTAGTTTATATATAAAATTCTTCTATATGGTTTGCCAATGTACTGGTATTTTAGAAAACTTAATTAAAATACAAATTGGTCCTATACGCTTCCGCTGGGAATTTAGGAATTCCAATCCTTCAATTGGTATCAAAGCCAATTTCGTATGTTTAATTTTAGTTTTCTAAAATTTGCATTGATTTTTTGTGGGATTAAATTGCATTATGAATGTGGTTTGCGAATGAATGTTTTCGGTAAAGTTGACCTTAGAATTTACTTTTGATTCGGTCGAAATTGTAAGGGCGCTAGTGTTTTTGGGCAATTATTTGTAAATTCAAGTCTTATGTAAGTCTAGGTCTAGATTAGGATAAAAAATTCAATGGAGACCGATACCAAATTTGGCCAAAATTGAAGAACAAGTCGCGGAATAGCCCAAATTTTGTCTTCAGATGTAACAACGTCTCGACGCTATGTTGATTCACAACTACATGCGAAAACTGACAGCGTCTTGACGCTGTGTCGACTTTTAGCAGCGGTAGCTAGGGTTTCAAGTGCTCCGATTCGTGATGTAGGCGGTTCGGTTTGATCGATTTTGAATGGTTTAGCATCGGTTTGTGGTGGATTGTCTTGGTTCGAGGTTTTGGAGGTCGGTTCGAGCTGGTTCAGGTCGTTTTCGTTTGGTTCTGGAGCGGCAGAAGACTTTTTAGGATAAAATTTTGCTAAATTAATGTAGTTTATTGCTTTATTTTATCCTAGGGGCCAAATTATAAGTTCATTTGCTATTTAAATGCTTTATGGATGTCATTTAGATTAAATCTTACTTTAGGTTAAGCATGATCATGCATTTTGATATATTATAAACGTTATAATGTATGGTATTAATGCATGATGGATGGCTTTCATGAGTAATTTAATATAACGGTTATGTTAGATTATATGAAATCGAATAAGCATGTAAGCATGTAAGCATGACATTACTTAGTTTAAATATAAAAAGTTATATTTAATTTAATATTTTGTGGATGCTTGTATGATTTTTGTGATTTGTTTGATATAAATGTTACATTAATAAAATATGAAAATCAATTTGCATTGAGCATGACACATCCATAAGTTAATATAATTGTTATATTAATGTCATGCATGTTCTATGGTTGATTTAATTAATTAGAATTTGATTGTTAATTGAATTAAACCATTGAAAGTATATTGTAAGGATAATCATTAAAATTTATAAGTGTTATAAAATTAATTATTAGAAACCATCAACCTATAATAAAGATTGCATGCAAACATAGGATCATAGGTAAATGAATTAATTTTAAAACGTTTAAAATTAATTAGACCTAAGATCATGTTAATTCTAATAGGATTAGAATTAAGTCTTGCTTAGTTTTTTTAAAATAGTCTTAATATGACTAATTAGGACAAACATAACTTTGGTTATAAGGGAACTCTACCGGTGAGGATCTGTCTAGGCTGGAGGTACTTAAGATGGTTTACGGAACACCTGCTATATGGGAACTAAATCAGAACTTGAGTTGAATTAACCATGGTTAATGTTAGCATGCAACGTTGCTAGGGTAATTATAAGAGTTTAATTCACCTAGACATTAATGTAAAGACCTATATATAAGAGTTATATAAGGAAAATAAGACCTCGGTTACAAGGGAGCTCTCTCGGTAAAGTTCTGTCTAGGCTGGAGGTACTTAAGTTGACAGTTTACAGAACACCTCCTACCTGAGAACTGACCCGGTACCTGAATTGAATTAACCACTGTCTTAGTAGCATGCAATGTCACTAGGTAATTAAAAGAGTTTAATTCACCAAGACATTAGAGTAAAGACAAATATATAAGAGTTATATAAGACACAAACTTAGATAGATTCATTTAGCTGGAATTTACCTAAGTAATAGACCTTAATCTTTAAAATACTTAGTCGGAGAAAAATGGTATATTTTGATATATCAAATTTTTATCTCTCACGCCTCCAAGAGTTCACACTGTGAGATCCATGCTTGGCCTTTAGGTTCATTGGGAGCGTCCCCCTACGGATGGTGTTTGCATAAGCCAATAACAAGGTGAATGGAGAAAGTATTAATAGTAAGTGGGAGAAGGACATGTGTCAACGTATCCTACAATCTCTTCCATTAGGTTGCACCGTGAGATTCTCATGCTCCGCCTGCGAGTCGCCCTGGGAGCGATCACCCTACGGGGGGCTTGAGCATGAGAGTTAGAACAATGCATACTCCATAAATGGACAGAGTTTCTTAGGTTTTGCACCAACATTGTCTTACCCTACGGTAGATGACGTGCGGTGCGCCAAAGCACGGCCTACTCGAGTGCAAGTATACAATATCAAGTAATAAAGTGGCGAGTACTCTGGATATCGTACCCAAGGGAGATGGTGACTAGTCAAAAAACACTCAATTCTGCAAAACAGGAACCTCCTCAAAATTTGCTTCCGAGGATGGTAACAAAAGAAATAATTTGATTGGGATTTTTTTTATTTGAAGACAAAAGATGAAATAAAGCAATAAAGTGAAAACAGTAAAGATATATGAGATAAGCGGGGAATACAAATAACATCAACCAAAAAGCTTTAGATTGTGCCCACCTTTGCATTAGCAACTCACTCAGGCATTGGACACGATTGGAGAATGTCATCTATAGTGCCCACATAAACATGGTGCAAACAGATTTGTCCAGTTGCGCCTGCAAACACCTTGACATCTAGATTGTGAGTTAAGTCCTACTCTTATTCAGCTCTGCTGTAGGTGCCTTTAGAAGACTAAGCAACCTAGACATCTATTTCTAGGGCTAGCTGAAACTTAAATAATTATCGCACACGACTCCGAAAACTCTAGTGGTTCCAGTCTTATTTCTAGGATGCAAGAAATCAAAGTCTTATTTCTAGGATTGTTTCCACTATTGTTTCTGTGAACCCGCGCATTAAACTCCAACCTTTTGGCCACCAGCTGAACACAAACTATGCTAACTTAAGTGATTAGTTTAAGCTAACAATGAAACTTAACTTTCAACAAAAACAAACAATGCTAAGAGGAAGCAAGATTGCCTTTGCATAGGTGGGGCTTTCTTCTACTCAAGGTATCCACATATTTGAGTCCCCGAGAAGAAGCTTAGCTCATTGAGGAAATTAAAATGCAAGACTTAAAGTAAAAAGTGCACAAAGTAAATGAATAAACTAAATTCATTTTAAATAAATGAATTGAGTACAAGAATAAAGAACTTACAATTGAAAATTGAATTAAAACAGAAAAGTAATGCAACTTAAACAAAAGACTAAACAAAAAACAAGACAGAAGACTCAACTAAGGATCTTTCCCCACTCTATCTAGCTGGCTCTTAACCTTTTTTCCAGGGGAGACCAGTCTCTCTCTTCTTCTTTCGAATGGAAGAGCCGACAGAGGCTGGAAGATCCAGAACTCGGAGTGGTTACAAGATGAGAAGAAAGAAAAACTAAAAAACTATCCTAAGGACGAATTTCTGAGGTCCTGTTTCTTCTTGCACCTTGGTCGCCTTTTCTAGAACTTGGTGTTGGGTTTTATGCCCTAAAACTCGTAGATAGTGAATGGTGACAAATTGTTTACTTGTCTCAATACGTTGTTATTGAGGTTTGTACAATAAAGAGTTATTGTTACTAAAATTGCACAATTTGATCCAAATCCAATAAACTAAGATCCTAGGTTGTTTAGATGAAACTTGGACTAGTATGTGGGTACATATGGGGATCAGTGTTCAAGTAGTAACCTAAATGATCTATAGTATAGGGATAATGTTGGGTACCTTATCCTGGTGACACTATGAGATACGACCCACTTTGTATTCGATACAGATACAATGATCCAAAGCATCCATGTAGGAGACATGCGAGTGAGGGTATCCGGTGCAATGAGTTTGCATAAGACCAGACCGCGAAATAGTAACCACTAGATGTAACACCGTTAACTAGTTTAGGTTTCTATTTCAATAGGATGACCTAGGTAACTCAATCTAAATCCTGAGTATGTTATGAAGCCTTTTCAGTAGGGATTGTCCTTAGATTTTATGGGTGAGAGTGGCTTGTTCGTCGACTCAATAAGCTTACCATTTCAGGGGCAAGACCGAGAGGGGGCTGGGAACATAACATTACAAGATGGAATTGACTCGTTCCCCTATTGAGGTAAGCAGATGTGTGTTCCTTTAAGGGCTGATTTCGGGTCTTGAACAACGACACCCGTCCTTTCCTGACCCGACAGGCGCTGCTATTTATTGGTTGGACCATAAACAAATGGTTCATTAGAGGAATCAGTGGTACTTAAGGATCCAGAGGTAACCCAGGGGTAAAACGGTAATTTGATCCAATTGGCGTTATTAACACTCGTGAATGATGGACTTACCGTTATTGGTCAATATCTATGGACACAAAAATATTCTACAGTGAGAAGAGTGCAGCTGTGGGTCTTTAGTGGAATGACCCACAGTGAACGAATGTTTACTAACTTGGTTAATGAGTTTAGCCAATTAGTCTCATATCGTTGGAGCTTCTGATCTGTAGGTCCATTAGGTCCACTTGCTAGCTCGTAAAGGGTTCTAAGGTTAAACAGTCTCGAAAAGAATTTGAACGGTGTTCAAATACGTTAAGGGAATTATATTGTATTTGATACAATTAAGATAATGTATGAAGATACATTATAATATAAGTTTAATTGGTGAATTAAACTTTATAATATAAAATTAGTTTTGGATTTGATTCAAAATTAATTAATGAGAGAATAGGTCCCGTTTGATAACCATTTCGTTTTTTGTTTTTGGTTTTGAAAATTGTGCTTGTTTTCTCTCAATCTTCTTACAATGGTTTTCATTTTTGTCAAGAAGACATTTGAGTTCCTAGCCAAATTCCAAAAACAAAAACAAGTTTTTGAAATCTACTTTTATTTTATTTTATTTTTTCTTTTTTTCTTTTCAAAATTTGGCTTAGTTTTTGAAAACATGGGAAAGGATGTAAATAAAAAACAAAGAAACTTATGGGTAAAAGTAGTGTTTATAGGCTTAATTTTCAAAAACCAAAAACAAAAAATGAAATGGTTATCAAACGGGGCCTAAATATTTGAAGGAGTTCAAATATTGAATATGAATTAAATTCATATTGAAACTATAGGTCATATTTAATGTGAATGAGATTCATATTAAAACTATAGTATATGAGAGAATTATTTGAATTTGATTCAAATAGAAAATTAATTAATTATTTGATATTTAATTAAAGAATTAATTAATTAGAGAATTAATTAATTAGTTTAATTTAATTTAATCTATTTAATTTGGTTAAATATGATTTAATTAAATTAAAACTATAGTTCATGTTTAATGTACATTTGATGTATTAAAAACTATAAGTTAAAAGAGAGAGAAAAATTTGGATTTAATTCATATATAAAATAAATTAAATATATGATATTTAATTAGTTGGTTGAATTAATTCAATTAAATGTGGTTTAATTGCTTTCGAAACTATATGTTAAAATTGATTTAATTGAATTTTTGAATTGATTAAATTGACACATAATATATAGTTTATGCAATTATTAATTTAATGTGTTAAACTAATAAATTGAGGAATGAGGTTTTGACACCTCATTGGGGAGTTACATGATTGTAACTCCCCACTCTCCTTCAACCAATGGGTGTGGTGGGCATTACAGGAGATGGTTCTGCATTATTACCAATCGATCTCTCTTGGAAAATCTCTCTCAAGAACCTCTCTCGAGAAAATAGACAACAACTCTCTTGCTGAAAATCCATTCCCTTCTTCAAGATATTGGATCCCACAGTCCAAATCTTAAGAACTCAGAGATTAGCGGTTGGTCCGTTTGGTAGTGTTCGTTGAGGAGCATTGTGCAGAGAAGAAATTCGTTCTTCAACAAGTACCAAATTCTCTAAATAGTTTAGAGTAGAATTGCATGCTTAATCAGTTTAGATTTTAGAATTGTTCTGAAATTTTATCTTTGCCAATGTTGAGTTTTTCCTAAACAAATTTCAATGCGAGACAGTCTGATATACGCTTTCGTTGCCAAAGAATTTTCATTCCTTCACTTGAAAGGTAGGGTTGGCTATCGAGATCAGCGTGAGAGGACCCTTTAAGGTAAAAATCCATGATCCTTGGAGATTTGATACGAGATGGGCACAAAATCTTCTGTGCACTGCCTTGACACTTTTTGCCTTCAACTGGGGCTACTTTCCTTATTAGTTTGTGAGCTCAAATCAAGCGCAATTTCCACATCTTCATGACCAAATGTGGGTGAAAATCTTCAACTTCAACTGCGATTCCCTTGCAAAGCCCTCTGCACAAAAACCTTAACTTTGCATAAATTCTTGCAAAAGCTATCTTTTTTTTGATATTTTAAGCGTAAATTCTATATTTCTAAGATTTCCAATATGATTCTAAGACTCTTGCTAATTTGGCTCAAAAAGATATGATTTTAAGCATAAAGTTCTTTCTTTCCTAACAATAACCTAAGTTTTGAAGGCAAAATAATGCACATAAATGAGTGTTATCAGTAGCTTATTGGGGCGAACCTCTGGGATCTGAAAATGACGGGTCACACTTACGAGAAATTATTAAGTTGTTAATGATTTCTTGACTGAAAACGGTAGCTAAAAACTATTGGAATATGAGTTATCCTGGTACTAGTGATTGGTTGAGATTGTCTCAATTCAGGGGAGGAGTAGTTGACTACCCTACAATAGTTGTTGCTCTAAACCTCTGAAGTATCATTGCAAGAACTAAATCAATAGTTATTAGTGTTCTTTGATTACTTGTTTTTGCTAAAATTGATTGGATGCTTGTGTAGGTGTACATATTACACATGCGGAAGCAATTGAAGATCGAAAGCACTTAAGACATTCAATTTTGTACCTAAAGCATGCATGTTCTAGAAAGGGTAGAAAAGAGAGTAAATGAGTACCAACCTCTTTGATGCTCACTTGTAAGGAACTCCTTGTGATATTATCTTTCTCCAACTTCTCTTGGACAACCTTTAGTGTCTTCCCTACTATTCTCTTGAGCCTATAAAGACTTGTGGGAGTCTATAGAAGAAAGAAATAGGAAGGGAATGCTTGATGGTACAAGCTTTTGGAAGGAGATGAAATGAGAGAGAATTTGAGGGAGAAAATTTTCAGCATAACACTAAATGAAAGCTTGCTCTCTTGAATCTAATTCAAGCCCCTTTTATAGACCTCTCCCATGCAAAGACAAGCTTCATGACACTTAGCCACATGGTCAAGATGCAACTCAAAGTGGATTCTAGGTGTCTACTTTACAACACATGCATCTAATGCATGTTTGTGTTGTTTTCCACTATGTATCATTATGCAAGAGTGAAAAAACCACTAAATCCACTATGAATTGAATCCTAATTGTGAATTTTCAGCTTTCAATTCATTTCAAATTCAATTCAAAATTGAAATTGATTTCTAGGCAATTAATTGGGACATTTCCAAGTAATTTTGATATGATTGATCCAATCAATCTTTATCACCTAATGCCATGAATTATATATGATTCCTAATACATATATATGGTATTTAAAACACTTTTAAATACCTCATCTCTCAATTCCTAATTTAATTCATAATTAAATCATTGTGTCGAACACGTTTTACGATAAAACCCTATTTCCCGTTTTGAACGATTCAAAGTTTCCTATCAAAATATTCTAAGCTTTATTCCGATATGAGCTAGTAGGGGGACCTAATGGACCTATAGATCATGGGCTCCAACGATTCGAGGATAACCGACTAATCTCATTATCAAAGTTATCCAACATTCGTTAACTACCGGGACACTCCACTATAGCCCGATAGTTGCACTCCCCTCACTATAAATATATTTCCATCCACTTGATTTAACCATGTTTAGTAAGTCGTTCCTTCACAGGTTGTTCGTAGCTATAGCTAGGTCAAATAATTGTTTCACCCCTATAGTACTTCTTGTTCCTTAAGTTCCACTAATCCTCTAATGAACAATCGGTTTGTGGTCCAACCATCAAACCTAAGTCCCTCTCGATCCAACGAGAGGGTGGGGCCCCTTGTTCAAGTCTCGGAGTTAGTACTTAAGAGAACGACCTCTCTGCTATCCCTGAAAAGGGTAGGAGTGAATTTCGTCTTGCGAAACTATGTCCCCAGCTATCTATTCGATCTTATCCCCAAAATGGTAGGCTTGTTGAGTCGGCGATGCTGGCCACTCTCACCCATGCAGATCAAAGGATAATCTCGTATAAACAGGAGTTCATAGCTCGCTCTGGATTAAGAACAAGTTACCTAGGTCATCTATTTGAAATAGTCAGTTTCTACGGTAAACAACGTTATAAAGTGAAAGCGACTTATTTCGTGGTACTGTCTTATGCAAACTCATTGCATAGGACACCCCCACTCGCATGTCACCACATGAACGATTTAGGATCTCATCGTTTGTACTTAATACAAAGTGGGCCGTGTCCATAGTGTCTCCAGGATAAGGCACCCAACCGTATCCTTATACTATAGACTATTTTGACTATAAACTTGAACTTGATCCTACGATATGTCCCTACGTATAGTTCGGGTATTCATTTTCTAGCCAAGGATCTTAGTTTATTGGATTTAGGTTAATCATTCGCAATTTATATATTCAATAACATCTTTTACTGAATAACCTCAATAACGTCTTTATTGGAAATAGAATATGTTTAATGATTTACAAACTACGAGTTTATAGGACATTAAACCCAACAGATTGTATAGCTTGTGTAATGGGTTAATGCAAGATAGTTAATTCAAATTCATTTGTTTGATATCAGCATGTTTAGTTCTGTGAATGTCTTGTCTAACGCCATGGATGCCTAACGGATTCTCCTCAGTCACCATACACATGCCCTTACCTTTACCTGAAAAAATATTATTTTTGAAAAGAATGAGTATTTTAAAAATACTCAGTAAGTGACCCTACTATTGAGGTTGGGTCACGCTTTAAAAAAATATTTTAAAAATCAACAACAACAAACATCTCTTGGTGGCTCTAAATATTATTCCTAAGTAAACTTCTTAATTACTGGGATATACATCAATTTCATGCATATCCTAGACACATCAATTTCACGTGTCTCCTACGGAGGCCGTCAATTTCACAAAACCTCGAGGTTATCAATTTCACAAACCTCGACTTAGGTACATGAATTTCATGTCCCTAAGTCCTGTGTAGGCATCTCTGAATGTACATCAATTTCATGCACACTTTAAAACTCATAAATAACTTAAAACTCATACTCATCATGAACTTTTAAAAGACCACCATCAATTATTTTATACAACAACTAATGCAATCAATAATAATAATTTCCATGCTTTCAACCATTTCCCATAAAAGTATACATGATTTAAATAATAAATTTCTCGTGTTCATGCTTTTAATGATAATAATAAATTTCATGCACAACTCATAAGCACGAGAATACTTTTAGAAAATCAATTATGCACACCCAACTAAAAGGGTTCAACAGTAAGTTCACTTACCTTGGCTTAACTACTTTTTCAAAACTGACTTAATTCCTTAGCTTCCAAGCCTTCAATCACGCTAAAATAGAATGTCGCTTGCTGTTCAGGGCCTTCAATTTCGCTCCAACCCAAAATAAATCACCAACGCTATTGGCCCGCTCTTAAATCAGTAGAAGAAGCACCACCAAACAAGCCACTCGCGCCACCGCTCGCCGAAAACAGTCACAGAAGAACAACCACGCAAGAAAACGCTACTGTCCATGTGAGATTGATGCTGGAACCACCTCGCACCCACTGCTGAAATCATGCACGCAGAGAGAGAGAGAGAGGGATTGAACGAAAAGGGAAGGGGACGGAAAATACGACCTGCCGCCGCCCTTATCTGCTAAAGGCCGAGGCGAAGGGGAATGCTGCTAAAGGAGACCCGTCGCACCACCGTCGTAGACTTATGTTCGCTGGAGATGAACACCGTCGGAGTGGGTCTGCTGGAACGCGATTGCCAGCTGCTAAACGAGGGGGAGGGAGTGCTGCGGTTGAGGTTGCTGAAGAGAAACGCCGGAAGAGTTAGCCCGTGAGGAGCTTGAGGAAGAAGAGCCGGTGGAATCAAAAGGAAGAAGAAGAAAGTCGAACAAAAAGGGGCTACCGTCGTTTACAAGAGGAAGAAGAGAAATGGGATGAAGAAGTCAAACCTAGGGTTGCGTGCTCTTCCTTAAAAGAGGGGTTTTAGGGTTGGTTGACTTAAACATCAAAGAAATTACAAAAATGCCACTCCAGTCCTAATTTTAGAATTTCCCCCCAATTTTCAAATCTCAAATTTCCCTCTTAACTCAATTTAACTCCAAACTTAAGAAATTTGAAATTTTCGATAAACTATGGGCGTGACAGATTCATAGTGAATTGTTCGTAGTGAATGTGACAATAACTACCTAGCCAATACTAAAGACAATAAATGTAATTTACTTGTCATTGAAACGTGCATAGTGAAAAATGATGATTCAGCCTGGATCCTTGATTCAGGTGCCACTAATCACATGTGCTCTTCATTTCAAGGAATGAGCTCCTGACAACGACGAAATGCTGGTGAGATGACTCTTAGAGTTTGAACAAGAGAAGTCATCTCAACTGTGGCAGTGGGAGACCTAATTTTTTTTCACTAAGGAACGATACATGTTATTAGATAATGTGTATATAGTTCCGAAGTGAAAGGAACGAGGTCCCAATGCAGCGGAAGCGGGTTCAGGAACAATTTGTAATTAATTTAGAATTATGAAATAGTAATACACTAGCAACATACATACATTCATAATATAATGAATATCTAGATTAAGCATGCTGAAAATCTATAGAATCTAATTCTAATTTATATAGTAACAAGTTACTTACTCTCATTGACGACTCAGATTAAATTTACCAACTGCTTGTGAAATGATCACGAACTACTGCGAACACTACCACTATTGCTACACTGGTATGACTCTGAGACTTCTAGAGGTAGGAGACTGGTGAGGACCTTCAGGGGAATTCTCTGAGAGTAGGAGAATGAATGAGACACCTTTCACCCCACCCCAAGGGTCCTATTTATAGGAAAAGGTCATAAGATCTAATCCTTATAGGAAAATGTCATGAATAAGATCTAATCAAATTTATTATCTTATTCATATCTAATTTAATAAATAATTAATTAATTACCCAATTAAATAACATATATTTAATTTGAGGTATTTTATTAAATTATAAATATGAATCCAATTCATATTAATTATTTGAACTCTTTCAAATATTTTCTCTCAAAAATTAATTTTGAATTTAATTCAAAATTATATTATAAAGTTTCATAAACTTTATAGGGAAAAATACACTTTTGGTCCCTGAGGTTTGGGTTAAGTGACACTTTGGTTCCTGAGTTTTCAAACTTAACAAAAATACCCCCGAGGTTTGAGATAAGGAGCACTTTGGTCCCTGCCGTCAATTTTTATGTTAACTTTTAACGGTTGCTGACGTGGCACTATTATTTTAATATAAAAAATGATTTATTTTATTTTTTTAAATAAAAAATATTTAAAAAATATATAATATTAATATTTTTTTTTATTTTTTTTATTCTTTCTCCCTTTCTCTCTCATCATCATCTTCTTCTTTTCCATCTTCTCCATCTTCTCCATCTTCTCCACCTTCTATATGGTTTGCCAATGTACTGGTATTTTAGAAAACTTAATTAAAATACAAATTGGTCCTATACGCTTCCGCTGGGAATTTAGGAATTCCAATCCTTCAATTGGTATCAAAGCCAATTTCGTATGTTTAATTTTAGTTTTCTAAAATTTGCATTGATTTTTTGTGGGATTAAATTGCATTATGAATGTGGTTTGCGAATGAATGGTTTCGGTAAAGTTGACCTTAGAATTTACTTTTGATTCGGTCGAAATTGTAAGGGCGCTAGTGTTTTTGGGCAATTATTTGTAAATTCAAGTCTTATGTAAGTCTAGGTCTAGATTAGGATAAAAAATTCAATGGAGACCGATACCAAAGTTGGCCAAAATTGAAGAACAAGTCGGCGTACTGGCCACTCTCACCCATACAAATCAAAGGACAATCCCTCGTGAACAGGAGTCCATAATGCACTCAGGATTCAAACTAAGTTGCCTAGGTCATCCTAGTGAAATAGAAACCTAACTAGTTAACAGTGTTACAGTTAGCGATTACTATTTCGCGGTCTGATCTTATGCAAACTCATTACATAAGATACCCCCACTCGCATGTCCTCTACACGAACACGAAAGTGGGTCGTATCCATAGTGTCACCAGGATAAGGTTACCCAGCCTTATCCCTATACTATAGACCCTTCAGGTTGTCTCTTGAACAGTGATCCCTGTATGTCTTCACATACTATTCAAGAGTCATCCCACAACTCTAGGATGTTTAGTTTATTGGATTAGGGTTATTTAGGCAAGATGTACATAATATAGACAATAACTCTTTATTGAAAAAACATCAAACAATACTATATTTATGTTCGGTCAATTGCTACATTTACTATCTACGACTTTTAGGGCATAAAACCCAACAAACTCCCACTTGAACTAAAGCTCTAGTCAATGGGAAGTAAATGAAATAATCTAAAGCTGGGAATGTAATGTACATTGTATATTACAAGAAAAGTAAATATACAAGTAATACAATAAACTAGGGCATCCTTATACCCATTACACATCTTTTATTTGCCCTTGATTATACTACATACATATCTCGTAGACCTAGACCTTCTAGAAGACCCTCAAACACTTTAGTCGAGAGAGCCTTCGTAAACGGATCAACTATATTGTGCTCCAAAGTGATCTTGGTGACGATCACATCTCCTCGTTGCACAATCTCCCTTATCAGGTGATACTTCCTCTCTAGTGTTTTCCTCATTTGTGGTTGCGAGGTTCTCTAAAATTGACTACAGCCCCACTGTTGTCACAATATAACGTTATGGGCGAGTCCATATTTGAATCAACTTCCAAATCTGTCAGGAACTTTCTGAGCCAAACTGCTTCCTTTGCTGCTTCACAAGCATCAACATACTCAGGCTCCATGGTTGAGTCTGCTATGCATCCTTGTTTGATGCTTCACCAAACTACAACTCCCCCATTAAGGATGAATACTGACCCTGGCATGGATTTTCTAGAATCCTTGTTAGATTGAAAGCCAGAGTCGATGTATCCTGTAAGGATCAAATCCTTAGCCTCATACACCAGCATGTAGTTCCTCGTTCTCCGAAGATACTTGAGGATATTCTTAACCGCTGCCCAGTGGTCTAACCCTGGATTGGACTGGTACCTACTGACTATTCCCACTACGTAACATATGTTATGCCTAGTGCAGAGCATAACATACATTAAGCTACCCACAGTTGAGGCGTAGAGAATTTGTCTCATATCCTTAATTTCTTGAGGTGTCTTAGGACACTGTTCCTTAGACAGGTGAACCCCATGCCTGAAAGGTAACAACCCTTTCTTAGATTCTGCATTGAATATCGAGACAACATCTTATCGATGTATGTTGTTTGAGATAACGCTAGCATTTTGTTCTTACCATCCCTAATGATTTGGATTCCAAGAACATATTGCGCCTTTCCCAAATCCTTCATTTGGAATTGGGCCGCCAACTAATTTTTATTGTCAGTCAGGTGTCCTACTTCATTCTCAATGAGTAGGATGTTGTCCACATATAGTATTAGAAAGGCTACCTTACCTTTGTTCATTTTCTTGTACACACAAGGTTCATCAACATTTTGGTCAAAACAAAAAGATTTGATTGCAGTATCAAACCTAATATTTCAAGATCTAGACGCTTGTTTCAATCCATAAATGGATCGATTGAGCTTGCAAATCTTTTGCTCCTAACCTTGTGCTATGAACCCTTTGGGTTGAGACATGAAGATATTCTCTTCAAGATTACCATTCAAGAAGACAGTCTTGACATCCATTTGCCATATCTCATAATCATAATGAGTGGCTATGGACAAGAGAATTCTAATAGACTTTAACATAGCAACTAGAGAAAAGGTTTCCTCATAGTCAGCCCATTCTCTCTAGGTATACCCCTTGCTACGAGTCTAACTTTGAAGGTCTATACCTTTCCAGTTGCATCTCTCTTTCTCTTATAGATCCATTTACACCCTATGGGTTTTACCTCTTCAAGTAGATCTACGAGTTCCCAAACTAAATTAGAGTACATAGACTCCATTTCAAGGTTTATGGATTTGACCCATTAGAGTACATAGACTCCATTTCAAGGTTCATGGCTTTGACCCATTTGTCTTTATCTATATCATTCATTGCTTGTCGACAAGACAATGGATCCTCAACGCCCTCATCAGGGATGAAAAATTGAGTTTGAATTAAACCCAAGTAGCAGTCGGGTTGTGATACAACCCTCTCACTACATCGAGGCACTCTCAACGTTTGAGAAGGATGAGTTGGACCTAAAGAACTAACCCCTCCATCATCTCATCCAAGAGATAGTGCAACGAGGGGATGTGAATGTCACGAAGATAGCCTTAGAGCACAATATTGTTGATCCATTTACAAAGGCTCTCACGACTAAAGTGTTCGAGGATCATCTAGAGAGTCTAGGTCTGCGAGATATCTACATAGGATAATTTAGGGCAAGTGGGAGAATGTGTAATGGGTATACTGGATGTCCTAAATTATTGTATTTTACATGTATGTATTATACTGTCATAATATATCCCACTATTTTTCGATTATTGTGTTGATGTGCACCCCACTAGAGTTATAGTTCAAGTGAGAGTTTGTTGGGTTTTATGCCCTAAAACCTGTGGATAGTAAATGTAACAAATTAATTAATATCAATAAAGAGTTATTGAAATTATTCAATAAGGAGCTATTGAATTTGTTATTCTTAGTCTTGCAAGAATTAACCTTAAATCCAATAAACTGAACATCCAATGTTGTTTTATGAAACTTGAACTGCATGTGAAGACATATGGGGATCAATGTTCAAGTAACAACCTAAAGGGTCTATAGTATAGAGATAAGGTTGGGTACCTTATCCTAATGATACTATGTGATACGACCCACTTTGTATTCGATAAAAACACATCAATCCAACGTGTTCATGTAGTGGACATACGAGTGGGGGTATCCTATGCAATGAGTTTGCATAAGACCGGACCACGAAATAGTAACCACTAGATGTAACACCGTTGACTAGTTAGGTTTCTATTTCAATGGAATGACCTAGGTAACTCAATCTTAATCCTAAGTGTGTTATGGACTCCTTTTCTAGAGGGATTATCCTTAGATTTGTATGGGTGAGAGTGGTCGGATTCGCCGACTTAATAAGTCTACCATTTCAGGGATAAGACCGAGTGGAGGGTGGAAACATAACAACACAAGATGGAATTCACTCCTTCCCGTCTTTAGGGCAAGTAGATGAGTGTTTCCTTAAGGGTTGATTTCATGTCTTAAACAAGGGCATCCAACCTTTCCTGTCCCAAGAGAAACTTCCGTTTACTGGTTGGACCATAAATGGGTTGTTCATTAGAGGAATCGGTGGTACTTAATGAGACAGAGGTAACCTAGGGAAAAAAACGGTAATTTTACCCAGCTGGCATTACAAACACTCGTTAATGATTGACTTACCGGTATTAGTCGATATCCGTGGACACAGAAACATTCTATAGTGAGAAGAGCGTAGTTGTGGGTCTTTAGTGGAGTGACTGATAGCGGGCATAAATGTCATTAATTTAGTCCAAATTTGTTAAGCTTTTCTGTGCTTTAATCGTGTTTTTAATGAAAATATTTAGTGAATTCCGTTATTTGGTCCTTAGGAGCAAAGTTGGTGATTTTGGGAGAAAAAGTGCCAAAAAATGAAGCAAATGAAGCCCAAATCCAAGCTTGGATCAAAAGGGGATCCAAAGAAGTCAATCATGATGAAAATACCCAAAAGAAATGAAGAGAAGGCCCAAAAATCAGCCCAAGTCAAAGCTGGAAAAATCTGGAAATTGGCACAGCGTCCAGACGCTGTGTAGATAGCGTCGCGACGCTACCTATTTCTTGGGCAATAAGACGGGTGCATGGCAGCGTCACAACGCTGTGTAGATAGCGTCGCAACGCTACCCCCATTCCAGGCCTATAAAAGGCACCTCTTGGTGCCTCAATTTGCATCCAACAATCCATCAAGGAATCAATTCCTTTCCTTCTTTCCTTAGGCTCCTTTGGAGCCCCTCTCAAGGCTTTCTAACCTTTTTGAGAGAATTCTTTAGTGGGAAATATTTTGGGGAGTTTTGGGGAGCATCTTAGGAGGCTCAAGGAGTAGTCGGCGGGGCTCCAAGCGTCAGCGAAGGGGTTTTTCGACGGTCAATTCCTTTCCTTTTATGCTCTTCATTATGCTTTCTATTGTAATTATTGTGGATATTTTAGCCATGTGTAGCTAATCCCCAATTTGGGGTCTTGAAATGAAATTATAGTTCAAATATTATTGTAATTTCTTGTCTCTTGCCCTTGTCCTAATTATTTGTATGGATGCGCTTAATGTTTTATTCAATCTGGCCAATTGTGTAATGATCTGATTCTTAATGGAAACTCGACGGAGAGAAATTAGGATAGATCGTAATTCATGCAACTAGTTTAATTGCCCGTCGTGACACCAGGATTAGTTGATTAAACTTAGATTCCTAAAATGATCAGAGCGTAATAATTAATGATTTTTAATAATGACACTTAGGTTGTTAAAATGAATTAATTACAATTAGGGGAAACCGACAGTAGAACCTATGTGATTAACGGAGATTCTAGGATTATAATTAGTTGGGCAATGAGATAAGATAATTATAACAATTGTTTAGCTAATAATTGATTTTCAAGACCCCTCTTCCCATTAAAAGAAAACTCTTTCTCCATATATATTTTTTTTTTATCAACTTATTTTCTTGCTTTGAATTTTAAATTCCTCTTTATTGCATGAGTTGTTCCCTAAATATTATTTCGCCCAATTATTTTTAGTGCTCAAGAGATTTTATTTTTGCTTAATTTTCGCTTCGCCTCCCTGTGGATTCGATACTCGGTATTACTTACTGTTTTATATTACTTGTGACGACCCGTGCGCTTGCAGTGAGCAGTCTAGCAAACAGTGACCCACAATTAATGAATATTGGTTAACCTTGTAGGATCGAAAGACTACACTAGAGGGGGGGGGGTGAATAGGGTTGACTACCAATTTTGGAAATTAATATTATCTTTGGAGTATGCTCAATTAAAGAATACTCACAAATCAATTATTGGCAAGCTAATATAAAATCTAAAACGTGCAAGCTATGATAATTTCAAATTTAAATATGGTCACAATAAAAATTAAAGGGAAAAATACACTTTTGGTCTCTAAGGTTTGGGTTAAGTTACACTTTAATATATTTTTATTAAAAAAAAAATTAAAAATAATTTTTTTTATTAAAATAATGGTGCCACTTCAGCAAACTGTTAGGGTTTAACGACAAACTAGATGGCAGGGACCAAATTGCTCCTTATCTCAAACCTCAGGGGTATTTTTTTTGAGTTGAAAACTCAGGGACCAAAGTGTAACTTAACCCAAACCTCAGGGAAGCATGCAAATTTGATTTAGATAACTCCAGATCTCTTCCTAATCTCTCAATTTTCTCTTTTAGATTATCTAGCTCAATTAATAAATTATTATTTTCAAGAGCTAATTTAGCATTTTTCTTCCTAAGAGACATATATTTGCAACCTAGTTTTTCAAATTCAATTTTAATTTCATTATATGCATAAATGAGCTCATCAAGAGTAATGTTTTCAGGACTTACCTCGTCGTCGTCGTCTCTAAAAGCCATAAAGCACAGATTTGCTACTTCTTCCTCACTTTCAGACTCGCTTTCATCGCTTTCATCCCAAGTAGCTTTCATGACCTTCTTGTTCTTCTTTGAAGTGGCTCTTCTTTGAGGACAATCCCACTTCACGTGTCCGGGCTTTTTGCATTCATAACAGATGATTGTATCTCTGTTGCTCTTTTCTCCTTTGCCTTCTTGATTGTTGACTTTCTTTGAGAAGTTCCTTTTTCTAAAGTGTTTTTTGAACTTCTTGGTCAAGTAGGCGAACTCCTCATCATTTAGTTCAGCTTCAATTTCAGAGTCCTCTTGAACTTGAGTGGACTTTAATGCTAGGTTCTTCTTTTTGACATCTTCTTCCACATTGGCCTTCATGATTATCTCATGCGTCATGAGAGATCCAACGAGCTCCTCAAGTGGAAGTTTTGAGAGGTCTTTTGCTTCTTGGATCGTCGTCACCTTAGCTTCCCAACTCTTAGGCAATGATCTAAGAATTTTTCTCACATTTTCAGAGGTGGTATAAGATTTTCCTAATCCCTTCAAAGCATTAACAATAATTAGTGAACCTAGTAAACATTTCAGATATAGTTTCATTTGCATCCATTTTAAACAATTCATAATTATGAACTAACATGCTAATGTTTGATTCTTTAACTTGATTAGTTCCTTCATGAGTTACTTCAAGCATATCCCAAATTTCTTTAACAGAATTACATGCAGAGACTCGATTAAACTCATCAGGACATAAAACACAAAACAAACAATTCATGGCTTTAACATTAATAGAAAACTTTTTTTTATCTTCATCATTAAACTCTTTTTCTTCCTTAGGAATATCTTTATTATCAACTATCTTAGTAGGAATTAAAGGGAGGTCTCTCCTAAGTGAGGGTCTTCTCTCTAATTGAGAGGGGTGTTGTTGGCGGCTTTGAGTTGGGGTCTCGTAGTAGGTAGTGGGCGGCGGACTTTGGGTTGACGGCTACGTGGGAAGAATGGAGGAGTTGATCATGCGGTTGAAGAAGTGGGAGTTGACTGAGAGGGAGACACACGCGATTGAGGCTGTTGATAATAGTAGATTGTTTGCGGCTGAGGAGATTGACCTATGTCTTGCTGCAAAAGTTTTATCCAGCAAATACATTAATGCTGATGCCTTCAGAAACATGATGAAATCAGTGTGGAGGGTTCATCAGAATACGCGGATTGAGCCTGCAGGTGACAACATTTTTCTCATAAAATTCAGATCAAAATTGGAGAAAGCGAGGGTTGTGAAATCAGGTCCTTGGAATTTTGATAAGTCATTGATTGTTATGGTTTCTCCTAGAGAGAATGATCAGGTAGGGGAGTTAGATTTCACAAAGGAATCATTTTGGATTCAGGTCCATAATGTCCCACTAAATTGTATGACGGTTGATATGGCAAAGCTGTTGGGAGAAGTAGTGGGTGTGATAGAGGAGATTGAGTGGGACGGGCAGAATGGTTGGACGGGGCCAATAGTGAGGATCCGTGTGGTTGTTGACATTCTGAAACCATTGCAGCGGGTTGTTAAAATAAAAACTAAAGATGGGAAGGAAGTGTGGTGCCCTATCCAGTACGAAAAGCTCCCCGATATATGTTTTAACTGTGTATTGATTGGGCATTCTTTTAGGGAGTGCCATAAGTCGAGTGGCTCTGGTGAGCACACATATGGGGAATGGTTGCGAGCGTATGGTGTTCGGAGGACGAGAGGAGTGGGGGAGGGGGATTTGAGATCGAAGGAAGGGGTGGAGATGGTGGGCGTTGATCAGTTAGAAGGGGAGGTGGGTGTGGCGAGGGAAGGTGGAGATAAGGGGGGAGGGGGATCAGATGAGGTGATAGAACCAGGGAAAGGGGGGACGGAGAATGAACCAGTAAGGTTGGGGAGTAGAGAGGGGGGAGTAGGGGATGCTGTGCAGGAGGGGACTGAGGTGGTGGATAAAGGGAAGGGGCTGTGGGTTGAAGGGGGAGGGGTGGAGAGGGGAAATGAGGTGAGGAACGGAACCGACCTTATTATTAAAGATGTGAGTGGGGAGGTGGAGAGGAGGGTGGGAGAAGGGGCAGTGGGTGTTGGTATTAATGTTTCCGAAGGGGGGTGGGAAGAAGTGGAAGAGGAGGGCGAGGGATGGGGCAGTGGCGATGGATTGCGGAGGGGAGAGCCAGTTGGGCAAGAGGTCTCTGAATATGGAGGGAAAAGAAGATGAAGAAAGGGAACGGAGTGAGCCGCTTAAGAAGAAAGGTAAGGGTGGGGTTGGTGAGAGTCTGGTTGAGTTGTTATCGGCGAACCCTGGAGAGCAGGGTCGCCGGACATTATGAAAATTTTATGTTGGAATGTCCGGGGGATGGGGAACCCTTGGACATTCAGGTCTATGCACCAAGTGGTGCGAACAAATGATCCCCAAATTTTCTTTGTGGTTGAAACGATAGTTGGGAAGCGGAAAGTAGAAGGGTATAGATGTAAGATGGGTTTTGATTGCGTTGTTGTAGTTGAGAGCGTTGGCAAAAGTGGGGGGTTCTGTTTGTTCTGGAAGGGGGGCCTGGATGTTGTGTTGCGTTCGATGAGTAGGTTTCATATTGATGTGATGGTTAGGGCAGATGAGGGGCATTGGAGGTTTACGGGGTTTTATGGGGATCCGGAGCTGTCTAATAGGGGTCACTCTTGGAACCTTCTGCGTCGGTTGAATGATCTCCCAACGCTACCGTGGATTGTTGGGGGTGATTTTAATGAGTTGTTGAAGGAAAATGAGAAGGTAGGAGACAGTGTTCGAAATCAGCGCCAAATGCAGGCGTTTCGTGATGCTATAGATGATTGTGGCCTATCTGATATGGGATTTAGAGGGCATCCTTTTACATGGTATCGGGTGAGGGATAGGAGAGTCGTGGTTCAGGAAAGGTTGGATCGATATCTGTGTAATACGGCCTTGTATGCTTTATTCCCTACTTCTCGGGTCAAACACCTTGATTTCCACCTATCAGATCACTGCCCCATTGTGGCCGGGGTAGAATGTCGTTTTGAGAGGGTGAGGAGGAAAGAAAAGGCCTGTTTTCGTTTTGAAGAGGTCTGGACCCAGTTTGAGGAGTGTAGGGAGATTGTTGAGAAGAGATGGAATGACCCAGGCCATGTCCATTGTTTGAATCAGGGTAGCCTTATGGATGCTTGGAAGGTCAGGGTGAAAGGGTGTGCAGATGTGTTGTCGGGGTGGGGCAGAACGAGGAAGGGTAATTATGCTAGTAAGATTTCCTTGGCCCGACAACAGTTGCAAGTGGCCATGTCCAATCAGGGGGATGTTCAAGGTGCGAGGGCTCATTTGGAGAGGTTGTTGAGTGAGGAAGAAATTTACTAGAGGCAGAGGGCCAGAGTGGATTGGATGCAGTGGGGGGACAGAAACTCTAGATGGTTCCACCAAAGGGCATCCCAGAGGCGAAGAGTTAATGGTATGGAGGGTTTAGTAGATCAGAGGGGGAGTTGGGTGACAGATGAGGATGAGATGGGAAATCTTGTGGCAGATTATTTCCAGGGGTTGTTCACATCGAATGACCAACAGGGAAGTGGGAACCTGTAGGAATTCCTTGCCCACATTCAGCCGTGTGTGAGTGAGAGTGACAACGCACTGTTAAGGAAGCCTTTTTCAGAGGAGGAATTGTTGTGTTCTCTAAAGCAGATGGGTCCAACAAAGGCCCCGGGTGAGGATGGGCTCCCAGCTCTCTTCTATCAGAAGTTTTGGGGCATCGTGGGGAAGGAGGTATGTACTTTATGTCTTAACATTTTGAATGATGGTGGCCCTGTTGATGCAATTAATAGGACTGTTGTCACTTTGATCCCTAAATGTAAAAATCCCCGAAGAGTTTCTGAATATAGACCCATTAGTTTGTGTAATGTCATATATAAGTTGATTTCTAAAACAGTAGCGAACAGGCTAAAGGGTGTCCTTGACTGTTTTATATCACAGACCCAAAGTGCGTTTGTCCCAGCAAGGAATGTATGTGATAATGTCATTCTAGGTTTTGAGTGTCTCCACTATATACGGCAGAGGAAGCGAGGGGGTGAAGGGTGGGCGGCTCTGAAGTTAGACATGAGCAAGGCCTACGATAGGGTGGAGTGGTTTTTTCTAGAAAAGTTGATGCTCGCGCTGGGGATGGATGTGAAGGTGGTGGCTCTTATAATGAGGTGCGTGCGAACGGTTTCATATTCGTTCTTGGTGAATGGTAAGAGAGTAGGTTGCTTAACGCCATCTAGAGGGATCCGTCAGGGGGATCCTATCTCACCCTATTTATTCTTATTATGTGCAGAAGGGTTGTCTAGAATGTTATCCTGGTTGGAGAGTGAGGGTAAAGTGAGTGGTGTTAAAATTGCGAGGGGAAGCCCCTCGATATCCCATTTGTTTTTTGCAGACGACTGTTTTCTGTTTTTTAAGGCCAAACAGAGTGAGGCCAGGTGGGTGTCTAAAAGTTTGAGTGCATATTCCATCCTCACAGGGCAAGAGGTAAACCTTGCGAAGTCAGGTGTGTGTTTTAGCCCGAACGTGGGGGTGCAGGCTAAACAGGCCATTGCCTCGTCTTTGGGAGTTCAGTTGGTGGGGTTCCATGATCGTTACTTGGGCCTGCCAGCTGTCTTTCTGGGGAGGAAAGCCCTTTCTCTGAAGTATGTTAAGGATCAAATTTGGTCTAATGTTCAGAAGTGGAAGCACACATGGTTTTCGGTTGGAGGGAAGGAGGTACTAATAAAGGCTGTGTTACAGTCTATCCCGAATTATACTATGTCATGTTTTCAGTTGCCGAAGAGGCTAATTCGGGAATGCAATCAAGTTATGGCTAGATTTTGGTGGGGGGAGGAGGAGGGAGTCAAAAAAGTTCACTGGGCTTCATGGAGGAGGGTGTGTGTTCCTAAATGCAGTGGGGGTCTTGGGTTTAGAGACCTGGAGCTCTTTAACCAGGCTCTCTTGGCGAAACAAGGGTGGAGACTGATTGAGAAGCCGGATTCATTGGTGGGGCGGGTGTTGAAGGGGAGATATTTTCGCCATGGTTCCTTTATGGAGGCAGGGAAGGGTGGAAGTGGATCGTTTGTGTGGAAGAGCCTGTTGTGGGGGAGGGACCTCTTGAAGGAAGGGCTGAGGTGGCGTGTCGGGGATGGTAGATCTATTAATATTGTGGGGGATAGGTGGCTTTTACGAGAGCCTTCTATGAAAGTAATTCACAAAGGGGGTATTAGCCCTGATGCTAGGGTGGAAAGCCTATTAAATCTGGATAACTCTTGGAATGTGAACCTCATCCAAGAGATATTCAAGGAGGAGGATGTTATGGCTATTCTCAGGATACCTAGACCAAGGCGGTGTGTGGAAGACAAACTCATATGGCACTACGAGGAAAATGGTTTGTTTTCAGTGAGGAGTGGATACAAGTTGGCCTGTTCATTGAGAGAAAGTGTAGGCAGTTCTGATCAAGGGAGGATGAAAAAGTGGTGGTACTTTTTGTGGGCAAGGAAAGTTCCTAGCAAGATTAAGTTTTTCTGCTGGAGGTTGTTTTATGGCTATCTTCCTGTGGTGTCAAATCTCAGGAAGCGTGGGATGGATGTTTCGGTTGGGTGCCCTAGGTGCTTGAGGAAGGAGGAGACAGTGTTCCACGCTATTTGGGAATGTAGTTCTGTTAAACAGCACTGGCGAGAATCACCTTTTTTCCCAAGACCTGGGCCCTTCTCGATTAAGAATGCTGTGGATCTGTTGTGGTGGTGTTGGGTGAATCTGGAAGGAGATCGTTTTGATGAGTTTGTGGGGCTTAGTTGGTGGTGATAGCGAGCATAGCTAGCTACTTTTACTTATTTAATTTAGCTAGTCTTTTATGATGTTTGAGCCGTTTTATTGTGCTTTATTGTTTATTTTGTAGGAAATGGTTGATTGGAGCTATAATGCCATATTGGAGTTAATCAGATGCTCAAGGGCTCCACAAACATGCTAATCCACCCCCAAACTTAAAATATGCATTGTCCTCAATGTATAAAGAAAATAAGGCATAAACAAGCATGAGAACAATAAAAGAATGACAGGAGTGAATGATACTGGCCTGGAATGATGATGACTTCTTGCTTGAGAGCTTGAAATCTTGAAAGCTTGAAAGCAAAGGAGAGGAAGAAAACTAGACCTACAAAAAAAAAACAAACAATAAATCAAAAACAAAAAGAAAACACACTAAACTTACTTGGGTTGCCTCCCATAAGCGCTTGTTTAACGTCATTAGCTCGACGTGTTGCACGTGCTTCAAGGAGGCTTTTGTTCTGTGAATCCAACAGAGGTGCTCTTTCTTGCACCTTTCCTGTAGCCCATGTAAAGCACTTCATCTTTGGAGTCTTCAACTGCTTTAAAGATTTCTTTTTCGTTCTTGACTCTAATAGTGAGCTCCCTGCTCTCAATATCTATAATCACTCGCCCAGTAGCGAGGAATGGTCATCCTAATATGACAGGCATTGAAGGATTTTCTATCATGTCCATAACATACAAATCAATAGGGAGGAAAAATCTACCTACTCTGATTAACACATTCTCTACAATACCAACTGGTCTCACTACAGATTGATCAGCCAATTGGAGCTTTACAGGAGTAGATTTAATCTCACCTATGTCTAACTTCTTACACAAGGACAATGGGATAATATTAATGCTAGCACCTAAATCACATAATGCTCTGAAAGAGTAAGTACCAAAACTACAAGGAACAGAAAAACTCCCTGGATCTGCTACTTTTTCAGGTACTTTCTGTTGTACTCTGGTGCTGCATGTGGAAGCAAGATAAATAGTGTCAACTTTCTTTTCTTTTCGCTTCTTCGCTAACCACTCCTTCATAAACCTGTTGTATTTGGGCATTTCTAATGCCTCTGCAAAAGGAATATTAATATTCAGATTCATAAAAGCATTCATAAATTTATCGAACTGAACCTGATTATTCTTTTTCTTCTTTTTCTTTTTCTTTTCCTTGGGAACCATCAGTGTGGGAGAAGGAATAGGAGGTTCAAGGTTTGGTTGTTCAGCCTCATCAGATGATGTGTCCTCCTCAGCTTCCCCTGTAGGCGTTTCATAGTCCTCAGATTCAGGTTCCTCTTCAGATTCCTCCTGATGTACAGTGATTGCCTTACAATACTCCATCTGGGGTTTCTCTTGTTCAGCTGGAGCCTTACCTTTGTTTATTGTGCTTACAACATTCACCAATTGTCCCAGCTGAGTCTCAATGTTCTTGATGGCTGCACTGTGGCCATTCACTGTTGAGTTGATGGCAATGACTGCCTCCTCTAACTTGGTTGTCCTATTACTAGACTCTGCAATGAAAGCTCCAACAAAATCTTCTAACTTTTTATTATCTTGAGTTTGAGGGGCAAAACCAGGAGGATTAAGAACATTCTTGGTATTAGCATAAGAGAAATTTTCATGGTTCCTATTGTTAGGGTGATAATGTGTAGGTGTAGAACTATTATTATATCCCCTAGAATTAAAATTTGATACATACTGAACCTGCTCAATAGTCTCCTCCTGAGGTCGAGATGCTAAGGCAGCAGCTGATTCAATTGATTGGGCACTCCCTGTACCTGAAAATTTCATAAAAGCATTGGCAAGGGAAGTCATCTAGGCCTGGAGTGCACTTACTTTATCAACCCCAAACACTCCAGCAGCAATCTTTTTAGGTGTAGACCGCTCAGATGGCCACTGATAGCTGTTGGTGGCCATATCCTCTAAAAGTGTGTGAGCGTTTTCAACGGTCTTGGACAACAGAGTCCCACCTGCAGCTGCATCAACAATAGTTTTTGTACTAGGAGTTAAACCATTATAAAACAATTGAACCTGAAGCCAGTCGGGGTAACCATGCTGAGGACACTTCCTCAGTAACTCTTTGAATCGCTCCCAAGCTTCGAACAGCTGCTCATCATATTGTTGTTGGAATGTCCCAATCTCGGTCCTCAGCTTGACCGTCTTTGCAGGAGGGAAAAATTTCTTTAAAAAGGCCTGGACCAAAGCATCCCAGGTGGTGATGCTCCCAGGAGTAATAGACTGCAGCCAATCTCGTGCTTTATCCTGCAAAGAAAAGGGAAATAAACGTAAGCGAATAGCATCCTCAGAGACTCCATTAATATTTACCGTCCCACAAATATCCAAGAATGATTTAAGATGAGAATTTGGATCCTCGGTGGGCGATCCTCTATATGCACAGTCTCGAGCCATCTGAATGAGACCGGTTTTCAGCTCAAAGTTGTTGGCATTAATCGGTGCATAGACAATCCCCGACTGTTGCCCCTGAAACACAGGCTGAAAATAATCTCTAATAGGCCTAGGCTCCTCAGGTGGATTTTGGTCTACCATTTGAATAATTTCTCTATTTTCCCTTCGAAGCCTATGAATTGTTCTTTCTATCTCAGGATCAAATGGTATCACTTCTCTACTACTACGCATGCAAAATTAAAATACCTTAACAAGAAAAGAAAAACAAATATGGAAATAAATAAAGAAAAGAAAACAACTAATTTAAGAATGGAAAGTATAATCTAGAAAAGGAAACAAAGTAACCTAATATGGAATGCAAAAATAAATATGGCAAAATGCAAATAAGGAAACTAATCTAGAAAGGAAAAACAAGAAAAAATAAAGAAAATATTACTCAACTAAAAGAAAACTAACCTAGAAAATCAAATATGGAAAGAAAGACAAATAAGGAAAAAAATGCAACAAACCTAAAAAAGTAACAATACACCCTAAATTAAGATCAAGCAATTTTTTCACAATATCAATTTAACTAAATGTGCCAATCCCCGGCAACGGCGCCAAAAACTTGATGTGGACTTTTCCTAACCGTAAGCGCACGGGTCAAGTAATAATATAGTGAATAGTAAATTCGAATGTCGTCCTCTGGATTGGATTTTTAAGCAAATCAAGTATTACGAATTATCTTGCCCAATTTTATTTAGGGATCAAAAAGTGATGAATATGTGATGATAAAAACAAATCAAAGCAAGTAAAAAGAATGGAAATTCAATTGGGAAAACTACTTAGGGAATTGATTTCGCCGATTTCGTTTAGGATTGATTTTAAAGAATAAGTTATTATGCACAATGAAATTATGAGCCAAAGACCCTTTAATCACAACTACCTCTCCCGAGTATAATTGATTCTCAAGCACATTAACCAACTTGATATCCCTATCTAAGTTTATTAACATGCAAGGCAATGAGATCTTTTAACCAATTCTAAAGATAATCTAAAACCGTCAAGAATTAGAAAGTAAACTTTATTCATGCAATCTTGAGCAAGTCTAGATCAAATCCCCTCTCCCGAGCTAGATTCGAAACTTAAATCATCCAACTAATGGCCAATTAATTGAAAGCATTAAATCAAGATTACAAACACAATAACATTGCACAACTTAAACCATAAATCAATCCATAAACTTAATCAACTACATAAATCCCTAAGCTACAAGTTTAACTACTCATGGATGTAAATACAATCTCAACTAAACATGTGAAAGCCATAAATCTAACTAAAGAAAGAAAAGGGAAAAGAAAACTCAATGTAAGCCGAGTCTCGACGTCCCCGTCACGATCCCCACGAACAATGGGTTGATTTCCAAGTTCCTCCTTTGTTTGCAGCTCCAAAAGTCCTCTATTCTGTCCTATTTACGGCTCCAAAAGGTCCCAAATTGATCTCCTCTAAAACCTAGCCGAAGTGAAGCTTTTATTCTGATTTTTCGTCTTAGAGTCGAGACGCTGTCAAGACAGCGTCGCGACGCTGCCTCTTATACGCGCGTTCTGAATAAGGAAAAACGGTAGCGTCGGGACGCTTCCTATCATAGCGTCTCGACGCTCTGAGCTTTACGCGCCTAATCTGATATGGAATGTGAGCATCGAGACGCTCAAGAGCTAGCGTCGAGACGCTAGCCTGCTGTTGACCGAGATTTGACTTTTTTCCACTTTTACTCTTTTCATTCCTTTGCATCTTTTCACGCCCCGAGCACCCGATTAACTCCAATATGGCATTATAGCTCCAATCAACCATTTCCTACAAAATAAACAATAAAGCACAATAAAACGGCCCAAACATCATAAAAGACTAGCTAAATTAAATAAGTAAAAGTAGCTAGCTATGCTCGCTATCAAATATTGTCAATTTTCAAGCTTGTGATGAGTTATAAGCATAAGTGCCAAAAAAGGGAGACTTTTTAAAATTTTTCTAGGAGATGGCGTGCATGAGTAGAGTATTTGTCTTGGCTAGATTTGGATTTGAATGCTTAGGAGCGAATTATTGGGTTCATATGCTTGTTGTCACCTCGATAGGTGTAGGGTAGAGCTAAAGAGTTAATTTTTTGCAAATTAGCATGTTTGATCTTGCTTAGGAGAAAAGAAAAGAATATATGCTATTTATGCTCATAAAGAAAAATCATTCTTGTAGTTACTGTTGAAGAGAAAAATTATTATGCCATGGCCTGTGCACAGTTTGCAATGTTTAATAAAGTTTAGGTAAAAAGAGCTACCCCTGTTGTGATCAGTTAGGCCAACCAGAGAAATCTCAGGTTAAGGGTCCCTGCAATGGGTGTGTGAAAGCTAGTGCCACATATAAATGCTTAATTTGATTGTTAATTATAAGCACCTAAGTATGGAGATAAACAAACTAATTTGTTGCATTAACTCATTAGTGAAACCTTAGTGCCAGTGTAGAGGGAAGATGAGCTGAGAGTTTAATAATCCAATCCCGGGCTAGTAGAGTCTGATCTTGTTGAGTTAGATCTCGCTTGTGCAAGTTAATTTTGGAAAAATTTTAATTTGTCTCCCTCATTGGTCCTTGTGTGCATATCTCTTGCTTGCTTGGTTATTGACTTTTGAGCCTTGAGGATTGAGTTATGATTGTTGCATCCATTCTTCCATTGTATGTCTGATTTAGAGTTTGCTCGAGGACTAGCAAAAGCTTAAGTTTGGGGGTATTTGATAGCGAGCATAGCGAGCATAGCTAGCTACTTTTACTTATTTAATTTAGCTAGTCTTTTATGATGTTTGGGCCGTTTTATTGTGCTTTATTGTTTATTTTGTAGGAAATGGTTGATTGGAGCTATAATGCCATATTGGAGTTAATCGGGTGCTCGGGGCGTGAAAAGATGCAAAGGAATGAAAAGAGTAAAAGTTGAAAAAAGTCAAATCTCGGTCAACAGCAGGCTAGCGTCTCGACGCTAGCTCTTGAGCGTCTCGACGCTCACATTCCATATCAGATTAGACGCGTAAAGCTCACAGCGTCGAGACGCTATGATAGGAAGCGTCCCGACGCTACCGTTTTTCCTTATTCAGAACGCACGTATAAGAGGCAGCGTCGCGACGCTATCTTGACAGCGTCTCGATGCTAAGATGAAAAATCAGAATAAAAGCTTCACTTCGGCTAGGTTTTAGAGGAGATCAATTTGGGACCTTTTGGAGCCGTAAATAGGACAGAATAGAGGACTTTTGGAGCTGCAAACAAAGGAGGAACTTGGAAATCAACCCATTGTTCGTGGGGATCTTGACGGGGACGTCGGGACTCGGCTTACATTGAGTTTTCTTTTCCCTTTTCTTTCTTTAGTTAGATTTATGGCTTTCACATGTTTAGTTGAGATTGTATTTACATCCATGAGTAGTTAAACTTGTAGCTTAGGGATTGATGTAGTTGATTAAGTTTATGGATTGATTTATGGTTTAAGTTGTGCAATGTTATTGTGTTTGTAATCTTGATTTAATGCTTTCAATTAATTGGCCATTAGTTGGATGATTTAAGTTTCGAATCTAGCTCGGGAGAGGGGATTTGATCTAGACTTGCTCAAGATTGCATGAATAAAGTTTACTTTCTAATTCTTGACGGTTTTAGATTATCTTTAGAATTGGTTAAAAGATCTCATTGCCTTGCATGTTAATAAACTTAGATAGGGATATCAAGTTGGTTAATGTGCTTGAGAATCAATTATACTCGGGAGAGGTAGTTGTGATTAAAGGGTCTTTGGCTCATAATTTCATTGTGCATAATAACTTATTCTTTAAAATCAATCCTAAACGAAATCGGCGAAATCAATTCCCTAAGTAGTTTTCCCAATTGAATTTCCATTCTTTTTACTTGCTTTGATTTGTTTTTATCATCACATATTCATCACTTTTTGATCCCTAAATAAAATTGGGCAAGATAATTCGTAATACTTGATTTGCTTAAAAATCCAATCCAGAGGACGACATTCGAATTTACTATTCACTATATTATTACTTGACCCGTGCGCTTACGGTTAGGAAAAGTCCACATCAGGTGGGTTTGGAGTAGGCGGAATAAGGAAGTGATGGGGGGTGGGTGCTGGGCAGGGGTGGAGGAAGGAGGGTGGAATTGGGTTGCGGAATACATATCTCAGTTTAAGAAGTTTCAAGGGAGGAAGCTTCTGTTGGATGGGGGGGGGGCCAAAAACCTGCTGTTCAAAGGGTGGCTCCGGTTGCTTCCCTGTACAAACTGAATACGGATGCGGGGACAAGCAGAAAGACCCAAACAAGTAGCATAGGTGCTATAGTGAGGGATAAAAAAGGGGAAGTGATGCTTACCTTGCTGAAATTGATTCCGTTTGTCCAAGATGTTGATACCTTGGAAGCAATGGCAATCCGTGATGCCATGGTGGTTGTGAAGGAAGCAGGCCTGCTGTCGTTGGAGGTGGAGTCGGACTCAGCCCGAGTTGTATCATTGCTCAGGTCAGAGTCGGTGGATGAATCGGAAGTGGGTGTGTTGGTGAAGGAAATCAGAGATTTGGCGAGAGAGCTGCTTGTTTGTTCGTTTAGCTGGTGTCGGAGGAGTGCGAACGTGGTAGCGCACGCGGCGGCAAGGTGGGCGATCGAAGAGAGCGTTGAAGGCGTGTGGCTTGAAGAGTTGCCGTTAGGGCTTAGGTCTCGTTTGAGCAGAGATGGTCTCGACAGCTTTTGTCCTGTGTCGGGTGTTTTGGTTGTGTAATTGTGTGGGTATTGTAATCCACATTCTGTTAAAAAAAAAGTAGGAATTAAAGGACCATTAGAAACAATTTCCCACAGATTATAGTCAGAAATCAAATAAATTCTCATCCTAGTTTTTCACCATGCATAATTATTTCCATCAAACAAAGGTGGCCTAGTGGTAGATTGACCTTCACCATACCCATTTATTCCAGTAGTTGTCATAAGCTCGAACAATTAAGTTTTTCGAAAAAGGTAGAGAATATGATTTTTTTTCAAATATTTTTATAAAGAGAAACACTTTTCCAAAATTTGATTTCAAAGATTAAGAAGTACAAAAAATGAGGTTTCAATAACCACTTTTCAAGGAAAAAAAATTTCTAATGAAAACGACTTTTTAAACTCATTTTTTCAAACTTTTTGCAGAAAATTTTAAAAAAATCCAGATTTAATAAGAGTAAAAAACAGAATGTAAAATCAAGAAAAAAATATTTAAAAACCTTTTTGAAATAAGAAAACCGAGCTACCTACTCTGATACCAATTGTAGGACCGAAAGACAACACTAGAGGGGGTGAATAGGGTTGACTACCAATTTTGTAAATTAATATTATCTTTGAAATATGTTCAATTAAAGAATACTCACAAATCAATTATTGGCAAGCTAATATAAAATCTAAAACATGCAAGCTATGGTAATTTCAAATTTAAATATGGTCACGATAAAAATTAAATCATTCAATCAAGAAATATTAAAAATTTAACTAAGACAATAAAGCAGGAAATAATAAAGAGCAGAAAATAAAAGAGAGAGAGGAAGAGAAAACACTGGAAATTATAATGGTTCGACAAATTGCCTACTCCACTCCCCAAGACTCCTTCTTAGGTATTTCACTAGGTGATCCTCTTGCAGGTGAGAACCAAACCGACACACGACCCTCTTTTTCCTAGACTAAAGAGAAACCCAAGATCCTTTTAATTGGTTCAGGATCAAACCAATTCATTTTTCTCACAACCCAAGGTGTACCCACACTTTAATACAATTCCCAATAAAATAAAAGAAAACCTCACAATATTACCTCTTGAAGGTGAAGTACACAAGTTGAGCACTCTAAAAAGAAAACCTCACAAAACTTAAAACTAGCAAATTTAGGAGCAATGGAGGACAAGAATTTGAGAGTAGGGAGACTAGAGAGAATAAGACTTGATAGCTTTTTGGTCTGTGAATGAAAGGATGAATATTGGCCGTTAGATCAAATTAAAAATGAAGGGTGGCGATTGAATTTAAAATAGAAAAGGAATGAATTTTGAAATTAAGAGTGAATTTTGAAGATATGGAATTTTGGAGATAATGAGAATAAATCAAGGATTTAAAGGATAATTTTTGGAAATAATTGAAATTTGAATTGGGGGAATTTTGGTGAAATTTTAGGGAATTTATGAAGAAAATCGAATGGAGAAAACTAAGAAAATGGAGGAAAAAATGAATATACCAGCCAGAAATAGCAAGACCCATGCGCGCAGGGAGAATTTGAGAGACACACGCGAAATAAAGAAGGAAACGCAGGCGCGTGTGCCACACGTGAAAAAAGGGGACCGTCAGATTATCTTTTTCTTTTTCCTTTTTTTTTTCTTTATAATTTAATAAATACATAAAGAATATCTGAAATTTCAGATTCCGCCACGTGCCGTCTTCGTAGTGGATCACGCGTAACTCGATCATTCCTCCTTCTTTTTCTTTTTCTTTTTTTCTTAAACATCAGTTTGGCAGGTGGCATAATTCTATTCGTCCATGGTTGCCACGTCATCTGCCATGTCACCTGCCACATCAACAAAAAGTGACCGTTGGAGTGCCACATTATCAATTTTGACTGTTTTGTGTGCCACGTCAGTGTCACGTCGGATGCCACGTGTCATTGTCTCGTTGGATATTCTCCATCAAATTTGTTTTGGCCATAACTTCTTCGTTTGAGCTCCGATTTGAGTGATTCAACAGGCGTTGGAATCGTCTTTCCGAGCTCTACAAGATAGTGACTTTGAAATACTGATTATGTTAGTTCAAAAATTCTAAGTTTGTTATCATCAAAATATTTGGTTTGATTGAAGCTTAAAGCTAACAAACCTGATTAATGAGTTTAGTTAGTTAACCTCATATCATTGAAGCTTTTGATCTGTAGGTTCATTAAGACCCCCTAGGGGTAAGCATCGGTAGGTCGGGGTTGGTTTTGGCCCCAAATCGATCAAAATCGGTTTCCAAAAATTGGAAACTGATTTTTTAAAAAAAATTATTTTTGCTAACCGACCAATCGACCGGTCGATTCAGTCAGTTTGGTCGGTTTAAACCGACATCCTTTTTCTTTTTTTTTTTAATTTTTATTTTATTTATTTATAGTTTAATTTATTTTTTTAATCAAATTATCAAATATCAATTATGTGTTGTGTAGTAGATATTTAATGAGTATAGTAGACTTTTTTAATCAAATTATGTAAAGTAGACACAAAAAATTTAAATAATTTTTCAATGTGTTTGGTAGGATATTAAAGAAATCTTAAATGTAACACCCCATGCACCTTGAGTGTATTTAAATCCCGAGTTTGGAGTTGAAAGAAATATAAATTCTATTTTTGGCTTGAATTTAGGGATTTCATTATATACTAAGGTGTGGGAAATTATTCTGTTATATTAATTTATTTCCCTTCCCAAAAGCTCGATTAATTTTGGCTAGCGTTAATTATCTGGTCTCTTTAAGCGTTGAAATATTCACGTTGAGTGGTGGGAAAGTCCTATTCTTGGGCTCCTATTTTTTGGTCTTTGATATTTTGAAAAAAAGAAAAGAAAAGGAAATAAGAAAAAGAGGAATGGGAAAGTCCTATTCTTGGGCTCCTATTTTTTGGTCTTTGATATTTTGAAAAAAACAGAAGAAAAGGAAATAAGAAAAAGAGGAAGAAGCCCTAAAGTTTCTTCTCCATCTCTCCTTCTCTTCACACGTAACCCCCATTGCCGTTTTTCAGCTCCAGCCAGCCACTGTCGCCAGGCAGTCGTCGCGCCGTTGCCACCGCCGAAGGTCACAGCGTCGCCCCTCTGCTTCGTGGTTTCTCTCTCCGTGCGAATCCCTCTCCCTCTCTCGGTAGTCTCTCCCTCTCCAGTCGCGTCGCCCGTGCAGCCCCATCGTCGGTTGTGCCTCCTTCCGGTTTCAGCACCGCCACCGTCCAGCTGCGAGTGGAGGCCGTTCGAATCTCTTCCTCTCTATGATTGGTGGGTTTCGTGGCCTTCTTCTCCGCGTTTTCAGCCTTAATCTCGTGGGTAAGTTCTCGATCTCTCTTGTTCTCAGTTGATTCAAGATTGATCTAACTCCCTTCGCTCTTTTCAGTCGAAGTCGTGTGCATCCAGCAACCCGAGCCTCTTCCTCCCGCGTTTCCGTCTCTGTCCAGCGAGTATTTTGTCCTTGGATCCCTCCATTCGGTAAGCTTATGCCTTACCCATTGTCGATGGGTGCCTAGATTTAAATACCCATTGCCTTAAGTGCTGGAATTTTATTGTTAGCATTGTTTCTCTGGTCTGCAGTGCTACCTAAGTGTTCGATTGAGTTCGTTACACTTCAACTCGAATACCCACTGCCCAAGGAGCGTTCTAACAAACTGTTCGAGGTTAGACTAACCTGTCTAGCGTGGTAACGAGTCCGTTTGGTAAGTTTCTTCGCTGCCCCTAGCTTGTTAGTCTCAAGTTAATTGCCCATTAGTTATTCTAGCCGTACAAGCATGATTTAGATCGTTACCCATTTGTTACCTAGGCCCTTAAGTGTTGCCCAGCCGTTATAGGTCCTAGAATATGCTTTAAAATGGATCGTTGTTGCTGTATGTGGTTCAAAAGCATGTAGTGTCAATGCCCATAAAGTATTGTTGCCTAGTTAGTGTTGCCCAACCTTTATAGGCTCTTAAATAATGAGTGTAATGGTTTTTGTTGGCCGTCCATAGTTAAAAAGCATGCTAAATTATCACCTATCAATTGTCTAGACTCAAGTAGCGTTGCCCAATCTCTAGGAGCCTTAAAATCCCAAAATGTATCTTTTTACTTACTGTCCAGCGACTAGAAAGCCTTAGTTATGGTCGTTTAGCGTATACCCATGGCTCGTTGTGCCTTGGACATGGTTACCCATGGACTAAAGCTTTGGGTTTACATTGTGGGGTATGTTTGAAGGCTGTTTAACAAGGAAATAGGCCTAGTAAGGGGGATTTGGCTTTTCAAGCATATCTTAAGGTCTTTAGGTAAATTCTAACCCCTTTTACCTCCCTTTGTAATTTAGGAGCTTATCTTGGCTGCTTTAGGCTTGTTGGAGTTGCTTAGGAGCACTATAGGTAAGTAGTTTCTACTTACTAAGCTTGTTTGACTGCATGAAGCATGATCATTTTTTTATCTGATTTTCTTATATTTGTGCTATGATTGGCAGTTAGTATGTTCAGAAATATAGTCGTAGATAATAGTCAATCCAAGTATAAACTGACAAAATCAAGTAATACCTGGTAAGTCCAGGGTCGAATCCACAGGGAAAGGATATTCACGAAGTTTTTAACAATAGTTACTGACTCGAACTCAACACGTATGATACTATTTGTTAACAGATTAAACAAAAGGGTTGGTATATTTGAGAAATAAAAGAAAATAATGTGATGAGGGTAACAAGAAAACCGTCAAGGAGAATAAAATCAAGGCTATTGCGGTTGCAACCTCATGCAACTATAAGAACCTTGTAGTGCACACTTTGAATAATTGATCCATTAATGCCTAAGTAAGAAAATCTCATAAGTTTCCCTTCCAGTATTCCCTATGCGTTAACACAAACCAACAATTGATTAATTGGTTGGTTCATGCGTTAGGTGCAGTTTCTTCTAAAAACTTACAAGGGATTGCGTTAGTCACAACACAATCTAAGCTCATGTATGTACTATCTTTTATCGGTAGTGTTTTAATGCTACCAAGACTACATGTCATGTGCTAACTTGCTCTACTCAGAGATTTCCACATGTGTTACCTGTCAGGGATTTAGCATGCTGCTACCGCATCCGGCTGGTCAAGCGGGAGTTAGTAATGAAAAGATTATCGCATCTAAGTAGAAAGTAGTCAATGTTTCATTCAACTCAAAATGTGCACTTACAAGATATACTTATCATCGCATGAGGTGCGTGCGCTAAGCCTTGAAGAAGAAATTAGCTCATGCGAGCAAAACAAGACATTCTAGAAGAAAACATTACAAACATAAGTTGCTCCTAATCACAACTCTCTTTGTGATTCCTCTGCTGATATTCGTTCTTCTCCCTCTTGAGCAAAAGAACAAAAGAATAAAAAATATATATATATATTCCCATATTTGATTTTTGGCTTCTATTTATAGGTGAGGGAAGATGACTTCTTCAAGTAATTATCCACTTGCATTAATCATCATTAGGCAACTTGTAACTTTTCAGCCCGTTTTCCGCCCACTTGCGCTTGCTTTGTCAGGGCTTGCCTTTTCATTATCTTATATGTTTCTTGCTCATCTTGGGATGTGTGCCTGCAGTGAAAAGAAACTTAAAAACTACTGAATTAGTTGCATTATCGCCCTATATTTTATAATTTCACACCGTATACATGAATACATCTCGCCGCATAAAATTATCACATTTTTCCCTCTTTATGCGCTGAAACAACGCATCTTTGTTTCTTTGGGCCTTGTTTTAGTCCAAGTTTAGAGGACAAATAACTTGCTTTTTGTAAGTTATCAAACCCCCAAACTTAAACTATTGCTTGTCCTCAAGCAATGCCTATTATCCACTCTGCGATAATTACTCAGCTCTTCATTGCTTGCGATCTTGGCATCCTCTTTCTTCTTTTTCTTACTCGCATTATTAAATAGGATTTAACTTTTGCCAGATTTCCTTCATTGCTTAGAGAAAGCTTCTTGTGCCAAAATTCTTCCTTGCGTTAACTCAGCCAATCTTTTCTTGCATTTCCTGGGCGCATAAACGTTATATATATTTGTCTCCCTTTTTTTTTAAGTAGACATCAAAACGAATGCTTTCGTTTTGGCTTACCCACATTTGTGATGAAAGGTATCCAACTACGACCATTGCATTTTTTTACCTTCCTCAACGCTCATGGGTTGCACTTGTCTTCGCGCAGTGGCAAACTATGGGTGTCATAAATGCCCCTGGCTACAAACATGCCGCATACCCAGAGGAACACATTATTTATTTAGTTAATTATTTATGCACTGACTCCCCCAAACTTAATATGGACAATGTCCCCATTGTCCCCCAAACTTACACTGGAGCGCATGGCGTGCAGAAAATCAAGGCTGAGTTGCGGCAAGTCGATCATGCGAAGGAATTTTCCCTAAGGTCTGAGGGAATAAAGCCAAAGGTTAAACCAATTTAAGTAAGGCGGTTAAGAAGATTCAGAAAGGCATATGCGTGGATTTAAAACAAAGGAGCTAATTCACAGTATTTCCCAGATAAAGACATTAAAGTAAGGCGGAGAGAAAATAGCGATGAGAGAATCAACGAGATATATTAATATATTGTGATACAAAATTATAAGCAAGGGCACATGTATTTAAACTAAAAACAAAAGATGATAAGGAAAGTAAATGAGTTCTTTATCGTTGCGGTGGTGGAGGTGGAGGTCTTGGATCCCTTGGAGCAGGAGGGACTCTTGGAGGACGCATTTGAGATGGGCCTGAGCTTGGAGGTCTTTGCGCTGGAGTTGGGCACATAAATAGATTTGGTGTGACAGGTAGGCGACCAAAAGAGTCCGTCCAACGTGTCAAGAAGAGGACTAACGCGTTTACCCGTTGCGATAGTTCTTCTTGCTACTGGCACATCCTCTCTTGCTACAATCGCAAGGGTTCTGTGACTTCTCGTATCATACGTCGCAGCTCTGAAAAGATCAAGGTTGTGCCCACATCAAGTGGTTGATCCGCCGCAACCTGCCGTGCGCTTGCAGGAGCGGAGGCTTGCGCTGATGGAGTTGGCTCAGGGATCTCATTATTGCGGGGAAGGCTGGGTAGAGACTCTTCAAAAACTTCTTCTACTCGCAAGTCGTCGAGGGGCGGCGGAGGAGGTGTGCGCTGAGCAGTCGGAGGGGGCGGCGGTGGTGGTGGAGGTGGTGGTGGCAAACTGTCTTGCGGTGGTGGCAAGGAACTTTGTGGTTGGGCGCAGACAGTGTTTTCCTGCGCTAGTGCAGTCGATTGAAAGGTCTTTGCTGCCGGTGGAGGATTTCTGCCCACAGTTTGTTTGCGCCTCTTTTTCTTTTGTTGCTCAGGCGCATGCGAGGGCTCGGTAGGTCTGGGTGTTGGGCCTGGCTGATGATGCACGCTTCCTCGTGAACGTTTATTGCAAGTGCTGGTTACACGTGTCCACCATAGGTCGTCGAAATCTTTCCGCATGGTGCAGATTTCTTCGTCAGCTGCGGGTAGAAGACCAGAGGCGCGACACAAACGGGTGACCAAGTCAGGGAAAAACATTGAGCCCTTAGGTTTTGCGGCGGTTTGGTGCAATGTTTCTACCAGAATTCGACCTAAGTCGATTGGGGTTCCCCACATAATGCAGTAAACGAGGATTACTGATAGCGAGCATAGCTAGCTATCTTTACTTATTTAATTTAGCTAGTCTTTGATGATTATTGGCCATTTTATTGCGTTTAATTGTTTATTTTGTAGGAAATGGTTGATTAGAGCTATAGAGCAATAATGGAGTTAATCGGGTGCTCGGGACACGAAAAGATGCAAAGGATTGAAAAAGCTTCAAAGAGAAAAAGTCAAAATTGCGTCAAATGCAAGCTAGCGTCGAGATGCCAGCCCTTGAGTGTCTCGACGCTGGCATTCCATATCAGAATAAGCGCGGAATCGTCGCAGCGTCGAGACGCTGCATAATTCCCTTTTCAGAATACGCGTGTTTTGAGGTAGCGTCGAGACGCTGTCAAGACGCTAGGATGAAAAATTGTTATATATACTTCCTTTCGGCTAGGTTTTTGGGGGGATGAATTTTGGGACTTCTTGGAGCCGTAAACAGAGCTAAAACAGAGGATTTGAAGGCTGAAGCAAAGGGAGAGATTCAGAAATCAACCCATCGTTCGTGGTGATCGTGACGGGGACGTTCGGTCTCGGCCTACATTGAGTTTTCTTTTCCCTTTCCTTTTCTTTAGCTAGAGTTTATGGCATTATTATGTTTAGTTGAGCTTGTATTTACATTCATGAGTAGCTAAACTCATAGCTTAGGGATTGATGTAGTTGATTTTGTTCATGGATTGATTTATGGTTTAAGTTGTGCAATGTTTATTATGTTTGTAATCTTGATTTAATGCTTTCAATTAATTGGCCATTAGTTGAATGATTTAAGTTTTGAATCTAGCTCGGGAGAGGGGATTTAATATAGACTTACTCAAGATTGCATGACTAAGGTTTATTTTCTAATTCGTGATGGTTTTAGATTAACCTTGGAATTGGTCAAAAGATCTCATTGCCTTGCTTGTTAACAAACTTAGATAGGGATATCAAGTTGATTAATTTGCATGAGAATCAACTATACTCGGGAGAGGTAGTTGTGATTAAAGGGTCTTAGGCTCATAATTTCATTGTGCATAATAACTTACTCCTTAAAATCAATCCTAGACTAAATCGGCGAAATCAATTCCCTAAGTATTTTTCCCAATTGAATTTCCACACTTTTTACTTGCTTTGATTTGGTTTTCATATCATCCACTCACTACTTTTTGATCCCTAAATAAAATTGAACAAGATAATTCACAATACTTGATTTGCTTAAACATCAAATCCAGAGGACGACATTCGAATTACATTCACTATATTATTACTTGACCCGTGCGCTTGCGGTAGGAAAAGTCCACATCAAGTTTTTGGCGCCGTTGCTTGGGATTGGCACATTTAGCTAGATTTATATTGTGAAAAAATTGTTTGATCTTAATTTAGGGTGTATTTTTACTTTTTTAGGTTGATTGCTTTTTTTCCTTATTTGTTTTTTTTTCCATATTTGTTTTTCTAGTTTAGTTTTCCTTTAATTTGTGTAATCTTTTCCTTATTTGTTTCTTGATTTTCCTTTTTAGATTAGTTTTTCCTTATTTGTTAGTTTCCTTATTTGTGTTTTGCCATATTTATTTTTGCATTCCATATTAGGTTACTTTGTTTCCTTTTCTAGATTATATTTTCCATATTTAGATTAGTTGTTTTCTTTTCTTTATTTATTTCCATAATTGTTTTCTTTCCTTTTTAGGGTAGTTTTGCTTTTGTATGCGTAATAGTAGAGAATTGATACCGTTGGATCCCGAGATCGAAAGAACAATTCATAGGATTCGAAGAGAAAACAGAGAAATTATTCAAATGGCTGACCAAAATCCACCTGAGGAGCCTAGGCCTATTAGAGACTACTTTCAGCCCGTGTTTCAGGGGCAACAATCGGGGATTGTCTATGCCCCGATTAATGCCAACAACTTTGAGCTGAAGACCGGTCTCATTCTAAAATCATATAGAGGATCGCCCACCGAGGACCCAAATTCTCATCTAAAATTATTTTCGGATATTTGTGGGACAGTTAAGATTAATGGAGTCTCTGAGGATGCTATTCGCTTACGCTTATTTCCTTTTTCTTTGCAGGATAAAGCTCGAGATTGGCTGCAGTCTATTACCCCTGGGAGCATCACCACCTGGGATGCTTTAGTCCAGGCCTTTCTGAAGAAATTTTTCCCTCGTGCAAAGACGGTCAAGCTGAGGACCGAGATTGGGACATTCCAACAACAATATGATGAGCATCTGTTCGAAGCCTGGGAGCAATTTAAAGAGCTACTGAGGAAGTGCCCTCAGCATGGATACCCCGACTGGCTCCAGGTACAATAGTTTTATAATGGTTTAACTCTTAGTACGAAAACGATTGTTGATGCAGCTGCAGGTGGGACTCTGTTGTCCAAGACCGTGGAAAATGCTCGCATACTTCTAGAGGATATGGCCACCAACAGCTATCAGTGGCCATCTGAGCGGTCCACACCCAAAAAGATTGCTGCTGGAGTGTTTGAGGTTGATAAAGTAAGTGCACTCCAGGCCCAGATGACCTCCATTGCTAATGCTTTTATGAAATTTTCAGGTACAGGGAATGCTCAATCAATTGAATCAGCTACTGCTCTAGCATCCAGACCTCAGGAGGAGACCATCGAACAGGTTTAGTATGTATCAAATTCTAATTTTAGGGGATATAATAACAATGTTACACCTACACATTATCACCCTAATAATAGGAACCATGAAAGTTTCTCTTATGCAAATACTAAGAATGTTCTTAACCCCCCTGGTTTTGCCCCTCAAACTCAAGAAAATAAAAAGTTAGAAGATCTTGTGGGAGCTTTCATTGTAGAGTCTACTAACAGGACAACCAAATTAGAGGAGGCAGTCATTGCCATCAACTCAACAGTGAATGGCCACAGTGCAGCTATAAAGAACATTGAGACTCAGCTGGGAAAGTTGGTAAGTGTTGTGAGCACTATGAATAAAGGTAAGGCCCCAGCTGAGCAAGAGAAAACCCAGATGGAGTACTGTAAGGCAATCACCGTGCACCAGGAGGACGCTGACGAGGAGCCTAAATCTGAGGACTATGAAACGCCTACAGGGGAAGCTGAGGAGGACACATCATCAGATGAGGCTGAAAAGCCTAACCCTGAGCCTCCTATTCCTTCTCCCACACTGATGGTTCCCAAGGAAAAGAAAAAGAAAAAGAAGAAAAAGAACAATCAGGTTCAGGTTGATAAATTTATGAATGCTTTTATGAATCTGAACATTAATATTCCTTTTGCAGAGGCATTAGAGATGCCCCAATACAACAGGTTCATGAAGGAGTGGTTAGCAAAGAAACGAAAGGAAAAGAAGGTTGTCACTGTATATCTTGCTTCCACATGCAGCACCAGAGTACAACAGAAAGTACCTGAAAAAGTAGCAGATCCAGGGAGTTTTTCTGTTCCTTGTAGTTTTGGTACTTACTCTTTTAGGGCATTATGTGACTTAGGTGCTAGCATTAATATTATTCCTTTTTCCTTGTGCAAAAAGTTAGACATAGGTGAGATTAAATCTACTCCTGTAAAGCTCCAATTGGCTGATCAGTCTGTGGTTAGACCAGTTGGCATTGTAGAAAATGTTTTAATTAGAGTAGGTAGATTTTTCCTTCCTATTGACTTGTATGTTATGGACATGATAGAAAATCCTTCAATGCCTGTCATATTAGGAAGACCATTCCTCGCTACTGGGCGAGTGATTATTGATATTGAGCGCAAGGAGCTCACTATTAGAGTCAGGAATGAAAAAGAAATTCTTAAAGCAGTTGAAGACTCTAAAGAACAATCTGAAGTGCTATTCATGGGCTACAAGAAAGGTGCAAGAAAGAGCACCTCTGTTGGATTCACAGAAAAGAAGCCTCCTTGAAGCACGGTCAACACGTCGAGCTAATGACGTTAAACAAGCGCTTTTGGGAGGCAACCCAAGTAAGTTTAGTGTGTTTTCTTTTTGTTTTTGATTTACTGTTTGTTTTTGTTTTGTAGGTCTTGTTTTCTTTCTCTCCTTTGCTTTCAAGCTTTCAAGATTCCAAGCTTTCATTCAAGAAATCAGCATTATTCCAGGCCAGTATTGTTCACTCCTTTCATTCTTTTATTGTTCTCATGCTTGTTTATGCTTTATTTTCTTTATACATTGAGGACAATGCATGTTTTAAGTTTGGGGGTGGATTAGCATGTTTGTGGAGCCCTTGAGCATCTGAGTTCGGGCTATAGTTTTGAGCTTTCTTTGAATTATGCATATGGTTGTTGTCTGGATGTATTTTTGCATGATTATGACGTCCTAGGATAGGCTTTCTTGTCAATTTTCAAGCTTGTGATGAGTTGTAAGCATGAGTGCCCAAAAAGGGAGACTTTTAAAATTTTTCTAGGAGATGGCTTGCATGAGTAGAGTATTTGTCTTGGCTAGATTTTGATTTGAATGCTTAAGAGCGAATTATTGGGTTCATATGCTTGTTGTCACCTCGATAGGTGTAGGGTAGAGCTAAAGAGTTAATTTTTTTTGCAAATTAGCATGTTTGATCTTGCTTAGGAGAAAAGAAAAGATTATCTGCTTATCATGTTCATAGCGAAAAATCATTCTTGTTGTTATTGTTGAAAAAGAAAATAGTCATGACTTATGTGCGCAATATGCAATGGTTAATAAAGTTTAAGGCGAAAAAGAGCTACCCCTGTTGTGATCAGTTAGACCAACCAGAGAAAACTCAGGTTAAGGGTCCCTGCAATGGGTGTGTGAAAGCTAGTGCCACATATACATGCTTAATTTAATTGTTAATTATAAGCACCTAAGTATGGAGGAAAACAAACTAATTTGTTCCATTAACTCATTAGTGAAACCTTAGTGCCAGTGTAGAGGGAAGATGAGCTGAGAGTTTAATAATCCAATCTCGGGCTAGTAGCGTCTGATCTTGTTGAGTTAGATCTCGCTTGTGCAAGTTAATTTTGGAAAAATTTTAATTTGTCTCCCTCATTGGTCCTTGTGTGCATGTCTCTTACTTGCTTGACTATTGACTTTTGAGCCTTGAGGATTGAGTTATGATTATTGCATCCATTCTTCCACTATATGTTTGATTTGTAGTTTGCTCGAGGACTAGCAAAAGCTTAAGTTTGGGGGTATTTGATAGCGAGCATAGCTAGCTATCTTTACTTATTTAATTTAGCTAGTCTTTACTTAGATTTTGGAAAATCTGCCGATAGCGTCGAGACGCTACAGACAGCGTCGCGACGCTGTCGCGATCCACAATTTTGGGAAAAAATTCATAGCGTCGTGACGCTAGGACCAGCGTCGCAACGCTATCGACAAATTTTCCAAAATTTCGGTTCGCGACAGCGTCGCGACGCTATCGGCAGATTTTCTATATAATCTTCTTTTCATGCTACGGCCAAGGGGAGCCCAATTGGTTAGATTTTAGCCCTAATTTCGACTAGAGACCTTTGGTGGGAGCTAAAGCAAGGCCAAGGAGCGGGAATCAAGCGAGAATACGTGGAGATCGTGACGGGGACGTGTCGGTTTTGACATATTCGAGTTTTCCTTTCTCTTTCCCTTACCTTTTGTAGTTTTTATGGTTTTTCTTTGAATTAGTGTTTGTAGTTTAAAGACTATGAATTGCTAGTTGTTTGTCTTAGGGATTGATGTAGTTGTTTTAGTTTGTTGGATTGATTTGTAGTATGAATCTGCGTTTATTTTACCTATGCAATTATGGTTAAATGCTTTCAATTCCTTGATCACTAGTTGAATGATTTGAGTGTTGAATCTTGCTCGGGAGAGGGGATTTGGCCTAAGACTTACTTTATTTAATTGCATGACTAAAGTAGAAATTCTAAGTTTGTGACGGGATTTGGAATAACTTTAGAAGTTGCTTGAAGAACTAAACTCAAAGTCTTGCATGTTAATGAACTTAGATAGGGATATCAAGTTGGTTGCATGCATGAGAATCAATTATGCTCGGGAGAGATAGTTGTGATAAAAGGTTCCTAGACTTGGTAGAATATCTGCATGCTAAATTCATCCCATTAATTAATCCTCAATCTTAATCAATGAAATCAATTCCCTAAGAATCTTTCCATTTGAGTCTCCACTTTTATTTTATGCTTTTTGTCTTTAGATTTATCTTTATCATTGAGTTTTGCTCCCTAAATAAAATTGAACAAAAGTATTTGCGATACTTAATTTGCTAGAAAACCAATCAAGAGGACGACACTCGTTTTACACGAAAACACTATATTATTACTTGACCCGTACACTTGCGGTAAGCAAATAGGGCATCAAGTTTTTGGCGCCGTTGCCGGGGATTGGCATATTTAGTTAAATTAATATTGTGGAAAAATTGTTCGGTCTTAGTTTAGGGTGTATTTTATTTTATTTCTATTTTTTTTTAGGTAGATTGCATTTTTTTCCTTTATTGTTTTTCTTTTCCATATTTAGATTTTTCCATATTTGTTTGAATTTTCCATAGATATATTTTTTTTCTTTTTATTTTTTTTTCCTTTTTAGATTAGTTTTTCCATATTATATTTTATTTTTATTTTGTAGATAGTTTGCATTTTTTTCCTTATTTGTTTTCTTTCCAAATTTGTTAGTTTCCTATTTTAGTGTTTTCCTTGTTTGTTTGATTTTTTCCTTATTTGTTTTATTTCATTTTTTGTTTTTGTTTTCTTTTTCTATTTAGTTTTCTTTGTTCTTTTTTGTTTGAGTATTAGTCATTTGTTCTTGTTGGGTGATTATTTGATTGGAAGCCTAATTATCATTGTTGCTTTAATTGATTTGAATGGCTTTTTATTCAACACCATACTCCAATTTTTCATCTTCAAGTTTTACCCCTTTAAAAGAAAATTCTTCCTTGGAAAGCATAGTTCAAAATTATATTGAGGAGTCTAGAGCGAGGAGTTTAAAATTTGATGAAATCATAAGAGGACTTCAAACCCCAAAGGAAGTTAGTGAGGTGGGATCCACTTCCATAGGATGTCTAGTGAGTCATGTGGCCGATGATTCGTTGGCACCCATTCAGGAGCTTAGTTCTTTCAATCTTGCAAAGGATGAGCATTTGGAGGTGAGTTGCATAGAGAGTGGAGAAGAATTGGGGAGTTGTAGCACCTTTCAAGAACATGTTTGTGAGGAAGAAAAAGAAAATGAGCTTGCAGTGACAGAGGAAGTTCAGGAGGTAGAGTTTGAGGTTGAAAAACCTTCGTCTGTTTTATCTTCTCCATCCTTTGTAGATTTTGATTGTTCTTTTTTCTATTCTCACGAGTCAATTTTAGAGTCAGAGTCTTTTTATTTTGATATTTCTCCTTTTATGCTTCTTTTATTCAAAAATACCAAAAATAATTCTGTTTCAGGGTGGAGATATTTAGGGCTGGCTGAAGGGTGACAGGTTGTACGGAGAAAGTGGAGGTGTCTAGTGGGGTGATGTTGAGTACTTCAGTGGTGGCTGCACCGGAGGGCAAAGGATCAGTGGTGAGCGGGGCTTCCATGTTTACTATGGGCTCTTCGTCATCAATGACCTCTGGTTCGTCTTCCTCTTTGCGGTCATCGTTCTGTTGGTTGTCGTGCTTTTCATCTGATGATATGATGATGACCCTATGCAGTCTTTCCACCTCCGACGAAGATGGAGAAGCATCGTCAGCATAGCCGACAAGAGAGGGGTTTTGTGAGTCTGACATGGCTGATTTCAGAGGGAGGTTTCACGAGAAGGAAGGTAAGGAGTTCTAGGGCTTTGTTTGCGAGCAAATGTGGAAGAAGTGTAGAAGTCGCATCCCTGTTTTATAGCTAACGCAAGACACTGCTTTCTTTGGCTTTTGTGCCCTTTCGCATCCCACGTATGCAGGTGATCATGATTATCATAGGGGAATGTGAGCGGTTTCCTTGGTTAGTGTGTAAAGACAGGGATTAGTGCTACTCATTAAATGCAGACACGATTATGGTGGCGTCTCCAATGCGAGAAATACATATGAATTTAGGGCATGCGATGGAGCTTTTTCTCCTAAAGTTCAATCGCAACACAATTCTATCGTAACTACCACGATTAGATCATGCGATGGGGTTTTCTTCCTAAAGGTCAACCTACCAAAATATTAAAAATAAAGCATGCGAAAAGAAAATATTTACAACTTCTGACCTGTCGTGCTCTTACCTTGCGTTAGGTCCTGACGCAGTTGAGAGCACTTTTTGTCCCAGACCTATTTTGTCTCATTGCTTTAGGGTGGATCTTTGACAAGAATGATTTCAACTACTTCGTCCAAGGTTCCCTCAATGTACGGCTTTACTCTTTGCCCATTGACCTTGAACGTTCTCTTTTCGTCTGTAGACTGTAGGTCCACTACCCCATATGGATATACTCGATGTATAGTATATGGGCCCGACCATCTGGATTTTAATTTTCCTGGAAAGAGACGTAAGTGGGAATTAAATAACAATACTTTCATACCTTCTCTGAGTTCCTTTTTGCATATTTTCTGATCATGCCATCGTTTCTGTTTTTCTTTGCTAATCTTGGCGTTTTCATATGCACTTCTTCTGAATTCTTCCAACTCTGATAGTTGGCGCAATCTTTCTTGTCCAGCTACTTCTAGATCAAAATTTAGACGTTTAATCGCCCAATGCGCCTTGTGCTCCAATTCCAGGGGCAAATGACAAGCCTTTCCAAACACCAACGCATATGGAGATGTTCCCATGGGTGTTTTGAAAGCTGTACGATATGCCCATAACACGTCGTCTAGGTGTTGCGCCTAATCTTTCTTGCTTGTGCTTACAACTTTCTCGAGAATTTTCTTAATCTCCATGTTTGACACTTCAGCCTGACCATTACTTTGTGGATGTTAAGTTGTTGCCACATGATGTTTAACATTGTATTTCTGCAACAACTTATTCATGACCTTATTTATGAAGTGGGACCCTTCATCACTAATCAGTTTGCGTGACACACCAAATCTTGTAAAAATTAGGGGTGTAACAAACCGAACCGAACCAGAGAACCAAACCAAACTGGTCGGTTCGATTTGGTTCGATTCGGTTCGGCTTTAAAGATTATTGCAGACAAAACCGAACCATACAGATCGGTTTCGTTCAATTTCGGTTTGTCTTTCTCTAAACCATTGTCAGTATGTCATTTCAGTTTGATTCAGAACAGTGTTTAGTATTTTGGTTTTATCCATTGGAGTAGTAAAGAAGAAATAATGATGGTTTTATGGCAGAAAATTTAAGATGGTACTGATAACTGCCCAAAAGGTAGTTATTTAGGCCTCATTTACATAAGGATTTGTGTGTCTTTAAGGCTTAATAGGGTTGGTTTTAGATGGATATTACATGTTTTAACCCATTTGGAAGAATGGAAGCATTGGAAATTACTTTATGCAGATTATGTTGTTGGGCGACTTGAGGAAGCAAATTCTGTGCTGCAGCAAAACTGGGAACAGAACTGCCACATCACAGCTCGTTAGCCAACTTCATGAACCGACTCCTGTTAAGTTATTTTCGGGATAAAGGAGCAAGGAGAGCCCTACACGTGTCCAAGTTGACCTAATTCAAGCCTCCTATCCTTCTATAAAAGGAAGTAGCCGTCAAAGTCAAAAGCATTCCATCTTTGTTTGGAAGCCGAGTAGTATAGAGAGATTAGAGATTACCAAGAACACCATTGTTCACAAGCTGGTTGAGGAGATTGTTATTTTCTTTATTATCTTGTGATTATGGACATGTCTACTCGGATTGTAATTCATGTTTCCATGTTTATTATGAACTAAGTAGCTTAAGGTGTTGGTTAGGAACATGTAGTTGTTGTGCTTAAACTTTAGTAATACATTGATTATTGCATCTTGGTTAATTGTTGTGCCTATTTACATTTTATGCCCGCCTGGCCAGCCGGTGTGAATATCTCTCTCTAGTTTCAGGGATGATTTAGAGAGTGTGTGGCAATTATCCACACTACGATCATTGTGTATTGGTGAACGCCAGTGACTGAGCTAGGGATAGCCAGTTGCCTAGTGCTTGATCGGTCGCACTTCATTGGGGTTGAAACACATTCCAAAAGATCCGGAGTTCCGGGAGGAATTCGCTAATAATACCGCGAGAGTTGCATGATCAATAATATTGCTACAGCATCTTTTTAAACAACTATTAAGCCTAACTAGCGCCTGTCTTTAATCTGTTTGTCTATTTGTTTATTCTTTGGTCTGTCTTTTACTTTGCTCCAGGATAATTCTTATAAAACCAAATCATTGTTACCATCTTTGAAACCATTAGAAAGTTACACAAAATAGATAAAGTGGAAGCTAATTCAGGGCTCGGATTGATAATATTACTTGCTACAGACTGTGTATACTTGCACAGGAATTCTAGAGTCTTTTTATACCATATTTTACTCACTCTAGGAACCCAACAGGTACTTACTCTATCAGTATGAAACATGGAAAAATGTACTTTATTAAAAAAAATAAAAGAAATAATGATGGTACTTACTCTGCCATGCTGTACTTTATTCAAAAAAATAAAAAGAAATAATCATCTTTGCCAGCTACAACGATTAAGTCTGAAATGCTGTCATTTTCACTGATTTTTTTTTAGAATAGTGTTCTTCATCTCCTAAATCTTCGAATCGGGTACTGCCTTTCTTCATCTTTCTTCTCAACAAAACCCTCTCTAATGACATTTCTCCCTTTTCGTCTCTCACCGCCGGCGTCTACTCTCTCCTTCCGTCAATCCTCGCCGGCGTCTACTCTCTCTTACCGTCTCTCCTCACTGGCATCTATGTTCTTCATGCAGCCGCCGTCAACCTCACTCCACCGCCACTCCCAGACCGTCCACTATGTTCTCCTTCACTCCGTCGTCAGGCAAGCCTCCTCTTTCTCACTTCTGTCCCAGCTTCTCACTCTCACAGTTTTGTCTTTAACCCAAATAAAGAGCGAACATTTCTGGCCCGACCCGACCCGATCGGGTCGGGTCAAGTCGGTTCGGGTTGTCCACACAACCGACATAGGTTGGGTCGGGTCGGTTTTTTCCGTACAACTGACCCGACCCGATTTTTTTACACCCCTAGTAAAAATATTCTTTTTGAGAAATTTTTCCATTGTCGCCGCATCGTTTTTAACGCAAGCGGTTGCCTCCACCCACTTTTTGACATAGTCAACTGCGAGGAGGATATATTGGTACCCTTGCGACGATGGGAAAGGTCCCATGAAATCAATGCCCCAAACATCGAACGACTCAATTTCTATTATGTAGTTTTGTGGCATCCCATTCCTTGCACTGATATTGCCAATGCGCTGGCACCTATCGCAACTATCAACTAGAACTTTAGCTGCAGTGCGCTGACCTCCAAAGTGTCCTCCATATGGGGCTTTGTGACAAACCTCCAATATCTTCAATGCATCTCTATGGTCAATGCATCGTCTGATGATCTGGTCAGGTCTTCTGCGATAGACATAGGGGTCATCCCATAAATAAAATTTTAATTCATGAAACAATTTCTTATGATAATTTGCAATGTCTGCAAACCAAGGCTCTTCATCTTCAATCATCAAAAGCTTTTCGTCAGGAAATTCTTCTGCGATAGGGATTCTTGGCGTATCCACCTCCTCAGGATTCTCTAAGCGTGACAAATGGTCTGCGACCAAATTCTCACTCCCTTTTTTGTCCTTGATCTCTAGATCAAATTCCTGCAGTAATAAGATCTATCTAATCAATCTACATTTTGCATCTTTTTTTGTGATTAGATATTTTATCGCCGCATCATCTGTGTAGACAATGACTTTGGAGCCAATTAAATAAGCACGAAATTTGTCAAATGCAGAAACAACCGCTAATAATTCCTTCTCGGTTGTCGTGTAATTTGTTTGTGCTTCATTTAATGTTCTGCTGGCATAATAAATGGAGTGTAGAATCTTTTCCTTTTTCTGAGCCAACACTGCTCCTACTGCCACGTCGCTGGCATCGTACATCAAGACAAAAGGTTCCATCTAATCGAGAGTTGCGAGAATCGGTGCACTCACTAGCGCATGTTTCAGATCTTTGAATGCCTTAACTCATTCCTCTGAAAATTCAAATTTTCTATTTGTCTCCAGCAATGCGCATAGTGGCTTTGTAATATGGGAGAAGTTTCTGATGAACCTGCGATAGAACCCAGCATGTCCTAGGAAACTTCGAATTCCCTTTACAGATGTTGGGGGTGGTAATTTTTCAATGACATCAATCTTTGCTTTGTCGACTTCAATACCTGCTTTAGATATGCAATGCCCTAGGACAATGCCTTCTTCCACCATAAAATGGCATTTCTCCCAATTTAGCACTAGATGAGTCTCTTCGCATCTTTCCAACACTAGTTCTAGCTGCGTCAGACAATTTGTGAAGGAATTTCCATAAACTGAGAAATCGCCCATAAACACCTCCACGGATTTTTCTAGCAGATCTGAAAAGATGGCCATCATACATCTCATGAATGTTCTAGGCGCATTGCATAATCCAAAAGGCATCCTTCTAAACGTAAAGGTGCCATATGGACAAGTAAATGTAGTCTTTTCTTTGTCTTCTGGCGCAATGGTAATTTGATTGTACCCAGAGTATCCATCAAGAAAACAATAATATGCTTGTCCTGCAAATCGATCTAGCATCTGATCAATGAATGGAAGAGGGAAATGATCCTTCTTAGTGATTGCATTCAACTTGCGATAACCCATGCATATGCGCCATCCTGTAGTGGTGCGTGATGGAATCAACTCATTGTTTGCGCTGGCTATTACGGTTATTCCACATTTCTTGGGCACGCATTGAATTGGGCTTACCCATCTACTGTCTGCGATGGGATATATCACGCCTGCGTCAAGCCACTTGATAATTTCCTTTCGCACGACTTCCATCATCGAAGGATTTAGCCTTCTTTGTCGTTCAACAAATTCATTGGATTCATCTAGCAGCTGAATTTTATGCATGCAGTATGAGGGGTTTATTCCTTTAATATCTGCTAGACTCCACTCAATGGCCTTTTCATGCTTTGCAAGAACTTGCATCAACAGGTGCTCTTGCGATGAATTGAGCTCTGATGATATGATAACTGGGAGTGATTCTTTTTCTCCCAAGAACCTATAGTTCAAATGCGTTGGCAATGGCTTGAGTTCTAGCACAGGGGGTTGCGCTATAGAAGGTAAAGTAGGTATTCTTTCTTTCAGATTTAGCACATGGATGACCTCTTCATGCTGCGCTAGGGTACAATTTTCTTCCACCTGTTCTACTTTGTTTTCTTCTTTCATGGGGCTAAACGCATTTGATTATAGTATTTCATGAGGAGAGCATACGTCAATGCGAGCTACCATGTTTCATTCTTTGCTATCATCAGGGTATTTTAGTGAGGAGAACATTAAAAACCACTTTTTGATCGTTCATACGCAATGTCAGTTCTCCTTTTTGCACGTCAATCAGTGTTTGACCGGTGGCAAGAAATGGTCTTCCCAAAATAATGGGAACCTCTCTATCAGCTACATAATCTAGAATGATAAAGTCTGCCGGAAAGATAAACTTATCAACTTTGACCAAAACGTCTTCAATTTGGCCTTCTGGGTGGACCACAGATCTGTCTGCCAATTGAAGTGTAACGGTTGTTGGTCTTGCCTCTCCAATCCCTAAATGCTTGTAAACAGATAATGGCATAAAATTTATGCTTGCACCCAGGTCACATAATGCCTTGCCCACATTGATTCCTCATATTGAACAGGGAATCGTGAAGCTTCCAAGATCTTTCAGTTTTGGGGGAAGCTTGTTGGCAAGTATTGCGCTACACTCACTTGTCAACGCAACAGTTTCAAACTTTTTCCAAGGTCTTTTATTCATCAAAATATCTTTCAAAAACTTGGCATAGCTTGACATCTTTTCTAACACCTCTACTAGTGGGATGTTGATATGCAGCTCGTGCAAGACATTCAAAAACTTCATAAATTGGGCCTCATCATTTTTCTTTTGCAACCTTTGAGGAAAAAGGATTGCGGGCTTATATGTGTCAGGCTCCTTTTCTATGTGGGCCTTCTTCTTTTTGGACTCTTCATCCTCAGCTGCTTTTTCTTCTTGCGTCTGGTTATGATCTTCTGCGGCTGCATTTTTAGGAAAATTGTCTTGTGTTGGCGCAGGGTCATTTACCTGTAATTGCTTTCCACTGCGAAGAGTCACCGCATGGCAGTGCTCCTTCCCCTTTGGATCCTCTGTATTACTGGGCAATGCTCCCGCAAGTCCGTTCTTTAATTCTGACGCAAGTTGTCCAACTTGTATTTCCAGACTACGCAAGGATGGGGCCTGGCTCTGAACTACTGCGTCATTCTTCGCCATATACTCCTTTTGACTCGCCATAAATTCCTTCATCATATTTTCCAACGCATTCGAGGATGATACTCTTTGGTTTCCTCCATCTGTGTTGCGCTGAACGTGTCGCTGCGAGGATTGATCATTGTTAGAGTTAAATAATCTTGGTGTAGGGTTTGTATTACCTTGTTGTGGCTGCTTATTTACGCTACCATTCCATGAAAAGTTTGGATGATTTCTCCATCCTGGATTATAAGTATTTGAAAATGGGTTGTTGGGCACAGCTCCTTGCGGTCCAACATATAAAACTGACTCTGGGTTTATGGGACACTGGTCATGCGTGTGCCCTTCACCGCAAATCCCGCACCCAATTGTGTTGAGTTGTGCGATTAGAGGTGCTGTCCTAGCCGTGAGCGCATCCATTTTCGTGGTCAACGCGTCTATCTTTGCGTTCATCGAAGTTATTGGATCAACTTCAAAACTTAATGTGCTGGTTTTAACTGGTCTCCTCCTTCTATCTTCCAGAGTGCCCCACACATAGTTGTTGCGTGGGCTTCGTTATACGTCTTTCTGAGTAGTGCACCATTTGCGGATGAGTCTACCAAAACTTGCGAGTTCTTATTAAGACCTACATAGAAGGTCTCTAATTGAATGCATAATGGTAGTCCATGGTGCGGGCATCTCTGCAATAAGCTCTTGAAACGTTCCCATGCTTCGCTCAATGTTTCATCTTCCATTTGCGTGAAAGTCATTATTTCCTTTCTTAACCTAGAGTTTGCAGTGTGCGGAAAGTATTTTTCTAGAAATTTCTCGGCCAGATCATTCCATGTTGCGATGGAGTTTGCAGGTTGCTGATTGAGCCACACTTTCGCCGCATCCCTTAGTGAGTAAGGAAACAAGATGACTTGCAATTTCTCATGCGTCACTCCTGGAATAATAAACTTATTACAAATGTCCAAAAATGACTTTAGGTGGGAATGAGGGTCTTCTGTTATGCTTCCTCCAAACTGTCCTGCAGCTGTCAACATTTGAAACATGACAGGTTTTAATTCAAACCTTTCTGTTTCTAAAGTGGGCTGAACTATCCCTGGATTGAAATTACAATTTGCAGGGGCTGCATAGTCTCGAATTCCTCTGGCCCTATCATCAGCCATTAGGATGGGATTCAATGGTTGGTTTGGTTGATTAGGTGCTGCCATTGATCCTGCTTGTCTTCGGGTTTTTTGATTTCTTCTCCTTCTGTGATATGTTCTATCAATTTCAGGATCGACTTCGAAATCGATTTGTCGGGTGGCACGCATACAACTTCTGGTTACCTGGAGAAAAAGTACTCGACAGGAAACGTAGTGAATAATATCAACGGAGTGTCAAAGTAAAAAATTATTAAAAACTTTCGTTGCCCTTCACCGGCAACGGCGCCAAAAACTTGATTGGCAGTTATTATGTTCAGAAATGTAGTCGTAGATAACAGTCAATCCAAGTATAAACTGACAAAATCAAGTAATACCTACTAAGTCCAGGGTCGTATCCACAGGGAAAAAAGATTCACGAAGTTTTTAACAATATTTACTGACTCGAACTTAAAACATATGATACTATTTGTTAACAGATTAAACAAATGGGTTTGTATATTTGAGAAATAAAAGAAAATAATGTGATGAGGGTAAAAAGAAAACCTTCAAGGAGAATAAAATCAAGGCTATTGCGGGTGCAACCTCAATCAACTATAAGAACCTTGTAGTGCACACTTTGAGCAATTGATCCATTAATGCCTAAGTAAGAAAATCTCATAAGTTTCCCTTCCAGTATTCCCTATGCGTTAACACAAACTAACAATTGATTAATTGGTTGGTTCATGCGTTAGGTGCAGTTTCTTCTAAAAACTTACAAGGGATTGTGTTAGTCACAACACAATCTAAGCTCATGTATGTACTATCTTTTATCGGTAGTGTTTTAATGCTACCAAGACTACATGTCATGTGCTAACTTGCTCTACTCAGAGATTTCCACATGCGTTACCTGTCAGGGATTTAGCATGCTGCTACCGCATCCGGCTGGTCAAGCGGGAGTTAGTAATGAAAAGATTATCGCATCTAAGTAGAAAGCAGTCAATGTTTCATTCAACTCAAAATGTGCACTTACAAGATATACTTATCATCGCATGAGGTGCGTGCGCTAAGCCTTGAAGAAGAAATTAGCTCATGCGAGCAAAACAAGACATTCTAGAAGAAAACATTACAAACATAAGTTGCTCCTAATCACAACTCTCTTTGTGATTCCTCTGCTGATATTCCTTCTTCTCCCTCTTGAGCAAAAGAACAAAAGATTAAAAATATATATATATATATATTCCCATATTTGATTTTTGGCTTCTATTTATAGGTGAGGGAAGATGACTTCTTCAAGTAATTATCCACTTGCATTAATCATCATTAGGCAGCTTGTAACTTTTCAGCCCGTTTTCCCCCCACTTGCACTTGCTTTGTCAGCGCTTGCCTTTTCATTATCTTATCTGTTTCTTGCTCATCTTGGGATGTGTGCCTACACTGAAAAGAAACTTAAAAACAACTTAATTAGTTGCGTTAGCGCCCTATATTTTATAATTTCACACCGTATACATGAATACATCTTGCCGCATAAAATTATCACATTTTCTCCTCTTTATGCGCTGAAACAACGCATCTTTGTTTCTTTTGGCCTTGTTTTAGTCCAAGTTTAGAGGACAAATAACTTTCTTTTTGCAAGTTATCATGCTACGTATGAAATGACAAATATGTGAACTATTGTATTGTGTTCTTTAAAGTGCTTGTATAAAGCATGAGTTGTACCTTCTGTGTTGCTTGAGTTGTATACGCTTAAGGTGTTTAAGCATGATGAGTGTTGTCTTGAGCATGGTGAATGTTGAGTTTAGCTTTTGAGTATGGCTTGCATGTTGCATGGGGGATGTGTAGCATGAGTCGGGTGTGAGGCACAGCACATGGTGCGTAATTCATGTGTAGCGGAGCGTGACGTGGAAATCACGTGGGTGTGAGTGCGGAGCATGATGGGAAAATCAGGTAAGAGTGACGCAACACATGGCGCGGAATTCATGTGGGGTAGGTGCAGAGCATGACGCAGAAATCATGTAATTAGCACAGCACATGACGTGAAATTCATGTGTAGCGAAGCATGACGAGGAAATCATGTAAGTAGCACAACACATGGCGTAGAATTCATGTGTAGCGGAGTATGACGCAGAACGAAAATTATGTAGTAGTGGAGCATGACGCAGAAATCATGTGGAGTCTAGTGCGTGCGTTGCATAGCGTGTGATGCATTTGCATGGTGATTAATTGATGTTTGTGAGCATAATTGTGTAATGTTTTTAAGCATGTGGTTAGTTTATAGCTTAGAAGCATGTTGCTAGTTTATGGATGTGTAAACCTGTTGGATGCATGTGATAAGCATGTTGGTTGTATTGTTTGTTGCTTGTGGCTTGGTAAGTGTGAGCTGCTTACCAGTACCACAGTTGTATTAATACCCCCTTCCCCATCTCCCCCAACATTTTAGATGTTGCAGGTTTGGATGACGAGCTGGATCTTGGTGAGGAAGAGGAGAACTTTGAGGAGGAACCTTAGGGAGTTCGAGTTTGCTTTCCTTGATGTGGTGGATTAGGCTATAGTTGATTTAGTTTTATTTTGTGATGCTCCGTGTAGGATAGCTTGATTTTGTTATTTGATAATTCTGTTAGGGTGAGAGTTTGTTGTTGGGCGATTACTGCAAGCGCACGGGTCATCACAAGTAATATAAAACGGTAGGTAATACCGAGTATCGAATCCACAGGGAGGCGAAGACAAAATTAAGCAAAAATAAAATCTCTTGAGCACTAAAAATACTTGGGCGAAATAATATTTAGGGAACAACTCATGCAATAAAAAGGATTCAAAAATCAAAATAACTAAAGAAAATAATTTGATCAATCGAGGAAAAAAATATGGAGAAAGAGTTTTCTTTAAATGGGTAGAGAGGTCTTGAAAATCAATTATTAGCTAAACAATTGTTATAATTATCCTATCTCATTGCCCAACTAATTATAATCCTAGAATCTCCGTTAATCACATAGGTTCTCCTGTCGGTTTCCCCTAATTGTAATTAATTCATTTTAACAACCTAAGTGACCTTAGCGCCATTAAAAATCATTAATTATTACGTTCTAATCGATTTTAGGAATCTAAGTTTAATCAACTAATCCCGGTGTCACGACGGGCAATTAAACTAGTTGCATTGATTACGATCTATCCTAATTTCTCTCCTTCGGGTTTCCATTAAGAATCAGATCATTACACAATTGGTCAGATTGAATAAAGCATTAAGCACATCCATACAAATAATAAGGACAAAGGACAAGAGACAGGAAATTATAACAATATTTAAACTATAATTTCATTTCAAGACCCCAAATTGGGGTTTAGCTACACATGGCTAAAATATTCAAAAAATTTACAATGAAAAGCATAATTAAAAGCATAAAAGGAAAGGAATTGACCGTCGTAAAACCCCTTTGTGTTGGGATTGGTGTCCTAAAACTCGTAGATAGTGAATGTTAAACGAATTATATACTTATTCGATAAAGGCGTTGTCGAGACTAATTCAGTAAAGTTATTACTGAATAAAGTAAATTGCACATATAAAAACCCAAATCCAATAAACTAAGATCCATGGCTATAGGATGAACACTTGAGCTTTATGTAGAGACATAAAAGTGGATCCAGCTTGAGTAATAGCCAAAACGGTCTATAGTATAGGGATAGGGCTGGGTACCTTATTCTGGAGACACTATGAGACGCGACCCACTTTACAGATGGTATAGACGATGTAATCCTAAATTGTTCATGTAGAGACATGCGAGTGGGGGCGTCCTATGCAATGAGTTTGCATAAGACCAGGACCGAGAAATAAGTCGCTCTCGCTTTATAACACCGTTTACTGACGAGACTGACTATTTCATGTGATGACCTAGGTAACTCGATCTTAATCCTGAGCTAACTATGAACTCCTGTTTATTCGGGTTTATCCTTAGATCTGCATAGGTGAGAGTGGCTCAGTATCGCTGACTCAATAAGCCTCCCATTTCAGGGATAGGAACGGGTAGATAGCTGGGAACATAGTCGTGCAAGAAGGAATTCACTCCTACCCGAATTAGGGATAGTAGAGAGGTTGTTCCCTTAAGTGCTGACTCCGGGGCTTGAACAAAGGGATCCCGCCCTCTCATTGGCCCGAGAGGGACTCGGTTTTATGGTTGGACCATAAACCAATTCTTCATTAGAGGATCAATGGGACTTAAGGAATTAGAAGTACTATAGGGGTGAAACGGCTTTTTGACCTAGCTATAGCTACGAACAACCTGTGAAGGATCGATTTACTAATCATGGTTAAATCAAGTGGACAGAAATATATCTATAGTAAGGGGAGTGCAACTATCGGGCTATAGTGGAGTGTCCCGATAGTTAACGAATGTTGGCTAGCTTGGATAATGAGATTAGTCGGTTAGCCTCGAATCGTTGGAGCACATGATCTATAGGTCCATTAGGTCCCCTTACTAGCTCATATCAGAACAAAGCCTAGAACAAAAATATAGGAAGCTTTGAATCGTTCAAAATCGGGAAAACGGGTATTATCGTAAATTGTGTTTGACACAATAATTTAATTATGAATTAAATTAGAAAATGAGAGATGGAGTATTTAAAAGTGTTTTGAATGCCATATATATGTATTAGGAATCATATATAATTCATGGCACTAGGTGATAAAGATTAATTGGATTAATCATATAAAAATTACTTGGAATTGTACCAATTAATTGCCTAGAAATTAATTTCAATTTTGAATTGAAATAGGAATGAATTGCAAGCTGAAAATTGAGAATTTAGATTCAATTTTAAGTGGATTTAGTGGCATTCCCACTCTTGCATGTTGATGCATAGTGGAAAACAACACAACCATGCACTAGTTGCATGTGTTGTGAATTAAACACCTAGAATCCACTTTGAGTTGCAATTTCACCATGCGTCTAGTGTCATGAGGCTTCTCTTTGCATGGAAGATGTCTATATAAGGAGTATGAATCAGATTCAAAGGTAGTAGAGCCATTTTCCATATTGTTATGCTGCTGGATTTTGGTCTCAAACTCTCTCATCTCCACATGTCTCTCTAGTGCTTGAACTTTCAAGTATTCCCTTCCCATTCCCTACCTCTATAGACTCCCACAAGTCGTTCTTGTCCCAGAGAATAGTAGGGAAGACACTAGAGGTGGTCCACACACCGTTCGTGTTCAAAGGAATCAAAGAGAGTTGTTGAATCGGTCTCCAAAAGGTTGGAAACAATTCTGCTCTCTCCTTACGGTATTTGGACAACATGTTTTCATTTTCTAAAATTGATGTAGTTAAGTGCCTCCGATCCTAAAATTGCTTCCGCATATGTTATATGAACACCTTCACTTCGCTGACGCTCGGAACCCCGCTGACTACTCCTTGAGCCTCCTAAGATGCTCTCCAAAATTCCCCAAAAATATTTTCCACTAAGAAATCTCTCAAAAAGGCTAGAAAGCCTTGAGAGAGGCTCCAAAGGAGCCAAAGGAGGGAGGAAAGGAAGGAAAGAATGGATTGATTGATGCATAAATGAGGCACCAAGAGGTGCCTTTTATGGGCCCGGATTGGAGGTAGCGTCGCGACGCTACATTGCACAGCGTCGCGACGCTACTATGCACGCGTCTTGTTGGCCAAGAAATGGGTAGCGTCGCGACGCTATATTGCACAGCGTCTCGACGCTGACCCAATTTACAGAATTTCCAGCTTCGGCTTGGGCTAATGTTTTAGCCTTCTCTTCACTTCTTTTTGGGCTTTTCCATCATGATTGGCCTCATTGGATTCCCTTTTGATCCAAGCTTGGATTTGGGCTTAATTGGCTTCATTTTGGGCATTTTTTCCCCAAAATCCACAACTTTGCTCCTAAGGACCAAATAACAAAATATATTAAATATTTTCATTAAAAACACGATTAAAGCACATAAAAGTTTAATAAATTGGGACTAAAATTGCGACATTTATGCTCGCTATCAGAGTTCACTTGAGATGTTTAGTTTTCATTAACTGAAAGTTTAGTCCCATGGTTTAACATTTATGAAATAAAGTTGTTAGTTGCATTCCTCTGGGATAAGTTGCTAGTGTTGTTAGAAGTTGATTAATAACTTGTTGTGTTGTATGAATTGAATTAATACATGTTGCTTCGAGGCCTGACTTGAATAGAGAAGTAGGTTGTGGATCTGAATTGTAGTTTGGTGGAGTTGGGTGGTTTGTTTAAAAGCATTTTTTTTTCTTATCAGGTGTTGAAAAATTTTGGTTCAGGCCATTTTATACCGTTATGCTGCCGAAATTTTCGGTACATCCGGTTTAAAGTGGTTCAGTTCCATAGTTAAGAGTTAAGGGTTGTAGTAGCGTCTCTAGGCTAAAGGTTGGAAAATCTAGGGCGTTACATTAAAAATGTCCATTATCTGCCCGATTTTGTTTAATTTCAATTTCGATGTTTCCTTTTAATCTGTAACGAATTTGAATTTTTGTATTTGAATTTTAATTTCGTTTAAGTTTTAACTAATTTTTTAAGGAGTAAGTAATAATATGTTTTTAATAGACATTTTTAAAATTAATAGTTTCCAAATTGTTACTATTGAACATATTAAATTAATGTAAACACTAAACATATAATAATTACCAAACATCAAAATAACAATAATAGTCTGATTGAAAATTAAAAAAAAAAAAACATTATCATTTAAAAGTCTCCAAATTAAAAGTTTAAACATCATATTCAAAAATACATAATCAAAGTACTCTTAATATTTTGATACAAGAGAAAATACTAAAAATTGAGATACATAACATTCAAAGATCTTAGAAAAGTACAAAAATCAAATCTGCAACTTTGCAAACTTCTCCACTTGATCCAAGTTCTTTTCTTCATCCACAATTGGTCTGAATCCTACAAAATTAGAAAGAGAGAGAGAAGAAATACAACATTAATAAGATTTAAAGGTATAAATAAAAAAAAACAAAAAGTAAAATCAATAGATTCAATACCATCTTCAAACATTGAAGCTTCTGCTATGGCTATCAAATCATCAAGATCTAATGATATCGATTTAGAGTTTAGCAAATTTTTAGCACATATTGAAGGAGTGTAGATCACTCAAGCGGAAGCGTTTCAAGATCTTAGGCGTTTAATTACATCAATTTCTTAAACTAAAGCATGTTGTAAAATTACCTGAAAAACAGAGTATTCAAGAACTTACCTTTGAAGCTCGAATTCAAGATAATTCTTTGGTTGATTCTCAGCACGAACACATCAAGGACTACCACCGAGATCTTCCCCATTATTCTCCAACCTTAGAACGGGCATGTGGGAGCCGAAAGTGATGGAAATTGAGGAGTTAAGCTTGAGAACATCAAGCCTTGATTGAAAGGAAAAATTTGGAATTTTGAGAGAGAAAAAACAACAGCATTTCACCTAAGCTTATTTTCATACATTCCCACCTCTTTAAATCATATTTAAAGAAGAACTTCATGCATTAATGTCAGCGATACCGCTAGCGTACGGTTGCCTCAAGTAATATAAAACGGTAAGTACCGAGTATCGATTTCCACAGGGAGGATAGTGATTAAACAAGATAATGAGCTGAACACTAAAAATACTAAGACAGGATATTATTTAGGGGCCTAAACATAACAAAGAATGCAATCAAAAATTAAAGAATCAAAGAATTAAAATTGATCAATCAAAGTGACAAAGATGGAGAAAGAGTCAATTGAGAGGCGGGGTCTTGAAATCTGGATTATAACTAACTAATTATTCTAATTATCTTATCTTGTGTGCGACTAATTATAAACCTAAAATTTTCGTTTATTACATAGGTTCTCCTTTCAGTTTCCCCTAATTATAACTAACTCATTTAATAACCTAAGTGTCCTTAGCACTATTAAATGGGTTATTAATGAGCCCTGATTCATTTTCGGTCTCTAAGCCTAACCAACTACTCTCGCTGTCACTACGAGCAGTTAAGCCTAGTTGAGTGGGTTATGATCTATCTTAACTTCTTTCCGTCGAGTTTCCATTAAGAATCTAATCGCTATAAAATTTGCCAGATTCTATAGAGCATTACGAGCACCCACACAAATAACCAGTATAATGGACACAAAGATAGGCAATTAAAATAACAATGAGTTATAATCTTTCATCCAAGACTCGCCATCGGGATTTAGCTATACATGAGTGTCAAAATTTCCCGAATATACATACTAGAAAGCATAAATGAGCAATAAAAGAGTTTAGGAGATGAACCGTAGAGAGACCCCTTGCTTACGCCTTGGATTCTCTCCGTTACAAGCTCCGGAGCACTCCAAAAATGCCCAATAAAATATTTGTCACTTTTCTCACAACTCGACCCTCAAGGGAGGCTCCAAGAGCCTTAGATGGACTAAAGAAATGGATTGGATAATTGATTGATGATGAAAATGGGAGGTGAGTCGCGTCTTTTATAGGCTTGAAAATGGGACAGCGTCGCGATGCTGTGACGTCAGCTGCTTGGGCGGCGATAACACAACGTCGAGACGCTGTCCTTCAGCCAGAACATTCCAGACGCGTTTCAAGGCTGAATTCTTTGGCTTCCCTCCAATTTTTGGCCCAAATGTCTTCCATAATGGGTCTTGGGCTATTTCCTCTTGACCCAACTTGATCTTCTAAGATTAACTCCAACAAATTGGGCTTCTTTTCTCTTCTTTTTCTCCAAATTTCCATAAAATCTCCTAGGGACCAAAATTACACAATTAAATAGATTTGTATGATAAAAGCACAACAAAAGCTAATAAATCTAAGGACAAAATAGCAACATTTATGCTTGCTATCAATTAACCTTCAAGCTCAAGGTGACAATAAGATGAGATTATTAAAGGTGTCACTTTCGTGTTAAATTGTGGGATAAGTCACGAAAGAGCACCACCTCCCAAAATGATTTTAATTCTAAAATTATTAAAATAATTTTCTTAATTCTAATTAATTTTAATTAAACAATTTAATTAATTGTATTAATTTAATGTCAAACATTAAATTAACAATTTTCACTAATCCCGACTTCTCTCAATCGCGATAAATCTCTATCCATATAGAAAATTAATAACTAAAATACGTATCCTATACATATTTACGATATTTAAATCACATTTAAATATTTCCAATTCTCTTTTAAGTTTATAATTAAACTATAACACGGTTAAGTATATTACATATAATCAACGTTAACTCCCTAAAATGAATTTAAACGATTCAAATTCTTTCATCATATTGTTCTAAGGTTTGGTCCGTATGAGCTAGTAGGGGGACCTAATGGACCTACAGATCATGGGCTCCAAAGATCCGAAATTAACTAGTTAAGCTCATTAACCTAGTTAACCAACATTCGTTATCTAATCGGGACACTCCACTATAGCTCGTAGCTGCACTCCTCTCACTGTAGTTATATTTTTGTCCATTCGATACAACCATAATTAGTAAGCTAAGTCGACGCTTCACAGGTTGTTCGTATTTTCAGTGGGTCAAAAGTCTGTTTTACCCCTGAAGTTACATCTTGTTCCTTAAGTTCCACTGATTTTCTAATGAACAGTTTGTTTATGGTTGTTGGCGTGTTTACCCCAAGCGTACGGTTGCCACAAGTAATATAGTGATTTTGAGTATAGAGTATCGTCTCCATAGGGATTGGATTTATTCAATTAATTACTATGAATAATCTTGCTTAGCTTTATTTAGAGAACAAAATCTATTGCCGAAAAAATAAACTAAAAGCTAATCTAGAAAGCAGAAGATAAATGGAGACACAATTTGGAGGGATAATTCTAGAGTGGTTGATTTCACCAATTGAACCTTTAATCGCTTAATCAATTAACTAACTTAGATTAATTAATCATTCAATTCATAAGTCTAGAAGCCTAATTTCAAGGACTCTTCTGTCGGTTTCCTCCTATCTCATGCCTTTTAATAAAGAATCTCCTTTCGGTTTCCTCTTTATTTACTTAACATGGCATTACGACCCTTCAATACAACCTCTAACGCTATTTATTTTATCCCGTGTCACTCGGGTTAATAAACGTCAGTCATGCATTCAGTTCTAGTCTAAGCCTCTCTCCGTTGAGTTTCCACTTAGTAACGATTTATTTAATCGGTGATCAGGTGATTAAAAGCATTAATGACAAAATGCACAAATGAATGAAAATGATAATCAAACCAAATCAATTCATTAATCAAACAAAGGTTCAACAGATTAAATCAAACTCATAGAATTTAGGAATTAACTACTCATAATCACTAAAATCCAATAATTCTTAATCACAACAATACTAGGAACTAAACATAAAGGAAAAAGGAAGAGGAATGCTCATACAACTGTCGATCTCCTTGATCCCGTGACGACCTCCATCTATCCCGAGCTCTAAAGATCTTCAACAAAGCTCCAAAACTCTTCCAAAAACCCCCCAATTTTAGTGTGGACTCTAGAATGGGGTGAAAACCCACAAATTGGCTCTCTTAATCCAAATGCAAAAGGCCCCTTTTATAGTTGTTCAACAGGCACAACGTTGCGACGCTAGGGTCATAGCGTCACGATGCTCTTACGTCACTTTTTCTTCGGTGGCAAGAATATGACAGCGTCGAGACCCTAGGGAACAGCGTCGCGACACTGTCTCAATTCCAGAACTTTCCAACGGTGATTTGAGCTGATTTCTTTGGGCTTCCTTCATTTCTTTTGGCCCAATACTTTGTATGATAATTCTTGGGCTCCTTCTTGACCCAACTTAATAATTAAAGTTTGAAATCATAAATTTGGGCTTCTAACTCATTCTTCTTGGACTTTTGGACTTGGATCAATAATGAACTTCTCCAAATTGCTCCACAAGCCTCCAAAATCATCCAAAATCTCTCAAAATTCTGGTTTTGCTTTCTTGGCTCGGTTTTCTGAATTTTAAACATAAAATAGCATCAAAGCACACAATTCAAGCACCAAACTAACTAAAAATAATAGGAAATTGATAGCATTTCTGCATGTTATCAATGGTCCAACCATTAAACAAAAAACCCTCTCGTGTCAGGAGGGGATGGTGCACCTTTGTTCAAGACCCGAAGTTAGCACTTAAGGGAACAACCTCTACTATCCTTATAAGCGGGTAGGAGTGAATTCCATCTTGTTAGACTATATATGTCCCCATCTATCTACCTGGTCTTATCCCCAAAATGGTAGGCTTATTTAATCGACGATGATAAGCCACTCTCACTCATGGAAATCAAAGGATAATCTCGAATAAACAAGAGTTCATAGTTAACTCAGGATTAAGATCGAGTTACCTAGGTCATCTCATGAAATAGTCAGTTTCACAGTAAACGACGTTATAAAGGAAAGTGACTTATTTCTCGATCCTAGTCTTATGCAAACTCATTGCATAGGATGCCTCCACTCGCATGTCTTTACATGAACGATTCAGGATCACATCGTTTGTATTAAATACAAAGTGGGTTGAATCTCATAGTGTCCCTAGGATAAGGTACCCAACCTCTATCCCTATACTATAGATCGTTTTGGCTATTACTCGAACTTGATCCTCTTTTATGTCTATACATAAAGTTCAACTATTCATTATATAGCCATGGGTTCTAGTTTATCGGATTTGGGTTAATTAATGCAGAATTTAAACAACCATTCAATAACAACTTATTGAATAATGCCAATAATACTTTATTGATTATAATTAACTTTGTTATATTTACTATCCACGAGTTTTAGGACATAAAATCCCAACAACTCCCACTTGGACTAAAACTCTAGTGGGGCGTACAACAATCTAGAAACATAGTGGGTTTGTATTCATACAATACAAATACATGTAAAATACAATAAACTAGGGCATCCAGTATACCCATTACAAATACAAATCTCCCACTTGCCCTAGATTATCCTTTGTACATAACTCGTAGACCTAGACCATCTAGATGTCCCTCGAACACTTTAGCCGTGAAGGCCTTCGTAAATGTATCAACAATGTTGTGCTTCGAAGTTATCTTCGTGATAGTCACGTCTCTTTGGAGCACGATCTCTGAACGAGATAATATTTATGCTCTATGTGTTTGCCTCATTTGTGTCTGGCAAGTTCATATTTGGAACAACTTTCAAATCCCTTCACCTCCACCTTTCGCTTCTCTGCTTCTTCCCGCTTTTCTGCTTCTTCCATCTCCTTAAGTCGTATTGCTTTTGGCTTGAGGACCAATGGCGTTTCCTCCTCTTCTTCTTCTTCGGTTTCCATTGCAGCGTCTTCAATAGATTTGGTCTAGGAGGTTTACCTTGAGTTTTTGATCGAGTAGAGGCTGACTGAGCTGATTGTCGCGTGCTTATAAATTCTACTTCATTGGCTGGCTAGCACAATTATGATCCCTCAATGCATGGGTTCAAATCCTATATTGTTAAATTATTTTTGGTTTTTTTCCTTTCCCTCTTCTCTCTTTCTTCATTTCACTACAACCACATTCTTCTCCCTTTTTGTTTTTGTTTAATTTCACTTATTTTAATTGAATTATTTTGTGTTTTTGTATTAGATTTTTACTTTAACATATATAATGTATAATTTTTTAATACTATAATATAATTTTAAATTTAATTTATATAGAATACTTATTATTTTTAATTTTTTAAAAAATGAATAGTATATAGAATACTTGTTATAATTTTCACATTTATTTATGTTCATTGTTATGATTTTCACATTTACTTATGTTTATTGTTATAATTTTCACATATAATTTCCTTTATTGTTACAACTTTCACATTTACTTATGTTTATTGTTATAATTTTTACATATACTTATCTTTATTGTTATAATTTTCACATTTACTTATCTTTATTGTAATAATTTTCACATTTACTTATGTTTATTGTAATAATTTTCACATTTATTTATTGTGACGCCTGAGGTTAGGAGGGGTACATGAATGAATCGAGATCACATCTGAATGAGAGAGATCTTGAGGACATGAAAGCATGATCAAAAGTAAGCTTAAGGGGCGAGATCACATCTGAATGAGAGAGATCTTGAGGACATGAAAGCATGATCAAAAGTAAGCTTAAAGGGTCGTTTGGGCCCCCAAATTGGTTATAATAGTGTGCGCTATTGTATCCCACGCGGTGTTTGGCCCACTGTTTATTTTACATGGTGGAACCGTGTTCTGCACACACTGTTTCGCTACAGTACGCATTATTTCTCCACGCCTGGTTTCTTTACTCGTTACGCACAATGAAACTTTCGCTCTCTCTCTCTCTCAAATCCTTCTTCTCTCCCCCTTTTGGATCTAGCGTTGTTTCAGCCTCACTTCTTTACTCATTCTCCACAATGGCATTCTTGCTCTCTCTCTCTCAAATGGTTGTTCTCCCCTTTCAAATCTAGGGTTTCACTTTCGCCTGCAACATTGCTCTTCCCCCTAATCGGATCTCTTCATTGCTCTTGTTCTTGTTCTCTCAATCAGATCTCTTTGTTTCTCTTCTCCATCAATTTATTCTTCTTTCAGTCGTATCGATTTTCCTTCTTCCTTCATGTGGTTTGTTTTTCTGTTTTGAGATCGGTGTTTTTCACCAAATCTAAAACCCTCTTTTCCTTTACACTCCCTTGCCGCTCCAAAACATTGTTTTTATATATGCATGTTCTTAGATTTTGCGAAAGGTTTGTATCTGTTGCGTGTAAAGGAAAAGAGGGTACCAATTTCTCTGTATATTTGCTCTCTTTGCTTACATTTTTTTTTTAATTCGTGTTGTTGATTGGTTTGTTTTATGGTTAATTTGTGTTTTTGTTTTGTTGTGTTTTTATTTAGTTTGGTTGATTGCTTTTGTCGATGTGTTAGGATTGAATTGATGTTGGATTGCCTTTTTGAAACTTGGTGATTGTTGTTGATGCTCTTGGACAATCATTCTTCATGTTTCGAATTTTGGGATGAGTGTAAATTTGAATACTTCCGGTTTATTTCTTTCCTTTTTCAGTACTAGAAATTGATGTTGGATTGCCTTTGTGAAACTTGTTGATTGTTGTTGATGTTTATGGACGATCTTCTTGTGTTTTGATTTTTAACCTTGAGGCACCCCGTTTCTCCTTGTACTTCATGTGTATATTCCAATTTGCTTCTTTATTTGTAGTACACATGAAATTCAATTTCGATGAATGAATTTCACTTTTCTGAGGCCGATCAATTTTTTCCACATCCTCTTTTTCTTTGATCAATTCCTCTAGGTAAGGTGAAGTATTCTTGTCCTCTTTCAACTTGTATTCTACCCTTCTTAAGTATGTACTAATGATAACGTGTACTTTTTTTTCAGGGTTCAAAACAATACATAGATTGACTATACTTTGATTTCTTTAATTTGAAGAGTTAGTTATGTATTTATTTCGTTTCGGACGTTTTATTTTGTTCCATGTATATTGGTTTAATTGTTTATGACACTGTAATTTACTTCTTTATGTATTACATTTGCCTCTATTACTTGTGTTATGAATTTTGTTCTTAATCATATATGTTTTGTGTCCTATTTATTTTCAAGGTTAGGCTTTAAGATCTACTTAGAACGTGTAGATATAAATTAGGGAAAAATACACTTTTGGTTCGTGAGGTTTGGGTTATGTTACACTTTGGTCCCCGAGTTTTCAAACTCAACAAAAACACCCTTCAGGTTTGAGATAAGGAGCACTTTGGTCCCTGTCGTCCATTTTTCTGTTAAATCTTGACGACTACTGACGTGGCACCATTATTTTTATAATAAAAAATTATTTTTAAAATAAAAATATATTAAAATAATATAAATATTATTATTTTATTATTATTATTTAATTCTTTCTCCTTCTCTCTCTTATTCTTCCATCGTTTTCCTTCTTCTTCTACTCCATCCATTCCCTTTTTCTTCTTCAAATCTTCGGCGGCCGGTAGCCAGCGACCACCGCTCACCGCTGTCGGTCGGCCGCTGGTGACTTTTTTTTTTTAATTTTTTTATGGCAAGTCGTAACCACTTCTCACTATCTCTCCTCCCCCATCTATCTCTCTCGTGTTTGTAGGCAAACGCTAACCCAAACCACTATGTTTTTCTTTTTTTTTTTTTTTTCTTCTTCTTATAACTTCTAACACAAACAGATGCCTAGATGATTCCTTCTTCAACCTCCCATGCCTTATGCCGTAATCTATTCTTTTTTATTTATCTTCCTCTTTCTTGTTTAAATTCTTCCTCTTCTTCCCCAATTTCTCTCTTGTCTTCTTCCTCTAAATTGTCGCTCTGATCTTTCCTCTGCTATCTTCTTTTTCTTCTCTTTCTGCTTTTGGTTTCGTTTCTCTAGAGGTGAACTCTGCTGATTTGGACCTCAATTTGGGGTTTTCATTTTGGAATTACTTCCTCTGCTTCTGTTTTTCCTTCTGTTTCTTGCTATCTCGCTGTTCTTTGCTTGGATTTTGTTGTTAATATCACTGCTGGAGAAACTTTCTCTCTCCCGCGACCAAAAATCTATGCCTGAAACGTAATCCAGATCTGGGTTTCGTTCCAGATCTGAAACGAAGGGGATTTCCCCTTCGATTTCAGAGGCGACGCGAGGATAGAGCTTCTTACGTACAAGCAACGGCGTGAGGATGGCTAGGCAGAACGAACGACGCGAGGACGAAGTGTCTTCTGATAGATCCGAGCTGTGGGTTTTTTAACAACGAGTTTGGGGCTGGAAGAAATTCCACGAGATCGTTCCGACGAGGAAGTAGGCTGAAAACCCACGGGATCATTTCCGGCGAAAACGCAAGCATGGTGGGAGAGAGGAAAACAAAGGGAGAGAGAGAGAGCGCAGGAAAAATGAGGAAGGAGAGAAGAGTGGCAGTGAGGGAGAGAGGAAGGGAGAGAAAACGCAGGAAAACGAGGAGAGAAAAAAATTCCTGGCAGCCGATGGTGTGCTACAGCTGTTAAAGAAGAAAAATAAGATAACGATGGAGATGAAGAAGAAAGAGAAGGAGAAATGATGAAAAAATAATAATATTTTAATTATTTTAATATATTTTCATTTTAAAAAATTAGAAAATAATTTTTTTAATAAAAAATATTTGCCACGTCAGCATTCCGTCAGGGACCAAATTGCTCCTTATCTCAAACCTCAGGGGTAATTTTGTTGAGTTTTAAAACTCAGAGACCAAAGTGTAACTTAACCCAAACCTCAGGGACCAAAAGTGTATTTTTCCCAAAAAGAAAACAGATTTTACACAAGTGTGAACATGATTTTATTCATATGATGATCTTATTAACTTGATTTCTATTTCAATTATTTAACCACATCCCAAAGAAACGAAAAGTATTTTGAAGACTACTTTTTTTAGTTTTTAAAATAAATAAGTAAATAATAAAATAGACAACAAAATAATGAATAAATCAAGTTGTTGCAATGCTAACTAGAGCATAGCTCAATTGGCACAAAATTGTTGTGCTTCAAATCTCCCACCTCACATATTGGAAAAAAAATCAAACTGTCACAATTTTGACAATTTTGAAATAGATGGATTACCTATGTAATTGAGATTTTCTAAACAAAAAACATGCATTACATTATAAAAGGAAGTTGTCGAAATTTTGACATTTTGAAAGAGATGGATCACCTATGTAATTGAGATTTTCTTAAAAAAAAAAAAAAAAAGAATATGCATTACATTATAAAAGGAAATAGGAAATATATAGGAAATATAATAGGTTGGAATTTTATGAACCATGATTTTCATATATAAGAAAAAAAAAATATGACATATGACTTGGTTCTTCCACCATGGTCATCTGACCAGATTGTCAAAGAATGACATAACTTAAAACTCTAAACTAATTTCTTAAGATGGATGAAACAAACATTTTTTATTCATATTTGCAAAATATGATATTCCACATACAAAGTTGTACGAAGAAGAATAAAAAAAATAGTCAGCTTCAACACAGACTATTTTATCCCAGACTAAAATAATATGCACTCCAAACACAGACTATTTTATCCCAGACTAAAATAATCTACACCCCAAACACAAACTATTTTATCCCAGACTATAATAATCTGCACTCCAAACACATACTATTATAACCCCCAGACTATTATAATCCCCCAGCTATTATAACCAACTTAGCGCCCCAAACAACCCCTAAAAGAATTGATAGATACTACCTATACCAACAAGGTGCACCATCCTTTTTGGTGGCTCGGTCATAGGAACTTTGAAGTTAAGCGTGCTTAGCTTGGAGAAGTTCTATATTGGGTGACCTCTTGGGAATTTTCCTAGGAAGCATGTGAGTGAGGACAAAGCGTGCTAAAAGGACCCCGTGTTGGTTTGTGGGGATAGTCTTCATTCTTAGAAGCGGTTTAAGATGAGTATGGTAACGTGACCAGGTCGTAGGGGAATGTCAGGGCTGTCAGGTGTCGAATCCGAATTCCAAATCCTGGGCCTAGAGCGTTACATTTTTGTTCATTGTTATGATTTTCACATTTACTTATGTTTATTGTTATAATTTTCACATTTATTTATGTTCATTATTATGATTTTCACATTTACTTATGTTTATTGTTATAATTTTCACATTTATTTATGTTCATTATTATGATTTTCACATTTACTTATGTTTATTGTTATAATTTTCACATTTATTTATGTTCATTGTTATGATTTTCACATTTACTTATGTTTATTGTTATAATTTTCACATATAATTTCCTTTATTGTTACAAGTTTCACATTTACTTATGTTTATTGTTATAATTTTCACATATACTTTTCTTTATTGTTATAATTTTTACCTTATTTATGTGTGATGCTTAATGTTTAATGTTATCTATTATTGTATTACTATTCATATTTAGCTTATAATTATTGATATATATACTTAAACTAATAGTTTATTACTTAAATAAGCTAATTCAAAGTTTCATAAAAAAATTCAGAATATTTTTATGAGTTTCACTGATATCCGTCATTTTTACCGGAATATCCGTCGATATATCTGTAAATCTGAGAGTTACCGATATTAGTACCGATATTGATATTTTCATCCTTGTTTCCACCACTCTAAAAATTTTTGCTCAATATTTTTGCAATATTTTTTATTTTAACAAGATAAAAGAAAAGAAAGCAAAACACGAAATAGATACAAAAGAAAAAGAAAACAAAAAATAACCACAAACTATCATACATATCTACACAATCTCAATTCCGAATTACTTGGGATCAATGGAGGCCTTATCCTTGCTTAGGCCTTCTCTTTTAGGATTTTCTGTATTGCTTGGTAGGGTCCCTAATGGTCTATTCCTCATTTTCTTAGCCAACTGTCCAATTTGAGATTCTAGACTCTTTAAGGAAGCTGTTAAACTTTGAATTACAGCATCATTCTTAGTCATCATTTCCCTCATAAGATTCTCCAAGTTTGTTGTGGATTGGGGTTGCACTTACATCGATTGCTGCAATTGCGGCTGCAAAGGCTGTACAATCTTCATTTGAGTCTGACTATTAAATCAGGTTTGTCCTCCCTGCTTAAATGGGGCTGCATTTGATGTGCTTGCAATTTGTCCTCCCTAAGATAAGTGAGGATGTTCTCTCCATACTAGATTATATGTGTTGGAATAAGGATTTATTCTATTTTGTGCACCAATAAAACAAACTGAAGCTGGATTTTGAGGACAATCTTCCAATGAGTGCTCTTCATTGCAAGTAGTACACATGAGTGTTGAAACTTGGCTCACAGCTACAACTTGAACTTGATTTCCTAAAGTTAGATACGTAAGCATATCGTTCATAGTTAACATCCGTTCCAAGAGTGTCTCAAGATGATTGACTTCTTGGACCTTGGCACTGCTCCTCGAAGGTGTTTCTTCTTCTCCCCATTGACTATGGTTTGCAACAATAGCATCCAGAATTTCATTTGCCTCATTATGAACCATTAGTTGATGCATTGACTACCGCTTTGGAAGCTTGAGTCAATCCATTGTAAAAGTGCTCTACAAGAAAACAATCGGGCAAACGATGGTGTGGACATTTCCTTATCAACTTCTTGAAGCGTTCCCATGTTGTGTCTAGCCCTTCTTGTGGTCCTTGTTTAAAAGTGATGGTTTCCCCTCGAATTTGTGCATTCTTTGTAGGCGAAAAATATTTCAAGAGAAATTTTTCAGCAAGAGTGTCCCATGTGGTGATGCTATCCGATGGAAAAGAATCTAACCATGCTTCTGCATTACCCTGTAAAGAACATGGAAAAAGTTTCAAGTGCAAAGTTTCATTGGACACTCCATTGAGCTTGAACGAGTTGCAGATTCTCAAGAATTGCTTCATGTGCTTATGAGGATCTTCACTAGGAAATCTTGAAAATTGGCCTATCGTTTGAAGCATTTGGAACATGATTGGCTTGAGTTCAAAGTGATTGGCATCAATGACTGGCTCAACAATTCCTATATTGAGATTGTAAAAAATTGCGGTCGCATAATCCCTGATAGCTCTATTCCTTTCATCTGCAATAAGTATTGGATTATTTGCTGCCACATCTTGCTATTGTACATTGTTAGGTTGTGCTCCTTTTTGCGCACCGAGAGGGTCTCCAACAGGTGGCTCCATGGTCTCAAAATTTCTTTTGGGGTTTCCTGCTGTTTAACTTATCGTAGTTCCTTTAACTTCCTTCTTTGCTCCTTACGACGCTATCAGAAAGGCTTCTCTATCTTAGGGTCAAAATTGAATTCAAGTCTTTTGAGCATAGACCAATCCAATAGGCAAAGAAATCCCTGCAAAAAGAATGGATGTCCTGTGACAGAGGATTTTGTGGTCGCAAATAGATCGCAATTCCCACTACGACACTGCTCCAGTGCAAGTATACACTATCAAGTAATAAAGTGGAAAGTATTCTAGATATTGTACCTAAGGGAGATGGTGACTAGTTAAGTTAACACAAGATCTTGTAAAATGGGAAGCTCCTCTAAATTTGCGGCCACTTTTGGTAACAAAGAAAAATAGTTTGATTAAGGTTTTGGTTTAAAGACAAAAATTGGAAATAAGCAAGTAAAAGAAAATGATAAAGAACTTTATGAGATAAACTGGAGAATTCAAATAGCTTCAACCTTAAGCTTCAGATTACACCTACCTATGCACCCGCAAGTTACTCAAGAACTCAAGCAGTCGGCTGAGAAACACTATCTATGTTGCCCACATAGACATGGTGCAGATAGCATCTCTCAGTTGGGCCTGCATATGCCCTTACAACTAGATTGTGACTTAAGCCGGACTTCTATTAAACTCTATGGTAGCTGCTTTTAAAAGACTAAGCCAACTAGACATCTATTTCTAGGGCTAGTTGAAACTTAGATGAATAACGCTCACGACTCTTAAAACCCTTGTAACACCCCGTGCACTTTGGACGTATTTAAATCCCGAGTTTAGAGTTGAAGGAAAAATATAAACTTTATTTTGGCTTGAACTTAGGGGTTTAATTTTAAACCAAAGTGTTTGGGAATTTAACGTTATTAAATAAAAATCCCTCCTTAAGGTTTGTTAGGTTTTGTCTGAGTTGGTTTAGAAGTGTAAGCGTTATAATTTAAATTATACGCTGAATTTTGGGTTTTGGTTGAGTGAGTGGCTATTGTTAAGGCTTATGGTTATTAAGGAAAAAGAAAAGAAACTCTAAGAAAGAGTATAAATAAGGAAAAAGCCCTAGTTTTCCTTTTCCCCTCTTCATAAGGAAAGAGACACCACCAGCCGACCTTTCCACCTTGCCGAAATCGATAGTCGTCGTCACCGCCGTTTGAATCCGTCACGCCACCCTCCTCGTCAAGCTCGTCGCGTGGTTCATCTTTCCCCCATGAGCCCTCTCTTCGCAAAATCTCCCTCTCTCTGCGTCGTCGGTCTCTCTCTCTTGTGCTGCTGTGAGCCGTGAAGCTCGTGCGCCGCCGTTCTAATCGCATCGCCCCCTTCCCTCGTCCAGCCGCGCCGTTTCCCTCTCTGTTTTGTGGGTTCAAGGTGCATATCTCTCTTTTCCTTGCATTTTCGGCCAAGAAAAACTTGTGGGTAAGTCTCCTACTCACTCATTTGGATTCGTTAAGGCCCGATCTAACTCATTCTTGTCCGTATTGATTCGATCTCGAACGGACAGCAGCTCTAAGCCCGTCTCCTCCGTGTTCCGGCCATAAAAGTCGTGGGTAAGCTTTTTCCCCTTCCAGTCTAGTTGGTTATAGGTCGATCTCACCGTTTCTTCTCTCGTTTAGACCGATCCGCGCGCGTCCAACAGCTTGGGGTTCAGTTTCGAGCATCCTCGCCTCTGTCCAGCGACGTTTGGACCCCATTCTAGACCGTTGAAGCATCGTCTAGCCTTGTTGGTAAGTTTTAAGTGCTTAACTTCGACTTTTGGTTCATGAATTAGTTTACCCATTAGCGTAAGGTGCTAGAAAATTAAGTGGAGTTTGTTATTATGATCTGCAGCGCCGTCTAGGAAGCTTTCGGCCTCAAATATCTCCAGTTAGTGAGGTTTCAGCCTTCCTTGGGTGTTTTTGGACAACCCTCTGTAAGTTTAGCTTGACCCATTGCAGGTTCCCTTTGGTTCTTGGTTACCCATGTCGTAACGACTTCCAAATTGCAGATTCGGGCCATTTGCAGCCACTGTACAACACCTAATTGGGTCTATTTGGTGTTGATCGGTAAGTCTCTGTGCCCCAAAACCTTTGGTAATTGTTATGGTGGGCTTTAGTGCAATTTCTAACCCTTGGGTGCCTTTTTGGTGTTAGTTTCGTGTGATTTCAGACCTTGGACAACACCTATTTAAGGAGTTTCAGTGCTGTGTTAGGTTGTTCCAACAAGGTTCAACCCCCTTTTTGGGTGAGTTTTAGTTCCTTATTATTCGTTTAGTTTCCCTTAGGTTTTTGGTTGGTTGCTAAGCTATTCCCTAATCTCTAGGAGCCCTTGGTTGTACTGTAGGTTCGCTTAGAGCTTGCTCTTATATTTTCAGCAGCGTTTGTATTTAAGAGTGCTAGTAAGTAGTTTCTACTTGCTCGATCTTGTTTGATTGTGTAAAGCACGGCGTTTGTTTATGTTTATCCTCGTTCGTGTGTAGAGCATGCCTTGATATATATAACGTATTGAAATGCTTGTGTTGAGCGTGCTATGTCGTTTATATTTGTTCTGTAACGCTTGAGATGAGCTTCTTTTGTTTGTACTTGTGGTAAGCATGTGTGTTGTTGATTAAGCATGAGATATGTGACTGCTGGGTTGTGGTCGTTGTTAAGCATGTTATGTTTGGGTTGAGCATGATGGGTTAGGCTAGCTTGTGTCACGGGATGTGTAGCATGAGTCTAGCAGTTGCGTTACATGACGCGTAATTCATGTGTAGGTGCACAGTGTGGCGCGTAATTCACGTGTTTGGATTAGCGTAGCATGACGCGTAATGCATGCGAATAGTTTAGCGTAGCATGGCGCGTAATGCACGTGTGTGGCTTGCGTAGCATGACGCGTAATGCATGCGGTTGGTTTAGCGTGGCATGGCACGTAATGCATGTGGTTGATAGCATAGCATGACTCGTAAATCGTGCGTGGTTTAGTAGAATGTGGGTGCATAGTGTGGGAAGCATATGCATGTTGTCGTTTATTGCTTTCGAAGCATGTTTGGTTTTACTGCTTTTGGAAGCATGATGTATACGTGTGAGAAGCATGTTGTTTGCCTTGTTTGATGCTTGTGATTTGGCTCGTGTGAGCTACTTACCAGTACCGCGGTTGTACTGATACCCCTTCCCCACCTTTCCCCCCCAACATTTTAGATGTTGCAGGTATCGAGGATGATCCGAACCTTGGTGGCGAGGAGGAGAACTACGAGAAACATTTCTAGAGTGTTGGTTTTCTGATGTTAGGTTTTCTAGTTGCTTAGTTGGTAGATTGAGTTGTTTTGATTTTTAGTTCTGTGATGGTGAGGGAATCACCTGAGAAAGGTTTATTTTCGAGTTTATGAACTAGACTTGTTATTTTGATTAAGTGTAACAAATGTTTTAGCTAGTGGTCTAGCTTTCCTTTTAGTAATGATTTTATGTTCCGCTGCATGATTTTAGTTTTCTGATGTTGCCTTGAGGCATGTCTTGTTTAGAGAAGATGAGTTTTGAAAACTGACTGTAGTTGGTGGACCTTTGTTGGATGCCTAATTAGAAGTGTTAAAATTCTTTATCAGGTGTTTAAAAATTTTGGGATAACCCGTTTTACGCCGTTATGCTGCCGAAATTTTCGATACATTCGGTCTAAGAGAAGTTATCCTAGTTGCTTATAAGTCTTGAGTGAGTAGTAGCGTCACTAGGCTAGAGGTTAGAGAACCTGGGCGTTACAACCCTAGTGGTTCCAGTCCTATTTCTAGGATGCAATGAATCAAAGTCCTATTTCCAGGATCTTTTCCACTATTGTTTTGTGTATTGAGTTTTATGCCCTAAAACTCGTAGATAGTAAATGTACTTTTGATCGAACATTAATAAAGTGATGTATTATTCATTTATCTATGTTTGTATTATATCTTGTCTTATTAACCCTAATCCAATAAATTAAACATCCAAGGCTAATAGAATGAGGATTGAACTAGTATGTAGGGACATATGGGGATCGATGTTCAAGTTTTAGCCTAAAGGGTCTGTAGTATAGGGATAAGACTGGGTACCTTATCCTGGTGATATTATGGATATGACCCGCTTTGTATTTTGATACAAACGCAATGATCCAACGCGTTCATGTAATTGACATGCGACTGGGGGTATCCTGTGCAATGAGTTTGCACAAAGACCGAACCGCGAAATAGTTAACCACTAACTGTAACACCGTTAGTTAGCTCGATTTCTATTTCACCAGGATGACCTAGGCAACTTGGTCTTAATCTTGAGTGGATTATGGACTCCTGTCCATGAGGGATTGTCCTTTGATTTGTATGGGTGAAAGTGGCTTGCACGTTGAATCAATAAGCCTACCATTTTGGGGACAAGACCGAGTGGGAAGCTGGAAACATAGTCTTAAAAGATGGAATTCACTCCTTCCCGACGTTAGGGTAAGTAGAGGTGTGTTCCCTTAAGTGGTGTCTCTGGGTCTTGAACAATGGGCTCTACCCTCTCTATGGCACGAGACGGAGTTCTATTTGTTAGTTGGACCTCAAACAGGTTGTTCATTAAAGGAGCACTGGTACTTAAGGACAAAGAGGTAGCCCAGGGGTAAAACGGTAATTTGATCTAGCTGGGGTACGAACACACGTGAAGGGCTGACTTGCTGTTGACGGTCGATATACGTGGACATGGAAATATATTTGTAGTGAGAAGAGTGCAGCTCTGGTTCTATAGTGGAGTGAACCACAGTTAACGAATATTGATTAACTTGGTTAATGAGTTTAACCAATTAATCTCATATCGTTGGAGCTTCTGATCTGTAGGTCCATTAGGTCCCACTGATGACTCAAATAAGGTGTTGAGGTTAATTTCTAAGGAAAAATTAAATATTCGAAAGGGTTCAAATGAAAAGATTAAATATGAATTATTTGATTCATATTAAAACTATAGGTTGTAATTAATGTGCATTGGATGTGCATTAATACTATAGTTTATTTGAGAGAACTATGATTAAATATGTGATGTTTAATTAATTATAGAATTAATTAATTGTTGTTTCAATTTAATTAAATTTTGATTTAATTATATTAAAACTATAGGTTATGTGAGGGATAATCATTTAAATATAGTTTAAATGAGTTGGTTATTTAATTATGAATTAAATAACTTATTTTAATTTAATTTAATTAATTTTCTAATTAATTAAATTTTTTTTAAAATTGAAATAACTGATATTTGATCAGTTAAGAGCAACGTGGGTGATTGACCTAATTTTACTCTCCCTCACACGCCTACTAAAGAAATAGTTACGGGGTTTTGGGGTTTGAATTCATTCACCGTATTGTGGCTCTCTAATTCAACTCAGAACGCTCTTCAGGAAATCCTAAGCTCTCCTTTGATTCTCTCAACAATCTTCCTTAGAGAAATTGAGTTCCCACTATCTCTCTCAACATAACCTTTAAAGACCATTGGTGTACCCTTTTGGTGGTGTTCGTGAGGGATTTGCAGCGAAAAAGGAGGTTTCTTGCTGCTAGAATTTTCACATATTGGTGGAGTTTTTTGGCGAAACGATCAAGTTCTTTGTCACATATTGGTGGCAAAATTATGGTGCATAATAGCAAATATAGCATGTTTTTAAAATAAATTCAAATATGACAAAAAATTTAAATGAATTTTTTATATCCCCAAATTTCCCCTGATTGGCGTGCATCTTCTTCATCCTCGTCTGTTTTTTTTTTTTTGTATTAATAGAATCTATCAGTGATAGAAAAATTTTCTATCAGTGGTAGAAAAACTTTCTATCAGTGATAAAAATCTTCTATCACTATTGAAACTTTTCTATCAAAAACCAAACAACACGATTGAAAACCTTATTCAAGTAAATTTTTTTATTCAGTTCATAATGCTAATCTTTCTATCACCTATCACTGATAGAAGATTGAAAACCTTGTTTAAGTAAATTTCTTTATTTGGTTTATAATGCTCATCTTTCTATCAATGATAGAATCTATCAGTGATAGAAAAAATTTCTATCAGTGATAGAAAACTTTCTATCACTGATAGAAAGTTTCTATAAGTGTTAGTGTTCTGACATCATATTGTTTTGTTAGTTGTTTGGTTATTGTTGTCATTCTATATGTTTTTGTAGTTGTTGTGTTCTATCATGACTTTTTTTATCACTGATAGAAAGACATTCTATCAATGATAGAAACTTTCTATCACTGATAAACTTTCTATAAGTGATAGAAAAACTTTCTATTATTGATAGAAAGTTTCTATCACTGATAGAAACTAGTTGTTTCGATATTGTATGTTGGATTTTTCTATCAGTGATAGAAAGTTTCCTATCAATAGTGATAGAAATCTTCTATCAATGATAGAAAATTTCTATCGCTGATAGAAAAACTTTCTATCATTGATAGAGTCTATCGGTGATAGAAAATTTCTATCACTGATAGAAAATCTTTTTATCACTGATAGAATCTATCAGTGATAGAAAAACTTTTTATCAATGATAGAAAATCTTTCTATCACTGATAGAATCTATCAGTAATAGAAAAACTTTCTATCAATGATAGAAAATCTGGAAGGGTATTTTAGTAAATGCAACATGCAAACCATCAGATTTTGCCATTTTTGCAATTTTTTTTGTGGGTTGCAAGATTTGCAATTATTTTGGTCCATATTGCTATCCATGCAACTGGCCCTATAAAAAAAGAATAAAATAATAATATTTATTATATTTTAATATATTTTTATTTAGGAAATTAACAAAAATATTGTTTTTATTAAAATAATGGTGTCACGTCAGCAAACCATTAAGGTTTAACGACAAATTGGACGGCATGGACTAAATTTCTACTTATCTCAAACCTCAGGGGTATTTTTGTTGAGTTGGAAAACTCAGGGACTAAAGTGTCACTTAACCCAAACCTCAGGGACCAAAAGTGTATTTTTTTCTATTAATTTTCATGCAATGCAAATAGTATAGTTTTAATTTCATTAACTAGAATATGATTGTTAATTGTTTTTAAAACTATAGTATGCATGATTATAGAGCTAATCATTAAAATTTTGAAATAGTTTAAAATTTATGATTAGAAACTGTCAGTCTATAATCAAGATATGCATGCTCACATAGGATCTTAGGTTAAAATGAATTAATTTTAAATGAGTTAAAATTAATTAGACCTAAGGTCATTTTCTAATAGGATTAGAAATTCTTACTTAGTTTTAAAATAGTTTTAATGAACTAAGTAGGATAAACATTCCTGAGATTATAAGGGAACTCTACCAGTGATGTTCTGTCTAAGGACTGGAGGTATTTAAGTAGACGGTATACGAAACATCTCCTACCTGGGAACTGATCTAGAACACCGGAGTTGAATTAATCACAGGTTAATGTTAGATTAATGTCGCGAGGTTTATTAAATATGTTTAATGCACCTAGACATTAGGTCTTATTATAATAGTTATAATAGGACTAGACTTAGATAAATGACTAAGCCGGATTTATTTAGGTTTAATCAAACCCTAAAATACCTGATAGGTTACTTTAGTGGGAGGAAAATTTCAAAACTTGATTTAAATCTTGTTTTGCTCCTACGTCCCTGTATGTTCACATCGTGAGATCCATGCTCGGCTTCGTGTCGTTTTAGCACGACCTTCCTTCGAAAAGTGTTTGCATGGATCAATACCAAAGTGAATGGGGAAAGTGACCATAGTAAGTGGGAGCGGGACGCGTGTCAACATATCCCTCGGTCTCCACCCCTAGGTCACAACGTGAGATTTTTTATGTTCCACTTACGTGTTGCCCTGGATCAACCATCCTTTCGGAGGGCCTGATCATAGGATTCAGAACACCGTGAACTCTTGAATAGGATAGGATTGCTTAGGCTAATTTGTTAGGTTTTATGCCCTAAAACTTGTAGATAGTGAATGTAAACAAATTGTATACTTGTTTCAATAAAGTGTTATTGAGTTTCTACAATAAAGTGTTATTATTAAATATTGCACAATTTGACCCAAATCTAATAAACTAAGATCCAAGGTTGTTTACATGTGACCTGAACTAGTATGTGGAGACATACGGGGATCGGTGTTCAAGTAACAACCTAAAAGGTCTATAGTACAAGGATAAGGTTTGGTACCTTATCCTGGTAACACTATGTGATACGACCCGCTTTGTTTTGATACAAACGTATTGATCCAAAGCGTCCATGTAGTAGACATGCGAGCAGGGGTATACTATGCAATGAGTTTGCATAAGACCGGACCATGAAATGGTAAACCACTAGATATAACACCGTTAACTAGTTAGGTTACTGTTTCAATAGGATGACGTAGGTAACTCAGTCTTAATCCTGAGTGAGTCGTGAACTCCTTTTCATGAGGGATTGTCCTTTGATTAGCATGGGTGAGAGTGGCCAATACGCCGACTCAATATGCCTTCTTTTTTGCGGACAAGACCGAGTGGGAGGCTAGGGACATGACAACACAAGAAGGAATTCACTCCTTCCCACTTCTAGGAGAAGTAGATGAGTGTTTCCTTAAGTGGTTACTCCGGGACTTGAACAAAGGGATCCCGCCCTCTCACTGGCCCGACAGGGACTTTCTGTTTATTGGTTGGACCATAAACAGGTTGCTCATTAGAGGAACACTGGTACTTAAGGAGACAGATGTAACACAGGGGTAAAACGGTAATTTGACACAACTATAGTTACGGACACTCGTGAAGGATTGACTTACCGGTATAGGTCTATATCTGTGGACACAGAAATGTTCTACAGTGAGAAGAGTTCAGCTATGGGTCTTTAGTGGAATGACCCACAGTTAATGAATATTGGTTAACCTGGTTAATGAGTTTAATCTATTAACCTCATATAATTGGAGCTTCTGATCTGTAGGTCCATTAGGTCCCCCTGCTAGCTCGTAAAGAGTAATTAGGAACAAATATATCTTGAGAGAATTTTAATAGTTCAAATTCATATTGGGAATTAAGTTAATTTTATGAGATACAAATTAATATAATGTATAGTGATGCATTAAAATATAAAGTCTAATTTTATATTAAACTTTATTATATTGAGAGATTGATATATTTGAAAGAGTTCAAATATATGTCTAATTAAATATATGGTATTTAATTAGAAGATGAATTAATTAATTATTCAATTTAGTTTAAATTAAATGAGATTTAATTAAACTATAGTCTATGAGAGAAATAAATATTTGAAGAAGTTCAAATATTAATATGAATTTGATTCATATTAAATTTTATAGGATATAAGAGAATTTGAAGGAGTTCAAATTTTAATACGAATTTAATTCATATTATAGAATTAATTAATTGAGGGCCTCGAATTAAATATATGATATTTAATTGGGTAATTAATTAATTAACTAATAGAAGGTCTGAAATTAAATATATGATATTTAATTGGTGATTAATTAATTAAAGAATTAATTAATTGGAAATTAATCAATTATGGAAATGATTAGAAGTAATTAATCATTTATGGAAATGATTTAATCACTTATGGAAGTGATCAATCATTTATGGGAAAGATTAATCAATTATGGAATTGATTGGTCATGGAATTGATTAATTATGGAAAAGATTAAATCAGTTATGGAAATAATTGATTTTAAATGAATATTTTAGTCATGACCTTTCTCCTATAAATAGAACACTAAATCTAGGGTTTAGGGACTACAACATAAGGCTACAAGAATGCACTCTTGCATTCTCTCTAGTCTCCCTCTCATATTCTCTCAACCCAAGAACTCTAGGGAGAATTTCTCTCTAGAGTTTTTCCCATTCAAGATTAGGTAGTCCCACAACTACATTCCTAATCTCAGAGTCATAGCGGGGAAGATCAATTGGTGGTGTCCCAATTGTTGGCGCTTGGTCCAAAATCAAGGAAGGTGTTCGTTGAAGTATTCAGAGTCGTCAGCGAAGGTATGTTTCTCATCGCTTAACCTTTTGCCATTGTATTGGTATTTTGTAGAACAAAATTAATTAACGAACGGTCCAATTGCTTCCGCTTTATCGGAATTAGGGAATTTCAATCCTTCAATTGGTATCAGAGTCGATCGTAGATTTAATTTCGTTTCTCTAAAATTAGCATTGGTTCAATGGTGTGTATTTTAATTTCATATATGTGATATGTGGTTTAATCTACAAAATTGATTATTTGGGCATATTTGTTGGTATTAGATTTATACTCTTGATTAGATCAATTGTAAATGCCAAAAAGGAAAGGATTTGAAGACCAAGATATGTCTTGGATTTAAATTATTGTAATTTAAATTGCTTTTAATTTCTTAGGATTTGCCAAATATGCCGGTCAATTTTGGTAGTTTTAATTTAATTATGCATGTGATGTATGTATTAAATTAATTGATTGTTGCATAAAGTATGTCATTTAGCTTAAAATCCCACCATAGGTTAAGCATATTCATGCATTTTTAATTATAATTGTTATAATATTAGTATTATGCATGAATTTAATTTTCATGGGTATTTAATATAAATTGTTTTGATTAAATAAATGAAAATTGAGAAGCATTGAGCATGAAATTACTTTAGCTTAAAAATATAAGAGTTATATTTATATAAGTAATTTCTATGCTTATTTATTTTCATGAGCTATTAATATAAAGTGTTATGTTAATGTATGAAAATGTGAATGATTATTTTAATTTTCTTGGGTAATTAATTTAAGAGTTAGATTAATTTAAGAAAATTAATTTGCATGGAGCATGAAATTACTTTAGTTTAAAAATATAAGAGTTATATTTATATTAGTAATTTACATGCTTATTTTTCCCTGAGCTATTAATACAAATGTTATGTTAATGTATGAAAATGGTAATGCTTAATTTTAACTTTCTTGAGTAATTAATTTAAGAGTTAGCTTAATTAAAAGGAAATTAAATTGCATTGAGCATGACATTACCTTAGATTAATATAATTGTTATATTTATGGTATGTTATGTATGCTAAAGTATGGTTTTATAAATTAATTAGAATTTGATTGTTAATTTATTCACCATAGTAGCATGTTATAGGTTAATTCATTAAAATTTATAATAGTTATAAAATTAATGAATAGAAATCGTTAACCTATAACAAAGAATTGCATGCAAACATAGGATCTTAGGATAAATGATTTAATTTTAAAATGTTTAAAATTAATTAGATCTAAGATCACATTTCTAATAGGATTAGAATTATTCTTACTTAAAATTAAAATTAGTTTTAATTGACTAAGTAGGAAAAACATTACTATGATTATAAGGGAACTCCACCGGTTAAGTTCTGTCTAAGGTTAGGGGTATTTAAGATGACGGTTTACGGAACACCTTTTACTTGGGAACTGACCTGGAATACCGGAGTTGAATTAATCATAGCTAAATGTTAGCATGCAATGTCACTATGTTTGTTAAAAATGTTTAATGCACCTAGATCTTTAGAGTAAAGACCTTACATTACTGTGGTTATAAGGGAACTCTCTCGGTAAAGTTCTGTCCAAGGTTGGGGGTATTTAAGTTGACAGTTTACGGAACACCTCCTACCTGGGAACTGACCCGAACCTTGAGTTGAATTAACCATAATAATGTTGACTTGCAATGTTGGGTTTATTAAAAGAAGTTTAATTCACCTAAAACATTGTGGTTGAATACTTTCCATAATTGTTATAATAGAATCAGACTTAGCCAGATAGATCGATTTAGCCGAATTTTATCTAAGTTAAACAACCCTAAACTAACCTTAGGACATTTTTAGTGGGAGGAAAATTACAAAACGAGATTTAAATCAAGTTTTGCTCCTATGTCCCTATATTCACAACGTGAGGTTCATGCTCGACTTCGAGTCGCCCTAGGAGCGGCCTCCCTTCGGAAAGTGTTTGCATGAATCAATAACAAGGTGAATGGGAAAAATGTCTAGAGTAAGTGGGAGCGGGACACGTGTCAACATATCCCTCGGTCTCTGCCCCTAGTTCACATTGTGAGAGTCCTATGATTTGCCTGTAGGTTGTCCTGGCGCAACCATCCCTTCGGAGGGCCTGATCATAGGATTCGGAACATCGTGAACTCCTGAATAAAATAGGAACTCTTAGGCTAATTACCAACAGTTGTCTTTCCCTTCGGTAGCCTGTTGGTGCGTGCCTCTGAGAACTGAAAGTGGGAGGGTTACACTTACGGGAATGAGTTAAATGTGTTAACTAATCCTTGACCGAACAACGATAACTAAATGCTAACGGAATATGAGTTATTCTGGTGTTAGAGTTTGGTTGAGATTGTCTCAATTCAGAGGAGGAGTAGATGACCACCCTTCGGTGGTTGTTGTTCTAAACCTTTGAAGTATCGTTGCAAAAACTAAATCAATAGTTTTATAGGGTTTCTTTGATTGCTTATTTGTTTTTGCAGAATTTGATTGGATTATTTGTAATGGGTTAGTGCGATAAATAGTCAAGTAATTTGTTTTTCCAACAATTCAATAATGAAAAATGTGCATTGTCTTACGCCTATTTGATAAATAATAGTGATTATACAACAAACTTAAACGATTAATTTGTGGCGAATGATTGGAAGATTAGTCTTAACAGAGGAATGTCCTCATGCCCCGAATGTCTAATTCATTAAGATGTGTTATTAATGAATATGATATTGAGACTTGCTCAGCCAAATGAGACTTGTGCAAAGACAGTAAATTCGATTTACTAGTCTTGGAAGCGTAATTTGTGAAGAATGGTAATTCTACTTGAATACTTGATTCATGATCACAAATCATGTTTGTTCTTCTTATCAAAATGAATGAATTTCTGGCAACAACTTGATGCTATTGAGATAACTCTCAAAGTTTTGAACTAGAGAGGTTGTCTTGGCTGAAGCAATGGGGAACGTTAAGTTATTTTTCCCAGTGGGAGCAAATACATATTATTAGAAAATGTGTATGTTATTCCTAAGATCAAAAGAAATTTGATTTCTGTATCTTATTGGCTGGAACAATGTTACTCTTTACCTTTCCCTGCTAACGCAGTTCATTTCAAGAAAGGGAGTTAACTTTTGTTCAGCTGAACTGAAAAAAAATAACATAAAAGTTTTTAAGACTAATAAGAGTAAAGCAGTCATGAACACTGAGTTGTTTGAGGCTGCTACTACTCAAAGAAATAAGAGGCAAAGGTTTTCTCCTAAAGGAAAATACCTGTCTTTGGCACTTAAGGTTATACCATATTAATCTCAATTTGATTGGGAGATTGGTCAAGAGTATACTTCTAAGCGAGTTAGAAGATGACTCTCTACTACCTCTTAAGTCATGCCTTGTGGGCAATATGACTGATAGATCTTTTACTAGAAAAGATCTAAGAGCCAAAGAGCCCTTGGAGCTTGTACATTTGGATCCTTGTGGTTCAATATGTTAAAGTAGTGGGAGAGCATGAATAATTCATCTCTTTTGGATGATTATTCAAAGGTATGAGTATCTTTAACTAATGCAACTTAAGTCTGAAGCTCTTGAGATATTCGAAGGGGCTTAGGACTGAAGTTGAAAACTTGTTAGGTGAGATGATAAAAACACTTCGATCTGATCAAAGTGTTGAGTAGGGTTTTGAGATTCCAGGACTATTTGATAGTACATGGGATCACACCCTAAATCTCATTTAGGATAAATAGAACCCTATTGGATATGGTTCATTCCATGTTGAGCTATGCTCAATTGTCAGACTCGTTTTGGGGTCATGTAGTGTTGACTGCATTGCATACTGCAGTAGTCAGTCATCTAGTCAGTCATGTAGTGTTGACTGCATTGCATACACGTGAAGGGCTAACTTGCTATTGACGGTCGATATCCGTGGACACATAAATATATCTGCAGTGAGAAGAGTGCATCTGTGGTTCCTTAGTGGAGTGAACCATAGTTAACAAACATTGATTAACTTGGTTAATGAGTTTAGCCAATTAATCCCATATCGTTGGAGCTTCTGATCTGTAGGTCCATTAGGTCCCACAGATGACTCAAATAAGGTGTTGAGGTTAATTTCTCAGGAAAATTGAGTATTCGAAAGAGTTCGAATAAAAAGGTAAAATATGAATTTTGATTCATATTAAAACTATAGGTTATCATTAATGTGCATTAGATGTGCGTTAATAATATATTTTCTATGAGGGAATTATGATTAAATATGCGATATTTAATTATAATGTTAATTCATTATAGAACTAATTAATTACTGTTTTAATTTAATTAAATTTAGATTTAATTATATTAAAACTATAGGTTATGTGAGGGATAATCATTTAAATATAGTTTAAATGAGTTAGTTATTTAATTATGAATTGAATAACTTAATTTTAATTAAATTTAATTAATTTTCTAATTAATTAAATTGGTTTTAAAATTAAATCAACTGATATTTTATCAGTAATTTGGTCATGGGTGTATGACCTATTTTCTCTTCCTCACACACCTAATAAGGGGAGGAGTTACAGAATTTTGAAGGCGGTTCATTTGTTTTTGTGGCGTTCTATTTTACAGAAACACGATTTCTCCAAAAAAAAGATCCTAAGCTCTCTCTCTCAAATTCTCTCAGTATTATTCCTTAGGAAAAGAGATCCCACAATCCCCTCACTGATATCCTTTAGAGTCCATTGGTGAATCCTAGTGGTGGTGTTCGTGTGGGATTTGCGACGAAAACAAGAGTTCCTTGCTGCTGGAATTTTCTGCAATCCAAAGAGTATTAGGTGATTCGATCAAGATCTTCATCTAAGGTATAGTTTTTCTTAATCTAGGATCAATAGGATCCAATCTAGATTAGATCTAAATGTTTTTAATTCCTTTTCAGCATGGTTTATACGTGTTTCCAACATGTTTTAAATTGTTTAAAATGCTGTAAAATGTTATTTGCTATTGTATTGGTTTCCCAATCGGCATTCATACCGATAAGGTCTCCGAGGTCTTCCGCTGCCTAGGGCTTTTATCCCTACAAATTGTATCAGAGCCTAATCGTGTTTTATAAATGTTGATTTGGGAATTGCGATTGGCTGATAGGTGGGATTTAATTTGCATTTTGAATGTATGGTTTGTGATAAACTATTTTGGTTTTATTTGGCCTTAGATTTACAACTTTTTTAATTGATTTGATCATGAAAAGTCCCCTGCATTTTGGGCAAAATTCTATAAATCGAGTCTGTACAAGTTCGGGTCTAGAATAGGTTGGAGATCTGCGAAGAACATTATCAAATTTGATTCCAATTCAATTTTCCAGACACTGTTTCTGCCCAGAAACGAGTTCCAGACGTAACAGCGTCGGGACGCTTGGCCTTGCGCGTCACGACGCTGTCGCGATTTCCCCAGCGAAAGGTTGAAATCGCGCCTGCTTCGGGACACTGTGCTTGAAGCGTCTCGACTCTGTCGCGATTTCGCGCGGCAGTTCAATTTTCGTGAGAACGTGTGCTGAAGCCCTAATGGGCGGTCCGGTTCGGGTGTTTTGGGTTGAGCTGGGATCGATTTGGTCCGGTTCAACTCGGGTTTTGGGCGATTCGAGATTTTTAAGGCCGATTTGAAGCGGTTCGGGTCAGTTCGTGGATTCTAGACCAATTATGGAGCAGTACATTATGTAATTAGAGTAGTTATTACTTTAATTATACTAGGGGCCAATTAAACCGGTTTATTCGCTATTTAAATGCTTTGTGGATGTCATTTAAATTTTAATCCCACCTTAGGATATAAAGCATGGTCATGGATTATGTATGTTATAATATGATTATGATGTATGGGATAATGCATGGATTTTCATGATTGATATATATATATTAGAGTTATATAATTATCATGAAAATGGGATAGCATGATGCATGCAATTACATAGTTTTAATATGAGAGTTATTATTAAAATGAATTGTTTGCAGCAAGCTACTTTGATTTACCATTTTTTGCAATAATTAATTGTTAATTTATTAAAAATGGAAATCAAGTTGCATTGAGCATGAAACATCCATAGGTTAATATAAAAGTTATATGAATTTTCATGCAATGCAAAGTTGTATAGTTTAAATTTGATTAATTTGAATATGATTGTTAGTTGATTTAAACTATAGTATGCATGATTATAGGGCTAATCATGAAAATTTTGAAATAGTTTAAAATTTATGATTAGAAATCGTCAATCTATAATCAAGATATGCATGCTCACATAGGATCTTAGGTTAAAAGGAATTAATTTTAATGAGTTAAAATTAATTAGACCTAAGATCATTTTCTAATAGGATTAGAAATTACACTTAGTTTTTAAAATAGTTTTAATAAACTAAGTAGGACAACGTTATTCCTGTGATTATAAGGGAACTCTACCAGTGAAGTTCTGTCTAAGGATTGGGGGTATTCATGTTGACGGTATACGGAACACCTCCTACCTGAGAACTGATTTCGAACACTGGAGTTGAATTAATCACAGGTTAATGTTAGAATAATGTCGCTAGGTAAATTAAATTTGTTTAATACACCTAGACATTAGGTCTTATTATAATAGGAATAGACTTAGATAAATGACTTAGCCGGATTTATCTAGGTCTAATCAAACCCTAAAATATTTGATAGGTTACTTTAGTGTGAGGAAAATTACAAGACTTAATTTAAATTGAGTTTTGCTCTTACGTCCCTGTATAGTTCACATCGTGATATCCATGCTCGGCTTCGTGTCGTTTTAGCGCGGCCTCCCTTCAGAATGTGTTTGCATGGGTTAGTACCAAGGTGAGTGGGGAAAGTAACTATAGTAAGTGGGAGCGGGACGCGTGTCAACGTATCCTTCGGCCTCCACCCCTAGGTCACAACGTGAGATTCTTATGATCCGCCTGTGTGTTGTCTTGGCGCAACCATCCCTTCGGAGGGCCTGATCATAGGATTTGGAACACCGTGAACTCCTGAATAGGATAGGATCGCTTAGGCTAATTACCAACAGTTGTCTTTCCTAACGGTAGCCTGTTGGTCCTTGCCTCTGAGATCTGAAAGTGGGAGGGTTACACTTACGGGGAGGAGTTAATTGGTTAACAAATCCTTGACTGAACAACGGTGGTTAATTTCTAATGGAATATGAGTTATTCTAGTATTAGAAATTGACTGAGTAGAGTCTCATTTTAGAGGAGGAACAATTGATCACCCTTCGGTGGTTGTTCTTCTAAACCTCTAAAGCATCGTTGCGAATCACAATCATAGTTTTATTAGGGTTCTTTGATTGTTTTTTTGCAAAATTGATTGGATGTATGCAATTGTTTGTATTGCTTGTGTGATGGGTTAAGGCAAAGATAACTAATACGGTCAATTGTTTGTTTTTTTCAGCAATGTCTTCCTCCATAATCTCCTTGCTTAAAAACGAACAACTAACGGGCGAAAATTTTCCACAATAGAAATCAAATCTAAATACCATACTCGTGGTAGAGGATCTTAGGTTCGTCTTAACGGAGGAATGTCCTCTCGTTCCCCCTCACACTTGCGCTCAGGCAGTAAAGGATGCCCATGAACGCTGGACTAAGGCCAATGAAAAGGTCAAAGTCTATATACTGGTCAGCTTGTCGGAAGTTTTGGCCAAGTGTTACGAGAACGTGGAGACTGCCAGGGAGATTATGAATTCCCTGCAGGAGATTTTTGGACTCCCGTCCTATCAGCTCCACCACGATGCCTTGAAGAACGTCTTCAATGCCAAGATGCAAGAGGGTCAGTCTATTCGAGAACCTGTCCTGGACATGATTAACCAGTTCAATATTGCTGAGGCAAATGGCGGGGTAGTCTGCGAGCGCAGTCAAGTTGCGTTCATCCTTCACTCGCTCCCTGCAAGCTATATGTCGTTTAGGACGAACGCGAGCATGAACAAAATTCAGTTCAACCTGACTACCCTCCTCTCGAAGTTACAGATTTATGAGTCCATGCAGAAAAGCAAGGGCAAGAATGTGGTAAAAGGAGAGACCAATGTGGCCCATTCCAAAAAGAAGTTCCTGAAGGGTTCATCCTCAGGGACTAAATATGTACCTCAGGCTTCTTCATCGAAGCAAATCCAAAAGCGGAAGGGAGACAAGGGGAAGACTCCTACGCAAGCTGTGCAAGGTAAGGGCAAGGCCAAGGTCGTGGCCGATAAAGGCATATGCTTCCACTGCAATGCAGATGGTCATTGGAAGCGCAACTGTCCCCGTTACCTCGCTGAGAAGAAGAGAGAAAAAAAAGGTAAATTTGATTTACTTATATTAGAGACTTGTCTCGTCGAACATGATGAGTTTGCTTGGATATTGGATTCGGCAACCACTAATCATGTTTACTCTTCTTTTAAGGGAAATGATTTCCAGCAGCTGGCTGATGGCGAAATGACTCTCAAGGTTGGAACAGGAGAGGTCGTTTCAGCTCGTGCAGTGGGAGCTGCAAAATTATTCTTTAGAAATAAGTTTTTGATTTTAGAGAACTTGTTTTTGGTTCCTAGAATTAAAAGGAACCTTATTTCTGTTTCAGCTTTGTTAGAACAAGAATACTCAATTTCTTTCCTGCTTAATGAAGCTATTATTTCAAGAAATGGTATTTTTGTTTGTTCCGCTCAGCGTGAGAATAATTTATTTGTGTTAAGACCAACCGACGCTAAGGCTATTTTAAGTCATGAGATGTTTAAAACGGCTGAAACGCAAAACAAAAGGCAAAAGATTTCTCCTCTAAGTAAACATTCTTATCTTTGGCACCTTCGTCTCGGTCATATTAACATCGATCGGATCGATCGTTTGGTCAAAAATGGACTTCTAACTGATTTAGAAGATACATCTTTACCACCCTGTGAATCGTGTCTCGAGGGTAAAATGACCAAGAGGCCTTTTACTGAAAAAGGTTATAGGGCCAAAGAACCACTTGAACTGATACATTCAGATCTTTGTGGTCCAATGAATGTAAAGGCTCGAGGTGGTTTTGAATATTTCATCTCTTTCATAGATCATTATTCTCGATACGATTACTTATACCTGATGGGCCATAAGTCTGAGGCTCTTGAAAAGTTCAAAGAGTTTAAGGCTGAGGTAGAAAACCTGTTAGGTAATACAATTAAAACACTTCGATCAGATCGAGGTGGAGAGTATTTGGATCAAAGATTCCAGGACTATGTGATAGAACATGAAATCCAATCCCAACTCTCAACACCTGGTACACCTCAGCAGAATGGTGTATCAGAAAGGAGAAATAGAACCTTGTTAGACATGGTTCGATCTATGATGAGCTATGCTCAATTGCCTAGCTCGTTTTGGGGGTATGTAGTAGAGACTGCGGTACATATTCTTAACAGTGTTCCCTCAAAAAGTGTTTCTGAAACTCCTTTTGAGTTATGGAGGGGGCGTAAACCTAGTTTGCGTTACTTTCGTATCTAGGGTTGTCCTGCACATGTGTTAGTGACTAATCTATGAGATTGGAACCACGTACGAGAATATGCCAATTTTTTGGATACCCGAAAGAAACGAGAGGTTGTCTTTTCTACGACCCTCAAGATAATAAAGTATTTGCATCGACGAATGCAACTTTCTTGGAGGAAGACCACATTCGAGATCATAAACCACGAAGTAAATTAGTATTATGAGAAGTTACAGAAGGATCAACAAGAGTTGTTGATGAACCTGGTCCTTCAACAAGAGTTGTTGGAGAGTCCAGTGATTCTCGTCAATCTAGTCATCTTCACGTAGTGGGAGAACTTCGACACAGTGGGAGGGTTGTAATACAACCTAACCGCTACTTGGGTTTAACGGAAACACAAGTAGTCATACCTGATGACGACGTATAACATCCATTGTCTTATCGTCAGGCAATGAATGACATAGATAAAGACGAGTGGGCCAAAGCCATGAACCTTGAGATGTAGTCTATTTACTTCAATCAAGTTTGGGAACTTGTAGATCCACCTGAAGGGGTCAAACCCATTGGGTGTAAATGGATCTATAAGAGGAAAAGAGATGTTGCTGGGAAAGTACAGACTTTCAAAGAAAGACTTGTAGCAAAGGGTTATACCCAACGAGAAAGGGTGGACTATGAAGAAACCTTTTGTCCAGTTGCTATGCTTAAGTCCATAAGAATTCTCTTATCCATTGCCACGTTTTATAACTATGAAATATGGCAAATTGATGTCAAGACAACTTTTTTGAATGACAACCTTGACGAGAGTATTTTTATGTCTCAGCCCGAAGGGTTCATAACCCAAGGTCCGGAGCAAAGGTTTGTAAGTTGAATTGATCCATTTATGGGTTGAAACAGGCCTCCCGATCTTGGAATATTAGATTTGATGCTGCGATCAAATCTTTTGGCTTAGACCAGAATGTTGATGAGCCTTGTGTATACAAGAACATCAACAAAAATAAAGTAGCTTTCCTTGTACTTTATGTTGACGACATCATACTCATTGGGAATGATGTAGGGTATCTGTCTGATGTAAAAAAATGGCTAGCGGCCCAATTCCAAATGAAAGATTTGGGTGAGACCCAGTATGTTCTTGGCATCCAGATTATTCGGGATAGAAAGAACAAAACGCTAGCTCTGTCTCAAGCAATGTATATCGACAAGATGCTGGCTCGATATTCGATGCAGAACTCCAAGAAGGGCTTATTGCCTTTTAGGCATGGGGTTCACCTGTCTAAGGAACAGTCTCCTAAGACACCTCAAGAGGTTGAGGATATGAGACGGATTCCCTTCGCCTCTGCAGTGGGTAGCTTAATGTATGTCATGCTTTGCACTAGGCCTGACATCTGTTATGCTGTAGGGATTGTCAGCAGATATCAGTCAAATCCAAAGTTAGACCACTGGACCGCCATTAAAGGAATCCTCAAGTATCTTAGGAGAACGAGGGACTACATGCTGGTGTTTGGGGCTAAAGAGTTAGTTCTCACTGGATACACCGACTTTGACTTTCAGTCTGACAAGGATTCTAGGAAATCCACGTCATGATCAGTTTTCACCCTTAATGGGGGAGCTATAGTTTGGAGAAGTATAAGGCAAGGATGCATAGCAGACTCCACGATGGAGGCTGAGTATGTAGCTGCTTGTGAAGCAGCGAAGGAAGCTGTATGGCTAAGGAAGTTCTTGACAGATTTGGAAGTTGTTCCAAATATGAACTTGCCCATTACACTATACTGTGACAACAGTGGGGCTGTAGCCAATTCAAAGGAACCTCGCAGCCACAAACGAGGTAAACACATAGAGAGGAAGTATCATCTTATTCGAGAGATTGTGCAAAGAGGAGATGTGGTCGTGACCAAGATCCCTTCCGAGCACAACATTGTTGATCCATTTACGAAGGCCCTCTAGGCTAAAGTGTTCGAGGGTCATCTAGAAAATCTACGTCTATGAGACATGTATATAGCGTAATCTAGGGCAAGTGGGAGATGTGTAATGGGTGTAAGGATGCCCTAGTTTATTGTATTTTGTACATTTCCTTTTCATGTAATGTACAACATACATGTACCATTTCCAGCTTTGGATTATATTGTATATAAATTCCCTTTAACTTGAGTTTTAGTTCAAGTGGGAGTTTGTTGGGTTTTATGCCCTAAAACTCGTAGATAGTAAATGTACATTTGACCAAACATTAATAAAAGTGATGTATTATTCAATGTTTGTATTATATCTTTTCTTATCAACCCTAATCCAATAAACTAAACATCCAAGGCTAATAGAAGGAGGCTTGAACTAGTATGTAGGGACATACGGGGATCAATGTTCAAGTTTTAGCCTGAAGGGTCTGTAGTATAGGGATAAGACTGGGTACCTTATCCTGGTGACATTATGGATACGCCCCGCTTTGTATATTGATACAAACGTAATGATCCAACGCGTTCATGTAGTTGACATGCGAGTGGGGGTATCATCTCCAATGAGATTGTACAAAGACCGGACCTCGAAATAGTTAACCACTAACTGTAACACCGTTAGTTAGCTTGGTTTCTATTTCACTAGGATGACCCAGGCAACTTGGCCTTAATCCTGAGTGGATTATGGACTCCTTTCCATGAGGCATTGTTCTTTGATTTGTACGGGTGAGAGTGGCCAATTCGCCGACTCAATAAACCTACCATTTTGGCGACAAAACCAAGTGGGGAGCTGGGAACATAGTCTTACAAGAGGGAATTCACTCCTTCCCGACTTTAGGGTAAGTAGAGGTGTGTTCCCTTAAGTGGTGTCTCTGGGTCTTGAACAATGGGCTCTACCCTCTTTATGGCACGAGAGGGACTTCTGTTTGTTGGTTGGACCTAAAATAGGTTGTTCATTAGAGGAGCACTGATACTTAAGGACTAAGAGGTAGCCTAGGGGTAAAACGGTAATTTGACCTAGTTGGGGTACGAACACACGTGAAGGGCTAACTTGCTGTTGACGCTCGATATCCATGGACACAGAAATATATCTGCAGTGAGAAAAGTGCAGTTGTGGTTCCTTAGTGGAGTGAACCACAATTAACGAACATTGATTAACTTGGTCAATGAGTTTAGCCAATTAATCTCATATCGTTGGAGCTTCTGATCTGTAGGTCCATTAGGTCCCACCGATGACTCAAATAAGGTGTTGAGGTTAATTTCTAAGGAAAATTGAGTATTCGAAAGAGTTCGAATAAAAAAGGTAAAATATGAATTTTGATTCATATTAAAACTATAGGTTATCATTAATGTGCATTAGATGTGCGTTAATAATATATTTTCTATGAGGGAATTATGATTAAATATGCGATATTTAATTATAATGTTAATTCATTATAGAACTAATTAATTACTGTTTTAATTTAATTAAATTTAGATTTAATTATATTAAAACTATAGGTTACGTGAGGGATAATCATTTAAATATAGTTTAAATGAGTTAGTTATTTAATTATGAATTGAATAACTTAATTTTAATTAAATTTAATTAATTTTCTAATTAATTAAATTGGTTTTAAAATTAAATCAACTGATATTTTATCAGTAATTTGGTCATGGGTGTATGACCTATTTTCTCTTCCTCACACACCTAATAAGGGGAGGAGTTACAGAATTTTGAAGGCGGTTCATTTGTTTTTGTGGCGTTCTATTTTACAGAAACACGATTTCTCCAAAAAAAAGATCCTAAGCTCTCTCTCTCAAATTCTCTCAGTATTATTCCTTAGGAAAAGAGATCCCACAATCCCCTCACTGATATCCTTTAGAGTCCATTGGTGAATCCTCGTGGTGGTGTTCGTGTGGGATTTGCAGCGAAAACAGGAGTTCCTTGCTGCTAGAATTTTATGTAATCCAAAGAGTATTAGGTGATTCGATCAAGATCTTCATCTAAGGTATAGTTTTTCTTGATCTAGGATCAATAGGATCCAATCTAGATTAGATCTAGATGTTTTTAATTCCTTTTCAGCATGCTTTATACATGTTTCCAGCATGTTTTAAATTGTTTAAAATGTTGTAAAATGTTATTTGCTATCTTATTGGTTTCCCAATCGGCATTCATACCGATAAGGTCTATGAGGTCTTCCGCTGCCTAGGGTTTTTATCCCTACAAAGACAAGCAGACACATTAAATTGAATGAAATATTGTTGATTCATTTACAAAGACTCTCTCGGCTAAAGTGTTTGAGGGTCATCTAGAAGGTCTAGATCTACGAGATATGTACAAAGGTGTAATCTAGGGCAAGTGGGAGAAATATAATGGGTATAGTGATACCATTATGTAATGTGTATAGTGATGCCCTAGTTTATTGTATTTGTACATTGTATATGTTTTATACATGTATTTATACACCTGCTGCTGTATAGATTATTGTACATCCCACTAAACTAGAGTTTTATTTCAAGTGGGAGTTTGTTGGGTTTTATGCCCTAAAACTCGTAGATAGTGAATGTAAACAAATTGTATACTTGTTTCAATAAAGTTTTATTGAGTTTCTACAATAAAGTGTTATTATTAAATATTGCACAATTTGACCCAAATCCAATAAACTAAGATCCAAGGTTGTTTACATGTGACTTCAACTAGTATGTGGGGACATACGGGGATCGGTGTTCAAGTAACAACCTAAAAGGTCTATAGTACAAGAATAAGGTTGGGTACCTTATCTTGGTAACACTATGTGATACGACCCGCTTTATATTTGATACAGACGTATTGATCCAAAGCGTCCATGTAGTAGACATGCAAACGGGGGTATACTATGCTATGAGTTTGCATAAGACCGGACCATGAAATGGTAAACCACTAGATATAACACTATTAACTAGTTGGGTTACTGTTTCAATAGGATGACGTAGGTAACTCGGTTTTAATCCTAAGTGTGTCATGAACTCCTTCTCATGAGGGATTGTCCTTTGATTAGCATGGGTGAGAGTGGCCAATACGCCGACTCAATATGCCTTCCTTTTTGGGGACAAGACCGAATGGGAGGCTGGGGACATGACAATACAATAAGGAATTCACTCTTTCCCATTTCTAAGAGAAGTAGATGAGTGTTCCCTTAAGTGGTGACTTCGGGACATGAACAAAGGGATCCCGCCCTCTCACTGGCTTGGGAGGGACTTTCTGTTTATTGGTTGGACCATAAACAAGTTGTTCATTAGAGGAGCATTGGTACTTAAGGAGACAGATGTAACACAGGGGTAAAACGATAATTTGACCCAGCTGTAGTTACAGACACTCGTGAAGGATTGACTTACCGGTATAGGTCTATATCCATGGACACAGAAATGTTCTACAGTGAGAAGAGTTCAGCTGTGGGTCTTTAGTGGAATGACCCACAGTTAATGAATATTGATTAACCTGGTCAATGAGTTTAATCTATTAAACCCATATCATTGGAGCTTCTGATCTGTAGGTCCATTAGGTCCCCCTGCTAGCTCGTAAAGAGTAATTAGGAACAAATATATCTTGAGAGAATTTTAATAGTTCAAATTCATATTGGGAATTAAGTTAATTGTATGAGATACAAATTAATATAATGTATAGTGATGCATTAAAATATAAAGTCTAATTTTAGATTAAACTTTATTATATTGAGAGATTGATATATTTGAAAGAGTTCAAATATATTTTTAATTAAATATATGGTATTTAATTAGAAGATGAATTAATTAATTATTCAATTTAGTTTAAATTAAATGAGATTTAATTAAACTATAGTCTATGAGAGAAATAAATATTTGAAGAAGTTCAAATATTAATATGAATTTGATTCATATTAAATTTATAGGATATAAGAGAATTTGAAGGAGTTCAAATTATAATATGAATTTGATTCATATTATAGAATTAATTAATTGAAGGCTTGGAATTAAATATATGATATTTAATTGGGTAATTAATTAATTAACTAATAGAATGTCTGAAATTAAATATATGATATTTAATTGGTGATTAATTAATTAAAGAATTAATTAATTGGAAATTAATCAATTATGGAAATGATTAATCACTTATGGAAGTAATTAATCATTTATGGAAAAGATCAATCATTTATGGAAAATATTAATTAATTATGGAATTGATTGGTCATGGAATTGATTAATTATGGAAAAGATTAAATCAGTTATGGAAATAATTGATTTTAAATGAATATTTTATTCATGGTCTTTCTCCTATAAATAGAACACTGAATCTAGGGTTTAGGGACTACAACATAAGGCTACAAGAATGCACTCTTGCATTCTCTCTAGCCTCCCTCTCATATTCTCTCAACCCAAAAACTCTAGGGATAATTTTCTCTCTAGAGTTTTTCCCATTCAAGATTAGGTAGTCCCACAACTACGTTCCTAATCTTAGAGTCATAGCGGGGAAGATCAATTGGTGGTGTCCCAATTGTTGGCGCTTGGTCCAAAATCAAGAAAGGTGTTCGTTGAAGTATTCAGAGTCGTCAACGAAGGTATGTTTCTCATCGCTTAACCTTTTGCCAATGTATTGGTATTTTGTAGAACAAAATTAATTTACGAACGGTCCAATTGCTTCCGCTTTATCGGAATTAGGGAATTACAATCCTTCATAATTACCAACAGTTGTCTTTCCTAACGATAGCCTGTTGGTCCGTGCCTTTGAGATCTGAAAGTGGGAGGGTTACACTTACGAGGATGAGTTAATTGGTTAACAAATCCTTGACCGAACAACGGTGGTTAATATCTAATGGAATATGAGTTATTCTAGGATTAGAGATTAACTGAGAAGAGTCTCATTTGAGAGGAGGAACAACTGATCACCCTTCGATGGTTGTTCTTCTAAACCTCTAAAGCATCGTTGCAAGACACAATCAATAGTTTTATTAGGGTTCTTTTATTGCTTGTTTGTAAAATTGATTGGATGTATGCAATTGTTTGTATTGCTTGTGTGATGGGTTAAGACAAAGATAACTAATACGGTCAATTGTTTGTTTTTTCAGCAATGTCTTCCTCTGTTATTGCCTTGCTTAAGAATGAAAAACTAACTGGCGAGAATTTCCCCACATGGAAATCGAATTTAAACACGATACTCGTGGTAGAAGATCTAAGGTTTGTCTTGACGGAGGAGTGTCCTCTAGTTCCTCCTCGCACTGCTGCTCAGGTAGTAAAGGATGCCCATGAACGTTGGACGAAGGCCAACGAAAAGGCCCGAGTCTATATATTGGCCAGCTTAACTTAAGTCTAGGCCAAGCGTTATGAGAATGTGAAAACTTCCAGGGAGATTATGAATTCCCTGCAGGAGATGTTTGGACTTTCGTCCTATCAACTCCACCACGACGCCTTGAAGAATGTCCTCAATGCCAAAATGCAAGAGGGACATCCTGTCCGAGAACATGTCCTGGACATGATAAACCAATTTAATATTGTTGAGACAAACGGTGGGGTAGTCTGCGAGCGCAGTCAGGTTGCGTTCATTCTTCATTCGCTTCCTCCTAGCTATATGAAATTTAGGACGAATGCGAGTATGAACAAGATACAGTTCAACCTGACTACCCTCCTCAGTGAGCTACAGATTTATGAGTCCATGCTGAAGAGCAAAGGAAAAATTTTGGTAAAAGGAGAGGCCAATGTGGCTCATTCCAAGAAGAAGTTCCTGAGGTAAAAAATCTGTTAGGTAAAACAATTAAAACACTTCGATCAGATCGAGGTGGAGAGTATTTGGATCAAAGATTCCAAGACTATATAATAGAACATGGAATCCAATCCCAACTCTAAGCTCCTGGTACACCTCAGCAGAATGGTGTAACAGAAAGGAGAAATAGAACCCTGTTAGATATGGTTCGTTCTATGATGAGCTATGCTCAATTGCCTAGCTCGTTTTGGGGGTATCAGTAGAGACTACAGTACATATTCTTAACAACGTTCCCTTAAAAAGTGTTACTAAAACTCCTTTTCAGTTATGGAGGGGGCATAAACCTAGTTTGTGTTACTTCCGTATCTGGGGTTGTCTTGCACATGTGCTAGTGACAAATCCTAAGAAATTAGAACCACGTACTAGAATATGCCAATTTGTTGGATACCCGAAAGAAATGAGAGGTGGTTTTTTCTACGACCCTCAAGAAAATAAAGTATTTGTATCGACAAATGCAACTTTCTTGGAGGTAGACCACATTCGAGATCATAAACCACAAAGTAAGTTAGTATTAGGAGAAGCTACAGAAGGATCAACAAGAGTTGTTGATGAACTTGGTCCTTCAACAAGAGTTGTTGGTGAAGTCAGTTCTTCTCGTCAATCTAGTCCTCCTCACGTAGTGGGAGAGATTCGACGCAGTGGGAGGGTTGTAATTCAACCTGACCGCTACTTGGGTTTAATGGAAGCAAAAGTAGTCATACCTGATGACGACGTAGAAGATCCATTGTCTTATCGTCAGCCAATGAATGATGTAGATAAAGACGAATGGGCCAAAGCCATGGACCTTGAGATGAAGTCTATGTACTTCAATCAAGTTTGGGAACTTGTAGATCCACCTGAAGGGGTCAAACCCATTGGGTGGAAATGGATCTATAAGAGGAAAAAAGATGTTGCTGGAAAAGTACAGACTTTCAAAGCAAGACTTGTAGCAAAGGGTTATACCCAAAGAGAAGGGGTGGACTATGAAGAAACCTTTTCTCCAGTTGCTATGCTTAAGTCCATAAAAATTCTCTTATCCATTGCCACATTTTATGACTATGAAATATGGAAAATAGATGTCAAGACTGCTTTTCTAAATGGCAATCTTGAAGAGAGTATTTTTATGTCTCAGCCCGAAGGGTTCATAACCAAAGGTCAGGAGCAAAAGGTTTGTAAACTGAATCGATCAATTTATGGGTTGAAACAGGCCTCTAGATCTTGGAATATTAGATTTGATACAGCGATCAAATCATTTGGCTTTGACCAAAATGTTGATGAACCTTGTGTATACAAGAAAATCAACAAGAATAAAGTAGCTTTCCTTGTACTTTATGTTGACGACATCCTACTCATTGGGAATGATGTAGGATATCTGTCTGGCGTAAAAGAATGGCTAGCGGCCCAATTCCAAATGAAAAATTTGGGTGAGGCCCAATATGTTCTTGGCATCCAGATTATTAGGGATCGAAAGAACAAAACGCTAGCTCTGTCCCAAGGAACTTATATCGACAAAATGTTGGCCCGATATTCGATGCAGAACTCCAAGAAGGGCTTATTGCCTTTCAGGCAAGGGGTTCACTTGTCTAAGGAACACTCTCCTAAGACACCTCAAGAGGTTGAGGATATGAGACGAATTCCCTACGCCTCTGCAATGGGTAGCTTAATGTATGCAATGCTCTGCACGAGGCCTGACATCTATTATGCTGTAGGGGTTGTCAGCATATATCAGTCAAATCCAGGGTTAGACCACTGGACCGCCGTTAAAAGAATCCTCAAGTATCTTAGGAGAACGAGTGACAACATGCTGGTGTTTGGGGCTAAAGAGTTAGTTCTCACTGGATACACCGACTCTAACTTCCAGTCTGACAAGGATTTTAGGAAATCCACATCAGGGTCAGTGTTCACCTTTAACAGGGGAGCTGTAGTTTGGAGAAGTATAAAGCAAGAATGCATAGCAGACTCCACTATGGAGGCTAAGTATGTAGCTGCTTGTGAAGCAGCTAAGGAAACTGTTTGGCTATGGAAGTTCTTGACTGATTTGAAAGTTTTTCCAAATATGAACTTGCCTATTACGTTATATTGTGACAACAGTGGGGCTGTAGCCAATTCAAAGGAACCTCGCAGCCACAAACGAGGTAAACACATAGAGAGGAAGTACCATCTGATTCGAGAGATTGTGCAAAGAGGAGATGTGGTCATGACCAAGATCGCTTCGGAGCACAACATTGTTGATCCGTTTACAAATGCCCTCTCGGCGAAATTGTTCGAGGGTCATCTAGAAAGTCTAGGTCTGCGAGATATGTATATAGCGTAATCTAGGGCAAGTGGGAGATGTGTAATGGGTGTAAGGATGCCCTAGTTTATTGTATTTTGTATATTTACTTTTCATGTAGTGTACAACATACATTTACCATTTCTAGCTTTGGATTATTTTGTATATACTTTCCCATTGACTTGAGTTTTAGTTCAAGTGGGAGTTTGTTGGGTTTTATGCCCTAAAACTCGTAGATAGTAAATGTACTTTTTACCGAACATTAATAAAGTGATGTATTATTCATTTATCTATGTTTGTATTATATCTTGTCTTCTTAACCCTAATCCAATAAATTAAACATCCAAGGCTAATAGAATGAGGCTTGAACTAGTATGTAGGGATATATGGGGATCGATGTTCAAGTTTTAGCCTAAAGGGTCTGTAGTATACGGATAAGGCTGGGTACCTTATCCTAGTGACACTATGGATACGACCCGCTTTGTATTTTGATACAAACATAATGATTCAACGCGTTCATGTAGTTGACATGCGAGTGGCGGTATCCTGTGCAATGAGTTTGCACAAAGATCGAACTGCGAAATAGTTAACCACTAACTGTAACACCGTTAGTTAGCTCGGTTTCTATTTCACTAGGATGACCTAGGCAACTTGGCCTTAATCCTGAGTGGATTATGGACTCCTGTCCATGAGGGATTGTCCTTTGATTTTTACGGGTGAGAATGGCTTGCATGCCGACTCAATAAGCCTACCATTTTGGGGACAAGACTGAGTGGGGAGCTGGGAACATAGTCTTACAAGATGGAATTCACTTCTTCCAAACGTTAGGGTAAGTAGACGTGTGTTCCCTTAAGTGGTGTCTTCGGGTCTTGAACAATAGGCCCTACCCTCTCTATGGCATGAGAGAGACTTCTGTTTGTTGGTTGGATCTCAAACAGGTTGTTCATTAGAGGAGCACTTGTACTTAAGGACAAAGAGGTAGCCCAGGGGTAAAACGGTAATTTGACCTAGCTGGGGTACAAACACACGTGAAGGGCTGACTTGCTGTTGACAGCTGATATCCGTGGACCCAGAAATATATCTGCAGTGAGAAGAGTGCAGCTGTGGTTTTTTAGTGGAGTGAACCACAGTTAACGAATATTGATTAACTTGGTTAATGAGTTTAACCAATTAATCTCATATCATTGGAGCTTCTGATCTGTAGGTCGATTAGGTCCCACCGATGACTCAAATAAGGTGTTGAGGTTAATTTCTAAGGAAAAATTAAATATTCGAAAGGGTTCAAATGTAAAGATAAAATATGAATTTGATTCATATTAAAACTATAGGTTATAATTAATGTGCATTGGATGTGCATTGATACTATAGTTTATTTGAGAAAACTATGATTAAATATGAGATGTTTAATTATAATATTAATTAATTATAGAATTAATTATTTTTTGTTTCAATTTATTTAAATTTTGATTTAATTATATTAAAACTATAGGTTATGTGAGGGATAATCACTTAAATATAGTTTAAATGAGTTGGTTATTTAATTATGAATTAAATAACTTATTTTTATTTAATTTAATTAATTTCTAATTAATTAATTTTTTTAAAAAATTGAAATAACTAATATTTGATCAGTTAAGAGTAACGTGGGTGATTGACCTAATTTTACTCTCCCCCACACGCCTACTAAGGAGATAGTTACGAGGTTTTGGGGTTTGAATTCATTCAACGTATTGTGGCTCTCTGATTCAACTCAGAACGCACTTGAGGAAATCCTAAGCTCTCCTTCGATTCTCTCAACACTCTTCCTTAGAGAAATTGAGTTCCCACCATCTCTCTCAACATAACCTTTAGAGACCATTTGTGTACCCTTTTGGTGGTGTTCGTGAGGGATTTGCAGTGAAAAAGGAGGTTTCTTGCTGCTGGAATTTTCACATATCCGTGGAGTTTTTTAGCGGAATGATCAAGTTCTTCACCCACAGTAAGTGTATCTTGATCTTGGATCGTTAGGGTCCAATCTAGATTAGATCTAGATATATTTAATTAATTACAACATGTTTTATAAGGTTTTACAACATGCTTTTATATTATTCTGCTGTAAATTTATTTGTCGTCGTATTGGTATCTCAATCGGCATTTAATTCGAAAAAGGTCTCTGACGTCTTCCTCTGCCTAGGATTATTATCCCTACAACCCGTATCTTTAACTCCAACCTTTCGGCCATCAGCTAAATACAAACTATGCTAACCTAAGTGATCCATTTAAGCTAAGAGTAAACTTTAATCTCAACAAAATTAAACAATGCTAGAGGGAGCAAAGTTGTTTTTGCATAGGCGGAGCTTTCTTCTACTCAAGGAATCCACATATTTGAACCCCCAAGTAGAAGTTTAACTCATGATTGGAAATAACGTGCAAAGCATAAAAGAAATCAAACTCAACATAAAGAAAAGATAACTTAAATTAATATGAAAGAATGAATTGAGTACAGTAGCTTAACTTACAACGGAAAAATAAAGGAAAACAATAACAAAACTGCTGAAAAGAAAAGAATGTTAAACAAAAGTAAAGACAAGACTCTATTAAGGATCTTTCCCTCTCTATCTAGCTTGCTCTTGCCTTTTTTTCAAGGAGTGACAAGCTTTTCTCTTCTTCTTCTTTTGAATATAAGAACCGACGGAGGCTAAAATACCCGGAACTCGGAGTGGTTACAAGATGAGAAGAGAAAAACTTAAAAATCTATCCTAAAGACGAAAACTCTAAGCTCCATTTGCTTCTTGCATCTCGGTCCCCTTTTATAGACCTTGAAAGGTGAGGTTGGCTGCCAAGATCAGTGTGAGAAGGCCTTGGAAGGTAAGAATCCACAATCTTTGGAGATTTGATACCAGATTGGAGATTTTTGAACAATTCTATGAAGATCCCACGAATCTCGGTATTCTGTCGAAAAGCCCAGTTGCGACCACATATTGGGTGCAATTCATTCTATGTGTTGCCTTGACAAGTCAGTCTTCAACATGGGGCTACTTTCCTTATATGGTTTGTAGACGCAATTCCTTAGCTTAACCTCACTTGCTCCGCTAACCTTTGATCTCCTCTTGCGGGTGAATCTTCCTTAACAAAGACTTCTGCACAAAAACATTAACTTGGATCAGTTCCTACAAAAAAAAAAAAAAAAATCTCTTTTTGTACATTTTAAGCTTAAATTCTATAATTCTAAGATTTTCTTCATGATTCTACAACTTTTGCTTAAATGACTTAAAATGATAAGATTTTGAACACAAAGTCTTTGCTTTCCAAACAATAACCTAGGTTTTTAAGGCTAAATAATGCACATAAATGGGTGTTATCTGGATACTCTCACTCGCATGTCTCTTACATGGATGTTTTGGATCAATGCACTTGCATCGAATGCAAAGCGGGGTCGTATCTCATAGTGTCACCAGGATCCCCGTATGTCCCCACATACTAGTCTAAGTTTCATTTAAACAACTTTGGACCTTAGTTTATTGAATTTTAGGGTTAACTATTGCAAAACTCAATTATTCAATAACAAACTACTAAATTACTAAGATAACATTTTATTGAGGTTAATTAATTTGTTTCATTTACTATCTACGAGTTTTAGGGCATAAAACCCAACAAAAACCCCTTCGATGCGAAGAGTAAAAACAATGAGACTTGTGAGGAGTCCACCATTGTCAGCTTCTCTTATTATGATAAAATTGAGGACAAACAAAAAAACCAAATCAATCATACAAATATTCACAAACCACCAATACTTTCATACATAAGAGATAAACTATTGAGAGATAAAAAAATGAGAACATCCCTCAGTTTTACAAGTTCTGTCCAGGAAAGCTTATGGACAAACCAAAGCACAAAAATGACAGTCCAACCGTTCAAAACGAGGCCCTATGTGTCCCCAACAGGCTGACCAAATCTCAGCAAAATCCGACAGTTGAAATTTCAACAATTGACAACTTTGTGAAAGTTGTCCTTGAAAATTTGAATTGCACTGCTCTCTCCCTCTCTCTTTCTCTTCGTTTTTCTATGTTTTTCTGTGTTTTTCAACCGTTTTTTTTTTTCGTTAGGTCATACCACATAAAAGGAAAAAACAAATCCTAGCACTACTACAAAAATGACTTTCTATGACACCACATCTAAACCAAATAAAGGAAAGGGAGAAAAAAAATGTCATAAATGGCTGGGGGCGCGTTTTTGGCAGGAAAAAGCGGAGTTTTACGTATTTTTAAAAATTTATGACATTTTTTAAATGTCATTAATGAAAATTAATTTGTTTTCATTTTTGAGTGATTGTTTTATCTTTAAAATCTATTTAAAAAACACGAAAAAAGAAACGAAAAGAAATAGAAATGTTAGGTTGGGTAAAATGTTTTCCCCAAAATTTTCACTCAATCTCCTTCCCTCCCTCATTCTTCACCAAAACTCCCTCACCCTCATGGAGAAAGGGAAAAGCTGAAAAAAGAGAGGAAGGGAAGAAAATGGACCGCTGCCGGACACTGGATTTCGCGTGGGTTTCGCTGGACACCATCTTCAACGCCCTTTCTCTCCTTTTTTGGTGAGCTTGCAGCAACCTATAGTCGGCGAAACCTCCCCCCACACTCGACTTGTGCATTTTTCAGCAAACAACCAACAGTGTTCCTTCTGTTCGTGGTAAGCTTCTTCCTCTCTTATGCTTCTTTTCTTTCCGTTTTGATTGCTTTTAGTCTCGTTTAGTAGAAAACAACTGGATTCGCGTGTTTTATTTGAATTTCAGTGTGACCCACTCGATTCCAAGGTTCGGAACCACTTCGATTTGCTGGTGCACGTTCCGTTCAACCTCAAAAAAGTTTACCATAGGTCGTGAGGTTTAGAATTACGATTTCGAAGTCCGTTGAGCTTTGTGCAGCACATGTCTGGGTTGTTAAGTGCTATTTGGTAAGTTTCGGCACTAGCTCATGTTCAATCGACCATATTTTTGTATTACCCACTCCCTAACATATTCGATTTCACAGGTTTAAGCCCCTTCGAATGCCAATCAACAAGGTCCAAGCTCTTTTGGTAAGGTTTTATTGGTAATAGCACATTCTAGACCCTTTTCGAACTCAATTGAATTAGGTTATCTTGATCTCTAACCTTTAGGTATGCTTTGTTGGTAGTTTTGAAACCCCTCAAGCACCTTAGAACAAGCATTGAATCATTTTGGGTAAGTTGTAGATGGTAAGCTTTGATTTAGACCCTTTCGAACCCCTTATTAGCATCTTAGAACACTCTTTAACACTTAGAAGTTGTAATTGTAGTTTCAGGCTAACTCAAAGTGTTAAAGCTAGCTTTTAAAGTTATTTTTGAGTAAGCTTGTTCCTTCTAAATACCTCTTGGGCTTGAATTAAGGTTTGAAGTTAAGTTTAGCCTTAACACCTTGTCTTTCTCATTGTAGAGCTCATTAGAATCATTCCTAGCTTGCCCTTTTTTGTTATGTTCCAGCATTTTGCTTTTATATATTTGTGTATATATATTATAGTGATTTCTTGCTCTTAGTTCCTTACCTTCTTTTTCAAGTTTTTTCAATGAATGAACATCTTAAGGAGTTTTTGTTTTGTTTCTTTGATTCTACATCAATTCAACACGAATTCTTATTTTGAAGATACAAAACTAAAGAAGCCAAAGAAGTCATGATAGAGTTGAAGAATGCCTTGGATGAGTAAGATTGACTATAAAACTCCATCTCATTTTGTTGCTAATTTGGTTGGATAGACAATTTTTTGCTGATGGTTTTAACATTTTGGTTGAAACTTGATATATATGTTCAAAGTGTGATTTGAAGCTTAATTATTTGGTTAAATTGTGATTTGGAGGCTATTTATGTAATTAAAGTTTGATTTGGAGATTATTGTGTAGGATTAGAAGTGTGATTTAACTTGTTCTAGTGTGATGCGATAGTGAACTTATTGCTTGGAGCTTATTGCTTGATTAAATTGGGCTTGAATGAGTTTGTTGAAATTTAGAGCAAGTTTGTACACTTTTATGGTAATGTAATTACTACCCTTCAATTAACGTGATCATACTTTTGCCTTTTGCATAAGAGTATTCAACTTCTTTGTTTTAATTTCTCGTATTATCTCTCATAAGTAACTTCTCTCTTAATTTGTCCATTTTTAGAGGTAGACGTATTTTGATTGTACAATGGAAAGCACACAAAAGGGACACTTCTAACTAGGTATGGATGATTTCTTCAATGTTATAATTTGTTGTTAAGCTTGCTACTACTTTTGTTCTTGCTACTACTTGCTGCTATTACTAATTCTCACTGCTACTACTGTTGGGGCTTTGTTATTGGTGCTACTATAGTTGTTGTTTGTTTATAAAGTGTTGGCTAAAAACTTCATTTGACACTAAAAAACTAATAAAACAAAGTGTAGGAAATAAAGGTGTTAATGGTAAAATACAAATTAAGATGGGATTTACTTTATTTCTCAAGTTCTTCCAAGTTATTCTACATTAAACTTGTTATAAGAGCTTTCGTTTCTTTTTGTTGTCATACAGTTCATCTGATGCATCAATGGCCTATGTGAAACTCATACAACATTTGGCCGTTTTTAAAGGATACAAAGGTTAAGGAAGATGCTTCAATTGACATATTTCATTTACTATTTCTTAGCCCTTAATATGGCATCGAGTTACCATTATGTTGGCAATGGTAGCTTCTCACCCTAACCACTTATGATTTCATTCTTTATTGATTTTGTGATCATTATATTTATCATTAATTATTCTTTTCTACGTGAATTTATATATGGTACCTCTCATCACTCCTTTGTTGTCAAGGAGTTCTGTAAAATCACATTTTGCAAGATGTTTCTTCAATGTTTTTTTACCTTTGTTTTTGGTGTGTGGAATTTCTGCTTCTGTTCAACGCTTCAACTTTTTAAGATGGTGTTAACTGTTAAGATAGAAGTTTTCTTAGTCCATTTAGGAGAAGCAAGCTACTTAAACTCCAATCAATAAGTCGGGCTGTCAACCTTGTTATGTACATGTTGGATTGAGATTGGTTGTCTTGATCAATAACATATACTTTGACAATAGACTACATGTTTTATTCTTCTCCCTCTCTCACGCACAACTAAAACAAATCGACATATCTCTACTTGATGATGTAAAAAGTGGCCTTTGATTGAAAATTGCCAGATTTATTTATTAAATCTTTGGATTATTATATTTGAACAAGATCTTATTGTGTGGACTATGCACTAATAGTTTTATACCTTGAAAGTTTAGAAGTGCTCAATGCATGCACTCATTAAGACTTCAATTCTTTTGGGTTAGTCTTGTGTATGTTGTTATGATGTCGAAATTTCTAGAGCATCTGGTTTGGAGTTAAGATACGGGTTTAGAATAATTAACCTGAATTAAGGTAGAGCATAGAGGATAGCAAGAGTATATATCATCAAAGCATGAAACTTGGCTTATATATTTGATTGTTCCTTTATTTATAATGAATATACAATGAATTCTCTTGCTCATGCTTGTTGTATTTTCTAAGTTTTTGCTAAGTTTAGTTTAATTGTTATGTTCATGATTTTTTTACACTTTGGTTAAGTTCTATAATTTATGTTCAATAAAGTTTGACATTGTGTTAATTTGATGAGTTTAGTTGTTTATTCTCTTTTGATATATGTTATTCATACTTCAAATTTTAATTCTCTTGCTTACAATATTTTCATTTCTTCTTTTGTGTCAGATAAAAGATCCTATGCATCAATGGCTACAAGAACAAATTGCACGATGTTCGATCAAATTTCACATAGTTATGTTTTTTTTTTCTTTTTTTTTTCAAAGATCCTATACATGTTTGAATGGTCTTCGTGTGAGCTGGAGTCATTTCGTTTTTAAAATTGAATTCGATAGACTTGTTTAGAAGTTTGAGGCAATTTTAGTTGTTGTGTATAGTGTAGGAATTGTTGTGGTGTACAAAATCTATTACACTTAGTTTGTATGTAAAAATTTGACCAATTTGGGTTCAATGATATATATAAAAGTTTTATTTATGTATCTATTTATTTTGTGTCAAGATTTGAGTGCTTTATTTTGGAAACATATGTTTATTCACAGGTATTAGACAAAATAGTTTATGGCTTTGATGAATCAACATAAATAAATAAATCGTGATGTATCACTACTTATGACGGTTCATCAAAGTCATAGAAATTATTTGGATGACAACTATTTAGTATCAATATAAGCATTTTTGTGACAGTTTTATAACTGTCATGACTTTTTTTTGTTGACAACAAAAAACTGTCAACGAAAAGTTTTGTTTGACAATAATACACTATCGTTGTTGAAATTTTCGTGACATTGACATGTTGTCATCAATAACCTTTTGTTGATAGTAATTAACTGTCATTAGTATATATATCTTGACAGAAAGATGATTTTCAGGAGTTATTTATTGACAATGTTCAATTGTCGTCTTAGAATTTACTGTGACAGTTACTAAATGTCATTAATATCTTTTTTTTTTTACAACTTTTATGTATCATGAAAAAAATAATTATGACAGTTTTTTTAATAGCATCATGTATACACTTTCCTTGATGGGGGCTTCTAGGACGCAAAAAAAAAAAATATCATGAAATGTGCTTGTGATAATTTTTCAATGTTATAAAAACCCAAATTTGTAGTAGTGTAGGCTTTCCAAATAAGTCAACCCATTTAGCCCCAAGTGGGCTAAACACATAATCCAACATTTTGGGCTCATATACACAAGTTAAAAAAAAACTCTTGCGTGTACAATAAGTGGGTTGAACACCCACAACTGGTCGCCCTCGACATTGGACCAGCCATGTATGAGTAGCTAAACTTGTGGCTTAGGGATTGATGTAGTTGATTTAGTTTGTGGATTGATTCGTTACGGTTTTTAGAGAGTCTTTGTGGTCTCTCCCATACCTTGATTCAAGTAATCTCATTATGTGTTCCTCAATTATATACATATCCACCTTACAAATTTTGGGTTGAACATTTTTCGTAGGTTAATAGTTAAAGAGTCGTGCCTTTTTTTTTATTTTTTTCAGTTCATATACTTTTGGGGTGGGGGGATTCGAACCTCTGACCTCTTGGTCGAGGGTACATGTTAATTACCGCTGAGCTATGCTTGCTTTGGTGTTAAAGAGTCATACCTCTAATCATATTTCCAATTCCTCTCAATCCTTTCAACTTTTGCAATTTGTGCAAGAGATAAATTTGACCAAGTCATTTTTGAGACCATCACATTACTTTCATACGAAGAATTTCCAATTGTGTTTTCACACTAATGAAAGCTCTATAAAGAGAATAATCAATTATATTTTATGAAGCAGAACGTACTTCTAATTATGCTAAATCAATGCAATATATTCAAAACTCTATTTAGTTTTTGGATAATTGTAATGGGTGGTTAAAATGATTAATTAGCAGATTTAACATTTTTTAGAAAAATTTATAAATATATCATTTTTTCTAAATGAAATTTTTTAATTTTGTTTTACCTCTATTTCAATTTATTGAGTGTTTCTTTCTTCTTCTTCATTTTTCATTCCTCTTTCTTTTTTTATTTTTTTTTCTCCTTCATCTTCTTCGTTTTTCTTCCTTTAATCGCACGCATGTTTTTGTTTCCATTTTCCAAGGCTTCGTTGTGGTTCCCATCTTCACTAGGACCAGTGACTTCCTCAGCGAACTGAAATTGTAGGTCCGACAGGAGGATGGATCGGTGATTATTTAAAATTGGGTGACGGATTGAGCGGTTTAACCTTCTATTTGGAGTGGATTGTTTTGGTTTTCTCCTTCGATCATCATCAATTTTTCTCCTCTTTTTTCGCAAGCAAGTTTTCATTTCTGGTTCTTCTTCCTTTATTGTTTACCTTCTTCGATTCTCCTCAAAATTTGAACCATAGTGATGGAGATGGAGACCATCTCAACGGATAAGTCTAATTCCTAACCAAAGCGTATTAGACCATTCGTAGTTTAATTTAGTTTTTCCTAAAATACAAATACATTGAAAAAATTTACACAAAACGATTCCATAAAAACTAGGCTAAACATGTAGAAATATAATTAGATCTAATCTAATTAAAAGGAAGAAGATTATTACTGTCGTTGACGACTCTGAAATCAAGAATTTTTATTGATTGTGTAGGGACCAAATGTAGAACGTAGACCTCCACCATAAGGACTTCCCCACTATGACTCTGAGATCAAGAACTTGGTTGTGGGACCAATAGATCTTGAATTTGAGAACAATGTAGAGTAGTTTTCTCTCTATTTTACGTTGAGAGAATAGAATGAGAGGGCGAGCATAGAGAGAGAGGTGTGAGAATTGACGTGAGGGAGAGAATTCCGTCTTGGAATGAGGGAGTGTGTGATAACCAACTCCCCATGAGACATGTGATTGGTTATCTCATAACCAACCTAATTTAACATATTCAATTAATTAATTAAAATTAAGTGCTAATTGATTAATCATATCAATTAATTAAGCATATGTGCATTCAAAGCATATTTCAATGCATTGCCTTCACGTAATTTATAGTTTTAATTAAAATTAATCAAATCACATTGAATTAAATTAATTTAAACTACACAATTAATTAGTTCTTAGATCATTTTTCAAAAAAAAAAAAAAATTAGTTCTTAGATCAATTAAATAGTACATATTTAATTAATTAAACATTTGAATCATATTCAAATGTCCATCTCTCTTATAACTTATAGTTTTAATAGGAATCTAATTCACATTAAAATTAATCTAAAGATTTAATTTAATTAAATCATATTTAACTAAATTAAATTAAGCAGTTAGTTGATTCAAAAATTAATTTTATAATTAATAAAATATTACTCATATTTAATTAATTAAACATTACAATCATATTCTAATATATCTCTCATATATTATAGTTTAATTAAATCGCATTTAATTGAACTAAATTGAATAATTTATTTATTTATTCACTAATTAAATATATTTAATTAGTCATATATTTGAAGGTTCAAATATATTATTCTTCCAATTAATAAATTTTACTATCAAATTAAACTTTATAGTATAATGTATCCCCATACATTTTTATTGATTGCATCTCATACAATTAACTCGATTCTCATGATGAATTTGAACTATTCAAATTCTTTTCAAGATTAATTGTTTCTAATTACTTTTTACTAGCTAGTAGGGGAACCTAATGGACCTACAGTTTAGAAGCTCCAATGATATGAGGTTAACTGACTAAACTCATTAATTAAGTTAACCAATATTCATTAATTGTGGGTCATTGTGGGTCACTCCACTAAAGACCCACAACTGCACTCTTCTCATTGTAGAATGTTTCTGTGTCCACGGATATAGATTAATGTCGGTAAGTCAATCCTTCACGAGTGTTCATAACTACAGTTGAGTTAAATTACCATTTTACCCTTGAGTTACCTCTGTCTCCTTAGGTACCACTGCTCCTCTAATGAACAACATATTTATGATCCAACCAATAAACAGAAAGTCTCTCTCGGGGTAGTGAGAAGGCAGGATCCCTTTGTTCAAGACCCAAAGTCACGTCTTAAGGGAATACTCATCACTTCACCTAGAAGTGGGAAGGAGTGAATTTCATCTTGTGTTGTCATGTCTCCAGCCCCCACTCGGTCTTGTCCACAAAATGGTAGACTTATTAAGTCAGCGAATCTGGTCACTCTATCTCCCATACAAATCAAAGGACAATCCCTAGTGAAAAGGAGTTCATAACACACTCAGATTAAGTTTGAGTTACCTAGGTCATCCTATTGAAATAGAAACCTAACTAGTCAACAGTGTTACATCTAGTGGTTTACTATTTTGTGGTCCGGTCTTATGCAAATTCGTTGCATAGGATACTCCCACTCGGATGTCTACTACATGGATGTTCGTATCACATAGTGTTACCAGGATAAGGTATCCAACCTTATCCCTATACTATAGACCTTTTAGGTTTGTTACTTGAATGTTCATCCCTGTATGTCTCCACATACTTATTCAAGTTTCATTTAAACAACAACCTTGGATCTTAGTTTATTGGATTTGACTCACATTGTGCAATTCTAGACTTAGAATAACAATAACACTTTATTGCAAAAACCTCAATAACATTTTATTGAACAAGTATAAAATTTGTTTACATTCACTATCTACGATTTTTAGGGCATAAAACCCGACCGTTAGCAAAGTAGGGGGGGTGGAGAGCATCTCAATATTTGAATCTCTTAAACAAAGAGAGTGATTCTCTGTCTTTCGATTCATCATTTCCATGACTAGGCAAATTTTCAGTTCTATTACCACCTGGTTCATCATTGGCCTTACTACTTGAAATTGAAGACACAAGCCATATTGCTATTTCCACCAATTTTCATGTTGAGTTGGACTCGAATTTCTCATTTGGATGACATCTCCTAATTTTCAAGATGGTTTGCTTTTCTATTATATTTAGAATTTGCTTTGTGAATCAACCAGACCAAGATCAGATACACACAAAGTGTACCTCTATTATGTTGAAATTAGTGGATTACCATATTTATGCATATATGATTTTTCTTAATGAAAAATTCACATTATAATGATGATTAATAAATGATAAAATGATAAAATGATAGACTGATAAACTGCACTTCAATATGTGACTTTAAGTCTAATATTAGTAATAGACTTCAACTTGATAGATTGATGACAAAAGTCTATCAATAACTAAAATTCTATCAATGAAGTTGATACCAATCAGAATGATAGAATGATAAATAGACTGATAAAATTACATGATTTTGATAGAATGATAGAATGATGAAGTCTATCAGTCTGTAATTATCATTCTATCAAATGATAGACTGATCAAATTACAAGATTTTGATAGAACGATAGAATGATAGATAAAGTGGTAGAATGATAGAATGATTTTAATAGAATGATAGAAGTTTATCAGTCTATCGTTATCATTCTATCAATAGATAGACCAATAGAATTACAAGATTTTGGTAGAATGATAGATAGTGATAGAGTGATAGAATGATTTTAATAGAATGATAGAATGATAGATAGAGTGATAGAATGATAGAATGATTTTAATAGAATGATAGAAGTCTATCAATTTATCGTTATCATTCTATCAATAGATAGACTGATAGAATTACAAGATTTTGATAGAATGATAGATAAAGTGATAAAATGATAGAATGATTTTGATAGAACGATAGAAATCTATCCGTCTATCGTTATCATTCTATCATTGATAGAACTTCAAATGATATGGAAATCTATCAGTGATAGAAGTCTGTCTATGAGTAATAAATTTGAAACTAATAGAATTCTATCAATTGATAGAAGAATTCTAAATTTCTATCAATTGATAGAAGAATTCTAAATTTCTATCAATGATAGACTTCTATCAGTGATAGAAATGAAAAGAAGGAAAAAAACGGGAATGGATTGAAAATTTGAGTTGAATGGACTAGGTAATTGAACGGGTTGTGTAATCATGTGGGATGGACTTTTTAGTAGTTTAAATGGGTTGGATATTAAATTTTACTATTTCTGCAAATACTTTAATATGTTGCTAATTTTATTATTATTTTAGTTAGGGTTTGCTATAGTCCCTAGTTTTTTTTTTTAAAAAAAAAAACACTTGGGGATTAATGCAAAAAATACTTTCAAACTCATTGCAATTATACCTCTAAACTTAAGAAATTGTTGCAATTAAACTCAATTAATAATCAAATTATAACATTAGGACTTAATTGCAAAGACATCCCAAGGTTAGGAATAAACTAATTGCTGAAATTGAATTTTTGAAGTCACAACTGTAACCATCCCTATAACTCAAAAGTGGCTTTCACCATTTTCATACCATCAAAAAAAAAAAAAAAAAAAAAAAAAAAAAAAAAAAAAAAAAAATCTTAACAGGTAGCATTTCTTCATGATAGCATTTGTTGCTTGTATGAGCTGTATTCTAACACTATTCTCCTTTGCCTGTATGAAAATAGTGATAATAATCACAATAAAAAAAAGGAAAAAGAAAAAGTTCACAGACAAAAAAGAACTTTAGGTATCTTTCTAAAAAGTTTCATTTTAACTTTTGACCTTTAAAATTATTTTTTTAGAAAAAAATATAATTGGAGTTTTCTTGTTCTTTAAATATGCTTAGCCGCTCCGTTAGCATATACAATGTTTTCTCCAGTTGCTGCAATTTAATTATGTTCGAAGAGCGATAGTTTAAGACCCATTTGATGTTCATTTCTCATTTGGTTTCTACTCATGAGTTTATTTGTTTTGTTGTCTAGTTTTAAGAATCAGAGCCGCGCTTTAAAAATTAAGGTCTCGCTTGATAATCATTTAGACTCGTTTCATAACTAATTAGGTCTCGTGTGTTAATCATTCGATTATTTAAAATTATATTTGTTTTTGCCTAATTTTCTTACCATTGTTTTGATCTTTGTTAAAGAACAATTTGAATTTCTAGTCAAATTACAAATTCAAAAAAATGAGTATTGGAAAATTACGGACTTATTTGATAACCATTTGGTTTTTGAAAATTAAGCTTCTTGTCACCTATTTCCTTATAATGGTTTTTATCTTTGTTAAGAACACATTTGAATTTCTAGTCAATTTCCAAAAACAAAAGAAAGTTTTTGAAATTAAAACTACTTTTTTTTTTTTAGTTTTCAAAAATTGACTTGGTTTTTTAAAACGTTGGAAGATGGTAGATAACAAAACCAAAAAACTTATAGGTGGAAGTAGTGTTTTTAAGCTTAATTTTCAAAAACCAAAAACCAAAAATCAAATAGTTATCAAACGTGGGCTTACATTTTTTAGTTTTCAAAACTTGACTTGATTTTTAAAAACTCTGAAAGATGGTAGATAACTAATTAAAAACAAAAAAAAAAAAAAAAAACTCATTTGTAGTAGTGTATATGAGCTTAATTTTCAAAAACAAAAAACCAAAAAACAAATGGTTATCAAAGAAGATCTAAACATATAAACATTATTTTCACCGTTTGGTTTCTTTGTTTTGTTATCTATTTTTTTCTACTTTTTATCAATATTTTCAAAATTCAAATCAAAATTTGAAAACTATGGCTCCGTTTGATCATCATTTGATTTTTGGTTTTTGAAAATTAGGCTTATTTTCTCCCAATTTTCTTACCATAGTTTTCTTCCTTGTCAAGGATACATTTGAATTCCTAGACAAATTCCAAAAACAAAAACAAGTTTTTGAAAATTACTTGTTTTGGTTTTCAAAAATGGGCTTGGTTTTTAAAAGCAGGGAAAGAAAGACATTAGAAAGACAAAGAAACTTGTATGTGTAAGTAGGCTTAATTTTCAAAAACCAAAAATAAAAAACCAAATGGTCATCAAACGGGGCCTAAAAGAGCAGTTTAAAAAAATCAATTTTTGTTTTCAGAATTTGGAATGAAAATGTTACAAAAGTGAAAATAAATGGTGAGAAAACACGCATAATTTCTAAAAGTAAAAAACTAAATAAGAAAATTTTTATCAGGTCGCCTTCGCATTAACATTTACATTGATTTGATTGTTCAACCATTTTTAAAGGTAAAAAATCACTTTTAGTCCCTAAACTTTCATGAAAATAACAATTTAATTTGGACCTTGAAACTTTGATTTGTAATGATTTAGTCCATGTACTTTCATTTTTGTAACAATTTAGTCTGTAACATTTAATAAGTAACAATTTAGTCACTATACTTTCAAATTTGTAACAATTTAATCCTTGTCGAAAAAAAAAATTATCAAAATAAAATGTTGGTTTTTATTATTATTTAATGATGGAACTTTGTAGTTTATAAATATATTGGATCCCAAATTAGTTTATTAATCTATCTAGGTAAGAAATTTCATTAAATTTTTACATTAATTTTCCACAATAAGGACTAAATCGTTACAAATTTGAAAGTATAGGGACTAAATTGTTACTTATGTTCAATGACTAAATTGTAACAAAATTGAAAGTACAGGAACTAAATCATTATAAAATTGAAAATACAGGGACTAAATCGTTATAAATCAAAGTTCATGAACTAAATTGTTACTTTCATGAAAGTTCAAGGACCAAGTGATTTTTAACCATTTTTAAAAAACTAAGGGCCCGTTTGATAACCATTTCAGTTTTTGGTTTTTGGTTTTTCTGTTTTTTGTTTTTGGTTTTTGGTTTCCTGTTTTTTAAAAACAAAAACCACCTATGTTTGATAACTGTTTTTTGTTTTCTGTTTTTAAAAAACAGAAAACCAACCTTGTTTGATAACTGTTTTTGGTTTTCAGTTTTTTAAAAATTAGAAAGATGAAAAAGATATTTTAGAGAGAGAGAAAATGTGTAAAGACGTTGAAACAAAAATTTAGAGACACAAATATAAATGTTTTCAAGAGTTTTTTTTTTTTTTTTTTTTTTTTTGAAAAGATGAGAGAAAAGTTAACATAGAAAATTTAGAGAGATGAAAGAAAATGTTTAGAGAAAGAATATTAGTTAGACTCGAGAAAAGATATTAGTTAGAGAAAAAATAGAAAACAGATTAGAGTAAAAGCGATAAATTTTAGATTAAAAAAAGAAAATTTAGAGAGATAGTAAAGTTAAGAGTAAAAGATATGCTAAATAACTAACGATAAATTAGAAAATAAAGAAAAGTTGTAGCGATAGAAAATTTTGGTGACTTTTTTTTTTTTTCAAAAGAAAAATTTGAACATGTTTATTGAGGAGAGAAAAGGTATTGACAAATTTTTAGAAATAGACAAGTTATAGAGAAAAAAAAAGTTTTGAGAGAGAAAATTTTAGAGAGAGAAAAAAATAGAGAAAAAAATTTGTTGGAGAGAGAGGTAAAAGAGGAGAAAAGTAAGCATTAGAAGAAAAATGAGTTTTTGAAAAACATAAATCTGTTTTTAAAAATTACTTTTTTTTTTGTTTTTGAAATTTACTTATAATTTCAAAAACGTTTTTAAAAAACAGAAAACAGAAAACATAAATGGTTATCAAACACCTCTGTTTTTTAAAAATGAAAAACAAAAGGGGCAACAAGAAAAATGACTAAAAATAAATAGGTGGCTTGAAAAATGGCTACAAACGTTTATAAATTAAATAGATGGCTAAACGATTTACTGATTAATAAATCCCTATTTGTAGAAGACAAAAATGTCCCCCAACAAACTGTTCTTAACGTTTAAAACTAAAATCACAAGTTTAGGAGAGATAAAATACACCGCTAAAAATAAGTTGGAGATATTTTAGGAAGTTTGAAATTCAAAAATCCAAGAAACTAATTTGAAAATCTAGATGGATCATATTATTTCTATTTTGAAGTTTGAAATTAAAAAATCCAAGAAACAATCGTTTTCTACTGAAAAAATTTGTTTCCTGGAAAAATGAGTTACCTTCATTGGGGAAGGAGTACAAAGTTCAACCTCCCTCAGTAGAGAGAAATACCTTCAGAATGCGTTAATTTGAAAAAACAGTTCTCTCAATCTGAAGATATACTACCTGCAACTAAGAAAATCTAACTTAAAAAACAACTAAGAATATGTTAGTAATTGTCCAGGAATTGAATCAACTAAAAAGATAATACCTTATATGCTGCAATTATGACATGTCATATCACCGCCCACCCTCCCACCAGAACCGCCCTCATGCATTTGCTCCATCCCATCGGTCCATCTTCGTCTTCCACACCTCGAAACCCTTGAGAGCCAAAAACCTTCATTCCCTACCATTTCCCACCGCCAAACAAAGTGTATATCGCTACCTACCTCTCACATCTCGTCGACGACCCACCTCCATCGTGCCGACGACCTTCCCCCGCCACGCCGGCGACCATCTCTTGCATGCTCAATCGATTCTTCTTCTACGCCAGGACTGTACCAAAAAATTTGAACTAAGGTAACGACTTCATTTCCCTTCCCTTATATTTGCAACAACCTCCCCCTAATTTATAGACAATCCCTTGATTTTAGGGATTTTTTTTTTTTTTTTTTTTGCAATATTTCGTGATTTATGTGCAAAAGGCCAACTACGTGCAACCCTTGTGACATATTATTATAATTTGATTGTTTTTTATTGTAAAAATCCTCAAGGATGTTGTTAAGAAAAACTTTGCAAGAAAAAAAAAGAACAAATGGATTAAGAAAGATGTAGTTGAAGAAGTTGACCCTGTCAGAGCGGTATGTACTGATATATACATATATTATTTACACCGTTTATGACCTGCTTGTGTGTACTGGAGCCTAAAATTGAGATGTATGTATCTGGATATAACTCTGTCATGTGTATTGAAGGGTGAAAGTGTGTTGGAATGCCTATTGAATGACATTCTATTGTCTGTCTGTACTCTTATATACATGCATATTAGTCATGCCAGTATATAAATTGTGTGCCTCCCCCTACTTTATAGATAATCCCTTGATTTTAGGGATTTCTTTTTTTGGCAATATTTCGTGATTTATGTGAAAAATGCCAACTACATCCACCCCTTGTGACATGTTATAATTTGATTGTTTTTTATTGTGAAAATACCTCAAGATGTTGTTAAGAAGGTTCCTGCAAGGGAAAAAAAAACAAACAACGATGTAGTTGAAGAAGTTGGCCCCGTAAGAGTGGTATGTACTGATATATACATATATTATTTACACCGTTTATGACCTACTTGTGTGTACTGGAGCCTAAAATTGAGATGTATGTATCTGGATATAACTTTGTCTTGTGTATTGGAGGGTGAGATTGAGAAAAGCTTTTAATTTCAAACTTACCGCCACTATTTTTATCATTATATGCAAAAAAACAAATAAATTAAGCTATGATATTTAAATGAGGGAAAAATATAGGAAGATTAATGGAACTTACCAAACGAAATCTTTTCTTATGGTTGGAGGGATAGAAGAAGCCTAAAATATAGGAAAATCTTGTTTGGCAGTTGGAGGGATATCAAAACCTGAAATCCCTGTAAATCAGAGTGCATCCACCCGAAAAAATGGGGAAAATCCGTATGCAGCTGTTAACAACGCTTGTATATAGACGTATATACCAGGGGTAAAATTGGAAAAAAAATCTAAAAAGCAGTTCCTAAAAAGGTGGAAGCCATGTCTGCAATTATTGAACTTCCTTAGCCAAAAAACAAGAGGGGGTATTTTTTCTAGCCATTTACCACAATTCCCCAAAACAAAAACAGAAAACAGAAAACGAAATGGTTATCAAACGGGCCCTAAATTAGTTTACTAAAATCTTCTTTGTCAAGTTTCTTACGTTCTAGCCAAATTATATATAAAATTAATTACTTTAGGCCTCTTTGAAAACTACTTTGTATTTTTTTTTCTTTGTTTTTGAAAATCAAGCTTATACACAGCTACTTATCCACATATAAGTTTCTTTGTTTTAGTATCTTCTGTCTTCCTTGTTTTTAAAGGTCAAGTCAAATTTTGAAAAAAAAAATAGTTTTCAAAAAACTTATTTTTGTTTTTGGAATTTGACTAGAAATTCAAATTGATAAATCTTAACAAAGATGAAAACCATTGTAGGAAGTTTGAGACAAAACAAGTATAATTTTCAAAAATAAAAAACAAAAAAAAATCAAATGGTTATCATACGGGATCTTAAAAATTTAAAAGGTCTATATAAACAAAGAAAATTGTAGTTAAACATGAATGATCTTAAATATACATATAAAATAAAAAAAATAATAAAAAAAAGATTGGTGCATTCTATTCTTGAAAGTTATGATTGTAAATTTATAATATCAATTTATACCTATTTTTCTCGTTTAAGTTTTTCATACTTTCAAAATATGTTTATAGTCGTATCTAAATTCCAAAAAAAAAAGGACAAATTTTTTATTTTTATTTTTTAATGTTTTAAAAATTTAGCTATGATTTAAAAAATGATTTTGAGGTAGCATAATTTTTTCTAAATAAAAAAAAAAACAAGATTAATATACAAACGTAATTTCTAAAAAGGAACGGCCCTATTGTTTGTGGTTTAAAGAAAAAAAATTCGACAAGCGACCAAGTTTTTAAGAATTAAGTGCTGAGAAAATTATGATATTATTGTGTCTTTTAAAGTATGATTAGAGAAGAGAAGAGATGAACCTGGGCTGTGTTTTTGGTGATCATTGCCTCTAATTTGGCCATCACTTCCATGGCCATGCTCAATACTTGTTGAAAAGCCTTTATGTCAACCTATTTTTTATTCAATTGGATACTCACAATATCAATTATCTTCCTCCAAATAATTGTATAACATGTTCTTACAAACTCCAAATTCAGTTTCAAATGCCAACAAGAGCATAGCTTAATTGGCATAAAGATGTATTGAATAACCACGAAATTTGTGGTTCAAATCCCCCACCCCATATTATCAAAAAAAAAATAAATAGTTTCAAATGCTTGGTCCTTTATGTCTGCCATTATGTAATCTACATTATCTTTTTGATAATTAAATAATAACTTTGCTTGTTTATTAGACAAATATTGGTTGATTTGATATGATCCATGTGGCAGACAAATAGAAAGAGAAAGCATGTATATAACTAGGCAACATAAAATGACACCGGCAACGTATTCTTTTTTTTTTTTTTTTTTTTTTTTTGCTAAATTACAAGTTTACTATCTAAACTTTCAAGTTTGTGTTTATTTGGTCATTGAACTTTAAATAGTGTCTAATAGATCTATGAACTTCCAATTTTGTGTCTAATAGGTCTGTAAACTTTAAAAAATGTCTACTAGAACCCTAAACTCTTTTATTTTTGTGTTTAAAATTTATTAGATATAAAATTGAATTTTATGTTTAATAGAACGCTAAACTTTCGATTTTGTGTCTAGTACTCTACAAGAAAAAATGTTTTTACTAACGCACTTTCTTTCGATGCTACGAAATAATGCGTCGACATATAAGTCCTCTCTCCCGAGGTGTAGAATGCTCTCTCTCAATGTCGTCATAAATGGTGTCGAGAGAAATAAGTTTTCTGTCGACACCGTTAGTGACAACGTGACCTATTAACAGGAAATAGAAAATTCAAGGACTGATCGGACACATCAAAAGTTTAAGGACCTATTAGACATAAATTTAGGAATCAAATAAACACAAAATTTGAAAGTTCAAAAATATATTAGATATTTTTACAAGTTGAGGGACCAAATAGACACAAACTTAACCGTTTAGGACTACACCAGTAATTAACATTTTTTAAATATTGAATCTAATCTCTTTTATAGACGGACGCACTATGTGGTACAAGTTATTTATATGCAGGTTTGTATGTTACATTTGTATAAAATCAACTAATGTTTATCCAATAGACATGTCTAATCATCACTTAATTAACCATATTAACGATAGAGATAAGATAGAATTAGAATTCAAAATTCAAGGACATGATCAATATTTTAGAAACATTTTATATTTTAGAGATTGAATAGATAAAATCAAGGAGGAAATGAACAATATTGAACAAAATAAAATTTGATTTGTGTAGAAGTTTTGACTTGGTACCTTGGCTCCATGGAGTAGAGGGAGTCTGAGTGAGAGTGTTGAAAGAACAGAGGTTAAGCTGCCAACTGATTCTTGGTTTCTTTTGTCCAACTTGGCCCACTGCTTGAGGAGAGAAATTTGAGGAAAGATTATTCTGTATAATTTTATCTCCTTTCTCAAATTTTCAACTTGAATTCGCTTTTCTAAAATGCGATTTCTCAATCTCAAGTTGTGAAGCCACACACCGAATATTCTGTCCTGTAGCAAATCAAAACCCCATTACTATTATTCTTATTTTTAATTGGTTAAATTACAAGTTTAGGGTCGTTTGACCCTTGTATTGGTTATAATAGAGTGAACTATTATAGTCCACTTAGTGTTTGGGACATCAACACAAATAAGTGGTGAAATTGGTTATTTTAACTCTTGTGTTACTACAGTAACCATCATTCAACCCATCCGATTATTCTATCGATTTTCTACGGTAACTCTCTCCTCTCTTCTTCTATGTGACTCCATTGACTTTTCCAGCGACCTCTAGCAGCCGTCGGCTGGCAACTTTTTCGGCAACCAATTTTTTTTTTCTTTTTCATTTTTCTTCTCATTTTCATTTCAAAAAAAATATAAAAAACAAAAATAAAGAAAAAAAAAAGCAGAAAAGAGGTAGAAGAAAAGAAAGAAGAAAAGAGAAAAAAAATCGGTCGCCAAAAAAGTGTCCGAAAAATTCATTGGCCAGCGGCCGACAGTGGTTGCCGACATTAGGGTGAGAGGATGAAGAAGATGATGAAGATGGAGGTTGAGGTCGAGGAAGAAGATGAAGATGATGAAGATTTAATGGAAATGGAGAAAGAAGATGATGACGATGAAGATGGAAATGAAGAAAGAAGATGAAGATGATGAAGATGGAGTAAGAAGATGAAGAAGAAGAAAAAATAAATAATAAATAATAATAAAATAATAAAATATTATTTATTTAAAAAATTAATAAAATTAATTAAAAAATGCATGTCACGTCAGCAATCCATTAGGGTTTAACGGAAAATTTGACGGAGAGACCAAAATGAAACGAAATCCAAACCTCAGGGGCTAAATTTTCGAATTTGAAAACTCTAGGACCAAAATGAAACCTAACTCAAACCTCAAGGACCAAAAGTGTACTTTTTTAAAAAAAAAAAAATAATATGGTTTTTTAACCAAGCACTTATAATTTTTTTAGGTCAAATTTCTTCCCTACTTTTGGCAACATCGAAGGTTAACCAGGGTTAACAACTTAAACAAAAACATTAAAATGAAATTGTATTTACCACACTCAAGTTTATTTCAAATGATGTTATTGATTAAAAAAAACTAATGTTGTTTTTTAACTAAGTACTTACCATTTTTATTTCGACAATATTGAAACTTAACGAATATGATTTTTCTATACCAAATCCTGAACTTTTTTGTTTTGTAAAAAAAAAAAAAGAAAAACATAACCCTAAATCAAAGTCAATTGTATATCCTAAACTTTTTTTTTTCTTTTTAAGTATCGAACACTTACTCTAACGGTCTTTTTGTTTTTAATCTTAATTGATCACATTATTTAACCCTTACACCGAAAACTTAACTTTTTTTCTTTTTAAGAAATACTTACCACGAAAGTTTTTTTAAACAGGAAAAAACATATATCCTAACCATATATATATATATATATATATATTTTGTATATTCAACAATATTCATACAACCAAGCAAGACCAGATTGTCAAAGAATAACATAATTTAAAACCCTCAGCTAATTTCTTAAGATTGATGGAACAAACATTTCTTATTGATATTTGCAAAATATGATATTTGACGTACAAAGTTGTATGAGGAAGATTCATTTTCTTAGCCAGTTTCTCAAGCAACCAACCTCTACACATTTACGTGCTGCTTATCACCTTCTTCAATATTTGAAGAAGTCACCAGGCCAAGGTATTCTCTTGAAATCAGTTACTACTTTCCAACTCAAAGCATTCGTTGATGCATATTGGGGTGCTTGCTTAGACACCCGACGTTCGGTTTCTAGTTTTTGTGTTTTTCTTGTAGAATCCTTGATTTCATGGAAATCAAAGAAGCAACCTACAGTTTCGAGGTCTTCAGCTGAAGCTGAATACCGTGCATTAGCTTCCGTCTCTAGTGAACTCATCTGGATAACTCAACTTCTGGAGGACTTGCACGTTGAATGTCTTTCTCCTGCCATCACATATTGTGACAACCAAGCAGCCATATCAATTGCTTCAAATCCCACTTTTCATGAACGAACGAAGCATATTGAGATCGATTGTCACTTTGTGAGGAACAAGATCGTGGAAGGATTCCTGAAGTTGCTTCCCATTCGCTCTAATTTGCAGTTAGCCGACATGTTCACTAAAGTGCTCTCGTCATCCACCTTACTGTTTTTAATGGGCAAGTTAGGCATTACTAATGTTCATATGCCAAACTTGAGGGGGAGTATTAGCTAATTAAACTTACAGGTTGTTAATTAGTTTATATTCTGGTGATAAAAAATTATGTTATTCAGTTTTCTACCATGTGATACTTCATGTATTTAAGTGAAGGATTTATTCATTTTCCATTGTAAGAGAGTTTATACATTAATAAAACTTTTTTCCCTCATTTAAACGTGTTATGGTATCAGAGCGTGTCCCATTTACCGCGCTTTCTGTGTAAGTGAGTTTTTCCCTTGTGTTTTCTTATTCTTCGATCAGAGGAACTTCGTCTTGTCTTAAATGGCCGGAACCAACAATTCTTCTTCGTCTACGACCAACCCAGCCATTGAATCCCCCGATTTGGATGTGCAACTGAATCCCTACTGTCGCAACGTCATCGCGACGCGGAGCGGCCGACGTCCTTTCCTAAGGGTCTCTTTCGAGGTGAGAGGTTTGGAGTCGCCACCAATCATCTTGGGGTGTGATTGGTCACCCATTTTAAAAAAAGTGGTCTTTGAAAACCAAAAATTAGGTTCGGGGATCAGTTGTGTGTAGGGAAGGTGTTAACACCCTACAACACCCGTTTGAAAACATTTTATTTTATTACTCGAATTCATTAAACAAAAGGTCCGTGTCTTAACGAAAATAAACAAAAAAATATGAAAATTGAAAATTAATTGTCTCACTAATTTCATCTTATCTTTAAATAAAGTAAGGATTTAATTTTGTGAGTGTGGTTAACCCATGACTTTATTATCATGTAAAAAATTCCTAATTAAAGAAAATCTTTCACTTCAAGAATTTGAAAATTATTTCAACTCCGTCATAGGCTTTACATGATATTATTTGTCTCATGTCTATTATTTCACATTTTAGGAATAAAATGTGAATTAATAATTATGAGTGGTATGACACTATTCAACAAAAAGAAATCAATTTTTTATTTTCCAAATAAAAAAACTAATTAGAAATTTCAAAGTTAAAAAATAAAATAAAGAATTTGAAATCAATTGAAAGAAGGTTAAATAATTTAGAAATTCGAACTAAAACCAAATTAAAATTCAATTGGAAATCTCAGTTTAAAAGTCATTTTGAAATTGTTTTGAGAATTCCAATTTAAAGTCAAATGGAAGTTGATTTCAAAAATTCTAAATTAAAAGTTGATTGCAAAAATATCTAGGCTAATTTCCAGGCAGGGTGTTCCCTTTCGATCATCTTAAATACCCGTTCTTAGACAAAATTAGCCTAAAGTTTCCATAATCAACTTTAAAAAACTTTTCTTGAAATCCAATTTAAAACTAAATTAAATTCCATTTGAGATTCATTTAAATAGTTCAAATTTAAATACCAAATTTAAATTCACTTTGAAATTCATGGGTATTTCAAATTTAAATCGTTTGAAGGAACTCAAATATTAACCAAATTAAGATTGACTTCAAAATTTTCAATCAAAACCTATTTTGAAATTTATTTAAGAAAACCAATTTACATCCAATTAAAATCAATTTTGAAAATCTAAAATAAAAATCAAATTGAAATTCATTTGTGAATATCAAAACTACAAATGGAACAAATTTAAGATTTTATTCAAATTAAAATCAATCAAAGGAAAATTAAAATTCTTATTTGAAAATTTCAAACCAAAACTAAATTGAAATTGAGTTAATTTACAACCAATAATGAAATTGAATTGAAATCCAAATTAAACCAAATTGACATTGATTTTGAAATTCTACATTAAAACTTATTTTGAATTTTACTTCGAGATTTCAAATTAATTAGATACAATTTGAAATTCATTTGAAAAAAAAAATCCAATATCACCTTGAAATTCACTGGAACTTGAAATTAAAACCAATTGAGGGGAAATTGACATCTAATTTGAGATTTCAAATTAAATTCAGTAAGCAATTATTAAATTAACCCTCAAATTAGAATTTAATTGAAATAGATAAAAAGTTCAATATTAAAGCAAATTTGAACATGATTTAAGAATTTCAAAGTAAAAGCCAATTTGAGATAAAACTCCAATTCGAAATCTCAATTATAAGTCAATTAAAATGAAAAATAAGGATTAAAAAACTAATAAAAGAGAATAAAGAAAATGAGGAAAAGACATGAAAGCAAAATATATACCAAAAATAAAATTAAAAGAGAAAAATAAAAAAAAAATGTGAAGACAATTAAATGGGGAGGGACCCACTTACCTTTTCTCTCTTTCCATTTTGTTTAATCTAAAATCAATTTGAAACTTGTTTGGAAAATGAAGGGAAATTGAAATCCAATTTGAAAACATCAAATTAAATCATCAAAGGGAAATAAAAAAAAAACTTGAAATTTTATTTAGAAATTTCAAATTAGAACCAAACTACATCCAATTAGAGACTTTAATTTTGAAAAGAAAGAAGAAGGAAAGGGAAAAAATAATAATAAATAAATAAATGAAATAAAATAAATTGCAATTGATTTGAAAACTCAAATTCATAGCCAAAAATGAAAAATGGAAAAAGTTTGGATAAAAAAAAACCATTTTATTTTCTTGTTTTAAGAGGAATAATAATAATAGTAATAATAATACTAATAAGACAAATAATAAGAGAGAGAAGTGAAAAGAATAAAGAATTTAGAATGTGGGACCCACCTTATTCACTTTCCTCTTTCTTCTTCCCCAACTTCCTTCCCTCCCTTTTTCTTTTTTCTCTTCCACTTTCCCTCCCTTTTTCACTTAGTTCTCACTTAGGAACTTTGTTGGAATCAACGGAAAGCGGCGGTACGGTGGCGGCACGGCAGTGGCGGCGGCGGCAGTGGTGGCGGCAACGGCGGTACGGCAGTGAGTGGCGGCGTCGGTACGGCGGTGAGTGGCGGCGGCGGTACGGCGGTGAGTGGCGACGGTAGCTTTGGTTTTTGGAAAATCCTTCTCCAAACTCTATTTTCCCTCTCAAACTCACTCTCTCTCTCTAAGCTCTCTCACTATTCTTCTCTTTTTTTCTTGTGTCCTTGTTGTCCTTCCCTCCCCCTCCATCCTCCATAAGCTATCATTATATAGTAGAGCTTGGAGGGAGGGGTTGAGAAAAAAGGGAAAGAATGAGAGGTTGGGAGAAAGAGGGGGAGTGAGTTGAGAAAGATGAGGAAAGAATGAGAGGTTGGGAGAAGGAAGGGGGAGAGTTGAGAAAGATGGGGAAAGAATGAGAGGTTGGGAGAAGGAAGGGGAATGGAGAAAAAAAAGGGAGAGGGAGAAAGAATAGGAGAGTTGGAGGAAAGATGGGAGAGGGAAACGTGGGGGAAGAAAAAAAACAAAAAAAATAATAATAATAAAAATAATAATAATAAATAAAATAAATAATAAAGACATAAATAAATAAATAATAAATGAATAAAATAATAAAATGAAAATAGAATGAAAATAAAATATGAAGTAAATAAAAATAAAAATAAAAATAAAATAAAAATAAACAAAAATAAAAATAAAACATAATAAAATAAATAAATAAATAAATGAAATAAAGAAATAAAGAAATAAAATAAAATAAAATAAAATAAAATAAAACAAATAAAAAGATAAAGGAAAAAAAAAAAGAAAGTAAAATGAAAATGAAAATAAACAATGAAAACCAAAAAAACAAATTTTTTGATAATATGAGGGAAGGAGATTCGAACCTCCGACCTTTTGATCAGGTTACAAGCTTTATGCCAATTGAGCCAAACTCTTATTGACATACTAAAAAACAAATTGACCACCAAATACTGAAAACTTCAAACATTATTACTAAAAATCAAGCCGGACCAAATACGGTGTCTACAGTTTGCCCCCCGTTATGTATCCTTGAAGGATTGAAAGGGTAAACAAAGGAAAAAGACAAAGTATTGGGAAGGCGAAGATTTTTCGTTAAAAATAAAAGAAAGGGCTTCATGCTTAAACCAAACATAGCCTATAATTGGAAAAGGAAAATGAACCTCACTTTGACCAGACTTTCATTTCTAATCAAAGATAAAGTTTGATTTAACAAAAAGGAAACAAAATGGACCTGACTATGACCAGACTTCAACCTCTAAACAAGAATAGGGTTCGATTTAACCAAAAGAAAAGGGGAATGGACCTGGCTCAGACCAGGCTTCGACCTTTACTAGCTAGTAAGGTTCGATTTAACCAACCAAAATAAAACATGAAATGGACCTGACTCCGACCAGGCTTCGACCTCCACTGACTAGCAGGGTTCGATTTAACCAACAAAATAAAACATGAAATGGACCTGACTCCAACCAGGCTTCGACCTCCACTGACTAGCAGGGTTCGATTTAACCAACAAAATAAAACATGAAATAGACCTGACTCCAACCAGGCTTCGACCTCCACTAACTAGCAGGGTTCGATTTAACCAACAGAAAAGGGGAATGGACCTGGCTCAGACCAGGCTTCGACCTCTACTAGCTAGTAGGGTTCGATTTAACCAACCAAATAAAACATGAAACGGACCTGACTCCAACCAGGCTTCGACCTCCACTGACTAGCAGGGTTCGATTTAACCATCAAAGAAGTGAATCATAGACTTGCAAAATCTCAAAATGTAGAGTATGCTTAAATGTATGAGATTCAAATTTACATGCAACATGAAAATGTGCAGGGCACAAGTTTCAAAAAACACAAACTTCAAAATTAGCGAGTTTTGAAAACCAGAACTATAAAGTAGCTCATTTCTTGCGTTCCGCCTTTATAGATTGAGACATAGATGAAGTGAAGTAAGTTGTTTTGCTGACGATGAACCAAAACACTTTGAGGTCTTGATTTAAAGACTTCCGAACGTCTCATAGCAAAACGTCCTGTGAGTGGAATTTTCCAATGCTCCTCCCACTAAACCCTTTGCACTTCGGATTCTCTTCTATCGAAGTCTATTGAATAAATGGCATTGCTTTAGATGTCGCAGCCATTGAAAACTTTCAATTGGTATTGCATTGACAATAAAGACATTAAGCCACCCATGAATCTAATGAGAGGAAATATAGATTTATCAGTCAAGGAAGCTTTCAAAATATATAACAATAGACATCTTCGGATCTTGATTGCCTCTCTTTCTCTTTCTTTTCCTTTTTCTTTTCTTTTTCTTTTTCTTTTCCGTTTTCTTTTATTTTTCTTTTTTCTTTTCCTTTTTTTTTTTGATGCTTTCAACATTCGAGAGAAATTGTATGTGTCCATCAAGGTTGCTCAACCTAAAAGAGATCACATATGTTAATCAAAGATTGCCCAATCCGAAAGGCAACATATATGTCAACCATAGATTGCTTAGTCATATCGGGAATGGTAGGTTTTTTAGGAGTGTCTCATATGCTAGTTTAGAGAACTATCAATGGTAATTCATAGCATTAAACATCTTACCTGATTCAAACGCTTCATAACCTTAGCCTTGTAGTGGACAAAAAGGTTTGATACAAGAAAATGAATTTGGCCTAGAGATAAATGGGAATGGTAGTGAACAAAGAAAGGGAGAAAGGAATGAAGGAAGAAAACATAGGTCAAAAATGCCTTCATAAGAAATCTCTTGAACAATAAGAGATTGAACATAATTCAAATGAAAATATTTGTTAAGGTGACCCCAATTCCTTGGACAACCACTACGAGAACAAGGAGTAGCTCCTCAAGGGATTTTCTCATATATCTCTTTCTTTCTTTATGTCAGCTAGAAATCTTTGATGAAAAACCCACATTACTGTGATTGTCCTTTATCTGAATGTGATTCTTCTATGAAAATGTGATTCAGCTTTCTATTCTTGAATGTAGAGAACTGCTCGAGATTGGAAGATTCTTCATAAGAGAAGTGTGATTCTCTTAACTTGGCTTTTGCCCCAGTCTAAAACAGTTTACATAAATGGTAAAATGACTTTACTGTAGTATAGTGGTGAAGGCCCTTTGTCCCAATTTAATAATAACGCTTTTGCCCCGGTATAATGATGAAAGCTTTGCCCCAATGTAGCAATGAAGATTCTTGCTCCAAATGATAATTGACAAAGAAAATCTCCAAATCGTTTGGAGGTGTGACCTCTTGATCTACATTGATTGCCCCAATCATGCATTTCAAGAATTATCTTGGCCTTGTACATTTCTTTTCCTTTTTTCTTTTTCTTTTTTCTTTTTCTTTTTTCTGTTTTTCATAACTCTTTTTTTTAGGCCAAATACATGCTTTCATGACTAGCAGATGATACAATCACATGTAGAAGATCAACCATTTGTTAAGTCACCACTCCATTTTGTTTCTTTGTCAGCGCTCCTTGGTACCATGGTAGGGTTATTTCTCACACAAAACTTATTGAAAGGATTTGAGACTTCGAGACCCCTTCTCAAGTTACTAAGTCCAAATTTGATTATTGTCTTTAGTCTTGGAGTCACCTTCCAATAAAAGGAGAGAAGATAAACGATAGAAATGGTTGGAAAAGTGTAGACTGAACAAAGTTGAAATATAGGAATACTCAAAGAACTACAAGTCTTAATTATGAAGCATCAAATCATAAGAGTTTAATCCCTATTTCATTACTACTGAAGGTCCCTTGGTAATATTGGGTGGATATTTTGAAATGTTTGCCACATGGTTAGATGTGACAGGCTTAGCAAAAGGCTCTCAAGTGGGTAGACAAATATGGAGATTCAACGGAGTTATACGCGATGAGTTTAGCAAAGGGTTCAATTTTGAAATTTATGTTGGCCTACCACAAAAATCACGCGTGGTGGGCTAGGCTCAAGGTTTCATAGTAAGTAATTTCGAATTTTTACTTCACAAGGGGGTGTTTTGCCCCAGTATGATAATTGGAACCTTGTCTGGGAAGAAATGGTAATTTGAAACTTTGCACATGAACGACGGTCAAAATAAAGGTTGTAGTTGATTGAGAGTATAGCCGATAACAACAAACATACTTTCCATGAAAAGGGTAAAATAGGCAATAATTGACCAATTTTCCTCAACGATTATAGTGAAAGCATCTATTTTTTTCTTTTTCTCTTTTTCTTTTCTTTTCTTTCTTTTCTTTCTTTTTTTTTGAAAGAGAGTGGAGAGGCTTGGACAATGAAATACCCGAACTTGAGATGTAACATGCATAATTTGCATTTGTGATTGACATAAAAATAATAACTATACTGGTCAAAATGGAGGAAGCAAATCTTTTATTAATCAATAAAGTACACAATGAAGAAAAGAAATATCTCCAAATTGAGAGGGTGGAGATGGTGAGGGATAAACAACCCTTTTTTAAACAAAATACTGAGACTGAAATGAAACTTTCCAAAACACTTATTGAGTACTCTGCAACTTTGTCTAGCCTCCTTAGGAAGGATAGTCAGGCAATCTATGCATAATACTTCCGAACATAGTCTGAATTGACTGGGCTTGATAATTCACAGCCATCCATATTGGTTAAGATTAATGCCCCACCAGAGAAAGCCTTTTTCACCACAAATGGTCCTTCATAATTTGGAGTCCATTTTCCTCGATGATCCTTTTGAAATGGAAGGATCCTTTTCAGCACCAGATCTCCCTCTCTGAATCTTCTTGGGCGAACTTTCTTATCATATGCTCTCATCATCCTTCTTTGATAGAGCTGACCTCTACTCCATGCTGTTAATCTCTTCTCTTCAACGAAATTGAGTTTTTCATAACGATTCTGGACCCATTCAGCCTCTTCCAATTTAGCTTCCATAAGAACTCTTAGTGATGGAATTTCCACCTCAATTGGGAGCACAACCTCCATACCATATACTAAGGAAAAAGGTGTTGCCCCAGTTGATGTACGAACTGACGTGCGATAGCCGTGTAGAGCAAAGGGGAGCATTTCATGCCAATCTTTGTACGTTATAGTCATCTTTTCAACAATTCTTTTTATGTTTTTGTTTGCAGCTTCAACAGCCCCATTCATTTTTGGTCTGTAGGGGGTGGAATTGAGATGTTTAATCTTGAATTGTTCACATAGCTCACTCATCATCTTCTTGTTCAAGTTTCTAGCGTTATCTGATATTAGGGTCTCAGGGAGGCCATATCGACAAACGATCTCCTTCTTGATGAATTTGATCACGACCCCTTTTGTCACATCACGATAAGAGGCTGCCTCCACCCATTTGGTGAAGTAATCTATGGCTACCAAGATAAATCGATGTCCATTTGAAGCTTTAGGATCAATGGGTCCAATCACATCTATTCCCCACATAGAGAAAGGCCAAGGAGTAGTTAAAATGTGTAACTCGGATGAATGAGCATGAGTATTGTCTGCATAAATTTGACATTTATGACATTCTCTTGCATACTTAATGCAATCTGTTTCCATAGTCAGTCAATAATAACAAGCTCTCAAAACTTGTCTAGCCATCATATGCCCATTTGCATGGGCACCACAAATTCCCTCATGGATTTCTTTCATAATCTAGTTAGCCTCTGTGGCGTCCACACATCTTAACAGTACCATGTCATAGTTTCTTTTGTAAAGTACTCCCCATTCAAGAAGAATTTCATTGCCAACCTTCTCAGAGTTCGCTTGTCATTTTCTAATGCATTAGGAGGATAGGTTCCACATTTCAGATATTGTTTGATGTCTTGAAACCACGACTTTTCATCTGACTCATTCTCAATATCCATGCAGGAGGCGGGAACATCTCGCTTTTCCATTTTAATTGGCTGGACCCCTTCATCAAAATCCACATTAAACATGACTGCTAGAGTAGCCAATGCATCTGCTATCCGATTATTCTCTCTTGGGGAATAATCAAAAGTAATTTGATCAAAATGTTGAGATAATCTTGTTATAAGTTTCTTGTAAGGCAATAATTTAGCATCTCTGGTTTCCCATTCTCCTCTTAGCTGATGAATCACTAGCAAAGAGTCCCCCAAGACCTGAAGCCTTTCAATCTTCATATCTAGAGCAGCTTGAATGCCCATTGAACAAGCTTCGTATTCAGCCATGTTGTGCGTGCAATCAAAACACAGCTTAGCAATGAGAGGGAATAATTCTCCCCGAGGCGATATTAATATTGCGGCTATTCCGTGACCCAATTCATTTGAAGCCCCATCAAAGAACATGGTCCACATATCTGGATTCGATATTTCTTTCTCTGTTGCTACAGTGAGGATATGCTCATCAGGGAAGTCGAACTTCATCGGCTCATAGTCCTCTATAGGTTGTTGTGCCAGATAATCAGCTAGAGCGCTCCCCTGACTTTCGAGTCACATATGTGATGTCATACTCGGATAAAAGAACTTGCCACCTTGCAATTCGTCCCGATAAAGATGGTTTCTCGAAGATGTATTTCACAGGATCCATTTTTGAAATAAGCCATGTCGTGTAATACAACATGTATTGCCTTAAGCGACGTGTAGCCCAAGCAAGAGCACAACAAGTTTTTTCCATCGAGGAGTACCTGGTTTCACAACTGGTGAACTTTTTGCTCAAATAGTATATAGCTCGCTCTTTCCTACCAGAGTCATCATGCTGCCCCAGTACACATCCCATTGCACTTTCTGTTACAGTGAGATACAAAATGAGCGGACGTCCAGGCACTGGTGGTACGAGGATCGGTGGATTTCGTAAATACTGCTTAATTTTATCAAATGCTATTTGACAATCTTCATTCCAAATGCCATCATTGTTTTTGCGAAGCAACTTGAAAATAGGCTCACATGTTGTGGTCAATTGCACTATGAACCTGGCAATATAATTTATCCGACCCAAAAATCCTCTAACTTCTTTCTGTGTTTGCGGAGGCGGCATTTCCAGAATTGCCTTAACTTTGTCAAGGTCGACCTTGATACCTTCTTGGCTAACCACAAATCCTAACAATTTACCAGAGGTTGCCCCGAATATACATTTGCTCGGATTGAGCTTGAGCTGGAACTTTCTCAATCGATCGAACAACTTGCAGAGAACGATTGTGTGTTCTTCCTCCTCTTTCGACTTGGCAATCATATCATCTACATACACTTCAATCTCCTTGTGCTGATATCATGGAATAAAGTAACCATGGCTCGCTGGTAGGTGGCCCAAGTATTTTTCAAACCAAACGGCATAACTTTGTAGCAAAATGTTCCCCACAATGTAATAAATGTAGTTTTTTCCTGATCTTCAGGTGCCATTTTTATTTGATTGTAGCCTGAAAAACCATCCATAAAAGAGAAGGTAGAAAAACCAGCAGTGTTATCTACCAACACATCAATGTGAGGGAGTGGAAAATTATCTTTAGGGCTTGCTTTGTTTAAATCCCTATAATCCACACACATCCTAACTTGCCCATTCTTCTTTGGCACAGGAACAATGTTTGCAACCCATTCAGGGTAATTAGACACAGTCAGAAATCCAGCATCAATTTGTTTCCTGACTTCATCCTTTATCTTAATTAACATATCTGGCTTCATCTTTCGCAACTTTTGTCTTACTGGTTTGCACTCAGGTTTGAGTGGTAAATGATGCATTACAATATTCGTGTCTAGTCCAGGCATGTCTTGATAGGACCAAGCAAAGATATCGACATATTCTGTGAGCAAATCAATAAGCTTTTTGCGAGTTTCTGTAGAGACATTAGTGCCAATTTGAACCTCCTTGACTTCTGCTTGTGATCCCAGGTTAATTATCTCTGTTTACTCTTCATGGGGGCCCAACGCTTTTTCCCCTTCCTCTATCATTTCTAACAACTCAGCATTAGGTTCAAAATCTTCTTCTTCCTCGTCAGACTCAACATTGTGTATAGGAATATCAAGTTCATATTGAGAATCGTTTGCACATTATCCACCAGGACTTTTGCTACTAAAAAGTTCTTGCACTTGACTGAAATATGAAGTGCCTTCGTGTGTCCTGTGCCTTCGGGCGGTATCTCATCATCAGTGAAAGTTATGGTGTTGTGAGCAGTTATATTCCCCACGATATTATCTAGACCATCTGAAGTGATGTCTTTGGAAACATATGCTTGATTCAAAGCTTCCAATATCGTGTCTCGATGCGAATCAGAGGATAACAACAAAGATAATATGGAAATCTTAGCAGGCGTCTGAGCTAGCTGTTCCACTACTTTATATTCACTCTGCTTAACCAACTTTAGAAATTCTTGAGTTTCTTCTTCGGACACAGTCTGTTTGCCCCTTGATTTCTTCATCACTGTTGTTTCTTTAGGCTTGACATTGCTACCTGTGTTACTTTCGACTTTCTCATTTTTCTCTTCTATTGTATTCTTTGAGCACTTCAATAACTGATCTGGAGTGTAGCATTTCCCACTCCGTGTTACGCCTCCCGTTCCAGAAATGTTGTCAACTGGAAGTGAGGGCGTTTCTGAGTTAATAGTTACTTTGTACTCATAACTCCATGGTACTGCCTTAGAACTCTTGTACTTGAAAGGAGTCGGGAATGGTGATCTACTTTGGATCATGAGTAGTAGTTTTCTCACGGTAATAGATCGTGAGTGGCTTTAGTTTGAAAGATGGATTCAAATTTCCTTTAGGCAACAATTCTTCCACGGCGCCTATTTCATTATCCTGGTGATGGGCTTGGGCAACCACAAGAAATTTTGAATCCACCAGTTCTTGGATCCTTTTATGAAAACGATGACATTGTTCCAAAGAATGTCCCTTTACCCCAGCATGAAATAGGCAAGTCAGATTATCATCAAATTCTTCTTGAACAAGGTCCTTGTGTGCATACTCAATTGATACATATCCGTTAACGAGGAGAATCTCAAAAAGCTTTTCCTTGGGAGTCTTGATCTCTGTAACATCTGCCTTCTTGATAATATCCTGACACTGATTTATTGCATTCACCTGGTGGTTTGGTAAAGGATTATTATCAACATTGGGCCCCTCCTCCTTTTTGAAATTTAACCATCCGGCCTTAATGAGCTCTTGCACCCTATACTTCAAAGCAGTGCAATTTTCTGTAGAATGCCCAACAGCACCTGCATGGTAATCACACCTTGCATTGGGATCATACCATCTTGGATAAGGGGGTTGCAGTGGAGCAACAGGCTTGGGTGCCAACTGATGGTTCTGAATTAACTGAGGCAAGAGCTCAGTATATGTCATCGAAATCGGATCAAATTGGGCTTGCTTGTAAGGTGCTCGATTATTTTGCTGACCTGGAGTGACTGGTTGTTGTTGCCTTCGAGACTGAAAGTTTTGATTCATTTGGGGTCTGGTATTTTGGCCATAAAATGGGGAGTACTGCGCTGATGCATTATTCACCTGGTGTGGATAATATTTGTACGTAGGTAAATAATTCGAAGGATATTGTGTGATGGGTTGATGGATTTGTCGATGGGACTTATCCACCTTCCCTATCATCTGTACTTCTCCCTCCTTCTTTTTTGAAGTATTGCTCTTCTTCGTGCTTGAGGATTCAGCAGTTTTGGCTATTCTACCATGTTTGATCCCGTACTCAATTCTTTCTCCAATTGTCATGATATCAGAGAAATTGGTTGACGCACTTCCAACCATATGTTCATAGAATGGGGACCTTAAGGTATTGATGAACATAGAAGAAAGCTCCTTATCCGTTAAAGGGGGTTGGACTTGAGTTGCCATATCCCGCCACCTTTGAGCATAATCTTTAAAGTCTTCAGTACTCTTCTTTTCCATCCTCTGTAAGTCCAGTCGGTCGGGAGCCAAATCAATATTGTGCTTGTACTGTTTGAGGAAGGAATCAGCCAAGTTCTTCCATGTCACAACATGTGAACTATCCAACTGCATATACCAACGGGCAGCTGGACCCTTTAAGCTATCCTGAAAGCAATGTATGAGCAGCTTATCATTATGAACGTGCGCTGCCATCTTCCTACAGTACATAACAATGTGACTTTTAGGGCATGTTGTCCCGTCATATTTTTCAACTTCAGGAAGCTTGAATTTTGGTGGGATCACAACGTCTGGGACCAAGCATAATTGAGTGGCATCCATGTTCCCAAAAACACTTGTGCCCTCAACTGCCCTCAACCTTTCCTCTAAAACTTCCAGTTTTTCATTAGAGGGCGTGGCTAACTCGTTCTTTACTTCTGGGTCATCCAAGTTAGGGACCGCAAAAGGTATTTTTGAAAATTCTGGCTTGAAATAAGAAGTACCAGCTTGGCTAGCCATGGGGATTTGAGGGATTTGACCTTCTTTAAATGATGGAAAAGGGTATTGCCCAATAGGTATGTCATATAAGGGGTTATAGGTAGTATGTTGTGGCATGGACGCTTCTGCTGTCGTACGAACATGTGAAGCGAAACTGGGTGGAAATGGTAAGCCAGCTTGAGGGTTTCCAATCGGAGTGTCTGGTGTAGTCGTATCTGCAATCATTTTTCCCTTTTCTAAAGCGGCAATGATTGCATCAACCTTTTCCCTAATTTCCTCAATGTCCCGCTTAGTCTTCTCTTGTTCACCCTTTTCTTCCATAATCCTTGCTCTACGCCTAGTGTGGTAGACTCTTGTTGAACGAGCTATTTTATTGTTCTGTTTTTATTTTTAAAAGAAAAGTCTTAGAGAAAGTAAAAAGAAATAGAAGAAAGAAAAGTATGAGATGCATGAATGAATGAAATTTTATTATTGAAGGAAAAAAACAATGAATATATCTACAAAATAAACAATTGGAGAATTGGAAAACAAGAAGACAAGGAACATTAATGAAAGTGACCAAAGTACCCAAGGTCTCTACGAATCATCCCTAAAAACTCAAACAACTCCTCCGCATTAGAGGCCATAGGTGATGTATTCTCTCGCAGATCCCTTGCCCATTCTGAAAATCCTCGGGCTCTCCTAGCCATGATCTTGATAGTGTTCATGGTTCGACTTACTTTCCCAAGAATTATCTGCATGTCATCTCTCATAGTGGCATAATCTCCCCTTAATGAGGAGTATTTCTCCTCTAATTGTCCTCTCTCTAGTGACAACTGTTCGCTTACCCTTTGAAATGCTTGGAGCTGACGTTCCAACGAGCTTGAATAACTTTTAAAAGCTTCAGACTCTTCTGTATATTCACGCGTAGATTGTCCAGCGTTCGCCTTAGAGCAGTATTGGCTTCTTCAAACTCGATAAGTTGTGTTTTCTGCTTGTTGATGGTTTCGTTTAATTCCGCAACTAACTCTAAGAGAGTCTCTTTGCCTCTTGAAAGGTCTTTGATCTTATCCTCTTGTGAACGAGTTGCCCTTCGCAATGCAATATTTTCATTCCTCAAAGCGTGATTCTCCTTAATCAATCTTCTATTCTCCTCGTCCAATATATCATAATCTCTTTCCCGCTTGGCTCGGTTTTTTGAAACTCTCTCTACTTTTTCGAGTTTGCCACTAGCTTGAGTTACCTGGTCCATCAAACGTTTGACCTCTTGCTGTAATTTTTCATTTTCTAGTTTCAATGTTTGATTTCTTCCCACTAACTCATTCTGCTCTGTCGCTAGCTGGCTAGGCTTATCTACTGCTCTACTAGATGATTCTCCCACATTGTCACGAGTCGGAATTGGGATCTTACTCCTCTTAATGCGCCATTGCAGATATTCTGGAGTAACTCCCTCAGAGTGACTATTGCCATTTATCCTTCTAACTGTTCTCCAGGAAGTCAGCATTTGTCGCTTCTTCTCGTTAGAATCCTCGCAACTGTAGGAAAATTCTAATTTATGCAGACCATGAGTTGTTGGTATGAATTGTTTAAACCAACTTTGTCGCAAGGCCAACAACGGAGCATAATGGACGCATCCCCAAGGGCCTACTAGAGGAACTGTGTGGAAGCTCCCGCATCTGTAGATTAAGGCTTTTAGGGGCATCCAATGTGCCTTCCAAATCACATGCTCTAATTTGGAATTCGAAAAGAAAGACACCCATGCTTCTTTCCTCGGAAAACTTGAGTTCCATGGGGCCGTGCCAAATTCTGCAATTGTACTCCTTGTTAGATTCCATGTGCTGCTGAAGTTGATTTTTGGACATCCAAAATCTTCTGGGAACTTAAAATGACTATGCACCCAAATATAGAGTAAGGGCACACAGCATCTCAACTTCCCGCCTTTGTTGGACTTACAGTAATTGAGCGCCCGAACCGTTTCCGCTAGAAGAGGTATGGCTGGATCCACCCCTTGCTCAATGCCGAAGAATAGCTTCAAAACATCACCGTCCACATATCCTTTAACTCTGGGATACAAGACCATCCCGTAGATGCACAAAGCTAACAGCACCAGGCCTCTTTCTTCATTTATGTGTTTGCGCGCGAGTTCTGTTAGATAATCTGCAGATATAGACTCTTCAACCCCTTTCACTTTCACATTTTTCTGCACTTCCTTTAGGTGTACAGCTAGAAATCTGGATAAAGTTCTCTTTGTAGTTAGTTGTGGGTTGAAACAATAGATCATTTCTCCACCTTTTTCTTCAATGTTCAGCATCGTATGGTACTCCTCAATGGTCGGGACTAAGTCGAAATCTTGAAATACGAAACACCTGTAGGCCGGGTCCCAGAATTCTAACACAGCCAGGACGGTGAACCGATTAACTGGAATATACATGAGGTCCGCAATATGGCCGTATCTCTTTGAGAACAAAAATCTTCTTTCTGGCGTTAAACCTTCCCAAATGGCTTTCAGCTCCCCTAGCTCGTTAGCAATGATTTGAACTTGACTTGAGAAGGATGACGACACGGGGCTTTTAAAAGGCAGATTATCCCCATGCTTTAGTTGTGTCTGCTCTGCCCATTGTAGCACAGTACTCAACTCATCATACTCAGAGGAAGATGACCGTATCGACTCTATGGGTATGTTGGCATTCATTTTGTTCCCTTTTGGAGAAAAAGAAAATGTAAGGAAATAATAATTAACTACCGCTTTAAATTAAAATAGATTTTTCATGCGCCTACACGGGAGCATTCGCAACCCCCTCGAAGGTCGACATTACTTCATCTAAAAAAGCAAGATAGTACCATGAAGAAATGAATTTAATTTGAAAATGTGAGAAAACTACTTAATGTCATGAAAAATGGGGAGGACCTTTTATGTGCCTACAAGTGAGCATTCACAATCCCCTCGAAGGTCGACACTACTAATTCCAAAACATGATGCAAGACCCAAACTAAATGGTATGGCTAAACTAAATACTAAATTCGACTTCAAATGGAGTAAAGGGAAAAAAAACGCTTCTTGGGATAAACTCTTTTTTAGGAAAATAAAAAAAAAAAAAGAAAATGGAGAGTAAAAATCTTAAATGGAAAGAATGTATAAATATTTACTTCTCCAATTAAACAAAATAGAAAGACTTTTTTAGAAAACAAGTTTTTCCTCTTAAAGAATTTTTTTTGTTTTGGCAAGACTTCAATTTCTTAAAAACTCTTTTTAAACAAAAAAAAAAAAAAAAAAAAAAAAAAAAAAAAAAAAACTCTTTAACCAATCTTACAAAAACTTCTTTGTCTTGTCAAAATTAAACTTTTTATTTAAAAGAAAACCCCTCTTTCAAAACAAAAATTAAGCTAAAAAAAAAATCCATGTAAACAAAACTTGAACTTTTATTTTGAGAGAACTTTTAACTTCAAAGAATTTCTATTCATGACAAAACTTAAATTCTTTTTTTAAAAAAAAAACATTTAAAAAAAAAAACAAAGTTCAAATTTAGTTTTCAAAGAATTTTTCTCTTGACAAAACTTAAAATGCTTGAAAAGAAAACAGTTTTTTTTTTAAACAAAGTTAAACTTTTTTAAAGAATTTTCTTTGAAAAAAACTTTAATCCTTTAAAAGAGAACTTTTTTTTTTACAAAGTCTAAGCTTTTTCTTTAAATAATTTTTATTCTTGACAAAAACTTAAATTCTTGAAAAGAAAACCTTTTTTTTTTAAAACAAGTTTAAACTTTATTTTTCAAATAATTTTTATTCTTGACAAAAACTTAAATTCTTGAGAAGAAAACCTTTTTTTTTAAAACAAGTTTTAAATTTATTTTAAAAGAATTTTCTTTTACAAAACTTAAATTCTTGAAAAGAAAACTTAAAGTTTAAGCCTTTTTTTTTTTAAAAAAAAAAACAAGAAAAAAAACAAGTGACACCTAAAAGAGTGGACTTTGAAACCTATGACAATACAAAATGATGACATGAATATGAAGTGAGGTAGAGAAATTCTAACCCTAATGGATAAAAAGGTCCCCAAATTAACCCAAGTGTTATAAAATAACAAATGAACTAACTTGAGTGAGGATTTTTCATGCGCCTGCACGAGGGCAATTATGTCCCTTCGAAGGTCGACACTACTACATCCTCGATCCTAATCCTAAAGGTAAAGCCCGGGTATAGAGCTGTGGTTGTGTGTGATATGCATGACAATAGTTAAATCACAAAATATATTCACACAAGTCACTCCAATAATAACTATGCATAAAATAAGATGGACTACATAATAAATAAATAAATAACAAAATGAATCGAATAATAAATAAAAAAAAAATGAAAACGGCATTGACCCTCTTAAAAAAAGTCCCCAGCGGAGTCGCCAAGCTGTCGCAACGTCATCGCGACGCGGAGCGGCCGACGTCCTTTCCTAAGGGTCTCTTTCGAGGTGAGAGGTTTGGAGTTGCCACCAATCATCTTGGGGTGTGATTGGTCACCCATTTTAAAAAAAAGTGGTCTTTGAAAACCAAAAATTAGGTTCGGGGATCAGTTGTGTGTAGGGAAGGTGTTAGCACCCTACAACACCCGTTTGAAAACATTTTATTTTATTACTCGAATTCATTAAACAAAAGGTCCGTGTCTTAACGAAAATAAACAAAAAAAAAAATGAAAATTGAAAATTAATTGTCTCAATAATTTCACCTTATCTTTAAATAAAGTAAGGATTTAATTTTGTGAGTGGGGTTAACCCATGACTTTATTATCATGTAAAAATTTCCTAATTAAAGAAAATCTTTCACCTCAAGAATTTGAAAATTATTTCAACTCTGTCATAGGCTTTACATGATATTATTTGTCTCATGTCTATTATTTCACATTTTAGGAATAAAATGTGAATTAATAATTATGAGTGGTATGACACTATTCAACAAAAAGAAATCATTTTTTATTTTCCAAATAAAAAAACTAATTACAAATTTCAAAGTTAAAAAATAAAATAAAGAATTTGAAATCAATTGAAAGAAGGTTAAATAATTTAGAAATTCGAACTAAAACCAAATTAAAATTCAATTGGAAATCTCAGTTTAAAAGTCATTTTGAAATTGTTTTGAGAATTCCAATTTAAAGTCAAATGGAAGTTGATTTCAAAAATTCTAAATTAAAAGTTGATTGCAAAAATATCTAGGCTAATTTCCAGGCAGGGTGTTCCCTTTCGGTCAGCTTAAATACCCGTTCTTAGACAAAATTAGCCTAAAGTTTCCATAATCAACTTTAAAAAACTTTTCTTGAAATCCAATTTAAAACTAAATTAAATTCCATTTGAGATTCATTTAAATAGTTCAAATTTAAATACCAAATTTAAATTCACTTTGAAATTCATTGGTATTTCAAATTTAAATCGTTTGAAGGAACTCAAATATTAACCAAATTAAGATTGACTTCAAAATTTTCAATCAAAACCTATTTTGAAATTTATTTAAGAAAACCAATTTACATCCAATTGAAATCAATTTTGAAAATCTAAAATAAAAATCAAATTGAAATTCATCTGTGAATATCAAAACTACAAATGGAACCAATTTAAGATTTTATTCAAATTAAAATCAATCAAAGGAAAATTAAAATTCTTATTTGAAAATTTCAAACCAAAACTAAATTGAAATTGAGTTAATTTACAACCAATAATGAAATTGAATTAAAATCCAAATTAAACCAAATTGACATTGATTTTGAAATTCTACATTAAAACTTATTTTGAATTTTACTTAGAGATTTCAAATTAATTAGATACAATTTGAAATTCATTTGAAAAAAAAAAATCCAATATCACCTTGAAATTCACTGGAACTTGAAATTAAAACCATTTGAGGGGAAATTGACATCTAATTTGAGATTTCAAATTAAATTCGGTAAGCAATTATTAAATTAACCCTCAAATTAGAATTTAATTGAAATAGATAAAAAGTTCAATTTTAAAGCAAATTTGAACATGATTTAAGAATTTCAAAGTAAAAGCCAATTTGAGATAAAACTCCAATTCGAAATCTCAATTATAAGTCAATTAAAATGAGAAATAAGGATTAAAAAACTAATAAAAGAGAATAAAGAAAATGAGGAAAAGACATGAAAGCAAAATATATACCAAAAATAAAATTAAAAGAGAAAAATAAAAAAAATAAAAAAAATGTGAAGACAATTAAATGGGGAGGGACCCACTTACCTTTTCTCTCTTTCCATTTTGTTTAATCTAAAATCAATTTGAAACTTGTTTGGAAAATGAAGGGAAATTGAAATCCAATTTGAAAACATCAAATTAAATCATCAAAGGGAAAGAAAAAAAACTTGAAATTTTATTTAGAAATTTCAAATTAGAACCAAACTACATCCAATTAGAGACTTTAATTTTGAAAAGAAAGAAGAAGGAAAGGGAGAAAATAATAATAAATAAATAAATGAAATAAAATAAATTGCAATTGATTTGAAAACTCAAATTCATAGCCAAAAATGAAAAATGGAAAAAGTTTGGATAAAAAAAAAAAACCATTTTATTTTCTTGTTTTAAGAGGAATAATAATAATAGTAATAATAATAATAATAAGACCAATAATAAGAGAGAGAAGTGAAAAGAATAAAGAATTTAAAATGTGGGACCCACCTTATTCACTTTCATCTTTCTTCTTCCCCAACTTCCTTCCCTCCCTTTTTCTTTTTTCTCTTCCACTTTCCCTCCCTTTTTCACTTAGTTCTCACTTAGGAACTTTGTTGGAATCAACGGAAAGCGGCGGCACGGCAGTGGCGGCGACGGCAGTGGTGGCGGCAACGGCGGTACGACGGTGAGTGGCGACGGTAGCTTTGGTTTTTGGAAAATCCTTCTCCAAACTCTATTTTCCCTCTCAAACTCACTTTCTCTCTCTAAGCTCTCTCACTATTCTTCTCTTTTTTTCTTGTGTCCTTGTTGTCGTTCCCTCCCCCTCCATCCTCCATAAGCTCTCATTATATAGTAGAGCTTGGAGAGAGGGGTTGAGAAAAAGGGGGAAAGAATGAGAGGTTGGGAGAAAGAGGGGGAGTGAGTTGAGAAAGATGAGGAAAGAATGAGAGGTTGGGAGAAGGAAGGGGGAGAGTTGAGAAAGATGGGGAAAGAATGGGAGGTTGGGAGAAAGAGGGGGAGTGAGTTGAGAAAGATGGGGAAAGAATGAGAGGTTGAGAGAAGGAAGGGGGAGAGTTGAGAAAGATGGGGAAAGAATGGGAGGTTGGGAGAAGGAAGGGGGAGAGTTGAGAAAGATGGGGAAAGAATGGGAGGTTGGGAGAAGGAAGGAAAGATAAAACAAAAAAAGGGAAACGTGGGGAAGAAAAAAAACAAAAAAATAATAATAATAATAATAAATAAAATAAATAATAAAGACATAAATAAATAAATAATAAATGAATAAAATAATAAAATAAAAATAGAATGAAAATAAAATATGAAGTAAATAAAAATAAAAATAAAATAAAAATAAACAAAAATAAAAATAAAACATAATAAAATAAATAAATAAAAAAAATGAAATAAAGAAATAAAGAAATAAAATGAAATAAAATGAAATAAAATAAAATAAATAAAAAGATAAAGAAAAAAAAGAAAGTAAAATGAAAATGAAAATAAACAATGAAAACCAAAAAAACAAATTTTTTGATAATATAGGGGAGGGAGATTCAAACCTCCGACCTTTTGATCAGGTTACAAGTTTTATGCCAATTGAGCCAAACTCTTGTTGACATACTAAAAAACAAATTGACCACCAAATACTGAAAACTTCAAACATTATTAGTAAAAATCAAGCCGGACCAAATACGGTGTCTACACCTACCATTTGCATCATTCAATTACGTCGACTGTCACACTGGTAACACAATAGCTCGTTGGTGCTAGTAACTACATTTCATGGAGTAAGGCAATGCGTATGGCTCTATCTGGGAAGAACAAACTAGGTTTTGTTAATAGAGTCATCGAGAAGCCTACCGGTGGTAATCGTCTTGTTTCTTGGCAATGTAACAATGACGTTATCACCTGATGGATCATCAATTCAGTCTCAAAGGAGATCGTTGCGAGCCTCGTTTATACTGGGAACGTCAAAGATATTTGGGATGAATTGAAGGATCGTTATCGACATGTCAGTGGACCTCACATCTACCAACTTCGAAAGGAACTAGCCAATACCGTGCAAGTTAATCTCTCTGTGGAAACTTATTATGTGAAAGTGACAACTCTGTGGCGTGAATTAATTGAGTATCAAACAATTGATGAGTGTACATGTGGTGGATCTAAGTCGATCATAGCTTTCCTGAACTTAGAGTTTATTATGATTTTCTTGATGGGGTTGAATGAGTCGTATGCCAATGTGCGAACTCAAATCCTTCTTCTGAGTCCTCTGCCCTCCATCAATAAGGTTTTCTCCTTGGTGATTCAAGAAGAACGCCAGCGAAGCGCAATCAGTTCACCTTCTGTAGAATCGATGACACTGCTTACTGCTACAGATCCTTTTAAGAAGGGGGCTGGTCATTCTAAAAAGAAGGAAGGCCAATGACAACCATCGGTCTGTTCACATTGTAACATCAAGGGACATGTGGTCAATAGATGTTACAAATTACATGGATACCCACCAGGCTACAGAAATAACTCCAATGTTAATCAAAATCAGAACAAGAGAGGTACCGAAGTCCCCAAGAATCAGAACACCCAGTCAGCTTTCTTCACCAGCCTCAGTAATGATCAATATGGGCAACTAATGAGTTTATTGCAAACTCACCTTGCCTCTGTGAAACCTGATGCTGCTGATACTAAGGTCGAAACAAGCCATGTTACAAGTACTTGCTCTCTTTCCCCTGATAAACATTGTTCAAATTCATGGGTGATAGACTCAGGGGCATCAAGCCATATATGTCATAATCTGAGCTTGTTTGTTAACATTCGATATGCTGCTGGTACTTCTGTCATTCTGCCAAACAAGAATCGCTTTGTTGTTAAGTTTCTTGGGGAGATTAAGTTAGGCAACGAGTTGTTGTTGTCTAATGTGCTATATGTTCCAGAATTCTCTTATGATCTTTTGTCAGTCAGTTCACTACTTAAGGATGATCGATATGCTATTAATTTTTCTAGAAATTCCTATTTTATTCAGGACAAGTCACAATTGAAGACGATTGGCAAGGTTGATTGCTTAGATGGTTTATACATGTTAGATGCATCTGCTGCTTTACATACTAACAGATTGTCCACTGCTTTGGTATGTAAAACCTCTTCTGATGTTTGGCACCAGCGTTTGGGACACCCTACTTTTGCTAAACTGAATGTCTTGAGGGATAATTTGCACATTTCTGCAGCACATTCTAATGCTTGTCAAATCTGTCCCTTAGCTAAGCAGAGAAGACTTTCTTTTCATTCTCATAATAATGTTGTTGAACATATTTTTGACTTGTTGCATTGTGACACTTGGGGTCCATTTAGCACCCCTACTCATAATGGTTATTTTGTTACATTAGTAGATGATCATTCTAGATATACTTGGGTTTATCTGTTGAAACATAAAAGAGATGTGTTGAATGTTGTACCACGTTTTTTTAAGATGATTGAAACCCAGTTCTCCAAGGTTATCAAAGTTTTTCGTTCAGACAACGCCCCCGAACTAGCCTTTACTGACTTTTTTGCTTCCATTGGAACCTTACATCAGTATTCATGTGTTGCCACCCCTCAACAAAATTCTATAGTTGAACGACGGCACCAACATCTTCTGAATGTTGCACGTGCACTCATGTTTCAGTCTAAGGTTTCATTATCCTTTTGGAGTGAATGCATACTAACAGTTGTTTTCCTTATAAACTGGACTCCAATGCCCTTATTATCCAACAAAACCTCCTTTACTGTTTTGTTTGGAAAGGAATTTGACTACTCCTTACTCAAGGTTTTTGGATCTCTAGCTTATGCCTCAACTTTGTCCATGAACCGTAAGAAATTTGATCCTCGAGCTTGCCCTTGTATCTTTGTTGGTTACCCGACAAGGATCAAAGGTTACAAGCTGTATGACATAGTTAAGCAGCAGTTTATAATCTCCAGAGATGTTCTTTTCTTTGAAGATTTGTTCCCCTTTCACTCTGTAGCTCAGTCCAACTTGTCATCTGCAACAGATTTTTTGAATCAATTAGTTTTGCCTCGACCGTTGACTGATTTGTCATTCGCTGCTCCTACCACTGATATCAGTCCTCCCAAAGCAATTGGCTTGCCCACTGCTGATCCCATTGTTGATATTACTACTGATCACACAGGTCCTTTCAGCGTGGATGTTCCTATTATTGATATAATGGTCGAGCCTACTTATTGTTAGCTCACAGGCTAACATTCCTGTTTTAAATCCTACAGTTGCTGAGCGTGTTTCCCCAGTTGTTACTGGACCCAATGACGTTATTCCTGCTCCTCGACGACCAAGTAGACAACGCAAGTCACATGTCTACCTAAAGGATTTTCTTTGTAACTTATTAGCAGGAACACCGCCTTATTCTTCCAAGCCTTTTTCCATTGGGAAGTATCTTTCCTATGAGGCCTTTTCTCCTTCTCATAGACATTTCTTATTAAATGTCACTACTGAGTATGAGCCCACATACTATCATCAGGCCGCCCAATATCCTTATTGGAGACAGGAAATGTCCGATGAATTAGTTGCTATGGACCATACAAAAACATGGACTATTGTTTCTCTCCCTAGCACACATCATACTACAGGCTGTAAATGAGTCTATAAAGTAAAGTATCACCCCGATGGTAGTGTTGATCGCTACAAAGCCAGGCTGGTTGCCAAAGGCTACAATCAACAAGAGGGGATTGATTTCATCGATACTTTCTCACCGGTTGCCATGATTGCTACAGTCAAAATCCTCATCACCTTGGCAATCACTTACAATTGGACCTTAGCTCAGATAGACGTTAACAACGCCTTCCTCAATGATGATCTCTTTGAGGAGGTTTACATGTCGCTCCCTTTAGGCTACAAGTCCAATGTTGTCCCACTTAAGGGGGAGAAGGTTGTTTGTCGCTTGAATAAATCTATATACGGTTTGAAGTAGGCCTCACGCCAATGGTTTACAAAATTTTCCTCTGCCTTGACATCAAATGGTTTCATTCAGTCCAAATCAGACTACTCGTTATTTACACACGTGGTTCTGGTTGCCACTTTGTTGCGCTGTTAGTCTATGTTGACGATATCTTGCTGACAGGACCATCGCCAACAACTATTGCCTCTGTTAAAATAATCCTAAAGACTCATTTCTTGTTGAAGGACTTGGGGCATATCAAATACTTTCTTGGCCTTGAGCTCTCTCGATCCAGCTAGGGCCTGTTTTTCTCTCAAAGAAAATATTGTCTTCAGATTCTAGAAGACATTGGCTTCCTTGATGCTAAACCATCTCACACCCCCATCGGTCCGAATATTAAGCTCTCCAAGGATGGTGGCACTGTCTTGTCTGCAGAAGAAGCTACATCATATCGGCGGTTGATCGGACGATTGTTGTATTTACAAATTTCACGCCCTGATGTAGCTTTCACCGTTCATTGTCTCAACCAATTTCTCAAGCAACCAAACTCTACACATTTACGTGTTGCTTATCACCTTTTTCGATATTTGAAGAAGTCACCAGGCCAAAGTATTCTCTTGAAACCAGTTACTACTTTCCAACTCAAAGCATTGGGGTGCTTGCTTAGACACCCGACATTCGATTTCTGGTTTTTGTGTTTTTCTTGGAGAATCCTTGGTTTTCATTGAAATCAAAGAAGCAACCTATAGTTGTGAGGTCTTCAGTTGAAGCTAAATACCGTGCATTAGTTGCTGTCTCTAGTGAACTCATCTGGATAACTCAACTTCTGAAGGACTTGCACGTTGAATGTCTTTCCCTTGCCATCGCATATTGTGACAACCAAGCAGCCATATTAATTGCTTCAAATCCCACTTTTCATGAACGAACGAAACATATTGAGATCGATTGTCATTTTGTGATGGACAAGATTGTGGAAGGATTTCTGAAATTGCTTCCCATTTGCTCTAATCTACAGTTAGCCGACATGTTCACTAAGACGATCCTGTCATCCACCTTATTGTTTTTAATGGGCAAATTAGGCATTACTGATGTTCATATGCCAAACTTGAGGGGGAGTATTAGCTAATTAAACTTATAGGTTGTTAATTAGTTTATATTCTGGTAATAAACTGTTATGTTATTCAGTTTTCTACCATGTGATACTTCATGTATTTAAGTGAGGAAAAGAGAGTTTATACATTAATAAAACTCTTTTCCCTCCATTACACGTACTGTTAAAACAAAAACTGACCAACTTCAATTTTGGTCGATTTTATTAGTTGTACCTCTGCTATTCACCGCTCCTAACTAAAACATAGGTAAATTATTGATTACTGTTGTTACACAATTCACCAATTTGTAGGTTGATAAGAGATTATTGTGATCATTACAATTAAAAAAAATTAGATTAAACATGCATATATATGTGAATCAATAACTATCCCAAAAAATAGAAAAATATAAAATTTCATTATTCAAGTGATAGAATGTCATTTCTCATTACTTTCTTTTAGGCTATTCTTCCTAATTCTCATGTATATTTTCTGTTATGATGGTAGCCTATTAGATAGCTCCAGCTGGCTTCTTCTTTCATTATTTATTTTGTATTCTTTCTTGTATTTGACAGATAGTATTCTGCAATATACACTACTGCACCATTACCCTTTTCTCTCCTTTTCACTGTTTATGGTATCAGAGCCACCTGCTCTTCTTTCCCCTAATGGCCATTGAAGAAGGATCCTCCTCCACCTCATCTGACCAGCAAAACCCTAATCCCATCCCTATTTCTCAAACTTCAACATCGGCGATTACTCCAATTCATACCCCTCTTCAAGTTCCCAACCCAAATCCTTCTCCAAATACCAATCCTGTTCGGCCTCCACCTCAAAATCGAAACAAAAATCCAATCTCTACTCCTTCGCTTCCTCCCTTCAATCCAAATACCAATCTCCCATATGTATCTCAGCCTTTTTACCCGCAACAACAACACTATTATCCTCCATCTGGAACTTATCCTCAACAGTTCTACCCGAGACCCCTGTTTCAGCCTTCTCAACCTCAAGTTTTTCCTCAACCGAACTTCTTCACACCAAATCCCTACCCAACACTTCCTCAACCACTGGCCGTGAAACTGAACGACTCTAACTTCTTGCTATGGAAGCAACAACTCCTCAATGCGGTTATGGCAAATGGACTCTCTGGATTTTTGGATGGATCGATATCAGCTCCCTCAAAATTTCTTGATCAAGCTCAGACACAGGTTAACCCGGAATTCGTTGGCTGGGAAAGGTACAATCATTTCATAATGTGTTGGATTTATTCTTCCTTGTCTGAAGAAAAGATGGGTGAAATAGTGAATTTATCTTCTGCGGCTGAAATTTGGTCATCTCTGTCTCGTTCATATGATTCTAATACTACTGCTAGAATAATGGGTTTAAAATCTCAGCTACAAATATTAAAGAAGGAGGGCCTTTCGGTCAGTCAATACTTAGCAAAGATTAAAGAGATAACAGATAAATTTGCGACCATTGGAGAACCAATATCTTATCGGGACCATTTAGCCCATATACTTGATGGATTAGGAAGCGAGTATAACCCATTTGTGACTTCTATACAGAATAGATCTGATAGTCCCACTCTCGAAGATGTTCGTAGTTTATTACTTGCTTATGAGGCACGGTTAGAACAACAATCCACTGTTGAACAACTAAATTTGGACCAAGCTCATCTTAGTACTTTCTCTATTCACTCTAATAATCCCCGCACCTCCTCCAAGCCTGCTCCTGAATTTAATCATTTTTCAAAATCTTCCTTCTCCTCTTCTTCGGCACCTGCACAGCCACATTTTCAAACCAGCATCTTAGGCAAGCCTCAACAATCCAATCAATGGACATCCAAGCCCTTTTCATCCAGAACACAGTGCCAAATTTGCGGTAAATTTGGGCATACAGCTCTAATTTGCCATCATAGGACCAATCTATCCTATCAAACCCCCCCTCCAACAACAAACCCACAAGCTCTTGTTCATTCAGTTCAATCCTCTGTTCCTTCTCCCACGCCCCTGCCTTCTCAAACTTTTTCAGATACCTCTTCTATTGTTCATACTGAATACACCCACCCTGATGAGTCTTGGTTTTTAGACTCAGGGGCCACTCATCATATGACACCAGACGTTTCCAACCTATACAATCCTATTCCCTACAATGGTGGTGAGCAAATTACGATTGGCAATGGTAAGCAACTCTCTATTTCTAACATTGGCTCTTCTTGTCTTTCTTCTTGTTTTTCTGCTCCTTCTAAGCCTATTATTTTACATAATGTCTTACACTCTCCTGCTATTACTAAGAAACTTTTGAGTGTAGCTCGATTATGTAAAGATAATAAAGCCTTCGTTGAATTTCACTCTAATTTTTTTGTTGTTAAGGATCTTCAAACCAAAGTAGTTCTCCTCCGGGGCAAGCTTGAAGATGGCCTTTACAAAGTGTCTCCCCCTTCACCTGCTGTTTCTTCATCTTTTTCGAGCTCTAAGTCTCCTGCAGTCTTCTTATCATCTGTCCAGACAGCCACAAATTGGCACAATCGCCTTGGGCATCCTGCTGCCTCAATTTTGCACCAAGTTTTTTCCATTTGTGGTGTTTCTTTGTCTAGTTCAAATAGTTTTTGTAACTCTTGTCAAATGGCTAAAAGCCATCGTTTGCCTTTCAATTTAGTAGAAACTAAGTCTGTTGTTCCCTTTCAATTGGTACACTCGGATGTATGGGGTCCATCCCCCAATGTTTCAATTAATGGAGCTCGAAATTTTCTCTTATTCGTTGATGATTTTACCCGCTTTTCATGGTTATATCTTTTAAAGTCTAAAGATGAAACACTTGCTTGTTTTCTTAGCTTCAAAAAGATTGTTGAAGTTCAATTTGATAAGAAAATAAAATCCCTTCAAACCGATTGGGGTGGGGAATATCGTGGTCTTTCCAAATTTCTTTCTCAACAGGGTATTCTTCATCGTGTCTCTTGTCCTTACACGCCCCAACAAAATGGTCATGTAGAGAGGAAAAATAGGCATGTTGTAGAGGTTGGTCTCTCTTTACTTGCCCATTCCCGTCTTCCTATATCTTTTTGGAGCCTTGCTTTTCAAACAAAAATTTATATCATCAATCGATTGCCAACTGCTGTTTTGAAGTCCAAATCTCCTTATTTCATGTTATATGGTCGTCATCCGGACTATTCTATTTTAAGGTCTTTTGGTTGCGCGTGTTTTCCCTTTCTAAGACCTTTTAATGATCATAAACTTCAATTTTGATCTACTGAATGTATCTTTATTGGTTATAGCTCCAACCATAAGGGATACTTGTGTCTTGACCCTCATTCTGGCAAGCTTTTTATTTCCAGGCATGTTGTTTTTAATGAAGCCAATTTTCCTTGCAAAGAAGTCACTTTTGCTTTTGGTTCCATTAAAACTAACAGTCCAGACCATTCCTTCTTTAATCCTTCACCATTTTTTCTACCCTCTTTTTCGATGCCTTCATTTTCGTCCCCTGTCTCGGCTCCTCTTTCTATTCCTTCCCGTGATGCTCAATTATCATCTACCCCATCTATTCCGCCAGGATTTGCTCCTATTGTCACTCCTCTTGCTCACCACCAGCCCTCCACACACTCCCCTAACATTTCCTCTGCTGCCTCATCTGCTTTCTCAGACCATAGTTGCCAAACTCCAGAGGCATCCCTTATTTCATCTCACTCTTCCCTTCCGCTTTCTTCCTCTGTTTTGCCTAATGTTATTCCTTCCACTTCTCTTCCATTCTCTGCCCCTATTAATACTCATCCTATGATAACAAGAGCTAAAGCAGGTATCCATAAACCAAAATGCTGGATTGCTTCCTCTTCCACTCCTACATTATCCCTAGTTGAACCTACTAGCTTTAAAGCAGCGATTAAAAGTGATGAGTGGCGAGATGCTATGGATAAAGAGTATAAGGCCTTAATTCAGAATAAAACATAGATTCTTGTACCTCCACCCTCTGATTGTAAACTTGTGAGTTGTAAATGGGCTTATAGAATCAAGCTTAAACCCGATGGTACGGTGGAGCGTTATAAGGCTCGCTTGGTTGCTCGAGGTTTTGATCAAACACATGGTATTGACTACTTTGAAACCTTTAGTCCGGTTATCAAGCCTGCCACCATTAGGATTGTGCTATCTCTTGCTGTTAGGCATAATTGGGTTATTCGTCAATTGGATGTGCATAACGCCTTTCTTAATGGTGAACTACACGAGGACGATTTCATGATGCAACCGCCGGGTTTTGTGGACAAGGTTAATCCTACTCATGTGTTTAAACTTCAGAAGGCTTTATATGGTTTAAAGCAAAGCCCGCGAGAATGGTTTATGAAGCTAAGTTCTTGTCTTTTAAGCTGGAATTTTAAGGCCTCTAAGTCTGATACATCTCTGTTTTATTTCAGCAAGCTGTCCGTTTTTGTTGTGGTGCTCATTTATGTGGATGATATTATTGTTACGGGTAATGACTCCAATTTTATTCAGAACTTTATCTCCTCTTTAAACAAGTTGTTTGCTCTTAAGGATTTAGGTAATTTGTCATATTTCCTTGGTATTGAAGTTACTCGTGATTCTTCTGGTTTGCACCTTTCACAACAAAAGTACTTTCATGATATTATTCTACGTGCTGATATGAATTCTTTTAAATCCATGGATACTCCAATGGCTGCTGGCATGACTGTTTCGGCTAGAGATGGCGAGTTACTTTCTGATCCCAAAACATACAGGAGTATTGTTGGAGCATTATAGTATTGTACATTAACCCGACCTGATTTAAGCTTTGTGGTTAACAAGGCTTGTCAATATCTTCATGCTCCTACAACCGCTCATTGGCTTTTAGTGAAAAGGATCCTAAGGTATCTAAAAACAACATGTCATTTTGGTCTTTCCTTCACAGCTGCTGGTCCCTTTTCTTTGACAAGTTATACGGATGCCGATTGGGCCAACTACCCTGATGATAGGCGTAGTACAAGTGGCTATTGTGTTTTCTTGGGATCAAACCTTGTTTCATGGTCATCTGCAAAGCAGAAAGTGGTTTCACGTTCATCTGCCGAGTCTGAATATCGTGGGTTATCGAATGTTGCCGCAGAGCTTACTTGGATTCAGTCTCTTTTATCTGAACTTGGTTTTCAGCCGTCTTCTCCTCCTCTTTTACTTTGTGATAATATAAGTGCTACCTATCTTGCTGCGAATCCTGTTCTTCATAATCAGACTAAACATATTGAGATAGATCATCACTTTATAAGAGAAAAGGTTTTACGTCGTCAGCTTCTTGTTCGTTTTGTTCCGTCTGAAGATCAGCTTGCAGATATTCTCACCAAACCGCTTGCTACTGCTCGTTTTAGAAGCCTTCGTACCAAGCTTACCGTCCATCCAAGGCCAGTTTCGCTTGCAGGGGATGATAGAATGTCATTTCTCATTACTTTCTTTTAGGCTATTCTTCCTAATTCTCATGTATATTTTCTGTTATGATGGTAGCCTATTAGATAGCTCCAGCTGGCTTCTTCTTTCATTATTTATTCTGTATTCTTTCTTGTATTTGACAGATAGTATTCTGCAATATACACTACTGCATCATTACCCTTTTCTCTCCTTTTCACTGTTTATCAAGTTAGTAAATAAATTGTAAAAAGAAACGCTGTATTTATTATAACAATACATATTTACAAATGCTTCAGAAAAGGAAGTTCTCAATTCAATTTTCACTAACATCTAAATCAAACCAACAAAAAAAAAAAAAAATCATTTGAAAATAAATGGGTGTTTATAGAGTTAAATCACAGAAAATAAAAACAATATCTCAAAATAAATAAATAAAAAAATAAAAAAGCGAAGATGATGGAATTACCTGAGCAAGTGTTGTAACGTTAACCATGGAAGTCTCAGCTCTACCATTAACATACTTCCATTGCAACAGCCTATTCTGCAAAATCCTAAACCGATGAAGTTCCTCCGCTTCCGCCGCCGCCACCGCCGTCTTCTTGGGTCTAAAAAACCTCAAAACCCCACTCACAGCACCACCCCGGTGACCAGCCAACTTCCCTGATCTCCCTCTATCCGCCACCGCCACCGCCACCGTCTGCAGTGGCGACACAAGCTGAGAGCCCAAGGAACGGCCCGGTGAAGTCGCCGGGGAGGACTTGGAGAACTTGGCGAAGGCGGGCTTGGTTTTACAATTCAAGGGGCTTAAATTCTCATCGTCCTTGTTCTTGGTCCTTGACTTTGTCACTGACTTCGATCGGAGGATGAGAGAGAGATGGGCTTTAGAAGAAGAATAAAAGCTCAATTTTCTTACCATGGTTTTTGTCTTTGTTAGGGGTACATTTGAATTTTTAGCCAAATACCAAAAACAAGTTTTTGAAAACTTTTTTTTTTTCAAAATTTGGCTTGATTTAAAAACATGGAAAGAAAGTAAATAGCAAAACAAAGAAATATATAGGTGGAAGTAATATTTTTAAGTTTAAATTTTAAAAGTGAAAAACAAAAAAAAAAAATCAAATGGTTATCAACCGTCAAATAAATGTGAAGTGAGTTTAAATTTCACGTATACAAAAGTAAAGTTCATGTGCGTAAAAATAGAATTTACCATTTTGGATGGAATATCCCAGGTGACAATCACTACAACATCAAAATGTGTTACACCTTGATATAATTTTCATAAGAAGGGGACTTGTTATTTCATATTAAGTTAGTGGACTAAAATTGTTACCTTCTAAAATTTAAGTTACAAATATCTTAATTCAAATGAAAAATAAATTAAACTCAATCTGTCAATTACAATATTAGTTGATAACTCCAATTTTTTCATATATTTATTGTATATTAAAATTTAAAAATAACCTAATTTCTATTTTTCCATATATTTATTATATATTTAAAATAAACTTTAACAACAAATCTACAACCTACTTTGATTTTTTTTTCTTCAAAAAAATAGATTACATTATATTTTCTATAGATTTCTTTTTTCCATATATTTATTATATTTATTTGTTTGTTTGATCTTTTTTTCATTTATTTTAGGTTGATTTCCTGAACACAGAGAAGAAAATCAAAGGATATTTTTTTTTTTTGATTTCTTCCTTGTATGAAAACATAAAAAAGAGAGAAAAAGTATACACACATACATGGGGCAAAGAAATTGAGTCAACTATTGTAGGAGTCGTAAATTAAAAAAAATAATAATAAATTTTGAAACAAAATTTTTGAAGTTTGAAATTCTGCAAAAATCCGAACATTTTGGACCATTTTTTTTTTTAAACACGATTTGAAATCCCTTACTGTTTTGCACATCCAAACATGAATGAATTTCATATCAATTTTGTGAAATCCTTCCAAATATAAGGATTCCAAACAAAGGGTAAGTAATAGGTGTTGGATTTATGAATAAAATTATTTTAATAAAATAAAGAATCACAACTTTACGTGAAAGGGTATGCCTTTTGATAAAGGACACAACCCTATGTGAAAGGGTGTGTCTTTTGTAAAGGACAAGACCCTATGTGAAAGGGTGTGTCTTGGTAAAAGGATACAACCCTATGTGAATGGATGTGTCCATTTATCAAAAGACACAACTTTTACACGAAAAGATGTGACTATTTGAATGGCCACAAATAGTCTATAAATATGTGATTCAGTTTGAGTTTTAAAACACAAGAACAAGATTCAAACTCTTCTTTAAAAACTCTTCTCCTACTTTTCTCGGTACGATTACTTAAATACCAATGTTCAAGAGTCCTATGATTGGAGTGCTACATTCATAGGTGGGTAATCCGTCCTATCCTGGGAGACAATTGTTCATGATACCTTGAGCACCATAGAGGGAACAAAATTGTCTTAAGGAAACAACGCTATCGTTGGGTTCGGATTGATTTGGTTTTACGTGTTTCCTTAAGTGTTTGTGAAAGGGTGCCAACAATCTTAAGACAATTTTGTAAGTTTATTTTGTTTCTATTTGGTGCTATTTGCTTCCATTCTTATACCTTTAATTTGTATCAATAATTTTGATTGATTATTGATTCATAGAAATGTCTTCAATAATACCGAAGACACTGAGTCCCATACCACAAGGTGGTGGAAATTATGGGGAAAAGCCTGAGAAGTTCAACGGTAGTGACTTCAAACGTTGACAACAAAAGATGTTGTTCTATCTCACAACATTGAGTCTGGCAAGATTTCTCAAAGAAGATGCTCCTCTTCTGGATGAAGGAGAGACCGACAAAGAAAAGTTTCTGGCACTTGAGGCATGGAAACATGCAGAATATTTGTGCAGGAACTATATCTTGAATGGACTGGACAACACACTATATAATGTTTATAGTGGGGTTGATTCGGCAAAAGGTCTTTGGGAATCACTGGAAAAGAAATATAAGACGGAAGATGCTGGAGCAAAGAAATTTATAGTTGGAAAATTTCTAGACTATAAAATGGTTGATTCCAGAACCGTCATAAGCCAGGTTCAAGAAATTCAAGTTCTCTTACATGAGATTCATGCTGAAAAAATGTCTGTCAGTGAATCTTTCCAAGTTGCTTCGATAATTGAGAAGTTACCGCCATCATGGAGGGACTTCAAAAATTATCTCAAGCATAAGCGCAAAGAGATTAAACTTGAAGAACTAATTGTTCGGTTGAGAATTGAGGAGGACAACCGTAAACCAGAAATGGAAAATGGAGGCAATGATCCTATGACCTCGAAAGCCAATGTTATAAAAGGATCTTCCAAGGCCAATAATAAGAAGAGGAAGTTTTTTGGGGCTGGTCCAAGTCAGCCACACAACAAGGGCATGAAGTTCAATGGCAATTGTTATAATTGTGGAAAGCCTGGACATCGATCCAAGGACTGTCGGAAGCCAAAGTCTTCTCAAAAGAAGAAATCAAATGCTCAAGCACATGTAACAGAAATGGATACTCTTTCTGATGGAGTTGCTGACATTGATTTATCTGCTGTAGTGTCTGAATGCAATTTGGTAGGAAATACCAAGGAATGGTGGGTAGACACTGGAGCCACTCGTCATATATGTGCCAATAAGTGGATGTTCTCTACTTATACGTCGGTAGGAAATGGAGAACAACTCTACATGGGTAATTCTTCAAGTTCCAAAGTTGAGGGACGAGGAAAAGTGGTACTGAAGATGACTTCTGGCAAAGATCTGACGCTTAATGATGTGCTTCATGTTCCTGACATTCGCAAGAACCTAGTATCTGGTTCTCTACTTAGCAAAAATGGATTTAAACTTGTCTTTGTATCGGATAAGTTTGTACTTAGTAAGCATGATGTGTATGTGGGGAAGGGTTATTTAAGTGATGGTCTGTTCAAGATGAATGTAATGACTATTGTACCCAAGTCCTCTACTATTAATAATAAGAATGTCTCTTCTGCTTACTTGATTGACTCTTCTAATATTTGGCATGAAAGATTAGGCCATGTTAATTACAAAACTTTGAAGAAGTTGTGTAATATGGATTTAATACCTAATTTCACATTTGATCATAATAAAAAATGTGAAATATGTGTTGAATCAAAGATGACAAAACCTCCATTTCATTCAGTAGAAAGAGAAACTGAACCACTTGAGTTAATTCACAGTGATATATGTGATTTGAAATTTTTGCCAACAAGGGGAGGTAAAAAGTACTTTATAACATTTATTGATGATAGTACACGATACTGTTATATATATTTGTTAAAAAGTAAAGATGAAGCTATTGAAGTGTTTAAACACTACAAAGCTGAAGTGGAAAATCAACTAGGCAAAAAGATAAAAATGCTTCGAAGTGATCGAGGGGGAGAAATGAATCACCTTTTGAAGGTTTCTGTTCAGAAAATGGAATTATCCATCAAACTACTGCCCCCTATTCTCCTCAATCAAATGGCATAGCAGAACGAAAAAATCGAACATTGAAAGAAATGATGAATGCTATGTTGATTAGTTCAGGATTACCACAAAATTTGTGGGGGGAAGCATTGCTTACAGCAAATTATATCCTGAATAGAATTCCATATAAGAAAACACAGGAAATTCCATATGAATTATGGAAAGGTCGAAAACCGACTTATAAATTTATGAAAGTGTGGGGGTGTTTGGCAAAAGTGGCTATTCCTAAATCAAAAATGGTTAAAATAGGGCCAAAAACGGTTGACTGTGTATTTCTTGGATATGCAATTAATAGCAGTGCATATCGGTTCCTTGTACATAAGTCAGAAAATTCTGAGATACATGCAAATACAATTATTGAGTCAAGAAGTGCATCATTCTTTGAAAATGTGTTTCCTTATAATATGAAAAATGAGTCAAATATAAGGAAAAGGACACATGAATCATCATCCAATCAAGGAAATGTGGATGAGATCCAAGGGCCGAGACGTAGTAAACGAACAAGAGTTGAAAAAACTTTTGGACCAGATTTTCTAATATATTTGTTAGAAAATGAACCTCAAACGTTTACTGAAGCTACTTCTTCTCCAGAAGCACCATATTGGAAAGAAGCTATAAAAAGCGAAATTGATTCCATTATGCAAAACCATACATGGGAATTGGTTGATCTTCCTCCTGGTACCAAACCATTAGGTTGTAAATGGATTTTTAAGAGGAAAATGAAAGCAGATGGAACAATTGATAAGTATAAAGCTCGTCTTGTAGCAAAAGGCTATAAACAAAAAGAAGGGTTGGATTATTTTGATACATATTCACCCGTTACTCGAATTACATCTATTCGTATGTTAATAGCCTTAGTAGCTTTATACGACCTTGAAATACATCAAATGGATGTAAAAACGGCTTTCTTAAATGGAGAATTAGAGGAAGAAATATATATGGAACAACCAGATGGTTTTGTTGCTCCTGGGCAAGAGAAGAAAGTATGCAAATTGGTCAAATCTCTTTATGGTTTGAAACAAGCGCCTAAGCAATGGCATGAAAAATTTGATCATGTCATGATAACCAATGGATTCAAAATCAATGAATGTGACAAATGTGTCTACATTAAAGGAACTCAAATGGAGTTCGTAATTGTATGCTTGTATGTGGATGATATGTTAATATTTGGTAGCAATAAAGAAATTATATTAGCTACAAAACAAATGTTAGCTAGAAAGTTTGAAATGAAAGATATGGGTGTCGCAGATGTTATCTTGGGAATCAAGATTCATAGAACATCTGATGGTTTCGCACTTTCCCAGTCACATTATATCGAAAATATTCTTGGAAAGTTCAAGAAATTTAATATAAAAGTAGTAAAGACACCTTTGGATGCTGGTCATCAATTTTCTTCAAATACGAGTGATGGTACGTCTCAATTGGAGTACTCTCGTATAATTGGAAGTTTAATGTACGTTATGAACTGTACAAGACCTGATATAGCATATGCAGTAAGTATCTTGAGTCGATACACAAATAATCCAAGTTCAGATCACTGGAAAGCGCTTTTAAGAGTTTTGGGATATTTGAAATATACTCAAAATTATGGTTTACATTATACTAGATATCCAGCCGTACTTGAGGGATATAGTGATGCAAGTTGGATAACTAGCATGAAAGATTCAAAGTCAACAAGTGGATATATTTTTACACTAGGAAGTGGTGCTATATCCTGGAAATCTTCTAAACAAACTTGTATAGCAAGGTCTACTATGGAATCTGAATTCATAGCTTTGGACAAGGCAGGGGAAGAAGCAGAATGGTTGCGTAACTTTTTGGAAGCTATTCCTAATTGGACTAAACCTGTACCCCCAATATGTATACATTGTGATAGTCAGGCTGCTATTGGAAGAGCGCAAAACTTGATGTATAATGGTAAGTCTCGACATATACGTCGGAGACATAATACCATAAGACAATTGCTCTCGAATGGAATCATATCTATTGATTACGTGAAATCGAAAGATAATATTGCGGATCCGCTTACGAAAGCTTTGGCAAGAGAGCAAGTGAAATTGTCTTCAATAGGAATGGGTTTGAAGCCTATAAAATAAGAGTGGACATAATGGTAACCCAACCTAGCTGACTGGAGATCCCAAGATCTAGGTTCAAAATGGAAAACAAATTTATGTATACAACTCAGTGGAGCACTAAGAAGGAATCATGAATTCCTAACCATTCCTATTATAATAGTGCTAACCTGGAAATGGATGAGGTTAAGATGTACTTTTAATGACTCTTTAGCTCTTTTATAAGGGTGGGGTATTACCAGGATACTCTTTAAAGAAGTCACCTATGTGAGTGTGAAGGGGCCGCTTCTATGAGAATTTTTAAGGCTGAATTCTCTAAAAACACTCATGAAACCAGGCAGTATTCAGGGCCAAAATGAATACAAACATGAGAACTAAGTGTATTTCGAAGAATATCTATGTAACTATTATGGATTTGATTTACTCCGAAAGTTGACAGTTCAAAGTTCTTTAACTACTGATCAGCTATGTAAACTCCATAGTTTTTACTAAGGAAAGTTCAAAGTCTCAGACTATTTATCCTGACGTAGTTATCCTTCATGAGTAATCGTACTCGGTTTTAAAATAAATTTCATTCATGTGGGGGATTGTTGGATTTATGAATAAAATTATTTTAATAAAATAAAGAATCACAACTTTACGTGAAAGGGTATGTCTTTTGATAAAGGACACAACCCTATGTGAAAGGGTGTGTCTTTTGTAAAGGACACGACCCTATGTGAAAGGGTGTGTCTTTTGGTAAAAGGATACAACCCTATGTGAATGGATGTGTCCATTTATCAAAAGACACAACTTTTACACGAAAAGATGTGACTATTTGAATGGCCACAAATAGTCTATAAATATGTGATTCAGTTTGAGTTTTAAAACACAAGAACAAGATTCAAACTCTTCTTTAAAAACTCTTCTCCTACTTTTCTCGGTACGATTACTTAAATACCAATGTTCAAGAGTCCTATGATTGGAGTGCTACATTCATAGGTGGGTAATCCGTCCTATCCTGGGAGACAATTGTTCATGATACCTTGAGCACCATAGAGGGAACAAAATTGTCTTAAGGAAACAACGCTATCGTTGGGTTCAGATTGATTTGGTTTTACGTGTTTCCTTAAGTGTTTGTGAAAGGGTGCCAACAATAGGATTAATAGTCGAGACTGAATATTAGATTTAAAATAGAAAGCTTAAAGATTTTTTTTTCTTTTTTGAAGTTAATTTTATATACTAAATATATGGAGAACAACCGCAACATTCCTTTTATTCTTTCCAGGCCTTATGATTCTAATGGGGTAGGTGGTGAGTATGACTATTTTCTTTTTTTCTTTTTGTTTTTTCTTTGGAGAAGTATGACTTTCTTTTGTAAGTTATATATATATAAACATTAAAATTGAGGGATGTACTTGTTATAGGACATTTTGGACCACCCCGATGTACGAGGAGCTGACGAGGACAATCGGGGAGAAATCGGGCTGGGATACGGGCCAAGGAGGCGGAGCCGGCAAGCGGGACGGGCCAAGGCCGAAGGGGTCGGGTTTTTGACCCGACCCCATGCTCGGCCTCGGCCCATGGCCGAGGCCGAGCACATGGTCTGGGCCGAGGCCGACCCTCGGCTCGCTCGCGCGGGCCGAGCCCATTCGGTCTCATCTGGTCCCCACCGCCTCTGGCTACCCCGGTTTCGCCTGGTTTGACCTAAAACGCCTCTGAATACCTAAAAACCCTAGGAGGATGAGCAGGTATTTATATCCATCTTCGCCGCTGAAGAGGGGATCCCGAATTCTATCCCTAAACTCTACTCTCTATTCTCTGCTTTCTCCTCTTGCTCTTACTTTTCCACACCCCTCCGTTCTGTTTGCTGACTTAAGCATCGGAGCCGGTGTGGCAGGTTTACTGTCTTGCAGGCCACGTCTTCCCCCTAATCTACAAATTTACCGTTCATGGCACGTGAAGGTCAGGTGAGTTCCCCTGGCCAAAATCGACCATCAACAGTACTACTTTTGGATCCACTTGAAATGCAATTATTTTATCATCTTCCGTATTGAATTATTATGTTTTCATATTTCACTGGAAAAAAAAATTTAGAGTGCGTTTGGTTGATGATTTGAAAATAGAAATTTGAAACAATGGATTTAGTAAAAACAAACTTGTATTTCATGTTTTCAGACATATGTTTGGTAAGCAGATTCAAATCAAATTGGATCATAATTTAAACAATGGTTCAAAATATGTTTGATAATATATTTATAAGCCATAAACTATTTTTATTTAAAGTAAATGTTAAGTTGAATATAAACTTTTTTTTATTAATTTATAAACATGTTATATGTTATAAATTTTGTATAATTATTATTTTGCAATATCATATAATTTATAATATATTATATTACAAAAATTTTAATTACACAAAAATGAATTTACTTTATAACATGAAATACTATATTTATTAAAGTTTTTATCTTTTTTTTTCAAATTTAATTCTTTGGTGTCTGAGTTTTCAAACTCAACAATTTAGCCCCTAGGTTTGGATTTCCCTTAAAAACTAACAGATTGCTGACGTGACACTATTTTTTTTATTTAAAAACTCTTTTTTAATTTTTTAAAATATTCTTCTTGTTCTCACCATCACCACTTTTGCAACGTCATCGCGTTATCCATTTTAAAGAAAAACCGGTCTTAGAAAATCAAACATTAGGCTTGATAGTCGATTGAGTGTAGGGAAGGTGTTTTAGCACCCCTACAACACCCGTTTAAAGAACGATTACCACATTTTATTTTAAAATTATCCTTTTTATTTTTTGGTGCAAAGAAAAATGTTTCTTGCGTTTTATTTTAAATGTCTCAAAATTATTAATCCACATTTAATAATAAAATATGAACTAATAATTATCAGTGTCTCAAGGCCTTTAGAAAAATCTTGAATTTATTTTGATATTTCATAATAAATTCCTCACTCAAGAATATTAGAAAAAGAATATTTTCTAATAATCCGTCATCGAAATTTTGGAAAAATTTCATGCATTTCTAAGGTTAAAACCTTAAAAAGAGAAGACTACTAATTCCCAAAAATAATTAATTTTTATATTTAAAAATAAATTCATTTTAGGAGATTTTATGTGTATTTTTTGAATTCGATAATTCCAAAAAGAAAACACTATTTTTTCTCCAAATAACTTAGGAATTCATTTTTTTTTAAATGATAAATAGGAAAAACAATCATAAAAAAAACATTAAAAAAATTATTATGAAAATCAAATCTTAAAATTGAAAGGCTTTTATTTTTACTTATAAAAAAAACAAATCCTCTTTGTTAGAAAAATATTTTTTGAAAAACAATCTTTGGCAAAATATCTCTCACCTAAATCAAAGGAAAAAAAAAAAACCAATTGAAAATACCAAACAAATTAAGGGGATTCTAGGAACTTGAAAGAATATACAAGGGTACTTTAGGTTTTATCACTCACCTAACTCACCTTAGTGAAGATGGACGAAGAAGATGACTATGGCCACCGTTCGGGAAGTATACCGGAGTTGTGAGTTTGGACGGCGACGGCGTGGTAAAAAAGTCGTAAAATGTGTTGGGTTTTTGAGAGACGAATGAAGGAAGAAAAGAGCTATTCACGTGGGAGAGAGGAGAGAAAAGAGAAAATATGGGAGAGAGGAGAGAGGAGAGAGAAAGTGAGTTCTTCTTAGTCAAAGAGGGTCTTTGACCAAGAAAGAAATTCTTCTATCCTCCAAACTCCAAATTTGCTCTTGGTTGGTGCTCTCTATGATTTCATGTCTTTAGGCCTCTATTTATAGGGCTCAAATGAATTTGGTGGTTATGATAAACCTTTTTGAATTAGGAATCTTGAAAATTAAAAAAAATTGATTTAAATCTTAGCTTTTCAAATTTAACTTCTAAACTAGATTTGATTTAACCGAAAATCTAAGATCAATTATCTTTTATTTTTTAAAAATCAAAACAATTGATTTAAATTTGGATTTCATAAAATTTAATTTCAAAATTCAATTTAATTCTAATCGAAAATATAAGGCCAATTATCTTTTATTTTTGAAAAATCAAAACAATTAATCTAAATTCAGATTGCATAAAACTTAATTTTAAAATTCCATTTAATTATTCTAACCGAAAATCTAAAATCAATTATCTTTTATTTATCAATTAAAATCAATTAATTTTTTAAATCAAATCCTAATTTTGACTTTTTCTAATTGTGAAAATTAAATTCTAGACTTCTTATCTCAAACTAATCTCAATTTTGAAAACTAATATCAATTCAATCAATTAAAATTTACAAAAATTTCTATCAAAGATTAATTTTGTTGGGGTCGGTGTCCTTAAACTCGTAGATAGTGAATGAAACAAATAGTAACATACTTGTTCGATAAAGTTATTATCGAGTTTTTGTTCACTTAAGTTATTATATAAGTGAATTGCACGTTAAATTACCCAAATCTAATTGTTGGGGTTGGTGCCCTAAAACTCGTAGATAGTGAATGAAACAAATAGTTAATATACTTGTTCGATAAAGTCGTAATGAAGTTTTTATTCACTCAGGTTATTAAATGAGTGAATTGCACGTTAAATAACCCAAATCCAATAAACTAGTATCCTTGGCTATAACATGAGTGCTTGAACTATATGTTGTGACATAAATATGGATCAAGTTCAAGTAATAGCCTAAACGGTCTATAGTATAGGGATAATGTTGGGTACCTTCATCCTAGGAAAACTATGTGACGGGGCCCACTTTGTTTTAGTACAAACGATGTGATCCTTGGTCGTTCATGTATAGACATGCGAGTGGGGTCGTCCTATGCATATGAGTTTGCATAAGACCAGGACCGAGAAATAAGTCACTCTTGCTTTATAACGTCGTTTACTGTCAAGACTGACTATTTCAATGCGACGACCTAGGTAACTCGATCTTAATCCTGAGCTAACTATGAACTCCTGTTTATTCGGGCTTATCCTTAAATCTGCATGGGTGAGAGTGGCTCAACATCGCCGACTCAATAAACCCCCCATTTCAGGGATAGGAACGGGTAGATAGCTGGGAACATAGTCTTGCAAAACGGAATTCACTCCTACCCAATTTAGGGATAGTAGAGAGGTTGTTCCCTTAAGTACTGACTCCAGAACATGAACAAAGGGATCTCGCCCTCTCATTGGCTCGAGAGAATTTAGGTTTAGTGGTGCGAACACAAACCAATTGTTCATTAGGGACTCAGCTAGAGACTTAAGGAACAAGATGTAACTTCAGGGGTAAAACGGACATTTGACCTGGCTCTAGTTATCAACAACCTGTGAAGGGTCTGTTGGGTTTTATGCCCTAAGACTCGTAGATAGTAAATGTAAACAAATTGTATACTTGTTTCAATAAAGTGTTATTGAGTTTCAACAATAAAGTGTTATTGTTAAATATTGTACAATTTGACCCAAATCCAATAAACTAAGATCCAAGGTTGTTTGTATGTAACTTGAACTAGTATGTGGGGACATACGGGGATCGGTGTTCAAGTAACAACCTAAAAGGTCTATAGTATAGGGATAAGGCTGGGTACCTTATCCTGGTAACACTATGTGATACGGTCCGCTTTGTATTCGATACAGACGTATTGATCCAAAACGTCCATGTAGTAGACATGCAAGTGGGGGTATCCTATGCAATGAGTTTGCATAAGACCGGACCACGAAATAGTCAACCATTAGTTATAACACCGTTAACTAGTTAGGTTACTGTTTCCATAGGATGACCTAGGTAACTCAGTCTTAATCCTGAGTGTGTCATGAACTCCTTCTCATGAGGGATTGTCCTTTGATTAGCATGGGTGAGAGTGGCCAATATGCCGACTCAATATGCCTTCCTTTTTGGGGACAAGACCGAGTGGGAGGCTGGGAACATGACAACACAAGAAGGAATTCACTCCTTCCCACTTCTAGGAGAAGTAGATGAGTGTTCCCTAAAGTGGTAACTCCGGGACTTGAACAAAGGGATCCCACCCTCTCACTGGCCCGAGAGGGACTTTCTGTTTATTGGTTGGACCATAAACAGGTTGTTCATTAGAGGAGCACTGGTACTTAATGAGACAGATGTAACATAGGGGTAAAACGGTAATTTGGCCCAGCTATAGTTACGGACACTCGTGAAGGATTGACTTACCTGTATAGGTCTATATCCGTGGACACAGAAATGTTCTACAGTGAGAAGAGTTCAGCTGTGGGTCTTTAGTGGAATGACCCACAGTTAATGAATATTGGTTAGCATGATTAATAAGTTTAATCGGTTAACTTCATATCATTGGAGCTTCTGATCTGTAGGTCCATTAGGTCCCCCTGCCAGCTCGTAAAGAGTAATTAGGAACAAATATATCTTGAGAGAATTTGAATAGTTCAACTTCATATTGGGAATTAAGTTAATTGTATGAGATACAAATTAATATAATGTATAATGATGCATTAAAATATAAAGTCTAATTTGAGATTAAACTTTATTTTATTGAGAGATTGATATATTTGAAAGAATTCAAATATATGTCTAATTAAATATATGGTATTTAATTAGAAGATGAATTAATTAATTATTCAATTTAGTTTAAATTAAATGAGATTTAATTAAACTATAGTCTATGAGAGAAATAAATATTTGAAGAAGTTCAAATATTAATATGAATTTGATTCATAATAAATTTATAGGATATAAGAGAATTTGAAGGAGTTCAAATTGAATTTGATTCATATTATAGAACCAATTAATTGAAAGTCTGAAATTAAATATATGATATTTAATTGGGTAATTAATTAATAGAAGGTCTGAAATTAAATATATGATATTTAATTGGTGATTAATTAATTAAAGAATTAATTAATTGAAAATTAATCAATTATGGAAATGATTAATCACTTATGGAAGTAATTAATCATTTATGGAAATGATTTAATCACTTATGGAAGTGATCAATCATTTATGGAAAAGATTAATCAATTGTGGAATTGATTGGTCATGGAATTGATTAATTATGGAAAAGATTAAATCAGTTATGGAAATAATTGATTTTAAATGAATATTTTATTCATGACCTTTCTCCTATAAATAGAACACTAACCCTAGGGTTTAGGTACCACAACATATGGCCACCAAAAGACCCTCTCATATTCTCTCAACTCAAGAACTCTAGGGAGAATTTTCTCTCTAGGGTTTTTCCCATTCAAGATTAGGTAGTCCCACAACTACGTTCCTAATCTCAGAGTTATAGCGGGGAAGATCAAATGGTGGTGTTCTTCGTTGTTGCAGAGCAATCAAGAAAGGCGTTCTTGAAGAATTCAGAGTTGTCAACGAAGGCATGTTTCTCATCGCTTAACCTGTTGCAATGTATTGGTATTTTGTAAAACAAAATTAATTTATGAACGGTCCAATTGCTTCCGCTGTAACAGAATTGGGAATTCCAATCCTACAATTGGTATCAGAGTCGATCGTAGATCTAATTTTTTTCGTCTAAAATTTGCATTGGCTATTGGTGGGATTTATTTATGCATTTGATGTATGAGATTTTTCTAGTAGATGTTTAAGGTTTTGACATATAGATTTGCAATTTTAAGTTGATTTGATCAATGTAAGGGCCCTTTGTTTTGGGTATTTTAATTGCAATCGAGCATTAGAGGGTTGATTGCGTCTTCATCGTGAAGAATCAACCACTGAGCCATGAGCGTTTTTGTACCTAACGTAGGCGATTTTGTTATTTTATTGCTTCCGTGAACGCGTACGCAGGGCGGTTGCTGGAGTTGTCCACCGATTCGACGGTTCAGGCCCGATTTTTGACATATTCCAGCGAATTTTGACCCGGTTCGTGCGTTTTAGACCCGGTTCGAGGTTATTTCAAGGCAGTTCACGGCTAGTTATGACAAATTTAGATTAATTAGCGTAATTTTCCGATTGTATTTTGTCCTAGGATGCCAAAACCTGTCTACTTAGCTATTTATTTTGTTTTATGGATGTCATATAGCTTAAATTTCCACCATAGGTTAAGCATATTCATGCATATTTATTATTATAAATGTTATAATTATGTATTATGCATGAATTTAATTTTCATGAGTATTTAATATAAATTGTTATGATTAAATGGATGAAAATTGAGAAGCATTGAGCATGAAATTACTTTAGTAAAGTATATAAAGAGTTATATTTATGAAAGTAATTTATTTGCTTATTTATTTTCCTGAGCAATTAATATAAAGTGTTATGTTAATGTATGAAAATGTGAATGCTAATTTTAATTTTCTTGGGTTATTAATTTAAGAGTTAGATTAATTAAAGAAAATTAATTTGCATTGAACATGAAATTACTTTACTTTAAAAAATATAAGAGTTATATTTATATTAGTAATTTACATGCTTAATTTTCATGAGCTATTAATATAAATGTTATGTTAATTATGTATGAAAATGTTAATGCTTAATTTTAATTTTCTTGTATAATTAATTTAAGATTTAAGCTAATTAAAAGGAAATTAAATTGCATTGAGCATGACATTACCTTAGATTAATATAATTGTTATATTTTTTGTATGTTATGCTAATGTATGGTTTTATAAATTAATTAGAATTTGATTGTTAATTTATTCACCATAATAGCATGTTATAGGGTTAATTCATTAAAATTTATAATAGTTATAAAATTAATGAATAGAAACCGTTAACCTATAACAAAGAATTGCATGCAAACATAGGATCTTAGAATAAATGAATTAATTTTAAAATGTTTAAAATTAATTAGACCTAGATCATATTTCTAATAGGATTAGAATTATTCTTACTTAGAATTAAAATTAGTTTTAATTGACTAAGTAGGAAAACATTGCTATGATTATAAGGGAACTCCACCGGTAAAGTTCTGTCTAAGGCTGGGGGTATTTAAGCTGACAGTTTACGGAACATCTCCTACCTGGGAACTGACCTGGAATACCGGAGTTGAATTAATCATAGCTAAATGTTAGCTTGCAATGTCACTAGGTTTGTTAAAAGTGTTTGATGCACCTAGATCTTTAGAGTAAAGACCTTACATTACTGTGGTTATAAGGGAACTCTCTCGGTGAAGTTCTGTCTAAGGTTGGGGGTATTTAAGTTGACGGTTTACGGAACACCTCCTACCTGGGAACTGACCCGAAACTTGAGTTGAATTAACCATAGTAATGTTGACTTGCAATGTTGGGTTTATTAAAAGAAGTTTAATTCACCTAAAACATTGTGGTTGAATCTTTTCCATAATTGTTATAATAGGATCAGACTTAGATAGATTGACTTAGACGAATTTTATCTAAGTTAAACAACCCTAAATTAACCTTAGGACATTTTAAGTGGGAGGAAAATTACAAAACGAGATTTAAATCAAGTTTTGCTCCTACGTCCCTATATTCACAACGTGAGGTTCATGCTCGGCTTCGAGTCGCCCTTGGAGCGGCCTCCCTTTGGAAAGTGTTTGCATGAATCAATAACAAGGTGAATGGGAAAAATGTCTAGAGTAAGTGGGAGCGGGACACGTGTCAACGTATCCCTCGGTCTCCGCCCCTAGTTCCCACCGTGAGAGTCCTATGATCCGCCTGCAGGTTGTCCTGGCACAATCATCCCTTCGAAGGGCCTGATCATAGGATTCGGAACACCGTGAACTCCTGAATAGGATAGGGTCACTTAGGCTAATCACCAACAGTTGTTTTTCCCTTCGGTAGCCTGTTGGTGCGTGCCTCTGAGATCTGAAAGTGGGAGGGTTACACTTACGGGGATGAGTTAAATGTGTTAACTAACCCTTGACCGAACAACAGTAACTAAACGCTAACGGAATATGAGTTATTCTGGTGTTAGAGTTTGGTTGAGATTGTCTCAATTTAGAGGAGGAGTAGCTGACCACCCTTTGGTGGCTGTTGTTCTAAACCTTTGAAGTATCGTTGCAAAAACTAAATCAATAGTTTTATAGGGTTTCTTTGATTGCTTATTTGTTTTTGCAGAATTTGATTGGATTATTTGTAATGGGTTGGTGCAATTAATATTACAAGTAATTTGTTACTTCAGCAATTATATAATAATTTTATGTGTGTTGTCTTACGTCATTTTATAAATAACGGTAACACAACAAGCTTAAACGACAAACTGTCAGGGGCGAATCCATGAAGGGGTCAGGGGGGCACGTGCCCCCCTCAAATTATCCCGTCTTTATATTCTTAATATAATATAAGGGAATTTTTATTATATTAATATATAAAAATCGTATTATGTAATGAAACAAAAGGCTGGATCAGTGGTTAGAGGGGGCACAAGGTTCATCATTCAAGCGTAAGGTCGAGGCTTCAACTCACGCGGGAGTCAATAATTTTTTCCGAAATTTCCAGCAGTCATTCTAAAATAAAAATATGAGTCTTTTTCTTGTAAAAGAAAAATTAAACTTTTAGTTTGGATTGAATTTTCAACTTTATCAAAAAGTCAAAAAGGTATATCAATATCAAACTATTCACATAATTTGATTTTTAAAAAATTTAATTTTCATAGTTAATACTAGAAGACATAATTCATCATAACTCGTCGTCAAGAATCATACCATCATTTGACATGATACGTAAGATTTTTATTCTTATGAGCCTTTTAGTTGTTATAGTTTTTAATCTAGGAAATTGTAATTAATGTTGTTTTAATTAATATTTGTTTAGACTTAATTCAAAATCAAAATTGAGAGATATTATAAAAAAATAACAACAACAGAGTCATCATCTCCAAGAAAGAAAAGTAATACTAGTTCTGATTGTGATAGATCTTATACAAAATCAATTGAGGAGAGCTACCCGCAGATCCTGAATTAAGAACTAAATTTTTTTATTACAATTTTAATATTCAAGATCAAGTTTGTAGAACATATTTACAAAAATGTCCTTATCAGCCTCGAAATCATAATTTTCCATTCAAGAAATTTGGAGCAAAGTCAAGACGATTTAATCTAGTTTGGTTTAATGAATATTATAATTGGTTAAAATATAGTATTTCAAAGGATGCTGTATTTTGTTTATGTTGCTATTTGTTCAGACCAGAAGTTAGTGAACAATTTTGAATGTTTTGTAAGTGAAAGGTTTTCTAATTGGAAGAAAAAAGATAAATTGCAAATTCATGTTGGTGGTCCCAATAGTGCACATAATCAAGCTTGGGGTAAATGTGAGGCTCTTTTGAGATAAGAGCAACATATTGAGACATTTTTTAATAGGATGTCATAGCAAGCACGAGTTGAGTATCAGACTCGATTACATTTTTATGTATATTGTGTCCCCCTATATGAAATTCCTGGATCCGCCACTGCAAACTGTGGTATATAAGTCTAGGATTATTCTTAACTGAGGAATGTCCTCATGCCCCATATGTTTAATTCATTAAGAATTGTTCTTGGTGAATATGACAGAACTTTGCTTAGCAAAAAGAGAACTTGTTCAAGACCGTAATTTTCATTTACCTGTCTTGAAAACGTGATTAGTAAAGAATAGTGATTCTCCCTGAATACTTGATTCAAGGGTCACAAATCACGTGTGTTCCTCTTTTAAAGGAATAAGTTCCTGGCAAGAGCTTGCTGCTTGTGTAATAACTCTCAAAGTTAGAATTAGAGAGGTTATTTTAGCTATATCAGTGGGGAACATTAAGTTATTTTTCTCAGTGGGAGAAAATACATATTAATAGATAATGTGTATGTAATTCCTAAGATCAAATGTCTTATTTGCTGGAACAATGTTACTCTTTACCTTTCTCTGCTAACGCAATTTTATTTCAAGAAAGGGAGTTGACACTTGGTTAGCTTTACTAGAAAGTAACCTAAATGTTCTAAGACTAATCAAGAGTAAAGCAGTCATGAACACTGAGTTGTTTAAGATTGCTACTATTCAATGTGAAAAGAGGCAAAGGATTTCTCCAAAAGGAAAATACCTTTCTTTGGTTTTAAGGTAGACCATATTAATCTCAATTTGATTGGGAGATTGGTCAAGAGTGAACTTCTAAGCAAATTAGAAGATGACTCTCTACTACCTTGTAAGTCATGCCTTATGGGCAATATGACTGATAGGTCTTTTACTAGGACAAGATCTAAGAGCCAAAGAGTCCTTGGAGCTTGTACATTTGAATCCTTGTGGTTCAATATGATAAAGCAGTGGGAGGGCATGAATAATTCATTTTTTTTGGATGATTATTCAAAGGTATGAGCATTTTTACCTAATGCAACTTAAGTTTGAAGCTATTGAGATATTCGAAGGGGCTTAGGACTGAAGTTGAAAACTTGTTAGGTGAGATGATAAAAACACTTCGATCTGATCAAAGTGTTGAGTGTAGGGATTTGAGATCCCAGGACTATTTGGTAGTACATGGGATCACACCCTAAATCTCATTTAGGAGAAATAGAACCTTATTGGATATGGTTCATTCCATGTTGAGCTATGCTCAATTGTCTGACTCGTTTTGGGGTCATGCAATGTTGACTGCATTGCATACTGCAATAGGCAACCCCAAAGAAAACGAGAAGTGGATACTTCTTCAATTCACAAGGGAATAAAGAATTTGTATCGACAAATGCTAAATTCTCAGAAGAAGTCCACATCAAAAATCATAAACCACAAGAGTAAAGTCGGTTTAAGTAAGTTAACTAATGAAGCTACAGTAACATCCACAAGAGTTGTTGATGAGGTTGGTTGTTCAACAAGAGTTGTTGATGGATCAATGCATCTAGTCAGACACATCCATCTCAATAGTTGAGAGTGCCTCGATGTAATGGGAGGGTTATATTAAAACCTGAACGTTACATGGGCTTGATTGAAGCCTAGGTCATCATACTTGATGATGGCATTAGAGGATTCATTATCTTTTAGAAAGAAAATGAATGATGTTGACAACGATCAGAGGATTAAAGCCATGAACCTAGAAATGAAGTCTTTTGTATTTCACTTCCATCTAGGATCTTGCAGATCTGCTTGATGGGTAACACCTATTAGTTACAAGTGGATTTACGAGAGGAAACGAGACATTCATGTCTTAACCAGAAGGGTTCATACAACAAGATAAAAAGCAAAAGGGTTTGCAAGCTTAGGTGATCCATTCATGAATTGACCTAAGCATTTCGATCTTGAAATATAAGATTTGATATAGTGACCAAATCTTTTGGCATTAATCAGAACATTGATGAGTCTTGTGTTTACAAGTGATCATCAATAGTTCAGTAGCTTACTTAGTAATGTATATGATTAATATCCTAATCATTGGGAATGATGTAGGTTATCTTACTGACTAGTAAAAGGAGCTAGCAGCTCAATTCCAAATGAAAATTTGGGAGAAGCTAAGTTTGTTCTTGGGATCCAAATTGTTTAGGAACCGTAAGAACAAAAAGCTAGCCTTGTCTCAAGTATCTTATATCTACAAAATGTTAGTTAGATATAAGATGCAGAATTCCAATAAGGGTTCACTACCTTTTAGACATGGAATTATTATGTCTAAGAAAATGTTTCCTAAGACACCTCAAGAGGTTGAGGACATGAGATGAATGTCCTATGCAATAGGGATTGTCAGTAAGTATCAATCTAATCCAAGATTTGATCACTGGAAAACCGTTAAGAATATCCTCAAGCATCTTAGGAGAACGAGGAACTATATGCTCATGTATGGGACTAAGGATTTGATCCTTACAGAATACACTAACATGGATTTTAAGACTGATAAGGATTTAAGGAAATCTACATCAGCGTCTATGGTCAATCTTTACAAATGAGCTATAGTATGCCATAGTTACAGTCTTGACCGTATAGGCCGAAAAATTAGCTACTTGTGAAGCAGCGTTAGAGACTGTATGCCTTAGAAAGTTCTTGATTGATTTGGAATGTGTTCCAAATGTGAACTTGCCCATCACACTTTATAGTGATATAGTGGTGTTGTGGTAAATTCAAAAGAACATCGCAACCTAAGACAAGCAGACACATTAAATTGAATGAAATATTGCTGATTCATTTACAAAGACTCTCTCGGCTAAAGTGTTTGAAGATCATCTAGAAGGTCTAGATCTACGAGATATGTACAAATGTGTAATCTAGGGCAAGTGGGAGAAATGTAATGGGTATAATGATACTACCATTATGTAATGGGTATAGTGATGCCCTAGTTTATTGTATTTGTACATTGTATATGTTTTATACATGTATTTATACACCCACTGCTGTATAGATTATTGTACATCCCACTAGACTAGAGTTTTAGTTCAAGTGGGAGTTTGTTGGGTTTTATGCCCTAAAACTCGTAGATAGTAAATGTAAACAAATTGTATACTTGTTTCAATAAAGTGTTATTGAGTTTCAACAATAAAGTGTTATTGTTAAATATTGTACAATTTGACCCAAATCCAATAAACTAAGATCCAAGGTTGTTTGTATGTAACTTGAACTAGTATGTGGGGACATACGGGGATCGGTGTTCAAGTAACAACCTAAAAGGACTATAGTATAGGGATAAGGTTGGGTACCTTATCCTGGTAACACTATGTGATACAACCCGCTTTGTATTCGATACAGACGTATTGATCCAAAACGTCCATGTAGTAGACATGCAAGTGGGGGTATCCTATGCAATGAGTTTGCATAAGACCGGACCACGAAATAGTCAACCATTAGTTATAACACCGTTAACTAGTTAGGTTACTATTTCCATAGGATGACCTAGGTAACTCAGTCTTAATCCTGAGTGTGTCATGAACTCCTTCTCATGAGGGATTGTCCTTTGATTAGCATGGGTGAGAGTGGCCAATACGCCGACTCAATATGCCTTCCTTTTTGGGGACAAGACCGAGTGGGAGGCTGGGAACATGACAACACAAGAAGGAATTCACTCCTTCCCACTTCTAGGAGAAGTAGATGAGTGTTCCCTAAAGTGGTGACTCCAGGACTTGAACAAAGGGATCCCGCCCTCTCACTGGCCCGAGAGGGGCTTTCTGTTTATTGGTTGGACCATAAACAGGTTGTTCATTAGAGGAGCACTGGTACTTAAGGAGACAGATGAAACACAGGGGTAAAACGATAATTTGGCCCAGCTATAGTTACGGACACTCGTGAAGGATTGACTTACCGGTATAGGTCTATATCCGTGGACACAGAAATGTTCTACAGTGAGAAGAGTTCAGCTGTGGGTCTTTAGTGGAATGACCCACAGTTAATGAATATTGGTTAACATGATTAATGAGTTTAATCGGTTAACTTCATATCATTGGAGCTTCTGATCTGTAGGTCCATTAGGTCCCCCTCCTAGCTCGTAAAGAGTAATTAGGAACAAATATATCTTGAGAGAATTTGAATAGTTCAAATTCATATTGGGAATTAAGTTAATTGTATGAGATACAAATTAATATAATGTATAATGATGCATTAAAATATAAAGTCTAATTTGAGATTAAACTTTATTTTATTGAGAGATTGATATATTTGAAAGAATCCAAATATATGTCTAATTAAATATATGGTATTTAATTAATTATGAATTAATTAATTATTCAATTTAGTTTAAATTAAATGAGATTTAATTAAACTATAGTCTATGAGAGAAATAAATATTTGAAAAGTTCAAATATTAATATGAATTTGATTCATAATAAATTTATAGGATATGAGAGAATTTGAAGGAGTTCAAATTGAATTTGATTCATATTATAGAATCAATTAATTGAAAGTCTGAAATTAAATATATGATATTTAATTGGGTAATTAATTAATAGAAGGTCTGAAATTAAATATATGATATTTAATTGGTGATTAATTAATTAAAGAATTAATTAATTGGAAATTAATCAATTATGGAAATGATTAATCACTTATGGAAGTAATTAATCATTTATGGAAATGATTTAATCACTTAAGGAAGTGATCAATCATTTATAGAAAAGATTAATCAATTGTGGAATTGATTGGTCATGGAATTGATTAATTATGGAAAAGATTAAATCAGTTATGGAAATAATTGATTTTAAATGAATATTTTATTCATGACCTTTCTCCTATAAATAGAACACTAACCCTAGGGTTTAGGTATCACAACATATGGCCACCAAAAGACCCTCTCATATTCTCTCAACTCAAGAACTCTAGGGAGAATTTTCTCTCTAGGGTTTTTCCCATTCAAGATTAGGTAGTCCCACAACTACGTTCCTAATCTCAGAGTTATAGCGGGGAAGATCAAATGGTGGTGTTCTTCGTTGTTGCAGAGCAACCAAGAAAGACGTTTTTGAAGAATTCAGAGTTGTCAACGAAGGTATGTTTCTCATCGCTTAACCTTTTTCCAATGTATTGGTATTTTGTAAAACAAAATTAATTTACGAACGGTCCAATTGCTTCCGTTAACGGAATTGGGAATTCCAATCCTTCAGGGTCGACTTACTAATCATGGTTATATCGGGTGGACAGAAATATATCTACAGTGAGGGGAGTTCAACTATCGGGCTATAGTGGAGTTTCCTTGTAGTTAACGAATGTTGGTTAACTGAATTAAAAGAGTTTAATCAATTAATCTCGGATCGTTGGAGCCCATGACCTGTAGGTCCATTAGGTCGCCCTGCTAGCTCATACGGAATAAATCTTAGAACATATGTGATGAGAAAGTTTGAAACGTTCAAACTCATATTAGGGAGCTATCGTTAAATTCTGGTCGATAAATTTAACGTTAAAAAGTTTAATTACGAATTAAGCTATTTTAGAAAGAGTCAAGAATATTTAAATAAGATTTAAATATTTGAATTGTGTATTTGATGCACACATCGGTTTGGATATGAATAAGGATTCATATTAGAAACCGAGATTGAGAGAAGTCGGGATTAATGCACGAATTGATTAATTTAATATATTTGATATTAAATTAATATTAATTATTCATTTGAAATTAATTTTAAATGTTAAAATTAATTTAGAAATTAATTATGGAAATTAATTTTGAATCGTTAATTTTCAAATCAATTTCAAAATTGCAAAATCCCAAATGTTGACACCAACACACATGACTATTGAATTTCTTTTTGAGTTGTCTTCACATGGTCAATTCCAAGTGCATGTAGCTTCTCCATATAAGAGTGGAATGTGCTGAACTTGGTGGTGATGCTTTTTGCTTGCTGAAGACACTCCAAAAGGTTGAATTTTTCTCTAAAAAAGTTCATTCTCTCAAAAACTTTCTTTGGAAAGTTCAAGCTCTCTTCAACAAAATTCATCATCAATTTGATACCCACAACTCGTTCTAAGGCCAGAGAATAGAGGGGAAGACTCTCGTGGTCGTCGACAACCGATTCGTGTAAAGAATTCATCCACGGATTGCAAGAATTTCATCCAAAAAGGCTGGTTAAAATCTTGCTATGTTTTCGGTTAACTTTATGCATGTTTTACATAACTAAAATTAAAAGGAATTTAGAATTGCTTCCGCTCGTGTATTGTACACTCCTTCACCAATAAACTAAGATCCATGGCTATATAATATGAACACTTAAACTTTATGTAGTGACATAAGAGTGGATCAAGCTCAAGTAATAACCTAAATAGTCTATAGTATAGGGATAAGACTGGATACCTTATCCTGGGGACACTATGTGACGCGGCCCACTTTGTAGTTAGTGCAAACCATGTGATCCTAAATCGTTCTTGTAGAGACATGCGAGTGGAGGCGTCCTATGCAATGAGTTTGCAAAGATCAGGATGGAGAAATAAATCACTTTCCTTTATAACGTCGTTTACTGTGAAACTGACTATTTCATGCGATGGCCTAGGTAACTCGATCTTAATCTTGAGCTAACTATGAACTCCGATTTATTCGGGATTATCCTTTGATTTGCATGGGTGAGAGTGACTCATCATCGCCAACTCAATAAGCATACCATTTTGGGGATAAGATCGGGTAGATAGATAGGGACATAGTCCTGCAAGACGAAATTCACTCCTATCCAAATTTAGGGATAGTAGAAAGGTTGCTCCCTTAAGTGTTGACTCCGGGACTTGAACAAATGGATCTCGTCCTCTCATTGGCCCTAGAGGTATTAGGTTTAGTGGTCGGACCACAAACCAATTGTTCATTAGGGACTCAGTGGGGACTTAAGGAACTAGATGTAACTTTAGGGGTAAAACGAAACTTTTGACCCAACTGTAGTTACGAACAACCTGTGAAGGGTCAACTTACTAATCATGGTTATATCGGGTGGACAGAAATATATCTACAGCGAGGGGAGTGCAACTATCAAGCTATAGTGAAGTGTCCCAATAGTTAACAAATGTGGTTAACTAGGTTAAATGACTTTAACCGGTTAATTTCGGATCGTTGGAGCCCATGATCTGTAGGTCCATTAGGTCCCCCTACTAGCTCATACGGACTATACCTTAGAACAGTGAATAAGGTAGTTAGTAATATCCTTTAGATTATGATGTACTGAAATTGGCTGACAGGTTAGAATAGACCATGAGTTCTCCAAGCATGTAGTATAACTTATAGAGAACCATGCGTACGAATGAGAATAGATTCAAAATAAGGGCCACATCATGTTTTTGGGCCTCAGGTGGACTTAAAGGATTCTTAAGTCTTATGTTAACTAGAGTAATTGAAGGGATTGGAATTCCGTAATTCCATAAAGAGGAAGCGTAATTGGAACCGATTCGTAGTTAATTTTGTTTAATCAAATACCAATACATTGGTAATAAACTTAGAACTATTCTAGATTTATATTAAGGCTAAGCATACAAAAATATTAGATCTAAATCTAATTTATATAGTAACAAGTTACTTACTCTCATTGACGACTTAGATTAAATTCATCAACTGCTTGTGAAATAATCACGAACTATTGTGAACACTACCATTATGGCTACACCGGTATGACTCTTAGACTACTAGAGGCAGGTGACTGGTGGGAGCCTTCAGGAGAATTCTCTGAGAGTAGGAGAATGAATGAGATGTCGTTCACCCCACCCTAGGGGTCCTATATTTATAGGAAAAGGTCATGAATAAGATCTATTATCTTATTCATATCTAATTTTAATAAATAAATAATTAATTCCATAATTAATTAATTACCCAATTAAATATCATATATTTAATTTTAGGGGAAAATTTTATTTTATTAATATGAATCCAATTCATATTAATTATTTGAATTCTTTCAAATATTTTCTCTCAAAATTAATTTTTGAAATTAATTCAAAAAGTATATTATAAAGTTTCATAAACTTTATACTATAATGCATTATCATACATTATATGATTCCCCTAAATAAATTGAACACTTTCAATTTACAATTTATACTTAATTGCCTCAAGTCTCATTACAAGCTACTAGTGGGACCTAATGGACCTGCAAATCAGAAGCTCCAATGATATGAGATTTAATCTGCTAAACTCATTAACCAATTAATCAATTTTCGTTAATTGTGAGTTCACTCCACTAAAGACCCACAATAGCACTATTCTCACTGCAGACATAATTCTGTGTCCACGGATATAGACCTATATCGGTAAGTCAATCCTTCATGAGTGTCTGTAACCACAGTTGGGTCAAATTACCGTTTTACCCCTGTATTACATCTTTCTCCTTAAGTACTAGTGCTCCTCTAATGAACAACCTGTTTGTGGTCCAACCAATAAACAAAAAGTCCTTCTCAGGCCAGTGAGAGGGCGAGATCCCTTTGTTCAAGTCCCGAAGTCACCACTTAAGGGAACACTCATCTACTTCTCTTAGAAGTGGGAATGAGTGAATTCCTTCTTGTGTTGTCATGTCCCCAGCGTCCCATTCGGTCTTGTCCCCAAAAAGGAAGGCATATTGAGTCAGCGTATTGGCCACTCTCACCCATGCTAATCAAAGGACAATCCCTCATGAGAAGGAGTTCATGACACACTCAAGATTAAGATTGAGTTACCTAGGTCATCCTATTGAAACAGTAACCTAACTAGTTAATGGTGTTATATCTAGTGGTTTACTATTTCATGGTTCGGTCTTATGCAAACTCATTGCATAGGATACCCCCACTTGCATGTCTACTACATGAACGCTTTGGATCAATACGTCTATATCAAATACAAAGCGAGTCATATCACATAGTGTTACTAGGATAAGGTACCCAACTTTATCCTTGTATTATAGACTTTTTAGGTTGTTACTTGAACATCGATCCTCGTATGTCCCCACATACTAGTTCAAGTTACATACAAACAACCTTGGATCTTAGTTTATTGGATTAAGGTCAAATTTTACAATTTTTAACAATAACACTTTATTGTAGAAACTCAATAACACTTTATTGAAACAAGTATACAATTTGTTTACATTCACTATCTACGAGTTTTAGGTCATAAAACCCAACAGTAATTTCCTTCCCCATCTCAAGGCTGATAGAACTCAGTTTTCAGGCGCGTTATCGTGCGTTCTAGTTATCGTGCGCTCTCTCAGTCAGGACAGTGTTGATTTTATGTTCGAGCACAATTTTGTGCATCAGTCGCTCCATCGAGTTTTCGATGTTGAGCTTATGTTCAGGCACATTTTTCGTGCGCCAGATGGCACTCATGCATGTTTACATGCACCAAATTGCTCCATTGTATTTTATGTTCATCATTCAGGGGTGTTGTGTTGGGATAGGTATAGTTCTACTAGAGGTTGTCATCTAGTCTCTAGTTTACTTGCCTTACCCGACTGACCCACACAACACTCTAGTTGGCACAAGTTGGGGATAGGTAATCACCCTAGATGAAACATTCCATGTACCCTGTTATGGCCCTAGGGTTAGAAACCCGAATGAATGCTTCCAGTTAGGTCCCTATGATGTTAAGACCCAAGTCAAGTTTCATGTTAACACTTTTTTTCATGCTATCAGTTTCAACCCTTAAGTGGGCTACTTACTAAGTATATTCTTATATACTCACCCATGCTACATGACTTTCCTTTTTCAGGCGGTACTTGATTACACCAGGCGAGTGGCGAGAGCAGTGACTTGGCTAGGCTATGGGATGTCGCTGCAAATCATGTTCCTAGAAATCTAGAATCAAGTTTCCTAATTTCATGCTTCCAGATGTTTTAAAATTTCAACTTTGTGAAATTTGTCTATCATGTTTTGACTATTCTATTATCGTAAAATGATTTATGGTCATGGGACCAGTTTATTAAATAAAAGATTTTTACTTATGGTCTCTTCCACGTTAAAGTTTTAAAAGTTTTACGTTTTCATGCATGTAGTAGCGACCCTCGACATGTTTTTAGCTTCCTACTAGTCGGGTCGTTATATAATATGTATATTGATAAATTATAGGGGAAAATACAATTTTAGTCCCTAAGGTTTGGTTTCGGTTTCATTTTGGTCCCTGAGTTTTCAAACTCGACAATTTAGTCCCTGAGGTTTGGATTTCGTTTCATTTTGGTCTCTCCATCCATTTTTCCATTAAAGGTTAACAGAATGATGATGTGCATTATTTTTTTAATTAAAAAAATTGTTTTTTAGTTTTTAAAAATAAAATAATATTAAAATAATAAAAATATATTATTATTTTTTCTTTTTTCATTTATAAGTTTTTCTTTTTTTTTTTCATTTAAATTTCTTCTCCTTCTTCTTCTTTTCTCCAGACCACCGGCAACTTCAACTTCTTCAGACCACCGGCGACCTCATACGCCGGAGCCACTATTCTCCGGAGCTGACCGTTTTTCTTCTTTTTTTTTTCTATTTTCTTTCCTTTTCCCTTCCTCATTTCTATCTTCTCCCAACACTCTTGGTTTTCTCCTTTTTTCAAACAAGCGATGAAAGCCTCTGGACGATGGCGAATGGTGATGAAAAACAGCGATGAAAGGCTTCAAGCGACTGTTGTCGAAGGTTTGAGATCTGGAAACCCACGCGATGAAAAACGATGATGAAAAACCACGAACCCAGATTTGAAAACCCACGCGAACCAGATCTGTTTCGAGAAAAAAAACTGATGATGCGATCGGAGATGAGAAGGTTGAAGAGCGATACAAGAGATGGCGAGGGTTTCGACCGAAGAAAAAACTAGATCCTTTTAGGACTCCACAGAGGCGAGAGATGGTGAGAGGGTAGAAGATGGTGAGGGAGAGAGAAAAGAAAGGAGAAAAAAAAAGAAAAAAACTGGGGGGAGGGGGCTCGCAGCGCACGAAGGAGAGGGGAAGAGAAAGGGAGCGAGAGGAGGAACTCCCTCCCCCTCTTTTTTATTTAAAAAGAAAAAGAAAAAATAAAATGTAGAGAAACGAAAAAAGAAGAAAGGAAAGAAAGGAGGAAAAAAAAAAGTCACCGGCGAGCGGTTGTCGTCGGCTACCGTGTCGGCAAGTGTGAAGAAGAAGATGGCAGGTGTGAAGAGAAGAAGGAAAAGGAAGTGGAGAGAAAGGAGAAATGAAATTATAAAAAATCAATATATTTATTATTTTAATATATTTTTATTTAAAAATATATTTTTTTTAAAAAAATATTGTCACATCAGCAATCCGTTACTTTTTTAACGGAAAAATAGATGGAGGGACTAAAATGAAACTAAAACATAGCCTCAGGGACTAAATTGTCGAGTTTGAAAACTCAGGGACCAAAATGAAACCTTACCCAAACCTCAAGGACTAAAAGTGTATTTTTCCCTGCATTATAATATAAAGTTAATTTTGAATATGATTCAAAATTAAACTATGGTAGAATAATGTATTTGAATAGGATTCAAATAATTATTAATATGAATATGATTTATATTAAAATTATAGGTTAAAATTAATATTCATATTAAAACTATAGGTTATGAGAGTGATGTAAATTCGAACTGATTCAAATGAAATTAATTAATTAATTATTATTGGTTTTAATTAAATTAGATTAATTCTCATTTAATTAATAAATAAATAATTCTTCACCATTATTGTTGGGAAGTGGAGAGTGGGGAGGGTGGGATTTACAACTCCCTTCTCTCTTTTGGTTTAAAGATGCAGAGTGTCTACATTTTAGGGTTGGTTGTTCATTTGTGAATTTCCTTTCTACCAAAAGTCCTCTCTCCCAAACTGTTTGTTACTTCCCTTTCACTTTCAAAAGGAGGTTCCCACAAACCGATCCTTGCCAAGAGAATAGTGGGGAAGACTCTGTTGATGAAGAATTTTGACCAATCACTAATTGCCACGTTATTACATGAAATTAATGACGAAATTATAATTAATTAAATTTTGGATCAATTATAAATTGACATGTGTCCCAAATTTAATTTGAAGACAAAATTGGCCAATTATAAATTTATAGAGCCAAATTTCTATTTGATCAATTAATTAAAATTAAATTATTTTGATCAAATTAATTAATTTGATCAATTAATTAAAAAAATAATTATTTGGATCAAATTTGAGTCTTTTAAATATTTGGGTCATATGGTTTTGGGTCAAATATGAACCAGACCTAAGACTAAATAGTTGAGCCAAGACCAATAAAGCTCAAGCCCAAGTTGTTGGCCCAAAATTCATCAGGGCCCATATAGCGAGAACTCTATAAATAGAGAGGTTATCTTCCATTTTAGGGGAGGAGAAGTTGGAAGCTCTCAGTCAGAGTCAGAGAATTCAGAGAAACTCCACAAAGACTTCTTGAAGACTAGAAGACTTCAACAATCCTTGAAGACCAAAGACTCTTCAAGACTTCAAAACCCCGAGACTTATTGAAGATCGAAGACCCTTCAAGACTAGAAGACTTCTAGTCTTCAAGACTAGAAGACTTCAACAATCATTGAAGACCAAATACTCTTCAAGACTTCAAGACCCCAAGACTTGTTGAAGACCAAAGACTCTACAAGACTTCAAGACCCCAAGACTTCTTGAAGACCAAAGATTCTTCAAGACTCCAAGACTTCAAAAGCTCCAATAATCAATTGAAGCTTCAGACTCGAGAACAAGCGCTACAGCCCTCGAGTGAAACACATTCACACACAAGAGAGAATCAGAGGATTAAAGTTAGAGATTGTACACCCACACGCATATTATATCAATACAAATATATATTTTATTCCACGTGTCTCCATCTTTGAAGTTACGTGTGAACAGACTCTTTTGGTGGTGTCCAACACTAGTTCGCATTCTTGTACGTTTTTACTGTTCGTTGAGGGAAATCAAAGGCTTGCTGCAATTTTATTGAAGAAGAGTCTACAAAAGTAAAACTCTATTCCTTGTGTTATAAGTAATTTTGGACCACCATGACGTATAAGGAGCTGACGAGGACAACCGGGCGGAGGCAGGACCAGGGATCGACTCAGAGGATGACCGGACCTAATGGGTCGGGCCAATTGGGCCCGACCCACATGGTCGGCCTCGGCCCGCTTGCGCGGGCCGAGCTCGTTAGCCTCCTATCGGTCCCTACTGCCTCTGTCTGTCCCGGTTTTGCCTGGTTTGACCTAAAACACCTCTGAATCCCTATAAACCCTAGGAGAAGCAGCAGGTATTTATACCCCTCTTTGCTACTGAAGAAGGGGACCCAAACTCTCTACTCTCTTCTTTTACTCCCTAGCCCTCCTACTCCCGTTTTCTGACTTAAGCATCGGAGTCGGTGTGGCTAGCACCACACCGGTGTGCAGGTTTTCCGTTTTGCAGGCCACGGCTTCCCCCCTCATCTACAAATTTACCGTTGGTGGCACGTGAAGGTCAGGTGAGTTCCCTCTTACCAAAATCGACCATCAACACCTTGTATTTAGATGCTTAACCTTAGAATGCATTATGAATGTATGTATGTTTTCTATTCTGTGTTGTAAAATTCTAATTCAAAATCGATGCACACACGTTCATGTGCTTCCGCTGTGGGATTCGATTGCTTCACTAGTGTCTTCCCATATGATCGAGTTTTAGTGTTAATTAAATGTCAATTTTTTACTGTAGCATGCAATTTCAATGTTTAATAAATGATTGGTTATTTATTTCCTAGAAAAATAATTGTGCATTATTTTTAAAAACCAAACATATGAGACGATTCAATACGATTTCAATGTCTCAAAGGGAAAAATACCATTAATTTGATCTAATTGTCAACAAGGTCTTAATTTAATTAAATATTTAAAGAAGAAAAAGAAGAATTTGATTCTATTTTTCCATTATGAGTTGTGCCTAACTTGTAGAGATGGTAAATAAATTTAAGTTAAAGAAACTTCTTCAAATTTAACTTAAGAAACTTGCTATACTTAGAAGTAGGATTTGTTTGGAATGATTTTCTAAGTACTTACAAAATGTTTTCACGGAATGATTTTCTAAGTACTTAAAAAATGTTTTTAAATGAAAAAAGAGTTTTTAAGAACTTAAAAAGTTATTTCAAACCAACACTTCAATGTATAATCATAATCATTTCTTCAATTTTTATAAAATTTAGTAAGATGAGAATGAGAAATAACGTTATTAAACATAACTCAAGTGGACAAATGGATGTTCTTGTATTCTCGAAGTGGCCGAATAGATTCATACACACTAGGATAAAACATAAATTTAGAAACATTTGGATGAAGAACAATAAACTAAAATCATTAAGGTTCTGTTTGGTAACCATTTCGTTTTTTGTTTTTGGTTTTTGAAAATGAAGCTTAAAAACACTATTTTTGACCATTAAGTTTCTTGGTTTTGTTATATACCTTCTTCCCTTGTTATCTATATTTATAATATATATAAAAGTACGAATGTGGAAGAAACTTATTTTGGACAATATTATCCTTTAGTTTTCACTAAATACCTAATATACCCTTAATTTAGTATAATATGTGGGTGTTAATAAATTGTGCCATTAAAATTAGTGACTTTTTGGCTTTGTTAGATGTTAGGGCCCCGTTTGGTAACGTTCTCGTTTCTTGTTTCCGTTTCTTCATTTTTAATAAAGAAAAATAGAATTTCATGACCATAACACCTATACATTCAATAATAATAAACCTATATTCTTGTTTATGTTTGGAAAAAATTGGAAACAAGAACAAAAAATGAGAAACTAGTTTTAGTTGTTCCCAAAAGTTCTATACAAATTTTGGGAGTGTTTCTAAAAAATGAGAAATAAGAAACACATAGTTATTAAATGCCTAGATTTCTTAATAAAATTAGAAACGGGAAACAAGAAACGAGAACGTTACCGTGGCTTTTGGTTTTTTTTTTCTTTTTTTTTTTTTGAAAAACGGTGGCTTTTGGTTTTGATGACAAGTTCATTAACTTTCTTCTTTTTTTATTTATTTATTATCATTTAATTATATTCAATTAGAGAAGTTCAAAGGTTTTATAACCCTTTCATTTTCTATCACTATAAAAGACTCCCTTCCACTCTTTTCAAGCAACAACTTAGGAGATCATTTTTTATTCTTCTTATTTTTTATGATTTATGATATGATTTTCTCTCTCAAGATTTTTTTTTAATTTTTTTTAGGTTTCGTTAAATATGCAATAAAACACTAACAATTCCAATTTTTTCAAATAGTGTTGTTTAGCAGTGTTCAACATTGGTGAAAGGTAAGTTTATTCTTTTAAATAATTATACAATATATATACACCATGATTTTTCTTCTTCACAATTATTTTGTTTCTAAAATTTTGAAGATCTACAATACTTAAAATTTACATATTTTATTTTTAGTTATATTATATTTTTTCATCTGTATTTTGTAGGTAACAGATGCTTAAACTTTTACAAAACATTGAAAAATATAAATATATAAATCAATTTTAATTTTTACTTAAATATATTTGTTTTAGAAAACTTTCTTTAAAAATAGCTTAAATATAATATTTATTCTAAAGTCACACATTTTCATTTTTTTCTTCAAATATAGCTTAAGTGTGGATTTCTTATTTTCTTTAAAACACAATCTTTTAAAAATCATGGTTTTTCATTTTCTCACATTTAATGTTCTTACTATATATATGAATAATCATCATTTAATGTTGTTTCTTTAGTTTTCTTAGATTGTCCTCTATAGTTGCTACCTTATGGTTTATCTCAAAAAAAAAAAAAAAAAAAAAAAAAAAAAAAAAGAAAGAAAGAAAGTGTGAACTTTCTCAAAAAATAAAAAAAGAAGAAGGAACAAAATTACTCCAAATTCATAATTAGAAAGTATTTAAAGCATAAGTGAAGACAATGACATGTAAAACCAATTACTTATTAAAGGAGAACCGTTTTATATATGCACAAAGGAATTAAAAAAGAAACAAAAATGGAGTCTCTCCTCTTCTCCCTCCATTTGATTTTCCCTATATGTATCGATTTTTCCATTAGCACAGTGGTGGATCGAACTTTGAAGCGGTCGTGTTCAAATCAACCAATTAGAAAAAACAAATTTGAAGGATTAGATTTTAGTTAATGTTTATCTCACGTGAGTTGAGTTAGGAGCAAGTATCCAAGAGTTCTGTCAGATCCAAGTAGTTCGAGGTTGTTGTTCTACCGGAACTAGTCGTTGTATCCTGCTGAGACGATCGTTGTAGTCTACTTGCAACCTCTGCAGAGTGAATAATTGTCTTCAGGACAACGCTTTGTAAGCGTGTCTCGACTATTTATTGTCAATATATTTTGCAACGTTTATCATATATACAGTGTGTATTATTATTTACATTGTAATTGTTTGTATCCAGTTAAGGTGTAATCAGTTTGCTAGTGTAATTCAGATCTTATTTGAGTTTATCTCCAAGTCCAGTTCAGTCCAATCGACTTTTAGTGAGTTGATTTCTTCAACGCTTGAATTTTGGAGCAAACAATGCCCACTCATTCAAGCGGCTTGAAGCAAGAATTTTTTTCTCATAGCCAACATCTTTCTTCTCTCACCCTGATTTGTGATAGATTTTTTTATTTGAATCTTTTTACTTCGAATTCCTTGCTTTGGAAGATTACGTTGAGATTTTGTGTATATTCTATTATATTTGGTTACAGTTTTATACTTTCATTTTATTTAATAGGTTATATGGTTGTATGTGTGAAATTAACAATTCAAATAACAAAAACATTTATTTTATGATATCTTTCTATCTACTTCTTTAAGATCTAATTAGCTGCAATGGGAGGATGAGAGGGAAAGAAAAGAGAAAGAAGAAAGATAAATATCTTATCTTTTTAATATTTTTGCCAATACATTTATGTATGTATGGTATATAGTTTTAATTTGGTTTTTGTCGTTTTAAAAATATTCATTTAGTCCCTATAGTATAGGTTTAGTTTCAGTTTGGTACCTAAAGTTTTAAATGTTTTCAATTCAGTCTCAATGGTTTACTTAAACCTCATAAATCATTCACGTCTTTATAGTAAAATTTTTTACATCATAAAGGTATAGTATTGGTACAATATTTTTTTTTAATATTGGTATAGTATTTTTTTTAACCATATTGGTCCATATTTTATGAAAAAAAGTTGTCAATTTATTGTTTTTTGGGAAAAATACACTTTTGGTCCCTGAGGTTTGGTTTAAGTTTCGTTTTGGTCCCTGAGGTTTCAAACTCAACATTTTAGTCCCTGAGGTTTGCATTTAGTAGCATTTTAGTCCCTCCATCCATTTTTCCGTTAAAATCTAACTGTTTGCGAACGAACCTGCAGCTTCGACGGAAGGGGTGGTGGATTCCCTTTGTTTTTTTTTAAACTTTGCAACAATGGGCGTGACCGGCTGGAAGAACGAAAGGGGAGGTGGGTTTCATGATCGGAGGGAAGAACGAAGAACGAGAGTGAGGGAGGCGTTGCGACGTGGGTATGCTCACCGGAAAACACACAGACGAGAGGGAGAAGTGGGTTTGTCGGCGGTCGAAAAACACACATACGTGGGGGAAGAAAAGAAGGAAAAAAGGAAAAAAAAAATAAAAAAAAAATGGCTCGCCGACGGTTGGCAATCGACGGCGGCGCCGGTGGCTGGAAGAAGAAGAGAGGTGGCTGGTGGGAGAAGAAGAAGGTGGGGGGAGAGAGAAAGAAATAAAAGAAATATAAATAAAAAGTATTAATTTATTAATATTTAAAAAAATTAAAAATATTTTTTAATAAAAAAAATAATGTCACATCAGCCCACCGTTAGTTTTTAACGGAAAAAATGATGGAGGGACTAAAATGAAACTAAAATGAAACCTCAGAGACTAAATTGTTGAGTTTGAAAACTCAGGGACCAAAATGAAACCTAATCCAAACCTCAGGGACTAAAAGTGTATTTTTCCCTTGTTTTTTTAAACTGTATCGAAAAAACCTTAATTCATATATTTTATGAAATTGAAATTGAAAGCATTTAAACTATTTTATTGAAATTAATTATAATATTTAATTTCTTTTCTTTTGTGAAACAATTACAACATTATTCAACTTTGAAAAAAAAATCATTATAAATTATAATAACACAAGAAAAAGTATCACGTGCAACGCACGTATTAAAGACTAGTATATATTAAGGGTGTGAATTTTTTGGGTCAGGTCGGTTTATCCGTACAACCGACCCGACCCGGTCCGGTGTCGGTTGTACGGACAACCCGATCCGAACCGGGTCGGGTCGGGTCAGCGTTTTTTTTATTTTTTTTTTATTTTTCTTCTTCTTCTTCTCTTCTCTCCGTCCCCCTTTTCTTTTCTTTCCCCTCTCCCTTGCTCCTGGAGTTGAATTCACTTCACTTTAAGAGATAACTTTCCTTCAATTTCTTTACTTTCTTCATTACAAATAAAAGAAAAAGACCCCTTTATCTAAAGCATCATTGTATTTTGATAAAAAAAAATGAAGAGAAAGGAGGGAAAAAGGCAGAAGATATTACAATTTTTAAGTATAAAAAGAAAATAGAAACTTTAAAATTGTATATGGCTCTTCCTTTTATTTTTCAATCATGTATATTGGTTTTTGGAACTGTAGTAGTAAAATCAGAGAAATTTTGGTGGATGGACTAGTTTAGAATCATATTTTCAAATTTGTCAAAAGATTTGAAATTTTACAAGATTAAATTTTCGTATGGATTTCCTTCCCATTATACCCTTACTTTGATTCTCTCCCCACAATTAATTCAAGCATGAAAATATTTTATCAATTATCTTTCCTAATTAAAATTCAATCTAACAAATTATTAATCTTCTTAATTTTCTCTCCAAATTCCATAGTTTTAGGGATTTGATATTATTTCCTAATTTTCTCCATTTCATCTCATCATTCCCTCTAATAAATTCATTGATTTTGTTTATTCTCTTTTTTATATTTTACCTAATAATTAAATGTTTTTAAATTTGATTTGAAAATTTTAATTCGTTTTTTTTTCTTAATAATCTCACGATTTTGACATTACTTTCATATAACACGATTTTTTTCAAGATTCTTGCATTGTAAAAAAAAAAAAAAAAAAAAAAAAACACATTGATGAATATATAATTTCATATATACCAACTGATATATCATATGTACACATGTTTTTATTTTTTTTTAATGATTATTGCACGCATATACCAGGATTTTTGTTTGTCAAAATATAGTATTAAATATATACTTATATATTGTAGGCATATATACTAGATTTTTCATTTTATTTTGTATATGTGTATATATATATTGTACAAAAAGGTTTATACAAAATATATACCAAATATTATTAAATATACCCCTATATTTAAGAAAATATATTCTAGCTACAATAGTTTATTAGAAATAAATATATACTATGAAAATATGGACCACATATTTGTTGGGTTTTATGCCCTAAAACTCGTAGATAGTGAATGTAACTGTTGACCGGATATTAATGAAATAATATTGATATATTTTTTCCATTAATTGTTATTAGTTATTTTATATTTGTCTTTGCCTAATAATAACCCTAATCCAATAAACTAGACATCCAAGGCTGTAATATGAGTCTTGAACTATATGTAGTGACATATGGATCATTGTTCAAGAAACAGCCTAAAGGGTCTATAGTATAGGGATAAGACTGGGTGCCTTATCCTGGTGACACTATGGATACGGCCCACTTTGTATTTGATACAAACGTTGCGATCCAACGCGTTCGTGTAGGAGACATGCGAGTGGGGGTATCCTATGCAATGAGTTTGCCTAAGACCGGACCACGAAATAGTAACCACTGGTTATAACACCGTTAACTAGTTGGTTTTCTATTTCACTAAGACGACCTAGACAACTTAGTCTTAATCCTGAGTTGATTATGGACTCCTGGTCATGAGAGATTGTCCGATCCTTTGATTTGTATGGGTGAGAGTGGCCAATACGTCGACTCAATAAGCCTACCACTTTGGGGACAAGACCGAATGGGGAGCTGGGAACATAATCGTACAAGATGAAATTCACTCCTTCCCGACTTTAGGGAAGCAGATGAGTGTTCCCTTAAGTGGTTACTCCGAGTCTTGAACAAAGTGTTGGCTTTTTGGCCCTTAATCTCATATTAATTAATTTTAATTAATTAATTAATCAATGTTTTGATGATAACAAACTCAATTTTTAATTACTGAAAATTTTAGTGTTTTAATGTGCCCATAGCGTAGAGCTCGGAACAACGATTCCAACGCCTCTTGAATCACTCAAATCGGAGCTAAGACGAAGAAGTTATGGTCGAAACAAGCTTTAACGAAATATACCGGTAGTGATGACGTGGCAGCTGAGTCAGCATCATGGACCAATCCGAAGACGACACGTGGAGCGATGGGAGAGTGACATGTGGGGCTTTTGATTATTTAAAATATTATATATATATATATATATATATTACTTTATTTAAAAAAAAAAATCAAACGGTTAATTTCTCAAATTATTAAAAAAAAAAAAAAAAGTTGAAAGCATTAAATGTTGTTTTACCGTTGGTGTTTAAAAATATATATATTATTTTGAAAGTTTTTTTACCGTTAACCTATTTATATATATATATATATATATATATATATTATTATTATTATTACTATTATATATTAAAAAAAAAAGTTACCGTTTGTTTTTTTTAAAAAAAAAATAATAAATAATTTCTTTTAATTATATATTTTATATTTATTCTTTTTCTTTTAAGTTTCTTTTAATCTCCACCCTTTATTTTTCTTTATCTTCAAATCCAACGGTCCAAATTTAAATTCACTTTTTACCTCATTTCCCTCCCTTTTTAAACTCATCTTCCTCCCCAATTTTTTACCAACAATATTTTACAATTTTACAATCCTCCAAAACTCAAAAGTTTCCATTGTTGCTCTCTCCAAGCTCCCAAAATTTTTCTTTTCATCTTATTCTTGAGAGAGTTCTATTGTATTGTGAGGATCAATTTATTGAGTGCTCAAATTTGTAAATCTACTCTATTGAGAGTTGTATTGTGTTATCCAAAAATTTCATCACTTGTAACGGTTTGATCCTAACCCGTGGAAAGGATCGGGTTTGCTCTTGAACCCGTAAAAGGAGCGGTGGTGTAACGGTTGGGCTCTAATCCGTGGAAAGAGTCGAAAGGTTTTTATTCAAATTCCTAAGAGGCGCTTGGGGAGTGGAGTAGGTCGAGTTTGACCGAACCACTATAAAAGTTACGGTGTCTTCTTCTCTAACTCTTTCCTTTTTATTTTTGCAATTAATTTAAGAATCTATTGCATGCTTTAGTTTGTTCTTATTTGTTGCATATATTGAAATTTCTCTTATTGCTTATAAAAAGTGTGTTAATTAGTTTAATTGAGTCATTTTAAGAAAAAGTTTTATTAAACCCTATTCACCCCCCTCTAGGGTTGCCATACCGATCCAACAATTGGTATCAGAGCGGGTTGCTCATCTTGAAATATTTATTTCTTGATAAACTTAATTGTTTTTGAGCTATGGCAATTTTAGGTTTTATCCCTTTTACCGATAGTCAATCTATTACAAAGCCTCCTTTCTTTAATGGTACTAATTATAGTTTTTGGAAAAATAGAATGAGATTTTTCTTGCTTTCTATTGATTATGATTTATGGGATATTGTTGAAGAAGGTTTTAAAATTCCAACAAAAGATGTTGATGGTGTTAGCTCTATAAAACCTAAGGAAGAATGGTCAATAAATGAAAAGAAAGCATGCTCTTTAAATGCCAAAGCTATTAATTGCTTATTTTGTGCTTTGAATGAAATTGAGTATAATAGAGTGTCTATTTGGAAAACCGCTAAAGAGATATGAGATAAATTAGAAATTACTCATGAAGGAACTAGTCAAGTAAAAGAAACAAAGATTGACATGTTAGTTCATCAATATGAAATGTTTAAAATTGATGAAAATGAAGCTCTTTCCGATATGTTTATTAGATTTACTAACATTGTCAATGCTTTAGAAGGACTTGGGAAAAAGTACTCAAATCTTGAGAAGGTAAAGAAGCTATTGTGGACTTTGCCTAAACAATGGGAGCCTAAAGTCACCGTCATTCAAGAGGCAAAGGTTCTCAAATCTCTCTCCATTGATGAACTCATGGGTTCGTTGTTGACACATGAGATGAAGATCAAGAAAAACATGGAGGATGAGAAGAAAAAGAAAGAGAAGAGTATAGCCTTAAAGACCATCTCCTTGGAAGTTGACTCCGAAGATGAGGATGCTCTTGATGAAGAAGACGTTGCCTTTCTTTCACGTAAGTATAAAAATTTCATAAAGAGAAAGAAACAACTCAAGAAACATTTCAACAACCAAAAAGAGTCAAAAGGTGAAAAGAGCAAAAAGGATGAGGTAATATGTTATGAATGCAAGAAACCGGGTCACATTAGAACCGATTGTCCTCTTCTCAAATCATCCAAGAAATCCAAGAAGAAAGCAATGAAGGCTACTTGGGATGATAGCGATGAAAGCGAAAGTGGGAGTGATAATGAAGAAGTTGCCAACTTTTGCTTCATGGCTCATAGAGACAAAGAGGATGAACAAGATGATGAGGTAACTCTAGAACCCCTCTCTTATGATGAGTTATTTGAAGCTTTTGAAAATATGCAAAATGATTTAGAAAAGCTTAGTTCTAAGTATGTTGTGCTTAAAAAGAAATACGATGTTCTATCTAGTAAAAATAAGTCTTTACTTGAAGAAATTGTTTGCTTAAAAGAGAATGAGCATGATGTTATGCATATTGATGAAATGAATATCTCTTGTGACAAGCATGCTTTTGATTGTGATGAGAAAAATGCCTTGCTTGACAAAGTTAAATTTCTTGAGCATGATAGTTGTGAAAAATATAATTTGATTAAATTACTCAAAGAAAAGGAATTTAGTGTTTTGCAAGAGCTTGATAAGGCTAAAGAATCTATTAAAAAGTTGACAATAGGTGCTCAAAGATTAGATAAGATAATTGAAATAGGCAAGCCTTTTGGTGATAAAAGAGGTTTAGGCTATATTGATGAATGTTCTACTCCTTCAAGTTCTAAAACTATCTTTGTTAAAGCATCTCATAATATGCCTAAGCTTAATATGCCTAAGGTTGTGTCCAAGCATGTTAAATCTAACTTTGTGCCTATATGTCATTATTGTGGTGTTGAAGGGCATATTAGACCTAAGTGTTTTAAATTGAAATATGCTCATACTACTTCTCCAAGAAGAAATTTTTCTCAAAGAGCAAAGTTTCACAATGCTCCAAGGAATAATTTCTCCAAGAAAAGTAGAGTGCATAAATTTGTTGTAAGAGATAAATCTTTGCATAATGTTGTTTGCTTCTCATGTGGCAAGTTTGGACATACAACCTATTCTTGTTACTTGTCTAAATCCAATGCCTTAAATGTTTATGCAAAAATGAAATGGATTCCCAAGTTTGCCTATGCTAACCATCTAGGACCCAAACAAGTGTGGGTACCAAAGAATCAAACTTGAACATTTGTGTTTGTAGGTATGTTTGAAAGCCTCCAAGAAAAACAAGTGGTACGTGGATAGTGGTTGCTCGAGGCACATGACGGGAGACCCATCCAAGTTTGTTTCTCTCTCCAAAAAGGATGGAGTTTTTGTAACTTTTGGTGACAACAAGAAAGGTAAAATAATTGGTAAGGGTAGTATAGGTAAGGAATCTTCTATTTTAATTGAAAATGTACTTTTAGTTGATGGTTTGAAGCATGATTTACTTAGTATTAGTCAATTGTGTGATAAAGGATTTAGAGTTGTGTTTGATAAAAATAATTGCATCATTGAAAATGCTAGTGATAGAAAAGTTATATTTGTTGGAAATAGAGATGAAAATGTTTATACTATTGATTTGAATGATTGTCCTATTAATGATAAATGTTTATCGGCTTTACATGATGATTCTTGGTTATGGCATAGAAGACTAGGACATGCTAGCATGCACTTAATTTCAAATATTTCCAAGAATTTTTTGGTTAGAGGTCTTCCTAAATTTAAATTTGAAAAAGACAAAGTTTGTGATGCTTGTCAAATGGGTAAGCAAACTAAGTCCTCTTTCAAATCTAAAAATTTGATCTCTACAACTAGACCCCTTCAACTATTACACATGGACTTATTTGGCCCTTCTAGAATTGCTAGTTTTGGAGGGAACTATTATGCATTTGTGATAGTTGATGATTTTTCAAGATTTACTTGGGTTTTGATGCTAAAACATAAGGATGATGCTTTAAAAAGTTTTGCTAGTTTTGCAAAAAGAGTTCAAAATGAAAAAGGATTTTTGATTTCTAAAATTAGGAGTGATCATGGAGGAGAATTTGATAGCAATGCTTTTGAAACTTTTTGTGATGAAAATGGTTTTTCTCATAATTTCTCCGCTCCAAGAACTCCTCAACAAAACGGTGTAGTTGAAAGGAAAAATCGTACTTTGCAAGAATTTGCTAGATCAATGTTGCATGAGTATGGTTTTCCTACATACTTTTGGGCGGAAGCCGTTAACACCGCTTGTTATGTTTTAAATAGAGTTTTAATTAGACCTTCTTTGGATAAAACTCCTTAAGAACTTTGGCATAACAAAATTCCAAATATTGGGTATTTCAAAGTTTTTGGTTGCAAATGTTTTATTTTGAATAACAAAGAAAAACTTGGAAATTTTGATTCTAAGACGAATGTTGGTATTTTCCTTGGTTATTCCTCTACTAGTAAAGCTTATAGAATTTTCAATAAAAGAACTTTAGTAGTTGAGGAATCTATGCATGTAGTATTTGATGAATCTTGCAATGTTATTTCTAATGAGCCTATTTGTAGTGATGTTTTAGAAGGAAATTTTGGAGATTTGCTTGTTAGTGACAAAGGCAAAGAAATTGTTTCAAGTAAGCAAGAGGTGAGCTTAATGGAAAAGAACGAAGTTGGTTCTTCATCCATGCCTAAAGAGTGGAGGTATGCTCCTTCCCATCCCAAAGAATTAATTCTTGGTGATCCCGAACAAGGTGTGAAAACTCGTTCTTCTCTTAATTTGTTTAATAATCTTGCTTTTGTTTCTCAAATTGAACCAAAAAGTTTTAAAGATGCCGAAAATGATGAATTTTGGATTTTGGCTATGCAAGAAGAATTAAATCAATTTGAAAGGAATAAAGTTTGGGAATTAGTCCCAAGGCCCTCTAATGCTTCTATAATTAGTACTAAATGGGTCTTTAGAAATAAAATGGATGAAAATGGAAATATTATTAGAAATAAAGCTAGACTTGTAGCTCAAGGTTATTGTCAAGAGGAAGGAATAGATTATGAAGAAACTTTTGCACCCGTTGCTAGATTAGAAGCTATTAGAATGTTGCTTGCTTTTGCTTCTTATAAGAATTTCATTTTGTATCAAATGGATGTGAAAAGTGCCTTTTTAAATGGTTTTATCATGGAGGAAGTTTATGTAGAACAACCTCCGGGCTTTGAAAGTTTTGATTTTCCTAATCATGTCTATAAGTTGAAAAAGGCTCTTTATGGCTTAAAACAAGCTCCAAGAGCTTGGTATGATAGACTTAGTAATTTCTTGCTTGAGAATGGATTTAAAATGGGTAAAATTGATACTACTCTTTTTATTAAGTCTAAAGAAAATGATATGCTTTTAGTACAAATATATGTAGATGATATTATTTATGGTTCTACTAATCCATCTTTGTGTGAAGAATTTTCTAAGTTTATGCATAGTGAATTTGAGATGAGTATGATGGGAGAACTTAGCTTCTTCCTTGGACTTCAAATCAAACAACTCAAGGATGGTATTTTCATAAGTCAAGAGAAATACACAAGGGATTTGCTCAAAAGGTTCAAATTCAATGAAGGTAAAATTGCAAAAACTCCTATGAGCACATCCACTAAGCTTGACAAGGATGAAAAAGGTAAGTGTGTGGATATAAAAACTTATCGAGGTATGATTGGATCTCTGCTTTATTTAACTGCTAGTAGACCCGATATCATGTTTAGTGTATGTCTTTGTGCTAGATTTCAATCTTGTCCTAAGGAATCACATTTGCATGCTGTTAAAAGAATTTTTAAATATTTGCTTGGTACTATTGATTTAGGCTTATGGTATCCTAGAAATGTTGAATTTAATTTGGTAGGATATTCCGATGCGGATTTTGCGGGTAGTTTACTTGACCGTAAGAGTACTAGTGGGACTTGTCAATTCCTTGGTAGTTCCTTAGTTTCTTGGTTTAGTAAAAAGCAAAATTCGGTTGCCTTATCTACTACAGAAGCGGAATATATTGCGGTTGCTAGTTGTTGTGCACAAATTCTTTGGATGAAACAAACTCTTTGTGATTTTGGATTAAAGTTTGATAATGTGCCTATATTTTGTGATAATACTAGTGCTAAAAATTTGACTAAAAATCCTATACATCATTCTAGGACTAAGCATATTGATATTAGGCATCACTTTATTAGAGAGCATGTGCAAAATGGTAATATTATTCTTGAATTTGTAGGCTCTAATAATCAATTAGCGGATATTTTTACCAAGCCATTGAATGAAGAAAGATTTTGCAAAAATAGGCTTGAGCTCGGTATTATTCGTTGTGATGCCTCTTGATTTTATAATTTTACTTGTTAAATCTTTTTAAAGGCATTTTGGTAGGGGGAGATTTGGAAAGCATGTGTTGATATTCTTAGGGGGAGTTGCTAAATTTATGTTCATGTTTATAAGGGAATCATTATGTAGTTCTAAATTTTTCTTAATTATTCTTTTTTATGATTCCAAAGGGGGAGAAGTTTAAGAAAAATATGTTATAAATTTGTTATGATTGTATTAGTTAGGGGGAGAATTTATTTTTGAGTAAAATTCAAGAATGATCATTATGGTGATATGTTGGACTTTCTATTGAAATTATCACTTGATGTATGTTCTACCTATGGTTTATATGTTATTTTTCTTGAATGGTTTGTCATCATCAAAAAGGGGGAGATTGTTGGCTTTTTGACCTTTAATCTCATATTAATTAATTTTAATTAATTAATTAATCAATGTTTTGATGATAACAAACTCAATTTTTAATTACTGAAAATTTTAGTGTTTTAATGTGCCCATAGCGTAGAGCTCGGAACAACGATTCCAACGCCTCTTGAATCACTCAAATCGGAGCTAAGACGAAGAAGTTATGGTCGAAACAAGCTTTAACGAAATATACCGGTAGTGATGACGTGGCAGCTGAGTCAGCATCATGGACCAATCCGAAGACGACACGTGGAGCGATGGGAGAGTGACATGTGGGGCTTTTGATTATTTAAAATATTATATATATATATATATATTACTTTATTTAAAAAAAAATCAAACGGTTAATTTCTCAAATTATTAAAAAATAAAAAAAAAAAAGAAAAAAAAAAGTTGAAAGCATTAAATGCTGTTTTACCGTTGGTGTTTAAAAATATATATATTATTTTGAAGTTTTTTACCGTTAACCTATTTATATATATATATATATATATATATATATATATATATATATATATATATATTATTATTATTATTACTATTATATATTAAAAAAAAAAAGTTACCGTTTGTTTTTTTAAAAAAATAAATAATAAATAATTTCTTTTAATTATATATTTTATATTTATTCTTTTTCTTTTAAGTTTCTTTTAATCTCCACCCTTTATTTTTCTTTATCTTCAAATCCAACGGTCCAAATTTAAATTCACTTTTTACCCCATTTCCCTCTCTTTTTAAACTCATCTTCCTCCCCAAATTTTTACCAACAATATTTTACAATTTTACAATCCTCCAAAACTCAAAAGTTTCCATTGTTGCTCTCTCCAAGCTCCCAAAATTTTTCTTTTCATCTTATTCTTGAGAGAGTTCTATTGTATTGTGAGGATCAATTTATTGAGTGCTCAAATTTGTAAATCTACTCTATTGAGAGTTGTATTGTGTTATCCAAAAATTTCATCACTTGTAACGGTTTGATCCTAACCCGTGGAAAGGATCGGGTTTGCTCTTGAACCCGTAAAAGGAGCGGTGGTGTAACGGTTGGGCTCTAATCCGTGGAAAGAGTCGAAAGGTTTTTATTCAAATTCCTAAGAGGCGCTTGGGGAGTGGAGTAGGTCGAGTTTGACCGAACCATATAAAAGTTACGGTGTCTTCTTCTCTAACTCTTTCCTTTTTATTTTTGCAATTAATTTAAGAATCTATTGCATGCTTTAGTTTGTTCTTATTTGTTGCATATATTGAAATTTCTCTTATTGCTTATAAAAAGTGTGTTAATTAGTTTAATTGAGTCATTTTAAGAAAAAGTTTTATTAAACCCTATTCACCCCCCCTCTAGGGTTGTCATACCGATCCAACACAAAGGGCCCTACCCTCTCAATGGCATGAGAGGGTTTTCTGTTTGATGGTTGGACCACAAACAGGTTGTTCATTAGAGGAGAATTGGTACTTAAGGAAATAGAGGTAACCTAGGGGTAAAACGGTAATTTGACCCAGCTGGTGTTACGGACACTCGTGAAGGACTAACTAGTCGATATTGGTCTAGATCCGTGGACACAGAAAATATGTCTGCAGTGAGAAGAGTGCAACTGTGAGTCTATAGTGGAATGTACACACAGTTAACGAATATTGATTAATGTGGTTAATGAGTTTGACCAATTAATCTCACATCGTTGGAGCTTCTGATTTGCAGGTCCATTAGGTCCCACTGGTAGCTCGTAAAGTAATTTGAGGCAACTAAGTAATAAAAGTAAATTGAAAATGTTCAATTTATTAAGGGAAACAAATATAATATATATTGATATATTATTATGAGAGAAATTAATATTTGAAAAGTTCAAATATAAATTTATGGAAGTTTGAAAGAGTTCAAAATAATGAATTAATTAATTTAAGGCCTAAAATGTGTTTGGGCAAATTAATTAATTCTAGGCCGGGAATTAAATATGTGATATTTAATTGGTGGTTAATTAATTAAAGAATTCATTAACCGGGAATTAATCAATTATGGAAATAATTAATCACTTAAGGAAGTGATTAATCATTTATGGAAATGATCTAATCACTTATGGAAGTAATTAGTCATTTGTGGAAAAGATTAATCAATTATGGAATTGATTGATCATGATTGATTAATTATGGAATAAGATTGAATCAATTATGGAAAAGATTGATTTAATTGAATATTTTATTCATGGCCTCTCTTCTATAAATAGAACACTAGACCTAATTGGTCATGACACTTGACACTCTTGAAAGACAAGACCTAGAATTCTCTCTAGCCTCCCTCTTAGAAAAAGACTCCCACAAGTCTTTTGCCTCCAAGACTTAGAGACATACCGGTGTAACCTCTGTGGTGATTGTGTCAATCAAAGAAGAAATTTCCAGCGAAGAAAAGCAAAGGCGGCTGCTGCGTTTTCGTTCGTGGAGCGTCGTTGGCGAAGAACGGTCAAGTCTTCAACGAAGGTTTGTAACGGTTCTTCCTCTTTTCTTTAGAAAAGTTTTAAAAATAAATTAAGATTTATTTTAGCATGTTTAAACCAATTTTACAGCGGCTTTAAAGGTTGTTTAAAGTTTTGTTTGAGTTATCGTAACGGTATTTTAATGTTAATTAATATACGGCGTAAGGTCCAATCGATGCGCTTCCGCTAAGTGGGGACTTTTTTTTACCTTCAATCGGCATCAGAGCCATCGTTGTCCCTATTAATTATTTTTAAAAGTTACGATAGGCTCTAATAGGTAGGATTTATGCATAATGTATGTTCGGTTTGCGTTGAACTGTTTGGGTTAATTTTATGGCCATAGATTTTTTTTATGTGATTTTGATCATGTAAGGCCCGATGTTTCGGGTATATTTTACGTAAATCGAGTCCTTGTAAGTCCGTGTCTAGATTTAGGGCTGTTATCGATGGAGATCGAGATGATTTTGGGCGAAAATCATGAAAAACGGCGCTGGAAATCGGAAAAACAGAGTGCAGAACAGAGGAATCGACGTTTTTAGGGTTGCTGGAAAATTTCCCGGTCGGGATCTCGGCCGAGATCGTGACCGAGATTGTGATCGAGATTCCGACCGAGATCGTGACCGAAAACCAGACCGGGGATCGTGACCGAGATCCAGATCGGGATCATGACCGAGATCGTGACCGAGATTGTGACCAAAATTGCGACCAGCATCGAGACCGAGATCGAGATTGAGACCGAGATCCCGACCGGGATCGAGACCGGGATCCCAATCGGGATCCTGATCTGGAAATCGGTCTGGTTCGGTTTATTTTGCTGGATCCGCCCGATTTTCTGTGTTATTGGCCCGGTTCAGTCAAATTCTGGCATGGTTCGTGTTTTTGGAGGCCGGTTCGAGGTCGTTCGGGTCGGTTCGTGATGTCTAGACAAAATTTCGGAGCTGTACAAGGATTTTTAGGATAGAATTTAGCTAAATTATTGTAATTTAATTCTTTATTTTATCCTAAGGGCCAAAATTAACCGGTTCAATTGCTATTTATATGCTTTATGGATGTCATATAGAATATTTAATCCCACCTTAGGTTATAAACATGCTCATGCATTTTTTATATATTATAAATTGTTATAATGTATGTTTAAATGCATGAATTTGTTTTCATATTTTTTTAATATAAGTGTATATTAATTATATGAAAAATTGGAAAGCATGAAGCATGTCATTACTTAAATTAAATATAAATAGTTATGTTTAATGTGATGAATGAAGCATGCTTGATTGATTTTCTTGATTGGCTTATAATTGTTATATTAAAAGAAAATCAATATTGCATGAAGCATGAAACATCCATAGTTAATAATATAATTGTTATATTATTCATGCAATTAGTGTGGTTTAATTATTTAATTTGAATGAGATTGTTGAATGAATTAAACCCTAGATTCTTGATTATATGATTAATCATTAAAATTTGAAATAGTTCTTTATTATTAATGATTAGAAACCGTCTATCTATAATCAAGATTTGCATGCAAACATAAGATCATAGGATGAATTGGATTAATTTAAATTGTTTAAAATTAATCAGACCTAGATCAGTTTCTAATAAGATTAGAATCTTTTCTTACTTAGATTTAAAAATAGTTTTAATTTACTAAGTAGGAAAAACATTGCTATGATTATAAGGGAACTCCACCGGTAATGTTCTGTCTAAGGCTGGGGGTATTTAAGTTGACGGTTTACGGAACACCTCCTACCTGGGAACTGACCTGGAATACCGGAGTTGAATTAATCATAGTTAAATGTTAGCATGCAATGTCACTAGGTTAATTAAAAGTGTTTAATGCACCTAGATCTTTAGAGTAAAGACCTTACATTACTGAGGTTATAAGGGAACTCTCTCGGTAAAGTTCTGTCTAAGGCTAGGGGTATTTAAGTTGACGGTTTACGGAACACCTCCTACCTGGGAACTGACCCGAACATTGAGTTGAATTAACCATAGTAATGTTGACTTGCAATGTTGGGTTTATTATAAGAAGTTTAATTCACCCAAAAGATTGCAGTTGAATCCTTTCCATAATTGTTACAATAGGATCAGACTTAGATAGATTGACTTAGCCGAATACTATCTAAGTCAAACAACCCTATATTAACCTTAGGACATTTTCAGTAGGAGGAAAATTACAAAACGAGATTTAAATCAAGTTTTGTTCCTACGTCCCTATATTCACAACGTGAGATTCATGCTCGGCTTCGAGTCGCCTTAGGAGCGGCCTCCATTCCGAAAGTGTTTGCATGGATCAATATCAAGGTGAATGGGAAAAATGTCTAGAGTAAGTGGGAGCGGGACACGTGTCAACGTATCCCTCGGTCTCCGCCCATAGTTCACACCGTGAGAGTCCTATGATCCGCCTGCAGGTTGTCCTGGCGCAACCATCCCTTCGGAGGGCCTGGTCATAGGATTCGGAACATCGTGAACTCCTGAAAAGGATAGGAGCTCTTAGGCTAATCTGTTGGGTTTTATGCCCTAAAACTCGTAGATAGTAAATGTACATTTGACCGAACATTAATAAAGTGATGTATTATTCAGTGTTTGTATTATATCTTGTCTTATTAACCCTAATCCAATAAACTAAACATCCAAGGCTAATAGAATGAGACTTGAACTAGTATGTAGGGACATACGGGGATCAATGTTCAAGTTTTAGCCTAAAGGGTCTGTAGTATAGGGATAAGGCTGGGTACCTTATCCTAGTGACACTATGGATACGGCCCGCTTTGTATATTGATACAAACGTATTGATCCAACGCGTTCATGTGGTTGACATGCGAGTGGGGGTATCCTGTGCAATGAGTTTGCACAAAGACCGGACCGCGAAATAGTTAACCACTAACTGTAACACCGTTAGTTAGCTTGGTTTCTATTTCACTAGGATGACCTAGGCAACTTGGCCTTAATCCTGAGTGGATTATGGACTCCTGTCCATGAGGGATTGTCTTTTGATTTGTACGGGTGAGAGTGGTCTGTTCGCCGACTCAATAAGCCTACCATTTTGGGGACAAGACCGAGTGGGGAGCTGGGAACGTAGTCTTACAAGATGGAATTCACTCCTTCCTGATATGAGGGTAAGTAGAGGTGTGTTCCCTTAAGTGGTGTCTCCGGGTCTTGAACAATGGGCCCTACCCTCTTTATGGCACGAGAGGGATTTCTGTTTGTTGGTTGGACCACAAACAGGTTGTTCATTAGAGGAGCACTGGTACTTAAGGATCAAGAGGTAGCCCAGGGGTAAAACGGTAATTTGACCTAGCTGGGGTACGAACACACGTGAAGGGCTAACTTGCTGTTGACGGTCGATATCCGTGGACACAAAAATATATCTGCAGTGAGAAGAGTGCAGCTATGGTTCTTTAGTGGAGTGAACCACAGTTAACGAATATTGATTATCTTGGTTAATGAGTTTAGCCAACTAATCTCATATCGTTGGAGCTTCTAATCTGTAGGTCCATTAGGTCCCACTGGTAGCTCATTTAGGGCGTTGAGGTGAAATTCTAAGGAAGGATTGAATATTCGAAAGTGTTCGAATATTAAACTAAAATATGAATTTGATTCATATTAAAACTATAGGTTATAATTAATGTGCATTGGATGTATATTAATACTATAGTTTTGAGAGGGAAAATAATAATTGAATATTTGATGTTCAATTTTATTATTTTTATATTAATTAATTTTGAATTAATTAATTGATTAAGTTTAATTAAAATTGATTTAATTAAACTATAGGTTAAAGAGGGATTAATTTAAATAAGATTTAAATTAATGATATTTCAATTAATATTGATTAATTGAATTTTAATTAATTATAATTTAAAATTTTGTTTTTTTTTAAATTGATAATTAATTATCTGGTAACTGAACTTCAGTTACCAGAAATTAGGCGTGCAGTTATCCTCCTGATGGATAGGTAAGGGGTGGAATTCAGTTTTTTGAGAGGATCACTCTCAGTCTCACGCCTCTCTCCCTCTCTCTCGCTCTCTCTCTCGTTCTGCTCTTTCTCTGAGAATACAGAGTGTTTTTTCCAGAAGAAATCCTTAGAGTTTTCGGTTCCCACAAGCTCTCAACGTGTACCCCTTTGAGAATACAGGTGAATCCTCGTGGTGGTGTTCGTGGCAATTTTTTCCAGCGAAAACAAGGATTGCTAGTTGCTGTGTTTGGGAGCAATTCAGAGAAAATTTGGCGAAACGATCAAGAGTTTCTACAAAGGTAATTGTCTCTCGGCCTCGGATCAATAGGATCTTTTTATATAGATTAGATCTATATTTTAGGGCTGTATTAGCATGTTTTATAAGCAATTTCCAGCATGTTTAAACTTGGTTAAATTGTTGTAATTTACCCAATGTATTGGTATTTTGTTCTTAAATTAATTCGGGGTTAAAGGTTCTGTTTTGTTTTTCCGCTGCGCAAGGGCTATTATCCCTTCAATTGGTATCAGAGGCAACTCTGTGTTTAATTTAGGAATTAAAATTTGCGTTGGTTTTAGGTGGGATTTGCATTATGAATGTTTAATTTTGCGATAAACTGTTTAGGTTTAATTGACCTTAGAATTTATGATTTTTTTATGCGATCAATTGTAAAGGCCCCTGTGTTTTTGGGCATTAAATCATAAATATCGAGTCTGTACAGTCCGGGTCTAGTTTAGGCTTGAAAATTGATGAAGATCGCAGAAGAAATTGATGAATTTCGTGAAGAACAGCCACGGTTCTGCCCAGGAAACAGCTCCAGACGCAACAGCGTCGGGACGCTAGGCGTTGTGCATCTCGACGCTGTCGCGATTCCACGCTCCAGACGATTGAAATCGCGCCAGCGTCGGGACGCTATCTGTTAAGCGTCTCGACGCTGTCATGATTTCGTGCGGCGCCAGTTTTTTCGCCAAAACATGGGTGGTGCCCTAATTTGCTGGTCCGGTTCGTGAAGTCTGGGTTAGCTGGGACCGGTTTGGTCCGGTTCAACCCAGTTTGGGCGCGATTCGAGTTTTTCAAGCCCGGTTCGAAGTGGTTCGGGTCGGTTCAAGACTTGTAGACCGGATTTGGAGCTGCAGATTTATGTAATAGGATAGATTTATTGCTTTATTAGTGTAATTTTGCATTAATCTATCCTAGGGGCCAATTAAATCGGTTTATTCGCTATTTAAATGTTTTATGGATGTCATTTAAATTTTAATCCCACCTTAGGTTATAAAGCATGCTCATGCATGATGGATGTTATAATATGATTATAATTTTGGATGATAATGCATGGTTTTTCATGAGATATTTAATATATAGTTGAGTTATATTAAATTCATGAAAATGGAAGAGTATGATGCATGCAATTACATAGTTTTAATATAAGAGTTATATTAAAAATAATTTGTTTGCAGCATGCTAAGTTGATTTTCCATTTTTTGGCTATAATAAAATTGGTTATTATTTAAATGGAAATCAAATTGCATTGAGCATGATACATCCATAGGTTAATATAAGGGTTATATTAATTATCATGCAATGCAAAGTACTATAGTTTTAATTTCATTAACTTGAATATGATTGTTAATTGTTTTTTAAAACTATAGTATGCATGATTATAGGGCTAATCATTAAAATTTTGAAATAGTTTAAAATTTTATGATTAGAAACCGTCAATCTATAATCAAGATATGCATGTTCACATAGGATCTTAGGTTAAAATGAATTAATTTTAATGGGTTAAAATTAATTAGACCTAAGATCACCTTCTAATAGGATTAGAATATCTTACTTAGTTTTAAAATAGTTTTAATAAACTAAGTAGGACGAACATTCCTGAGATTATAAGGGAACTCTACCAGTGAAAGTTCTGTCTAAGGATTGGAGGTATTTAAGTTGACGGTAAACGGAACACCTCCTACCTGGGAACTGATCTGAAACACCGGAGTTGAATTAATCTCAGGTTAATGTTAGAATAATGTCACTAGGTTAATTAAATTGGTTTAATACACCTAGACATTAGGTCTTATTATAATAGTTATAATAGGACTAGACTTAGATAAATGACTTAGACGGATTTATCTAGGTTTAATCAAACCCTAAAATTTTAATAGGTTACTTTAGTGGGAGGGAAATTACAAAACTTAATTTAAATTGAGTTTTGCTCCTACGTCCCCGTGACGTTCACACCGTGAGATCCATGCTCGGCTTCGTGTCGTCGTAGAGCGACCTCCCTTCGAAGAGTGTTTGCATGGGTCAATACCAAGGTGAATGGGGAAAGTGACTATAGTAAGTGGGAGCGGGACGCGTGTCAACGTATCCTTCGGTCTCCACCCCTAGGTCACAACGTGAGATTCCTATGATCCGCCTGCGTGTTGCCCTGGAGCAACCACCCCTTCGGAGGGCCTGATCATAGGATTCAGAACACCGTGAACTCCTGAATAGGATAGGGTCGCTTAGGCTAATTACCAACAGTTGTCTTTCCTAACGGTAGCCTGTTGGTGCGTGCCTCTGAGATCTGAAAGTGGGAGGGTTACACTTACGGGGAGGAGTTAATTCGTTAACAAATCCTTGACCGAACAACGGTGGTTAATATCTAATGGAATATGAGTTATTCTGGTATTAGAAATTGACTGAGAAGAGTCTCATTTTAGAGGAGAAACAACTGATCACCCTTCGGTGGTTGTTCTTCTAAACCTCTAAAGCATCGTTGCAAAACACAATCATAATTTTATTAGGGTTCTTTGATTGTTTGTTTGCAAAATTGATTGGATGTATGCAATTGTTTGTATTGCTTGTGTGATGGGTTAAGGCAAAGATAACTAATACGGTCACTTGTTTGTTTTTCAGCAATGTCTTCCTCTATAATTTCCCTGCTTAAAAATGAACAACTTACCGGCGAGAATTTTCCACAATGGAAATCTAACCTCAATACAATACTCGTGGTTGAGGACTTAAGGTTCGTCTTAACGGAGGAATGTCCTCCCGTTCCTCCTCGCACTGCCGCTCAGGCAGTTAAGGACGCCTACGAACGCTGGACCAAGGCCAATGAAAAGGTCAAAGTCTATATTCTGGTCAGCTTGTCTGAAGTGTTGGCCAAGCGTTACGAGAACGTGGAAACTGCCAGGGAGATTATGAATTCCCTGCAGGAGATGTTTGGACTTTCGTCCTACCAGCTCCACCACGACGCCTTGAAGAACGTCTTCAATGCCAAGATGCTGGAAGGTCAATCTGTTCGGGAACATGTCCTGGACATGATTAACCAATTCAACATAGCTGAGGCAAATGGCGGGGTTGTCTGCGAGCGCAGTCAGGTTGCGTTCATCCTTCACTCACTCCCGGCGAGCTATCTGTCTTTCAGGACAAACGCGAGCATGAATAAGATTCAGTTCAACCTGACTACCCTCCTCTCGGAGTTACAGATTTATGAGTCCCTGCAAAAGAGCAAGGGAAAGAGTGTGGTTAAAGGAGAGGCCAACGTGGCCCATTCCAAGAAGAAGTTCCTGAAGGGTTCATCCTCAGGGACTAAATCTGTACCCCAGGCTTCTTCATTGAAGCAGATTCAAAAGAGGAAGGGAGATAAGGGGAAGGCTCCTGCACAGGCTGTGCAAGGAAAGGGGAAGGCCAAGGTCGTGGCCGACAAAGGCAGATGCTTCCACTGTAATGCAGATGGTCACTGGAAGCGCAACTGTCCCCGCTACCTTGCTGAGAAGAGAAGAGAAAAAGAAGGTAAATTCGATTTACTTGTATTAGAGACTTGTCTCGTTGAACATGATGAGTTTGCCTAGATACTGGATTAGGGAGCCACTAATCATGTTTGTTCTTCTTTTCAGGGAAATAATTTCCAGCAGCTGGCAGAGGGTGAAATGACGCTCAAGGTCGGAACAGGAGACGTCGTTTCAGCTCGTGCAGTGGGAGCTGCAAAATTATTCTTTAGAAATAGGTTTTTAATTTTAGAGAACTTGTACTTGGTTCCTAGAATTAAAAGGAACCTTATTTCTGTTTCAGCTTTGTTAGAACAATGTTATACTGTTTCCTTCTTGCTTAATGAAGCTTTAATCTCAAAGAATGGAGTTTACATTTGTTCAGCTAAGCGTGAGAATAATTTGTTTGTGTTAAGACCTAATGATGCTAAGGCTATTTTAAGTCATGAAATGTTTAAAACGGCCGAAACGCAAAACAAAAGGCAAAAAGTTTCTCCTTTAAGTAACAACACGTATCTTTGGCATCTTCGTCTTGGTGATATTAACATCGATCGGATCGATCGTTTGGTTAAAAATGGACTTCTAAGTGACATAGAAGATACATCTTTACCACCCTGTGAATCGTGTCTCGAGGGTAAAATGACCAAGAGGCCTTTTACTGGAAAAGGTTATAGGGCCAAAGAACCACTTGAACTAATACATTCGGATCTTTGTGGTCCAATGAATGTAAAGGCTCGAGGTGGTTATGAATATTTCATCTCTTTCATAGATGATTATTCTCGATACGGTTACTTGTACCTGATGGGCCATAAGTCTGAAGCTCTTGAAAGGTTCAAAGAGTTTAAGGCTGAGGTAGAAAACCTGTTAGGTAAAACGATTAAAACACTTCGATCAAATCGAGGTGGAGGGTATTTAGATCAGAGATTCCAGGACTATATGATAGAACATGGAATCCAATCACAACTCTCAGCACCTGGTACACCTCAGCAGAATGGTGTATCAGAAAGGAGAAATAGAACCTTGTTAGACATGGTTCGATCTATGATGAGCTATGCTCAGTTGCCTAGCTCGTTTTGGGGGTATGCAGTAGCGACTGCAGTACATATTCTTAACAACGTTCCCTCAAAAAGTGTTTCTGAAACTCCTTTTGAGCTATGGTAGGGGCGTAAACCTAGTTTGTGTTACTTCCGTATCTGGGGTTGTCCTGCACATGTGTTAGTGACAAATCCTAAGAAATTGGAACCACGTACGAGAATATGCCAATTTGTTGGTTACCCGAAAGAAACGAGAGGTGGTCTTTTCTACGACCCTCAAGATAATAAAGTATTTGTATCGACAAATGCAACTTTCTTGGAGGAAGACCACATTCGAGACCATCGACCACGAAGTAAGTTAGTATTAGGAGAAGCTACAGAAGGATCAACAAGGGTTGTTGATGAACCTGGTCCTTCAACAAGAGTTGTTGGAGAATGCAGTTCTTCTCGTCAATCTAGTCCTCCTTAAGTAGTGGGAGAGCTTCGACGCAGTGGGAGGGTTGTGATACAACCTAACCGCTACTTGGGTTTGACAGAAACACAAGTAGTCATACCTGATGACGGCCTAGAAGATCCATTGTCTTATCGTCAGGCAATGAATGATGTAGATAAGGACGAGTGGGCCAAAGCCATAGACCTTGAGATGGAGTCAATGTACTTTAATCAAGTTTGGGAACTTGTAGATCTACCTGAAGGGGTCAAACCCATTGGGTGTAAATGGATCTATAAGAGGAAAAGAGATGTTGCTGGGAAAGTACAGACTTTCAAAGCAAGACTTGTAACAAAGGGTTATACCCAACGAGAAGGAGTGGACTATGAAGAAACTTTTTCTCCAGTTGCTATGCTAAAGTCCATAAGAATCCTCTTATCCATTGCCACATTTTATGATTATGAAATTTGGCAAATGGATGTCAAGACAGCTTTTCTAAATGGCAATCTTGACGAGAGTATTTTTATGTCTCAACCCGAAGGGTTCATATCCCAAGGTCATGAGCAAAAGGTTTGCAAACTGAATCGATCCATTTATGGGTTGAAACAGGCTTCTCGGTCTTGGAATATTAGATTTGATACTGCGATCAAATCTTTTGGTTTTGACCAAAATGTTGATGAACCTTGTGTATACAAGAAGATCAACAAGAATAAAGTAGCTTTCCTCGTACTCTATGTAGACGACATCATGCTCATTGGGAATGATGTAGGGTATCTGTCTGACGTAAAAGAATGGCTAGCAGCTCAATTCCAAATGAAAGATTTGGGTGAGGCCCAATATGTTCTTGGCATCCAGATTATTCGGGATAGAAAGAACAAATCGCTAGCTCTGTCTCAGGCAACGTATATCGACAAGATGTTGGCTCGATATTCGATGTAGAACTCCAAGAAGGGCTTGTTGCCTTTCAGGCATGGGGTTCACTTGTCTAAGGAACAGTCTCCTAAGACACCTCAAGAGGTTGAGGATATGAGACGGATTCCCTACGCATCTGCCGTGGGTAGCTTAATGTATGCCATGCTATGCACAAGGCCTGACATTTGTTATGCTGTAGGGATTGTCAGCAGATATCAGTCGAATCCAGGGTTAGACCACTGGACTGTCGTTAAAGGAATCCTCAAGTATCTTAGGAGAACGAGAGATTACATGTTGGTGTTTGGGGCTAAGGAGTTAGTTCTCACTGGTTACACCGACTCTGACTTCCAAACTGACAAGGATTCTAGGAAATCTACGTCAGGGTCAGTTTTCACCCTTAACGGGGGAGCTGTAGTTTGGAGGAGTATAAAGCAGGGATGCATAGCAGACTCCACGATGGAGGCTGAGTATGTAGCTGCTTGTGAAGCAGCTAAGGAAGCTGTTTGGCTAACGAAGTTCTTGACAGATTTGGAAGTTGTTCCAAATATGAACTTGCCCATTACGTTATACTGTGACAACAGTGGGGCTGTAGCCAATTCAAAGGAACCTCGCAGCCACAAAAGAGGTAAACACATAGAAAGGAAGTATCATCTGATTCGTGAAATTGTGCAAAGAGGAGATGTGGTCGTGACCAAGATCACTTCCGAGCACAACATTGCTGATCCGTTTACGAAGGCCCTCTCGGCTAAAGTGTTCGAGGGTCATCTAGAAAGTCTAGGTCTGCGAGATATGTATATAGCGTAATCTAGGGCAAGTGGGAGATGTGTAATAGGTGTAAGGATGCCCTAGTTCATTGTATTTTGTATATTTACCTTTTATGTAATATACAACATACATGTACCGTTTCCAGCTTTGGATTATATTGTATATATATTTTCCCTGTAACTTGAGTTTTAGTTCAAGTGGGAGTTTGTTGGGTTTTATGCCCTAAAACTCCTAGATAGTAAATGTACATTTGACCGAACATTAATAAAGTGATGTATTATTCAGTGTTTGTATTATATCTTGTCTTATTAACCCTAATCCAATAAACTAAACATCCAAGGCTAATAGAATGAGGCTTGAACTAGTATGTAGGGACATACGGGGATCAATGTTCAAGTTTTAGCCTAAAGGGTCTGTAGTATAGGGATAAGGCTGGGTACCTTATCCTGGTGACACTATGGATACGGCCCGCTTTGTATATTGATACAAACGTATTGATCCAACGCGTTCATGTGGTTGACATGCGAGTGGGGGTATCCTGTGCAATGAGTTTGCACAAAGACCGGACCGCGAAATAGTTAACCACTAACTGTAACACCATTAGTTAGCTTGGTTTCTATTTCACTAGGATGACCTAGGCAACTTGGCCTTAATCCTGAGTGGATTATGGACTCCTGTCCATGAGGGATTGTCCTTTGATTTGTACGGGTGAGAGTGGCCTGTTCGCCGACTCAATAAGCCTACCATTTTGGGGATAAGACCGAGTGGGGAGCTGGGAACGTAGTCTTACAAGATGGAATTCACTCCTTCCTGATATGAGGGTAAGTAGAGGTGTGTTCCCTTAAGTGGTGTCTCCGGGTCTTGAACAATGGGCCCTACCCTCTTTATGGCACGAGAGGGATTTCTGTTTGTTGGTTGGACCACAAACAGGTTGTTCATTAGAGGAGCACTGGTACTTAAGGATCAAGAGGTAGCCCAGGGGTAAAACGGTAATTTGACCTAGCTGGGGTACGAACACACGTGAAGGGCTAACTTGCTGTTGACGGTCGATATCCGTGGACACAAAAATATATCTGCAGTGAGAAGAGTGCAGCTGTGGTTCTTTAGTGGAGTGAACCACAGTTAACGAATATTGATTATCTTGGTTAATGAGTTTAGCCAACTAATCTCATATCGTTGGAGCTTCTAATCTGTAGGTCCATTAGGTCCCACTGGTAGCTCATTTAGGGCGTTGAGGTGAAATTCTAAGGAAGGATTGAATATTCGAAAGTGTTCGAATATTAAACTAAAATATGAATTTGATTCATATTAAAACTATAGGTTATAATTAATGTGCATTGGATGTATATTAATACTATAGTTTTGAGAGGGAAAATAATAATTGAATATGTGATGTTCAATTTTATTATTTTTATATTAATTAATTTTGAATTAATTAATTGATTAAGTTTAATTAAAATTGATTTAATTAAACTATAGGTTAAAGAGGGATTAATTTAAATAAGATTTAAATTAATGATATTTCAATTAATATTGATTAATTGAATTTTAATTAATTATAATTTAAAATTTTGTTTTTTTTTAAATTGATAATTAATTATCTGGTAACTGAACTTCAGTTACCAGAAATTAGGCGTGCAGTTATCCTCCTGATGGATAGGTAAGGGGTGGAATTCAGTTTTTTGAGAGGATCACTCTCAGTCTCACGCCTCTCTCCCTCTCTCTCGCTCTCTCTCTCGTTCTGCTCTTTCTCTGAGAATACAGAGTGTTTTTTCCAGAAGAAATCCTTAGAGTTTTCGGTTCCCACAAGCTCTCAACGTGTACCCCTTTGAGAGTACAGGTGAATCCTCGTGGTGGTGTTCGTGGCAATTTTTTCCAGCGAAAACAAGGATTGCTAGTTGCTGTGTTTGGGAGCAATTCAGAGAAAATTTGGTGAAACGATCAAGAGTTTCTACAAAGGTAATTGTCTCTCGGCCTCGGATCAATAGGATCTTTTTATATAGATTAGATCTATATTTTAGGGCTGTATTAGCATGTTTTATAAGCAATTTCCAGCATGTTTAAACTTGGTTAAATTGCTGTAATTTACCCAATGTATTGGTATTTTGTTCTTAAATTAATTCGGGGTTAAAGGTTCTGTTTTGTTTTTCCGCTGCGCAAGGGCTATTATCCCTTCTTAATCACCAACAGTTGTCTTTCCCTTCGGTAGCCTGTTGGTGCGTGCCTCTGAGATCTGAAAGTGGGAGGGTTACACTTACGAGGATGAGTTAAAAGTGTTAACAAATCCTTGACCGAACAACGGTGGCTAATGTCTATAGGAATATGAGTTATTCTGTTATTAGAATTAGCTGAGAGGTGTCTCATTTCAAAGGAGGAGTGCCTGATCACCCTTCGGTGGCTGACATTCTAAACCTCTGAAACGTCGTTGCAAAACTAAATCGATAGTTTTTAGGGTTCTGTGATTGTCTGTTTTGCTAAATTGATTGGATTGTGTGCAATTGTTTGCTTGTATGATGGGTTAAGATAAAGATAACTAATACGGTCATTGTTTGTTTAAATTTCAGCAATGTCTTCCTCAATTGTCTCTCTGCTTAAAAATGAGAAATTAACCGGCGAAAATTATGCTACGTGGAAGTCGAACCTGAATACGATTCTTGTTGTCGATGATCTGCGGTTCGTCTTAACGGAGGATTGTCCTCCAGCCCCTGCTCGTAATGCATCCCAAGCAGTTAAGGATGCTTATGACCGCTGGACAAAGGCCAATGATAAGACTCGCATCTATATCCTAGCCAGCTTATCTGAAGTTTTGGCTAAAAGGCATGAGAGCATGGTAACAGCGAGGGAGATTATGAACTCTCTCCAGGAGATGTTTGGACAATCGTCCTATCAACTCCACTATGATGCTCTCAAATACGTTTATAGTTGTCGCATGAAAGAGGGCACGTCTGTTCGGGAGCATGTCCTGGATATGATGGTCCAATTCAACGTGGCAGAGGCAAACGAGGTGGTCATAGATGAGCGTAGTCAGGTTGCATTCATCTTAGAATCTCTTCCGAAGAGTTTTCTACAGTTTAGAAGCAATGCAATGATGAATAAAATAACATTCAACCTGACTAGCCTCCTGAATGAGCTACAACTCTATCAGTCTCTTCTTAAGAACAAGGGACAGATAGAAGGAGAGGCAAACGTTGTCCACTCTAAAAGAAAGTTCGAGAAGGGTTCATCCTCTGGAACTAAATCTGTAGCCACTTCTTCGAAGAAAACTCAGAAGAAGAAAGGAAACAAGGGGAAAGCTCCCAGTACTGTTGCTAAAAGCAAGGGAAAAGCCAAAGCTGTGGCAGATAAGGGCAAGTGTTTCCACTGCAATGTAGATGGACATTGGAAGAGAAACTGCCCAAAATATCTTGCTGAGAAAAAGAAGGAAAAGGAAGGTAAATTTGATTTACTTGTTTTAGAAACATGCCTGGTAGAACATGATGAGTTTACTTGGATACTTGATTCAGGAGCAACTAATCATGTTTGCTCTTCTTTTCAGGAAAATAGTTCCTTTCGGCAGTTGAACGATGGGGAAATGACACTCAGGGTCGGAACTGGAGAAGTCATTTCAGCTAAAGCAGTGGGAGCTGCAAAGTTATTTTTGAGAAATAGATTCTTACTTTTAGAAAGTTTGTTAATCGTTCCCAAGATTAAGAGGAACTTAATTTCTATTTCATGTTTGATTGAACAATCGTATACAGTTACTTTTGATATGAATGAAGCGTTCATTTATAAAAATGGTGTACTTATTTGTTCAGCCAAATTGGAAAATAACTTGTACGTTTTAAGACCAACCGAAAACAAAGCACTTTTAAATCACGAATTATTTAAAACTGCTGAAACTCAAAGTAAAAGGCAAAAGATTTCTCCATCAAGTAACAATACTAATCTTTGGCATCTAAGACTTGGTCATATAAACATCGATAGGATCGGTCGTTTGGTAAAGAATGGACTTCTAAGCAAGTTAGAAGATGATTCACTACCACCTTGTGAATCTTGTCTCGAGGGAAAAATGACCAAGCGACCCTTTACTGGAAAAGGTTACAGAGCCAAAGAACCCTTAGAGTTAATACATTCGGATCTATGTGGTCCAATGAATGTAAAAGCTCGAGGAGGGTACGAATATTTCATCTCTTTTATAGATGATTATTCAAGATATGGTTACTTGTACCTAATGGGACATAAGTCTGAAGCCCTTGAAAAGTGTAAGGAGTTTAAGGCTGAAGTTGAAAACCTATTAGGTAAATCTATTAAAATACTTTGATCTGATCGAGGAGGAGAGTATATGGATCAAAGATTCAAGGATTATATGATAGAACATGGAATCCAATCTCAACTCTCAGCCCCTGGTACACCTCAACAGAATGGTGTGTCAGAAAGGAGAAATAGAACCTTGTTGGACATGGTTCGATCAATGATGAGCTATGCTCAATTGCCTAGCTCGTTTTGGGGGTATGCAATAGAGACTGCAGTATACATCTTGAACAATGTTCCCTCGAAAAGTGTTTCTGAAACACCTTTTGAATTATGGAAGGGGCGTAAACCTAGTTTGCATCACTTTCGCATCTGGGGTTGTCCAGCACACGTGCTTGTGACAAATCCTAAGAAACTGGAACCTCGTTCAAAACTGTGCCAATTTGTTGGTTACCCTAAAGAAACGAGAGGTGATTATTTCTACGACCCACAAGAAAATAAGGTGATTGTATCGACAAACGCCACTTTCTTAGAGGAAGACCACATGAGAGATCATAAACCACGCAGCAAAATAATATTAGGAGAAGCTACTGAAGAATCATCAAGAGTTGTTGATGAAGTTGGACCTTCAACAAGGGTTGATGAAGGAACTAGTTCTTCAGATCCATCCCGTCCATCTCAAACGTTGGGAATGCCTCGACGCGTGGGAGGGTTGTATTACAACCTGACCGCTACTTGGGTTTAACTGAAACTCAGGTTGTCATACCTAATGATGGCATTGAGGATCCATTGTCCTATCGACAGGCAATGAATGACGAAGATAAGGATGAATGGGTCAAAGCCATGAACCTGGAAATGGAGTCAATGTACTCCAATTCTGTATGGGAACTTACAGATCTACCAAATGGGGTAAAACCCATAGGGTGCAAATGGATCTATAAGAGAAAAAGAGATGCAGCTGGAAAGGTACAGACCTTCAAAGCTAGACTAGTGGCAAAGGGTTATACCCAAAAGGAAGGGGTTGACTATGAAGAAACCTTTTCTCCTGTAGCCATGTTAAAGTCCATAAGAATTCTCTTATCCATAGCCACATATTATGACTATGAAATATGGCAAATGGACGTCAAGACTGCCTTTCTGAATGGTAATCTTGAAGAGAATATCTTCATGTCTCAACCCGAAGGGTTCATAGGCCAAAGTCAGGAACAAAAGGTTTGTAAGCTCAATCGATCCATTTATGGATTGAAACAAGCATCCAGATCATGGAACATTAGATTTGATACTGCAATCAAATCTTTTGGCTTTGACCAAAACGTTGATGAGCCTTGTGTGTACAAGAAAATCAACAAAAGGAAAGTAGCTTTTCTAATACTTTATGTAGACGATATCCTACTCATTGGGAATGATGTAGGATACCTCACTGACATTAAGAAATGGCTAGCAGCCCAATTCCAAATGAAGGATCTGGGAGAGGCTCAATATGTTCTGGGAATCCAAATCATTAGGGATCGTAAGAACAAAACGCTAGCTCTGTCTCAAGCAACGTATATTGACAAGATGTTGTCTCGATATTCGATGCAAAACTCCAAGAAGGGACTACTACCCTTCAGACATGGGGTACACCTGTCTAAGGAACAATCTCCTAAGACACCTCAAGAAATTGAGAACATGAGACACATTCCCTACGCCTCAGCTGTGGGCAGCTTAATGTATGCTATGCTCTGCACTAGGCCTGACATATGTTATGCAGTGGGAGTAGTCAGTAGGTATCAGTCTAATCCAGGGTTGGACCACTGGGGAGCGGTTAAGAATATCCTCAAGTATCTTCGGAGAACGAGGGACTACATGCTTGTGTATGGAGCTAAGGATTTGATTCTTACTGGATACACTGACTCTGACTTTCAAGCTGATAAGGATTCAAGGAAATCCACATCAGGGTCAGTATTCACCCTCAATGGAGGAGCAGTAGTATGGAGAAGCATCAAACAAGGATGCATAGCAGACTCAACCATGGAGGCTGAGTATGTAGCAGCTTACGAAGCAGCTAAGGAGGCAGTATGGCTCAGAAAGTTCTTGACTGATTTGGAAGTGGTTCCGAATATGAACGTGCCCATAACACTATACTGTGACAACAGTGGGGCTGTAGCCAACTCAAAAGAACCTCGAAGCCACAAACGAGGTAAACACATCGAGAGGAAGTATCACCTGATACGGGAGATTGTGCAACGAGGAGATGTGATCGTCACTAAGATCGCCTCGGAGCACAACATCGCTGATCCATTTACGAAGGCTCTCACGGCTAAAGTGTTTGAGGGTCATCTAGAGGGTCTATGTCTACGAGATATGTATGCCATCTAATCTAGGACAAGTGGGAGAAATGTATAATGGGTATAAGGATGCCCTAGTTCATTGTATTATATACATGACATTTCCAGCTTTAGATTATTGCATTTACATCCCACTAACTAAGTGTTTTAGTTCAAGTGGGAGTTTGTTGGGTTTTATGCCCTAAAACTCGTAGATAGTGAATGTAACCGTTGACCGGATATTAATGAAATAATATTGATATATTTTTTTCATTAATTGTTATTAGTTATTTTATATTTGTCTTTGCCTAATAATAACCCTAATCCAATAAACTAGACATCCAAGGCTGTAATATGAGTCTTGAACTATATGTAGTGACATATGGATCATTGTTCAAGAAACAGCCTAAAGGGTCTATAGTATAGGGATAAGACTGGGTGCCTTATCCTGGTGACACTATGGATACGGCCCACTTTGTATTTGATACAAACGTTGCGATCCAACGCGTTCGTGTAGGAGACATGCGAGTGGGGGTATCCTATGCAATGAGTTTGCATAAGACCGGACCGCGAAATAGTAACCACTGGTTATAACACCGTTAACTAGTTGGTTTTCTATTTCACTAAGACGACCTAGACAACTTAGTCTTAATCCTGAGTTGATTATGGACTCCTGCTCATGAGAGATTGTCCTTTGATTTGTATGGGTGAGAGTGACCAATACGCCGACTCAATAAGCCTACCACTTTGGGGACAAGACCGAATGGGGAGCTGGGAACATAATCGTACAAGATGAAATTCACTCCTTCCCGACTTTAGGGAAGCAGATGAGTGTTCCCTTAAGTGGTTACTCCGAGTCTTGAACAAAGGGCCCTACCCTCTCAATGGCACGAGAGGGTTTTCTATTTGATGGTTGGACCACAAACAGGTTGTTCATTAGAGGAGAATTGGTACTTAAGGAAATAGAGGTAACCCAGGGGTAAAACGGTAATTTGACCCAGCTGGTGTTACGGACACTCGTGAAGGACTAACTAGTCGATATTGGTCTAGGTCCGTGGACACAGAAAATATGTCTGCAGTGAGAAGAGTGCAACTGTGAGTCTATAGTGGAATGTACACACAATTAACGAATATTGATTAATGTGGTTAATGAGTTTGACCAATTAATCTCACATCGTTGGAGCCTCTGATTTGCAGGTCCATTAGGTCCCACTGGTAGCTCGTAAAGTAATTTGAGGCAACTAAGTAATAAAAGTAAATTGAAAATGTTCAATTTATTAAGGGAAACAAATATAATATATATTGATATATTATTATGAGAGAAATTAATATTTGAAAAGTTCAAATATAAATTTATGGAAGTTTGAAAGAGTTCAAAATAATGAATTAATTAATTTAAGGCCTAAAAATGTGTTTGGGCAAATTAATTAATTCTAGGCCGGGAATTAAATATGTGATATTTAATTGGTGGTTAATTAATTAAAGAATTCATTAACCGGGAATTAATCAATTATGGAAATAATTAATCACTTAAGGAAGTGATTAATCATTTATGGAAATGATCTAATCACTTATGGAAGTAATTAGTCATTTGTGGAAAAGATTAATCAATTATGGAATTGATTGATCATGATTGATTAATTAAGGAATAAGATTGAATCAATTATGGAAAAGATTGATTTAATTGAATATTTTATTCATGGCCTCTCTTCTATAAATAGAGCACTAGACCTAATTGGTCATGACACTTGACACTCTTGAAAGACAAGATCTAGAATTCTCTCTAGCCTCCCTCTTAGAGAAAGACTCCCACAAGTCTTTTTTGCCTCCTAGACTTAGAGACATACCGGTGTAACCTCTGTGGTGATTGTGTCAATCAAAGAAGAAATTTCCAGCGAAGAAAAGCAAAGGCGGCTGCTGCGTTTTCGTTCGTGGAGCGTCGTTGGCGAAGAACGGTCAAGTCTTCAACGAAGGTTTGTAACGGTTCTTCCTTTTTTCTTTAGAAAAGTTTTAAAAATAAATTAAGATTTATTTTAGCATGTTTAAACCAATTTTACAGCGGCTTTAAAGGTTGTTTAAAGTTTTGTTTGAGTTATCGTAACGGTATTTTAATGTTAATTAATATACGGCGTAAGGTCCAATCGATGCGCTTCCGCTGCGTGGGGACTTTTATTACCTTCAATCGGCATCAGAGCCATCGCTGTCCCTATTAATTAATTTTAAAAGTTGCGATAGGCTCTAATAGGTGGGATTTATGCATAATGTATGTGCGGTTTGCGTTGAACTGTTTGGGTTAATTGGGCTTAGTGGGCTTCAGCAAAACTTCAAGTATGGGCTTGCACGAGTGTGAGGGGCATGGCAATATTTCACACTACTAATTTATTTTATATAAAACTTGATGGTGTAGAATTTATTTAAATTATAGTTTTCTTTTAACAATGGTTAAAATTTTATTTAAAAAAAACAATGGTTAAAATTTTTCCTACTATGATTTTATCACAAAAAGAAGGTCATATAAATTTTGTGAAATAAAAACATTTAATATTCATTTTAGTTTAAATATCACATTTAGATAAAAGAAGCAATATAAATTTTGTAAAATAAAAACATTTAATATTCATTTTAGTTTAAATATCACATTTAGATAAAAAAAACTATTAAATAATTAATAATCAATTCCTATTTATCCATTACTTTATTAAATATTTGAATGCAATATCGATTCTTATAGTTATATAATTATCACATTTAGATGTACTAAAAAAAATTATCACAATTAGATAAAAAAAATTATTAAATAATTAATAATCAATTCCTATTTATCCATTACTTTATTAAATATTTGAATGCAATATCGGTTTTTATAGTTATATAATTATTGTAGTGTTAAATAAATCACAAGGACACATTTGTAATTATGTAAAAAAATGAGAGGGTAAATATGTCCAAAAATGTTTTTTCAAGATCTTAGCTTTTTATATATTAGAGATTAGAAATTAGAGATAATTATAGATATAGATTATATATATATATATATATATATATTATAAATTTGTAGAAATTTTCATAATTTAAATTTAAACTTTAAAATGATATTTTATGATTGTTGATGGTCGATTTTGGTCAGAGGGAACTCACCTAACCTTCACGTGCCACCAACGGTAAATTTGTAGATGAGGGGGAAGACGTGACCTGCAAGACAGTAAACCTGCACACCGGTGTGGTGCTCGCCACACCGGCTCCGATGCTTAAGTCAGCAAACAGAATGGTAGGGAGTGGAAAAGTAAGAGCAAGAGAAGAGAGTAGAGAATATAGAATAGTGTTTAGGGATAGAATTCTGAGACCCTTCTTCAGTGGTGAAGAGGGGTATAAATACATGTTCATCCTCCTAGCGCTTTTAGGGTTCCGGAGGCGTTTTAGGTCAAACCAGGCAAAACCGGGGCTGACGGAGGCAGTAGGGGCCTAACGGCATCGGACAGACATTTGACATTCACTAAAAAGTACGAATGTGGAAGAAACTTTTTTTGGACGATGTTATCCTAGACTAGTGTATTACCACGTGCAAATGCACGTGTATTATTTTTAAGTGAAATGTTATTAAGTATAATTATTTTAAAAATTAATTATAATGTTTTTTTTCTTAGTAGTGGATTGTTTTAATATTTTATTGCTTAAATTAAAATTGATTCGATGACTGGTTCAATTTTTGGGTTAATTTTTAAAATTTAAATTACCTAAAAAAAATACCTTTTCAAATCCAAATTTTAAAAATAAGCATCATCTTTTAAAACATAAACTTGGTTATATAAATAAGGTTGGTGAAATAGGTTTTACAATTTCCAAATTTTTACTCGTTTAGTTATTTCTTGTATAATTATGAGTATGATAAACAAAGTAAATATGTGGCACATATTTGATTTTGGAAATTTTTTATGAGTACAAATTGAATCAAATTAATCAGTGGTATCAGAGCTACCAATAACGATCAAGAACTTGAATCTTGGAGGAAGAATGGTTGTGGCAAGGTTTGATATTGATAAATTTGATGGGAAAGGAGACTTTGATCTCTGGAAGGCAAAGATAAAGGCCATTCTTGGACAGCAAAAGGCCTTACATGCCCTGACTGACCCATCAAAATTACCCTCCACAGTGACTGAAGGAGATCTTGAAGCCATGAATATGACTGCATATGGGACGATCATTTTGAATTTAAGCAACAGCATTTTAAGGCAAGTAATTGATGAAGACACTCCTCAGAAGATATGGAGGAAGCTCAACGATTTGTATGAAGTAAAGGATGCTCATAACAAGATAATTTCTCTCACTGTGTAAAATTGTCATCATATTCTTTTTGACCAAATAACGACAATCCTAAACAAACTATAATTTCTAAATAGAAAGATTATGTAAGTTCATTACAAACTTGAGCACAGCTAACATCTATTACTATTCTAAAGAATAAAGGTCAGTTTGATAAAAATAGTCATAGTATATGAGAGAGAAGTTCTTTACCTTCAAGATGGATCCATCCAAGCCACTCTCTGAAAATCTTGAAGAATTCAAGAAAATGACAGCAGAATTCAAGAATGCGGGAGAAAAAATTGGAGATGAGAATGAAGCCTTTGTTCTCCTAAACTCTCTTCCCGAAGCCTATAAAGAGGTGAAAACAGCCCTAAAGTATGGTAGAGTGTCGATTACTACGGATGCCATCACTTCAGCAATTCGAACTAAAAAGCTGGAACTGCTGTCATTTAAAAAGGAAACAAGTGAAGGTCTTTTCGTTAAAGGAAAGCCCAAAAACAGAGAAGGGAAGCAACAATCAGATGAAAAAGGGAAGGCCAAAGTGAGGTGTAATTACTGTCACAAAGAGGGCCATATCAAGAGGGATTGCAATTCCTTAAAAAGGAAGAATCAAAACCAGAAGTTTAAAAGGAACAAGCAACCCGAAGCAGCTGTAGGTGAGAATTCTATAACCTACTCAGATGCCCTAGCAACTTCCGATAAAACAAGTGAACAAATGGAATCACTTAAGCATGATTGGGTAGTTGACTCGGGCTGCTCTTTCCATATGACACCAACTAAGGGTTGGTTTAGTTCATATAGAGAGTGGGATGGAGGCAATGTATACATGGGAAATAATAACATTTGCAAAGTTGTTGGCATTGGTTCTGTATCTTTAAAGCTGAAGGATGGATCAGTTAAGTTGTTGAGGAATGTAAGACATGTTCCCAATTTAAAAAGAAACTTGATATCTCTAGGAATGCTTGATGCGATTGGCTGTACTTATGTGGGAAGTGGAGGCTCAATTGAAATCAGGAAGGACTCCAAAACAGTACTTGTTGGTGAGAAACTAAATGGTTTGTATGTTGTCAAAAATGTGGAAATGGTTCGGTCTGCCTTAGTAATCTCAGAAAATAATTTGACAGAAGGAGATATTTGGCACAAGAGACTATCACATATAAGTGCCAAGGGATTGCAAGTTCTTGCAAAACAAACCATTCTTCCACATGGTACTGGTGACAACTTGAGTTTCTGTGAGCAGTGTGTTGTTGGAAAAGCTAAGAGGCAGAGTTTTTCCAAAGCTCAACAAGCATCTAAAAGCATCCTAGAGTTAGTACACTCAGATTTGTGGGGTCCTGCTTCAACAAACTCACTAAGCAATTTAAGGTATTTCCTAACTTTCATTGATGACTATTCACGTAAAAGCTAGATATTCTTTTTGAAAAAAAAAAAGACCAAGTTTTGAGAAATTTAGAGAATGGAAGGTTATGGTTGAGAATCAGACAAATAAAACCTTGGAATGTCTTAGGACAGATAATGGTCTAGAGTTTTGTAATGAACCGTTTAATGATTATTGCAAAACTCATGGAATCTTAAGACAAAGGACAGTGAGAAATACCCCACAACAGAATGGAGTAGCAGAAAGATTAAATAGAACTATCATGGAAAGGGTTAGATGCCAACTAATTGATGCTTTGTTATCCGAAAAATATTGGGCAGAAGCTGCATCGTACACAGTCTACACCTTAAATAGATGCCCTCACACCTCAATTAGTCTCTTGACACCAGAAGAAAAATGGACTGGAAAACCCCCAAAACTTCAACACTTAAAAGTATTTGGCTGTGTGGGGTTTGTCCATCAGAACCAAGGAAAATTAAAGCCAAGAGCAGTTAAGTGCATGTTCCTGGGAATTACAGAAGGTGTGAAAGGATTCAGGTTGTGGCATCCAGTGGAGAAAAGGTGTATAAACAGCAGGGATGTTATATTCTGAGAGCATGAGATGTTCATGCTTTAGGATAAAACAGAAGAAGAAACCACCAGAGGCTCCAATACAGAAATTGAGGTGGAGCATTGCCCTCCTTCCTCTGTATCAGATACTGAGACAAGAGAATTACAAGGGGAAGATGAACCCCAAGCAGAAGAAGAGGAAGAAATAGAAATTCCCCAAGAGCAGTTAGACCTTCGAAATTATTCCTTAGCAAGGGATAGAAGAAGAAGAACTATAGTCCCTCCTGCAAGGTATAGTGAGGCAGATTGTATCTCACTAGCCTTGAGTGTTGCAGATTCCTTAAACCTTGATGAACCAACCAGCTTTGAAGAAGCTATAAGTGGTCCAGATGCTCGAGATTGGATAGAGGCAATGAATGATGAGATAAAGTCCTTAGAAGACAATAAGACCTGGACTTTAAGACCTCTCTTAAAGGGCTACAAACCTATCTCAGCTAAATGGATCTATAAGATCAAGGAAGGAATAGAAGGAGTAATGAAGCCAAGGTTTAAAGCTCGTTTGGTAGCAAAAGGCTACACTCAGAAGGAAGGTATAGACTACACAGAAGTGTTTTCCCTAGTAGTCAAGCTGACCTCCATCTGAATGCTTCTCTCTATAGTGGTCCAAGAAGATCTAGAATTGGATCAATTGGATGTAAAGACTGCCTTCTTACATGGGCATTTGTCTGAAACCATCTTCATGAGACAACTGATGTGCAATTTGCTTACCGCAAGTGTACGGGTCAAGTAATAATATAGTGTTTTCGTGTAAAACGAGTGTCGTCCTCTGGATTGGTTTTCTAGCAAATTAAGTATCGCGAATACTTTTGTCCAATTTTATTTAGGGAGCAAAACTCAATGATAAAGATAAATCTAAAGACAAAAAGCATAAAATAAAAGTGGAGAATCAAATGGAAAGATTCTTAGGGAATTGATTTCATTGATTAAGAATGAGGATTGATTAATAGGAATGAATTGACCGTGCAATTATTCTACAAGCCAAGGAAACTTTTATCACGATTACCTCTCCCGAGTATAATTGATTCTCATGCATATAAACCAACTTGATATCCCTATCTAAGTTCATTAACATGCAAGGCATTATTCGGTTCAGTCCTTGTTATGCTTCTAAAGATATTCCAAATCCCGTCACAAACTTAGAATTTCTACTCTAGTCATGCAATTAAACAAGGTAAGTCTTAGGCCAAATCCTCTCTTCCGAGTTAGATTCAACACTTAAATCATTCAATTAGTGATCAAGTAATTGAAAGCATTAAACACAAAATTGCATGCATAGAATAAAAGCACATTCATACCAAAAATTAATTCAACAAACTTAAACAATTACATCAATCCCTAAGACAAACAACTAGCAATTCATAGTCTCTAAACCATAAACACTAATTGAAAGAAAAGCCATAAAAACTACAAGAGTTAAGGGAAAGAAAAGGGAAAACTCGAATCCGTCGAAACCGGCACGTCCCCGTCACGATCTCCACGTCTTCTCGCTTGATTCCCGCTCCTTGGCCTTGCCTTTAGCTCCCACAAAAGGTCTCTAGTCGAAATTAGGGCTAAAATCTAACCAATTGGGCTCCCCAAATCCGTAGCTGAAAAGAGGAATTTATAGAAAATCTGGCGACAGCGTCGAGACGCTATGGACAGCGTCGTGACGCTGTCGCGATACCGCGTTTTTGGAAAATTTGTCGATAGCGTCGCGACGCTATGATTTTTTTTTTTTTTTTAAGATTGGAAGCTCCATTTGACTCCAATGGCTGAATTAAGCTTCAAGCACATACTTCCTACAAATAAAACATAAAAATGCATAAATTTGGGCAAATAATTGTAAAAGACTAGCTTAATTAATCAGAGAAAAATAGCTAGCTATGCTCGCTATCAACAACCTAAGGGGTATGAAAAGAAAGGGGAAGAAGATCTATATTGCTTACTAAATAAAAGCATATATGGGCTAAAACAATCCCCAAGGTGCTGGTACCAAAAATTTGATGACTACATCCTAAAGATTGGTTTCCAGAAGAGTTCTTTTGATAACTGTGTATATGTGAACAGTAAGTCTTATTGCCATCATGTCTTCCTTTTACTTTATGTAGATGACATGTTATTGGCAGGTAAATCAAGAGATGACCTAAACAAACTCAAATCCTTGCTAAAGAAGGAGTTTGATATGAAGGACTTGGGGGAGTCTAAGAACATCCTAGGAGTGGATATAAAAAAGAGCAGAGATAAGTCCATGCTTGAAATAACTCAGTCAGGCTACAGTGACAGAATTTTGAAAAAAATCAAACTAACTGATGTTAAAGCAGTGACAACTCCTCTAGCACATCATTTCAAGCTCTCTGCCATGAACTCCCCAAAGGATGATGAAGAGGAGCATCAAGCCTATATGTCTAAAATACCCTATTCACAAGCAGTGGGTAGTAGCTTGATGTACCTAATGGTGTCAACCACGCCTGATTTGTCCTATGCATCTAGCCTAGTCAGCAGATATATGGCAAAACCTGGCAAGAGGCATTGGGAAGCAGTGAAATGGGTCCTTAGATATCTAAAAGGAACCTATCAAGCTAGATTACAGTACAAAAAGAACTATCAGGCAGATAATGACATCTACGGATATGTAGATGCAGACTATGCAGGGGATTTGGACAGAAAGCGGTCCCTATCTGGATACTTCTTTCTTCTTGGCCAGAACTTATTAAGTTGGAAGGTCACACACTTTAGCCAGTTGTAGCTCTTTCTACAACTGAAGCTGAATTTATAGCCCTCTCAGAAGCTATCAAGGAAGGCATTTGGCTCAAGGGGTTATTAAATGACTATGGATAGAAACAAAAAACAGTCAGAATTTATTGTGACAATCAGAGTACGATTCATTTGACAAAGAATCCTCAGTTTCACAATCGTACAAAACATATAGATATCAAATTCCATTTTGTTAAGGAAGAAATTGAAAAATGGGAAATCGAAGTACTGAAAGTACATACCTCTGAGAATGCAGCTGATATACTGACAAAGCCCTTACCTCAGTCGAAATTCCAACAGTGCTTGGAAATGGTAGGTTTTCACCTACCAGAAAAAGGGTAGATGGAATTAATCAAAGGAGGGAGCATTTGAGTTCAGATCTTATGTTTACAAAGGTGGAGAATGTTAAAAGTCACTTATCGTTGCTGTACTTGTTGCAAACATAATATCCTCAGCTTCTTGTTCTGCATTAACAGAAAAATAACCGACTCTAAGAAGTATAAAATGAAGAATTAGAGTGAGGAAGAAGTGTGAGTGAAATTGTAAATTGAGAGAGGATTTGTACCTTTGTCTTGAAATCCCTAATAAGATCGTTTTGTGCTCCCTTACAGTGGATGTAGGCCTTTGTGCTGAACCACTTAAACACTTGTGTCATCTTCTTCATCTTTCCTCTGTTTTTGCTTGCTCGAGATGTGTTGCTCGTTGATCGCCCTTCGTCTTCTCCTTCTCTGTGTTTGTGCTTCATTTCCTTTCACCAAGGGTTCTTTGATTGTTTCAGAATGTTTGGGTTTGGTATTTGCATGTGATTGAGGTGAGTGCTTTGTGACAAGTTCAGAGCTTTAGTGGATCTCTTGCTACGTGTCACCGCAACACTCAGGAACAAACATTCACAGCTAGAATAAAACCTCTCAACCTCAACCACATTGACAACTTCAACTAAAAAGTCATAGTTCTAATCACCAATATTACACCCACCTCATCAATTCATCCTCAAGAACAAACACTCTTCCCCTCCCCCCCCCCCTCTCCTCAAGAACAAAAACTTTTCCCCTCTCTCCCTCCTCAATTCATCCTACAAAACATATAACGATCATTGTCATTGAGAGAATCACATATACATAGGCACGAAACATATGGAAACAGAGTCCCAAACAGTGTAATTAAAGTCCCAACCTACAAAATAAACTTAAATTGCAAGTTCTAATCGCCAATATTACACCCCCTCCTCAAAACACAATAAAAACCTTTGAAAAAGATATATTTGACCATCTATAATGAACAACCAACCCCCTCTCCTCCTCAATTCATCCTCAAGAACAAACACACTCCCCCCCTCCTCAATTCATCCTCAAGAACAAACACTCCCCACAGTCAACAACAAAAAAAATATAACGATCATTCTCATTGAGAGAATCACACATACATAGGCACGAAACATATGAAAACAGAGTCTCAAACAGTGTCATCAGAGTCCCAACCTATAAAATGAACTTAAATTGCAAGTTCTAATCACCAATATTACACCCCCTCCTCAAAACACAGTAAAAACTTTTGAAAAAGATATATTTGACCATCTATAATGAACAACCAACCCCCTCTCCTCCTCAATTCATCCTCAAGAACAAACACACTCCCCCCCCCCCTCCTCAATTCATCCTTAAGAACAAACACTCCCCATAGTCAACCACAAAAAAAATATACCGATCATTCTCATTAAGAGAATCACACATACATAGGCACAAAACATATGAAAACAGAGTCTCAAACAGTGTAATCAGAGTCCCAACCTAAAAAATGAACTTAAATTCCAAGTTTTAAAAATTATACCTTCAATTCGATGTGTGTGCTCCAGTGAATCTATCCATAAGTTCTTTCATTCTTGCTTCCATTCGTTCTTCGATTCATTTTTCCATTCTTGCATTTTCTTCACGTTGAGTCTGTAGTAATTCTTGAGTCTTTTCATTTTCTTCTCGTTGACTCTGGAGTAATTCTTGAGACTTTTGAAGGTTAGCCTCGAGGGATTGGACATACTCCTGTGAGTAAGATGCTTTCTTCTGAGGAGGTGGTGGTTTAGGTCCATATCTCATTCCTTTGACATAAGACGATCTCGTTCCAAGAACAGTGGCCAAAATTTCATCATCGCTCAAAGGTGTACTTGAGCTACCTTGCTCTTGAGATAATGACACCATTTGTTCCTATACATGTCAAAATAAATAGATATGACATAATATCACATGTTATCTTGTAAAATCAATTAATACTTACATGTGTTTGACTTGTTGCATTGTCTGTCCATCCTTTTGCAGCAGACCAATGAGTTTGATGAAACATCTCAATGGGATTCAAGTATGTACCATCTTCATTTTTCTATTAAACATATAAATGACCATTAAGAACATAATATAATTTAGAAAACTATAAAGAAAATACATATTGATACCTTTTCTTCTCCATGAGAGAGATGATTTCGCTCCAGCACAATGGTTAAATGGGAGTTTACTTCTGCTATTTTTATTTCTATTTGATTTAACCTGCAATAGAATGCATAGTTATAATAAAATGTAAGTTAGTTAAAACTAAGTTAATATTTACCTTCCAATCAGGAGTCTCCCATCTATCACACAACATGTTCCAATCTTCTTGAGTAACATTATTGTGTGGACGTGTACGAGCTACTTTTAGGTCACCAATCTTTTTGTAGTATCGGTGCAATCTTGCTCTCTAGTCTTTATATCTATTACCAATCTCGTAAAGGATGAATTTCCTAATATGGGGCTCCGAGAAGTTTACGTCAAATTTTTTCTTTAAAGAAGGGAAAAAAACATGATAGTGATTAGTATTGCATTACAATGCATTAATAAACTCTAAATAGAAAATAAAATAAGAAAATATCCAACTTAACTTACCAACAACCTCTCTACTATGTTCATCATGACTTCTTTTGGAATATCTTTCTTCTTATGGTACTTTAAAGGGATGAAAGTCCTCGATAGTGTTCCAATTTCAGTGTTGAACATATTTGTTACTCGTCCAACAGGTTTACCTTGCTCTAGAGTCCATGAAACAGAAACTCTATCACCAGTGGCCTCAATAATCCTATCAAGACCAACCCCACGAGAAGCTCCACGAACTTGGGAGCTGTGAGATGATGCCTCACCCATTTATACAATATCGTCTTCGTTATTTGAAAGCATTGTATCCTGCAAAACACAAAAGTCAATACAATATGCGTTTATCACAAAGTATCTTATAAGTAAAAAGAACGAATTAGATTGTACTAACTATATGTCCACATCAACCATTGCTATTCAACGATGATGTTTATTCTTCGTCTTCATCTTCTTCATCATCTTCCCCATCTTCATCTTCGTCTTCTTTTTCATCTTCTTCTTCTTCCTCATCTTCTTCATCTTCATCTTCTTCACTGTCTTCTACTCGTTCTTCAAAATCTAAGACTTTTTCACTATACTCGTTGTTTTCACAAAGTACAATGGGATTGACATCTATTCTATGAAACGTTTGTGTTTCAGAATCCACATCCTGAACAACACATTCTTGTATATCCATTTCGGGTGGATCAACTTCTTCTATTTCAGGCACATCCCATAAATGTCTGTGTTGAACTCCTTGAACTACTTTCCACCCATTACCCAATCGATTATCATCTATATAAAATACTTGTTGTGCTTGGGAGGCAAGAATGAATGGTTCATTTTGATACCAAATGTATCCAGTGAAGATGCTTGTGAAGTGGTGATCATTACGAATCCGATTCTTTTTTGGATTTGTATCGAACCAATCGCAACGAAATAAAACAACTACTTTTCTATGAACATATTTCAATTCAATAACTTCTTTCAAGATACCATAAAAGTTAGCCCCCTCACTATCATGCCCACCAAACACAGAGACTCTACTATTTTGAGTTGTGCAACGATCATCCCGATCCTTGCAGCTAAATCGAACACCATTAACAATACAACCACTATGCGAACTAATTCGAATATCAGGACCACATGATAGTGCATATAACTCTCGCTCAACTTCATTAGACGTCGACTGAAATTGGGATTGAATCTAAAAATAAAAATATGAAACTGACAATCACTATGCAAGTGTGTTTACAACGATTAAAACATAAAATAAAATACTAAAAACTCACTTTATTTTTAAACCATGTCGGAAACTGTGCTTCATGCACTCCAAGAATAGTAGCTCAACCTTGTGTTCTCTACTACCATAAATTCAGTAATAAGTTAAAAATTTTAATAAAAGATTTTCAATTACTGTACGTGAAGTTCATACCTTCTATACGGATCCACTGCTTCACAGTTGGTGAGAACATACCAATGAGCTTTTTGTAATTCGGTACGTGACAACTCTTTCAGTCGTGAGCCACTAGTTAGACGTACTTTTTGGGAAAATATATGTAGTTGTCCATCGTTGTTGGATGCACTTGAGTCTAATATATCATCATTATTTTGAATAGTCCTATTGAATTTTGTTTCAATTCCATGCAAGTACATTGAACAAAATGGCAATGCTTCATTTGCTATGAATGCCTCAACTATCGAACCTTCAGGGCGAGCTTTATTTTTGACATATTGCTTTAATGTTCTCAAACTCCTATAATATGTGTGATTCATATATTAACGAACATTTTGAAAAATGTACTTAATATAAAAGTTAAGGATACAAAAAATTGAAGAGATATACCTCTCTATTGGATACATCCAACTATACCCGACAGGACCAACAAGTTTGGCTTCTTCTGGTAAATGAACAGCTAGATGAACCATAACATCGAAAAATGCTGGAGGAAATATTCTTTCAAACTTACAAAGGATTATCACGATCGATTCCTGTAGTCTATTCAACATCTCCACTTTTAATTTTTTCGCAGGCAATTCTTTGAAAAAATTCGACAATTCAACAACTGCACCACTGACATCCTTTGGTAAAAAAGGTCGAACTCCCACTGGTAAAAGTCTTTGTTTTTAGTCCATGAATCTTCCCATCTTTGACACTGACACACCTTGAGATGTTCGAAGCAAAATTATCTGGAAATTTCACTGTTTTTAAAAAACCACAGAACTTTTTTCGTTCATCAACAGTTAATGTGTAACTAGCGTGCGGCTTAACCAACTTGTTTCCAACACGTTGGAGATGTAATTCTTTACGAATATTCAAATTCATTAAATCCTTACGTGCTTTTTCAGTGTCTTTTGTTTTTCCTTCAATATTCAATAAGGTACCCAAGACATTATCACAAATATTTTTCTCAATATGCATGGCATCGAGTTTGTGTCGAATCTTAAGACTTGACCAGTACGGTAACTCGAAAAAAAATACTTTTCTTCACCCAATTTAATTTAGTATGAGGTCGCTTCCTTTTCCATTGCAATAAATTTATAGTTTTCCCAAGTGGTGGAAAATCTATAGTCTCTAACTGATGAAGAACATCTAATCCCGAGAAAGATCAAGGTGCAACTCTATATTCTGCTTTGCCATTAAATTGTTTACTTTTCCGCCAAGAATGATTCATACGTAAGTAACGACAATGTCCTGTATAACATATCTTATTATGCAATGAATCAGATGAGACGTCTTGATTACAAACTGGACATGCCTTATACCCTTTAGTGCTCCATCCTGACAAATTACCATACGCTGGAAAGTCATTAATTGTCCACATCAAAGCTGCATGTAGACGAAAATTTTGACCACTAAAGGCATCATAAGTCTCTATGCCATTACTCCATAAATCCTTCAATTCTTCTATTAGTGGTTGTAAATAAACGTCTATCTCTTTTCCTGGGGATTTTAGCCCCGATATAAGTAATGACATTAAAAAAAATGTCTCTTTTATGCATTTCCATGGTGGCAAGTTGTATGGAATTAATATTACAGGTCAGGTACTATATGATGTACTCATGTTACCAAACGGGTTGAATCCATCAGTAGCTAGAGCTAACCTTACATTCCTTGGATCTTTTGCAAATCAATCATATTGTTTGTCAAAGTCTTTCCATGCTTCAGCATCTGCAGGATGACTTAAGACACCATCAATATTCATTCTTTTTTCCTTATGTCATCTCATATCACTAGCAGTATGCTTACAATAAAACAATCTTTGTAATCTTGACTTCAAAGGAAAATGTCTTAAAATTTTGTGTGAAATCTTTTTTCTTTTCTTGTTGTCAAGTTTATAACGAGATTCATTGCATTGTGGACAAACTTCTTCATGCGCATTTTCTTTCCAAAATAACATGCGTCATTCTTACAGGCATGAATGCATTCATAACCTAAACCTAGGTCACGCAGTGTCTTCTTTGCCCAATAATATGATTCCGGGATTTTTGTACCATTAGGTAAAACTTTTTTCAGTAATTGCAATAACATATCAAATGACTTATTGCTCCAATGATTAAGTACTTTGACATGCATTAGTTTTACCAAAAAAGTTAGTCTTGAAATATTAGATCCAGGGTATAATTCTGCATTGACTTCATCAGACAATTATTGAAACTTATTATTCCTACTACCTCCCACACCATCACTTGTTTCAACCGTAATTGTGTTCTCTTCATCCAAATATTCATTCACTCCTGCAACATCATTCAATAATTCAACCATTTCATTTTCCTTATCTATATTTTGGGAAGTCTCAGGTTCTTTGGGTTTAGGACTCAAATACGCAGATAAGTCTGGAGTTTCTCCATGATATACCCACCTATCATAAGTGACAGACATTTCATACTAGTACAAATCACCTTCGACGCCATAAGGTCGTTTCATTATGATATTTTGACACTTTTTGCATGGACAACGAGTAAACCCTCTCTTATCAACATGATTCTTTGCCACACTAATAAATGATTTTATTCCATCAGTATACTCTTTGCACAATCTATTTTGAAGTTTTATCCAACTTCTATCCATAACTTATCCCTAGAAACATAAAAAACGACTTATCATTAACTTAATACAATAAATATAACAACGTTGAATAATCTCAAAATCTAAGAAGTGACATTCCAACTACTTTATAGGGTTCAATAGGCATAATTTGATGTAAATCACATACTAGGCTTACAATGTGTTTCATAGGCACAATAGATTCTTTCCCCCTCAAATCACAAATATAAACAACTTTGAATCAACAATAGTCACAATAAAAATAAAAAATTAAATCTACATTCACTAAAAAACTCAACCTTCAACAAATAAACCAACCCACTTCAAGTCACAAATATAACACAACTTCTCCCTCCTCAAATCCACATTCACTACAAGAAGGTCAAAATTCATTAAATAAATAAAACTCTCCCCTTAAATCACACATATAAACAACTTTGAATCAATAAAAGACACAATAGATACTTTAACACATTCCTATTAAACAACAATACTTTCAATATTCAATAATAAGCACAATATGTTTTTTCTCCATAATGTTTCATTAACAAAACAAATATTTAATAACACATTCCTAAACAACACACTTTCAATGCACCTATTCTAATTATCTATAAACTTTTCACCAACTAAAACTAATCAATATAGGCATAATATCAACAAAATTTCTTAGAAAATAAAGCAATTTAGTGTAACACATACCTATTACAATGAATTGCACGAATAAAAACGGTCCTCTAAGTAATCTAACAATGTGAAAAAAAAAATTAATGTAAATGTAAAAAAAAAAATGAAATTAATTAGGCCCCGTTTGATAACCATTTAAGTTTTTGGTTTTTGGTTTTTCTGTTTTTGGTTTTTGGTTTTTGGTTTTCTGTTTTTTAAAAACAAAAACCATATATGTTTGATAACTGTTTTTTGTTTTCTGTTTTTAAAAAAACAGAAAACCAACCTTGTTTGATAACTGTTTTTGGTTTTTAGTTTTTTAAAAATTAGAAAGATGAAAAGATGTTTTAGAGAGAGAAAAATGTGTAGAGACGTTGAAACAAAAATTTAGAGACACAAATATAAATGTTTTCAAGATAATTTTTTTTTTTGAAAGACGAGAAAAGTTAAACATAGAAAATTTAGAAAGATGAAAAAAAATATTTAGAGAAAGAATATTAGTTAGACTCGAGAAAAGATATTAGTTAGAGGAAAAATAGAAAACAAGTAAGAGTAAAAGCGATAAATTTTATATTAAAAAAATTAAATAAAAAAAATAGAGAGATAATAAGGTTAAGAGTAAAAGATATGCTAAAGAAATAACGATAAATTAGAAAAATAAAGAAAAGTTGTAGCGATAGAAAATTTTGATGACTTTTTTTTTCAAAAGAAAAATTAGAACATGTTAATTAAGGAGAGAAAAATTATTGATAAGTTTTTAGAAATAGACAAGATATAGAGAAAAAAAAGTTTTGAGAGAAAATTAGAGAGAGAAAAATAAATTTTATAGAGCAAAAAACGTTTTAGAGAAAAAAAAAATAGAGAATGGAATTTGTTGGAGAAAGATAGGTAAAAGAGAAAAAAAAGTAAGCATTATAAGAAAAATGAGTTTTTGAAAAACAGAAATATGTTTTTAAAAACTACTTTTTTTGGTTTTTGAAATTTACTTATAATTTCAAAAACGTTTTTAAAAAACAGAAATGGTTATCAAACACCCCTGTTTTTAAAAAATGAAAAACAAAAACAGAAAATAGAAAACGAAATGGTTACCAAACGGCCCCTTAACTCTTCTCTTTTGTTTGTTGCGTGTATAAGCGAAATGAGAGGGACACACATGTTAGTAAATTGGGTGTTTGTATTTTCTCCAATGGAATATTTTGAGTATGTGATATCATATATTGTAGAACTTGAATAAAAGGCTTGATTTGTTATTTCCACCATAAGATAAGCAGTAGTACAAGCATTAGAAATATATGGATGGCATCCCAGAAAACTCCCCCATCCTTTTGATTCACTAAAAATGTAAAAGAAATTGGAGACATTGATAATGCACCTATTACAAGTGCTTGTTGTGTGGTAGTGAAAACTGGAATATTTAAGAGATGTGATATTATAAAGGGTACTTCAGAAAATTGTAAAATTGAATTTCCATTAGAAAAAAACCAAGAAATGACTAAACAATCATATACCCACATGGATTCTGGCGTTTTTTGGTCCTCTTCGACGCCGATTATGACGACAATCGTGTTTTCCGACAGCCCACGCAGATTCCCAACCTTCTTGCACTCCCTCTCTGTTCGAAGATAAAAAAAAAATGAAAGACAAAAGTGAAGTGAAAATTTCGAACGGAAATGGACATAGAAGAAAGCAAACCTCCCACCGTTTCGGCGACAACCCTCTCCTTTTCGGGCAAAGCACTCTCGTCGGAGGAGGAAAATCGTGTCTCTCGCCGGTCGAAAATTTCAAAGGAAAGAAACAAAAATGTGGGAAGACAAAGTGGGAAAAGAAAGAAAATGGACTGTTTAAATGGCCTTGCGACGAAAATCTTGATATCGACGCTACCTTGCGACGCAAAGAGTGGCTTAGTAGCAGATCTTTGCGACTAAAATAATCAAATCGACGCTGGTGCATTGATGATGGCATACTGCACAAGGTACCTTGTGACTTAAAGAGTGGTTTCGTCGCAGACTTTTGCGACTAAAAGAACCAAATCGACGTTGGTGTAATGATGATGGCACACTGCACAAGGCCAGCGACGCAAATGGAAGAATCGTCGCACACATGATGCGACGTAAACCTACTTTTCGTCTCTAAGTTGAATACCATGGGCGCCCATCGAAATTTCATTGGCGCCATTTTCTTGGGTTTGCGACGAAAAGGCATAATTAGTCGCATGTTTGCATCGAAACATAACGTTTTGACGCAAGCCTCTGTGACTGTCAATTTTTTTCGTCGCAAACTTGCGACTATATTACATGTTCGTCACTAAATTGCGACTTTTATATTTTCGTCGCTAATTTTTCGTCGCTAAATCCCTTTTTTCTTGTAGTGACGTCTTGATTCCTTAAGTCCACTAGTCCTCTAATGAACAATTTGTTTATGGTTCAACCACTAAACAGAGTCCCTCTCAAGCCAATGAGAGGGTGGGGCCCTTTGTTCAAGCCTCAGAATCAGCACTTAAGGGAACAACTTTTCTACTATCCCTAATACGGGTAGGAGTGAATTCCATCTTGCAATACTATGTCCCCAGCTCTTCTTCCAATCTTATCCCCAAAATGGTAGGCTTATTGAGTGGTGATGTTTGACCACTCTCACCGATTCAGATCAAAGGATAATCTTGAAAAAATAGGAGTTCATAGTTAGCTCAGGATTAAAATCGAGTTACCTAGGTCAAAGCATGAAATAGTCAATCTTGACAATAAACGGCATTATAAAGTAAGAGTGACTTATTTCTTGGTCTGGTCTTGTGCAAACTCTTTTACACAAGTGCCCCCACTCACATGTCTCTATATGAACGATCCAAGATCATGTTGTTTTCCTTGTTTGCAAAGTAGGTCGCATCCATAGTGTCACCAGGATACGGTTCCTAGCCTTGTCCCTATATTATAGAGCATTTAGGTTATATACTAGAACTTGATCCCTATCCATACTCATAATATAGTTCAAGTATTTCATATTATAACCAAGGATGTTTATCTATTGGATTTAGGTTATATAAACAAACAATTCACTGAATAACATCTTTATTTCAAAAGGATTAAAAACTATGAGTTTTAGGACATAAAACCTAACAAACTCCCACTTTGACTAAAACTCAAGTGAGATTACAAAATGTCAGGAAATTAGCATTTACATCAAGTGCTAAAAACTCGAAGTCCTAAATTCTGGAGATGTCCTTCAAACACTTTAGTCGTGAAGGCTTTTGTAAATTGATCAGCCATGTCCTGCTTTGAGGCTATCTGTGTGAAGATCGCGTCTCTCCTCTACACTATCTCCCGGATGAGATGGTATTTGTGCTCAATGTGCTTTCCTCGTTTATGGCTTCGAGGTTTCTTTGAATTTTCAACTGCTCCACTGTTATCACAATAGAGAGTGATAGGCAAAAGCATGTTAGGAACTACTTCTAACTCGATTAGAAATTTTCTAAGCCATACTGCTTCTTTTGACGTTTCACATGCGGCAACGTATTCAGCTTCCATTGTGAAGTCAGCAATACATCCCTATTTAATACCTCTCCACACTATCGCTCCTCCGTTAAGAGTAAACATATATCCCAATGTAGATTTCTTAGAATCTATGTCGACTTGAAAATCTGAGTCAGTGTATCCAGTAAGGGTCAAATCCTTAGAACCATACACTAGTGAATAATCTCTTGTTCTCCTTAGATACTTGAGGATATTTTTAACAGCAGTCCAATGAGCCTATCCTAGATTGGACTGATATCTGCTGACAATACCTACAGCATAGCATATGTAGGGTCGTGTACATAACATTGCATACATCAGGCTACCGACTGCTGATGCATACGAAACTCGTTTCATATCCTCAACCTCTTAAGGTGTTTTTAGACTTTGTTCCTTTTATAGGTGAATTCCATGTCTGAATGGCAATAAACTCTTTTTAGAATTCTACATCGAATATCGAACCAGAATATTATCCATATAGGACGCTTGAGACGATGCTACTAAATTGTTCTTCTGATCCCTTATTATCTGAATCCCTATAACAAATTGAGCTTCACCCAAATCTTTCATTTGGAATTGAGCTTCTAACCACTGTTTAATGTCAGTCATAAATCCCACATCATTCCCAATGAGTAGAAAATCGTCTACGTATAAATTTAAGAAAGCTATAGTAGAATTGATGATCCTTTTATACACACAAGGTTCGTCAGTATTCTGTTCAAAACCATAAGACTTGATTGTAGTGTCAAATCTTATATTCTAGGACCTAGAGGCTTGCTTCAATCCATTAATTGATCTTTTAAGCTTGCAAACTTTTTGCTCCTCACCCTTGATGATGAGCCCTTCTGGTTGGACCATATAAATACTCTCGTCAAGACTACCGTTCAGAAACGTTGTCTTGACATCCATTTGCCAAATTTTGTAGTCATAGAAAGCAGCAATGGAAAGGAGTATTCTTATTTATTTTAGCATAAAAATGTTGGGTTTTATGCCCTAAAACTTGTAGATAGTAAATGAAACAAATTAATCGATCTCAATAAAGCGTTATTTGAATAATTCAGTAATTTGGTTATTGAATAATCGAGTTTGCATTAATAAACCCTAAATCCAATAAACTAAGATCCAAGGTTGTTTAAATAAAACTTGGACTAGTATGTGGGGACATACGGGGATCGATGTCCAAGTAACAACCTAAAAGGTCTATAGTATAGGGATAAGGCTGGGTACCTTATCCTGGTGACACTATGTGATATGGCCCACCTTGTATTCGATACAGATGCAATGATCCAAAGCATCCATGTAGGAGACATGCGGGTGGGGGTATCCTATGCAATGAGTTTGCATAAGATCGGACCGCAAAATAGTAACCACTAGATGTAACGTCGTTAACTAGTTTAGGTTTTGATTTCAATAGGATGACCTAGGTAACTCAGTCTCAATCCTGAGTCTGTTATGAACCCCTTTCGGGAGGGATTGTCCTTAGATTTGTATGGGTGAAAGTGGTCAGTTCGCCAACTCAATAAGCCTACCATTTCAGGGGCAAGACCGAATGGGGGTTGGGAACATAACAGTACAAGATGGAATTCACTCTTTCTCCTATTGGGGTAAGTAGATGTGTCGTCCTCTCCTAGCCCGAGAGGAACTCATATTTAGTGGTTGGACCCTAAACAACTTGTTCATTGGAGGGATCAGCTGTACTTAAGGAACCAGAGGTAACCAAGGGGTAAAACGGTAATTTGACCCAGCTGGGGTTACGAACACACGTGAAGGATTGACTTACTGCATTGGTCAATATCCGTGGACACAAAAATATTCTACAGTGAGAAGAGTGCAGTTGTTGGTCTTTAGTGGAGTGACCCACAGTTAACGAATGTTGACTAACTTGGTTAATGAGTTTGGCCAATTAGTCTCGTATCGTTGGAGCTTCTGATCTATAGGTCCATTAGGTCCCACTGGTAACTCATAAAGAGACTTGAGGCAATTAAGTATAAATTGTAAATTGAAAGTGTTCAATTTATTTGGGGAATCGTATAATGTATATTGATGCATTATAATATAAAGTTTATGAAACTTTATAATATAATTTTTTAATTAATTTCAAAATTTAATTCTTGAGAGAAAATATTTGAAAGAGTTCAAATAAATTTAATATGAATTGGATTCATATTAATTTTAATTTTAATAAAACCCCTAAAATTAAATATATGATATTTAATTGGACAAATTAATTAATTATGGAATTAATTATTTATTTATTAAAATTAGAGACCTTTTCCTATTAGGAGAGGAAATATTTGAAATAGTTCAAATAAATTTAATATGAATTGGATTCATATTAATTTTAATTTTAATAAAATCCCTAAGATTAAATATATGATATTTAATTAGGGAAATTAATTAATTATGGAATTAATTAATTATTTTTTAAAATTAGAGATCTTTTCCTATTAGGAAAAGGGGAAAATATCTTCCTTTTCCTATTAGGAAAAAAGTCTTGGTCTTTACCTATAAATAGGACCCCTGGGTGGGGTGAAAGGCATCTCATTCATTCTCCTACTCTCAGAGAATTGCCTCAAGGCTTCCTCTAGACTCCCACCAGTCTCCTGCCTCTAGAAGTCTCAGAGTCATACCGGTGTAGCCATAGTGGTGGTGTTCGCACTAGTTTGTGATTAATTCACAGGCAGTTGGTGAATTTAATCTGAGTCGTCAACGAGAGTAAGTAATTTGCTACTATATAAATTAGATTTAGATTTAATATTTTTGTATGATTAGCCTTAATATAAATCTAGAATAGTTCTTAGTTTATTGCCAATGTATTGGTATTTTAGATTAAACAAAATTAATTACGAATCGGTCCCAATCACGCTTCCGTTTTACGGAATTACGGAATTCCAATCCTTCAAACAACTGGTGAGAAGGTTTCTTCATAGTCAATCTCTTCTCGTTGAGTATAACATTTTGCCACTAATCGGGCTTTAAAGGTTTGTATCTTGCCAGTTTGGTCACGTTTTCTCTTGTAAATCCACTTGCAACTGATAGGTTTTACATCATTCGATTGATCTACAAGTTCCCAGACTGAGTTGAAATACATCGATTCCATCTCAAGGTTCATGGCTTTGATCCACTAGTCCTTGTCTTTATCATCCATTGCTTTTTTATAAGTTAATGGATCCTTCATCTCATCATAAGGTATGGTGAGTTGAGTTTCTGTTAAACCCATGTAACGGTCAGGTTGTATTATAACCCTCCCACTACGTCGAGGCACTCTCATTTATTGAGACTGTTTAGAAGGACCAGCTTCATTCACAACTTTCGTTTGTTTGTTCGTAGCTTCTTCGAAAATCTCTTTAAGTATTAGTTTACTGCATGTTTGATGATTTCTTATATGATCTTCCTCAAGGAATGTGGCATTTGTCGATACAATTACCTTGTTTTCTCGAGGATCATAAAAGAGACCCCCTTTCGTTTCTTTAGGGTATCCTACAAATAGGCATAATTTCGAATGTCGTTCCAATTGCTTCAAGTTTTGCACCAACACATGTGTCTGGCATCCCTAAATTCTGAAGTGACGTAAATTCCCTTTACGTCTTCTTCATAACTTGTGAGGTGTTTCTGGAACACTCTTAGAGGGAACCATGTTCAGAATATATACAACAATTTCTACTGCATATCTCCAAAACGAATCAAGTAGTTGAGCATAGCTCATCATAGACTGAACCATGTCTAATAACGTTTTGTTTCTCCTTTCTGATACATCGTTTTTTTTTTTTTTTGGCATACCAAGGGTTGAGAGTTGGGAAGTGATTCCATGTTCTATTAGAAATTCGTGGAATTTTAAATCCATGTACTTTCCTCCTCGATCAGATCGTAGAGTTTTAACCGTTTTACCTAATCGATTCTCAACTTCAGCTTTATACTCCTTGAACTTTTCAAGGGCCTTTGACTTATGATGCATTAGGTAAAGATACTCATACCTTGAATAGTCATCAATAAAACTGATGAAATATTCATACCCTCCTCGTGCTTTGACATTCATGGGACCACAAGGATCCGAATGCACAAGTTCTAGGGTTTCTTTGGTTCTATGACCTTCTTCAAAGAAAAGTCGTCTAGTCATTATTTTACCTTCTAGACAGGATTCACTCGGTGGCAATGAGTCCTCTTGTAACTGATTTAGAAGTTCACTTTTAACCAATCTTTCTATTCGATTTTGATTTATGTGTCCTGGTCTTAGATGCCAAAGAAAAGTATCAGGAGAAACCTTTTGTCTTTTGTGTTGGATCTCGGCTATTTTAAACATTTCAATATTACATTTTGGTATTAAAAACAACTTTAGTTTCATTTGGTCTTAACATATACAGGTTGTTTTCAAGTTTAGCAGAACAAATTTGGAATCCTTTTTTGCTTATAAACGGTTCATTAACTTCAAAAGATACTCTGTACATTTGTTCCATTAAGCAAGAGATAGAAACTAAGTTCCTTTTTATACTAGGAACATACAAAACATTTTCTAACAAAATGTAACTGTTGGGTTTTATGTCCTAAAACTCAAAGTTTGTAATCCTTTTGCAATAAAGATGTTATTCAGTGAATTGTTTGTTTATATATTTTAAACCCAATAAGATAAACATCCATGGTTATAATATGAAATACTCGAACTATATCATGGATATGGACAGGGATCAAGTTCTAGTATATAACCTAAATGGTCTACAGTATAGGGATAAGATTGGGTACCTTATCCTGGTGACAATATGGATGCGACCTACTTTGCGAACAAGGCAAACGACGTGATCCTGGATCGTTCATGTAGAGACATGCAAGTAGGGACATCCTGTGTAAAAGAAGTTTACATAAGATCGGACCAAGAAATGAGTCACTCTTACTTTATAACGTCGTTTACTATTAAGACTGACTATTTCATGTGATGACCTATGTAACTCAATCTTAATCCTAAGCTTACTATGAACTCCTGTTTGTTTGGGATTATCCTTTGATCTGCATGGGTGAGAGTCGTCAAACAGCGCCACTCAATAAGCCTACCATTTTGGGGATAAGACTGGATGAATTGCTGGGGACATAGTATTGCAAGATGGAATTCACTCCTACCCGAATCAAGGAAAGTAGAAAGGTTATTCCCTTAAGTGCTGACTCTGAGGCTTGAACAAGGGGGCCCACCCTCTCATTAGCCCAAGAGGGACTCTGTTTAGTGGAAGGACCATAAAAAAATTGTTCATTAGGGGACCAGTGAACTTAAGGAATCAAGAAGTGTTATAGGGATAAAACAAACCTTTTGACCTAGCTATAATTACGAACGACCTGTGAAGGATTGACTTACTAATCATGGTTACATTGAGAGAACGAAAATATATCTACAATGAGGGGAGTTGAACTACTAGGCTATAGTGGAGTGACCCTGTAGTTAACGAATGTTGGTTAACTAGGTTAAATGAGAAACCGATTAAACCTCGAACCGTTGGAGCCCATGATCTGTAGGTCCATTAGGTCCCCTTGCTAGCTTAAGGAATAAACTTTGGATCAATATGATGGAAGGAATTAGAATAAGTTCAAATTCTATTTAGGGAAATGGTCGGTCATATTGGATATTACCGACACGTCGGTTTTTGGTTAAACCTAACTTTTAGAGAATTTAATATATTTAAATATGATTTAAATATCAAGCACATGAATAGGGTTTCATGGTTGGAAAATAAAATTTCGAAAATGTTTGGAATTGGTAGCAAAATATTAATTTAATATTAGATATTAAATTAATTATATATTTGATTATTTAATTAATAATTATTTTAAATTAATTATGAATTAATTTAAAATTGAAAATTCAAATTTTAGATGTAAATTTTCATGTTATTAATTATTGAATTAAATAAACTGAAATTCATTTGAATTATGAAAACTCAAAATAAAATTGAATTTTAGGAGGTGGAGTGCATGGTGACTAAACCCATGCACTCACCCTCATTAAGCCACCAAAATCCCACTTAATCTTGGGATCAATTGGTGTCAAATTTTGCTGCATTTTCTCAACTATGTTTCCTTGATAAATAAAGGTAAGAATGCTGAAGAAATAAAGGCTAGAATTCATAGTGTTATGCTGCCAAAATCCCACAGAAAGCTTATGAACTCAAACCTCTCATAAAGCTTGTGTTTCAAGCTCATTCCCTCTCAAATTCCATCACTAGAGGATCCCACAATCTGTTCCAAAGGCCTGAGAATAGCAAGGAAGATCAAGTGGTGGTTCGTGACAAGTAGTTGAGGAAAAACAACCAACCAATTCATTCAATTTCAAGATCAAAGAGGTTGGTACCCATTGTCTCTGTTTTTCCTCTTATGAACAGCATGCTTTGTATGATCAAATTGAAGTAATTATATGCCTAAGATCCAAAATTGTTTCCGCATGTTAGATATTAACACCTTCAGTAACTATCTCTAAGCAAAGGGTTTTAGGGCTCCCACGGCAAGATATTTACCTTGTTTGGCAACTTCAGCCTTTTGTGCTTTCTTCTCGACAAGATATTTGGGACAGTTTCTTCTCCAGTGACCGTCCTCATTGCAGTGGAAACATGTTCCTTTCTCTACAATTTTCTTCTTGCCTTTCTTGGTGATGGGAGTTTTCCCCTTTCCCTTAACTTTCTTTTTCTTCAACTGAATACTCTTATTATTTGAAGTAAAAGATCCAGACTTAATTCCAGAGTTAAAACCTCTTAGGACCTTTTTACCAGAAACAATGTTTGCTTCATTTTCTTGTCCTTTACCTTTAGTAGGGGACTAGTAAGTCTGAAGCTCGTTCAGGAGAGTTGTTAGATTGTATTCAATTTTATTCATCACAAAATTTGTGTGGAATTGTATGAAACTCTTCGGAAGAGATTCCATAATAAAGCTGACTTGACTACTTTCATCTACGACAACACCGTTTACCTCGGCTACATTGAAATGCACCATCATGTTCAAAACATGCTCTCGAACAGAAGTTCCTTCTTTCATCCAAGAGTTGTAAACAAATTTGAGAGCCTCATGTCTAAGAGATAGAACAAACAAAGGTTGTTCAACCTTAAACTCTATCTCCTGAAACTCCTCAAACACTAAAAGCTCATTTTCTTTTTCTTCCTCACAAACATGTTCTTGGTGGGTGCTAAAACTCTCCAATTCTTCCACGCTATCTATACAACTCACCCCTATATGCTCAAACTCAACAAAATCGAAAGAATTAGGCTCTTGGATTGGCACTAATGAACCAGTGGCAACATGACTCACTAGACATCCTATGGAAGTGGATCCTACTTCCCTATCTTCCCTTTGGGTCTGGAATCTCTCCATAAATTTTTCTAGCTCTAAATTCATAGCTCTAGACTCCTCAATAAAATCTTGAAGCAAGCTTTCTAAGGAAGACTTTTCATCTATGGAAGCGGATTGCACTTCACTCTCCTCCTCTTGGGGATGCAATCACCCTAGGGATTTTTCTAAAGCTAATTTAGTGGCTCTATTATCTTCAATATAATCTTGAAGTAGGCTTTCTAAGGGAGATTTTTCTTTTAAAGGAGGATAATTTGAATAGAAAAAAATTGGACAATGGTGTTGGTTCTTCGGGCTCATATTCCTTAAAGGGCCACCCTAAATTATAAAAAGTCATTTAAATCAATTAAATCAACAACGATCAGGCTCTCAATCAAATGCAAACACCAATTACATGCACAATAAGAACAATGGACCAGGACTAAAAAAATGAAAATAAAGAAAGAAAAATAAAACCTCTAAATTAAAGCAAGCAATTTCTTCACAATATTAAATGAATGAAATTAGTCAATCCCCGGCAACGGCGCCAAAAACTTGATGATCGCAAAGCGCACGGGTCAAATAATATAGTGATTGTGAGTATGTGAGTATCGTCTCCACAGGAATTGGATTTATTCAATTAATTACTGCAAATAGTCTTACTTAGCTTTATTTAGAGAACAAAATCTGATGTCAAAAAAGATAAACTAAAAAGCTAATCTAGAAAGCAAAAGATACATGGAGACACAATTTGGAGGGATAATTCTAAGTTGTTGATTTCATCAATTAGACCTTTAAATGCTTAAACAATTAACAAATTCGGATTAATTAGACATTTAATTCATAAGTCTAGAAGCCTAATATCAAGGACTCTCATATCGGTCTCCTCCTATTCTCATGCCTTTTAATAAAAAAATCTCCTTTCGGTTTCCTCTTTATTTACTAAGCATGGCATTATGACCCTTCATTAACAACCTCCAACGTCTATTTATTCTATCTCGCTGTCACTCGGATAAATAAACATCAGTCATGCATTCGGTTCTGGTCTAAGTTTCTCTTCGTCGAGTTTCCACTTAGAAAACAGTTCATTTAATCAGTGATCGGGTGATTAAAAGTATTAAGGACAAAATGCACAAATGAATGATAATGACAATCAAACCAAATCACTTCATTAATTAAGCAAGAGTTCAGCAAACTAAATCATACTCATAGGATTTAGGAATTAACTACTCATAATCACTAAACATCCAATAATTCCTAATCACACCTAATCTAGAAACTAAAACACGAAGGAAAAGGGAAGAGAAATGCTCATAATCATGTCGATCTCCATCAATCTCAAGCTCTAAATCTTATCCCAAAACCCCCCAATTTTAGTGTGAAATCAAGAATAGGGTGAAAACCCTCAAATTGGCTCCCTTAATTCGGCTGAAATGTGGTCTATTTATAGTTGCCTAGCCTCCCAACGTCGAGACGCTGATGTCACAACGTCGAGACGCCATGACATAATAAACTTGGTGTCCAAGTCATCTCAGCGTCAAGACGTTGTGATGCTTCCAGATTGCTTTCCACGGTTCGTTGGCATCGAGACACCCAAGGCTAGCGTCTCGAAGCTAGCCTCTTGGACTCCTCTTGAAAAATGGTCCTTTTGGTCTTCATCTTGGGCCTCCAATTATTTCATGGGCTTTTGGGTTTGGATCTTCAATGGTCTTCTCAAAATGCTCCAAAAACCTCCAAAATCTCTCAAGAACTCCAATTTTGCTTCTTTGGCTTGATTTCTGAAAATTAAACATAAAAACACCTCAAAGCATACAATTTAAGCACAAAACTAGCTAAAAATAGTAAAAAATAGATAGCACTCTTGCATGCTATCAAATATACCATGTTCTTATGAATAAATGGTAAAGAGAATTCCAAACAAATAAAGATGAAACAGTAAATGACTATTGGGGTATTTATTGTCTATGTTACACTTGTTTATTTAACATTATTAGTAAATGAAAATATATATTTTTGTTTTGAATATATAAACTGTGTTTGAAATATATATACTTATAGTGTTAAGGTTGTTTTGTTAAGACAGAGAATATTATATACCTCTGTTTAAAAATATATAGCAATTTTCATGGTCTACATGCTTCCATCCAGAAATAGAAGTTGATAACGTCATGAAAAAATACAAAAATCTTTCATTGTTGTCGAGTTTGTAGGAAGAATGTGTACATGGTATTTATTTAAAACATTGTAATTGAAATCATATATACTTGGGTATATATCACTAGTACATGAATATATATAATATACTGTCGTTTAGATTGAAAATGAAATAGAATACATTATATTATAAAACTCTATATGCGGTTAAAATTGAAAAATATTTTAATATAAAGATAACAAACTATAAAATAACACAAATCAAAATGAATGGGAGGGGAAAAAAAAAAAAGCAAACTGTGAAATGGAGCCACTACATCCAAAAATTGACCACCTCAAATTGAAAAGGAAAAGAAATTTTGAAAAAAAAAAAACCCTATTGTACACGATTATGCCTAAAATTGATAAGGAAATCTAGGAATTGAAAATCTATAATAACGAAATGCAAATTTGATTTTTGAATATGCTTAAACTGTTCACGATTATGCCTTGAATTTTCCTGTTTTTAGGGGAAAATCTTACACTGGGTTGTGATTTTCTAGGAAAAAAAAAACGGGAATTATATTATTTTCACTAAATTATACATTCTAATATATTATTGAAATAAATTTATTTCATTCATTAAATGAAAGGACATTTTGGTAACAAATTAACTCAATTGATGTGTAAAATCTATCCATAATAATTTTGATACATTTATGAAATTTGGTGAACAATCTGACCCTCCAATATAATTTCTGTTAGTGCAGTATCTCTAAACAATGCCTAGACAAGTTTTTTCCTTCGTCAAAGACTATCTTTGAGCCTTTATTAGGTTCTCAAAGAGTCTATTAGCTTAAAAATGACAATGTACATATATAAAATCCCAAAAATGAAAATCAACAAACATTCTATGGAAAAAGAGAAAAAAAAATTGTAAAAAGAGGAAACATAAAGTTAAGATTAAAAATCACTTTTGATCCCTAAACTTTCATGAAAGTAACAATTTAGTCCCTGAACTTTGATTTGTAGCAATTTAGGTCCCGTTTGGAATTGATTTTATAGACGTAAAAAGTGATTTGTAGATAAATTTTAACCGTTTTGTGTGTTTGGTTAAACTGATTCTTTCATAATCTAGAGAAAATCAATTTTTGAATTTTGCAAAATTTGTTAAGAGTAGCTTTAGGATTTAGATTTAGGAAAATCTGTTGTAACTAACCAATATTTAATTTTTTTTTTTTTTATCCTTCCATATTTTATCTACAATAAAAGGTTTTCAAATATTATTATTCACAATTTATCTTTATTTCATCTCATCTCATTCTTTTTATTTTTAGATTTAATTTGTTGCTTCTAATTTATTTTCCTTACTTTCTGTATTTAAACTAAAATTAGATTTTATTTGACACAATTTTTTCTATAATTGATATTTTTTTTCAATTTACTTAAAGTAAACCAAATATAATTTATAATATAAATGATATAAATTTACCTTTTTTTTAAGTAATTTACCTAATTATCCAGAAAGTTTTGAAGGTAAATATTAATGTAATCTCATGCTAAATTGAAATATGTCTATGTTGGTCATTATACCTATTTCACAACAATTTAATATTAATTAACTAAACACTCTAACTTGACTTTCCATGTTTAAATCTAAAATTTTCCAAGCACTAATTTACTTCTTATGACAGTTGATTTTCTTAAAAGCACAGCTGACAGCAATTATTTTAAAAGCTACAGCAACCCCAAACTAAGCCTTAGTCTCTATACTTTCAATTTTTTAACAATTTAGTCATTGAACTTTAATAAGTAACAATTTATTCCCTATACTTTCAAATTTCTAAAAACTTAGTCCTTTGTACTTTCAAACTTGTAACCATTTAATATTTGTCACTAAAAATACATCAAAATTAAATGTCGATTTTTATTATTTAATGATTAAACGTCGTAACTTATAAACATATTGGGTGTCAAATTAGTTTATTAATCTATCTGGATAAGAAATTTCATAAAATTTTTACATTAATTTTTCACGATAAGAACTAAACCGTTAGAAATTTGAAAATACATGGACTAGATTGTTACTTATTAAAGTTCCGAGACAAAATTGAAAATACAGAGACATTACAAAATTGAAAGTACAGAAACTAAATTGTTACAAATCAAAGTTCAGGTACAAGTTTAGAGACGAAAAGTTTTAACCTAAAGTTAAATAACATTTTTGAAAAGGCATTTTAGTTTCAAATTGCAATTAAGGTTTGTAAATGGAATCCTTAAAAACTTTGTCCAAACACCTGAAGAACGTTTCTTATTCAAAAACTGTGTACTGTTCTCATAGTTCATGCTGGATTGGCCCAGAAACTACAAGTTACAGACAACGCTACAAAGAAGGAAAAAAAAATAACATGTGATTGTCAAGCTAGGTTAAATTTCATGCCATAAATGCAGCAAAGTCGGTCTACAGAAGCAAAGAACATGTAGAAGTAGAACTGAGGCTATTTAAAGCCAAACAAAATAAAAGTAGAATCTTTAGACCCAAAAGCTCCGGGTTAAATTGTCATATGCTTAATCTTATAGCTCGCTTACCTCTACAAATTTGAGACTAAATTTCCAACAGAATAGACAGAATTTACAATAATCAGTGCATGGAGCATCTTTCCAAGTCGTTTTAAATAGTAGGAAATCAGACACGTAACCTTTTTACATCATTTTCGGGCACGTTGGCATCGCTTCCGTTACCCCTCACAGATGCTGTTGAAGGCCCCTGCACCTGAACAAACAAATATCGTACACAGTATTAGACGGCTATCGTATAAAATCTAAAATCGGCTATCGTCGGTATCATGCTCATAAGCTCTACTCATCAATAATGTAATGATAGTAGTATTATTTAATAAGTAGAGCTATTAACATTAGCCATAAGGACTTGAGATGTTTGGTAATACCTTCCAAGGTCCTAGGTTCATGTCCCCAGATTGACAATTTAATAGCTTAAACCTATCTATTGAAACTCGTCTTTGAGCGGACAAAGCCTCTCTAGGGAATGGGAGATGGGTCATGAGCATGATGCAAAGAGTGGGATCTCTGACACTCCAGTTAGAGACATTTATCTTTGTATACATAAATATTGAAAAACTTGGGACATGTTTGGAAGTAATTATAGAATGGCCAAAATCACTTTTGTCGGACTTTTTTTAGTTCTTTTGGACATGAGAAGTGACTTTGGTCATTTTAAAATTACTCTCAAATGTTTCATTAGTCATATCATCACAAATTGATGATACTGAGTATTCAGCATTAGAGAGCACTGTAGCCATTTGCAAGTAAAGCCCAACCATACTCTGGGAAGACTAATCAAGTCTTAAGGTTATCACAATGAGAAGAAAGTGTAGAGAGTGAAGTTCAAAGCAATGATCTACAACATTGACGTATCTCACCGAACTTCAGAAGAACGTAAAAGTTGAAATGAATTTGGAATTTTAGTAATAAAATAAGAACAATTGTACCAAGCCACTCACAAACATCTGATCTTGCTTGTTACAGTGCATTTTCATAAATATATCTTATCTAACAAATTTGAACACCTAAAATTAGAAAAAAAAACTTGTCAGCAGACCGGTATGTAGGGATCTCCATGCATACCACAATTAAAACATTGACAACTAAGAGAGATAACAAAAAATTCTCATTTTCTCCCTTTCTCTTTCTTACTTGTCAAGATTTTAATGGGGTATGTAGGGAGATCCCTACATACCGGTATGTAGCAGACCAGTATGTAGGGATCTCCATGCATACCACAATTAAAACATTGACAACTAAGAGAGATAACAAAAAATTCTCATTTTCTCCCTTTCTCTTTCTTACTTGTCAAGATTTTAATGGGGTATGTAGGGACATACCGGTATGCTGCAGACCAGTATGTAGGGATCTCCATGCATACCACAATTAAAACATTGACAACTAAGAGAGATAACAAAAAATTCTCATTTTCTCCCTTTCTCTTTCTTACTTGTCAAGATTTTAATGCGGTATGTAGGGAGATCCCTACATACCGGTATGCAGGCAAGTTTTGTTCCTAAAATTAACCAAGTAGAAAAAATTATATTCACCATGGGAACTTTTATCCTAACAGAATTTAAAATTAAATGATTCTTTGGTAGTCTTAAAGATTTAAGACTAACTATGCAATATTATACTGGGTAATCTTTTAGCAAACCAAGCAATATTGTGTCACATAAATGGAAAGACCAATTGAAACCAAGCTTACAGGTTCATCAGGAACAATTGCATATCTCTCTGTTGGGGATACCCAAGTTTTTCCTGCACGAGAAATGGCATAAAAGAACAGCAGGTTAAAAATCGTACAATAAACATATTTGCAGTTGCACCTTTGAAATAGAGGCAATAGTAAGTATAATAAAGCAGTACCTGAAGACGAATCAAAATTTGAGGATTCAATCTGTTGTCCACTGCAACCATCAACACTTAAAGCCTCAAGGATCGTCGGTGTGTTCCTTCAATTAAAGAATAGACATCATCAGTCCCATTGTACAACTTTGAAGTAGAATTGTTGGAAAAAACAAAGGTAAGACATCCAGCTAAAGTCAAAGGAGAGATTGAAATAAAGAAACCATCAACCTCTGATTTCATTATAATCTTTACTCTTTCCTACAAAATACAAGAGTTTCTCTAAATCCTAAACTCTCAAAACCTCGTTCTAAAGAACTTTTCTACCAACAAAAATCGTCTCTTTTCATTTTTTTCAATGAAAAAAATTGTTTCTTGTTAAAAAATAAACGAAAATTGTTCACTAAAGAGTTAAGCCACCATATCACGCAACTTACACCTACTAATCTTAAAAAGCCAAAAATGGAACCTTCGTTTTTACTAGGAAACAGAGCTTTCAATCTCTTATAATTAGCTTACTTCTTGGAGATTTTATCCCTTAATGATGGGTTGCATCAAGACCAAAATAAGATACAGGAAAATGGAACATAGAACACCAACAAAAGTTGAGCTAATATTTTAAAAAAATATATACAATGTATGAGGAACAGAAGTCGAAATTGAAGCAAGATATCTATACAAAAGTAATATTGAAGTTCTAAAAGGATACTGGTTTAGAAATGATATAAGTATTTTGCAGAACATGTACATCAGCCCAAACATATATTACCGGTCAACGGACTCTCCATGTCCAAGCTGCCCATTTGTACCTCTACCCCAAGAAAACACATTTTGCTTATCAGTAACAGCCAGTGTATGCCTCCATCCACATGAGATCTGAATTACTTTCTGTTAAGAGAGCATGCAAGATCAATAAATCGAACAAAGGGCTAACCATGTCTCCTATCTTATATGAGGTGGAAAATACAGATGAAAATCTTCACAGAACAAAAATATCAGACAGGCTTAAAAAATTCTTAGAAGCCAAGTAACAAGGATGTGCCTGATCCTGAGGGAACTTTATTTGCATGGGAGAGCAATGATCGACATTATCACCAACTCCAACCTGCCCAAACTGTACATGAAGAGATAAGAACATGAGATCAATGTATCTACATGATAAAAAAAATATTAGCAAAAGCATTGAAACAGTATACTTTTAAGTCAGACAAAAATCAGTTTAACCGTAGATCTGAAACAATATAAGTAACAAGTTCAAGAATATAGCAACTGCAAGAATGCATCTCCATATCCAATATATTTATTTGTCTAAACATGGATTAATTTAGAAGTATCAAGCTTATTTTTCCTTGATTTATTAAGAAAATTCTTCATCACGCATTAAATTATCCATTAGTTTTTTTAACAAAAACAAAAGTCTAATAAATATGTGAAATGTACAACAAAGATAATGCTTATCAAGAGGAGTTAAGAATCAATCCCATCTTCAAAATTTCTGACTTATTTGAATACCAAGAACCGAATGCTTTTTAACCAATCTAAGGAGTTCCTTCTCCATCCACCTTTTCGAAAGAAATAGAGGTTTTTCTAGCTCACAGTTGCCGGGATTTGTGTTGTTTTATGAAGTTTGTGGGGGTGAGAGGAATAATAGAATCTTCAGAAGGACCAAGGGATTTGTGTTGTTTTATGGAGTTTGTGGGGTGAGAGGAATAATGGAATCTTCAGAGGGGCAAAGAGATTTCCTTGTGATGTTTAGTCCAATGTTAGGTTCTATGTTTCGCTTTGGACATCGTTGTCTAAGATTTTTTGTAATTATCTATTATATCTCATTTTGCTTTGATTGGAGCACATTTCTGTAGTTGAGTTCCTTTTTTGGATTTGGTTTTTTTTTTATGTCCTTGTATTCCTTCATTTTTCTCACAATGAAAAGGATAAAATATCATTTTAGTTCCTGTATTTTGAGTTTTATTCCATTTTAGTTATTGTATTTTCAAATGTCTAATTTTAGTCCATGTACTTTCAATAAAGCTTAAAGTTATTCCTTATGGTTAGTTTTTCTTTTTTTAATTTTCCAAAAATATTTAGTCTCTGTTAGTTTTCTCTTTATAAATTTTGGAAACATATTCATATGAGGTCTTTTATTACATGGAAATAATTGTTATTGTTCAACCAATTTCGATAAAAATTAACTTCGCATGACTAATTTTAAGATTTATTGAAAGTACATGGACTAAAATTGGACATTTGAAAGTATAGAGACTAAAATGGAATGAAGCTCAAAGTATACGAATCAAAATGGTATATTAACCCCCCAAAAAAATCTTCCCAACTAGTCCCCCTAAGGTCAAGTTTTTTCCAAGGGAGAGGAAATCTTATGTAGTGAAATATAATGAATTTTAGTTAATTAGGCCCTATCTGAAAACCATTTCGTTTTTTGGTTTGTAAGGAAATTGGGAGGAAACATGCATAATTTTTAAAAACCAAAAATCAAATGGTTATCAAACGGGACCTTAGTTAATTGCTTTTCAGTTAAGCCTTACTAGCTAGGCTGGTGGTTTGTTAGTTAAGCTGGAAGTTTATAAGACTTAAACTGCCTCATGTTAGGGTATAAATACCCAAGTCAGCATGTAATTCATGGTTTTACACCAAAATTCTTCTACCAAAATTCAAACCTATGTTTCTTTACTTAAATCAAAGAGATGACTAGGGCAATCTTCCACTAACAAGAATAAAAATGGACGATGGGGGTGGCCTTGACGAAAATCACTAGATGCACGAATTTTATCTAATGCCAACCCATTCATTGATAATAATAAGAAGAATAGTAGTGTTTGACATGCCTCCCTTCCTCTATTTCCAAATAAAACCAAAACCTTTAGCTTCAAGAATCTTATCTAGAAAATCCTAATTAACTTTATCATAGGCTTCTCAATTTCTAATTTAAAGATAACCTATTTTTCCTTTTGAACCACCACTCATCTACTGCTTCGTCAGCAATTTTTAAATTGGACCAGCAATCTGTCTATTGACTACAAAATCTGACTGAGAGTTTGAGATTGTTGCCAAAAGAACTGCTCTAAGCCGATTCATTCATTTGATGAAATGGATTACAAAAGAAGTTCATATCAAATAACAAGTCCAGAAAATACCTCTATTGACAAACGAGGGTAGATACACTATAATTACAAAAAGAAGGAAACACTTTGCTCTAAGTGATAGCTAAGAGAGATGTGGATTCTAAAAAATAATTGACGTCACGAATCTTATCCATGAAGATGCAGTCATTGCGTACTGCTCCAAGTCTAACTTTAAAAATTGTAGGTAGTTAAGTTTGTGTCTACTTTGAGATTTTAACAGCATTAGACCTCTTGGGGATGAAGGCAACATAGATCTCATTCAAAATCATTCAACAACAAACTAGTTGCAATATGAACTTTAGAGGGCTTGAGTTGCAATACGATCTTTAGAGGGCTTGAGAGGGATCCTAGAGATGTGTGATCCCTGGTTTGATAATACGTTTCTTTGGGACATCGGTAACGCGATTGTTTTGTAATTATCTTATAGGCCTTATTTGAGTCAATTTGAACTACCTTTTCTAATGGGATTCTCTATTGAGGGCTTGGTTTTTTATATCTCTATGTATTCTTTCATTTTTTTTTTCTTAGTGGAAGTATGGTTCTTTATTAAAAAAAAAAAGAAGGAAGAAAAGAAGAAGAAGAAGAAAAAAAAAAAAAAAAACTACTTGCAACAAGTGAAGAATCCAACAGACAAACCTTATTCCAGCCCCATCCATAAAGTTTTCCATCAGTTGTAAGAGCCATTGTATGCCTCCAACCACCTGATATCTGAAATTTTTAAGACAACGATGGCTTGTATTACAATTTTTTTTTTTAAACAAGAAACAAAGTTTTTCGTTGATAGAATGAAAAGAGACTAATACTCAAAATTATAAACACCATAAAGGAAAGAAGAAGATGCAGGCTAAAGAAAAAGAATAACTAGAAAAGAAAACTAGAGAACTAAGAGAATCACAAAAAAGACTAAAGAAGGTCATCTACAACTGAAAAACCAACAAAAAAAATAGCAAATCGATCAAAATCAGAGAAGAGATGAAAACCACCAAGCGGCTGAAGAGACCAACTGAAAAGGAAGCATGGAAAAGGACGATTTTTTTAAAAACTCGACCACTAATGGAAACTGCACCAATGAAATCTGACTAGAGCCCAACTTGAAAAGACTAAACCCTGGGAGAAATTCAAAAACTAAGCTAACAAGAAAAACACTAAAGAGCTTTAACAGTCAAAGACGAGTTAGAAATTGTCCACGTCTGTAAGCCACATAACTCAATAAGAGAAGAAAATTTAACTAGGATTTGAGAAGAAACCACCGAAGAAACTACTCCCTCGAAATTATTGACACCTTGTTCATTATCTTCAAATAAATAACAATTTTGAAAAACAAAAAAAAGGGTAAATGCGTTGAAATGAAATATAAGAATGGATTATTCTTAATGAGGTCAAATATTACCCAATATCATGAGGTAGCATACGATACATCACAGCAAAAGAATCCTAAAAGCCATTCACTCCAAGCATATTCATTTCAGCACCATTCTTTCCCGTCAAAAAAAATGTTTCAGAATGCACTACTACTCCCCTCGATCTACCTCCAAAACCTGCTGTCTAGCCCTCACTAAGAGGAAACTACTAAGTTTCTACTTTTCTTAGAATTTCATACTGTCGTGTCAGATTAATTTAATGACTAAAAGATTTCCCACTACTGCTCTCGTATGTAGACTGATAAAGAAAAGAGTTCAATTACTTGTGCTATCAATTTGTTAAGGGAGAAGAAGAATTTAAAACATAGTTCCAACACCGAACTACCAATTTTGAAATGAGACCACAAAAGTATAGAACTTTTTTTTAATAAGAAACAATTTCATTGATGTAAGAAATTACAAAAATATAGATTTGAATTCAAAAGCTTTCTGCTCTAGAGCTTCTAAGATTTATCCATCCTCTCCCTAAGAGTCAAATTTTCAGATTGAGAGTGAGATTACACATGCATACACAGAGACATCTAATATGATAACTGCAGAAAGCCCACCTGAGAAATATAATCTCCATGCAATGCTTCTAGCCTGTGAGGCACAAGGCGATCCTCAAAATCTCCATGTCCTAATTGTCCATATTTGCTCCATCCATAAGTGTATAATCCACCCGAAGAGGAAACTGCTATCGTATGCCGCCATCCACAAGCAACCATCACCATCTTATCACCCTGCCAATATAAGTTTTGCACAATAGTCCAAGGAGGCAGATAAAAGAATAAAGCAACAAAAATCATGAATTATGAAGTCCTCATGGTCTCATGGAATAAATTTTAGGGGCCACTTTCAACATTCAATCCTTCATTTTTTGCTTCTAAAATTAGGGGGTTCTATGGTTACACTGTATTTACGTTTGGCAGACTGGTTTTCCAGAAGACAATAAATCCATAACTAAAACCGCCTTTTACTACTATCTTTGATTTTCAATTCAATAATTAAAATTATGAAAGCACAAAGTGATGTTCTAAAAAATACAATATTGTGGTTCATCGTAAATATAGTCTCACTCTCTCTATGCATGTTAGTTCTCTAACATCTCTCTCCTCTCTAAGCAATCCCTTTCCTGCTAGGATTGGAAATCCTGTATTTTACATATCCATACGACAAAAAACTTGTTTGCAGATCCAAAATCAAATAGAGCCTCCTTTTTTTTTCCTGGAGAAACTCATTTCATTGATAAATGAAATAGAGGGAGATAACTCAAACTTAGCAATATACTACAGTTGAATAACCCCTGTTCATTGAAAAAACTCTCAATAGTCAATAGATCAAGGTTGGTTTGCCTCCATTTTGTGTTTGTGTTTGTTTAACATGTTGCAGGTTATCGAAGAGTAGATACCTAACAGAAAGTCAATCCAAAGAATAAGTAAACAAATCAACCCTAAGAAAGGTGATTAATTCAATTCAATCTAACTCTGTAATAAACCATCCCAACCACAACCACTGTCCAGTTAAGTCACACTCCTTCTAACATGACAATATTTGCATCATTGTGATAGATAACTCAAACTTAGCAAGACTCCCAACTCTTGTATTGCATGTGTCATGGATAAAGTGTTAATCCCAAAGCAATAATAAAAAATTACCTTAGTCACCGGATAAATAATGTTAATCATTCACTTAATACATTATTAATCCAAAGTCTTGGTTGGAACCTTACATCATTATTTATTGTGACAAAAGGGATAAAAAGAAATGCGTCAACATACATCGACAGAAGAAACTTTCTGGGGCACCAATCGATCATTTCTGTCACCTAATCCCAAGTTTCCATACCGGCCCCAGCCCCATCCAAAGAGGTCCCCATCTTCTGTGACAGCAGCAGTATGTTCAGCACCTGCGGCTACCATTTTTATTGATATTCCCTACAACAGAGATTTAGTTACAGTGTCTACTTTAGAGAAAAAAAATCAAATACAAAATAAAAAGGTTCTTCAAATTATATTTCATGAACACATTTGCGTCACAAAGGCATTGGATTAGATCACAGTTTGAATACACTCAATAAATAAAAATAGCAATCAAAATCCCACTCATACAACAATACAGAGCAAGAGCCTAAAGTAGTGCAGATGATCATCAAATGCACGCAGAAAGTGATGCTTGAATGCATAAGGTTGTAAGTTATGCCTATGAACGTAATCATATTTCATTGAGAAAAAAATGAAATAATACAAAGACATCCAAAAAACCAAGCCCACAAAAGGAACCCAACTAAAGAAGGGTTCCAATCAAGTAAATTAAGACCCAACGAAAAATTACAAAAGACCGTAGAAACCGACGCCCAGAGGAAAACATAGAACTTGACAGTGGACCAAATATCACTATGGATTATCTCGGACCCCTAAGAAGCACGGCATGGACACGCAACACTTCATCGACACGACACGGACACAGCGACACGTCAATTTCTAAAAATATAGGACACGACACGTTGGAGACATGTTATTAATTATATATATATATATATATATATATATAGTCATAGTAATACTTCTAAATAAACCATTAAAGATTAAATGAACTAAAAAATCACATACCAGTCATTGAAATTTAAAACCTTTAAAAATAATAGTTCCTAGGGAAAAAAAAAAAAAATGAACTAAAAAATAAAAAATAAAAAATAAAATAAGTGTGATGTGAATGATACAGATGTGCCTCATCCTAAAAGGTGAAAAAAAAAATAAAAAAACAAATAAAAGTTAATGATTTAGATTTAAAAGAACTTAAAGTCACATACCTCATCCTAAGCCACGTGTATGAGAAGAAAATATTGTTTTAAGTAATATTTTATTTATTATATTCTTTTTTTTTTTTTACCGGAAACAAAGTTTTCCTTCATTGATATAATGAAAGAGACTAATGCTCAAAAATACAAACACCACCAAAGAAAGAAGAAGATACAACTCAAAGAGAAAGAAGAACTAGAAAAGAAGACCATCAGAGAACTAAGAGAACCACAATAAAGACTCCAAAAGGAAAGCTACAGCTGAAAACCCAACAAAAAACAACCAGCAAATCGATCAAAAACAAAGAAAGACCAAAATCACCAAACAGCTGAAGAGGCTATCTAAAAAGGAAAATACGAAAAAACTCCACCACCAAAGGAAACTGACAAAAGCCCAACAAGAAAAGACTAAACCCTGAGAGAAATATAAAATTAAGCTAACAAGAAAACCATTAATGAGCATTAACTGCTGGAGACAAAATAGGAATTTTCTGCATCTGAAACCCACAAAGCTCAACCAGAGAAGAAAATTTGGCTGGGATTTGAGGAGAAATCACTGAAGCTATCACTCCCTCTAAATTATCAACACCTTGAACATTAACTTCAAAGAGATTTTCAAAAGCTTCAGCAAATGAATCATCTTCAACTTGATCTACCAACTCAAATTCTGGAACATGAAAAATCAATTCCTCACTACTCATACTAACATCCGATTCTCCATTAGAATCAAAACAGGGAGAAATCTTCTTTGGTTTTTCAAGGATGTCCTTGTGTCAGGCATCAATCTTGCCATTTTCCTTCTTTTTTTTACTTTATTTTCTATTTTTATTTTTAATCCTTTCTTTCTCAACAAGTTGTCTTTTCATTTTCCAGTCCTTTCCATTTCATGTTTTCATTCTCTTCTCCTTCTTCCCTTTTTGTTTTTTAATCATCTTTCATTCATCCACATCAATCGCCGGTAATTTCTTCTTCGTTCATTGTCACCAATCGTCAACTAGGGGTGTACACGGGTTGGGTTGGGTTGGGTTGGGTTGGGGGGAATTTTTGGACCAAACCAAAAATTCGAGTTGGTCGGGTTGTCGACCCGAATAAACCGAATGTATATGGCAACCCAACCCAACCCAACCCAAAAAAATCGGGTTGGGTTGGGTTGGGTTGGGTTGTCGGGTTCTCTTTTTTTTTTTTAATACTTAAAAATTCTTTTTTTCAAAGATTTATGCTTATCCACAATACTATAATGTAAATTTCAAGACATAAAAGTCTAAATTATTTAGATTAAATAAAAAGGAAGTTAAAAAAACAAAAAAGAAAAGGAAAAAATAATATATAAAAAATCAACATATATTTGCATTTTATGAGGCTCGAACACAAGACATCCAGAATACAAGAGAAGGCTACAACCACTAAGCCATACACGTGATATGTTAAATATACAGCAAATATTATATATATTCGGCTTGGTTCGGGTTGAACCGAGCCAAAATTTCCTAAACCCGTGAACCGAACCGAATTTTTCGGTTTTATAAAATTTCAACCCAACCCAAACCGAAAAAAAACCTAACCCAACCCAACCCTTACGGTTTGGGTTGGGTAGTCCGGGTTGTTCGGGTTGTCGGGTTTTTTGAACACCCCTATCGTCAACCCAAAACATCTTCTTCAGCAACATCCAACACTGGTACAAGTAATATCTGATTCGGTATGTTTGAAACATGTCTGAAACATGTCTGAAACATGTTCAAAATTAAAAAAATAAAAAATAATAATAAAATAAAATTTGACATGCAAAATAGCATGTCCGACACATGTCGGAGTGTATCCATGTCGGATACACGCGGACACTTCATACAAAATGAAGTTTCCATGCTTCCTAGTCGATCCCTCTAAAGATCCTATTATTCATCTCCTCCCACAAAATAGGACAAATCCCTACTCTTCACAAGAAACTCCCCTTCTCACAAAAAGGCAGATGGAGAAAAAACTCCTCGATCAGCGCTCCACATCCTCTATGTCTGGCACATTGAAATCCAAACTCCTCAAACAAGAGACACCGAACGAAGCGAGCAAAATTGTACTTCCAAAACAAATGATTGAGATCTTCCTCCACCTTCCTACATGATACAACAAAAAATCCCAATCAACAAAGACATATTTCTCGAAAGTCTATCAAAAGTGTTAACCCTACCATGGATAACCGATCAAACAAAGAACTTAACCTTCTTTGAAACTTTCATCTTCCACATACACGAAAAAACTGATTCACTAACCGAAAGGGATTAAGCAACCAATGAAAGAATGAGCTACAAGAAAAGCCCCCTGTAGGATCTAGACTACAAAAGTGAACATTTCTTCTCTCTAGTTTTAGGTCAACCCGCTCAATCAAAGATAAGAGAGCCACAATATCCGTAGTTTCCTTATCGAATAACAAACGATGAAAACTGAATAGAAAGCAAGGGGTGCTCCCCGAGGGACCAAAGATAGCAGTAACAAAACAATTTTTAATGGAGGACAAATGATATAAACAGAGAAACGTAGAGTAGAGGGGACCATACCCCACAAACTTATCCTCTCAAAAATAAGTATTCCACCCATCACCCACCAAACATTGAATTAGGAAAGAAAAAGAGGGGAACTCAGTAGAGATATTTTTCCAAAGATTCCTTAAAATGCCTTTGAAATCACCTGACACTCACTCGAACGAACGAGGACCATACTTACTCACAATAATCCCATACTAAAAGGTACTGAGCTCGAGAGAGAACTGCCAAAGCCATTTAGCCGACAAGACTTTGTTACAATTCCCTAAATTCCCCGATTCTAAACACCTAAGGTTCACAAGCTTCCCCACCATCTCCCAATTCACCTGGTGCATGCCTCTCCCCTCCTCAACGCCCTCCAACAAGAAATCTTTCATAAGCTTTTCTAAAGAATTGCACATAGCCCCAAGGCCTTTGAAGAGGGAGAAAAAGTAAACGAGCATGCCGCTAAGAACAGAACGAATGAAGGTCAATCTACCACCCTTGGAGAAAAAACTTTTTTTTTTCAAGAAGCCAGTCTTCTAAAGAGTCCTAGGGGTGTACACGGGTTGGGTTGGGTTGGGTTGGGTTGGGTTGGGGGGATTTTTTGGACCAAACCAAAAATTCGAGTTGGTCGGGTTGTCGACCCGAATAAACCGAATGTATATGGCAACCCAACCCAACCCAACCCAAAAAAATCGGGTTGGGTTGGGTTGGGTTGGGTTGCCGGGTTCTCTTTTTTTTTTTTAATACTTAAAAATTCTTTTTTTCAAAGATTTATGCTTATCCACAATACTATAATGTAAATTTCAAGACATAAAAGTCTAAATTATTTAGATTAAATAAAAAGGAAGTTAAAAAAACAAAAAAGAAAAGGAAAAAATAATATATAAAAAATCAACATATATTTGCATTTTATGAGGCTCGAACACAAGACATCCAGAATACAAGAGAAGGCTACAACCACTAAGCCATACACGTGATATGTTAAATATACAGCAAATATTATATATCTTCGGTTTGGTTCGGGTTGAACCGAGCCAAAATTTCCTAAACCCGTGAACTGAACCGAATTTTTCGGTATTATAAAATTTCAACCCAACCCAACCCTTACGGTTTGGGTTGGGTAGTCCGAGTTGTTCGGGTTGTCGGGTTTTTTGAACACCCCTACTAAAGACCTCGATGACAAGAATCCAAAAGGGGATAGGTATTGGGTTATGGCCCTGAGGACCTTATTGATGACAAGATTCCAAAAGGGGATAGTTCTTAGGTTATGGCTGAGAGGAAGCCCTAAATAAGATGATGGGAAGGAATCAACCTCACAGCACACCAAATTTGCCCATCTATCCACCTAAACGGGGTCACAATTCAAACCCAAGATTTGACACTTTCCTCTATTGACTTTAAGCCCATAAGTCCTCATAGAAACCTAGAATGTGGTTCAGGATAAGAAAGGACTCCTTACCTGAGTAGCCAATGAATATAATCATGGCAATGGCATGAAGTCATATTTTAGAACATGCTCTGTACTTACAGTATAAGAAAATCATAATTATAGTTAAACAAAATGTTTATTAAATCATCAAATCATATTTTGTTCCTTAGTCACACTAATCTTCTAATGAACATTTTTCTAATCATTAGAAAATGTTGGGAACAGAATGGTCAATAAGGACCATAGAAAAAATAAAGGGCTTGGAGGGAATGGGTTCAATCCATGGTGGCTAACTACCTAGGATTTAATATCCAACGAGTTTCCTTGGAAACCAAATGTAGTAGGGTCAAGCGGTTGTCCCATGAGATTAGTCGAGGTGCGCGTCAGCTGGCCCGGACACTCACGAATATCAAAAAAAAATGTTGGGAACAGTTTAAGAAATGATGTTCTAAATATGTTCTAACATTTTATTGGGAAATGAAAGATATTAAGGGTGACAGTATGAGATAGGTTCACAGAACTAGGGGCCAAAAGATCTCCCCAACAGTTTTTAGGACAGCAGGTAGAAAGAAAGTTGTTGGCAAAGAAAATCTGGGATGATAACGACTTTACTTGGATGAATCCAGTAAGGAGAAACTAAGCAACAATTGTATGCTCCAGACTGTTGGGTTGCTTAAATGGCACTAAACTGATGAATAGGGATGATTACAGAAATTGGTTACTGCATCAATCAGGGCCTTCATCTTTCTTCACTTACCCTCTGCCACGCGGTCAGTTATGGCCTATGGGTGGGCATAACATTTTATTTAGAGAAAATGGTAGTGACATATTTTCTTCTCCTGCCTGCCCCTAGAACATGGATTGCTAGTGTAAAAGTCTTCAACGTATTCAATTTACATTGGCTGAAAAGACGGAATCCTGAAGCAATTGACTTGTTTTTTAAATCTAAAAACCAAGCTTTTAAGGAAGAATATACAATACAAAAGGCCAACAAAAATTTGGGTCTATAAAAATGGCAGCCCAAAAAGAGCCAAACCGGACACTGACCTGACAAAAAAAAGGAGGCCTCCAATCCAAAAATCTGAAGCAATTATTGTGTGGCTGTCATTTTAAAAGAAAGGCAAAGCTTTTGTACTAAAATGTGATCAAAGCATTTTTTTGGAGCCTCGGTTAAAGAAGAACTAAATCATTCTGAAGTGAAAACATAAATAGGAACTGGGATAGGATTTTTTTTATTTAGCTAAGCCTACCTATAATTGGCATAGTCTCTCAAATTCTTTTCATAATTACACCTCTTTCCTTTTTTTTTTTTTTAACAAGAAACAAAACTTTTCATTGAAGAAATAAAACGAGACTAATGCTCAAAAATACAAACTCCATAAAGGAGTGAAATAAAGAACAGAAATAACAATACAAAGAAAAGATAAAGCATCTGAATTTAAATAAAAACCACATAAAGAAATGGTAGCAAAAGATTTAGAGAGAGAACACCATGAAGAAGTCGAAAACCTTGCCGAATCTCCAATCATACACCTCTTTCTTAATTAACACTGACCAGTAGTTTTTTCTACGCTTAGTTTTCTCCTATTTCCCTTTACTTTTCACTATATTATCAATGGAAAGTTTATATTTCTAAAAAGATTATTCATAACATGAGGCTACTCAAATTGAAATGAATTAGGTCTATCTGATTGATGATCGTACACAAACTTTTTAAAACAATTAAGAGTAAGGAAAAATGATTGAAAGCATATAACCTCTAATAGTCTATCAAATTCTTTTTGTAATTGCACCTCCTTAATTACACTGACTAATAGCTTTTTATATTCTTAAGGGTAGGGATACCTTTCCCCTTTTTCCTTTTATTTTTCACTCTGTTATCAATGGGAAGTTTCTATTTCTAGAAATACTAGGTTATGACATGAGGCTACTCAAATTGAAATACAATAGACATCTTATTAATGATCTGACTCAAGTTGTCTAATGACATTCAAAAATAAGGAAAAATACTGTACATGAAAATTATTTCAGAAACCAAACATGTGTCTGGTCTTGGTATTCTAGGATAGTTTTTAAAAAAAGATTACGAATAATCGAGCTTTCATTCAGAAAAAATGAAAAAATACAAGGGCATACAAAAAAAAAGGAGCCCACCTAAAGGATAGTTATAAAATAGTTTAGCCACCAAAGTTCACAAAAAAACATTAAATCTGACGAGAGTTCAATTGAAAAAGGAAGTAATTACTTAATGAATGTTTGATCATTCATAAAGCATTTTTACTCATAGTTGATTATCTATAAAATTGTATATCTGTAAATAGATTTATCTATCAATGTTAAGAGTCCAAGAGATTCCCAAATCATTACATATTGATAGACGTTTTTATCTTATAAAATATGTTCTATAGAACATACCATCTAAAGACAGTAAATAAATAAATAAAATTTCAAGTTTCTAAAAGATTTACAACTTTTTGAAATCAGAGGAGCTGAAGAAAGAGGTAAGGGATTTTATTAATTTCAAAATATAACTATATGTTGCCAACCTGATAATAAAGCATTATAAGTTTTTTTTTTTTTTTTTTTTGATAAGAAACAAACTTGGTTGTATTCCAAAAAAAGCGCAAACAGCCTAAGGGTCGGGGGATGAGAGAGCCCCCCAAAAAAAACAAAATCATGAGAGCCTTCCAATCATTAATAACCATAAGTAAACCGTAATTACAAAATAATTTCCTATGAAGGCTAATCCACCAAGAAGCTATGTTTTGTACACAATTACAAAAGGAATCGAAATCTATAGACTTATCTTCAAAGGTTCTGCTGTTCCTTTCTTTCCACAAAAGTCACACAAGAGCTCTAAAGGCACACGAGCTAATCACTTTGGTTTTGCCCCGAAAGTTCCATTTAGGCCTTCCATCATCCAAGCCTCAATATGCTTTGGTAAACACCACGACACGCCCAACAGATTTGCAAGGAAGTTCCAAGCCAAATAAGCAAAATTACAATTTAGGAACAGATGGTCAACATTTTCTACCTCATTCAAGCAAAGCCGACAAGCCGAGGGAGAGAGGGACCAATTTCTAAACTTTCTTTGGACGATATCATCCGTGTTAGTGCTTCTAAAGGCAAGGGACCACAAGAAGACCTTGGACTTTTTAGGACTTTTGTGCTTCCATATCAGCTTGATCAAGGGAGCATGGATTTTTGGCCTCTGCTTAGCAAGGCTCTCAAAGGCTGATTTGGTTGAGAAGGCTCCGGATCCCTCAGCAGACCACCCAATTTTGCCAGCCTCCCTTCCTATATTGAAGGCACTCAATTTATCCACCAAGGCGACCCAGCTAGCAATCTCATGATAAAAACACCTCTGCGAAGCCCCAGGTTCCAGGACTGCTCCTCCACATCCCAACAATCGAAGATGGACTGATCTTTCTTGGAGGATAATTTGAATATATTTGGGAAGAGATTTTTCAAAGGTTCTCGATCCAACCACACATCTTCCCAGAACCGAATCTCCTTACCACAACCAACTTTGAATTTGAGAAAACCTGTCGAAGAAAGGGTAATTTTTGGCAATGTCTTTCCACAGCCTACACCCTTTTATTTCTTTTAGCTTCTCAGTTTTCCAACCAAAAGGTACAACGCCATAGATGCTACTGATCACCTTCCTCCATAAGGCATCTTTTTCTTGAGTGAACCTCCAAAGCCATTTAGACAAAAGGGAATCATTTTGAAAGGCTAAAGAACCGACACCCAAGCCACCTGAACTCAAAGGAAGGCCAGCCCACTCCCACCTGACTAGATTTCTTCCTGGTTTGTAACTCCCCCCGCTCCCACCTGACTAGACTTTTTCCTGGTTTGTAACTCCCCCCACTCCAAATGAAGTCTCTGATCAGTTTTTCCATGGCTTTTATCACTAATTTTGGGGCCTTAAGTAGAGAAAATTGGTATAGAGGAAGTTGAATTTAACAGTCCAACTTGATACCTCCTGCTCGTCCAAATCAATGCCTATGAGAGAGGTTTTCGCTTTATTCAAAGATAAGCCTCGAGCCCTCCATAAATAACTGAATAATGTCCCACCAGTTCTAAAGCAAATTACCTTCCTGAGGACAAAAGATAATTGTATCATCCGCGTATTGAAGTAAAGAGATTTCCTCCATGTTCCCTCATATCCGAAAACCCCTTAGGATTCTCTTTTCAATGCAAAACTGAGTCATGCGGCTAAGAGCATCGCCCACAATCGTAAAGAGGAAGGGGGGAGAGTGAATCCCCTTGTCTAATTCCTCTAGATGCTATGATTTTCCCTCTCGGTTTTTCGTTCATCATGATGGAGAAGTTTGTGCTTTGAAGACAACCTTTAATCCACCCTCCCCACCTTTCCCTAAACCCTTTCAGCTTCAAGACTTCATCAAGGAAGACCCAACTGACCTTTTCATAAGCTTTTTCAAGGTCCAATTTAAGAATAAAACCTTTCTTCTTCGATATTTTTCGGTCTTCAACCGATTCAGAGGCAACAAGAATGGCATCAAGGATTTGTCTCCCATGGACAAACGCTGCTTGACTGTTGCTAATAGTTGCTAGGAGGACTTCTTTCAATCTCTCTGCAAGGACTTTTGCTATTATTTTATAAAGAGGTGTCACCAAGCTTATAGGTCTAAAATCTTTTACCCTCGAGGCATTCTTCTTTTTGGGGATGAGGCATATATAGGTTCCATTGGTACGCTTGTTGATGATGCTGTTTTCAAAAAATTCTTAGAACACCTCTACTACATCTTCTTTCAAGATGTTCCAACAATTTTTATAAAACTCCCCCAACATCCCATCCGGCCTCGGAGATTTGTTGTTGCCCAGATTTTTTATCGCTCTGTGAATTTCATCCTCGGTAAATCTTCTTTCCAACCAAGCTTTGTTGCTCTCTTCAATAGGACTCCACGAGAGACCATCCAGGGTGAATCTAACTTTCTTATCATCAGTGTATAATTTGCTGTAGAAGCCAACAATTTCCTCTTCAAGTTCAGGCTCCAAGGCTAAAAGGCTACTATCTTCTTTTTCAAGAAGAAATCAGCGCTTTGTTCTTCTTACTCGACACCCATCAGTGAAAGATAGTTGTGTTTTCGTCCCCCTCCTCAAGCCACTTTAGCTTACACTTCTGGCTTAGCATTCTCTGTTATTTCAACGTTACACCTAGCAACTCTGATTTGATTTTCAGTCTTTCCTCTTTTAGCTGGAAGCTGAGATTGCCTTGCTCCTCGAACACATCAACTTCTTCAATTCGATTTAGACAAGCTTGCTTCTTATCTATAATGTTGCCGAAAACCTCCTTATTCCATCTACGAATGCATCCTTTTAACACCTTTAATTTCTCCATGAATTTAAAACCAGCCCAACCTTTCAGAGTTTGCTCCTTCCACCATTTCTCTACATTGCCTTTAAAGTTGGGGTCCTCTAGCCACATATTCTCGATTCTGAAAGGCATAGGGCCCCACTTAAAAGCTCCCATGTTGAGCGCAATCGGAAAGTGATCAGATGTGGGCCTTTGCTACCTATCCAGCTTATATTCCTTGAAGGTTTCCACCCATTGCTTTGAGAGGAGAAACCTGTCTATTCGGGACGCCGCAGGTCTCTCCCCCATTCTTGACCAGGAGAATCTACCATTTTCCATAGGAGGGAGGGTCTATCAGGCCATCAGAGGCGATAATCAATTGAATTTCTTCATACTTCTATCATCCTTGGTCGCATTTAACCTATCCTCAATCCATCTGACTACATTGAAGTCGCCCGCCAGGCACCAGATATCATTGCATAAGCCTACCAAATCATTAAGCTCCTGCCAAAAGTAATTCCTCTCACGCAAATTACAAGGACCATACACACTTGTGATCCATCCCTTAGCCTGCCCCTGAAAACTACAGAGGACAGATATGGAAAAGGCGCCTACGACCGAGTCCCTGACCTCCATCACATCCTTTTCCCACATGATAAAGATACCCCCAGCGGATTTCACAGCCTCCAACACCACCCATTTCACGTCTTTGGAGCTCCAAATCGATTCAATTCTGGAGCTCAACTAAAAAGTGAGAGGTTTGAATCATCACCCCCACATATTATTGAATTCACTATATGTTTGGAGAATGTTGTAATTAACCTTCAACGTACAATAAAACTTAATAAACCTGCAAACTAGCCCTAGACAAGTAAAAGTCTAAAACAAAACAAATAACAGAATAAATATTATAATTCAGTGTAGCACCCATAACAAGCCTACATCAATTATATCCCCCTTTAAAGAAACCCATCCTCTAGTCGCTAAATATCAAAAGCTACAATGTCAAAATCATTTTAGAGGTTGAGATCAAATGGTGATAGGCCACCAATTATATATGTTCTAAGAAGCACGGATACGGACATGAGACAGGGACATGGTGACACGTCATTTTTTTAAAATGTAGGACACAGACACGGCACTGACACGTTTAGTAAAATATACATTTTTTAAAATACATATCATTTTTATGCAAGGAAATTCAAAATTAATAACTATATGTATTTGTATGCTTAAGAAAATGAGTTTAATCTATTTCAATCTTAAAATTTATTATTTGGGTCATTTAGTATTGTGTCTATTTAGTATACTTAACAAGTGTTCAATATAGACCTATATTGACTTTGTACAACTAGTGTTTTTCACATATCAATTGTACTAATTAATGTCTGATGCGTGTCCAACAAGTGTCTGAGTGTCCAAGTGTTCAACATGTGTCCAACAAGGACACGCTAGCCAAACTAAAATGTTCATGCTTCTTAGCATATGTGTATCAGAGAGAGAGAGAAGGGACAAATAGTTAGAGCATATGTGTATGTGAGTAGTTAGTTGGAGGCCCATTTGTAACTCAATGACAGGAGTCGGGAGATTGTGGAATCAGGAATTTGGGGGGGGGGGGGGGGGGGGTATGTCTTTATCAACAGTGAGATAGAGGAATGGGTGAGCAGGGAACTAGATAATCTTCTCCATGGTTTTTACATTTTGGAGGGAAGATTCTTCTTTCATTAATAAAGAGGGGATAAAAAAGAGAGGACTAGAGGTCTTCAAAATTTTATATTTGCTAAATTCAATTTCAGAAAACAGAAAACTAATTTTCATATAGTGAACCAAAATCCCATGGAGTCCAAACCAAAAGGTTGATAATAAAAAAAGCCATTAACGTGAAAGAAATAAGAATACATACAAGATGCATTAATTGTAACTCCTTTAAAGAATTTGCAAGAACTTAATTCTTCATGTTAGAGTTATTATATTAGTGTAATATGTGTAATTATATATAGTTGTCCTTTATCGTCTTTTTACATTCTCCTACTTAGGGCTAACCTTGTACACTTGTATAAATATATCTTTATGTGAATGGAAGAGTGATCATTTTCTGATTCTCTCAAACCTTAGAGTTTACATGGTATCAGAGCGGGTCTAGGGCAATTAGGGTTTTGTCTCGTGGGAGATTTGTGAACGGTTAGGGTTTTGGTTTGGAACACCTTTTGAGAGTTTTTGGGTTGCCCAAAACGTTTGCTGCTTGAAACCGCCGCCGCCTGAAACCGCCGCCGCCGCCGCCGTTTTGGTCTGTCACCGGAGGATTTTTTTGTCACCGCCCGGTCCAAAACGTAGCCCACTCGCCGATCTGTTGATCCTCAAAATCCGAAGCCAGAAATCCCGCGTGGCCCTCACGCGCCGCCTCAAGGTTCTGCAACAGTCTCACGCGCCGGCGCGTGTGAGCGCGTGCGTCGACGTTTTTCTGCTCCGTTTTAGTGGGTCGGCTCGGTTTGGTCTTCTCCTTCCATTTGTGTGTTGCTTTGGGTCATATCGGGTTTGTTTGGTTAGGTTTGAAAGCCATAGTTTGTTTGGAGGTTTAGGGTTTGTGTGATTCAGATTTCAGCTCTACTTTTTGGTCTGTTTTTGTTGAGGTTATGGCTGAAAAGAAGGCTTTAGTGCTGTCCGAGATGATTCCAATGGTATCCAAGATCACGGAACATAAGTTGAATGGTTCTAATTTTTATGCTTGGCGGTCGAATATTCATCATTATATTCGGAGTCTTGATATGGATGACCACCTGACTTTAGAATCCCCGCCAAACGATGATACTAAGAAGAGTTGGCTACGGGACGAGTCTCGACTTATTCTACAAATCAAGAATTCTATTGAAAGTGCCATCATTGGGCTCGTTAATCACTGTAATTCTGTCAAAGAGCTCTTGGAATATTTAGATTTTCTTTACTCTGGGAAAGGAAACATCAGTCGGATATTTGATGTATGTAGAACCCTCTTTCAACCTGATCAAGGCGAGAAGTCTTTGTTGAATTATTTTATGGAATGCAAAAGAGCATATGCAGAATTTAATGAAGTGTTGCCCATGAGTACTGATATCAAGGTTCAGAATGTCCAACGTGAACAACTGTTTATCATGAGTTTTCTAGTTGGTCTTGCTTCAAAATATGACACAGCTAAAGATCAAGTTCTCTCGAGTTCAGACATTTCATCATTGGAAGATGCTTACACTCGGATACTACGTACAGAGCGGTCGCCAGTGATAGTGCCATCTGAATCTAACAGTGCTTTGGTTGGACAAACCACTGAATATAGAGGTAATCGAGGGGTAGCATCGAACATGTCCAGAGGAAATTCTACTGCTCCAAAAGCAAATTCAGGAGATATTGTTTGCCGCTATTGTCATAAGCCAGAGCATATAAAACGTGATTATCGGAGATTGCTTTATAGAAACCAGAGGTTTCCAACTGCACATGTTGCCTCTACTCCTGATAATTCTGACAAGTCTGTTTCGATCTCAGCTGAGGAGTTTGCTAAATTCCGACTATATCAAGAGTCACTGACGGCTTCATCCTCCACTCCTGTTACTGCCATTGCCGACACAGGTAACACATCTACATGTCTTCTTTCCTCCTCTGCGAAATGGGTCATAGACTCTGGCGCTTCCGATCACATGACAGGTAATCCCCGTTTATTCTCTACCATTGATCCATCTACATCTTCCCCTAGTGTCACTATAGCCGATGGAACCACCTCTCCAGTTTTAGGAATCGGCAGTGTTCGACTTACCAACTCACTTTCGTTGTCTTCCGTTTTAAGTTTACCACAGTTTTCCTTTAACTTGATTTCTGTTAGTAAACTCACTCGTGACCTTAATTGTTGTGTCTCATTTTTTCCTGGTTATTGCTTATTTCAGGATCTTACGACGAAGAGGACTATTGGTAAAGGGCGTGAATCTGGAGGTCTCTACATCTTTGAACCAGAAATATCAACAGTCGTTGCATGTTCTAAAGTGTCATCTCCATTTGAAGATCATTGTCGTTTGGGTCATCCATCTATTGCAGTATTAAAGAGTCTTCGTCCTCAGTTTCATTCTTTGTCTTCTTTAGCTTGTGAGTCATGTCAGTTTGCTAAATTCCATCGTGTGAGTCTGTATCCCCGTGCAACTAAACGAGCTAATGCTCCATTTGAATTAGTTCATTCTGATGTTTGGGGCCCGTGTCCTATTGAGTCAAAAAGAGGGTTTCGATATTTTGTTACCTTTGTCGATGATTTTTCTCGTGTAACTTGGTTATATTTAATGAAAAATCGCTCTGAGTTGCTTTCTCATTTTCGTAACTTCCATGCTGAAATCCGAACTCAATCTAATGGTTCCCTTAAAGTTCTACGGAGTGATAATGCTAAAGAATATTTCTCTCATGCTCTTAATTCCTATTTAGATGAGCATGGCATCCTCCATCAATCCTCGTGTGTTGATACTCCATCTCAAAATGGGGTTGCAGAAAGAAAGAACCGTCATCTCCTCGAAACAACCAGAGCCTTAATGTTCCAGATGAATGTTCCAAAGTATTTTTGGGCCGATGCTGTATCCACAGCCTGTTTCTTAATAAATCGCATGCCCTCCTCAGTCCTAAAGGGTGAGATACCTTATCGTATTTTATGCCCCACACAACCTTCATTCTCTCTTCCTCCCAAAATCTTTGGTTGTATTTGCTTTGTTCGGGATGTTCGTCCTCATCTCACCAAACTTGATCCAAAGTCCCTAAAATGTATCTTCCTTGGTTATTCTCGTGTTCAAAAAGGGTATCGATGTTATTGTCCTAGTCTCGATCGTTATTTTGTCTCTCCTGATGTCACCTTCTTTGAGGACTCTTCTTTCTTTTCCTCACCTTCAAGTCAATCTAAGGGGGAGCGTAAGGAGGAGGATGATGATTTTCTTGTCTATACCATTCTCTCCTCTTGTGAGCCTTCTACTGATTCACCTACATCTATACCTGTTTCTACTCATCCACCTATTACTCAGGTTTATTCTCGACGACCACCCCCTTCAGTTACATGCCCTGAACCAGAGGCTCCTTCGTCATTGGATCCAGGAACGAGCGATGACCTTCCCATTGCTCTCCGTAAAGGTAAACGTCAATGCACTTATCCTATTTCCAATTTTGTTTCATATAATCATTTGTCATCTTCTACCTGTTCTTTTCTTGCATCCTTGCAATCGGTATCTGTTCCTAAGACTGTTCATGAAGCTTTGTCTCATCCCGGTTGGCGTGCTGCAATGGTTGAGGAGATGAATGCCTTAGATGACAATTGTACTTGGGATTTAGTTTCACTTCCTGCAGGTAAGAAGCCTATTGGTTGTAAGTGGGTATTTGCGGTCAAGGTCAATCCAGATGGGTCTGTGGCTCGCTTGCAAGCTCGCCTTGTTGCTAAGGGTTATGCACAAACTTATGGAGTTGACTATTCTGATACCTTTTCTCCCGTTGCTAAATTGGCTTCTGTTCGGCTGTTCATTTCGTTGGCATCCATTCATCAGTGGCCCTTGCACCAGCTTGATATTAAAAATGCCTTTCTTCATGGTGATCTTGAAGAAGAGGTGTATATGGAGCAACCACCAGGGTTTGTTGCTCAGGGGGAGAATGGAAAGGTATGTCGTCTTCTTAAATCCTTGTATGGATTAAAACAGAGCCCACGAGCTTGGTTTGGAAAATTCAGTCAGGTGATTGAAAATTTTGGAATGAGGAAAAGTAAATCAGATCATTCGGTTTTTTATAAGCGATCTGAAAATGGTGTTATCTTGTTAGTTGTGTATGTTGATGATATTGTTATTACTGGCAATGACACATCAGGTATCCAGGCACTCAAAACCTTTCTCCATAGTCAATTCCATACAAAAGATTTGGGAATGTTGAAATACTTTCTAGGAATTGAGGTAATAAGGAGCAAGAAGGGAATCCTGTTATCACAGAGAAAATATGTAATTGACTTGTTGACTGAAACAGGGAAGTTAGGGGCTAAACCATGTAGTACCCCAATGATGCCGAACTTACAGCTTACGAAAGAGGGAGAGCTACTTAAAGATCCTGAAAGGTATAGAAGGTTAGTAGGAAAACTCAATTATCTTACAGTGACTCGGCCTGACATAGCTTATTCAGTGAGTATTGTGAGCCAATTTATGTCTTCTCCTACAGTTGATCATTGGGCTGCATTGGAACACATTTTGTGTTATTTGAAGGCAGCTCCTGGACGTGGTATATTATATAAGGATTATGGACACATGAACATTGAATGCTTCTCAGATGCTGACTGGGCAGGATCTAGAGAAGATAGAAGATCAACTTCAGGATATTGTGTATTTGTGGGTGGTAATTTGGTTTCTTGGAAAAGTAAGAAACAAAATGTGGTGTCACGTTCAAGTCCTGAATCAGAATATAGAGCAATGGCACAGTCTGTATGTGAATTAGTCTGGATACGTCAACTTCTTGTTGAATTGGGATTTGATATCACAACACCGACAAAATTGTGGTGTGATAATCAGGCAGCTCTTCATATTGCATCTAATCCGGTATTTCATGAACGAACTAAACACATTGAGGTTGACTGTCACTTTGTACGTGAAAAGATACAAGAAGGTTTGGTGTCAACAGGATATGTGAAGACTGGAGAGCAATTAGGAGATATCTTCACAAAGGCACTAAATGGAGCTCGAATAGATTATCTCTCTAACAAGTTGGGCATGACGAATATATATGCTCCAACTTGAGGGGGAGTGTTAGAGTTATTATATTAGTGTAATATGTGTAATTATATATAGTTGTCCTTTATCGTCTTTTTACATTCTCCTACTTAGGGCTAACCTTGTACACTTGTATAAATATATCTTTATGTGAATGGAAGAGTGATCATTTTCTGATTCTCTCAAACCTTAGAGTTTACACTTCAAAAATTAAAAATGTACTGTCGAAGTTCAGTAAGTTATTTCCAATGAAGGATTCTTATAAAAAAAATTTCAAATACTCCCTCTTATCTCAATATCAATTGATATATTTCCGGCGTATTAAATATCTTGATCTAGACATAGAAAGGTAAATGTGCCAGTAGATTAGTTCAAAATCAGGTCACAGAAGAGAATGATCAAAGTTTATCAAGCCAAGGTTGAGAGGCATTCGATAATAAAGTAAATTTGTAAGCACAAGCAGCATCACGGGAATATCCATTTGAAATAGCAATAAAAACGATACTACCTGGAATGCTAGGATTTTCTGCGGCACAAGAGAGTCTTCAGTGGTACCAAGACCAAGTTGACCATTTTGATTCCTTCCCCAACTTCAACCATATACAATCAAATACACAGAGTAAGGCATATACTTTAAAGTATTAAAATAAAAAATATATACAGAAATAAATTGGGCCAGTTGCAAGGATAGCAATATGGACCAAAATAATTGTAAATCTAGCAACTCACAAAAAGAATTGCAAAAATGGCAAAATCTGATGGTCTACATGTTGCATTTACTAAAATACCCCTCCAGATTTTTTATTAGTGATAGAAAGTTTTTCTATCATAGATAGATTCTATCCGTGATAGAAAGATTTTCTATCAGTGATAGAAAGTTTTCTATCACATATAGATTCTATCAGTAATAGAAAATATTTCTATCAATAATAGGTATTTTTCTATCAATGGTAGAAAAATTTTCTACCACTGATAGAAGATTTCTATCAATGCTAGATATTTTTCTATCAATGATAGAAAGATTTCCTATCACTTCTATCAGTGATAGAAATCTTCTATCAATGATAGAAAAGTTTCTATCACTGATAGAAAAACTTTCTATAAGTGATAGAAATTTTCTATCACTGATAGAAAAATCCAACATATATACAATAACGAAAGAACTAGCTTCTATCAGTGATAGAAAAATCATGATAGAACACAACAACTACAAAAACATATAGAATGACAACAATAACCAAACAACTAACAAAACAATATGATATCAGAACACCAACACTTATAGAAACTTTCTATCACTGATAGAACGTTTTCTATCACTAATAGAAAGTTTTCTATCACTGATAGATTCTATCCGTAATAGAAAGAAATTCTATAGTGATAGAAAGATGAGAATAATAAACCAAATAAAGAAATTTACTTAAACAAGGTTTTCAATCATGTTGTTTAGTTTTCAATCTTCCATCAGTAACAAGTGATAGTAAGATCAACATTACGAACTGAAAAAAAAATTACTTGAACAAGGTTTTCAATCGTGTTGTTTGGTTTCTGGTAGAAAAGTTTCAATAGTGATAGAATATTTCTATCACTGATAGAAAGTTTTTCTACCACTGATAGAATCTATCAGTGATAGAAATTTTTTCTATCACTAATAGAAAATTTTTCTACCACTGATAGAATCTATCAGTGATAGAAATATTTCTATCAATGATAGAAATTTTTTCTATCATTGATAGAAAGTTTTTCTATCATTGATAGAAAGTTTTTCTACCAATGATAGAATCTATCAGTGATAGAAAATTTTTCTATCACTGATAGATTCTATCAATATATATATAAAATAACAGACGATGATGAAAAAGATGCGCTCCAGGGGCAATTTGGGAATATAAAAAATTCATTTAAAAATTTTGCCATATTTGCAATTATTTTAAAATTTTGCTAAATTTACCATTATTTACCCTAATTTTGCCACCCACTACAATTATCCAAATAAATTTAGGAAAATAGATAAATAATTCGTATAAAGACTAAATAAATCCAATTGTGATAACAGTGTAACTTGACCTTAACAAAGTTCCAGAATGTGCTGTGACAGTTTTCTCTTTTTTCTCCTTGTTGTGATGATAATGGTGGGGTACAAGAATTTTATGTTAGCACTTGTCATAAAAATTCATTTTGTAATTTGATACCCTAAGCCATAATTAACAATCACAAAAAAGAAAATAACAATTATCATAACATACCCCAAATAAACTGACGAAAAGTCGAGTTACACAAAAATGATAACCTTGAGATAATGGATAAAATAAAGTTTATAAGGATTGGGAAAATCTACCAACCTCTGCACCTCGCCTTCCATAGTTACCGCCAAGCAGTGGCTATCTCCACAAGCAATTTGCCTTATCCTAAGACCATGCAATGCTTTAATTGGCTTCGGTGTGAACAAGTCACTAGAATTACCATGACCTAACCTCCCAAAGTCACCCCTGGAAATCAAGTTCAAGAGTATAGTCAATAAAATACATACCAGCAGTATTATTAAAACATTGCAACTTCACCAACTTAAATAAGAACCCCAACTCAAAGTCCCCCACACAAAACCAAATTCAAAACAGGTCGGGAAAAGTTTTAAATAATGATTTAATGTAGTTGAAATGTTTATGAAGACCCAGTCAGTGTGATTCTTTACGGGTTTCAGACAATTTCAATTATTACAATTATAGATGGGTCATGCAAATATGTCTCCAAAAGCCTCTGGTTTTTTTTCTTCAATGAGTAAAATTGGTCTTGGCAATGGGGTTAAATCAAATCCTTGGATATAAAGTCAGGTGTCATTCTTTCAAATCTCTTCTCCTCCATATTTAACTTTTTCTCTCCATCAAAAAAGTATGTTAAGCCAGTGGTTCATTCATCAGCCATTACTACATTGGAAGTTGTCCTTCAGAAGGAACTTAAATGAATGGCAGATTTGAGAAGTGTTGGCCTTTGTTGAGTCCTTTCTATAGTGAAGTTTATCTCTGTTTCCTATCCTTGAAAAAAAAAAAAAAAGGAAAAAGCTCTTTTACTATATCAATTCTAAGGATATAGATAACACCTTTTCCATTTTTCTCCATGAAAGTTGGGTTTTCATTAGGAAAAAAAATAAAATTAAAGTTAAATTTAAAAAAATAATAAATAAATAAAACTCTAAAATCATCGACTTTCTGCAGAGATTGTCTATATAAATATTCTAATAAGTCAATATGCGCTTTAAAAGTGAATGTCAAAAAGGAATCACTTACCATCCCCAACTATAAACTTCAGCACGTGCTTCAGAATAAGCTGTTGTATGATCAGCTCCACAAGTAACGGATACTATTTCATGACCATCCAATGCACTCAATTGTGTTGGTGAGAGTCGATCTTCAGCATTTCCATGACCTAATTGACCATCTTCTCCACGACCCCAAGAACAAACAACACTTCCAGCTGCACACCATCCAAAAAATGTATAAATGTGGCTGACAACCATTTCAAATGCTTAAATGTTTTTTTCTTATGAAAAGCTCACTTTCATTGAAAAAGAATGAAAGAATACAACGACAAGTAAAAAACAAGCCCACAAGAGGGAGTCCATTTAAAGAAAATGACCCCAATCAAGCAAGATAAAACCCAAGGGTAATTACAAAAAAGCTTAGATACCGACACCCAAAGAGATACATGGAACCTAGTAAGGAACCAAACATCTTCTAGGTCCCTATCCAACTCCCTAAACACTCTGTTATTTCTTTCTCCCCAAAGAGATACATGTTGAATGCTTAAATGTGACTGCAAACCCTGTCTTTTTTTTATTATAGGAAACCAAAACATTGCCTCGATGATATAAAATTACAAAAAGAGGAGATTGTCTTTACCAAGCTGAAGTCAAATGTCTTGAAAAAAACAACTACACACCGACTGCGCAAAATGAAATCACAAGTCAATCCTTCAAAAGGGCTAGAATTTTGAAGACAGAGATCCCTTCTCCCCTCAAAAACAGAAAAAACCTCAATATAGCTAAAATGTTCACACTATTGGTCAACTCCCAAACGAAGAGAGGTCGGAAAAAACCAAGGAAGAGGGAAGTTGAGCTCCTAGAGGTGGGAAGAATAGAAGCCACATAATGATATTTCATGGAGACAAGAGAGAGAGAGAGAGAAAAGGGAATTTTTCAAAAAAAAAAGGAAAAGAGAAAAGAGAAAGGTGAACTCCTCTCCTTTTCTAAACTTTATTTTCAAGAAACACCCTGTGAGAAAATTACTCTTAATGGACATTGACTCCTCTTTTTTATAAGAGACATTTAGCATTTTATATCAAAACGGAGGATACACAAAAATAGCAAGGAGATAAGGCATCTCCTGAAAATTAAAGTGAGTAATCTATAAATGGACCCCAATACATATTAATAACACTTGTAGGAAACAATGAAGAATTATTGTTAATTTTAGTACAAGAGGAGGCATTATCTGAAGAGAATTTTTTTCTAGTCTCTTAACTCCTTGAATATTCTATAATTCCTTTCTATCCATAAGTTCCAAAGGATGGCTCTAGTCGCACTTTTCCAGATGGTTCTAGCTTTGCCTTTAAACCACCATCATGGCAAAATCTCTGGAGTACCACCTTAACCTTTGCATGATCTTCATGTAAACAGTCCATCTAAAAAGATTGAACAATTTGTTCCAGTAATCTGTAGCTAGAGAGCAGCAAAAAAAGGGGTAATTAATGGTTGCACACTTGTGGAAGGAGGAAGATATGGGCTTTCTACTTTTGGACCTTGACATGAGTATTTATGCTTTTCTAGAAGAGGGGCCACAAAAAGGACCTAACTTTTCAAAAACTTAAAATCCCCAAATCTTTTTCATATGCTCTGTTTTGAGCATGCTACTATTTTGAAAACAAAAGGGCGGTAGACTTACACGAGTATTTAAATTTCTATTCTGTAGGCCGTAGGTTTCTTCTCAAATCTAGATTCCAATCTAAGCCATTGGATCAATTTCAAAAGGACACAAATGTTGAGAGAGAGAACAAGGTATGCCCCCAATACCCAAGAGATTACCATAAGCCCTTGAATTGGCTGGCGTAGTGCCAACCTCACATGCTTGCAAAAGGAAAGGACAAACGGTATATGACATGATTAAGGGATCAAAAATCGAAGAGAAGCGATAAAAGTTAAAGAGAGAGAGAGAAGAAGAAACAAGAGGGAGTAGGGATCATTGGTTCATTCCAGAAATTTATTGCAACTATTGATGGAACAAAAATGAGCCTGGAAAATGTTTGTGGACTTTAATAGTCATATACTTCGAGAGTAAGCCTCCCATCATTGTTAGGTTTAATCCTTCTTTGTGGGTATCAATAACATCAGGCTTTTCATAACTTGGATTGGATTGGAGTCTCTTCTTCTAGTTAGTTTTGGAAGTTCTTCCGTGGACTTGTTTTTGTATTTCCTTGTACACTTTTTCATTTTTCTCACTCAAAGATCGATTTCTTACTAAAAATAATGACAATATATTTTGCCACTTTTCATATTGAGGACATAGCAACGCAGTGCACAAGAGTTTAAAAAATACCAGTTTTTTTTTTTTATAGAAAATCGAGCATTCGTGAAGAAGAAATAAAAGAATAAAAAAGTGCTTTAAATAAACAGTCAAATAAAAGTTCCCAAAACAAAGTATTAACTATACAAAAAGGGCTCCACTAAAATGATTAATCTAATAAAAAAATTACAAAAACCATTTGACATCAACGCCCAAAACGAGGCATTGAACCTAATAACAAACCGTACCTCTTCCCAGAACTTCTCGAACCCTCTATAAATTCTACTACTCCTATCAAGCCACAGGCCAAAAACCCGAGAAAACCAGCCTATCAAAAGATCCAACCCTTATCCCAAAATGGCGGACGCAAATGAAACTCCACCATCACAGAACGATGGTCACTGTTCTAAGTCAACTAACACCGACTAGTGTGCCTTACTTAAGACTATTTTCATCAAAACCCCATAAATAAATTCATCAAAATCTTCTTTATCAGCACCGTACATTGATCTACCAGGCAAAGTGGCAAGGAGATTAAGAAGAGAAAAGCAAAGAAGCTTACAAAGAAGAGCAACCGAATGACTAGCACCCGCAGAGATGAAGAGCACACGACGAACTGGAGAAGTCGCTTCCATCACTACCTCAGTCATTTTCTCTCCGTTCCCAGAATCCGAATCTTGACTTCGCTTTCTTTATTCCGAGCAAAAAATCCCAGAATTGTTTGTGCGATGCCTTCAAAAATGGAAAGTACGGAACAAGGACATCAAAAAAAAAACTAAAAGAGATGGAAAAGGGCGAACTAGCAAAAGGGAAAATTCACTTTTGGATAAACAGTGAGAAACCCATCTCGAATGTGTTCCTCAAATCAAGAAATTTGACAGGAAAAAAGGCAGATGAGTCCAAAATTGAGAGAGTAATAGAGGGGGAAAAGTATTTATATTGATAGAGACAGGGCACATTATTTGAAGAGGAAAGCTGTAGCTAACAAACCTACCACCACCCACTGGTTACTGACCAACATTTAAACTGTACCTCACATTCGCAATGGCAGAGATTGAGAAATAATCGAAAGAAATGAAGTGGGAATTGTGAGAAATATGAATAGAGACGAGACAAGAGCATATGGGCGTTGGCCACCATGGAGAAAGTCGTAGTGAATGCAGTGGGGTCCGAGCTGTTCTTTCTTTTGCCTGTGTTCTACTTCTAGTGTCCACACCCTCTCGTTTCACTCTCTTTTGCCTCTCATCTCCGACAAATTCCTACTTTTCTTCACTTTCTTCAGAAGCTTCGTTTCTCCTTTGTCACTTTGTGGGTGAAACTACAAATTTCTTTTTTAATAGAAAACTCTTGGTTCCTTAAATTTATTTTATAATAATTTAGCGGTCCTTAATAACCATTTGGTTTTAGATTTTTTGTTTTTGTTTTCTATGAATTTTCTTATCATGATCTTCATCTTTGCTAAGGACACATTTGAAATTCTAGCCAAATTTCAATAACAAAAACAAGTTTTTTGAAAACTACTTTTTATAGTTTTCAAACTTTGATTTTTGAAAACATGGAAATAAAGTATATAACAAAAACAAGGAAGAAGGAACTTAATGGCGTGAGTAGTATTTTTAAGCTTAATTTTCAAAAACCAAATGGTTATCAAAACGGGACTTTAATATTTTCAAATTTGTTATAGGTAGCTACAAGTTTGTTCTCTCAACTTTTAAGATTTGTCAATTAGGTTTTTAAAAAAATGTCAATTAGGTTCCTGAATTTTACAAAGTGTCAAATAGGTCATGAACTTTCAATTTTATAAACAATAAATTCTTTATTTTTATTTTTTGAAACTATGAGTTCTTCAATTTTAAAAAGTATCTAAAATGTTAACTTTAACTTTTAACTTTTTGTGTCTAATAGGTGCATCAACTTATAATTTTATTTCTAATAAGTCATTGACCTATTCAATATTTTTAAAAATTCATAGACCTATTAGATACAAAATTAGATTTATGGTTCTAGTATGCATAAAATTCAATTTTATATCTAATAGATTGGTTGGTTTTTAAAACTATTGAATGTGCCAAGAATTTATTAGACACAAAATGGAAAGTTTAGGGACCTATTAAACATTTCTAAAGTGCAGGGACCTATTAGACACAAAATTAAAAGTTTAGAGACTTGTTAAACATTTTGTAAAGGTCAAGGACCTAATTGATACAACCCTGAAAGTTCAGGAACCGAATTTGTAATAATTTAATTCATGCCTAAAAAAATTCCATCATAATTAAATGTTGCTCTTTATTTATTTAACGATTTAGACTTTGTAACTTATAAACATATTGAGCCATTAATCAGTTTATTAATCTTTTCAGGTAAGAAATTGCATTAAATTTTAACAATATTCTCACTAGGGACCATGACTTAGTTTGGGATTGTTGCAACTTTTAAAATATTTGCTGACAATTCTAATATTTTTATTTTTTTTTTTTAAATAAGAAACTGTGATTTTTTTTAAGTAAATGTGTTTTATAACTTCTGGCTTTAACCATGAACAGGTAGTTGGTAAGTCATAAATAAATATTAAATTGATGTGATTTAATTATAACATCTAAAATTGACATATTATCAAATTTTACATTTTTTTTATAATTTATAAATTTTTAAATAATTATTTAAAATGTTATATGTTTTTAAATTAAATTCATATTTTCTTTGTTTTAGATTATTTGTTGAGTCTCAACAAAAACCGCATTATATTTTTTTAAGAAAACAAATACATATTTAGATCCCGTTTGATAACCATTTGATTTTTATTTTTTATTTTTGAAAATTAGACTTGTTTTCTTTAAATTTCCTTATCACATGGTTTCCATTTTTGTCAAAGACACACTTGAGTTTCTAACCAAATTATAAAAACAAAAACAAGTTTTTGAAAACTATTTTTTTTAGTTTTCAAAATTTGGCTTGATTTTTGAAAACATGAGAAGAAGGTAGATTAAAAGGCAAATAAACTTAGAGTTGGAAGTAGAATTTGATCGTGTGAGAAATATACTAAATATATAAAATCATTTTTACTTTTTTGAAGGATTAAATTGAGAATTGAAAGTTTGTAATCAAATGTATCTAATTATGTGAGACTCTACTTGCAAAACTAGTGAGATGGATCTTAAAAAGTATGTGAATGAACTTGCTATTTAAAAAGATTTTAACATATTCTTTAACAATGAGTTTTACCAAATACAAAAATCAGGTAAAATCATTTTGTAATCACTTTTAGCACTCTTAGAATCAATCTCAAATGCACCTTAAATCGTTACAAATTTTAAAGTACAAGAACTAAATTATAATAAAATTGAAAGTACAATGACTAAACCATTACAAATCAAAATTCGGGGACTAAATTGTCACTAGCATGAGAGTTTAGTGACCAAAAGTGATTTTCAATTTTTTTTTTTTAATTTACATCAAATGTAGGGTATGGGGATTCAAACCTCTGACCTTAAGGAAATGAATACGTGTCAATCACGACTCATGCTCACTTTGGCAATGAAATTGCAAATATTAATTAAGGTCCTATTTTTAGTTTTATTTTTTAAAAAATTATGTCTACTTTCTCTCCATTCATATAGTAGGTATGTTTTTACCATTATTGCAAATACATTTGAACTCTTAACCAAATTTTAAAAACAAAAAGTTCATTTACAAGTTTAGTCTCTAAACTTTAAGAGTTGCCAATTTAGTCTCAAACTTTTAAAAGTGTCAAATATGTCATCAAATAATGAAACCTACAACGTGCAAAACATATGTTAAAAAACTAGTGTGTGTGTGTGTATATATATATATATATATATATATATATATATATATATCTATAATCTATCTATAATCTATTATAATAATAATAATAATAATAATAATAATAATAATCTATACTTCTATAATCTATAATCTATATCTATAATATATTAAAAAGGGAGGATCTTGAAAAAACTTTTTTGGACTATTATACCCCTACTTCTATTTCTATATTTACAACCTTGCCATTGAATGTATTATTTAAATGTATTAAAAATTCAATTACTCTAATTAATTACAAATGTTTTAAATTAATATAATGAATTGTAAATATTCTTCTAAAAAAAATAATGAATTGTAAATATTATTTAATAAATAAATTATAGTCCACGTATCTAAAAAAACATTACATTTATTACATTTATTTTTTAATATTTTATTATTTAGTTAATAATATAATATAATTATTATGAAATAACATTATTATTAAATTATTTATTAATTATCAATAATAATAACAATATGGAATATGAGAAGTTAGAATATAAAAAGTTTTTCATTAATTAAATATATTATCCTTTAATTATAATTAATGATAGAAGTTGATAGTTTTGGAATTCTAAAAGCTTTGTAACTTTCAATTATCTACCTCTATAAAAAGAGGTTGTCTTCTACCACTTTTTTCATCAACATGCTTCCACCATTTTTCTATCAACGAGTTTCATCATTTCTAAACTTTTAGTTTTTAGTTCCTTCAATTCATTTCTCTCGAAGTCTTTTCAAATCCTGCAAGCAACTCAATATATTACTTGGTATATTTAAGTTGCAAGAGATACATGTGATGAATATGTATTTCGAATGCTAAGGTTGGAAACATTCAAAATACACTTTGATGAAGTCGAATGAAGATGTGTTCATCTAACACAATTATCAGGTGAGTAAATTAAATTTATTTTAAGATGACTTATGCACTATGACTTATGCACTTTCTCTTATTTTGTCATTGTATTATTCATTAATTTCAACTATGATATATAGTTAAAATATTATTCTAGGTCTATGACACAATTTTAAGATTAAGAACTTTTCATTCCATTTTCAAAAAGTTTAAAATTCAAGACGTTCAATTTAATTTAACATTTTACATTTGAAGTTGGAAAGAAGGATTCCAAATTAATTAAAATTATAAAATTTTCATTTTATTAAATAAATTAGAAAAATCTTTCTACTTTGATAAATTTCATAAAATTAAAAATTCAATATTAAAGTATTTGAATATAAATCAAATAAACTAATAATGTTAAAAATATATATGTCTTTGCATCTTTTAGAATATTGATATAAAATATAAATATTACAAACATGTCGTTGCATTTTCAAAATTTTGAAATTCAATATTTTCTATTTAATATAATATTTTAGGTTTGAAGTTCAAAAGACCGTTCTAACGTTTAATTAATATTAATTTATTTCGTACATAAAATTATTAAAAAAAATTTTTTTGAAAAATTATAAAACTTTTATTATAGTAAATAAATTTAAAACCCAAATTATTTGTAACAATCTAATTAATTTTTACACAATATCCACTTATTTTTAGTACATAAAATTACTAATTTTAAAATTTTTAGAGTTAAATTTCTTTTTGATATAGTCAAAGTGCTTGAATATATATGGTAGTACTAAAAAAATAATAATGACAATTCAATAAATTAACAATTTTAAAAAACGAGAAAAAAAACCCTTTATGTTATTTTTTTTAGTTAATGTGCTCGGTAATATTGATAAAATATTAAGATTATAAACATTTCCTTTCATTTATAAAACTTTGAAATTCAAGATTTTCAATATAATTTAACATTTAACCTTTGAAGTTTAAAAGAATGGTTCTAAAGTTTAATTAAAATTTTGTTTAAAAAAAGTTTAATTAAAATTGTAAAATTTTTAATCTATTAAAAAGTTTAAAAATATATATTTGTAATGAACTAATTAATTACTATTTAATAATAATAATAATAATTACTCTTTTTATACTAATAATAATTCAAAGTTATTTTAAAAATAAGAAATACACGTGTAAATGCACGTGGTATAATACACTAGTATATTAAAAAGTCACAATCTTTGAAAAACTTTTTTTTACTATATTATCCTTTGTCAAAATTTATAATTACATATCATGCCACTAACAATTAATTACTAATAATTTTGAATAATACATATTGTGCCACTAACCTTAATTATCAATAATAATTTAATAATTTATCAACAGTTTTTTTTTTCTATAAAAAAAAAAAGAATACGGAAGTTTTTTTTAAGGAGGAAGTTACATAACAAATTTAAGTGAACTAAAAATCAAAATCAAAATAAGTAAAATTATTCTAATGTAATATCATAATTCTAATTAATTATCAATCATAATAAATACACATGGGATTTTTTTTTTTTTTTTTACTTCAAAAAACCGTATCATTAGCAATAATTATCAATCATAATAAATACACATAGAATTTAAAAGGTTGGAATATGAAAAATGTTGTTATTTAACTTATCAAGAATTTAATTATTTTTACTAATGTTAATTAATAATAGGATTTCAAAAGTTGTGGAAGCCTAAGAGATTTATAACGTTTTCATCTTCTATGATTATAAAAAGGGTTTCCCCCATATTCCCTTCACCAATACTTTGAACTCTCTATTGAATTTTGTAACGCCCCGCGTTTCGAAATCGAGCCGTTTTGGTATTTACTGAGCGTTCTTATTCTAATTTGGAAAATTAGAATAAGTTTAGCCTTGGGTCGTTAAACTAAATTTCTAAAATTTAGGGGAAAGAGATTTTTAATTAAATCTTTAAGTTTCCTAAAGTTAGAGGTTTAATATTTGATATTTATTTTAAATATCAAAAGACCCAAACCCTTTTATCAGACGGGTTATTTTCTATTTCCAAATCTTTCAAGAATTAAGTTTGGGTTTTTAAATTTGAAACCTAGATAAGATCTCCTTATTTTAATGGGGATTTTATATTCTTGGGTGTGTTTAAAAATCTAGTAAAGAAAAGAAAGAAAATGAAATAGAATATTAATAAAAAGGAAGCCCTAAATCTATTCATCTCCTCCCTCTTTTTCTCTCGTGTGCAGCCGCAAACCAGCCCCCTTTCTTTTACGTTTTTCTTCTCCCCTGCGCAGCCGGCCAGCCCCGCCGCCACTCGAGCTCGCGCCACCGCCTCCCCCTGCTGCCGCCGCTCGAGTTCCAGCCGGTCAGTCACCGTCGCAGCCACCTTGTCGCGCCGTCGCCGCCAGTCTCCCTTTCGCACGACTCTATCTCTTTTGTCTCGCCGTCTCCGCGTCGTCTCCTCTCTGTCCGTGCGTTTTTGGTCGAGTTAAGTATTGGGTAAGCCTTTTCCCTTCCGTTCTTGTTGTTTTAAGGATGATCTAAGAGCCCTTTGTGCTGTGTGGTTGCATCTTGCGCGGCTAGCAGCTCGGAGTCTCCTTTCCTCGCGTTTTCGCCTCTGTCCAGCAGCGTCGTTGGGCGTTTTCGGCGTGGGTTAGTGTTTCCGGTAAGTTTAGCCCTTACCCATTCTTGTTTAGTGCTTTAAATGGAATGCCCATTAGCTTTAGGTGCTGAAAAGTTTAATGGAGTTCAATATTTTGATCTGCAGCGCCGTCTAGGTGTTCGATTAAGTTCGAAACACTTCAACTTGGGTACCCACTGCTCGAAGAGCGTTCTAGCTCACTGGTTGTGGTTGGTATAACCCGTCTAGCGCAAAAGCGGGTCCGTTTGGGTAAGTTTCCTTGCTGTCCCTTTGCTTTTAGCATTAAGGGTCGCTGCCCAATAGTTATCCAAGCCTTAAACCATGTTTTAATCGATACTCATTCGTTATCGGCCTTATAATTGCAGAATTAGGTGTATTCGGTTGCTGTTCAGCGAGCGTTTGGTCTCAAATATCGTGTTCAGCGAATACCCACAACTCGAAAGACCTTGATTTTGGTTACCCATAACCCGGTGACTTGGGATCTTGGTTGTTGGGTCGTTTCGAACACAAGTCGGCTCGTCTCAAGGTTGTTTGAGCACTAAGCGGTAAATTCCAGCACCCTTTACCTTCCTTTATTAAGTCTCTTGGGTGTTGTTTATCAGTTCCTAACCCTTGGTAATTGTTGCTTGTAGTTGGAGCTCTTTAGGCTCTTCCGGTTGTTCCAATTAGTCCTTTAGGGTCGTTTAGGAGCGTTAGAGATTCCAGTAAGTAGTTCTTACTTGATGTTGCCTGTTTGATTGTGTGATGCATGCTGAGTGTTTTCTCGCTTTAAAACTATTCTCGTGATTGCTATTTCTGAATATATGTATATAAATATGAAACCGTTGGAAAGCATGACTGTTGCTGCAAGTTGAATGGATGTAAAGCATGATTGGTTTTGTTTTGCGTCAGTGAGTTAAGCATGAGTTAAGAGATGTGGTCACATGTGTAATGCTTAGTGGGCATGGTTCATGAGTCTAGAAGCATGTTGCAGGGCATATGCATTCTAGTGGTTGAGCGATATAGGTCAGGGACCTAAAGTGTGAAAGAAAGGAAAGTTGGGTGAGTGTCAGTGCACCTCGGGTACAAATGGTCGAGGGGTGACATGTCACCATGGGTTAAAGGGAACTAGCATGGTGGCTGAGATATCAGGGTCTCGGGTATAAATGGTCGAGGACTGATATTGTTTCGAGAAAAGTAAAGTGATTATCAGGGCCTCGGGTATAAATGGTCGGGGACTGATATATTACTATTGGATGTCGATGTCTCGGGTATAAATGGTCGAGGGTTGTTATGCCAATGTTAGATAAAGAGGAGCATCGAGGCCTTGGGTATAAATGGTCAAGGGTCGGTGTGATGAGTCTGGAGGCAAGTATTGAGGCCTTGGGTATAAATGGTCAAGGGTCAATACGCTGCCTAGTCATCGAGGCCTTGGGTGTAAATGGTCAAGGGTCGATGCACAGTTCGAGGCCTTGGGTATAAATGGTCAAGGGTCGATGCACAGTTCGAGGCCTTGGGTATAAATGGTCAAGGGTCGAATGCCGAGCTCTGTAGAGAAGTGTCGAGGCCCTGGGTATAGACGGTCAGGGGTCGGTGCAACTCGAAGGGTCAGTCTTGGAGAGTTTTGCGGAGCGTGACGCAGAAATCACGTGCGGAGAGCCATGTGAGGGCTAAATATGAGCGTTGAGTGAGCTCGTGGAGTTTTGAGGGGTTAGCGAGTTGCATAGTGAGATGCAGGAGTTATGGCTTAGGAGAGTCATTTGTTTTTACTAGCTTTTGAGCATGATATTGTGTTTACCGCTTTTAGGAAGCATGTTGGTTGCGCATGAAAAGCATGTTGGTTGCTTGTTTGCTGTTTGATGGCTTCTCAGGTAGGAGGGGCTACTTACCAGTACCTTAGTGTACTGACCCCCTCCCCTTTCTCTCCCCCCAACTACCAGATTTTGCAGGTTATGAAGACTGCGTGGACCATGGTGATGCTGAGGAGGCATTTGAGGAAAGACCTTAGCTAGCTGCGTTGTCTCCATTTACTTTCAGATAGCTCGTAGTTTATCTAGGATAGGGTAGTATTGATTTCAGTGGTTGGGCAGTTGTTGTCCTAATTGTTTTAGCTTCGAACTATTCTTGTCAAACTATAGGACTAGTTGTCTTTGTTAAAGAACTCTATTTATTCATTCAATTATTGATTAATAAGTTGTCTCGTGTGAGAATGTTACAAACTTTATTAAAAGTTGTGTTTCTGGTTAGTAGTTGTTTCTGCGAGACCTGACTCGCAGTTGGTTCTGAGAAGTTTGTTGCGTTGTAGTTTGGTGGTGCAGCTGAATAAGTTATTTTGAAGTGCTTGTGCTTAGCAGGTTGTTAAAAAATTTTGGGTTAGTCCAATGTACGCCGTTATGCTGCCGAAATTTTCGGTGCTCACGGTTTGTTTTGGTCTAGGAGTTAGTAATGTCGCCGGGTTAGCTTTTAAATTCCTGGGGCGTTACAAATTTGATCTCACATTTTTTTTTCTCTCAGAGTTTCTTTGATATTGATAGCTCGCAAGACATACAAGATACATCTCAAGTCACACATGATTTACGACTCTATCTAATTGGTAAGTTTGAAAGTTTACAATCATACTTTGATTAAGTTGAATAATGATATTTGTTTAGCTAGCTAGGGTGAGGCAAACCTATTTTCAAGAATTTGTATATCTATATAGATCACGTTTTTTTTTTTTTTTTGTTATCACTGTTGTTTTTTTTTTATTTTTTATATTTTATAATTACTATATTATTGTGTTTTGTTTTTTTAAATATTGTCTTTTTATAATTGCTATAGTTTATTTTGTTTTTTGTTTTTAAAATGTTTGTGCAATTTGATAACTCAATATCTATTAGGGCCAACATAAGAGGTCTGTGGTTCGAATCCCTCACCCCACATATTGTCAAAAATATATATATATATATATCTATTAGGTTTAAATCATATAAGAAACTTAGTGTGTTTATTAAATTACTTTTTTAATACAAATAATTGAAACGTATTATCTCTCAATTATTCGTTTTTTAAAAAGAACATATGATATAGTTGAAGTAAATATTAGACAAAAATATTTTTGTTCAAAATCAAACATTCAATCTTTTTCATAGTGAGTTCATTAGTTATTGTAACAAACAACCATAAATTATAATTGCCAATATGAAAGGTTCTAATGAAAAGTTAAAATTTTTTTGTTTTCACCTCCAAAATGTAACTATGGTTGGTTCAATAGCAAGATAAGAGATATGTTAATATAAAAAATTAGTAATGATGTGAAATGAAAAAAATAAATACAAATAAAAAAATACATACATAACAAAACATAATAAAAAAAATACATAATACATATAAAATAAAAATAAAAAAAATTAACCACACCATAAATACATATAAATAAATAAATAACTTATTACAAAAGATGTCATCTTTTTATCTCCCACAAACTTATAGATTAATTATAGGATTTCAAGAGTTTTGAAAATTTAAAATTTTTGTAACCTTTTCATACTCTCTAATTGAATGTATTAATAATATATTGCTAATAAAATGAATTTAATATAATACTTTAAATTTAATATTTTCTAATGAAATAAAAAATAAAAACCATTTTCTAATGAAATTGACTTAAGACAAGTAAGTTAATATTGAAATTGATAAAATAATTTAAAAAATGGCTTTAGAATATAAAAAGTTACTTTGTTTTATTTTCTAAGAAATAAATTTTAAAACCCACGCCATGCCATTTGATTATTAATTAATGATTAAATTTAAAAACTTGGAATTTCTAAAGTTTTGTAACATTCTTCAACTTCTACAACTATATAAGTGTTATTTCCTACCATTTTTATACAACAAAAATTGAGTCTCAACTTTCTCAGTTTGTTTTTGTGGAGTGTAACAACCCACGACACAATTTTTTTTTCTCTATGAATAACAAAGTATCAACTATATGTTTATAGTTCATTTCATTAATTACATGTCAATTACCGTTGAGCTATGCTTGCTTTGGCATAGGATGAATGAAGATTTAAATGCACTTATAATTATTGATAAATAAATGGAATATAGAGAGGTAAAATAGGAAGAGTTTTGCACTCATTTATACAAATTTGAACATAGAGGAATTTAAAATGAAGTTTTAGAATTTTAAAAGTTTTTTTTACTCATCCATTAAAAACATGTTTGGACTATTTTACCCCTTTGTCATATTTAAAGTTTACAAATCATACCACTAATAATTATAAAATTTATATGGTTCATTTAACTCATATAAAATAAAATAGTATTTAAAAGACTAGAATATGAAAAGTTAGTTACTAAATTAAATAATAACTATTTTAGTTAAAAAGATGTTATGAGGTTAGAATCTGTGATTTCAATAAATTTTACTTTTAATTTTAATCCTAAAATATTATTTAAAAGTTTAAATTATGAAAATTTCTTCAAATTTATAATATATAGTATAATATAATATATTAAAAGCTACAATTTTAAAAAGACATTTTTGGATCATTGTGACCCTTTTATCAATTTATAAATTTACTAAGCATTAGTTAGTATATGAATATGAAAAGTTTTGTTTATTTATTTTTAACTATTTATGAATTTATATTTAATTGAAGTTAATAATGAAATTCAAGAGGACCAAGGTTGGAAATTTAAAAGTTTCTAATTTACTCCTATGGTGTATATAAATATATTTTTCTTCCACCTCTTCTCACAACAATTTAACCCTTTTAAGACAATGAGTTGTCCATGCACTAGCTTGGAGGATAGTGAAAAAGAAATCATTTGAAATATAATTGGAAGATTGATAACATGCCAATTGATGGTCAAGATCAAGCTAAGCTTAAGCTTCAAATTGCAAGTGCATTTAAATTTGAGTATAGAAATATTTTCTTTAAATGAAATGACATATCTTTTAGTATAGAATTTTGGTTTTCAAAATAATAATAATAAAAAAAAGCTAATTTAAGATATTATAATAATTATTTTCCATTTATTTATTTTTTAAATAATTATTTTGAATAATTTTTCAACTAAAATATTCAATATTTTAAATATTTTAAAATTTATAAATACACGTGCCATGCACGTGGTAACACACTAGTCTATAAAAGTGGCTATAGTGGAGAAACTTTATCTTCCTATTTTGCCCTTTTCATTTTTTAACTCTTCCTATTTTGCCCTTTTAATTTTTTAATTCATTTAAATTGTTCTTTTAAAATGATGAATCAATTAGAATTCTCGAATCAATTTTGGTCTATGAATAATTATTAGGGTGAGTGAATTGAATCATGAAAAACCATTAGACTTCTTGAAAATAATAAATAATTTATTTATAAAATACTTAAAACTTTAAATAAGAATAAAAAAAGTCAACTTAACATTACGTTAAAAACATTTTTAATTTTTAATAACTTTAATGGAAAAGAATTTGAAAAATCTAGGAATATGAACAACTTTTTTTTTTTGAGAAGAGGAATATGAACAACTTAACTTACCTAATTAATTCTAAAAAATTTAATTATACATTTAATTAAAATTAATAATGAGATTTGAAAGGTTTTGAAACTGAGTTTTTGTAACATATTCCTCTCATACAATATATAAAGACATCTCTTCTACTTTTTTTCTACAACGATTTAGCTATCTCATTTTGATTCTTTTCTTCATCTATTAGTTCCTTCTTATAGTTTTAGATAGATAGTTTTAGAAGATTGCATTGCATATTGGTGTGTAGTGCCAAGTTGTATGAATTGCAAAGTAGTGTTTTTTTGTAATTGGATGTCATTGTATCTTGAAAAATGGTTTGATCTCATACGAGAAACACCAATCAAAGGCGAATCTCTTTTCAGATAATCGTATGAATCAAAGGTATCAATATTTTACTTCTTATAGATGATTTATATTATTTTATAAATAATTTTCATATTGTTTTTGTTGGTTATGTATCACCATTTTTTAAAATTTTATTTCCAACATAATTCTTTTTATCTAATTAAAATCATATATCTTTTTTTCCTCTTTTTTTTTTATCTAATTAAAATCATATATCTTTTTTTCCTCTCATATTCTAACCATAGAAAATAAATATTATTTAATTTAACTTTAGATTTTTTAATTAACATTTTTAAATATTAAACAAGTAAAAAAAAACTAAAATAAAAGATCAATTGTTTTAGAAGTATATATGTAGTAATAGTAATAATAATAATAATTTTATTTTATCTTTTCTTACCATCTTCAAAAATTGTTAAGGAGGAGAATCATTTTTGGTCTATTTTACTCTTTGGTCAAATCTAAAATTTACTAAGCATGTCACTAATAATTATAAAATTTATCTATTAAATTTAATTTAACTCATAAAATAGCATTTAAAAAGCTAAAATATGAAAAGTTTTTTAATTTATATAATTACTAATTTTAATTATATATATTTTAAATGACAAAGATGAAATATGAAATGTTTTCTTTTAATAGTAAATTAGTTTCTCTCATTATTTAATTAACAATAATAACTCCTATGAACTCAACATTTTTAAATAAGCCACTAAAGGTCTCAGAAAAAAAAAGCAACTAAAAAACTAATGTAAAAGTTGACAATTTTAAATTCTATGAATTTAGTTTTTTTTTTTTTTTTTTTTTCATTCATTTAACATTCTTTAACCAAGTTGGTATTTATAAAGTCTTGATAAATATTTCTTCGTTAATGTTGTGACAAGTATTTATTTAGATTTTAAATTATATCATGCACATAATATTTTTATTTAAAAAAAAACTTTCATAGTATAAAAGTTGGTGTCAAATTCACAAATAGATAACTTATTTGCATAGAAAAAATAATACTTAAATAAGTTCATTGTTTCTATTCAACCAAGTAATCAATCTTATCAAATATATTATGAAATTTAGTAACTTGCAATTTTTCTAATAATAGTAAAAATTACCCAAAATTTTATTAAAATTTTAGTTATAAAAAAGTATAGTTTTATAGCTTTAGCTTTTAATGAATGAAAAATCAAATGCACCATTAACTTCACAAGTTTTGGAATTTAATAGGCTTGAATATGAAAAGTTTTGTTTTTCATTGTCTACAAAATTAACTACTTATCTTTAATAACAATTTATTATATAATTTTAAATGAGTTAAAGAATTTCCAAAGTTTCTAACTTTCTAGCTCTACAATTATAAGAAGATGCAAGAAACAAAATTTAATAAATCAATAGAAAACAAAATTTATTCTTATTTATATATATATATATATATATATATATATATATGATAAAATGAAAAGAAAATATTATCAACATTATAAAGTAATTGGAAATACCACGTGCAAGGCACGTGTTAAAAAAACTAGTAATATATAAAAAGTACAAATGTGGAAGAAACTTTTTTGATGTTATCCTAGATTTTTCCACAAATACCTAAGTTGGCCTTCTTAACTTACTTTCATTTAATCACTTTCTCTCTCCTATAATTATACATTTCTCTCTCTCTATGTTCTTTCTCCCACCCTCACGTGTCTCTTTCTCCCAAGTCTCCCACCTAATTACTATGTTTCTCCCTCTTAAATAATTTTAATTATGTTGTTATTGTCTTGCATCACCTTCTTATTTTTTTTTTAATAACGACCACCTCCCTAATTTGTGGGTTGGATATTATTACCTTTAATTTTTGTGTGTTAAATGTATTGATGAAAGCCAATGAGAGAAGTACTATTTCCCTACAATTTCTCTCCCTCTACCCTTGTAATTCTTATATTTTTAGTTAGCAACTTACCACATACCATATACCATTTCTCCCTCTTCTTTTTATATTTCTAAATAAATAGATGGAACTTGATCATCAACTTCAAAATCAAAACCAAAATGCAAAGGCAAACACATTCAAGGTAATTTTTTACTCCATTATCTTCTTCTAATTTCTCATTATTGTTGCATCTAATTTCTTAAAGCTATGCTTGCGTGTTTTTTTCTTTATTTTTTTTAAAAATTTATAGAGAAATGCAAGATTGGAATCACCCCAAACATTCGAGGTAATTTCTTAATTCTTTTTCTTCTTATTTCTCTTTGTTGTTGTTTTTTTAATAGAAAAATAGAAGATTGGAACCACCCCATAGCACAACTTGATACTTCTTCAACCACGATAAGAAGTATATCTAACTTAAACTCCCACAAGTGTTCCACCATCGTTGGATTATTGAAGGTCATCAATCATGTTTATTTAAGTTTATTTAATAATAGAATTGTTTAAATGAGAATATGAAAAGTTTGGATATTAAAAGTTTTCTCAATTTATTTCTAAAAATCAAATATAAAATTTATGACTTTACATTTAATTTAATTAATAAAATAAACAAATTTGGGAGTTAAAAAGTTAGAATGGACAACTTTAATATGAAAATTCCTATTTATTCTAAAAATTTGTGAATTTATTTTTAATTATAATTAATAATGAAATTTGAAAAGTATTGGTAACTCTTTTTCCTCCATCTTTGGCCAATTTACAATAACTTATGTATTATATATGTCTACTTTAATTTTAGGGCCGGTTGCAAAAGTAGCAAACCGGCCCAAAATAATTGCAAACTTAGCAACTGTTGAAACTATTTGCAAAAATGGCAAAATTTTAACTTTTGGAATGTGAATTTACCAAAATGCCCTTCTGCGCGCTGAAAATCTCTTCCCGTTTTTTCTATCACTCGCCTATCGTTTCTATCAGCGTCTTCTCCGATTTCTATCAGTCTTCGGTCCGATTTCTATCATTCTTCTCGCCTTCGTCTTCTCGCCTTCGTCTTCTCCGACATTCATCTTCTCCGATTTGTTCGCACATTCCTCTTCTCCACATTCTTCTTCAGGTTTGTTTTCTATCGTTTCTATCCGTCTTTTTCTTTTTTTTTTTTTTTCTTCGAAGTCTTGCATTGGAGCGCAGGGTTGTGATTGACGGTGGTGGACTTCTCAACGGCGTCTTGGGAAGTACGGCAGCGGAGACCGGGAGTAGTGACCGGGTGATGAGAGTTGAAGCGAGGAGTAGAAGGATTGCTGAAGAAACCCAAACGAACGCAGCTTCTGGGGCTGGGATTTGGCGTGGTGGAGGAAGAGGAGGAGGTCCTCTGTTTTTCAGAGACAGTATTCGATTCTGAATCTCGAGAGATTGTAGTACAAAACGCCTTTCTCCAACCAGTACCCATTTGGGGCAAAACCCAAAGAAAAAAAAAGAGAGCAGAAACAAAAAGAAAAAGAGAAAGAGATGAACTCAGAAAAGGGAAGAAGAAGTGGAGGTTTTTATTTTAATGAAGAAGATAGATCTGAATTATGGGACAAAGAAAAGCAGGGCATGGCATGGGGATCAGAAAGAGAAGCAAAAAGGGAAGGAAGAGAAGAAGACAAAAGAAAATAAATGAATCTATCACTACATTAGAACATTGACAATACATACTAGATAGATTCTATCACAAAGAGAAAAGCTTCTATCAGTGACAGAAAAGCTTCTATCAGTGATAGAAGCTTTCTATCAGTGATAGAAATCGCTTCTATCAGTGATAGAAACTTTTCTATAGTGATAGAAAACTTCTATCAGTGATAGAATTCACTTTCTATCAGTGATAGAAGTTTTTCTATCACTGATAGAATCTATCAGTGATAGAAAAACTTTCTATCAGTAATATTTTAAAAAGTTTCTATCACTGATAGATTCTATCAGTGATAGAAAAACTTTCTATCAGTGATAGAAAAACTTCTATCACTGATAGAATCTATCAGTGATAGAAAAATTTTCTATCAGTGATAGAAGTTTTTCTATCACTGATAGAATCTATCAGTGATAGAAAAATTTTCTATCAGATAGAAAGTTCTCAACTTTCTATCAGTGATAGAAAATTTCTATCACTGATAGAAAGTTAATTCTATCAGTGTTTTTTTCTATCACTGATAGATTCTATCAGTGATAGAAAAACGTTCTATCAGTGATAGAAAATTTCTATCACTGATAGAAAGTTAATTCTATCAGTGATAGAAGTTTCTATCATTGATTTCTATCACTGATAGATTCTATAAGTGATAGAAAAACTTTCTATCAGTGATAGAAAAACTTCTATCACTGATAGAAAGTTAATTCTATCACTGATAGAAATTTTCTATCAGTGATAGAAAACTTCTATCTCACTGATTTCTATCACTGATAGATTCTATCAGTGATAGAAAGTTTTCTATCAGTGATAGAAAGTTTTCTATCAGTGATAGAAAAACTTTCTATCAGTGATAGAAAAACTTCTATCACTGATAGAAAGTTAATTCTATGACTGATAGAAATTTTCTATCAGTGATAGAATTAACTTTCTATCAGTGATAGAAGTTTTTCTATCACTGATAGAATCTATCAGTGATAGAAAAATTTTCTATCAGATAGAAAGTTCTCAAAAAGTTCTCAACTTTCTATCTGATAGAAAGTTTTTCTATCACTGATAACTTTCTATCAGATAGAAACCTACCAAAACAAAAATAGAAAGACCACCAGATGCGCGCGCAAGGGCAAAATAGGGATATAAAAAATTAATTCAAAAATTTTGCCATGTTTGCAAATATTTTAAAAAATTGCTAAAATTGCAATTATTTACCCTAATTTTGCCACCCATTACAATTATCCTTAATTTTATTATTTCATTTATTGTTTGTTCTGCCTTAATTTTTGTTTGAATATTTAATCTACTTTTTTTTTAGTACATCAACATTTGGGGGTGGAGGATTTGAACCTCTGACCTCATGGTCGAGGGTACATGCCAATAACCGCTGAGCTAAGCTCGCTTTGGCATATTTGATCTACCTTTTATCTTTAACTTTTCTTCTTGTTACATGTTGATAATTTGCAATTTCGTACAAGCTTTGATGAGACATACAAACAATTTATTGAGCTTGAAGATGATATACTACCATTTGGGATGGAGGATTTGAACCTCTAACTTCTTGATCAATAGGGCATGTCAATAATACTTTCAAAATTTTAATTCATAATTAACAAATAATATAATTATTATTCGTAAATAATTTCAAATTGTATTATTAAAATTAAATTGTAAAATAGAAAAACCACGTGCAACGCACGTGTGGAAAATCTATCTAGTCTAGTCTAGTCTACATCTATATCTATACTATATATAAAAACTGCTATTGAGGAGAAATTTTAGCTTCCCATTATGCCCTCGATTTTTTAAAGCATACCTATTTTATCCTCAAGTTTAAATTCATTAAAATTTATATTAAATGAGGGAAAGAGAGTATCCGAAAAAGAAAAAGAATGAAAGATAATAATGCACGAATAAATGCCTGGAAAAAACGGTACATTCAATAAAAAGATGGAAAAAAAACCGTACATTCAACAACCTATTTATCTTCTTTGCAAAACCTCCGAGTATATAAAGTCCATTGGGGAGGGGTGGGCTTCAGGGGGACTAATGGCTCTACAGCAGAGAGAAATGTTGAAGCGACGCTGGGGACCGAAGATGAAATGGGGCTGGGGACTGCATTCGTGCGAGGGAAGGGGAGAGAGAGCATGGAAGAGAAAGAAATCTATACTATATATAAAAGCTGCTATTGAAGAGAAATTTTAGCTTCCCATTATGCCCTCGATTTTTTAAAGCATACATATTTTATCCTCAAGTTTAAATTCATTAAAATGTATATTAAATGAGGGAAAGAGAGTATCCGAAAAAGAAAAAGAATGAAAGATAATAATGCACGAATAAATGCCTGGAAAAAAACGGTACATTCAATAAAGAGATGGAAAAAAAACCGTACATTCAATAGCCTATTTATCTTCTTTGCAAAACCTCCGGGTATATAAAGTCCATTGGGGAGGGGTGGGCTTCAGGGGGACTAATGACTCTACAGCAGAGAGAAATGTTGAAGCGACGCTGGGGACCAAAGATGAAATGGGGCTGGGGATTGCATTCGTGCGAGGGAAGGGGAGAGAGAGCATGGAAGAGAAAGAAAATATTTAGGGGTTTTTCTTTCAATTTTTTTTTTCTTTTACTTTTCTCAATCTATGGCTGGATTGTTGGGTTGAGTATTATTTTTCTTTTTTTATTTTATTTTATTTTTCTAATGTTTATTATTTTACCATATAAAGAAAATGAATGTTTGTTTTTTATAGATAAAGTAGGGAAGGTAAAAGTTAATTTTTCTGTTTGTTTCTTCCTTTCTTTAATTATGATACACATCTATCTATAGTATATATATAAAGGCACAATAACAAAAAACTTCTTGTTCCACCTTTGTCCTTTCATTTAAAATTATAGACCAAATTTATCCTTTCATAATCTAAAAAAAAATGTGAGTTTACGTTAATGTTCTTATATTTTCATTGAACTTCTTGAAGAAAAATTATGAAAAAATGAATTAAATCATGAAATATTGAAAACTCATTGAGCTTCTTGGATGATTATGTTTCCCAACATTCCCATTCCTCTTTCTCAATGATCCAACTTCCTTTCTTTTTTTATATGAATATCTTTTTTTAAGTGATCAAACAAACAAAGAAGCACTTGATTTGTCAAAAAAATCATTGTCGACAACTACAGTGGAGGATTAGAGCCTTACAACGCCAAAGATGCCTTTAACATTCTTACATTATTAGATCTATTGATAAAATTGATTCATTTCTTCTCTCAAATTGATTCCATTGATCCGTTGATACATTATTTTAATAAATTGATCAAATTTATTCACATTATTTAATTTTTTTTTTACAGGAAGGTTAGAGCTATTAATATAAATATAAAATTATTATAGTTATTTTATTTCTATGCGAATAATATATTTTTTTTCCAAATAATTTGAACTCTATTAAAATTTATTGGGTTGAGTGTCAAAGACATCTTGAATGAATAAATACATTTAGAATACATTGAAAGTAAGTTATAATTATTACTTTTTAAAATTTCTATTATATTTTAAAATGATTTTTTCTCATAAATTATATTAGTATCTCTACATTCATACTACGTAATTAAAACTCATTTTTACCACAAACATTTAAATACTTAAAGATCCTTAGTATGGAGTGTAACGACCCTACTTTTCATGCCTAGATCCTAAGGCCGTTACTACATGCATTTCATTCTACTTCTAAGAACAGCGAGGAAATATCATTTAAGGAAAACATACTTAGAAATTTTGCGAAACTTTTCAGTCTGGGATCCCAGTTAAAACAACACAAAGAACACTTTAGTCATTCACACAAAACTTAAAGCGGAATATATCTAAAATCATTCGCAATACAAGTTCAAAAGGAGAATTTCAAAACATAAAATGCGGAAGACTATCCTAAAGGAGGTCCATGGCTCAGCAGCTCTCCGTCACGCGTTCTGCACACCTTTACCTCTACCTGCAGTTGTATGTAAGGGAAAATAATGAGTATTTAAGAAAATACTCAGTAAGTAGCAATCAAGGTTTTAACATTTTATTCGAGTTAAGGGCTTGAGGGTTAGGTCATCTCATTCTTATTCATTTCAGTTCATTTCATTTCATTTATCTGTAGTTCGGGTCTCGTGTTCAATTAGTACACCTATATATATATAAGTTTGCCAACTCACTGATAGTGCACAAGTGGGAGTTATGGGAGGTCTCTACTCCTACTGATGGTAGATGGCACCCAGTCAGTGGAGCTAAGTCTCATCCCTCAAGGCACTAATGGGCGCGTAGCGCTCTAAACTACCATTTCACTGGTGGGGCGTTCATGGGTTTAAGTCAGGAATTAACTTCCACAGTTAGTAAATGGCACCTAGACTGCGAAGCCAAGTCTCGCCCATTAAGGCCCTCATTTCAGTCTATTACATCTCAGTCCTAGGCGTTTAATTGACACGACCCTCTTCTAAGGCACTAGCCTATTCCTTTCCCTTTCTTAATCCTTTCCCTTTTAGGACCCCTTAACTCTTGCTAGTTTTTTTTTACGACAATCCTCCTAAGCAGAGAAAAACACAACTCCCAGTTGCCCACAACAACGTCAGTCAACTATAAAATATACATCAGTCATACTCTCGCTTCTATTACACAACACAATAGTACATGTAGTAGCCATATTCTTAAAATTAACGCAACATATCACCTCAGTCTCAATCCGAACCACTTATACACATTTTCATGCCAGGAGTAACCAAATCATTCCAAACATACACATTTCATTCCATTGCAGTGTGTTACATACCATGTTCAGCTACCCTATAATGCACTTAAAACATGAAATTTTGAATACAATTAGCTACTTAAACTCCAAGGGCAACTTAAGGATTTAATCCAACTCATGCTATCATAAGCCACACTCAACTTAAATGAGTTTTAAAGCACATAATTTATTCCAAAGGGCTACTGACATTGAGATACTACGCTTGATCGAAAATCACCCAACAACTCGATAAGACCAACCACGTGATGCGAAACAGAGGCGGAGGCAGCTTGGGTCCAGGGGGGGCTCGAGCCCCCCCTCAACTTCTACGTATATTATATTTATATTATAAAGCGGAATAGATAACTATGTTATTGATGGCTGTTATGGCTTAAGCCCCTCCTGGTTATACTTCATTCCCGTGTTCGAACCCCCACACCTGCGTTTATGGTATTTTTTTTTCTTTTTTTTCTTCTTTTCGCATTCCCGTGTTTTTTTCCCGTGTTGTTGTGGCTTAAGCCCCTTCTTTTTTTTTTTTTTTTTCCGCTGTCTTTGTTTTTTGTTTTTCTTTTTCGTTTTATCTTTTTTTCTGTTTCTTTTTAGTTTTTTTTTTCTTGCTTTGTTTTTTCTTTTTTTTTTTCCGTATCCTTTTTCATTTTTTCTCTTCGTATTTTTGTTTTTTCGTTTTGCCTTTTTCTCAGTTTTTTTTTTGTCATAGGTTTAAAATAGTTTAAATTGAAATTTAATTTTTATATTTACAAATATAAAATAATAACAAACATATGTCATTATATTTCTTTTTTCAACTTCATTTTTAAATTTTCTTTATCATTTTTGAGTCAAATAAGGATGGAATAATAAAAATATTTTTAAATTTTAGTAATAAGCTTTTGATTTTTTTTAAGTGCAGTTGATTTTTAAACTTTCAATTTATATCTAGTAGGCTTCCAAGTTTCCAATTTAATGTCTTATAGATCTGTGATCTAATAAACTAATAATCCATGTGTTTTTTTAGTTCAAAATTCTGTTAGATACAAAATTAAAAATTCAAAAGCCTATTAGATAGAAAAGTGAAAGGTTAGGGATTTAGTAGAAACTTTTTAAAGTCAGTAATTTATTGAGCATAATCATGAAAACTTAATAACTAGATTTATAATTTAACAAATTTAATATCAAAATATACGAATTGATATTAACATATATCAATGTGTTCAAAATATCATTTTGGTTATTGTACTTTGAGTTTTGTTTCATTTTAGTCATTATACTTTGAAATGTCCAATTTTAGTCTATACTTTCAATAAACTTTAAAATTGATATCTATAGTGAGTTTATTGTTATTTTTTTTTTTTTAAAAAATTGTTCTCTATTAGTATGTTTTTTATAAAGTTTAGAAATATGTTCACATCGTATCTCTTATTGTATGAAAATTATTGTTTAACAATTTTTGATGAAAATTAACTTAAATTTACGGTAGGGACCAATTTTAAGCACAAACTAACATTATTTCTATATAGCCCCCCCTCACATAAAGTCCTGGATCCGCCACTGCTCACGATCCGCCACTGCTCACTATAGAGATCAATTTTAAACTTTATTGAAAGTATAGACTAAAATTGGTGAGCGTTCATGGTTGCATCTTGCGAAAATCTCTCCTCCTTCGTCGATCTCTCACTCCCAATCTCTCCCTTCTCTGTTTTTTTTTTATTTAGCAGCGTGAGGGTGGTTGTGAGTAGCCTCGTTTTCCGGCAGCAGTACTGCAGACGCGGACAACAGCGAGGAGGGATTGTTTTCTACATTTTTCGAGTGTTTTAGGTGAGTTCTCGCAGTGGGTAAGTTTGTTTGAGGCTTATGTGGGTTATTTCTTGCTTTTAAACGATTACCCATTCACTTTTTCTCCCGTTCAGCAAGCGTGCCCATTCAATTTCGGCGATTCGAGCAATGGGTCTTTGAGTTTGAGCATGTTTGTACAATTCCAGCTTTGGGTAGGAGCAATTAAATCAATCTTTGGTTGATTAAAGTGTTTTAGAGAAGTACCCATTAATATTAGCCATTGATTTCAAGGTACCCACAACGTTTGAAGGTCCAATCGTCGAGTTGGAGCGATTTTAGAAGTTGGACAGCAAGCTTCGACTTGGTTTGTGTAAGTTTTCGCCTCCTTAAATAAAGTTGTTCATGAAAATAATTATGAGAATTAGATGTCCCTAATTCTAAGGCCACTCTTGTGATTTTAGATGGAGTTGCTTGTGTCATGAGCGACGTCGCATTGAATTAGTTGGTTTGTGCATAAATCAAGTATCTTCTTGCACTAATGTAAGTAACCTTACTACTTGGAAAGCCTTGGCTAGGCTAAGCTATTTATTATGATTTGTTACATGCTTTGAATAACACAGAGCGGGAGACATTGATCATGTATGGTTTGAGTTATGAGATGTTGGATTATGTGTGTTCTGGTGTTATTGAACACCCTGATTATGTGCATTTGTCTGAATGGTATACTCTGAATATAGTGTTGGTTCAAAAGTATCAAACGCTTAGATTATGAGAAATGTTCTAGTTGTGTTGAACACTTTGTCTGCTTTATGTTTAGAATGCTCTGGTTGGATAAGTTTTATATGCTCTAAATGCTCTGAATGCTCTAGATGCTCTATGTTGGGGACGATAGGATGTTTTATATGGTTGAGTCGTGGATGCGAGACCTAACTCGCTTTGTTTTGGAAGTTCGGGGTCTATTCTATTAATTCGAAGTGTTTGTGGAAATTTGTAGTTGGGAAGTTTGAATATAGAAGTGTATTCTTTTGTTCGCAGGTGATAAGAAAATTTGGGGTCAGTTATACGTATGTCGTTATGCTGCCGAATTTTCGGTAGCATTACAGTTAATAACGAGGCTAAGTTTAGTAATGACACTTGGATTATGGTATGCTGAATTTGGTCGTGGCTGTTTAGACTATACATATGTCTTTTCTATTTAGTGTTTGGACGTTATGATATATGTGCTTGAACGAGATGAAAGGCGAGGTAGTTAGTACATGTGAAATTAGCCCTTCAGAGATCTTTATGGGAAAGAAACTTGATGGCTAGGTTGCAAATTAAATCAGACTTTGTTAACAGGGGCCCTAATACGAAATGAGGATATGTTACTTATTCCAGTAAGGACCGTGGCAATTAAACACCTAGGACTGAAATGTTTATAGACTGAGATGAGGAGCTAAATGGGCGGGACTCGGCTTCGCAGACTAGGTGCCATCTACTATTTGTGGGAGTAAGGTTTCGACTAAAACCCATGGACGCCCCACTAGTGAGTTGGTAGTTAGAGTGCTATGCACACATAGGTGCCTTGATGGGTGAGACTTGGCTCCACTGACTGGGTGCCTGCTACTATCAGTAGGAGTAGAGATCTCCCACGATTCCCACTTGTGCACCTTCAGTGAGTTGGTAAGCACGCGACAGGCTGGTTAATTGTCCACGTGACCCATACGACATGATAAATGAAATGAAATGAAATGACTATTAGGCCCTGTAATAGCAACTAACCTCCAAATATCCATGTAATGCTTGTAAATCTCCTCCCAATAGTAGTGTTACTTACTGAGTATTTTTAATACTCATTCTTTTCAAATGTTTCCTTTCAGGTACAAGCAATGACATACAGGGCGCGTGGCGGACTGCTGCTGACAAGCCATGGATTTCCCTTAGGATAGACTTCCGCATTTTATGCTTCCAAATTCCTTCTTTTGGAACTTGTCATGTGATGTTTTAAGATTTATTCCGCTTAAAGTCTTTTGCTGGAATGGCTAAAATTTCTTCTTGTTTTTTTTTTTACTGGGATCCCAGGCTGAAAAGTTTCACGTATTTTCTAGCCATGTTTTACTTTGAATGTCATTTCATCGTTGATTTTAGAAAAAAAAAAAATGAAATGTATATGGTAATGGCCCTAGGAATTTGTCATGAGAAGGTGGGTCGTTACAGTTGGTATCAGAGCTCTAGGTTATAGGTTCTGTAGACTGGTTTACATCGTAAACCTTAAGTATGTCCATGGCTTATCAGCAAGCATCCGGTCACCGCTAGGTATGTCAATGTTTATGTTATGTGAAGAAAGGAAAAAAAAAAGGGGATTCATGAATGAATTTATGAATGTGATGTTTTTTTTTTTTAAATGCTTGTTGTTATGTATTGATGTGGGAATGAAAGTGTTTAGGGCTTAAAGGAAGCTTTACCAGCATGAAGTATATGCTTAAGTGTGAGATTAAAGTAGTCCGTATGGACAAGGGAAGAAAAGAAAATCTTAAGAGAGTAATGTTTTTCAAAGGTCACGAAATATCAAAGATGGTGTCTCTTGAGTAAAACCTTGAAAGGAGCAATGCATCATGACTACTCTTGTGGGGTTCAATGTTTGGGTGAACTTGTAAGGTATTTTTGGATTTTTATGAGCCACTCCTAAAAGAATGAAAAGTGAAGAGATGCAGTATAAATGATAATATGAGGAATTCTTTTAGGTTTCCTAACTTTGTTGGTCGACAAAGAAAGTTAGATAGCTTGAAAAATAAAAAGGGACATGAGTTTCAAAACGGAGAGAATGTGTTGTGTGTTTGAATTGAAAGGTAACTTCTCCAAATATTTCGAGCGACTTTGATTTGATTCATCCCTTTGTTATAATGAAGAGGCCCCAGTTCAATCAGACCAAGAGAAAAATTTTGAAGTTTAAAAGCAAGGCCACGTAACTAAGCAAAATCTCCCCATAGGTTCATTTTGGAACTCCAAATGAAAGATCTATGAGAATATTATAAGTGGAGACATGTTTTTTGGTGTTGAAGGTATTTCTCACTCGAAAAGTGAAGGACGACATCTTAAGTTTGATGACTATATATATATATATATATATATATATATTTGAGAAAAGGAAAAGTAGTATGGAAAAGTATGGAAAAGTTTTGCTGTCTGAGGAGACAAAAGAAATTAAAATGTTTAGACTCCAAGATCATGAGTATGGCTTGATTTCTATTATGTGGTTTGTGTTTAGAAGTCCTTTAAATTGGTGCAAGGAATCTTGTTACTATTAGAAAGTTGGAACCCTTGTATGCGTAGATTGAAAACAATTGTATAAGGGATGTTGGCTATGAAACTCAACTTTAGTTTGAGAATTTTTCCTTAAAAAAAAAAAAAATAGCAAGGGATTAAGTCAGAACAAACTAGATAATGGAAGAGTTCTTTGACAAGATCCATCTTAATTTGGAGTTGAAGGAAACTTCTAGTTGGTGCAGACTGTTAGCAATGGTTGCCAAAGAACTATTGAAAGAGAACTTTGAGGCTTTATTAATGAACAGGTAGATTTTCGGGCTTGCTGTCGAAGTGTGAGAGAGTTCGACTTTGGAATCAAATAAGTGCAAGAAACTAATGAAGTCATCCATGTGATTGGGATGAGAAATTAAGTCGGCTTGAAATAAATGAAACAGATGTGCTAGTATTAGATAAAGTGGGTTGGACCTTCCAAGTTACCATCGATATGAGAGGTAGACCTCATTAAAAAGCCTGAGTTGGGAACAACTCTCATTCCTAAAACTTCATACTAGGTGGCCTCAACTCAACGGAGTCGAGGAAGTCCATAGATATAATAATGATAAGAGTTTTGTTTGATAAGAAGAAAGATAGATCTATCGTGGCTATGTTTCGATTAACAAGAGTTGAATAAAGGACAATAAAGAGCAAGTTTTCTCTTCTCGCATGAATAATTTATGACCAACTTCAAGGAGCAAAAGGGTATTCTAAAAGGGGCAAGTTTATACTCGGGATACCATCAGTTGTGGATGGGGGAGGTTAATATCTCCAAAGGCCATCCCTAGAACCAAGTATGATCATTACGAGTATTTTAGGCAAGTTTAGACGACCTTGAGAAGTAGTGAGCTATATGCCAAAATTTCTAAGTATGAGTTGTGACTGGGAAAATTTTCCTTCTCAAGCACGTGGCTATCAACGGTAATATTGTGATGGATAAATTTCCATGAAAAAGGGACAATGTTCGAATGAATATTTCTCTTAATAGATTTATTCTTGTTTCTCAATTTTTGGAGAATGCACGTTGTATTATTGTAAGTTCTCTATTCCGAAAGCAGTGGACCTGTTAGAAGTGAAGGTAGCTGTAGTTGGTCTAAACTCAATATCGTGGTAGAGATTTGCAACTTCTTGAGCCTAGCAAGTTACTATGTGAAGTTTTGTTCAGAACATTTCCAGCTCAGAACCTAGTTGCCTCACAGAAATCACCAAGTTAAAACGCAAAAAGAGCTTCAGGCACTCACCATTCATAGGAATATGAAGCACTCCCTCGCATAGGAAGGGCTCAACATAAGACAAAGAAGATGGTTGGAATTGGTAAAGACTTGTGATTGTGAGACCAACTAGCACCCTAACAAGGAGAATGCGGTGATTGATGCACTAGTAGGAGAACAGAAAGTATGATGTTCTGGGTGTCTGATACGCAAATTGCTAACCGCAAGTGTACGGGCCCAAGTTATAATATAGTGATTTAAAATCGAATGTCGTCCTCTGGATTGGTTTTCTAATTCCCCTAATTATTAAAGGTATATTTGCCCAATTTTATTTAGAGAAAATAAACGAGAGATATGCAAAACAATTAAGAACTAATAAAAGCAATAAAATGTGGAAATTCAATGGAGAAAGGCCTTAGGGACTTGATTTCACCTATTAGAAGCATGAATTAACTAAACGAATAATTAAGAACAAATTCGTAACAAGTTTATAAACTGAGGATTTTGAATAATTAAAAGCCTCTCCCGAGTGCAATTAATCCTTTAAGCAAATTAAGAAATTGATATCCCTATCTAATTTCAATAATAAGCCTAAGCAATAAGAACAACCCTCATGACGGTTTCTCAAGCAATTCCTAATCTCCCGATTTACGAATTACCTAAGTCATGCAATTGAAAGTCTAATCTAAACTACCCTCTCCCGAGTGATTAGTTCAGAAACAACAACATACAATCCGTGATCAAGAGATTATAAGCATTAATCATACAATTGCATAAATAAACCGCGTTACGAAACGTCCTAAAAAGCCGTAAATTAATCCATACAAACTAATGACTACATCAAGCCCCTAAGAAACGAAATCTAGCTACACATGGTCTCTAAAATACAATCGAAATTTATCCCAAACATGCTACAAATCAATACGAGAAATAAGGGAGAAAGATTAAACTCGTTGGCCGTGATTCCCGTGCGTTCCCGTCACGAACCTCTCGATCCAAGCTCCTCGAATCAAGCCACCTCGCTCTCCGCCTTGTTCTGTCCATTTTCTCTCACTAGAAATCGTTTTTCTCACTCCAAAACAGCTCCCTTATTCTGAAAGCATCGCAAAATATATATACTACTGATTCTGCGTGACAGCGTCGAGACGCTGAGGACATAGCGTCGCGACGCTGTCGCGCGTACGGCCTAATTAAATCTGGAAAGCTCGCAGCGTCGAGACGCTGTGGAGGTAGCGTCTCGACGCTGCCCCGAATGCGCGCGCGTGCTGCTTTGCGCCCAGCGTTGAGACGCTCCAAGGGCTAGCGTCTCAACGCTAGGCCTTTAATTGTTCTTCCTTCACTATTTTCTTGGCCCGAACTTATTCTTTAGCTGCTAAATTATCGGTAAAGCTAAGAAATGTCGATTTCCATTGAAATACTTGATTCCTACAAAACAAAACCAAATGGAGATAAAAATGCCCAAATAATACTCAAGACTAACGATAAAATTATCTAAAATATAGCCCAATAAATTGCGCTATCAAATACCCCCAAACTTAAGCATTTGCTAGTCCCGAGCAAAGTAAGAATCAAGCAAAGTAAGAATAACAAAATAATCTGCCAACAAAAACACTTGAGTAAGTGCTGCTAATGACTCTTGCCTCAGGAATCCCAAATCACAGATAAATCACACTGAAACATAATGATTAAACACATTCATCATGATATGCTTCATTTATTTCAATCATCTCTCACGTGCATGTGTGACTAGTCCTCCCTATCTCAGTCCTTTAAGCCCGGAATAGTTTTATGCAGCCCTTCGCTCGTTTTCCCCCTACTCTGGTCCTAAGATGGTAATATGCCACTAGGGTGCCTAAACGGGATATACAACCCCCAAACTTTGAGTTTTTTCATAATCAAAAGTAGTGGTCACTAGCTTTCACACGCCTATTGCAGGGACCCTTAACCTGAGTTTTCTCTGGTTGGCCTAACTGATCACAACAGGGGTAGCTCTTTTTGACCTTAATTCATATTATTATTTTTTCTTTATTCAACTCATTATTATTCTCTTTTCTTTCATTCATTCATTTTTTTTTTCATTAACATGCAAGATATGACATCATTTTTTCCTAAGTGTAACATTACTAACTATCATGCAGATTAACCATCAAATCAGTTCCTAAACCTTTCGAGGTGACAACAAGATCTAGATCACATAACTCTATTCTAAGCTCGCCAAACTAAGACAGGAGACTACGTGCTCAACTGGTGCAAGAGATTCATAAAATAAAATCAACCTGTCTCGAATCCTGTTTTTAATTATTGATGCACATAATAACTTACCTGTTTTCTGAAATTAGGTATCCTCATCGGCTGTCATAATCAAAACAACACACTCAAAGAAAATATATCTCAGACAGATAACACAATCAACTCAGATCTCAATGGAAAAAAAAAAATAATAATAATAATTCAAAGTGATAACCTGAATAATCATAAAAATTACACCTGATAATCCAACAAAGAGATAATCCAACAAAGAGAATGGTCAAAGGAAAAATATCAAATAATAATTACAGACCAAAATTAAAAGTAAATACTTTCCACCCCCAAACTTAGAAATTACATTGTCCTCAATGTAAAAATAATAAGATATACAGACCAATATGAGAACAAATACAATGAAAAATAAGAAAGAGGGGGAAAGAAAACAACCGTGTGCAGAGGGAAGGCGGCAGAGCATCACGCGTCCTCATCCTCGTCCTCAGGCGACTCGTACGGTGGTAAAGGTGGCGGTAAAGGCTGACCCGTACTCATAGCTACCTGACACTGATAGGTGTGGGCATGCATGCTCGTGGAGTAGAGGAAATGACGACGATCTCTACGCCTCTCTCTCTGGAGCTCACGCTGCTGGCTCTGGATGCCTTGCTGGAGAGTCTAGAACTCTAGGCGATGGCTCTGAAACTCCATACGCAGCTGCTGCAGCTGCTCCTCGATGGAGGGATGTGGAATCTCCTGCTCCTGCTGCTCAGGCTCTGCAGGCTGCTCGTGCTGCTCATGATGCTGTGGCGGTGCATGGATAGGGAGCGGTGGCTGCGCGCCCTGTGGTCCAGGTCCTCGGTAGCGACTGATGAAGTTCTTGTCGATTAGCGCTCCAGGATGAACCAACTCCTCTTGGGCGTCCCACACGACACCGGCAGCTCGACAAAGGGCTGTGATCAGAGAAGGATGCCCGAGCCCCACTGTCGTGTAACGTCGGCGAATGTGGCGCATAGAATGATGGATGACTTGGCCGACATTTACTGAGCGGCCTGTGGCGATAGCGAAAAGCAGGATGGCACGACTCTTGGTAACGTCGCTTAGATGCGCCACAGGCATCAACTTGGCACAGAGGAAGGTGTGCCACGCTCTGTAGTCTACGAACAAATCAGTGGTCTTGAATCTCACCACCTCTGCGCCAGTCATAATCCACTCTGCCCCTGGCCTACAAATAGTCTGAATGACTTCGTTAACGTCCAATTGGCCATGCAGGTAGGTACTATATTCATCCCTCTCAAAGTCGGGTAGCCCATAGAACCTATTAATGGTGAGGGGGTCGTAGGGGACACGGTGCCCTCGAACAAAGGATGAGGAAGAAGTGTCGTCCATATTGGCATAAAATTCCCTCACTATAGTTGCTACCCCAGGTGCAGGATGATGAACAAAGTCGCCCCAACCCCGCACAACAATGTTGTTAACTAGGTTTGGTTGCATCTCGGGGTCAGGGCTAAAACCACGCTCAGGAATAAAATTTCTACCCTCCACATATTTGTCAAACCTCGATGAGGCTTCAGCACTAATGAACCTATCTCTGTCAAAAGGTGGTGGAGGGGAGGAGGAAGAAGAGGCAGCATGTCTCCTAGATCTTTTATGCATTGTAGCTAATGGAAAGATACTAAAATCTAGGAGGAAAATTTTCTATCACAGTCCCACGCCACCAAACACTCCACAAACTACAAATATAGCCCGTCCGCCTCAGAAATAAAGTCACAACAGCAGCAACAAAGCTCAACAACAACAACAGTAGAGTCCAAAAAGCACTAAACAATGAAAATAGCCTAATAAAACTTCACCAAGAAGGCACACAATGATGCTTGAATGATACCCAATACTTAATACTAGTAGATCATAAAAAATTCAGCATCTCAGTATAGAATATGGGTGCAAATACATAACAACCAGCAGCTAATCCTTGCTAAAACACCCAAAAACAATCAGCAAACAACTTCAATAATCAACTCAAAATACCTCACAGCGACAAGTAATAATTTTCAGCCCCAAAACCATACAATCCAACCTCTAAACCAACTGAAGTTAATGCTTTAAGTTAAAATTTAGGCTGAAAAGAGGAGGAAGATACCAAACATTTCATACCCACGGCTAAAACAATCTGAAGAATCGCCGGAAACTTGCTGAAAATCCCGAAACTAAGGAACTCACGACCAAAATCGGGCCAAAATCAAGCACACCCACGACCAAAACTCAGAAGCCACGGAGAAATCGAGCCAAAATCACCCAAAACACCGATTTTCGCTAAAACCCACGACCAAAACGCGAAATCCAAGCACACCCACGGCAAAAATACGGATACTCGGCCGAAAATGAGTAGATTATGGGCGGAAAACTCACCACAAACATGAAACCCACGGTAGAACGCTGCAAACGGCCGAAAATCGAGCACCCACACGTTTTTTCTGCAAAAATCGACCAAGAGAAGGACTAAATCTAAGATTAGAAGCACAAATTTGAAGAAAATTGCTTGAAATCGAACAAGAAAGAGCAGTGAGATAGGAAGAAGGGGCTGGCGGCTGGGGTTTATCTTATCTTCTGAAAAAAATTTTTCCGAGTCTGGGTGTTTTGGGCTAAAATCGCGACAGCGTCGCGACGCTAAGGACTACAACGTCGCGACGCTGTAGCGTTTTTTACCCAAAACGCGCGTTTCGTCCGCCCTTTTTTTATTTTTTTTATTTTTTTATTATTATTATTATTATTATTATTCCAACACTTCCTTTTTCTATTTCTTTTTCAAATGATTTTTTTTTTCTCAATAAAAGTAAAGCTTCACCTGCATAAAAAAAAAAAATAAAGAAAATGAAAACAAAAACAAAAGAATCGAATTTAAAGAAATCAAATAAGATAAAAATAAAATAAAAATAAAAATAAAACTAAGATAAAAACACTTGGGTTGCCTCCCAAAAGCGCTTGTTTAACGTCGTTAGCTCGACGTCCTGTTATAAGGCTACTGTGGCTCGGTGAGCTTGATGTTATCAATGTGTCGCTCTTCTGAACCAAAGTAGAGTTTAACGCGCTGCCCATTTACTTTAAAGGAACGCCCATCACTGGCCTGCAACTCAACTGCTCCATGTGCAAACACCTCTTTGATAGTAAAAGGACCTGACCAACGAGATTTTAATTTACCTGGAAACAAACGCAAACGAGAGTTAAATAAAAGAACTTGTTGTCCAGGCTTTAATGGTCTATTTTGAATTCGTTGATCGTGCCATCGAGTGGTTCGCTCCTTGTAGATTTTTGCATTCTCATACGCTTGAGTCCGAAATTCCTCCATCTCATTGAGTTGAAGTAACCTTTGTTCCCCTGCTTTGGCCAAGTTGAAATTCAATTTTTTTATGGCCCAATATGCTCTATTGTCTAATTCCACAGGTAAATGACATGCCTTACCAAAAACCAAGCGATACGGTGACATACCAATTGGAGTTTTAAAAGCAGTGCGATAGGCCCAAAGAGCATCATCTAACTTAAGAGCCCAATCCTTCCTATTAATGTTAACTGTCTTTTCCAAAATCTGTTTGATTTCTTGATTAGAGACCTCAGCTAAACCATTTGTCTGTCGATGATAGGCTAAAGAAATTTTATGTTTAACACCATACTTAGCAAGCAAAGAATTAAACAATTTATTACAGAAATGTGAGCCCTCAGCACTAATGATCGCTCGTGGTGTGCCAAATCGTGTAAAGATATTTTTCTGTAGAAAATTCAAGACTACCCGAGCATCATTAGTTTTCGTAGCCACAACCTCTATCCACTTAGATACATAATCTACAGCCAACAAGATATATAGATAACCATGCGAGGAAGGAAAAGGTCCCATAAAGTCTATCCCCCAAACATCAAATAATTCAATTTCCACAATAGGGGTCAGAGGTAATTCATGATGTCTAGAAATGTTACCAGTACGTTGGCACCGATCACAAGACTTAACAAAAGTATAACAATCCTTGAAAACAGTAGGCCAATAAAAACCAGATTGTAATACCTTAGCAGCAGTATGTGTGGGACCAAAATGCCCACCATATGGTGAGGAATGACAATCATGCAGAATCTTAACTACATCCTCTGTGGGAACACACCTGCGAATCATCTGATCTGAACAAATTTTAAACAAACAAGGATCATCCCACAAATAAAATCTCACATCATGAAGAAATTTCCTCTTTTGATGAGAATTAAGATCTGGAGGGAGCACACCACCTGCAAGGAAATTTACAAAGTCAGCAAACCAAGGTAAAGTAGACTCTACCTTATAAAGCCTTTCATCTGGAAATTCTTCAGCAATAGGAAGAGCTTTCAAAGTAGTGTCCTGTTCAATCCTAGAAAGATGGTCAGCTACCACATTCTCACAACCTCGCCTGTCTTTTACATCAAAATCAAATTCCTGTAACAATAAAATCCATCGAATCAAACGAGGCTTGGCATCCTTTTTATCAAACAAATACCTGAGAGCTGCGTGGTCAGTATGCACAATAACTTTAGTTCCTAACAGATAAGGCCTAAATTTATCAAAAGCAAACACTACAGCAAGCATTTCTTTTTCAGTGGTAGTGTAGTTTTGCTGTGCATTATCTAAAGTTCTACTTGCATAATAAATTGCCCTGAAAAATTTATCACGTCTCTGCCCCAATACTGCTCCTACAACATAATCACTAGCATCACACATAATTTCAAAAGGTTGACTCCAGTCAGGTACAACAATAATAGGGGCAGTAGTCAACCTATCTTTCAACAAATTAAATGCTAGCAGACATTCGTCAGAGAAAACAAAAGCAGAGTCCTTTTCAAGCAAATTACATAAGGGTTTAACAATTTTCGAAAAGTCTTTAATAAAGCGCCTGTAAAACCCTGCATGTCCTAGAAAGCTCCTGACTCCCTTGACATTCGTAGGAGGAAGTAGTTGTTCAATGGCCGCTATCTTGGCTCTGTCCACCTCTAAACCTTTTTCAGATACTTTATGCCCTAAAACTATACCTTCAGTTACCATAAAATGGCACTTTTCCCAGTTTAACACAAGGTTAGTTTCTTGACAACGCTGCAAAACAAGAGAAAGATTATGTAAACAAGCGTCAAAAGAAGAACCAAATACCGAGAAATCATCCATGAAAACCTCCATAATCTCCTCGACCATATCAGAAAAGATGGCCATCATGCAACGCTGGAATGTAGCAGGAGCATTACACAATCAAAATGGCATTCGCCTGAAGGCAAAGGTACCATAAGGACATGTGAATGTCGTTTTCTCTTGGTCCTCAGGAGCAATAGCAATTTGATTGTAACCTTAATAACCATCAAGAAAACAATAGTAAGGATAACTTGCAAGTCTATCAAGCATCTGATCAATAAAAGGAAGAGGAAAATGATCTTTTCTGGTAGCATTATTCAACTTCCTGTAGTCAATACACACTCTCCACCCAGTCACAGTCCTAGTGGAGATGAATTCATTCTTTTCATTCTTGATCACAGTCATCCCTCCCTTTTTTGGTACAACCTGCACAGGACTCACCCAAGAACTATCAGATATGGCATAAATAATCCCTGTATTTAAAAGTTTCAATACCTCAGCTTTTACCACATCTTTCATGGCTGGGTTCAAACGTCTTTGAGGTTGAACTGATGGGGTAAAGGTATCCTCCATTAAAATTTTATGCATGACTATGGATGGACTAATACCTTTTATATCAGCGATGGACCAACCTAAAGCAGATTTATGATCACGCAGTACTCTCAACAGTTTTTCTTCCTCTACTTTATTCAGAGAAGCAGATATAATAACAGGAAATGTGGATGACTCACCTAAGAAAGCATATCTAAGATGTGCAGGTAATTGTTTCAACTCAGGTGCAGAAACTTTAGTAGGAACATCATCCTTAACAGTTAATTCCATGACCTTGCATTTCATTTTGCGCTCAACAGGTAAATGATTCTAAGCATCACAGAAGAAAGCAATATCCTGGTCTAAATCACCTAAATGCTCAACAGCCAGATCTAACATGCTTATTTTCAGAGGATCAGCAGGCATAACAACATCCCTAATCTCAGCAACAGTAGCATCAACAATATCTATCCTATGACATGTACTAACCTCAACTGGATATTTCATGGATCAATAAATGTTGAAAACTACCTCTTCCTCGTTGACTCTCAAAGTTAGCTTACCCTGCTGCACATCAATCAAGGCACGTCCCGTGGCAAGGAATGGTCTACCCAAAATAATGGGGATCTCAGCATCCTCCTCCATGTCTAAAACCACGAAATCTGCAGGAAAGATAAATTTTTCAACTTTAATTAAAACATCTTCAATCACACCTCTAGGATATGTCATCGATCTATCAGCCAACTGCAAAGAAATAGTAGTAGGCTGTACCTCTCCAAGACCTAATTTTCTAAATACAGACAGAGGCATCAGATTAATACTAGCACCAAGGTCATATAATGCTTTATTAAAAGAAGAACTACCAATAGTGCAAGGAATAGTAAAACTCCCTGGATCTTTCAGTTTCTGGGGTAACTTTCTCTGTAATATGGCACTGCACTCCTCAGTGAGATTCACAGTTTCATAAGCCTCTAACTTCCTCTTTTTGGTCATTATCTCCTTCATGAATTTAACATAGTTAGGCATCTGTTCTAAAGCATCTGCAAAAGGAATATTAATATGGATTTTCTTAAAAATATCAAGAAATTTAGCAAACTGAGCATCAATCTTTTTCTTTTGAAAACGTTGAGGATAAGGAATAGACGTAGAATGAGTAGGGAGAATAGAACTAGTAGATTTTTCAATCTTCGACGTCGATGCTGCTCCCTTTTCGGTCTGTGCTTCAATCTCCTTTTCCTTACTGATGATAGGATCCTCGGTAGGCTGCTTTTCTGGAACCTCAAGTTGCTTCCCACTCCTTAAAGTAATAGCTTTACAGTGCTCTCGTGGATTTACCTCAGTGTCACTAGGAAACTTACCTTTTTGCATGGCATTCAAGGAAGATGCAATTTGACTAATCTGAACCTCCATGTTTTTAATGGCCGTCCCATGACTATTAACAGTGCTACTAACAGTGTCTAGCATGTTCTCAATCTTATTAGTCCTAGACCTAGACTCATTAATAAATTGACCAACTAAGTCCTCTAAGGAAGATTTCTTTTCTTGTGGTGCAGGTGCAGACATAAACCCAGGAGGTGGTTGCAAGACATTTTTATTATTGGCATAGGAAAAATTTTCATGATTTCTAAGCCCTGGATGATAATGAGTAGGTAAAGAGTTTTGGTTACCTCTAAAGCCAGAATTTCTGTTGTTCACATACTGTGCCTGCTCTATGTTCGAACCATCATAAACTTGGGATGCCTCAGCTGCTGCAACTGACTCAATGGATTGTGAGTTCCCTGTAGCAGAGAATTTCATAAAAGCATTAGCCAAAGAGTGCATTTGAGCTTGTAAAGCTGAGACATTATCTATCTCATAAATCCCAGCTACAGTTCTAGAGGATGAACGTTCAGATGGCCACTGATAACTGTTCGTGGCCATGTCTTCTAGCAAAGTCCAAGCACTTTCCACAGTTTTAGAAAGTAAAGTGCCTCCTGCAGCTGCATCCAAAATAGTTTTAGTAGTACCATTCAGACCATTATAAAATAATTGAATTTGTAACCAGTTAGGATAGCCATGCTGTGGGCACTTCCTCAGTAATTCCTTGTAGCGCTCCCAAGCTTCAAACAGTTGTTCATCATCTTTTTGCTTAAAGGTCCCAATCTCAGTCCTCAACTTAGCTGTCTTTGCAGGTGGGAAATATTTGGCAAGAAAAGCCTGAACCAACACATCCCACGTAGTAATGCTCCCAGGTGGAAGTGATTGAAGCCAATCCCTAGCTTTGTCCTGTAAAGAAAAAGGAAACAATCGTAAGCGTATGGCATCTTCAGTAACACCATTCAACTTCACAGTACCACAAATATCAAGAAAAGATTTCAGATGAGAATTAGGATCCTCAGAGGGGAATCCTCTAAATGCACTATCTCTAGCCATCTGGATGAGACCAGTTTTCAGCTCAAAATTATTTGCATTAATCGGCGCGTAGACTATCCCAGATTGTTGATCAGGAAAAGTAGGCTGGAAATAGTCTCGTATCGGCTTCTGCTCATCTTGTGGATTTGGATTGGACATTGATGCAAGTCTTTCCCTTTTCTCCTTTCTGTTCTTTTTGCAAGTCTTTTCAATTTCAAAATCAAAGGGCACTAGCAGAGCGTCCTTGTCTTTTCGCATACACAATTACAACCTAAAATAAATAAGAAAAACAAAACTAAAAATAAAACAAAAACAACAGAAATAAAGAATAAAAGAAAAAAAAAGACAAGCTCAATAAAATACACCCTAAAGTAAGACGAAGCAAATTCCCCAAAATATTAAGCGAACTAAATAATTGCCACTCCCCGGCAACGACGCCAAAAACTTGATACGCAAATTGCTAACCGCAAGTGTACGGGCCCAAATTATAATATAGTGATTTAAAATCGAATGTCGTCCTCTGGATTGATTTTCTAATTCCCCTAATTATTAAAGGTATATTTGCCCAATTTTATTTAGAGAAAATAAATGAGAGATATGCAAAACAATTAAGAACTAATAAAAGCAATAAAATGTGGAAACTCAATGGAGAAAGGCCTTAGGGACTTGATTTCACCTATTAGAAGCATGAATTAACTAAACGAATAATTAAGAACAAATTCGTAACAAGTTTATAAACCGAGGATTTTGAATAATTAAAAGCCTCTCCCGAGTGCAATTAATCCTTTAAGCAAATTAAGAAATTGATATCCCTATCTAATTTCAATAATAAGCCTAAGCAATAAGAACAACCCTCATGACGGTTTCTCAAGCAATTCCTAATCTCCCAATTTACGAATTACCTAAGTCATGCAATTGAAAGTCTAATCTAAACTACCCTCTCCCGAGCGATTAGTTCAGAAACAACAACATACAATCCGTGATCAAGAGATTATAAGCATTAATCATACAATTGCATAAATAAACCGCGTTACGAAACGTCCTAAAAAGCCGTAAATTAATCCATACAAACTAATGGCTACATCAAGCCCCTAAGAAACGAAATCTAGCTACACATGGTCTCTAAAATACAATCGAAATTTATCCCAAACATGCTACAAATCAATACGAGAAATAATGGAGAAAGATTAAACTCGTTGGCCGTGATTCCCGTGCGTTCCCGTCACGAACCTCTCGATCCAAGCTCCTCGAATCAAGCCACCTCGCTCTCTGCCTTGTTCTGTCCGTTTTCTCTCACTAGAAATTGTTTTTCTCACTCCAAAACAGCTCCCTTATTCTGAAAGCATCGCAAAATATATATACTGCTGATTCTGCGTGACAGCGTCGAGACGCTGAGGACATAGCGTCGCGACGCTGTCGCGCGTACGCCCTAATTAAATCTGGAAAGCTCGCAGCGTCGAGACGCTGTGGAGGTAGCGTCTCGACGCTGCCCCGAATGCGCGCGCGTGCTGCCTTGCGCCCAGCGTTGAGACGCTCCAAGGGCTAGCGTCTCAACGCTAGGCCTTTAATTGTTCTTCCTTCACTATTTTTTTGGCCCGAACTTATTCTTTAGCTCCTAAATTATCGGTAAAGCTCAGAAATGTCGATTTCCATTGAAATACTTGATTCCTACAAAACAAAACCAAATGGAGATAAAAATGCCCAAATAATACTCAAGACTAACGATAAAATTATCTAAAATATAGCCCAATAAATTGCGCTATCAGTGTCATCTCATGGTTCATTACTAAGAGAGCTTGATCGTCCAGAAATCGAGTTGTCAGCGGGGGGGGCGTGCTTGAAGGGAATAAAAGTCCCCACGCAGCGGAAGCGCATCGATTGGACCTTACGCCGTATATTAATTAACATTAAAATACCGTTACGATAACTCAAACGAAACTTTAAACGACCTTTAAAGCCGCTGTAAAATTGGTTTAAACATGCTAAAATAAATCTAAATTTATTTTTAATACTTTTCTAAAGAAAAGGGGAAGAACCGTTACAAACCTCCGTTGTAGACTTGACCGTTCTTCACCAACGACGCTCCACGAACGAAAACTCAGCAGCCGCCTTTGGTTTTCTTCGCTGGAAATTTCTTCTTTGATTGACACAATCACCACAGAGGTTACACCGGTATGTCTCTAAGTCTAGGAGGCAAAAGACTTGTGGGAGTCTTTCTCTAAGAGGGAGGCTAGAGAGAATTCTAGGTCTTGTCTTTCAAGAGTGTCAAGTGTCATGACCAATTAGGTCTAGTGTTCTATTTATAGAAGAGAGACCATGAATAAAATATTCAATTAAATCAATCTTTTCCATAATTGATTCAATCTTTATTCCTTAATTAATCAATCATGATTAATCAATTCCATAATTGATTAATCTTTTCCACAAATGACTAATTACTTCCATAAATGATTAGATCATTTCCTTAAATGATTAATCACTTCCTTAAGTGATTAATTATTTCCATAATTGATTAATTCTCGGTTAATGAATTCTTTAATTAATTAACCACCAATTAAATATCACATATTTAATTCCCGGCCTAGAATTAATTAATTTGCCCAAACACATTTTAGGTCTTAAATTAATTAATTCATTATTTTGAACTCTTTCAAACTTCCATAAATTTATATTTGAACTTTTCAAATATTAATTTCTCTCATATTAATATATCAATATATATTATATTTGTTTCCCTTAATAAAGTGAACATTTTCAATTTACTTTTATTACTTAGTTGCCTCAAATTACTTTACGAGCTACCAGTGGGACCTAATGGACCTGCAGATCAGAAGCTCCAACGATGTGAGATTAATTGGTCAAACTCATTAACCACATTAATCAATATTCGTTAACTGTGCGTACATTCCACTATAGACTCACAGTTGCACTCTTCTCATTGCAGACATATTTTCTGTGTCCACGGATTTAGACCAATATCGACTAGTTAGTCCTTCACGAGTGTCCGTAACACCAGCTGGGTCAAATTACCGTTTTACCCCTGGGTTACCTCTATTTCCTTAAGTACCAATTCTCCTCTAATGAACAACCTGTTTGTGGTCCAACCATCAAACAGAAAACCCTCTCGTGCCATTGAGAGGGTAGGACCCTTTGTTCAAGACTCGGAGTAACCACTTAAGGGAACACTCATCTGCTTCCCTAAAGTCGGGAAGGAGCGAATTCCATCTTGTACAATTATGTTCCCAGCTCCCCATTCGGTCTTGTCCCCAAAGTGGTAGGCTTATTGAGTCGGCGTATTGGCTACTCTCACCCATACAAATCAAAGGACAATCTCTCATGAGCAGGAGTCCATAATCAACTCAGGATTAAGACTAAGTTGTCTAGGTCGTCCTAGTGAAATAGAAAACCGACTAGTTAACGGTGTTATAACCAGTGGTTACTATTTCGCGGTCCGGTCTTATGCAAACTCATTGCATAGGATACCCCCACTCGCATGTCTCCTACACGAACGCGTTGGATCGCAGCGTTTGTATCAAATACAAAGTGGGTCGTATCCATAGTGTCACCAGGATAAGGCACCCAGTCTTATCCCTATACTATAGACCCTTTAGGCTGTTTCTTAAACAATGATCCCATATGTCGCTACATATAGTTCAAGACTCATATTACAACCTTGGATGTCTAGTTTATTGGATTAGGGTTATTATTAGGCAAAGACATATATAAAATAACTAATAACAATTAATGGAAAAATATATTAATATTATTTCATTAATATCTGGTCAACGGTTACATTCACTATCTACGAGTTTTAGGGCATAAAACCCAACAGTGCTAACATGATTGACTCTCAACTCTCAATGGTGTCTAGCTTGAGAAGAAGAAATTTGTTTATGTTTTACAAGAGGGTTTAGAATGGTTACTACCTTAGTAAGATAGGTTAAGAAGGTTTTACTCGCACTCATGTTTTAGTCTCGTTGCACCAATGGAGACTATGTGTTCCAATAGATTATCCTTTCAAGAAAGAGTTGTTAGAAAACTCACAAGGCGCCTTTCTTAGAAATTTTTGGTAGTACCAAGATGCATAAGAGTTTAAAATGAAAATGTTGTTGTGAACTTCACTAAAGGGCTACCAAGGTCAATGAAATGTTATATAACAATTTGGATAATTGTTTACCGTCTAACAAAGATTGCACATTTTGCCCTTTGTAAGGCCACCCATCATGTGGAAGTGAGGGTAGCTTTGCGGTAATTGAAAAGTATCTTTGGCTAAGAGGATAGGGGTTTGAGTCCCTCCCAAACGTCAATGTTGTAAGTGAATTAAGTTTTCCTAATGTTTGGTGGTGAGGAAAAACGGGCCTCAGGAGGAGATCATAAGCTAGTAGTTGTATTTACTATTTATTTATTATTATTAAATAGTTGAGTTAATGTGGTCTTTGGCGGGCTAAAGCATTTCATTATGTGATTCTACTGTTTGATGTTGGGCAGAAATTTGTGGTAGTTTTGGCGACTATGTTACGATCGAGTCTTTGCATTGAGGTTTGGTCTTGTCACGTACCTTGAGATGCTCTTGAATGTGTAATAAGTACAAGGCCTTTCTCTTAGGTGTTGTGGCCTTATTGACTTAATCAAGTTATGCTTGATGCGAGGTTTGACTCGTTCTTGTTATTTGTAAGTTTGGGTATATGATGTTGCTCTCAAGTGATGTGGAAAATTGTTGCATGGATTTTTCTGGTTATAGAAGTGTGTTAATCTTGTGTATCAGGTGCAAAATAAAATTTCGTAGTTGTTAAAGTTACGTCATTGTGCTGCCAAATTTTTTTCAACACGTTGCATGGTTTATGCGTCATTGTTAAGAAAGTGTAGTGAGAACCCTTCCAATGTGTAAAGGAATCAAATGCTCGGTTTGGTAAAAGTATTATAACGGAATTAAAGGACTAAAGAAGTGGCTTGAGAAAGAGAAGGTGAAATGGGGGCTAGTACCAAAACATGTTTCAGGACTAGCAACTTTCGAGGACGAAAGTTCTTTTAAGGTTAGTATGATGTAACAACCCAATAAAAAAAAAAAAAAAGAGGGAAATGAGGGGACTTTTTCCCCCCAAAATTTCGTTAAAGGATAACAAAAGGGGGGGGGCAATCTCTCTCTCCCTCTCACGTTCAATCTCTCCCTCACAGCCCCTCTCCCTCTCTACAACCTCTCTGCTGCATGCCCACGCTGACGTCGCCTCTCCGACCGCCGCAGCACGCCACGACGCCAGCGCCGCCCTCCTCCGGTGACACGCGATACCCACGGCGGCAACCTCGTTGTTGTTCGAAATAGGTGAGCGTTCATGGTTGCATCTTGCGAAAATCTCTCCTCCTTCGTCGATCTCTCACTCCCAATCTCTCCCTTCTCTATTTTTTTTTATTTAGCTGCATGAAGGTGGTTGTGAGTAGCCTCGTTTTCCGGCAGCAGTACTGCAGACGCAGACAACAGCGAGGAGGGACTGTTTTCTACATTTTTCGAGTGTTTTAGGTGAGTTCTCGCAGTGGGTAAGTTGGTTTGAGGCTTATGTGGGTTATTTCTTGCTTTTAAACGATTACCCATTCACTTTTTCTCCCGTTCAACAAGCGTACCCATTCAATTTCGGCGATTCGAGCAATGGGTCTTTGAGTTTGAGCATGTTTGTACAATTCCAGCTTTGGGTAGGAGCAATTAAATCAATCTTTGGTTGATTAAAGTGTTTTAGAGAAGTACCCATTAATATTAGCCATTGATTTCAAGGCACCCACAACGTTTGAAGGTCCAATCGTCGAGTTGGAGCGATTTTAGAAGTTGGACAGCAAGCTTCGACTTGGTTTGTGTAAGTTTTCGCCTCCTTAAATAAAGTTGTTCATGAAAATAATTATGAGAATTAGATGTCCCTAATTCTAAGACCACTCTTGTGATTTTAGATGGAGTTGCTTGTGTCATGAGCGACGTCGCATTGAATTAGTTGGTTTGTGCATAAATCAAGTATCTTCTTGCACTAATGTAAGTAACCTTACTACTTGGAAAGCCTTGGCTAGGCTAAGCTATTTATTATGATTTGTTACATGCTTTGAATAACACAGAGCGGGAGACATTGATCATGTATGGTTTGAGTTATGAGATGTTGGATTATGTGTGTTCTGGTGTTATTGAACATCCTGATTATGTGCATTTGTCTGAATGGTATACTCTGAATATAGTGTTGGTTCAAAAGTATCAAACGCTTAGATTATGAGAAATGTTCTAGTTGTGTTGAACACTTTGTCTGCTTTATGTTTAGAATGCTCTGGTTGGATAAGTTTTATATGCTCTAAATGCTCTGAATGCTCTGGATGCTCTATGTTGGGGACGATAGGATGTTTTATATGGTTGAGTCGTGGATGCGAGACCTAACTCGCTTTGTTTTGGAAGTTCGGGGTCTATTCTATTAATTCGAAGTGTTTGTGGAAATTTGTAGTTGGGAAGTTTGAATATAGAAGTGTATTCTTTTGTTCGCAGGTGATAAGAAAATTTGGGGTCAGTTATACGTATGTCGTTATGCTGCCGAATTTTCGGTATCATTACAGTTAATAACGAGGCTAAGTTTAGTAATGACACTTGGATTATGGTATGCTGAATTTGGTCGTGGCTGTTTAGACTATACATATGTCTTTTCTATTTAGTGTTTGGACGTTATGATATATGTGCTTGAACGAGATGAAAGGCGAGGTAGTTAGTACATGTGAAATTAGCCCTTCAGAGATCTTTATGGGAAAGAAACTTGATGGCTAGGTTGCAAATTAAATCAGACTTTGTTAACAGGGGCCCTAATACGAAATGAGGATATGTTACTTATTCCAGTAGGGACCGTGGCAATTAAACACCTAGGACTGAAATGTTTATAGACTGAGATGAGGAGCTAAATGGGCGGGACTCGGCTTCGCAGACTAGGTGCCATATACTATCTGTGGGAGTAAAGTTTCGACTAAAACCCATGGACGCCCCACCAGTGAGTTGGTAGTTAGAGTGCTATGCACACATAGGTGCCTTGATGGGTGAGATTTGGCTCCACTGACTGGGTGCCTGCTACTATCAGTAGGAGTAGAGATCTCTCACGATTCCCACTTGTGCACCTTCAGTGAGTTGGTAAGCACGCGACAGGCTGGTTAATTGTCCACGTGACCCATACGACATGATAAATGAAATGAAATGAAATGAAATGAGATGAAATGAAATGAAATGACTATTAGGCCCTGTAATAACAACTAACCTCCAAATATCCATGTAATGCTTGTAAATCTCCTCCCAATAGTAGTGTTGCTTACTGAGTATTTTTAATACTCATTCTTTTCAAATGTTTCCTTTCAGGTACAAGCAATGACATACAGGGCGCGTGGCGGACTGCTGCTGACAAGCCATGGATTTCCCTTAGGATAGACTTCCGCATTTTATGCTTCCAAATTCCTTCTTTTGGAACTTGTCATGTGATGTTTTAAGATTTATTCCGCTTAAAGTCTTTTGCTGGAATGGCTAAAATTTCTTCTTGTTTTTTTTTTTACTGGGATCCCAGGCTGAAAAGTTTCACGTATTTTCTAACCATGTTTTACTTTGAATGTCATTTCATCGTTGATTTTAGAAAAAAAAAATGAAATGTATATGGTAATGGCCCTAGGAATTTGTCATGAGAAGGTGGGTCGTTACACTTTATCATTCAATTATTGAAGATCAAAAGTTGTAGAATCTCAAAGGTTTTTCAACCTCTCCATTTTCTAACACTATAAAAAGACTCCCTTCTATTCGTTCTCAACAACAATTTGAGCTCATGATCAACTTCTTCTTCTTATGTTTTTCTTTCTCACTTTTTCATTTTCTAAAACTATAAAAATACTCTCTTCTAGATCTACACATTTTCAACAAGTTCTTATATTCTCCTCTTGTGGAGAAATGACATCACCACCCTAAAGTCTCTCTCTCTTTCTTATCCTATGATTCTCCACTCTTGCCATAAACCAATTACCACTCATTCTAATTTCCTTCTTTTTTTTTTTTAATTGATATGCATGTGTGTATTTTTTCTCATTCTTTTTTTTCCTTTTTAAGACAGATGCAAGATTCGATCCGCTTTAACAAAAGACTTGGTACTTTTCCAACCACGACGATGCAATCACAAGAAGTTTCAAGCTAGAAAGAACACCAAGTGCTCCATGATCGCCGATGTTTGAATGTCCACCAATCATAATAACGCTGTTTATAGCAAATGTTATTCTATCATAATGAATGAGGAAATGTTCATTGTATTTGTTTTTTCTTTTCTGTTGACGATTATTTTATAGAGTTTATTTAAAAAAAATATAAAATTTATTTTACTTTCTTTGATTTTATTTTATAATGCTTATTTTTTTTCCTGTTTACGAATAGTCTGTATCTATTTTTGTTAATTTACTTTTAAAAATTAAACTAAAATTTTTAAAAAAAAATTCTCATAAAAGTGAAATACTCTTTTAGAATGAAATTTAAGCTTTAAAAACATTGAGACCACTAATTTAGATGCATTTATAAAATTGAAAAATAAATGGAATGTGAAAAGTCTCATATATATATATATTTGGAAACATATTCAAATTATCTATATATATCATATAATTAATAAAAATAATACATCGAACAATAATTTTTTATACAAAATCTAGAGAACTAACAAGAATAAAAAAAGATTTATCAATTTATTTCTGAAAATTAATTCTAAAATTGTTAGTCATGTCTTTAATTACAATTTTTTTTTAAAAAAAATGTCTTTAATTATAATTAATTATAGAATCTCAAAAGTTTTGAAATTTTAATAATCATGTAACTTACTTCCAACTCCTACCACTATATAAAGAATACTCTCTTATACTTTTTAATAAGAAATGAAAAGAGAAAACTGTCTTTTCCAGTGTTTTTTTTACTCTCTTAATTTTCTTTGTCTAAAATTTAAAAGTTTACCATATTTTTTTTTAGAAAAGTTTACCATATAAAACATAAAAGTAAGGAAACATCATTAAAATTTAATATATGATTAAATAAAGATGGAAATATCACGTGCATCACACGTGTTAAAAACTATATATATATATATATATATATATATATATATATATATATAAAAGACACAATGAGGAGAAACTTTCTATGTCAATTTTGCCCTTTCAATTTTTGAATGTGTGCCAATAATACCCTTTTAACTTTTTCTCCTCCCTCCTTAAATAACGTTGGTGGCACTTTCATCTTCTTCTTTGGTTTTACTTTTCTTATTTGGATGCTAACCTTTCATTTTCCTCTTTAAATACCACACCACAATGTCATATCATGGTTCATGAACATAACTATCATTTATATTATAAGTATTAAATAAGTGAGAGATGATATTAATTATAATTTAATAAAAAAGTATTAGTAGCTTAATCCATTATTTTCACATTTTCACATCCATGTAACTTGCAAATTCTTTAAAGAGAGTATATCTATTGTAATTTAATTAAGATGTAAAATAAAATAGATTATATATAAGAATAATTTAAATTCTTTATTTGTCCCTCATCCTCTTTCTCCTTTATTTATTTATTTTTTTTTTGGTTTTTCTTGAATTAAATATCAAAATTGAAGGTCAATTTTCATTTTTTTTTTTGAAAAAGGTCAATTTTCATTTTCTACTTTAATTTTAACTTAGAATTTGGTATATTGTTTTTTACTAAACTATATTTGGTTTCTTCTTCTCATTTATTATTTTGGTTTTTCTTAAATAAATATCGAAATTGAAGATCACTCTTATATTTTCATGTTGTACTTTCATTTTAACTTAATACTTTGTAATTTCTTTTTCTAAACTATATTTGGTTTTTATTTTTTATACTTTATGGAATAATTTTTAATTTTATCGTCAAAGATTATTTTATTTTAAAACATTAAGCGTTAATATTGCCCTTCATGTTTAAATTATTATTATGGATTCACTTGATATTTTTAGTTTATTTATGTAACGACCCTACATTTCATGCCTAGATCTTAGGGCCATTACTACGAGCATTTTATTTTACTTTCAAATAGTGAATAAGAAATAGCATTGGAGTAAAACGTGCTTAGAAAATACGTGAAACTTTTCAACTTGGGATCCCAGTCAAAACAGAACAAAAAGAAATGTTAGCTATTCAAGCAAAACTTAAAGCGGAATAAACTTAAAACAATCGCAATACAAGTTCAAAAAGAGGAATTTCGAAAAACATAAAATTGCGGAAGACTATCCCAAGGAAATCCATGGCTCGCTCAGCAGCACTCTGTCACGCGTTCTGTACACCTTTACCTCTACCTGCAGTTATATGTTAGGAAAAGAATGAGTATTTAAGAAAATACTCAGTAAGTAACAATACTTTTAGACACTTGCAGCAACCAAGGTTTTAACATTTTATTCGAGTTAGGGGCCTAAGGGTTAGGTCATCTCATTCTCATTCATTTCATTTCATTTATCTGTAGTTCGGGTCTCGTGTTCAATTAGTACACCTATATATATATAAGTTTGCCAACTCACTGATAGTGCACAAGTGGGAGTTATGGGAGGTCTCTACTCCTACTGATGGTAGATGGCACCCAGTCAGTGGAGCTAAGTCTCATCCCTCAAGGCACTAATGGGCGCGTAACGCTCTAAACTACCATTTCACTAGTGGGTCGTTCATGGGTTTAAGTCAGAAATTAACTTCCACAGTCAGTAAATGACACCTAGTCTGCGAAGCCAAGTCCCGCCCATTAAGCCCCTCATTTCAGTCTAATACATCTCAGTCCTAGGTGTTTAATTGACACGACCCTCAACCGAGGCAACTAGCCTATTCCTTTCCCTTTCTTAATCCTTTACCATTTAGGTCCCCTTATCACTTACTAATTTATAACTGCAGCCTATTTAATACAATCGGTTTCTTTTCATAGATTACTGACAGGCTAACAGATATGTACCATCCCAACTCAGTCACATCTCAAGAACAAGAAATGGAGGCGACAACCAACACTCCTAAACAGAGAAACCACAAACTTCCCGTTGTCCACAAACAATGCCAGTCAACTTATAATATAACACAGTCAAGCACCTTCACCTATCACGTAGCACAAGTACACAACAACCAAAATCCTGAAGACAACCGTATTCATAACATCTCAATCCAGATATATACTACCAACCTCATGCTAGGAGCAAACAGTCATTTCAATGTTTAAACATTTCTTTCTGATGCAGTAAGTTACTTACCTTGAGATACTACGCTTGATTGAAATCACCCAAACAACTCGATACAAGACCAACCACGTTATGCGAAAACGTAATCTATTAACACGTATAAAAAGGGTCTCACATCAGATGCATTCCAGTTCCAATAATTTTTCTTAAGAACACAAGACTTAAGGAGGTCGAAAACTCACCCAAACGAACCTAATGCTTGTTGTCCAGCTTCCAAGTTTCGCTCCGCCTTTGATGATTCGACCACCACCTACTACGGACACCTTAGATTAAGATCCAACGTTAATGGGTATTTCATTAAGGCATAAAAGACCAATAAACTTTGACTTACAACTCCCTTACCCACTAACTGAAATCGTCGAACATTCAAGAGGCGCGCAACTGTTTGTCTTAAGGCAGCGGCGACGGTGATCGGATCTGAGCGACAAATAAAACAATCCGATCTGGCTGCGGCGGTGACGACGTGCGGCAGACCGGATGAAAGTGGCGACAGCAGAGCTTCAGATCTGCGACGGCGCAGCGGCTCGCGTGTGGTTGGAGGCGATTCGCGGCGACGTGATACAGAGGGAGACGAGAGAGAGCTGAGAGAGATGAGGGAGCGGTGGCGGCGTGGCGACGGTTCGCGGCGGCGAGAGACGAGCGGCAGGTGACGGGCGGCGACAAACCTACAACCCGAGAGAGAGAGAAACGTGAAGCCGAAAGGAAGGAAGAGAGAGAGAGAGAGAAAAAAAGAATTTACCCGCGGCTCACGGCAATGGCAGCGGCGGCAAGACGACGACGAGCGACGTCATGGCGTAAGAGGCAGCGGCACGGCGAGGCGGTTTGCAGAGAGGAAGAGAGGCCGAGAGAGAGAGAGAGTGTGCCGAGAGAGGGAGAGTATCGGGTGAGAGAGGGAGAGAAAAAAGAAATCTGATTTTTTTTTTTCCAAAACCGGCTGCTACAATTTATGTTGTATATTTGTAACAGAATAGTCAATTAGTTACCCATTTTGTTAGTTTGTTATTTAAGGGTAACTAAGTCGGGTATTTTTCCCTGAAGATATTTTTTTTTCTGTATTTAAGGAGAAGATGATTGCATCAGTAAAGAAATCTTTCGGGAAATAAGAGATTTCACATTCTTTCTCCATTAAACGTATTATGGCATCAGAGCAAACACATCTTCATTAGCGTACTCTATTCCTCCAATTTCTTTTGATCTCTCTACTTGCATCATTGAATTCACTGATCAAGTTTCTGTTTATTGTGTGTTCTACGCACTTTCTTTGAATCTTTGATCATGTCGACAACATCAAAATCTGGATCTTTCAATTGATGCTTTTGTCGAAAATTCAACGATTGAGTCTCAACTCAATCCTTATTCAATTCATCATTCGCTAGGTCCAACGAATGTTTTGGTAACACAACCGTTATTAGGAGCAAGCAATTACAATTCGTGGAGCAAGGCGATGGTCATAGCTCTTTCTGGAAAAAATAAATTTGGGTTTCTTGATGGACCAATTAAGGAACCTACTGCTGGAAATCTTAAAGCAGCATGGAAATGTAATAACAACATCATCACTTCCTAGATTATGAATTCTATTTCTAAAGAAATAGCAGCAAGCCTAGTTTACACAGGAAATGCAAAGGATCTATGGGACGAGTTAAAGGAACAATTTCAGCAGAAGAACGGACAACACATTTATCAATTGCGCAAGGAATTAGCCATTGTTGTACAAGGTAATTTGTCTGTTGAGACTTACTTTATGAGAGTGAAGACCCTTTGGCAACAACTTAATGAATATCGCCCATCTTATACTTGCACATGTGAAGGTTTTAAGCCACTAATTGAACATATGAATTCTGAATATGTCATGGTCTTTCTCATGGGACTCAATGACACCTACACTACCGTGCGAGCTCAAATCCTTTTGATGGATCCTATTCCATCTATCAATAAGGTATTTTCTTTGGTAATTCAAGAGGAACGTCAACGCTTGGCCGGACATAAAAATTTTGTTGATGAGTCTATTACTTTGTTGGCCTCTGAGTCCAATAAGAGGTTGAATGCCCCCAATCATAGTGCTCGAAAGAAGGATAATCAAAGACCTATTTGTTCTCATTGTGGAATCAAAGGTCATGTTGTTGATAGGTGCTACAAGTTACATGGTTACCCTCCGAGCCATAAATTCAACAATCAACATTCTTCGAATTCCTCTGGTTCAAATCAACGGTCAGGTTCTTATATCCAAAATTCTTCTTCTGTGAATGTTGCTAATCATGTTTCTAGTGGTTCCACATATCAAACTTCTCAAGATTCTTCATCAACTTCATCTTTTTTGGCAAGCTTGAATACTAGTCAGTGTGCACAACTTATGGATATTCTACAAAGTCATTTATCTACTGCCAAAACAGAACCAATTAAAGCCTCTACTACACATGTAGCAGGTATTACCCACATGGCCATGACTTCATCTCATGATTCTTATACTATGTCATGGGTTATTGACTTTGGAGCATCTAGTCACGTTTGTTTCAACAAACATATGTTCATAAATTTACGGAAGGTTTCTCATACAACCGTTGTTTTACCTACACACTCTCGAATTTCGGTTGATTATATCGGTGATGTTCAGCTTTCTCCTTGGTTGTTGTTAAAAAATGTTCTTTTGGTGCCAGAATTTACTTACAACTTGTTGTTTGTAAGTGCTTTACTTAAGGATGAAAAATATGACATCACATTTTCTGGTCATATGTGCTATATTCAGGACAAGTCACTATCAAGGATGATTGGCAAGATTGAATGTGTAGATGGGTTTTATTCATTTTCCCTTCTTCAGAAATCTTCTGCTATTGGTCCTACTTCCGTTGCAATGGTTTGTGCAGTCACTATTGATACATGACACAATCGTCTAGGGCATCCGTCTCCTAAACGATTAGAGTTGTTACGAAATACTTTAAAATTTTCTGCTACTTCTTCTACTTGTCATGTTTGTCCTCTTGCTAAGCAAAGACGTCTTACATTTCCTTCAAATAATCATGTATCAGACTCTGTTTTTGATTTGATACATCGTGATATCTGGGGTCTATTTGGTACTTCTACTTATTCTGGTTTCTCTTATTTTTTGACCCTTGTTGATGATTGCTCGCGATATACTTGGGTTTATTTAATGAAGCATAAATCTGATGCATTGACCATAGTTCCTCGATTCTTCAAGCTTGTCCATACTCAGTTTAATAAGGTGATTAAAGTCTTTCAGTCTGACAATGCACCTGAGTTACGTTTTGTTGAAGTTTTTTCTTCACAAGGAACTTTGCATCAATTTTCTTGTGTTGAACGACCCCAACAGAATTTAGTTGTTGAGAGGAAGCATCAACATTTGTTGAATGTTGCTCAGGCTCTATATTTCCAAGCTCGTCTTCCTTTACGCTTTTGGGGTGAATGTGTTTTAACGACTACTTATCTTATAAACAGAACTCCTATGACATTGTTATCTAATGTTGCACCAAACGAGATTCTGTTTCAACGCAAGATTGATTATGATTCATTGAGTGTCTTTGGTTGTTTAGCCTATGCTTCTACATTGACTGCATATCGTAAAAAATTTGATCCTCGTGCTCAGCCATGTGTGTTTCTTGGATATCCTGTTGGTATTAAAGGCTATCGTTTATACAATATTACTACACGACAATTCTTTGTGTCTCGTGATGTAGTATTTTTCGAAGAGATCTTTCCTTTTCATAAAGTTCAACTTGATATCGATTCTTTGGAAGATGATTTTCTCAAGGATTTTGTTCTACTTGCTCCATTATCTACCGTTATTGATGTTGTTCCTCATGTTGTTACCGTTGCTCATAATGATAATAATGGTGGTACTGATATTGCTTCGGATGTTGCTGGTACTTCTACTAGTGTTCAGTCTTGTGATGCTTTTGTTTCTACTGATGGTGATGTTGCTAGTCCTTCCATTATTGCTAATTCAGATGCTGCACATCCTAATTTTTTATCTTCAGATGTGGATTTATCTATTCCTATTGTTACAGAAGGTGTTGTTTCACGTCGTTCTACGAGATTACGACAACCTCCTGGATATCTTAAGGAATATCATTGTGGGCTTCTTCAACATGGTCATGTTAATGCCCTTGCTCCTTATCATTTGGGGAAATACTTATCTTATGATCGGTTTGTTGGGTTTTATGCCCTAAAACTCGTAGATAGTAAATGTACATTTGACCGAACATTAATAAAGTGATGTATTATTCAATGTTTGTATTATATCTTGTCTTGTTAACCCTAATCCAATAAACTAAACATCCATGGCTAATAGAATGAGGCTTGAACTAGTATGTAGGGACATACGGGGATCAATGTTCAAGTTTTAGCCTAAAGGGTCTGTAGTATAGGGATAAGGCTGGGTACCTTATCCTGGTGACACTATGGATACGACCCGCTTTGTATATTGATACAAACGTAGTGATCCAACGCGTTCATGTGGTTGACATGCGAGTGGGGGTATCCTTTGCAATGAGTTTGCACAAAGACCGGACCGCGAAATAGTTAACCACTAACTGTAACACCGTTAGTTAGTTCGGTTTCTATTTCACTAGGATGACCTAGGCAACTTGGCCTTAATCCTGAGTGGATTATGGACTCCTGTCCATGAGGGATTGTCCTTTGATTTGTACGGGTGAGAGTGGTCTGTTCGCCGACTCAATAAGCCTACCATTTTGGGGACAAGACCGAGTGGGGAGCTGGGAACGTAGTCTTACAAGATGGAATTCACTCCTTCCTGATATGAGGGTAAGTAGAGGTGTGTTCCCTTAAGTGGTGTCTCCGGGTCTTGAACAATGGGCCCTACCCTCTTTATGGCACGAGAGGGATTTCTGTTTGATGGTTGGACCACAAACAGGTTGTTCATTAGAGGAGCACTGGTACTTAAGGACAAAGAGGTAGCCCAGGGGTAAAACGGTAATTTGACCTAGCTGGGGTACGAACACACGTGAAAGGCTAACTTGCTGTTGACGGTCAGTATCCGTGGACACAGAAATATATCTGCAGTGAGAAGAGTGCAGCTGTGGTTCTTTAGTGGAGTGAACCACAGTTAACGAATATTGATTAACTTGGTTAATGAGTTTAACCAACTAATCTCATATCGTTAGAGCTTCTGATCTGTAGGTCCATTAGGTCCCATCGGTAGCTCATTTAGGGCGTTGAGGTAAAATTCTAAGGATGGATTGAATATTCGAAGATGTTCGAATGTTAAACTAAAATATGAATTTGATTCGTATTAAAACTATAAGTTATAATTAATGTACATCGGATGTATATTAATACTATAGTTTTGAGAGAGAGAATAATAATTGAATATGTGATGTTCAATTTTATTAATTACTTAATTAATTAATTTTTGAATTAATTAATTGGTTAAGTTTGATTAAATTTGATTTAATTAAACTATAGGTTAAAGAGGGATATTAGTTTAAATATGATTTAAATTAATATTGATTTAATTAATTTAGATTAATTACAATTTATTCTTTTATTAATTTGTAATTAATTATCAGGTAACTGATTATTCAGTTACCTGATGATACGTGAGGTGGCTTAACTATTCCTTTAATAACGTGGTCTTGGTTCAGTTATTGTGTGCCCTAGTCTCACGCCTGTCTCCCTCTCTATCGCTCTCTCTCTCTTGTTCTGCACACTCTCAGAGAAGACAGAGTGCTTGATCCAGAGAATTACCTTAGGCTTTAGGCTCCCACAAGCTCTCAACGCAACTTCCTGTTCGAGAATACCGGTGAATCCTCGTGGTGGTGTTCGTGCCATTTTTCCAACAAGATCAAGGTGTGACTGCTGCTGTTTTTGGGAGAAAATCGAAGTATTTTGGCGAAAAGTTCAAGGATTTCTTCAAGGGTAAGGTTCTTCTTGAACTAGGGTCATTAGGACCCAATTCTAGATTAGATCTAGAATTTTTCTCTTGATTTTAGCATGCTTGTATCTGTTTTACAGCAGTTAATTGTCTATTGTTGTCGCTGTAAAATTTAATTCTTTTTGTCGTCGTATTGGTATCCCAATCGGCGTTTTATTCGAAAAGGTCCTTGTTGTTTTCCGCTGCGCAAAGGGCTTTTATCCCTTCAATTGGTATCAGAGCCCTATCGAATTTAAAACGTTGTTTTGAGATTTGCGATTGGTTTTTGTTTGGTGGGATTAATTGCATTGTGAATGTATGGTTTGCGATAAACTGTTTTGGTTTCAATTGGCCTTAGATTTACAGCTTTATTTATGATTTGATCATGTAAAGGCCCCTGCGTTTTGGGCAAATATTCTGTAAATCGAGTCTGTAAAGTCCGGGTCTAGTTTTGTGCTTGAGAATCGATGAAGAACGTGCAAAAATCGGCAATTTTGGTGAAGAACAGCCGCGGTTCTGCCCAGGAAACAGCTCCAGACGCAACAGCGTCAGGACGCTAGGCATTGTGCGTCTCGACGCTGTCGCGATTCCACGCTCCAGACGGTTGAAATCGCGTCAGCGTCGGGACGCTATCTTCACAGCGTCTCGACGCTGTCACGATTTCGTGCGGCGCCAGTTTTTTCTCGTGGAAACGTGGATGTAGCCCTAACTGACCGGTCCGGTTCGGGAGTTATGGGTTGGCTGGGACCATTTTGGTCCGGTTCAACCCGGTTTGGACACGGTTCGAGTTTTTCAAGTCCGGTTCGAAGTGGTTCGGGTCGGTTCAAGGCTTGTAGACCGGATTTGGAGCTGCAGAATTTTGTAATAGGATAGATTTATTGCTTTATTAGTGTAATTTTGCTTTAATCTATCCTAGGGGCCAATTAAATCGGTTTATTCGCTATTTAAATGCTTTATGGATGTCATTTAAATTTAATCCCACCTTAGGATATAAAGCATGCTCATGCATTTATGTATGTTATAATTAGATTATAATATATGTTTGAAATGCATGGTTTGATTTTCATGATTTATTTAATATATAGTAGAGTTATATTAAATTCATGAAAATGGAAGAGTATGATGCATGCAATTACATAGTTTTTATATAAAAGTTATATTAAAAATTATTTGTTTGCAGCATGCTAAGTTGATTTTCCATTGTTTGGCAATAATAAAGTTGTTTATTATTTAAATGGAAATCAAATTGCATTGAGCATGATACATCCATAGGTTAATATAAGAGTTATATTAATTATCATGAAATGCAGAGTACTATAGTTTAAATTTCATTAACTTGAATATGATTGTTAATTGTTTTAAAAAACTATAGTATGCATGATTATAGGGCTAATCATTATAAAATTTTGAAATAGTTTAAAATTTTATGATTAGAAACCGTCAATCTATAATCAAGATATGCATGTTCACATAGGATCTTAGGTTAAAATTGAATTAATTTTAATGGGTTAAAATTAATTAGACCTAAGATCATTTTCTAATAGGATTAGAATATCTTACTTAGTTTTAAAATATTTTTAATGAACTAAGTAGGACGAGCATTCCTAAGATTATAAGGGAACTCTACCAGTGAAGTTCTGTCTAAGGATTGGAGGTATTTAAGTTGACGGTAAACGGAACACCTCCTACCTGGGAACGAATCTGGAACACCGGAGTTGAATTAATCTCATGTTAATGTTAGAATTGTTGGGATTTATGCCCTAAAACTCGTAGATAGTGAATGTAACCGTTGACCGGATATTAATGAAATAATATTGATATATTTTCCATTAATTGTTATTAGTTATTTTATATATGTCTTTGCCTAATAATAACCCTAATCCAATAAACTAGACATCCAAGGCTGTGATATGAGTCTTGAACTATATGTAGCGACATATGGGATCATTGTTCAAGAAACAGCCTAAAGGGTCTATAGTATAGGGATAAGACTGGGTGCCTTATCCTGGTGACACTATGGATACGGCCCACTTTGTATTTGATACAAACGCTGCGATCCAACGCGTTCGTGTAGGAGACATGCGAGTGGGGGTATCCTATGCAATGAGTTTGCATAAGACCGGACCGCGAAATAGTAACCATTAGTTATAACACCGTTAACTAGTTGGTTTTCTATTTCACTAGGACGACCGAGACAACTTAGTCTTAATCCTGAGTTGATTATGGACTCCTGCTCATGAGAGACTGTCCTTTGATTTGTATGGGTGAGAGTGGCCAATACGCCGACTCAATAAGCCTACCACTTTGGGGACAAGATCGAATGGGGAGCTGGGAACATAATCATACAAGATGGAATTCACTCCTTCCCGACTTTAGGGAAGCAGATGAGTGTTCCCTTAAGTGGTTACTCCGAGTCTTGAACAAAGGGCCCTACCCTCTCAATGGCACGAGAGGGTTTTCTGTTTAATGGTTGGACCATAAACAGATTGTTCATTAGAGGAGAATTGGTACTTAAGGAAATAGAGGTGACCCAGGGGTAAAACGGTAATTTGACCCAACTGGTGTTACGGACACTCGTGAAGGACTAACTAGTCGATATTGGTCTAAGTTCCGTGGACACAGAAAATATGTCTGCAGTGAGAAGAGTGCAACTGTGAGTCTATAGTGGAATGTACACACAGTTAACGAATATTGATTATTATGGTTAATGAGTTTAACCAATTAATCTCATATCGTTGGAGCTTCTGATCTGCAGGTCCATTAGGTCCCACTGGTAGCTCGTAAAGTAATTTGAGGCAACTAAGTAATTAAATTGAAAATGTTCAATTTACTGAGGGAAATAAAAATAATATATATTGATATATTATTATGAGAGAAATTATTATTTGAAGAAGTTCAAATATAAATTTATGGAAGAATTAATTAATTTAAGTCCTAAAAGTGTTTGGGCAAAATTAATTAATTCAAGGCCGGAAATTAAATATGTGATATTTAATTGGTGGTTAATTAATTAAAGAATTCATTAACCATGAATTAATCAATTATGTAAATAATTAATCACTTAGAAGTGATTAATCATTTATGGGAATGATCTAATTACTTATGGAAGAAATTAGTCATTTATGGAAAAGATTAACCAATTGGGGAATTGATTGATCATGATTGATTAATTAAGGAATAAAGATTGAATCAATTTTGGAAAAGATTGATTTAATTGAATATTTTATTCATGGCCTCTCTTCTATAAATAAGATACTAGACCTAATTGGTCATGACACTTGACACTCTTGAAAGACAAGACCTAGAATTCTCTCTAGCCTCCCTCTTAGAGAAAGACTCCCACAAGTCTTTGGCCTCCTAGACTTAGAGACATACCGGTGTAACCTCTGTGGTTATTGTGTCAATCAAGAAGGAATTTCCAGCGAAGAAAAACAAAGGCGGCTGCTGCGTTTTCGTTCGTTGGAGCGTCGTTGGCGAAGAACGGTCAAGTCTACAACGGAGGTTTGTAACGGTTCTTCCTCTTTTCGTTAGAAAAGTTTTAAAATAAATTTAGATTTATTTTCAGCATGTTTAAACCGATTTTACAGCGGCTTTAAAGTTAGTTTAAAGTTTTGTTTGAGTTTTCGTAACGGTTTTTAATGTTAATTAATATACGGCGTAAGGTCCAATCGATGCGCTTCCGCTGCGTGGGGACTTTTATTCCCTTCAATCGGCATCAGAGCCATCGCTGTCCCTATTAATTAATTTTAAAAAGTTGCGATAGGCTCTAATAGGTGGGATTTATGCATATTGTATGTTCGGTTTGCATTGAACTGTTTGGGTTAATTTTATGGCCATAGATTTTATTTTTATGTGATTTTGATCATGTAAGGCCCGGTGTTTCGGGTATTTTATGTAAAATCGAGTCCTATGTAAGTCCGGGTCTAGAATAGGTTTTTATGAGATGAAAATCGAAGGAATCGCCGCTGAAATCGAAGCCAAAACCGAAGAAATCGTTGCTGTTTTGCCCAGATTCTGCCTCCAGACGCAACAGCGTCGGGACGCTCCTTCAACAGCGTCTCGACGCTGTCTCGATACCGAAGGCGCTCGGTAAGGAAAGCACACAGCGTCGGGACGCTACCTCAACAGCGTCTCGACGCTGTCTCGATTACGCAAGCTCCAGATATGGAAAACGCACAGCGTCGGGACGCTAATCTACACAGCGTCTCGACGCTGTCACGATGGAGGCGCGCACTAGGGTTTCAACAGGCGCGGTTCAAGCAAGGACGGTCCGGTTCGGACCGGTTCGGCTGGGCTGGGACCTATTTGGTCCGGTTCAGCCAATTTTTGGCATGGTTCGTGATTTTGGAGGCCGGTTCGAGGTGGTTCGGGGCGGTTCGTGCTGTCTAGGCCAATTCCGGAGCTGTACATGGATTTTTTAGGATAGAATTTAGCTAAATTAATGTAATTTAATGCTTTATTTTATCCTAGGGGCCAAAATTAACCGGTTCAATTGCTTTTTTATATGCTTTATGGATGTCATATAGATTATTTAATCCCACCTTAGGTTATAAACATGCTCATGCATTTTTTTTATATATTATAAATTGTTATAATGTATGTTTAAATGCATGGATTTGTTTTCATATTTTTAATATAAGTGTATATTAATTATATGAAAAATTGGAAAGCATGAAGCATGTCATTACTTAAATTAAATATAAATAGTTATGTTTAATGTGATGAATGAAGCATGCTTGATTGATTTTCTTGATTGGCTTATAATTGTTATAATAAAAGAAAATCAAAATTGCATGAAGCATGAAACATCCATAGTTATTAATATAATTGTTATATTATTCATGCAATTGATGTGGCTTAATTATTCAATTTGAATGAGATTGTTGAATGAATTAAACCCTAGATTCTTGATTATAGGATTAATCATTAAAATTTGAAATAGTTCTTTAATATTAATGATTAGAAACCGTCAATCTATAATCAAGATTTGCATGCAAACATAAGATCATAGGATAAATTGGATTAATTTTAAATTGTTTAAAATTAATTAGACCTAGATCGATTTCTAATAGGATTAGAATCTTTTCTTACTTAGAATTAAAAATAGTTTTAATTTACTAAGTAGGAAAAACATTGCTATGATTATAAGGGAACTCCACCGGTAATGTTCTGTCTAAGGCTGGAGGTATTTAAGTTGACGGTTTACGGAACACCTCCTACCTGGGAACTGACCTGGAATACCGGAGTTGAATTAATCATGGTTAAATGTTAGCATGCAATGTCACTAGGTTTATTAAAAGTGTTTAATGCACCTAGATCTTTAGAGTAAAGACCTTACATTACTGAGGTTATAAGGGAACTCTCTCGGTAAAGTTCTGTCTAAGGCTGGGGGTATTTAAGTTGACGGTTTACGGAACACCTCCTACCTGGGAACTAACCGGATTGAGTTGAATTAACCATAGTAGTGTTGACTTGCAATGTTGGGTTTATTAAAAGAAGTTTAATTCACCCAAAAGATTGCAGTTGAATCCTTTCCATAATTGTTATAATAGGATCAGACTTAGATAGATTGACTTAGCCGAATACTATCTAAGTTAAACAACCCTATATTAACCTTAGGACATTTTCAGTGGGAGGAAAGTTACAAAACGAGATTTAAATCAAGTTTTGCTCATACGTCCCTATATTCACAACGTGAGATTCATGCTCGGCTTCGAGTCGCCCTAGGAGCGGCCTCCCTTCGGAAAGTGTTTGCATGGATCAATATCAAGGTGAATGGGAAAAATGTCTAGAGTAAGTGGGAGCGGGACACGTGTCAACGTATCCCTCGGTCTCCGCCCATAGTTCACACCGTGAGAGTCCTATGATCCGCCTGCAGGTTGCCCTGGCGCATCCATCCCTTCGGAGGGCCTGGTCATAGGATTCGGAACATCGTGAACTCCTGAAAAAGGATAGGAGCTCTTAGGCTAATCACCAACAGTTGTCTTTCCCTTCGGTAGCCTGTTGGTGCGTGCCTCTGAGATCTGAAAGTGGGAGGGTTACACTTACGAGGATGAGTTAAAAGTGTTAACAAATCCTTGACCAAACAACGGTGGCTAATGTCTATAGGAATATGAGTTATTCTGGAATTAGAATTAGCTGAGAGGTGTCTCATTTCAAAGGAGGAGTATCTGATCACCCTTCGGTGGCTGATATTCTAAACCTCTGAAACGTCGTTGCAAAACTAAATCAATAGTTTTAGGGTTCTGTGATTGTCTGTTTTGCTAAATTGATTGGATTGTGTGCAATTGTTTGCTTGTATGATGGGTTAAGGCAAAGATAACTAATACGGTCATTGTTTGTTTAAATTTCAGCAATGTCTTCCTCAATTGTCTCTCTGCTTAAAAATGAGAAATTAACCGGCGAAAATTATGCTACGTGGAAATCGAACCTGAATACGATTCTTGTTGTCGATGATCTGCGGTTCGTCTTAACGGAGGATTGTCCTCCAGCCCCTGCTCGTAATGCATCCCAGGCAGTTAAGGATGCTTATGACCGCTGGACAAAGGCCAATGATAAGACTCGCGTCTATATCTTAGCCAGCTTATCTGAAGTTTTGGCTAAAAGGCATGAGAGCATGGTAACAGCAAGGGAGATTATGAACTCTCTCCAGGAGATGTTTGGACAACCGTCCTACCAACTCCACCATGACGCTCTCAAATACGTTTATAGCTGTCGCATGAAAGAGGGCACGTCTGTTCGGGAGCATGTCCTGGATATGATGGTCCAATTCAACGTGGCAGAGGCAAACGGGGCGGTCATAGATGAGCGTAGTCAGGTTGCATTCATCTTAGAATCTCTTCCGAAGAGTTTTCTACAGTTTCGAAGCAATGCAATGATGAATAAAATAACATTCAACCTGACTAGCCTCCTGAATGAGCTACAGCTCCATCAGTCTCTTCTTAAGAACAAGGGACAGATAGAAGGAGAGGCAAACGTTGTTCACTCTAAAAGAAAGTTCGAGAAGGGTTCATCCTCTGGAACTAAATCTGTAGCCACTTCTTCAAAGAAAACTCAGAAGAAGAAAGGAAACAAGGGGAAAGCTCCCAGTACTGCTGCTAAAAGCAAGGGAAAAGCCAAAGCTGTGGCAGATAAGGGCAAGTGTTTTCACTGCAATGTAGATGGACATTGGAAGAGAAACTGCCCAAAGTACCTTGCTGAGAAAAAGAAGGAAAAGGAAGGTAAATTTGATTTACTTGTTTTAGAAACATGCCTGGTAGAACATGATGAGTTTACCTGGATACTTGATTCAGGAGCAACTAATCATGTTTGCTCTTCTTTTCAGGAAAATAGTTCCTTTCGGCAGTTGAACGATGGAGAAATGACACTCAGGGTCGGAACTGGAGAAGTCATTTCAGCTAAAGCAGTGGGAGCTGCAAAGTTATTTTTTAGAAATAGATTCTTACTTTTAGAAAGTTTGTTAATCGTTCCCAAGATTAAGAGGAACTTAATTTCTATTTCATGTTTGATTGAACAATCGTATACAGTTACTTTTGATATGAATGAAGCGTTCATTTATAAAAATGGTATACTCATTTGTTCAGCAAAATTGGAAAATAACTTGTATGTTTTAAGACCAACCGAAAACAAAGCACTTTTAAATCACGAATTATTTAAAACTGCTGAAACTCAAAGTAAAAGGCAAAAGATTTCTCCATCAAGTAACAATACTCATCTTTGGCATCTTAGACTTGGTCATATAAACATCGATAGGATCGGTCGTTTGGTAAAGAATGGACTTCTAAGCAAGTTAGAAGATGATTCACTACCACCTTGTGAATCTTGTCTCGAGGGAAAAATGACCAAAAGACCCTTTACTGGAAAAGGTTACAGAGCCAAAGAACTCTTAGAGTTAATACATTCGGATCTATGTGGTTCAATGAATGTAAAAGCTCAAGGAGGGTACGAATATTTCATCTCATTTATAGATGATTATTCAAGATATTGTTACTTATACCTAATGGGACATAAGTCTGAAGCCCTTGAAAATTTTAAGGAGTTTAAGGCTGAAGTTGAAAACCTATTAGGTAAATCTATTAAAGTACTTCGATCTGATCGAGGAGGGGAGTATATGGATCAAAGATTCCAGGATTATATGATAGAACATGGAATCCAATCTCAACTCTCAGCCCCTGGTACACCTCAGCAGAATGGTGTGTCAGAAAGGAGAAATAGAACCTTGTTAGACATGGTTCGATCAATGATGAGCTATGCTCAATTGCCTAGCTCGTTTTGGGGGTATGCAGTAGAGACTGCAGTATACATCTTGAACAATGTTCCCTCGAAAAGTGTTTCTGAAACACCTTTCGAGTTATGGAAGGGGCGTAAACCTAGTTTGCATCACTTTCGCATCTGGGGTTGTCCAGCACACGTGCTTGTGACGAATCCTAAGAAACTGGAACCTCGTTCAAAACTGTGCCAATTTGTTGGTTACCCTAAAGAAACGAGAGGTGGTTATTTCTACGACCCACAAGAAAATAAGGTGATTGTATCGACAAACGCCACTTTCTTAGAGGAAGACCACATGAGAGATCATAAACCACGAAGCAAAATAATATTAGGAGAAGCTACTGAAGAATCATCAAAAGTTGTTGATGAAGTTGGACCTTCAACAAGGGTTGATGAAGGAACTAGTTCTTCAGATCCATCCCGTCCATCTCAAACGTTGGGAATGCCTCGACGTAGTGGGAGGGTTGTGTTACAACCTGATCGCTACTTGGGTTTAACTGAAACTCAGGTTGTCATACCTAATGATAGCATTGAGGATCCATTGTCCTATCGACAGGCAATGAATGACGAAGATAAGGATGAATGGGTCAAAGCCATGAACCTGGAAATGGAGTCAATGTACTCCAATTCTGTATGGGAACTTGCAGATCTACCATATGGGGTAAAACCCATAGGGTGCAAATGGATCTATAAGAGAAAAAGAGATGCAGCTGGAAAGGTACAGACCTTCAAAGCTAGACTAGTGGCAAAGGGTTATACCCAAAAGGAGGGGGTTGACTATGAGGAAACCTTTTCTCCTGTAGCCATGTTAAAGTCCATAAGAATTCTTTTATCCATTGCCACATATTATGACTATGAAATATGGCAAATGGACGTCAAGACTGCCTTTTTGAATGGTAATCTTGAGGAGAATATCTTTATGTCTCAACCCGAAGGGTTCATAGCCCAAGGTCAGGAACAAAAGGTTTGTAAGCTAAATCGATCCATTTATGGATTGAAACAAGCATCCAGATCATGGAACATTAGATTTGATACTGCAATCAATCTATAATCAAGATATGCATGTTCACATAGGATCTTAGGTTAAAATTGAATTAATTTTAATGGGTTAAAATTAATTAGACCTAAGATCATTTTCTAATAGGATTAGAATATCTTACTTAGTTTTAAAATATTTTTAATGAACTAAGTAGGACGAGCATTCCTAAGATTATAAGGGAACTCTACCAGTGAAGTTCTGTCTAAGGATTGGAGGTATTTAAGTTGACGGTAAACGGAACACCTCCTACCTGGGAACGAATCTGGAACACCGGAGTTGAATTAATCTCATGTTAATGTTAGAATTGTTGGGATTTATGCCCTAAAACTCGTAGATAGTGAATGTAACCGTTGACCGGATATTAATGAAATAATATTGATATATTTTCCATTAATTGTTATTAGTTATTTTATATATGTCTTTGCCTAATAATAACCCTAATCCAATAAACTAGACATCCAAGGCTGTGATATGAGTCTTGAACTATATGTAGCGACATATGGGATCATTGTTCAAGAAACAGCCTAAAGGGTCTATAGTATAGGGATAAGACTGGGTGCCTTATCCTGGTGACACTATGGATACGGCCCACTTTGTATTTGATACAAACGCTGCGATCCAACGCGTTCGTGTAGGAGACATGCGAGTGGGGGTATCCTATGCAATGAGTTTGCATAAGACCGGACCGCGAAATAGTAACCATTAGTTATAACACCGTTAACTAGTTGGTTTTCTATTTCACTAGGACGACCGAGACAACTTAGTCTTAATCCTGAGTTGATTATGGACTCCTGCTCATGAGAGACTGTCCTTTGATTTGTATGGGTGAGAGTGGCCAATACGCCGACTCAATAAGCCTACCACTTTGGGGACAAGATCGAATGGGGAGCTGGGAACATAATCATACAAGATGGAATTCACTCCTTCCCGACTTTAGGGAAGCAGATGAGTGTTCCCTTAAGTGGTTACTCCGAGTCTTGAACAAAGGGCCCTACCCTCTCAATGGCACGAGAGGGTTTTCTGTTTAATGGTTGGACCATAAACAGATTGTTCATTAGAGGAGAATTGGTACTTAAGGAAATAGAGGTGACCCAGGGGTAAAACGGTAATTTGACCCAGCTGGTGTTACGGACACTCGTGAAGGACTAACTAGTCGATATTGGTCTAAGTTCCGTGGACACAGAAAATATGTCTGCAGTGAGAAGAGTGCAACTGTGAGTCTATAGTGGAATGTACACACAGTTAACGAATATTGATTATTATGGTTAATGAGTTTAACCAATTAATCTCATATCGTTGGAGCTTCTGATCTGCAGGTCCATTAGGTCCCACTGGTAGCTCGTAAAGTAATTTGAGGCAACTAAGTAATTAAATTGAAAATGTTCAATTTACTGAGGGAAATAAAAATAATATATATTGATATATTATTATGAGAGAAATTATTATTTGAAGAAGTTCAAATATAAATTTATGGAAGAATTAATTAATTTAAGTCCTAAAAGTGTTTGGGCAAAATTAATTAATTCAAGGCCGGAAATTAAATATGTGATATTTAATTGGTGGTTAATTAATTAAAGAATTCATTAACCATGAATTAATCAATTATGTAAATAATTAATCACTTAAGGAAGTGATTAATCATTTATGGGAATGATCTAATTACTTATGGAAGAAATTAGTCATTTATGGAAAAGATTAACCAATTGGGGAATTGATTGATCATGATTGATTAATTAAGGAATAAAGATTGAATCAATTTTGGAAAAGATTGATTTAATTGAATATTTTATTCATGGCCTCTCTTCTATAAATAAGACACTAGACCTAATTGGTCATGACACTTGACACTCTTGAAAGACAAGACCTAGAATTCTCTCTAGCCTCCCTCTTAGAGAAAGACTCCCACAAGTCTTTGGCCTCCTAGACTTAGAGACATACCGGTGTAACCTCTGTGGTTATTGTGTCAATCAAGAAGGAATTTCCAGCGAAGAAAAACAAAGGCGGCTGCTGCGTTTTCGTTCGTTGGAGCGTCGTTGGCGAAGAACGGTCAAGTCTACAACGGAGGTTTGTAACGGTTCTTCCTCTTTTCGTTAGAAAAGTTTTAAAATAAATTTAGATTTATTTTCAGCATGTTTAAATCGATTTTACAGCGGCTTTAAAGTTAGTTTAAAGTTTTGTTTGAGTTTTCGTAACGGTTTTTAATGTTAATTAATATACGGCGTAAGGTCCAATCGATGCGCTTCCGCTGCGTGGGGACTTTTATTCCCTTCAAGAATAATGTCGCTAGGTTAATTAAAATGGTTTAATACACCTAGACATTAGGTCTTATTATAATAGTTATAATAGGACTAGACATAGATAAATGACTTAGCCGGATTTATCTAGGTTTAATCAAACCCTAAAATTAATAATAAGTTACTTTAGTGGGAGGAAAATTACAAAACTTAATTTAAATTGAGTTTTGCTCCTACGTCCCCGTGACGTTCACACCGTGAGATCCATGCTCGGCTTCGTGTCGTCGTAGAGCGGCCTCCCTTCGGAGAGTGTTTGCATGGGTCAATACCAAGGTGAATGGGGAAAGTAATTATAGTAAGTGGGAGCGGGATGCGTGTCATTGTATCCTTCGGTCTCCACCCCTAGGTCACAACGTGAGATTCCTATGATCCGCCTGCGTGTTGCCCTGGAGCAACCACCCCTTCGGAGGGCCTGATCATAGGATTCGGAACACCGTGAACTCCTGAATAGGATAGGATCACTTAGGCTAATTACCAACAGTTGTCTTTCCTAACGGTAGCCTGTTGGTGCGTGCCTCTGGGATCTGAAAGTGGGAGGGTTACACTTACGGGGAGGAGTTAATTTGTTAACAAATCCTTGACCGAACAACGGTGGTTAATATCTAATGGAATATGAGTTATTCTGGTATTAGAAATTGACTGAGAAGAGTCTCATTTTAGAGGAGGAACAACTGATCACCCTTCGGTGGCTGTTCTTCTGAACCTCTAAAGCATCGTTGCGAAACACAATCATAGTTTTGTTAGGGTTCTTTGATTGTTTGTTTGCAAAATTGATTGGATGTATGCAATTGTTTGTATTGCTTGTGTGATGGGTTAAGGCAAAGATAACTAATACGGTCACTTGTTTGTTTTTCAGCAATGTCTTCCTCTATAATTTCCCTGCTTAAAAATGAACAACTTACCGGCGAGAATTTTCCACAATGGAAATCTAACCTCAATACAATACTCGTGGTTGAGGACTTAAGGTTCGTCTTAACGGAGGAATGTCCTCCCGTTCCCCCTCGCACTGCCGCTCAGGCAGTTAAGGACGCCTACGAACGCTGGACCAAGGCCAATGAAAAGGTCAAAGTCTATATTTTGGTCAGCTTGTCTGAAGTGTTGGCCAAGCGTTACGAGAACGTGGAAACTGCCAGGGAGATTATGAATTCCCTGCAGGAGATGTTTGGACTTCCGTCCTACCAGCGCCACCACGACGCCTTGAAGAACGTCTTCAATGCCAAGATGCTGGAAGGTCAATCTGTTCGGGAACATGTCCTGGACATGATTAACCAGTTCAACATAGCTGAGGCAAATGGCGGGGTTGTCTGCGAGCGCAGTCAGGTTGCGTTCATCCTTCACTCGCTCCTGGCGAGCTATCTGTCATTTAGGACGAACGCAAGCATGAATAAGATTCAGTTCAACCTGACTACCCTCCTCTCGGAGTTACAGATTTATGAGTCCCTGCAAAAGAGCAAGGGAAAGAGTGTGGTTAAAGGAGAGGCCAATGTGGCCCATTCCAAGAAGAAGTTCCTGAAGGGTTCATCCTCAGGGACTAAATCTGTACCCCAGGCTTCTTCATCGAAGCAGATCCAAAAGAGGAAGGGAGACAAGGGGAAGGCTCCTGCACAGGCTGTGCAAGGGAAGGGGAAGGCCAAGGTCGTGGCCGACAAAGGCAGATGCTTCCATTGTAATGCAGATGGTCACTGGAAGCGCAACTGTCCCCGCTACCTTGCTGAGAAGAGAAGAGAAAAAGAAGGTAAATTCGATTTACTTGTGTTAGAGACTTGTCTCGTTGAACATGATGAGTTTGCCTGGATACTGGATTCGGGAGCCACTAATCATGTTTGTTCTTCTTTTCAGGGAAATAATTTCCAACAGCTGGCAGAGGGTGAAATGACGCTCAAGGTCGGAACGGGAGACGTCGTTTCAGCTCGTGCAGTGGGAGCTGCAAAATTATTCTTTAGAAATAGGTTTTTAATTTTAGAGGACTTGTACTTGGTTCCTAGAATTAAAAGGAACCTAATTTCTGTTTCAGCTCTGTTAGAACAATGTTATACTGTTTCCTTCTTGCTTAATGAAGCTTTAATTTCAAAGAATGGAGTTTACATTTGTTCAGCTAAGCGTGAGAATAAATTGTTTGTGTTAAGACCAAATGATGCTAAGGCCATTTTAAGTCATGAAATGTTTAAAACGGCCGAAACGCAAAACAAAAGGCAAAAAGTTTCTCCTTTAAGTAACAACACGTATCTTTGGCATCTTCGTCTTGGTCATATTAACATCGATCGGATCGATCGTTTGGTTAAAAATGGGCTTCTAAGTGACATAGAAGATACATCTTTACCACCTTGTGAATCGTGTCTCGAGGGTAAAATGACCAAGAGGCCTTTTACTGGAAAAGGTTATAGGGCCAAAGAACCACTTGAACTAATACATTCGAATCTTTGTGGTCCAATGAATGTAAAGGCTCGAGGTGGTTATGAATATTTCATCTCTTTCATAGATGATTATTCACGATACGGTTACTTGTACCTGATGGACCATAAGTCTGAAGCTCTTGAAAAGTTCAAAGAGTTTAAGGCTGAGGTAGAAAACCTGTTAGGTAAAACAATTAAAACACTTCGATCAGATCGAGGTGGAGAGTATTTAGATCAGCGATTCCAGGACTATATGATAGAACATGGAATCCAATCGCAACTCTCAGCACCTGGTACACCTCAGCAGAATGGTGTATCAGAAAGGAGAAACAGAACCTTGTTAGACATGGTTCGATCTATGATGAGGTATGCTCAATTGCCTAGCTCGTTTTGGGGGTATGCAGTAGCGACTGCAGTACATATTCTTAACAATGTTCCCTCAAAAAGTGTTTCTGAAACTCCTTTTGAGCTATGGAAGGGACGTAAACCTAGTTTGTGTTACTTCCGTATCTGGGGTTGTCCTGCACATGTGTTAGTGACAAATCCTAAGAAATTGGAACCACGTACGAGATTATGCCAATTTGTTGGGTACCCGAAAGAAACGAGAGGTGGTCTTTTCTATGACCCTCAAGATAATAAAGTATTTGTATCGACAAATGCAACATTCTTGGAGGAAGACCACATACGAGATCATCGACCACGAAGTAAGTTAGTATTAGGAGAAGCTACAGAAGGATCAACAAGGGTTGTTGATGAAACTGGTCCTTCAACAAGAGTTGTTGGAGAACGCAGTTCTTCTCGTCAATCTAGTCCAACTCACGTAGTGGGAGAGCTTCGACGCAGTGGGAGGGTTGTGACACAACCTAACCGCTACTTGGGTTTAACAGAAACACAAGTAGTCATACCTGATGACGGCGTAGAAGATCCATTGTCTTATCGTCAGGCAATGAATGATGTAGATAAGGACGAGTGGGCCAAAGCCATGGACCTTGAGATGGAGTCAATGTACTTCAATCAAGTTTGGGAACTTGTAGATCTACCTGAAGGGGTCAAACCCATTGGGTGTAAATGGATCTATAAGAGAAAAAGAGATGCTGCTGGGAAAGTACAGACTTTCAAAGCAAGACTTGTAGCAAAGGGTTATACCCAACGAGAAGGAGTGGACTATGAAGAAACTTTTTCTCCAGTTGCTATGCTAAAGTCCATAAGAATCCTCTTATCCATTGCCACATTTTATGATTATGAAATTTGGCAAATGGATGTCAAGACAGCTTTTCTGAATGGCAATCTTGACGAGAGTATTTTTATGTCTCAACCCGAAGGGTTCATATCCCAGGGTCATGAGCAAAAGGTTTGCAAACTGAATCGATCCATTTATGGGTTGAAACAGGCTTCTCGATCTTGGAATATTAGATTTGATACTGCGATCAAATCTTTTGGTTTTCTGATACACATCGACATTTTTTTACTAAATATGACAACTGAGTTTGAGCCAACTTATTTTCATCAGGCTGTTCGTTACCCACATTGGAGACATGCCATGGATGAGGAAATTGCAGCCATGGAACAAACTAACACATGGACTGTCATGCCTCTACCTCTTGATCAACATACAATCGGTTGTAAATGGGTGTATCGCATAAAATATAAAGCAGATGGTAGTGTAGATCATTACAAGGCTCACCTTGTTTCTAAGGGATATAGTCAACAAGAAGGTATCGATTTTATTGACACTTTTTCACCTGTTGCAAAAATAGTTACTGTCAAGGTCCTATTAACTCTCTCTGCTTCTTTTGGATGGCCTTTAGCTCAAATGGATGTGAATAATGTCTTCTTAAATGGTGATTTGTTTGAATAAGTTTACATGTCCCTTCCTATGGGCTACAAATCTCGTTCTCTTGGTCCGAGTAAAGGGGAGCCTTTAGTTTGCAAGTTAAATAAGTCAATTTATGGTTTAAAACAGGCCTCTCGATAATGGTTCACAAAATTTTTAGGGGTCTTGTTATTGAAGGATTGGAATTCCCCAATTCCGTTACAGCGGAAGCAATTGGACCGTTCGTAAATTAATTTTGTTCTACAAAATACCAATGCATTGGAAAAAGGTTAAGCGGTGAGAAGCATACCTTCGTTGACGACTCTGAATTCTTCAAGAACGCCTTTCTTGATTGCTCTGCAACAATGAAGAACACCACCATTTGAGATTAGGAACGTAGTTGTGGGACTACCTAATCTTGAATGGGAAAAACTCTAGAGAGAAAATTCTCCCTAGAGTTCTTGAGTTGAGAGAATATGGGAATGCCTTATGGTACCTAAACCCTAGGGTTAGTGTTCTATTTATAGGAGAAAGGCCATGAATAAAATATTCATTTAAAATCAATTATTTCCATAACTGATTTAATCTTTTCCATTAATCAATTCCATGACCAATCAATTCCATAATTGATTAATCTTTTCCATAAATGATTGATCACTTCCATAAGTGATTAATTATTTCCATAATTGATTAATTTCCAATTAATTAATTCTTTAATTAATTAATCACCAATTAAATATCATATATTTAATTTCAGACCTTCTATTAGTTAATTAATTAATTACCCAATTAAATATCATATATTTAATTTCAGACCTTCAATTAATTAATTCTATAATATGAATCAAATTCATATTAAATTTTGAACTCCTTCAAATTCTCTTATATCCTATAAATTTAATATGAATCAAATTCATATTAATATTTGAACTTCTTCAAATATTTATTTCTCTCATAGACTATAGTTTAATTAAATCTCATTTAATTTAAACTAAATTGAATAATTAATTAATTCATAATTAATTAATTCATCTTCTAATTAAATACCCTATATTTAATTAGAAATATATTTGAACTCTTTCAAATATATCAATCTCTCAATTTAATAAAGTTTAATCTCAAATTAGACTTTATATTTTAATGCATCATTATACATTATATTAATATGTATCTCATACAATTAACTTAATTCCCAATATGAATTTGAACTATTCAAATTCTCTCAAGATATATTTGTTCCTAATTACTCTTTACGAGCTAGCAGGGGGACCTAATGGACCTACAGATCAGAAGCTCCAATGATATGAGGTTAATAGATTAAACTCATTAATCAGGTTAACCAATATTCATTAACTGTTGGTCATTCCACTAAAGACCCACAGCTGAACTCTTCTCACTGTAGAACATTTGTGTGTCCATGGATGTAGACCTATACCGGTAAGTCAATCCTTCACGAGTGTTCGTAATCACGGCTAGGTCAAATTACCGTTTTACCCCTGTGTTACATCTGTCTCCTTAAGTACCAGCGCTCCTCTAATGAACAACCTGTTTATGGTCCAACCATTAAACAGAAAGTTCCTCTCAGGCCAGTGAGAGGACGGGATCCCTTTGTTCAAGTCCCGGAGTCACCTCTTAAGGGAACACTCATCTACTTCTCCTAGAAGTGGGAAGGAGTGAATTCCTTCTTGTGTTGTCATGTCCCCAGCCTCCCACTCGGTCTTGTCCCCAAAAAGGAAGGCATATTGAGTCGGCGTATTGGCCACTCTTACCCATGCTAATCAAAGGACAATCCCTCATGAGAAGGAGTTCATGACACACTCAGGATTAAGACTGAGTTACCTAGGTCATCGTATTGAAATAGTAACCTAACTAGTTAACGGTGTTACATCTAGTGGTTTACTATTTCGTGGTCCGATCTTATGCAAACTCATTGCATAGGATACCCCCGCTTGCATGTCTCCTACATGGACGCCTTGGATTAATACGTCTGTATCGAATACAAAGCGGGCCGTATCACATAGTGTTACCAGGATAAGGTACCCAGCCTTATCCTTGTACTATAGACCTTTTAGGTTGTTACTTGAACACCAATCCCCGTATGTCCCCACATACTAGTTCAAGTCACATGTAAACAACCTTGGATCTTAGTTTATTGGATTTGGGTCAAATTGTGCAATATTTAACAACAACACTTTATTGTAGAAACTCAATTACACTTTATTGAAACAAGTATACAATTTGTTCACATTCACTATCTACGAGTTTTAGGGCATAAAACCCAACAAACTCCCACTTGAACTAAAACTCTAGTTTAGTGGGATGTACAATAACCTATACAGCATTGGGTGTATAAATACATGTATAAAACATATACAATGTACAAATACAATAAACTAGGGCATCACTATACCCATTACATAATGGTATCACTATACCCATTACATTTCTCCCACTTGCCCTAGATTACACCTTTGTACATATCTCGTAGATCTAGACCTTCTAGATGACCCTCAAACACTTTAGCCGAGAGAGTCTTTGTAAATGAATCAACAATATTTCATTCAATGTAATGTGTCTACTTGTCTTAGGTTGCAATGTTCTTTTGAATTTGCCAAAACACCACTATATCACTATAAAGTGTGATGGGCAAGTTCACATTTGGAACACATTCCAAATCAATCAAGAACTTTCTAAGACAAACAGTCTCTATCGCTGCTTCACAAACAACTAATTTTTCGGCCTATACGGTCAAGACTGTAACTATGTCATACTATAGCTCCATCGTAAAGAGTGACCACAAATACTGATGTAGATTTCCTCAAATCCTTATCAGTCTTAAAATCTGTGTTAGTGTATTCTGTAAGGATCAAATCCTTAGTCCCATACACGAGCATATAGTTCCTCGGTTCTCTTCGAATACTTGAGGATATTCTTAACGGTTTTCCAATGATTAAATCTTGGATTAGATTGATACTTACTGACAATCCCTACTGCATAGGGCATTCGTCTCATGCCCTCAACCTCTTGAGGTGTCTTAGGAAACATTTTCTTAGACAAAAGAATTCCATGTCTGAAAGGTAGTGAACCCTTATTGGAATTCTGCATCTTATATCTAACTAACATCTTGTAGATATAAGACACCTGAGACAAGACTAGCCTTTTGTTCTTACGGTTCCTAAACAATTTGGATCCCAAGAACAAACTCAGCTTCTCCCAAATTTCCACTTGGAAATGAGTTGCTAGCTCCTTTAATGTCAGTAAGATAACCTACATCATTCCTAATGATTAGGATATCAATCATATACAATACTAAGTAAGCTACTGAACTATTGATGATTACTTGTAAACACAAGACTCATTAATGTTCTGATTAAAGTCAAAAGATTTGGTCTCTTTATCAAATCTTATATTTCAAGATCGAAATGCTTAGGTTAATCCATGAATGGATCACTTAAGCTTGCAAAACCTTTTGCTTTCGATTTTGCTGTATGAACCCTTCTGGTTAAGACCTTTAATGTCTCGTTTTCTCTTGTAAATCCACTTGTAACCAATAGGTGTTACCCATCAAGCAGATCTACAAGACCCCAGATGGAAGTGAAATACAAAAGACTTCATTTCCAGGTCCATGACTTTAATCCATTGGTCCTTGTCAACATCATTCATTTTCTTTTTAAAAGATAATGAACCCACTATGCCATCATCAGGTATGATGACCTAGGCTTCAAACAAGCCCATGTAACGTTCAGGTTATCAAACAACCCTCCCACTACATTGAAGCAATCTCAACTATTGAGATGGATGTGACGGACTAGATGCACTGATCCATCAACAACTTTTGTTGAACAACCAACCTCATCAACAACTCTTGTGGATGTTACTGTAGCTTCATTAGTTAACTTACTTAAACCGACTTTACTCTTGTGGTTTATGATTTTTGATGTGAACTTCTTCTGAGAATTTAGCATTTTTCGATACAAATTCTTTATTCTCTTGTGAATTGAAGAAGTATCCACTTCTTGTTTCCTTTGGGGTTATCTACTACAGTATGCAATGCAGTCAACACTGCATGACCCCAAAACGAGCCAGACAATTGAGCATAGCTCAACATGGAATGAACCATATCCAATAGGGTTCTATTTCTCCTAAATTAGATTTAGGGTGTGATCCCATGCACTATCAAATAGTTCTGGAATCTCAAATCCCTATACTCAACACTTTGATCGGATCGAAGTGTTTTTATCATCTCACCTAACAAGTTTTCAACTTCAGTCCTAAGCCCCTTCGAATATCTCAAGAGTTTCAGACTTAAGTTGCATTAGGTAAAGATACTCATACCTTTGAATAATCATCCAAAAAAGATGAATTATTCATGCCCTCCCACTGCTTTAATATATTGAACCTCAAGGATCCAAATGTACAAGCTCTAAGGGCTCTTTGGCTCTTAGATCTTTTCCAGTAAAAGATCTATTAGTCATATTGCCCACAAAGCATGACTTACAAGGTAGTAGAGAGTCATCTTCTAACTCGCTTAGAAGTTCACTCTTGACCAATCTCCCAATCAAATTGGGATTAATATGGTCTACCTTAGAACCAAAGAAAGGTATTTTCCTTTAGGAGAAATCCTTTGCCTCTTTTCACATTGAGTAGTAGCAGTCTCAGTGTTCATGACTGCTTTACTCTTGATTGGTCTTAAAACATTTAGGTTACTTCCCAGTAAAGCTAAACAAATGTCATCTCCCTTTCTTGAAACAAATTTGCGTTAGCAGAGAAAGGTAAAGAGTAACATTGTTCCAGCAAATAAGACACAGAAATCAAATTTCTTTTGATCTTAGGAATTACATACACATTATCTAATAATATGTATTTTCTCCCACTGAGAAAAATAACTTAATGTCCCCCATTGATATAGCCAAAATAATCTCTCTAATTCTAACTTTGAGAGTTATTACACAAGCAACAAACTCTTGTCAGGAACTTATTCCTTTAAAAGAAGAACACACGTGATTTGTGGCCCCTGAATCAAGTATTCAGGGAGAATCACTATTCTTCACTAATCACATTTTCAAGACAGGTAAATGAAAATTACGGTCTTGAACAAGTTCTCTTTTTGCTAAGCAGGGTTCTATGTCATATTCACCAAGAACAATTCTTAATAAATTAAACATATGGGGCATGAGGACATTCCTCAGTTAAGAATAATCCTAGACTTATTTACCACAATTTGTCGTTTAAGTTTGTTGTATTACCGTTATTTATAAAATGACGTAAGACAACACACATAAAATTATTATATAATTGCTGAAGTAACAAATTACTTGTATTATTAATTGCACCAACCCATTACAAATAATCCAATCAAATTCTGCAAAAACAAATAAGCAATCAAAGAAACCCTATAAAACTATTGATTTAGTTTTTGCAACGATACTTCAAAGGTTCAGAACAACAGCCACCGAAGGGTGGTCAGCTACTCCTCCTCTGAATTGAGACAATCTCAACCAAACTCTAACACCAGAATAACTCATATTCTGTTAGCGTTTAGTTACCGTTGTTCGGTCAAGGATTAGTTAACACATTTAACTCATCCCCGTAAGTGTAACCCTCCCACTTTCAGATCTCAGAGGCACGCACCAACAGGCTACCGAAGGGAAAGACAACTGTTGGTAATTAGCCTAAGAGTTCCTATCCTATTCAGGAGTTCACGATGTTCCGAATCCTATGATCAGGCCCTCCGAAGGGATGGTTGCGCCAGGACAACCTGCAGGCGGATCATAGGACTCTCACGATGTGAACTAGGGGCGGAGACCGAGGGATACGTTGACACGTGTCCCGCTCCCACTTACTCTAGACATTTTTCCCATTCACCTTGTTATTGATTCATGCAAACACTTTCCGAAGGGAGGCCGCTCCTAGGGCGACTCGAAGCCGAGCATGAACCTCACGTTGTGAATATAGGGACGTAGGAGCAAAACTTGATTTAAATCTCGTTTTGTAATTATCCTCCCACTGAAAATGTCCTAAGGTTAATTTAGGGTTGTTTAACTTAGATAAAATTCGGCTAAGTCAATCTATCTAAGTCTGATCCTATTATAACAATTATGGAAAGGATTCAACCGCAGTGTTTAAGGTGAATTAAACTTCTTTTAATAAACTCAACATTGCAAGTCAACATTACTATGGTTAATTCAACTCAAGTTTCGGGTTAGTTCCCAGGTAGGAGGTGTTCCGTAAACCGTCAACTTAAATACCCCCAACCTTAGACAGAACTTCACCGAGAGAGTTCCCTTATAACCACAGTAATGTAAGGTCTTTACTCTAAAGATCTAGGTGCATCAAACACTTTTAACAAACCTAGTGACATTGCAAGCTAACATTTAGCTATGATTAATTCAACTCCGGTATTCCAGGTCAGTTCCCAGGTAGGAGGTGTTCCGTAAACCGTCAGCTTAAATACCCCCAGCCTTAGACAGAACTTTACCGGTGGAGTTCCCTTATAATCATAGCAATGTTTTTCCTACTTAGTCAATTAAAACTAATTTTAATTCTAAGTAAGAATAATTCTAATCCTATTAGAAATATGATCTTAGGTCTAATTAATTTTAAACATTTTAAAATTAATTCATTTATCCTAAGATCCTATGTTTGCATGCAATTCTTTGTTATAGGTTGACAGTTTCTATTCATTAATATTATAACTATTATAAATTTTAATGAATTAACCCTATAACATGCTACTATGGTGAATAAATTAACAATCAAATTCTAATTAATTTATAAAACCATACATTAGCATACATGACATACCAGAAGTATAAAAATTATATAAATCTAAGGTAATGTCATGTTCAATGCAATTTAATTTCCTTTTAATTAACCTAACTCTTAAATTAATTATACAAGAGAATTAAAATTAAGCATTACCATTTTCATACATTAACATAACATTTATATTAATAGCTCATGAAAAAATAAGCATGTTAATTACTAAAATAAATATAACTCTTATATTTTTAAACTAAAGTAATTTCATGCTTAATGCAAATTAATTTCCTTTTAATTAATCTAACTCTTAAATTAATAACCTAAGAAAATTAAAATAAGCATTCACATTTTCATACATTAACATAACACTTTATATTAATAGCTCATGAAAATAAACAAACATATAAAATACTTTCATAAATATAACTTTTTATATTTTTACTAAAGTAATTTCATGCTCAATGCTTCTCAATTTTCATCCATTTAATCATAAAAATTTATATTAAATACCCATGAAAATTAAATTCATGCATTATACTTATATTATAACAATTATAATTGAAAATGCAAGAATATGCTTAACCTATGGTGGGATTAAAAGCTATATGACATTCATAAAGCAATTTAAATAGCTAAGTAGACAGGTTTTGGCATCCTAGGACTCAAAACAATAGAAAAATTACATTAATCAATCTATTAAAGTCATATCCTGCCGTGAACCAGCTCAAAACAGTCTCGAACCGCGTCCAAACCCTTCGAACCGGCAAAAATATAGGCTGAACCGTGCTAAAACAGCTCCAAAACACCTTGAACCAGCTGCAAAAGTACTTGAACCGGCCCATAAACAGTTGAACCAAGGCAAACCGGTCAAGAACCGGTCAATCTTCCACGAACCGCGCCCATCCTGCTCGAACTGGACCACTTTTCTTAGGGCTGACGTCATCCATACGTGCACGAAATCGACAAGTATAAAACGCCGCTATTGAAAGTCATAAGAACATCTCATGGACTAGCTGGTTGCCGCATGAGCCTGCATGCTTCATGTCTGGAGTTCGAGCTCTAGCAAATGCACCTTCTTCGAATTTTTTGTTTATTTTTTCGCACGCAAAACAAACATAAAATCTGCCCATCCTGAAGCTTGAACCTCTGCCCTCGAAGACACTGATGCGCGTGCGCGGTTAACTACCTGACGCACGCGAGTTCGAGCCATCCTTAACGCAAAATTTTTTTCCTTTTATTTTCACGTTCGTCCGCACGATTTCGTCAGTTTCTGGATTTTTCTTCGGCAAAATTCGAGTTTTCCAGAAATATCTTCAATTCCAGTAGCTTTCTTCTTCGATTTGGCATCAAATTGATTCGTTTTTCACCCAAATTGATACACAAAACTTTGACACGGACTTACATACTCGAATTTGCAACGAAATTGCCCGAAAACAACGGGCATTTACATGATCAAATCAAGAAATTTGTAAATTCTAATGCCAAAAAAACCTAACCATCTAGTAGCATAATTCATACATCAAATGCACAATTTTAATCCCACCAATCAACCAATGCAAATTTTGTAAAACAAAATTAAGCATACGATCGACTCTGATACCAATTGAAGGATTGGAATTCCCCAATTCCGTTACAGCGGAAGCAATTGGACCGTTCGTAAATTAATTTTGTTCTACAAAATACCAATGCATTGGAAAAAGGTTAAGCGGTGAGAAACATACCTTCGTTGACGACTCTGAATTCTTCAAGAACGCCTTTCTTGATTGCTCTGCAACAATGAAGAACACCACCATTTGAGATTAGGAACGTAGTTGTGGGACTACCTAATCTTGAATGGGAAAAACTCTAGAGAGAAAATTCTCCCTAGAGTTCTTGAGTTGAGAGAATATGGGAATGCCTTATGGTACCTAAACCCTAGGGTTAGTGTTCTATTTATAGGAGAAAGGCCATGAATAAAATATTCATTTAAAATCAATTATTTCCATAACTGATTTAATCTTTTCCATTAATCAATTCCATGACCAATCAATTCCATAATTGATTAATCTTTTCCATAAATGATTGATCACTTCCATAAGTGATTAATTATTTCCATAATTGATTAATTTCCAATTAATTAATTCTTTAATTAATTAATCACCAATTAAATATCATATATTTAATTTCAGACCTTCTATTAGTTAATTAATTAATTACCCAATTAAATATCATATATTTAATTTCAGACCTTCAATTAATTAATTCTATAATATGAATCAAATTCATATTAAATTTTGAACTCCTTCAAATTCTCTTATATCCTATAAATTTAATATGAATCAAATTCATATTAATATTTGAACTTCTTCAAATATTTATTTCTCTCATAGACTATAGTTTAATTAAATCTCATTTAATTTAAACTAAATTGAATAATTAATTAATTCATAATTAATTAATTCATCTTCTAATTAAATACCCTATATTTAATTAGAAATATATTTGAACTCTTTCAAATATATCAATCTCTCAATTTAATAAAGTTTAATCTCAAATTAGACTTTATATTTTAATGCATCATTATACATTATATTAATATGTATCTCATACAATTAACTTAATTCCCAATATGAATTTGAACTATTCAAATTCTCTCAAGATATATTTGTTCCTAATTACTCTTTACGAGCTAGCAGGGGGACCTAATGGACCTACAGATCAGAAGCTCCAATGATATGAGGTTAATAGATTAAACTCATTAATCAGGTTAACCAATATTCATTAACTGTTGGTCATTCCACTAAAGACCCACAGCTGAACTCTTCTCACTGTAGAACATTTGTGTGTCCATGGATGTAGACCTATACCGGTAAGTCAATCCTTCCCGAGTGTTCGTAATCACGGCTAGGTCAAATTACCGTTTTACCCCTGTGTTACATCTGTCTCCTTAAGTACCAGCGCTCCTCTAATGAACAACCTGTTTATGGTCCAACCATTAAACAGAAAGTTCCTCTCAGGCCAGTGAGAGGACGGGATCCCTTTGTTCAAGTCCCGGAGTCACCTCTTAAGGGAACACTCATCTACTTCTCCTAGAAGTGGGAAGGAGTGAATTCTTTCTTGTGTTGTCATGTCCCCAGCCTCCCACTCGGTCTTGTCCCCAAAAAGGAAGGCATATTGAGTCGGCGTATTGGCCACTCTCACCCATGCTAATCAAAGGACAATCCCTCATGAGAAGGAGTTCATGACACACTCAGGATTAAGACTGAGTTACCTAGGTCATCGTATTGAAATAGTAACCTAACTAGTTAACGGTGTTACATCTAGTGGTTTACTATTTCGTGGTCCGATCTTATGCAAACTCATTGTATAGGATACCCCCGCTTGCATGTCTCCTACATGGACGCCTTGGATTAATACGTCTGTATCGAATACAAAGCGGGCCGTATCACATAGTGTTACCAGGATAAGGTACCCAGCCTTATCCTTGTACTATAGACCTTTTAGGTTGTTACTTGAACACCAATCCCCGTATGTCCCCACATACTAGTTCAAGTCACATGTAAACAACCTTGGATCTTAGTTTATTGGATTTGGGTCAAATTGTGCAATATTTAACAACAACACTTTATTGTAGAAACTCAATTACACTTTATTGAAACAAGTATACAATTTGTTCACATTCACTATCTACGAGTTTTAGGGCATAAAACCCAACAGTTATCTCATGGTTTTTCTCAGTCTAAATCTGATTACTCTTTATTTACTAGAGGGGTTGGTTCATCTTTCGTTGCTCTTTTAGTATATGTGGATGACATATTGCTCACATGACCATCTCCCATTGAGTTAGCTGCAGTCAAAGATCTTCTTTCCTCTAATTTCAAACTCAAGGATTTAGGCCATGTTCGCTATTTTCTTGGTTTGGAATTGACTCGAACAAAATCTGGTATTTTTATTTCTCAAAGAAAATACTGTTTGCAAATATTGGAAGACGTTGGTTTTTTGGGGTCCAAGCCATCTTCTCTACCCATGATTACTAATTTGATGTTGTCTAATACTTCTGGGGATTTACTTGATGATGATGATGCTGCTTCTTATAGACGTTTGATTGGTCGTTTGCTATATTTACAAATTTCTCGACCAGATATATCATATCCTGTACATCGTCTTAGTCAATTTCTTAAGCATCCGCGCACTAAGCATTTGGAAGCTGCTCATCACTTGCTCCATTACTTAAAGGCCTCGCCTAGGCAAGGTATTATGCTTCGTGCATCTTCCAACTTTCAGCTTAAAGCCTTTGTAGATGCTGATTAGGGCTCTTGTCCGGACACACGACGATCTATTTCTGATTTTTGTATTTTCTTGGGAGAATCTTTAGTCTCTTGGAAGTCAAAGAAGCAGCCTACAGTCGCTCGATCTTCTGCTGAGGCCGAGTATAGGGCTTTAGCCTGTATTTCCAGCGAATTGGTTTTGATATCTCAACTTTTGACTGATCTTCATGTGTCAATGCCCTTACCTGCTCTTGTTTACTGTGACAATCAAGCCGCTATTTCTATTGCCACAAATCCGACATTTCATGAGCGCACAAAACATATTGAAATTGATTGTTATTTTGTTCGTAACAAAGTTATGGATGGGTTTCTCAAGCTCCTTCCAATTCGCACTAATCTTCAGTTGACGGATATGTTTACCAAAGCAGTTGCTTCACCAGTTTTGCGTTTTGTTTTATCCAAGCTGGGTGTTTCAAATCTCCACACTCCATCTTGAGGGGAACATTATGGATTCACTTGATATTTTTAGTTTATTTATGTTGTATATTTGTAACAGAATAGTCAATTAGTTACCCATTTTGTTAGTTTGTTATTTAAGGGTAACTAAGTCTAGTATTTTTCCCTGAAGATATTTTTTTTTCTGTATTTAAGGAGAAGATGATTGCATCAATAAAGCAATCTTTCGGGAAATAAGAGATTTCACATTCTTTCTCCATTAAAAGTATTAATTATATGTCAATCTTACCCTTTAATCTTTTTGTCTTTCAATATTTTGATTTGTGATTTATTTAGTCTTCCCTTTATCTTTCTCATTTAACGTGTACCTTTTGGCTTTTATGCTAAAAAAAAAAAAAAAAGAAAGCTTGCATTTTTAATCTTTCAATAATGTCATTTCTCTGCCACCACATAATCTTTCATCTTCCACCTTGAACAACGTACTACTAATCTAACGTCCAATTGCCAAAGTGAGCATAGTTCAATGGTAATTGACATGTATCTTCGAGTCAAATGTTCAAGTCCCCCTATCCCAAATGTTAGTCCCCCTATCCCAAATGTTGTTGAACTAAAAAAAAATCTAACCTCCAATTAAGCCTATCAATAATACCATTATTTATTAATTAATTAATACTCTAAATAAATGTGAGATGTTTCATTTTATTTAAATTTCAAAGAAAACTTCTGATCTTTTCTCAAAAAAAAAAAAAAAAAAAAAAAAAAAAAAAAAAACTTATGATCTTCCAAACTTCTGAATTGGGAGGATAGTTGAAAACTGTGAAGGGTGGAATCCTCATTCGGTAATGATTCTTGCGATTTTTTTTCACTTTTAGCTCTACTAGTCTTTAATACGTGTGTTGCACGTGATATATCTTTTTGTGCTATTATATGTTATAATGAATTTGTTTTAAAAGTTGAATAATATTGTGATTGTTTCACAAAAGAAAAGAAATTAAATATTATAATCAATTTCAATAAAATAATTTAAATGCTTTCAATTTCATAAAATATAGGGGCAGTTGCAAGAATAGCAAAAAATAATATGGAATTTGCAATCGTGTCATCAGTTTTTTAATGTTGCAAATATAGCAAAAAAACGTGGGCCCGCCTAAGCATTAAAGTTGAAAAGTCAAAAAACCCCCTAAAACACGTTGGAATTTTAAAAAGTATATCAATGGTGTTATTGATATACTGTATATCAGGTACATCATTCATTTATTTAGTGTTCTGATATACTAGATATTGGGTATATCAATCAACTCATATACTAAATATAAAGTATATCAGATGTATATTTTGTGAATATAATATACTTCATTTATGAAGTATACACATGAGCTTTTTTTAGATATCTTTGATATACTTCATCAATAAAGAATTAAAAATATTAGTTTTATTTGGACACAACATGTGTGGTAAGGGATTTAAACCTCTAACGTCTTGGTTGAATGTGTATATCTTATTCTAGTTGAGTTATGCTCATGTTTGGCAAATATGTCATCAATATATTATACATCATCTTAATAATATACTACCGATACACTAATGATATACTTTAAATTACATTTTTAGTGACTACTAATACACTAATGATATACTTAAAATTGCATCTTATTGATATACTTATAACAAATTTTGCATTCCATGACCTTCATAATACACCAAAAATTAAAAATATATATCAGTGGTTTTTTTCTTAATAACAAGTCTATCATTGATGTATTTAGCTACTCCTAATCAGGTATATCAATATTATTAATTATTTTAGTATAAAAAAATGAGGTAAGTTAAAAAAAAAAAAAAACGAATGAGGTATATCAATGGTATATCAACATTCATAACAGGACATTTGATTTAAAAAGATGTAAATAACACAACATAATTTAATAAAGATAAAATAAATCATAACAAATATAAGTAAAGAAAGTAACATATTAAGTATATCATTGATATATCAACATTTAATCAAGTATATCAAATGTTATGCTTATCCTATCAAGTATATATTAGGTATATCATTGTATTCATTCAAGTATATCAAATTTGGTATATTAGTTAACTGATATACATCATATTTCGTATATAAGTAAATATAAAGTATATCAGATATACTACTAATATACCTGTTGATATACCAACAAGGGTAAAACTGGAATAATAAAAAAAACGGAAATCAGATTTTTAAAATTTTGCTATGTTTGCAAACCTAAAAAATCATAGCTAGATTTGCAAATATCCTAATATTTTTTGCTACCCATTGCAATTCCCCTAAAATATATGAGTTAAGGTTTTTTTGGTACGGTTATAACATATAACATATATAATTTGATAAAACTAATATGTTTAAAAACTATAAAATATAAAACAACAATATTTTTATTTTATTATATTGTTATCTTTAGAATAAAAAGAAAAAAATTAACTAAAAAATAAAAGGGACACAAAATTTCATATTCTTAAAAACCAAAACCAAAAACAAAACAAAAATACTTGTTAACTAATAATAATAAAGAAACATCCAATAATATAATATGATCTAGATGCAAAATTAAAATGGATTTTTGAAAACATTTTATCATTTGCAATTTAAAAAACCCATTTGCATTTTATCATTTAGTTTTTAAAAATATAAATCAAATGAAAAAAGAATGCAAACCATATACATATACCATTTTGAAAAATGCAAATGAATGATTTATTACCTAAATATATTATAACAATTATGTATAAAAGCATAAATATGGACCAATATGGTAAAAAAAAACAATACTATACCAATATTTAAAAAACTATTGTACCAATACCATACCTTTATGATGTAAAAAATCGTACTACAAAGACATGAATGATTTATGAGGTTTAACTAAACCATTGAGACTAAATTGAAAACTTTTAAAACCTTAGGTACCAAACTGAAATTAAACCTATACTATAGGGACTAAATGAATATTTTTGAAACGATAAGAACGAAATTAAAACTATATACCATACATACATAAATTTATTGGCAAAATATTAAAAAGATAAGATATTTATATTTTTCAATGTTTTGTAAAATTTTAAGCATTCGTTACATACAAAATAGAGAAGAAAAAACAAAATATAACTAAAAATAAAATATGTAAATTTTAAGTATTGCAGATCTTCAAAATTTTAGAAACAAAATAATTGTGAAGAAGAAAAATCAATATATATTGTATAATTATTTAAAAGAATAAACTTATCTTTCACCAATGTTGAACGCTGCTAAACAACACTATTTGAAAAAATTGAAATGGTTAGTGCTTTATTTCATATTTAAAAAAAAAAAACCTAAAAAAAATATAAAAATCTTAAGAGAGAAAACCATAAAAAAGAAGAAGAATAAAAAAAAAATGATCTTCCAGTTGTTGCTTGAAAAGGGTGGAAGAGAACATTTTATAGTAGTAGGAGATGAAAGGGTTATAAAACCTAATTCTAAAACCTTTGAACTTCTGTAATTGAATATAATTAAATGTTAATAAAAAAATAAAAGAAAATTAATGAATTCTCCTTAAAATGAAAAGCCACACCGTAATATGACAAAGCCAAAAAGTCATATAATTAAATGGTAATAAAAAAAATAAAAGAAAATTAATGAACTTCTCCTTAAAATGAAAAGCCACAAGTCACTAATTCAAAAATACATACATTTAGGCTAAAAAAATAAAAGAAAATTAATGAACTTCTCCTTAAAATGAAAAGCCACACCGTAATATGACAAAGCCAAAAAGTCATATAATTAAATGGTAATAAAAAAAATAAAAGAAAATTAATGAACTTCTCCCTACAATGAAAAGTCACAAGTCACTAATTCAAAAACACATACATTTAGGCACATGCATTCATTTTTCTTTAAATTATTATCCATTAATTAATATTAAATTACTTTAATTCTAATTTATAATGACAATTTATGAAGAGCCACATATTATACTTAATTAAGGGTATATTAGGTATTTAGTGAAAACTAAAGGATAACATTGTCCAAAATAAGTTTCTTCCACATTCGTACTTTTATATATACTAGTTTTTTAGCACGTGCCTTGCATGTGTATTTCCAATTATTTTATAATGTTGATAGTATTTTCTTTTCATTCTATCATATATATATATATATATATATATATATATATATATATATATATATATATATATATATAAGAATAATTTTTATAAAAAAAAGTTGTTGTATCTGGCACTTTCATTTATGCTTACAATAGAACAAATGAATTATAAATTAATATATAATTTTTCAAACAACAATTTTTTAGAACATAGAGGAGACAATAAAATTTGTGTAAAAAATAGAGGATAAATAGTTGTTTGAATAGTTGTAGGAGTTCAAGATTATTCAAATTTGCAAACTTGAAGTATCTATTATATGGTTAAAGATAGAATCATAAATTTTATAATACATTTTTAGGAATAAATTGACAAAACTTGTAATAACCTAAATCAATTTTTATGTATTTAATGAGATATAATATATATTAAAAATTTTGTATTAATTGTTAGTTTTACGATCATATATACTAAATAGAAATCTTATGACTACTCGACATTATATCATTTTCAAGCTTCCCTATTTACATATCTTCTAGTATTTTTTTAAATTACAAAATATTAGCATTGCAACACAAAAGTAAAACTAAAGAGAAATGTTAGATATTAAGCAGTTTAATAAAATTTATAAGGCAAAGCAAGACATTTATTAAAGAATAAAAGTAAATCTAGGTAGAAGAGAATACCCAAATGTTTGTAAAAAAAAGTTGAAGATGGTTCTTTTATAATTGTAGGAGATAAAAGTTACAAAACATTTGAAACCTCATCATTAAATATATTTAAAGATAAAATCATAAATTTTAGAAATTAAATTATAAAAATAAAGAGATAAAATTGTTCATATTCTATTTCTAACATCTTCTTCTCTTGAATACTTATAGGTTATGTATGGTGGTGAGAATGTGAGAAGAAAATTAAATAGTTAATGTCCATATTAAATTTTTTATTTTAATTAAATTAAATAATAATAAAATATATAAATATATATAATAAATAAATTAAAAACCTATTAGTATGGGTGGTGAATAGATTATTTGTTTTATTAATCCCTTCTTTATGCTAAAGAAAATTTAGGCATTATCTTAAAAACAAAAGATAATATTGTCTGCTTCCTTTTTAAGATTAGTAACATATTTTGTAAATTTAAGATTTGACAAAGGGACAAAATAGTTCAAAAATGATTCTCCAAGAAATAAGATAAGATGTTACAAAATTTAACCTTAAATTTTAAACCTCGAGTAAGTTTTCATTAAAATGATATTTGAAAAAAGTATTATGTATGATATAAAATTGATAGTTTTTATTTATCAAAAAAAAAAAAAATTGAAAGTTTTTAGAAAAAACAACCTTTATTAAATTTTTATTGAAATTTCTGAGTTTCAATATATTTGTGCACTAAAATTTAACTCAATTGTGTGCCAAACTTTTATTTTTATTGAAATTAGTTTAAGGAGATTTTTACATTTTTTGGGATAAAATTAGTAGGTGAATTTTTAGTTCAATAATTCTCTAAATTAAGGGTCTAATTTGATTAAATTGAAAGTTTAAGTGAAAATATAAACAATTTAATAACTTTAGAGATAAATATTGATTTTTCATCAGCATTTCAATTATAATATTATCAAGTGTGTAAAACCAAATTAAATCAATAAACCAACTTGAACTAATGTAGGTTTGGCAATTTAGTAAATTTTAATACAACTGGGTGCACTTTTACAAAATAAAAAATAAAGAAAATGTATGAGTACATTCAAGAACATCATTATTCACGTCAGGAAAAAAAAGAACATTTTTATTAAATAAAAAATTTTAATGGCAAATTTGTAATTAAACTTGATGTCTACAAAGCCCTAACCAAGCATTCTCTCGAATTTTCTTGCCTCTGTGCTCTTGCCGCACCGCTGTGGTGCAATTTCCACTGTACCATAGTTAAACATCTTTTCTCCTCGATCCTCATTTGTCTGCTACCGTTGCCGACGTGCTTAGTGCTTTTGGTTGCTGTTGTCATACTTTCTCTATTTTATTCATCTACTTGTGCTATTCGATATCATTCCTCCTTGTGTTGTTTGAGATGTTTCCTTTGTATCGATCTCTCGTGCACTCATATGGAACAACTTCTTTCATTTGGATTTGAAGAGTTTGATTAAAATGTTTGGTATTTATAAATCCCATGTAGAATTTTAATAGGTTTCATTTTCAGTATGACAATAATTGGAATAATAAGTAAATTGGTAACTCTCATAAAAAAACATAATAATAATAAAAAAGAAGTAAATTGGTAAATATTATGCATTTAACCTATGGCCACCACCGTTTCTTTCTCAAGAAAAAGGAAAAAAAAATACGATTACAATTTTTCAGTTACAAATATGTAATTAATTCTTTTTTTTAGTACAAACATGTAATTAAATTTGAGGTTTTTGTTAAGGCTTATGTTTGGATGTTTTAGTTTTTAGGGAAAATTACACTTTTGGTCCCTGAGGTTTGGTTTAGGTTTCGTTTTGGTCCCTGAGGTTTCAAACTCAACATTTTAGTCCCTCAGGTTTGCATTTAGTAGCATTTTGGTCCCTCCGTCCATTTTTCCGTTAGAAACTAACGGTTTGCTGACGTGGCACATATTTTTTTATTAAAAATTTATTTTTTACATTTTAAAAATAAAATAATAATAAAAATATTATTTATTTTCTCTCTTTTATTCTTCTTCTTCACTTTCATCTTCTTCATCACTCCTACCACCACCAGGCCGCCGCCACCTTCGTCGGACCGCCGTAGCCATCGCCGGACCGTCGCCGTCGCCGCCGTCTCAACTTTTTTTTCCCCTCTTCTCTTCTCTTCTCTTCTTCTCCTCCTTCCTTCATTCTCCAAAATTTATGTTTTTTTTAAAACACTCTAAGACCCACGACAACAAACCCACGGAGGCTTCGTCAGATCTGGAAACAAACCGCCGTTCGTAGTCCGTTCGTGGGGCTTCGTCAGATCTGGAACCAACAGCTCCGTTCGCCATCCGTTCATGGGGGCTTCGTCAGATCTGGAACCAACAGCTCCGTTCATGGGGGCTTCGCCATCCGTTCGTTCGTGGGAAGAAGGAAGGCAGCGCCGCTCGTGAACGGCTGGGCTGTGAAGAGAAGACCCCCCGCTTGCAAAGACCAAACCCCTCGTGCCGTCGTTCCTCTTCGATTCCGGTCTAGGCGTGCAGCAAGATTTTCGCGAGGACAAACGACGCGATTCAGACCCACGACGTGCAGCGATTCAGACCCATGGCGTGCAGCGATTCAGATCTGTTCGCATGGGTTCCTCTCGATTTTCTTCCTCTTCGCGACCATCTTCGGCATGCATCTCTGCTTCACATGGATTTGCTTCGGGTGTGCTCGATTCCGGCGAAGATTTGGGTGTGCTTCACGTGGATCTCTGCTTCGGGTTGAAGAATAAGAATGGATGTGCTTCGGTGGCTGTGCTTCAGGTGTGCTTCGCCAGCTACAAGCCTTAAAAAAAATGCAGCTGCCGGCGGTTGGTCGCTGGCGGGAGGATTGAAGAAGAATATGAGGGTGGTGGTGAAGGGTTGAAGAAGAAGAAGGGAGCGGTGGTCGCTGGAGGATTCATTGTCTGAGAAGGAGAAGCATCAACCACCAGATTGCGGTTCAGAGGGTGGGAGATTTGCGTCGAGATGGAGGGTTGAACTGAGGTGAGAGAAGAAAGAAGAATAGGAAGAATTTTTTTTTTAAAAAAAAAGTCGCCGGCGGCAGCCAGCCGCCGGCGAGTGGTGATCGCCGGCCGCCGGTCGCCGCCGGCAGATTTGAAGAACAAGAAGATTTGCTGGCTCTAAGAGAAGAAGGAGTTAGTGGAGAGAGAAGAAATAAATTTAAATAAATTTAATATATTTATAATTTTAATATATTTTATTTTAAAAAATTAAGAAATAATTTTTTTAAATAAAAAAATATTGCCACGTCAGCAAACCGTTAATTTTTAACGGAAAAATGGATGGAGGGACCAAAATGCTACTAAATGCAAACGTCAGGGACTAAAATGTTGAGTTTGAAACCTCAGGGACCAAAACGAAACCTAAACCAAACCTCAGGGACCAAAAGTGTATTTTTTCCTAGTTTTTAATTTCTTTATATTAAATTTAAAAGGAAAGAGAAAGAATTAAGTAAGATGGTTTTTTTTTTAAGAAAACAAAAAGGCTTATTAATTAAATATGTAATTAATTATTTTTTAGTAAAAATATGTAATTAATTCGATAATTATATTGTAAGTGTAATAAATAAAATAAATAGACAACTTTTAGAATTCCATCACCTTTGAATTTTTTTTTTTTGGTAAAATCATAAATTTAAAGTTATTAAAAATTCATAATGGCAAGATTAGTAAATCTAAAATAAATTAAGGGGTACTTTTGTCCAAAAATGTTTTACAAAGTTAGTAGCATTTTAATATAGTATAGATATAGATATAGATTATAAATTATAGATTATATATAATGGTTCCTAATTTCCCTGCTTCTCTGTAGTCAATTTTCAATTTCTATTTAGCTTGAGAAATTTAATTATATTCAATATCGAAGAACTTTGACCTTTCATACCCGGATGTTTCAATAGCTCTGTAAACCATTGCTCTCGAAATTTTGACCACCATATTCAAGAGAATTTTATTTGGGAGTCTGCAATTAACGATGATAATTGCTGCAGCTGCTGTTCAGATATGGAGTCGAAAAGGCACTGGGATAATTCAAACCAGTTAAGAGGAAAAACCTGGCAAATTTTAGGGGGTCAAGGGAAACCTAAAACATTTGGACCAAAATATACTTTTGGTCCCTGAAGTTTGAGCTTGATGTCTATTTGGTCCCTGAAATTTAAAAAGCGACACTTTAGTTTCTGAAGTTTGAAAAATAGTTCTAAATGGTCTCTGAATTAATTTGACCGTTAGTTGACTAACGGAAAAAATGATGTTGCATGTTGAAGTGACACATTTTAATTGAGGTGACCAATTTAATAATTTTATATTATTATTTTTTTATTACATGTCATTTTCTTTTGGTTAAAAATCACTTTTGGTTACTAAACTTTCATGAAAGTAACAATTTGGTCTCTAAACTTTGATTTGTTACGATTTAGTCCCTGTACTTTCAATTTTGTAACAATTTAGTCCCTAAACTTTAATAAGTAACAATTTAGTCCCCGTACTTTCAAATTTGTAACAATTTAGTCCCTATACTTTCAAATTTGTAACAATTTAAACTTTGTAGCTTATTAAATGTCGATTTTTATTATTTAATGATTAAACTTTGTAGCTTACTAACATATTGGGTCCCAAATTAGTTTATTGATCTATCTTGTTAAAAAATTTCATTAAATCTTTACATTAATTTTTCACGATAGGGACCAAATCGTTACAAATTTGAAAAGTACAGGGACTAAATTGTTACTTATTAAAGTTCAGGGACTAAATCGTTACAAAATTGAAAGTATAGAGACTAAATCGTTACAAATCAAAGTTCAGGGACTAAAATGTTACTTTCATAAAAGTTTGGGGACTAAAAGTGATTTTTAACCTTTTCTTTTTCTTTTTTCCTCTTCCCCTCTCTCTCTCTTCCCTTATCTTCCTTCCCCCTCCGTTCTCCTTCTTCTCGCTCTTCCAAATGTTGGAAGAAATCCCAAACCAGAAGAACCGAGACCCAATACAAGTACAAGAAGAAGAAGTCACAATTCGACCCTGAGCAATGTCGTCGTCGGACGGTGAAGGTGGCGAGGAGTATCTCTTCAAGATCGTCATTATCGAAGACTCCGCACGTCAGAAAATCCAATTTGTTGTCTCGTTATGCCAGAAACGAGTTCAATCTCCACTCCAAGGCCACCATCGATGTCAAATTTCATACTCAGGTGATGGACATTGACGACAAAAAGGTTAAGGCTCAGATTTGGGACACTGCCGACCAGGAGCGGTTCCTAATGCACCTGCTTGTTCTTGCAATAATTGAGGTCGAGTGAGAGACAAACTTACTTGCATCACTACTTAAACTTTTTTATCAGACGATAATTTAGCATTTGATTGTTGACTTAAAGTTCCAAGTTTGGTAGTAATTTAACTGCTGGGAATATTGTATTTTTTGGACACCAGTTGTAAAAGAAAAACTTTGTGGCGACATTTTGAGCTTAAATTTGATGGAATGATCAAGTCATCTTTGAGAGCTGAAAGAAATTGAACTGAGTCATATGATTTAATCTGAGTGAAAGAAATTGATCTGAGTGATATGATTTAATCTGGGAAAGGGGACAAAGAAGGAGATAGGAGGGGAGAAGGAAGATAAGGGAAGAGAGAGAAAAGGAAAGAGTGAAAAAAAAAAAAGAAAGAAAATGACATGTAATAAAAAAATAATAGGGTAAAATACCTTTTTGGTCCCTCATGTTTCGAGTCAGTTTCTAATAGGTCCCTAGGTTTCAAAATCGGACAATCAAGTCCCTACTGTTCCGGAAATGGTTCTATTGAATCCCTCTAGGGCTGACGTGGCAATTTAAAATAATAAAATATTGATTTTTTTTAAATTAAAATAATAATATAATAATAATAACATTAAAAAATAGGATAATTGTAATGGGTGGCAACATGAAGGTAAATAATTACAAATATAGCAATTTTTAAAAATATTTGCAAATATGACAAAATTTTTTAATTAATTTTTTATATTCCTAAACTGCCCCTGTGTGCCCATCTTCTTCTTCCTCGTCAGTTTTTCTTTTCTTTTTTTCTGTTTTTTTTTACTGATAGAAAGTCTTTTTATTACTGATAGATTCTATCAGTGGTAGAAAAATTTTCTATCAGTGATAGAAAGTTTCTATCACTGATAGAATAGAAGATTTCTATCACTAATAGAAACTTTTTCTATTAGTGATAAAAGATTTCTATCATTGATAGGTTCTATCAGTGATAAAAAAACATTTTATAGAAAATCATAGAAAAACTTTTGATAAAAAATCTTCCAATCCCTGATCACCCATAAAAATCTTTCTATCTCCGATAGAAATCTTTCTATCACCGATATAATCTATAAGTGATAGAAAAACTTTCTATCACCGATAGAAAAGCTTTCTATCAGTGATAAAAGATTTCTATCACTAATAGAAATTTTTACTATTCTTTCTATCAATGATAGAAAAATCTTGATAGAAAATCTTTCAATCCCTGATAGAACCTATCAGTGATAGAAATCTTCTATCACTTATAGAAATTTTTTCTATGAGTGATAGAAAAAATTTATATCATTCATAGAAAATATTTCTATGAGTGATAGAAAAACTTTCTATCTCTATCACTGAGACTGATAGAAAAACTTTTCGTGAGTTATAGAAAATCTTTCTATCACTGATACTTTTCTATCAGTGATAGAAGATCTTTTGTTTCTATCAGCGATGGTGATACATGGTGAAATCGAGCATTGAAAAATAAAGCAAAAACGAACGATTATACAAATCAAACACTGAAAAGCAAAAACCAAACACTGATAGAAAACCAAATAACAACAACCAAACACTGATAGAACACCGAACAAGTGATAGAAAAATATCTATCGCCGATAGAATCTATCAATAGTAGACAAATTTACTGATAGAAAATTTCTATCACTGATAGAATCTATCAGTGATAGAAAATTTTCTATCAGTGAAAGAAAATCTGGAGGGGTATTTTAGTAAATGCAACACACAAACTATTAGATTTTGCCATTTTTGCAATTTTTTTTGTGGGTTGCTAGATTTGCAATTATTTTGGCCTATATTGCTATCCTTGCAACCGGCCCTAAAAAATATAATAATAATAATAATAATAATAATAATAATAATTATAATAATAATAATTATAATAATAATAATAATAATAATAATTATTATTATTATTATTATATTATTATTAAAAAAAATTATCTCTCCTCTCTCTCCCCACCCTCGAATTTTCCTCCCCTTTCCTCTCTCTCCTCTTTCCCCCACCCTTCCCTCTCTTCTTCTCTCCTTCCTACCGCCGGAGCTCATCCCCGCCGTCGCCAGAGGATAAACCCCATTTCTCTTTTTCTTCCTTAACCTCTCTCCCTCTCTCCACTTCTCTCTTCCACTCTCCGCAACATTCCGATCATCTTCCAATTCCATGGTCGTTGATCTTGCCGCCTTTCCGCCTAACTTCGACGATCAATCCGCCATCCAAGAAGCCGCCTCCGCCGGTTTACAGAGCATGGGACATCTAATCCGCCTCTTATCCAAACAACAATCCTCTCCGACTCTCAACCACCACCAACTCGACTGATCCCAAGTCACCGATTTCACCGTCTCCAAATTCAAGCGACTCATCTCCCTCCTCAACCGGACCGGCCACACCAGGTTCTGTCGCAACTCCTCCCCTTTTTCTGATTCCCCTAATCCCTTCCTCAATTCCCTCGATCCGCCGCTCAAATCCCCCAATCCGACCTCCACAGTCAATTTCCTTAAACCCAATTTCACTCATCCGCCCAAATCGCCCGATTCCAGGGCTCCAACTGAGTCCACCACGACGTCGTCTTTCATGTCCATCGTCACCGTCGACGACAGCGTCTCGAACGGGAAGCTCGGTCTCTCACTCTTCACGACGCTAGCGATCTCCTCTGGCGGCGGCGGGGAGGAGCTCCGGCGGTAGGAAGGAGAGAAGAAGAGAGGGAAGGGTGGGGGAAAGAGGAGAGAGAGGAAGGTGGGAAGAAATTTCGGGGGTGGGGAGAGAGAGGAGAGAGAAAAGTTTTTTTTAATAAAAAAATAAAATAATAATAATAATAATTATTATTATTATATTTTTTAATGTTATTATTATTATTTTATTATTATATTATTATTTTAATTAAAAAATCAATATTTTATTATTTTAAATTGCCACGTCAGCCCTAGAGGGATTCCATAGAACCATTTCCGGAACAGTAGGGACTTGATTGTCCGATTTTGAAACCTAGGGACCTATTAGAAACTGACTCGAAACATGAGGGACCAAAAAGGTATTTTACCCAAAATAATAATATATATAAAATTATTAAATTGGTCACTTCAATTAAAACATGTCACCTCAACATGCCGCATCACTTTTCCTTTAGTAAACTATCAGTCAAATTAACTCAGGACCATTTAGAACAAATTTTCAAACTTTGAGGACTAAATAGACAACAAACTCAAACTTCAGGAACCAAAAGTGTATTTTGTCCAAACATTTATGTTCCTTTAATTTATTATTCATTTTTTAATATATTTATTACTTTTTTTAAAAAAAAAAAAAAAAAACTTTCTGTGAATTATAATTGATATAATTATATTCATTAATTTTTTTTCTCTCTTTAAATTCATTTATCATTCTAATTTTAGCTACCTAATATTCTATTTATTCTTTAGCTAAATATTTTAATTCAATCTATTGATTTTTTATATAAATATTATAAATTTTAAATATGTACTTCAAAATTTAAAAAAAAAATAAAATAATTTTAAGAGATTTTAACAGTATTATTTATTTAAATTTTATTGATTATAATATTGTTATTTATCAATTAAAAAAATAAAAATTTAGAATTTTGATTATAGGAAGGAAAAACATTATCATTCATTTTCTTTAACTAGAATTTCCATACGTGTGTTGCAAGTGATTTTTCATGTTTTTTATAATAATTCAAATATGTAGTTTGAATAGAGAAGAGAGAAACATGATGAATATTATATGGTTCCAACCTATATCTATAAATATAAAATGATAAAGTAAACAAATAAAAAATATATGCAATTAAAAGTTTGATCGAGAAGATCAAAAGTGTGAGGAATATTATAATAAGGTTATTTACAAGAATGTGTGAGTTTTAATGTTTTTTAATTAATAGTGTAAAAAAAGAAAATCAAACCTAATAATAATAAGAAGATAAAAGATCAAATGTTTCTAAAACAAATTAACATACTTTATATAGTTGTAAGAGATAAAAGAGTTACAAACATTTGAAATTTCATTATTAACTATAACTATTGATAAAATAAAATTCATAAATGTTTACAAAAAATGATTTTTTTTCCTATTCTAACTCTTAATAAAATAAAAAAATGTGAAAGAGGTTAAACAATATACTGTTTTGTTTATTTTATACTTTAATTAAATGATAATAAATAAATAAAACTTTAGAAAATAAATATATCAATGTGTGTGGGAGTGGTTATTTTTTCCTTAAAATAAGTCATTGTTCTAAAATTAGATTAAATATTTAAAAAACTCTTGGAATTCTATAATCAATTATAGTTAAAAGCAATGTCACAAGTTTGAGAATTAAAATTTAGAAACTTTTTTCAAAAAAAAAAAGAAAAAAACAAAATTTTGAAATTTCATTATTAACTGCCATTAAAGACAAAATAAAACTCATAATTTTTTTAGAAATAAAAATGATTTATTTTTTTCATATTTCAACTCTTAATAAAATCAAAGAATGTGAAATAGGAAAAACTATTACTTTATATTGGTTATATCCTAAAAAAAATAAACAGAAAATAAAAAAAAAATAGTTAGTTATGTGTTTGTTTTTTTTTTTTTTTTTTTTGAGGCAAGTTATGTGTTTGTTTTTAGCTTGAAGGGTAGGTGAGAACTTTTCATATTAATGTATTTAAAAAGATTCATAAAGGATAGTTTATGTATTGTTGATGGTCAAATTATGCTTAGGAACTTGCCCTTCGCCTTCACGTGACGATCAACAGTGAATTTATAAACGAGCGAGAGAGACGTGACCTGCAAGATGAGCAAACGCTGCACACCGGTGTGGTGTAGACCACACGCACTCCGATGCTTAAGTTAGCCTTGACCGAAAAGCACGTAGAATATATTTAGGGATTGATGTTTGCATCCCTGAATGCGTTTGCGGTCTCCCTTTTTATAGACTTTCCCTTAGGGTTTTCGTCGACACCAGACTTCAAATGATCTCTGGGCCTTTGGCCCTGGTTGGCCTCGACAATGGGCCGAGGCCGACATCATCCTCCTAGGGTCTTTAAGGATTCAGAGGTGTTTCGGGACGAACCAGGTGAAACTGGGGCGGTCAGGGACATTAGGGACCGAAGAGTGGTGGCCGAACTCAGCCCGCGCCTGCGGGCTGAATGGTCGGCCTCGGCCTTATGTCGAGGCCGACCATATTGGCCCGGACCAACCGTATACGTCAGTGTGGTCCAAAATTACTCTTAACATGTATTATTTCAAAAGATAAGGTTAAAATTGTCCAAAAAAAGTTTCTTCCTCATTCATACTTTTTATATACTGGTTTGAACTATGTGCGTTGTACGTATTATAATACCTAAAGTACAAGTAGTTAATTAGAAAATTTGAAATATGACTTGATAATGTACCAAAAAAATATAAAAATGAATAATACTACACATGAATTTATAATTATTTCAAAAATTGATCATATTTAGATGTATGTGACCAAATTGAACCAAAATTAAAAGTATAGAAAACTCACATTTTAATAAAAATGGTTTATAACCAATATCATGGATATAAATCATACCTTATACAATATCATTTTTTAAAAGTTTTTTTCTTAATTGCACATTTAAATTCTCAATATTATTTGAATGTATAAATTATCATATTTATTTTATTTATCATAAAATTTTTAAATATAAAAAATCTAACCCGCTTAAACCATTTTTTAAGATTGAAGATAACGAAAAATCTTTCAAATTACCTAGGTAAGCATTTATATTTTCCAAAATCTTAATTTTGTAATCAATTAATAATTAATAATTCAATTAAAGTTATGTTTAATCCAACCGTTAAATGAACACTAATTAAATAAGAAGATCATTTTCTTCCTGTCATCTTGTCTAAAAAAAATCCCCAGAATATATGAAAAATTTTGAAGGTCGAAGAAAAACATAATGAAGAGAGATTGATTTTTTCTAAAAAAGAAGATAATAGTGATCAATCTCCTTTCTCATTTTAGAAAGAATAAGAAAGACAATACTAATGGATTCACACAAAGATGTACTCGTTTCTATTAAAGAAATAAACAAAAAATACTTCTTATTCATATGAAAATCTCCTAAAGATATATTAGTCTACTTGAAAAAGAAATAAGAAAAAATTATATATATTTACACTAAATGAAAAAGCTATATTTACTCACGTTGTTAAAGAGTTTTCTCCCACTTACATTGGGTAGGAATGAGTCTCTCCCATTGATGTTTGCTGCAATTTTCTTAATTCGTCATGCACCACAAAAGCTCCACCCCCATCTCGGATTTAGACCACTATTTATAGGGTTTAAGTAAATTGGGTGGTTATGATAAATCTTTTCCTATTAGAATTTTGAAAATTAAAAACAATTAATTTTAATTTTAATTTTTCAAATTTAATTTTAAAACTTGATTTGATTTAATCAAAAATTAAACTCAATTATCTTTTTAATTTTGAAAAATCAAAACAATGGATCTAAATTTAGATTTCACAAAATTTAATTTTAAAAAATTCATTTATTATAACCATCAAAAACCAATTAGAATTAATAATAAAATAAAAAAAAATCTTCTAATTTTCACAATAAAAAATCAATTAGAATTAATAATTAGATAAAAAAAACTTTAATTTTCACAACTGAAAATCAATTAGAATTAATAATTCTAAAATCAGTTATCTTGTTATTTATCATAACCATAAAAAACTAATTAGAATTAATAATTAAATAAAAAGAATCTTCTAACTTTCACCACCGAAAATCAATTAGAATTAATAATTAAATAAATTTTTTTTTTCTAATTTTCACAACCAAAAATCAATTAGAATTAATAATTAAATAAAAAATCTTCTAATATCGAAATAAGTTTGTATGAAATAATTCAATTGTGGGAGAGACTAATGACCAAATGAAAATAGATCAGAATCTATTATTTTACGTTGAAACTAATTTTAATGGAAAGTAATATAAAATCTTTGAAAATGTAAAAAATCGTTTTTAGTTGATTTTTTTTTTTTTTATAAATCATGAGATTTATTTGAAATATAAATTTTAAATTTTAATTTGAAATATGACTTAAATATATATTTTTATATTTTTATATTTTTATTTAATGAACTGTGAGATTCTTTTTTTTAAAAAATATACATTAATATTTTTATATATATTTTTTAATTTTTTAATAAATTATGAGATGTTTTAAAGATTTTAGAAAAATATTCAAATATTGTTTAATATTATATTTATTCAAATATTTTATAGATTTTATCATTTTATTATTCTTTTCCATCAGAATCTGTGCGTAGAGATTTTATAACATTTATTTAAATTTTGTTCAAAATAATAAATAAATAAATAAATAAATAAATAATTGAATATTAAATAATTAAATGTAAATTTTGATTGAATATCAAACCAATTTTTAAAATTTTAAAAAGGGAGATTTTTTTTTAATAAATATGTGCGACATAACCTAAAAATCAAAGATCTTTAAATAATTAAATATTAAATAATTACATAGGAAGGACAAATGAGAAATTTGAAGATTAAAACGGGGTTAAAAAGGAAATCAAAAGTTTTCCTCCTTAAGCCATTTATATATTATTATTATTATTATTATTATTATTATTATTATAAATTATAGATTATTATTATTATAGGTTGGCCAAAAAACTTATGTACACATTGTTATGTAATAAACCATTTGAAATAGGGGAAAAATATCTGAGTATAATAATAATAAAACAACCAATACGAATCCAACCCAATTCCAACCATACACTCCAAACAAAGACATCAGATTAAATCCAGACCATATACAACGCACCAAACATAGGCATCAACATTTCCAGGGTCCAAATTCCAGACGATGATTACGATCGTAGTCTAATTCCTAGGAATCCAAATTCCAATCCGATGCACCAAACGGTCCCCAAATGTTTAATTCAGAACTATAGAAATCATGGTAAAGAAATTGTGAGAAAACAATAATCAATTTCAAAAACTAAAAACAAAAAACCAAATTGTCATCAAAGGAGGCATTACGTTCAAGTTTGTTTTTATTTGGTCCTTAGACTTAAAAGATGTCTTATAGTTGGTACTTAAACTTAAAAAATGTTTTATATTGGTTCTTGAACTTTAAAAAGTGTCTAATATAATTTTTTAACTTTCAATTTTGTGTCTAATAAGAGGACAATCAAGGTGCATGCAAACTGACTCGTACACCCGCAAATATAAAAAAAAATTTAAATTTAAATATGTTCGAAACCTATTTGATACAATATTAAAAGTTAATGATTTATTAGGTATAAATTCATGAATGTATTATACACACAATTCAAAATTTAGAAATCTACGCAAATGCATGAACTTAGTAATTTAAAAGAACAATACTTGACTGCATATCGATGTGTAGGGATTTTCCTACACACTCCATCCAAATCTTTCGTAATTGTTAACATTTTAATACTGGTGTGTAAGAAGATGTATACACATCGGTATCCAACCAAGTATTTTCCTTTATTTATTTGGTTATATTACAAATTTACCTGTAACGGCCCAAGTTTTTCAACCACTAGCCTAGTGACACTACTTCAACTCTAAACCATTAACCACAACACTGAGCCATTTAAAAACCGAATGTATAAAAAATTTCGACAACATAACGGCGTAAAACTGACTAACCCAAAATTTTTAAACACCTGATAAACAAATCAAACACTTCTAAACATTCACAAACCGAACTCCAATACTACAATGCAAATTTCCCAACCTAACTTCACTATACGAGTCAGGTCTCGTAGCAACATTGATAACTTGAAAATATCAAGTTATTAGGCGTCTAATTTAAGCTTATTGTGAGCCTCAAGAGAGTGAAAATACCCAAGTTTTAACTAATTTATATGCTAGATGCAATAATATTGATTTATTTGTATTAATGTGCTCATATTGATTATTATCATTGAAATTCATATAAAACTGCACTAATTCTAATTTATTGTTGCATCAGGAAAAAACTTAGCCAATTATGCACTAGGGCATGATGCGCTTGGGGCATGACATGCTGTAGCAACTGGCGCATGGAAAGCTTGTTGCTGTTGCAAGGGAAGCTTGTTGCTGTAGCAAGGGATGCTTGTAGCTGGCGCATGGAAGCTTGTTGTTGTAGCAATAGAAAGCTTGTTGTTGTAGCAATAGAAAGCTTGTTGCTGTAGCAATGGAAGCTTGATGTTGTAGCAATGATGCTTGTTGCTGTAGCAAGGGAGGCTTGTTGATGCTACAACAAGTCTCAAAGCAACACATGCTTTGGCTCAAAAATCCTAAGACGCGTTATCTTAGCGCATAAAGAAAGGGAAAACGTGAATGATATAGACGGCGAGCTATATTAGTGTATGCGTAAGAAATTATAAAATATAGAGCACTAACGCAGCAAATCTAGTTGTTTCTAGTTTCTTCTCTGCGCAGGCACACATCCCAAGATGATCAAGAGACAGATAAAGATGGATGAAAAGACAACGTCGACACAATTAGCACAAGTAGGCGAAAAAGGGGCTGAAAAGACGCAAGTTGTCTAATGATGGTCAACACAAGTTGCTATTACTTGAAGAAGCATGCTTTGACTCCAAGCAACATGCTTTGGCTCCAAGCAAAGAAGAGTTTATAAATAGAGGGAGATGAAGAATCAAAGCATCCAGGGATCCAAGGATCCATAAGTCATTCTTAGAGTTTTTTGTTCTATTGTATGCTATAGCATGAGCTAATTTAGAGTTTTATGTTTTATTGTATGTTATAACATGAACTAATTTCTTTTTATCAAGGCTTAGCCTAGGCGCCCATGAGGCATTAAGATTATTTTTTGTATGCAATGCAATGAATCAATGATATTGATGCTTTCTACTTAGATGTGATAATTCTTTCATTACTAATATCCGTCTGATCAACTGATAGATGTAGTAGCATGATAAATCCTGGAAGGGTAATGCATGTGAAAATATCTAAGTAGAGCAAGATAATGTATTACATGTAGTCTGGTTGTGTTAGGAATAGCTCAGCCGCTTAGGATATTTCATGAATGTGTTTGGGTTGCTTTAGGGATAATTCAACCGCTTGGAAGCATATAGAGAACTGATTAAACGCATGAATTAAGCAATAGGAATATTCTTAGTTCATCGCATGTGTAATACCGGAAGGGAATCACATGTTTACTTCTCGCTTAGGCATCAATATTCTGTCGATTCATTGTTATGCGCTACATTAATATCTTATCTGTCGCATGTGGTTGCTGCGGTGAAAGTCTTGATAGCTCATCATCTGGTATCTTTCTATCGCATAATTATTGCTTTTCTTTATCGCATGTTCAACCTGTCACATCCATATTTTATTACCTCAACAAAACATCATTAGAATAGGATTTAATTTGAGATATTTTCTCTACTCGCCCCTTCCCTGTGGATTCGACCCTGGAATACTCCAGGTATTACTTGGTAGTGCATAATTTATACTTGGATTAATGCACAACAACAATATATTCTTTAGTTAATTCAATATAAAGTAGAAACAATTAAATTTACCTATCAAACATCTAGATGAAAACATTAAACTAAACCATGCAGCAGAACATATTTCTAACTCTTTATTACGTCTAACATTCAACACTGCAACAAATCAGCTAAATCAACTTTTATGCAGCATGCTAGCCAAACTCATCATGCTTAACACGACATCTCATCATGCTAAAACATCCAAACATGCTCATCTCAAGCAACACACTAAATACAGTTCATGCTTAACACAAGCAATAAAACAATGCATGTTCATCTCAAGCAAATAAGTAGTACATCTCAACAGTTCATACTTTGCACAAATATAAGTAAAGCAAATAACAAGCAAACATGCTTCATGTAGTCAAACACAACCTAGCAAGTTGAAACTACTTACCTACAACACTTCCAATGCAACCTTATGTTGGGATTGGTGTCCTAAAACTCGTAGATAGTGAATGTTAAACGAATTATATACTAATTCGATAAAGGCGTTGTCGAGACTAATTCAGTAAAGTTATTACTAAATAAAGTAAATTGCACATATAAATTCCCAAATCCAATAAACTAAGATCCATGGCTATAGGATGAACACTTGAGCTTTATGTGGAGACATAAAAGTAGATCAAGCTTGAGTAATAGCCAAAACGGTCTATAGTATAGGAATAGGGTTGGGTACCTTATTCTGGGGACACTATGAGACGCGACCCACTTTATAGTTGGTATAGACGATGTGATCCTAAATCGTCCATGTAGAGACATGCGAGTGGGGGCGTCCTATGCAATGAGTTTGCATAAGACCAGGACCGAGAAATAAGTCGCTCTCGCTTTATAACACCGTTTACTGACGAGACTGACTATTTCATGTGATGACCTAGGTAACTCGATCTTAATCCTGAGCTAACTATGAACTCCTGTTTATTCGAGCTTATCCTTAGATCTGCATAGGTGAGAGTGGCTCAGTATCGCTGACTCAATAAACCTCCCATTTCAGGGATAGGAACGGGTAGATAGCTGGGGACATAGTCATGCAAGAAGGAATTCGCTCCTACCCGAATTAGGGATAGTAGAGAGGTTGTTCCCTTAAGTGTTGACTTCGAGGCTTGAACAAAGGGATCCCGCCCTCTCATTGGCTCGAGAGGGACTCGGTTTATTGGTTGGACCATAAACCAATTGTTCATTAGAGGATCAGTAGGACTTAAGGAACTAGAAGTACTATAGGGGTGAAACGGCTTTTTGACCTAGCTATAGCTACGAACAACCTGTGAAGGATCGACTTACTAATCATGGTTAAATCAAGTGGACGGAAATATATCTATAGTGAGGGGAGTGCAACTATCGGACTATAATGGAGTGTTCCGGTAGTTAACGAATGTTGGCTAATTTGGATAATGAGATTAGTCGGTTAGCCTCGAATCGTTGGAGCCCATGATCTATAGATCCATTAGGTCCCCCTACTAGCTCATATCGGAATTAAGGCTAGAACAAAAGATAGGAAGCTTTGAATCGTTCAAAATCGAGAAAAAGGGTATTATCGTAAATTGTGTTTGACACAATAATGTAATTATGAATTAAATTAGAAAATGAGAGATGAAGTATTTAAAAGTGTTTAAAATACAATAAATATGTATTAGGAATCATATATAAGGAATTGCACAAGATTAGTATGATTAATTGGATTAATCATAAGAAATCATTTTGAAATGTCTCAAAATCAATTACTTAATGTTAAATTCAATTTGGAATTGAAATCAACATTAAATTGCAAGCTTGAAATCAGATTTCAAAGTTGAAGATAGTGGATTAAGTTGGATTCCCACTCTTGCATGAAGATACAAAGTGGAAAACAACTCACCTCATGCATAGTTGCATATCTTGTGTAATGGACACTTAGAATCCACTTTGGTTTGCAAGACTACCATGTGTCTTGTGTCTTGAGGGTACTCCTTGCATGGAGAATGTCTTTAAAAGAGCTTGAATCAGATTCAAAGCTCAAGAGAGTCATTTCCTTAATGTTATGTTGCTGGAATTTGGACTCAAAGCTCTCTCATCTCTCATACTTCTCCATTGCTTGATGCTTCAAGCATTCCCTTCCCATTCCCTATCTTATATAGACTCCCACAAGTCGTTCTTGGCCCGGAGAATAGTAGGGAAGACACTAGAGGTTGTCCTAGAAAGGTAGGAGAAGAAAACACAACAAGAAGCACCACAAAGTTGAGCTACAACAAAGGTTGGTGTTTCTTTCTCTCTGTTCTGTTTTTCTAGAACAAACATGCTTTAGGACCAAAATTGATGTAGTTAGGTGCTTCCGATCTTCAATTGCTTCCGCATGTGTTATATGAACACCTTTACCTTAATAATCCAAGTAGTCCAAGAAAGCTCCTAAATAACAAGGACAACCTCTAATAAATTAGAACCAACCTAAAGACACTACAAACATGCTTGAAAGGCCAAATTCATCCGAGAATGGACTATTTTCTTGTTGGACAACAACTCCAAGTTCCCCAAGTTGAAAACCCAACACCTTTAGACCATGAGCAACTATGTTTAAGGCACAACGGGCAATGAGTACTTGCTGAATGACAATATTTAAGGATTTTCAGCCGCTGGACAGCAAATAAACGACCCACACTTTGCATTCTAAGAACCCCTAGAGATTGAACAACGCAACTAAGGTCTAGATAATTGATAGATGTTAATTTAGCATACTTTTTAAGCCACGACCAGCAAACGAAACCCCTTTTATTTACATTCTGGACCTAAAGAGGCTGGGCAATGCTAACAAGGCCTAAGCACATAATGTGCATTGATAAAACATGCTCCTAAGGCTAAAATTGAAGGGATAATAGCCATTTTGCAACGGAAACGATCAAGACCTTAACTCAGATTTTAATTCGAACTAAAATACCGATACATTGGAAAATAAATCACAACAGTAAAATCAAATAAAACATGCTGCAAATCTATTATAAAACATGCTAAACTTAATATAAAACGTTTAGATCTAATCTAACATGGACCCTAATGATCCTAGATCAAGAACCATTTACTTTAGAAGAAGTTCTTGAACGTATCGCCAAAAATCCCTTGAATGCAGGCAAAAACCAGCAGCAAAAGATCTTGATCTTGTTGGAAATTCGTCACGGACACCACCACCAAGGTTGCACCGGTATTCTCTTGAAGGATGTGCGTTAGGGGCTTGTGGGAGCGTGATTTCTAAGGGTTAGGAAGAATTTTCTTCTCCGTATTCTTGAGAGAATAATCACAGAGAGTTCTAGAGAGTGAGAGAGAGAGAATGCGTAAGTCTGAGATTGATTGAACCGTTCTGAATGAATGACGAAGGGGTTATCTAACGGATGGAGAAACTCCCTCTCCCTAAAAACCCTCTGGATCACGCATCATGCTAGGTTAGTGGGGTTGATATTTTCTTATCAGTTATACTTATAAGATAATTAATTATTAATAATAAAATTAATAATTAATTAATCAAATTAACAATTAATTTAATTAATATTTATATAAATCACATTTATACAAATATTACCACTTAGCCCATAGTTTTAATACAATTCAATTAAATCAAATTAAATTAAATTAATTAAAACTAATTATTAATTAATATAAAAATTAATTAATATTATAATTAAATATCTCATATTTAATTATATCTCTCTCAAATAAACTATAATATTAATGTACCTCTAATGTGCATTAATTATAACCTATAGTTTTATAATATGACTCAAATTCATATTTTATCTTAATATTCGAACCCCTTTGAATATTCAATTCTCCCTTAGAAATTTACCTCAACGCCCTTATAGAGCTACCGATGGGACCTAATGGACCTACAGATCAGAAGCTCCAACGATGTGAGATTAACTGGCTAAACTCATTAACCGAATTAATCAATGTTCGTTAATTGTGGTTCACTCCACTATAGAACCACAACTGCACTCTTCTCACTGCATATATTTTTTTGTGTCCATGGATATCGACCATCAACAGCAAGTTAGCCCTTCACGTGTGTTCGTACCCCAGTTAGGTCAAATTACCGTTTTACCCCTGGACTACCTCTTCATCCTTAAGTACCAGTGCTCCTCTAATGAACAACCTGTTTGAGGTCCAACCAACAAACAGAAGTCCCTCTCGTGCCATAGAGAGGGTAGGGCCCATTGTTCAAGATCCGGAGACATCACTTAGGGGAACACACCTCTACTTACCCGAAAGTTGGGAAGGAGTGAATTCCATCTTGTAAGACTATGTTCCCAGCTCCCCACTCGGTCTTGTCCCCAAAATAGTAGGCTTATTGAGTCGGCGTGCAGGTCACTCTCACCCGTACAAATCAAAGGACAATCCCTCATGAACAGAAGTCCATAATCCACTCAGGATTAAGGCCAAGTTGCCTAAGTCATCCTAGTGAAATAGAAACCGAGCTAACTAACAGTGTTACAGTTAATGGTTAACTATTTCGCGGTCCGGTCTTTGTGCAAACTCATTGCACATGAACGCGTTGGATCATTATGTTTGTATCAATATACAAAGCGGACCGTATCTATAGTGTCACCAGGATAAGGTACCCAACCTTATCCCTATACTACAGACCCTTTAGGCTAAAACTTGAACATCGATCCCCATATGTCCCTACATACTATTTCAAGCCTCATTCTATTGGCCTTGGATATTTAGTTTATTGGATTAGGGTTAACAAGACAAGATATAATACAAACATGAATAATACATCACTTTTATTAATGTTCGATCAAAAGTACATTTACTAACTACGAGTTTTAGGGTATAAAAGCCAACAAAAACATCTAATGGGCAACAGTACCTTATGCTAATAAACTAAAAACAACAATGAATCTTACCCAAACAGACCCGATTTCACGCTAGACGGGTTATATTAACCTTGAACAGTGTGCTAGAACAATCCTTGGACAGTGGGTATTCAAGTTTACAGCGATTCGAACCCAATCGATCACTTAGACGGCGCTGCAAAACAATAATTTCATCACTAACTTAGATTTCCAGCATATAAACAATTTGGCATTTTGATTCAAACACTAATAAACACTAGGTAAGTGTCTAGACTTACCGGAATCGCTAAACTATGCCAAAAACACCCAAGAAGTACCGTTGGACAGAGGTGAAAACGCGAGGAAACGAGGCTCTGAATCGCTGGTCACGCGAGATCTAACCAAAACCGAACCAAGGAAACTTTAGATCGGGCGTTAATCAACTATGATTGAGGAGAAAAGAGGCTTACCACAGGTTCCTTCACCTTTTGGCAATAACCCACAAGAAACGGACGACGGGGGTTGGGTTTTGGCCGACACCAGAGAGAGAGAGAAAGAACCGCGTGCGAGATGCTGAGCAACGGTAGCGCTCAAGCTGGCGGTGCGACAGACTCCAACTTCACAGCCTGGGTGACTTTTACACGAAAAACTGAGAGAGAGGGAGAGATTCACGAAGGGATGGGTGACGCGACGAGCTTCGCGGCAGCTGGATGACTGGCAGCGACAGCTACTCGATCATTGGCGGCGACACTACGAGATTGGCAGTGGGGTTGGGTGATAACACTCATTTATTTGCGATATTTAGCCTTAAAAACCTAGGTTATTGTTTGGAAAACAAAGACTTTGTTTTTAAATTCTTATCATTTCAAGTCATTTTAGCAAAAGTTATAGAATCATGAAGAAAATCTTTGAATTATAGAATTTAAGCTTAAAATGTAAAAAAAAAAAAGATTATTTTTGTAAGAATTTATCCAAGTTAATGTTTTTGTGAAGAAGTCTTTGCGAGGAAGATGGTCCGCAAGAGAAGATTAGAGGTTGCGGAGCAAAAGAAGTTTAAGTTGAAGAATTACGCCTGCATTTGGACCTGAGGATGCGGGATATGCGATCAAAATGCACCCGAAAGCCAAATAAGGAAAGTATCCCCATGCTGGAGACAGACTTGTCAAAGCAATGCACAAGAAGAATTGCATCAGAGATGTGACTGCAACTGGGCTTTCTGACAGAATACCGAGATTCACGGGATCTTCACAGAATTGTCCTAAAATTCCCAATATGGTATCAAATCTCCAAAGATTGTGGATTCTTACCTTCCAAGGCCTTCTCACACTGATCTTGGTAGCCAATCCTCACCTTCCAATGTCTATAAAAGGGGACCAAGATGCAAGAAGCAGAAAGAGCTTGGAGTTTCCATCCTTAAGATAGATTTATTAAGTTTTTCTCTTCTCATCTTGTAACCACTCTGCGTTCCGAGTCTTTCAGCCTCTGTCATTTCTTCTATTCGAAAGAAGAAGAAGAGAAAGACTTGTCTCTCGTTGAAAAAGGGAAAGAGCAAGATAGATAGAGAGGGAAAGATCCTTAATAGAGTCTTCTCTTTACTTTTGTTTAGCATTCTTTTATTTCCAGCAGTCTTGTTATTGTTTTCATTTACTTTTCCGTTGTAAGTTGAGCTCTTGTACTCAATTCATTCTTTAATATTAATTTAAGTTTTCTTTTCTCTATGTCGAGTTTACTTTCTTTTATGTTTTGCACTTTATTTTCAATTATGAGCTAAGCTTCTACTTGGAGGTTCAAATATGTTGATTCCTTGAGTAGAAGAAAGCCCCGCCTAAGCAAAAGCAAATTTGCTCCCTCTAGCATTGTTTGATTTTGTTGAGATTAAAGTTTATTGTTAGCTTAAACTGATCACTTAGGTTAGCATAGTTTGTATTTAGCTGATGGCCGAAAGGTTGGAGTTGAAGACGCGGGTTCGCAAAACAATAGTGGAAAAGATCCTAGAAATAGGACTTTGATTTCTTGCAACCTAGAAATAGGACTGGACCCACTAGGGTTTTAAGAGTACTTGTGAGCGTTATTCATCTAAGTTTCAACTAGCTCTAGAAATAGATGTCTAGTTGGCTTAGTCTTCTAAAGGCACACCTATAGCGGAGCTGAATAGAAGTCGGATTTAACTCACAATCTAGTTGTCAGGGTAGTTGCGGACACAACTGAGAGATGCTATCTGCACCATGTCTATGTGGGCAACATAGATAGGGTTTCTCAGCCGACTGCAATGCCTGAGTAAATTGCGGGCGCATATGTAGGTGAAATCTGAAGCTTAAGGTTGAAGCTATTTGAATTCTCCTGTTTATCTCATAGATTTTATCTGCCTTTAGTTCCTTGCTTCATTTATTTATGTCTTAAAACCAAAACTTCAATCAAACTATTTTTCTTGGTTACCAATCGTGGCCGCAAATTTAGAGGAGGTTCCCATTTTACAGAATCGTGTGTTTCCTAACTAGTCACCATCTCCTTTGGGTACGATATCCGAAATACTTTCCACTTTACTACTTGATTGACATACTTGCACTTGAGCAGTATCATATTGCATGTCCATAAACTTCAAAAGTCAAAATTCAACATACACAAACTTCATAAATGGAAAAAAGGTTTGTAATTCTAACAAAGTTCATTAGTCTAGTCCAGTTCATTAGTACGACTTCAAGATTGTAGCTCTTACATCGTCAACCTTACAAAAGAGCTTGATCTTTCAAAAGTCAAAATCATCACTCAGCCCTACAATTGAAACAAAGAACGATATAAAAAACCTTTGATCAACAACTACACTTTAATCAAATAAAATAAACACTTTGAACAAATGAAACAATCTTTAGCTATATATATTGTAGACATTGTATTTTGTCCGACTCGATTTTTAATAGGTTTATAATTTCTCCAAATTGAATTTGAAGAAATTTAATACCGAATTTGGTTCTTAGTCTTGGACGATGAATGTACTTTATTGTCAAGTAATTTCATTTTATTACCTTTTTGTATAGTTTTATTAATTTTTTATTTTATTTTATTTTTATTTTATTTTATTATTATTGGTTAATCTTATATTTAATCTATTTTATTTCAATTTTTTAAAGTTTAATTTCAAGTAATTTATCTATTTATGTTTTTATTGATTTTTTATTTTTTATTTTGATTTTATCTATTTTTTTATTTACTATTATGATTATTATGATTATTATTTTTATTTATTTTATTTTATTTCTCTCCTCCCCACTCTCCTTCTTTTCCGTTTCTTCTTCCCCCACTCCTCTTTCTTCTTCCCCCACTCCTCTTTTTCCCTATTCTAAAGCCATTTCCATGGCCTTTTCCACCATCTTCTCACCCATCTTCCCTCCCCAAATTAGTAAGGCTTTTCATATAAATAGGAGGAAGCAAGAGTTGATTTAGGGGGAACAACACAAGGTGAAGGAGTAAGAGTGAGCTTGAAAGAGTGAAGAAATTTGAGAAGGAACCTTGAGAGAGAAAGTGAAGAAATTGTAGAGAGGGAGTGAGTTTGAGAGGGAAAAGTAGAGATTTGAGAAGGATTTTCAAAGACCCAAGCTCCGCTGTTGTTGCTCACCACACCGCCGCTGTTGTCGCGCACCACACTGCCGCCGTCGTCGAAGACCCACGCCGTTGTCACTGCCGCACCTCGTCGCCGCTGCCGTCTGAAGCTCACACTGCCAAAAATTTGTTGCACAACCTGTTGCAACTCGAGCTCACTCCAATCCAAGTGTCCGACAATGTGAAGTAAGTCCTAAAAGAAAAGAAGAGAGAATGAGAAAGAGAAGAAATGAGAAAAAATTGAGAAGATAAAAGAAGGGAGAAGGAGTCCGTGATGGAGAAAGAAAAAGGGAGAAAAGGAAGAAGAATGAGGAAGGGGTTGTTAAAGGTATGTGGGCCCCACTTTTTTTTTTAAAATATATATATATATATATATATATATATATATATTTTCTTTTATTTTATGTGCTTGTTTTTTTTAGAAGATATGTGCTTGTTCTTTTGTTTATTATTATTATTATTATTATTTTTATATATCTTATGATTATTCTTATTTTATTATTATCTTTTTTCCATTTGATTTTAACTTAGCATGTTTTTTTCCTTTTTTTTTTTTTTTTTTTTTTTTTTTTTTTTTTTTTTTTTTTTTTTAGTTCCAATCAATTTTAAATTGACTTTAATATGAAGGTTTCAATTTAATTCCAAGTTGATTTCAATTGGAGATTTTGGTCCTAACCCATTTATAATTCAATTTAATTCCGGTGGATGAAATTTCTATTTGAGTAAATTTGGAATTTTAGAAATAAATTGTTATTTACTCCAATTTGGAACTTTCAAAATTAATAAAAATTTAGCCTTGATTGGAAGTTTTTTTTAAGATTAATTTCGATTGGGGTCTAATTAAAGTTCAAATTAATAACACTCTAATTCTAAATGAAATTTCAAAATTAAGGGCTATTTGGTCCTAACTTAGAATCTCCAAATCCATGTCTAGTTTCATGTGGAAAATCAATTTCAATTTACCTTGATTTGGAATTTTAATTTGAATTTCAATTTTCTTTCAAAAGTGAAATTCATTTTGTTATGCTTAAATGAGTTTAATTTGAAAATTTTGAATTGAATGTCAATTTTTTTAAAAAAAATTTGGTTTAAAATTAAAATTTTAAAAAGGCTTCAAAATATTAGATAATGATTTTCCTTATTCAATGATTTTTTTTTTTTTTTTTTGAGAAGGCCTTATTGAATGGTTTTACCACTCATAATTGTTTATTTACATTTTGTTGTTAAAGTGTAAATTAATAAATATGAGACAAAATAATTCATGTAGAGCCTATGATGGAGTTGAAATAATTTTCAAATTATTGAGGTGAAGAATTTCTCTTAATTAGGAAAATTCTACATGATAATAAAGTCATGGGTTAACCCCACTCCCAAAATTAAATCTTAATTTATTTAAAGATAAGGTGAAATTAGTGAGACATGACCCGTTTGATAACCATTTCGTTTTCTGTTTTCTGTTTTTGTTTTTCATTTTTAAAAAACAGGGGTGTTTGATAACCATTTCTGTTTTCTGTTTTCTGTTTTTTAAAAATGTTTTTGAAATTATAAGTAAATTTGAAAAACCAAAAAAAGTAGTTTTTAAAAACAGATTTTTGTTTTTCAAAAACTCATTTTTCTTCTATTGCTTACTTTTCTCCTCTTTTACCTCTCTCTCCAACAAATTTCTTTCTCTATTTTTTTTCTCTCTCTAAAATGTTCTCTCTCAAAACTTTTTTTTTTCTCTATAACTTGTCTATTTCTAAAAACTCGTAACGCCCCGCGTTTCAGAATTAGAACTTTTTGGAATAATCGAGGCGGTTCGCTCAAGTTCTAATTTGGAAAGTTAGAACCTCAGTTTAGTTCATAAGTTTAAAGGATTGAATTTCTCTAATTTCGGTTTAGAGGTTTGAATTGGAATTTAATATCAGTTTCCATTTTATTTGTTTTTGGAGCATTCTTTCAAATGGGAGAATTGAAAGAAACTAAAAAAGTAAATAGATTAAAAAAAAAAGGGCAAACCCTAAGCATCTCTTTTTCCCTTTCTTTCACGCCCTAGCCGCCACCCCCCCCCCCCCCAAAAAAAATTTTTTTTCTCTTCATGCCTTTGCCGCAACCCCCTGCATCCAGCAATTTCGCGAGCTTATCCCTTTGTGTTCGTTTCCCGCTGGCAATCAGCACCCACGACCGTCGATCTCCTCCTCCACCTCGTTTTTCCCTTCGTCGACGAGTCCTCCTTCAGTTTTCGGTCTGCGCGACAATGACCCATCGATGGTGTGGTTCTTCATTGGCAATCGACGCACACCCACGCGAGAATGCTTCTTCTCCAATCAACCAGCCACGCGTGCGTAGCACACCTGCAACCATCTTTTTGCACCGCCACTGCTCTTTCTTCCCCTCGCTTCCAACCGTTCGACGACCCTGCAGCTCGAGTTCTCCGTGCGAGTCGGCCAGTCGCGAGCGAGCCCGTGCATTCTGGTGCGTTTTTAGTGAGTTCCAACGGATTCTCCTTGTTTCGATAAGATTAAACTCTTACCCATAGTTCGTTTGGCTTTAAATCAGATCCTCCATATCCCAAATAGCATTGATATGAATTACCCACTCTCTAACTACTCCAAATTTGCAGGATTAGGCCATTTGGATCAATTTCCAACAAGCTGTTAGGTTCGAATCTGGCTTTTAGCGTTTACCCATAGCCCGAAAGGTCTTAAATAAGATTACCCATAGTCCTGCACTTTTAGATCGTTGTTCTTGCAGCTTCTGATCACTGTTCGACGAGGTTTTGACCTATTTGGTAATTTTCGGATTCTTTCGATCTCTTTCTGGCATTAGTTTGAGTTTGTTTGGGTAGTTCAATAAGTTTCAGCATACTTTATATTCGTTCAAACTCATTAAAAGTATTTTAAGGTTTGATATATCTATCCTTAATGCTTGGAAGTTCTCGTTTGTAAGTTTGGACTCATTCGATCGTTTCTAGCTTAAATCCAAGACCTTTTGGTAAGGATTAGTTAGAAAAGCCTTGTTTAAGCCCTTGCACGCTACCTTTGTGTGTGCTGTAAATTAGTTTCTAAACCTTGGAATCTTTGCTTGTAGTATTGGTTTGGTTTCAGAGTGTTCAAATCCTAGCTCAAGCCTCTTGTTGGGAGCTCATTAGATTCGCTTGGGAGTGTTTTAGCAATTAGTAAGTGGAATTCTATTTGTTGGGTCTGTTTATTTGTGTGCTATCACGTTGTGTGCTTTACTATATAGATATGTGTGTTATATGTTCGTGACGAGTTTTGAATACCTTGAGTTACTGTGTTGAGCTTGTATGGTGAAACTGTTGTGCTAAGAATGTTGTTTCATTATGATTGATTGAAAAGCTTGAACGTGCAGTTAATTTGATGTGTTTTATGACTTAAGGCATGGATTAGAAAGCATGTTTTGTATGTGCATTATGGATTGCATGTCATTGACATAAAATGTGGTCTAGAAGCATGATGAGTAGGATTCATGCATTCTAGTGAGATTGTGAGGTCAGAGGGCCTTGTGAGTTAAAAAGGAAAGTTAGGTGAATACCAGGTGCCTCGGGTAAAAATGGTCGAGGGGTGGTATGTCACCAATGGACTAAGAGGAACATCGGGTGCCTTGGGTAATATGGTCAAGGGGCGATGTGATGAGTCTACACGTTGTGAAAGTCATCGGGTGCCTTGGGTAATATGGCCAAGGGGCGATGTACAGTTTGATTTTTTGAAGTCATCGGGTGCCTTGGGTAATATGGCCAAGGGGCGATGTACAGGTTGCTTTTGTGAAAGTCATCGGGTGCCTTGGGTAATATGGCCAAGGGGCGATGCATAGTTCGAGGCCTTGGGTAATATGGTCAAGGATCGAACGCTGAGCGCCGTAGAGAAACGTCGATGCCCTGGGTAATATGGTCAGGGATCGGCGTGACTCGAAGGAGTTAGTCTCAGAGAGCTTTGTGAGGGCTACAAGAGTTGAGCGAGCTCGTGGAGCTTGAGAGAAAATTGAGTTTGCATGGCATGATGCGGAATTCATGTGTTTTGAGTATGCATGGCATGATGCGGAATTCATGTGTTTTGAGTGTGCATTGCATGGTGTGGAATTCATGTGTTAGGTGCATGGTTGTTGCACGATTGTATTAGTTGAGTGGGTTATATGTGTTGATTGCTCACCTGGTATATAAGGCATGTTATTGTGATTGAAAAGCATGATGTTTGCCTTGTATGTTGCACGTTGTTTGATGGCTCTTCAGGTGTGAGCCACTTACTCAGTACCGTTGTTTTGTACTGATCCACCACCAGATTTTGCAGGTGATGATGAATACTACGAGCTTGGTGATGCTGAGGAGCAGGCCTGAGAAAGAATATAATATTAGATGAACTTAGTACTTTGTAGTTGGGTTTTGTTATCTTATGGATTTGTAATCTCCTATTCTATATTACTTGATTTGAGCTGAGTTGTATTCTGGTTATTGTTTCCCTTTACGATGTAATTGGGTAAAGATTAGTGTCAATTGAGGTTAGTGTGGTTGAAAGTTCTGAGTTAGTTATTTGGGTTCCTATTTTTACTTGGTAGTTGTTAAAGTTTGTATAATTGAGAATCTGTGGATGTTATGTTGGGTCTGATGTGTAATGTAACTGCTGGTTGGTTATTAGAATTATAGAAGTGTGTAAATCTCATTTGCAGGTAGTAAATAAAATTTGGGTTAGTTAAAGTTATGTCGTTATGCTGCCGAAATTTTCGGAGCATTAGGTTGACATGAGAGTAATTATTTAGTAACGTTTCCTTAAGTTAGGTTAAATTTTTGGGTCGTTACAAAACTTGTCAATTTCCTTTCTCTCCTCAATAAACATGTTCTAATTTTTCTTTTGGAAAAAAAAGTCACCAACATTTTCTATCTCTACAACTTTTCTTTTTTTTTTTTTTTTTTTCTAATTTATTGTTAGTTCTTTAGCATATCTTTTACTCTTAACTTTACTATCTCTCTAAATTTCTTTTTTATTTAATTTTTTTAATCTAAAATTTATCGCTTTTACTCTAACTTGTTTTCTATTTTTTCTCTAACTAATATCTTTTCTCGAGTCTAACTAATATTTTTTCTCTAAACATTTTCTTTCATCTCTCTAAATTATCTATGTTTAACTTTTCTCTCGTCTTTTCAAAAAAATTCTCTTGAAAACATTTATATTTGTGTCTCTAAATTTTTGTTTCAACATCTTTACACATTTTTCTTTCTCTAAAATATCTTTTCATCTTTCTAATTTTTAAAATCTGAAAACCAAAAACAGTTATCAAACAAGGTTGGTTTTCTGTTTTTTTAAAAACAAAAAACAAAAAACAGTTAACAAACATATGTGGTTTTTGTTTTTAAAAAATAGGAAACCAAAAACCAAAAACCAAAAACAGAAAAACAAAAAACCAAAAACTGAAATGGTTATCAAACGGACCCTTAATTTTCATTTTTTTTCAAACTTTATTTATTTATTTTTATTAGGACATGGACCTTTTATTAATGAATTTGAGTAATAAATAAAATGTTATCAAACGGGTGTTGTAGGGTGCTATTACCTTCTCTACACACAGCTGGCCTTGAACCTAATTTTGGTTTTTAAGACCGGTTCTGTTTTTAAAACGGGTGACCAATCGCACCCCAAAATGATTGGTGGCGACTCCAAACCTTTAACCTCGAAAGAGATCCTTAGGGAAGGATGTCGGCCGCTCCACGTCGTGATGACGTTGCGACATATATATCCCTCAACAACTTTGAAGGGAATAAAAGTCCCCACGCAGCGGAAGCGCATCGATTGGACCTTACGCCGTATATTAATTAACATTAAAATATCGTTACGATAACTCAAACAAAACTTTAAACAACCTTTAAAGCCGCTGTAAAAATTGGTTTAAACATGCTAAAATAAATCTAAATTTATTTTTAATACTTTTCTAAAGAAAAAGGGAAGAACCGTTACAAACCTTCGTTGAAGACTTGACCGTTCTTCGCCAACGACGCTCCACGAACGAAAACGCAGCAGCCGCCTTTGTTTTTTCTTCGCTGAAAATTTCTTCTTTGATTGACACAATCACCACAGAGGTTACACCGGTATGTCTCTAAGTTTAGGAGGCAAAAGACTTGTGGGAGTCTTTCTCTAAGAGGGAGGCTAGAGAGAATTCTAGGTCTTGTCTTTCAAGAGTGTCAAGTGTCATGGCCAATTAGGTCTAGTGTTCTATTTATAGAAGAGAGGCCATGAATAAAATATTCAATTAAATCAATCTTTTCCATAATTGATTCAATCTTATTCCTTAATTAATCAATCATGATCAATCAATTCCATAATTGATTAATCTTTTCCACAAATGACTAATTACTTCCATGAGTGATTAGATCATTTCCATAAATGATTAATTATTTCCATAATTGATTAATTCCCGGTTAATGAATTCTTTAATTAATTAACCACCAATTAAATATCACATATTTAATTCCCGGCCTAGAATTAATTAATTTGCCCAAACACATTTTAGGCCTTAAATTAATTAATTCATTATTTTGAACTCTTTCAAACTTCCATAAATTTATATTTGAACTTTTCAAATATTAATTTCTCTCATAATAATATATCAATATATATTATATTTGTTTCCCTTAATAAATTGAACATTTTCAATTTACTTTTATTACTTAGTTGCCTCAAATTACTTTACGAGCTACCAGTGGGACCTAATGGACCTGCAGATCAGAAGCTCCAACGATGTGAGATTAATTGGTCAAACTCATTAACCACATTAATCAATATTCGTTAACTGTGTGTACATTCCACTATAGACTCACAGTTGCACTCTTCTCACTGCAGACATATTTTCTGTGTCCACGGATCTAGACCAATATCGACTAGTTAGTCCTTCACGAGTGTCCGTAACACCAGCTGGGTCAAATTACCGTTTTACCCCTGGGTTACCTCTATTTCCTTAAGTACCAATTCTCCTCTAATGAACAACCTGTTTGTGGTCCAACCATCAAACAGAAAACCCTCTCGTGCCATTGAGAAGGTAGGGCCCTTTGTTTAAGACTCGAAGTAACCACTTAAGGGAACACTCATCTGCTTCCCTAAAGTCGGGAAGGAGTGAATTCCATCTTGTACGATTATGTTCCCAGCTCCCCATTCGGTCTTCTCCCCAAAGTGGTAAGCTTATTGAGTCGGCATATTGGCCACTCTCACCCATACAAATCAAAGGACAATCTCTCATGAGCAGGAGTCCATAATCAACTCAGGATTAAGACTAAGTTGTCTAGGTCGTCCTAGTGAAATAGAAAACCAACTAGTTAACGGTGTTATAACCAGTGGTTACTATTTCGCGGTCCGGTCTTATGCAAACTCATTGCATAGGATACCCCCACTCGCATGTCTCCTACACGAACGCGTTGGATCGCAACGTTTGTATCAAATACAAAGTGGGTCGTATCCATAGTGTCACCAGGATAAGGCACCCAGTCTTATCCCTATACTATAGACCCTTTAGGCTGTTTCTTGAACAATGATCCCATATGTCACTACATATAGTTCAAGACTCATATTACAGCCTTGGATGTCTAGTTTATTGGATTAGGGTTATTATTAGGCAAAGACAAATATAAAATAACTAATAACAATTAATGGAAAAATATATTAATATTATTTCATTAATATCCGGTCAACGATTACATTCACTATCTACGAGTTTTAGGGCATAAAACCCAACAAACTCCCACTTGAACTAAAACACTAGTTAGTGGGATGTAAATGCAATAATCAAAAGCTGGAAATGTCATGTATATTAATACAATGAACTAGGGCATCCTTATACCCATTATACATTTCTCCCACTTGCCCTAGATTAGATGACATACATATCTCGTAGACCTAGACCTTCTAGATGACCCTCAAACACTTTAGCCGTGAGAGCCTTCGTAAATGGATCAGCGATGTTGTGCTCCGAGGCGATCTTAGTGACGATCACATCTCCTCGTTGCACAATCTCCCGTATCAGGTGATACTTCCTCTCGATGTGTTTACCTCGTTTGTGGCTTCGAGGTTCTTTTGAGTTGGCTACAGCCCCACTGTTGTCACAGTATAGTGTTATGGGCACGTTCATATTCGGAACCACTTCCAAAACAGTCAACAACTTTCTAAGCCATACTGCCTCCTTAGCTGCTTCACAAGCTGCTACATACTCAGCCTCCATGGTTGAGTCTGCTATGCATCCTTGTTTGATGCTTCTCCACACTACTGCTCCTCCATTGAGGGTGAATACTGACCCTGATGTGGATTTCCTTGAATCCTTATCAGCTTGAAAGTCAAAGTCAGTGTATCCAGTAAGAATCAAATCCTTAGCTCCATACACAAGCATGTAGTCCCTCGTTCTCCGAAGATACTTGAGGATATTCTTAACCGCTCCCCAGTGGTCCAACCCTGGATTAGACTGATACCTACTGACTACTCCCACTGCATAACATATGTCAAGCCTAGTGCAGAGCATAGCATACATTAAGCTGCCCACAGCTGAGGCGTAGGGAATGTGTCTCATGTTCTCAATTTCTTGAGGTGTCTTAGGAGACTGTTCCTTAGACAGGTGTACCCCATGTCTGAAGGGTAGTAGTCCCTTCTTGGAGTTTTGCATCGAATATCGAGACAACATCTTGTCAATATACGTTGCTTGAGACAGAGCTAGCGTTTTGTTCTTACGATCCCTAATGATTTGGATTCCCAGAACATATTGAGCCTCTCCCAGATCTTTCATTTGGAATTGGGCTGCTAGCCATTTCTTAATGTCAGTGAGGTATCCTACATCATTCCCAATGAGTAGGATATCGTCAAAATAAAGTATTAGAAAAGCTACTTTCCTTTTGTTGATTTTCTTGTACACACAAGGCTCATCAACGTTTTGGTCAAAGCCAAAAGATTTGATTGTAGTATCAAATCTAATGTTCCATGATCTGGATGCTTGTTTCAATCCATAAATGGATCGATTGAGCTTACAAACCTTTTGTTCCTGACCTTGGCCTATGAACCCTTCGGGTTGAGATATGAAGATATTTTCTTCAAGATTACCATTCAGAAAGGCAGTCTTGACGTCCATTTGCCATATTTCATAGTCATAATATGTGGCTATGGATAAGAGAATTCTTATGGACTTTATCATGGCTACAGGAGAAAAGGTTTCCTCATAGTCAACCCCTTCCTTTTGGGTATAACCCTTTGCCACTAGTCTAGCTTTGAAGGTCTGTACCTTTCCAGCTGCATCTCTTTTTCTCTTATAGATCCATTTGCACCCTATGGGTTTTACCCCATTTGGTAGATCTGTAAATTCCCATACAGAATTGGAGTACATTGACTCCATTTCTAGGTTCATGGCTTTGACCCATTCATCCTTATCTTCGTCATTCATTGCCTGTCGATAGGACAATGGAACCTCAATGCCATCATTAGGTATGACAACCTGAGTTTCAGTTAAACCCAAGTAGCGGTCAGGTTGTAATACAACCCTCCCACTGCGTCGAGGCATTCCCAACGTTTGAGATGGACGGGATGGATCTGAAGAACTAGTTCTTTCATCAACCCTTGTTGAAGGTCCAACTTCATCAACAACTCTGGATGATTCTTCAGTAGCTTCTCCTAATATTATTTTGCTGCGTGGTTTATGATCTCTCATGTGGTCTTCTTCTAAGAAAGTGGCGTTTGTCGATACAATCACCTTATTTTCTTGTGGGTCGTAGAAATAACCACCTCTCGTTTCTTTAGGGTAACCAACAAATTGGCACAGTTTTGAACGAGGTTCCAGTTTCTTAGGATTTGTCACAAGCACGTGTGCTGGACAACCCCAGATGCGAAAGTGATGCAAACTAGGTTTACGCCCCTTCCATAATTCGAAAGGTGTTTCAGAAACACTTTTCGAGGAAACATTGTTCAAGATGTATACTACAGTCTCTACTGCATACCCCCAAAACGAGCTAGGCAATTGAGCATAGCTCATCATTGATCGAACCATGTCTAACAAGGTTCTATTTCTCCTTTCTGACACACCATTCTGCTGAGGTGTACCAGGGGCGGAGAGTTGAGATTGGATTCCATGTTCTATCATATAATCCTGGAATCTTTGATCCATATACTCCCCTCATCGATCAGATCGAAGTACTTTAATAGATTTACCTAATAGGTTTTCAACTTCAGCCTTAAACTCCTTAAACTTTTCAAGGGCTTCAGACTTATGTCCCATTAGGTACAAGTAACCATATCTTGAATAATCATCTATAAATGAGATGAAATATTCGTACCCTCCTCGAGCTTTTACATTCATTGGACCACACAGATCCGAATGTATTAACTCTAAGGGTTCTTTGGCTCTGTAACCTTTTCCAGTAAAGGGTCTCTTGGTCATTTTTCCCTCGAGACAAGATTCACAAGGTGGTAGTGAATCATCTTCTAACTTGCTTAGAAGTCCATTCTTTACCAAACGACCGATCCTATCGATGTTTATATGACCAAGTCTAAGATGCCAAAGATGAGTATTGTTACTTGATGGAGAAATCTTTTGCCTTTTTCTTTGAGTTTCAGCAGTTTTAAATAATTCGTGATTTAAAAGTGCTTTGTTTTCGGTTGGTCTTAAAACGTACAAGTTATTTTCCAATTTGGCTGAACAAATAAGTACACCATTTTTATAAATGAACGCTTCATTCATATCAAAAGTAACTGTATACGATTGTTCAATCAAACATGAAATAGAAATTAAGTTCCTCTTAATCTTGGGAACAATTAACAAACTTTCTAAAAGTAAGAATCTATTTCTAAAAAATAACTTCGCAGCTCCCACTGCTTTAGCTGAAATGACTTCTCCAGTTCCGACCCTGAGTGTCATTTCCCCATCGTTCAACTGCCGAAAGGAACTATTTTCCTGAAAAGAAGAGCAAACATGATTAGTTGCTCCTGAATCAAGTATCCAGGTAAAATCATCATGTTCTACCAGGCATGTTTCTAAAACAAGTAAATCAAATTTACCTTCCTTTTCCTTCTTTTTCTCAGCAAGGTACTTTGGGCAGTTTCTCTTCCAATGTCCATCTACATTGCAGTGGAAACACTTGCCCTTGTCTGCCATAGCTTTGGCTTTTCCCTTGTTTTTAGCAGCAGTGCTGGGAGCTTTCCCCTTGTTTCCTTTCTTCTTCTGAGTTTTCTTTGAAGAAGTGGCTACAGATTTAGTTCCAGAGGATGAACCCTTCTCGAACTTTCTTTTAGAGTGGACAACGTTTGCCTCTCCTTCTATCTATCCCTTGTTCTTAAGAAGAGACTGATAGAGCTGTAGCTCATTCAGGAGGCTAGTCAGGTTGAATGTTATTTTATTCATCATTGCATTGCTTCGAAACTGTAGAAAACTCTTCGGAAGAGATTCTAAGATGAATGCAACCTGACTACGCTCATCTATGACCGCCCCGTTTGCCTCTGCCACATTGAATTGGACCATCATATCCAGGACATGCTCCCGAACAGACGTGCCCTCTTTCATGTGACAGCTATAAACGTATTTGAGAGCGTCATGGTGGAGTTGATAGGACGGTTGTCCAAACATCTCCTGGAGAGAGTTCATAATCTCCCTCGCTGTTACCATGCTCTCATACCTTTTAGCCAAAACTTCAGATAAGTTGGCTAGGATATAGACGCGAGTCTTATCATTGGCCTTTGTCCAGCGGTCATAAGCATCCTTAACTGCTTGGGATGCATTGCGAGCAGGGGCTGGAGGACAATCCTCCGTTAAGAAGAACCGCAGATCATCGACAACAAGAGTCGTATTCAGGTTCGACTTCCACGTAGCATAATTTTCGCCGGTTAATTTCTCATTTTTAAGCAGAGAGACAATTGAGGAAGACATTGATGAAATTTAAACAAACAATGACCGTATTAGTTATCTTTGCCTTAACCCATCATACAAGCAAACAATTGCACACAATCCAATCAATTTAGCAAAACAGACAATCACAGAACCCTAAAACTATCGATTTAGTTTTGCAACGACGTTTCAGAGGTTTAGAATATCAGCCACCGAAGGGTGATCAGACACTCCTCCTTTGAAATGAGACACCTCTCAGCTAATTCTAATTCCAGAATAACTTATATTCCTATAGACATTAGCCACCGTTGTTCGGTCAAGGATTTATTAACACTTTTAACTCATCCTCGTAAGTGTAACCCTCCCACTTTCAGATCTCAGAGGCACGCACCAACAGACTACCGAAGGGAAAGACAACTGTTGGTGATTAGCCTAAGAGCTCCTATCCTTTTCAGGAGTTCACGATGTTCCGACTCCTATGACCAGGCCCTCCGAAGGGATGGTTGCGCCAGGAAAACCTGCAGGCGGATCATAGGACTCTCATGCTGTGAACTATGGGCGGAGACCGAGGGATACGTTGACACGTGTCCCGCTCCCACTTACTCTAGACATTTTTCCCATTCACCTTGATATTGATCCATGCAAACACTTTCCGAAGGGAGGCCGCTCCTAAGGCGACTCGAAGCCGAGCATGAATCTCACGTTGTGAATATAGGGACGTGGGAGCAAAACTGGATTTAAATCTCGTTTTGTAACTTTCCTCCCACTGAAAATGTCCTAAGGTTAATATAGGGTTATTTAACTTAGATAGTATTCGGCTAAGTCAATCTATCTAAGTCTGATCCTATTATAACAATTATGGAAAGGATTCAACTGCAATCTTTTTGGGTGAATTAAACTTCTTTTAATAAACCCAACATTGCTAGTCAACATTACTATGATTAATTCAACTCAATGTTCGGGTCAGTTCCCAGGTAGGAGGTGTTCCGTAAACCGTCAACTTAAATACCCCCAGCCTTAGACAGAACTTTACCGAGAGAGTTCCCTTATAACCTCAGTAATGTAAGGTCTTTACTCTAAAGATCTAGGTGCATTAAACACTTTTAATTAACCTAGTGACATTGCATGCTAAAATTTAACTATGATTAATTCAACTCCGGTGTCCAGGTCAGTTCCCAGGTAGGAGGTGTTCCGTAAACCGTCAACTTAAATACCCCCAACCTTAGACAGAACATTACCGGTGGAGTTCCCTTATAATCATAGCAATGTTTTTCCTACTTAGTAAATTAAAACTATTTTAAATCTAAGTAAGAAAAGATTCTAATCTTATTAGAAACTGATCTAGGTCTAATTAATTTTAAACAATTTAAAATTAATCCAATTCATCCTATGATCTTATGTTTGCATGCAAATCTTGATTATAGATTGGCGGTTTCTAATCATTAATATTAAAGAACTATTTCAAATTTTAATGATTAATCCTATAATCAAGAATCTAGGGTTTAATTCATTCAATAATCTCATTCAAATTAAATAATTAAACCACACTAATTGCATGAATAATATAACAATTATATTATTAACTATGGATGTTTCATGCTTCATGCAATATTGATTTTCAATTATAAGCCAATCAAGAAAATCAATCAAGCATGCTTCATTCATCACATTAAACATAACTATTTATATTTAATTTAAGTAATGACATGCTTCATGTTTTCCAATTTTTCATATAATTAATATACACTTGTATTAAAAATATGAAAACAAATTAATGCATTTAAACATACATTATAACAATTTATAATATATAAAAAATGCCCGAAACACCAGGCCTTACATGATCAAAATCACATAAAAAAAATCTATGGCCATAAAATTAACCCAAACAGTTCAACGCAAACCGAACATACATTATGCATAAATCCCACCTATTTGAGCCTATCGCAACTTTTAATATTAATTAATAGGGACAACGATGGCTCTGATACCGATTGAAGGGAATAAAAGTCCCCACGCAGCGGAAGCGCATCGATTGGACCTTACGCCGTATATTAATTAACATTAAAATATCGTTACGATAACTCAAACAAAACTTTAAACAACCTTTAAAGCCGCTGTAAAAATTGGTTTAAACATGCTAAAATAAATCTAAATTTATTTTTAATACTTTTCTAAAGAAAAAGGGAAGAACCGTTACAAACCTTCGTTGAAGACTTGACCGTTCTTCGCCAACGACGCTCCACGAACGAAAACGCAGCAGCCGCCTTTGTTTTTCCTTCGCTGGAAATTTCTTCTTTGATTGACACAATCACCACAGAGGTTACACCGGTATGTCTCTAAGTCTAGGAGGCAAAAGACTTGTGGGAGTCTTTCTCTAAGGGGGAGGCTAGAGAGAATTCTAGGTCTTGTCTTTCAAGAGTGTCAAGTGTCATGGCCAATTAGGTCTAGTGTTCTATTTATAGAAGAGAGGCCATGAATAAAATATTCAATTAAATCAATCTTTTTCATAATTGATTCAATCTTACTCCTTAATTAATCAATCATGATCAATCAATTCCATAATTGATTAATCTTTTCCACAAATGACTAATTACTTCCATGAGTGATTAGATCATTTCCATAAATGATTAATCACTTCCTTAAGTGATTAATTATTTCCATAATTGATTAATTCTCAGTTAATGAATTCTTTAATTAATTAACCACCAATTAAATATCACATATTTAATTCCCGGCCTAGAATTAATTAATTTGCCCAAACACATTTTAGGCCTTAAATTAATTAATTCATTATTTTGAACTCTTTCAAACTTCCATAAATTTATATTTGAACTTTTCAAATATTAATTTCTCTCATAATAATATATCAATATATATTATATTTGTTTCCCTTAATAAATTGAACATTTTCAATTTACTTTTATTACTTAGTTGCCTCAAATTACTTTACGAGCTACCAGTGGGACCTAATGGACCTGCAGATCAGAAGCTCCAACGATGTGAGATTAATTGGTCAAACTCATTAACCACATTAATCAATATTCGTTAACTGTGTGTACATTCCACTATAGACTCACAGTTGCACTCTTCTCACTGCAGACATATTTTCTGTGTCCACGGATCTAGACCAATATCGACTAGTTAGTCCTTCACGAGTGTCCGTAACACCAGCTAGGTCAAATTACTGTTTTACCCCTGGGTTACCTCTATTTCCTTAAGTACCAATTCTCCTCTAATGAACAACCTGTTTGTGGTCCAACCATCAAACAGAAAACCCTCTCGTGCCATTGAGAAGGTAGGGCCCTTTGTTCAAGACTCGAAGTAACCACTTAAGGGAACACTCATATGCTTCCCTAAAGTCGGGAAGGAGTGAATTCCATCTTGTACGATTATGTTCCCAGCTCCTCATTCGGTCTTCTCCCCAAAGTGGTAAGCTTATGGAGTCGGCATATTGGCCACTCTCACCCATACAAATCAAAGGACAATCTCTCATGAGCAGGAGTCCATAATTAACTCAGGATTAAGACTAAGTTGTCTAGGTCGTCCTAGTGAAATAGAAAACCAACTAGTTAACGGTGTTATAACCAGTGGTTACTATTTCGCGGTCCGGTCTTATGCAAACTCATTGCATAGGATACCCCCACTCGCATGTCTCCTACACGAACGCGTTGGATCGCAACGTTTGTATCAAATACAAAGTGGGCCGTATCCATAGTGTCACCAGGATAAGGCACCCAGTCTTATCCCTATACTATAGACCCTTTAGGTTGTTTCTTGAACAATGATCCCATATGTCACTACATATAGTTCAAGACTCATATTACAGCCTTGGATGTCTAGTTTATTGGATTATGGTTATTATTAGGCAAAGACAAATATAAAATAACTAATAACAATTAATGGAAAAATATATTAATATTATTTCATTAATATCCGGTCAACGGTTACATTCACTATCTACGAGTTTTAGGGCATAAAACCCAACAAAAAACATGAATTTCAACACCAAAACAAACTTTAAGCTATATATATAGAAACTTAAATAAGTTTGTTTCAAGAATGATATAACAAACTTTTGATCAACAACTATACTTTCACAAAATGAAGCAAACAAATGAAACGAACATGTTTAAACAAATAATCTCTAAACCTTAACCATATGAAACAAACGTAGCTTATATGAATCCCTCACCCACCCCTCAACAACTTAAACATGAATTTCCTCCCCTACTTTAACTCTCACTCACCCCTCACCACTAATCTCAAACTTAACATAGAAGTTATTGACTTATGATAAAATAATTGAGCAAGAAAACAAACAAACTCAATTGCTACCATAACTGAAGGATAGTCACATACAACGTTTCTCAACACTAAACCTTAAGCAACTGATTAAACTAATTTAGTTATACATCCCTCACCCCCCCCCCCCCTCAACAACTTAACATGAATCCCTCACCCACTAAGTTAACATGAATTTCACTCACCCCTCAACAAGTTAACATGAATTCATCCCCTACTTCAACTCTCACCCACCCTTCACCACTTAACATCAAATAATTGAGTAATAAAACAAGAAAACTAAGATTGCTACTGACGTGAGTGCAAACCTACACTATCAAGTAATAAAGTGGAAATTATTTCAGATATCGTACCCAAGGGAGATGGTGACTAGTCGAAAAATACAAGATTCTGTAAAAATGAGAATCTCCTCTAAGTTAGCAACCACGGGGGTGGTAACCAGAAAAATAGTTTGATTGGGGATTTTCTTTAAGACTAAAGTAAAAATAAGCAAGTAAATGAAAGCAAAAAAACTCTATGAGATAAACTGGGGAATTTAAATAGCATCAACTTTAAGCATAAGATTGCGCCCACCTATGGGCTCGCAAATTACTCAGGCATTGCAGTCGTCTGAGAAATACTATCTATGTTGCCCACATAGACATGGTGTAGATAGCATCCCTCAGTTGTGCCCGCAATTACCCTAACAACTAGATTGTGAGTTAAGTCCTACTTCTATTCAGCTCCGTTGTAGGTGCCTTTAGAAGACTAAGTCAACTAGACATCTATTTTTAGGGCTAGTTGAAACTTAGATGAATAACGCTCACGACTCTTAAAACTCTAGTGGCTCCAGTCCTATTTCTAGGATGCTAGAAAACAAAGTCCTATTTCTAGGATCTTTTCCACTATTGTTCTTGCGAACCCGCACATTCAACTCCAACCTTTCGACCATTAGCTAAATGCAAACTATGCTAACCTAAGTGGCCAGTTTAAGCTAACAATTAACTTTAAATTTCAGCAAGAACAAACAATGCTAAGAGGAAACAAGATTGCTTTTGCATAGGTGGGACTTTCTTCTCTATTCAAGGTATCCACATATTTGAACCCCCAAGTAGAAGCTTAACTCATAATTGTAAGTAAAGCACAAGACATAAAAGAAAGAAAACTAAACATATAAAAGCAACTTGAATTCATATTAAATAAAGACATGAGTACAAGAATTTAACTTACAATTGAGAAATAAAGGAAAAACAAGAACAACACTGCTGGAAATAAAAGACTGTAAAACAGAAAATACAAAAAGTAAAAACAATACTATTACGAAGTTTCCCCTCTTTATCTAGCTTGCTCTTGTCCTCTTTCAAGGGGAGACAATCCTTTCTCTTCTTCTCCTTTCGAATGGAAGAGCCGACAGAGGCTGAAAAATTCGGAACTCGTAGTGGTTATAAGATGAGAAGAAACAAAATACAAAAATCTATCCTAAAGACGAAATTCCGAGCTCTCTTGCTTCTTGCACCTTGGTTGTCTTTTATAGACCTTGGAAGGTAGGGTTGGTTGTCGAGATCAGTGTGAAAGAGCCTTAGAAGGTGAAAATCCACAATCCTTGGAGATTTGATACGAGATTTTGGATTTTCGGATGATTTTGTGAAGATCCTGCGAATCTTGGAATTTTGTTGGAAAGCCCAGTTGCGGTCACAAAGTCAGGTGCAAATCTTCAATGCACTACCTTGACAATTTGCGGGCACAATTCAAACGCAAATTCTACACCAGTTTGCGAGTGCAATTATGTCTTCAGATGAGGCTACTTTCCTCATCAGTTTGCAGGCACAATTCAAACGCAAATTCCACATTCTCAGGACCAAATGTGGGCGCAAATCTGCAACTTATACTCTTTGCTCTGCTAACCTTTATCTTCAATTGTGGGTGCATTTCCACCGCAAATTGTCCTCTACACAAAAACATTAACTTAGGTAAATTCTTACAAAAGTAATCTCTTTTTGGGTATTTTAAGCATAAATTCTATATTTCTAAGATTTTTCCCCATGATTCTAAGACTTTTGCTAAATTGACTAAAAAAGATAAGATTTTAAGCACAAAGTCTTTGCTTTCTAAACAATAACTTAGGTTTTGAAGGCTAAATAACACACATAAATGAGCGCCATCACACCCCCAAACTTAAGTCATTGCTTGTCCTCAAGCAATTTCAACAAAATCAAAGGAATCAAGAAAGAAAAGATGTACATTTCATAGGTAAGTTTTGTTCGTGAGTGCGCCTTTCAGGAAAGAACTCGACTCCTAATACTTTAAGTTAACAACAAGATCTCTCTAACACTAGGCCTTTACTTACTCTTCTCAAGATAAAACATTTGCGTGCATTCCCACCTCTATTGCCTGTTATTCCACCTAGCCTTTATTCAGAGTAGCCTATCTCTTTCTCAAGTTATCCTAACTCTCACAATGGAAAAGAAAATTTAACTTCCCTCCCCCAAACTTATTTGAAGTTGTTGCTAGACTTCATACTCTTTTTCTTTTTTTTTTTTCTTTTTTTTTTTTGATATAGGAGAGTCTCATAGTCATCTACACCTTCGTTCCAACATACTAACACTGTAGACCCCTAAATTTGTCTGATATTTTATTCTCTTAATTAATCTTGCCATTTTTTAAAAAAAATAAAAAAAGGAAAAAAAAGAGAGTATTTTAGAACATTTAATTAGTCAATTCAAATATTGTTAAATTTGGTAGAAATAATTAGGTCAAATATTTTATTTTAATTATTTGATTTGTCAAATCAAATATTAGGTTTATTTGGCAAGGTTAATTAAGCAAAATATTTTGTTTCCTTGAAGTATTGATTGACAAATAAAATTTGGTAAATATTTATTTGATTCATTTTTCATTTTTATTAGATTTCATTTTTTAATTTTATTTGATCACCTTCCTAATATGTGATGGTTGGAATGGACTATAAAATGGGAGCCCCTACCCCTTCAATACACAATTTTTTTAGTCTTGGAAGACCTCTACACGTTTTTCTTTGGGCTAAAAATAGACTCCCCAAATCTCTCTTCCTTAAAACCCTAGATACACTTTCCACCCTTTCCTACCTAACTTCCCCCTCCTACTCTAACGTTTTCTCTTTTCCTCTCCAACGATTTCACCCCCTCACCATCACCCTCTCTCTAAATTTCACATCGTCACTCCCTCAAGTTTTATTCTCAATCCAACGGTCACAAGCGTTTTTTTGTAAGTATTTTTTTAAACCTTTGTTTTCAATTCTTCCTCCAATAGTTTTTTTTTCTTTTTTTTTTCCATGAGGTTAATTTTTCCATGCTTTTATAAATTTTAGTTTATTTGTTTTATCGTTTTATTTGCTTTATGTTAATGTATTTTTTTTTAGCATTTAGGAAGTTATGTGAATATTTTTTAGGGTGCATTTAACAATTGCATGCATGTTTCATATCCAATTTTTATTATTTATGTTGATGCCAAAATTTGGCCAAGCGACTCACTTGACCTTCACGTGCCACCAACGGTAAATTTGTTTGAGAGGGAGGAAGACGTGGCCTGCGAGACAGAAAACCTGCACACCGGTGTGATGCTAACCACACCGCCTCCGATGCTTAAGTTAGAAAACGGAAGAAAGGGCTAGAGAGTAAGAGAGAGAGTCGAGAATAGAGTTCGGGTCCCCTTCTTCAGTCGCGAAGAGGGGTTTAAATACCTGCTCATGCTCCTAGGATTTTTAGGAATTCGGAGGCGTTTCGGGATGAACCAGGTGGAGCCGGGGCGGCCAGAGGCAGCAGAGACCAAACGGAGGCGTCCGAGCTCAGCCTCGGCCCAAGGCCGAGGCCGAGCAGAAAGCCCGACCTCTTCGGTCTTGGCCCGACCCATTGACTCGTTTCGCCTCTGGGGTCCATCTTCCAGCCCTATTTCTGCCTGGTTGTCCTCATCGGCTCCTTGTACATCGGAGTGGTCCAAAATTACCTTTAACAATTTATATCTTGGTGTAGTTAAACCTTTAGAATTGTGTTGTTTATGATTAATTTGCTAATTTTTTTTTTTACAATTGAATCTTGTATCATTATTTATAATCTAGTCATGTAATTTCATTTAAATTAATATGTAAATACCTTTGCCTAAACCAATGTTTCTTTTTTTTATTTGTGTTCAAAAATAAAAAATCTTCAATGATGGAATCTCAAATTTTTGGGATGTCAATGTTTGAGTTTCTTGAGGTATGTCTTCGAATGCCAAGATTTGATTTTAGTTATGCTTTCTTTTAAGCAATTGAATTTAATAATTTTTTTTATTATATATTGTGGCTTTTCTCTCTTTTTAGATATTTTCTCTCAATTACATGTTGCTGATTTTTTTTTTTTTAATATTTTCTCTAAGTTGCGCTATTATATTTAATCCATAATTCTCTTACAAATTTCTTTCCCTTAATTAAATTGTTTTTTAAAAAAATCTTCCAACGATGGAATCTTGAATTTTCGGGATGCCGATATTTAAGTTTCTTGAGGTGAAAAATCAAAATCTTGGGATGTTGGGATTTGAATTTAATATTTCTTTTCTTATAAAGCATAAATAAAAATTATTCATATTTTCCTTTTAAAACTTTTTTTTAAAGAAGCATATTTCATAAAAAAAGACATTTTCTTTTAAAAGGAATGTTTTGAGAGGTTTGCTAAAATTATTCTATTGGCCTTATTTTAAAATAAAAAATCAATTCAAAAAACTATTTTCCATAAAAGCCACTTCTTTAAAAATAGAATTAATTAAGAGTTTTTCTTAAAAAATATTCTTTACTCACACAATTTTCAAAATTAATAAACCAAACGTTTTTTATTTAAAAAATATAAACTTTCCTATGACGGAAATTAGGAAATCAAGATATTGACTTTCCTAATATTCTTGAGGTATAATGAATTTAAATTTGGAATGCCAAATTAAATTCATACAAAATTTGAATGCCTTTATGCCACCTACAATTATTGCTCATTATTTATTTAAGGAATAATGAGAAGTAAAATATGAGACATTTAAAAATCAATAAAAAAAATCTTTTTTAGTTTTTACAATTGCCAATTTTCTTAAATAACGGAAGAAAAATAGAATTTCGTTCTTTGAACGAGTGTTGTGGGGTGCTAATACCTTCCACATACACAAAAGACTCATGAACCCTAAATCTTTTATTTGCAGACCATTTTAGCATATTTTGGGTGCCCAGTCACACCCTCTAAATCAAGACTGGTGTCGACTCCATTTTCCTCCTCTTGGGAACAAAGTCGGTCGCTCCACGACGCAAACCCGTAGCGACAGCTTGGCGACTCCACTAGGGACTTCTTGTAAGCCGGTCATTTTATTTTCTTGTGTTGTTATTTTATATGTATTTTGGCTTTTTGTATTTATTCTCCTTTTATTTTTTAAGCACACACGTACACAAGGCTCCTACACGGGCTTTACCATTAGGATTAAGATCGAGGATGAGTAGTGGCGACCTTCGTAGAGTTATAACTCCTGTGTAGGCACATGAAAACCCTCACTCAAGTCGACCTTAATCAAGATGTTGATAAGGGTGCCTCTGATTTTTTTTTTCTTGAAAAAGGAAAGGAATCGAGGACAACTTGGTGACCTCTCTCTATTAGACATTAGGGCCTTACCACACATATAATGATTTAGATATTTTAGTTACGCAATTTATTGATTTAGTTTAGTTACACGTGTGTATTTTTTGTTTATTTATTCATTTATTTATTTTATTCTAGCTTATTCCAATATGTCCATTTATAGCCTTGATTTTAGCATATTTTTATAGACATACATTCATAAACATATATTCTTTATGCTTTCCATTCATTTCTTTTCTCATATTAGTTTTTATTTTTATTTTTATTTTTTTAAATAGGTCTTTTATTTTCGTTTCATTCTCATATTAGTTACATGTTCATAATTTGTTGTGCAAAAAAAAATCAATCTTTATTACTTGAGATTTTGAACGATTTTAGACAAACCAAATACTGAGATTGCAATGGAAAGAAAACTGGTAATCACAATTGAAAGTCAGAAATTTGTGCATTAATGTTCAGAGCAAACACACGCAAAATGTGGGAATGCTACATTGAAGGATGTTTTAAATCAACCCCCAACAATCAACATCTTAAGTCATACTATTCTATGCACGGGGAAGCTAAAAGAGATTTGTGAGGGATTCAAAAAAGAGCAAATGATCTCATTCATAAAAAGATATGGACACGTGGCAAGTCTTTTATACGTTCAAATTGATGAAAACGCCTTGGCATCTACATTATATTTTTGGGGTCCAACTTACAAATGTTTTATGTTCAATTCTCTCGACATGACACCCACCATTAAAGAATACTAGGAGTTGCTTCGAATACCAATAACGTTTGAAGCCAAAGATTATTTTTTCTGACAAAAGGCTGATTGGAAGGAGAGCTTTTGCAAGGATTATCGGTAATATAACTGCTACTGAAATGAGACATCAACTCAAGAATAAGAGAGAAAGTGAAGGAGTATCCTTAAATTACCACATAAACCTTGTTCAACAACATAAGGATGCTGAGTTAAGCTTGAAGCTCTTTGCACTATGTATGTTTGGATTAATCGTGTTCCCAAATCTCCGAGGATATGTAGACGTGAAGGTTGCCAAGTTATTCCTTCAAATTGAATATGATATTAACCCAATTTTACCCATCATCGCAGAAACAACACGATCATTAGATTTTTGTAAGACACGAGGGAAAGGTAGATTTATCGGCTGCACTCCTATATTGTATATCTAGCTGATGAGTCATTTGAGGTGCCCACTTGAGTTTAGCTATCCACAAGTAAAATTCTCCAATGTGTGGAACACTACAAGTAACTCTATCATAGGGGTGATCACGGTTCGGTTCGGTTCGGTTTTGGACCAAACCAATGATCGAATCGAACCATTCGGTTTCTGAGAGTTCTAAACCGAGAGAACCAAATTTTGAACCAATCGGTTTTGACTCCAGACGGTTCGATTTGATTTTCAACCGATTTGTATCTATCTTTTCTTTTCTTTTTTTTTTTTTGGAAAAGGTTGTACCTATTTTGTTACCCAGAAAAATAACACAAGATTGGAATAGATAGAGAGGGAGAGCGATGAAAAACTGAGAACAAACCTAAAAGAAGAGGAACCTTTGAACAGATCTTTATCTTTAGAGAAAAAAAGAGAAAAATCGATAACAGACTTAAAAAAAAAAGAGAGAAACCAAGAACAAAATAGATCGAAGACGGTGGCTACTTCGAATGAGAGACAATTAGTGGCGATTGAACGGGAGTGTGTTGGCATGTTCTCGACGAGTAAATATGAAGTAGGAGGCGGTAGCTAGGATGGCGAGAGACAAGTGAAAGGTTGAGATTGAGAAGTAAAGAGAAAAGGAAGAGGAAGGGAGAAGAAGGGAAGAAGGAAGATGGAGGGGAAAAGAGAAAAAGGAAGAAGGGACGGCGAAAGAAAGTGAAGAGAGAGGATATGGAAAAGTAAAAATTGAAAACCCTAAAATTTTGGGCTTATTTGACTTGGGTGGTGGGCTTATTTTACTTGCGGGCTCGTGGGTTTTAAAAGTTATTTGATTTGATCGGTTCGGTTCAGTTTTTTCGATTGTTTAAATAGAAAAGTCGTAAGGCGAACCGAAAACCTCAGTTTTTTAAAAGGTTGAACCGAGAAAACCGAATATATGTGAGAAACCGAATCGAACTAGTCGGTTCGAATCGGTTCGGTTCGGTTCCTCGGTTCGGCTCAGTTTATGCACAACCCTACTCTATCATTGAATTTGGAATAGCTGAACACAAAACAGACACGCCAAGTAGAGAGTCCTGGATATCATTTTTGACAAACTTGAAAAATGAAGACGTAATATGGAAAGCTGTGTGGATGCCTTTGTAGCTAGTAATTTATAAGTGCGTAAGTTTCAGGATGTTCCACTGTTGGGCCTGTGAGGATGTACGAATTATGCACCTTTTTTAGTTTTATGCCAAATGTGGATAGAACAATTCATCCCTGTAACACATGAGATAAGGAATCTTGATTTTGATTATGAGGAGGAGGATTCAGGTAAAAAACTTCTGCATGTGATAGAATCTTGGAAAAATATAAAAAAATAAACATTGAAAGCATACTGAGGTCTTGATGGAAGAGATTGTCGAGGTCTCTTATCAAATAAATTTATAATCCTCAACCTCTAAGCTAACTTGTAGCAGTAGTGGTCGGGGTCGATCACAGGGAGCAACGTAATTAATTAATTTAATTAGATTTCTCAATTAGTAACAAAAAGGGGGGTTTGAAAGATGGATTGATTAGAAACGTAAAGTTGCAACAAAGTAAAATAGCGGAAAAGTAAAAGTAAGCTAGTTAATCTCACCTCGGTATCGCGCAATTGGTTATTCTAACTTGGGTTTGGCAACTCAATCATTGACACTCGAATTTAAAGAATTATTATTGATTACTCAACATTCATTGGAACCAATGATTATGATCTATATTTTGTTTCAACTTGACAAATGCAGCAAGGTTAGAATCTAATTAGTATTCATAAACATGAACCTAACCACATTAAGAGAATTGGATCGTTGAGTAAATTTGCATGAACTAGGAACAACCTAAATTCATACAATTCTAAGCTCAAATTCCTAAATCTATCATGCGATTATATTAATCGAGATAACACTCTTTTCAACACAATCACACAATACATCCATCACTAACAAATTTAGTAAAACAATCACTTTAAATCAAGCAAATAGTTTGTCAAACTATTCTATCAAAGCAATTGTAATTTAAGAATGGGAATTCAAGACATAACCAACAATAAATTCATCTAAAAATCATAAGCAAGGTCTCAAGAATGTGTCAAACTTACATTAGAAGTCCCCAATTGCAATGATGTAAACTTAGTTGGTCATCGAAACGCTCCAACTAAGCTCCTCGGCTCGATTAACCATCCCAAAATATAATAAAACTCACTAAAACTACAAGGGAATTCATAATAGTACAGGGAAGAAGAGGGAGAAATCGGGTCTAGGGGGAAAAAGCCAAGAGAAATCGCAAAAATCTGCAAAATATGCTTTATACCCAGTCGCAGCGTCGCGAGGCAGCCCCTGCATAATAGGAAAAAAGGTCTCGAGTTGCCCTAGCGTCGTCTCGACGCTCTTGCTTCGCACGCGAACTCTAGGATCCTTTCCTAATTTGTGTAGCGTCTCGACGTTGTGACAGCTCCATGGGCAGAATCGTCATTTTACGCTCCGGTGTCGCTCGTTTAAGCCCCAAATTGCTTCCAAAGCTCCGATGAGGACTTATAGACATATTATACTCATTTTAAAGCATTTTTCGCAAGGAATTCAACTCAAATGAGCAACTTGGGAGATTCTAAATGTATAACAAATTGGACTTATCAAATACCCCAAACCTAAACCTTGCAAGTCCTCGAGCAAGCTAATATTATAATGAGAGAGATTATTATGCAATGCAACATTCATGACTCAATTTCTCAAAGACAAGCATGATCAACATTTTACTTAAGAGAATTGAATGCGAGATTAGCATAGTTAGAGACAAATTAAAATTAACCAAATTCTTTCTTATGCAAAATGTGAGCTAAGTCTTCCCTAGAGATGTTTTGAAAAATTCGAGAATGACTTATAAAATTCCCTATTCCATCTTCCCTCTACACTGGACATAGGCATAATGTATTAAAGGAAATGAACAAACTAACTTGTTTATGTTGGGTTTTATGCCCTAAAACTCGTAGATAGTAAATGTAAACAAATTGTATACTTGTTTCTTGTTTCAATAAAGTGTTATTGAGTTTCTACAGTAAAGTGTTATTGTTAAATATTGCACAATTTGACCCAAATCCAATAAACTAAGATCCAAGGTTGTTTGTATGTAACTTGAACTAGTATGTGGGGACATACGAGGATCAATGTTCAAGTTGAAGGGAATAAAAGTCCCCACGCAGCGGAAGCGCATCGATTGGACCTTACGCTGTATATTAATTAACATTAAAATACCGTTACGATAACTCAAACAAAACTTTAAACGAATTTTAAAGCCGCTGTAAAATCAGTTTAAACATGCTAAAATAAATCTAAATTTATTTTTAAAACTTTTCTAAAGAAAAGGGGAAGAACCGTCACATACCTTCGATGTAGACTTGACCGTTCTTCGCCAACAACGCTCCAACGAACGAAAACGCAGCAGCCTTCTCGCCTCTTGATCGCTGGAATTTTCTTCTTTTAATGACACAATAACCACAGAGGTTACACCGGTATATCTCTAAGTCTAGGAGGCAAAAGACTTGTGGGAGTCTTTCTCTAAGAGGGAGGCTAGAGAGAATTCTAGGTCTTGTCTTTCAAGAGTGTCAAGTGTCATGACCAATTAGGTCTAGTGTTCTATTTATAGAAGAGAGGCCATGAATAAAATATTCAATTAAATCAATCTTTTCCATAATTGATTCAATCTTTATTCCTTAATTAATCAATCATGATTAATCAATTCCATAATTGATTAATCTTTTCCACAAATGACTAATTACTTCCATAAGTGATTAGATCATTTCCTTAAATGATTAATCACTTCCTTAAGTGATTAATTATTTCCATAATTGATTAATTCTCGGTTAATGAATTCTTTAATTAATTAACCACCAATTAAATATCACATATTTAATTCTCGGCCTAGAATTAATTAATTTGCCCAAACACATTTTAGGCCTTAAATTAATTAATTCATTATTTTGAACTCTTTCAAACTTCCATAAATTTATATTTGAACTTTTCAAATATTAATTTCTCTCATAATAATATATCAATATATATTATATTTGTTTCCCTTAATAAATTGAACATTTTCAATTTACTTTTATTACTTAGTTGCCTCGAATTACTTTACGAGCTACCAGTGGGACCTAATGGACCTGCAGATCAGAAGCTCCAACGATGTGAGATTAATTGGTCAAACTCATTAACCACATTAATCAATATTTGTTAACTGTGTGTACATTCCACTATAGACTCACAGTTGCACTCTTCTCACTGCAGACATATTTTCTGCGTCCATGGATCTAGACCAATATCGACTAGTTAGTCCTTCACGAGTGTCCGTAACACCAGCTGGGTCAAATTACTGTTTTACCCCTGGGTTACTTCTATTTCCTTAAGTACCAATTCTCCTCTAATGAACAACCTGTTTGTGGTCCAACCATCAAACAGAAAATCCTCTCGTGCCATTGAGAGGGTAGGGCCCTTTGTTCAAGACTCGGAGTAACCACTTAAGGGAACACTCATCTGCTTCCCTAAAGTCGGGAAGGAGTGAATTCCATCTTGTACGATTATGTTTCCAGCTCCCCATTCGGTCTTGTCCCCAAAGTGGTAGGCTTATTGAGTCGGCGTATTGGCCACTCTCACCCATACAAATCAAAGGACAATCTCTCATGAGCAGGAGTCCATAATCAACTCAGGATTAAGACTAAGTTGTCTAGGTCGTCCTAGTGAAATAGAAAACCAACTAGTTAACGGTGTTATAACCAATGGTCACTATTTCGCGATCCGGTCTTATGCAAACTCATTGCATAGGATACCCCCACTCGCATGTCTCCTACACGAACGCGTTGGATCGCAACGTTTGTATCAAATACAAAGTGGGTCGTATCCATAGTGTCACCAGGATAAGGCATCCAGTCTTATCCATATACTATAGACCTTTTAGGTTGTCTCTTGAACAATGATCCCATTTGTCGCTACATATAGTTCAAGACTCATATTACAACCTTGGATGTCTAGTTTATTGGATTAGAGTTATTATTAGGCAAAGACAAATATATAATAACTAATAACAATTAATGGAAAAATATATCAATATTATTTCATTAATATCTGGTCAACGGTTACATTCACTATCTACGAGTTTTAGGGCATAAAACCCAACACAAGTAACAACCTAAAAGGTCTATAGTACAAAGATAAGGTTGGGTACCTTATCCTGGTAACACTATGAGATACGACCCGCTTTGTATTTGATACAGACGTATTGATCCAAAACGTCCATGTTGTAGACATGCAAGTGGGGATATCCTATGCAATGAGTTTGCATAAGATCGGACCACAAAATAGTCAACCATTAGTTATAACACCGTTAACTAATTAGGTTACTGTTACAATAGGATGACCTAGGTAACTCGGTCTTAATCCTGAGTGTGTCATGAACTCCTTCTCATGAGAGATTGTCCTTTGATTAGCATGGGTGAGAGTGGCCAGTACGCCGACTCAATATGCCTTCCTTTTTGGGGACAAGACCAAGTGGGAGGCTGGGGACATGACAACACAAGAAGGAATTCACTCCTTCCCGCTTCTAGGTGAAGTAGATGAGTGTTCCCTTAAGTGGTGACTCCGGGACTTGAACAAAGGGATCCCGCCCTTTCACTGGCCCGAGAGGGACTTTCTGTTTAATGGTTGGACCATAAACAAGTTGTTCATTAGAGGAGCGCTGATACTTAAGGAGACAGATGTAACACAGGGGTAAAACGGTAATTTGACCCAGCTGTGATTACAGACACTCGTGAAGGATTGACTTACCGGCATAGGTCTACATCCATGGACACAAAAATGTTCTACAGTGAGAAGAGTTCAGCTGTGGGTCTTTAGTGGAATGAACCACAGTTAATGAATATTGGTTAACCTGATTAATGAGTTTAATCTACTAACCTCATATCATTGGAGCTTCTGATCTGTAGGTCCATTAGGTCCCTCTGCTAGCTCGTAAAGAGTAATTAGGAACAAATATATCTTGAGCGAATTTGAATAGTTCAAATTCATATTGGGAATTAAGTTAATTGTACGAGATATAAATTAATATAATGTATAGTGATGCATTAAAATATAAAGTCTAATTTGAGATTAAACTTTATAATATTGAGAGATTGATATATTTGAAAGAGTTCAAATATATGTCTAATTAAATATATGGTATTTAATTAGAAGATGAATTAATTAATTATGAATTAATTAATTATTCAATTTAGTTTAAATTAAATGAGATTTAATTAAACTATAGTCTATGAGAGAAATAAATATTTGAAGAAGTTCAAATATTAATATGAATTTGATTCATATTAAATTTATAGGATATAAGAGAATTTGAAGGAGCTCAAGTTTTAATATGAATTTGATTCATATTATAGAATTAATTAATTGAAGTCCTCAAATTAAATATATGATATTTAATTGGGTAATTAATTAATTAAAGAATTAATTAATTGGAAATTAATCAATTCTGAAAATGATTAATCACTTATGGAAGTAATTAATAATTTATGGAAATGATTTAATCACTTATGGAAGTGATCAATCATTTATGGAAAAGATTAATCAATTATGGAATTGATTGATCATGGAATTGGTTGGTCATGGAATTGATTAATTATAGAAAAGATTAAATCAGTTATGGAAATAATTGATTTTAAATGAATATTTTATTCATGACCTTTCTCCTATAAATAGAACACTAAACCTAGGGTTTAGGTACAACAACATAAGGCCACAAGAATGCACTCTTGCATTCTCTCTAGTCTCCCTCTCATATTCTCTCAACTCAAGAACTTTAGGGAGAATTTTCTCTCTAGAGTTTTTCCCATTCAAGATTAGGTAGTCCCACAACTACGTTCCTAATCTCAGAGTTATAGCGGGGAAGATCAAATGGTGGTGTTCTTCGTTGTTGCAGAGCAATCAAGAATCATTCTTGATTTTCAGAGACGTCAATGGAGGTTTGCTTCTCTTTTCTTTATTATAGATTTAGATCTAAATTTTGTATGCTTAGCCTTAAGTTTCTATAGAATTTGTTCTATGTTTTTTGCCAATGTTATGGTATTTTTGGATAAACAAAATTAACTACGAATCGATCCCAATTACGCTTCCACTTTATCGGAATTAGGGAATTCCAAATCCTTTCAATTGGTATCAGAGCCGACCGTAGGTTTAATTTCGTTTCTCTAAAATTAGCATTGGTTCAATGGTGGGTATTTTAATTTCATATATGTGACATGTGGTTTAATTTACAAAATTGATTATTTAGGCATATTTGTTGGGATTAGATTTATACTTTTGATCAGATCAATTGTAAATGCCAAAAAGGAAAAGATTTGAAGACCAAGATATGTCTTGGATTTAAATTATTGTAATTTAAATTGCTTTTAATTCCTTAGGATATGCCAAATATGCCGGTCAATTTTGGTAGTTTTAATTTAATTATGCATGTGATGTATGCATCAAATTAATTGATTGTTGCATAAAGTATGTCATTTAGCTTAAAATCCCACCATAGGTTAAGCATATTCATGCATATATATTATTATAAATGTTATAATGTATGAAATATGTATGAATTTTATTTTCATGAGTATTTAATATAAATTGTTATGATTAAATGGATGAAAATTGAGAAGCATTGAGAATGAAATTACTTTAGCAAAGAATATAAAGAGTTATATTTATGAAAGTAATTTATATGCTTATTTATTTTCATGAGCAATTAATATAAAGTGTTATGTTAATGTATGAAAATGTGAATGCTTATTTTAATTTTCTTGGGTAATTAATTTAAGAGTTAGATTAATTGAAGAAAATTAATTTGAATTGAGTATGAAATTACTTTAGTTTAAAAATATATAAGAGTTATATTTATATAAGTAAGTAACATGCTTAATGAATTTTCATGATATATTAATATAAATGTTATGTTAATGTATGAAAATGGTAATGCTTAATTTTAATTTTCTTGTATAATTAATTTAAGAGTTAGGTTAATTAAAAGGAAATTAAATTGCATTGAGCAAGACATTACCTTAGATTAATATAAATGTTATATTTTTTGTATGTCATGTATGCTAATGTATGGTTTTATAAATTAATTAGAATTTGATTGTTAATTTATTCACCATAGTAGCATGTTATAGGGTTAATTCATTAAAATTTATAATAGTTATAATATTAATGAATAGAAACCGTTAACCTATAACAAAGAATTGCATGCAAACATAGGATCTTAGGATAATTGAATTAATTTTAAAATGTTTAAAATTAATTAGATCTAAGATCACATTTCTAATAGGATTAGAATTATTCTTACTTAGAATTAAAATTAGTTTTAATTGACTAAGTAGGAAAACTATTGCTATGATTATAAGGGAACTCCACCGGTAAAGTTCTGTCTAAGACTGGGGGTATTTAAGTTGACGGTTTACGGAACACCTCCTACTTGGGAACTGGCCCGGAATACCGGAGTTGAATTAATCATAGCTAAATGTTAGCATGCAATGTCACTAGGATTGTTAAAAGTGTTTAATACACCTAGATCTTTAGAGTAAAGACCTAACATTACTGTGGTTATAAGGGAACTCTCTCGGTAAAGTTCTGTCTAAGGCTGGGGGTACTTAAGATGACGGTTTACGGAACACCTCCTACCTCGGAACTGACCTGAACCTTGAGTTGAATTAACCATAGTAATGCTGACTTGCAATGTTGGGTTTGTTAAAAGAAGTTTAATTCACCTAAAACATTGCGGTTGAATCCTTTCCATAATTGTTATAATAGGATCAGACTTAGATAGATTGACTTAGCCGAATTTTATCTAAGTTAAACAACCCTAAATTAACCTTAGGACATTTTCAGTGGGAGGAAAATTACAAAACGAGATTTAAATCAAGTTTTGCTCCTACGTCCCTATATTCACAACGTGAGGTTCATGCTCGGCTTCGAGTCTCCCTAGGAGCGGCCTCCCTTCGGAAAGTGTTTGTATGAATCAATAACAAGGTGAATGGGAAAAATGTCTAGAGTAAGTGGGAGCGGGACACGTGTCAACGTATCCCTCGGTCTCCGCCCCTAGTTTACACCGTGAGAGTCCTATGATCCGCCTGCAGGTTGTCCTGGCTCAACCATCCCTTCGAAGGGCCTGATCATAGGATTCGAAACATCGTGAACTCCTGAATAGGATAGGGTCACTTAGGCTAATCATCAACAGTTGTCTTTCCCTTCGGTAGGTTGTTGGTGCGTGCCTCTGAGATCTGAAAGTGGGAGGGTTACACTTACGTTGAAGTATTCAGAGTGGTCAACGACGGTATGTTTGCTTCTCCCCTTTAGATTTAGATCTAATTATTTTTGTATGCTTAGCCTTAAGTTTGTATAGAATTTGTTGTATGTTTTTTTTGCCAATGTAATAGTATTTTTGGATAAACAAAATTAACTACGAATCGGTCCCAATTACTCTTCATCTTTAATGGAATTGGGGAATTCCAAATCCTTTCAAATTGCTCCTTCAAGTCGCTCAACAATATTTTCTGCACAAAATAACTTCCACTCCATTCTTCCAAATGGGTTAAAACATATAATATTCATCTAAAAGCAACCCTATTTAACACAAATGACACACAAAATACTATAGAACTAAGGCATAAATAACTCCCTTTTGAAGAGTTATCAGCACTTAATCTCATCTCTTCGAGTTCCTGCAACTCCAGAAGTCTCTGTTCTCCAGCTTTTTCCATGTCCAGGTTGCACTGCTTAACTGCCCAGAACGCTCGATGTTCTATCTCCACGGGGAGATGACATGCTTTGCCGAAAACCAACCTGTAGGGAGACATTCCTATAGGAGTTTTATAGGTCGTGTGATATGCCCACAGAGCATCATCTGACCTTAGACTCCAGTCTTTCCGTCCAGGATTTACAACTTTCTCAAGGATGGACTTGACTTTTCGGTTTGAGAGCTCAGCCTGGCCGTTCGACTGAGGGTGATAAGCTGTGGCAACCCGATGCTGGACTCCATATTTCTTTATAAGAGCATCAACAGACCGATTGCAAAAGTGGGTGTTCTGATCGCTAATGATGGCTCGTGGAACTACATACCTGCTAAAGATGTTAGTTTTTAAGAAACTTACCACGGTCTTGGAGTCGTCAGCTTTGGTGGCTTTAGCTTCCACCCATTTCGATACATAATCCACTGCCAAAATAATATAAAGATGTCCACAAGAGGATGACAAGGGACCTATGAAATCAATGCCCCAAACATCAAAAACTTCTACAACTAAGATGGGCATCTGAGGCATCTCATATCTACGAGTCAATGATCCTACTCTCTGGCATCTATCACAAGCTCTACAATAATCATGAACATCCCCAAACAATGTAGCCCAATAAAGACTTGAATCCAAAATCTTCCTAGCAGCCCTCTTAGGGCCAAAATGCCCTCCACATGCATGCTCGTGACAAAATGCTAAGACAAACTGAATCTCATTATCAGGTATACATCTCCTAATAACTTGATCCGAACAATATCTCCACAAATTAGGCTTATCCCACACATAAAACCTAGACTCACTTATCAATTTATCCTTCCTGAATTTAATATAGACGACAGGTATGCTCTTAGTCACTAAATAATTAACAATGTCAGCGTACCAGGGGGTGTTATCTTGCATTCTGAAAAAGTGTTCATCAGAGAATTCATCGTTTAGAGGCATGCCATCCTCTTTCCTTACCAGGCAACTGAGGTGGTTGGCAACTGAATTTTCTGATCCTTTCCGGTCCACAATCTTCAAATCAAACTCCTTGAGCAGCAAGATCCATCGGATGAGGCGAGGCTTCGATTCCTTTTTCGTCATCAAATGTCGTAGAGCTGCATGATCAGAATAAACAATAACTGGTGAGCCAAGAATATAAGAGTGAAACTTATCTAAAACAATTCCTTGGTTAGCCATGAAATGACATTTTTCATAATTAAGAACTAAATTAGAATCGATGCAAAATTTCAAGACTTTAGTTAAATTAGACAAACAATCATCAAAGGGCTCCCCATAAACCGTGAAATCATCCATGAACACTTCGATGCATTTCTCAATATATTCAGAGAAAATGCTCATCATGCATCTCTGAAACATACATGGGGCATTACACAATCCAAAGGGCATTCTTCTGAAGGAAAATGTTCCAAAGGGACACGTAAAAGTTGTTTTCTCCTGGTCTTCCTGTGCAATAGGGATTTGATAGAAACCTGAAAATCCATCTGTAGCATGAAGCTTATCGATCTCTTTCTTTACCACTTCTCTCAGAATTGGATTAAGGCGCCTTTGAGGCTCCCTCGAGGGTTTTGTGTCCTCCTCCAACTGAATCCTATGCATGCAAGTGGCTGGACTGATCCCACTTATGTCAGCTAAGTTCCACCCAATGGCTTTCTTATGCTCCCTCAGCACGTTTACCAGTCTTTCCGCCTAACCTGAAATTAACTTTTTAGAAATAATAACTGGTAATGTATTACCTTTCCCTAGATAGGCATACTTCAAATGCTCCAATAACGCCTTCATTTCCAATTAACAAGCTTAGATTAGAGGTGATATAAAATAAGACTATTTAGTTCCTATCAGGCTCTGATACCACTTCTAGGGTTAAAATCCCTATGCAGCGGAAGCGTATCTAAGATCCAACACAGTTTAATAGACGATCAAAATACCGTACGTTTGGCAAATAATTTACAGCATCATTCATAATGAAATTGCAGTAAAATTAGGCTATAAAACATGCTAAAAACAGAATTAAAATCCCTATTTTAATTCATGCAAGTTCTACAAAGAATAGGGAGAATTCAAGATTAACATACCTACGTTGACGACTTGACAGATTGTCCAATTCCTTGGTTTTCTCTGAAAACACAGCAACCCTGAATTTGTTCTTCGCTAGACAATTATCCAAGAACACCACCACGAGAGAACCACCGGTATTCTCCTTGGGAATTTGGAAAGAGGCTTTGAGAATTGTGGATTCTCTGTAACTTTTGGGAGAGAGAAGTCAGGGTGAAAAAACGTTTTATTCTTAGAGAGCAAAATTGAGTCTAAGCTTACCAGAGGAAAAATCTCAGATCCCCTCTAGTATTCAATCTTCCACGCCCAACATGGAGAAAAATCGTGTCAACTCCTCAATCGTGAAGACTGTATCCAAGGAGGGTAGGACACGTTGTCCATTGACTACGTAAACTGATCAAATCAATTAACTTAATTAATTTTAAATAAAAATTAATTTAAAATCAATTAATTAAATTAAATCAAAATTAATTTAATCGATTAATATATAATTAGATGTCCCCCATTTAGTCTATAGTTTTAATGTAGTCTAATAAAATTAAATTTAATTATATTAGATTAAAACAAATAATTAACACTTTAGTTAATTAACAATTAAATTGAATATTACATATTCAATTATATTTCTCTCATATAACCTATAGTTTCAATGTGCATCTAATGCACATTGTATTTAAACTATAGTTTTTAATATGAATCTAATTCAAATTAAACTTAATATTTGAACTCCTTCAAATATTTTATTCTCCCATAAATTAATTTTGAACCAGCATTCAAAATAATTTTATATTATAAAGTTTAATGAAAATATAAACTTTATATTATAATGTATCACCATACATAATTATTTCCCTAAGTAAATTTGAACATTTCAAATTATTTTAATTTCCTCAATACCATTTATAAGCTACCAGTGGGACCTAATGGACCTACAGATTAGAAGCTCCAACGATGTGAGATTAACCGGCCAGACTCATTGACCAAGATAATCAAATATTCGTTAATTGTGGGTACACACCACGATAGACCCACAGTTGCACTCTTCTCACTGCAGATATAATTATGTGTCCACGGATTTGACCAATAACAGTAAGTTAGTCCGATAGGAATTAAATGCCTTGCATAGTGGAAGATTTATCAGAGGACTTATGACTGTGTTTTAATCTAGATTAAAATACCAATACGACGAAAATAATTTACAATAATTATCAAGCATAGTCTACTGTAATTATATCTAAAGCATGCTGGAATTGACTGAATTAAAGTCAATTTAATTCATGCAAGTTTAGAGAAAAAGGTTTTCACCAACACACCATCGTTGGCGACTTGATTGTTTCACCTAAACTCTTGATTCTTCTCTTAGATGAAAAACGCAGCAACTAAGCACGAATCTTCGCTGAAAATTCAGCGACCAAGTCTTACAAACACCAACACTATGGCTACTGTTGGCATAGAAATGTTTCTTCAAATAAATGTCTAAGTTCGTGAAATTAAAATATGCTAATTTCATGAGATAGATTGAATTGGGTTCAATTTAAAGCCGAATTCAATAATTTAATTGGGCCAGAAGTCCTTTTCAAGCCCAAGCCCATGGGGCCCAAATGCATTTTAAGTCCAAGCCCATGAGTGGGCCCAAATGCAACCAAGCCCAAGCCAAAGCCCACAAAAGGCCTTTGGAAAACTCTATAAATAGGAGGCATGGCCTCTCATTTGAAGGATGGTAGAAAGAAAGAAAGAAGTGAAAGCTCTTAGAAGACTCTGAAGATTGAAGCTCCTCCTACAAAACTGAAGATCAAAGGTCAGATCCTCGTCAAATTCAGTTGTAGAACTGAAGAACAAGGCTCCGATCATCTTCAAATCATGATGCAGAACTGAAGAGAAAGTTCAGATCCTCTTCAAATCCCGTTGCAGAATCGAAGATCGAAGCTCAGATCCTCTTCAAATCCCGCTGCCAAATCGAAGATCGAAGCTCAGATCCTCATCAAATCCTGCTGTAGAATCGAAGATCGAAGCTCAGGTCCTCTTCAAATCTCACCGCAGAACTGAAGATCAAAGCTCAGATCATCTACAAATCCTCCTGCAAAATTGAAGACTAAAGCTCAGAACCTTCTGCGAACCTGAAGACTAAAGTCTACCACAATCCATCCAAAAGAATTCAAATCCTTCTGAAGAACAAACCTTCAGGACTCTAAAGACTAAAGCTTCTTGAAGACTCTGTAGATCAAGCTAACTTTAGTTTGTGAGAGAAAGCATCAAAGGATTGTAACTAGAGATTGTACTCCACTATACATATATAGAAATCAATACATACTAGAAGTTGTTTCATGAATCAAATTTCTCTCTGAAATCTTGTGTGAACAGTTTGGCAAGCCCAGTGGGACATCTCTACCTTTCATCTCTTTCTCTCATTCAAGATCTACGAAACAAGTTCTAAAGAAACGATGGCATCCAAGAAAGCTTCTTCCAAGACTTCAAGCAATTCCTACATGGGACCAATTACTCGCGGACGCTCCAAGGAAATTCAGAAATCAGAAGAAGAACAAGCCTCTGTCATTGCAAATATGATATGGACTCAAATGGGAGAGTCAAACCAAGGTGGGATGGTCATGCAGGAAAATCCTTTATTTGACTATTCTAATTCATCTTCTAAGTAGGCAAAGGAGACATCAGACCTGACGTGATGTCTGTAATGATGGTCGACATAGGTACAGGCAAAGAAAGAATGACGGAGCTGGAAAGAAAGGTCAGCAGGCTGATGAAGGCGGTTGAAGAGAGAGATTATGAAATTGCATCTCTGAAGAATCACATAGAAAGTCATGATGCCACTGAGTCAAGCCAAACACCTGCTGGAAAGAATAATGACAAAGGGAAGGTTGTCATGCAAGAAAACCTGCCTCAGCATTCCACTTCGATTGCTTCGTTGTCTGTTTAGGAGCTCCAAGATATGATTATGAGCTCCATTAGAGCTCAATATGGTGGACTTACTCAAAATTCTCTTATGTACTCCAAATCATACACTAAGAGAATTAACAACTTGAGGATGCCTACCAGATATCAACCTCCAAAATTTCAACAATTTGATGGAAAGGGGAATCATAAGAAGCATGTTGTTCACTTTGTTGAGACATGCGAAAACGCTGGGACTCATGGAGATCTCCTAGTTAGACAATTCGTCCGAACCCTAAAGGGCAATGCTTTTGATTGGTATACCGACTTAGAGCCAGAGATGATCGACAGTTGGGAACAGCTTGAAAGGGAGTTCCTAAATCGCTTTTATAGCACAAGGCGAATTGTCAGCAGGACGGAGCTCACAAATACAAAACAACGGAAGGGTGAGCCTATCATTGATTATATTAATCGTTGGAGAGCTCTAAGTCTTGACTGTAATGACCGACTCACTGAGCTATCCGCTGTCGAAATGTGCATTCAAGGAATGCACTGGGAACTTCTTTATATATTGTAGGGCATAAAACCTCGCACCTTCAAAGAATTAGCAACCTGCGCTCATGACATGGAGCTAAGTATTGCTACTAGAGGGAATAAAGACTTTCTAGTCCCCGATATGAAGAAGGAGAAGAAAGAACTGAAGAGCACCGAAAAAGTCTTGAAGGGTGCTACAAGAGAATCCATGGTCGTCAATACGACCCCTCTGAAGTTTACTTCTAAGGGAAGAGAAAAGAAAATAGAGAAGCGTCAAAATGAAGGTGAGAAACGTCGCCTAACTTTGAAAGAAAGACAAGAAAAAGTCTACCCTTTTCCAGACAGTGACATTCCAGATATGTTAGAGCAGCTGTTGGAAAAGAGACTCATCGAGCTCCTTGAATGCAAACAGCCTGAAGAGATGGGAAAAGTAAATGATCTCAACTATTGTAAATATCACAGAGTCATTAGTCATCCAGTGGAGAAATGTTTCGTGTTAAAGGAGCTAATCTTGAAGTTAGCTCGGGAAAGGAAAATTGAGCTAGATCTTGATGAAGTAGCTCAAGCAAATCACACTGTCGTAATAACTCATCCTAGTGTCCAGTCGCCTACAAGTTTACCGTATGACCAGAGAGGAAGCTTAATCCAATTTGGCACCTTCGAACTTATTATCGTTTGGTCTCAGCTAGAAGCCCAAGGAAATGACTTCCCAGAAATGAACCTCTACGAAGAAGATTTTCAAGAAAAGACTAGGCAAGTTGAAGACGAAGATGGAGGCTGGACACTCGTAACTCGACGGATGAACCAAAAGAAAAATTGGGTTCAGAAGGAATCTCGTTTGTTTCAAGAACACAAAAGAAAAGGCGTGCCTCGAAGGAAAAAAAGGGAAGAAGTATACGAGAAGGCTCAAGCCTATCTTAGAGGAAAGTGAGAAGCGTATCCAACCTCCACAACCAATAACTCTAAAAGAATTCTTCCCAAGAACTTTTCTAGCAAGAATTAGTCAAACTGTTACATGCCACGTTGTCAATGTGATAGAAGATGATAATGTCACCTCGACCGCGTCAGAAGCCATCACGAAGCTGGAAGACCTACCTTCTTTTATTGTAGATGATTTACTATCGCTCCCTCAAGAGGCGAAGAATACTCTTATCGAAGTGTTAAAGGATTGTAAAGCATCTATTGTTGTTCCATGTTGCATTTCCATAGATTTTATCAATGAAGATCTACTACTCGGATCAAAACCTCATAATAGGCCTTTGTTCGTCTCGGGCTACATCAGAGAGCAAAAGGTTAGTCGAATTCTCATCGTCAACATAATGCCCAAGTCTACTATGAATTAACTAGGCATTCTGATGCAAGAATTTTCTAATAGTAAGTTAGTAATTCAAGGTTTCAACCAAGGCAGGCAACGCGTGATTGGCATGATTCGCCTAGAGCTCATCATTGAAGATTTAAAGGCTAACACCCTATTTCATTTTATAGACTCTAGGAACACCTACAAGTTATTACTAGGTCGTCCCTGGATTCATGAAAATGGAGAGGTTACTTCCACGTTGCACCAGTGTTTTAAATTCTATCAAGATGGCATCAAGAAGGTTGACGCCAATACCAACCCATTCTCAACTGAGTCTTGTTATGCAGATGCAAAGTTTTATATGAAGAATGACAGTGTAGCGTAGGCTATGCCGTCAGAAGTTCCTCTGATAATGGGCAATAACAAACCAGAGCGACAAACAAGCACGCGAAAAGAGTTGAATGAAAAAGTAGAAACTTCTCAGGAAAGCAAAGTATCTCTTAGCTAAACAAAAGTTGAAGTGGCGAAAAATGAGAAAATACTATGTTTAGAAGAGAAGAAAACAAGTGCTCCTGTCTTGCGCTATGTTCCTTTATCTCGACGTAAGAAGGGCGATTCACCATTTGCAGAATGCTCCAATAATTTAAGAGTTGGCGACGTTGAAATTTTGAAAGAGAGTTTCGTCACACCTCTTACAAAGATAGCAAAACAAGAGGTTGAGAGGATTGAAGACGAAAAAATAAAAGCAGCATTGCCTGATAGACGGACAAAAGACGGGTTTGACCCTAAAGCATACAAACTGTTGGCAAAGGGCGACTATGATTTCACGACTCATACAGAGTTTAAAAGTTTACAGATCTTTGATCAAAGACCTGAACTTTCATCAACGCAGAAGAAACTTAAAAAAGAAGGTTATGTTATACCCATCTCAAGGGCTGGACTTGGATATAAGTCTCTTGAATCGGTTCGAATCACAAGAAAGGGGAAAACAAAAGTTTCAGATTCGCTTCACATTACTGTGGAAGAAATTGATGGTCCCAAAGAAGGTAAAGGAAGCAAAAATCACCAGACTTCTGCTTTTGATCGCATTGAACCGTCTGTTACACGGTCTTCGATTTTTCAAAGGCTGAGTACAATTCTAGTAGAGGGTGAAAGTCAGCATCCAACTTCTTGTTCCACACGACCTTCAGCCTTCCAAAGGTTAAGTATGACTTTTGAAGAAAAAGAAAATGTGCATTCAACTACTACCACACGAATGTCAGCTTTCCAAAGGTTGAGTGTAACCACAAAAAGAACGATCCCTATACCAGTCTCTAACATAACAGAGACTGGTACCAAGCTAAAATGAGATGAGAAAATTTGCAACGCTGTCCCCTCACGAATGAAGATAAACTTGCTTGTTTCCGTAAATACAGAGGGTTCGTTAAAAATAAAACGACATGATGTCGTCATCACAAGACCTAGAGAGAAAAGCCCTGATGATGAAGATGACACAGTTGTATGTTACCACATCACCATAGGGGAGGAATCAGAGACTGAAATGTCTGAAGAAGATGTAGAGGAGGCTCCACCATCACTTGAAGATTGCGGCGAATCGACAGTTGATGAACTTAAAGAAATCAACCTTGGTACGATAAAAGAGCCACGTTCGACCTTTATAAATGCATCACTTACTCTTGAGGAAGATGGCGATTATATGGGTCTACTCACATCATACAAGGACATTTTTGCTTGGTCATATAAGGAAATGTCAGGACTTGACCCAAAAGTGGTTGTCCATCGCCTTGCAATTAAACAAGGATATCGGCCAGTGAAGCAAGCTTAGCGACGCTTTCGACCAGAACTCATCCCTCAAATTGAATCTGAAGTCAATAAGTTGATAGAGGCGGGATTCATCCGTGAAGTTAAATATCCAACGTGGATAGCAAATATTGTCCCCGTTAGAAAAAAGAATGGACAACTTCGTATATGTGTCGATTTTTGTGATTTAAATAATGCTTGCCCGAATGATGACTTTCCACTACCCATTACCGAGATCATGGTTGATGCACCATGGGACAAGAAGCTTTGTCTTTCATGGATGGATTGTTAGGATACAACCAAATTCGGATGGCTCTTGAGGATGAGAAGAAAACAACGTTTTGAACTCCAAAAGGAATATATGGCTACAAAGTAATGCCCTTCGGATTGAAAAACGCTGGTGCTACCTATCAGCATGCTATGCAGAAAATATTTGATGATATGAGGCACAAACATGTGGAATGTTACGTTGACGACCTTGTAGTCAAGTCCAAACAACGACAAGATCATCTGAGGGATCTGAATGTAGTCTTCGATCGCTTGAAAAAATATCAGTTGAGAATGAACCCTCTCAAGTGTGCATTTGGTGTGACATCAAGAAAATTCATTGGGTTCATTGTAAGGCATCAATGAATTGAAATTGATCAGTCCAAAATCGATGCTATTTAGAAAATGCCAAGCCCAAGAAACCTTCATGAGTTGAGAAGTCTCCAAGGTCGTTTGGCCGACATTAGAAGATTCATATTCAACCTCGCTGGTCGATGTCAACTCTTTTAAAGATTGATGAGAAAGAATGCAAGTTTTGAGTGGGATGATACATGTCAGAATGCTTTGGACAGTATAAAAAAGTACTTACTCAATCCCCCTGTCTTAGGTGCCCCTAAGGCAGGAAAGCTGGTGATCTTATATATTGCTGCAAAAGATAGATCTGTTGGAGCGCTATTGGCACAAGAAAGAGAAAACCACAAAGAACATGCCCTTTATTACTTAACTAGAACCTTAACAGGAGCTGAGCTAAATTACTCTCCGATTGAGAAGATGTGTCTCACTCTTTTCTTTGCTATTGATAAACTGAGGCATTATATGCAAGCCTTCACTGTACATTTAGTGGCAAAAGTCGATCCTATCAAATAAATTCTATCTAGGCCTATCATTTCTGGATGCCTAGCTAAATGGGCAATCATACTTAACAATATGACATTGTGTACGTGCCCCAAAAAGTAGTAAAAGGACACGCATTGGCAGACTTCTTAGCCAATCATCCAATCCCATCAGACTGGAAGTTATGCGAATATTTTCCTGATGAGGAGGTGTTATATATTGAAATTATGGAACCCTGGACCATGTACTACGATGGTGCAGCACGGAAGAGAGGGGCAGGAGTTAGCATTGTTTTCATTTCACTTGAGAAACACATGTTGCCCTATAGCTTCACACTTAATGAATTATGCTCAAATAACGTTGTTGAATATCAGACACTCATCATTGGCCTTCAAATGGCTTTAGAATTCGAGATAAAGTGCATCGAAGTCTATGGCGATTCAAAGTTGATAATAAATCAAATATTACTCCAATATTATGTAAAGCATGAGGATTTAAAACCCCTACTTCAAGTATGCTAGACACTTACTGGAGAAGTTTGATAGCAGAATACTAGAGCACGTCCCAAGATCAGAAAACATGAAAGCAGATGCGTTAGCGAACTTAGCTACTTCCTAAATAATTTTAGATGATGTAGCTATAAACATTTCTCTCTGTCAGAAATGGATTTTTCCATCAAATGCACATCAGTGTGAAGAAATCAATGTGACATCGGCTTATGAAACCGAAGAAGAAGATTGGGCAATCATAGACTACTTGCAACATAGAAAGCTTCCCACGGACCTTCGACATAAAGCTGAGATACGAAGAAGGGTTGCCCAATTTGTCTACTAAAAGAATACTCTTTATCGTTGCTCGTATGAAAGCCTTTTTCTTCGATGCTTGGGAAAGGAAGAATCTCAAAAAGCATTGGAAGAGACACATTCAAGCATTTGTGGTGCTCATCAATCTGGACTAAAGTTGCAGTTCCAGTTAAAAAGAATGGGATATTATTGGCCTACAATGATTCAAGACTCAATGTAGTACGCCAAAAAATGTGAAGCTTGCCAGTTTCATGCCAATTTCATACATCAGCCACCAGAGCCTCTTCACCCGACTGTAGCTTCATGGCCTTTGAAGCTTGGGAACTTGACCTTGTTGGCCCTATAACATCTAAGTCCTCGGCAGGACATTCTTACAGCCTTGCAGGGATAAATTACTTCTCAAGATGGGTAGAAGTTGTCGCGTTAAAAGAGGCCAAGAAAGAAAACGTTGTGGATTTCATCCGAACTCATATCATCTATCGGTAGGCATCCCTCATCGTATCGTGACAGATAACGGAAGGCAATTCTTCAATGGCCTGATGGACAAGTTGTGTGAGAAGTTGAACTTCAAGCAATGCAAGTCCTCCATGTACAACGCCGCAACAAATGGATTGGCGGAAGCATTCAATAAGACACTCTATAACTTATTGAAGAAAGTAGTTGATAAGGGTAAAAAATATACATATTTTACCCTTATATTTAACTCATTATCTTGTCAAAACTATATGTTTTAGATCAATTTTATTGTTCTCGAGCTCAAAATATGTTAAAGTTGATAAGTTAGGGTGCTGAGAGTCACTTTTGTCAAATTATGCTCATTTGTGCTTAAAAAGACTCAATTTTAAGGGAATTTGACTAAGTTTGTTGTTGTGCAGAAAAACAGAGGAAAAGCTGGAATTTACCCAGAAGTGCGACCGCATTTCTTGAAAAACAGAGGCAGTTTTGAACGAGACTTCTTCACACCTAACCAGCTGTTTTGACCCCAAAACCGACTGGGCTACCTACCAGCACCTATTTCACAGTTCCTCAACCACTTCCAACACTATATAAGCTCGAGATACAAAGTCAAATTCAAGAAAAACTCATTTGGAAGAAGAGGGTGGTGATAGAACCGTAGTTGACACCTATGAGTAGGGATGCCTGAGGTCCTTCTTAGATGACTAAATTCTAACCTTAGTTAGACATCAAACCTTGGGGTTTGTAGGGATTTTCACACATTCCTCCTTTGTAAAAGCGAGAGAGTGGAGTGTTGAGGGAACTCTAGAAGGATTGGATAAATAGAAAAACCTTAGTATTTAGCTACTGTCATTATTTCCAGCTTGTGTTACTTTTCATTTATCTTTATTCTTTACATTATATTTTCAATGAAAAGGTATTCATTTGCACTTTACCTCACCATGAGTAGCTAAATTCTGTTGAGGGGTTCAATATGGTGAATTCCCTTATGGTTCAATAGCTTGAAAGTGTTTTATTTGCTTAAGTTTCTGTTCAATGCATGTCATTCTTTATTGATTATCACTCTGATCTTGCTGAGTTTAAATTGATCACTTAGATTTTTCATGCTGTATGACTTTGATCTCGAAAGGGACAGGCGATATCGGTTCTCATAAAGGTGATATAGGAGAAAAAGCTCGAAAGAGATTGTTCGGTGGTATAGGGCAAGCTGCCTAAGGCACCCTATATCAACTATAGGGTTATAGATTGCATTCGTGAAATATCTATGTCGGAGTCGAGTCACAGAAATGTGCATAACGGTGCTTGCTTAGCCTTCTAAATGTTCTTGGGAGCAAGGCCAAATAGAAGTTAAATCGGACCCAATGCATTGAATAGGCTTAAGTTGAATAATCCATGATTAAAGTTATTGCCTTTGGGATGAATCCATATTGAATACCTCGTTTTATTTATTATTGTTATTCGTTATTTTTTTACTTGTGTTATTTTTTTTCTAAAAATCAATCATCAATCATTTCTTTGGTTACCTATTTTAAGCAATCAGTTGAGCAGTTTCTTCTTCAAATCTGAATTTCCAATTTAGTCCTCGTGGGATCGATACCCTTGGAATACTTGCACTAAAGTTGGCTGAATATATCATTATTATTACCTATCATTTATCTCACATCCATCATTCAGCCTCTACCGCACCGGTAGTCTCCAAGACAAAGAGAGTCTGGCAGGAAAAGATTGGTGAGGTGTTGTGGGCTTACCGAACTACTCATCGAACTCCTACAGGGGTCACACCTTATTCCCTTGTCAATGGAGTAGAAGTCGTACACCCATTCGAAAGAGAGATTCCATCACTAAGGATGGTCGTACAAGAAGGGTTGACAACTGAAGGTAATGCAAGGTTGCGCCTTCAAGAACTGGAAGCATTTGATGGAAGAAGATTAGAGGCTCAACAAGCATTATAATGTTACCAAGCACGGATGTCTAAAGCCTTTGATAAGAATGTGAAGCTTCGATCATTTCAAGTTGGTGATCTAGTACTCGCAGTTCGAAAACCCATTATCACGACATGACATACAGGGTGCAAATTCACACCTAAATCGAATAGACCCTACGTCGTCAAAGAAGTCAAACAGAGCATACAAGATCGTGGATAAAGACGGATTAAGAATAGGCCCGATAAATGGCAAGTTTCTTAAAAAAAATTTATGCCTGAAATGTAACACTCCTTATCGTAAGAGTCTTAACTACATGATGCTCCTGGCCCCACGAGCTTAAAAGGTGAATGACCCAAAAAAATAAAAATGAAAATAAAGAAAGTCTTTTTATTTGAACTACGTTATGACTTGATCCCTTTTCATTCGAAGGGTATGTAGGCAGCTTAAGAAAAAAAAAACTTAAGTTCAGTCAAAGCAATAAAGAAAAAAAAAACTTTCGTGCGAGAAATAGAATTTTAGAACTTTATTATAACATAAATGAAGAAGATACAGATGCCTAGTACGATGGATAGAAAGAATGTCTAAAAATATATATTTTACAGGAGATAAGTTGCAAGATAAACAAAGACGATTTCAAATTAAGGATTCCACTGGAGTTCCTCCAGCTCATCGCGGGTACCCTCCAAAAGCCCACGAAGTGTCGATAGAGTTTGAACATCTGAAGCACTGATAGTGGGGGCACACTCGACGCTACCAATCTCTTTGCGTATTTGCGAAACCAAGAGCCTTTCTCGATCTAAGTCATTTTCCTTCTCAAAGACCAAATTGGAAAGCTTTTCTTACTCAACCTCTGCAGCTTTTCACTTTGGCCTCTAATTCTGCAACCTTGGCCTTCAATTCTGCAACCTCTGAGACAGAGCAAGCAAGTCGCTTCTGAAGTAGGTCCTTCTCCTCAGCAACACGACTTTCAACAGACAAGGCCTTTTCTAAGTGGAGCTTCTTTTCTTCCAATTGAATATCTTTAATTTGTGAAGTTAGGTAAGCAGAGAGTGAAGATTGCATTTCGAGGCATTCTTCCACTTTCTAGAAGTAGCCGCCCACAAACTCTTACAGAGGCGCCAAGTTATTTATACTAGCTTCGGCCATTGCACCAAATATTTTCAGCGTCTCCTTCTCCAGGTTACCAACGTGTTCAAAAGAGGTACATATGATCTTCCTGTGAATGCTTTTCCACATTGACAAAGCAGCCTGTCGCTGAAAGTTCGAGATTACGTTGTTAGCACAAAAGTAAGAAACTTCGGGTGCTGGAATAGCTTTTTTCCCTCTAGTTTGTTGAGGATTCTCGTCGGTGGAAGGATGATGCAAAATTACGGCTTCTTTGCTTTTTGACACGAAGCCAATATTCTTCAAGATAGAAGCAAACGCGTTGGGACTTGTTAATGATTGATCCTCCAAAGGTACCTACAAAGTAAGAAGGGATACAAGAGTAAGTAAATAAAACTGCAACATGTGTGTAAAAAAAAGGAAGGGTTGCCAACTGAAGATTGATCGTTGGATGATTTCTTTACCTTTTTTGGCGTTTTCCAATGACGATCGTCATTGCTACTATGGCTTTCTTCTTCATCACAAAGGTTGTTCATCGAACAAGTTGATGCCTCAATCACCCTCTTACCAGCTTTTTTGGTATTAAGATCTTTATGAGGTTTGGGCTTAGTTGGAGGAATAGTAAAACTATTCACTAAACGTTGTATGAATTCTTCCAGATAGCGTCCATGTTTTTGCGACCACAACTTATCATAAGATCGAGTGGTTTGATCACAAGGATCTAGTAGGCGCGTTGGGAGCTATACCTTCGACAAAGTCAAAGTTGCAGTACAAATTCTCCAAGAATGAAAAACATTCTCAAGGTTAACAGGGGGAGGATCATTATGTAAGTCATTTGGTACATCCTGGTGAAAGCCCAATTGACGGTTGAATCAATAAGGGTTGTAAGCTTCTATAGTCATGAAGTTTCCATGGCAAGAAGACAAATAGCAAGATCGGAGGCTTATAAAGTATGAAGTAGATGAAAATGATAAACCCTTGACGTCTTCCAAAATTTCGGCTTTATCATTCCTGGAGGGAAGACTGGCATGCCACATTATAGAGGTGCCTTGATGAATGAGCTTGCGAGCTTCAAGACTATTGAAGTATTTTGCACCACCTTCATGAAGGGAATAAAAGTCTCCACACAGCGGAAGCGCATCGATTGGACCTTACGCCGTATATTAATTAACATTAAAATACCGTTACGAAAAACTCAAACAAACTTTAAACACTCTTTAAAGCTGCTGCAAAATTGGTTTAAACATGCTGAAAAATAAATCTAAATTTATTTTCATGCTTTTCTAAAGAAAGAAGGAAGAACCGTTACAAACCTTCGTTGTAGACTTGATCGTTCTTCGCCAACGACGCTCCACGAACGAAAACGCAGCAGCCTCCTTTTCTTGTGATCGCTGGAAATTTCTCCTTTGAATGACACAATAACCACAGAGGTTACACCGGTATGTCTCTAAGTCTAGGAGGCAAAAGACTTGTGGGAGTCTTTCTCTAAGAGGGAGGCTAGAGAGAATTCTAGGTCTTGTCTTGAGAGTCTAAGAGCAAGAGCAAAGTGTCATGGACCAATTAGGTCTAGTGTTCTATTTATAGAAGAGAGGCCATGAATAAAATATTCAATTAAATCAATCTTTTCGAAAATTGATTCAATCTTATTCCTTATTTAATCAATCATGATCAATCAATTCCATAATTGATTAATCTTTTCCACAAATGTCTAATTACTTCCATAAGTGATTAGATCATTTCCATAAATGATTAATCACTTCCTTAAGTGATTAATTATTTCCATAATTGATTAATTCTCGGTTAATGAATTCTTAAATTAATTAACCACCAATTAAATATCACATATTTTTAAGTATGTTTAAACCATGGAAGAAAAACAAAGGCGGCTGCTGCGTTTTCATTCGTGGAGCGTCGTTGGAGAAGAACGGTCAAGTCTTCAACGAAGGTATGTGACGGTTCTTTCCCTTTTCTTTAGAAAAGCATGAAAATAAATTTAGATTTATTTTTAAGCATGTTTAAACCATTTTTCCAGTAGCTTTAAAAGGGTTTTAAAGTTTAATTGAGTTTTCGTAACGGTATTTTAATGTTAATTAATATACGGCGTAAGGTCCAATCGATGCGCTTCCGCTGCGTGGGGACTTTTATTCCCTTCACTTCTAACTTACTTAGAAGTCCATTCTTTACCAAACGACCGATCCTATCGATGTTTATATGACCAAGTCTAAGATGCCAAAGATGAGTATTGTTACTTGTTGGAGAAATCTTTTGTCTTTTCCTTTGAGTTTCAGCAGTTTTAAATAATTCGTGATTTAAAAGTGCTTTGTTGTCGATTGGTCTTAAAACATACAAGTTATTTTCCAATTTGGCTGAACAAATAAGTACACCATTTTTATAAATGAACGCTTCATTCATATCAAAAGTAACTGTATACGATTGTTCAATCAAACATGAAATAGAAGTTAAGTTCCTCTTAATCTTGGGAACAATTAACAAACTTTCTAAAAGTAAGAATCTATTTCTAAAAAATAACTTCGCAGCTCCCACTGCTTTAGCTTAAATGACTTCTCCAGTTCCGACCCTGAGTGTCATTTCCCCATCGTTCATCTGTCGAAAGGAACTATTTTCCTGAAAAAAAGAGCAAACATGATTAGTTGCTCCTGAATCAAGTATCCAGGTAAACTCATCATGTTCTACCAGGCATGTTTCTAAAACAAGTAAATCAAATTTACCTTCCTTTTCCTTCTTTTTCTTAGCAAGGTACTTTGGGCAGTTTCTCTTCCAATGTCCATCTACATTGCAGTGGAAACACTTGCTCCTATCTGTCATAGCTTTGGCTTTTCCCTTGCTTTTAGCAGCAGTACTGGGAGCTTTCCCCTTGTTTCCTTTCTTCTTCTGAGTTTTCTTTGAAGAAGTGGCTACAAATTTAGTTCCATAGGATGAACCCTTCTCAAACTTTCTTTTAGAGTGAACAACGTTTGCCTCTCCTTCTATCTGTCCATTGTTCTTAAGAAGAGACTGATAGAGTTGTAGCTCATTCAGGAGGCTAGTCAGGTTGAATGTTATTTTATTCATCACTGCATTGCTTCGAAACTGCAGGAAACTCTTCGGAAGAGATTCTAAGATGAATGCAACCTGACTACGCTCATCTATGACCGCCCTGTTTGCTTCTGCCACGTTGAATTGGACCATCATATCCAGGACATGCTCCCGAACATACGTGCCCTCTTTCATGCGACAGCTATAAACGTATTTGAGAGCGTCATGGTGGAGTTGGTAGGACGGTTGTCCAAACATCTCCCAGAGAGAGTTCATAATCTCCCTCGCTGTTACCATGCCCTCATGCCTTTTACCCAAAACTTCAGATAAGCTGGCTAAGATATAGACGCGAGTCTTATCATTGGCCTTTGTCCAGCGGTCATAAGCATCCTTAACATCTTGGGATGCATTACGAGCAGGGGCTGGAGGACAATCCTTCGTTAAGACGAACCGCAGATCATCGACAATAAGAATCGTATTCAGGTTCGACTTCCATGTAGCATAATTTTCGCCGGTTAATTTCTCGTTTTTAAGCAGAGAGACAATTGAGGAAGACATTGCTGAAATTTAAACAAACAATGACCGTATTAGTTATCTTTGCCTTAACCCATCATTCAAGCAAACAATTGCACACAATCCAATCAATTTAGAAAAACAGACAATCACAGAACCCTAAAACTATCGATTTAGTTTTGCAACGATGTTTCAGAGGTTTAGAATGTCAGCCACCGAAGGGTGATCAGGCACTCCTCCTATGAAATGAGACACCTCTCAGCTAATTCTAATTTCAGAATAACTCATATTCCTATAGATACATTAGCCACCGTTGTTCGGTCAAGGATTTGTTAACACTTTTAACTCATCCTCGTAAGTGTAACCCTCCCACTTTCAGGTCTCAGAGGCACGCACCAACAGGCTACCGAAGGGAAAGACAACTGTTGGTGATTAGCCTAAGAGGTCCTATCCTTTTTCAGGAGTTCACGATGTTCCGAATCCTATGACCAGGCCCTCCGAAGGGATGGTTGCGCCAGGACAACCTGCAGGCGGATCACAGGACTCTCACAGTGCGGACTATGGGTGGAGACCGAGGGATACGTTGACACGTGTCCCGCTCCCACTTACTCTAGACATTTTTCCCATTCACCTTGATATTGATTCATGCAAACACTTTCCGAAGGGAGGCCGCTCCTAAGGCGACTCGAAGCCGAGCATGAATCTCACGTTGTGAATATAGGGACATAGGAGCAAAACTTGATTTAAATCTCGTTTTGTAATTTTCCTCCCACTGGAAATGTCCTGAGATTAATATAGGGTTGTTTAACTTAGATAGTATTCGGCTAAGTCAATCTATCTAAGTATGGTCCTATTATAACATTATGGAAAGGATTCAACTGCAATCTTTTGGGTGAATTAAACTTCTTTTAATAAACCCAACATTGCAAGTCAACATTACTATGGTTAATTCAACTCAATGTTTGGGTCAGTTCCCAGGTAGGAGGTGTTCCGTAAACCGTCAACTTAAATACCCCAGTCTTAGACAGAACTTTACCAAGAGAGTTCCCTTATAACCTCAGTAATGTAAGGTCTTTACTCTAAAGATCTAGGTGCATTAAACACTTTTAATAAACCTAGTGACATTGCATGCTAACATTTAACTATGATTAATTCAACTCCGGTATTCCAGGTCAGTTCCCAGGTAGGAGGTGTTCCGTAAACCGTCAACTTAAATACCCCCAGCCTTAGACAGAACATTACCGGTGGAATTCCCTTATAATCATAGCAATGTTTTTCCTACTTAGTCTATTAAAACTATTTTTAATTCTAAGTAAGAAAAGATTCTAATCTTATTAGAAACTGATCTAGGTCTAATTAATTTTAAACAATTTAAACTTAATCCAATTTTCTCCTATTATCTTATGTTTGCATGCAAATTTTGATTATAGATTGACGGTTTCTAATCATTAATATTAAAGAACTATTTCAAATTTTAATGATTAATCCTATAATCAAGAATCTAGGGTTTAATTCATTTAACAATCTCATTCAAATTAAATAATTAAACCACACTAATTGCATGAATAATATAACAATTATATTATTAACTATGGATGTTTCATGCTTCATGCAATTTTGATTTTCTTTTAATATAACAATTATAAGCCAATCAAGAAAATCAATCAAGCATGCTTCATTCATCACATTAAACATAACTATTTATATTTAATTTAAGTAATGACATGCTTCATGCTTTCCAATTTTTCATATAATTAATATACACTTATATTAAAAATATGAAAACAATTTCATGCATTTAAACATACATTATAACAATTCATAATATATATATATATAAAAATGCATGAGCATGTTTATAGCCTAAGGTGGGATTAAATATTCTATATGACATCCATAAAGCATATAAATAGCAATTGAACTAGTTAATTTTGGCCCCTAGGATAAAATAAAGCATTAAATTACATTAGTTTAGCTAAATTCTATCCTAAAAATCCTTGTACAGCTCCGGAATTTTGTCTAGTCATCACGAACCGCACCGAACCACCTCGAACCAGCCTCCAAAATCACGAACCATGCCAAACGTTGGCTGAACCGGACCAAATAGGTCCCAGCCCAGCCGAATCGGACCGGTCTTCTCTTGAACCGCGCCTTTTGAAACCCTAATGCGCGCCTCCATCGTGACAGCGTCGAGACGCTGTGTTGATAGCATCCAGACGCTGTGCGCTTTCCATATCTGGCGCCTGCGGTATCGAGACAGCGTCGAGACGCTGTTAAGGTAGCGTCCCGACGCTGTTGCGTCTAGAGGCAGAATCTGGGCAAAATAGCAGCGATTTCTTCGATTTTGGCCTCGATTTCAGCGGCGATTGCTTCGATTTTCATCTCATAAAAACCTATTCTAGACCCGGACTTACATAGGACTCGATTTTACATAAAATATCTGAAACACCGGGCCTTACATGATCAAAATCACATAAAAATAAAATCTATGACCATAAAATTAACCCAAACAATTCAACGCAAATCGAACATACATTATGCATAAATCCCACCTATTAGAGCCTATCGCAACTTTTAATATTAATTAATAGGGACAGCGATGGCTCTGATGCCAATTGAAGGGAATAAAAGTCCCCACGCAGCGGAAGCGCATCGATTGGACCTTACGCCGTATATTAATTAACATTAAAATACCGTTACGAAAACTCAAACAAACTTTAAACACTCTTTAATGCTGTTGGAAAATTGGTTTAAACATGCTGAAAAATAAATCTAAATTTATTTTCATGCTTTTCTAAAGAAAGAAGGAAGAACCGTGACAAACCTTCGTTGTAGACTTGATCGTTCTTCGCCAACGACGTTCCACGAACGTAAACGCAGCATCCTCATTTTCTTGTGATCGCTGGAAATTTCTCCTTTGAATGACACAATAACCACAGATGTTACACCGGTATGTCTCTAAGTCTAGGAGGCAAAAGACTTGTGGGAGTTTTTCTCTAAGAGGGAGGCTAGAGAGAATTCTAGGTCTTGTCTTGAGAGTCTAAGAGCAAGAGCAAAGTGTCATTGACCAATTAGGTCTAGTGTTCTATTTATAGAAGAGAGGCCATGAATAAAATATTCAATTAAATCAATCTTTTCAAAAATTGATTCAATCTTATTCCTTATTTAATCAATCATGATCAATCAATTCCATAATTGATTAATCTTTTCCACAAATGTCTAATTACTTCCATAAGTGTTATATCATTTCCATAAATGATTAATCACTTCCTTAAGTGATTAATTATTTCCATAATTGATTAATTCTCGGTTAATGAATTCTTTAATTAATTAACCACTAATTAAATATCACATATTTAATTCCCGGCCTAGAATTAATTAATTTGCCCAAACACATTTTAGGCCTTAAATTAATTAATTCATTATTTTGAACTCTTTCAAACTTCCATAAATTTATATTTGAACTTTTCAAATATTAATTTCTCTCATAATAATATATCAATATATATTATATTTGTTTCCCTTAATAAATTGAATATTTTCAATTTACATTTCTTACTTAGTTGCCTCAAATTACTTTATGAGCTACCAGCGGGACCTAATGGACCTGCAGATCAGAAGCTCCAACGATGTGAGATTAATTGGTCAAACTCATTAACCACATTAATCAATATTCGTTAACTGTGCGTTCATTCCACTATAGACTCACAGTTGCACTCTTCTCACTGCAGACATATTTTCTCTGTCCACGGATATAGACCAATATCGACTAGTTAGTCATTCACGAGTGTCCGTAACACCAGCTGGGTCAAATTACCGTTTTACCCCTGGGTTACCTCTATTTCCTTAAGTACCAATTCTCCTCTAATGAACAACCTGTTTGTGGTCCAACCATCAAACAGAAAACCCTCTCGTGCCATTGAGAGGGTACGGCCCTTTGTTCAAGACTCGGAGTAACCACTTAAGGGAACACTCATCTGCTTCCCTAAAGTCGTGAAGGAGTGAATTCCATCTTGCATGATTACGTTCCCAGCTCCCCATTCGATCTTGTCCCCAAAATGGTAGGCTTATTGAGTCGGCGTACTGGCCACTCTCACCCATGCAAATCAAAGGACAATCTCTCATGAGCAGGAGTCCATAATCAACTCAGGATTAAGACTAAGTCGTCTAGGTCGTCCTAGTGAAATAGAAAACCAACTAGTTAACGGTGTTATAACTAGTGGTTACTATTTCGCGATCCGGTCTTATGCAAACTCATTGCATAGGATACCCCCACTCGCATGTCTCCTACACGAACACGTTGGATCGCAGCGTTTGTATCAAATACAAAGTGGGTCGTATCCATAGTGTCACCAGGATAAGGCACCCAGTCTTATCCATATACTATAGACCCTTTAGGTTGTTTCTTGAACAATGATCCCATATGTCGCTACATATAGTTCAAGACTCATATTACAGCCTTGGATGTCTAGTTTATTGGATTAGGGTTATTATTAGGCAAAGACAAATATAAAATAACTAATAACAATTAATGGAAAAATATATCAATATTATTTCATTAATATCCGGTCAACGGTTACATTCACTATCTACGAGTTTTAGGCAAAGAGTGTTTAAAGTTTGTTTGAGTTTTCGTAACGGTATTTTAATATTAATTAATATACGGCGTAAGGTCCAATCGATGCGCTTCCGTTGCGTGGGGACTTTTATTCCCTTCAGTAACAAATTAGAACTGGACTAAAATTTAAGTTTTTTTTAAAAAAAAAAACTCACTCAAAATTCAAGTTAAAATTGATTTGGATAGAGTACAAAAAAATGGTGAAATTCAAGTTTCTTTTGAAACCCAATTTGTGGTAAATTCTAAATTTTTACCTCAAATCCAAATTTTCTTATGCTCCAAATTTTACCCAAAACAAGCATGAATTAGAATTCAACAATTTAATTCCAAGTTCAAGCTAAGTTGGCTATAACACCGAATTCTATTCCAAATTCAAGAAAAAAAATGTGGGTAGAATTCAAGTTTCCTTCGAAATCCAATTTGTGGTAAATTTTAAATTTTTACCTCAAATCCAAAATTTGCCTAAAACATGAGTGAACTAGAATTCAAATTTTATTCTAAGTTCAAACTCAACCTAGAAATAGCCTCAAATCCTACTCCTAGTTCAAATAAAATTTGGGGTAGTCAAGGTTATGAAGAAAAAATTATTGCCAAGTCATCTTTTTCGAGATTCACCCACACACACATTTGTGCATAAATCTCGAAAAGGGGGCATTTGTTGGCATAGAATTTTTTCTTCAAATAATTGTCTAAGTTCGTGAAATTAAAATATGCTAATTGCATGAGATAGATTGAATTGGGTTCAATTAAACCCGAATTCAATAATGTAATTGGACCAGACGTCCAAATTTTCAAGCCCAAACCCATGGGGCCCAAATGCATTTTAAGTCCAAGCCCATGAATGGGCCCAAATGCAACCAAGCCCAAGCTTAGGCCCACAAAAGGCCTTTGGAAAACTCTATAAATAGGAGGCATGACCTCTCATTTGAGGGAGGCAGAAAGAAAGGAAGAAGAGAAAGCTCTCAAAAGACTCTTAAGATTGAAGCTCCTCCTGCAAAACTAAAGATCGAAGCTCAGATCCTTGTAAAATTCAGCTGTAGAACTGAAGAACAAGACTCCGATCATCTTCAAATCCTGATGCATAACTAAAGAGCGAAGTTCAGATCCTTTTCAAATCATGCTGCAGAATCTAAGATCCTCTTCAAATCCTACTGCAGAATCGAAGATCGAAGCTCAGGTCCTCTTCAAATCTCACCGCATAACTGAAGATCAAAGTTCAGATCATCTACAAATCCTCCTGCAAAATTGAAGACTAAAGCTCAAAACCTCCTGCGAACCTAATCCATCCAAAAGAATTCAAATCCTTCTGAAGAACAAACCTTCAGGACTCTAAAGACTAAAGCTTCCTGAAGACTCTGTAGATCAAGCTAACTTGAGTTTGTGAGAGTAAGCATCAAAGGATTGTAACTAGAGATTGTACTCCACTACGCATATACAGAAATCAATACATACTAGAAGTTGTTTCACGAATCAAATTTCTCTCCTGAAATCTCGTGTGAACAGCTACACCGGTATGACTCTAAGACTTTTAGAGGTAAGAGACTGGTGGGAGCCTTTAGGGGAATTCTCTGAAAGTAGGAGAATGAATGAGATGTCTTTCACCCCACCCTAGGGGTCCTATTTATAGGAAATGGTCATGAATAAGATCTAATCAAATCTATTATCTTATTCATATCTAATTTTAATAAATAATTAATTAATTCCATAATTAATTAATTACCCAATTAAATATCATATATTTAATTTTAGGGATTTTGTTAAATTATTTATTTTATTAATATGAATCCAATTTATATTAATTATTTGAACTCTTTCAAATATTTTCTCTCAAAAAATTAATTTTGAAAACAATTCAAAATTATATTATAAAGTTTTCATAAACTTTATATTATAATGTATCATCATACATTATATGATTCCCCTAAATGAATTGAACACTTTCAATTTACAATTAATACTTAATTGCCTCAAGTCTCTTTATGAGCTACCAGTGGGACCTAATGGACCTGCAGATCAGAAGCTTCAACGATGTGAGATTAATTGGTTAAACTCATTAACCAATTAATCAATTTTCGTTAACTGTGGGTTCACTCCACTAAAGTCCCACAGTTGAACTCATCTCACTACATACATAATTCTGTGTCCACGGATATAGACCAGTAACAGCAAGTTAGTTCTTCACGAGTGTTCGTAACTCCAGTTGGGTCAAATTACCGTTTTACCTCTGAGTTACCTCTACCTCCTCAAGTACCAGTGCTCCTCTAATGAACAACATGTTTGTGATCCAACCACCAAACAAAAATCCTTCTTGGACCAGTGAGAGGGTAGAACCCTTTCTTCAAGACTCGGAGACACCACTTAAGAGAACACTCATCTACTTCCTCAAAGTCGGGAAGGAGTGAATTTCTTCTTGTGTGATTATGTTCCCAGCTCCCCACCCGACCTTGTTCCCAAAATGATAGGCTTATTGAGTTGACGTACTGCCACTCTCACCCATACAAATCAAAGGACAATCCCTTGTGAACAGGAGTCCATAATCCACTCAGGATTCAAACTAAGTTGCCTAGGTCATCCTAGTGAAATAGAAATCTAACTAGTTAACGGTGTTACAACTAGCGGTTACTATTTCACTGTCCGGTCTTATGCAAACTCATTGCATAGGATACCCTCACTCACATGTCCCCTACACGAACGTGTTGGATCATTGCGTTTGTATCGAATACAAAGTGGGTTGTATCCATAGTGTCACCTGGATAAGGTACCCAACCTTATCCCTATACTATAGACCCTTCAGGTTGTCTCTTTAACATTGATCCCCATATGTCTCCACATACAGTCCAAGACTCATCCCACAGCCTAGGGTGTTTAGTTTATTGGATTATGGTTATTTAGGCAAGATGTACATAATATAGACAATAACTCTTTATTGAAAAAACATCAAACAATACTTTATTTATGTTCGGTCAATCGTTACATTTACTATCTACAAGTTTTAGGACATAAAACTCAACAAGTTCTTCAGGAGTGTTCGTAACTCCAGTTGGGTCAAATTACCATTTTACCCCTAGGTTACCTCTACATCCTTAAGTACCAATGCTCCTCTAATGAACAACCTGTTTGAGGTCCAACCAACAAGAAGAAATCCCTCTCGTGCCATTGAGAGGGCAGGGCCCTTTGTTTTAGACCCAGAGACACCACTTAAGAGAACACTCATCTACTTATCCTAGAGTCGGGAAGGAGTGAATTCCATCTTGTGAGATTATGTTCCTAGCTCCTCACTCGGTCTTGTCCCCAAAATAGTAGGCTTATTGAGTCGGCGTGCATGTCACTCTCACCCATACAAATCAAAGGACAATCCCTCGTGAACAGGAGTCCATAACCCACTCAGGATTCAGACTAAGTTGCCTAGGTCATCCTAGTGAAATAGAAACCTAACTAGTTAACAGTGTTACAGCTAGTGGTTACTATTTTGCGGTATGGTCTTATGCAAACTCATTACACAGGATACCCCCACTCGCATGTCCCTTACACGAACGTGTTGGATCATTGCGTTTGTATCTTATACAAAGAAAGTCGTATCCATAGTGTCACCACGATAAGGTACCCAACCTTATCCCTATACTATAGATCCTTTAGGCTTGAACAGTGATCCCCGTATGTCCCCACATACAGTTCAAGTCTCATACAAACAACCTAGGATGTTTAGTTTATTGGATTAGGGTTATTTAGGCAAGACAAACATAATACTAATAGTAATAATTGAATAGTACATCAATGTCATTAATGTTCGTTCAAATGTTGCATTTACTATCTATGTGTTTTAGGGCATAAAATCCAACAAAAATAAGGGTAAAAAAAAAGGAGACACAAACCAATGTATGAAACTAATAATCAAATTAGTAATTAGTAACATAAATGTAGAGATAAATAATTTCAATTAGGACAATTAACAATTATTAAGAAAAGATGCATAGATAAAATTAATCTTATAATCAAATTAGAAAATGAGCTAGACAAAAATACGTGGCTACAGGGGGTTCTTTCACGCGTGAAGAAGAAGAAGAAGAAGAGAGGGTTTTGGGATATTATTTCCTTTCTTTGATTCCTTTTCTTTTTCTTTTCTTAAATCTAATTAATCATAAAAATCCAACAATAGGCAATCCAAGAATAGACAATGTCTCAAATAATCCCCTCATTAAGCATAGGATATTTCAACGCTTAACCACCCATGCAATCCAACGCTGGTTTAGAAATTTAACGAGCTTTAGGGAGGGTTTTAAATTAACATAACGCTTATATTCCAAGAATTAATTCCCAAATGCCTTGATATAAAATTTAAATTCCATAAGTACAAGCCAAAATAGAAATTATTTTTCTTTCACATTACCAATTTAGTCAAGGAAGATATCTACACACCTACACACTACTATGTAGGGATCTTGCATCATTAAAATGTTTACGAGAGAGATAAAAAAAGTTTTCTTATTTTCTACTTTTGTTTTGAAAATATCTTTCTCTTTTTTAATTGTCATAAGACATGTAGGGAAATTTGAGAAATGTAGAGACATCCTTGAATTAGGGGTGTTCATTGGTCGGTCGGAGTCGGTTTTGGCTAAAACGGGCGCCGACCACCAACATATTGGTTGGTCGATTCTAGTTTTCGTCGGTTTTCTAGAGATTGGTGTCGCCGACCAACTGAACTCACGGTCGGTCGGTCGATTTTTTTCGATTTTGTAACTCCGGCGAAATAAAAAAAAGGAAATGATGCGAAAAGAAAGAAAAAAAATAGAGAGAAACATAAAGAAAAGAAAAGAAAAAAGGGGAAGGGAGAAAAAATCCAACCATGGAGATGGAGAAGGGAAACAAACTAAGTTAAAAACATGGGAAAATAAGGAAAAAAAAAAGAAAAAGAGATGGAGAAGACAATAATGGCAACCGACAGTGGCTGTGGATGCGAACGGTGGGAGGTGGAGAGTCTGAGAGAAGAGAAAGAAAGAGTGAGAACTAATGGAGATAGGGGAAAGAAAAGAGAAAGAGATGATGACATTGGGAAAATAAAACGTGGAGGGAAGTGAGAGGAGAAAGATAAGATAAAAGAAATAATTTTTTTTTTTAAAAAAAAAACCAATGTGGTTTTGAGAAAACCATGGACACCCATGGTTTTCTCAAAACCTTGTCATTAATGTCATAAAAGAACAAAATAATGAGGGCTCGTTTAATAACGCTCTCGTTTCTCATTTCTTGTTTCTTATTTCTTGTTTCATGTTTCTTGTTTTTTAAGAACTAAAAATAGAAACATGTTTGATAACTATTTTTGTTTCTTATGTCTCTGAAAAAAGAAATAGGAATAGATATGTGTTTGATAACTGTTTCTCATTTCTTAATATTTAGTTGAAATAAAATTCGATACATATAATATAAAAAATATATATAACATACATAAAATTATAGTCAGAGGTTGTCGGTGGCGATCGGTAGTCGGAGGTCGACGATGGCAGTCCATCGACAAAGGTCGACGATGGCAGTCAGTTGGCAACAACCAATCGATGGAGGTCGACGATGGCGGCTAGTTAGTGGAGGTCGGTGACGCCCGGTAGTCGGAGATCAACAGTAACAGCCGGTAGTTGGAGGTCGACAGTGGCGGTCAGTCGGCGGAGGCCGGTCTAGGGGTGTGCAGCAATCGGTCGGGATCGATTTTTGGCCAAAACCGATGCTGAAAACCGACCATTTCGTTTGAATCAGTCGGTGGTTGTTGGTTCTTGATGGGTTGGTGACGTCGACCGACCGACTACACCAATGGTCGGTCGGATTTTGTCGATTTTGTGACTCCGGCGAACTTGAGAGTGAAAAAATGTGGGTTTTGTTACTCTAGCTAGCTAGAGAACGAAAAAAGTGGAAATAAAATAGAAGGAAGAAGTCCGTTAGCAACTGATTCAGAAAAAGAAAAGAAAAAAGAGAAAAAGAAAAGAGAAATGGAGGGTTTTGTTACTTCGGCCAACTAGAGAACAAAAAAAATAGAAATAAAATAGAGGTAAGAAGTCTGTTCGCAACTGATTCAGAAAAAGAAAAGAAAAAAGAGAAGAAGAGAGAAGAGAAATGGAGAGGAAGCCGATTCAGGGGAAAAAAAGAAGAAGAAAAGAATAGAGATGGAGATGAAGAGAAACATAGAAGAAATGAAGTTGATTCAGGGAAAAAAAGAAGAAAAAAAGAATAGAGATGGAGATGAAGAGAAAGTGAGAAGAAGAAAAACGTGGCTGGTAGGGAAAGAAAGTAAAATAAAATAAAAATTAAAAACAATATATTTTTTTTCATATTCCTTGGGAAGACCACAAGGTCCGCATGTGCGTCATGCCATTAATGCCACAGCAGCACAATTTTTCAAATTTCTTTATATATATATATATATATATATATATATATATATATATAATATTAGTCAATGTTGGTCGGTCTGGTCGATTTGAGCCTTCATTGGGCTCGCTGACCGACCAAAGAATCAGTTATTCTTTTAGAAAAATCGATACCGACTGAATTCTTACAAAAATCGACGGATCGACGTCGGTTCGACCAGTTTCTATCGGCCGAATCAATTTATCAGCATATTTTGCTCACCTCAGGCCGGTCAGCGGAGGTCGGAGACGGCCAGTAGTCGAAGGTTGATGGGGGCAGTCGGTCAGCGGAGGTCGATAGTCGAAGGTCGACGGGGGCAGTTGATCGGCGGTGGGCGGTCAGTGATAGCGAACATAGCTAGCTATTTTTCCCTATTTAATTTGGTTAGTCTTTGAGTAATTTGTAGTCATTTTATTGCACTTTAATGTTTATTTTGTAGGAAATTGCTATTTTAAAGCTAACTCGAGAAATGAGAGTTAATCGGGTGCTTGGAACGCTAAAAGGAGGCAAAGGAAATTAATTAGAAAGGAATTAGAAGTTGTCCAATCCGAGAAGGCAATATGTTGGAATTTGGCGTAGCGTCGAGACGCTACTCCTTAGCATCGCGTCACTCTTGGTTTTTCTTTATTCAGAATACGCGGCAAAGGCACAACGTCGCGACACTATGTCCACAGTAGGGGTGAGCATCGGTTTTGAGCAAAAACCGATGCAAAAACTAATGCAGACCATCGTCATATCGGTTCTAATCGGTCGGTGGTCTCGGTTTTGGGACCTATTACAAAAACCGACCCACCGACCATAAGAAAAAATCGGTCGGTTTCGGTCGGTTAGGGGTTCGTATGGAGAAGAGAAAAAAGTGTTAAATATGCACCGGCGAAGAGATCGGTTTAGATGAAAGAAAATTGAAGAGAAAGAGAGAAGACGAGAAGAAATGAGGAAGAAAAATGATTCGTGGCGCGTAGATTGTGTAACATCATCCGAGTCTCCGACAAGCTTCCTTCGACTTCGACTTCGAGTCTTGCAGAAGTTTTGATTGAAAAAAAAAAAGAATCGAAGAAGAAGAAGAAATGGAAACAAAATAATGGAGAAGAATAGAGAAAAAAATAGAGAAGAGAAAGAAGATGCTTAGAGCCTTGGACAGGTTGATTGAAAGAAAAAAAAAGGAATCGAAGAGGAAGAAGAAATGGCAACAAAATAATGGAGAAAAAGAGAGAGAAAGAAGATGAAATAATCGGGGAGAAGAGATGGGGGAGAGAGAAATGAAGGAAAATAAAATAATACAAGATAAGTAATGATTACCTATAAAAATAGGTAATCATTACCTAGAAACCCAATGGTGGTTTTAAAAAACCAGTCGTTGGTTTCTTTGGTTAAAGACCACTTTCTCTTCTTTTTCTTTTTTTTTTAAATAACCATTTTCGGTCGGTTCGATCGGTTTTAAGCATTATTAGACTCGCCAACCGACCGATTGGTCGATTTTTCTTGCCCGACCGATTCTCAACAAAAATCGACCGACCGACGTCGGTTCGGCCGGTTTCGGTCGATCGACTCGGTTTTTCGGTTAATGTTGCTCACCCCTAGTCCACAGCGTCGCGATGCTATCGGCAGATTTCCTATAAATTCTTCTTTTTGAGCTACGGATTGGGGGAGTCCAATTTGAGAGATTTTAGCCCTAATTTCGACTAGAGACCTTCTGTGGGAGCTAAAGCAAGGTCAAGGAGAGGGAACCTAGTTGGAGGCGTGGAGATCGTGACGGGGACGTGCCGGTTTCGATGACTTCTAGCGTTTTCCTTTATTTCCCTTATCTTTAGTTAGATTTTTATGACTTTATCATGCTTAGTTTATCTTGTAATGCCATGTATGAGTAGCTAAGCTTGTTACTTAGGGATTGATGTAGTATTTTTAGTTTATGGATTGATTTATGGGATGAATTGTTCAATTGTTTTATGTTTGCATTCTTAATTTAATGCTTTCAATTAATTGGCCATTAGTTGAATGATCTAACTGTTGAGTCTTGCTCGGGAGAGGGGATTTAGCGTAGACTTAATGAAGATTGCATGACTAAAGTAGAAATTCTAAACTCGTGACAGAATTTAGAGTAACTTTAGAATTGGTCAAAAAGGACTAAATGCCTTGCATGTTAAAGAACTTAGATAGGGATATCAAGTTAGTTAATATGCATGAGAATCAATTATACTCGGGAGAGGTAGTTGTGATTAAAGGTTCTTAGACTCATAAAACCATTGTGCGTTATAATTCATTCCCTAAAATCAATCCTAGTCTCAATTGACGAAATCAATTCCCTAATTGTTCTTTCAATTGAATCTCCATATATCGTTTATTTGCATCGCTTTAATTTTAAAAAATTCACTATTTTTCGGTCCCTAAATAAAATTGAGCAAGAATATTCATGGTAGTTAATTTAGCTTAAAAATCCAATCTAGAGGACGACACTCGATTTCACAGTCACTTTATTATTACTTGACCCCTGCGCTTGCAGTAGGAAAATTCCACATCAGTCAGCGGAGGTCGGCGACGATCAGTAGTTGGAGGTCAACAAAGGCCGGTTAGTGGAGGTCGACGGTGGCAGACGGTTGGCAGAGGTCGGCGATGCCCAGTAGTTAGAGGTCGACAGTGACAGTTGGTAGTTAGAGGTCAACAGTGGCGATCGGTCGGTAGAGGCCAGTCAGCGGAGGACGACGACGCTAAGTAGTTGGAGTTCGATTGTGGCAGTCGGTCGGCGGAGACCAGTTAGCAGAGGTTGATATTGGCGGCTGGTAGTCGGAGGTTGATATAGTGGCTAGTTAGCAGCGATCGGTAGTTAGAGGTCGATGGCGGCCGATAGTCAGAGGTCAACAGTGACGGGCGATCGGTGGAGGTTAGCAGTGGCTGGTAGTCAGAGGTCGACGAGGTCGGCTGGTCGGCGGAAGTGATAAAAAAAGAAAAAAAAAAGGAAAGAAGTAACATAAATAATAATAAAAAATGAAAGAGAAAGAAATAATGTTGAAAAGAAAAAAAAGAAAGAGAACGAAATAACGAAAAATATTAAAAAAAAAAAAAAAGAAGACAATGAAGTGGTATAAAAATAGAGAGAGTAAGAGAAGAGATTGGTGGGAGAGAGGGATGAATACATGCTATGAAAGATAGAAAAAAAAAACAGAAACAGAATTTGAGAAAAACCTTTTTGTAGTTTCTCAATTTTTGCCTCTTGTTTAGAAACGTTTCTAGAAATTTAGAAACAAGAAACAGGGATAAGTTATCAACCATGTTTGTTTTTTAAAAAATGAGAAACGGGAATGAGAAACAGGAAACGGGAACGTTATCAAACAAGTCGTGAAAATTCGGTTTTTCCTTCCCCTCTCATATATTCGGTCGATCGATAAAAATTTTTAATTTTTTTCCCGATCGACCAACTGACCGGTTTTATGAAATTAAAAATTGACTCTGACTAATACACCCTTAAACCGACCGACTGACATCGGTTTTAAGCGATCGGGTCGGTTTTCGGGGTTATTTTAAACATCCCTACCTTGGATATCAGTATGCACCGTGCAGCCATTCACAAATTAACAAAAGGGTCGGTTGCAAAAGTAGCAAGTTAGCCCAAAATAATTGCAAATTTAGTGTCCCGCAAAACTATTTGCAAAAATGGCAAAATCTCACCATCTGAAAAGTAAAATTACTAAAATGCCCATCCTAAACCCTGAACCCACGAAATTTCGAAATTCATTCATCTTCTCCATTTCTTTCTATCAGATTCATCTTCTCCATTTCTTCTCTATTTCTCGTTCGTCTACATCTGAATCCATTTACTCTTCTTTGCGTTCGTCTTCTCCATCGTCTTCTTCAGTTCGTTCTCCCGTCTTCTCCATATATCGATCGTATTCAGATTTGTTTCGCTCACTCTTTTTCTTTTTTTTTTCTTTGATTTCTATCAGTTCTGATTCTTCTCTATTTTGATTCTCAGCGCTTGATCGAGGTTTTCTATCAATCGTGATTCTTGCACGATTTTACATTCTCGAAACAGGTTTGTTTTCGCTCCCCCTTTTTTTTCTTCGTTTTCTATCATTCTTTTTGCCAGTTGATGTTATTGTTTAAGATTTTTATCAATGATAAAAAACATTTCTATCAGTGATAGAAAGTTTCTATAAATGCTGTCAGATATCATATTGTTTTGTTAGCTGTTTGATTATTGTTGTCATTCTATATATTTTTGTAGTTGTTGTGTTCTATCATCACTTTTCTATCACTGATAGAAAGTTTATATAAATGTTGGTGTTCGGATATCATATTATTTTGTTAGTTGTTTGGTTGTTGTTATCATTCTATATATTTTTGTAGTTGTTGTGTTCTATCATGACTTTTCTATCACTGATAGAAAGACATTCTATCAGTGATAGAAAAACACTTTTTATCACTGATAGAAAGTTTTTCTATCAGTGATAGAAAATTTTCTATCACTAATAGAAATTAGTTGTTTCGTTATTATTGTCATTCTATATATTCTATCATGACTTTTCTATCACTGATAGAAAGACATTCTATCAATTTTCTATCAGTGATAGAAATTCTATAAATGTTGGTATTCAGATATCATATTGTTTTGTTAGTTGTTTGGTTATTGTTGTCATTCTATATATTTTTATAGTTGTTGTGTTCTATCATGACTTTTCTATCACTGATAGAAATTAGCTGTTTTGTTATTGTTGTGTTTCTATATTGTTGTTGTTGTGTTTCTATCACTGATAGAAACTCATTCTATCAGTGATAAAGATAGAAATCTTCTATCACTGATAGATTCCATTGGTGATAGAAAGACTTTTTGTCACTGATAGAAAGTTTCTATCAGTGATAGATTCTATCAGTGTGATAGAAAGGAAAGACTTTCTATCATTCTTTCAATGATATAAATATTTTCTATCACTTTTATCCTTCGTGTTCTAGTTCTAATGTTATATCACTCTTTTTTTTTATCTTGTTTAGATGAAGAACGAAAAAGTAGATTATGAACATGAGGAGGAGAAATGGACAAAAAGGAAATTAAAATACAAAGGAGAGGGCTCCAAGAAGAAACAGAAGGTTGGTATTAGATTTTATAGATTCTCAGTGATAGATTCTATTCTATCAATGATAGATTCTATCAAGTGATAAAAATGTATAATTATTAGCTTTAAATTTTTTTTCCCTTTTTGTTTTTCTTTTTTATTTAACAGGTTAATACTTTAGTTATGCCAAAAGAGGATTGGGTTCCAATCCATAAAATTCATTTGTATTGAAACCTATCTGTCATTGACCATATTAAAGGTTTAGGGTTTAGGACACTTTTTAGAATTAAAAATGAAAAAAGTCCCTTTACAACTCATTACACACCTCATTAGGAGGTTGTGTGTTTCCCCTAATCATAATACCATTGTCTTCAACCTTTAGGGCAATGTAATAGAATTTGGGTTAAAAGAATTTTCAATCATTGCTGGATTAAATTGTAATCCATTTCCTGTTGAAAATATTGATAATGGGGATGAGTTGGAGTCAGAAATAAAAAATCCTTCTTCAAACATAAAAACACACTTGATAGAAGGGACTTAGGTACTAGGTTTAGTATTTGTCAGAGCCTTCTATTAGATGATTCTCTAGTTATCAAATTTTCATCTCTATATTTACTAGAATGTCTTCTAGTACCAAAACAGCCTCACAATAGGATAAGTTGGAGGCATGTAAAATTGTTTGACAATCAAGAATCAATTCAAAATTATCCATGGGGGAGGTTGTCATGAATTAAACGTAGAATATATAAAAAAGACCTCCACAAATACCTCAGGATCCATCTATCTCCAGGAATTTCTAATAGTCATAATTTATTGGGTATTGGAAATCATTCCAAAATTGTCTGAGGAAACCTTAGGATTTGCTAGAAAAATCCAAGGCCCCACCCCCACCGCACGGATGGCTCACTAGGAGATGCTGGACATGCTCGATTGGAGTGAGTTGGATGAAAATATCTTCTCGGCTGAAGATGTAAGTGTTACTTTTTAATTCTTACTCTATAATTCTTATTCTATATTCTATCAGTTCTATCGGTGATAGAATTCTATCACCAATAGATTCTATCAGTTAGGGATAGAATTCTATCACTTGATAGAAACTATTAGTGATAGAATTCTTGTTGGGGTTGATGCCCTAAAACTCGTAGATAGTGAATGAAACAAATAGTTATATACTTGTTCGATAAAATCGTTATGGAGTTTTTGTTCACTCAAGTTATTAAATGAGTGAATTGCACGTTAAATAACCCAAATCCAATAAACTAAGAACCCATGACTATATTATGTATACTTGAAGTTTATGTGTGACATAATTATGGATCAAGTTCAAGTAAATAGTCTAAACGATCTATAGTATATGGATAAGGTTGGGTACCTTAATCCTGGGGACACTATTGGCGCGACTCGCTTTGTTCCTTAAAGATAGACAATGTGATTCTAATAGTTCATGTATAAGACATGTGAGTGAGAGCATCCTATGCAAAGAGTTTGCATAGAGATCGGACCAGGAGATAAGTCACTTTCACTTTACAACACCGTTTACTGTTGAAACTGAACATCTCATACATATAACCTAGGTAACTCGATCTTAATCCTGAGCTAACTATGAACTCCTGTTTATTTAGGATTATCATTTGATTTGCATGGATGAAAGTGGCCAAACATCACTGATAGAAAGTTTCTATATAAGTCTTGGTGTTCTGATATTGTATTGTTTTGTTAGGTTTTCTATAAGTTGGTCCTTATTGTCATCCTATCATGAATTGTTGTCTTGTTGTTGTTGTGTTACGTGTTAGTGAGTGATAGAAAGATATTCTATCAGTGATAGAAACTTTCTATCACTAATAGAAAGAAAGTTTTTCTATCAGTGATAGAAACTTTCTATCAGTGATAGAAAGTTTCTATGAGTCTTGGTATTCTGATATTATATTGTTTTGTTAGGTTTTCTACAAGCTGGTTGCATATTGTCATCCTATCACTAATATTTTGTTGTTGTTTTGTTGTTGTTGTGATATAAACTTTCAATCAGTGAATTTGGTTCTTTTTTTGGGGGGGCTTAATAGTCTGATATTAATATATTTGTTATCTATTGAACCAAAAAGAAAATATAGACCTAAAGTGAATTTCGAAAAGCAACCAGAAGGCCAACCAAAAAAGACAGTCAACGCCAACAAAATAATTCTCTCTGGAGAAGAACAAAAGAAAGGGATAGAAAAACTTTCTATCACTAATAGAAAGTTTTTTCTATCAGTGATAGTTTTTCACTGTTTTTTGTTTGTGTTTATCAATAATGGAGGAGGGGGAGAATAACGAGAATGAAGATAATGTGACTGAAAAAGGAACAAAGAAAATTCATGATAACGAAGATAACGATAACGAAGGTGAATTTGGTTCTTTTTTTTTTTTGGGGGGGGGGGGCTTAGTAGTCTGATATTAATATATTTTATTTGTTATCTACAAGTTATTGAACCAAGAAAATATAGGCCTAAAGTGGATTTCGAAAAGCAACTAGAAGGCCAACCAAAACGACAGCCAAAGCCAACAAAAAAATTCACTCCCGAAGAAGAACAAAAAAAGAAAGGCAAGAAAAAGGGATCACCAAGCAAAAAAAAGGAATCCCCAAGCAAAGCGAAGAGAAGCTCACAAAAATTAAAGATAGATGGGCCTAGTTTTGATTTAAAAATTTCTCAGGAAAAATGAATGTCTGTAAAGGATTATGTAAAGGATTACCAAGATACAATTGAATTATAGTGTTGTCTGTACTACTATGACTTCCATTTTCATTTAATGACAAACTTTATCTGTGTTATTGTTGTGGATTGAGTTGTGTATTGAGATCATTCTCCATAATGAGATTGTTACATTTAATTGAACAAGCTGTTTGGTTGTTGTTTTCTGATATTTGGTTGGTTGTTGTTGTTTCAGTGACTTTGATAGAAAGTCTTCTACCACTGATAGAAAGTTTTTCTATTAGTGATAGAAACTTTCTGTCACTGATAGAAAAAACTTTCTATCTATAGTGAATTTGGTTCTTTTTTTTTGGGGGGGGGGGGGGGGGCTTAATAGTCTGATAGAAAGTCTTCAATCACTGATATAAAGTTTTTCTACCATTGATAGAATCTATCAGTGATAGAAAAGTTTTCTATCAATGATAGAAGATATCTATCACTTATATAAATATATCAGTACAAGGATTCCCAAGCAAAAACAAGATATAAAAAAAATAGAAAACAGTAAAGGAAATAGATAATGAAAGAATTAACATTGAGTAACTCAAATCAAATGTATAACAAAGAGTAAAGTCAATTACATCATTGTATGAATGGTGGAAGTTTACATGTCTTACAATTGTGACCAACACGATGACAACGACTACATTTTGTACGATTTCTTACTTCACCAATTGATAGCATCCTCTGTTTTCTTGGTCTTCCTGCCTGACGTTTAACAACTGGAGGCAACGCATTCACGTTTACATCTATAGAGCTCCATTCAGAATGATTACCGGCGGGATGAACAAAACCTCTATAAGTTGATGATAATGTTCTTGAAAAGTAATAACTTGAGACAAAAGAATAAGTATTCAAATTCCGCCCACGAAGAATAGCAAGTGCATGAGCACATGGGATTTCATCAAGATCCCAAACACGACAACTACATGATTTTGAATCTAAGTTCACAATTAAATAGTTATCTCCGTCAATTACTTTGAATTGTTCATTACTAATAGGATCAACTTGGAAAAACATAAAAAAAAAAGTTATTTGAAAAATATCACAGTAAGGTTTAATAGAATTTCTAACATTGATACTGACTAATAGATTCTATCACTGATAATAGACTTTTATGATAGAAAGTGAAGTCTTACCACAAAACTTCTCAACTTATGATGTTCTTTTCGTAACTCACTCTCTGTCCAAGTGGTCAAAGTAGACTTCATACAAAATGCTACATTACCTTGCTCATAAAACCATCTTTGCAATAAACCTCTGATAGCATCAAGTAGCATTGCAATAGGAAAATCTCTAGACTCTAATAAAATTGAATTTAAAGATTCTGAAACATTGGTTGTCATCATCCGATTTCTCCTTTTCCTAGTATATGCACGAGCCCACTTTTCAAATCCAACATTATTGAGATATTCTCGAATAGTAGGATGTATCGACTCCATCCACCTCATATTTAACTCAAAATCATCCACTGTATAAGCTTTTGCGCAGAGGAAAAAAAATCTTATCTAACAAAGAATCTTTATATGATGACTTCATATTTCTCAATAGATGTTGAATGCAAACACAATACTCAACAGTTGGAAAAACAACCAAAGCACCCTTGGGAATACTCAAATATCTATCAGAGACAATAACTAAACCTTCTCGATCTCCAAAGCTATTCTTTATATTCTCAAAAAACCATTTTCATGATGCATCATTTTCAGAATCTACAATACCGAAAGCAAGAGGGAAAATTTGATTGTTACCATCAAGAGTTGAGGCTGTTGATAACTGCCCAAAAGGTAGTTATTTAGGCCTCAATTATATAGGGATTTGTGTGTCCTTTATGCTTATTAGGGTTGGTTTTGGATAGATATTACATGATTTAACCCATTTGGAAGAATGGAAGCATTGAAAATTATTTTGTGCAGATTATGCTGCTGAGCGACTGGAGGGAGCAAATTTTATGCTGCAACATAACTGGGAGCAGAAACTGCCACATCACAGCTCGTTAGCCAACTTCATGAACCAACTTCTGTTGAGTTATTTTCGGGATAAAGGAGCAAGGAGAGCCCTACACGTGTCCAAGTTGACCTAATTCAAGTCTTCTGTCCTTCTATAAAAGGAAGTAGCCGTCAAAGTCAAATGGATTCAATGTTTTCCCTTGGAAGCCGAATAGTATAGGGAGATTGAAGATCATCAAGAACACCATTTACCGCAAGCTGATTAGGGAGTTTACTTTCTTTATTAACTTGTGGTTATGGACATGCATACTCAGATTGTAATTCGTATTCCTATGCTCATTATGAACTAAGTAGCTTAGGGTGTTGGTTAGGAATAATGTGATTACTGTGCTTCATCTCTAGTAATAAATTGACTATCGCATTTTGGTTAATTGTTGTGCTTAAACTCATTTTATGCCCGCCTGGCCAGCCGTTATGGATAGCTCTCTCTAGTTTCAGGGATGATTTAGAGAGTGTGTGGCAATTATCCACACTACGATCATTGTGTATTGGTGAACACCAGTGACTGAGCTAGGGATAGCCAGTTGCCTAGTGCTTGACCGGTCGCTCTTCATTGGGTTTGAAACATATCCCAAAAGATCCGGAGTTTCGGGAGGAATCCGCTAATAATACTGCGAGAAATGCATGATCAATAATATTGCTAGAGCATATCTTAGAACAATCACTAAAGCCTAGCCAGCGCCTGTCTTTAATTTGTCTATCTATTTGTTTACTCGTTGTTCTGTCATTTATTTTGCTTCAGCATAATTCCGATAAAACCCAATCATTTTATTATCTTTGAAACCATTAGGAAGTTACGCAAAATAGATAAAGTGGAAACTCATTCAGACCTTGGATTGATAATATTACTTGCTGCAGACTGTGTATACTTGCACAGGAGTTCTAGAGTATTTTATACTACATTTTTACTCACTCTAGGAACCCAACAGCTGTCAAAAGAGTTCCAACAAATTTACCCTTCAAGAATGTGCCATCCACAGATATGTTGGGCCTACAATACTTCCAACCCTCAATAGATGAACCAACAACCATAAAACAATACTTAAAATGTCCATCTCCATCAGTTTCAAATGATGTGTATGTATCTGAAAAATTGACATATATAAGACAGTGATAGAATAGTTTATATCATTGATAGAATCTATCAATAATAAAATAAAAAATTGATAGAAAACAAACCTGGATTCGTCTCTTTTAACTTTGCAAAAAAGTTTGGAATCAAGTTGTACGATTCAGCTGCATCACCTTTCAACGACTTTATAATATATTCTTTTGCTCTCCAAGCTTTGTAATAACTAACATTGACTCCATTGTTCAAAAAAAAAAAAAAAAAAAAAACTAACATTGACTCCAAGTTTTGTACGCATCTTATGCACAATATCTTTCGGAGTCGATTGGTCCAAAGAACTAAATCTAAATTCCTCTTTCAAACAATCACTAATAAGAGATGGAGAGGCTTGTCTATGACAAGTTTGGATATTATTCATCAAGCAATCGTGATTAGATACATACTTCCTAAGCATCCACAATTCACTCTCTTTATACCGAGATGCCCTAACAAACCGTTGGCAACCATCTTGAACACATTGAAACTCAAGTGATTTTGAATTTGATCTTAAAGTCTTAAATTCAAAAATTTTCTTAACAGCCATAAAGTAAAAACACTTTGACAAAACTTCCTTACTTCCAAAAACATAATTTTCCTTTAAATCCCCATCAAAATGCACATCAGTAATAACTTGAAAATCAACATTACTGGCAGAACAAGATAAAGAAGAATCAACAGACAACAAATTCTCATATCCAACAATAGCACTAGATGACCCTTCCAAAAACATATCAACATGAGCAACCAAAGGATGTTTTGTACTTTGATCCTTCACTAAAGTAAAAAATCAAGCTACATCTTTATCTTCATGAATTTGAATTACATTTTGACTCTATTCATACCAAAATTCAGTAATATTGAAAATTGTACCGAAGAAATAGATGCATCCAATTTGATTTCTTTCAAAATTAAACTCACAAAAGTCTCAGACACCATCACTTCATCAACTAGAACTCCTGTAATCTTATAATTCTCATAAGAACGTTTATCATTCCATCATCCACTATGAAAAACAACTATTGGAAGCTATCCCATAATTTTGAATTACTACAAAACACAAAGAGAAAAGAAAATAAATGAATCTTTAGAACATTGACAATACATATTCTATACCTGATATATTCTATTAGTCAACAATAGAATTCTATTTCTATCACTCTAGTGATAGAAGATTTTTCTATCAGTGATGGAAAGTTTTTCTATTCTATCACTGATAGAAACCTGGAATAATGATGTGAAGACCAAATCGAAAAAGAGAGGAAAATCCACGCGATCCAGACTTGCAATTAATCGGGATAGCTGGTTGAAAATCCACGAGATCCAAACCGTGAAATCCGAGAAAGATCCGTTCGAAAATAAGATGGATCCGATGTTGAAATCCCAAACCAATGAAATCCAAACCGATGTTGAAAACAATTGACAATCGATAAATCCGTGAAATTCGAAAAAAAATTTGTTCGAAAAGGAAAAGAATCGATCACTGATCGATAGGAAAGAAAATGAGAGAATATCCAGAAGCAAACGAGAGATGTGCGCGCGCAAAACGAAAACAAATTTAGGGGAAAAACAGAAACTAATCACTGAACCCACGAAAGAAAACAAGATCGAAAAGAAAATGGGCAAAACGAAAAGAAGAAAACCAGAGCATGAAGAAGACGTGCGCGCCCAATTCAGGAGCAAAACGGGGATATAAAAAATTAATTAAAAAATTTTGCCATATTTTACAAATATTTTTAAAAATTGATAAATTTGTCATTATTTACCCTAATTTTACCATCCATTAGAATTATCCTAAACAAAATAAACAAAAACTCAAATTTAACTCTCGGTCCATCTGCCAGACGCTACGTGGAATTAGAACAGCCACTTTCCGGACCTTCTCTTCTCTTGACAAAGTTTTCGGTTACTATGTCAAATCCCCATTTCTGATACCGAACACTCTGTACTTGTTTCACTCAGCCATGGCGCCGATCGCATTATCTTTATCTGTCACACTCGGAACCCTCAATTGTAAGCTTTCTTTCTTTCCATCTCTCTCTTTTCACGGCCTATTTACACTAAAATGGATTTCAAAGGGTTCTGTTTATTGTGAACAGAATTGTATGTCTCCCTCGAAGATGTCAGTTATGGTTTCTGGAAATTGCGGACGCTTATGGTCTATTGGGTCCATTCGTTTTAGTTAGGTTCCTTTAAACGTTAGCAATTGATTTTCTTTTGCTTTTCTTCTTAATTTTTTCGGGAGCTTGATGTAGCAGCAGGCTAGGAAGCTCGATACTGGCATGCGCGTCTTGTAAATGTTTTATTACTCACTGATAGTAGCTGATTCTAGATTAATTAGCTGCCTGTTGAGAGCTGTCAATTCGAAATGTTCGTAAAAAGATGGCTGCCAATAAACTATCAGCATTTTGCATTTACAATCAATTGATAACATTATTAGCCACCTTAGGTTAACCTAGTGGTCACTGGGGCCAAGGAAAATATATCTTATGAGTTTCTTAGTAACTCGGATGTAGTAGGTTCGGGTGGTTGTCCCATGAAATTAGTTGAGGTGAACATAAGTGGGCAAGATTACTAACAGTAATCTAATGATAATAGTAGTAGTAAGGGTAAATTAGTAATAATAATAATTAATAAATGCAATAATTTACAAAATCAGCATTACTTAGACATTTTCTCAATAAAAAGTGAGAGGAAATCTATGGTTTCGAGTCATGGTGATTTTTCAGTGCTGATGCTTTTCTTTTGGGTGACTTTAGTTTCAGGTGCGGCAAGGCAATATGGGAATCTTTTTCCAGGTTCTTCGAGAAAACTTGGAACCAATTTATGTCGGCTCTCAAGTTTTCAAGGCAAGGGTATAAGACGTGCTATTTCAAGTTCATCAAAGAACAATGGAGGTGTTGCGGAGATATCTGAAAGTGAATTGGCTAAGCGTTTCTATGCCTGGCCGGATTACAAGGTCAGTATTCTAGATGGTTCATATAAAGCTATCTTGCTTGTTTATTCTGAAAATATTGAACTTGAGTTGGTACAACTTCTTCTATTTTTGCATTATTTTATTGAAGATATGAGTCTACTGAATAATATGCGCTCCTGTAATAGTGCGTTATTCAGGAATTTTGTTCTTTCGTCCATTTGGCTGTCTCAGCACTAAAACAAATAAAAGGCGGGCCAACTGTTTATGACATCATACTAGTTCATTCATGCAGACAAAGAAAGAACTTCTATTTATTTCAGAAGAGTTACGTAGATTAGATTTATTTTTTTGTCAGTGTAATTTGGTCTGGATTAATTATTTATTCTTGATTTCTACTTATTTTAAATATATATGGCAGGTACATAATAGCTTAGCTACTGATGTCTGGATATTTCTGTACTTTAGTAATTTGGGTTTGTTGACTTATGCAGCCATTGGGATGTGAAGGTTGGTATGTTTAACCAAGCTGGTCCAGGTTGTTAAGATTTAGCCATTGGAGTTTGGTGAATAGTTAGGCTTGTTAGCACCAGCTACAACTTCTAATTTTATGTATTACAAATATTGTGTATTGCACAGTGCAATCCGTGTGCATTGTGCATCTTTTTTTTTTTTTTGACAGAAGCGCATTGTGCATCTATTTATTACTTCTTTATCAAAGAAGATTTCTTTTACATTGTAAGAGAAAGGGGGACTTGTCTGGTGCTAGGCACACGTCAAAGGAATTAGGTTAGTTCTTTGTTATCGTGAGCGTCAACTTTTGCTTCCTTCTTTAACACACATGAAATACCCAGTACATTCATTTCCCATAAAGTGGCGGCCAAGAGTTCAACTGCGGTTAATAGTCATGCAGAATTAATAGTTTTCAGTACAAAGTCATAACTTTCTCACTTGTCGTAGATTCATGTTAACTTGAGCATTCAGAGCATTAGTTATCCGAGTTCATACTAGGACCAAATAGCCTTTATTATACCATCGGAACTATGCTAGAGCTTCTACTTCAGGACTGATCATTGTCATGTCTAGGTTTTTTTTTTTTTTTTGATAAAGAGCCAACTTCCATTGAGAAAAAATGAAAGAATATACAGGCATACAAAAAACAAGCCCACAAAAGGGGGTCCAACTAGAGAAAGGGACCCCAATCAAGCATAATAAGACCTAACGGATAATTACAAAACATCTTTGAGACTAAAGGCCAAAGAGATACATGAAATCTAGTGAGGGACCACACTTCCTCTGGATCCCTCTCCCGCCCCCTAAACAGTATTATTTCTTTCTCCGCAAATATTCCAAAACAAAGCACCCATCCCCGCTTGCCACAGAAATCTCGCTTTCTCTCGAAACGGCAGATGGAGCAGGAACTCCTCGATCATCTCTCTGGGATCAACAAAAGTCATACCATGCAACCCAAAAGTCTGACCAAACCGATCCCACACTGCACGAGCATAGGCACAGCTCCAAAGAATGTGATCACAGGGAGATGTCTAGTTGGTCTGCCATCAGAATCTAACTCATCAATAGAGTTATACTTTCACCCCAATCTATGAAGGGGGTTGATTTCTTGATTGTAATCACTTCAGTAAATTTATTAGGACATGGGGTGAGCTTCATCTTTGAATTTTTCTTAACCATTTCCAGCAATCACATTTTGGAGCAGGTTCTTCCATTGAAGGTAATCATGCTCTCCAAATTTTACTTCGAGAGGTTGAGATAAAGAAGAGAAGAACAGAGTAGGGTTACATTTTGGTTTATCAAAGAAACAAGAGTTGAGGAGATTGGGGAGGTTAGCAGTTTGGTGGCAGGTGAAGAAGATCCTATTGTAGCTTTAGAATTGGTTGTGTTTTCCACATTGGCAGATTCTCTGATAACAAATCAAGATTTAATTACAAAGAAAGAGAAGGGAGTTGTGAACGATGTATAGGCACAAGTGAAAGAATTAGGTCAGAGCCTTGTTATTGTAAACTAAAGTCTCTCTAACCTAAAAAATAAAACCAAAGACTAATGATATACACTGTTTTTTCTCAATGAAAGCTGGTTTTTTCGTAAAAAAAATGGTATACAGTTGGAACATAATCACTGGAGAAAAATTGACAGAATAATATGCAGGAGGATAGTCATTCATTATGTCCAACGTTATTGCATCTGAAATGTGCAATTATGGTGTTGTATCCTTTAGGTTTATTTTCAAAAGTTAATGTGTGTTATCTTTTTGTGCTTTATGGAAACTCTTTAAATTGAATGTCAAAGTGGATTGAGCGAAGGTGCTCTGTTGTAATCTAATCTTGCATTCACAGAAGCCAAGAGTGTGTATTCTAGGTGGAGGATTTGGAGGATTGTATACTGCTCTGAGACTTGAATCTCTCTTCTGGCCAGATAACAAAAAACCTCAGGTAATTTCCCCTTTATTTTTTTTCCTTTCCAAAAGTTGTTTTCACGGCCAGTGTCATGGTGCATAAGGTCATATTAGATTCTATAATGTCATATCTCTCCACGCCTCTCTTACCTTTTCCCTTTCCAACAAATCAAACAGGTTGTGAATTGTGAATAAGGAATAAGTGCAATATTTACAGAAACGAACTGATTCAAGCCTTTTCTGGCTCCTTTGATATACTATTTTTGTTCTTGAAATATTTTTGAGTTAGAAAGCCATATCTTGTCAGCTCTTAGGATAGTGGACCTTGTTGCTGGCAACAAAAAGTCTGAGCAGCTGAGCTGAAATTAGCCAAAATAACCTTTACACTTCACTTGCTATGATTTCCAATAATTTTAGCTGCATAAATATTTTTAATGCAGGAATAGTATGAACCACAGCTTGGATAGAGAAGATGTGGGAAATTGTTGAGGATTATCCCATTTTCCTTGCAATGTGGAGTAGTGATATCTTAAAAACATTTTGTTAGCGTTGGTCTCAATTGTTATGTGAGCAATAGCTCAAGCAGCTTGTCATGTTGAGACCGAAGTTAACACAAATACATGCACTTGTTTTACTTTTGAATCTGCAAAAGACCAAATTTTTACCCTTTTAAAGATATTGTGATTTTTTTGCAGAATATGGAAGGAGAATTATTGTGTCTTTCTCTTCTCTTGACTTCCTGTTTGTAGTTCATGATTTATACATTGTGGTAGCTCACTGTTTCAGGCAATCGTTATCTCTTATCTCCTTCACTTTTGAACTTGGTGAAGAGTATTATTTACTATTCTTTTTGGCTTTTTGCATTTACCCCCTCCTAAAGAAAAAAAAAACAAATCTAGTAAAATAAATTTTCTGTGCAACGTCTGGAAAGTAATTTCAAGTTACTAGAGGTTAATAATCTTCACTTTTGAGATTGTCTTTAATCTTATTGCTATGGAACCAGGTGCTTCTTGTTGACCAGTCTGAACATTTTGTTTTCAAGCCAATGTTGTATGAACTTCTATCTGGAGGTTTGTCTTTTGATTTGTGTTATTATAGAATTTACTACATTCTAGGATAATGTCCCTTCAATTTTAAATATATTGTTCCATTGGATGCAGAAGTAGATGCGTGGGAAATTGCACCTCGTTTTTCTGATCTGTTGGCAAATACTAGCATCCAGTTTGTTCAAGACAAAGTGAAACTCTTGGACCCCTGTGATCATTTTGATGTGAAAAATCCTAAAAATGCTAGTTGTAGTGGAACTGTATATCTTGAAAGTGGCCTCCATATCGAATATGATTGGTATTTCTTTAGCTTTCTCATATATTCTGAAAATCTTGACCTAGATAATTGAGGTTCGATTGATAACCATTTGATTTTTATTTTTTGGAAATTGTGCTTGTTTTCTCCCAATTTCTTTACAATGATTTTCATCTTTCCAAGAAAAAATAATTGAATTCTTAGCCAAATTCCAATAACAAAAAAAAAGAAGTTTTTTTTTTTTTTTAGTTTTCAAAACTTGGCTTAGAAACTCAGGGGTGGAAGTGGAAGTAGTGTTTATAAGGTTAATTTTCAGAAATAAGAAAGAAAAAACCAAATTGTTGTTGAACTAGAAAGGTAGTCTCAGACTCTCAACATTTTTCTCTAATGGACCTTGGACAGTCAGGCTGGTTCTTGCCTTGGGTGCTGAAGCGAAGCTTGATCTTATACCTGGGGCTGCTGAATATGCGTTACCTTTCTCAACCCTTTGGGATGCACAAGTGAGTTAACTAAAAGAATACCTCAGCTAAGATGCAATCACTTCTACTGAAGTGAGTTGTTAAATTTTTTATTTCGGTATTCCTTGTTTTGCAGAGGGTTGACAACCGGTTAAAAACTCTGGAGAGGATTAACTTTAGTAAGAAATCATTGATTCGTGTGGCTGTTGTTGGTTGTGGTTACTCTGGCGTGGAGTTAGCTGCCACAATATCTGAGAGACTGCAAGACAGAGGTTTGGTGCAAGCCATTAATGTGGAGACCATGATCTGCCCTACTGCTCCACCAGGGAATAGAGAGGCTGCACTTAAAGTATGTTATCATAATCAAACTCGGGACACAACACAATATGAATTAATTGGTTCGATGATTCCTAGAATGAGTTTTTGCTAAAATCTAGTCGATCCTTCATTGAGCGTGTCAAGTAAAATTCTTACTTTCTTTGAAATTTAAGCTAGTGAATTTCGATTCAATGATAATGGTGTTTTTTAAGACTATTCTGGTTTTAGTATTCTATTTTTAGCATATAGTAATTTTGAAAGTACCAGCAGTCTTTACTCTTTAAAAATCTTTTAGATTGTTAACCTAACCATTTGTTTTTTTTTTCTTTTAATATAATAGTTTTTTATATTGTTGGTTAAAAATAAGAAGTCAATATGTTCATTTAAGCTATTTCATTTTATCTAGTTTCTTTGATAGATATCCAGTAACACAGTAACTTAAAGAAAGAAAATAAAATCTAAAGAAGATAACAGCCTTTAAGACTTTCAGAAACTCTGACTTTTTAGAATTGCTTCTAAAAGCAGTTTTTGGTTTTATGAATTTAGTGGTGCCAAACATATATTAATGAATTTTATTTTCAATGTTTGTGAAAACAGAATACTAGTATCAGATCAAGAACCTAATAGGCCCGTAAATGTTAAATTGCCATATCTTCCAATGCTGCAATTTAGTACTTGTTCTTTTGGATTGGAGTCTTATTTTGCAGTTAGGGTTGACTTGTTTTGTTAGAGCTCGTTTTTTATTCGCCATTGTACGTTCTTACATTTTTCTCAATGAAGCATGACTTTTTACAAATATATATATATATTATATCTTCATATGTTTCAAACTAGTGCAAACTTTTATCCTCCTAGGAGCAAATTGCTGCCTAAATTGAGATTTGTGGTAATCTTTATACAAATTAAATATCATAATCTTGCTATACATGTTAGGTTCTATCATCTCGCAATGTTGAACTTCTCCTAGGTTACATCGTTCGCAGCATTCAGAGAGTGGACGATGCAGAAACCTCAGAGAAGCCAAACAACAACAGACCAAGTGAAGGTACTCAATCAAATCTTGCTTCAAGTAGGTATAGGTTGGAACTTCAACCCACTGAAAGAGGATCACAAGGTCGCACTCTGGAAGCAGATTTAGTATTATGGACTGTTGGATCTAAATCTTTGCTTCCAACATTGGAACCTTCTGAAAATTACCGTGAACAGCTTCCTCTGAATTCCCGGGGGCAAGCTGAAACCGATGAAACTCTTCGTGTTAAAGGTCATCCACGAATATTTGCGCTTGGTGACTCATCTGCCTTGAGAGATTCAAATGGACGGCTTCTTCCTGCCACGGCACAGGTATGAAATGCAATCTTGATCTGATGCATTAAACTAGGAAGCTCATTTTTCATTCTGCCCAATCTGCGTTCTTGAGGATTTTACATGCAGACATGCTGTTGTTGAGAGGACAAGAGAAGAATATATGTTTATTTCAACTTTTTTTTTTTTACCATTAACAAACTAGTAAGAACTTCACCAAATTTACTTGTGACGTCCAATATGCCGATTCAATATGATATAGTGAATACATGATATAAGGTGAAGAAGGGTTTCTTTTTGGAACCCGGTGGTGGATAGTGAGAAAGAGACTGACTTCTTAGTTTTTCTCTAAAGGTGGCTGGTTGACCCTTATTTTCTCGATGCTAAGTTGGATCTTGGATTCTTGGTTTATTTCTTCTTCTTGGTTTGAGCTCCGTGTGTGGTCTGCAAGAGTCTTGAGAAGTTAATGAGAGATTTCTTGTGGAAAGAGGTCGAGGAGCGGAGAGGTGCATATCTTGTGAGTTTGGGAGGTGGTGGGGAAGTTGATTTGCCTTGGGGTTGGAAGTAAGGAATCTTAGGGTTCGTAACAGAGTCCTTTTAGCTAATTGGCTTTGGCGTTTCTCCCTTGAGTCTACTTCCTTGTGGTATAGGACCATTACGACTTACGAGTAAATTTTGTCCTCATCCCTTTGAGTGGTTGTGTTGAGTATCCGAACCCCAACCTGCAAGATAAATGAAAAACAAGCAAGAACTCTCTCGAGACAAGGCCAAAGAACATTGTTATATTGGAGAAACAGTGATATTTCAACCCAATCACAATACTCAACGATTACAAGGGAAAGAAATAACCAAGTAACACCCAGGGAATTCGAGAGCCCTGGTAACCTCTCCACATAAAGTTATCCCACTTTCTATTACACCAAAAACATAAAAAAACACAGAAAGACAATCAGCAGCTTAATAAGGAACATTCCCCTGGCCAACGTACAGACTTGGCCCACGATCCCACACACGGTTACGCATTCCCCTGGTCCCCACCTTCTTTTCCGTTACTACTCGCAGCAATGTCTCTTTTGCCCCTCCTCTCATACGTTTTGGTGATTGGTGGCCTCACAATACCCCCGGTTGGAAGACTCACCTTGTCCTCAAGGTGAAACTCAGGGAATTGGCGCCAAATGACTTCGGCAGCTTCCCAAGTAGCATCACAGTATGGCTTGTCAACCCATTTCACCAGCCATTCTTCTTGATTTTCTTCCTCATTCCACTTCATTCCCAGCACTTCCTCTGGTTCGACTATCCATTCGAAGCTCTCTGTGAATGATGGGGATCTCGACTGTGGAAACTCCCACTCCCCTAGGGCCTTCTTGAGTTGTGAGACATGGAAAACATTATGTATAGTCGTGGATGGTGGCAGTTTCAAACGATATGCAACCTTGCCGATTTTTTCCACAACTTCATAGGGGCCAAAAAACTTGGGGGACAATTTTTCACATCTCTTTTTTGCAAGCGATTTCTGTCTATACGGCCTCAATTTCAGGTAAACCATATCCCCTACTTCAAAGCTGATATCACGACGTTTAGAATCTGCGTACCTTTTCATTCGGTTCTGTGCTTCAGCAAGCTGTGCTTTGATTGTCAGTAGGGCTAGGTCCCGTGCTTTCAATTGTTGGTCCAAGGTACCGTTGATGGTCTTTTGGTCACCATACATTATTAAAGGAGGGGGGCCGACCATATACTACCTGGGAGGGAGTCATCTTCAGAGCTGAATGGAAGGTGGTATTATACCAATACTCAGCCCAGCTTAACCAATTCTCCCACTTCTTTGGTTGTTCCATGCAAAAACATCTCAAATAGTTCTCAATACACTTGTTGACTATTTCCGTTTGACCGTCTGTTTCTGGGTGATAAGCTGAGCTTCTCCTCAACTTCGTTCCCTGCAGCTTAAACATCTCATTCCAAAAGTTGCTCAAGAAAATTTTATCTCTATCCGACACAATAGACTGAGGGTACCCGTGTAGGCGCACTATTTCTTTCACAAACACAGCTGCGACATCCTTGGCTGTAAATGGGTGCTTGAGCGGGACAAAATGGCTGAACTTGCTAAGTCTGTCCACTATTACAAAAATGGTGTCAAACCCTCTCGACTTAGGCTAGCCCTCCACAAAATCCATGGAAATATCATCCCATACCCTACTCGGGATAGGCAGCGGCTGTAACAACCCAGCTGGTGTGAGGGAACTCGATTTATTCATCTGACAGATTTGACATTTTTCCACGTAGTCTTTCACATCTCTCTTCATGTTCTTCCAGTGGATCTCGCCAGTCATTCTCTTATATGTTCTTAGAAATCCCGAGTGGCCCCCTACGACTGAATCGTGATATAAATGCAATAGTGAGGGTATGAGTGCTGACTTACTTGAAAGTACCAGTCGGTTCTTGTACAACAATCTGCCCTGCTCGATGGTGTACTTTGGATGCATAAGGGGATCCAAAGTGATTGTCTCGATGAGCTTCTGTAATTCCGGATCTTGATCTACTTCTCTTTGGACTATCTCCAAATCCATCGTGGTTGGTACTGTTATAGTTGCCAGCTCTACATCAGCTGGTATTCTTGAGAGGGCATCCGCGGCTTTATTCAACATTCCAGGATGGTACTTGATCTCAAATTCATACCCCAACAATTTCGTCAGCCATCTCTGGTACTCTGGCTGTATCTCCCTTTGTTCCAGTAAGTGCTTCAAGGCCCTCTGATCAGTCAATACGAGGAACTTCTGTCCCAACAGGTAATGTCGCCACCTTTGGACAGCTAACACAATGGCCATCAATTCTCTCTCGTATACAGGCTTCAATCTTGCCCGCGAGGACAGGGTGTGGCTATAATATGCAATTGGCCTCTGTTTCTGACTCAAAACTGCTCCCAATCCGGTGCCTGAGGCATCTGTCTCAATGACGAAAGGCAGGGAAAAATCGGGTAAGGCTAACACCGGAATAGTCACCATAGCCTTTTTTCAACTCATTAAAAGCTCCGGTAGCATCCTCTCCCCACATAAATGAATCTTTCTTGAGAAGTTGCGTTAATGGAGCAGCTATTGTGCCGTAGTTGAGCACGAATCTTCGATAATAGCCGGTCAAGCCTAGGAATCCTCTGAGCTCTTTGACATTCCTCGGAATTGGCCAATCCACCATGGCCTGTATCTTTTCTTTATCAGCCTCCACGCCTTCCACTGACACCACATGACCTAAGTAAGCCACTTTCCTTTGCCCGAATACACACTTCTTCTGGTTAGCATAAAGCTGGTGTTCCCTTAAGACCGAGAATACCGTTTGTAGATGTTGGAGATGGGCTTCCAAGCTGGAGCTGTACACTAGGATATCGTCAAAAAAGACTAAAATGAACTTACGTAGGTATGGTCGAAATACCTAGTTCATCAATGCTTGGAAGGTGGCTGGTCCATTCATCAACCCAAATGGCATTACCAGGAACTCATAATGCCCTTCGTGTGTTCTAAAGGCGGTTTTGGGTACATCGTCACTCTTCATCCGTATTTGGTGGTAGCTAGACTTAAGGTCAATCTTGGAATAAATCTGCGACCCATGTAACTCATCAAGGAGCTCCTCGATCACAGGGATCAGAAACTTATTCGGCACTGTCACCTGATTGAGAGCGCGGTAATCCACACAAAACCTCCAGCCCCCATCTTTTTTCTTTACTAACAAAACCGGGCTGGAGAATGGGCTCTCACTTGGCCTGATTATTCCGGCGGCTAACATCTCCTGCATCAGTTTCTCTATCTCAGACTTTTGAACATGGGCGTATTTGTAGGGTCTCACGTTGACTGGCCCTTGTCCTTCCTTCAGTACTATCTGATGATCCACGGTCCTCTGGGGAGGTAACCCAGGAGGGAGTTCAAACACATCCCGATACTGCTCCTTCAAGCTTTGGATCTCCACGGGTTCCACAGTCGCCTCTCGATCTTGATCTTGCAAACTAAGGTCCCTCATTTCGACGATGAACCCCAGGTCCTCATCTTGCCAAGTCTTTGCCATCATTTTCAGGGATACTTCCGCCTTTGTAAGGGAGTGATCGCCCTTTATGGTTATCGTTTGGCTTCCCGCCTCGAACTTCATGGTCAGAGTGCCCCAATCGACGATCATCGTACCCATTGTTCTCAGCCACTGCATCCCCAGAATCACTTCCACTCCAGCGCTAAGCTCCAGAGGAAGGAAATCGTCAGTGATGGTAATTTCTGGAAGGACTAACACGACTGATTTACACACCCCGCGGCCCCTCGATGCTACCCCATTCCCGAGGACTATGCCATAATTAGAAGTGTGGAGAGTTGGTAGCACTAGTTCCTCCACCACCTTGCTCGAGATGAAATTGTGTGTCGCTCCACAGTCAATGAGAACTATCACCTCCCGTTCGTTGATCTTTCCCATCAATTTCATTGTTCCTGGAGTGCAGAACCCAATCACAGATTTAAGGTCTAGCTTGACCACGTCTGCTACCTCGGCTTCTACTTCCTCTGATTCTTCGTCCGAAGAGTTTCCTTGGATAATCTCGATCTCTTCCGTGCCGTTAACAAGTAGCACTCTGAGTTCTCTCACCTCTTTTGTCTTACATCGATGCCCTGGGCTATACTTCTCATCGCATTTGAAGCATAAACCCCTCTCTCTCTTGGTCTGGAACTCGGTGTCAGTCATCTTTCGCTGGTTCAGAGTCCTCTTCCCCAAAATTCCTTTTTCTGGTAACGTGACCGGACGTACCATAGAGCTTTCCCCTTTCGTTTCAAACTTTTTGAATCCCCCGCCACTCGTCCCCTTGCTCGAGTAACTAGGGTAAACTTTGCTTTCCTCGCTAGGCTTGATACCCAACTCCTCGTAGGCCAGCTGGATCGCTAACTCTCGATCCTCAATCAGCTGGGCTTCCATGATTATTTCGTCCAGCCCAACGGGCCTCCTACTCCGCACAGCAGCCCTAAGGTCAGGTTTCAGCCCATTAAGGAACGTTTCTTCAAACACCGCCTCTGGCATCTCAGGTAACGGCGCCGCATATACCTCAAACTTTTTCCGGTACTCAGCCACGGTGGTTTCCTGTTTGATCGATAAGAACCGGGCACACAAACTTCCCTCCTGCGACGGCCGGAACCTTTTGAACATCCTTGCCTTGAGGTCCGCCCACGAACGGATTTTCTTCCGATTATGCGACCAACGATACCACTCCACCACGTATTCGTCAAAACTGATGATGGAAGTAGTAATCTTCTCCCATTCTGTCAGTTGATGAATCTCAAAGTACCTTTCAGCCCTGAATAACCACGCATCTGGGTTTTGCCCTGAGAAAACTGGCATCTCGAGGCGTTTAAACTTGCCGCGATCTCCTCCCACTTTGGGAGCTCCGACCCAGGTACCTTCTGTTTCCTCCTTTTCTCCCCCCTCGTCGAGGTCCATCTCCTCCTTCCTTGGCTGCGAGGATCCTTCGGTGATTTCAGACACTGCCTTACCCTTGTTGGCCATAAGGTCCGCCAACATTACCATCATGCGTTCCAAACTCTTCTCTACGCGTTGAACCGACTCCTTCAAACCGACTATCTCTTTTTCGTTCGTTTCCAACCTTTCTTCAACTTGCTTCTGAGCCATGCTTCGTGTTCTCCCCAGGGTGACGTGCTCTGATACCAATTTGTTGAGTATCCGAACCCCAACCTGCAAGATAAATGAAAAACAAGCAAGAACTCTCTCGAGACAAGGCCAAAGAACACTGTTATATTGGAGAAACAGTGATATTTCAACCCAATCACAATACTCAACGATTACAAGGGAAAGAAATAACCAAGTAACACCCAGGGAATTCGAGAGCCCTGGTAACCTCTCCACATAAAGTTATCCCACTTTCTATTACACCAAAAACATAAAAAAACACAGAAAGACAATCAGCAGCTTAATAAGGAACATTCCCTTGGCCAACGTACAGACTTGGCCCACGATCCCACACGCGGTTACGCATTCCCCTGGTCCCCACCTTCTTTTCCGTTACTACTCGCAGCAATGTCTCTTTTGCCCCTCCTCTCATACGTTTTGGTGATTGGTGGCCTCACAGGTTGTTAGGTGGGGTTAAAGACACGTACATAATTCCCTAGAAAGATATTGCCCTTGAGCTCCCTTCGTTTTCTGACCTAGTTCATTGTGTTGTGGGGGACGACATAGAAACATACTTTTGGGAGATAAGTGGGTGGATGATAGACCCGTTGCTTTACGTTTCATCGTCTTTTCAATTTGTCTTCTATGAGAAGTTGTTCGATGACCGATATTATGTTTTCTTCTAGGAGCTCTCCCTCCTTTTCATTTGGTTTTTGTCGTCCTTTGTCTGGGAAACGATGGATGTTGGGGCTCATTTTTCTTTGATTGTGGAGTTCAAGTTTAGGTCGTGGAGGAGAAATATTCGTTGTTGGGCCTTAGTTCTTCTGTGGGGTTCTCGTTTAGCTCTTTCTTTCGTTGATGGTTGAACCCTTCTCCCCCAATGAGTCTATCTTTTTTTCTTTTGTGGAAGGTGAAAAATTATCCACAAAAGAGTTAATACGTTCAATAGGCTTACAAGAAAGTTATCTACTCTGATTGGTTCGTTTTCTGCATTCTTTGTTAGAGGGTGGAGGAAGACTTGGACCATATCATCTGGAGTTGTGATTTTTCCTGGTTTGTCTGGGGCCTTGCCTTTCATGTGTTTAGTTTTCAGGTGGTGAGACATAGAGATTATAGGGAGATGATCGAAGAGTTCCTCCATCCACTATTTTGCAAGAAGGGGAAGTTTTTGTGGCATGTTTGGGTGTCTATGTTGTCGTGTGGTCTGTGAGGGAGAGAAACAATAGTGTTTAGGAGGTGTGGAGAGAGATCCTTATGATGTGTGGCCCCTTATTTGGTTCCATGTTTTTCTTTGGGCTTTGGTAATGAAGTTGTTTTGTAATTATACATTAGTTCTTATTTTGCTTGATCGAAGTCCCTTTCTTTAATGAGATTCCCTTTAGTGGGCTTGCATTTTTTAATGTCCTTGTATTCTTTCATTTTTTCTTAACGAAAGTTGGTTTATTATCCATACACACACACTTTCGAGTTAGCAAGAGATTACATGCATTGAGAGAAAATAATAAGAGAGAATGTAGGCACAGGAAGTGGGTTAAAGCATGGTGGCCACCTACTTAGGATTTAATATCCTATGAATTACCTTGACAACCAAATATAGTAGGGGATGTTGTCCTGTGAGAATAATTGTGGTGCACGAAAGTTGGCCCGGACACTTACGGATTTAAAAAAAAAAAGAGATTAATTAAGAGAAAGATATATGAGATGTTAGTGAGAGAAACTGTGTTCATAGTGAGTCATGGGTGAAAGATAAGTTGTGTAAAACAAGGTTATTTAGAAAGGTATAAAATGAAATTAGTGAGAAAAAATATATGTAAGATGGGTGTAAAATTAGTTAAAGAGAAGAAACGGAGTCATGGGTAGATATGCTAGGAAGTAGAAATTTTTTCTTACTTTCTGAATGGAAATAAATAGTGGACATGAAATGCCTAAAAAACATTATTCCTAATTTTATTATAGTAAAACAACACCTTTTTTTTAAAAAAAATCAAATATCTAGATAAAGCCTCCTTAGCATTTTCTTCAATTTTTCCTACTCCACTCTTTATTTTGTTTTATTTTATTTTATTCTATATATGTTGCTCCTGTGTCAAAGCAGGTTGCTTTCCAGCAAGCAGACTTCGCTGGTTGGAACCTCTGGGCTGCCATCAACAACCGTCCTCTTTTGCCCTTTAGGTTTGAAACTTGAATGTCTTGATACCAAATTAGCTGTTCTCAGCTTTTATTGACCTATTTTCTTTCCTGCTTATTTGGCTTGCCTTTTAAAGTGTTCGTGGGTAAAAGTGTTCTTTTTAAAATCAACAGTATCGGGTTAAAACTTTAAAGAGTGGTTAGAAAAAAGTACTTTCAACCAACTAAAATCACGTTTTAAAATTTTCGATAATCAAAAGTAGTTTGAGAAAAAGTGCTTTAGATCAAGCAAGAAAAGTGCTTCATTCAATTTTTTTTACTATTATTTTTTTTCTCAAAAAGACATTTCAAATTCACCCGTCACTATAACAGAGTGCTGTAATTTCTCTATCTGACTTGCAGATATCAGAATTTAGGAGAGATGATGACTTTGGGTAGAAATGACGCTTCAATCACTCCAAGTTTCATTGAAGGTTTAACCTTGGAAGGTCCAATCGGTCATGCAGGTATGATCTAATCTCTTATAGGGTGTGTTTGATATGACCTCTTATGCCATGATGTTATACTATAGAGTTTGTTTGTTTGTTTGTTTGTTTGTTTGTTTTTTTTTTTTTTTTTTTTTTTTTTTTTTTTTTTTTTTTTTTTTTTTTTAATATTCCATGATATGCAGGTTATTATATGGTCAAATATGCATTTAAAAATTCTAAAAACCCTTAGCATGACTTTTCATGATATTTTTGTTATACAATACTTTAATACAAAAAAAACATTTATTTACTTGGAGTCCTAGGAGTAAGGGCTTAGTATTTTTCAATTTTCAAAGTAGTTATAAAAACTGCACCTTATTTAAAATAAAATAAAAAAGTTGCCATTTCTCAAAAAAAAAAAAAAAAAAAAAAAAGTTGCCGGCTCTTATCAAGGTGTGGATGGGAGTACTCAAAATAGTCTTAGCACAAGTATTTTAACCATAAATGCTCTAATATATAATGTTTAATAGCAAATTAGTTAGATTTCTAAAAAAAAACTGACAAATTAGTTTGATATTTAGTTCTATACTCACCCCTAAAAAGTGTTTGCAGACAACCATTTGAGCCAAAACACTGGTCTCACAAAGTATTTTAGGGTGTTTTTATGTGAATTTCAAATCTGATCATTTTGAATTGGGAGTATACAGAAGTGCCCTATGCCAAAAGTACTTCTACACATAGCTACTTCAATGTGATATTAGTAGCAGTTTGTATTTACAAAACATACTGTTCCTGAAGTGTCATGATTTATAGTACTATTCTCAAAAGTGTTTCTAAAATGATGCTTGCATAGGTACTTTTGGGCGTCCTTTAAATTTTTTCTTTTTCAATATTATGGTATTTTGGCAGCAAGAAAAATAGCATACTTGATAAGACTACCAACGGATGAGCACAGGCTTAAAGTGGGGATCAGTTGGCTCACAAAGTCCGCTGTTGATTCCATTGCTTCAATTCAAACCACTTTAACTGGTGTCTTCATAGGTCAATGAACCATTCTCTTTATCTTATATGAGAGAGAAAATAAAAGGAAAAAAAAAGGTGATAGCATGATTATTTATGCTTGTTTAAAAACATATCAATTCGTTGATATGTCTACTTTTATTAGGGTTTGATGTGGATGTGAAAGGTTATTTTTTAATTTTATTTTGTTTTTCAATATATATCATTCAATTGTGGATGTTGAATCTTTAACCCTTCTACCAGCAAAGTCTTGGTGCTTAAACTATTGAGCACCATTGAGCTATATTCAATTCAATTGATTTTTTCTAGTATAGAAAAATAGTGATGAAATTTATAACATATACAATAGTAGAGGTATTTGACTGAATGGCCAAAAGCAGGGGTGGTTTTGAAACACATCAAAAAAAAAAAAAAAAAAAAAAAACTGAAATATGGTCACACTCTTCTACATGACTTCAGTTTTTGCATTATTTCCTTTTTGTCCCTGTCGTCAGGTGTAAACCAACCTCTCCTAAACTTATGTGTGGTGTATGTGGACTTCAACAAATTGAATCTTTACAAAAATCTTAAACTTATACTTATTAAAAAAAAAAAAAAAGTATTACATTGGCAACAATACAGAATTCATAATTCTACAAAATTTAAGGCTAAGCAAACTTACGACTCTGAATTTAAGAACTCCTTGAATGTGCAAGGACCAAAAACGAAACCTTGGGACACTACCACAAGATTACTCTGCTATTCTCTGAGTTTGGAAACGTGGTTGTGGAACCACGAGTTTCTTGAAATTGGAAAGTATCTCCAAGAGAGGAATACCTCTCTGTGTTTTTATGTCGAGAGAATGATTAGAGAAAAAAATGAGAGATGGAGAGAGGTGAGAGATCACGTTTTATAGAATGAATCTTTAATCTCAAAGACATGATATCATTGTGAAACTGATAACCACTCCTCTAATTGAGAAGTTGGTTAATTAATTAATTAATTATAATATAAAAATATTTTAATATAAATTAATTAATTGAACATTAATTAATTAAACCATTTAATTAATTAACTATATATAATTAAACATCTCTTATTTATATATGTGCATTAAATCATATTAAATGCACACCCTCACATAATATATAGTTTTAATTAAAATTAATTAAATCATATTTAATTAAAATTAATTAAATCACATTTAATTAAAATTAATTAAATAACATTTAATTAAATTAATTAAACTACATAATTAATTAATCCTTTGATCAATTAAACATATTTAATTAATCAAACATTCGAATCATATTCAAATGTGCATCTCTATTTTTATCAAAAAAAAAAAAAAAATGTGCATCTCTCTTATAACCTATACTTTTAATATGAATCACATTCACATTAAAATTAATCTATAGATTTAATTTAATTAAATCACATTTAATAATTAATTAATTCTAAATTAATTAATTTTATAATAAATTAAATATCAACCAAATTTAATTACATATTAGAATCATATTCTAATATATCTCATATACTATAATTTAATTAAATCACATTTAATTTAAACTAAATTGAATAATTAATTAATTCACAATTAATTAATTAATTTACTAACTAAATATCATATACTTAATGAGCCATATGTTTGAATTCCTTCAAATATATAATTCTCTCAATTAATAAAGTTTAATCACATATATTAAACTTTATATTATAATGTATCAATATACATTATATTAATTGTATCTCATACAATTATCTTGATTCCCATATTGAATTTGAACAATTCAAATTCTTCAAGATAAATTGTTCCCAATTACTCTTTATGAGCTAGCAGGGAACCTAATAGACCTACAGATCAAAAGCTTCAATGATATGAGGTTAACTGACTGAACTCATTAATCGAGTTAACCAATATTCATTAACTGTGGATCACTCCACTAAAGAACCACAACTGCACTCTTCTCACTGTAGAATGTTTATGTGTCCACGGATATTGACCAATATCGGTAAGTCAATCCTTCACGAGTGTTCATAACTACAACTGGGTCAAATTACCATTTTACCCCTGTGTTACATTTGTCTCCTTAAGTATCAGTGCTCCTCTAATGAACAAACCCGTATGTATGTTGTTATGCTGTCGAAATTTTCAGAGCACACGGTTAGAATTAGGATAGAGGTTTTAGTAATGTCGCAATGTTAAGTATAAAAACAAAGAACGTTACAGGTTCTTTGAAGGGGTTAAAATTGGTCTCTTGAAGTTTGTAAGCTTTTGGAGTTTATTGAGTTTTCTAACAATTTTTCCAATACTCATCAAGATTGATTTTTTTATTTTTATTTTTTTTTTTGTGTATTTTATTGTTAACTAAAGTTGTTTTTCTCAGGTTCTTCAAGTTTGATGTACGAGTAAGATTATGGTGACAAGAATGAAAGTGACATGTACGAGAATTTTTGTTTTTTGGTGTAGGTGTAGACTTTTAATCATAGGTGTTTAGTAATTTTGAGGCTTTTAAGTGTAGGTGTAAGTGTTTGTAATTTTATTTTTATATCAAACTTATATGAATAAAAATTATATGAACAAATTTGGTTCATTAGCTTATTGGAATGAAATTTGATAAATATTTGATTTCTATACAATTTTGCACATTTAAGATTAAGATTACTTTCTTTACAGGTTGACAAATGAAGAGAATATTGTTGGTTTGCCACCGGGCAACCAACAATTTTTTTTTTATTAAATTATGAACAAAATGATGACGGGCAATGCTTGTCATTAAAAAAGACATTTAATGACGGACACCTTTAATGATGGACATTTGGTTGGAAAATACCCTTTTGATGACAGACTTTTGATGACAGACGCCTTTTAATGACGAGCAATGCCCGTCATTAAAACTGTCCGTCGTTGTACCTTTTAATGGCGTACAACATTGCCCGTCATTAAAAGGCGCCCGTCATGAAAAGTTACCATGACACTCGTATAGACGACGTACACCGCCCGTCATCAAAAGTCTTTAATGACGGGCATTACCCGTCATTAAAAGCGGTTTTTGTAGTAGTGGATCCTAACCAAATTCTAAAAACAAAAAACAAGTTTTTGAAAAATACTTTTTTTAGTTTTAAAAATTTTGTTTGGTTTTTGAAAACATGGGAAGAATGTAGGTGAAAAGCTAAACAAACTTAGAGTTGGAAGTGATGTTTATAAGCTTAAAAACAAAAAATCAAATGGTTATCAAACGGGACCGTAGTTTTCAAAAACTTTTCTTTTTGGAATTTGGCTAGGAATTCAAATGTGTCCTTGATAAACATGAAAACCATGGTAAGTAAATTGAGAGAAAACAAGCATAATTTTTAAAAACCAAAAACCAAAAACCAAATGGTTATCAAATGGGATCTAAATTAAAACCTAATTGAAATTGATTTGGAGAAATCTCAATTAAAGCCAAATCCACATTGATTTGTTAAATTTTAATTTGAATTAAATTTTTATTGATTTGGTAATTTCAATTTAGGGAAAAATACACTTTTGGTCCCTGAGGTTTAGGGTTTAGTGACACTTTGGTCCTTGAGTTTTCAAACTCAACAAAAATACCCCTGAGGTTTGAGATAAGGAGCATTTTGGTCCCTGTCGTCAACTTTTCTATTAAATTTTAACGGTTCCTGACGTGACACTATTATTTTAATAAAAATATATTTTTTAAAAATTTTTAAATAAAAAAAATATTAAAATATTAAAATAATATTATTTTTATTATTATTTATTATTTCTCCCTCCATTCTTCTTCTTCGTCTTCTCCATCTTCTTCCTCTTCTTCCTCTTCCTCATTCTTCTTCTTCCTCTTCCTCATTCTTCTTCTTCCTCTCCCCGACGGCTGACGGCCACCGTTCGCTGACACCGCCGGTGACTTTTTTTTTTTTTTTTCCTTTCTTTCTTCTTCTTCTCTTCCTTTTCTTCATCCTCCCCTCTTTCCACTATCTTTTTTTAAAGAAAGAAGAATGGACCCTCCTCCCTCCATTTTTATTTTTATTTTTTAAAAAAAGAAGAAAAGAAGAAAAATTGGGTAAGAGATAAGAAGAAAAGAGAAAGGGAAAAAAAACAGTCGTCGGCAGTGGCAGCAGGCGGTGGTCGCCGGTCGCTGGAGATAGGAAGATGAAGGAAGATGGAGAAGATGGAGAAAAAGAAGAAGAAGAAAGAGAAAGGAGAAAGAATAAAAAAAAATATTAATATTTTATTATTTTAATATTTTTATTTAAAAAATATTTTTTTTATTAAAATAATAGTGTCACGTTAGCAACCGTTAGGACTTAACAGAAAAATTGACGGCAGGGACCAAAATGCTCTTTATCTCAAACTTCAGGGGTATTTTTGTTGAGTTTGAAAACTTAGGGACCAAAGTGTAACTTGATCCAAACCTCAGGGACCAAAAGTGTATTCTTCCCTTCCATTTAAAACCAAATCACAATTTTAGAATAAAATTATAATTTGACTTAATTGAAATGAAAAGGGTTTGATAAAGTAAATTAAAAAAAAAAAACTCTTCTTTTTGGGTTTTTTTTTTAAAGAAATAAGAAGGAAGAAAAAAAAATAAAGAATAGAAAACCAGGAAAAGAAATTAAAATAATAATAATAATAAAAAGTTTAGTGAGATAATGAGGTCAAGACCGGATCTGCTGGATTTTGAAGCTTTCCCCTGAGAATTTTGGGGATCAACATCAGTCTTGGGACTGTTTCAAATGGGAAGCAGAAAGAAGAAGTCAAATCTATAGTGTGCTGGAGACGCTGTTAACAATGGACATGAAAGAGCAGTTAGAAGAATGGAAAGAATTCAACCTAATGGACAAGAAAAAGGAGAATTTCATAGCATTGAATTGAATCAAAAAGAATGAAAAGACATTGACGATCAACTAGAAAGATGTATTATTGGGAAGCTTGTGGCGAATAGAAACATCTCAGCAACAACCATTAAAAATGTTATGGCGAGAGCATGGAAAGCTAGATAAAAATTCTCGACGGAAACGATTGGCAAGAACACTTTTTTATTCAAATTTGAAAAACAAATCGGATAGAGAGTGGATTTTAGAAAATGGGCCATGGTTATTCGATAAACACATCTTGATTCTTGAAGAACCGATAGCAAACCAGAGAATTTAAGATTTAGAATTTAAAGAAGTAGCCTTTTGGGTAAGACTGATGAATCTACCATTGGGTTTTCGCAATAGATCGGTAGCAGAGAAAATCAGTTGAAATCTTGGAACTTTCTTAGAATACGATGAGGAAAGAAGTGGGTTCAGCTGGTGTAATAGTATGAGGATGAGAATCAAGATTGACATCTCCAAACCAATTCAAAGGGGGATTCATGTTGAAAGTTGATGGAGTTAAGGGTGAATGTTGGATTGCAATCAGATATGAAAGGCTTCCATGTTGGGTTTTCTAAAACTCGTAGATAGTGAATGTACACAAATTGTATACTTGTTTCAATAAAGTGTAATTGAGTTTCTACAATAAAGTTTTATTGTTTAATATTGCACAATTTGACCCAAATCCAATAAACTAAGATCCAAGGTTGTTTACATGTGACTTGAACTAGTATGTGGGGACATACGGGGATTGATGTTCAAGTAACAACCTAAAAGGTCTATAGTACAAGGATAAGGCTAGGTACCTTATCCTGGTAACACTATGTGATACGAACCGCTTTGTATTCGATACAGACGTATTAATCCAAGGTGTCCATGTAAGAGACATGCGAGCGGGGGTATCCTATGCAATGAGTTTGCATAAGACCGAACCACGAAATAGTAAACCACTAGATGTAACACCGTTAACTAGTTAGGTTACTGTTTCAATACGATGACCTAGGTAACTCAGTCTTAATCCTGAGTGTGTCATGAACTTCTTCTCATGAGGGATTGTCCTTTGATTAGCATGGGTGAGAGTGGCCAATACGCCGACTCAATATGCCTTCCTTTTTGGGGACAAGACCGAGTGAGAGGCTGGGGACATGACAACACAAGAAGGAATCACTCATTCCCACTTCTAGGAGAAGTAGATGAGTGTTCCCTTAAGTGGTGACTCCGGGACTTGAACAAAGGGATCTCGTCCTCTCACTGGCCCGAGAAGAACTTTCTGTTTAATGGTTGGACCATAAACAGATTGTTCATTAGAGGAGCGCTGGTACTTAAGGAGACAAATGTAACACAAGGGTAAAACGGTAATTTGACCCAACCGTGATTACGAACACTCGTGAAGGATTGACTTACCGGTATAGGTCTATATTCGTGGACACAAATGTTCTACAGTGAGAAGAGTTCAACTGTGGGTCTTTAGTGGAATGACCCACAGTTAATGAATATTGGTTAACCTGATTAATGAGTTTAATCTATTAATCTCATATCATTGGAGCTTCTGATCTGTAGGTCCATTAGGCCCCCCTGCTAGCTCGTAAAGAGTAATTAGGAACAAATATATCTTGAGAGAATTTGAATAGTTCAAATTCATATTGGGAATTAAGTTAATTGTATGAGATACAAATTAATATAATGTATAGTGATGCATTAAAATATAAAGTCTAATTTGAGATTAAACTTTATTATATTGAGAGATTGATATATTTGAAAGAGTTCAAATATATGTCTAATTAAATAGGGTATTTAATTAGAAGATGAATTAATTAATTATGAATTAATTAATTATTCAATTTAGTTTAAAGTAAATGAGATTTAATTAAACTATAATCTATGAGAGAAATAAATATTTGAAGAAGTTCAAATATTAATATGAATTTGATTCATATTAAATTTATAGGATATAAGAGAATTTGAAGGAGTTTAAATTTTAATATGAATTTGATTCATACTATAGAATTAATTAATTGAAGGCCTGAAATTAAATATATGATATTTAATTGGGTAATTAATTAATTAACTAATAGAAGGTCTGAAATTAAATATATGATATTTAATTGGTGATTAATTAATTAAAGAATTAATTAATTAAAAATTAATCAATTATGGAAATGATTAATCACTTATGGAAGTAATTAATCATTTATGGAAATGATTTAATCACTTATGGAAGTGATCAATCATTTATGGAAAAGATTAATCAATTGTGGAATTGATTGGTCATGGAATTGATTAATTATGGAAAAGATTAAATCAATTATGGAAATAATTGATTTTAAATGAATATTTTATTCATGGCCTTTCTCCTATAAATAGAACACTAAACCTAGGGTTTAGGTACTACAACTTATGGCCACCATAAGGCCTTCTCATATTCTCTCAACTCAAGAACTTTAGGGAGAATTTTCTCTCTGGAGTTTTTCCCATTCAAGATTAGGTAGTCCCACAACTACGTTCCTAATATAAGAGTTATAGCGGGGAAGATCGAATGGTGGTGTTCTTCGTTGTTGCATAGCAATTAGAGAATCATCCGTTGAAGCATTCAGAGTCGTCAACGGAGATATGTTTCTCATCGCTTAACCTTTTGCCAATGTATTGGTATTTTGCGAAACAAAATTAATTTACGAACGGTCCAATTGCTTCCGCTGTAACGGAATTGGGAATTCCAATCCTTTCATTCCAGACATCTGTTATATATGTGACCGAATAGGACACATTGTGAAGGAATGCGAGGAGGGGAAGAATGAGGAAACTTCTTATCCAAAAAAATTTAAATTTGGGAATTGGCTCAAATTTCAGGGTTTTCTCAGACCAAGTAAAAGGCCAAGATCTCCATCAAAAAGTGAAGATTTTATAGATGAAAACAAGATGAAAGAAAAGAATTCTGAATCGGAGAAGGGTGGAGAACATAAGGGACTTACCAGTGGATGACAACCAAAATATGGAGATACAAAGCGGAGATGAAGAAAACCTCTTGGGAGAACAAGAAGACGTAAGTAGAAGCGGTCCATATCAGAATATAACTCTGAGTAAAAACAAAGAGGAAGACACCATGAAGCAAATCAATTCAACAGATGATGGTTTAGAAGAAATGGATAATAATAATCTAGGAGAAAATGATTATCTTGCTATTGGTCGTGAAGTATCAAAAAAGAAAAAGAGAAGTTGGAAGAGACATGAGAGAAGTGGAAAAGAAGAGGAGAAAAGGCAAAGCAAATCACTAGTTCAAAAGAGGAAAATGGCAGAAAATATAGAAGGGATAACAAAAAGAGCAAGAACAGACAAAGGGGAAATAATGGATACAAGCAGTGCAATAGAATTTTTGGCAGTGGCTGAGGACCAGCCCTACTTAGTGCCATGAATATCATATCCTGGAATACCCGGGGTTGGGGAACCCAAGAGCATTCCGAGTCCTTCACAAACTTGTGTCGGGAAGAAATCCTCAAATTTTGTTTGTTTTAGAAACAAAATGTGATGAAGGTCCAATAAATAGAACTAAGATGAAGTGCAAGTTTGATGGTTGTTTAATGGTTAGGAACGATGGAGCAAGGGGAGGTTTATGCCTAATGTGGAAAGATCCTAACCTAGTATCCATTAGATCTTATTCAAAAAACCATTTCGACGCAAATATCACTTGGAGAAATAGATCCTGGAGATTCACTAGTATATATGGGCACTCTGAATCAAATAAAAAACATTTAACCTCGAATCTACTAAGACAGTTAAAAAAATGGAGAGAGTGGGTTGTGGCGGTTAGGGGTGACTTCATGAACTTCTAGATAACTGTGAAAAGTTATGAGGCCCTTTGAGAGACAAGAAGTGCTTAGAAGAATTCAGGAATGCGTTGGATGATTGTGAATTAAAGGACACTGATTTAAATGGAGATAATTTCACATGGCACGGGAATAAAAGAGGAACCAATGTGTGGGAAAGGTTTGATCGGTTTGTGTGCAATTCTGATTTCGAAAGCCTATTCAGCAAGATGAGAGTATACAATTTGGATTTGTTATATTTAGAACATCGGCCGATTGAAGTAAAAATGGAGTTGCACTGTACAAGGAATAATACAAGATGAAAGGACTTTCAAGTTTGAGAAGCAATGGACAAAATGAGAGGAATATGTTGAAATCGTCACTGAAAACGACATCTGGGGAGGTAATGTTGCTTCTTTCTCATCCCTATCTAGTAACCTAATTTCCTGCTCAAAAGCTTTAGTAAAGTGGAGAAAATAAATAAATAACAGTAGGAAAAACAGAATCAAAGACTATAAAGAAAAACTAAAAGAAGCATAAGGTAGTGTTCCTATTGTTGATTTGGATAATATCCATAATATAGAATTTGAGTTAGATATGTTACTAGAAGAGGAAGAGATCTATTGGAGACAAAGGTCGCGAGAGGACTGGTTGAGATCGGAAGATAGAAACTCTAGGTGGTTCCATAAAAAACCCACATTAAGGAGAAAACAAAATGAAATCAATGGGATTCTAGATGAAAATGGCAACTGGTCTGAAGACCAAAAAATAATTGAGGACAAATTTTTAACATATTTGAAAAACTTATTTGAATCCTCAAATCCTGAGATGATAAAAATTAATTAAGCCTTAAGAAATATATAGCATAAAGTTTCACAAAATCTAAACAGTGGAATTACTGATGCCTTTTACCAAAAGAGAAATAGAGAAAGCTGCTAATGAGATGTTCCCAACTAAAACACTGGGACCCGATGGATATCCTGCAATCTTCTACCAAAAATATTGGAAAATAGTGGGAGAAAAAACGGTGTCAGAGTGCTTAGATATTCTAAATCAAAGAAGAGATATAGAGGAATGGAATAGAACCACCTAAGGTTCATAACCCAAGAGAGGTGACTGATTTTAGGCCAATCAGCCTCTGTAATGTGAATTATAAAATAGTGTCTAAAACTCTAGCAAACCAGTTAAAATGGGTTCTAAAAGACATTATTTCCAAGTCTCAATGAGCTTTTGTAAAAGGAAGGCTTACAATTGACAATATATTGATTGGACACGAAGGTATAAATGCAATAAGAAATCATAGACATATTAATAAAGACATGGCAACATTGAAGATAGATATTAGCAAACCTTATGATAGAGTTGAGTGACCTTATTTAAAAGAGATTATGCCTAGACTAGGATTTGCTTCCTCTTGGGTGGATTTAATAATGAAATGTGTCTCTTCAGCGAGTTTTTCTATTCTAATTAGTGGTGAGAAAAAAAAGTAACTTCGTATCTAGTAGAGGATTAAGGCAAGGTGATCCCATTTCTCCTTACCTCTTCCTTTTAGTAGCGGGTCTTTCTCACCTTATTAGGGAGGAATTCAATGGTTTACTGACAAGCATGGTATGCTCTAATGGTTCCCTAAGATCTCACTTATTATTTGTGGATGACAACTTGATTTTTTGTAGAGCCAATGAACAAGAATTAGTCAACCTTAATAACATCTTAACAACATATGAGGTAGCTTCATGGGAGACCATAAACTATTCAAAAACCGCAATATTGTTTTCAAAAGAGGTAAATAATGACAGAAGGATGTTCCTAAGTAGTATTTTAGGGGTTAAAAATGTAAACGACTTTGGGAAGTACTTAGAGGTTCCTTCGATTTTTTCTAGAAATAAAACAAAAGATTTCGTTTTCATTTTGGATAGGATATGGAAAACAGTTCAGGGGTGGAAGGGGCCTTTATTTTCAATAGCTGGTAAAGAAGTCCTTATCAAAAGTATTGGTCAAGCAATTCCATTTGATAACTCGCAATAAGCAAGTTATTTATCCTTTAAAATTAAGCTAAATAAGGCTAAAAAGAGCATGGCTGAGCTCATCCTGCACGTAAAAGTAAGAGAAATGCGATAGTTTTCTGCGAAAGGCAATATTTATCAATGCGGTAAGAAATTATATGTTTTAAGGCGCTAACGCATAAAAAAAGTATAGTTGTTTTGTTGTCCAATTTTTCTTCAGTGCAGGCACAGATCCCAGAGTACTCGTACAAGGAAAGCTGGATGATAGGATCGCGCTGACGTGTGACTGATGTGCTAGCTGACAAAAGATAACTTGGGCATGCATGCCAATTTCTTGGAGAAGTCAGCCTCCTCAGCCTATAAGAAGCACCCACCTACCCAAGAAAAGGACACAAAGGAGAGAGGCGAGACCAGAGAGCAAGGAGAAAGAAATTAGAAGAAATGATACCATTGAAGGTGTTCATATAACACATGCGGAAGCAATTTTAGGATTAGAGGCACTTAACTACATCAATTTTAGAAAATGAAAACATGCTGTCCAAATACCGTAAACAGAGAGCAGAATTTGTACCAATCTTTTTGGAGACCGATTCAACAACTCCCTTTGATTCCTTTGATCACGAACGGTGTGTGGACCACCTCTAGTTTTTTCCCTACTATTCTCTGGGCCAAGAACGACTTATGGGAGTCTATAGAGATAGGGAATGGGAAGGGAATGCTTGAAGGTTCAAGCACTAGAGAGATATATGGAGATGAGTGAGTTTGAGACCAAAATCCAGCAGCATAACAATATGGAAATGACTCTCTTAACTCTTAATCTGATTTTGCATCTACTTATAGAGATATTCCATGCAAGGAAAGGCCTCAAGATGCAAGACACATGGTGGTAATGCAAGCCAAAGTGGATTCTAGGTGTTGAAGTCACAACACATGCAACAAGTGCATGGATGTGTTGTATTCCACTTTGTATCAACATGCAAGAGTGGAAATCCATCTAAATCCACTAAGTTTGATTCTCAATCAGATTTTGCTTGCATTCTAATTCAAATTCCAATTCCAAATTGAAATTGATTTCATGACAATTAATTATAAACATTTCCAATTAATTTGGTTATGATTAATCCAATTAATCATTGACACCTTGTACAATCTAATTATATATGATTCCTAATTCATATATAGTATTTAAAACATTTTTTTTTGAAAATAGTATTTAAAACACTTTTAAATACATAATCTCTCATTTTCCAATTTAATTCATAATTAAATATTGTGTCAAACACAATTCACGAAAATGTCATTTTTCCCGATTTTGAACAATTCAAAGAATCCTATCTTATTGTTCTCGGCTTTATTCCAATATGAGCTAGTTGGGGGACGTAATGGACCTATAGATCATGGGCTCCAACGGTTCGAGGCTAACCGACTAATCTCATTAACCGAGCTTAACCAACATTCGTTAACTACCGAGACACTCCATTATAGCCCGGTAGTTGCACTCCCCTCACTATAGATATATTTCTGTCCACTTGATTTAACCATGTTCAGTAAGTCGATCCTTCACAGGTTGTTCGTAGCTATAGCTAGGTTAAATGACCGTTTTACCCCTATAGTACTTATAGTTCCTTAAGTCCCACTGATCCTCTAATGAACATTTGGTTTATGGTCCAACCAATAAACCGAGTCCCTCTCGGGCCAATGAGAGGGCAGGATCCCTTTGTTCAAGCCCCGGAGTCAGCACTTAAGGGAACAACCTCTCTACTATCCCTTATTTGGGTAGGAGTGAATTCATTCTCGCACGATTATGTCCCCAGCTATCTACCCATTCCTATCCCTGAAATGGGAGGCTTATTGAGTCGGCGATACTGAGCCACTCTCACCTATGCAAATCTAAGGATAAGCCCGAATAAACAGGAGTTCATAGTTAGCTCAGGATTAAGATCAAGTTACCTAGGTCATCACATGAAATAGTCAGTCTTGTCAGTAAACGGTGTTATAAAGCGAGAGCGACTTATTTCTTGGTCATGGACTTATGCAAACTCATTGCATAGGACGCCCCCACTCGCATGTCTCTACATGGACGATTTAGGATCACATCGTCTATACTATCTATAAAGTGGGTCGCGTCTCATAGTGTCCCCAGAATAAGGTACCCAGCTCTATCCCTATACTATAGACCGTTTTGGCTGAGCTTGATCCACTTTTATGTCTCTACATAAAGCTCAATTGTTCATCCTATGGCCATGGATCTTAGTTTATTGGATTTGGGTTATCTAATTTGCAATTTACTTATTCAGTAATGACTTTACTGATTTAATCTCGATAACGACTTTATCGAACAAGTATATAATTTTGTTTAACATTCACTATCTATGAGTTTTAGGGCACCAATCCCAACAACCATCGTAGGGTAGACTTGTATTGCGCTAGAATGTATTGCTTGGTGTATTTCTCTCTCAGCATGAGCTAATTTTCTTTTATCAAGGCTTAACGTAGGCACTCATGCGGTGATAAGTTTATTTGTATGCGTACACTTTGATTGAATGAGAAATTAATGCTTTCTACTTAGATGGGATAATGTTTTCATTACTAACTCCCGCCTGGCCAATCGGATGCGGTAGCAGCATGATAAATCCCTGACAGGTAACACATGTGGAAATATCTAAGTAGAGCAAACTAGCGCATTACATGTAGTCATAATAGTATTAGACTCAATACTATCGCAATAAGATAATGTATGAATGAACTTAGACTGTTTTAGGCCTAACGCAGTCACTTGCAAGTTGTTAGAGAACTGAACCAACGCATGAACTAATTGAACAAAACAGTTGTTAGTTTTACGCCAAACGCATGAGTAGTACCGGAAGGGAATCTTATGATTAATTCTCACTTAGGCATTAATGGATCAATTAGTCAAAGTATGCGCTACAAGATTACTTATAACACATGCGGTCGCCGCAACAAAAGTCTTGATAACTTTATTATCTGCTATTTTCCTTAACTCCTTTAGCATATTTTATGATTATTGCATTGTTTAATCAACCATCTCAAAACAACATCTTTTTCAATTACTATGATACCATGCGTCCAAGAGTTTAGTCATTAAGTTGTTAAAAACTCTTTAACTGACCTTCCCTGTGGATTCGACCCTAGAACTCTCTAGGTACTACTTGATTGTGTTAATTTATACTTGGATTAACGCATATCTGGGACAAATTCCGTGTTAATTAATCGACGTTCTATCAAGCGATCACCATTCTATACTATGAGTGCATTTCGGTTTCCTAAAGCCTTTGTGATGAAATTCATAGAAATCTTGCAAGGTTTTGGTGCGGTTCTAGCAATAATAAAAGGAAAATTCACTGGTGCAAATGGGAAAAGATGTGCTTACCTAAGAGCTTGGGGGGGCTAAATTTTAGGGACATTGAGGATTTTAAACAAGCTCTCTAGTGTCGTGTTTTTTGAAGAGCATCTAATTTGAGAAAATAGTAAAGTAAAGAGAATTAAGATGAAAGAAAGTTTCCCTGAGCAAGGATAACAAACTTAAGCATTAATATCTTTCGGTTTGAATTAATGCATAGTCAAGTAGGGCAACAACCTAAAGGGTGGAAGTGAGTTACCTCTTGAACTTCCAATATTTATAGTTAAGAGCCCCACAACACGTTTGAATCCTCGATTTTGATTCTGCGATAGTTATCAAGTGCTTTTAATGGCCATGCACAAAACCTTGGGTCATCGTGAAAGCTCTAGAAAGAGGCTCTTCAGCTCTTTCATAGAAGGCGGCTCTACCTTCACAATCACGTTGTTGCTTCATCAAGTCTATCATGGATAAACCACTCAAACTGAGCTAAGAAGACTTTGAATGATATCCATCAAGTCCACGCATGGACCACCCCAAAAAGGGTTATAGATTCACAAGCTTCACTACATCCATCAAGTCCAAGCATGGACCACCCAAAAAGGGCTATGGATTCTCAACAAGCTTCACTATATCCATAAAGTCCACGCATTGACCACCCAAAAAAGGCTATGGATTCATGCTAGTGAGAAGCATCATGGCTTGAGTCCCATACATCCTGAAGACTCTAGAATTACTCTCCTTGTTTGTCCTTTGGTGAGAGGATCTGTCAAGTTCCTCTCAGACCTCACATATTCCAAGGAGATAACTCCATCTTTCAACAACTGCTTTACGGCTCCATGTCTCAGGCGTATGTGGCGTCTCTTGCCATTGTACACACTGTTTTTGGCAATCCCTATGGCAGTATGTGAGTCACAATGTAGGGACACAGGTACAGTCTTTCCCCACAATGGCACATCTCCAAGAAGACTTCTTAACCATTCGGCCTCTTGACCTGCTAGTTCAAGTGTTATGAACTCAGATTTCATAGTAGAATGAGCAATGCAAATCTGTTTTGCTGATTTCCACGAGATAGCTCCTCCACCAAAGGTAAAAACATACTTGCTAGTGAAGCTTACCTCATCATTATCTGTTACCCAATTTGCATCACAATACCCTTCAAGCACAACAGAAAATTTGTTAAAATGCAAACAGTAATACATTGTACCTCTAAGACACCTTAACAAGCGAAGTAGAGTAGTCTAATGTTCTTTACCAGGGCTATGTATAAATCTACTCAGTCTATTAACCGCATTTGCAATATCAGGTCTAGTGTAATTCATCCAAAACATGACACTACCTATGATTTATGCATATTCAAATTGAGATACATCGTCACCCTAGTTCCTTTTAAGACTAATGCTTGCACGATGAGGGGGTCTTATAGGTGATTTATCAAAGTGATCAAATTTCTTTAGCATTTTCTCAATGTAGTGTGATTGTCATAAGGAATACCCATTATCATTTTCCTTATTTTTATACCAAGTATTACATCAGTCTCTCCTAAGTCTTTCATTTCAAAATGAAAAGAAAGGAGTAACTTGGTCCCACTAATGACATCTAAGTTCGAACCAAATATAAGCATGTCATCAACATACAAGTAAATAATCACACATTTTTCTCCAAACAATTTTGAGTAAACACAAGTATCAGAACAATTTACTTTATAACTGTTGGTTAAAGTGTTATCAAACTTATCATACCATTGTTTGAGAGCTGGTTTTAGACCATAGAGTTTGTTGAGTTTAATGTCCTATAAACTCGTAGTTTGTAAATCATTAAACATATTTCTATTTCCAATAAAGTCGTTATTGAGGTTATTCAGTAAAAGATGTTATTGAATATGTAAATTGCGAATGATTAACCTAAATCCAATAAACTAAGATCCTTGGCTATAAAATGAATACTCGAACTATATGTAGAGACACATCATAGGATCAAGTTCAAGTTTATAGTCAAAATTGTCTATAGTATAAGGATACGGTTGGGTGTCTTATCCTAGGGACACTATGGGCGCGACCCACTTTATATTAAGTACAAACGATGAGATCCTAATTCGTTCATGTGGAGACATGCGAGTGGGGGCGTCCTATGCAATGAGTTTGCATAAGACAGGACCACGAAATAAGTCACTTTCTCTTTATAACACCGTTTATTGAAGAAACTGACTATTTCTCATAGATGACCTAGGTATTCATTCTTAATCCTGAGCTAACTATGAACTCCTATTTATACGAGATTATCCTTTGATCTGCATGGGTGAGAGTGGCCAGCATCGCCAACTCAACAAGCCTACCATTTTGGGGATAAGATTGAATAGATAGCTGGGGACATAGTTTCGCAAGACGGAATTCACTCCTACCCATTTCAGGGATAGCAGAGAGGTTGTTCTCTTAAGTACTAACTCTAGGACTTGAACAAGGGGCCCCACCCTCTCGTTGGATCGAGAGGGACTTAGGTTTGATGGTTGGACCACAAACCGATTGTTCATTAGAGGATTAGTGGAACTTAAGGAACAAGAAGTACTATAGGGGTGAAATGGTTATTTGACCTAGCTATAGCTACGAACAACCTGTGAAGGAACGACTTACTGAACATAGTTAAATCAAGTGGACGAAAATATATCTATAGTGAGGGGAGTGCAACTATCGGGCTATAGTGGAGTGTCCCTGTAGTTAACGAATGTTGGCTAGCTTAGATAATGATATTAGTCGGTTAGCCTCGAATCGTTGGAGCCCATGATCTATAGGTCCATTAGGTCCCTCTACTAGCTCATATCGGATTAAAGCTTAGAACATAATGATAGGAATCTTTGAATCGTTCAAAAACGGGAAATAGGGCATTATCGTAAAATGTGTTTGACACAATGTTTTAATTATGAATTAAATTATGAATTGAGAGATAAGGTATTTAAAAGTGTTTTAAATACCATATATATGTATTAGGGATCATATATAATTAATGGCACTAGGTGACAATGATTAATTAGATTAATCATGACAAATTACTTGGAAATGTCTCAATTAATAACCTAGAAATCAAATTAAATTTAGAATTGAATTGGGATGAATTGCAAGCTGAAAATTCATAATTAAGATTCAAATATTAGTGGATTTAGTGGCATTCCCACTCTTGCATGATGATGCATAGTGGAAAACAACACAACCATGCACTAGATGCATGAGTTGTGAATTAAACACCTAGAATCCACTTTGAGTTGCATTTTCACCATGTGTCTAGTGTCATGAAGCTTGTCTTTGCATGGTAGATGTCTATATAAGGAGCCTGAATCAGATTCAACTCTGAAGAGAGTGAATTACCTACTATTATGCTGCTGGAATTTACTCTCAAATACACTCACCTCCATAGATCTCTCAAGAGCTTGTACCTTCAAGCATTCCCTTCCCTTTCCCTATCACTATAGACTCCCACAAGTCATTCTAGACAAGGAGAATAGTAGAGAAGACTCTAAAGGTTGTCCAAGAGAAGTTGGAGAAGGAAAACACCACAAGGAGATCAACTCATTTGAGCTACAAAAAGGTTGGTACTCCTTTCTTTCTGTTCTGTTTTTCTAGAACACGCATGCTTTAGAAGTAAAATTGAATGAGTTAAGTGCTTTCGATCTTCAATTGCTTCCGCGTGTGTTATATGAACACCTTCAAGAGAGACTTTTTAAGTTTGCATACTTCATTTTCTTGACCAACAGCTAGAAAACCTTTAGGTTGTGACATATAGATCTCCTCCTCTAAATCTCCATTAAGGAATGTCGTTTTTACATCCATCTGATGTATTATTAGGCCACGAATGACAGCTAGAGCTATTAGAGATCTAATTGTAGCTATTTTAGTTACAGGAGAGTATGTATCAAAATAATTAATGTCATACTTTTGTGTGTAACCTATAACCACTAGTCTAGGCTTGTATTTTTCTATTGTACCGTCTGGTCTCATTTTCTTTTTAAAGATCGATTTGCACCTGATAAGTTTATTTTCTATAGGTAAATCTACCAATTTCCATGTTTGATTCATAACTATGGAGTCTAGTTCTCTTTTAATAGCTTCTTTCCATAAGCTAGAATCTACAGCATTTATAGCATCTTGGAAAGTTTTAGGATCTTCGTCTATTAGATACATGCAAGCAAACTGATTATCTATCTTGTCAAAATTTCTTACTAGCTAGGTAGGTAGTAAGTCAGGTCCGAAACTTTTACTAACCCCTTGTCTTTTACTTCTCATAGGTTCAGGATCTATCATGTCAATAGAGGTATAAGGCCAAAGACTGTTGGTTTTTATGTCCTAAAACTCGTAGATAGTGAATGTTAACGAATTATTCACTTGTATCAATAAAGTATTATTGAGGTTTATGCAATAAAGTGTTATTGTCATATTAAGTCTAAAATTGCACAATATGACCAAAATCCAATAAACTAAGATCCAACGTTGTTTACATGTAACTTGAACTAGTATGTGAGGACATACGGGGATCAGTGTTCAAGTAACAACCTAAAAGGTCTATGGTACAAGGATAAGGTTGGGTACCTTATCCTGGTAACACTATGTGATACGAACCACTTTGTATTCAATACAGACGTATTGATCCAAGGCGTCCATGTATGAGACATGCGAGCGGGGGCATCCTATGCAATGAGTTTGCATAAGACCGGACCACGAAATAGTAAACCACTAGATGTAACACCATTAACTAGTTAGCTTACTATTTTAATAGGATGACCTAGGTAATTTGTTGGGTTTTATGTCCTAAAACTCGTAGATAGTGAATGTTAACGAATTATACACTTGTATCAATAAAGTGTTATTGAGGTTTATGCAATAAAGTGTTATTGTCATTTTAAGTCTAAAATTGCACAATATAACCCAAATCCAATAAACTAAGATCCAAGATTGTTGATATGTAACTTGAACTAGTATGTGGAGACATACGGGGATCAGTGTTCAAGTAACAACCTAAAAGGTCTATAGTACAAGGATAAGGCTGGGTACCTTATCCTGGTAACACTATGTGATACGACCCACTTTTTATTCAATACAGACGTATTGATCCAAGGCGTCCATGTAGGAGACATGCGAGCGGGGGTATCCTATGCAATGAGTTTGCATAAGACTGGACCACGAAATAGTAAACCACTAGATGTAACACTGTTAACTAGTTAGGTTACTATTTCAATAGGATGACCTAGGTAACTCAGTCTTAATCATGAGTGTGCCATGAACTCCTTTTCACGAGGGATTGTCCTTTGATTAGTACGAGTGAGAGTGGCCTGCACGCCAACTCGATAAGCCTACCTTCTTGGGGACAAGATCGAGTGGGGGGCTGGGAACATGATAACACAAGATGGAATTCACTCATTCCCACTTCTAGGAGAAGTAGATGAGTGTTCCCTTAAGTGGTGACTCCGGGTCTTGAACAAAGGGATCACGCCCTCTCACTGGCCCGAGAGGGACTTTCTGTTTACTGGTTGGACTATAAACAGGTTGTTCATTAGAGGAGTACTGGTACTTAAGGAGCCAGAGGTAACTTAGGGGTAAAACGGTAATTTGACTCAATTGTAGTTACAAACACTCGTGAAAGATTGACTTACCGTTATTGGTCAATATCCATGGACACAGAAATATTCTACAGTGAGAAGAGTGCAATTGTGGGTCTTTAGTTGAGTGACCGACAGTTAATGGATATTGGTTAACTCGATTAATGAGTTTAGTCAGTTAACCTCATATCATTGGAGCTTCTGATCTATAGGTCCACTAGGTCCCCCTGCTAGCTCGTAAAGAGTAATTGGGAACAATTTATCTTGAAAGAATTTGAATAGTTCAAATTCAATATGGAAATCAAGTTAATTGTATAAGATACAATTAATATATTGTATGGCGATACATTATAATATAAAGTTTACTTTGTGATTGAACTTTATTAAATTGAGAGAATTATATATTTTCTCTTTCCAATATATATAACTAATTAAATATGTGATTTTTAATTAGTGAATAAATTAATTAATTGTGAATTAATTAATTATTCATTTAGTTTAAATTAAATGTGATTTAATTAACTATATATTATATGAGAGATTTAATTAGAATATGATTCTAATATGTAATTAATTAAATATGTGATATTTAATTAATCACAATAATTAATTAATTTTGAATTAATTAATTTTTCAATTTAATTTAGTTAATGTGATTTAATTAAATTAATGACTATAGATTAATTTTAATGTGAATATGATTCATATTAAAATTATAGGTTATAAGAGAGATGCACATTTGAATATGATACAAATGTATGATTAATTAAATATGTGATATTTAATTGGTCAAAGGATTAATTAATTATGAATTAATTAATTGTTTAGTTTAATTAATTTAATTAAATGCGATTTAATTAAACTTAATTAAAACTATATATTAAGTGATAGATATGCATTTAATATGATTTAATGCCATGTAATTAAATATTAGATATTAATTACATTATTAATTAATTAAATTGTTAATTAATTATTATATTAATTAAAATGCTTTCTCTCTCACAAAACTAGAGACAAGTGGGGTCTTTGGTGAATATCCTCATTCTGCAAGATTTTGAATATCTCTCTAAATCACTCCCCTCTCTCATGCTCTCTCAATACAGAAGAAAAATTTCTTCTCTTCATGATTCCCAATCAAGAATCCAGTCCCACAATTGAGTTCCCAAACTCAGAGAATAGCAGGGTAATCTTGTGGTGGTGTCCCAAGATTTCATTTTTGGTCCCTGGCATTCAAGATTTCATAAGTGGTGACTCTGGGTCTTGAACAAAGGGATCACGCCCTCTCACTGGCCCGAGAGGGACTTTCTGTTTATTGGTTGGACCATAAACATGTTGTTCATTAGAGGAGCACTGGTACTTAAGGAGCCAGAGGTAACTCAGGGATAAAACGGTAATTTGACCCAACTGAAGTTACAAACACTCTGTGAAGGATTGACTAACCGATATTAGTCAATATCCGTGGACACATAAATATTCTACAATGAGAAGAGTTCAGCTGTGGGTCTTTAGTGGAGTGACCCACAGTTAATGAATATTGGTTAACTCGATTAATGAGTTTAGTCAGTTAACCTCATATCATTGGAGCTTCTGATTTGTAGGTCCATTAGGTCCCCCTGCTAGCTCTGGAACAATTTGTCTTGAAAGAATTTGAATAGTTCAAATTCAAAATGGGAATCAAGTTAATTGTATGAGATACAATTTTTTTTTTTGAAATAATTGTATGAGATACAATTAATATAATGTATGATGATACATTATAATATAAAGTTTAATATATATGATTAAACTTTAAATTGAGAGAATAATATATTTGAAAGAGTTCAAATATATAACTAATTAAATATGTGATATTTAATTGATGAATAAATTAATTAATTATTCAATTGAGTCTAATTAAATGTGATTTAATTAAACTATAATATATGAAAAATATATTAGAATATGATTCTAATATGCAATTAATTAAATATGGTTGATTTTTAATTAATTATAAAATAAATTAATTTTTAATTAATTATAAAATAAATTAATTTTTAATTAATTAATTGTTTCAATTTAATTTAGTTAAATGTGATTTAATTAAATTAATAACTATAGATTAATTTTAATGTGAACTGGATTCATGTTAAAACTATAGGTTATATGAGAGATGCGCATTTGAATATGATTCAAATGTTTGATTAATTATGTAACGCCCCAACTTTTTAAAACCTAAAGACTGACTAGGGTCGTTACTACCTGCATGAATGATTCAAAGAACTATGAAGTTAATTTTTTCCTAGAAGTCTAGAATGCATAAAATAGGTAAATAATTTTAGTAAGACATTTATTTGGGATCCCAAGAAAACTTACAACATAAAAATATTTGGATGTCTCAAAATGCAACAAAATAAATTAGTCTTTGAATATTTACATAGAAAATTCAAATAACGAAAACTAATATGCAGAAGTAAAATATGTTGACATCGTCCACCATGGCGCCACAAGCAAGTGCTCTTGACGGGTCGCCTAACAAGTTCTCGTCCTTACCTAAAAAAAAATTAAAATAAACAAAGAATGAATATTAAAAATACTCAATAAGTAACCTTTCTACCAGGGTTGGTTATGCAAGCATAAACATTTATGAGGGGACCTAAAATTTGCTTTATAACAACTTTACTTCTTGGCCAAACGCCAAACGTGACCCTAACGCCACGAACTGTATTGTGACCTTATCGCCACTAAAACTTTATCGTGACCATATCGTCACTTGTCACCATGACCATATCGCCAAGTTTTGAAAATAAGTCCTAAAATCATTCTCTTGACCATATCGCCAAGTTTCAAGAAAATTATTAAAAATCATGTCTTGACCATATCTCCAAGTTTTTCAGTGTTCAAATTTTCAAGAACGTTCAATACCATGAGTCACACATATGCAATGTGAGGTCCCCTAACTAGCTTGAGGATAATCTAACACATGGAAATTCACAATTCATTCAAATAACTTTTCCATAACAAATATCAAATTTCTAATTATATGCGCAACACTCAAAATACAAGACATACAAATCATAGTAAATTTCACATAGTAAATTTTCATACAAGCACCACAATATCAATACAAATAAGCACCCAACAATTTTACAATTATCGCGGCCACTAGCAATTTTATATTTAAGCATTAAATTCAACATGCTTAAATATACACATAAATTGCTTCCAAGGTTAGGAAATTTCATCCAATAACTTAATTAATAAAGAACGAGCTTTAGAGAGATTCTTCACTCTTGGAACTCGCCCAAAAATTCTAAAACAATGGTTGGATAGTGTTTTAAATAGCAGAATTTCGTGAGTTCGAGGTCAATATCAAATGGGCAACTCTGAAACAGAATTGAATATTCATGGGTCTATATCAGATACTAAAACCAACACCCAAAGAAGGGGTTAATTGACAAGGACTCACCCAAAAATGATGAACCCTCTGTTTGACAGCAACTTGTAAGGTCGAGAACTTGAATTCGAACGGCAAAAACGTGTTATCTAATCTGAAAATGAATCAGGAAAATCTATTGCTTGATCAATTCTTAAGAAATATGCTTAAGAGACTTAAATAAAGCATGGAAACTCAACGAAAATTACCCGACGACACCAAATACGTAACTACGACTACTACAAACAACATTCGGTGACGGCGCCGACAGAAAACATGCTGGAACGAGTTGAATGCATGGGCTTCGGGCTTCTCGCAACGAGCTTGTGTGTGTGTGGTGGCACGACGCTAGATTAGAGGCGTTACGCGACGACATCGGTGGATCTGAGGCGGCGACTGTACTGTTGATCGGAGTAAGGAGGCGACGACGACGCTGTAGATGAGAGAGAGAGAGAGAAGGCATACCAGAGCGGCGGCGTGGGTGGTTGTTGAAGGTGTACATATTACACACGCGGAAGCAATTGAAGATCGAAAGCACTTAAGACATTCAATTTTACTCCTGAAGCATGCATGTTCTAGAAAAGACAGAGAATAGAGAGTTTAGAAAACACCAACCTTTGTAGCTCACTTATGTTGAACTCCTTGTGGTGTTTGCCTCTCCTATGCTCCTTGGACAACCTCTAGAGTCTTCCCTACTATACTCCAGGCCAAGAACGACTTGTGGGAGTCTATATAAGACAGGGAATGGGAAGGGAATGCTTGAAGCATCAAGCAATGGAGAAGAATGAGAGATGAGAGAACTTTGAGTCCAAATTCCAGCAACATAACATTAAGGAAATGACTCTCTTATCTTTGAATCTGATTCAAGCTCTTTTTAAAGACATTCTTCATGCAAAGCCAAGCCTCAAGACACAAGACACATGGTGTATTTGCAAGTTCAAGTGGATTCTAGGTGTACATCTCACAAGACATGCAACAATGCATGAGTGAGTTGTCTTTCCACTTTGAATGTTCATGCATAAGTGGATTTCAAACTAAATCCACCAAATACAAATTGAAATATAATTTCAAGCTTGCAATTTAATGTTCATTTCAATTCCAAATTGAATTTAACATTAGGTAATTGATTTTGAGGCATTACAAAATGATTTCTTATGATTAATCCAATTAATCATTCTAATCTTGTGCAATAAATCATATATGATTCCTAATACATATATATGGTATTAAAAACACTTTTAAATACTTCATCTCTCATTTTCTAATTTAATTCATAATTAAATTATTGTGTCAAACACAATTTACGATAATATCTTTTTTCCCGATTTTTGAACGATTCAAAGCTTCCTATCTTTTGTTCTAGGCTTAATTCCGATATGAGCTAGTAGGGGGACCTAATGGACCTATAGATCATGGGCTCCAACGATTTGAGCCTAACCGACTAATCTCATTATCCAAGCTAGCCAACATTCGTTAACTACCGGGACACTCCACTATAGCCTGATAGTTGCACTCCCCTCACTATAGATATATTTCCGTCCACTTGATTTAACCATGATTAGTAAGTCAATCCTTCACAGGTTGTTCGTAGCTATAGCTAGGTCAAAAAGTCGTTTTACCCCTATAGTACTTCTAGTTCCTTAAGTCCCACTGATCCTCTAATGAACAATTGGTTTATGGTCCAACCAATAAACAGAGTCCCTCTCAGGCCAATGAGAGGGTGAGATCCCTTTGTTCAAGCCTCAGAGTCAGCACTTAAGGGAACAACCTCTCTACTATCCCTATTTTGGGTAGGAGTGAATTCCTTCTCGCACGACTATGTCCCCGGCTATCTACCCGTTCCTATCCCTGAAATGGGAGGCTTATTGAGTCGGCGATACTGAGCCACTCTCACCCATGCAGATCTAAGGATAAGCCCGAATAAACAGGAGTTCATAGTTAGCTCAGGATTAAGATCGAGTTACCTAGGTCATCACATGAAATAGTCAGTCTCGTCAGTAAACGGTGTTATAAAGCGAGAGTGACTTATTTCTTGGTCCTGGTCTTATGCAAACTCATTGCATAGGACGCCCCCACTCGCATGTCTCTACATGGACGATTTAGGATCACATCGTCTATACCATCTATAAAGTGGGTCGCGTCTCATAGTGTCCCCAGAATAAGGTACCCAACCCTATTCCTATACTATAGACCGTTTTGGCTATTACTCAAGTTTGATCCACTTTTATGTCTCTACATAAAGCTCAAGAGTTCATCCTATAGCCATAGATCTTAGTTTATTGGATTTGGGTAATTATATGTGCAATTTACTTTATTCAGTAATAACTTTACTGAATTAGTCTCGATAACGCCTTTATCGAATAAGTATAAAATTCGTTTATCATTCACTATCTACGAGTTTTAGGACACCTATCCCAACAATCTCCCACTTGAACTAAAACTCTTAGTTTAGTGGGATGTACTATAATCTATAACAACAGTGGGTGAATAAATACTTGTATTAATAACAGAGTAAAAATACAATAAACTAGGGCATCTAAATATCCAGTATGCAAAGGTATCAAAATACCGGTTACAAATCTCCCACTTGACCTAGATTATTTCTCGTACATATCTCGCAGACCTAGACCTTCTAGATGACTCTCGAACACTTTAGCCGTGAGAGCCTTTGTGAATGGATCAGCAATGTTGTGCTCCGATGCTATCTTCGTGACGATCACGTCTCCTCGGTGCACAATCTCCCTAATGAGATGGTATTTCCTTTCGATGTGCTTGCATCTCTTATGGCTGCGAGGTTCCTTTGAGTTTGCAACTGCGCCGCTATTATCACAATACAAGATGATAGACAAATGCATATTTGGAATGACTTCCAAGTCAGTTAGGAACTTCCTGAGCCATACTACTTCTTTTGTTGCTTCGCAAGCGGCTACATATTCGGCCTCCATGGTCGAGTCTACAATGCATCCTTGCTTGATGCTACGTCATACTATTGCTCCTCTATTTAGATTGAATACTGACCCCGATGTAGATTTTCTCGAATCTTTATCGGTTTGAAAATCAGAATCAATGTATCCTGTAAGGATCAAATCCTTCGAACCATACACGAGCATATAGTCCCTCGTCCTCCTTAGATACTTGAGGATATTTTTAACGGCTGTCCAGTAATCGAATCCTGGATTGGATTGATATCTACTGACAATCCCTACTGCATAAAAAATGTCAGGCCTTGTACACAACATGACATACATTAGGCTACCTACTGCAGAGGCATAGGGAAATCGTCTCATGTCCTCAACTTCTTGAGGTGTCTGAGGACACTGTTCCTTAGACAAGTTAATTCTGTGCCTGAAAGGTAATAGTCATTTCTTGGAATTTTCATTTTATATCTAACTAACAATTTGTCGATATAAGACGCTTGAGACAGGGCTAGCATTTTGTTCTTTCGGTTTCGAACAATTTGGATCCCTATAACAAATTGTGCCTCAGCCAAATCTTTCATTCGGAATTGAGTTTCTAGCCATAGTTTAATGTTAGTTAGATAACCTACATCATTCCCGATGAGTAGGATATCATCTACATACAGTACTAAGAAAGCTATGGAGTTGTTGATGATCCTTTTGTAAACACAAGGCTCATCAACATTTTGTTCAAAGCCATAAGATTTTATCGCAGTATCAAATCTCATATTCCAGGATCTAGATGCTTGTTTCAATCCATAAATGGATCGTTTAAGCTTGCAAACTTTTTGCTCTTGATCCTGAGCTATGAACCCCTCTGGCTGAGACATGTAGATACTTTCTTCAAGATTACCGTTCAGAAAGGCAGTCTTGACATCCATTTGCCATATTTCATAATCGTAAAACGTGGCAATGGACAAAAGTATCCGGATCGACTTTAACATGGCAACAGGGGAGAAGGTTTCTTCATAGTCAATCCCCTCCCGCTGGGTAAAACCCTTTGCCACAAGTCGTGCCTTAAAGGTATGTACCTTTCCAGCAGCGTCTCGTTTTCTCTTGTAGATCCATTTACACCCTATGGGTCTAACCCCTTCAGGTTGATCTACAAGATCCCATACTGAATTAAAATGCATGGACTCGATTTCCAAGTCCATGGCTTTAATCCACTCGTTCTTGTCAACATCATCCATTGCCTGTTTAAAGGTTAATGGATCCTCGATTCCCTCATCAGGTATGACGACTGGAGTTTCAGTTAAACCCAAATAGCGATCTGGTTGTCTAACAATCCTCCCACTACGTCGAGGTTATCTTATATCTTGAGAAAGACGCGATTGACTCGAGGTGCCAGTATCATCAACAACTCTTGTTGATGTTTTTGTAGCTTCGTTTGATAGTTCACTTAAAACGACTTTACTTTGTGGCTTGTGATCTCTGAGGTGGTCTTCTTCTAGGAATGTAGCATTTTTCGATACAAGTACTTTATTTTCCTCTGGGTCGAAGAAATATCCACCTCTCGTTTCTTTGGGATAGCCTACAAATAGGCAAAATCTGGAACGAGGCTCCAATTTCTTTGGATTTGCTTCTTGCACGTATGCAGGGCACCCCCAAATTCTGAAATGTCGTAAACTAGCTTTACGACCTTTCCAGAGCTCAAACGGTGTTTCAGAAACACTCTTTGAGGGAACTACGTTCAAGATATAAACTGCAGTCTCTACTGCATAACCCCAAAACGAGTTAGGCAACTGAGCATAACTCATCATCGAACGAACCATGTCTAACAAGGTTCTGTTTCTCCTTTCTGATACACCATTTTGCTGAGGTGTACCAGGGGCTGAGAGTTGAGACGTAATTCCATGCTCTATCAAATAGTCTTGAAAACTTAAGTCCATATACTCTCCACCTCGATCGGATCGAAGTGTTTTTATCGTCTTACCTAATAGGTTCTCAACCTCGGCCTTGTACTCTTTGAACTTTTCAAAAGCTTCGAACTTATGATGCATCAGGTAGAGATAGCCATACCTCGAATAATCATCAATGAAACTGATGAAATATTCGTACCCTCCTCGAGCTTTAATGTTCATTGGTCCACAGTGGTCCGAATGAATGAGCTCTAGGGGCTCTTTGGCACGATAACCTTTTTTGGTAAAAGGTCGTTTTGTCATCTTGCCCTCAAGGCATGACTCACAAGGAGGCAACGAGTCATCTTCTAACTTGTTTAGAAGTCCACTCTTGACCAATCTCCCAATCCTATTGAGGTTGATATGGCCTAACCTCAAGTGCCAGAGATAGGTATCTTGAGAAACTCTTCGTTTTTTAGGTTGAGTCTCAGCGGTTTTAAACATCTCGTGATTTAAAATAGCTTTAGACTCAATTGGTCTCAAAACATACAATTTTTTGTTCAAGTTTTCAGAGCAAACATTAATACCTCTTTTAGTTATGAACGCTTCATTAACAGAAAAAGAAATTGAGTAACCTTGTTCCAATAAACAAGATAAAGAAATCAAATTTCTTTTAATTTTCGGAACTAAGTACACATTATCTAATATCATGTAACGTTCCTTGGTGAAGAATAATTTTATGTCTCCCACTGCAATAGCCGAGATGACTTATTCTGTTCCAACTTTAAGAGTCATCTCTCCAGCTATTAGCTGTTGCCAGGAACTCATTCCTTGAAATGAAGAACATACGTGATTAGTGGCACCTGAATCGAGTATCCAGGTAGAATCGTCATTTTCCACTAAACACATTTCCAAGACTAATAAATCGCATTTAGAGTCGTGGATCATGTTTTTCTTGGCTATGCAGTTAGTTTGAGGACATTCCTCAGTTGAGACCAAACCTAAATTCTTTGCCACGTGTTGAGCGTTTAACCAAGTATTCTTAGTCGTATGTACTAAACCGTTTAATTTGGCATTTGACAAAGCACATACGTTTTTCGACATATTGCTGAAACAAACAAATTAATCTCTATTAGAAACATGCACTAAACTCATTAATCACATTTATCCAATCAGATTTAGCAAAAGCAATCATTGACCCATATATAGAATTGATTTATTTGAAACGATACTTCAGGGGTTTAGAATAACCTCTACCGTAGGGCAGTCAGCTACTCCTCCTCTGAATCGAGACAATCTCGGCCAAATACTATTTCCAGAATAACTCTTACTCGAATAGTTATTAGCTAACGTTAATTTGGTCAAGACCATCTTGTAAATGTTACCCATCATTTTCAGATCGCAGAGGGCGGCCCCAACAATGCCACCGTAGGGAAGAGCTAATGTTGGGAATGGCCCTAGGAAATCCTATCCATTTCTGGAGTTTGCGTTGTTCCGAATCCCATGCGCAAGCCCTCCGTAGGGTGATCGCTCCCAGGGCGACTCGTAGGCAGCGCATAGGAATCTCACGGTGCAACCTAATGATGGAGACCGCAGGATACGTTTGACACGTTTCCTTCTCCCACTTACTATGAACACTTTCCCCATTCACCTTGATATTAACCCATGCAAACACCATCCGTAGGGGGACGCTCCCAGGGCGCCTCGAGGCCAAGCATGGATCTCACGGTGTGAACTCAGGGGAATGTGAGAGTAGAAACTTAATATGAATAATTCGTTTCTATACTTTTCCTCCGACTAAAGTGTCGTAAGGTTTTTGGGTCCATTACTTAGGTAAATTCCGGCTAAATGAATCTATCTAAGTCTATGCCTTATTAAACAAGGTCTTTAAACTAAATGTCTAGGTGAATTAAACTTTTTTAATAACCTAGTGACATTGCATGCTAGTAAGACTTTGGTTAATTCAACTCAGGTTCCGAACCATTTGCCGGGAGAGTTCCCTTATAACCAAGGTCTCATGCCCTACTTACTCAAATTTTTAAAACTATTTTAAAAACTAAGACATATTTCTAATCCTATTAGAAAAGGCGATCTTAGGTCTACTTCATTTTAAACCATTTAAAGAATGACAAGATCCTAAGATCCTATGTTAGCATGCAACTCTTTGTTATAGGTTTTACGGTTTCTATTCATTAACTATTATAACTCTTATAACTTTTAATGAATTAACCTTATAACATGCTTTCTAATGGTGTTTAAAAGCATATAACAATCAATCATTCAAGTTATAAGAAAAACACCATTTAGAAACAACCTATGTCTAGGTTTGTATAACACTTTATACTACGATGTTTAGGTGATAACACTTTAAAACCTCACACCGCTCACGCATGCTCATAAAACTCGAGTTTACTTAACTCAAGAACCGACTCGATGCCCAGGTAGGAGGTGTTCCGTAAACCGTCAACTTAAATACCTCCAGCCTTAGACAGTATCTTGTCGGGTGAGTTCTCTCGTAACCATTGTTTTACAAGATATCGACCTAAACTATGCAAGTTGATCGAATCGTTGAAGGTTCATTAACCTAAGTGAGCATGCACTTAATCTTGTTATAGATTTTAGATTTCTATCTCTTTTTATAACAATTATAAAATCAATCCATAACAAGTCTAATTTGAATATAACACTTATAAACAAACTAAAGAAATTTCATGCTACATGCTTGGTTAATTTTATCTTTTAATAATTATAACTATTATAAGAATTAATCAATTTTAATTAACCATTCAAGCATGAATCTCTCTAAATTAATACAACTCTTATATTAATTAAACATGAAATTTCCCTCATGCATTTGAATTAATCAATAACACTTATTAAAATTAAACAAATGCATGAACATGCTTTCCTATGGTGGGGTTTTAAAACTATATGGCATGTTCATAATGCACATACATCCATTTAATTAAATCATACATTCACAATGCATAAAGTAATTAAATCAAACTAAAATGGAATAGTTTGGTAATTAAAAAAAAAACACAAGCAATTTCACTAATTATTACAATAATAATTAATAAATAAACTTGCAACACGCCCGAGCTTCACAAACCATCCCGAACCGCTCATCCAAGCAATGAACCGGCTATGCAATGAGTGAAATGAGGCTGCAACAGACCGAACCGGACCAAAAGGCAGCAGCTGAACCGGACCAAAATTCTGGAATAGAAGAAGAAAAAAAACTGCTGCTGGAATTTTCATTTTCTGCTGCGTCTTCTCCGGTTTTTCTTCGATTTTACAGTCGATATGGACTCTAATGACTCTATAAAAATTACAGACTATAGTACACACATTAACGCTCTTACATATCTGAGCAATTACAATTTCATGAAGGTTTGAATGCTCAAAAAATTGCCAAACCAGAACACTTCCATTTTAGCACACATAAAATTCAATTTCAAAATGGTACCCACAAAAGAAAAATTAAAACGAATTAAGTGCTCTAATCATGCTCTGATACCAATTGAAGGTGTACATATTACACATGCGGAAGCAATTGAAGATTGAAAACACTTAAGACATTCAATTTTACTCCTAAAGCATGCATGTTCTAGAAAAGACAGAATAGAGAGTTTAGAAAACACCAACCTTTGTAGCTCACTTATGTTGAACTCCTTGTGGTGTTTGCCTCTCCTATGCTCCTTGGACAACCTCTAGAGCCTTCCCTACTATACTCCGGGCCAAGAACGACTTGTGGGAGTCTATATAAGATAGGGAATGGGAAGGGAATGCTTGAAGCATCAAGCAATGGAGAAGAATGAGAGATGAGAGAACTTTGAGTCCAAATTCCAGCAGCATAACATTAAGGAAATGGCTCTCTTATCTTTGAATCTGATTCAAGCTCCTTTTAAAGATACTCTCCATGCAAAGCCAAGCCTCAAGACACAAGACACATTGTGTATTTGCAAGTTCAAGTGGATTCTAGGTGTACATCTCACAAGACATGCAACAATGCATGAGTGAGTTGTCTTTCCACTTTGAATGTTCATGCATAAGTGGATTTCCAACTAAATCCACCAAATACAAATTGAAATATAATTTCAAGCTTGCAATTTAATGTTCATTTCAATTCCAAATTGAATTTAACATTAGGTAATTGATTTTGAGGCATTACAAAATGATTTCTTATGATTAATCCAATTAATCATTCTAATCTTGTGCAATAAATCATATATGATTCCTAATACATATATATGGTATTCAAAACACTTTTAAATACTCCATCTCTCATTTTCTTATTTAATTCATAATTAAATTATTGTGTCAAACACAATTTACGATAATATCATTTTTCCCGATTTTTGAATGATTCAAAGTTTCCTATCTTTTGTTCTAGGCTTAATTCCGATATGAGCTAGTAGGGGACCTAATGGACCTATAGATCATGGGCTCCAACGATTTGAGGCTAACCGACTAATCTCATTATCCAAGTTAGCCAACATTCATTAACTACCGGGACACTCCACTATAGCCTGATAGTTGCACTCCCCTCACTATAGATATATTTCCGTCCACTTGATTTAACCATGATTAGTAAGTCAATCCTTCACAGGTTGTTCGTAGCTATAGCTAGGTCAAAAAGTCGTTTTACCCCTATAGTACTTCTAGTTCCTTAAGTCCCACTGATCCTCTAATGAACAATTGGTTTATGGTCCAACCAATAAACCGAGTCCCTCTCAGGCCAATGAGAGGGTGAGATCCCTTTGTTCAAGCCTCAAAGTCAGCACTTAAGGGAACAACCTCTCTACTATCCCTATTTTGGGTAGGATTGAATTCCTTCTCGCACGACTATGTCCCCAGCTATCTACCCGTTCCTATCCCTGAAATGGGAGGCTTATTGAGTCGGCGATACTGAGCCACTCTCACCCATGCAGATCTAAGGATAAGCCCGAATAAACAGGAGTTCATAGTTAGCTCAGGATTAAGATCGAGTTACCTAGGTCATCACATGAAATAGTCAGTCTCGTCAGTAAACAGTGTTATAAAGCGAGAGTGACTTATTTCTTGGTCCTGGTCTTATGCAAACTCATTGCATAGGACGCCCCCACTCGCATGTCTCTACATGGACGATTTAGGATCACATCTTCTATACCATTTATAAAGTGGGTCGCGTCTCATAGTGTCCCCAAAATAAGGTACCCAACCCTATTCCTATACTATAGACCGTTTTGGCTATTACTCAAGCTTGATCCACTTTTATGTCTCTACGTAAAGCTCAAGAGTTCATCCTATAGCCATGGATCTTAGTTTATTGGATTTGGGTAATTATATGTGCAATTTACTTTATTCAGTAATAACTTTACTGAATTAGTCTCGATAACGCCTTTATCGAATAAGTATAAAATTCGTTTATCATTCACTATCTACGAGTTTTAGGACACCTATCCCAACAGTTGTCGACGGTGGAGTGCGGCGAGAGGCGACGTAGGAGGGCGGAAACGGCGACTGTAACGCTACACACTGAGAGAGAGGGAAAGCGTGAGAGGTGAGGGACAAGAGAGGGAGAGATATCGGGGAAAGAGAAAGAAAAAAAATCTTTTTTTTAAAATGCTTTGACCGAAAGTTTGGGGGAATTCCTCTTTATTTTCTCCCTCTTTGACCGGGTACAACACCCACTCTTCCTTTCTCTCTTTTTTTCGTGGTTGCTACAAATTAAATATGTGATATTTAATTGGTCAAAGAATTAATTAATTGTGTAGTTTAGTTAATTTAATTAAATACGGTTTAATTAATTTTAATTGAAACTATAGACTATGTGAGGAAAATGCATTTAAATATGATTTAAAAGCACATATTCTTAATCAATTAATATGATTAATTGATTAGTGTTCAATTGATTAATTGAATTGTATTTAATTAATTAGATTAAATGAAGTTATGAGATAACTATGTGATGAAGTGGACAGTCGAGATTTGATTCTCCCTCCCTCACACATGCCTCACGTTGGAAGGGGTCTAGTGGAGATCTGATCTTTTGGCAATTCTCTCTCCCTACTGGAAAGGCTCTCATTCTCATGTCTCTCTCAAGAGAATAGAAAAAATTTCTCTCAACACTCTCACTGATTTATCTCTCAAGCCAAGACACAGGAAACTTCTTTCTTCTCTGTGATCTTGTTTCCTAAAATTCAAGAAATTGAAGGAGTTCCACCACTCTGTTCCCAATCTCAAAGAATAGTGGGGAAACCCTTGTGGTGGTGTTCGTGGTTGATGAACGTTCAAGAAAGCGTTCTTAAATTCAGAGACGTCAACGACGGTTTGCTTCTCATCCTTATTAGATTTAGATCTAAATTTTATAAATGCTTAGCCTAGTGAATTTAGAATTCTGTAATTTTTGTCAATGTACGATATTTTGATTGAACAAAATTAACTACGAACGGTCCAATTGCGCTTCCGCTTTAACGGAATTGGGAATTCCAATCCTTCAAAGACATGCATGCTTGTTTTGATATTCCACTAGATTCATTATCAGTTTTAATCATAGAGAAGATATTTTCAAAAAACACTCAACATCTCTATACTCACCAATTGATTTATCATTTTGGCACATAAACCTATAAATAGAACTATTATGGGCATAACCTATGAAAACACAATCAAAGGTTTTAAAACCAATCGTAGGTTTTTGAATGTCGGATTTGCCACTTTGCCAAGCATCCCCACACTCTCAAGTAGCTTTGGTTTGGTGAGTATCCCTTCCAGAGCTTGTATGTGTCTTATTCAGCTTTTTGTGAGGAACCCTGTTAAGAATAAAACAGACAAAAAGAATAGCTTCCCCCCCACATATCATCAGATAAACCATTTTAGTGGCCCCCACATTTTGAGATATATCGCATATATGTTTTAATCTCTCAAACATATAATTTATGCACACATGCATAATTAAGAACACCACAATAAAATTGATATATACTATGGACATAGGAAATGCATCACAAATTAATTACTCTACCAATAATTAATTAAATTAACATAGCTATATCAATACACTTTACCAATACTGTCCATAGTATATCTTCTAAATTTGCTATTTAAATAGCCAAATCATATAACACCATAAATAATACATGGAACATCTCAATAACATGTATTCACAATTTACCTCATTAAAACTTGTGTCTATGAATCTTACTAACGACAATTATCCACTATTTAACGCCCAATTTTATTTTTATTTTTCCAGATCATAGACATGCTCAATAAAATATTCATTATGAATAAATAACATATTTTCAATTAAATGAAAATATACACACATAATTAGCTATCAAAATCTACAAGATTAACAGTACCCTTGCTTTTGCAACACACTTTGTATTGATTGGCAAGATCTTAAACTACCACCAATTTCTATAAGCTACACATGCAATTGAGATTTTACTCATTTTTATACTTCCAACAAGTAATAAGCAAAGAATAATACATGTCAAATTCAATTAATAGCAATAGTTTTAATTTGCAATTTCATGAAAATTAATAGAAGTAAAATACTTCTCTTAAACATTGCAATTTGAGATATAGGGTCATACATAAATTGTCAATAAAATATACCTCACTACCTCAACCTTCAATAGCTTCACAAGTTCAAGCTGCATAACTAAACAACTTTAAACTTTATCAGTATTTCCAAAATTATTTTAAATGCCACATAGGCTTCAATTTACAATATTATCAAATAATATTCCAAAGAAATATTATTTCCATACATGCTAACATTATAATTAGGCTTCCCTAATAGATCACTATAACCACCTATAAACTTATTGCAAGATAATGCAATGATAATTTTTATCTCACTTCATGATGGAGAAACAACTTGTTCAATGAAAGAACAAATATATACACGTATTAGATATGTATTGAATATCATGCTTAAAAATAGCAATAGAATAAATTTGCTAAATTTTCAAGACATATAAAATTAAACATAGTATCAAGAAAGATTCAGTCTAGGAGACCCAACGAGATATCAATCATCTTCTGAATATGAGAAGATATATATATATATATAACAAATCTCAATGCTAATAATTTGTCACCATATATCTCACAATGTCAACAAATGTATTAAAAGGAAAAATCAATTCTCTAATTTGAATCAAATCAAGAAAATCTCAAACCATAATATATCATACAATTCAACATATATCTAATAATATAGTAAAAACCAAAGGATTTGAATCAAATCTCAAATACTTCCCTTTAATATCTTACCAAATAGAAGTTTGGGTATCATCCACTTTAATTTGACTTGAGCCAATTGAATTCCTCTCACCATGAGCAACAAAACGAACTCAATGTGTAAACAGTTTTGCTTTCAAATTGTTAGCTGGAAAGAAGGGTAAAATAGGAATTGAAAGGTAAAATTGTTGTGTCGTGGAAAGAACCACTGCCTTGAAAGCAAAACTCGACACGACATCAGTGCTAAATCGTTTAACATCGGTGCTAAATCGTTTAAGTATACATCCTTCGTGGATATTTGACTAAGAAGTTGAAAGAAATTTGAAGAAGAGAGTCCCAAAAAATAAGCTCAAGCCCGAGCCCAAGCACACACGTGTGGACTTTGGTTGACTTACCTCACATCAAGTTTAGAAGTCCAATACACAATAAGGGTCCGTTTGGAATACATTCCAATTTAAATGTTTTTCAAGAATGCATTTTTTAAAAAACATTTTGTATAAAAATGTTTAGAATTTAAACACTCATATGTTTGGTTGCATTTCCTCATATGTGTTTTTATACACAAGTTATTGTATACTAAAAACTCTTTTTAAAAAAAGTTGGTTTCAAGTGTTTCTCTCAAAATGATTTATTTATCAATCTCATTTTCTAATAAGTCATTTTGAGGGGTTGCCAAACACAAGAAATTTTTTCAAAATGATTTTTTTTCAAAATTAAACACTTGAAAAGTTAAACCAAACACACCCTAAGTGCTTTTAAACTAACTTCCCAAGAGTTATGCTTCCGATGTAGGACAAAAACTATTTGTCATTCCCAAAAGATAGCATAGCAAAAAGAGCTAGAGTAACTAGAATTTGCGAATCCTAGGTTGAATCATACTCAAGTTGGATTGTATCCTTAGTCGAAGAAAACTGTATTTCTTTTGCCCAAGTGGCATTATAAAATTTCTATTTCTTCTCAAAAAAATAAATAATAATAATAGTCGACCACCAATTTCCACTTTTCTCTTTCTCTCGCTTTTTTCCTTCCTCTTTCTCTCTCCCCGAATGGTTCTTCTTCTCCATCGTTTTTTGGACAATATGTGGCTGCGCACTCTAGATTTCACCCTAAACTTCCCTTTTTCAAGCATTTTGACCCATTTCTTGGGTGTTTCTCTAAAGCTCACTCTCCCTCTATTTATACTACAAAAATAAACTAGTTTTGAGAGAAATTGGGGAGAGGGAGAGATTCTTCAGCCACGAACAATGGGGAACGAGAGAATTTGGGAGAAAGAAAGGGAATAAAAGGAAAAAGTAAAAGGAAAATAAAATAAAACAATAATGAAGAAAAAATAAATAAAATACATAAATAAATAAATATCCAATTTTTTTTTTTTTGAAACGTCCAAAATTAAAATTAAAATGATTAAAAAAAAACAAAGAAAAGCAAACAAAGCCAAAAAAATCAAGACAATTAGACCAAACTTTCAAGTGGAAAAATTAAACCCTCAAACTTTAAAAATTGAAAAACTTTTCACCCCTCAACTTTTAATGGTAAAATAAATCTTATCGAACTGTGAAGATTTCTGGTTTTTGCTCTCACCGGTTCACCGGCGTATTCAACGGTGTCCCCACCGGATCATTTCTCCATCAGCTCGCTGGTGGTGAGCTTTCGCAGGATCTCTCTCTAGAGTGAGCCTCGTTGTTAATTTTTACACTACGAATCATTAAAGATTTCCAAGCGAGAGTTTTTCCGAAGATTTCTCCTCGATAGCTTGGAAGATTCACCCAACCTTGAAGATTTCTGGTTAGCTGTACCCTTAATATCTAAGATGCTGTTTTTAATTTTTGCCTAAAGATTTGCTCGCTCTCTTTGATGGTGCGTTGATCTGAAGATCGGTTTAGGGCTCAAATTGGGTTTTTCGATTCTTGCGAATTATTCAGTTTTAATTGTCTTCGATTGTTTTCGTTATGGTGCTCTGTTTAAATTCCAATGGTTGTTCCCGTTTCATCTCAATTCATAGCTCTGGTTTTTCTTGCAAATTATTTCTCCTTTCTCCTTCCTTTTTGCAACTTTGTGTCGGAGTATCCCCAATGGCTTTTGAGGACTTATTGGAAAATTGGGAAAAGTTTAACCTCACTGTTGAAGAAGAGGTCACTGAGGTCGATGTCGACCGTCATGCTGCGGCTGTCACTGGCAAGTCCTTGGGATTTAGCCTCATCGGGAAATTGATCTGTCCAAGAGTCATTTCCGGTGATGTCATGAGGAAAAACTTCAAGTCAGCATGGAATATCCCTAATGGTCTCACCGTCGAAAAGCTCGGTGTTAATTTATTCTTATTTTCATTGAAGTCGGAAGAGGAGCAAACCAGAATTCTGAAGCAAGAACCGTGGCTATTCGATAAATTCATATTGGTGCTCTCTAAACCAATTCCCATGGTGAAAGCTCAAGCAATGGATTTTAAATCGGTAACGTTTTGGGTCCATTTCTTTGAACTCCCCATGGATCTATACAATTCTGCTATGGCAGAGCGTCTTGGCAATGCTGTGGGAAAATTCGTTGATTACGACAATGGAGGACGGCGTCATGGATGGAAGGAAAGCATCCGAGTTCGTGTTCAGATCGATATTACTAAACCTCTCCGACGGGGTATCAAGGTTAGGCTCGATGACCCATTGGGAAGTTGTTGGTCCTCGATTCGTTACGAGAAACTCCCGGAACTGTGTTCGTTTTGTGGCATTATCGGCCACACGGCTCACAACTGCAGCTCCTTCTATATGGACAGTGGTTCATCCTCCCAAAGACACCAGTACGGAATGTGGTTACAGTATACATGGCGCACGACAAGCTTCTTTCGATCTCCGAGCACAAGTCCATTGGGACAAAATAAAATCATGACTGATATTGTACATGGTGGAACTTGCTCTGCGGCGGCAACTGGATCAATCCCTAGGAAAAAAGTAGGTTCGGACGATGGTGTTTTGGACGGTCAAGAACAAAGTTCCGGTACTGTGCCGATGGAGATCTCGCCGGCGATGGAAAACGCCGTTACATTCCCCGTAACAGCTACTAATCCAAGTAATTATGACGGCAATAATGGCGAAGGTAATGCGGACCAGTCGAGAGTTAAGAAGAAATTGGACTTTGCTGACGTTATAATTTCCCCAATTAATGCACCGTTCCAATCTCAAAATCAGCAACCGGCGATTTTTCAGGCCACGACCCTGGACAATAATAAGCCAACATTTAAACCATTGCCTGTTGAGTCTAACAACTCAAATGGACCTGGAATGTATTCTCTCGGTGGTTTTAATCTCCAGGAGGAAAATAAGAGAAGAGATGCCTATAGGTTCAGCCTCAATCCAATTGTTCAACAAATGGGCCCTTTTAAAGTGGCCCATGAACCTATTGTGCAACCAGTCCCAAAGACCAATGAAAATGTTGCGAATCCACTCCCAGATGTGAAGCCTAACCCATCTTTGCCGCAAGTGGTTGTGGGCTTGCCTAATTCAAAATCTTGGAAGAGGCGTGCACGATCTAATTTACCCGGACATGGAACTGCAACGTCAGATCCTCTCAAGAAGCGGATTGGAGATGGGCTCGCTGGTGGGTCAAAAAAAAGGCCACGCATGGAGAATGAAGATGATGATACTCCACATGAAGAATCGGCGGAGGCTGTTGATCAGCCCCGCCGAGAGCCATGAAAACCATATGTTGGAATGTTCGTGGTCTGGGGAATCCACGAACATTCAGAGCCGTTAGTGATGGTATACGTCACTATAATCCTCATTTATTATTTTTGATTGAAACAAAATGTACTTCCAGTGCGAGAAATTTGAATCGAATAAAGTTGGCTTTTAATTACTCTGGGTGTTTCATAGTCGATTGTAAAGGTAAAAGTGGAGGTTTATGTTTGATGTGGAAGGATGAAGTTGATGTTCGCATTCGCTCCTACACTTTCTTTCATATTGATTCCTCCATAAAATGGGATTCTAAAGTGTGGCGTTTTACTGGTATTTATGGTCATCCCCAAGTCCATCAGCGTCATTACACTTGGCAATTACTGAAATGTTTACATAACCACGATGATTCGGCTTGGGTTATTGGAGGCGATTTTAATGCCACGTTATTATATGAGGAAAAAATAGGTGGAGTGCCAGTCCGTGATTCTCAGCTAGAGAATTTTCGTTCAGTAATGGATGATTGCGGGCTTCAGGATTTGGACTATGTGGGTGACACGTTTACATGGTCAAATAGACAATTGGATGCGGAGCAAATAAATGAAAGACTGGATAGGTTCCTAGCCAATGAGGAATTCTACCAACTTTTTCCTCAACTCTCTGTGACCCATCTAAATTGGACTCATTCAGACCACCGTCCAATTATGTTGCATACTCTTCCACAACAAAGCGATCTATTTCAGAGTAATCATAGACATAGATTATTTCGTTTTGAGGAAGTCTGGACATTACAACCTGAGTGCCAACCTTTAATTCAAAAGGCAGGACAATGGGGAATGCACACTATAGAGACTCCTCGGCTAGAAGAGTGTTTGGCAAAATGTAAACGTTGCCTGCAAAAATGGGGAAAAGGAACGTTAGCAAAAATTCGAGGCGATGTTAATAAAGCTAAAGCGATGCTGCAAGATCTATATTCTAGACAACCTCCATGGAATTTTAGTTTAATCACTGATATGGAGGATCGTCTGGACAATGCCATGGAAGCTGAAGAAATTTACTGGAAGCAGCGATCTAGAGACAATTGGCTAAAATGGGGAGACAGAAACACTAAATGGTTTCACAAAAGCGCCACCATGAAGAAAAGCCGTAATTTAATACGAGGCATCACGAACGATAGTGGCAGTTGGATTACAGACAGCGGTCAGCTAAATCAAAGTTTCGTTTCATATTTTCAGAATATGTTCACGTCCATAGACCCAGATGAGGCGACCTTTGATGCTGCATTAAAGGAGATACAATGTAAGGTGTCCGAAGAAATGAATAACAAATTGCTAGCTCCATTTGATCGAGAAGAGGTGATTCGTGCTGTTAAACAAATGCATCCGTCCAAAGCTCCTAGCCCTGATGGTTTTCCAGCCCTCTTTTATCAAAGGTATTGGAAAGAAGTGGGAGAGACGACTATTTCGAACTGCTTGGACATCTTAAATCAACATCGCTCAGTTAAGGATTGGAATGAAACGTACATTACCCTCATTCCAAAGGTGAAGCAACCCAAACTTGTCTCTGATTTTCGTCCTATTAGTCTGTGTAATGTTGCCTACAAGATAGTGGCCAAAGTTATTGTTAACTGAATGAAGTGGATTCTCCAAGATATAATCTCAGAGAATCAATCGGCTTTCGTACCCGGGAGATCCATTTTCAATAATATAATTATTGGTCATGAGTGTTTGCATACCATAAAATCAAGACGCACGGGGCGTAAGGGTTGGGTGGCTTTTAAATTGGATATGAGCAAAGCGTACGATCGTGTTGAATGGTCCTTCCTGAAGGTGTTAATGCTCAAGCTTGGTTTCCACCCTCGGTGGGTCGATTTGATTATGAATTGTATAACGACTACAAAGTTCTCAATCCTCATTAATAATAAACCAACTGGTAGCATTCTTCCTCAGCGCGGATTACGTCAGGGAGATCCACTCTCCTCGTATTTATTTTTGCAATGCTCTGAGGCGTTATCTTCGTCATTATCAGGAGCAACCAGTCGGGGAGATATCACAGCTTTGAAACCAGGTAAATTTTGCCCTGGGATATCACATTTGTTTTTTGCAGATGATAGCTTGATTTTCTGTCAAGCATCGAGTGTTCAAGTTCGTGCTTTGCGTGATATTCTACATACATATGAGATGGCATCTGGACAAGTTATCAATGTGGCTAAGTCGGCAATGTATTTCTCACCAAATGTTAGTAGTAACGATCGCTCAATGATTAAGTCTATCATGGGCATGCAAGTCGTGGACTCCTTAGGAACGTATCTGGGCGTTCCTTCATCCTTTTCTAGAAACAAAAAAGATGATTTTAGAGGGATAAAGCAGCGTGTCTGGCAAACTTTGCAAGGTTGGAAGGAGCGATTTTTCTCCATGGGTGGGAAAGAAGTTCTTATTAAAAGTGTAGCACAAGCCATTTCCACGTTCATTATGAGTTGCTTCCGTCTCCCTAGTACATTATGTGACGATCTACACAAAATGATTGCCAGATTTTGGTGGGGATCGACGGACTCTAAAAGAAAAATACATTGGAAAAAATGGGACTTTCTTTGTATTCCCAAAGAAGCGGGTGGACTAAATTTTCGGGACTTAGTGAATTTCAATAAAGCGTTGTTGGCAAAACAGGTATGGCGATTATTTACCAATCCTAGTCTTCTGGCCTCTAGAGTTATCACTGCCAGATATGCCCATGGAACATCTTTATTATCCGCCCCCGTTAAATCCAATTGCTCCTTTTTTTGGAGGAGCTGCGTTTGGGCTCGTGGTTTGTTGTCACAAGGTATGCGCAAACAGGTTGGTAATGGTCTGAGTATAAATTTTTTCAAAGATCCATGGATTCCCAAAGAAACTTCTTTCAAACTGTTTCCCATCAGAAGTTCTCACGTCATTGAGAACCGGGTTGTAGCTGATTTCATCAGCCCTTCCAAAGGGTGGGACATATCAAAGCTAAGGGAACAAGTACGGGAAGAGGATGTGCGATTAATCACTGCTATCCCCATTAGTTCTATAAATGTCGAAGATAGGTGGGTTTGGCATTACTCTAAATCTGGGAACTACTCTGTCAAGAGTGGTTATAAACTAGCCATGCTATCTTCAAGATCTGGTGGTGAGTCAAGTAGAAATGCCATGAAAGTTTGGTGGCAATCGTTATGGAATTCGGGGTTGCCGACAAAGATTAAATTATTCATTTGGAAAGCCTACCATGAGTGCTTACCAACTAATTACTGCTTGTGGAAAAGGAAAGTTTTAAGCCGGCCTACTTGCCCCATGTGCAATTCCGAGATAGAGACAATTGATCACGCCTTATGTGGTTGCATTCGAGCAAAGTCCATTTGTGATTGTACATTCCCTCGGATTGATGATCAAATAACGGTTAGTAATAATTTTGTTGATCGTATTGTTTTCTTAGCAGTACATTTGAGTCCAAGCGAGTTCGAAAAGGCGTGCATCACATTCTGGTCTAATTGGAATAACCGGAACTCTTTTCGCGAGGGAAAGCCAATCTTTGAGTGGAACCAGCAAAGCGAATGGATCAACATTTATTGGAAGGACACAACACAGAAGAAGAGTTCAAATGGAAGTATCAACTTTCAATTAAAAGATCACAGCCTTAATGATAAAACGAGTATCGTCCGGGTTTATACCGATGCGGCGGTGTTTCCGAATCGTAGTGGTACAGGATATGGAGTTGCTATAGTGGGGGAGGGAAATGTCCTTCGTTGTGCAATGGAGATGGTTGAAGATGTGGATCTTAATCCACCAGCAGCAGAGGTACAAACCATTCTTCAAGCACTTCGTCTACTACAACGATTGCAATATCAAGAAGCCCAAGTGTGTTCGGACTCCATTACTGCCATTCAGATGATTACTAAAGAGATGGATTTGAACACGGATGTTGCTCACTGGATTACCAGCATCCAGGATATGTGTAGAGTTTTTAAAGATATTTCTTTCATTTACATTCCTAGGAATAGGAATTTAAGAGCAGATGCTCTAGCCAAACATGCTTTGGCACATAAAAGTAACATGTTGTGGTTATCAAATTTTCCACCATGGTTACTTTCTTTGGGTAATGTCGCCCAATACAAATGTATTGACAATTGCTGTTGTTTCTAATTAATGATATTGGTATACCTTTTCAAAAAAAAAAAAAAACTTTTAATGGTAAAATTAAATCCTCAAACTATCGTAATTGTAAAAATTAGACCCATTTTATATACTCTCTAGCTCTCATATTTTCTCTCTCTCCATTTTAGTCTCTCTCGTTCTCCTCTTCTTTCTCTACTTTATGCAATTGAAGCGTCGAAGACCCAGAAATTTTTTGGTAGGAAAGTGAAAGAAAATGAAACCCTAAATCAGTCAGCAACTACCATTTTGTGTTTTCTTTGTGTTCATTCACGACAAATGGCGATAGAGAAGAGGAAGAGGATTATGAACACAAACTCGCAGCTTCCAGATAATTGAGTTAATATTCACCAAAACCCCTTCTTCTATGTGCCCACTTGCACGCAAATCTGTAAAACCTGAAACAATCTAGTTCTATCTTGTAAATTCATCACTGTCGGCCATATTTCCGAGACAGAATTCTAGTTGTTGTTGGACAAAGATGCCAAAACGACATGCCAAATTTTTGGGTCTTCTCTTCAACGCCTCAATTGCAGAAAGTATGGAGAGAAGAAGAAAATGAGAGAGACTAAAATGGAGAGAGAGAAAATATGAGAGAGCGTATAAAATGGGTCCAATTTTTACAATTATGATAGTTTGAGGGTAATTAATTTTATCATTAAAAGTTGAGGGGTGAAAATTTTTCAATTTTTACAGTTTGAGGGTTTAATTTTCCCACTTGAAAGTTTTAAGCATCTAATTGTTACAACCATCATACTTCATGGGTGGTTTTTGCAATTTGCCAAAAAAAAAAATACAAAACTTTTAAAATTTTATTATTCTTGGTAAATAAATATAAATTCATAAAATTTAAAGATAATTAAACTCATACATTTTTATAGTTACTTTATAAAATAAATGATAAACTTTTCATATTCAAATTATTCATATTTTGACGCTTTCACGTTCTAATGGTTCACATTCAAACTTTTTACTTATCAAATAATACTTCACAAGAGTTAGAAAGAAATAATGAGAAGAATGAAAAAGAGTGCAAAAGCAGAATTTGAAGAATTTGAGAAAACATTTCAAAAATTGGGGTGAGAAAATAAATAATCATAAGCATGAGAGAGATTAAAAAGAAGTGGAATTTGAAGAATTTGAGAAAGTATCATATTTTTAAATTATTGTAATGAATTTATTCATTTACTACCAACAAAATTTTAAAAAAGTGTATATTCCTAACAATAATAATATTTCTTATGGCTTCTCGTTTGCATATCTTCAAGTAGGGGTGATACTCGATTCGGTTTTGTTGGTATTTGACCAAACCGCGAACCGAACCGATCCAGTCGGTTTTACAAAAATCTGAACCGAACCAATGTCCATTATGGGACATGTCCAATGGTTCGGTTTTCCTTCGGTTCGGTTTTTCCAATGGATCGGTTTTCGGTTTTCGACCCAATGTGACCTTTTTTTTTGTTTTTTTTTTTAAAGACTCATTTTCTCATCTAATTTCAGCCCATTTGTTTTTTTTTTTTTTTTTAATTTTTGGCTCAATGACCCATTGTACCCCATTTTTTTCAATACAAACTTCAATTAATTAATTTATTCAATACAATTACTTAATTTTCTCAAACTAATTCATGAATAACAATTTTTAAATATTTGATTTTAAATAAATATACATAATAAAGATAAACATACAAATAATATCATAATTTATACTTTAAATTACATAGAAAAAAGAGATTTCCAACCAATTTAGGAAAAAAGTGAGATGTGGAGAGAGAGGCAAAATGCAAAAGGTTAGGGTTTTTTAAGTGGTATATATATAGTCGGTTCGATTCGGTTTTTTATTGGTTTCTTGAATGAAAAACCGAACCGAACCGACAAATTTTGGTTTTCCCAAAAACGAAACCAAGATGTCCATATTTTTTCAAAATAACTGAACCAAACCATTGGATCGGTTTGGTTCGGTTCGGTTTTTTGGTTTTTCGGTTTTTTCTTGCACTCCTATCTTCAAGTATTTTCTTAAATTACAAAGGATCAATATTGCAACAAAAGAAAAGCAAGAAGAAGGTTAGATTAAGTAATTCAATAAAAGTTATAAGACAAAGCAAAAACAATGAATAAAAGAAGAAAAGCAAACCTAAATATTAGAGAAAACTCAAAAGCTTGTAAAACAAATTGTTGAAGAGAGCTTTATACAGAGTTATAGGAGATAAAAGTTACAAAACCTTTGGAATTTCACTTTTAAACATAATTAAAAATAAGCTCATAAATCTTGGAAATTAAATATAGAAATAATGATCTAGAACTTTTAATTTTTTTTTAGGCGAATCAAAGATCATTTCTGTTCACACGTAACTTCGGGGATGGAGACACGTGGAATAAATAATATATTTGTATTGATGTTTGTATGCGTGTGGGTGTACAATCTCTAACTTTAATCCTCTGATTCTCTCTCTTATGTGTGTGGATGTGTTTCACTCGAGGGCTGCGATGCTTGATCTCGAGTTTGCAGCTTCGATGGATTCTTGGAGCTTGAAGTCCCTTGGGTTTGAAAGAGTCTTCAGTCTTCAAGAAGTGTTCAGTACTTGGAAACTTGTAGATTCAAAGAGTCGTCAGTCTTCCGTTTTGAGGAAAATTTCTCTGAATTCTCTAAGTCTGGTTGAGAGCTCCAAAATTCTGAACTCTTGTCTTTGTGAGAGTGTAGAATTTCTGAACCCCTGAAATGGAGGAGAACCCCTCTATTTATAGAGTTCTCGCTGGATGGGCCCTGGTGACTTCTGGGCCTAACAACTTGGGCTTGGGCTTTATTGGGCTTGGGTCTGGTTTATATTTGACCCAAAACTATATGATCCAAATATTTAAAAGACCCAAATTTGATCCAATTAATTATTTTCTTTAATTAATTGGTCAAATCAATTAATCTGATCAAAATAATTTATTTTTAATTAATTGATCAAATGGACATTTGACCCTAAAAATTTATAATTGGCCAACTTTGTCTTTAAATTAAATTTGGGACACATGTCAATTTATAATTGGTCCCAAATTTAATTAATTATAATTTTGTCATTAATTTTAAATAATGGCGTGGCAATTTGTCATTGGCCAAAATTTCTCCTCCAACAATTTCATTTCATCAAACAATTACACGAAACATTACAACTGCAATGAGTTGAATTACTCATTGATATTAGCTCATGTGGAAAATTTCCTAACCACAACATAGAGCTACAAGTAGAGAGAGCATGTTTCGCTAAATAATCTGCTTTCCTATTACATTGTTTAGACACATAATGGAAAGATAAGTCCTCAAAAGAGTCAGCATCTCTTGGATTTGTAAAATCCAATGATACACATCAGATGTAATCTCCATGTGTCCATTAATCATCTTAATCGTCATAGATGAATCCGAGAAAACTCGTGCACCTGTAACGTGCATCCGTTGGAGAAGCTGGAGTCCATGGATGAGAGCATAAACCTCTGTTGCTATAGACGTGTGCCGAATCTGATCAAAAAATTTCATTACCCCACAAATATGGCCATCAGCTCCTGCGATATAAGCCCCATAACCTGACCCAATAACCAACAAGCTCATGGCAACATCTATGAACAACACAACATCTCCATCTATAGCAGACGTAAACACTGCCTTGCACCGTCGATCGCCTTCAGCATCATCTTGCACTCCTCCTCCTTGTCTTGTTGCTTGTGAATCATTTAGCATTATGGGTTGAGAAAACAAACTTAGGCTGCAACGAAGAGGTTGTCTCTATCCAATAGTCAAGGATCCACTCACAGCGTTGGGACTAATCCATAATAGGAACCATATTATTAAAACTATTCTTGTCATTCCATAGAGACCAAAATGTGATATAGGCTCTTCCAAATGATTATGTTTCTAAGTGTTTCGCTAACCACACTACTCTATCTGCGAAATTATTATGAACTGGGATTTCAGAATCCACTCATTGGAACATAGAATTACAGATTGTCTTAGCCCGCTTGCATCCACACAAAACATGATCAATGGTCTCCCATTTGGACTTACATATAGAACATATAGGTGAAATGTTCACGTCCCTTTTCCAAAGACAATACGAAGTTGGTAAGCACTCATGGTATGTCTTCCATATAAATAGTTTGACTTTTTGAGCCAATTTCATTTTCCAAAGTGTATTCCACCATACCTTTGTTGGGTTTTATGCCCTAAAACTCGTAGATAGTGAATGTAACCGTTGACCGGATATTAATGAAATAATATTGATATATTTTTCCATTAATTGTTATTAGTTATTTTATATTTGTCTTTGCCTAATAATAACCCTAATCCAATAAACTAGACATCCAAGGTTGTAATATGAGTCTTGAACTATATGTAGCGACATATGGGATCATTGTTCAAGAAACAGCCTAAAGGGTCTATAGTTAGGGATAAGACTGGGTGCCTTATCCTGGTGACACTATGGATACGACCCACTTTGTATTTGATACAAACGCTGCGATCCAACGCGTTCGTGTATGAGACATGCGAGTGGGGGTATCCTATGTAATGAGTTTGCATAAGACCGGACCGCGAAATAGTAACCACTGGTTATAACACCGTTAACTAGTTGATTTTCTATTTCACTAGGACGACCTAGACAACTTAGTCTTAATCCTGAGTTGATTATGGACTCCTGCTCATAAGAGATTGTCCTTTGATTTGTATGAGTGAGAGTGGCCAATACGCCGACTCAATAAGCTTACCACTTTGGGGACAAGACCGAATGGGGAGCTGGGAACATAATCGTACAAGCACTACTACAAAAATCACTTTTAATGACGGGCAATGCCCGTCATTAAAGACTTTTCATCATGAGCGGCGTCCGTCGACTATACGAGCGTCGTCGTAACTTATAATGACGGGCGACTTTTAATGACGGGCAATGCCCGTCATTAAAAGCCGTCCGTCATGAAAAGTTACAATGACGGACAGTTTTAATGACGGGCATTGCCCCTCATTAAAAGGCGTCCATCATCAAAAGTGTATTTTCCAACCAAATGTCCGTCATTAAAGGTGTCCGTCATTAAATGTCCGTCATTAAATATATATTTTTAATGACAGACATTGCCCGTCATCATTTCGTTCATAATTTAATATAAAAAAATTGTTGGTTGCACGAACAATATTTTTTTCATTTTTCAATCTGTAAAGAAAGTAATATTAATCTTAAATGTGCAAAATTGTATAGAAATCAAATATTTGTCAAATTTCATTCCAATAAGCCAATGAACCAAATTTGTTCATACAATTTTTATTCATATAAGTTTGATATAAAAATAAAATTACAAACACTTACACTTAAAAGCCTCAAAATTACTAAACACCTATGATTAAAAGTCTACACCTACACCAAAAAACAAAAATTCTCCTACATGCCACTTTCATTCTTGTCACCATAATCTTGCTCGTACATCAAACTTGAAGAACCTAAGAAAAACAAATTGTAATTAGGTTTGATACAACGCCAAAACAAGAACTCACATAACATCTACTTATTAGCAAAATAAACTTACAGGAGTGTTTCCTACAACAACACCATACTTATTAGCAGCATTAACATCTACATTATTGTAACCAACAACCATATTACTAAAAGCTTTGCCTCCCGCTCTGCTTAGAGCAGAAAACAGCACCTCTCCCCAATCTTCAGTCAACTGAAACATCCAAGAAGACAAATCTCAGAATCTCCCCAATCTTCAGTCAACTGAAACATCCAAGAAGACAAATCTCAGAATCACAAATACAAGTTTATGTCTATATAATAATACAAGTTTAGGTTTTGGACCTTTAGAACACCCCTTAGTTCATCCTCCTTTTGGATGGAGTTAATACCTGTAGTAGACATAAGCTAATAAAAAGAAACTGAATCCCGATGCCTTAAGGATCAATCAGAGTTGTCAACAAAGTTGACTAGCTGGTGACAAAAAAACATGGCATTATAAAGGCATAGCTTCTATTTTATACATGTTTTAAAATAGAAGGTAAACTTCAAACAAACAAATAAAAAAGTGAACTTCAAATACCTCGAGTGGTAGTCCTCTTCTCCTCGACAATAGCTTGACGATCACCAATTGCGAAGCCTAGTGTTATTGAATTAAGAAGCCTAGTGTTATTGAATTAAGAAAAGTCAAAACACCAATAAAAAATCCAAAAGGATTTCAAAAACAGTATTGTCAAAACAAAAAGAGGAAAAAAAGAAAAGGTAAAGTGAATCCCATGGCTGACAGGAAAAAATTAAAAAACACACAAAAGACAAATAACTAGTTAAGCTTTAAAACAGTAGGAAAAAAATATAAACTAGGAAAATAAAACTTAGCTTTTATCTAAACCACATCGGTCCACAAAAAATCTGAAATACTTAGCTCTTAGTTCTTATTGATCCACAATTATTTTGTACCTCATTTTTTTCTCTTGAATCTCAATACATCATGAAATTAGTTTCAAACCATTGGTAGCAATAACATATCAGAGAGGGAGAGAGAATTACCATTTACCTGCATTAGAACAATCCAATTAATTTCATCAATGAAATTAGTTTCTTTTTATTTTACTTACTCTTCTATCAAACAAAAGCTTGACAGTGAGCATATCAACAATTCCCTAGACAAACTCTTATTTTGTGTATAATGCAACACTAAACAAAACAACAAAACCAACACAGTTATCAACTATTAAACCCAAATCAAAACGGCACATGGTTCAGTATTGAATCAACAAGAAATTGGATAATATCAACCTGTCCAACACTCAACATCACAAGTTGGAGGAGTGGTTTGTCTAGCTTCATGTATTGGTAGAATGCAGTCACATATTAACATTTGGGGAAAGCTGCGGTGGATTGGTGCTTGATTTTTCTGGAGATGGTTGCATGTTTATTTTTATTCTGCAATCAGAAAAACTTTTTGTGACTTTCCAACGAAAACGTCAAATGAATCCATAGAAGATATATTTACAAGAACAAAATGGTTCCAATTCATTAGATTCGTAATGATGCAATCTCAGCAAGAAAGCAAACGATGCATGAGTTCTAGTCCAGGCAATGTCACAAAATAGGTAAACATGAAGCATAAATGTGTTTTTCTTAAGCTAGCAAGACATACCTATTGTGGTTATTGACATTCTCATCTGTTTCGTCTAATATCTCCTCTTGACATAAGAATATATGACATGTAAAATCAATGAAATCCGGTTTCAGTAACATGTAGCCAACCCCATCCTCAATACAAATTAAGCTATTTTTTTAAAGCCAATAACTTAGACAACAATCAAGAATCTGGTGTCCAAAAAAAGAAAAGGCACAATGGCTTGCATTCAGATGCTAATCACCAGACATCCTAAGATGTTACATTTAAAAAATGATCAATATGCAAGATGACACAACAGTGCTAGTATAAACCATGCATAGTTGCAAGCTAAAAGAATTTGTCATTACCTGAAGAAGTTCTTCAATCACATCCTCCATAGTAATGACACCAACCACCTCTTCACCAGGTGGTAAGACAGGAAGAGGCGCATTTTCAACATCTAAAATGCAGAATGAACCTCTGTGTCATTTTTTAAACTATAGGCAGAAACAATAACGAACCATTAATTAAATTCAACTGTAGGCAAAAACAATAACGAACCATTAATTAAATTCAGAGCCCTATTCTAATAGCTTTTAAACGACAAATAAAACTACATGGTAAAAACAGTCCAACATACCTCATTTTCGGAGCCTTGTCTTTTCCAATGAGCAACTATAAAACTTGCTAAGAAGGAAAAAAAAAGAAAAAGAAATCGAATAAAAAAAACAAAGTAAACGAACAAACTAGTGGACCCAAATCAACTTCTTCCAAAGTGGAAAAAGGGGTTGCTCAAAACCAAGAGAAAAACCAAACCAATAGGGCAACTTCCACGTGCGTGAGATTGTGGGAGATAGAGTTTCTGGTTCTCGCAAGTGGAGCTAAGTCTTCAATCTCTTCAACGATATTCTGCATCTTAGTGAGATCGATGCGGTCAATAAGAATTAAAATGCAAATTATAAGTAAAATATATATCATTTATAGATATAAAACCAATTCAAAGTTCATTTTTCTATCAAGTAAAGAAAAGTTCAATAAAAAAATATATTACAACTCCAAACTCAAAAATCATGCTTTACAACCAACCACAACAAAATAAAAGCATGTTTATCATAGGTCGCATCACAACAACTCAACATACATCAACATGACAGTTCAATCCATCAATTCAAATGTTCAACACTTTGTTAATAACATATTAACACACACACACACACATATATATCAAATATATCAAAACTAAACAAACAAAACACACAACATGCTAGCACACAAGCAAACAAACTAACCATGTAGAATTCCACTTACTATTCTTTTTAAAGCACACCTAAACGAATCTACGAACTCCTGAAACGAGAAAGATAAAGCTTTAAGGCTAAACTAAAGCCCAAAACCTTAGATGAAGCTGGAAAGGTGATTAAAAGGAAGGATCTTACCCAAATGCAACTTTAACAGCTATTCGAACACTTTCAAGCTATAAACCATGAGTTACCAAAGGTTAGAGATTGATCTAAAGCACTTAAAATAATTTGAAGGGTCTAAACAATGCTTAAGCACCTAAAACTCACCAAAACGGACTAGGTTCTTTTTTTAAAAAAAAAAGCATTAAGGGAATGTAATCTGACGAAAATTCATGAGGTAAAACAATTATTATAATCCATTTTTTTTTAAAAGCATTAAAGGAATGTAATCATAGACTAGACCTTTTATTCTTGTCTAGCTTTAACCAACAACTGATCTTGTCTTGGGTACAGAACACTAGATAACGTGAGAAAGCTATTCAATTAATATCGTACAAGCTAAGGACCAAACAAACAAATAGACTGGACAACATACAATCTCTCTCTTAAAATTTCTTCTGCGCTCCTCATTCTTTAGGTTATTTTCAATGGTGCCAGTAGCATCAGGTTCCTAAAGGGAAAACAATTACGGATGAAGATGCTAGTTAAAATTTCTAAGAAGAAGATTAATAACTGACCACGATACTAACCACAAAGGACTGAACAATGTCAACAATGGCCTTAGAGCTTCTTAATGTCTCCACATGTTGTACAAATATCTTCTTAGTCTTAAGTTCCTCTGATGCAAGAGAAAGCTATTCCATCCGGGACAGGCAGTTATGCAGAGTCATATCTAAATCACACTTCATGTTGCAACTGTGAAATCAAGTAGAATCTTAATCGAGGTTGATACCTCAAAATTGATATTTAATCAATTGGCAAGAACCTAAAAGTAAATAAAGTTGTATCTTCTCTCTCGTAGAAAAAGAAAAAACAATAACAATAATAAAATTTGTCTCATTACTTTTCCTATAAAGGGTTGATACAATTTTCCTACAACTAATCCATGTAATACTGAATTTAAATAACGGTATAATTTGGAGCAGTTACTCCGTATTCATGCGGAAGAAACCTACATAGCTGCTAATTCATGCTTCCTCTTTTAACCTTCACCTCTGCAGATTACTGAGTGATTGGTGTAAAGAAAAGAAAAGAACGCAACTCACCACAGGAGGAAGAAAATCGAGTCGTGGGCTGCTGTGCACGGTTGGGTGTTGGCCGGACAAAGAAGATGCCAGCGTGGCGAGCTATGGTCGCTGCTACGAACGCCGAAGAAGAAGAGTTTATCTGAATCGCGTGTTCTGGGTAAATTCGTACGCTAGAGAGAGAGGAAACGCTTGCAAAATTGCCAGAGATAGGGGCTAAGAGGTTGGGTGCGACTTCGGTGGTTGTTGGCTAACGAAGAAGAAGAAGATTGCAAGGGGGCTAACACACGCGATAAAAGGAAAATGTAAGGAGGCTAGGGTTTCAAGGGACTGGTTTTCGGGGAGAGAGAAATTTCATTTAAAAAATGTACCGTTTTTAAAAATTTTTAAAAAATAAAATTTAAAAAACACTTTTAATGACGGTCAATGCCCGTCATTAAAAGTCCGAAAATTTTTCCGTCATTAAAAGGTCCGCGAATTTTTTTTCATCCATCATTAAAAGTCATATTTGTAGTAGTGAAGATGGAATTCACTCCTTCCCGACTTTAGGGAAGCAGATTAGTGTTCCCTTAAGTGGTTACTCCGAGTCTTGAACAAAGGGCTACTCTCAAATCTCAATGGCACTAGAGGGTTTTCTGTTTGATGGTTGGACCACAAACAGGTTGTTCATTAGAAGAGAACTGGTACTTAAGGAAATAGAGGTAACCCAGGGGTAAAACGGTAATTTGACCCAGCTGGTGTTACGGACACTCGTGAAGGACTAACTAGTCGATATTGGTCTAGATCCGTGGACACAGAAAATATGTCTGCAGTGAGAAGAGTGCAACTGTGAGTCTATAGTGGAATGTACACACAGTTAACGAATATTGATTAATGTGGTTAATGAGTTTGACCAATTAATCTCACATCGTTGGAGCTTCTGATCTGCAGGTCCATTAGGTCCCACTGGTAGCTCGTAAAGTAATTTGAGGCAACTAAGTAATAAAAGTAAATTGAAAATGTTCAATTTATTAAGGGAAACAAATATAATATATATTGATATATTATTATGAGAGAAATTAATATTTGAAAAGTTCAAATATAGATTTATGGAAGTTTGAAAGAGTTCAAATAATGAATTAATTAATTTAAGGCCTAAAATGTGTTTGGGCAAATTAATTAATTCTAGGCCGGGAATTAAATATGTGATATTTAATTGGTGGTTAATTAATTAAAGAATTCATTAACCGGGAATTAATCAATTATGGAAATAATTAATCCCTTAAGGAAGTGATTAATCATTTATGGAAATGATCTAATCACTTATGGAAGTAATTAGTCATTTGTGGAAAAGATTAATCAATTATGGAATTGATTGATCATGATTGATTAATTAAGGAATAAGATTGAATCAATTTTGGAAAAGATTGATTTAATTGAATATTTTATTCATGGTCTCTCTTCTATAAATAGAACACTAACCTAATTGGTCATGATACTTGACATTCTTGCTCTTGCTCTTAGACTCTCAAAGACAAGACCTAGAATTCTCTCTAGCCTCCCTCTTAGAGAAAGACTCCCACAAGTCTTTTGAAGGTAATAAAAGTCCCCACGCAGCGGAAGCGCATCGATTGGACCTTACGCCGTATATTAATTAACATTAAAATACCGTTACGATAACTCAAACAAAACTTTAAACAACTTTTAAAGACGCTGTAAAATTGGTTTAAACATGCTAAAATAAATCTAAATTTATTTTTGATACTTTTCTAAAGAAAAGAGGAAGAACCGTTACAAACCTTCGTTGAAGACTTGACCGTTCTTCGCCAACGACGCTCCACGAACGAAAACGCAGCAGCCGCCTTTGTTTTTCTTCGCTGGAAATTTCTTCTTTGATTGACACAATCACCACAGAGGTTACACCGGTATGTCTCTAAGTCTAGGAGGCAAAAGACTTGTGGGAGTCTTTCTCTAAGAGGGAGGCTAGAGAGAATTCTAGGTCTTGTCTTTCAAGAGTGTCAAGTGTCATGACCAATTAGGTCTAGTGTTCTATTTATAGAAGAGAGGCCATGAATAAAATATTCAATTAAATCAATTTTTTCCATAATTGATTCAATCTTATTCCTTAATTAATCAATCATGATCAATCAATTCCATAATTGATTAATCTTTTCCACAAATGACTAATTACTTCCATAAGTGATTAGATCATTTCCATAAATGATTAATCACTTCCTTAAGTGATTAATTATTTCCATAATTGATTAATTCCCGGTTAATGAATTCTTTAATTAATTAACCACCAATTAAATATCACATATTTAATTCCCGGCCTAGAATTAATTAATTTGCCCAAACACATTTTAGGCCTTAAATTAATTAATTCATTATTTTGAACTCTTTCAAACTTCCATAAATTTATATTTGAACTTTTCAAATATTAATTTCTCTCATAATAATATATCAATATATATTATATTTGTTTCCCTTAATAAATTGAACATTTTCAATTTACTTTTATTACTTAGTTGCCTCAAATTACTTTACGAGCTACCAGTGGGACCTAATGGACCTGCAGATCAGAAGCTCCAACGATGTGAGATTAATTGGTCAAACTCATTAACCACATTAATCAATATTCGTTAACTATGTGTACATTCCACTATAGACTCACAGTTGCACTCTTCTCACTACAGACATATTTTCTGTGTCCACGGATCTAGACCAATATCGACTAGTTAGTCCTTCACGAGTGTCCGTAACACCAGCTAGGTCAAATTACCGTTTTACCCCTGGTTTATCTCTATTTCCTTAAGTACCAATTCTCCTCTAATGAACAACCTGTTTGTGGTCCAACCATCAAACAGAAAACCCTCTCGTGCCATTGAGAGGGTAGGGCCCTTTGTTCAAGACTCGGAGTAACCACTTAAGGGAACACTCATCTGCTTCCCTAAAGTCGGGAAGGAGTGAATTCCTTCTTGTACGATTATGTTCCCAGCTCCCCATTCGGTCTTGTCCCCAAAGTGGTAGGCTTATTGAGTCGGCGTATTGGCCACTCTCACCCATACAAATCAAAGGACAATCTCTCATGAGCAGGAGTCCATAATCAACTCAGGTTTAAGACTAAGTTGTCTAGGTCGTCCTAGTGAAATAGAAAACCAACTAGTTAACGGTGTTATAACCAGTGGTTACTATTTCGCGGTCCGGTCTTATGCAAACTCATTACATAGGATACCCCCACTCGCATGTCTCCTACACGAACGCGTTGGATCGCAGCGTTTGTATCAAATACAAAGTGGGTCGTATCCATAGTGTCACCAGGATAAGCCACCCAGTCTTATCCCTATACTATAGACCCTTTAGGCTGTTTCTTGAACAATGATCCCATATGTCGCTACATATAGTTCAAGACTCATATTACAACCTTGGATGCCTAGTTTATTGGATTAGGGTTATTATTTGGCAAAGACAAATATAAAATAACTAATAACAATTAATGAAAAAATATATCAATATTATTTCATTAATATCCGGTCAACGGTTACATTCACTATCTACGAGTTTTAGGGCATAAAACCCAACAAACTCCCACTTGAACTAAAACACTAGTTAGTGGGATGTAAATGCAATAATCTAAAGCTGGAAATGTCATGTATATTAATACAATGAACTAGGGCATCCTTATACCCATTATACATTTCTCCCACTTGCCCTAGATTAGATGGCATACATATCTCGTAGACCTAGACCCTCTAGATGACCCTCAAACACTTTAGTCGTGAGAGCCTTCGTAAATGGATCAGCGATGTTGTGTTCTGAGGCGATCTTAGTGACGATCACATCTCCTCTTTGGACGATCACATCTCCTCTTTGCACAATCTCCCGTATCAAGTGATACTTCCTCTCGATGTGTTTACCCCGTTTGTGGCTTCGAGGTTCTTTTGAGTTGGCTACAGCCCCACTGTTGTCACAGTATAGTGTTATGGGCACGTTCATATTCGGAACCACTTCCAAATCAGTCAAGAACTTTCTGAGCCATACTGCCTCCTTAGCTGCTTCGTAAGCTGCTACATACTCAGCCTCCATGGTTGAGTCTGCTATGCATCCTTGTTTGAATTTTCTCCACACTACTGTTCCTCCATTGAGGGTGAATACTGACCCTGATGTGGATTTCCTTGAATCCTTATCAGCTTGAAAGTCAGAGTCAGTGTATCCAGTAAGAATCAAATCCTTGGCTCCATACACAAGCATGTAGTCCCTCGTTCTCCGAAGATACTTGAGGATATTCTTAACCGCTCCCCAGTGGTCCAACCCTGGATTAGACTGATACCTACTGACTACTCCCACTGCATAACATATGTCAGGCCTAGTGCAGAGCATAGTATACATTAAGCTGCCCACAGCTGAGGCGTAGGGAATGTGTCTCATGTTCTCAATTTCTTGAGGTGTCTTAAGAGACTGTTCCTTAGACAGGTGTACCCCATGTCTGAAGGGTAGTAGTCCCTTCTTGGAGTTTTGCATCGAATATCGAGACAACATCTTGTCAATATACGTTGCTTGAGACAGAGCTAGCGTTTTGTTCTTTCGATCCCTAATGATTTGGATTCCCAGAACATATTGAGCCTCTCCCAGATCTTTCATTTGGAATTGGGCTGCTAGCCATTTCTTAATGTCAGTGAGGTATCCTACATCATTCCCAATGAGTAGGATATCGTCTACATAAAGTATTAGAAAAGCTACTTTCATTTTGTGGACTTTCTTGTACACACAAGGCTCATCAATGTTTTGGTCAAAGCCAAAAGATTTGATTGCAGTATCAAATCTAATGTTCCATGATCTGGACGCTTGTTTCAATCCATAAATGGATCGATTGAGCTTACAAACCTTTTGTTCCCGACCTTGGGCTATGAACCCTTCGGGTTGAGACATGAAGATATTCTCTTCAAGATTACCATTCAGAAAGGCAGTCTTGACGTCCATTTGCCATATTTCATAGTCATAATATGTGGCTATGGATAAGAGAATTCTTATGGACTTTAACATGGCTACAGGAGAAAAGGTTTCCTCATAGTCAACCCTGGGTATAACCCTTTGCCACTAGTCTAGCTTTGAAGGTTTGTACCTTTCCAGCTGCATCTCTTTTTCTCTTATAGATCCATTTGCACCCTATGGGTTTTACCCCATTTGGTAGATCTGTAAGTTCCCATACAGAATTGGAGTACATTGACTCCATTTCCAGGTTCATGGCTTTGACCCATTCATCCTTATCTTCGTCATTCATTGCCTGTCGATAGGACAATGGATCCTCAATGCCATCATTAGGTATGACAACCTGAGTTTCAGTTAAACCCAAGTAGCGGTCAGGTTGTAATACAACCCTCCCACTGCGTCGAGGCATTCCCAACATTTGACATGGACGGGATGGATCTGAAGAACTAGTTCCTTCATCAACCCTTGTTGAAGGTCCAACTTCATCAAAAACTCTTGATGATTCTTCAATAGCTTCTTCTAATATTATTTTGCTGCGTGGTTTATGATCTCTCATGTGGTCTTCCTCTAAGAAAGTGGTGTTTGTCGATACAATCACCTTATTTTCTTGTGGGTCGTAGAAATAACCACCTCTCGTTTCTTAAGGGTAACCAACAAATTGGCACAGTTTTGAACGAGGTTCCAGTTTCTTAGGATTTGTCACAAGCACGTGTGCTGGACAACCCCAGATGCGAGAGTGATGCAAACTAGGTTTACGCCCCTTCCATAATTTGAAAGGTGTTTCAGAAACACTTTTCGAGGGAGCATTGTTCAAGATGTATACTGCAGTCTCTACTGCATACCCCCAAAACGAGCTAGGCAATTGAGCATAGCTCATCATTGATCGAACCATGTCCAACAAGGTTCTATTTCTCCTTTCTGACACACCATTCTGTTGAGGTGTACCAGGGGCTGAGAGTTGAGATTGGATTCCATGTTCTATCATATAATCCTGGAATCTTTGATCCATATACTCCCCTCATCGATCAGATCGAAGTACTTTAATAGATTTACCTAATAGGTTTTCAACTTGAGCCTTAAACTCCTTAAACTTTTCAAGGGCTTCAGACTTATGTCCCATTAGGTACAAGTAACCATATCTTGAATAATCATCTATAAAAGAGATGAAATATTCGTACCCTCTTCGAGCTTTTACATTCATTGGACCACACAGATCCGAATGTATTAACTCTAAGGGTTCTTTGGCTCTGTAACCTTTTCCAGTAAAGGGTCTCTTGGTCATTTTTCCCTCGAGACAAGATTCACAAGGTGGTAGTGAATCATCTTCTAACTTGCTTAGAAGTCCATTCTTTACCAAACGACCGATCCTATCGATGTTTATATGACCAAGTCTGAGATGCCAAAGATGAGTATTGTTACTTGATGGAGAAATCTTTTGCCTTTTACTTTGAGTTTCAGCAGTTTTAAATAATTTGTGATTTAAAAGTGCTTTGTTTTCGGTTGGTCTTAAAACATACAAGTTATTTTCCAATTTGGCTGAACAAATAAGTACACCATTTTTATAAATGAACGCTTCATTCATATCAAAAGTAACTGTATATGATTGTTCAATCAAACATGGAATAGAAATTAAGTTCCTCTTAATCTTGGGAACGATTAACAAACTTTCTAAAAGTAAGAATCTATTTCTAAAAAATAACTTCACAGCTCCCACTGCTTTAGCTGAAATGACTTCTCCAGTTCCGACCATGAGTGTCATTTCCCCATCGTTCAACTGCCGAAAGGAACTATTTTCCTGAAAAGAAGAGCAAACATGATTAGTTGCTCCTGAATCAAGTATCCGGGTAAACTCATCATGTTCTACCAGGCATGTTTCTAAAACAAGTAAATCAAAATTTACCTTCATTTTCCTTCTTTTTCTCAGCAAGGTACTTTGGGCAGTTTCTCTTCCAATGTCCATCTACACTGCAGTGAAAACACTTGCCCTTATCTGCCATAGCTTTGGCTTTTCCCTTGCTTTTAGCAGCAGTACTGGGAGCTTTCCCCTTGTTTCCTTTCTTCTTCTGAGTTTTCTTTGAAGAAGTGGCTACAGATTTAGTTCCAGAGGATGAACCCTTCTCGAACTTTCTTTTAGAGTGAACAACGTTTGCCTCTCCTTCTATATGTCCCTTGTTCTCAAGAAGAGACTGATAGAGTTGTAGCTCATTCAGGAGGCTAGTCAGGTTGAATGTTATTTTATTCATCATTGCATTGCTTCGAAACTGTAGAAAACTCTTCGGAAGAGATTCTAAGATGAATGCAACCTGACTACGCTCATCTATGACCTCCCCGTTTGCCTCTGCCACGTTGAATTGGACCATCATATCCAGGACATGCTCCCGAACAGACGTGCTCTCTTTCATGCGACAGCTATAAACGTATTTGAGAGCGTCATGGTGGAGTTGGTAGGACGGTTGTCCAAACATCTCCTGGAGAGAGTTCATAATCTCCCTCGCTGTTACCATGCTCTCATGCCTTTTAGCCAAAACTTCAGATAAGCTGGCTAGGATATAGACGCGGGTCTTATCATTGGCCTTTGTCCAGCGGTCATAAGCATCCTTAACTGCTTGGGATGCATTACGAGCAGGGGCTGGAGGACAATCCTCCATTAAGACGAACCGCAGATCATCGACAACAAGAATCGTATTCAGGTTCGACTTCCACGTAGCATAATTTTCGCCGGTTAATTTCTCATTTTTAAGCAGAGAGACAATTGAGGAAGACATTGCTGAAATTTAAACAAACAATGACCGTATTAGTTATCTTTGTCTTAACCCATCATACAAGCAAACAATTGCACACAATTCAATCAATTTAGCAAAACAGACAATCACAGAACCCTAAAACTATCGATTTAGTTTTGCAACGATGTTTCAGAGGTTTAGAATGTCAGCCACCGAAGGGTGATCAGGCACTCCTCCTTTGAAATGAGACACCTCTCAGCTAATTCTAATTCCAGAATAACTCATATTCCTATAGACATTAGCCACCGTTGTTCGGTCAAGGATTTGTTAACACTTTTAACTCATCCTCGTAAGTGTAACCCTCCCACTTTCAGATCTCAGATGCACGCACCAACAGGCTACCGAAGGGAAAGACAACTGTTGGTGATTAGTCTAAGAACTCCTATCCTTTTCAGGAGTTCACGATGTTCCGAATCCTATGACCAGGCCTTCCGAAGGGATGGTTGCGCCAGGACAACCTGCAGGCGGATCATAGGACTCTCACGGTGTGAACTATGGGCGGAGACCGAGGGATACGTTGACACGTGTCCCGCTCCCACTTACTCTAGACATTTTTCCCATTCACCTTGATATTGATTCATGCAAACACTTTCCGAAGGGAGGCCGCTCCTAAGGCGACTCGAAGCCGAGCATGAATCTCACGTTGTGAATATAGGGACATAGGAGCAAAACTTGATTTAAATCTCGTTTTTTAACTTTCCTCCCACTGAAAATGTCATACGGTTAATTTTGGGTTGTTAAACTTAGATAGTATTCGGCTAAGTCAATCTATCTAAGTCTGATCCTATTATAACAATTATGGAAAGGATTCAACTGCAATCTTTTGGGTGAATTAAACTCCTTTTAATAAACCCAACATTGCAAGTCAACATTACTATGGTTAATTCAACTCAATGTTCGGGTCAGTTCCCAGGTAGGAGGTGTTTCGTAAACCGTCAACTTAAATACCCCCAGCCTTAGACAGAACTTTACCGAGAGAGTTCCCTTATAACCTCAGTAATGTAAGGTCTTTACTCTAAAGATCTAGGTGCATTAAACACTTTTAATTAACCTAGTGACATTGCATGCTAACATTTAACTATGATTAATTCATCTCCGGTGTCCAGGTCAGTTCCCAGGTAGGAGGTGTTCCGTAAACCGTCAACTTAAATACCCCCAGCCTTAGACAAAACATTACCGGTGGAGTTCCCTTATAATCATAGCAATGTTTTTCCTACTTAGTCAATTAAAACTATTTTAAATTCTAAGTAAGAAAAGATTCTAATCCTATTAGAAATTGATCTAGGTCTAATTAATTTTAAACAATTTAAAATTAATCAAATTTATCCTATGATCTTATGTTTGCATGCAAATCTTGATTATAGATTGACGGTTTCTAATCATTAATATTAAAGAACTATTTCAAATTTTAATGATTAATCCTATAATCAAGATTCTAGGGTTTAATTCATTCAACAATCTCATTCAAATTAAATAATTAAACCACACTAATTGCATGAATAATATAACGATTATATTATTAACTATGGATGTTTCATGCTTCATGCAATATTGATTTTCTTTTAATATAACAATTAAAGCCAATCAAGAAAATCAATCAAGCATGCTTCATTCATCACATTAAACATAACTATTTATATTTAATTTAAGTAATGACATGCTTCATGCTTTCCAATTTTTCATATAATTAATATACACTTATATTAAAAATATGAAAACAAATTCATGCATTTAAACATACATTATAACAATTTATAATATATAAAAAATGCATGAGCATGTTTATAACCTAAGGTGGGATTAAATATTCTATATGACATCCATAAAGCATATAAATAACAATTGAACTGGTTAATTTTGACCCCTAGGATAAAATAAAGCATTAAATTACAATAATTTAGCTAAATTCTATCCTAAAAATCCTTGTACAGCTTCGGAATTATGTCTAGACATCACGAACCGCCCCGAACCACCTCGAACCGGCCTCTAAAATCACGAACCATGGCAAAAATTGGCTGAACCGAGCCAATAACACAGAAAATCGGGCTGATCCAGCAAAAATAGACCGAACCAGACCGATTTCCCGGTCAGGATCCCGGCCGGGAATTTCCCGGTCTCGATCCCGGCCGGGAAATTTTCCAGCAAACCCTAAATCGTCGATTCCTCTGTTCTACACTCTGTTTTTCCGATTTCCAACGCCGTTCTTCATGATTTTGGCCCAAAATCATCTCGATCTCCATCGATAACAGCCCTAAATCTAGACACGGACTTACAAGGACTCGATTTACATAAAATATACCCGAAACACCAGGCCTTACATGATCAAAATCACATAAAAATAAAATCTATGGCCATATAATTAACCCAAACAGTTCAACGCAAACCGAACATACATTATGCATAAATCCCACCTATTTGAGCCTATCGCAACTTTTAATATTAATTAATAGGGACAACGATGGCTCTGATGCCGATTGAAGGTAATAAAAGTCCCCACGCAGCGGAAGCGCATCGATTGGACCTTACGCCGTATATTAATTAACATTAAAATACCGTTACGATAACTCAAACAAAACTTTAAACAACTTTTAAAGACGCTGTAAAATTGGTTTAAACATGCTAAAATAAATCTAAATTTATTTTTGATACTTTTCTAAAGAAAAGAGGAAGAACCGTTACAAACCTTCGTTGAAGACTTGACCGTTCTTCGCCAACGACGCTCCACGAACGAAAACGCAGCAGCCGCCTTTGTTTTTCTTCGCTGGAAATTTCTTCTTTGATTGACACAATCACCACAGAGGTTACACCGGTATGTCTCTAAGTCTAGGAGGCAAAAGACTTGTGGGAGTCTTTCTCTAAGAGGGAGGCTAGAGAGAATTCTAGGTCTTGTCTTTCAAGAGTGTCAAGTGTCATGACCAATTAGGTCTAGTGTTCTATTTATAGAAGAGAGGCCATGAATAAAATATTCAATTAAATCAATTTTTTCCATAATTGATTCAATCTTATTCCTTAATTAATCAATCATGATCAATCAATTCCATAATTGATTAATCTTTTCCACAAATGACTAATTACTTCCATAAGTGATTAGATCATTTCCATAAATGATTAATCACTTCCTTAAGTGATTAATTATTTCCATAATTGATTAATTCCCGGTTAATGAATTCTTTAATTAATTAACCACCAATTAAATATCACATATTTAATTCCCGGCCTAGAATTAATTAATTTGCCCAAACACATTTTAGGCCTTAAATTAATTAATTCATTATTTTGAACTCTTTCAAACTTCCATAAATTTATATTTGAACTTTTCAAATATTAATTTCTCTCATAATAATATATCAATATATATTATATTTGTTTCCCTTAATAAATTGAACATTTTCAATTTACTTTTATTACTTAGTTGCCTCAAATTACTTTACGAGCTACCAGTGGGACCTAATGGACCTGCAGATCAGAAGCTCCAACGATGTGAGATTAATTGGTCAAACTCATTAACCACATTAATCAATATTCGTTAACTATGTGTACATTCCACTATAGACTCACAGTTGCACTCTTCTCACTGCAGACATATTTTCTGTGTCCACGGATCTAGACCAATATCGACTAGTTAGTCCTTCACGAGTGTCCGTAACACCAGCTAGGTCAAATTACCGTTTTACCCCTGGGTTACCTCTATTTCCTTAAGTACCAATTCTCCTCTAATGAACAACCTGTTTGTGGTCCAACCATCAAACAGAAAACCCTCTCGTGCCATTGAGAGGGTAGGGCCCTTTGTTCAAGACTCGGAGTAACCACTTAAGGGAACACTCATCTGCTTCCCTAAAGTCGGGAAGGAGTGAATTCCTTCTTGTACGATTATGTTCCCAGCTCCCCATTCGGTCTTGTCCCCAAAGTGGTAGGCTTATTGAGTCGACGTATTGGCCACTCTCACCCATACAAATCAAAGGACAATCTCTCATGAGCAGGAGTCCATAATCAACTCAGGATTAAGACTAAGTTGTCTAGGTCGTCCTAGTGAAATAGAAAACCAACTAGTTAACGGTGTTATAACCAGTGGTTACTATTTCGCGGTCCGGTCTTATGCAAACTCATTGCATAGGATACCCCCACTCGCATGTCTCCAACACGAACGCGTTGGATCGCAGCGTTTGTATCAAATACAAAGTGGGTCGTATCCATAGTGTCACCAGGATAAGCCACCCAGTCTTATCCCTATACTATAGACCCTTTAGGCTGTTTCTTGAACAATGATCCCATATGTCGCTACATATAGTTCAAGACTCATATTACAACCTTGGCTGCGTAGTTTATTGGATTAGGGTTATTATTTGGCAAAGACAAATATAAAATAACTAATAACAATTAATGAAAAAATATATCAATATTATTTCATTAATATCCGGTCAACGGTTACATTCACTATCTACGAGTTTTAGGGCATAAAACCCAACATCTTTTGCCTCCTAGACTTAGAGACATACTGGTGTAACCTCTATGGTTATTGTGTCATTCAAAGAAGGAATTTCCAGCGAAGAAAATAAAAGGCGGCTGCTGCGTTTTCGTTCGTGGAGCGTCGTTGGCGAAGAACGGTCAAGTCTTCAACGAAGGTATGTGACGGTTCTTTCCATTTTCTTTAGAAAAGCATGAAAATAAATTTAGATTTATTTTCAAGCATGTTTAAACTGAATTTCCAGCATCTTTAAAAGGAGTTTAAAGTTTAATTGAGTTTTCGTAACGATATTTTAATGTTAATTAATATACGGCGTAAGGTCCAATCGATGCGCTTCCGCTGCGTGGGGATTTTTATTCCCTTCAACCTTCTGGTCATTAGAACTGGCAGAAGTCTGATCAATCAACAGAGTTCTGGCAAGCTTATATCCACTTCTTACCGTGTACATCCCATTAGAACAATAATGCCAAATCCACTAATCTTCTGTCTGTACATTACTAATTGGAATAGTTGCTATGATATTCATATCATCTTCACTCACCACAGTCTTTAGTTTATTTAAATCCCATGCCGCCGAGGGGGTTATATAGTTAGAAACTAACATATCCCCTTGATTCACCACTCCAGATATAGGTATTGGTTTGAAAGTTACCTCCTTAGGAATCCAAGGATCTGAAAAGAAAAAGGTTGATTGACCATTTTCAATCCGTCTTCGAATTCCATTGGCCAACTGATAACTTGAAAATATGAAGTTATTATGTGCCTAATTTAAGCTTATTGTGAGCCTCAAGAGAGTGAAAATACCCAAGTTTTAACTAATTTAGATGCTAGATGCAGTAATATTGATTTATTTGTATTAATGTACTCATATTGATTATTATCTTTGAAATTCATACAAAACTGCACTAATTCTAATTTATTGTTGCATCAGGAAAAACATGGAAGCTTATGCGCTAGAGCATGTTGAGCTACAAGCTTGGAGCATGATGAACTAGAGCATTGATATTGAGTGGGGAGCAAATTTGTGTTGAGTAGGGAGCAAGTTTCAATCCAAATGATGATCCTTTGGCTCCAAGTTTGATCCTTTGGCTCCAAGTATTATCCTTTGGCTCCAAGTTTGATCCTTTCGCTTCAAGTATTTCCCTTTGGCTCCAAGTAAGAGGAAATTATAAATAGAGGGGAGGTGAAAGAAGAGGGATCCATCCAAGGATCCAAGGATCCAAGGCATTCTTAGATTTTTATGTTTTATTGTATGCTTTTATTTTGTAGCATGAACTAATTTCTTTTTATTAAGGCTTAGCCTAGGCGCCCATGAGACATTAAGATTATTTTTGTATGCAATGCAATGAATCAATGATATTGATGCTTTATACTTAGATGTGATAATTCTTTCATTACTAATATCTGTCTGATCAATCGATAGAGGTAGCAGCATGATAAATCCCGGAAGGGTAACACATGTGGAAATATCTAAGTAGAGCAAGATAATGCATTACATGTAGTCTGGTTGCGTTAGGAATAGCTCAACTGCTTAGGATATTTCATGGATGTGTTTGGGTTGCTTTAGGGATAATTCAACCGCTTGCAAGCATATAGAGAACTGATTAAACGCATGAATTAAGCAATAGGAATATTCTTAGTTCATCGCATGTGTAATACCGGAAGGGAATCACATGTTTATTTCTCGCTTAGGCATCAATATTCTGTCGATTCATTGTTATGCACTACATTAATATCTTATCTGTCGCATGTGGTTGTTGTGGTGAAAGTCTTGATAGCTCATTGCCCATTGTTTTTCCTCTAACACATTAGTTTATGTTTTATATCATCGCATGTTCATATCGCATCTCAACTTCTTTAAAAACTCTCAGCACCATCGCATTAGGATAGGATTTAAAGAAAGACATTTTCACTACTCGCCCCTTCCATGTGTTCTGACCCTGGAATACTTCAGGTATTACTTGGTAGTGCATAATTTATACTTGGATTAATGCACAACAACGACATATTCTTTAGTTAATTCAGTATAATTAGAAGTGAATACAAATCACAATCACCAACAAATCACGAGCCCAAACAAAACCCCGCCAGAAAACTGAGCAATTGTCTTTGACTGAAGCCAATAGAAGAGACTCATGTCGGGCATATCGTCCTTTAAGAACCTTTGATACTAGTAACGAAGGATTCTTAAATAAACGTCAAACCTGCTTAGCCAATAGGGTTTTGTTAAAAAGCTCTATATCCCGAAAATTTAAACCTCCTAGCTCATTCGGTAAGCAAATTTGAGACCATTTCTTCCAATGTATTTTCCTTTTCGTTTCAGTGGATCTCCACCAAAACCACGCCATGATGGAGTGTAGATCATCACATAAAGTTTTTGGGATTCGAAAACAACTCATCATATATGTAGGGATAGATTGGACTATGCTTTTTATCAGGACTTCTTTCCCCCTATAGAAAAAAAAATTGTCCATTCCATCTGTGCATAGACTGCCAGACTCTTTGTTTGATATCCTTAAAATCGCCGTCTTCTACTAAGAGTTTTTCATATTCTAACTTCTTCATCTTTCATATATTTACATGGGCTATTTACTAAAAAATCTTATATAGGTAGGATATTTATGGATTTGAGAATGTGAAAAGAAGTTGAAAAATTAATGTTGATTTTATTGTATATATTTAAACTTAATAAAATAATAATAAGTGAAAAAAAAAATATATATATAATAATTTTTATTTTAAAAAGGTATTAGTACTTACGGGTGGGTGGGTAGAATTTTTGTTAGTAATTTCAGTTTTTGAATAAGACTTTTTTTTTTTTTTTTTTTTTGAGAAATAAAAGCAACAAAGCAAACGAGAAACTGAAGAGTAAAAAAAAACCGGGCAAAAACCGAATGGAAGTGGTTGAGTTGAGGCTCAACCCATCGATCAGACACCATCAGAGTCGACGATCTCCTTGCATTTTGATGAGCTAGAATGTTCAGATATCTTCTGATGTGCGTAATAGAGAAGACTCCAACACTCTTGGCTAATTCCTTAGTCTCGCGCACAAAAGGGGCAATTTCAGTAAGGTCTTGCCCATCTCCATTGATTAAATTAACCACCTCTAAAGAGTCACACTCCACTTCAATTAATTTCCTTTGGTTTGCAGGAACTTCCATAAGAGCTTTCAGACCTTCGATTAAGGCCTTTACTTCCAGGACCTTGACCACGCACTCGCCGGAAAAGCCTCGACAACCCGCTAGACGGACTCGCCCTTGATGGTCGCGTACAACCCAATCGAGGCCTGTTTGAATAAGACAATTAGATATTATATTATCTTAAATACCAATGACAATGTTTTTTTTTTTTTTTTTGATATTATAGCTTCTTAATTTCTATTTTATATTTTATGAGTTAAAGTAAATATATAAATTTGATAATTATTAGTGGCATGCCTTGTAAATTTAAAATATGGCAAATGGACAAAATAGTCCAAAATTAATTCTCCCCCTTAGCCATTTTTTAAGATTAGATAGGATGAGATGAGATATATGCTTGTTATAGATTTTTCCAATGTTGCATCTCCGGCGGAGGCAGATGTAGAAAAAAACTTAGGGCAAGTTTCGCATACTATGTAATTAAAATTAAACATTTTTTAAAAATGTTTTTTTAAAAAAAAAATTGTTATTCTATGATCAGTCAAAGTAAATTTTAAAAAAAGAAAAAAGAAAAACTATAATTAGTTTCTAGAAATAAAACAACCAAACTTATCACAATATGTTTTCAAACTGATGTTCCTAAGTTTTCACATAGAATGTAATTACTGTTATTAAACTTTAGAATTAAATGACATGTTTAATAAACATAAAAATAGATCAAATAACATAAATAGTACAAAAAATATTTTCAAGATTGCAACTTTTATTTATCAATTTTTCTTAATTCAACTTTTTATTTATCATGAATCGAATATAGATTAGGATTAACATGAGAGCTAATCACATCAAATTGATAAGATGATTTTTTTTATTTAAAAGTTAAATTAAATTAATCATAACCATGCATACACATTTACAATAAAAGCAACAACAAATATTAATTATAAAATATACTTGAAAACATTTATAAGAGGAATTGATACCAGTGGGTTGCGAGCATTTTCTTGAAGCATCTTTGTCTCTTGTCTATACTTTAACACCACGTTGCAATTCATGCAAATTTCAAAAATTTTTGATTGAGAGAGGAAGAAAAACAAATAAATAAGAGAAGACATTAATCAAACATAGGAGTTATAATTGAATGTAAACTCATAAATTTTATAATTATAGGCATTAAATTAACAAAACTTTTTATATTCCAACCTTTTACCTTCTTATATTTTCATTTAAAAAATTATTTTATTAATTTGAATATAAATTATGCATCAAAATATTATATTTTTTTCAAATTTTGATTGTGTATGATTACTTCCTAATATATATACTTTTTTATTAAATAATCCTTAAAATTTTTCTTACTATAAAACATAGAAAGCAAAAATAAAAGTATCAAATAAAAATAATATATTTAAAGACCTACTGTATTTCTTTGTGTTTAAATATCATATTTATTATTATAAATATGTAATTAATTAATAATGATTCCTTAGTAGTTAGTTATCCAGGATACTTGTTGCCTTGTGCAATGTGATTCTAAATATGCAAGAAATATTCACAATTAGCTAAAAACGTGCAAGTATACACATCATGGCAGCAAGTGATAAGTAAATTAAGATCATTCTCCACAGGGATTGGTTTATAGAATTTTACTACTTCTAAGCTTGATTTTTAATGAAATTCAATGTAACCGAGGAACAAATATTTTTCCTTAACTAAATGCAAGAGATTAAAATGGTAAACAAGCTAAAAATGACAAGAACTAAAGTAGAATTCAATAAAAACAGCAAATTAGCACAGAGAAGGTAAGGTTCAAATTAGGGGCTGTCTACTCTCACAAGCTGCTTGCTGTAGCAGAACTTTATAATTACAACTCACACAGAATTTTCTACGGGAATCTTCCAATTCTCCTCTAGCTTAGGTGATTAAACTCCCATTTAACCCTTCTTTTTAGCTCAACTGATTTAGTGCCTTAGGTGGTTATTTATCCCTAAATACCCACTCATTTTCATGATCATTAAAGACTAAGGTAAAGCAAAGTAGTCGGTTATCTATTGTTTTCCCAAACACTAAATAACAATGCTAGAAAATGGTTGGCCAAACGAAATTCCAGCTTTAAGCATGAAGAACACTTTGCTTTAAGTTGCAATATATAAAATTCCACTAAAACAAACAACAAGTTCAAGCTTAAGCACCCTAATCCTCACCTAAGAGGATTTAGCTCATGTTCAAGGTGAAAATAATGAAAATACAGCAGCAAACTACCATATCAATCATGATTACAACCTTAAATACCAACTAAACACTAGAAGAAATAAAAATAAAAGAAGGGAAGAGAAGAGAAGAAGCTTCCAAGGGAGATTCCAGCTTTCCCAAGCTGGAAATCCTCCAAACAGCAGCCTCTTTGTCGTTTCCCCTTCACCGTTAGCAGCAACTTCTAGGTCCAACTTCTCCAGCTGAATCCCCCCTCATTTTGGGCCAAAGAACTATTTATATTAGCTCCTTTCATTGATTTCAGGGCTGATTGGACATATGCCTCCACATGGATCATCCCTAATTGGCTAAGATGGTACAAATCAGCTCCACATGGCTGCCAGCTCAATTAATGAAAGCTTTCACGGATTTAGCACGTGCAGAATTTTACTTCCCAGACTTTCTGCCTTCTGCTTGTGAAATCAGTTGCTGTAGCAAAACCCGAGTGCCCCTACACCAGAAAAATCAGCTTAAAACATAAGAAATCTGCACCAAATTTAGTTCAAGCTTGGCCTACTGATATGTAAAAATGTTCATCAAAGAATACTCATTTTCATGCACAAACCAAAGCTCAAACACATCAAAGGGTAGAGTTTTTAAGCCTAAAAGAGAACCAATAGCTCTTATTTCTAAGAGCTATCAATACTATTGAAGGAGAAATTTTGACAAATCACAAATTGTCACGTCATTATTTAAAATTAATGACGAAATTACTAATAATTAAAATTGAGACCAATTATAAATTGACATGTGTCCCAAATTTAATTTGAAGACAAAGTTATTATAAATTTTAAGGTCAAATGTCCATTTGATCAATTAATTAAAAAAATTAATTTGATCAAATTTGGGTATTTTAATATTTGGGTCATATGGTTTTTGGGTCAAATATAAACCAAACCCAAGACCAAATAGTTGAACCCAAGACCAATAAAGTCCAAGTACAAGTTGTTAGGCCCAAAAGTCACTAGGACCCATCCATGGAGAATAACTCTAGGGGTTCCCCTCCATTTCAAGGGTTTAGAAATTCTACACCCTACACCCTCACAAACACAAGAGGTTCAGAAATTCTACACTCTCACAAAGACAAGAGTTCAGAATTTTAAAGCTCTCAACCAGAACCAGAGAATTCAGAGAGACTCTACCAAGGCTGAAAACTGAACTCTATGAAATCCATAAGTTCCAAGTGTTGAATACTCCTGGAAGACTAAACACTCTTCAAGATTTCAACACTCCTTGAAGATCACCAAACACTCTTTAAGATCTCAACAATTCTTGAAGACCAAAGACTCTTCAAGACTTCAAGACCCCAAGACTACCCTTCAAGACCGAAAGACTTCAACAATCCTTGAAGACTAAAGAATCTACAAGACTTCAAGACCCCAAGACTTCCTGAAGACTAAAGACCCTTCAAGACCGAAAGACTTCAACAATCCTTGAAGACCAAAGACTCCAAGACTCTAAGACTTCAAGGCCCAAAGACTTCAAAAGCTCCAAGCATCAATTGAAGCTTCAGACTCGAGAACAAGTGCTCCAACCCTCGAGTGAAACACATTCACACACAAGAAAGAGAATTAGAGGATTAAAGTTAGAGATTGTATATCTACACGCATATTACATCAATACGAATACGACATTTATTCCACGTGTCTCCATTTTTGAAATTACGTGTGAACAGGTACTTTTCACTCACAGAAAATGTAAACCATTAGTCTTTGATCAAATATTTAAAGTCAAATAATAAAAGAGAAAATGCATCCATAACAACTCATTGTTAATTATTAATATATTTAATATTTTTCTAAAAAGTATTACGAATAACTAATATTAATGGCAGGATTGTAAATTTGAAAATTAAGTTAGGATATAGTAGTCCAAAAATGTTTTCAAACATCCTTCCTTTTAAATATACTAGTCCGTAACACGTACGATGCACGTGAAAATTTATAATTTTATTTTGTTATATAAAAGAATATAGTCTTCTTGAGTTTAATTACATGAAAATATTTGTATAAACATATTGTATAATTTAACTTTATGTTAAATTTTTATATATACATATATTAATAATAGTTCTAATTTAGTTTTTAGTATTACAGTTATAATTTATAAAAAAAAAATGCTACATTTATAAATTATTTGATCGAAAAGTTATTTATTAAATAAAAAACTAAATGAGTTTTAAAAAAATAAAAATAAAAATAAAAAACTAAATAATATAAGTGTATATATTATCATACTTTTAAAACAAATTAATAAACATAATTTTTTAAAAAATATAATAAATATAATTTATTAAAACTATCATAATATTAAGGATTTTATAATTAGAAAACCAAAAGATTTATCATAGTAGATGAAGTCAACTCTTCAAAAAAAAAAAAAAAAAAAAAAAAACAAGATGAAGTCAATAAATATAAGTATAAGTTACATGGTGTGAGAACATGGAAATGAGTTAAATCATTACTCATTATTGCTGTTAATTAAATCACAATAAATAACATCACTCAATTATTTATATTAATATATGTTAAGAATATAAAAAGAGATTAATTAAAAGCAATTAATTCTTATTTAATTCATATTTTAATTAAATTATAAGACATGTTAAAAAATTATTAGTTTGTTTAATTAGTATACATGTGAGTATGTCCTTAATCATACATACTAAATAATGACCTTCTCAAAAAAAAAATAATAATAAAAAAAATAAATAAAGGCATTCATGAAAAAAAAAAAAAAAAGACTAAAAGAAATAAAAATCTCAACCCATGCTCAACAACCCACTTAGACCAAGATTAAAAAAGAAAAGAAAGATTTTAAAAACAAATCTGAAGACCCTAAAACAACTACCCCTAAACACTTGTTTGTCTTCCCTTTACTCTCCCTCTCATGAACATAGTCACCAGCCTACCTCATATCTCTTCAACTTTGTCGATTCTCCGGTGACAACAACGCTCATTTGACTCTAACAGTAGAACAAAGTACATCTCATGTTGTGCACTTGCAGCAACGGCGCAACTCTTGTAATCGACGAACCTAATGCTCGGCCACAACAAACAAAGACCCATGCGTGTTGATGATTTTGAGTGTAACACGGTGTCTGAACTCTAGCAAGACTCTCGCGCAATCTTTTTCTCCAACGACACCCTCCCTCTCTTTGCTACACTTTAGAGCCATAGCCTCCACTTGAAACCCATGACTCTCTCCTCCATTGTAATGGAGTATATATACCGAGAAGTTTTGCGAAGAAGACAAATAAACTGAAACTTACATACACTTTATTGAATGCATTGAACCATTTTTTCCATCTTTTTATCTTCCTATTCAATGCATTATTATGTTACTACCATTCATTCATTTTTTCGGTTATTCTCTTTCTCTTTCCTTATTTAATGTAAATTTCCATGAAATTCAATTTGAGGACAAAATTGGTATACATCCAGAAAATTAAGGGCATAATGGAAAGCTAAAGTTTCTCCTCAATAGCAACTTTTAGATATACTATAGATTATAGATTATAGATATAAATTTTAGATTATAGACTAGTGTATTACCGCGTGCAAATGCACTTGTATTTTTTTTTTAAGTAAAATATTATTAAGTATAATTATTTTAAAAATTGATTATAATGTTTTTTTTTTTTTGTTGGTGGTGGAATGTTTTAATATTTTATTACTTAAATTGAAATTGATTCAATGAGTTATTAATTTTTTTGGTTCAATTTTTAAAATTAAGAACATGATTTATTTTCAAATCTAAGTTTAATAAAAAAAAGGAAAAATACACTTTTGGTCCCTGAGGTTTGGGTTAAGTGACACTTTGGTCCCTGAGTTTTCAAACTCAACAAAAATATCCCTGAGGTTTGAGATAAGGAGCACTTTGGTCCCTGCCGATTATTTTTCTGTTAAATTCTAACGGTTGCTGATGTGACACTATTATTTTAATAACAAGAATTATTTTTTTAAATTTTTTAAATAAAAAATATTAAAATAATACATTTTAAAATAAAGTTTATTTTATTGATTTATTTTTCTATTATATGTTGATTGAATTGAATCAATGTAATTATATTATTATAGATTTAATTATACAAAATATAAATAAAATTTATCTTTTTAGTTGTTGGTACAACGAAAGTCACCCACTAAAAAAATAAAGTTTATTTTATTGATTTATTATTATTATTATTAGTTTTTAGGAGGAGATAAATTTTATTTCAATGAGGATGATAGGGATATTGCTTGTCTTCCAATCAGTAGTGGACTTCTATGTGCAAGAGTGACATATGACATTCACCATCACTGTAATAAACGATGTCTTCCAGAGTTGCACAATATTTGTATGAGTTTCTTTTTCATTTCTCAAATCTCCTCTAGATGATAGAAAGAAAAATAAATACGGGGTTCATCAAATTATAGATTGTGTGTGGATTGCTTTCTATAGTCTTTGTTATTCACATGTGTTGTATACAATTTCTTTATTCACCTATCAATATTTGAGTACGAGACAATATTTATACTATTTTTTTTAGAAGAAAACCCATCCATTAACTAATAGCAGAATTGTTCACAAGAAAATCTCATGTTATTTTCAGGCTAGACTATGGGCCATAAAATTATGGACCCTTGAGATACGGGTTATTGAACCAATCTTCCTAAGTGAGAGAAATCGTCTGGCTTTATCAATGAAGAAACTGAGTTCGACATCGACCTAGTCTTCCCCATTAATCAGTCGCACAACCTAAAGGTTATCGCTCTCCACAATAAGACGCAGAGTAGTCATCGGAGGAATCGCCCGCAACCCTTCAACGATCACCAGCGCTTCGAGCCAACTGATGTCCCACAGCGTGTTTAGGCATCGAAGCCCCGCCGCTAACAGAGACCCCTTCCAATCTCAAAGAATCCAGTCCAATCCGCCACAATCTCTCATTGCTCCACGAAGCATCACAGCCGAGCTTACAGTAGCCGTCTGGGATCAGAACCCATCTCGAGTGCACCGTCGGCTGGGTTGAGATGAAAAGATACGCTACATGATCTTCACGAAGGAATGGGTTTCTCTGATACGTTTCTTCCTCTCCCAATAACTCTGTTATGGTTGCGTCAATTTGCTGTTGTGATATTTCTGGAATTAAGTCTTGGTTGGGCTTCTGATTAGCATGACTGATTGAATTTCGAAGTGTCCATATTTTGCAAACTATGATTAGACTTATCTGGATGTTAGTATCGTTCATAGTTCCCTCTCTGCTGCATTTCCAAAATGTCTCAAATAGGTCTTGAACCGACCACTCTTCCCTCCCATAGAAACAATCCAAGTTAACTAAAGGAAAATATTTGAGTCACACCCCTTTAGTCATTTTACAATTCCAAAAGAGGTGGGTTGTAGACTCAATTTTCTCCCTGCACAAAAAAACAGATAGGCCACACATCCATCCCCATTTTATTAAGGTTGGATAAAGTTGGTAAAATGTCATTGTATATCTTCCAACCACAAATCTTGATCTTTGGAGGTAATTTAGTCTTCCAGAATCCTTTCCACATAGTCTCCTGGTTTTTGTAATGGGAAGAAGAAGTTTGACTTCTTTGTCTCATTTGACATCCAAGTCGATAAGCGTTTTTCACTGAAAACTTACCTTTAGAGTCGGGGTTCCATATAATCTCATCCCCCCAAAGTAGGACTAGTTGTGTCAAGTTTGTGAACCAGTAGAATTCAGAAACAAGTTGTGAATGCATACAATACTTGAATAGCAAACATAGGACAAAATGTATGAAATTAGAAGGAAATTTCTTAAACATAGATGAAACATGATTAAATGGTTCCAAACAAAATAAGTAGAAGTAGTGAAAAGAAAGATGGGAAGCGTGGAGTCACCGGACAAACAAGGGAAGGATCAGGGTTGTCTGGAAGTCCATGAAGTGAGTCAACATGTTTAAATCAGGCAGTAAAGCCCGTACGACCACTAGACTGTCCTGCATAGAAACTCCTAGTATGGACTGCAACTCTACATACAACTCCTTCCGACGGTTTCCCTCCATCTCGTCCTTGCTCGTCGATCATAATGCAATCTTCTCAATTTGAGATGCAGTTAGCTAGAACCCATTCTCCTGGACCTCAACCACATTCCCCATATACAATCGTCTCCTCTGGGGTGTTCGAGATGGTCTTGCACGAGTAGCTCTGCCTGTCGGTGTAGCGAAGTACTCCTCCCCCAATGTGGGATCAACAACAGGTGGACCGGGGTCGTAGCAATCTTTGAACTTGACGTTCATGTCGTCATCCAGATCAGCCACAAGTTCTGGTTCTAGTGCAATTTCAAGTGTAGTGCGTGCTCTCCTCCCTACGTCGTCCTTCCCGAACACCAATGCAATTCATTAAACCACGGAAATGGTCGGTTTCGTAGGCCCTTAGGCTGTGGGTGACCCTGCACAACAAACATGTAAAACGATCAGTCTATTTACTAAAGTCTATTGCATATGTATTGCATTGAACAGGCTGCCAGTTCCCTTACCTCGACCCATGCATCAAAGACATCCTCTCAACCTCGATGCATTTACACTCTTCGTTCCATCCGAATCCGCTGCAAGTTGGATTCAATATTTCAGGCTAACTACAATGTTGCAACCTAGCAATCGTTCCTTCATCATCTTCCCTATTTGGTTCTGGAATCCTGGCCGGAAGGTGTCGTTGTCTCCACGCAAGTCACTGATCAGACGAGATTGTCAAGTCCTCGTGACCAAATAAAATTTGTAAACTCCAGCTCGTCCACAGGGAAAGAGAGATTTTTTTATCAATTCTTGAATTCTCACTAGTAACCAAAAAATGGGTGAAAAAGTGGGAGTTTGTCACATACAAGATAAAATAAAATGTAAGAAAAAGTAAATAAATGCCGAAACAAGAAATAGCATGCAACAAAATAAAGAATGGAAAATTGACGAGAAGAAATCAATCAAAGACGAGATTGTCAGATTGGACAATTCTTGGGTTTGTTCGTTCACTCGGTATCATTGTTTGCTCTAAAAAAATATTATAAATTATTCTATTACCCAGATTGCTTCTTGGTTTTCCGGATACTCCACCTACTAAACCTGTGTCTAATCGATTAAATTATCCGATACTCCACAAATTCTTTAATCAATTAGTTATTTTTTATGGGGCCCGCTACCCCTCATGCTTAGCCCGATGACTCCTTAGACTAAATCTAATTAGTTAAATCAATAACCATATGACTCCTCAAAATTATTGATTAGCTAACCGCATTACACATAAGGCTAAGAACTAATCAATTAAACTAGGAATTTCAATTTCTCTAATTTAATTAATCTAATTTCTCCTAGGTTCTTAGGCCAATCAAAAGTCTATGCTAATCGAACAAATGCAACTAATTATGGATTTGCCTCAACCTAGTGCCTATCTAAAAATAACATGTAAATTACAATTGGATGCAACCTAAAAGACGTCAATTCAAAAAAAAATACATTCAACCAAAATTGTTTAAACGAGAACACAAGGATGCAATAAAACAGTTGATAAAATTTCATAAAATACCAAAAAACTCAACCAAATTCATGAACAATCCAAGAACCAATCCCAATCCAACAATCTAAGAGTTTAGCCTTACTAATGGTAAAAAAAATAATGAATATGAAATACATCATGAAAATCTAACCAAACAAAGCTGAAATACCAAAAAATAATGAAAAGAGTAAAGGAATACATGGGAAAAAGGGGAAAGACGGCTAAAATCTTACCTAAAAATCGAAAGAGTGCTTTTATAAATCTATCGAAGCGTCGAGATGCTCCCCTTTCTATCCATGTGAATTTTCAGGGTATTGTTAAGTCGTTGAGGCTAGCGTCTCGACGCTACGTGTTTTCCAGCGCTGCCTTGCTTCGCCTAGTGTTGATACGCCCATTGCTAGCGTTTCAACGCTAGGCTCTCGGGAAAATTGGCTTGCCTGCAGCAAGATAGGACACTTAGGCACATTTTCGAGGCTTTAATCACTCTGCTTAAGTCCTTTCGCCTCCTCGTCATCTTGTGGATCCAAGGTAGCTAAAAAACGTCATAATTCACCCAAATTAGCGTCAATTTGAAACATCGGCCTCTGGAACCTCTCAAGATCAAATACCTACAAAATAAACACATTAACGATCAAATGCACTCTAACAAGATCAAATTAGTGATAAATAAATAGCACGAATTAGGTGCTATCAATCGCCTATTTGTACCAAATGGACTAGCCACTACACAAGCATTGCATCCTCCTCTAGTGTCTAAATGTGCTTCGCATTTTTTTTTTTATCCTAGTGTTGATGTTGCCATTTGGGTGATCATACACGATTGAAATAAAACAATTCAATTGTACAAAGTGTTGGGTTTTATGCCCTAACACTTGTAGATAGTAAATGTAAACAAATTTAATTTATCAATAAAGTTGTTATTGAGGTTATTCAATAAAGTTGTTATTGAATGTTATTTTAGAATTGCATTAATTAACTAAAAATCCAATAAACTAATGTCCAAGGTTGTTTAATGAGGCTTGAACAGGACTTGAACAGTATGTGAAGACATACAGAAGATCAATGTTCAAGTAACAACCTAAAGGGTTTATAGTATAGGGATAAGATTGTGTACCTTATCCTTCGCGACACTATGGATAGACTCCACTTTGTATTCGATACAAACACATTGATCCAAAGCGTTCATGTAGTGGACATGCGTATGAGGGTATCCTTGGATACAAGGAAATAAAACAATAAGACCAAGAACTTAAGGAAAAAAATTGGATGGACACCAATAAGGGTCATTTCTTGGGCGATAGATCCTGTTAACCATGGTGGACATTCTTCTAACCAAACTTCCAAGTGTCTCGAAGTGCGAACATGAGTTGCTAGTTGATGAGCTACTTTGTTTCCATTTTGAGGGGTTAGTAGGAATTCCCTAATGTGATGACTAGAGAAAAACTGTTTGAGTTGATAAATTAGAGGAGCAATTACGTTGAAATGGTGGTCACGATCATGAAGAAGGTTCCTAACAATTTTTTAATCAACCTCCGTCCAAACTGGGGACATTCCTGATTCCAACGCTAATCGTACTCCATTTATAGCACCTGAACTTTTGCCCATTCCACTAACCAATTTGTTCTCCAGAAATTTTCTGCAACAGTCAACGATTCTAGTGTGAACTTGAATTTTACACTAAACATTAAATGCATATGAGGTACTAAGAAAGAGCATAAGGAATATTTTTATTAATGATGTTTTAAATGAAATTCTATAACAGGATAAATTTACAACACTTATTCAACTTTAAGGTTAAAATTACACAACTGATCAATATTCAAGATGCAATTTGTTTAGCAACTCACTGGAAAGCTATTCACCTGAGAGAACTTATAAAAATGTGTTTTTCAATCAATCTAAATTTTCCAAAAACATTTTTTATTTGTTTCCAAAATTACAGTCGTACTACGTATTTAGAAAGCTATGCCAAATTGGTCGGGGTTTAATTGACAAATAGAAAATTTTTGGAAATGGAGTCTGATGATTAGAGGTAAGCTTGTATTTCTCATCCTCCACATCTTACATCCCAAATGATTTGAAGAGCTTTCAAACCTTGAAAATAGAGGTTACAAGAAACCTGCTTAAAATTAGAATGATTTCAGAGACTTTTTGCCATGGAAAATAGCCAAACATCTCTTGCATTTCAAGTAATCTCCATACAATATGAGAATTGAAAAAGTTGTTCCCATTACAATACAAGGCTTTATGAATATGACACATGAGAATGGAAAAAGTTGTTCCTAGCTATTACAATACAATTTATTTACTCAGAAGAAATTCAATGCTCTCCCATTGTGTTCATTCATGTCCATTTGCATATCAACAATCATTGCTTTCAGAAGAAAAAAATAAAAATAAAAATTCCACTGGTATTAGCATTATGAAGACAGCACATGAGAAAACATCCATTGATCAATGTCCTTTTCTGAGGAACAGAAAGAACCTTAACCAATTCTCAAGGTCACAAAGATGATGCTTTTTCTGATCCAGACATCAGATTCACTATATATTCAAATGTTATCTCCTCCCTTATGGGGAACCCTCAGGTATTCCTTGTCCTTTATAACTAAAACCCTACTGGTATTGCTATTCTTTCCCTTCTATATATATCTCAGTTTCTTTGAGAACTTGGGTAATTCTAATGTATTCTGCAGCTGAAATATACGAGCATGCAATTTCTGTTTCCAAAAATTCTTTCTTTTAACTTTACATCTTAGAGCGCTTCAAATAGATCAATACACCAATGCTTGTAAGAACAATGGCAGCAGCAAATGCACCAGAATATAAAGGCAACGATCCACGTTTCTGGTCTAATGTTGCATCAACTTGAGCTTCTCTTTGCTGGATCAACTCGGGAAAATCCAAATGCAACCTTAAAACCTGCAAGTGTTTTTCAACGAATAAAAGCAAGAAAATGGAGAGAAAACGTTGAGGATAGTAAAGGATTAACCATTCTGCTCACTTTTAATTTGCATAAATAATTTAAAATATTATACTAGGTCATTAAAATGCACTCATATTCTGCCTGTAGTGCTATTGCATCCAAACTACTAGAAAGGAAACTGTCGCCAGAATAACAGTTTTAGAATGCTACACAGGATATGACGTTAATTATTTTATTTTATTATTATTATTTTTTTTTATAAGAAACGAAGAATATATTGAATGGGAATCATACAAAAGAGGAAGATGAGATGCCCTCCAAAGGCCAAAGGATGACGTCAAATAAATTAAGATCCAGAAGAGCTAATTCTATTGATAATTCAGCCGTATATTCGATAGAACATATTCCTTTAATTTCAGCATGAAGACAAATGGGGTTCTGAAATTTAATAAAATTAGAAAATCAAAATGTTCTGGTACAACTTTGGTGTAGAGTAAAATCTAATTTGTACTAAAATTTGCCAGAATACATAAAAGAGAACCATTTAATTTCAGTCTTCAACTAACTACAATCCATCTAGTAATAGAAAGAAACAAACTAGCTGAACTGCACGAAATTAGTAAACTAACAATGATAATAGACATGACTAAAACCAACATAGCTAAACAGAAAAGTAAAGGACTTGGAAATAATAGCTGTCATCAAACTGTACATGCTACTGGGAGATTCTTATGCATTCCTTCGGGACTTTTGGATCGAGGAAAAATTGAAGTGTTTCGTTGATTTTTAAGAAATGCAAAAGATATTAGAAGGTTAAACTTTGTTTCATCCTCTTGGTGTACATTGTCTAAACTAAACACTTCTCCTAGTTATTCAATCTCTCTTCTATTATGGCCAGCTGGAGAAACCTTTTTTAAACTCCTTGCCTTTGGTTAAGGGTGTCTTTTCTCTTTTTGAACATTTGATTTATTGGTGCAATTGTGTCTCGTATTAAAAAAAGTCAATTAAACATCCCAGTAGAGTTGCAAAAAGAAAACCAGGGCAAACATTTGGAGAAACAAGAAAATTTAAGAATTATAACAAGAAAAACATAATTTCACAAATGAATAATACCAAAGAAAAAAGAACATGAAAGTTGAAAACTTTTACTAAATTAACTACCTTTAGTCCAGTGGACCTGGCATGATTTACAGCACCGGAGAGGTCGCCATCAGTAGAAAGAACTACTTTATCACCTTCATCATCTTCATACTGGTGAAAGAAACAAAACTATTGACTTACGTAATAAGCTCATTAAATAAACGCACTCAGAAAAAGTAGCAAGAAACATACCAAAAGCAGAGGACGACTACCATCATTAGTAGCACCAAGCCTTTGCATGACAACAGATACCAACTCATCTAAGGTCTCAGTGCCTAAGAAAATAATTAACAGTCATTACTTCCACCGGATAATCGTATATTTATGTTTCTTTAGGAGAGGATTAAAAAAATATCTTAAAAAATATATATTATCATGTAATTAGAAATCCATTAACCATGTCATCCTATATTACAAAACTTTTCACCATTATAATTTATTACGAAAATTACTTGATTGCATACCGGTATGTAGGTATCTTCTCGCACACCACCGTTAAAATATTGACAACTAAGAGCGAAAGGTAAAAAATGAGAATTTTTTCACTCTCCTAGTTGTCTAACATTTTAATGGTTATGCAGCCAAAGTATTATCCTTTTATTAACCCTTGTTTAGAGGCTTATACCAAATCCATCAGGGTTAGCCTTCTGTAAGGAAACCTTTACAATATACTGATATTCAAGGAGAAACAGTCCTAAGGCATACAAAACTTCCAGTCAAATAAGAGTGCTGGTTACTCCCCTCTCTTACCAGATTAAGCAAAAATTAAAGATAAGAAACCCTAAAATACTCAACCAACAATATATACTGCCCTCCCTAACGAAAATACCTCATCCCACACTTTTGGGACCACAGTGGTCCCTCATGGCCTCAACACACACTCCCACATAACTAACGGTCCTTTACATTGTTTTTCCCATTTCTACCCCTGCGTGTATACTTTAGTTATAGGAGGCCTAACATCACTCCCGGTTTGCTCAAGAACCTTGTCCTCAAGGTTGAAATCAGGGAATTCTCTCTTGAAGTCTTCGATCTTTTCCCAAGTTGCTTCATGCTCTGGTAATCTCTCCCAACGAATTAAAACTTCCGTGTAGTCTGGATTAAAAGAAAACACATCAGCAGGTTTTGCTACCCACCCAAAGTCTTCGGTCAAGAATGGAGGATCCTGTTGTGAAGTTAGGCCTGGAACAGAGTCATTCCAATAGCACCGTGGTACATAGTATTGTACCAATATTTAGCCCAATTCAACCATAGATTCCACTTCTTGGGATGCTCGCTACAAAAACATCGGAGATATAACTCAACACACTTATTTACTATTTCGGATTGTCCATCTGATTGAGGATGATACACCGTGGTTCGACACAACTTGGTTCCTTGCACTCTAAACATTTCAGACTAGAAATTGCTTTAAAAAAATCTTGTCATGGTTGGAAACTATTGTCTTTGGAAACCCATGTAGTCTCACAACCTCATTGATGAACACTTCAGCTACCACTTTGGTTGTGAAGGGATGTTTCAGGCAAATGAAATGAGTCGTTTTACTCAGTCAGCCTACTACTACCAATATAGTATTAAAGCCTGAAGCTCTTGGTAAGCCTTCAATAAAATCCATCGTGAGTTCCTCCCAAATTCGTTTCAGAATTTCCAAAGCTGGTAATAAATCGGTTGGGAATGTGGCAAGGGCTTTGTTCTTTTGATAGATCAGGCATTGGGCCACATAGGATTTTACATCAACTTTCATTCCTTCCCAATAAAGTTCCCCTGTCAATCTCTTATATGTTCTTAAAAACCCAAAGTGCCCTCCCAATACAGAATCATGGAATGTGTGTAATACAGCAGGGAACAGAAATGAAGTTTTGGAAAGAACTAATCGTTTCTTGTACAACTTTCCTTGGAACCATTAGAACTTGGTAACACTATTGGCGTTTGCTTCCTGCTAATGGATAATTTTGGACAGCTTCAGATCTTTGGTGATTTCTTGTTTCACCACTTCTATGTCAAGTATTGCTGGAGCGGTCAAGTTTGTTAGTTGAACTGCAGGCACTACTCGAGATAGACCATCTGCTACCTTGTTCTCAGGTCCCGACCTGTATTGGACTTCGAAATCATAGCCCAACAACTACAACAACCACTTATGATATTCAGGTTGTATTACCCGTTGTTCCAACAAGTACTTCAACCCCTTTTGGTTTGTTCGAACCACAAATTTCTGACCCAACAAATATGGCCTCCAACGTTGGACAACGAGAGCTATTACCATGATTCTCGTTCGTAAGTCGATTTTTGTTGAGCTCTTGTGGACAGTACGTGACTGAAGAAGGAAATTGGTTTTCGCTTCTTAGAAAGTACTGCCCCCAAACCGGTTCCTGATGCGTCAGTCTCGACCACAAAGGGTTAATTGAAATTCGGTAAGGCTAGCACAATAAAGTCACCATGGCTTTCTTTAGTTGTTCAAAAGCCTTAGTTGTTTCTTTGGTCCATTCAAACGCCCCTATTCTCAAAAGATGAGTCAACAGTGCTGCTAACTTTCCATAGTTGCTCACGAACCTTAGGTAATATCCCGTCAATCCCAGGAAGCCCCTCAACTCCTGAGGGGCCGTTTGGCCCACTGTGTTGGTTATAATAGTGGGGGCTATTATAACCAACCCAATGTTTGGGGCACCAACAAAAATAAGGGGTGGAGTTGGTTATTTTTCCCCTCCGTGTTGCTACAGTAACCACTATTCAACTCACTCCAATTATTCTATCCATTCTCTACAGTAACTCTTTTCTCTCTTCTTCCATGTGACTCATTGACTTTCCTACCGACAACCGGCCGACGACTTTTCCAGCAACCACCGACAACTTTTCCAGCGACCGGCGTCGACTTTTCGGTCACTTTTCCAGTGATCACCGACGACTTTTTTTTTTTTTAATCTTCTCTTCTCGTTTTCATTTCGAAAGATATAAAAAATGAAAATAAAAAAAATAAAAAAATATATATATATATAAAAAGGTAGAAGAAATGAAAGGAAAAAAGAGGGAAAAAAATTTCAGTCGCCGAAAAATTTGTTGGTGGTCATCGAAAAAATCGAAAAAATTATAGGGAGTTATATACTAGGTTGTCTTTGTATAAGTATAGAGTTTTATTACATAATTACTTTTGATAATGAAGTATATGAATGTTTACCTTCATTGTACCATATTTTTCATTCCAAATTATACTTATCGTATTTAAGTTTACCGTGATAATAATAAGTTTTTTAAAAAATACTACTCAAGTTTTTATTTTATGTGATTTCTATTTTATTTGATTCTTTTGATAATGAAGGTAAAATGAGTTTTGAATAAGCATTTACCATTTTTATGTTGGAAATACAGAAATGAAACAAATATGGTTTTTCTATATGAAATCATAAAAATTACTTATTTTGTGAAAAAACCATGACTCTGAAACAAAGAAAATCAATCTTTATCTTAAGTTATTCTTGTTTCCTTTTAAGTTAAGCACATAATTTAACCCTATACCTATAACTTTATTATTATTTTTTTTTTACCGCTAAACTCAAACATTTTTCTTATTAATATTTGCAAAATATGGTATTTGACGTACAAAGTTGCATGAGGAAAATAAACAAAAATTTCAGGAAAAAAAATAATTAGCTTGAACCTTTGATTCAAAACCGAATGTTAAACATATCAACATTGCAAACACAGACTATTTTAACCCATACTAAAATAATCTGCATCCCAAACACAGACTATTTTATCCCAGATTATAATAATCTGCACCCCGAACACAGACTATTTTATCCAAGACTATAATAATCTGCACCCCAAACACAGACTGTTATAACCCCCAGACTATTATAATCCCCCAGCTATTATAACCCCCAGCTATTATAACCAATCCAGCGCCCCAAACAACCCCTGAATGTTCTGGGATCGTGGCCACTCAATCATTGCTCTCACTTTCTCAAGATCAGCTTCCACTCCTATTTGCTGAGATCCAATGCCCCAAGTATTCAATTCGCTCCTTCACAAATTGACATTACTCAAGTTGGCTTTCAGTTGATTTTCCCTCAAAACAGAGAACCCAATCGAGAGATGCTTCAGATGCTCATCATAACTCATACTATTGATTAGAATATCATCGAAAAACACAAGGATGAACTTACGGAGATATGGTTTGAAGATGGTGTTCATCAACGCCTGGAATGTCGACGAGACATTAGTTAAACCGAAAGGCATCACTAGGAACTCGTAATGCCCGTCATGTGTCCTAAAAGCCGTTTTCTGAGTATCCTCGGGGTGGACTCAAATCTGATGGTATTCGGATTTCAAGTCAATCTTTGAATATAGGAGATCCATTGAGTTCATCAAGCAATTCCTCTACCACCGGAATGGGAAACTTGTCGTGTATGGTGACATTGTTTAGTGCTCTGTGATCTACACAAAAACGCCACCCTCTATCTTTCTTTTTCACAAGCAAAACTGGGTTGGAATAAGGGCTCACACTTGGTCGAATAATTTTTGCTATTAACATTTCCTCTACTAGCCTTTCGATTTCATTCTTCTGTACTTAGGGATATCAGTATGGTTGCACGTTCACGGGTTGGGTCCCTTCTTTCAAGTGGATACGATGGTCAATCTCTTGAGAAGGAGGTAAGGAATCCGGTGCAACAATTGTTGTGTTGAGTGAGGAACATCCTTGCTAGAAGTGAGGGCTCTAAATTTTGCATAATCATGGATAGCCTCCAAAGTTTTGAATTCTAGTAGGAATCCTTGGTCATTTTCTTTCCCACCCTTCATCATCCTCTTCAGAGATACCTTGGTTTTAAACCAAGGCTCAGATCCCCTTTTAAGACTATATTCTGGTCCCCTCTTTCAATGGTGATTATAAGTTTGGTCCAATCCACCCTTGTTTCCCCCAGAGTGTGTAACCACTGCATTCCCAAGACTACATCCACTCTGACTAAGTCAAGAGGTAAAAAGTTTTCCACCACTGTCAGCTCTCCCAGTGAAACTACAACTCCTTTACACACCCCCTTCCCTTTTATCGGAGCTCCCAAACCCATGAAAATTCCATTGTTGGAGGTCTCAGTTAACAACAGCTTCAGAGAGTCTACCGGTCGTTGGGTGATAAAATTGTGGGTGGCCCCACTATCAATTAATACAACCTCTTCTAAATCGATCTTCCCAATCATTTTGATGGTGCCTGGTCCAGTGAATCCCACCACCGAATTTAGAGATAACTCCACTGCATCATCCATTTCTTCAGCACTTTCCAAAGCTTGTTCAACGGTCTTGTCTCCCTCTTTTATGATTTCCAACTCATTGTCGTTTTCTTGAGCCACCATCACACGTAATTCTTTGGCCTTACAATGATGACCCACTGTATATTTCTCTTCACATTTAAAGCACAATCTCTTCTCTTTTCTGGCTTGGAACTCAGCATCCGACAGGCATTTCATCTCTCCCTCCCTTTTTGTATTCAAAATAGGGTTACTAGTCAATGTAATAATGCGGGTCGGCTAGGCTTCTAGAGGTTTGGACCCTTCTTTCCTTTGATTCGGACCGAACCTAACAGTCGATTGGGCTCGACCCATTCCTGACTTAGGCCTCTATATCTCTTCGCGAGTAATTTCTTTGTCCTCTACTAATGGGGCTTTTTCCATCATATACTCCAAACCCACCAGTTCGAAACAGAGGACTTCGACATTGATCACTTGTTTTAATCCATTCAAGAAGGTGTTCTCGAGTATTTCATCTGAGAGGTGTGGTAATGGTGCCACTAATTCTTCAAAATCCTCACAGTATTTCATGACTGTTGTTTCCTGTTTCATAGCAAGGAACCTATTGCAAACCATCCCCGGTTTCTTTCTTCGAAAACGTCACAACACTCTCATCTTCAAATCCTTCCAATCTTTGGGGTTCACGTTCTTCCTTTTCACGATACCAGTTGAGAGCTACCCCTTCAAAACTTATCACAACAACAGTTAGTTTCTCTATATTAGACAACTTATGGATTTGAAAATACTTGTAGGCACAAAACAACCAGGAATCCAGTTCATCCCCCCAAAAAACGAGCATCTCAACCTTCTTAAATTTGTGTCAATCTCCACTGATCTCTTCTACTCGATCTGATATCGTCTTTTTGTTCGCTTCACTGATGGTTCCCGTGTTTTCTCTAGTCTCCAACCATTCTTTCTTTTTTTGCGCAGAAAGAAGCTGGTCGCGAACGAAGTTGAGCGATTTTAGATGCCAACATCGAAATGGCTTTTTGGAATTCCAACATTCCCTCTTCGATCGGGGTATCCTTTGAAGACTCTCCTTAATCTCAGCCATGTTTTTCTCATTAGCATCAAGTCTTTCCTCTATCTGTTTTTGGGTCATTTTCTTCCACCTCCCCAAGTTATTTTTCTTTGATACCAATTTGTAAGGAAACCCCTTACAATATACTGATATTCATGGAGAAACAACTCTAAGGCAATACAAAACTTCCAACCAAATAAGAGTGTTGGTTACTCTCCTCTCTCTCTTACCGCATTAAGCAGAAATTTAAGATAAGAAACCCTAAAAGACTCAACCAACAATATATACTCCCCTCCCTAACGAAAATACCTCATCCCATACTATTGGGACCACAGAAGTCCCTCATGGCCTTAGCGCACACACACACTCCCACATAACTAACTGTCCTTTTCATTGTTTTTCCCCTTTCTACCCCTGTGTGTATATACTTTAGTTATAGGAGGCCTAACACCCTCACATTCTCACCAATGGAAACACCATACGGTAGTGATCACCTTTCATTGAAGATCCTCATGATGTAGGATGACCATTCTTTAATGGGAGGTTTTTTTTGAGGTTTTTTTTAAAAAAAAAACTGAGCTTTCATTGAGAAAAAATGAAAGAATACAAGGGCAAACAAAAAAACCAATCCCTAGAGATGGAACCCAACTATAGGAAGGATTTCCAATCAATCAAAATAAGACCTAACGGATAATTACAAAAAGTCTTGGCACCCGAGGCCCATAAAGAGACAAAGAATCTAATATTAGCCCAAATCTCACCACATTGCCTCTCATTCCCTCTAAAGATTCTGTTATTCCTTTCCCCCATAAACCCCACAAAATAGCGCAAATCTCAACGTGCCAAAGAAACCTTCCTTCCTCACAAAACGACAGATGGAGGAGGAACTCCTCGATCATGTTGGGTTTTATGTCCTAAAACTCGTAGTTTGTAAACTTTAAAACATATTCCTATTTTGCAATAAAGTTGTTATTGAGGTTATTCAGTGAATTGCGCGTTATTTAACCTAAATCCAATAAACTAAGATCTCTGCTATAGTATGAATACTCGAACTTTATCTAGAGACATAAAAGTAGGATCAAGTTCAAGTATATAGCCAAAACGGTCTATACTATATAGATAAGGATGGGTACCTTATCCTAGGAACACTATGGATGCGGCCTACTTTGTATTTAGTGCAAACGATGTGATCCAAATATTTCATGTACAGACATGTGAGTAGGAGCGTCCTGTGCAATGAGTTTGCATAAGATTGGACCGAGAAATAAGTCACTCTCTCTTTATAACGTCGTTTACTGATGAGATTTATTTCATACGATGACCTAGGTAACTCGATCTTTAATCCTGAGCAAACTATTAACTCCTATTTATTCGAGATTATCTTTTGATTTGCATTGGTGAGAGTGGCCCGTCTTCGCCGACTCAATAAGCCTACCATTTTGGGGATAAGACCGAGTAGATTGTTGGGGACATAGTCCTCAAAGACGAAATTCACTCCTACCCGTTTTAGGGATAATAGAGAGGTTGTTCCCTTAAGTGCTGACTCCGGGACTTAAATAAGGGGCCCCACCTTCTCATTGGCTTGAGAGGGACTTGGTTTGTTGGTTAGATCACAAACCAATTGTTCATTAGAGGATCAGCGGGACATCCTAGCTATAGTTACGAACAACCTTTGAAGGGTCGACTTACTTATCATGGTTATATCGAGTGGACGAAAATATATCTACAGTGAGGGAGTGCAGCTACTGGGCTATAGTGGAGTGTCCCGATAATTAACGAATGTTGGTTAACTATGTTAATGAGTTTAACCGGTTAAACTCGGATCATTGGAGCCCATGATCTGTAAGTCCATTAGGTCCTCTTGCTAGCTCATATAGGAATAAACCTTAGAACAGTGTGATGGGAGTATTTGAATCGTTCATACTCGGAATAGGGAACGAATGTCAGTTATATGCAATATTATCAACATAATATTTTAATTACGAATTAAACTAAAAATTTGAGGGTTGGTAATATTTAAATATGATTTAAATACCATATACGTGAATAGGGATTCATGTTCGAGAAACTTCGTTTAGAGAAAAGTTGGGGTTAGGTGCAAAATATTAATTTAATATTAGATATTAAATTATTATAATATAATTAATTAAATTTATTTTATTTAAATATAATAATGAATTATATTTAATTAAAATTAAGAAAATCAATTTTGAATTTCTAAGAATTTCAAAATTAGGGTAATTTCAAGAGGTGGAGTATGACTCCAAGCATCCAATTGGCCCTTTCATTACACCTAATCCCACTTAAATTTAATCTCCAAATTCGTGTCAATCTTAAGGGATTTTGATTTGCATGAATCACTCTGTAAATGAGTGATTGAACACTAGAAAATTTGTGCTTCATATTAGTGTCATGCTACTAAATTGAATCACAAAACACCAAGAACTCCAACTCTCAAACAACTTGAACTTTGAGCTCTTCCCTCCCAAATTCCCTAACTTGAACTTTGAGCTCTTCCCTCCCAAATTCCCATCTCTAGAGGATCCTACAATCCATTCTAAGGCCTGTGAATAGCAAGGAAGAAATTTGTGATGGTCCGTGATCGATTGATGAGAAGAAACAACCGACGAATCGCTCCAATTTTGAATTACAAGAGGTAGGTACCTTAAAATATGTTTTCGGGTAGCTTGAATAGCATGCTTTAATTCATAAAATTGGAGCGATTATGTGTCTAAGATCCAAATTTGCTACCGTATTATTCATATTAACACTTTCAGATCATCTCCCTACATCGACGCTGCCCAACAAACTGGAACTCGAAAACCTCAAAGAAGAGACTTCAGACTGAACAGGCAAAATCACAACCCCACAACAAATGATCAAGATCTTCCTCCGCCTTCCGACAAAGAATGCAACAAAAAGGGCCAACCACGAGGGCCTTCAACCTCGAAAGTCTATCAAAAGTGTTAACACGACCTACGATGACCTGCCAAACGAAGAACAAGACTTTCTTTGGAGCTTTTACCTTTGATAGGCACAAAAAGATAGACTCCCCGAGAAAAATAGAAATGACTCCTCTCAATGTGGTTCTCTGGACAGATTCAAGAGTTTCATTACCCATTATCTCTTCCCAAAGAGAGAACGGGGGCGTTAAGGAATCTAAAAACGATGGGGAAGATATCTCTTTAAAACACTTCTAATAAAAGAGAAAATATCACATAGATCTTCAAGATGGAAAACAATGAGAAAAAAATCTTTATATGGTTCCAGAAGTTCCTGACATAGAGGAATGGAGAGCCTAAGAAGCACGGACACGAACACGGCGACACGTCAATTTCCAAAAAAGGACACGACACGTTAATTTTTTTTTTTCAAAAAAAAATATATATATGTGTGCATATTTTGACATATTATGAATATTTAATACTTTTAATGTAAATTTCCTCTATATTTATACATTAAAACAAGTAAACATTAAACAACATCCATACAACTCATTAAAAAACAATAGAATCAAACAAGTAAACAACATCCATACATTAAAACAAGTAAACAACATCCATACAACAAGTAAACAACATCAACAATATCCAAGCTCCAATAAGAAAACAAAATGGCATCTAGAAGAAAGAAGATGAACTGTCGTCGGTGGAGAATGATGGAGAAGTTAAAAGAAAAAAAATGGCGTCTGGAAGAAGAAGACAGAAGTCATGGGTGGTTGAAGAAGACTTAAGATAAACCTAGGGCAGATTTATTTAAAAAAATAAAAAAAGAAAATAAAAAAAGAAAACAAAAGGTAACTTTTAAAATTTTAAACGATGGAGCTTTTTTACCGTGGGTTATGAACTTATGAGTGGTTGTGGGCTGCCTTAATGGGCTTGGGCTGTATGATAATAAATATGTGGTTAAATTTTTTTAAAAAAAACCCCTTTTTCTTTGTCATGTCCATTGCCGTGTCCTTGCCGTGTCAGAAATTAAAAAAAAAAAGGACATGCCACGTGACGTGTCGGACGCGTGTCGGGGCATGTCGGTGTCCAACACTGACACTTCGCCATTTTTGAAGTGTCGGTGCTTTATAGTGGAGAGCCACCTTGAACTGAAATCCTGAACAGAAGCAGTGAGCATTCACATGGTAGAAAAGAAGTGCCAGATGAGGTAAGTGAAGGTATAAGCATAAGAGTTGCAGCATATCCAAGTGTAAGTTATTACAATAAACTTGAATGTAAGCTACTATGGTGGAAGTTAATGGACGTTTTGTGGTCTCTAGTTCCCTTTTCCAGAACATTTTCAGAAATTAAACTTATACAGAAGAATTTTTTGAGTATAAGTTCAAGTGTAGTCCTCTGCTCCACCATTTTTGTTGAGTCAATTTCAGTCAGAAAAGCAGCATTCTTTGAATGGAATGGATAGGATTTAAAGAATTTGCGGAGATAAGTATCTCTCTTGGTTTGATCAATTGGATTCTGCAAGATTTCAAGTTTCATCATGGTATTCTCTTGCCAAACCCTTTGCTAATTTTTCCAATTATTTGGTATGCTTTCATATTCCCTGTGTGTTTTATTTTATCTATTGTCTTCTGTATTCACCCCTCTTCGTGGAGTTTGTATCTCAAGCATTAATTTCTTTTCATTTTTTCAATAAAAAGTTTTGTTTCTTGTTATATATATATATATATAGTAAGGGCACTACTATCAAATGTAGAAGTATGGTTGTGAGATGTATAAGTATGGTTGGAACATATCAGAAGAATTTTCTCTACCAAGAGAGAAATGTGGAGCAGACTTGCAAAAATTTAGTTTTTGTTGACTCAACTTGGAGGAGTTTAATGCTAAAGTTTTGTTTTTTTTTAGTAATTCTTTTTAATGTTTCCAACTAGGGAATTAGTGACTACTTGGTTCCGGGGATTTCCTCACTTAGTATATTTCAATTTCTCAGTGAAATGGTTTCTTACAGAAAAGATCTTACACCACCAGCACAATTGGTTTACATCTTGTCAACAATACAAACACACGTATGTAAGTATATGTAGTAAAATTCTTCAGAATCATAGCTCTACGTATACGTAGTAAGGTTCTTTAAAATCATAGCTCTAAGAAACCACCAGCACTCACCACAATTAATGCGATGTATCCGACCCTTCAGATCCTCAAATTTAAAAGCAAATGAGTTCCCAATACCTAGAGATGGATAGTTTGGTGTCCCTTCAGAAGCCATGAATGCAGACATTTCACTGCAAAATTCTCACAAAGGTTTACAATCAGAACAATCAGACAATTGCATAGCATCATAATTATTAAAGTGTACAAAGTATTAGGGAAAATTATATATTATTCACATAGGAGAATAACACATATATATAGGGATACAAGAAAACCCTAACTTAAGGAATGTACAATTACGATAAAGGACATAGAAACCAAATAACATATATCATAACACTCCCCCTCAAGTTGGAGCAAATATGTCAATCATGCCCAACTTGTTGCAGAGATAAGTAATCCTTGCTCCATTTAATGCTTTGGTAAGAATATCTCCCAATTGTTCTCCTGTCTTCACATATCCTGTGGACACCAGCCCTTGCTGTATTTTCTCACGAATGAAGTGACAATCCACTTCAATATGTTTAGTCCTCTCATGAAACACTGGATTAGATGCAATGTGAAGTGCAGCTTGATTATCACACCACAATTTAGCTGGCATAGTAACACTGAACCCTATCTCCGACAACAGTTGATGTATCCATACTATTTCACATACAGATTGTGCCATAGCTCTATATTCTGATTCAGCGCTCGAACGTGAAACCACATTCTGCTTCTTACTCTTCCATGAAACCAAATTGCCTCCTACAAAGACACAATATCCAGAAGTTGATCTTCTATCTTCTTTAGATCCAGCCCAATAAGCATCTGAAAAGCATTCAACTTTTGTATGACCATGATCTTTATATAAGATTCCACGCCCTGGAGCAGCTTTTAAGTAGCATAGAATTTGTTCTACTGCAGCCCAATGATCTACTGTAGGTGATGCCATATATTGACTTACAATACTCACTGAATAAGCAATGTCTGGTCGTGTCACTGTTAGATAATTCAACTTCCCAACTAATCTTCTATATCTTTCTGGGTCTTTAAATAATTCTCCTTCTTTGGTGAGTTGCAAATTTGGTATCATCGGAGTACTACATGGTTTAACTCCTAGTTTTCCTGTCTCAGATAACAAATCAAGTACATACTTTCGTTGTGACAAAAAGATACCTTTCTTGCTTCTCATCACTTCAATACCCAAAAAATACTTTAGTGTTCCCAGATCCTTAGTATGAAATTGACCCTGAAGGAAAGTTTTGAGAGAGGCTATACCTGATGTATCATTACCAGTGAGAACAATATCATCAACATACACAACAAGCAAAGTAATACCATTCTCAGATCGTCGATAGAAAACAGAATGATCAGACGTACTCTTCTTCATTCCAAATTGCTCAAGTGCCTGACTAAACTTACCAAACCATGCACGTGGACTCTGTTTCAATCCATACAGTGATTTTCTAAGGCGACAAACTTTATCACTCTCCCCCTGAGCAACAAATCCAGGTGGTTGCTCAATATAAACTTCCTCCTGAAGATCGCCATGTAAAAAAGCGTTTTTGATGTCTAGCTGATGTAAAGACCAACCCTGAGTAGCTGCCATAGAGAGAAACAGTCGAATAGACGTTAGTTTAGCAACTGGAGAGAATGTATCAGAATAATCAATCCCATAAACTTGAGCATATCCTTTAGCAACAAGACGTGCTTTCAAACGAGCAACGGATCCGTCAGGATTGACCTTGATGGCAAACACCCATTTACACCCAATGGCCTTCTTACCTGCAGGACGAGATACTAAATCCCAAGTACCATTAGCATCTAAAGCATTCATCTCCTCAATCATTGCATTGCGCCAACCAGAATGAGATAACGCTTCATGAACAGAGTTAGGGATAGAGATAGAATCAAGGGATGTGATAAACGAATATGTGGGTGATGACAACTGATTATAAGACACAAAGGAAGAAATAGGATAAGTACATGTGCGCTAACCTTTACGAAGGGCAATGGGAAGATCATCACTTGGTCCAAGATCAGATGTCGAAGAATCTTGTGGCATAGGACATGTGCCTGAAGGTTCCTGTGGTGGCCTCCTGGAGTATACCTGAGTAATGGGTGGACGAGGAGAGATAGAAACTGATGGGGAAGGATCATGAGATGATGATGGAGAGATAATCTCATAGATAAAGAGATCATCATCCTCCCCCTCACTCGGGCTCGACAATGACGAACTAAAAGGAGTATCTTCGAAAAAGGTAACATCTGGAGAAATAAGATATTTGTTAAGACTAGGACAATAGCAACGATATCCCTTTTGAACACGAGAGTAACCGAGGAAGATGCACTTCAAGGATTTAGGATCTAACTTGGTACGATGAGGATGAACATCTCGAACAAAACAAGTGCAACCAAAGATTTTTGGTTCAATGGGAAACAAAGGTTTGGTGGGAAAGAGTACACGATAAGGAATCTCACCATTAAGGACGGACGAAGGCATTCTATTAATTAAGAAACACGCGGTGGAAACTGCATCGGCCCAGTAAGGCTTTGGTACATGCATTTGAAAGGATAATGCTCTCGCGGTCTCAAGTAAATGCCTATTTTTCCGTTCAGCGACCCCGTTTTGGGATGGAGTGTCAACACATGAAGATTGATGAACAATTCCATTTTTACACAAATAAGAACCAAGCACGTGAGAAAAATATTCACCGGCATTATCAGTGCGCAAAGTTTTCAAAGACACATTAAACTGAGTTTGGATTTCAGCATGGAAAGCACAAAAGTGAGAAAGTAACTCAGAACGATTCTTCATTAAATATAACCAAGTTAGACGAGAGTAGTCGTCAACAAAAGTAACAAAATAACGAAATCCAGTTTTGGACAATACTGGACACGGACCCCAAACATCAGAATGAACTAATTCAAAGGGAGCACTAGCTCGTTTATTGACTCTAGGACTCGAACTAAGACGATGAAATTTAGCAAACTGACAAGACTCACAATTTAAAGACGACAAAGACTGAAAAGCGGGATAAAGCTTCTTCAACACAGACAAAGAAGGATGACCCAAACGACAATGAATTTCAAATGGGGAGGCAACTCCAGAACATGCCACAGCTTTCGGTAGTTGGTGATCAAAGATGTAAAGACCTCCAGACTCATATCCTTTACCAATAATCTTCTTCGTCATACGATCCTGAAACAAGCAATAGCCAGGAAAAAAAAGAGATAAAACAATCAAGGTCACGAGTGAGTTTACTTACAGAAATCAAGTTAAAAGAAAGTTTAGGCAAATGTAAAACAGAAGACAAATGAAGAGTAGGCGTGAGATCAATGGTGCCATAACCAAGAACAGATGATGTTGATCCGTCTGCCAAAGTGACAGTTGGAGAAAGTGCAGGTGACAAAGAGGTAGAAAATAGGCTAGAATTACCTGTCATATGGGCTGTGGCACCAGAGTCTATGACCCATTTGGTAGAGGATGTAAGAAGACAGTGATTTTGATTACCTGAGGTTGACGCAGCAATAGTAGCAATAGGATTCGAGGAAGATGATGCTTGCAATGATTCCTGATACAACTGGAATTTAGCAAACTCATCTGCAGAGATGGAAACTGACTTCTCAGGTGTATCACTGGTGGAAGCAATCTGAGCAAACTGAGGCCTATATCCTCTACTTAACAACTTTCTACACTCACGTTTTATATGGCAAGGCTTCCGACAATAGTTGCATACAATCTCCTGTCGCCGATTATCATAACTAGTTCTCTGAGTATTAGTGTTCGTTCCTTGATTAACCTTAGAGTCATTATTTCTACTAATCAAAGCACTGTTAGATTGAGGGACAGACGAACTGATTTGAGGGCTTTCAATACGGAGAACTCTACTGAAGACTTCATCCAAAGTAGGAATTTCAGAACCAGAGAGAATTTGTGATTTCACCATCCCAAATTCAGGTTGAAGTCCATTAAAAAATATCATGACGGCCATCTTTTCTCGCTGAGCTTGTTGAACCTTTATATCAGTAGTAAATGGGAATAACGTACCAAGCTCTGCACATGTCTTCTTAAACTGCATGAAGTAATTCGTCACAGATTGTTCTTTCTGAGCTGCATGAAAGAAGGCCATGGAAACATCATACATTCTGTTAACTTGCTCTTTACCTGAGTATAAAAACTCTGTGAATGCTAGTAGTTCTTTCACCGAATCACAATGATTAAACAAACCAAGTATCTCGTTTTCTATAGAATTCTTTATTCCCAAGTACAAGCGAGCATCATCTCTAAGCCAAATTTTCTTCTTTGTGTCATCCTCTGGCGGATCCTCAGTGATATGGTCATCCATCTCAGTGCTTCGTAGATAAAACCGAATTGTACGACTCCATTCATAGTAATTGGAGCCATTTAGCTTATGTTCTGTGAACTTTGAAGAAAGAGGAACGCCATTAGATATGACCAAAGGTTTCAGCTCAGCCATTGGTAGCTTAAAACCGCTGAAAAAACCTCAATAAACCACAAAAACAGAACTGAATCGCCAAAAAACAGCTTGATACCGAAGAAAACTACACAACCCGAGACCAAAAAATGTGATATTCTGAAATCTAATCACATAGGCTGGCCGGAAACAACGAGGCGAGACGAACCCAGGCGGCGGAAACAGAAACAGACGGCTCACGCGCCCTCACGCGCCGGCGCGTGGCGGCGGACGCAGACTCCTTCGGCGGCGCGTGTGACTCACGCGCGGCGTTTTCCGACGATCGGCGACGGCGCTTCCACTCTCCTGACGGTGGCGCTCCTTCCTAGGTAGGTGGTGACGACAAACGGTCACTCAAACGAGGTGACCCAAACTACAAACCCTAACCCTAGAGGAAAAACCCTAGCCGCCAAAGAGAGAATTCTAAAACCCTAAACTTGGCTCTGATACCATGTACAAAGTATTAGGGAAAATTATATATTATTCACATAGGAGAATAACACACATATATAGGGATACAAGAAAACCCTAACTTAAGGAATGTACAATTACGATAAAGGACATAGAAACCAAATAACATATATCATAACAGAACTCGTACCTATTAGTATCAAGATCATCAGGTGGTTCTAAAGCAAGTGCTGAATCCCAAAATTTTTGCATCATTGTGCTTGCCACATCACTAACAGATCCAGAGCCACTATCAACCTTGAATGACAAAAATTTTATTAGCAATTGACGTTTAATATCTCCAAATAAGAAAAATAATTATCACAATTAAGATGGAAGCTTCTTCAATGAATACAATTTTATGCAAAAATATAGGATACTTATATAAGCAGCCAATACAGCTTTGAAAGACACCAAGTAGTGATAATCGTAAAAGAACCCAGATAATACTGTTGATTGAGTTAGGAACAAAAAATACATGGAATAGTTCAAATTTAAAAAGCATCGACAATGAGAGCTCAGAACTTGAAGTTCAACAAAATTGGATTAACCAACAGAAATATGGACATTTTTTATTAATATTGTAATTTTTAAAACTTATTATTGAAATATAGTTAGTTTGAAACTTATTATTAAAATATTGTAGTTTTAAATTTTCGGTCAAAGGTCGCAAATTGAAGAGACGACCTTGAAACACGTGTTGCAACTTGTCTGACGTGACAATAAATTAAAAAAATAATAATAATCGGAGAGGTCGTCTCAAGAGACGACCTCCGCATAATTAAGCATTCAATTCTATAACTGGTTATGTGGTGTAGGCGTGAGTTTTCATCCTTCCCTTCCCAGGTTCGAATCCCATAAGCAGCCAGCGCTTGTTTTCTTTTTCTTTTTTTTTCTTCGTTTTAGTTTTTGAATTTTAAAAATATCAGCAGTTTTTTATTTTATTTTTTTTTTCGTTTCTAGTTTTTTATTTTAAAAAATATCAGCAGTTTTTTATTTTCTTTTTTCTTGTTTCACTTTTCTTTGAAATTTGAAGTTTCAAATATAGGTAAAAATCAACAATTTAATTTAATGTGTAAAGTGTACATTTTCTTTATATTTTTATTTTTAATTATAAAATTATTATAACCAACTTTTTAATTTAGCAAATTGAGATAAAACAAAAATAAATATGACAAATATGACAAATAAATCAAACTATTGTTAACGGTTTCAATAAAGAGTGAAAAAAGAAAATGTGTATTTTATATATTAAATTAATTTATTGGTATAAAGATAACGACAATTTTATTTATTTGTCATATTTCTTATTTTTATTTTTCTTTTATCTCAATTAGCTAAATTAAAAAGTTGGTAATAATAATTTTATAATTCAAAATAAAAATATAAAGAAAATGTGCACTTTATACATTAAATTAAATTGTTGATTTTTACCTATATTTCAAACTTCAAATTTCAAAGAAAAGTGTAACAAGAAAAAAGAAAATAAAAAACTACTGATATTTTTTAAAATAAAAAACTAGAAACGAAAAAAAAAATAAAAAACTACTGATATTTTTAAAATTCAAAAACTAAAACAACAAAAAAGAAAAGAAAAGAAAACAAACGTGGCTGCTTATGGGATTCGAACCTGGGAAGGGAAGGATGAAAACTCACGCCTACACCACATAACCAGTTATAGAATTGATGCTTAATTATGCGGAGAAGAGACGGCCTCTCCGATTCTTTTTTTTTAATTTATTGTCACGTCAGACAAGTTGCAACATGTGTTTCAAGTGGTCTCTTCGACTTGCGACCTTTGACCGAAAATTTAAAACTACAATATTTTAATAATAAGTTTTAAACTAACTATATTTCAATAATAAGTTTTAAAAATTACAATATTAATAAAAAATGTCCCAAAATTATTCCTAAGCACTTCCAACTCTCCATATCTTGAGATTGAAATAGGCAACATCCACCTTCACCGTCAACTTAGATTGGAAGATGTTTTTGTACCATTTCTCCTCAGGGGAGGGACCCTTGACCCCTTGTCTGTTAGGTTATTCTTTTTTTTTTTTATAGAAAAACCAACTTTCATTGAGAAAAAAAATGAAAGAATACAAGGGCATACAAAAAGAGAGCCCACAAAATAAAGCCCTATTAAAGGAAAGGCCTCCAATACAACAAAATAAGACCTAGAGGATAATTACAAAAAGATTTCATAACCGAAGCCCAAAGGAATGTATGGAATCTAGCTAAGGACCAAAAATCACCCGAACTTCTAACTACCCCCGAACACTATTATTCCTTTCCTCCCATAAGTTCCATAAAAACGCACACATGTCGACTTGCCACAAAAATCTTCCTTTGCCATGATAAGTAGATTGACGAGGAACTCATCGATCAACATCGTCACCTCCGAACAGGTAGTCCTCTGTCTCCCAAACGATCCAAAAAAAAAGATCCCAACTAACACGAGCAAAATTACAGCTCCAAAGGATATGATCCAAATCTTCCTCCACCTTCCGACAAAGGATGCAGCAAAAGGGGCCAAACAACGAAGACTTCCTTCTTCGAAAGCCTGACAAAGGTACTAACTTTACCATGGATAACTTGCCAGATAAAAATCCTAACCTTCTTCGGCACTTTCACCTTCCAGAAAAGGGAGAAAATAGACTCACTATGGGGATGGGGATTCAATAACGAAGCAAAGTAGGATTTACACGAGAACCCCTCAAAAGGATTAGGGCTCCAACCACGAATATCTCTCCTCCCCAATCTAAACTCAAACTCTTCGATCAAGGAAAGATGAGTCATGACATTCGTCGCTTCCCTATTAGACAAAGCACGACGGAACCCAAATGAGGACGAAAGGGAGCTACATGAATGAAACAGGACTTTAGTCACTAACCGATTTTTCATGGAAGATAACTGAAAAAGTCGAGGAAAGGTAAGATAGAGAGGTCCATCCCCTACCCATCTATCCTCCCAAAAGTATCTATCGTTCCCATCTCCCACTATATGATGAACATGACTAGAGAGGTCAGGGAGCTCCAGGACAATATCTTTCCACGGGTTTCTGAACGTGCCTTTAACCCCACCCAATAACCATTCAGAGGGATGAGAGCTGTATTTACTCACACACCTTACCCGAGGCCTTAAACAACAAGAAAAAATAAGTCGTGATTACACTCAAAACAGCCTAGATAAGAGCCATTCTACCCCTTTAGAGAAGAAATTTCTCTTCCAGGAAGCCAACCTCTTTCTCACCTTATCCAGCATGGGGCTCCAAAAAGCAGAGATCCTAGGGTTGTGACCAAGGGGAAGGCCTAAGTAGGACATCGGGAAATTGACTACATCATAGCCCACCTAACTACCTTCGACCGCTCACAATTAATCCCCAGGATCTAACATTTGCCTCTATTGATCTTAAGATCAGACATCATTTCAAAGAAGGTATGGTTTAACATCAAGAAAGACCCCTCCTTACCCGTGCAGAAAAAAATAGTATCATATGCGAACTGGAGATGCAATAGAGGAACACTCTCCTTCCCAACCCTAAAGATACCTCCCTCCTCCCCCTTAGAAACCAATCTACTAAGAGTATCAACCACTAGGAGAAAAAGAAAGGGAGATAATGGATCACCCTGCCTTAAACCTGATGTAGGACATCTTGTCCTTTCTTGAAAGTTCTTGCCCATTCTTGTGTAATTCTTGTGTAAATCCAAGAGGTCTTTATTTTTACCTTTCTTGGTTAGTTTTATCTATTATTTTGGGCAAAGGGCAGCCCCTTTTATTTTTTATAGCTTATTAAAGCTGGTAGTTAGTTTAACTCTTCAAAGTTTCACCCTTGGTTAATTTTTCAACCTATATAAGGGGCTGGTTTTGTATTCATTCAGCATCTTTTCATCATAATAAGAACCCACCAGCTTGTTTACATCAAGTGGTATCAGAGCTCCGATCCTAGCTTGAACTTAGTTCACAAGTGGATCTTTTGATTCAAACACCAATGGACGCGGCAACTTCCTCCAACGATCAACGCTTGCAGTCGGTTGAAGCATCGATTGAGGTGCTGAAAAAAGGATTCGAAGACATCCAACGATCAATTGCGAATCTCACTCAACAAGTAGCTCGTTTAGATGTTAACCATGAACAAAGAAACCCTAGAGAAGTTGCTGCAAATCAAAATGTTCAACCTCCTATCCAAGAAATCCAAGAAAGGCCTTTACAGCAAGATAATCCTATGTTACAACTTGGAAATCATCAAGTTGGTAGACTCCCTGGAAATCAAATGCCTGGATTTATGATGTATGATTCAGAATCTTCGGATGATGGCGAATTTCAGAACATAAGGCAGCATATACAAGGCGCAAGAATTCCAAGAAACCATCATTATGTTCACTATGGTCGAGAAAACCAAGAAATTAAGATGAAGGTGGATCTTCCTAGCTTTAATGGGAGGATGGACGTCGAAAAATTCTTGGATTGGATCAAGAAAGTTGAAAGTTTTTTTGAGTATGTGCACCCGAAGACAAAAAGGTCAAATTGGTTGCATTCAAGTTGCAAAGTGGTGCATCAGCATGGGGGGATCAACTTCAAAATAATCGGCGGTACTACGGAAAGCAACCCATTAAAAAATGGCCTAAGATGCTACGCCTAATGAAGAAACGTTTTCTCCCAATCAACTATGAACAAATCTTGTACAATCAATATCAACTATGTAAACAAGGTGGTCGATCGATTCTTGATTACACTGAAGATTTTCACCGATTGGGGGCTAGAAACAACCTACTTGAGACCGAACAACAACAAATTTCAAGATTTGTGAATGGCCTTCGTGATGATATCAAAGAGGTACTCAATCTACATCCGCTAGCTTATCTTATCGATGCCATCTCTCTTGCAACAAAGATTGAGGAAAATGAAGAGGGGAAACAAATCAAGACATACCAAAGGAGAAGCAATTGGGCTAAACAAGAACAGCAACCTTCAAAAAGAAACATGCTGGACACTACAAAAAATTTTCAACAAGGATCTTCATCCAATTCTTCAGCACAAGGCAAGAAGGATGAAATTCTGTCCAAGAACCATTCAGGCAAAGGTTTGGAAGGTAATTTTACTAAAAAGACTACTAATCCATATAATCGCCCTACTCTTGGAAAATGTTTTAGATGTGGACAGCAAGGGCACCTCTCAAATGAGTGTCCACAACGTCGAAACCTAACCATTCGCGAGGAGGACAATGAGGAAAACTCTAATGATTCCGAAGGTGGAAATGATTATGAATATGTTGATCCTGATTCAGAAGGAGATCAACTATCATGCATCATTCAAAAGATCCTCCTTACACCCAAGACCGAGATAAATCCTCAAAGAAACAAGCTGTTTCGCACAAGATGCACGGTCAATGGTAAGATTTGTCAAGTAATTATTGATAGTGGTAGTACTGAGAACTTAGTTTCTAAAAAACTTGTGCATGCTTTAAATCTAAAAACAGAACCCCACCCCAATCCCTACAAGGTAAGCTGAATCCAAAAAGGGGGTGAGAAACAAATTTCAGATATTTGTACTGTATCACTTTCCATAGGACAACATTATAAAGACCAAATTGTGTGTGATGTGTTGGAAATGGATGCATGTCATATCTTATTAGGTAGACCTTGGCAGTTTGATAACCAAGCCCTACATAGAGGTCGTGATAATACCTACACTTTTGAATGGATGGGAAAAACGGTGGTCCTTTTACCTTTAGGAAACGTTGAGGATAAAAAAAAGCACCATGAGGGAACATCTAAAAAACAACTTTTTACCATAACTTCTGGAAAAGATATTATGCCTAAACATAAAGAAAGTTTAGTTGCTTTTCTTGTTAAAGGAGAGGTTGAAAACCAAGAAACACAAAATCTGTCCACCCAAATCAGTGAGCTTTTAGCCAAATTTCCAGAAATTTCAACTTCCCCTTCTACCCTCCCACCCTTAACGAACATCCAACACCAAATCGACCTTGTACCCGACAGCTCTCTACCAAATCTTCCACACTATCGCATAAGTCCTAAGGAATATCAAATATTACATGAACAAATCCAAGAATTACTTGACAATGGCCACATTCAACCTAGCTTAAGTCCTTGTGCCGTACCCGCCCTTTTAGCTCCTAAGAAAGATGGTAGTTGGTGGTTATGTGTTGATAGTAGAGCCATAAACAAAATAATCGTTAAATATCGCTTCCCCATCCCTCGTTTAACCGACCTTTTAGATCAACTTGGGGGAGCCTCTATATTTTCTAAAATAGATCTAAAAAGTGGCTACCACCAAATTAGAATTAAACCCGGGGATGAATGGAAAACGGCTTTTAAAACAAATGAAGGCCTTTTTGAGTGGTTGGTAATGCCATTTGGATTGTCTAATGCTCCAAGCACTTTCATGCGACTTATGAATCAAGTTCTATTACCTTATATGAATAAGTTTGTGGTGGTTTACTTTGATGATATACTTATTTATAGTCATTCTAAAGATGAACATCTTGATCACCTTCATCAAATATTCTCTGTTTTACACACTAATCAGCTGTTTATTAACCTAAAGAAGTGCATTTTCATGTCCACAACAATTAATTTTTTAGGTTTTTGCATTAGTTCTCAAGGGGTGGCAGTGGATCCTCGTAAAATTACAGCCATACAAAATTGGCCTACACCAAATAACATCAAAGCTTTACAATCTTTCCTAGGTCTAGCATCTTTTTACCGCAAATTTATAAGAGATTTTAGCACCGTGGCAGCACCCCTAACTAATTGTTTGAAAAAAGGAAACTTTGCTTGGGAAAAAGAGCAAGACAGTAGCTTCACTAAACTTAAAACCCTTTTAGCCTCCACTCCGGTTCTAGCCCTCCCCAACTTTCAAAAACCCTTTGAGGTCTCGGTGGATGCTTCGGGAGTTGGCATTGGAGTTGTCCTTAGTCAAGAAGGCCACCCTATTGAGTTTTTGAGTGAGAAATTAAGCCTTGCTTGCCAAAAGTGAAGCACTTATGAGCATGAATTATATTCTTTGGTTCGAGCCCTTAAACAATGGGAGCATTATTTGTTAGCGAACGAATTTATCTTACTAACTGACCATTTTTCTTTGAAGTTTCTTCAGTCACAAAAAAATATTAGTCGTATACATGCTAGATGGCTTCAATTTTTACAACGCTTTGATTTTGTCATCATACACACTACGGGTAAGTCCAATAAAGTGGCTGATGCTCTGAGCCGAAAAGGTACTCTTTTAACATTACTTAAAGGTGAAATTATTGCTTTTGATACCCTCCCTCAAATGTACGCAACTGATGTAGATTTTAAAGACATTTGGGAAAAATGTATAAACCATAAACCTTGCTCAGACTTTCATATTTTAGATGGGTTTTTGTTTAAGAGTGATTCCATTTGTATTCCCCACACGTCCCTTAGAGAATCCATCATCAAGGAATGTCATTCGGGGGGGTTAGCTGGCCACTTTGGTCGAGATAAAACAATTACAGCAGTATCTTCCAAATTTTTTTGGCCACAACTTCAAAAGGATATTACCAATTTTGTGCGTCGGTGTTTTATTTGTCAAACTTCAAAAGGAGGAACTCAAAATATAGGTCTTTACACACCTCTCCCTAATCCTAATTCAATATGGGAAGACTTATCAATGGATTTTGTGCTTGGCTTGCCTCGCACCCAACGTGGTTTTGATTCGGTTTTAGTTGTTGTAGACCGTTTTAGTAAAATGGGGCATTTCTTGCCTTGTAAAAAGACTAATGATGCTCTTAATGTTGCTAATCTCCTTTTTCGTGAGATTGTTAGGCTTCATGGCATACCCAAGTCAATTGTTTCAGATAGAGATGTCAAATTTATGAGTTATTTTTGGCGCTCTTTGTGGAAACGGTTTGGCACTAACCTACTTTTCAGCACTACAAGTCACCCTCAAACGGATGGTCAAACCGAAGTAACCAACCGTACTCTTGTCAATCTTGTGCGTTGCCTTAGTGGTGATAAACCAAAACAATGGGATCTTCAATCGGCTCAAGCCGAATTTGCCTTCAACCACATGAAAAATAGATCCACAGGGAAGTCCCCCTTCGAAGTTGTTTACACTCATCTACCTCGTGTTACTTTTGACTAAGCTAACCTACCTACTGTTGTTGATGTTAGTTCCGAGGCTGAACACATGGCAAAAAGGATTGCTGACTTACATTTTGAAGTTAAAGAACACCTAGAGCGGGCTAATGCTTCATATAAACAATCAGCTGACTCTCACCGACGGTTTAAGGAGTTTCAAGTGGGCGATTTAGTGATGGTTCACCTTTGCAAGTCATGACTACCAGCTTGTCATCACAACAAATTAACAAACAGAAAGATTGGTCCATTTTCTGTTTTGGAGCGCATTGGAGACAACGCTTATCGCATTGATCTTCCTACAAACCTTCGCATCAGCAACACCTTTAATGTGGCTGAATTATACTCTTACTTTGCTCCAGATGACTTTACTCTCCAAACATAACTCGAGGACGAGTTCTTTTCTAAGGGGGAAGGATTTGATGTAGGACATCTTGTCCTTCCTTGAAAGTTCTTGCCCTTTCTTGTGTAATTCTTGTGTAAATCCAAGAGGTCTTTATTTTTACCTTTCTTGGTTAGTTTTATCTTTTATTTTGGGCAAAGGGCATCCCCTTTTATTTTTTACAGCTTATTAAAGCTGGTAGTTAGTTTAACTCTTCAAAGTTTCACCCTTGGTTAATTTTTCAGCCTATATAAGGGGGTAGTTTTGTATTCATTCAGCATCTTTTCATCATTAATAAGAACCCACCAGCTTGTTTACATCAAAACCCCTGGACACTTGAATCTTACTTTTAGGGCACCCATTAATGAGTATAGAATATCTCACTGAACGAATACAACCCCAGAACCACGATCACCATTTATATCCAAAACCCTTTTTGGCCAAAATCTTATCTAGAAAATTTCAATCCACGTGATCATACGCCTTTTCAAAGTCAATTTTAAAGATGACCCCCTCTTTCTTTCTACTTCTGTAATCCTGAATAGCCTCGTTGGAATTGAGAGCGTGATCCAAGATTTGTCTACCCAGGATAAACACGTCCTAAGCCTCAGAGATCGTCGAAGGGAGGACTTTTCTTAATCTATTTGCTAACACCTTAGCAATAATCTTATAGGCACTCGTGACAAGACTAATGGGTCTAAAATCCTTTGTGTAGTTCACCTTCTCTTTCTTAGGGATAAGACACACAAAATTCTCGTTTAGGGAATTATCCAAGATACCTCTTTCAAAGAACTCTTTAAACACTCAGCACAAGTCCTCTTTAATAACTTCCCAATTATCCTGAAAGAATCCTATAGAGAAACTGTCTGACCCAGGGGCTTTATTCCTATCACTCTCAAAAACCACTTTCTTGATTTCTTCTAGCGAAAATGGGGATTCCATCTCCCTCTTCTCACTATCTGAAATGGGACTCCAATCTAAACCTTCAACGAAGGGTTTAGCTCTGATCTCGAGACCATAGCGATCGGAAAAAAACGAAAGGATCACTTCCTCGATCTCCTTCTCATCCATCACTTTTTCCCCCTTTCATTCTCTAGAGACTCGATAAGATTCTTGCTTTTCCTGCCATTCGCCCACAAATGAAAAAGGGTCGAGTTGCAATCACCATCCTTGGCCCACAAGACCCTCGCTTTTTGTTTCCAACTGGGTATTCTCCCTCCTAACCACCTCCGCAAGCTCAGCCTTCAACACAATACGCTCCTCCATAAGATTGTCACCAATGCTTCTAGACTCTTCCATATCATCAATCCTTTTGATATTCCTCACCAGCTCTTGTTTCCTAATCCTAAAATCACCAAAAACTTCCCGGCTCCAGGATATTAGCGTTTTCTTAAGCGCCCTCAACTTCCCCATGAAACGATATCCTTCCCAATTCCACTGGGCATCCACATTCCACCACGCCGAAATGGAGGATTTGAAAGATGGGTGGTCCATCCACATATTCTCAAATCTAAAGGGACAGGGCCCCCATTTAATATCACTCGAATTCGCTATAATAGGCCAATGATCCGACATAATTCTTGGGCCCAACACTTGTCTAACACTCCCAAACTCTTCCAGTCAACCCCTAGAGAACAGGAATCGGTCAATCTTACTGCTCACTCTACTATTAGCCCAAGCAAACTTCTCATTCAGCAGGGGGATTCACTAGGCAACAACCCTCGATAAAGTCATCGAATGCTCTCATGGATTTGGTCACTCTCCCTCCCAAAGATTTCCCAAAGGAGATCAAATGACATTAAAGTCCCCAACCACACACCAGGACGACCCACATAGGCTGAAGAGATCCCCTAACTCTTCCCAAAAAGCCCTTCTACCTCTTGGCCTAGGAGGGCCATACACCCCTGACACCCACCTCAACTCATTATCTTTGGATCGAAAGGAAATAGAAAGCAAAAAACAACCCTTGATCACCTCTATCGGGTTCCCCACCCTACTATCCCAAAGAGTCAGGATACCTCCCGAGGCCCTGAAAGACTCCAAACTCTCCCAATCCACATATTTATTGCCCCAAAGACTTCTAACGAGCTGCTTGTTGACGTACTTCCTCTTAGACTCCAAGAGGGTGACAATATCAGGATTTTCCATCGAAATGGTTTCTTTAACCAAAGACCGCTTCACCTTCCCTCCCAACCCTCTCACATTCCAGGATAAGATTACCACCATCATATTCCTCCAAATAACCCTGATGGCTATGTTTCTTGTTGGACCACTATGTTTCTTGTTGGACCACTGTTTAATAAGTAGACGAAAGTCACCAAAGAGTTTCCATTTACCACTCAACACAAGAGTCCAAGGTAAAACTTTTTTATCCATTTGGATCAACACTTGTCTACTAAAATTGTTAAAAAGTCGTAGGTGATTCAAATGCTGCAATATCCATCATCGAGGGTCGCAAAGACGCGAAAAAGGCAACATTGTCGAAGGTCATGAAGACACCAAAAGGTGTCGTCGCCGAGGGACATGTAGGGTCCATTGACTTGAGTGGCTAGACAAAAATCAAAGGGAAGTAGGTTTCGAACTGATGAGCTACATTAAAGCCCGTAGAAGAGAGAGAACAAAGAAAGTTTGGGGGGAGGGGGGGTTTTCAATGAAAAAAAAGATATCGTAGACTAAGTTTCAGCTGTACCATGGTATTTGTGCTTATTGAACTGTTAGTTTTCTTTTTAGATATATTAAAAGAATAAGACTTTCTTTCAAAATAACCTTGTCATCATTTTCTCAATAAGATACAAACTTTCAAATGGAAAAAAAAAAATGGTCAAAGGATAAAGGGTGTGTTTGGTTGGTGTTATGAAAACATAAATTTGAAAACAAGGGATTCAATGAAAACAAAGTTTTATTTCATTTTTTTAAATATGTGTTTGGTAGCAGATTCAAAGATTAGAACCGAATTTAAATAATGGTTCAAAATGTGTTTGATAATATATTTATAAACCATAAATTATTTGTAGTTATCAACTAAATACTAAGTTGAATATAAAATATTATTAATTAATTTATAAAAATGTTATGTGTTATAAATTTTTTTATTATTATTATTTTACAATATCATATAATTAATAATATATTATATTATACAAATTTTAATTTCACAAAAGTAAATTGAGTTTATAACATAAAATACTATATTTATTAAAGTTTTTATCCTTTTTTAATTTAATTCTGCATTTAAAATTTTCAAATTCAAAATCTGGATACAATGAAAACATAAAAAAGTTGTTTTCAGAATTTCCACTATTTGAATCACAAAATCCGAAAACAATTTTCAAAAACACATCTGCCAAACGCATATTCACTAAATTCAGTGAATCTGAAAACATAAAACAGATTCCGAATTGCCTACAAAGCGGCCCAAAGAAATCAAACTTGTTTCATTGATCTAGGTGAACACTTTTTTTAAGTAATGCCTAAGTCGTCATGAAAATGACCCCAACTTATGTAACATATGCATAAGAAATTGAACTTGCTCCTTGTCACCAAAAAACAAAGACAAAAATTCAATTTCTATATTAAGAAATCTTGTATTCAATCAATATATTTAGTTACTTTACCAATCAATTTAAATTTCAATAACGCTGGAAAATGCAAGCCCCAAAAGTTTTCAGCCGTTAACATTCAAGAAATATACCCATACAAAGCTATTAGCCATATTGATAAGATTAATGATTACACAACTATGGGTGAGACAGAATTACTTTACCATGGATATTGCAGCATGCGTGAGCTGCAGAACATCTACACAAGCAACAATGTATCCCTCTGCACAATAAATGTTATCATTAAAAATCACTTCCATATTAAGTATTTCATTTCCTTTTAGTGGTTTGCATCATTTTCCCCAGGAGAGGAGTGTTTTAGGATATATTCACGTTAAAGAATTCAGATTCTCAGAAAAAATCTCACCTCTATCTAAAACAGGAAGATGCAAAAATTTTCCCTCATGCATTATGTGCAATGCATCAAGGATTGTTGTCTCTACGGTTGCACACTCAGGATTTTGGGTCATTACCTTGAGAATTAAAAAATGGGAAAAGGAACCAGATGCCCTGGGATGAGTAAATACAGAGAGTACAACATTTGAAGTATCACACTCCAAGAGTACAGAGAATCAAGTAAAAATAACTTTTCAAAAGCATACCTTTTCCACCAGAGTCAACTCAGGAGAAAGATTCTGTGCCACTACACGCATGAGAAAGTCCTTTGAACTACATTACAGTTGCAGAAAACAGCCATAAACAAAAACATCATCATAACAACAAAGTAAATAAATATACAGGAGAAAAAAAAAGACAAAATCATGATGAATTAACACAAATGCATAAGTTATTACCAACATGCACATTAGACCAAGAGTCGAACAACCAACATAAATACATTGGAGGCAATGGAAAAACTGTTTGTCTCCAGAATTTTTTTCCTTTTTTTTTTTTTAAAAGGAAACCACACTTTTCATTGAAGAGATGAAAAGAGACTAATGCTCAAAGTACAAAGGAGAAAAGATACAAAAAGACCAAATAAGATAAAGAAACATAAAAAACGTAAGAAAACATCAACAGAACTAAGATGGAAAAATAAAAGCTTCCTAGTTGAGGCAAATATCTTGAATGGAGAATCCTGAAAAATGCTTGGACAAAGAACACCAAGACGAAGCTTTGAGCCGAGCAGAGTAAAAACGATCCACCCAAGGAAGAGAAATATCATGAAAAATTCTCTGATTTCTTTCAAACCAAAGTTCTGATAAAACGGCTTTGACCCCATTAGACCAAAGCAATTTAGAGATCGGCTTAACTGAAGGACCAACTAAAAGTTGCTGCACATTTCCTTTGAATGATTGATCCAAAGCCCATTGAAGCTTGAAAATAGACAATAGCTTTCCCCAACACTGATAGGAATAAACGCAATCGAAGAACAAATGCTGCAAAGATTCATTGGCATTCAAATATAAAGGGCAAATAGAAGGAGATAATGCATGAGAAGGAAGCCTTCTTTGAAGAACTTCTGAACAATTTAGAGTCCCAAAAATCATAACCCAAACAAGAAAATTAATTCTCTTAGGGCATTTAGATTTCCAAATAGCTTTAAACACTTCCTTGTTAATCGAAGAGGAGGCTGCCAAGTAGTTAAAAAGGGACTTAACCAAATAAAGTCCCAAATTCTCAAGAGACCAAATGCGAGAATCTGAAAACTCAGATACAATGGCATCATTTAAACACACCAACAACTGCTGAAAATCAGAAATTTCTTCCTCTTTGAGAAGCCGACGAAATGAAATGGTCCATGAAATAGTCTCCCCATCCCAAAGATCCATAACGGAGGCATTAGGAAGAGAAGCAATCCGAAATAAACTAGGATACTTTGAACAAAAAGGAAGATCTTCAATCCAAGAATCAAGCCAGAAGGCAATTCTAGAACCATTACCAAGTTTAAAAGAAGCTAAATTCTCAAATTGCTTCCATACCTTAGAAATATTAATCCAAGGACTTCGAAGGCTCAAGCCAGCCTTACCAGAAGTGTGCCAATTATAACAATCCTGCCCATGAATGCTTTTAACAACTTTACACCATAAAGAATCAGGCTCTCGCATATATCGCCACCCCCATTTAGCAAGAAGAGACAGGTTTCTGTTTTTCAAGCCACCAATACCGAGACCTCCACTCAAAAGAGGTTTTGAAGCTGCTCCCAACGAGCCAAGTGATTTAACTTGGAACCATTACTTCCTTCCCATAAAAACGACTTAATTAACTGCTCCACTTTTGAAACAACTTTAGAAGGCATGAGAAACGAGGACATATAATATAACGGAATGCTTGATAAAACTGAATTGCATAAAGTCAATCGGCCACCTCTAGATAGATTAAAACACCTCCATCTGTCAAGCTTTTTCTGAATTTTATCAATCACTGGCTGCCAAAATGACACCTTTTTCAAATAACCACCTAATGGAAGACCAAGATACAAAAATGGAAGAGATTCCACTTTGCAATTCAACCGGGAAGAAGTAGCCAGATCTTGTCATTATCGATATTAATTCCACACAATGCAGATTTTTCCCAATTAACTTTCTGCCCAGAGCACCATTCAAAAAGACCAATAGTAGAAATGAGAAAATCAAGCATAGCATCATCATACTTACAAAATAAAAGAGTATCATTTGCAAATTGAAGAATGGAAATATGAACTTTATCCATGCCAACGATGAAACCCTCATAAACGCCCTTCTCATGGATGATGTTGATAAATGCAATCAATACTTCACTAACTAAAAGAAATAGGAAAGGAGAAAGAGGATCTCCTTGCCTAAGACCTCTAGAAGCACAAATTCTCCCCCTTGGCCGACCATTAATGAAAATGGAAAATTTTGGATTCCTAACACATCCATTTATCCATTCAATCCATTTTTCACAAAATCCTTTCAACCTGAGAACATACTCAAGGAAATCCCAATCCACCCTATCAAAAGCTTTCTCAAGATCTAGTTTCAAAATCCACCCCTTTTTTTTCTTAGCTCGATATTCCTCCACAACTTCATTAGCAATGAGAACTAAATCAAGAATCTGTCTGCCACTAATAAAAGCACTTTGAGCTTGAGAAATTATATTGGGCATTACCTTTCTCATTCTTTCAGCAAGGACTTTAGCAATAACTTTATCAACTGAAGTGGTAAGACTTATAGGCCTAAAGTCTTTTATACAGACAGCAGCTTCCTTTTTTTGAATTAAACAAATAAAATTCTCCTTTATACACGCATTGAGGTGACCATTATGAAAAAACTCCTCAAAAAGTCGAATAAAATCTGGTTTCAACAAAAGCCAATACTTTAATAAGAATTCTGAAGTAAAACCATCTGGACCCGGGGCCTTATTTCGACCCAAAGATTGCAAAGCAACCCTGATTTCTTCAACAGAGAAAGGAACCGAAAGGGCAGTGTTGTGACCAGCTGAAATAGTATCCCAAGATAAGTTGAAAGGAAGAAACCGATGGCCAGGAATTTTCTGATATAATGAAGAGAAGAAATCCAGAATTTCTTGTTCAATTTCCCTGAAGGAAACTAAAGAAACACCATTGCTGGAAATTAAATCAGTAATCAAGTTCTTCCTCTTCTTGGCTGCCAAAAATCGGTGGAAAAAACTAGTATTCTCATCGCCAAGCTTAAGCCAATTAAGCTTACATTTCTGAATTAAATTTCTTTCATCAGACATATATAAACCCATAATCTTTCCTTTTATAGCCAAGCGAATATCCAACTCTACATCAGATAAAAGAGATTCTTCAGCCTTTGCATCAAAGAATTCAAGTTCAAAAAGCAAATTTTTTTCTTTACTTTTTCTGCTAGCTTCAAATTCTGCGAACCACTTCTTAATTGCAACTTTTAAATTTCTGAATTTAGAGCTAATAACAAAACCAGCCCATCCTTGCGATCGATCAATAGAAAGAGAATCCAAAATAATCCTATCACACTCCGCTTGAGAAAGCCAACTATTATAAAACCTGAAAGGACTTGGTGCCCACATAAAAGAACCAGCTTCTAATAAAAGAGGAAAATGGTCAGAGAATATGCGTGCCTTCCTTGATACTCTGGAATTATCAAATAACACATCCCATTCTTTTGACAACAAAAATCTATCAATAAGAGAGTGAGAATAAAAGTTTCCATCCCTAGACCATGTAAATTTACCATTTGATAAAGGAATTTCCATAAGACCCGAGTCTTCAATGAATTTATTAAAATTACGCATCCCTTTTGTTTGCCTTCCTACTGGAAATCGTTCATGAACCCATCGAGTAATATTAAAGTCGCCACCAATACACCAAGGATCCGTGCAATAATAAGAGAGAGAGCGTAATTCAGACCAAAGGAATCTCCTTTCTTTGTAGTCATTTGGACCATAAACATTTGATACCCAACAAACTTTTTTACAATTAAAAGAAAACACCGTCCAAAACCCAAAATGTCAAAGATGGGACAACAAATTTTCCTGTAAAGACATCACATTGACAAAATGATTCTGCTCTTCACGGTTGTTACACAAGATACATCACTGATGAGACAGAATGACCTAGTTTCATAATTTGGATCCAATATTAAACCCAAGCACTAATACTTGGAACACATACTATCTTTAAGCTTTCTAGTAACACAAAAAATTGTTCATTCTTACTTCATGCAGTCTAGAAATAAACTAATGACTAATTTCCCATTATCGCCACAAAGTTTCCTTTTCTTCATTTTCCACTTCAATTTCTCACCCTAAAAAGATGATAGCCATTTCAAATTACATTACTAAACCCAAATATATATACTTTAGTTTGTCAGGAGAGAAACCTTAGGAATTTTAAGACAAGAAGGTTTCTTTTGACTCTTTTCATCATACTTCATAGTGTACCATTCACCTTCTCATGGTGGTGCTATAGTTACAAGAAAATCTTTTGTAACTACAATGTTTCTATGATAAGAAGGCTCTTTATCCATTTCATTTGTTCACAATAAAAGTGGTTTATCTCTATCCAAAAATAATTGGAAGGCCTCTCAATCACATAGTTTTTTAGGAGATGGGTTTTCTCACCCCATTGTCCCGAGCCCCCCCCCCCCAAAAAAAAAAAACTTGCTTTGCGAAATTATTAGGCAAGTATCAAAAGGAGAAAGATATTTATAAAATAAATATTCGAGAGAAGTGCCATACGTGAGGATCCCCTGAATCTTGGTTCCCATTGTCGTGACAACGGAATTAACCCGCAAGTCCCGCATTTTTTTTGCAGCAACACATATCGGATCTGATGCTGAAACAACTGCAGCTCTGTAAACATATAAAGCTACAAAACTTGGTAATGATCCAAAGGTGTAATATATATCTTCTTCAAATTATAGAGAAATAAGAAGGCTAGATAAAATACTTTGTATTTTCAGAAAGGATCGTTGATAAGGAAGGTTTGAACATCCGCTCCCTCAATGTCTCTATAAAAGCATAAGGAGCTGAAAAGATGATAAATAAATTTAGTAAAAAATTATAGAACCAAATGTGAGAATGATATGTTCAAGAAAATAAAATAATACAGACTTGTAAGTGGTATGCAATGACCTGAAGGCGAATGCAAAGGGCTTTTACTAGCTTATCAAGCATCATGTTTATCCCACTCATTGCAGTCAAATCATTTCTAAATAAATTATTCTTCATTTCAATATAAATTTTTACAACCATATAGGGGATTAATATATACTGAATGAAGGAACAATACCATAATAGAAAGTTTATCATTATCCTTCCTAAACTAGGAAAATCAAAATGGTAGGAAAATCAGTGACATTTTATGAAAATGCAATACATTCTTTCACCAAACAAACAAGTCATTTCTTATGAATTAGAAAATGACAAACAAGTCATTTTTTTGCCCGGCAAGTTTTACATGGTAGGGTGAACACGCAAATCGTCTCTAAAGACGTTCCTCTTTGATGTTGTGCCCTCAATGGTGTGTTCTTTGCAGGAATCAAGAGGAGACTCTTAACCATTTGCGGGGAGGGGGGGGGGGGATCGCTTCTTTAGGTCTTTTGGGGTGACCTCTGCTCGAAACCGAGATTGTGGTTTCATGATTGAGGAAGTACTTCTTTAACTCTCCTTTTCATGATAAAGGAAAGATTATATGGCAAGCTTGTTTCTTTGCTACAATGTGGAGTATTTGGCTTAAGAGAAATAGGCGTATCTTTAGAGGGCTAGAGAGATCAGAGGAGGAGATTTGGGAGTTGATTGGATTTAACTCTTCTTTATGAGGGTCCGGTTGTCGGATCTTTTGAAATTACTCTTTGGGGTTCATTCTTTTGGGTTGGGATTCTTTCTTGTAAGTAGGTTTTGGGTTCTTGGTTTGTAAGCTTGTATTTTCATTCTTGGGGCTCATTTTTTGTATGCTTTTGTTCTCCCTTTCATTCTTCTTAATGAAAGTTTGGTTTAATACCGGAAAATGACACTCAATTACTCATAAAAAATAATAATAATAATAATAATAATAATAAAATTTAAAAAAAAAAAATCACTCATCTCAAGTTATGTCATTCTTGGGGCTCATTTTTTGTATGCTTTTGTTCTCCCTTTCATTCTTCTTAATGAAAGTTTGGTTTAATACCGGAAAATGACACTCAATTACTCATAAAAAATAATAATAATAATAATAATAATAATAAAATTTTTAAAAAAAAAATCACTCATCTCAAGTTATGTTTGCATAAAAGTTCACTAGAAACTAAGTTGTTTTTAAACAAAAAACAAAACTTTTCATTGATATAATGAAAAGAGACTAATGCTCAAAAGATAAAAACTCCAAGAGTGAAAAGGAAGTAAAATGGTGACAGAGCCAAGACTGTGAGAGAGAGAGAGAGCTTCCTTCGACGCTTCCAACATCACAGCACCTTTGACTGCCATAATCCATAGTAAAGGTTGGTTGCCAGCCAGTTCCATGGAGGTAAGGTAATGGTCTATTTGCAATGGCGACAAAAAGGTCCTCTGTAAGGATAGAAAGCAAGGTATTCGTGTGTGGGCTAGATAGGGATAGTCAGGATTACAGAAAGAAATGGTAAGTGATTTTTTGCACTGTCGATCGAAGAAGTGTTAGTTGTTTGGCTTGTCAATGCTTTAGAGGACCAACAGTTAACTCCATGAACTCAAAAGTTTTTTAAAAAAATGAATTGTGTAGATGGCTTTATTTGGATTCAAAAGGTGACAAATAGAAAAGGGAACTTTGTGGAAATCACAAATGATCATTCATTAGGGGTAAAAGGAATCTGGTTGTTCCTTCATATGTGGACTTCCTAGGATGGGCCAAATTCAAGGTCTTGGTGTTATATTTTCTAAATGGAAAACAAAGCACAAATGGAGATCCTCAGGTGTAGTGGTAGCAAATGTAAAAGTAGGGGAAAGATCTTTTGCAGACATATTAAAAGAGTTGAGGGTCACTAAAAATCCATAGGAAGGGGATACCGAATGAGCTAATGCAAACAAAGTGAGAAAGGTGAAGTGGAATGAGATTACAATTGCGACCAGAAGGGATTTTCACGATGATTTCGGAAGAATTCTTGACATCCTTCAAGAAAGCATAAAAGAGAAGTTTATCATCCACCTTTTTCAACCTGACAAAGCAATTCTGAAGCGCAAAAATGAAGAGTTGGCATTGACGCTTGCAAAATACAGAGGATGGGTTACTTTAGGTCCTATAACACTAAAAATGAAAGATGGGACCACAAAGTTGCATGGATCGATAAGAGTTGTCCCTCATACAGAGGTTGGATAAAGTTCAAAAATATACCCCTCCATTTATGGAGTTTATCTACGTTCAAAGCTATCAACAATTATTATGGGGGATTCACCAATTTCACTTATGTTGATATTAACTCTTGCCTCTTGAACTATATGGAAGTTGAAATAAATGTGAGAGGAAACAATTGTGGTTCTATCCCAAGGTGACTCTAGTCGATAAAGACCATATATTTAATGCTTAGGTTAGCTCATTTCAAGAGTCAGAGATGATGGTCAAAAAGTTGCCAGAGCTCATGGGTCTTTTTCGTCGAAAGCAACCCACTCGTTCTATCAAGGACTAGAAAGCTCAGGCCCAAACCCGATGGATATATGGAGGGTCCAAGATGGTTTTCAAAGGCCCACGACGAAAATTCTTTACCTGTGATCTTTGAAGAATACCCACAGCTAAAAGAAGTCCCCCAATAGGAAGGATTTAAATAAGAGAGAGGAATTTGTAGACTTTGGAGATAAGGATACGCCAAACGATGATGGAAAGAACTGTCCTACTCTAACCCACTTGCCTTCAAGCTCCACGCAGCCAACTTTAACTTGTGAGAAGAAGACTTTTCTTATCCCATTAGACCAGAACACGAAGGATAAGATCAAACGGAAGGAGAAAATCATGTCCATTGCCTAAGAAAAAGCCAAACATGCATATTTAAAGGCAAAGAGAAGTCGAACCAGATAAGGATCGAGCTGGCAACAAGAAAGGGAAAGAGATAGATATAGAAACCATCTCCGAATACTTAGTCTCAGGCATCGAGATTGATCTAGATGAAGAAATAGAGAAAGAAGATTGTAGTGGCTATGAGAAAGGGGACCCCAGAAGATTTTCACGCATGTTTCAAGGAGGGGGAAGGAGGAAGCCGAAGATTTAGTAGAAGATGGCAAAAGGGGAGAAAATCACCTGGCTTTGGTAGTTAGTAGAGAAGAAAAATGTAACCAATTATGTGTTAATAATTCCCCTGAAGTAGAAAGTGGCAATGATGAAGAATGTCCCTTCTTGAAAAAGATGGTCAAATCTTTGAAGAAATGGAAGATGTCCATTCACCCAATTCCATCAAAGACAAATACGTCAAAGGCAAACTCCTTAACAAGAAGAGAACGAGAGAGATAGTGAACCTATTTCACACTTGGGAGAATGAAGAGGATAGTGAGGAGCAAGAGGGAACGAATCTTGGAAGTAAGGAGGGCCCTGAGGTTACTCGATGAAGATTCTTTTGTGAAATGTGAAAGGGCTAAGAGCGGCACCCAAGAAAGCTCTGGTGAAGGACCTTCAGACTAAAATCGATCCGAATGTAGTGATCCTTCAAGAGACAAAATTAGGCTCTTTGAATAGAGGATTGGTTAAATCCATGTGGAGTTCGAGAAGAATTGTCTCGGTTGCGCTTGATGTTGATGGGTTCTCTGGGGTGCGGCAATCCTATGGAAAGAGGATAGTATCTTTGACAATGTGATAGGTCTAATTTATTATACATTTATAATCTCCCAATTTGCTTATCTTTATTGAACTCCTTGCGAAAAATGCTTTAAAATGAGTATAATATGTGTATAGGTCCTTGACGGAGCTCTAGAGGCAATTCAGGGCTAAAACAAGTAAAACCGGAGTGTAGAATGACCAAATTGGCCTTGGAGTCAAAGCCCAACGTCGAGACCCTTCAAGGTAGCGTTCAACGTCATGTTTGCAGCAAGTTCAAGCCAAAAACCCGAGAGGATAGCGTCTCGATGCCAGAAAGGAGCGTCTCAAAGTTGCGGCAAAAATCAAACTAGCATCTCGACGCTACTTTAGAGCGTCTCGATGTTGTGCGTCTAGATGCTAGGCAGTTTCCACAATTAGAGCGTCTAGACGCTAGGCAGTTTCCACAATTGGGATTTTCCTTATTTACACCAAGATTCTTCCCTTGTTTGAGGCCTCGGTTCGGCGCCAAACTTAGACGTTTTGAAGGCCAAAGACTCCCATAAATATGTAGTACTGTATTATGGTTGTATCAAGTTGAATTCTCTCAATTATACCTACTTTTCCTCTATGTTTTCAAGCTTTCTTTCAAGTTTTCTTAGTCTAAGGGTCGGTTGATCAAGCCTCAAGCTTGGAGTGTGCTTGTCCATGGCCAACTAAGCTTGGATTGCTATATTTGAGACCTCAGTGTGTAAGTTCAATTGCTTTTAATGAAGTTTCTTGCGTTTTAATATTCAATTGCGTGCTTTAGTGATTCTATCTTCGTTTATATAAACTCAAGTAATGCTAGGAAAAGATTCACAACCTTTGACTGCGGTTTGTTTGAGTTTACTTGCTAATCAAAGTAGTAATAGGGATAAATGATTTAGTTATTGTAATAAAGGCGTTAACTCCCCCTGATTGCATGCATGGCTAATCTAGCTAGTTCTCAATACGGTTTAGATTTAATTAATTGCGCAGTTAATTAGATTTAGGCTAGAATCGGGCTAAGTGTGTTGGCTTGTCCATGATAGTAGAACACAACTCCTAGTAACTCTAGAGTACGCTAGACTCTAGTTTTGCAATTGAAATACTTTGTGAAACTTGTGATTTAATTGTTTTGAACTAAACACCGAGTATCACCCCGAATAGAGTAATCTTTGTGGTAAGATCAACTAACCTTGCCTTTTACTTTTCTTGCATTTAATTTTTCGCATTTATTTTTCCGCCTTTAACTTTTATCCATAACCCCCCCCCCCTTTCGGTTACCTAAAAGCATAAAAGAATTTAAAAATAAACTGATTGTTCCCTGTGATCGACCCCGACCACTATTGCTAAAAGTTGACTTTAGGAATTTGTTAGGTATTTAACTAATATAACCTGTAGAAAGCAGTAATAGCCCGCAAACAACACACAAATAGGAGAGAATATGACCCAACTTTGCACTATTGATAGTTCTTCAATAGCCAGAGGGGTTATTAGCCGCAAAATATTGATAACTTCGGGAAAATAAGCAAGAACGAGGGAAAGAAACGATAACCCAACAATTCGAGAAGCTGGTGCTCTCCTCCTCAGCCTATGCCAAAATGTTTCCTACCCTCAAACATTCCCTACCCCCAGTACATTAGGTGCTCACTCCCACGTCCCCTGTGTTTCCCTCTCCCTCTAACGGATTCCCTATTTTTCCCATCTTGCCCTTTCTTTTGTACACGGGTGTAATGGGAGGTCTAACAAAATAGTGGATTATAAATTTATTTGACAAGAGACCACGACAATCTCTTCCGTCACAATGACTCCCTTATTGGTTTATTTTCAATTTCTATATCTTTTGTTTACAATAACACCTTTAATGGTTGGATTACAGGGGTATATGGCCCTCCTTCCCCGAGACGCAGAGACGATTTATGGTCGGAGTTAGCGAACTTAGCTAGCATTTGCTCCGACAAGTGGTGTGTTGGGGTGATTTTAATGGGTAAGATGGATAGCTGAGAAATCAAATGGAAGGAGGTTGGGCTCATTGAAGACCTTGAGCTTATTGATATTCCTATCAACAACGGTAAATTTACTTGGTCCAATGGTAGATGTTAGAGTTATTAATTTAGTATAATAAGTGTAATTATATAGAGTTGTCCTTTATTGTCTTTTTACATTCTCCTACTTAGGGTTAACCTTGTACACTTGTATATATATATCTTTATGTGAATGGAATAGAGGATTCTGATTCTCTCAAACCTTAGAGTTTACATGGTATCAGAGCGGGTCTAGGGCAATTAGGGTTTTGTCTCGTTGGAGATTTGTGAACCTTTAGGGTTTGATTTAGAATACCTTTTTAGGGTTTTGGTTTGGAACACCTTTTGAGGGTTTTGGTTTCACTGAAACATTTGCTGCCCTAAACCACCGCCGCCGCCACAAGAATCCGCCGCCTAAAACCGCCGCCACCGCCGCCGTTTAGGTCAGTCTTCGGAGGAGTTTTTTGTCACCGCCCACTCCAAAAGAAAGCCCAACCGCCGATCTAGTGGTCTTCCAAATCCGGCTTCGAAAAGCTCTGCGCGTGGACCTCACGCGCCGCCACAAGATCCGGAGCCAGATTCACGCGCTGGCGCGTGTACACGCGTGCGCCGCCGCTTCCGCTCCGTTTTCTGTGGGTCAGCTCAACGTGGACTCCTCTTTCTAGTAGTGTGCTGATTTGGGTCATATTGAGGTTGATTTGTTGTGTTTGAAAGCCATATTTTGTTTGGAATTCTAGGGTTTGTGTGACTCTGCTTTTTGGTATGTTTTTTGTTGAGGTTATGGCTGAAAAGAAGGCTTTAGTGCTGTCCGAGATGATTCCAATGGTATCCAAGATCACGGAACATAAGTTGAATGGTTCTAATTTTTATGCTTGGCGGTCAAATATTCATCATTATATTCGGAGTCTTGATATGGATGATCACCTGACTTTAGAATCCCCGCCAAACGATGATACTAAGAAGAGTTGGCTACGGGACGAGTCTCAACTTATTCTACAAATCAAGAATTCTATTGAAAGTGCCATCATTGGGCTCGTTAATCACTGTAATTCAGTCAAAGAGCTCTTGGAATATTTAGATTTTCTTTACTCTGGGAAAGGAAACATCAGTCAGATATTTGATGTATGTAGAACTCTCTTTCAACCTGATCAAGGCGAGAAGTCTTTGTTGAATTATTTTATGGAATGCAAAAGAGCATATGCAGAATTTAATGAAGTGTTGCCCATGAGTACTGATATCAAGGTTCAGAATGTCCAACGCGAACAACTGTTTATCATGAGTTTTCTAGTTGGTCTTGCTTCGAAATATGACACAGCTAAAGATCAAGTTCTCTCGAGTTCAGACATTTCATCATTGGAAGATGCTTACACTCAGATACTATGTACAGAGCGGTCGCCAGTGATAGTGCCATCTGAATCTAACAGTGCTTTGGTTGGACAGACCACTGAATATAGAGGTAATCGAGGGGTAGGATCGAACATGTCCAGAGGAAATTCTACTGCTCCAAAAGCAAATTCAGGAGATATTGTTTGCTGCTATTGTCATAAGCCAGGGCATATAAAACGTGATTGTCGGAAATTGCTTTATAGAAACCAGAGGTTTCCATCTGCATATGTTGCCTCTACTCCTGATAATTCTGACAAGTCTATTTCGATCTCAGCTGAGGAGTTTGCTAAATTCCGACTGTATCAAGAGTCACTGACGGTTTCATCCTTCACTCCTGTTACTGCCATTGCCGACACAGGTAACACATCTACATGTCTTCTTTCCTCCTCTTCGAAATGGGTCATAGACTCTGGCGCTTCCGATCACATGACAGGTAATCCACGTTTATTCTCTACCATTGATCCATCTACATCTTCCCCTAGTGTCACTATAGCTGATGGAACCACCTCTCCAGTCTTAGGAATCGGCAATGTTCGACTTACCAACTCACTTTCGTTGTCTTCCGTTTTGAGTTTACCACAGTTTTCCTTTAACTTGATTTCTGTTAGTAAACTCACTCGTGACCTTAATTGTTGTGTCTCATTTTTTCCTGGTTATTGCTTATTTCAGGATCTTACGATGAAGAGGACTATTGGTAAAGGGCGTGAATCTGGAGGCTCTACATCTTTGAACCAGAAATATCAACAGTCGTTGCATGTTCTAAAGTGTCATCCCAATTTGAAGATCATTGTCGTTTGGGTCATCCTTCTATTTCAGTATTGAAGAGTCTTCGTCCTCAGTTTCATTCTTTGTCTTCTTTAGCTTGTGAGTCATGTCAGTTTGCTAAGTTCCATCGTGTGAGTTTGTATCCCCGTGCAACTAAACGAGCTAATGCTCCATTTGAATTAGTTCATTCTGATGTTTGGGGTCCGTGTCCTATTGAGTCAAAGATAGGGTTTAGATATTTTGTTACCTTTGTCGATGATTTTTCTCGTGTAACTTGGTTATATTTAATGAAAAATCGCTCTGAGTTGCTTTCTCATTTTCGTAACTTCCATGCTGAAATCCGTACTCAATTTAACGGTTCTCTTAAAGTTCTACGGAGTGATAATGCTAAAGAATACTTCTCTCATGCTCTTAATTCTTATTTAGATGAACATGGCATCCTCCATCAATCCTCATGTGTTAATACTCCATCTCAAAATGGGGTTGCAGAAAGAAAGAACCGTCATCTCCTCGAAACAGCCAGAGCCTTAATGTTCCAGAAGAATGTTCCAAAGTATTTTTGGGCCAATGCTGTATCCACAGCTTGTTTCTTAATAAATCGCATGCCCTCCTCAGTTCTAAAGGGTGAGATACCTTATCGTATTTTATGTCCCACACAACCTTCATTCTCTCTTCCTCCCAAAATCTTTGGTTGTATTTGCTTTGTTCGGGATGTTCGTCCTCATCTCACCAAACTTGATCCCAAGTCCTTAAAATGTATCTTCCTTGGGTATTCTCGTGTTCAAAAAGGGTATCGGTATTATTGTCCTAGTCTCGATCGTTATTTTGTCTCTCCTGATGTCACCTTCTTTGAGGATTCTTCTTTCTTTTCCTCACCTTCAAGTCAGTCTAAGGGGGAGCGTAATGAGGATGCTGATGATTTTCTTGTCTATACCATTCTCTCCTCTTGTGAGCCTTCTACTGATTCACCTCCAACTATGCCTGTTTCTACTCGTCCACCTATTACTCAGGTTTATTCTCGACGACCACCCCCTTCAGTTACATGCCCTGAACCAGAGTCTTCTTCGTCATTGGATCCAGGAACGAGCGATGACCTTCCCATTGCTCTTCGTAAAGGTAAACGTCAATGCACTTATCCTATTTCCAATTTTGTTTCATATAACCATTTGTCATCTTCTTCCTATTCTTTTATTGCATCTTTGCAATCAGTATTTGTTCCTAAGACTGTTCATGAAGCTTTGTCTCATCTTGGTTGGCGTGCTGCAATGGTTGAGTAGATGAATGCCTTAGATGACAATTGTACTAGGAATTTAGTTTCACTTCCTGCAGGAAAGAACCTATTGGTTGTAAGTGGGTATTTGCGGTCAAGGTCAATCCAGATGGATCTGTGGCTCGCTTGAAAGCTAGCCTTGTTGCTAAGGGTTATGCACAAACCTATGGAGTTGACTATTCTGATACTTTTTCTCCCGTTGCTAAATTGGCTTTTGTTCGGCTGTTCATTCGTTGGCATCCATTCATCATTGGCCCTTGCATCAGCTTGATATTAAAAATGTCTTTCTTCATGGTGATCTTGAAGAAGAGGTGTATATGGAGCAACCACCAGGGTTTGTTGCTCAGGGGGAGAATGGAAAGGTATGTCGTCTTCTTAAATCCTTGTATGGATTAAAACAGAGTCCCCGAGCTTGGTTTGGAAAATTCAGTCAGGTGATTGTAAATTTTGGAATGAGGAAAAGTAAATCAGATCATTCTGTTTTTTATAAGCGATCTGCAAATGGTGTTATCTTGTTGGTTGTGTATGTTGATGATATTGTTATTACTGGCGATCAGGTATCCAAGCACTCAAAACCTTTCTCCATAGTCAATTCCATACAAAAGATTTGGGAGCGTTGAAATACTTTCTAGGAATTGAGGTAATAAGGAGCAAGGAGGGAATCCTGTTATCACAGAGAAAATATGTAATTGACTTGTTGATTGAAACAGGGAAGTTAGGGGCTAAACCATGTAGTACCCCAATGATGCCGAACTTCCAGCTTACGAAAGAGGGAGAGTTACTTAAAGATCCTGAAAGGTATAGAAGGTTAGTAGGAAAACTCAATTATCTTACAGTGACTCGTCCTGACATAGCTTATTCAGTGAGTATTGTGAGCCAGTTTATGTCTTCTCCTACAGTTGATCATTGGGCTGCATTGGAACACATTTTGTGTTATTTGAAGGCAACTCCTGGACGTGGTTTATTATATAAGGATTATGGACACATGAACATTGAATGCTTCTCAGATGCTGACTGGGCAGGATCTAGAGAAGATAGAAGATCAACATCAAGATACTGTGTATTTGTGGGTGGTAATTTGGTTTCTTGGAAAAGTAAGAAACAAAATGTGGTGTCACGTTCAAGTGTTGAAACAGAATATAGAGCAATGGCACAGTCTGTATGTGAATTAGTCTGGATACGTCAACTTCTTGTCGAATTGGGATTTGATATCACAACACCGACAAAATTGTGGTGTGATAATCAGGCAGCTCTTCATATTACATCTAATCCGGTATTTCATGAACGGACTAAACACATTGAGGTTGACTGTCACTTTGTACGTGAAAAGATACAAGAAGGTTTGGTGTCAACAGGATATGTGAAGACTGGAGAGCAATTAGGAGATATGATGTAGCCGTATACTTGTAATAACCCTTAGTCTTTTATTTTACTAAGTCATGTGCCAACCACATGCCTTGTAACTACTTTAGTTAGGATCCTTGCCTATTTAAGGCCAAGTGATTATCAATAAAGGGATATCATTTGTTATTATTCTAAAACAAGTCTACGGCTCCACCATATTTGGTATCAGAGCGTTTGATTTTGGGCGCTTCCTCGATGGCATCCAAGAAGGTCTCGACCAGTGCGGGTGGAGACTCAACATCGATGGGCAAAGAGGCGGAGAATATCACCGTCCTCTCACCACAAGAATTGACTGTACGCTTGCTGTCAGTCGAGGATGATGTGTGTGAGATTAGAAAAATCCTAGAGATGATGTGCGTAAAGATGGGTTGCAAGATTGGCCAGCAAACTTCCGAAGCTCAAGAACAGGAGATTGAAGGAAAAAAACCGCAAGAATTTCAGAAGGAAGGTGGTAGGACTAAGTATTTGCAAGATAGGCAAGTTTTTGAGGGAAAAAGATCCCAAGAAATGGTGACAGCTCCAAGAATTCTCCAAGAACAGCATATAGGATTTCAAGAACTCAATCACAACCCTTTATTTAGAAGACAAACAGAATGGGGTGGAGATATTTCAAGTGAGGAAGAATATGAAGAGATTCAAAGAGAGGAACGAAGAAATTTTAGACACCATCAACATCAAGAGAATGACTTCAAAATGAAAATAGATTTGCCTCCAAGAATGATCCAAGAAGTAGATTTTCCTCCAAGAATCTATCATGAATACCGAACAATGCTCCAAGAATTCAACAATAATCCCTTGTATAGAAGACAACAAGACGGGACGGATTCATCGAGAAATAAAGACCTTGGAAGGATGGGAAACAAGGAGGAACCAAGCGGTAACCTAATGGGGCAAGCTACCATCGAGAGAACTTATCAAGAACAAGATAAAACATCTCGGGAATTGGAAGAAAGGATGGGACAGCAACAAGAAAGACAAACAATGGAGCACATAATAGTTCATGAAACACATTTAGCTCCAAGAAAGTATCAAATAATGCATCAAGACTTCCACATCAATCCATTACATAATTAGCAGCAAGAATTCTTCGAGTGGAAGCCTTTAGAAACGCAAGAACACAAGGTAAAATATCATCAAGAAAGGCAAGAAAGGCAAATTTTTGTTCAAAGAACAATCCAAGAATGGGATACAGTCCAAAAATGGAATTTTTGGCCGTTTATTACGTAACTCGAGGTCGAGTTCTTTTTGGGAAGGGGATGTTTGATGTAGCCGTATACTTGTAATAACCCTTAGTCTTTTATTTTACTAAGTCATGTGCCAACCACATGCCTTGTAACTACTTTAGTTAGGATCCTTGCCTATTTAAGGGCAAGTGATTATCAATAAAGGGATATCATTTGTTATTATTCTAAAACAAGTCTACGGCTCCACCAAGATATCTTCACAAAGGCACTAAATGGAGCTCGAATAGATTATCTCTCTAACAAGTTGGGCATGACGAATATATATGCTCCAACTTGAGGGGGAGTGTTAGAGTTATTATATTAGTATAATAAGTGTAATTATATAGAGTTGTCCTTTATTGTCTTTTTACATTCTCCTACTTAGGGTTAACCTTGTACACTTGTATATATATATCTTTATGTGAATGGAATAGAGGATTCTGACTCTCTCAAACCTTAGAGTTTACAGTAGAGAAAGGTCATTTTGACCAGAATTGATAGATTTTTTCCTTTCAAAAGGGTGGAGTGATGCTTACAAGGATAGATCCTTAACGAGGCAGTCTAGGCCAACTTCAGATCATTTCCCCTTCTTACTCTTGGGTGGAAAAAATGGGGTTCCTCTCCTTTTTAGATTTGAAAATATGTGGTTAGACCATCATGATTTTTGTGACAAAGTCAAACATTGGTGGGATTCGATGACTATGAGTGGGTGGCCTGGTTTTCAATTCATGGAAAAATTAAAGAGGCTGGGAAATCATTTGAGAAGATGGAACCAAGAAACCTTCAAAATATTGTAGATGAGAAGACGAAAATTCGAAAGGAAGTAGACAATATTGATAAAGATGAAGATAATGAATCCTTTGATTCAACAATAGCCTGAATGCGTGTGGAGCTCAAAGGGAAATTGGCAGAATTAATTATAAAGGAGCAAAGGATGTGTAATCAAAAATGCAAAATTCAGTGGCTAAAAGAGGGAGATGAAAACACGAGCTTCTTTCATAAATAGGCAACTTCTAAAAGAAACGGAGCCTGTATTTCTTGCATTGAAGATGAATCGAGCAGGCTTCTAATAGATGAAAGTGAGATTGAAGCAGAATTCTTAAAAAAAAAATAAGAACTTGTACTCTAAAGATAGAGGGCAGAGGTTTATGTTGGGCAGAGGTTTATGTTAGAACGAGTGGATTGGGCTCCTTAAAACAAACGGTTGGTAGAGGACTTTGAGAAGTTTTTTCTTGAAGAAGAAATTCACAGGGCAGTGATGAGTTTAGCCAACATTAAGTCCCCTCGACTTGATGCGATGTCTAATGAGTTTATTAGAAAAAACTCAGAACATCTTGAAGGACGAATTAGTAGAGGTGTTCCAAGATTTCTTTGAAAACGGAATGAGACCTACATTTGCCCCATCCCAAAGAAGATTAAAGCCAACAAAAGTTTGTGAGTATAGACCCATTAGTCCTCTAACTTCGTTGTATAAGATAATTGCTAAGGTCCTTGCAAAGTGTGGGAAGAAAGTTCTTCCCCTTATTATTAGTGATACCCCCTTCATGGAGGGGAGACAGACTCTTGATGCGATCTTGATAGTTTCAGAAGTGGTGGGTGATTCTAAGACTCAGATAAAATAAAGGTTCCTTCTTAAATTAGATTTCGGAAAGGCATATGATAAGATTGATTGGGAGTATCTTGATGCCATTTTGGAGTTAAAATGATTTGGTTCAAGGTGGAGAAAATGGATAGGGGGTGCATGACTAACACAAATTTCTCCATTTTGCTTAATGGTAGACCGAGGGCGAAGATTCTTGCTAAGAGAGGAATTCATCCAGGAGATCCTATCTCTCCTTTTTTGTTTACTATTGTGGGGGATGCCCTCAGCCGATCAATTAATTACTGTTACGAGAGAGAAGTTCTCCAGGGCTTAAGGGTGGGTAGTAAACAGGTTATGCTGAGCCATTTGCAATTCGCCGATGACACCCTTATATTTTGTCCGACTGCTGAAAACTATCTTCAAAATTGGTGGGCAATTTGGCTTTGAAGGATGCTTTTCCTGATCTTTTCTTTATCTCTATGAAAAAGATTGCTGCTGTGGATTATTATTGGAATAGGGAGCAAAGCAATTGGGACCTCGGATTTAGAAGGGGCATTTTGGACAGAGAGTTTGATAGTTGGTTTGGCCTTATCTCTACAATTGACACGATCCATTTGGGTGATGGGGTGGATAAAGCTTATTGGGCTCTTGAAAAATCGGGATTTAGAAGGGGCAATTTGGCTTTGAAGGATAAAGCGTTTTTGAAGTTGTTTGAAACAAGCCACAAACTAAAAACCCCATGATTGATTTAATTTGGAAGTTTAATTTCCCTAAGAAAATTAAAATCTTCCTTTGGAGTCTTGCCCACAACAGCCTAAACACCCAAGATAGGCTGCAAAGAAAGTTCAAGAATCTCAACATTTCTCCCTCAATCTGCTTACTTTGTTTCAAGGGAGAGGAGACTATTGACCACCTTTCTCTTAGATGCTCTTTTGCAAGGAGAGGATGGGAGCAAATCTTTAAGGCCTTTGGCCTCTGCCTATGTTTACCTGAGAATATGATGGTTTGGCTCCTTGAAGCTATGAGGGGGTGGAGCCTTAGAGGAAGGGCCAGAATTTTGTGGAATTGTGCAGCTCAAGGGCTTGTTTGGGAGATTTGGAAGGAGCAAAAAAGGAGGATCTTTGAAGATAAGCCCTTGTCTTTATTGATTGTTGTAACAATGTGCAGCTTTCAACTTCTCTATGGAGCCTTAGACATAAAGATTTTTTTTTTTTTTAATTATAGCCTTGGTCAAATTCTCCAAAATTGGGAGGCTTTTCTGTTTTAGTGTTGTTGGGGAGAGGGGTGCCTTGCCCCTGTTCCACTAGGCTGTAATCAGTTAGGAATCCAAATACTAAAACACACTTAGATATATATTGCAATATCAAGAGAAAATTACAATATACTAATAGCCTTTCGAGAGGGCTAATTCTCTCCCAAGAGTTCCACAATGGACACTATTACTAAATTTCTCCACACCTCTCTAAGACCCCTAACTTCCCTATTTATAACCAAGACTACTTGGTGGAGCCGTGAGTTAATTTTTAGCACAATGAATAATACCTCTTATTGAAGAACTCTTGCCTTTAAATAGGCAAGGAATAAAACATAAAGTAGTTACAAAACATGTGAGCAGCACGACTTTAATAAAGAAGGAATAAATGCTACTGCCAATAATCGGCTACACCAAACATCCCCTCCTAAAAAAAATAACTCGTCCTCGAGTCTAAGTAGCTAAAGTGAAGTCGTCTGGAGGGTGATAGGCATACAAGTCCGCCACGTTGAAAGTTGAATTGATATGGTATTCTGGGGGTAGATCAACTTTATAAGCATTGTCACCAAATCTGTGCATATAATAGAATACGGTCCTAGCTTTTTGTTTTTCAACTTGTTGTATGTACCCACGAGGAATCTATTCTTCCTTAAGTGGATCATAACAAGATCACCAACAGCGAATTCCTTAAAGCGCCTCTTCTTGTCTGCATCCTCCTTATATTTGTTGGTCTGCTTTTCAATGTGGTCTCGCACTTGTCTGTGCAATTCTGTGATTCTTTCAGCCATTTCATCCGCTTCTAAACTAAAATCAACCGAAGAAGGAACAGTTGTTAGATCCAAAGTTAGTCTAGGTAATTTCGTATAAACGAGGTCAAATGGAGACTTCCCTGTTGTTCTATTCTTCATGTGGTTGAACGCGAACTCCGCTTGAGCCAATGTTAGGTCCCATTGTTTAGGTTTTTCTCCACTTAAGCACCGGATGAGATTACCTAAAGTACGATTAGTGACTTCGGTTTGGCCGTCGGTTTGAGGATGACTGGTGGTACTATATTTGAGCGTAGTGTCAAATTTTTTCCACAAAGTCTTCCAAAAGTGGCGAGGAATTTAACATCACGGTCGGAAACTAAAGTCTTTGGTATGCCGTGAAGTCGAACTACTTCTTTGAAAAATAGGTTAGCAATATAAACTGCATCGGAGGTCTTTTTACATGCCAAAAAATGTGTCATTTTGTTGTATTGATCAACAACTACAAAAACAAAATCATAACCTCTTTGTGTCCGTGGGAGGCCGAGTATAAAATCCATGGAAAGGTCTTCCCATATGTGTTCTGGGATCGGTAATGGAGAGTATAACCCCGTATTTTGAGAGTTCCCTTTGGAGATTTGGCATGTAAAACATTTGTTAACAAAGTTTGTTACATCCTTGCCGAGCTGAGGCCAATAATACCTTTGCTCAAGTAGGTTCAATGTTTTGTCACGCCCAAAGTGTCCAGCTAAACCGTTTGCGTGAGCATCTTTAATTAAGGCTTCTCGCAAGGAAGTGTATGAGATGCATAGGACTTTATCCTTAAATAGGAAACTAGGTGATAATCCCCCGTTGGCAAGTGGTCCTCACAATTTTTCCAGATCAAGGCAAAGTCTCAGTCAGTGGCATAGCAGTCTGGAAGATGGTCCAATACTATAATTTCCCCTTTTAGAATAGTTAGAAGGCTTGCCTTACGGCTAAGAGCATCTGCAACTTTATTAGTTTTGTCATTCATATGTTTGATAACAAAGTCAAAACGTTGGAGAAAAGAGAGCCATCTAGCATGCATTCAGTTTATGGATTTTTGAGAATGCAAGTATTTGAGAGAGAAATAGTCTGTGAATAGGACAAATTCCTTTCCTAAAAGGTAGTGTTCCCATTGTTTTAAAGCTCGAACTAGGGAGTAAAGTTCTTGTTCATATGTTGACCACTTTTGTCGTGAAAGACTAAGTTTTTCACTAAAAAATTCGATGGGGTGTTTATTTTGAGAAAGTATGCCTCCAATGTCTATACCCGAGGCATCCACAGCTACTTCAAAAGGATAATCAAAGTTTGGTAATGCTAAAACAGGACCACTAACAAGTTTATCTTTAATAGTTTGAAAACTTGTCGTTTGAGGACTTCCCCATAAAAATTTTCCCTTCTTTAGACAATCTGTTAAAGGAGCAACAATTGTGTTGAAATTTCGAATAAACTTACGGTAGAAGGAAGCAAGGCCTAGGAAACTCTGGAGCTCTTTTATGGTTTTAGGTTCTTCCCAATTATTAATGGCCTTAGTTTTCATAGGGTCCATTCTAACCTCATTTTCCCCAATGATATAACCGAGAAAAGAAATTTCACAAGTTGCAAAAAGACATTTTTTAAGGTTAATGACTAAAGCATTACTAGAATTTTGGGAAGAAATTGAATAATTGTATTTCTTCACTATGTTTGAATCAAATACAAGGTCTTCTTATATAGGAGAAAGACCATCTACCAACAAGGAAAGAAAATCATAAATATACACATAATACACAACTATTATTACAAAAGACTAAAGGAAATCCAACACTCCCCCTCAAGCTGGTTTGTAGATATCCTCCATAGCCAGCTTGTTGATAAGCTTATCGAATTGTCCTTTTGAAAGGCCTTTAGTCAGCATATCAGCCGTTTGTTCTGTCGTTGGGAGATAAGATATACATATTAATCCTGCATCAATCTTCTCCTTTATGAAATGCTTGTCAATTTCGATATGTTTTGTTCTGTCATGTAGAACTGGATTATGAGTTATAGCTATGGCAGCCTTGTTATCACAATAAACTCGTATAGGTGTCTTTTGAGACAATTTCAATTCTTCGAGCATTCTGTTAATCCATATACCCTCACAAATTCCATGTGCTAGGGCTCTAAATTCTGCTTCAGCACTACTCCTGGCTACTACATTTTGTTTTTTACTACGCCATGTAACTAAATTTCCTCCAACAAAAGAGCAATAACCAGAAGTAGATCTTCTATCAATAGTGCTTCCAGCCCAGTCTGCATCAGTATATATTTCAACTTGAAGGTGATCATGTTTCTGAAATAATATACCTTTACCTGGAGATCCTTTTAAATATCTAAGGATTCTATACACAGCTTCAAAATGAATGGATCTAGGTGAGTGCATAAACTGACTCACCATACTCACTGCAAATGCTATATCTGGACGTGTGTGAGATAAATAGATCAACCTACCCACAAGTCTTTGATACCTGTCTTTGTCCTTTACTTCTTCAGTTTTGGCAACTTGTAACTTCAAGTTCGGTTCTATCGGAGTTTCTGTTATCCGACAACCCAGTAAACCTGTTTCTTGAAGTAAGTCAATAACATATTTTCTCTGATTAACAAAAATACCTTTCTTAGATCGTGCCAACTCCATCCCTAGAAAATACTTTAAAGCTCCCAAGTCTTTGATCTGAAACTCCTTTGCAAGTTTGTTCTTAAGATCAACCAAACCTTCCTCATCATTACCTGTGAGAATAATATCATCAACATAAACAATTAGAATAGCAATTTTATTACTCCCAGAATGTTTATAGAAAATGGTATGGTCTGCTTGACTTTGAAGGAATCCTTAACTGGTAACTACTTTTCCAAAGCGTTCAAACCAAGCTCTTGGAGATTGTTTGAGGCCATATAAGGATTTCTTTAACTTGCAAACTTTATTATTTCCAAGTACCATTTCAAATCCTGGTGGTAAGCTCATAAATACCTCTTCTTCCAAATCACCATTGAGAAAAGCATTCTTAACATCAAGTTGATGAAGTGGCCAATCTAAATTAGCTGCAAGAGACAAAAGAATTCTGATGGAGTTGATTTTTGCAACTGGAGCAAAAGTCTCCTGATAATCGATACCATAGGTCTGAGTAAAGCCTCTAGCTACTAGTCAGGCCTTGTATCTTTCAACACTTCCATCAGCATTACACTTTATGGTAAACACCCATTTGCATCCCACTGTCTTCTTATCTTTTGGCATGTCTATTATTTCCCAAGTACCATTTTGTCTTAGAGCATTCATTTCCTCCACAACGGCTAGTTTCCAATTTGGATCATCTAAGGCTTCTTGTATATTCCTTGGAACAAATAAGTTGTCTATCCTAGAGGTAAAAGCTTTATGACTATTTGACAATTTTTCATATGATATGTAATTTGCAATGGGATATTTAGTGAAGGTTCGAGTACCTTTCCTAATAGCAATAGGAATATCAAGATCAGAAATAATAGGTAAGGTATTTTCAACATTCGAAAGATTAGGAATAGGAGAGGGATTACTAGACCTGTCATCATCGAGAATAGGAGAGGAATTTCCAGCATCATTTCTCAAAGTTTCAGACTGGGTTTGAGTAGAATCAACTCTCTGGTCTTGGTTCCTTTGATTAACGGTTCTTCTAGTATAAAACTTTAACTCAGGAATTTGACCTGTAGAGTCATTTTGTAGTATTTCTCCCCCTAAATGAGACATTTCTATACTTGACATCGAAGGACTAGGGATAGACACGTCAGAATGAATGACATAAGGAAGGGGTTCAGATGTTTCCCAAAAATTGTATTCTAAATTTGATTCTCCCCCTGAGGAGAATTTTGGGTAAAATATGGTTGTTTTTCAAGAAAAGACACGTCCATGCTCACGTAAAATCTTTTTGTCTGAGGATCAAAACATTTATACCCTTTTTGATTTGTAGCATAACCCAAAAAAACGCATTTAGTAGCCCTATGATCAAGTTTTGAACGGAAAGAACTAGGAATGTGAACATATGCAGTGCAGCCAAAAATTTTTATGGGTAAATCACAATGTATGCGACTAGTTGGAAAAATAGTCTTAAGATTTTCAAGTGGTGTTCTAAAATTCAAGACTTTACTGGGCATCCTATTTATTAGGTAGGTGGCCGTGAGTATAGCTTCCCCCCATAAATACTTAGGAACATGCATGGAAAACATTATTGCACGTGCAACCTCAAGTAAATGCCTATTTTTTCGTTCAGCAATTCCATTTTGTTGAGGGGTATCTCGACAAGTGGATTGATGTAAAATACCTTTATTCTTTAAAAATTCACTCAAGTGTTCATTGAAATACTCAGTTCCATTGTCAGAATGTAAAATGCTAATTTTAGTTTGAAATTGGGTTTCAATCATATTGTAAAAAAGTTTGAAAAGATCTTTCACCTCAGATTTTTTTGACATTAAATAGACCCAAGATAGACGTGTGTGATCATCAATAAAAGTAACAAACCATTTTTTACCACTATGAGTCAAAATTTTTGAAGGACCCCAAACATCACTATGAATTAGGTAAAACGGTTTGGAGGCTTTGTAAGATTTTGGTAAATAAGTGGAGCGATGGTTTTTTGCAAAAATGCAACTTTCACAATGAAAAGAAGAGCAATCAACATCTTTGAATAAATTTGGAAATAAATGTTTAAGATAAAAAAAATTGGGATGACCTAATCTACGATGCCAAAGCATGATTTGTTCATGAGCAGAAAGTGAACTAATACTACTAAGACCCTGAGTTATTTTATTACTAAAAAAACCTTTATCAAAGTAGTATAGACCATCGAGCATCCTAGCGCTCCCAATCTTCTTCCCCGAGTCTTGATGCTGAAAAATACAATGAGATTCAAAGAAAGTGACACGACAGTTAGAATCTCTACAAAGCTTACTAACAGATAGGAGATTACAAGCTAATTTAGGAACATGGAGAACAGACTGTAGAGAGAGTGTGTTAGTCAATTTTATAGTTCCTTTCTCGGCAATAGAAGAGAAACTACCATCTGCGATTCTAACTTCTTCATTTTTATAAGAAAGAGAATATGAATCAAATAAATGAGAAGAACTAGTCATGTGATCCGAGGCTCCTGAATCAATAATCCATGGAGATGAATTATTACAAGAAAAGGCGTGAGGATAGTTACCTATTTGTGCCAAGGATACACAAAGATTACCCGATGAGAAACGGTCGTGCGATGGCGCAAAGAACGGGCGCGCGACAGTGTGGCTAGCAGAAAACACAGCGGCAGGCTTTCACAGCAGCGGGCTTTGCTTTGGGCTGAGCGGCGATTGGCGAACCACGAACACAACTTCGAAGACAAACTCGCAGCTTTGGAAAAAATGGTGTAAGCGTATGGGTCAAGAAAAACTCGAATCCATCGGCATTGGAAGTAAAATGCACCAATTAATAGATTGGTGGTTAGGGTTCCGACGACGGCGGCTAGGGTTTCAAAAAATTGGTGTCTAGGGTTTTTCACAGCAATGACATATTAGGGTTTTAGAGACGGCTGGGGTTTACCCACTCTGATACCAACTAGAATTTTGGGAAGAAATTGAATAATTGTATTTCTTCACTATGTTTGAATCAAATACAAGGTCTTCTTATATAGGAGAAAGACCATCTACCAATAAGGAAAGAAAATCATAAATATACACATAATACACAACTATTATTACAAAAGACTAAAGGAAATCCAACAGCATTACTCTCAAGTACTGAAAACAAGGTTCGGATATGACTTAGATGCTCAGTAAGGTCTCGGCTATAAACTAAAATATCGTCAAAATAAACCACAATGAATTTATTGATAAAGGGATGTAGTACCTGGGTCATTAGGCGCATGAAAGTGCTCGGGGCATTTGATAGACCGAACGGCATGACTAGTCATTCAAAGAGGCCTTCATTTGTCTTGAAAGTCGTTTTCCATTCATCCCCAGGGCGTATGCGAATTTGATGATATCCACTCTTCAAATCAATTTTGGAGAAGATTGTGGCACCCCTAACTGATCCAGAAGATCACCAATTCGAGGAATAGGAAAACGATACTTAACTGTTATCTTATTGATGGCTCGGCTATCAATACACATGCGCCAACTGCCATCCTTTTTAGGAGTGAGGAGAGCTGGAACTGCACAAGGGCTTAGGCTAGGTTGTATATGTCCTTTATCTAATAATTCTTGAATTTGATTGTGAAGAATTTGATACTCAACTGGGCTCATGCGGTAATGAGGTAGATTGGGCAGTGTGGCTCCCGGGAGGAAGTCTATAGAATGTTGTATATCTCGTAATGGGGGAAGAGAATTCGGGTTGTCCACTATCTTTGGAAATTCTTGAAGCAATGTGTGTACCTCCAAAGGAATGGGGTTAGTAGCATCATGTTCAGAAAAACTTTTGACAATTAAACCAAGAATAGGTAATTGTTTGGCAGAATAAAAGGATTTCCCAAAAGTTATGGTAAAGAGCTGACCTTTTTTAGAGGATTGGATGTTGCTGTTGAGTTGTTTGGCTGGGTTGATTGGGAGTAAAACGATTTTCTTGTCCATCCAAAGAAACTCGTAAGTATTGTCACGCCCTTTATGGGTTGCTTGCACGTGGTATTGCCAAGGTCGACCCAAGAGAATGTAACAAGCATCCATGTCCAAGACATCACATACAATTTGGTCTTTGTAACTTGCCCCAATAGATAACGGAATTGTGCTAGTGTGGGTTACCTGAGCTTCACCACCTTTCTTGATCCAACTTACTTTGTATGGTGTTAGATGCGGATTCAAAGGGAGGTTTAACAAAGAAACAAGTTTACTTGCTGCCACGTTTTCCGTACTGCCACTATCTATGATGACATTACAAACCTTTCCATTGATAGTGCAACGGGTCTTGAATAAGGCATGCCTTTGGTAGCTTTGATCGTTAGGAGCGAGGAGAATTCGTTGGATTACTAATGATATAGGATCCCCTTCATCAGCCTCAAGAAAATCAATATTATCTTCGGTTTCGTCCTCAACTTCATCCTCCTGAAACTCAACATTATCTGACAATGGTTAAGGTTCTTCTTTGAGGGCATTCATTTGATAAGTGCCCTGTTTGATTACATCGAAAGCATTTTCCAAGTGTTGGCCGAGAGTAGGTATTGGTAGTTTTCTTGTTGGCGTCTCTAAATTGGTTTCGGTCTGTTTTCCCTTCATGGTTGCGGCTGTTAGTTGTTGAGAAGTTGTATCCCCAGCCATAGTTTTAGTGAGGTTACAGCCTTGCTCACCTATAGGTCTTCTTGAATATGTTCTCTTAAAGCGATTAGCCAATTGTTCTTCCACTGTTGCTGCCGTAGAAATAGCCTCATTGAGGTGCCCAAGAGGTTGAAGAGCTAACTGTTCTTTGATGTCATAACGCAAGCCTCCTTTGAATCTTGCTATAAGATGTTGGTGAGTCTCGACAAGATTGGTTCTTGCCCCCAACCTATGAAATTCTTCAGCATACTCAAGAACTGATCTTGTTCCTTGTCGGCAATTTTGATATTGGTCATAAAGAATTTGCTCAAAGTTTATGGGCAAGAATCTTTCTTTCATTAACCTTTTCATTCTTTCCCAACTTTGTATAGGTCGTTTACCATATCTTTGACGGTTGCTTTCTAATTGGTCCCACCATGCTTGGGCTCCACCTTTCAACTTCAAAGCTACTAATCTCACCTTTTTACTTTCAGGTGTACTCGTGTAGTTGAAAAAATTCTCCACATGTTTGGTCCATTCAAGGAAGGTTTCAATGTCCATTTTTCCCCCGTAGGTTGGGATGTCTATCTTCATCTTGAAATCATTTTCTTGATGTTGTTGATGTCTATAACTTCTTCGTTCCTCTCTTTGAATTTCTTCATATTCTTCCTCACTTGAGATATATCCATCCCATTCGGTTTGCCTTCTAAATAAAGGATTGTGATTAAGTTCTTGAAGTCCCGAACGTTGTTCTTGGAGAAATCTTGGTGCTGCAACCAATTCTTGAGATGATTTCCGCTCAACAACTTGCCTATCTTGCCAATATTTGGTTCTTCCTCCTTCCTTCTGTAGTTCTTGCGGCCTTTTCTCCACGTTCACATGTTCTTGAAATTCTAAAACTTGTTGTCCAATCTTGCAACCCATTTTTTCGCATATTATTTCTAGGATTTTCCTAATCTCACGCACATAATCTTCGACTGACAGCAAGCATGCAGTCGTTTCTTGTGGTGAGAGGACGGTGATAGTCTCCGCCTCTTTGCCCGTCGATGTTGAGTCTCCACCCACACTGGTTGAGACCTTGGATGCCATCGAGGAAGCGCCCAAAATCAAACGCTCTGATACCAACTTATGGTGGAGCCGTGAGTTAATTTTTAGCACAATGAATAATACCTCTTATTGAAGAACTCTTGCCTTATAATAGGCAAGGAATAAAACAGAAAGTAGTTACAAAACATGTAAGCAGCACATGACTTTAATAAAGAAGGAATAAATGCTACTGCCAATAATCGGCTACACCACTACTTGACTAATTACTAATATGCCCTTACTACTATTCTCTTTATATACTATACCAGTACCCTTACATACTATTCTCCCTATATACTATACTAGTACCCTTACATAATCTTTTGTGATTAATATATACTTGTTTCATATTAAAAAAAAAAAAAAAAAGAAAGAAAGAGAGCAAAATGAAATAAAAAAACACAATAAGGAAAATTAAACATAATAAAAGCATTCCAATTAAGAAAGATGTCCCAAGTGGAGAAATTAACGAAAGACTTAGAGAAACAAGCTAGACACCAATTCAAACTATTGCTTTCCCCAATGCATGCAAAGTATAGATAAACATCGTTCTTTAGAAATCAAGTAGAGATAGCAACAATATAACTTATTAATCACTCATCTAATTCTGAGTTACATTCATGGTGTGAACAGATAAATGTCCCTTTGTCATTAGATGTCAAATAGAGAGGATTCTTTGTTTTTTATAAGAAACGACAAAAAGATATCATTCCAATCCAAAAAAGGAAGACAGCCTAAGGGCCAGGGTAGAGAAACCCCCCCCCCCCCACAAAACACTAAATAACAAGAGCTTTCCAATCTTTAGCTATCATCAAGAGGCTGTAATTATAAAAGAATTTCCTATGTAAAGATATCCACCACGAAGCCGTGTTATGTACATGATTACAAAAAATATCTAGATTGAGAGACTTATCATCAAAAGACCTAGCATTTCGTTGTAGCCATAAGTGCCATAACATAGCTCTAAACACACAATTGCCAATTATTTTGGCTTTCTTTCTTAGGTTCCACGCAAAAAGGCCTTCCATCAACCAATCATCTATCTTCTTAGGTAAACAGAACTGGATTCCCAACCTCTCAGCCAACCATCTCCAAGATTGAAACACGAAATCACAATGAAGAAACAAGTGATCCACATCTTCCCCTCCTTTAAGACACAACCTGCACCCCAAAGGAGACAAAGACCACCTCTTAAACTTTCTTTGCAATCTATCATCCGTATTCAAGCTTCTAAAAGCCAAAGACCACAAAAACACCTTAACTTTTTTGGGGCTATACCCTTTCCAAATTAACCTGGTCAGAGGCAAAATAGCTGTTGAGTGGCCCATGTTCCGTTGGTAAAACACTGATTTGCTCGAAAAGGTACCAGATTTCTCAATGGACCATTGCACTCGGTCCATCCCCTCCCCTCTCTGCACAGCCGAGAGACTATCCACCATGGCCATCCAAGCAGTGATCTCTCAGTCAAAAAGGCCTCTCCTAAGACCAAGATCCCAGACTTGGTTCTCGGAATTCCAGCATTGGAAGATGGTTTTACCTTTATTCACAGAGACATTATAAATCTAGGGAAAGGAAATGTTGAGGGGAGATTGGTCAACCCAAGGATCTTCCCAAAATCTAATCCTCCTCCCATCTCCCACTCTGAATCTGTAGAAACGATTGAAGGTAGGGACGTTCTTCATTATGTCTAGCCACGGTCTGCTACCTTTTTTGCCTCTAAAGGCTTCAGTTTTCCAACCAAAGGGGGAGATCCCATAAATGCTAATTATGATTTTCTTCGAAAGGGGACCATTTTCTTGCGTGAACCTCCACAACCATTTGGTAAGGAGAGCCATGTTCCTATGATAGAGAGATCCGATACCCAATCCCCCTAGCGACGTTGGAAGAGCGGTCCAATCCCATTTAACTAGGTTACTCCCAGGTTTATAAGTGCCACCATTCCACACAAAATCTCTAATAATTTTTCTCCAGAGATTTGATAATCATCTTAGGCACCCGCAGCAGAGAGAAGCAATAAATCGGCAAACTATTGAGGAACAATTGGGCCAAAGTAACTCTCCCCCCTTTAGAAAGAAGGAGACCACGCCAAGTATCCATTTTCTTTTGCAACTTGTCTAACAAAGGGACCCAAAAGGAGAGAGAATGATGAGAATGATGATTTCCTACTAAGGGAAATCCCAAATAATTAATGGGGAGCTTCTCAAGCCTACACCCCAGATTTGCAGCACACTGATTCAACAAATTCTCATCCACATTGATACCAACCAGGGAGGTCTTAGCTAAGTTTAAGGACATACCAGCTCCAGCCATTAAAAGGTTCAAAATATCCCACCATCGGCCTAAAAACTCACTATTTGCCAGACAAAAAATTATGGTGTCATCCACATATTGGAGATGAGAGATTTCAATATCATTTCTACCAATTTTAAGACCATTCAGGATTCTTTTCCCCAAACAGAACTGAATTGACCGGCTTAGAGCATCCCCTATAATAGTAAAGAGAAAGGGAGACAAAGGGTCTCCTTGCCTCAAGCCTCTGGAAGTAAAAAACTTACCTCTAGGCTTGCCATTTATCATCACGAAGAAGTTGGAATTTTGAACACATCCACTAATCCATCTTCTCCATCTAACCCCGAACCCTTTCAGATTTAGGGCCGAATCGAGGAAATCCCAGCTAACTTTGTCATAGGCTTTCTCAAGATCCAGCTTAAGCAGAAAGGCCTTTTCCTTATTATGCTTTCGGTCTTCCACCACTTCCAAAGCCACCAAGATAGCATCCAAAATTTGTCTACCTTTAACAAAGGCGGCTTGGCAGTCACTAATGGTCTCGGGGAGCACATCTTTCAATCTTTCAGCTTTAACTTTCGCTATAATCTTGTAAAGGGAGGAGATGTGGCTGATGGGGCGATAGTCTTTAACCTTTGACACTTTCTTCTTCTTAGGGATCAAGCAAATGTATGTTTCATTTGTCCGCTTATTAATGATGCCATTTTGAAAAAACTCCTGGAACACCTCTACTAAATCCGGCTTCAAGATGTTCCAAAATTTTTTATAAAACTCCCTTGTCATACCATCAGGGCCTCGGGATTTAAGGCACCCTAGATCCTTAGTAGTCTTATGAATTTCCTCCTCATCGAAAGGTCTTTCAAGCTTCTCACTGCCATGTCTACTAATGGGAGCCCAACTAATTCCATCAATGGTAAATCTAGAACCTGAATCAGCAGAGTACAACTCTTTGAAGAAGCCAATTATCTCATCCTCAATTTCCACCATTGAGGTCAGAAGCCTACCGTCTTTACTTTCCAGAGTATCAATGAAGTTTTTATTCTTCTTAGAGAGGATTCTTACATGTGCATTCACTAGTAAACACTTATTTGAGCGTTCAATAGTGACCAGCTCAAAGACTAGCAAATTCATATGTGTTTAGACCTCCATTTGTATCCCACATCATTATCATTAGTGACATAGCATCGCTATAATTACTGCCAACCATTAAACTTTACATCAATTGTACTGATGATACATGATCATATTTAAGCATTTGTGCACCTCATTCCCTTAACATTCATGACATTGCTATTTCAAGCTAAGGGAAACTAAAGAATTTGATTAAATCTACCATCATAACACTAGTCATAGAACTCTTCAAAAAAAAAAAAAAACACTAGTCATAGAAAAAAAAATGCATCCATACATGACACAAAAAGATCCACACAAAGAAGCAAATAAAATAGCCACAACATACCAGAAAAATCACTTCCCCACTGGCGTTCCACCCCTTCAACAGCAGCAGCAATAGCACTACCCTGCTCTGCAGCCTTCTCCATTCTCGATATGGCATCATAGAGGCACTTCGTAATATCCAACAAAGCAATAACTTCACCATTTTCAACAACAGGAAGATGCCTGAATTTTCCTGTAGAAAATGAAGGGTAAAGATGTAGGATGCTTAAGTGGTCAGGTAAAAGAATTATTCATAGAGGAAAGACCCCTTTACCAAACACAAAACTAAATGCTTAAATGAAGTACAAAATTCAACAAGAATAAAAATTTTAGCTGTTGTGGATATATAATAGCATGAACTTATATTAAATACTTCAGCTTAGATAGACTACAAATAGCCAACTAAAAGAACAATTTAATTTACATTTTTCACTATGAAACCGCACCTACTATATACATACTTGTGTAAACAAAAGAAAATAAAAAGATAACTTCATTAGAAATGTCGTAACAGAATAATGATATTTCTTGTACAAATCTTTTAATCTCTTTGCATCTCTTATAGCTATGTCTCCTTAGTATCCAACTGGGAGAGCCTTTTTTAATATCCATAGATTCTCTATTCCTTTTTTAAATTTCATACATCAATACACATAAAATAGGTCTAGGCATCAAGAATCAATTTTGAAGCTACAATGGACGGCCTGTGGAATGTTTGATAACATCATATTCCAAGCTAAGGTGCCAAACTTTCATGGAGAGGAAAATGAAAGAATACAAGCGGAATACCAAAAAAAAAAAAAAAAAAAAAAAAACAATAAGGAGCCAAACTAAAATAAGAACAAGCTCCAATCAAGAAAAATAAAATCTAAAGGATAATTACAAAAGACTTGCAACCGCCGCCCAAAGAAACATGGAACCTAGCAAAAGCCCACACATCCACCAAAGATCTCTTAAATCCTCTAAACACTATGTTGTTCTTCTCTAACCAAATGCCCTCTAACACCGCACACACCCCCTATGGACCACAAAACTTACCTTTCTCATGGAAGGTCAGGTGGAAAAGAAACTCCTTGACTATCAAACACGCATCTCTCGATCTAGCACCAGAGAAGCCAAACTCTTGAAAGAAATTGCCCCACACCGAATTGGCAAAAACACAACTCCCAAAAGGGTGGTCTAAGTCCTCAGCCAAGACCTTTGTTAAGATACTAATTAAAGGACCTCAATAATACTTTCATTAACATCACAAGGTAGCCTCCTCTTCGATAAACAATGAAGTGCTTAAAGCTATTTGGAAGTCTTTCTCTTGTTGAATTATGGAATAATTGATGTAGGATCTATTAAAGATCTTTTACTTTTACTGTGTATGGTAAATCATTTACCTTTTCATTTATTTAAAGCTTTTACCTTATAGTAAAAGGCTTTCACTGCTGTAAATTAGTTAGTTAGAGTGAGTTAGTTATTTTTCCAGCCTATATATATGGCTGTGATTTTAAGTTTCTGCATTGAATGAATAAGATTTGAGGTATTTCATTACTTGTGTGCATTAAATTGGTATCAGAGAAACCCGATCCAAGGCTCGACGATTTTTTTTGGATCATTCCACCCTTCCTCATGGACGCGGAAGCCTCCACCAACACCAATGACCGCCGACTGCAACGGGTGGAAACATCCATTGCAGAAATCAATCAAAATCTGGCCACACTTTCTAGGGCTATTGAGCAAATTAACCAACAACTTGCTGCCCTCTCCACCGGCCAACCAGCTGCTAATCCACCAACCTTTCCAGAACTTCCAGCACCCAATAGAAGGCAAGAACCAGCACCTAACAGAAGGCAAGAACCACAAATTTTGGCCCAACTTCCAAATGCCTTCATTCCCGGTTTTATGGTCCAAGATTCAGAGTCTTCCGATGACGATGGCATCCAAGAATTTCAAGAAAGACATCCAAGAAGACTCAATCGTGAAAATTACTACCAAGATGCCCCGGAAATTCGAATGAAGATTGATCTCCCAAGCTTCAATGGTCAAATGGATGTGGAAAGATTTCTTGATTGGGTAAAAAATGTTGAACATTTTTTTGAATATGCCAATACACCCGAGGACAAGAAGGTTAAACTCGTGGCCTTCAAACTTCAAAGCGGGGCCTCGGCATGGTGGGATCAACTACAAACAAACCGAAGGTATTATGGAAAACAACCAATCAAGAGTTGGCCCAAAATGCTACGGCTTATGAAGAAAAGATTCCTACCACTCAACTATCAACAAATCCTCTACAATCAATATCAACAATGTCGACAAGGGGATCGATCAATTCTTGACTACACCGAGGAATTTCATCGCTTGGGTGCAAGAAACAACCTACCCGAGAATGAACAACAACAAATTTCAAGATTTGTCAATGGCTTACGGGAGGACACCAAGGAAATAGTAAATCTCCATCCATTAGCCTACCTAGCGGATGCCATAACTTTGGCTACTAAAGTTGAACAAAAGGAAGATCCAAAGCCCACCAAAACTTATCAAAGAAGGAACACGTGGGAGAAACAACAAACAAGTTCAAGAAGACAAGATCTTGATAACAATAAAATTTTCCAGCAAGGATCTTCTTCATCTAACACTCACCAAACAAAGAAGGATGATCAATCTACAAAGGGAGTAGTTACAAACAAAGGTTTGGACACTTCTAATCCTAAAAAGATTACTAACCCCTACAATCGTCCTACTCTTGGAAAGTGTTTTAGGTGTGGACAGCCAGGACATTTGTCCAACGAGTGTCCCCAACGAAGAACTTTAACCATCAATGAAGGAGGAACAAATCTTGATGATCAAGAATCGGATTATTCAGAAGATGACACACAAATTGCAGCCCCAGATGATGGAGAACAACTTTCTTGCATCCTTCAAAAAGTCTTGCTCGCACCCAAAACCGAGAGGGACCCTCAACGACACACACTCTTCAGAACTCGTTGCACTATAAACGGTAAGGTGTGCCAGGTAATAATTGATAGTGGTAGTACTGAAAATATCGTTTCAAAAAAATTAGTTACTGCCCTACAACTAAAAACTGAACAACACCCTAACCCATACAAAGTTAGTTGGATAAAAAAAGGTGGTGAAGCAAATGTGCATGAAATTTGTTCTATACCATTGTCTATAGGAAACTTTTATAAAGATCAAATTGTTTGCGATGTTATAGATATGGATGTGTGTCATATTTTACTTGGTAGGCCTTGGCAATATGATAACCAAACAATCCATAAAGGTAGGGATAACACCTATGAGTTTATGTGGATGGGAAAACGGGTAGTTCTTTTACCTTTAGGGAAAGGTGAGGGTAAGAAACCAACCACAAACTCCCAATTATTCACCTTAGTTCATAGAAAAGATTTCCCTAAAAATACACAACCTTTAGTAGCCTTTGTAGTAAAAAAAGATTGCTTTTCAGAAAATCCAGCACCTATGCATCCTGAAATTACCCAATTACTGTCCAAATTTCCCACCCTTGCTGCAGAACCCAATGAACTTCCTCCACTCCGCAACATTCAACACCAAATAGACCTCATTCCCGGTAGCACTTTACCCCATTTAGCACACTATCGCATGAGCCCTAAAGAATATGCTATTCTCCATGACCAAATCCAAGAATTACTAAACAAAGGCCATATTCAACCAAGCTTAAGTCCATGTGCTGTTCCGGCACTTCTAGCTCCCAAAAAGGATGGTTCTTGGCGGTTGTGTGTCGATAGTCGTGCTATAAATAAGATTACAATTAAATACCGTTTCCCTATTCCTCGCCTTAGTGATCTTTTGGACCAATTAGGAGGTGCCTCTATCTTTTCCAAAGTTGATCTTAAAAGTGGATACCACCAAATTCGCATAAAACCGGGTGATGAATGGAAAACAGCATTTAAAACCAACGAGGGTCTTTTTGAATGGCTCGTTATGCCCTTTGGATTGTCAAATGCCCCTAGTACTTTTATGCGTCTTATGAATCAAGTCTTACAACCATATTTGAACAAATTTGTTGTTGTTTATTTTGATGACATCCTTATTTATAGTCATTCCCATGATGAACATATCACCCATATATCTCTTATCTTTTCTCTCTTACTTGAAAATAAGCTATTTATAAATCTTAAAAAGTGCAGTTTTTTACAATCTCAAATCTCATTTTTGGGTTTCCTCATTAGCAAAGATGGTATCTCAGTTGATCCTAGGAAAATTGAAGCAATCAAGGATTGGCCCACTCCTAAACATGTTCGTGATGTCCAATGCTTCCTTGGTTTGGCATCATTTTACAGAAAATTCATTAAAAATTTCAGCTCCATTGCTGCCCCCCTAACTAATTGCCTTAAAAAAGGGAGTTTTGTTTGGGAAACCGAGCAAATACACAGTTTTCAAAAGCTGAAACAGCACCTAGCTTCAGCTCCCGTGCTTGCCCTTCCAGATTTTTCAAAACCATTTGAGGTAATGGTAGATGCTTCGGGTATAGGTATTGGGGCTGTTTTATCCCAAGATGGCCACCCAATTGAGTTCTTTAGTGAGAAACTAAGTTGTGCACGCCAAAAATGGTCAACCTATGAGCAAGAATTGTATTCTCTTGTTCGAGCGTTAAAAACTTGGGAACATTATCTAATTGGGAAAGAGTTTATATTACTTACTGACCATTTTTCTTTGAAATTTTTACAATCCCAAAAGCACATTAGCCGTATGCATGCTAGATGGTTGCAGTTTTTGCAAAGGTTTGATTTCCTTATTCGTCATACAACGGGTAAAACCAACAAAGTAGCCGATGCCTTAAGTCGAAAAGGTTCTCTTCTAACCCTTTTGCAATCTGAAATTATTGCTTTTGACCATCTAAAAGACTTGTATGAGTTAGATGTCGATTTCGGTGATACTTGGTACAAATGCACCCACTATATTCCTTGCAATGATTTTCATATACTTGATGGCTTTCTTTTTAAGGGTAATAATCTTTGTATACCTCACACTTCTCTACGAGAATCTTTAATTAAGGAAACACATGGTGGTGGGCTTGCGGGTCATTTTGGCCGTGATAAAACTTTTACTTTGCTAAATGAGCGATTTTTTTGGCCTCAATTAAAAAAGGATGTTTCTAACTTTGTTAAACGATGTTATGTTTGCCAAACCTCAAAGGGATCTAGTCAAAACACAGGACTCTATACCCCTTTACCCATACCTAATTCAATATGGGAGGATCTTTCTATGGATTTTGTGTTAGGGCTTCCACGAACACAACAAGGTAATGACTCGGTGTTGGTTGTTGTTGATCGCTTTAGTAAAATGGCACATTTTTTTGCTTGTAAAAAGACTACTGATGCTTTGAATGTAGCTAATTTGTTTTTTAAAGAAATTGTTCGCCTCCATGGAATTCCAAAAACTATTGTTTCTGATAGAGATGTTAAGTTTATGAGTTTCTTTTGGAAGTCTTTGTGGAAAAAGTTTGGCACAGGATTACTTTTTAGCTCTTCAAGTCATCCTCAAACAGACGGCCAAACGGAGGTAACCAATCGCACTTTGGGGAACTTACTACGTTGTCTTAGTGGTGATAAACCACGTCAATGGGATCTTGCTTTGGCTCAAGCGGAGTTTGCCTTCAATCATATGGCCAATAGATCGACAGGGAAGTCACCATTTGAAATAGTTTACACTAAACTCCCTAGGCTAACTATAGATCTTTCTAATATCCCTTCTAATATTGATCTTAGTGCGGAAGCGGATGTCATGGCAAATCGAATTCAGCAACTACATGAAGAAGTTCGCCGCCATCTTGAGGAGTCTAACACCAAGTACAAGCACAATGCAGATTTGCATCGTCGATCACAATCTTTTGAAATTGGAGACTTAGTTATGGTCCACTTGCGCAAGAATCGCCTTCCTCGTGGCCTTCATACCAAGCTTACCAACAAGAAGATTGGACCTTTTCCTATTTTGGATAAGTTTGGAGATAACGCATACAAGATTGACTTGCCCCCATCTATGCGCATCAGTTCCACCTTTAATGTGTCGGATATCTATGCCTACCATGCCCCAGATCAATTTTCTTTGGCCGATTAAACTCGCGGTCGAGTTTTATTTGGGTAGGAGGGGTTTGATGTAGGATCTATTAAAGATCTTTTACTTTTACTGTGTATGGTAAATCATTTACCTTTTCATTTATTTAAAGCTTTTACCTTATAGTAAAAGGCTTTCACTGCTGTAAATTAGTTAGTTAGAGTGAGTTAGTTATTTTTCCAGCCTATATATATGGCTGTGATTTTAAGTTTCTGCATTGAATGAATAAGATTTGAGGTATTTCATTACTTGTGTGCATTAATAATCCTCTCAGCCATGGCCTCCAAGCCTCTCCCATCTTTAGACGGATTAGACTGATCAGATTAAGAGATTGTTGCAGCCCATCTAAAGCAAGCTCGTCCTGTCAGATAAGCCCATCATCCTTATCCCCCTTAGTTCCCAAACCTTCATAAACCAGATCATTATTACAAATGGGCCCAGGCCCACAAAGCTCTCGGTTTGACTCACTTGAGCTCAAGAATCCATCATCAGACCTATACCAAAGATAATCCTTCACGCCACCTTTCTGATCATGTTTCTCTGAAACCTCGAGACCTTTATTGACTAGATGTGACCCAAAAGAAGCTTCCTGACCCACATTGTACTCATCTCCCTGCAGAATCATTTGTAAGGTCTTCTTCCCCTCCTCTGTCTTCCCCGGATTCCCTATCTCTCCAAGCTATGCCACCTTCCAGCCAGGCACAAATCTCACCGAAAACCAGAAACCACCATGCTGGAGAAGATAGTTCATCGGAAACAAGCCACTTTTGATTCCCTTAGCCTGAACCGCAACACGCTCTGTCCATAACCCCTCCCTTGATGAATCATAGTCTTCTTCAATCAGACCCCCATAATACCCCGCCAGGGTTTCCACGAACTTAGCGATACAAAGGAAAGGAGGAACGTCCATCACTGTAACCCATCCTCCCGCATATTTTTGGCATCTTCCCTCAACAAACAATTTAAAATCCCATTCATGGATAAAAAAAAAGCCATCCGCCTTAAGCAGACTAGCTTCCTGAACCATTTTCTCAACCTCCTCCTTACTCCCACAAATTCCCACAGCTAAATTGCAATAAAAGGGTTTAAGGATGTACCTAACCTTAAGCTTCGAATCCATCAAATCCTTCATTCGAAACCAAGCTTCCTTACCATTTAGCTTTTCAACAATAATCGCTGATTGGATATCAAATGCCAACTCAACATTTGGATTAGCCTTTGGCCCCAAATTCCCTTCAGTTTTGCAATTTCCAGCCACTGCTTAGGCGTAAGAAGTTGGTTCCACACCCCTTCGACTTTCCTCTCTTCTGGATTGATCGCTAGGATATTGCTTGGGCCCTGGTTTTGGAAGAAATTCCACCAATGCTGTTGCGAGCTCAGACCAACCGCTTTGCTTTTTCCCTTCCGGTAGAAAAACAACTCTTCTTCTCCCTTTAAAGCTCTCAATCAAAGCCACCCCATACTGACCACTCTTATTCGAGAAGACTTGGAAGAAGATATTCGTCGATTCTAGCCTTCTTCTTCTCTAGAAGCCTACCACATTCGTGCTTCTCGTCGCTGCCAAAAGGCAATCACTCAGCCAAGCTACAGACCCAAGGTCCAAATCTACTCTAGCCACCCTCCAACCCCCGTTTTCCTCAACAGCCACCTTCCTTCCACAAGACAGTCTTCTAATGTAGAACACCTTACACTCTACGAACACCTACTTCATCATTACCCATGAGCTCTTGTTTCTTAATCTTAATATCTCCAAACACCTCCCTATTCCAAACTTTTAGGATGTCCTTGAGATTTCTCAGCTTTCTCGTGAACCGATAACCCTCCCAATTACCTAGGACCTCGACGCTCCACCAAGCCGAAATGGAAGATTTGAAAGAAGGGTGATCCAACCACAGTTTTCAAATCTGAAAGGGCAGGGGGCCCCATCTTTTTGGGGACCTAAAGTCAAAATAATCGGTTAGTGATCTGAGGTAACCCTTGGGCCTAAAGCTTGTCTAACACTCAAGAACAAATCCATCCATCCCTTGGAAAATAGACATCTATCAATACACATGTGGGCCCTAGTCCCTACTATTGGCCCACGTGAACTTCCCATTTGCTACTGAGGGATCAAAAAGATTGCATCCCTCTATAAAGATGTTAAACTGTCTCATGGCTCCTGTGATCCTGCCCCCGAAGGCCTTTTCAGAAGGGAACCTCGTGACATTAAAATCCCCCGCAATACACCAACAAGACCCGCAAAGACCAAAGGGGTCGCTCAACTCATTCCAAAAATCCCTTCTTCCCCAAGCCCTAGGAGGGACATAAACACCCGAATGTATCCAACCCATAGGCCACATTATGGCCAAGCATATGAGTTGAATCCTCTAAAGGGCACTTTAAAAAGCTTTGTCAAATTGGAAAAAGGGTCAATAGAGAAGGAAGTCTAGAGTTGATTTTCCAAGGTATCCAAAATCATCTCCCAATCATCATAAAAATCCTTTCTTGTTACTACTAGCACCTCTTTCCAAAAAAAATCTTCGAACTTCATTACACGAGGTTGTAGGTGGTGGAAGCAACAATGTTGGGGCTTTATGGTTTTTGAAAGGAGATGCCTTTTATAATCTTGGAGCTCTTTTTTTAGTTTGGATGTCTCTTATTCTCAATGATTAAAGCTCTTTCATGTAATTTCTTGGAACTTTTTATTATTTTGATAGCATGTTCCTACTTCTTTTTTGTGGTGGGCTTCTTTATTTTTATATTTCTTGTTCTCTCAATTTCTTAATATTAAAGAAAGTTTGCCTTCTCATTATAAATTTATACAAGACCTAGTCCAAAACATCCCTACCCAATCTCTCATTTTTTTCAAGCAATCCAACAGTAATACCTTTTTTTTTTTATAAAGAACCGAGCTTTCATTGAGAAAGAATGAAAGAATACAAGGGCATCCAAAAAAACCAAGCCCGAAAAAAGGACCCAACTAAATGAAGGGTTTCCAATCCAACAAAACAAGACCTAGAGGATAATTACAAAAAGCCTTGGTAACCGAGGCCCATAAGGAAACATGAAATCTAATATTATCCCAAACCTCACAAGGGTGTCTCTCAACTCCTCCAAAAATTCTATTGCTTCTTTCCCCCCATAAACCCCACAAAATAGCATACACACACCCCTATGCCAAAGTAACTTCCCCCTCTCCCGAAATGGCAGATGGAGGAGGAACTCCTGGATCATATTCCTACAACGACGCTGGCTCGCGAACTGAAACTCGAAGACCTCGAAGAAGAGGCTCCAGACAGAGCGAGCAAACTCACAATCCCATAACAGATGATCAAGATTTTCCTCTGCCTTCCGACATAGAATGCAACAGAAAGGGCCAACTAAAGGAGCCTTAACTCTCAAGAGCCTATCACAAGTGTTAACACGGCCCAAGGTGACCTACCAAGCAAAGAATAAAACTTTCTTCGGAGCTTTAACCTTCCATAGGCACGAAAAAACAGAATCTCTAATGGGGGAGGGATTGATCAGGAACTGGAAGAACGAACGGCAGGAAAAGCCTGCATAGGGGTCGAGACTCCAAAAGTGCATAACCCTCCTACCCGATCTAAGGATAACCCCTTCAAGCAAAGATAAAAGGGTCGTGATGTCTGTGGTTTCTCTATCAGATAACGAACGACGAAAACCAAAAGAAAAAGAATTGGAACTCCCCACAGGGCCAAGGATGTCAGCCACAGTGCGATTTTTCATCGAAGATAAATGATAAAGACGCGGGAACAACGAGCAGAGGGAGCAATCCCCCACCCATAAATCCTCCCAAAAATAAACGTCCATCTCATCCCCTACTGTGCTCCGGACCAAGGAAGAGAAAGAAGGGAGCTCCAACGAGATGTCTTTCCAAGGATTCCTGAAGGTGCCTTTGACCCCACCCGACAGCCACATGTGAGGATGATGATCGTATTTACTCCCGATAATCCTAACCCAGAGAGAATCAGATTCGAAGCGAAAACGCCAAAGCCATTTGGCAAGTAAGGCTCTGTTACGAGTTCTAAAATTGCCTATCTCAAGACCCCGTCTAATTTTTTTTTATTTTTTTATTTTCGAACACGGCTCGGACACGGCAGGACACGGCTGGACACGGCACCAACAAGATTTTTTTTCTTTTTTTTTCCTATTTTTATCCATAGTTATGTTTTTATCCTTGTTGTTTTTTTTCTGTTTTTATCCTTCTCTACAGCCTGTGTTTTTTATTTCTACTTTTTATCCATAGTTATGTTTTTATCCTTGTAGTTTTTTTTCTGTTTTTATCCTTCTCTATAGCCTTTGTGCTTTTTTTTTCTGTTTTTATCCATAGTTCTGTTTTTTTTTTCTTTTTTTCTGTTTTTATCCATAGTTCTGTTTTTTACTTGTTTTAATGTTTAAATATAGAGGAAATTTACATAAAAGTATTAAATATTCATAATATGTCAAAATATGCACACATATATATGTTTTAAAAAAAAAATTAACGTGTCCCCAACGTGTCGTGTCCTACTTTTTTGGAAATTGACGTGTCGCCGTGTCCGTGTTGTGTCGTGTCCATGTCGCGTGTCAGTGTTTGTGCTTCTTAGCTCATAGGTTTACCGATGTACTTCCAACTCACCAGGTGAGCACCTCTCCCTTCATCAACCCCTTCCCACAGGAAATCTCTCATAAGCTTCTCCAAAATATTACAGACAGAAATGGGCATGGGCGCCCGAAAGAGGGAAAGGAAGTATATAAGGATGCCACTAAGCACGGATCGAATAAGAGTCAACCTCCCCCCTTCGGAAAAAAAAGTTTCTTTTCCAAGATGCAAGCCTTTTCTGGATCTTCGCAATGATTGTATTCCAAAAGGGGGTAGATTTAGGATTGTGACCAAGAGGAAGACCTAAATAAGAGGAGGGTAAAGCACCAACCTCACAACCAACCAAAGAGGCCCACCGATTCAATTTGCTATCCTCACAATTCAGCCCCAAAATTTGACATTTCCCCCTATTGATTTTAAGACCTGATAGGGCCTCGAAGAACTTAAGAATATGATTCAAGATTAGAAAGGAGTCCTTCTTGCCCGAACAGAAGAAAATAGTGTCATCGGCAAATTGAAGATGGGAGAGGGCCACATTCTCCTTACCAACTTCAAATCCTTGGATGATACCACCTTCCACGCACCTAGTAATCATCATGCCGAGGGGGTCCACGATCAACAGGAAAAGGAAAGGGGATAAGGGGTCGCCTTGCCTCAAACCTCTTGTGGCTCTAATCTTACCCCTAGGCCTACCATTAATGAGGAACGAATAGTGAACCGATCTAACACTGCTCCAGACCCATGATCTCCATTTATAACCAAAGCCTTTCTTTTCAAGAACCCTATCAAGGAAATCCCAGTCCACATGATCATAGGCTTTCTCAAAGTCGATTTTAAAGATAATACCTTCCCGACCACTAATCCAACAGTAATACCTTAACAAATAAGTAGAATTGACCCATAACCCTTGGTTCTCCTTTGGGAATTATGAATATTTGGGAATTATGGATAGAAAGGAATAGGAAGATTTTTGAAGAGCCAAGAGAAATCCTTGTAACTTCTTGAAGTAACTTTGTTTGTGGTTGGCTGGGACTTTCCAAATGAAGGCTTCATTTTGGCTAATTTGACTATAATAGAGAAATGTCTTTTAGAATATATTGGAATAGCGTGATTTTTGTAACTCTCTCTTGGTGTAAATTTTAAGCACCCTTCAATAACTATAGCTTCACCTCTATTGTTGCCACTTGCAAAAATTTTTTGTAACTTCCTTGGCTTGGGGCTTGGTGTTGGGATTGGTGCCCTAAAACTCGTAGATAATGAATGTTAAACGAATTAAATACTTGATCGATAAAGTCGTTGTCGAGATTCATTCAGTAAAGTGGTTACTGAATAAGTAAATTGCACGTTAAATAACCCAAATCCAATAAACTAAGATCCCTGGCTATAGGATGAACACTTGAGGCTTTATGTAGAGACATAAAAGTGGATCAGACTCGAGTAATAGCCAAAACGATCTATAGTATAGGGATAGGGTTGGGTACCTTATCCTGAAGACACTATGAGACGCGGCCCACTTTGTAGATAGTACAGACGATATGGAGTAGATAGTACAGAAGATGTGATCCTAAATCGTCCATGTACAGACATGCGAGTGGGGGCGTCCTATGCAATGAGTTTGCATAAGACCAGGACAGAGAAATAAGTCACTCTTGCTTTATAACGTCGTTTACTGACAAGGCTGACTATTTCATGTGATGACCTAGGTATTAATCCTGAGCTAACTATGAACTCCTGTTTATTCGGACTTATCCTTAGATCTGCATGGGTGAGAATGGCTCAGCATCGCCGACTCAATAAGCCTACCATTTCAGGGATAGAAACGGGTAGATAGCTGGGGACATAGTTCTGCAAAAAGGAATTCGCTTCTACCCGAATTAGGGGTAGTAGAGAGGTTGTTCCCTTAAGTGTTGTATCCGGGGCTTGAACAAAGGGATCCTGCCCTCTCATTGGCCCGAGAGGGACTCGGTTTGTTGGTTGGACCATAAACCAATTGTTCATTAGAGGATCAGTGGGACTTAAGGAACAAGAAGTACTATAGGGGTAAAATGGACATTTGACCCAACTATAGTTACGAACAACCTGTGAATGATCGACTTACTAATCATGGTTATATCAGGTGGATATAAATATATCTACAGTGAGGGGAGTGCAACTACAGGGCTATAGTTGAGTGTCTCGGTAGTTAACGAATGTTGGTTAGCTAGGTTAATGAGATTAGTCGATTAACCTCGGATCGTTAGAGCCCATGATCTGTAGGTCCATTAGGTCCTCCTGCTAGCTCATACGAATTATACCTTAGAACTTAGTGATAGGAAAGTTTGAATCGTTCAAAATCGGTTTAGGGAATTAGCGTCGACTATATACGATATTATCGACAAAATAGTTTAATTATGAATTAAACTATTAATTGAGAGAGTAAAGTATTTAAATATGATTTAAATACAATATGTATGAATAGGGATTCATATTGGGTGCATAGTATTAATTTGATATATGATATTAAATTAATATTACATAATTGACTAAATTTTGTAATTAATTATTGTTTTAATTTAAAAATGATTATGAATTGTTTTTAATTAAAATTTGAGATAGAGATTTCAATCTTGAATTTATGGAAATTCAAGATTAGTGGATTTAATTAGGTGATATGAATTAATTTGATTAATGTCATATGATTAATTGAAATTGTTCAATTAAATTGTAATTTGAAAGGCAATTGAGAATCGCATTTTAAATTAAATCCAAGAGTAGAATTTCACTCTTGCATGGATGGAGATAGTGGAATTACACAACTAAATCCACTCTTGCATGGATGAAGAAAGTGGAATAACACCTCAATCATGCAAAGATGCATGTATTCTCCATTGCACACCTAGAATCCACTATGGACATTCTCCTCTCCATGTGTCTTACATTGATGAATCTAAGATACATGAAAATCCTCTATAAATAGGGGATTAGAAGATGGAGAAGTATGGAATTTTCGAGTAATGTTATGCTGCCAAAATTCACTCTCAACCTCACTCTCTCAATTCTCTCTAAAAGCTTGTAGTGTTCAAGAATATCCCTTCCAATCCCTATCACCATAGACTCCCACAAGTCGTTCTAAGGCCGGAGGATAGCGGGGAAGACATTAGAGGTGGTCCACACACCGTTCGTGATCAAAGAAATCAAAAGGAGTTGTTGAATCAGTCTCCAAAAGGTTGGTACAAATTCTGCTCTCTGTTAACGGTATTTGGACAACATGCTTTCATTTTCTAAAATTTATGTAGGTAAGTGCCTCCAATCCTAAAATTGCTTCCGCATGTGTTATATCAACACCTTCACTTGGCTTTCCTCCTCCACCTCTTGTAATTTCCTTTTCTCATTTTTAGGAATATGCACTTTCATTGAGAAAAAATGAAAGAATGCAAGGACATATAAAAAAAAGAAACCCACAAAAGGAGGAGGCCAACTACAAAAAGGGTCTCCATTTGAGTAAGATAAAACCTAACGGTAACAATGAAAAAACTGTCTCCTTACCGGTTTATATGATTTTAGGAGGATTATCAAACACGTAAAAATTGCATCCTCCCACTCTTATAGAAGGCTCTATGCTCAATGCTCTCATAGATAACCATCGGTTCTTCATCCAAGAAGTACGGAATAGCATTTCTAAGAGTTGGAAGCTGAGATTAAGAGTAAATTAAATAATGATGGAGAAACAGTAGAATCGTCTTGCGTCTTACAAATGGTGGAGAATATCAGACAAGTGCTAGGGAAGATTGCAGATTTGGCATATTAACAGATCTAGAGTTTATTACATAGACCCTCTCAAGGTCCTCCCTAAGAATGTCATTGTTAGGGTGTGGAAGTCTATGACTCCTATATCAAAGAAAGAGTCTGTACGGCCTGCATCCTTTAATTTATTGAGCTTCTTTTTTTTTTTTTTGAAACAACTGAGCTATTGTATTTAAGTGGTTGATATCTCAGGAGCAACAATCAGCCAATTAATCCACGTGTGGAAAATGGAAACATATGACAACATCAGAAGAAGGAATAGAAGGAAAACAAACCCTGAACCATTTTCTGAAGGGCTTCAATAGCAAGTGAATCTGAAGTAACAAAAATGGGATTCCGTGTCATAACTTTCGATACAACAGTCTGCTCTGGCCTCAGCCCCTCCGCTATAACCCTGGTAGCGACGTCCTAAGAGTATCATCACCACAAACAAACTTAAAACAAAAGAGAAGGGAGAAACCGGAAGTGAGTAAACATTAAACAATAACATCCCAAAACAAACCTTGTCCGTAAGAATACCCGAAAGCAAAGCATTGGCATCGGTCAGCAGCACAGCATTAACACGACGAGCAGCCATCCGTCGACACGCTTCAGACACCGTCGTCCCCTCCGGAATCGTAAGTGCTTTCGACAACCTCAGCTTCTTGACCGTCCTTTCCCCACCAGCAGCAGATCTAAAAAAACCCACCAACATCATTTCCAAGAACAACACAGAAACAAACTACAAAGTCAGAAACAAAAAGAGAAATCCGCTCACGCCAACTGAGGAGGAGAATCCGGTTTCGGAACGTTGCCATTACTAGTGCTACCATTCTCGACGGAGAGGGACTTCCTGCTGGAGGTGGAAGAAGCGCGTTTCTGGGCGAGGGCGTTCCTCCTCTGAGAAGGAGGAGCGAGTTGAGTAGTCATCCTGATCGAAACACAGAATTTAGGGTTTAATTTCGTTCAGGAAGGATTGGGAGAAGGGATTTCTACATGAATTGAGGGCGATTGAAAATGGAACTGGGATTGAGAAGGGGAAAGAGAGAGAGAGATTAGAGGTTTGAAGGCTATGGTGAAAGGCTGTGGTGGCTCTAACTCTCTTTTCCGAGCGTCGGAACCAAAAACCGTCGAAGCATTTTCTCTTTCCCACCTCCGCTCTCCACCTGAGGTCGCGTTGAAAATTATTAATTTTTTTTTTTTTTTTTTTTTTTTTTTGTGAAACGTGTTGTTGGTGAAATGCGAACAAAAGTGAAGGATTGGCTGACAAGCAGCCGCACGGGACTTTTTGTTTTTTTCTTTGTTGTGTTGTTTTTCTTTTTTCTTTTTTTTTTCTTCTTTAATATACTTTTACTCGCTTTGGATTATGTTTCATTTAGGTCCGTTTTCAGACTCAACAATTTAGTCTTTGGATTGTGTTTAAATTTGGTCTCTCCATCCATTTTTCATGAGGGATTGCTAATGTGACAATATTTTTTAATTTTAAAATAAGAATAAATTAAAATAATAAAATATTATTATTTCTTTTTTATTATTATTATTTCTTTCTTTTTTTCTTCTTTCTTCTTCTTTCTTTCATCCTCCTCCTTCTTCTTCATCAGCTGCAACCGCCGCCCACCGTCTCCAGATACCGCCAGCCGTTGGCAAACTTTTTTTTTCCTTCTCCTTATTTTGTTTCTTTTTGTTGTAACATTTTAATATTTAATTGTATTTTAAATATGAGATATTAAATTTGTGGAGAGTTTTTTCTCATTTAAAAGAGAAAAACGTATTTGGTGAGAGATGTTTTTATTTGAACTTTTTGGTTACTCTTTTTTGTATTAAATTCCTAGATCTAAAATTCTTATATAAATAGCTCTCTTACCACACTCTCAAAATATAACAAGAAATACAACAATTTCAATCTTATCTTCTTTCTACTTTCTCATATTTCTCTCATTTGCTCTTTCAAGAGCAATTGGCCAAAAGAGGGGTGTTCTTTGTTGTGGAGCTTTGAGCTCAACCTCTTAGTGCAGAGTGGTTTGAGCTACACAACGTTTCAGTTGGGTTGTTGTATCCTGGAGGGGACATGCTTGAGAATACCTGCTGCACCGGTGATTGATAAAGAATTATACACCGCAGAGGGCTTGAATCTCCTTAAAGAGAGCGAGATACCCGCGCCTCAACCTAATTGTTTACGTGTCTGTTTTCTCAATATTTTCTCCATTTCCTCTGTTATTTGTAATTTCCCCCAACAATTTTAAGGAGATTCAAACATGGAGTCTACTATTGAGAAAGCAAATGAGAATGTTGGAGATCTCAACAAGCCCTTTCGATTTAAGGAAGCACACTTTAAGAGATGGAAAGGAAAAGTGTTGTTCTACCTTAATCTTCTCAAGCTGGCCTATGTCCTCACAGAAAAGAACCCGAAGAAGATCGAGACTGAAAGCATGAACGTTGAAGAGTTCATGGAACACCAAGAGAAAATTGATAAACATGAGAAAAATGAGTACAATTACCTACACTCTCTTTTAAGTTTTCTTGCTGAATATTTTTATGATTATTATCATACTATTCTTACAACTGCCAAGAAAATATTGAAAGTTTTACAGAGTAAACTAGATGGTAAAGTGGCAAGAGGGCAAGATGCATTGATTCAAGAAAGCAATGAAATTCCCACCAAGGTAAATCTAATCTCTTCGAATGATAATTTACCTAATGGTCAAATTCCAAAAAATAGTCACTTAAAGCCAAAGAAGAATTATATGAAAAAGAATAACAAACCTCACTTTTCTAATAAGAAAAATCCAAGCCAAGTGAATAAGAACCAAGTACATCCTCAACACTCAAGATCAGTATGTTTTGTTTGTGGCAAAAGTGGGCATATTGCTCGAATTTGCAGATTCCGGAAACAAGAACCTGTACCTCAGGCCAATGTTACCGAAGAGCCATTTGTGGCTATGATTACTGATATTTATATGGTTCAAAGTGTTGAAGGATGGTGGGCTGATTCTGGAGCCAATAGACATGTTTGTTATGACAAAGATTGGTTCAAAGTTTATACTCCTTTTAAGGAGCTTAAAACAATAATGCTTGGTGATTCTCATACTACCCAAATTATGGGAACTGGTGAGGTTGAATTAAAATTCACCTCTGGAAGGGTTTTAATGTTGAAAGATGTGCTTCATACACCCTCCATGAGGAAGAATTTAATGTCGAGTTATCTTCTTAATAAAGCTGGCTTTAAGCAAACTATGGAATCTGATCAATATGTGATAACTAAAAAGGGAATTTTTGTTGGAAAAGGTTATGCTTGTGATGGAATGTTCAAATTGAACATTGAAAATATTAATAAAGCATCTACCAGTTCAATTTACATGCTTTCTTCTTTAAATTTTTGGCATGCTCGTTTGTGTCATATAAATAGTAAATATGTGGGAGTTATGAGTAGTCTTGGATTAATTCCTAGTCTAAAAAATAATTTTGAGAAATGTGAAATTTGCAGTAAAGCAAAAATTACAAAAGGACCTCATAAAAGTGTGGAAAGAAATACTGAATTATTAGAGTTAATTCATACAGACTTGTGTGAATTTGAAGGAATTTTAACCAGAGGAGGAAATAGATATTTCATCACTTTTATCGATGATTTTTCTAAATATACTCATGTTTATTTATTGAAAAATAAAAGTGATGCTTTTGAGAATTTTAAAAAATTCCTCCTCGAAGTTGAAAATCAATTCAGTAGAAAAAATAAGAGAATTAGAAGTGACAGAGGTCGAGAATATGAATCATTTGAATTCAATTCATATGTTGAATCATTGGGAATAATTCATGAGACTACTCCACCATATTCACCTGCTTCTAATGGAGTAGCTGAGAGGAAGAATAGAACCTTAATTGGTCTAACTAATGCTATGCTATTAGAATCAGGTGCATCTTTTAATCTTTGGGGTGAAGCTGTTTTAACTGCTTGTCATGTGTTAAATAGAGTGCCACATAAAAAGACAAAGATTACACCTTTTTCAATTGTGGAAAGGGTATAAGCCAAATTTGGGATATTTAAGGGTTTGGGGATGTTTAGCTTTTGTAAGGCTAACAGATCCAAAAAGGCCTAAGTTAGGGTCTAAAGCTACCACTTGTGTTTTTCTTGGATATGCAATTAATAGTACAGCCTATCGATTTCTTGATATTGAACATAACGTGATTTTTGAATCAAGTGATGCAATTTTTCATGAAGAAAAATTTCCTTTCAAGTCAAGAAATAGTGGGGGACAAAATTCTGAACAAACTTCTACTAAGTTTGGTTCTTCTACTCCTAGTGATAATAATGAAAATAGTTCTCAAGTAGAATTAAGGAGGAGTAAAAGAGCTAGAGTTGTGAAAGATTTTGGTCCTGATTTTTATGTTTATAATATTCAGGAAACATCAATTTCTTTGCAAGAAGCTTTATCATCTCCAGATGCAATTTTCTGGAAAGAGGCTGTTAATGATGAAATGGAATCACTAATTTCTAACAAAACTTGGAAACTAGTTGATCTACCACCAGGATGTAAAACTATAGGGTGTAAATGGGTCCTGAGAAAAAAATCTGAAACCGGATGGTAGTATAGACAAGTATAAAGCTAGACTTGTTGCAAAAGGTTTTAAACAAAAGGAAGATTTAGACTTCTTTGATACCTTTTCTCCGGTAACGCGAATCACATCCATTAGATTGTTAATTGCAATTGCTGCAATTTTTGATATGTGCATTCATCAAATGGATGTGAAAACAGCTTTTCTCAATGGTGATTTAGAAGAAGAAATATATATGGACCAACCTGAATGTTTTATAGAACCTGGGCAAGAGAACAAAGTGTGTAAGCTTACTAAATCCCTATATGGCTTAAAACAAGCCCCAAAGCAGTGGCATGAGAAATTTGATTCTTGCATGTTAAATAATGGTTATAAACCAAATGAATGTGATAAATGCATCTATTATAAATCATGGGATGATTTGCATGTTATTATTAGCCTATATGTTGATGATTTATTGATATTTGGCTCAAATATTTTTGTTATAAATGAAACAAAAAATTTATTGAGGAGTCATTTTGACATGAAAGATCTTGATGAGGCTAATTATATTCTGGGTATGAAAATAACTAAAACCTCAAATGGGTTTTTTCTTGACCAATCACATTATATTGAGAAAATACTCAGAAAATACAATTATTTTGATTGTAAGCATGTATCTACTCCATTTGATTCAAGTGTTCACTTGTTTCCTGTTGAAAATGAATGTGATATAATTAATCAAAAGGAGTATGCTAGCGTGATTGGTAGCCTCCGATATGCAACTGATTGTACTAGACCTGATATTGCATATGCAGTAGGGGTTCTTAGCAGGTTTACAAGTAAGCCAGGTAAAGAACACTGGCATGCCATTGATCGTGTTATGAAATATTTATTGGGAACGAAAGACTATGGCTTACTTTATAAAAAATATCCTGCTGTTGTTGAAGGATTTTCTGATGCCGACTGGAATACATTGTCAGGTGATTCTCTATCTACTACAGGGTATATTTTTACCTTGGGAGGTGGTGCTATTTGTTGGAAATCTAAAAAACAAACAATTATTGCCAACTCTACTATGGAAGCAGAGCTTATTGCTTTAGCTTCAGCTAGTGAAGAAGCTAGTTGGCTAAGTGATTTATTATATGAGATTCCAATGTGGGAGAAACCAATACCTCCTATTTTAATAAATTGTGATAGCACTGCTACAATTGGTAGAGTAAAAAACCGTTTTTATAACGGAAAGTCCAGACCTATTAGAAGAAAACACAGTACTGTGAGATCTTATTTGAGTAATGAGATTATTAATGTGAATTACATTAAATCTTGTGATAATCTTGCATATCCATTAACAAAGGCCTTGACTAGAGAAAGGGTCTGGAACACATCGAGGGGGATGGGGTTGAAGCCCTTATAATTATCATGAGCCATATATAAGGATACCCACCTAGTGATCAGAGATCCTGAGAACTAGGTTCAAAGGGAAAAACGAATTATAAGGTGGCCGTAAAAATGCACTATCTTTATTTATTAATCCATCCCTATGGTGTGAGTGCATTTATCCTATAACGTTATGGAGGGTTGAGTTTTTCAATAAACTCTTAATAAGATCTGTAGCTCTTATGAGTGGGGTGTCACATAGTTATAGGAGCACCCTTGACAGATTTTACCTATATGAGTGTGAGAGTGGGGCCGCTCTCTATGAGGATATGGGGCTTATTCTTAAATACACTCATGAAATACTGGGATCAGCACAAGGCCGTAACGTGCTAACCAATAAAGCTCATGTCAACACCTGGATAATTATGTGTGGATAATAATTCTCTATTTCCCCTTAAGTGTTAGAGTTCAAGTCAGAGACCACTACTAACGCTGGAGTAGAGATTATTATTACACTAGTAAAGGTTCAATGCAGAGTCACACCTTTATGATGCATAATTATCTTTCTTATGGCCAATTGATTTTGATTATTTTAAATATTAAAATGAGTGGGGGAATGTTGTAACATTTTAATATTTAATTGTATTTTAAATATGAGATATTAAATTTGTGGAGAGTTTTTTCTCATTTAAAAGAGAAAAACGTATTTGGTGAGAGATGTTTTTATTTGAACTTTTTGGTTACTCTTTTTTGTATTAAATTCCTAGATCTAAAATTCTTATATAAATAGCTCTCTTACCACACTCTCAAAATATAACAAGAAATACAACAATTTCAATCTTATCTTCTTTCTACTTTCTCATATTTCTCTCATTTGCTCTTTCAAGAGCAATTGGCCAAAAGAGGGGTGTTCTTTGTTGTGGAGCTTTGAGCTCAACCTCTTAGTGCAGAGTGGTTTGAGCTACACAACGTTTCAGTTGGGTTGTTGTATCCTGGAGGGGACATGCTTGAGAATACCTGCTGCACCGGTGATTGATAAAGAATTATACACCGCAGAGGGCTTGAATCTCCTTAAAGAGAGCGAGATACCCGCGCCTCAACCTAATTGTTTACGTGTCTGTTTTCTCAATATTTTCTCCATTTCCTCTGTTATTTGTAATTTCCCCCAACACTTTTTTCTCAAAAACCGAAAGCTCCTCCATTCACACCCAGTCGTCACCACGCCCTCGCGCATTCGTGTGGTCCGCCACTCTTCACGCCCAGCCGCTATCGTGCCCTCACCTTCTTTCTCTCTCCTACGGCCAAAAATGTATGCTTGAAATGAAGGGGCAAGCTGGAATCGTTCATTTCAAAGCTGAGGTGCGGGTTTCGTTTCAAGCCGAGAGAAAGTGTAGGAGAAAGTGGTTCAAGGTCAAATATGGAACGAGCCAGCTTCAGCATCCACACGATTCCTGCTTCGACATCCATGTGGGTTTTGTTCGTTTCAAGCCGAGAGAAGAGCATGAGAGAGAGTAGTCGAACAAATTTGGAAACTTCAACATCCATGCGATTCCATCTTCGACATCGTCGTGGGTTTCATTCATTTCAAGCCAAGAGAAAGCACAGAGGAACTTTCAATTTTTTAGAAAAAAGAAACAAAATAAGGAGAAGGAAAAGAAGAAGAAAATAAGAAGAATAAGGAAAAACAGTTTTTCGATCGCCGCCGGCCGGCGACAACGACCAGCGGTAGCAGCTGGAGAGGGCGGTCGGCGGTTGCAGCTGAAGAAGGAGAAGGAGAATGAGGAGGAAGAAATAAGAAGAAAGAAAAGGAAAAAATAATAATATTTTATTATTTTTATTTTGAAAATTTTTAAAAATAATTTTTTAATTAAAAAAATATTGTCACGTTAGCAATCCGTTAGTATTTAACGGAAAAATAGATGGAGGGATTAAAATGAAACAAAATCCAAATTCAGGGACTAAATTGTCAAGTTTGAAAACTCAGGGACCAAAATGAAACTTAACCCAAACTCAGGGACTAAAAGTGTATTTTCCCCTTTTTTTAAGCAATTTTTTGTTGTGTTTTTATTTGCGTACGAAACAACCATTGGATTTTGTTTCTCCCGACGAGGTATATGTCAATTACCGTTATATATATATAAACTTGTATCAATTTTAACTTTAAACTTTTAATTTCCTCAAATTTAGTAGATTGTATCCTTAAAAGAAAAAAAAAAATAGTAGATTGTATCAATTTTAATTCCAAACTTGTATAAGTGCTGCAACATAGACCTTCGGTTAACTTTTCATTTGAATCACCAATAAAGTATGTAATTGACAATTTTCCTCCTTTAAAAACAAATCACATTACACCTAAGTTGATTTGTAAGAAATTTGTTGAAGAAAGTTTTATTTGAAGAAATCAAATACTTACTATGCTTCTTGTTGTTATTAACTTCTCCCACCAGAAGAAAAAAAAAACAAACTCACAAAGTTATTAGCAACAAGAAATATCTATCAAATATGAGGGAAAAAAATATGAAATTGTTTTGCTTTCGTTTCCTACATTTGCATGTTCTTCTAATTAGCATGGAAAAACACGAAGAAAACCCCCCACAGAGTTTACAGCAACGAGAAAGAACCAACTAACATTTGAAGAAAAAAAAACTTCCAAAATTGTTTTGTTTTACTCCTGACAGTAACTAAAAAACCAACAAAGTTCTCAATAACAAAAAAGTCATCTAAAATGAAAAAAAAAAAAAAAACCTCCAAAATTGTTTTTCTATCATGCTACAGTTGCATGTTCTCTTAACTAACTTAAAAAGGCAAGAAAACCCACAAACATGATAGGAAGAAAATGATAGAAAACTCATGTACAACTTTTCAACGACAAAAGTTTCTTTCTTTTCTTTTTTCTTTTTAGAAAAGAGAACGCATTGCATTAAAGAGAAGAAGGCCTCCTTAGAGGTACAAACATCGATTTCTCGCTATCCACAAATTTAAAATCCATAATGGATAATCTCGCAGCCAAAGTTGTAGAGGCGAGGTCACCCCTAATATGGCTAGTTTTTGTGCAATGCCATTCTGACACCTATTGGTGTAAGCGAATTTCAACTCTTGAAAATACTTTTGAACTTCAACTATATCTTATAGAATAGAGTATACCTTTGCAGTTCCCCAATTTCCCAATTTAACATGGAAATCAAGTTTAGAGAGCCTGAGAACACCATTAAATTCTAAATATCTAACGGCAATAGTTTCTTAGAAGTTTGTCCATGAATTTTTTTTACAAGAAATTGATTCAGATACCCTAAACCCTAAAAAAAAAAAAAAAAAAAAAAAAAAAAAAAAAAAACCAAGGTGTTAAAAGTCGACCCAGGTGTCGAGAGGTCCGACATATATTCAAAAGAAATTTTCAATTTTGCCTAGATATCGACGTTAGACAGACGTTGTTCAGGTGAAATTTTGACGGGCAAGCGACATTTCGAAGGCAAATGTTTAAGATACTTCCAAGGCCCACAAGCAAAAAACCCCATAGTGCACAAATTCACTTGCTAACGCCCAGGAACCCTTTTTTTAAGGGGCAACTAGCTAAATGGTCATTTTAAAATAGTTGATTTGAAAAAGAGCCATTAGTGTTTTCATTTTGAGATATGACCAAAAGCTAAATTTAGTAAATTTTTTTGGCAACAAGGTGGACGTAAATACCCCACCCAAATCTTAATTCAGAAATAAATTAAATTAAAATACACTCTAAAGAAGGGAGAAAATCTAGGATTGTTACAGATTAATTCAACAACCAAATCAATAACAACCCTACAAATTAAACAAATAAACCTGGAAAATTAAAATTGAAACAACAGATAATAAAACATGAAAACAATAACAAATATGTGGAAACATACTTATGATATGAATAATCTTTACCGTTAGTAACAAAATGTATGAGAATGACCTAACCGAAATCTAAATCCAAAAAGGAGAGAATCTAGGATTTACAGGTTAATTTAATGTGAAATTCAATAAAATAATTTCAAAATAAAAAGGATAAGTCTAATATTAATTTATCTTAACAGTATAATTGGAAAACAAAAATTTTAATTAAGAAATTTGTTACTAAATTCAAATCACGATTTATGGAGAAAAAATAGGAGAACATAACAAAATACAATATATCGATAAAAAAAAAAAACCATACATGTTACAGCTCGAATTCATCATGCAAATTAAATATACTATATAAAAAATGGGAGAATCTAGGATTTACAGGTTAATTTAATGTTAAATTGAATAAAATAATTTCAAAATAAAAAAGATAAGTCTAATATTAATTTATCTTAACAGTATAATTTGAAAAACAATTTTAATTAAGAAATTTGTTACCAAATTCAAATCACGATTTATGGAGAAAAAATAGGAGAACATAACAAAATACAATATATCGATAAAAAAAAAAAAATCATACATGTTACAGCTAGAATTCATTATGCAAATTGAAGAAATTGAAGAAAAATCACTGTAGTTGTGATCTTTGTTTAATCACAATTAAAGTGTGTATGAAAACGGGAAAGAGTTTCTTCTAAAAATTATTTACTTTTGTAGGAGACGGAAGATTCAAAGGTGATTGAGACTGATGCAGAAGAAAGTTCAAATGAGCTTTCAACAAATGAAAAGAATAACTCAGGTGAACGAAAACATGAAAGCAATAATCAATCTGAACGCTTACTTTTGGAGTAACAGAAAACATGAAAGCAGTAAAAAAAATGTTGAAATATACCTATGATTAATAGCTTTACAGAAGGAACGACAAAGACCAATAATCAATCAGAATGGTTGGAAAAGATGAAGCAATCTGGTTTGTTGATTACAAAATAAAAGTCTACTGGAAAAGACGATGAAGCAATCTGGATTTGAATTTCAAATGATAAGAGATAATATATATGTTGTAACTAACCATTGCTTGATTCATGGGATAATTGGTTTTTTTTAAAAAAAAAAAATAAATGGCTTCCTCAAATATAGGGTGGGGCGTGAAAATTAACTCTAGGGGTATAATTGGAAGAATAAAACAAGTGAAATTAGGTTAAAAATACGGTTTGGCAATTTTTCATTAAAAAATACGGTTTGGCCATATTTTGAAATTACCCTGTAATTTCTGGCCATTTCTGAGGATTTCCCTTTTTTTAATCTAAGATAAAGTATATTTCTCAAAATTTATATTTAATTCTTTAAAAATCTTTGATTTTTAAGATCCTTTCCAATTATTCCAAACTTTTAGGTTTTCTTTTTTTTAAAAAAAATCCTTTTTTTTAATTTTAGGTCTACATAATTCGTCTATATATAGTCATCCTACAATTTTTTTTCATGCTTCCATACATCTCTTCAAACTATTTCCATCACTCTTCAAATCATGTCGATCCCAATCAACAATCTTCAACTTGGCCAAAGAGAATGTGTGATTAAAGTCCTCATTCTAAGAAAAGGGAAAATTGAAGAATTTAAAAAACGTGGTGGTGATGACCTACACATTTTAAAAATCATCTTATTAGATGAAGAGGTAATTATAACTCTTCTTTATTAATTATTTATTTTTTATATACCAATTTTATTCTAAATAATGAGTTTTATCTGCATTTTCTATTTATTTTTAACTATTCTTTATTTTTTATATGCCAATTTTATTCATAATAACCATTTACTGTCATCTAACTTTTTAGGGTACAAAGATTTAAGAAGTATTGTTCAACAATAATTTTGAAAAATTAGGTCACATGCTTAAAAAAAATAAGACTTATATTATAACAAATTGTAATATAAAGTTAATCAACAATCAATTTGTAAATGTCCATGATAAATTGGAATTAACATTATCTGTTGCCACTAAAGTTACTGAAATTGATGAATTCAAAGTTCGAGTGAATTTCCTCTCAAGGAAGAAAAGAACATGTTAGGTAATGTATCTTACCTTTTTTTTTTTTTTTTTTTTTTAAGATTTATTTATATACATTGATATTGAACTAATATTACTTTTCTAACCCTTAATTATTTATTAATTATTAATATTAATTTTTGTTTTAACATACAAACTTGATTAGGATAGTTATTTCACTAAAATCTACTTCACATATCAAACAAAGGCAATCAACCAAGTTTTTGCAGAAAAAAAAGGTTATTCTAATTAATAGTAGGTATGTTTTACCTAATTACTATTTTTGCATAAACAAAACTTTTCCTTTTCTTATATATATATATATATATATATATATATTGTAAATAATATCAAAATTAGGGGTGAGCAAATGTCAGTCGGGGTCGATTATATTTTGTAAAATAATATCAAAATTAGGGGTGAGCAGAGGTCAGTCGGGGTCGATTTTTGGCCAAAACCGACACCGAAAACCGATCATTCGGTTTTGATCGGTTGGTGGTTGTCGGTTTTTTATGGGTTCAAGACGTTGACCGACCGACTATACCAACGGTCGGTCGGATTTGGTTGGTTTCGTGGTTCCGGCAAACTCGGGAACGTGGTTTGTGACTCCGGTGAACGAGAAAACGAAAAAAAGTAAAATAAAATGGAGAAGAAAGAGATCCGGCGAACTGAGAAGCAAATCCGACAATGGCAAGAAAAAAATGATCGGAGATAAAGAGAGAAAGGAGAATGAAGAACGGAGGAAAAAAAAAGATCTTCTTGTGGTCGTGGCGCTGGTTGTGGGTTCCGACGGGGAGGTTCCATTCCGACAGTAAAATCCGTCAAGAAGCTGTGAGAAGAGAGAATGGGCAAGAAGCTTGATGAGAGAAGAGTGAGAACAAAGAAGAAAGAAAAAATAGATGAAAAGAATCGGATGAGAGAGAGTGAGAAGAGAAAATGAGAATATGGAAGAAAGAATCAAGAAAAGAAATCGGCAGAGGAAAGAAAGATTAAAAAACAATAAAATAAAAAAAAAGTAATTTTTTTTTTTTAATTTTAAAATAGGTAATGTAGGTAATCATTACCTACCAAGTCATGGCCTTTTCACCTTTAATCTCTCAATCACGTCGGTCTGATCACTATTAATCCATTATACTTTTTTTTTAATGTAAGAGGATATTTTTGTTCGGGGTGGTCGGTTTTCGCCATTTTAGGCGAGCCGACTGACCGACCCCGACCGACACTATCATAAAACCGATCGACCACCGTCGGTTTGGTCGGTCGGCTCGGTTTTTCGGCTTGTTATACTCACCCCTAATAAAAAATTTTCATATTCTTATATATATTTATAAAATAATGTAGAATACAGACCATTAAAATGACATTGTGGGGAGATCTCATTAAATTTGAAGGACAAGAGCTAGAGGACAACATCCATGATTATCCGATCATTATTGCTTCAAATCTTAGAACATCACTATTATGGAGGTATTTTATCACAAATTCAATGAATCATGCAAAACATATTATTATTATTATTATTATTATTATTATTATTATTATTATATATATATGTATATATGTATATATATATATATATTAAGAATTGTTTATTATACTTGTATTGCATTTTAATCCTAGGAGAAATAAGTATTTCTACCACCTTCATCACTCATATTACCATTGAACCTCAGTTGCTAGAAAGAGATCAACTACTGTTGGGTTTTATGCCCTAAAACTCGTAGATAGTGAATGTAACCGTTGACCGGATATTAATGAAATAATATTGATATATTTTTCCATTAATTGTTATTAGTTATTTTATATTTGTCTTTGCCTAATAATAACCCTAATCCAATAAACTAGACATCCGAGGCTGTAATATGAGTCTTGAACTATATGTAGCGACATATGGGATCATTGTTCAAGAAACAGCCTAAAGGGTCTATAGTATAGGGATAAGACTGAGTGCCTTATCCTGGTGACACTATGGATACGGCCCACTTTGTATTTGATACAAACGTTGCGATCCAACGCGTTCGTGTAGGAGACATGCGAGTGGGGGTATCCTATGCAATGAGTTTGCATAAGACCGGACCGCGAAATAGTAATCACTAGTTATAACACCGTTAACTAGTTGGTTTTCTATTTTCACTAGGACGACCTAGACAACTTAGTCTTAATCCTGAGTTGATTATGGACTCCTGCTCATGAGAGATTGTCCTTTGATTTGTATGGGTGAGAGTGGCCAATACGCCGACTCAATAAGCCTACCACTTTGGGGACAAGATCGAATGGGGAGCTGGGAACATAATCGTACAAGATGGAATTCACTCCTTCCCGACTTTAGGGAAGCAGATGAGTGTTCCCTTAAGTGGTTACTCCGAGTCTTGAACAAAGGGCCCTACCCTCTCAATGGCACGATAGGGTTTTCTGTTTGATGGTTGGACCATAAACAGATTGTTCATTAGAGGAGAATTGGTACTTAAGGAAATAGAGGTGACCCAGGGGTAAAACGGTAATTTGACCCAGCTGGTGTTACGGACACTCGTGAAAGACTAACTAGTCGATACTGGTCTAAGTTCCGTGGACACAGAAAATATGTCTGCAGTGAGAAGAGTGCAACTGTGAGTCTATAGTGGAATGTACACACAGTTAACGAATATTGATTATTGTGGTTAATGAGTTTAACCAATTAATCTCACATCGTTGGAGCTTCTGATCTGTAGGTCCATAAGGTCCCACTGGTAGCTCGTAAAGTAATTTGAGGCAACTAAGTAATTAAATGTAAATTGAAAATGTTCAATTTACTAAGGGAAATAAATATAATATATATTGATATATTATTATGAGAGAAATTAATATTTGAAGAAGTTCAAATATAAATTTATGGAAGATTGAAAGAGTTCAAATAATGAATTAATTAATTTAAGTCCTAAAAGTGTTTGGGCAAAATTAATTAATTCAAGGCCGGAAATTAAATATGTGATATTTAATTGGTGGTTAATTAATTAAAGAATTCATTAACCATGAATTAATCAATTATGTAAATAATTAATCACTTAAGGAAGTGATTAATCATTTATGGGAATGATCTAATTACTTATGGAAGTAATTAGTCATTTATGGAAAAGATTAATCAATTGGGGAATTGATTGATCATGATTGATTAATTAAGGAATAAGATTGAATCAATTTTGGAAAAGATTGATTTAATTGAATATTTTATTCATGGCCTCTCTTCTATAAATAGAACACTAGACCTAATTGGTCATGACACTTGACACTCTTGAAAGACAAGACCTAGAATTCTCTCTAGCCTCCCTCTTAGAGAAAGACTCCCACAAGTCTTTGGCCTCCTAGACTTAGAGACATACCGGTGTAACCTCTGTGGTTATTGTGTCATTCAAAGAAGAAAAATCCAGCGATCAAGAGGCGAGAAGGCTGCTGCGTTTTCGTTCGTTGGAGCGTTGTTGGCGAAGAACGGTCAAGTCTACAACGGAGGTTTGTAACGGTTCTTCCTCTTTTCGTTAGAAAAGTATTTTTAAAATAAATTTAGATTTATTTTAGCATGTTTAAACCGATTTTACAGCGACTTTAAAGCATGTTTAAAGTTTTGTTTGAGTTATCGTAACGGTTTTTTAATGTTAATTAATATACGGCGTAAGGTCCAAACGATGCGCTTCCGCTGCGTGGGGACTTTTATTTCCTTCAATCGGCATCAGAGCCATTGCTGTCCCTATTAATTAATTTTAAAAGTTGCGATAGGCTCTAATAGGTGGGATTTATGCATAATGTATGTTCGGTTTGCATTGAACTGTTTGGGTTAATTTTATGGCCATAGATTTTATTTTTATGTGATTTTGATCATGTAAGGTCCGGTGTTTCGGGTATATTATGTAAAATCGAGTCCTATGTAAGTCCGGGTCTAGAATAGGTTTTTATGAGATGAAAATCGGAGCAATCGTCGCTGAAATCGGGGCCAAAATCGGAGAAAAGTTGCTGTTTCTTCCCAGAAATCGATTCCAGACGCAACAGCGTCGGGACGCTCCTTCAACAGCGTCTCGACGCTGTCTCGATACCGAAGGCGCTCGGTAAGGAAAGCGCACAGCGTCGGGACGCTACCTCAACAGCGTCTCGACGCTGTCTCGATACCGCAGGCGCCAGATATGGAAAACGCATAGCGTCGGGACGCTATCAACACAGCGTCTCGACGCTGTAACGATGGAGGCGCGCACTAGGGTTTCAACAGGCGCGGTTCAAGCGAGGCCGGTCCGGTTCGGACCGGTTCGGCTGGGCTGGGACCTATTTGGTCTGGTTCAGCCAATTTTTGGCATGGTTCGTGATTTTGGAAGCCGGTTCGAGGTGGTTTGGGGCGGTTCGTGCTGTCTAGACCAATTTCGGAGCTGTACATGGATTTTTTAGGATAGAATTTAGCTAAATTATTGTAATTTAATGCTTTATTTTATCATAGAGGCCAAAATTAACCGGTTCAATTGCTGTTTATATGCTTTATGGATGTCATATAGAATATTTAATCCCACCTTAGGTTATAAACATGCTCATGCATTTTTTATATATTATAAATTGTTATAATGTATGTTTAAATGCATGGATTTATTTTCATATTTTTTAATATAAGTGTATATTAATTTATATGAAAAATTGGAAAGCATGAAGCATGTCATTACTTAAATTAAATATAAATAGTTATGTTTAATGTGATGAATGAAGCATGCTTGGTTGATTTTCTTGATTGACTTATAATTGTTATAATAAAAGAAAATCAAAATTGCATGAAGCATGAAACATCCATAGTTAATAATATAATTGTTATATTATTCATGCAATTGATGTGGCTTAATTATTCAATTTGAATGAGATTGTTGAATGAATTAAACCCTAGATTCTTGATTATAGGATTAATCATTAAAATTTGAAATAGTTCTTCAATATTAATGATTAGAAACCGTCAATCTATAATCAAGATTTGCATGCAAACATAAGATCATAGGATAAATTGGATTAATTTTAAATTGTTTAAAATTAATTAGACCTAGATCGATTTCTAATAGGATTAGAATCTTTTCTTACTTAGAATTAAAAATAGTTTTAATTTACTAAGTAGGAAAAACATTGCTATGATTATAAGGGAACTCCACCGGTAATGTTCTGTCTAAGGTTGTGGGTATTTAAGTTGACGGTTTACGGAACACCTCCTACCTGGGAACTGACCTGGAATACCGGAGTTGAATTAATCATAGTTAAATGTTAGCATGCAATGTCACTAGGTTTATTAAAAGTGTTTAATGCACCTAGATCTTTAGAGTAAAGACCTTACATTACTGAGGTTATAAGGGAACTCTCTCGGTAAAGTTCTGTCTAAGGTTGGGGGTATTTAAGTTGACGGTTTACGGAACACCTCCTACCTGGGAACTAACCGGATTGAGTTGAATTAACCATAGTAATGTTGACTTGCAATGTTGGGTTTATTAAAAGAAGTTTAATTCACCCAAAAGATTGCAGTTGAATCCTTTCCATAATTGTTATAATAGGATCAGACTTAGATAGATTGACTTAGCCGAATACTATCTAAGTTAAACAACCCTATATTAACCTTAGGACATTTTCAGTGGGAGGAAAATTACAAAACGAGATTTAAATCAAGTTTTGCTCCTACGTCCCTATATTCACAACGTGAGATTCATGCTCGGCTTCGAGTCGCCCTAGGAGCGGCCTCTCTTCGGAAAGTGTTTGCATGGATCAATATCAAGGTGAATGGGAAAAATGTCTAGAGTAAGTGGGAGCGGGACACGTGTCAACGTATCCCTCGGTCTCCGCCCATAGTTCACACCGTGAGAGTCCTATGATCCGCCTGCAGGTTGCCCTGGCGCATCCATCCCTTCGGAGGGCCTGGTCATAGGATTCGGAACATCGTGAACTCCTGAAAAGGATAGGAGCTCTTAGGCTAATCACCAACAGTTGTCTTTCCCTTCGGTAGCCTGTTGGTGCGTGCCTCTGAGATCTGAAAGTGGGAGGGTTACACTTACGAGGATGAGTTAAAAGTGTTAACAAATCCTTGACCGAACAACGATGGCTAATGTCTATAGGAATATGAGTTATTCTGGAATTAGAATTAGCTGAGAGGTGTCTCATTTCAAAGGAGGAGTACCTGATCACCCTTCGGTGGCTGATATTCTAAACCTCTGAAACGTCGTTGCAAAACTAAATCAATAGTTTTAGGGTTCTGTGATTGTCTGTTTTGCTAAATTGATTGGATTGTGTGCAATTGTTTGCTTGTATGATGGGTTAAGGCAAAGATAACTAATACGGTCATTGTTTGTTTAAATTTCAGCAATGTCTTCCTCAATTGTCTCTCTGCTTAAAAATGAGAAATTAACCGGCGAAAATTATGCTACGTGGAAGTCGAACTTGAATACGATTCTTGTTGTCGATGATCTGCGGTTCGTCTTAACGGAGGATTGTCCTCCAACCCCTGCTCGTAATGCATCCCAGGCAGTTAAGGATGCTTATGACCGCTGGACAAAGGCCAATGATAAGACTCGCGTCTATATCTTAGCCAGCTTATCTGAAGTTTTGGCTAAAAGGCATGAGGGCATGGTAACAGCGAGGGAGATTATGAACTCTCTCCGGGAGATGTTTGGACAACCGTCCTACCAACTCCACCATGACGCTCTCAAATACGTTTATAGCTGTCGCATGAAAGAGGGCACGTCTGTTCGGGAGCATGTCCTGGATATGATGGTCCAATTCAACGTGGCAGAGGCAAACGGGGCGGTCATAGATGAGCGTAGTCAGGTTGCATTCATCTTAGAATCTCTTCCGAAGAGTTTTCTACAGTTTTGAAGCAATGCAATGATGAATAAAATAACATTCAACCTGACTAGCCTCCTGAATGAGCTACAACTCTATCAGTCTCTTCTTAAGAACAAGGGACAGATAGAAGGAGAGGCAAACGTTGTCCACTCTAAAAGAAAGTTCGAGAAGGGTTCATCCTCTAGAACTAAATCTGTAGCCACTTCTTCAAAGAAAACTCAGAAGAAGAAAGGAAATAAGGAGAAAGCTACCAGTACTACTGCTAAAAGCAAGGGAAAAGCCAAAGCTGTGGCAGATAAGGGCAAGTGTTTTCACTGCAATGTAGATGGACATTGGAAGAGAAACTGCCCAAAGTACCTTGCTGAGAAAAAGAAGGAAAAGGAAGGTAAATTTGATTTACTGGTTTTAGAAACATGCCTGGTAGAACATGATGAGTTTACCTGGATACTTGATTCAGGAGCAACTAATCATGTTTGCTCTTCTTTTCAGGAAAATAGTTCCTTTCGGCAGTTGAACGATGGGGAAATGACACTCAGGGTCGGAACTGGAGAAGTCATTTCAGCTAAAGCAGTGGGAGCTGCGAAGTTATTTTTTAGAAATAGATTCTTACTTTTAGAAAGTTTGTTAATCGTTCCCAAGATTAAGAGGAACTTGATTTCTATTTCATGTTTGATTGAACAATCGTATACAGTTACTTTTGATATGAATGAAGCGTTCATTTATAAAAATGGTGTACTTATTTGTTAAGCCAAATTGGAAAATAACTTGTATGTTTTAAGACCAACCGAAAACAAAGCACTTTTAAATCACGAATTATTTAAAACTGCTAAAACTCAAAGTAAAAGGCAAAAGATTTCTCCATCAAGTAACAATACTCATCTTTGGCATCTTAGACTTGGTCATATAAACATCGATAGGATCGGTCGTTTGGTAAAGAATGGATTTCTAAGCAAGTTAGAAGATGATTCACTACCACCTTGTGAATCTTGTCTCGAGGGAAAAATGACCAAAAGACCCTTTACTGGAAAAGGTTATAGAGCCAAAGAACCCTTAGAGTTAATACATTCGGATCTATGTGGTCCAATGAATGTAAAAGCTCGAGGAGGGTACGAATATTTCATCTCATTTATAGATGATTATTCAAGATATGGTTACTTATACCTAATGGGACATAAGTCTGAAGCCCTTGAAAATTTTAAGGAGTTTAAGGCTGAAGTTGAAAACCTATTAGGTAAATCTATTAAAGTACTTCGATCTGATCGAGGAGGGGAGTATATGGATCAAAGATTCCAGGATTATATGATAGAACATGGAATCCAATCTCAACTCTCAGCCCCTGGTACACCTCAGCAGAATGGTGTGTCAGAAAGGAGAAATAGAACCTTGTTAGACATGGTTCGATCAATGATGAGCTATGCTCAATTGCCTAGCTCGTTTTGGGGGTATGCAGTAGAGACTGCAGTATACATCTTGAACAATGTTCCCTCGAAAAGTGTTTCTGAAACACCTTTCGAGTTATGGAAGGGGCGTAAACCTAGTTTGCATCACTTTCGCATCTGGGGTTGTCCTGCACACGTGCTTATGACAAATCCTAAGAAACTGGAACCTCGTTCAAAACTGTGCCAATTTGTTGGTTACCCTAAAGAAACGAGAGGTGGTTATTTCTACGACCCACAAGAAAATAAGGTGATTGTATCGACAAACGCCACTTTCTTAGAGGAAGACCACATGAGAGATCATAAACCACGAAGCAAAATAATATTAGGAGAAGCTACTGAAGAATCATCAAGAGTTGTTGATGAAGTTGGACCTTCAACAAGGGTTGATGAAGGAACTAGTTCTTCAGATCCATCCCGTCCATCTCAATCGTTGGGAATGCCTCGACGCAGTGGGAGGGTTGTATTACAACCTGACCGCTACTTGGGTTTAACTGAAACTCAGGTTGTCATACCTAATGATGGCATTGAGGATCCATTGTCCTATCGACGGGCAATGAATGACGAAGATAAGGATGAATGGGTCAAAGCCATGAACCTGGAAATGGAGTCAATGTACTCCAATTCTGTATGGGAACTTGCAGATCTACCATATGGGGTAAAACCCATAGGGTGCAAATGGATCTATAAGAGAAAAAGAGATGCAGCTGGAAAGGTACAGACCTTCAAAGCTAGACTAGTGGCAAAGGGTTATACCCAAAAAGAGGGGGTTGACTATGAGGAAACTTTTTCTCCTGTAGCCATGTTAAAGTCCATAAGAATTCTTTTATCCATTGCCACATATTATGACTATGAAATATGGCAAATGGACGTCAAGACTGCCTTTCTGAATGGTAATCTTGAAGAGAATATCTTTATGTCTCAACCCGAAGGGTTCATAGCCCAAGGTCAGGAACAAAAGGTTTGTAAGCTAAATCGATCCATTTATGGATTGAAACAAGCATCCAGATCATGGAACATTAGATTTGATACTGCAATCAAATCTTTTGGCTTTGACCAAAACGTTGATGAGCCTTGTGTATACAAGAAAGTCAACAAAAGGAAAGTAGCTTTTCTAATACTTTATGTAGACGATATCCTACTCATTGGGAATGATGTAGGATACCTCACTGACATTAAGAAATGGCTAGCAGCCCAATTCCAAATGAAAGATCTGGGAGAGGCTCAATATGTTCTGGGAATCCAAATCATTAGGGATCGTAAGAACAAAACGCTAGCTCTGTCTCAAGCAACGTATATTGGCAAGATGTTGTCTCGATATTCGATGCAAAACTCCAAGAAGGGACTCCTACCCTTCAGACATGGGGTACACCTGTCTAAGGAACAATCTCCTAAGACACCTCAAGAAGTTGAGAACATGAGACACATTCCCTACGCCTCAGCTGTGGGCAGCTTAATGTATGCTATGCTCTGCACTAGGCCTGACATATGCTATGCAGTGGGAGTAGTCAGTAGGTATCAGTCTAATCCAGGGTTGGACCACTGAGGAACGGTTAAGAATATCCTCAAGTATCTTCGGAGAACGAGGGACTACATGCTTGTGTATGGAGCTAAGGATTTGATTCTTACTGGATACACTGACTCTGACTTTCAAGCTGATAAGGATTCAAGGAAATCCACATCAGGGTCAGTATTCACCCTCAATGGAGGAGCAGTAGTGTGGAGAAGCATCAAACAAGGATGCATAGCAGACTCAACCATGGAGGCTGAGTATGTAGCAGCTTGCGAAGCAGCTAAGGAGGCAGTATGGCTTAGAAAGTTCTTGACTGATTTGGAAGTAGTTCCGAATATGAACGTGCCCATAACACTATACTGTGACAACAGTGGGGCTGTAGTCAACTCAAAAGAACCTCGTAGCCACAAACGGGGTAAACACATTGAGAGGAAGTATCACCTGATACGGGAGATTGTGCAAAGAGGAGATGTGATCGTCACTAAGATCGCCTCGGAGCACAACATCGCTGATCCATTTACAAAGGCTCTCACGGCTAAAGTGTTTGAGGGTCATCTAGAAGGTCTAGGTCTACGAGATATGTATGCCATCTAATCTAGGGCAAGTGGGAGAAATGTATAATGGGTATAAGGATGCCCTAGTCCAATAAACTAGACTAGGGCAAGTGGGAGAAATGTATAATGTATAATGTATAATGGGTTTTATGCCCTAAAACTCGTAGATAGTGAATGTAACCGTTGACCGGATATTAATGAAATAATATTGATATATTTTTCCATTAATTGTTATTAGTTATTTTATATTTGTCTTTGCCTAATAATAACCCTAATCCAATAAACTAGACATCCGAGGCTGTAATATGAGTCTTGAACTATATGTAGCGACATATGGGATCATTGTTCAAGAAACAGCCTAAAGGGTCTATAGTATAGGGATAAGACTGGGTGCCTTATCCTGGTGACACTATGGATACGGCCCACTTTGTATTTGATACAAACGCTGCGATCCAACGCGTTCGTGTAGGAGACATGCGAGTGGGGGTATCCTATGCAATGAGTTTGCATAAGACCGGACCGCGAAATAGTAATCACTAGTTATAACACCGTTAACTAGTTGGTTTTCTATTTTCACTAGGACGACCTAGACAACTTAGTCTTAATCATGAGTTGATTATGGACTCCTGCTCATGAGAGATTGTCCTTTGATTTGTATGGGTGAGAGTGGCCAATACGCCGACTCAATAAGCCTACCACTTTGGGGACAAGATCGAATGGGGAGCTGGGAACATAATCGTACAAGATGGAATTCACTCCTTCCCGACTTTAGGGAAGCAGATGAGTGTTCCCTTAAGTGGTTACTCCGAGTCTTGAACAAAGGGCCATACCCTCTCAATGGCACGATAGGGTTTTCTGTTTGATGGTTGGACCATAAACAGATTGTTCATTAGAGGAGAATTGGTACTTAAGGAAATAGAGGTGACCCAGGGGTAAAACGGTAATTTGACCCAGCTGGTGTTACGGACACTCGTGAAGGACTAACTAGTCGATATTGGTCTAAGTTCCGTGGACACAGAAAATATGTCTGCAGTGAGAAGAGTGCAACTGTGAGTCTATAGTGGAATGTACACACGGTTAACGAATATTGATTATTGTGGTTAATGAGTTTAACCAATTAATCTCACATCGTTGGAGCTTCTGATCTGCAGGTCCATAAGGTCCCACTGGTAGCTCGTAAAGTAATTTGAGGCAACTAAGTAATTAAATGTAAATTGAAAATGTTCAATTTACTAAGGGAAATAAATATAATATATATTGATATATTATTATGAGAGAAATTAATATTTGAAGAAGTTCAAATATAAATTTATGGAAGATTGAAAGAGTTCAAATAATGAATTAATTAATTTAAGTCCTAAAAGTGTTTGGGCAAAATTAATTAATTCAAGGCCGGAAATTAAATATGTGATATTTAATTGGTGGTTAATTAATTAAAGAATTCATTAACCATGAATTAATCAATTATGTAAATAATTAATCACTTAAGGAAGTGATTAATCATTTATGGGAATGATCTAATTACTTATGGAAGTAATTAGTCATTTATGGAAAAGATTAATCAATTGGGGAATTGATTGATCATGATTGATTAATTAAGGAATAAGATTGAATCAATTTTGGAAAAGATTGATTTAATTGAATATTTTATTCATGGCCTCTCTTCTATAAATAGAACACTAGACCTAATTGGTCATGACACTTGACACTCTTGAAAGACAAGACCTAGAATTCTCTCTAGCCTCCCTCTTAGAGAAAGACTCCCACAAGTCTTTGGCCTCCTAGACTTAGAGACATACCGGTGTAACCTCTGTGGTTATTGTGTCATTCAAAGAAGAAAAATCCAGCGATCAAGAGGCGAGAAGGCTGCTGCGTTTTCGTTCGTTGGAGCGTTGTTGGCGAAGAACGGTCAAGTCTACAACGGAGGTTTGTAACGGTTCTTCCTCTTTTCGTTAGAAAAGTCTTTTTAAAATAAATTTAGATTTATTTTAGCATGTTTAAACCGATTTTACAGCGACTTTAAAGCATGTTTAAAGTTTTGTTTGAGTTATCGTAACGGTTTTTTAATGTTAATTAATATACGGCGTAAGGTCCAATCGATGCGCTTCCGCTGCGTGGGGACTTTTATTCCTTTCAACTACAAGAAAGGTAAATTAAATAACTTAAAGTTAAATTATTGAAAATTTTAAATTTCTTATATTTATAATTTATTTTTTATAGGATTGAAAAAACATTGAATGGCAAAAACATTGTATTGCATTTATTTTTTACGTGCATCGCACATGTTCTTTACTAGTATAAAGAAAAGGATGTCCATCCATTTGGAAAGAAGAAATTTTGGAGAGAATACACCCTACTTTCAAAGAGAATTTGATTCAAGGAGCAAGACGAAGATCTAGGAGCAAGATTTTGAGGAGAGGATCGTGGATATCGTGACGGGTAGGGGTGATCACGTTCGGTTTGGTCCGGTTTTGACCAAGACCAATGACCGAACCGAACCTCTCAGTTTTGAGATGTTCTAAACCGAAAAAACCGATCGTTCTCTCGGTTTTGGTTCAAAATGAACCATTTGGTTTGGATTTCGATCAGTTCGGTTCAGTTTTAATCGATCCTCCTTTCTTTCCTGAGACGTGCGATGAAAACTAAGATCTAAGACATTTCAAAGAGAGAGAGAGAGAGAGCTGAGAGTGAAGGGCGAAGACTCTGAACGAACCGACAATATGAACGGTTTCGGTAACAAAGACAACTATGAACGATGACGTTGGAGAGGAGAGATGAGTGGTGGGTGGTTGACTAAGATTAGGGTGGTGGTGAGGGGAGAGAGAAAGGAAAAGAAGAGACAAGAGAAAAGAAGTGAGCGGCGGAAGAGATAAAAGAAGGAGAAAGGAACTTTCAGAAGCGAGTGAGAGAAAGAGATGAAAGAGGGAGGAAAGAGTGAGAAAGAGGAGAAGCTGGCGGCTGGAGGTTCAATAGGTAAAGTAATTAGGGTTAAAAACTAAAATGGGTTGTGAATTATTAATTAAAGGGAAAAAAAGGGAAATCCTCAGAAATGGCCAAAAATTACAGGGTAATTTCGAAAAATGGCCAAACCGTATTTTTTAATGAAAAATGGCAAAACCGTATTTTTAACCTATTTTCACATGTTTTATTCTTCCAATTATACCCCTAAGTTAATTTTCACGCCCCACCCTATATTTGAGGAAGCCATTTATTTTTTTTTTTTAAAAAAAACAAATTATCCCATGAATCAAGCAATGGTTAGTTACAACATATATATTATCTCTTATCATTTGAAATTCAAATCTAAATTGCTTCATCGTCTTTTCCAGTAGACTTTTATTTTGTAATCAACAAACCAGATTGCTTCATCGTCTTTTCCAACCATTCTGATTGATTATTGGTCTTCGTCGTTCCTTCTGTAAAGCTATTGATCATAGGTATATTTCAGCATTTTTGTTACTGCTTTCATGTTTTCTGTTACTCCAAAAGTAAGCATTCAGATTGATTATTGCTTTCATGTTTTCGTTCACCTGAGTTATTCTTTTCATTTGTTGAAAGCTCATTTGAACTTTCTTCTGCATCAGTCTCAATCACCTTTGAATCTTCCGTCTCCTACAAAAGTAAATAATTTTTAGAAGAAACCCTTACCCGTTTTCATACACACTGTAATTGTGATTAAACAAAGATCACAACTACAGTGATTTTTCTTCAATTTCTTCAATTTGCATGATGAATTCTAGCTATAACATGTATGATTTTTTTTTTTTTATCGATATATTGTATTTTGTTATGTTCTCCTATTTTTTCTCCATAAATCGTGATTTGAATTTAGTAACAAATTTCTTAATTAAAATTTTTGTTTTCAAATTATACTGTTAAGATAAATTAATATTAGACTTATCTTTTTTATTTTGAAATTATTTTATTGAATTTAACATTAAATTAACCTGTAAATCCTAGATTCTCTCCTTTTTTTTTTTTTTATAGTATATTTAATTTGCATGATGAATTCTAGCTGTAACATGTATGATTTTTTTTTTTTATCGATATATTGTATTTTGTTATGTTCTCCTATTTTTTCTCCATAAATCGTGATTTGAATTTAGTAACAAATTTCTTAATTAAAATTTTTGTTTTCAAATTATACTGTTAAGATAAATTAATATTAGACTTATCCTTTTTATTTTGAAATTATTTTATTGAATTTCACATTAAATTAACCTGTAAATCCTAGATTCTCTCCTTTTTTTTTATAGTATATTTAATTTAAATAATATGGATTTAGATTTCGGTTAGGGTCATTCTTATACATTTTGTTACTAACTGTAAAGATTATTCATATCATAAGTATGTTTCCACATATTTGTTATTGCTTTCATTTTTTATTTCATCCCCAAAGTAGTGTTTTTGGTTACTGCTTTTATGTTTTTGGCCATCCAGGATTTTTTCTCCCGTTTGAATTTGAATCTGTTGTTTCAATTTTAATTTTCTCGATTTATTTGTTTAATTTGTAGGTTTGTTATTGATTTGGTTGTTGAATTAATCTGTAACAATCCTAGATTTTCTCCCTTCTTTATAATGTATTTTAATTTAATTTATTTCTGAATTAAGATTTGGGTGGGGTATTTACGTCCACTTTGTTGCCAAAAAAAATTACTAAATTTAGCTTTTGGCCATATCTCAAAATGAAAACACGAATGACTCTTTTTCAAATCAACTATTTTAAAATGGTCATTTAGCTGGTTGCCCCGGGAAAAAAATAAGTGGTTGGATTTAAAAAAATAGTGTGGGCTGGGCTTGGCTGGAGATTTAAGAAAAAGTTGGGTTTGGCTAGATGCAAATTTAAGAAGGGTTAACCGCATGGATGGCCAAATAAAAACTGTGGTTTTGAAAAAAGTCCAAAATTAATTTTTGTTGAAAAAATGTCCAAAGGGTAAAATGTGGAAAACACTAATTGCTATGGACTGACGAAAATGCCCCTGAATTTAAAAACACAGTGTACTCCCTACTTTCCAGCATATTGTTGTTGGGGTGTATCTCTGAACAACAAATCTAACTACAAAATCGGAAAAAACATTCGATTTTTTCTAAAAAAAAAACAAACTGAACACTATATCCCCAAAAACCGAAAAATGTACACGATTTCCAGATTTTGAATGAATCGCCCCAAAAAAACATCCCTACCCATAGCACAAACACGTTAATACAAATTGATACAAACGAGGAGCATTGTGGATTAAAAATACACAAGAATTAAATGAAGAACCAAAATAATGTAGACAAATCCAACTCCCCAAAACCCTCCTTGCGTCAGCCTGAATTTATTAGAAGAGACGTAAATCAGAAAAGACTGTTTTTCTTCCCAACACTCCTCTGATTTGAAATATACGAAAATTAAACAAACCCCTCGCATACCTACCTCTTCACCACCCAGCAAGCGCTCCATTTCCTTCCTCCTTCCGTTGAAGCCATCCTCTCCAACTTCCGCCACCTTCGTTCGTTCAAGCTTGAGATTGTGATCATCGACTTCTGGAAAATAAGGTATGCATGCCCCTTTTTGTACTCATTTCGCCCTCCCACCCGAACAATGCGTAACCCCCCCTGTCCGAAGAAACTCCGAAAATAGGGTGATGTCCAGTTATCTTAGGGATTTTTTTTTGTGTCGAGGGATGGGTGTGTTCAAAATAATCGATATTTAAAGTTTTGAAACGTTAATCTTATACGGTGAGAATTGCAACAACCCTAACGAGATTTGGGGGGGCATCTGTTTAGGGATTTTCCTGATTCCTTGATGAAGTTTTAACACAAATCCAACATATTCATCCGGTTTGACCCCCTCCCCCCCCATCTTTTTGTTTTTGCATTGTAGCGATGGTTAGAGAAAGCGCAAGGCTGCAAGCCGCTAGAGTGACACCGAAAGGAAGGGCTACTGCAGACAAGACGCCTATAGACTTACACAGTGAAGGAGACACGGTTGAGAAAATAGATGATGTCTTGAAGTCTAAGAAACCAGAGAGTTCAAAAAAGAAATCGAAGTCAAAAGGGGACAAAAAGAGGAAATGGGACAAAATAAGGTCTGATAAAAGCGAAAAGAGAAGGAGTCTAGGAAAAAGGAAAAAGAGGTTTGGAAAAAAGCTTCAAAAGAAAGCTCCAGCGGCACTGAGGTGTGTTTTTTTGTAACGTCAGATTTGTATGCACATTCGTATGTTTAATCCTTGCGTACTGTGCGTTTGTGTACTTGATACCGTTCCATACGAACTGTATTTTTTGGTGTATATTGAGCATACAGTGTGCACAAATCTGAAGCCCCCCGAAAATACCTATTGTGTATTGAGCATACAGTGTGCAACCTCTGTAAACCGAAGATGCAGCACCTGGAAACTGAAAATGTTTTGATGTCAACTGAACGATGAACTCATCGATGGAAGAAAAAATCCAGATTTTTGATATCTCCCCTGGTTAATTATGAAAAAAATGGTATTTAGTTATCTTAATATTAATTTAATATACGAAAGTTTGTTAGTATAAATTTAAAAACGATTTGAAAAATCTAACAAAATAATTTGAACCGAGAAGAATGGAAAATCTGTTGGGAGGAAGTTTGGATACACAGTAAACGCGTAGGGCCCCCTCCCGGTGTTTGAAAATGCAATAGGGGTAAATGTGGAAAAAAAATATTGATGGTGGTCACGCCTACCTCACGTGTGGCCATATTTCGTTTATTTTTTTCTTTTGGCTATGTTTCAGTTTTGTCCACCAATAAACTGCCATACCCCCAAATTTCTCATTTAAGAAAAGGTTGGGTTGGACCTGGCGGTTGGAGGACATTTTTTTTTATAATTTGTATTTGTATCGGTTCAGTTTGGTTTTCTTTCAGTTTTTTAAAACTCAAACCGTGAATCGAACAAAAAATCAGGGTTTTTTCAATATATAAACTGAGGAAACTAATTTTTTTAGGATAATCGGACTGAACCAGTTAGTTCCTTGGTTTTTTCGGTTTTATGCTCACCCCTAGTGACGAGGACGTGCGATCACCACGAGACTTCAGTTTTATTCTTCTTCCCTTTTATCTTGTATTTTTCTTATGGGATTTCTATTAAACTTTGTTTGTAATTGCAAGAACATGAGTAGCTAAATTCGTATCTTAGGGATTTGATGTAGCCGTTAGACTTTATGGATTTGATTTATTAATTACTTTGATTGGTTGTACTTTATTCATTTCATGCAATTGGGTGCTTAATGCTTTTAATCTATTGATCACAGATTAATTGTTTATTTTTCTGAATTTCATGCTTGGGAGAGGGTAATTTATACTAGAAATATCAATTGCATGACTTAAGTTTTTCTAAGATCGGAAGATTTAAGATTGCTTGAGAAACTATTAAAAGAATTAGATTTAATATCTATGCTTGTTATTGAAGTTGGATAGGAATATCAATTTCTTAATTTATTAGCATAGAGAATTAATTGTGCTCGAGAGAAACAATTGATAATTGTTAATTCTTGGTTTATGAAATAATTGCATGCTCAATTTTGGTTAATGAATGAATTAATTCATATGTCTAATTGGTGAAGTCAATTCCCTAAGGCCTTTCTCCATTGATTTTTTTTCCCTACATTCATTTGCTTTAGTTAATTTTAGATTCTTTTTCTCTTGATCAAATTATTTTCTCTAAATAAAATTGAGCAAATATATTCGTGGTAATTAAGTGAACTAGAAAACCAATCTAGAGGACGATACTCTCTTTTATCACTATATTAAAACTTGACCTGTACACTTGCGGTGAGCAATTTGCACAACAAGTTTTTTGTGCTGTTGTTGGAGGATTTGCTTGATATTATTTAGTTTTACCACTATATTATTTAGTTTCACTTGATATTGTGGAGAATTTGCTTGGTCGTACTTTAGAGTGTATTCTATTGTAGTTATTCTTTTTCTCTTTATTGTTATTTGTGTTATTTTTGTTTTACTTTTGTTTTTGTTTTATTTTTAATCGGGAAAAATGCACTTTTAGTCTTTGAGGTTTGGGTTAGGTTTCATTTTAGTCTCTGAGTTTTCAAACTCAACAATATAGTCCTTGAGGTTTGATTTTAGTTTCATTTTAGTCCCTCCATCCATTTTTCCATTAAAATCTAACGGTTTGCTGACGTGGCACCTATTTTTTATTAAAAAATTATTTTTAAAAATTTTAAAAATAAAATAATAATAAAATAATTAAAAAATGTATATTTTTTTATTTTTATTTTCCCTCCTCTTTTTCCTCCTCTTTTCTTCTTCCTCTCAACCACCACCATTTTCTTCCTCTCAACCACCACCCTTCTTCTTTAACTCCGGTGGCCGGCGACTGATGACCACCGTCGGCCGCCAGAGAATTTTTTTTTCTTTTCTTTTTTCTTCTCCTCCTCATCTTCTCTTCTTCTTCTCACGTCTTTCATATCCGACGCGTTCCAGAAAGCCGTGTTGTTAGAAAACTACAACTGACTATGGGGTTTCCCCCATTTCGGCGACTAGTTTCTTAGGAACTGAGGAACTTTAAAGCTGGACCACGACGCCCACTGTAAGCTGGGAAGCTCATACCCGCCGAAGCTTGCTGTTGTTTGCCGTCGGCTAATAAGCCTTGTAATAATGTAGCGAAATTTGCGTATAAAGTGGCGGCGACGATGTCGATGGTGTTGGCGGAGGTGTAGTGAGAAGGGGTGAAGTGCGGGTGATGATGGTTTAAGGAGAAGCCTCTGTTGATGGGCTTGAATTCGGTGGAGTCCACTGAATAAAGCTTCTCCAATCTCATCCATTGAATCTGTCACTATCACCAACAAACACCAGATTAATATTAATAAAACAAAAGAAATTGAAAAAAAGATGGAGTAGTGAGTTAGAGGTTAAATAATTACAAGAGGGGTTGGTTCCAATCGAGGCCCAAGCCCATGATGTGCAAATTGGGGTCGACGGCGGCGGCGGATGAGTTGGAGTGGTCGACGAAGGTGGTGATGGAGGAGGAGGAAGGGGATATTCCAGCATCGTAACGGCTTCTAGAAGTATCCCACCAGTTTCCAGTGCTTTGAAACTCCTCCGCCATGGTTACTGCTGCTGGTGCTAATGATCTGGATCTCAAACCCAATTCCACTTTTTATTTACAATAAATTATTAAACATATATAATTAAAACTAAAAAAAAAAACTCATTTTTTTCCCTTTTTCCTCTCACGTTGAGTCGATGAGAGAAAAACGAAAAAAGAAATGTGGTTGACATTTTCAGGGAGGATTGATTAGACTGGATAAAAAGTGTCGTCGGCCGGCAGCGGTCGCCGGTTGCCGGTCTAAAGAGGAAGGTTGGTGGTTGAGAGGAAAAATATGGTGATGGTTTAGAGGAAGAAGAAAAGAGGGGGAAAATGAAGAGGGAAAATAAAAATTAAAAAAATATATATATTTATTATGAAATTTGGAGCAAAAGAAGAACAAGAAGAACACAAGAGCAACAACAATAAGAACAATTAGAGAGCATATAGGAGGAGAAGAAAGTAGAGAAAAAAGTAATTCTCAATTGAGGTGTGTTTACAAATGTTCTCTACAACCTCTATTTATAGGGTTGTGAAGGTAGTGGTTACAAGATCTAATATAAATGGGATTTGTAACTCTTGAAAAGGTTAATGAGACGGATTAATATTGGGATATGTAACTTATGGGAGTTATGGGCATGAGCATCTAATAGAATATTCTAATATTCATAATACTCCCCCTTTAGATGCCCATTGTATATAAAATATATGCCTCGTTAAAACCTTATTAGGAAAAAACCCAATGGGAAAAAAATCCTAATGAAAGAAAAATAGTACATTATTCATATACTTTAACATCTCTGCCTTGTGAAAAACCTTGCTAGGAACCCAATGGAAAAAAACCATAGTCAAGGGAAAAAGAGTGCAGTACAACTCCCCCTAATGAAAATATCACTTATGATCTTTAAGTCGTCGCATTCCAATGTCGTGCACCAACTTCTCAAATGTCGTGGTTGGCAATGCTTTTGTAAATAAGTCTGCCAAGTTGTCCTTTGAAGAAATTTGTCGAACAGTGATGTCACCATTTTCTTCAAGGTCATGAGTGTTGAAGAGTTTTGGCGAGATGTGCTTTGTTCTATCTCCTTTAATGTATCCTCCTTTTATTTGGGCTATACATGCTGTATTGTCTTCATATAATATTGTTGGAAGATTTTTGAGTTCGAAGACAAGCCACATGTTTCCTGAATGTGTTGACTCATTGATCTCAACCATACACATTCTCGACTGGCCTCATGAATTGCGAGGATTTCTGCATGATTTAAGGATGTGGCCATAATGATTTGTTTTACGGACCGCCATGATATAGCAGTTCCTCCACATGTAAACAGGTACCCTGTTTGAGACCTAGCTTTGTGTGGGTCAGATAAATACCCTGCATCTGTGATATCGAGCATAGCTAGCTACTTTTACTTATTTAATTTAGCTAGTCTTTTATGATGTTTGGGCCATTTTATTGTGCTTTATTGTTTATTTTGTAGGAAATGGTTGATTGGAGCTATAATGCCATATTAGAGTTAATCGGGTGCTCGGGGCGTGAAAAGATGCAAAGGAATGAAAAGAGTAAAAGTGGAAAAAAGTCAAATCTCGATCAACAGCAGGCTAGCGTCTCGACACTAGCTCTTGAGCGTCTCGACGCTCACATTCCATATCAGATTAGGCGCGTAAAGCTCACAGCGTCGAGACGCTATGATAGGAAGCATCCCGACGCTACCGTTTTTCCTTATTCAGAACGCGCGTATAAGAGGCAGCGTCGCGACGCTGTCTTGACAGCGTCTCGACGCTAAGACGAAAAATCAGAATAAAAGCTTCACTTCGGCTAGGTTTTGGGGGATGAATTTGGGGACCTTTTGGAGCCGTAAAGAGGACAGAATAGAGGATTTGGAGGCTGCAAACAAAGGAGGAGTTTGGAAATCAACCCATTGTTCGTGGGGATCGTGACGGGGACGTCGGGACTCGACCTACATTGAGTTTTCTTTTCCCTTTTCTTTCTTTAGTTAGATTTATGGCTTTCACATGTTTAGTTGAGCTTGTATTTACATTCATGAGTAAGCTAAACTTGTAGCTTAGGGATTGATGTAGTTGATTAAGTTTATGGATTGATTTATGGTTTAAGTTGTGCAATGTTATTGTGTTTGTAATCTTGATTTAATGCTTTCAATTAATTGGCCATTAGTTGGATGATTTAAGTTTCGAATCTAGCTCGGGAGAGGGGATTTGATCTAGACTTGCTCAAGATTGCATGAATAAAGTTTACTTTCTAATTCGTGACGGTTTTAGATTAACTTTAGAATTGGTTAAAAGATCTCATTGCCTTGCATATTAATAAACTTAGATAGGGATATCAAGTTGGTTAATTTGCATGAGAATCAATTATACTCGGGAGAGGTAGTTGTGATTAAAGGGTCTTTGGCTCATAATTTCATTGTGCATAATAACTTATTCTTTAAAATCAATCCTAAACGAAATCGGCGAAATCAATTCCCTAAGTAGTTTTCCCAATTGAATTTCCATTCTTTTTACTTGCTTTGATTTGTTTTTATCATCACCTATTCATCACTTTTTGATCCCTAAATAAAATTGGGCAAGATAATTCACAATACTCAATTTGCTTAAAAATCCAATCCAGAGGACGACATTCGAATTTACTATTCACTATCTTATTACTTGACCCGTGCGCTTGCGGTAGGAAAAGTCCACATCAAGTTTTTGGCGCCGTTGCCGGGGATTGGCACATTTAGTTAGATCGATATTGTGAAAAAAATTGCTTGATCTTAATTTAGGGTGTATTGTTATCTTTTTTAGGTTTGTTGCATTTTTTCCTTATTTGTCTTTCTTTCCATATTTGATTTTCTAGGTTAGTTTTCTTTTAGTTGAGTAATCCTTTTCTTTATTTGTTCTTGTTTTTCCTTTTTAGATTAGTTTCCTTATTTGCATTTTGCCATATTTATTTTTGCATTCCATATTAGGTTACTTTGTTATATTTTCCTTATTTAGATTTGTTGTTTCATTTTCTTTATTTCATTCCATAATTGTTTTTTTTTTTTCGTTTCTTTTTAGGGTAGTTTTTGATTTTTGCATGCGTAATAGTAGAGAAGTAGCACCATTTGATCCCGAGATAGAAAGAACAATTCTTAAGCTTCGAAGGGAAAACAGAGAAATTATTCAAATGGCAGATCAAAATCCACCTGAGGAGCCTAGGCCTATTAGAGATTATTTTCAGCCTGTGTTTCAGGGACAACAATCGGGAATTGTCTATGCACCGATTAATGCCAACAACTTTGAGCTGAAGACCGGTCTTATTCAGATGGCTCGAGATTGTGCATACAGAGGATCGCCACTGAAGATCCAAATTCTCATCTTAAATCATTCTTGGACATTTGTGGGACGGTAAAGATTAATGGTGTCTCTGAGGATGCTATTCGCTTACGTTTATTTCCCTTTTCTTTGCAGGATAAAGCACGAGATTGGTTGCAGTCTATTACTCCTGGGAGCATCACCACCTGGGATGCTTTGGTCCAGGCCTTTTTAAAGAAATTTTTCCCTCCTGCAAAGACGGTCAAGCTGAGGACCGAGATTGGGACATTCCAACAACAATATGATGAGCAGCTGTTCGAAGCTTGGGAGCGATTCAAAGAGTTACTGAGGAAGTGTCCTCAGCATGGTTACCCCGATTGGCTTCAGGTACAGTTGTTTTATAACGGGTTAACTCCTAGTACAAAAACGATTGTTGATGCAGCTGCAGGTGGGACTCTGTTGTCCAAGACCGTGGAAAACGCTCACACACTTTTAGAGGATATGGCCACCAACAGCTATCAGTGGCCATCTAAGCGGTCTACACCTAAAAAGATTGCTGCTGGAGTGTTTGAGGTTGATAAAGTAAGTGCACTCCAGGCCCAGATGACTTCCCTTGTCAATGCTTTTATGAAATTTTCAGGTACAGGGAGTGCACAGTCAATTGAATCAGCTGCTGCTTTAGCATCTAGACCTTAGGAGGAGACTATTGAGCATGTCCAGTATGTATCAAATTCTAATTTTAGGGGATATAATAATAGTTCTACACCTACACATTATCACCCTAACAATAGCAACCATGAAAATTTCTCTTATGCTAATACTAAGAATGTTCTTAATCCTCCTGGTTTTGCCCCTCAAACTCAAGATAATAAAAAGTTAGAAGATCTTGTTGGAGCTTTCATTGCAGAGTCTAGTAACAGGACAACCAAGTTAGAGGAGGCAGTCATTGCCATCAATTCAACAGTGAATGGCCATAGTGCAGCCATAAAGAACATTGAGACTCAGCTGGGACAGTTGGTGAATGTGGTAAGCACCATGAATAAAGGTAAGGCCCCAGCTGAACAAGAGAAACCCCAGATGGAGTATTGTAAGGCAATCACTGTGCACCAGGAAGAATCTGAAGAGGAACCTGAATCTGAGGACTATGAAACGCCTACAGGGGAAGCTGAGGAGGACACATCATCTGATGAGGCTGAACAGCCTAACCTTGAGCCTCCTATTCCTTCTCCCACACTGTTGGTTCCTAAGGAAAAGAAAAAGAAAAAGAAGAAAAAGAACAATCAGGTTCAATTTGATAAATTTATGAATGCTTTTATGAATATGAATATTAATATTCCTTTTGCAGAGGCATTAGAGATGCCCCAATACAACAGGTTTATGAAGGAGTGGTTAGCAAAGAAGCGAAAAGAAAAGAAGGTTGACATTGTTTATCTTGCTTCCACATGCAGAACCAGAGTACAACAGAAAGTACCTGAAAAAGTAGCAGATCCAGGGAGCTTTTCTGTTCCTTGTAGTTTTGGTACTTATTCTTTCAGAGCATTATGTGATTTAGGTGCTAGCATTAATATCATTCCTCTATCGTTGTGTAAAAAGTTAGATATAGGTGAGATTAAGTCTACTCCTGTAAAGCTCCAATTGGCTGATCAATCTGTGGTGAGACCAGTTGGTATTGTAGAGAATGTGTTAATCAGAGTAGGTAGATTTTTCCTCCCTATTGACTTGTATGTTATGGACATGATAGAAAATCCTTCAATGCCTGTCATATTAGGACGACAATTCCTCGCTACTGGGCGAGCGATCATAGATATTGAGCGCAGGGAGCTCACTATTAGAGTCAAGAACGAAAAAGAAATCTTTAAAGCAGTTGAAGACTCCAAAGAGGAAGTGCTTTTCATGGGCTACAGGAAAGGTGCGAGAAAGAGCACCTCTGTTGGATTCACAGAACAAAAGCCTCCTTGAAGCACGTGCAACACGTCGATCTAATGATGTTAAACAAGCGCTCATGGGAGGCAACCCAAGTAAGTTAGTGTGTTTTCTTTTTGCTTTTGATTTATTGTTTGTTTTTGTTTTGTAGGTCTTGTTTTCTTTCTCTCCTTTGCTTTCAAGCTTTCAAGATTCCAAGCTTTCAGTCCAGAAGTCATCATCATTCCAGGCTAGTATTATTCACTCCTGTCATTCTTTTATTGTTCTCATGCTTGTTTATGCCCTATTTTCTTTATACATTGAGGACAATGCATATTTTAAGTTTGGGGGTGGATTAGCATGTTTGTGGAGCCCTTGAGCATCTGAGTTCGGGCTATAGTTTTGAGCTTTCTTTGAATTATGCATATGGTTGTTTTCTGGATGCTACTTTTGCATGATTAGGATGTCCTAGGATAGGCTTTCTTGTCAATTTTCAAGCTTGTGATGAGATGTAAGCATAAGTGCCCAAAAAGGGAGACTTTTTAAAATTTTTCTAGGAAATGGCTTGCATGAGTAGAGTATCTGTCTTGGCCTGACTTGGATTTGAATGCTTAGGAGCGAATTATTGGGTTCATATGCTTGTTGTCACCTCGATAGGTGTAGGGTAGAGCTAAAGAGTTAATTTTTTGCAAATTAGCATGTTTGATCTTGCTTAGGAGAAAAGAAAAGAATATCTGCTATTTATGCTCATATCGAAAAATCATTCTTGTAGTTACTGTTGAAAAGAAAATTATTATGCCATGGCCTGTGCACAGTTTGCAATGTTTAATAAAGATTAAGGCAAAAAGAGCTACCCCTGTTGTGATCAGTTAGGCCAACCAGAGAAATCTCAGGTTAAGGGTCCCTGCAATGGGTGTGTGAAAGCTAGTGCCACATTTACATGCTTAATTCATTTGTTAATTAAAAGCACCTAAGTATGGAGATAAACAAACTAATTTGTTGCATTAACTCATTAGTGAAGCCTTAGTGCCAGTGTAGAGGGAAGATGAGCTGAGAGTTTAATAATCCAATCCCGGGCTAGTAGAGTCTGATCTTGTTGAGTTAGATCTCGTTTGTGCAAGTTAATTTTGGAAAAATTTTAATTTGTCTCCCTCATTGGTCCTTGTGTGCATATCTCTTGCTTGCTTGGTTATTGACTTTTGAGCCTAGAGGATTGAGTTATGATTGTTGCATCCATTCTTCCATTGTATGTCTGATTTAGAGTTTGCTCGAGGACTAGCAAAAGCTTAAGTTTGGGGGTATTTGATATCGAGCATAGCTAGCTACTTTTACTTATTTAATTTAGCTAGTCTTTTATGATGTTTGGGCCATTTTATTGTGCTTTATTGTTTATTTTGTAGGAAATGGTTGATTGGAGCTATAATGCCATATTAGAGTTAATCGGGTGCTCGGGGCGTGAAAAGATGCAAAGGAATGAAAAGAGTAAAAGTGGAAAAAAGTCAAATCTCGGTCAACAGCAGGCTAGCGTCGAGACGCTAGCTCTTGAGCGTCTCGACGCTCACATTCCATATCAGATTAGGCGCGTAAAGCTCACAGCGTCGAGACGCTATGATAGGAAGCGTCCCGACGCTACCGTTTTTCCTTATTCAGAACGCGCGTATAAGAGGCAGCGTCGCGACGCTAAGACGAAAAATCAGAATAAAAGCTTCACTTCGGCTAGGTTTTGGGGGATGAATTTGGGGACCTTTTGGAGCCGTAAAGAGGACAAAATAGAGGATTTGGAGGCTGCAAACAAAGGAGGAGCTTGGAAATCAACCCATTGTTCGTGGGGATCGTGACGGGGACGTCGGGACTCGACCTACATTGAGTTTTCTTTTCCCTTTTCTTTCTTTAGTTAGATTTATGGCTTTCACATGTTTAGTTGAGCTTGTATTTACATTCATGAGTAAGCTAAACTTGTAGCTTAGGGATTGATGTAGTTGATTAAGTTTATGGATTGATTTATGGTTTAAGTTGTGCAATGTTATTGTGTTTGTAATCTTGATTTAATGCTTTCAATTAATTGGCCATTAGTTGGATGATTTAAGTTTCGAATCTAGCTCGGGAGAGGGGATTTGATCTAGACTTGCTCAAGATTGCATGAATAAAGTTTACTTTCTAATTCTTGACGGTTTTAGATTAACTTTAGAATTTGTTAAAAGATCTCATTGCCTTGCATATTAATAAACTTAGATAGGGATATCAAGTTGGTTAATTTGCATGAGAATCAATTATACTCGGGAGAGGTAGTTGTGATTAAAGGGTCTTTGGCTCATAATTTCATTGTGCATAATAACTTATTCTTTAAAATCAATCCTAAACGAAATCGACGAAATCAATTCCCTAAGTAGTTTTCTCAATTGAATTTCCATTCTTTTTACTTGCTTTGATTTGTTTTTATCATCACCTATTCATCACTTTTTGATCCCTAAATAAAATTGGGCAAGATAATTCACAATACTCAATTTGCTTAAAAATCCAATCCAGAGGACGACATTCGAATTTACTATTCACTATCTTATTACTTGACCCGTGCGCTTGCGGTAGGAAAAGTCCACATCAAGTTTTTGCATAACCAACTAGATCAAAATTTGATTTGTTTTGAATAAAACAAACCCATATCAATCGTTCCTCGAAGGTAATGAAGTATATGCTTAACTCCATTCCAATGTCTTTTTGTTGGAGAATAACTGTATCTAGCTAATAAATTTACTGAAAAAGCTATATCTGGTCTTGTGTTATTAGCAAGATACATTATTGCACCTATTGCACTAAGATATGGTACTTCAGGACCAAGTAGTTCTTCATTATCTTCTTGAGGTCGAAAGATATCCTTCTTCACATCTAGTGATCGAACTACCATTGGAATATTCAATGGATGTGCTTTGTCCATGTAAAATCTTTTTAAAATCTTTTCTGTATACGTCGATTAATGAACAAAAATCCCATCTGCTAGATGTTCAATTTGCAAGCCAAGACAAAATTTTGTTTTACCAAGATCTTTCATCTCAAATTATTTTTTGAGATATTCTATCGCTTTTGAAAGTTCTTCAGGAGTTCCAATTATGTTTAAATTATCAACGTATACAACTATGATAGAAAATCTTGACTATGATTTCTTAATGAAAACACATGGACAAATTGGATTATTTTGATATTCTTCTTTTAATAAGTATTCACTTAGACGATTGTACCACATTCGTCCTGATTGTTTTAAGCCGTATAGTGATCTCTATAATTTGATCGAATATAATTCTCGAGAATTGGATTTATATGATTCAGGTATCTTAAATCCTTCAGGGATTTTCATATAAATTTCATTATCCAGAGATCCATATAGATATGTTGTGACTACATCCATGAGATGCATGTCAAACTTTTCATATACAGTCAGGCTAATTAGATATCTTAGTGTAATTGCATCCACCACGGGGGAATATGTTTCCTCATAGTCAACACCTGGTCTTTGTGAAAATCCTTGTGCAACAAGACATGTTTTATATCTTGTGACCTCATTATTTTCATTTCTTTTACGTACAAATACCCATTTGTATCCCACAGGTTTTACACCTTCAGGTGTATGGACTATAGGTCCAAAAACTTCACGTTTTGAAAGCGAGTTTAATTCTGCTTGGATTGCTTCTTTCCACTTAAGCCAATCCTTTCTATGTCGACATTCTTCGACAGATTTAGGTTCAGAATCCTCATTTTCATAAATAATATCGTGAGCAACATTATAAGCAAAAATGTTGTCAATAATTGTATCAGTCCGGTTCCATCTTTTTCCTGTCATGACATAGTTTATCGAAATCTCATTATTATCCTCATTTATTTGAGCCTCTTCGATATTCCTATGGTTAGTCATGTCCAAGGTTTCCTCTAGAATATCCACTTTTTCAATTAAGTCATTTCGACTATTTACTACTCTCCTTTTTCGAGGATTTTTATCTTTGGAACCTATTGGTCTACCACGCTTCTGGTGTACTGTAGACTCATTAGTTGTGACAACTTGTTGTGTTGGGATTTCAATTCTGGATGGAGCATTTGCAGCTAGTATATATGACTTGGTCACTTTCTTAGCATCCGTAAATGCATCTGACATTTGGTTTGCTAATTTTTTGCAAATAAATTATCTTTCAAACTTCTAGTTCACATTGATCTGTATGAAGATTTCGATGAGACACTGATAATTCATTTATTTTTATTTTTCCAACTTCCTAATTCCTCCCCCTAATGTTGGAAAATTTGTCTCATTAATGACAATTAGCATAATGTGTAGTAAATATACCACCAATAAAGAGTTTAAGATATCTAATGATTGAAAAATCAAATTCAACATATGTTTCTAGCCTCATTCATTTGAGGACTCATCTTGCTATGATGTGATGGAGCAATTTAAACTTTTACTGCACATTTTAAAAAAATTGCAGATAGAGAAAATATATTTGGCTTCTGGCCATAAGCTAATTGTAATAACCTACTGACTTAAAAGTTGCAAACAAGATAATATAATCTCATAGAGATATTGAAGTTTTGCTCTCATATATTGTGTATGAACATAAACTACATAATGTCCAACACTTATCCCAATAATCATTAAACATTTGGGATGTATATTCACCAACATTATCAAAACAATTCCTTTTAATTTCATAAGAAAGGAATTGTGCTTTCAGCAATAATTATTTGAATCACTAATCTTGCAAATGCAAGGTTTCAATTTGGTAATAAGTCTATATACAATCATCTACTGGATGTATTGATGGCTAAGACCATAAAATATCAAAATGTGGTCCACTTGGTGAATTAGCAAAGCTAGATATATGACTATGAATTATTTCTAAAAATAAAGGATTCAATCTCAAATTTAGCAGGTGATAGTTTAATAAATAATTTCTCTTGAGAGCAAGCAACATATGAGTATTTATTAGATCAAAGAATCTTCTGGTTCTTAATGGATGTCCACGTGCAGTTTCAATAACTATCATTGTTATTATCAATAATTTTCTTTGTCATTATTGACCCAAAATGACCTAATGAAACTTCAGGTTCATTGTTGCATATATTTCAGTTACACGAATATTTGTGTAATACAATCTACTAGAAAAAATATGCAATTTTTCTACTATATGTTTTTCAAATAAGATAGTAGTTATATAATATATAGATACATATATATTATTCTTACTATCACTTTTCTATAATGTGCATTTTTTTTTTAATAATATAATGTACATTTTATTAAAGCATACCAATTGTAATTTTGCTCTTTTAGGAAAAATAATATTTTATTTCTAAAATCTTCAATAAAGTCTACATGACATGATATTGTATTGACTTTTGCTTTCAACATTGTCAACTTCGAAAACATTTTCTTCATCATCATTGATATTCTCTTCAGGAGATTCAAAAGAATTTGAAACATCAAATTTGTCATATTTAAGTAGGTCAAAAATTTTAATCATCTCTTCCGGAGATTCAAGGAAATTTGTAACATCCAAATATGTCATAGGGGGTCAAAAGATTAATTATCTCTTCAAGAGATTCAAACAAATTTACAATGTTTACTTTTTCACATTGTTTCCATTTTCATACGTTGAGGTCTTATAAAGTTCAAAATGAACTTGAATATACGAAAAGTACAAGACCAATGCCTCTTTTATATCACATCTAAAATGCTAATTTTTAGCACTTTTAGAATTTTTATTTTGTGCAAATTCCCTTTTGATTATTATACGATTGTGATTTTCTTGAAATTTGAATGATCAACAACCACCACAAAACGAGTAATTATTTCTTCCTCTATTATGATCATGACCTTGATCTTGACCATAATTATTAAATATTAATTACAACATTCGCTTCAGGGAATAATATTGGACTATTTGATCTCGAGACTCATGATTCGCTATCAAGTGCTCATTGTTTTATATAATCTTAAGAAGAGAATATATTTACTTCTCACAATATATTTAAAATCTCTTTCTCGACATTGTTACTACAAGAACATATTTTATATAGAAAAGAATGTCATGTCTTCTCTAACATATGCTTATTAATTTAAAATCACTTATTGATTTGACATCATGCAACTATAGGTGCATTTATCGAATTTAGCACTTATTGATTTTTAACTATTCAAGTTTAAGTGCTTATAATCAAAATGAGCACTATTGTTTTAATGCAACTTCAAGTGCATCTTATCAAAATGAGCATTATTGTCTTATGTAACTTCAAGTGCATCTTATCAAAATGAGCTTTAGGAAGAATGATTAATTGACATACATATATATCTTTCAAACTTTGTCATAAGATATTCCACACTAATAATGTCATCGCTATGAGTATACAAAATTTATCCATATGAAAAATAATTCAAATATATAACATTCAAATAAATTTCAACCTATTAAGTATTCATGAAAAATAATTATTTTCATATGGATACAACTATCACAAAGAAATAATGTATTTTATTTATAAATTTGATATATCAAACATGGATTCTAAAAATTGTGAGTAATTAACTAGTTGTATTATATGTCTATAAAACATATATTCAATATATATAACATGCTTTATATATATGAAAATTATGTATTGTTCATATGATATTCAACAAAAATATTAACAATAATGTATATAACACAAAAATCAACAAATATCAATATACAATAGCAATATAGGAAATTTAGGTTATGTACCTATAGCATTTTTATATATAATGCATAACAATCATATACCAAATTTTAGATTATTAACTATTAAGAATCTAAACATACTATATCTCTCCAACATTTCGATTATTTAAAGAAAGAAATAAATAAATTGCAATATCAAATACATGTTATAAAAATATTGATAGCAACATTGTGATTAACAATATAAACACTTAGATAAGTAAAGAATTTAAATCCAATATGTTCATAAAAAGATTGATGTTGAATAATTAATAACAAAAGCATTTGAATTGTGAATTGCCACAAATCTCAAACTTAATATGTAAAATAAAATGAATCATGAACAATTAAATAGAATCATAAAGAAAGAGATGAATTTGAATGTTAAATCATAAACGATAAAATGAATTCAAATCTTGACTTGTAAACAATAATATGAATTCAATCATGAAATTATGATAAACAGAAAATTACTTTTAAACATAACATGAAGATTATAAAAATAACATGCCAATGTGAATAGAATAATAAATTGTCAACGTTCAAAGAATACACAGTATATATATGAGGTATTCAATACATATACACTGTCTATATAGAACGAACAAAATACAAATAACAAAAACAAAAATAAAATCGACCTTTAGCAAACAAAAGTGGTAGAGATTCGTGTTGATAACGTATTATGCAATTGGAGCAAAAGAAGAACAAGAAGAACACAAGAGCAACAACAATAAGAACAATTAGAGAGCAAATAGGAGGAGAAGAAAGTAGGGAGAAAATTAATTCTCAATTGAGGTGTGTTTACAAATGTTCTCTACAACCTCTATTTATAGGGTTATGAAGGTAGTGGTTACAAGATCTAATATAAATGGGATTTGTAACTCTTGAAAAGGTTAATGAGAGGGATTAAGGCCCCATTTGGCGTTGCTGTGGATGGAGTTAGGAGTGATTATAGGAAAATCTTAACTGATTTAGGTGTTTGGTAAACCTGATTTTTTTATTAATTTATGGAAAATCTATTTTGAATTCTTTAAATTTTCAAAATCTATTTAATCGTAGCTTTTGAAAATAACTTCCCGAACAATTAGGCGCCTATTTTAAAAATTTTACAAAATACCAATTATATCCTTCCCTAATTTTATTTTCACGCCTCTTATCGATCTCTCCTTTCATATCCAGTGAGGCCACATAATCCTCTCTATCTCAGAAACTCTACAGCATCTACTGGGAGCTTTGTGATTCTTCTTCCTCTGTGTTTCAGGTCGGTTTAAATTTTTTTAAAACTTTTTTGGTAATCATTCTTCTACATTTGAGATATAAAAACAATGATTGAATTTTTAATAATTTGTGTTCTTGGTTTATCAATTTTGTGTGTGTGTGTGTGTGTTTTTTTTTTTTTTTGAGAAATGTGTTATGTATTTTTTATAGAAAAACTTGGCAACTCGAAATGCAAACGAACTCTTTAAAAATTAAAAAAATGATATTAACACAAAAATTAGTTCTCTTGTATGTCATTTGTCCTTGTATAGAATCTGGTCCTTGGAAAATTTGGTTGATTTTTTTTTTTTTTAGTAAAATCTCTTTTTCATCACTCACTGTTGTAAAAGCAACCATGGAGGATCTATGTAGGGTTGATATCGGGCTCACATATCAAATAAAGTTAATCGATATTAACATGCAAACAATTTTATGATGGTGAGTACTTCACTTTTCTCTCTGTATTTGGCCGTGTGTTAATTTGAGTGATTCAGACCTTAACTTCGCTACAATTCTAGAAAACTCAAAGAAAAGGTCGTCATAGAATTGTTTTTCTTATCTCAAGAGTACACTTTTCTTATATTTTTGTTTCCTGAACTTGTGCTGAACAAGTGACAACCATTATTATCTTAGTTTGAAATTTTTACCTTGTGATTAGCAAAATATTGTCATACTGATATGCAAAGACATATGTGCTGCCATCAAGTTACCGGTTAGGAGTAATAGAATCCATATGAGTAATAGAATCCATAATAGAATCTTGGTGCAACAAAAGAATTTAAATTAATTTATCTTTTAATTTATACATCTCATAGTAGCTAATTTCCCTTTTTAACATTAAAAGACTAATCATATTCAGCTTGATTTTTGCTCCATTCTTGTGATGCTCTTCTCACAATTTAGTAGCCTAGAGATCCATTGATTGTTGTGTTGAACTAGTTTTGAATTTCTTTATGAACTTGGCTTTATTTTGTGTTGAAGTGGTAGTAGAAAATTGAACTTCCATGAATAATTAAATTTTTAGGAATACATGCAATGATTTTGTTAAGCTTGGGTATGTTTTCACTTTCAATTAGGTATCTTAAAATTAGGCTTTAATTTTGTTCGAAATCAAATTTATCAAATTCTATCAAAATCTTTCATTTTCAAATTCTTCAAGAAATCTCTAATTGTCAAACTCTATATCAAATCTCTAATTGTCAAGTTTTCAAAAAAAAAAAAAAAAAAAAAAAAAATCTTGCCAAACTAGATTAATTAAATTTTCATACAATAAAAGTAAAAGAGAACAACTAACTTAAGTTTATAATTCATTTCTTTATGTTTTAATAGATATGGAAAAGAATAGTAATTTACCCAACAACTTCGAAAGTGCAACTACTGGTTTGCGAAATAAGGCCATTTGGAATCGTCATACTATAAGTATTTTTGTGATTTATGCATCATGGAAATTGAGGCAGGACATCGTCCTGACACTCATTTCACTAAACTTGGATGGGAGAATTTGGTAGTAAATTTTTGTAGAGCAACTGGAAAACAATATTGTAGACAACAATTGAAGAACGAGTGGGTTGCACTAAAAAATGATTGGAAACTATGGAAAGATTTAATTGGAAAGGACACTGGCATTGGATGGAACCCTCAAAAGAAAACCATTGATGCAACTGAAGAATGGTGGCAAAAAAAATTGCAGGTAGATACCTTTTAATTATTTTAAATTTTTCTTAAATATGACATTCCACAAGGTAATTAATAAATATACTTTTGAAAAAAATGCAGATGGTTCCAAATGCATTAAAGTTTCGAAAGGAAGGTATAGATCCGGAGTTGGCTGACAAATTTGAAAGAATGTTCATGAGCACCATTGCAACTGGTGATTATGCTTGGGCGCCTTCATCTGGAATACTTCCTACTGATGATAATGAAGTGTATAAGGAAGATGTCATTTCACTTGACAACAGTGATGAATCAGATAATGCCAATAAAGAACCTGTGACAGAACTAGGAAATAAGGAAGAGGTGTTGAATAAAGTAAAAAAAGGAAAACTAAATATAAAAGGAAAAAAGAAGATGGGAGGTGCTATAAAACTCTTCGAACAAATTGATCAACTCATTGAAGTAGTTGAGAAAAAAAGTAAATCAACTACAGTAAAACAAAATGATTCTTCTGGTTGTAGTATTGCAGAAGTGATGCATATGGTTAAAGGTTTTCCTGGAATGCAAATTGGGAGTGATTTATGGTTCTTCACAACAAGACTATTTTTTATCAAAGAGAAGAGAGAAATGTTTTGCACTATGGAAGGGCCTGAGTTAAAGCTTGAATGACTTAATTATGAAAAAACTTTAGGATTATCATCGTAATTTTTTATTTTTCATCTTGAAAATAAATGTTATTAACGTTGTGAGTTATATATTTTCTTCTAATAATTTTTTTACATTTGTTTATTTTGGAATTTGAGAAATGTTTTAAAGAGATTGATTATATTTATGATGGTTAATTGTCTTTAGTTCTATTGATTAGTTTTTGAAGTAGTTTGCAGGTTTTATGTCAAATATGGACATGCAAGAAGATAATGAAGAATTTGAAACAATTATTTGCATTTTGGCTCGAGCTATAGAATACTATTATTTGACATTCATTTATAAAAGACCTTGCATGACTTCTGCACAGATGGGGAATATGTGATTAAATGAAATTTTACAAGGGAATGAGCGTCGTTGTCATAATATGTTTCGAATGAAAAGAAATATATTTGTCCAATTATGTGATGAGTTGCAAATGAATTATGGACTAAAAGGTTCTAGAAGATTATGTGCAACTGAGATGTTGGGTATGTTTTTGCACATAATTGGACATGGAATAGGTAATAGATTAGCACAAGAGAGATTTCAACATTCTGGTGAAACTGTTAGTAGACATTTTAGTAAAGTATTAGACATTGTATGTCTCATGGCTATAGATATAATTAAGCCATTAGACCTTGAATTTAGAGACATACCAGATGAAATCTCAAGAGATTCAAGATATATGCCGCATTTTAAGGTAATTTTAATTTCTTTTAATTATTATTATTTACCTTTATTTTTTTACAAGTTAAAAAAATAACTTTATAATTTACCTTTGTTTACTTTTTCAGGATTGTATTGGTGCAATTGATGGTGTACATGTCCATGCTTCCATTCCCAGTGAAAATCAAGTGCCATATATTGGAAGAAAAGGAATACCTACTCAAAACATAATGGCTGCTTGTGATTTTGATATGTAATTTATATTTGTCTATGCTGGTTGGGAAGGCACTGCTCACGATGCAAGAATATTTATGTCTGATCTACGCAATGGTGACTTAAATTTTCCAAAGCCACCTGAAGGTAACATTTTCCACTTAGAATTAATGTTTTTCACTTTTTTTTTTCTTTTAAAAGACTCCTAATTATATTATTATATATCACATTTAACAAGAAAATATTATCTGGTGGATGCTGGGTACCCTCAAATGAAAGGATATTTAGGACCATATAAAGGAGAGAGATATCACCTTCCTGATTTTCGTCGGGGTAGCCAACTAGTGGGTTATCAAGAGATATTCAACCAAGCACATTCTTCTCTTAGAAGTGTCATTGAGCGGACTTTTAGAGTATGGAAGAAGAGGTGGAAGATTTTTAGAGATATGCTTAATTATCCTTTTCAAAAGCAAGTGAAGATAATTATTGCAACTATGACACTTCACAACTATATAAGAAGATATGATCGAAGTGATCGTCATTTTGAGAAAGATTGGGATATTCAGAATGATGGTTTAAATGAAGAAATGAGGGATGACATCAATGTTCCTGAAGTGAATCACAATAATAATTATTTTCAAATTCAAGAATTGGAGACTCTAAGATACAGTATCGCTACAAGTTTGATGAGAGCAAAATAAATTATCTTAATCATATTTTTTTTAAAATTTTGTTTGTACTTAAATTGGAATAATATTTCTTCATTACAATGTTATAATATTTTATCATATAATTTAAAATAGCAAATTATAAATTTTTAGAATGACAAAATAGAAATTTAAATTTAAATTATAATAAAATTTAAATAATTATCTTATAACAATTTAAATATATATTGAGTATCAATATTATGTCCATTTTCGTCATTATAGCTAAACCACAATAATCTCGTTTGAATTTACCAAACACAATAATCTGCTTTTTCATGTTTGACACTAAAATTTACCAAACACTAATTTACTTCTAGTTACAATTGCTTTTTTTAAAAGCACAGTTGCCAACAATTATTTTAAAAGCTACAGCAACCCCAAACTAAGCCTAATATTGGGATATGTAACTTATGGGAGTTATGGACATCTAATAGAATATTCTAATATTCATAATAATATTTTAATTATTTTATTTTAAAAATTTTTAAAAATAATTTTTTAACAAAAAAATAGGTGTCACGTCAGCAAACCGTTAGTTTTTAACGAAAAAATTGATGGAGGGACTAAAATGAAACCAAAATCAAACCTCAGGGACTAAATTATTGAGTTTGAAAACTCATGGACCAAAATGAAACCTAACCCAAACCTCAGGGACTAAAAGTGTATTTTTCCCTTTTAATTTTTAGGATTTTGATTGTTGACGGTGCGTGTGCTGTGACACTGCATCAAGTGCAAGTATACACCATCAAGTAATAAAGTGGAAAGTATTTCGGATATCATACCCAAGGGAGATAGTGACTAGTAAAAAAAAAACACAAGATTCTGCAAAACAAGAACCTTACATTTACAACCGAGGATGGTAACAAAAGAAATATTTTGAATGGGGTTTTGATTTAAGATAGAAATAAAATGACGCAAGCAAATGAAAACGGAAAAGATATATTGACATAAGTGGGGAAATTCAAATAGTATCAACCAAGAGCTTTTAATTGCACCAACTTTTGCGCTCGCAACTTACTCAGACACTGCAAACGGCTGAAGAGCACTATCTACATTGCCCACATAGACATGGTGCAGATAGAATCCTCCAGTTGCGCCTGCAATTGCCCTGACAACTAGATTGTGAGTTAAGTCCTACTTCTATTCAGCTCTACTGTAGGTGCCTTTAGAAAACTAAGCCAACTAGACATCTATTTCTAGGGCTAACTGAAACTTAGATGAATAATGCTCACGACTCTAAAAACTCTAGTGGTTCCAGTCCTATTTCTAGGATGCAAGAAGACAAAGTCCTATTTCTAGGATCTTTTCCACTATTGTTTGCAAATCTGCGCAATTAACTCCAATCTTTCGGCCATCAGCTAAACACAAACTATGTTAACTTAAGTGATCAGTTTAAGCTAACAATGAAACTTATACTTAAGCAAAAACAAACAATGCTAAGAGGAAGTAAGGTTGCCTTTGCAATGGTGGGGTTTTCTTCTACTCAAGGTATCCACATATTTGAATCCTTGAGAAGAAGCTTAGCCCATTAATGAAAGTAAAGAGCAAGACATAAAAGAAAGAAAGCATAAAATAGAAGAATAAGCTAACTTCATATTAATTAAAAGGAATGAGTACAAGAATGATAAATTTACAACTGAAACTAAAAAGAAAATAAATGAGCGTTATCACACCTCCAAACTTAAGTCATTGCTTGTCCTCAAGAAATTTCAACAAAATCAAAAGAATCAAGAAAGAAAAGATGTGCATTTCATAGGTTAGTTTAGTTCGTGAGGGTGCCTTTCAGGAAAGAACTCAGCTCCTAACACTCTAAGTTAACAACAAGACTTTTCTAACACTAGACCTGTTGGGTTTTATGCCCTAAAACTCGTAGATAGTGAATGTAACCGTTGACCGGATATTAATGAAATAATATTGATATATTTTTCCATTAATTGTTATTAGTTATTTTATATTTGTCTTTGCCTAATAATAACCCTAATCCAATAAACTAGACATCCAAGGTTGTAATATGAGTCTTGAACTATATGTAGCGACATATGGGATCATTGTTCAAGAGACAACCTAAAAGGTCTATAGTATAGGGATAAGACTGGATGCCTTATCCTGGTGACACTATGGATACGGCCCACTTTGTATTTGATACAAACGCTGCGATCCAACGCGTTCGTGTAGGAGACATGCGAGTGGGGGTATCCTATGCAATGAGTTTGCATAAGACCGGACCGCGAAATAGTAACCACTGATTATAACACCGTTAACTAGTTGGTTTTCTATTTCACTAGGACGACCTAGACATCTTAGTCTTAATCCTGAGTTGATTATGGACTCCTGCTCATGAGAGATTGTCCTTTGATTTGTATGGGTGAGAGTGACCAATACGCCGACTCAATAAGCCTACCACTTTGGGGACAAGACCGAATGGGGAGCTGGGAACATAATCGTACAAGATGGAATTCACTCCTTCCCGACTTTAGGGAAGCAGATGAGTGTTCCCTTAAGTGGTTACTCCGAGTCTTGAACAAAGGGCCCTACCCTCTCAATGGCACGAGAGAGTTTTCTGTTTGATGGTTGGACCACAAACAGGTTGTTCATTAGAGGAGAATTGGTACTTAAGGAAATAGAGGTAACCCAGGGGTAAAACGGTAATTTGACCCAGCTGGTGTTACGGACACTCGTGAAGGACTAACTAGTCGATATTGGTCTAAGATCCGTGGACACAGAAAATATGTCTACAGTGAGAAGAGTGCAACTGTGAGTCTATAGTGGAATGTACACACAACTAACGAATATTGATTAATGTGGTTAATGAGTTTGACCAATTAATCTCACATCGTTGGAGCTTCTGATCTGCAGGTCCATTAGGTCCCACTGGTAGCTCGTAAAGTAATTTGAGGCAACTAAGTAATAAAAATAAATTGAAAATGTTCAATTTATTAAGGGAAACAAATATAATATATATTGATATATTATTATGAGAGAAATTAATATTTGAAAAGTTCAAATATAAATTTATGGAAGTTTGAAAGAGTTCAAAATAATGAATTAATTAATTTAAGGCCTAAAATGTGTTTGGGCAAATTAATCAATTCTAGGCCGGGAATTAAATATGTGATATTTAATTGGTGGTTAATTAATTAAAGAATTCATTAACCGGGAATTAATCAATTATGGAAATAATTAATCACTTAAGGAAGTGATTAATCATTTATGGAAATGATCTAATCACTTATGGAAGTAATTAGTCATTTGTGGAAAAGATTAATCAATTATGGAATTGATTGATCATGATTGATTAATTAAGGAATAAAGATTGAATCAATTATGGAAAAGATTGATTTAATTGAATATTTTATTCATGGCCTCTCTTCTATAAATAGAACACTAGACCTAATTGGTCATGACACTTGACACTCTTGAAAGACAAGACCTAGAATTCTCTCTAGCCTCCCTCTTAGAGAAAGACTCCCACAAGTCTTTTGCCTCCTAGACTCAGAGACATACCGGTGTAACCTCTGTGGTGATTGTGTCAATCAAAGAAGAATTTCCAGCGAAGAATACCTTGAAGCGGCTGCTGCGTTTTCGTTCGTGGAGCTTCGTTGGCGAATAACAGTCAAGTCTACAACGGAGGTTTGTAACAGTTCTTCCTCTTTTCTTTAGAAAAGTTTTTAAAAATAAATTTAGATTTATTTTAGCATGTTTAAACCGATTTTACAGCGACTTTAAAGTTCGTTTAAAGTTTTGTTTGAGTTATCGTAACGGTATTTTAATGTTAATTAATATACGGCGTAAGGTCCAATCGATGCGCTTCCGCTGCGTGGGGACTTTTATTCCCTTCAAGACCTTCACTTACTTCTCTCGAGATAAAACATTCTCATGCATTCCCACCTCTATTACCTGTTATTCCACCTAACCTTTATTTAGAGTAGCCTATCTCTTTCACAAGTTGTAAACCCGAGACTTTCCTTGGATTATTTGCTCTTGTCACATATTGTGGGAAGTTGTGTTGGGTTTTATGCCCTAAAACTCGTAGATAGTGAATGTAAACAAATTTTATACTTGTGTTCAATAAAGTGTTATTTAGTTTCTGCAATAATATGTTATTGTTTAATATTGCACTATTTGACCCAAATCCAATAAACTAAGATCCAAGGTTGTTTGTATGTAACTTAAACTAGTATGTAGGGACATACGGGGATCGATGTTTAAGTAACAACCTAAAAGGTCTATAGTATAGGGATAAGGCTGGGTACCTTATCCTGGTGACACTATGGATACGACCCACTTTGTATTATGATACAAACGCTATGATCCAACACGTTCATGTAGTTGACATGCGAGTGGGGGTATCCTATGCAATGAGTTTGCGTAAGACCGAACCGCGAAATAGTTAACCACTAACTGTAACACCGTTAGTTGGCTTGGTTTCTATTTCACTAGGATGACCTAGACAACTCAGTCTCAATCCTGAGTGGATTATGGACTTCTGTTCACAAGAAGTTGTCCTTTGATTTGTATGGGTGAGAGTGGCCAGCACGACGACTCAATAAGCCTACCATTTTGGGGACAATACCGAGTGGGGAGCTGGGAACATAATCACACAAGATGGAATTCACTCCCTGACTCTAGGGTAAGTAGAGGTGTGTTCCCTTAAGTGGTGTCTCCGGGACTTGAACAATGGGCCCAACCCTCTCTATGGCATGAGAGGGACTTCTGTTTGTTGGTTGGACCTCAAACAGGTTGTTCATTAGAGGAGCACTGGGGACATAAGGACAAAGATGTAAACCAGAGGTAAAACGGTAATTTGACCCAGCTGAGATACAAACACACGTGAAGGACTGACTTGTAGTATTGGTCGAAATCCGTGGACACAGAAATATTCTGCAGTGAGAAGAGTGTAGCTGAGGGTCTTTAGTGGAATGACCCACAGTTAACGAATGGAGACTAACTTGGTTAATGAGTTTAAGCCGATTAGTCTCGTATCGTTGGAGCTTCTGATCTGTAGGTCCATTAGGTCCCACTGGTAGCTCGTAAAAAGATTTTTTTTTTGATAATAAAAACTGCATTAAATATAAAAGTTGGTTACACCCACCTCATTTAAGAGGTTTCTAATCCAAAAAGGGGGAGACCCCCGCCAGAAGCCCATTCCCGTTTCCACCAGCGAAGGGGAATCCAAAACAGAAACCATGGGGGAAGAAACCGGTAAACGCGCCAGACGATCCGCGGCTGCGTTTTGTTCTCTTGGGCAGTAGTCGAAATGAATCTCTTGGAATTGATTCTTCAAGCGCCTTATCTCTTCGCCATTAAGTATCTTAACAACATTTGAGGCGTCAGATTCTGCTCGTAAAAAGGCTTGAAGCAAACAAATATAAATTGTAAATTGAAAGTGTTCAATTTATTTGGGGAATCATATAATGTATATTGATGCATTATAATATAAAGTTTATGAAACTTTATAATATAATTTTTGAATTACTTTAAAAAATTAATTCTTGAGAGAAAATATTTGAAAGAGTTCAAATAAATTTAATATGAATTGGATTCATATTATTTTTAATAAAATCTCTAAGATTAAATATATGATATTTAATTGGATAATTAATTAATTATTTATTAGAGAACTTTTTTCTATTAGGAAAAAAATATTTGAAAGAGTTCAAATAAATTTAATATGAATTGGATTCATATTAATTTTAATTTTAATAAAATCCCTAAGATTAAATATATGATATTTAATTGGGAAATTAATTAATTATGCAATTAATTAATTATTTATTAAAATTAGAAACCTTTTCCTATTAAGAAAAAGTTTTCATTTACCTATTAGGAAAAAAGTCTTGCTTTTACTATATATAGGACCCCTGGGGTAGGGTGAAAGGTATCTCATGGTCTCTCATTCTCTTAGAGATTTCTCCCAAAAGACTTCCACAAGTCTCATGTTTCAAGAAGTCTTAGAGATATACCGGTGTAACCGATTGGTGGTGTTCACACAAGAGGGTTGCTGCGTTTTCATTCTTATGGGCAAGAAAAGACGAATTGATCAAGGCTTTCTACAAAAGTAAGTTTTCTATGAAATCTTTGATCACTAGGATCAATCTAGTTGATTTTTTTTAGCATGTTTATAGTCTATGTACAACCCATTAAATATAGATTTATGGATAATTGTAATGGGTGGCAACATGAGGGTAAATAATGACAAATATATCAATTTTTAAAATATTTGCAAATATGGCAAAATTTTTGAATTATTTTTTTATATTCCTGAATTGCCCCTCCCCTGATTGGCGTGCGCATCTTCTTATTCCTCGTCAGGTTTTTTTTAGAAAGTCTTTCTATCACTGATAGATTGTATCAGTGGTAGAAAAATTTTCTTTCAGTGATAGAAAGTTTCTATCACTGATATAATAAAGTTTCTATCACTGATAGAATAAAGTTTCTATCACTGATATTTTTGTCGCTGATAGATTATATCAGTGGTAGAAACATTTTCTATCAGTGATAGAAAGTTTCTATCACTGATAGAATAAAGTTTCTATCTATCACTGATAGAAACTTTTTCTATCACTGATAGAAACTTTTTCTATCACTGATAGAATCTATCAGTGATAGAAAAACTGATTGGCGTGCGCATTTTCTTCTTCCTCGTCAATTTATATATATATATATATATTGATAGAAATCTTCTATGATAGAAAGTCTTTCTATCACTGATAGATTCTATCCGTGGTAGAAAAATTTTCTATCAGTGATAGAAAATATCAGAGATAGAAACTTCTATCACTGATAGAAAGTTTTTCTATCACTGATAGAATCTATGAGTGATAGAAAAATTTTCTATAAGTGATGAGCATTTTTTTCAAATATTTCTGCGGGCTGCTACTTTTGCAATTAGTTTGGGTCATTTTGCTACTTTTGCAACCGACCCTAGATTTATTGCTGTAATATTTTGCAAATTGTATTGGAATTTCATTTAGAATCTAAGACTCTGAGTAGGTTCGGTAATACTTTCCGCTGCATGGGGCTTTTATCCCTTCAAGTTGGACTAAAGTTGTTGTTATTTCATTGTTGAAGAAAAATGGCAAAGCTTTTGGTTGAAGTTGTTTTTTTATAATTTTGGAATTTATTAATTTTAAAAAAAGGAAATAGAGAAAAAGAAAAGAAAAGAAATGAAAAGAGGAAAGGGAAAAAAAAGAAGAAAAGGAAAAGGAAGCTGTAAATCCACCGTTTAAGGTCTCCAACTCATTTTCTTTTCATTTCCCATCAAAGTTGCAGAATCATTCAAGAGAGAGTCTGAAGGAAGAAGAAGAGGAAGCTCACTGGAGTTTTGAGGTTGAAGAAGAGAGGGGAAAACTCATGCAAGTGCAACCATGGCAGAATATCTCAGTCATGTAGTCAATAGAACTGGTACTTAAGGAAATAGAAGTAACTCAGGGGTAAAACGGTAATTTGACCCAGTTGGTGTTACGAACACTCGTGAAGGACTAACTAGTCGTTATTGGTCTATATCCATGGACACAGAAAATATGTCTGCAGTGGGAAGAGTGCAGCTGTGAGTCTATAATGGAATGTACACACAGTTAACGAATATTGATTAATTTGGCTAATGAGTTTGACCAATTAATCTCACATCGTTGGAGATTCTGATCTGCAGGTCCATTAGGTCCCACTGGTAGCTCATAAATTAATTTGAGGCAACTAAGTAATAAATGTAAATTGAAAGTGTTCAATTTACTAAGGGAAACAATATACTATATATTGATATATTATTATGAAAGAAATAAATATTTGAAGAAATTTCAAATATAAATGTGAATTTGATTCATATTAAATTTATAGGAATTTGAAAGAGTTCAAATATGAATTAATTAATTTAAAACCTAAAATTAGTTTGGGCAATTAATTAATTCAAGGCCGAAAATTAAATATGTGATATTTAATTGGTGACTAATTAATTAAAGAGTTAATTAATTGAAAATTAATCAATTATGGAAATAATTAATCACTTGTGGAAGTGATTAATCATTTATGGAAATGATCTAATCACTTATGGAAGTAATTAGTTATTTGTGGAAAAGATTAATCAATTATGGAATTGATTGATCATGGATTGATTAAATAAGAAATAGATTAAATCATTTATGGAAATAATTGATTTAATGTGAATATTTTATTCATGGCCTTTCTCCTATAAATAGAACACTAGACCTAATGGTTTAGTAGCCCTCTTACTCTTAGACTCACAAGCAAGATCCTAAAATTCTCTCTAGCCTCCCTCTTAGAGAAAGACTCCCACAAGTCTTTTGCCTCATAGACTTAGAGACATACCAGTGTAACCTCTATGGTTATTGTGTCTTTGAAGAAGAAATTTCCAGCGAAGAAACTACAAGAAGGCTGCTGCGTTTTTGTTCGTTGGAGCGTCGTTGGCGAAGAACGGTCAAGTCTACAACGAAGGTTTCTAACGGTTCTTTCCCGTTTCTTTAGAAAAACATGAAAATAAAACGCATGAAAATACAAGTAGTTTTATTTTCTAGTTGTTTTCAGCATGTTTATAGCGTTTTACAATGGCTTTAAAGCATGTTTAAAGTTTTTTTTTTCCTTTTCGTAACCGTATTTTGATATTAATTAATATACGACGTAAGGTCCTATCGATGCGCTTCCGCTGCATCGAGGCTTTCATCCCCTTCATAGAATTCATGAGCGTAGAAAGACAAGACTATTTAAGGTTCTAATGCTCAGTTTTTGTTTATTTGACAGGCCAAGAGGAAATAGGTCGAGTCTACAGGCTAGGGAACTAGCCCAAGGCAATGAGTGGCAAAACAAATTTTGAAAATGATTTCTAAACTGTTATTTATGATTAAATGTTGTACATGCTTGAATCTGAACTTATGAATAATACATTATCTCTATGAATGGTTTTAAGCATAAGTTTCGAGTTATATTTTCGAATAAAATTTATATGTGAGCACGTGATTATTGACTTTCTAAAAAGTAGTTGAAACGATATCATTTTAAGTAAGTATGTACTAGCAAGTATTGTTTAAAGATTTTCAGTTTTCCACGAGCAACTGAGTAAACTTGAGTTTTACGAAAGATAAAGATTAGCAGACATGTTTGAACGTTTTCATGTTGTTTTTTTGAGACTTCTATTGACTACATGACTGAGATATTGAGTCTGATGCTGTATGGTACTATGTGCACACAGGTTATATTCCGTTGTTGACGTTGAGTGTACTCCGTGACAACAATGCTATCGTGAGTGTTGGGCGGGCCCCACTACGACAAAGACGATGGGAGTGATGGGCGGGTCCCACTATTGTTGGATTTTATGCCCTAAAACTCGTAGATAGTACATGAAACCAATTTATCGATCTCAATAAAGCGTTATTTGAGTAATTCAGTAATTTGGTTATTGAATAGTCGAGTTTGCATTAATAAACCCTAAATCCAATAAACTAAGATCCAAGGTTGTTTAAATGAAACTTGGACTAGTATGTGGGGACATACGGGGATCGGTGTCCAAGTAACAACCTAAAAGGTGTATAGTATAGGGATAAGGCTGGGTACCTTATCCTGGTGACACTATGTGATACGACCCACCTTGTATTCGATACAGATGCAATGATAAGCATCCATGTAGGAGACATGCGGGTGGGGGTATCGTATGTAATGAGTTTGTATAAGACTGGACCGCAAAATAGTAACCACTATATGCAACGCCGTTAACTAGTCTAGGTTTCTATTTCAATAGGATGACCTAGGTAACTCAATCTCAATCCTGAGTCTGTTATGAACCCCTTTCAGGAGGGATTGTCCTTAGATTTGTATGGGTGAGAGTGGCCAATTCGCCGACTCAATAAGCCTACAATTTCAGGGGCAAGACCGAACGGGGGTTGGGAACATAACAGTACAAGATGAAATTCACTCATTCCCCTATTGGGGTAAGTAGATGTGTGTTCCCTTAAGGGCTGATTCCGGGGCTTGAACAAAGGCGCCCCGTCCTCTCCTAGCCCGAGAGGAACTCCTGTTTAGTGGTTGGAGCCTAAACAACTTGTTCATTAGAGGAATCAATGGTACTTAAGGAACCAGAGGTGACGAAGGGGTAAAATGGTAATTTGACCTAGCTGGTGTTACGAACACATGTGTAGGATTGACTTACTGCTTGGTCGATATCCGTGGATACAGAAATATTCTACAGTGAGAAGAGTGCAGCTATGGGTCTTTAGTGGAGTGACCCACAATTAACGAATATTGACTAAACTTGGTTAATGAGTTTGGCCAATTAGTCTCGTATCGTTGGAGTTTCTGATTTTTAGGTCCATTAGGTCCCATTGGTAGCTCGTAAAGAGACTTGAGACAATTAAGTATAAATTGTAAATTGAAAGTGTTCAATTTATTTGGGTAATCGTATAATGTATATTGATGCATTATAATATAAAGTTTATGAAACTTTATAATATAATTTTTGAATTAATTTCAAAAATTAATTCTTGAGAGAAAATATTTGAAAGAGTTCAAATAAATTTAATATGAATTGGATTCATATTAATTTTAATTTTAATAAAATTCCTAATATTAAATATATATGATATTTAATTGGGTAAATTAATTAATTTTGGAATTAATTAATTATTTATTAAAATTAAAGACCTTTTCCTATTAGGAAAGAAAATATTTGAAAGAGTTCAAATAAATTTAATATGAATTTAATTCATATTAATTTTAATTTTAATAAAATCCCTAAGATTAAATATATGATATTTAATTAGGGAAATTAATTAATTAATTATTAAAATTAGAGACCTTTTCTTATTAGGAAAAGGTCTTCATTTTCCTATTAGGAAAAAGGTCTTGGCCTTTACCTATAAATAGGACCCTGGGGTGGGGTGAAAGACATCCCATTCATTTTCCTACTCTTAGAGAATTCTCCTCAAGGCTTTCTTTAGACTCCCACCAGTCTCCTACCTCTAGAAGTCTCAGAGTCATACCGGTGTAGCCATAGTGGTGGTGTTCGCACTAGTTCGTGATTAATTTACAAGCAGTTGGTGAATTTAATCTGAGTCTCCAACGAGAGTAAGTAATTTGTTACTTTATAAATTAGATTTAGATCTAATATTTTTGTATGCTTAGCCTTAATATATATTTATAATAGTTATAATATTATTGCCAATGTATTGGTATTTTAGATTAAACAAAATTAATTAGGAATCGGTCCCAATCACGCTTCAACTTTACAGAATTACGGAATTCCAATCTTTCAATTGGTATCAGAGTCGATCGTAGATCTAATTTTGTTTCACTAAAATTTGCATTGGCTATTGGTGAGATTGATTAATGCATAATGTATGTATGGTTTGCATTGAACTGCTTAGGTTAACTTTATGGCTATAGATTTTACTGTTTTTATGTGATTTGATCATGTAAGGGCCTGATGTTTCGGGTATTTTATGTAAAATCGAGTCCTATGTAAGTCTGGGTCTAGAATAGATTTTTATGAGATAAAAATCGGAGAAATTGTGACGTTGTCACGATTACAACACGCGTTAGAAATTCACAACAGGACGATTCAAGGCTGTTGGGCGGTCCAGTTTACGCGGTCTAGTTGGGCTGGGACCGATTTGGTTCGGTTCACCTGGAATTTGGCTCAGTTCGTGGTTTTCGTAGCTGGTTCGAAGTGGTTCGGGTCGGTTCAGGCGGTCTAGACCAGTATTTGGAGCTGCAGAAGAACTTTTAGGATATAATTTAGCTATAATTATTGTAATTTATGCTTTATTTTATCCTAGGAGCCAAAATTAACTGGTTCAATTGCTATTTATTTGCTTTATGGATGTCAAATAGCTTAAATTCCCACCATAGGTTAAGCATGTTTTCATGCATATTTATATTATAATTGTCATAATGTATGGTAATTATGCATGAATTTAATTTCATGAGTTATTTAGTATAATTGTTATATTAAATATATGAAATTGGTGAAGCATGATGCATGACATTAATTTAGCTAAATATAATTGTTATATTTAATTAATGTATCATGCATGCTTAGCATTATTTTCATGAGAATTAATATAATTAGTTATATTATGAATGAAAATAATAAATATAAATCAATGCTTGTTTTCATGTATGATTTAATATAAAATGTTATATTAATTAAATGAAAATGGAATAGCATTGAGCATGACATCAATTAGATTAATATAAAAGTTATATTATATTAATGTCAAATTTCATGTAATTTAATTTCATGGATGTTTAATTAATATAATCGATATTAATTAAATGAAATTGAAATTGCATGAAACATGACACCACTTTAGATTAATATAATCGTTATATTATTGTTATCGCCGTCATAATAATATGGTGTTTAATAATTAGAATATGATTGTTATTTTTCCAACACCATAGAAGCATGTTATAGGGCTAATCATTAAAATTTTATAATAAGTTATAAAATTGATTAGAAACCGTCAACCTATAACAAAGAGTTGCATGCAAACATAGGACCTTAGGTTAAAATGAATTAATTTTAAAATGTTTAAAATGAATTAGACCTAAGCTCATTATAATTCTAATAGGATTAGAATTATTGTCTTACTTAGAATTAAAAATAGTTTTAACTGACTAAGTAGGAAAAACATTACTATGATTATAAGGGAACTCCACCGGTTAAGTTCTGTCTAAGGCTGGGGGTACTTAAGATGACGGTTTACGGAACACCTGCTACCTGGGAACTGACTCAGAACTTGAGTTGAATTAACTATAGCTATGTTAGCATGCAATATCACTAGGTCAATTAAAAGAGTTTAATTCACCTAGATCTTTAGAGTAAAGATTTATCATAACTATTGGTTATAAGGGAACTCTACCGGTAAAGTTCTGTCTAAGGCTGGAGGTTCTTAAGATGACGGTTTATGGAACACCTGCTACCTGGGAACTGAGCCGAAACTTGAGTTGAATTAACCATAGTTATATTAGCATGCAATGTCTCTAGGTAATTAAAAGTGTTTAATTCACTTAGACATCAGAGAAAATACCTATATATATATATAAGTTATATAAAGGCATAGACTTAGATAGATTCACTTAGCCGGATTTTACCTAAGTAATAGACCCTATAATTATAAAAATACTTAGTGGGAGGAAATATATCAAAACAACATTTTCATAAATCAAGTTTTTCTCTCACGTCCTCAAAAGTTCACAACGTGAGGTTCATGCTTGGCCTAGAGTCACCCTGGGAGTGACCCCCTACGGATGGTGTTTGCATGGATTAATATTAAGGTGAATGAGGGAGTATTTTATAGTAAGTGGGAGCAGGACACGTGTCAACGTATCCTACGGTCTCCTCCATTAGGTTGCACCGTGAGATCCCTATGATCTGCCTGTGAGTCGCCCTGGGAGCGATCACCCTACGGAGGGCTTGATCATGGGAGTCGGAACAACGCAAACTCCAGAAATGGATAGGGGTTCTTAGGTTCATTTCCAACTTTGACTTTTCCTACAGTAGAATTGTTGGGGCCGACCTCTGAAATCTGAAAAATGGAGGGTCACACTTACGGGAAATTGTTAAGGTGTTAATAATTTCCTGACCGAAAAAAAATGGTATCTAAGAACTATTGGAATATGAGTTATTTCAAGAATAAGGATTGGCTGAGATTGTCTCAATTCAGAGGAGGAGTAGCTGACTACCCTATGGTAGCTGTTGTTCTAAACCTCTGAAGTATCGTTGCAAAATGAATGTTTATTCTATGGGTTGATCATTACTTTTGCTAAATTGATTGGATTAAAATAATAATATTATTTTGTGTAATGGGTTAATGCAACAATACTTATTAAATTAATTTGTTTGTTTTATCAGCAATGAAACGTTCTTTGTATGCCTCTAATAACACCAATTACAAAACTGGTATTTCTAATACAACTAAGAAAATGAACTTACACACTAAATGTGTGGAATTGGTCTTAACTGAGGACGATCCTCAAGCCCATATGTCTAATTTATCCGAAATAGTTCATGATGAATATGACATAGACTGCTTAACACATCTCAATGAAAATAAATTTGATTTATTGAGAATTGAAACGTGTATAGTGGAAAATGATGATACAACGTGGATCCTTGATTCAGGTGCCACTCATCACATATGCTCTTCCTTTGAGGGAATGAGCTCCTGGCAACAGTTAGATGCTGGGGAAATGACTCTCAGAGTTGGGACTGGGGAGCTCATTTCAGCTAAAGCAGTGGGAGATATTAAAATGTTCTTCTCCAGGGAACACTATATGTTATTAGATAACGTATATATAGTTCCCAAGATAAAAAGAAATTTGATTTATATTTCTTGTTTTCTAGAACAAGGGTATTCAATGTCCTTTTTTGTGAATGAAGCTTTCATTACTAAAAGGGGTGCTGATATATGTTCTGCAAAAATGGAGAACAATTTGTATGTCTTAAGACCAATAGAGTCTAGGGCTATTTTGTACAATGAAATGTTTAAAACAGCTGAGACTCAACCAAAAAGGTAAAAAGTTTCTCAAAGTACCTATCTTTGGCACTTGAGACTTGGTCACATAAATCTCAATAGGATTGGGAGATTGGTTAAGAACTGACTTCTAAGCCAGTTAGAAGATGGTACTTTACCTCCATGTGAGTCATGTCTCGAAGGTAAGATGACCAAACGACCTTTTACTGGTAAAGGTTATCGTGCCAAGGAGCCCTTAGAACTCGTACATACGGATCTCTGTGGTCCAATGAATGTAAGAGCTCGAGGAGGGTATGAATATTTCATCTCTTTTATAGATGATTATTCAAGGTATGGTTATTTATACCTAATGAGTCATAAGTCTGAAGCCCTTGAAAAGTTCAAGGAGTACAGGACTGAAGTTAAGAACTTGTTAGGTAAGACCATTAAAACATTTCGATCTGATCGAGGTGGAGAGTATTTGAACTTAAAATTCCAAAACTATTTGATAGAACATGGAATCTTGTCCCAACTCTTAGCACCAGGTACACCTCAACAGAATGGTGTATCTGAAAGGAGAAACAGAATCTTGTTAGACATGGTTCGATCTATGATGAGCTATGCTCAGTTGCCTAGTTCTTTTTGGGGTTATGCAGTAGAGACTGCAGTTTATATTTTGAATGTTGTTCCCTCAAAGAGTGTTTCTGAAACACCATTTGAGCTCTAGAAAGGGCGTAAAGCTAGTTTACGTCATTTCAGAATTTGGGGTTGCCCTGCACATGTGTTAGTAGCAAACCCAAAGAAATTGGATTCACGTTCAAAATTATGCCTATTCGTAGGTTACCCAAAAGAAACAAGAGGTGGATACTTCTTCGATCCAAAAGAAAATAAAGTGTTTGTATCGATAAATGCTACTTTCTTGGAAGAAGACCACGTTAAAGGACACGTACCACGCAGTAAAATTGTGTTAAGTGAACTTTCTGGTAAAGCTACAAATGAATCAACAAGAGTTGTTGATGAGTCTAGTTTAGAGGCTGGACCTTCAACAAGAGTTGTTGATGAGCCCAGTACATCTGGTCAAGCCCATCCTTCTCAAGAGTTGAGAATGCCTCGACGTAGTGGGGAGGTTGTTATTCAACCTTAACGTTATCTGGTTTTAGCAGAAACTCCAACTGTCATACCTAATGATGGGGTTGGGGATCCATTGACCTTTAGACAGACAATGAATGATGTGGACCATGACCAGTGGGTCAAAGCTATGGACCTAGAGATGGAGTCTATGTACTTCAATCAAGTCTGGGATCTTGTAGACCTACCTGAAGGGGTTAAACCCATGGGTGCAAATGGATCTACAAGAGAAAACGAGACGCAGCTGGGAAAGTACAGACTTTCAAAGCTCGACTTGTGGCAAAGAGTTATACCCAAAAGGAGGGGGTGGACTATGAGGAAACCTTCTCCCTAGTTGCCTTGTTAAAGTCGATAAGAATTCTCTTGTCCATTGCCACCTTTTATGATTATGAGATTTGGCAAATGGACGTCAAGACTGCCTTTCTAAATGACAATCTTGATGAGCACATCTTTATGTCTCAACCAGAGGGGTTCGTTGCTCAAGGTCAGGAGCAAAAAGTTTGCAAGCTTAGATGATCCATTTATGGGGTTGAAGCAAGCTTCCAGATCTTGGAATATAAAGTTTGACACTGCTGTCAAATCTTATGACTTTGACCAGAACGTTGATGAGCCTTGTGTTTACAAAAGGATTATCAACAGTTCAATAGCTTTTCTAGTGTTGTATGTAGATGATATTTTTCTCATTGGGACTGATGTAGAATATCTAGCTGACATAAAAAAATGGCTATCGATTGAGTTCCAAAATGAAAGATTTGGGTGAAGCTCAGTATGTTCTAGGGATTCAAATTATCAGGAATCATAAGAACAGAACGTTAGCCCTGTCTCAAGCATCATATATAGACAAGATGTTGTCTAGATATATGATGCAGAATTCCAAGAGGGGTTTACTACCCTTCAGGCATGGGTTCATTTGTCTAAGGAACAGTGTCCTAAGACACCTCAAGAAATTAAGGATATGAGACGGATCCCTTATGCTTCAGTTGTGGGCAGTCTTATGTACGCCATGTTGTGTACTAGGCCTGACATTTGCTATGCAGTTGGGATAGTCAACATGTATCAGTCCAATCTAGGGTTTAGACCATTGGACTGCAGTTAAAAACATCCTCAAGTATCTTCGGAGAACGAGGGACTATTAGCTTGTCTATGGCTCCAAGGATTTGATCCTTACAGGATACACAGACTCGTAGATAGTAAATGAAACAAATTAATCGATCTTAATAAAACGTTGTCGCAACGTCATCGCGACACGGAGCGGCCGACATCCTTTCTTGGGTTTTTAAGAAGAAAATTGGAGTCGCCACCAATCATTGAGGGTGTGATTGGTCACCTTTAAAATGAAAAAAAAAACTAGTCTTAGAAAACCAGAAATTAGGTTCGGGAGTTGTTTGAGTGTAGGGAAGGTATTAGCACCCTACAACTCCCGTTTAAAAAAACGATTACCACAGTATCTTAAATTGTCCAATTAAATAAAAACAATCCTTCATTTTATTTTTCTTAAAAAAAATGATAAATATGAAAATAAAACCCAAAATGCAATAATGAACACAGGATGTCTCATTCGTTTTTACCTTAACTTTAGAAATAAAGTAAGGATTAAACATTATGAGTTGGATATCCAATTTAATATAAATCATGCCTAATCTCCCTTTTAATTAAAGGAACATGGGTGTACATGATTATGTTTACTAAAAATATTTTTTTTTTAAAAAAAAGATGTAAAAGAAGAAAAATTATTCAAAGAGTAAATTCTTTTAAAAGGGAAAATGGGAATTTTCATACGCCTACACGGGAGTTGAACTCCACGAAGACACATTACTCAGTTCCCATAATCCCTTTCAAAAGAAAATCAAAACAATAACAATAATTGAAATTAACCAAGCAAAATCAAAGATTAGATTAAAGCGATTTGGAGAATGAAAGAGAGAAAAAAAATAAATTAGAAAGTTTAAAAAATGAGGTTGGCAAAGTGCAAAAGTGGACTAAAAGGAGAGAGAAATTAAAAATGATAATCATAATGATAATGATAATAATAATAATAACAATAACAATAACAAAACAAAAAAACAAAAGAAATAGAAAAACAAAACCCCACATTTTTTTACCTTTCTCTTTCTTCTTTTTTCCTTCTTTCTTACCCAATGTTTTCTCTCCCCGTGTACTCCTTCCTCCCCCTCTCTTTTCTTTTTCTCCTCTTCCACTTTCTTTTCTTTTTTTCTATCACTCTCTAAGCTAAGCTTACTTCCTAAACAACTCTCTCAACTAGGCTTATGCTCAAATCTTCTTCTTCTCATTTCTCCCTCAAAAGAAATTCTTCTAAGAACTCTCTAAACTAAACTTTTGCTCAAATGCCTAAACTCTCTCAAGCTCACTTTTTTCTAAACTTCCTCTCTTTTCTCTTGTCTTTTTCTCCTCTTCCATCTCCCCCCTTTTATACTTGAAGGGTTACTAAATTAGGGGGAGGATGAATGAGAAAATGGTGGAAAAAAAATAAAAAAATAAAAAAAAATAAAAAAATGAGAGCCATGGAAAAGCTTTTGAATAGGTAAGCTTCCCCTGGAATAGGAACGGGGAAGACCAAAATAAATAAATAAATAAATAAATAAATAAAAAAAATAAAAAAAAACGAATTTTTGATAAAAATATGTGAGAAAGGGGGTTTGAACCGTAGACCTTCAAATTATCAGTATAACCTTATGCCAATTGAGCTATGCTCTTGTTGACATACAAGAAAAAACAAATTGACCACCAAATATTGGAAACTTTCAAACATTATTACTGAAAATCAAGCCGGACCAAATACGGTGTCTACAACGTTATTTGAGTAACTCAGTAATTTGGTTATTGAATAATCGAGTTTGAATTAATAAACCCTAAATCCAATAAACTAAGATCCAAGGTTGTTTAAATGAAACTTGGACTAGTATGTGGGGACATACGGGGATCGGTGTCCAAGTAACAACCTAAAAGGTCTATAGTATAGGGATAAGGTTGGGAACATTATCCTGGTGACACTATGTGATACGACCCACCTTGTATTCGATATAAATGCAATGATCCAAAGCATCCATGTAGGAGACATGCGGGTGGGGGTATCCTATGCAATGAGTTTGTATAAGACCGGACAACGAAATAGTAACCACTAACTAGTTTAGTTTTCTATTTCAATAGGATGACCTAGGTAACTCAATCTCAATCCTGAGTCTGTTATGAACCCCTTTCAAGAGGGATTGTCTTTAGATTTGTATGGGTGAGAGTGGCCAATTCGCCGACTCAATAAGCCTACCATTTCAGGGGCAAGACCGAACGGGGGCTGGGAACATAACAGTACAAGATGGAATTCACTCCTTCCGCTATTGGGGTAAGTAGATGTGTGTTCCCTTAAGGGCTGATTCTGGGGCTTGAACAAAGGCGCGCCGTCCTCTCCTAGCCCGAGAGGAACTCCTATTTAGTGGTTGGAGCCTAAACAACTTGTTCATTAGAGGAATCAGTGGTACTTAAGGAACCAGAGGTAACCCAGGGGTAAAACGGTAATTTGACCCAGCTGGTGTTACGAACACACATGAAGGATTGACTTACTGCTTGGTCGATATCCGTGGACACAAAAATATTCTACTGTGAGAAGAGTGCAGCTGTGGGTCTTTAGTGGAGTGACCCACAGTTAATGAATATTGACTAAACTTGGTTAATGAGTTTGGCCAATTAGTCTCGTATCGTTGGAGCTTCTAATCTATAGGTCCATTAGGTCCCACTGGTAGCTCGTAAAGAGACTTAAGGCAATTAAGTATAAATTGTAAATTGAAAGTGTTCAATTTATTTGGGGAATCGTATAATGTATATTGATGCATTATAATATAAAGTTTATGAAACTTTATAATATAATTTTTGAATTAATTTCAAAAATTAATTCTTGAGAGAAAATATTTGAAAGAGTTCAAATAAATTTAGTATGAATTGGATTCATATTAATTTTAATTTTAATAAAATCCCTAAGATTAAATATATATGATATTTAATTGGGTAAATTAATTAATTAATTATTTATTAAAATTAGAGACCTTTTCCTATTAAGAAAGAAAATATTTGAAAGAGTTCAAATAAATTTAATATGAATTGGATTCATATTAATTTTAATTTTAATAAAATCTCTAAGATTAGTTGAAGATCTTTGGAGCTCCGGATCGATAGAGGTCGTCGCGGAATCGAGGAGATCGACACTTTTATGAACATTTCTCTTCCCTTTTCCTTTAATTTCAGTTTGTAGAATAGTTGCGATTAGGACTTAGTGAATTTTAGTGATTATGAGTAGTAAATTCCTAAATTCCATGAGTTTTGATCTAGTTGTTGAACCTTTGCTGAATTAATGAATTGATTTGGTTTAATTGTCATTATTGTTCATTTGTGCATTTTGTCCCTAATGCTTTTAATCAACTGATCACTGATTAAATGAATCATTACTAAGTGGAAACTCGACGGAGAGAAGCTTAGACTAAAACTGAATGCATGACTGACGTTTATTTACCCGAGTGACACGGGATAAGAAAAATAGCGGTAGAGGTTGTATTGAAGGGTCGTAATGCCATGCTAAGTAAATAAAGAGGAAATCGAAAGGAGATTCTTTATTAAAAGGCATAAGATAGGAGGAAACCGACAAAAGAGTCTTTGTCATTAGGCTTCTAGACTTATGAATCAAATGATTAGTTAATCCATATTAGTTAATTGATTAAGTATTAAAGGTCCAATTGATGAAATCAACCACTCTAGAATTATCCCTCTAAATTGTGTCTCCATTTATCTTTTGCTTTCTAGATTAGCTTTTTGTTATTCTTTTCGGCATTAGATTTTGTTCTTTAAAAAAGCTAAGCAATAGTATTCGCAGTAATTAATTGAATAAATCAAATCCCTGTGGAGACGATACTTGATACTCAAAATCACTATATTACTTGTGACGACCCGTGCGATTGTGGTAAAATACGTCAACACTAACTCTCATCCCCACCCCAAGAAATGGCGTAAAAGAGCCTTTAAAATCTGAAGGAAATTGTTGCTTGATCCCTAAAATCGAGAGCAATATGTGCCTTAAATAGAGCTCTAGGGCCGACAGCGTCACAAGTCGTTCTTTCATAAGATGAATTTTCTGTGTGCAAAAGTGGATGCGTTGTGGTTTGGCATTTTATTGAGCTTCAATTTCTTTATGAAAATGTAATTGCTTGGAAATGTATGAGCTTTAATGTGTGTATAAGGGTTTGTAATTTTTATAGAGTCAATAGAGTCCATATAGGCTGTAATTTCGAAGAAATCTGGAGAAGATGCAAGCTGGAAACGAAGGCAGTGGCTATTGGTCGAGACAGTGTTGGGATGCTATTCATGAAGCATCTCGACGCTGATCATAAATTCATCCAGGCACGTCCATTTCCAGATTCAGTTTGGTCTAGGTGGTTCTTTTGGGTCCGGTTCAGTCCGAACCCTAATGCATGATTGAAGTTTCAACCATTTTACACTCATTTCAAGCCTAGTTCAGTCCTTTGAGGGGTGGTTCGAGACGATTCGTGAAGCTCGGGATCGTTTCAAGCATTTTTTAATTATTATTATTATTGTAATAATTAGTTAATTGTTTGATTAAAAATGTCAAACAAATCCACTTTAGCTTGTTTTTTAAATTTATTTGTGCATTGTTGAATGTATGATTAAATTAATTAAATGTATGTGCATTATGAGCATGCCATATAGTTTTAAAACTCCCACCATAGGAAAGCATGATCATGCATTTTTTTAATTATTATAAGAGTTATTAATAATTACTAATGCATGATTGAAGTTTCATGTTCATTAATTTAAATGTTGTATTAATTTAGGGAGATGCATGCTTGAATGGTTAATTTCCAAATTGATTAATTGATATAATAGTTATATTTATTAAAAGAGAAAATTAACCAAGCATGAAGCATTGAACTTCTTTAGTTTGTTTATAAGTGTTATATTTAAATGAAAGCACGTTATAGATTAGATTTATAATTGTTATAAATCACATAGACTTCTAAAATCTATAACAAAGATAAGGTGCATGCTCACATAGGGGTAATTTGAATCCAAATTTCGATCGATTTCAATTAGATTCGAATAGGTCGATAAGCTTGTAAAACATAGGTTACAAGAGAACTCACCCGACAAGATGTTGTCTAAGGCTGGAGGTATTTAAGTTGACGGTTTACGGAACATCTCCTACCTGGGCATCGAGTTGGTTCTTGAGTTAAGTTAACCCAGTTTTATGAACATGCGCGTGTGAGATGTGAGGTCATAAATCGTTATCACCTAGACATCATAAGTTAAAATAAACTTAGACTTAGGGACCATTCAATTAGCCGGAACACGCCTAAGTATAAGTATACCCTAAACCGTTTAAAATACTTAGTGGGAGGGGAGAGATATATCAAATTCACTTTCCTCTCACGTTCTCCCTTATGTTCACAACGTGAGATTTACTCTTGGCCTCGTGTTGATTATACCTCAACTGCTCCATTCGGAAGGTGTTTGCATAAATCAATAACAAGGTGAATGGAGAAAGTATTTATAGTAAGTGAGTGAAGGAAGTGTGTCAACACATCCTACGGTCTCCTCCGTTAGGTTGCACCGTGAGATTTCCATGTTCCGCCTGCTTGTATGCCCTAGAGCTACTAACCATTCGGAGGGTTGTAACATGGAGATCAGAACAACGCAAACTCCAAAAATGGATAGGATTACTTAGGACCATTTCCATCATTAGCTTTTCCATTCGGTAGCATTGTTGGGGTCGTTCTCTGGAATCTTAAAACGGCAGGTCACACTTACAAGGGTTACAAAGTGTTAGTATATTCCTGACCAAATGTAGCGATAACTAAACCACTATAGGAATAAGAATTATTCTAGCATTAGTATTTAGTCAAGAACGTCTTGGTTTAGTAAAGGAGTAATTGACTGCCCCTCGGTAGTAGTTGCTCTAACTCACTAAAGTGTCGTTGCAAAATAATAATCTTGGGTACATTATTACTTTTTCTAAAACATGATTGGATTTTATAAAAAATGGTCAATAAGCAATTTTCTAATAGTTTTGTTTAATTTTTCAGCATGTCTAGTAGGGGTGAGCATCGGTCGGTCGGGGTCGGTTTTGGCCTCAAACCGACGCCGAACCGACCGTGTCGGTTTCCAGAAGGCTGCAAATCGAATTTTGTTTTTGCTTAAATTTCGCCGACCGATCGACCGACCAGTTGGTCGGTCGGTTTGGTCGGTTTGGCCGGTTTAAGCCAATAATCATTACTAAAAGGGAAGGATGAACGACACGACTAAAGCGGCGAGGACAGACCCGACTGAAGCGGCGACATGATGGAGACTAAAAATGGTACGACGAATCAAAGCTTCAATGGAGGGGAGCGGCGACGTGGGTTTGGCTTCGGATGAGTGAGGGAGAAGAGAGAAATTGATTGTCCGACGACGCTTCAACGGTATAACAAGACAAAGCTTGGAGCAGCGGCGGCGTGGTTGAGCTTTGTTGTGTGAGGAAGAAAAGAAAAACCAAGGGTTCCAAGAAGAAGATGAAGTCGTGGAATAGAAAGAGAAATAATAAATTTTATTAAAAAAAAGTAATGATTACCTACACTTCATAGGTAATTATTACCTATATGGTATTATTTAATATTTTCATGTATTGTGTACATGGGAAATCTAAAAGATAGGTCGTCTTTTCCTTCTTTTTCTTTATTATATGGGAAATCCAAACGTAGGTGGTCTTTTCTTACTTTTTTTTTAATTAATAAAGGAAGAAATCGGTCGGTTCGGTCGGGTTGGGCCTTTTTAGGCCCACCGACCGACCGACTGGTCGATTTTTTCTTATGGAAAAACCGGCTCCGACCGAAATTGTTGGAAAACCGACCGACCAACGTCGGTTCGGTCGGTTTTGGTCGGTCGGATCGGTTTTTCGATCTATGATGCTCACCCCTAATGTCTAGCTATCTAGTTCAATTACTCGCTTCGTATAAACTAAATGGGGATAACTGTGGACCTTGGAAGTCAAATCTGAATACCATACTAGTAATCAATGATCTTAGATTTGTCTTAACCGAAGAGTGTCCACCAAACCCTGACTGGTCGACAAACCGAAATGCTCGGGAGGCTTATGAGAAATGGACTCGTGCCAATAATAAAGCAAGAATTTATATCTTAGCTAGCATGTCAGATGTCTTGTCTAAAACACACAAGAGGATGGTCATCACAAGGGAGATCATGACTTCCCTGCAAGGTATGTTTGGACAACCGTCCTTGCAAACTAGACACGAAGCTCTAAAAAATGTTTACATTTCCCGTATGAAGGAAGGTGCTTCTGTAAGGGAACATGTTTTGAACATGATGGTCCAGTTCAATGTGGCCGAAGTAAACGGTGTTACCATAGACGAGGGTAGTCAGGTTAGTTTTATTATGAAGTCTCTTCTGAAGAGCTTCAATCAGTTCAGGACAAATGTTGTCATGAACAAAATATACTATAACCTGACTACTTTGCTTAACGAGCTCCAGACCTACCAAAGTCTAACCAAAAGGGGACAAGAAGGGGAAGCAAACGTTGCCACCGCCAAGAGGTTCCAAAAAGGATCATCCTCAGGAACCAAGTCTGGACCTTCCACTTCTAAGAATTATAAGTATTCAGATGAAGAAAAAGAAGGAAAAGGGGAAAGGAAAAGCTCTGATGGTATGCAAGGCAAAAAATGAAGCTGCATATAGAGGAAAATGTTTCCACTATAACTTGGATGAACATTGGAAACACAATTGTCCAAAATACCTTGCAGAAAAGAAGGCAGAAAAAGAGAAACAAGGTAAATTTGATTTGCTCATTATTGAAACATGTTTAGTTGAACAAGATAACTCTGCCTAGATAGATTTAGGAGCAACTAACCATGTATGCTCTTCTTTACAGGAAATTAGTTCCTGGCACATGCTGGCAGATGGCGAGGTAACTCTCAGAGTTGGAACCGGAGAGGTTGTCTCAGCCAGAGCTACAGGAACTCTAAAGTTGTCTTTTGGATATAGATTTTTATTACTTGAAAATGTTTTGTATGTTCCAATATCAAAAGAAACTTAATATCTATCTCTTGTTTAATTGAACATATGTATCAAGTATCTTTTGATCTTAATGAAGTTTCTATTAACAAAAGAGGTATGCAAATATGTTCTGCAAAACTTGAAAGCAACTTATACGTGTTAAGTCCAATTCAAGTTAAAGTTATTTTTAATACGAAAATGTTTAAAGTAGCTGAAACTCAAAACAAAAGGCGAAAAGTTTCTCTCAATACCTATCTCTGGCACTTGAGATTAGGTCACATAAATCGCCATAGGATTGAAAGATTGGTAAAGAGTGGACTACAAAATCAGTAAGAAGATGACTCGTTGCCACCATGTGAGTCCTGTCTCGAGGGAAAAATGACCAAACGACCTTTTTCTGAAAAAGGTTATACGGCCAAAGTGTAGGGATGAAGCCCCAACGCAGCAGAAACAATCAAGAAACCATACTGTGTTTTCTCAAGATCAAAATACCGATACAATTTGCAATGGCTTTTACAGCCGGAAAAACACACATAAATCATGCTGTAAAACTATATAAAACATGCTTTAATAAACTCTAAATACTCTAGATCTAATCTAGAATGGATCCTATTGATCCTAGATCAAGAATACTTACTTTAGAAGTCGTTCTTGATCGTTTCACCAACAAAACCTCGTCAAATCCGAAAATTCCAGCAACAAATCCTTCATTTGATTTGGCAAATTCACCACGAACACTACCACGCAGTAGCACCGGTATTCTCAGGGGATGTGTGTTGATGTGGATGGTGGGATCCTCAGATTTCTAGGGACAAAATTCTCTTCTGTATTGCAGAGAAAAAATTGCAGAGAGCCAGAGAAGGTGAGAGAGTTAGACGTGAATCACACACTGACCCAATGAGAGAGGGATCTTCTCTCAACCAACGAATGGGAGTAACCACCCTAAAATTTCTCTCCCTCAACATTCAGTTGCTGGGATAGTGGAAGACTCAATCAGTTTAAACAACTGATTGAGTAATTAATTAATTATAAAAAATAATTAATTAATAATATTAAACTAACTCCTTAATTTAATAAAACCATATAAATCGCATTTATATGTACATATCCACTTTAACCTATTGTTTTAACGAAACTCAATTAAATCAAATTTAATCGAATTTAAATTAAAAAAAACAATTAATTAATTCAACAATTAATTAATACAATAATTAAATATCACATATTCAATTATATTTCTCTCAATTTTTAAACTATAGTATTAATGCACATCTAATGTACATTAATTATAACCTATAGTTTCAATATGAATCAAATTCATATTTTAGCTCAATATTCGAGCACCTTTCGAATATTCAATTCTCCCTTAGAAATTTACCTCAACACCCTAAATGAGCTACCAGTGGGACCTAATGGACCTACAGATCAGAAGCTCCAACGATATGAGATTAATTGGCTAAATTCATTAACCAAGTTAATCAATATTCGTTAACCGTGGTTAACTCCACTAAAGAACCACGTCTGCACTCTTCTCACTGCAGATATATTTCTGTGTCCACGGATATCGACCGTCAACAGCAAGTCAACTCTTCACGTGTGTTTGTACCCCAACTAGGTCAAATTACCGTTTTACCCCTGGGCTACCTCTTGGTCCTTAAGTACCAGTGGTCCTCTAATGAAAAACCTGTTTGAGCTCACACCAACAAACAGAAGTCCCTCTCGTGCCATAAAGAGGGTGGGGCCCATTGTTCAAGACCCGAAGACACCACTTAAGGGAACACACCTCTACTTACCCTAAAGTTAAGAAGGAGTGAATTCCATCTTGTAAGACTATGTTCCCAGCTCCCCACTTGGTTTTGTCCCCAAAATGGTAGGCTTATTGAGTCGGCGAATTTGCCACTCTCACCCATACAAATGAAAGAACAATGCCTCATGGACAGGAGTCCATAATCCACTCAGGATTAAGGCCAAGTTGCCTAGGTCATCCTAGTGAAATAGAAACCGAGCTACTAACGGTGTTACAGTTAGTGGTTAACTATTTCACGGTCCGGTCTTTGTGCAAACTCTTTGCACAGGATACCCCCACTCACATGTCAACTACATGAATGCGTTGGATCATTACGTTTGTATCAATATACAAAGCGGGTCGTATCCATAGTGTCACCAGGCTAAGGTACCCAGCGTCATCCCTATACTACAGACCCTTTAGACTAAAACTTGAACATTGATCCTCGTATGTCGCTACATACTAGTTTAAGCCTCATTCTATTAGCCTTGGATGTTTAGTTTATTGGATTAGGGTTGATGAGACAAGATATAATACAAACATTGAATAATACATCACCTTTATCAATGTTCAGTCAAATGTACATTTACTATCTACGAGTTTTAGGGCATAAAACCCAACACAAAGAACCCTTAGAACTCGTGCATTCGGATCTTTGTGGTCTTATGAATGTCAAAGCACGAAGAGGGTATGAATATTTCATCAGTTTCATTGATGATTATTCAAAGTATGGCTACCTTTACCTAATGCATCACAAGTTTGAAGCCCTTGAAAAATTCAAGGAGTAGAAGACCGAGGTTGAGAACAACTTAGGTAAAACGATTAAAACACTACGATCAGATCGAGGTGGAGAATATATGGACCTACGATTACAGGACTATTTGATAGAACATGGAATCACGCCCCAACTCTCAGCCCCTGCTACACCACAACAGAATGGTGTATCAGAGAGGAGATACCGAACCTTGTTGGACATGGTTCGATCAATGATGAGCTATGCTCAGTTGCATGATTCGTTCTGGGGATATGCAGTAGAGACTGTTGTACACATTTTGAACATGGTTCCCTCTAAGAGTGTTCCTGAAACACCCTATGAGCTATGAAGAGGGCGTAAAGGTAGTTTACATCACTTCAAAATTTGGGGAAGCCCAACACACATGTTGGTGCAAAACCCATAGAAATTGGAACGACGTTCAAAACTGTGCCTGTTTGTGGGATATCCCAAAGAAACGAAAGGTGGTCTATTTTACGATCCTCAAGAAAATAAAGTGATTGTATCGAAAAACGCTACATTCCTTGAGGAAGATCACATAAGAGATCATCGACCTCGCAGTAAACTAGTATTAGATGAAATTTAAACATAAGCTACAAAAGAACCAACAAAAGTTGTCGATCAAGCTGGTCCATCAAAATTTGTTGATCAAACACATCCATCTCAAGAAGTGAGAGTTCCTCGACGTAGTGGGAGGGTTATAATACAACCCGACCGTTACATGGGTTTAACAGAAACTCAAACCATCATACCTGATGATGGTATATAGGATTCATTGACCTTTAATTAGGCAATGGATGATGTAGATAAAGACTAGTGAATTAAAGCCATGGATCTCGAAATGGAGTCAATGTACTTCAATTCGGTCTGGGAACTTGTAGAGTAGTTGGATGGGGTAAAACCTATTGGTTGCAAATGGATCTACAAAAGAAAATGAGACCAAGCCGGTAAGGTACAAACCTTTAAAGCTCGACTTGTGGCAAAGGGTTTTACTCAATGATAACTTGCAAAAAGCAAATTATTTATCCTTTAAACTTAAGCTAAAATTAGGCCAAAAGAAGCATTGATGCGTTACTTCAGCGCAATAAGAAAGGAAAATGCGATGATTTTATGCGGTAGGCTATATTTATGTATGCGGTAAGGAATTAAAAAAATATAGGGCGCTAACACAACTAATTCAGTTGATTGTTGTCCACGTTTCTCTCAGCGTAGGCACACATTTGAAGACGATCATGAGACATACAAGATGGATGAAAAGACCATGTTGACACACTGACGTGCCAGTGGGCTGAAAAGGTGCAAGTGGGCTGAAGATGACTGAAGCAAATCTCTAATTACTTGGAGAAGGTAGTTTCCTTCACCTATACATAGAAGCCACCTGCTCAAGGAAAAGAGGAAAATTTACAATATACAATAGATAGGAGAGACGAGAGGGAAGAGACGAAGATCGAGGAGAAAGAGAAATCACAAAAGGTTGTGATTAAGAGTAGACTTGCGTTTGCAATGTATTGCGAAATGTATTGTTTTGCTTGCATGAGCTAATTTTCTTCATCAAGGCTTAGCGGAAGCACCCCATGCGGTGATAAGTCTATTTTGTAAGCGCATACTTTGATTTAATCAAACATTATTATTGCCTTCTACTTAGTTGCAATACGACTTTCATTACTAACTCCCGCCTGGCCAGCCGGATGCGGTAGCAGTGTGCTAAATCCCTGTCAGGTAATGCATGCGGACATCTCTAAGTAGAACAAGTTAGCGCATTGCATGTAGTCTTGGTAGCATTTAATCAATACTACCTCGATAAGATAATGCAAGAATGAGCTTTGATTGCGTTAAGACTAACGCAGTCCCTTGTAAGTTTTTAGAGAACTAAGCCTCACGCATGAACTAGCCAAATAACCACTCGATAGTTTTATGCCAAATGCAGAAGGAGTACCGGAAGGGAAACTTGTGATTTTTTTTTTCACTTAGGCATTAATGGATCAATTATTCATGGTATGCGCTACAAGGTTCTTACAATGCATAAGGTTGCACTGCAACAACCTTGATACTATTCTCCTTAATACTTCTCTTTTTACTCTTGTCGCAGGTCTTACTTTCTGCCAAATTTATGTTTCAAACTCACCAACTCTCTTATTTAGTCTTTTATATAATATCACACGTTTTCGAGTTTAGATCAGTAAAAATTATTAAAGCTTTGCAAATAACATTTCCCTGTGGATTCGACCCTATACTCACTACTTGATTTTGTCAATTTATACTTGGATTAATATATATCTACGATAAATTTGCATTAATTTGTTAAGCATATTGACAGCCGAGCAAGTTTTTGGCGCCGTTGCCGGGGAAACGCTACCAAATTTTTAACAATCTTTTTGATCTAATACTCCGTTTGATATTATTACCGTGTTTCCTGTTGAGTAATTTTTCTCCAGGCAACCGGAGATTGCATGCGTGCTGCTCGCCAGATCGATTTCGAAGTTGATCTTGAAATTGACCGAACTTATCATAGAAGGAGAAGAAATAGAAGAACTCGAAGACAACCAAGAGAAATGGCAGCACCCAACCAACCAAATAGACCAGTAAATCCCATCCAAATGGCTGATGATAGGGCCAGAGGGATCAGAGATTATACAACCCCTGCAAACTGTAATTTCAACTCAAGGATAGTACAACCCACTTTGGAAACAGAAAGGTTTGAGCTAAAACCTGTGATGTTTCAAATGCTGACTGTTGCAGGACAGATCGGAGGAAGTCCAACTGAAGACCCACTCTCATCTAAAATCATTCCTAGACATTTGTAATAAATTCATCATCCCAGGAGTGACGCATGAGCAGCTGCAAGTCATCCTTTTTCCTTATTCATTGAGAGATGCGACAAAAGTATGGCTCAATCAGCAACAAGCAAATTCCATTGCGACATGGAATGATTTAGCCAAGAAGTTTCTAGAAAAATACTTTCCACCCACCGCAAACTCGAGAATAAGGAAGGAAATCATGACTTTTGTGCATATGGAAGACGAAACACTGAGTGAGGCGTGGGAACGTTTTAAAAGTTTATTGCAAAGGTGCTCGCATCATGGACTACCACTCTGCATTCAGCTAGAAACCTTCTACGTGGGACTTAACAAAAACTCGCAAGTGTTAGTGGATTCATCTGCTAAGGGTGCGCTCCTCAGAAAAACTTATGATGAAGCTCACGCAATCCTCGATCGGATTGCGCGCAACAATTATGAGTGGGGCACTGCGGAAGACAGAAGAAGAAGACCTATTAAAACAAGCTCAAGAAGTTTTGAGGTTGACCCATTGACTTCAGTCAACGCAAAGATCGATTCGTTGACTACCAAAATAGATGCGCTGACAGCTAAGCACAACACCATTGATCGCGCAACTCAATACAGTTGGATGCGGGATCTGCGGAGAGGGACACACGCATGACCAGTGTCCTTCGAACCCATAATCAGTTTTTTACGTGGGACCGCAAGGAGCTGTGCGCAACAACCCATTTTCAAACACATATAACCCATGATGGAGAAATCACCCAAATTTCTCATGGAATGGTAGCACAAACACAACAAGGTAAGGTAAACCCTGCGCCAAGATTATTTAACTCTAACAGTGAGCAATTTTCGCAAGGCCAATTTCAGCGCAATATCAACACAGAAATGGGAAACCAAAGAGCATCATCTTCAAATGAGCTGGAAACAATGATGAAAGAATTTATGGCAAGCCAAAAGGAATATATGGCAAAGAACGATGCGGTGATTCAAAGCCAGACCGCATCCTTCCGAAGTCTGGAGATACAGGTAGGACAGCTTGCGTCAAAGCTTAAAAATAGGCATGCGGGAGCATTACCCAGCAATATAGAAGATCCAAAAGGAAAGGGGCACTGCCATGCTCTGACTCTCCGCAGTGGAAGACAACTGCAGTCAATTGACCCTACGTCAACGCAGGAAAATTTGACTAAAACGGCAACCACAACAGACAACAACCAAGCGCAAGAAGAGAATACAGCTGAAGAAGAATCCAAAAAGAAAGAGGCACACACAGAGAAAGAACCTGACGCAGACAAGCCCGCAATCCCTTTTCCTCAAAGATTAAGAAAGAAGAATGACGAAGCCTAGTTCAAGAAATTCTTAAATGTCTTGCGAGAACTTCACATCAATATTCCACTTGTGGAAGCTTTGGCGAAAATGCCTAGCTACGCAAAGTACTTGAAAGATATCTTGACGAATAAAAGACCATGGAAAGAATTTGAAACAGTTGCGTTGACAAGTGAATGTAGCGCAATACTTGCCAACAAGCTCCCACCTAAATTGAAAGATCTTGGAAGTTTTACTATTCTGTGTTCAATAGAAGGAATTGATGTTGGCAGAGCCTTATGCGACCTCGGCGCAAGCATAAATTTAATGTCATTGTCAGTTTACAAGCGCCTAGGGATTGGAGAAGCACGCTCAACCACTGTCACGCTTCAACTGGTAGACAGATTAGTAGTGCATCCCTAAGGAAAATTTGAAGAAGTTTTGGTAAAAGTTGACAAATTTATTTTTCCTGCAGATTTCATCATACTTGATTACGAAGCTAACAGAGAAGTCCCATTATTTTGGGAAGACCGTTTCTTGCGACTGGCCAAACATTGATTGATGTGCAAAAAGGAGAGCTTACCATGCGTATGAATGATCAAAAAGTGGTTTATAATGTGCTCACCTCATTAAAATACCCAGATGACAACAAGGAATGCGACATGGTAGCACGCATAGATGTGTGTTCCCCACTGGAAATGCTACAATCAAATGCGCTCAACACTGTGCAAGAGGAGACAAAGGAAGAACAAGTCAAGGATAACTGCATCCTAGCACAACCCACAAAAATTATTTGTGCGCTAGATCTCCAAGAAAGAACTTTCACCTTACCTTCCATAGCGCAACCACATGCGTTAGAGCTCAAGCCACTTCCAACGCATCTGAAGTATAAGTTTTTGGGAGAAGAAGAATCCTTACCGGTTATCATTTCATCAAAGCTTGATCAGCTGCAAGAACACCTTCTAATGCAGGTCCTCGCAAAGCACAAGAAAACCATTGGATGAAGTCTCGCAAATATTAAGGGAATTAGCCCCTCATATTGCATGCACGAAATTCGTTTGCTAGACGAATCAAATGAATTTATTGAGCGACATAGAAGATTAAACCCTGCTATGATGGAAGTTGTGCGAAAAGAGATCATCAAATGGCTCGACGCAGGTGTGATTTACCCTATCGCAGACAGTAGATGGGTGAGTCCGGTGCAATGCGTACGAACGAAAGGAGGAATGATGGTGGTAGCCAACGCAAACAACGAATTGATCCCATCACGCACCACTACCGGGTGGCGCATATGCATGGACTACTGCAAGCTCGACACAATAACAACAAGGGTCATTTCCCTCTTCCATTCATTGATCAAATTCTAGATAGACTTACGGGACAGGCATACTACTGTTTTCTTGACGGATACTCAAGATACAATCAAATATCCATTGCGCCAGAGGACCAGGAAAAGATAACTTTCACTTGTCCATATGGAATCTTTGCGTTTAGAAGGATGACTTTTGGGCTATGCAATGCTCCAGGGACATTCCAGAGATGCATGATGACCATTTTTTCAGAATTTCTAGAAAAATCAGTAGAAGTCTTCATGGATGACTTCTCATTTTATGGAAAGTCTTTCGCAGATTGCCTAACGCAGCTGAAACGTGTTTTGGAGAAATGCGAAGAGACTAACCTAGTGTTTAATTGGGAGAAATGTCATTTTGTGGTAGAAGAAGGCATAGTCCTAGGCCATCGCATATCACGCGTAAGTATCGAAGTAGACAAGGCAAAAATAGATGAGATAGAAAAGTTGCCACCGCCCACCTCTGTGAGAGGAATTCGAAGTTTCTTGGGTCACGCAGGTTTCTACTGCAGATTCATAAAGAACTTATTGCATATCACCAAGCTATTATGCGCATTGTTGGAAACAAATAGAAGATTTGAATTTTCAGAGGAATGCGCCAAGGCATTTAATGATCTGAAGCATGCGCTAGTCACTGTGTCCATTCTCGCAACTCATGATTGGAAAGAACCATTTGTCCTATTGTGTGACGTGAATGATGTGGCAGTAGGAGCAGTTATGCCACAGAAAAAGGAAAAGTCACTGCACCCTATTTATTATGCCAACAAGACATTGAATGAAGCACAAAATAATTACACAACAACCGAGAATGAATTATTGGCGGTTGTTTATGCTTTTGATAAATTTCATGCTTATTTGATTGGCTCAAAAGTCACTGTCTACACATATCATGTGACAATCAAATACCTAATCACTAAAAAGGACGCAAAACCAAGGTTGATTAGGTGGATTCTCTTGCTGCAAGAATTTGATTTAGAAATCAAGGACAAAAAGGGGAGTGAGAACTTGGTCGCAGATCATTTATCGCGATTGGAAAATCCTGAGAAAGTGGATGCGTCAAATATCCCCATCGCAGAGGAATTCCCTGATGAGAAGCTACTGATGATTGAAGAAGAAGAACCATGGTTTGCTGATATAGCAAACTATCTCGCCGCAGGATTCTTACCTGACGAGTACTCAGCGCATCATCGTAAGATATTCTTCCATGAACTTAAATTTTATTTATGGGATGACCCTTACCTTTATCGTAGAAGACCAGAACAGATAATTACATGATGTGTTAGACGCGTAGATGCGCCGAGAATTCTAGAAGCATGCCATGAAGCTCCATATGGAGGACACTTTGGAGGCCAACGCACTGCGGCGAAGGTGTTGCATAGTGGCTATTGGTGGCCAACTTTGTTCCAGGACGCAGAGAAATATGCAGATAGATGCGACAAGTGGCAACACACCGATAACATCAACACAAGAAATGCGATGCCGCAGAATTATATAGTGGGAATTGAACCGTTTGATGTTTGGGGAATCGATTTTATGGGACCTTTTCCATCATCGCAAGGATACCAGTATATCCTCCTCGCAGTCGACTATTGATGCACAAATTGCTAACCGCAAGTGTACGGGTCAAGTTATAATATAGTGAATGTAAATTCGAATGTCGTCCTCTGGATTGGTGTCTAGTCAATTTTAATTACCGAAAATACTTTTGACCAATTTTATTTAGGGAATCGAATTGAATGAGAATATAGTTGAATCAAACACAAAAAGAATGCAAAAAGTGACAACTTAATGGGAAGAATTGGTCTTAGGGATTTGATGTAACCAATTGGAGTTATGAATTAATAAACGGTTTAACACATGCTATGACTCATAAATCTTGGTAACTAAAATCACACATATCTCTCCCAAGCATACATGATTCTCCCATATGCAATTGAACCCGATATCCCTATCTAAATCCAATAAACATACAAGGCAATAAGGGTAGCCTTTTTTAACAATTTCTAGAATTAACCTTAATCTCCCGATTTTTAGTAAAATTCTAGTTATGCATAATGATTTCTAATTTAAATCCTCTCTCCCGAGTTAGATTCAAACATAAACATCAATCAATTTATGGCCGGTAAATTGAAAGCATTAAGGACACAAAATATGCATAAATGACATCAATAGCATAAAAACCGTAAATCAATCCATAACGTGCCCAACGGCTACATCAATCCCTAAGAATTAAAGCCTGGCTACTCATACACAACGTTACAATATAGCAAGAATCTAAAACAACCATCAAAACTATCTAAAGTAAGGGAAAAGAGAAATAAATTCGTTGTAGGCCGAGACCGAACGTCTCCGTCACGATCCCCACGAACAATGGGTTGATTTCCACCTTGCCCCCTTTGTTTCAGCCTCCAAAGCCTTGATTCTCTCCTGTTTTACGGCTCCAAAAAGTCCCAAATCCAAATCCCCAAAAACCTAGCTGCAGAAAGCTTATATTCTGTTTTTTTTTCGTCATAGCGTCGAGACGCTGCCTTCAAAACACACGTTTTCCAGAATCGAATTTACACAGCGTCTCGACGCTGTGACCTTTTAGCGCCTGATCAGATATGGAAAGCCAGCGTCGAGACACGCAAGAGCTAGCGTCTCGACGCTAGCCTGTAGTTTACCCTACTTTGACTCTTCCTTCTTTGATTCTCTTTGGTTCTTTTGCAACTTTTCACGTCCCGAGCACCCGATTGACTCCAATATCGTGCTTTAGCTCCAATCAACCATTTCCTACAAAATAAACAAATAAGTGCAATAAAATGGCCAATAAATCATCAAAGACTAGCTAAATTAATAAGGGAAAACTAGCTAGCTATGCTCGCTATCAACTATGTCACTAAATGGGTGGAGACAATTGCTTGCGTTAGAAGTGATGCGACAACCGTGGCAAAATTCCTGAAGAAAAATATTTTTACAAGATTTGGAGTGCCACAAAGACTTATCAACGATGAAGGAACCCATTTCATAAACAAGGTCATGACTAAGCTGTTGCAAAAATACAATGTCAAACATCATATCGCAATAGCTTATCACCTGCAGAACAATGGTCAAGCAGAGGTATCAAACAGGGAAATAAAAAGAATTCTCGAGAAAGTGGTCAACATAAATAGGAAGGATTGGGCCCAACATCTGGATGATGCGTTATGGGCGTATCACACGACTTTCAAAACATCCATAGGGATGTCTCCTTATGCGTTAGTGTTTGGCAAGGCCTGCCATTTGCCTGTAGAGTTGGAATACAGAGCACATTGGGCATTAAAACGCCTAAATTTTGATCCAGATGCGGTAGGGCAGGAACGATTGCGCCAGCTATCACAATTAGAAGAATTTAGAAGATGTGCTTATGAAAATGCCAAAATCAACAGAGAAAAGCAAAAACAATGGCATGACAGAAGAATATGCAAGAAGGATTTTAGAGAAGGTATGAAAGTATTATTATTCAACTCTCGCTTACGTCTTTTTCCAAGTAAGCTAAAAACAAGATGGTCAGACCCATACACTATCCATAAGATATATCCATATGGGGCTGTGGACCTACATTCTGCTGACGGAAAGAGAATTTTTAAGGTCAATGGACAAAGAATAAAACCATACATAGATGGGACCTATGACGAGGTAATTATAAAACTTATTTAAAAAAAAAAATCTAAATGGATAAGTTTGATTTTTTTTTGTTGATATATTTCCAAATGGATAATTTCTAAATCATATATTCCAGGTGCATTTATTTTTTATGATGTGAAAAGTCGTCTTTATTTATTTTAAAATTTTGTTTTGGTTCATGAGAAAACAAAACTGTTTTTTTTTTAATATTTAAATTCAAATGTGAGAATATCATCAAGTTTATATTTTAATTAAACTTTTTGATATAAATTTTATTTTGGATATGATTCAAAATTAATTTATGAGAGAATTAAATGTTTGGAGAAGCTCAAATATTAATTTAATGTGAATTGGATTCATATATAAAAACTATAGGTTAAATTTAATGCGCATTAGATGCACATTAAAACTAGAGGTTATGAGAGAAATATGCAATTGAATATGATTCAAATGTAGGCTTAAATTAAATATGTGATATTTAATTTTGTAATTAGTTAACTATTAAATTTAATTTGAATTAATTAAATTAATTAAATTCGAACTATAGGTTATTAATAGCTCACAAAATGAGCTATTTTTCCTTGTATTTACTTGCGATTCTTTGAGATTAATTTGGTCAAAATCATACACATTTATGTTTATTTTGTACGAATTGAATTATTGATATAAATTGGAGCAATTGGAAATTGTTCGAGTGTTCGTGACGTAAAAAGAGGCAAAGGAAGTAAAGATGGATCAATACAAGAGCTGTAGTAGGCAAGAAACCCGAGAGCTCAGCGTCGAGACGCTGGTCTTAACATATTGGTGATAGCGAGCATAGCTAGCTATCTTTACTCATTTAATTAAGCTAGTCTTTTATGATATTTGGGCCAATTTATTGCACTTTATTGTTTATTTTGTAGGAAATAGTTGATCGGAGCTTTAGCGAAATATTGGAGTAATCGGGTGCTCGGGACGCGAAAAGATGCAAAAGATCGAAAAAGAATCAAAAAGGGGAAAAAGTCAAAATTCGGTCAAAAGGTGACTAGCGTCTCGACGCTAGCCCTTAGGCGTCTCGACGCTAGCATTCCTTATTCGGATAGGCGCGAATTCGTCGCAGCGTCTCGATGCTGCAACCTTAGCGTCTCGACGCTACCATAATTTCCTTTCTAGAACGCGCGTGTTTAGAGGTAGCATCGAGACGCTGTCTTGACAGCGTCTCGACGCTACGACGAAAAATCAGTATTTAACCATCCTTTCGGCTAGGTTTTAGGGGAACCAATTTTGGGACTTCTTGGAGCCGTAAACAGAGCAAAATCAAAGGAATTCAAGGCTGAAGCAAAGGGGAAAATTCGGAAATCAACCCATTGTTCGTGGGGATCGTGACGGGGACGTTCGGTCTCGGCCTACAACGAGTTCAATTCTTCTTTCCCTCACTTTAGTTAGATTTTTATGGCTTTTACATGTTTAGTTGAGCTTGTAATTTTAATCATGAGTAGCTAAACTTGTAAGCTTAGGGATTGATGTAGTTGATTGTGTTTATGGATTGATTTATGGATTGATTTATGGTTTAAGTTGTGCAATGTTATTATGTTTGTAATCTTGATTTAATGCTTTCAATTAATTGGCCATTAGTTGGATGATTTAAGTTTCGAATCTAGCTCGGGAGAGGGGATTTGATTTAGACTTACTCAAGATTGCATGACTAAAGTTTAGTTTCTAATTCGTGACAATTTTAGATTAACTTTAGAATTGGTTAAAAGATCTCATTGCCTTGCATGATTAATAAACTTAGATAGGGATATCAAGTTGGTTAATTTGCATGAGAATCAATTATGCTCGGGAGAGGTAGTTGTGATTAAAGGGTCTTTGGCTCATAATTCCATTGTGCATAATAACTTATTCCTTAAAATCAATCATAGACTAAATCGGCGAAATCAATTCCCTAAGTAGTTTTCCCAATTGAAATTCCATACTTTCTATGTGTTTTGATTTAGTTTTCTTATTATTCAATCATCACTTTTTGATCCCTAAATAAAATTGGGCAAGAAAATTCACAATACTTGATTTGCTTAAAAATCCAATCCAGAGGACGACATTCGAATTACATTCACTATATTATTACTTGACCCGTGCGCTTGCGGTAGGAAAAGCCCACATCAAGTTTTTGCTACTGCATAGTTTTCCCAAGCCAAATTTCCTGCGGCCTCAGCGTTGAGATTGTAACGACTCGAATAAAAGGAACTAAAAACATATTGAAGGTCGCTACTACATGCATAGAACATCGAATTTTTTTTTAAAACTATAAAACAGAAGAGGAATAACTTTCATTTATTAGAAGACCCAAAACATATGAAAAACTCATAATCCATAAGTTAGAATATCTGAAACAAACTACGGAAAGCTCAAAGTTTCAAAACATCGCATCTAAACTTAAGAGTTAAATCCTAAGACTAATGAGAAAGAAGTCCTCAAAGAAAAAGACATAAACTGCAACTGCAATTCCATAGCCAACCAAGTCACAACTCTCGCCAATCGCCAAACGCCCTTAAGTACCACCTGAAAAGAAAAGACATGTAGCATGGGTGAATATATAAGAATATACTCAGTAAGTAGCCCACTTAAGAGCTGAAACTGATAACACAAGATCTAGTAACATGAAACCTAACTTCTGGGTTTTAACATCATAGGGACCTAACTGGAAACACACATTCGAGTTTCTAACCCTTGGGCCATAACTAAGTACATGAAATGTTCTGTAAGGCAAAGTAAATTAGAGACTAGCTGACATCCCTCTGGCAAAACTATACCTCTTCTAACACAATACCTTTGAAACATAAACATGAAATACGGTGGAGCAACTGGTGCTTTAGTGGTTTGTTTGTTTGAGTGCCCGTAAGGATGATATCTAAAGCTCTCTCGGCTCTGTAAATACTTTAGTAACCTCAGGTTTTTCAAAGCGTGAAGCCTGAATAAACTTTTCTGTCCATAACACATTCAAGTCCAAACTCACCTTAGGCTTTCACTGTCGAAACATTAAGGAAGTTTAGACTCGATCTTAGCTTGTCCATCCTTTTTAGTCTCTCCTATTGTGTTCTTCATGTTTAGTCCATCGTAACATTGACTCCTTTAAGTTAGGGGGGGGACAATTTTTCCTTTTGTATACTCTCTAGGTATCATGTATCATGTTGCCTTTTGCTTGTGCTAAAAAATGTAGAAAAAGCAAGGACATACTCCTCATTTTCAAATAAACCAAGTAACCAGGGGTGGTGGTGACACCCATGATTTCCACTGCATGAAAGGTTAGTTTGGGAAGTGAGCATTCGCCACAATCTCAATAGTGAGCTATGCTTGATGACCGCAAAGTGCACGGGCCACAAGTAATAAAGAGACAACAAGTATATCGAATATTGTATCCACAAGGAGAAGTGTAAATTTAGACAAGGCAAAATTCTAAACACTAAAATTACTAAGGTTGCCTATTATCTAGGGAACTCAACATGATGAAAGATGGAATTAAAAATTAAACAAGGTAATAAAGAAATATTGATCAAGCAATTTAATAACAAACGAGGGAGATCGAGTCAATTGAGAGGCGGGGTCTTGAATTCCAAAATATAGCTTAATAACTATTCTGATTACTAAATATTATGTCCGGCTAATTATAGATCTAGAATCTCCGTTAATAACATAGGTTCTCCTATCAGTTTCTCCTAATTGTAATTAACTCAATTTAACAACCTAAGTGTCCTTAGCGCTATTAAATGGGTTAATTAATAAGTCTTGATTCATTATTGATCTCTAAGCCTAATCAACTACTCTCGCTGTCACTACGAGCAATTAAGCCTAGTTGGATGAGTTATGATCTGACTTAGTTTCTCTCTGTTGAGTTTCCTCTAAGTATCAATTCACTATAAATTTGACCAGAATTCATAGAGCATTAAGAACACCCAAGCAAATAATTAGTAAATTTGGACACAATAAAGGCAATCAGAATAACATTAAACTATATTCCTTCATTCAAGACCCGCAAGCCAGGATTTAGCTATACATTGTTGCTATAAGTATCAAAATTTCTCATATATACATTGTATAAAAAAATAAAGGAACAAGAATAGGGAATAAGAACTAGACCGTCGATGAATCCCTCGCTTATGTCATGATCCACCGACAACAAGCTCCCGATCTTCCCCAAAAAATGCCCAAGAACAATATTTAAGCACTCCTCTCACTAACTGATAGCATGCAAAAATGCTATCAATTTCCTATTATTTTTAGCTAGTTTTATGCTTGAATTGTGTACTTTTAATGCTATTTTCTATTTAAATTAGAGAAAATCGATTTTGGAGAAGACGCAAGCTGAAAATGAAGGCAGTGGCTATTGGTCGAGACAGTGTCGGGTCGCTGTTCATGAAGCATCTCGACGTTGTTCATAAATTCATCCAGGCGCGTCCATTTCTAGATCCAGTTTGGTCTAGGTGGTTCTTTTGGGTTCGGTTCAGTCTGAAACCAAATGCATGATTGAAGTTTCAACCATTTTACACTCATTTCAAGCCCAGTTCAGTCCTTGGAGGGGCGGTTCGAGACGATTCGTGAAGCTCAGGATCATTTCATGCATTTTATTATTATTATTATTATTGTAACAATAAGTTAATTGTTTGATTGAAAATGCCAAACCAATCCACTTTAGCTTGTTTTTTAAATTTATTTATGCATTGTTGAATGTATGATTAAATTAATTAAATGTATGTGCATTATGAGCATGCCATATAGTTTTAAAACCCCACCATAGGAAAACATGATCATGCATTTTTTTAATTATTATAAGAGTTATTAATAATTACTAATGCATGATTGAAGTTTCATGTTCATTAATATAAATGTTGTATTAATTTAGGGAGATGCATGCTTGAATGGTTAATTTCCAAATTGATTAATTGATATAATAGTTATATTTATTAAAAGAGAAAATTAACCAAGCATGAAGCATGGGACTTTTTTAGTTTGTTTATAAGTGTGATATTCAAATGAAAGCATGTTATAGATTATATTTATAATTGTTATAAATCACATAGACTTCTAAAATCTATAACAAAGATAAGGTGCATGCTCACATAGGGTTAATTTGAATCCAAATTTCGATCGATTTCAATTAGCTTCGGATAGGTTGATAAGCTTGTAAAACATAGGTTACAAGAGAACTCACCCGACAAGAAGCTGTCTAAGGCTGGAGGTATTTAAGTTGACGATTTACGGAACACCTCCTACCTGAGCATCGAGTCGGTTCTTGAGTTAAGTTAACCCAGTTTTATGAGCTTGCGCGTGTGAGATGTGAGGTCATAAATCGTTATCACCTAGACATCATAAGTTAAAATAAACTTAGACTTAGGGATCATTCAATTAGCCGGAACACGCCTAAGTATAAGTATACCCAAAACCGTTTAAAATACTTAGTGGGAGGGGAGAGATATATCAAATTCATTTTCCTCTCACGTTCTCCCTTATGTTCACAACGTGAGATTTATGCTTGGCCTCGTGTTGATTATACCTCAACTGCTCCATGCAGAAGGTGTTTGCATAAATCAATAACAAGGTGAATGGAGAAAGTATTTATAGTAAGTGAGTGAAGGAAGTGTGTCAACACATCCTACGTTCTACTCCGTTAGGTTGCACCGTGAGATTTCCATGTTCCGCCTGCTTGTATGCCCTGGAGCCACTAACCATTCAGAGGGTTGTAACATGGAGATCGGAACAACGCAAACTCGAGAAATGAATAGGATTACTTAGGACCATTTCCATCATTAGCTTTTCCATTCGGTAGCATTGTTGGGGTCGTTCTCTGGAATGTTAAAACGGCGGGTCACGCTTACAAAGGTTACTAAGTGTTAGTATATTCCTGACCAAATGTAGCGAAAACTAAACCACTATAGGAATAAGAATTATTCTAGCATTAGTATTTAGTCAATAACGTCTTGGTTTAGTGAAGGAGTAATTGACGGACCATCGGTAGTAGTTGCTCTACCTCACTCGTGCCAATGATAAAGCAAGAATTTATATCTTAGCTAGCATTTTAGATGTCTTGTCTAAAAAGCACAAGAGGATGGTCACCGCAAGGGAGATCAGGACTTCTCTGCAAGGTATGTTTGGACAACCGTCCTTGCAAACTAGACACGAAGCTCTAAAAAATGTTTACATTTCCCGTATGAAGGAAGGTGCTTCTGTAAGGGAACATGTTTTGAACATGATGGTCCAATTCAATGTGGACGAAGTAAATGGTGTTACCATAGACAAGGGTAGTCAGGTTAGTTTTATAATGAAGTCTTTTCTGAAGAGCTTCAATCAGTTCAGGACAAATGCTGTCATGAACAAAATATACTATAACCTGACTACTTTGCTGAACGAACTCCAGACCTACCAAAGTCTCACCAAAAGGGGTCAAGAAGGGGAAGCAAACGTTGCCACCACCAAGAGGTTCCAAAAAGGATCATCCTCAGGAACCATGTCTGCACCTTCCACTTCTAAGAATAAAAGTATTCAAATGAAGAAAAAGAAGGAAAAAGGGGAAAGGAAAAGCTCTGATGGTACGCAAGGCAAAAACCAAAGCTGCATATAGAGGAAAATGTTTCCACTATAACTTGGATGAACATTGGAAACACAATTGTCCAAAATACCTTGAAGAAAAGAAGGCAGAAAAAGAGAAACAAGGTAAATTTGATTTGCTCGTTATTGAAACATGTTTATTTGAGCAAGATAGCTCTGCCTGGATAGATTTAGGAGCAACTAACCATGTATGCTCTTCTTTATAGGAAATCAGTTCCTGACACATTCTGGCAAATGGCGAGGTAACTCTCAGAGTTGGAACAGGAGAGGTTGTCTCAGCCAGAGCTACAGGAACTCTAAAGTTGTCTTTTGGAGATAGATTTTTATTACTTGAAAATGTCTTGTATGTTCCCAATATTAAAAGAAACTTAATATCTATCTCTTGTTTAATTGAACATATGTAGCAAGTATCTTTTGATCTTAATGAAGTGTTTATTAACAAAAGAGGTATGCAAATATGTTCTGCAAAACTTGAAAGCAACTTATACGTGTTAAGACCAATTCAAGTTAAAGTTATTTTTAATACGAAAATGTTTAAAGTAGCTAAAACTCAAAACAAAAGGCAAAAAGTTTCTCTCAATACCTATCTTTGGCACTTGAGATTAGGTCAGATAAATCGCCATATGATTGAAAGATTGGTAAAGAGTGGACTACTAAATCAGTTAGACGATGACTCGTTGCCACCATGTGAGTCCTGCCTTGAGGGAAAAATGACCAAACAACCTTTTTTCTGAAAAAGGTTATAGGGCCAAAGAACCCTTAGAAATCGTGCATTCGGATCTTTGTGGTCTTATGAATATCAAAGCACGAGGAGGGTATGAATATTTCATATGTTTTATCGATGATTATTCAAGGTATGACTACCTTTACCTAATGCATCACAAGTTTGAAGCCCTTGAAAAATTCAAGGAGTAGAAGACCGAGGTTGAGAACAACTTAGGTAAAACGATTAAAACACTACGATCAGATCGAGGTGGAGAATATATGGACCAACGATTACAGGACTATTTGATAGAACATGGAATCACGTCCCAACTCTCAGCCCCTGCTACATGATGACATGCAAAAATGTCATCATTTTCCTATTAATTTAAGCTAGTTTTGTGCTTGAATTATGTGCTTTAATGCTATTTTCTGTTTAAATTTCAGAAAACCGAGTCAAGGAAGCAAAAACGGAATTTTAAGAGATTTTGGATGATTTTGGAGGCTTTTTGGAGCAATTTGAAGAGTTACATTAAAAGATCCAAGTCCAAAAGCCAAGAAGAATAAATTAGAAGCCCAAATTCATGAATTTCAAGCCTTAAAATTATCAATTTGGGTCAAGATAAGTGCCCAAAATCCATTATAAGAAGCATTTGGGCCAAAAGAAAGTTGGAGGCCCAAAAATGGAGTCAAAATCGGGCCATTATTGAAGATTCATGGCCTAGCGTCTCGACGCTAAGCCTGGGAGCGTCTCGACGCTAGGCAGCTGCGTGGAAAGATCCAAAATCGCGAGAGCGTCGCGACGCTGTCCAAGTAGCGTCTCGACGCTGAGACGTCTTGGAGCCCAAGAAAAGATGACGTCAGAGCGTCTCGACGCTGTCCTTGTAGCGTCTCGACGCTGAGCCTGCTGGGAGCCTATAAAAGGAGCCTTTTGCATCCATATTTTGTGTGCCAATTTGTGGGTTTTCACCCCATTCTAGAATCCACTCTAAAATTGGGGATTTTTGGGAGAGTTTTGGAGCTTTGTTGAAGATCTTTGGAGCTCGGGATCGAAGGAGGTCGGCGCGGGATCGAGGAGATCGACACTTTTATGAGCATTTCTCTTCCCTTTTCCTTTATGTTTTAGTTTCTAGAATTGTTGTGATTAGGAATTATTGGATTTTAGTGATTATGAGTAGTAAATTCCTAAATTCTATGAGATTGATTTAGATGTTGAACCTCTGCTGAATTAATGAATTGATGTGGTTTAATTGTCATTATTGTTCATTTGTGCATTTTTTCCGTAATGCTTTTAATCAACTGATCACTGATTAAATGAATCGTTACTAAGTGGAAACTCGACGGAGAGAAGCTTAGACTAGAACTGAATGCATGACTAATGGTTATTTACCCGGGTGACACGGGATAAAATAAATAACGTTAGAGGTTGTACTGAAGGGTCGTAATGCCATACTAAGTAAATAAAGATGAGACTGAAAGGAGATTCTTTATTGAACGGTATGAGATAGGAGGAGACCGACAGGAGAGTCCTTGTTATTAGGCTTCTAGACTTATGAATCAAATGATTAGTTAATCCATATTAGTTAATTGATTATGCATTAAAGGTCCAATTGATGAAATCAACAACTCTAGAATTATCCCATCAAATTGTGTCACCATTTATCTTTTGCTTTCTAGATTAGCTTTTTGTTATTCTTTCCGGCATTAGATTTTGTTCTCTAAATAAAGCTAAGCAAGATTATTCGCGGTACTTAATTGAATAAATCCAATCCCTGAGGATTCGATACTCGGAATACTTTCCGTTTTATATTACTTGCGGCCCGTGCACTTTGCGGTCAACAAGTTTTTGGCGCCGTTGCCGGGGATTGGCCAATTTCATTCAATTAATATTGTGAAGAAATTGCTTGCTTTAGATTAGAGGTTTTATTTTGCTTTTTTTTATTTTTATCCTGGTCCATTGTTCTTGTTGTGCATTTAATTGGTGTTTGCATCTGACTGAAGGCCTGATTATTGTTGATTTAATTATTTTAAATGGCTTTTAATAGTTTTGGGTGGCCCTTTAGGGAATCTGAGCCCGAAGAACCAACACCATCATCCAATTTTTTCTATTCAAATTATCCCCCTTTAGAAGAAAAATCTCCCCTAGAAAGTTTGCTTCAAGATTATATCGAGGATACTAGAGCCATTAATTTAGCTCTAGAAAAATCCCTAGGGAGATTGCATCCCAAAAAGGATGAGAGTGAAGTGCAATCCGCTTCCATAGAAGAAAAATCTTCCTTAGAGAGCTTGCTTGAAAATTTTATCCAAGAGTCAAGAGCCATGAATTCAGAATTAGAAAAATCTATGGAGAGACTCAATACCCAAAAGGAAGATAGGGAAGTAGGATCCACTTCCATAGATTGTCTAGTGAGTCATGTGGCCAGTGATTCATTAGCGCCGATTCAAGAGCCAAATTCTTTCGATTTTCCTAAGTTTGAGCATATAGGGGTGAGCTGTATAGAAAAAGAGGAAGAATTGGATAGTTCTAGCACCCACCAAGAACAAGTTTGTGAGGAAGAAAAAGAAAATGAGTCTATAGTGTTTGAGGAGTTTCTAGAGGTAGAGTTTAAGGTTGAAAGGCCTTTGTCTGTTCTATCCCCCCCATCCTCTCTTGATAATGAGTGTTCTTTTTCTTGTTCTCACGAGTCAGTGTCAGAGTCAGAGTCCATTTATTTTGATCTTTCTCCTTTTATGCTTTTATTAAAAGAAAATCCCAAAAATATTTCTGCTTCAGGGTCCCATGAAAAGCTAGTAAGCTTACTAGCAATGGTCTACTTCATTGATTCAAGGAAGAAGGGCCCGAAGAAATACGAGAATTTTTATGTGCCTTGAAAGCCCGCACAAACTCGTCTAGCTAAGAGACGTTAAACAAGCGCTTCTTGGGAGGCAACCCAAGTTTATTTTTCCGTTAATTTTCTTTGTTTTTCAGTTTTTTGTAGTTAGAGCATGTTGATCTTTCGTTCCAGTTGATCAATTTGAAGGAGCTCAAGACCACATTTTCTTCCAAAAACAACCCCAATGATGTTGAAGGCAATCCATGGTTTCTCTCACACTTCAGGGCAGTACCGTTCTCCCTTTATCTTTTTAATTGTCCTTAAGCATGCTTAATTAGTCTGAATAATCAATACATTGAGGACAATGTATGATTTAAGTTTGGGGGGGAGGCTTTGCTGTTCTGATCTGAGCTTATTGAAAATTTTTTCATGATGATTCTATTGCATCTGTTTTGATGAGGACGGTCTATGATATGATCTAGATAATGAATTTTGTTCAATTTTTGTGAAATATCAAAGCATGTTCAAGATTCATGTAAATTAAATTTTTGCTTTGATTTCCTTGCACATATTGAGCACTTAGCCTACTTATATGGTTTTGAATGCTTAAAATTGGATTATATTATCTAGATGTTTGTTGTCACTCCGATAGGCTTAAGATCTAATTTGAAAGATGAACGACATGAGAGTCTGTAATGTTTTACTTAGGAGAAAAATCATGTTTATTAGCCTGCAAAGAAAAGAAAAATGTGAAAAAAAAATATATGAAAAAAAAAAAAAAAAAAAAAAAAGAATGTTCCACTTTCTTGAGAGCGTTAGTAACCAGGGGCATTCATGACACCCATCGTTTGCCTTTGCATGAAAGCGCTGGAAAGAAATGAGCATGCTTCGGCATCCTGAAAGATGAGGCGCTCGTAGTTGGATGCTTTCATCACCAATGTTGGCAAGCCAGAACGAAGGCGCTACATCTAAAAGGATTCTCTTTAAAAAAAAAAAAAAAAAAAAAAATGCAAGTTTCGGGGAGGCATACCCTGTTGTTTCAGGCACCTTAGTGGGATATTGCTTTCTTGATTGTTGGGAAGCTGGATAATTAGAGCTTAGGGCCAGTGTAGGGGGAAGATGAACTGAGGATTTTATAAACCTTTTCTAGGCTAGTAAAGACCTAATAAGGAGTCTCGCACACACACACGCAAGGGATGAAGAGATTAAATTTAAATTTCGTGATGAAAGAATATGTTTTAATATTTCCTTTAATTGTTATAGTTCATTATTTTGATCATTGAGCTTAGAGTCATGCGTTTGCAATAGTTGATTCATATATAAGGTTTTAGCTTTGCTCGGGACTAGCAAAGATTTAAGTTTGGGGGTGTGATGACATGCAAAAATGTCATCATTTTCCTATTAATTTAAGCTAGTTTTGTGCTTGAATTATGTGCTTTAATGCTATTTTCTGTTTAAATTTCAGAAAACCGAGTCAAGGAAGCAAAAACGGAATTTTAAGAGATTTTGGATGATTTTGGAGGCTTTTTGGAGCAATTTGAAGAGTTACATTAAAAGATCCAAGTCCAAAAGCCAAGAAGAATAAATTAGAAGCCCAAATTCATGAATTTCAAGCCTTAAAATTATCAATTTGGGTCAAGATAAGTGCCCAAAATCCATTATAAGAAGCATTTGGGCCAAAAGAAAGTTGGAGGCCCAAAAATGGAGTCAAAATCGGGCCATTATTGAAGATTCATGGCCTAGCGTCTCGACGCTAAGCCTGGGAGCGTCTCGACGCTAGGCAGCTGCGTGGAAAGATCCAAAATCGCGAGAGCGTCGCGACGCTGTCCAAGTAGCGTCTCGACGCTGAGACGTCTTGGAGCCCAAGAAAAGATGACGTCAGAGCGTCTCGACGCTGTCCTTGTAGCGTCTCGACGCTGAGCCTGCTGGGAGCCTATAAAAGGAGCCTTTTGCATCCATATTTTGTGTGCCAATTTGTGGGTTTTCACCCCATTCTAGAATCCACTCTAAAATTGGGGATTTTTGGGAGAGTTTTGGAGCTTTGTTGAAGATCTTTGGAGCTCGGGATCGAAGGAGGTCGGCGCGGGATCGAGGAGATCGACACTTTTATGAGCATTTCTCTTCCCTTTTCCTTTATGTTTTAGTTTCTAGAATTGTTGTGATTAGGAATTATTGGATTTTAGTGATTATGAGTAGTAAATTCCTAAATTCTATGAGATTGATTTAGATGTTGAACCTCTGCTGAATTAATGAATTGATGTGGTTTAATTGTCATTATTGTTCATTTGTGCATTTTTTCCGTAATGCTTTTAATCAACTGATCACTGATTAAATGAATCGTTACTAAGTGGAAACTCGACGGAGAGAAGCTTAGACTAGAACTGAATGCATGACTAATGGTTATTTACCCGGGTGACACGGGATAAAATAAATAACGTTAGAGGTTGTACTGAAGGGTCGTAATGCCATACTAAGTAAATAAAGATGAGACTGAAAGGAGATTCTTTATTGAACGGTATGAGATAGGAGGAGACCGACAGGAGAGTCCTTGTTATTAGGCTTCTAGACTTATGAATCAAATGATTAGTTAATCCATATTAGTTAATTGATTATGCATTAAAGGTCCAATTGATGAAATCAACAACTCTAGAATTATCCCATCAAATTGTGTCACCATTTATCTTTTGCTTTCTAGATTAGCTTTTTGTTATTCTTTCCGGCATTAGATTTTGTTCTCTAAATAAAGCTAAGCAAGATTATTCGCGGTACTTAATTGAATAAATCCAATCCCTGAGGATTCGATACTCGGAATACTTTCCGTTTTATATTACTTGCGGCCCGTGCACTTTGCGGTCAACACTACACCACAACGGAATGGTGTATCAGAGATGAGAAACCGAACCTTGTTGGACATGGTTTGATCAATGATGAGCTATGCTCAGTTGCCTGATTCGTTCTGGGGATATGTAGTAGAGACTGTTGTATACATTTTGAACATGGTTCCCTCTAAGAGTGTTCCTGAAACACCCTATCAGCTACGAAGAGGGCGTAAAGGTAGTTTACATCATTTCAAAATTTGGGGAAGCCCGACACACATGTTGGTGCAAAATCCATAGAAATTGGAACAACGTTCAAAACTGTGCCTGTTTGTGGGATATCCCAAAGAAACGAAAGGTGGTCTATTTTACGATCCTCAAGAAAATAAAGTGATTGTATCGACAAACGCTACATTCCTTGAGGAAGATCACATAAGATATCATCGACCTCGCAGTAAACTAGTATTAGATGAAATTTAAACATAAGCTACAAAAGAACCAACAAAAGTTGTCGATCAAACTGGTCCATCAAAAGTTGTTGGTCAAACACATCCATCTCAAGAAGTGAGAGAGCCTCGACGTAGTGGGAGGGTTATAATACAACCCGACCGTTACATGGGTTTAACAGAAACTCAAACCATCATACCTGATGATGGTATATAGGATCCATTGACCTTTAATCAGGCAATGAATGATGTAGATAAAGACTAGTGAATTAAAGCCACGGATCTCGAATTGGAGTCAATGTACTTCAATTCGGTCTGGGAACTTGTAGAGCAGCCGGATGGGGTAAAACCTATTGATTGCAAATGGATCTACAAAAGAAAACGAGACGAAGTCGGTAAGGTTCAAACCTTTAATGCTCGACTTGTGGCAAAGAGTCTTACTCAGTGATAACTTGCAAAAAGCAATTTATTTATCCTTTAAACTTAAGCTAAAATTAGGCTAAAAGAAGCATTGATGCGTGACTTTAGCACAATAAGAAAGGAAAGTGCGATGATTTTATGCGGTAGGCTATATTTATGTATGCGGTAAGGAATTATAAAAATATAGGGGTGCTAACGCAACTAATTCAGTTGTTTGTTGTCCAAGTTTCTCTCAGCGCAGGCACACAACCGAAGAAGATCATGAGACAGACAAGATGGATGAAAAGACCATGTTGACACACCGACGTGCCAGTGGGTTGAAAAGGTGCAAGTGGGTTGAAGATGACTGAAGCAAATCTCTAATTACTTGGAGAAATTAGGTTTCCTTCACCTATAAATAGAAGCCACCTGCTCAAGGAAAAGAGGACAATTGACAATATACAATAGATAGGAGAGATGAGAGGGAGGAGACGAAGATCGAGGAGAAAGAGAAATCACAGAAGGCTGTGATTAATAGTAGACTTGCGTTTGCAATGTATTGCGAAATGTATTGTTTTGCTCGCATGAGCTAATTTTCTTCATCAAGGCTTAGCGGAAGCACCCCATGCGGTGATAAGTCTATTTTGTAAGCGCATACTTTGATTTAATCAAACATTATTGCCTTCTACTTAGTTGCAATACGACTTTCATTACTAACTCCCGCCTGGCCAGCCGGATGCGGTAGTAGTATGCTTAATCCCTGACAGGTAATGCATGCGGACATCTCTAAGTAGAACAAGTTAGCGCATTGCATGTAGTCTTGGTATCATTTAATCAATACTACCGCTATAAGATAATGCAAGAATGAGCTTTGATTGCGTTAAGACTAACGCAGTCCCTTGTAAGTTTTTAGAGAACTAAGCCTCACGCATGAACTAGCCAAATAACCACTCGATAGTTTTATGCCAAATGCAGAAGGAGTACCGAAAGGGAAACTTGTGATTTTTTTTTCACTTAGGCATTAATGGATCAATTAGTCATGGTATGCGCTACAAGGTTCTTACATTGCATTAGGTTGCACCGCAACAACCTTGATACTATTCTCCTTAATACTTCTCTTTTTACTCTTGTGGCATGTTTTACTTTTTTCAAAATTTATGTTTCAAACTCACCAACTCTCTAATTTAGTCTTTTATGTAATATCACACGTTTTCGAGTTTAAATCAGTAAAAATTATTACAACTTTGCAAATAACCTTTCCCTATGGATTCGACCTTAGACTCATTAGGTATTACTTGATTTTGTCAATTTATACTTGGATTGATATATATCTACGATAAATTTGCATTAATTTGTTAAGCATACTGACAGTCGATCAAGTTTTTGGTGCCGTTGCCGGGGAAAGACAACCAAATTTGTAACAATCTTTTTGATCTGACACTCCGTTTGATATGGTTACCGTGTTTCCTGTTGAGTAATTTTTCTCCAGGAAACCGGAGATTGCATGCGTGCTGCTCGCAAGAAAATATTTGAAAGAGTTAAAATAAATTTAATATGTATTTGATTCATATTAATTTTAATTTTAATAAAATCCCTAATATTAAATATATGATATTTAATTAGGGAAATTAATTAATTATGGAATTAATTAATTATTTATTAAAATTAGAGACCTTTTCCTATTAGAAAAAGGTCTTCCTTTTTCTATTAGGAAAAAGGTCTTGGTCTTTATCTATAAATAGGACCCTGAGGTGGGGTAAAAGGCATCACATTCATTCTCCTTCTCTCGGAGAATTTTCCTCAAGGCTTCCTCTAGACTCCCATCAGTCTCCTGCCTCTAGAAGTCTCAGAGTCATACCGGTGTAGCCATAGTGGTGGTGTTCACACTAGTTCGTGATTAATTCACATGCAGTTGGTGAATTTAATTTGAGTAGTCAACGAGAGTAAGTAATTTGTTACTTTATAAATTAGATTTAGATCTAATATTTTTGTATGCTTAGTCTTAATATATATTTAGAACAGTTCTAATATTATTGCCAATGTATTGATATTTTAGATTAAACAAAATTAATTACGAATCGGTCCCAATCACGCTTCCGCTTTACGGAATTATGAAATTCCAATCCTTCAATTGGTATCAGAGCCGATCGTAGATCTAATTTTGTTTCTCTAAAATTTGCATTGGCTATTGGTGGGATTGATTAATGCATAATGTATGTATGATTTGCATTGAACTGTTTAGGTTAATTTTATGGCCATAGATTTTACTATTTCTTATGTGATTTGATCATGTAAGGGCCCGGTGTTTCGGGTATTTTATGTAAAATCGAGTCCTATGTAAGTCCGGGTCTAGAATAGGTTTTTATGAGATAAAAATCGGAGAAATTGCGACGTTGTCACGATTACAGCACGCGCTAGAAATTCGCAATCAGGACAGTTCAAGGCTGTTGGGAGGTCCGGTTCACGCAGTCTAGCTGGGCTGGGACCGATTTGGTCCGGTTCAGCTGGAATTTTGCTCGGTTCGTGGTTTTCGTAGCTGGTTCGAAGTAGTTCGGATCGGTTCAGGCGGTCTAGACCAGTATTTGGAGCTGCAGAAGGACTTTTAGGATAGAATTTAGCTATAATTATTGTAATTTATGTTTTATTTTATCCTAGGGGCCAAAATTAACCGGTTCAATTGCTATTTATTTGCTTTATGGATGTCATATAACTTAAATTCCCACCATAGGTTAAGCAAGTTTTCATGCATATTTATGTTATAATTGTTATAATGTATGGTAATTATGCATGAATTTAATTTCATGAGTTATTTAATATAATCGTTATATTAGATATATGAAATTGGTGAAGGATGATGCATGACATTAATTTAGCTAAATATAATTGTTATATTTTATTAATGTAGCATGCATGCTTAGGATTATTTTCATGAGAATTAATATAATTAGTTATATCATGAATGAAAATAATCAATATATATCAATGTTTGTTTTCATGTATGATTTAATATAAAATGTTATATTAATTAAATGAAAATGGAACAACATTGAGCATGACATTAATTAGATTAATATAAGAGTTATATTATATTAATGTCAAATTTCATGTAATTTAATTTCATGGATGTTTAATTAATATAATCGATATTAATTAAATGAAATTGAAATTGCATGAGGGATGACACCTCTTTAGATTAATATAATCGTTATATTATCGTTATCGGTGTCATAATAATATGGTGTTTAATAATTAGAATATGATTGTTATTTTTCCAACACCATAGAAGCATGTTATAGGGCTAATCATTAAAATTTTATAATAAGTTATAAAATTGATTAGAAACCGTCATCCTATAACAAAGAGTTGCTTGCAAACATAGGACCTTAGGTTAAAATGAATTAATTTTAAAATGTTTAAAATTAATTAGACCTAAGCTCATTATAATTCTAATATGATTAGAATTTTTTTCTTACTTAGAATTAAAAATAGTTTTAATTGACTAAGTAGGAAAAATATTACTATGATTATAAGGGAACTCCACCGGTAAAGTTCTGTCTAAGGCTGGGGGTACTTAAGATGACGGTTTACGGAACACCTCCTACCTAGGAACTAACCCGGAACACCGAAGTTGAATTAATCATAGCTAAATGTTAGCATGCAATGTCAGTAGGTTTATTAAAAGAGTTTAATTCCCCTAGATCTTTAGAGTAAAGATTTATCATAACTATTGGTTATAAGGGAACTCTACCGGTAAAGTTTTGTCTAAGGCTGGAGGTACTTAAGATGACGGTTTACGGAACACCTGCTACCTGGGAACTAAGCCGGAACTTGAGTTGAATTAACCATAGTTATATTAGCATGCAATGTCTCTAGGTAATTAAAAGTGTTTAATTCACCTAGACACATCAGAGAAAAGACCTATATATATAAAAGTTATATACAGGCATAGACTTAGATAGATTCACTTAGCCGGAATTTACCTAAGTAATAGGCCCTATAATTATAAAAATACTTAGTGGGGGGAAATATATCAAAACAAGATTTTCATAAATCAAGTTTTGCTCTCACGTCCTCAAAAGTTCACAACGTGAGGTTCATGCTTGGCCTCGAGTCACCCTGGGAGTGACTCCCTACAGATGGTGTTTGCATAGATTAATATCAAGGTGAATGAGGGAGTATTTTATAGTAAGTGGGAGCAGGACACGTGTCAACATATCCTACGGTCTCCTCCATTAGGTTGCACCGTGAGATGCCCATGATTTGCCTGCGAGTCGCCCTGGGAGCGATCACCCTACGGAGGGTTTGATCATGGGAGTCGGAACAATGCAAACTCCAGAAATGGATAGAGTTTCTTAGGTCCATTTCCAACTTTGACTTTCCCTACGGTAGCATTGTTGGGGCCGACCTCTGAAATTTGAAAAATGGAGGGTCACACTTACGAGAAATTGTTAAGGTGTTAATAATTTCCTGACCGAAAAATACGGTAGCTAAGAACTATTGGAATATGAGTTATTCCGGGAATAGGGATTGGTTGAGATTGTCTCAATTCAGAGGAGGAGTAGCTGACTACCCTACGGTAGCTGTTGTTCTAAACCTCTGAAGTATCGTTGCAAAATGAATGTTTATTCTATGGGTTGATCAATACTTTTGCTAAATTGATTGGATTAAAATAATAATATTATTTTGTGTAATGGGTTAATGCAACAATACTTATTAAGTTAATTTGATTGTTCTATCAGAAATGAAACGTTCTCTGTATGCCTCAAATAACGCCAATTACAAAACTGGTATTTCTAATACAACTAAGAAAATGAACTTAAACACTAAATGCGTGGAATTGGTCTTAACTAAGGACGGTCCTCAAGCCCATATGTCTAATTTATACGAAATTTTTCATGATAAGTATGACATAGATTGTATAGCACATCTCAATGAAAATAAATTTGATTTATTGATCATTGAAACGTGTATAGTGGAAAATGATGATACAACCTGGATCCTTGATTCAGGTGCCACTCATCACGTATGCTCTTCCTTTGAGGGAATGAGCTCCTGGCAACAGTTAGATGATGGGGAAATGACTCTTAGAGTTGGGACTGGAGAGCTCATTTCAGCTAAAGTAGTGGGAGATATTAAAATGTTCTTCTCCAGGGAACGCTATATGTTATTAGATAACGTATATATAGTTCCCAGAATAAAAAGAAATTTGATTTCTATTTCTTGTTTGCTAGAACAAGGGTATTCAGTGTCGTTTTCTGTGAATGAAGCTTTCATTACTAAAAGGGGTGCTGATATATGTTCTGCAAAAATGGAGAACAATTTGTATGTCTTAAGACCAATAGAGTCTAGGGCTATTTTGAACAATGAAATGTTTAAAACAGCTGAGACTCAACCAAAAAGGCAAAAAGTTTCTCAAAGTACCTATCTTTGGCACTTGAGACTTGGTCACATAAATCTCAATAGGATTGGGAGATTTGTTAAGAACGGACTTCTAAGTCAGTTAGAAGATGGTACTTTACCTCCATGTGAGTCATGTCTCGAAGGTAAGATGACCAAACGACCTTTTATTGGAAAAGGTTATCGTGCCAAGGAGCCCTTAGAACTCGTACATACGGATCTCTGTGGTCCAATGAATGTAAGAGCTCGAGGAGGGTATGAATATTTCATCTCTTTTATAGATGATTATTCAAGGTATGGTTATTTATACCTAATAAGTCATAAGTCTGAAGCCCCTTGAAAAGTTCAAGGAGTACAGGACTGAAGTTGAGAACTTGTTAGGTAAGACCATTAAAACACTTCGATCTGATCGAGGTGGAGAGTATTTGGACTTAAAATTCCAAAACTATTTGATAGAACATGGAATATCGTCCCAACTCTCAGCACCAGGTACACCTCAGCAGAATGGTGTATCTGAAAGGAGAAACAGAGCCTTGTTAGACATGGTTCGATCTATGATGAGCTATGCTCAATTGCCTAGTTCTTTTTGGGGTTATGTAGTAGAGACTACAGTTTATATTTTGAATGTTGTTCCCTCAAACAGTGTTTCTGAAACACCATTTGAGCTTTGGAAAGGGCGTAAAGTTAGTTTACGTCATTTCAGAATTTGGGGCTGCCCTGCACATGTGTTAGTAGCAACCCCAAACAAATTGGATTCACGTTCAAAATTATGTCTATTCGTAGGCTACCCAAAAGAAACAAGAGGTGGATACTTCTTTGATCCAAAAGAAAATAAAGTGTTTGTATCGACAAATGCTACTTTCTTGGAAGAAGACCACGTTAAAGAACACATATCACACAGTAAAATTGTGTTAAGTGAACTTTCTGGTAAAGCTACAAATGAATCAACAAGAGTTGTTGATGAGGCTGGACCTTCAACAAGAGTTGTTGATGAGCCCAGTTCAGAGGCTGGACCATCAACAAGAGTTATTGATGAGCCCAGTACATTTGGTCAAACCCATCCTTCTCAAGAGTTAAGAATGCCTCGACGTAGTGGGAGGGTTATTATTCAACCTGAACGCTATCTGAGTTTAGCAGAAACTCCAACTGTCATACCTAATGATGGGGTTGAGGATCCATTGACCTTTAGACAGACAATGAATGATGTGGACCATGACCAGTGGGTCAAAGCTATGGACCTAGAGATGGAGTCTATGTACTTCAATCAAGTCTGGGATCTTGTAGACCTACCTGAAGGGGTTAAACCCATAGGGTGCAAATGGATCTACAAGAGAAAACGAGACGCAGCTGGGAAAGTACAGACTTTCAAAGCTCGACTTGTGGCAAAGGGTTATACCCAAAAGGAGGGGGTGGACTATGAGGAAACCTTCTCCCTAGTTGCCATGTTAAAGTCGATAAGAAGTCTCTTGTCCATTGCCACCTTTTATGATTATGAGATTTGGCAAATGGACGTTAAGACTGCCTTTCTGAATGGAAATCTTGATGAGAACATCTTTATGTCTCAACCAGAGGGGTTCGTTGCTCAAGGTCAGAAGCAAAAAGTTTGCAAGCTTAGACGATCCATTTATGGGTTGAAGCAAGTTTCCGGATCTTGGAATATAAAGTTTGACACTGCTGTCAAATCTTATGGCTTTGACCAGAACATTGATGAGCCTTGTGTTTACAAAAGGATTATCAACAGTTCAGTAGCTTTTCTGGTGTTGTATGTAGATGATATTCTTCTCATTGGGAATGATGTAGAATATCTTGCTGACATTAAAAATTGGCTATCGATTGAGTTCCAAATGAAAGATTTGGGTGAAGCTCAGCATGTTCTAGGGATTCAAATTATTAGGAATCGTAAGAACAGAACGTTAGCCCTGTCTCAAGCATCATATATAGACAAGATGTTGTCTAGATATAAGATGCAGAATTCCAAGAGGGGTTTACTATCCTTCAGGCATGGAGTTCATTTGTCTAAGGAACAGTGTCCTAAGACACCTCAAGAAATTGAGGATATGAGACGCATCCTTTATGCTTCAGCTGTGGGCAATCTTATGTACGCCATGTTGTGTACTAGGCCTGACATTTGCTATGCAGTTGGGATAGTCAGCAGGTACCAGTCCAATCCAGGGTTAGACCACTAGACTGCAGTTAAAAACATCCTCAAGTATCTTCGGAGAATGAGGGATTATCAGCTTGTGTATGGCTCTAAGGATTTGATCCTTACAGGATACACAGACTCTGACTTTCAGACTGATAAGGATTCTAGGAAATCAACATCAGGGTCAGTATTTACCCTCAACGGGGGAGCTGTAGTCTGGCGTAGCATCAAGCAAGGATGCATTGCAGACTCCACCATGGAGGCCGAATATGTCGCTGCTTGTGAAGCAGCTAAGGAGGCTGTATGGCTACGGAAGTTCTTGATGGATTTGGAAGTTGTTCCAAATATGAACTTGCCAATCACCCTTTACTATGATAATAGTGGTGCAGTGTCAAATTCTAAAGAACCTCGCAGTCACAAAAGAGGCAAGCACATAGAGCGCAAATATCATCTCATTAAAGAGATCGTGCAACGAGGGGACGTGATCGTCACGAAGGTAGCCTCTGAGCACAATATTGCCGATCCATTTACGAAGGCTCTCACGGCTAAAGTGTTCGAGAGTCATCTAGAGGGTCTAGGTCTGCGAGATATGTACATAGAATAATCTAGGGAAAGTGGGAGAAGTGTAATGGGTATTGTGGATGCCCTAGTTTATTATATTTATCTGTATTTGTACATTTCATGTATTATACAGTATTAATACAAACTACTATTCCTACTTCAATGATTATTCATTCAATTTAGATTGTTGATGTACATTGCCCACTAGAGTTTTAGTTCAAGTGGGAGTTGTTGGGTTTTATGCCCTAAAACTCGTAGATAGTAAATGAAACAAATTCATCGATCTCAATAAAGTGTTATTTGAGTGATTCAGTAATTTGGTTATTGAATAATCGAGTTTCCATTAATAAACCCTAAATCCAATAAACTAAGATCCAAGGTTGTTTAAATGAAACTTGGACTAGTATGTGGGGACATACGGGGATCAGTGTCCACGTAACAACCTAAAAGGTTTATAGTATAGGGATAAGGCTGGGTACCTTATCCTGGTGACACTATGTGATACGGCCCACCTTGTATTCGATACAGATGCAATGATCCAAAGCATCCATGTAGGAGACATGCGGGTGGGGGTATCCTATGCAATGAGTTTGCATAAGACAGGACCGCGAAATAGTAACCACTAGATGTAACGCCGTTAACTAGTTTAGGTTTCTATTTCAATAGGATGACCTAGGTAACTCAATCTCAATCCTGAGTCTGTTATGAACCCCTTTTAGGAGGGATTGTCCTTAGATTTGTATGGGTGAGAGTGGCCAGTTCGCCGACTCAATAATCCTACAATTTCAGGGGCAAGACCGAATGGGGGCTGGGAACATAACAATACAAGATGGAATTCACTCCTTCCCCTATTGGGGTAAGTAGATGTGTGTTCCCTTAAGGGCTGATTTCAGGGCTTGAACAAAGGCGCGCCGTCTTCTCCTAGCCCGAGAGGAACTCCTGTTTAGTGTTTGGACCCTAAACAACTTGTTCATTAGAGGAATCAGTGGTACTTAAGGAACCAGAGGTAACCTAGGGGTAAAACGGTAATTTGACCGAGCTGGTGTTACGAACACACGTGAATGATTGACTTACTGCTTGGTCGATATCCATGGACACAAAAATATTCTACAGTGAGAAGAGTGCAGCTGTGGGTCTTTAGTGGAGTGACCCACAGTTAACGAATGTTGACTAAACTTGGTCAATGAGTTTGGCCAATTAGTCTCATATCGTTGGAGCTTCTGATCTGTAGGTCCATTAGGTCCCACTGGTAGCTTGTAAAGAGACTTGAGGCAATTAAGTATAAATTGTAAATTGAAAGTGTTCAATTTATTTGAGGAATCGTATAATGTATATTGATGCATTATAATATAAAGTTTATGAAACTTTATAATATAATTTTTGAATTAATTTCAAAAATTAATTATTGGGAGAAAATATTTGGAAGAGTTCAAATAAATTTAATATGAATTAGATTCATATTAATTTTAATTTTAATAAAATCCCTAATATTAAATATATGATATTTAATTAGGGAAATTAATTAATTATGGAATTAATTAATTATTTATTAAAATTAGAGACCTTTTCCTATTAGGAAAGAAAATATTTGAAAGAGTTCAAATAAATTTAATATGTATTTGATTCATATTAATTTTAATTTTAATAAAATCCCTAATATTAAATATATGATATTTAATTAGGGAAATTAATTAATTATGGAATTAATTAATTATGGAATTAATTAATTATTTATTAAAATTAGAGACCTTTTCCTATTAGAAAAAGGTCTTCCTTTTCCTATTAGGAAAAAGGTCTTGGTCTTTACCTATAAATAGGACCCCTGAGGTGGGGTGAAAGGCATCCCATTCATTCTCCTTCTCTTAGAGAATTTTCCTCAAGACTTTCTCTAGACTCCCACCAGTCTCCTGCCTCTAGAAGTCTCAGAGTCATACCGGTGTAGCCATAGTGGTGGTGTTCACACTAGTTCGTGATTAATTCACATGCAGTTGGTGAATTTAATTTGAGTCGTCAACGAGAGTAAGTAATTTGTTACTTTATAAATTAGATTTAGATCTAATATTTTTGTATGCTTAGCCTTAATATATATTTAGAATAGTTCTAATATTATTGCCAATGCTAAGAATCTTTCCATTTGAGTCTCCACTTTTATTTTATGTTTTTTTTTGTCTTAGATTTTATAATATTATTGCCAATGCTAAGAATCTTTCCATTTGAGTCTCCACTTTTATTTTATGTTTTTTTTTTTGTCTTAGATTTTATTTTTATCATTGAGTTTTGCTCCCTAAATAAAATTGAATAAAAGTATTTGCGATACTTAATTTGCTAGAAAACCAATCCAGAGGACGACACTCGTTTTACACGAAAACACTATATTATTACTTGACCCATACACTTGCGGTAAGCAAATTTGCGCATCAACCTTGATGAATAAAAGACCATGGAAAGAATTTGAAACAGTTGCGTTGACGAGTGAATGTAGCGCAATACTTGCCAACAAGCTCCCACTTAAATTGAAAGATCCTGGAAGTTTTACTATTTTGTGTTCAATAGGAGGAATTGATGTTGGTAAAGCCTTATGCGACCTCGACGCAAGCATAAATTTAATGCCATTGTCAGTTTAGAAGCGCCTAGGGATTGGAGAAGCATGCCCAACAACTGTCACGCTTCAACTGGCAGTCAGATCAGTAGTGCATCCCGAAGGAAAAATTGAAGATGTTTTGGTAAAAGTTGACAAATTTATTTTTCCTGCAAATTTAGTCATACTTGATTACGAAGCTGACAGAGAAGTTCCCATTATTTTGGGAAGAACGTTTCTTGCGACTGGCCAAACATTGATTGATGTGCAAAAATGAGAGCTTACCATGCGCATGAATGATCAAAAAGTGGTTTCTAATGTGCCCACCTCATTAAAATACCCAGATGACAACATGGAATGTGACATGTTCCCCACTGGAAATGCTACAATCAAATGCGCTCAACACTGTGCAAGAGGAGACAAAGGAAGAACAAGTCAAGGATAACTGCATCATGGTGCAACCCATAAAAATTATTTGTGCATTAGATCTCCAAGAAAGAATTCTCGCCTTACCTTCCATAGTGCAACCACCTGCGTTAGAGCTCAAGCCATTTCCAACGCATCTGAAGTATAAGTTTTGGGGAGAAGAAGAATCCCTGTCGGTTATCATTTCATCAAAGCTTGATCAGCCGCAAGAAGACCTTCTAATGCAGGTCCTCGCAAAGCACAAGAAGGCCATAGGATGGAGTCTCGCAGATATTAAGGGAATTAGCCCCTCATATTGCATGCACAAAATTCGTTTGCTAGACAAATCAAATGAATTTATTGAGCGACAGAGAAGATTAAACCCAGCTATGATGGAAGTTATGCGAAAAGAGATCATCAAATGGCTTGATGCAGGTGTGATTTACCCTATCGCAGACAGTAGATGGGTGAGTTCGGTGCAATGCGTAGCAATGAAAGGAGGAATGATGGTGGTATCTAGGGGTGTTCGTCGGTTGGTCGGAGTCGGTTTTGGATGAAAACTGACGCCGACAACCGACCTATCGGTTTTCGGTCGATCGGTGATGCATTCTTTTGGAATGGTTCCTTAAACCGACCGACCAAATACACGGTCGGTCGATCGGTTTTGTCGGTTTTCCGATTTTGATGGAGGGAAGTTTGAAGCACAGTGAGAAGAGAAAAGACGAGAAAAAAAGAAGAGAGAAGAGAGATTGGTAGGTGAGGTGAGGAACGGAGAAAGAGAGAGAGAGAGCTGAATGGTGAAGACGACGTTAAACGATGAAGAAGAGGAGGGTCGGATGGTGAGCGACGTGAGGAACAAAGAAAGAACGATGAAGAAGAAGAAGGTCGGATGGTGAACCATGAGGAACAAAGAAAGAGAGAGAGTGTGTGGAATGGTGAGGAAGAGAGAAAGAGAAAGAGAGAAAGAATCTGCACATTGAAAAAGAAGAGAAACTTGGGTGGAGAAAAGAGAAAGGGAAAAAGAAAGGGAATAAAAAAATAATAAATTCAAAAAAGTAATGATTATCTTTTTTGAAAATGACACTTGAAAATGACATAGCATTAAATGTGCAGTACTTTTTTTTAAATACAAAACATGTAGTGTACTCTTCTTCTTATTCAAAATGCTGACACATTATTTATTATTATTTTTTTAATAAATCGGTCGGTCGGTCGGTTTTCTTTATTTTTGGTGGACCGACCGACCGACCGTCGGTTTTTTCAATGGACCAAACCGACTCCGACCAAATATGGTGCAAAACCGACCGACCGACGTCGGTTCGGTCGGTTTCGGTCGATCGAGTTGGTTTTCGGTCTAGTTTTGAACACCCCTAGTGGTATCCAACGCAACACAACGAATTGATCCCATCACTCACCATTATTGGGTGGCGTATATGCATGGACTACCACAAGCTCAACGCAATCCCGAAGAAGGATCATTTCCCTCTTCCATTCATTGATCAAATGCTAGATAGACTTACGGGACAGGCATACTACTGTTTTCTTGACGGATACTCAGGATACAATCAAATATCCATTGCGCCAGAGGACCAGGAAAAGACAACTTTCACTTGCCCATATGGAACCTTTGCATTTAGAAGGATGACTTTTGGGCTATGCAATGCGCCAGGGACATTCCAGAGATGCATGATGGCCATTTTTTTAGAATTGCTAGAAAAATCAGTAGAAGTCTTCATGGATGACTTCTCAGTTTATGGAAAGTCTTTCGCAGATTACCTAACGCAGCTGGAACGTGTTTTGGAGCGATGCGAAGAGACTAACCTAGTGTTGAATTGGGAGAAATGCCATTTTATGGTAGAAGAAGGCATAGTCCTAGGCCATCGCATATCACGTGCAGGTATCGAAGTAGACAAGGCAAAAATAGATGTGATAGAAAAGTTGCCACCACCCACCTCTGTGAAAGGAATTCGAAGTTTCTTGGGTCACGCAGGTTTCTACCGCAGATTCATAAAGAACTTATCGCATATCACAAAGTCATTATGCGCATTGTTGGAAACAAATAGAAGATTTGATTTTTTTGAGGAATGCGCCAAGGCATTTAATGATTTGAAGCATGCGCTAGTCACTGCGCCCATTCTCGCAACTCATGATTGGAAAGAACCATCTGTCCTAATGTGTGACACGAGTGACGTGGCAGTAGGAGCAGTTCTGCACAAAAAAAGGAAAAGTCACTGCACCCTATTTATTATGCCAACAAGACATTGAATGAAGCACAAAATAATTGCACAACAACCGAAAAGGAATTATTGGCAGTTGTTTATGCTTTTGATAAATTTCGTGCTTATTTGATTGGCTCTAAAGTCACTGTCTACACATATCATGCGGCAATCAAATACCTAATCACTAAAAATGACGCAAAACCAAGGCTGATTAGGTGGATTCTCTTGCTGCAAGAATTTGATTTAGAAATCAAGGACAAAAAGGGGAGTGAGAACTTGGTCGTAGATCATTTATCGCGATTGGAAAATCCTGAGAAAGTGGATGCGTCAAATATCCCCATCGCAGAGGAATTCCCTGATGAGAAGCTACTGATGATTGAAGAAGAAGAACCATGGTTTGCTGATATAGCAAACTATCTCACCGCCGGATTCTTACCTGACGAGTACTCAGCGCATCATCGTAAGATATTCTTCCATGAACTTAAATTTTATTTATGGGATGACCCTTACCTTTATCGTAGAGGACCAGACCAGATAATTACATGATGTGTTAGATGTTGGGAACTTTCAGAGGAGGCTTTTTGTGCCTCAGCCCTTTCATCTTCATCCATGCTCTTTTCTTATTTCTTCTTCTCTGAACTGCTCTCCAACTGTCTACCACTTTTTAGTGTCACCATCTTACACTGCTCTCTTGGGTTAGGTTCAGTGTCGCTTGGAAATTTTCCCTTCTAAAAGGCATTCACCATTGAAGCGATCTGACCTATCTGAACTTCCATATTCTTTAGAGTTGTGTCGTGGTTATTGATTGTTGTCTGGAGATTCACATTCAATACTTTTTGTTCTTTGATAAACATAGCCACCATCTCCTCCAGGTTACTCTTCTTTTCTAACGAACTGGATAATGCAAAACCTGGCGGTGGCTGCAAAACATTCTTCATGGTTGAGTACGAGAAGTTCTCATGATTGCATAGATTAAGGTGGTAGAAGTTCGGTACTCCTTGAGTAAATGGTTTGTTTCCCACGTATTGGACTTCTTCCACATCTTGACCTTCCTTCTTTGAATAACCTTCAGCTAAGGTGGAAATGGACTTGATCACCTCAGATGAAGTCAGCTTGTTCAGGGCATTTGTCAAAGATGCCATCTGTGCCTTCAAAGAACTCGACTCATCTAATTTATAAATTCCAGCCTTCTTAGAAATTGCTCCCCTTTCGGTCGCCCACTGATAACTGGTTGCTGCCATTTCCTCTAGTAGATCCTTGGCTTCTGTCACTGTCTTAGAAAGAAAACTTCCTCCTGCTGGTGTGTCTAGAACCGTCTTGGTGGAGGGAGTCAATCCATTTTAAAACAATTGCACCTGGAGTCAATCTGGGTATCCATGCTGTGGGCACCGCCTAAGCATTTCCTTATATCTTTCCCATGCCTTGTACAACTGCTCCTCATCAAGCTGCCTGAATGTTACGATCTTAGTTTGGAGCTTTGTTGTCTTGGCAGGCGGGAAACATCGTCAGGAAAGCCTGGGCAAGCTCGTCCCATGTGCTGATACTGCCCGTCTCGACTGATTCAAGCCAATCCTTTGCCTTGTCTTGCAGAGAAAATGGGAATAACCTCAATCTTATAGTGTCGTTCGAAACTCCATTCATCTTTACCGTCCCACATATTTCCAAGAATGATCGCAAATGTGAGTGTATTTCCTCAGAAGGATGTCCCTTAAAAGAGTTATCACGTGCCATCTGAATCAATCATGTCTTCAACTCAAAATTAGTAGCTTGAATCAGGGTGTAAATGATTCCTGAATTTTCGGTGGGGAGAACAGGTTGTAAAAAGTCTCTGATTGCCTTGGGAACTTCTTGTTGGGCGATTGCTTATGCTAATCTTTTCTCTCTACGAAGGATCCTAAGAGTCCTGTCAATTTCAAGATCTAGCGGAAACAAATTAACCACCTTGTCTCTTTGCATACAATACTCCCAATCAATCAAAAGAAAAAAACAAAAACAAAAATAAAATGGTATTCACAAAAAAATAAAAGAGAAATATTTAAACCTAAATTACTATTTATCTCTTTTTTTTCGATGTAAAAAAAATTGATTTGCTTAAAAATCAAACCTCCCCGGCAACGAACTATCTCAATGCCCAACTAATTATAATCCTATCTCAACTAATCAAAGAAATCAATTTGATCAATCAAAGAAAATAAAATATGGAGAAAGAGTTTTTAATGGGAAGTGGGGTCTTGAAAATCAATTATTAGCTAAATAATTATTACAATTATCCTATCTCAATGCCCAACTAATTATAATCCTAGAATCTCTGTTAGTCGCATAGGTTCTCCTGTCGGTCTCCCCTAATTGTAATTAATCCATTTTAACAACCTAAGTGTCCTTAGCGTCATTAAAATTCATTAATTATTACCCTCTGATTCATTTTAGGAATCTAAGTTTAATCAACTAATCTCGTTGTCACGACGGGCAATTAAACTAGTTGCATGGATTATGATCTATCCTAACTTCTCTCCGTCGAGTCTCCATTAAGAATCAAATCAATATACAATTGGCCAGATTGCATACAACATTAAACACATCCATACAAATAATTAGTAAAAAGGAAAGGAGATAGGTAATTATAACAACATTTAAACTATAATTTCATTTCAAGACCCCAATTTGGGGTTTAGCTATACATAGCTAAAATATTCACAAAATTTACAATGGAAAGCATAATTAAGAGCACAATAAAAGGGAAGGAATTTACCGTCGAAGACCCCGTCGCTGCGCTTGGAGTCCCTCCGAACACTCCTTGAGCCTCCTAGAATGCTCCCCAAAATTCCCCAAAATTTTCCCACTAAAAAAACTCTAAAAAAGGCTAGAAAGCCTTGAGAGAGGCTCCAAAGGAGCTAAGGAAAGAAAGGAAGGAATGAGGAAATGATGATTGATGCTTGAAACCAATCCAAGGGGCGCCTTTTATAGGCTCAGAAATGAGGTAGCGCCGCGACGCTATTGGCACAGCGTCATGACATTGTAACGTCATCGACTTGCTGGCCAAGAAATGGGATCAGCATCGAGACGCTGTAGGGATAGGCGTCTCGATGCTATCCCTACAGCGTCTCGATGCTAGGCGAATTCCAGAACTTTCAGCTACAGATTCAGGATTGAATTTGGGCCTCCCTCCATTTCCTTTGGGTCTCATCTTCATGGTTGACCTCTTTTGACTCCCCTTTGACCCAAGCATGGAAATTGGGCTTAAATGATTTGTTTTTGGGCACTTTTTCCCCAAAATCCATAGTTTTGCTCCTAGAGACCAAATGACAAAATACATTAAATAATTGCAATAAAACACAATTAAAACACTAAAAAGCTCAATAAATTGGGACTAAAATAGCGACATTTCTGCTCGCTATCAATTGGCTGAGTTAGCGCAAGGTAGAATCTAAGCGCAAGGAACTTTCCTTAAGTAAAGATGGAAATTTGGCAGAAGTTTAACCTTGTTTAATAATGCGCAAAAGAAAAAGAGAAAAGAAGATGCTAGGATCAAAGGCGTTGAAGAGCTAAGTGACCATCACAGAGTTGATAATAGGCATTGCTTGGGGACAAGCAATAGTTTAAGTTTGAGGGTTTGATAACTTGCAAAAAGCAAGTTATTTATCCTTTAAACTTAAGCTAAAATTAGGATAAAAGAAGCATTGATGCGTTACTTCAGCGCAATAAGAAAGGAAAATGTGATGATTTTATGTGGTAGGCTATATTTATGTATGCGGTAAAGAAATATAAAAATATAGGGCGCTAACACAACTAATTCAGTTGTTTGTCGTCCAAGTTTCTCTCAGCGCAGGCACACATCCCAAGACGATCATGAGACAGACAAGATGGATGAAAAGACCATGCTAACACACTGACGCGCAAGTGGGCTGAAAAGGTGCAAGTGGGCTGAAGATTACTGAAGCAAATCTCTAATTACTTGGAGAAGTTAGTTTCTTTCACCTATAAATAGAAGCCACTTGCTCAAGGAAAAAAGGACAATTGACAATATACAATAGATAGGAGAGACGAGAGGGAAGAAACGAAGATCGAGGAGAAAGAGAAATCACAGAAGGTTGTGATTAAGAGTAGACTTGCATTTGAAATGTATTGCGAAACGTATTGTTTTGCTCGCATGAGCTAATTTTCTTCATCAAGGCTTAGCGCAAGCACCCCATGCAGTGATAAGTCTATTTTGTAAGCGCATACATTGATTTAATGAAACATTATTGCCTTCTACTTAATTGCTATACTACTTTCATTACTAACTCCCGCCTAGCCAACCGGATGTTGTAGCAGTATGCTAAATCCCTGACAGGTAATGCATGCGAATGTTTAACCTAAATCCAATAAACTAAGATCCTTAACTTTAACATGAATACTTGATGTGGAATTTTCCTACCGCAAGCGCACGGATCAAGTAATAATAAAGTGATTTTGCAATCGAGTGTCATCCTCTGGATTGGATTTTTAAGTTAGATTAACTACCATGAATATTCTTGTTCAATTTTATATAGAGACCAAAAAATAGTGAATTTTAGAAACTAAGGTAATGCAAATTAAAGATGTGAAATTCAATTGAGAGAATACTTAGGGAATTGATTTCGTCAATTTAATCTAGGATTGATTTTAGGGAATGAATTATAACACACAATGGTTTTATGAGTCTAAGAACCTTTAATCACAACTACCTCTCCCGAGTATAATTGATTCTCATGCAAATTAAATAACTTGATATCCCTATCTAAGTTCTTTAATATGCAAGGAATTTAGTTCTTTTTTACCAATTCTAAAGTTATTCTAAATTCCGTCACGATTTTAGCAATTCTACTTTGGTCATGCAATCTAAATTAAGTCTACGCTAAATCCCCTCTCTTGAGCAAGACTCAACACTTAGATCATTCAACTAATGGCCAATTAATTGAAAGCATTAAATTAAGAATGCAAACATAAAACAATTGCACAATTCAGCCCATAAATCAATCCATAAACCAAAAAGACTACATCAATCCCTAAGTAACAAACTTAGCTACTCATACATGGCTTTACAAGATCAACTAAGCATGAAAAAGTCATTAAAACTAACTAAAGTAAGAGGGAAAGAAGAATAAACACTCAGTGGCCGAGACCGCACGTCCCCGTCATGATCTCCACGAACAAAGTCTTCAATCCCACTCTCCACCACTTGCTTCAGCTTCCAAAGAGGGTTTTTTCTCTCTGTTTTCGGCTCAAAATCTCCCAAAAAAGTCCCCAATCGGCTCTAATCGCAAAATATAAATAGGGAAAATTTTGGTCGTAACGTCGCGACGTTGTGAGGGTAGCGTCGACGCTACCGCGATTTTTTAGATTCTGAGATTTTCGACCGAGAGCGTCGTGACGCTGTGACTTTTTTGTTTACCCTTTGGTTGACTTTTTTTTATATGTGGCGTTTGCTTTCACACACCTATTGCTGGGACCCATAACCCGAGTTTTACCCTTTGGTTGGCCTAACTACTCACAATAGGGGTAGCTCTTTTTGCCTAAACTTTATTAAACATTGCACTGCGAGCATAAGTCATGACTTTTTTTTTCTTTCAAATTGTAACAAGAAGAATGATTTTTCTTTATGAGCATGATAAGCATATATTCTTTTCTTTCCTCCTAAGCAAGATCAAACATGCTAATTTGCAAAAAATTGACTCTTTAGCTCTTCCCTACACCTATCGAGGTGACAACAAGCATATGAACCTAATAATTCGCTCATATGCATTCGAATCCAAATTTAGCTAAGACAAATACTCTACTCATGCAAGACATCTCCTAGAAAAAGTTTAAAAAGTCTCCATTTTTCGGCACTCATGCTTACAACTCACCGAAAGCTTGAAAATTGACAAGAAAGCCTATCTTAGGAAATCATAGTCATGCAAAAATAACATCCAGAAAACAACCATATGTTCAATTCAAAGAAAACTCAAAACTATAGCCCAAACTCAGATGCTCAAGGGCTCCACAAACTTGATATTCCACCCTTAAACTTAAAACATGCATTGTCCTCAATGTATAAAGAAAATACGGCATAAGAAAGCATGAGAATAATAAAAGAGTAGGAGGAGTGAACAATACCGCCCAGAAATGATGATGTCCTCTTTATGGAAGCTTGCAAGCCAAGAGCCACGGGATCACAATATCTACAAAACAAAACAAAAAGCACATCAAACTCAAAAAAAAAAAAAAAAAAAAAAAAAAAAAAACACAACTGAACTTACTTGGGTTGCCTCCCATAAGCGCTTGTTTAACGTCATTAGCTCGACGTGTTGAACGTTGAATCCACCAGAGGTTCTTTTGCTTGCACCTTTCATGTAGCCCATCACAATCGCTTCAAAACGATCTTTAGTCTTCCACTGCTTTAAATATCTCCTTTCCATTCTGGACTCTAATAGTGGGCTCCTTGCGCTCAATATCAATAATAACTCGCCCAGTAGAGAGGAATGGTCTTCCTAGTATGACAGACATTGAAAGATTTTCCATCATATCCATGACATATAAATCAATAGGGAGGAAAAATCTACCTACTCTAATTAAAACATTCTCTATTATGCCAACTGGTCTAACTATAGACTGATCAGCCAATTGGAGCCTAACAGGAGTAGATTTAATCTCACCTATATCTAACTTTTTGCACAAGGATAAAGGAATAATATTGATGTTAGCGCCTAAATCACACGACGCTCTAAAAGAATAAGTACCAAAGCTACAAGGAACAGAAAAACTCCCTGGATCTGCTACTTTTTCAGGTACCTTTTGCTGATCTCTGGCGCTGCATGTTGAGGCGAGATAGACTGTGTCAACCTTCTTTTCCTTTCTCTTCTTTGCTAGCCATTCCTTCATGAACCTGTTATACTGGAGCATCTCTAGCGCCTCTGCGAAGGGAATATTAATGTTCAGATTCATAAAAGCATTCATAAATTTGTCAAACTGAACCTAATTATTCTTATTTTTCTTTTTCCTCTTCTTTTCTTTGAGGACCATCGTTGTGGGAGAAGAAATAGGAGGCTCAGGTTCAGGCTTTTCAGCTTCATCCGATGATGTGTTTTCCTCAGCTTCCCCAATAGGCGTGTCATACTCCTCAGACTCAGGCTCCTCTTCAACCTCCTCCTGGTGCACAGTAATAGCCTTACAGTACTCCATCTGGGTTTTCTTCTTCTCAGTTGGGGTCTTACCTTTGTTCATGGTGTTTACAACACTTACCAACTGTCCCAGCTGAGTCTCAATGTTTTTTATGGTTGCACTGTGACCATTCATTGTGGTGTTGATGACAATGACTGCCTCCTCCAACTTGTTTGTCCTGTTACTAGACTCTGCAATGAAAGCTCCAACAAGATCTTCTAAAGATTTTTTTATTTTCATGAGTTTGAGGGGAAAAACCAGGAGGATTAAAAACATTCTTATTATTAGCATAAGAAAAATTTTCATGGTTCCTATTGTTAGGGTGATAATGTGTAGGTGTAGAATTATTATTATATTCCCTAGAATTAAAATTTGATATGTACTGAACCTGTTCGATGGTCTCCTCCTGAGACTGAGATGCTAAAGCAACTGTTGATTCAATTGACTGTGCCCTCCTTGTACCTGAAAATTTCAGAAAAGCATTAGCGAGGGAAGTCATCTGGGCCTGAAGTGCACTTACGTTATTGATTTCAAAAACTCCAACAGCAATCTTTTTCGGTGCAGACCGCTCAGATGACCACTGATAGCTGTTGGTGGCCATATCTTCCAGCAAGGTTCTAGCGTTCTTAACTGTCTTGGACAATAGAGTCCCACCTGCAGCTGCATCAACAACAGTCTTAGTACTTGGGTTTAAACCATTATAAAATAATTGAATCTGCAACCAATTAGGATATTCATGCTGGGGGCACTTCCTCAACAGCTCTTTGTAACTCTCCCATGTCTCGAATAACTGCTCGTCAAATTGTTGCTGGAACGTCCCAATCTTGGTCCTCAGCTTGATCATTTTTTTGCCTTCCTCCTGCCTTCTCTCTTTCCCTCGTTCCCTCGCTCCCGTGCTCAGTGCTACAACGCCGCTTCCACGCTCTGGCGCCTCCATGCTGCTTCCGACAATATCCCTCTCTCTTTCCCTCACTCCATCGAAACTTTCAGCCGTCTCTTGCTCCAGCGCCGCCGCAGCTAGTCGTCGCTCTCTTTTTCTCTTGCGTAAAGAACCGTCGCAGACTCGACCATCTCCTTTTCTTTCTCGCACTTCAGCACCGCTAGTTACCGTCGCCGTCTGTCTAGATGAGAATCAGGTTGCGGCGTCACTCCCAGCTATAATCACAACTTAGTCTCGTCAGTGGTTCCTCGTCATCCCCTAAACTCTGAAACATTCTGAGGGGTTTCACGAACAATGCCGCCCACTACTCTTTCACACTTCATATTTCCTCCACCTTCTTCCCCCTCTTCATCTCCCAAATCATATCCATTGCCACTCTTTTTGTTTCTCTCAACTCTCATTGCAGGAATCTCTCTTCCAACCTCTCTCTTCGCCACTCTGTTCCCACTCTTTTCCCACTCTTTTCAGGTAATTCCAGTTATGTTGACTCCTGTGTTTGTTTTCTGCAGTGTAATTTGATTATCGTCGATGACAATTAGGAAGAAAGAAGCGAGCGAATTTGGTCTCTGTTTTTTGCTATCTGTGCCGAGAACAATCATGGAATAGCGGAATTGGGCTCTTCCTTTGTAGGGTAGAATGAATTTATACTGGAAACCGGTAGTGGGGGAGAATGAGACACGTATTTTTGTGGTGGGATTTTTCTTTTTTCTTTTTGAGAGTTCTCTTGAAGGTTTAAACAATGTAGTAGCTCTGTTAGAAAAGAGAAATAGTGAACTTTAGCAAACACAATGCTTTTTTTAAAGAATTAAAACAAATGGCCCCTGAAAAAGCAATTCTGTTGATGCAGTTCAGAGAAGGTATAATATCTGTGCGCATTGGATTGAAGTTAGGGTGAAAATTTTCTTTTAGTTAAGATAACCCACGGTTTTTGCACTTTAGATTCTAGCCACGCTATTCATTCTCGTTGTTTAGATTCAATTGTTTAGTTGTTTAGTCAGTTGCCAATAAAGGAAAGTGTTAAGTTGGGTGAGATTTTTGTTTGTTTGAGTTCCAAATGAGATTTTTGTGTTAATCGGGGTTGACCCATTGTGTTTCGGACTCATTTCAGCGTTACCCACTCAATTTCATGTTCATAAGTGCAAATTTGTGTTTTTCGGAAGTGTTGTGTGTTTGTGTAACATTGCTCTTATGCAATGCCATTCCAATGGAGGTACTTGAATTGATTGGATCCGGAATTGTTTTATGAGTGCGTAAAAAACAAGGCCAGTCTTCATTTCTTTTGACATGAGGATTAAATTTAGGGGGAGAAATTAGTATGGATAATTTTGGAATTTATCAATGAGAGTCAAATGTTACTCCTCAATGTATTCGTTCTGGTGTTAAAAATTCCTACATTTGAATTTTTGGTATAGCTTTTTACTGTCGTGACATTTGATATCTGCAGGCACTTCCTATTAATGTTTATTAGTTTACTATTATTTTCTACGGTTCTCTAAACAAAGGTTTATTCACGAAGAGGAAATAGGAAGCTTCTTGAGCTAGAGGTGAAGAGTATTAATGTTTATTAGTTTACAATGTTAATTATTGGCTGGATTTTTCAGGATAATGTTTTTGTCACTGTCGTGGCTTCTATTCAATACCGAGCCCTAGCAGACAAGGCTTTAGATGCTTTTTATAAGCTTAGCAATACAAGAGAACAGATCCAAGCTTATGTCTTTGATGGTATGCTTGTTTGAAGTTGTTTTTGTTCAGTACTTCGGTAGAAATTTTAATTTCAATGGTTTTCTTTTATTGTGTTGGTTCCCCTTTCCTCACCTACTATGTTTTGATGGGGTACACTATGCCCAGGGAACATTTTCCTTTGGGTTTAATGATATCTAATCAATGGAATAAATAATAATTCACTTGGACAAGAAATTCTAGCTAGCATAACTAATGTTTGAAGTTTAGTAGTTACACTAATAATCTTCTATTGCTCTATCTTGTTAGAAAAGCTTAAGGCATGTTTGATAGCCGTTCTTTTTTTTTTTAAAAAAAAAATATTTTGAAACACGATATCTTTTATTTTGTATTATAATTTTAGTAGTTTTTGAAATCTTGAGCTAAATTTTATAAAAGAAACAATTTTTAAAAGCATTTGTGGTTTTTAAAGTCAGGCTAAGATTTCAAAAATGTTATTGAACTATGAATGAGAGGATGTAGCGCCAAGTTTTCTTCTAGGTCTTCCTCATTTAAACTTAGTTATTAGAGTTTATGCTAATTTGGTCATAAATTTATTGAGCAGTAACTAAAGCAGATGTTGCATCATTTTATTGTTTTAGTTATTCGGCCAAGTGTTCCAAAGTTGGACCTAGATTCAACTTTTGAACAAAAGAATGATATTGCAAAAGTCGTGGAAGACGAACTGGAGAAGGTGCATTTCTTCTTTTCTTCATGATTCAAAATTAACCAACATGAGAATGTAAGTCTGGTATTTTGGTCATGTAGGCCATTTCAGATTATGGTTATGAGATAGTTCAGACTCTGGTTGTAGACATCGAACCAGATGAGCATGTGAAGAGAGCAATGAATGAAATAAATGTAGGTAATCAAATACTGACCAATTAGAGATAAATGCTTGTTTGGCTTTGGTTACTGCAAATCTTTGATATATGTATCATTTTATTGTCTAAACAACTGCGAGACTGAGAGTTGCTGCAGATGAGAAAGCTGAGGCAGAGAAGATATTGCAGATTAAGAGAGTCGAAGGGGATAACGAATCCAAGTATCTGGCAAGGCTTGGTATTGCACGACAACGTCAAGCCATTGTCGATGGGCTCAGAGACAGTGTGCTAGCCTTCCTTCCCTGAGCTGCATATTGCATAAACGGGTAATCTTCAAGAAATAACTGTCTTTCAAGTTTTAACATCTATTTAATGCAATTCCTTTGTGGAAGGAGCAATTCCTTTCTCTGAGCTGCATACTCAACAGCAAATCATATGGGTTAAGGGAATGGCAGAGGGGAGCAAAAGCCAAAATTAGGAAGGTGAACAAAGAACTTGAGAAGGTAGAAAAAGATATATGTTCTCTGCAAAAACTCTTCACAGATGCAAATCGCAAAAAGGATGAGGCATACGACAACATTCTTAAACTGAAGAAGCAAAACGGGGAGGAGGTACATATGATAATTGCACATTTACAAATGCTAAATACTTTTACTACTTAGTTACTTTAACTTTGCACTCAAATCACGTTACATCAGTTTAGAAGTCTGGCTTTGTACCTGGATTATAAAGTGTGTGCGTAAATGAGAAAATTTCATTAAAAAAGAAAGAAAAAAAAAATGAATTTGTTGTGTTATTGATATTGCATATCTATGATAGAAATCAGAATTCTGCCTATTTTCAATGATAGTCATTGGTTTAGATCACCATATCTTTATTATTGCATAGTTATTTGTTGATTTCTTGAATGTGAGTTCAGTTTCACTGATATTTGTGGTATCTTATGTGTTAAGAATGCTTCCTACTACCAATACCGTTCCCTCATGAAGAAAGTCGAAGAACTTGCTAAGAAGAAAGACATAGCAGCACTTCAAGAATTATCTCAAATACAGGTTAATCCTATATCCCTTGTTTGTTGATGAAGTGTGATTGGGGGGGGGGGGGGGTGGAGAATGAAAATATCGGTTCACGTCCGACTTGACCATTTATCCAAAGCTAAGATCAAACTCTCCATGAGATTTATAGTTGGATTATTTTTAGCTTCTTGTTCATAGACAAAGCTAATGGGGGGATTAAGATTTTGAGAACTTATGAAAACTGATTTTTCTGTTACAAACAGGTTGAAAATTTTATGCAACAGTGGAATTATATTTTATTTGTTTAGTCGGGATGGTTTAAGAGGGAAAAGGGTTGGTAATTTAGAATTTGAATGTATTTGGTAGAGCAAGGGGGTTCTATTCTTATTACAAAGTTGGTAGAGCAAGATTAATCTTTCTTACTAGATACCACGCCATTAACTTTTTTTTTATATATACTCTTTATAGTACCCTCTTAATTAATTTCTTAATTTGTTGTATTATCTCTCATAAGTAACCTCTTTCTCTTAATTTGTCCATTTTCATAGGTAGACTTATTTTGATCGTACAATGGAAAGCACACAAAAGAGACCCTTCTAACTAGGTATGGATGATTTCTCTAATGTTATAAATGTTGGGTTTTATGCCCTAAAACTCGTAGATAGTAAATGTATATTTGACCGAACATTAATAAAGTGATGTATTATTCAATGTTTGTATTATATCTTGTCTTATTAACTCTAATCCAATAAACTAAACATCCAAGGCTAATAGAATGAGGCTTGAACTAGTATGTAGGGACATACGGGGATCAATGTTCAAGTTTTAGCCTAAAGGGTCTGTAGTATAGGGATAAGGATGGGTATCTTATCCTGGTGACACTATGGATACGACCCGCTTTGTATATTGATACAAACGTACTGATCCAACGCGTTCATGTGGTTGACATGCGAGTGGGGGTATCTTGTGCAATGAGTTTGCACAAAGACCGGACCGCGAAATAGTTAACCACTAACTGTAACACCGTTAGTTAGCTTGGTTTCTATTTCACTAGGATGACCTAGGCAACTTGGCCTTAATCCTGAGTGGATTATGGACCCCTGTCCATGAGGGATTGTCCTTTGATTTGTACGGGTGAGAGTGGCCTGTTCGCCGACTCAATAAGCCTACCATTTTGGGGACAAGACCGAGTGGGGAGCTGGGAACGTAGTCTTACAAGATGGAATTCACTCCTTCCCGATATTAGGGTAAGTAGAGGTGTGTTCCCTTAAGTGGTGTCTCCGGGTCTTGAACAATGGGCCCTACCCTCTTTATGGCACGAGAGGGATCTCTGTTTGTTGGTTGGACCACAAACAGGTTGTTCATTAGAGGAGTATTGGTACTTAAGGACCAAGAGGTAGCCCAGGGGTAAAACGGTAATTTGACCTAGCTGGGGTACGAACACACGTGAAGGGCTAACTTGCTATTGACGGTCAATATCCGTGGACACAGAAATATGTCTGCAGTGAGAAGAGTGCAGCTGTGGTTCTTTAGTGGAGTGAACCACAGTTAACGAATATTGATTAACTTGGTTAATGAGTTTAACCAACAAATCTCATATCGTTGGAGCTTCTGATCTGTAGGTCCATTAGGTCCCACCGGTAGCTCATTTAGGGCGTTGAGGTAAAATTCTAAGGATGGATTGAATATTCGAAGGTGTTCGAATATTATACTAAAATATGAATTTGGTTCATATTAAAATTATAGGTTATAATTAATATTCATTGGATGTATATTAATACTATAGTTTTGAGAGAACAAATAGTAATTGAATATGTGATGTTCAATTTTATTTTAATTTTTATTAATTAATTTCGAATTAATTAATTGATTTAGTTTAATTAAATTTGATTTAATTAAACTATAAGATAAGAGGGATATTAATTTAAATTGGATTTAAATTAATGTTATTTTAATTAATTTAGATTAATTAAAATACAATACAATTAATTGTAATTTAAAATTATGATTTTAAAATTATAATTAATTAAATATATCAGATAACTGATATTTCAGTTATCTGATATTATGCATTTTTAAAATGGGACGTGGTCAGTGTGCAGTTGCAGAGAATTACGCTCAATCTCATGCCTCTCACGCCTCTCTCCCTCTCTCTCGCTCTCTCTGGTTTTTCCTTTTCTCTGAGGACACAGAGTGAGTTTCCCAAAGAAGAAATCCTTAGAGTTTTTTGAGTTCCCACAAGCTCTCAACGTGTATCCCTTTGAGAATACCAGTGAAACCTCGTGGTGGTGTTCATGACATTTTTTCCAGTGAAAACAGGGATTTCAAGTTGCTGTTTTTGGGAGCAATTCAAAGAAATTTTGGTGAAACGATCAAGAATTTCTAAAAAGGTAACTGTATCTCGGCCTTAGATCAATAGGATCTTTTTATGTAGATTAGATCTATGTTTTAGGGCTGTTTTAGCATGTTTTATAAACAATTCCAGCATGTTTATATTTGGTTAAATTGCTGAATTTTGCCCAACGTATTGGTATTTTATTCTTAAATTAATTCGGAGTTAAAGGTTCTGTTTGTTTTTCCGCTGCGCAAGGGCTATTATCCTAACAATAAAATCATTAATAAACTTATTGGATTTATGTGTTTGGTTGTATGTTGATATTGTGTCTTACGTTTAATTATTAACTTGTATGTGTTTAGAAGTTTAGGTAGCCATAATTGGGTTTAGAAAGGTTTTTCCTCTAGTTTCATAGTTTACTTGGTTGTATGGCTATCCTGCAGTTACGGTAGCCATATAAATAGATGAGTTTGTGTGATTTGAAGTGTGTTTGGATGAATTTATGGGATGTGGACTAAGTGAGTGAATTAGGCAAGTCTTTTGGCTTCTAAAGGTTAGTTTGGGCAAGTTTGTGTGATTTGAAATGTGTTTGGATGAGTTTGGAGGATTTGAATTTTGTTTGGGTGACTTGGGTACGTGTTTGACTTTTAAGGGTTAGTTAAGGTGAGTTTATAGGATTTGAAATGTGTTTGAGTGAGTTTATTGGATGTGGATTGAGTATGAGTAAATTAGGAACTTTTGGATGAGTTTGTGGGATTTAAAATTTGTTTGGGTGAGTTAGGCACGTGTTTAACTTTTAAGGGTCAATTTAGGTGGGATTGTAAGGTTTGAAATGCGTTTGAGTGAGTTTGGGGTGAATTAGACACATTGGAGCAAGTTTGTGAAATTTGATGTGTGTTTAGGTGAATTTGTGGGATTTTGGAGTGTGTTTGGATGGATTGTAAGATTCACACAAGATCGAATGTATTGAGTTGGGAATATTGTCACCATTTTAAAGGTATATATACCTTTAAAATTGTTAAAACGAGTTGGGAGTTATATAACTCATACACATTGTTAAAATGAATATTAATGTTCTTATATTGATGTAAGAAATATTGCATTCAACTCTAAAATGAATATTGTTTGGTTGGTTATGTCTTGCAGGAACTCAACGAAATCAAGAAAAACCTTATTATAGATAGCAATTGATGCATGACCTTTTTTGTTAGGTTAGTGACAAAAAAACACATAGTATATTCCCTCATGGTTGAAGTCCAAGTGTAGGAATTGTTGTGATGTACAAAATCTATTACACTTAGTTTGTATATACATATATGACAAAATTTGACCAATTTGGGTTCAATGATATATAAAAGTTTTTATTTATGTATATTTTTATTTTGTGTCAAGATTTGAGTGTTTTATTTTGGAAACGTATGTTTATTCACAGGTATTAGACAAAATAATTTCTATGGCTTTGATGAACCAATATAAATAAATAAATAGTGATGTATTACTACTTATGACGGTGCATTAAAGTCATAGAAATTATTTGGGTGACAATTATTTAGCATCATGAAATTTTTTGACAGTTTTGTAATTGTCATGAATTTTTTTTTGTTGACAACAAAAAAAATTGTCAACGAAATGTTTTGTTTGACAATAAAACCATGTCGTTGTTGAATTTTTTGTGACATTGATACGTTGTCATTAATAACGTTTTGTTGATAGTAATTAAGTGTCATTAGTATATATATCTAGACAAAAACATGATTTTGAAAAGATATTTATTGACAATGTTCAATTGTCATAAAAAAAAATTACTGTGACAATGAGCAAATGTCATTAATATATTTTCTTTGATAGTTGTTAAGTGCCATGAAAAAAATAATTATGACAGTTTTTTTAATGGCGTCATGTATACACTTTCCTTGATGGGGGCTTCTAGGATGCAAAAAAAATGTCATGAAATGTGGTTGTGAAAATTTTTCAATGTCATAAAAACCCAAATTTGTAGTAGTGCAGGTGGTGATGCTTCCAGTGGGAATAGACTACAACCAATCTATAAATGTCTAAGCGGATGACATCCTCAAAAACTCCATTTATTTTTACCGTCCCACAAATGTCTAAAAAGGATTTTAGATGAGAGTTTGGGTCCTCGGTGGGCGATCCTCTATAAGCTCAATCTCGAGCCATCTGAATGAGACCGACCTTTAGCTCAAAGTTGTTGGCATTGATCGGGGCATAGACAATCCCCGATTGTTGCCCTTGAAACATGGAGTAAAAGTAGTCTCTAATAGGCTTAGGCTCCTCAGGTGGATTTGGGTCGGCCATTTGAATATTTTCTCTATTCTCCCTTTGAAGCCTATGAATTGTTCTCTCGATCTCGGGATCCAAAGGTACTAAAATCAATTCTCTACTCCTTCGCATACACAACCTAAACTACCTTAAGAAGGAAAGAAACAAAGAAAAGAAAACAACTAATCTAAATAAGGAAAAATATAATCTAGAAAAGGAAAATACTAACTAATTAAGGAAAACGAAGGCAAATATGGAAAATTACAATAAAGAAAAATTGCCAACAAGGAAAGAATGTAACTAAAGGAAAGAAAAATCAAAGACAAATAGTAGCAAAAAAAAAGATAAGGAAAAAATTACACAAATATGGAAAACTCTAAACTAGCAAAACAAATAAGGAAAGAAAAACAAATAAGGCAAAAAAACTGCAATCAACCTAAATTAAGACCGAACAATTTTTTTTTTCACAATATTAATCTAACTAAATGTACCAATCCCCGACAAAGGCGCCAAAAACTTGATGTGGAATTTTCCTACCACAAGCGCACAGGTCAAGTAATAATAAAGTGATTTTGCAATCAAGTGTGGTCCTCTGGATTGGATTTTTAAGTTAGATTAACTACTATGAATATTCTTGTTCAATTTTATTTAGGGACCAAAAAGTAGTGAATTTTAGAAACTAAGGTAATGCAAATTAAAGATGTGAAATTCAATTGAGAGAATACTTAGGGAATTGATTTCGCCAATTTAATCTAGGATTGATTTTAGGGAATGAACTATAACACACAATGGATTTATGAGTCTAAGAACCATTAATCACAACTACCCCTCCCGAGTATAATTGATTCTCATGCAAATACACTAACTTGATATCCATATCTCAGTTCTTTAATATGCAAGACATTTAGTTCTTTTTGACCAATTCTAAAGTTACTCTAAATTCCGTCACGATTTTAGAAATTCTACTTTACTCATGCAATCTTAATTATGTCTACGCTAAATCCCCTCTCCCGAGCAAGACTCAACACTTAGATCATTCAACTAATGGCCAATTAATTGAAAACATTAAATTAAGAGTGCAAACATAAAACAATTGCACAATTCAACCCATAAATCAATCCATAAACCAAAAAGACTACTTCAATCCCTAAGTAATAAACTTAGCTACTCATACATGGCTTTACAAGATCAACTAAGCATGGAAAAGTCATTAAAACTAACTAAAGTAAGAGGGAAAAAAGATTAAACACTCGGTGGCCGAGACCGCACGTCCCCGTCACGATCTCCACGAACAAAGTCTTCATCTCGCTCTCCACCACTTGCTTCAGCATCCAAAGAGGGTTTTTCTCTCTATTTTTGACTCAAAATCTCCCAAAAAAAGACCCCCAATCAGTCCTGGTCGAAAAAAATATAAATAGGGAAAATTTTGGTCGTAGCGTCGCGACGCTACCACGATTTGTTAGATTATGAGATTTTCGATCGAGAGCATCGAAACGCTGTGACTTTTTTTTTTTTTTTTGAAAACTCCAAATATAGAATATCAACGTCTAGAAGCCCAGAGAGCAGCGTCGAGACGTTGATCTGCGGATGGGCCTATCTTCAATCATCCAACTTTGATTCTTTTTCATTTTTAGGCTTCTTTTCGCATCCCGAACATCCAATTGGCTCAAAACTATATTTCCTACAAATACAACACATAAATGCATAATTTTGGCCAATAAATTATAAAAGACTAGCTAAATTAATTAGGGAAAACTAGCTAGCTATGCTCGCTATCAATACTCGAACTATATATAGAGACATATCATAGGATCAAATTCAAGTTTATAGCCAAAATAGTCTATAGTATAAGGATAGGGTTGGGTGTTGGGTTTTATGCCTTAAACTCGTAGATAGTGAATGTAAACAAATTGTATACTTGTTTCAATAAAGTGTTATTGAGTTTCTACAAGAAAGTGTTATTGTTAAATATTGGACAATTTGACCCAAATCCAATAAACTAAGATCCAAGGTTGTTTACGTGTGGCTTGAACTAGTATGTGGAGACATACGGGGATAGGTGTTCAAGTAACAACCTAAAAGGTCTATGGTACAGGGATAAGGCTAGGTACCTTATCTTGGTAACACTTTGTGATACAACCCGCTTTGTATTTGATACAGACATATTGATCCAAGGCGTCCATGTAGGAGACATGCAAGCGGGGGTATCCTTTGCAATGAGTTTGCATAAGACCGGATCACGAAATAGTAAACCACCAAATGTAACACCGTTAACTAGTTAGGTTACTGTTTCAATAGGATGCCCTAGGTAACTCAGTCTTAATCCTGAGTGTGTCATGAAATCCTTCTCACGAGGGATTGTCCTTTGATTTGTATGGGTGAGAATGCCCTGCACACCGACTCAATAAGCCTACCTTCTTGGGGACGAGACCGAGTGGGGGGCTGGGGACATGACAACACAAGATGAAATTCACTCCTTCCCACTTCTAGGAGAAGTAGATGAGTGTTCCCTTAAGTGATGACTCCAGGTCTTGAACGAAGGGATCCCGCCCTCTCATTGGCCCGAGAGGGACTTTCTATTTACTAGTTGGACCATAAACATGTTGTTCATTAGAGGAGCACAGGTACTTAAGGAGCCAGAGGTAACTAAGAGGTAAAACGGTAATTTGACCCAACTAAAGTTGTGAATACTCGTGAAGGATTGACTTACAGTTATTGGTCAATATCCATGGACACAGAAACATTCTACAGTGAGAAGAGTGCAACTGTGGGTCTTTAGTGGAGTTACTCACAGTTAATGAATATTGGTTAACCCGATTAATGAGTTTAGTCAGTTAACCTCATATCATTGGAGCTTCTGATTTGTAGGTTCATTAGGTCCCCCTGTTAGCTCGTAAAGAGTAATTGGGAACAATTTATCTTGAAAGAATTTGAATAGTTCAAATTCATCTTGGGAATCAAATCAATTATATGAGATACAATTAATATAATGTATAGTGATACATTATAATATAGATTTTAATTTGTGATTAAACTTTAATGAGAGAATAATATATTTGAAAGAGTTCAAATATATATTCAATTAAATATATGATATTTAATTATTAAATTAATTAATTAATTATTCAATTTTTTTTAATTAGATGAGATTTAATTAAACTATAGTCTGAAGGTGTTTATATAACACATGCGGAAGCAATTTTAGGATCGGAGGCACCTAACTACATCAATTTTAGAAAATGAAAACATACTGTCCAAATACCGTAACTAGAGAGCAGAATTTGTACCAACCTTTTGGAGACCGATTCAACAACTCCCTTTGATTCCTTTGATCATGAACGGTGTGTGGACCACCTCCAGTGTCTTCCCTACTATTCTCCCGGCCAAGAACGACTTGTGGGAGTCTATAGAGATAGGGAATGGGAAGGGAATGCTTGAAGGTTCAAGCACTAGAGAGATATATGGAGATGAGTGAGTTTGAGACCAAAATCCAGCAGCATAACAATATGGAAAATGGCTCTCTTGGAGTTGAATCTGATTCATACTCCTTATATAAACCTCTTCCATGCAAAGACAAGCTTCATGACACTAGACACATGGTGAAAATGCAACTCAAAGTGGATTCTAGGTGTTTTATTCACAGCACATGCATCTAGTGCATGGTTGTGTTGTTTTCCACTATGCATCAACATGCAAGAGTGGGAATGCCACTAAATCCACTAAATTGAATCTAAATTCTGAATTTTCAGCTTGCAATTCATTCCTATTTCAATTCAAAATTGAAATTGATTTCTAGGCAATTAATTGGGACATTACCAAGTAATTTGACATGATTAATCCAATTAATCATTGTCACCTAGTGCCATGAATTATATATGATTCATAATACATATATATGGTATTTAAAACACTTTTAAATACCTTATCTCTCAATTTCTAATTTAATTCATAATTAAATCATTGTGTCAAACACATTTTACGATAATACCCTATTTCCCGTTTCTGAATGATTCAAAGAATCCTATCTTTTGTTCTAGGCTTTGTTCCGATATGAGCTAGTAGGGGGACCTAATGGACCTGTAGATCATGGGCTCCAACGATTCGAGGCTAACCGACTAATCTCATTATCCAAGCTAGCCAACATTCGTTAACTACCGGGACACTCCACTATAGCCCGATAGTTGCACTCTCCTCACTATAGATATATTTCCGTCCACTTGATTTAACCATGATTAGTAAGTCGATCCTTCACAGGTTGTTCGTAGCTATAGCTAGGTCAAAAAGTCGTTTCACCCCTATAGTACTTCTAGTTCCTTAAGTCCCACTAATCCTCTAATGAACAATTGGTTTATGGTCCAACCAATAAACCGAGTCCCTCTCGGGCCAATGAGAGGGCGGGATCCCTTTGTTCAAGCCCCAGAGTCAGCACTTAAGGGAACAACCTCTCTACTATCCCTAATTCGGGTAGGAGTGAATTCCTTCTTGCACAACTATGTCCCCAGCTATCTACCCGTTCCTATCACTGAAATGGGAGGCTTATTGAGTCGGCGATACTGAGCCACTCTCACCTATGCAGATCTAAGGATAAGCCCGAATAAACAGGAGTTCATAGTTAGCTCAGGATTAAGATCGAATTACCTAGGTCATCACATGAAATAGTCAGTCTCGTCAGTAAACGGTGTTATAAAGCGAGAGCTACTTATTTCTCGGTCCTGGTCTTATGCAAACTCATTGCATAGGACGCCCCCACTCGCATGTCTCTACACGGACGATTTAGGATCACATCGTCTATACCATCTATAAAGTGGGTCGCGTCTCATAATGTCTCCAGAATAAGGTACTCAGCCCTATCCCTATACTATAGACCATTTTGGCTATTACTCAAGCTTGATCCACTTTTATGTCTCTACATAAAGCTCAAATGTTCATCCTATAGCCATGGATCTTAGCTTATTGGATTTGGGTTATTATATGTGCAATTTACTTTATTTAGTATTGACTTTTACGGAATCAATCTCGATAACGCCTTTATCGAATAAGTATATAATTCGTTTTAACATTCACTATCTACGAGTTTTAGGGCACCAATCCCAACAATCTCCCACTTGAACTAAAACTCTAGTTTAGTGGGATGTACTATAATCTATAACAACAGTGGATGAATAAATACTTGTATTAATAACATAGTAAAAATACAATAAACTAGGGCATTTAAATACCCAGTATACTGAGGTATCGATATACCGGTTACAATTCTCCCACTTGACCTAGATTATTTCTCGTACATATCTCACAGACCTAGACCTTGTAGATGACTCTCGAATACTTTAGCCGTGAGAGCCTTCGTGAATGGATCAACAATGTTGTGCTCTGACGCTATCTTCGTGACGATCACGTCTCCTCGGTGCACAATCTCCCTAATGAGATGGTATTTCCTTTTGATGTGCTTGCCTCTCTTATGGCAGCGAGGTTCCTTTGAGTTTGCAACTGCGCCGCTATTATCACAATACAAGGTGATAGGCAGATGCATATTCGGAATGACTTCCAAGTCAGTTAGGAACTTCCTGAGCCATACTGCCTCTTTTGCTGCTTCGCAAGCGGCTACATATTCGACCTCCATGGTCGAGTCTGCAATGCATCCTTGCTTGATGCTGCACCATACTATTGCTCCTCCATTTAGAGTGAATACTGACCCCGATGTAGATTTCCTCGAATCTTTATTGGTTTGAAAGTCAGAATCAGTGTATCCTGTAAGGATCAAATCCTTCGAACCAGACACGAGCATATAGTCCCTCATTCTCCTTAGATACTTGAGGATATTTTTAACGGTTGTCCAGTGATCGAATCCTGGATTTGATTGATATCTACTGACAATCCCTACTGCATAACAAATGTCAGGCCTTGTACACAACATGACATACATTAGTCTACCTACTGTAGAGGCATAGGGAAAACGTCTCATGTCCTCAACTTCTTGAGGTGTCTGAGGACATTGTTCCTTAGACAAATTAATTCCGTGCCTGAAAGGTAATAGTCCTTTCTTGGAATTTTGCATTTTATATCTAACCAACAATTTGTCGATATAAGATGCTTGAGACAGGGCTAGCGTTTTGTTCTATCGGTTTCGAACAATTTGGATCCCTAGAACAAATTGTGTCTCACCCAAATCTTTCATTTGGAATTGAGTTGCTAGCCATAGTTTAATGTCAGTTAGATAACCTACATCATTCTCGATGAGTAGGATATCATCCACATACAGTACTAAGAAAGCTACGGAGTTGTTGATGATCCTTTTGTAAACACAAGGCTCATCAACGTTTTGTTCAAAGCCATAAGATTTGATCGCAGTATCAAATCTCCTATTCCAGGATCTAGATGCTTGTTTTAATCCATAAATGGATCGTTTAAGCTTGCAAACTTTTTGCTCTTCATCCTGAGCTATGAACCCCTCTGGCTGAGACATGTAGATACTTTCTTCAAGATTACCGTTCAGAAAGACAGTCTTGACATCCACTTGCCATATTTCATAATCGTAAAACGTGGCAATGGACAAAAGTATCCGGATCGACTTCAACATGGCAATAGGGGAGAAGGTTTCTTCATAGTCAATCCCCTCCCGCTGGGTAAAACCCTTTGCCACAAGTTGTGCCTTAAAGGTCTGTACCTTTCCAGCAGCGTCTCGTTTTATCTTGTAGATCCATTTACACCCTATGGGTCTAACCCCAGGTTGATCTACAAGATCCCATACTGAATTAAAATGCATGGACTCGATTTCCAAGTCCATGGCTTTAATCCACTCGCTCTTGTCAATATCATCCATTGCCTGTTTAAAGGTTAATGGATCCTCGATTCCGTCATTAGGTATGACGACTGGAGTTTCAGTTAAACCCAAATAGCGATCAGGTTGTCTAACAACCCTCCCATTACGTCGAGGTTCTCTTATTTCTTGAGAAGGACGCGATTGACTCGAGGTGCCAGCATCATCAACAACTCTTGTTGATGTTTCTGTAGCTTCGTTCGATAGTTCACTTAAAACGACTTTACTTCGTGGCTTGTGACCTCTGAGGTGGTCTTCTTCTAGGAATGTAACATTTGTCGATACAAGTACTTTATTTTCCTCTAGATCGAAGAAGTATCCACCTCTCGTTTCTTTGGGATAGCCTACAAATAGGCAAAATTTAGAACGAGGTTCTAATTTCTTTGGATTTGCTTCTAACACGTATGTAGGGCATCCCCAAATTCTGAAATGTCGTAAACTAGCTTTACGTCCTTTCCAGAGCTCAAATGGTGTTTCAAAAACACTATTTGAGGGAACTACATTCAAAATATAAACCGTAGTCTCTACTGCATAACCCCAAAACAAGTTAGGCAACTGAGCATAACTCATCATCGAACGAACCATGTCCAACAAGGTTCTGTTTCTCCTTTCCGATACACCGTTTTGCTGAGGTGTACCAGGGGCTAAGAGTTGGGATGTAATTCCATGCTCTATCAAATAGTCTTGAAAACTTGAGTCCATATACTCTCCACCTCGATCGGATCGAAGTGTTTTTATCGTCTTACCTAATAGGTTCTCAACCTCGGCCTTGTACTCTTTGAACTTTTCAAAAGCTTTGGACTTATGATGCATCAGGTAGAGATGCCATACCTCGAATAATCATCAATGAAACTGATGAAATATTCGTACCCTCCTCGAGCTCTAATGTTCATTGGTCCACAGAGGTCCGAATGAATGAGCTCTAGGGGCTCTTTGGCACGATAACCTTTTCCGGTAAAAGGTTGTTTTGTCATCTTGCCCTCAAGGCATGACTCACAAGGAGGCAACGAGTCGTCTCCTAACTTGTTTAGAAGTCCACTCTTGACCAATCTCCCAATCCTATTGAAGTTGATATGGCCTAACCTTAAGTGCCAGAGATAGGTATCTTGAGAAACTCTTCGCTTTTTAGGTTGAGTCTCAGTGGTTTTAAACATCTCGTGATTTAAAATAGCTTTAGACTCAATTGGTCTCAAAACATACAATTTATTCTTCAAGTTTGCAGAGTAAACATTAATACCTCTTTTAGTTATGAAAGCTTCATTAACAGAAAAAGAAATTGAGTAACCTTGTTCCAATAAACAAGATAAAGAAATCAAATTTCTTTTAATTTTCGGAACTATGTACACATTATCTAATATCATGTAACGTTCCTTGGTGAAGAATAATTTTATGTCTCCCACTGCAATAGCCGAGATGACTTCTCCTGTTCCAACTTTAAGAGTCATCTCTCCAGCTTTTAGCTGTTGCCAGGAACTCATTCCTTGAAATGAAGAACATACGTGATTAGTGGCACCTGAATCGAGTATCCAGGCAGAATCGTCGTTTTCCACTAAACACGTTTCCAAGACTAATAAATCGCATTTAGAGTCGTGGGTTATGTTTTTCTTGGCTATGTAGTTAGTTTGTGGACATTCCTCAGTTTAGACCAAACCTAAATTCTTTGCCACGTGGTTAGCGATTAAGTAAGTATTCTTAGTCGTATGTACTAAACCGTTTAATTTGGCATTTGACAAAACACATAGGTTTTTCGACATATTGCTGAAACAAACAAATTAATCTCTATTAGTAACATGCACTAAACCCATTAATCATATAATCCAATCAGATTTTAGCAAAAGCAATCATCGACCCATATATACAATTGATTTATTTGCAACGTAACTTCAGGGGTTTAAAATAATCGCTACCGTAGGACAGTCAACTACTCCTCCTCTAAATCGAGACAATCTCGGCCAAATACTATTCCCAGAATAACTCTTACTCCAATAGTTATTAGCTAACGTTAATTTGGTCAAGACCATCTTGTAAGTGTTACCCATCATTTTCAGATCCCGGAGGGTGGCCCCAACAATGCCACCGTAGGGAAGAGCTAATGTTTGGGAATGGCCCTAGGAAACCCTATCCATTTCTGGAGTTTGCGTTGTTTCGAATCCCATGCGCAAGCCCTCCATAGGGTGATCGCTCCCAGGGCGACTTGCAGGCAACACATAGGAATCTCACGGTGCAACCTAATGATGGAGACCGCAGGATATGTTTGACACGTTTCCTTCTCCCACTTACTATGAACACTTCCCCATTCACCTTGATATTAACCCATGTAAACACCATCCGTAGGGGGACGCTCCCAGGGCGCCTCGAGGCCAAGCATGGATCTCACGGTGTGAACTCAGGGGAACGTGATAGTAGAAACTTAATATGAATATTTCGTTTCTATACTTTTCCTCCCACTAAAGTGTCGTAAAGTTTTAGGGTCTATTACTTAGGTAAATTCCAGCAAAATGAATCTATCTAAGTCTATGCCTTATTAAACAAGGTCTTTACACTAAATGTCTAGGTGAATTAAACTCTTTTAATAACCTAGTGACATTGTATGCTAGTAAGACTATGGTTAATTCAACTTAGGTTCCAAACCATTTGCCGGGAGAGTTCCCTTATAACCAAGGTCTTATGTCCTACTTACTCAAATTTTAAAAAAATTTTAAAAACTAAGTAAGACATATTTCTAATCCTATCAGAAAAGGCAATCTTAGGTCTATTTCATTTTAAACCATTTAAAGAATGACAAGATCCTAAGATCCTATGTTAGCATGCAACTCTTTGTTATAGGTTTTATGGATTCTATTCATTAACTATTATAACCCTTATAACTTTTAATGAATTAACCCTATAACATGCTTTCTAATGGTGTTTAAAAGCATATAACAATCAATCATTCAAGTTATAAGAAAAGCACCATTTAGAAACATCCTATGTCTAGGTTTGTATAACACTTATACTACGATGTCTAGGTGATAACACTTTAAAACCTCACACCGCTCACACATGCTCATAAAGCTCCAGTTAACTTAACTCAAGAACCGACTCGATGCCCAGGTAGGAGGTGTTCCGTAAACCGTCAACTTAAATACCTCCAGCCTTAGACACCATCTTGTCGGGTGAGTTCTCTCGTAATCGTTGTTTTACAAGATATCGACCTAAACTATGCAAGTTGATCGATTTGGAGGTTCATTAACCTAAGTGAGCATGCACTTTATCTTGTTATAGATTTTAGATTTCTATCTCTTTTATAACAATTATAAAACCAATCCATAACAAGCCTAATTTGAGTATAACAATTATAATCAAACTAAAGAAATTTCATGCTTCATGCTTGGATAATTTTATCCTTTTAATAATTAACTATAACAATTATAAGAATTAATCAATAGAAAATTAACCATTCAAGCATGAATCTCCCTAAATTAATATAACATTTATATTAATTAACATGAAATTTCTTTTATGCATTAGTAATTATTTATAACTCTTATAATAATTGAATTAATGCATGATCATGCTTTCCTATGGTGGGGTTTTAAAACTAAATGGCATACATTATGCACATAAAATACTATTTAATTAAAACATACATACAATAATGCATAATTAATTAAATTAACTAAAGTGAATTGGTTTTGAGATTTTTAATCAAGCAAAAATAAAAACTAAAATTATTACAATAATAATTTCAAATAGGGCTTGGACCGCTCCCGAACCATTCGAACCGACCCGAACCGCCCTTGGATTGCTTGAACTGGACCATTTTACCTTTAAGTGAAGAACACACTTGGGCTGGAACTAAAAAACGGCATGCTGGAATTTTCGGACAGCAGCGAGCAGTCTCCGAATTTCTTCAAATTCACGGCCTAAATGGACTCTATTGACTCTCAAAATTTACATACTCCATATGAACACATTAATGCCCATAAACATGTAGGCAATTACAATTAATTCCAACGAATTGACTGAAAATTAAAATCAATCCCAAACCAATTTTCTTTAGTTTCTACTTAGTTTCATCATATGAAAAGCTACCCACCAAGCTAAAATTAATGCATGTTAGGTGCCTTAATCATGCTCTGATACCAATTGAAGGTGTTCATATAACACATGCGGAAGCAATTTTAGGATCGAAGGCACTTAACTACATCAATTTTAGAAAATGAAAACATGCTGTCCAAATACTGTAACTAGAGAGCAGAATTTGTACCAACCTTTTGGAGACCGATTCAACAACTCCCTTTGATTCCTTTGATCACGAACAGTGTGTGGACCACCTCCAGTGTCTTCCCTACTATTCTCCGGTCCAAGAACGACTTGCGGGAGTCTATAGAGATAGGGAATGGGAAGGGAATGCTTGAAGGTTCAAGCACTAGAGAGATATATGGAGATGAGTGAGTTTGAGACCAAAATCCAGCAGCATAACAATATGGAAAATGGCTCTCTTGGAGTTGAATCTGATTCATACTCCTTATATAAACCTCTTCCATGCAAAGACAAGCTTCATGACACTAGACACATGGTGAAAATGCAACTCAAAGTGGATTCTAGGTGTTTTATTCACAGCACATGCATCTAGTGCATGGTTGTGTTGTTTTCCACTATGCATCAACATGCAAGAGTGGGAATGCCACTAAATCCACTAAATTGAATCTAAATTCTGAATTTTCAGCTTGCAATTCATTCCTATTTCAATTCAAAATTGAAATTGATTTCTAGGCAATTAATTGGGACATTACCAAGTAATTTGACATGATTAATCCAATTAATCATTGTCACCTAGTGCCATGAATTATATATGATTCATAATACATATATATGGTATTTAAAACACTTTTAAATACCTTATCTCTCAATTTCTAATTTAATTCATAATTAAATCATTGTGTCAAACACATTTTACGATAATACCCTATTTCCCGTTTCTGAATGATTCAAAGAATCCTATCTTTTGTTCTAGGCTTTGTTACGATATGAGCTAGTAGGGGGACCTAATGGACCTATAGATCATGGGCTCCAACGATTCGAGGCTAACCGACTAATCTCATTATCCAAGCTAGCCAACATTCGTTAACTACCGGGACACTCCACTATAGCCTGATAGTTGCACTCCCCTCACTATAGATATATTTTCGTCCACTTGATTTAACCATGATTAGTAAGTCGATCCTTCACAGGTTGTTCGTAGCTATAGCTAGGTCAAAAAGTCGTTTCACCCCTATAGTACTTCTAGTTCCTTAAGTCCCACTGATCCTCTAATGAACAATTGGTTTATGATCCAACTAATAAAACGAGTCCCTCTCGGGCCAATGAGAGGGCGGGATCCCTTTGTTCAAGCCCCGGAGTTAGCACTTAAGGGAACAACCTCTCTACTATCCCTAATTCGGGTAGGAGTGAATTCTTTCTTGCACGACTATGTCCCCAGCTATCTACCCGTTCCTATCCCTTAAATGGGAGGCTTATTGAGTCGGCGATACTGAGCCACTCTCACCTATGCAGATCTAAGGATAAACCAGAATAAACAGGAGTTCATAGTTAGCTCAGGATTAAGATCGAGTTACCTAGGTCATCACATGAAATAGTCAGTCTCGTCAGTAAACAGTGTTATAAAGCGAGAGCGACTTATTTCTCGGTCCTGGTCTTATGCAAACTCATTGCATAGGACGCCCCCACTCACATGTCTTTACACGGACGATTTAGGATCACATCGTGTATACCATCTATAAAGTGGGTCGCGTCTCATAGTGTCTCCAGAATAAGGTACCCAGCCCTATCCCTATACTATAGACCGTTTTGGCTATTACTCAAGCTTGATCCACTTTTATGTCTCTACATAAAGCTCAAATGTTCATCCTATAGCCATGGATCTTATTTTATTGGATTTGGGTTATTATATGTGCAATTTAATTTATTCAGTATTGACTTTTACGGAATCAATCTCGATAACGCCTTTATCGAATAAGTATATAATTCATTTAACATTCACTATCTACGAGTTTTAGGGCACCAATCCCAACATAGTGTATGGGGGAATTATTAGAATATGATTCTAATGTGTAATTAATTAAATCTGGGCGATATCTAATTATGAAATTAATTAATTATTGGAATTAATTAATTGATTAGTTTAATTGAATTAATTAAATGAGATTTAATTAAGTTTAATTAAACTATATATTATGTGAGGAAATTCCATTTAAATAAGATTTAAATGTGCATGGGATTAATTAATTAACATTTAATTAATTGATTTAATCAATTAATTAATTGATCTTGATCTAACAGTCAAGATTGTTTCCTAACCTCACATTAGGGTTTCCTCTCTTATAAAAGGGAAGGTTATGAGAACCCTAACCCTAAGGTCTCATTCTAGCCTCCCTCTCATATTCTCTCAACTCAAGAACTCTAGAGAGAATTTTTTCTCTCTAAGAGTTTTTCCCATTCAAGATTAGGTAGTCCCACAACTACGTTCCTAATCTCAAAGAAAAGCAGGGTAGCCTCGTGGTGGTGTTCTTGAAGAATTCAGAGTCGTCATACGGAGGTATGTTTCTCATCGCTTAACTTTTTTTCAATGTATTGGTATTTTGTAGAACAAAATTAATTTACGAACGGTCAAATTGCTTCCGCTGGAACGAAATTTGGAATTCCAATCCTTCATTGGGTGCCTTATCCTGGGGACACTATGGATGCGGCCCACTTTGTATCAAGTACAAACGATGAGATCCTAAATCGTTCATGTAGAGACATGCGAGTGGGGGTGTCCTATGCAATGAGTTTGCATAAGACTGGACCACGAAATAAGTCACTTTCTCTTTATAACGCCATTTACTGTAGAAACTGACCATTTCACAAGACGACCTAGGTAACTCGATCTTAATCCTGAGCTTTTTGGGGATAAGATCGGATAGATAGCTAGGGACATAGTCTCGCAAGACGGAATTCACTCCTACCCATTTTAGGGATAGTAGAGAGGTTGTTCTCTTAAGTACTAACTCCAGGACTTGAACAAGGGGCCCCACCCTCTCCTTGGCACGAGAGGGACTTAAGTTTGATGGTTGGACCACAAACCGATTGTTCATTAGAGGATTAGTGGAACTTAAGGAACAAGAAGTACTATAGGGGTAAAACGGACATTTGACCCTGCTATAGCTACGAACAACCTGTGAAAGATTGACTTACTGAACATGGTTATATCAACTGGACGAAAATATATCTACGGTGAGGGGAGTGCAACTACTAGGCTATAATGGAGTGTCCCGGTAGTTAACGAATGTTGGTTAGCTTGGTTAATTAGATTAGTCGGTTATCCTCGAATCGTTGGAGCCCATGATCTATAGGTCCATTAGGTCCCCCTACTAGCTCATATCGGAATAAAGCCTAGAACAATAAGATAGGATACTTTGAATCGTTCAAAATCGAGAAAAAGGGTATTATCGTAAATTGTGTTTGACACAATAATTTAATTATGAATTAAATAAAAAAAATGAGAGATAAAGTATTTAAAAGTGTTTTAAATACTATATATATGAATAAGGATTCATATATAATGGATTGCACAAGGTTGGTTGATTAAATTGAATTTAATCATATCATGTTAATTGGAAAATGTTTCAAATTAACTACCTATTATTAACTTAAATTTGGAATTGAAATTAATATTAAATTGAAAGCTAGAAATCAGATTTTATTCTAAGGTAGTGGATTTAGTTGGATTCCCACTTCTTGCATGGTAATTCAAAGTGAAAAACAACACATTCATGCACTAGTTGCATGTAATGTTACATGAACACCTAGAATCCACTATAGCTTGCATATCCAACATGTGTCTTGCTTCGTAAGGCTTCTTCTTGCATGGATTCAACGGATGATTCTCTAATTGCTCTGCAACAATGAAGAACACCACCATTCGATCTTCCCCGCTATAACACTGAGATTAGGAACGTAGTTGTGGGACTACCTAATCTTGAATGGGAAAAACTCCAGAGAGAAAATTCTCCCTAGAGTTCTTGAGTTGAGAGAATATGAGAAGGCCTTATGGTGGCCATAAGTTGTAGTACCTAAACCCTACGGTTAGTGTTCTATTTATAGGAGAAAGGTCATGAATAAAATATTCATTTAAAATCAATTATTTTCATAACCGATTTAATCTTTTCCATAATCAATCAATTCCATAACCAATCAATTCCATAATTGATTAATCTTTTCCATAAATGATTGATCACTTCCATAAGTGATTAATCATTTCCATAATTGATTAATTTCCAATTAATTAATTCTTTAATTAATTAATCACCAATTAAATATAATATATTTAATTTCAGACATTCTATTAGTTAATTAATTAATTGCCCAATTAAATATCATATATTTAATTTCAGGCCTTCAATTAATTAATTCTATAATATGAATCAAATTCATATTAAAATTTGAACTCCTTCAAATTCTCTTATATCCTATAAATTTAATACGAATCAAATTCATATTAATATTTGAACTTCTATAGTTTAATTAAATCTCATTTAATTTAAAATAAATTGAATAATTAATTAATTCATCTTCTAATTAAATATCATATATTTAATTAGACATATATTTGAACTCTTTCAAGTATATCAATCTCTCAATATAATAAAGTTTAATCTCAAATTAGACTTTATATTTTAATGCATTACTATACATTATTTTAATTTGTATCTCATACAATTAACTTAATTCCCAATATGAATTTGAACTATTCAAATTCTCTCAAGATATATTTGTTCCTAATTACTCTTTACGAGCTAGCAGGGGGACCTAATGGACCTACAGATCAAAAGCTCCAATGATATGAGGTTAATAGATTAAACTCATTAATCAGGTTAACCAATATTCATTAACTGTGGGTCATTCCACTAAAGACTCACAGCTGAACTCTTCTCACTGTAGAACATTTCTGTGTCCATGGATGTAGACCTATGTCGGTAAGTCAATCCTTCACGAGTGTCCGTAATCACAGTTGGGTCAAATTACCATTTTACCCCTGTGTTACATCTGTCTCCTTAAGTACCAGCGCTCCTCTAATGAACAACCTGTTTATGGTCCAACCATTAAACAGAAAGTCCCTCTTGGGCCAGTGAGAGGGCGGGATCCCTTTGTTCAAGTCCCAGAGTCACCACTTAAGGGAACACTCATCTACTTCACCTAGAAGCGGGAAGGAGTGAATTCCTTCTTGTGTTGTCATGTCCCCAGCCTCCCACTCGATCTTGTCCCCAAAAAGGAAGGTATATTGAGTCGGCGTATTGGCCACTCTCACCCATGCTAATCAAAGGACAATCCCTCATGAGAAGGAGTTCATGATACACTCATGATTAAGACTGAGTTACCTAGGTCATCCTATTGAAACAGTAACCTAATTAGTTAACGGCTTTATAACTAATGGTTGACTATTTCGTGGTCCGGTCTTATGCAAACTCATTGCATAGGATACCCCCACTTGCATGTCTACTACATGGACGCCTTGGAGTAATACGTCTGTATCGAATACAAAGCGGGCCGTATCTCATAGTGTTACCAGGATAAGGTACCCAGCCTTATCCTTGTACTATAGACCTTTTAGGTTGTTACTTGAACACCAATCCCCGTATGTCCCCACGTACTAGTTCAAGTCACATGTAAACAACCTTGGATCTTAGTTTATTGGATTTGGGTCAAATTGTGCAATATTTAACAATAACATTTTATTGTAGAAACTCAATTACACTTTATTGAAACAAGTATACAATTTGTTTACATTTACTATCTACAAGTTTTAGGGCATAAAACCCAACAACATCAAGACAGGGCAAAATTACCGTCAGCGTCTTGAAGTTGGCCACATTGTTTCGACACTACTTCGCTATTTGAATGCAGATTTCACCAATTTAGATCATAGTTCAACCGTTTTTCCTCTTTCCTCTCGGTTTTCTCGATTCTCCCTCTGTATTTCATAGTTTTAGGTTAGTTTAGATTGGTTTCTAAAGCCTTGGGCTTAGATTATACTTGTCTATGGTCGTCTAAGCGTTGTTTGCTATAGTTGGAACCTCGGTATTGTAAGTACATTATGATTATATGAGATTCTTTGAGTTTATCGTGCTGAATGTATGATTCCATTGAGTTTTTTGTTCTGTTTTGCATGATTTATTTGTTGTTCGTGATTTTAGATTCTTACTTTTATAATTAGCATGCACAGTAGGTCAGATTGACGCCCTAAGTCGCAGCTTGCATGCCAATAACCTGCTAAGAAATTAATTTCCACATTGCAAATGGAATTTTAATTGTAGTTAGCATATAGACCGATTCATGGGCACGAGTCCCAAGAGCATTTCTCTAACATCGTAGTTTGCATGATAGGTCTAGGGTCCAAATCGGTTTTCATGATTAATTTATGCTTTTCCTAGTTAATTAGAGAATTCTAGCTTAGAGCACCATTTCGTTATTTTATTAATTGTGGCCAGGTTAATTAATTAATGAATTGCATGTTGGTTCGACGGATTAGTCAGGTTAGCGCTCTAGGGGTATCTATGTTGTAATGCAATTGCTTAATTAGTTAATTTCGATTGATTAGTAGGGGTTAATTAATTAGTAATTAGTAATTGAATCGATGTACGATGGGATCGAGTCAATTGATTTAGAGTACCAAATAGACACATGCATTTAAATCATTATTTGTTAATCAATGAGTAAAACCAAATGTACTGAATCCGAGTGTCTCCAGCTACAGTGATCGCCAAGGTGAGATTAACCAATCGTCCTTTGCTTTCGTATTATTTACTTTTTTGCAATTTATATTCCTGCATTTTATATTTCCTGCAAATATCCCTCTCTCTTTAACCCCCCCTTCTGTTATCACAAACACAAAAGAGATTAGCGGTAAACCAGTCGTTCCCTGCGGTCGACCCCGACCACGATTAATGCAAGTAGTTTAGTAGTTGGTGAATTATAAATTTTATTTGATCCGACGACTCGATAAACTCAACCAATCACCATTGAATCCTGGAGGTCCTCCCAGCTTAACAAAAGGGTTTACATTGGAAGTACTATCATTTTGTCCTCCCCATGAAAAGTTAGGGTGTTCTCTCCATCCTAGATTAAATGTGTTCGAGTAAGGATTTATTTTGTTCTGCGCACCTACAACATATACTGAAGCTGGATTTTGAGGACAATCTTCAAATGAGTGCTCTTCATTGCAAGTAGTGCAAATGGGGATTGAAGCATGGCTCACAGCTGCAACTTGAACTTGATTCCTTAGAGTAATATTCATAAGCATATCGTTCATAGTTAGCATCCACTCCGATAGTGTCTCTAGATGATTGACTTCTTGGACCTTGACACTGTTCTAGATGGTGTTTCCTCTTCTCTCCATTGCCTATTGTTTGCAACAATTGCGTCTAGAATCTCGTTTGTGTAGGATCATATGACAACACTAGAGGGGGGAGAATAGAGTTGCTTGATAAAATTTAAAACCTTTTCTTTTTGCTAGATTAAACTAACTTAATTTAATTTAAACTAATTTAATAAGCACTCTAAAATATGCAAGAAATATTTGACAATTTTCCTAGGAATGCAATCTACTCATAAAAATAAGATAGCGGAAATTAAAAGAGTAGAGAGAATGACATAACACTGAATATTTTTATAGTGGTTCGAAAATTCCTACTCTACTCCCAAAACTCCTTGGGTATTTTACTCAGGTTCAAGAGTAAACCTCTACCGATCCTTTTACAGGTTCAGGACACAACCTATACCAATCTTTTTAAACGCGTTGAAGATAAAAACCACTATGATCCTTTTAACCGGGTTCAGGATCAAACCACTACAAATCCTTTTTCGGGTTTAGGATTAAACCACTCACTCAATTCCCAAGGTGCACCCACACCTTATTAAAAGTTTCCAATAATAAATAAAAGAAGAAAAAAACCTCACAAAATAAAATACCTCTTGAAGGCAAGATACACAAGAATGATCACTGTTGGGTTCCTAGAGTGAGTAAAAATATGGTATGAAAGACTCTAGAATTCCTGTGCAAGTATACACAGTCTTCAACAAGTAATATTATCAATCCGAGTCCTGAATTAGTTTCCACTCTACCTATTTTGTGTAACTTTCTAATGGTTTCAAAGATGGTAAAATGATTTGGTTTTATAAGAATTGTGCTGAAGCAAAATAAATGACAGAACAACGAGTAAACAAATAGATAGACAGATTAAAGACAGGCACTGGTTAGGATTTAGTGATTGTTCTAAAAGATGCTCTAGCAATATTATTGATCATGCATTTCTCGCAGTATTATTAGCGGATTCCTCCCGGAACTCCGGATCTTTTGGGATGTGTTTCAACCCTAATGAAGTACGACCGATAAAGCACTAGGCAACTGACTATCCCTAGCTCAGTTACTAGCGTTCACCAATACATAATGATCGTAGTGTGGATAATTGCCACACACTCTCTAAATCATCCCTGAAACTAGAGAGAGCTATTCACACCGGCTGGCCAGGCGGGCATAAAATGGAAATAAGTACAACAATTAACCAAAATGCGATAGTCAATATATTACTAAAGATGAAGCACGACAATCACATTATTCCTAACCAACACCTAAGCTACTTAGTTCATAATAGGCATGGAAATACAAATCAGAATCTGAGTAGGCATGTCCATAATCACAAGTTAATAAAGAAAATAAACTCCTTAATCAGCTTGCGGATGATGGTGTTCTTGATGATCTTCAATCTCTCTATACTATTCGGCTTCCAAGGGAAAACATGGAATGTTTTTGACTTTGACGGCTACTTCCTTTTATAGAAGGATGGGAGGCTTGAATTAGGTCAACTAGGACACGTGTAAGGCTCTCCTTGCTCCTTTATCCCAAAAATAACTCAACAGAAGTCGGTTCATGAAGTTGGCTAACGAGTTGTGATGTGCAGTTTTGTTCCCAGTTTTGCTGCAGCACAGAATTTGCTCCCTCTAGTCGCTCAGCAGCATAATCTGCACAAAATAATTTCCAATGCTTCCATTCTTCCAAATAGGTTAAAACATGTAATATCTATCCAAAACCAACCCTAGTAAGCATAAAGGACACACAAATCCCTATATAATTGAGGCCTAAATAACTACCTTTTGGGCAGTTATCATACCCCCAAACTTGAACTATTGCGCGTCCCGAGCAATACTAACCAACCTTCCTTCAAGAATTCAAAACATCAGACAAAGAATAGCTTAATCAAACCAGACAGTCCAACACTACCTTTAACCTTTACCTGAGCACTCTGCAAAACCAAGCTCTGCTGCAGCAAAATGATTCCTCCGGCATGGACAAATAATCACCACTTTTCAACTCAATTCTAAGAACTCTCCACAGCTTAGCTCTTAAAACATATTTTCAAGGAGTTTATTTTTATTTTTCAGACTTAAAGCAGCCTTACAGTCATAAGTTCTTAAGCATGGGATGACCCACTTTATGGTGCAGTATACCCATGCCTCAAACTTATCACCAACTAGGCTCAATACTCTTTATAAAGCTAAAAAATCCTTAGTTATTCCATCTCTTGTCCCTCAGAATGGCAACATTTTATGATGAAGCTCACCTAAGTTCTGGGAGACAGAAAAACTGCTGGATCATCATTCATCCTTCAAAACTTTTGCTCCATCAATTTTTTTAGCAAATAATTTTTTTCTCATTTTTTTTTTCACATTTCCTAGGTCATCTTTTGACGCGAAGACAAACTGTGGGTATCATAAATGTCCCCGGTTACTCAATAACCTAGCAAATTTTTACTTGAAGGAGAGGAATGCTCGAGCAAAACAATTGGAGTAGCAAAAAGTCCCCCAAACTTGAATTATTCATTGTCCTCAATGAATCATTATATAAGCAATTATACCCCCAAACTTAAATTTTTCTATCTGAATTTTTAAACTAAACATGAGACTCAGAACTAAGCTTAAAGTGGATCATATAAGTCAATACTACCTTTAAAATCTTCTTTACCGCAGCAACAGTCCAGGCTAGAAGAAATGCTCAAGCAAAAGGTTTCTGGAGATCAGAATACCTTGATCTAATTAAGCGTAATCAGTCCAAGCTTCAAAAATTCAGAAGAAAATTAGTTAAGTTAGAGAAACTCAGTGCATATAGAACAGAAACATTCAGAAATTTCATTAAAAATCTAAAAAGATATTACAAAAGTAAAGATATATTTTTTCCAAGAAGCAGAAAAATTAAAAGAAACAAGCAAACATATTTAGCAAGCGGGGTCAGATATGCGCGAGCAAACAAAATGATAAGAACAAAAATAATGCTCACTGAAGATCATCTCATCCATCAATCTTCCCGACCCTGCTCTTCATCATCATTCTCTTCTTCTCTTTCAACAGGTGGGGGCGGAATCCAGGGGTTCAACAGATCCCCAGGGAATGCAGGAAGGGCTGGATACGGTTTGGAAAAATTCTCTTGCAGCGCCCTTCTTAAGCTGGCATCCCGGTTCTTAACATAGTTCCAGAAGGTTAAAGTTTGCCTTTCAGCAAACTCCTGCCTATTGGCCGAAAGTGCCAGTTGTTCTAGAATCGTGTTGATGCCGTAGATAAGCCCTCCTTGACGTACCTCCTGCATGCGCTGGAGACGTGCCAAATTGGGCTTGTCGATGATCCCTTTCTCAAACAGGATCACATCTCCCTCATCCACTGGAACCCCTGCTTTACTGCAAAGCATTGTAATTGTATTTGGGAAGAACAGCTTCCCCACCTTCTTTTTCCAGCAACCAGAAATTTCACTCGCAATGATCCTCCCTACGTTAATACTGATAGTCCGCAAGATGGCAAAAGCTAGGAGAACCCGTTCCCTGGAGATTGTCGAGTCATGTTTTGTTGGAAGCATCCTCTGTCTAATAAATCCCATCCACGTGTTCGCTTCCCTTTTCAAATAAGCCGAGTGGAATGTCCTCTTCTGAGTTTTGGATAACTGCCACGTTGCCCCTTCAATTCCTACCTCCCGCACAACATCACTTAGTTGCTCATCAGATGGCGCCACAACCATCTCATTATATGCCGCATGGGGAAAGTTCGGAAGATTATACAATGCGTTGATAGCACTCTGACTCCAATCCACCTCAACTCCTCGAACAATCACCTGGAATCCATCCTCCTTGACAATGTTAGCATAAAATTCACACACCACCTGTGCATTTACAGATTCAGGCTTCGCACAAAATAGCTCCCAGTCGTGGTCTGCAATACCTGTCCTCAGAAATTGTGGGAGATCATCGCTGAATCCTCACTCAAATAAGAAATCCCTTTTCAGAAGCTCAGCGTATTTTGCTCTGGCAAAATTGTTGACGAAGCGATCAAATGGTAACTGCTGTTCTTCTATTGCATCGTGTTCCTCCGATGCTTCAACAACATTTTTCTCTTCTCTGCCCTGCGCTAGAGCAACTACTCTTCCTCAGTCTTCTTCTCTGCTTCTTCCCGCACTTTGTCCTCAACTTCTTTTTTCTTTCTTTCCTTTCGCTCTGCCTTTTCTCTCTCAGAATCTGATGATGGTGGTGATGGGGTATCAGTCCGAATCACCTGAATACGGCCGACCTTTCGCTTAATGTGGGGACGTTTTGGTGGTTCGGGCATGATTACCTCAACACGAGCTTCTTGCTCCTGCTCGGTTCCTCTTTCAGGCACTACGTCTGCCTACTCGTCTCTCACCATTTCAACCTGTTCTTAATTCTCCTCAGCATTTTCCTCTTGAACCGTATCTGTGACTATTGGTTCTACCGTAGGATTTTGAACTTCGTCCGTATCTGGGTCAGTCACCGCTTCTTCTTGGATAACATCTTGCTCTGTAGCCCGCTGCTGTCGTCGTCTTCGCTTAGCCTCTTTTTCTTCTAGCGTTCTCTTTTTCTTAGTTTTCCCTTTCTGCACTTCCGGAATAACCGGTGTTTCCTCCTCTTCACTCTCTCTTTCTTTCCTAGCTCTAGTCTTTGCCATGGAGGACTCAACGGTTTTACAGAGAATGGAAGGGAAAAATAAGAATGCAGACGGTAAAATTGGATCAAGAAGACGAAGTGGAAAGAAACTTACCAGCGGTTGTGAATAAATAAGGCTCCAGCAAAGTGCAATCCTAACCGAAATGATTTGCTCAGTATTAAATAATATTACCGTTTAATTTGAAGTGAATGTAACCTGAAAATTTGAAACCAGCAACGGTAAAATTGTGGATTCCAAATGCCCATGGTAAAAATTGATGTGCTGTCCATCATTGAAGCCTTCGGATGATTGCTCTGCGACACGTGGCTTCATCAGATGATGCATGCAAATTTACCTGCGAAAATTCAAAGCCGAATCCCAACCGTAAAAATAATAAATTTCCAACGGAAACCCTTTTAATTCGGATTATTTTTTGCTTCAGCCATAACTTTGCCGCAACAACCTTCTGACCCTGCAGAATCTTTGATACAGAATTTAAATTTCAAAAAAAAAAAAAGGGAAAATCACATCTTTCAAATTTAAATTTAACCGACCAAATCAAATTTAATCTTTTATTCTCAAGAGAAACCGAATAAATTATAGAAAATATTTATTAATTCAAATTAAACAGAATTAAAATAACTGAAAATAAAATCTAGAACTTAATCTAATAAAATCTAATTAATGAAAAGATAATCCAAAGATAATTTAAATAAATAATCCTAAAATCAAATCAAATTCAAAACGAAATAGATAAAATCTTAAACAAATACTTAAAGATAAAATCTAATAAACCATACAAAATCAAATCTAACCTATTCAAAATTAAAAATAAATCAGCGAAAAATAAAACAAATACAAATACTGGGAGCTCAAAATTTTGCTCTGTGAAATGCTCCCACAAAAATCTTGCTCTATCAATCATCAACCAACTTTAGGGAAGGATATTTCGACTGAAACTCCTCACCCCAATAATGTTTCACACGTTGTCCATTCACCTTGAACACTCTCCCATCTTTTTCATCCTGCAAAGTAATTGCTCCATGGGGAAAAACTTCAATCACAGTGAACGGTCCTGACCATTTATATTTTAGCTTCCCATGAAATAACTTTAATCTAGAATTATAAAGCAAGACTTTTTATCCTTTGACAAACTCTTTAGATTTTATTTTCTTGTCATGCCACAACTTAGTCTTTTCTTTATACATTTTCGCATTTTCATAAGAAAATTGACGAAATTCTTCTAGTTCATTTAGTTGCAGCATTCTTATTGCTCCTGCATGACTCAAATCAAATTTTAACTTTTTCAAATCCCAAAATGTTTTATGCTCGAGCTCTAATGATAAATGAAAATCTTTCCCATATACTAACCTATAGGGAGACATACCTAGAGGAGTCTTATAAGCTGTTCTATAAGCCCAAAGAGCCTCATCCAACCTAAAGGACCAATCCTTTCTAGATGGATGGACTACTTTCTCTAAAATAGCTTTAATTTCCATATTACTAATTTCAGCTTGACCATTTGCTTGTGGGTGATAAGGGGTAGCTATCCTATGCTTAATCCCATACTTAGCTAAAAGCTTAGTTAAGATATTATTAACAAAATGTGTACCCTCATCACTCACTAGAGCCCTAGGTGTCCCAACCCGCGCAAAGATGTGCGATTGAAGAAACCTTGCAACTGTCTTGGCATCATTGTGATGGCATGCGATGGCCTCCACCCATTTGGACACATAATCAACTGCCAATAAGATAAAAACATTGCCATTAGAAGGGGGAAATGACCCCATAAAGTCAATACCCCATACATCGAATAATTCAACTTCTAAAACATAAGTAAGAGGCATTTCATCTCTAGGCCCCAAGTTTCCTCTCCTTTGGCAAGCATCACATTGCTTGTAAAACCAATGGGCATCCTTGAATAAGGTGGGCCAGAAAAATCCACAATGTAAAATCCTCATAGCTGTCCTCTGACCGCTGAAGTGACCTCCATACGGCGAAGAGTGACATTGCTCCAAGATTTCCTTTGCTTCAGCACCTGAAACACACCTGCGAATAATACCGTCACAACATTGCTTATACATAAATGGCTCATCCCAATAGAAAATTCTTGCATCATGCTTAAATTTTTTCTTCTGCCTCCAGTCCATGTCAATAAGAGTGACTCCCTTTACCAAAAAGTTGGCAATATCAGCATACCAATGGACATCCCTGACTACCTTTACCTCCACAGCAAAAAGCTGTTCATCTGGAAAAGAATCGGAAATGGCAGATTGCTCCAGCAAAGATGATGACAGATCAAGACGAGATAAATGATCTGCAATGACGTTTTTTGATCCTTTCTTGTCCTTTATCTCCAAGTCGAATTCCTGCAACAGTAAAATCCAACGAATTAGTCTAGGATTTGCATCTTTCTTAGACATTAAATACCTTATTGTTGCATGATCCGTAAAAACCATGATTTTGGATCCAACCAAATATGGCCGGAACTTCTCAAAAGCGAACACCACAACTAACAACTCCTTTTCAGTAGTTGTATAGTTGACTTGTGCTTCATTTAAAACCTTGCTTGCATAATATATAGGATGGATAAATTTGCCCTGCTTTTGCCCCAGCATCGCACCTACCGCAGCATCACTCGCATCACACATTACCTTAAATGGTAAATTCCAATTAGGTGCGCAAAGAATGGGTGCTGAGATTAAAGCAGCCTTCAGCCTTTAAAGTCTCAAAAGCCTTCCTACAATCTGCATTAAAGTAAAAAACATGATCAGTGCACAACAAGTTACAAAGAGGTTTACTGATTTTGGAAAAATCCTTTATGAACCTCCTATAAAATCTAGCATGTCCTAAAAAACTCCGAATTCCCTTCACTGAATTTGGTGGCTCTAGTCTTCCAATAACCTCTACTTTTGCTCTATCAACTTCTAGACCATTTTTAGAAATTTTATGTCCTAATACTATGCCCTCCTTCACCATGAAGTGACATTTTTCCCAATTAAGAACTAGATGGGTATCCTCACATCTTTTTAATACCTTACCTAAATTTTCTAAACAATTCTGAAAAAGACCCTCCAAACACTGAAAAATCGTCCATAAAGACCTCAACAGTGGACTCAATCATATCAGAAAAAATTGCTAACATACACCGCTGAAATGTTGCTGGAGCATTGCAGAGGCCGAAAGGCATTCTCCTAAAAGCGAATGTCGCATAAAGACAGGTGAAAGTGGTTTTCTCCTGATCCTCAGGAGCAATAGTAATCTGATTATACCCAGAATAACCATCCAAGAAACAGTAGTAGGCCTGACCAGCCAATCGATCCAACATCTGGTCGATAAATGGTAGAGGGAAATGGTCCTTACGGGTAGCTTTATTAAGCCTCTTGTAATCCATGCAAACCCTCCAGCCAGTTACTGTCCTGGTTGGGATCAACTCATTGTCTTTATTGCTCACCACAGTGACACCTCCTTTCTTAGGAACACATTGGACATGGCTTACCCAATTGCTATCGGCAATTGGATAAATGATCCCAGCATCCAACCATTTAATTACCTCCTTTTTAACAACCTCTTTCATTGTAGGGTTAAGCCTTCTTTGTTGCTCAATACTCCTAAAGGATCCCTTCTCTAGAGTGATTTTGTGCATACAAAAAGATGGGCTAATTCCCTGAATGTCAGCCAATGTCCAACCTATAGCCTTGCGGTATTGCTGCAGCAATTTTATTAAGGCATCTTCATGCTCTGACATTAAATCTGATGCAACAATAATGGGCAACGTCCCTCCTTCCCCAAGATACACATACTTTAGATGATCTGGTAAGGGCTTCAAATCTAAAGTAGGTGCCTCAATCAGGGATGGCTTAATAGGAAGAGCTTTCCTTTGATCTAAATCTAAAGACTTAAAAACATCCTCACACGTAAACAACTCTTTTTCATTTTTTCTTTCTAACAAACAAACTTCTAAGTCTTCTACACTAACCTCTCCATGCTTTTCTGAATGCTTATCAGCCGAATCCTGTATTGCTGTCTCAATAACTGTGCTCTCCAGAATCCTTATGAAAGAGCAATTCTCCATTTCGTCTGGATATTTCATGGCTTTAAACACATTAAATTTCACTTCCTCATTACAGACTCTCATTGTTAACTCCCCTTTTTGAACATCTATTAATGCCCTACCAGTAGCCAAAAATGGACAACCTAGAATAATTGGGACATCTTTATCAGCCTCATAGTCTAAAATAATAAAATCAATAGGAAATATGAATTTATCTACCTTCACTAAGACATCCTCAATTTTACCCTCTGGATATGTGATAGACCCCAAGCTTCTGATAGACCGAAAGAGGCATAAGGTTAATGCTTGCCCCTAAATCACAAAGTGCTCTACCTAATTCTTTTCCACCTATAGACACGGGTATGATAAATGACCCTGGATCCTTAGCCTTGGGGGGTAGCCCATTTTTAAGAATAGCACTACAGTCCTCAGTAAGAGATACAATTTTAGCATAGTTAGGCATTTGCTCAATAGCTTCTACTAACGGGATATTTATATGCAATTGCTTAAGAATCTCTAAAAACTTTTAAAATTGACCATCCTGATTCTTAGGCTTTTGCCTTTGTGGAAAAGGTAGATGTGGTACATAAGGTGGGGGCGGCACATAAGGTGGTTCCACATCTGGAACAGAACCAGATGCTCCAGCATTTTTATTGCTGCCTCCAGCACCCTGACCAGACTCCAACTCTTTTTCGACAACAACATTTTTATCACCATTTTTATCTATAACCTGGGTTTTACTAGGCTCAATTCTTTCTTCTAATGGCTTACCACCCCTAAGAGTTACTGCCTTTACCTGCTCCTTACCTTCCCTTCTAGGGTGTTCAGTATTAGATGGAAGTTTCCCTTGAGGCCTTGCCTTCAACTCATTAGCTAGCTAACCCACTTGCAATTACAGGGCTCTCATCGAGGCTTGATTACTTTGAATTGCGGCATCTGTGCAAGCCATAAATTCTTTCATCATCGCCTCGAGAGAACTTCCCAATTTTGCTGGGGCAAAGCCTGCTTATTTTGCTGGGGCAATACCTGCGCTTTAGAAAATCCCGGCTGGTTCATCTTTTGTTGCGCTTGCACGTTATTTCCTTGACCTCCCCATGAGAAGTTGGGGTGGTTGCGCCAACCTGGATTATAAAAATTAGAGTAAGGGTTATTCCTCTGATTACCTACAAAAAACGCAGAAGCTGGATTGCTGGGGCAAAACTCGTAGTTGTGGTCTTCACCACAATAGACACATACTTCCTCTGCCACTTGGTTCACCACTGCAGTAGGCTCCATAACTGGTGGCTGCTGATGACTAATCACTGTCACATTCTTAAGAGCATTAGCAATCATAGCAAGATCAGCCCTAATGGTGGACACACCATCAACCTCTAATACACTCTTAACCTTTTTATTTGTGCCTCTAAAATCTGACCACTGACAACTATTAATAGATATTCTTTCTAATATTTCATAAGCTTCATTAAAAGTTTTTGCTAAATGGGCCCCTCCAGCCGAAGCATCAACCATACCTTGGGTTACTCCATTTAAGCCATTGTAAAATGTTTCCATTTGAATACAATGAGGTAAATCATGGTGGGGACACTTCCGCAAAAGCTCCTTAAACCTTTTCCAAGCCTCACTAAAAGTCTCATCCTCAAGTTGCCTAAACCCTACTATTTCACTCCTTAATTTAGCATTTCTATTAGACGGGAAATATTTACTCAAAAACTTTTCAGCTAACTCATCCCACGTCCTAATTGATCATGGAGAAAAAGAGTTCAACCATGAATTTGCTCCATCTCTAAGAGAATACGGGAACAAAGTTAATCTAAGGGCATCTCTAGGCACTCCTTGAATTACAAAAGAATCGCTAACTACTAGAAAAGACTTAAGATGTAAATGAGGGTCTTCAGATGACAAACCAAGGAATTGCCCCACGGTTTGCAACATCTGAAACATTACCGGTTTCATTTCAAAATTTGCCGCTTGGATTTGGGGACGTGCAATCCCTAGATTCAACTCATTAAACATCGGGACAACATACGCTTGAATGGCTCTAGTCCTATCGTTCACAATCAAGATAGGATTTTCAGCCTGATTATTTTGCTGCTCATTTTGCTCAAACAGCGGGTTTTGCTGCAGCAACAGATTCTAATGGGGGTTTGTTGGACCTTCAGGAGCCTGTGGAAGACGCGACACATTCTCCATCTGGTTTCTACGCTACTCCCTCCTTCTGTTCCTAAATGTCCTTTCAATTTCTGGATCAAGCTCAAACCTTACCCCAGGTAGATCGCTCATGCACCAAACTCACAACTGCAAAAACAAAAGAAACAATCAAAAAGTTCTAGCACCAAACCACTAAAACACATACACAAAAATAGATCAGATAAAAACTTATCCAAGTCCCCGGCAACGACGCCAAAAACTTGTTGGGTTCCTAGAGTGAGTAAAAATATGGTATGAAAGACTCTAGAATTCCTGTGCAAGTATACACAGTCTGCAACAAGTAATATTATCAATCCGAGTCCTAAATTAGTTTCCACTCTACCTATTTTGTGTAACTTTCTAATGGTTTCAAAGATGGTAAAATTATTTGGTTTTATAAGAATTGTGCTGAAGCAAAATAAATGACAGAACAACGAGTAAACAAATAGATAGACAGATTAAAGACAGACGCTGGTTCGGATTTAGTGATTGTTCTAAGAGATGCTCTAGCAATATTATTGATCATGCATTTCTCGCAGTATTATTAGCGGATTCCTCCTGGAACTCCGGATCTTTTGGGATGTGTTTCAACCCCAATGAAGTACGACCGATCAAGCACTAGGCAACTGGTTATCCCTAGCTCAGTTACTGGCGTTCACCAATACATAATGATCGTAGTGTGGATAATTGCCACACACTCTCTAAATCATCCCTGAAACTAGAGAGAGTTATTCACACCGGCTGGTCAGGCGGGCATAAAATGGAAATAAGTACAACAATTAACCAAAATGCGATAGTCAATATATTACTAAAGATGAAGCACGACAATCACATTATTCCTAACCAACACCTAAGCTACTTAGTTCATAATAGGCATGGAAATACAAATCAGAATCTGAGTAGGCATGTCCATAATCACAAGTTAATAAAGAAAATAAACTCCTTAATCAACTTGCGGATGATGGTGTTCTTGATTATCTTCAATCTCTATACTATTCGGCTTCCAACGAAAAACATGGAATGCTTTTGACTTTGACGGCTACTTCCTTTTATAGAAGGATGGGAGGCTTGAATTAGGTAAACTAGGACACGTGTAAGACTCTCATTGCTCCTTTATCCCAAAAATAACTCAACAGAAGTCGGTTCATGAAGTTGGCTAACGAGCTGTGATGTGCAGTTCTGTTCCCAGTTTTGCTGCAGCACAGAATTTGCTCCCTCTAGTCGCTCAGCAGCATAATCTGCACAAAATAATTTTCAATGCTTCCATTCTTCCAAATGGGTTAAAACATGTATTATCTATCCAAAACCAACCCTAATAAGCATAAATGACACACAAATCCCTATATAATTGAGGCCTAAATAACTACCTTTTGGGCAGTTATCAATCACTCACAATTCTCACTAAAACATTCCTCACAAAACCGAAATAGGTCAGATTAAGAATATGGGAGGATTTTGGAGTAGGAGAGTAAAAGACTTGAAAGCTTAAATTTGATCAATTGAGTGTTTGTTGGAGGAGAAGAGAATGACTCAATTTATAGATGGAGAAATTAAATTTTAGCCATTGGATTAAATTCAAAATGGATGGTGGAGATTCGATTTAACGAGAAAGGAAAGAATTTTGAAAGATTGAAATTAAGAGATTTTGAGAATAAAATGGGGATTTGAAATGATATGAAATTTGGAAAGAATTCAAATTTGAATGAGGTGTAATTGATAGAATTTGGAGAAATTGGAAAATTAAAAATTGAAGGAAAATGAAAAAATTGGGGCTAAAAATTTCTCAAAAATGGTTGAAATGCTCTCCAAGATGAGTAATATTTTTTATATTTTTTTTTCATTTTTTCGGAATTTTTTCGGAATTTTTTCGAGCCTTAAATAGACCAAAAAGGGCTAAACTAGCCATTGGCAGCCACATGTCGCTTTGTGATTGGCTGTAAGGAAAGAAAATCAAAATTAATAATAAAATAATATTATATTCAAAATTTTTACTTTCTTTATTATTAAAAAATTTGACTGCCATGTGCCACAATATCATTGGTCCACGTTCTCCACGTCATTAGCCACATCATTGGTCATGTCAACAAAGGTGACCATTTGTAGAGCCATGTCAACTGTCATGTCATCAAATTTTGACCTTCGTGTATCATGTCAGCCGCCACGTAGGATGCCACATCATCACGGTGCCACGTAGGATTTTCCCTTCCAATCTTCTTTTGCTTGAAACTTTCTCGTTTGAACTCTGATTCGAGCTATTCAAGTTGTGTTGGAATCATCTTTCTAAGCTCTACATTATGAACACTTTAAAACACTAAAATCATTAGTAAATTAAAGTTTGTTATCATCAGAACATATAGTCTGATTGAAGCTCGTAAAGCTAACAATTTACCTCATTGAAAGTCTTTTTAAGAAACGAACCATTAGGTGATGCATTGAAAACTGCTTTGGAAGCTTGAGTCAATCCGTTAAGACAACCAGACAAGCCATGGTATGGACATTTCCTAATAAACTTTTTAAAGTGCTCCCATGATGTGCCACTGCACTGTGATGTCAGAGCTGCTCCTATTTCGATTTTGTGAGGAATGTTTTAGTGAGAATTGTGAGTGATTGATAACTGCCCAAAAGGTAGTTATTTAGGCCTCAATTATATAGGGAATTGTGTGTCATTTATGCTTATTAGGGTTGGTTTTGGATAGATATTACATGTTTTAACCCATTTGGAAGAATGGAAGCATTGGAAATTATTTTGTGTAGATTATGCTGCTGGGCAGGGAGGGAGCAAATTCTGTGCTGCAGCAAAACTGGGAGCAAAAACTGCCACGTCACAGCTCGTTAGCCAACTTCATGAACCGACTTCTGTTGAGTAATTTTCGTGATAAAGGAGCAAGGAGAGCCCTACACGTGTCCAAGTTGACCTAATTCAAGCCTCCTATCCTTCTATAAAAGGAAGTAGCCGCCCAAGTCAAAGGAATTCCATGTTTTCCCTTGGAAGACGAATATTATAGAGAGATTGAAGATCATCAAGAACACCATCATCCGCAAGCTGACTAAGGAGTTTATTTTCTTATTTGTCTTGTGATTATGGACGTGCCTACTCAGATTGTAATTCATGTTTCCATGCCTATTATGAACTAAGTAGTTTAAGGTGTTGGTTAGGAACATGTAGTTGTTGTGCTTAAACTTTAGTAATATATTGATTATTGCATCTTGGTTAATTGTTGTGCCTATTTACATTTTATGCCCGCCTGGCCAGCTGGTGTGAATATCTCTCTCTAGTTTCAGGGATGATTTAGAGAGTGTGTGGCAATTATCCACACTACGATCATTGTTTATTGGTGAACGCCAGTGACTGAGCTAGGGATAGCCAGTTGCCTAGTGCTTGATCGGTCGCACTTCATTGGGGTTGAAACACATTCCAAAAGATCCGGAGTTCCGGGAGGAATCCGCTAATAATACTGCGAGAGTTGCATGATCAATAATATTGCTAGAGCATCTTTTTAAACAACTATTAATCCTAACCAGCGCCTGTCTTTAATCTGCCTGCCTATTCGTTTATTCTTTGTTCTGTCATTTATTTTGCTCCAACATAATTCTTATAAAACCAAATAATTGTTACCATCTTTGAACCCATTAGAAAGTTACGCAAAATATGTAAAGTGAAAGCTAATTCAGGACTCGAATTGATAATATTACTTGCTGCAGGCTGTGTATACTTGCACAGGAATCCTAGAGTATTTTTATACCATATTTTTACTCACTCTAGGAAACCAACAAGTTTTTGGCGCCGTTGTCGGGGACTTGAATAAGTTTTTATCTGATATGTTTTGTGTATGTGTTTTAGTGGTTTGGTGCTAGAACTTTTTGATTGTTTCTTTTGTTTTTGCAGGTGTGAGCTTGGTGCGTGAGCGATCCGTCTGGGGTAAGGTTCGAGCTTGATCCAGAAATTGAAAGAACATTCAGGATTAGAAGGAGAGTGCAGCACAGAAACCAGATGGAGAACGTGTCGCACCTTCCGGAGGGTCCTGAAGGTCCAGCAGACCCCCAGAATCGTTTGCTGCAGCAAAACCCACTGTTTGAACAAAATGAGCAGCAAAATAATCAGGCTGAGAATCCTATCTTGATAGCGAACGATAGGACCAGAGCCATTCGAGCTTATGCTGTCCCGATGTTTAATGAGTTGAATCTAGGGATTGCACGTCCCCAAATCCAAGTGGCAAATTTTGAAATTAAACCGGTAATGTTTCAGATGTTGCAAACTGTGGGGCAATTCCATGGTTTGTCATCTGAAGACCCTCATTTACATCTTAAGTCTTTTCTAGGAGTTAGTGATTCTTTTGTAATTCAAGGAGTGCCTAGGGATGCTCTTAGATTAACTTTGTTCCCGTATTCTCTTAGAGATGGAGCAAAGGCATGGTTAAACTCTTTTACTCAATGATCAATTTGGACATGGGATGAGTTAGCTGAAAATTTTTTGAGTAAATATTTCCCACCTAATAGAAATACTCAAGGAGGGAAATAGTAGGGTTTAGGCAACTCGAGGATGAGACTTTTAGTGAGGCTTGGGAAAGGTTTAAGGAGCTGTTGCGAAAGTGTCCCCACCATGGTTTACCTCATTGTATTCAAATGGAAACATTCTACAATGGTTTAAATGGAGTAATCCAAGGTATGGTCGATGCTTCGGCTGGAGGGGCCCTTTTGGCAAAAACTTTTGATGAAGCTTATGAAAGTTTAGAAGGAATATCTATTAATAGTTGTCAGTGGTCAGATGTTAAAGGCAAAAATGAAAAGGTTAAGAGTGTATTAGAGGTTTTGGGTGTGTGCACCATTAGGGCTGATCTTGCTATGATTGCTAATGCTCTTAAGAATGTGACATTAATTAGTCACCAGCATCCACTAGCTATGGAGCCTACTGCAGTGGTGAACCAAGTGGCAGAAGAAGCATGTGTCTATTGTGGTGAAAATCACAACTACGAGTTTTGCCCCAGCAATCTAGCTTTTGTGTTTTTTGTAGGTAATCAGAGGAATAACCCTTATTCTAACTTTTACAATCCAGGTTGGCGCAACCACCCCAACTTCGCATGGGGAGGACAATGAAGTAATGTGCAAGCACAACAAAAGGTGAACCAGCCAGGATTTGCTAAAGCGTAGGTATTGCCCCAGCAAAATAAGCAGGCTTTGCCCCAGCAAAATTCGGGAAGTTCTCTTCGAGGCGATGATGAAAGAATTTATGGCTCGCACAGATGCTGCAATTCAAAGTAATCAAGCTTCGATGAGAGCCCTGGAATTGCAAGTGGGTCAGCTAGCTAATGAGCTTAAGGCAAGGCCTCAAGGGAAACTTCCATCAGATACTGAACACCCTAGAAGGGAAGGTAAGGAGCAGGTAAAGGCAGTAACTCTTAGGAGTGGTAAGCCCTTAGATGAGCCTAGTAAGACCCAGAATGTAAATAAAAATGGTGATAAAGATATTATTGTTGAGAAAGAGTTGGAGTCTGGTCAGGGTGCTGGAGGTAGCAATAAAAATGCTGGAGCATCTGGTTCTGTTCCAGATGTGGAACCACCTTATGTGCCGCCCCCACCTTATGTACCACCTCTACCTTTTCCACAAAGGCAAAAGCCTAAGAATCAGGATGGGCAATTTAAAAAGTTTTTAGAGATTCTTAAGCAATTGCATATAAATATCCCTTTAGTAGAAGCTATTGAGCAAATGCCTAATTATGCTAAATTTCTTAAGGATATTTTAACTAAAAAGAAGAGGCTAGGTGAGTTTGAAACTGTATCTCTTACTGAGGAGTGTAGTGCTATTCTTAAAAATGGGCTACCCCCAAGGCTAAGGATCCAGGGTCATTTACCATACTTGTGTCTATAGGTGGAAAAGAATTAGGCAGAGCACTTTGTGATTTAGGCGCAAACATTAACCTTATGCCTCTTTTGGTCTTTCGAAAGTTAGGTATTGGTGAAGCTAGGCCTACCACAGTTACACTCCAATTAGCTGATAGGTCTATCACATATCCAAAGGGTAAAATTGAGGACGTCTTAGTAAAAGTGGATAAATTCATATTTCCTGTTGATTTTATTATTTTAGACTACGAGGCTGATAAAGATGTCCCAATTATTCTAGGGCGTTAATAGATGTTCAAAAAGGGGAATTAACAATGAGAGTTTGTAATGAGAAAGTAAAATTTAATGTGTTTAAAGCCATGAAATATCCAAACGAAATGGAGGATTGCTTCTTCATCAGGATTCTGGAGAGCACAGTTATTGAGACAGCAATGCAGGATTCGGCTGATAAGCATTCAGAAAAGCATGGAGAGGTTAGTGTAGAAGATTTAGAAGTTTGTTTGTTAGAAAGAAAAAATGAAAAAGAGTTTTTTAGGTGTGAGGATGTTTTTGAGTCTTTAGATTTAGATCAAAGGAAAGCTCCTCCTATTAAGCCATCCCTGATTGAGGCACCTACTTTAGATTTGAAGCCCTTGCTGGACCATCTAAAATATGTGTATCTTGGGGAAGGTGAGACGTTGCCCATTATTGTTGCATCAGATTTAATGCCAGAGCATGAGGAGGCCTTAATAAAATTGCTGCAGCAATACCGCAAGGCTATAGGTTGGACGTTGGCTGACATTCAGGGAATTAGGCCATCTTTTTGTATGCACAAAATCACTCTAGAGGAGGGATCCTTTAGGAGTATTGAGCAACAAAGAAGGCTTAACCCTGCAATGAAAGAGGTTGTTAAAAAGGAGGTGATTAAATGGTTGGATGCTGGGATAATTTATCCAATTGCCGATAGCAATTGGGTGAGCCCTGTCCAATGTGTTCCTAAGAAAGGAGGTGTTACTGTGGTGAGCAATAAAGACAATGAGTTGATTCCAACCAGGACAGTAACTGGCTGGAGGGTTTGCATGGACTACAAGAGGCTTAATAAAGCCACCCGTAAGGACCACTTCCCTCTACCATTTATTGACCAAATGCTGGATAGATTGGCTGGTCAGGCCTATTACTGTTTCTTGGATGGTTATTCTAGGTACAACCAGATTACTATTGCTCCTGAGGATCAGGAGAAAACCACTTTTACCTGCCCTTATGGGACGTTCGCTTTTAGGCGAATGCCTTTTGGCCTTTGCAATGCTCCAGCAACATTTCAGCGGTGTATGTTAGCAATTTTTTCTGATATGATTGAGTCCACTGTTGAGGTATTTATGGACGATTTTTCAGTGTTTGGAGGGTCTTTTCAGAATTGTTTAGAAAATTTAGGTAAGGTATTAAAGAGATGTGAGGATGCCCATCTAGTTCTTAATTGGGAGAAATGCCACTTCATGGTGAAGAAGGGCATAGTGCTAGGTCATAGGATTTCTAAGAATGGTCTAGAGGTCGATAGAGCAAAAATAGAGGTGATTGAAAGATTAGAACCACCGAATTCAGTGAAGGGAATTCAGAGTTTTTTAGGACATGCTGGATTTTATAGGAGGTTCATAAAAGATTTTTCCAAAATCAGTAAACCTCTTTGTAACTTATTGTGTACTAATCATGTTTTTTACTTTAATACAGATTGTAGGAAGGCTTTTGAGACTTTGAAAGCTACTTTAGTCTCAGCACCTATTCTTTGTGCACCTAATTGGAATTTACCATTTGAGGTAATGTGTGATGCGAGTGATGCTGCGGTAGGTGCGATGTTGGGGCAAAAGCAGGGCAAATTTATCCATCCTATATATTATGCAAGCAAGGTTTTAAATGAAGCACAAGTCAACTATACTACTACTGAAAATGAGTTGTTAGCTGTTGTGTTTGCTTTTGAGAAGTTCCGGCCATATTTGGTTGGATCCAAAGTCACAGTGTTCACGGATGTTGCAGCAATAAGGTATTTAATGTCTAAGAAAGATGCAAAGCCTAGACTAATTCGTTGGATTTTATTATTGTAGGAGTTCGACTTGGAGATAAAGGAAAAAAATGGATCAGAAAATGTCATTGCAGATCATTTACCTCGTCTTGATCAATCATCATCTTTGCTGGAGCAATCTGCTTATTTCCGATTCTTTCCCAGATGAACAACTTTTTGCTGTTGAGGTAAAGGTAGTTAGGGATGTCCCTTGGTATGCTAATATTGCCAACTTTTTGGTAAAAGGAGTCACTCCTATTGACATGGATTGGCAGCAGAAGAAAAAGTTTAAGCATGATGCGAAATTTTTCTATTGGGATGAGCCACTTACGTATAAGCAATGCTCTGACGGTATTATTCGTAGGTGTGTTTCAGGTGCTGAAGCAAAGGAAATCCTGGAGCAATGTCACTCTTCGCCATATGGAGGTCATTTCAGTGGTCAGAGGACAACTATGAGGATTTTGCATTGTGGATTTTTTTGGCCTGCGTTATTTAAGGATGCCCATTGGTTCTACAAGCAAAGTGATGCTTGCCGAAGGAGAGGAAATTTAGGGCCTAGAGATGAAATGCCTCTTACTTACATTTTAGAAGTTGAATTATTTGATGTATGGGGTATTGATTTTATGGGGGCCATTTCCCCCTTCTAATAGCAATGTTTTTATCTTATTGGCAGTTGATTACGTGTCCAAGTGGGTGGAGGCCATTGCATGCCATCAGAGTGATGCCAAGACAGTTGCAAGGTTTCTTCAATCGCACATCTTTGCACGGTTTGGGACACCTAGGGCTCTAGTGAGTGATGATGGTACACATTTTGTTAATAATATCTTAACTAAGCTTTTAGCTAAGTATGAGATTAAGCATAGGATAGCTACCCCTTATCACCCACAAGCAAATGGTCAAGCTGAAATTAGTAATAGGGAAATTAAAGCTATTCTAGGGAAAGTAGTCCATCCATCTAGAAAGGATTGGTCTTTTAGGTTGGATGAGACTCTTTGGGCTTATAGGACAACCTATAAGACTCCACTAGGTATGTCTCCCTATAGGTTAGTATATTGGAAAGCTTGTCATTTACCATTAGAGCTAGAGCATAAAACATTTTGGGCTCTGAAAAAGCTGAATTTTGATATGAGTCGTGCAGGAGCAATAAGAATGCTGCAGCTTAATGAATTGGAGGAATTTCGCCAGTTTTCTTATGAAAATGCGAAAATGTATAAAGAAAAGACTAAGCTGTGGCATGACAAGAAAATAAAATCTAAAGAGTTTGTCAAGGGACAGAAAGTCTTGCTTTATAATTCTAGATTGAAATTATTTCCAGAAAAACTAAAATCTAAATGGTCAGGACCGTTCACTGTGATTGGGGTTTTTCTCCATGGAGCAATTACTTTGTAGGATGAAAAAGATGGGAGAGTGTTCAAGGTGAATGAACAATGTGTGAAGCATTATTGGGGTGAGGAGTTTCAGTCGAAATATCCTTCCCTAAGGTTAGTTGACGATTGAGAGAGCAGGATTTTTGCGGGAGCATTTCACAGAGCAAAATTTTGAGCTCCCAGAGTTTGTATTAATTTTATTTTTCGCTGATTTATTTTTAATTTCGATTAGGATTAGGATTTGATTTTGCATGGTTTATTAGATTTTATTTTTTTTTGTTTTGAATTTAAATTGATTTTCGGATTATTAATTTGGATTATCTTTGAATTATCTTTTCATTAATGAGATTTCATTTTCAGTTATTCTGTTTAGTTTAAATTAATAAAGATTTTCTCTAAATTAATTCGTCGTCAAGAAGGATTAAATTTTATTTGATTTGATTGGTTATTTTTAAATTTTGAAGATTTAATTTTCCTGTTTTTAAATTTGAATTCCGTATCCAAGATTCCTCAGGTTCAGAAGATTGTTGCAGCAAAGTTATGGCTGAAGCAAAAATCGTTCGAGTTAAAAGGGATTTCGTTAGAAATTTATTATTTTTACCGTTGGGATTTTCTTTGAATTTTCGCAGGTAAATTTCCAGGATGCTGCCACATGTCACGCAGGGATTATCCAATGGTTTAGCCGTTGACAGCGTGCAGTTATTTATCATGGTTAATTAAAATCCAAAGATTTTACCGTTGAGAATTTGATTTGAAAATAAAAAATGAACGGTAAACCCATTTAATTCGGAGCAAAATCTTTTAGTTATGATTCGATTTGCTGCAACTATTTATTCAGGAACCTTCGGTAAGTTCTTCTCACTTCATCTTCTTGATTCATCCCTTGCCATTTGCATTTTTTCTTTCGTTCTCTGTGTGCGCTATAGAATTCCGTCTGAAACTCTTCGATGGCTAAGACGAGAGCGAGAAAAGAGAAAGATAACGAGGAAGAGAAGGTACCCATTACCCCCGAAGTTCAGAAGGTAAAAACGAAGAAAAAGAGAACGCCAGAGGAAAAAGAAGCCAAGAAAAGGAGAAGGCAGCAAAGGGCTGCAGAACAGGAAGAAGTTCAGGAGGTAGCAGAGGTTGTTGCCATTGCAGCGGAAGAAGGAAATACTCAAGAACCTGAAGTGCAAAACCCGGTTACGGTTCAAGAAGAGAATGTTAGGGAAAATCAAGAAACAGAGACTGATGAAGTTCGAGGCGAACAGACCGCAGAGGTGCCTGAAGAAGGGAATGAACAGGGATCGGTGCAGGAGGCTCGGGTTGAAGTCAACATGCCTGAGCCACCAAAGAAGCGCCGCATTAAGTGGAAGGCAGGCCGTATTAGGGTGATTCGGAATACCCCATCGCCTCCATCATCAGACTCTGAGGAAGAAAGAAGGGAAAGAGAGAAAAAAGAAGCTGAGGACAAAGTGAGAGAAGAAACAAAAAAGAGAGCTGAGGAAGAACAGTTGCTCAAACGCAGGGCGGAAAAGGGCAAAAACATTGCTGAAGCATCGGAGGAACACGATGCAATAGAAGAACAACAGTTACCATTTGATCGCTTCGCCAATAATTTTGCCAGAGCAAAATACACTGAGCTTCTGAAAAGAGATTTCTTGTTTGAGCGCGGTTTCAGTGGTGATCTTCCACAGTTTCTGAGGACCGGTATTGCAGACCACGGCTGGGAGTTGCTTTGTGCGAAGCCTGAGTCTTTAAACGCACAGGTGGTGCGTGAATTTTATGCTAACATTGACAAGGAGGATGGTTTCTAGGTAATTGTCCGAGGAGTCGAGGTAGATTGGAGTCCGAGTGCTATCAACGCACTGTATAATCTTCAGAACTTTCCCCATGCGACATATAATGAGATGGCGCATATAATGAGATGGCTGTGGCGCCATCTGATGAGCAACTAAGTGATGCTGTGCGGGAGGTAGGAATTGAAGGGGCACAGTGGCAGTTATCCAAAACTCAGAAGAGGACATTCCACTCGGCTTATTTGAAAAGGGAAGCGAACACGTGGATGGGATTTATTAGACAGAGGATGCTTCCAACAACACATGACTCGACCATCTCCAAGGAACGGGTTCTCCTAGCTTTTGCCATCTTGTGGTCTTTCAGTATTAACGTAGGGAGGATCATTGCAAGTGAAATTTCTGGTTGCTGGATAAAGAAGGTGGGGAAGTTGTTCTTCCCAAATACAATTACAATGCTTTGCAGTAAAGCAGGGGTTCCAGTGGATGAGGGAGATGTGATCCTGTTTGACAAAGGGATCATCGACACGCCCAATTTGGCACGTCTCCAGCGCATGCATGAGGTACGTTAAGGTGGGCTTATTTACGGCATCAACACGATTCTAGAACAACTGGCACTTTCGGCCAGTAGGCAGGAATTTGCTGAAAGGCAAACTTTAACCTTCTGGAACTATGTTAAGAATCGAGATGCCAGCTTAAGGAAGACGCTTCAAGAGAATTTTTCCAAGCCATATCCAGCCCTTCCTGCATTCCCTGAGGATCTGTTGAACCCTTGGATTCCACCCCCACCTGTTGAAAGAGGAGAAGAGAATGATGATGAAGAGCAGGGTCGGGAAGATTGATGGATGAGATGATCTTCAACGAGCATTATTTTTGTTCTTATCATTTTGTTTGCCCGTGCATATCTGACCCCGCTTGCTAAATATGTTCGCTTGTTTCTTTTAATTTTTCTGCTTGGAAAAAATATATCTTTGCTTTTGTAATATATTTTTTCTGTGTTTAATGACATTTCTAGTTGTTTCCATTCTATGTGCACTAAGTAATACTAACTTAACTAATTTTCTTATGAATTTTTGAAGCTTGGACTGATTACGCTTAATTAGATCAAGGTATTCTGATCTCCAGAAACCTTTTGCTTGAGCATTTCTTCTAGCCTGGACTGTTGCTGCGGCAAAGAAGATTCTTGAGGTAGTATTGACTTATATGATCCACTTTAAGCTTAGTTCTAGTCCTACGCTTAGTTTAAAATTCAAAAAGAAAAATTTAAGTTTGGGGGTATAATTTGCAAAATTAATGATTCATTGGGGACAATGAATAATTCAAGTTTGGGGGACTTTTTGCTACTCCAATTATTTTGCTCGAGCATTCCTCTCCTTCAATTAAAATTTGTTAGGTTATTGAGTAACCGGGGACATTTGTGATACCCACAGTTTGTCTTCGCGTCAAAAGATGACCTAGGAAATATGAAAAAAAAAATGATACATGATTTGCTGAAAAGAATTGATTGTTGAAAATTTTGCTAAGAAAATTCATAGAGCAAAAGTTTTGAGGGATGAATGATGATCCAGCAGTTTTTCTGTCTTCCAGAACTTAGGTGAGCTTCATCATAAAATGTCGCCATTCTGAGGAGTAAGAGATAGAATAACTAAGGATTTTTTAGCTTTATAATGAGTATTGAGCCTAGTTGGTGATGAGCTTGAGGCAAGGGTATACTACATCATAAAATGGGTCATCCCATGCTTAAGGGCTTATGACTGTAAGGCTGCTTTAAGTCTGATAAACAAGGATATAAACCCCTTTAAAAATATGTTTTGAAATTTCTGATAATAGAGCTAGGCTGTGGAGAGTTCTTAGAATTGAGTTGAAAGTGGTGATTATTTGTCCCTACTGAAGGAATCATTTTGCTGCAGCAGAGCTTGGTGTTGCGGAGTGCTCAGGTAAAGGTTAAGGGAAGTATTGGATTGTCTAATTTGATTAAGCTAATTCTTGGTCTAATGTTTGTAAATTCTTAAGGGAAGATGAGTAGTATTGCTCAGGACGCGCAATAGTTCAAGTTTGGGGGTATGATAACTGCCCAAAAGGTAGTTATTTAGGCCTCAATTATATAGGGAATTGTGTGTCCTTTATGCTTATTAGGGTTGGTTTTGGATAGATATTACATGTTTTAACCCATTTGGAAGAATGGAAGCATTGGAAATTATTTTGTGTAGATTATGCTGCTGGGCGACTGGAGGGAGCAAATTCTGTGCTGCAGCAAAACTGGGAGCAAAAACTGCCACGTCACAGCTCGTTAGCCAACTTCATGAACCGACTTCTGTTGAGTAATTTTCGTGATAAAGGAGCAAGGAGAGCCCTACACGTGTCCAAGTTGACCTAATTCAAGCCCCATATCCTTCTATAAAAGGAAGTAGCCGCCCAAGTCAAAGGAATTCCATGTTTTCCCTTGGAAGCCGAATAGTATAGAGAGATTGAAGATCATCAAGAACACCATCATCCGCAAGCTGATTAAGGAGTTTATTTTCTTATTTGTCTTGTGATTATGGACGTGCCTACTCAGATTGTAATTCATGTTTCCATGCCTATCATGAACTAAGTAGTTTAAGGTGTTGGTTAGGAACATGTAGTTGCTGTGCTTAAACTTTAGTAATATATTGATTATTGCATCTTGGTTAATTGTTGTGCCTATTTACATTTTATGCCCGCCTGGCCAGCCGGTGTGAATATCTCTCTCTAGTTTCAGGGATGATTTAGAGAGTGTGTGGCAATTATCCACACTACGATCATTGTGTATTGGTGAACGCCAGTGACTGAGCTAGGGATAGCCAGTTGCCTAGTGCTTGATCGGTCGCACTTCATTGGGGTTGAAACACATTCCAAAAGATCCGAAGTTCCGGGAGGAATCCGCTAATAATACTGCGAGAGTTGCATGATCAATAATATTGCTAGAGCATCTTTTTAAACAACTATTAATCCTAACCAGCGCCTGTCTTTAATCTGCCGGCCTATTCGTTCATTCTTTGTTCTGTCATTTATTTTGCTCCAACATAATTCTTATAAAACCAAATTATTGTTATCATCTTTGAACCCATTAGAAAGTTACGCAAAATAGGTAAAGTGAAAGCTAATTCAGGACTCGGATTGATAATATTACTTGCTGCAGGCTGTGTATACTTGCACAGGAATCCTAGAGTATTTTTATACCATATTTTTACTCACTCTAGGAACCCAACAGTTATCATCAGAACATATAGTATGATTGAAGCTCGTAAAGCTAACAATTTTCCACATTGAAAGTCTTCTTAAGAAACGAACCATTAGGTGATGCATTGACAACTGCTTTGGAAGCTTGAGTCAATCTGTTAAGACAACCAAGCAAGCCATGGTGTGGACATTTCCTAATCTACTTTTTAAAGAGTTGCCATGTTGTGCCTACTTCTTCTTGTGGTCCTTGTTTTAAAGTGATAATTTCCCCTCAGATTTGTGCATTCTTTGTAGGAGGAAAATATTTCAAGAGAAAAGTTTCAGCAAGCTCATCCCATGTAGTGATGCTATCTGGTGGAAATGAATCTAACTATGCTTTTGCATTACCCTGCAAAGAAATTGAAAAAAGTTTCAAATGCAAGGTTTCATTGGATACTCCATTTAGCTTGAACGAGTTGCATATTCACAAGAATTGCTTCATATGCTTGTGAGGATCTTCACTCGGAAGTCCTGAAAATCAGCCTATAGTCTGAAGCAATTGGAACATGATTGGCTTGAGCTCAAAATGATTTGCATCAATGACTGGCTCAACAATTCCGATATTGAGATTGTAGAAAGTTGCGGTCGCATAATCCATGATGGCTCTATTCCTTTCGTCTGGAATAAGAATAGGATTATGTGTTGCTGTTGTTGGGTTTTATGCCCTAAAACTCGTAGATAGTGAATGTAAACAAATTTTATACTTGTATTTAATAAAGTGTTGTGTAGTTTCTACAATAAAATGTTTTTGTTAAATATTGCACTATTTGACCCAAATCCAATAAACTAAGATCCAAGGTTGTTTGTATGTAACTTGAACTAGTATGTGGGGACATACGGGGATCAAAGTTCAAGTAACAACCTAAAAGGTCTATAGTACAAGGACAAGACTGGGTACCTAATCCTGGTGACACTATGGTTACGACCCACTTTGTATTACGATACAAACACAATGATCCAACGCGTTCATGTAGTTGACATGCGAGTTGGGGTATCCTATGGAATGAGTTTGCATAAGACCGGACCACGAAATAGTTAACCACTAACTGTAACACCGTTAGTTGGTTTGGTTTCTATTTCACTAGGATGACCTAGACAACTCGGTCTCAATCCTGAGTGGATTATGGACTCTTGTTCACGAGGGGTTGTCCTTTGATTTGTATAGGTGAGAGTGGCCAGCACGCGACTCAATAAGCCTACCAGTTTGGGGACAATACCGAGTGGGGAGCTGGGAACATAATCACACAAGATGGAATTCACTCCTTCTCGATTCTAGGGTAAGTAGAGGAGTGTTCCCTTAAGTGGTGTCTCCGGGACTTGAACAATGGTCCCAACCCTCTTTATGGCACGAGAGGGACTTCTGTATGTTGGTTGGACCTCAAACAGGTTGTTCATTAGAGGAACACTGGGGACTTAAGGACAAAGATGTAAACCAAGGGCAAAACGGTAATTTAACCCAGTTGGGATACGAACACATGTGAAGTACTGACTTGTAATATTGGTTGATTTTCGTTGACACAAAAATATTCTACAGTGAGAAGAGTGCAACTGTGGGTCTTTAGTGGAGTGATCCACAATTAACGAATGAAGACTAACTTGGTTAAAGAGTTTAAGCCGATTAGTCTCGTATCGTTGGAGCTTATGATCTGTAGGTCCATTCGGTCCCACTGGTAGCTCGTAAAAAGACTTGAAGCAAACAAATATAAATTGTAAATTGAAAGTGTTCAATTTATTTGGGGAATCATATAATGTATATTGATTCATTAAAATATAAAGTTTATGAAAATTTATCATATAATTGTTGAATTAATTTCAAAAATTAATTCTTGAGAGAAAATATTTGAACGAGTTCAAATAAATTTAATATGAATTGGATTCATATTAATTTTAATTTTAATAAAATCCCTAAGATTAAATATATGATATTTAATTGGGAAATTAATTAATTATTTATTTATTAAAATTAGAGACTTTTTCCTATTAGGAAAAAGGTTTTGGCCTTTACTATATATAGGACCCCTGTGGTGGGGTGAAAAGGCATCTCATTATCTCCGCTTCTCTCAAAGATCTCTCCTAAAAGACTCCCACAAGTCTCATACTTAAAGAAGTCTTAGAGATATACCGGTGTAGCTTATTGGTGGTGTTCGCACAAGAGGGTTGTTGCGTTTTCATTCTTATTGACAAGAAAAGGCGAATTGATCAAGGCTTTCTTCAAAAGTAAGTTTTCTATGAAATTCTTGATCACTAGTATCAATCTAGTTGATCATTTAGCATGTTTACAACCTACATACAACCCATTAAATATAGATTTATTGTTGTAATATTTTTCAAATTGTATTGATATTTCAATTAGAATCTAAGACTCTGAGTAGGTTCGGTAATTCTTTCAGCTGCATGGGGCTTTTATCCCTTTCTCCCCCAACATTTTAGATTATGCAGGTGAAGTTGATTGCTACGATCCTTGTGATGCAAAGGAGGATGCTTACAAGGAAGGACCATAGCTTATGGTCATGGTGTTTGCCTTTTTTATTTCCATTTTAGATAAGGTAATTGTTTCTTGCTATGGTTGGTCATCTATTTATCTTGTTTGGCTGAGTTTTGAGAATTATTCTTGTTGAAAGGCTAGGTTTAGTTGTGTTAGTTTTAATGAAACTCTATCTCTTCATTCAGTTAATAAAATTATGTTTGTTTCGAATAGACTGAAGTTGTAAGCTTTATGAAAGTTGTGATTCTGGTTAGATAGTTGTTGATAATAGACCTAAATCGTATGGTGTTTGTGTGCTGAATTTTGGTGGAATAGTCGATAATGTTATAGAGGTATTATTCTTGAGTTAGTAGGTTTTTGAAAATTTTTGTTTAGTCATATATATGTTGTTAGGGTGCCGAAATTTTTGGAGCACTCGGTTAGTTTTGGTTTAGGAGTTAGTAATGTCACTAGGTTAGTCTTAATAAAACCTAGGGCGTTACAGAAAAGTCAGGGACCAAAATGAAACCTAACCCAAACCTCAGGGACCAAAAGTGTACTTTTTTCCTTTCTGTTATCTAGGTTGTGTTAGTTTTATTGTGATGGCTTGCATTCCAGGTAACCCAAAGTTTATATTTAGCCGATATTTAGCCATTTAAGATAATTTCTTTTCTCGTGTGTTAGGATCTAATTCGGTTAAGTTTTATAGGTAAGTGGGAGAGAAAGTGAGCGTATATTTCTCCTTGTTAGTGGGTGGTTATTGACTCAGTCGTGTTTTAAAAAAAGAAAAGAAAAGAAAAGAAAATCAAACCCTCCCTCATTTTTCCCTCTCTCTCTCTCTCTCCCTCGTGTGGAAACCCCTCCCCCCCATTCCTTATTTCCGTTTTTTCCTTCTTCCAATCGCGTCGCACCGCCCCATTCCCCTGTTTTTCTATGCGTTGTTGTGTGCCCTCACTGCCTCCTTCTCGTCTTTGCTCCTCGTTGCCGCCTTCTCGTCACTGTCGTCTCTTGCAGCGTTTTCCCTTAGCCAAGAAACCCACGTCGCCCCATTCGTCCTCTCCTTCTTTTTGTGTCGCCGTCAACCCACATCCGTTGCTGCTCATTCTGTCTGCATGTCGTGGCGCCGTCAACCCCCATCCGTTGCTCTTCTTCTCTTTCGGTTTGAACAAAGATAAATCCCTCTCTCTCGTTTGGTTAGGATCCACGAGGTCATTAGCTTGGAGCACCCTTCCTCATAGTTTCACCTCTATCCAGCGTGATTCAGCATGGTTCCAGCCCTCGTTCGACGACATTTGGAAATTTTAGTAAGTACTAGCTTGACCCACTCTCTGTTGGGTTCAAATTTAGATTACCCATGACTAGAGTAGCGATAATATGAGTCACCCATTCTTTATCACCTCCTAAATTTCAGGTTTTGGCAATTTTCCGACACCATACAACATGTATTCAACTCTGTTTTGGTGTTGTTCGGCATTTTCCAGCAAGCATTCAGTTTTATTTCGGTAAGCTTAAGCGATTTCTAGCATGCTTTAGGCTCAGTTGAACTCATTTAGGGGGTTGGCAAGTGGGTTAAGTTATTCCCTAACCGTTAGAAGGTCTCTTTTGTGCATGTAGGTTCGTTTAGAGTCTATTCTATTATTTTCCAGCAAGCGTTAGTGGGAATTAGAAGTGCTTTTAAGCTTGTGTAAGTAGCTTCTATCTGGATGGGCTTGTTTGTTTGCTTGAGCATGTCGCTTGTTTACTTGTTTTGCTTTTATGTGTCGTGTTTGATATATATATATATCCGCTATGTGAAATAAGCATGTTGTTTTGTTTGCTTCTCAAGCATGAGATACTTTTTATTGTTGGCTATGCTGCATATGAGTCGTGTCTGCATAGTATGTGTTCATTGGGGAGAGGTGGAGCATGACGCGTAAATCATGTGCTTGGTGTTTGTGCAGAGCGTGACGTGGAAATCACGTGTGGGTGTAAGTGCGGAGCATGACGCAGAAATCACGTGTGAGTGGCATTGCGCATGGCACGTAATTCATGTGTTGGGTGGTTAGCAGAGCATGACACGAAAATTACGTGTGGGATGTGAGTGCGGAGCGTGATGCGCAAATCACATGTGAGTGTGTGGGCATGGCGCAGAAACCATGTGAGGGTGCATAGCATGATGCGCGGACTCATGTTGTCATCCCATTTTGCATAAAGCATGTGTTGGCATTGTTGTTTTCGTGTTAAGAGCATGTTGGTTTGTTTATCGCTTTACAAGCATGATGTGTGTGTGGATAGCACGTCGATGTGGTTGTCTGTTGTTTGATGGCTCACCGGGTGTGAGCTACACTTACCAATATTGTGGTTGTACTGATACCCATCCCCTTTCTTTCCCCCAACATTTTCAGATTATGCAGGTGTTGACGAGTTTTATGTGGCTGGTGATGTAGATGAGGAGGTTCACGAGGGATGACCACATGGTTTCGTTTATATTTTATCTTATTTTCCGTTGGATAGGATAGTTCATTGTTTGGTTGATGATTTGGTTGATCTTAGACTTTGTTATTAGGTTGAAACAATCTTTACTTTTGGATCTTGTTCTAGACTTTCATGTTTCGTTAGGTTGTAAATATGTTCACCGTTTAATAAAACTAAGTTGAATCTAGAATGTTTAATGCGTACCTATTCTTAGATGGTTGTGATTCTGATGATAGTTTTGAATACGAGATCTGACTCGTATTTTGTTGTGAAGTTGAATTCTGTTGTGCCGGAGTTAGGTGGAGTAGTCGGCTACTTTAAAATACAAAACCAGATCTGAAAAGTATAGCAAAATTGCTGTAAAAAAAGTGAAAAATTCCCTTTTCATGACGAAATCGATAGAGAATTCAATCTCTATATCAGGAGACAAACGTAGTAAGTCTTTTGGAAAGACATCTGTAAAGTCATACACTGTTGGCATGCATAAATGTTGTTATTTTGCCCTTAAATTCAATAGCTTTTGATGTGCTTTATTGTGTGTTTATTATATAAATTCATTTAATTGATTAATTTTTGTCCCTAGGAGTTTTGTGGAAATTTGGAGAAAAATAGGATAAAAGAAGCCCAAAAATGAAGACTAATCTTGGAGAATCATAGTGGGTCAAGTGGGACAAGTCCAAGACCCAACATGGAAGTCAATTGGGCCAACGAATGGAGAAGAAGCCCAAAATTCAAGCCTTGGACGCGATCTAGAAAGTTCCAGCCGAAGGCCAGCGTCGAGGCGTTGGGATGTCTTGGAGCCCAAGCTAACTACGTCACAACGTCGCGACGTTGTGCCCCCTGGAAGCCTATTTAAGGCGCGGTTTTGGCCTCATTTCCATCATCAAGAAATCAACCATTCCGTTCTCTTAGTCTTTTCAAGGCTTTTGAGCCATCTTTGAGGGTCGGTTGAAAGGAGAGTGAATTCTTTTATTGGGCATTTTTTGGAGTGTTCGGGAGCTTGTCTCGATGAGGATCCAAGACGCAATCAAGGGACGATTCATCTCCTAACTTCTTTATTTTTTCATTTAATGCTTTCAATTATGTATAGACGGTAAATTTTTGTATACATGTATAGCTAAATCCCAGGTTGCGGGTCTTGAATGAAAGAATATAGTTAAATGTTTATTTTGATTGCCTATCTTTGTGTCCATTTATTGATTATTTGTGTTGGTGTTCGTAATCTCTATAGATTCTGGCCAAATTTATAGTGATTAGATACTTAGTGGAAACTCGACGGAGAGAAACTAAGTCAGATCATAACCCACTCAACTAGGCTTAATTGCTCGTAGTGACAGGGAGAGTAGTTGGTTAGGCTTAGAGATCGATAATGAATTAGGGCTCATTAATTAACCCGTTTAATAGGGCTAAGGACATTTAGGTTATTAAATTGAGTTAGTTATAATTAGAGGAAACCGATAGGAGAACCTATGCAATTAACGGAGATTCTAGGTCTTTAATTAGTCGGACACAAGATTAGGTAATTAGAATAACTAAAAAGCCATATTATGGATTTCAAGACCTCGCCTTTCATTCGACTCTACCATCCTCTATGCCAATTTGCTTGATCAATTTATTTCTTTGTTTTGCTTTAATTTCAATTGCATCTTTCATCATGATTGGGTCCCTAAATAATAATCCATCTTAGTATTTTTTAGTGCTTAGTTTATTATCATGTCTAAATACACTCCTCCCTATTGAATCGATACTCCGTACTTTACCGTTTTATATTACTTGTGGCAACCGTACGCTTGCGGATTGCACTGCATCGTAGCAGCAACAAGTTTTTGGCGCCGTTGTCGAGGAGTTGTGTTTAATTTAGGAAAAATAATTTTCTTACATTAAAAAAAGGTTGAATATTAATTTAGGGTGTAAATAGTTGAAGTTTTTAATTTTTGTGAATAGTTTTAATTTTTAGTTTGATAAGCTTGGGGTTGTGCATGCGAAGACAGAAGGAGGTTGATCTCTTTCCTTTAGATCTTGAAATTGATAGAACCATTAGAGCTATTAGAAAAGGAAAAAGACTAAGTGAAGAGATGGCCCAACAAGAAAATGCACCCAAAGCTATCAGAGACTTTTGCAGCCAATTCTCCCTACTGAAAATTCCGACATCGTGTACGCTCACATACAAGAAAATAACTTTGAACTGAAGACGAGTTTGATACAGATGGCAAGGGATTGTTCTTTTAAAGGGCACCCATCAGAAGAACCTCATTCCCACCTTCGGTCCTTTCTAAAAATATGTGGGACGATCAAAATGAACGGAGTTACTACGGATGCCATAAGACTGTGATTGTTTCCATTTTCCTTACAAGATAAAGCGAAAGATTTGCTAGAATCGCTAGAGCCTGGTAGTATCAACATCTGCGACGAGCTGACTCAAGCTTTCCTTACAAAGTTTTTGTCGCCCGCCAAGACAACCAAACTCCGCACGGAGATTGGAACATTCAAGCAGATCGATGACGAGCAGTTGTACGAGGCATGGGAGTGATATAAAGAGATGTTAAGGAGATGTCCTCAGCACGGCTACCCAGACTGGCTTCAGGTACAATTATTTTATAATGGTTTAAATAGTTCCACTAAAACTATTTTGGATACATCTGCAGGTGGTAGCTTTCTGTCAAAAAATTTTAATGATGCAAAGGTGTTGTTAGAGGAAATGGCATCCACGAGCTACCAATGGCCTATGGAGAGGGCATCAATGAAGAAGGTTGGCATATATGAGCTCGATGATTCAAGTTCTGAAGGCGCAGATGGCATCCTTGACAAGCGCGCTGAACAAGCTATCATCCTCTGAGGTGGTGAAATCAATTGCCACCTTTGCGGAAAACTATTCGAAGAATTAAGGTCAAAAAGTTGAGGAAGTTCAATTCATAGGCAACCGAGCATTCAATCAGAACCAAGGCCTGCCGAACTTCTACCACCCAGGTCTGCGTAACCATGAAAAGTTTTCTTATGCTAATTCTAAAAATTTTTTGTAGCCACCGCCTGGATTTGTATCCACATAAAATTCTCGGGAGAAGAAGAGCAACCTGGAGGACATGGTGGCGCTCTTTATCAAAGAACAAAAAGTTTTGAATGTTAAGCTCCAAACGACGGTAAACACGTTGGTTACTTCGGTGACAACCACGACATTGCTATGAAGAACATGGAGGTCCAGTTGGGTCAGATTGTGACTGTAGTAAATGCCCTTTAGAAGGGTAAATTCCCCAGCGACACAAAGGTAAATCCAAGAAAGCAGTGTAAGGTCATCACGCTCCGGGGTGAGAAGCAGTTGGAGAGCCGTTTGGATGAAGAGCAGAAGAAGGAAGAGAGAATGAGCAAGGATGAAGACGAAGGGGCTGAGGCAGAAAAAACCTCCACAAAAAGGTCCCAAAATCCTCCTAGCTCTGTTAAATTCAATTTTGATTTGACTAATCATTTTGCAGGAAACCAAGAGAAGAAGTTTTATGAAAAAGAGAAGATGATAAAAGAAGAAGAGGAAGCCCCTTGCAACCATCAAGACCGAGGGTCTCACATTAGCCCGAACAGGAGGAGGGGCGAATGGTCGACTTTTGACTACAGGGAGTTACCTTTTCCCCATCGTTTTAAGAATGTTAAGTTAGATGAGCAGTTTACTAGGTTTTTAGAGATGTTTAGGAAGTTAACTGTTAATATTCCTCTGGTAGATGCTCTGTCTAACATGCCTAATTATGGGAAGTTTATGAAAGAAATGCTTGTTAGGAAGAAAAATTTGAAGAAAAAAGAAGTTTTTGTAGGATTGTAAATCACTCGTACGGAAGCAATTGACGATCTTGGACGTTTAATTTCATTAATTTTTCTAATGTAAAGCATGTTCTTAAACCGAAAAACAGAGGAAGAGTAAACTTACCTTTGAAGCTTGAATTCTTCAATTTTGTTGGATTATTCTTCACACGAACACGTTGTGGACTACCACCGAGATCATCTTCTCCGGCCTTAGAACGGGCTTGTGGGAACCCGAGCATGATAAAATTGAGGGAGAAAGATATGGGTTTGAGAGCTTGAATACCATGGCTTTTAGAGAGAGTTTTCTTTCATTCTTTTGCATGTGGTATTCTGTAAATTTCCATTATCATTGAAAGAATGAAAATTTCAAGCTTTTAAAGGAAATGAACATGCCCTCAAAATTCACCACATGTGGACAACACATGAGAATTTTAATGACTAATGGGATTTGGTGGTTTGTAATGAAATTTTGCATGAAAACTAATTTCCATTCTTAATTTCATTTTTCTTTTTATCTTAATTTTAATTATAATTAATTTAGATAATTAATTTTAAATAAAATTAATTCTAAATAATTAATTAAACACTATAATTAATTATAATCATTTAATTTAATATCAAATACTAAATTAAATAATTACACCAAAACCGACTTTTCTCAAAACCGATGAATATGAATCACCTATTCAAATTCAAATTAAAATATGTAACTTATACATATTAATGATATTTAAATCATATTTAAATATTTCTAACTCTCTTCATAATTTAATTCACAATTAAATAATACGTTAAGTATATCGTATGTAATTAACGTTTAATTCCCCAAAATTGAATTTGAACGTTTTAAATTCCTTCATCACTTTTGTTCTAAGGTTGATTTCGTATCAGCTAGCAGGGGGACCTAATGGGCCTACAGATCATGGGCTCCAACGATCCGAGATTAACGATTAAACTCATTAACCTAGTTAACCAACATTCGTTTAACTAACGGGACACTCTACTATAGCGCCTAGCTGCACTCCCCTCACTGTAGATATATTTTTGTCCACACGATACAACCATAATAAGTAAGTCGACCCTTCACAGGTTGTTCGTAACTGCAGCAGGTCAAAAGTCTGTCTTACTCTTGAAGTTACATCTTGTTCCTTATGTTCCAGTGATCCTATAATGAACAATTGTTTATGGTCCAACCATTAAATAAAAAAATCCTCTCGTGTCAGGAGAGGACGACGCACCTTTGTTCAAGACTCGAAGTCAACACTTAAGGGAACAACCTCCATTATCCTTACAGGCGGGTAGGAGAGAATTCCATCTTGCATGACTATGTCTCCAGTTATCTACTCGATCTTATCCCCAAAATGGTAAGCTTTTTGAGTGACGATGTTGGGCCACTCTCACCCATGCAAATAAAAGGATAATCCCGAATAAACAGGAGTTCATAGTTAGCTCATGATTAAGATCGAGTTACCTAGGTCATCGCATGAAATAGTTAGTTTCATAGTAAACGGTGTTATAAAGGAATGTGACTTATTTCTCGGTTCTGGTCTTATGCAAACTCTTTGCATAGGACACCCCCACTCGCATGTCTTTACATGAACGATTCAGGATCACATCGTTTGTATTAAATACAAAGCGGGCCACGTCACATAGTGTCCCCAGGATAAGGCACCCAACCTCTATCCCTATACAATAGACCCTTTTGGCTATCACCTGAACTTGATTTGTTTTTATGTCTACACATAAAGTTCAAGTGTTCATTTTATATCCATGGGTTCTAGTTTATTGGATTGGGGTTAATTAATGCATAATTAAACAACCATTCAATAACCACTTATTGAATAACCTGAATAGCGTTTTATCGATCAAATTTGTTACATTTACTATCAACGAGTTTTAGGACATAAAACCAAACAGTTTTTAGATTATCAGAAAAAAGCAGTGATGTGGAATTTTCCTTACCGCAAGCGCACGGGTCAAGTAATAATAAAGTGTTCGTATAAACGAGTGTCGTCCTCTGGATTGGATGTTTAAGCTAAATCAAGTATTGTGAATTATCTTGCTCAATTTTATTTAGGGAACACAATGCAGTGAGTGAATGATATGAAAACTAAATCAAAACAAGCAAATAACAAACAGTGGAGATGCAATTGAAAAAATACTTAGGGAATTGATTTCGCCAATTTTAGTCTAGGATTGATTTTAGGAATAAGTTATCATGCACAATGGAATTATGAGCCTAAGACCCTTTAATCACAACTACCTCTCCCGAGTATAATTGATTCTCATGCAAATTAATCAACTTGATAACCCTATCTAAGTTTATTAACATGCAAGGCAATGAGATCTTTTGACCAATTCTAAAGTTAATCTAAAAACCGTCACGAAATTAGAAAATAAACTTTAGTCATGCAATCTTGAATAAGTCTATGCTAAATCCCCTCTCCCGAGCAAGAATTAACACTTAGATCATCCAATTAATGGCCAATTAATTGAAAGCATTAAATTAAGATTACAAACATAATAACCATTGCACAACTTAAACCATAAATCAATCCATAAACTAAATCAACTACATCAATCCCTAAGCTACAAGTTTAGCTACTCATACAGGTCATTACAAGCTCAACTAAACATGAAAAAGCCATAAAATCTAGCTAGAGAGAAGTACAAGGAAAGGAAACACTTAATGTCGTCGATCCCGACACGTCTCCGTCTCGATATCCACGCCACCAAGTGAGATTCCCGGTCCTCGTCCTTGCTTCAGCTCCCACAGTAGGTCTCTAGTCGAAATTAGGGTTCAATTCTCTCAATTTGGCCTCTCACAATTCGTAGCAAGAAAAGAAAGTTAAATAGGAAAATCTGCCAATAGCGTCGAGACGCTGCCTCTAAAACGCGCGTTCTGATTATGGAAAAATAAAGAGCGTCGAGACGCTGTGATGCTGCCGCCTATTGTAATTAAGGAAAACCAGCGTCGAGACCCTCCAAGAGTGGCGTCTCGACGCTGATGGGCAGAATGCCCTCTCTTGGCTCCTTGTTGCTTGAACTTTCCGGTTCTTTGGCATATTTTCGCGTCCCGACCACCCGATTAACTCCAATTCCACGTTTTAGCTTTAATTAACGTTTTCCTACAAAATAAACAATTAAGTGCAATAAAATGGCCAATAAATCATAAAAGACTAGCTAAATTAAATAAGTAAAAATAGCTAGCTATGCTCACTATCAAGTAGCACGGTAGTTTTAGGGAAGATGCCTCTTAAAAAGAAAGAGTGAAGGAGTTTTACTGTTCCCTACACCATAGGAGAGGTATCATTTGATAGGGCATTGTGTGATTTAGGTGCTAGCATCAGTGTAATGCCTTATTCCCTTTTTCAGAAAAACTGGACTTGTAGGACTAAAGGAGACTAACATTACCCTCCAGTTAGCTGACCGATCCATAACCCAACCCGTGGGAATTGTGGAGGACGTGCTAGTCAAGGTGAACAAGTTCAATATTCCTATGGACTTCGTGGTACTGGACATGCATGAGGACAAAAAAAATCCCATCATTTTGAAAAGACCTTTCTTGGCCATAGGTAAGGTCGATATTAGTGTTCATACGGGTAAGTTAACTCTAAATGTTGATGATGAAAAGGTAGTTTTTAATAACTTTGGCCAAGATGAATCTTTTTACAGTACACATACATGGTTTTCTATTGGCCTTGAATTTTTGCCTGATGAGGAAGATGAGAAGTTAGACTTAGCCCTAAAACTAGAAGGTCTACCTATGAATGATTATGATTTTGATCCTAATGAGTTTTTTTGATGATGTTATGTTTGAGAATGAAGATATGATGGAAAATTTTGAATTGTCTGTCACTACAACAAATTTGGGCTTAGATGTCAGTACTGCACCATTATTAAACCTCTATGATCACGAATTTGAATCTGTTGTTGTTCTAGGTGTGATCTAACCCCTACAATCACAGATTACAACAATAACGGTTTAAAACTGTCATCAAACGCCTCTGTGATCTTTCATGTATAATCATGGATTACAACAATAACAATTTAAACTCGTGGTTGTTCTGGGTGTGATTGAACCCCTACGATCATGGATTACAACAATCACGATTTAAACTCGTGGTTGTTTTGGGTGTGATCTAACCCCTACGATCACGGATTACAACAATAACGGTTTCAAACCGTCAGCAGACGCCTCTGTGATCTTTCATATACGATCACGGATTACATCGATGACAGTTTAAAACCGACATCTTTGTCAACCCCTACGATCACGGATTACAGCAATGACAGTTTACAACCGACATATATGACTACATTAATGACGATTTTAAAATGACATCTTTTCTCATACCACCTGCAACATATTTATTGCCATAATTCAAATCCCACATCTTGAATACCTATTATTGCAATGCAAAATATTTTAATTGATCAAATAATCTACAAATATTTAAAACGAACATTTGAGAATAATATTCAATCCAACCACAACAATTGAGAAAACATAAAATACTTTATTTCATTCGATCCAAAAAACTCCAAACATCACAATACAATATCCAAAACCACTAAATTGTTCTAAACTATATAGTAAACTAAGAGATTTACAAAAACAATAAAATGTAAGCACAATCGCCTTGTTGTCCATTCAAACTACCACATATATATATGTCATGAAAACCCTACCCATATCCTATATTGTCTAAAAGGAAACAACTAGCTACCACGCAATGAAGAATACACTTCACATGAAGTTTGACACATGTGTCACCCATTCAACTCGCACTTCGTCCAGTTGTTCTTGTGTGAAGGGATTCTTAGTATTAAACTGTAAAAAAAAAAAAAAGATAGATATTACTATTATATTTAAGGGAAAAGTATCGTACTGTATATATTACACAAGTCTAAGTTTAGAAATATCCAAAACTTACGAGAGCAGTGATGGGCTTCTCTGGATTATGTAGAATTTCTCTCATAAACTTCATCACGTAGTACCGACATTCAACGCAACCTTGTTGGCGAGGACACTTAAAAAAAAACTCATTACAGTATTTAAAATATATTCAAAAACTCATTTACATAGATTAAAAATTTACTATTTACCTTTACAGGTATCCAAGAAGTCTTTCGTTGTTGCTTCGATGTACTTTGATGGAAGAGGTGCTGCTCCACATTTCACCCGTTCTTGGGATAGGGGGTGCACTATGGCAAGCTTCTCACTTTGCCATCTTATGGAACATTTGGCTTGAAAAACGAGAGATTATTAGACATACAGAGAGTTCTTGGGAGAAGGTTAGGGCATTAGCTAGGTTCAATGTCTACCTCTAGATTTCTATAACTAAGGATTTTAGTGTTTCTCTATTGTCTCTCGTTCTTACTGATTTTGTAATGTTTTGTAGTTAGGTGGTTAGGAAGCCATCAAAGCACTAAAAATAAGACAATAAATTCATAGACATCCAGAAACATTGAATGTATATATTATAGTTAGGAATAGAGCTACCATACAACCAAAACAACCATTGGAGAACCAAGTAGTCATACTTTCCATAACATTGAATAGTAGTATTAGTTAGTAGACATTAAAAGAAGCATACCTAAAAATTTAACGGTAGAAGATATGGAATAAATCCCAAGACTATAATGAATACAGTATGAAGGAGAAATAAATGATGATACAAATCAAGGGAAAACACGAGTAAGGATTTACTCAAATTGACAAATTGTGTCTTTCCATTTTTAAGATTACATTGTTGAGATCATTCTTTGGCCATTACTCAGATTCACAAGGAAATATTATAGCAAAAAAAATCATTTTCATTGTCTAAAAATTGTCCTTAACTCCAAAGGTATCAAGATTAACATTGTCATTAACCCTGTGTGCGCCACACGCCTCTCTACTTTTTCGTACTCTGTCAATCATGTTAAGACAAAAAATTTTCTTCCAACTGCTTTTATTTATTATGTTTTTAACTTTTCAAAGCTTAAGTTGATCAATTAAGAAGATAAAAAATTCCACAACCTTTAATTTTATTTCCCTGAACTTAAAAGAAAAACTGAGAGGAAGCCCTTCTACTTTATTCCGTGCAATTTGTTCATGTCCAACATCACTCATATTCGTCGATTTCACCGCATCTATTTTTCCAGTGCTTCTTCTCTAAATTCTCACTACGTAGGAGGCTAGAAACCGAAAAAAAAACAAACACCGAGTAGAAAAATCAAAGCGACTACATAGAAAAACACGAAGAAAGGAATCGAAGGTAGAAGAAATAATTGAAAAAAAAGCTGAGGGTCGGGAAGTCAAACTTAAAGTAGATGTTATGGGTACTCAATTAAAGAACTTAAAAGAATAACAGTACCTAATTCCACCGAAGTTGAGTTTGTCGTTACCGTCTATCGTCGTTATCGCCGTTGAGTTTGTCGTTACCGCCGTTACCGTCGTCGAACAGTACAGGTCCTAGAGTTCTTCTTTCCCACCGTTGAATGACCGAATTCTACTGTCGCCAACCGCTTCAAACCACCCTCGACCGCTTCAGGCCGTCGTCGATTACTTCAATTTGTCGTCGTCATTGTTGCCTTCAATTGATTTTGAACAATCAACTAGCCGCAAAAGTCGAAGGTAGGAGGGAACGATCAACGCTATCGAGCCCTAATCGTTTGATGCCTTCTTAATTTGAAACCAAGAAGAAAATCAAAATGATGTCGTTTTGTAATGGAGGCGTGCATTTTAACGAAAAAAATGACGGGCCCAAACTGACACCGCGAAAAATACGGTGCCTTTTTTAAATTACCGTACATGACGGGCAAAAACCGACATGATTCGATCCCTTTCATCACAGTTTAAAACTGTGATCTTTGTTAACAATTTTCCGAAAAGGTTCCGTCAAACCACGAAAAACACGTCTTATTTAAATTACCTTACATGACGGGCAAAAACCGACATGATTCAATCTCTTTCATCACGGTTTGAAACCGTGATTTTTATTAACTATTTTCGAAAAGGTTCTGTCAAACCGCAAAAAACACGACACATTTTTTAATTTACTCTTGCATGACAGGCAAAAACCGTGATCTTTATGTACTCTTTCATAACGGTTTGTAACCGTGATCGTTGGTAATATTTTCACACCAATTTTTAAAACACTTATAATGACGGTTTTAAACCGACATGGAAGGGTGTTCTTTCATCACGGGCCTAAACCGTTATCGTAGGCCAAATTTCTGAAAATTTTTGTCTTTTTTTTTTAAATAGCAACTTTTTAGTAATCCATTATCTTTGAATCAATCTGTCATTGTGGTAAAAATGTAAATTAACATCGTAGCCCAAAATTTTTGTAGTGTGTTATGGACTTTAATGAATTCGAATTAGATGATAGCATCGTACCATCTAGTACATTTACTGGGTCTCATGTAGATGATCACGTACACCAGTTTACACCTGATGAATGGATGGTCCTTTTAGAAAAACCACCCTAGGATCCGAGACCTGTAGACATTATGATGTTTGATGATTCGATGAATAACTGCTTTGAGAATAGGGATTTAGAGAAAAGTTTTGACATGATGACTTTTGTTATAAATTCTTATTTCAGATAATTTGTTATCTGAAGATTGATGGAGTGTACGATACACGAGCGGAAGCAATTTTGATCTAAACACTCAAATTTCCTTTAATTTTAGTTATGAAAACATGCATTCAAGAACTCGAAAAACAGAGAAACTTTTGTACCAACCTTTTGGATGAAATTGAAGCAATCCGTGGGTGATTTCTTTGGATAAACTTGTTGTAGACAACCACCGTGATCTTCCCCGCTATTCTCCGGCCTTAGAACGAGTTGTGGGACTCAAGAACGTGACTAATTTTTAGAGAGAAGCTTGATAACTCAAAACCAAGTTTTTAAGAGAGATGAAGTTGTTGTGTCTTTTTTTTTTTTTGAAAATACAGAAAGTGATTCCATCACCCTTCTCAACCATTCTTCTACTTTTAAACAACCACAACATGCACCCAAATTAATTGGATGAAGACAGCAAGAAAAAATTCCAATTAGGTGTTGATTTTATGGGTATTTTGGTGTCACCATTATACACCAACTCAAGACCCATTTTGAAATTGAATTTACAATTTCATTTTTAATTTCTTTAATTGAAATTAATTCTAGAATTAATTTAAAAGAAATTAAATTTAATTAAACATTCTAATTAATTTGTTTAATTTTAATATCTTATATTAAATTAAACCATCACACCTAAATCCGATCTTTCTCAAAGCCGATTATCTCGAACATGAATCCCTATTCAAACGTTCAATATTTAAATCACATTTAAATATATATATATATATATATTCATCTCTCTCCAGTCTAGTTTAATACATTATTAAACCCTTATGTCAATACTTTAGAATATTATTGACGTAATTCCCTAAATTATGTTTGAACGTTTCAAACTTTCTTATCACATATGTTCTAAGGTTTATTCCATATGAGCTAGCAGGGGGACCTAATGGACCTACAGATCATGGGCTCCAACGATCCGAGATTTAACTGATTAAACTCTTTTAACTCAGTTAACCAACATTCGTTAACCAGCAGGACACTCCACTATAGCCCGATAGTTGAACTCCCCTCACTGTAGATATATTTCTGTCCACCCGATATAACCATGATTAGTAAGTCGACCCTTCACAGGTTGTTCATAACTAAAGCTGGGTCAAATGTTCGTTTTATCCCTGAAGTTACATCTTGTTCCTTAAGTTTCTAGTTGAGTCCCTATTGAACAATTGGTTTGTGGTCCCACCACTAAACCTAAAACCTCTCGAGCCAATGAGAGGGCGGGATCCCTTTGTTCATGTTCCGGAGTCAGTCACTTAAGAGAACAACCTCTCTACTATCCTTAAATTAGGTAGGAGTGAATTCCATTTTGCAAGACTATGTCCCCAGCTATCTACCCGTTCCTATCCCTGAAATGGGGGGTTTATTGAGTCGGCGATGTTGAGCCACTTTCACCTATGCAGATCTAAGGATAAGCCCGAATAAACAGGAGTTCATAGTTAGCTCAGGATTAAGATCGAGTTACCTAGGTCATCGCATTTGAAATAGTCAGTCTTGTCAGTAAACGACGTTATAAAGCAAGAGTGACTTATTTCATTGTCCTGGTCTTATGCAAACTCATTTGCATAGAACGCCCCCACTTGCATGTCTCTACATGAACGATTTAGGATCACATCGTTTGTACTCAAACAAAGTGGGACGCGTCACATAGTTTTCTTAGGATTAAGGTACCCAGCTTTATCCCTATACTATAGACCTGTTTAGGCTATTACTTGAACATGATCCACGTTTATGTCACAACATATAGTTCAAGTACTCATGTTATAGCCAAGGATATTAGTTTATTGGATTTAAGGTTATTTATCATGCATTTCACTCATTTAATAATCTTGAGTGAACCAAAAAACTCCATAACGACTTTATCGAACAAGTATATAATAATTTGTTTGTTTCATTCACTATCTACGAGTTTTAGGGCACTAACCCCAACAAAGATGGGCCAGGGGAGATTTTCTTCCATCCCCTTTTTGCTTAGTGTGCTACAGCTAGAGATTTCATTAGTGGCCCAGAGGAGGACGATAATTTTAACTTCGAGCCTCCATGTGCGTGCCGAGCCTCGTCTAGCTAGAGACGTTAAAGAAGCGCTGCTTGGGAGGCAACCCAAGGATTAAAAATTAGTTAGTTGTTCTTTTTGCAGTTGTAAATAAATCCCCCTTGCTTCGTGATCCAATTTTGTTTTGTAGGATCCATGTACCAAGCCCTGAAAAATCCAAAAGGATGCGCTTTCCCGGCCCCGAAGATGAAGACATTTCTCCAAAAGAACTCAGGAAGTCTCAGTATCCCCTCTCTGATCTTTTCTTGCTTTAAACATTAGGGACAATGTTTAGTTTAAGTTTGGGGGGGAGGCTTTCGCTGTGTTTGAGCTTAGTTGAATCTTTCTGGATGCATGTTGGATAGTAAGGCTAACCTAGGATTTAATTTAGAGTTTTTGGGGGATGAGGTTTATATGATTGTGGAGTTCGAGAGCATAGCAGAAATCTGAGAAATTTTTAAATTGTTTTTCTTGGTATTAATGTCTAAAGCATGCAATAAACTTATCTTGTGATGTCTTTGAAAATCTAGATTCTTATTATGGATTTTATAAGTTTGTTGTCACTCTGATAGGCTTAGTCTCTAGCATTAGGAGTTTATGCTTGACTGTTTTAAGAATTAGGTGAAAAGAAAAGAAAAAATGCTATGCCATAAAAAAGAAAAGGCAACACAAGAAAAAGAATTATCTGTTGAAAAGAAAAGAAAGAAAATAGTTTTTGCTTGCAAAAGGGAAAAAAGAGAACTAGGGTAAAAAGAGCTACATCTGTTGTGATCAGTTAGGATCATCCAAGGATTAAATTAGAGATATGGGTCCCTACAACGGTGTGTGAAAGCTAGTGCCCTTAGGATCAATAAATGCAAGTTTGGGGGAATCCCCTAAGAAAAAAAAACAAGAGAATCAGGTGCCCTAGTTTCTTTGTTTTGCATGATAGCTAGATTCCGACCTGTTAGGACTCTTAGCCAGTGTAGGGGGAAGACAAATGGAAAAAGTCGTAAGATTAATCTAGGTTAGTAAAAGAACCACTAGATAAGTTTTGAGCATGTTATTCGTTAATTCTAAGTTTCATTTTTGAAATTTCTTCATGAGTATGTTGTGCTTACTTAGTCCACTTGCATGTTTTTTTGTATTTCCCGAAGAATTCTAAAATCATTGAGGCTAGAGCGATTCTTTTCATGCATCCTTAGAATTTATTTTGCTCGGGACTAACAAAAGCTTAAGATTGGGGGTGTGATAGCATGCATAAATGTTGCTATTTTGCCCTTGAATTTAATAGCTTTTGATGTGTTTTATTTTGTTTTTATTATATAAATTCATTTAATTGATTAATTTTGGTCCCTAGGAGTTTTGGTGGAAATTTGGAGAAAAAGAGGATAAAAGAAGCCCATAATTAAGACTAATCTTGGAGAATCATAGTGGGTCAAGTGGGAGAAGTCCAAGACCCAACATGGAAGTCAATTGGGCCAAAGAATGGAGAAGAAGCCCAAAATTCAAGCCTTGGACGCGATCTGGAAAGTTTGAGTCGAAGGGCAACGTCGAGACGTTGTCCCTTAGCATCTCGACGCTTGGATGTCTTGGAGCACAAGCTGACTACCTCACAACGTTGCAACGTTGTGCCCCCTGGAGGCCTATATATAAGGCGTGATTTTGTCCTCATTTCCATCATCAAGCAATCAACCATTTCATTCTCTTAGTCTTTTCAAGGCTCTTTGAGCAATCTTTGAGGGTTGGGTTGAAAGGAGAGTGAAACTCTTGTATTGGGCATTTTTTGGAGTGTTTGGGAGCTTGTCTCGAGAAGGATCCAAGGTGCAAGCAAGGGGTTCTTCTACGGTTCATCTCCTAAATCCCGGCTTGTGGGTCTTGAATGAAAGAATATAGTTAAATGTTATTTTATTGTCTATCTTAGTAGAAACTCGACGGAGAGAAACTAAGTCAGATCATAACCCACTCAACTAGGCTTAACTACTCGTAGTGATAGCGGGAGTAATTGGTTAGGCTTATAGATCGATAATGAACTAGGGCTCATTAATTAACCCGTTTAATAGCGTTAAGGACACTTAGGCTATTAAATTGAGTTAGTTATAACTAGGGGAAACTGACAGGAAAACCTATGCAATTAACAGAGATTCTAGGTCTATAATTAGTCGGACACAAGATTAGGTAATTAGAATAACTAAAAAGCTATATTTTGGATTTCAAGACCCCGCCTTTCATTCGACTCTACCATCCTCTTTGCCAGTTTGCTTGATCAATTTATTTCTTTCCTTTGCTTTAATTTCAATTGCATCTTTTATCATGATTAGGTCCCTAAATAATAATCCATCTTAGTATTTTTTTTTTTTTAGTGCTTAGTTTATTATCTTGTCTGAATACACTCCTCCATGTGGAATCGATACTTGGTATACTTTATCATTTTATATTACTTTTGCCAAACGTACGCTTGCGGATCGCACTGCATCGTAGCAGCTGAAGGGTTAAAATCCCTTACGCAGCGGAAACAGTCAAAGATCCAAACCCAATTAAATTTATGATTCGAATATTGATACGACGACAAAAAATACAGCAACATATTTTATGGAAAAACTATTGTATAAAGGCTCCAAGCATGCTAATAATAAAAAGAAAACCTAGGTCTAATCTAGAGATTGATCCTATAGATCAAAGGGGTCAAATGAACACTTACTGTTTTTGTAGATCTTGACTGAAAATGTCTTTTCTCTAGGGATTTGTACAAAATTACAGCAGCCACTTGTTGAAAAAATTTCGGTCAAGATCTACAACGGGATAACATGTATTGGTGATGTGGAATTTTCCTACCTCAAGCGCACGAGTTAAGTAATAGTAAAGTGGTTTTTAAATTGAGTTTCGTCCTCTAGATTGGATTTTTAATCAAATCTAATTACCGAAAATAGTCTTGTCCAATTTTATTTAGGGAACCAAACAAAGTGAGAATGTATGCAAAAACAAACACAAAACTAAAAGGAAAGTGACAATCTAGTGATGACAGCGGTCTTAGGGATTTGATTTCATCAATTGGGATTATGGATTAATTCATGGATTAATGGCATGCTATTGTTCATAAATCTTGGAATACTAAAAACACACATATCTCTCCCGAGCATACATGATTCTCCCACATGCAATGAACCCGATATCCCTTATGCTCCCACATGCAATGAACCCGATATCCCTATCTAAATTCATTAAACATGCAAGGCATTAAGGTTAACCTTTTTAACGATTTCTAGAATAAACTATTATCTCCCGATCTCTAGCTAAATTCTAGTTATGCACAATGATTATTAAGCTAAATCCTCTCTCCCGAGTTAGATTCAATCACAAACATCAATCAATTTATGGCCGGTAAATTGAAATCATTAAGAATGCAATTATGCATAAATACAATCAATAGCAAAAATCCATACAATCAATCCAAAAGTGCCCAACGACTACATCAATCCCTAAGGTTTGAAACTTAGCTACTCATACAACATCTTACAATATAACTAAAGTCTAAAACAACCATAAAAACTACGAAAGCAAAGGGTAAAGAGAATTAAACGCTAGGTAGGCCGAGACCGCACGTCCCTGTTACGATCCCCACGAAGAAAGCTTTGATTCCCGCTTTTTCTCCACTTGTTTCAGCATCAACAACCCTTTTTTCCTCTGTTTACAGCTCCCAAAATCACTTAAAGAAGTCCCCCAATCTGACCTGATCGCAAACTATAAATAGGGAAAATTTTGGCCTAGCGTCACGACGCTGTTGCGATTTGCAGATTTTGTCTTGAAGGAAACCAAGAGCGTCGAGACGCTAGGGTCAACGCTGTGACCTGTTGCCCCCTATTTCAATAAGGAAAGGCAGCGTCGAGACGCTCAAAGAGCAGCGTCCCGACGGTGGTCTGCTGTTGGGCCTATTTTCAATCTTCCAACTTTGATTCTTTTTCATTCTTCGGCCTCTTTTCGCAACCTAAACATCCAATTAGCTCAAAAATATATTTAATACAAATACAACACATGAATGCATAATTTTGGCCAATAAATTATAAAAGACTAGCTAAAATAATTAGGGAAAACTAGCTAGCTATGCTCGCTATCAAACACCCTCAAACTTAAGCTTTTGCTAGTCCTCGAGCAAACTAAAAATGAAGCATACAATGGAAGGATGGATGCAACAAACATGACTCAATCCTCAAGGCTCAAAAGTCAATAATCAAGCAATCAAGAGAAATGCACATAAGGACCAATGAGGAGACAAATCAAAAGTTTTCCAAAATTAACTTGCACAAGCGAGATCTAACTTAACTAGATTAGACTCTACTAGCCCGGGATTGGATTACTAAACTCTCAACTCATCTTCCCTCTGCACTGGCACTAAGGATTCACTAACGAGCATTGGAACAAATTAGTTTGTTTTCATCCATACTTGGGTGCTTAGAATTGAAAATTGGGAAAAATACACTTTTAGTCCCTGAAGTTTGAGCTAGGTTTCATTTTGGTCCCTAAGGTCCCGTCTGATAACGTTCTCGTTTCCTGTCTCTCGTTTCTTGTTTCTTGTTTCGTGTTTCTTGTTTCTTGTTTTTTAAGAACTAGAAACAGAAAGATGTTTGATAATTGTTTTTGTTCCTTGTTTCTAAAAAAAATAAAAGAAAACAAAAATGTGTTTGATAACCGGTTCTTGTTTCTTTTTTTTAGTTAAAATAAAATTTAGTACATATAATATAAAAATATATTAATTTTCAACGATTATTTTTTATCTCTCCTTCTTCCTCATCACTACTACCATTGTTACCGATCACCCGTCGTCGTTGATCATCGGCCATCGCTACCGACCTCCGACCACTGGGCGAATGCTTGAAAAGTTGTTGGCGGGTAGCGGCGGTCGTCAAAAACAAGAAAAAAAAGGAAAAAGTTTCGGTCGACGACGATAGTGGCAGCCTAAGTCGGAGGTCGATGGTGGCATCTGGTAGTCAAAGGTCGACTGTAGTAGCTGGTCAACGATGGTCGGTGGCGGTCAGTCGGCGAAAGCTGATCAGCGGAGGTCGACGACGATCGGTAGTTTCGAGGTCGATAGAGATCGGCGACACCCAGTAGTCGGAGGTCGACGGTGGCAGTCGATCAGAAGAGATCGGCGGCGCCAAGTAGTCAGTGGTCGACGGTAGCGGCTGGTCGGCGACGGTCGGTAGTCGAAGGTCGATGGTGGCGATTGATTGACATATGTCGGTCAGCAATTTGGTCCTTGCCATCCATTTTTCTGTTAAATCTAACAGGCGGTTGACGTGGTACTATTATTTGAATTAAAAAAATTAATTTTTTATATTTTTTTAAATAAAAATATATTAAAATAATAAAAATATTATTTTTAATTATTTTTTAATTATTTCTCTTCATCTTCCTCTCTCTTCTTCTTTCTCTTCCCCATCTCCTTCTTCCTTCTTCCCCATCTTCTTCTTCAACTCCAGTGGCTGGCCGCCACCAGCTGCCAGCAAACGGCAGCGACGAAAACCATATTTTTTTTATTTTTTTCCTTCTTCTCATTTCCTTCCGATCTCTCCACTTGGCTTGAAAGTATGCTTACCGAGCTCCATCCATCGCCTCCCTCGCAGTTGGAAGATTCCTCGTTTCTTGCTCCGGCCGAATCCTCCACCATCGCTTCCATTGATTATGACCCCCAACGGCAAAGCAGCAGCCAAATTTTCGAGGAATCTTCGAGTTCTCATTACGACCTTAAAGCTATCAACAACAGCACGATTTATTTGCCTAGAGAGAACAAAAGTTTGAAGTATGAGCCGGACTCGCATTTGTTCTCGACCTTCGCCATTAGGGCTTCTGATTCTGCAACTCGCCCCGTAGTCCTCGTCGACTCGCAGGAGAACGGATTTGAAATTCGCTCACTTCACTACCAATTAAGCGATTCTCGAAGCTTTTGAAGGAAAGAAGCGCGTTCACATCATCGATTTTTCAGCCTTCCGGCTCACTGGAATCGGACCTCCAGCACCGGATAACTCCGATTACCTTCAAGAAGTCGGATGGAAGCTGGCTAAATTAGTCGAAACCATCTATGTCGAGTTCAAATACAAAGGATTTGTCGCGAACAACTTGGCGGATCTGGAGCTCCGGCCGAGCGAAGTGGAATCTGTGGTGGTGAAGTCGGTGTTGGTCGGGCGCCATTGAAAAGGTTCTGTCGGTGGTGAAGCAGATGAAGCCAGAGATCATGACAGTGGTGAAGCAGATGAAACGACCCGTTTAAAGAAAAAACAGAAGAAAGAAAAGAAAGGAGAAAAGGTGAAGAAGAGGGGAAGAAGAAGAAAAGAATAATTAAAAAAGAAAATTTTTATTATTTTAATATATTTTTATGGGAAAAATACACTTTTTGTCCCTGAGGTTTGGGTTAAGTTACACTTTGGTCCCTGAGTTTTCAAACTCAACAATTTAGCCCCTGAGGTTTGAGATAAGGAGCAATTTCATCCCTTCCATCCATTTTGCAGTTAAATCTAATAGGCTGCTGACGTGGCATTATTATTTTAATTAAAAAAATTAATTTTTTATTTTTTAAATAAAAATATTATTTTAAAATTCTTTCTCCCCCCTCTCTCTTCTCCTTCTTCTTTCTCTTCCCCATCTCCATCTTCCTTTTTCCCCATCTTTCCCATCTTCATCTTCAACTCCGGTGGCCGGCCGTCGCCGACTGCAGGCGAACGAAGGCGGCGACGGTCGCCGAAGTTTTTTTTTTTGTTTTTTTTTCTTCTTCCCTTCTCCTTTATTTTCTTTCTTCTATTTTTAAAAAAAAACAAGGGGAGATTTGGGGAGGAGAAGAAGTTCCCGCCAAGATGCAAATGACGAAGATTCGGCAAGTTGATGACCGCAAATGGCAAGTTCCCAGACATATTGTTGTTATACAAATCAAGAACCTCCAGAATCTTCAGTAAGGAGAGTTCCAAGGGGAATGTGCCACTAATCAGATTGTTAGAGAGATTAAGGGATTTAAGCGTAGAGATAGTAGAGATCTCCAGCGAAATCGGGCTGAAAATCATATTAGCCGCAACGGAGAGATTAGCGAGAAATCGGAAACTGCCCAGGTCAGGAGAGAGAGAGTACCAGAGATATTCATCCCGGAGAATGGCATATTCAGAAACACCATTTAACTTTACCGTCCCACAGATGTCTAGGAAGGATTTCAGGTGAGAATTTGGGTGCTCTGTAGGCACAGTCTCGAGCCTTCTGAATGAGACTCGTTTTCAGCTTGAAATTATTAGCATTAATCGGGGCATAGACAATCCCCGATTGTTGCTCCTGGAAGACCGGCTGAAAGTAATCTCTAATAGGCTTAGGCTCCTCGGGGTTAGGATTGGCCATTTGGATGTGATTTTCTTGGTTCTCCCTTCGAAGATTATTTAAAAATCTCTCTATCTCCAAGTCAAAGGGAACTAAGGCCAACTCCCTAACCTTTCGCATACACCAACAAAACTAACCTAAAAAAGAAAATAAAAGCAAAGGAAGGAAAATAAATTAGGAAAGAAACTAGAAAAGGAAATAATTAAATCTAAAATAGGAAAATATAATCTAACAAAGGTAAAGATAAACAACTAAGGACTGCAAAAACAAATATGGCAAAAACAAATAAGGAAACTAGCAAATAAGGAAAAACTAATCCACAAAGGAAAAAAAAAAAAACTAAAAAGAAAACAAAATCTATCTATGGAAAATTCAAACAAATATGGAAAAATCTAAATATGGAAAAGAAAAACAATAAAGAAAAAAAACAAAAATAAATAAAATAACAAAAAAATAAAATACACCCTAAACTAAGACCGGACAATTTTTCTTCGATATTAAATTGACTAAATATGTCAATCCCCGGTAACGACACCAAAAACTTGTTGTGAAATTTTTCTACCGCAAGCGCACAAGTCAAGTAATAGTAAAGTGATTTCTGAAATCGAGTGTCGTCATCTGGATTGGATTTTTAATCAAATCTAATTACCGAAAATAATCTTGTCCAATTTTATTTAGGGAACCAAACAAAGTGAGAATGTATGCAAAAACAAACACAAAACTAAAAGGAAAGAGACAATCTAGTGATGGCAGCGGTCTTAGGGATTTGATTTCACCAATTGGGATTATGGAATATTAATTCGTGGATTAAAGGCATGCTATTGTTCATAAATCTTGGAATACTAAAAACACACATATTTCTCCCGAGCATACATGATTCTCCCACATGAAATTAATTAGGGAAAACTAGCTAGCTATGCTCGCTATCAATTGGTTTAAACGGTAATCACTTAGGGTCGTTAATCCTAATAGATTAGCCTCGTGTATTGGTTTAAACAGGATAACATGCAAAACTGAATGAAAAGACAACAAGAACAGTTAGCAAACTCCAAAAAACTCAGGCAATCTTATTAGAAATCAAAGCATAAACCCAATCCATGGATCTAAATATGATTAGCTACTCATTGATAGAGTAAAAACATCGATATACATGAAAGAATCCATAAGATATGACCTAAAAAGGTCTACAACAGTACTGAAACGTAAAAGAGGCAAAAGAAATCGCAAAATGACCAAATTTCTAACCTAACGGCGGACTAAATCGAGGCTACATATATATAGAAAACTCGCTGGCAATGAGACGCCAAGGGCAGCGTCTCAACACTGCGAACTTTACATTCCAGATGAAAATCGTGTCGGCGTCGAGACACCAGGGGCAACGCCTCAACGTCGTCCCTGATGCTTGCCTTGTTGTTTATTTTGTTGGTCGTTTCTCGTTTCTTCTCAACAAAAGAATGCATCTCGTTATCGGTGACCATGCATGATTTAGAATTTAAAGTGTGATCATTCACTGGGTCAGGTTTAAGCATGTAGTATTCAACAGAAGATGCATGAGGATTTTCAATATCATCAAAAATCTAAAAGTACAGAGTTTTATCCTGAAACTCTACTGATACAACTATTTCATCTACATCAATAACTGTCTTGGCAGTCTTCATAAAGGGACGACAAAGAAGTATCGTAGCAGAAGATGGATTGTAATCAGGGTTAGGCATGCTAAAACATAGAAATCAGCAGGAAAAACCAATTCCCCCACTTTAACTAAAACGTTTTCAACTATTCCTAGAGGTTTAATGCAAGACTTAGTTGCTACATGAATGACTATGCCAGATGTTTTAATATCAGTCAAATTCAATCTTGTATAAACAAACACAGGCATAACATTTATCGATGCTCCTAGATCTAACATGACATAATTTATCTTGCAATCTCCGATCATACACGGTAAAGTAAACATGCTAGGATCAGAACATTTTACGGGTAAGTCTTTAGATAGTAATGCACTTACATTTTCACTAACCTCTTCTTTACCTGAGGACCTTTCCTTACCTTCATACCATGTCTTTAAGAACTCAGCATAGACTGGAACTTTCAGGATTGCCTCAAGCAATGGAATTTTCACCTTGACTCGTCTAAAAACATTTAAATCATCCTGTGCACTTGGAGTAGTAGGGTTAGTGAAGTTCACAGGTGAAGTAAGAAAAGAATCTTTATCAATTAATTTTAAAGAAGAAAATTTTCTAGAAGAAATGGAAAACTTATCAGAGACAACAAGGAATCCAGGGGGACAGTCGGGTGTGGCCACTCCACTCCGCTCAACACTGTGTTAACATTTGCCTTAGGATTCACCTTAGGTTGGCCATGCAGCTTACCAGAGCTTTTATTGTTCATCTTACTGACTTGGGTTGCTAACTGAGTGATTTGATTTCCCAAATTTTGAATGGCGTTCCTAGTCTCTTACTAGAACTGTAAAGAGCTGTCAGTAAGCTTGTTAAGGGCCTCATCGAAGGATGTCCCTGAAGTTGAGGAGGTGGAAGCTTGATTCTGCTTGAACATCAGTGGCTTCTGTATGTTCCCATAACTAAAATTTTGATGGTCTCTCCATCCTAGATTGTAAGTGTTGTTGTATTGGTTGTACTGCCTTTGATTTCCATTGAATCCACCAATGGCATTCACCTCTCCATTGTCTTGTATCTCAGGGAAGGCATAGGTAGTATGGGTAGTCATCGAGCAAAGTCCATAAGCTTTTGCTTCCACCTGTCCTAAACACAAAGAGCGAACAAGTTTAGTTAATTCATTCATTTCAGAGTGCATTTCACTTACTTTGCTTTTAGTGGCGGCTTGCACAACTGCAGGTGGTTCTCTCATCCCGAATTGATGAGAGTTCTCAGCCATACTTGAAATTAGTTGTTTGGCCTCAGCAGGTGTCTTGTAGACTAATGCTCCCCCACTAGCGACATCCACCATACTTCGATCCATGGGTAGTGATCCTTCGTAAAAATACCGGATTAACAACTGATTAGAGATCTGGTGATGTGGAAAACTAGCACACAATCGTTTGAATCTCTCCCAATATTTTTGGAGGGTCTCCTCAGTGATCTGCGAAATCCCATAAATCTCCTTTGTGATGTTGGCAGCTCTACTGGCAGGGAATACTTTCTCCAGGAATTGCTTCTTCATCTTGTTCCATATACTGATAGAGCTGGAGGGAAGGTAATATAACCAATATTTCGTTGAATCCTTTAGCGACAAGGGGAATGCCCTCAGGTTCAGCGCTTCCTCTGTCACTCAATGAGGTCTCATACAAGAACATACAATGTGAAATTATTGCAAATAAATGCATAAATTCAAAGAGACAGAAATAAGCATGCATAAGAGAAATAAGATAGAAATTGATAACATAAAAAGGGATCGCTGGATTGGGATTTTTTATACTTGATTCTATTTCGATTGGCTTCCTAGTTTTCTCTAATAATTATTCTAGACTGATTTCATTAGTCCGATCGACTTCTGGGTTACTCGGAGGACCACCTACACTAACCTGTGCAAATTAACTTGCTAACCGTGAATTCTACAATTAACAAGATTAATTAATATATTATTTATCGCTTGCCACCCTTGTACATAAAATAGCAACCATCTGAGACGTCTGCAATGGTTGCTAAATTATATCTAACTAGTTTTAGATTAAGCAATTTCACAATTACCTGTTAAACTAGCCGCTTTGGGATCGTGGGTCTGGAATTGCATTAACTAAATTCTAATAGAATTCAAATCTAATTCCTACAACCTTTAACATACATCATAGGTCTATCAAGGGTCGCCTCGTGTAGAGAGTGGCTTGCCTCAACCTATTGGCTATCTAAAAATAACTGATTGAGTACACAAGCAGTAATCACATAGGGTCGTCAATCCTAATAGACTAGTCTCATGTATTTGTTTAAAAGAGATAACATGCAAAACTGAATGAAAAGACAATAAGAACAGTAAGTAAACTCCAGAAAACTCAGTCAATCTTATTAGAAATTAAAGCATAAACCCAATCCAACGATCTAAATATGTTTAGCTACTCATTGATAGCATAAAATCATAGATAGACATGAAATAATCCATAAGATATGACCTAAAAAGGTCTACAACAGTATTGAAACGTAAAAGAGGCAAAAGAAATCGCAAAAGGACCAAATTTCAAACCTAACGGCACTAAATCGAGGCTACGTATATATAGAAAACTCGTTGGCGTCGAGACGCGCTGCGAACTTTACATTCCAGATGAAAATCGTGTCGGCGTCTCGACGCCAGGGGAAGCGTCTCTACGTTGTCCCTGATTCTTGTCTTCCTTTTTTATTTTCTCGGTCTTTTCTCATTTCTTCTCGATACGGGGCTTCAATCTTCGACTTTTTGTGTCAGTCTTCAGGCTTGCTTCAACACAATTGGATTTTTTCACCTCCTCGTCGCCCCAAACATTGAGATGGATCCAAAACTCTATAATTGGCCTGAATTAACACCAATTAACGTGATCGGCTCTCGACATAGTCTAAGCTCAAATATCCTGTAAATAAGACAAGTAAAGCATAAAATAACTCTAACAAGCTGAGATTAGAGGCGATAAAATAGGACTATTTAGGTCCTAGCAGGTAGATACCTTAAGCACATAATTTAATTCAAAAAGTACTAACTTAAACCTTTCAACAAAAGCAGTAGATATGAAAGAGTGTGTTGAACCAAAGTCAATCAATATTAAAGCAGTAATCTCAGATATAAGAATAGTACCTGACACCACATTAGGTTCATCATTAGCCTGTTGTTTTTTCATGGCAAAAACGTTTCCTTTCACTTTCGATTTCTTCTCCTCAACTCTCGAATCATCATTTTCTGGTTCATAGGACAATTATTTATTAAATGTCCTACCTTTCCACACCCGAAGCAAGCTCTCAACACTCTATAGCACGTCCCTTGGTGCTTCTTACAACATGTCTTACAGTCTGGAAACCGTCCATTGGTGTTAGGGCCTACCTTCTTTGGTGGTTGGCTTGAACTCTGACCTTTAGGGAACTTCCTCTTGGAACTTCCCTCCCTATGCGATGTCTTTGTCATGTCAGCATTGTAACGACCCGACTAAAGAGGGGATAAAAACGTACAAAGGAGTCGCTACTACATGCATGAGCACGAAAAACTTTGTAAACTTTAAAGCGGAAAATAATAAAGTTTTTCATATAATTCAAATAGGGCCCAAAAACATAAAAGAGTTTCTAAAAACAAATAATGAAATGAAAGCATCTGAATGAGTTCCGAATGAAAACAAAACAATCGTTTAAAACTACAATTCAACATGAACTGTTATTGGAATGAAAGGAATTGAGTTCCTAAGGAAAATGACAAAAAACTTGCAGCTGCAGTCCCATAGCCAGCCAAGCCACGACTCTCGCCAATCGCTAACGCTCTCAAGTACCACCTGAAAAGGAAAGAGGAGTAGCATGGGTGAGTATATAAGAATATACTCAGTAAGTAGCCCACTTAAGGGTCGAAACTGAAATCATGAGATCTAGTAACTTGAAACTGAGTTCCTGAACTTCTGGGTCTCTAACTCTAGGGCCACAGCTGATCCCATAAACATGCTATGTCTAGGGTGTTAACCTATCCCCAACCTGGTGCCAACTAGAGTGTTGTGTGGGTCAGTCGGTTAAGGTAAGTAACTAGAGACTAGCTGGCCACCTCTAGCAGAACTACACCTATCCCAACACAACACCCCTGAATATAAAGATAAAAATACGGTGGAGCAACTGACGCATGTAAACATGCCTGGTGCCAAAAGGCGCACGAACAACGTGCCTGATCATAAGCTCAACACCGTCCTGAACTGAGAGAGCGCACGCTGGCGTGCCTGAAATTGAGCTCTAACAGTCAACTAATAGAACACACGTAAACGTGCCTGGGTTCTATCAGTCCTGAGATGGGGAAGGAACATACTCTCGCTATGTAAGACTTAAGGAATCTAATAAGTCTTCTTGAGGCCCTGAAACGTGGTCGAGGTCCCTATTCTAAGTCTTTCCTCAAGGGTAAATATGATTCCTAAACCATGAGGCTACCGAAAATTCGGCAGCATAACGGCATACATATAGGGAACCCAAAATTTTTCTATTTACCTGAAAGGAAAAATAAACACTTCTATGATCTTCATTATCCAACCACAAGCCATAAGGCTCTACAGATCACCACAAACCAGAGCGAGATGGACCTCACTTCCACAACCATTCAGACATGCAGAACCATCAAACCATACGATCAAAGAAACTAATAATTATAAATCCACCCCCAAACATTATCAGACATGCCAAAAGAAACTCCACTTTCATACCCGGACATATTTTACCATGCAGTACTACTAAACGCATAGGAATCCAAAACGTGTTCAAGGCTCACAATTTAAACTCATGCTAGCATGCCAACATCTCAAAGAACTAGTTCAAAACTTCGGCTAAGCGTTTATCAAATCCAATAACACGCAATAGGGGCTAAACTTGCAATAAAAATCCAATAACACCAAGTAGGGACTAAACTTGCAATAAAATCCAATAACACCAAGTAGGGACTAAACTTGCAATAAAATCCAATAACTACTTAGTAGGGACTAAACTTGCAATAAAATCCAATAACTACTTAGTAGGGACTAAACTTGCAATAAAATCCAATAACTACTTAGTAGGGACTAAACTTGCAATAAAATCCAATAACTACTTACTATAGATAGGAAACTTGCTCGACAACACAGTAAAGTGTCCCTTAGCTTCCAAGCCCCTATCCAATCCAACTAAGAACCGAATGAAGCTTGCTGTCCGGGTTCACAATTTCACTCCAAAACGACGATTAAAGCGCTGAACGCGAAAAAGACCTTGGAAACACAAACCAAAATTAATGGGTAAGCCCCTAACACCATGAAACCAACAAATCTCAAGCTTAAAACACTTACCCACCACCGTTAATGCTCCACGACACGGAAACTCAAAGACCCACTGCGATAACCGCCGAAAACGGAGCAAAAGCTTGCTGAACGGAAAGGAAAGTGAATGGGTAAATGCTTAAATGCAGGAACTAACCCACATAAGCCTCAACCAACTTACCCAATGAGAGAACTCACCTACAACACCCGAAAAACGCAGAAAACGTCCCCTGAAGAGCTGCTGTCTGCACCTATCTGATGGCTCACTGGAAAACGCCGCTAAATCCGACCACGACTATGCTGAAACCGCACTAAAACAGAAGAAAAGAACCAAGGATGAGAGATCGACGAGAGGTGCAACATCCGCGAGAAAACGTCCACGAAAAGGAAAGAAAACGGGAGATTACCTACTGGCCGAAGGGACGGAGCCGCCGCCGCCGTAGTGGGTATCGAGCGTCACCGGAGGAGATCGTCGTCGGCGCCGGTGTCGAGGCGTGTCGCTGGCGGTCGAAGAGGAAGGAAGGGTGAGCGGCGACTAGGAGGAGAAGAAGGCGCAAGGAAATAAAGAAAGAGGCTTTTCGGCTGCTGCACGCGCGTGAAGGAGGGAAAGTGGAGGCTGAAGAGAATAAGTAATTGATTAGGGTTAGGTCTCCTTCCAAATTCAAGAAATTTACCAAAATACCCTTCCCTCACAATACCTTAAATGAAGGCGTTACAATCTTCCCTCCTTAAAAGGACTTTCGTCCTCGAAAGTTGCTAGTCTTGGAATAGCTCCGGGTACTTCGTCCTCATATCGTCTTCTCGCTCCCATGTTGCTTCCTGAACTTGATGATTTTGCCAAAGCACTTTGACTAGTGTTATCTCCCTGTTACGAAGGGTCTTGCGATCTCTGGCGAGGATTCGAACTGGTCTCTCTTCATAACTCAAGTTTTCATCAAGTCTCAAAGGCTCAAAATCAATCACGTGAGATGGGTCTGCCATGTACCTCCGAAGCATGGATACATGGAACACGTTATGAACTGAAGAGAGAGACGGTGGTAAGGCCAAACGATAAGCTACTGGACCAACTCTATCCAAAATCTCAAAGGGGCCTATAAACCTGGGACTTAACTTCCCGTTCTTTCCAAACCTTAAAACTCCCTTCATAGGTGCAACTTTGAGAAACACAAAGTCTCCAACTGCAAACTCTAAGTCTCGACGTCTGGTGTCTGCATAACTTTTTTGTCTGCTCTGGGCTGTCTTCATCCTCGCTCTAATCTTCTGGATGGCTTCATTAGTAACTTGAACCAACTCAGGTCCAAGCAATTTCCGCTCGCCAACTTCATCCCAATAAATAGGCGATCTACATCTCTTTCCATACAGGGCTTCGAACGGAGCCATGCCAATAGTCGCTTGGTAACTGTTGTTATAAGCAAACTCCATTAGATGTAAGTGGCTATCCCAGCTGCCTGCAAAGTCTAGTGCACAAGCTCGCAACATATCTTCCAATGTCTGATTCAACCTCTCTGTCTGACCATCGGTCTGAGGATGAAAAGCTGTGCTAAAATTCAACTGTGTGCCCAAAGCCTTCTGGAAACCGGTCCAGAAATTTGAGGTGAAACGGGGATCTCTGTCTGAAACAATTTTCACTGGAACCCCATGCAACCTGACAATTTCTTCCATGTACAACTGAGCCCACTTCTCAACAGAATACGTAGGCTTCCCTGGCAGGAAATGGGCGGATTTAGTAAGTCTATCAACAATCACCCAAATTACAGTAAAACCCCTGGCCGTCCTGGGCAAACCGACAATAAAGTCCATAGCTACTTCTTCCCATTTCCACTGAGGCACATCTAAAGGCTGCAATAACCCTGTTGGCCTTTGTCTAGGAGCTTTAACTTGCTGGCAAACCAAACACTTGCTCACAAACTCTGCTACGTCCCTCTTCATGCCGCGCCACCAGTAGTATTGCTTTAGGTCTTGGTACATCTTCGTGCCGCCTGGGTGCATTGAAAAGGGAGAACTATGAGCTTCCTTCAGAACCTCATCTCTGAGTTCATCACCCTCAGGCACGCATAATCGCCCTCGAAAAAGAAGGCCATCATCTGAGGATAGAGAATAGTCATCCTCATGTTCTGTCTCTGCTCGGTGGAAGAGGTCACTAAGGCTGGGATCCTTCCTCTGAACTTCTATGATACGTTGTCTCAAAGTCGGCTGAACTGTCAACCGGGCTAATTGTGAGGCAACTTCTCCTACTAGAACTGCTATCCCTGCACGCTCCAAGTCGACCCTTATGTGAGTCTGATCTGTGATTAAGGCTGAGGTATGGGCCACCTTTCTACTGAGTGCATCTGCAACCACATTTGCTTTACCCGGGTGGTAAAGAATTTCAACATCATAGTCCTTCACCAACTCAAGCCATCTGCGTTGTCTCATGTTAAGTTCTTTCTGCGTGAAGAAGTACTTCAGGCTCTTGTGATCTGTAAAGACTTGGATCTTCTCACCATACAGATAATGTCTCCAAATCTTCAGGGCAAAGACTACCGCTGCTAATTCCATATCGTGTGTTGGATAGTTCCGTTCATAGTCCTTTAGCTGGCGGGAGGCGTAGGCAATGACCTTACCATGCTGCATCAGAACACAACCTAACCCTTTCTTAGAAGCGTCACTGTAAACAACAAACGAACCTGATCCATCTGGAACTGTGAGCACTGGAGCTGAAACTAACCTCTGCTTGAGCTTCTGGAAACTTGCTTCACAAGCACTATTCCACACAAACGGACTACCCTTTCGGGTCAACTGTGTCAATGGTGTGGCTATCTTAGAAAAGTCCTGCACAAATCGACGATAATATCCTGCTAACCCCAAGAAACTACGAACTTCAGTGACAGTGGACGGACGAGGCCACTGGGTAACTGCGTCCACTTTCGCTGGGTCAACTGAAACTCCATCACTCGACACTACGTGCCCCAAAAAGGACACCTGCTGGAGCCAAAACTCACACTTGGAGAACTTGGCATATAACTGATTTTGTCTTAGGGTTGTCAAAACCCTTCTGAGGTGTGTCTCGTGATCCTCATCTGACTTGGAGTAAACCAGAATATCGTCGATAAACACGATCACAAAGGTGTCAAGGTACTCTCTAAACACTCTGTGCATCAAGTCCATGAATATAGCAGGTGCATTTGTTAGCCCAAAGGACATCACAGTGAACTCGTAATGTTCGTACCTATACCTGAATGCAGTCTTGGGGATGTCTTCTTCTCTTATCCTCAACTGGTGGTAGCCTGATCGCAGATCAATCTTGGAGAACACTGACGCTCCTTGCAACTGGTCGAACAAATCATCTATGCGAGGAAGTGGATACTTGTTCTTAATCGTCACTTTATTTAACTCTCGATAATCAATGCATAAGCGCATAGATCCATCTTTCTTTTTCACTAAACAGGACTGGGGCTCCCCAAGGTGAAACGCTAGGACGAATAAAACCTTTGTCCAGGAGTTCCTGTATCTGCACCTTTAGTTCTTTCAGTTCTGCTGGGGCCATTCTGTATGGTGCCTTAGAAATAGGGGTTGTGCCTGGCTCAAGCTCGATGCTGAAATCCACTTCTCGAATCGGAGGCAAACCTAGAAGATCTTCGGGAAATACATCCATGAACTCATTGACCACTGGTACCGAGCCTATCCCTGCCTTTTCAACTCGAGTATCTAACACATTGGCTAAGAAGCACCACACCCCTCGATCCACGAGTCTTTTTGCCCTTATCGCAGATACCACCTTAGGAACAGTCTCTGATCTGATTCCCTTGAACTTGAAGCTTGCTCCCTCTAGAGGCTTGAATAACACTTCCTTCTGATGGCAATCAATGATGGCGTGATTCTCGGCTAACCAGTCCATGCCCAAAATAACATCGAAACCTCTCATCTCCAGTACAATTAGTGTCACATCTAACAGACGATCCGACACCAATACCTGACAGGTTTTAACCCTCTTCCGAGCTAACAATTCTACTCCAGCTGGGGTAGAAACTAATAAGCTAAAACCTAATGGCTCTAACTCTATCCGGGCATGCTTAACAAATACGTCAGATATAAACGAATGCGTAGAGCCTGAATCGAAAAGAACATGAGCATAATGCCCAAGGACCAATAATGTACCTGTTACCACTGCATTGGAATCACCAGCTTTCTTGCTGGTAGAGGCATGTGCTGAACCTTTTTGGGTGCTGGTGCTGGCTTGATTAGAACCGAAAGGTCGCCTAGGGTCTGCATTTTTTCCTCGTGGGCACTCTGCGGCCATGTGTCCACCCTTGCCGCATCTGAAGCACACACCTAAGCCTGCTAAGCATTGACCCTCGTGACGACGATCACACTTAGGGCACAAGGGTTTTTCCTTGCCATCATTCCTCTGACGTGGAGACCGACGGTTCTGGGAGTTCTGATGCGATTTAGAGAAGCTTCGATTAAACTTTCTTTTCTGACCTGTATTGGATTCTGGTTCTTTAGTCACCGGGATTGCATTCGCAGCCGGCATACCCATAAATGTGGCTGCTCGAAGGGCTGCCGCATAATCGGTTGGGTCAAGAGCCCCAACCACTCTCTGCACATCGTCCCTGAGGCCCGAGATGAATCTCTTCATCTTCTTTGCTTCAGTGTCTACCATTTCTGGGGCGAAACGAGACAAGCGTGTGAATTCCAATTCGTACTCCTCTACGGACTTGTTACCTTGCCTTAAAGCCAAGAACTCCTCCTCCTTCCGGTACTGGATGATCGTAGAGTAATACTTTTGGAAGAAGGTTCCCTTGAACTGGACCCACGTAACGGGACCTGCGGTGGTACTGATAGATCTCTCTGCTGACCGCCACCACATCAGCGCGTCCTCCCTCAGCATGAACACAGCACATGGGACTTGCTGAGCCTCGGGGCATCCCATGTAACGAAAAATCTCCTCCATCTTGGCTATCCAAGCCTCGGCGGCAGTGGGGTCCACCGTCTTCCCATTGAACGTCGGTGGGTCATATCTTTTGAAGTCCTTCAGATACTTAGAGCCCTCAGTCGACCCTGCTCGATCCTGGTTCTGATTTGCCTGAGCTGTCTGATTGGCTGTAATATTGCTCAGGAGAGCTTGAAGGGCTTCTAGCGTCAAGGTGACTGTCTGTGCCGGCGCTGGGGGTGCAGGTATCTGAATCTCAGGTCCATTGACAGCCTGGTGACCCACTGGAGGAACCACTTGCTCTAGAGGTACCTGACCCTTACCACGTCCACGAGCCCAACCTCGACCGCGCATACGTGGAGGCATAGTCTAGCATTCAAAAGACAATAAAACGAGTCAGGCCAAGTCCTCCTTGCCACGAATAGATGGAACCAACTCACGCTAACCCAGATGACAAAATTATATAAATTCAGTCTCAAGTGTAATATAGATCATCATTCATAACACTCTTTCCTACTTAGTACTGGCATACCTGGCGATGACGAGACGTGCTTACTTGTACTTGGCTATGGGAAATCTGATGCTTACGACTTAAGCGAATCTACAGAATCTGGAAACTGGGCTCTGATACCAATTGTAACGACCCGACTAAAGAGGGGATAAAAACGTACAAAGGAGTCGCTACTACATGCATGAGCACGAAAAACTTTGTAAACTTTAAAGCGGAAAATAATAAAGTTTTTCATATAATTCAAATAGGGCCCAAAAACATAAAAGAGTTTCTAAAAACAAATAATGAAATGAAAGCATCTGAATGAGTTCCGAATGAAAACAAAACAATCGTTTAAAACTACAATTCAACATGAAACTGTTATTGGAATGAAAGGAATTGAGTTCCTAAGGAAAATGACAAAAAACTTGCAGCTGCAGTCCCATAGCCAGCCAAGCCACGACTCTCGCCAATCGCTAACGCTCTCAAGTACCACCTGAAAAGGAAAGAGGAGTAGCATGGGTGAGTATATAAGAATATACTCAGTAAGTAGCCCACTTAAGGGTCAAAACTGAAATCATGAGATCTAGTAACTTGAAACTGAGTTCCTGAACTTCTGGGTCTCTAACTCTAGGGCCACAGCTGATCCCATAAACATGCTATGTCTAGGGTGTTAACCTATCCCCAACCTGGTGCCAACTAGAGTGTTGTGTGGGTCAGTCGGTTAAGGTAAGTAACTAGAGACTAGCTGGCCACCTCTAGCAGAACTACACCTATCCCAACACAACACCCCTGAATATAAAGATAAAAATACGGTGGAGCAACTGACGCATGTAAACATGCCTGGTGCCAAAAGGCACACGAACAACGTGCCTGATCATAAGCTCAACACCGTCCTGAACTGAGAGAGCGCACGCTGGCGTGCCTGAAATTGAGCTCTAACAGTCAACTAATAGAACACACGTAAACGTGCCTGGGTTCTATCAGTCCTGAGATGGGGAAGGAACATACTCTCGCTATGTAAGACTTAAGGAATCTAATAAGTCTTCTTGAGGCCCTGAAACGTGGTCGAGGTCCCTATTCTAAGTCTTTCCTCAAGGGTAAATATGATTCCTAAACCATGAGGCTACCGAAAATTCGGCAGCATAACGGCATACATATAGGGAACCCAAAATTTTTCTATTTACCTGAAAGGAAAAATAAACACTTCTATGATCTTCATTATCCAACCACAAGCCATAAGGCTCTACAGATCACCACAAACCAGAGCGAGATGGACCTCACTTCCACAACCATTCAGACATGCAGAACCATCAAACCATACGATCAAAGAAACTAATAATTATAAATCCACCCCCAAACATTATCAGACATGCCAAAAGAAACTCCACTTTCATACCCGGACATATTTTACCATGCAGTACTACTAAACGCATAGGAATCCAAAACGTGTTCAAGGCTCACAATTTAAACTCATGCTAGCATGCCAACATCTCAAAGAACTAGTTCAAAACTTCGGCTAAGCGTTTATCAAATCCAATAACACGCAATAGGGGCTAAACTTGCAATAAAAATCCAATAACACCAAGTAGGGACTAAACTTGCAATAAAATCCAATAACACCAAGTAGGGACTAAACTTGCAATAAAATCCAATAACTACTTAGTAGGGACTAAACTTGCAATAAAATCCAATAACTACTTAGTAGGGACTAAACTTGCAATAAAATCCAATAACTACTTACTATAGATAGGAAACTTGCTCGACAACACAGTAAAGTGTCCCTTAGCTTCCAAGCCCCTATCCAATCCAACTAAGAACCGAATGAAGCTTGCTGTCCGGGTTCACAATTTCACTCCAAAACGACGATTAAAGCGCTGAACGCGAAAAAGTCCTTGGAAACACAAACCAAAATTAATGGGTAAGCCCCTAACACCATGAAACCAACAAATCTCAAGCTTAAAACACTTACCCACCACCGTTAATGCTCCACGACACGAAAACTCGAAGACCCACTGCAATAACCGCCGAAAACGGAGCAAAAGCTTGCTGAACCGAAAGGAAAGTGAATGCGTAAATGCTTAAATGCAGGAACTAACCCACATAAGCCTCAACCAACTTACCCAATGAGAGAACTCACCTACAACACCCGAAAAACGCAGAAAACGTCCCCTGAAGAGCTGCTGTCTGCACCTATCTGATGGCTCACTGGAAAACGCCGCTAAATCCGACCACGACTATGCTGAAACCGCACTAAAACAGAAGAAAAGAACCAAGGATGAGAGATCGACGAGAGGTGCAACATCCGCGAGAAAACGTCCACGAAAAGGAAAGAAAACGGGAGATTACCTACTGGCCGAAGGGACGGAGCCGCCGCCGCCGTAGTGGGTATCGAGCGTCACCGGAGGAGATCGTCGTCGGCGCCGGTGTCGAGGCGTGTCGCTGGCGGTCGAAGAGGAAGAAAGGGTGAGCGGCGACTAGGAGGAGAAGAAGGCGCAAGGAAATAAAGAAAGAGGCTTTTCGGCTGCTGCACGCGCGTGAAGGAGGGAAAGTGGAGGCTGAAGAGAATAAGTAATTGATTAGGGTTAGGTCTCCTTCCAAATTCAAGAAATTTACCAAAATACCCTTCCCTCACAATACCTTAAATGAAGGCGTTACAAGCATTCTGTGATAAGATCTGCACAATCTGCAAAACCTCAACATAGGTGTTGAACCTGAAAGTTACAACATGCTTCCTTAATTAAGGCCTCAGACCTCACTCAAATTGTCTTGCTTTCCCCCAATCAGTGTCCACCAAGTGAGGAGCATACTGAGAAAGGGCATCAAACTTTCTTTCATACTCCAATAGGCTCAACTTCCCCAGCTCCAACTTAATGAACTCAACTTCCTTATCTTGTCTAATAGTAGGGGGAAAGAACTTCTTGAAGAAAAGCTCCTTGTATCTTTCCCAACTCAATGGGTTATTAGGCACATTCCACTTCCTTCTTGTTAAGTTCCACCATTTGTTTGCTCCTCTTTTCAGCATATAAGCAGAACAAGCCACCTTTTGTCGATCATTGCAATCAATGAAGTCAAATGCTTTTTCTATTCCCTCAATCCACTCCTCAACAACTATGGGGTATGTGCTTGTTCCATCAAAAGAGGGTGGATGAAGCTTCCTGAACTGCTCCACCACACGATTTATTCCATCATTGGCTTGGGCTTGCCTGTTAGTCCTTTGGCCTTGCACAATGTTCAGATTTGGTCTTGCAACTCATCAGGTTCTGCCATGAACGTTCATATACTACAAATCCTTTCAAAATTCTAGTCTACAGAATCACAAATTTGGCTCTGATACCAGCTGTAACAGCCCGTGTTTTTCAATACGGTGAAACTTTCAAATATTGCGGAAGCGATTTAACAAAACGGAAAACACAACCTATTATTCAAAAAACAAGGCTTACAACCAAAGCCAAGTGCAACATTCAAAAACAAGTAAAAAACTAAACAATACCAAAAACAACAAATCCTGCAGAAACCTACTAAATCCTTATCTGTCATGCCAGAAGGCTAGCCTAATCTCTGTCAGAACTATCACTTGCTCCATCATCTGAAAACATTTTTAAACGACAAAATGAGTACAAAATTACTCAATAAGCAACTTCCACATCAAGTTCACAATTCATTTTCGTTCAAAACAAAACATAAGATTTCAGGTAATAAAACATTTCAATATTCGAAACTAAATAATTCTTTCAGTCAAACGAACTTTCAGTCAAACAATACTTTCAGAACATATTAGGAAAGATGCATTAAGGGAGTAGCTCAAAATAGAAGTGGTTACCCATCGGTAACACCAATCAGACATTCATACAGAATTGTCGGTTAAAACCCACAAGAACATTTCAAATCAAATACTTAAGTGTGAGGCCATGTGAGTTAAACACACACATGAATCTACATTCCAATTGAATGTCAAACCACATAAGTGCCTTCTCACAAATAAGCTAGAGTCAGAACATTTCATACAAATACTTAGGAGTGAGGCCACGTGAGTGAAACACACACATGAATCTACATTCCAAAGGAACGTCAAGCCACATAAGTGTGTCTTCTCACAAATAAGTTTCATTCAGAACATATATCTGTCAATTCCAATATGGCTACTACAAAGCATACAATGCCTCAAACAAAATTTGGCATATCCAGATAGCACAATCGATTCAATTCAAAACATACAAAACAGTAAACATGCTTTCATTTAACAAAACAGTTGAAACAGAAACCATTTCAATCAAATTAAATTCAATTTAAAACAAACGATTTTCACAAAAATTTCTATTTTGGAAGGGATGTGGAAATTACTTGCCTCGATCAGAACCTACAAATCTTAAGCCCAAAGCAAATCAAATTTCGATTCCTTGAATCCAACAATTTCCTAAACATATTCAATACTTCTCTAATTAGAAACCAACAAATTCATCTGAAAGGTCTAATAACCAATCCAAATGGCTATCAATCTTAACCTTAAAATTTTCCCACTTGAAACAAATTCTCATCATAAAAAGTTGGGAAAAATAGGTTTATTGGGTGCCAAAAACAACATTGAAAGTCTGGAAATTTTCACTTCAAAATCAAACTTTTTCATACTGTTGAAGGAGAAATTTTGTCCAATCACAAATTGTCATGTCATTATCTAAAATTAATGACAAAATTACGAATAATTAAATTTGGGATCAATTATAAATTGACATGTGTCCCAAATTTAATTTGAAGACAAAGTTGGCCAATTATAAATTTAAACAACCAAATTTTGATTTGATCAATTAATTAGAAAATAAATTATTTTGATCAAATTAATTAATTTGACCAATTAATTAACAAAATAATTAATTGGATCAAATTTGGGTCTTTTAAATATTTGGGTCATATGGTTTTGGGTCAAATATAAACCAAACCAAAGACTAAATAGTTGAGCCCAAGACCAATAAAGCCCAAGCCCAAGTTGTTAGGCCCAAAAGCCACCAGGGTCCATCCAACGAGAACTCTATAAATAGAGGGGTTCTCCTTCATTTCAAGGGTTCAGAAATTCTAGACTCTCACAAAGATAAGAGTTCAGAATTTTAAAGCTCTCAAGCAGAACTAGAGAATTCAGAGAGACTCCAACCAAGTCTGAAGACCGAAGACTCTCTACAATTCATAAGTTCAAGTGTTGAACAGTTCTTGAAGACCAAACACTCCTTGAAAATCAAAGACTCTTCAGGACATACACGCTTCTTGAAGAATGAAGACTCCTTCAAGACTGAAAGACTTCAAGCTCCAAGAATCCATTGAAGCTTCAGACTCGAGATCAAGCGTTCCAGCCCTCGAGTGAAACACATTCACACACAAGAGAGAGAATCAGAGGATTAAAGTTACAGATTGTACACCCACACGTATATTACATCAATACAATATATTGTTTATTCCACGTGTCTCCATCTTCGAAGTTACGTGTGAACACATACAAAAAAATCAGTAAAACAAATACCTTTCAAAACCATTTAAATACAAAACAAAATTTCAATTCCTCAATCTTTAAAACCTTAAAAACTATATTAAAATTGGGATAAATAACCCAAAATTTTTTTGCAACAAAAATAAGGATTTTCCAAGCTTTTAACACTAAAACAAATCAATATTGGCTACTTTAAAATACAAAAACAGATCTGAAAAGAGTAGCAAAATTGCTATAAAAATAGTGAAAACAATCCCTTTTCATGACAAAATCAAAACCATAAATCATACTTCAATTTAACAATCATGCAGAAACTTTTTGAACAAAAAGAATCCAATTTAAACACAAAAACATCCCCAAAATCAAAGAAAGTCAAGGCTGGAAAATTCTTGAAAAATTCCTTTTTATTGAATCTTTGATTTTCAAACAAAATTTCTAAGAGGAAAAACTTTGATAAAAATTTAGGCCGAAAAAAAAAAAACCTAAAACTTTTAAGGGCAAAAGGTTTGAAAACCAAATTCATCCCAAATAGAACAAATAAAACTTCATACTAAAACTTTTCAAAGAGAAAAGAAAAACATAGAAGGGAAGAAAAACTTACTACTTTTTCTCTGGGAAAGAAAGTGCAGAATGCGTTCTTCTTCTCTCTTTTTTCGATTCAGAACGTAAAAAGAATTAGGGGTAAAGAAAATTTCTTTTAAAAAGAACCCTAATTAAAACCCTAAAAGACTATTTCTTTTTTTAAAAAGGAAAATGATAATTCAAATTTATCTCCTAATTCAAAAAGAAAATAAATTCAAATCAAAGATTTTCTTGAAAACATTAAAATAAATTAAACCTTTTTTTTAACTTATGAGCCGACTGTTACAATCTGCTTGGGTCTTTTCACCTCCTCTTCATCCATGAATTCCAAGTTGGGTAAAAAATTCTCCAAATGGCCCGAATTAACGCAAAATTGTGTGGTTCCCTCCCAATGCATGTCCAATGCACGAATACCTACAACCATTCAAGAAAACGTAAATCTATGGCCAAATTAATCGAAACCATTTATACGCAAACCATAACATTCACAATACATAAATCCCACCATAAAAAAATTGCAAATTTCAATTTAAAATCAAGAACAACAGAGTTCACTGAGATACCAATTGAAGGGAAAAAAGCCCTACGCAGTAGAAAGAAATACCGAACCTACTCAGTGTTTATGTTTTAAATTTGAAATACCAATACAATTTGCAAAATACTACAACAATAAATCTATATTTCACGGGCTGTACACCGGCTATAATTATGCTAAATAATTAACTAGATCTAATCTAAACGATCCTATTGATCAAGGATTTCAAAGAAAACTTACTTTTGTAGAAAGCCTCGATCAATTCGTCTTTTCTTGCTAGTAAGATCGAATATGCAGCAACCTTCTTGTGTGAACACCACCAATTGGTTACACCGGTATATCTCTAAGGCTTCTTGAAGTAGGAGACTGGTGGGAGTCTTTTTGGAGAGATCTCTAAGAGAATGAGAGTCAATGGGATACCTTTCACCCCACCCTAGGGGTCCTATATATAGGTAAAGGCCAAGACCTTTTCCTAATAGGAAATGGTCTATGGATAAGTTCAAATCTATTATCTTAACAATATCTAATTCTTATAAATAATTAATTAATTCCATAATTAATTAATTACCCAATTAAATATCACATATTTATTCTTAGGGATTTTATTAAAATTAAAATTAATATGAATCCAATTCATATTAAATTTATTTGAACTCTTTCAATTATTTTCTCTCATGAATTAATTTTTGAAATTAATTCAAATGTTATATTATAAAGTTTCATAAACTTTATATCATAATGTATCAACATACATTATACCATTCCCCAAATAAATTGAACACTTTCAATTTACAGTTTATATTTAATTGCTTACGAGCTACCAGTGGGACCTAATGGACCTATAGATCAGAAGCTCCAACGATATGAGACTAATTGGCTAAACTCATTAACCAAGTCAGTCAACATTCGTTAACAGTGGGTCACTCCGCTAATGACCCACAACTGCACTTTTCTCACTGAAGAATATTTATGTGTCCACAAATATCGACCAATAACAACAAGTTAGTCCTTAACGAGTGTTCGTAACTCCAGCTGGGTCGAATTACCATTTTACCCCTGAGTTACCTCTATCTCTTTAAGTACCAGTGCTCCTCTTATGAACAACATGTTTGTGGTCCAAACATCAAACAGAAACCCCTCTCGTGCCAGTGAGAGGGTAGGGCCCTTTGTTCAAGATCCAGAGACACCACTTTAAAGGAACACTCATCTACTTCCTCAAAAGTCGAGAAGGAGTGAATTGCATCCTGTGCGATTATGTTCCCAGCTCCCGACTCGATCTTGTCCTCAAAATGGTAGGCTTATAGAGTCGGCGTACTAGCCATTCTCACCCATACAAATCAAAGGACAATCCCTCGTGAACAGGAGTCCATAATCCACTTAGGATTATGACTAAGTTACCTAGGTCATCCTAGTGAAATAGAAATCTAACTAGTTAACGGTGTTACAGCTAGCGGTTACTATTTTGCAGTCCGGTCTTATGCAAACTCATTGCATAGGATACCACCACTCACATGTCTACTACATGGACGCTTTGGATCAATACGTCTGTATCAAATACAAAGCGGGACGTATCTCATACTGTTACCAGGATAAGGTACCCAGTCTTATCCTTTTACTATAGACCTTTTAGCTTGTTACTTGAACATCAATCCCCATATGTCCCCACATACTAGTTCAAGTTACATACAAACAACCTTAATCTTAGTTTATTGGATTTGGGTCAAATTGTGCAATATTTAACAATAACATTTTATTACAGAAACTCAATAACACTTTATTAAAACAAGTATACAATTTGTTTACATTCACTATCTACAAGTTTTAGGGCATAAAACCCAACACCATGGGTAGTAATCCTTCGTAAAAATCTTTGATCAACAACTGATCCGAGATCTTGTGATGTGGAAAACTAGCACACAATCGTTTGAATCTCACCCAATATTCATGGAGGGAAGAATTTTTTACGTTGGCAGCTCTACTGGCAAGGAAGAATTTCTCCAGGACTTGTTTCTCCATCTCGTTCCATGTACTGATAGAGCCGGAGGGAAGGTAATAGAGCCAATCTTTCGCTGAATCCTTTAGCGAAAAGGGGAATGCCCTCAGGTTCAACGCTTCCTCTGTCACTCCATGAGGTCTCATACCATAATATAAATGTGAAATTTTTGCAAATGTTTGTGCGGGTCTTCACATGCACTACCAAGAAAAATAGGGAGTAAGTGTATTAAACCTGATTTTAATTCAAAGTTACCTGTCGTCTCTGGGTAGGTGATAAAGAGTGGCTGCTGGTTCAGATATGGCACTACTAGCTGCCTTAATGTCCTCTTAGCCATGGTCGGTGCTTCAACCTCGCAGAGATTATTAACTCTTCTTCTTCTTCTTGTTTCCCTTCTAAATCTCGTTTCCGCTCTACAAATTTCAGGTTCAAATCTAAGATCGTTTCCTTTCAAAGAACGTGTGATCATAAACCATGCAAACAAGAATTAAAAAACAAAAAATCCTACAAATACTAGAAAACGCCCTTCCCCAACAACGACGCCAATTTGACGGGACTTGTCGAAGGTCCAAGCCAAATAAAATTTATAATCCACGGCACTACAACTATTTTTTAGAAATAGTGGTCGGGATCGAACACGGGGAAAGAGACCTAGCAGATGTAGAATTTTGTGTTTGTGGAAACATGGAGGATTTTTTAGAAACAGGGCAAAACTAAGAAAATTAATACATAAATTAAAGGAGACAAAAATAAGCATGTAGAAGAGAAATAAGATGGGAATTGATAACATAAAAATGGATCACTGGATTGAGATTTTTTTATGCTTGATTCTATTTCGATTGACTTCCTAGTTTTCTCTAATAATTATTTTAGACTGATTTCATTAGTTTGGTCGGCTTCTTGGTTACTTGGAGGACCCCCTACACTAACATGTGCTAATTAACTCGCTAATCGTGAATTCTGCAATTAACAAGATTAATTAATATATTCTTTATTGCTCGCCACCCCTTGTCCATAAATTAGCAACCATCTGAGACCTCTGCAACGGTTACTAAATTATATCTAACTAGTTTTAGATTAATCAATTTCACAATTACCTGTTAAACTAGTCGCTTTGGGATCGTGGGTCTGGAATTGCATTAACTAAATTCGAATAGAATTCAAATCTAATTCCTACAACCTTTAACATGCATCCTACGCCTATCAAGGGTCGTCTCACGTTGAGGCTGGCTTGCCTCAACCTAGTGGCTATCTAAAAAATCCTGATTGAATACATAAACAATAACCACATGGGGTCGTCAATCCTAATACACAAGCCTCATGTATTGGTTTAAACGAGATAACATTCAAACCTTTATGAAAAACAACAAGAACAGTAAGTCAACTCCAGAAAACTGAGTCAATCTTATTAGAAAGCAAAGCATAAACCCAATCCAACGATCTAAATACATTTAACTACTCATTGAAACAGTAAAAACATAGATAGACATGAGAGAATCCAAAAGATATGACCTAAAAAGGTCTACAACAGTACTGAAACATAATAGAGGCAAAAGAAATCGCAAAAGGACCAAATTTCTCACCTAACGGCAAACTAAACCGAGGCTACGTATATATAGAAAACTCAATGGCGTCGAGACGCCAAGGGCACCGCCTCGACACTGCGAACTTTACATTTCGGATGAAAATCACGTCAGCGTCGAGATGCCAAGGGCAGCGTCTCAACGTCGTCCCTGATGTTTGCCTTGTTGTTTATTTTCTCGGTCTTTTCTCGTTTCTTCTCGATACGGGGCTTCAATCTTCGACTTATGGTGTCATTCTTCTGGCCCACTTCAGCACAACTAGGTATTTTCACCTCCTTGTCGCCCAAAACACTGAGATGGTTCAAAAACTCGGCCTCGCCAAAACACCGAGAGGCGAAACTGAAAAGTGGGACGGGCCGAGCTTTTGGCCCAACCCCTTGCTCGGCCACGACCATGGGTCGAGGCCGAGCTCGTCCGGCTCCATTTGGTCCCTACCGCCTCTGACCGCCCCGGTTCCGCCTGGTTTGCCCCGAAACGCCTCTGAATTCCTGAAAACCCTAGGAGCATGAGCAGGTATTTATACTCCTCTTCGCCACTGAAGAAGGGGACCCGAACTCTATTCTCTGACCCTCATCTTGCTCTTACTTTCTTGCTTCCCATCGTTCTGCACGCTGACTTAAGCATCGGAGGCGGTGTGGCTAAAACCACACCATTGTGCAGGTTTATCGTTTTGTAGGCCATGTCTTCCACCTCATCTACAAATTTACCGTTGGTGGCACGTGAAGGACGGGTGAGTTCCTCTGACCAAGTTTGACCATCAATAGTCGGCACCGCCTGTGGGGAAGAAAGCTTGCCAAATCTGCATATCGGTCATTCCATGAGTAAGGGGATGGAGAAAAGAAACCAAGACATGAACACAGAGAATTCAGATGGTGATCGTCACCAGCGGAGGTCACGAGAAGGAGGCCGAAATCGACCTCGAACTGAATATTCTCGTCCTCGATCTCCACTACCCTCATCCCGAGAGAAGCAAACTGATCTCAAAATTGCTGCTCTCGAAAACAAAGTAAGTGCGATAGATCATAATTTGTCCAGGATACTTCGTATCTTGGATAAACGTGGTCCTAGCACTAAAACCCATGATGAGAGGTTGGTTAGGGATCCGAGGAAGGGGAAGGAGCCCATGGAGCACAGTGCAGAGTCAGGGGCGAGGTCGAAGGGAAAGAAGACTAACAGCATGACCAGCAAGGTCAGGGGGCTCAGACCTACAGATCGTAAATGCTGAGGAGCCCAGAACCAAGCACACTGAAGGTACGTGCACGAAGTTTCAACACCAAGTTGCAGCCGTACCGGGACAGACCTGAGGAATCTGATCGAAGGAAAGCGCAAAAGTGCCAAGGCTACCGAGGCCGAGGCCAGTGCTGCCAAAGTTGAAGCCAGGGCTGTCGAGCTCGAGGTCAAGAAGAACTGTCTCCCTTGGAAGATCGAGCTTCTGGACACGCAAAAATAACTCAGAAATCCTCAGGGAGACCTGCGGAAGTCAAAGGACCCAGGAGCACAAAACTTGGAAGAACTGATCGACCAAGTTGACCCACCCTTCACGGAAGAAGTCATGAAAGCCGAGGTGCCTCAGAAGTTCAAGGTACCAACATTCGCATCGTATGATGGCAAAAAATACCCTGTGCAACATCTAAATGCCTACAAAAGCTGGATGGACATTCACGACACTCAGATGCAATCAGGTGTCGCACATTCTTTTCCACTCTAACAGGATCAGCCAACCATTGGTTTGAAAGGTTGAAAAGGAGATCCATCAGCTCTTTCAAGGAATTAGCCCGAGCATTCCTTGCAGTTCATGAGAGCAAGAGAACAACACAAGCCTCACATCAATCTCTTAACAGTAAAACAACAGCTAGGTGAGAGCTTGCGTGATTACATAATGCATTTTAACAACGAAGCACTGCAGGTTGAGGGATACAATGAGGGAGCAGCCCTTGTAGCCATCACAACCGGACTGGAAGATGAGAGACTGCTCAACTCAATGGGTAAGAGCCAACCTCGAACCTATGCTGAGTTCGTTTCTAGGGCACAGAAGTATATGAGCGTAGAGGAACTACTCAAGTCAAAGAAGTCCGAACGAGAAAACAAGAGGTCTTCTTCATCTGACCACGAAAGTAAGAAGGACAAAAAGGCAACGGATTGAGGAAGGAGGCAGAGGCCGAGCAGACCATGGTCGAGATCGATAAGACCGAGGAGACTACTTGAAGAAGTTTGAAAACTACACCCTTATTTCGATTCCACAGGAGCAGATCTTGATGGATATACGAAATACAAACCTACTCAATGCACCTAGGAAGCTGAAGTCAAATCCTAACAATAGAGATAAAAGCCAGTATTTTCTCTTCCATCGAGATCATGGACATTCAACCAGAAACTACATTCAGCTAAAAGACAAAATTGAAGCGTTGATTTAGAACGGATACCTGAAGGAGTTCACCACAAAGGTCGAGGCCGACCAGAGATGACCCAGGCAAAGATGGTGGTGGACCTCCTCTAGAAATCCGTTGAGGACCAAGACAGACTCTCCTACGGTTGAGGCCGAGGCTGAGCCCTACCACACTTCATGTCGGGGTCAAGGATAGTATCATGGAGAGCACATTAAGCCTTAGTTTAGGGAATTCTAGTTTTCTTTTATTGCACATTTATCATGTTATCAGAGCATTGTCGCTCATTTTACTTTTGGTTGGTAGGAGTAGACTTTTCCCTTTTGCTTTACCATTAAACGTAAACATTATCATTAATGTTAGGACCTAGATATTCCCTTTTCAAGGCTTAGAGTATGTTTCAAGGAGTGTATCAAGACATCATGCGAGCCTAAGCTTTTCAACTTAGTGCCCACGCTTATCATGCGAGCCTAAGCTTTTTAGCTTAATGCCCACGCCCATCAAGCGAGCCTAGACTTTTCAATTTAGTTTCCACGCTTATCATGCGAGCCTAAGTTTTTTAGTTTAGTGCCCACGCTTATCATGTGAGCCTAAGCTTTTCAGTTTAGTGCCCACGCTTATCATGCAAGCCTATAGTGTCCACGCCTACATGCTAGCCTAAGTTTTTCAAACATGCAAGCCTGAGCTTTTCAACTTAGTGCCCACACTTCACATGCGAGCCTATAGAGCCCACGCTTAAATGCGAACCTATAGTGTCCACGCCTACCTGCGAGCTTAGGCTTATCAGCTTAGTGCCCACGCCTACATGCGAGCCTAAGCTTTTCAGCTTAGTGCCCACGCCTACCTTGTGAGCCTAGGCTTTTCAACTTAGTGTCCACGTCTATCTTGCGAGCCTAAGCTTTTCAGCTTAGTGCCCACGCCTACCTTGCAAGCCTAAGCTTTTCAGGTTAGTGCCCATGCCTACCATGTGAGCCTAAGTCCTCGAGCTTAGTGCCCACGCCTACATGAGAGCCCAAGCTCTTCAGCTTAGTGCCCACAACTACGCACAAGCCTGGACCACCAAGTCTACCTCACATCATCTGGCTTGAGCACATACACTTTATTTGAGTCAAGTTCACCTTGTGGAGGCCGAGACTGAGCACCTCTTGTCGAGACTGAGCACAAACTTTTAAGGTATTCTCCTATTTACTCAGCTATACTTTATGTTTTAGTGAAGTTTTACTTGAGATTGGGGGCTACAAAGGGGATATGCACTCCCTATTAAACAAAAAATCAAGTAACCGTGGATATGTTTTGGGTTTTATGCCCTAAAACTCGTAGATAGTAAATGAAACAAATTAATTGATCTCAATAAAGCGTTATTTGGGTAATTCAGTAATTTGGTTATTGAATAATCGAGTTTGCATTAATAAACCCCCTAAAACTAAGATCCAAGGTTGTTTATGAAGGATTGGAATTCCCAATTCCGTTACAGCGGAAGCAATTGGATTGTTCGTAAATTAATTTTGTTCTACAAAATATCAATACATTGGCAAAAGGTTAAGCGATGAGAAACATACCTCCGTTGACGACTCTGAATACTTCAACTCCTTTCTTGATTTTGGACCGAGCGTCAACAATTGGGACACCACCAATTGATCTTCCCCGCTATAACTCTGAGATTAGGAACGTAGTTGTGGGACTACCTAATCTTGAATGGGAAAAACCCTATAGTGAAAATTCTCCCTAGAGTTCTTGAGTTGAAAGAATATGAGAGGGCCTTATGGTGGCCATAAGTTGTAGTACCTAAACCCTGGGTTAGTGTTCTATTTATAGGAGAAAGACCATGAATAAAATATTCATTTAAAATCAATTATTTCCGTAACTGATTTAATCTTTTCCATAATTAATCAATTCCATTACCAATCAATTCCATAATTGATTAATTTTTTTCATAAATGATTGATTACTTCCATAAGTGATTAATCATTTCCATAATTGATTAATTTCCAATTAATTCTTTAATTAATTGATCACCAATTAAATATCATATATTTAATTTCAGACCTTCTATTAGTTAATTAATTAATTACCCAATTAAATATCATATATTTAATTTCAGGCTTTCAATTAATTAATTCTATAATATGAATCAAATTCATATTAAAATTTGAACTCCTTCAAATTCTCTTATATCCTATAAATTTAATACGAATCAAATTCATATTAATATTTGAACTCCTTCAAATATTTATTTCTCTCATAGACTATAGTTTAATTAAATTTCATTTAATTTAAACTAAATTGAAAAATTAATTAATTCATCTTCTAATTAAATACCATATATTTAATTAGACATGTATTTGAACTTTTTCAAATATATCAATCTCTCAATATAATAAAGTTTAATCTCAAATTAGACTTTATATTTTAATGCATCACTATACATTATATTAATTTGTATCTCATACAATTAACTTAATTCCCAATATGAATTTCAACTATTCAAATTCTCTCAAGATATATTTGTTCCTAATTACTCTTTACGAGCTAGCAAGGGGACCTAATGGACCTACAGATCAGAAGCTCCAATGATATGAGGTTAATATATTAAACTCATTAATCAGGTTAACCAATATTCATTAACTGTGGGTCATTCCACTAAAGACCCACAGCTGAACTATTCTCACTGTAGAACATTTCTGTGTCCACAGATATAGACCTATACCGGTAAGTCAATCTTTCACTCGTGTCCGTAATCACAACTGGGTCAAATTACCATTTTACCCATGTGTTACATCTGTCTCCTTAAGTACCATAAGGCTGGGAGATGGACCCCAGAGGAGAAATCGACAAGTGGGACGAGCCAAGACCGAAGGGGTCGGGCCCCCTGCTCGGCCTCCGCCCAAGGCCGAGGCCGACCCTTGGCCCGCTTGCGTGGGCAGAGCTCGTCTGGCTCCGTTTGGTCCCTACCGCCTCTAGTCGCCCCAGTTCCTCCTGGTTTGTCTCGAAACGCCTCCAAATTTCTAAAAATCCTAGGAGCAAGAGTAGGTATTTACACCCCTCTTCGCCACTTAAGAAGGGGACCCAGACTCTATTCTCTGACCCTCATCTTGCTCTTACTTTCTTGCTTCCCATCGTTTTGTTTGCTGACTTAAGCATCGGAGGCGGTGTGGCTAGCACCACACCGGTGTGCAGGTTTATCGTTTTGCAGGCCACGTCTTCCCCCTCATCTACAAATTTACCGTTGGTGGCACATGAAGGTCAGGTGAGTTCCTCTGACCAAATTTGACCATCAACAAACCCAAAATAATTATTAAAAAAAATTGTAGTTGAAACTCCATAAGCATAAGTTAGAACAAAAACTAACTGACCGTATTGTCGGAAGTTGTTCGATTCCATGGATTGGACCAATCAAGCATCCAATCACAATACTCACCAGAATTATTTTGACCACGATATACAACACAAGCAGAAGAGCCAAAGACAGTTCTAGAGGTTTGGACATGAAGAAAACCACCCCATTGACCATTTGCAATCTCAATTGGGTAAGGACCAGGCCCAATATGACCATGCCAGTTATGATCTGTAACAAATGTTATGGTATCACTAGTAGCATTGTACACTACGCAAATGGTAGAAACTCCCGTTCCCCATTGTCTTTTCAAATTTTTGACATATTCTCAAGCATTTTTGTCTTTATCTTGAGCATTCTTCATCTGAAGTGCCACATGTGCTCTATCTAGACGTGTTATAGTTTTCGCTTCGTACCGAGGCATGGATTCTAGAGTTTCGTCAGTGATGGGATTGGCAAACACATTGTGTGTCATCTTCAAATATACCTAAAATAGAAAAATGTAAAGAAATTAAACTTACTAAAAACAATCAAGGACATGTCTATTTGAAATAATTTGAAATTTGTCTACAAAAGCTAAAGAACGAGACACATGCACATTATCAAATGGATAGGAGATAGAAATATTAATCTCTAATTGGATTCTATTTAAATGAAAGAAAAATAAAGTATTTAAATCTTACTCTCAATGGAGATCAGTTATGCAAACCCTGTTGCCTTTCTTCCTTTGAACTTCTGTCTATTTATAAAGTTCAAGAAATATGTAACGCCCATAATTTGAGATAAATTTCAATTTCCTTAGTTGGAGTAAATTTTGAATTTAGAGGGAAATTTTCAAATTATTAAAAGATTTGGAATTTGGTGGGAAAATAGGATTTATTTTTGGTCTTTGGCTTAATTCCTTTAATTAATAGGATGCAAGGGGGGTAATTTTGTAAATAACTATATGTTGGAGTTAACCTTAAGTCATTCCCTTTTTATTTAAGTTGCACGCAGCTCGAGGGAAGCCTATTTTTCAACCCCAACATCTTATTTTCCACGTGATTGCAGCTGCCCAAGCCTTCTTCTTTTCTCCTTCATTGAGTTGCTTATCTTCTCCATGAAACTCAGCCCTGCAACCCCTCCCAGCCGTAAGAAGCGTGGGCAGCATCCCTCACCGGCGACAACACACGACGGTGGCGGTCGGAGCAGAGCGGTCCGACAATAATCTTCACGATGTGCGCAGGCGGTCCGGCAACAAGTTTCCAGCGCATTACAGCGGCTACAAGTGGCGATTCCGGCGTTGTTTCAGCGATCCGCGCGTGGCTTCCGGCGAGCAGCGACACTTTGGGAGTTTGGCGGCGTGGGTCTCGGCTTTTGGTTGTTTTTCCTACGAGATTGGATCTTGGCAACGACTTGAGCATGGGTTTTAATTTCCAGCAACTGTAGCTGTCGTCTAATCGAGATTTTTAGTCGATTCTGACATTGGGTAAGTTAATTTAAAGTTTGTTGGTTGTTTGGGGTAATTAGGATAAATACCCATTCAGTTTTGGGATTTTTGCAGCAAGCTTCCCTCCGATTGTTAGTGTTTTTTTGCAGTGGGTCTTTGAATTCCTTCGATTTCAAGTGAGATCAGCCATGGGTAAGTGAATTTTAAAGCAAATTTTGCGTTTATTATTCCTCATAATGAAATACCCATGTGGTTTTGGGTCTTGATTATAGGCTCCCATAGAGTTTAGAGGTTGGATTGTTGAACATTAAAGTCGACTTAGAACTTGGGCGGCAAGTGTCGACTTCGTTTATATTGGTCGGTCCGTGATCGTGATCGACATTGCTAGAGTTAAATTGGAGTTTAAATTAAGGAGTTAAAAACCAAGGTAAGTGGCTTTACTGTTGAACTTTTTAATTGAGTGTGCATGTGTGATTTTCTAAAATTCTTGTGCTTATAAGTTGTTCTTGAAATTTATTAGTATTGTTAAAAGCATGAAAATTGTGCATGATAAATTTATTATTTTAATTTCGAATACGTTTAGAAAAATCGTTGAAAGCATGAAATTTATTATTCTTGCTTGCATTTGTTGATATTTTAAATTATTGTGTTGGTGGTCTCTCAAAATTCCATTAAAGGAATGAGTTTAAAATTCCATTAAAGGAATGTGTTTAAAATTCCATTAAAGGAATTATTTATGAGTTTTATAAGTGTACATGAAATTGATGTACATTCAGAGATGCCTACACAGGACTTAGAGACATGAAATTGACGTACCTAAGTCGAGGTTCGTGAAATTAACGACCTTGAGGTTTCGTGAAATTGACGGCCTTCATAGGAGACACATGAAATTGATGTGTCTAAGATATGCATGAAATTGATGTATATCCTTAGTAAGTTTAAAAATAAAGTTTAGAGCCACCAAAACTAAATTTGTTGTTGATTTTTAAAATGGTTTTCAAGCGTGACCCAACCTAGTAGGGTCACTTACTGAGTATTTAAAATACTCATTCTTTTCAAAATATTTTTTTTTTCAGGTAAAGGAAATGGCAGATGAAAGGCGATTGATGAGAATCCGATAGACAACCATGAGAGGACCTGAGTTTCATATTTTTCTTCCGTTTTAAGAACTCTGCTTTACTTTATTGATTTATAAATCTTTTTGAGAAATTTTCTAGAGGCCATGTATATTTTTATTTTAGCAATTGTTTAAGAATATTTAAAACCTTTAAAATTTCGGGATCCCGAATAAAAATTTTGTTTTTTATGTTTTTGCTTAAATTAGTGTTTATGTTTCAAATTATTTTTATTTAAAAAGACCTCCAAAGCATGCATTGTCGTAACAGTTTGTATCATAACCCAGTTAATGGTTTTGTAGATCGATTATGCAAATCTTGTTGCCTTTCTTCCTTTGAACTTCTGTCTATTTATAAAGTTCAAAAAATAATGAAAAAAACAAAGCAGAAAAAATATTTAAAAAATGAATGTATGGATGGCAAGGTTACCACATACTTAAGTTTTTGTTAAATGATTAAGTAAATTAAACAATTAAAACTGATTCATGTCACACCAACAACATTAAATAAGAAGAAATAAGAACAAGATATTAAGGACACGTTTGATGACGTTCTCGTTTCCTGTTTCCTGTTTCCTGTTTCTTATTCCTGTTTCTTTTTTTTCAAGAAACAAACATGTTTGATAACTCATATTTGTTTCTTGTTTCTAAATTTATGGAAATGTTTCTAGAAAATATGCAAAATTTTAGAAACTAGAAAACGTAGTTTCCCAAATTATGTTTCTTTTTTTTTTTTCCATCTTTCATGCATGTACCCATCTCCCTCTCCTCTATACACTCATGTCTTCTCTTCTTTATGTATCACTTCATTGTCTTTCTTTTTCTTTTTTCTTTTTTTCTCTTTTCTTTTTTAATCTTTTTTTCTTTTTTCCGTTATTTCATTCTCTTTCATTTTTTTCATTATTTTCTTGTTTATATTTTTCATTAATGGGTTTTTAGTTATTATATCATCTATTTAAATCTCTATTATTTTTCGTTAATTTTAACCGGCATTTGATTTATTTATTAAATTAATTAATTAAAAAGATACTTCACATTTTCCATTAATTGTCAAAAAAAATATTTGTTTTTTCCCCATTCTGATCTTACATGTCAAGATCATGGCTAATTTGAAATACATCCAATTTTAAAGGAAAAAAAATAAAATTTGTTATTCAATTCATGAAATGTAGGCATATAAGCTCATTTGTCTTAAACTTAAATAAATGTCTCATTGCCGCGAACACACAAAAAATATATATCAATAGCATGTGGTGCAATAAATTAATGATCGTTGAAAATTTACAAAGTTTGTAAATAACAAATTAGTCTATTATTTGTTAACATTTCTATTAGATTAAACTTTTTAAGTTATTTTGTTTTGGTTCATAAAGTTTCAAATGTCGTGCTTTTGTTCTTCTATGACTATCAAACCCTTCGTTATACTCATTAGACTTTGGATAAAAACATAATTAAATTACATTCTTGCTATTAGTTTTTTCGTTCAACAAAAGATCATTTTTTTAAAAAAAAAAAAGAAAAAGAAACGAACGAATAGAATATTATTATTGTGATTAACGTTGTTTATGGACAATTATTCTTGTGAAATATAAAATAGGATTGAAATATAAAATCAAAATTTGAATATTTTTTATGGACAATTATTATTGTGAATTGTGATTCACGTTGTTTTAAATATTCATGACCACCGGCAAATATCAACAACTCCATTTACTTGCCTTCTCCCTTTTATTTAAATAATGCACCCTAATAAAAATATTATTTCCTTAAAATCATGATTGACACGTTAGGAATAAATTAATTACAAAATTATTCGAGCATATTACGCCATATATGTCACCCTTTTAGGTTTTATTTAAGTGAAAGATGATTAATGCTCTAAAATATATAATTAATTGTACATGCGAAATTGAATGAAAAATAATAAAACATATATAAATATGGGGAAAATACACGTTTGGTCCCATAGGTTCTGATTAGGAGTCTATTGGAAACGAAATTGAAAGTTCGAAGATGTATTTGAAACTTTTTAAAGTTCAAAGGGACTAAATTGTCACAACCCTAAAAGTTCAAGAACTAAACATGTAATTTAACCTAAGTACTATTAAAATTATTAAAAATATTCTTAATTAGATAATAAAACATAATATAAAATTCTTTAGGAAATGTTTGATTAGGTAGATGTTGTTTTTGAAGTATGTTGAAATCACCTCAATTATAAAACTTGTTTTAAAAAAAATAATTTTGAATGGATAAGTTTGATTTTTTTTTCCATATTTTTCCAAATGGATAATTTGGAAATCATATATTCCCAATGCATTTATTTTTTATGATGTGAAAAGTCGTCTTTATTTATTTATTTATTTTTAAATTTGGTTATATGGTTCATGAGAAAACAAAACTGTTTTTTTTTAAATATTTATATTCAAAGGTAAGAATATCATCAAGTTTATATGTTATTTAAACTTTTTGATATAAATTTTATTTTGGATATGATTCAAAATTAATTTATGAGAGAATTAAATATTTGGAGAAGTTCAAATATTAATTTAATGTGAATTGGATTCATATAGAAAAACTATAGGTTCAATTTAATGCGCATTAGATGCACATTAAAACTAGAGGTCATGAGAGAAATATACAATTGAATATGATTCAAATGTAGGCTTAAATTAAATATGTGATATTTTATTTTGTAATTAATTAAATATTTAATTTAATTTGAATTAATTAAATTAATTAAATTAGTACTATAGGTTATTAATAGATCACAAAATGAGTTATTTTTCCCAATATTTATTTGCGATTCTTTGAGATTAATTTGGCAAAAATCATACACATTTATGTTTATTTTGTAGGAATTGAATTATTGATATAAATTAGAGCAATTGGAAATTGTTTGAGTGTTCGGGACGTAAAAATAGGCAAAGGAAATAAAGATGGTTCAATACAAGAGTTGTAGTAGGCAAGAAACTCGAGAGCTCAGCGTCGAGACGCTGGTCCTTAACGTGTCGACGCTACTGTAGAGTTTTCCCAAGCCAGATTTTCTGAGGCCTCAGCGTCGAGACTGTAACGACCCGAATAAAAGGAACTAAAAACAGACTGAAGGTCACTATTACATGCATAGAACATAGGAATTGTTTTTTTTAAAACAATAAAGCGAAAGAGGAATAACTTTCATTTATTAAAAGGCCCAAAACATATGAAAAACTCATAATACATAAGTTAGAATATCTGAAACAAACTATGGAAAGCTCAAAGTTTCAAAACATCACATCTAAACTTAAGAGTTCAATCCTAAGACCAAGGAGAAAGAAGTCCTCAAAGAAAAAGACATAAATTGCACCTGCAATTCCATAGCCAACCAAGTAACAACTCTCGTCAATCGCCAGACGCCCTCAAGTACCACCTGAAAAGGAAAGACATGTAGCATGAGTGAGTATATAAGAATATACTCAGTAAGTAGGCCACTTAAGAGCTAAAATTGTAAACATAAGATCTAGTAAAATGTAACCTAACTTCTGGGTTTCAACACCAAATGGTACCTAACTGGAAACATGCATTCGGGTTTCTAACCCTAGGGCCATAACTGAGTACATGAAATGTTCTGTCTAGGGTGTTTGCCTATCCCCAACCTGAACCAATTATGATATTGTGTGAATCAATCTAGTAAGGCACAATAAATTACTAGAGACTAGCTGACATCCCTCTAGCAAAACTATACCTCTCCCAAAACAATACCTCTGAAACATAAACATGAAATACGGTGGAATAGATGGTGCATGAAAACATGCATGGGTGCCATGTGGCGCACAGATAACGTGTCTGATCGTAAGCTTAACACCGTCCTAAATTGGGAGAGCGCACGACAACGTGCTTGAAATTGAGCTCTCATAGTCAACTGATAGAACGCATAATAATGTGCCTGAAAACTGAGTTCTATCAGCTCTAAGATGGGGAAGGCAACCACTCTATCTAACGTAAGACTAAAGGATTTTTATGTCTACCCGAGGCCCTAAACGAGACTAAGGTCCCTAATCTAGGTCTATTCTCCATTCATACCGGTGTAGACATAGTGGTGGTGTTCGCACTACTTCGTGATTAATTCACAAGCAGTTGGTGAATTTAATCTGAGTCGTCAACGAGAGTAAGTAATTTGTTACTTTATAAGTTAGATTTAGATCTAATATTTTTGTATGCTTAGCCTTAATATATATTTAGAATAGTTCTAATATTATTGCCAATGTATTGGTATTTTAGATTAAACAAAATTAATTACGAATCGGTCCCAAATCACGCTTCCGCTTTACGGAATTACGAAATTCCAATCCTACAAGAAAAACAATGGTATGTTAGAGGTTGATACGGTTACATCTTTCAATGAAAGATTTGGTTCAATGGAAAGCATGATGAAGAAGTTGAATTCGAGATTTGAAAGTTTGCGATTAGCGAATTCTGGTGCAGTCTTGTGTGTGTTGTCGAGAGGACCACACTATTGAATTTTGCCCAGAGAATCCAGCTTCCGTATGCTATGTTGGGAATCAAAATGCCCCTAGGAATAACCCTTACTCCAATACCTACAATCCCGGTTGGAGGAATCATCCAAATTTCGCCTGGGGAGGGTCTGATATTTCTAAATTAAATCAAGAAAATAAATTCCCTAATTAATTCAGCAAATTTCTCTATGAATCCTAGACCATATCAAACAAGCTATGGAGTTCATATAGAAGAATGCAAAGGCCATTATTCTGACCTATTGGAAATCTAAAATTACAAATAGATTATCTAAGAAAGCATTCAAAGATAATGATTTAAATGGGAAATCATAGATGAACACAACAAATTAACAGAGTTTCATTGAAAATCAGGAACTCAACCAAGAACAGACATAAACCGAATCAACTACATCCCAATAATCCGACGAATAGGAGTTTAAGGCTAACATCATTGAATTAAAAACCATGAAATCAACAAAGAAATACATCCTAAATAGTCTAGCTATCAAAGAAATACAAGAGAATTTCAAGAAAAATGAGAGCTAGAAAACTAAAAAGACTAAGAAAATCTAACCTAACAGCAGCCTAAAACGTAACCTAATATTTATATAACAGTCATAGCGTCGAGACACTAGGAAGCAGCGTCTCGACGCTACCCATTCTGTCTTCCGCGCAAAATCGTGCCACCATCGAGACACTAGGGCTAGCGTCTTGACGCTAGTCTGAATTCCAGCATACAGCTTCATTTTGCTCGGATTTCTTTCAGTTTTCTAGACTTCGGACTCGAACCTCTGATTCATTGGCACCAATATTCAGGCTTGCCACAATCCGTGTAACAACCCATATTTTTCAATACGGTGAAACTTTCAAATATTGCGGAAGCGATTTAATTAAACGAAAAACACGACTTATTATTCATAAAACAAGGCTTACAACCAAAGCCAAGTCCAACATTCAAAAACAAGTAAAAAACTAAACAATACCAAAAACAAAAAATCCTACAAAAGCCTACTAAATTCTACAGATGAGAAATCCTTATCAGTCATGCTCCATCATCTGAAAACATTTTAAAAAAAAAAAACAAAACGAGTACAAAAATACTCAATAAGCAACTTCCACATGAAGCTCACAATTCATTTTCGTTCAAAACAAAACATAAGATTTCAGGTAATAAAACATTTCAATATTCAAAACTAAATAATTCTTTCAGTCAAATGAATTTTCAGAACATATAATGAAATATGTATTAATGGAGTAGCCCAGAACAGAAGTGGTTGCCCGTCGGTAACACCAATCAGACATTCATACAGACTTGTCGGTTAAAATCGACTAGAACATTTAATCAAATACTTAAGTGTGAGGCCATGCGAGTGAAACACACACATGAATCTACATTGCAAAGGAACATCAAACCACATAAGTGCCTTCTCACAAATAAGTTTCATTTAGAACATGTATCCGTCAATTCCAATATGGCTATTACAAAGCATATTCGGATGGCACAATCGATTCAATTCAAAACCCTTTTCAAAACATTCAAAACAGTGAACATGCTTTGATTTAACAAAACAATTGAAATTGAAACCATTTCAACCAAATCAAAATTCAATTTAAAACAAACGATTTTCACCAAAATTTTTATTTTGGAAGGGACGTGGAAATTACTTACCTCGATTAGAACCTACAAATCTTAAGCCCAAAGAAAATCAAATTTCAATTCCTTTAATCCAACAATTTTCTAAACATATTCAATACTTCTCTAATTAGAAACCAACAAATTCATCTTAAAGGTCTAATGACGAATCCAAATGGCAATCAATCTTAACATTCAAATTTTCACATTTTAAAAAAAAATCTCTTCATAAGAAGTTGGGAAAAATAGGTTTATTGGGTGCCAAAAACAACATTGAAAATCTAGAAATTTTCACTTTAAAATCTAACTTTTTCATACAAAAAAAAAAAAAAAAATCAGAAAAACAAATACCTTTCAAAACCATTTAAATACAAAACAAGATTTCAATTCCTCAATCTTTAAAACCTTCAAAACTATCTTAAAATTGGGATAAATAACCCAGAAAATTTATGCCACAAAAATAAGGATAGTGAAAACATTCCCTTTTCATGACAAAATCGATAGAGAATTCAATCTCTTTATCAGGAGGAAAACCTGGTAAGTCTTCTGGAAAGACATTTGTAAAGTCACGCACTGATAGAATGCATAAATGCTGCTATTTTGCCCTTAAATTTAATAGTTTTTGATGTGTTTTTTTGTGTTTTTATTATATAAATTCATTTAATTGATTAATTCTTGTGTCCCTAGGATTTTTTGGTGGAAATTTTTGGAAAAAGAGGATAAAAGAAGTCAAAAAATGAAGACTAATCTTGGAGAATCATAGTGGGTCAAGTGGGAGAAGTCCAAGACCCAACATGGAAGTCAATTGGGCCAAAGAATGGAGAAGAAGCCCAAAATGCAAGCCTTGGACGCGATCTAGAAAGTTCCAGTTGAAGGCCAGCGTCGAGACGCTGGGATGTTTTGGAGCCCAAGCTGACTACGTCACAGCATCGCGACGCTATGCCCTCTGGAGGCCTATATAAGGCGAGGTTTTGGCCTCATTTCCATCATCAAACAATCAATCATTCCATTCTCTTAGTCTTTTCAAGGCTCTTTGAGGGTTGGGTTGAAAGGAGAGTGAAATTCTTGTATTGGGCATTTTTTTGAGTGCTCGGGAGCTTGTCTCGAGGAGGATCCAGCAAGGGGTTCTTCTACGTTTCATCTCCTCACTCCTTTTTTTTTTCATTTAATGCTTTCCATTATGTATAGACAGGAAATTTTGGTATACATGTATAGCTAAATCCCGACTTTCGGGTCTTGAATGAAAGGATATAGTTAAATGTTATTTTGTTTGCCTAACTTTATGTCCATTTACTGATTGTTTGTGTGGGTGTTCGTAATGCTCTATAGATTCTAGCCAAATTTATGGTGATTAGATACTTAGTGGAAACTCGACGGATAGAAACTAAGTCAGATCATAACCCACTCAACTAGGCTTAACTACTCGTAGTGACAATGAGAGTAGTTGGTTAGGTTTAGAGATCGATAATGAATTAGGGCTCATTAATTAACTCGTTTAATAGCGCTAATGACACTTAGGATATTAAATGGTGTTCGTTATAATTAGGGGAAATCAATAGGAGAACCTATGCAATTACCGGAGATTCTAGGTCTATAATTAGTCGGACACAAGATTAGGTAATTAGAATAACTAAAAAGCTATATTTTGGATTTCAAGACCCCGCCTTTCATTCGACTCTACCATCCTCTTTGCCAATTTGTTTGATCAATTTATTTCTTTGCTTTGCTTTAATTTCAATTGCATCTTTAGTCATGATTAGGTCCCTAAATAATAATCCATCTTAGTATTTTTTTAATTCTTAGTTTATTATCTTGTCTGAATACACTCCTCCCTGTGGAATCGATACTCGGTACTTTATCGTTTTATATTACTTGTGGCAACCGTACGCTTGTGAATCACACTACATCGTAGTAGCAACACACACTGCTGGTATTTTTCCAATCGACTTACATGTCTTTTCAGTGTTAACCACACTACCTAAGTACCGCCAACATCCATTCTCAATCAGCATTGATACTTTAAGTGCTGATATAATTTTATGAAGATGATGCACCTTCATCCCCTTAAAATGAAACTTTGGTTGATCCGAAGGGACAAACAAAACCTCCTTCTCATGGCAAAGAATATTTGCATGATTTAGAGACAACCAAACCATTCCCAATATTGCATCAAAATCAGTCATCTCAAGGACGGTTAAGTCAACAAACAAATTTCTATCAACAATATTTAACTAACAAGACTTAACTACTCTATCAGTTCTCAACACACATTTCCAGAGGGGGTAGTGACAGGACTTGTCGAAGGTCCAAGCAAAATAAAATTTATAATCCATGGCACTACAACTATTTTGTAGAAATAGTGGCCGGGGTCGAACACAGGGAAGGGGACCTAGCAGATGTAGAATTTTGTGGTCATGAAAACAGCAGGAATTTTTTAGAAAGAAGGGCAAAACTAAGAAAATTAATGAAGAAATTAAAGTAGACAAAAATAAGCATGCAGAGGAAAAATAAGATGGAAATTGATAATGTCGCAACGTCATCGCAACGCGGAGCGACCAACATCCTTTCTTGGGGTTTTAAGAAGAAAATTGGAGTTGCCACCAATCATCGAGGGTGTGATTGGTCACCTTTAAAATAAAATAAAAACCAATCTTAGAAAACCAAAAATTAGGTTCGGGAGTCGTTTGAGTGTAGGGAAGGTATTAGCACCCTACAACACCCGTTTAAAAAAATGATTACCTCAGTTATCTTAAATTGTCCAATTAAGTGAATAAAAAAAATCCTTCGTTTTTATTTTTCTTAAAAAAAAAAAGATAAATATGAAAATAAAAACCCAAAATGCAATAAACAAAACCCCACGTTTTTTACTTTTCTCTTTCTTCTTTCTTCCTTCTTTCTTACCCAATGTTTTTCTCTCTCCCCGTATACTCCTTCCTCCCCCTCTCTTTTCCTCTTTTTCTCTTCCACTTTCTTTTCTCTCTTTTTCTATCACACTCTAATCTAAGCTCACTTCCTAAAAACTCTCTCAACCGGGCTTATGCTCAAATCTTCTTCTTCTCCTTTCTCCTTCAAAAGAAATTCTTCTAAAAAACTCTCTAAGCTAAGCTCTTGCTCAATTGCCTTCACTCTCTCAAGCTCAGTTTTACTCTTAAACTTCTTCTCCTTTTTTCTTCCCCCTTCATCCTCCATCTCCCCCCTTTTTATACTTGAAGGGTTACTAATTTGGGGGGAAGATGGATGAGAAAATGGTGGAAAAAGAAAAAAAAAATAGCCATGGAAAACGCTTTAGAATAGGGAAATGGTGGTAATGAGGGAGCTTTCTAAGCCTTTTTCATGAAAGCTTCCCCTTGAATTGGAATGAGGAAGACCAACAAACAAACAAAAAAAAAAAAAAAAACGAATTTTTTGATAATATGTGGGGAGAGGGGTTTGAACCACAGACCTCGTGGTTATCAATACAACTTTATGTTAGTTGAGCTATGCTCTTGTTGGCATACTAAAAAAAACAAATTGACCACCAAATATTGAAAAACTTCAGACATTATTACTGAAAATCAAGCCGGACCAAATACGGTGTCTACAGTTTGCCCCCTTTTGTGTATCCTTGAAGGATTGAAATGGTAGACAAAGGAAAGAGACTAAGTACCAGGGTGGCGAAGATTTGTTTGGTAAGAATTTGAATTTAGAAAGGAAAATTAACTTGACTTGATCAGGTCTCGACCACAATTCAATAGTCAGGTTTGGTTCAACCGAGAGAAAAACTAAAAACCGACCAAGATTGACATAGGATTCGACCTCGACTGAATAATTAGGTTCGATTTAACCGAGAGAAAAACTGAAAACGAACTTGGATTGACACAAGTTTCAACCTCGACTGAAAAGTCGGGTTTGATTTAACCGAGAGAAAAACTGAAAATGGACCTGGATTGACACAGGCTTTGACCTTGAGTGAATAGTCGGGTTCGATTTAACCGAAAGAAAAAAATGAAAATGGACCTGGATTGACACAGGCTTCGACCTCGACTGAATAGTTGAGTTCGATTTAATAGAGAGAAAAACTGAAAACGGACCTAGATTGACACAAGCTTCGACCTCGACTGAAAAGTCTGGTTCGATTTAATAGAGAGAAAAACTTAAAACGGACATGGATGGACACAGGCTTCGACTTCGACTGAATATTCAGATTCGATTTAACCAAGAGAAAAATTGAAAACAGACTTGGATTGACACAGGCTTCGACCTCGACAGAAAATTCGGGTTCGATTTAACCGAGAGAAAAACTTAAAACGGAGCTGCATTGACACAGGCTTCGACCTCGACTGAATAGTCGGATTCGACTTAACCGAGAGAAAAACTGAAAACGAACCTGGATTGACACAGGCTTTGACCTCGACTGAATAGTCGAGTTCGATTTAACAGAGAGAAAAACTGAAAACGGACCTGGATTGACACAGGCTTCGACCTCGACTGAAAAGTCGGGTTCGATTTAACCGAGAGAAAAACTTAAAATGGACTTGGATTGACAAGGCTTCGACCTTGGCTGAATAGTCGGGTTTGATTTAACCGAAAATAAATTTTCTTTGCAATGTACGCTAAACTTGAATGCTTGAATGCATGGGATGTGGATTTAGCACTATCCGAAAACTATGATACAAATTTCTTTAAAAGATATTTGATAGCTCGGGCACCCCATTCACATCACCCTTGGTAATAGACCTTAATTGGATCATGAACTCGCTAAACAACTTGCTCTTTGTTTGATGACCAAAAATGTATCCAGAACAACTTTGCTCCTGTGATAATAATGGTTTTGCCCCCAGTTTGAGAAGATGGAAATAATGGTTTTGCCCAAGTTTAAGACTTTGTCATGTTGAAATGACGGTTTTGTCCTCCATGATTACATTCCATCAACCTTCATGATCACGTCGCTCTTGGAAAAATATTGCCTTTGGATTCTTTCTTTGGACATATGTATTTCACATCGAATCGTTCAAGTTACCACCATTGATTTGAAATATCGCGTTTATGTAACTTTTTGTTTATTCAATTGTAATGATAATAAAGGTAAACATGCCAAACACTCCTAGTTGAGGAAATATTAGGGAGAGTGAGGGAGAAAAATGGACAAGTTATGCTATGCTTCGAGAAGGGAGCTTCGATTTATGACTAAAATTCAATAGACATATGTGTCAATATTAAGGTTCTAGAACTTGAGACAAAAGTAACCTCTTAAACATGATATAGAAATTGAAGCGTAATTCTCCTAGACACTTGTTGAATTCTCGCAACTTTGCAGAATCCTTTGATACACAAGTAGCCTATGCGTAATATCTTCGAACCTGATCTAAATTAACTGGACTTGGCAGCTCATTACCATCCATGTTAGTCAAGACTAAAGCTCCTCCAGAGAAAGCTTTCTTCACCACGAATGGTCCTTCATAGTTTGGGGTCCACTTGCCTCGGTGATCTTTTAGAAAAGGAAGAATTCATTTTAAGACTAAATCCCCTTCTCTGAATACTCTAGGACGAACTTTCTTATCATAGGCTTTCATCATTCGTCTTTGGTAAAGTTGACCCCTGCACAATGTTGCCAATCTCTTTTCTTCAACAAAGTTGAGCTGCTCATAGCAGTTTTGGACCCATTCAGCCTCTTCTAAATTAGTCTCCACGAGGACTCTTAATGATAGAATTTCCGCTTCAATAGGAAGAACAGCTTCCATACCATAAACTAAAGAAAATGGTGTTACCCCAATTCAAGTGTGAACCGATGTGTGATATCCATGTAATGCAAAAGGAAGCATTTCATGCCAATCTTTATACGTCACCGTCATTTTTTGCACAATCCTTTTTATGTTTTTATTGGGAGCTTCCACTGCTCCATTCATCTTTGGCCTATACGGTGTTGAGTTGACATGCTTGATCTAGAATTCCTCACATAACTCAGTTATGAATTTATTGTTCAGATTTCGTGCATTATCAGATACTATGGTCTCAGGAAGACCATAACGACATATAATCTCCTTCTTGATGAATTTGATCACAACTCCTTTCGTCACCTCTCGATAGGACATTGCTTCTACCCATTTGGTAAAATAATCTATTGCCACCAAGATGAATCGGTGTCTGTTTGAGGCTTTTGGGTCAATAGGGCCTATAACGTCCATTCCCCATATGGAAAATGGCCATGGTGTCGTCATAACGTGCAATTGAGATGCTAGAACATGAGCTTTATTTGCGTAGATTTGATACAGTCGGCTTCCATGGTTAACAAGTAATAGCCAGCCTTTAATGCCTGTCTAGCCATCATGTGTCAATTTGCGTGAGTGCCGCAAATTCCCTCGTGAATTTCTTTCATAATCGTGTTGGCTTCTTTTGTATCTACACACCTCAGAAGTACCATGTCATAGTTTCTTTTGTAAAGTATCTCCTCATTCAAGAAAAATTTCACTGCGAATCTCCTTAGAGTTTGCTTGTCATTTTCTGATGCATTATGAGGATAGGTTCCGTATTTCAGATAATGTTTGATATCTTGAAACCACGACTTGTCATCAAACTCTTCTTCTATATTCATGCATGAGGCTGGAACATCTACCCTTCCCATCTTAATAGGTTGTACCTCATGATTGAGGTCTATGTTGAACATGACTGCAAGTAGGGGTGTTCATGTTGAGACCGAAAACCGACCCGGCCGACTGAAACCGACTGAACCGACGGCGGTCGGTCGGTGTCGGTTCTGCCACTCGGCAGACTGGTCGGTCGGTCGGTCGGTTTCTAATTTTCACACATAACCGACCGACCGACCGACCGACCAACATATATATATATATTTAAAAAAGAATTACATCTGATTGCAGCCCAACCCACCCAATTAATTTCTCTCCTCAGCCTTCATTTGGACAAGCCCAGCCCACCAAAATTAAAAAGATCTAAACTAAACCCTAGCAATTAGCATAACACAGCAACCACGATTCACCCACCCAACAGCCGTCTTCTTCAGTTCTTCATTTCACTCGATCTCTCATCGTCACTCTCAGTCTCTCTCTGGTTCGTGCCTCGTGGTTCTTCATTTCTGATTTCACAAGGTTAGTCGCCGCTCGCCCTCATCCTTCGCCTCGCTCAACTTCGTCGTCCGTCGCGTCACGTCCATAAGCTTCGTCGTCCGTCGTGTCGCCTCCCACAGTCTCGGTAGTTGCAAGGTAAGTTTTTTTTCTTCGAGTTCGTCAGTCTCATTCCAGTTCGATTAAGTTAGTACACTGTTCACAACTTCACATATATCCTGTGTTGTAAAAAAAACAAGTTCTTAAATTTTTAAATAAGAGTTGGGTGTTAGCTAAAAGGGGCTGAGGTTCCTATCAAAAAATAATGGGGGCTGAGGTTAGCTAAAGGAGGCTAAAGAATTGATGTTGACTGAGTTTTGACAATGTTGTAATAACGTTATTTACCAGTAGTAGCTCAAGGCTTGCTCTACATTGCAACTTTATGAGATTTTTTCCCGTTAGAATGTTTGGAAGTTGAGGTTAAATATTTTCTTCTTTTAGAGCTAACATGTTTGGGTTTCATTTTTCTAGAACTTGTTTCCCTTGATAAGTTTTCTTTTTTAAAATAATTTTTCTTATAGTCAGTTACTCAAGTTAATATACATAAGGGGTGGGAGATAAGAATTAAGATAAGCCATAAGCCATAAGGGGTGGGGTCTGACTACACTTGAAAAAGGAAGAAAAGAAAAGTTTAAATTAGATTTTTTCATGTTGGTTACTTTTTAGTGTTTGAATTTCGTATCTAATAGGTAATTTATATTATAATACATACATTTCTTATGTTTCCACTCTTTGTTTCAGTTCAGCAACATCGTCGTCGTCTTTCTCGACTTACAAGCTGGATTCTTCAGAGGAGTAAGATTTCATAATACAATTTTTAGAAAATTAGAACTGAAAGCTAAATTTTACTGATTTTTAATTTTTAATCTTGAGTGTTTGTTAAATATTAATTTCATTCCATGTTTATTTTCACAGAGTCAACATGGATTGTATCCCAGAAGAAAGTTCAGAAGAAAGTTCAATTCATGTTGTGGAGAAATCAAGTGGAGCTAAGAAAAGCAAAGTGAGTCATTCAAGTCCAACAAAAAAGCGTAAGAATACTAAAATCTCCGTAGTCTGGGATCATTTTGAGAAAATTAAAGATTGTGACCCTAATGATCCTTATGCTAAGTGTAAATACTGTGGGGCTAAGTATGCATGTCATTCAAAGCGTAATGGTACCGACAGTTTGAAACACAATTTAGAAATGTGTAAGAAATACCCTTATCAAAGAAAGAAAGATCTAGGACAAAAACAATTGGTTTTCAAGCCTAAAGAAACGATTGATGATTCTGAATCAAAACTTAGTTGTGAGACTTTGAATCTGGAGAGTTGTAGGAGAGCTCTTGCTGAGATGATTATCCTAGATGAATTGCCTTTTAGGTTTGTGGAGAACATAGGTTTTCGAAGATTTATCAACAAATCTTTAGCCTTGTTTGCGCCTAACTTTGTCCTTCCATCTCGAATAACTATTGCTAGGGATGTGCTTAAGATATATGTTAGTGAGAGAAAACGTTTGAAAGACATGTTTAAGGCAAAACGTTATAGAGTTTCTCTCACTACTGACTGTTGGACTTCGGGACAAAAGATTAATTATATGGTATTGACAGCACATTTTATTGATTCTGGTTGGAATTTACATAAGAGAATTCTTAGTTTTTCTACGATTGAGAATCATAGAGGGGATACCATTGGTAAAACCATCGAAAAAAATTTAAAAAATTTGGGTATTGATAAAGTTATGACTTTGACTGTGGACAATGCTAGTTCAAATGATACTGCAGTTGCTTATATTATTAAGAGATTTAGTAGTGGGTTGTTATTGAAAGGTGATTTTTTGCACGTTAGATGTTGTGCCCACATATTGAATCTTATTGTAACTTATGCTTTCAAGGAGCATTATGAGTGCATTAGTAGGATTCGCAGTGTTGTAAGATTTGTGAAGTCTTCTCCTGCACGTGTGTTGGGTTTCTAGAGTGAGTAAAAATATGGTATAAAAGACTCTAGAATTCCTGTGCAAGTATACATAGTCTGCAGCAAGTAATATTATCAATCGGCGCCAAAAACTTGATATAAAAGACTCTAGAATTCCTCCCGGCAACGGCGCCAAAAACTTGATGGGACCGCAAAGCGCACGGGCCGCAAGTAATATAAAACGAAAAATATTCCGAGTATCGAATCCTCAGGGAGGCGAAGCGAAACTTAAGCAAATAATTAAAATTCTCTTGAGCACTGAAAATACTTAGGTGAAATAATATTTAGGGACCACTTTCATGCAATAAAAAGATTTAAATTCAAGACGACTAATGAAAACAAATTGATCAATCAAAAATAAAATGTGGAGAAAGAGTTTTCTTTAAGTGGGAAGAGGGGTCTTGAAAATCGATGATTAGCTAAATAATTGCTATAATTATCCTATCACATTGCCCAACTAATTATAATCCTAGAATCTCCGTGAATCACATAGGTTCTCTTGTCGGTTTCCCCTAATTGTAATTAATTCATTTTAACAACCTAAGTGTCCTTAGCGCTATTAAAAATCATTAATTATTACGCTCTGATTCATTTTAGGAATCTAAGTTTAATCAACTAATCCCGGTGTCACAACGGGCAATTAAACTAGTTGCATGGATTATGATCTATCCTAATTTCTCTCCGTCGAGTTTCCATTAAGAATCGAATCATTACACAATTGGCCAGATTGAGTAAAGCATTAAGCACATCCATACAAATAATTAGGACATGGGCAAGAGACAAGAAATTATAACAATATTTTGACTATCATTTCATTTCAAGACCCCAAATTGGGGTTTAGCTACACATAATATCCACAATAATTACAAGGGAAAGCATATTAAAGAGCATAAAAGGAAAGGAATTGACCGTCGAAAAACCCCTCGCTGACGCTTGGAGCCCCCGCTGACTACTCCTTGAGCCTCTAAGATTGCTCCCCAAAATTCCCCAAAATTTTCCCACTAGAAGAATCCTCTAAAAAAGGCTCAAAAGCCTTGAGAGGGGCTCCAAAGGAGCCTTAAAGAAGAGAGAAAGGAAGGAATTGGAAGGATGATTGATGAGAAATGAGGCACCCAAGGGGTGCCTTTTATAGGCCTGGAATAGGGGTAGCGTCGCGACGCTGCCTTGCTAAGCGTCGCGACGCTGCTGCGCACGCGGCTTGGGCAACAAGAAAGGGCAGCGTCGCGACGCTGTCTTGCTAAGCGTCTCGACGCTGTCCAGATTTCCAGAATTTTCAGCTTCCTTTTTGGGCTGATTTTTTGGGCCTTCTTCTTCATTTCTCTTGGTCTTTTCTTCATGGATGTCTTCTTTGGGCTTCCAAATGCTTCAAACTTTGATTTGGGCTATTATTACTTCAATTTTGGCTCTTTTTCTCCCAAAATCACCATTTATGCTCCTAAAGACAAAATAGCAAAATTCATTAAATATTTTCATTAAAAACACGATTAAAGCACCAAAAAGCTTAATAAATTGAGACTAAAATAGCGACATTTTTGCTCGCTATCACACCCCCAAACTTAAGCTTTTGCTAGTCCCAAGCAAAATAAATTCTAAGGATGCATGAAATAGAATTGCTCAACCCTCAATGATTTTGGAATTCTTAGGATCGAATGGAAAACATGCAAGTGGAATAAGCAAGCACCGCATACTCTTGAAGAAATCTTAAACTAGTTTGAACTTAAGATTAATGAATAGCATGCTCAAGACTTATCTATTGATTCTTTTACTAACCTAGATTAGTCTTATGGTTTTCTCCATTTGTTTTCCCCCTACACTAGGTAAGAGCCCCTAATACTTCGGAGTCCTTCTATCATGCAAAAAAAGAGACTAAGGTGCCTGTCATCTTTTTCTTTTTTCATGGGGGAGCAGACTTCGCACATGATTTTTCTTTTTCTCTTATTTTTCTTTTTCTTTTGCTCCTCCCCCAAACTTGCATTTTGATATCTAATGGTACTAGCTTTCACACTACGGTGCAGGGACCCTTAACCCGAATTTTATTCTCTGGTTGGCCTAACTGATCACACCGCAGGTAGCTCTTTTTACCCCTAGGCTTTTTTTTTCTTTTGAGCAAGCAAAAAATTCTTTTTCAACAGATTTTCTTTTTCTCACATTTTCTTTTGTTGCTTTTGCTTTTCTCTCAGCAGGCATAGCATTTTTTTCCTACCTAGTTCTTTAGAGCATTCAAGCATGAACTTTCTAATATTAGAAACTAAGCCTATCGGGGTGACAACAACTTTGAAAACCATAATAAGAATCTAGATTTTCAAAGACGTCATTAGATAAGACTATTGCATGCTTTAGACATCAAAACTAAGTATCAAAAAAATTTAAAATTTCACAATTTCTGCCGTGCTCCCAGATTCCACAACATATAAACCATTTTCTCCCAAAATTTCAAAAATCACATCCTTGGCTATCATGGCTATCTATTCATGCATCCAACAGAATTTAAATATGTTCAACACAACGGAAGCCTCCCCCCCAAACTTAAACTAAACATTGTCCCCAATGTTTTAAAACAGATAAGCATAAAGAGAGATACTGAGACTTCCCTGAGCTAGGAGCGCTTCATCCTCTTCCTTTGGATCCATGAAAAATGGGAAATGTGGAATTTTGGGATTTGCTAAGGTGATCCTGCAACACAAAATTGGATCACGGAGCAAAGAAAATTATTTACCGCAAAAACAACTAACTACATTAATCCTTGGGTTGCCTCCCAAGCAACGCTTTCTTTAACGTCTTTAGCTAGACTAGGCTCGGCACGCTTACGGAGGCTCAAAATAAAAATTTTCATCATCCTCCGGGCCCTGCAAGAAATCACGCACCGAATTGCAAACTACAAACAGGGGAGAAAAAAAACTTTCCCCTGGCCCATCTTCACTAAAGAGATTCTCATAATAACATTTTAGAAAATAATCAGCCGCATCAAATCTCTTTTCTAAATCTCTATTCTCAAAACAATTGTTAACAGAGTCATCAAGCGTTATAATATCTACTGGTCTAGGATCTAGAGATGGCCTATCAATTATGCCAGTCCATTCATCAGAAAAAATATCTACATGCTCAGCAGATCCTTCAGACTCAGAATTAAAAAATGATTCAACTAAGCTATCACATGACTCATCATCAGAAGAATTAAAGAATTCAAGAATTTCAGGATCAGATTCTATACTATGCACAGATTCAAGTTCTTCTGGGTCAAATTCTATGCTATACACATCATCAGGACATGAAAAGAAAGTATTCACATTGTCAGGATTCATGCATTCAGGAATGTCAAGATCAGACTCAATAGATTCACTGTAATCATGGTCAGACTCAAAATTATCTATCGAGCAATCTTTTTTATGCCTTTTATGTTCATGCTCAATGTCAGGCACTTCAATATCATCATCAAAATTATTCATTTCAGGCAATTCCAATTCATTTTCAAAGGAAGGTAAATCATCAACTGCAGATCTTTCATTTTCACAAGCAGGCAAGTCTAATTCATTTTCAAAGTCAGGCAGATCCAAATCATTTTCAAACAGAGGATTATCCATATATGCATCATGATCAAAATTTACATTATCAATAAGCATTTCTCCTAAGCCTAGGCCAAGATTATAGTCTACCTCTTCATCGTCATCAGTCAAGTATTCAGGCCCAACAGAAAAACATGTATGCAAACTACAAACAGATTCGTCTTGGCCAAAAATACTAAACACGACTTTTTCATCATCAATGTTCAAGGTAAGCTTACCTGTATGCACGCTAATCTCAGCCTTACCAGTGGCTAGGAAAGGTCTGCCTAAGATAATTGGCACCTCTTTGTCCTCCTTCATGTCCTGTACCACGAAATCTACAGGGAAGATGAATTTGTTGACTTTCACCAACACGTCCTCCACAACATCCATCGGGTGGGTAATCGATCTGTCAGCAAGCTGGAGAGTGACGTCGGTGTCTGTCATACCTGATAACCCAATCTTCCTGTATACAGAGTAGGGCATCAAATTTATACTTGCTCCTAAATCACATAGAGCCCTATCGAAGGATACTTCTCCCATGGTACAGGGAACAGTAAAACTCCCTGGATCTTTCTGCTTAGAGGGTATCCTACCAGAAATAATGGTACTGCTACTTTCAGATAAATTAAAAACTTCTTTTTTCAGACTTTTCTAGAAAGCATTTCCTTCATGAATTTTCCATAATTTGGCATATTATACAAAGCTTCTACCAATGGAATATTCACAGACAACTTTTTAAACATTTCTAAAAATTTTTGAAATTGTTCATCTAATTTGACATTCTTAAATCTTTGAGGAAAAGGTAACTCCCTGAAATCAAAGGTTGGACATTCGCCCCTCCGCTTGGGCGGGCTAATATGCGAACCTCTGTCATGGTGGTTGCATGGAACCACTTCTTCCTCAGACAGCTTCTTATTGTCATTCTGCCTCTCATCTCCTTTTCTACCTGCAAAGCTGTTAGAAAAATCACATTTTAATTCAATAGAGTTGGGAGGATGTTGGAACCTTTCAGAGGAGGCTTTTTGTGCCTCAGTCCCTTCATCTTCATCCCTTCTCTTTTCTTCTTCCTTTTTTTTCTCTGAATTGTCCTCCAGTCTTCTGTCACTTCTCAAAACCACCATCTTACACTGCTCTTTCGGGTTAGGCTCAGTATCACTTGGAAATTTTCCCTTTTGAAGGGCATTTACTGCTGAAGCAATCTGACCTATCTGCACTTCCATATTCTTTAGAGCTGCGTCGTGGTTGTTTACTGATGTCTGGAGATTCACATTCAATATTCTTTGTTCCTTGATGAATAAAGCCACCATCTCCTCCAGATTATTTTTCCTTTCAGGAGTACTCGTTGATGCAAAACCTGGGGGTGGCTGCAAAACATTATTCGTATTCGCATATGAGAAGTTCTCGTGATTGCGCAGACTGGGGTGGTAGAAGTTTGGTACTCCTTGAGTATATGATCTATTTCCTATGTATTGAACTTCTTCCACATCTTGACCTTCTTTCTTTGAATGACCTTCAGCTAAGGTGGAAATGGACTTAACCACCTCAGATGACGTCAATTTGTTTAATGCATTGGTCAGAGATGCCAGTTGCGCTTTCAGTGAACTTGACTCATCCAATTCATATAATCCAGCCTTTTTTGTAATTGTTCCTCTCTCTGTCGGCCATTGATAACTTGTTGCCGCCATTTCCTCAAGCAGGTCTTTGGCTTCTGTCACTGTTTTTGAAAGAAAACTCCCTCCTGCTGATGTGTCTAGGACTGTCTTTGTGGAGGGGTTTAATCCATTATAAAATAACTGTACCTGAAGCCAATCAGGATATCCGTGTTGGGGGCATCGCCTAAGCATTTCCTTATATCTTTCCCACGCTTCGTATAACTGCTCCTCGTCAAGCTGTCTGAATGTTCCTATTTCAGTCTGGAGCTTGGTAGTCTTAGCCGGTGGAAAAATTTTTGTCAGAAAAGCCTGGGCAAGCTCGTCCCAAGTACTGATGCTGCCCGTCTCGATTGATTCGAGCCAATCTTTTGCTTTATCCTGTAGAGAAAATGGAAACAGCCTCAATCTGATTGCGTCGCCGGAACTCCGTTCATCTTTACCGTCCCACATATTTCTAGGAATGATCGCAGATGAGAGTGGGGGTCCTCGGAAGGATGTCCCTTGAACGAGTTATCGCGTGCCATCTGAATCAACCCTGTTTTTAGCTCAAAATTTGTAGCTTGGATAGCGGCATAGATAATTCAAGAATTCTCGGTAGGAAGAACTGGCTGCAAAAAATCTCTAATTGCCTTTGGAGCTTCTTCTTGGTGGGCCATCGTTTCTGCTAATGTTTTTTCTCTTCTAATGGATTTAAGAGTCCTGTTAATCTCAAGATCTAGCGGAAACAGATCAACCACCTTGTTTCTTCGCATACAATGCTCCCAGATAACAAAAAGAACCAAACAAAAATGAAAATAAAATAATATTCACAAAATGATGAAAGAAAAATATTTACAACTAAATTACCATTTACCCTTTTCTTTTCGATGTCAAGAAAAATTAATTTTTGCTTAAAAATCAAGCCTCCCCGGCAACGGCGCCAAAAACTTGATGGGACCGCAAAGCGCACGGGCCGCAAGTAATATAAAACGGAAAGTATTCCGAGTATCGAATCCTCAGGGAGGCGAAGCGAAACTTAAGCAAATAATTAAAATTCTCTTGAGCACTGAAAATACTTAGGTGAAATAATATTTAGGGACCACTTTCATGCAATAAAAAGATTTAAATTCAAGATGACTAATGAAAACAAATTGATCAATCAAAAATAAAATGTGGAGAAAGAGTTTTCTTTAAGTGGGAAGAGGGGTCTTGAAAATCGATGATTAGCTAAATAATTGCTATAATTATCCTATCACATTGCCTAACTAATTATAATCCTAGAATCTCCGTTAATCACATAGGTTCTCCTGTCGGTTTCCCCTAATTGTAATTAATTCATTTTAACAACCTAAGTGTCCTTAGCGCTATTAAAAATCATTAATTATTACGCTCTGATTCATTTTAGGAATCTAAGTTTAATCAACTAATCCCGGTGTCACAACGGGCAATTAAACTAGTTGCATAGATTATGACCTATCCTAATTTCTCTCCGTCGAGTTTCCATTAAGAATCGAATCATTACACAATTGGCCAGATTAAGTAAAGCATTAAGCACATCCATACAAATAATTAGGACATGGGCAAGAGACAAGAAATTATAACAATATTTTGACTATCATTTCATTTCAAGACCCCAAATTGGGGTTTAGCTACACATGATATCCACAATAATTAAAAGGGAAAGCATATTAAAGAGCATAAAAGGAAAGGAATTGACCGTCGAAAAACCCCTCGCTGACGCTTGGAGCCCCCGCTGACTACTCCTTGAGCCTCTAAGATTGCTCCCCAAAATTCCCCAAAATTTTCCCACTAGAAGAATCCTCTCAAAAAGGCTCAAAAGCCTTGAGAGGGGCTCCAAAGGAGCCTTAAAGAAGAGAGAAAGGAAGGAATTGGAAGGATGATTGATGAGAAATGAGGCACCCAAGGGGTGCCTTTTATAGGCCTGGAATAGGGGTAGCGTCGCGATGCTGCCTTGCTAAGCGTCGCGACGCTGCTGCGCACGTGGCTTGGGCAACAAGAAAGGGCAGCGTCGCGACGCTGTCCAGATTTCCAGAATTTTCAGCTTCCTTTTTGGGCTGATTTTTGGGCCTTCTTCTTCATTTCTCTTGGTCTTTTCTTCATGGATGTCTTCTTTGGGCTTCCAAATGCTTCAAACTTTGATTTGGGCTATTATTACTTCAATTTTGACTCTTTTTCTCCCAAAATGACCATTTATGCTCCTAAAGACAAAATAGCAAAATTCATTAAATATTTTCATTAAAAACACGATTAAAGCACCAAAAAGCTTAATAAATTGAGACTAAAATAGCGACATTTCTGCTCGCTATCAACCCACTTTATGGTGCAGTATACCTTTGCCTCAAACTTATCACCAACTAGGCTCAATACCCTTTATAAAGCTAAAAAATCCTTAGTTATTCCATCTCTTGCCCCTCAGAATGGCAACATTTTATGATGATGCTCACCTAAGTTCTGGGAGACAGAAAAACTGTTGGATCATCATTCATCCTTCAAAACTTTTGCTCCATCAATTTTTTTCAGGAAAATTTCAACAATCTTTTTTTTCAGCAAATAATTTTTTCTCATTTTTTTCCACATTTCCTAGGTCATCTTTTGACGCGAAGACAAACTGTGGGTATCACAAATGTCCCCGGTTACTCAATAACCTAACAAATTTTTACTTGAAGGAGAGGAATGCTCGAGCAAAATAATTGGAGTAGCAAAAAGTCCCCCAAACTTGAATTATTCATTGTCCCCAATGAATCATTAATTTTGCAAATTATACCCCCAAACTTAAATTTTTCTTTCTGAATTTTAAACTAAGCTTGGGACTAGAACTAAGCTGAAAGTGGATCATATAAGTCAATACTACCTCAAAAATCTTCTTTGCCGCAGCAATAGTCCAGGCTAGAAGAAATGCTCAAGCAAAAGGTTTCTAGAGATCAGAATATCTTGACCTAATTAAGCTTAATCAGTCCAAGCTTCAAAAATTCAGAAGAAAATTAGTTAAGTTAGGTATTACTCAGTGCTATAAAACAGAAACAACTCTGGAAATTTCATTAAGAACAGAGAAAAACATACATCAGCAGATATTTTTGTCGCCTAGAAACAGAAAACAAAAACTGGGGTTCTTTTCTTTTTAGCTTTCTTTTTCGGAGCATCAGATGTAGTAGGTTCAACTTCCTCTACATCCCTTTCCTTGCGGCTTCTCGTTTTCTCTATTATAGACTTGAAGAAATTTGTTTTCACTTCGAAGAATGGAAAGAAACATAAGGAAAAAGAATGGAAGAAGAAACAAACTTGAGTGGTGTTTAAATGGGGCTTTAGAAAATAAAATAATCAGTGACAAATCTTCCCCCCATTAATATCTTTTATCGTTTAAACCTGCAAGTAATTAATCAAATTAAAATTTCAAAACGGTAAGATTTTACCATAATGACGTGCTGTCCAACGGCTCTATCGTTCGATTTCCCTATGCAACACATGGAAGCACCTGATCTTCATGCAATATTACCTGCTCACCGAAAATTTAAATCCCAACGGTAAAATATTCTTAACCACATCCGTAATATTATGATGATATATTCACTCTAACCAGAAGATTGCAAAAACAAACTGGGTAACAAGATTTTCTTCTAGAAGAATCTTTTCACACGGAAAATTCAAATTCAAACCGCCAAAATCAAATCCTATCTTATTATTAACTTTAGCCGAATATGTAATTCTTATCTTATCTTATCTTTTCACACTGAAATATTATTAAATCTAAACCTAAACAGAAATTCAAATAACCGAAAATAAAAACTAAATAAAATCTAACTAAATCTAATTAATTCAAAGATAATTCAAAGATAATCCAAATAAATAATACTAAAATTAAATCAAATTCAAAACAAAATAAAATCTAAAATAATAAAAATACTGAAATCTAATAAACTATGCAAAAATCAAACCTAACCTAATCGGAATTAAAAACAAATCAGCGAAACATAAAATAAACACTAGCAGCTCAAAATTTTGCTCTGTGAAATGCTCCCGCAAAAATCCTGCTCTCTCAATCATCAACTAACCTTAGGGAAGGATATTTCGACTGAAACTCCTCACCCCAATAATGCTTCACACGCTGTCCATTCACCTTGTACACTCTTCCATCTTTTTCATCCTGCAAAGTAATTGCTCCATGGGGGAAAACTTCAATCACAATAAATGGTCCTGACCATCTAGATTTTAATTTTCCAGGAAATAATTTTAATCTAGAGTTATAAAGCAAAACTTTGTGACCCTTGACAAACTCCTTAGATTTAATTTTCTTGTCATGCCACAGCTTAGTCTTTTCTTTATACATTTTCGCATTCTTATAAGAAAATTGACGAAATTCTTCTAACTCATTAAGCTGCAGCATTCTTATTGCTCCTGCACAACTTAGATCAAAATTTAACTTTTTCAAAGCCCAAAACGTTTTATGCTCAAGCTCTAGTGGTAAATGGCAAGTTTTTCCATATACTAACCTATAGGGAGACATACCTAGAGGAGTCTTATAAGCTGTTCTATAAGCCCAAAGAGCCTCATCCAACCTAAAGGACCAATCCTTTCTAGATGGATGGACTACTTTCTCTAAAATAGCTTTAATTTCCCTATTACTAATTTCAGCTTGACCATTTTCTTGTGGGTGATAAGGGGTAGCTATCCTATGCTTAATTCCATACTTAGCTAAAAGCTGAGTTAAGATATTATTAACAAAATGTGTACCCTAGATGTGCGATTGAAGAAACCTTGCAACTGTCTTGGCATCACTCTGATGACATGCAATGGCCTCCACCCATTTGGATACATAATCAACTGCCAATAAGATAAAAACATTGCCATTAGAAGGGGGAAATGGCCCCATAAAATCGATACCCCATACATCGAATAATTCAACTTCTAAAATGTAAGTAAGAGGCATTTCATCTCTAGGCCCTAAATTTCCTCTCCTTTGGCAAGCATCACATTGCTTGTAGAACCAATGTGCATCCTTGAATAAGGTGGGCCAGAAGAATTCACAATGCAAAATCCTCATAGTTGTCCTTTGACCGCTGAAATGACCTCCATACGGCGAAGAGTGACATTGCTCCAGGATCTCCTTTGCTTCAGCACCTGGAACACACCTACAAATAATACCGTCAGAGCATTGCTTATACATAAATGGCTCATCCCAATAGAAAAATTTTGCATCATGCTTAAACTTTTTCTTCTGCCTCCAATCCATGTCAATAGGGGTGACTCCCTTTACCAAAAAGTTGGCAATATCAGCATACCAAGGGACATCCCTAACTACCTTTACCTCAACAACAAAGAGTTGTTCATCTGGAAAAGAATCAGAAATGGCAGATTGCTCCAGCAAAGATGATGACGGATCAAGACGAGATAAATGATCTGTAATGACATTTTCTGATCCCTTCTTATCCTTTATTTCCATGTCGAATTCCTGCAATAATAAAACCCAACGAATTAGTCTAGGCTTTACATCTTTCTTAGTCATTAAATACCTTATTGCTGCATGATCCGTGAACACCGTGACTTTGGATCCAACCAAATATGGCCGGAATTTCTCAAAAGCAAACACAACAGCTAATATCTCCTTTTCAGTAGTTGTATAGTTGACCTGTGCCTCATTTAAAACCTTGCTTGCATAATATATAGGATGGATGAATTTGCCCTGCTTTTGCCCCAGCATAGCATCTACCGCAGCATCACTCGCATCACACATTACTTCGAATGGTAAATCCCAATTAGGTGCGCAAAGAATGGGTGCTGAGATTAAAGCAGCCTTTAAAGTCTCAAAAGCCTTCCTACAATCTGCATTAAAGTCAAAAACATGATCAGTACAGAATAAGTTACAAAGAGGTTTACTGATTTTGGAAAAATCCTTTATGAACCTCCTATAAAATCCAACATGTCCTAAAAAACTCCGAATTCTCTTCACTGAATTCGGTGGCTCTAGTATTTCAATAACCTTTATTTTTGCTCTATCAACTTCTAGACCATTCTTAGAAATTTTATGTCCTAACACTATGCCCTCCTTCACCATGAAGTGGCATTTTTCCCAATTAAGAACTAGATGGGTATCCTCAGATCTTTTTAACACCTTACCTAAATTATCTAAACAACTCTGAAAAGACCCTCCAAACACTGAAAATTCGTCCATAAAGACCTCAACAGTGGATTCAATCATATCAGAAAAAATTGCTAACATACACCGCTGAAATGTTGCTGGAGCATTGCAGAGGCCAAAAGGCATTCTCCTAAAAGCAAATGTCCCATAAGGACAGGTGAAAGTGGTTTTCTCCTGATCCTCAGGAGCAATAGTAATCTGGTTATACCCAGAATAACCATCTAAGAAACAGTAATAGGCCTGACCAGCCAATCTATCCAACATCTGGTCAATAAATGGTAGAGGGAAATGGTCCTTACGGGTGGCTTTATTGAGCCTCCTGTAGTCCATGCAAACCCTCCAGCCAGTTACTGTCCTGGTTGGAATCAACTCATTGTCTTTATTGCTCACCACAGTGACACCTCCTTTCTTAGAACACATTGGACAAGGCTTACCCAATTGCTATCGGCAATTTGATAAATGATCCCAGCATCCAACCATTTAATCACCTCTTTTTTAACAACCTCTTTCATTGCAGGGTTAAGCCTTCTTTGTTGCTCAATACTCCTAAAGGATCCCTCCTCTAGAGTGATTTTGTGCATACAAAAAGATGGGCTAATTCCCTAAATATCAGCCAATGTCCAACCTATAGCCTTGCGGTATTGCTGCAGCAATTTTATTAAGGCCTCTTCATGCTCTGGCATTAAATCTGATGCAACAATAATTGGCAACGTCTCACCTTCCCCAAGATACACATACTTTAGATGATCCGGTAAGGGCTTCAAATCTAAAGTAGGTGCCTCAATCAGGGATGGCGTAATGGAAGGAGCTTTCCTTTGGTTTAAATCTAAAGACTAAAAAACATCCTCACATCTAAACAATTCTTTTTCATTTTTTCTATCTAAAGAACAAATTTCAAAATCCTCTGCACTAACCTCTCCATGCTTTTCCAAATGCTTATCAGCCGAATCCTGTATTACTGTCTCAATAACTGTGCTCTCCAGAATCCTTATGAAGGAGCAATCCTCCATTTCGTCTGGATATTTCATGGCTTTAAACAGATTAAATTTCACTTCGCCATTACAGACTCTCATTGTTAACTCCCATTTTTGAACATCTATTAACGCCCTACCAGTAGCCAAAAATGGACAACCTAGAATAATTGGGACATCTTTATCAGCCTCATAGTCTAAAATAATAAAATCAATAGGAAATATGAATTTATCTACCTTCACTAAGACATCCTCAATTTTACCCTCTGGATATGTGATAGACCTATCAGCTAATTGGAGTGTGACTGTGGTAGGCCTAGCTTCACCAATACCTAACTTCCGATAGACCGAAAGAGGCATAAGGTTAATGCTTGCGCCTAAATCACAGAGTGCTCTACCTAATTCTTTTCCACCTATAGACACGGGTATGGTAAATGACCCTGGATCCTTAGCCTTGGGGGGTAGCCCATTAAGAATAGCACTACACTCCTCGGTAAGAGATACAGTTTCAAACTCACCTAACCTCTTCTTTTTAGTTAAAATATCCTTAAGAAATTTAGCATAATTAGGCATTTGCTCAATAGATTCTACTAAAGGGATATTTATATGCAATTGCTTAAGAATCTCTAAAAACTTTTTAAATTGACCATCCTGATTCTTAGGCTTTTGCCTTTGTGGAAAAGGTAGAGGTGGTACATAAGGTGGGGGCGACACATAAGGTGGTTCCACATCTGGAACAGAACCAGATGCTCCAGCATTTTTATTACTGCCTCCAGTACCTTGACCAAACTCCAACTCTTTCTCAACAACAACATTATTATCACTATTTCTATTTACCTCCTGGGTCTTACTAGGCACATCTAATGGCTTACCAGTCCTAAGAGTTACTGCCTTTACCTGCTCCTTACCTTCCCTTCGAGGGTGTTCAGTATCCGAGGGAAGTTTCCCTTGAGGCCTTGCCTTCAGCTCATTAGCTAGCTGACCCACTTGCAATTCCAGGGCTCTCATCGAAGCTTGATTACTTTGAATTGCGGCATCTGTACGAGCCATAAATTCTTTCATCATCGCCTCAAGAGAATTCCCCGAATTTTGCTGGGAAAACCTGCTTATTTTGCTGGGGCATTACATGCGCTTTAGCAAATCCTGGCTGGTTCACCTTTTGTTGTGTTTGCACATTACTTCCTTGTCCTCCCCATGAGAAGTTGGGGTGGTTGCGCCAACCTGGATTATAAAAGTTAGAATAAGGGTTATTCCTCTGATTACCTACAGAAAACACAGAAGCTGGATTGCTGGGGCAAAACTCGTAGTTGTGATTTTCACCACAATAGACACATGCTTCTTCTGCCACCTGGTTCACCACTGCAGTAGGCTCCATAGCTGGTGGCTGCTGATGACTAATCACTGTCTCATTCTTAAGAGCATTAGCAATCATAGCAAGATCAACCCTAATGGTGGACACACCATCAACCTCTAATACACTCTTAACCTTTTTATTTGTGCCTCTAACATCCGACCACTGACAACTATTAATAGATATTCTTTCTAAAAATTCATAAGCTTCATCAAAAGTTTTTGCCAAAAGGGCCCCTCCAGCCGAAGCATCGACCATACCTTGGGCTACTCCATTTAAACCATTGTAAAATGTCTCCATTTGAATACAATGAGGTAAACCATGGTGGGGACACTTTCGCAAAAGCTCCTTAAATCTCTCCCAAGCCTCACTAAAAGTTTCATCTTCAAGTTACCTAAAGCCTACTATTTCACTCCTTAATTTAGCATTTCTATTAGGTGGGAAATATTTACTCAAAAATTTTTCAGCTAACTCATCCCATGTCCTAATTGATCCTGGAGCAAAAGAGTTTAACCATGACTTTGCTCAATCTCTAAGAGAATACGGAAACAAAGTTAATCTAAGAGCATCCATAGGCACTCCTTGAATTACAAAAGAATCGCTAACTCCTAGAAAAGACTTAAGATGTAAATGAAGGTCTTCAGATGACAAACCATGGAATTGTCCCACGGTTTGCAACATCTGGAACATTACTGGTTTCATTTCAAAATTTGCCGCTTGGATTTGGGGACGTGCAATCCCTGGATTCAACTCATTAAACATCGGGACAACATACACTCAAATGGCTCTGGTCCTATCGTTTTCTATCAAGATAGGATTCTCAGCCTGATTATTTTGCTGCTCATTTTGCTCAAACAGCGGGTTTTGCTGCAGCAAACGATTCTGGGGTCTGTTGGACCTTCAAGAGCCTCCGAAAGACGCGGCACGTTCACCATCTGGTTTCTGTGCTGCTCTCTCCTTCTGTTCCTGAATGTCCTTTCAATATCTGGATCAAGCTTAAACCTTACCCTAGGTGGATCGCTCATGCACCAAACTCACACCTGCAAAAACAAAAGAAACAATCAAAAGGTTCTAGCACCAAACCACTAAAATACATACACAAAACAAATCAGATAAAAACTTATTCAAGTCCCCGGCAACGACGCCAAAAACATGTTGGGTTCCTAGAGTGAGTAAAAATATGGTATAAAAGACTCTAGAATTCCTGTGCAAGTATACACAGTCTGCAGCAAGTAATATTATCAATCCGAGTCCTGAATTAGTTTCCACTCTACCTATTTTGTTTAACTTTCTAATGGTTTCAAAGATGGTAAAATGATTTGGTTTTATAAAAATTATGCTGAGGCAAAATAAATGATAGAACAACGAGTAAAAAAAATAGATAGACAGATTAAAGACAGGCGCTGGTTAGGTTTTAGTGATTGTTCTAAAAGATGCTCTAGCAATATTATTGATCATGCATTTCTCGCAGTTTTATTAGCGGATTCCTCCCGGAACTCCAGATCTTTTGGGATGTGTTTCAACCCCAATGAAGTACGACCGATCAAGCACTAGGCAACTGGCTATCCCTAGCTCAGTCACTGGCGTTCACCAATACACAATGATCGTAGTGTGGATAATTGCCACACACTCTCTAAATCATCCCTGAAACTAGAGAGAGTTATTCACACCGGCTGGCCAGGCGGGCATAAAATGGAAATAAGCACAAAAATTAACCAAAATGCGATAGTCAATATATTACTAAAGATGAAGCACGACAATCACATTATTCCTAACCAACACCTAATCTACTTAGTTCATAATAGGCATGGAAACACAAATTACAATCTGAGTAAGCATGTCCATAATCACAAGATAATAAAGAAAATATAAATCTCCTAAATCAGCTTGCGGATGATGGTGTTCTTGGTGGTCTCTAATCTCTCTATACTATTCGGCTTCCAAGGAAAGTTGGAATACTTTTGACTTTGACGGCTACTTCCTTTTATAGAAGGATGGGAGGCTTGAATTAGGTCAACTAGGACACGTGTAAGGCTCTCCTTGCTCCTTTATCCCGAAAATAACTCAATAGAAGTCGGTTCATGAAGTTGGCTAACGAGCTGTGATGTGGCAGTTCTGATCCCAGTTTTGCTGCAGCATAGAATTTGCTCCCTCCAGTCGCTCAGCAACATAATCTGCACAACATGATTTCCAAAGCTTCCATTCTTCCAAATGGGTTAAATCATATAATATCTTTCTAAAACCAACCCTTTTAAGCATTAAAGACACACAAATCCTTATGTAAATGAGGCCTAAATAACTACCTTTTGGGCAGTTATCAACGTGCTACGAAATTTAAGAAGTGTATTGAAATTGAAAAGATTATTTCTAAAAGTTTGGTGTGTCTCGATGTTTCCACTAGATGGAACTCTACATATATGATGCTTGAGGCGGCTACAAAGTTCCAAAAAGCTTTTGAGAGATTAGAGGATGAAGACTCAACTTTTATGAATGAATGTCAACCAACTAGAGAAGATTGGGAGAATGCTAAGATGTTGGTTAGGTTTTTGAAAGTGTTTTATAATGTTACTTTAAAGATTTCAGGTTCTTTATATACCACGTCTAATGTTATTTTCCACCAAATTAGCACAATTCAAAATTGCATACAATTGAATTCCATGGATAGTGGAAATCAAATTCTTTGTGATGTGGCTAAGAGCATGAAGTCTAAGTTTGAGAAGTATTGGAGAAATAATGAGAAGACCAATTTGTTGTTGTATGTAGCTGTTGTGTTGGACCCACGATATAAGTTGAAATTTTTGTCATATTGTTTCAACAACTTGTTAGAACCAACATCTGCTAAAAGTATGACAGATAAAGTAGAGAAGGTTTTGAGACAACTCTTCATATAGTTCATCTTCTTCTGGTGGTATTGGTACTGGTTGTGGCAGTGGTAGTGGCAGTTAAGTGTTATTACTAAAGAAAAGGGTGGGACTCAAACAATGAATGTTGATGATGAGAGTGAGACATGGATTTGCACGTTCATTCTCGAGTGTCGAGACTACCACCTTTGATAGAGAGTCAGAGATTGATGTGTATTTATTAGAAACTCTTGCCAAGGATAATAGTACTTTTGACATTCTTAATTGGTGGAAGCATAATAGTCATCAATTTGAGATTCTTAGTGCAATAAGTAGAGATATTTTGGCAATTCCAGTTTCAACCGTAGCATCTGAGTCTGCTTTTAGCACTGGAGGACGTGTAGTTGATTCCTCTCGTTCTTCATTGGCTCCAAAAACAGTTGAGGCTCTTATATGCACTCAAAATTGGCTCAATTCAAACCCAATAGATATTGAGTTTTTCAAGCTACTGGAGGAAGACTCAACACTGGAAGAAGGTAATGGTTTTACTTTGTTTTCTATTTTTGCTTATTAATATTTTATTTTCAATCATAAGAGTGTTAATCTATTGCCTATAATTTTGTAGGATTCAGAATGGTCATTGACGAAGAAAAGGATGTTGATGAGATTGACTTTTCAAAGTTGTGATTATGTTTCATTTTGAAGAACTTTTTATTAGGACTCTTTTGAATGACTTTTGATATTGATTCGTGAAGAATTATCTGTAATTTATGTTCATTGTGATTTGTTGTTTGTAATTTATGACATATATGACTATTTCAAGTTGTGTGTTTGGAATGTTTTAATTTTTAATGTCTGTGATATGTTGAATGTTCGATGTAATAGTAATATGTGTTTGGACTAATGACTATTTCAATTTATATGATTTTGATTTATGAGACTTTCAAATTATATATGTGTTTGGACTATTTTAGGATAAACAGGTGAGAAAACATTTCAATTTATCATCAATTTAGATATTAGATTACAATAATATGTATGGTTATTAAAAATAAAACATACATATTTGATATTTGATTATAATAATTTACGCATTCATTATTAAAAATATGTCTTTTTTTTTTTGGAAATTTTATTAAAAATATGTCTTAACATTTAATAACGATATAAAAAAAAATCCTAGAAATGATAGAAAAAAAGACATAAACGAAAATGATATAAAAAAAAAGAGAAGAAGAATCTGAATGTTGTTTAAAAAGTTTAGTGTAAAAAAAATAAAAAAAAATAAAAAAAAAAACCGACCGAACCGACCTTTCGGTCGGTCGCCTAGAGTCAACCGTCGGAAGCTGTCGGTTTCCAGATTTTTGGAAAACCGACCGACCGACGAACACCCCTAACTGCAAGCGTAGCCAAGGCGTCTGCTATCTGATTACTCTCCCTTGGTAAATAGTCAAAAGTGATTTCTTCAAATTTATGAGACAAATCTAATATAAGCTTTTTATAAGGCAGTAGCTTAGTGTCTCTTATTTCCCATTATCCTCTAAATTGGTGAATCACCAGTATAGAATCTCCCAGGACTCAAAGTTTCTTTATCTTCATATCCAACGCAGTTTGGATACCCATAGAACAAGCTTCATATTCAGCCATATTATGAGTACAATCAAAACTTAGTTTGGCAGTGAGAGGGAACAACTTTCCTTCAGGCGATATTAATACAACACCTATCCCAGACCTAACTCATTGGAGGCCCCATCAAACAACATGGTCCATGTTTCCAAGTCTGATATTTCTTTTTCCACCATTATAGTGGAGACAAATTCATCAGGGAAATCAAATTTCATTGGTTCATAATCGTCTATAGGTTGCTCGGCCAAATGATCGGCTAGTGCACTTCCTTTTATTGACTTTTGAGAGTAACATAGACAATATCATACTCGGATAAAAGAACTTTCCATCTAGCAATTCTACCAGACAAAGACGACTTTTCAAAGATGTATTTGATAGGATCCATCTTTGAGATAAGTCATGTTGTGTAGTACAATATATATGGTCTCAAACGGCGAGTGTCCCAAGCTAGAGCACAACAAGTTTTTTCTAAAAAAGAATATTTGGTTTCACAATCAGTGAACTTTTTACTTAAATAATATATGGCTTGCTCTTTTCTACCTGAACTGTCATGCTGTCCCAGTACACACCCTATTGAATTTTCTGTCACTGTAAGATATAGGATAAGTGGACGATTTGGAGTTGGAGGTACAAGAACATGAGGGTTTTGTAGGTATTTCTTGATCTTTTCAAATGCTTTTTGACAATCGTCATTCCATATGCCTGTATTGTTCTTACGAAGTAGCTTGAAGATTGGTTCACATGTTGATGTAAAATGTGATATGAATCTTGCAATATAATTCAATCTTCCCAAGAAACCTCTAACTTCTTTTTGAGTACGTGGTGGTGGCATTTCTAGAATGACTTTGACTTTGTCTGGGTCAACTCTAATTCCCTCATGGCTTACGACGAAACCCAACAACTTGCCAGAAGTGACCCCAAATGTGCATTTACTCGGATTCAGTTTCAACTTGAATTTTCTCAATCGCTCGAATAACTTTCGGAGAATGGTTGCATGCTTTTCCCCTGGTTTTGACTTAGCAATCATGTCATCAACATACACTTCGATCTCCTTATGCATTTGGTCATGGAAGAGAGTAACCATGGGTCGTTGGTAGGTTGCCCCAGCATTTTTCAATCTGAACGACATGAACTTATAACAAAAGGCTCCCCGTAATGTGATGAATGTAGTTTTCTCTTGATCTTCAGGTGCCATTTTTATTTGATCTTAACCTGAGAATCCATCCATAAAGGAAAAAGTTGAGAATCTAGATGTATTATCTACCAGTACATCAATATGAGGAAGTGAGAAGTTATCCTTTGTGCTTGCTCGATTCAAATCTCTATAATCAACACACATTCGGACCTGTCCATTCTTTTTAGGTACTGGCACAACTTTAGCTACCAATTCTGAATAATTAGCAACTGTTAAGAATCCTGCATCAATCTGTTTCATGACTTCCTCTTTTATTTTGATTAACATGTCTGCCTTTATCTTGCGTAACTTCTGTCTCACTGGCCTGCATTCAGGCTTAAGTGGCAAATGATGCACCACAATACTTGTGCCTAAACCAAGCATATCTTGATAAGACAAGGCAAAAACATCAATGTATTCATGAAACAATGTTATTAACCTTTGACGACTTTCAACAGACATGTTGGTCCCGATTTTAACTTCTTTAATCTCTACTCGAGATCCCAAGTTAATCGTCTCTATCAACTCTTCATGTGGTCCCACATTATCCTCTCTTCTTCTTAAATCATTCTCAACAATTCAAGAGTAAGTTCTAGATCTACCTCATTACCACTTGTTCTCTCATTGGACTCAACATCGTATGTAGGAGAATCAAGTTCTTATTTAAGATCATTAACGCTTTCAATCCCAATATCGTTGTTTAAGAGAACGATTATTCAGTGTGATGAAAGAAGACAAAAGGAAGTAATGGAATAAAGGAAATCAATTCTAAAAGAAGTAGAGACAAGAGAGATTCATTGGATGATAGGAAAGAAAGAAAAAAAAAAAGCTTCTTCATTAACAAATGAAATATTGAAATAGAACACATAAATCATCAAAACAAAAAGTTTAACAATTACTTTGGTATCTCATTAACAAATGATAGTAGCTCCATTACAGTCCAATTATTGAGTTCAAAGTCTTCTGGGCAAAGATAAACCAAGGGACCAGCTTCTTTCTTCTGTTCGATTATAGCCATGACTACATGGTCTTGAGATTCCGGATGAATTATTCCAGAAAAGATGTAGGAATCATGAAGATGAGGAATGATATTCATTTGATACTTCCGCTCACGGATCTCCAATCTAGCCAGTCATTTTTCTCTCTCCTGTCTGTGTGCTTTAATCATATCTTTTTTTCTTGGTTTATATCCCAAACCAACCCTCTTCATATTTTTCGACATATTCAGCAAATTTTCGAGGCTTTGGTTATTTCCTGTTAAGGAGAGTTTTGAAAGTTGCAGCTCCATTTTCCCTATCTCTCCGTATAAAGTTGTGGCATTTGCAATCTCAAAAGCTTGAAATGATGACTCAAAAACCTCTTCTACTACATCTATGTAGGGCATTGAGGAGGGTCTTGACACTAAGATATCCTCTTGTCCAGATATGTCACTAGTTTGCGGTCGACCACAAATTTAAGTTTTTGGTGTAATGATGATGGGACCACTCCAGCTGAGTGAATTCAGGGACGCCCTAACAAGAAGCTATAGGCCGAATTAATGTTCATAACCTGAAAGGTTATATCGAAGGTGCATGGACCTATCTGGATGGACACTTATATGTCTCCAACAACTTCACTACGTGCCCCATCAAAAGCTCGTACAATCATAGTGCTGGGCCTTACATGAGACATATCAACAGGCAATTTCTCCAACGTGGATTTAGGCATTATGTTCCAGGAGGAACCATTATCAACTAGAACTTTTGCCACAACAAAATTTTTGCACTTAATTGTAATGTGCAAGGCTTTAGTGTGTTTGGTGCCTTCTGGTGGTAACTCATCATATGTGAAAGTTACTGAACTGGATGCAGTTATATTTCCAATGATGTTATCCAAGTTCCCTAATTTAGGCCTCAGACCTCTCTCAAACTTTCTTGCTTTATTCCTCCAATCAGTGTCCACCAAGTGTGGAGCATACTAAGAAAGGGCATCAAACTTTCTTTCAAGCTCCTTGAATCTTTCCCAACTCAATGGGTTATTCGACACATTCACGTCCTTCTTGTTAAGTTCCACCATTTGTTTGCTCCCATTTTCAGCATATAAGAAGCACAAGCCACATTTTGTCGATCATTGCAATCCATGAAGTCAAATGCTTTTTCTATTCCCTCAATCCACTCCTTAGCAACTATGGGGTCTGTGCTTGTTCCACCAAAAGAGGGTGGATGAAGCTTCCTGAACTGCTCCACCACACGATTTATTCCATCATTGGCTTGGACTTGCCTGTTAGTCCTTTGGCCTTGCACAATGTTTGGAATTTTGCCTTGCTGCTCATCATCATTTTCATCTCTATGGTTAACCGCTCTTCGAGGTGGCGCTGTTCTAAGAAAACAAATGCCAACTAACTTTTAGAGATACCAAAACATGATAAAGAATTTATGGAAATGGACATCTAGAGATATAAAATTTTCTACTTATACTGACAAGCCTAATGTTCTGACATGAACGTTCATATACTACAAATCCCTTCAAAATTCTAGTCTACAGAATAACAAACTTGGCTCTGATAGCAACTGTAGCAGCCCGTATTTTTCAATACGATGAAACTTTCAAATATTGCATAAGCGATTTAACAAAACGGAAGACACAACCTATTGTTCAGAAAACAAAGCTTACAACCAAAGCCAAGTCCAACATTAAAAATAAGTAAAAAACTAAACAATACCAAAAACAACAAATCCTACAGAAACCTACTAAATTCTACAGATCATAAGTCCTTATGGATCATGCCATAACGCTAGTCAAATCGTTGTCAGAACTATCACTTGCTCCATCATCTGAAAACATTTTTAAAAAACAAAATGAGTACAAAAATACTCAATAAGCAACTTCCACATCAAGTTCACGATTCATTTTCGTTCAAAACAAAACATAAGATTTTAGGTAATAAAACATTTCAATATTCGAAAATAAATAATTTTTTCAGAACATATTAGTAAAGATGCATTAATGGAGTAGCCCAGAATAGAAGTGGTTACCCGTCGGTAACACCAATACGACATTCATACAGAATTTTCGGTTAAAACCCACAAGAACATTTCAAATCAAATACTTAAGTGTGAGGCAATGTGAGTGAAAGAAACACATGAATCTACATTCCAAAGGAATGTCAAACCACATAAGTGACTTCTCACAACGAAGCTACATGCAGAACATTTCATACAAATACTTAAGAGTGAGGCCACACGAGTGAAACACACACATGAATCTACATTCCAAAGGAACGTCAAGCCACATAAGTGTCTTCTCACAAATAAGTTTCATTCAAAACATATATCCGTCAATTCCAATATGGCTACTACAAAGGATACAATCCCCCAAACAAAATTTGTCATATCTAGATAGCACAATCGATTGATTTCAAAACACTTTCCAAAACATTCAAAATAGTAAATTGCTTTCATTTAACAAAACAATTGAAACATAAACAATTTCAATCAAATCAAATTCAATTTAAAACAAACGATTTTCACCAAAATTTCTATTTTGGAAGGGATGTGGAAATTACTTACCTCGATCAGAACCTACAAATCTTAAACCTAAAGCAAATCAAATTTCGATTATTTGAATCCAACAATTCCCTAAACATATTCAATACTTCTCTAATTAGAAACAAACAAATTCATCTTAAAGGTCTAATGACCAATCCAAATGGCAATCAATCTTAACCTTCAATTTTTCCCACTTGAAACAAATTCTCATCATAAAAAGTTGGGAAAAATAGGTTTAAAGGGTGCCAAAAACAACATTGAAAATTTGGAAATTTTCATTTTAAAATCCAACTTTTTCATTAAAAAAAAAAATCAGTAAACAAATACCTTTCAAAACCATTTAAATACAAAACAAGATTTCAATTTCTGAATCTTTAAAACCTTCAAAACTATCTTAAAATTGGAATAAATAACCAAAAAAATTCCTACAACAAAAATAAGGATTTTCCAAGCTTTTAACACTAAAAAAAATCAATATTGGCTACTTTAAAATACAAAACCAAATCTTAAAAGTACAGCAAAATTGCTGTAAAAACAATGACAACATTCCCTTTTCATGACGAAATCAAAACAATAAATCATACTTCAATTTAGCAAACATAAGAGGGAAGAGGATGGAGTGAAGAAGAAGAGAAAGAGTAAAGAGTAAGAGATAAAGGAGAAATAATTATAAAAAAAGAATAAAAAGAATAATATTTATTATATTTTAATATATTTTTATTTAGAAAATTAAAAAAAAATATTTTTTTATTAAAATAATGGTGCCACGTCAGCAAACCGTTAGGGTTTAATGAAAAATTAGACGGCATGGACTAAATTGCTACTTATCTCAAACCTCAGGGGTATTTTTGTTGAGTTTGAAAACTCAGGGACCAAAGTGTCACTTAACCCAAACCTCAGGGACCAAAAATGTATTTTTCCTTTGTTTTAAATATTCATGACCACCGGCAAATATCAACAACTCCATTTACTTGCCTTATCCCTTTTATTTAAATAATGCACCCTAATAAAAATATTATTTCCTTAAAATCATGATTGACACGTTATGAATAAATTAATTACAAAATTATTCGAACATATTACGCCATATATGTCACCCTTTTAGGTTTTGTTTAAGTGAAAGATGATTAATGCTCTAAAATATATAATTAATTGCACATGCGAAATTGAATGAAAAATAATAAAACATATATAAATATGGGGAAAATACACGTTTGGTCCCATAGGTTTTGATTAGGGGCCTTGAAATTCGAAGATGTATTTGAAACTTTTTAAAGTTCAAAGGGACTAAATTGTCACAACCATAAAAGTTCAAGGACTAAACATGTAATTTAACCTAAGTACTATTAAAATTATTTAAAATATTCTTAATTAGATAATAAAACATAATATAAAATTCATTAGGAAATGTTTTGATTAGGTAGATGTCGTTTTTGAAGTATGTTGAAATCACCTCAATTATAAAACTTGTTTTAAAAAAAATAATTCTGAATGGATAAGTTTGATTTTTTTTTCATATTTTTCCAAATGGATAATTTGGAAATCATATATTCCCAATGCATTTATTTTTTATGATGTGAAAAGTGGTCTTTATTTATTTATTTATTTTTAAATTTGGTTATATGGTTCATGAGAAAACAAAACTGCTTTTTTTTTATTACTATTTATATTCAAAGGTAAGAATATCATCAAGTTTATATTTTATTTAAACTTTTTGATATAAATTTTATTTTGGATATGATTCAAAATTAATTTATGAGAGAAGTTCAAATATTAATTTAATGTGAATTGGATTCATATATAAAAACTATAGGTTCAATTTAATGCGCATTAGATGCACATTAAAACTAGAGGTCATGAGAGAAATATACAATTGAATGTGATTCAAATGTAGGCTTAAATTAAATATGTGATATTTTATTTGGTAATTAATTAAATATTTAACTTAATTTGAATTAATTAAATTAATTAAATTAGTACTATAGGTTATTAATAGATCACAAAATGAGCTATTTTTCCCTATATTTATTTGCGATTCTTTGAGATTAATTTGGCCAAAATCTTACACATTTATGTTTATTTTGTAGGAATTGAATTATTGATATAAATTAGAGCAATTGGAAATTGTTCGAGTGTTCGGGACGTAAAAAGAGGCAAAGGAAATAAAGATGGTTCAATACAAGAGCTGTAGTAGGCAAGAAACCCGAGAGCTTAGTGTCGAGATGCTGGTCCTTAATGTGTCAATGTTACTGTAGAGTTTTCCCAAACCAAATTTTCCGAGGCCTCAGCGTCGAGATTGTAACGCCCCGAATAAAAGGAACTAAAAACAGACTGAAGGTCACTATTACATGCATAGAACATAGGAATTTTTTTTTTAAACAATAAAGCGAAAGAGGAATAACTTTCATTTATTAAAAGGCCCAAAACATATGAAAAACTATCTGATACAAACTACGGAAAGCTCAAAGTTTCAAAACATCAAATCTAAACTTAAGAGTTTAATCCTAAGACCAAGGAGAAAGAAGTCCTTAAAGAAAAAGACATAAATTGCACCTACAATTCCATAGCCAACCAAGTAACAGCTCTCGCCAATCACCAGACGCCCTCAAGTACCACCTGAAAAGAAAAGACATGTAGCATGGGTGAGTATATAAGAATATACTCAGTAAGTAGGCCACTTAAGAGCTGAAACTGTTAACATAAGATCTAGTAAAATGTAACTTGACTTCTGGGTTTTAACACCATAGGGACCTAACTGGAAACATGCATTTAGGTTTATAACCCTAGGGCCATAACTGAGTTCATGAAATGTTCTGTCTGGGGTGTTTGCCTATCCCCAACCTGAACCAACTATGATATTGTGTGAGTCAGTCGAGTAAGGCAAAATAAACTAGAGACTAGCTGGCATCCCTCTAGCAAAACTATACCTCTCCCAAAACAATACCTCTGAAACATAAACATGAAATACGGTGGAACAACTGGTGCATGAAAACATGCATGGGTGCCATGTGGAGCACAAATAACATGTCTGATCGTAAGCTTAACACCGTCCTGAATTGAGAGAGCGCACGACAACATGCCTGAAACTGAGCTCTCATAGTCAACTGATAGAACGCATAATAATGTGCCTGAAAACTGAGTTCTATCAGCTCTAAGATGGGGAAGGCAACCACTCTATCTAACGTAAGACTAAAGGATTTTTATGTCTACCCGAGGCCCTAAACGAGACTAAGGTCCCTAATCTAGGTCTATTCTCCATTCATACATATTGGGGACAATGAATAATCTAAGTTTGGGGGACTTTTAGCCACTCCTCTTGTTTGCCAGAGCATTCCTCTCCTTCATAATTTTTCTAGGTTATTTAGTAACTAGAGACATTTGTGATACCCACAGTTTGTCTTTGCGTCAAAAGATGACCTAGAGAATAATGAAAATGATAATGAAAAATCTGTGAAAAGAAAAAAGGAAAAAAAAAAGTGATAAATTTTGCTGAAAAAATTGTCAGAGCAAAACTTTTGAAGGATGAATGATAAGTTGATAGTTTTCTATCTCCCAAGGCTTAGGTGAACTTCATCACAATATGTCGCAATTCTGAGAAGCAAGGGATAGATAACTACAGATTTTTGGGTGTTAGCAATCAGTGTTTAGCCTAGTTGGTGATAAGCTTGAGGCAACGGTATACTGCATCATAAAATGGGTCATCTCATGCTCAAGTGCTTATGACTGTAGGTGATAACTGTTAGAAATAAGAGTTATTGGCAATAATTTTAGGGCTTTAAGGCTTAATCTTGCTTTGAGAAATTTCTATTTGAGTTGGATTTAGATGAATTTAATGGCATTTAGTAAAAATGTTAATTGAAGGCTTTGGGTGTTTATTATCACGCAAATTATGTAATTGAGTTGACATGGAGTTTCAATTTGTGCAGCTAATGCTACAGCATGAGCTGGCAGAGGCAGAATGGTAATTGGAGCTGTTTTCCACGTGGAGGACTTCATTAATTGATGTGGCATTCCCAGCTGGTGTCTGAAGCTATTTTCAGGCTTTAGAAGGAAATCCATGTGGGCAAGGCTTGTCTAATCAGCCCTGAAACCCACGTTAGTGCCTGGGTATATAAGAAAAGAAGTCCAAATTAGGAAAGAAGGTTGGAGAAGGAAGAGGGGAGCTAGCGTGGAGCTCTTATTCAGCTTGGGAAAGTTGGATTTGATCTTGGGAGCTTCTTCTTTAGTCTTCTCTTCTCATGTTTGATCTTCCTATTGGTATTAGTTGTGGTGGAAGTTGAAAACATGTTGTGTATGAGCATTTTCTGCTGTACTGAATTTGTTTCACATTTGAACATGAGTTAATCCTCTTTAGGTGAGGGTTAGGGATTTTATATTGTAACGAGAGGTTGTTTGTAGCTGAACCATGCTATTTTTCATCTTAAAGTAAAGTGTTCTTCATTGCTTAAGCTAGAATTTTGTTTGGCCAACCATTTTCTAGCATTGTTATTGAATGTTTGGGAAAACATTTAGTAACCGATTACTTTTCTTTATGTTAGTCTTTAACGATCATGAAAATGAGTGGGTATTTAGGGATAGATAACCACCTAAGGTACTAATCAGATAGAGGTTGATACGTTACATCATTCAATGCAAGATTTGATTCAATGGAAAGCATGATGAAGAAGTTGAATTCGAGATTTGAGAGTTTGCAATTAGCGAACTCTGGTGCAGTCCAGAATGCTGCAGCTATCAATATAAATCAGAATGCTACAGATTCTTGTGTGTGTTGTGGAGAGGACCACACTTTAGAATTTTGCCGAGGAAATCCAACATCCGTATCCTATGTTGGGAATCAAAATGCCCCTATAGATAACCCTTACTCCAATACCTACAATCCCAGTTGGAGGAATCATCCAAATTTCGCTTGGGGAGGTCAAGGGAGTAATTCCAACAATCAATAAGCTCAACAAAAGATGCCCACTAGATTTGGAAATCAAAATCAGCAAGGACAATTCCAAAAGACTAATATGAATAACAAGCTATTGGGTCTTCTTTGGAAAACATGTTTAAGGAGTATATTGCCAAAACTGATGCTGCCACTCAGACTCATCAAGCTTCTTTGAGGAATTTAGAGGTGCAAGTGGGCCAAATAGCGAGCGAACTGAAAGCAAGACCGTTCGGTAAGCTTCCTTCGGACACTGAGAGTTCAAAGAGAGAAGGTAAAGAACAAGTTCAAGCTGTAGAGTTTAGAAGTGGGAAGTCGTTGGTTGAGAAAAATGTGCCAAGACCGCAACCACCAGCTAATTATTTGGGCACTGATTTGGCAAAGACAGCAGGGGTCGAAAAAATTGATGTTGGAATTCAGTTTGAGAAGAGTCTCGAGATTTAGGATATTGAAGAAATCCCTAGGAAAACCTCTCAAACTTCTCCTAATTTAGTTTCTACACCTTCCCCAACATTTAAACCGCCCCCACCACCCTTTCCCCAAAGATTGAAGCAAAATAATCAAGAGGCCAATTTCAAGAAGTTCTTTGAGGTACTGAAGCAACTTCACATTAATATCCAACTAGTTGAGGCATTAAAGCAAATGCCCAATTATGTGAAGTTCCTCAAAGACATTTTTTTTGGGTTTTATGCCCTAAAACTCGTAGATAGTAAATGAAACAAATTAATCGATCTCAATAAAGCGTTATTTGAGTAATTCAGTAATTTGGTTACTGAATAATTGAGTTTGCATTAATAAACCATAAATCCAATAAACTAAGATCCAAGTTTGTTTAAATTAAACTTGGACTAGTATGTGGGGACATACGGGGATCGGTGTCCAAGTAACAACCTAAAAGGTCTATAGTATAGGGATAACGCTGGGTACCTTATCCTGGTGACACTATGTGATATGACCCACCTTGTATTCGATACAGATGCAATGATCCAAAGCATCCATGTATGAGAAATGTAAGTGGGGGTATCCTATGCAATGAGTTTGTATAAGATCGGACCGCGAAATAGTAACCACTGGATGTAACATCGTTAACTAGTCTAAGTTTCTATTTCAATAGGATGACCTAGGTAATTCAATCTCAATCCTGAGAATGTTATGAACCCCTTTTAGGAGGGATTGTCCTTAGATTTGTATGGGTGAGAGTGGCCAATTCGCCGACTCAATAAGCCTACCATTTCAGGGGCAAGACTGAATGGGGGCTGGGAACATAACAGTACAAGATGGAATTCACTCCATCCCCTATTGGGGTAAGTAGATGTGTGTTCCCTTAAGGGCTAATTCTGGGGCTTGAACAAAGGCACGCCGTCATCTCCTAGCCCGAGAGGAACTCCTGTTGAGTGGTTGGACCCTAAACAACTTGTTCATTAGAGGAATCAGTGGTACTTACGGAACCGGAGGTAACCCAGGGGTAAAACGGTAATTTGACCCAGCTGGTGTTACGAACACACATGAAGGATTGACTTACTGCTTGGTCGATATCCGTGGACACAGAAATATTATACAGTGAAAAGAGTGCAGCTGTGGGTCTTTAGTGGAGTGACCCACAGTTAACGAATGTTGACTAAACTTGGTCAATGAGTTTGGCCAATTAGTCTCGTATCGTTGGAGCTTCTGATTTGTAGGTCCATTGGGTCCCACTGGTGGCTCGTAAAGAGACTTAAGGCAATTAAGTATAAATTGTAAATTGAAAGTGTTCAATTTATTTGGGGAATCGTATAATGTGTATTGATGCATTATAATAAAGTTTATGAAACTTTATAATATAATTTTTGAATTAATTTCAAAATTAATTCTTTAGATAAAATATTTGAAAGAGTTCAAATAAATTTAATATGAATTGGATTCATGTTAATTTTAATTTTATTAAAATCCCTAAGATTAAATATATGATATTTAATTGGGTAAATTAATGAATTAAGGAATTAATTAATTATTTATTAAAATTAGAGACATTTTCCTATTAGGAAAAAGGTCTTGGCCTTTACTATATATAGGACCCCTGGGTGGGGTGAAAGGCTTCTCATTCATTCTCCTACTCTCATAGAATTCCCCTCAAGGCTTCCTCTAGACTCCCACCAGTGTCCTGCCTCTAGAAGTCTCGGAGTCATACCGGTGTAGCCATAATGGTGGTATTCGCACTAGTTCGTGATTAATTCACAAGCAGTTGGTGAATTTAATCTGAGTCGTCAACGAGAGTAAGTAATTTGTTACTATATACATTAGATTTAGATCTAATATTTTTGTATGCTTAGCCTTAATATAAATCTAGAATAGTTCTAAGTTTATTGCCAATGTATTGGTATTTTAGATTAAACAAAATTAATTACGAATCGGTCCCAATCACGCTTCCGCTTTATGGAATTACAGAATTCCAATCCTACAATTGGTATCAGAGCCGATCGTAGATCTAATTTTGTTTCACTAAAATCTGCATTGGCTATTGGTGGGATTGATTAATGCATAATGTGGTTTGCATTGAACTGTTTAGGTTAATTTTATGGCCATAGATTTTACTATTTTTATGTGATTTGATCATGTAAGGGCCCGGTGTTTTGGGTATTTTATGTAAGATTAAGTCCTGTGTAAGTCCGGGTCTAGAATAGGTTTTTATGAGATAAAAATCGGAGAAATTGCGACGCTGTCACGATTACAACACACGTTAGAAATTCGCAACAGGACGGTTCAAAGCTGTTGGACGGTTCGGTTCACGCGGTCTGGCTGGACTGGGACCGATTTGGTCTGGTTCAACTGGAATTTGGCTCGGTTCGTGGTTTTCATAGCTAGTTCGAAGTGGTTCGGGTTGATTCAGGCGGTCTAGACCAGTATTTGGAACTGCCGAAGGACTTTTAGGATAGAATTTAGCTATAATTATTGTATTTTATACTTTATTTTATCCTAGGGGCCAAAATTAACTGATTCAATTGCTATTTATTTGCTTTATGGATGTCATATAGCTTAAATTCCCACCATAGGTTAAGCATGTTTTCATGCATATTTATGTTATAATTGTTATAATGTATGGTAATTATGCATGAATTTACATTTATGAGTTTTTTAGTATAATTGTTATATTAAATATATGAAATTGGTGAAGCATGATGCATGACATTAATTTAGCTAAATATAATTGTTATATTTGATTAATGTATCATGCATGCTTAGCATTATTTTCATGAGAATTAATGTAATTAGTTATATTATGAATGAAAATAATAAATATAAATCAATGCTTGTTTTCATGTATGATTTAATATAAAACGTTAAAATAAAATGGATTAGCATTGAGCATGGCATTAATTAGATTAATATAAGAGTTATATTATATTAATGTCAAATATCATGTAATTTAATTTCATGGATGTTTAATTAATATAATCGATATTAATTAAATAAAATTGAAATTCCATGAAGCATGACACCACTTTAGATTAATATAATCGTTATATTATCGTTATCGGCGTCATAATAATATGGTGTTTAATAATTAGAATATGATTGTTATTTTTCCAACACCATAGAAGCATGTTATAGGGCTAATCATTAAAAATTTATAATAAGTTATAAAATTGATTAGAAACCGTCAACCTAAGACCTAAGCTCATTATAATTCCAAGAGGATTAGAATTATTTTCTTACTTAGAATTAAAAATAGTTGTAATTGACTAAGGAGGAAAAACATTACTATGATTATAAGGGAACTCCACCGGTTAAGTTCTGTCTACGGCTGGGGTACTTAAGATGACGGTTTACGAAACACCTCCTACCTGGGAACTAAGCCAGAATACCGGAGTTGAATTAATCATAGTTAAATGTTAGCATGCAATGTCACTAGGTTTGTTAAAAGAGTTTAATTCACCTAGATCTTTAGAGTAAAGAGTTTACATTACTGTGGTTATAAGGGAACTCTCCCGATAAAGTTCTATCTAAGGCTGGAGGTATTTAAGATGACGGTTTACGGAACACCTGCTACCTTGGAACTGACTCGGAACTTGAGTTGAATTAACCATAGTATGTTAGCATGCAATATCACTAGGTCAATTAAAAGAGTTTATTTCACCTAGATCTTTAGAGTAAAGATTTATCATAACTATTAGTTATAAGAGAACTCTACCGGTAATGTTTTGTCCAAGGCTGGAGGTTCTTAAGATGACGGTTTACGGAACACCTGCTACCTGGGAACTGAGCCGAAACTTTAGTTGAATTAACCATAGTTATATTAGCATGCAATGTCTCTAGGTAATTAAAAGTGTTTAATTCACCTAGACATCAGAGAAAATACCTATATATATATAAGTTATATAAAGGCATAGACTTAGATAGATTCACTTAGCCAGAATTTACCTAAGTAATAGACCCTATAATTATAAAAATACTTAGTGGGAGGAAATATATCAAAATAAGATTTTCATAAATCAAGTTTTGCTCTCACGTCCTTAAAAGTTCACAACGTGAGGTTCATGCTTGGCCTCGAGTCACCCTGGGAGTGATCCCATACAGATGGTGTTTGCATAAATCAATATCAAGGTGAATGAGGGAGTATTTTATAGTAAGTGGGAGCAGGACATGTGTCAACGTATCCTACGATCTCCTCCATTAGGTTGCACCGTGAGATCCCTATGATCTGCCTGCGAGTCGCCCTGGGAGCGATCACCCTATGGAGGGCTTGATCATGGGAGTCGGAACAACGCAAACTCAAGAAATGGATAAGGTTTCTTAGGTCCATTTCCAACTTTGACTTTCCCTACGGTAGCATTGTTGGAGCCGACCTCTGAAATCTGAAAAATGGAGGGTCACACTTACGGGAAATTGTTAAGGTGTTAATAATTTCTTGACCGAAAAAATGGTAGCTAAGAACTATTGGAATATGAGTTATTCTGTGAATAGGGATAGGCTGAGATTGTCTCAATTCAGAGGAGTAGTAGCTAACTACCCTACGGTAGCTGTTGTTCTAAACCTCTGAAGTATCGTTGCAAAATGAATGTTTATTCTTTGGGTTGATCATTACTTTTGCTAAATTAATTGGATTAAAATAATAATATTATTTTGTGTAATGGGTTAATGCAACAATACTTATTAAGTTAATTTGTTTGTTCTATCAGCAATGAAACGTTCTTTGTATGCCTCTAATAATGCCAATTACAAAACTGGTATTTCAAATACAACTAAGAAAATGAACTTAAACACTAAATGGGTGGAATTGGTCTTAACTGAGGACGGTCCTCAAGCCCATATGTCTAATTTATCTGAAATTGTTCATGATGAATATGACATAGATTGATTAGCACATCTCAATGAAAATAAATTTGATTTATTGATCATTGAAACGTGTATAGTGGAAAATGATGATACAGCCTGGATCCTTGATTCAGGTGCCACTCATCACGTATGCTCTTCATTTGAGGGAATGAGCTCCTGGCAACAGTTAGATGCTGGGGAAATGACTCTCAGAGTTGGGACTAGGGAGCTCATTTCAGCTAAAGGACTGAGAGATATTAAAATGTTCTTCTCCAGGAAACGCTATATATTATTCGGTAACGTATATATAGTTCCCAAAATAAAAAGAAATTTGATTTCTATTTCTTGTTTGCTAGAACAAGGGTATTCAATTTCCTTTTCTGTGAATGAAGCTTTCATTACTAAAAGGGGTGCTGATATATGTTCTACAAAAATGGAGAACAATTTATATGTCTTAAGACCAATAGAGTCTAGGGCTATTTTGAACAATGAAATGTTTAAAATAGATGAGACACAACCAAAAAGGCAAAAAGTTTCTCAAAGTACCTATCTTTGGCACTTGAGACTTGGCCACATAAATATCAATAGGATTGAGAGATTGGTTAAGAACGGACTTCTAAGCCAGTTAGAAGATGGTACTTTACCTCCATGTGAGTCATGTCTCGAAGGTAAGATGACCAAACGACCTTTTACTGGAAAAGGTTATCGTGCCAAAGAACCCTTAGAACTCGTACATACGGATCTCTGTGGTCCAATGAATGTAAGGGCTCGAGAAGGGTATGAATATTTCATCTCTTTTATAGATGATTATTCAAGGTATGATTATTTTTACCTAATGAGTCATAAGTCTAAAGCCCTTGAAAAGTTCATGGAGTACATGACTGAAGTTGAGAACTTGTTAGGTAAGACCACTAAAACACTTCGATCTGATCGAGGTGGAGAGTATTTGGACTTAAAATTCCAAAACTATTTGATAGAACATGGAATCTCGTCCCAACTCTCAGCACCAGGTACACCTCAGCAGAATGGTGTATCTGAAAGGAGAAACAAAACCTTGTTAGACATGGTTCGATCTATGATGAGCTATGCTCAGTTGCCTAGTTCTTTTTGGGTTATGCAGTAGAGACTATAGTTTATATTTTGAATGTTGTTCCCTCAAAGAGTGTTTTTGAAACACCATTTGAGCTCTGGAAAGGGTGTAAAGCTAGTTTACATCATTTTAGAATTTGAGGTTGCCCTGCACATGTGTTAGTAGCAAACCCAAAGAAATTGGATTCACGTTCAAAATTATGTCTATTCGTAGGCTGTCCAAAAGAAACAAGAGGTGGATACTTATTCGATCCAAAAGAAAATAAAGTGTTTGTATCGACAAATGCTACTTTCTTGGAAGAAGACCACGTTAAGAAACACATACCACGCAGTAAAATTGTGTTAAGTGAACTTTCTAGTAAAGCTACAAATGACTCAACAAGAGTTGTTGATGAGGCTGGACCTTCAACAAGAGTTGTTGATGAGCCAGTTCAGAGGCTGGACCTTCAACAAGAGTTGTTGATGAGCCCAGTACATCTGGTCAAGCCCATCATTCTCAAGAGTTGAGAATGCCTCGACGTAGTGGGAGGATTGTTATTCAACCTGAACGCTATCTGGGTTTAGCAAAAACTCCAACTGTCATACCTGATGATGGGGTTGAGGATCCATTGACCTTTAGACAGGCAATGAATGATGTGGACCATGACGAGTGGGTCAAACCTATGGACCTAGAGATGGAGTCTATGTACTTCAATCAAGTCTGGGATCTTGTAGACCTACCTGAAGGGGTTAAACCCATAGGGTGCAAATGGATCTACAAGATAAAACGAGACATAGCTGGAAAAGTACAGACTTTCAAAGCTCGACTTGTGGCAAAGGGTTATACCCAAAAGGAGGGGGTGGACTATGAGGAAACCTTATCCCCAGTTGCCATGTTAAAGTCGATAAGAATTCTCTTGTCCATTACCACCTTTTATGATTATGAGATTTGGCAAATGGACGTCAAGACTGCCTTTCTGAATGGCAATCTTGATGAGAACATTTTTATGTCTCAACCAGAGGGGTTCATTGCTCAAGGTCAGGAGCAAAAAGTTTGCAAGCTTAGACGATCCATTTATGGGTTGAAGCAAGCTTCCAGATCTCTGAATATAAAGTTTGACACTGCTGTCAAATCTTATGGCTTTGACAACAACGTTGATGAGCCTTGTGTTTACAAAAGGATTATCAACAATTCAGTAGCTTTTCTGGTGTTGTATGTAGATGATATTCTTCTCATTGGGAATGATGTATAATATCTAACTGACATTAAAAAATGGCTATCCGCTGAGTTCCAAATGAAAGATTTGGGTGAAGCTTAGTATGTTCTAGGGATTCAAATTATCAGGAATCGTAAGAACAGAACGCTAGCCCTGTCTCAAGCATCATATATAGACAAGATGTTGTCTAGATATATGATACAGAATTCCAATAGGGGTTTACTACCCTTCAGGCATGGAGTTCATTTGTCTAAGGAACAGTGTCCTAAGACACCTCCAGAAATTGAGGATATGAGACAGATAACTTATGCTTCAGCTGTGGGCAGTCTTATGTATGCTATGTTGTGTACTAGGCCTGACATTTGCTATGCAGTTGGGATAGTCAGCAGGTACCAGTCCAATCTAGGGTTAGACAACTGGACTGTAGTTAAGAACATCCTCAAGTATCTTCAGAGAACGAGGGACTATCAGCTTGTGTATGGCTCTAAGGATTTGATCCTTACAGGATACACAGACTCTGACTTTCAGATTGATAAGGATTCTAAAAAATCCACATCAGGGTCAGTATTTACCCTCAACGGGGGAGCTGTAGTCTGGCATAGCATCACGCAAGGATGCATTGCAGACTCCACCATGGAGGCCAAATATGTTGCTGCTTGTGAAGCAGCTAAGGAGCCTGTATGGCTACAGAAGTTCTTGATGGATTTGGAAGTTGTTCAAAATATCAACTTGACAATCACTCTTTACTGTGATAATTGTGGTGCAGTGGCAAGTTATAAAGAACCTCGCAGTCACAAAAGAGGCAAGCACATAGAGCGCAAATATCATCTCATCAGAGAGATCGTGCAACGAGTGGACGTGATCGTCACGAAGGTAGCCTCTGGGCACAATATTGCTGATCCATTTACGAAGGCTCTCATGGCTAAAGTGTTCGAGGGTCATCTAAAGGGTCTAGGTCTGCGAGATATGTACATAGAATAATCTAGGGCAAGTGGTAAAGTGTAATGCGTATTGTGAATGCCCTAGTTTATTGTATTTATCTGTATTTGTACTTTTCATGTATTATACAGTATTAATACAAACTACTATTCCTACTTCAATGATTATTCATTCAATTTTGATTGTTGATGTACATTGCCCACTAGAGTTTTAGTTCAAGTGGGGGTTATTGGGTTTTATGCCCTAAAACTCGTAGATAGTAAATCAAACAAATTAATCGATCTCAATAAAGCGTTATTTGAGTAATTCAGTAATTTGGTTATTGAATAATGGAGTTTGCATTAATAACCCCTAAATCCAATAAACGAAGATCCAAGGTTGTTTAAATGAAACTTGGACTAGTATGTGGGGACATACGGGAATCAGTGTCCAAGTAACAACCTAAAAGGTCTATAGTATAGGGATAATGCTAGGTACCTTATCCTGGTGACACTATGTGATACGGCCAACCTTGTATTTGATACAGATGCAATGATCCAAAGCATCCATGTAGGAGACATGCAGGTGGGGGTATCTGTTGGGTTCCTAGAGTGAGTAAAATTATGATCTGAAAAGACTCTAGAATTCTTGTGCAAGTATACACAGTTCGCAACAAGAAATAAGTATTTGTCAATCCAAGGCCTGAACTAGCTTCTACTCTATCTATTTTTTATGAATCTTTTAATGGTTTCAAGGTAATAAAAATGATTGGGTTTTATAAGAATTATGTTGAAGCAAAGTAAATGATAGAACAACAAGTAAACAAATAGGCAGACAGATTAGAGACAGGCGCTGGTTAGGTTTAGTAATTGTTTTAAAAGATGCTCTAGCAATATTATTGATCATGAAAACTCTCGCAGTATTATTAGCGGATTCCTCCCGGAACTCTGGATCTTTTGGAATGTGTTTCAACCCCAATGAAGTACGACCGATCAAGCACTAGGCAACTGGCTATCCCTAGCTCAGTCACTGGCGTTCACCAATACACAATGATCGTCGTGTGGTTAATTGCCACACACTCTCTAAATCATCCCTGAAACTAGAGAGAGGTATTCACACCGACTGGCCAGGCGGGCATAAAATAGAAATAGGCACAACAATTAACCAAGATGCAATAATCAATATATTATTAGAGATGATGCACGACAACTACATATTCCTTAACCAACGCCTAAAGCTACTTAGTTCATAATAAGCATGGGAACATGAATTACAATCTGAGTAGGCATGTCCATAATCACAAGACAATAAAGAAAATAATAATCTCCTTAATCAGCTTGTGGATGATGGTCTTCTAGTGGTCTCCAATCTCTCTATACTATTCGGCTTCCAAGGAAAATGGAATGACTTTGACTTGGGCGGCTACTTCCTTTTATAGAAGGATAAGAGGCTTGAATTAGGTCAACTTGGACACGTGTAGGGCTAACGAGCTGTGATGTGGCAATTCTGTTTCCAGTTTTGCTGCAGCACAGAATTTGCTCCCTCAAGTCGCCCAACAACAGATTCTGCACAAAATGATTTCCAAAGCTTCCATTCTTCCAAATGGGTTAAAACATGTAATATCTATCTAAAACCAACCCTATTAAGCACAAAGGTCACACAAATCAATATAGAAATGAGGCCTAAATAACTACCTTTTGGGCAGTTATCACACCCCCAAACTTGAACTATTGCGCGTCCCGAGCAACACTAACCAACCTTCCTTCAAGAATTCAAAACATTAGACAAACAATAGCTTAATCCAACCAGACAGTCCAACACTACCTTAGACCTTTACCTGAGCATTCTGCAAAAGCGAGCTTTGCTGCAGCAAAATGATTCCTCCGGCATGGACAAATAATCACCACTTTTTAGCTCAAATCTAAGAACTTACCACAGCCTAGCTCTATTATCAAATATCTTAAAATATATTTCCAAGGGGGTTATATTTTCGTTTTTTCAGACTTTAAGTAGCCTGACAGTCATAAACTCTTAAGCATGGGATGACCCACTTTATGGTGCAGTATACCCCTGCCTCAAGCTCATCACCAACTAGGCTCAATACTCATTATAAAGCTAAAAAATCCTTAGTTATTCCATCTCTTGCCCCTCAGAATGGCAACATTTTATGATGAAGCTCACCTAAGTTCTAGGAGACAGAAAAACTGTTGGATCATCATTCATCCTTCAAAACTTTTCCTCCATGAATTTTTTCAGCAAAATTTTCAACAATCAATTTTTCCATCAAATAATTTTTTCTCATTTTTTCACATTTCCTAGGTCATCTTTTGACGCGAAGACAAAATGTGGGTATCACAAATGTCCCCGGTTACTCAATAACCTAACAAATTTTTACTAGAAGGAGAGGAATGCTCGAGCAAAACAATTGGAGTAGCAAAAAGTCCCCCAAACTTGAATTATTCATTGTCCCCAATGAATCATTAATTATTGCAATTATACCCCCAAACTTAAATTTTTCTATCTTAATTTTTAAACTAAATGTGGGACTAGAACTAAGCTTAAAGTGGATCATATAAGTCAACACTACCTCCAAAATCTTCTTTGCCGCAGCAACAGACCAGGCTAGAAGAAATGCTAAAGCAAAAGGTTTCTGGAGATTAGAATACCTTGATCTAATTAAGCGTAATCAGTCCAAGCTTCAAAAATTCAGAAGAAAATAGTTAAGTCAGAGTTACTCAATGCTTATAGAACACAAACATCGAGAAATTTCATTAAAAACATAAAGAAATTACAAAGCAGATATATTTTTTTCAAAGTAGAAAAAGTAAAAAGAAACAAGCAAACATATTAGCAAACGGGGTCAGATATGCGCGAGCAAACAAAATTATAGGAACAAAAGTAATGCTCGCTGAAGATCATCACATCCATCAATTTTCCTGACCCTACTCTTCATCATCATTCTCTTCTCCTCTTTCAACAGGTGGGGGTGGAATCCAGGGGTTCAATAGATCGTCAGGGAATACGGGAAGGGCTGGATATGGCTTTGAAAAATTCTCTTGAAGCGCCTTCCTTAAGCTGGCATCTCGATTCTTAACATAGTTCTAGAAGGTTAAAGTTTGCCTTTCAGCAAACTCTTGCCTACTGGCCGAAAGTGCCAGTTGTTCTAGAATCGAGTTGATGCTGTGGATAAGCCCACCTTGATGTATCTCCTGCATACGCTGGAACCGTGCCAAATTGGGCGTGTCGATGATCCCTTTGTCAAACAGTATAACATCCCCTTCATTCTCTGGTACCCCTACTTGTTTACAAAGCAATGTAATCGTGTTCGGAAAAAACAATTTCCCCACCTTCTTCTTCCAACAACAAGAAATTTCACCTGAAATAATTTTCCCCACATTGATGCTGAGAGACAGCAAAATCGCAAAAACTAGAAGAACTCGTTCCCTGGAGATTGTCGAGTCGTGCGTTGTTGGAAGCATCCGCTGTCTTATAAATCTCATCCATGTGTTCGCTTCCCTTTTCAAATAAGCCGACTGGAATGTCCTCTTCTGAGTATTTGACAGCTGCCACTGTGCTCCTTCAATACCTACCTCCCTCACAGCATCACTTAACTGCTCATTAGATGGCGCTACAGACATCTCATTATATGTCGCATGGGGGACGTTCTAAAGATTGTACAGTGCGTTGATAGCACTAGGACTCCAATCTACCTCGACTCCTCGGGCAATCACCTGGAATCCATCCTCCTTGTCAATGTTAGCATAAAATTCGCGCACCATCTGCGCGTTTACAGACTCAGGCTTCACACAAAACAACTCCCAGTCGTGGTCTGCAATACCGGTCCTTAGAAATTGCAGAAGATCACCGCTAAACCCTCGCTCAAATAAGAAATCCCTTTTCAGAAGCTCAGCGTATTTTGCTATGGCAAAATTGTTGACGAAGCGATCATACGGCAATTGTTGTTCTTCTATTTCATCATGTTCCTCCGATGCTTTAGCAATATTTTGGCCCTTTTCCGCCCTTCGCTTGAGCAACCGCTCTTCCTTAGCTCTATTTTCTGTTTCTTCTCTCTCTTTTTCCTCAGCCTCTTTTGTCTCTCGTTCCTCTCGCTCTGCATTGTCCCTTACAGAGTCAGTAGTTGGAGGCGAGGGGGTATCAGTTCGGACTACCTGAATACGGCTGGCTTTTCGCTTAATGCGGCAACGCTTAGGTACCTCCGACATGATCACCTCCACTCGAGCCTCCTGAACTGGCTCACTTTCAGTTTCTTTCGCAGGCACAACTGCTGCCTCTTCCTCTTGAACCTCATCAGCCTGTGTTTCTTGATTTTCCTCAACATTTTCTTCTTGAACCGTATCTGGTACTATCGATTCTTCCTCAGGATTTTGAACTCCTTCCGTATCTAGGCCATTCACAGCTTCTTCTTGGATAGCTTCTTGCTCCGCAGCCCTCTGCTATCTTCTTCTTCGTTTAGCTTCCTTCTCTTTCGGCATTCTCTTCTTCTTGGTTTTTCCTTTTTTCACTTCCGGAGTAACCGGTACCTCCTCCTCCTCACTCTCTCTTTCTTTTCTTGCTCGTGTTTTTGCCATGGAAACTCAAAGATTTTACAGAGAAAAGCAACAAAAGAAGAAGAAGAAGAAAAAACGAACAGTAAATGAATTAAATGGAAAGGTGAAATAAAAAGAAACTTACCACCATCTTGAAATAAATAGCTTCAGCAAAATCGAATCCCAACTGAAAAGATTTTCCACATTAAATCATATTACCGTTTTAATCGCATGCAACCTGAAAATTTGAAACCAGCAACGGTAAAATCGTGAAGTCCAATCGCCCACAGTAAATCCTCATGTGTTGTCCACTATCACAACCTTTGGATAATCTTTATGTGACACGTGGCTTCATCAGATGATATACACAAATTTACCTGCCCACAGAAATTTCAAAAATCCAAACGGTAAAAAAAATTAATCTTTAACAAACCTCTTCCTATTCGGACGATTTGCTTCAGCTATACCTTTGCCGCAACAACCTGCTGGACCTGAAGAATCTTGGATACAGAATTCAAATTTCAAAACAGGAAAATCAAATCTTTTAAATTTAAATTTAAATAACCAATCAAATCAAATTTAATCCTTCTTGAACCCGAATTAATTTAAAGAAAATCTTTATTAACTTAAACTAAACAGAATTAAAATAACTGAAAATGAAATCTAGATCTAATCTAATAAAATCTAACTAATTCAAAGATAATTCAAAGATAATTCAAATAAATGACCCGAAAAGAAAATCAAATCAAATTCAAAACGAAATAGATAAAATCTAAACTACCAAAAATAATAAAAATTCTTAAAGATAAAATCTAATAAACCATGCAAAATCAAACGTCACATAAACTAAATTAAAAACAAATCAGCGAAACATAAAATCAATACAAACACTTGGAGCTCAAAATTTTGCTCTGTGAAATGCTCCCGCAAAAATCCTACTCCTCTCAATCATCAACCAACCTTAGGGAAAGATATTTCGCCTGAAACTCCTCATCCTCACCCCAATAGTGTTTCACACGCTGTCCATTCACCTTGAACACTCTCCCATCTTTTTCATCCTACAAAGTAATTGCTCCATGGGGAAAAACCTCAATCCCAACAAACGGTCTTGACCATTTAGATTTTAGCTTCCCAGGAAATAATTTTAATCTAGAATTATAAAGCAAGACTTTCTGACCCTTGACAAACTCTTTAGATTTTATTTTCTTGTCATGCCACAACTTAGTCTTTTCTTTATACATTTTCACATTCTCATAAGAAAATTGGCGAAATTCCTCCAGTTCATTAAGCTGCAGAATTCTTATTGCTCATGCACGACTCAGATCAAAATTTAACTTTTTCAAAGCCCAAAATGTTTTATGCTCAAGCTCTAATGGTAAATGACAAGCTTTCCCATATACTAACCTGTAGGGAGACATACCTAGAGGAGTATTATAGGTTGTCCTATAAGCCCAAAGAGCCTCATCCAACCTAAAAGACCAATCCTTCCTAGATGGATGGACTACTTTCTCTAAAATCGATTTTATTTCCCTATTACTAATTTCAGCCTGACCATTTGCTTGTGGGTGCTAAAGGGTAGCTATCCTATGCTTAATCCCATATTTAGCTAAAAGCCTAGTTAAGATATTATTAACAAAATGAGTACCCTCATCACTCACTAGAGCTCTAGGTGTCCCAAACCGCGTAAAGATGTGCGATTGAAGGAACCTTGCAACTGTCTTGGCATCACTCTGATGACATGCAATGGCCTCCACCCACTTGGACACATAATCCATCGCCAATAAGATAAAAACATTGCCATTAGAAGGGGGAAATGACCCCATAAAATCAATACCCCATACATCGAATAATTCAACTTCTAAAATATAAGAGGAATTTCATCTCTAGGTCCCAAATTTCCTCTCCTTTGCCAAGCATCACATTACTTGTAAAACCAATGGGCATCCTTAAATAAGGTAGGCCAGAAAAATCCACAATGCAGAATCCTCATAGTTGTCCTCTGACCGCTAAAGTGACCTCCATACGGCGAGGAATGACATTGCTCTAGGATTTCCTTTGCTTCATCACCTGAAACATACCTACGAATAATACCATCAGAGCATTGCTTATACATAAATGGCTCATCCCAATAGAAAAATTTTGCATCATGCTTAAACTTTTTCTTCTGCCTCCAATCCATGTCAATAGGAGTGACTCCCTTTAACAAAAAGTTGGCAATATAAGCATACGAAGGGACACCCCTTACTACCTTTACCTCAACAACAAAAAGTTGTTCATCCGGAAAAGAATCGGAAATGGCAGATTGCTCCAGTAAAGATGATGATGGATCAAGACGAGACAAATGATCTGCAATGACATTTTCTGATCCCTTCTTGTCCTTTATCTCCAAGTCGAACTCCTACAATAATAAAACCCAACGAATTAGCTTTGGTTTTGTATCTTTCTTAGACATTAGATACCTTATTGCTGCATGATCCGTGAACACTGTGACTTTGGATCCAACCAAATATGGCCGGAATTTTTCAAAAGCGAACACCACAGCTAACAACTCCTTTTCAGTAGTTGTGTAGTTGACTTGTGCCTCATTTAAAATCTTACTTGCATAATATATAGGATGGATGAATTTGCCCTGCTTTTGCCCCAACATAGCACCTACCGCAGCATCACTCGCATCACACATTACCTCAAATGGTAAATTCAAATTAGGTGCACAAAGAATAGGTGCTGAGATTAAAGCGGCCTTTAAAGTCTCAAAAGCCTTCCTACAATCTGCATTAAAGTCAAAAACATGATCACTACACAATAAGTTTCAAAGAGGTTTACTGATTTTGGAAAAATCTTTTATGAACCTCCTATAGAATCCAACATGTCCTAAAAAACTCCGAATTCCCTTCATTGAATTCGGTGGTTCTAGTCTCTCAATAACCTCTATTTTTGCTCTATCAACTTCTAGACCATTCTTAGAAATCCTATTACCTAACACTATGCCCTCCTTCACCATGAAGTGACATTTTTCCCAATTAAGAACTAGATGGGTATCCTCACATCTTTTTAACACCTGACCTAAATTATCTAAACAACTTTGAAAAGACCCTCCAAACACTGAAAAATCATCCATAAATACCTCAACAGTGGACTCAATCATATCAGAAAAAATTGCCAACATACACCGCTGAAATGTTGCTGGAGCATTGCAAAGGCCAAAAGGCATTTGCCTAAAAGCAAACGTCCCATAAGGGCAGGTGAAAGTGGTTTTTTCCTGATCCTCAAGAGCAATAGTAATCTGGTTATACCTAGAATAACCATCTAAGAAACAGTAGTAGGCCTGACCAGCCAATTTATCCAACATCTAGTCAATAAATGGTAGAGGGAAATGGTCCTTACGGGTGGCTTTATTAAGCCTCTTGTAGTCCATGCAAACCCTCAAGCCAGTTACTGTCCTGGATGGGATCAACTCATTGTCTTTATTGCTCACCACAGTGACACCTCCTTTCTCAGGAACACATTGGATAGGGCTCACCCAATTGCTGTCGGCAATTGGATAAATGATCCCAGCATCCAACCATTTAATCACCTCCTTTTTAACCACTTCTTTCATTGCAGGGTTAAGCCTTCTTTGTTGCTCAATACTCCTAAAGAATCCCTCCTCTAGAGTGATCTTGTGCATACAAAAAGATGAGCTAATTCCCTGAATGTCAGCCAATGTCCAACCTATAGCCTTGCAGTATTGCTGCAACAATTTTATTAAGGCTTCTTCATGCTCTGGCATTAAATCTGATGCAACAATAATGGGCAACGTCTCTCCTTCCCCAAGATACACATACTTTAGATGATTCGGCAAGGGCTTCAAATCTATAGTAGGTGCCTCAATCAGGGATGGCTTAATGGGAGGAGCCTTCCTTTGATCTAAATCTAAAGGCTCAAAAACATCCTCACACCTAAACAATTCTTTTTCATTTTTTCTTTCTAACAAACAAACTTGCAAATCCTCTACACTAACCTCTCCATGATCTTCCGAATGCTTGTCAACCGAATCCTGTATTGCTATCTCAATAACTGTGCTCTCTAGAATCCTAATGAAGGAGCAATCCTCCATTTCGTCTGGATATTTCATGGCTTTAAACACATTAAATTTTACTTCCTCATTACAGACTCTCATTGTTAATTCCCCTTTTTGAACATCTATTAACGTCCTACCAGTAGCCAAAAATGGATGACCTAAAATAATCGGGACATCTTTATCAGACTCATAGTCCAAAATAATGAAATCAACTGGAAATATGAACTTATCCACTTTCACTAAGACATCCTCAATTTTACCCTCTAGATATGTGATAGACCTATCAGCTAGTTGGAGTGTGATTGTGGTAGGCCTAACTTCACCAATACCTAGCTTTCGATAGACCGAAAGAGGCATAAGGTTAATGCTTGCACCTAAATCACATAGTGCTCTACCTAACTCTTTTCCACCTATAGACACAGGTATGGTAAATGACCCTGGATCCTTAGCCTTGGGTGGTAGCCCATTCTTAAGAATAGCACTACATTCCTCAGTAAGAGATACAGTTTCAAACTCTCCTAACCTCTTCTTTTTAGTTAAAATATCCTTAAGAAATTTAGCATAATTAGGCATTTGCTCAATAGCTTTTACTAAAGGAATATTTATGTGCAATTGCTTAAGAATCTCTAAAAACTTTTTAAATTGACCATCCTGATTCCTAGGCTTTTGCCTTTGTGGAAAGGGTAGAGGTGGTACATAAGGTGGGGGCGACACATAAGGTGGTTCTGTTGGGTTTTATGCCCTAAAACTCGTAGATAGTAAATGTACATTTGACCGAACATTAATAAAGTGATTTATTATTCAATGTTTGTATTATATCTTGTCTTATTAACCCTAATCCAATAAACTAAACATCCAAGGCTAATAGAATGAGGCTTGAACTAGTATGTAGGGACATACGGGGATCAATGTTCAAGTTTTAGCCTAAAGGGTTTGTAGTATAGGGATAAGGCTGGGTACCTTATCCTGGTGACACTATGGATACGACCCGCTTTGTATATTGATACAAACGTAGTGATCCAACGCGTTCATGTGGTTGACATGCGAGTGGGGGTATCCTGTGCAATGAGTTTGCACAAAGACCGGACCGCGAAATAGTTAACCACTAACTGTAACACCGTTAGTTAGCTCGGTTTCTATTTCACTAGGATGACCTAGGCAACTTCGCTTTAATCCTGAGTGGATTATGGACTCCTGTCCATGAGGGATTGTCCTTTGGTTTGTACGGGTGAGAGTGGCATGTTCGTCGACTCAATAAGCCTACCATTTTGGGGACAAGACCGAGTGGGGAGCTGGGAACGTAGTCTTACAAGATGGAATTCACTCCTTCCCGATATTAGGGTAAGTAGAGGTGTGTTCCCTTAAGTGGTGTCTCCGGGTCTTGAACAATGGGCCCTACCCTCTTTATGGCACGAGAGGGATTTCTGTTTGCTGGTTGGACCACAAACAGGTTGTTCATTAGAGGAGCACTGGTACTTAAGGACCAAGAGGTAGCCCAGGGGTAAAACGGTAATTTGACCTAGCTGGGGTACGAACACACGTGAAGGGCTAACTTGCTGTTGACGGTCGATATCCGTGGACACAGAAATATATCTGCAGTGAGAAGAGTGCACCTGTGGTTCTTTAGTGGAGTGAACCACAGTTAACGAATATTGATTATCTTGGTTAATGAGTTTAGCCAACTAATCTCATATCGTTGGAGCTTCTGATCTGTAGGTCCATGAGGTCCCATTGGTAGCTCATTTAGGGCGTTGAGGTGAAATTCTAAGGAAGGATTGAATATTCGAAAGTGTTCGAGTATTAAACTAAAATATGAATTTGATTCATATTAAAACTATAGGTTATAATTAATGTGCATTGGATGTATATTAATACTATAGTTTTGAGAGGGAAAATAATAATTGAATATGTGATGTTCAATTTTATTATTTTAAATTAATTAATTTTGAATTAATTATTTGATTAAGTTTAATTAAAATTGATTTAATTAAACTATAGATTAAAAAGGGATTAATTTAAATAAGATTTAAATTAATGATATTTCAATTAATATTGATTAATTGAATTTTAATTAATTATAATTTAAAATTTTGTTTTTTAAATTGATAATTAATTATCTGGTAACTGAACGTCAGTTACCAGAAATAGGGCGTGCAGTTATCCTCCTGATCGATAGGTAAGGGGTTGAATTTCAGTTTTTGCAGGAGTGCTCTCAGTCTCACGCCTCTCTCCCTCTCTCTCACCCTCTCTCTCGTTCTGCACCCTCTCTGAGAATACAGAGTCCTTTTTTTCCAGAAAAAATCCTTAGAGTTTTCGGCTCCCACAAGCTCTCAACGTGTACCCCATTGAGAATACCGGTGCAATCAAGTGGCAGTGTTCGTGGTGTCTTTTCCAGCGAAAACAGGGATCGCTTGGTGCTGTTTTTGGGAGCAATTCGGAGAAAATTTGGCGAAACGATCAAGAGTTTCTTCAAAGGTAATTAGTTCTTGATCTAGGATCATTAGGATCCAATTCTAGATTAGATCTAGAATTTTTCTCCCTTTTACAGCATGCTTTAATGAGTTTTTACAGCATGATTATAATTATTTTTCTGCTGTACATAATTGTGTTTGTGATCCGTATTGGTATTTCAATCTTGGTTAAAATCAGTGTGGTTTTCTGTTCGTTTCCGCTGCGAAAGGGCTTTTATCCCTTCAGGTTCCACATCTGGAACAGAACCAGATGCTCCAGCATCTTTATTGCTACCTCCAGCACCCTGACCAATCTCCAACTCTTTCTCAACAACAATATTTTTATCACCATTTTTATCTACACTCTGGGTTTTACTAGGCCCTTCTAGTGGCTTACCGCTCCTAAGAGTCACTGCCTTTACCTACTCCTTACCTTCCTTTCGAGGGTGTTCAGTATCTGAGGGAAGTTTCCCTTGAGGCCTTGCCTTCAGCTCATTAGCTAGCTGACCCACTTGCAATTCCAGGGCTCTCATCGAAGCTTGATTAGTTTGAATTGCAGCATCTGTACGAGCCATAAATTCTTTTATAATTGCCTTAAGAGAACTCCCCGAATTTTGCTGGGGCAAAGCCAGCTTATTTTGCTGGGGCAATACCTGTGCTTTAGCAAATCCCGACTGGTTCACCTTTTGTTGCGTCTGCACATTACTTCCTTGTCCTCCCCATGAGAAATTGAGGTGGTTGCGCCAACCTGGATTATAAAAGTTAGAATAAGGTTTGTTTCTCTAATTACCTATAAAAAAACACTGAAGTTGGATTGCTGGGGCAAAACTCGTAGTTGTGATTTTCACCACAATAGACACATGCTTCCTCTGTGACTTGGTTCACCACTATAGCAGGCTCCACAGCTGGTGGCTGCTGATGACTAATCACTGTCACATTCTTAAGAGCGTTAGCAATCATTGCAAGATCAGCCCTAATGGTGGACACACCATCAACCTCTAACACGCTCTTAACCTTTTTATTTGTGCCTCTAACATCCGACCACTGACAACTATTAGTAGATATTCTTTCTAAAATTTCATAGGCTTCATTAAAAGTTTTTGCCAAAAGGGCCCCTCCAGCCGAAGCATCAACCATACCCTGGGTTACTCCATTTAACCCATTGTAAAATGTTTCCGTTTGAACACAATGTGGTAACCCATGGTGGGGACACTTTCGCAAAAGCTCCTTAAACCTTTCCCAAGCCTCACTAAAAGTCTCATCCTCAAGTTGCCTAAACCCTACTATTTCACTCCTTAATTTAGCATTTCTATTAGGTGGGAAATATTTACTCAAAATTTTTTCAGCTAACTCATTCCATGTCCTAATTGATCCTGGAGCAAAAGAATTTAACCACGCCTTTGCTCCATCTCTAAGAGAATACGGGAAAAAATTTAATCTAAGGGCATCTCTAGGCACTCCTTGAATCACAAAAGAATCACTAACTCCTAGAAAAGACTTAAGATGTAAATGAGGATCTTCAGATGACAAACCATGGAATTGCCCCACGGTTTGCAAAATCTGAAACATTACCGGTTTCATTTAAAAATTTGCCGCTTGAATTTATGGACGTGCAATCCCTGGATTCAACTCGTCAAACATTTGGACAGCATACGCTCGAATGGCTCTAGTCCTATCGTTCGCTACCAAGATAGGATTCTCAGCCTGATTATTTTGCTGCTCATTTTGCTCCAGCGGCGGGTTTTGCTGCAGCAATAGATTCTGCTGGGGGTTGTTCACTGGATCTTCAGGAACCTGCAGGAGTCGCGACACGTTCTCCATCTGGTTTCTGCGCTGCTCTCTCCTTCTTATCTTGAATGTCCTCTCGATTTTTGGATCAAGCTTGAACCTCACCCTAGGCGGATCGTTCATGCACCAAACTCACACCTGCAAAAACAAAAGAAACAATCAAAAAGTTATAGCACCAAACCACTAAAACACATACACAAAACAAATCAGATAAAAACTTATTCAAGTCCCCGGCAACGATGCCGAAAACTTGTTGGGTTCCAAGAGTGAGTAAAATTATGATCTGAAAAGACTCTAGAATTCCTGTGCAAGTATACACAGTCCGCAGCAAGTGATAAGTATTTGTCAATCCAACGCCTGAACTAGCTTCCACTCTATCTATTTTGTATGAATCTTTTAATGGTTTCAAGGTAATAAAAATGATTGAGTTTTATAAAAATTATGCTGAAGCAAAGTAAACGACAGAACAACAAGTAAACAAATAGGCAGACAGATTAGAGACAGGCGCTGGTTAGGTTTAGTAATTGTTTTAAAAGATGCTCTAGCAATATTATTGATCATGCAAACTCTCACAGTATTATTAGCGGATTCCTCCCGGAACTCCGGATCTTTTGGAATGTGTTTCAACCCCAATGAAGTACGACCGATCAAGCACTAGGCAACTGGCTATCCCTAGCTCAGTCACTAGCGTTCACCAATACACAATGATCGTAGTGTGGTTAATTTCCACACACTCTCTAAATCATCCCTGAAACTAGAGAGAGGTATTCACACCGGCTGGCCAGGCGGGCATAAAATAGAAATAGGCCCAACAATTAACCAAGATGCAATAATCAATATATTATTAGAGATGAAGCACGACAACTACATATTCCTTAACCAACGCCTCAAGCTACTTAGTTCATAATAAGCATGGGAACATGAATTACAATCTGAGTAGGCATGTCCATAATCACAAGATAATAAAGAAAATAATAATCTCCTTAATCAGCTTGCGGATGATGGTCTTCTAGTGGTCTCCAATCTCTCTATACTATTCAGCTTCCAAGGAAAATAGAATGACTTTGACTTGGGTGGCTACTTCCTTTTATAGAAGGATAGGAGGCTTGAATTAGGTCAACTTGGACACATGTAGGGCTCTCCTTGCTCCTTTATCCCGAAAATAACTCAACAGAAGTCGGTTCATGAAGTTGGCTAACGAGCTGTGATGTGGCAGTTATGTTCTCAATTTTGTTGCAGCACAGAATTTGCTCCCTCAAGTCTCCCAACAACAGATTCTGCACAAAATGATTTCCAAAGCTTCCATTCTTCCAAATGGGTTAAAACATGTAATATCTATCTAAAACCAACCCTATTAAGCACAAAGGTCACACAAATCAATATAGAAATGAGGCCTAAATAACTACCTTTTGGGCTGATGTAACGTCGTTAACTAGTCTAGGTTTATATTTCAATAGGATGACCTAGGTAACTCAATCTCAATCCTGAGTATGTTATGATCCCCTTTTAGGAGGGATTGTCCTTAGATTTGTATGGTGTTACGAACACACGTGAAGGATTGACTTACTGCTTGGTCGACATCCATGGACACAAAAATATTATACAATGAAAAGAGTGCAGCTGTGGGTCTTTAGTGGAGTGACCCACAGTTAACGCATGTTGACTAAACTTAGTCAATGAGTTTGGCCAATTAGTCTTGTATCATTAGAGCTTCTGATCTGTAGGTCCATTAGGTCCCACTGGTAGCTCGTAAAGAGACTTGAGACAATTAAGTATAAATTGTAAATTGAAATTGTTCAATTTATTTGGGGAATCGTATAATGTATATTGATGCATTATAATATAAAGTTTATGAAACTTTATAATATAATTTTGAATTAATTTCAAAATTAATTCTTAAGAGAAAATATTTGAAAGAGTTCAAATAAATTTAATATGAATTGGATTCATATTAATTTTAATTTTAATAAAATCCCTAAGATTAAATATATGATATTTAATTGGGTAAATTAATTAATTATTTATTAAAATTAGAGACCTTTTCCTATCAGGAAAGAAAATATTTGAAAGAGTTCAAATAAATTTAATATGAATTGGACTCATATTAATTTTAATTTTAATAAAATCCCTAAGATTAAATATATGATATTTAATTAGGGAAATTAATTAATTATGGAATTAATTAATTATTTATTAAAATTAGAGATCTTTTCCTATTAGGAAAAAGGTCTTGGCTTTTACTATATATAGGACCCTTGGAGTGGGGTGAAAGGCATCCAATTCATTCTCCTACTCTCGGAGAATTCCCCCCAAGGCTTCCTCTAGACTCCCCATCAATCTCCTGCCTCTAGAAGTTTCAGAGTCATACCGTTGTAGCCATAGTGGTGGTGTTCGCACTAGTTCGTGATTAATTCACAAGCAATTGGTGAATTTAATTAGAGTTGTCAACGAGAGTAAGTAAGTTGTTACTATATACATTAGATTTAGATCTAATATATTTGTATGCTTAGCCTTAATAAGTTCTAAGTTTACTGCCAATGTAATAGGTATTTTAGATTAAACAAAATTAATTACGAATCGATCTCAATCACGCTTCCGCTTTACGGAATTACGGAATTCCAATCCTACAATTTTATCAAAGAAAAGGATATTGGATTGGTATGAAAAAGTGGCATTAACCGAGGAGTGCAGAGCAATTTTGAAGAGTAAGATTCCGCCCAAAGCAAAAGATCCCAGAACTTTCACCATTCCTGTTTCAATTGGTGGCAATGAATTGGGAAGAGCTTTGTGTGACCTTGGGGCTAGCATCAACCTCATGCCATTGTCCATCTTCAAGAAGTTAGGAGTGGGAGAAGTAAGGCCAACCACAATGACTTTACAACTTGTCGATCGATCTATCACCTACCACGAAGGTAAGATTGAGGACGTCTTAGTCAAAGTGGATAAGTTGATATTTCCAGCAGATTTCATTATTTTAGATTATAAAGCCGGCAAGGATGTTCCGATAATTTTGGGAAGGCCGTTTTTAGCAACGGGGAGAGCTCTATTGATGTGCAAAAAGGTGAATTGACTGCGAGAGTGTATGATCAAGAGGTTAAATTTAGTGTGTTTGATGCCATGAAATACCCAGCTGAAATTGAGGATTGCTCTATGATTCGCGTGATGGATGAGATAGTAACACATAACTGGGAGCAGAAACTGCTACAACATCACATACAGTAGTTGGGGGAAATCAGGGTGGAAGATCTGGACTTTTTGTGTGTTTAGCTGAAAAGAGAGGAGGTGCAAGAAATTTTTTAGTTTAAACCAACATTTGAATCACTAGAATAGGCGGAAAGAACAGCTAAACCGATGCAACCATCAATTGTGTAACAACCTAGATTGGAACTTAAGCCACTGCCTTCCCATTTGAAATATGCATATTTGGGGGAGCAAGAAACATTGCCCATTATTATCTCTTCAAGTTTGCTCCCTGGGGATGAAAAAGCATTGATGGAATTGTTGAGAAAATTCAAGAAAGCCATTGGGTGGACACTAGCCGACATCCAAAGCATAAGTCCATCATTTTGCATGCACGAGATTAATCTGGAAGAGGGAAATTCCAAGTCCATTGAGCATCAGAGAAGATTAAATCTAGCTATGAAAGAGGTGGTCAAGAATGAAATAATCAAGTGGTTAGATGCAAGGATTATTTACCCCATATCCGATAACAATTGGGTGAGTCCGGTTCAGTGTGTACCGAAAAAGGGAGCCATGACAGTGGTGGTGAATGAAGCTAGCTAGTCCCTACAAGAACAGTGACGGGGTAGAGAGTATGCATGGATTATAGGCTCTTGAACAGGGCCACAAAGAAGGATCATTTTCCTTTACTCTTCATTGATCAAATGCTAGACAAGTTAGTGGGACAAGATTATTATTGCTTCATGGATGGCTATTCGGGTTATAATCAAATCACTATAGCACCCCAAGATCAAGAGAAGACCACGTTCACTTGTCCCTACGACACGTTTGCATTTAGAAGGATGTCGTTTGGTCTTTGCAACACACCGACTACATTCCAAAGATGTATGATGACGATCTTTTCCGATTTGGTGGAGACTATCATGGAGGTATTTATGGATGACTTCTCGATTTTTGGGGAGTCATTTATGTTGGGTTTTATGCCCTAAAACTCGTAGATATTGAATGTAACTGTTGACCGGATATTAATTAAATAATATTGATATATTTTTCCATTAAATGTTATTAGTTATTTTATATTTGTCTTTGCCTAAAAATAACCCTAATCCAATAAACTAGACATCCTAGGCTGTAATATGAGCCTTGAACTATATGTAGCGACATATGGGATCATTGTTCAAGAAACAGCCTAAAGGGTCTATAGTATAGGGATCAGATTGGGTGCCTTATCCTGGCGACACTATGGATACGACCCACTTTGTATTTGATACAAACGCTATGATCCAACGCGTTCGTGTAGGAGACATGCGAGTGGGGGTATCCTATGCAATGAGTTTGCATAAGACCGGACCGCGAAATAGTAACCACTGGTTATAACACCGTTAATTAGTTGGTTTTCTATTTCACTAGGACGACCTAGACAACTTAGTCTTAATCCTGAGTTGATTATGGACTCCTGCTCATGAGAGATTGTCCTTTGATTTTCATGGGTGAGAGTGGCCGATATGCCGACTCAATAAGCCTACCATTTTGGGGGCAAGATCGAATGGGGAGTTGGGAACATAATCGTACAAGATGTGAACATAATGGCACGAGAGGGTTTTCTGTTTGATGGTTGGACGACAAACAGGTTGTTCATTAGAGGAGAACTAGTACTTAAGGAAATAGAAGTAACCCAGGGGTAAAACAGTAATTTGACCCAGCTGGTGTTACGGACAGTCGTGAAGGACTAACTAGTCGATATTGGTCTAGATCTGTGGACACAGAAAATATGTCTGCAGTGAGAAGAGTGCAACTGTGAGTCTATAGTGGAATGTACACACAGTTAACGAATATTGACTAATGTGGTTAATGAGTTTGACTAATTAATCTCACATCGTTAGAGCTTCTGATATGCTGGTCCATTAGGTCCCATTGGTAGCTCATAAAGTAATTTGAGGCAACTAAGTAATAAATGTAAATTGAAAATGTTCAATTTACTAAGGGAAACAATATAATATATGTTGACATATTATTATGAGAGAAATTAATATTTGAAGAAATTCAAATATAAATTTGAGTCACATTAAATTTATGGAAGTTTAAAAGAGTTCAAATAATGAATTAATTAATTTTAAGGCCTGAAATCTATTGGGCAAATTAATTAATTCAAAGCCGAAAATTAAATATGTGATATTTAGTTGGTGGTTAATTAATTAAAGAATTCATTAACTGGGAATTAATCAATTATGAAAATAATTAATCACTTAAGGAATTGATTAATCGTTTATGGAAATGATATAATCACTTATGGAAGTAATTAGTCATTTGTGGAAAAGATTAATCAATTATGGAATTGATTGATCATGGATTTATTAAATAAGGAATAAGATTGAATCAATTTTGGAAAAGATTGATTTAATTGAATATTTTATTCATGACCTCTCCTCTATAAATAAAACACTAGACCTAATTGGTTCAGTACATTCTCCTCTTGCTCTTAGACTCTCAAGACAAGACCTAGAATTCTCTCTAGCCTCCCTCTTAGAGAAAGACTCCCACAAGTCTTTTGCCTCCTAGACTTAGAGACATACCGGTGTAACCTCTGTGGTTATTGTGTCAATCAAGAAGAAAATTCCAACGATTGAAAGACAAGAAGGCTACTGCGTTTTCGTTCGTTGGAGCGTTGTTGGCGAAGAACGGCCAAGTCTACAATGAAGGTTTGTAACGATTTTTTCCCTTTTCTTTAGAAAAGCATGAAAATAAATTTAGATTTATTTTTCATCATGTTTAAACAAATTTTCCAGAAACTTAAAAGTGTGTTTAAAGTTTGTTTGAGTTTTTCGTAACGATATTTTAATGTTAATTAATATACGGCGTAAGGTCCAATCGATGCGCTTCCGCTGCGTGAGGGGCTTTTATCCCCTTCAATTTCAAGCTTGCCTCACCAATTTGGGAAAAGTTTTACAAAGGTGTGAAGAGACCAACTTGGTACTCAATTGGGAAAAGTGCCCCTTTATGGTAACGGAAGGGATAGTCCTTGCGCATAAAATTTCTAGGCGTGGTATTGAAGTGGACAAAGCAAAAGTTGATTTAATTGAGAAGCTTGAGCCGCCTACAACAATGAGGGGAGTGAGGAGTTCTCTTGGCCACGTCGGGTTTTATAGGAGATTCATCAAAGACTTCTCTAAAATCACAGCCCCTTTGTTTTATTGCTAGAGGCCAACAGACCCTTTGAGTTTGAGGAAGATTGTTTGAAGGCGTTCAGCACTTTGAAAGAGGCGCTAGTGACTGCACCTACTGTATCTAGCTCGCATTGAAAGCTTCTATTTGAGTTAATGTGCGATGCAAACGACTATGCAGTGGGTGCGGTACTTGGGCAAAGGTATGGAAAAATCATTCATCCTATTTACTATGCTAGTAGGACACTTAATGGAGCACAATTAAATTACACCACTACTGAAAAAGAATTGTTGGCTGTAGTTTTTGCATTTGAGAAATTTCGGCCATACTTAGTGCGTTCTAAAGTTATTGTGTTTACTGATCATGCTGCCATTAAGTATCTATTAGCTAAAAAGGATGCGAATTCAAGATTGATAAGGTGGGTGCTGCTTCTTCTAGAATTTGATTTAGAAATTAAAGATAAAAAGGGATCTGAAAATTTGGTTGCTGATAATCTATCAAGGCTGCAAAATTCTGGGCAATTGCTGCAGCAGAGTGATATCAAAGAAGCATTTCCAGATGAACAATTACTCACAGTGGCTCACGTAAAGGAAGTGGGCATCCCCTGGTTTGCAGATTTTGCTAATTATTTAGCATGTGGAATTTTGCCTCCAAACTTGACCAAACAACAGCTTAAGAAATTTTACTTGTGGGATGAACCATTTCTTTATAGACAATGCGCGGATGGTATCTTTAGAAGGTGTGTGGCTGAAAGTGAGACCCACTCCATTCTAACTCACTGCCATTCATCTCCTTACGGTGGGCATTTTGGTGGCTAACGAACAGCATCGAAGGTATTTCAGTCGGGATATTTTTGGTCCTCAGTGTTCAAAGATTCACATTTATTCAGTAAAGTTTGTGATAGGTGTTAGCGAAAAGGAAATTTGGATCGAAAAGATGAAATGTCTCTCACTTATATTCTAGAGGTCGAGCTCCCACTACAAGAAAAATTAACTTACTTGACGCTTTTGGAATGTCAACTGTTAATACTCTTGATGCTTTTAAAAGCGTCGAGAGAACCACTGTCAAGAATAAGGTATCGAAAATGTGACAAACGAGAAGCGTCAAGACATCTTTTACTTGATATATATGAAGCGTCAAGAATATTAACTTTTTGACACTTATAAAGCGTCACGTATATAGATTTCTTGACAGTGATTAAATATCATATTTGTTAAAACTTGACAGCTCTAACATGTCAAATGATACTTTATCTTGACATTTCAGAAATGTCAATTTAAAAAGTTGTTGACACATTTTACATGTCAAGTTTGTTGGTATTTTTTTTTTTTTCAATTATAATAGTTGTTCCCTATTATCTTGAATCTCCTGCATTGCATACCAACAATTTGATATATTGATCAACCAAATAAACAAATACACATTCAAGATCCATCAACCAAATTTCTTCCAATAACTTCAATAAAATTCATATCTTCAACATTACAAAAGTATCAAATCTCCATATGAGCAATTCCCAAATTAAAACTATCAACCCATATGAACAATTCCAAAAATTACAAAACCTATCGACCCACATGAACAATTACAAAATTACAGGACCTATCAACTCCATTTGGACAATTCCAAAATGAACTTTACACTCATTTCCACCGTATATTCAAAATTACATAATACATATCCACCATATATTCAAAATCACAAACTACCTATTAAATAATTAATGTGCTTTCGTGCCTTAAAATCAACCTGAACTTGGAATCCTTGTCTTTCCTGTTTCTCTCCAAATGCTTTCGGATTGAAACAGCTTCCTTGATGAGATGGTAAAGATCATCCGGGATTTCAGGAGCTATTCCTGAGCCAAAAAAGAAAACATGTTAAAAAGAATAACATAATAATTCTGATTGATGTATAAAATAGAAGTTCAGTGGAGGAAGGGTAGATGAGGCTCACCAATAATGTTAACAAAGTTCATGTGTTCAACATCACCAAACTATCAATCTTATAAACAATTCAAAAATTTCAAGAATTATCTACCCAATATGAACAATTCTAAAATTCCAACACCTATGAACACCATAAAGTAAGTGTAAAATGGTCACATATAACTTCCATAAAATTATGGCATTTGTCCAGTGCAATAATTTCACTTGCAAAAATAAAAGCAAATGCAAAAAAAAAAAAAAAAGTCTCACACAACTCTTCGAAGGTTGATCGAGTATGGTGCAATTTGTACTTGAAGTCATTGATCAACATGAATAAATCTGATACATAAGAAGAAATGCAAATAATTTAATCAAGATAATTGAGATTAGAAGTATGAATAACATAAACTCAAATGAACATAAACAACCATACTCATCAAGTTAACACAAACAACTAAAGTTATCAAATTTTATTGAACATAAATACAAAACTTAAACAACTTATCAAATTTGAATACCTTCGAAAAACAATAGATATCTAAAGTAATTCATTCTTAACAACCAGTAGAATCTTTGGAACAATTTTGATAAACTAAACCTAACAAGGACACCTTTTTAATAGTCTTTTTAATTTTGGGATTACATTGCAAACATGAGAGCTTGATTGGAACATGAATTTCAGACAGTGAATACAAAGATTGTTCATCTTTGGTTTCAGGGACGTCCACTAGCTTCTCAACAAAAGAAGAGAGGTACATCAATTATTTTGCATGCTGATATGACATTAGTTTTTCCAAGAAATCTTATGGATTTTGAGTACAAAACCACTTCCTTCTGTTTGTATTGAAGATATCTGGTATTTTGTACCCTTTTATTTTTTCTCTATGGGAGTAATGTTGGTTCTAAATTTGAATTACTCAGCGGTGAGCAGCCAAGACTAAAAAGGTGTCCTTGTTAGGTTTAGTTTATGGAAGACGTAAAGTATTGGACAATGATAAACCTATGATGGATGAAGTGCTTAGACTTTCTGCCATTTGATCTGGACCTCTTTACTAATTTACTAATTTAAAATAACATGCTTATTTTGATTCATCATATATTATGGCAGACTTTCCACATGTAAGAGCTAGTGTAGGATTCATCTCATGAAACACATGGTAAAGGCTCCCATTTGGCTGGTATGTGTAAAGCAATAGACCATGTTTCCAAACCAAAAGTCTTCTAAAGTGATCAAGTAAAACAAAGTTTCATAGCATGATCATGGAGCAGAGTTGCAAGATAACTATGAAGTTCAGCGTTCAAAGTTGAGCATTAACTAACAATAGTGGCAAAAGTAAAACAGTTGGGTCTAAAAGGAACTAAAAATATACAAAGGGTCGCTACTACATGAATAAGAACGTAAAACTTTGTAAACTTTAAAGCGAAAGAGACTATAATTACAAATAACATGCTTATTTTGATTCAAATATCCAGAACATGGAACTTGACTTAGTTGAATCCAACAATCATGTAATGGGTCTAAAGCTCGAGTATTGAGTCCATTAGCTACTTACACCAAGGACAAAACTTAAGCTCAAACACAAACCACGCAAGTCTTGCCACTTTTCAATCACATGATACAATGCATAGAGTTAAATCCAACGACTACTTACGTAAAGGCTAACTCAACATGCTACAACTAACTTTAGCATTTTCATATTATTATCATGCTTCAAAATGAATCAATCATGCTTATTGAAATCGAAGGGCAAAGCTTAGATCTTAAATCCAACTCATGCTTGCATATTTAAATACACATTTAAATGGGTCCAAGCATAGAACTTAAACCAATGGTTACTTACAATATTCAATCACCATACATTGAATCTAAAGCATGGAATTTGAATTCGAAAAGCTACTTCCCTTAGTTAATTAGGATGCTTGACAAAACAAAAAAACTTCTTGGCTTCCAAGCTCCTAACCAACTACACAAAAGAGGAAGAATATATATAAAACTCATAAACCTCTTTGAGTCACAAGGCAAAAGGGGACAATCAAATTTTTGGGAGAGGTTTAACTCCCGAAAATTCACTCAATCGGCCCCAAAGCTCACTGTCCAAGCTTCTAAGTTCGCTCCAAACTACAATTAAACCCTTATCAGCAAAAGGAAACCTTTTGACCAACGACAAAAACTAATGGGTACTCTTCCAATACACTTAAGATAACCAAAACATGACTTATCTTACTTACCCACGCAAGGAATCGCTGGAAAGCGCCGCAAGCGACCTCAAAACTGAAGCTATCCGTGCGTCAACGAACCAGCAACCCGAAATCTTACGAAAATCGCCTCTAGACTTCCAAAGATCGCTGAAGACTCACCAACAAACAACCTGCAAGCCCGACCGACACTTTAAAGCATAGCAATTGAAGAGGATGGAAGGAAAAACACGAGAAAGAGGGGTCGAATACCTTGTCGTCGCTGTTGTGAAGGTGCCGCCAAACTGCCCACGCTGTCGCCGCCGAACTGCTCTATGTTGCTGCCGCCGCATCCCGTCGAACAACTCGTGACGTTGCCGCCGCCGCCGAGCTGCAGGGGTTGACGGTGGCGCTCGAGGAGGTGCTTGGGTGGCTGCTTGTCGAAGGCTGTGACGGGGGAAGAAATTAGAGAAAAAAAATGCTGAAGTAAATCGAAGAAGAAAATGAACGGTGGAGGGAGAAGCTTGGACGGCTGAACAACTCGTGAGGGTGGGGGCTGCAACGTGAAACTCAAAGTTTAAGGGGAAAAGATTTGGGGCTAACTCCCAGTCATCACATCGTGCGTGCGGGTTGAAGGAGGAGAGAAAGATTTTTTTCTTTTTCTTTAATAGAATAAAAATCCATTTTCTTTTCTTTAAATAAACCCTAGGCAAGTAATACTTGACATTTAAAATGTAGCAAGTAAATCGGGATAAAACTTGATATTTTTTTAATGTCAAGTAAATGATTATAGTTCTCGACATTTTAAAAGTGTCAAGTATTCTGTGGCGTGCAACAAAACCTGAAAAAATCCGTCAAACTCCGTGTTTTTACATTTTTCTTGACGTTTTTTTGGTTAAAAATGAAAATTCTTGACATTTTTTTTAGAAAATGTCAACTAATATAAAATATGAAGTGTCAAGTAATGCATTTTTTCTTGTAGTGTCCTTTATGTATAGGGATTGGATTTTATGGGTCCTTTTCCACCATCTTTTGGGAACTTATACATCCTTGTGGCTGTGGACTACGTTTCAAAGTGGGTAGAGGCAATTGTGTGTCCTTCTAATGACACCAAGACAGTGCTAAAATTTCTCCACAAACATATTTGTACTTGCTTTGAGACTCCTAGGGTGTTGATAAGTGATGAGGGGACTCATTTTGTAAACCGATTGATGAATAACATGTTGAGAAAATACAATGTTAAGCATAGAGTTTCCACCCCTTATCACCCACAAGCTAATGGACAAGCAAAGATTTCAAATCGGGAGATCAAGAATATATTGGAGAAAATGGTAGGCCCAAATAGAAGAGATTGGTCAATTCGGCTTGATGATGCTTTATGGGCTTACATAACGACATACAAGACTCCGTTGGTGTTTCGAAAATCATGTCACTTACCATTAGAATTGGAGCATAAAGCATTTTGGGCCATTAAAAAGCTCAATTTCAATCATGAAGCAGCCGGTGATCTGAGGAAGCTACAGCTTCTGGAAATGGATGAATTCAGACAGATTTCTTATGACAATGCCAAGATGTACAAGGAAAAGACTAAGGCTTGGCATGACAAAAAAAATAATGCCCAAGAAGTTTGAGAAAGGCCAGCGAGTGTTATTGTTTAATTCTTGGCTCAAACTATTTCCCGGGAAGCTTAAGTCAAGATGGTTGGGACCATTCACAGTGATGGAAGTATTTGAGCACGGGGAAGTGGTGTTGAAAGATGAAACTGATGGAAGGAAGTTTAAGGTAAACGGGCCGAGGCTAAAGCATTATTGGGGTGAAGAATTCCAGAAATGCCACGCCTGTTGCAACCTGTTGGAGATTTGAAAAAATTAAGAAGTAAAGCAGGGGCAATGGGCTTAGTGGGATAATATCAATTTCGGTCCCTGAGTGGGTCATGAAGTTTTATTTTCAGTTTATTTTATATTGATGTAGTGCTTAGCTTTAATTTCTTGTTAGTTCCCTTTTTGTTGTGTAGTGCTTTCATTTGCAATTATTGGTAGCTAGGATTGGCGGTTTTATTTATTTTTAGTAACCCTCATATTGCAATTTTTCCTTGTTAATTTAAGTTAGCTTATTTTGGTGCAAGTCTAAGTGTGTTGGAAGGTGAATCAAATCAATTGAAGAAAGAAAAAGTTCATGAAAGATTTTTGGGAAGACGAACTCACGTTTTGGAAGTGTAAAGTCAAATCTGATTTGATGGGTAAGTTGGCTTGGGAATGATAAGTCATGGGAAGATGGAAAGGGTCAGAATTTTTGTGGCTCAAGAGGGAATATAATCAGCCCTTGGAAGATGGATTTGAAAGAAAGTTGAATTTAAGAGGGGTGATGGCAAGTGTCATGCATGCAACAACTCATGAGCATTAGGACTAACAACTCCTTCCCTTTAAGAGAAAGAGAAACCGAAAAGTTGAAGCATGTAGCTCTCGGTTTGCCTTCCCTCCCTATTAGTCGAGCAGTTTTTTCTCCAGCTTTGTTTTTCAGCTCTCGGGTTGCTTTCTTTCAAAATAATGTGGCCTAGATTGATTGCTAAGAAATTTTTTAAGTCAAGGGCAACTGGTGATGAAGGTTCCTCGGCTCGTAGGAGGGACAAACAATGCAAGAGGACAATAGCTTGGTTCCTCAAATTTCTCTTCCAAGGAGGAGAGCTCATCAAGGAAAAGGGAAATGACCCGTGGCTGAAGAAATGGATGCTCCGAAGCAATTTATTAGTATGCCAGCCTCTGCAAAATTTGAGGAAATGAAGAAAAGGGAGCTATTGCTCGAAAAGGGGTTCGAATCCAACTTGGACAACTTACCCCATATGTTGGTCGTGACAATAGTTAATCAAAATTGGCAAACATTTTGTAGCAAGCTGATAGCGAGCAGAAATGTCGCTATTTTAGTCCCAATTTATTAGACTTTTTTGTGCTTTAATCGTGTTTTTAGTGAAAATATTTAATGTATTTTGTTATTTGGTCCTTAGGAGCAAAGTTGTGGATTTTGGGGAAAAAATGCCCAAAATGAAGCCAATCAAGCCCAAATTCCAAGCTTGGACCAAAAGGGGAGTCAAAGAGATCAATCATGAAGAAAAAACCCAAAAATAAATGAAGAGAAGGCCCAAAAAGAAGCCCAAACCGTAGCTGGAAAATCTGGAAAATGGCACAGCGTCGAGACGCAGTGAAGACAGCGTTGTGATGCTGTAAATTTCTTGGGCGCCAAGCTGATTGCATCACAGCGTCGCGATGCTGTGCCAATCAGCGTCGTGATGCTACCCCCTGTCCAGACCTATAAAAGGCGCCCCATTGTGCCTCATTTCACAATCAATCATCCACCAATTCTTCCATCCTTCCCTTCCTTCCTTTGGCTCCTTTGGAGCCTCTCTCAAGGCTTTCTAGCCTTTTTGAGAGCTTTCTTTAGTGGGAAATATTTTGGGGAATTTTGGGGAGCATCCTAGGAGGCTTAAGGAGTGTTCGGCAGGACTCCGAGCGTCAGCGAAGGGGTTTTTCGACGGTCAATTTCTTTCCTTTTATTATGATCTTAATTATGTTTTCTATTGTAAATCTTGTGGATATTCTAGCTATGTGTAGCTAAACCCCAATTTGGGGTCTTGAAATGAAATTATAGTCAAAATGTGATTATAATTTCCTGTCTCTTGCCCTTTTTCCTAATTATTTGTATGGATGTTCTTTATGCTTTATTCAATCTGGCCAATTGTGTAATGATTCGATTCTTAATGGAAACTCGACGAAGAGAAATTAGGATAGATCGTAATCCATTCAACTTGTTTAATTGCCCGTCGTGACACCGGGATTAGTTGATTAAACTTAGATTCCTAAAATGAATCAGTGCGTAATAATTAATGATTTTTAATGGCGCTAAGGACACTTAGGTTGTTAAAATGAATTAATTACAATTAGGGGAAACCGACAGGAGAACCTATGTGATTAACGGAGATTCTAATATTATAATTAGTTGGGCAATGAGATAGGATAATTATAATAAATGTTTAGCTAATAATTGATTTTCAAGACCCCTCTTCCCATTTAAAGAAAACTCTTTCTCCATATTTTATTTTTTTTCTTGATTGATCAAAATTTCTCTTTAATTGCTTTGAATTTTAAATTTCTTTGATTGCATGAGCTGTTCCCTAAATATTATTTCGCCCAATTATTTTTCGTTCTCAAGAAATTTTTGCTTTGCTTAATTTTCGCTTCGCCTCCCTGTGGATTCGATACTCGGTATTACCTACCGTTTTATATTACTTGTGACGACCCGTGCGCTTGCGGTAATCGTTTTAATCTCGTCAACGAGTTTTTGGCATCGTTGCCGGGGAGGCTTGATTTTTAAGAAAATCAATTTTTCTTGACATCGAAAAGAAAGGGACAAATAGTAATTTATGTGTAAATATTTTTTTTATCATCAATTTGTGAATATCATTTTATTTTTGTTTTTGTTTAGTTCTTTTGATTGATTGGGAGTATTGTCTGCGAAGCAACAAGGTGGTTAATTTGTTTCCGCTAGATCTCGAAATTGACAGGACTCTTAGAACCATTTGTAGAGAGAAAAGATTAGCAGAAGCAATGGCCCATCAAGATGAAGCTCTCAAGGCAATCAGAGACTTCTTACAGCCAGTTCTTCCAACCGAGAATTCTGGAATTGTTTACGCCCCAATCCAAGCTACCAATTTTGAGTTAAAGACAATATTGATTCAGATGGCGCGCGATAACTTTTTAAGGGACATCCTTCTGAGGACCCACACTCACATCTGCGATCATTCTTAGAAATTTGTGGGACAGTAAAGATGAACGGAGATCCGGCTGACGCTATAAGACTGAGGTTATTCCCATTTTCTCTACAAGACAAGGCAAAGGATTGGCTTGAATCAGTCGAGACGAGCAGCATTAGTACATGGGACGAGCTTGCCCAGGCTTTTCTGCCAAAATTTTTCCTGCCTGCCAAGACTACCAAGCTCTAGACTGAAATCGAAACATTTAGGCAGCTTGACGAGGAGCAATTGTACAAAGCATGGGAGAGATACAAGGAAATGCTTTGGCGGTGCCCCCAACATGGATATCCTAATTGGCTCCAAGTGCAGTTGTTTTACAATGGATTGAATCCGTCCACCAATACAGTCCTAGATACATCAACAGGAGGAAGTTTTCTTTCCAAAATAGTAACAGAAGCCAAAGATCTATTGGAGGAAATGGCGACAACCAGTTATCAGTGGCCGATCGAGAGGGGAGCAATTTCAAAGAAGGCTGAAATTTATGAATTGGATGAGTCGAGGTCATCGAAGGCACAGATGGCATCTCTAACCATTGCGCTGAACAAGCTGACTTCATCTGAGGTGGTCAAATCCATTTCCACCTTAGCTGAAGGTTATTCAAAGAAGGAAGGTCAAGATGTGGAGGAAGTCCATTACGTGGGAAACAGACCATTTACTCAAGGAGTACCGAACTCCTACCACCCCAGCCTGCGCAATCACGAGAACTTCTCATATTCAAATATGAAGAATGTTTTGCAGCCGCTGCCAGGTTTTGCATTGTCTAGTGCGCTAGAAAAGAAGAATAACCTAGAGGAGATGGTGGCTCTGTTTATAAGAGAACAAAGAGTGTTGAACGTAAATCTCCAGACGACAGTTAATAACCACGACACAACTCTGAAAAACATGGAAGTTCAAATAGGACAGATTGCTTCAGCGGTAAATGCCCTTCAGAAGGGAAAATTTCCTAGCGACACTGAACCTAACCCAAGAGAGCAATGCAAGATTGTGACACTAAGAAGTGGTAGGAAGCTGGAGAACAGTTCAGAAAAGAAGAAGGGAGAAGAAAAGAGCAAGGATGAAGATGAAAGGGCTGAGGCACAAAAAACCTCATTTGAAAGGTCCCAACATCTTCCTAACTCTATTGATTTGAATTGTGATTTTTCTAACAATTTTGCAGGAAGAAAAGATGAAAGGCAAGATGACATGCATAGAGAGAAACTGAACTAGGAAGAAGTGGTTCTATGCAACCATCATGACAAAGGCTCGCACATAAGCCCGCCCAAGCAGAGGGGCGAATGTGCTACCTTTGACTACAGGGAGTTACCTTTTCCTCAACGCTTTAAAAATGTTAAATTAGACGAGCAGTTTCAGAAATTCCTAGAAATGTTAAAAAAATTGTCTGTGAATATTCCCTTAGTAGATGCTTTGTATAACATGCCTAATTATGGGAAATTCATGAAAGAAATGCTTCCTAGGAAGAAAAGTTTGAAAAAAGAAGTTTTTCAATTGTCTGAGAGTAGTAGTACCATTGTTTCTGGAAAGATGTCGTCTAAACAGAAAGACCCAAGGAGTTTTACTGTTCCCTACACCATAGGAGAAATATCTTTCAATAGAGCCTTATGTGATTTAGATGCTAGTATAAATTTAATGCCCTATTCGGTTTACATGAAGATTGGTTTAACAGGAATGAAGGACACCGACGTCACCCTCTAGCTTACTGATAGATCGATTACCCACCCGATGGGGGTTGTGGAGGACGTGCTGGTGAAAGTCAACAAATTTATCTTCCCCGTAGATTTTGTGGTACTGGACATGCAGGAGGACAAAGAGGTACCTATTATTCTAGGCAGACCCTTCTTAGCGACTGGTAAGGTTGAGATTAGTGTGCATACAGGTAAACTTACCTTGAATATTGATGATGAAAAAATCGTGTTTAGTATTTTTGGCTGAGATGAGTCTGTTTGCATACATGTTTTTCTATTGGTCCTGAATACTTGACTGACGATGATGAAGAGGTAGAGTATAATCTTGGCCTAGGCTTAGGAGAAGTGCCTATGGATGATGGAGATTTCAATCATAATGCATATTTAGATGACCCTCTGTTTGAGAATGATTTAGAATTACCTGACTTTGAAAATGAATTAGACTTGCCTACTCGTGAGAATGAAAGATCTGCAGTTGATGATTTACCTTCTTTTGAGAATGAATTAAATTTACCTGAAATCGATGATTTTGATGATGATATTTATTTGCCTAACATTGAGGATGAGCATGAATTGCATAAAAAAGATTACTTGATAGATAATTTTGAGTTTGATCATGATAACACTAAATCTATCGAGTCTGATCTTGATATTCCTGAATGCAAGGACCCTGATAATGTTAATAACTTTGATTCGTGTCCTAATGATGTAGATAGCATAGAATCTGACCCAGAGGAACTCGAATTTGTGCATAGTATAGAATCTGATCCAGAAATTCTTGAATTTTTTAATTCTTCTGATAGTGAGTCATATGATAGCCTAGTTGAATCATTTTTTAATTATGAATCTGAGGAATCCACTAAGCATGTAAATATTGAATCTGATGGATGAACTGGCATGATTGATAGGCCACCTTTAGATCCCAGACCGGTTGATATCATAACGCTTGATGGCTCTGTTAACAATTGTTTTGTGAACAGATACCTAGAAAAGAGATTTGATACGACTACATACTTTTTGGAATGTTATTATAACAATCTCTTTAGTGAAGATGGGCCAGGGGAAAGTTTTTTTTCTCCCTTGTTTGTAGTGTGCAATTCGGTGCGTGATTTCTTGCAGGGTCCAGAGGATGATGAAAACTTTTATTTTGAGCCTCCGTAAGCATGCCGAGCCTCGTCTAGCTAAAGACGTTAAAGAAAGTGTTGTTTGGGAGTCAAACCAAGGATTAAAGTTTAGATAGTTGTTTTTGCGGTAAATAATTTTCTTTGCTCTGCGATCCAATTTTGTTTTGCAGGATCACCTTAGCAAATCCCAAAATTCCAAAAATCCCATTTTTCTGGATCCAAAGGAGGAGGATGAAGCGCTCCTAGCTCAGGGAAGTCTTAGTATCCCTCTTTATGCTTTACTGTTTTCAAAACATTGGGGACAATGTTTAGTTTAAGTTTGGGGGGGAGGCTTTCGCTGTGTTGAGCATATTCAAATTTTGTTGGATGCATGAATAGATAGCTATGATAGCCAAGGATGTGATTTTAGAAATTTTGGGAGAAAATGGTTTATATGTTGTGGAATCTGGGAGCACGACAAAAATTGTGAAATTTTAAAATTTTTTTATACTTAGTTTTGATGTCTAAAACATGCAATAGCCTTATCTAATGACGTCTTTGAAAATCTAGATTCTTATTATGGTTTTTAAAATTTGTTGTCACCCCGATAGGCTTAGTTTCTAATATTAGGAAGTTCATGCTTGATTGTTCTAAAGAGCTAGGTAAAAAAAAATGTTATGCCTGCTGAGAGAAAAGCAAAAGCAACAAAAGAAAATGAGAGAAAAGAAAAATCTGTTGAAAAATAAATTTTTTTCTTGCACAAAAGAAAAGCCTAGGGGTAAAAAGAGCTACATGCGGTGTGATCAGTTAGGCCAACCAGAGAATAAAATTCGGGTTAAGGGTCCCTGCACCGTAGTGTGAACGCTAGTACCATTAGATATCAAAATGCAAGTTTGGGTGAGTAGCAAAAGAAAAGGGAAAAAGAAAATGAAAAATCATTTGTGAGTCTTGCTCCCCCATGAGAAAGAAAATATCAGACGCCCTAGCTTATTTTTTTTGCATGATAGAAGGACTCCGACCTATTAGGGGCTCTTAGCCAGTGTAAGGGGAAAACAAATGGAGAAAGTCATAAGACTAATCTAGGTTAGTAAAAGAATCAATAGATAAGTCTTGAGCATGCTATTCATTAATCTTAAGTTCAAACTAGTTGAAGATTTCTTCATGAGTATGCGGTGCTTGCTTATTCCACTTGCATGTTTTCCATTCTATCTTAAGAATTCCAAAATCATTGAGGCTTGAGCAATTCTATTTCATGCATCATTAGGATTTATTTTGCTCGGGACTAGCAAAAGTTTAAGTTTGGGGGTGTGATAGCGAGCATAAATGTCGCTATTTTAGTCCCAATTTATTAGGCTTTTCTGTGTTTTAATCGTGTTTTTAGTGAAAATATTTTATGTATTTTGTTATTTGGTCCTTAGAAGCAAAGTTGTGGATTTTGGGGAAAAAATGCCCAAAATGAAGCCAATCAAGCCCAAATTCCAAGCTTGGACCAAAAGGGGAGTCAAAGAGATCAATCATGAAGAAAAAATCCAAAAAGAAATGAAGAGAAGGCCCAAAAACAAGTCCAAACCGCAGCTGGAAAATCTGGAAAATGGCACAGCGTCGTGACGCTATCCATTTCTTCGGCGCCAAGCCGATTGCGTCACAGCGTTGCGACGCTGTGCCAATCGGCGTCGCGACGCTACCCCCTGTCCAGGCTTATAAAAGGCGTCCCATGGTGCCTCATTTCACAATCAATCATCCACCAATTCTTCCATCATTCCCTTCCTTCCTTTGGCTCCTTTGGAACCTCTGTCAAGGTTTTCTAGCATTTTTTAGAGCTTTCTTTAGTGGGAAATATTTCGGGGAATTTTGTGGAGCATCCTAGGAGGCTCAAGGAGTGTTCGGCGGGACTCCGAAGGTCAGCGAAGGGATTTTTTTACGGTCAATTCCTTTCCTTTTATTATGCTCTTAATTATGTTTTCTATTGTAAATCTCGTGGATATTTTAGCTATGTGTTGCTAAACCCCAATTTGGGGTCTGGAAATGAAATTATAGTCAAAATGTTAATATAATGTGCTTAATACTTTATTCAATCTGGCCAATTGTGTAATGATTCGATTCTTAATAGAAACTCGACGGAGAGAAATTAGGATAGATCGTAATCCATGCAACTTGTTTAATTGCCCGTCGTGAAACCGAGATTAGTTGATTATGTTGGGTTTTATACCTTAAAACTCGTAAATAGTGAATGTAAACAAACTGTATACTTGTTTCAATAAAGTGTTATTGAGTTTCTACAATAAAGTGTTATTGTTAAATATTGCACAATTTGACACAAATCGAATAAACTAAGATCCAAGGTTGTTTACATGTGACTTGAACTAGTATGTGGAGACATACGGGGATCGGTGTTCACGTAACAACCTAAAAGGTCTATAGTACAGGGATAAGGCTAGGTACCTTATCCTGGTAACACTATGTGATACGACCCACTTTGTATTCGATACAGACGTATTGATCCAAGACGTCCATGTAGGAGACATGCAAGCGGGGGTATCCTATGCAATGAGTTTGCATAAGATCGGACCACGAAATAGTAAACCACTAGATGTAACACCGTTAACTAGTTAGGTTACTGTTTCAATAGGATGACTAGGTAACTCAATCTTAAACCTGAGTGTGTCATGAACTCATTCTCACGAGGGATTGTCCTTTCATTAGTATGAGTGAGAGTGGCCTACACGCCGACTCAATAAGCCTACCTTCTTGGGAACAATACCGAGTGGGGGACTGGGGACATGACTGAAGGGAATAAAAGTCCCCACGCAGCAGAAGCGCATCGATTGGACCTTACGCCGTATATTAATTAACATTAAAATATCGTTACGATAACTCAAACAAAACTTTAAACATGCTTTAAAGTTGCTGTAAAATCGGTTTAAACATGCTAAAATAAATCTAAATTTATTTTAAAAACTTTTCTAACGAAAAGAGGAAGAACCGTTACAAACCTCCGTTGTAGACTTAACCGTTCTTCGCCAACGACGCTCCAACGAACGAAAACGCAGCAGCCGCCTTTGTTTTTCTTCGCTGGAAATTCCTTCTTGATTGACACAATAACCACAGAGGTTACACCGGTATGTCTCTAAGTCTAGGAGGCCAAAGACTTGTGGGAGTCTTTCTCTAAGAGGGAGGCTAGAGAGAATTCTAGGTCTTGTCTTTCAAGAGTGTCAAGTCTCATGACCAATTAGGTCTAGTGTTCTATTTATAGAAGAGATGCCATGAATAAAATATTCAATTAAATCAATCTTTTCCAAAATTGATTCAATCTTATTCCTTAATTAATCAATCATGATCAATCAATTCCCCAATTGATTAATCTTTTCCATAAATGACTAATTACTTCCATAAGTAATTAGATCATTCCCATAAATGATTAATCACTTCCTTAAGTGATTAATTATTTACATAATTGATTAATTCATGGTTAATGAATTCTTTAATTAATTAACCACCAATTAAATATCACATATTTAATTTCCGGCCTTGAATTAATTAATTTTGCCCAAACACTTTTAGGACTTAAATTAATTAATTCATTATTTGAACTCTTTCAATCTTCCTTAAATTTATATTTGAACTTCTTCAAATATTAATTTCTCTCATAATAATATATCAATATATATTATATTTATTTCCCTTAGTAAATTGAACATTTTCAATTTACATTTAATTACTTAGTTGCCTCAAATTACTTTACGAGCTACCAGTGGGACCTTATGGACCTGCAGATCAGAAGCTCCAACGATGTGAGATTAATTGGTTAAACTCATTAACCACAATAATCAATATTCGTTAACTGTGTGTACATTCCACTATAGACTCACAGTTGCACTCTTCTCACTGCAGACATATTTTCTGTGTCCACGGAACTTAGACCAATATCGACTAGTTAGTCCTTCACGAGTGTCCGTAACACCAGCTGGGTCAAATTACCGTTTTACCCCTGGGTCACCTCTATTTCCTTAAGTACCAATTATCCTCTAATCAACAATCTGTTTATGGTCCAACCATCAAACAGAAAACCCTCTCGTGCCATTGAGAGGGTAGGGCCCTTTGTTCAAGACTCGGAGTAACCACTTAAGGGAACACTCATCTGCTTCCCTAAAGTCGGGAAGGAGTGAATTCCATCTTGTACGATTATGTTCCCAGCTCCCCATTCGGTCTTGTCCCCAAAGTGGTAGGCTTATTGAGTCGGCGTATTGGCCACTCTCACCCATACAAATCAAAGGACAATCTCTCATGAGCAGGAGTCCATAATCAACTCAGGATTAAGACTAAGTTGTCTAGGTCGTCCTAGTGAAAATAGAAAACCAACTAGTTAACGGTGTTATAACTAGTGGTTACTATTTCGCGGTCCGGTCTTATGCAAACTCATTGCATAGGATACCCCCACTCGCATGTCTCCTACACGAACGCGTTGGATCGCAGCGTTTGTATCAAATACAAAGTGGGTCGTATCCATAGTGTCACCAGGATAAGGCACCCAGTCTTACCCCTATACTATAGACCCTTTAGGTTGTTTCTTGAACAATGATCCCATATGTCGCTACATATAGTTCAAGACTCATATTACAGCCTTGGATGTCTAGTTTATTGGATTAGGGTTATTATTAGGCAAACACAAATATAAAATAACTAATAACAATTAATGAAAAAATATATCAATATTATTTCATTAATATCCGGTCAACGATTACATTCACTATCTACGAGTTTTAAGGCATAAAACCCAACAAACTCCCACTTGAACTAAAACACTAGTTAGTGGGATGTAAATGCAATAATCTAAAGCTGGAAATGTCATGTATATTAAAATAATACAATGAACTAGGGCATCCTTATACCCATTATACATTTCTCCCACTTGCCCTAGATTAGATGGCATACATATCTCGTAGACCTAGACCTTCTAGATGACCCTCAAACACTTTAGCCGTGAGAGTCTTTGTAAATGGATCAGCGATGTTGTGCTCTGAGGCGATCTTAGTGACGATCACATCTCCTCTTTGCACAATCTCCCGTATCAGGTGATACTTCCTCTCGATGTGTTTACCCCGTTTATGGCTTCGAGGTTCTTTTGAGTTGGCTACAGCCCCACTGTTATCACAGTATAGTGTTATGGGCACGTTCATATTCGGAACCACTTCCAAATCAGTCAAGAACTTTCTGAGCCATACTGCCTCCTTAGCTGCTTCGCAAGCTGCTACATACTCAGCCTCCATGGTTGAGTCTGCTATGCATCCTTGTTTGATGCTTCTCCACACTACTGCTCCTCCATTGAGGGTGAATACTGACCCTGATGTGGATTTCCTAGAATCCTTATCAGCTTGAAAGTCAGAATCAGTGTATCCAGTAAGAATCAAATCCTTAGCTCCATACACAAGCATGTAGTCCCTCGTTCTCCGAAGATACTTGAGGATATTCTTAACCGCTCCCCAGTGGTCCAACCCTGGATTAGACTGATACCTACTGACTACTCCCACTGCATAACATATGTCAGGCCTAGTGCAGAACATGGCATACATTAAGCTGCCCACAGCTGAGGCGTAGGGAATGTTTCTCATGTTCTCAACTTCTTGAGGTGTCTTAGGAGATTGTTCCTTAGACAGGTGTACCCCATGTCTGAAGGGTAGGAGTCCCTTCTTGGAGTTTTGCATCGAATATCGAGACAACATCTTGTCAATATACGTTGCTTGAGACAGAGCTAGCGTTTTGTTCTTACGATCCCTAATGATTTGGATTCCCAGAACATATTGAGCCTCTCCCAGATCTTTCATTTGGAATTGGGCTGCTAGCCATTTCTTAATGTCAGTGAGGTATCCTACATCATTCCCAATGAGTAGGATATCGTCTACATAAAGTATTAGAAAAGCTACTTTCCTTTTGTTGACTTTCTTGTATACACAAGGCTCATCAACGTTTTGGTCAAAGCCAAAAGATTTGATTGCAGTATCAAATCTAATGTTCCATGATCTGGATGCTTGTTTCAATCCATAAATGGATCGATTTAGCTTACAAACCTTTTGTTCCTGACCTTGGGCTATGAACCCTTCGGGTTGAGACATAAAGATATTCTCTTCAAGATTACCATTCAGAAAGGCAGTCTTGACGTCCATTTGCCATATTTCATAGTCATAATATGTGGCAATGGATAAAAGAATTCTTATGGACTTTAACATGGCTACAGGAGAAAAGGTTTCCTCATAGTCAACCCCCTCCTTTTGGGTATAACCCTTTGCCACTAGTCTAGCTTTGAAGGTCTGTACCTTTCCAGCTGCATCTCTTTTTCTCTTATAGATCCATTTGCACCCTATGGGTTTTACCCCATATGGTAGATCTGCAAGTTCCCATACAGAATTGGAGTACATTGACTCCATTTCCAGGTTCATGGCTTTGACCCATTCATCCTTATCTTCGTCATTCATTGCCCGTCGATAGGACAATGGATCCTCAATGCCATCATTAGGTATGACAACCTGAGTTTCAGTTAAACCCAAGTAGCGGTCAGGTTGTAACACAACCCTCCCACTGCGTCGAGGCATTCCCAACGATTGAGATGGACGGGATGGATCTGAAGAACTAGTTCCTTCATCAACCCTTGTTGAAGGTCCAACTTCATCAACAACTCTTGATGATTCTTCAGTAGCTTCTCCTAATATTATTTTGCTTCGTGGTTTATGATCTCTCATGTGGTATTCCTCTAAGAAAGTGGCGTTTGTCGATACAATCACCTTATTTTCTTGTGGGTCGTAGAAATAACCACCTCTCGTTTCTTTAGGGTAACCAACAAATTGGCACAGTTTTGAACGAGGTTCCAGTTTCTTAGGATTTGTCACAAGCACGTGTGCAGGACAACCCCAGATGCGAAAGTGATGCAAACTAGGTTTACGCCCCTTCCATAACTCGAAAGGTGTTTCAGACACACTTTTCGAGGGAACATTGTTCAAGATGTATACTGCAGTCTCTACTGCATACCCCCAAAACGAGCTAGGCAATTGAGCATAGCTCATCATTGATCGAACCATGTCTAACAAGGTTCTATTTCTCCTTTCTGACACACCACTCTGCTGAGGTGTACCAGGGGCTGAGAGTTGAGATTGGATTCCATGTTCTATCATATAATCCTGGAATCTTTGATCCATATACTCCCCTCCTCGATCAGATCGAAATACTTTAATAGATTTACCTAATAGGTTTTCAACTTCAGCCTTAAACTCCTTAAACTTTTCAAGGGCTTCAGACTTATGTCCCATTAGGTATAAGTAACCATATCTTGAATAATCATCTATAAATGAGATGAAATATTCGTACCCTCCTCGAGCTTTTACATTCATTGGACCACATAGATCCGAATGTATTAACTCTAAGGGTTCTTTGGCTCTATAACCTTTTCCAGTAAAGGGTCTTTTGGTCATTTTTCCCTCGATACAAGATTCACAAGGTGGTAGTGAATCATCTTCTAACTTGCTTAGAAGTCCATTCTTTACCAAACGACCGATCCTATCGATGTTTATATGACCAAGTCTAAGATGCCAAAGATGAGTATTGTTACTTGATGGAGAAATCTTTTGCCTTTTACTTTGAGTTTCAGCAGTTTTAAATAATTCGTGATTTAAAAGTGCTTTGTTTTCGGTTGGTCTTAAAACATACAAGTTATTTTCCAATTTGGCTGAACAAATAAGTACACCATTTTTATAAATGAACGCTTCATTCATATCAAAAGTAACTGTATACGATTGTTCAATCAAACATGAAATAGAAATCAAGTTCCTCTTAATCTTGGGAACGATTAACAAACTTTCTAAAAGTAAGAATCTATTTCTAAAAAATAACTTCGCAGCTCCCACTGCTTTAGCTGAAATGACTTCTCCAATTCCGACCCTGAGTGTCATTTCCCCATCGTTCAACTGCCGAAAGGAACTATTTTCCTGAAAAGAAGAGCAAACATGATTAGTTGCTCCTGAATCAAGTATCCAGGTAAACTCATCATGTTCTACCAGGCATGTTTCTAAAACCAGTAAATCAAATTTACCTTCCTTTTCCTTCTTTTTCTCAGCAAGGTACTTTGGGCAGTTTCTCTTCCAATGTCCATCTACATTGCAGTGAAAACACTTGCCCTTGTCTGCCACAGCTTTGGCTTTTCCCTTGCTTTTAGCAGCAGTACTGGGAGCTTTCCCCTTGTTTCCTTTCTTCTTCTGAGTTTTCTTTGAAGAAGTGGCTACAGATTTAGTTCTAGAGGATGAACCCTTCTCGAACTTTCTTTTAGAGTGGACAACGTTTGCCTCTCCTTCTATCTGTCCCTTGTTCTTAAGAAGAGACTGATAGAGCTGTAGCTCATTCAGGAGGCTAGTCAGGTTGAATGTTATTTTATTCATCATTGCATTGCTTCGAAACTGTAGAAAACTCTTCGGAAGAGATTCTAAGATGAATGCAACCTGACTACGCTCATCTATGACCGCCCCGTTTGCCTCTGCCACGTTGAATTGGACCATCATATCCAGGACATGCTCCCGAACAGACGTGCCCTCTTTCATGCGACAGCTATAAACGTATTTGAGAGCGTCATGGTGGAGTTGGTAGGACGGTTGTCCAAACATCTCCCGGAGAGAGTTCATAATCTCCCTTGCTGTTACCATGCCCTCATGCCTTTTAGCCACAACTTCAGATAAGCTGGCTAAGATATAGACGCGAGTCTTATCATTGGCCTTTGTCCAGCGGTCATAAGCATCCTTAACTGCCTGGGATGCATTACGAGCAGGGGTTGGAGGACAATCCTCCGTTAAGACGAACTGCAGATCATCGACAACAAGAATCGTATTCAAGTTCGACTTCCACGTAGCATAATTTTCGCCGGTTAATTTCTCATTTTTAAGCAGAGAGACAATTGAGGAAGACATTGCTGAAATTTAAACAAACAATGACCGTATTAGTTATCTTTGCCTTAACCCATCATACAAGCAAACAATTGCACACAATCCAATCAATTTAGCAAAACAGACAATCACAGAACCCTAAAACTATTGATTTAGTTTTGCAACGACGTTTCAGAGGTTTAGAATATCAGCCACCGAAGGGTGATCAGGTACTCCTCCTTTGAAATGAGACACCTCTCAGCTAATTCTAATTCCAGAATAACTAATATTCCTATAGACATTAGCCACCGTTGTTCGGTCAAGGATTTGTTAACACTTTTAACTCATCCTCGTAAGTGTAACCCTCCCACTTTCAGATCTCAGAGGCACGCACCAACAGGCTACCGAAGGGAAAGACAACTGTTGGTGATTAGCCTAAGAGCTCCTATCCTTTTCAGGAGTTCACGATGTTCCGAATCCTATGACCAGGCCCTCCGAAGGGATGGATGCGCCAGGGCAACCTGCAGGCGGATCGTAGGACTCTCACGGTGTGAACTATGGGCGGAGACCGAGGGATACGTTGACACGTGTCCCGCTCCCACTTACTCTAGACATTTTTCCCATTCACCTTGATATTGATCCATGCAAACACTTTCCGAAGGGAGGCCGCTCCTAGGGCGACTCGAAGTCGAGCATGAATCTCACGTTGTGAATATAGGGACGTAGGAGCAAAACTTGATCTCGTTTTGTAATTTTCCTCCCACTGAAAATGTCCTAAGGTTAATATAGGGTTTTTTAACTTAGATAGTATTCGGCTAAGTCAATCTATCTAGGTCTGATCCTATTATAACAATTATGGAAAGGATTCAACTGCAATCTTTTGGGTGAATTAAACTTCTTTTAATAAACCGAACATTGCAAGTCAACATTACTATGGTTAATTCAACTCAATCCGGTTAGTTCCCAGGTAGGAGGTGTTCCGTAAACCGTCAACTTAAATACCCCCAACCTTAGACAGAACTTTACCGAGAGAGTTCCCTTATAACCTCAGTAATGTAAGGTCTTTACTCTAAAGATCTAGGTGCATTAAATACTTTTAATAAACCTAGTGACATTGCATGCTAACATTTAACTATGATTAATTCAACTCCGGTATTCCAGGTCAGTTCCCAGGTAGGAGGTGTTCCGTAAACCGTCAACTTAAATACCTCCAACCTTAGACAGAACTTTACCGGTGGAGTTCACTTATAATCATAGCAATGTTTTTCCTACTTAGTAAATTAAAACTATTTTTAATTCTAAGTAAGAAAAGATTCTAATCCTATTAGAAATCGATCTAGGTCTAATTAATTTTAAACAATTTGAAATTAATCCAATTTATCCTATGATCTTATGTTTGCATGTAAATCTTGATTATAGATTGACGGTTTCTAATCATTAATATTGAAGAACTATTTCAAATTTTAATGATTAATCCTATAATCAAGAATCTAGGGTTTAATTCATTCAACAATCTCATTCAAATTAAATAATTAAACCATATCAATTGCATGAATAATATAACAATTATATTATTAACTATGGATGTTTCATGCTTCATGCAATTTTGATTTTCTTTTATTATAACAATTATAAGCCAATTTGAAAATCAACCAAGCATGCTTCATTCATCACATTAAACATAACTATTTATATTTAATTAAGTAATGACATGCTTCATGCTTTCTAATTTTTCATATAAATTAATATATACTTATATTAAAAAATATGAAAACAAATCCATGCATTTAAACATACATTATAACAATTTATAATATATAAAAAAATGCATGAGCATGTTTATAACCTAAGGTGAGATTAAATATTCTATATGACATCCATAAAGCATATAAACAGCAATTGAACCGGTTAATTTTGGCCCCTAGGATAAAATAAAGCATTAAATTACATTAATTTAGCTAAATTCTATCCTAATAATCCTTGTACAGCTCCGGAATTTTGTCTAGACATCACGAACCTTCCCGAACCTCCTCGAACCGGCCTCCAAAATCACAAACCAGACCAGAATTTGACTGAACCGAGCCAATAACACATAAAATCAGAAAATCGGGCTGATCCAGCAAACCAGACCGGTTTCTCGGTCAGGATCCCGGTCGGGATCCCGGTCACGATCTCGGTCACAAATTTTGTCGCAATCTCGGTCGCAATCTCGGTCACAATCTCGGTTTCGATGGCAGTCTCGATCTCGGTCTCGATGGCAGTCTCGATCTCGGCCGAGATCTCGGTCTCGATGGCAGTCTCGATCTCGGCCGAGATCTCGGTCTCGATGGCAGTCTCGATCTCGGTCTCGATCTCGGTCGGGATCTCGGTCTCGATCTCGGTCGGGATCCCGGCCGGGATCCCGACCGGGAAATTTTCCAGCAAACCCTAAATCGTCGATTCCTCTGTTCTGCACTCTGTTTTTCCGATTTCCAGCGCCGTTTTTCATGATTTTCGCCCAAAATCATCTCGATCTTCATCGAAAACAGCCCTAAATCTAGACACGGACTTACAAGGACTCGATTTACATAAAATATACCCGAAACACCGGGCCTTACATGATCAAAATCACATAAAATAAATCTATGGCCATAAAATTAACCCAAACAGTTCAATGCAAACCGAACATACATTATGCATAAATCCCACCTTTTAGAGCCTATCGCGACTTTTAAAATTAATTAATAGGGACATCGATGGCTCTGATGCCGATTGAAGGGAATAAAAGTCCCCACGCAGCGGAAGCGCATCGATTGGACCTTACGGCGTATATTAATTAACATTAAAATACCGTTACGATAACTCAAACAAAACTTTAAACATGCTTTAAAGTTGCTGTAAAATCGGTTTAAACATGCTAAAATAAATCTAAATTTATTTTAAAAACTTTTCTAACGAAAAGAGGAAGAACCGTTACAAACCTCCGTTGTAGACTTGACCGTTCTTCGCCAACGACGCTCCAACGAACGAAAACGCAGCAGCCGCCTTTGTTTTTCTTCGCTGGAAATTCCTTCTTGATTGACACAATAACCACAGAGGTTACACCGATATGTCTCTAAGTCTAGGAGGCCAAAGACTTGTGGGAGTCTTTCTCTAAGAGGGAGGCTAGAGAGAATTCTAGGTCTTGTCTTTCAAGAGTGTCAAGTCTCATGACCAATTAGGTCTAGTGTTCTATTTATAGAAGAGATGCCATGAATAAAATATTCAATTAAATCAATCTTTTCCAAAATTGATTCAATCTTATTCCTTAATTAATCAATCATGATCAATCAATTCCCCAATTGATTAATCTTTTCCATAAATGACTAATTACTTCCATAAGTAATTAGATCATTCCCATAAATGATTAATCACTTCCTTAAGTGATTAATTATTTACATAATTGATTAGTTCATGGTTAATGAATTCTTTAATTAATTAACCACCAATTAAATATCACATATTTAATTTCCGGCCTTGAATTAATTAATTTTGCCCAAACACTTTTAGGACTTAAATTAATTAATTCATTATTTGAACTCTTTCAATCTTCCATAAATTTATATTTGAACTTCTTCAAATATTAATTTCTCTCATAATAATATATCAATATATATTATATTTATTTCCCTTAGTAAATTGAACATTTTCAATTTACATTTAATTACTTAGTTGCCTCAAATTACTTTACGAGCTACCAGTGGGACCTTATGGACCTGCAGATCAGAAGCTCCAACGATGTGAGATTAATTGGTTAAACTCATTAACCACAACAATCAATATTCGTTAACTGTGTGTACATTCCACTATAGACTCACAGTTGCACTCTTCTCACTGCAGACATATTTTCTGTGTCCACGGAACTTAGACCAATATCGACTAGTTAGTCCTTCACGAGTGTCCGTAACACCAGCTGGGTCAAATTACCATTTTACCCCTGGGTCACCTCTATTTCCTTAAGTACCAATTCTCCTCTAATGAACAATCTGTTTTTGGTCCAACCATCAAACAAAAAACCCTCTCGTGCCATTGAGAGGGTAGGGCCCTTTGTTCAAGACTCGGAGTAACCACTTAAGGGAACACTCATCTGCTTCCCTAAAGTCGGGAAGGAGTGAATTCCATGTTGTATGATTATGTTCCCAGCTCCCCATTCGGTCTTGTCCCCAAAGTGGTAGGCTTATTGAGTCGGCGTATTGGCCACTCTCACCCATACAAATCAAAGGACAATCTCTCATGAGCAGGAGTCCATAATCAACTCAGGATTAAGACTAAGTTGTCTAGGTCGTCCTAGTGAAAATAGAAAACCAACTAGTTAACGGTGTTATAACTAGTGGTTACTATTTCGCGGTCCGGTCTTATGCAAACTCATTGCATAGGATACCCCCACTCGCATGTCTCCTACACGAACGCGTTGGATCGCAGCGTTTGTATCAAATACAAAGTGGGCCATATCCATAGTGTCACCAGGATAAGGCACCCAGTCTTATCCCTATACTATAGACCCTTTAGGCTGTTTCTTGAACAATGATCCCATATGTCGCTACATATAGTTCAAGACTCATATTACAGCCTTGGATGTCTAGTTTATTGGATTAGGGTTATTATTAGGCAAAGACAAATATAAAATAACTAATAACAATTAATGGAAAAATATATCAATATTATTTCATTAATATCCGGTCAACGATTACATTCACTATCTACGAGTTTTAGGGCATAAAACCCAACAATGACAACATATGATGGAATTCACTCATTCCCGCTTCTAGGAGAAGTAGATGAGTGTTCCCTTGAGTTGTGACTTCGGGTCTTGAACAAAGGGATCTCGCCCTCTGACTGGCCCGAGAGGGACTTTTTGTTTACTGGTTGGACCATAAACAGGTTGTTCATTAGAGGAGCACTGGTACTTAAGGAGCCAGAGGTAACACATGGGTAAAACGGTAATTTAACCCAACTGTAGTTACGAACACTCGTGAAGGATTGACTTACCGGTATAGGTCTATATCCGTGGACAGAGAAATGTTCTACAGTGACAAGAGTTCAGTTGTGGGTTTTTAATGGAATGACCCACAATTAATGAATATTGGTTAACCTGATTAATGAGTTTAATCGGTTAACCACATATCATTGGAGCTTCAGATCTGTAGGTCCATTAGGTCCCCTTGCTAGCTCGTAAAGAGTAATTAGGAACAAATATATATCTTGAGAGAATTTTAATAGTTCAAATTCATATTGGGAATTAAGTTAATTGTATGAGATACAAATTAATATAATATATAGTGATGCATTAAAATATAAAGTCGAATTTTAGATTAAACTTTATTATATTGAGAGATTGATATATTTGAAAGAGTTCAAATATATGTCTAATTAAATATATGGTATTTAATTAGAAGATGAATTAATTAATTATGAATTAATTAAATATTCAATTTAGTTTACATTAAATGAGATTTAATTAAACTATAGTCTATGAGAGAAATAAATATTTGAAGAAGTTCAAATATTAATATGAATTTGATTCATATTAAATTTATAGGATATAAGAGAACTTGAAGGAGTTCAAATTTTAATATGAATTTGATTCATATTATAGAATTAATTAATTGAAGGCCTGAAATTAAATATATGATATTTAATTGGGTAATTAATTAATTAACTAATAGAAGGTCTTAATTTAAATTTATGATATTTAATTGGTGATTAATTAACTAAAGAATTAATTAATTGGAAATTAATCAATTATGGAAATGATTAATCACTTATGGAAGTAATTAATCATTTATGGAAATGATTTAATCACTTATGGAAGTGATCAATCATTTATGGAAAAGATCAATCAATTATGGAATTGATTGGTCATGGAATTGATTGGTAATGGAATTGATTAATTATGGAAAAGATTAAATCAGTTATGGAAATAATTAATTTTAAATGAATATTTTATTCAAGGCCATTCTCCTATAAATAGAACACTAAACCTAGGGTTTAGGTACAACAACATAAGGCCACAAGAATGCATTGTTGTATTCTCTCTAGCCTCCCTCTCATATTCTCCCAACCCAAGAACTCTAGGGAGAATTTTCTCTCTAGAGTTTTTCCCATTCAAGATTAGGTAGTCCCACAACTACGTTCCTAATTAATCTTAGAGTCATAGCGGGAAAGATCAATTGGTGGTGTCCCAATTGTTGACGCTTGGTCCAAAATCAAGAAAGATGTCCGTTGAAGTATTCAGAGTCGTCAACGACGGTATGTTTGCTTCTCCCCTTTAGATTTAGATCTAATAAATTTTGTATGCTTAGCCTTATGTTTGTATAGAATTTGTTCTATGTTTTAACCAATGCAATAGTATTTTTGGATAAACAAAATTAACTACGAATCGGTCCCAATTACGCTTCCGCTTTAACGGAATTGGGGAATTCCAAATCCTTTCAATTGGTATCAGAGCCGATCGTAGATTTAATTTCGTTTCTCTAAAATTAGCATTGGTTCAATGGTGGGTATTTTAATTTCATATATGTGATATGTGGTTTAATTTACAAAATTGATTATTTTGACATATTTGTTGGGATTAGATTTGTACTTTTGATTAGATCAATTGTAAATGCCAAAAAGGAAAAGATTTGAAACCAATATATGTCATGGATGTAAATTATTGTAATTTAAATTGCTTCTAATTTCTTAGGATATGCCAAATATGCCAGTCAATTTTGGTTGTTTTAATTTAATTATGCATATGATGTATGTATTAAATTAATTGATTGTTACATAAAGTATGTCATTTAGCTTAAAATCTCACCATAGGTTAAGCATATTCATGCATATTTATTATTATAAATGTTATAATGTATGAAATATGTATGAATTTTTTTTTCATGAGTATTTAATGTAAATTGTTATGATTAAATGGATGAAAATTGAGAAGCATTGAGCATGAAATTACTTTAGTAAAGAATATAAAGAGTTATATTTATGAAAGTAATTTATATGCTTATTTATTTTCATTAGCAATTAATATAAAGTGTTATGTTAATGTATGAAAATGCGAATGTTTATTTTAATTTTCTTGAGTAATTAATTTAAGAGTTAGATTAATTGAAGAAAATTAATTTGCATTGAGCATGAAATTACTTTAGTTTATAAAATATAAGAGTTATATTTATATTAGTAATTAACATGCTTAATTAGTTTTTTTTTTTTCTAAACAACATGCTTAATTAGTTTTCATGAGTTATTAATATAAATGTTATGTTAATGTATGAAAATGTGAATGCTTAATTTTAATTTTCTTGGGTAATTTATTTAAGAGTTAGATTAATTGAAGAAAATTAATTTGAATTGAGCATGAAATTACTTTAGTTTAATAATATATAAGAGTTATAATTATATAAGTAATTAACATGCTTAATTAATTTTCATGATATATTAATATAAATGTTATGTTAATGTATGAAAATGGTAATGCTTAATTTTAATTTTCTTGTATAATTAATTTAAGAGTTAGGTTAATTAAAAGGAAATTAAATTGCATTGAGCATGACATTACCTTAGATTAATATAAATGTTATATTTTTTGTATGTCATGTATGCTAATGTATGGTTTTATAAATTAATTAGAATTTGATTGTTAATTTATTCACCATAGTAGCATGTTATAGGGTTAATTCATTAAAATTTATAATAGTTATAAAATTAATGATTAGAAACTGTTAACCTATAACAAAGAATTGCATGCAAACATAGGATCTTAGGATAAATGAATTAATTTTAAAATATTTAAAATTAATTAGATCTAAATCACATTTCTAATAGGATTAGAATTATTCCTGCTTAGAATTAAAATTAGTTTTAATTGACTAAGTAGGAAAAACATTGATATGATTATAAGGGAACTCCACCGGTAAAGTTTTGTCTAAGGTTGGGGGTATTTAAGTTGACGGTTTACGGAACACCTCCTACCTAGGAATTGACCCAGAATACCGGAGTTGAATTAATCATAGTTAAATGTTAGCATGCAAGGTCACTAGGTTTGTTAAAGGTATTTAATACACCTAGATCTTAAGAGTAAAGACCTTACATTACTGTGGTTATAAGAGAACTCTCTCGATAAAGTTCTGTCTAAGGCTGGGGGTACTTAAGATGACGGTTTACTGAACACCTCCTACCTGGGAACTGATCTGAACCTTGAGTTGAATTAACCATAGTAATGTTGACTTGCAAAGTTGGGTTTATTAAAAGAAGTTTAATTCACCTAAAACATTGCGGTTGAATCCTTTCCATAATTGTTATAATAGGATCAAACTTAGATAGATTGACTTAGCCGAATTTTATCTAAGTTAAAGAACCCTAAATTAACCTTAGGACATTTTCAGTGGGAGGAAAATTACAAAACGAGATTTAAATCAAATTTTGCTCTTACGTCCCTATATTCACAACGTGAGGTTCATGCTCGGCTTCGAGTCGCCTTAGGAGCGGCCTCCATTCGGAAAGTGTTTGCATGAATCAATAACAAGGTGAATGGGAAAAATGTCTAGAGTAAGTGGGAGCGGGACACATGTCAACATATCCTTCGGTCTCTGCCCCTAGTTCGCACCGTGAGAGTCCTATGATCCGCCTGCAGGTTGTCCTGGCGCAACCATCCCTTCGGAGGGCCTGATCATAGGATTCGGAACACCGTGAACTCCTAAATAGGATAGGGTCACTTAGGCTAGTCACCAACAGTTGTCTTTCCCTTCGGTAGCCTGTTGGTGCGTGCCTCTAAGATCTGAAAGTGGGAGGGTTACACTTACGGGGATGAGTTAAATGTGTTAACTAACCCTTGATCGAACAATGGTAACTAAACGCTAACGGAATATGAGTTATTCTGGTGTTAGAGTTTGGTTGATATTGTCACAATTCAGAGGAGGAGTAGCTGACCACCCTTCGGTGACTGTTGTTCTAAACCTTTGAAGTATCTAAATCAATAGTTTTATAGGGTATCTTTGATTGCTTATTTGTTTTTGCAAAATTTGATTGGATTATTTGTGATGGGTTAGTGCAATTAATAATACAAGTAATTTGTTACTTCAACAATTATATAATACTTTTATGTGTATTGTCTTATGTCATTTTATAAATAACGGTAATACAACAAGCTTAAACGACAATTTGTGGTAAATAAGTCTAGGATTATTCTTAACTGAGGAATGTCCTCATGTCCCATATGTTTAATTCATTAAGAATTGTTCTTGGTGAATATGACATAGAACCCTGCTTAGCAAAAGAGAACTTGTTCAAGACCGTAATTTTCATTTACTTGTCTTGAAAACGTGATTAGTGAAAAATAGTGATTCTCCCCGAATACTTGATTCAGGGGCCACAAATCATGTGTGTTCTTCTTTTAAAGGAATAAGTTCCTGGCAACAATATGCTGCTTGTGTAATAACTCTCAAAGTTAGAATTAGAGAGGTTATTTTGGCTATAGCAGTGAGAAACATTAAGTTATTTTTCTCAGTGGGAGAAAATACATATTATTAGATAATGTGTATGTAATTCCTAAGATCAAAAGAAATTTGATTTATGTGTCTTATTTGTTGGAACAATGTTACTCTTTACCTTTCTCTGCTAACGCAGTTTTGTTTCAAGAAAGGGAGTTGACATTTGTTTAGCTTTACTAGAAAGTAACCTAAATGTTTTAAGACTAATCAAGAGTAAAGCAATCATGAACACTGGATTGTTTAAGACTGCTACTACTCAATGTGAAAAGAGGCAAAGGATTTCTCCTAAATGAAAATACCTTTCTTTGGTTCTAACGTAGACCATATTAATCTCAATTTGATTGGGAGATTGGTCAAGAGTGAACTTCTAAGCGAATTAGAAGATGACTCTTTACTACCTTGAAAGTCATGCCTTGTGGGCAAAATGACTGATAGATCTTTTACTGGAAAAGATCTAAGAGCCAAAGAGCCATTGGAGCTTGTACATTTAGATCCTTGTGGTTCAATATGTTAAAACAGTGGGAGGGCAAGAATAATTCATCTCTTTTAGATGATTATTCAAAGGTATGAGTATCTTTACCTAATGCAACTTAAGTCTGAAGCTCTTGAGATATTCGAAGGGGCTTAGGACTGAAGTTGAAAACTTGTTAGGTGAGATGATAAAAACACTTCGATCTGATCAAAGTGTTGAGTATAAGGATTTGAGATTCCAGGACTATTTGATAGTACATGGGATCACACCCTAAATCTCATTTAGGAGAAATAGAACCCTATTGGATATTGTTCATTCCATGTTGAGCTATGCTCAATTGTCTGGCTCGTTTTGGGGTCATGCAGTGTTGACTGCATTGCATACTGTAGTAGGCAACCCCAAATGAAACGACAAGTGGATACTTCTTCAATTCACAAGAGAATAAAGAATTTGTATCGACAAATGCTAAATTCTCAGAAGAAGTTCACATCAAAAATCATAAACCACAAGAGTAAAGTCGGTTTAAGTAAGTTAACTAATGAAACTACAGTAACATCCACAAGAGTTGTTGATGAGACTGACTATACAACAAGAGTTGTTGATGGATCAGTGTGCATCTAGTTAGTCACATTCATCTCAATAGTTGAGATTGCCTCAATGTAGTGGGAGAGTTGTTTGATAACCTGAACATTACATGGGCTTGTTTGAAGCCTAGGTCATCATACCTGATGATGAAATAATAGGTTCATTATCTTTTAGAAATAAAATGAATGATGTTGACAAGGACCAATGGATTAAAGTCATGGATCTGGAAATGAAGTCTTTTGTATTTCACTTCCATCTGGGATCTTGTAGATCTGCTTGATGGGCAACACCTATTAGTTACAAGTGGATTTACAAGAGAAAACGAGACATTAAAGGTCTTAACAAGAAGGGTTCATACAACAAGATCGAAAGCAAAAGGGTTTGCAAGCTTAAGTGATCCATTCATGGATTGACCTAAGCATTTTGATCTTGAAATATAAGATTTGATATAGTGACCAAATCTTTTGGCTTTAATTAGAACATTAATGAGTCTTGTGTTTACAAGTAATCATCAATAGTTTAGTAGCTTACTTAGTGTTGTATATGATTAATATCCTAATCATTGGGAATGATGTAGGTTATCTTACTGACATTAAAGGAGCTAGCAACTCATTTCCAAATGGAAATTTGGGAGAAGCCGAGTTTGTTCTTGGGATCTAAATCGTTAGGAATCGTTTGAACAAAAAACTAGCCTTGTCTCAAGTGACTTATATCTACAAGATGTCTGTTAGATATAAGATACAGAATTCCAAGAAGGGTTCACTACCTTTCAGGCGTGAAATTCTTTTTGTCTAAGAAACCGTTTCCTAAGACACCTCAAGAAGTTTAGGAGATGAGAAGAATGCCCTATGCAATAGGGATTGTCAGTAAGTATTAATCTAATCCAAGATTTAATCATTGGAAAACCGTTAAGAATATCCTCAAGTATTCGAGGAGAACAAGGAACTATATGCTCGTGTATGGGACTAAGGATTTGATCCTTACAGGATACACTGACACAAATTTTAAGACTGATAAGGATTTGAGGAAATCTACATCAGTGTCTGTGGTCACTCTTTATGATGGAGCTATAGTATGGCATAGTTACAGTCTTGACCGTATAGGCCGAAAAAATAGCTGCTTGTGAAGCAGCGATAGAGACTATATGGCTTAGAAAGTTCTTGATTGATTTGGAATGTGTTCCAAATGTGAACTTGCCTATCACACTTTATAGTGATATAGTGGTGTTGTGGCAAATCAAAAGAACATCGCAGCCTAAGACAAGCAGACAGATTAAATTGAATGAAATATTGCTGATTCATTTACAAAGACTCTCTTTGCTAAAGTGTTTGAGGGTCATCTAGAAGGTCTAGATCTACGAGATATGTACAAATGTGTAATCTAGGGCAAGTGGGAGAAATGTAAAGGGTATAGTGATGCCCTAGTTTATTGTATTTGTACATTGTATATGTTTTATACATGTATTTATACACCCACTGCTGTATAGATTATTGTACATCCCACTAAACTAGAGTTTTTGTTCAAGTGGGAGTTTGTTGGGTTTTATGCCCTAAAACTCGTAAATAGTGAATGTAAACAAATTGTATACTTGTTTCAATAAAGTGTTATTGAGTTTCTACAATAAAGTGTTATTGTTAAATATTGCACAATTTGACCCAAATCCAATAAACTAAGATCCAAGGTTGTTTACATGTGACTTGAACTAGTATGTGGGGACATACGGGGATCGATGTTCAAGTAACAACCTAAAAGGTCTATAGTACAGGGATAAGGCTGGGTACCTTATCCTGGTAACATTGTGTGATACGACCCACTTTGTATTCGATACAGACGTATTGATCCAAGACGTCCATGTAGGAGACATACAAGCAGAGGAATCCTATGCAATGAGTTTTCATAAGATCGGACCACGAAATAGTAAATCACTAGATGTAACACCGTTAACTAGTTAGGTTACTATTTCAATAGGATGACTAGGTAACTCAATCTTAATCCTGAGTGTGTCATGAACTCCTTCTCACGAAGGATTGTCCTTTGATTAGTATGGGTGAGAGTAGCCTACACGCAGACTCAATAAGCCGACCTTCTTAGGGACAAGACCGAGTGGGGGGTTGGGGACATGACAACATAAGATGGAATTCACTCCTTCCCGCTTCTAGGAGAAGTAGATGAGTGTTCCCTTGAGTGGTGACTTCGGGTCTTGAACAAAGAGATCCCGTCCTCTCACTAGCCCGAGAGGGACTTATTGTTTACTGGTTGGACCATAAACAGGTTGTTCATTAGAGGAGCACTGGTACTTAAGGAGCCAGAGGTAACACATGGGTAAAACGGTAATTTAACCCAACTGTAGTTACGAACACTCGTGAAGGATTGACTTACCGGTATAGGTCTATATCCGTGGATAGAGAAATGTTCTACAGTGAGAAGAGTTCAATTGTGGGTTTTTAGTGGAATGACCTACAGTTAATGAATATTGGTTAACCTGATTAATGAGTTTAATCGGTTAACCTCATATCATTGGAGCTTCTGATCTGTAGGTCCATTAGGTCCCCCTACTCGCTCGTAAAGAGTAATTAGGAACAAATATATATCTTGAGAGAATTTTAATAGTTCAAATTCATATTGGGAATTAAGTTATTTGTATGAGATACAAATTAATATAATGTACAGTGATGCATTAAAATATAAAGTCGAATTTTAGATTAAACTTTATTATATTGAGATGTTGATATATTTGAAAGAGTTCAAATATATGTCTAATTAAATATATGGTATTTAATTAGAAGATGAATTAATTAATTATGAATTAATTAATTATTCAATTTAGTTTAAATTAAATGAGATTTAATTAAACTATAGTCTATGAGAGAAATAAATATTTGAAGAAGTTCAAATATTAATATGAATTTGATTCATATTAAATTTATAGGATATAAGAGAATTTGAAGGAGTTCAAATTTTAATATGATTTGATTCATATTATAAAATTAATTAATTGAAGGCCTGAAATTAAATATATGATATTTAATTGGATAATTAATTAATTAACTAATAGAATGTCTGAAATTAAATATATGATATTTAATTGGTGATTAATTAATTAAAGAATTAATTAATTGAAAATTAATCAATTATGGAAATGATTAATCACTTAATGAAGTGATTAATCATTTATGGAAATGATTTAATCACTTATGGAAGTGATCAATCATTTATAGAAAAACATTAATCAATTATGGAATTGATTGGTCATGAAATTGATTAATTATGGAAAAGATTAAGGGTCAGTTTGGAATATATTTTAATTTCAATGTTTTTCAAGAATACATTTTTTAAAAGACATTTTGTATAAAAGTTGTTTAGAATTTAAACATTCATATGTTTGGTTGCATTTCCTTACAAATATTTTTAGGGGAATTGCAATGGGTAGCAAAAAATATTAGGATATTTGAAAATTTAACTATGATTTATTAGGTTTGCAAATATAGCAAAATTTTAAAAATCTGATTTCCGTTTTTTTTATTATTCCAATTTTACCCTTGTTGGTATATCAATAGGTATATTAGTAGTATATCTGATATATTTTATATTTACTGATATACGAAATATAAAGTATACCAAATTTGATATACTCGAATGAATACAATGATATACCTAATATACTAATGATATATCTAATACATACTTGATTTGATAAACATAATATTTGATATACCAATGATATACTTGATATGTTACTTTCTTTACTTATATTTGTTATATTTTCTTTTCTCTTTATTGAATTATGTTGTATTATTTACATATTTTAAATGAAATGTTTGTCTTTTATAAAATAAATGTTTGTCTTCTATACCTATTATGAAAGTTGATACACCGTTGATATACCTCATTTTTTTTACTAGTCAAATAATTAATAAATATACATGATTATGAGTAGCTAAATACATCAATGATAGACTTGTTATTAAAAAAAATCATTGATATATACACATTCAACCGAGAGGTTAGATGTTTAAATCCTCTACCACACATATTGTCCCAAAATAAAGCTAATATATCTAATTCTTTATTGATGAAGTATATCAAAGATATCTAAACTAATGAAAGCTCATGTGTAAAGTATATTATATTCACGAAATATACATCTAATATACTATATATTTAGTATAACAATTGATTGATATACCAAATATCTAATACATTATATACACGAAATATGCATCTGATATACTATATATTTACTATATATTTAGTATATCAGTTGATTGATATACCAAATATCTAGTATGTTTTTAGGGTTTAATATACTAGATATTTGGTATATCAGTGGACGACAAGCTGAGGTTATTTTAGTCTTTTTGCGTTATTGTTTGGGCCGGGCCAAACGTTTTTTGCTATATCTGCAAACCCAATAAATCAAAGACACGCCTGCCATTATTGATTTTTTTTTTGCTATTGATGCAAATGCCCCATGTTTTTATATACAATTTATTGTTTACTTAAGAAGTTTTTTTTTAAAAAGTTGGTTTCAAGTGTTTCTCTCAAAATGGTTTATTTATCAATCTCATTTTCTAATAAGTCATTTTTAGTTGTTGTCAAACACTAGAAATTTGTTTAAAATGATTTATTTTCAAAATTAAACACTTGAAAAGTTAAACCAAACACACCGTAAATCAGTTATGGAAATAATTGATTTTAAATGAATATTTTATTCATGGTCATTCTCCTATAAATAGAACACTAAACCTAGGGTTTAGGTACAACAACATAAGGCCACAAGAATGCATTCTTGCATTCTCTCTAGCCTCCCTCTCATATTCTCTCAACCCAAGAACTCTAGGGAGAATTTTCTCTCTAGAGTTTTTCCCATTCAAGATTAGGTAGTCCCACAACTACGTTCCTAATCTTAGAGTCATAGCGGGGAAGATCAATTGGTGGTGTCCCAATTGTTGACGCTTGGTCCAAAATCAAGAAAGGTGTCCGTTGAAGTATTCAGAGTCGTCAACGACGGTATGTTTGCTTCTCCCCTTTAGATTTAGATCTAATAAATTTTTTATGCTTAGCCTTAAGTTTGTATAGAATTTGTTCTATGTTTTAACCAATGCAATAGTATTTTTGGATAAACAAAATTAACTACGAATCGGTCCCAATTACGCTTCCGCTTTAACGGAATTGGGGAATTCCAAATCCTTTCAGATTAAACTTAGATTCCTAAAATGAATCGGAGCGTAATAATTAATGATTTTTAATGGCGCTAAGGACACTTAGGTTGTTAAAATGAATTCATTACAATAAGGGGAAACCGACAGGAGAACCTATGTGATTAACGGAGATTCTAGGATTATAATTAGTTGGGCAATGAGATAAGATAATTATAATAAATGTTTAGCTAATAATTGATTTTCAAGACCCCTCTTCCCATTTAAAGAAAACTCTTTCTCCATATTTTATTTTTTTTCTTGATTGATCAATTTTTCTCTTTAATTGCTTTGAATTTTAAATTTCTTTGATTGCATGAGCTGTTCCCTAAATATTATTTCACCCAATTATTTTTAGTGCTCAAGAAATTTTTGCTTTGCTTAATTTTCGCTTCGCCTCCCTATGGTTTCGATACTCGGTATTACCTACCGTTTTATATTACTTGTGGCGACCTGTGCGCTTGCGGTAATCGTTTTAATCTCATCAACACAAGCCCGAACTGGTTGTGGCAAGCATAGTAAGAGAATTCTACGCCAACTTTCAGGATAATGTTATTTGGGGAACTAAAGTTAGGGGGCAACTTTTCATGTGGAGCCCCTCGGCAATCAACGCATATTATGATGTCCTCGACTTCCCATTCTCGATCTTTAACTAAATGGTGATAGCTCCCATGGAGGACCAGCTCAAGGCCACGTTAGCATATTGTGCATTAGAAGGGGCATGTTGGAAGATATCTAAAGGTGGGAATCACTCTTTGCTTTTAGCATATGTCACGTTGGAGGAAAATATTTGGCTATGGTGTGTCCTGAATTGTCTCCTTCCTACAACTCATGATACAATCGTTTCGAAGGAGAGGATGCTCCTTATTTTTTCCATTATGAGCCAGATTAGTATCGACGTCGGGAGAATAATCACCAAAGAAATTGTTTCATGTGTCCGAAAGAAGTCGGGTAAATTATTCTTCCCGAATCTCATCATGGCCCTATGCCTTAAAGCTAACGTGCAGCTGAAGGAGGATGATGACATCGCTTTGGACAAAGGTATTATTGACCTGGTGACCATAAAGCGCTTAATGGGTGATGGAAAAGGAAGGAAGAGTTCAACAGTGGCGAGTGGAATAGAGGAAATTCTAAGCATCAAAGGGAATTATTGCACCAAGTGCAATACCAAGGCGTGCAGCATCGGTTATACTGGGAATACGCATTAAAGAGAGATGAGATGGTGGAGAAAGCCTTCAACTCCGATCCAGAGGAAGCTCTACCACCTTTCCCTCCATTTGCTGAAGGCGTGCTAAATCCTTGGCGTCCCCCCTCCTCCGAAGAAGAAGATGAAGATTGAGAAAAAGGGAGTTTGCTGTCTTTATGTTGCTTTCTATGAATGTTCATGTTTTTTGTTTGATATGTGTTGGTTTCAATATGTTGCTTGGGTTATGTATATGTTTGTTTTGTTTTTATTAATATCAAAGTTGTGCTTGTTGGGTTGAAAAGAAGAAAACAAAAAGTGAAGAAAGAAAAGAAAATGTATGTTGCTGGTTGTGTAATGTTTGTTGGTACTTAATGAAATGTTCCTTTTTATTTCTGTGAAAATCTCCTTCTTGGGCAATTTTCGAGTGTGTGTTGTGGTAGTTGGGCTAATGTATGAAGGCTTAAAATGCTCAATTTTTAAATTTCTGCCCATTGGGATATGTGTTAAATGTGCCCATAAAGGAAATCTTGTTGGAATGTTGCATTATTTGTTTGGGTAGTGGATCTATTTTTTTTCAAGGCAGTAGCTAGCCTCTTCATGCAAATTATTTGGGCCTCATGCATAATATAGCTTCTAAGCTTTACATGATTTACGCTTTATCTGAAGGTCCAAATTGGTCTTGTTTGAGAGCCTGTTGATGTCTCGCAGCTGTACTTTTGTCTAGCTTTCCCTTCATAAATGTTGTAGTAGCTGAATGCTTGGTCAAGCTTTAAATTTTGTTTTAATATAGAAATAGCTTGATGTCTTTTGATCCATAGCATCTTAGCCTCTTGCTTAGTTAGATTATCCTATTGTGCTGTAAATCCTTAGGTTGATTAGAAGCTTCCTAATTTTCTTCTTAGCTTAGCTCAAAAATCTAAGAAAGCTTGTGCCTAGTTCTTTGCCCAAAATTATAATCTCCCTAAGCAATAGGCCTTAGCTTCTCTCTCAAAAGAAATAAGTTTGAGTGTTCTTACCTTACTTTCTCATTCATTGGGGACAATGAATAATTTAAGTTTGGGGGTGAGGTGCCCTTTTGAAAAAAATAAAATAATAATAGAAATAGCATATTACAAAGCATTCCTCTTTGTCCTAGTTTTATCTAAGATGTACTCCTCTCCATTTGTGGAATTTATTCTTTTACTGAGCTTGCCTAATAACCAGGGGGATGTATGATACCCATAGTTTGCCCCTGCGTAAAAAAAAAACAGCTTTAGGAAAGTATTATATGTTCCTATGAAAAACAAAAAGAAAGATCAAAAGGTGAGTAAGGGATGAGTGCGAGCTTGAAAGTTGCAATTTCCCCAAAGCTTATGTGAGCTTCACCAAAAAGTGTCGCCACTTTGAGAAGCAAGGAAATAGTTGCTAGATTGCTATCTTAGGTAATCTTAGGGGAACTGAATGCAATGCTCGTTAGGTGATGAGCTTGGAAGCTAGGGTGAGCTTCACCAAAAGTTTCGCAATTCATGGACCAAAGAGCTATGACCTAAGAGACTTTCTAAGATGATAAAAGTCAAAAAGCAAATAAAAGCTTGAGAGAATTCCTTGGCTAAGCTTAGATGTTTTATAATTTTGGCATTATGATTTTAGGTTTGCTTAGCAAGCTTAAGGATTATATTTCGAGCTAAGAAAGAAAGAAAGTTAGTGGCTTGTTTGATGCCAATAGGATGGCACAATTTGATATGATAGCTTGTCAAGGTGGGCTAAGAGTGAGGATCAAAAGCAAAGTGCTGATTTGTAGAAATGCCAAGTACTGCACCCCAACGGTTTTTAGACGTTGTATTCTTTTTGGAGCTTTGAGTATTTGTTGAGGGAAGTTTTGAGCAAGAAGTAGTTGTGTGGCATCATTGAATGCTCTAGTGGAGTTGCTAGCTGATCTTTTCCTGTTTAGTTGAGCTTTTGGCCTAGCATTGCTCGGGGACGAGCAATGAGCTAAGTTTGGGGGTGTGATAACTCTTAGAAATAAGAGTTATTGGCCATAATTGTAGGGTTTTAAGGCTTAATTTTCATTTGAGAAATTGCTATTTGAGTTGGATTTAGATGAATTTAATGGTATTTAGTAAAAATGTTAATTGAGGGCTTTGGGTGTTTATTTTCACGCTAATTATGTAATTGAGCTGACCTGGAGCTTCAATTTGCACAGATACTGATACAGCGTGAGCTGGTAGAGGTAGAATGGTAGCTGGAGCTGTTTTCCATGTGGAGGACTTCTTAATTGATGTGGCATTCCCAACTGGTGTCTGAAGCTATTTTCAGCCTTTAGAATGAATTCCAAGTGGGCAAGGCTTGTCTAATCAAGCCTGAAACCCACACGTTAGTGGCTGGGTATATAAGGAAAGAAGTCCAAATTTGGAAAGAAGGCTGGAGAAGGGAGAGAGCTACGTTTGGGAGCTGGTTTTCAGAGCAAAACAGAGGATAAAGAAGAGGGGAGCTAGCGTGGAGCTCTTATTCAGCTTGGGAAAGTTGGATTTGATCTTGGGAGCTTCTTCTTTAGTCTTCTCTTCTAATATCTTATCTTCCTATTGGTATTAGTTGTGGTAGAAGCTGAAAACAAGTTGTGTATGAGCATTTTTCTGTTGTACTGAATTTGTTTCACCTTTGAACATAAGCTAATCCTCTTTAGGTGAGGATTAGGGATTCTATATTGTAACGAGGGGTTGTTTGTAGCTGAACCATGCTATTTTTCATCTTAAAGTAAAGTGTTCTTCATTGCTTAAGTTGGAATTTCGTTTGGCCAACCATTTTCTAGCATTGTTATTGGATGTTTGGGAAAACATTTAGTAACCAATTACTTTGCTTTTTACATTAGTCTTTAACGATCATGAAAATGAGTGGGTATTTAGGGATAGATAACCACCTAAGGCACTAATCAGATTGAGCTAAAAATAAGGGGTTAAATGGGAGTTTAATTGCCATAACCTATGGAGAATTGGAAAATTATCGTGTTAACATCTAGGTGAGATGAATTAGCACAGTTTTCGCTTTAGCAATCTCTAGAAACAGTACAGAACATCCCTAATGCGAGCCTTACTTCTCCTCTGCATTCAACCGTTTTTCTTGCTTTATTTACTTCAAGTTCTCTTTACTTTAACTCAACTTTATTTACATTAGTGCATCTTAGTTGTTAATTAATATTTGGTCCTTGGTTACTTTGAATTTCATTGAAAATAGGCTTAGAAATAGTGATTTTCGTTGCACAATCCATGTGGAAACGATATAAAAATACTTATCACTTGTTGTTGATCGTGTGCACTTGCACCTATGTTTGTGAGTTTTTCTTGCATATTTAGAATCATTTTGCACAAGGCAACAAGTTTTTGGCGTCGTTGTCGTGGATTGAGTTGATTTTCGCTATTTTTTAGCTAAATTTCGGTGAGATTGGTGCTAAAATAGAAACTAAACTTTGTTATTTGATTTTGCAGGTATGGGTGGCTGTGTATGAACGAGTTCCCTGAATTGGAATTCAATTTTGATCATGAGATTGAAAAAAACTTTTCATAGGAGGAGAAGGGAGCAAAGAGAAAGAAACAATAGAATGGATCCACCGCCTCTTTTACCTCCAGGAAATCAGCCACTTAATCTGAGATAAATATGAAGGGTTAAAATCCCTTTGGCAGCGGAAGCAAACAAGAACAATCTTGAATTAAAATTTCAATTTTAGAAAAACCAATACGTTGGCAACAAAATTCAGAAACTAATTTTTAAATCAAATAGATTAAGCATGCTGATATTTTAGATCTAAAAACTATTTAGATCTAGAAAAAACTTACTTGGCTCGAAGAACACTGCACAATGCTCCAAGGATCTCGTTGTTGGGACTTCCAACGGACACCACCACTCGAATCACCCGCTATTCTCTTGGGTCGCTGAGATATGGCTTGTGGGAACCCAAATTCAGTCTTGGAAGGGAATTTTCAGCAAAGAACCTTGCTGTTTTTTGAGAGAGAGAAGAGAGAAAAGAAAGAACTTTCTTTCTTTGTGTAAAAACGTGAAAATGAGAGGAATGAGAGATCCATTGGGAACTCCCTCTCCCCTGTACGATAAGTGGGGAGGGAGTTATCTCCCTACTAGATCTAGACCGTTAGATCTTAATCAAAACGATCTCGGCCATTAACTAATTAAATAATAAATATTTAATTAATTAATTAATTATAATTAATTTAATCAAATTAAATGAATTATAATATATAGTTTTTAATTAAATTTGAATCATATTCAATTAAATTAAATTGACCATTCAATTAATTCTAAATTAATCGATCCCACATTAATTAAATATCAAATATTTAATTAATTTTATAATTGAATCATATTCAATTTAATTTCTCTCATTTAACCTATAGTTTTAATGTGCATCAAAATGTACATCAATATAAACTATAGTTTTAATTTGATTAAATCACATTTAACCAAATTAAAATTAGATTAATTAATTCCCCAATTAATTAATTCATGAATTAATTAAATATCACATATTTAATTAAATTCATAATTCTCTCAATCATATCCAAAATTAATTTTATTATAAAGTTTAATTCATTAATTAAACTTATACTATAATGTATCTCCATACATTATATTAATTGTATCAAAATACAATTAACTTATATTCCCTTTAATAATCAAGACTATATTATCTCAGAACCCGTTATGAGCTAGCAGGTGGACCTAATGGACCTACAGATCAGAAGCTCCAACGATACGAGATTGATCAGCTAAACTCATTAACCGAGTTAATCAACATTCGTTAACTGTGGGTCACTCCACTAAAGACCCACAGCTGCACTCTTCTCACTGTAGAATATTTCTGTGTCCACGGATATCGACCAATGCAGTAAGTCAATCCTTCACGTGTGTTCGTAACACCATCTGGGTCAAATTACCGTTTTACCCCTGGGTTACCTCTGGATCCTTAAGTACCACTGATCCCTCTAATGAACAATTTGTTTAGGGTCCAACCTCTAAACAAGAGTTCCTCTCGGGCCAAGAGAGGACGGCGCGCCTTTGTTCAAGCCCCGGAATCAGCCCTTAAGGGAACACACATCTACTTGCCCCAATAGGGGAAGGAGTGAATTCCATCTTGTATTGTTATGTCCCCAGCCCCCCACTCGGTCTTGTCCCCAAGAAGGTAGGCTTATTGAGTCGGCGTACTGGCCACTCTCACCCGTACTAATCAAAGGACAATCCCTCGTGAGAAGGAGTTCATGACACAATCAGGATTAAGATCGAGTTACCTAGGTCATCCTATTGAAACAGTAACCTAACTAGTTAACGGTGTTACATCTAGTGGTTTACTATTTCGTGGTCCGGTCTTATGCAAACTCATTGCATAGGATACCCCCGCTCGCATGTCTCCTACATGGACGCCTTGGATCAATACGTCTGTATTGAATACAAAGCGGGCCGTATCACATAGTGTTACCAGGATAAGGTACCTAGCCTTATCCCTGTACTATAGACCTTTTAGGTTGTTACTTGAACACTGATCCCCGTATGTCCCCACATACTAGTCCAAGTCTCATGTAAACAACCTTGGATCTTAGTTTATTGGATTTGGGTCATATTGTGCAATTCTAGACTTAAGATGACAATAACACTTTATTGCATAAACCTCAATAATACTTTATTGATACAAGTGTATAATTCGTTAATCATTCACTATCTACGAGTTTTAGGACATAGAACCCAACAAACTCCCACTTGGACTAAAAATCTAGTTTAGTGGGAATGTACAATAATCTATCCCAGCAGTGGGTGTATAAATACATGTATAATACATAAAACGTATTTATAATGTACAAATACAATAAACTAGGGCATCACTATACCCATTACATAATGGTATCACTATACCCATTACACTTCTCCCACTTGCCCTAGACTACATCTTTGTACATAACTCATAGACCTAGACCATCTAGATGACCCTCATACACTTTAGTCGAGCGAGCTTTCGTGAATGAATCAGCAATATATCATTTAGATTCAATGTGCTTGTTTGTCTTGCAATAGGATAGTCCATATTTGGAACACCTTCCAATTTAGGCTTGAACTTCCTAAGTCGTACAGTCTCTATCTGTGCTTCATAAGCAACTACTTATTGGCCTATATGGTCGAGACTGCAGATAACTCGTACTATTGCTCCTCCATTAAGAGTGAAGACAGATACTGATGTAGATTTCATCAAATCCTTATCAGTTAAAACATCTGTGTCAGTGTATCCTTTAAGGATCAAATCCTTAGTGCCATACACGAGCATATAAAACCTCGTTCTCCTAAGATACTGGAGGATGTACGTAACGACATTCCAGAGATCAAATCCTGGATTTGATTGATACTCACTGACAACCCTACTACATAGGGCATATGTCTCATGTCCTCAACTTCTTGAGGTGTCTGAGGACACAGTTCCTTAGACAACAGAATTCCATTCCTGAAAAGGTAGTAAACCCTTATTGGAATTCTGCATCTTATATCTAACTAACATCTTGTAGACATAAGACAATTGAGACAAGACTAACTCAGCTTCTCCTAGACTTTCATTTGGAAATGAGCTGCTAGCCTCTTTTAATGTCAGTAAGATAACCTACATCATTCCCAATGATTAGGATATCAATCATATACAACACTAAGTGAGCTACAGAATTATTGATGATTACTTGTAAACACAAGACTCATCAATGTTCTGATTAAAGCCAAAAAATTGATCACTGTATCAAATCTTAAATTCCAAGATCGAAATGCTTATGTCAATCCACGAATGGATCATTTAAGCTTGCAAACTCTTTTGCTTTTGATCTTGCTCAATGGACCCTTCTGGTTGAGACCTTAAATGTCTCGTTTCCTCTTGTAAATCCACTTGTAACCTATAGGGAGATAACTCAGCGACCCAAGAGATAACTCCCTCCCCACTTATCGTACAGGGGACAGGGAGTTCCCAATGGATCTCTTATTCCTCTCATTTTCACGTTTTTACACAGAGAAAGAAAGTTCTTTCTTTTCTCTCTTCTCTCTCTCAAAAAACAGCAAGGTTCTTTGCTGAAAATTCCCTTCCAAGACTGAATTTGGGTTCCCACAAGCCATATCTCAGCGATCCAAGAGAATAGCGGGTGATTCGAGTAGTGGTGTCCATTGGGAGTCCCAAGAACGAGATCCTTGGAGCATTGTGCAGTGTTCTTCGAGCCAAGTAAGTTTTTTCTAGATCTAAATAGTTTTTAGATCTAAAATATCAGCATGCTTAATCTATTTGATTTAGAAACTAGTTTCTGAATTTTGTTGCCAACGTATTGGTTTTTCTAAAATTGAAATTTTAATTCGAGATTGTTCTTGTTTGCTTCCGCTGCCAAAGGGATTTTAACCCTTTAATTGGTATCAGAGCCATCTCGTTAATTAAATTCGATTTATGAAAATTGCGTTGGTTTTTGGTGGGATTGCATTGTGAATGTGGTTTGCTGAAAAATTGTTTTGGTTATATTTTGCCTTAGATTTATTGTATTTTGATTTGATCAAAATTGTAAAGGCCCCTGCGTTTTTGGGAAATTAAATCAGTAAATCGAGTCTTGTAAAGTCCGTGTCTAGATTAGGATTCATTTTGATGAAGATCGGGATGAATTTGGGCGAAAAATCGATTGGAATCAGTGTTGGAATCGAAGAACAGTGGCTGTCTAGAGGCGTAGCGTCGCGACCCTGCTCAATGGAGTCGCGACGCTGAAGAACGAAGGCTGGAAAAAATAGGGACAGCGTCGAGATGCTATGTCTACAGCGTCTCGACGCTGACGGGAATTTTCGGATTTGCAGACGGTTGAAGGCGTCGTGCGGAACGTGAATTATGGTGGTTATTTGACAGTTACGAAATAATTTATATTTGCATTCATTCTGTGTTGAACTTGGGTTCTGGATGTGTTGGTTTGTGTACGTGCTTGGTGTTCGTGAGGTCCCGTGTTCGAGCCTCAACGTCGGCAGTTATTAATTTCAATTTATTTTTCCATGCGGTTACTTCGTGGGCGGTCCGGTTTGAGTTGGTTTGGTCTGGTTTGATGCTATCTGATCTGGTTCGATGGAGTATTGGTCCGGTTCGAGTGATTTGGGCCTGGTTTGAAGTGGTTCAAGCTGGTTCGAGTCGGTTCTGGAGCGGTTCAAGACTCAGAAGGATAATTAAATTGAAATTATTATATTTTTTGTTTATTTTAATTATCATAGGTGCCAATATACCGGTTTTTCAGCTATTTATTGCTTTATGAATGTCATTTAGCTAGATCCTACCATAGGTTAAGCATGTTTCATGCATTTTTATGTTATAAATGTTATAATATATGATAATTATGCATGAATTTAAATTTCATGAGTGATTTAGTATAATTTTTATATTAAATATATGAAATTGGAAAAGCATGATGCATGACATTAATTAGATAAATATAAATTTTTATATTTTATTAATGTAGCATGCATGCTTAGATTTATTTTCATGAATATTAATATAATAGTTATATTATGAACGGAAATAAATTTCAATGCTTGATTTTCATGTATAATTTTAATATAAAGTGTTATATTAATTTAATGAAAATGGAATAGCATTGAGCATGACATTAATTAGATTAATATAAGAGTTATATTATATTAATGTCTAATTTCATGTGATTTAATTTCGTTGATGATTAATTAAAATAATCGATATTAATTAAATGAAATTGAAATTACATGAAGCATGACACCACCTTAGATTAATATAATCGTTATATTATCGGCGTCATGAACGTTATGGTGTTTAATAATTCGAATTTGATTGTTATTGTTTCCAACACCATAGAAGCATGTTATAGGGCTAATTATTAAAATTTTATAATAGTTATAAAATTGATTAGAAACCGTCAACCTATAACAAAGAGTTGCATGCAAACATAGGACCTTAGGTTAAAATGAATTAATTTTAAATTGTTTAAAATTAATTAGACCTAAGATCATTTTAATTCTAATAGGATTAGAATTATTTTCTTACTTAGGATTAAGATAGTTTTAATGCACTAAGTAGGAAAAACATTACTATGGTTATAAGGGAACTCTCCCGATGAAGTTCTGTCTAGGCTGGGGGTACTTAAGTTGACGGTTACGGAACACCTCCTACCTGGGAACTGACCTGGAACCTGAGTTGAATTAATCATAGTCTAATGTTAGCATGCAATGTCACTAGGTAATTAAAAGGATTTAATACACCTAGACATTAGAGTAAAGGCCTATTTATAAGAGTTATAATAGGCATAGACTTAGATAGATTGACTTAGCCGGGTTTATCTAAGTTTAATAACCCTAAAATATAGTAGGTTACTTTAGTGGGAGGAAAATTACAAAACTTGATTTAAATCGAGTTTTGCTCCTACGTCCCTGTATAGTTCACACCGTGAGATCCATGCTCGGCTTCGTGTCGTCGTAGAGCGGCCTCCCTTCGGAAAGTGTTTGCATGGGTCAATACCAAGGTGAATGGGGAAAGTGACTATAGTAAGTGGGAGCGGAACGCGTGTCAACGTATCCTTCGGTCTCCACCCCTAGGTCACAACGTGAGATTCCTATGATCCGCCTGCGTGTCGTCCTGGAGTGACCATCCCTTCGGAGGGCCTGATCATAGGATTCGGAACACCGTGAACTCCATAATAGGATAGGATCGCTTAGGCTAATTACCAACAGTTGTCTTTCCTAACGGTAGCCTGTTGGTCCGTGCCTCTGAGATCTGAAAGTGGGAGGGTCACGCTTACGGGGATGAGTTAAATGTGTTAACTAATCATTGACCGAACAACAGTAACTAAAGGCTAACGGAATATGAGTTATTCTGGTGTTAGAATTTGGTTGAGATTGTCTCAATTCAGAGGAGGAGTAGCTGACCACCCTTTGGTGGCTGTTGTTCTAAGCCTCTGAAGTATCGTTGCAAAAACTAAATCAATAGTTTTATAGGGTTTCTTTGATTGCTTGTTTGTTTTTGCAGAATTTGATTGGATTATTTGTAATGGGTTAGTGCGATTAATAATACAAGTAATTTGTTACTTCAGTAATAATATAAAACTTTATGTACATTGTCTTACACCATTTCATTAATAACAGTTTAAGATACAACTAGCTTAAACGAAACTTGTGGTAAATGATTTAAGATTAGTCTTTAGTGAGGAATGTCCTCAGGCTCAAATGTCTAGTTCATCTTGAATTGTTCATGATGACAATTACATTAACTGCCTAGCCAATATCAATGACAATTAATATGATTTATTGGTCATTGAAACGTGCATAGTGGAAAATGAGGATACAGCCTGAATTTTTAATTCAGGTGCCATTTATCACGTTTGCTTTTCCTTTTATGGAATAAGCTCATGGCAACTGTTGCAAATAGGTAAGATGACTCTCAGATTTTGATCTGGAGAGTATGTCTCGGCTTTGGCAGAGGGAACATTAAGTTATTTTATCCAGTGGAAGATAATACACATTATTAGATAATGTGTTTGAATTTCTTGAAGATTAACAGAAATTTGATTTTTGTATCGTATATGCTGGAACAATGTTAATCTATACCTTTCTTTGCTAACGCAGTTTTATTTTAAGAAAGAGAGTTGACATTTGTTCAGCATTACTGAAAATAACTTATGTGTTCAAGACTAATCGAGAGTAAAGCAAGTCATGAGCACTGAGTTGTTTAAGATTGCTTATACTCGAAGAAATAAAGGCAAAGGATATCTCCTAAAGGAAATACCTTTCTTTGGTTCTTAAGGTTAGGCTAATTTTGATCTCAATATGATTGGGAGCTTAGTCTATGAGTATACTTCTAAGCTAGTTAGAAGAAAACTCTTTAATACCAATTAAGTCATGCCTTATGGGCGATATGACTGATAGATCTTTTACTGGAAAAGAGCTAAAAGAGCCAAAGAACCCTTGAAGCTTATACATTTGGATCCTTGTGGTCTAGTATGTTAAAGCAGTGGGAGGGTATGAATAATTAATCTTTGTTAACGATAATTATTGATGTGGACTTTTCCTAACCGCAAGCGCACGGGTCAAGTAATAATATAGTGAATAGTAAATTCGAATGTCGTCCTCTGGATTGGATTTTTAAGCAAATCAAGTATTATGAATAATTTTGCCCAATTTTATTTAGGGATAAAAAAAGTGATGAAAGAGTGATAATGAAACCGAATCAAAGCAAATAAAAAGAATGGAATTTCAATTGGGAAAACTACTTAGGGAATTGATTTCGCCGATTTCGTTTAGGATTGATTTTAAGGAATAAGTTATTATGCACAATGAAATTATGAGCCAAAGACCCTTTAATCACAACTACCTCTCCCGAGTATAATTGATTCTCATGCAAATTAACCAACTTGATATCCCTATCTAAGTTTATTAATATGCAAGGCAATGAGATCTTTTAACAAATTCTAAAGTTAATCTAAAACCGTCAAGAATTAGAAAGTAAACTTTATTCATGCAATCTTGAGTAAGTCTAGATCAAATCCCCTCTCCCGAGCTAGATTCGAAACTTTAATCATCCAACTAATGGCCAATTAATTGAAAGCATTAAATCAAGATTACAAACACAATAACATTGCACAACTTAAACCATAAATCAATCCATAAACTTAATCAACTACATCAATCCCTAAGCTACAAGTTTAGCTACTCATGAATGCAAATACAAGCTCAACTAAACAAGTGAAAGCCATAAATCTAACTAAAGAAAGAAAAGGGAAAAGAAAACTCAATGTAGGCCGAGTCCCGACGTCCCCGTCACGATCCCCACGAACAATGGGTTGATTTCCAAGTTCCTCCTTTGTTTTCAGCTCCAAAAGCCCTCTATTCTGTCCTCTTTACGGCTCCAAAAGGTCCCCCAATTGATCTCCCCAAAAACCTAGCCGAAGTGAAGCTTTTATTTTGATTTTTCGTCTTAGCGTCGAGACGCTGTCAAGACAGCGTCGCGACGCTGCCTCTTATACGCGCGTTCTGAATAAGGAAAAACGGTAGCGTCGGGATGCTTCCTATCGTAGCGTCTCGACGCTGTAAGCTTTACGCGCCTAATTTGATATGGAATGTGAGCGTCGAGACGCTCAAGAGCTAGCGTCTCGACGCTAGCCTGCTGTTGACCGAGATTTGACTTTTCTCCACTTTTACTCTTTTCATTCCTTTGCATCTTTTCACGCCCCGAGCACCCGATTAACTCTGATATTGCATTATAACTCCAATCAACCATTTCCTACAAAATAAACATTAAAGTGCAATAAAATTGCCCAAACACCATAAAAGACTAGCTAAATTAAATAAGTAAAGATAGCTAGCTATGCTCGCTATCAATTATTCATAGGTATGAACATCTCAACCTAATGCAACTTAAGTCTGAATCTCTTGAGATATTCAAAGGGGCTTAAGACTGAAGTTGAAAACTTGTTAGGTGAGATAATAAAACCACTTTGATCTGATCAATGTGTTGAGTATAGGGACTTGAGATTCTAGGGCTATTTGATAGTTCATGGAATCACATCCTAAATCTCAGTTAGGAGTAACAGAACCCTATTGGATATGGTTCAATCCATTTTGAGCTATGCTCAATTGCCTGACTCGTTTTGGGGTCATGCAGTGTGACTGCAGTGTGTATTTTGAATAACGTTCCATCAAACGTGTTTCTGAAACACCTTTTATGTTGTGGATAAGACATAAAGATTGTTTACGTTCCTTTAAATTTTTGGGTGTCCAGGACTTGTGCTTGTGACTAACCCAAAATAAATTGGAATATCGTTCAAAATAATTGTAGGCAATCCCAAAGGAAACGAGGAGAATATACTTCTTCAATCCATAAGATAATAAAGAATTTGTGTCGACAAATCCTTCATTCTCAGAAGAAGAACATATGAGAAATCATAAGCCATAAAGTAAGGTCGGTTTAAGTGAATGAAGTAATAAAGCTACGGAAACATTGACAAGAGTTGTTGATGAATCAACAAAAGTTGTTGATAAGACTGGTTATTCAACAAGAGTTGTTGATAAGGTCAGTGCTTTTGGTCAGTCACATCCATCTCAAGAGTTGAGAATGCCTTGATGTAGTGGGAGGGTTGTTTTGTAACCTGATCGTTAAATGGGCTTATTTGAAGCTCAAGTCGTCATTCTTGATAATGACATAGAGGATTCATTGTTTTCTTTTCGAAACAAAATGAATGATGTTGACAAGGACAAATGGTTTAAAGCCATGGACTTGGAAATAAAGTCTTTGCATTTCAATTCCATTTGGGATCTTGTAAATTTGCTTGATGGGGTAACACCTATAGGTTACAAGTGGATTTACAAGAGGAAACAAGACATTTAAGGTCTCAACCAGAAGGGTCCATTGAGCAAGATCAAAAGCAAAAGAGTTTGCAAGCTTAAATGATCCATTCGTGGATTGACATAAGCATTTCGATCTTGGAATTTAAGATTTGATACAGTGATCAAATTTTTGGCTTTAATCAGAACATTGATGAGTCTTGTGTTTACAAGTAATCATCAATAATATTGTAGCTCACTTAGTGTTGTATATGATTGATATCCTAATCATTGGGAATGATGTAGGTTATCTTACTGACATTAAAAGAGGCTAGCAACTCATTTCCAAATGAAAGTCTAGGAGAAGCTGAGTTAGTCTTGTCTCAATTGTCTTATGTCTACAAGATGTTAGTTAGATATAAGATGCAGAATTCCAATAAGGGTTTACTACCTTTTCAGGAATGGAATTCTGTTGTCTAAGGAACTGTGTCCTTAGACACCTCAGGAAGTTGAGGACATGAGACATATGCCCTATGCAGTAGGGTTGTCAGTGAGTATCAATCAAATCCAGGATTTGATCTCTGGAATGTCGTTACGTACATCCTCCAGTATCTTAGGAGAACGAGGTTTTATATGCTCGTGTATGGCGCTAAGGATTTGATCCTTAAAGGATACACTGACACAGATGTTTTAACTGATAAGGATTTGATGAAATCTACATCAGTGTCTGTCTTCACTCTTAATGGAGGAGCAATAGTATGAGTTATCTGCAGTCTCGACCATATAGGCCAATAAGTAGTTGCTTATGAAGCACAGATAGAGACTGTATGACTTAGGAAGTTCAAGCCTAATTTGGAAGGTGTTCCAAATATGGACTATCCTATTGCAAGACAAGCAAGCACATTGAATCTAAATGATATATTGTTGATTCATTCACGAAGGCTCTCTTGGCTAAAGTGTATGAGGGTCATCTAGATGGTCTAGGTCTACGAGTTATGTACAAAGATGTAGTCTAGGGCAAGTGGGAGAAGTGTAATGGGTATAGTGATGCCCTAGTTTATTGTATTTGTACATTGTAAATACGTTTTATGTATTATACATGTATTTATACACCCACTGCTGGGATAGATTATTGTACATTCCCACTAAACTAGATTTTTAGTCCAAGTGAGAGTTTGTTGGGTTTTATGTCCTAAAACTCGTAGATAGTGAATGATTAACGAATTATACACTTGTATCAATAAAGTGTTATTGAGGTTTATGCTATAAAGTGTTTTTGTCATATTAAGTCTAGAATTGCACAATATGACCCAAATCCAATAAACTAAGATTCAAGGTTGTTTACATGAGACTTGGACTAGTATGTGGGGACATACGGGGATCAGTGTTCAAGTAACAACCTAAAAGGTCTATAGTACAGGGATAACGCTGGGTACCTTATCCTGGTAACACTATGTGATACGACCCGCTTTGTATTCGATACAGGCGTATTGATCCAAGGCGTCCATGTAGGAGACATGCGAGCGGGGGTATCCTATGCAATGAGTTTGCATAAGACCGGACCACGAAATAGTAAACCACTAGATGTAACATCGTTAACTAGTTAGGTTACTGTTTCAATAGGATGACCTAGGTAACTCGATCTTAATCCTGAGTGTGTCATGAACTCCTTCTCACGAGGGATTGTCCTTTGATTAGTACGGATGAGAGTGGCCAGTACGCCGACTCAATAAGCCTACCTTCTTGGGGACAAGACCGAGTGGGGAGCTGGGGACATGACAGTACAAGATGGAATTCACTCCTTCCCCCATTGGGGCAAGTAGATGTGTGTTCCCTTAAGGGCTGATTCCGGGGCTTGAACAAAGGCACGTCGTCCTCTCTTGGCCCGAGAGGAACTCTTGTTTAGAGGTTGGACCCTAAACAAATTGTTCATTAGAGGGATCAGTGGTACTTAAGGATCCAGAGGTAACCAGGGGTAAAACTGTAATTTTACCCAGCTGGTGTTACGAACACACGTGAAGGATTGACTTACTGCATTGGTCGATATCCGTGGACACAAAAATATTCTACAGTGAGAAGAGTGCAGCTGTGGGTCTTTAGTAGAGTGACCCACAGTTAACGAATGTTGATTAACTCGGTTAATGAGTTTAGCTGATCAATCTCGTATCGTTGGAGCTTCTGATCTGTAGGTCCATTAGGTCCACCTGCTAGCTCATAACGGGTTCTGAGATAATATAGTCTTGATTATTAAAGGGAATATAAGTTAATTGTATTTTGATACAATTAATATAATGTATGGAGATACATTATAGTATAAGTTTAATTAATGAATTAAACTTTATAATAAAATTAATTTTGGATATGATTCAAAATTAATTAATGAGAGAATTATGAATTTAATTAAATATGTGATATTTAATTAATTCATGAATTAATTAATTGGGGAATTAATTAATTTAATTTTAATTTGGTTAAATGTGATTTAATCAAATTAAAACTATAGTTTATATTGATGTACATTTTGATGCACATTAAAACTATAGGTTAAATGAGAGAAATTAAATTGAATATGATTCAATTATAAAATTAATTAAATATTTGATATTTAATTAATGTGGGATCGATTAATTTAGAATTAATTGAATGGCCAATTTAATTTAATTGAATATGATTCAAATTGAATTAAAAACTATATATTATAGTTCAATTAATTTGATTAAATTAATTATAATTAATTAATTAATTAAATATTTATTATTTAATTATTTAAAGGTCGAGATCGTTTTGATTAAGATCTAATGGTCTAGATCTAGTAGGGAGATAACTCCCTCCCCACTTATCGTACAGGGGACAGGGAGTTCCCAATGGATCTCTTATTCCTCTCATTTTCACGTTTTTACACAGAGAAAGAAAGTTCTTTCTTTTCTCTCTTCTCTCTCTCAAAAAACAGCAAGGTTCTTTGCTGAAAATTCCCTTCCAAGACTGAATTTGGGTTCCCACAAGCCATATCTCAGCGACCCAAGAGAATAGCAGGTGATTCGAGTGGTGGTGTCTGTTGGGAGTCCCAAGAACGAGATCCTTGGAGCATTGTGCAGTGTTCTTCGAGCCAAGTAAGTTTTTTCTAGATCTAAATAGTTTTTAGATCTAAAATATCAACATGCTTAATCTATTTGATTTAGAAATTAGTTTCTGAATTTTGTTGCCAACGTATTGGTTTTTCTAAAATTTAAATTTAAATTCGAGATTGTTCTTGTTTGCTTCCGCTGCCAAAGGGATTTTAACCCTTCACAGTGCAGATTCTATATGGCATATGCCCAGCTTCGGGATCATGTCATAAGAAAGGTCTTTGATGAGCTCGTAGAAGACCTTGATGATTATCTCCCTCCATTCCCTGAAATCAACATGGACCCACGTAGAGGCGATGAAGTTGGCCCTACGAACGCCTAGGGGAGTTTTCTTTTCACCTTTTCTCATTCTTTCATTGTTTTATCCTTTTATAGGGTCCAGTTATCTTTACTTGCTTTCTTTTGTTTTATTTCTTGTTTGCTTTGATAGGTCAGTGAGTCTCTTTATTTGTTTGCTTGCATTTCTTATTCTTAGTTAGGTTGCTTTTGTTTCTTTTATCTTTCAAGTTTTGTGTGGAAAAAATCTAATAAAGGTACATCTCTTTGAAAAAGAATTCTAAAATATTTTTGAAAGTGAAGTGTGCTTTAGTGGTTTGTCTATTTTTGAGCGCCCTTAATGATGATACATAAAGCTCTTTCGGCTCTTTAAATACTTTAGTAACCTCAAGATTTTCAAAGCATGAAGCCTGAATAAACTTTTCTCTCCATAACACATTCAAGTCCAAACTCACCTTAGGCTTTCACTACCGAAACATTTAGGAAGTTTAGACTCGATCTTAGCTCGTCCATCCTTTTTAGTCATTCCTATTTTGTTCTTCATGTTTAGTCAATGGGGATATTGACTCGTTTAAGTTTCGGGGGGACAATTTTGCCTTTTGTATACTCTCTAGGTATCATGTATCATGTTGCCTTTGCAAGATTGGAATTCCATAATTCCGTAAAGCGGAAACGTAATTGGGACCGATTCGTAATTAATTTTGTTTAATCTAAAATACCAATACATTGGCAATAATATTAGAACTATTCTAAATACATATTAAGGCTAAGCATACAAAAATATTAGATCTAAATCTAATTTATAAAGTAACAAATTACTTACCCTCGTTGACGACTCAGATTAAATTCACCAACTGCATGTGAATTAATCACGAACTAGTGTGAACACCACCACTATGGCTACACCGGTATGACTCTGAGACTTCTAGAGGCAGGAGACTGGTGGGAGTCTAGAGGAAGCCTTGAGGGAAATTCTCTAAGAGAAGGAGAATGAATGAGATGCCTTTCACCCCACCCCAGGGGTCCTATTTATAAGTAAAGGCCAAGACCTTCTTCCTAATAGGAAAATGAAGACCTTCTCCTAATAGGAAAAAGTCTCTAATTTTAATAAATAATTAATTAATTCAATAATTAATTAATTTCCCTAATTAAATATCATATATTTAATCTTAGGGATTTTATTAAAATTAAAATTAATATGAATCCAATTCATATTAAATTTATTTGAACTCTTTCAAATATTTTCTTTCCTAATAGGAAAAAGTATCTAATTTTAATAAATAATTAATTAATTCCATAATTAATTAATTTTCCCAATTAAATATCATATATTTAGTCTTAGGGATTTTATTAAAATTAAAATTAATATGAATCCAATTCATATTAAATTTATTTGAACTCTTTCAAATATTTTCTCTCAAGAATTAATTTTTGAAATTAATTCAAAAATTATATTATAAAGATTCATAAACTTTATATTATAATGCATCAATATACATTATACAATTCCCCAAATAAATTGAACACTTTCAATTTACAATTTATACTTAATTGCCTCAAGTCTCTTTACGAGCTACCAGTAGGACCTAATGGACCTACAGATCAGAAGCTCCAACGATACGAGACTAATTGGCCAAACTCATTGACCAAGTTTAGTCAACATTCGTTAACTGTGGGTCACTCCACTAAAGACCCACAACTGCACTCTTCTCACTGTAGAATATTTCTGTGTCCATGAATATCAACCATGCAGTAAGTGAATCCTTCACGTGTGTTCGTAACACCAGCTGGGTCAAATTACCGTTTTACCCATGGGTTACCTCTAGTTCCTTAAGTACCAATGATTCCTCTAATGAACAAGTTTTTTAGGGTCCAACCACTAAACAGGAGTTCCTCTCAGGCTAGGAGAAGATGGCGCGCCTTTGTTCAAGCCCTAAAATCAGCTCTTAAGGGAACACACATCTACTTACCCCAATAGGGGAATGAGTGAATTCCATCTTGTACTGTTATGTTCCCAGCCCCCATTTGGTCTTGCCCCTGAAATGGTAGGCTTATTGAGTCGACGAATTGGCCACTCTCACCCATACAAATCTAAGGACAATCCCTCCTGAAAGGGGTTCATAACATACTCAGGATTGAGATTGAGTTACCTAGGTCATCCTATTGAAATAGAAACCTAAACTAGTTAACGGCGTTACAACTAGTGGTTACTATTTCGCGGTCCGGTCTTATGCAAACTCATTGCATAGGATACCCCCACCCGCATGTCTCCTACATGGATACTTTGGATCATTGCATCTGCATCGAATACAAGGTGGACCGTATCACAAAGTGTCACCAGGATAAGGTACCCAGCCTTATCCCTATACTATAGACCTTTTAGGTTGTTACTTGGACACTGATCCCCGTATGTCCCCACATACTAGTCCAAGTTTCATTTAAACAACCTTGGATCTTAGTTTATTGGATTTAGGGTTTATTAATGCAAACTCGATTATTCAATAACTAAATTACTGAATTACTCAAATAACACTTTATTGAGATGGATTAATTTGTTTCATTTACTATCTACGAGTTTTAGGGCATAAAACCCAACAACTCCCACTTGAACTAAAACTCTAGTGGGCAATGTACATCAACAATCAAAATTGAATGAATAATCATTGAAGTAGGAATAGTAGTTTGTATTAATACTGTATAATACATGAAAATACAGATAAATACAATAAACTAGGGCATTCACAATACCCATTACACTTCTCCCACTTGCCCTAGATTATTCTATGTACATATCTCGCAGACCTAGACCCTCTAGATGACCCTCGAACACTTTAGCCATGAGAGCCTTCGTAAATGGATCAGCAATATTGTGCTCAGAGGCTACCTTCGTGACGATCACGTCCCCTAGTTGCACGATCTCTCTGATGAGATGATATTTGCGCTCTATGTGCTTGCCTCTTTTATGACTGCGAGGTTCTTTAGAATTTGCCACTGCACCACTATTATCACAGTAAAGGGTGATTAGCAAGTTCATATTTGGAACAACTTCCAAATCCATCAAGATCTTCCGTAGCCATACAGCCTCCTTAGCTGCTTCACAAGCAGCGACATATTCGGCCTCCATGGTGGAGTCTGCGATGCATCCTTGCTTGATACTACGCCAGACTACAGCTCCCCCGTTGAGGGTAAATACTGACCCTGATGTGGATTTCCTAGAATCCTTATCAGTCTGAAAGTCAGAGTTTGTGTATCCTGTAAGGATCAAATCGTTAGAGCCATACACAAGCTGATAGTCCCTCGTTCTCCAAAGATACTTGAGGATGTTTTTAACTGCAGTCCAGTGGTCTAACCCTGGATTGGACTGGTATCTGCTGACTATCCCAACTGCATAGCAAATGTCAGGCCTAGTACACAACATGGGGTACATAAGATTGCCCACAACTGAAGCATAAGGGATGCGTCTCATATCCTCAATTTCTTGAGGTGTCTTAGGACACTGTTCCTTAAACAAATGAACTCCATGTCTGAAAGGTAGTAAACCCCTCTTGGAATTCTGCATCTTATATCTAGACAACATCTTGTCTATATATGATGCTTGAGACAGGGCTAACGTTTTGTTCTTACGATTCCTAATAATTTGAATCCCTAGAACATACTGAGCTTCACCCAAATCTTTCATTTGGAACTCAGTCGATAGCCTTTTTTTAATGTCAGCTAGATATTCTACATCATTCCCAATGAGAAGAATATCATCTACATACAACACCAGAAAAGCTACTGAACTGTTGATAATCCTTTTGTAAACACAAGGCTCATCAATGTTCTGGTCAAAGCCATAAGATTTGACAGCAGTGTCAAACTTTATATTCCAAGATCTGGAAGCTTGCTTCAACCCATAAATGGATCGTTTAAGCTTGCAAACTTTTTGCTCCTGACCTTGAGCAACGAACCCCTCTGGTTGAGACATAAAGATGTTCTCATCAAGATTTCCATTCAGAAAGGCAGTCTTGACGTCCATTTGCCAAATCTCATAATCATAAAAAGTGACAATGGACAAGAGAATTCTTATCGACTTTAACATGGCAACTGGGGAGAAGGTTTCCTCATAGTCCACCCCCTCCTTTTGGGTATAACCTTTTGCCACAAGTCGAGCTTTGAAAGTCTGTACTTTCCCAGCTGCGTCTCGTTTTCTCTTGTAGATCCATTTGCACCCTATGGGTTTAACCCATTCAGGTAGGTCTACAAGATCCCAGACTTGATTGAAGTACATAGACTCCATCTCTAGGTCCATAGCTTTGACCCACTGGTCATGGTCCACATCATTCATTGCCTGTCTAAAGGTCAATGGATCCTCAACCCCATCATTAGGTATGATAGTTGGAGTTTCTGCTAAACCCAGATAGCGTTCAGGTTGAATAACAACCCTCCCACTACGTCGAGGCATTCTCAACTCTTGAGAAGGATGGGCTTGACCAGATGTACTGGGCTCATCAATAACTCTTGTTGATGGTCCAACCTCTGAACTGGGCTCATCAACAACTCTTGTTGAAGGTCCAGCCTCATCAACAACTCTTGTTGATTCATTTGTAGCTTTACCAGAAAATTCACTTAACACAATTTTACTGCGTGGTATGTGTTCTTTAACGTGGTCTTCTTCCAAGAAAGTAGCATTTGTCGATACAAACACTTTATTTTCTTTTGGATCAAAGAAGTATCTACCTCTTGTTTCTTTTGGGTAGCCTACGAATAAACATAATTTTGAACGTGAATCCAATTTCTTTGGATTTGCTACTAACACATGTGCAGGGCAGCCCCAAATTCTGAAATGACGTAAACTAACTTTACGCCCTTTCCAAAGCTCAAATGGTGTTTCAGAAACACTCTTTGAGGGAACAACATTCAAAATACAAACTGCAGTCTCTACTGCATAACCCCAAAAAGAACTAGGCAATTGAGCATGACTCATCATAGATCGAACCATGTCTAACAAGGTTTTGTTTCTCCTTTCAGATACACCATTCTGCTGAGGTGTACATGGTGCTGAGAGTTGGGACGATATTCCATGTTCTATAAAATAGTTTTGGAATTTTAAGTCCAAATACTCTCCACCTTGATCAGATCGAAGTGTTTTAATGGTCTTACCTAACAAGTTCTCAACTTCAGTCATGTACTCCTTGAACTTTTCAAGGGCTTCAGACTTATGACTCATTAGGTATAAATAACCATACCTTGAATAATCATCTATAAAAGAGATGAAATATTCATACCCTCCTCGAGCTCTTACATTCATTGGACCACAGAGATCCGTATGTACGAGTTCTAAGGGCTCCTTGGCACGATAACCTTTTCCAGTAAAAGGTCGTTTGGTCATCTTACCTTCGAGACATGACTCACATGGAGGTAAAGTATCATCTTCTAACTGGCTTAGAAGTCCGTTCTTAACCAATCTCCCAATCCTATTGAGATTTATGTGACCAAGTCTCAAGTGCCAAAGATAGGTACTTTGAGAAACTTTTTGCCTTTTTGGTTGAGTCTTAGCTGTTTTAAACATTTCATTGTTCAAAATAGCCCTAGACTCTATTGGTCTTAAGACATACAAATTGTTCTCCATTTTTGCAGAACATATATAAGCACCCCTTTTAGTAATGAAAGCTTCATTCACAGAAAAAGACACTGAATATCCTTGTTCTAGCAAACAGGAAATAAAAGTCAAATTTCTTTTTATTCTGGGAACTATATATACGTTATCTAATAACATATAACGTTCCCTGGAGAAGAACATTTTAATATCTCCCACTGCTTTAGCTGAAATGAGCTCTCCAGTCCCAACTCTGAGAGTCATTTCCCCAGCATCTAACTGTTGCTAGAAGCTCATTCCCTCAAAGGAAGAGCATACGTGATGAGTGGCACTTGAATCAAGGATCCAGGCTGAATCATCATTTTCCACTATACACGTTTCAATGATCAATAAATCAAATTTATTTTCATTGAGATGTGCTAAGCAATCTATGTCATATTCATCATGAACAATTTCGGATAAAGTAGACATATGGGCTTGAGGATCGTCCTCAGTTAAGACCAATTCCACGCATTTAGTGTCTAAGTTCATTTTCTTAGTTGTATTAGAAATACCAGTTTTGTAATTGGCGTTATTAGAGGCATACAAAGAACGTTTCATTGCTGATAGAACAAACAAATTAACTTAATAAGTATTGTTGCATTAACCCATTACACAAAATAATATTATTATTTTAACCCAATCAATTTAGCAAAAGTAATGATCAACCCATAGAATAAACATTCATTTTGCAACGATACTTCAGAGGTTTAGAACAACAGCTACCGTAGGGTAGTCAGCTACTCCTCCTCTGAATTGAGACAATCATAGCCAATCCCCATTTCAGGAATAACTCATATTCCAATAGTTCTTAGCTACCGTTTTTTCGGTCAGGAAATTATTAACACCTTAACAATTTTCCGTAAGTGTGACCCTCCATTTTTCAGATTTCAGAGGTCGGCCCCAACAATGCTACCGTAGGAAAAGTCAAAGTTGGAAATGGACCTAAGAAACCCTATCCATTTCTGGAGTTTGCATTGTTCCGACTCCCATGATCAAGCCCTCCGTAGGGTGATTGCTCCCAGGGCGACTCGCAGGCAGATCATGGGCATCTCACGGTGCAACCTAATGGAAAAGACCGTAGGATACATTGACACGTGTCCTGCTCCCAGTTACTATAAAATACTCCCTCATTCACCTTGATATTAATCCATGCAAACACCATCCGTAGGGGGTCACTCCCAGGGTGACTCGAGGCCAAGCATGAACCTCACACTGTGAACTTTTGAGGACGTGGGAGCAAAACTTGATTTATGAAAATCTTGTTTTGATATATTTCCTCCCACTAAGTATTTTTATAATTATAGGGTCTATTACTTAGGTAAATTCCGACTAAGTGAATCTATCTAAGTCTATGCCTGCATATAACTTTTATATATATAGGTATTTTCTCTGATGTGTCTAGGTGAATTAAACACTTTTAATTACCTAGAGACATTGCATGCTAATATAACTATGGTTAATTCAACTCAAGTTTCGGCTCAGTTCCCAGGTAGCAGGTGTTCCGTAAACCGTCATCTTAAGTACCTCCAGCCTTAGACAGAACATTACCGGTAGAGTTCCCTTATAACCAATAGTTATGATAAATCTTTACTCTAAAGATCTAAGTGAATTAAACTCTTCTAATAAACCTAGTGACATTGCATGCTAACATTTAGCTATGATTAATTCAACTCCGGTATTCTGAGTTAGTTCCCAGGTAGGAGGTGTTCCGTAAACCGTCATCTTAAGTACCCCCAGCCTTAGACAGAACTTAACCGGTGGAGTTCCCTTATAATCATAGTAATGTTTTTCCTATTTAGTCAATTAAAACAACTTTTAATTCTAAGTAAGAAAATAATTCTAATCATATTAGAATTATAAAGAGCTTAGGACATACTCCTCATTTTCGAATAAACAAAGTAACTAGGGGCGGTCGTGACACCCATGATTTCCACTGCATGAAAGGTTAGTTTGGGAAGTGAGCATGTGCTACAGTCTCAATAGTGAGCTATGGTCGTAATCAGCTACTTTCACCACAAAGTGGTAGTATGTTAGAACCAAGGCGTAGATGACTATGAGGCTCTCCTATATTCTTCAAAAAAAAAAATTAATAATAATAATGAAGCCTAGCTTCAACTTCAAATAGGTTTGGGGGAGGGAAGTTAAATTTTCTTTTCCATTTTGAGAGTTATGATAACTTGTGAAAGAGATAGGCTACTCTGAATGAAGGCTAGGTGGAATAACAGGTAATAGAGGTGAGAATGCATGAGAATGTTTTTTTTTTCTTGAAAAGTGAGAATGTTTTATCTTGAGAAGAGCGAGTGAAGGCCTAGTGTTAGAAAATTATTGTTGTTAACTTTTGCCTTCTAGAGTGGGGTAAAAATATGATAAAATAAGCTCTAGAATACTGTGCAAGTATACACAGTGATAAGTATTTATCGTATCCACAAAGTTTTGAATAGCTCTCAGTTTTCCTATCTTATGTAACTTTTTATTGGCTTCAAGATTGTTAAAATGATTGATTGTGATAAAATGCTGAAGTAAAAGAAATGACAGAACAAAAAGTAAATGGATAAAGCAAACAGATTGGAAACAGACGTTGGTCAGGATTTCAGTAATTGTTTTAAAACATGCTCTAGCAATATTATTGATTAGGCAATTCTCTTGCAGTCTTATCAGCAGGATCCTCCCGAAACTCTGGATTTTTTGGAATGTGTTTCATCTCCAATGACGTGCTACCGATCAAGCATTAGGCAACTGGTTATCCATAACTTAGTCACTAGCGTCCACCAACACATAATGGTCTATTGTGATTAAATGTCACACACCTCTCAAATCATCCCTGAAACTAAGAGGTGATATTCATACCGGCTGGCCAGGCGGGCACAAAATAGAAATAGACACAAAAAATAATCAAGATGCTCAAATGAAGATACATTGCATAGATAATAAAACACGACAATTACATGGATTCTAACCAACACCTAAGTAAATTTAGTACATGGAGTATAAAATAACACACGCTACAAGTTGGACCTAAAAGGTAGCGTCGAGACGCTACCTCACGGCGTTGAGACGCTACGAACATCACGAATCGGGCCAAATTACCGTCAGCATCTCGACGAAGCTTTGCTATTTAAATGAAGATTTCTCAAATTTAGATCATAGTTCAACCATTTTTCCTCTTTCCTCTCCGTTTTCTCTCTGATTTCTCCATTCTCCCTCTGTATTTCATAGTTTTACCTTAGTTTAGGTTGGTTTCTCAAGCCTTGGGCTTAGATTAGGCTTGTCTATGGCTGTCTAAGCGTCGTTTGTTGTAGTTGGAACCTCGGTATTGTAAGTACATTATGTTTTATGAGATTTTTCGAGTTTACTGTGTTGAATGTATGAATCCATTGAGCTTTCTATTATGTTTTGCATGATTTCATTGTTGTTCGTGATTTTAGATTCCTGCTTTTATAATTAGCATGCACAGTAGGTTAGATTGACGCCCTAACTTGCAGCTTGCATGTTAATAACCTACTAAGAAATTAATTTCCACATCACGAATGGAACTTTAATTGTAGTTAGCATATAGACCTATTCATGGGCACACAGGTCCTGATAACTCTCCAAAAGGGAGTTATTTAGGACATATTCTATGGTGATTTATATGCCATTTGTGCCAAATAGGTGTGTTATTAAATGGATATTATGTGTTTTATCATATTTAGAAGAATTGATGCTTTGGAAGTTATTTTGCTGATAAATTAATGTTGAGCGACTTGAGGGAGAAAATTCTATGATCCAGCAAAGCTAAGAGCAAAACTGGCCACGTGAGCTGCACGTGACTCATTAATGAGGTGGCATTTTCAGAAGCAATCTTTGATCTAAGAAGCTTGGAGAGTGCTCCACGTGTAATATTTGACCTAATTAGGGTTGACTCCATTCTATAAAAGAAAGTTGCCATCTCAAGTCAAAATATTCGAGGAGGAAAGTCTAATTTTTTCCATCTTTGGAGCTGAATAGAGGAGGAATGATTTGAGACCTAAGAAGACCATCAACTGAGGATTTCTTCAAAGGAGTTATTCTTCCTTGTAAAAGTTTGTAGTTATGAATGCACGTGAATAGATTGTAGTGTGTGTTGTTTCTTTAGGTGTTGGTTAGGACTATATAATTGTCATATCTTTAATAATCTAGCAATGTATATTGATTCTTGATCATCTTGATTACTTGTTGTTTAAATCTTATTTTGTGCGCGTCTGGCCAGCAGGTATGAATAACTTCTCTTAGTTTCAGGAATGATTTAAGGGATGTGTGGCTTTTAATTACACTAGACCATTATGTGTTGGTGAACGCTAGTGATTGAGCGAGGGATAGCCAATTGCCTAGCGCTTATTCGGTAGAACGTCATTGGAGTTAAAACACATTCCAAAAGATCTAGAGTTCCGGGAGGATCCTGTTGATAAGACTGTGAGAGTTTGCCTTGTCAATATAATTGCTATAGCATCTTTTTACAATTACAAAAGTCTTAACCAACGCCTGTTTCCAATCTATCTTCTTTATCCGTTTTCATTTCTACTCTGCTATTTCTTTTGTTCCAGCATTATTTCAAAACCCAACCATTTTATCAACATTGAAATCATTAAAAGGCTAAAAAAAATAGGTAAAGTGAGACTGTTCAAAACCTCGTGGGTACGTTAAATTACTTACCATTTGTTGCGGATTATATGCACTTGCATAGTATTCTAGAGTCAGTTTATATCATATTTAACCACTCTAGAAGGCAACAAGTTTTTGGGCGCTGTTATAAGTGGGTCAGCTAACTAATGAGCTGAAGGCACGACCCCAAGGGAAACCTCCTTCGGATATCGAACACCCTATAAGGGAAGGTAAGGAGCAGGTGCAGGCAATGACTTTAAGGAATCGTAAGCCACTAGAAGAGAGAAGAGAGCCTAGTAAACCACAAGTAGTAGAGAAGAATAGTGATAAAAATGATGTTGTTGTAAAAAGAGTTGAAGTCTGGTAAAAATGATGGAGGACACAATAATAATGTTGGAGCAACTAGTTCTATTCCAGATGTAGAACCACCTTATGTACCACATCTACCTTTTCCACAAAGGCAAAAGCATGAGAACGAAGATGGTCAATTTAAAAAGTTTTTAGAGATTCTTAAGCAGTTGCATATAAATATTCCTTTAGTAGAAGCTATAGCGCAAATGCCAAATTATGCAAAATTTCTTAAAGATATCTTGACTAAAAAGAAGAGGTTAGGAGAATTTGAAATTGTATCTCTTACTTAGGGATGTAGTGTTATTCTTAAGAATGGGCTACAAACCATTGTTAAGGATCCAGGGTCAGTTACTATTTTTGTCTCTATAGGTGGAAAAGAGTTGGGTAGAGCACTTTGTGATTTAGGTGCAAGCATCAACCTAAATTCTCGTTTGGTCTATCGAAAGCTAGGTATTGGTGAAGCTAGGCCTACCACAATCACACTCCAACTAACTAATAAGTCTATCACATATCCTGAAAGTAAGATTGAGGATGTCTTAGTTAAAGTAGATAAATTCATATTTCCTACTAATTTTATTATTTTAGATTATGAGGCAGATAAAGATTTCCCAATTATTCTTGGTTGTCCATTTTTTGGCTATTGGTAAGGCATTGACAGATGTCCGGAAAAGGGAATTAACAATGAGGGTTTATAATGAGGAAGTGAAGTTTAATATTTTTAAAGCCATGAAATATCAAGATGAAATGAAAGATTACTCTTTCATTCAGATTCTGGAGGACACAATTGTTGAGACAGCAATTAAGGATTTGACGGATCAACACTTTGAGGATTATGGAGAGATTAGTATGGAGGATTTAGCAGTTTGTACTTTAGAAAGAAAAAGTGAAAAGGAAGTGTCTAGGTGTGAAGATGTTTTTAAGTCTTTAGATTTGAATGAAAGGAAGGCTCCCCCTATTAAGCCATCCCTGATTGAGGCACCTACTTTAGATTTGAAACCCTTGCCGGATCATCTAAAGTATGTGTATATTGGGGAAAGTGAGACGTTATCCATTATTGTTGCATCAGATTTAGTGTCGGAGGATGAAGAAGCCTTAGTTAAGTTGTTGCAGCAATATCGCAAAGTAATAGGTTGGACATTGGCTGATATTCAGGCAATTAACCCGTCTTTCTGTATGCATAAAATAACTCTAGAGGAGGGATCCTTTAGGAGTATTGAGCAGCAGAGAAGGCTTAACCCTGCAATGAAAGAAGTTATTAAGAAGGAGGTCATTAAATGGTTGGATGTTGGGATTATTTATCAAATTGCAGATAGCAATTGGGTAAGCCTTGTCCAATGTGTTCCTAAGAAAGGAGGTGTTATGGTAGTGACTAATAAGGACAATGAGTTAATTCCCACAAGGACAGTAACTGGCTGGATGATTTGTATGGATTATAAGAGGCTTAATAAAGCCACCCGTAAGGACTATTTCCCTCTACCATTTATTGACCAGATGTTGGATAGGTTAGTTGGTCAGGCTTACTAATGTTTCTTAGATTGTTACTCTAGGCATAACCGGATTATCATTGCTCCTGAGGGTCGTGAGAAGACTACTTTCACCTGTCCGTATGGGACATTTTCTTTTAGGCTAATGCCTTTCGATCTACGTAATGCTCCAGCAACATTTCAGCGGTGTATGTTAGCAATTTTTTCTAATATGGTTGAGTCCGCTATTGAGGTATTTATGGACGATTTTTCTGTTTTTGGAGTGTCTTTTCAACAATGTTTGAATAATTTAGGTAAGGTGCTAAAGAGATGTGAAGTTACCCATCTAGTTCTTAATTGGGAGAAATGCCACTTCATGGTGAAGGAGGGCATAGTGTTAGGTCATAAAATTTCAAACAGAGGTATAGAAGTTGATCGAGCAAAAATAGAGGTTATTGAGAGGTTAGAGCCATTGAATTCCGCCAAAGGGATTCATAGTTTTTTAGGTCATGTTGGATTTTATAGAAGGTTCATAAATGATTTTTCTAACATTAGTAAGCCTCTGTGTAAATTGTTGTGTGTTGATGGTGTTTTTGACTTTGATGCAGATTGTAAGAAGGCTTTTGATACTTTAAAAGCTGCTTTGATCTCAACACCCATTATCTATGCACCAACCTGGAGTTTGTCGTTTGAGGTGATGTGCGATGCTAGTGATGTGGTAGTAGATGCAATGATGAGACAAAAGAAGGGCAAAGTTATCCATCCTATTTATTATGCAAGCAGGGTTTTGAGTGAGGCACAAATAAACCATACAACTACTGAGAATGAGCTGTTAGCGATTGTGTTTGCCTTTGAAAAATTCTATCCATATTTAGTAGGGTCCAAAGTCACGGTGTTTACAGATTGATAACTCTCCAAAATGGAGTTATTTAGGCCCTAGTCCTATAGTGTTTTGTGTGTCATTTGTGCTAAATAGGGTTGCGTTTAAATGACTATTATATTATTTAACCCATTTGGAAGAATGGATGCCTTGGAAGTTATCTTGTGCAGAATATATTGTTGAGCGACTTGAGGGAGCCAAATATGTGATCCAGCGAAGTATGGAGCAAAATATGTGATCCAGCGAAGTATGGAGCAAAACTGCCACGTAACAGCTCGTAATCCATTTTAATGAACTAAAGTTAGTTGAGCTATATTTGGATCTAAGAAGCTTGGAGAGCCTTCCATGTGTACAATTTGACCTAATTAGGGCTTGCCTTCACTCTATAAAGGGAAGAGTCGTCTCAAGTAAAAAAGATTCCATTTTTGGGAGTAGTTCATTTCCCATTTTCATCTTTGGGAGCCGAATAGAGAAGGAAAGATTGGAGACTTCAAGAAGACCATCAACTATGGATCTACTGAAGGGAATTAACCTTTTCTTGTAATTTCTTGTAGCTATGGATGCACATACAGATTGTAGCGTGTGTTATGAACCTTATGAGCTAAATTTACTTCGGTGTTGGTTAGGAATCCTGTAATTGTCTTGCTTTATTCTCTCTGCAATATATGTTGATTTGATCATATTGATTAATTGTTGGCCAGTCGGTATGAATATCACTTCTTAGTTTTAGGAATGATTTGAGAAGTTTGTGGCATTTAATCATACTAGATCATTGTGTAATTGTGAACGCCAGTGACTGAATTAGGGTTAACCAGTTACCTAGTGCTTGTTTGGTAGAGCATCATTGGAGTTGAAACATATTCCAAAAAATCTAGAGTTCTGGGAGGATCATGCTAATAAGACTGCAAGAGAATTGCCTAATAAATAATATCTTTTAAAACAATTACTAAAATCCTGACCAACGTCTGTTTCCAATATGTCTGCTTTATCTGTTTACTTTTTGTTCTGTCATTTCTTTTGCTTCAATATTTTATCAAAATCAATCATTTTAACCACTTTTGAAACCATTAAAATGGTATAGAAAATAGATAAAGTGAGAGTTGTTCAGCCCCATGGATACGATAAATTACTTATCACTTGCTGCGGATTGTGTATGCTTGCATAGTGTTCTAGAGTCTATTTTACCATATTTTTACCAACTCTGAAAACCAAACACATATCATGCAGCAATAAGGTATTTAATGTCAAAGAAAGATGTGAAGACTAAATTAATTCGTTTGGTTTGTTATTGCAGGAGTTCGACTTAGAGATAAAGTACACGAAGGGTTCAGAGAATGTTATTGCAGATCATTTGTCTCATCTTGATCCATCATCATCTTTGCTCGAATAATTTGTCATCTCAGATTCATTTCCAGATGAGCAACTTTTATCTGTTGAGGTAAAGATAGTGCATAGTACTGCTTGGTATGCGGATATAACTAATTTTCTTGTAAAGGGAGTCACTCCCATTGAAATGGATAGGAGGAAAATGCAAAAATTTTGGCATGTTGTAAAGTTTTTTTTTGTTGGGATGAGCCATTTATGTATAAACAATGTTCTGACGGTATTATCCAGAGAAGTGTTTCAGGTTAGGAAGCAAAGGAAATCCTGGAGTAATGTCACTCTTCCCCGTATGGAGGTCATTTCAGCAGCCAGAGGACAGCTATGAGGATTTTACAACATGGATTCATTTGGCCTTCTTTATTTAAGGATGCCCATTGGTTCTACAAGCAATGTGATGCTGGCAAAAGGAGAAGAAATTTAGGACCTAGAGATGAAATGCCTCTTACTTATGTTTTAGAAATAGAGTTATTCGATGTATGGGGTATCGATTTTATGGGGCCATTTCCCCCTTCTAACGATAACGTGTTTATTTTGTTGGTAGTTGACTACGTGTCCAAGTGGGTGGAGGCCATTGCATACCATCAGAATGATGCTAAGACGGTGTTAAGGTTGCTTCAATCGCATATTTTTGCGCTGCTTGGGACACTTAGGGCTCTTGTGAGCAATGAGGGTACACACTTTGTGAATAATGTATTAGCTAAGCTTTTAGCTAAATTTGGGGTTAAGCATAGGATAGCTAAACATTATCACCCGCAATCAAATGGTCAGGTTGAAGTTAGTAATAGGGAAATAAAATCTATATTAGAGAAGATAGTTTATCCGTCTAGGAAAGATTGGTCTTTTCGGTTAGATGAGACTCTTTTGGCTTATAGGACAACCTATAAGACTCTGATAGGATCTAAATAGTCCTATTTTATCACATCTAATCTAAACTTGTTAGAGTTATTTCATGCTTTACTTGCCGTATTTGCAAGATCTTTGAGCTTAGGCAATGTCGAGAGTCGATCACGCTAATTCGGTGTTAATTCAGGCCAATTACTGAGTTTTGGAGCCCTCTCGGTGTCTTGGGCGGTGAGGAGGTGAAAAGTCCCAATTGTGCTAAAACGGGCCTGAAGAATGACACCAAAAGTCGAAGATTGAAGCCCCGGACCGAGAAGAAACGAAACAAGACCGAGAAAATAAATAGCAAGGCAAGGATCAGGGATAGCGTCGAGACGCTGCCCCTGGCGTCTCGACACCGACGAGATTTTCATCCATAATGTAAATTTCACAATGTCTCGATGCTACCCTTGGCGTCTCCACGCCAGCGAGTTTTCTATAAGTACACCGTTAGGTTAGAAATTTAGTCCCTTTGCGATTCCTTTTGTCTCTTTTACGTTTCAGTACTGTTGTAGACCTTTTTAGGTCATATCTTATGGATTCTTTCATGTAAATTTATGTTTTTACTTCATCTATGAATAGCTACTTGTATTTAGATCGTTGGATTGAGATTATGCTTTGATTTCTAATGAGATTGGTTGAGTTTTCTAGAGTCTATTATGATTGACGACCCTATGTGATTATCGCTTGTGTATCCAATCATTTATTTTTAGATAGCTACTAGGTTGAGGCGAGCCACTCTCTACGCAAGACGACCCTTGATAGGCCCAGGATGCATGTTAATGGTTGTAGCAATTAGATTTGAATTGCATTAAAATTGGCTAATACAATTCCGAACCCACGATCCCAAAGCGGCTAGTTTAATAGGTGATTATGATATTGCTTAATCTAAAACTAATTAGATATAACTTAGTGACCGTTGCGAGGTCTTGGATGGTTGTTATTTTATGTATGAGGGGTGGTGAGCTATAAAGAATATATTAATTAATCTTGATAATTGCAGCATTAATGGTTAGTAAGTTAATTAGCACATGTTAGTGTAGGGGGGTCCTCCGAGTAACCTAGACGGCGACCAGACTGATGAAATCAACATAGAATAATTATTAGAGAAGACTAGGAAGCCAATCAAAATAGAATCAAACATAAGAAATCCCAATCCAGCGATCCATTTTATGTTATTGATTTTCATCTTATTTCCCATCTCCATGCTTTATTTTGTCTTCTTTTAAATACAACATTTATTTATCTTTGCTTGTCCTTCTTTCCAAAAAAAATCCCCCTATTTTCATAAGCACGAAATTTTGCACTTGCTAGGTCCCCTTCCCTGTGTTCGACCCCGACCACTATTTCTACAAAATAGTTGTAGTGTCGTAGATTATAAATTTTATTTCGCTCGAACCTTCCACAACTCCCTCCCTCCTTCGTTTTTCGACTGGAAAATAGAGGATCTCTCTCCCTCCCTCCCTCTCTGTTTTAGATGAAACGGGGAGGGAGGAAGGGAGTTCCCTCCCCGTTTTTCCGGTGAAAAACCAATGAGCGATCCCTCATCTTTTTTTAAGAGAAATTTGAAGAAGAACGGAAAAGAGAAGGAGAAAAAAGAAAGAAAGGAAAAAAAAAGTCGTCGTCGCCGGCGAGCGTTAGTCGCCGGCCGTCGGCCGCCGACCATGGTTGAAGGTGTTGGATAAGTTGTAGAAGAAGAAGAAGAAGGTGGAGGAAGAAGAAGGAAAAAGAGAGGGAAGTAATAAAAAGAAATAAAAATAATAATATTTTTAATTATTTTAATATATTTTTAATTAAAAAAAATATAATTAAAAAAATAGTTTCACGTCATCCATCTATTATTTTTAACGGAAAATTGGACGGAGGGACCAAATTGAAACTAAAATCAAACCTTAGAGACTAAATTGTTGAGTTTGAAACCTCAGGGACCAAAATGAAACCTAACCCAAACCTCAGGGGACTAAAAGTGTATTCTTCCCATGATATAAAATATAGCTCAATAAATTGATCTACCAGAAACCAAATCACTCAGCTGGCAACCCACGTCAATAAGATGAACAATAAAAGCTCTGGTAAGCTGTATGCCCAACCTGAGGTAAATCCTAAGGCAAATGTGAACACAGTGTGGAGTGGAGTGGCCACACCTGACTGTCCCCCTGGATTCCCTACTGTCGCTGATAAGTTTTCTGGTTCTTCTGGAAAATTTTCTTCTTTAAATTTAAATGATAAAAATTATTTTCTTACTTCATCTTTGAACTTCATTGACCCTGCTTCTGCAAGTGTGCAGGATAATCTAGATGTTTTTTAGGCGAGTAAATGTGAACATTCCATTGCTTGAGGCAATCCTGAAAAATTCCATCCTATTTTGAGTTCCTAAAGACTTGGTATGAAGGCAAGGAAAAGTCCTAAGGTAAAGAAGAGGTTGAGAATGTAAGTGCATTACTATCTGAAGACTTATCTGTAAAATGTTCTGATCTTGGCATGTTTACTTTACCGTGTATGATTGGAGATTGCAAGATAAAATATGCCATGTTAGATTTAGGAGCATCGATAAATGTTATGCCTGTGTCTGTTTATAAAAGATTGAATTTGACAAATATTAAAACATCTGGCATAGTCATTTAGCTAGCAGATAAGTCTTGCATTAAATCTTTAGGAATAGTTGAAAACGTTTTAGTTAGGGTGGAGGATTTGGTTTTTCCAACTGACTTCTATGTTTTAGATGTTGGGTTTTATGCCCTAAAACTGGTAGATAGTGAATGTAAACAAATTTTATACTTGTATTTAATAAAGTGTTATTTAGTTTCTGTAATAAAATGTTATTGTTAAATATTGCACTATTTGACCCAAATCCAATAAACTAAGATCCAAGGTTGTTTGTATGTAACTTGAACTAGTATGTGGGGACATACAGGGATCGATGTTCAAGTAACAACCTAAAAGGTCTATAGTACAGGGATAAGGCTGGGTACCTTATCCTAGTGACACTATGGACACGACCCACTTTGTATTATGATACAAACACAATGATCCAATGCGTTCATGTGTTTGACATATGAGTGGGGGTATCCTATGCAATGAGTTTGCATAAGACCGGACTGCGAAATAGTTAACCACTAACTGTAACACCGTTAGTTGGCTTGGTTTTTATTTCACTAGGATGACCTAGACAACTCAGTCTCAATCCTGAGTGAATTATGGACTCTTGTTCACGAGGGGTTGTCATTTGATTTGAATGGGTAGAGTGGCCAGCACACCGACTCAATAAGCCTACCATTTTGGGGACAATACCGAGTGAGGATTTGGGAACATAATCACACAAGATGGAATTCACTTCTTCCCGACTCTAGGGTAAGTAAAGGTGTGTTCCCTTAAGTGGTGTCTCCGGGACTTGAACAATGGGCCCAACCCTCTCTATGGTATGAGAGGGACTTCTGTTTTTTGGTTGGACCTCAAACAGAATGTTCATTAGAGGAGCAATGGGGACTTAAGGACGAAGATGTAGACCAGGGATAAAACGGTAATTTGACCCAACTGGGATACGAACACACGTGAAGGACTGACTTGTAGTATTGGTCGATATCCATGAACACAGAAATATTCTGCAGTGAGAAGAGTGCAACTGTGGGTCGTTAGTGGAGCGACCAGAGTTAACCAATGGAGACTAACCTGGTTAATGAGTTTAAGCCGATTAGTCTCGTATCGTTGGAGCTTTTGATCTGTAGGTCCATTAGGTCCCACTGGTAGCTCGTAAAGAGACGTGAAGCAATTAAATATAAATTGAAAATGTCCAATTTATCTGGGGAATCAAATAATGTATGTTGATGCATTATAATATAAAGTTTATGAAACTTTAAAATATAATTTTTGAACTAATTTCGAAAATTAATTCTTGAGAGAAAATATTTGAAAGAGTTAAAATAAATTTTAATATGAATTGGATTCATATTAATTTTAATTTTAATAAAATCCCTAAGATTAAATATATGATATTTAATTGGGTAATTAATTAATTATGGAATTAATTAATTATTTATTAAAATTAGATATTATTCAGATAATAGATTTGAACTTATTAATAGACCTTTTCCAATTGGGGTGGGGTAAAAGGCATCCCATTGTCTCTCTTTCTCTCAGAGATCTCTCCTAAAAGACTCCCACAAGTCTCCTACTTCAAGAAGTCTTAGAGATATACCGGTGTAGCCGATTGGTGGTGTTCGCACAAGAGGGTTGCTGCGTTTTCAATCTTATTGGCAAGAAAAGGCGAATTGATCGAGGCTTTCTACAAAAGTAAGTTTTTCTATGAAATCCTTGATCACTAGGATCAATCTAGTTGATCTTTTAGCATGTTTATAGCCTATGTACATCCCATTAAATATAGATTTATTGTTGTAATATTTTGAAAATTGTATTGGTATTTCAATTAGAATCTAAGACTCTAAGCAGGTTTGGTAATACTTTTTGCTGCGTGGGGCTTTTATCCCTTCAATTGGTATCAGAGCCAACTCAGTTGTTCTTGATTTTAAATTGAAATTTACAATTTGTTCTTGGTGGGATTTATGCATTATGAATGTTATGGTTTGCGTATAAATGGTTTCGATTAATTTGGCTATAGATTTACGTTTTCTTGAATGGTTCAATGTAAAGGCCCCTGTGTTTTTGGTCATATTTTGTAAATCTATTATCCTCTGTAAGTCAGGGTCTAGATTAGGGTGTTTCATGATGAAGATCGTTGAAAATCACATCCAAAATTGAAGCGAAACACGAAGAACAGTCGCTGGAATTTTTGGATTTTGCCTACAGACGCAACAGCATCGCGACGCTGTCCATCAAGCGTCTTGACGCTATCGCGATTTCGCGAAAAGGAGGAATTGTGCGGATCGGAAGAAATTTATATATATAAAAAACGGTACATGACCTGAAGAATGCATCTGTTGTGTTGGTTTGAGCTGCCTTCTATGAAACTGTTGGTTAAAGGTTTTAGCCTAGTCTGGTGCAGTTTCGGCAAATTATATTTATTTTCCCGCGGTTCTTCATTTTTTACCGGTTCGTGACATGTTTGACCGGTTCTTGACTGGTTCAAGGAGATTTGACCCGGATCATGCATTATTTGCATGGTTCAAGCATGTTTTGGCATTTTGGGGTACGGTTCGAAGTAGTTCGAGGTTGGTTCGTGCGGTCTAGTCCGGTTCTGAAGCTGCAGATGGATGTTTTTAGGATAAAATAGCTTAAATTATTGTAATTTATGTGCTTTATTTTATCCTAGGGGCCAATTAATCGTTTTATATGCTATTTAAATGCTTTATGGATGTCATTTAGATTTAAAATCCCACCTTAGGTTATAAAGCATGTTCATGCTTTTTATATATATTATAATTAGTTATAATGTATGGATTGAAATGTATGGTTTATTTTCCAAGCTTCAAAAATTCAGAAGAAATCAGTTAAGTTAGAGTTACTCAGTGTTATAGAATGGAAACGACTTCAGAAATTTCATTAAAATCATAGAAAAGAAATTTACATAAGCATATATATTTTTTTTCAGAAACAGAAAATTTTAAAAGAAACAAGCAAACATAACAACAAGCGGGGTCATATATGCACGAGCAAAAAAAAATATAGGAACAAAAGTATTTGCTCGTTAAAATCATCTCATCAGTAAGTCTTCCTGCCCCTACTCTTCATCATCATCCTCTTCTTTTTCAACAGGTGGGGGTGGTATCTAGGGATTAAATAGATCATCGGGAAACATAGGGAAGGCCTGGTATGGCTTGGAGGAATTGGATTGCAAGGCCCTCCTAAGTGTGTCATCTCCCCTTTTAGCATAGGTCCAATAGGTTTGAGCTTGCCTTTTAGCAAACTTTTGCCTACTGGCCGACAGTTCCAATTGCTCTAGGATCTGATGAATACAACACACTAGCCCACCCTGGCGAGCCTCCTGCGTACGCTGAAGCCGAGCAAGATTAGGCATATCTATGATTCCCTTGTCAAGCAGAATCACATCCCCTGGAACCGTGGGCACTTCTGCCCTGCTGCATAGCATTGTTATCGTGTTCGGAAAAAACATCTTCCCCACCTTCTTGCGCCAACAACTTAGAATCTCATTTGAAATAATTTTTTCAACATCAATACACAGGGATCAAAGAATAGCAAATATCAGAATCACACGGTCGCGAGACACTGTTGAATCATGCTTAGTCGGAAGCAAACGCAGCTAGATGAAGCCCAACAGAGTATTGGCCTCACTCTTTAGATAAGCAGCTTGAAACATGCGTTTCTCCGTCTTTGATAGCCTCCATTGAGCCCCTTCAATTCCCACCTCCTGGACTGTCGCATTTAACTGATCACTTGACGATGCCATGACCATCTCATTAAAGCCCGCATGTGGGAAGTCCTGAAGGTTGAATAACGAGTTGATAGCCCCTAGGCTCCAGTCAACAGATACTCCTCGAACTATGGCCTGAAATTCCTCTGCATTATCAACATTCGCATAGAATTCTCTAACAATATTCGAATTCACTAGGTTCGGTTTCTCAGAGAACTTACTCCACCTAAGATTTCCGATTCCTGCTCTTAAGAAATGGGGGAGATCGTCACCAAACCCTCTTTGGAATAAGAAATCCCTTCGTAGCATCTCTTGGTATTTTGCTCGAGCAAGCTCATTGATGAAGCGGATGAAAGGTCCTTCTCTTGCTTCCTCTACAGGTTCATCCGATGCTTCAGCAATTCCTTTGCCTCTGTCTTCTCTAAGCTTTCTCAAAGTCTCTTCTGCTACTTCTTCTCTCTCTATCATCAGCTTCTTTTTTCTCTTGTTCCTCTCGCTCTGCCTTCTCTTTCTCAGAATCCGACGATGGTGGTGATGGGGTGTCAGTTCGAATTACCTGGACGCGCCCAGCCTTTCGCTGTATGCGACGACGCCTAGGCTCTTCCGGCATGATGACCTCAACACGAGCCTCTTGCTCCTGTTCATTACCTTTTTCAAGCACAACCTTTGTCTGTCTTTTTTGCACCTCGTCACCTAATTTTCTTGAATCTCCCCAGCATTCTCTTCTTGAATTCTTTCTGTATCCACTACTATCGGTTCGACCTCTTCTGGGTTTTGCACTCAAGGTTCTTTCGGATTTCCTTCCTCCCCTGTAGTGGTAACATCATCTGTCGCCCACTAAACAGCCTCTTGCTCCTCAGTCGGTTGCTGCCTTCTCCTTCGTTTGGCTTCTTTCTCCTCCACCGTCTTCTTCTTCTTCGTTTTCACTTTTTGTACATCGGGGGTAACGGGTACTTCTTCCTCATTCTCTCTTTCTTTTCTCGCTCTCGTTTTCGCCATGGAAGACTCGAGGGTTTTACAGAAAATAGCAACAAAGACCGAGGAAGGCAAACAACAAGATTGAAACAAGAAGACGAAGTGAAAAGAAACTTACCACAATCTGCGAATAAACAAGGCTCCAGCAAATTGAAATCTCAACCGAAAGGATTTGCTCCGCAATAAATAATATTACCGTTTTATTTTAATTCCATGCAATTTGAAAAATCAAAACCATCAACGGTAAAATATTGCATGTTAATCGCCCACAGTAAATAATTGTGTGCTGTAAAATAGCCAGACCGTTGGATCATTCCTGCATGACACGTGGCAGCATCCATGCAATCTACATGCCCACAGAAAATTCAAAATCGAACGGTAAAAATAATTACTCCAACAAAACACTTCTTATTCGGACGATTTGCTTCATCCATAACTTAGCTGCAACAACCTTCTGAACAAAAGATTACTTGAAGAATCTTGGATACGAAATTCGAATTTCAAAACAGAAAAATCAAATCATTAAATTCAAATTTAAATTTAAGTGATCAAATCAAATCTAATCCTTCCTTTTTATTTTCAAAGCCGAATTAATTAGGAATTTTTTTTATTAAACCGACTCTAAACAGAATTTAAATAAAAAAATTGAATTAAAATTTAATCTAACAAATTAAATAATAAATCAGGAAAAATAAATGAACCGAAAATAAAATCTAATTAAAAATCCAGTTAAATCTAATCAGAATAAAATCTAAACTACCAAAAATAATAAAATAATCAGAATCTACTGAATAACAACGAACTTACAATTAATCACGCAAATTTTAAACAAACCAAGTCTAAAAAAATTCAAATTAAAATTAAATCGTATCAGCGAGAAATAAAATCACAACAAATACTGGGAGCTCAAAATATTGTTCTGCGAAATGCTCCCGCAAAAATCTCGTTTTCTCAATCATCAACCAACTTGAGGGAAGGATATTTCGTCTGGAACTCCTCTCCCCAATAATGTTTCACACGTTGTCCATTCACTTTGAACACTCTCCCATCTTTTTCATCTGGCAAAGTAATTGCTCCATGGGGAGAAACCTCAATCACAATAAATGGCTCTGACCATTTAGATTTTAGCTTCCCAGGAAATAATTTCAATCTAGAATTATAAAGCAAAACTTTCTGACCCTTGACAAACTCTTTAGATTTAATTTTCTTGTCATGCCACAACTTAGTCTTTTCTTTATACATTTTCGAATTTTCATAAGAAAATTGGTGAAATTCCTCCAGTTCATTAAGCTGCAGCATTCTTATTGCTCATGCACGACTCATATCAAAATTCAATTTTTTCAAAGCCCAAAACGTGCTTTAGCTCTAATGGTAAATGACAAGCTTTCCCATATACTAACCTATAGGGAGACATACCTAGAGGAGTCTTATAGGTTGTCTTATAAGCCCAAAACGCCTCATCCAACCTAAAGGACCAATCCTTCCTAGATGGATGAACTACTTTTTCTAGAATATATTTAATTTCCCTATTACTTATTTCAGCTTGACCATTTGCTTGTGGGTGATAAGGGGTAGCTATCCTATGCTTAATCCCATACGTAGCTAACAGCTTAGTTAAGATATTATTAACAAAATGTGTACCCTCATCACTCATTAGAGCTCTAGGTGTCCCAAACCGCGCAATGATGTGTGATTGAAGAAACCTTGCTACTGTCTTGGCATCACTCTGATGGCATGCGATGGCCTCCGCCCACATGAACACGTAATCAACTGCCAATAAGATAAAAACATTACCATTAGAAGGGGGAAATGGCCCCATAAAGTCAATACCCCATACATCGAATAATTCAACTTCTAAAATGTAAGTAAGAGGCATTTCATCTCTAGGCCCCAAATTTCCTCTCCTTTGGCAAGCATCACATTGCTTGTAGAACCAATGGGCATCCTTAAATAAGGTAGGCTAGAAAAAATCCACAATGCAAAATCCTCATAGTTGTCCTCTGACCGCTGAAATGACCTCCATACGGCAAAGAGTGACATTGCTCCAGGATTTCCTTTGCTTCATCACCTGAAACACACCTACGAATAATACCGTCAGAACATTGCTTATACATAAATGGCTCGTCCCAATAGAAAAATTTTGCATCGTGCTTAAACTTTTTCTTCTGCCTCCAATCCATGTCAATAGGCCCTTGACCAATCAATTGGCAATATCAGCATACCAAGGGGCATCCCTGACTACCTTTACCTCAACAGAAAAAAGCTGTTCATCTGGAAACGAATCTGAAATGGCAGATTGCTTCAACAAAGATGATGATGGATCAAGACGAGACAAATGATCTGCAATGACATTCTCTGATCCCTTCTTATCCTTTATCTCCAAGTCGAATTCCTGCAATAATAAAACCCAACGAATTAGTCTAGGCTTTGCATCTTTCTTAGTCATTAAATACCTTATTGTTGCATGATCAGTGAACACCGTGACTTTGGATCCAACCAAATACGACCAAAATTTCTCAAAAGCAAACACCACAGCTAACAACTCCTTTTCCGTAGTTGTATAGTTGACTTGGGCCTCATTTAAAACCCTGCTTGAATAATATATAGGATGGATAAATTTGCCATGCTTTTGCCCCAACATAGCACCTACCGCAGCATCACTGCATCACACATTTCCTCAAATGGTAAATTCCAATTAGGTGCACAAAGAATGGATGCTGAGATTAAAGTAGCTTTTAAAGTTTCAAAAGCCTTCCTACAATCTGCATTAAAGTAAAAAACATGATCAGTACACAATAAGTTACAAAGAGGTTTACTAATTTTTGAAAAATCCTTTATGAACCTCCTATAAAATCCAGCATGACCTAAAAATCTTCGAATTCCTTTCACTGAATTCGATGGTTCTAATCTTTCAATCAACTCAATTTTTGCTCTATCAACTTCTAGACCATTCTTAGAAATCCTATGACCTAACACTATGCCCTCCTTCACCATGAAGTGGCATTTCTCCCAATTGAGAACTAGATGGGCATCCTCACATCTCTTTAATACCTTTCCTAAATTATCTAAACAACTCTGAAAAGACCCTCCAAAAACAGAAAAATCGTCCATAAATACCTCAACAGTGGACTGATGGGACCGCAAAGCGCACGAGCCGCAAGTAATATAAAACGGAAAGTATTCCGAGTATCGAATCCTCAGGGAGGCGAAGCGAAACTTAAGCAAATAATTAAAATTCTCTTGAGCACTGAAAATACTTAGGTGAAATAATATTTAGGGACCACTTTCATGCAATAAAAAGATTTAAATTCAAGATGACTAATGAAAACAAATTGATCAATCAAAAATAAAATGTGGAGAAAGAGTTTTCTTTAAGTGGGAAGAGGGGTCTTGAAAATCGATGATTAGCTAAATAATTGCTATAATTATCCTATCACATTGCCCAACTAATTATAATCCTAGAATCTCCGTTAATCACATAGGTTCTCCTGTCGGTTTCCCCTAATTGTAATTAATTCATTTTAACAACCTAAGTGTCCTTAGCGCTATTAAAAATCATTAATTATTACGCTCTGATTCATTTTAGGAATCTAAGTTTAATCAACTAATCCCGGTGTCACAACGGGCAATTAAACTAGTTGCATGGGTTATGATCTATCCTAATTTCTCTCCGTCGAGTTTCCATTAAGAATCGAATCATTACACAATTGGCCAGATTGAGTAAAGCATTAAGCACATCCATACAAATAATTAGGATATGGGCAAGAAACAAGAAATTATAACAATATTTTGACTATCATTTCATTTCAAGACCCCAAATTGGGGTTTAGCTACACATAATATCCACAATAATTACAAGGGAAAGCATATTAAAGAGCATAAAAGGAAAGGAATTGACTGTCGAAAAACCCCTCGCTGATGCTTGGAGCCCCCGCTGACTACTCCTTGAACCTCTAAGATTGCTCCCCAAAATTCCCCAAAATTTTCCCACTAGAAGAATCCTCTCAAAAAGGCTCAAAAGCCTTGAGAGGGGCTCCAAAGGAGCCTTAAAGAAGAGAGAAAGGAAGGAATTGGAAGGATGATTGATGAGAAATGAGGCACCCAAGGGGTGCCTTTTATAGGCCTGGAATAGGGGTAGCGTCGCGACGCTGCCTTGCTAAGCGTCGCGACGCTGCTGCGCACGCGGCTTGGGCAACAAGAAAGGGCAGCGTCGCGACGCTGCCTTGCTAAGCGTCTCGACGCTGTCCAGATTTCCAGAATTTTCAGCTTCCTTTTTGGGTTGATTTTTGGGCCTTCTTCTTCATTTCTCTTGGTCTTTTCTTCATGGATGTCTTCTTTGGGCTTCCAAATGCTTCAAACTTTGATTTGGGCTATTATTACTTCAATTTTGGCTCTTTTTCTCCCAAAATCACCATTTATGCTCCTAAAGACAAAATAGCAAAATTCATTAAATATTTTCATTAAAAACACGATTAAAGCACCAAAAAGCTTAATAAATTGAGACTAAAATAGCGACATTTATGCTCGCTATCACACCCCCAAACTTAAGCTTTTGCTAGTCCCGAGCAAAATAAATTCTAAAGATGCATGAAATAGAATTGCTCAACCCTCAATGATTTTGGAATTCTTAGGATCGAATGGAAAACATGCAAGTGGAATAAGCAAGCACCGCATACTCTTGAAGAAATCTTAAACTAGTTTGAACTTAAGATTAATGAATAGCATGCTCAAGACTTATCTATTGATTCTTTTACTAACCTAGATTAGTCTTATGGTTTTCTCCATTTGTTTTCCCCCTACACTGGCTAAGAGTCCCTAATACTTCGGAGTCCTTCTATCATGCAAAAAAAAGAAACTAGGGTGCCTGTCATCTTTTTCTTTTTTCATGGGGGAGCAGACTTCTCACATGATTTTTCTTTTTCTTTTTCTTTTGCTCCTCCCCCAAACTTGCATTTTGATATCTAATGGTACTAGCTTTCACACTACGGTGCAGGGACCCTTAACCCGAATTTTATTCTCTGGTTGGCCTAACTGATCACACCGCAGGTATCTCTTTTTACCCCTAGGCTTTTTTTTTTTCTTTTGAGCAAGCAAAAAATTCTTTTTCAACAGATTTTCTTTTTCTCACATTTTCTTTTGTTGCTTTTGCTTTTCTCTCAGCAGGCATAGCATTTTTTTCCTACCTAGTTCTTTAGAGCATTCAAGCATGAACTTCCTAATATTAGAAACTAAGCCTATCGGGGTGACAACAACTTTGAAAACCATAATAAGAATCTAGATTTTCAAAGACGTCATTAGATAAGACTATTGCATGCTTTAGACATCAAAACTAAGTATAAAAAAATTTTAAAATTTCACAATTTCTGCCGTGCTCCCAGATTCCACAACATATAAACCATTTTCTCCCAAAATCACTCTAGAGAAAGGAAGGAATTGGAAGGATGATTGATGAGAAATGAGGCACCCAAGGGGTGCCTTTTATAGGCCTGGAATAGGGGTAGCGTCGCGACGCTGCCTTGCTAAGCGTCGCGACGCTGCTGCGCACGCGGCTTGGGCAACAAGAAAGGTCAGCGTCGCGACACTGCCTTGCTAAGCGCCTCGACGCTGTCCAGATTTCCAGAATTTTCAGCTTCCTTTTTGGGCTGATTTTTGGGCCTTCTTCTTCATTTCTCTTGGTCTTTTCTTCATGGATGTCTTCTTTGGGCTTCCAAATGCTTCAAACTTTGATTTGGGCTATTATTACTTCAATTTTGGCTTTTTTTCTCCCAAAATCACCATTTATGCTCCTAAAGACAAAATAGCAAAATTCATTAAATATTTTCATTAAAAACACGATTAAAGCACCAAAAAGCTTAATAAATTGAGACTAAAATAGCGACATTTCTGCTCACTATCATGGACTCAATCGTATCAGAAAAAATTGCTTACATAAACCGCTGAAATATTGCTGGAGCATTGCAAAGGCCAAAAGGCATTCACCTAAAAGCAAACGTCCCATAAGGGCAGGTGAAAATGGTTTTTTCCTGATCCTCAAGAGTAATAGTAATCTGGTAATACCCAGAATAATCATCTAAGAAACAGTAGTAGGCCGGACCAGCCAATCTGTCCAACATCTGGTCAATAAATGGTAGAGGGAAATGGTCCTTACGGGTAGCTTTATTGAGCCTCCTGTAATCCATGCAATCCCTCCAGCCAGTTACTGTCCTGGTTGGGATCAACCCGTTGTCCTTACTGTTCACCACAGTGACACCTCCTTTCTTAGGAACACATTGGACAGGGCTTACACAATTGCTATATGCAATTAGATAAATGATCCCAGCATCCAACCATTTAATCACCTCATTTTTAACAACCTCTCTCATTGCAGGGTTAAGCCTTCTTTGTTGCTCAATACTCCTAAAGGATCCCTCCTCTAGAGTGATTTTGTGCATACAGAAAGATGGGCTAATTCCCTGAATGTCGGCCAATGTCCAACTGATAGCTTTGTGGTATTAATGCAGAAATTTAATTAAGGCCTCTTTATGCTCCGACATTAAATCTGATGCAACAATAATGAGCAACGTTCACCTTCCCCAAGATACACATACTTTAGATGATCCAGCAAGGGCTTCAAATATAAAGTGTGTGCCTTAATAAGGGATGACTTAATAGGAGGAGCCTTCCTTTGATCTAAATCTAAAGACTCAAAAACGTCCTCACACCTAAACACCTCTTTTTCATTTTTTCTTTCTAAAGAACAAACTTCTAAATCCTCAACACTAACCTCTCCATGATCTTCCAAATGCTTGCTAGCCGAATCCCGAATTGTTGTCTCGACAACTGTGTTCTCTAGAATCTTAATGAAAGAACAATCTTCCATTTCGTCTGGATACTTCATGACCTTAAACACATTAAATTTCACTTCCTCATTACAGACTCTCATTGTTAATTCCCCTTTTTGAACATCTATTAATGCCCTACCAGTGGCCAAAAATGGATGACCTAGAATAATTGGGACATCTTTTCAGCCTCATAGTCTAAAATAATAAAATCAACAGGAAATATGAATTTATCCACTTTCACTAAGACATCATCAATCTTACCCTCTTGATATGTGATAGACCTATCAGCTAGTTGGAGTGTGACTGTGGTAGGCCTAGCTTCACCAATACCTAGCTTTCGATAGAATTAAAGAGGCATAAGGTTAATGTTTGCATCTAAATCACAGAGTGCTCTACCTAACGCTTTTCCACCTATAGACACAGGTATGGTAAATGATCTTGGATCCATAACCTTGGTTGGTAGCCCATTCTTAAGAATAGCACTACATTCCTTAGTAAGAGATACCGTTTCAAACTCACCTAACCTCTTCTTTTCAGTTAAAATATCCTTAAAAAACTTAGCATAATTAGGCATTTGCTCAATAGCTTCTACTAACGGGATATTTATATGCAATTGCTTAAGAATCTCTAAAAACTTTTTAAATTGACCATCCTGATTCTTAGGCCTTTGCGTTTGTGGAAAAGGTAGAGGTGGTACATAAGGTGGGGGCGGCACATAAGGTGGTTCCACATTTGGAACAGAACCAGATTCTGCTAGGGATTCGTTGGATCTTCAGGACCTTGCGGAAGACGCGGTACGTTATCCATTTGATTCTGGTTTCTGCGCTGCTCTTTCCTTCTTCTTCTGAATGTCCTCTCGATTTCTGGATCAAGCTCGAACCTTACCCTAGGTGGATCGCTCATGCACCAAACTCACGCCTGCAAAAACAAAAGAAACAATCAAAAAGTTCTAGCACCAAACCACTTAAATACACACACAAAACATATTAGATAAAAACTTATTCAAGTGTTCGGCAACGGCGCCAAGAACTTTTCGGGTTCTTAGAGTGAGTAAAAACAAGATGTAAATTGGCTCTAGACTCTGTGCAAGTATACACAGTCCACAACAAGTAATAAGTATTATCGAATCCAAGGTCTGAACTAGCTTCCACTTTATCTATTTTGTATAAATTTTCAATGGTTTCAAAGATGGTAAAAATGATTGGTTTTTATAGGAATGATGCTGAAGCAAAAGAAATGACAAAACAACAAGTAAACAAATAGGCAGACAAATTAGAAACAGGCGTTGGTCAGGATTTAGTAATTGTTTTAAAAGATGCTCTAGCAATATTATTGATCATTCAAAACTCTCGCAGTCTTATTAGCAGATTCCTCCCGAAACTCCGGATCTTTTGGAATGTGTTTCAACCCCAATGAAGTACTACCGATTAAGCACTAGGCAACTGGCTATCCCTAGCTCAGTCACTGGAGTTCACCAATACACAATGATCTAGTGTGATTAATTGCCACACACTCTCTAAATCATCCTTGAAACTAGAGAGAGATATTCATACCGGCTGGCCAGACGGGCATAAAATAGAAACAAGCACAAAAATTAACAAAGATGCATAAAATCAACATTTATTGCTAGAAATGAAGCACGACAATCACATTGTTTCCTAACCAACGCCTAAAGCTACTTAGTTCATAAGATGCATGGAAACACAAGTTACAATCTGAGTAAGCATGTCCATAATCACAAGATAATAAAAGGAAATATTAATCTCCTTGGTCAGCTTGCAATGCCGGTCTTCTAGATGGTCTCTAATCTCTCTCCTCTATCCGGCTCCCAAAGGTAGAAGTAACTTCCCAAGATTGGAATGTTCTCTCCCAAGGATAGAATGCCTTTGACTTGGGAGGCTACCTCCTTTTATAGAGTTGAGGAAAGCTTGAATTAGGTTGACCTAGACACGTGGATGGCTCTCCTTGCTCCTTTATCTCGAGAATAACTCAACAGAATTCGGTTTGTCAACTTGGCTAACGAGCTGTGACGTGGCACTTTTGCTCCCAGCTTTGCTGCAGCATAAAATTTGCTCCCTCCAGTCGCTCAGCCATACATTATGCATAAAATAACTTCCAAAGCTTCCATTCTTCCAAATGGGTTAAAACATATAATATATATCTAAAACCAACCCTATTAAACACAAAAGACAAACAAATCCCTATAGAAATGAGGCCTAAATAACTACCTTTTGGAGAGTTATCATGCGTCGTCAGCTGAATGGATGGACTGTGAGATAAGATGGATAATAATGATAAAGAATAATTCGGCCAACACTTAAGTGCAAGTATACACTGTCACACGTAGTAATAAAAAACCTTAGAAGTACTTCAAGGGTATCGATCCCACGAGGACTAAATTGGAAATTCAGATTTGATGAAGAAACTACTCAAATGATTGCTTTTGAAAAGGTAACCAAAGAAAATAAGTTGATTGATAGGGTTTTTGAAAAGATAAATAAAACAAGCAAATAAATAATAGAGAATAACAATAGTAAACAACCGAGGTATTCAAAATGGATTCATCCCTAAGGTAACAACCACACTCATGCAATAGTTAACTTAAGCATACTCAATGCATTGGGTTAGATTTAACTTCCATTTGACACTTGTTTCCAAGAACCATTAGAAGGCTAAGCGAGTACCGTTATGCACATTTTTGTGACTCGACTCTGACATAGATAATTCACGAATGCAACCTATGACCCTATAGTCGATATAGGGTGCCTTAGGCAACTTGCCCTGTACCGCTGAACAATCTCTTTCGAGCTTTTTCTCCTATATCACCTTTATGAGAACCGATATCGTTTGTCCCTTTCGAGATCAAACTCACATAGCATGCAAAGTCTAAGTGATCAAATTAAACTCAGCAAGATTAGAGTGATAATCAATAAAGAATGACATACATTGAACACGACTTAAGCAAATAAGACACTTTCAAGCCATTAAACCATAAGGGAATTCACAACATTGAACCCCTCAACGGCATTTAGCTACTCATGATGGGATAAAAAGCAAATGAACACATTTTCATTGAAATAATAAGGAAAATAATACAAAACAATGAAAAGATTCAATAGCTGGAAATAAAGGAGATAACTAAGTATTATGGGTTTTGTATTTACTCAATCCTTCTAGAGTTCTCAAAGACACTCCACTCTCTCGCTTTTACAAGTGGGAATGGGTGAAACTCTCTACAAACCACAAGGTTTGATGTCTAACTCTCTCTCATATTAGAGTTTGGTCATCTAAGAAGGACCTCGGGAATCCCTACTCATTGACGTCGAGCCAAGGTTCTGTCACCACCCTTTTCTTCCAAGTGAGTTCTGCTTGAATTTGACTTCGAATCTCAAGCTTATATAGTGTAGAAATTGCTTGAGGAGCTGTGAAATAGGTGCTGGAAGGTTGCCCAGTCAGTTTCGGGATCAAAACAGCTAGTTAGGTGCGAAGAAGACTCGTCAACGACCTGCGTGCGACTCGAAACGCCCTCTGATTTTCCAGAAATGCGGTCGTGTTTCGATTTTGCCTTCCCAGAAATGCGTCGCATTTCTGGGGAATTCCAGCTTTTCCTCTGTTTTTCTACAAAACAACAAATTAAGTCAAATTCACTTCAAATCAAGTCTTTTAAAGCATAAGTAAGCATAATTCAACAAAATTGACTCTCAACACCCTAACTTCATCAAATTAACATATTTTGAGCTCAGAAATAGTAAATTGATCACAACATACAACATTTAACCAAGAAACGAGCTAAATATAAGGGTAAAATAGGTATATTTTTTACCCTTATCAGTAATGTCGGCTCAACCACCACGACATCACCGCCACAAGCAAAAGGCAGGACGAATAAAAAATGTCCGGACGGATACCCTGATAGGACAAAATTTGTCCTATTTATTTGTTGTTAATATAAACCTGTTAGAGTGCAGTTTACGCTTTATTTGTCTATTTTGTAGATTATTTATGCATTAAGGGCATCAAGAACAAAATAAGCTAATTCGGGCAATTTAGGACGTTTTTTGAGCTAATTTGGAGTTCCTGAGATTACATGGAGCTAAAGGACATGACCAGAGCGTTCGAGCCTCAAGATCGGAGCCAAAAGGACCAAAAGAGCATTCAAATTGTGTATTCCCGAGAGCTAGCATCGAGACGCTGGCCTTGGCATCTCGACGACAACACGAAAATGCGCGAAAGGCAAATTGCCTAACGTCTCGACGCTACTTATGGCGTCTCAACGCTACGACTACGCTATAAATTTTTTTCTTTCGTGTCTAGGTCATCTGAACTCCATTTTTAGTGATTCTTTCGCCGTTCTTCTCATTTTTCTCTCTAATTTTTAGTTCTCCCTTGTTTAGGTCAGTTCTGGGTGGGTTAATCAAGCCTTAAGGCTTAGATTGGGCTCGTCTATGGTCATCCAAGCTTCGATCGGTGTAATCGAGACCTCAGTAGTAAGTATGATTTCTATTTCATGAGATTTTTGTTTCTTCTTGCATTTTTACTGTATTGAATGTTGTTTAGACTCAACGTTTATCAATTTAGCAATGTTTGTTGAGATTGAAAACCTCGCCACAACTTGTTAAATTCATATGCTAATTATAGTAGTGAATAGGTCTAAGCATGTAGCGATTTGACGTGTTATCCCAAATTTAGCAATTGGCATGAAAGATCTAGGGTCTCAATATATGCTTGATGTTAATTTAGGGTTTTCCTAATTAATTTAGAGCATTCTAATCATCATCGTTCTTAATGCAATCGATTAGTAGCTAATGTGCACGATTAGCTTATTATTCGGTTAGGACTAGTCTCGTTGCATTGGTTGGACTTGGGAATTTAAGGATATTATGCTTGCTGGCTTTTCAAGTTAAGCCAGTTAGACTTTCAATTTGTAAATTAATTTCTTGATAATCAATGAATGAAATAAATCATACTGAAACCCGAGCGTGTCCGATTACAGTGATCCTTGTGGTAAGATTAACCTGTCCATCCTTTTATTTTATGCATTTAATTTTTTGTCATTTAAATTCCCACATTTTAATCTCTTGCATTTATCACTCGCATCTCAAACCCTCATTGGTATGGTCGTCTCAATAAATCTAAGTTAAGCAAATTATAACGCTTTCCCTGTGTTCGACCCCGACCACAACTACTGCAAAGTAGTTTAGTGTTCGTGGAATATAAATTTATTTGACCCGGAGCCTCGATAACTCTGGCCCGTCATACTCCATCTCCACCCACCACTAAGTCGGAGAAGGAGAACACGGAAATAGAGGTCCAAGAGGAGGAAGAAATTGAAAAGAAAATTGAAGAAGATAAGGCCATGGCGAAACAACGTAAAGATAGAGGAAAGAGAGTTGAGGAAACAATGGAAGAAGAGGTTGAAGAACAACCTCTAACATATGAACGTTTTGTCAATAATATTGCAAGAGCAAAATATTGCGAGATGCTGAAGCGGGATTTCCTTTTTGAATGAGGGTTCGGCGACAATTTGTCATACTTCTTAAGAACTAGGATCATAAATCACGGTCGGGAGCAATTGTGCGCTAAACCAGAGCTTGTTAACTAGCATATGGTTCTTGAGTTTTACGCAAATATTTATGAAGAAGAAGGCTTTAAGCTGATGGCTCGTGGTGTAGCAGAAGATTAGAGCCCAGGTGTGATCAATTCTCTATTTAATCTTCAAGATTTCCCACACGCCGGATGTAATGAGATGGTAGCAGCGCCATCTAATGAGCATCTAAATGCGGGTGTTCGTGAAGTGGGAATTTAGGGGGCTCAATGTCATCTTTCAAAGATAGAAAAAAAGACTTTTCAAGCTACCTCTCTATCAAGAGCGAGACTAATACTTCGTTAGGATTCGTCAAGCTGCGTCTGCTGCCAACAACTCACGACTCCAATTTCTCCTGTGATCGCGTTCTCTTGGTTTTCGCTTTTTGAGGTCATTAAGTATAGATGTTGGCAAAATTATCTCCAGCGAGATTCATGATTGTTGGAGGAAAAAGGTGGGCAAGCTATTTTTCCCGAATACCATAACCATGTTGTGCCAAAGGGCAAGGGTTCCCGCGAGTGTAGCAGATGTTATCCTAATGTACAAGGGGATAGTAGACACATTGAACCTGGCGAGGCTTCAGAGGACTTAGGAAGTGCGCCAAGAACATGTCCAACTACAAGCCAATCGGATGGAGTTTGCTAAAAGGCAATCCCAAACATACTGGAATTATGTTAAACGGAGGGATGCCACGTAGAGGAAGGCACTGCAATCGAATTTTTCAAAGTCGTATCCAGCCTTCCTTGTTTTCCCCCAATGATCTACTGAACCCCTAGATCCCACCACTGCCAATAAAACGAGAAGAGGAAGAAGAAGACCCTGGTCAGGAGGATTAGGAAGAAGGAAGAAGAATGTTGCAAGCATTTACTTTGTTGAAATATTTTTGTTGCTCGCATATTTCGTTACCGAGTTTTTTTTCTGCTTGTTATACTTCTGCTTTTGTTGTTTTACTTTCTATTTCTATTGGCTTGGAAAAAAATTAATCTCTGATATTGTAATCATTTTATTTTATTTTGATTAATATTCTGAAGTTTCTTTTTCTATGGCACACCTAAGTATTCCTAACTTAACTTTTCTTCTGAATTTTTTAAGCTTGGACTAGTTAGCTTAATTAGATCAAGGTATTCTAATCTCCGGAATCCTTTTTCTTGAGCATTTCTTCTAGCTTGGTCATCGCTGCAGCAAGAAGTTCTGAGGTAGCATTGTCTTATTTTGATCCACCTTAAGCTTAGTTTTAGTCCCACGCTTAGTTTAAAATTCACAATAAAAAATTTAAGTTTGGGGGAATGATTATATGTTGCTAATTCATTGGAGACAATGAATAATGTAAGTTTGGGGGACTTTGAGCCACTCCGCTTGTTTGCCCGAGCATTCCTCTCCTTCATAATTTTTTCTAGGTTGTTGAGTAACCATGGACATTTGTGACACCCCCAGTTTGTCTTTGCGTCAAAAGATGGCCTAGGGAAATATTGAAAAAATATATGATGAAAAAAAAAGAAGTGAAAATTTTGCTGTGAAAATTGATAGAGCAAAACTTTTGAAGGATGAATGATAATCTAGCAGTTTTCTATGTCTCAGCTCTTAGGTGAGCTTCATCATAACATGTCGCCATTTAACTTCATCATAACATGTCCCCATTCAGAGAACCAAGGGATAGATAACTAAAGATTTGTGGGTTTAGCAATGAGTGTTTAGCCTAGTTGGTGATAAGCTTGAGACAGGGGTATACTACATCATAAAATGGGTCATCTCATGCTCAAGAGCTTATCACTGTATGGCTACTTTAAGTATGAAGAACAAAAGAATAAATCCCCTGAAAGTTTGTAAAAAATGTCTGATAATATATCCGAGTTGTGCTAGGTTCTTAGGATTGAGTTAAAGGTGGTGATTATTTGTTCAATGTTGAAAGAATTATTTTGCTGCAACAATGCATGGTTTTGCAGGATGCTCAAGTAAAGGTTGAAGGTAGTGTTGGATTATCTTTTTTAATTGAGTTGTGATATGATCAATGTTTAGAATTTTCAAGAGAGAGTGAGTTAGTATTGCACGAGACTTGCAATAGTTCAAGTTTGGGGATATGATAACTCTCCAAAAGGGAGTTATTTAGGACATATTCTATGGAGATTTATATGTTATTTGTGCCAAATAGGTGTGTTATTAGTTGAATATTATGTGTTTTATCCTATTTAGAAGAATTGATGCTTTGAAAGTTCTTTTGTAGAGAAATTAATGTTGGGCGACTTGAGGGAGCAAATTTTATGATCTAGCAAAACTACGAGCAAAACTGGCCAGGTGAGCTGCATGTGATTCATTAATGAGGTGGCGTTTTCAGAAGCAATATCGGGTCTAGGAAGTTTGGAGAGTGCTCCATGTGTAATATTTGACCTAATTAGGGTTGACTCCATTCTATAAAAGAAAGTAGCTGTCTCAAGTCAAAATATTCGAGGAAAGTCTAACTCTTTCCATCTTTTGAGCCGAATAGAGGATGAACGATTGGAGACCTAAGAAGGCCATCAACTACAGATTTCTTCAAGGGAGTTATTCTTCTTTGTAAAAGTTTGTAGTTATGGATGCACGTGAACAGATTGTAGCGTGTGTTGTTTCCAATTTCATGAACTAATTTACTTTAGGTGTTGGTTAGGACATGTAATTGTCATTTCTTTGAGAATCTAGTAATGCATATTGATTATTGAGCATCTTGATTACTTGTTGTTTTATCTTATTTTGTGCCCGTTCGGCCAGCCGGTACGAATAACGTCTCTTATTTTCAGGGATGATTTAAGGGATGTGTGGCTTGTAACCACAGTAGACCATTATGTGTTGGTGAACGCCAGTGATTGAGCTAAGGATAGCCAATTGCCTAGTGCTTCATCGGTAGAACGTCATTAGAGTTGAAACACATTAAAAAAAGATCCAGAGTTCCGGGAGGATCCTACTGATAAGACTGCGAAAGTTTGCCTTATCAATATAATTGCTAGAGCATCTTTTTACAACTACAAAAGTCTTAACCAACGCCTGTTTCCAATCTGTCTTCTTTATTCGTTTTCATTTCTGCTATGTTATTTCTTTTGTTCCAGCATTATTTCAAAACCCAACCATTTTATCAACATTAAAATCATTAAAAGGCTAAACACAATAGGTAAAATGAGACTGTTCAAAACCTCGTGGATACGATAAATTACTTACTACTTGTTACGGATTATGTGCACTTGCATAATATTCTAGAGTCAATTTATATCATATTTTTAACCACTCTAGAAGGCAACAGGTCCCAAGAGCAGTTCTCTGACATCGTGGTTTGCATGATAGGTCTAGGGTCTAAATCGGTGTTCATAATTAACTTAGGCTTTCCCTAGTTAATTAGAGCATTCTAACTTAGAGCACCAATTCCTTAGTTTATTAATCGTGGTCAGGTTAATTAGTTAATAAATTGCATGTTGGTTCGAGGGATTAGTCAGGTTAGCGCTCTAGGAATATCTATGTTGTAATTTTATTGCTTAATTAGTTAATTTTGACGGATTAGTAGGGGTTAATTAATTAGTAATTAGTAATTGAATAGATGTACGATGGGATCGAGTCCATTGATTTAAAGTACCAATTAGACACACGGATTTAAATGACTATTTGCTAATCAATGAGTAAAACCAAATGTACTGAATCCGAGTGTCTCCAGCTACAGTCATCGCCAAGCTGAGATTAACCAAACCGCCCTTTACTTTCCTATTATTTAATTTTCTGCAATTTATATTCCTGCATTTTATATTTCCTGCAATTATCCCTCTCTTTTCAACCCCCCTTCTATTACCACCAATTCGAAAGAGATTAGAGGTAAACCAGTTGTTCCCTGCGATCGACCCCGACCACTACTACTGCAAGTAGTTTAGTAGTGATAGCGAGCATTGCTAGCTACTTTTACTTATTTAATTTAGCTAGTCTTTTATGATGTTTGGGCCATTTTATTGTGCTTTATTGTTTATTTTGTAGGAAATGGTTGATTGGAGCTATAATGCCATATTAGAGTTAATCATGTGCTCGGGGCGTGAAAAGATGCAAAGGAATGAAAAGAGTAAAAGAGGAAAAAATTCAAATTTCGGTCAACAACAGGCTAGCGTCGAGACGCTAGCTCTTGAGCGTCTCGACGCTCACATTCCATATTAGATTAGGCGCGTAAAGCTTACAGCGTCGAGACGCTGTGATAGGAAGCGTCCCGACGCTACCGTTTTTCCCTTATTCAGAACGCGCATATAAGAGGCAGCGTCGAGACGCTGTCTGCTATCGGCATAATTTCCCTATTTAATCTTTCTTACTTGCTACGGATGGGGAGAGGCCAAATTGAGAGAATTGAACTCTAATTTCGACTAGAGACCTACTGTGGAAGCTGAAGCAAGAACGAGGACCGGGAATTACACTTGGTGGCGTGGATATCGAGACGGGGACGTGTCGGGATCGACGACATTAAGTGTTTCCTTTCCTTTTACTTCTCTCTAGCTAGATTTTATGGCTTTTACATGTTTAGTCAAGCTTGTAATTCTTTTCATGAGTAGCTAAACTTGTAGCTTAGGAATTGATGTAGTTGATTAAGTTTATGGATTGATTTATGGTTTAAGTTGTGCAATGTTATTGTGTTTGTAATCTTGATTTAATGCTTTCAATTAATTGGCCATTAGTTGGATGATTTAAGTTTCGAATCTAGCTCGGGAGAGGGGATTTGATCTAGACTTGCTCAAGATTGCATGAATAAAGTTTATTTTCTAATTCATGACGGTTTTAGATTAACTTTAGAATTGGTTAGAAGATCTCATTGCCTTGCATGTTAATAAACTTAGATAGGGATATCAAGTTGGTTAATTTGCATGAGAATCAATTATACTCGGGAGAGGTAGTTGTGATTAAAGGGTCTTTGGCTCATAATTTCATTGTGCATAATAACTTATTCCTTAAAATCAATCCTAAACTAAATCGGCGAAGTCAATTCCATAAGTAGTTTTCCCAATTGAATTTCCATTCTTTTTACTTGCTTTGATTTGGTTTTATTCTCATTCATTCATCACTTTTTAATCCCTAAATAAAATTGAGCGAGATTATTCACAATACTTGATTTGCTTAAAAATCCAATCCAGAGGACGACACTCGATTGCATAATCACTATATTATTACTTGACCCGTACACTTGCGGTTAGCAATTTGCACATCAAGTTTTTGGCGCCGTTGTCGGGGATTGGCACATTTAGCTAGATTGATATTGTGAAGAAATTGTTTGATCTTAATTTAGGGTGTATTTTTACCTTTTTAGTTGATTGCATTTTTTTTCTTTCTTTGTTTGTTTTTCTTTCCATATTTGATTTTCTAGGTTAGTTTTTCTTTTAGTTGTGAAATATTTTCCTTATTTGTTCTTGTTTTTCCTTTTTTAGATTAGTTTCCTTATTCGTGTTTTGCCAGATCTATTTTTGCATTCCATATTAGGTTATTTTGTTTCCTTTTCTAGACTATATTTTCCATATTTAGATTAGTTGTTTTCTTTTCTTTGTTGCTTTCCATAATTGTTTTCTTTCCATTTTAGGGGTAGTTTTGTTTGTTTATGCGTAGGGATAAAGATTTAATTTTAGCACCTTTGGATCCCGAGATAGAAAGAACCATCCATAGGCTTCGAAGGGAGAATAGAGAAAACGTTCAAATGGCTGACCAAAATCCACCTGAGGAGCCTAGGCCTATTAGAGATTATTTTCAGCCTGTGTTTCAGGGGCAACAGTCGGGGATTGTCTATGCCCCGATTAATGCCAACAACTTTGAGCTGAAGACCGATCTCATTCAGATGGCTTGAGACTGTGCATACAGAGGATCGCCCACTGAGGATCCAAATTCTCATCTTAAATCATTTTTGGACATTTGTGGGACGGTAAAGATTAATGGAGTCTCTGAGGATGCTATTCGCCTACGTTTATTCCCTTTTTATTTGCAGGATAAAGCACGTGATTGGTTGCAGTCTATTACCCCTGGGAGCATCACCACCTGGGATGCTTTGGTCCAGGCCTTTTTAAAGAAATTCTTCCCTCCTGCAAAGACGGTCAAGCTAAGGACCGAGATTGGGACATTCCAACAACAATATGATGAGCAGATGTTCGAAGCTTGGGAGCGATTCAAAGAGCTACTGAGGAAGTGTCCTCAGCATGGTTACCCCGATTGGCTTCAGGTACAGTTGTTTTATAATGGTTTAACTCCTAGTACAAAAACGATTGTTGATGCAGCTGCAGGTGGGACTCTGTTGTCCAAGACCGTGGAAAACGCTCGCACACTTCTAGAGGATATGGCCACCAACAGCTATCAGTGGCCATCTGAGCGGTCTACACCTAAAAAGATTGCTGCTGGAGTGTTTGAGGTTGATAAAGTAAGTGCACTCCAGGCCCAGATGACTTCCCTCGCTAATGCTTTTATGAAATTTTCAGGTACAGGGAGTGCACAGTCAATTGAATCAGCTGCTGCTTTAGCATCTAGACCTCAAGAGGAGACCATCGAGCAGGTTCAGTATGTATCAAATTTTAATTCTAGGGGATATAATAATAGTTCTACACCTACACATTATCACCCTAACAATAGGAACCATGAAAATTTCTCTTATGCAAACACCAAGAATGTTCTTAATCCTCCTGGTTTTGCCCCTCAAACTCAAGATAATAAAAAGTTAGAAGATCTTGTTGGAGTTTTCATTGCAGAGTCAAGTAACAGGACAACCAAAATAGAGGAGGCAGTCATTGCTATCAACACCACAGTGAATGGCCACAGTGCAGCCATAAAGAACATTGAGACTCAGCTGGGACAGTTGGTGAATGTTGTAAGCACCATGAATAAAGGTAAGACCCCAGCTGAACAAGAGAAACCCCAGATGGAATATTGTAAGGCAATCACTGTGCACCAGGAGGAATCTGAAGAGGAACCTGAATCTGAGGACTATGAAACGCCTACAGGGGAAGCTGAGGAGGACACATTAGCAGATGAGGCTGAAAAGCCTAACCTTGAGCCTCCTATTCCTTCTCCCACATTATTGGTTCCCAAGGAAAAGAAAAAGAAAAAGAAGAAAAAGAACAATCAGGTTCAGTTTGATAAATTTATGAATGCTTTTATGAATTTGAATATTAATATTCCTTTTGCAGAGGCATTAGAGATGCCCCAATACAACAGGTTCATGAAGGAGTGGTTAGCAAAGAAGCGAAAAGAAAAGAAGGTTGACAGTGTATATCTTGCTTCCACATGCAGCATCAGAGTTCAACAGAAAGTACCTGAAAAAGTAGCAGATCCAGGGAGTTTTTCTGTTCCTTGTAGTTTTGGTACTTACTCTTTTAGAGCATTATGTGATTTAGGTGCTAGCATTAATATCATTCATCTATCGTTGTGTAAAAAGTTAGATATAGGTGAGATTAAGTCTACTCCTGTAAAGCTCCAATTGGCTGATCAATCTGTGGTGAGACCAGTTGGTATTGTAGAAAATGTGTTAATCAGAGTAGGTAGATTTTTCCTCCCTATTGACTTGTATGTTATGGACATGTTAGAAAATCCTTCAATGCCTGTCATATTAGGACGACCATTCCTCGCTACTGGGCGAGTGATTATAGATATTGAGCGCAGGGAGCTCACTATTAGAGTCAAGAACGAAAAAAGAAATCTTTAAAGCAGTTGAAGACTCTAAAGATGAAGTGCTTTTCATGGGCTACAGGAAAGGTGCAAGAAAGAGCACCTCTGTTGGATTCACATAACAAAAGCCTCCTTGAAGCACGATCAACACGTCGAGCTAATGACGTTAAACAAGCGCTTATGGGAGCCAACCCAAGTAAGTTTAGTGTGTTTTTCTTTTGTTTTTGATTTACTGTTTGTTTTTGTTTTGTAGGTCTTGTTTTCTTTCTCTCCTTTGCTTTCAAGCTTTCAAGATTCCAAGATCTCAAGCAAGAAGTCATCATCATTCCAGGCCAGTATTGTTCACTCCTGTCATTCTTTTATTGTTCTCATGCTTGTTTATGCCTTATTTTCTTTATACATTGAGGACAATGCATACTTTAAGTTTGGGGGTGGATTAGCATGTTTGTGGAGCCCTTGAGCATCTGAGTTCGGGCTATAGTTTTGAGCTTTCTTGGAATTATGCATATGGTTGTTTTCTGGATGCTGCTTTTGCATGATTATGATGTCCTAGGATAGGCTTTCTTGTCAATTTTCAAGCTTGTGATGAGTTGTAAGCATAAGTGCCCAAAAAGGGAGACTTTTTAAAATTTTTCTAGGAGATAGCTTGCATAAGTAGAGTATTTGTCTTGGCTAGATTTGGATTTGAATGCTTAGGAGCGAATTATTGGGTTCATATGCTTGTTGTCACCTCGATAGGTGTAGGGAAGAGCTAAAAAGTTAATGTTTTGCAAATTAGCATGTTTGATCTTGCTTAGGAGGAAAGAAAATAATATATGCTATCTATGCTCATAAAGAAAAATCATTCTTGTTGTTACTGTTGAAAAGAAAAATTATTATGCCATGGCCTGTGCACAGTTTGCAATGTTTAATAAAGTTTAGGCAAAAAGAGCTACCCCTGTTATGATCAGTTAGGCCAACCAGATAAATCTCAGGTTAAGGGTCCCTGCAATGGGTGTGTGAAAGCTAGTGCCACATATACATGCTTAATTTGATTGTTAATTATAAGCACCTAAGTATGGAGGAAAACAATCTAATTTGTTTCATTAACTCATTAGTGAAACCTTAGTGCCAGTGTAGAGGGAAGATGAGTTGAGAGTTTAATAATCCAATCCCGGGCTAGTAGAGTCGGATCTTGTTGAGTTAGATCTCGCTTGTGCAAGTTAATTTTGGAAAATTTTTAATTTGTCTCCCTCATTGGTCCTTGTGTGCATGTCTCTTGCTTGCTTGGTTATTGACTTTTGAGCCTTGAGGATTGAGTTATGATTGTTGCATCCATTCTTCCATTGTATGTTTGATTTGTAGTTTGCTCGAGGACTAGCAAAAGCTTAAGTTTGGGGGTATTTGATAGCGAGCATTGCTAGCTACTTTTACTTATTTAATTTAGCTAGTCTTTTATGATGTTTGGGCCATTTTATTGTGCTTTATTGTTTATTTTGTAGGAAATGGTTGATTGGAGCTATAATGCCATATTAGAGTTAATCGGGTGCTCGGGGCGTGAAAAGATGCAAAGGAATGAAAAGAGTAAAAGAGGAAAAAAGTCAAATTTCGGTCAACAGCAGGCTAGCGTCGAGACGCTAGCTCTTGAGCGTCTCGACGCTCACATTCCATATCAGATTAGGCGCGTAAAGCTTATAGCGTCGAGACGCTGTGATAGGAAGCGTCCCGACGCTACCGTTTTTCCCTTATTCAGAACGCGCGTATAAGAGGCAGCGTCTCGACGCTATCGGCAGAATTTCCCTATTTAATCTTTCTTACTTGCTACGGATGGGGAGAGGCCAAATTGAGAGAATTGAACCCTAATTTCGACTAGAGACCTGCTGTGGGAGCTGAAGCAAGGACGAGGACCGGGAATTTCACTTGGTGGCGTGGATATCGAGATGGGGACGTGCCGGGATCGACGACATTAAGTGTTTCCTTTCCTTTTACTTCTCTCTAGCTAGATTTTATGGCTTTTACATGTTTAGTCAAGCTTGTAATTCTTTTCATGAGTAGCTAAACTTGTAGCTTAGGGATTGATGTAGTTGATTAAGTTTATGGATTGATTTATGGTTTAAGTTGTGCAATGTTATTGTGTTTGTAATCTTGATTTAATGCTTTCAATTAATTGGCCATTAGTTGAATGATTTAAGTTTTGAATCTAGCTCGGGAGAGGGGATTTAATATCGACTTACTCAAGATTGCTTGACTAAAGTTTACTTTCTAATTCATGACGGTTTTAGATTAACTTTAGAATTGGGTAAAAGATCTCATTGCCTTGCATGATTAATAAACTTAGGTAGGGATATCAAGTTGGTTAATTTGCATGAGAATCAATTATACTCGGGAGAGGTAGTTGTGATTAAAGGGTATATTGCTCATAATTTCATTGTGCATAATAACTTATTCCTTAAAATCAATCCTAAACTAAATCGGCGAAGTCAATTCCCTAAGTAGTTTTCCCAATTGAATTTCCATTCTTTTTACTTGCTTTGATTTGGTTTTATTCTCATTCATTCATCACTTTTTAATCCCTAAATAAAATTGAGCAAGATTATTCACAATACTTGATTTGCTTAAAAATCCAATCCAGAGGACGACACTCGATTGCATAATCACTATATTATTACTTGACCCGTACACTTGCGGTTAGCAATTTGCACATCAAGTAGTTGGTAAATTATATTTTTTTTTATCCGAGGACTCGACCAACTCGATCGATCACCATTGAATCCCAGATGTAGCAGCCGGTTGTTTAAAGAAAAAAAAAAGGAAATGGGAAAGTGGCAGGCCCAGTCAAAGGGGGAGTGGGGGGAAATTTTCCCCCCACATTTTCAGTCAATTTGACCAGCTTTTAATAAAAAAAAAAAAAAGAAAATCTGAATTTTTCCCTCCCTCTCACGACTCTCTCTCTCTCACAGCCCCTCTCTCACTCACGACTCTTTCTCTCCCGCAGCTCTCTCTCTCCCTCCGCCGCACCCCAACCGTCGACGCCGTCGCACGCCTCCGTCCGTCGCAAGCCGCCGCCGCACGCCGTCGTTGTCCTCCGCAAGCCGCCGGTAACGTCGCTCTCTCTCACTCTCTCTCGGTTCTCTCTCGAATATCTCTCTTTCTTCTTCTCGGCCACAAACAGGAAGTGTCGAAGCTCTCCCTCCCTTCCACCGTCGTCTCCCTCATGTCGCGCTGCCTTGCCATTGGATCCCACAGCCCAGATTTGATGTCGCGACAGCAAGCAGTTCGAGCAACCATTTCTTGATCTTCGATGTTGTTGCAACATGGGTTCTTTTCAGATTCCCATTTGCTGCGTGTTCCAGCGAGCTAGCACGTCAAGGTTTCTTTCAGATGCAACGTGGGTGCCCTTATTCTGATGTTTTCAAGCGATTTCGGTTGTGGGTAAGTAAGATCTAAAGCATTCTTTTAGCTTATTGTGTGTTTAATCGAATGGTCATTGGCGTGGTTTTCAATTTTAAGGTACCCATAGTATTTAGAGGCCAAATCTTTAAACTGATGCAATATTAGAACCTGGGTAGCAAGTCGGCTTCGTTTGGGTGAGTTTTTATCTATTTAAATCAAGTTGGCTTTTAGCGAAATTGTTGAAATTGGATTCTCCTAATTGTTGGAACTTAATGTGTGAATTTAGATCGACTTAATTGTGGTTATGAGCGGCACCACATCGAGCTAATCGGATTTGCATAAGTCAAGAATCAGTTACGCGCCAATGTAAGTAACCTTACTACTTGGAAAGCCTTGGCTGGGCTAAGCTATTTATTATGGTTTGTTACCTGCTTTGAATAACACAGAGCGGGAGACATTGATCATGTATGGGTTGAGTTATGAGATGTTGGATTATGTGTGTTTTGGTGTTATTGAACATCCCGATTATGTGCATTTGTCTGAATGGTATACTCTGAATATAGTGTTGGTTCAAAAGTATCAAATGCTTAGATTATGAGAAATGTTCTAGTTGTGCTGAACACTTTGTCTGCTTTATGTTTAGAATGCTCTGGTTGGATAAGTTTTATATGCTCTAAATGCTCTGAATGCTCTGGATGCTCTATGTTGGGGACGATAGGATGTTTTATATGGTTGAGTCGTGGATGCGAGACCTAACTCGCTTTGTTTTGGAAGTTCGGGGTCTAGTCTATTAATCCGAAGTGTTTGTGGAAATTTGTAGTTGGGCAGTTTGTATATAGAAGTGTATTCTCTTGTTCGCAGGTGATAAGAAAATTTGGGGTCAGTTATACGTATGTCGTTATGCTGCCGAATTTTCGGTAGCATTACAGCTAATAACGAGGCTAAGTTTAGTAATGACACTTGGATTATGGTATGCTGAATTTGGTCGTGGCTGTTTAGACTATACATATGTCTTTTCTATTTAGGGTTTGGACGTTATGACATATGTGCTTGAACGAGATGAAAGGCGAGGTAGTTAGTACATGTGAAATTAGCCCTTCAGAGACCTTTATGGGAAAGAAACTTGATGGGTAGGTTGCAAGCTAAACCAGACTCTGTTAATAGGGGCCCTAACACGAAATGAGGATAGGTTACTTATTCCAGTAGGGATCGTGGCAATTAAACACCTAGGACTGAAATGTTTATAGACTGAGATGAGGAGCTAAATGGGCGGGACTCGGCTTCGCAGACTAGGTGCCATCTACTATCTGTGGGAGTAAAGTTCCGACTACAAACCCATGGACGCCCCACCAGTGAGTTGGTAGTTATAGTGCTATGCACACATAGGTGCCTTGATGGGTAAGACTTGGCTTCACTGACTGGGTGCCTTCTACCATCAGTGGAAGTAGAGATCTCTCGCGATTCCCACTTGTGTACCTCTAGTGAGTTGGTAAGCATGTGACAGGCTGGTTAATGGTCCACGTGACCCGTACGTCATGATAAATGTAATGAACTGAAATGAAATGAAATGAAATGAACTGAAGTGAAATGAAATGAAACGAAATGGAATGACTATTAGGCCCTTTAATAGCAACTAACCCCCAAATATCCATGTAATGCTTGTAAATCTCCTCCCAATAGTAGCGTTACTTACTGAGTATTTTTAATACTCATTCTTTTCAAAACGTTTCCTTTCAGGTACAAGCAATGACATACGGAGCGCGTGGCGGACTGCTGCTGACGAGCCATGGATTTCCTTAGGATAGACTTCCGCATTTTATGTTTTCAAAATTCCTTCTTTTGGAACTTGTTATGTGATGTTTTTAAGATTTTATTCCGCTTAAAGTATTTTGCTTGAATGGCTAAGATTTCTTCTTGTTCTGTTTTAACTGGGATCCCAGGCTGAAAAGTTTCACGTATTTTCTAAGCATGTTTTACTTCAAATGTCATTTCATCGTTGTTCTGAGAAAAAAAAAATGAAATGTATGTGGTAATGGCCCTAGGAATTTATCATGAGAAGGTGGGTCGTTACACCAGAGGTCCTCCCAACTTAACAAAAGGGTTTACATTGGAAGCACTAACATTTTGTCCTCCCCATGAAAAGTTAGGATGTTGTCTCCATCATGGATTAAATGTGTTGGAGTAATGATTTATTTTGTTCTGCGCACCTACAACATATACTGAAGCTGGATTTTGAGGACAATCTTCAAATGAGTGCTCTTCATTGCAAGTAGTGCAAATGGGGGTTGAAGCATGGCTCGCGGCTGCAACTTGAACTTGGTTCCTTAGAGTAAGATTCAAAGGCATATTGTTCATAGTTAGCATCCGCTCTGATAGTGTCTCTAGATGATTGAATTCTTGGACCTTGACAATGTTCTAGATGGTGTTTCCTCTTCTCTCCATTGCCTATTGTTTGCAACTATTGCATCTAGAATCTCGTTTGTGTAGGATCGTATGGCAACACTAGACGGGAGGTGAATAGAGTTGCATAATAAAATTTATAACTTTTTCTTTTTGCTAGATTAAACTAACTTAATTTTATTTAAACTTATTTAATAAGAACTCTAAAATATGCAAGAAATATTTGACAATTTTCCTAGGCATGCAATCTACTCATAAAAATAAGATAGCGAAAATTAAAAGAGTAGAGAGAACGAGATAACACCAACAAAATTTATAGTGGTTCGAAAATTCCTACTTGGGTATTTTACTACAACGACTCTCTTACGGGTGAGAACCCTATCGACTCTTTTTCTAGGTTTAAGAGTAAACCTCTACCGATCCTTTTACAGGTTTAGGACCCAACCTTTACCGATCTTTTTAAATGGGTTCAAGATCAAAACCACTATGATCCTTTTAATCGGGTTCAGGATCAAACCACTACAAATCCTTTTTTGGGTTCAGGATTAAACCACTCACTCAATTCCCAAGGTGCACCCACACCTTATTATAAGTTTCCAATAATAAATACAAGAAGAAAAGAACCTCACAAAATAAAATACCTCTTGAAAGAAAGATACACAAGAATGATCACTCACAGTTCTCACTCAAAAATTCCTCACAAAATTGAAATAGGCTGAATTAAGAATATGGGAGAATTTTGGAGAAGGAGAGTAAAAGACTTGAAGGCTTAAATTTTATCAATTGAGTGTGTGTTGGAGGAGAAGTGAATGAATCAATTTATAGATGGAGAAATGGAATTTTGGCCATTGGATTAGATTCAAAATGGATGGTGGAGATTTGATTTCATGAGAAACGAAAGAATTTTGAATTTAAAAGTGAATTTTGAAAGATTGAAATTAGGAGATTTTGAGAATACAATGGGGATTTGAAATCATATGAAATTTGGAAAGAATTCAAATTTGAATGAGGTGTAATTGATAGAATTTGGAGCAATTGGAAAATTAAAAATTTAAGGAAAATGAAATAATTGAAGCTAAAAAATTTCTCAAAAATGGTTGAAATGCTCTACAAGTTGAGTATTATTTTGCATAATTTTTTTCATTTTTTTTTAAAAATTTGTTCGGGCCTTAAATAGACCAAAAAGGTCCAAACTAGCCATTGGCTGCCATGTGTCGCTCTCTGATTGACTGCAAGAAAAGAAAATTAAAATTTATAATAAAATAATATTATATTCAAAATTTTGACTTTCTTTATTATTAAAAAATTTGACTACCACATGTCGCAATATCATTGGTCCACGTTCTCCACGTCATCAGCCATGTCATTTGCCATGGCAGCAAAGGTGACCGTTGGAGCGCCAAGTTATCAAATTTTTACCCTCGTGTACCATGTCAGCTGCCACGTCGAATGCCACGTCATCACGGTGCCATGTAGGATTTTCCCATCGTCCAATCTTCTTTTGCTTGTAACTTTCTCGTTTGAACTCCGATTCGAGCAATTAAAGTTACGTTGGAATCGTCTTTCCAAGCTCTACATTATGAACACTTTAAAACACTAAAATTATCAGTAAATTAAAGTTTGTTATCATCAGAACATATAGAATGATTGGAGCTCGTAAAGCTAACAGTTTGACTCATTGAAAGTCTTTTTAAGCAACGAACCATTAGGTGATGCATTGACCACTGCTTTGGAAGCTTGAGTCAATCCGTTAAGACAATCAGGCAAGGCATGGTGTGGACATCTCCTAATCAACTTTTTAAAGCGCTCTCATGCTGTGTCTACTTCTTCTTGTAGTCCTTGTTTAAAAGTGATAATTTCCCCTCGGATTTGTGCATTCTTTGTAGGTGGAAAATATTTCAAGAGAAATTTTTCAGCAAGCTCATCCCATGTGGTGATAAATCTAACCATACTTCTGCATTGCCCTGCAAAGAAAATAGAAAAAGTTTCAAACGCAAAGTTTCATTGGATACTCAATTTAGCATGAACGAGTTGCATATTCACAAAATTGTTTCATATGCTTGTGAGGATGTTCACTATGAAGTCCTGAAAATTGTCCAATAGTCTAAAGCAATTGGAACATCATTGGCTTTACCTCAAAATGGTTTGCATCAATGACTGGCTTAACAGTTCTGATATTGAGATGGTAGAAAGTTGCAGTCGCATAATCCATGATGGCTCTATTTCTTTCATCTGCAATAAGAATAGGATTATGTGTGGCCGCAACTTATTGTTGCACATTGTTAGGTTGTGCTCCTCTTTATTGCACACCGAGAGGGTCTCCAACAAGTGGCTCCATAGCAATTTCCTGCAAAAACATTCTTCTGGGGTTTCTTATTCTTGAACTTCTCGTAGTTTCTTTAACTTCCTTCTTTGCTCCTTATGGTGTTGTCGAAAAGTCGCTATCTCAAGATCAAAATTGAATTCAGGACTTTTGAGCATACATCAATCCAATTGATACGACCTAAACAGTCTCTAATCTAAGCTTGTTAGAGTGATTTTATGCTATACTTGTCTTATTTATAGGTTAATTAAGCTTAGGCTATGTTGGGAGCTGATCACGCTAATTGGTGTTAATTCGGGCCAATTACGGAGTTTTAGAGCCATCTCGGTGTCTTGGACGGCGAGGAGGTGAAAAGACTCAATTGTGTTGAAGCGGGCATGAAAGAACGACACCAAAAGTTTAAAATTGAAGCCCCGTACAGAGAGGAAGTGAGAAAAGACAGAGAATTAAAGCAGAAAGTCGAGATTCAAGGCTGGCGTCTAGACGCTGCCCTTGGTGTCTCGACGCCGACGGGAAAATCATCCAGGGTATAAAGTTCGCAGTGTCTCGAAGCTGCCCTCGGCGTCTCGACACCGCCGTATTTTCTATATATATGTAGCCTCAGTTTAGTCCACCATTGGATTTGAATTTTGGTCTCTTTACGATTTCCTTTGTTTCGTTTACATTCCAACACTGTTGTAGACCATTCTTGGTCATATCTTATGGATTCTTTCCTGTCTATTGTTGATTTTACTTCATCTATGTGTAGCTAATGTCGTTTAGATCGTTGGATTAGGTTTATGTCTTGATTCTTAATAAGATTGGCTGAGTTTTCTGAGTTTTACTTGTTGTTCTTGTTGTATTTTCATTAAGTTCTGCATGTTATCCCATTTAAACCAAAACATGAGGCTAGTCTATTAGGATTGAAACCCTATGTGATTACCGCTTGTGTATTCTATCAGTTATTTTTAGATAGCCACTAGCAACTCTCTACGCGAGACGATTCTTGATAGGCCTAGGATGCATGTTAAAGGTTGTAGGAATTAGATCTAAATTGCATTTGAATTTGATCCTTACGATTTCGAACCCACTATCCCAAAGCAGCTAGTTTTAATAGGTAGTTGTGAATTTTGTTGTTAATTAACTAGTTAGATATAATTAGTACCCGTAGCAGAGGTCTCGGATGGTTGATAAATTATGTATAAGGGGTGGCGAACGATAGAGTTTATATTAATTAATCTTGTTAATTGCAGAATTCACGGTTAGCAAGATAATTAGTACATGTTAGTGTAGGGGTCCTCCGAGTAACCCAGAAGCCGATCAGACTAATGAAATCAGCTTAGAATAATTATTAGAGAAAACTAGGAAGCCACCGAATTAGAATCAAGCATAATAAATCCCCATCCAACGATCGCTTTTCATGTTATTGTTTCCGTCTAATTTCTCTTTTATGTGTTTATTTTGCTTCATCTAAATTTCAGCATTTAATTATTTTATTACTTTTGACTGTCCTCCATTCCGAAAATTCCCCCATTTTCATAAGCACAAAATTCTACAACTACTAGGTCCCCTTCCCTATGTTCGACCCCGACCACTATTTCTACAGAACAGTTGTAGTGTCGTGGATTATAAATTTATTTTGCGAGCCCCGCGACAGGCTTCCGTCAAATTGGCTCCATTGCTGGGGAAAGGCATTTTATAGTGTTCATAGGATTTTGTGTTCTTTTTGTGCTTTTTCCTTTTTTCTTGTATTGCTTAACTATGAAATGGTGCAAGATCTAGCAGTTCCTGATCCAAGTCATCTCCAAACTTTTGGAGACATCGAAGTCACAAGAGAAATCATATACATCACCCAAGCACCAGAGGAATACTTTCACAAGTACTGGGACTGCTTCAATGGGTTATGTGCACTTCCTCATTGCCCATTGTCTAAGGAGTCCTTGTTGTTGCACTTCATTGAAAGATTATCACCCGATGACAAAAGGATGTTTGATATAGCAAGTGGCGGGGATGCACTAGACAAAACACCTAGTGAGGCTAAAGAGATCATTTTGAGCTTGGCAACATATGTTGGACTCATCATATTTCATGCGCGGAAGGTAAATTCTTCCGATTCTTTGGATAGCAAAGATTTTGAGCAACAACAATAAGGTAAGTCTAATGAGGTTAGTTAGCCTGAGCTTGAACCTTCTTTAGATTTTAAGCCTTATTCATGTGATATGTAATGCATGATAAGAAAAATGGAAATAGATGATGAGTTAGTGCAAAATTATATTTCCTCTAAGCTTATTAATTTTGATTTGCATGAGCTAGACATAGTGATTCCGATTGTTGACCAGTCTGTTGCTTATTTTAAAGGTGTCTTTATTAGTATGTTGGGGATGATGATGGATTGTTTGTTTAAATTTTCTCATGCCTTGCACTCTGTGTGCAAGTTTAATTTATCTATGTAGGAGCAAATAAAAAATAAGAAAAGGAAGAAGGATGCACTGAAAATCAAGGAAATTGATTTCGAATGAAAGGAGAGGACAACGTGGTCGAGCAAACGACCTTCAACATTTGCACTCAATAATTTTCCTGCTTTCTGTTATTTCAATTCTTACATAGGTTTATCTTTATTAGTTGCTTTTATGCTTGTTTTCTTATTTTTGTCTTTTAGGATTGGCAGTACCAAAGCGATGCCTCTATGTTTGTAAGCAAACGTGATTCACCACCCATGAGCGAAATATTCAGGGAATACTCTTTGCCTATGCAATGTCTCCCTTCTTCATGATTTATTACACTGAGGGCAATGTAAATTTTAGGTTGGGGGTGGGGAATCATACTTTATATTTCTATTGGGCCTTGAGCATCTGAGCGTCAGGCCAGCATTTGTGCTTAATTAATTTCTTGCATGCTTATTGTGTATATGCTTGTTTAAGTGATGATGATTTCCTAGGATTGACTCAACTTTTTTTGAAAATTTATTGCTTTCGATGAGTTGTGACGAGAGTGATCGAAGAATGAGCCTTTTTAAAACTTTTCTTGGATATGTCATGCACATGTTTGGTGTCTATCTTACTTTAAAGTATAACTTGAATTCTTAGGAGCGAGTTACTTAGCTCATATTCCTGTTGTCACCCCGATAGGTGTAAGGTTAAGCGAGAAAGTCTAATTTTTTTAAAAAATTGTGTGTGGAGTCTTGCCTGGGAGAGAAAAAAAAATATGCCTGCAATAAATAAAAAGTGGAAAAATAAGTCAGTGAGCGCGAGCCGAAAGAAAAATCATATGCTAGTTATTTTAATTTTGAGAAAAAGCATGCTTGTATTGAGCTTAAACGCTTAGGGGTAAAAAGAGCTACCTACAGTGTGATCAGTTAGGCAAACCAAGACTTAAACTTGGGTTATGGGTCCCTGCATTGTAGTGTAAAAGCTAGTACCCCATCCAAAATAAATGCAAAAGAAAATGAGAGAGAGAGAGAGAGAAAAAAAAAAAGAAAAAGCAAAAGCAAGAGAAGAAAAAAAGAAATGAATTCCTTGATCAGACACCTAAGCAAGAGGAAGCAACCTAGTTTGTTCCATTTAGGCCTTTTAGCAAGACCTTAGTGCCAGTGTAGGGGGAAGATAGGATGAGAGTCAAGTAAACAAATCCTGGGCTAGTAAAGTCTTCTTTAGGTGGGATGAAGCTCTCTTTTGCAAGATAATCTTTGAAAATTTTTGATTTGTCTCCTCATTTGTCTCTCTTACGAATGTCTCTTGATTGTTTTAGTTTTTGGAATATTTGAGTCTTGAGGATTAAATCACTTTTCAATTATATGCACAACGTCTTTCTCTTTGGCCTGTGTGTGCCTTTCTCGAGGACTAGCAAGATTTAGGTTGGGGGTATTTGATAGGACCTAAATAGTCTTATTTTAGAGTTATTTTATTCTTTACTTGTCTTATTTACTGGTTAATTGAGCTTAGGCTATGTCGGGAGCTGATCACGCTAATTGGTGTTAATTCGGGCCAATTACGGGGTTTTGGAGTCATCTTGGTGTCTTGGACGGCGAGGAGGTGAAAATACCCAATTGTGTTGAAGCGGGCCTGAAAGAACGACACCAAAAGTCGAAAATTGAAGTCGCGTGCCGAGAAGAAGCGAGACAAGACCGAGAATTAAAGCAGAAAGTTAAGATTCAAGGCTGGCATCGAGACGCTGCCCTTGGCGTCGAGACGCCGACGCAAAAAATAATTCGGAGTATAATGTTCGCAGCGTCTCGACGCCGCCTTATTTTCTTTATATATGTAGCCTCAGTTTATTCCGCTGTTAGGTTAGAATTTTAGTCTTTTTACAATTTCCTTTGTATCTTTTACTTCCAACACTTTTTTAGACCATTCTTGGTCATATATTATGGATTCTTTCATGTCTATTATTGAATATATTCGTAGCTAATCTCATTTAGATCTTTGGATTGAGTTTATTTTTTGATTCTTCAAAGATTGGCTGAGTTTTATGAGTTTTACTTGCTGTTCTTGTTGTATTTTTCATTATGTTTTGAATGTTATCGCTTGTGTATTAGGATTGACGCCCTATGTGATTACCGCTTGTGTATTCTATCAGTTATTTTTAGATAGTCACTAGGTTGAGGCAAGCCACTCTCTACGTGAGACGACCCTTGATAGGCCTAGAATGCATGTTAAAGGTTCTAGATATTAGATCTAAATTTCATTTGAATTTGGTTCTTATGATTCCAGACCCACGATCCCTAAGCGGCTAGTTTTAATAGGTAGTTGCGAAATTGTTTGTTAATTAACTAGTTAGATATAATTAGTATCCATTGCAGAGGTCTCGGATGGTTGCTAAATTATGTATAAGGGGCGGCGAGCGATAAAGTTTAAATTAATTAATCTTGTTAATTGCAGAATTCACGGTTAGCAAGATAATTAGTACAGGTTAGTGTAGGGGGGTCCTCCGAGTAACCCAGAAACCGACCAGACTAATGAAATTAAATCATCTTAGAATAATTATTAGAGAAAAACTAGGAAGCCAACGAATTAGAATCAAGCATAATAAATCCCAATCCAACGATCCTTTATCATGTTATTGTTTCCGTCTAATTTCTCTTCTGCATGCTTATTTTGTTTCATCTAAATTTCAACATTTAATTATTTTATTACTTTTGCTTGTCCTTCATTCTGAAAATCCCCCTGTTTTCATAAGCACGAAATTCTACAACTACTAGGTCCCCTTCCTTGTGTTCAACCCCAACCACTATTTCTACAGAATAGCTGTAGTGTCGTGGATTAAAAATTTATTTGGCGAGCCTTGCGATAAGCTTTCGTCTCCAACCTACAAAGAAATCATTGCAAAAAGAATCATGCCCTATGACAGAGGAATTTGTGGTCGCAAACCAATCGTAATTCCTGCTTTACAGAAACTGAAAATTGTGTAATTCAACTGTTTTCCCAAACTTCTCGACAACGGTGCGAAAAACATGACGAGTGTTGTGACACAAGACACTACAAAGTGTAAGTATACACTATCAAGTAATAAAGTGGAGAGTACTCCGGATATCATACCCAAGATAGATGGTGACTAATTGAGAAACATTGAATTCTATAAAACAAGAACCTCCTCTAAATTTGCAACCGAGGATGGTAACCAAAGAAATAATTTGTTAGGGGTTTTTGATTGAAGACAAAAAGATAAAATAAAGCGAGTAAATGAAAGCAAGAAGGATATATGAGATAAGTGGGGAATTCAAATAGCATCAACCAAAAGCAGTAAATTGTGCCCACCTTTGCACTAGCAACTCACTTAGGCATTGCAAACAGCTGGAGAACGCTGTCTATAATGCCCAGTGATAGGACCAAATTAGTCCTATTTATTTGTTATTAATCTAAGCTTGTTAGAGACGCCATGCCTAGTGTCTCGACACCACGATTAAAATTCTATATAAACCCTCGTTTTATTGTGCCAAAAAGAGAGAGTTTATGTTGTAACTTTTGGTTTTTATCTCAGTTTCTCTCTGCCTTGCACGTCTAGAACCTGAGAGTGTATGTTTTCTTATTGATTTCTTTCGTATTTGTTTATTATTTTAGCATAGGGTCGCGGGGTTTAGTCGGCTTTACTGCTGTCTAAACCCGTTGATGCCGATTGGATGATTTTTGGATTATAGGATGAGTTTCTCTGTGAATTTCATGTTCTAATTGTCTCGCTTTAATTTTATCTTGCTATTGTATTTTGGATTCAATTTGTATAATTAGCATGCGCAGTAGGCTAGATTGACGCCCTAACTCGCAGCTCGTATGTTAATAACATGTTAAAGAATTGATTTCCAAGTAGCTAATGGATAATTAGTTCAATGGTTAGCGTATAGACCGATTCGTGGGCACGGGTCCCATGAGTAGTTCTCTGACTTTGTTGTTTGACACGATATGTTTAGGATCCAAAATAGCGTTAGAAATAATCTAGGCCTAATTATTTCTAATGTCCTTGACGGACGACTTGTCGAAGGTCGTGTCAAATAAATTTGTAATCCACAACTTCTAAAGCTGACTTGTAGCAGTAGTGGTTGGGGTCGATCATAGGGAGCATCGAAATTAATTAATTTAACTAGATTTCAAAATTAGTAACCAAAAGCGGTAGTTGAAAGATGGATTGATTAGAAACAAAAAATTGCAATAAATTAAAATAACGCAAAAGTAAAGATAAGTTAGCTAATCTCACCTCGGTATCGCACAATTGGTTATTCTAACTTCGGTTTGGCAACTCAATCATTGACTCAAATTAAAAGAAATATTATTGATTACTCAACTATCATGGGAACCAATGATTACAATCTCTAATATTTCCAACTTGACTCATACATCAAAGTTAGAATCTAATTAGAATTCATCAACATGAACCTAACCGCATTAAGTAAATTGGATTGTTGAGTAAATTTGCATAAACTATGAACAACCTAAATTTATGCAAATCTAAGCTCAAATTCCTAAATCTATCATGCAATTATATTAATTAAGATAACACTCCATTCAACACAATCACACAATAAATCTATCACTAACCATTTTAGTTATGCAATTACATTAAGTCAAGCAAATAGTTTATCAAGCTATTTTATCACAGCCATTATAATTTAAGAATGGGAATTCAAGACATAACCAACAATAATTCATCCAAAATCATAAACAAGGTCTCAAGAGTATGCCAAACTTACATTAGAAGTCCCCAATTGCAACGATCTAAACTTAGTTGGTCATCAAAATGCTCCAACTATGCTCCTCGGCTTGATTAACCATCTTAAATAGAAAAAAAACTAACTAAAACTACAAGAGAATGCAAAGAAGTACTGAGTGAATGGGGAAGAAATCGGCTAAAAGGAAGAAAAACTAAGAGAGGATGACCTAAAATATGAAAATTACTATTTATATCTAGTCGCAGCTTCACGACGTTGCCCCCTTCAGAATAGGAAAAATGCCTCGGGTCTGCACAACGTTGAGACGCTAGGATTACAGCGTCTCGACGCTTTTGTTCCAGCGGGAATTCCAAAATTCTTTCCTTGTTTGCACGGCGTCCCGACTCTACTTGGGGGGGGTCTCGACGCTGATGATGTTCTAGGGGCAGAAAGGTCATTTTACACTCCAGTTTCGCTCGTTTAATCCTCGAATCGCTTCCAAAGCTTCGGTGAGGTCCTGTAGACATATTATACTCATTTTCAAGAACTTTTCGCAAGGAATTCAACTAACTTAAGCAAATTGGGAGATTCTAAGTGTATAAAAAATTAGACTTATCAGTCCTAATCAATCCACTAGACTTAAGACAATTGGTTAATTGTTTTATTTGATGGTTTAATAAGATTAATTGGTTAATCAATTAGAGTCTAATTCGATGGATGGTGTATTATTGGGTTAGATGACTTAAGTGGGCTTAGGGTCTTTTATGGGTTCAGATTAGATCGATTGGGCGATTAAGCAAGAATAGTCAGCCTTAAAGTAGGTAGGAAGACAATGATCAAAGTAACCATCCAACCCCATGAATCTCTCCAATCGGTGTCGCCTAATTTAATTAATTTTATTTCCTATTTATGTTTCCTGAAATTTAACTTCTTGCCCTTTAATTTCTGATCATTTAAATTCCCGCATTTTAATTATATGCATGTTTATCTCCCTAGCACTGTAATCCACCCTTTACTGCTTTCAGAACTCAAAATAAATAGGAAATAAATAACTAAACACCACTCCCTGTGATCGACCCCGACCACTACTACTGCAAGTAGTTTAGTGATCGGTGATTATAAATTTGCTTTGACACGAGCCCGCAACAAGCTCATTCCAACACCCACATAGACATGGTAAAGAAAGATTCCTCCAGTTGCGCCCGCAGATTTCCTAACAACTAGATTGCGAGTTAAGTTCTACCCATGTTCAGCTCTGCTCTAGGTGCCTCTAGATGACTAAGCCAACTAGACATCTACTTCTAGGGCTAGCTGAAACTTAGATAATTATTGCACACGACTCCAAAAATTCTAGTGGTTTCAGTCCTATTTTTAGGACGCAAGAAATCAAAGTCCTATTTCTAGGATCTTTTCCACTAATGCTTTTGCAAACCCGTGCATTCAACTCCTACCTTTCGGCCACCAGCTGAACACAAACTATGCTAACTTAAGCGATCAGTTTAAGCTAACAATGAAACTTGCTTCAGCAAAAACAAACAATGCTAAGAGGAAGCATGGTTTCCTTTTCATAGGTGGGGCTTTCTTCTACTCAAGGTATCCACATATTTGAACTCCCGGGAAGAAGCTTAGCTCACTGAGGAAAATAAAATGCAAGACATAAAGTAAAAGTTGCTCAAAGTAAAGGAATAAACTGAATTCATATTAAATAATCAAATGGGTACAAGTATAAAGAACTTACAACTAAAAAGGATAGGAAAACAGAAAATACAACTAATAAAATAACTAAACAGAAAAGAAAATACAAGACTCAACTAAAGGATCGTTTCTCACTTTATCTATCTTGCTCTTAACCTTTTTCAAGGAGAGAAACGTCTTTCTCTTCTTCTTCTTTTGAATGGAAGAGTCGACAGAGGCTGGAAGATCCAGAATTCGGAGTGGTTATAAGATTAGAAGAAAGAAAAACTGAAAAACTATCCTAACGATGAAATTTTGAGCTCACTTTGCTTCTTGCATCTTGGTCGCCTTTTATAGATCTTGGAAGGTAGGGTTGACTGTCGAGATCAGTGTGAGAGGACCCAGAAGGTAAACATCCACGATCCTTGGAGATTTGATACGAGATTTGGGATTTTTGGATGATTCTGTGAAGATCCCGTGAATCTCGGAATTCTGTCGGAAAGCCCAGTTACGTCTACAAAGTCAGACGCAAAATTGTCAAGGGTCAGTGCAACTCCAAGGGTATAAATGGTAAGGGGACGATGCAATTTGAAGGGTCAGTCTTGGAGATTTTTGCGGAGCGTGACACGAAAATTACGTGTTAAGATTGCGTTACATGACGTGTAAATCCTTTTTTTTGGTGCAAAGCTTGATGGATAAATTACGTGTTAAGTTGTGTTGCGTGACGCGTAATTCATGTGGCATGACACGTGAGTCATGTTTTAAGAAACCGAGCATGGTGCAGAAACCATGTGGGGGTGCATAGCATGTCGTGTGTATGCATGTTGTCATTCTATCCTTGCTTGATGCATGTGTTGCATAGTTTGGGTGATTTTGTTTTTTTTTTTTTTGTGTTAAGATGATGATGTTTGTTTATCGTTTTGAAAGTATGTTGGATGTGTGTGCCTAGCATGTTGATGTGTTTTCTGTTGTTTGACGGTTCACTGAGTGGGAGCTGCTTACCAATACTGTGGTTGTACTGACCCCCTCCCCTTTCTCCCCCAAACATTTTAGATTATTCAAGTGAAGCAAATTGCTACGATCCCTGTGATGCAAAGGAGGATGCTTACAAGGATGGACCATAGCTTCTGGTCTTGGTGTTCGCCCTTTTGATTTCCTTTTTAGATAGGGTAATCATTTCTTGCTATGGTTGGTCAACTATTTATCTTGTTTGGCTGAGTTTCTGGAATTATTCCTGTTGAAAGGCTAGGTTTAGTTGTGTTAGTTTTAATGAAACTCTATCTCTTCATTCCGTTAATAAAATTAAGTTTGTTCCGAATAGACTAAAGTTGTGAGCTTTATGAAAGTTGTGATTCTCGTTAGATAGTTGTTGGTACGAAACCTGAATCGTATGGTGTTTGTGTGCTGAATTTCGGTGGACTAGTCGACAATGTTATAGAGGTAATATTCTTCTGTTAGCAGGTTTTTGAAAATTTTTGTTTAGTTGTACATATGTCGTTAGACTGCCGAAATTTTCGGAGCACTCAGTTATTTTTGGTTTAGGAGTTAGTAATGTCACTAGGTTAGTCTTAATAAAACCTAGGGCGTTACAGAAAACTCAGGGACCAAAATGAAACCTAACCCAAACCTCAGGGACCAAAAGTGTATTTTTTTTCCTTTCATTTATCTTGGTCGTGTTAGTTTTATTGTGATGCCTCGCATTCCAGGTAACCCAATGTTTATATTTAGCCGATATTTAGCCAATTAAGATATTTTCTTTTCCCGTGCATTAGGATCTAATTCGGTTAAGTTCTGCAGGTTAGTGCGAGAGAAAGTGAACGTATTGTTCTCCTTTTTAATGGGTGGTTATTGAGTCAGTTGGGTTAAAAGAAAAAAAAAGAAAAGGAAATAAAATCAAATCGTCCCTCATTTTTCACTCTCTCTTTCTATCTCCCTCGGTTGGAAACCCCTCCCCTCATTCCTTCTTTTCGTTTCCTCCTTCTAGCTGCCCCACACCATCTCTTTCCCCCGTTTTTCTGTGCATCGTCGCTTGCCCTTACCGCCTCCTTCTCGTCTTCGCTCCTCGTCGTCGCGTTCTCATCAGCGTCGTCTCTTGTCGTGTTTTCTCTCAGCCAAGAAACCCATGTCGCCCCATTCGTCATTTCCTTCTTTCCGCGTCGCCGTCAATCCCCATTCGTTGTCGTTCGTTCTGTCAGCATGTCGCTGTCTATTTCCAGTCGTTGCAACACCTCACAGTCATTCTTTGTTCACACGTAAGTTTTCTCTCTCCCTTGCTCTTGTTCTCTTTCGGTTTGAGAAAAGATAAATCTCTCTCTCTCGTTCGATTAGGATCCATGCGGTCAGTAGCTCATAGCACGCTCTCTCACAGTTTCGCCTCTGTCCAGCGTGATTCGACGTCGTTCCAGCCCTCGTTCGACGTCATTTGGAAATTTCTGTAAGTACTAGCTTGACCCATTATCTGTTGGGTTCAAATTTAGATTACCCATGTATAGAGTAGCGGTAATATGAGTCACCCATTCTTTATCACCTCCTAAATTACAGGTTTTGGAAATTTTCAGAAACTGTACAACACATATTCAACTCTGTTTTCGTGGTGTTCGACATTTTCCAGCAAGCATTCAGTTTTATTTCAGTAAGCTTAAATGATTTCCAACATGCTTTAGGCTCAATTGAACTCATTTAGAGGGTTGACAAGTGGACTAAGTTATTCCCTCACCGTTAGAAGGTCTCTTTTGAGCCTGTAGGTTCGTTTAGAGTCTATTCTATTATTTTCCAACAATCGTTAGTGGGATTTATGAGTGCTTTTAAGCTTGTGTGAGTAGCTTCTATCTTGATGGGCTTCTTTGTTTGCTTGAGCATGTTGCTTGTTTACTTGTTTTGCTTTTATGTGTCGTGTTTGATATATATATATATTCTGCTATGTGAGATAAACATGTTGTCTTGTTTACTTCTTAAGCACGAGATACTTTTGTTTGTTCGTTATGTTGCATATGAGTCGTGTCTGCATAGTATGTGTTCATTGGGGAAAGGCGGAGCATGACGCGTAAATTATGTGCTGGGTGTGTGTGCGGAGCGTGACGTGGAAATCACGTGTGGGTGTGAGTGTAGAGTGTGACGCGAAAATCACGTGTGAGTGGCACAACACATGGCGTGGAATTCATGTGTTGGGTGGGTTTTCGGAGCGTGACGTGGAAATCACGTGTGGGATGTGAGTGCGGAGTGTGATGCGGAAATCACGTGTGAGTGTGCGGGCATGTCGCGAAAACCATGTGAAGGTGCATAGCATGATACATGGATTCATGTTGTCATCTCATTTTGCTTAAATCATGTGTTGGCATTGTTGTTTTTATGTTAAGTGCATGTTGCTTTGTTTATCGCTTTACAAGCATGTGATGTGTGTGTGGATAGCATGTCGATGTGGTTGTCTGTTGTTTGGTGGCTCACCGAGTGTGAGCTACTTACCAGTATTATGGTTGTACTGATACCCATCCCCTTTCTTTCCCCCAACATTTTTAGATTATGCAGGTGTTGACGAGTTTTATGTGCTTGGTGATGTAGATGAGGAGGTTCACGAGGGATGACCACACATGGTTACATTTATATTTTATCTTATTTTCCATTGGATAGGATAGTTCATTGTTTAGTTGATGATTTGGTTGATCTTAGACTTTGCTATTAGGTTGAAACAATCTTTAGCGTTGTTGATCTTGTTGTAGACTTTCATGTTTCGTTAGGTTGTAAATATGTTCACGTTTAATAAAACTAAGTTGAATCTAGAATGTTAAGTGCGTACCTATTCTTAGTTAGTTGTGATTCTGGTGATAGTTGTGAATACGAGATCTGACTCGTATTGTGTTGTGAAGTTGAATTTTGATGTGTCGAAGTTAGGTGGAGTAGTCGGGAATAATATAGCAGTGTTGCTTTATGTCAAACAAGTGTTTAAAAAATCTTGTTTCGCCCTATGTATCTCATCATGCTGCCGAAATTTTCAGAGCTCTTCGTTAGTTTCAACATAGGAGTTTAGTAATCTCACTAGGCTAGATAATAATAAAACCTGGGGCGTTACATTTATTTACTGCACTTATTACGTGATTTGACTCATATTATACTTACTTGAGAATTGGAATGTCAAGTGAAGTAGAGGTTGTGATATGGATTAGATGTGTGTCTTTCAATTTTTCAGGTGTCTAAGTTTTTTGGTTAGCTAAAGATATGTCGCTATGCTGCCAAACTTCGTCTCCTACTTTAGGTCGAATTTTGGGGCGTTACACCCTCTCTCCCTATTTAACCGATTTCTTTCTTTTAAAAAATCCTTCCCTCTTTTTTTTTTCCATGAGCTATTACAAACTATTTAATATTCATTAATGAAATGATGACTTGAATGTTAAAATAGATATATATATATATTTTTGACAATATGTGGGGTAGGGGATTCACCACAGATCTCGTGGTCATTAGTATACAACATTATGCCTGAGCTATACTCTTGTTGGCATGTTAAAATAGATACTAGTATAATTTATAATGAATTCGACATGTTCATAAATAAAATTATAAAGCTACCAAGTTTATGCATGACCTAAAACTTAACGGACTTAAATATGTGATAGAAAATGAATACATTAGGCAGTTCATAATTATAAAACACTATTTTAAAATTCTATGAATTCACTCTCTAGACATTTCTATTAATAAGAATTTGATTAGAAGATTTTAATAATTAAATAAATTAACAAATTCAAACATTAAAACATCAAGGACAATATTGATAAATTACAGCACATAATTTATGAAAGCTTTTATTATTCTTCTTCAACTAGCATGTTTTCTAATTAATTGGATATTAATTAAATTAGTTCCAAGAGTTATTTAACAAAATTCTATCTTAATCGAATAATTTATAAGATATTATTTCATGTATCATGTAGTTTTCACCATACCTTCTTTTGATATAGGACACTAAAAGGTAGTATTAAAGACCAAAAATTTGGCATAGTGAGCATAGTCCGACGGTAATCATCATGTATTGTCGACCAATAGATCAGACGTCTGAATCCCTCAATTCCAATATGTTGTTGAACTGAAAGAAGAAAAAAACACACACACAATTTTCACTAATTAATGTACTATCTATAATCATGTACGAGCCTAAATTCTTGGGTTAATAAAAAGTGAAATCTTTGGTAGTTATCGTGGTAGCTCATTGATCAATGAATCTCAAAAACCACCTTAGTCCCACATTTTCCCATCCGCAGCTTAAAATTGAGTTTCCCTTTCTAAGGGCCCGTTCGAATACATTTTAGTTTAAGTGTTTTTCAATAATGCATTTTCTGTTAAATATTTTGTATAAAAATTGTTTAGAATTTAAACACTAATATGTTTAGTTACATTTTCTCATAAGTGTTTTTATGCACAAGTTATCATATACATGAAAACTCTTTTTAAAAAATTTGCTTTCAAATGTATCTTTCCAAATGGTTTATTTCTAAATCTCATTTTATAATAAATCATTTTTAGTGGTTACCAAACTCTATAATTTTAAAAAAAAAAATGATTTGTTTTTTTTCAAAATTAAACAGATGGAAAGTTAAACCAAACACACCCTAAATGTATTCAATATATTATAGATTTTACCTGCTATTGCACCAAAATCACGAATGTTGTAACGACCCGACAAATTCCAAATAGAATCTACTAAGGATCGATACTACATGCATGCTATGGCGGCCTCAAAATTTAAAACGATTTAAATCATAACAATAACATTGAATGACCTCAACAAAAAAAAAAACACAAAACTTTAGTTCGGGATCCCATGTTTCAAGAAAACAAAATTTCTCAAGAATAAAACTTAATGAAACCTCTGTGGCCTCTACTAGTTCTCAAACAACAAAACATCAAGAGAAGAAATAAGTCTTAAAGCGGAAATTTAAATTAAACAAAATTCATGCTCTATTGTCTCCCATGACTCTCCGACAAACTCCGTCAGTCACCCTGAACACTCTTGCTTTTACCTGAATAAAAAAACATTTTGGAAAGAATGAGTATGTAAAATGCTCAGTAAGTAACCCCACAACTGCGATCAGGATATGCAAACACATACATTGGGGTTCATATTCTTATGTGATCATGATTCATATATGACCTACTTTTTCCTCTTAAATATAACATTTCCTCTATTGCCATACATGAACAATTACCCAAATTTCCTCTACCAACTAGAAGGTAGAGTAGGCATCCTTTAAAGACTGCACCCATTTAATGGTTAGTTCGCACCCTATTAATTGGAGTAAAGTCTCACCCAAAACAACCTTAAGTTCCTCTAGATGTACATCGATTTCCTCTAAGGGTAATTGTCATACAACTTCTATACTTTCATGAAAACACACATATGCAGGAGGTCCCACAACAATTCATCATATATTCATGAATGCATCGTAAAACATTAGCATAAATCATTTTCCTCTGAGCACATTGGCCTCATTCATACAAAGCATCATAATAACGTGGGCTCTTTTCAATCAATTTACATATTCATAAACACATCAATATTTTCCATATCACATATCACATAGATGGAAAGTCACACAAAAGGCGTTACAAATGCTAAGTTAAAATGGGATCAAAATATACAAACAACGATCTAAATAAGTGGATAAACAAAATAGGTCAAACGGGCCTTTTATTTTATTTTATTTTTATTTTGATTGTTTATCATAAACATGGATTATTATGTCAAATTAAAAAATGTTGATCGACTTGTAGGTTCGTTTAGATATTCATTATGAGGTACTATTTCAAAGTATAGAACCGAGACAGATATGGGAGAAAATATTCTATGGGACATAGTTATGTATGTTCAACAGATTTACAAGTAATTCAACAGAATAAATGAAAAGTTAATCTAATCTGTAGTCTAGAGAAATTTGTAGGGTTGAGATCAAATCATCGACGGTTGAGATTGTAATTCTTGTCTTATCTACTAAGCACTACTTTGATTGCTTAGATATCCCCGTAACTAACAAATAATATGAAATACAGAATTATGAAATACAAATTTCTTCAATGTATTAAAGATGCAAACATTTAAATGGTAGAGTATAAAGGAAATATTTGCATGAAAAACCGTTGAGTGCACGATAACGTGCCTGAAAACTGGGCTCTATCAGTCAGCTGATAGAAATACATGATAATGTGCCTGGAAACTGGGTTCTAACAGTCAGGAGATGGGGAATGAAATAATTCTAGCTAACGTGAGACTTAAGGATCCTTTAAGTCTACCCGAGGCCCTAAAACATGAAATGGTCTCGATTTTAAAACTATTCTCATTTCCACGTATGGTTCTCTAAACATCGTACTAAAACATGTTGGAGAACCTCAGGATTATAATTAAGCAGTCCAACAAATTTCAGCACATTATAATCCAAGAGACATTTCTAAACTTAGTCCGTTTATTCAAATTCGGTAGCATAACAACATACATATAACTAACCCCAAAATTTCTTATCACCTGTAAACAAGAGAATACACTTCTATATACAAAACTGCCCAACTACAAACTTCGACAACACTTTCGATCAATAGAACAGACTTCGAACATCCACAACCAAAGCAAGTCAAGTCTCGCATATGCAACTCAACCATAATTTAAACAGACATCCAACCCAAACTCCAATTAATAAACAGCCCATGCTAAACATACTTCACCGTAAACCATAAGTGATAAGTTATACAAACAAACAAACATGCTTCCAAAGCAACCAAAACATGGTAAGCTAGTTGAGGACTTGAATCGTATAGCCAATCACATCATCTTAACATTTTCAACTTCCAAATAAAGTGAATCAATCAACTTTGATCCAATTGGCTACTTATTATTTTCAACTATTATACAATGGGCCAACATACGCAAATTGAATCCAAATAGCTACTTACCTTAACTAAATACTCCTTGATTTTAACCGCCTAAAATCCAACAAGGATTCGCTCTCTGCTTTAATTAAATGATCAATCCTATAACAGAAAGTTTCCAAGATCAATAAGCTTTTTCATTAGCCATTTAAATAAGAGCCAACAAATTTATCACGACTTATTAAATCGGAAAGGCTCATCCAACTAAACCTTTAAGCTTGCCGGTTTGGTTATGAAAGGGTTCGATTTCGACGACACGTGCTCCAATTGCTATCGGTATAATGGAGAGGTTGTTGAGGTCTCTCGACCAGATAAATTTTGTAACTGGTTCCTAACTACTTTGTAGTAGTTGGGCTCAGGTAGTCCAATAGGAAGGGGTATTTTCTATTTAAATTCTGGTCTTTATATAGGTCACAAAAAGGGGGTTTGAATGATTTGCTAACGAATAAATAAAAAGACAGGATCGTATGATAGCCAAATAATAAAAGAACATGCAAAAGATAACAAAAACAGTGAAAAGGGGTGAAATCAATCAGAAGACAGGATTGTCAAATTAAGGCGTTGATTTGATTTATTACTTGGTTTCGTCATTACTTTAAATCTAAAATTCTATTAAATTTCTATGAACCCGACATGCTTCTTGGTTAATTGGATTTTGCATCCTCCTAATTTGTGCTAATCGCCTAATTAACCCGTTAGCTCTCGTGATTAATTTACCGACTAATTTAGTAATGACGCCTGCTACGCCTCATGCATTAGACCACTAGTAAAAAAAAACTAAGACTAACTAACCGAACAGATAATCTGTTAGCCAGCGTAATTACCTTTCGAATTAGCTATATTACGTTCAAGGGTCTAAAATTTCTAAATTAAATCAAGAAAATAAATCCCCTAATTAATTTAGAACATTTCTCTATGAATCCTATACCCTATCAAGCAAACTATGCAAGTACATATAGAAAAATGCAAATGACATTATTTTAATCTATGGGCAATCTAAAATTAAAAATAGATTATCTAAGAAAGCATTCAAAGATAATGATTTAAATGGGAAATCATAGATGAACACAACAAATTAACAGAGTTTCATTGAAAATCAGGAACTCAACCAACAACAAACATAAGCCAAATAAACTACATCCCAATAATCCGACGAATAAGAGTTTAAGCTAACATGATTGAATTAAAAACAATGAAATCAACAAAGAAATACATCCTAAATAGTCTAGCTATAAAAAAAAATAACAAGAGAATTGCAAGAAAAACGAGAGAAAACTAAAAAGAATTGGAAAATCTAACCTCACAGTAGCCTAAAACGTAACCTAATATTTATATAATAGTCGTAGCGTCGAGACACTAGGGCCAGCGTCTCAACGCTAGTCTGAATTCCAGCACATTGCTTCATTTTGCTTGGATATTTTTCGGTTTTCTCGACTTGGGACTCGAACCTTTGACTCCTTGGCACCAATATTCGGGTTCGCCATGATCCACTTCGGACTTTTCACCTTCTCTTCATCGGAGAACACAAAGAACGAAAGAAAACGTGAAGGATCCTACCGAACCGTTGGAAAGCTGTCTGAAACGGAGCCTGAACCACTGCTCGCAATAAGGATCTGCCCGCTACTGCTGCTGGCTCTTAATTTGTGGTGGCAACAACAACTCTTTGGATTGCTGGTTGTCGACGGTGATTGTAGGGTGAGGGAGAGATTAAAGCTTGAAAGCTAGATGAAAAAAAAAGAGCAACTAAGAGGGAAAACGAAGCCCTTGATTTCCAAACAGCGTCAGACGGCTGCTTGGAGGTGAAGAGGAGACCATTGATCGGCGATGGGGAGGGAAGAAGAAAAATGGAGGTGGTGAGGGGAGGAATCTAGTAAGGAGGGAAAGGGAGGAGGAAGAAGAAGATGGCTTGGGTAGGGGTGTAAAAAAAGCGGGTCGGGTCGGTTGTACGGACAACCCGACCCGACTAGACCCGAACCGGTCGGGTCGGGTCGGGTCGGGTCAACATTCTTTTCCCACTTCCCTTCCGCCGCTTTTGAGGACTCTGCTTCTTCCTAATCAATTGAAATTTCTTCTATATTTGGTTTTGTGTTTTGATGGGATGGCGAGAAAATGCGGGGGGTTTTGAAGGTTTAAAGATTGTTTTTAGGATTTTTATGAACATGCAGAGGAAGCCTTTGGAAGAACTCGACAAGAGGATTTTTGGAGTTGAGGAGAGATTTTTTTTTGTTGACGGCAGAGCATCAAGTTGAGAGTTTTGGAGTTTCTTTGGGGGTTTTGTTTGAGATTAATGGCAAAATACAACTACCAGACGCATAAGCCTGAGGGGGGAGACGGCGACAGAAAGAGGGGGGACGACGTTCGTGGTGGAGGAGACGGCGACTGAGAGCGAGAGATGGTGTTGGCGTTGGCGTTGGTGTTGGAGGAGGAGGCGACTGAGAGCGAGAGACGGCGTTGGCGTTGGTGTTGGAGGAGGCGGCGACGCCGACGATTGAGAGCGAGAGACGGCGTTCTTGCAGCAACATCAGCAAGTAACCCATTTTCCCTAAGCGAGAGACGGCGTTCGTGAGAGGACAGCAGCAACATCAGTAACCCTAAAATGAAAACAGAGAGAAGGGATGTGGAAGAGAGGCGGCAAGGCAACAACAACAAACCCTAAAATTCCTATTTATGTAAAAAACTAAGAACCGAACCGAACCAACTCGGTTTGGTTAGGTTCGGTCTGGATATATATAAAAACTGAACCGAACCGAACCGAGTCGACTCGGTTCGGTTCGGTTTACCGATTCGGTTCGATTTTCTTCACCCCTAGGCTTGGGTTAGCCTGGCACATTCCTTGGGATACGTGCAACTAAAAAGATGATTTTTTTTAGGATAAGTGTGGGAAAATCCTTCGAGTCTCTTATTCAAAAACTCCATCCAATTAACTCTTTAATTGCGCTCTTAATTTGAATAAATATTTAAAATAATTGCTCAATTTTAACTTATGATATTAGAAATTGACGTTTATGTGAATTTAGCGGCATTACATAAAGAATGTTTGAAGTGTGGATATGTTATGCATGAGTTTAGCTTCTTAAACTAACCCACATGTTTGGAGGCAAGAGTTTCAGAACTCGAGTTGAATACGAATAATCAATGGACCTGAACATTAACTAAAATTCAAGTTCTCTACACATAATCTTGTTGAACATAGTTTTTCTAATCTCTCCATTTAAATCTCTAATGTTATAGACATGTGTTGTAAAATAAACCTAAAGAGTTGCCTTTTTTGTCTCGAGAATAAATTACAACACTCATTTTTTCAAAATCCAACAAAATAAGTCTCCCAATGGTTAAATAAAACATTGGAAGATGATGAATTTGCCTTTTACACCAAAACCAGGATGGAATCAAATATGGAAACTTTAAGCAAGCAGAGGTGGTGAGTTGACAACAATTGGAATAACCTCCGACCACTGGCCAATGTTGACCTCTGCCAACCGACCGCCACTGTTAGCCTACGATAACCGGCCTTCATTGACCCCCGCTGACAAGCCTCCGTCGACTGACCGCTACGGTCGACCCCGGCCACTACCGTCGACCTCTCATTACTGGCAGTCGTCAACCTCTCACTACCGACAGCCGTCGACCTCTGTCGAACGACCGCCACCATCGACCTGTGACTGCCGGGCGCCGCCAACCTCTTATTTCCGTTGACCAACCATCGCCGACCGCCCGCCGTCGTCGACCTCTGACTACCGGCCAACGCTGACCTCTGCCAAACGACCGCCACCGTCAACCTATAATAACCGGCCTCCACCGACCAACCGCTACCGTCAACCTCCGATTACCTGACGCTATCGATCAACCACCATCGTCGACCTCCGACTACCAGGCGTCGTTGACCTCTGCTGACCAGCCTCCACCGACTGACCACTACCGGCAACCGCCGACCTCTACCGAATAATCACCACCGTTGACCTCTGACTACCGAGCGTTGCCGACCTCCGCTGACCAGCATATGTCAATCGATTGCCACCATCGACTTCGGACTACTGTCAACCTTCGACTACCAGGCGTCGCCGACCAGTCACTGATGTGGACTTTTCCTACCGCAAGCGCACGGGTCAAGTAATAATATAGTGAATGTAATTCGAATGTCGTCCTCTGGATTGGATTGTTAAGCAAATCAAGTATTGTGAATTATCTCGCTCAATTTTATTTAGGGATCAAAAAGTGATGAGTGATTAATGGAAAACTAAATTAAAGCAAGAACAAAAAGTGTGGAAATTCAATTGGGAAAAATACTTAGGGAATTGATTTCGCCGATTTAGTCTAGGATTGATTTTAAGGAATAAGTTATTATGCACAATGGAATTATGAGCCAAAGACCCTTTAATTACAACTACCTCTCCCGAGTATAATTGATTCTCATGCAAATTAACCAACTTGATATCCCTATCTAAGTTTATTAATCATGCACGGCAATGAGATCTTTTAACCAATTCTAAAGTTAATCTAAAACCTTCACGAAATAGAAACTAAACTTTAGTCATGCAATCTTGAGTAAGTCTAAAACAAATCCCCTCTCCCGAGCTAGATTCGAAACTTAAATCATCCAACTAATGGCCAATTAATTGAAAGCATTAAATAAAGATTACAAACATAATAACATTGCACAACTTAAACCATAAATTCAATCCATAAACTTAATCAACTACATCAATCCCTAAGCTTACAAGTTTAGCTACTCATGATTAAAATTACAAGCTCAACTAAACATGTAAAAGCCATAAAAATCTAACTAAAGTGAGGGAAAGAAGAATTAAACTCGTTGTAGGCCGAGACCGAACGTCCCCGTCACGATCCCCACGAACAATGGGTTGATTTCCGAATTTTCCCCTTTGCTTCAGCCTTGAATTCCTCTGATTATGCTCTGTTTACGATCCCAAGAAGACCCCAAAATTTGTTCCCCAAAAACCTAGCCGAAAGAACTATTTATTCTGAAATTTCATCGTAGCGTCGAGACGCTGTCAAGACAGCGTCGCGACGCTACCTCTAAACACGCGCGTTCTGGAAAGGAAATTACGGTAGCGTCGAGACGCTGCGACGATTTTGCGCCTATCCGAATAAGGAATGCTAGCGTCGAGACGCTAGTCACCTTTTGACCGAATTTTGACTTTTTTCCCTTTTGATTCTTTTCCTTCCTTTGCATCTTTTTGCGTCCCGAGCACCTGATTAACTCCACTATTGCATTTTAGCTCCAATCAACCTTTTCCTACAAAATAAACATTAAAGCACAATAAATGGCCCAAAAATCATAAAAGACTAGCTAAATTAAATAATTAAAGATAGCTAGCTATGCTCGCTATCAGTCGCTACCGTCGACCTCTGACTACCAGGTGCCGCCGACCTCTGCTAACGGACCGCCAATGTCGACCTCCGACTACTGGGCGTCGCTCATCTCCGTCGACCTTTGACTACCGGTCGTCGTCAACCTCCGCTGATCGACCTTCGTTGACTGACCGCCACCGACCTCTGTCGACTAGCTGCTACAGTTGACCTCTGACTACCAGATGCCACCGTCGACCTCTGACTACCGGCCGCGACTATCGTCGTCGACCGAAACGGTTTCCTTTTTTTCTTATTTTGGATGACCGCTGCCACTTGCCGATGACTTTTCCAGCATTCACCGCTGACTGTCAGCATTCGCCCATTGGTCGTAGGTCGGTAGCAGGGGCCGGTGACCAACGACGACAGATGATTGGTAACAATGGTGGTAGTGATGAGGAAGAAGAAGGAAAAAAAATATTGTTAAAAATTAATATATTTTTATATTATATGTACTAAATTTTATTTTCACTAAAAAAACAAGAATCGATTATCAAACACATTTGTGTTTCTGTTTATTTTTTCAAAGAAACACGGAACAAAAATAGTTATCAAACATGTTTCTGTTTCTAGTTGTTTAGAAATAAGAAATAAGAAACAAGAAACAATAAACATGAAACGAGAAACGAAAAACGAGAAACGAGAACGTTATTAAACGGGCCCTAAACTTACTAAAAACAATCAATGGCATGTCTCGTTGTGATGTTTGATTCCAATTTTTTCTATTTTTAGGAAAAGAAACAATAACGTATTATGCAGTAAGTTCTTGTTTTTTTGTATTTTCTATTACTAATTTAAAGAATAGCAAACTATTTGGTACTTTTTTTTTTAATTTTATATCACGTGTTGTTGGAATTTTAAAATAATTTATACAAAAAAGATATTCAAAATTTTTAGAGCGAAAAATAATAAAACCAGAAACTCTATTAACACGTTAGAAAACTAGAATTGTATATCAAATACAAAACGGGACGTATCACATAGTGTTACCAAGATAAGGTACCCAACCTTATCTCTGTACTATACACCTTTTAGGTTGTTATTTGAACATCGATCCCCGTATGTCCCCACATACTAGTTCAACTTACATACAAAAAACCTTGGATCTTAGTTTATTGGATTTGGGTCATATTGTGTAATACTTAACAATAACACCTTATTGTAGAAACTCAATAACACTATATTGAAACAAGTATACAATTTGTTTACATCCACTATCTACTAGGTTTTGGGCATAAAACCCAACAAACTATTCCACTTGAACTAAAACTCTAGCTTAGTGAGATGTACAATAATTTATACACCAATGAGTGTATTAATACATGTATAAAAATATAAAATGTACAAATACAATAAACTAGGACATCACTATATCCATTACATAATGGTATCACTACACCCATTACATTTCTCCCACTTGTCCTATATTACATCTTTGTTACATAACTCGTAGTCCTAGACCTAGACCTTCTAGATGACCCTCATACACTTTAGCCGAGAGAGCGTTCGTGAATGAATAAGCAATATTCCATTCAATTCAATGTGCCTGCTTTTCTTGGTCTGCGAGGTTCTTTTGAATTTGGCACAGTAACACTATTATCCCAATAAAGTGTGATGAGCAAGTTCACATTTGGAACACATTCAAAATCAGTCAAGAACTTTCTAAGTCATACAGTGTTTTTTGCTGCTTCACAAGCAACTACATTTCCAACCTTTATGGTCGAGACTGCAGCTATGCCATACTATAGCTCCTCTGTAAAGAGTGAACACACAGATATTGATGTAGATTTCCTGAAATCCTTATCAGTCTGAAAATTTGTGTAGTGCATCAAGAAAGGATCAAACCCTTAACAACATACACAAGCATATAGTCCTTTGTTCTCCTAAGAGACTTGAGGATATACTTAACGACTCTTTAGTGATTAAATCCAGGACTGGATTGATTCTGACTGACAATCCCTATTATATAGGGCATTCGTCTCTTGTCTTCAACTTCTTGAGGTGGTTAAGGAAACAGTTGCTTAGACTAAAGAATTTCATGTCTGAAAGGTAGTGAACCCTTCTTTGAATTATGCATCTTATATCTAACTAACATCTTGTAGACATAAGGCACTTTAGACAAGGCTAGCTTTTTGTTCTTACGGTTCCTAACAATTTGGATTCCAAGAACAAACTCAGCTTATCCCAAATTTTCATTTGGAAATGAGCTGCTAGCTCCGCTTACTAGTCAGTAAGATAACCTATATCATTCCCAGTGACTAGGATATCAATCACATACAACACTAAGAAAGCTACTGAACTATTGAAGATCTTCTTGTAGAGATAAGATTCATCAATGTTCCTATTAAAGCCCAAAAGATTTGATCGCAAAATTAATTCTTTTATTTCAAGATCAAGATGTTTATTTCAATCCATGGAATGATCGATTAAGCATGAAAAATCTTTTGCTCTTGACCTCGCTAAATGAACCCTTCTGGTTGAGACAGGTAGACACTCTCAACGTCTCGTTTCCTTTTGTAGATCCATTTTCAACCTATAGATTTTACCCCATAAGATTGATCTACAAGATCTCGTATATAATCGAAATGCATAGATTCCATTTCTAGGTGCATGGTTTTAATCCATTGGTCCAAGTTTACATCATTCATTGCCATGTTTCAAGACAATGGATCCTCAATGTCATCATCAGGTATGACGATCTAGGCTTCAGTTAATCCCATGTAACAGTCAGGTTGTAAAACAACCCTCCCACTACATTTAGACATTCTCAACTCTTGAGATAGATGTAACTAACCAGGTGTATCGACCCCATCAACAACTCTTGTTGAAGGTCCAACATCATCAACGACCCTTGTTGATGTTTCTGTAGCTTTATCAGTTAATTTACTTAAAGCGACCTTACTTTGTGGCTTATTATTTCTCATGTGGTCTTCTTCTGAGAATGTAGCATTTGTCAGTACAAATTCTTTATTCTCTTGTGGATTGAAGAAGTATCCACATCTCTCGTTTCTGTGGGGTGGCCTACGAATAAGTATACTTTTGAACAGTGTTTCAGTTTCTTTTAGATTAGTCACAAGCACGTGTGTTGGACACCCCAAAAATAACGTAAACCACTTTTACGCCTTATCCACAATTCAATAGATGTTTTAGAAACACTTTTGATAGAACGTTGTTAAAAAATACAGACTGCATTTAACACTACATGACCCCAAAACGAGTCAGGCAATGAATACAACTTATAAATAGCTCATCATGGATCGAACCATATACAATAGGGTTCAATTTCTCCTATCTGATACACCGTTCTACTAAGGTGTACCAGAGGTTGAGAGTTTGGATGTATTTCTATTTTCTATTTAAATAGTCTTGGAATCTAAAGTCCCATATAATCTACACCTCGAACAGATCAAAGTCCTTTTATCATCTCACTTAACAAGTTTCAAACTTCAGTCTCAAACCACTTTGAATTTCTCAAGAGCTTTAAACTTAAGTTGCATTAGGTTGAGATACCCATACCTTGAATAATTATCTATAATATAGATGAATTATTCATGCCCTCCCCTTGCTTTAATATATTGGACCACAAGGATCCAAATGTACAAGCTCCAAGGGCTCTTTGGCTCTATAGTTTTTTTTTTCAAGCAAAAAGACATATTGGTCATATTGCCCTCAAGGCATGACCTACAACGTAGTAGAGAGCCTTTTCTAACTCTCTTAGAAGTCTACTTTTGACAAAACTCCCAATTATATTAAGGTAAATATGACCTAACCTTAAGCGCCAAAGAAAGGTATTTTCCTTTAGGAGAATTCCTTTGCCTCTCATTTTTTTGAGTAGTAGCAACCTCAAACAACTCAGTGTCCATGACTACTTTACTCTTGATTAGTCTTAAAACATTTATGTTATTTTTCAGTTTTGCTGAACAAAAGTTAACTCCCTTTCTTGAAATGAACTACGTTAGTAGGGAAATATACAAAACAACATTGTTCCAACATATAAGATACATAAATCAAATTTCTATTAATCTTAGGAAATACATACACATTATCTAATAATATGTATTTGTTCCCACTGAGAAAAATAACATAACGTTCCCCACTGTCATAGCCAAGATAACTTCTCTAGTTTCAACTTTAAATGTTATACAACCAGCATCAAGTTGTTTCCAGAAACTTATTCATTTTACTAAGAACAAACGTGATTTGTGACCCTTGAATCAAGTATTCAGGCGGAATCGCCATTCTCCACAAATCACACTTCCAAGACTAGTAACTCAAATTTACTGTCTTTGGACAAGCCTTCTAAAGCTGAACACGGTCCAATGTCATATTCATTAGGAACACTTCTTGATGAGTTAGACATTTGGGGCATGAGGACATTCCTCTGTTAAGGCTAATCTTAAATCATTCACCACAAATTAATCGTTTAAGTTTGTTGTATAATCACCGTTATTTATTAAATAGGCATAAGACAATGCACATATTTCATTATTGAATTGCTGAAATAACAAATTACTTGATTATTTATCGCACTAACGCATTACATCTAATCCAATCAGATTCAGCAAAAAACACACAAGCAATCAAAGAAACCCTAGAAAACTATTGATTTTGTTTTTGCAACGATACTTCAAAGGTTTAGAACAATAACCACTGAAGGGTTGTCAGCTATTCCTCCTCTGAATTGAGACAATCTCAACCAACCCCTAACACCAAAATAACTCATATTCCGTTAGTGTTTAGTTACCGTTGTTTGGTCAAGGATTCGTTAACCCATTTAACTTATCCTCGTTAAGTGTAACCCTCACACTTTAAGATCTCAGAGGTACGCACCAACAGGCTACCAAAGGGAAAGACAACTATTGGTGATTAAACTAAGTGACCCTATCCATTTCAGGAGTTCGCAGTGTTCCGAAACCTATGATCGGGCCCTCCGAAGGGATGGTCGCTCCAGGATGACACGCAGACGAATCATAAGAATCTCACGGTGAGACCTTAGGGTTGGAGACCGTAGGATACGTTGACACATGTCCTGCTCCAACTTACTATAGACATTTTCCCCATTCACCTTGTTATTAACCCATGCAAACACTTTTTGAAAGGAGGTCGCGCCTAAGGCGACACGAAGCCAAACATGGATCTCACGTCCTGAATATAGGGACGTAGGAGCAAAACTTGATTTTTAAATCTCGTTTTGTAATTTTTCTCCCATTAAAATGTTCTACCGTATATTTTTAGGGCTATTTTTCTCCCACTTACTATAGACATTTTCCCCCTTAAGCGTACACATGAGGCACGCCAGGGTGGGCTAGTTTGTGGAATTCATCAAATCCTAGAGCAACTGACACTGTCGGCCAGTAGGCAAGAGTTTGCTGAAAGGAAAGCTCAAACCTATTGGACCTATGCTAAGAGGAGGGATGACACACTTCGGAAGGCCTTGCAATCCTATTTCTCCAAACCATATCAGGCCTTCCCTATGTTTCCCGATGATTTATTTAACCCCTGGATACCACCCCCACCTGGCGAAAGAGAAGAAGAGGATGATGAAGAGTAGGGCCAGGGAGATTGATGGATGTGATGACCTTGAGCGAGCATTATTTTTGTTTCTCTATTTTTTATTGCTCGCGTATATCTGACCCCGCTTTCTATTGTTGTTATGTTTTCTTGTTTTTTTTTTTTTTTTAATTCTGTCTTTAGGCCATCAAAATATGTGCTTATGTAATTTCTTTCTTTGTTTTTAATGAAATTTCCGAAGTCATTTTTGTTCTATAAGCATTCAGTAATTCTAACTTAACTAATTTTCATCTGAAATTTTGAAGTTTGGAATTGTTAAGCTTAATTAGATCAAGGTATTCTGATCTCATAAAACCTTTTGCTTGAGCATTTCTTCTAGCCTGGTCGTTGTTGCGACAAAAATATTCTGAGGTAGTGTTGATTTATTTGATCCACTTTAAGCTTAGTTATAGTCCCAAGCTCAGTTTAAAATTCAGATAGAAATATTTAAGTTTGGGGGTAAAATTCATAAAATTAATGATTCATTGGGGACACTAAATAATTCAAGTTTGGGGGACTTTTTGCTACTCCAATTGTTTTGCTCGAGCATTCCTCTCCTTCATTAAATAAGTTGCTAGGTTGTTGAGTAACCAGGGAAATTTGTGATACCTGTAGTTTGTCTTTGCGTCAAAAGATAACATAGGAAATATGAAAAATGAAAGAAATATTTGCTGAAAAAAGTGACTGTTGAATATTTTGCTGAGAAAATTCATGGAGCAAATATTGTGAAGGATGAATGATAATCCATAAGTTTTCTGTCTCCCAGAACTTAGGTGAGCTTCATCATAAAATGTTGTCATTCTAAGGGGCAAGAGATAGAATAACTAAGGATTTTTTAGCTTTATAATGAGTATTTAGCCTAGTTGGTGATGAGTTTGAGGCAAGGGTATACTGCACCATAAAATGGGTCATCCCATGCTTAAGATCTTATGATTGTAAGGCTGCTTTAAGTCTGAAAAAAAAATATAAACCCCTTAAAAATGTGTTTTAATGTGTCTGATAATAGAGCTAGGTTGTGGCAAGTTCTTAGAATTGAGCTAAAAATGGTGATTATTTGTTCATTCTGGAAGAATTATTTTGCTGCAGCAGAGCTTGGTTTTGCAGAATGCACAGGTAGAGGTTGAAGGTAGTGTTGAATTATCTGATTTGATTAAGTTATGCTTTGTCTAACGTTTTGAATTCTTAAGGGAAGGTTGGTTAGTATTGCTCGGGACGCGCAATAGTTCAAGTTTGGGGGTATGATAACTCTCCAAAAGGGAGTTATTTAGGCCTTATTTGTATATTGATTTGTGTGTCTTTTGTGTTAAATAGGGTTGCGTTTAGTTATATATTATATGTTTTAACCCATTTGGAAGAATGGATGCTTTGGAAGTTATTTTGTGTAGAATATATTGCTGAGCGACTTGAGGGAGCAAAATCTGTGCTGGAGCAAAACGAGGAGCAAAACTGCCACGTCACAACTCGTTAGCCAATTTGATGAACTAAATTCTATTAAGTTATTCTCGGGATAAAGGAGCAAGGAGAGTCATCCACGTGTCTAGGCCAACCTAATTCAAGCCTCCTTGGGAGGAACATTCCACTCTTGGAAAGTTTACTTCCACCTTTGGGAGTTGAATAGAGGAGATTGATCGAAGACCTACAAGAAGACTGTCAATTGCAAGCTGATCAAGGAAATTAATACTTTCTTGTATTATTTTGTAGTTATGGATGCATTTACTTATATTGTAACATGTGTCTCTACGCACTTTATGAACTAAGTAACTTTAGGCGTTGGTTAGGGAACATGTAATTGTCGTGCTTAACATCTATGCAATAAATATTGATTTGATGCATCTTGATTATTTGTTGTGCTCATTTCTATTTTAATCCAGCATGGCCAGCCAGTATAATATCACTTCCTAGTTTTAGGTATGATTTGGGAAGTGTGTGACATTTAATCACACTAGATCATTGTGTATTGGTGAATGCCAGTGACTGAGCTAGGGATAACCAGTTGCCTAGTGCTTGATCGGTAGTGTGTCATTGGAGTTGAGACACATTCTAAAAATTTCGGAGTTCCGGGAGGAATTTGCTAATAAAACTGTGAGAGTTTTGCATGATCAATAATATTGCTAGAACATCTTTTAAAGCAATTACTAAATCCTGACTAGCGCCTATTTCTAATACGTCTGCTTTATTTGTTTACTTTATGTTCTGTCATTTCTTTTGCTTCAGCATTCTATGAAAACCAATCATTTTAACCACCATTGAAACAATTGAAAAGTTATACAAAATAGATAAAGTGAGAATTAATTCAGACCTTGGATTCGATAAATACTTATTACTTGCTGCGGATTGTGTATACTTGCACAGAGTTCTAGAGTCCATTTCTTAGTACATTTTCACCCACTTTGGAAACCCTGTTGGGTTTTATGCCCTAAAACTCGTAGGTAGTGAATGGTGACAAATTGTTCACTTGTATCAATACGTTGCTATTGAGGTTTGTACAATAAAGAGTTATTGTTACTAAAATTGCACAATTTGACCCAAATCCAATAAACTAAGATCCTAGGTTGTTTAGATGAAACTTGAACTAGTATGTGGGGACATACGGGGATCAGTGTTCAAGTAACAACTTAAATGGTCTATAGTATAGGGATAAGGCTGGGTACCTTATCCTGGTAACACTATGTGATACGACCCACTTTGTATTCGATACAGATGCAATGATCCAAAGCATCCATGTAGGAGACATGCGAGTGGGGGTATCCTGTGCAATGAGTTTGCATAAGACCGGACCGCGAAATAGTAACCACTAGATGTAACACCGTTAACTAGTTTAGGTTTCTATTTCAATAGGATGACCTAGGTAACTCAATCTCAATCCTGAGTCTGTTATGAACTCCTTTTCAGGAGGGATTGTCCTTAGATCTGTATGGGTGAGAGTGGCCAGTTCGCCGACTCAATAATCCTACCATTTCCGGGGCAAGACCGAATGGGGGCTGGGAACATAACAGTACAAGATGGAATTCACTCCTTCTCCTATTGGGGCAAGTAGATGTGTGTTCCCTTAAGGGCTGATTCCGGGTCTTGAACAAGGGCGCCCATCCTCTCCTGGCCCGAGAGGAACTGCTGTTTATTGATTGGATCATAAACAGATTGTTCATTAGATGAATCAGTGGTACTTAAGGATCTAGAGGTAATCCAGGGGTAAAACGGTAATTTGACCCAGCTGCCGTTACGAACACTCTTGAAGGATTGACTTACTGTTATTGGTCGATATCCGTGGACACAGAAATATTCTACAGTGAGAAGAGTGCAACTGTGGGTCTTTAGTGGAGTGACTCGCAGTTAACGAATGTTGACTAACTTGGTTAATGAGTTTAGCCAATTAGTCTCGTATCGTTGGAGCTTCTGATCTGTAGGTCCATTAGGTCCACCTGCTAGCTCGTAAAGTGTTCTGAGGTTAAATAGTCTTGAATAGAATTTGAAGGGTGTTCAAATTCATTAAGGGAATTTTATTGTATTTGATACAATTAAAATAATGTATAAGTTTAATTGGTGAATTAAACTTTATATTATAAATTAATTTTGGATATGATTCAAAATTAATTAACGAGAGAATTAAATATTTGAAGGAGTTCAAATATTAAATATGAATTAGATTCATATTGAAACTATAGGTTAAATTTAATGTGAATGAGATTCATATTAAAACTATAGTATATGAGAGAATTATTTGAATAATGATTCAAATAGTAAATTAATTAAATATATGATGTTTAATTAATGAATTAATTAATTGGAGAATTAATTAATTTAATTTAATTAAATGTGATTTGATTAAATTAATTCTATAGTTAATATTAATGTACATTATGATGCACATTAGAACTATAGGTTAAATGAGAGAGATTAAAATTGAATATGATTCAATTGTAATTAAATATTGGATATTTAATTAATGTGGATTCAATTAATGAGATTAATTGAATGGCCAATTTAATTCAATTTAATATGATTCAAATTGAATTAAATACCTTATGTTATAATTGATTTAATTAATATTGTTTTAATTAAATTAATTATAATTAATTAATTAATTAAATGATTAATATTATTTAATTAATAGACGGCCAAGATCGTTTGGATTAGATCCAACGATCTAGATCTAGTAGGGTAATAACTCTCTCCCCACTTATCGTACAGGGGAGAGGGAGTTGCCCAACTCATCGTTCATTCTCTCATTTTTCTCACGCAGAATGACAGAGAGAAAACTCTCTCTCAACCCTCTCACTCTCTCAACCAAAAATCACAGCAAGGTGATTCCCTTCCCAAGAAGATTGAGATCCCACAATCTCTGCCTCATGAATCCAAGAGATATAGCGGGTGTTCGCTATTGGTGGTGTTCGTTGGAGAGATCGTTGACGAACTGTTCGTTGAGGAGCATAGTGCTGTGAAGAACGGTCTTCAACAAGTAAGTTCCAAAAATTCTAAATCGTTTAGAATTAGTATTGCATGCTTAATCTAGTTTTAATTTGAGAATCGTTCTAAAATTAATTTTTCCCAACGTATCGGTTTTCTTTAATTGAAATTAAAATTACGATCGGTGAAAACCGCTTCCGCTAGAGGATTCAATTCCTTCAAATGGTATCAGAGCCATTTCGTAATTTTAATTTCGATTTTAGAATTTGCGTTGTGGTTTTTGGTGGGATCGATTTGCATTTTGAATGTGGTTTGCTTTAAAGACTGTCTTGGTATTTTTTGGCATTAGATTTACATTTTTTTTATGATTTGATCATGTAAGGGCCCATGTTTTTGGGGCAAATTAATGTAAATCGAGTCTTGTAAGTCCGTGTCTAGAGATTTAGGATCAATTTGTTGATCGGTGCTCGAATCGGGGTTGAAATCGGAGTAAAAATGCTGCTGGAAACGAAGAACAGAGGCTGTCCAGAGGCGTAGCGTCGCGACCCTGCTCAACGGCGTCGCGACGCTGAAGAACAGGCGCTGGAAAAATCGGGACAGCGTCGAGACGCTATGCCTACAGCGTCTCGACGCTGGTGGTAGTTTCTGAATTCACGGAACGTTGAGCGAATCGTGGGGCTGGCAGTTTGATGAGCAGTTACGAAATTAATATTATTTGCGTTCAATAAGTTTTGAACCTTGGTGGCTGGAGCAGTGGTGTGTGCGCGTGTCTGGCATCCTCTAGGTCGTGAGTTCGAGATGGACGTGCGACAGTTATTTTTTAAATTTTCGCCTGCAGCTGCTGTGGACGGTTTGGGTTCGGTTCAGGTGAATAGTGGCCCGGTTCATGCTGGCTGGTCCGGTTCAAGGTCTTGTTGGGCCGGTTTGAGCAATTTGGGTCCGGTTTGGGCCATTCTAACACGGTTTGGGCTGGTTCTGAGCGGTTCGAAGCGGTTCGAGGCGGTTCAGACCAATTACAAGGCGGTTTAGGGCTAGATTTTGAATTATTAATGTAATTTTTCATTATTTTTGCCCTAGGATGCCAAAATACCGGTCTTTATAGCTATTTATTGCTTTATGAATGTCATTTAGCTAGATCCCACCATAGGTTAAGCATGTTTCATGCATATTTATGTTATAAATGTTATAATATATGATAATTATGCATGAATTTAAATTTCATGAGTTATTTAGTATAATTGTTATATTAAATATATGAAATTTGAGAAGCATGATCCATGACATTAATTAGATAAATATAAATTGTTATATTTTATTAATGTAGCATGCATGCTTAGATTTATTTTCATGAGTATTAATATAATAGTTATATTATTAATGGAAATAAATTTCAATGCTTGATTTTCATGTATAATTTTAATATAAATTGTTATATTAATTTAATGAAAATGGAATAGCATTGAGCATGACATTAATTAGATTAATATAAATGTTATATTATATTAATGTCAATAATCATGTAATTTTAATTTCGTGGATGATTAATTAATATAATTGATATTAATTAAATGAAATTGAAATTGCATGAAGCATGACACCACTTTAGATTAATATAATCGTTATATTATCGGCGTCATGAGCGTTATGGTGTGTAATAATTTGAATTTGATTGTTATTATGAAACACCATTGAAGCATGTTATAGGTCTAATTATTAAAATTTTATAATAGTTATAAAATTGATTAGAAACCGTCAACCTATAACAAAGAGTTGCATGCAAACATAGGACCTTAGGTTATAATGAATTAATTTTAAATTGTTTAAAATTAATTAGACCTAAGCTCATTTTATATTCTAATAGGATTAGAATTATTTTCTTACTTAGTATTAAAATAGTTTTAATGCACTAAGTAGGAAGAACATTACTATGGTTATAAGGGAACTCTCCTGGTGAAGTTCTGTCTAGGCTGGGGGTATTTAAGTTGACGGTTACGGAACACCTCCTACCTGGGAACAGATCCGGAACCTGAGTTGAATTAATCATAGTCTAATGTTAGCATGCAATGTCACTAGGTAATTAAAATAGTTTAATTCACCTAGACATTAGAGTAAAGACCTCTATATAAGAGTTATATTCAGGCATAGACTTAGATAGATTCATTTAGCCGGAATTTACCTAAGTAATAGACCCTTAAATTATAAAAATACTTAGTGGGAGGAAATATAACAAAACAAGATTTTCATAAATCAAGTTTTGCTCTCACGTCCTCAAGAGTTCACATCGTGAGGTCCATGCTTGGCCTCGAGTCACCCTGGGAGTGACCCCCTACGGATGGTGTTTGCATGGATCGATATCAAGGTGAATGATGGAGTATTTTATAGTGAGTGGGAGCAGGACACGTGTCAACGTATCCTACGGTCTCCTCCATTAGGTTGCACCGTGAGATTCCTATGATCTGCCTGCGAGTCGCCCTGGGAGCGATCACCCTACGGAGGGTTTGATCATGGGATTCGGAACAACGCAAACTCCAGAAATGGATAGGGCTTCTTAGGTCCATTCCCAACTTTGACTTTCCCTACGGTAGCATTGTTGGGGCCGACCTCTGGAATCTGAAAATGGAGGGTCACACTTACGGGAAATCGTTAAGGTGTTAATGGTTTCCTGACCGAAAAAAACGGTAGCTAAAATCTATTGGAATATGAGTTATTCTGGTAATAGGGATTGGCTGAGATTGTCTCAATTCAGAGGAGGAGTGGCTGACTGCCCTACGGTAGCTGTTGCTCTAAACCTCTGAAGTATCGTTGCAAATATGTATCATATATTTGGGTCGATGATTACTTTTGCTAAATTGATTGGATTAAAACAATATTATTTTGTGTAATGGGTTTAGTGCAAAACAAGTAATTTGTTGTTTCAGTGATAATTCCTATGTGCATTGTCTTACGCCAATTTATTAATAACGGTTTTAGATACAACTAGCTTAAACGAAAACCTTGTGGTAAATGATTTTAGATTAGTCTTGAGTGAGGAATGTCCTCAGGCCCAAATGTCTAGTTCATCTTGAATCGTTTATGATGATTATGACATTAACTGCCTAGCCAATGTCGATGACAATGAATGTGATTTATTGGTCATTGAAACGTGCATAATGGAAAATGAGGATACAACCTGAATTTTTAATTTAGGTGCCACTTATCACGTTTGTTTTTCCTTTCAAGGAATAAGCTCATGGCAACTGTTGCAAATAGGTGACTCTCAGATTTTGATCTAGAGAGTATATCTCGGCTTTGGCAGAGGGAACATTAAGTTATTTTATCTAGTGGGAGAAAATACACATTATTAGATAATGTGTATGTATTTCCTAAAGTTTAACAGAAATTTGATTTCTATAACGTATATGCTGGGACAATGTTGCTCTATACTTTTCTCTGCTAACGCAGTTTTATTTTAAGAAAGGGAGTTGACATTTGTTCAGCTTTACTGGAAAATAACTTATGTGTTTTAAGACTAATCGAGAGTAAAGCAAGTCATGAGCACTGAGTTGTTTAAGATTGCTTATACTCAAAGAAATAAAGGCAAAGGATATCTCCTAAAGCAAATACCTTTCTTTGGTTCTTAAGGTTAGGCTATTTTGATCTCAATATGATTGGGAGCTTAGTCTAGAGTATACTTCTAAGTTAGTTAGAAGAAGACTCTCTAATACCAATTAAGTCATGTCTTATGGGCAATATGAATAATAGATCTTTTACTGGAAAAGAACTAAAGAGCCAAAGAACCCTTGAAGTTCATACATTTGGATCCTTGTGGTCCAGTATGTTAAAGCAGTGGGAGGGTATGAATAATTAATCTCGTTCATAGATAATTATTCAAAGGTATGAGTATCTCTACCTAATGCAATTTAAGTCTAAAGCTCTTGAGATTTTCAAAGGGGTTTAAGACTAAAGTTGGAAACTTGTTAGGTGAGATAATAAAAAACACTCTGATCTGATCAATGTGTTGAGTATAGGGACTTGAGATTCTAAGACTATTTGATAGTTCATGGAATCACATCCTAAATTTCAGTTAGGAGTATTAGAACCCTATTGGATATGGTTCAATTCATATTGAGCTATGCTCAATTGCCTGGCTCGTTTTTGGGTCATGAAGTGTTGACTTCATTACATACTTTGTAGGTTACCTCAAAGGAAACGAGGAGTGGATATTTCTTCAATCCAAAAGAGAATAAAGAATTTGTATTAACAAATGCTTCATTCTCAGAAGAAGAACATATGAGCAATCACAAGCCACAAAGTAAAGTCAATTTGAGTGTATTAACTAATGAAGCTACAGAAAAATCAACAAGAGTTGTCGATAAGACTGGTTATTCAATAAGAGTTGTTGATAAGGCCAGTGTTTTTTATCAAGTCACATCCATCTCAAGAGTTGAGAATGCCTTGATGTAGTGGGAGGGTTGTTTTATAACCTGACCTTTACATGGGCTTATTTGAAGCTCAAGTCGTCATTCTTGATGATGACATAGAGGATTCATTATCTTTTAGAAAGAAAATGAATGATGTTGACAAGGACCAATGGTTTAAAGCCATGGACCTGGAAATGAAGTCTTTGTATTTCAATTCCATCTGGGATCTTGTACATCTGCTTGATGGGTAACACCTATTGGTTACAAGTGGATTTACAAGAGGAAACGGGACATTTAAGGTCTCAACCAGAAGGGTCCATTGAGCAAGATTAATAGCAAAAGAGTTTGCAAGCTTAAGTGATCCATTAATGGATTGACCTAAGCATTTCGATCTTGGAATATAAGATTTGATATGGTGATCAAATCTTTTGGCTTTAATCAGGACATTGATGGGTCTTGTATCTTCAAGAAGATCGTCAGTAGTACAGTAGCTTTCTTCATGTTGTATGTGATTGATATCCTACTCATTTGGAATAAGTAGGTTAACTTATTGACATAAAATGTGACTAGCAGCTCATTTCCAAATAAAAGTTCGGAGAAGCTTAGTTTGTTCTTATGTTCTAAATTGTTTAAAACAGTAAGAACACAATGCTAGACATGGTTCAAGCGTTTCATATCTATAAATGTTGATTAGATATGAGATGCAGAATTCTATGAAGGGTTCACGACCTTTTAGGGTAGAATTCTTTTGTCTAAGGAACTGTGTTCTTAGACACCTCAAGGAGTTGAGGAATGCCCTATGCAATAGGCAATGTCAGTGAGTATCAATCTAATCCAGGATATGATCACTGGAGAACCGTTAATTATATTCTCAAGTATCTTTGGAGAATGAGGTACTATATGCTCGTGTATGGCGCTAAGGATTTGATCCTTACAGGATACACTGACACAAATGTTTTAACTGGTAAAGATTTGATGAAATCTACATCAGTGTCTGTCTTCACTCTTAAATAGAGGAGATATAGTATGACATCGCATCAAGCTGGGATGCAATGCAGCCTCGACCTATAGGCCGAAAACTACGTTGTTTGTGAAGCAGCGATCGAGGCTGTAAGACTTGGAAAGTTCATGGTTGATTTGGAAAGTGTTCCAAATATGAACTTGCCTAAGACAAGATAAGCTTGCACATTGAATTGAATAGGATGGCGAGTATTGCTGATCATTCACGAAGGCTCTCTCGGCTAAAGTGTATGAGGGTCATCTAGATGGTCTAGATCTACGAGATAAGTACAAAGATGTAATCTAGGGCAAGTGGGAGAAACGTAATGGGTATAGTGGATGCCCTAGTTTATTGTATTTGTACATAGTATATATACGTTTTATGTATTATACATGTATCTATACACTCATTGCCATGATAGATTATTGTACATCCCACTAAGCTAGAGTTTTAGTTCAAGTGGGAGTTGTTGGGTTTTATGCCCTAAAACTCGTAGGTAGTGAATGGTGACAAATTGTTCACTTGTATCAATACGTTGCTATTGAGGTTTGTACAATAAAGAGTTATTGTTACTAAAATTGCACAATTTGACCCAAATCCAATAAACTAAGATCCTAGGTTGTTTAGATGAAACTTGAACTAGTATGTGGGGACATACGGGGATCAGTGTTCAAGTAACAACTTAAATGGTCTATAGTATAGGGATAAGGATGGGTACCTTATCCTGGTAACACTATGTGATACGGCCCACTTTGTATTCGATACAGATGCAATGATCCAAAGCATCCATGTAGGAGACATGCGAGTGGGGGTATCCTGTGCAATGAGTTTGCATAAGACCGGACCGTGAAATAGTAACCACTAGATGTAACACCGTTAACTAGTTTAGGTTTCTATTTCAATAGGATGACCTAGGTAACTCAATCTCAATCCTGAGTCTGTTATGAACTCCTTTTCAGGAGGGATTGTCCTTAGATCTGTATGGGTGAGAGTGGCCAGTTCGCCGACTCAATAATCCTACCATTTCAGGGGCAAGACCGAATGGGGGCTGGGAACATAACAGTACAAGATGGAATTCACTCCTTCTCCTATTGGGGCAAGTAGATGTGTGTTCCCTTAAGGGCTGATTCCGGGTCTTGAACAAGGGCGCCCATCCTCTCCTGGCCCGAGAGGAACTGCTGTTTATTGATTGGATCATAAACAGATTGTTCATTAGAGGAATCAGTGGTACTTAAGGATCTAGAGGTAATCCAGGGGTAAAACGGTAATTTGACCCAGCTGCCGTTACGAACACTCGTGAAGGATTGACTTACTGTTATTGGTCGATATCCGTGGACACAGAAATATTCTACAGTGAGAAGAGTGCAACTGTGGGTCTTTAGTGGAGTGACTCGCAGTTAACGAATGTTGACTAACTTGGTTAATGAGTTTAGCCAATTAGTCTCGTATCGTTGGAGCTTCTGATCTGTAGGTCCATTAGGTCCACCTGCTAGCTCGTAAAGTGTTCTGAGGTTAAATAGTCTTGAATAGAATTTGAAGGGTGTTCAAATTCATTAAGGGAATTTTATTGTATTTGATACAATTAAAATAATGTATAAGTTTAATTGGTGAATTAAACTTTATATTATAAATTAATTTTGGATATGATTCAAAATTAATTAACGAGAGAATTAAATATTTGAAGGAGTTCAAATATTAAATATGAATTAGATTCATATTGAAACTATAGGTTAAATTTAATGTGAATGAGATTCATATTAAAACTATAGTATATGAGAGAATTATTTGAATAATGATTCAAATAGTAAATTAATTAAATATATGATGTTTAATTAATGAATTAATTAATTGGAGAATTAATTAATTTAATTTAATTAAATGTGATTTGATTAAATTAATTCTATAGTTAATATTAATGTACATTATGATGCACATTAGAACTATAGGTTAAATGAGAGAGATTAAAATTGAATATGATTCAATTGTAATTAAATATTGGATATTTAATTAATGTGGATTCAATTAATGAGATTAATTGAATGACCAATTTAATTCAATTTAATATGATTCAAATTGAATTAAATACCTTATGTTATAATTGATTTAATTAATATTGTTTTAATTAAATTAATTATAATTAATTAATTAATTAAATGATTAATATTATTTAATTAATAGACGGCCAAGATCGTTTGGATTAGATCCAACGATCTAGATCTAGTAGGGTAATAACTCCCTCCCCACTTATCGTACAGGGGAGAGGGAGTTGCCCAACTCATCGTTCATTCTCTCATTTTTCTCACGCAGAATGACAGAGAGAAAACTCTCTCTCAACCCTCTCACTCTCTCAACCAAAAATCACAGCAAGGTGATTCCCTTCCCAAGAAGATTGAGATCCCACAATCTCTGCCTCATGAATCCAAGAGATATAGCGGGTGTTCGCTATTGGTGGTGTTCGTTGGAGAGATCGTTGACGAACTGTTCGTTGAGGAGCATAGTGCTGTGAAGAACGGTCTTCAACAAGTAAGTTCCAAAAATTCTAAATCGTTTAGAATTAGTATTGCATGCTTAATCTAGTTTTAATTTGAGAATCGTTCTAAAATTAATTTTTCCCAACGTATCGGTTTTCTTTAATTGAAATTAAAATTACGATCGGTGAAAACCGCTTCCGCTAGAGGATTCAATTCCTTCAAACCCAACACATACATGATAGCGAGCATAGCTAGCTATCCTTACTTATTTAATTTAGCTAGTCTTTTATGATTTTTGGACCATTTTATTGTGCTTTAATGTTTATGTTGTAGGAAATGGTTGATTGGAGCTAAAACGCAATAGTGGAGTCAATCGGGTGCTCGGGACGCCAAAAGATGCAAAGGAATGAAAAAGAGTCAAAGAGGAAAAAAGTCAAAATTCGGCCAAATGCAGACTAGCGTCTCGACGCTATCCCTTGAGCATCTCGACACTAGCATTCCTTATTTGAATAGGCGCAAAACGGTCACAGCGTCTCGACGCTGCGACCTTAGCGTCTCGACGCTGTGTAATTTCCTTTCCAGAACACGCGTGTTTAGAGGCAACGTCAAGACGCTATGACGAAAAAAAATAGAATATAAGCTTCTTTTCGGCTAAGTTTTTGGGGATTCAATTTTGGGACTTTTTGGAGCCGTAAACAGAGGAAAAACAGAGGATATTGAATCTGAAGCAAAGGGATCAAGTTGGAAATCAACCCATTGTTCATGGGGATCGTGACGGGGACGTTCGGTCTCGGCCTACAACGAGTTTAATTCTTCTTTCCCTCACTTTAGTTAGATTTTATGGCTTTTTCATGTTTAGTTGAGCTTGCAATACAAATCATGAGTAGCTAAACTTGTAGCTTAGGGATTGATGTAGTCAATTGAATTTATGGATTGATTTATGGTTTAAGTTGTGCAATGGTTATTATGTTTGTAATCTTGATTTAATGCTTTCAATTAATTGGCCATTAGTTTAATGATTTAAGTTTCGAATCTAGCTTGGGAGAGGGGATTTCATTTAGACTTACTCAAGATTGCATGACTAAAGTTTATTTTCTAATTTCGTGACGGTTTTTAGATTAACTTTGGAATTGGTTAAAAGATCTCATTGCCTTGCATGTTAATAAATTTAGATAGGGATATCAAATTGGTTAATTTGCATGAGAATCAATTATACTCGGGAGAGGTAGTTGTGATTAAAGGGTCTTAGGCTCATAATTCCATTGTGCATGATAACTTATTTCCTAAAATCAATCCTAGATTAAAATTGGCAAAATCCATTCCCTAAGCGTTCTCTCAATTGCATATCCATTTTTTACTTGTTTTGATTTAGTTTTCTTTTAATCAATCATCACATTGTGTTCCCTAAATAAAATTGAGCAAGATAATTCACAATACTTGATTTGCTTAAAAATCCAATCCAGAGGATGACACTCGTTTATATGAACACTTTATTATTACTTGACCCGTGCGCTTGCGGTAAGGAAAATTCCACATCAAGTTTTTGGCGCCGTTGCCGGGGATTGGCACATTTAGTTAGATTGATATTGTGAAAAAATTGTTTGATCTTAATTTAGGGTGTATTTTTACTTTTCTAGGTTGATTGCATTTTTTTTTCCTTGTTTGTTTTCTTACCATATTTGTTTTCTAGTTTAGTTTTTCTTTACTTGTTAGTTTCATTATTTGTGTTTGCCATATTTATTTTTTCATTCCATATTAGGTTATTTTGTTTCATTTTCTAGATTATATTTTCCATATTTAGATTAGTTGTTTTCTTTTCTTTGTTTCTTTCCATAATTGTTTTCTTTCCTTTTTAGGGTAGATTTGTTTTTGTATGCGTAGTAGTAGAGAGGTGATACCGTTGGATCCTGAGATCGAAAGAACAATTCATAGGATTCGAAGAGAAAATAGAGAAATCATTCACATGGCTGACCAAAATCCACCTGAGGAGCCTAGGCTTATTAGAGATTACTTTCAGCCCGTGTTTCAGAGGCAACAGTCGGGGATTGTCTATGCCCCGATTAATGCCAACAACTTTGAGCTGAAGACCGGTCACATTCAGATGGCTCGAGACTGTGCATATAGAGGATCGCCCACCGAGGATCCAAATTCTCATGTTAAATCATTTTTGGCCATTTGTGGGACGGTAAAAATTAATGGAGTTTCTGAGGATGCTATTCCCTTACGCTTATTTCCTTTTTCTTTGCAGGATAAAGCACGAGATTGGTTGCAGTCCATTCCCCCTGGGAGCATCACCACTTGGGATACTTTGGTCCAGGCCTTTTTGAAGAAATTTTTCCCTCCTGCAAAGACGGTCAAGCTGAGGATCGAGATTGGGACATTCCAGCAACAATATGATGAACAGTTGTTCGAAGCCTGGGAGCGATTTAAAGAGTTACTGAGGAAGTGCCCTCAGCATGGATACCCCGACTGGCTTCAGGTTCAATTGTTTTATAATGGTTTAACTCCTAGCACAAAAACGATTGTTGATGCAGCTGCAGGTGGGACTCTGTTGTCCAAGACCGTGGAAAATGCTCGCATACTTCTAGAGGATATGGCCACCAACAGTTATCAGTGGCCATCTAAGCGGTCTACACCCAAAAAGATTGCTGCTGGAGTGTTTGAGGTTGATAAAGTAAGTGCACTACAGGCCTAGATGACTTCCCTTGCTAATGCTTTTATGAAATTATCAGGTACAGAGAGTGCTCAATCAATTGAATCAGCTGCTGCTCTAGCATCCAGACCTCAGGAGGAGACCATCGAACAGGTTCAGTATGTATCAAATTCTAATTTTAGGGGATATAATAATAAATCTACACCTACACATTATCACCCTAACAATAGGAACCATGAAAATTTCTCATATGCAAATACTAAGAATGTTCTTAACCCCCTGGTTTTGCCCCTCAAACTCAAGAAAATAAAAGGTTAGAGGATCTTGTTGGAGCTTTCATTGCAGAGTCAAGAAACAGGACAACCAAGTTAGAGGAGGTAGTCATTGCCATCAACTCAACGGTGAATGGCCACAGTGCTGCCATCAAGAATATTGAGACTCAGCTGGGACATTTGGTAAATGTTGTGAGCTCTATGAATAAAGGTAAGGCCCCAGCTGAGCAAGAGAAAACCCAGATAAAATACTGTAAGGCAATCACTGTGCACCAGGAGGAAGCTGAAGAGGAACCTGAGTCTGAGGATTATGACACGCCTACAGGGGAAGCTGAGGAGGACACATCATCAGATGAGGCTGAAAAGCCTGAACCTGAGCCTCCTATTCCTTCTCCCACACTAATGGTTCCCAAAGAAAAGAAAAAGAAAAAGAAGAAAAAGAACAATCAGGTTCAGTTTGATAAGTTTATGAATGCTTTTATGAATCTGAACATTAATATTCCTTTTGTATAGGCATTAGAGATGCCACAGTATAACAGGTTCATGAAGGAGTGGTTAGCAAAGAAGCGAAAGGAAAAGAAGGTTGACACCATATATCTCGCGTCCACATGTAGCACCAGAGTACAACAGAAGGTACCTGAAAAAGTAGCAGATCCAGGGAGTTTTTCTGTTCCTTGTAGTTTTGGAACTTATTCTTTCAGAGCATTATGTGATTTAGGTGCTAGCATCAATATCATTCCTCTATCTCTGTGCAAAAAGTTAGACATAGGTGAGATTAAATCTACTCCTGTAAAGCTCCAATTTGCTGATCAGTCTGTGGTTAGACCAGTTGGCATTATAGAAAATGTTTTAATCATAGTAGGTAGATTTTTCCTCCCTATTGATTTATATGTTATGGACATGATAGAAAATTCTTCAATGCCTGTTATATTAGGAAGACCATTCCTCGCTACTCGGCGAGTGATTATTGATATTGAGCGCAGGGAGCTCATTGTAAGAGTCAGGAATGACAAAGAAATATTTAAAGCAGTTGAAGACTCTAAGGGACACTCGGACGTGCTTTTCATGGGCTACAAGAAAGGTGCAAGAAAGAGCACTACTGTTGGATTCACAGAAAGGAAGCCTCCTTGAAGCACGGTCAACACGTCGAGCTAATGACGTTAAACAAGCGCTTATGGGAGGCAACCCAAGTAAGTGTAGTTGTGCTTTTCTGTGTGCTTTTGATTTATTGTTTGTTTTTGTGTTGTAGGTCTTGCTTTCTGTCTCTCCTTTGCTTTCAAGCTTTCAAGATTTCAAGCAAGAAGTCAACATCATTCCAGGACAGTATTATTCACCCCTCTCATTCTTTTATTGTTCTCATGCTTGTTTATGCCTTATTTTCTTTATACATTGAGGACAATGCATGTTTTAAGTTTGGGGGTGGAATAGCATGTTTGTGGAGCCCTTGAGCATCTGAGTTCGGGCTATAGTTTTCAGCTTTCGTTGAATTGAGCATATGGTTGTTTTTTGGATGCTATTTATGCATGACTATGATGTTCTAGGATAAGCTTTCTTGTCAATTTTTAAGCTTTCGATGAGTTGTAAGCATGAGTGCCCAAAAAGGGAGATTTTTTTTTAACTTTTTCTAGGAGATGGCTTGCATGAGTAGAGTATTTGTCTTGGCTAGATTTGGATTTGAATGCGTAGGAGCGAATTATTTGCAAATTAGCAAATTAGCATGTTTGATCTTGCTAAAGTAATTACATGCTTAATGCTTCTTAATTTTCATCCATTTAATATAACACTTTATATAAAACATCCATGAAAATAAAATTCATACATAATTTAAACATTATAACAATTATAATAATAAATATGCATGAATATGCTAAACCTATGGTGGGATTTGAAGTTATATGACATCCATAAAGCAAAATAAATAGCTAAGTAGACGGATTTTGGAATCATAGGACAAAATACAATAGAAAAACTTACACTAATTAATCTAAATATGTCATATCTTAAACATCTACTAGCAAACCTTTCAAACATACATTGTGCAGAAAACAATCCCACCATTCAAGCAATGCGAATTTTGAAAAAACAAGATTAAGCATACGATCGACCTTGATACCAATTGTAGGATTGGAATTCCCTAATTCCGTTAGCGGAAGCGAATTGAGACTGATTCCTAGTTAATTTTGTTTCCACCAAAATAGCAATACATTGGCAAAGATTTAGAAAACTATTCTAAATCAATTTATTAAGGCTAAGCATACAACCTTGGATTTAATCTAAAGGGAAGAAACATACATACCGCCGTTGTCATCTATGAAATATCAAGAACGCCTTTCTTGATTTCATAGGGACCAAGGGTCAACAATTGGTGTAAACCCGAGACTTCCCTTGGATTATTTGCTCTTTTCATAAATTATGGGAAGTTGGATTAAAGTTGTTGTGGTTTCATTGTAGTAGAAAATGACAAGGCTTTTGGTTGAAGTGGTTTTTGATAATCTTGAAATTTAAACCAAGAATAACAAAGAAAATGAAAAGGAAGCTGGAAGCTATTAATTTACAAAGAAAAAAAATTGAAAAAAAGGAAAAGGAAAAATTTTCTTTCGGTGCTTAAATGGTTAAAAACCCATTTTCGGGGTGCTCCACCGTTTAAGGTTACTTCAGCTTATTTTCTCCATCATTTCCCTCAAATTTCAGAGCATTTCGAGGGAGAGAGTGAATGAAGAGGAAGAAGAAGCTTGCTGGAGGGTTGAGGTTGAAGAAAAGAGGAAAAAGTTCATGCAAGTGCAACTATGGCAGAATCTGGGTTCAATCTGCCTATCTCTGGTTTTTAATTCGGTTTTGCCTACAAAACAAGAACTAAGAGGTAAGGTATGACTTTCTTTAAAGTTAATCCATTTTCTAACAAATTTCATGAAGGAAGCTTGAGCTAAATCTGATGTTAAGTTAATGGTTTTTGAAAAGGAAAACAGAGCACATAATTTTCGTGCAAATCAGAAAGATCTTTGGTTTCTCTGGTTTTTCAAACATTTTGGGGTGTACGAGTTGAACTAGAAGCTCCATTTTGTATGGTTGGAAAGCTTATTCAATTTCCTATAACTTTCATAAAGAATGCATGAGCCAAAAATGACTAGAAGTAGGTTTACTCTGAGGAGAAAAGTAGAGGGTAGGAAAGAAGCACGAATCTGGATTTGTTGTGGTCGGGTGATTTCTGCACAAATCCGTTGGGAATCTCGTTTTCATTCCTTAATGTAAGTTGTAGAGGGTTCCAAAATGAAGAGTTTTATCTATAGTAAATTAATTTTGGTAAAGTATTGAGATTGTTAGGAATGTTTGAACTTAGGGTATTGAATCTTGAAAATTCTGGGAAAAGTGTGGAATGTAATTTTATTTCTAGAGTTTAGAATTCATGAGTATAGAGAGACAAGACTATTTAAGATTTTGATGCTCAATTTTGGTTTATTTGAAAGGCCAAGAGGAAATAAGCTGAATCTACAGGCTAGGGAACAAGCCAAAGCTATGAGTGACAAAACAAATTTCGAAAATGATTTCTAAACTGTTGTTTATGATTAGATGTTTTACATGCTTTTCTATGAATGGTTTCAAGCGTAAGTTTCAAGCTTAGATTTTCTAATGAGATTTATATGTGAGCACGTGATTATTGATTTTCTGAAAAGTAGTTGAAACGATATCATTTTAAGCAAAGTATGTATTAGCGAGTATTATTTAAAGATTTTCAGTTTTTCACTAGCAAGCTGAGTAATCTTGAGATTTACAAAAGATAAAGATAAGCAGACATGTTTTAATGTTTTCATGTGGTTTTATGAGATTTCTATTGACTACATGACTGAGATATTGAGCACGAGGATATATAGTACCGTGTGCACACAGGTTATATTTCGTTGTTGACATTGAGTGTACTCCGTGACAACAATGCTGTCGTAAGTGTTGGGCGGGCCCCACTACGACAAAGACGATGGGAGTGCTGGGCGAGCCCCACTACATCGTAGAGCTAGTAAAAGTTGGTTTTATTGGGCGTGCCTACACATCGTAGATCGTTCATGTTAGTTAAAATGTTTGATATACTTGATATGCCTTGCTAGATTTTAATGACGTACTTGCGGAGTACTTGAGAAAGCTTTTATCATTACACGTTTATGTTTAATGCTATGATTAAACAGATTTATATGTTTAAAGGTTTATCATGTGTTCTTATTTGCGGATTAACATTTTTAAATTTAGTCGCTCACTGGGCTTCATATTTCACTCTTTCAAAATGTTTTCCCACTTTCAAGGTAGAGATCGAGCTCTTGGTGCCTAACAAACTGTCAAAGTCTTCTACAAGCTTCTTGATCAAGCTCCAGTACGTGGATGGCGTTGTACATTGTATCTATTTGTATTGCAAATGTATTTGTAAGAGTTGGATAGTTTACGATTTGTGTAAGCACTAGATGTTCTGGTTGTGTAAATCCTAGTTGGATATGTTTTGGTTGTGATGTTTCTATCAGGTTATTTACCAAACTGAGTTATGTCAGGGCTGCAGTTCATGTATGTCTAAAGGTTTTCAAGGATTCCACTGTGTTGTGTTACATGTAAAGTATTTTATATCTAAGATTAGTATGTTTATCAAGTTCAATGGTTTAGCAGGGTCAACAGGTATCGTTAGAGGAGGACGATGTCTGTTGGCTTCATGCCATCTCCCGGACTAATTTAGCAGGTAGTTCGGGAGGGGGTGTGACAACTTGGTATTAGAGCAATTAGCTCCATGGGAAATAAGACAGAGCAGTTAGCACTAAGAAGAAACTTGGGATGTAAATAGTTAGACGTTGAGTCAGTTCAGATAAGACTGGCAGGGTATGGTCCAAGTATGGATAAGAGTGAGTCCAGTCAGGACTAGAATGTGGGTAGAAGTTTAGTATCATGCATCTGAGTTATGTATCTATAACATGTCTGATGTGTTGATATGTTATAGGAGTCATGCCACCACGTACCAGCAGACGACGCAGGCAGAATCAGGAAGGGACACAAAATCCTACCTAGAGTCACTCTAAAAGGGGATCTAATACCCCGAGATTTCAGACTGGGCAGGAAACGAGCAGTTTTCTAGATCTGCACAGGAGGTAGGTAGGCCAGAGAGAGCAAGGCCTAGTGATTCGGAAAAGATGTACGAAATAGAACGACTAAAGAAACTAGGAGCCATAGTGTTTGAGGGTTCCACATATCTAGCTGACGCCGAGGTTTGGTTAAATATGCTTTTGAAATGCTTCGATGTGATGAGTTGTCATGAGGAGCGAAAAGTCAGATCGGCCACATTCATGCTGCAGAAAGAGGTAGAGGGATGGTCGAAATCCATATTAGCCTAGCGTAGTGATGCACGTACCTTAGACTGGCAGACTTTTGGAGGCATATTCGAAGACAAGTATTATCCCAGCACATACAGTGAGGCAAAGAGAGATGAGTTTCTTGGGTTGAAGCAAAGGTCAATTTCAGTGGCCAAGTACAAGAGAAAGTATACCGAACTTTCAAGGTATGCTGATGTGATTGTGGCATCTGAGAGTGACAGGCGTCGAAGGCTTGAAAGAGGGTTGCATTTTGAGATACGTACCCCGGTTACGACTATTGCTAAGTGGACGAATTTTTCTCAGTTAGTAGAGATTGCCCTACATGTGGAGCAGAGTATATCAGAGAATAAGTCAGCATTGGAGCCTAGTCGTGGGGCTTCAACAACTAGCGGTTTCTGAGGTCGTGAGTAGCGGAGGTTCACACCTGGAGTGAATTTTTCAGGTCGTCAAGACTTCAAGCATCGGTCTGGTGGCCAGTCAGTGAGGCAAATGAGTTCAAGTAGTGCCTATCAAAGGCAGAGCCAGAGAGCATCCAGTCAGTCTGCTAGATCAGCAACAAGACTGCAGATGGGTCAGGAGTCCATTGCTAGTGAAACGAAGCAAACCCCATGTGCGAGTTATGGCATAAATCATCGGGGTCAGTGTCTTGATTGGTTCCGATGTGTGTTCCTAGTGTGGACAACCAGGGCATTTCAAGAGAGACTGACCACAACTGAGAGTAGCAGTTTTGAGGGACCAAGGCGTTGAGTCCCACACAGTTGAGCAGCCGAGAGTCTCGACGACTGTAAAAGAGGGCACCAGCGGTGCAAGCCAAAAGGGAGTTGTGGGGAGACCTAGGCAATAGGGAAAAGTCTACGCTATGACTCAACAAGAATCGGAGGATGCACCAAACGTCATTACTAGTACGGTTTTTATTTGTAATGTACCTGCACATGTTTTATTAGATCCAGGTGCTACATATTCCTTTGTTTCTAGTATGTATCTAACTAAGCTGGATAAGATGTTATAGCCTTCATCCGAGGGGTTAGTTATATACACTCCAGTTGGTAACATTTTACTAGTCAATGAAGTGTTGTGTGATTGTGAGGTTTTGGTAGAAGGTCTCAGTATGCTAGTGGATCTTCTTCCCATATAGTTGCAGGCATTGGATGTAATTTTTGGAATGGATTTCTTATTCACTCACTATGCTTCTATGGATTAACATAGGAAGGAAGTGACTTTTAGGAAACCAAGTTTGACTGAAGTGGTTTTCAAGGGTGAAAGGAATATTATTCCTACGAGTTTGATTTCAGCTCTGAAAGCTGAGAAGTTGATGAGAAAGGGTTGCATAACGTTTCTTGCACACGTAGTAGAGGTGCAGGAAGAAAAGCGGAAAACAAAAGATGTTCTTGTAGTGAACGAATTTCTTAATGTTTTTCCAACTGATCTATCAGGTTTGCCACCAGATAGAGAGGTTGAGTTCACTATTGAATTGTTACCAGTAACAACACCTATTTCACAAACGTCGTACAAAATGTCTCCGAGCGAGCTTAAGGAGCTGAAGGTGCAGTTACAAGAACTAGTTGACCATTGATACATCAGACCTAGTGTATCACCTTGGGAAGCTCCAGTGTTATTCGTGAAGAAGAAAGATGGTAGCCTCAGATTGTGCAATGATTACAGGCAATTAAACTAGGTCGATATGTAACAAGTATCCTCTACCACACATTGATGACTTGTTTGACCAGTTAAGGGGAGCAACATTGTTCTCTAAGATTGATTTGACGTTAAGATACCACCAGTTAAAGGTTAGGGAATCAGATATTCCTATGACAGCATTCAGGACGAGGTATGGGCACTATGAGTTTTTAGTGATGCCATTCGATTTAACGAATGCGCCAACAGTTTTCATGGACCTCATGAACAGGATCTTCCATCAGTACTTGGATCAGTTTGTGATAGTGATCACCGATGACATACTAGTTTACTCAATTGATAGGGAAGCCCATGAGGAACATCTGAGGATTGTTCTACCGACACTATGTGATAAACAGTTGTATGATGACATGCATAAATGTCATCATTTTCCTATTAATTTTAGCTAGTTTTGTGTAGGAATTGTGAGCTTTATTGTATTTTTATGTTGATTTTGTAGAAAATTGAGTTCGAGAAGCGAAACCAAGAATTTTACCAATTTTGGGCATAAAAAGAAAACTTTGGGCATAATTGAAGAAAAGAAAAGAGAACATTTGAAGTGGAGGCCTAAAAAGCCCAAAAGAAAGAAGAAAGGAGGCAAAAATCTTTGTTTAAGGCTTCTAGAAGGCATAGCGTCTCGACGTTAGGACCATAGTGAAGGTGTTCATATAACACATGTGGAAGCAATTTTAAGATCAGAGGCACTTAACTACATCAATTTTAGAAAATGAAAACATGTTGTCCAAATACCGTAAGGAGAGAACATAATTTTTACCAACCTTTTGGAGACCGATTCAACAACTCCCTTTGATTTCTTTGATCACGAACGGTGTGTGGACCACCTCTAGTGTCTTCCCTACTATTCTCCGGGCCAAGAACGACTTGTGGGAGTCTATAGAGATAGGGAATGGGAAGGGAATGCTTGAAAGTTCAAGCACTAGAGAGATATATGGAGATGAGAGAGTTTGAGACCAAAATCCAGCAGCATAAAAATATGGAAAATGGCTCTCCTTCCTTTGAATCTGATTCATACTCCTTATATAGAAATCTTCCATACAAAGAGAAGCCTCATGACACTAGACACATGGTGAAATTGCAACTCAAAATGGATTCTAGGTGTTTAATTCACAACACATGCAACTAGTGCATGGTTGTGTTGTTTTCCACTATGCATCAACATGCAAGAGTGGGAATGCCACTAAATCCACTTAAAACTGAATCTAAATTCTCAATTTTTAGGTTGCAATTTATTCCTATTTCAATTCAAAATTGAAATTAATTTCTAGGCAATTAATTGGTACAATTCCAAGTAATTTTTACATGATTAATCCAAGTAATCTTTATCACCTAGTGCCATGAATTATATATGATTCCTAATACATATATATGGTATTCAAAACACTTTTAAATACTTCATCTCTCATTTTCTAATTTAATTCATAATTAAATTATTGTGTCAAACACAATTTACGATAATACCCGTTTTCCCAATTTTGAACGATTCAAAGCTTCCTATCTTTTTTTTCTAGGCTTTGTTCCGATATGAGCTAGTAGGGGGACCTAATGGACCTATAGATCATGGGCTCCAACGATTCGAGGCTAACCAACTAATCTCATTATCCAAGCTAGCCAACATTCGTTAACTACCGGGACACTCCACTATAGCCCGATAGTTGCACTCCCCTTACTATTGATATATTTCCGTCCACTTGATTTAACCATGATTAGTAAGTCGATCCTTCACAGGTTGTTCGTAGCTATAGCTAGGTCAAAAAGCAGTTTCACCCTTATAGTACTTCTAGTTCCTTAAGTCCCACTTATCCTCTAATGAACAATTGGTTTATGGTCCAACCATAAAACCGAGTCCCTCTCGGGCCAATGAGAGGGCGGGATCTCTTTGTTCAAGCCCCGGAGTCAGCACTTAAGGGAACAACTTCTCTACTATCCCTAATTCGGGTAGGAGTGAATTCCTTCTTGCACGACTATGTCCCCAGCTATCTACCCGTTCCTATCCCTGAAATGGGATGCTTATTGAGTCGACGATACTGAGCCACTCTCACCTATGCAGATCTAAGGATAAGCCCGAATAAACAGGAGTTCATAGTTAGCTCAGGATTAAGATCAAGTTACCTAGGTCATCACATGAAATAGTCAGTCTCGTCAGTAAACGGTGTTATAAAGCGAGAGCGACTTATTTCTCGGTCCTGGTCTTATGCAAACTCATTGCATAGGACGCCCCCACTCGCATGTCTCTACATGGATGATTTAGGATCACATCGTCTATACTATCTATAAAGTGGGTCGCGTCTCATAGTGTCTCCAGAATAAGGTACCCAACCCTATCCCTATAATACAAACCGTTTTGGCTATTACTCAAGCTTGATCCGTTTTTTATGTCTCTACATAAAGCTCAAGTATTCATCCTATAGCCATGGATCTTAGTTTATTGGATTTGGGTTATTATAAGTGCAATTTACTTTATTCAGTAACAACTTTACTGAATTAATCTCGATAACGCCTTTATCGAATAAGTATGTATAATTCGTTTAACATTTACTATCTACGAGTTTTAGGACACAGTCCCAACAATCTCCCACTTGAACTAAAACTCTAGTTTATTGGGATGTACTATAATCTATAACAGCAGTGGGTGAATAAATACTTGTATTAATAACAAAGTAAAAATACAATAAACTAGGGCATCTAAATACCCAGTATACTGAGGCATCGACAAACCGGTTACAATTCTCCCACTTGACCTAGATTATTTCTCGTACACATCTTGCAGACCTAGACCTTTTAGATGACTCTCGAACACTTTAGCCGTGAGAGCATTCGTGAATGGATCAACAATGTTGTGCTCTGACGCTATCTTCGTGACGATCACGTCTCCTCGGTGCACAATCTCCCTAATGAGATGGTATTTCCTTTCGATGTGCTTGCCTCTCTTATGGTTGCGAGGTTCCTTTGAGTTTGCAACTGCGTCGCTATTATCACAATACAAGGTGATAGGCAGATGCATATTTGGAACGACTTCCAAGTCACTTAGGAACTTCCTGAGCCATACTGCCTCTTTTGCTGCTTCGCAAGCGGCTACATATTCGGCCTCCATGGTCGAGTCTGCAATGCATCCTTGCTTGATGCTGCGCCATACTATTGCTCCTCCATTTAGAGTGAATACTGACCCTGATGTAGATTTCCTCAAATCTTTATCGGTTTGAAAGTCAGAATCAGTGTATCCTGTAAGGATCAAATCCTTCGAACCATACACGAGCATATAGTCGCTCGTTCTCCTTAGATATTTGAGGATACTTTTAACGGTTGTCCAGTGATCGAATCCTGGATTTGATTGATATCTACTGACAATCCCTACTGCATAACAAATTTCAGGCCTTGTACACAACATGGCATACATTAGGCTACCTAATGTAGAGGCATAGGGAAAACGTCTCATGTTCTCAACTTCTTGAGGTGTCTGAGGTCACTGTTCCTTAGACAAAATAATTTCGTGCCTGAAAGGTAATAGTCATTTCTTGGAATTTTGCATTTTATATCTAACCAACAATTTGTTGATATAAGACGCTTGAGACAGAGCTAGCGTTTTGTTCTTTCGGTTTCGAACAATTTGGATCCCTATAACAAATTGGGCCTCACCCAAATCGTTCATTTGGAATTGAGTTGCTAGCCATAGTTTAATGTCAGTTAGATAACCTACATCATTCTCGATGAGTAGGATATCATCTACATACAGTACTAAGAAAGCTACGGAGTTGTTGATGATCCTTTTGTAAACACAAGGCTCATCAACGTTTTGTTCAAAGCCATAAGATTTGATCGCAGTATCAAATCTCATATTCCAGGATCTAGATGCTTGTTTTAATCCATAAATGGATCCTTTAAGCTTGCAAACTTTTTGCTCTTGATCTTGAGCAATGAACCCCTCTGGCTGAGACATGTAGATACTTTCTTCAAGATTGCCGTTCAGAAAGGCAGTCTTGACATCCATTTGCCATATTTCATAATCGTAATACGTGGCAATGGATAAAAGTATCCTGATCGATTTCAACATGGCAACAGGGGAGAAGGTTTCTTCATAATCAATCCCCTCCTGCTGGGTAAAACCCTTTGCCATAAGTCGTGCAGAAACACTCTTTGAGGGAACTACGTTCAAAATATAAACTGCAGTCTCTACTGCATAACCCCAAAACGAGATAGGCAACTGAGCATAACTCATCATCGAACAAACCATGTCCAACAAGGTTATGTTTCTCCTTTCCGATACACCAATTTGCTGAGGTGTACCAGGGGCTGAGAGTTGGGACATAATTCCATGCTCTATCAAATAGTCTTGAAAACTTGAGTCCATATACTCTCCACCTCGATCGGATCGAAGTGTTTTTATCGTCTTACCTAATAGGTTTTCAACCTCGGCCTTGTACTCTTTGAACTTTTCAAAAACTTCGGACTTATGATGCATCAGGTAAAGATAGCCATACCTCGAATAATCATCAATGAAACTGATGAAATATTCGTACCCACCTTGAGCTCTAATGTTCATTGGCCCACAGAGGTCCGAATGAATGAGCTCTAGGGGCTCTTTGGCACGATAACCTTTTCCGGTAAAAGGTCGTTTTGTCATCTTGCCCTCAAGGCATGACTCACAAGGAGGCAACGAGTCGTCTTCTAACTTGTTTAGAAGTCCACTCTTGACCAATCTCCCAATCCTATTGAGGTTGATATGGTCAAACCTCAAGTGCCAGAGATAGGTATCTTGAGAAACTCTTCGCTTCTTAGGTTGAGTCTCAGCGGTTTTAAGCATCTCGTGATTTAAAATAGCTTTAGACTCAATTGGTCTCAAAACATAAAATTTATTCTTTAAGTTTGTAGAACAAACATCAATACCTCTTTTAGTTTTGAACGCTTCATTAACAGAAAAAGAAATTGAGTAACCTTGTTCCAATAAACAAGATAAAGAAATCAAATTTCTTTTAATTTTCGGAACTATGTACACATTATCTAATATCATGTAATGTTCCTTGGTGAAGAATAATTTTATGTCTCCCATTGCAATAGCCGAGATGACTTCCCCTGTTCCAACTTTAAGAGTCATCTCTCCAGCTATTAGCTGTTGCCAGGAACTCATTCCTTGAAATGAAGAACATACGTGATTAGTGGCACCTGAATCGAGTATCTAGGCAGAATCGTCGTTTTGCACTAAACACGTTTCCAAGACTAATAAATCGCATTTAGAGTCGTGGATTATGTTTTTCTTGGCTATGCAGTTAGTTTGAGGACATTCCTCAGTTGAGACCAAACCTAAATTTTTTGCCACGTCGTTAGCGTTTAAGTAAGTATTCTTAGTCGTATGTACTAAACCGTTTAATTTGGCATTTGACAAAGCACATACGTTTTTCGACATATTGCTGAAACAAACAAATTAATCTCTATTAGAAACATGCACTAAACCCATTAATCATATAATCCAATCAGATTTTAGCAAAAGCAATCATCGACCCATACATACAATTGATTTATTTGCAACGTAACTTCATGGGTTTAGAATAACCGCTACCGTAGGACAGTCAACTACTCCTTCTCTGAATCGAGACAATCTCGGCCAAATACTATTCCCAGAATAACTCTTACTCCAATAGTTATTAGCTAACGTTAATTTGGTCAAGACCATCTTGTAAGTGTTACCCATCATTTTCAGATCTCGGAGGGTGGCCTCAACAATGCCACCGTAGGGAAGAGCTAATGTTGGGAATGGCCCTAGGAAACCCTATCCATTTCTGGAGTTTGCGTTGTTCCGAATCCCTTGCGCAAGCCCTCCGTAGGGTGATCGCTCCTAGGGCGACTCGCAGGCAGCGCATAGGAATCTCACGGTGCAACCTAATGATGGAGACCGCAGGATACGTTTGACACGTTTCCTTCTCCCACTTACTATGAACACTTTTCCCATTCACCTTGATATAAACCCATGCAAACACCATCCGTAGGGGGACGCTCCCTGGGCGCCTCGACATTGCATGCTAGTAAGACTTTGGTTATATCAACTCAGGTTCCGAACCATTTTCAGGAGAGTTCCCTTATAACCAAGGTCTTATGCCCTACTTACTCAAATTTTAAAACTATTTTAAAAACTAAGTAAGACATATTTCTTTTTTCTTTTTTGAAAAAAAGTAAGACATACCTAAGACCGCCTTCTCTAATAGAATTAGAAATAAGTAAGACATATTTCTAATTCTATTAGAGAAGGCGATCTTAGGTCTATTTCATTTTAAACCATTTAAAGAATGACAAGATCCTAAGATCCTAGGTTAGCATGCAACTCTTTGTTATAGGTTTTACGGTTTCTATTCATCAACTTTTATAACTCTTTATAACTTTTAATGAATTAACCCTATAACATGCTTTCTAATGGTGTTTAAAAGCATATAACAATCAATCATTCAAGTTATAAGAAAAGCACCATTTAGAAACATCCTATGTCTAGGTTTGTATAGCTCTTTATACTACGATGTCAAGGTGATAACACTTTAAAACCTCACACCGCTCACGCATGCTCATAAAACTCGAGTTAACTTAACTCAAGAACCGACTTAATGCCCAGGTAGGAGGTGTTCCGTAAACCGTCAACTTAAATACGTCTAGCCTTAGACAGCATTTTGTCGGGTGAGTTCTCTTATAACCGTTGTTTTACAAGATATCGACCTAGACTATGCAAGTTGATCGATTTGTTTGTTCATTAACCTAAGTGAGCATGCTCTTTATCTTGTTATAGATTTTAGATTTCTATATCTTTTATAACAATTATAAAATCAATCCATAACAAGTCTAATTTGAATATAACACTTATAAACAAACTAAAGAAATTTCATGCTACATGCTTGGTTAATTTTATCTTTTAATAATTATAACTATTATAAGAATTAATCAATTTTAATTAACCATTCAAGCATGAATCTCCCTAAATTAATACAACTCTTATATTAATAAAACATAAAATTTCCCTCATGCATTTTAATTAATAAATAACACTTATTCAAATTAAACAAATGCATGAACATGCTTTCCTATGGTGGGGTTTTAAATATAAATGACATACATTATGCACATAAAATACTATTTAATTAAAACATACATTCAATAATGCATAATTAATTAAATTTACTAAAGGTAATTGGTTTTGGGATTTTTAATCAAGCAAAAATAAAAACTAAAATTATTACAATAATAATTTCAAATAGGGCTTGGACTGCTTCCGAACCATTCGAACCGACCTGAACCACCTTTGGATTGCTTGAACCGGACCATTTTACAGTTAAGTGAAGAACGTACTTGAGCTGGAACTAAAAAACAGCATGCTGGAATTTTCGGCCAGCAGCGAGCAGTCTCTGAATTTCTTCAAATTGACGGCCTAAATGGACTCTATTGACTCTCAAATTTTACAGACTCTATTTGAACACATTAAAGCCCATAAACATGTTGGAAATTACAATTAATTCCAACGAATTGACTGAAAATTAAAATCAATCCCAAAACCAATTTTCTTTAGTTTTTACACAGTTTCATCATATGAAAAGCTACCCACCAAGCTAAAATTAATGCATGTTAGGTGCCTTAATCATGCTCTGATACCAATTGAAGTGTTTATATAACACATGCTGAAGAAATTTTAGGATCGGAGGCACTTAACTACATCAATTTTAGAAAATGAAAACATGCTGTCCAAATACCGTAAGGAGAGAGCAGAATTTTTACCAACCCTTTGGAGACCGATTCAACAACTCCCTTTGATTCCTTTGATCACGAACGGTGTGTGGACCACCTCTAGTGTCTTCCCTACTATTCTCCGGGCCAAGAACGACTTGTGGGAGTCTATAGAGATAGGGAATGGGAAGGGAATGCTTGAAAGTTCAAGCACTAGAGAGATATGGAGATGAGAGAGTTTGAGACCAAAATCCAGCAGCATAACAATATGGAAAATGGCTCTCCTTCCTTTGAATCTGATTCATACTCCTTATATAGACATCTTCCATGCATAGAGAAACCTCATGACACTAGACACATGGTGAAATTGCAACTCAAACTGGATTCTAGGTGTTTAATTCACAACACATGCAACTAGTGCATGGTTGTGTTGTTTTCCACTATGCATCAACATGCAAGAGTGGGAATGCCACTAAATCCACTTAAAATTGAATCTAAATTCTCAATTTTTCAGCTTGCAATTCATTCCTATTTCAATTCAAAATTGAAATTAATTTATAGGCAATTAATTGGTACAATTCCAAGTAATTTTTACATGATTAATCCAATTAATCTTTATCACCTAGTGCCATGAATTATATATGATTCCTAATACATATATATGGTATTCAAAACACTTTTAAATAATCCATCTCTCATTTTCTAATTTAATTCATAATTAAATTATTGTGTCAAACACAATTTAAGATAATACCCGTTTTCCCGATTTTGAACGATTCAAAGCTTCCTATCTTTTTGTTCTAGGCTTTGTTCCGATATGAGCTAGTAGGGGGACCTAATGGACCTATAGATCATGGGCACCAACGATTCGAGGCTAACCAATTAATCTCATTATCCAAGCTAGCCAACATTCGTTAACTACTGGGACACTCCACTATAGCCCGATAGTTGCACTCCCCTTACTATAGATATATTTCCGCCCACTTGATTTAACCATGATTAGTAAGTCGATCCTTCACATGTTGTTCGTAGCTATAGCTAGGTGAAAAATTCGTTTCACCCCTATAGTACTTCTAGTTCCTTAAGTCTCACTGATCCTCTAATGAACAATTGGTTTATGGTCATACCATTAAACCGATTCCCTCTCGGGCCAATGAGAGGGCGGATCATATATAATTCATGGCACTAGGGAACAACCTCTCTACTATCCCTAATTCGGGTAGGAGTGAATTCCTTCTTGCACGACTATGTCCCCAGCTATCTACCCGTTCCTATCCATGAAATGGGAGGCTTATTGAGTCGGTGATACTGAGCCACTCTCACCTATGCAGATCTAAGGATAAGCCCGAATAAACAGGAGTTCATAGTTAGCTCAGGATTAAGATCGAGTTACCTAGGTCATCACATGAAATAGTTAGTCTCGTCAGTAAACGGTGTTATAAAGCGAGAGCGACTTATTTCTCGGTCCTGGTCTTATGCAAACTCATTGCATAGGACGTCCCCACTCGCATGTCTCTACATGGACGATTTAGGATCACATCGTCTATACTATCTATAAAGTGGGCCGCGTCTCATAGTGTCTCCAGAATAAGGTACCCAACCCTATCCCTATACTATAGACCATTTTGGCTATTACTCAAGCTTGATCCATTTTTTATGTCTCTACATAAAGCTCAAGTATTCATCCTATAGCCATAGATCTTAGTTTATTGGATTTGGGTTATTATAAATGCAATTTACTTTATTCAGTAATAACTTTACTGAATTAATCTCGATAACGCCTTTATCGAATAAGTATGTATAATTCGTTTAACATTCACTATCTACGAGTTTTAGGACACAATCCCAACACATAGCGTCTCGATGCTAGGTGACCAACGAAGAAAATTCCAGAATCGCCATAGCGTCGCGACGCTGCGACAACTTCTGCTCCAAGACAACCTGACGTCACAGCGTCGAGACGTTGTCGACTTGTTCAGCAAGAAACCCCTCCATCCAACACCTATAAAAAGCCCCCTCTTCCAAGATGAAAATCATCCCATTTGAGAGGAACTCTCCCCTAGCTCAATAGAGAGAAAAAGTGAGAAGAATTGTGAGGAAAAAGGCAGAATTGATCGAGATTCCAAGGCTCGGGATTCAAGATGATCGTGACAGGAGCTTGGGATCAACTTATCGATTATTTCTTCCTTACTTCTTTGTAATTTCTTATTTTAATTTGAGTTAGGCTTATGGTCAAGATCACTTGGGCAAAATTATTCCCATTTGTGAGTAGATCTTGAGACCTAGGGTCGTTATTCTAGTCAATTGGATAATGTAGCGCAATTTTTGCTTAATGCCTTTAATATCTTGATCACAGATTAATTGTTATGTTGGTCTAAATTGATACTCGACAGAGAGAAATTAGATTAGATCCTAATTGCATGGCTAATAATTTCTTAGAGCACGAAAGTGAAAAAGAATTGTTAGTTGATAATGAAGTTGCTTAATGTCATACTATGATTAACTCAGGAGATGGACACATGAATGAGTTATATTAGTATGAGATGTGGATGAGCTTGAAAGAGAAATCCGCTAAAAATTACTTCTAGATTTATGAAATTGAAGATTATTAGTTACATCCATCCATGTATTTGAGCTACATATCCAAAAAGCTAGATAACACCCTAGGTAAAGTTCCCTTAATAGGATATGTCCTTTTTTTTTTTGTTGCATGTTTCTTTTTATTAGTTTCTTTAATTTTTGCTTTATCATTCGAATTGGAATTCTAAATAAAATTGAACATAATGGAATTACATCAATTTCCCTAAGGATTCGATACTCGATATTACCTACCATTTTATATGAAGGTGTTCATATAACACATGTGGAAGCAATTTTAGGATCGGAGGCACTTAACAACATCAATTTTAGAAAAAAAAACCTGTTGTCCAAATACCGTAAGCAAAGAGCAGAATTTGTACCAACCTTTTTGGAGACCAATTTAGCAACTCCCTTTGATTCCTTTGATCACGAACCGTGTGTGGACCACCTCTAGTGTCTTCCCTACTATTCTTCGGGCCAAGAACGACTTTTGGGAGTCTATAGAGATAGGGAATGGGAAGGGAATGCTTGAAGGTTCAAGCAATTGAGAGATATATGGAGATGAGTGTGTTTGAGAACAACATCCAGCAGCATAACAATATGGAAAATGGCTCTCTTAGCTTTGAATCTGATTCAACCTCCTTATATAGACCTCTTCCATGCAAAGACAAGCTTCATGACACTAGACACATGGTGAAAATGCAACTCAAAGTGGATTCTAGGTGTTTAATTCACAACACATGCAACTAGTGCATGGTTGTGTTGTTTTCCACTATGCATCAACATGCAAGAGTGGGAATGCCACTAAATCCACTTAAAATTGAATCTAAATTCTTATTTTTCAGCTTGCAATTCATTCCTATTTCAATTCAAAATTGAAATTGATTTATAGGCAATTAATTGGGACATTACCAAGTAACTTTAGCATGATTAATCCTATTAATCATTATCACCTAGTGCCATGAATTATATATGATTCCTAATACATATATATGGTATTTAAAACACTTTTAAATACCTTATCTCTCAATTTCTAATTTAATTCATAATTAAAACATTGTGTCAAACACATTTTACGATAATGCCCTATTTCCTGTTTTTGAACGATTCAAAGATTCCTATCATTATGTTCTAAGCTTTAATCCGATATGAGCTAGTAGAGGGACCTAATTGACCTATAGATCATGGGCTATAACGATTTGAGGCTAATCGACTAATCTCATTATCTAAGCTAGCCAACATTCGTTAACTACCAGGACACTCCACTATAGCCCGATAGTTGCACTCCCCTCACTATAGATATATTTTCGTCCACTTGATTTAACCATGTTCAGTAAGTCGTTCCTTCACAGGTTGTTCGTAGCTATAACAAGGTCAAATAACCGTTTCACCTTTATAGTACTTCTTGTTCCTTAAGTTCCACTAATCCTCTAATGAACAATCGGTTTATGGTCCAACCATCAAACCTAAGTCCCTCTCGATCCAACGAGAGGGTGGGGCCCCTTGTTCAAGTCCTAGAGTTAGTACTTAAGAGAACAACCTCTCTGCTATCCCTGAAATGGGTAGGAGTGAATTCTGTCTTGCGAAACTATGTCCCCAGCTATCTTTTCGATCTTATCCCCAAAATGGTAGGCTTGTTGAGTCGGCAATGCTGGCCACTCTCACCCATGCAGATCAAAGGATAATCTCGTATAAACAGGAGTTCATAGTTAGCTCAGGATTAAGAACGAGTTACCTAGGTCATCTATGAGAAATATTCAGTTTCTGCAGTAAACGGTGTTATAAAGAGAAAGTGGCTTATTTCGTGGTCCTGTCTTATGCAAACTCATTGCATAGGACGCCCCCACTTGCATGTCTCCACATGAACAACTTAGGATCTCATCGTTTGTACTTAATACAAAGTGGGTCGCGTCCATAGTGTTCCTAGGATAAGGCACCCAACCGTATCCTTATACTATAGACAATTTTGACTATAAACATGAACTTGATCCTACGATATGTCTCTACATATAGTTCGAGTATTCATTTTATAGCCAAGGATCATAGTTTATTGGATTTAGGTTAATCATTCGCAATTTACATATTCAATAACATCTTTTACTGAATAACCTCAATAACGACTTTATTGGAAATGGAAATATGTTTAATGATTTACAAACTACGAGTTTATAGGACATTAAACCCAACATTATATTACTTGCGACCCGTGCACTTTGCGGTCATCAAGTTTTTGGCGCCGTTGCTGGGAACATTGTAATTTTTCGTTAATATTGAGAATTAAGTGTTTGATTTTAATTTAGAAATTTTATTTTTATTTTAAGTGGTGGCAAATTTTGAGAAGATATAAGGTGGATAAATTGTTTCGTTGTGATTTAACCATGGCAGATCAAGAAGACAAAGCAATCCGAGATTATTTATTGCCTGAATTTCCATTAAATTACTCTGGAATAGCTTATGAGCCAATCGTTGTCGATAATTTTGAGCTCAAAGCTAGTCTCATTCAAATGGTAAAAGAAAATGCTTTCAAAGGCTATCCATCAGAGGATCCACACAATAACCTAAGATCATTTTTGGATATCTGTGGAACGGTAAAAATAGGAGGAGTTAGCTCTGACGCTATTGGTTTACAATTGTTTCCATTTTCTTTACAAGACAGAGCTAGAGATTGGGTAGACTCGTTAACCTCGAATAGCATTCTCATTTGGGATGAATTAGTGAAAGCTTTCCTTATAAAGTTTTTCCCATTAGCCAAAATTACCAATATTAGAACTGAAATTGGAACGTTTAAACAATTAGAGGAAGAGCAATTGTATGAAGCTTGGGAAACATATAAGGATTTGTTAAGGAAATGCCCACAACATGGATACCCTGACTGGCTTCAGATACAATTTTTCTACAATGGGTTAAAAAGGGATTTTAAGACAATTCTTAACACTGCGGCTGAAGGAAGCTTCTTAGCCAAAACTGTCAAAGATGCACAAACCCTAGTAGAAGAGCTGACCTTGACAAGTTATCAGTGGCAGTCTGAGCAACCAGAATCCAAAATTAAGGAGAAACCATGTGAGAATAAAGAAGTGAATGCTTTAAGGTTGCAAGTTGAAGCTCTAACAAAGGCTCTAAATAAACTCACAGGATCAGAAATTCCAAGTTTACCTAAGGTTGAAGTGGAGCCTAAAACTGAGGAAATAATTCAAGAGAAGAAAAGCCCTTTGGAGGAAATGCTAGGAAATTTCATAAATGAGACTAGGAATTTGGCAGTAAAACGAGATCTTGTCATCAATAAGATGGAAGAAAAAATAGATCAAATGACAATATTCATGAAGGAGATCCAGCAAGGAAATTTATCCAATGTCGTCGCCATGGACCCACAAGAACAATGCCCTACCATATCTCTCAGAAGTGGGAAACAGTTAAAAGAAACTGAAAGAAAAGAAGAAACAAAGCCCAGCACTAGAAGGATATTGGATGAGGATGATGAAAACAAACCAGAGGAAGAGACAGCACAGCCAGTGCAAGATAAGTCTTCTGATTCTATTCCTTTAGTTCTTAATCAAATTCCTTATCCTCAGAGATTTCAAAAGAAAAAGTTGGATGCTGAATTTTCAAAATTTCTTGATCTTTTTAAACAGCTCCACATTAACATTCCTTTTGCTGATGCTTTGGAACAGATGCCACACTATGCTAAGTTTATGAAGGAAATATTGTCAAAGAAAAAGAAGTTTGAAAACCATGAGACAATAAATATGACAACCGAGTGCAGTGCCTTAATCCAAAAACATCTGTCACCAAAATTAAAAGATCGAGGGAGTTTCACTCTTCCTTGTACTATTGGTAGTTTGTTTATTAAAAAAGCTTTGTGCGACTTAGGGGTGAGCATATACCTAATGCCATTCAGTGTTTACAGGAAACTTGGTTTGGGGGAATTAAAGTCAACTACAATTGTTTTGCAATTGGCAGATCGTTCAATAACATACCCTAAAGGTGTGTTAGAGGATGTTCTAATCAGCGTTGAGAAATTCATATTCCTTGTAGACTTTGTAGTGTTAGACATGTAAGAAGACCCAGAAGTCCCAATCATTCTTGGAAGACCAATTTTGGCAACAACTCGTGCATTGATAGAGGTAGAGAAAGGAACCCTGACTCTCAGAGTAGAAGATGACGAGGTAGTGTTCGACCTTTTTAATGCATTAAAACACCCAAAAGAAGAGGTTAGTTCTTGTTTTTCGATTGATTCAGTTGACGTTATTATCAATGCATGCGTAGAGTCGGAGTCTCCTGTTGATCATTATGAAATAAGCATGCCTGACGTGTTTAGAGATGAATTAATAGATGTGAATCAGGAAAATGCTTTAATTGATAGATCTATAGGAAGGGAAGAAAAATTATCATTAGATGTTTGTGCTCAAGTTGATGCCCCTTCCCCTGAATTAAAACAATTGCCTGCTCACCTATGTTATGCTTTCTTAGGAGAATCTTCTACTTTTCTTGTTATTATTTCTGCTGATTTAAGTAAAGTAGAAGAGGAAAGATTGTTGGATGTTTTGAAAAAGCATAAATCTTCTCTAGAATGGTCTATTAGCTATATCAAAGGTATTTGTTCTTCAATTGTCATGCATAAAATCTCAATGGAAGATGCCTTTAATCCCACAGTAGAGCACCAAAGAAGATTAAATCCAACAATGAAGGAAGTGGTAAAAGTCGAGGTGTTAAAATTATTAAATGCAGGAATTATCTATGCTATATCTGACAGCCCTTGGGTGAGTCCTGTTCATGTAGTGCCTAAGAAAGGAGGGATGACTGTTGTTAAGAATGAGAAAGACGAGTCAATATATACTAGGACAGTCACTGGGTGGCGTGTGTGTATTGATTATAGGTAGTTAAACAAAGCCACTAGAAAAGATCATTTCCCTCTCCCCTTTGTCGATCAGATACTTGATAGGTTAGTTGGTTATCCGTATTATTGTTTTCTAGATGGTTATTCGGGCTATGATAAAGTTGCGATTGCGCCCGAAGACAAAGAGAAAACAACATTCACATGTCCCTATGGTACTTATGCTTTCTGGTGTATGCCATTTTGATTGTGCAATGCTCTAGCTACCTTTTAGCGTTGTATGATGGCCATATTTTCTGACTTTGTAGAAGAGATTATGGAGGTGTTTATGGATGATTTTTCTGTTTTCGGTTCATCATTTGATAACTGTTTGCAAAATCTCTCTCGTGTTTTGCAAAGATGCCAAGAGACTAACTTTGTTTAAAACTGGGGAAAATGTCATTTTATGGTAAAAGAAGGGATAGTTTTAGGCCACAAGGTGTCTGAAAAGGGTTTGGAGGTTGATAAAGCTAAAATTTCTGCTATTGAACAACTTCCTCCACCCATTAATGTCAAAGGAGTTCGTAGTTTCTTAGGTCACACAAGGTTTCATAGGCGTGTCATAAAAGATTTTTCAAAAGTTGCTAAACCCATGTGCCATTTGCTTAAACAGGTTGTTCATTAGATGAGCACTAGTACTTAAGCAGACATATGTAACACAAGGGTAAAACGGTAATTTGACCCAGTTGTGATTACGGACACATGTGAAGGATTGACTTACCGGTATAGGTCTATATCTGTGGACACAGAATTATCTATGCAGAGAGAAGAGTGCAATTCTGGGTCTTTAGTGGAGTGAACCCATAGTTAACGAAAATTGATTAATTAGTTAATGAGTTTAACCGATTAAATCTCATATCGCTGGAGCTTCTGATCTGCAGGTCCATTAGGTCCCACTGGTAGCTCGTAAAGAGACTTGAGGCAATTAAGTATAAATTGTAAATTGAAAGTGTTCAATTTATTTAGGGGAATCATATAATGTATGATAATACATTATAGTATAGAGTTTATGAAACTTTATAATATAATTTTTGAATTAATTTTGAGAGAAAATATTTGAAAGAGTTCAAATAATTAATATGAATTGGATTCATATTAATAAAATAAAAATTTTAATCAAATCCATAAAATTAAATATATGATATTTAATCGGGTAATTAATTAATTAGGGAATTAATTATTTATTTATTAAAATTAGATATGAATAAGATAATAGATTTGATTAAAGTTCTCAGGGTATTTGTGGGATCAAACTGTAGGAATCTATTGTACCATGTCTAGTGGGCACTATAGATAACGTTCTCCAGCTGTTTGCAATGCGTGAGTGAGTTGCTAGCACAAAGGTGGGCGCAATGTAAAGGTTTTGATTGATGCTATTCGAAATTCCCTACTTATCAAATATATCTTTACTGCTTTCATGTACTTGCGTTGTTTCATCTTTTTGTCTTCAAATCACAAAATCCCAATCAGTTTATTTCTTTGGTTACCATCCTCAGTTGTAAATTTAGAAGAGGGTCGTGCTTTGTAGAAGTTAGTATTTTTCAACTAGTCACCATCTCTCTTGGGTACGATATTCGGAGTACTCTCCACTTTTTTACATGATAGTGTATACTTGCACTCGAGCAGGTGTCTAGCACGCACTCACGTCAATACCGCCCTATCAGCTTTGCAGTCAAGGATAATGAACTCTACAGGGAAAACAAAGTTATCTACTTTTACAAGTACATCTTCGTTCAGGTGTTTAGCACGCCTTGCAGTTGACCTGTTTGCTAGCTGTAGAATCACAGTGGTTGGTATTGCTTCCTCAATACCTAACTACTTGAAGATAGATAGAGGCATTAAGTTGATGCGACCCTAGATCACATAGGACTCGTCCAACATTTCTTCCTCCAATCACACAAGGAATTGTGAAACTGCCTGGATCTTGAAGCTTGGGTGGCACCTTACTTGTGATCACGTGATAGCGAGCATAGCTAGCTATTTTTCTCTGATTAATTAAGTTAGTCTTTTACAATTATTTGCCCAAATTTATGCATTTTTATATTTTATTTGTAGGAAGTATGTGTTTGAAGCTTAATTCAGCAATTGGAGTCAAATGGAGTTCAATCCTAAAAAAAAAAAAAAAAAAAAAAAAATCGTCGCGACGCTATCGATAGATTTTCTATAAATTCCTCTTTTCAGCTATGGATTAGGGAAGTCCAATTGGTGAGATTTTAGCCCTAATTTCGACTAGAGACCTTTGGTGGAAGCTAAAGCAAGGCTAAGGAGCGGGAATCAAGCGAGAAGACGTGGAGATCGTGACGGGGACGTGTCGGTTTCGACGGATTCGAGTTTTCCTTTCTCTTTCCCTTAACTCTTGTAGTTTTTATGGCTTTTCTTGCAATTAGTATTTGTGGTTTATAGACTATGAATTGCTAGTTGTTTGTCTTAGGGTTTGATGTAGTTGTTTATAGGTTGTTGGATTGATTTTTGGGATGAATGTGCATTTATTTTATTCATGCACATTTGTGTAATGCTTTCAATTACTTGATCACTAATTGAATGATTTGAGTGTTGAATCTAACTCAGGAGAGAGGATTTGGCGTAAGACTTACATTGTTTAATTGCATGATTAAAGTAGAAATTCTAAGTTTGTGACGGGATTTAGAATTTCTTTAGAAGTATAACAAGGACCGAACTGAATAATGCCTTGCATGTTAATGAACTTAGATAGGGATATCAAGTTAGTTATATGTATGAGAATCAATTATACTCGGGAGAGGTAATCGTGATAAAAGTTTCCTTGGCTTGTAGAATAGTTGCACGATTAATTCATTCCTCTTAATCAATCTTCAATCTTAATCAATGAAATCAATTCCCTAAGAGTCTTTCCATTTGAGTCTCCACTTTTATTTTTATGCTTTTAGTCCTTATTTTTATCTTGATCATTGAGTTTTGCTCCCTAAATAAAATTGAACAAAAGTATTCGTGGTGCTTAATTTGCTAGAAAACCAATCCAGAGGACGACACTCGTTTTACACGAAAAACACTATATTATTACTTGACCCGTACACTTGCGGTAAGCAATTTGCGCATCATCAAGGCACTACAATTCTTTGTAAACATGAAAGTTTCATATTCTCCTAGCTTGCGCTTCTTTGATAGGATATATTTCAGGAACCCGTACACTTGTGGTAAGCAATTTGCGCATCATCAAGGCACTACAATTATTTGTAAACATGAAAGTTTCATATTCTCCTAGCTTGCGCTTCTTTGATAGGATATATTTCAGGAACTTGGCATGGTTTTGCATTTGCTCAATGACATCTACCAATGGGATGTTAATGTGGAGTTGCTTGAAGATATCCAAAGACATCTTGTTCTCGTTCTTTTTAATGAGTCTCTGAGGGATTGGTGGAGGTGGCCTTGCATTTTGATACGAATTCTCAGCTTTCTTGGCTGGTTCAAGGAGGTGGAAGCTTGATTCTACTTTAACATCAGCGGCTTCTGTTGGTTCCCATAACTAAAATTTGGACGGTCTCTCCATCCTAGATTGTAAGTGTTGTTGTATGGGTTGTACTGCCTTTGATTCCCATCGAATCCACCAATGGCATTCACCACTCCATTGTCTTGTATCTCAGGGCAGGCATAGGTAGCATGAGTAGTCATTGAGCAAACTTCATAGGCTTTCGCCTGTACCTGTCCTGAACACAAAGAGCGAAAAAGTTTAGTTAATTCATTCATTTCAGAGCGCATTTCACTTACTTCGCTTTTTGTGGCGGCTTGCACAACTGCAGGTTGTCCTCTCGTCCCGAATTGCTGAGAGTTCTCAGCTATACTTGAAATTAGTTGTCTGGCCTAAGCAGGTGTCTTGTTGACTAATGCTCATCCACTAGCGGCATCCACCATACTTCGATCCATGGGTAGTAATCCTTCGTAAAATACTGAATCAACAACTGATCCGAGATCTGGTGATGTGGAAAACTAGCACAGAATCATTTGAATCTCTCCCAATATTCGTTTAGGGTCTCGTAGTGATCTGCGAAATCCCATAAATCTCCTTCCTGATGTTGGCATCTCTACTAGCATGGAAGAATTTCTCCAGGAATTCCTTCTTCATCTCGTTCCATGTACTGATACAACCATAGGGAAAGTAATAAAGCCAATATTTCGCTGAATCCTTTAGCGAAAAGCGTAAAGCCCTCAGGTTCGGCATTTTCTCTGTCACTCCATGAGGTTTCATACGAAAACATACAATGTGAAATTCCTACAAATGTTTGTGCGGTCTTCGCATGCACTACAACGAAAAATAGGGAGTAAGTGTATTAAATCTTGTTTTAATTCAAAGTTACCTGTCGTCTCGGGGTAGGTGATAGAGAGTGGCTGCTAGTTTAGACCTGCCACTGCCAGCTACCTTAATGTCCTCTTAGCCATGGTTGATGCTTCAACCTCGCCGAGATTATTAACTCTTATTCTTCTTGTTTCCCTTCTAAATATCGTCTCCGCTCTACAAATTTTTTGTTCAAATCTAAGATCGTTTCCCTTTGAAGAACGTGTGATCATAAACCATGCAAACAAGAATTAAAAAACACAAAATACTAAAAATACTAGAAAACGCCCTTCCCTGACAACAACGCCAATTTGACGGGACTTGTTGAAGGTCCGAGCAAAATAAAATTTATAATCCCCGACACTACAACTATTTTGTAGAAATAGTGGCCGGGGTCGAACACAAGTAAGGGGACCTAGCAGATGTAGAATTTCGTGCTTATGAAAACAGGGGGGATTTTTTAGAAAGCATGGCAAAACTAAGAAAATTAATGCAGAAATTAAAGGAGACAGGAATAAGCATGCAGAAGAGAAATAAGATGGAAATTGATAACATAAAAAGGGATTGCTGGATTGAGATTTTTTATGGTTGATTCTATTTCGATTGGCTTCCTAGTTTTCTCTAATAATTATTCTAGACTGATTTCATTAGTCCGGTCGGCTTCTGAATTACTCAGAGGACCCCCCTACACTAACCTGTGCTAATTAACTTGCTAACCGTGAATTTTGCAATTAACAAAATTAATTAATATATTCTTTATCGCTCACCACCCCTTGTACATAACATAGCAACAATCCGAGATCTCTGCAACGATTACTAAATTATATCTAACTAGTTTTAGATTAAGCAATTTCACAATTACCTGTTAAACTAGTCGCTTTGGGATCATGGGTCTGGAATTGCATTAACTAAATTTGAATAGAATTCAAATCTAATTCCTACAACCTTTAACATGCATCTTAGGCTCATAGAGGGGCGTCTCGCGTAGAGAGTGGCTTGCCTCAACCTATTGGCTATCTAAAAATAACTGATTGAATACACAAGTTCTAATCACATAGGGTCGTCAATCCTAATAGACTAGCTCATGTATTGGTTTAAACGGGATAACATGCAAAACTGAATGAAAAGACAACGAGAACAGAAAGTAAACTCCAGAAAACTCAGCCAATCGTATTAAAAATAAAAGCATAAACCCAATCCAACGATCTAAATATCATTAGCCACTCATTGATAGAGTAAAAACATAGATAGACATGAAAGAACCCGTAAGATAGGCCCTAAAAAGGTCTACAACAGTACTGAAACGTAAAAGAGGCAAAAGAAATTGCAATAGGATCAAATTTCTAACCTAATGACGGAGTAAACCGAGGCTACGTATATATAAAAAACTCGTTGGCGTCTCGACACTGCAAACTTTATATTCCATATTAAAATCGCATCGGCATCGAGACGCCATGGGCAGCGTCTTCGAATTTTCTGGGTCTTTTCTCGTTTCTTTTCGGTATGGGGCTTCAATCTTCGACTTTTAGTGTAATTCTTCAGGCCCACTTCAGCACAATTGGGTCTTTTCACCTCCTCATCGCCCAAGACACCAAGATGGTTCCAAAACTCTGTAATTGGGTCGAATTAACACCAATTGGGGTGATCAACTCCTGACATAGCCCAATCTCAAATATCCTGTAAATAAGACAACTAAACCATAAAATAACTCTAACCAGCTTAGATTGAGGTGATAAAATAAGACTATTTAGGTCTTATCAGGTAGATACCTTAAGCACATAATTTAATTGAACAGGTACTAACTTAAACCTTTCAACACAAGCAGTAGATATGAAAGAGTGTGTTGAACTAGAGTCAATCAATATAAAAGTAGTAATCCCAGATATAAGAATGGTACCTGGCACCACACTAGGTTCATCATCAGCCTGCTGCTTTTTCATGGAAAAAACTTTTCCTCTCACTTTCTATATCTTCCCCTGAACTCTCGAATCATCAATTTTCTGGCTCATAGGACAATTATTTATTAAATGTCCTACCTTTCCACACCGGAAGCAAGCTCTCGACACTCTATAACATGTCCCTTGGTGCTTCTTACCACATGTCTTACAGTCTAGAAACTGTCCACTAGTGCCAGGGCCTACCTTCTTTGGTGGTTGGCTTGAACTCTGACCTTCAGGGAACTTCCTCTTGGAACTTCCCTCCCTGTGGATGTCTTGGTCAGGTCAGCATCCTGTGATAAGATCTGCGCAACCTGCAACACCTTAGCATAGGTGTTAAACCTGAAACCTGCAACGTGCTTCCTTAATTCAGGCCTTAAACCTCTCTCAAGTTGTCTTGCTTTCCTCCAATCAGTGTCCACCAAGTGTGGAGCATACTAAGAAAGGGCATCAAACTTTCTTTCATACCCCAATAGGCTCAACTCCCCCTGCTCCAACTTAATGAACTCAACTTCCTTATCTTGTCTAACAGTAGGGGGAAAGAACTTCTCAAAGAAAACCTTATTGAATCTTTCCCAACTCAATGGGTTATTAGGCACATTCCACGTCCTTCTTGTTAAGTTCCACCATTTGTTTGCGCCCCTTCTCAGTATATAAGCAGCACAAGCCACCTTTTGTTGATCATTGCAATCCATGAAGTCAAATTTTTTTCTATTCACTCAATCCACTCCTCAGCAACTATGGGGTATGTGCTTGTTCCATCAAAAGAGGGTGGATGAAGCTTCCTGAACTGCTCCACCACACGATTTATTCCATCGTTGGCTTGGGCTTGCCTATTAGTCATTTGGCCTTGCACAATGTTTGGAATTTGGTCTTGCTGCTCATTATCATTTTCACCTCTACGGTTAGCCGCTCTTCGAGGTGGCATTGTTCTAAGAAAACAAATGCCAGCTAACTTTTAGAGACACCCAAACGCGATAAAGAATTTATGGAAATGGACATCTAGAGATATAATTTTTTTTAATTATACTGACAAGCCTAATGTTCTGGCATGAACGTTCATATACTACAAATCCTTTCAAAATTCTAGTCTACAGATTAACAAACTTGGCTCTGATACCAACTGTAACAACCTGTATTTTTCAATATGGTGAAACTTTCAAATATTGCTGAAGCGATTTAACAAAACGGAAGACATAACCTATTATTCAGAAAACAAGGCTTACAACCAAAGCCAAGTCCAACATTAAAAAACAAGTAAAAAACTAAACAATACCAAAAACAACAAATCCTATAGAAACCTACTAAATTCTACAAATTATAAGTCCTTATCGGTCATGCCAGAATGCTAGCCTAATCATTGTCAGAACTATCACTTGCTCCATCATCTGAAAACATTTTTAGAAAACAAAATGAGTACAAAAATACTCAATAAGCAACTTCCACATCAAGTTCACAATTCATTTTCGTTCAAAACAAAACATAAGATTTCAGGTAATAAAACATTTAAATATTCGAAACTAAATAATTCTTTCAATGAAACAATACTTTCAGAACATATTAGGAAAGATGCATTAATGGAGTAGCCCTGAACAGAATTGGTTACCCGTCGGTAACACCAATCAGACATTCATACAGAATTGTCGGTTAAAACCCACAAGAACATTTCAAATCAAATACTTAAGTGTGAGGCTATGTGAGTAAAACAAACACATGAATCTACATTCCAAAGGAATATCAAACCACATAAGTGTCTTCTCACAAATAAGCTATAGTCAGAACATTTCATACAAATACTTAAGAGTGAGGTCACGTGAGTGAAACTCACACATGAATCTACAATCCAAAGGAACGTCAAGCCACATAAGTGTCTTCTCACAAATAAGTTTCATTCAGAACATATATCCGTCAATTCCAATATGGTTACTACAAAGCAGACAATCCCCCAAACAAAATTTGGCATATATAGATAGCACAATCGATAGAATTCAAAACACTTTCCAAAACATTCAAAACAGTAAACATGCTTTCATTTAACAAAACAATTCAAATAGAAACAATTTCAATCAAACCAAATTCAATTTAAACGAACAATTTTCACCAAAATTTATATTTTGGAAGGGATGTGGAAATTACTTACCTCGATCAGAACCTACAAATCTTAAGCCCAAAGCAAATCAAATTTCGATTCCTTAAATCCAACAATTTCCTAAACACATTCAATACTTCTCTAATTAGAAACCAACAAATTTACCTTAAAGGTCTAATGACCAATCCAAATGACAATCAATCTTAACCTTAAAAATTTTCCCACTTAAAACAAATTCTCATCATAAAAAGTTGGGAAAAATTGGTTTATTGGGTGCCAAAAACAACATTGAAAATCTGGAAATTTTCACTTTAAAATCTAACTTTTTCATACAACAAAAAATAGTAAAACATATACCTTTCAAAACCATTTAAATACAAAACAAGATTTCAATTCCCCAATCTTTAAAACCTTCAAAATTATCTTCAAATTGGGATAAATAACCAATAAAATTTATGCAACAAAAATAAGGATTTTTCAAGCTTTTCACTAAAACAAATCAATATTGGCTACTTTAAAATACAAAACCAGATCTGAAAAGCATAGCAAAATTGCTATAAAAACAGTGATAAAAAGGTTGTTCATTAGATGAGCACTAGTACTTAAGCAGACATATGTAACACAAGGGTAAAACGGTAATTTGACCCAGTTGTGATTACGGACACATGTGAAAGATTGACTTACCGGTATAGGTCTATATCTGTGGACACAGAAGTATGTATGTAGAGAGAAGAGTTCAATTGTGGGTCTTTAGTGGAGTGAACCCACAGTTAACGAAAATTGATTAATTAGTTAATGAGTTTAACTGATTAAATCTCATATCGCTGGAGCTACTGATCTGCAGGTCCATTAGGTCCCACTGGTAGCTCGTAAAGAGACTTGAGGCAATTAAGTATAAATTGTAAATTGAAAGTGTTCAATTTATTTAGGCGAATCATATAATGTATGATAATACATTATAATATAGAGTTTATGAAACTTTATAATATAATTTTTGAATTAATTTTGAGAGAAAATATTTGAAAGAGTTCAAATAATTAATATGAATTGGATTCATATTAATAAAATAAAATTTTTAATCAAATCCACAAAATTAAATATATGATATTTAATTGAGTAATTAATTAATTAGGGAATTAATTAATTATTTATTAAAATTAGATATGAATAAGATAATAGATTTGATTATAGTTGTCAGGGTATTTGTGGGATCAAACTGCAAGAATCTATCTGCACCATGTCTAGTGGGCACTATAGATAACGTTCTCTAGCTGTTTGCAATGCGTGAGTGAGTTGCTAGCGCAAAGGTGGGCACAATGTAAAGCTTTTGATTGATGTTATTCGAAATTCCCTACTTATCAAATATATCTTTACTGCTTTCATGTACTTGCGTTGTTTCATCTTTTTGTCTTCAAATCACAAAATCCCAATCATTTTATTTCTTTGGTTACCATCCTCAGTTGTAAATTTAGAAGAGGGTCGTGCTTTGTAGAAGTTAGTATTTTTCAACTAGTCACCATCTCTCTTGGGTACTATATTCGGAGTACTCTCCACTTTTTTACATGATAGTGTATACTTGCACTCGAGCAGGTGTCTAGCACGCACTCACGTCAATACCGCCCTATCAGCTTTGTAGTCAAGGATAATGAAATCTGCAGGGAAAACAAAGTTATCTACTTTTACAAGTACATCTTCGATCAGGTGTCTAGCACGCCTTGCAGTTGACCTGTTTGCTAGCTGTAGAATCACAGTGGTTGGTCTTGCTTCTTCAATACCTAACTACTTGAAGATAGATAGAGGGATTAAGTTGATGCGACCCTAGATCACATATGACTCGTCCAACATTTCTTCCTCCAATCACACAAGGAATTGTGAAACTGCCTGGTTCTTAAAGCTTGGGTGGCACCTTACTTGTGATCAAGGCACTATAATTCTTTGTAAACATGAAAGTTTCATATTCTCCTAGCTTGCGCTTCTTTGATAGGATATATTTCAGGAACTCGGCATAGTTTTGCATTTGCTCAATGACATCTACCAATGTGATGTTAATGTGGAGTTGCTTGAAGATATCCAAAGACATCTTGTTCTCGTTATTTTTTATGAGTATCTGAGGGAATGGTGGAGGTGGCCTTGCATTCTGATACGAATTCTCAGCTTTCTCTGTTGGTTCAAGGAGGTGGAAGCTTGATTCTACTTTAACATCAGCGGCTTCTATTGGTTCCCATGACTAAAATTTGGATGGTCTCTCCATCCTAGATTGTAAGTGTTGCTGTATGGGTTGTACTGCCTTTGATTCCCATTGAATCCACCAATGGCATTCACCTCTCCATTGCCTTGCATCTCAGGGCAGACATAGGTAGCATGAGTAGTCATTGAGCAAACTTCATAGGCTTTTGCCTGTACCTGTCTTGAACACAAAGAGCGAAAAAGTTTAGTTAATTCATTCATTTCAGAGCGCATTTCACTTACTTCGTTTTTTGTGGCGGCTTGCACAACTGCAGGTGGTCCTCTCGTCCCGAATTGCTGAGAGTTCTCAGCCATACTTGAAATTAGTTGTCTGGCCTAAGTAGGTGTCTTGTTGACTAATGCTCATCCACTAGTGGCATCTACCATACTTCGATCCATGGGTAGTAATCCTTCGTAAAAATATTGGATATACAAATGATCCGAGATCTGGTGATGTGGAAATCTAGGACATAATCATTTGAATCTCTCCCAATATTCGTTTAGGGTCTCCAGTGATCTGCGAAATCCCAAAAATCTCCTTCATGATGTTGGCATCTCTACTGGCATGGAAGAATTTCTCCAAGAATTCCTTCTTCATCTCGTTCCATGTACTAATAGAGCCAGAGGGAAGGTAATAAAGCCAATATTTCGCTGAATCCTTTAGCGAAAAGCGAAAAGCCCTCAGGTTCGGCGTTTTCTCTGTTACTCCATGAGGTTTCATACCAAAACATACAATGTGAAATTCCTACAAATGTTTGTGCTGTCTTTGCATGCACTACAACGAAAAATAGGAAGTAAGTGTATTAAACCTGGTTTTAATTCAAAGGTACATGTCGTCTCGGGGTAGGTGATACAGCGTGGCTGCTAGTTCAGACCTGCCACTGCCAGCTACCTTAATGTCCTCTTAGCCATGGTCGGTGCTTCAACCTCCCCGAGATTATTAACTCTTCTTCTTCTTGTTTCCCTTCTAAATATCGTCTCCGCTCAACAAATTTCGGGATCAAATCTAAGATCGTTTCCCTTCGAAGAACGTGTGATCATAAACCATGCAAACAAGAATTAAAAAACACAAAATACTAAAAATACTAGAAAACGCCCTTCCCTGGCAACGACGCCAATTTGAAGGGACTTGTCGAAGGACTAAAGAAACAGCTTGAGAAAGGGAAGATGAAATGAGGGCATGGTAACCAAACTTGTTCTAGGACTAGCAACTTTCGAGGACGAAAGTTCTTTTAAGGTTAGTATGATGTAGCAACCGGTAGAAAAAAAGGGAAAGAAAATTTGGAAAAAAGGAAAAAAAAACCCTTAGACTCGTCTCTCTCTCTTGCGCTTCCTTTCCCCTTGCACCGCCGCCCTCTCATTTTTTGGTCCTTATCTTCCGCCATCGCCTCCGTCACGCCACATCGCTGCCCTAGACAAATCAATCCGCCGCAAGTTAGCCACCTGCGCACGGCAGCGTCATCGGTCCTTCCCTCTCGGAGAGTTCTCTCTTTCACTCTCTCCTTCGTTTCTTCTTTTCGTCGTCGCCTTCTTCACGTCGCACAAACCAGCTCGACGAGTCTTCGATGGTTCTGCTCGCGAACAAGCAGATGACGTGAGTTCTTCCTCACGTTCCAAGTAGTCCAGCAACCTTGTGGGTGCTCTGGCTTGTTGGAATCAGATGCAGACAGTAGTGGATATTTGTTTTTTCAGCGTTTTTGAGCGAATGAAGCTATGGCTAAGCGGTATCTAAAGCATTTTTAATCGATTGGGTGTTTAATCAAATGATCATTGGCGTTGGTTTCTAATTTTAAGGTACCCGTTGAGATTGGAATTCGAGTCGTCAATTTCGGACTGAATTAGAAGCAAACCAACAAGAGTAAAGTTCTGTTTTTGTGAGTTTCTTTCCCGAACATGCCTCGTTAGTGACTGTGTTAAGCAGGAATTAATAGAATAATTTATCCTAACTTTGAGAACGTTTGGTTATAGAACTCTGATTGATAATTTATGCTGAAATTAGTTCGTTGTTGGATTGTTTAGGCGACTTATGTTAAGGACCCACTTACGCGAGGTAAGTAACCTTACTACTTGGAAAGCCTTGGCTAGACTAGGCTACTTATTATGAAATGTTATATGCTTTGAGTATTATAAAACAGGAGACATCGATTATATACAGTTGGTATATGGACTGTGGATATTGTGTGTTCTGGCGATACTAAATCTTCTGGTTATGCGTGTGTTTGTCACTATTGAATGCTCTGAATGTTTTGTGTTATTAAGTATAGAAGGTTCTGTTTGGGTAAACCTTGAATGCTCTTAATGCTTTATGTTGGGGAAGATAGGATGTTCTATATTGTTGAGTTGTAGATACGAGACTTGACTCGCTTTGTTTTGTAGAAGTTTGGAGTCTATTCTTTAGATCGGAAGTGTGGTGGAGGTTTGTAGTTGGGCAGTTTGACTATTGAAGCGTATTCTCTAGTTTACAGGTGATAAGAAATTTATGGACAACTATATGTATGACGTTATGTTGCCGAATTTTCGGTAGCATTACAGAGAATAAGGAGGCTAAGTTTCGTGATATCACTTGGATTATAACGAGGCTAATATTTACTGTTGGTTGTTTAAAATATGCATATATATGCCTTTTCTACTTAGTGTTTTGGATGTTGGTTATGATATCTATGCTTGAATGAGATGACAGGCGAGGTAGTTAGTGTTGGGTTTTATGCCCTAAAACTCGTAGATAGTAAATGTACATTTGACCGAACATTAATAAAGTGATGTATTATTCAATGTTTGTATTATATCTTGTCTTATTAACCCTAATCCAATAAACTAAACATCCAAGGCTAATAGAATGAGGCTTGAACTAGTATGTAGGGACATACGGGGATCAATGTTCAAGTTTTAGCCTAAAGGGTCTGTAGTATAGGGATAAGGATGGGTACCTTATCCTGGTGACACTATGGATACAGCCCGCTTTGTATATTGATACAAACGTAGTGATCCAACGCGTTCATGTGGTTGACATGCGAGTGGGGGTATCCTGTGCAATGAGTTTGCACAAAGACCGGACCGCGAAATAGTTAACCACTAACTGTAACACCGTTAGTTAGCTTGGTTTCTATTTCAGTAGGATGACTTAGGCAACTTGGCCTTAATCCTGAGTGGATTATGGACTCCTGTCCATGAGGGATTGTCCTTTGATTTGTACGGGTGAGAGTGGCCTGTTCGCCGACTCAATAAGCCTACCATTTTGGGGACAAGACCGAGTGGGGAGCTGGGAACGTAGTCTTACAAGATGGAATTCACTCATTCCCGATATTAGGGTAAGTAGAGGTGTGTTCCCTTAAGTGGTGTCTCCGGGTCTTGAACAATGGGCCCTACCCTCTTTATGGCACGAGAGGGATCTCTGTTTGTTGGTTGGACCACAAACAGGTTGTTCATTAGAGGAGCACTGGTACTTAAGGACCAAGAGGTAGCCCAGGGGTAAAACGGTAATTTGACCTAGCTGGGGTACGAACACACGTGAAGGGCTAACTTGCTATTGACGGTCAATATCCGTGGACACAGAAATATGTCTGCAGTGAGAAGAGTGCAGCTATGGTTCTTTAGTGGAGTGAACCACAGTTAACGAATATTGATTAACTTGGTTAATGAGTTTAACCAACTAATCTCATGTCGTTGGAGCTTCTGATCTGTAGGTCCATTAGGTCCCACCGGTAGCTCATTTAGGGCGTTGAGGAAAAATTCTAAGGATGGATTGAATATTCGAAGGTGTTCGAATATTATACTAAAATATGAATTTGGTTCATATTAAAACTATAGGTTATAATTAATATGCATTGGATGTATATTAATACTATAGTTTTGAGAGAGCAAATAGTAATTGAATATGTGATGTTCAATTTTATTTTAATTTTTATTAATTAATTTCGAATTAATTAATTGATTTAGTTTAATTAAATCAAATTTAATTAAACTATAAGATGAGAGGGATATTAATTTAAATTGGATTTAAATTAATGTTATTTTAATTAATTTAGATTAATTAAAATACAATACAATTAATTGTAATTTAAAATTATGATTTTAAAATTATAATTAATTAAATATATCAGATAACTGATATTTCAGTTATCTGATATTATGCATTTTTAAAATGGGACGTGGTCAGTGTGCAGTTGTAGAGAATTACGCTCAGTCTCACGCCTCTCACGCCACTCTCCCTCTCTCTCGCTCTCTCTGGGTTTTCTTCTTTTCTCTGAGGACACAGAGTTTTTTTTTTTTCATCCCAAGAAGAAATCCTTAGAGTTTTTACAGTTCCCACAAGTTCTCAACGTGTATCCCTTTGAGAATACTGGTGAAACCTCGTGGTGGTGTTCGTGACATTTTTTTCAGCGAAAACAGGGATTTCAAGTTGCTGTTTTTGGGAGCAATTCAAAGAAATTTTGGTGAAACGATCAAGAATTTCTACAAAGGTAACTGTATCTCGGCCTTAGATCAATAGGATCTTTTTATGTAGATTAGATCTATGTTTTAGGGCTGTTTTAGCATGTTTTATAAACAATTTCAGCATGTTTGTATTTGGTTAAATTGCTGAATTTTGCCCAACGTATTGGTATTTTATTCTTAAATTAATTCGGAGTTAAAGGTTCTGTTTGTTTTTCCGCTGCGCAAGGGCTATTATCCCTTCAGTTAGGACATGTTAGATTAGCCCTTCAGAAACCTTTATGGGAAAGAAACTTGATGGTTAAGTTGCATGTTAAACTTGCTAATAGGGGCCCTAATACGAAATGAGGATAGGTTAGTTATCCTAGTAGGGATCGTGGCAATTAAACACCTAGGATTGAGATGTTTATAGACTGAGATGAGGGGCTAAATGGGCGGGACTCGGCTTTGTAGACTAGGTTTCATCTACTATCTGTGGAAGTAAAGTCTCGACTAAAAACCCATGGACGCCCCACCAGTGAGTTGGTAGTTAGACTGCTATGCACACATAGATGCCTTGATGGGTGAGACTTGGCTCCACTGACTGGGTGCCTTCTACCATCAGTATGAGTAGAGATCTCCCACGATTCCCAATTGTGCACCTCCAATGAGTTGGTAAGCATGCGACAGGTTGGTTAATTGTCCACGTGACCCATACGACATAATAAATGAAATGAAAAGAAATGAGATGACCATTAGGCTCTTAGCAGGAACTAACCACAAGCTATCCACGTAATGCATGTAAATCCCTCCCAATATTAGCGTTACTTACTGAGTATTTTTCATACTCATTCTTTTCAAAATGGTTCCTTTTAGGTATGAGCAAGGACATACAGAGCGCTTGGCGGATTGCTGCTGACGATCCATGGAAAACATGTGATCATGACTTCCGCATAGTCTAGCTTCTCATTTTGCTTTTAGTTAGTTTTGTAAATGGTCATTCTTAAGGTTTTAAATGTCTCCGTGTTTTCCTTAGGAAACATTTTTTTAATGAAGATTTTACAAATTTTCTTGTTTTATTTGGGATCCCAGGCTGAAAGGCTTATTTTCTCTAAAATGTCTAATATTTTGTGTTAATGTTTCTTTCAAAATAAGTTTTCTCTTAAAAGTAAGTAGGCATGCATGTGGTAACGGTCCTAGAAAGTAGTAATGAGAAGTTGGGTCATTATATTTAATTTTCGTTTAAACAAAACGTAACAAAACCTAATTCAGCTCATCCGTCTATATATTTGGAAATACAACCTAAGTAAATGACAATGTATAATATGTTTCATAATTATCGTCTCCATGTATATATACGTATATGGACACCAGTACTGATTATATAGAAGTACTTCAAATTTTCTAATATTTCAAGAACTTATCTTCAAATAATTATAATTATATATATTCAAACAATATAGTAACATATAGTTTCATATCACATAAACAATATTATGCAATAATTATTCGTATTATATATATATTTAGTAGTTGGATTTTGGTCTTTTATTTTCACTATTCGTGTTAGTTATGAACATCAGGGCTAGTTCTCGGTGGAGAGTAATCCATTACAACCATGTCATCTTCGTTTGGCGGGGCCACTCCACGATTTTCATCGACCAGATTCTCTAATCTTCTTCTACTTGTCTCTTCCACAAAGCTTCGTCCAGCCAAAGAACCTAAAGTTCAAGCATAAGTGGGTTACTTGAATTTGTAAACAAAACAAACAATATGAAGTAGAAAAGAACAATAAAATGTTAATGATGATTTCAGACATAAGAATGTATTATTATTTGTGTCAATCAAGATAAAAATCCAATAGAATTTATTTGTTTTTTTTATTGTTACCTGTTGGTGTAATAACTAACAAGAAAATGAAAAGAAAGCTGAGGAACTGAAGGAGACATTTGCATGAAATTGATGCTGCTTTCTGAACCATCTTTTTGAAAATATGTAATATGAAGCTTTTTCCTTTGCTAGTTTGAGGGAAGTTTTTTTTTAAGGGTAAACTCACTTTTTTATTGCTCAAAGATCAGACTTATTCACACCATTTGGTTTTGTCTTTATATAAAACTTTTTTCTCGTAATATAATCAATTTGATGAAGATTTTTTTAAACTAAAACTGGCTAAATATAGTTGTTTGTAATGTTTAAATTGTTTGACATTCTATAAAAAAACATTTCTTCTATATATAGACTATACTATTTGTTTTGTAATAGTTAACAATACGGTTCAACTTTCTATATTTCTTAAAATTGTTACCAAGTTCATTCATTTCTCTTCGAAACTACAAAGGTAGACCTATTAATGCTCTTCTTGTCTCGAAATTTCCTTAAGATCTGCAAATAAACTTATAATTATTTTACACATGTTTAGTAATTTTGTTTTCTTTATTGAAATATTTGTGATATTCAAAATTGTTGTATGTTATAACTTTAGTTCATCGAATTTTACTATTGTGTCAAAGTTGCGACGATTGTAATTTATCTAATACGTTTATAAACTTTCAATTTTGTGTTTAATGAGACATATATTAATGCATTATTTAATTATCCTCGTGGAATAATAATATAATCAAGATTGAAATATTATGTCGGGATGAACACCCAAGAACCCTGAACACACATATTTTGAGTTTGAATTAGATACTCAACACAAAAAAGAAAGAAGATTTTTTAGTTAAACCGTTTAAATAATATATTGTAGCCAATGGTTTTATAAATGCAAAACATATACTACAAAGAGAACTTTAGTTGTTAAAACATGTTATACAAACAAACTAACTTTTTGTGTAAGAAATTGGCTGATTCAATATAAGAAAACAAGTGATGATTCAATTTTGTGCCTAAGAGTATAGAGTTGCAAGAAGTTCCTAATTATGAATTTGTAACGTCCCGCGTTTCGAAATCGAGCCGTTTTTGAATTTATTGGGCGTTCTTATTCTAATTTGGAAAATTAGAATTAGAGTTTAACCTTGGGTCGTTAAATTAAATTTCGACCATTTAGGGAAAAGAGATTTCCAAATTAAATCTTTAAATTTCCTAAAGTTTGAGGTTTAAAATTTGATATTTATTTTAAATATCGAAAGACCCAAACCCTTTATCAATCGGGTTATTTTCCCTCCCAAATCTTTTAGGAATTAAGTTTGGGTTTTTAAATAAAATCCTAGATAAGACCTTATTCCTAATTAAATTGGGATTTCTACTATTAGGTTCTTTTTTAAAAGAAAAGAATAAGGAAATAAGGGAAAAAGAAATCCTAAAGCAAAAAAAATCATCTCCTTCTCCCTCCTTTTCGTGGAAGCCGCCAGGACCCCCCTTTTCTTCGTGCGTTTCTTCTCCATCGACAGCCGCAGGTCTTCATCTCTTCCTCCCTCGCGTGTTGTTCGAGAGCAAATAGTAATTGAATATGTGATGTTCAATTTTATTTTAATTTTTATTAATTAATTTCGAATTAATTAATTGATTTAGTTTAATTAAATTTGATTTAATTAAACTATAAGATGAGAGGGATATTAATTTAAATTGGATTTAAATTAATGTTATTTTAATTAATTTAGATTAATTAAAATACAATACAATTAATTGTAATTTAAAATTATGATTTTAAAATTATAATTAATTAAATATATCAGATAACTGATATTTCAGTTATCTGATATTATGCATTTTTAAAATGGGACGTGGTCAGTGTGCAGTTGCAGAGAATTACGCTCAGTCTCACGCCTCTCACGCCACTCTCCCTCTCTCTCGCTCTCTCTGGGTTTTCTTCTTTTCTCTGAGGACACAGAGTTTTTTTTTTTTTTTTCATCCCAAGAAGAAATCCTTAGAGTTTTTTGAGTTCCCACAAGCTCTCAACGTGTATCCCTTTGAGAATACTAGTGAAACCTCGTGGTGGTGTTCGTGACATTTTTTTCAGCGAAAACAGGGATTTCAAGTTGCTGTTTTTGGGAGCAATTCAAAGAAATTTTGGTGAAACGATCAAGAATTTCTACAAAGGTAACTGTATCTCGGCCTTAGATCAATAGGATCTTTTTATGTAGATTAGATCTATGTTTTAGGGTTGTTTTAGCATGTTTTATAAACAATTTCAGCATGTTTGTATTTGGTTAAATTGCTGAATTTTGCCCAACGTATTGGTATTTTATTCTTAAATTAATTCGGAGTTAAAGGTTCTGTTTGTTTTTCTGCTGCGCAAGGGCTATTATCCCTTCAGTTAGGACATGTTAGATTAGCCCTTCAGAAACCTTTATGGGAAAGAAACTTGATGGTTAAGTTGCATGTTAAACTTGCTAATAGGGGCCCTAATACGAAATGAGGATAGGTTAGTTATCCTAGTAGGGATCGTGGCAATTAAACACCTAGGATTGAGATGTTTATAGACTGAGATGAGGGGCTAAATGGGCGGGACTCGGCTTTGTAGACTAGGTGTCATCTACTATCTGTGGAAGTAAAGTCTCGACTAAAAACCCATGGACGCCCCACCAGTGAGTTGGTAGTTAGACTGCTATGCACACATAGATGCCTTGATGGGTGAGACTTGGCTCCACTGACTGGGTGCCTTCTACCATCAGTATGAGTAGAGATCTCCCACGATTCCCAATTGTGCACCTCCAATGAGTTGGTAAGCATGCGACAGGTTGGTTAATTGTCCACGTGACCCATACGACATAATAAATGAAATGAAAAGAAATGAGATGACCATTAGGCTCTTAGCAGGAACTAACCACAAGCTATCCACGTAATGCATGTAAATCCCTCCCAATATTAGCGTTTCTTACTGAGTATTTTTCATACTCATTCTTTTCAAAATGGTTCCTTTTAGGTATGAGCAAGGACATACAGAGCGCTTGGCGGATTGCTGCTGACGATCCATGGAAAACATGTGATCATGACTTCCGCATAGTCTAGCTTCTCATTTTGCTTTTAGTTAGTTTTGTAAATGGTCATTCTTAAGGTTTTAAATGTCTCCGTGTTTTCCTTAGGAAACATTTTTTTAATGAAGATTTTACAAATTTTCTTGTTTTATTTGGGATCCCAGGCTGAAAGGCTTATTTTCTCTAAAATGTCTAATATTTTGTGTTAATGTTTCTTTCAAAATAAGTTTTCTCTTAAAAGTAAGTAGGCATGCATGTGGTAACGGTCCTAGAAAGTAGTAATGAGAAGTTGGGTCATTATATTTAATTTTCGTTTAAACAAAACGTAACAAAACCTAATTCAGCTCATCCGTCTATATATTTGGAAATACAACCTAAGTAAATGACAATGTATAATATGTTTCATAATTATCGTCTCCATGTATATATACGTATATGGACACCAGTACTGATTATATAGAAGTACTTCAAATTTTGTAATATTTCAAGAACTTATCTTCAAATAATTATAATTATATATATTCAAACAATATAGTAACATATAGTTTCATATCACATAAACAATATTATGCAATAATTATTCGTATTATATATATATTTAGTAGTTGGATTTTGGTCTTTTATTTCCACTATTCGTGTTAGTTATGAACATCAGGGCTAGTTCTCGGTGGAGAGTAATCCATTACAACCATGTCATCTTCGTTTGGCGGGGCCACTCCACGATTTTCATCGACCAGGTTCTCTAATCTTCTTCTACTTGTCTCTTCCACAAAGCTTCGTCCAGCCAAAGAACCTAAAGTTCAAGCATAAGTGGGTTACTTGAATTTGTAAACAAAACAAACAATATGAAGTAGAAAAGAACAATAAAATGTTAATGATGATTTCAGACATAAGAATGTATTATTATTTGTGTCAATCAAGATAAAAATCCAATAGAATTTATTTGTTTTTTTTATTGTTACCTGTTGGTGTAATAACTAACAAGAAAATGAAAAGAAAGCTGAGGAACTGAAGGAGACATTTGCATGAAATTGATGCTGCTTTCTGAACCATCTTTTTGAAAATATGTAATATGAAGCTTTTTCCTTTGCTAGTTTGAGGGAAGTTTTTTTTTTAAGGGTAAACTCACTTTTTTATTGCTCAAAGATCAGACTTATTCACACCATTTGGTTTTGTCTTTATATAAAACTTTTTTCTCGTAATATAATCAATTTGATGAAGATTTTTTTAAACTAAAACTGGCTAAATATAGTTGTTTGTAATGTTTAAATTGTTTGACATTCTATAAAAAAACATTTCTTCTATATATAGACTATACTATTTGTTTTGTAATAGTTAACAATACGGTTCAACTTTCTATATTTCTTAAAATTGTTACCAAGTTCATTCATTTCTCTTCGAAACTACAAAGGTAGACCTATTAATGCTCTTCTTGTCTCGAAATTTCCTTAAGATCTGCAAATAAACTTATAATTATTTTACACATGTTTAGTAATTTTGTTTTCTTTATTGAAATATTTGTGATATTCAAAATTGTTGTATGTTATAACTTTAGTTCATCGAATTTTACTATTGTGTCAAAGTTGCGACGATTGTAATTTATCTAATACGTTTATAAACTTTCAATTTTGTGTTTAATGAGACATATATTAATGCATTATTTAATTATCCTCGTGGAATAATAATATAATCAAGATTGAAATATTATGTCGGGATGAACACCCAAGAACCCTGAACACACATATTTTGAGTTTGAATTAGATACTCAACACAAAAAAGAAAGAAGATTTTTTAGTTAAACCGTTTAAATAATATATTGTAGCCAATGGTTTTATAAATGCAAAACATATACTACAAAGAGAACTTTAGTTGTTAAAACATGTTATACAAACAAACTAACTTTTTGTGTAAGAAATTGGCTGATTCAATATAAGAAAACAAGTGATGATTCAATTTTGTGCCTAAGAGTATAGAGTTGCAAGAAGTTCCTAATTATGAATTTGTAACGTCCCGCGTTTCGAAATCGAGCCGTTTTTGAATTTATTGGGCGTTCTTATTCTAATTTGGAAAATTAGAATTAGAGTTTAACCTTGGGTCGTTAAATTAAATTTCGACCATTTAGGGAAAAGAGATTTCCAAATTAAATCTTTAAATTTCCTAAAGTTTGAGGTTTAAAATTTGATATTTATTTTAAATATCGAAAGACCCAAACCCTTTATCAATCGGGTTATTTTCCCTCCCAAATCTTTTAGGAATTAAGTTTGGGTTTTTAAATAAAATCCTAGATAAGACCTTATTCCTAATTAAATTGGGATTTCTACTATTAGGTTCTTTTTTAAAAGAAAAGAATAAGGAAATAAGGGAAAAAGAAATCCTAAAGCAAAAAAAATCATCTCCTTCTCCCTCCTTTTCGTGGAAGCCGCCAGGACCCCCCCTTTTCTTCGTGCGTTTCTTCTCCATCGACAGCCGCAGGTCTTCATCTCTTCCTCCCTCGCGTGTTGTTCGAGAGCAAATAGTAATTGAATATGTGATGTTCAATTTTATTTTAATTTTTATTAATTAATTTCGAATTAATTAATTGATTTAGTTTAATTAAATTTGATTTAATTAAACTATAAGATGAGAGGGATATTAATTTAAATTAATGTTATTTTAATTAATTTAGATTAATTAAAATACAATACAATTAATTGTAATTTAAAATTATGATTTTAAAATTATAATTAATTAAATATATCAGATAACTGATATTTCAGTTATCTGATATTATGCATTTTTAAAATGGGACGTGGTCAGTGTGCAGTTGCAGAGAATTACGCTCAGTCTCACGCCTCTCACGCCACTCTCCCTCTCTCTCGCTCTCTCTGGGTTTTCTTCTTTTCTCTGAGGACACAGAGTTTTTTTTTTTTTTTTTCATCCCAAGAAGAAATCCTTAGAGTTTTTTGAGTTCCCACAAGCTCTCAACGTGTATCCCTTTGAGAATACTGGTGAAACCTCGTGGTGGTGTTCGTGACATTTTTTTCAGCGAAAACAGGGATTTCAAGTTGCTGTTTTTGGGAGCAATTCAAAGAAATTTTGGTGAAACGATCAAGAATTTCTACAAAGGTAACTGTATCTCGGCCTTAGATCAATAGGATCTTTTTATGTAGATTAGATCTATGTTTTAGGGCTGTTTTAGCATGTTTTATAAACAATTTCAGCATATTTGTATTTGGTTAAATTGCTGAATTTTGCCCAACGTATTGGTATTTTATTCTTAAATTAATTCGGAGTTAAAGGTTCTGTTTGTTTTTTCCGCTGCGCAAGGGCTATTATCCCTTCAATTGGTATCAGAGCCTTCTCTGTAATTTAATTTTTGAATTAAAATTTGCGTTGGCTTTAGGCGGGATTTAATTGCATTATGAATGTTAATTTGCTATGAACTGGAGATTAATTGGCCTTAGATTTACAATTATTTTGATGTGATCAAATGTAAAGGCCCCTGCGTTTTTTTGGGCAATTAAATTGTAAATCGAGTCTCTGTAAGTCCAAGTCTGAATTAGGCTGAAGAACGATGAAGATCGGGATCAAATTTGGCCAAAAACGGCGGAAAACGACGAACAATTGCGGCTGGAACAGTGCTGGAATTCCAGAAAATCGAAAAAAAAAAAAAAAAAAAAAGAAAATCGGACGGAAAAAGACGCGTGCATCAGGTAGGGCTGACGTCAGCGAGGCGCGGTTCAGGCGCAAGGAGGAGGCGCGGTCCAGCTCGTCCGGTTCGGTCTGCGTCAGGCCGGTTCAGGCGCGGTTCGTTGACGGAAGCAGGGGTTCGTTGACCGGCTCGCCTGGGTTGCTAACTGGGGCGCGGTTCGGTCAATTCTAGGCGGTTTTTGACCGGTTTTTGACCTGGTTCGGTGGTTTTCCAGCTGGTTCAAGCGGTTTTGACAAATTTTTGTGGTTTTGACCGGTTTTGGGCGGTTTTGGCACGTTTTTGGAGCGGTTTTTGTCCGGTTCGGGGCTGTAGAAGGCTGTAATACGATAGAATTTTGCTTCATTATTGTAATTTAGTTTTAATTTTATCCTAGGGGCCAATTAATCGGTTCATATGCTATTTTATATGCTTTATGGATGTCATATAAAATTAGAAATCCCACCTTAGGATATAAAGCATGCTCATGCATTTAGGTATGTTATAATTAGATTATAATATATGTTTGAAATGCATGGTTTGATTTTCATGATTTATTTAATATATAGTAGAGTTATATTAAATTCATGAAAATGGAAAAGTATGATGCTTGCAATTACATAGTTTTAATATAAAAGTTATATTAAAAATAATTTGTTTGCAGCATGCTAAGTTGATTTTCCATTTTTTGGCCATAATAAAATTGTTTATTATTTAAATGGAAATCAAATTGCATTGAGCATGATACATCCATAGATTAATATAAGGGTTATATTAATTATCATGCAATGCAAAATACTATAGTTTGAATTTCATTAACTTGAATATGATTGTTAATTGTTTTAAAACTATAGTATGCATGATTATAGGTCTAATCATTAAAATTTTGAAATAGTTTAAAATTTTATGATTAGAAACCGTCAATCTATAATCAAGATATGCATGTTCACATAGGATCTTAGGTTAAAATTGAATTAATTTTAATGGGTTAAAATTAATTAGACCTAAGATCATTTTCTAATAGGATTAGAGTATCTTACTTAGTTTTAAAATAGTTTTAATGAACTAAGTAGGACGAACATTCCTAAGATTATAAGGGAACTCTACCAGTGAAGTTCTGTCTAAGGATTGGAGGTATTTAAGTTGACGGTAAACGGAACACCTCCTACCTGGGAACTGATCTGGAACACCGGAGTTGAATTAATCTTAGGTTAATGTTAGAATAATGTCGCAAGGTTGATTAAATTGGTTTAATGCACCTAGACATTAGGTCTTATTATAATAGTTATAATAGGACTAGACTTAGATAAATGACTTAGCCGAATTTATCTAGGTTTAATCAAACCCTAAAATTAATAGGTTACTTTAGTGGTAGGAAAATTACAAAACTTGATTTAAATCGAGTTTTGCTCCTGCGTCCCTATGATGTTCACACCGTGAGATCCATGCTCGGCTTTGTGTCGTTTTAGCGCGGCCTCCCTTCGGAGAGTGTTTCCATGGGACAATACCAAGGTGAATGGGGAAAGTGACTATAGTAAGTGGGAGCGGGACACGTGTCAACGTATCCTTCGGTCTCCGCCCCTAGGTCACAACGTGAGATTCCTATGATCCGCCTGTGTGTTGTCTCGGCGCAACCACCCCTTCGGAGGGCCTGATCATAGGTTTCGGAACACCGTGAACTCCTGAATAGGATAGGATCACTTAGGCTAATTACCAACAGTTGTCTTTTCTAACGGTAGCCTGTTGGTGCGTGCCTCTGAGATCTGAAAGAGGGAGGGTTACACTTACGGGGAGGAGTTAATTTGTTAACAAATCCTTGACCGAACAACGGTGGTTAATATCTAATGGAATATGAGTTATTCTGGCATTAGAAATTGACTGAGAAGAGTCTCATTTTAGAGGACGAACAACTGATCACTCTTCGGTGGCTGTTCTTCTAAACCTCTAAAGCATCGTTGCGAAACACAATCATTGTTTTATTAGGGTTCTTTGATTGTTTGTTTGCAAAATTGATTGGATATATGCAATTGTTTGTATTGCTTGTGTGATGGGTTAAGGCAAAGATAACTAATACGGTCACTTGTTTGTTTTTTCAGCAATGTCTTCCTCTATAATCTCCCTGCTTAAAAAAGAACAACTTACCGGCGAAAATTTTCCACAATGGAAGTCTAACCTCAATACAATACTCGTGGTTGAGGACTTAAGGTTCGTCTTAACGGAGGAATGTCCTCCCGTTCCCCCTCGCACTGCCTCTCACGCAGTTAAGGACGCCTACGAACGCTGGACCAAGGCCAATGAAAAGGTCAAAGTCTATATTTTGGTCAGCTTGTCTGAAGTGTTGGCCAAACGTTACGAGAACGTGGGAACTGCTAGGGAGATTATGAATTCCCTGCAGGAGATGTTTGGACTTCCGTCCTACCAGCTCCACCACGACGCCTTGAAGAACGTCTTCAATGCCAAGATGCCTGAAGGTCAATCTGTTCGGGAACACGTCCTAGACATGATTAACCAATTCAACATAGCTGAGGCAAATGGCGGGGTTGTCTGCGAGCGCAGTCAGGTTACGTTCATCCTTCACTCGCTCCCAGCGAGCTATCTGTCTTTCAGGACGAACGCGAGCATGAATAAGATTCAGTTCAACCTGACTACCCTCCTCTCGGAGTTACAGATTTATGAGTCCTTGCAAAAGAACAAGGGCAAAAACGTGGTTAAAGGAGAGGCCAATGTGGCCCATTCGAAGAAGAAGTTCCTGAAGGGTTCATCCTCAGGGACTAAATCTGTACCCTAGGCTTCTTCATCGAAGCAGATCCAAAAGAGGAAGGGAGACAAGGGGAAGGCTCCTGCACAAGCTGTGCAAGGAAAGGGGAAGGCCAAGGTCGTGGCCGACAAAGGCAGATGCTTCCACTGTAATGCAGATGGTCACTGGAAGCGCAACTGTCCCCGCTACCTTGCTGAGAATAGAAGAGAAAAAGAAGGTAAATTCGATTTACTTGTGTTAGAGACTTGTCTCGTTAAACATGATGAGTTTGCCTGGATACTGGATTCGGGAGCCACTAATCATGTTTGTTCTTCTTTTCAGGGAAATAATTTCCAGCAGCTGGCAGAGGGTGAAATGACGCTCAAGGTCGGAACGGGAGACGTCGTTTCAACTCGTGCAGTGGGAGCTGCAAAATTATTCTTTAGAAATAGGTTTTTAATTTTAGAGGACTTGTACTTGGTTCCTAGAATTAAAAGGAACCATATTTCAGTTTCAGCTTTGTTAGAACAATGTTATTCAATTTCCTTCTTGCTTAATGAAGCATTAATTTCAAAGAATGGAGTTTACATATGTTCAGCTAAGCGTGAGAATAATTTGTTTGTGTTAAGACCAAATGATGCTAAGGCCATTTTAAGTCATGAAATGTTTAAAACGGCCGAAACGCAAAACAAAAGGCAAAAAGTTTCTCCTTTAAGTAACAACAAGTATCTTTGGCATCTTCGTCTTAGTCATATTAACATCGATCGGATCGATCGTTTGGTTAAAAATGGGCTTCTAAGTGACATAGAAGATACATCTTTACCACCCTGTGAATCGTGTCTCGAGGGTAAAATGACCAAGAGGCCTTTTACTGGAAAAGGTTACAGGGCCAAAGAACCACTTGAACTAATACATTCGAATCTTTGTGGTCCTATGAATGTAAAGGCTCGAGGTGGTTTTGAATACTTCATCTCTTTCATAGATGATTATTCACGATACGGTTACTTGTACCTAATGGGCCATAAGTCTGAGGCTCTTGAAAAGTTCAAGGAGTTTAAGGCTGAGGTAGAAAACTTATTAGGTAAAACAATTAAAACACTTCGATCAGATCGAGGTGGAGAGTATTTAGATCAGCGATTCCAAGACTATATGATAGAACATGGAATCCAATCACAACTCTCAGCACCTGGTACACCTCAGCAAAATGGTGTATCAGAAAGGAGAAACCGAACCTTGTTAGACATGGTTCGATCTATGATGAGCTATGCTCAGTTGCCTAGCTCGTTTTGGGGGTATGCTGTAGAGACTGCAGTACATATTCTTAACAGTGTTCCCTCAAAAAGTGTTTCTGAAACTCCTTTTGAGTTATGGAGGGGGCGTAAACCTAGTTTGCGTTACTTTCGAATCTGGGGTTGTCCTGCACATGTGTTAGTGACAAATCCCAAGAAATTGGAACCACGTACGAGAATATGCCAATTTGTTGGTTACCCGAAAGAAACGAGAGGTGGTCTTTTCTACGACCCTCAAGATAATAAAGTATTTGTATCGACAAATGCAACTTTCTTGGAGGAAGACCACATTCGAGATCATCGACCACGAAGTAAGTTAGTATTAGGAGAAGCTACAGAAGGATCAACAAGGGTTGTTGATGAACCTGGTCCTTCAACAAGAGTTGTTGGAGAATGCAGTTCTTCTCGTCAATCTAGTCCTCCTCACGTAGTGGGAGAGCTTCGACGCAGTGGGAGGATTGTGACACAACCTAACCGCTACTTGGGTTTAACAGAAACACAAGTAGTCATACCTGATGACGGCGTAGAAGATCCATTGTCTTATCGTCAGGCAATGAATGATGTAGATAAGGACGAGTGGGCCAAAGCCATGGACCTTGAGATGGAGTCTATGTACTTCAATCAAGTTTGGAAACTTATAGATCTACCTGAAGGGGTCAAACCCATTGGGTGTAAATGGATCTATAAGAGAAAAAGAGATGCTGCTGGGAAAGTACAGACTTTCAAAGCAAGACTTGTAGCAAAGGGTTATACCCAACGAGAAGGAGTGGACTATGAAGAAACTTTTTCTCCAGTTGCTATGCTAAAGTCCATAAGAATCCTCTTATCCATTGCCACATTTTATGATTATGAAATTTGGCAAATGGATGTCAAGACAGCTTTTCTGAATGACAATCTTGACGAGAGTATTTTTATGTCTCAACCCGAAGGGTTCATATCCCAAGGTCATGAGCAAAAAGTTTGCAAACTGAATCGATCCATTTATGGGTTGAAACAGGCTTCTCGATCTTGGAATATTAGATTTGATACTGCGATCAAATCTTTTGGCTTTGACCAGAATGTTGATGAGCCTTGTGTATACAAGAAGATCAACAAGAATAAAGTAGCTTTCCTCGTACTTTATGTAGACGACATCCTACTCATTGGGAATGATGTAGGGTATCTGTCTGACGTAAAAGAATGGCCAGCAGCTCAATTCCAAATGAAAGATTTGGGTGAGGCCCAGTATGTTCTTGGCATCCAGATTATTCGGGATAGAAAGAACAAATCGCTAGCTCTGTCTCAGGCAACGTATATCGACAAGATGTTGGCTCGATATTCGATGCAGAACTCCAAGAAGGGCTTGTTGCCTTTCAGGCATGGGGTTCACTTGTCTAAGGAACAATCTCCTAAGACACCTCAAGAGGTTGAGGATATGAGACGGATTCCCTACGCCTCTGCCATGGGTAGCTTAATGTATGCCATGCTATGCACGAGGCCTGACATTTGTTATGCTGTAGGGATTGTCAGCAGATATCAGTCGAATCCAGGATTAGACCACTGGACCGCCGTTAAAGGAATCCTCAAGTATCTTAGGAGAACGAGAGATTACATGTTGGTGTTTGGGGCTAAGGAGTTAGTTCTCACGGGTTACACCGACTCTGACTTCCAAACTGACAAGGATTCTTGGAAATCTACGTCAGGGTCAGTTTTCACCCTTAACGGGGGAGCTGTAGTTTGGAGGAGTATAAAGCAAGGATGCATAGCAGACTCCACAATGGAGGCTGAGTATGTAGCTGCTTGTGAAGCAGCTAAGGAAGCTGTTTGGCTAAGGAAGTTCTTAACAGATTTGGAAGTTGTTCCAAATATGAGCTTGCCCATTACGTTATACTGTGACAACAGTGGGGCTGTAGCCAATTCAAAGGAACCTCGCAGCCACAAAAGAGGTAAACACATAGAAAGGAAGTATCATCTGATTCGTGAAATTGTGCAAAGAGGAGATGTGGTCGTGACCAAGATCGCTTCCGAGCACAACATTGCTGATCCGTTTACGAAGGCCCTCTCGGCTAAAGTGTTCGAGGGTCATCTAGACAGTCTAGGTCTGCGAGACATGTATATAGCGTAATCTAGGGCAAGTGGGAGATGTGTAATGGGTGTAAGGATGCCCTAGTTTATTGTATTTTGTATATTTACTTTTTATGTAATGTACAACGTACATGTACCACATTTCCAGCTTTGGATTATATTGTATATACTTTCCCTGTAACTTGAGTTTTAGTTCAAGTGGGAGTTTGTTGGGTTTTATGCCCTAAAACTCGTAGATAGTAAATGTACATTTGACCGAACATTAATAAAGTGATGTATTATTCAATGTTTGTATTATATCTTGTCTTATTAACCCTAATCCAATAAACTAAACATCCAAGGCTAATAGAATGAGGCTTGAACTAGTATGTAGGGACATACGGGGATCAATGTTCAAGTTTTAGCCTAAAGGGTCTGTAGTATAGGGATAAGGATGGGTACCTTATCCTGGTGACACTATGGATACAGCCCGCTTTGTATATTGATACAAACGTAGTGATCCAACGCGTTCATGTGGTTGACATGCGAGTGGGGGTATCCTGTGCAATGAGTTTGCACAAAGACCGGACCGCGAAATAGTTAACCACTAACTGTAACACCGTTAGTTAGCTTGGTTTCTATTTCACTAGGATGACCTAGGCAACTTGGCCTTAATCCTGAGTGGATTATGGACTCCTGTCCATGAGGGATTGTCCTTTGATTTGTACGGGTGAGAGTGGCCTGTTCGCCGACTCAATAAGCCTACCATTTTGGGGACAAGACCGAGTGGGGAGCTGGGAACGTAGTCTTACAAGATGGAATTCACTCCTTCCCGATATTAGGGTAAGTAGAGGTGTGTTCCCTTAAGTGGTGTCTCCGGGTCTTGAACAATGGGCCCTACCCTCTTTATGGCACGAGAGGGATCTCTGTTTGTTGGTTGGACCACAAACAGGTTGTTCATTAGAGGAGCACTGGTACTTAAGGACCAAGAGGTAGCCCAGGGGTAAAACGGTAATTTGACCTAGCTGGGGTACGAACACACGTGAAGGGCTAACTTGCTATTGACGGTCAATATCCGTGGACACAGAAATATGTCTGCAGTGAGAAGAGTGCAGCTGTGGTTCTTTAGTGGAGTGAACCACAGTTAACGAATATTAATTAACTTGGTTAATGAGTTTAACCAACTAATCTCATATCGTTGGAGCTTCTGATCTATAGGTCCATTAGGTCCCACCGGTAGCTCATTTAGGGCGTTGAGGTAAAATTCTAAGGATGGATTGAATATTCGAAGGTGTTCGAATATTATACTAAAATATGAATTTGGTTCATATTAAAACTATAGGTTATAATTAATATGCATTGGATGTATATTAATACTATAGTTTTGAGAGAGCAAATAGTAATTGAATATGTGATGTTCAATTTTATTTTAATTTTTATTAATTAATTTCGAATTAATTAATTGATTTAGTTTAATTAAATTTGATTTAATTAAACTATAAGATGAGAGGGATATTAATTTAAATTGGATTTAAATTAATGTTATTTTAATTAATTTAGATTAATTAAAATACAATACAATTAATTGTAATTTAAAATTATGATTTTAAAATTATAATTAATTAAATATATCAGATAACTGATATTTCAGTTATCTGATATTATGCATTTTTAAAATGGGACGTGGTCAGTGTGCAGTTGTAGAGAATTACGCTCAGTCTCACGCCTCTCACGCCACTCTCCCTCTCTCTCGCTCTCTCTGGGTTTTCTTCTTTTCTCTGAGGACACAGAGTTTTTTTTTTTCATCCCAAGAAGAAATCCTTAGAGTTTTTTGAGTTCCCACAAGCTCTCAACGTGTATCCCTTTGAGAATACTGGTGAAACCTCGTGGTGGTGTTCGTGACATTTTTTTCAGCGAAAACAGGGATTTCAAGTTGCTGTTTTTGGGAGCAATTCAAAGAAATTTTGGTGAAACGATCAAGAATTTCTACAAAGGTAACTGTATCTCGGCCTTAGATCTATAGGATCTTTTTATGTAGATTAGATCTATGTTTTAGGGCTGTTTTAGCATGTTTTATAAACAATTTCAGCATGTTTGTATTTGGTTAAATTGCTGAATTTTGCCCAACGTATTGGTATTTTATTCTTAAATTAATTCGGAGTTAAAGGTTCTGTTTGTTTTTCCGCTGCGCAAGGGCTATTATCCCTTCAGTTAGGACATGTTAGATTAGCCCTTCAGAAACCTTTATGGGAAAGAAACTTGATGGTTAAGTTGCATGTTAAACTTGCTAATAGGGGCCCTAATACGAAATGAGGATAGGTTAGTTATCCAAGTAGGGATCGTGGCAATTAAACACCTAGGATTGAGATGTTTATAGACTTAGATGAGGGGCTAAATGGGCGGGACTCGGCTTTGTAGACTAGGTGCCATCTACTATCTGTGGAAGTAAAGTCTTGACTAAAAACCCATGGACGCCCCACCAGTGAGTTGGTAGTTAGACTGCTATGCACACATAGATGCCTTGATGGGTGAGACTTGGCTCCACTGACTGGGTGCCTTCTACCATCAGTATGAGTAGAGATCTCCCACGATTCCCAATTGTGCACCTCCAGTGAGTTGGTAAGCATGCGACAGGTTGGTTAATTGTCCACGTGACCCATACGACATAATAAATGAAATGAAAAGAAATGAGATGACCATTAGGCTCTTAGCAGGAACTAACCACAAGCTATCCACGTAATGCATGTAAATCCCTCCCAATAGTAGCGTTACTTACTGAGTATTTTTCATACTCATTCTTTTCAAAATGGTTCCTTTTAGGTATGAGCAAGGACATACAGAGCGCTTGGCGGATTGCTGTTGACGATCCATGGAAAACATGTGATCATGACTTCCGCATAGTCTAGCTTCTCATTTTGCTTTTAGTTAGTTTTGTAAATGGTCATTCTTAAGGTTTTAAATGTCTCCGTGTTTTCCTTAGGAAACATTTTTTTAATGAAGATTTTACAAGTTTTCTTGTTTTATTTGGGATCCCAGGCTGAAAGGCTTATTTTCTCTAAAATGTCTAATATTTTGTGTTAATGTTTCTTTCAAAATAAGTTTTCTCTTAAAAGTAAGTAGGCATGCATGTGGTAACGGTCCTAGAAAGTAGTAATGAGAAGTTGGGTCATTATATTTAATTTTCGTTTAAACAAAACGTAACAAAACCTAATTCAGCTCATCCGTCTATATATTTGGAAATACAACCTAAGTAAATGACAATGTATAATATGTTTCATAATTATCGTCTCCATGTATATATACGTATATGGACACCAGTACTGATTATATAGAAGTACTTCAAATTTTGTAATATTTCAAGAACTTATCTTCAAATAATTATAATTATATATATTCAAACAATATAGTAACATATAGTTTCATATCACATAAACAATATTATGCAATAATTATTCGTATTATATATATATTTAGTAGTTGGATTTTGGTCTTTTATTTCCACTATTCGTGTTAGTTATGAACATCAGGGCTAGTTCTCGGTGGAGAATAATCCATTACAACCATGTCATCTTCGTTTGGCGGGGCCACTCCACGATTTTCATCGACCAGATTCTCTAATCTTCTTCTACTTGTCTCTTCCACAAAGCTTCGTCCAGCCAAAGAACCTAAAGTTCAAGCATAAGTGGGTTACTTGAATTTGTAAACAAAACAAACAATATGAAGCAGAAAAGAACAATAAAATGTTAATGATGATTTCAGACATAAGAATGTATTATTATTTGTGTCAATCAAGATAAAAATCCAATAGAATTTATTTGTTTTTTTTATTGTTACCTGTTGGTGTAATAACTAACAAGAAAATGAAAAGAAAGCTGAGGAACTGAAGGAGACATTTGCATGAAATTGATGCTGCTTTCTGAACCATCTTTTTGAAAATATGTAATATGAAGCTTTTTCCTTTGCTAGTTTGAGGGAAGTTTTTTTTTAAGGGTAAACTCACTTTTTTATTGCTCAAAGATCAGACTTATTCACACCATTTGGTTTTGTCTTTATATAAAACTTTTTTCTCGTAATATAATCAATTTGATGAAGATTTTTTTAAACTAAAACTGGCTAAATATAGTTGTTTGTAATGTTTAAATTGTTTGACATTCTATAAAAAAACATTTCTTCTATATATAGACTATACTATTTGTTTTGTAATAGTTAACAATACGGTTCAACTTTCTATATTTCTTAAAATTGTTACCAAGTTCATTCATTTCTCTTCGAAACTACAAAGGTAGACCTATTAATGCTCTTCTTGTCTCGAAATTTCCTTAAGATCTGTAAATAAACTTATAATTATTTTACACATGTTTAGTAATTTTGTTTTCTTTATTGAAATATTTGTGATATTCAAAATTGTTGTATGTTATAACTTTAGTTCATCGAATTTTACTATTGTGTCAAAGTTGCGACGATTGTAATTTATCTAATACGTTTATAAACTTTCAATTTTGTGTTTAATGAGACATATATTAATGCATTATTTAATTATCCTCGTGGAATAATAATATAATCAAGATTGAAATATTATGTCGGGATGAACACCCAAGAACCCTGAACACACATATTTTGAGTTTGAATTAGATACTCAACACAAAAAAGAAAGAAGATTTTTTAGTTAAACCGTTTAAATAATATATTGTAGCCAATGGTTTTATAAATGCAAAACATATACTACAAAGAGAACTTTAGTTGTTAAAACATGTTATACAAACAAACTAACTTTTTGTGTAAGAAATTGGCTGATTCAATATAAGAAAACAAGTGATGATTCAATTTTGTGCCTAAGAGTATAGAGTTGCAAGAAGTTCCTAATTATGAATTTGTAACGTCCCGCGTTTCGAAATCGAGCCGTTTTTGAATTTATTGGGCGTTCTTATTCTAATTTGGAAAATTAGAATTAGAGTTTAACCTTGGGTCGTTAAATTAAATTTCGACCATTTAGGGAAAAGAGATTTCCAAATTAAATCTTTAAATTTCCTAAAGTTTGAGGTTTAAAATTTGATATTTATTTTAAATATCGAAAGACCCAAACCCTTTATCAATCGGGTTATTTTCCCTCCCAAATCTTTTAGGAATTAAGTTTGGGTTTTTAAATAAAATCCTAGATAAGACCTTATTCCTAATTAAATTGGGATTTCTACTATTAGGTTCTTTTTTAAAAGAAAAGAATAAGGAAATAAGGGAAAAAGAAATCCTAAAGCAAAAAAAATCATCTCCTTCTCCCTCCTTTTCGTGGAAGCCGCCACGACCCCCCCTTTTCTTCGTGCGTTTCTTCTCCATCGACAGCCGCAGGTCTTCATCTCTTCCTCCCTCGCGTGTTGTTCGAGAGCAAATAGTAATTGAATATGTGATGTTCAATTTTATTTTAATTTTTATTAATTAATTTCGAATTAATTAATTGATTTAGTTTAATTAAATTTGATTTAATTAAACTATAAGATAAGAGGGATATTAATTTAAATTGGATTTAAATTAATGTTATTTTAATTAATTTAGATTAATTAAAATACAATACAATTAATTGTAATTTAAAATTATGATTTTAAAATTATAATTAATTAAATATATCAGATAACTGATATTTCAGTTATCTGATATTATGCATTTTTAAAATGGGACGTGGTCAGTGTGCAGTTGCAGAGAATTACGCTCAGTCTCACGCCTCTCACGCCACTCTCCCTCTCTCTCGCTCTCTCTGGGTTTTCTTGTTTTCTCTGAGGACACAGAGTTTTTTTTTTTTCATCCCAAGAAGAAATCCTTAGAGTTTTTTGAGTTCGCACAAGCTCTCAACGTGTATCCCTTTGAGAATACTGGTGAAACCTCGTGGTGGTGTTCGTGACATTTTTTTCAGCGAAAACAGGGATTTCAAGTTGCTGTTTTTTGGAGCAATTCAAAGAAATTTTGGTGAAACGATCAAGAATTTCTACAAAGGTAACTGTATCTCGGCCTTAGATCAATAGGATCTTTTTATGTAGATTAGATCTATGTTTTAGGGCTGTTTTAGCATGTTTTATAAACAATTTCAGCATATTTGTATTTGGTTAAATTGCTGAATTTTGCCCAACGTATTGGTATTTTATTCTTAAATTAATTCGGAGTTAAAGGTTCTGTTTGTTTTTCCGCTGCGCAAGGGCTATTATCCCTTCAATTGGTATCAGAGCCTTCTCTGTAATTTAATTTTTGAATTAAAATTTGCGTTGGCTTTAGGCGGGATTTAATTGCATTATGAATGTTAATTTGCTATGAACTGGAGATTAATTGGCCTTAGATTTACAATTATTTTGATGTGATCAAATGTAAAGGCCCCTGCGTTTTTTGGGCAATTAAATTGTAAATCGAGTCTCTGTAAGTCCAAGTCTGAATTAGGCTGAAGAACGATGAAGATCGGGATCAAATTTGGCCAAAAACGGCGGAAAACGACGAACAATTGCGGCTGGAACAGTGCTGGAATTCCAGAAAATCGAAAAAAAAAAAAAAAAAAAAAGAAAATCGGACGGAAAAAGACGCGTGCATCAGGTAGGGCTGACGTCAGCGAGGCGCGGTTCAGGCGCAAGGAGGAGGCGCGGTCCAGCTCGTCCGGTTCGGTCTGCGTCAGGCCGGTTCAGGCGCGGTTCGTTGACGGAAGCAGGGGTTCGTTGACCGGCTCGCCTGGGTTGCTAACTGGGGCGCGGTTCGGTCAATTCTAGGCGGTTTTTGACCTGGTTCGGTGGTTTTCCAGCTGGTTCAAGCGGTTTTGACAAATTTTTGTGGTTTTGACCGGTTTTGGGCGGTTTTGGCACGTTTTTGGAGCGGTTTTGGTCCGGTTCGGGGCTGTAGAAGGCTGTAATACGATAGAATTTTGCTTCATTATTGTAATTTAGTTTTAATTTTATCCTAGGGGCCAATTAATCGGTTCATATGCTATTTTATATGCTTTATGGATGTCATATAAAATTAGAAATCCCACCTTAGGATATAAAGCATGCTCATGCATTTAGGTATGTTATAATTAGATTATAATATATGTTTGAAATGCATGGTTTGATTTTAATGATTTATTTAATATATAGTAGAGTTATATTAAATTCATGAAAATGGAAAAGTATGATGCTTGCAATTACATAGTTTTAATATAAAAGTTATATTAAAAATAATTTGTTTGCAGCATGCTAAGTTGATTTTCCATTTTTTGGCCATAATAAAATTGTTTATTATTTAAATGGAAATCAAATTGCATTGAGCATGATACATCCATAGATTAATATAAGGGTTATATTAATGATCATGCAATGCAAAATACTATAGTTTGAATTTCATTAACTTGAATATGATTGTTAATTGTTTTAAAACTATAGTATGCATGATTATAGGTCTAATCATTAAAATTTTGAAATAGTTTAAAATTTTATGATTAGAAACCGTCAATCTATAATCAAGATATGCATGTTCACATAGGATCTTAGGTTAAAATTGAATTAATTTTAATGGGTTAAAATTAATTAGACCTAAGATCATTTTCTAATAGGATTAGAGTATCTTACTTAGTTTTAAAATAGTTTTAATGAACTAAGTAGGACGAACATTCCTAAGATTATAAGGGAACTCTACCAGTGAAGTTCTGTCTAAGGATTGGAGGTATTTAAGTTGACGGTAAACGGAACACCTCCTACCTGGGAACTGATCTGGAACACCGGAGTTGAATTAATCTTAGGTTAATGTTAGAATAATGTCGCTAGGTTGATTAAATTGGTTTAATGCACCTAGACATTAGGTCTTATTATAATAGTTATAATAAGACTAGACTTAGATAAATGACTTAGCCGAATTTATCTAGGTTTAATCAAACCCTAAAATTAATAGGTTACTTTAGTGGGAGGAAAATTACAAAACTTGATTTAAATCGAGTTTTGCTCCTGCGTCCCTGTGATGTTCACACCGTGAGATCCATGCTCGGCTTTGTGTCGTTTTAGCGCGGCCTCCCTTCGGAGAGTGTTTCCATGGGACAATACCAAGGTGAATGGGGAAAGTGACTATAGTAAGTGGGAGCGGGACACGTGTCAACGTATCCTTCGGTCTCCGCCCCTAGGTCACAACGTGAGATTCCTATGATCCGCCTGTGTGTTGTCTCGGCGCAACCACCCCTTCGGAGGGCCTGATCATAGGTTTCGGAACACCGTGAACTCCTGAATAGGATAGGATCACTTAGGCTAATTACCAACAGTTGTCTTTTCTAACGGTAGCCTGTTGGTGCGTGCCTCTGAGATCTGAAAGAGGGAGGGTTACACTTACGGGGAGGAGTTAATTTGTTAACAAATCCTTGACCGAACAACGGTGGTTAATATCTAATGGAATATGAGTTATTCTGGCATTAGAAATTGACTGAGAAGAGTCTCATTTTAGAGGACGAACAACTGATCACCCTTCGGTGGCTGTTCTTCTAAACCTCTAAAGCATCGTTGCGAAACACAATCATTGTTTTATTAAGGTTCTTTGATTATTTGTTTGCAAAATTGATTGGATATATGCAATTGTTTGTCTTGCTTGTGTGATGGGTTAAGGCAAAGATAACTAATACGGTCACTTGTTTGTTTTTTCAGCAATGTCTTCCTCTATAATCTCCCTGCTTAAAAATGAACAACTTACCGGCGAAAATTTTCCACAATGGAAGTCTAACCTCAATACAATACTCGTGGTTGAGGACTTAAGGTTCGTCTTAACGGAGGAATGTCCTCCCGTTCCCCCTCGCACTGCCTCTCACGCAGTTAAGGACGCCTACGAACGCTGGACCAAGGCCAATGAACTTTAGTTGTTAAAACATGTTATACAAACAAACTAACTTTTTGTGTAAGAAATTGACTGATTCAATATAAGAAAACAAGTGATGATTCAATTTTGTGCCTAAGAGTATAGAGTTGCAAGAAGTTCCTAATTATGAATTTGTAACGTCCCGCGTTTCGAAATCGAGCCGTTTTTGAATTTATTGGGCGTTCTTATTCTAATTTGGAAAATTAGAATTAGAGTTTAACCTTGGGTCGTTAAATTAAATTTCGACCATTTAGGGAAAAGAGATTTCCAAATTAAATCTTTAAATTTCCTAAAGTTTGAGGTTTAAAATTTGATATTTATTTTAAATATCGAAAGACCCAAACCCTTTATCAATCGGGTTATTTTCCCTCCCAAATCTTTTAGGAATTAAGTTTGGGTTTTTAAATAAAATCCTAGATAAGACCTTATTCCTAATTAAATTGGGATTTCTACTATTAGGTTCTTTTTTAAAAGAAAAGAATAAGGAAATAAGGGAAAAAGAAATCCTAAAGCCAAAAAAATCATCTCCTTCTCCCTCCTTTTCGTGGAAGCCGCCAGGACCCCCCTTTTCTTCGTGCGTTTCTTCTCCATCGACAGCCGCAGGTCTTCATCTCTTCCTCCCTCGCGTGTTGTTCGGGTTGCAACAGGTCCCTCTTCGCATGAGCAGCCGCAGTTACTGTCGTCGATCTCTCCCTCTCTCACCCGTTTTTTTCCCTTCTCCAGCGAGCAACCCACGACCAGCGGCAGTTTAAGGCTGTCAATCCCTTTCTTTCGCGCGCCGCTAATCCTTCCAGTGTGTTCTCCATCCTTCATCCGTGCGCGCGTAGCAGACTCTCGGCTGTAGCAGCAGCTCGCCGTCATCCCGCCTCCTTCTTTCTCGAGTAGGTTGAATGTAAGTCGTTGTTTCCTTCGATTTTCTTCTTTTAGTTCAGTGGGTTGCATTTTCTTCCATTCGAGTTCTGCGGGAAACGTTTTGACCTATCTTTTTCCTATTGTTTTCGACTAGACTCGTGGGTGGAAGGCAGAATCTTCGTTGTTCCTGCGTTTTGGGCACGTTTGGGCTGACTTAAGTTCCGTTCCGGTGTGTTCGAGCACTCTTGGTGAGTTATCGTCGTTACTCATGCTTATTCGAGTTTGATTTTAGTTTACCCATTCATTATCGACTTCAAATTACAAGAATAAGCCTTGTTTGTGTGCTGTCCAGCTGTAAATTAGACCCAAAGCGAGCTTTTGGCGATTACCCTCAATCTGTGCGACCTTGAACTGAAGCGCTTTTGGTCCAACAACTTTAGATTGTTGTTTTTGGAGCGTCTTGATCATTGGGCAGCAAGTTTCAAGGCCGTTTAGGTGTTGTTCGGTAAGTTTCCTCGTCGTTAGACCTTGGTAATTCAATTTGGTTGGCTTTAGGATAGCCTATAACCCATGGGTGTGCTTTTAAGTTGCAGTTGGACCCAATTCGAACCCCAGGCAGCGCGTTTTCAAAGAGCTTTAGTGCTGGTTGTCAAATTCCAGCAAGGTGTTGGACTCGTTAGTGTGGTTCGGTAAGCTTCTTCACCTTCTTAGCCTTGTTAGAACTCTTGTTAGGCTTCACTAATTAGTCCCTGATGCTTGAAGTTGTTTACTTGTAGCTTGGGATCAATTGAAGCTTACTTGGGTTATTTCCAACAAGGAACTTCATTCTGTTTGGTGGAGCTTAGAAGGTATATCATTATTCTTTAGACTCTTTCAATCATGGTTTAAGTGCTTTGGGCTAACCTTTAATGCTCGAACATAATTATTTTAGGATTGTTCGAGTTGGTTCCAAGTTTTCGAGCTAGCCTTAAGGTTTGAATCCAAGTTGGTTGGTAAGAAATTCTTCCCTTTGTTGTTTTAGGTTCAAATAGGGTGGTTAAGCTCAATTCTCATCTTTTTATGTTATCCTTGCTGATTAGGAGCTTGCCTAGATTGGTTTAGGAGCTCTTGGACTATCTTAGGAGTTTTTCTTCTAGTTTAGAAGCGTTTAGAGCTTCTGGTAAGTAGTTCTTACTTGATGTGGTCTGTTTGACTGTGTGATGCATGCTGAATGTTTACTTGCTTTATAAATACTCTCATGATTATTGCTTCTCTGGACATATGTATATATATATGATTTCGTTGAAAAGCATGACTGTTGTTGCGTGTTGATTAGATGTAAAGCATGTTGGTTCTGTTTTGCATTCGTGAGTCAAACATAAGTTGAGAGATGTGGTCACATGTATAATGCTTAGTGGGCATGATTCATGAGTCTAGAACCATGTTGCAGGGCATATGCATTCTAGTAGATGTGAGATATAGGTCAGGGACCTAAAGTGTGAAAGAAAGGAAAGTTGGGTGAGTGTCAGTGCACCTTGGGTACAAATGGTCGAGGGGTGGCACGTCACCATTGGTTTAAGAGGAGCATCGAGGCCTTGGGTACAAATGGTCAAGGGTCGGTGTGATGAGTCTAGAGAGCAAGTGTTGGGCGTCTGGGGAAGGGCCAATACTTTGCTAAGTCATCGGTGCACCTTCGGTACAAATGGTCAAGGGTCGAACGCCGAGCTCCGTAGAGAGCATTGTGGCCCTGGGTACAAATGGTCAGGGGACAGTGCGACTCGAAGGATCAGTCTTGGAGAGCTATGTGAGGGCTAAATATGAGCGTTGAGTGAGCTCGTGGAGCTTGAGTGGTTAGCAAGTTGCATAGAGAGTTGCATGAGTTATGGCTTAGGAGAGTCATTTGTTTACTAGCTTTTGAGCATGACTTTGTGTTTACCGCTTTTAAGAAGCATGTTGTTTGTGCATGAAGAGCATGATGTTTGCTTGTTTGTTGTTTGATGGCTTCTCAGGTAGGGGTTGCTTACCAGTACCTTAGTGTACTGACCCCCTCCCCTCTCTCTCCCCCCAACTACCAGATTTTGCAGGTTATGAGGACTGTGTGGACCATGGTGATGCGGAGGAGGCTTATGAGGAGGGACCGTAGCTAGTAGCATTGTTCTTGCCCTTTGTTTTCTTTGGTTATGGTTAGGGTAGTTGTTGTTTGTTATTGCTGGATAGTTGTTGTCCCATTGGGTTAGTTCTGAAATTGTTATTGTTGAACTCCAGGACTAGTTGTCTTTGTTTAAAGAACTCTATTTATTCATTCAGTTATTAATTATTAAGTTTGTTCCGAATGAGCTAATGTTTATAAGCTTGGTTAAACTCATGTTCCTGGTTAGTTAGTAGTTGAAAATGCGAGACCTGATTCGCAGCTGGTTCTGTGAATGTTCTGTTGGGTTGTAGTTTGGTGCAGTTGTTTAATAATGCTAAATAAAAGTGTTTTATGCATAACAGGTTAAAGTACAATTTGGGTAGCCCTATGTACGTCGTTATCCTGCTGAAATTTTTGGTACACACGGTTACTTTTGGGATAAGAGTTAGTAATGTCACTAGGATAGCTACTAAAATCCTGGGGCGTTACAGAATGGTTTTTGAATATCGATAGTTTTTTTTTAATAGCAGTAGCTATTTTGAGTACTGATATTGGAAGTAAATTAAAGTGAATAGCTTTTTGAATTTCCCTTGGTTGGAGAAAGTTCGTATTTTCTTCGCCATGTGACATACGTGTTCATTACTAAATAAATGCTTAGAATCCATCCAATAGATTATATGTAGAGCCTATTTAGAGCTTTTAGTTCATAACAGGATGAGATAAGTCATCACAGGGTTTTTAGAAATGAAAAATTTTTGTACTTGTACAATGTTCATTTTACACACACAAAAAACAAAGTTTTCATGGGGGAAAAAACAAGTATTTAATAATCACAGGGATTTACAAAGTTAAAGAACATGTATAGGATGGTGTATAGATCTTCGTTATTTTATTTACATGCTTTTATCTTGCGCTTTTAGAAATTAGATGTTTGTGTCTAATATGCATGTAGTTTTCAATGAGTTATGTTATACAATCGACATTCAACTACATCGCCTACGACTTGAGGATGTCACCATACTTGTCTGAAAACTGCTTCTAAGAGTGGAGGCTGTCACCACAAACCAACACGAGGTCCTTTTAGCATGTTTTGTCCTCACTTAAATGTTTCTTAGGAAAATTCACAGTTGGTCACCCAACATAGAACTTCTCCTAGCCAATCACGTTTATCTTCAATGTTCTTATGATTAAGCTAGCGAAATGGAAGGTGGACCTTGTTGGGATAGGTAGTCCATCAATTCTTTTAAGTTTACCTTGACCATACTTCAATGTCCTCAGGATCCCTCTCATTCGGATGTGATCTCGGTTCATTCATGTACCCCTCTTATCCTCGGGCGTCACATAGTGACTTACAAAGTTAAATGATGCGTTGTTGAATTTTTAAGACTCTAAAGGTCGTTATTACAATCATAATTACATCACCATCAAGTTTTTTCATGCTTTTATGTATGGTTCAATATATATTACAAATTATCTTCATTAGACTTTTTTTAACTCATTCACTGTAGTAAGTATTATTTATACCAAATATGACCAATGCATGGTAAAATAAAGTAACTAATTTTTTCGTTGTTGATAGTTTTGTTTCTTTGTACTTATGACTGATTTTCAAAATTTTAATTTGTCCCAATTTCAAATATTTAATTTTCGTTTAAGCAAAACATAAATTATGATATTTGTTGTCTATTGATGTATTTAGTTTCTTCTTCTTTTTTTTTTATCACAACTACCTAATTCAGCTCATCGGTCTTTCAATATTGGGAAATATAATACAACCTAATTAAATGAAAATGTATATTATGTCTCATAATTATTGTCTTTATGTATATATGCGTGTTGGGTTCCTAGAGTGAGTAAAAATATGATATAAAATACTCTAGGATTCCTGTGCAAGTATACACAGACTGCAGCAAGTAATATTATCAATCCGAGCCCTGAATTAGTTTCCACTCTACCTATTTTTGTGTAACTTTCCAATGGTTTCAAGAATAGTAAAATGACTTGGTTTTATCGGAATTATGCTGAAGCAAAATAAATGACAGAACAATAAGTAAACAAATAGATAGACAGATTAAAGACAGACGCTGGTTAGGTTTTAGTGATTGTTCTAAGATATGCTCTAGCAATATTATTGATCATGCATTTCTCGCAGTATTATTAGCGGATTCCTCCCAGAACTCCGGATCTTTTGGGATATGTTTCAAACCCAATGAAGAGCGACCGATCAAGCACTAGGCAACTGGCTATCCCTAGCTCAGTCACTGGCGTACACCAATACACAATGATCGTAGTGTGGATAATTGCCACACACTCTCTAAATCATCCCTGAAACTAGAGAGAGCTTTCCACACCGGCTGGCCAGGCGGGCATAAAATGAGAATAAGCACAACAATTAACCAAAATGCGATAGTCAATTTATTACTAGAGATGAAGCACAGTAATCACATTATTCCTAACTAACACCCTAAGCTACTTAGTTCATAATAGGCATAGGAATACGAATTACAATCTGAGTATGCATGTCCATAACCACAAGTTAATAAAGGAAATAAACTCCCTAATCAGCTTGCGGAAGATGGTGTTCTTGGTGATCTTCAATCCCTATACTATTCGGCTTCCAAGGGAAAACATGGAATGAATTTGACTTGGACGACTACTTCCTTTTATAGAAGAGGAGGAGACTTGAATTAGGTCAACTTGGACACGTGTAGGGCTCTCCTTGCTCCTTTATCCCGAAAAATACTCAACAAAAGTCGGTTCATGAAGTTGGCTAACGAGCTGTGATGTGGCAGTTTCTGCTCCTAGTTTTGTTGCAGCACAGAATTTGCTCCCTCCAGTCGCCCAGCAGCATAATCTACACAAAATAATTTCCAATGCTTCCATTCTTCCAAATGGGTTAAAACATGTAATATCTATCCAAAACCAACCCTAATAAGCATAAAGGACACACAAATCCCTAATAATTGAGGCCTAAATAACTACCTTTTGGGCAGTTATCATACCCCCAAACTTGAACTATTGCGCGTCCCGAGCAATACTAACTCACCTTCCTTCAAGAATTTAAAAACACCAGACAAAGAATTAGCTTAATCAAATCAGACAATCCAATACTTCCCTTAACCTTTACCTGAGCACTCTGCGAAACCAAGCTCTGCTGCAGCAAAATGATTCCTCCGGCATGGACAAATAATCACCACTTTTCAACTTAATTCTAAGAACTCACCATAGCTTACCTCTATTATCAGACATTTCAAAACATATTTTTAAAGGGGTTCATATCATTATTTATTAGACTTAACGCAGCCTTACAGTCATAAACTCTTAAGCATGGGATGACCCACTTTATGGTGCAGTATACCCTTGCCTCAAGCTCATCACCAACTAGGCTCAATACTCATTATAAAGCTAAAAAATCCTTAGTTATTCTATCTCTTGCCCCTCAGAATGGCGACATTTTATGATGAAGCTCACCTAAGTTCTAAGAGACAGAAAAACTGCTGGATCATCATTCATCCCTCGAAACTTTTGCTCCATCAATTTTTCAGCAAAATTTTCAACAAATAATTTTCAGTAAATAATTTTTTTCTCATATTTCTCATTTTTTCACATTTCCTAGGTCATCTTTTGACGCGAAGACAACCTGTGGGTATCACAAATGTCCCCGGTTACTCAATAACCTAGCAAATTTTAATTTGAAGGAGAGGAATGCTCGAGCAAAATAATTGGAGTAGCAAAAAGTCCCCCAAACTTGAATTATTCATTGTCCCCAATGAATCATTATATAAGCAATTATACCCCTAAACTTAAATTTTTCTATCTGAATTTTTTAACTAAACATGGGACTCAGGTTAAGCTTAAAGTGGATCATATAAGTCAATACTACCTTCAAAATCTTCTTGCCGCAGCAACAGTCCAGGCTAGAAGAAATGCTCAAGCAAAAGGTTTCTGGAGATCAGAATACCTTGATCTAATTAAGCGTAATCAGTCCAAGCTTCAAAAATTCAGCAGAAAATAGTTAAGTTAGAATTACTCAGTGCTCATGGAATGGAACATCAAGAAATTTCATTAAAAATAAGAAAAATTACATAGCAGAGATATAGTTTTGTAAGCAGAAAAATTAAAAAGAAAATAAGCAGACGAATCATCCAGCAGGGTCAATATGTGCGAGCAAACAAAAATTCAAAAACAAAAGTAGTGCTCACTCCAGGTCAATTCATCAATCAGTCTTCCTGACCCTGCTCCTCATTAACATCCTCTTCTCGTTCAACAGGTGGGGGTGGTATCCAAAGATTAAATAAATCATCGGGAAACACTGGAAAGGCCTGATATGGTGTTGAGAAATTGGTTTGCAAGGCCCCCCTGAGCGCATCATCTCTCCTTATAGCATAAGTCCAGTAGGTTTGAGCTTGCCTTTCAGCAAATTCTAACCTACTGGCCAACACTGTCAATTGCTCTAGGATCTGATTAACGCCATACACAAGTCCACCCTAGTGAGCCTCTTGCGTACGCTGGAGTCACGCCAAATTAGGTGTGTCAATGATTCCCTGATCAAGCATGATCATATCTTCTGGAACCGTGGGCACTTCTGCCCTGCTGCATAACATTGTCATAGTGTTTGGAAAAAACAGCTTCCCCACCTTCTTGCGCCAACAGTCAGCAATCTCAATAGCAATTATTTTTCCAACATCTATGCTCATTGATCGAAGGATGGCAAAAGCAAGCAACACTCTGTCCCGAGATATAGTGGAGTCGTGCATTGTCGGCAGTAGCGGAGTCTAATGAAGCCCATGCAAGCGTTGGCTTCACTTTTTAAATAGGCAGCTTGAAATGTGTGCTTCCGCGTTTGCGACACCCTCCATTGAGCCCCCTCAACACCTACCTCTCGGACCACCGCACTTAATTGGTCGCTCGATGGAGCAACCATCATTTCATTGAAAACTGCGTGTGGAAAGTCCTGAAGATCAAACAAATTATTGATGGCCTCTGGGCTCCATTGGACAGGCACTCCTCGTACTATGACTTCAAAATCATCCTTCACATCAAGATTGGCGTAGAATTCCCGAAGTATGTTGGTATTGACAGGATCAGGCTTTGCACAAAACTGCCTCCACCCCAGGCTTGCTATTCCAGATTCCAAAAACCTGGGCAGATCACTGCCAAATCCTCGCTCGAACAAGAAATCCCGCTTCACTACTTCCTGATATTTTGCTCTCGCAAGTTCATTGATGAAGCGAATGAATGGTGCCCTCGGCTCCTCAATTTCTCCCGATGCTTCGGCAATTCCTCTGCCCTTGCTTTCTATCTGTTCTCGCAAACGCTCTTCTTCTGCCTTTCCTGCCTCTTCTTCTTTTTCCTTATTCTCAGCTTCCCTTTTTTCTTCCTCAGAGTCCGACGTCGGAGGCGATGGAGTGTTCTGAATCACCCTCACGCGACCCGCCTTCCTCTTGATGCGGCGGTGCTTGAGCGGTTCAGGCATAATGACTTCAATCTGTACCTCTGGCTCTGGTGTTTTCTCCTCGTAAGGCCTACCAGCGACTTGTCTTTTGGCCTCTGTCTCATGATCCTTCTCAGTATTCCCTTCCTGAACCGTAGCGGAAACTATTGGTTCTGTCTCAAGATTCTGAACAGCCTCGGTTTCTTGGATGACTTCTTGTTCCACAGCCCTCTGCTGCCTCCTTCTTCGCTTCGCCTCCTTCTCTTCTGGCGTTCTTTTCTTTTTAGTCTTTCCTTTTTGTACTTCCAGCGTGGCCGGCACCTCCTCTTTTTCACTCTCTCTTTCTTTCCTCGCTCTTGTTTTAGCCATGAAGGTATGAACGATTTTGACAGAGAAAAGAATGCAGATGGAAAAAATGGGATTAAGAAGACGAAGTGGGAAGAAGCTTACCAGCGGTTGCAAATAAATAAGGCTTCAGCAAAATAGAATCCTAACCGAAAAGATTTGCCCTGCAATTACTAATATTACCGTTTTAATTTAAAAATGCAAACCTGAATTTCAAAAATTATCAATGGTAAAATCGCGGATTCCAACCGCTCTGTGACACTTGGCCTCATCAGATGATGCATGCAAATTTTCCTGCGAGAATTTAAAGCCAAGTCCAACGGTAAAATTAATAAATTCCAACAGAAACCCTTTTAATTCGTATTATTTTGCTCCAGCCATAATCTTGCTGCAACAACCTAAAGAATCTTGGATACGGTATTTGAATTTCAAAATTAAATCTTTCAAATTTACATTTATCCGATCAAATCAAATTTAATCTTTTATTCTCAAAAGAAGCCGAATAAACTATGGAAAATCTTTATTAATTTAAACTGAATTCAAATAACTAAAAATAAGATCTAAATACAAACTAATAAAAATCAAACCAATTAAAAGATAATTCAAAGATAATCTAAATAAATAACCCGAAAATAAAATAAAATCAAATTTAAAATAGATAAAATTTAAATAATAAAAATACTCTAAAGATAAAATCTAATAAATCATGCAAAATCACATCTAACGTAACCGAAATCAAAATCAAATCAGCGAAAAAATAAAATCAATACTAAGTCTGGGAGCTCATAATTTTGCTCTGTGAAATGCTCCCGCAAAAGTCCTGCTCTCTCAATCATCAACCAACCTTAGGGAAGGATATTTTGACTGAAACTCCTCACCCCAATAATGCTTCACACGCTGCCCATTCACCTTGAACATTCTCCCATCTTTTTCATCCTGCAAAGTAATTGCTCCATTGGGAAAAACCTCAATCACAATAAACGGTCCTGACCATTTAGATTTCAATTTTCCAGGAAATAATTTTAATCTAGAATTATAAAGCAAAACTTTTTTACCCTTGACAAATTCTTTGGACTTTATTTTCTTGTCATGCCACAGATTAGTCTTTTCCTTATAAATTTTCGCATTTTCGTAAGAAAATTGACGAAATTCTTCTAACTCATTAAGTTGCAGCATTCTTATTGCTCCTGCACGACTCATATCAAAATTTAACTTTTTCAAAGCCCTAAATGTTTTATGCTCAAGCTCTAATGGTAAATGGAAAACTTTCCCATATACTAACCTATAGGGAGACATACCTAGAGGAGTCTTATAAGTTGTCCTATAAGCCCAAAGAGCCTCATCCAACCTAAAGGACCAATCCTTTCTAGATGGATGGACTACTATCTCTAAGATAGCTTTAATTTCCCTATTACTAATTTCAGCTTGACAATTTGCTTGTGGGTGATAAGGGGAAGCTATCCTATGCTTAATCCCATACTTAGCTAAAAGCTTAGTTAAGATATTATTAACAAAATGTGTACCCTCATCACTCACTAGAGCCCTAGATGTCCCAAACCGCGCAAAGATGTGCGATTGAAGAAACCTTGCTACTGTCTTGGCATCACTCTGATGGCATGTAATGGCCTCCACCCACTTGGACACATAATCAACTGCCAATAAGATAAAAACATTGCCATTAGAAGGAGGAAATGGCCCCATAAAGTCAATACCCCATACATCGAATAACTCAACTTCTAAAATGTAAGTAAGAGGCATTTCATCTCTAGGCCCCAAATTTCCTCTCCTTTGGCAAGCATCACATTGCCTGTAGAACCAATGAGCATCCTTGAATAACGTAGGCCAGAAAAATCCGCAATGCAAAATCCTCATAGTTGTCCTCTGACCGCTGAAATGACCTCCATACGGCGAAGAGTGACATTGCTCCAGGATTTCCTTTGCTTCAGCACCTGAAACACACCTACGAATAATACCGTCAGAGCATTGCTTATACATAAATGGCTCATCCCAAAAGAAAAATTTTGCATCATGCTTAAACTTTTTCTTCTGCCTCCAATCCATGTCAATAGGGGTGACTCCCTTTACCAAAAAGTTTGCAATATCAGCATACCAAGGGACATCCCTAACTACCTTTACCTCAACAGCAAAAAGCTGTTCATCCGGAAAAGAATCGGAAATGGCAGATTGCTCCAGCAAAGATGATGATGGATCAAGACGAGATAAATGATCTGCAATGACATTTTCTGATCCTTTCTTGTCCTTTATCTCCAAGTCAAATTCCTGCGATAATAAAACCCAACGAATTAGTCTAGGCTTTGCATCCTTTTTAGTCATTAAATACCTTATTGCTGCATGATCCGTGAAAACCGTGACTTTGGCCCCAACCAAATATGGCCGAAACTTCTCAAAAGCGAACACTACAGCTAACAACTCATTTTCAGTAGTTGTATAGTTGACTTGTGCCTCATTTAAAACCTTGCTTGCATAATATATAGGATGGATAAATTTGCCCTGCTTTTGCCCCAACATAGCACCTACCGCAACATCACTCGCATCACACATTACCTCAAATGGTAAATTCCAATTAGGTGCGCAAAGAATGGGTGTTGAGATTAAAGCAGCCTTTAAAGTCTCAAAAGCCTTCCTACAATCTACATTAAAGTCAAAAACATGATCAGTAAACAATAAGTTACAAAGAGGTTTACTGATTTTGGAGAAATCCTTTATGAACCTCCTATAAAAACCAGCATGTCCTAAAAAACTCCGAATTCCCTTCACTGAATTCGGTGGCTCTAGTCTTTCAATCACAACTATTTTTGCTCTATCAACTTGTAGACCATTTTTAGAAATTTTATGTCCTAACACTACGCCCTTCTTCACCATGAAGTGGCATTTCTCCCAATTAAGAACTAGATGGGTATCTTCACACCTTTTTAATACCTTTCCTAAATTATCTAAACAACTCTGAAAAGACCCTCCAAACACTGAAAAATCGTCTATAAATACCTCAACAGTGGACTCAATCATATCAGAAAAAATTGCTAACATACACCGCTGAAATGTTGCTGGAGCATTGCAGAGGCCGAAAGGCATTCTCCTAAAAGCGAATGTCCCATAAGGACAGGTGAAAGTGGTTTTCTCCTGATCTTCAAGAGCAATAGTAATCTAGTTATACCCAGAATAACCATCCAAGAAACAGTAGTAGGCCTGACCAGCCAATCGATCCAACATCTGGGAGGGAAATGATCCTTTCGGGTAGCTTTATTAAGCCTTCTGTAATCCATACAAACCCTCCAGCCAGTTACTGTCCTTGTGGGGATCAACTCATTATCTTTATTACTCACCACAGTGACACCTCCTTTCTTAGGAACATATTGGACAGGGCTTACCCAATTGCTATCGGCAATTGGATAAATGATCCCAGCATCCAACCATTTAATCACCTCATTTTTAACAACCTCTTTCATTGCAAGGTTAAGCCTTCTTTGTTGCTCAATACTCCTAAAGGATCCCTCCTCTAGAGTGATTTTGTGCATACAAAAAGATGGGCTAATTCCCTGAATATCAGCCAATGTCCAACCTATAGCCTTGCGGTATTGCTGCAGCAATTTTATTAAGGCCTCCTCATGCTCCAACATTAAATCTGATGCAACAATAATGGGCAACGTCTCACTTTCCCCAAGATACACGTACTTTAGATGCTCCAGCAAGGGTTTCAAATCTAAAGTAGGTGCCTCAATCAGGGATGGCTTAATTTGGGGAGCCTTCCTTTGATTTAAATCTAAAGACTCAAAAACATCCTCACACCTAAACAATTCTTTTTCATTTTTTCTATCTAAAGGACAAAATTCAAAATCTCTCATACTAACCTCTCCATGCTTTTCCGAATGCTTATCAGCTGAATCCTGTATTGCTGTCTCAAGAACTGTGCTCTCGAGAATCCTAATGAAGGAGCAATCCTCCATTTCGTCTGGATATTTCATGGCTTTAAACACATTAAATTTCACTTCCTCATTACATACTCTCATTGTTAATTCCCCTTTTTGAACATCTATTAACGCCCTACCAGTAGCCAAAAATGGACGACCTAGAATAATTTGGACATCTTTATCAGCCTCATAGTCTAAAATAATAAAATGAACAGGAAATATGAACTTATCCACTTTTACTAAAACATCCTCAATTTTACCCTCTGGATATGTGATAGACCTATCAGCTAATTGAAGTGTAACTGTTGTAGGCCTAGCTTCACCAATACCCAACCTCCGATAGACCAAAAGAGGCATAAGGTTAATGCTTGCACCTAAATCACAGAGTGCTCTACCTAATTCTTATCCACCTATAGACACAGGTATGGTAAATGACCCTGGATCCTTAGCCTTGGGGGGTAGCCCATTCTTAAGAATAGCACTACACTCCTCAGTAAGAGATACAGTTTCAAACTCACCTAATCTTTTCTTTTTAGTTAAAATATCCTTAAGAAACTTAGCATAATTAGGCATTTGCTCAATAGCTTATACTAAAGGGATATTTATATGCAACTACTTAAGAATCTCTAAAAACTTTTTAAATTGACCATCCTGATTCTTAGGCTTTTGCCTTTGTGGAAAAGGTAGAGGTGGTACATAAGGTGGGGGCAGCACATATGGTGGTTCTACATCTGGCACAGAACCAGATGCTCTAGTATTCTCTTTGCTGCCTCCAGCACCCTGACCAGACTCCAAGTCTTTCTCGACAACAACATTATTATCACTATTACTATTCAAATCCTGGGTCTTTCTAGACTCTTCTAGTGGCTTACCACTCCTAAGAGTAATGTCTTTACCTGGTCCTTACCTTCCCTTCGAGGGTGTTCAGTATCCGAAGGAAGTTTCCCTTGAGGCCTTGCCTTCAGCTCATTAGCTAGCTGACCCACTTGCAATTCCAGTGCCGTCATCGAAGCTTGATTACTTTGAATTGCAGCATCTGTGCGAGCCATAAATTCTTTCATCATCGCTTCGAGAGAGTTTCTTGACTTTTGCTGGGGCAAAGCCTGCTTGTTTTGTTGGGGCATTACCTGCGCTTTAGCAAATCCCAACTGGTTCATCTTCTGTTGTGCTTGCACATTATTTCCTTGACCTCCCTATGAGAAGTTGGGGTGGTTGCGCCAACCTAGATTATAGAAGTTAGAATAAGGGTTGTTCCTCTGATTACCTACAAAAAAACGCAGAAGCTGGATTGCTGGGGCAAAACTCGTAGTTGTGGTCTTCACCACAATAGACACATGCTTCGTCCGTGACTTGGTTCACCACTGCAGTAGGCTCTATAGCTGGTGGCTGCTGATGACTAATCACTGTCACATTTTTAAGAGCGTTAGCAATCATAGCAAGATCAACCCTAATGGTGGACACACCATCAACCTCTAACACACTCTTAACCTTTTTATTTGTGCCTCTAACATCCGACCACTGACAACTATTAATAGATATTCTCTCTAAAATTCCATAGGCTTCATCAAAAGTTTTTGCCAAAAGGGCCCCTCCAGCCGAGGCATCGACCATACCTTGAGTTAGTGCATTTAAACCATGGTAAAATGTTTCCATTTGAATACAATGAGGTAAACCATGGTGGGGACACTTTCGCAAAAGCTCCTTAAACCTTTCCCAAGCCTCACTAAAAGTATCATCTTCAAGTTGCCTAAACCATACTATTTCACTCCTTAATTTAGCGTTTCTATTAGGTGGGAAATATTTACTCAAAAAATTTTCAGCTAACTCATCCCACGTCCTAATTGATCCTGGAGCAAAAGAGTTTAACCATGACTTTGCTCCATCTCTAAGAGAATACGGGAACAAAGTTAATCTAAGAGCATCTCTAGGCACTCCTTGAATTACAAAAGAATCACTAACTCCTAGAAAAGACTTAAGATGTAAATGAGGGTCTTCAGATGACAAACCATGGAATTGCCCCACGGTTTGCAACATCTGAAACATTACCAGTTTCATTTCAAAATTTGTCGCTTGGATTTGGGGACGTGCAATCCCTGGATTCAACTCATTAAACATCGGGACAGCATATGCTCGAATGGCTCTGGTCCTATCGTTCGCTATCAGGATAGGATTCTCAACCTGATTATTTCGCTGGTCATTTTGCTCAAACAGTGGGTTTTGCTACAGCAACAGATTCTGCTGGGGGTTTGTTGCTGCTGGACCTTCAGGATCCACCGGAAGTCGCGGCACGTTCTCCATCTTGTTTCTGCGCTGCTCCCTCCTTCTGTTCCTAAATGTCCTTTCAATTTATGGATCAAGCTCAAACCGTACCCCAGGCGGAACGCTCATGCACCAAAATCACACCTGTAAAAATAAAAGAAACAATCAAAAAGTTCTAGCACCAAACCACTAAAACACATACACAAAAATAAATCAGATAAAAACTTATCCAAGTCCCCGGCAACGGCGCCAAAAACTTGTTGGGTTCCTAGAGTGAGTAAAAATATGATATAAAATACTCTAGGATTCCTGTGCAAGTATACACAGACTGCAGCAAGTAATATTATCAATCCGAGCCCTGAATTAGTTTCCACTCTACCTATTTTTGTGTAATTTTCCAATGGTTTCAAGAATAGTAAAATGACTTGGTTTTATCGGATTTGTGCTGAAGCAAAATAAATGACAGAACAATAAGTAAACAAATAGATAGACAGATTAAAGACAGGTGCTGGTTAGGTTTTAGTGATTGTTCTAAGATATGCTCTAGCAATATTATTGATCATGCATTTCTCGCAGTATTATTAGCGGATTCCTCCCAGAACTCCGAATCTTTTGGGATATGTTTCAAACCCAATGAAGAGCGACCGATCAAGCACTAGGCAACTGGCTATCCCTAGCTCAGTCACTGGCGTTCACCAATACACAATGATCGTAGTGTGGATAATTGCCACACACTCTCTAAATCATCCCTGAAATTAGAGAGAGCTATTCACACCGGCTGGCCAGACGGGCATAAAATGAGAATAAGCACAACAATTAACCAAAATGCGATAGCCAATTTATTACTAGAGATGAAGCATAGTAATCACATTATTCCTAACCAACACCCTAAGCTACTTAGTTCATAATAGGCATAGGAATACGAATTACAATCTGAGTATGCATGTCCATAACCACAAGTTAATAAAGGAAATAAACTCCCTAATCAGCTTGCGGAAGATGGTGTTCTTGGTGATCTTCAATCTCTATACTATTCGGCTTCCAAGGGAAAACATGGAATGAATTTGACTTGGACGGCTACTTCCTTTTATAGAAGAAGAGGAGACTTGAATTAGGTCAACTTGGACACGTGTAGGGCTAAATATAGTAGTTTGTAATATTTGAATCGTTTGACATTCTATAAAAAAACATTTCATCTATATATATTTAAGGTGTTCATATAACACATGAGGAAACAATTTTAGGATCGGAGGCACACTTAACTACATCAATTTTAGAAAATGAAAACATGTTGTCCAAATACCGTAAGGAGAGAGCAGAATTTTTACCAACCTTTTTGGAGAACGATTTAGCAACTCCCTTTGATTCCTTTGATCACGAACGGTGTGTGGACCACCTCTAGTGTCTTCCCCACTATTCTCCAGGCCAAGAACGACTTGTGGGAGTCTATAGAGATAGGGAATGGGAAGGGAATGCTTGAAGGTTCAAGCACTAGAGAGATATATGGAAATGAGTGAGTTTGAGACCAAAATCAAGCAGCATAACAATATGGAAAATGGCTCTCTTGGAGTTGAATCTGATTCATACTCCTTATATAGACCTCTTCCATGCAAAGACAAGCTTCATGACACTAGACACATAGTGAAAATGCAACTCAAAGTGGATTATAGGTGTTTAATTCACAACACATGCATCTAGTGCATGGTTGTGTTGTTTTCCACTATACATCATGATGCAAGAGTTGAAATGCCACTAAATCCAGAATGAATTGAATCCTAATTGTGAATTTTCAGCTTGCAATTCATTTCAATTTCAATTCAAAATTGAAATTTATTTCTAGGAAATTAATTCGGACATTTCCAAGTAATTTGACATGATTAATCCAATTAATCATTGTCACCTAATGCCATGAATTATATATGATTCCTAATACATATATATGGTTTTTAAAACACTTTTAAATACCTTATCTCTCAATTTCTAATTTAATTCATAATTAAATCATTGTGTCAAACACATTTTACGATAATACCCTATTTCCTGTTTTTGAACGATTTAAGGAATCCTATCTTTTGTTCTAAGCTTTGTTCCGATATGAGCTCGTAGGGGGACCTAATGGACCTATAGATCATGGGCTCCAACGATTCGAGGTTAACCGACTAATCTCATTAACCAAGCTTAACCAACATTCGTTAACTACCGGGACACTCCACTATAGCCTGATAGTTGCACTCCCCTCACTATAGATATATTTCCGTCCACTTGATTTAACCATGATTAGTAAGTCGATCCTTCATAGATTGTTTGTAGCTATAGCTAGGTCAAAAGTCCGTTTCACCCCTATAGTACTTCTAGTTCCTTATGTCCCACTGATCCTCTAATGAACAATTGGTTTATGGTCCAACCAATAAACCGAGTCCCTCTCGGGCCAATGAGAGGTTAGGATCCCTTTGTTCAAGCCCCAGAGTCAGCACTCAAGGGAACAACCTCTCTACTATCCTTAATTTGGGTAGGAGTGAATTCCTTCTCGCACGACTATGTCCCCAGCTATCTACCCGTTCCTATCCATGAAATGGAAGGCTTATTGAGTCGGCGATACAGAGCCACTCTCACCTATGCAGATCTTAGGATAAGCTTGAATAAACAGGAGTTCATAGTTAGCTCTGGATTAAGATCGAGTTACCTAGCTCATCGCATTAAATAGTCAGTCTCGTCAGTAAACGATGTTATAAAGCGAGAGTGACTTATTTCTCGGTCCTGGTCTTACCATCTATAAAGTGGGTCGCGTCTCATAGTGTCCCCAGAATAAGGTACCCAGCCCTATCACTATACTATAGACCATTTTGGCTATTACTCGAGCTTGATCCACTTTTATGTCTCTACATAAAGCTCAAGTGTTCATCCTATAGCCATGGATCTTTGTTTATTGGATTTGGGTTTATTAAATGTGCAATTTACTTTATTCAGTAATGACTTTACTGAATTAATCTCGATAACGCCTTTATCGAATAATTTTGTTTAACATTCACTATCTACGAGTTTTAGGGCACCAATCCCAACATATAGACTATACTATTTTTCTTGTAATAGTTAACAATAACGTTCAACTTTCAATATTTCTTAAAATTGGTACCAAGTTCATTCATTTCTCCTTGAAACTACAAAGGTAGACCTGTTAATGCTCTCCTTGTCTCGAAATTTCCTTGAGATCTTCAAATAAATTTATAATTATGGTACACATGTTTAGTAATTTTGTTTTCTTTATTGAAATATTTGTGATATTCAAAATTGTTGTATGTTATAACTTTAATTCATCAAATTTTACTACTGTGTCAAAGGTGCGACGATTGTAATTTATCTAATATGTTTATAAACTTTCAATTTTGGGTTTAATGAGACATATATATTAATGCGTTATTTAATTATGCTTGTGGAATAATAATATAATCAACATTGAAATATTATGTTGGGATTAACACCCAAGAACCCTGAACACAAAAATTGTAGCCAATAGTTTTATAAATGAAAAATAGATACTACGAAGAGAACTTTAGTTCTTAGAACATGTTATACGAACGAACTAACTTTTTGCGTAGGAAATTGGATGATTCAATATAAGAACACAAGTGATGATTCAAGTTTGTGCCTAAGAGTATACAGTTGCAAGAAGTTCCGAATTATGAATGGTTTTTTAATATCGATAGTTTTTTTAATAGTAGTAGCCATTATGAGAATTTATATTGGAAGTAAATTCAAGTAAATAGCTTTTGAAATTTCCTTTGGTTGGTGAATGTGACACCTTGTGCACTTTTGGGTGTATTTAAATTTTGTGTTTTGAGTTGAAAGAAATATAATTTCTATTTTTGCTTGAACTTAGGGATTTAATTATATACCAAGGCGTTGGGAAATTATTCTTGGAATTAATCGTAAAATTTATCCCTTCCCAAAAGCTCGTTAACTCTATGTCTAGTGGTTATAAGGTTGTTAGTGAGTTGAATTTTACGCTGAATTAAGGGCTATGTTTGAGCACCTATTGTTGGAAATCATATTTTAGGGCCTTTTGGTTGTTACGGAAATACTAGAGACCGTTTTGGCTATTACTCGAGCTTGAACCACTTTTATGTCTCTACATAAAGCTCAAGTTTTCATCCTATAGCCATGGATCTTTGTTTATTGGATTTGGGTTTATTAAATGTGCAATTTACTTTATTTAGTAATGACTTTACTGAACTAATCTCGATAATGCCTTTATCGAATAATTTTGTTTAACATTCACTATCTACGAGTTTTAGGGCACCAATCCCAACAATCTCCCACTTGAACTAAAACTCTAGTTCAGTGGGATGTACTATAATCCATAGCAACAGTGGGTGTATAAAATACATGTATATTACATAAAATGTATTACAATGTATAAATACAATAAACCAGGGCATCAGATATCGTTTACAATTCTCCCACTTGCCCTAGATTATTTGCCATACAAATCTCACAGACCTAGACCTTCTAGATGACTCTCGAACACTTTAGCCGTGAGAGCCTTCGTGAATGGATCAGCTATATTGTGCTCCGATGCTATCTTTGTGACGATCACGTCTCCTCGGTGCACAATCTCCCTGATGAGATGATATTTCCTTTCGATGTGCTTGCCTCTCTTATGGCTGCGAGGTTCCTTTGAGTTTGCAACTGCGCCGCTATTATCACAATACAAGGTGATAGGCAGATGCATATTCGGAATGACTTCCAAGTCAGTTAGGAACTTCCTGAGCCATACTGCCTCTTGTGTTGCTTCGCAAGCGGCTACATATTCGGCCTCCATGGTCGAGTCTACAATGCATCCTTGCTTGATGCTACGCCATACTATTGTTCCTCCATTTAGAGTGAATACTGACCCCCATGTAGATTTCCTCGAATCTTTATCGGTTTGAAAGTCAGAATCAGTGTATCCTGTAAGGATCAAATCCTTACAACCATACACGAGCATATAGTCCCTCGTTCTTCTTAGATACTTGAGGATATTTTTAACGGCTTTCCAGTGATCGAATCCTGGATTGGATTGATATCTACTGACAATCCCTACTACATAACAAATGTAAGGTCTTGTACACAACATGGCATACATTAGGCTGCCTACTGCAGAGGCATAGGGAAAACGTCTCATGTCCTCAACTTCTTGAGGTGTCTGAGGACACTGTTCCTTAGACAAATTAATTCCCTGCATGAAAGGTAATAGTCCCTTCTTGGAATTTTGAATTTTATATCTAACCAATAATTTGTTGATATAAGACGCTTGAGACAGGGCTAGCATTTTGTTCTTTCGGTCTCGAACAATTTGGATCCCTAGAACAAATTGTGCCTCACCCAAATCTTTGATTTGGAATTGAGTTGCTAGCAATAGTTTAATGTCAGTGAGGCAACCTACATCATTCCCAATGAGTAGGATATCATCCACATACAATACTAAGAAAGCTACAGAGTTGTTGATGGTCCTTTTGTAAACACAAGGCTCATCAACGTTTTGTTCAAAGCCATAAGATTTGATTGCAGCATCAAATCTCATGTTCCATGATCTAGACGCTTGTTTTAACCCATAAATGGATCGTTTAAGCTTGCAAACTTTTTGCTCTTGATCCTGAGCAATGAACCCCTTTTGCTGAGCCATGTAGATAGATACTTTCTTCAAGATTGTCGTTCAGAAAGGCAGTCTTGACATCCATTTGCCATATTTCATAATCATAAAATGTGGCAATGGATAAAAGTATCTGAATCGACTTCAACATGGCAACAGGGGAGAAGGTTTCTTCATAGTCAATCCGCTTCCGCTGGGTAAAACCGTTTGCCACAAGTCGTGCCTTAAAGGTCTGTACCTTTCCAGCAGCGTCTCGTTTTCTCTTGTAGATCCATTTGCACCCTATGGGTCTAACCCTTTCAGGTTGATATACAAGAACCCATACTGAATTAAAATACATGGACTCGATTTCTAAGTCCATGGCTTTAATCCACTCGTCTTTGTCAACGTCACCCATTGCCTGTTTAAAGGTTAATGGATTCTCGATTCCGTCATCAGGTATGACGATTGGAGTTTCAGTTAAATCCAAATAGCGATCAGGCTGTCTAACAACCCTCCCACTACGTCGAGGTTCTCTTATTTCTTGAGAAGGACACGATTGACTCGAGGTGCCAGCATCATCAACAACTCTTGTTGATGTTTCTGTAGCTTCGTTAGATAGTTCACTTAAAACGGCTTTACTTCGTGGCTTGTGGTCTCTGAGGTGGTCTTCTTCTAGGAATGTAGCATTTGTCGATACAAGTACTTTATTTTCCTTTGGATCGAAGAAGTATCCACCTCTCGTTTCTTTGGGATATCCTACAATAGGCAAAATCTAGAACGAGGCTCCAATTTCTTTGGGTTTGCTTCTAGCACGTATGCATGACATTCCCAAATTCTGAAATGTCGTAAACTAGCTTTACGAACTTTCCAGAGCTCAAATGGTGTTTCAGAAACACTCTTTGAGGGAACTACGTTCAAAATATAAACTGCAGTCTCTACTGCATAACCCCAAAACGAGTTAGGCAACTGAGCATAACTCATCATCGAACGAACCATGTCAAACAAGATTCTGTTTCTCCTTTCCGACATACCGTTTTGCTGAGGTGTACCAGGGCTTGAGAGTTGGACGTAATTCTATGCTCTATCAAATAGTCTTGAAAACTTGAGTCCAAATACTCTCCACCTCGATTGGATCGAAGTGTTTTTATCGTCCTACTTAATAGGTTCTCAACCTCGGCCTTGTACTCCTTGAACTTTTCAAAAGCTTCAGCTTATGATGCATCAGGTAGAGATAACCATACCTCGAATTATCATCATGAAACTGATGAAATATTCGTACCCTCCTCGAGCTATAATGTTCGTTGGTCCACAGAGGTTCGAATGAATGAGCTCTAGGGGCTCTTTGGCACGATAACCTATTCCGGTAAAAGGTCGTTTCGTCATCTTGCCCTCAAGGCATGACTCACAAGGAGGCAACGAGTCGTCTTTTAACTTGTTTAGAAGTCCACTTCTGACCAATCTCCCAATCCTATTGAGTTTGATATGGCCTAACCTCAAGTGCCAGAGATAGGTATCTTGAGAAACTCTTCCTTTTTTAGGTCGAGTCTCAGCAATTTTAAACATCTCGTGATTTAAAATAGATTTAGACTAAATTGGTCTCAAAACATACAATTTATTCTTCATGTTTGCAGAGCAAACATCGACACCTCTTTTAGTTATGAACGCTTCATTAAAAGAAAAAGAAATTGAATAACCTTGTTCTAATAAACAAGATAAAGAAATAAAATTTCTTTTAATTTTCGGAACTATGTACACATTATCTAATGTCATGTAACGTTCCTTGGTGAAGAATAATTTTATGTCTCCCACTGCAATAGCCGAGATGACTTCTCCTGTTCCAACTTTAAGAGTCACCTCTCCAGCTCTTAGTTGTTGCGAGGAACTCATTCCTTGAAATGAAGAACATACGTGATTAGTGGCACATGAATCGAGTATCCAGGCAGAATCGTCGTTTTCCACTAAACACGTTTCCAAGACTAATAAATCGCATTTAGAGTCGTGGATCATGTTTTTCTTGGCTAAGCAGTTAGTTTGAGGACATTCCTCAGTTGAGACCAAACCTAAAATGTTTCCCACGTGTTTAGCGTTTAAGTAAGTATTCTTAGTCGTATGTACTAAACCGTTTAATTTGGCATTTGACAAAGCACATACGTTTTTCGACATATTTGCTGAAACAAACAAATTAATCTATATTAGAAACTTGCACTAAACCCTTGATTCAAATTATCCAATCAGATTTTAGCAAAAGCAATCATCGACCCATATATACAATTGATTTATTTTGCAACGATACTTCAGGGGTTTAGAATAATCGCTACCGTAGGGCAGTCAACTACTCCTCCTCTGAATCGAGACAATCTCGGCCAAATACTATTCCCAAAATAACTCTTACTCTGATAGTTATTAGCTAACATTAATTTGGTCAAGACCTTCTTGTAAGTGTTACCCATCATTTTCAGATCGTAGAGGGCGGCCCCAACAATGCCACCATAGGGAAGAGCTAATGTTGGGAATGGCCCTAGGAAACCCTATCCATTTCTGGAGTTTGCGTTGTTCTGAATCCCATGCGCAAGCCCTCCATGACACTAGACACATGGTGAAAATGCAACTCAAAGTGGATTCTAGGTGTTTAATTCACAACACATGCAACTAGTGCATGGTTGTGTTGTTTTCCACTATGCATCAACATGCAAGAGTGGGAATGCCACTAAATCCACTAAATTGAATCTAAATTTTGAATTTTCAGCTTGCAATTCATTCCTATTTCAATTCAAAATTGAAATTGATTTCTATGCAATTAATTGTGACATTTCCAAGTAATTTGACATGATTAATCTAATTAATCATTGTCACCTAATGCCATGAATTATATATGATTCCTAATACATATATATGGTATTTAAATCACTTTTAAATACCTTATCTCTCAATTTCTAATTTAATTCATAATTAAATCATTGTGTCAAACACATTTTACGATAATACCCTATTTCCCGTTTTTTAACGATTTAAAGAATCCTATCATTTGTTCTAGGCTTTGTTCTGATATGAGCTAGTAGGGGGACCTAATGGACCTATAGATCATGGGCTCCAACGATTCGAGGCTAACTGACTAATCTCATTAACCAAGCTTAACCAACATTCGTTAACTACTGGGACACTCCACTATAGCCCGATAGTTGCACTCCCCTCACTATAGATATATTTCCGTCCACTTGATTTAACCATGATTATTAAGTCGATCTTTCATAGATTGTTCGTAGCTATAGCTAGGTCAAATATCCGTTTCACCCCTATAGTACTTCTAGTTCCTTAAGTCCAACTGTTCCTCTAATGAACAATTGGTTTATGGTCCAACCGATAAACCGAGTCCCTCTCGGGCCAATGAGAGGTCGGGATCCCTTTGTTCAAGCCCCAGAGTCAGCACTTAAGGGAACAACCTCTCTACTATCCCTAATTTGGGTAGGAGTGAATTCCTTCTCGCACAACTATGTCCCCAGCTATCTACCCGTTCCTATCCCTAAAATGGGAGGCTTAATGAGTCGGCGATACTGAGCCACTCTCACCTATGCAGATCTAAGGATAAGCCCGAATAAACAAGAGTTCATATTTAGCTCAGGATTAAGATCGAGTTACCTAGGTCATCGCATGAAATAGTCAGTCTCGTCAGTAAATGGTGTTATAAAGCGAGAGTGACTTATTTCTTGGTCCTGGTCTTATGCAAACTCATTGCATAGGACGCCCCCACTCGCATGTCTCTACACATACGATTTAAGATCACATCATCTATACCATCTATAAAGTGGGTCGCGTCTCATAGTGTCCCCAAAATAAAGTACCCAGTCCTATATCTATACTATAGATCGTTTTGGCTATTACTCAAGCTTGATCCACTTTTATGTCTCTACATAAAGCTCAAGTGTTCATCCTATAGCCATGGATCTTTGTTTATTGGATTTGAGTTTATTAAATGTGCAATTTACTTTATAAAGTAATGACTTTACTGAATTAATCTCGATAACGCCTTTATCGAATAATTTTGTTTAACATTCACTATCTATGAGTTTTAGGGCACCAATCCCAACATATATACTATACTATTTTTCTTGTAATAGTTAACAATACTGTTCAACTTTCAATATTTCTTAAAATTGGTACCAAGTTCATTCATTTCTCCTTGAAACTACAAAGGTAGACCTGTTAATGCTCTCCTTGTCTTGAAATTTCCTTGAGATGTTCAAATAAACTTATAATTATGTTACACATCTTTAGTAATTTTGTTTTCTTTATTGGAATATTTGTGATATTCAAAATTGTTGTATGTTATAACTTTAGTTCATCAAATTTTACTACTGTGTCAAAGGTGAGACGATTGTAATTTATCTAATATGTTTATAAACTTTCAATTTTGTGTTTGATGAGACATATATATTAATGCATTATTTAATTATGCTTGTGGAATAATAATATAATCAACATTGAAATATTATTTTGGGATTAACACCCAAGAACCCTGAACACAGATATTGTTGCCAATAGTTTTATAAATGAAAAATAGATACTACGAAGAGAACTTTAGTTCTTAAAACATGTTATACGAACAAACTAACTTTTTGCGTTGGAAATTGGATGATTCAATATAAGAACACAAGTGATGATTCAAGTTTGTGCCTAAGAGTATACAGTTGCAAGAAGTTCCTAATTATGAATGGTTTTTGAATATCGATAGTTTTTTTAATAGTAGTAGCCATTATGAGAATTGATATTGGAAGTAAATTAAAGTGAATAGCTTTTGAAATTTCCCTTGGTTTGTGAATGTGACGCCTCGTACACTTTTGGGTGTATTTAAATTCTGTGTTTTGAGTTGAAAGAAATATAATTTCTATTTTGGCTTGAACTTAAGGATTTAAATATATACCAAGGCATTGGGAAATTATCCTTGGAATTAATCGTAAAATTTAACCCTTCCCAAAAGCTCGTTAACTCTAAGTCCAGTGGTTATAAGGTTGTTAGTGAATTGAATTCTATGCTGAATTAAGGGCTATGTTTGAGCCCCTATTGTTGGAAATCATATTTTAGGGCCTTTTGGTTGTTACGGAAATAAGAAAAAGAAAAGAAAAGTAATTCAAAGGAGAAGTAAAAAAATAAGAAAAGAAGCCCTAGCTTTCATATCATCTTCCCCCTTTTCGTGCAGCCCTCCCCCTTTTAGCCGTGAGCCTCAGCTGCCGCCAGCCCAACCCTTACGTTGTCGCTGTCTCCGTCCAATGCCGCCACCCGAGTTCGCCGTCATCGCCTTAGCTTGTCGCGCTGCCACCGCCGTCGCTTGGGTCTTCTTCTCCGTGCGTTTCCTTCTTCGCGAATCTCTCTCTCGCGAATCTCTCTTCTCATGGGTTGTTCGTCCATGCATGGCTCTCTCCCTCTCTACGATCTTTCTCTCTCTCGTGTGAGGTCGTGACTGTCCAGCCGTCCAGCCGCAACTTGCACATGTTGTCTCTGCGTTTCCTCTCTTTTCTGTGGGTTCCAAGGTTCATATCTCCCTCTTCCTTACGTTTTCAGCAAGGTAAAGATCGTGGGTAGACTTTTTTTCGTTGTTCCTAGTGGTTTAAAGCCCGATATAAGTGATTATTATTTTGTTTCATTAGATCTTGCGTCCTAGCAGCTCGAAGCCTTAGTTCCTCATGATTTCGCCTTTGTCCAGCATCGATTTCGGGTGTTTTCGGTGAATTTTGGCATTTTTGGTAAGTCTAATCCTTTACCCATGCTCCTTTAGACTTTTATCCAAGTTTAAGCAAATGTCCATTTGCTATGGACTCCGTATCAAAAGATTTAAGGTCTTATTAGCTGCTGTCCAGCGCCGTCTTTGCTCAGTTCGTGGGTGTTTCGGCGTCGCTTAGCGATTCCGGTAAGTTTAACTCTTACCAATTCTTCTTTAGAGCTTAATGTAGAATGCCCATTCGTTTTAGGTGCTGGAATTTCAATCTTATGTTGGTATTTCTGTTCTATAGCGTCGTCTAAGTGTTCGATTGAGTTCGAAACACTTCAACTCGAATACCCACTGCCCAAAGATCATTCTAGCGCAATGTTAGAGGTTAGAATAACCTGTCTAGCGTGAAACCGGGTCCGATTGTGGAAGTTTCCTTGTTGTCCCCTTGTTTATAGCGTTGAGGTTTTCTGCCCATTAGTTGTTCTAGCTATAGGAGCATGTGTTAATCGCTACCCATTGTTTATCTAGGCTCTTAGGTGTTGCCCAGCCTTTATAGGTCCTAGAACATGTTTAAAAATGGGTCATTTTTGTTGTATGTGGTTTAAAAGCATGTAGTTTCAATGACCATTAAGTGTTATTGCCTAGTTAGCTTTGCCCAACCTTTGTAGGTTCTTAAATCATGGGAATAAATGAGTTATGCTTGTTGTTCGTGGTTTAAAAGCATGCTAAATAGGTTTCCAGTAATTATCTAGGCCTTAGTTGCATTACCTAAGCTTTAGGAGCTCTTAGAATGTCATTCATGTGTTAGTACATGGTTGTTGCTTGTTGTCTAGTAACGCCTTAAACATGGTTGCCCATGGTTTAATGGCGTTGGGTTTTCAATTTGGGTTTGAAGGAATGAAAATCCTCACAGCTGTAACGCCCCCAAAATTCGGTCTAAACTAGGAGCCATTACTAAACATTTACCCTAATGCCAACTTAATGCCCCAAAAATTTTGGCAGCATAACAACGTAACTATAGCTAACAGAAAATTTTAGACGCCTAGAAAACAAGAGTATACACTTCTAATTCCAGATCACAACTCTACATCACTTGACAACATCCCGACATACTCACTGAATTAAGAACTAACTTCAAATCTCAAGCAGATATAACACGAGTCAAATCTCGTAACAAGTATCAATTAATTAAACTACTACATCCCAGATAAAAGAGACTACAAGATTAAGTCTATTACATATTGTACAAATTAACCACAACTGTTAAACAAGTTAATCAACAACTAAATCAGTTTAACTAACTCCAATAAGAATCTAAACACAATAGTAAATAGAAACAACTACTATCTAATGGTATCCTCTTCCAAGCCTCATTTTCATCACCAAGTCCGGATATGGTCTCATAACCTGCAAAACCTGGTGGTGGGCCAGTACAAAACCACGGTACTGAGTAAGTGGCTCACACCTGCAGAGCCATCAAACAACATACTTATACCAGACAAGTATCATGCTCTTCAACTACATTATTATGCCTCATACCCAAGATAAACAATCAACACATAAAAGAATACTTAATTAATGCAATCGTGCAACAACCATGCACCTAACACATGAGTTTCCGCACCATGCCATGCACACTCAAAACACATGAATTCCGCATCATGTCATGCATACTCGGTTTTCTCTCAAGCTCCACGAGCTCGCTCAACACTCATGGCCCTCACAAAGCCCTCTAAGAATGACTCCTTCGAGTCATGCCGACCCCTAACCATATTACCAAGGGCCTCAACGTTTCTTTACGGCGCTCAGCGTTCGACCCTTAACCATATTACCCAAGGCACCCGATGCTCCTCTTAATCCATTAGTGACATACCACCCCTTGACCATTTTTATCCGAGGCACCTGGTATTCACCTAACTTTCCTTTTAAAAACACAAGGTTCTCTGACCTCACAATCTCATTAAAATGCATGAATCCTACTCATCATGCTTCTAGACCCTGTTTATGCCAATGACATGCACACAACCTAGAATGCTCATTCCAACCATGCTTTTCTATCTCACGTCATACTTTAAGTCTATGCAACAAACAAAAGTACAGTGCACACTCACAACATTAAAATCATGCGCTGCAACCAATCACAACTTATCACATCAAGTTCACATCACAACATCTCAGCATAGATCACATGACAGTTCAACACATCAGTTCAACAAGTTCAAAGCCTTGTCAATAACATAACAATAAACATATATTTACCAAATATACTAAAATGAACAAATAAAGCACACAACATGCTAGTTGTTGCCTTGTGCAATGTGATTCTAAATATGCAAGAAATGCTCACAAGTAGCTCAAAAACGTGCAAGTATACACATCATGGCAGCAAATAGCAATTTCTCAAAGCAATTTCTAATATGCATGTAGTTTTCAATGAGTTATAAAATTATGGCCAATAACTCAAATAGCAATTTCTCAAAGAAAAGTTAAGCCTTTGAGCCCTAAAATTATGGCCAATAACTCTTATTTCTAAGAGTTATCACTAGCATACAAGCAAACAGACCCAACAGGTAGAATTCCACTTACTATCACTTTAAAACGCTCCTAAGTAGTTCTGACGCTTCCTGAAATAAGAAATATAAGGCCTAAAAGTTAGAACACAGTTCGAAAACCTTAACCTAAAACAAATATGGCTTAGAAGAGATGTAATTACCCATCAAGTGGCTTAAGCTAGGATTTGAACTCTCTGAAACCAAACCAATACTACAAGCAAAAGTTCCAAGGATTAGAAACTAATTTACAACACACAAAAAGTGGTGTGCAAGGGTTTAAACAAAGCTTTCCTAAATAATCCTTACCACAAATATCCTGGAATTAAGCTAGAAGCGATCAAATGAGTCCAAACCTACAAACGAGGAACTTCCAAACATTAATGTTCGATATATAAACCTTAAAATACTTTTAATGAGTTCGGACGGGTATAAAGTAGGCTGAATCTTACTAAACTACCCAAAATGAGTTCGAACTAATGTTGGTTGATGGTTGTCGGGGTCTGAGATCGCCAAACAGAAGTTATTGGGCGATGGGCAATCTGAATCAACGCCTTTCAACTTATGGGTAAGTGACGTAAGCCAACTTCAAGCTTAAACGTTTGTTGTTGATGTGGAGTTTTCCTTACTGCAAGTGTACGGGTCAAGTAATAATATAGTGAATGTGAAATTCGAATGTCGTCCTCTGGATTGGTGTCTAGTCAATTTTAATTACCGAAAATACTCTTGACCAATTTTATTTAGGGAACCGAATTGAGTGAGAATGAAATTAAATCAAACACAAAATAATGCAAATAATGACAATCCAATGGAAACAATGGTCTTAGGGATTTGATTTCACCAATTGGGATTATGGATTAATTAATGGATTAACACATGCTATGATTCATAAATCTTGGTAAACTAAAATCACACATACCTCTCTTGAGCATACATGATTCTCCCACATGCAATTGAACCTGATATCCCTATCTAAATTCAATAAACATACAAGGCAATCAGGATAACCTTTATAATGATTTCTGGAATTAACCAAAATCCCCCGATTTCTAGCTAAATCTTAGTTATGTATAATGATTTCTAAGCTAAATCCTCTCTCCCGAGTAAGATTCAAGCACAAACATCAATCAATTTATGATCGGTAAATTGAAAGCATTAAAAACACAAATATACATAAATTAATCAACAACATAAATCCATAACATTAATCCATAATTTCCCCAACGGCTACATCAATCCATAAGAGTAAAGACCTAGCTAATCATACAACGCGTTACAATATAACTATGATCTAACACAGCCATAAACACTAACTAAAGTGAGAGAAAGAAGAAGTAAACTCTATGTAGGCCGAGACCGAACGTCCCCGTCACGATCCCCACGAACAATGGGTTGATTTCCACCTTGCTCCTCTTTGTTCAGCTCTAAATGCTCTGTTTTTCCTCGGTTTTACGACTCCAAAGTGTCCAAAAGAAGTCCCACTTTCAGCCCTAATCACAACTAATTTATAATTTGAAATTTTGCCATAGCGTCTCGATGCTGAGGAGACAGCGTCTCGACGCTGTCGCCTTATCGCGGGATTCTGGAAAGGAAAACACGTAGCGTCGAGACGCTAAGGTCGCACCGTCTCGACGTTGTGACCTGCTCGCGCCTAAACTGATATGGAATGGTAGCGTCGAGACGCTCAAGGAATAGCGTCTCGATGCTAGTCTTCGTTTGACCCTATTTTGACTTTTTTTTCTTCTGTGATTCTTTTTTCATTCCTTGACCTATTTTCGTCCCCGAAAATCCAGTTGGCTCCAATATTAATTTCCTACAAATACAACATGAAAATGCATAAAATTTGGCAATAAGGTTTCACTAACGAGTTAATGGAACAAATTAGTTTGTTCTCCTCCATACTTAGGTGCTTATAATTGACAATGAAATTAAGCATTTATATGTGGCACTAGCTTTCACATACCTATTGCAGGGACCCTTAACCTAAGTTTTCTCTGGTTGGCCTAACTGATCACAACAGGGGTAGCTCTTTTTGCCTAAAACATTATTACTCATTGCATAATGTGCACAAGCCATGGCATAAAAATTTCTTTTCTTTCAAAAGTAACAACAAGAATGATTTTGCTTTCATGATCATGATAAGCATATATTCTTTTCTTTCCTCCTAAGCAAGATCAATCATGCTAATTTGCATAATGTGTGTATTGTTGCTTTTTAAGTGCACCGCCTTCGTGCAAGACTCACTAAAGAAGAAAATTGCAGGGGACAGGGCATTTGTCTGTGGGTAGTCGCGAATTGTTCTATTTGAGACGTGTGTGGTCGTGCAGCTCGCTAGAGAAGATGACAAACGAAGTAGTTGGAGGGGAAATGTCGAAACCAGGGAAAAGCAACCTCGAAGGTCACTGCTCGTGGATTGGGCCGCCAACGATCACGTCTTGGAGAACAATCACTGAGAGAGAGAAGCCGGAGGAGGAGCTATACGCGCCGGTGAAGAACGTTGACGAAAAACTCACGAAAAACGCGCAGCAACTTGAGCTTACCACGACGACTTGGCAACTCATGCTTGATGCACGACGGCGACGGAGGGCTGGGCAACGACGGCAGCAACGCGGAGAAACGGCGACGACTGGAGATTGAAAATCAGGGGGGCTTGTTGCTTCACCCGAAAAAGAGAGGGAGAGATAAAGATGGTGGATGTGTGACTATTGGGTGTGTGGAAGAAGAAGATCGGTGGGGGGGGGGTCTGGCGGCGGCACACAAGAAGAGAGGAAAATAAGATGATTTAGGGATTTCTTTCTTTATTTCCTTCTCTCATTTCCTTTTCTTAATTTAAAATAATAACCTAAATCTCACATTCCAAGATTCAATTAAGGTCCCTCAAACCCAAATCAAATCTTAGTAAATCTATAAGAATTTAGGCCAAATTTTAAATTCAAACTTAACTCCAAAGAGATTTGGAACATAAAATAGCCCAATTGATTTGGTATTTGGGTCTTTTAAAATTTTAGATAATATCGAATACCAAGCTTCCAATCTTTAGGAAATTAAAGATTTGATTAAAAATCTCTTTTCCCTAAATAATAGAAATTTAATTTAACAACCCAAGGCTAAGCTTAAATTCTAATTTTTCAAACCAGAACAAGAATGCTCAACAAATCTCAAAATGATTTGATTTCGAAACGCGGGACGTTACACCAGCGGAAACGTATATCAGATCAACTCGTTGTTAATTGGGTTAAAACGAAAACACCGATACATTGACCAATAATTTCAGAACAATTCTCAAATTAAACCTAGATTAAGCATGCTTGTTCTAAAAAAATTAGAGTTTTGGAGAACTTACTTGTTGAAGACCGTTCTTCAAAACATTATGCTCCTCAACGAATTATTCGTCACGAATTCCCAACGAACACCACCAATAGAGATCACCCACTATACTCTGAATTCTTGAGGATGTGGATTGGGGATCCAACCTTGCCTTGAATGGGAAGAGATTTTCAGCATTAACATTTCTGTAATCTACTTGGAGAGAATTTTCAATGAGATTTTCTTTTGTTAGAGACACATTGTGATCTCATTCTGTATCACATACCCAATGAGTGTAACAACCCAAAGTTAAAAAAAAAAAAAAAAAAAAAAAGGGAAATGGGTGTTTTGCCTAGTCAAGAGGGAAAGTGGGGGAAAACTTTCCCCCCCAACATTTTAGGTCAAAGGACCGATTAAAAACAAAAACAAAAAACAAAAAAAAAACATCCCTCACACACGCTCTCTCTCTCCCCGATAACTCACTCCCCCTCGCCCGTTCTCACGCTCTCTCTCCTGTAGCATATCGTCGCACGTCGATTCTCGCCATACTGTCGTCTGTCGTTCCACGTTGCCGCCAGTAAATCTCATCTCCCTCTAAGATTTCTCTCCCTCTCTCATTTCTTACTCCCTCAATCTCACTCTCTCTCTCAGCACTATCTCTCTCTACTGTATCAGATTGCGCCGCCCTCTCACACTGTCATCGTACCTCGCTGCAAACCGTCGCCGTCGTCGCGTTTTCGATAAGGCATCTCCTCTCTCTCTTGGATTTCTCTCTCTACTGTGTAGTAATGGTCGCCACCTTTCTCCATCGTAGATCGTCATCGCCGGTCTTCGTCTCCTCCGACCATCGTCACAAGTCGCTACCACTGCAAACCGCCGTGAGCTTCCTCGATAAGGCTATTATTTTCTTTCTCTATCAACTCTCCTTCTCTCTCTCATCGACTGTAGCAACAACAAGTAGCCACTATCGCCCTCGGTCTCGTCCGCCTTTTCATATATGTTTGTCACCTTTTCAGATCTGTTCGTCGCCGCCGTTTGAAATTTTCAGCTTGCTTCTAAGTAATTAATTAGGTAAGGAATCTCAATTGGGTTAGAAGTTTAGGCCTTAAACTTATGTGTTTTTATTCTTGGCAGTACTGTGTTAGAACCTAATTTTATTATCAAATTATTAGTAGTTGTGGGATTGCTAGGAAAACCTGTGGGCCAAGTCGTTTTTTTCTATATTGAGTTATTAGGTAAGTTAACTTGCTAAAATGAACTGTAATTATGCATAGATATGACAGTTGTGCTTCTGGCATGAGATTGTGTTATATGTTTGAGTTGAGACTGAGATGATATGAATGCTTTTGATTTCAAGAATATTGCTACAGTGTATTTGTGCTATGAGATAGATGCGAGTACGTGAATGTGATATATTATAGTTGACTGGTAATGTATGTAGATAGTGAGAAGTGGTGGTTTCTTTGTTCACAAGCGTTGAATGTCTGTTAGGTTTTCTGTAATTGACTAAGCTGGAATGGTACTTATCGGACTAGTCTATAAGTAATCTTTGAGAGAATGAATTCCATTGGTTAGGTTGCAGTAAAAAATAGCCTTAGTGTTAAGAGGGCTTAAAGGGAAAAGGAGTAAGAAAGGGAAAAGAATAGGCTAGTAACTCTAGTAGGGGGTCGTGTCAATTAAACACCTAGGACTTAGATGTATTAGACTGAAATGAGGAGCTAAATGGGTGGAGCTTGGCTTTGCAGACTAGGTGTCATTTACTAACTGTGGGAGTTAAATTCCGACTTAAAACCCATGGACGCCCCACCAGTGAAATGGTAATTAGAGCGTCATGCGCACATTAGTGCCCTGATGGGTTGATAGCGAGCATAGCTAGCTATCCTTACTTATTTAATTTAGCTATTCTTTTATCAATTTTGGGCCATTTTATTGTACTTTAATGTTTATTTTGTAGGAAATGGTTGATTGGAGCTATAATGCAATAGTGGAGTTAATCGGGTGCTCGGGACGCGAAAAGATGCAAAGGAAGGAAAAGAATCAAAAGGGAAAAAAGTAAAAATTCGGTCAAATGGTGACTAGCGTCGAGAGGCTAGCCCTTAGGCGTCTCGACGTTAGCATTCCTAATTCGGATAGGCACGAATTCGTCGCAGCGTCGCGACGCTGCGACCTTCGTGTCTCGACGCTAAGGTAATTTCCTTTCCAGAACGCGCGTGTTTAGAGGCAGCGTCTCGACGCTACGACAAAAATCTGCAATATAAGCATCCTTTCGGCTAGGTTTTTGGGGGAACCAATTTTGGGACTTCTTGGAGCCGTAAACAGAGGAAAAACAGAGAAATTCAAGGCTGAAGCAAAGGGGAAAATTCGGAAATCAACCCATTGTTCGTGGGGATCGTGATGGGGACGTTCGGTCTCGGCCTACAACGAGATTAATTTTTCTTTCCCTCACTTAAGTTAGATTTTTATGGCTTTTACATGTTTAGTTGACCTTGTAATTTTAATCATGAGTAGCTAAACTTGTAAGCTTAGGGATTGATGTAGTTGATTGTGTTTATGGATTGATTTATGGTTTAAGTTGTGCAATGTTATTATGTTTGTAATCTTGATTTAATGCTTTCAATTAATTGGCCATTAGTTGGATGATTTAAGTTTTAAATCTAGCTCGGGAGAGGGGATTTAATATAGACTTACTCAAGATTGCATGACTAAAGTTTAGTTTCTAATTCGTGACGGTTTTAGATTAACTTTAGAATTGGTTAAAAGATCTAATTGCCTTGAATGATTAATAAACTTAGATAGGGATATCAAGTTGGTTAATTTGCATGAGAATCAATTATACTCGGGAGAGGTAGTTGTGATTAAAGGGTCTTTTGCTCATAATTTCATTGTGCATAATAACTTATTCCTTAAAATCAATCCTAGACTAAATCGGCAAAATCAATTCCCTAAGTAGTTTTCCCAATTGAAATTCCACACTTTCTACGTGTTTTGATTTAGTTTTCTTATTATTCAATCATCACTTTTTGATCCCTAAATAAAATTGAGCAAGATATTTCACAATACTTGAGTTGCTTAAAAATCCAATCCAGAGGACGACACTCGTTTATACGAACTCTTTATTATTACTTGACTCGTGCGCTTGCGGTAGGAAAAGTCCACATCATGGGTGAGACTTGGCTCCACTGATTGGGTGCCTTCTACTATCAGTAGGAGTAGAGATCTCCCAAAATACCCACCAGTGCACCTTCAATGTGTTGGAAAATTTATATAGGTGAATTAATTGATCACTAGACCCATACTACAGGATGAATGAAATGAAAATGAAATGGAACGAGATGACATAATCTTTAGGCCCTTAGCCCAAATAACCCTTGATACCTTGGTCGTTGCATGTCTAGCAGTATTGTTACTTACTGAGTATTTTTCTTAAATATTCATTCTTTTCCCTAACATGTAAATGCAGGTAAAGACAAAGGTGTACATAACGCATGACGGAGTGTTGCTGAACGAGCCATGGATTTCCTTAGGATAGACTTCCGCTATTTATGTTTTCGAACTTCTTCTTCTTTGCATTTGATACTTGTTGTTTTAGAACTTATTATGGTTTGATTTTTTGTTGGAATGACTATAATTTCTTCTTATTCTGTTTTAACTAGGATCCCAGGCTGAAAAGTCTCACTGATTTTCTAAGCATGTTTTCTCTAAACGTTGTTTCATCGTTATTCTTTAGAAGTAAAATGAGATGCATGTGGTAATGGCCCTAGGATCTAGACATGAAATGTAGGGTCGTTACAACGAGAGAGAGGAAGAGTATTGGGGGGTTACCAAATCTGTAACTCCCTACATCACACATCCAATGATTGGCAATTTTAACTATCATGAGATAATAATATTTCATAAAACTATATATTATGAAATAAATTAATTTAATCAAATCTAATTTAATTAAATTAATTATAATATATAGTTTACCTATTTAATTCAATTAAATCTTATTTAATTGAACTAGTTAGGGCAACCTATTATATATTTGATTAATGACAATTCTCTCCTTTAACCTACAATTTTAATGTGCATCTTATGTACATTAAATATAAACTATAGTATTGATTTAATTAAATCATATTTAATTAAATTAAACTAATTAATTTAGTTATCAAGTTAATTATTCCTTTAATTAAATAACAAATATTTAATTAATATTTTATTTGAATCAAATTCAAATAATTCTCTCATATACTATAGTTTTAATATGAATCTCTATTCATATTATTTTAAACTATAGTTCAATATGAATCTAATTCTAATTTAATATTTGAGCTCCTTCAAATATTTAATTCTCTCATTAATTAATTTTGAATCACATTCAAAATTAATTTTATATTATAAAGTTTAATTCACTAGTTAAACTTATATTATAATGTATCTTCATACATTATCTTAATTGTATCAAATACAATATAATTCCCTTAATGAATTTGCACACACTTCAAATATTATTCAAGACTATTTAACCTCAGAACCCTTTAAGAGCTAGCAGGTGGACCTAATGGACCTACAGATCAAAAGCTCCAACGATACGAGACTAATTGGCTAAACTCATTAACCAAGTTAGTCAACATTCGTTAACTGTGGGTCACTCCACTAAAGACCCACAACTACACTCTTCTCACTGTAGAATATTTCAGTGTCCATGGATATTGACCAATAACGGTAAGTCAATCCTTCACGAGTGTTCATAACGCCAGCTGGGTCAAATTACCGTTTTACCCCTAGTTTACCTCTGGATCCTTAAGTATCACTGATTCCTCTAATGAACAATCTGTTTATGATCCAATAATTAAACAACGGTTCCTCTCGGGCCAGGAGAGGATGGGCGCCCTTGTTCAAGACCTGGAATCAGCCCTTAAGGGGAAACACATCTACTTACCCTAATAGGGGAAGAAGTGAATTTCATCTTGTAATGTTATGTTCCCAGCCCCCATTTGGTCTTGTCCCTGAAATGGCAGGCTTATTGAGTCAGCAAACTGGCCACTCTCACCCATACAAATCTAAGGACAATCCCTCCTGAAAGGGGTTCATAACATACTCATGATTGTATTTGAGTTACCTAGGGTTGTTCATCGGTCGGTCGGAGTCGGTTTTGGGCTTAAATCGACGCCGACCACCGACATATTGGTTTTCGGTCGGTCGGTGATGTATACTTTTGGAATGTTTCTTGAAACCGACCGACCAAATATACGGTCGGTCAGTCGGTTTTGTCGGTTTTACAGTTTTGATGGACGAGGAAAGGTTGAAGTCCGATGAGAGGAAAAAAAGACGGGAAGAATGAGAGGGAAAGAAAAGAGAGATGTGTAACTAGAAGAGGAAAAGAGAGAGAGAAAAGAGATTTGTAACCACGCCTACCTCGGATGGTGAAGAAGAGAGTTGGATGTTGGACGGTGAGGAAGAAGTGGAGGAAGAGGGTGAGGAATAGAGAGAGAGAAAGAAAAGAGAGAGAATAAAAGAGAAAGAAAGAGGCAAGGAGAAACGAAGGATAGAGAGACATAAATCTGGAAAATGAAATAAAGAGTGTTGGAGAAAGAGAGAAGATGGAAGGAGAGAGGGAATAAAAACTAATAAATTCAAAAAAAGTAATAAATAACTTTTAAAAAAGTACTCTTGAAAGACTCAACAACATTAAATGTTTGAGTGTGTGCATGAACTTCTTATTTATTAAATTTTTCGTGAAACGTGCTATGTACTTATTAAAAAAGAAAACCGATACATTTTTTTAAGTAATCGGTCGGTCGGTCGGTTTTATTTATTTTTGAGTGGATCGACCGACCGACAGTCGATTTTTTCAGTGGGTCAAACCGAATCCAACCGAATGGGGTGGAAAACCGACCGACCGACGTTGGTTCGGTCGGTTTCGATCGGTCGAGTTAGTTTTCGGTTTGGTTTTGAACACCCCTAGTTACCTAGGTCATCCTATTGAAATAGAAACCTAAACTAGTTTACAGTGTTACATCTAGGGGTTATTTTTTTGCGATCCGGTCTTATGCAAACTCATTGCACAGGATACCCCCATTCGCATGTCCCTTACATGGATGCTTTGGATCATTGCATTTGTATCAAATACAAAGTGGGTCATATCACATAGTGTTACCAGGATAAGGTACCAAGCCTTATCCCTATACTATAGACCATTTAGGTTGTTACTTGAACACTTTTGTCATCATTCACAATCTACGAGTTTTAGGGCATAAAACCCAACAGGGTTATGTTTAGATGTTGTCCAACAAGGAAATACATCATGTTTTAGGGTGCTATCCTTTAGTGTAGAATTTCTTTAATGGTTGGTAGTTTGTTTGTAGTTGGAAGTTCGTTTTGGAGCGAGATTGTGCAATTTCCAGCAAGCGTTGTTTAATTTAAAAGTTCTAGGTAAGTAGTTTCTACTTATTGGGTTTGTTTGATTGTGTGAAGCATGTTGTTTGTTTGTATGTCTTACCTTTTTACTCGTGGACAACATGATTTGTTGTAATTATATGTATTGCAATGCTTGAGATGAGCATGTACTAATTATCGCTTGCGATGAACATATACTATTTAGTCGTTTGGTATAAGCATGTTGTGTTTGTTGTTAAAGCATGATAAGGTGTTTCACTCTAGCATGATGGGATGTCGTGTTATGTATGTGGGATTAGGTTAGCATGTTGTCACGGGATGTGTAGCATGAGTCTAGCGGTTGCGTTACATGATGCTTAAATCATGTGTAGGTGCGCAACGTGGCGCGTAACTCACGTGTTTGGTTTTTCGTAGCATGACGCATAATGTATGCAATTTCTTTTGCGTAGCATGACGCGAAAAACATGTGATTGGTTTTGCGTAACATGACAGGTAATGCATGCAGTTGGTTTTGCGTAGCATGGCGCGTAATGCATGTGGTTGTTCGCATAACATGACGCGTAAATCATGTGTGGTCTAGTAAGGTGTGAGTGCATAGTGTGGGAAACATATGCATGTTGGTTATTTAGTGCTTTCTGAGCATGTTGGTTTTTATTGCTTTTGGAAGCATGTTGTTTGCGTGTGACAAGCATGTTTTTTGCCATTGGTTGATATTTGTGATTTGGCATGTGTGAGCTACTTACCAGTACCGCGGTTGTACTAATACCCCCTTCTCCACCTTCCTCCCAACATTTTAGATGTTGCAGGTATGGAAGATGATCCGGAACATGGTGGCGAGGAGGAGAACTATGCGAAGGATTCTTAGGGTGTTGGGTTCTCTTGTTGTGGTTTTTAGTAAGTTGTTTTGATTCCACTAGTTGGCGTGGGTTATTGTAGTTTCAGTTACGGTGAGGATTCACCTGAGGATGGTTATGTATTGAACTTAAAACTAGACTTTTTAGTTTTGGTAAAGTTTACTAAATTGTTTTAGCTAGTAAGTTGCTAGTGGGATAGTTATTCTTGCAAATAAAATAACTTATGTGGCATAACATGGTTTTAGTTTATTGCATGATGCTACGAGATCTAACTCGTATAGAGAAGATAGGTTGTGATTCTGGCTGTAGTTTGGTGGAGTTTGACTTTATGCATGGTTAGAAGTGCTGAAAGATTTTATCAGGTTAAGGAAAATTTTGGGATAACAAGTTTTACGTCGTCATGTTGCCAAAATTTACAGTAAATTCCGTTGTAAGTGGTTTGCCTTAGTTGCTTAAGAGTCTAGAGTAAGTAGTAACGTCGCTAGGCTAGAGGTTGGAAAACCTGGGGCCTTACAGTGAAAGTTCGTAATTTCTTCGCCGTGTGACATATGTGTTCATTAGTATATAAATGCTTAGAATCCATCCAATAGATTTTATGTAGAGCCTATTTAGAGCTTTTAGTTCATAACAGAATGAGATTGGTCATCACATCGTTTTTAGAAATGAACGATTTTTGTTCTTGTTCAATTTTCATTTTACACACACAACAAACAAAGTTTTTATGGGGAAAAAACAACTATTTAATAATCACAGTGATTTACAAAGTTAAAGAACATGTAAATGATGGTTTATGAAGGTACAATCTCTTATTGCAATCATAGTTAGATCTTTGTTATTTTATTTACATGCTTTTATATAGGGCTTTTAGAAATTAGAATTTTGTGTCTAATATGCATGTAGTTTACAATGATTTATGTTATACAATTGACATTCCTCTACATCTCCTACGACTTGAGGACGCCACCATACTAGTCTGAAACTGTTTCTAAGAGTGGAGACGGTAACCACAAACCAACATGAGGTCCCTTTAGCATGCTTTGTCCTTACTAACATGCTTATAAGGAAAATTTCTAGGAGATCACCTGTAACCAGCAAGCTTAAAAAAAAAAAGAAAAAAGAAAATGGAAGTGGCTTTTCAGCCGGTGAAAAAGGAGGGAAAAGGGGGGAAACTTTCACGTTTTTCCCCCCCAAAATTCGGTCAAGTTGACCAATTATTAAAAAAAAAAATGAATTCAGATTTCTTTTCGCTCTCCCTCTCACGGCCCTATCTCCCTCACGCTCCCTCTCTCCCTCGCAACTCTCTCTCCCTCTCTCGGCCTTCAGCACACCGCCACCGTCGCTCGCGCTGCCGCCTTCAGCTCACCGCCACCGTCGCTCGCGCCTCCGCCTTCAGCTCAACGCCACCGCCGTTACGCACGTCGCCGGTGACCACCCACTCTCTCTCTCTCTCTCTCTTTCTCTCTCTCTCTCTCTCTCTCTCTCTCTCCCTCTCCCTCTTGTCTCTTTCTCCCTCAATCTCATTCTTTCTCTTCTGTAACAGATATGTGTCGCCGCCGCACGAATCTTTTAGCTGCCACACTGTTCATATCTGATCGTTTCTGTTGTTCGGAACCGATCGCCGCCGCCTCCGCCTCAAGGAAACTGACTCTCGTGTCTTGAATGTGCAACGCCTTCAGCCAGTGAGTAAGGAATTTGTAAGTGAGATTTAAGGTGTTTTGGTCAATTTAATGTTTAATCATGGATACCCATTGATTTTAGCTTCTAAATTCAAGGTGCCCGTGGCGTTTTGGAGGTCGAATTGTCGAATTTTAGCGATTTTGGACTACTGGACAACAAGTTGTGGTTCTGTTTTGGGTGAGTTTTGGGTGTTAAATTACCCCCAAATTTAATGGGTTCCTAGTTGAATGCTTGGATTAGAGTCCCTATTCATTCGAGAGTTTCTTTCCTTGTTGTAGCTTGCTTAAGAACCTTGGAGTTAAGGAATTTCTTGAAGGTTAATCAAGTATCTCGTCCTTCACTAATGTAAGTACCCATTTGGAATAAATTCTATGCTTTAAACCCACTTTTTGTTGAGAAATGTTTATACTAGCATGAGTTGGATTTAATCCTTAAGTTGCCCCTTTGAATTTAAGTAGCTATTTGGATTCAAATTCCATGTTTTAGATACATTGTATGGTAGCTGAATATGGTAAGTAACTTGCTTCATTGGGATGAAATGTTGATGCATTGAAATGACTGTTGCTCCTAGCATGAGTTGGTATTAAATATTTGGATTGGGATTGAGATGTTATGAATACGGTTGTCTTCAAGAATTTGGTTGTGGTGTACTTGTGCTATGTGATAGGTGAAAGTATTTGACTGTTTTATATTATAAGTTGACTGGCAATGTTTGTGGACAACGGGAAGTTTGTGGTTTTTTCTCTTTTTAGGAGTGTTGTTGTCGCCTTCGTTTCTTGTTCTTGAGTTTGATTGAGTTGGGACAGTGCCTATAAGTTTAGCCTGTCAATATTCTCCGTAAAAGAAAAGAATTTGGTTAACTGGGTTGCAGTTAAAATTAGTAAGTGTTAATGGGTCCTAAAGGGTAAAGGATTAAAAGAATAGGCTAGTTGCCTTGGTAGAGGGTCGTGTCAATTAAACACCTAGGACTGAGATGTATTAGACTGAAATAAGGGGCTTAATGGGCGGGACTTGGCTTCGCAGACTAGGTGTCATTTACTAACTGTGGAAGTTAATTTCTGACTTAAACCCATGAACGCCCCACCAGTGAAATGGTAGTTTAGAGCGCTACGCGCACCCTAGTGCCTTGAGGGATGAGACTCAGCTCCACTGACTGGGTGCCTTCTACCATCAGTGGGAGTAGATATCTCCAAAAATATCCACATGTGCACTATCAGTGAGTTGGCAAACTTATATATAGGTGAGTTAATTGATCACGAGCCCCGAACTACAGATAAATGAAATGAATGAGAATGAGATGACCTAACCCTTAGGCCCTTAGCTCGAATAAAATGTTGAAACCTTGGTTGTTGCAAGCGGCTAGCAGTATTGCTACTTACTGAGTATTTTCTTAAATACTCATTCTTTTCCCTAACATGTAATTGTAGGTAAAGGCAAGGGTGTATAGAATGTGTGACGGACCGCTGCTGAGCCATGGAATTCATTAGAATAGTCTTCCGCATTTTATGTTTGAAATTCTTCTTTTGAACTTGTATTGCGATGCTTTATGGTTTATTCCGCTTTAAGTTTTGCTTGTATGGCTAAAGATTCTTTTGTTCTGTTTTAACTGGGATCCCAGGCTGAAAAGTTTTGCAAAAATTTCTAAGTATGTTTTACTTTCAATGTCATTTCCTCGTTGTTCTTAGAAGTAGAATGATATGTATGTAGTGATGGTCCTAGGATCTAGTCATGAAAAGTAGGGTTGTTACAGTTGGTATCAGAGTTATGGGTTATAGGTTCTGTAGACTGGTTTACATCGTAAACCTTAGGTATGTCCATGGCTTATCAGCAAGCACCCGGTCACGGTAGGTACACGTTTGTTTACTTTGTAGCCCTGTAAATGTTATATATATTCGAAAAGGTTCATGTTGTGGAAAATTATGAATAAGGTTTCGTAACTGTGAATTGTTTAAAGGATTCAAGCCTGTTTAGTAAGATGATAAAAATTTTGTGCAATAGATCATGCCTCCCCGTGCACGAGGTCGTGGAAGAGGCCGAGGAAGAGGTCGTGGTAGGGGTCGTGCAGCCCCTGAACAAGTTGTGCCACCTATGGGGCATGGAGAAAATCTACCAGAAAACCCACAAGTGGAACACCCGGGTGAACAGCCGAGGCCTGCGGCGGGACCTGTCAGACTGGATATCCAGGCAATAGTTCAGACCACAGTTCAGGCTGCAGTTGCGGTCGTGCTTGCAGGACGACAGGCCCAAGCACCTCAAAACAACGAAGCCCTATCGCGAGAGGCTATGTGCTTAAGAGATTTTAGGAAGTGGGACCCATGTTCGTTCGATGGAGCCTTAAGGGACCCCACGGTGGCAGAGTTGTGGCTATCCTGCATCGAGACGGTCTTTCGCCACATGAACTGCCCGGAGGACCAGAAAGTTTACTGCACCGTGTTCCTGTTACAAGATAACGCCTTGATTTGGTGGCAATAGATCGATAGGACTATAGATGTCAGCAACGGACCTGTCACATGGACTCAGTTCAGGGGGGAGTTTTTTAGGAAGTATTACCCCGCAGCCTCCCGATTCAAGAAGCAAGCAGAGTTTGTGGCGCTTACACAGGGAAAATCAAACCGTAGAGGAATACGAGATAAAGTTCGCCAGACTGTCTCGGTTTGCTCCTGCCCTGGTAGCCGTAGAGGCTGATAAGGTAGAACGTTTCATCACAGGCTTAAAGGAAGAGATTCAGGGCAGTGGGGCAGCCAATCAACCCCAAGACTATGCCACAACAGTCAGGGTGGCAGAGCTGATAGACCGACGACCGTCGGTCGTCTCTTCAGAACCTTTCTCATGTCATAAGCGAAGGTACGATCAGATGAGCTCGAGCATAGAGCGGGGTCACCGTTACCCTAGACGAGGTCCGCTCCAAGTCCGTCGACAGAAAACACAGAATCAGCCAGGGCCTAATTAGGATAGGCCGTTATGTCAGACCTGTGGGAAGTACCACTGGGGTCGTTGCTTGGCAAGGACCCGTGTTTGTTTCAAGTGTAGACGGGAAGGGCATATTGCTCCGAATTGTAATCCGTAGGAAACTAATTATGCCGATCAGTCGTCCAGTTCAAATCAGGCGTCCGGGGTAAGACCAACAAAACAGAGCAAGATATTTGCCACCACCCGACAGGAGGCAGAGCACCTTAACGCAGTAGTGACAAGTACCATCCCTATTCTCGGCCATTATGTTTTTGTGTTGTTTGATTCGGGTTCAACGCATTCTTTTATTTCTGCATCATTTGTAAGTTAAGCCAACCTAGAACTAGAGCCGCTGGCCTATCTTTTGTCAGTTTCAACCCCTACCAGGGTAACATTAATAGCTAGTGAAGCGGTGAAAGCCTGCCAAATGTTAGTGTCTGATCGATCGATGGACGTGACATTGATCGCCCTTGATATGAGTGATTTTGATGTTATCTTGGGAATGGAATGGTTGGCTTCTAATTATGCCAACATAGATTGTTATCGTAAGGAGGTTATCTTTAACCCTCCGTGAGAGGCAAGCTTCAAGTTTAAAGGATCGATGATCAAAGGTGCTCCTAAAGTGGTCTCTGCAATGAAGGCGAGAAAATTGATTAGCCAAGGAGATTGGGGCTTGTTGGCTAGCGTGGTTGACACAAGGAAAACCGAGGCATCGATGACCTCAATACCGGTAGTGAGGGAATTCACAGATGTATTTTCGGAGGATCTGACAGGGCTACCGCCAGCACGAGAGGTTGACTTCTGCACTGAGCTTGAGCCAGGGACTAACCCGATTTCTAAAGCGCCATATAGGATGGCTCCAGCAGAATTGAAAGAACTTAAGGTGCAGATTCAGGAGTTGTTGGACAAAGGTTATATATGCCCCAGCGTCTCGTCGTGGGGTGCTCCAGTTTTATTTGTGAAAAAGAAGGATGGGACAATGCGTTTTTGGATAGACTATCAGGAGCTGAACAAAGTAACAATAAAGAACAAATACCCTCTGCCCAGGATTGATGATCTCTTTGATCAGCTTCAAGGTGCAGCAGTATTTTCCAAAATAGATCTACAGTCAGGTTATCATCAGTTGAGGATTAGAGGGGAAGATATACCTAAGACAACTTTCCGAACCAGGTATGGGCATTATGAATTTACGGTGATGTCCTTTGGGCTTACTAATGCTCCTGCAGTTTTCATGGACTTGATGAACAGAGTATTTAAGGAATTTCTTGATTCGTTCGTGATTGTTTTTATCGATGACATTCTTATCTACTCCAAGACAGAAGAGGAACATGAGGATCATCTCAGAAGAGTTTTGACTACCTTAAGAACGAACAAGTTGTACGCCAAATTCTCTAAATGTGAGTTTTGGCTACAACGAGTTTCCTTCTTGGGACACGTGGTGTCGAAGTAAGGTGTCACAGTAGACCCAACCAAGATAGAAGCAGTGACCAATTGGTCCCGACCCACTTTAGTCAGCGAGATATGGGTTTCTTGGGGTTAGATGGCTATTACCGTCGTTTTGTGCAAGGCTTTTCCAGTATTGCCGCACCCCTAACTCAGTTGACTCGAAAGGGTACTCCATTCGTGTGGAACGAAGCTTGTGAGGCAAGCTTCCAAGAGCTTAAGCAAAGGCTAGTTTCAGCACCTGTGCTTACAGTACCTGATGGTTCAGGAGAATTTGTTATTTACAGTGATGCTTCAAAGAAGGGACTGGGTTGTGTGTTAATGCAGCATGGTAAGGTCATTGCTTATGCGTCTCGCCAACTGAAAGATTATGAGAAGAACTATCCGACCCATGACTTGGAGTTAGCAGCGGTAGTCTTCGCCTTGAAGATTTGGAGACACTATCTGTACGGTGAGAAGATCCAAATCGTCACGGACCACAAAAGCTTGAAATATCTCTTCACCCAGAAGGAGTTAAATATGAGGCAGCAAAGATGGTTAGAGTTAGTGAAAGATTATGATTGTGACATCCAATACCACCCGGGCAAGGCAAATGTGGTTACAGATGCCCTCAGTAGGAAGACTGCTCATGCGTCTACTTTGATTACTACTCAGGCTCATATAATGGATGACTTGGAACATTCAGAGATTATGGTTGCAGTGGGCGAAGTTACAGCACGCCTAGCTCAGTTGATAGTTAAGTCGAGCTTGAGACAGAGGATCATAGATGCACAACCAAGTGACCCTGACCTTGTTGTTAAGCGCAGTCAAGTAGAGGCGGGGCAGGTGAACGAGTTCTCCCTATCTTCGGACCTCGACTTGTGTTACCAGGGTCGCTTATGCGTACCTGGGAATGTCGATCTCAAATAGGATTTATTAGCGGAGGCACAAAGTTCACCTTTTTCAATCCATCCAGGAAGTACGAAGATGTACCATGATTTAAAATTGTATTACTGGTGGCAGGGCATGAAAAGAGAGATAGCAGATTTTGTCAGTAAATGCCTTGTTTGTCAACAAGTGAAAGCTCCGAGACAGAAACCAGCGGGTTTGTTACAGCCGTTGAGTGTCCCAGAGTGGAAGTGGGAGCATATATCCATGGACTTCATTACAGGATTGCCTAGAACGGCCAAGGGTTACACCGTGATTTGGGTCATTATCGACAGGCTCACCAAGTCAGCGCATTTTCTTCCTGGAAAGCCTACTTACACTGTTGAAAAGTTGGCACAATTGTATATGACGGAGATAGTCAAGCTTCATGGGGTGCCGGTATCAATCGTGTCAGATAGAGACCCTCAGTTCACGTCTAACTTCTGGAGGAGTTTGCAAAAAGCCTTGGGTACTCAGTTGCATTTTAGTATTGCATTTCACCCTCAGACAGATGGTCAAACTGAGCGATTTAACTACACTCTAGAGGATATGTTGTGAGCATGTGTCCTGGATTTCTCAGGTAGTCGGGATGCACACCTACACTTAATAGAATTTGCTTATAACAATAGTTATCAAGCAACCATCAGTATGTCACCGTTTGAGGCCCTCTATGGGAAAAGATGCAGGTCCCCTGTTTATTGGGATGAGGTCGGAGAACGTCAGTTGTTGGGACCTTAATTGATTCAAGCCTCCAGCAAGGCTATTCGCACAATCAGATCGAGGATGTTAATGGCTTAAAGCCGACAGAAGAGCTATGCAGATACAAGGAGAAGAGATTTAGAGTTTGACGTGGGCGATCACGTTTTCTTGAAGGTAACTCCAATGAAAGGAGTTTTGAGGTTTGGAAGAAAAGGCAAGCTAAGTCCACGTTTCATCGGTCCGTTCGAGATCTTAGAACGGATTGGTCCAGTAGCTTACCGTTTGGCCTTACCGCCTTCCCTTTCAGCGGTTCACAACGTTTTCCACGTCTCTATGTTACGAAGGTATTTGGCAAATCCAACCCACAGAGTGGACTATGAACCCTTGCAACTTAGCAGGAACTTGACTTATGAGGAGAGGCCTATGCTAATTCTTGATAGAGAGATGAAGGTCCTTCGTAATCGCGAGATAGCACTCGTGAAGGTCCTTTGGCGAAACCATTTGTCGGAAGAGGCAACATGGGAGAGAGAACATGAAATGATGGCCAAGTATCCAGTGTTGTTCCAGTACTAGCAACTTTCGAGGACGAAAGTTCTTTTAAGGTTAGCATGATGTAACAACAAGCTTAAAAAAAATGGAAGTGGCTTTTCAGCCGGTCAAAGAGGAGGGAAAAAGGGGGGGGGAACTTTCATGTTTTCCCCCCCAAAATTCAGTCAAGTTGACCAATTATTAAAAAAAAAGTATTCAGATTTCTCTTCTCTCTCCCTCTCACGGCCCTTTCTCCCTCACGCTCCCTCTCTCCCTCGCAACTCTCTCTCCCTCTCTCAGCCTTCAGCTCACCGCCACCGCCATTCCGCACGCCGCCGCTCGTCACCGGTGAGCACCCACTCTCTCTCTCTCTCTCTCCTTCAATCTCATTCTTTCTCTTCTGTAACAGATCTGTGCCGTCGTCGCACGAATCTGTTAGGTGCCACACTGTTCAGATCTGATCGTTTCTGTCGTTCGAAACCGATCGTCGCGGCCTCTGCCTCAAGGAAACTGACTATCGTGTCTTGAATGTGCAACACCTTCAGCCAATGAGTAAGGAATTTGTAAGTGAGATTTAAGGTGTTTTGGTCAATTTAATGTTTAATCATGGATACCCATTGATTTTAGCTTCTAATTTAAAGGTGCCCGTGGCGTTTGGGAGGTCGAATTGTCGAATTTGAGCGATTTTGGACTGCTGGACAGTAAGCTGTGGTTCTGTTTTGGGTGAGTTTTGGGTGTTAAATTACCCCCAAATAATTGGTTCCTAGTTGAATGCTTGGATTAGAGTCCCTATTCATTTGAGAGTTTCTTTCCTTGTTGTAGCTTGCTTAAGACCTTGGAGTTAAGGAATTTCTTGAAGGTTAATCAAGTATCTCCTTCACTAATGTAAGTAGCCATTTGGAATAAATTCTATGCTTTAAACCCATTTTTGTTGAGAAAGGTTTATGCTAGCATGAGTTGGATTTAATCCTTAAGTTGCCCCTTTGAATTTAAGTAGCTATTTGGATTCAAATTTCATGTTTTAGATACATTGTATGGTAGCTGAATATGGTAAGTAACTTGCTGCATTGGGATGAAATGTTGATGCATTGAAATGACTGTTGCTCCTAGCATTAGTTGGTATTAAATATCTGGGTTGGGATTGAGATCTTATGAATACAGTTGTCTTCAAGAGTTTGGTTGTTGTGTACTTGTGTTATGTGATAGGTGAAAGTGCTTGACTGTTTTATATTATAAGTTGACTGGCAATGTTTGTGGACAACGGGAAGTTTGTGGTTTTTTCTCTGTTTAGGAGTGTTGTTGTCGCCTTCGTTTCTTGTTCTTGAGTTTGATTGAGTTGGATAGTGCCTATCGGTTTAGCCTGTCAATATTCTTCGTAAAAGAAAAGAATTTGGTTAACTGGGTTGCAGTTAAAATTAGTAAGTGTTAAGGGGTCCTAAAGGGTAAAGGATTAAGAAAGGGAAAAGAATAGGCTAGTTGCCTTGGTAGAGGGTCATGTCAATTAAACACCTAGGACTGAGATGTATTAGACTGAAATGAGGGGCTTAATGGGCGGGACTTGGCTTCGCAGACTAGGTGCCATTTACGAACTGTGGAAGTTAATTTCTGACTTAAACCCATGAACGCCCCACCAGTGAATTGGTAGTTTAGAGCGCTACGCGCACCCTAGTGCCTTGAGGGATGAGACTCAGCTCCACTGACTGGGTGCCTTCTACCATCAGTGGGAGTAGAGATCTCCCAAAATACCCACCTATGCACTATCTGTGAGTTGGAAAACTTATATATAGGTGAGTTAATTGATCACAAGCCCCGAACTACAGATAAATGAAATGAATGAGAATGAGATGACCTAACCCTTAGGCCCTCAGCTCGAATAAAATGTTGAAACCTTGGTTGTTGCAAGCGACTAGCAGTATTGCTACTTACTGAGTATTTTCTTAAATACTCATTCTTTTCCCTAACATGTAATTGCAGGTAAAGGCAAGGGTGTATAGAACGCGTGACGGACCGCTGCTGAGCCATGGAATTCATTAGAATAGTCTTCCGCATTTTATGTTTGAAATTCTTCTTTTGAACTTGTATTGCTATGTTTTATGGTTTATTCCACTTTAAGTTTTGCTTGTATGGCTAAAGATTCTTTTGTTCTGTTTTAACTGGGATCCCAGGCTGAAAAGTTTCGCAAAAATTTCTAAGTATGTTTTACTTTCAATGTCATTTCCTCGTTGTTCTTAGAAGTAGAATGATATGTATGTAGTGATGGCCCTAGGATATAGTCATGTAAAGTAGGGTCGTTACAGTTAATCACCCAACATAGAACTTCTTCAAGCCAAGCACGCTTAACTACAAAGTTCTTATGATTAAGCTAGTGAAAATGAAGGTGTACCTTGTTGGTATAGGTAGTCCATCAATTCTTTTAAGCTTATCTTGACCATACTTTCATGTCCTCAGGATCCCTCTCATTCAGATGTGATCTCAGTTCATTCATGTACCCCTCTTATCCTCGGGCGTCACATAGTGACTTACAAAGTTAAATGATGCGTTATTGATTTTTTCAGACTCTACAACTCGTTATTACAATCTTAATTACATCACCATCAGTTTTTTTCATGCATTTATGTATGGTTCAATATATATACAAATTATTTTCATTAGACTTTTTTTAACTCATTCATTGTAGCAAGTATTATTTATACCAAATATGACCAATGCATGGTAAAATAAAGTAACTAATTTTTTCGTTTTTGATAGTTTTGTTTCTTTGTACTTATGTATGATTTTCGAAATTTTTTATTTGTCCTAATTTAAAATATTTTATTTTCGTTTAAACAAAATGTAAATTATGATATTTGTTGTCTATTGATGTACTTAGTTTCTTCTTCTTCTTCTTTTTTTTTTTTTTTTTTTTTTTTTTTTTTTTTTTTGTATCCCAACTACCTGATTCAGCTCATCCGTCTTTCAATATTTAGAAATACAAGCTAATTAAATGACAATGTATATTATGTTTCATAATTATCGTCTCTATGTATATATACGCATATGGACACCAGTATTGACTATATAGAAGTACTTCAAATTTTGTAATATTTCTTGATTTTTTCTTCATATAATGACAATTATATATAATCAAACAATATAGTAACATACAATTTCATATCACATAAAAAATATTATACAATAATCCATCGTATTATATATATATTTAGTAGTTGGATTTTGGTCTTTGATTTCCACTTTTCGTTCTAGTTATGGACATCGGGGCTAGTTCTTGGTGGAGAATAATCCATTACAACCATGTCATCTTCGTTTGGCGGGGCCACGCCACGATTTTCATCGACCAGATTCTCCAATATTCTTCTGCTTGTCTCTTCTACAAAGCTTCGTCCAGCCAAAGAACCTAATGTTCAAGCATAAGTTGGTTACTTGAATTTCTAAACAAAATAAACAATATGAAGTACAAAAGAACAATAAAATGTTAATGATGAATTCAGACATATGAATGTATTATTATTTGTCTCAATCAAGGTAAAAATCCAATAGAATTTAATGTGTTTTTTTATTGTTACCTGTTGGTGTAATAACTAACAAGAAAATGAAAAGAAAGCTGAATAATTGAAGGAGACATTTGCATGAAATTGATGCTGCGTTCTGGACCATCTTTTTGACAATATGTAATATGAAGCTTTGTCCTTTGCTATTTTGAGGATGTTTTTTATGGGAAAACTCACTTTTTATTGCTCAAGGATATGCCTTATTCCCACCATTTGGCTTTGTCTTTATATAAAACTTTTTCTGTTAATATAATCAATTTGATGAGGAATTTATGAAACTAAAACTGGCTAAATATAGTAGTTTGTAATGTTTAAATTGTTTGGCATTCTATAAAAAACATTTCTTCTATATATAGACTATACTATTTTTCTTCTAATAGTTAACAATGTCGTTCAATGTTTCAATATTTTTTAAAATTGTTACCAAGTTCATTCATTTCTCTTCGAAACTACAAAGGTAGACCTGCTAATGCTCTCCTTGACTCGAAATTTCCTTTACATTTTCAAATAAACTTATAATTATTGTACACATGTTTAGTAATTTTGATTTCTTGATTGAAATATTTGTGATATTAAAATTTGTTGTATGTTATAACTTTAGTTCATTGAATTTTACTATTGTGTCAAAGTTGCGACGATTATAATTTATCTAATATGTTTATAAACTTTCAATTTTGTGTTTAATGAGACATATATATTAATACGTTATTTAATTATGCTTGTGGAATAATAATATAATCAACATTGAAATATTATGTTGAGATTAACACCCAAGAACCCCAAACACAAATATTTTGAGTTTAAATTAGAAAGTCAACAGAAAATAAAAGGAAGATTTTTTAGTTAAACCGTTTAAATAACATATTGTAGCCAATGGTTTTATAAAGGCAAAACATATACTACGAAGAGAACTTTAGTTCTTAAAACATGTTATACGAACGAACTAACGTTTTGCATAGGAAATTGGATGATTCAATAAAAGAACACAATTGACGATTCAAGTTTGTGCCTAAGAGTAAAGAGTTGCAAGAAGTTCCTAATTATGAATGGTTTTTGAATATCGATAGTTTTTTTTAATAGTAGTAGCCATTATGAGAATTTATATTGGAAGTAAATTAAAGTGAATTGCTTTTGAAATTGCCCTTGGTTGGTGAAAGTTCGTATTAGTAAATAAATGCTTAGAATCCATCCAATAGATTTTATGTAGAGCCTATTTAGAGCTTTTAGTTCATAACAGGATGAGATTGGTCATCACATCGGTTTTAGAAATGAACAATTTTTCTACTTGTACAATTTTCATTTTACAAACAAAAAAAACAAAGTTTTTATGGGAAAAAAACAAGTATTTAATAATCACAGTGATTTACAAAGTTAAAGAACATGTAAATGATGGTTTATGACAGTACAATCTCTTATTGCAATCACAGTTAGATCTTCGTTATTTTATTAACATGCTTTTATATAGGGCTTTTAGAAATTAGAATTTAAGCTCTAATGTGAATGTAGTTTTCAATGAGTTATGTTATACAACCGACATTCCTCTACATCCCCTAAGACTTGAGGATGTCACCATGCTTGTCTGAAACTGTTTCTAAGAGTGGAGACTGTCACCACAACCCAACACGAGTTCCCTTTAGGATGCTTTGTCCTCACTCACATGCTTCTTAGGAAAATTCCCAGAATGTCACCAAACATAGAACTTCTCCAAGCCAAGCACGCTTAACTACAAAGTTCTTATGATTAAGCTAGCGAAAAGGAAGGTGCACCTTGTTGGTATAGGTAGTCCATCAATTCTTTTAAGTTTATCTTGACCATACTTTCATGTCCTTAGTATCTCTCTCATTCGGATGTGATCTCGGTTCATTCATGTACCCCTCTTATTCTCGGACGTCACATAGTGACTTACAAAGTTAAATGATGCGTTATTGAATTTTTCAGACTCTACAGCTCGTTATTACAATCATAATTACATCACCATCAGTTTTTTTCATGCTTTTATGTATGGTTCAATATATATTACAGATTTTTTTCATTATACTTTTTTTAACTCATTCACTATAGCAAGTATTATTTATACCAAATATGACCAATGCATGGTAAAATAAAGTAACTAATTTTTTCGTTGTTGATCGGTTTGTTTCTCTGTACTTATGTTTGATTTTCAAAATTTTTAATTTGTCCTAATTTAAAATATTTTATTTTTGTTTAAACAATACGTAAATTATGATATTTGTTGTCTATTGATGTATTTAGTTTCTTCTTCTTTTTTTTTTTTTTTATCACAATTGCCTAATTCAGCTCATCTGTCTTTCAATATTGGGAAATACAACCTAATTAAATGACAATGTATGTTATGTTTCATAATTATCGTCTCTATGTATATATACGCATATGGACACCAGTACTTATTATATAGAAGTACTTATATATATTCATAAGAGTTTACCTTCAAATAATGACAATTATATATATTCAAACAATAAAAACATATTTAAAACCTTAAGAACGCCATTTACTAAACTGAATAGAAGGAACAAATAATAGGAAAAACTGGACTACGCGGAAGTCTTAATCATATGTTTTCCATGGCTTGTCAGCAGCAACCCGCCACGTGCACTGTATGTCCTTGGTCGTACCTGAAAGGAAACATTTTGAAAAGAATGAGTATTATAAATACTCAGTAAGTAACTCTACTACTGGGAGGCGATTTACATGCATCACAGGGGTAACTTGAGGTTAGAGGTTGTTAAAGGGGCTAATGGTCACTACACTTCATTTCGTTTCATTTATCATGTCATATGGGTCTCGTGGAAAATTAACCAGCCTACCACATACTTACCAACTCACTGGAGGTGCACAAGTGGGAAATTGGGAGATCTCTACTCCTACTGATGGTAGAAGGCACCCAGTCAGTGGAGCAAAGTTTCACCCTTCAAGGCACCTATGCGTGCATAGCACTCTACCAACCAACTCACTTGTGGGGTGTCCATGGGTTTTTAGTCAGAACTTTAGTCCCACAGATAGTAGATGGCACCTAGTCTGTGAAGCCAAGTCTCGCTCATTTAGCTCCTCATCTCAGTCTATAAACATCTGAATCCTAGGTGTTTAATTGCCACGGTCCCAATTGGGATAAGCAACCTATCCTCATTTCGTATTAGGGCCCCTACTAACAGAATCTGATTTAACTTGCAACCTAACCATCAAGTTTCTTTTCCATAAAGGTGTCTGAAGGGCTAATTTCACATCTACTAACTACCTCGCCTTTCAACTCATTCAAGCGCGGATATCACAACTAACTTCCAAAACACTAAATAGAAAAAGACATATTTATAGTTTAAACAACCAAAATCAACATATCATTATCTAAGTGACATTACTAAATTTAGCCTCGTTATTAACTGTAATGCTACCAAAAATTCGGCAGCACAACGACATACGTATAGCTGACCCCAAATTTTCCTATCACCTGTGAATAAGAGAATACGCTTCTATCTTCAAAAGTGCCCAACTACAAACTTCCACAACACTTATAATCAATAGAATAGACTTCGAACTTCCATAAAACAAAGTGAGTCAGGTCTCACATCCACAACTCAACCATATAGAACATCCTATCTTTCCCAACATAGAGCATCTAGAGCATCCAGAGCATCCAGAGCATTTAGAGCATACAAAACTTATCCAGCCAGAGCATTCTAAACATAAAGCAAACAAAGCATTCAACACCCCACCACTGGAACATTCCTCACAATCTAAGTGTTTGATACTTTTAAACCAACACTATATTTAGAGTATATTGTTCAAACAAATGCACATAATCAGAATGTTCATTAACACCAGAACACACATAATCCAACATCTCTTAACTCAAACCATACATAAACAACAATTCATATAAGTACTCCCAGCCTAGTCAAGACTATCAAATTAGTACGGTTACTTGCTTAAAGCTTGAGAAATCCTTACTAAAGTTTCTTAACTCTGAACTTAGGCACTAGTTCTAATTTTTCTCCCATTCTAATACTCGACCTCCAAATGATATGAGTACCTTAGATTAGGAATCAAACGTTAATGGGTATTCAAATATACATTATAATCAATGAGAAAGCTTTAAAACTCAATTACCCAAAACCTAAAATTGCTAACAACCATGAAGGATTAAATACCCATTGTTTGAATCACCAAAAAAATCGCAAGAACGCTTGTTGTCTGACTAACCCCCGCTGATTCGAGTTGATTGCATGAATCCTACACCTTGCCTCGAGTCAAAATCACTGGAATCGAACCCCCACGTGCGCTGGACGAAGAAGGGGACGTGGCAGCTGGTCTCGTGCAACTTACAGGTTGTAGCAGTTGGTGCACGTTGCTGCTACGGTACTGGAGGGTTCGTGCAGTAATGGTGATGCAGTTCAGGAGCAGCGACAGAGGGAGAGATTTCCGAGAGATGGAAAAGATGACGACGGCGACCATCGGGGCAAGGAGGAGACGGCGACGTGCGGCTAGCGGTGACCGGAGGGAGATATTGGGGAGATATTTTTCTTTTTTTTAAAAAAAAAAAACCATTTGACCTAAACTTTGGGAGGAAAACATGAAAATTCCCCCCTTTTTCCTTCCTCTTTGACTGGATATAAAAACCAACCTTTCCCTTTTTCTTTTTTGTTTTGACTGTTACATTATACTAACCTTGAAAGAACTTTCATCCTCGAAAGTTGCTAGTCCCGAAACATGTTGTGGTACTAGCCCCCATTTCACCTTCTCTTCCTCAAGCCACTTCTTTAGTCCTTTAATTCCATTATAATACATTTACCAAACCGTGTATTTCGTTCCTTTACACATTGGAAGGGTTCTCACTACACTTTCTTAACAATGACACATGAACCATGCAACGTCCTAAAAAACTTTTGGCAGCATAAAGACATAACTTCAACAACTACGAAATTTTATTTTGCACCTGCTACACAAAATTAACACACTTCTATAACCAAATTGATCCATACTATGATTTTCCACACACTTGACATCGACATAACATACCCAAACTTCCAAAGTAACAGGACGAGTCAGACCTCGTGTCAAGCATTACCTGATTAAGCCAATATGCCACAACACCTAAAAGGAAGGCATTCTATTTCATTACACATTTAAGAACATCTCCATGCACAAGAAAAGACTAATAACCTCAATGCAAAACTCTACAGTGAAGCAACTGCCAAACAACCACAAATCTCTACTCAACATCAAATAACAGATTCACATAATGAAATGCATTAGCAAGCTAGATACCACATTAACTCGACTATTTTAAAAAAACTAAGAAAAACTACTAGCTAATGATCTCCTCCTAAAGCCCATTTTCCTTGCCACCAAACATTAGGAAGACTTAATTCACTTGCAACATTGATGTTTGGGAGGGACCCAAAGTTCTAACCTCTTACTTGAAGATATACTAGTCATTTACTTCTAAACTATGTTCACTTTTCCACATGATGGGTGGTCTTACAAGGGAAAAAAAGTGTGCAAAATTGTTAAATGATACAAAATTATCCAAATTGTTATGTAACATTCCATTGTCCTTGGTAGCCTTTTAGTGAAGTTCACAACAACATTTTCATTTTAAACTCTTATGCATCTTGGTACTACCAAAATTACTAAGAAAGGTACCTTGTGAGTTTACTAACAACTCTTTCTTGAAAGGATAATCTGCTAGAAAACATAGTCTCCCTTGGTGCAACGAGACTAAAACATGAGTGAGTAAAACCTTCTTAACCTATCTAAGGTAGTAACCATTCTAAACCCTCCTGTTGAACATAAACAAGTTGCTTTCTCAAACTAGACACCGTTGAAAGTTGAGAGCCAACCATGTTAGCTCGCCTCTCGCTGACAACTCGATTTCTAGATAATTGATAATTCTCCAAAAGGGAGTTATTTAGGCCTTAGTTCTATAGTGTTTTGTGTGTCATTTGTGCTAAATATGGTTGCTTTTAGATGAATGTTATATGTTTTAACCCATTTGGAAGAATGGATGCCTTGGAAGTTATTTTGTGCAGAATATATTGTTGAGCAACTTGAGGGAGCAAAATCTGTGATCCAGCAAAGCAGGAAGCAAAACTTCCACGTCACAACTCGTAATCCATTTTAATGAACTGAAGTGAGTTAAGCTATTTCCTGATCTAAGAAGCTTGGAGAGCCTTTGTAACATCGACATTTCAGGTAAAACCCGTTTTCCTTCTTATTTTGAGTAATATTGGGTTAAGTTAAGGGTGTGGTTATGGGGTTTAATTGAGGGGGGCAATTTTGTAATTTTTAAAGTTAAAAATGTTGCCCTAAAAAAATCTTTTTCTTCTTAATTGGAATGCACGCGGCCACCATCCTTTTCTTCCTCAATTTTTCGGCAGTAGTGTCTCTTTCTCCCTCGCGTGTATTCAACTTAGCCGGCAACCCATTCTCCTTTTTGTTCTTCTTTTAGTTTACCCCCAGTCGCAAGATTTCAACTCCGCATTTCCTCCTCATTCGTGGCCCTCTTCACCAAGCGTCGTCCACTACAAAAAAAAATTGGCCTATTTCGACCATCTTTTATCGAAGGTTATTAAAAATATTTGAAAAATATATACATTTATCGGAGGCATTGAAAAAACCTTCGATAAATATCACTTTTTATCGGAGGTATTAAAAAAACCTTCGATAAATATCACTTTTTATCGGAGGTTATTAAAAACCTTTGAAAAAGATAATATATTTATCAAAGGGCATTAAAAATCTTCGAAAAATAGATTGTCTTTTATTAAAGGGTTTTAAAAACCTTCGATAAATGTCTCCTTTCTTTTTCCTCGGTTGTTATAAACCTTTGAAATAGATTAGGCCTTTTATAAAACCTTTGAAAAAGATGTATATTTATCAAAGGAAGTGGAAAACCTTAGAAAAAAATATTTTATTTTGAATTTTAAAATCCAATACTAATCCCTTGAAATTAATTCCAAAATCCCTCGAGGCTCAAGAAAACGTTCGTTCCTACACCTTCGCCAAAATCCATGGAAGCCTAAAAAATCCTCCATCGGCCTTGCACTCTGCGACGAAGGATGATGACAATGAAATTGCCACTGCAAAAGCGAGCTCTGGCGAAAAGGAGGTGGCGACAACAAAAGTTTTTTTATTCTCGGTCGTTTCTGGTGGTTTGTGATCGATTTTCGCCATTCTTCGTGGTGGTAAGCTGTCAATCCTAAGTCCTGCACAACAAATGTGATTATCGATCAATCGTCAGTTCATCAGTTTTTGGACGATTGACAGGTGAGTTTTATACTTCGACTTTCACCCAAAATTTTAGCATGTCGGTGATTATCACTATGGTCCATCGTTGAATCGCAAGGAGGTAATTCTTTTACTCATGCATGTGATTTCACTTATTTTTTGGTTTCTCTGTTATGCGAAAAAAATGGTGGAAGTTCACGATAATGATTTTGATCTCTTGTCCTTGTTGCCTTAGGAAGATTAAGAAAAGCTTAGAGGATTTGCAGAATTGGTGATGTTTATTGTGTTCTTTGTTTTAGTTTCAAATTCTAAAATTCGACATTGAGTATTTTCTTTTCCCAAATCCGTTATTTAAGTTCTACAATTTATTTCTGCTACTTTCGATTTTTCTACTTTCAAGTGTCAATTAGATTCTTCCTATGCAAAATTTGAATGCATTTCATGTTTAGAATCTTTCCTCTTTAAATTTCTCCCTTCCACTTCTCTGCAATATGTTGCAATCTGTTTATTCATTTCTTATGTTATTCCATTCTCTCACATCGAAATTGACGATTTCTAGAGTCCAATCTAAGAGTTGAATGATTAGTTATTAGATGAAATTTCTTTATGTTTAATAGATGTGAATCAATTTTACAATACCAAAATGAAATAAAAACTTGTCTAGTCTTTGCAGCGTAGAAGATGGAAAATTGGGGCAATTTTGAAGCAATGCTCCTGTCCTTTCAAATAATTAGACTTCACATATTTTAGTTTTCTTTTACTATGGTTGTTGAATTGAGTTGTGATTTCATTCTAGTTTTAAAATTTGGGTGGTGAAATTGAATTGGTACTAGGCAACATTGAAGGGCTTAAGTGATACTTCACTTTTACTAAATTTTCTCCTTGTAAAGGATGAGAGGTTCTCAAACTGTATAATCATGAAATTCTTTTCCATACACAAGCTGATTGTCATTACTGTACATGAAAAAAAAGTGTTTAATATTTCAAACAAACAATTGCTTGGTTTGTTCGAATGATTGGGTGATCAAAAATGGAATCAATAGACAGCTTTAGGGTGGTATGGATTTTGAATCTATTGGAGGCCCATAAATTTTTAAGTTGTTTTCTCCATTCTAATGTAGTGGGTTAAAGGCTTGGAGGCTAAGGGAGTTGTTGTTGGGTTGAGCGGCTTATCAACTGAGGTAAGTAGCTATTGGATCTTATTTTCGAGTTAGTCCCTATTGCATGTTATTGGAATTGATAAACACTTAGCCCGAGACTTTGGACTAGTTTCTTTGAGTAATTGACATGCTAGCATGAGTTAGTTGTGAGCCTTAAACTTTCTTTTTGATTTCAATGGGTATGATGGTTCCTTGTATTGTGACGCATGTTGTGGCATAAAAGTTGAGTATTTCATTGACATATCTGATACTGTTTTGGGTGGATTGGTATCTTTTAGTTGTGTTGGTATGTTTGATTGTATGGTTTGGTTGCTCTGCATATCTGGATGGTTGTGGATGTGAGGTCTGTCTCACGCTGGTTGTGATAGTTCGAAGTGCCTTGTAACTTGTGTTTGGGCAGTGTGGAATATAGGAGTGTTTATCTACTTTTCAGGTAAATAGGAAAATTTTGGTTTCCCTATATGTATGTCGTTTTGCCGTTGAATTTTCGGTAGCCTCATAGTGGTTTAGGGATCATAATTACCTTTGAGGAAAGGCTTAGAATAGGGACCTCGACTATGTTTTAAGGCCTCAGGTAGACTTATTAAATTTCTTAAGTCTTACATAGCTAGAGTGTGTTCCTTCCCCATCTCAAGACTAATAGAACTTAGTTACCAGGCACGTTTACGTGTGTTCTATTAGTTGACTGTTAGAGCTCAGTTCAGGCACGCTAGCGTGCGCTCTCTTAGTTCAGGACGGTGTTGAGCTTATGATCAGGCATGTTGTTCGTGCGCCATTTGGCACCAGGCATGTTTACTTGCGTCAGTTGCTCCACCGTATTTTTATCTTTACATTCAGGGGTGTTGTGTTAGGATAGGTGTAGTTCTGCTAGAGGTAGCCAGCTAGTCTCTTGTTTACTTACCTTAACCGACTGACCCACACAACACTCTAGTTGGCACAGGTTGGGGATAGGTTAACACCCTAGACAGAGCATGTTTATGTGATCAGTTGTGGTCCTAGGGTTAGAAACCCAAAGTCATTCCAGTTAGGTCCCTATGTCGCTGAGACCCAGAAATTCAGGAACTCAGTTTCAAGTTACTAGATCTCACGTTTTCAGTTTTGGCTCTTAAGTGGGCTACTTACTGAGTATATTTTTATATACTCACCCATGCTACATGTCTTTCCTTTTTCAGGTGGTACTTGAGAGCGTTGGCGATTGGCGAGGGTCGAGGCTTGACTGGCTATGGGACTGCAGCTGCAAATTTTTTCGTTTTCCTTAGGAATTCAATTCCTTTCATTCTAATATCAGTTTCATGTTGAACTTTAGTTTCAAACGATTGTTTTGTTTTCATTCAGAATTCGTTCAGATGCTTTCATTTCATTATTTGATTGAGGAACTTATTCACGTTTTGGGCCCTATTTGAATTTAATGAAAAACATTGTTATTTTTCTACTTCGAAGTTTACAAAGTTTTCGTACTCATGCACGTAGTAGCGACCCCCTTGGTATGTTTTTATTCCCTCTTCAGTCGGGTCGTTACAGTCTTCCATGTGTACAATTTGACCTAATTAGGGCTTGCTATCACTGTATAAAAGGGAAGAGCCGTCTCAAGTCAAAAACATTCCATTTTTGGAGAAGGTCATTTCTCATTTCCATCATTGGAAGCCGAGTAGAGGAGGAAAGATTGGAGACTTCAAGAAGACCATCAACTACGGATTTGACCAAGGGAATTAACCTTTTCTTGTAATTTCTTGTAGTTATGGATGCACATACTCATGTTGTAGTGTGTGTTATCATGAACCTTATGAGCTAAACTTATTTAGGTGTTGGTTAGGAATTATGTAATTGTCGGGCTTAATACTCTGTGCAACATATGTTGATTTGAGCATCTTGATTAATTGTTGTACCTATTTATATTTCATGCCCGCCTGGCCAGTTGGTATGAATACCACTTCTTAGTTTCAGGGATGATTTGAAAAGTGTGTGGTATTTAATCACACTATATCATTGTGTATTGGTGAACACCAGTGACTGAGCTAGGGATAGCCTACCTAGTGCTCGGTAGATCTTCATTGGAGTTGTAACACATTCCAAAAAACCCAGAGTTCTAGGAGGATCCTACTAATAAGACTACAAGAGAATCACTGAATCAATAATATTTCTAGAGCATCTTTTAAAACAATTACTAAAATCTTGACCAACGCTTGTTTCCAATCTGTCTACTTTATTTGTTTACTTTCTGTTCTGTCATTTCTATTGCTTCAGTATTTTACCAAAATCAATCATTTTAACCCCCTTTGAAACCATTAAAGAGTTATACAAAATAGATAAAGTGAGAGCTATTCAACCCTGTGGATAGGATAAATTACTTATCACTTGTTGCGGATTGTGTATGCTTGCACAGTGTTCAATAGTCTATTTTTACTATATTTTTACCCCACTCTGGAAACCCAACAAGTTTTTGGTGCAGTTGTCGGGGACTTGAATAAGTTTTTATCTGATCTGTTTTGTGTATGTGTTTTGGTGGTTTGGTGCTAGAACTTTTTGATTGTTTCTTTTTTTTTACCGGTGTGAGTTTGGTGCATGAACGATCCGCCTGGGGTAAGGTTCGAGCTTGATCCAGAAATTGAAAGGACATTCAGAAGAAGAAGGAGAGAGCAGCGTAGAAATCAAAATTCAATGGATAACGTGTCGAGTCTCCCACAGGTTCCAGAAGGTCAAGATGATCCCTAGAATCATGTGTTGCAGCCAAATCCACCGCTAGAGCAAAATGGACTGCAAAATAATCACGCTGACAATTCTATCTTGGTAGCAAACGATAGGGTCAGAGCCATTCGAGCATATGCTTTTCCAATGTTTGATGAGTTGAATCCAGGAATTGCACGTCCTCAAATTGAGGCAGCAAATTTCGAAATGAAACCAATAATGTTTTAGATGTTGCAAACCGTGGGGCAGTTCCATGGTTTGTCATCTGAAGACCCTCATTTACATCTTAAGTCTTTTCTAGGAGTTAGTGATTCGTTTGTGATTCAAGGAGTGTCTAGAGATGCCATTAGATTAACTTTGTTCCCGTATTCTCTTAGAGATGGTGCAAAGGCGTGGTTAAATTCTTTTGCTCCAGGATCAATTGGGACATGGAATGAGTTAGCGGACAAATTTCTTAGTAAGTATTTTCCACCAACTGGAATGCCAAGTTGAAGAGTGAGATAGTATGGTTTAGGCAACTTGAAGATGAAAGTTTTAGTGAGGCTTGGGAGAGGTTTAAAAAGCTTTTGGGAAAGTGTCCCCACCATGGTTTACCTCATTGTATCCAAATGGAAACATTTTACAGTGAGCTGAACATGGCAACCCAAAGTATGGTAGATGTCTTGGCTGGAGGGGCCCTTTTGGCAAAATCTTTTAATGAAGCCCATGAAATTTTAGAAAGAACATCAACCAATAGTTGTTAGTGGTCGGATGTTAGAGGCTCAAATAAAAAAGTTAAGAGTGTGTTAGAGGTTGATGGTGTGTCCACCATTAGGGCTGATATTGCAATGTTAGCTAACGCTCTTAAAAATGTGACAGTTGTTAGTCTTAAGCAGCCGCCAGCTGTGGAGTCTGCTGCAGTAGTGAACCAAGTTGCAGAGGAATCATGTGTCCATTGTGGTGAAGAGCACAACTACGAGTTTTGACCCAACAATCTAGCTTTTGTGTTTTTTTTTTTGTAGGAAATCAGAGGAATAACCCTTATTCTAACTTTTATAATCCAGGTTGGTGCAACCACTCGAACGTTCCATGGGGAGGAAAAGGAAGTAATCCTCAAGTACAGCAAAAGGTGAACCAGTCAGGATTTGTTAAATCACAAGTATTACCCCAGCAAAATAAACAGGTTTTGCCCCAGAAAAATTCAGAGAGTTCCCTTGAGGCAATGATGAAAGAATATATGGCTCGTATAGATGCAACAATTCAAAGTAATCAAGCTTCAATGAGAGCCCTAGAATTGCAAGTGGGCCAGCTAGCTAACGAGCTGAAGGTAAGGCCTCAAGGGAAACTTCCTTCAGATACTGAACACCCTAGAAGGGAAGGGAAGGAGCAAGTACAGCCAGTGACTCTAAGGAGTGGTAAGCCACTAGATGAGAGAAAAAAGCCTAGTAAGCCCCAGGATGTAAAGAAGAGTAGTAATAAAAATGTTGTTGAAAAAAGTTGGAGTCTAGTAAAGGTGCAGAAGGCATCAACAATGATCTTTAGATCACATAACTGAAAACCCCAAAACCGATTTGAAAATCAATTTAAGGAAAGTAAGAACCGGATTACCTTGTCGATCAAATATCTCAAGGCAAGAAGCTTGCTTGAAGCTTTTGCGCCATGTCCCGTTGAAAATGTTTTGGAACAAAACGCTTCCTCATGGCCTCCTTGAACTCGTACCAATCATCGATCGGTGCCTCAAGATTTCTTCTCCTACTTGACATCAACTTATCCCACCATGTTTGAGCATATTGTTTAAATTGAGCAACACATAATATTACCTTCTTTTCATCACTGAAATTATGGCAATTGAATACGGACTCCACTGACTTCTCCCATTCAAGGTATTCCTCCGGATCGGTTTTTCCATAGAACTTTGGAAGCTTCAATTTGATGTTACCCACATTTCGATCAACTCCCTCATATTGAGGAACTCGTTGTTGGAAAATATGATGTCCTCGTCCACGACCTCGCCCTCTTTCCATGCCACGACCAGCACGTCTTTGTCTTCCTCTTGGAACCGCTACCAAGGTAACTTGGTCATCATCTGGTTGATCAGAACCATCACCCTCATAGTCATCCTCTCGTTCATTGTGAATACGTGGTGGTGGAATTCTCTCACGAGGTTGGTTCTGAGCCTCCAACCTTCCCATGCGTTCGGACAACTCTTCTATACAACGAATCATTCTTTCCATGGTTCCTTGTTCTGCCTCTCTCATCCGTGCTTCAGTAATATTAGGATCATTCTCATGACTGGCCATACTACAAAACAAAGTTAAGTGACAAAAAATAATAATAATAATGGACCTCACAAGCGCTCGCTCACACGTTTCCCTCGTTAATGAAAACCACTCGTGTTTAACACTCAACACTCAAAACAATGTACCACTCCCTTACAATCACACCCTCACAAATTGGCACACACTAATCACACTCCAAAACAGATTGGTATTGAGTCTAGCAAAGTTTAAGAGCTAAGTAGTGCAATTCAAGTGATTAGTCCACACACTTAGAACACAATCAAAGGTATTAAAGGAGCAATCCGAATAACAACAAAGAAACAAGTTTAAAGAAAAAAAATTGGAATAGGATTAGGGAAGAAAGAAACAAACTTAGAACAAAGAGAAACAAAGTTGGAAAGAATTGAAATGGTATGCAAAGTAGTTACTAAGTTCAATTCAAAATTTGATAAAGATGATGTTAACTCCAGCCAAATGATGAATAATCGGGTTTAATTCAACCTTAGTGACAGATAGGAGTTAAATATATCAGCAACAAAAGAGTATTGAATCAGCCCAATTGTAACTGCCACATTTAATGCCCAACGGTTTTCTTTTGTTTGAATTTTGGATGTAACTGATATGTTGGAGCTTTAAACGGTCAGATCTGAATCTAAGAAGAGAGTATTAACATCAGAACATTCAGATCAACATGCTTTCAAACAATGAATATCAAAAAATAAGCAAGAATTAGCTCTCGGATTGTACAGTTTTCTTTGGACAGATTTTCAAAATACGCCTATATCACCCTGAACCAAACCGATTTAGAAGTTCTCAAAGAAGGGAAAGTTGTAGATCAGACTCCAATCTAAAACTTTGTAGAAGACAAGAACATGAATTGAAGAACGGAAATGATATTTTTTTTGTTTTTTTAAGACAGCAGAATAAGATGCGCAGATCTACGAAAACTGAAGAAAAAGAACAAATAGAACAAAAAGATGAACGCAAGGAAACATATGTCCGGTCAAAGAGCCTAAATCTCTGATACCAAATGTTGAGAAACTCTCAAGAAATGGATCTAACAACCTTGCTAATAAACAAGACCTTTAGATCACATAACTGAAAACCCCAAAACCGATTTGAAAATCAACCCAAGGAAAGTAAAAACCGGATTACCTTATTGATCAAATATCTCAAGGCAAGAAGCTTTCTTGAGATTCGAATCACTCCACAAGCATGATTGATCAAGCCAAGCTTGAATGATTCTCAGCATGCAATCTAAACTACATAGAATTGCAAACAAACTTAGCTCTAGGCTAAAGGAAAAGCACAAAGGCTCTTTTTATTACATTTCCAAGTCTCCCTTTTCAAATACAACATACATGGCTTTTTATAGCCTCAAAATGAAACTCTAGAGTAACCTATGGTCATTTGAAGAGTTGTAACTCTCATCCTCATTAATACTATAATGACCACTACCTAAATTGTAACCTAAAACATTGATAACAAAACTTAAAAACTGAAAATTACATGGAAACTCCCTTAAATCCGAGAATTAAAAACCCCATCAACCAACTAAGTCTTGTAACCTCCCAAAGTTTAAATGAAGCTCTACTTGATGTAGTTTGAAGTAGCTTGAAGTGTGGTTCCATCATTGATGCTTGACTTGCACTAAATGAACTTGACATGTAGTTGAGTTCATTCAATACAACTTGAGTTCCTTCCATGCTAGTTGACTTCAACTTTATTGACATTTGACTTCATTTAATCCAACTTAATTTTGAATTCGTTTTTGGCATAACACAAGACCTCTTGGTTCATATCAATTTCCCTCTACCATTTATTGACCAAATGTTGGATAGGTTGGTTGGTCAGGCTTACTACTGTTTCTTAGATGGTTATTCTTGGTATAACAAGATTACCATTGCTCCTAAGGATCAGGAAAAAACCACTTTTACCTGCCCTTATGGGACGTTTGCTTTTAGGTGAATGCCTTTTGGCCTTTGCAATGCTCTGCCAACATTTCAGCGGTGTATGTTAGCAATTATTTCTGATATGATTGAGTCCACTGTTGAGGTATTTATGGACGATATTTTTAGTTTTTGGAGGGTCTTTTCAACGTTGTTTGGATAATTTAGGTAAGGTGTTAAAAAGTAGTGATGATACCCATCTAGTTCTTAATTGGGAGAAATGTCACTTCATGGTGAAGGAGGGCATTGTGTTAGGTCATAAGATTTAAAAGAAAGGTCTAGAAGTTGATCGAGCAAAAAAAGAGGTTATTGAGAGATTAGAACTAACGAGTTCAGTTAAAGGGATTCGGAGTTTTTTAGGTCATGTTGGATTTTATAGAAGGTTCATACAGGATTTTTCAAAAATTAGTAAACCTCTTTGTAACTTATTATGTACTAATCATGTTTTTGACTTTAATGCAGATTGTAGAAAAGCTTTTGAGACTTTAAAGGATGCTTTAATCTCAACGCCTATTCTTTGTGCACCTAACTAGAGTCTACCCTTTGAGGTAATGTGTGATGCGAGTGATGTTGCAGTAGGTGCAATGTGATAGCGAACAGAAATGTCGCTATTTTAGTCCTAAAATATTAAGTTTTTTAGTACTTTAATTGTGTTTTTATTGAAGATATTTAATATATTTTGTTATTTGGTCGTTAGGAGAAAAGTTGTCGATTTTGTGGAAAAAGTGCCCAAAAAGAAGTCATTTAAGCCCAATTTCCATGCTTGGATCAAAGGGGAGTCAAAAGAGGTCAACCATGAAGATGAGGCCCAAAGGAAATGAAGAGGACGCCCAAATTCAAGCCCAAAACCGTAGCTGAAAGTTTTGGAAATCGCCTAGCGTCGAGACGCTGTAGGGACAGCTTCGCGACGCTGATCCCATTTCTTGGCCAGCAAGTCGATGACGTCACAGCGTCGCGACGCTGTGCCAATAGCATCGCGACGTGCCCCATTTCCGAGCCTATAAAAGGCGCCCCTTGGATCCATTTTCAACCATCAATCATCATTTCTTCCATTCTTTCCTTTCTTTCCTTGGCTCCTTTGGAGCCTTTCCCAAGGCTTTCTAGCCTTTTTTAGAGTTCTTTAGTGGGAAAACTTTGGGGAATTTTGGGAGCATTCTAGGAGGTTCAAGGAGTGCTCGGAAGGACTCCAAGCATCAGCGTAGGGGTCTTCGACGATCAATTCCTTCCCTTTTATTATGCTTATAATTATGCTTTCCATTGTAAATTTTGTGGATATTTTAGCTATGTATAGCTAAACCCCAATTTTGGGTCTTGAAATGAAATTATAGTCAAAATGTTGTTATAATTGCCTATCTATTGCCCTTTTTACTAATTATTTGTATAGATGTGCTTAATGTTGTATCCAATCTGGCCAATTATATATTGATCTGATTCTTAATGGAGACTCGACGGAGAGAAGTTAGGATAGATCATAATCCATGCAACAAGTTTAATTGCCCGTCGTGACAACGAGATTAGTTGATTAAACTTAGATTCCTAAAATGAATCAGAACGTAATAATTATTGAATTTTAATGGCGCTAAGGACACTTAGGTTGTTAAAATGAATTAATTATGATTAGGGGAGACCGAAATGAGAACCTATGTGATTAACAGAGATTCTAGGATTATATTTAGTTGGACAACGAGATAGGATAATAATAATAAATGTTTAGCTAATAATTGATTTTCAAGACCCCACTTCCCATTAAAAACTCTTCCTCCATACTTTATTTTCCTTGATTGATCAAATTGATTTCTTTAATTGCTTTAATATTTAAATTCTTTTTAATTGCATGTTTTTGTCCTTGGATTTGATACTCGAAATTCTTCCATTTTACTATTACTTGTGACAACCCGTGAGCTTGCGAAAAATCGAAGAACAAGTTTTTGGCGTCATTGCCAGAGAGGCTTGATTTTTAAGCAAAACAATTTTTCTTGACATAAAAAAGAAAGGGATAAATAGTAATTTAGGTGTAATTTGTTTTTTGTGAATATTATTTTATTTGTGTTTTTGTTTGGTTCTTTTGATTGATTGTGAGTGTTGCATGCGAAGACACAATGTGGTTGAATTGTTTCCTTTGGATCTTGAAATTACTAGGACACTCAGATCTATTCATAGAGAGAGAAGACTAATAGAAGCAATGGCCCATCAAGATGAAGCTCCAAAGGCAACCAGAGGCTTTTTACAGGTAGTTCTCCCCACCGAAAATTTAGGCATTGTTTACGCCCCAATCCAAGCTAACAATTTTGAGTTGAACACAGGATTGATTCAGATGGCTCGCGATAACTCTTTTAAAGGACATCCTTCTGAGGATCCACGCTCACATCTGCGATCATTCTTGGAAATATGTGAGACGGTAAAAATGAATGGAGTTCCGGCAGACGCTGTAAGATTGAGGTTATTCCCATTTTCTCTGCAAGACAAGACAAAAGATTGGCTCGAATCAGTCGAGACGGGCAGTATTAGCACATGGGACGAGTTTGCCCAAGCTTTCCTGACGAAATTTTTCTGGCCTGCCAAGACAACGAAGCTCCAGACTGAGATCGGAACGTTCAGGCAGCTTGATGAGGGGCAGTTGTACGAGGCATGGGAGAGATATAAGGAGATGCTTAGGTGGTCCCCCAGAATTGATATCCAGATTGTCTCCAAGTGCAGTTGTTTTACAATGGATTGAATCCCTCCAACAAGACAGTTCTAGACACATCAACAGGAGGAAGTTTTCTTTCTAAGACAGTGACGGAAGCCAAGGATTTGCTAGAGGAAATGGCAGCAACCAGTTATCAGTGGCCGACTGAGAGGGGAACGATTTCTAAAAAGGTTGGAATTTATGAATTAGATGAGTCGAGTTTGTTGAAGGCACAGACGACATCTTTGACAAATGCGCTGAACAAGTTGACTTCATCTGAGGTGGTCAAATCTATTTCCACCTTAGCTGAAGGATATTCAAAGAAGGAAGGTCAAGATGTGGAGGAAGTTTAGTATGTGGGAAATAGACCATTTACTCAAGGAGTACCCAACTTCTACCACCCCAGTCTGCGCAATCATGAGAACTTCTCATACTCGAACACGAAGAATGTTTTGCAGCCACCGCCAGGTTTTGCATCATCCAGTGCGCCAGAAAAGAATAGTAACCTGGAAGAGATGGTGGCTATGTTTATAAAAGAAGAAAAAGTGTTGAATGTGAATCTCCTAACGGCAGTTAATAACCACGACACAACTCTGAAAAATATGGAAGTTCAGATAGCTCAGATCGCTTCAGCGGTGAATGCCCTTCAGAAGGGAAAATTTCCAAGCGACACTGAACCTAACCCGAGAGAGTAGTGCAAGATGGTGACACTGAGAAGTGGTAGATAGTTGGAGATCAGTTCAGAAAAGAAGAAGAAAGAAGAGAAGAGTAAGGATAAAGATGAAAGGGTTGAGGCACAAAAAGCCTCCCCTGAAAGGTCCCAACATCCTTCTAACTCTATTGATTTTAATTGTGGATTTTCTAAAAATTTTGCAGGAAGAAAAGAAGATGAACAGAAGAATGGCAGGCATGACGAGAAACTGAACGAGGAAGAAGTGGTTCCATGCAACCACCATGACAAAGGCTCGCACATTAGCCCGCCCAAGCGGAGGGGCGAATGTCAAACCTTTGACTACACGGAGTTACCTTTTCATCAACGCTTTAAAAATGTTAAATCAGATGAGCAGTTTCAGAAATTCCTAGAAATGTTTCGAAAGTTGTTTGTGAATATTCCCTTAGTAGATGTTTTGTATAACATGCCTAATTATGAGAAGTTCATGAAGGAAATGCTTTCTAGGAAGAAAAGTTTAAAAAAAGAAGTTTTTAAATTGTCTGAAAGTAGTAGTACCATAGTTTCTGGAAAGATGCCTTCTAAACAGAAAGACCAAGGAGTTTTACTGTTCCCTGCATTATAGGAGAAGTATCTTTCAATAGGGCTTTATGTGATTTAGGTGCTAGTATAAATTTGATACCCTATTCTATTTATAGGAAGATTGGTTTAAAAGTAATGAAGGACACCGACGTCACTCTCCAGCTTGCTAATAGATCGATTACCCACCCAATGGGTGTTGTAGAGGACGTGTTGGTAAAGGTCAACAAATTTATCTTCCCTGTAGACTTTGTGGTACTCGACATGCAGGAGGACAAAGAGGTACCCATTATTCTAGGCAGACCTTTCTTAACTACTAGTAAGGCTAAGATTAGTGTGCATACAGGTAAGCTTAGCTTGAACATTGATGATGAAAAAGTCGTATTTAGTATTTTTGGCCAAGATGAGTCTGTATGTAGTTTGCATACATTTTTTTCCATTGGTCCTAAATACTTGACTGACGATGATGAAGAGGTAGAGTATAAGCTTGGCCTAGGCTTAGGAGAAGAGCTTATGGATGATGGGGATTTCAATACATTATTAGATGACCCTCTTTTTGAGAATGAGCTGAATGATTTAGATTTGCCTAACTTTGAAAATGAATTAGATCTGCCTGCTTTTGAGAATGAAATATCTACAATTGATGACTTACCTTCTTTTGAGGACGAATTGGATTTACCAGAAATCGATGATTTTGATGATGATATTTAATTGCATGATATTGAAAATGAGCATGGTTTGCATAGAAAGGATTACTTGATAGATAATTTTGAGTCAGATTATGATAATGCTGAATCTATCGAGTCTGATCCTGACATTCCTGAGTACATGGACCCTAAATATGATAATAACTTTGATTTATGTCCTAACGATGTAGATATCATAGAATCTGACCCAAAGGAGCTCGAATCTGTGCATAGTATAGAATCTGACCCAAAGGAGCTTGAATTCTTTAATTCGTCTGATAGTGAGTCATATGACAACTTAGTTGAATAATTTTTTAAATTTGAGTCTGAGGAATCTTCTGAGCATATAGATATTGAATCTGATGAATGGACTGACATGATTGATAGGCCACCTTTATATCCCAGACCGGTAGATATCATAACTCTTGATGACTCTGTTAACAATTGTTTTATGAATAGAGATTTAGAAAAGAGATTTGATGCGGCTACATATTCTCTGAAATGTTATTATAACAATCTCTTTAATGACGATGGGCCAGGGGAAAGTTTTTTTTCTCCCCTATTTGTAGTGTGCAATTCGGTGTGTGATTTTTGCAGGCCCGGAGGATGATGAAAATGTAGGGATAAAAACCCTAGCGCAGCGGAAACAATCAGAGAACCTTATCGGTTTAAACATCGATTGGGAAACCAATACGATGGCAAAACAATAATACAGCATAAAATAGAAAACACATGCTGTAAAATTGAAATAAAACATGATGGAACATATTAAAAATTATAGATCTAATCTATAATATTTTATCCTATTGATCCTAGTTCAAGAAAAAACTTACCCTTGAAGTTTTTTTGACGAGATTTCACCAAAAACTCTTGATTCCACAGAAAAACAGCAACAAGAACTTCTTTTCTTCGCTGAAAAAGGATCACGAACACCACCACCAAATTGCACCGGTATTCTCTTAGGAGTATCTGTTGAGTGGCTTGTGGGAACCCCAATATTCTAAGGTTTTTCTCTGGAAAAAAAAATGTTCTCTGTATCCACAGAAGGAGAGGATAGAACGAGAGGGTGAGAGGGCGAGAGAGAGGGAGTCAGGCGTGAGAGTGGGGATGCGTAGAAACTGCCTCCTGACCCTTTCATTTAACCTAACCATCAGGACAAAGCCACCTCACACATAATATCAGGTAACTGAAATATCAGTTACCTGATATTTTTAATTAATCAGAATTTAAAATCATAATTTTAAATTATAATTAACTAAATTTTAATTAATCAATATTAATTAAAATAACATTAATTTAAATCCAATTTAAATTAATATCCCTCTTATCTTATAGTTCAATTAAATCAAATTTAATTAAACTAGAACAATTAACTAATTAAAAATTAATTAATTTTAAAATAATAAAATTGAACATCATATATTCAATTATTATTATTCTCTCTCATAAAACTATAGTATTAATGTACATCCAATGCACATTAATTATAACCTATAGTTTTAATATGAATAAAATTCACATTTTAGTTTAACATTCGAACCCCTTCGAATACTCAACTTAACCTTAGAATTTTACCTCAACGCCCTTATAGAGCTATCGGTGGGACCTGATGGACCTACAGATCAGAAGCGCCAACGATATGAGATTAGTTTGCTAAACTCATTAACCAAGTTAATCAATACTCGTTAATTGTGGTTCACTCCACTAAAGAACCACAGCTGCACTCTTCTCACTGCAGATATATTTCTGTGTCCACGGATATCGACTGTCAACAGCAAGTTAGCCCTTCACGTGTGTTCGTACCCCAGCTAGGTCAAATTACCGTTTTACCCCTAGGCTACCTCTTGGTCCTTAAGTACCAGTGCTCCTCTAATGAACAACCTGTTTGTGGTCCAACCAGCAAACAGAAATCCCTCTCGTGCCATAAAGAGGGTAGGGCCCATTGTTCAAGACCCGGAGACACCACTTAAGGGAACACACCTCTACTTACCCTAATATCGGGAAGGAGTGAATTCCATCTTGTAAGACTACGTTCCCAGCTCCCCACTCGGTCTTGTCCCCAAAATGGTAGGCTTATTGAGTCGGCGAACAGGCCACTCTCACCCGTACAAATCAAAGGACAATCCCTCATGGACAGGAGTCCATAATCCACTCAGGATTAAGGCCAAGTTTCCTTGGTCATCCTAGTGAAATAGAAACCGAGCTAACTAACGGTGTTACAGTTAGTGGTTAACTATTTCACGGTCCGGTCTTTGTGCAAACTCATTGCACAGGATACCCCCACTCGCATGTCAACTACATGAACGCATTGGATCAGTACGTTTGTATTAATATACAAAGTGGGTCGTATCCATAGTGTCACCAGGATAAGGTACCCAGCCTTATCCCTATACTACAGACCCTTTAGGCTAAAACTTGAACATTGATCCCCGTATGTCCCTACATACTAGTTCAAGTCTCATTCTATTAGCCTTGGATGTTTAGTTTATTGGATTGGGGTTAATAAGACAAGATATAATACAAACATTGAATAATACATCACTTTTATTAATGTTTGGTCAAATGTACATTTACTATCTACGAGTTTTAGGGCATAAAACCCAACAGACTCCCACTTGAACTAAAACTCAAGTTACAGGGAAAGTATATACAATATAATCCAAAGCTAGAAATGGTACATGTATGTTGTACATTACATAAAAGGTAAATATACAAAATACAATAAACTAGGGCATCCTTACACCCATACACCCATTACACATCTCCCACTTGCCCTAGATTACGCTATATACATATCTCGCAGACCTAGACTTTCTAGATGACCCTCAAACACTTTAGTCGAGAGGGCCTTCGTAAACGGATCAGCAATGTTGTGCTCGGAAGCGATCTTGGTCACGACCACATCTCCTCTTTGCACAATCTCACGAATCAGATGATACTTCCTCTCTATGTGTTTACCTCTTTTGTGGCTGCGAGGTTCCTTTGAATTGGCTACAGCCCCACTGTTATCACAGTATAACGTAATGGGCAAGTTCATATTTGGAACAACTTCCAAATCTGTCAAGAACTTCCTTAGCCAAACTGCTTCCTTAGCTGCTTCACAAGCAGCTACATACTCAGCCTCCATCGTGGAGTCTGCTATGCATCCTTGCTTTATACTCCTCCAAACTACAGCTCCCCCGTTAAGGGTGAAAACTGACCCTGACGTAGATTTCCTAGAATCTTTGTCACAGAAGTCAGAGTCGGTGTAACCAGTGAGAACTAACTCTTTAGCCCCAAACACCAACATGTAATCCCTCGTTCTCCTAAGATACTTGAGGATTCCTTTAACGCCAGTCCAGTGGTCTAACCCTGGATTCGACTGATATCTGCTGACAATCCTTTCAGCATAACAAATGTCAGGCCTCGTGCATAGCATGGCATACATTAAGCTACCCACTGCAGAGGCGTAGGGAATCCGTCTCATATCCTCAACCTCTTGAGGTGTCTTAGGAGACTGTTCCTTAGACAAGTGAACCCCATGCCTGAAAGGCAACAAGCCCTTCTTGGAGTTCTGCATCGAATATCGAGCCAACATCTTGTCGATATAAGTTGCTTGAGACAGAGCTAGCGATTTGTTCGTTCTATCCCGAATAATCTGGATGCCAAGAACATACTGGGCCTCACCCAAATCTTTCATTTGGAATTAAGCTGCTAGCCATTCTTTTACGTCAGACAGATACCCTACATCATTCCCAATAGGATGTCGTCAACATAAAGTACGAGGAAAGCTACTTTATTCTTGTTGATCTTCTTGTATACACAAGGCTAATCAACATTATGGTCAAAGCCAAAAGATTTGATCGCAGTATCAAATCTAATATTCCAAGATCGGGAGGCCTGTTTCAACCCATAAATGGATCGATTCAGTTTGCAAACCTTTTGCTCCTGACCTTGGGTTATGAACCCTTCGGGTTGAGACATAAAAATACTCTCGTCAAGGTTGCCATTCAGAAAAGCTGTCTTGACATCCATTTGCCAAATTTCATAATCATAAAATGTGGCAATGGATAAGAGAATTCTTATGGACTTTAGCATAGCAACTGGAGAAAAAGTTTCTTCATAGTCCACTCCTTCTCGTTGGGTATAACCCTTTGCTACATGTCTTGCTTTGAAAGTCTGTACTTTCCCAGCAGCATCTCTTTTTCTCTTATAGATCCATTTACACCCAATGGGCTTGACCCCTTCAGGTGGATCTACAAGTTCCCAAACTTGATTGAAGTACATAGACTCCATCTCAAGGTCCATGGCTTTGGCCCACTCGTCTTTATCTACATCATTCATTGCTTGACGATAAGACAATGGATCTTCTACGTCGTCATCAGGTATGACTACTTGTGTTTCTGTTAAACCCAAGTAGCGGTTAGGTTGTATCAGAACCCTCCCACTGTGTCGAAGCTCTCCCACTACGTGAGGAGGACTAGACTGACGAGAAGAACTGGATTCTCCAACAACTCTTGTTGAAGGACCAGGTTCATCAACAACCCTTGTTGATCCTTCTGTAGCTTCTCCTAATACTAACTTACTTCGTGGTCGATGATCCCGAATATGGTCTTCCTCCAAGAAAGTTGCATTTGTCGATACAAATACTTTATTATCTTGAGGGTCGTAGAAAAGACCACCTCTCGTTTCTTTCGGGTATCCAACAAATTGGCATATTCTCGTACGTGGTTCCAATTTTTTAGGATTTGTCACTAACACATGTGCAGGACAACCCCAGATTCGAAAGTAACGCAAACTAGGTTTACGCCCCCTCCATAACTCAAAAGGAGTTTTAGAAACACTTTTTAAGGGAACACTGTTAAGAATATGTACCGCAGTCTCTACTGCATATCCCTAAAACGAGCTAGGCAACTGAGCATAGCTCATCATAGATCGAACCATGTCTAACAAGGTTCTGTTTCTCCTTTCTGATACACCATTCTGCTGAGGTGTACCAGGTGCTGAGAGTTTTGATTGGATTCCATGTTCTATCATATTATCCTAGAATCTTTGATCCAAATACTCTCCACCTCGATCTGATCGAAGCATCTTAATTTTTTTACCTAATAGGTTTTCTACCTCAGCCTTAAACTCTTTGAACTTTTCAAGAGCCTCAAACTTATGGCCCATTAGGTACAAGTAACCGTATCGTGAATAATCATCTATGAAAGAGATGAAGTATTCAAAACTACCTCAAGCCTTTACATTCATTGGACCACAGAGATCCGAATGTATTATTTCAAGTGGTTCTTTGGCCTTGTAACCTTTTCCAGTAAAAGGCCTCTTGGTCACTTTACCCTCGAGACACGATTCACAGGGTGGTAAAGATGTATCTTCTATATCAGTTAGAAGTCCATTTTTAACCAAACAATCGATCCGATCGATGTTAATATGACCAAGACGAAGGTGCCAAAGATACGTGTTGTTACTTAAAGGAGAAACTTTTTGCCTTTTGTTTTGCGTTTCGGCCGTTTTAAACATTTCATGACTTAAAATAGCCTTAGCATCATTTGGACTTACCACAAATAAATTATTCTCACGCTTAGCAGAACAAATGTAAATTCCATTCTTTGAAATTAAAGCTTCATTAAGTAAGAAGGAAACTGAATAACATTGTTCTAGTAAAGCTGAAACAGAAATAAGGTTCCTTTTAATTCTAGGAACCAAGTACAAGTTCTCTAAAATTAAAAACCTATTTCTAAAGAATAATTTTGCAGCTCCCACTGCACGAGCTGAAACGACGTCTCCCGTTCCAACCTTGAGCGTCATTTCACCCTCTGCCAGCTGCTGGAAATTATTTCCCTGAAAAGAAGAGCAAACATGATTAGTGGCTCCCGAATCCACTATCCAGGCAAACTCATCATGTTCAACGAGACAAGTCTCTAACACAAGTAAATCGAATTTACCTTCTTTTTCTCTTCTCTTCTCAGCAAGGTAGCGGGGACAGTTCCGCTTCCAGTGACCATCTGCGTTGCAGTGGAAGCACCTGCCTTTGTCGGCCACGACCTTGGCCTTCCTCTTCCCTTGCACAGCCTGTGCAGGAGCCCTCCCCTTGTCTCCCTTCCTCTTTTGGATCTGCTTCGATGAAGAAGCCTGGGGTACAGATTTAGTCCCTGAGGATGAACCCTTCAGGAACTTCTTCTTGGAATGGGCCACGTTGGCCTCTCCTTTAACCACATTTTTGCCCTTGCTCTTTTGCAGGGACTCATAAATCTGTAACTCCGAGAGGAGGGTAGTCAGGTTGAACTGAATCTTATTCATTCTCGCGTTCGTCCTGAAAGACAAATAGCTCGTCGGGAGCGAGTGAAGGATGAACGCAACCTGACTGCGCTCGCAGACAACCCCGCCATTTGCCTCAGCTATGTTGAACTGGTTAATCATGTCCAGGACGTGTTCCCGAACAGATTGACCTTCCAGCATCTTGGCATTGAAGACGTTCTTCAAGGCGTCGTGGTGGAGCTGGTAGGACGGAAGTCCAAACATCTCCTGCAGGGAATTCATAATCTCCCTGGCAGTTTCCACGTTTTCATAACGCTTGGCCAATACTTCAGACAAGCTGACCAGAATATAGACGTTGACCTTTTCATTAGCCTTAGTCCAGCGTTCGTAGGCGTCTTTTACTGCCTGAGTGGCAGTGCGAGGGGGAACGGGAGGACATTCCTCCGTTAAGACGAACCTATGATCCTCTACCACGAGTATGCTGTTGAGATTAGATTTCCATTGTGGAAAGTTTTCGCCTGTTAGTTGTTCGTTTTTAAGCAAGGAGATAATCGAGGAAGACATTGCTAAAAAACAACAAACAATTTACCGTATTAGTTATCTTTGCCTTAACCCATCACACAAGCAATACAAACAATTGCATACATCCAATCAATTTTGCAAACAAACAATCAAAGAACCCTAATAAAACTATGATTGTGTTTTGCAACGATGCTTTAAAGGTTTAGAAGAACAGCCACCGAAGGGTGATCAGTTGTTCCTCCTCTAAAATGAGACTCTTCTCAGTCAATTTCTAATACCAGAATAACTCATATTCCATTAGATATTAACCACCGTTGTTCGGTCAAGGATTTGTTAACAAATTAACTCCTCCCCGTAAGTGTAACCCTCCCACTTTCAGACCTCAGAGGCACGGACAAACAGGCTACCGTTATGAAAGACAACTGTTGGTAATTAGCCTAAGCGATCCTATCCTATTCAGGAGTTCACGGTGTTCTGAATCCTATGATCAGGCCCTTAGAAGGGGTGGTTGCGCCGAGACAACACGCAGGCGGATCATAGGAATCTCACGTTGTGACCTAGGGTGGAGACCGAAGGATACGTTGACACGTGTCCCGCTCCCACTTACTATAGTCACTTTCCCCATTCACCTTGGTATTGACCCATGCAAACACTGTCCGAAGGGAGGCCGCGCTAAAACGACACAAAGCCGAGCATGGATCTCACGGTGTGAACGTCACGGGGACGTAGGAGCAAAACTCAATTTAAATTAAGTTTTGTAATTTTCCTCCCACTAAAGTAACCTATCGGGTGTTTTAGGGTTTGATTAAACCTAGATAAATCTGACTAAGTCATTTATCTAAGTCTAGTCCTATTATAACTATTATAATAAGACCTAATGTCTAGGTGTATTAAACCAATTTAATTTACCTAGTGACATTATTCTAACATTAACTTGTGATTAATTCAACTCCGATATTCCAGATCAGTTCTCAGGTAGAAGGTGTTCCGTATACCGTCAACTTAAATACCTCCAATCCTTAGACAAAACTTCACTGGTAGAGTTCCCTTATAATCTCAGGAATGTTTGTCCTACTTAGTTCATCAAAACTATTTTAAAACTAAGTAAGATATTCTAATCCTATTAGAAAGTGATCTTAGGTCTAATTAATTTTAACCCATTAAAATTAATTCATTTTAACCTAAGATCCTATGTGAACATGCATATCTTTATTATAGATTGACGGTTTCTAATCATAAAATTTTAAACTATTTCAAAATTTTAATGATTAGCCCTATAATCATGTATACTATAGTTTAAATTAATTAACAATCATATTCTAATTAATCAAATTTAAACTATATAACTTTGCATTGCATGATAATTAATATAACCCTTATATTAACCTATGGATGTATCATGCTCAATGCAACTTGATTTCCATTTTAAATAATAAACAATTTTATTATAGCCAAAAATGGAAAATCAACTTAGCATGCTGAAAACAAATTATTTTTAATATAACTCTTATATTAAAACTATGTAATTGCATGCATCATACTTTTCCATTTTCATGAATTTAATATAACTCAACTATATATTAAATAAATCATGAAAATCCATGCATTATCACCAAATATTATAATCACATTATAACATACATAATGCATGAGCATGCTTTATATCCTAAGGTGGGATTAAAATTTAAATGACATCCACAAAGCATTTAAATAGCGAATAAACCGGTTTAATTGGCCCTTAGGATAAATAAAGCAAAAATTACACTAATTAAAGCTTTAAACTATCCTATTACATAAAGTACAGCTACATAACTGGTCTAGGATCCACGAACCGACCCGAACGACTTCGAACCGGGCTTGAAAAACTCGAACCGCGCCCAAACCGGGTTGAACTGGACCAAAACGGTCCCAGCCAACCCAAAACCCCCGAACCGGACCGGTCAGTTAGGGCTTCATCCCACATTTCCACGAAAAAACTGGCGCCGCACAAAATCGTGACAGCGTCGAGACGTTGTGAAGCTAGCGTCCCGACGCTGGCGCGATTTCAACCGTCTGGAGCGTGGAATCGCGACAGCGTCGAGACGCATAAGGCTAAGCGTCCCGACGCTGTTGCATCTGGAGCTGTTTTCAAGGCAGAACCGCGGCTGTTCTTCACAAAATTCGTCGATTTTTGCACGTTCTTCATCGATTTTCAAGCGAAAACCTAGACCCAGACTTTACAGACTCGATTTACAAAATATTTGCCCAAAACGCAGGGGCCTTTACATGATCAAATCATAAAATAAAGCTTTAAATCTAAGGCGAAATCAAACCAAAACAGTTTATCACAAACCCACATTCATAATGCATAATTGATCCCACCATACAGCGAATCGCAAATCCCAAATCAATATTCAAAACACGATTTGGCTCTGATACCAATTGTAGGGATAAAAACCCTAGCGCAACGGAAACGATCAGAGAACCTTATCGGTTTAAACATCGATTGGGAAACCAATACGATGGCAAAACAATAATAAAGCATAAACAGAAAACACATGCTGTAAAATTGAAATAAAACATGCTGGAACATATTAAAAATTATAGATCTAATCTATAATATTGGATACTATTGATCCTAGTTCAAGAAAAAACTTACCCTTGAAGTTTTTTTGACGAGATTTCACCAGAAACTCTTGATTCCACAGGAAAAACAGCAACAAGAACTTCTTTTCTTCGCTGAAAAAGGATCACGAACACCACCACCAAATTGCACCCGTATTCTCTTAGGAGTATCTGTTGAGTGGCTTGTGGGAACCCCAATATTCTAAGGTTTTTCTCTGGAAAAAAAATGTTCTCTGTATCCACAGAAGGAAAGGAGAGAACAAGAGAGTGAGAGGGTGAGAGAGAGGGAGTCAGGCGTGAGAGTGGGGATGCGTAGAAACTGCCTCCTGACCCTTTCATTTAACCTAACCATCAGGTGAAAGCCACCTCACACATAATATCAGGTAACTGAAATATCAGTTACCTGATATTTTTAATTAATCGGAATTTAAAATCATAATTTTAAATTATAATTAACTAAATTTTAATTAATCAATATTAATTAAAATAACATTAATTTAAATCCAACTTAAATTAATATCCCTCTTATCTTATAGTTCAATTAAATCAAATTTATTTAAACTAGAAAAATTAACTAATTCAAAATTAATTAATTTTAAAATAATAAAATTGAACATCATATATTCAATTATTATTATTCTCTCTCATAAAACTATAGTATTAATGTACATCCAATGCACATTAATTATAACCTATAGTTTTAATATGAATCAAATTCACATTTTAGTTTAACATTCGAACCCCTTCGAATACTCAACTTAACCTTAGAATTTTACCTCAACGCCCTTATAGAGCTACCGGTGGGATCTGATGGACCTACAAATCAGAAGCTCCAACGATATGAGATTAGTTGGCTAAACTCATTGACCAAGTTAATCAATATTCGTTAACTGTGGTTCACTCCACTAAAGAACCACAGCTGCACTCTTCTCACTGCAGATATATTTCTGTGTCCACGGATATCGACCGTCAACAGCAAGTTAGCCCTTCACGTGTGTTCGTACCCCAGCTAGGTCAAATTACCGTTTTACCCCTAGGTTACCTCTTGGTCCATAAGTACCAGTGCTCCTCTAATGAACAACCTGTTTGTGGTCCAACTAGCAAACAGAAATCCCTCTCGTACCATAAAGAGGGTAGGGCCCATTGTTCAAGACCCGGAGACACCACTTAAGGGAACACACCTCTACTTACCCTAATATCGGGAAGGAGTGAATTCCATCTTGTAAGACTATGTTCCCAGCTCCCCACTCGGTCTTGTCCCCAAAATGGTAGGCTTATTGAGTCGGCGAACAGGCCACACTCACCCGTACAAATCAAAGGACAATCCCTCATGGACAGGAGTCCATAATCCACTCAGGATTAAGGCCAAGTTGCCTAGGTCATCCTAGTGAAATAGAAACCGAGCTAACTAACGGTGTTACAGTTAGTGGTTAACTATTTCGCGGTCCGGTCTTTGGGCAAACTCATTGCACAGGATACCCCCACTCGCATGTCAACTACATGAACGCGTTGGATCAGTACGTTTGTATCAATATACAAAGCGGGCCGTATCCATAGTGTCACCAGGATAAGGTACCCAGCCTTATCCCTATACTACAGACCCTTTAGGCTAAAACTTGAACATTGATCCCCGTATGTCCCTACATACTAGTTCAAGTCTCATTCTATTAGCCTTGGATGTTTAGTTTATTGGATTGGGGTTAATAAGACAAGATATAATACAAACATTGAATAATACATCACTTTTATTAATATTCGGTCAAATGTACATTTACTATCTACGAGTTTTAGGGCATAAAACCCAACATAAAACTTTTATTTCGAGGCTCCGTGAGCTTGTCGAGCCTCGTCTAGCTAAAGACGTTATAGAAAGCGCTGCTTGGGAGGCAACCCAAGGATTAAAAGTTCAGGTAGTTGTTTTTGCGATAAATAATTTTCCTTGCTTTGTGATCAAATTTTGTCTTGCAGGATCACCTTAGCAAACTCCAAAGCTCCAAAAATCTCATTTTTTCTGGATCCAAAGGAAGAGGATGAATCGCTCCTAGCTCAGGGAAGTCTTAGTATCCCTCTTTATGCTTTACAATTTTTAAACATTAGGGACAATGTTTAGTTTAAGTTTGGGGGGAGGCTTTCGCTTTGTTGAGCATATTTGAATTCTGTTGGATGCATGAATAGATAGCGATGATAGCCAAGGATGTGATTTTTAAAGTTTTGGGAGAAAATGGTTTACATGTTGTGAAATTTGGGAGCACGACAGAAATTGTGAATTTTTTTTTTTTTTTTTTTTATACTTAGTTTTGATGTCTAAAGCATGCAATAGTCTTATCTAATGACATCTTTGAAAATCTAAAATCTTATTATGATTTTTAAAGTTTGTTGCCACCCCGATAGACTTAGTTTCTAATACTAGCAAGTTCAGGCTTGATTGTTCTAAAGAGCTAGGTAGAAAAACATGCTATGCCTGATGAGAGAAAAGCAAAAGCAACAAAAGAAAATGAGAGAAAAGAAAAATTTGCTGAAAAAGAAAATTTTTGCTTGCACAAAAGAAAAAACCTAAGGGTAAAAAGAGCTACTTGCGGAGTGATCAGTTAGGCCAACCAAAGAATAAAATTCGGGTTAAGGGTCCCTGCACCGTAGTGTGAAAGCTAGTACCATTAGATATCGAAATACATGTTTGGGGGAGTAGCAAAAGAAAAAGAAAAAGAAAGTGAAAAATATTTGTGAGTTTTGCTCCCCCATGAAAAAGAAAAATGACAGGCGCCCTAGTTTCTTTTTTTTTTTTTTTTTTTTTTTTTTTTTGCATGATAGAAGATCTCCGACCTATTAGGGGCTCTTAGCGAGTGTAGGGGGAGAACAAATGGAGAAAGCCATAAGACTAATCTAGGTTAGTAAAAGAATCAATAGAAAAGTCTTGAGCATGTTATTCATTAATCTTAAGTTCAAACTAGTTTAAGATTTCTTCATGAGTATGTTGTGCTTGCTTATTCCACTTGCATGTTTTCCATTCTATCTTAAGAGTTCTAAAATCATTGAGGCTTGAGCAATTCTATTTCATGCATCTTTAGAATTTATTTTGCTCGGGACTAGCAAAAGCTTAACTTTAGGGGTGTGATAGCGAGCAGAAATGTCGCTATTTTAGTCCTAAAATATTAAGCTTTTTAGTACTTTAATTGTGTTTTTATTGAAGATATTTAATATATTTTGTTATTTTGGTCTATAGGAGCAAAGTTGTGGATTTTGTGGAAAAAGTGCCAAAAAAGAAGTCATTTAAGCCCAATTTCCATGTTTGGGTCAAAGGGGAGTCAAAAGAGGTCAACCATGAAGATGAAGCCCAAAGGAAATGAATAGAAGGAGGCCCAAATTCAAGCCCAAAACCGTACCTGAAAGTTCTGGAAATCGCCTAGCGTCGAGACACTGTAGGGACAGTATCGCGACGCTGATCCCATTTCTTGGCCAGCAAGTCGATGACGTCACAGCGTCGCGTTGCTGTGCCAATAGCGTCACGACGCTGCCCCATTTCCGAGCCTATAAAAGGCACCCCTTGGATCCATTTTCAACAATCAATCATCATTTCTTCCATTCTTTCCTTTCTTTCCTTGGCTCCTTTGGAGCCTGTCTCAAGACTTTCTAGCTTTTTTTAGAGTTCTTTAGTGGGAAAACTTTGGGGAATTTTGGGAGCATTATAGGAGGTTCAAGGAGTGCTCGGAAGGACTCCTAGCGTCAGCGAAGGGGTCTTCGACGATCAATTCCTTCCCTTTTATTATGCTTATAATTATGCTTTCCATTGTAAATTTTGTAGATATTTTAGCTATGTATAGCTAAACCCCAATTTGGGGTCTTGAAATGAAATTATAGTCAAAATGTTGTTATAATTGCCTATCTCTTGCCCTTTTTACTAATTATTTGAATGGATGTGCTTAATGCAGTATGCAATCTGGCCAATTGTATATTGATAAGATTCTTAATTGAGACTCGACAGAGAGAAGTTAGGATAGATCATAATCCATGCAACTAGTTTAATTATTGCCTGTCGTGGCAACGAGATTAGTTGATTAAACTTAGATTCCTAAAATGAATCAGAGCGTAATAATTAATGAATTTTAATGTCTCTAAGGACACTTAGGTTGTTAAAATGAATTAATTACAATTAGGGGAGACCGAGAGGAGAATCTATGTGATTAACGGAGATTCTAGGATTATAATTAGTTGCGCAATGAGATTGGATAATTGTAATAAATGTTTAGCTAATCATTGATTTTCAAGACCCCACTTCCCATTAAAAACTCTTTCTCCATATTTTATTTTCCTTGATTGATCAAATTGATTTCTTTAATTGCTTTAATTTTTAAATTCCTTTTAATTGCATGTTTTTGTCCCTAGATATTATTTCTCCCAAATTATTGTTAGTGTTCAAAGAATCTTTGCTTGCGTAAATTTCGCTTTGCCTCCCTGTGGATTCGATACTCGGAATTCTTCCGTTTTACTATTACTTGTGACAACTCGTGCGCTTGCGGATAAATCTTAACCAACAACACAATGTTGGGGCAAAAGCTGGGAAAGTTTATCCATCCTATCTATTATGCAAGCAGGGTTTTGAATGAAGCACAAATCAACTATGCAACTACTGAAAAGGAGTTGTTAGCGGTTGTGTTTGCCTTTGAGAAATTCTTCCCATATTTGGTTGGGTCCAAAGTCACAGTTTTCACAGATCATGCAGCAATAAGGTATTTAATGTCTAACAAAGATGCAAAGCCTAGATTGATTCGTTGGGGTTAGATATTGCAGGAATTCGACTTGGAGATAAAAGGCAAGAATGGATCAGAAAATGTTATTGTAGACCATTTGTCTCGTCTTGATCCAACATCATATTTGCTAAAGCAATCTGTCATTTCAGATTCTTTTCCAGATGAGCAGCTCTTTGTTGTTGAGGTAAAGGTAGACAAGAATATTCATTGGTACGCTGATATAGCCAACTTTTTGGTAAAAGGAGTCACTCCTATTGATATGGATTGGAGGCAGATGAAAAAGTTTAAGCATGATACCAAAATTTTCTATTGGGATGTGACATTTATGTATAAACAATGCTCTGATGGTATAATTCGAAGGTGTGTTTCAGGTGATGAAGCAAAGGAAATCCAGGAGCAATGTCACTCTATGCCGTATGGAGGTCATTACAGCGGACAAAGGACATCTATGAGGATTTTGCAGTGTGGATTCTTTTGGCCTTCCTTATTTAAGGATGCCCATTGGTTCTACAAGCAATGTGATGCTTGCCAGAGGAGAGGAAATTTAGGATCTCAAGATGAAATGCCTCTTACTTATATTATGGAATTAGAATTATTCGATGTATGGGGTATTGATTTTATGGGGTCATTTCCTCTTCTAATGATAATGTTTTTATTTTATTGGCAATTGATTACATGCCCAAGTGGGTGGAGGCCATTGCATGCCATCATAACGATGCCAAGACAGTGTCAAGGTTTCTCCAATGCACATTTTTGCACGATTTGGGACACCTAGAGCTCTAGTGAGTGATAAGGGTACACACTTGTCAATAATATTGTGACTAAGTTTTTAGCTAAGTGTGGAATTAAGCATAGGATAACTACCCCTTATCACCCACAAGAAAATTGTCAAGCTGAAGTTAGTAATAGGGAAATCAAATATGTTCTAGAGAAAGTAGTCCATCCATCTAGGAAAGATTGGTCTTTTCGGTTAGATGAGGCTCTTTGGGCTTATAGGACAACCTACAAGACTCCTCTAGGTATGTCTCCCTATAGGTTAGTGTATGGAAAGACATGTCATCTACCATTAGAGCTTGAGCATAAAACGTTTTGGGCTTTGAAAAAATTGAATTTTGATCTGAGTCGTGCAGGGGCAATAAGAACGTTGCAGCTTAATGAATTAGATGAGTTTCGTCAATTTTCTTATGGAAATGCAAAAATGTATAAGGAGAAGACTAAGCAGTGACATGATAAGAAAATAAAATCTAAAGAGTTTGTCAAATGCCAGAAAGTCTTGCTTTATAACTCTAGATTGAAATTGTTTCCTAGGAAACTGTAATCCAAATGGTCTGGGCCATTTGTTGTAATTGAAGCTTTTCCTCATGGGGCAATTACTTTGAGGGATGAAAAGGATGGGAGAGTGTTCAAAGTTAATGGACAGCGAGTGAAGCATTATTGGGGTGTGGAATTTCATTCGAAATATCCTTCTTTAAAATTTGTTGATGAATGAGCGAGCAAGAGTTTTGCGGGAGCATTTCATATAGCAATATTTTTCAACTCCCAGGATTTTGTTGCGATTTTATTTTTTGATGATTGGTTTGATTTTAATTTGAATTATTTTGAATTAGATCGTAGGGTCAGTACCACATACATTTCATTTTTACTTTTAAAGAAAACGATGAAACAACGTTGAGAGAAAAAAAAACATGCTTAGAAAACCAGCAAGAATTTTTTGTCACACCCCCTCCCGGACCACCTGCTCGCTTAGTCCGGAAGATGGGGTGAAGCCAATGAACATCGTCCTCCTCTAACGATACCCGTTGACCCTCCTGAAACGTAGAACATGATAAACATACTAATCTTAGATACAAAGCATTCCACATGTAACACAACACAGCGGAATCCCTGAAAAACCTTTTAACATACACGAGGTGTAGCCCTGACATAACTCGATTTGGAAAATAACCTGATATAGATTTCACAACCAAAACACATATACAACTGGGGTTTATACAACCACGACCTCTAGGACTAAATTGTTCAATCCTTACAAAACATTTACAATATAGACATACTCAATATGCAACTCCACCCACGTACTGGAGCTTGATCTTGAACTTTCAGCAGACGTTGGCAGTGTATCAGGCATCGGGATTGGTGGAAAGATATTAACTTAATATTTAATATTAAATTAATAATTAATTATTTATTTAATAATTATTTTTAATTAATTTTGAATTAATTTAAAATTGAAAAATTGAAATTGAATTTTAATTTTTCATATTATTAAACTTCAAATAATTATCCAACTAATTAAGGATAATTATGGATTTAATTAAATTAAAAAATGATTGAATTTTTGGAGGTGGAGTGCATGGTGACTAAATCCATGCACTTACCTCATGTTGGACACCAAAATTCCCACTAATCTTTTGTTGATTGAGTGTCAATTGTTGGAGCATTCTTTCATCTCTAATCCCTCTATAAAAGGCAAGGAGATGACTGAAGAAATTAAGCTTGAAACATAAGGAAATGCTGCCAAATTTAAAACTCACCAAAACCCACCTTGCAAGCTTGTTCTGCATACTTTCTCTCTCAAATTCCATCACTTGAGGATCCCACAATTTGTTCTAAAGGCTTGAGGATAGCAAGGAACATCCTTTGGTGGTTCGTAACTCGTTGGTGAAGAAAAACAACAAAGAAATCCAACCAATTTCTCCAATTGATTCAAGGTTGGTAAACATACTCTATTTTTCTTTAAATGGACAACATGCAATGTTTGATCAAATTGAACAAATTATGTGCCTAAGATCCAAAATTGCTTCCGCTTTTTAGATATTAACACTTTCAGTTTAATCTAAAATACAAATACATTGGCAATAATCTTAGAACTATTTTAATTTTATATTAAAACTAAGCATACAGAAATATTAGATCTAAATCTAATTTATATAGTAACAAATTACTTACTCTCGTTGGACTCAGATTAAATTCATCAACTGCTTGTGAAATAATCATGAACTACTACAAACACCACCACTATAGATACACTGGTATGACTCTGAGACTTTTAGAGGCATGAGACTGGTGGGAGTCTAGAGGGAGCCTTCAGGGAATTCTCTGAGAGTAGGAGAATGAATGAGATGTATTTCAGCCCACCCCAAGGCTCCTATTTATACGAAAAAAGCCAAGACTTTTTTCTTATAGGAAAAGGTCATGAATAATATCTAATCAAATCTATTATCTTATTCATATTTAATTTAATAAATAATTAATTAAATCCATAATTAATTAATTACCCAATTAAATATCATATATTTAATCTTAGGGATTTTATTAAATTACGGGAAAAATACACTTATGGTCCCTGAGGTTTGGGTTAAGTGACACTTTGGTCCCTGAGTTTTCAAACTCAACAAAAATACCCCTGAGGTTTGAGATAAGGAGCACTTTGGTCCCTGCCGTCAAATTTTCTGTTAACTTTTAACGGTTGTTGACGTGGCATTATTATTTTAATATAAAAAATTATATATTTTATTTTTTTAAATAAAAAATATTTAAAAAAAATAAAATATTAATATTTAATTAGTTTTTTTTATTCTTTCTCCCTTTCTTTTCTCTCTTCTTCTTCTTCTTCTTTTCCATCTTCTCCATCTTCTCCACCTTCTCCTTCCTCCTTCTTCTTCTTCCTATGTCCGGCGACCGGCGACCTACCTTTTTTTTTTCTCTTCCTGCCTCTTTTTCTCTTCTTTCTTTTTCTCTTATTTAAAAAAAATAAAAAAAAGAAAGGGGAGGGAGGAGGGCCGGAGACGCCCTCCTTCTCCGGCCCTCCTCCCTCCCCTTTCTTTTTTTTTATTTTTTTTAAATCAGTGAAGAAAGAAGAGAAAAAGAAAGAAGAGAAAAAGAGGAAAGAAGAGAAAAGGAAAAAAAAAAAAAACGTCGCTGGCGGCTGGCGGCGGCGACAAGCGGTGGTCGTCGGTCGCCGGTCACCGGACATAGGAAGAAGAAGAAGGAGGAAGGAGAAGGTGGAGAAGATGGAAAAGAAGAAGAAGAAGAAGAGAGAGAAAGGAAAGGGAGAAAGAATAAAAAAAAATAATTAAATATTAATATTTTATTTTTTTAATATTTTTATTTAAAAAAATAAAATATATATTTTTTTATATTAAAATAATAGTGCCACGTTAGCAACCGTTAAAAGTTAACAGAAAATTTGACGGCAGGGACCAAAATGCTCCTTATCTCAAACCTCAGGGGTATTTTTGTTGAGTTTGAAAACTCAGGGACCAAAGTGTCACTTAACCCAAACCTCAGGAACCAAAAATGTATTTTTCCCTTAAATTATTTATATTAATACGAATCAAATTCATATTAATTATTTGAACTCTTTCAAATATTTTCTCTCAAGAATTAATTTTGACATTAATTCAAAATTATATTATAAAGTGTCATAAACTTTATATTATAATGTATCACTATACATTATATGATTCACCTAAATAAATTGAACACTTTCAATTTACAATTTATACTTAATTTCCTCAAGTCTCTTTACAAGCTACCAGTGGGACCTAATGGACCTACAGATCATAAGCTCCAACGATACGAGACTAATTGGCTAAACTCATTAACCAAGTTAGTCAACATTCGTTAACTGTGGGTCTTTAATGGAGTGACCCACAACTGCACTTTTCTCACTGTAGAATATTTATGTGTCCACAGATTTCAACCAATGCAGTAAGTCAATCCTTCACGTGTGTTCATAACACTAGCTGGGTCAAATTACCGTTTTACCCCTGGGTTACCTCTTGTTCCTTAAGTACCACTGATCCCTCTAATGAACAAGTTGTTTAGGGTCCAACCACTAAACAGGAGTTCCTCTCGGAGAACGAGAGGACGACACACCTTTGTTCATGAAGGGAATAAAAGTCTCCACGCAGCGGAAGCGCATCGATTTGACCTTACGCCGTATATTAATTAACATTAAAATACCATTACGAAAACTCAAACAAACTTTAAACAAACTTTAAAGCTGCTGTAAAATTGGTTTAAACATGCTTAAAAAATAAATCTAAATTTATTTTCGTGCTTTTCTAAAGAAAAGGGAAAGAATCGTCACATACCTTCGTTGAAGACTTGACCGTTCTTCGCCAACGACGCTCCACGAACGAAAACGCAACAGTCGCCTTTGTTTTTATTCGCTGGAAATTCTTTCTTAATTGACACAATAACCACAGAGGTTACACCGGTATGTCTCTAAGTCTAGGAAGCAAAAGACTTGTGGGAGTCTTTCTCTAAGAGGGAGGCTAGAGAGAATTCTAGGTCTTGTCTTTCAAGAGTGTCAAGTGTCATGACCAATTAGGTCTAGTGTTCTATTTATAGAAGAGATGCCATGAATAAAATATTCAATTAAATCAATCTTTTCCAAAATTGATTCAATCTTATTCCTTAATTAATCAATCATGATCAATCAATTCCATAATTGATTAATCTTTTCCACAAATGACTAATTACTTCCATAAGTGATTAGATCATTTCCATAAATGATTAATCACTTCCTTAAGTGATTAATTATTTCCATAATTGATTAATTCCCGGTTAATGAATTCTTTAATTAATTAACCACTAATTAAATATCACATATTTAATTTCTGGCCTAGAATTAATTAATTTGCCCAAACACATTTTAGGCCTTAAATTAATTAATTCATTTATTTTGAACTCTTTCAAACTTCCATAAATTTATATTTGAACTTTTCAAATATTAATTTCTCTCATAATAATATATCAATATATATTATATTTGTTTCCCTTAATAAATTGAACATTTTCAATTTACTTTTATTACTTAGTTGCCTCAAATTACTTTACGAGCTACCAGTGGGACCTAATGGACCTGCAGATCAGAAGCTCCAACGATGTAAGATTAATTGGTCAAACTCATTAACCACATTAATCAATATTCGTTAACTGTGTGTACATTCCACTATAGACTCACAGTTGCACTCTTCTCACTGCAGACATATTTTCTGTGTCCACGGATCTAGACCAATATCGACTAGTTAGTCCTTCACGAGTGTCCGTAACACCAGCTGGGTCAAATTACCGTTTTACCCCTGGGTTACCTCTATTTCCTTAAGTACCAATTCTCCTCTAATGAACAACCTGTTTGTGGTCCAACCATCAAACAGAAAACCCTCTCGTGCCATTGAGGGGGAGGGCCCTTTATTCAAGACTCGGAGTAACCATTTAAGGGAACACTCATCTGCTTCCCTAAAGTCGGGAAGGAGTGAATTCCATCTTCTACGATTATGTTCCCAGCTCCCCATTCGGTCTTGTCCCCAAAGTGGTAGGCTTATTGAGTCGGCGTATTGGCCACTCTCACTCATACAAATCAAAGGACAATCTCTCATGAGTAGGAGCCCATAATCAACTCACGATTAAGACTAAGTTGTCTAGGTCGTCCTAGTGAAATAGAAAACCAACTAGTTAACGGTGTTATAACCAGTGGTTACTATTTCGCGGTCCGGTCTTATGCAAACTCATTGCATAGGATACCCCCACTCGCATGTCTCCTACACGAACGCGTTGGATCGCAGCGTTTGTATCAAATACAAAGTGGGTCGTATCCATAGTGTCACCAGGATAAGGCACCTAGTCTTATCCCTATACTATAGACCCTTTAGGCTGTTTCTTGAACAATGATCCCATATGTCGCTACATATTGTTCAAGACTCATATTACAACCTTGGATGTCTAGTTTATTGGATTAGGGTTATTATTAGGCAAAGACAAATATAAAATAACTAATAAAAATTAATGGAAAAATATATCAATATTATTTCATTAATATCCGGTCAACGGTTACATTCACTATCTACGAGTTTTAGGGCATAAAACCCAAGAGTTCAAGCTCCGGAATCAGGCCTTAAAGGAACACAAATCTACTTATCCCTATAGGGGAAGGAGTTAATTCCATCTTGTAATATTATGTTCCCAGCTCCCATTCGGTCTTATCCCTGAAATGGTAGGATTATTGAGTCGGTGAACTGGCCAATCTAAGGATAATCCCACTTGAAAGGGGTTCATAACAGACTCAGAATTTGAGATTGAGTTTCCTAGGTCATCCTATTGAAATAGAAACCTAAACTAGTTAACGTCGTTACATCTAGTGGTTACTATTTCGCGGTCCGGTCTTTTGCAAACTCATTGCATAGGATACCCCCACCCGCATGTCTCCTACATGGATGCTTTGTATCATTGCATCTGTATCGAATACAAGGTGGACTGTATCACAAAGTGTCACCATGATAAGGTACCCAACCTTATCCCTATACTATAGACCTTTTAGGTTGTTACTTGGACACCGATCCCCGTATGTCCCCACATACTAGTCCAAGTTTCATTTAAACAACCTTGGATCTTAGTAAATTAGATTTAGGGTTTATTAATGCAAATTCGATTATTCAATAACCAAATTACTGAATCACTCAAATAACGTTTTATTGAGATCGATTAATTTGTTTCATGTACTATCTACGAGTTTTAGGGCATAAAACCCAACAATTTATGCATATGGACTGAGCAGCCGCAAAAATTCAAACCTTTTGAATTTATTCAATAGTGTCGCGACGCTGAAGAACAGCATCTCCACGCTGTTCATACAACAGTCCATAATTTGTGCTCTGTTTTCTTTGGCCAACGAGTATCTTGTCTTCTTTCTTCAATTACAGACTAATTTCTTGTCTATTGACTCCCAAATTTTTACAGACTCTCAAGCACACATTATAGCCCATAAACATGTAGGCAATTACAATTTAAACCAATGAATTGAAGCTTAATTTGATGTCAAAACTAAGTCATCCACTTTAGCAACCAAACACATTCAACAATTGAAATTCACCCACCAAAATCGAAATTAAAGGAAATCAAGTGCCCTCACGCTCTGATACCAACTGAAGGAGCGTACGAGACACTAGCAGAAGCGATTACGGAACTTAGGCTCTTGATTTCATTACTTTCGTTAAGGAAATACATGCTCCTAAAACTCGAAAAACATGGAGCTCGATTCAAGCGATTCTTTGGACGATTCTCAGCACGATCGAGTCATGGACAACCACCGAGATCTTCCCTGCTATTCTCCGGCCTTAGAATGAGCTTGTGGGAGCTTGAGAGTGATGAATTTGGGAGGAAAGAAAATCAGTATGAAAGTTTTGAGAGCTACTATTTTGAAATAACTTTTTCACCGTCATTTTCATGCAAAGCTTCAGTCTTCTCCATTTATTCATGTGTCTTTCTTTCAACCAAGAGAGAATGTATATATATGTGTGGAGAAAACACTTAAAAGTGGGTTGGCATCAATATGAAATTAGATGGCTTTTGTTGAATTCATGCATGAAAACAAATTCATGTATTCAAGCCACCACATATATATCAATTAAAGAAATAATGAATTTCTTTAATTGATTTCAAAATTAATTTCAATAAAACTAATTCAAATAATTAATTTTAAACAATTAATTAAACATTTTAATGAATTATGATTATTAATTTAAGTTCAAATACCAAATTAAATAATTTGCACAACCCCGTTCTCTCTCTCAAAATCGATTTCGAATACGAATCACTATTCATTATTCAAACCGAACACGTTTAATTTCGAATCTCTTATAGTTTAATTCAAAGATTAAACTAAAACACGTTAAATTATATTGGATATAATTTAACGATATCTCCCAAAATTGAATTTGAACGTTTTCAAATTCTTTCATCACATAGTTCTAAGGTTAATCCGTTTAAGCTAGCAAGGGGACCTAATGGACCTAGAGATCATGGGCTCCAACGATCTGAGATTAACCGGTTGAACTCTTTCAATCCTAGTTAACCAACATTCGTTAACTAATGAGACACTCCACTATAGCCCGTAGCTGAACTCCCCTCACTGTAGATATAAGTCCACCCGATATAACCATGATTAGTAAGTAGACCCTTAACAGGTTGTTCGTAACTACAACCAGGTCAAAAGTCCGTTTTACCTCTATAGCACTTCTTGTTCCTTAAGCCTCCATGTTGGGTTTCCAGAGTGGGTAAAAATATAGTAAAAATAGACTCTAGAACACTGTGCAAGCATACACAATCCGCAACAAGTGATAAGTAATTTATCGTATCCACGGGGCTGAATAGCTCCAACTTTATCTATTTTGTATAACTCTTTAATGTTTTCAAAAGTGGTTAAAATGATTGATTTTGATAAAATGTTGAAGCAAAAGAAATGACAGAACATAAGTAAACAAATAAAGCAGACATATTGAAAACAAGCATTGGTCAAGATTTTAGTAATTATTTAAAAAGATGCTCTAGCAATATTATTGATTAGGCAATTCTCTTGCAGTCTTATTAGTAGGATCCTCTCGGAACTCTGGATTTTTTGGAATGTGTTTCAACTCCAATGACGGGCTACTGATCAAGCACTAGGCAACTGGCTATCCCTAACTTAGTCACTGGTGTTCACCTATACACAATGATCTAGTGTGATTAAATGTCACACACTTCTCAAATCATCCCTGAACCTAAGAAGTGGTATTCATACCGGCTGGCCAGGCGGGCACAAAATAAAAATATGCCCAACAATTAATCGAGATGCTCAAATCAACATATATTGCATAGAGAATAAAGCACGACAATTACATAACTCCTAACCAACACCTAAGCAAATTTAGTTCATACGGTTCATGATAACACATGCAACAATCTGAGTATGGCATCCATAACTACAAGAAGTTACAAGAAAAGATTAATTCCATTGGTCAAATTCGTAGTTGATGGTCTTCTTGAAGTCTCCAATCTCTCCTCCTCTATTCGGCTTCCAAAGATGGGAAGTAAGCCTCCACGAATGGAATACGACTTCCTTCTCCAAGAATGGAATGTCTTTGACTTGAGACGACTCCTCCTTTTATAGAGTGATAGCAAGCCCTAATTAGGTCGAATTGGACACGTGGCAGGCTTTCCAAGCTTCTTAGATCCAAAAATAACTCAACAAACTTCGGCTCATTAAAATGGATTACGAGTCGTTACGTGGCCGTTTTGTTCCCTGCTTTGCTAGATCACAGATTTTGCTCCCTCAAGTCGCTCGACAATATATTCTACATAAAATAACTTCCAAAGCATCTATTCTTCCAAATGGGTTAAACACATATAATATTCATCTAAGAGCAACCCTATTTAGCACAAATGACACACAAAACAATATAAAACTAAGGCCTAAATAACTTCCTTTTGGAGAGTTATCACTCCACTAAGTCCCTAATGAACAATTGGTTTGTGGTCCCACCACTAAACCTAAAACCTCTCGAGCCAATGAGAGAGCGGTGCACCTTTGTTCACGTCCTGGAGTCAGCACTTAAGGGAACAACCTCTATACTATCCCTAAAGTCGGGTAGGAGTGAATTCCATCTTGCAAGACTATGTCCCTAGCTATCTACCCGGTCTTATCCCCAAAATGGTAGGAACTTATTGATTCGGCGATGTTGAGCCACTCTCACTCATTAAAATCAAAGGATAATCCTGAATAAATAGGAGTTCATAGTTAGCTCAAGATTAAGATCGAGTTACCTAGGTCATCGCTTTGAAATAGTCAGTTTCACAGTAAACGGCGTTATAAAGTAAAAGTGACTTATTTCGCGGTCCGGTCTTATACAAACTTTTTTGCATAGGACGCCCCCACTCGCATGTCTCTACATGAACAATTTAGGATCACATCGTTTGTACTAAAACAAAGTGGGTTGCGTCACATAGTTCTTACTAGGATGAGGTACCCAGTCTTATCCCTATACTATAGACCGTTTAGGCTATTACTTGAATTTGATCCATTCTTATGTCACTGCATAAAGTTCAAGTGTTCATATCATAGCCAAGGATTCTAGTTTATTGGATTTGAGTTACTACATAATTAAAAACAACTATTTGACCACCAGAAATCGAATAACCTCGATAACGCTTTTATCGATACCTATTGACTTTGTTACATTTACTATCCACGAGTTTTAGGATATAAAACCCAACACTTTGATAACATTATCAAGGCTCTAATCTAAAACTACTAAATTAAGCTAACACAGGGTACGAACAAAAATAAATGTGATACGAAATATGAAACATCTTGACTTGGGGTGTTCTCACATATGCGTTAGGTCCTGACGCATCACGAGCAGCTCTTTTTTGTTGGACCAAATTCTCTTCTGCGTTCAAGGTGGATCTGTCAGGAGGATGAGTTCAACTACCTCATCAAGAGTCCCATCAACATATGGTTTAATCCGTTGTCCATTGACCTTGAATATTCTTTGTCCATCAAATGACCAGAGATCTACTTCTCCGTGGGGATATATCTTTTGGATAATAAAAGGGCCTGACCAACTTGATTTCAATTTTCCTAGAAAAAGATGTAAACAAGAGTTAAATAATAGAACTTTCATTCATTTCTTTATTACATTTTTCTGGAGCAATTTGTCATGCCATTTTTTCTACTTTTCTTTGGTGGTCTTTCCATTTTCATATGCACTGACCCTGAATTCTTCTCACTCTGATATCTGGCGCATTAGAGCTTCCTCTGCCCCAACTAGATCAAGGTTTAGGCATTTTAGCGCCTATTGAGCTTTATATTCCAATTCAAGAGACAGATGACATGTTATTCTATTGAGCTTTATATTTAATCAATATGTGTCGCATGCAGCCCTATGCACTCAATCAAGCCATCCAAAAGTTCATCTTTCTCCATCTTCTTCTCCCTCAACTGAAAACTCCATCTCCACATCCATCTCCTTCTTCTTTGAATCCAACTGCTAGCCAGTTTGCCACCTCCACCTTCGACAACCGATGGTCTTCCTTCTGATGAGCGGCTGAATGGCGGCACAAGTAAAACAGAGACAACGGTGTTCATGATTTAGATTCAGCAGCAGATGGGTTTTTTTCCTCTTCTCCGACGAGGTGCACGGTATCCAGTGAGTCGTTCCGACGGTAGAGCAACGGTGCGGTTTGGGTTGTTCTGCAGTGGCAGTGGCCTCTTTTCGGCGTTTCAGCGACTGAAGATTGTGAGTGTCGGCGACAACAAGCAGTTCGGACTGTCATTCTGCGATTTCTGGTGTTTAGTAGTGTGGGTTCCTCTTAATCCTTCCGTTTTCTTTCATTTTCCCAGCAATTCAACATGGGTAAGTTTCCCTTCAATTTCCAACAGCCTCAGCTTGTGCAGCACCTCCCCGTCGCAGTGACAATGGAATTATGGCACCCACGCCCAAGTAGACTCGTGGAAAACAACATTCTTTTTCGTCTTTCTGAAGATTTTGATCAGTTCAAGCAGTGGGTAAGTAAGATTTAGTGAATTTCAAGAATATTTAGCCTCTTAATGAAATACCCATTAATGTTTGAGTCTAAACTTTAAGGTACCCATTGGGATTGGAGCTTGAATCGTTGACATTAGGCCAAATTAAGACCCTAGACAGCAAGCGTAGGTTCGATTATGGGGTAAGTTCCCTCACGATTCAGCTTCATTAGTAAGTGGGTGTTATGTGAAATTAATAGTCTAACTTCATCTAATTTAGATAAGTTTTTCCCTTTCTTTTGTGTAGCATGCCCAAGGTTGTGGAGTTAAAGAATTTCATAAAATTTGTCAAGTTATTATTTGGCCAAGTAAGTAGCTATTTTTGGATTCAAATTCTATACTTTAGGCCCATTGTATGATAATTACCCATTGTTGTTAATTGGGAATTTAAGGTATCTAGTTGGATTAAAATTCCAAGCTTTGGACCCATTCCAAATGAAGGATTTTTAAATGCTAGTATGATTGGATTTAAGTACTAAGTTGACCGTTGAACTTAAGTAGCTATTTGGATATAGTTTACATGCTTTAGACTCGATTGGTTGTGAATTTAAGCATGCTAGCATAAATTAAATTTAAGCCTTAAGTTTTACCTTTGGAATTACATTAGCATGATGGGGTTCATTTTGAAGCATGATGACAGTATGAGAATTCTATGGTTAGTTGTAGTACTAGCATGTTTTGGCTGCATGTTTTGGTTGCTTGGAAGCATTCTTTGTTTGCATAACTATGGTTTGATCTGGATGTATGTTTAAGTTATTTGAGTTTGGCCCGGGTGTCTGTTTAAGTTATGCTTGAGTTGTGGAAGCGAGATCTGACTCGCTTTCATTGTAAAGGTTCAGAGTACTGGAAGTGTGTAGATGTTTGTTGTTGGACAGTTGGAAAATAGAAGTGTTTTATCTTGTTTCCAGGTGTTAAGAAAATTTGGGTTTCCCTATATGTATGTCGTTATGCTGCTGAATTTTCAAAAGAATTGCAGTGGCTATAGGGACTAAGTTTAGAAATATACCTTGGGTCGTGAGGTGCTTAATTAGCTGGCTGACTAGTAAAAACCACTGGTCCTCCAAGCACATCTTGGAATAACCTTTAGAGAACCATATTTTTTTTATGAGAATTGACTTAGAATAGGGACCTTAATCATGTTTTAGGGCCTTAGGTAGACTTACAAGATCCTTAAATCTTATGTTAACCAGAGTGTTTTTCCTTCCCCATCTCAGGGTTGATAGAACCTAGTTATCAGGCACGTTATCGTGCGTTCTATCAGTTGAATGTTAGAGCTCAGTTACAGGCATGTTATCGTGTGCTCTCTCAGTTTAGGACGGTGTTGAGCCCATGTTCAGGCACGTTTTTGTGCACTGGTCGCTCCATCGAGTTTTCAATGTCGAGCTTATGTTCAGGAATGTTTTTTCATGTGCCAGATGACACTCAGGCATGTTTTCATGCACCAGATTACTCCACCGTATTTTCATGATTCAAGGGTGTTGTGTTGGGATAGGTGTAGTCGTGCTTGAGGTTGCCAGCTAGTCTCTAGTATACTTGTCTTACCCGACTGACCCACACAACACTCTAATTGGCATAGGTTGGGGATAGGTAATCACCCTAGTAAGAACATTTCATGAACCCAGTTATGGCCCTAGGGTTAGAAACCCGAATGACTGTTCCAGCTAGGTCCCTATGATGTTAAAACCCAAACTCAAGTTTCATGCTATTAGATTTCATGTTATTAGATCTCATGTTTTCAGTTTCAATCCTTAAGTGGGCTACTTACTGAGTATATTCTTATATACTCACTCATGCTACATGACTTTCCTTTTCAAGTGGTACTTGGTGACATCAAGCGTGTGGCGATGGCAGTGACTTGGATAGGCTATGGGATGTAGCTACAAATCATGTCCTTGAAGTCTAGGATCGAGTTTCCTAGTCTCATGTTTTCAAATATTTTAATGTTCAACTTTATGAAAGTTGTCTATCATGTTTTGACTATTATGACATGGTAAAATGACTTATGGTTTTGGGCCCGATTTATTAAATAAAAGATTTGTACTTATGATCTCTTCCGCTTTAAAGTTTTCAATGTTTTACGCTCTCATGCATGTAGTAGCGATCATTTGTATGTTTTTAATTCCTTTTTTTTTGTCAGGTCATTACAGTTGCATCCATAGTGTCCCAAGGATAAGGTACCCAGCCTTATCAATATACTAAAGACCGTTTTGGCTATATACTTGAACTTGATCCATCCTTATGTTTCTACATATAGTTCGAGTATTCATACTATAGCCAAGGATCTTAGTTTATTGGATTTAGGTAAAATAACACGTGTTTCACTAAATAACCTCAATAACAACTTTACTGTAAATAAGGAATATGTTTAAAGTTTGCAAACTACGAGTTTTAGGACATAAAACCGAACAACTTGGCCAGCAAAGAATTCTAAGAATCGAGTGTGGGTAGGGCAACAAAGCCCAAACTTTGGGCCTAGGGTCGGCCTCGACATGGTTCGAATCTCCCTAGGTTTTCTCTCTTTTAGGGTCCGATTTTCTATTGTTGGGTCTGGTGCTTCGCATTTGTTGGGATTGATGTTGTGTAGGCTCCGTCTATTCCTTGACAACCAGATTGGTCTAGAATTACCTATAACAACATTAACTATTTGAACTTCATCCTCGTAAGGAATGAAGAAGAGAAGATTCTAAGTAATTCATTCAAAACAAAATAAAAGGCAGTAAGAGCTTCAAACATAAAATAATTTAAAACCAACAATTAACCAACATTTAGCACTTTCGACCACTTTCACCAAATACAAAAAGCACTAGATCACATATTTATCTTTACAACATTTCGTTAATCAATACTTCAAACCAAAGTCTTAAATAAGACTAGTAAATTGAAAAGAAAAAGAAAAGGAGGTGATCCAAATTACTTTAAAGGGCAACAAATAATATAGAATAACCAAATGTTGGTATGGGAGAAACTGATTAATTAACCAAACTTCATAAGCTTTGGAATCAATGTAAGGGCTTCTTCCCTTCCACACCTCCTTCCGTTGTAGAAAACAATAACAGGAAATTCCAACATCGCTGAAAAGAAAAATATATTACATTTTAATAATTTAAAAAGCATAAAAGGTAGAATCTCCTTAAACCAAGATAATAAAAAATTTATAATTAAAATTTACAAAGAAGAAATAGAAGAGAAAGACTACAAATGGAAGAAAATACATAAAAATAAATAATTAAATAAACTGACAGCGTGTGATGAAACAAGTTGTGACTCGTGAAGAATATATAAAAAGTATATCGATAGCAAAGAATGAATGTAATTTGACTTCTAACTAGTTGAGTTATGCTCGTATAAAGTCAACTTGAACATAAGTCAAATAGTTTGCTATTGGTATGTCTTCATTTTAGCTTGTAGATTTTTTTTTAAAGAGAATTTTAGCTTGTAGGTTTGTGAAATCCTTGTAGGAATTTATTCGTTAAATCTTAATTCATGATTATTCAAAAATAAATAAATATCCATTCAACAAGAACAACCAGGAAAAGAGTTATAGAAGGATCTAAGCATGGAAGCAAGCAAAAAAACTTAATTAGAGATGTATAAATACCTGGATCCATGAAATACTCTATTGTAGAACGTGTGTGGTTTAGGTCATCCTCAACTATGCAACTTAGACCTTGAATGGGCAGTTCTCTCTATCAGATAGAGAATAGGAGACTAAAGAGGCATAGTGTATTGGGGACCATAACCTTGTATTTATATGTTGATTCTAGGGTTTGCTATAATCCCCTAGGATCAACGGGCTGGTTTCTACTCAGCAGGCCACACCTCTTCATGGGAAGTCCTGGGCCCATAATCAAGACCACATAATATGCCCATTGAATAACCCAAATATAATTGTTGTATAATTTGTTACCCACATATGAATTAATTATTAAAATTAATTCCAACAATCTGTCACTTGGGTAACAATTTCCTTATTAACAATTATCAATTTATTATTTACAGCACAACTTAATGCTATTCTAAAATAAACTTCCCTTTAATCACAATCCGGTCCATTTTGTATACCAATGAGGAACCAAAGCGGCTTTTGTCACATGTAAAGTCGTAACTCAACCTTCAATGGTCACCTCACCAAATATACTCAATGACATGGATCAAGTGTGGAAGAGCAGCATGGAAATTACATGTAATGTGATCTAAACATGTCTATTCCCAACTGGTCCAACTTTATTCTTTAGAGAGATCAAACTTTACTCTTTCTATCCTTAGGTTAAACTACAGTTAGAAAGAAAGTAATTCAGAGTAACAAAAGATAATTCATCTTCTTTATTCTGCAGAAAACATAATTTTGTGTCTACTTTAAGGAAGCAAAAACTCACACTCAACTAATATACCATAATTTTCACACCTGTATGAGCATTATGCTCTAAAATATTGTGTGAAAGTTCTTAATGAGCGGATCCACAATGATGGAGTTGTATTCCACTAGACACGAGGAAAAACCTGAATTTTTCTTCATCAACTAAAGCTTATAATTCTTCTATAAAATCTTTTTGTTGCAGGCTTTAGTTGTTATATGAATAACAAATTCATGTCAAGACAACCTAATGACAAGATTTAAATATTTTATGAGTTTATTGCCACACAAAAAAAATGCTATGAACACAAACTAGTGAACAATCTTGAAAGTGGATCTTGTTGGCAACTCATATTATCAAAATCAATTTGACTTATGATCTCTACTTTATTTGATTTTGATAAGTGAGCATGTATCCTTTTGTTAAGAACCTTAAAACTCTTAGATCCAATTAAAAGTTATCAAAATTATTGCATTTTATTCTTGATATGAATATTGAAGCGGAAGCATCTAAACTTTAAGCATGAAATTCTTCATTTCTTTATTCAAGGGACTCTTTTGAAACTACGTTTCTTTTCTTTAACAATTTCCCTAGTGCATGAATCTTTATGCTAGAAAACTTGAAAAAACTTTCTGACACAACCCTTTTGTGAAATCTCAATGTTACTTGAGATTGATCTCACAATATCAATTCACAATATAAAAGAGATGTCCATATAAGTTTTCAACTTATATCATAGCCTTACTATGTCATGTCTCTGACACTAGGAAACTGGATTTACTCCCACTAAACCTGTAATTCATAATTATCACCCTTATTTACCTCAAGACCCTAAATGTGATAATTATGAATGGAACTTGTGAAATTATAAATAAGTTCCTTATTGAGATCATCACAAATGAATTTAAATCCTTGAAACTTTTGTGATACTGGATCAAAAGTTTCTAAACTTTCCAAGCTTTATGATTTTATAAATCATGCAATTGAAAAATCAATCTTTAAAACCATTCAACATAGCTCCAAAACTTGTCATTTATTTAAAGGAACGTTTCTCAATAAGTAATGACACCCATAATAACCAGACAAACTATATGTGTCTCAAACATTACCTTTTAAAGACAATATGACAAGTTACCAAAAAATAATAATAATAATAATAATAATAATAATAAAATTGTTGTTTATCATTTCACCTTATACTTGTATTTCTCCTACTCATTTTGATTGCTTCAATAACACTTTTAATAATGTTGAGTTTGTTTTACTTAAATGAGGAGAGAACATTTACTAGTGTTATTACAAAAAAAAAAAAAAAAAAAAAAAAAAACTCAAATTTCTTTTCTTAAAGACAACATTCCTCATTTTATCTTCCCCCTCAAACTCAACATCCTTAAGAAATTTTAGGATCTCATTAACTTTTAAGTGAGAAATAATTTTAGAAAACATGAAAATTAAATGACCAGTGCACCTAAAGTAACAACTAATAATCTGTAAGCCCAAGTTTGTCTTATTGGCCTTCAAGACCAAATATTACTTGAACATTCATAAAAGCAAACCTAATGTTAAGCATTTGCTTAACCTTTAATTGCAAGAGATTTAGTTGTTGTTTTATATGGTACACCACTTAAGCCTTATGCTGCAATCTTGAGTTCTTTTCCCCATAGGCATTGAGTGCAAAAAAGAATGATTATTTGCACTCACCTAATCTTTATGAACTTTGAATCACTTTATAAGCAATACGCTTCTCAAGTTTTTTCAAAAATTTGTACTAACTTAATGGCTCTTTATATTCTCAAACGAGTTAGCAAAATGCCCTGGTTCTTTTCTTCCTAATCCATCATATTGTCAGAGTGTTTCACCACGACAAACCAATGGCTTATAAGATATCCAGAACTAAATACTTATCTTATATCAAATATGGGTGCCTTCTGTAACGACCGTACATTTCATGCCTAGATCCTAGGGTCGTTACCACGTACATATCATTCTACTTCTAAGAACAGCGATGAAATGACATTTAAAATAAAACATACTTAGAAATTTTGCTAAACTTGTCAACCTTGGATCCCAGTTTAAACAGTTAAAGGAAACCTTTAGTTATTCAAACAAAACTTAACGCGAAAATAACCTTAAAACGAGCGAAATACAAGTTCAAAAGAAGAATTTCAAAACATAAAATGCGGAAGACTATCCTAAGGAAATCCATGGCTCAGCAACACTCCATCACGCGTTCTGTACACTTTTACCTCTACCTGCAGTTTTCTGTAAGGGAAAAGAATGAGTATTTAAGAAAATACTCAGTAAGTAGCAATACTTCTGGACACTTGCAGCAACCAAGGTTTTAATATTATATTCGAGCTAAGGGCCTAAGGGTTAGGTCATCTCATTCTCATTCATTTCATTTCATTTATCTGTAGTTCGGGCCTCGTGATCAATTAACTCACCTACATATAAGTTTGAAAACTCACTGGTAGTGCACAAGTGGGTGTTTTGGGAGATCTTTACTCCTACTGATGGTAGAAGGCACCCAGTCAGTGGAGCTGAGTCTCGTCCGTCAAGGCACTAATGTGCACATAGCGCTCTAAACTACCATTTCACTGGTGGGGCGTTCATGGGTTTAAGTCGGAAATTAACTTCCACAGTTAGTAAATGGCACCTAGTCTGCGAAGCCAAGTCCCGCCCATTAAGCCCCTCATTTCAGTCTAATAAATCTCAGTCCTAGGTGTGTAATTGACACGACCCTCAATCGAGGCAACTAGCCGATCCTTTTCCATTTCTTAATCCTTTACCCTTTAGGTTCCCTTAACACTTACTAATTTTTTTTACTGCAACCTATTTAATACAATCGGTTCCTTTTCATAGATTACCGACCGACTAACTGATATGCACCATCCAAACTCAGTAACATCTCAAGAAAAAGAAATGGAGGCGACAACCAACACTCCTAAACAGAGAAAAACCACAACTTCCCCGTTGCCCACAAACAATGCCAGTCAGCTATAAAATATACATCAGTCATGCACTCGCTTCTATCACACAACACAAATATGCAGCAGTCATATTATTGAAATAAACGCATCATATCATCTCAGTCTCAATCCAAACAACATATACACACTTTCATGCCAGGAACACATCAGTCATTTCAAAACTTAACAACATTTAATTCAGCAAGTTACTTACCATGTTCAGCTTCCATACAATACATTTAAAGCATGGAATTTGAATCCAATTAGCTACTTAAATTCCAAGGGGCAATTTAAGGATTATTGATAGCGAGCATAGCTAGCTATTTTTCTCTAATTAATTAAGTTAGTCTTTTACAATTATTTGCCCAAATTGATGCATTTTTACGTTTTATTTGTAGGAAGTATGTGTTTGAAGCTTAATTCAGCAATTGGAGTCAAATGGAGTTCAATCCTAAAAAAAAAAAAAAAAAAAAAAAGCGTCGCGACGCTATCGACAAATTTTCTATAAATTCCTCTTTCCAGCTACGGATCAGGGGAGTCCAATTGGTTAGATTTTAGCCCTAATTTCGACTAGAGACCTTTAGTAGGAGCTAAAGCAAGACCAAGGAGCAGGAATCAAGCGAGAGGACGTGGAGATCGTGACGGGGACGTGCCGGTTTCGACGGATTCGAGTTTTCCTTTCTTTTTCCCTTAACTCTTGTAGTTTTTATGGCTTTTCTTTCAATTAGTGTTTGTAGTTTAAAGACTATGAGCTGCTAGTTGTTTGTCTTAGGGATTGATGTAGTTGTTTTAGTTTGTTGGATTGATTTGTGGTATGAATATGCATTTATTTTACCTATGCAATTATGGTTACATGTTTTCAATTACTTGATCACTAGTTGAATGATTTGAGTGTTGAATCTTGCTCGGGAGAGGGGATTTGGCCTATGACTTACTTTATTTAATTGCATGACTAAAGTAGAAATTCTAAGTTTGTGACGGGATTTGGAATAACTTTAGAAGTTGCTTGAAGAACTAAACTCAAAGCCTTGCATGTTAATGAACTTAGATAGGGATATCAAGTTGGTTGCATGCATGAGAATCAATTATGCTCGGGAGAGATAGTTGTGATGAAAGGTTCCTAGACTTGGTAGAATAATTGCATGCTAAATTCATCCCATTAATTAATCCTCAATCTTAATCAATGAAATCAATTCCCTAAGAATCTTTCCATTTGAGTCTCCACTTTTATTTTATGCTTTTTGTCTTTAGATTTATCTTTATCATTGATTTTTGCTCCCTAAATAAAATTTAACAAAAGTATTCGCGATACTTAATTTGCTAGAAAACCAATCCAGAGGACGACACTCGTTTTACACAAAAACACTATATTATTACTTGACCCGTACACTTGCGGTAAACAAAATGCACATCAAGTTTTTGGTGCCGTTGTCGGGGATTGTTATATTTAGTTAAATTAATATTGTGGAAAAAATATTCGGTCTTAATTTAGGGTGTATTTTTATTTTGTAGATAGTTTGCATTTTGTTTTTCCTTATTTGTTTTCTTTCCATATTTCTTAGTTTCCTATTTTAGATCTTTCCTTTTTTGTTTTTGTTTTTCCTTTATTTATTTTTTTTAGGTAGATTGCAATTTTTTTTCCATATTTGTTGCATTCCTATTTTAGTTTTTTCCTTATTTGTTTGATTTTTTTCCTTATTTTTTTATTTCATTTTTTGTTTTTTTTTCCTTTTCTATTTAGTTTTCTTTGTTTTTTTCTTTCCTTTTTTGTTTGAGTCTTTGTCATTTGTTCTTGTTGGGTTATTATTTGATTGAAAGCCTAAATATCATTGTTGCTTTAATTGATTTGAATGACTTTTTATTCAACACCATATTCCAATTTTTCATCTTCAAGTTATACCCCTTTAAAAGAAAATTCTTCCTTGGAAAGCATAGTTCAAAATTATATTGAGGAGTCTAGAGAGAGGAGTCTAAAATTTGATGAAATCATAAGAGGACTTCAAACTCCACAGGAAGTTAGTGAGGTGGGATCCACTTCCATAGGTTGTCTAGTGAGTCATGTGGCCGATGATTCATTGGCACCCATTCATGAGCTTAGTTCTTTCGATCTTGCTAAGGATGAGCAGTTAGGGGTGAGTTGCATGAATAGTGGGGAAGAATTGGAGAGTTGTAGCACCTATCAAGAACATGTTTGTGAGGAAGAAAAAGAAAATGAGCTTGTAGTGTTAGAGGAAGTTCAGGAGGTAGAGTTTGAGGTTGAAAAACCTGTCTATTTTATTTTCTCCATCCTTTGTAGATTTTGATTGTTCTTTTTTCTATTCTCACGAGTCAGTTTTAGAGTCAGAGTCTCTTTATTTTGATATTTCTCCTTTTATGCTTCTTTTATTAAAAAATACCAAAAATAGTTCTGTTTCAGGGGCCCATGAGAAGCTAGTAAGTTTACTAGCGATCGTTGGTTATATTGATTCAAGGAAGAAGGACCCAAAGAAATACGAGAATTTTTATGTGCCTTGACAGAATGGACAAACACGTCGAGCTAATGACGTTAAACAAGCGCTTATGGGAGGCAACCCAAGTAAGTTTAGTTGTGCTTTTCTTTTTGCTTTTGATTTATTGTTTGTTTTTGTAGGTCTTGGTTCCAGCTTCTCCTTCATTTGCAAGTCTCGATGAGAAGGTCATCATCATTCCAGGGCAGTATTGTTCACTCCTCCTACTCTTTTATTGTTCTCATGATTGATTATGCTTTATTTTCTTTATACATTGAGGACAATGCATGCTTTAAGTTTGGGGGTGGATTATCATGTTTGTGGAGCCCTTGAGCATCTGAGTTCGGGCTATAGTTTTGAGCTTTCTTTGAATTGAGCATATGGTTGTTTTCTGGATGCTATTTTTGCATGGCTATGATGTCCTAGGATAGGCTTTCTTGTCAATTCTCAAGCTTTCAATGAGTTGTAAGCATGAGTGCCCAAAAAGGGAGATTTTTTAAACTTTTTCTAGGAGATGTCTTGCATGAGTAGAGTATTTGTCTTGGCTAGATTTGGATTTGAATGCTTAGGAGCGAATTATTAGGTTCATATGCTTGTTGTCACCTCGATAGGTGTAGGGAAGAGCTAAAGAGTTAATTTTTTTTGCAAATTAGCATGTTTGGTCTTGCTTAGGAGGAAAGAAAAGAATATATGCTTATCATGCTCATAAAGAAAAATCATTCTTGTTGTTACAATTTGAAAAAAAAAAAAAGTCATGACTTATGCGCGCAATGCAATGAGTAATAAAGATTTAGGCAAAAAGAGCTACCCATATTGTGATAAGTTAGGCCAACCAGAGAAAACTCAGGTTAAGGGTCCCTACAATAGGTGTGTGAAAGCTAGTGTCACATATAAATGCTTGATTTAATTTTCAATATGAAGCACCTAAGTATGGATGAAAACAAACAAATTTGTTCCATTGACTCGTTAGTGAATCCTTAGCGCCAGTGTAGAGGGAAGATGAGTTGAGAGTTTAATAATCCAATCCCGGGCTAGTAGAGTCTAATCTCGTTGAGTTAGATCTCGCTTGTGCAAGTTAATTTTGGAAAACTTTTGATTTGTCTCCCTCATTGGTCCTTATGTGCATGTATCTTGATTGCTTGACTCTTGACTTTTGAGCCTTGAGGATTCAGTCATGTTTGTTGCATCCATTCTTCCACTATATGCTTGATTTTTAGTTTGCTTGAAGACTAGCTAAAGCTTAAGTTTGGGGGTATTTGATAGCGAGCATAGCTAGCTATTTTTCTCTGATTAATTAAGTTAGTCTTTTACAATTATTTGCCCAAATTTATGATTTTTATGTTTTATTTGTAGGAAGTATGTGTTTGAAGCTTAATTCAGCAATTGGAGTCAAATGGAGTTCAATCCTAAAAAAAGAAAGAAAGAAAAAAATCATAGCGTCGCGACGCTATCGACAGATTTTCTATAAATTCCTCTTTTCAGCTACGGATTAGGGGAGTCCAATTGGTTAGATTTTAGCCCTAATTTTGACTAAAGACCTTTAGTGGGAGCTAAAGCAAGGCCAAGGAGCGGGAATCAAGCGAGAAGACGTGGAGATCGTGACGGGGAAGTGCCGGTTTCGACGAATTCGAGTTTTCCTTTCTCTTTCCCTTAACTCTTGTAGTTTTTATGGCTTTTCTTTTAATTAGTGTTTGTAGTTTAAAGACTATGAGTTGCTAGTTGTTTGTCTTAGAGATTGATGTAGTTGTTTTAGTTTGTTGGATTGATTTGTGGTGTGAATATGCATTTATTTTACCTATGCGCGCAATTATGGTTAAATGCTTTCAATTACTTGATCAATAGTTGAATGATTTGAGTGTTGAATCTTGCTCGGGTGAGGGGATTTGGCCTAAGACTTAGTTTATTTAATTGCATGACTAAAGTAGAAATTCTAAGTTTGTGACGGGATTTGGAATAACTTTAGAAGTTGCTTGAAGAACTAAACTCAAAGCCTTGCATGTTAATGAACTTAGATAGGGATATCAAGTTGGTTGCATGCATGAGAATCAATTATGCTCGGGAGAGATAGTTGTGATAAAAAGTTCCTAGACTTGGTAGAATAATTGCAGGCTAAATTCATCCCATTAATTAATCCTTAATCTTAATCAATGAAATCAATTCCCTAAGAATCTTTCCATTTGAGTCTCCACTTTTATTTTATGTTTTTTGTCTTTAGATTTATCTTTATCATTGAGTTTTCCTCCCTAAATAAAATTGAACAAAAGTATTCGCGATACTTAATTTGCTAGAAAACCAATCCAGAGGACGACACTCGTTTTACACGAAAACACTATATTATTACTTGACCCGTACACTTGTGGTAAGCAAAATGCGCATCAATTATATCCAACTCATGCTATTATAAACCATACTCAACTTAAATGAGTTTAAAGCATGGAATTTATTCCAAAAGGCTACTTACATTAGTGAAGGAGATACTTGATTAACCTTCAAGAAATTCCTTAACTCCAAGGTTCTTAAGTAAGCTACAACAAGGAAAGAAACTCTCAATTAAATAGGGACTCTAATCCTAGCATTCAACTAAGAACCCATTAAATTTGGGGGTCATTTAACACCCAAAACAGAAACACCGCTTGCTGTCCAGCAGTCCAAAATCACTCAACTTCGACAATTCGACCTCCAAACGCTACGGGCACCTTGAAATTGGAAGCTAAAATCAATGGGTATCCATGATTAAATATTAAGTTGACCACAACACCTTAAATCCCACTTACAAATTCTTTACTCACTGTCTGAAGGCGTTGCACATTCAAGACACGAGAGTCAGTTTCCTTGAGGCGGAGGCGGCGGCGATCGGTTCCGAACGACAGAGACGAACAGGTCTGAAACGACGGACAGATCTGACAAAGGCGAACAAGCTCGAGGACGGCAGTGGCTGCTCAAATCTGAACGGAAAAAGTGCGGCCATTACTAACAAAACAGAGAGAGAAAGTCGAGAGAGAGAAAGATCTGAGGGGGAGGCGTTACCGGGCGGTGGCTTGTGGCGGTCGACGATGGCACGACAGCGACAGAGCTTGACGGCGAGAGGCGGTGGCGGCGAAAGACAGCTGAGGGCGACGACCGAGGTGCGGGCGGAGAGGTTACAAAGAGGGAGAGGGGCTGCGAGGGAGAGAGAGAGAGCGTGAGGGAGAAGAAGAGTTTCATTTTTTTACGGGTCAATATTGACCGAAAATGTGGGGGGAAAAATTCCCCCCACTCCCCCATTTGACCGGGCATTAGCCCATTCCCTCTTCTCCCCCTCCCCACCCCCCGTTTTTTTTACAAACCGACTGCTACATCATACTAACCTTAAAAGGACTTTCATCCTCGAAAGTTGTTAGTGTTGGAACAACTCTGGATACTTGGTCATCATCTCGTCTTCTCTCTCCCACGTTGCCTATTCCCACAAATGGTTTCGCCAAAGGACCTTTATGAGAGCTATCTTGCGATTACGAAGGACCTTCACCTCTCTATCGAGAATTAGCATAGGTTTCTCCTCATAAGACAAGTTCTCGCTAAGTTTCAAGGGTTCGAAGTCCACTCTATGGGTTGGGTTTGCCAAATACTTCCGTAACATAGAAACATGGAAAACGTTGCGTACCGCTGAAAGAGAAGGTGGCAAGGCTAAACGGTAGGCTACCGAACCAATCCGTTATAAGATCTCAAACGGACCGATGAACCGTGGACTGAGCTTGCCTTTTGTTCCAAACCTCAAAACTCCTTTCATTGGGGCTATCTTCAAGAAAACATGATCGCCCACGTCAAACTCTAAGTCTCTTCTTCTTGTATCTGTATAGCTCTTCTGTCGGTTTTGAGCCGTTAACATCCTCGATCTGATTGTGCGAATAGCCTCACTAGAGGCTTGAATCAATTCAGGTCCCAAACACTGACGTTCTCCGACCTCAACCCAATAAACAGGGGACCTGCATCTTTTCCCATAGAGGGCCTCAAACGGTGACATACCGATGGTTGCTTGATAACTATTGTTATAAGCAAATCCCATTAAGTGCAGGTGTGCATCCCAACTACCTGAGAAATCCAAAACACATGCTTGCAACATATCCTCTAGAGTTTGGTTCAACCGCTCAGTTTGACCATCTGTCTGAGGGTGAAAAGCTGTACTGAAATGCAACTGAGTGCCCAAGGCTCTTTGCTGACTCCTACAGAAGTTAGACGTGAACCGAGGGTCTCTATCTGAAACGATCGATACCGACACCCCATGAAGCTTGACTATCTCCATCATATATATTTGTGACCACTTTTCAACAGTGTAAGTAGGCTTCCCAGGGAGAAAATGCGTTGACTTGGTGAGTCTGTCGATAATGACCCAAATCACGGTTTAACCCTTGGCCGTTCTAGGCAATCCTGTAATGAAGTCCATGGATATATGCTCCCACTTCCACTCTGGGACACTCAACGGCTGTAACAAACCCGTTGGTTTCTGTCTCGGGGCCTTCACTTGTTGGCAAACAAGGCATTTACTGACAAAATCCGTTATCTCTCTTTTCATGCCCTGCCACCAGTAATACTGTTTCAAATCATGGTACATCTTCGTACTTCCTGGATGGATTGAAAAAGGTGAACTATGTGCCTCTGCTAATAACTCCTGTTTGAGATAGGCATTCCCAGGTACGCATAAGCGACCTTGGTAACACAAGCCGAGGTCCGAAGATAGGGAGAACTCGTTCACCTGCCCCGCCTCTACCTGACTGCGTTTAACAACAAGGTCCGGGTCGCTTGGTTGGGCATCTATGATCCTCTGTCTCAAGCTCGACTTAACTGTCAACTGAGCTAGGCATGCTGTAACTTCGCCCACTGCAACCATAATCTCTGCACGTTCCAAGTCATCCAATATATGAGCTTGAGTAGTAATCAAAGCAGACGTATGGGCAGTCTTCCTACTGAGGGCATCTGCGACCACATTTGCCTTGCCTGGGTGGTACTAGATGTCAAATTTATAATCTTTCACTAACTCTAACCATCTCCGCTGCCTCATATTCAACTCCTTCTGGGTGAAGAGGTATTTCAGACTTTTGTGGTCCGTGAAGATGTGGATTTTCTCTCTGTAGAGATAGTGTCTCCAAATCTTCAAGGTAAAGACCACTGCTGTTAATTCCAAGTAATGGGTCGTGTAGTTCTTCTCATAATCTTTCAGCTGACGAGACGCAAAAGCAATGACCTTACCATGCTGCATTAACACACAACCCAGTCCATTCTTTGAAGCATCACTGTAAATAACAAATTCTCCTGAACCATCAGGTACTATGAGTACTGGTGCTGAAACTAGCCTCCGCTTAAGCTCTTGGAAGCTTGCCTCACAAGCTTCGTTCCACAAAAATGGAGTACCCTTTCGAGTCAATTGAGTTAGGGGTGCGACAATACTGGAAAAGCCTTGTACAAAATGACGGTAATATCCTGCTAACCCCAAAAAGCTCCGTATCTCGCTGACTGAAGTGGGTCGGGATAAATTGGTCATTGCTTCTATCTTGGTTGGGTCTACTGTGACACCTTCCTTTGACACCACGTGCTCTAAGAAGGAAACTCGTTGTAGCCAAAACTCACATTTAGAGAATTTGGCGTACAACTTGTTCGTTCTTAAGGTGATTAGAACTCTCCTGAGATGATCCTCGTGTTCCTCTTCTGTCTTGGAGTAGATAAGAATGTCGTCAATAAAAACAATCACGAACAAATCAAGGAACTCCTTAAATACCCTGTTCATCAAGTCCATGAAAACTGCAGGAGCATTAGTGAACCCAAAGGACATCACGGTGAATTTGTAATGCCCATACCTGGTCCGGAAAGCTGTCTTAGGTATATCTTCCCCTCTGATCCTCAACTGATGATAACCTGACCGTAGATCTATTTTAGAAAACACTACTGCACCTTGAAGCTGATCAAAGAGGTCATCAATCCTGGGCAGAGGGTATCTGTTCTTTATTGTCACTTTGTTCAGCTCCTGGTAGTCGATGCACAAACGCATTGTCCCATCCTTCTTTTTCACAAATAAAACTGGAGCACCCCACGGCGAGACGCTAGGGCGTATATAACCTTTGTCCAACAGCTCCTGAATCTGCACCTTAAGCTCTTTCAATTCCGCTGGAGCCATCCTATATGGAGATTTAGAAATCGGGTTAGTCCCTGGCTCAAGCTCAATGCAGAAGTCAACCTCTCGTGCTGGCGGTAGTCCTGTCAGATCCTCAGGAAATACATCTGTGAATTCCCTCACTACCAATATTAAGGTCATTGATGTCTCGGTTTTCCTTGTGTCAACCACGCTAGCCAATAAGCCCCAAGCTCCTTAGCTAATAAATTTTCTCGCCTTCATTACAGAGACCACTTTAGGAGAACCTTTGATCATCGATCCTTTAAACTTGAAGCTTGCCTCTGAAGGAGGGTTAAAGATAACCCCCTTACGATAACAATCTATGTTGGCATAATTAGAAGCCAACCATTCCATTCCCAAGATAACATCAAAATCACTCATATCAAGGGCGATCAATATCACGTCCATCGATCGATCAGACACTAACATTTGGCAGGCTTTCACCATTTCACTAGCTAGTAACGTTACCCCCGCAGGGGTTGAGACTGACAAAACATAGCCCAGCAGCTCTAGTTCTAGGTTGGCTTGACTTACAAACGATGCAGAAATAAAAGAATGCGTTGAACCCGAATCAAACAACACAAAAGCATAATGGTCGATAATAGGGATGGTACCTGTCACCACTACGTTAAAGTTATTTGCCTCTTGCCGGGTGGTGGCAAATATCTTGCCCTGATGTTGTGCCGGTCTTACCCCGGATGCCTGATTTGAACTGGACGGCTGGTCGACATAATTAGTTTTCTTCTTATTACAATTTGGAGCAATATGCCCTTCTCGGCCACACTTGAAACAAACATAGGTCCCTGCCAAGCAACGACCCCAGTGGTACTTCCCACAAGTCCGACATAACGGCCTATCCTGATTAGGCCCTGGCTGATTCTGTGCTTTTTGTCGATGGTCCTGGGGTAGACCTCTTCTAGGGTAACGATGACCTCGTTGTGTGTTCGAGCTCATCTGATCGTACCTTCGCTTATGACCCGAGGAAGGTTCTGAAGAGACAACTGACGGTCATCGATCAATCAGCTATGCCACCCTGACTGTCGTGGCATAGTCTTGAGGTTCATGGGGTACCACACTGCCCTGAATCTCGTCCTTTAAGCCTATGATGAAACGTTCCACCTTATCAACCTCTAATGCTACCAAGGTAGGAGCAAACCGAGACAGTCTGGCAAACTCTGTCTCATATTCCTCTATGGTTCGGTTTCCCAACGTAAGAGCCACAAACTCTGCTTGCTTCTTGAATCGGGAGGCTGCAGGGTAGTACTTCCTGAAGAACTCCCCCCTAAACTGATTCCATGTGACAGGTCTGTTGCTGACGTCTATAGTCCTTTCGATCGATTGCCACCAAATCAAGGGGTTATCTCGTAACAAGAACACAGCGCAGTACACTTTTTGGTCCTCCGGGCTGTTCATGTGGCGAAAGACAATCTCGATGGAGGACAGCTACAACTCTGCTACCGTGGGGTCTCTTGAGGCTCCATCGAACGGACAGGGATCCCACTTCCTAAAATCTCTCAAGCACCTAGCCTCCCGCAATAGGGTGGCTTCGTTGTTATGAGGCGCTTGGGCGTGTCGTCCCGCAAGCACGCCCGCAACTGCAGCATGAACTGCGGTCTGAATTATTGCCTGGAAATCCACTGTGACAGGTCCTGTCGCAGGCCCCGGCTGTTCCACTTGTGGGTTTTCTGGCAGATTTTCTCCTTGCCCCACAGGTGGCACAACTTGTTCAACGGCTGTGCGACCCCTACCACGACCTCTTCCTCGACCTCTTCCACGTCCTCGTGCTCGGGGAGGCATGATCTATTACACAAAAATGTTTATCATCTTACTAAACAGGCTTGAATCCTTTAAAAAATTCACACGTAAAAAACCTTATGCATATTTTCCCACAACATGAACCTTTTTCCAATATATATAACATTTACAGGCTACAAAGTAATTGAACGTGTACCTGGCGTGACCGACTGCTTGCTGATAAGCCATGGACATACCTAAGGTTTACGATTTAATCCAGTCTACAAAACCTAGAACCTAGAGCTCTGATACCAACTGTAACGACCCTACATTTCATGCCTAGATCATAGTGCCGTTACCACATACATATCATTCTACTTCTAAGAACAGCGATGAAATGACATTTAAAATAAAACATACTTAGAAATTTTGCGAAACTTTTCAACCTGGGATTCCAGTTTAAACAGTTAAAGGAAACCTTTAGTTATTCAAACAAAACTTAACACGAAAATAACCTTAAAACGATTGAAATACAAGTTCAAAAGAAGAATTTCGAAACATAAATGCGGAAGACTATCCTAAGGAAATCCATGGCTCAACAGGACTCCATCACGCGTTCTGTACACTTTTACCTCTACCTGCAGTTTTATGTACGGGAAAAGAATGAGTATTTAAGAAATACGGAAATACGGACGCAACCTTCTGGCCGACGTAACTAGGGCAAGAGCGAGCTTCTCCACTTGGGGGTATCTAGTTTCTGCTCCAACCATCGATTTACTGGTGTAATATACGGGTCGCTGGAGTTTCCCTTCTTCTTTGATCAGTGCAGAACTCACAGCCGTATCCGAGGTCGCGACATAGAGCAGTAGCTCGTCGCCTGGGAGCGACTTGGCTAAGAGCGGGGCCGAGCTCAGATAGTCCTTCATCTCTCGAAAAGCCTTTTTGCACTCTCCGGTCCATTCGAAGCGTGTTCCCTGTCTCAAAATTTTAAAGAAGGGTAAGCACTTGTCAGTTGATCTACTAACAAACCTGTTCAAGGCGGCAATCCTCCCGTTCAAGCTTTCAAGCTGCTTGAGATTGGTCGAGGAAGACATTTGCATGATTACTCTGATCTTGTCTGGGTTTGCTTCTATCCCCCTCTGATGTACCATGAACCCTAGGAACTTTCCAGACGTTACCCCGAAAGCGCATTTACTCGGGTTTAGTTTCATTCGATACTTTCGGAGTATCTGGAAAGCTTCACTAAGGTCAGACTCATGGCATTGAGACTTCAAGCTCTTCACTAGCATATCATCCACGTATACCTCCATGTTCTTTCCCAATAGCGGAGCGAACATGTGGTTTACCATCCGTTGGTACGTCGCTCCGGCGTTCTTTAGACCGAACGGCATGACCTTGTAACAATACAACCCTTGACTGGTGATAAACGAAGTCTTCTCCTGATCGTAGGGGTGTAAAAAATTCGGGTCGGGTCGGTTGTACGGACGACCCGGCCCGACCCGACCCAAACCGGGTCAGCTTTGACCCGAACCAGTTCGGGTCGGGTCGGCCCATACGCGGTTTTTTTTGTTTTCTTTTTTTCCGCTCTCTCTCTCTCTGGTAGTCGAGTGTTCATTTTCATCTTATGTATTACACAACTTTCACCTATATAAGCTCTGTTTATACAAACACCTCCAGTTCTCCCGATCAAATCCATTTTCAAGCACCCTGAATACAAAGTACAAACACCATGTTCAAGCAACCTGAATACAAACAGTCAAACACCATTTTCAAGCAACCTAAATACAAACACCATTCTCAAGCAAATAGGAATTTCGAGGCGAAATAGAGATTAAAGAAATCTAAATACAAACACCATTTTCAGATTTGTATTTCAACAAATTTTACAAATAGAGATTAAAGAAAATAGGATCTTAAGGCTCGTTGAATCGACGATGTGAATCAAAGCAATGCTAATTGAGTTGCATTTAAGCGGATTGAGAATTTAGAGGCTTTGTTCTTGGCTGTTAAGACATAAATCTTTCAAAATACTTCTTCATGTGGCGATGCACATTCTCCAGCTGTTGAGACATAAACTTCATAGAACCTACAATATCTCAAGTTTCCCGTTTGCTTTATCATCTAAATATGTTCTACTATATCATCCAAACGCGTACTCGGTTACTCAAGCAAAAGCAGCAGCATGTCCATTAACAAAGGAAATCATATCTGTCTCCTAATATACAACAAAAAGAGGGTCACCAACCAGCCTCAAGAACAACAATCCTATCTTCAGGAATGACTACATTCACAATTCTCAGCTAAACTCAGCTTGGATTCGACGAAAAAGAACTAATTCCCATTAACTATCAACAAAAAGTTTCAGGAGAAATTTCTTCAAATCAATCCTTCCCAGTTTCTAGAACAAAGCAACAGAGATTTCTAACTTAATCTAACCAATAATGCTATACATCTAAACAATTTCAGAGTTATATATATATCAAAGCAGGAATGCTATACATCTAAAACCTCTTAACTAGATTAAATAACCAAGTACCATAGTTCTTATCAAAGTTTTAAATTGCAGTGAACAACCGAATTAAAGGAACTGTAAAAATGTATTATTGTTGACCTATCTCCATCATGTAAGTGCACTTATCCTATAACATTGTGCTTTTATTAGAGATGTCCTCTGTGAAGAAAAAAAAAATCAAATAATTTGATTTGGTGTATATGGCCTTGGTCCTCAAGTATGACAGCAAATGGTTGTGGTAATGTGAAACATGTTGATGGCTCACAAAAACAGAAGCTAAAATTTACATGGCATGGATATAAAAGATCCAAGAAGCTTGCTTGAGTAAAAATTATGAGCCAATCAAAATCACCGTCAACAATTATCCAAACTGATCAACTGCCTTAATTGCTTGAGTATATGTAATAATTGGCCCAACAAAACAGCAAACGAACTTATCCAGAGAACTTCAAAGCCATAGCAGAAACAAAACAAGAGAATATCAATCGAAGAAATATTGAAACACAACAATTCCAGTTTAAAATAAAATCAGAGAGTAAGGGAGAAAGAGAATGGCACACAAATGTATAGTGGTTCAATCAATAAACATGTATATATCCACTTTCAGGCTATCCACTCTTTCAATCAGTAATCAACAGACTACAAGAAACAAATCTCAGCTTCTTCTCAATACCCCAACACACTCAGTGAGCAAAATAGCTCTTATAATGCACTCAATACAGCTTCTACAATGAACTCTCTTCTTACAAAGCATTTGAAGAAATTAGAGATTACAGAACCCACAATGCTCACACTCTCACTCTTTCTCCTGGTGCTCAAAGCACTATTAAATTTATCACACACCCATACTCTCTCCTGGTAACGAACTCAAAGCTTAAAATAGAGCATGGAAAACACTAAACAGCAAGTGTTTCACAAATGAATGAATGAAAAAAAAAACCCCCAAATCATAGTCCCGAAGCAATTCCCAGAAAACCCAAACCATAAGAAGGGGAAAAGAACAGATGGAAAGAGGGGAAACAGAGAGAAAGAAAGACCAAGAAGACTGAGTAAAGAAGTTACCCAAATCCGACAATTGGATTGAAGAGCAAGAATCAGATCGGCGCCGACGACACAGCTTCGACGACAACGGAAATCCAGAAAGAAAACTACGACTGTGAGGACGAGCACGGAGAAGATGCGAGAGGAGATGAAGCTCCAAAGACGGCGACAAGCTCGAGACAAGATGAAGCTCCGAAGAGTGAAGACGGCTGCGACTACGCGACTGTGAAGAGTGAAGACCGAAAAAGAAAATCGAGGAAAGAAGATGCGCGATGGAACCCTAAAAAGAAAATCGACTACGCGACTGTGTATCGGTTCGGGTAAATAATTTGTGAGGACCGAACCGAACCTTTCGGTTCGGTTCGGTTCGGTCACTAATGAAGTTGAAAATCGAACCGAACCGACCTGAACCAGACCAGTTCGGTTCGGTTCGCCGGTTCGGTTCGGTTTCTTGCACCCCTACCTGATCGGGCTCGTGCATTCTAATTTGGTTGTACCATGAGTATGCATCCATAAAACTCAACATCTTGTCCCCTGCTGTGGCATCAACCAACTGGTCGATCATTGGCAAAGGATAGTTGTCCTTTGGACATGCCTTATTTAGGTCGGTGAAGTCGATGCACATCCGCCACTTCCCGTTAGCCTTCTTTACCAATACCACATTAGACAACCACTGGGGATAATGAACTTCTCGGATGAACCCCGCCTTAAGCAACTCATCCACTTGACTGGCAATAACCTCATTCCTCTCCGAATTAAATGTTGTTCGTTTCTGCTTTATCGGCTTGAAATCCCTGTCCACGTTTAACCGGTGAACTATCACTTCCGGGTCAATTCCCGGCATATCTTCGTGTGACCATGCAAACAAATCTGCATTAACCCTCAAGAAATCGATCATTCTGTCCCTCTGCTCAGCCCCCAGTCTGGTGCCGATGTTCACTCTCCTTTCCTCAGATGTTAGTGGCACAGACTCTAGTTCTTTTGCTGGCTATCCTCTTGGGTCGGGTCCAACTGCATCGTGGACACACATATCCTTACAAAAGTTTCTAAAGTTAGGTCGGCCTTTTCCCTACCAAGGTCGGCCACAGTCTGGTTCGGCGTTTTCTGCTCATACCCGAGGTTTCCTCCTGGTTTCTGAGCTCGATCCATCCTGCAGACCACAACCGGCGCGCGGTTTGAACTGGCAAGAACCGTTTCCCCACAGACGGCACCAACTGTTGATGCCAAAATCCGGACAGAAGACTCACCTGACCTTCATGTGACACCAACAGTGAATTTGTAGAAACTGGGGAAGACGTGACCTGCAAGACAAACAAAAACCGCTGCACACTGGCGTGGTGTAGGCCACACCGCCTCCAATGCCTAAGTCAGAAAACCGAGGAGAAGCTATACATAGTAAGGGGAGAGTCAGGAGTAGAGTTTCAGAACCCTTCTTCCGTGGTGAAAAGGGGTTTTTATACATGTTTGTCCTCCAAGGGTTTTTAGGAATTCGGAGGTGTTTCGGGACGAACAAGGCGGAACCGGGGCGATCCGGGGCATCAGGGACCGAAAAGAGGTCACCGGACTCGGCCCGCGCAAGTGGGCCAAATGGTCGGCCTCGGCCTTTTGCCGAAGTCGACCATATGGGTCGGGCTGGCCCGACCCTTTGGTCCGATCTTCCTCTGGGTCGGTCTTTTGGTCCTACCTCTGCCCGATTGTCCTCGTCAGCTCCTTGTGCATCTGTGTGGTCCAAAATTACCTATAACAACATCGAAAATAAACTTTATGAGGACAAGTGAGATATCTAATGCAACATTAACATTTAGTCTTTGGAGAAAAAAGTTAATTTACAAACGATACTCTCGGTGCAATAATCAAATATTATTCATATTTATTATTGCATGTGTATTTGTTGTTTGGCCAAATTGTAACATTCTTTTGGGCCGATCACAATTCGCATATGCAACAAATACACCACATCTAACAACTTCAAATGTTTGAATTCATAAAATAGAAAATATTTGAAGAAAATAGACAAAATGTGCCATATACTAATAAAATGTCAATTAAATCATGACAATTATTCTTTAATTAGCTCAATAAAGGAAAATCAAACTGTCCTCCATAATAATATACTGTAGATATATATTTATTTTATTATTACCGAATTATTTATATAAATAACAAACAATTAATATAAATATATATATTAATTTATAAAACAAATATACTTATGAATTGCAGTGGGCTCCCACTGCAACTTTCATTCTTCTACTACGGCACTAGGGCAAACCCTAGCACCTGCCTTCATGCGGCGGCACAAAGCCGCCGCCTGCATCAACATCAATTTTTTTTTCTTTCTTTTCTTTTGTTTCTTCATCTTCTATGCTTTTCTCTCCATAGCAAAATTGTAAATGGGAAGAATCAATGAAAGAAAAGAAAAACGGAAATAACATTAAACTTGAACAAATAAATTATGCAAAATTATAGAATTCGAAAAAATTTATGTAACAAAGAATTCTAGATCATGCAAAAATTGATTGACTTCTAATTGATCCAAGTAATTTTCATAGCATGTATTATTGGCAAAACAATCCATAAATCTACTAATAACATGCCAAGAAAACTAATGATTTAACAAGCAACCATGCATAAACTTGCTCTGATACCACTTGTAGGGATTTATTCGTTAAATCTTAATTCATGATTATTCAAGAATAAATAAGTATCCATTCAACAAGAACAACCATGAAAAGAGTTATAGAAGGATCTAAGCATGGGAGCAAGCCAAAATAAACTTAATTAGAGATGTATAAATACCTAGATCCATGAAATACTCTATTGTGGAACGTGCATGGTTTAGGTCATCCTCAACTATGCAACTTAGACCTTGAATGAGCAGTTCTCTCTATCAGATGGGGAATAGGAGACTAAAGAGGCATAGTGTGTTGGGGACCATAACCTTGTATTTATATGTTGATTCTAGGGTTTCCCATAATCCCCTATGATCAACGAGCTGGTTTCTGCTCAGCAGGCCACACCTCTTCATGGGAAGTCATGGGCCCATAATCAAGACCACATAATATGCCCATTGAATAGCCCAAATATAATTTTTATATAATTTGTTACCCACATATTAATTAATTATTAAAATTAATTTCAACAATCCTCACCTTTCTCATTTGTTATATATGTATGTGTGTGTGTATATATTGATAAAGTGTTAATTATCATTAAGTTATTTGGGATATTTCTCTGATTTCTCTAGTGTAAAGTTAGTTATTTGTATAGCCTATTATATCGATCGAGTTGTCCTCTTGTATTGCTATATATTTGGCACTGGTTTTTTCTCATTTAGACAAGCAATCATTTGAATAGAATCTGCTACATTTCTCCTCTCTTTTCAACAACCTTTTATGGAATTAGAGTTGTGAGCTCATTCTCTCCTTCCGAAAATGGCCATCCAAGAAGGTTCTTCTTCCTCATCTTCTTCAAGTCAGCAAAATACTCTTGTGGTAACACCCAACACTCCAAATACGACGCCGGTGGTAACTCTGATTCAGAATCAGGTTCAAAATCCCCCCATCGATACTTCTACTCCTACTTCGGTTTGCCCCCTACTGTAAACCTCAATCAAAACTTTAATCAAATAAACCCCTCTCCTCAGCCTCCTAGTGGATATTTTCCTCCCTTCAATCCAAATGCCCAACCTCCCACTGGATACTTCCCTTATCAACAAACGTTTCCTACTCAACCTCAACAATTCCAGCCGCAATAATTTAATCCGCGAACTCTATTTTCGACCCCTCAGCCACCCAGAGGTCTCATTGATGGTGTAGTTCGACGTTTGGTTTTAGTTCCAGCTATTTTTTTTAAAGCTCGCGTGGGCTGTCGGAAAAGGAGACATTCACCGTTCGTGAAATGTTGTCACCGAAGGAAGAAGATCTTCCAGATCTAGTAAAACGTTGTCACTGTCGTTCATAAAATAATTTCACCGCGAGAAGCCCATATCTGGTATAACGTTGTTGCCGTCGTTCGTGAAACGCCATCACTGAAAGAAGCCCAAATCTGGTAAAATGATATCGTCGCTGCAGAAAGAAACTCACACCACTCGCCGTTCATGAAACACTGTCACTACAGGAAGAACGTTGTCGCTATAGGTCACTTCGGGAGCTACTGCCACTGTGATGGCGAAGGAGGAAGAAAAAGTTGGGGCTTAGGGTTTGATTAGATTTTTCTTCCATTTTTATTTCCTTTTTCCTTTGATTTTCAAAGGAGAAGAGAAGAAGAAATGAAGGAAAAAAAACCACTGACACCCGCCGGCCGCCAACGACCATTGCTCTCTAGTTGATGGTGGTTGCTGGCATTACAGGGGTGCTGGTGGTGGGTGGTGAGGATGAAGAAGAAGGAGGAGAGGAGAAGAGAGAATAATAAATAAATATATTTTAAAATATTCTTTTTTTATTAATTTAATATTGTTTTATTTTAAAGTTTTAAAAATAATTTTTTAAAATAAAAAACAGGTACCAAATCAACAAACCGTTAGTTATTAACGGAAAAATGGATGGAGGGACCAAAATGAAACAAAATCCAAACCTTAGGGACTAAATTGTCGAGTTTGAAAACTTAGGGACCAAAATGAAACCTAACTCAAACCTCAGGGACCAAAAGTGTATTTTTCCCTAGATTTATTATGTGATGGACTTACTCCTCTTTATCGGAAGAAAAGATGGGTGAAATTGTTAGCTTAGATTCAGCCTCTGCTATTTGGAACTGTCTTAATCGTTCTTATGATTTGAATACCACTGCACGCATCATGGCTTTAAAATCTCAGTTACAAAAGATAAAAAAGGATGAAGGAAAAGTTCTTATGATTGTTAAAATGTGGCTGAGAAAATTCATGGAGCAAAAGTTTTGAAGGATGAATGATAATCCAACAGTTTTTCTGTCTCCCAGGACTTCGGTGAGCTTCATCATAAAATGTCGTCATTCTAAGGAGCAAGGGATAGAATAACTAAGGAGTTTTGAGCTTAGCAATGAGTATTTAGCCTAGTTGGTGATGAGTTTGAGGAAAGGGTATACTAAACCATAAAGATCCCATGCTTAAGAGCTTATGACTGTAGGGCTGCTTTAAGTCTGAAAAACAAAAATATAAACCCCTTAAAAATGTGTTTTAAAATGTTTGATAATAAAGATAGGTTGTGGCAAGTTCTTAGGATTAAGCTAAAAGTGGTGATTATTTGTCCATGTCGGAAGAATTATTTTGCTACAGCAGAGCTTGGTTTTGCAGAATGATCAGGTAAAGGTTGAAGGTAGTATTGGATTATCTATTTTGATTGAGCTATGCTTTGTCTAATGTTTTGAATTCTTAAGGGAATGTTGGTTAGTATTGCTCGGGACGCGCAAAAGTTCAAGTTTGGGGGTATGATAACTCTCCAAAAGGGAGTTATTTAGGCCTTAGTTTAAAATGATTTGTGTGTCATTTATGCTAAATAGGGTTGCTTTTAGATTAATATTGCATGTTCTAACTCATTTGGAAGAATGGATGCTTTAGAAGTTATTTTGTGCGAATATATTACTGAGTGACTTGAGGGAGCAAAATCTACGATCCAGCAAAGCAGGGAGCAAAACTGCCACGTCACAGCTCGTTAGCCATTTTAATGAACTGAAGTTAGTTAAGTTATTTTCGGATTTAAGAAGTAAGGAGAGCCATCCATGTGTCTAGGTCAACCTAATTTGATATTTTCTTCATTCTATAAAAGGGAAGAGTCGTTCAAGTCAAATTCATTCCACTTTTGGAGGAGAGAGATCATTTCTCATTTCCATCATTGGGAGCCGAATAGAGGAGGAAGATTGGAGACTTCAAGAAGACCATCAATTACAGATTTGACCAAGGGAATTAGTATTTTCTTGTAATTTCTTGTAATTATTTATGCACATACTCAGATTGTAGTGTGTGTTATCATGACATAAATATGTGAGTGTTATCATGAGTGTTATCATGACATAAATATGTGAGTGTTATCATGACATAAATATTCCATGACATAAATATGTGAGAATAGGAAGGCTTATCAATCGTCATCATCTTGCTGATTTTTGCTTTTCATTCCATGACATAAATATGTGAGAATAGGAAGGCTTATCAATCGTCATCATCTTGCTGTCATGATCTCGGTTTCTTGTTGTAAATTTATGGTGAATTTTCTTATGTATGTGGCCTTTTTCTATTTCAATGAATGGCTTGTTTAATAATTCTGAGACCACTTGAGATGGTAACCGATATGGCAAATAAGTTACTAGAAAGTGGAGAAATCCGACTTGCCATTAATAGAAAAACATAGGAAAAAAGTACAAACACATAACGGGAAAGCAGTACATGAGTAGAAACCGAAAGCCAGAAATACAAGAAATCAGATTTGCAGAAAGTCAGAGGCGCTCTAAGGGTCCATTCAGCGGGTGTCATCCTCGGAGGGAATCTCCATATCCTCCCTTCCGCTCGAGGAGCTATCAGATACCGGGTAGGCATCAGGGTTGGCACGCATGCCAGATATCTCGCCACGGACGGTAGAAGGATTGAAAAAGGTGTCGTGCTTCTTAGCGCGCTTTAATGCCCACTTGGCCCCATCGGTCCAAATCTCATTCTGCAGGAGGACAAACTCATCAGTCTTTTTGTACGCCTCAGCCAAGTACTCTACGTCGGCGAGGTGGGCCTTTGCCTCGGCAAGCTGGACCTTGGTCCTGCTGAGTTCTGCCCTGTTGAGCTCTAAGTCCACCTTCACGTCCGCCAGGAGCCTAGACCGCGCGAATAGGCTCCTGGCGGACGTGAAGGTGGACTTAGAGCTCAACAGGGCAGAACTCAGCAAGACCAAGGTCCAGCTTGCCGAGGCAAAGGCCCACCTCGCCGACGCAGAGTACTTGGCTGAGGCGTACAAAAAGACTGATGAGTTTGTCCTCCTGCAGAATGAGATCTGGACCGATGGGGCCAAGTGGGCATTAAAGCGCGCTAAGAAGCACGACACCTCTTTCAATCCTTCTACCGTCCGTGGCGAGATATCTGGCATGCGTGCCAACCCTGATGCCTACCCGGTATCTGATAGCTCCTCGAGCGGAAGGGAGGATATGGAGATTCCCTCCGAGGATGACACCCGCTGAATGGACCCTTAGAGCGCCTCTGACTTTCTGCAAATCTGATTTCTTGTATTTCTGGCTTTCGGTTTCTACTCATGCTCTGCTTTCCCGTTATGTGTTTGTACGTTTTTCCTATGTTTTTCTATTAATGGCAAGTCGGATTTCTCCACTTTCTAGCAACTTATTTGCCATATCGGTTACCATCTCAAGTGGTCTCAGAATTATTAAACAAGCCATTCATTGAAATAGAAAAAGGCCACATACATAAGAAAATTCACCATAAATTTACAACAAGAAACCGAGATCATGACAGCAAGATGATGACGATTGATAAGCCTTCCTATTCTCACATATTTATGTCATGGAATGAAAAGCAAAAATCAGCAAGATGATGACGATTGATAAGCCTTCCTATTCTCACATATTTATGTCATGGAATATTTATGACATAAATATCATGAGTGTTATCATGAGTGTTATGAGCAATAGTAATCTAGTTATACCCAAAATAACCATCTAAGAAATAGTAGTAGGCCTGACCAGCCAATCTGTCCAACATCTGGTCAATAAATGGTAGAGGAAAATGGTCCGTACGGGTAGCTTTATTAAACCTCCTGTAATCCATGCAAACCCTCCAGCCAGTTACTGTCCTGGTTGGGATCAATTCATTATCTTTATTGCTCACCACAGTGACACCTCATTTCTTAGGAACACATTGGACAGGGTTTACCCAATTGCTATCTGCAATTGGATAAATAATGCCAGCATCCAACCATTTAATCACCTCCTTTTTAACAACCTCTTTCATTGCAGGGTTAAACCTTCTTTGTTGCTCAATACTCCTAAAGGATCCCTCATCTAGAGTGATTTTGTGCATACAGAAAGATGGGCTAATTCCCTGAATGACAGCTAATGTCCAACCGATAGCCTTGCGGTAAAGCTGCAGTAATTGAATTAAGGCCTCTTCATGCTTCGACATTAAATCTGATGCAACAATAATGGGCAACGTCTCACCTTCCCCAAGATACACATACTTTAGATGATCCGGCAAGGGCTTCAAATCTAAAGTGGGTGGCTCAATCAGGGATGGCTTAATAGGAAAAGCCTTCCTTTGATCTAAATCTAAAGACTCAAAAACATCCTCACACCTAAACAACTCTTTTTCATTTTTTCTTTCTAAATAACAAACTTCTAAATCCTCTACACTAACCTCTCACATGATTTTCCAAATGCTTATTTGCCGAATCCTGAATTGTTGTCTCAACAATTGTATTCTCCAGAATCCTAATGAAAGAGCAATCTTCCATTTCGTCTGGATACTTCATGGCCTTAAACACATTAAATTTTACTTCCTCATTACAGGCTCTCATTGTTAACTCCCCTTTTTGAACATCTATTAATGCCCTACCAGTAGCCAAAAATGGACGACCTAGAATAATTGGAACATCTTTATCAGCCTCATAGTCTAAAATAATAAAATCAACAGGAAATATGAATTTATCTACTTTTACTAAGATATCCTCAATTTTACCCTCTGGATATGTGATAGACCTATCAGCTAATTGGAATGTGACTGTGGTAGGCCTAGCTTCACCAATACCTAGCTTTCGATAGACCAAAAGAGGCATATGGTTAATGTTTGCACCTAAATCACAGAGTGCTCTACCTAATTCTTTTCCACCTATAGATACAGGTATAGTAAATGATCATGGATCCTTAGCCTTGGTTGGTAGCCCATTCTTAAGAATAGCACTACATTCCTCTGTAAGAGATACAATTTCAAACTCACCTAACCTCTTCTTTTTAGTTAAAATATCCTTAAGAAATTTAGCATAATTAGACATTTGCTCAATAGCTTCTACTAGAGGGATATTTATATGCAATTGCTTAAGAATCTCTAAAAACTTTTTAAATTGACCATCCCGATTCTTAGGTTTTTGCCTCTGTGGAAAAGGTAGAGGTGGTACATAAGGTGGGGGTGGCACATAAGGTGGTTTCACATCTGGAACAGAACCAAATGCTCCAGCATCTTTATTGCTGCCTCCAACACCCTGACCAGACCCCAACTCTTTCTCAACAACAACATTTTTATCACAATTATTTCCTACATCCTGGGTTTTACTAGGTTATTTTCTCTTGTCTAATGGCTTACCACTCCTAAGAGTAACCGCCTTTACCTGCTCCTTACCTTCCCTTCTAGGGTGTTCAGTATCAGAAGGAAGTTTCCCTTGAGGCCTTGCCTTCAGCTCATTAGCTAGCCGACCCACTTGCAATTCCAAGGCTCTCATTGAAGCTTGATTACTTTGAATTGTGGCATCTGTACGAGCCATATATTCTTTCATCATCGCCTCAAGAGAACTCCCCGAATTTTGCTAGGGCAAAGCCTGCTTATTTTGCTGGGGCAATACGGGCGCTTTAGAAAATCCCGACTGGTTCACCTTTTGTTGTGCTTCCACATTACCTCCTTGTCCTCCCCATGAGAAGTTGGGGTGGTTGCGCCAACCTGGATTATAAAAGTTAGAATAAGGGTTGTTCCTCTAATTACCTACAAAAAACACAGAAGCTAGATTGATGGGGCAAAACTCGTAGTTGTGGTCTTCACCACAATAGACACATGCTTCCTCTACGACTTGGTTCACCAAGGCAGCAGACTCCACAGCTGGTGGCTGCTGATGACTAATCATTGTCACATTCTTAAGAGCGTTAGCAATCATTGCAAGATCAGCCCTAATGGTGGACACACCATCAACCTCAAACACACTCTTAACCTTTTTATTTGTGTCTCTAACATCTGACCACTGACAACTATTAGTAGATATTATTTCTAAAATTTTGTGGGCTTCATTGAAAGTTTTTGCCAAAAGGGCCCCTCCAACCGAAGCATCAACCATACCCTGGGTTGCTCTGTTTAACTCATTGTAAAATGTTTCCATTTGGATACAATGTGGTAAACCGTGGTGGGGACACTTTCGCAAAAGCTCCTTAAACCTCTCCCAAGCCTCACTAAAAGTCTCATCTTCAAGTTTCCTAAACCCTACTATTTCACTCCTTAATTTAGCATTTCTATTTGGTGGGAAATATTTACTAAAAAAATTTTTAGCTAACTCATTCCATGTCCTAATTGATCCTGGAGCAAAAGAATTTAATTATGCATTTGCTCCATCTCTAAGAGAATACGGGAACAAAGTTAATCTAAGGGCATCCCTAGGCACTCCTTGAATTACAAAAGAATCACTAACTCCTAGAAAAGACTTAAGATTCAAATGAGGGTCTTCAGATGACAAACCATGGAATTTCCCCACAATTTGCAACATCTGAAACATTACCGGTTTCATTTCAAAATTTGCTGCCTGAATTTGAGGACGTGCAATCCCTGGATTTAACTCATCAAACATTGGAAAAGGATACGCTTGAATGGCTCTGGCCCTATCTTTCGCTACCAAGATAGGGTTCTCAACCTGATTATTTTGCTGCTCATTTTGCTCCAGCGGCTGGTTTTGCTGCAGCAAACGATTCTGTTGGGGTTCGCTGGATCTTTAGGACCCTATAGAAGACGCGACACATTATCCATTTGATTCTGGTTCCTACACTGCTCTCTCCTTCTTCTTCTGAATGTCCTCTCGATTTCTAGATCAAGCTCGAACCTTACCCCAAGCGGATCGCTCATGCACCAAACTCACGCCTGCAAAAACAAAAGAAACAATCAAAAAGTTCTAGCACCAAACGACTAAAACACATACACAAAACAGATCAGATAAAAACTTATTCAAGGTCCCCGGCAACGGCGCCAAAAACTTGTTGGGTTCCTAGAGTGAGTAAAAATGTAACAAGAAATAAGATATAAATTGACTTTAGAACTCTGTGCAAGTATACACAGTCCGCAGCAAGTAATAAGTATTTATCGAATCCAAGGTCTGAATTAGCTTTCACTTTATCTATTTTTCTTAGTTTTTCTATGGTTTCTAAAATTGTAAAAATGATTGGTTTTTGATAGAATGCTGAAGCAAGAGAAATGACAGAACATGAAGTAAAGAAATAGGCAAACAGATTAGAAACAGGCACTGGTCAGGATTTAGTAATTGTTTTAAAAGATGCTCTAACAATATTATTGATCATGCAAAACTCTCACAGTCTTATTAGCAGATTCCTCCTGGAACTCCAGATTTTTTGGAATGTGTTTCAACCCCAATGAAGTACTACCGATCAAGCACTAGGCAACTGGCTATCCCTAGCTCAGTCACTGGCGTTCACCAATACACAACGATCTAGTGTGATTAAATGCCACACTCTCCCTAAATCATCCTTGAAACTAGAGAGAGGTATTCATACCGGCTGGCCAGGCGGGCAAAAAATAGAAATAAGCACAACAATTAACCAAGATGGATAGAATCAATATTTATTGCTAGAAATGTAGCACGACAATCACATTATTTCCTAACCAACGCCTAAGCTACTTAGTTCATAAAATGCATGGAAACACACGTTACAATCTGAGTAAGCATGTCCATAACTACAAGGTAATACAAGAAAAGATTAATTCCCTTGAACAACTTGTAATTGATGGTCTTCTTGGTGGTCTCCAATCTTTCTCTATTCGCCTCCCAAAGGTGGAAGTAACTTTCCAAGAATGGAATGTTTTCTCCCTAGGATGGAATGTTTTTTTACTTGGGCGGCTATCTCCTTTTATAGAAGGATAGGAGGCTTGAATTAGGTTGACCTAGACACGTGGATGCCTCTCCTTGCTCCTCTATCCCGAGAATAACTCAACAGAATTTAGTTTGTTAATTTGGCTAACGAGCTGTGACGTGGCAATTTTGCTCCCAGCTTTGCTGCAGCACAGAATTTGCTCCCTCCAGTCGCTCAGCAATACATTCTGCATAAAATAACTTCCAAAGCTTCCATTCTTCCAAATGGGTTAAAACATATAATATATATCTAAAACCAACCCTATTAAGCACAAAAGACACACAAATCCCTATAGAAATGAGGCCTAAATAACTACCTTTTAGAGAGTTATCAATTGGCTATAGCTCAAATCACAAAGGTTATTTGTGTCTTGATCCAATCTCAGACCGTTTTTATGTATCTATGCATGTGGTTTTTAATGAATCATGTTGTTCATGTGTCAATGGTAAGGTTAAGTTTGATTCTATTAAATCTCCCCCACCAGATCACTATTTCTTCAATCCTACTCCATTTCACATTCCTGCTATGGCCATACCCTTTACTCCATCTCCTGGTGTAACCCCTGCTTCCGCTCCCTCTATTACACCCTCTGTACCTCTTGGTTTTGCTTTCACTTCCCCTGATTTGGTTCACCACCACTGTACCAACATATCTCCATCTTCAGCTAACTTCTATCCTCTTTCATCTGCTTTTTCAACATCCAATTTGACTCCTGTTATTTTGAATGCTTCCACTCCTTCCCCCAGTCCATCTTCCACATCTTTAATTTCTCCCCCTCCACCACCTCAAACAAATATTCACCCTCTGATCACAAGAGCAAAAGCAGTCATTTTTAAACCAAAATATTGGCTTGCTTCGTCTATTTCCAATCCCTCTATACCTTTAGTTGAACCTATCAGTTTCAAAACGGCAATTAAGATTGATGAATGGAGAGATGCAATGGACAAAGAGTAGAAGGCCATAATTCAAAACAAGACATGGATTCTTGTACCTAATTCACCTAAGTACAAACTTGTCAGTTGTAAATGGGTATACCGAATCAAGTTAAAACCGGATGGCTCTGTTGAAAGATACAAGGCACGACTAGTGGCTTGTGGTTTTGATCAAACTCAAGGTATAGACTATTTTGAAACGTTTAGCCCTGTGATCAAACCAGCGACCATTCGTATATTGTTGTCCCTTATCGTGCACTTTAATTGGACTATTGAAACAGTTGGATGTACACAATGTCTTTCTAAATGGTCACCTTCATGAAGATGTCTACATGGTCCAACCCCCTCGTTTTATTGACAAGGATAAACTAAATCATGTCTGTAACCTACAAAAGGCCTTGTATGGTTTAAAAAAAAAGTTTGAGAGAGTGGTTTTTAAAGCTCAACTCTTGCCCTTTGAAATGGAACTTTTCAACATCAAAGTTTGACTCTTCTTTATTTTATTTCAACAAGGATTCTATCTTTGTTGTTGTTCTAATTTACGTGGATGATGTCATAGTAACTGACAATAACTCAATCTTTATACAACAATTTATTAGTTCTTTGAACAGTTTGTTTGCTTTAAAGGATTTGGGTGTGATAAGTCCAATTTATTATACACTTAGAATCTCACAATTTGTCTATCTTAGTTGAATTCCTTGAGAAAAATTCTTTAAAATGAGTATAATATGTCTATAGGTCCTCATCGGAGCTTTGGAAGAGATTTGAGGCTTAAACGAGCGAAACCAGAGCGTAAAATGACTTTTCTGCCATTGGAGCCGTTGCAGCGTCGAGACCTTGTCATTCTAGCGTCGAAACGCTGTTCAAATAAGGAAAAGACTTCGGCGTGAAGATGAAGAAACAACGTCGAGACGCTGTCACCATAGCGTCTTAACGTTGTGTTGATCCGCATAATTTTTCCCATATCTGAAGGCCTAGTGTCACAACGTTGTGTCCTAGCGTCTCGATGCTAGGCAGTTTTCCAGAATTGATTTTTTCCTATTTTGGCTGAAAATTTTCCTTCTTTGAAGACTCAATCCATCACCAATTTACCACGAATTAAAGGCCAAGAAACACTATAAATAGAGGGTCTTGGTGTAGGTTTAGAATCATCCCTCAAGACATAATTCACTACAACTTTGTTGTCCATCTCTCTCCCCTTTTTCCACCATTCTTCTTAGTTTTAGTCTTTCTTGCTTTCCTGTATGTATTCAATGAAGATTCAAGCTTGTTTTTATTTCATGAGAGGCTAGATTCTTCATTCATGTAACCAAAGTGTCAAAGAGTAAGTTCATACTCTTTTAATGAAATTTCTTGTTTGAATTATCAAAGCTTGTTTATGTGGTTTTAGTTCTTTTCCTATAAGTTTAGATTGTGGTAGGAAAGTTTGACAACCTTGACCGCACCCTCTCTAAGTTTACTTGCTAAAATCTAGTAGCAAATAGGTTAACGTTATGTTATTACGCATGCTTCCCTAGAACTAAATGATTTAATTAATTGTAATTGTGGTTTGTTGACCATTGCATGTGAATTAACTCGGCTAGATCCCATTGAGGTTTAGGTTAATTAATCGGCCAATTAATTAGTTTAAACTAAAATCAAACTTAGAGTTTGCATGTTTGTGATAGTGGATCATGATTCTTAGTTTGTTGTCGGAATACGCCGGGCTTAAACTTGTTTTGACTTATTAGTTAAATTGATGATTTAATTGAATTGAACTTACCATGACTAACCTGGTTGCATGATCTTTGAGGTATTAATTTCTTTCCTTAATTTGATTCTCTTACTTTCCTTTTGCAACATTTTCTTTCATTAGTTTTCTTTCCTTATTTACTTTCCTTCCAAATATAAAAAGCCCCCTTTTTGGTTGCCTAAAACAAATAAGAAAATTAAGATTTGTTTGCATAGACTCTCTGTGATCGACCTCGGCCGCTACTGCTACAAGTTAGCTTTAGAGGTTGAGGATTATAAATTTATTTGATAAGAGACCTCGACAATCTCTTCCATCAGAGTGATCTGTCATATTTCCTTGGGATTGAAGTTCAACGCAGTGCCAATTCTCTTTTTCTTTGTCAACAAAAGTATTTTATTGATCTTTTGAAGAGGGTTAATATGGTATCGTACAAATCGATGGCAACTCCCATGGCAGCTAGTTCATCTTTCTCTGCACAAGATGTTGAAGCTTTACCTAACCCGAAACAGTATCGAAGCATTGTCGGGGCTCTTCAATATTGTACAATAACAAGGCCTGATTTAAGTTTTGCAGTAAATAAGGCATGTCAATTCCTTCATACCCCAACTACAGTGCACTAGAACTTGATTAAAAGGATTCTTCGATACCTCAAGACTACAAGCCACCTTGGTCTTCATTTTACAAGCTTTGGTCCCTTATCTTTGATGAGTTATGCAAACGTTGACTGGGCAAATTGTCCAGACAATCGCCGCAACACAAGTGGATATTGTGTCTTCCTTGGTTCCAACTTGGTGTCTTGGTTGTCTACTAAGCAAAAGGTCGTCTCTTGGTCCAGTGCTGAATCAAAATACCATGGCCTATCGAATGATGTTGCTGAGCTTGTGTGGATTCAGTCTCTCTTGTCTGAACTTGGCTTCTCCTTTTCATCTCCTCCCATGCTGCTTTGTGACAACCTTACTGCAACTTATTTAGCTGCAAATCCAGTCTTCCATAGTCGATCAAAGCACATAGAAATTGACCATCATTTCATAAGGGAGAAAATCATGAGAAAGCAGCTGCTCATTCGATTTGTTCCATCAGAGGACCAATTGGCTGATATTTTAACCAAGCCTTTGGCTATTGCTCAGTTTCAAAGCTTATGTACCAAGCTCACAGTCCAATCTCGACCGGTTTCGCTTGCGGGGATGATGAAATGTTAATTATCATTAATTTATTTGGACTATTTCTCTAATTTCTCTATTGTAAAGTTAGTTATTTGTATAGCCTATTATAGGGGTGTAAATTTTTCGGGTCGGGTCGGTTTGCGACTGTACGGACAAACCGACCCAACCCGATTCACTGTTGACCCGAATCGGGGGTCGGTTATTTAAAAAAAAAAAATAAAAAAAAATAAAAACTCAGCATTCTGGGCAAGAAGCAAACACAGTAGATTGGAGTTCTTTGGAGAAGAAGAAAGAAAAAAAAAATTAAAATGAATCACTATACATTAAATGGATGTTCTATAACTCATCTGAGAAAAAATCAAACCCAACACACTACTTGGTTCTTTTGAATCCAGTATGAGTATGCTACAAAAGGGATGTTGTATCCTACCACATTGATGGTACATAAACTTGCTCTTTCAGATTTTGTGTTACACTTTCAATCGGAAATCCTCTCACTGCACCACTTGTCCATTGAGAAATAATCTCATCTGCGATTCCAGATCGAAGCTGCCTTTCCAGAACGTCTTGGTTTTCAAACATCTCTGGGAAAGGCGCGATTGAGAGGCTTTCTCAGGATCTTGGTTTTCAAACATCTCTGGAACGTCTTGCTCTTTCAGATCTTCTTTCAAACATCTCTGGTTAAAGAAGATCAACTTTCTCATGATCTCAAACATTTCTAAGAAGAGTGAAACGAGAGAGGCGTTGGGAGGAAGAGAGAGGCATGGCTAGGAGGAAACTGAAACGGCAGAGGAAAAGCGACAGATTGAAGCCCTAAATCTAAACTTAAAATTTATATTTAAGTGAAAGTTGAGAACCGAACCGAACCGAGTCGATTCGGTTCGGGTTGGTCCGAATATATGTAAAAACGAACCGAACCGAACCGGTTCGGTTCGATTTTCCGGTTCGGTTCGGTTTTCTTCACCCCTAGCCTATTATATTGCTCCAGCTGTCCTTGTATTGCTATAGATTTAGCGCTGTTCTTTTCTCATTCAGACAAGCAATCATTTGAATAGAATCTGCTACATTTCTCATCTCTTTTCAGCAACCTTATATATATATATATATATATATATGATAAACTGAATAGGATAAACAATTTACCTTTATTTTCGAAAAGCACAGTTACTCTTCTCAAATATTAAAATATGCACGATCTTCATCTTCATTCTGTATAACAGAGAAATGAAAAGGAAAAATGTAGAGTTAGAATTTCATATTAAATAAAAACAATATATTCTCATTTAGGTGGTCTTTGATAATCCATTCAATTTTCTGTTTTCTGTATTTTGAAAACGTCTTTCAAAATTTCAGTCAACTTAAAAGAAAAAAAAAACAAAGAAAAAAAAAGGTTATAAAAACCGCTTTCTATTTCGCAAGAACCTTTTTCTTTTTCTTTTTCTTTTTTTTTTCTTCTATCTAATACATCCAGGACCCGTTTGGTAACGTTCTCGTTTCTTGTTTCTTGTTTCTCAATTTTTAGAAACACTCCCAAAATTTGTATAGAACTTTTGGGAACAACTATCCTTTTTTTTTTGTTCTTGTTTCCGATTTTTTCCAAACAAAAATAAAAATATAGGTTTATTATTATTGAATGGTGTTAGGGTCGTGAACTTCTATTTTTCTTTATTAAAAATGAAGAAACGAAACAAGAAACGAGAACGTTACCAAACGGGCCCTCATTTTTTCACTTTTTGATATATTTCTCTCGAGCAATTTTTTAGGTCCCCAACTTTCATCTCTATATTACTTTTATTTTTCACTGTCTCCCAAACTTTCTTTTTCTAATACTACTCTTACTTTTTCATTCTCTAAAAATTTAACATTTCGCTCAAACTTTTTACTTTTTCATTCTCTAAAAATTTAACATTTCGCTCAAACTTTTTAATCTCTCGACTAATTATCTTTCTTTTAACGTATCTGTCTCTAAAATTTCTCATTAACTTTTTATTTTCTATCTCTCAATTATTTTTCTCTTTAATAATATATTCACCAAATTATCTTGCCTAAAGTTTTCTCGGCACAATTTTTCTTTATTTTTCTATTCTATCTTTATTTCTCTAATACATTAACTTCACTTTCTCTTTCGAAATTTATTTCTTAACTTTTTTTTTTCTCTCTAAAATTTGTCCCTTTTCTCGTAAAATTAAAAAAAAAAAAAAACTCTAATTAATATTCTCTTTTAACATATTTCTATATAACTTTTCTCTCTAAATTTTTAATGTCTCTTAAATGGTAGTTTCATGCCACTACATTTTTTTTCACTCCCTAACCCATCTCTGTATTTTTTTACACTTTTTAAAAATCAGTAAACAAAAAACAATTATGAAATATATGTTTGGTTTTTTTTTAAAAAAATAATTATCAAATAGGTTTGATTTTATTTTTTCAAATTAGAAACAAAATAGAAAATTAAAAACTAAAAGAGTAATTGCAGGGGGTGACAAATTAATTATCTATAATAACAAATTTAGCACCAACTAAAAAGAATTGCAAATATGGCAAAAAAATTAGAATACATTTTTAAATTCCCGTTTTACCCTTCTTCTTTTCAAGCCTCCATTTCTTTTATTGTTTTAAATTGTGCGGTAAGTTTCGTCTACCAAGCCTCCATTTCTTTTATTGTTTTAAATTTTGCTGTGAGTGTTTGGGAGTTCACTCTGTGGCATACCATTTTTTTTTTTCTTTCGTTCTTTCTTCCCTTGCATTTCTTCTACTGCACAATTTATTTATTTATTTTTAATTTTGCATTTTCTTGCGTTTTTTTCTCTCTATTTTGTTGTTGAGGTATTGTTATGATTGTTTCTTCTTCTTTTTATTTTATTTTTTATTTTTTTTTTGATAATATGATATGTGTGGAGGGGGATTCGAACCACAAACCTTGTGATTATCTGTACAACTTTATGTCAATTGAGCTAAGCTCTTGTTGGCTTTCTTTTTAATTCAAGAATGCCAAGAATACAAAAATAGCAAATTTTGGTGAGTGTTTGTATAGGTATATCAAAGTATATCACTGATATTGTAGCGCCCCAGGTTTTCCAACCCTTAGCCTAGAGACGGTACTTCATCCCTTAAACCCTTATCTATGGAACTGAACCACTTAAACCGGATGTACCGAAAATTTCGGCAGCATAACGGCATAAAATGGCCTGAACCAAAATTTTACTACACCTGATATAAATATAAACACTTCTAAACCATGCAACAAGCCAAACTCCACCAAACTACAGCCAAAATTCACAACCTATCTCCTCTAGACAAAGCATACTTTATCAATACCTACAATAATTTGAATCCACGCAGCGGAACTTAAAGACAACTCATTAACGAAAGTGCAAGCTATTCCACTAGCTAAACATCTTATTAACTTAAACAAAACAAGCAAGTCTAGAACATAAACTCGACCATTCTCAGGTGAATCCCTCACCATCTCAGAGGTACATATCAACAACTCAAACTAATCAAACCATCTACTAAAACAACTAGGAAAAACATAACCACACGGACACCACCACTCTAGGGATTTTTCCTCGTAGCTCTCCTCCTCGCCACCAAGGTCCGGATCATCCTCGATACCTGCAACATCTAAAATGTTGGGGGGGAAGATGGGGAAGGGGGTATCAGTACAACCGTGGTACTGGTAAGCAGCTCACACTTACCAAACCACAAACAACAAACAACGCAATCAACATGCTTTACACACGCATCCAACATGCTTTCACAACCACGAGCAAGCATCATGCTTATGCAACCACAAATATCCAACAGGCTACTAAGTCATAAACTAACAATATGCTCAGAAACCACAAACTCGTGCAAATGCAACACACTATGCAACACACGCACTAGACTCCACATGATTTCCGCGTCATGCCCCGCTACTACATGATTTCAACGTCATGCTCCGCTACACATGAATTCCGCGCCATGTGCTGCGCTACTTACACGATTTCCGCGTCATGCTCCGCTACACATGAATTTCGCGCCATGTGTTGCGCTACTTACATGATTTCCGCGTCATGCTCCGCTACACATGAATTCCGCACCATGTGCTGTGCTACTTACATGATTTCCGCGTCATACTCCGCACCTACCCCACATGAATTCTGCGCCAAGTGTTGCGCCACTCTTACGTGATTTCCGCGTCACGCTTCGCTACACATGAATTCCGCACCATGTGCTGTGCCTCACACCCGACTCATGCTACACATCCCCCATGCAACATGCAAGCCAGACTCAACATGCTTGACTCAACAGTCACTAAGCCTAAGACAAGTACCTATCATGCTTGTACTTCTTAAGCGTACACGTCTCAAGCAATGCAATAAACACAATCCAAGTTTAACATAACAATTGCAATGTTCACAAGTGTATACATAACACTTCATTCTCAGCATATATATAAGGAAAGTGGATAACAAACAAACATGCTTCCGGCAGTCAAACAAGTTTAGTAAGTAGAAACTACTTACATATAGCGCTCCTAAGCAACTCCAACCAGCTTAAAGCAGCCAAGATGAACTCCTAAATTACAAGGCAACTAAAAGGGGTTAGAATCTACCTAAAGACCTTAAGAAAAGCTTGAAAAGCCAAAACCCACTTACTAGGCCTATTTCTTTGCCAAACAGCCTTCAACATTTCCCAAACTGAAAACCAAAAAGCTTTAGTCCATGGGCAACCATGTCTAAGGCACAACGGGCCATGGGTAACGTTGAACGACCATATTTAAGGCTTTTCAACAGCTGGACAACAAGCACAAAAGGTGCATTTAGGGATTCGAATGGCTCCTAGAGATTGGGCAACACTACTCGAGCCTAGAAAATCGATAGGTGATATTTAAACATTCTTTTTAAACCACGACCAGCAAGCAAAACCTCTTAATTATTCATTCTAAGGACTCCAAAGAGGTCGGGCAGGCTAAATAGAAGAAGAGACTAAATGGGCATAGACTTAATACATGCTTTTTACCCAAAACAACAACAACGATCCCTTTGAATGCATATTCAAGGACCTATAGCGGTTGGGCAACACTTTAAAAGCCTACATAGCTAATGGGCAACAACCTAAAGCATGCTTTAAAGCTAGAACAACTAAAGGAGCAACAAACTCAACGCTATAGATAAAGGGACAGCAAAGAACTTACCCAAACGGACCCGTTTTTACGCTAGGCGGGTTGTTCGTCTAACCTCTAACAACGTGCTAGAATGGTCCTTGGGCAGTGGGTACTCGAGTTGAAGTGTATCGAACTCAATCGAACACTTAGACGGCGCTGCAGAACAGAAAATTAATGCTAATATTCAAATTTCAGCACCTAAACACTATGGGTAATTAATCTTAACACCATACAAGCATGGGTAAGGGATTAGACTTACCGGAAACGCCAAACGACACCAACAACAGCCGAGACGTTGCTGGACAGAGGCGGAATCGACTGAAACGGGAACGACAGGGCTCCGAATCGCTTGACACGCGAGATCTAACAACATTGAACCAAGAGAAGCTTAGATCGGGCCTCAAAACAACCAAGAACAAGAGATAGGAAGATTGCCCAAGGGTTTTAAGGCTGAAAAACGCAAAGGAAGAAGAGACCCACGAGTCTTTAACTTCATAGAGAAAAACCCACAAGAAACGGGGCTTGGCCGAACCACAGAGAGGGAGGAATAACCCAGCACGAGAGGCTGAGTGGCGGCAGCGGGATGACGAGAACCCCAAGATCGGCAGCTTCCACGCGAAAACCCGAGAGAGGGAAAGAGATTCGTGAAGAGTACAGCGCGGAGGAGACCCACGCGATGACGGCGGCGGCACGACGAGCTCCGACGGCGACGCTGAACAGCGTGCAAGGCGGCGGCTGGGAAGACAGCGGCGCGGCAGAAGGGAGGGTGGGTTGCGCGACTCCACAGCGGCGGCGACGGCAACACGAACTCCGGCGGCTGCTGAAGCTCACGGTTGGGGCTGCCTCACGTGAGATTGAGAGAAAGAGATGGAGAGAGAGAGCTTCTAGGGCTTCTTTTTTTTTAATCCTTATTAATTCCTTTTTTCTTTTTCTTTAAACCCATTAAGCCCAAAAATAGGGACTCAAGAATAGGAACTCCATTAATTCAGCGTGAATATTTCAACGCTTATACCAACCTTGTAACAACGGCCAACCAATTAAATCAAGCTTTAGGGAAGGGAAATAAATTAATATAACATATAATAATTTCCCAAACACCTTAGTATATAATTAAATCCCTAAGTTCAAGCCAAAAATAGAATTTATATTCCTCTTGACTATTCATGGAATTTAATTAACACCAGCAAGGCACGGGGCGTCACAGATATACTCCGGTTAATCGTAGTCTATCACTGATTATCATTGATCGAAGTCTATCACGGACTATAATTGATAGATAATGAAATACAAATAATACAAGAATAACAATTTTATGGTGGTGGTCACGGAGCTTGTGTGCTAGTCTATAAAAAATTATATTGTTGATTGAGAGTCGCTTGTTCGTAATGGTTATTTTTTTATTTTATGTTCTAATTACCACAAGAGAGTTAAATTTTTTGTTCAATTTATGACTGTAGTATAATAATTTTGGATGAGTTTCTAATTACCGAGATGATTGCAATGAAAAGTACTTTACTAAAAGATTTCAATTAAATTGATTTCTATCAGTAACAATCATTGGTAGACTTCAATTAATTGATAATTAACTGATTTCTATCAGAGATAGAAACCGATATACTTCAATTAACTGATTTCTATCCTCGATAGAAAATGATAGTTTTGAATTAAACTAATTTCTATAAGTGATACAAGTCAATAGACTTCAATTAAATTGATTTATGATAGAAACTGATAAACTTCAATTAAATTGGTTTTTATCAGTGATAGAAACTAATAGTCTTGAATTATATTAATTTCTATCAGTGACAGAAACTGATAACATTGAATGAAACAGTTTTCTATTAGTGATTATCACTGATAGGCTTAAATTAAACTGAGAGATAGAAACTGATAGCCTTGAATTAAATTGTTTTATATTAGTGGCTATCACTGATAGGCTTGAATTAAACACGATAATAAATGATAGATTATGATTATCAGAGTCTATCAGTGTTTATTACTAATAGACTCTGATTAATTGAAGTTTATCATCAAACTCTATCAATTTTTACCACTGATAGACATTGATAGACACTAAGAGAACAGATAGCTATCAACTATTAGAGTCTATCAATGATCAAAAATGCAATTATTGAAGTTGTTAGACACTGATTGAAAACAAACAGATACTAAATAAGCAAAAAAAAAATGACTCTGATATGCAAAAAACAACAATGAAGCAAAACAAAAAATTTCAATTATTGAAGTTGATAGACACCGATAGAAAACAAAGAGACGCTAAATTAAGCAAAAACCAACAATGGAAGCAGAACAAAATTTTCAGTTATCGAAACTGATAGACACTGATAGAAGACAAATAAACACTAAATAAGTAAAAAAACACATCTGCAAAAACCAGCAAGAGAACAACATTTTTAATTATCGAAGCAGATAGACACTGATAGAAAACCAAACAAACACTAAATAAGCAAAAAACGACTCTGATAGGCAAAAACCAGAAATAAAGCAGAAAATAAATCAATTATCGAACCTGATAGAAGACAAACATACACTAATTGTACTAGAGGGGTTTTTTGGTTTTTTCCAACAAAATTTGCTATATATGCAAATTAATTTATAAAGTTGCTATATATGCTATTATTTTGTCCGAATGTGCTACTGACTTATAGTCAAGCAAGCAAGAGACATGCACATAAGGACCAATGAGGGAGACAAATTAAAATTTTTCAAAAATTAACTTGCACAAGCGAGATCTAACTCAACGAGACCAGACTCTACTAGCCCGGGATTGGATTATTAAACTCTCAACTCATCTTCCCTCTACACTGGCACTAAGGATTCACTAACGAGTCACTGGAACAAATTAGTTTGTTTTCCTCCATACTTAGGTGCTTATAAGTGAAAATTAAATCAATCATTTATATGTGGCACTAACTTTCACACACCTATTGCAGGGACCCTTAACCGGAGTTTTCTCTGGTTGGCCTAACTAATCAGAACAGGGGTAGCTCTTTTTGCCTAAACTTTATTAATCATTGCATTGAGCGCATAAGTCATGACTTTTTTTTTTCTTTCTGTAACAACAAGAATGATTTTTCTTTTTGAGCATGATAAGCATATATTCGTTTCTTTCCTCCTAAGCAAGATCAAACATGCTAATTTGCAAAAAATTAACTCTTTAGCTCTTCCCTACACCTATCGAGGTGACAACAAGCATATGAACCTAATAATTCGCTCCTAAGCATTCAAATCCAAATCTAGCCAAGACAAATACTCTACTCATGCAAGACATCTCCTAGAAAAAGTTTAAAAAATCTCCCTTTTTGGGCACTCATGCTTACAACTCATCGAAAGCTTGAAAATTGACAAGAAATCCTATCCTAGGACATCATAGCCATGCAAAAATAGCATCCAGAAAACAACCATATGCTCAATTCAAAGAAAGCTCAAAACTATAGCCCGAACTCAGATGCTCAAGGGCTCCACAAACATGATAATCCACCCCCAAACTTAAAGCATGCATTGTCCTCAATGTATAAAGAAAATAAAGCATAATCAATCATGAGAACAATAAAAGAGTAGGAGGAGCGAACGATACTGCCCTGGAATGATGACCTTTTCATGATTGCTTGGCAAAGACAAGAGCACGGGAACTCCTACAAAACAAAAACAACAAGACATAAAAAACAATAACAAAGTAACTTGGGTTGCCTCCCATAAGCGCTTGTTTATCGTCTCTAGCTCGACGTGCTCGTGCAGTCTGTCAAGGCACATAAAAATTCTTGTATTTCTTTGGACCCTTCTTTCTTAAATCAATAAAACTCACTATTGCTAGCAAGTTTACCAGCTTCTCATGGGCCCCTGAAATAGAATTATTTTTAGTATTTTTGACTAAAATAAACATAAAAGGAGAAAGATCAAAATAAAGAGACTCTGACTCTAAAACTGACTCGTGAGAATAGAAAAAGGAATAATCAAAATATACAAAGGATGGAGAAGGTAAAACAGACGAAGGCTTTTCAACCTCAAACTCTACCTCCTGAACTTCCTCTGACACTACAAGCTCATTTTCTTTTTCTTCCTCAAAACCATGTTCTTGATAGGTACTCCAACTCTCCAATTCATCCTCACTATTCATGCAACTCTCCCCTAACTGCTCATCCTCATCAAGATCGAAAGAACTACGCTCATGAATGGGTGCCAATGAATCATCGGCCACGTGACTCACTAGACAACTTATGGAAGTGGATCCCACCTCACTAACTTCCTGTGGAGCTTGAAGTCCTCTTATGATTTCATCAATTTTTAGACTCCTCGCTCTAGGCTCCTCAATATAATTTTGAACTATGCTTTCCAAGGAAGAATTTTCATTTAAAGGGGTATAACTTGAAGATGAAAAATTGGAATATGGTGTTGAATAAAAAGCCATTCAAATCAATTAAAGCAACAATGATAATTAGGCTTTCAATCAAATAATAACCCAACAAGAACAAATGACAAAGACTCAAACAAAAAAGGAAAGAAAAAAAAAACAAAGAAAACTAAATAGAAAAGGAAAACAAAAACAAAACAGGAAATAAAACAAAAAAGGAAAAAAATCAAACAAATAAGGAAAACACTAAATGCAAACTATCTACAAAATAAAAAATGCACCCTAAATTAAGACCGAACAATTTTTCCACGATATTAATTAAACTAAACATGCCAATCCCCGGCAACGGCGCCAAAAACTTGATGTGCAATTTGTTTACCGCAAGTGTACGGGTCAAGTAATAATATAGTGTTTTCGTGCAAAACGAGTGTCGTCCTCTGGATTGGTTTTCTAGCAAATTAAGTATCGCGAATACTTTTGTTCAATTTTATTTAGGGAGCAAAACTCAATGATAAAGATAAATCTAAAGACAAAAGGCATAAAATAAAAGTGGAGACTCAAATGGAAAGACTCTTAGGGAATTGATTTCATTGATTAAGATTGAGGATTAATTAATGGGATGAATTTAGCATACAATTATTCTACCAAGTCTAGGAACCTCTTATCACAACTATCTCTCCCGAGCATAATTGATTCTCATGCATGCAACCAACTTGATATCCCTATCTACGTTCATTAACATGCAAGGCTTTGAGTTTAGTTCTTCAAGCAACTTCTAAAGTTATTCCAAATCCCGTCACAAACTTAGAATTTCTACTTTAGTCATGAAATTAAATAAAGTAAGTCTCAGGCCAAATCCCCTCTCCCGAGCAAGATTCAACACTCAAATCATTAAACTAGTGATCAAGTAATTGAAAGCATTTAACCATAATTGCATAGGTAAAATATATGCATATTCATACCATAAATCAATCCAACAAACTACAACAACTACATCAATCCCTAAGACAAACAACTAGCAATTCATAGTCTTTAAACTACAAACACTAATTGAAAGAAAAGCCATAAAAACTACAAAAGGTAAGGGAAAGAGAAAGGAAAACTCGAATCTGTCGAAACCAGCACGTCCCCATCACGATCTCCATGTCTTCTCGCTTGATTCCCGCTCCTTGGCCTTGCTTTAGCTCCCACTAAAGGTCTCTAGTCGAAATTAGGGCTAAAATCTAACCAATTGGACTCCCCAAATCCGTAGCTGAAAAGAGGAATTTATAGAAACTTTGCGGATAGCGTCGCGACGCTGTGTACATAGCGTCGCAATGCTGTCACAGCGTCGAGACGCTAAGGAGACAGCGTCTCGACGCTGTCTCTATTGCTGCCTAATTCAGGAAAGGAAAGGTAGCGTCGAGACGCTCCAAGAGCAGCGTCCTGACGCTGGCCTGCGGATGGCTCTCTTTTGACTTCTTCTTGGTTGAAACTTTTCCGTTCTTTAGCAAATTTTCATGTCCCGAACACGTATTTAGCTCCAATTTCTCAATTTAACTCTGAAACATGATTCCTACAAAAAGAACATAAAAATGCATAATTTTGGCCAATTAAATATAAAAGACTAGCTTAATTAATTAGGGAAACATAGTTAGCTATGCTCGCTATCAAATACCCCCAAACTTAAGCTTTAACTAGTCCTCGAGCAAACTACAAATCAAACATACAGTAGAAGAATGGATGCAACAATCATGATTCAGTCCTCCAGGCTCAAAAGTCAGTAGTCAAGCAAGCAAGAGACATGCACATAAGGACCAATGAGGCAGACAAATTAAAATTTTTCCAAAATTAACTTGCACAAGCGAGATCTAACTCAACGAGACCAGACTCTACTAGCCCGGGATTGGATTATTTAACTCTCAACTCATCTTCCCTCTACACTGGCACTAAGGATTCACTAATGAGTCAATGGAACAAATTAGTTTGTTTTCCTCCATACTTAGGTGCTTATAACTGAAAATTAAATCAAGCATTTATATGTGGCACTAGCTTTCACACACCTATTGTAGGGACCCTTAACCGGAGTTTTCTCTGGTTGGCCTAACTGATCACAACAGGGGTAGCTTTTTTTGCCTAAACTTTATTAATCATTGCATTGGGCGCATAAGTCATGACTTTTTTTTTTCTTTCAAATTGTAACAACAAGAATGATTTTTCTTTATGAGCATGATAAGCATATATTCGTTTCTTTCTTCCTAAGCAAGATCAAACATGCTAATTTGCAAAAAAATAACTCTTTAGCTCTTCCCTACACCTATCGAGGTGACAACAAGCATATGAACCTAATAATTCGCTCCTAAGCATTCAAATCCAAATCTAGCCAAGACAAATACTCTACTCATACAAGACATCTCCTAGAAAAAGTTTAAAAAATCTCCCTTTTTGGGCACTCATGCTTACAACTCATCGAAAGCTTGAAAATTGACAAGAAAGCCTATCCTAGGACATCATAGCCATGCAAAAATAGCATAAAAAAAAACAACCATATGCTCAATTAAAAGAAAGCTCAAAACTATAGCCCGAACTCAGATGCTCAACGGCTCCACAAAAATGATAATCCATGCAAGTGTACGGGTCAAGTAATAATATAGTGTTTTCGTGCAAAACGAGTGTCGTCCTCTGGATTGGTTTTCTAGCAAATTAAGTATCGCGAATACTTTTGTTCAATTTTATTTAGGGAGCAAAACTCAATGATAAAGATAAATCTAAAGACAAAAGGCATAAAATAAAAGTGGAGACTCAAATGGAAAGACTCTTAGGGAATTGATTTCATTGATTAAGATTGAGGATTAATTAATGGGATGAATTTAGCATACAATTATTCTACCAAGTCTAGGAACCTCTTATCACAACTATCTCTCCCGAGCATAATTGATTCTCATGCATGCAACCAACTTGATATCCCTATCTAAGTTCATTAACATGCAAGACTTTGAGTTTAGTTCTTCAAGCAACTTCTAAAGTTATTCCAAATCCCGTCACAAACTTAGAATTTCTACTTTAGTCAAGCAATTAAATAAAGTAAGTCTTAGGTCAAATCCCCTCTCCCGAGCAAGATTCAACACTCTAATCTTTCAACTAGTGATCAAGTAATTGAAAGCATTTAACCATAATTGCATAGGTAAAATAAATGTATATTAATACCACAAATCAATCCAAAAAACTACAACAACTACATCAATCCCTAAGACAAACAACTAGCAATTCATAGTCTTTAAACTACAAACACTAATTGAAAGAAAAGCCATAAAAACTACAAAAGGTAAGGGAAAGAGAAAGGAAAACTCGAATCTGTCGAAACCAGCACGTCCCCGTCACGATCTCCACGTCTTCTCGCTTGATTCCCGCTCCTTGGCCTTGCTTTAGCTCCCACTAAAGGTCTCTAGTCGAAATTAGGGCTAAAATCTAACCAATTGGACTCCCCAAATTCGTAGCTGAAAAGAGGAATTTATAGAAAATCTGCGGATAGCGTCGCGACGCTGTGTACCTAGCACCGCGACGCTGTCACAGCGTCGAGACGCTAAGGAGACAGCGTGTTGACGCTGACTCTGTTGTCGCCTAATTCAGAAAAGGAAAGGCAGCGTCGAGACGCTCCAAGAGCAGCGTCCCGACGCTGGCCTGCGGATGGCTCTCTTTTGACTTCTTCTTGGTTGAATCTTTTTCGTTCTTTAGCCAATTTTCATGTCCCGAACACGTATTTAGCTCCTATTTCTCGATTTAACTCCGAAACATGATTCCTACAAAAAGAACATAAAAATGCATAATTTTGGCCAATTAAATATAAAAGACTAGCTTAATTAATTAGGGAAACATAGCTAGCTATGCTCGCTATCAACTATACATGCAACCGCCCCAAACTAAAAACTAGAATAATTATCAAATAGAACCTAAGTGACATTGTTCAGGAAAGATTTCTCATCAATTATCGATTCCTAAGGCCCCGTTTGATAACCATTTCAGTTTTTAGTTTTTGGTTTTTCTGTTTTTTGTTTTTGGTTTTTGGTTTTCTGTTTTTTAAAAACAAAAACCATATATGTTTGATAATTGTTTTTTGTTTTTTGTTTTTAAAAAACAGAAAACCAACCTTGTTTGATAACTGTTTTTGGTTTTCAGTTTTTTAAAAATTAGAAAGATGAAAAGATGTTTTAGAGAGAGAAAAATGTGTAGAGACGTTGAAACAAAAATTTAGAGACACAAATATAAATGTTTTCAACATAAGTTTTTTTTTTTTTTTTTTGGAAAGACGAGAAAAGTTAAACATAAAAAATTTAGAGAGATGAAAGAAAATATTTAGAGAAAGAATATTAGTTATTAGACTCGAGAAAATATATTAGTTAGAGGAAAAGTAGAAAACAAGAGTAAAAGCGATAAAATTTATATTAAAAAAATTAAATAAAAAAAAAAGAAAATTTAGAGAGATAATAAATGAGGTTAAGAGTAAAATATATGCTAAAGAAATAACGAAAAATGAGAAAAATAAAGAAAAGTTGTAGCGATAGAAAATTTTGGTGACTTTCTTTTTCAAAAGAAAGATTAGAACATGTTAATTAAGGAGAGAAAAATTATTGATAAGTTTTTAGAAATAGCTAGAGAAAAAAAAAGTTTTGAGAGAGAAAAATAAATTTTATAGAGTAAAAAAAGGTTTTAGAGAAAAAAAAAATAGAGAAAGGAATTTGTTGGAGAAAGATAGGTAAAAGAGAAGAAAAGTAAGCATTAAAAGAAAAATGAGTTTTTGAAAAACATAAATCTATTTTTTAAAAACTATTTTTTTTGGTTTTTGAAATTTACTTATAATTTCAAAAACGTTTTTAAAAAACAGAAAACAAAAAACAGAAATGGTTATCAAACACCCCTGTTTTTAAAAAATGAAAAACAAAAACAGAAAACAGAAAACGAAATGGTTATCAAACGGGCCCTAAAATTTTAGGAAGAATATATTTCACATCACATGACAACATGCCAAGTAAATAAAATCATCGACATTACTTGTTAACATTAGTTATATTGAAGTTTTTTTTTTTAGTTCAGTTATACTGAAGTTGTTCTAAAACAATAATAGTTATATTGGAATAAGTGAGAAAGGTAACACCGATTCAACTCGTTAAAGCATATATCATCGACTAGAATGTTAGAAATTTGAATGTCTCACTCAATATTTTTTAACTCAAAAAATAAAAATAATATAAAATAAATAAAAATAATGAAATATGATGATGGCATAATCGACTCCATAAGTGATGAAATGTTATTTATCTTTATGATAATCTTGGGTTATTTTTCCAGTTCTTTGCCATATAGTTTGTTATTGTATTTGTCTATCATATGGCTCCATCTGTCCTTTATTTCTCTATTTATGTTGCCTTGTATTCATTGTCATTTTCAAACAATTCTATCAATATACATAGAATTATTATCTCTCTACCTTTTCTGTCTAAATACTGTTTATGGTATCAGAGCCTACCTCATCCTTTTCTTCTCAACAATGACCACTGAAGAAGGTTCTTCCTCCTCTTCTCAAAAGCAACAAACTCCCATCATCTCTCCCAGCACGCCGGTGACAACTCCAGTAGCTACTCCCGTCTAGAACCCAACCCAAAATCCCTTAATTACTCCCCCTAATCCTCCTCTGGTTCGACCCGTCAAGCAGCCAATGCTCCCTATCAACCAACAATTCCTCCCCAACCTAATAATGTTCCTCAATATCAAGTTTTCCAACCTACCCAATTTCCTTATCAATTTCCTCAATATCAACCTCAACAACCTCAGATGTTCTATCCCAGGCCTTTGTTTCAACCGTAGCAACCTCCACAGTCCCCCCCCCCACCCTAATTTCTTTACCCCTAATCCATATTCCACTTTACCTCAACCCCTAGCTGTTAAACTCAATGACAACAACTTCATACTCTGGAATAATCAACTTCTCAATGTTGTGCTCGCGAATGGTTTGTCTGGATTTCTCGATGGCTCCATTCCTGCTTCGCCCAAGTTTCTCGATCAACAAAACACTCAACCCAATCCAGATTACATTGGCTGGGAAAGGTACAACCGTTTTATTATGTGTTGGCTATATTCATCATTGTGGGAAGAAAAGATGGGTGAAATCGTATGTTTGTCCTCTGCCTCTGATATTTGGTCTTCTCTCAATCGATCATATGATTCAAATACAACTGCTAGGATAATGGCCTTGAAATCTCAGTTACAGAAAATAAGAAAGGATGGTTTATCTGTTGGTCAGTATTTAGCAAAAATTAAAGAGATTACTGATAAATTTGTTGCTATTGGTGAACCAATATCTTATAGGGATCATCTTGCTCATATACTTGATGGTTTAGGTAGTGAGTATAATGCCTTCGTTACATCTATTCAAAATCGTTCGTATAACCCTACTTTGGAAGATGTTCGAAGCCTTTTATTAGCTTATGAAGCTCGTTTAGAGAAGCATACAACTATCGATAAGTTAAATCTAGCTCAAGCTAACCTTAGCTGCCTCAACATTCATCACTCTAATCGTCGTCCCTTTAATAAACAACAACCACAGTTCAACCACTTTTCTAAGTCTTCTTTCTCTTTCTTGTCTCCCATTCAGACCAATAATACTTCAAGCATCCTTGGCAAACCTCAGTCCTCTACTCCCTAGACATTTAAATCGTATACCAACAAACCACAATACCAAATATGTGGTAAGTTTGGTCACACCGCCCTCATCTGCCATCATAGAACAAACCTTGCCTATCAAACCCTTTCTTCACAGCCACAGGCCCTTTTGCATACGTCTAATCCTCTTCCTTCGAATCTTTCTCAACCCTTCTCTGATATATCTTCTTCGGTTCAAGGTGATTTTAATCATCCAGATGAATCTTGGTTTTTAGACTCAGGGGCTACTCATCATATGACCCCAAATATTTCTTCCTTTTGCAACCCAATGACCTACAACGGTGGTGAACAAATTACCATTGGCAATGGTACGCAAATCCCTATTACTCACTTTGGTACTTCTTCGGTTCATTCTTATTCAAAATCTATTGTTCTTCATAATGTTTTGCATACTCCTACAATTACTAAGAAATTACTTAGTGTAGCTCGATTCTGCCATGATAATAAAACTTATGTTGACTTTCACTCTTCATTCTTTCTTGTTAAGGATCTTCAAACCAAGACAACTCTTCTCCAAGGCAAGCTTGAGGATGGTCTCTACAAATTGTCAACACCTTTCAACTCTGTTGGATTATCAAGATCTTCCCCTGCTGTCTTTATGTCTTCAGCTTCCTCTGTTTCATGTTGGCATTTACGTTTAGGGCACCCTGCAGCTTCAGTTGTGAAGCAAATGTTGCTTAAGTCTAGTGTCTCGGATGTTTCCCTTAGTAGTTCTGATTTTTGTAAGTTTTGTCAATTAGCCAAGAGTCACATATTACCCTTTTCAACTGTTGAAACCAAAACTACTGGGCCTTTTCAAATTGTTCATTTCGATGTATGGGGACCTTCCCCTAAAGTTTCAGTCAATGGAGTTCGTTATTTTCGCTTGTTTGTTGATAATTATACCCAATTCTCTTGGTTATATTTGTTAAAATCCAAGGATGAAACTTTTTCATGCTTTCTAAATTTTAAAAAGCTTGTTGAGGTTCAATTTGGTAAAGGCATAAAATGTTTGCAAACTGATTGGGGTGGTGAGTTTCGTACTGTTTCTTCTTTTCTTTCCAGACAAGGGAATCATCATCGTGTGTCATGCCCTTATACTCCTCAGCAAAACGGTTGAGTTGAAAGGAAGAACGGACATGTTGTAGAGATCGGTCTCTCTTTGCTTGCCCATTCAGGTTTGCCTATTTCTTTTTGGAGTTTTTCCTTTTCTTCTTCAGTGTATTTAATTAACTGGTTGCCTACACCAGCTCTTAATTCCAAGTCTCCATATGAAATGCTTTACAATAGGTCTCTTGATTACTTTGTCTTAAGAGCTTTTGGTTGTGCTTGTTTTCCTTTTCTTCGTCCATTCAATGAACATAAGCTTATGTTTCGGTCCACTGAGTGTTTGTTTCTTAGTTATAGCTCAAATCACAAGGGTTACTTGTGTTTAGATCTTATCTCTCGTCGACTCTTTGTTTCTAGACATGTTTTTAATGAATCACTATTTCCTTGTACTAATTCTTCTTTCACTTTTGGCTCTATTAAAAACTCGCAGCCTGATCAATTACTTTTCAATCCAGCCCCCTTTTCTATTCCCCCTTTATCTACCTGCCCATCTTCATCTCCTTCTCCTCTTGCTGCTTTCCCTTCATCTGTTGATCCTCTTTCTTCTTCCCCTGCTTTCGCTCATTCTAAAACACCTTAAGTACCACCAGGATTTGCTCAAATACCAAATAATTTTGTTCACTACCAATCCCAAAATTTTTCATCTTCACCGTCTTCTTCATCCTCTCACTCATCTTTTTCTCCTTCTTATAACTCTTCTACCTCTTCACCCTCTCCCTCCTTTGTCTCTCCTCAACCATCTACTTCTCCCATAGATCCTGTGTTACCTTTTTCACCCCATATTAGCCCTCCTGCTTCTCCTCTTCCCACCAACACTCATCCTATGGTCACAAGATCAAAAGATGGTTGAACCAACAAGTTTTAAAATGACTATTAAGAGTGATGAATGGAGAGATGCTATGGATAAAGAATACAAGGCCTTAGTTCAAAATGGTACATGGCTTCTTGTTCCTAATTCTCGTGAGTACAAACTTGTTAGTTGTAAATGGGTTTACAGAATTAAACTTAAACCGGATGGCTTGGTCAAAAGGTATAAGGTTCGATTGGTGGCTCGTGGTTTTGACCAAACTCAAGGAATAGACTATTTTGAGACTTTTAGTCCAGTAGTAAAGTCTACTACCATTCGGATCCTCTTATCTCTTGCTATTCGTTTTAATTGTGTCCTTAAATAATTTGATGTGCACAATGCTTTTCTGAATGGTGATCTCCATGAGGATGTGTACATGCTTCAACCACCCAGTTTTATTGATAAGGACAAACCCGTTTATGTCTGTAAACTTCAGATGGCCTTGTACAGTCTTAAACAATGTCCAAGGGGGTAGTTTCTTAAACTCAGCACTTGTTTGATTGACTGGTGTTTCAAGGCTTCTAGATTTGTGTTGCCTTGTAAGGTGGGGTTAAAATATTCAATGAAATTCCACACAATGCACGTGCAAGTATACACGGGCAGCAGCAAGTGATAAGTATGTTAATATCGTCTCCACAGGGATTAGAAGAAGAAAATTCCTATGTTCAAACTTAATTTCTAGCAAATTCAAGATGGTAACCGATAAAATTTTAGTAATGCCTAAACTAAGGTGCTTTGATAAAATAAATTGCAGAAACAAACATAAACAAGTAAATGCAGAATGCTCAATGAAACGAAACTTGCAACAAAGTTAAGAAAGTAGGCTCGGATTAGGAACTATTTGTATCTCGCTAAACATCGAATGCTGGAGCAAGAACTTTGCTCTCTCAATCCACACAGCAAGTTTTCACAGAATCTTCCCAGATCTCCTAAAATAGCAGATTAACTCCCATTAACCCACTTCATTTTAAACATGTTGTATTATGTGCATTAGGTGAAGTGTTATCCCTAACTCCTTCACTTAGCTAGCTACTAACCCTAACAAGGAGCTAATGTGATTTTGAGTATTCAGCCACCCTTGTTTTTCCCAAAACTAAGGATGACATAGCAAAGAAATGGTTGGTCGGACGAAATCTTTGCTTAAGCAATAAACACCCTCAAAACCAGATTAAGATAGCCAAGGAGCTCAGCTCCAATGTTTAGATTAATACAAAGTATCCTAATCCTCACCTTAAGGTGATTAGTTCATGTTACAAGCTGAAAACAAAATAAAACAACCAGAAAAAGCCATGAAGAAAACTAAACACAGCTACACAAAGTTCAAGAGAAGAAGAAAGAAAAATAAAGGAAGAAGTAGCCGGAAATGGAAAGGTTGCTGAAGATGTTCCTTACAAATGTCAGCTTCTCCTTCTTCTATGGAATCTCCTTCTCTTCCCTTCTCGATTTCTTCACTGCTGTCTTAATGTTTGTGTTCTCCTCTCCCTTTTGGTTTCTTCTCCCTTTTTTATATCCTCACAAAATGTGGTTGCCCTAAAAAATATACTCCTCTCTTCATTGAATTCAGGGCTACATCAGCTTCTTTTCAGCAAGATGGCAGACTCCCATTGGATGAAAGAGCTGATTGTAATAAAAAGTGCCAGCTCATTTAATGAACTGATTTTTCCCTCGTGTGAATCACGTGCGAACTTTGCTCCAGAATTGATCCAGCAATTCCATCTCCAGCTCCTCAATCACTTCAACTCTACGCAAGCTGCCTTTAGTCTGCTACCAAGATGACTTTATGGATCTGCAATATAAGTACACGAAATTTAATGCATTTCACCTTCAAAAACAGTAGCAAAATATTAACTATTTCCTCAAAGATGATTCAGACCAAAGCATGAGATTTATAGAAGAAAATACCAAAAAATTCTAGCCAACTACTCACATATTAAAGAATCCAAGCTAAAAGGTAAGGTAAGTAACTCTTATACTTAGAGTTATCAATTTGTTCTTCTCTTTTCTTCTACAACAAAGGTTCTGTTTTTGTGGCTGTTTTAACATATGTGGATGACATAATTGTGATTGGCAGTAGCACCTCCTTTATTCAATCATTTATAAGCTCTTTGAATGGTTTATTTTCTCGAAAGGATCTTGGTGATCTCTCTTACTTCCTTGGTAATGAAGTTATTAGGAATTCTGGCTCATTATTTCTTTGTCAGCAGAAGTATTTCAATGATCTTCTTAAGCGTGCAGATATGTCTTCTTGTAAACCTATGTTTATGGCTGCTGGTTCATTGTTTTCTCTTCATGAGGGTGGTGCTCTACCTGATCCCAAATGTTATAGGAGCATTGTTGGAGCGTTGCAGTACTGCACTATCACACGGCTAGATCTCAGCTTTGCTGTGAACAAAGCTTTTCAATTTCTACATGCTCTAGCCACCACTCATATGAACCTAGTAAAATGGATCCTTCGTTATCTCAAGACAACATCTCAGCTAGGATTGTCTTTCTCAGTTTCAGGATCGTTCTCTCTCCCCAGCTACATCGATGTTGATTAGGCAAACTGCCCTGATGATAGGAGAAGTACCAGTGGGTACTGTGTCTTCCTCGGTCCTAATCTCATCTCTTGTGCATTGGCTAAGAAAAAGGTGGTGTCTCGTTCCAGTGCAGAATCCGAGTACTGTGGCCTTTCTAATGCAGCTTCTAAATTGCTTTGGGTTCAATCATTGTTAGGTGAGCTTGGTTTTTCTCCTTCCTCTTCTCCTTTGCTATTGTTTGACAACATTAGTGCCACATATCTTTCTGTCACCCCTGTGTTTCATAGCCGGTCCAAACACATTGAGATTGATCACTATTTTTTGCATGAGAAGGTAATGAAAAAACAGCCTTTGGTGCGTTTTGTTCCTTCGGAAGACCAGTTGGTAGATATCTTCACCAAACCGTTGCCTACAGCTCGCTTTCAGAATCTACGAACCAAGCTCTCAGTCCTTTCTAGGCCGGTTTCGCTTGAGGGGGATGATGAAATGTTATTTATCTTTATGATAATCTTGGGCTATTTTTCCTTTTCTTTGCCATATAGTTTGTTATTGTATTTGCCTATCAGCTGGCTCCATCTGTCTTTTATTTCTCTATTTGTGTTGCCTTGTATTCGTTTTCATTTTCAGACAATTCTATCAATATACACAGAATTATTATCGCTGCCTTTTCTATCTAAATACTGTTTAATAAGTAATTAAGTTACAACTCTAACCTATAAATATATTTTGTTACAGAAATTCACAAAACAAATAATAAACATGTATTTTAACCATGGACTTACAATCTTATTGTTCAAGAATATTGAGACTAATTAAAATTATCATTTATTAAAACAAAAAAGTCAAATTGCATTGTCAATGAATTTATATTATTGTGGGTGTTGATGGTCAAATTTGGTCAGAGGAACTCACCTGACATTCACGTGACACCAACGGTAAATTTGTTTGTGAGGGGTGGCCTGCAAGACAGAGAACCTGCACACCGGTGTGGTGCTAGCCACACCACCTCCGATGCTAAGTCAGCAAGCAGAACGATAGGAAGCAGGAAAGTAAGAGCAAGAGGAGAGAGTAGAGAATAGAGAGTTCGGGTCCCTTCTTCAATGGTGAAGAGGGGTATAAATACTTGTTCATGCTCCTAGGGTTTTTAGGAATTCTGAGGCATTTCGGGACGAACCAGGCGGAACTGGACGACTAGAGTAGTAGGGACCGAGATGAGACAAACGAACTCGGCCCGCACAAGCGGGCCGACCATATGGGTTGAGCCAAGTTGGCCCGACCCATTAATTTGGTCTTCCTCTAGGTCGTTTCCTGGTCCTATCTCCACTCGGTTGTCCTCGTCATCTTCTTTCACATCATGGTGGTCCAAAATTACCTATAACAGTTGGGATTTTGAATTAGTATTTGCTTCTTTTTTTTTCTTATCCCTCAAATTAATGCATCTCAATATATATTATTGTTATGGGTAATTTCGGACCACACTGACAAACAAGGAGCTGGCAAGGACAGTCGGGCAAAGGTAGGACCAAAAGTCCGACCCATAGGAAGACCGGACCAAAGGGTTGGGCCCACATAGCCCGACCCATATGGTCGGCCTCGGCAAAAGGCCAAGGCCGACCATTAGGCCCACTTGCGCGGGCCAAGCTCGGTCACCTCCTTTCGACCCGTGATGCCCTAAATCGCCCCGGTTCCGTCTGGTTCATCCCGAAACACCTCCGAATTCTTAAAGACCCTAGCCGAGGTCAACCCGGGCCAAAGGCCCAAAGATCGTTTGAGGCCTGGCATCGGCGAAAACCCTAAGGGGAAGTCTATAAAAAGGGAGACTGCACACGCATTCAGGTATGCAATCAGTCCCAAAATACATTCTATGTGTTTTACGGCCAAGGCTAACTTAAGCATCGGAGTGTGTACGATCTACACCGCACCAGTGTGCAGCGTTTGCTCGTCTTACAGGTCGTGTCCTTCCCGGTATCCTATAAATTCACTGTTGATCGTCACGTGGAGCGAGGACAAATTCCTAAGCGAAATTTGACCATCAACAGTTGGCACCGTATGTGGGGAAGTTTCATTGACAATGGAGCACGAAAATTGATCGATCACGGGCGAGTCGAATCCTCTAGTTCGACTCCAAACCCAAAAGACCGAGATCGCAGCGATTAAGGGGAAGATGAACGAGATGGGGCAGAACTTGACTGAAATCCTTAGCCTGTTGAAGAAGCCCGAGTCTGTAAGGCGCGAGGAAGAGCGTTTACGCCGAGACCCCCAGAAGGGTAAAGGAATAGCAGACGAGGAGGTAGGGGATCCAGAGAGTGTAACTAGTCGAATGCCTCCTCCCGGGGACGACCAGACCCAGAAGGAAGCTGGACCAAGCCGCAAAAGGACCCGCAGGAATTCTCCGCTAAAGACAGCGCCAGGTACGTACACAGGGAATAATGACATGAAAAAGTTGGAGGCTCGGGAGCCCGAGGTTGAGCATGGCCAAAAGAGACGAGACACATCCAAGTGGCTAAAAGAGAAAGATAGTTACCAAACCTCCCAGAAGAGGACAGAAAATGAGGACATAGAAGGGTTGATTGGGCAGGTGGAGCCAGTCTTCACCGACGAAATAATGGAAGGAGAGGTGCCACACAAATTCAAAATACCAAACTTCCCGCAGTATGATGGGAAGAAGGATCCGAAGCAGCACCTAGATGCATACCAAACCTGGATGGACTTTCACGGGGCGAACGAAGCAACAAGGTGTCGAGCCTTTGCACTAACACTCATAGATTTGGCAAGGCAATGGTTCGAAAAGATCCCGCGAAAGTCAATTGGTTCGTTCAAAGAGCTGGCCTGGGCGTTTGTTATGCAATTTCTAAGAGCTCGTAGCCGATAGAAGCCTCAGATCAACCTACTAACAGTAAAGCAGGGGCCCCGGGAAAGCCTGAAGGATTATATTAACAGATTTAGTAACGAAGTTTTGCAAGTGGAGGGTTACGACGACGGAGTTGCCTTGGCCGCTACGATTTCAGGTTTGCAAGATGAGAGACTGCTCAACTCAATCAGAGAGATCCAACCACGAACATACGTGGAGTTTATGACCCGAGCACAAAGAAACATAAGCGCCGAGGAACTATTGAGGTCCAAGCAGGAAGAAAGAGAGAGCCGGAGGGTGGCAATATCATATCGGCATCAAGGAGACAGAGGAAAGAGGCACTAGGTCGAGGGAAGAGGTCGAAGCCGACTTGAGCACTCCTCGGCCAATGGCCGAGGCCGACCAGAGGCCAAGGAGCCGCAAGGCCGTGCGGAACCAAGAGCCAGATTCGACAGGTATACACCACTAATAGCTTCGCTTGAACAGGTCTTGGCCGCAATATAGACACGAATCTGTTGAAATGCCCAGAAAAGCTTAGATCAGACCCCGACAGGAGGAACAGGAATAAATAATGCATGTTCCACGGAGACCACGGTCACACAACCCGAGAATGCATACAATTGAGGGATGAAATAGAAGCCCTAATCCAAGAAGGTTACCTCAAGGAGTTCGTGGGGAATGACAGAAGCAAGAGGCCACTACCAGTAGATCAAGGTAAGGGCGGTGCCAACCCACCGCTCAAGATACAAACAATTTTAGGAGGACCATCCGGAGGAGAGTCAGGTAGAAAGCGAAAGGCTGCAATTCGAGAGGCACAGCAAGAGCCCGGAGAGCAAGGTATGTACTCGCTCCTACTCGATGAAAACTCACCAAAGTTAGAGTTTACAGAGAAAGAGGTCGCGGGGGTACGTCATCCGCACAACGATGCGCTGGTAGTCACTCTAACAATTGCCAATGCAAAAGTTCACTGGATCCTCGTTGATGGAGGGGAGTTCTGCTGATGTGCTCTCAACCACTGCGTTTGACGCCATGAAGCTGGGAAGCGATCGCCTAAAGTCGAGCCTCACGCCGCTGATGGGGTTTGGCGGAGAAAAAGTAAGCCCCAGAGGAAGCGTCGAACTGCCGGTTACGTTTGGGGAAGGAACGCAGACAGTAACAAGGATGATCAACTTTCTAGTGGTAGACTGCGCCCCAACATATAATGTCATCTTGGGACGACCCACCCTACATGGACTTAAAGCTATAGCCTCAACCTACCACCAATTGCTGAAATTCCCAACCGAAGGAGGTATAGAAGCAGTGTATGGCGAGCAAAAGATGTCGAGGGAATGTTACTTCATGGCGCTCAAAAACGTCGACAGAAAAGTTCAGGCAACGACGACCTCGGGAGATGGTCGAGGCCGAGCATCTATGGGATCAAACTATCCCCTTCCAATGGAGCATTAATGTCTTTTGATTATGTTTACCAGTCCATTGGGACCATGTTAAGTCTTCTTTCACTTCTAGCAATATGTTATCCAGAATGTAATCGATTGATTCACTTGGAATAAAGTATTTCAGATTTCGTTTCAGAGGTTTGTAACAACTTATGCTTGAAGAGAGGCTCGAAAACTTCCTAGGCCTCCCCAAGCACCTTTTCCCCATAAGAGTGTACGCACCCCTGGAATGATCACAACGCTTGAAGAGAGGCTCGGGAACTTCTTAGGCCTCCCCAAGCACCTTTTCCCCAGAAGAGTGTACGCACCCCTGGGATGACCATAGTGCTTGAAGAGAGGCTCGGGGAATTTCTTTGGCCTCCCCAAGCCTTTTCCCCAGAAGAGTGTACACACCCCTGGGATGAATGAAGGAGCTTGAGGAGCAAAATAACAAGAATGCAGGAAAAATGCCCGACCTCACGCCAAGGCAGAGGCCGAGCATTTTAACCCTAAGGATGACTGTGGGGGCTTGCAGTGAAGCTCGACTGGCTCGACTTGCACAACCAAAATATCCAAAGCAGTAAAGAAATGTTCAGAGAGAAAGTGAGTCCACACATAAGCCCGACTAGGGAGCAAGCAAATAGCACGAGGAAGCTGGTCGGCCTCATGCAAAGGCCGAGGTCGACCACCTGAAGGCAAAGTCCAAAATTCAGCCACGAAAGCCCAGGTACGAAGTTAGTTTATCCTTACTCAAAACAAATGTATGTCCAAGATATTGAATACATATTTTGAGTGGGGGGTTGGGAATAAGGACAAATCAAGTCCATCATAGTCATAGTCCATAGTTTTGGGATTACTTACTTTCATTTTGTATAGCACATGTCCATAGTTTTTCCCCATGGTACAATGCAGACGCTTGCAAATTTAATAAAGTTCTTTATACTGTGTTTTTGCCAAGCATTTTTCAATAGGATGTGGTGCATGTGGCCAGACGAGAATGATTCTTGCAGAGGCCAAACTTCCGTACTTTCCCTTGGAAAGAGACTAAACTCTTGCAGAGAGGTTGACACATGTCCTCAACCTTCCCGAGTTTCCCCAGAAGAGTGTACGCACCCCTAGGATGAACACATCACTTGAAGAGAGGCTCGGGTATTTTCTCGACCTCCCTAAGTTTTCCCCGACTGAGTGGTACGCACCCTCGGGATTGATGCAACAAGCAAATTAGCAAGCAAAAATAGAGCAACTGCTCGGCCTCATGCCAAGGCCGAGGTCGAGCATCCCAGCTCAGAAGCTAACCCTCCGGCACGCATTCAAAGCAGCGTGAGTGGTTCGAGTTCTCAGTCACTTCACTTTTTAGCACAGCCGAAGCGCACAAAGCCGCGGGGAGATGCTCAAGGTAGGGCCAGGCAAATCTACACACAAGCCAAACCGTGGAACGAGCAAGCAAACAACACGGGGGAATTGGTCAGCTTCATGCTAAGGCCGAGGCCGACCATTCACCTTCAAAAGGCCAGGGGGCTAAGTGTTGAGTTAACAGGGGCCAGAGGCCAAGGCCGATCCTAGCCTCTTCCCTCATTTTTCTTTTGCAGAAATTAACTTTTCAATGCAGGATCGTGAAGTCTTCTATTTTACTATTGTTAATTATGGATAAGCCCTGGATCTGGAATGAAGCACTCTGAATGACCAAGTACGGGGGTCTCGCTGCCTGGTCAGTGAGTCGAGGTCCAGGGGCGAAGCGCCCGATGGGGGTTTGGGGGCAATGCCCTCCAGCCACTTTTGTAACCTCTCTCTCTTCTCATTTCCATTTCACCTAACCCCTATTCAGAGAGTTTCTACTTTGCAGGATAAAAAGAAGTCATACATGAGTCAGCACGAGGCAAGAGTCGTACTTTTGAACTGGGCTTAAGGAGCTCAGCCTATAGCATTAAGTCGCACCTGAATCCCAATTCAAGAGTGGGGGCTTAATGTTATGGGTAATTTCGGACCACACTGACAAACAAGGAGCTGGCAAGGACAGTCGGGCAAAGGTAGGACCAAAAGTCCTACCCATAGGAAGACCAGACCAAAGGGCTAGGCCCACATGGCCCGACCCATATGGTCGGCCTCGGCAAAGGCCGAGGCCGACCATTCGGCCCGCTTGCGCGGGCCGAGCTCGGTCACCTCCTTTCGACCCATGATGCCCTAGATCCCTCCGGTTCCGTCTGGTTCATCCCGAAACACCTCTGAATTCTTAAAGACCCTAGTCGAGGCCGACCCGGGCCAAAGGCCCAGAGATCGTTTGAGGTCTAGCATCGACGAAAACCCTAAGGGGAAGTCTATAAAAAGGGAGACCGCACACGCATTCAGGTTTGCAAACATCAGTCCCAAAATACATTCTACGGGCTTTACGACCAAGGCTAACTTAAGCATCGGAGCGTGTGTGGTCTACACCGCACCAATGTGCAGCGTTTGCTCTTCTTGCAGGTCACGTCCTTCCTGTTATCCTATAAATTCACTGTTGATCGTCACGTGGTGCGAGGGCAAATTCCTAAGCGAAATTTGACCATCAACAATTATCATAGTAGAGTTAGCTAGAACTTACAATCTAAAAAGTATGAAAGGAAGGGGCTAAATACTTTTTATTTTTTAATGGTGGAATAATGTTATTTGAATTATGTCTATTTTGTATTTAAATTGTGATTTTATGTTAATCTCTAGTCATGTAGATCCATTTTTCCATTCTATTTTATTGTTACAAACAAACTATTAATTATTTTGTGTTTCTTTTTTAATAAAATCAAGTAAGTATTCAATCAAATCTAATTAAGCCGCTCATTTTTTGTTTATATAAATTTAGATCAAAATCTCCAAAAAGGATAAATATAGGGTGTGTTTGTTTCTTTTTGTTTTTTAAAAAAGGTGTATTTGGTATCTTTTTCAAAAAAAAAAAAAAGTTTGTTTGGTTTAACTTTTCAAGTGTTTAATTTTGAAAAAAAAAATCATTTTGAAAAAAATTATAGTGTTTGGCACCTACTAAAAATGACTTATTAGAAAATGAGATGGATAAATAAATCATTTTGAGAGAAAACACTTGAAACCAACTGTTTTTAAAAAAGAGTCTTTAGTATACAATAACTTGTGTATAAAAACACATGCAAGGAAATGCAACCAAACATATGAAGGTTTAAATTCTAAACATTTTTATACAAAATGTTTTTTTTTTTAAAATGGATTCTTGAAAAACATTTAAATTAGAATGTAACTTATGAAAAAAGTCAATTAACATAGGAGAATCTTACATTTATGATGGAATGGTAACAAATTTAAGCTCATCTTCCTCTCCCTATGCAGAGTCCTTTTTACCCATAAAATGAAATAATAATAATAAGGGGTACTTGCAGCAGGAGCAAAAGGGAAATCTTCACTAGCAAGCATGTCTCCACCTTTTTAGGAGTGTAATTATGGCACAAAAGAAAAAAAATTCAACCTAGCCCAAACGCAAATGGAAAAAGTCAAAAATACATTTTTCAATATTTTCCCATGTTTTATTGTTATGAAGTATCTTAGTGGTATAACAAATATACTGTTGATATACTACTGATATACCTAAAATGAAATATATATCAGATATACTGTTGATATATATACTTAAAATGAAATATATATGATATATTGCTAATATACTTTAAATGATATTCCTAATATGAAGTATATTAACAGTATATCATTATTTTATATTCAATATATCAGATATACCTAAATTTAAGTACATCACTGATATACTACTAATATACTCTGATATATCAGTAAAATGATATTTCTAATATGAATTATATATCAACAATATATCAGCAATTCATATTCAATACAAAAAAATATACTTAAAATAAAATATGTCACTGATAATTAAAAATATATATCAATGATTTTTCTTAAAAAAATAACAAGTCTATCATTGATATATTTAGCCACTCACTATCAAGTATGTATCAATGTAATTAATTATTTAAGTAGTATAACAAAGGAGGTATATCAATGGTATATCAAAGTTCATAACAAGTATATCAGACAAACATTTCATTTAAAATATGTAAATAACACAACACAATTCAATAAAGAGAAAATGAAACATAACAAATATAAATAAAGAAAAGTAACATATCAAGTATATCAACATTCATATATCAGGTATGTCATTCTTATATCAATACTCATAATCAGGTTTATCAAAGGTTACGCTTATCAAATCAAGTATATATAATTAGGTATATAATTGTATTCATTCAAGTATATCAAATTTGGTATATCAATTTTTTTTTTTTTTATCACCAAAACATCAACCTTTCATTCATCACAAAGAAAGCACACAACGAGCAACATTACATAATGATAAAGTCGGAGAAAACTAAATCCTCCACACCCTGAGGGACGTCATGATCCAAGCCCTTGATACATCCTCACTCAAAGCCAACCTCATCAGCCAGCGCACGAAAATAGCCAATTGATTTATCTGCCATTCAATTATCTTTTCAATCCCAACTCCAAGCTAGCTACTAGTTTGGTCTGGACTAGCCCATTTTCAACTCTACTCGGTCCACGAGCTCATAGTTTAGGCTTGCATCAATACTATCGTCAAATAAAGTGTTATGCACATAAAACCCAACAAAGATTAGCCATTTAGGAGAAATAACCATAAAACAAATACGTTGTACCCAAGCCCCCCCCCCCCAACCTCAATCTTGCTCATCCTCAAGCAGGCCTACACTATATAATATGAATGACAAAGATTCAAAAGTTGAAATTTATCATGCTCAAATCCCTGTACTACATATACTAAAGTTTTTGCCCGAAAGAAGCTACTGCAAGCTAACAAATAAGAGACAAATCAAGACTTTCCAAGAATCTTCTCGCGTGTGTGTGTTTAGCATCTCCCACAATAGCCCCTAACAGCCCGAGAATGATTTATAAGACCCTCCACTTATCTTCCCCTTACACTGGCACTAAGGTCACGCTTAAAAGGCTAAACCGCCAAATTAGGATGCTTTCTCATTACCTAGGAGCCTACATAATGATATCCTTTTTCTTTTCCTTTTTGCATTTTCTCATTTTTTTAGGCGGGGTACTAGCTTTCACACTATAGAGCAGGGACCCATAACCCGAGTTTAACCCTTGGTTGGCCTAACTGATCACACTGCAGGTAGCTCTTTTTACCCCTAATCACTCATGAATTTTACAAACATGTATTTCCACATGTGACTAATCACGAGGGAGCCTAATATTAATTTTCCAAGCTTCATCACACTCCCTCATTTTTACCACTCATTTTCTTTCAGTAGACAATTATTCTTTCCCTCACCTAGGCAAGGTTCACACACTAATTTGCAAGAAATAGACTTTTTAGCTTAACCTTACACCTATCGGGGTGACAACAGGTCAATAGACCTCATAAAGCAGACCTAAACTTTCAAGGCAAACTATAGAAACAAGCCAAGTGCACAACCAAGCAAGAAAAGTCATGAAATTTTTAAAAGCTCAAATTATGCTAACCAGCTTCACTTCAACAAAAACAAAAGAAAGAGCATAACTGCACATGTAGACATTATCATGATTGAAAACTTCAACATCCAATCTAGCCATTAAAGCTCAAACATTTTAACTTTTGCTCAAATGAACTATAGGTCCATTGCTCAGATGCATGGTCTCAAACCAATCATAACAGAGATCAAACCAATCATAACAGAGAACACACCAAAACATATCATGCATAAAGGTAGCCTGGTGCTCAAATGCATCCAGCCTCAACCTAGACTCCACTAGCATACAAATGTTTCCACTCCCAACCTACATCATATAATGACCTCAATACAATCTCAACATGCAAAACATAGGTACAAAAACAAAGGGGAACAAAAAACCTCCCCTGATTTTAGGCACAATGGTTGGAGTAGTCACTGGAGTTGCTCCGACTGATCACCTTTCTTATTTTAAGGAATTCTCAAATTTTCTCTAACATTCTTACCCTTGCCTCGTTTGTGCTTAAATGCCAAAAACAATAGAAACCATTACAACAATGCCATATTAGAAAGAACCAGCGTGTCAACACCCTAAGGACCAGCTTCAACCCACACCTTAGATTTTTCCTCCCTCAACGCCAAACAAGCCAACTGGTGTGGCACTTCATTCCCCTCTCTCCAAGTAAACATGCATCCGAAGAGAGAAGACACTGGTATATCCTTCCGTAGATCAACCACAAGCGCCCCCAAATCATAATAATCATCCACTGCCTCATCCTGGAAAACGCCAGCCACTCGAATGGAATCAGTCTTTAGTACCAATGGGAACAAACCCATCTCCACCGCCGGTCTCATACCTCTTACTGCAGCCCATCCTTCGGTCATCTCCGGACTCCGCACATTCCGCTGCACCAACGTTGCCAACAGCATAACCCGCCCAGCAAAATCCCTAACAACCACACCCAACCCCACCTGCCAACGCTCCCTTCTAAACGACGCATCTACATTCACCTTATACCATCCAACCTCCGGGGGACTCTATCTCACATCCTCCCTTGCAGGCCCACCACGCACACCTAATCCACACGACGAGACAACCTACTGAAACGATGAGATATAACTCACTGCCCACTCCACTAGTCCTACCGCTGGCTCAAGACCCTTAAATTTTTGTTGATTACGGCAATTCCGCACAACCCACAACACCAACACGAACAACTCAAATCTCCCCTAACCAACCTTATCCCTCACCTCCCTCAGGAGATTAAGCATAGACCCCGCCTACACATTTTGTATCAGGACCCCAAACTCAGAATCCATCAAGGCTATCCTAACAAACTTACAATGCCAGAAAACATGTAAGCTAGATTCACCATGTTAGCCACAAAGACCACACACATTCAACACATCCACACCCTGAAAACAAAAATTATCAATTGTAGGCAAACGGTCTAAACAAAGTCTCCATAAGAAAATCTTGATCTTATTCGAAATCGCCATTTTCCAACACCCCTTCCACCAACCCATAATTGACTCATCCGAGGAGGATGACGGGAACTGCGCAATTCAAGCCGACTGGCCTAGCCGATACCCGCTTTTCACAGAATAAAGACTTGAATTCTCATAATGCCAAACAATTTTATCCTCTGATCTAGACCGCAACGGAATATACAAAATTAGACTGACCTCGTGGGTACTAAAATGTTGTCGGATGAGTTGTTCATTCCAATGCCCAGATGTAGTCATCAGACCAGCTGATAGCAAGCATAACTAGCTATCTTTACTTATTAAATTTAGGGGCAGTTGCAAGAATAGCAAAAAATAATATGGAATTTGCAACCATGTCATCAGTTTTTTAATGTTGCAAATATAGCAAAAAAAAACGTGGGCCCGCCTAAGCATTAAAGTTGAAAAGTCAAAAAAACCCCTAAAACACGCTGGAATTTTAAAAAGTATATCAATGGTGTTATTGATATACTGTATATCAGGTACATCATTCATTTATTTAGTGTTCTGATATACTAGATATTGGGTATATCAATCAACTTATATACTAAATATAAAGTATATCAGATGTATATTTTGTGAATATAATATACTTCATTTATGAAGTATACACATGAATTTTTTTTAGATATCTTTGATATACTTCATCAATAAAGAATTATAAATATTAGTTTTATTTGGACACAATATCTGTGGTAGGGGATTTAAACCTCTAACGTCTTGGTTGAATGTGTATATCTTATGCTAGTTGAGTTATGCTCATGTTTGGCAAATATGTCATCAATATATTATACATCATCTTAATAATATACTACCGATACACTAATGATATACTTTAAATTACATTTTTAGTGACTACTAATACACTAATGATATACTTAAAATTGCATCTTATTGATATACTTATAACAAATTTTGCATTCCATGACCTTCATAATACGCCAAAAATTAAAAATATATATCAGTGGTTTTTTTTTTTCTTAATAACAAGTCTATCATTGATGTATTTAGCTACTCCTAATCAGGTATATCAATGTTATTAATTATTTTAGTATAAAAAAATGAGGTAAGTTAAAAAAAAAAGAATGAGGTATATCAATGGTATATCAACATTCATAACATGACATTTCATTTTAAAAGATGTAAATAACACAACATAATTCAATAAAGAGAAAATAAATCATAACAAATATAAGTAAAGAAAGTAACATATTAAGTATATCATTGATATATCAACATTTAATCAAGTATATCAAATGTTATGCTTATCCTATCAAGTATATATTAGGTATATCATTGTATAAATACAAGTATATCAAATTTGGTATATTAGTTAACTGATATACATTATATTTCGTATATCAGTAAATATAAAGTATATCAGATATACTACTAATATACCTGTTGATATACCAACAAGGGTAAAACTGGAATAATAAAAAAAACGGAAATCAGATTTTTAAAATTTTGCTATGTTTGCAAACCTAAAAAATCATAGCTAGATTTGCAAATATCCTAATATTTTTTGCTACCCATTGCAATTTCCCTTAAATTTAGCTAGTCTTTGATGATTATTGGCCATTTTATTGCACTTAATTGTTTATTTTTTAGGAAATCGTTGATTAGAGTTAAAACGTGGAATAAGAGTTAATCGGGTGTTCGGGACGTGAAAAGATGCCAAAGAACCGAAAAGATTCAAGTAACAAGGAGCCAAGAGAGGGCATTCTGCCCATTAGCGTCGAGACGCCACTCTTGGAGCGTCTCGACGCTACGTTTCCTTAATTGGAATACGCGGCAGACTCACAGCGTCTCGACGCTGTAATAAGTAGCGTCCCGACGCTACCGCATTTCCTTTTCCAGACACGCGCGTACAAGGGGCAGCGTCGAGACGCTGTCTTAATAGCGTCTCAACGCTATGACGAAAAAACAGAATATAAGCTTCTTTTCGGCTAGGTTTTTGGGGACTTCGATTTGGGACTTCTTGGAGCCGAAAAACAGGACATAATAGAGGCTATTGAGGCTGAAACAAAGGGAGCGAGGTGGAAATCAACCCATTGTTCGTGGGGATCGTGACGGGGACGTTCGGTCTTGGCCTACAACGAGTCTATTTCTCTTTTCCCTTCCTTTAGTTAGTTTTGATGACTGTTTTAGACTCTCGCTATATTGTAACGTTGTGTATGAGTAGCTAGGCTTTAATTCTTAGGGATTGATGTAGCCATTGCGCACGTTATGGATTGATTTACTGTTTTTATGCTATTGATTTCATTTATGCATGTGTTGTATCCTTAATGCTTTCGATTTACCGGCCATAAATTGATTGATGTTTATATTTGAATCTAACTCGGGAGAGAGGATTTAAATTAGAAATAAGTATGCATAACTAGAATTTAGCTAAAAATCGGGAGATTAAGGTTAATTCTAGAAATTGTTATAAAGGTTAGCCTTATTGTCTCGTATGTTTATTGGATTTAGATAGGGATATCGGGTTCAATTGCATATGCGAGAATCATGTATGCTCGGGAGAGATATGTATGATTTTTGTTGCCAAGATTTATGAATCATAGTATTTGTTAATTCGTTTATTAATCCATAACTCCAATTGGTGAAATCAAATCCCTAAGACCAATTCTTCCCATTAGTTTGTCACTTTTTGCTTGAGTTTTGTGTTTGATTTAACTATATTCTCATCCAATTTGATTCCCTAAATAAAATTGGCCAAGAGTATTTTCGGTAATTAAAATTTGGCTAGACACCAATCCAGAGGACGACAGTCGATTGCAAAATCACTATATTATTACTTGACCCGTACACTTGCGGTAAGCAAATTGCACATCAAGTTGTTGGCGCCGTTGCCGGGGATTGGCATATTTAGTCAATTTTGATATCGTAGAAAAATTGTCCGGTCTTAGTTTAGGGTGTATTCTATTTTTTGCTTATTTTTGTGTTTTTTTTTTGTTTTAGGTAAATTGCATTTTTTTTTCCTTTATTTTTTCTTTTCCATTCTTAAATTCTTCCATATTTAGATTTTCTTTCTCATATTTGTTTGATTGTTCCATTGTTAGACTTTTTTTAGTTTTTCCCTTTTTAGAGTGGTTTTTTCCTTAATTGTTAGTGTCCTTATTTGATTTTTGCCATATTTTTTTTTGCATTCCTTATTTGTTATTTTTCTTCCTTTTGTAGATTACATTTTCCTTATTTAGATTCATCACTTTCCTGTTCTTGTTTCTTTCCTAATTTATTTTCGTTCCGTTTTCTTTTATTTTTCTTTTTAGGTTTGGTTAGATTGTGCATGCGAAAGATTAGGGAATTGGCCTTTGTTCCCTTAGATCCAGAGATCGAAAGAACTTTCAATAGACTTCGAAGGGAAAATCAAGAAAACATCCAAATGGCCAATCCTAATCCTGAAGAACCTAAGCCCATCAGGGACTATTTTCAGCCGATCTTTCAAGAGCAACAGTCGGGGATTGTCTATGCCCCAATTAATGCTAATAATTTTGAGTTGAAAACAGGTCTCATTCAGATGGCTCGAGACTGTGCCTACAGGGGATCGCCCATGGAGGATCCAAATTCTCATCTGAAATCCTTCCTAGACATCTGTGGGACGGTAAAGTTAAATGGTGTCTCTGAAGATGCCATTCGCTTACGTTTATTCCCTTTTTCGTTGCAGGACAAAGCGAGGGACTGGTTACAATCTATTCCACCTGGAGCATTACCACTTGGGATGCTTTGGTCCAGGCATTCTTAAAGAAGTTCTTTCCTCCTGCCAAGACGGTCAAGCTGAGGACCGAAATTGGGACATTCCAGCAACAATTCGATGAACAGTTGTTCGAGGCTTGGGAGAGATTTAAAGAGCTGCTAAGGAAGTGCCCTCAGCACGGATACCCTGACTGGTTACAGGTTCAATTATTTTACAATGGATTAACTCCTAGCACGAAAACTATTATTGATGCAGCTGCAGGTGGGACTCTATTGTCCAAGACTGTTGAGAGTGCTAGGACTTTGTTAGAGGATATGGCCACCAACAGCTATCAGTGGCCATCTGAGCGGTCGGGACCCAGAAAGATTGTTGTTGGAGTGTTCGAGGTTGACAACGTAAGTGCACTTCAGGCTCAGATGTCTTCCTTAACTAATGCATTTTTAAAGTTTTCAGGTTCAGGGAATGCTCAATCAATTGAGTCTGCAGCTGCCCTTGCATCCCAGACTCAGGGGGAAAATCTCGAGCAGGTTCAGTATGTTTCGAATTATAATTCTAGGGGGTATAATAATAATTCCACACCTACACATTATCACCCTAGCAATAGAAATCATGAGAATTTTTCCTATACTAATAATAAGAATGTTTTGAATCCTCCTGGCTTCACTCCTCAAAGTCAAGAAAATAAGAAATCTTTAGAAGACCTTGTTGGAGCTTTTATTGTAGAATCAAGTAACAGGTCAAATAAGCTTGAGGAGGCCATGATTGCAATAAACACTACTGTCAATGGTCATTCTGCAGCGATCAAGAATATAGAGACTCAGTTGGGACAACTGGTAAGTGTTGTCAACTCTATGAATAAAGGTAAAGCCTCAGTTGAACAGGAGAAATCTTCTTTGGAGTACTGCAAGGCCGTATTTGTGCATTATGAGGAGGAGACTAAATTAGCTGAAGAGAAGAAAACTACTGAACCAGAGGAACTCACAGGAGGAGTTGAAGAAGGCACCACCTCAAACGAAGCTGAAAAGCTTAATCCCGAGCCTTTTATTCCTTCTCCTACTGTTTTAGTTCCTAAATCAAAGAAAAAGAAAAATTCTAAAGTTAAGTTTGACAAGTTTTTAGATGCCTTTATGGGTTTGCATGTTAATATTCCTTTTTCAGATGCCTTGGAGCAGATGCCTCACTACAGAAAATTCATGAAGGAATGGCTCAACAAGAAGAAAAAGGAAAAGCAGTTGGAGACTGTATATCTTGCATCGACGTGCAGTGCTCGTGTCCAACAGGGAGTACCAGAGAAATTGTCTGACCCAGGGAGTTTTACAATTCCTTGTAATTTTGGTACTTTTTCATGTAGAGCACTATGTGATCTGGGGGCTAGCATAAATATAATTCCTCTATCATTATGTAAAAAGCTTAACATAGGAGACATAAAATCTACTTCTGTTAGACTTCAGCTGGCTGACCAGTCTGTGGTTAGTCCATATGGGATTGTTGAGAATATTCTGATTAAAGTAGGTAGATTTTTCCTTCCTGTTGATTTCTTTGTGCTAGATATTAAAGAGAATACTACTATGCCTGTCATATTAGGGAGACCATTCCTTGCTACAGGGAGGGTTATAATTGATATTGAAAGCAGGGAGCTAATCATAAGAGTCCAACAGGAGAAGGAAGTTTTAAAAGCTTTTGAGGACCCCAAGAACACATCAGATACAATGATGGTGGACTACAGGAGAGGTGCTAGGAAGAGCACCAGTGATGGAAAATCTGACAGGAGACCACCCTGATGCATATTTGGTCAACACGTCGAGCTAATGACGTTAAACAAGCGCTTATGGGAGGCAACCCAAGTGAGTTAGTTATTTCTTTCTTTTGAGTTTTATTTATTGTTTGTGTCTGTTTTGTAGGTCTTGTTTTCTCTCTCTCCTTTGCTTTCAAGCTGTCAAGATTCCAAGCTTTCAGTCAAGAAGTCATCATCATTCCAGGCCAGTAGTGTTCACTCTTTTCATTCTTTTATTGTTCTCATGCTTGTTTATGCCTTATTTTCTTGATACATTGAGGACAATGCATGTTTTAAGTTTGGGGGTGGATTAGCATGTTTGTGGAGCCCTTGAGCATCTGAGTTCGGGCTATAGTTTTGAGCTTTCTTTGAATTATGCATATGATTGTTTTTTGGATGTTATATTTGCATGACTATGATGTCCTAGGATAGGCTTTCTTGTCAATTTTCAAGCTTGTGATGAGTTGTAAGCATGAGTGCCCAAAAAGGGAGACTTTTTAAAATTTTTCTAGGAGATGGCTTGCATGAGTAGCGTATTTGTCTTGGCTAGATTTGGATTTGAATTTTTAGGAGCGAATTATTGGGTTCATATGCTTGTTGTCACCTCAATAGGTGTAGGGTAGAGCTAAAGAGATAATTTTTTGCAAATTAGCATGTTTGATCTTGCTTAGGAGAAAAGAAAAGAATATCTGCTTATCATGTTCATAATGAAAAATCATTCTTGTTATTGTTGAAAAAGAAAAAAAAGTCATGACTTATGCGCGCAATATGCAATGGTTAATAAAGATTAAAGCAAAAAGAGCTACCCCTGTTGTGATCAGTTAGGCCAACCAGAGAAAACTCAGGTTAAGGGTCCCTGCAATAGGTGTGTGAAAGCTAGTGCCACATATAAATGCTTAATCTAATTGTTAATTAAAAGCACCTAAGTATGGAGGAAAACAAACTAATTTGTTCCATTAACTCATTAGTGAAACCTTAGTGCCAGTGTAGAGGGAAGATGAGCTGAGAGTTTAATAATCCAATCCCGGGCTAGTAGAGTCTGATCTTGTTGAGTTAGATCTCGCTTGTGCAAGTTAATTTTGGAAAAATTTTAATTTGTCTCCCTCATTGGTCCTTGTGTGCATGTCTCTTGCTTGCTTGGTTATTGACTTTTGAGCCTTGAGGATTGAGTTATGATTGTTGCATCCATTCTTCCATTGTATGTGTGATTTGTAGTTTGCTCGAGGACTAGCAAAAGCTTAAGTTTGGGGGTATTTGATAGCGAGCATAGCTAGCTATCTTTACTTATTAAATTTAGCAAGTATTTGATGATTATTGGCCATTTTATTGCACTTAATTGTTTATTTTGTAGGAAAGCATTGATTAGAGTTAAAACGTGGAATAAAAGTTAATCGGGTGTTCGGGACGTGAAAAGATGCCAAAGAACCGAAAAGATTCAAGTAACAAGGAGCCAAGAGAGGGCATTCTGCCAATTAGCGTCGAGACGCCACTCTTGGAGCGTCTCGACGCTACGTTTCCTTAATTAGAATATGTGGCAGACTCACAGCGTCTCGACGCTGTAATAAGTAGCGTCCCGACGCTACCGTATTTCCTTTTCCATACACGCGCGTACAAGAGGCAGCGTCGAGACGCTGTCTTAATAGCGTCTCGACGCTATGACGAAAAAACAGAATATAAGCTTCTTTTCGGCTAGGTTTTTGGGGACATCTATTTGGGACTTCTTGGAGCCGAAAAACAAGACAGAATAGAGGCTATTGAGGCTGAAACAAAGGGAGCGAGGTGGAAATCAACCCATTGTTCGTGGGGATCGTGACGGGGACGTTTGATCTTGGCCTACAACGAGTCTATTTCTCTTTTCCCTTCCTTTAGTTAGTTTTGATGGTTGTTTTAGACTCTCGCTATATTGTAACGTTGTGTATGAGTAGCTAGGCTTTAATTCTTAGGGATTGATGTAGCCATTGGGCACGTTATGGATTGATTTACTGTTTTTATCCTATTGATTTCATTTATGCATGTGTTGTATCCTTAATGCTTTCGATTTACCGGCCATAAATTGATTGATGTTTATATTTGAATCTAACTCGGGAGAGAGGATTTAAATTGGAAATAAGTATGCATAACTAGAATTTAGCTAAAAATCGGGAGATTAAGGTTAATTCTAGAAATTGTTATAAAGGTTAGCCTTATTGCCTTGTATGTTTATTGGATTTAGATAGGGATATCGGGTTCAATTGCATATGCGAGAATCATGTATGCTCGGGAGAGATATGTGTGATTTTTGTTGCCAAGATTTATGAATCATAGTATTTGTTAATTCGTTTATTAATCCATAACTCCAATTGGTGAAATCAAATCCCTAAGACCAATTCTTCCCATTAGTTTGTCACTTTTTGCTTGAGTTTTGTGTTTGATTTAACTATATTCTCATCCAATTTGATTCCCTAAATAAAATTGGCCAATAGTATTTTCGGTAATTAAAATTTGGTTAGACACCAATCCAGAGGACGAAATTCGATTGCAAAATCACTATATTATTACTTGACCCGTACACTTGTGGTAAGCAAATTGCACATCACCAGCTACCCGAGTCCCTAGCGCAAAAGTCACAGGTGAACGTATTCTGAGACCACCATCATCAGGAATCCAGTTAACTCCATACACCGGAACACTTTCTCCATTCCCAATCCGCCACTGCAGTCCCTACTCTAATAGTTCTCTCCCCCACAACAAACTCCTCCAAATAAAGGACGGTCTCGATCCTGCCTCCGCCCTTAGGAAATTTGAGAAAGGACAGTATCAACCATTCAGCACACATGCCAAAAAGGAAGATGGTTGTTGGGCAATCCTCCAACATTGCTTTGCCAACAAAGCTTGGTTAAAAATCTTGAGGTCCCTGAATCCCATACCACCGTAACATTTAGGCTTACACAAAGATCTCCAACTCACCCAATGAATTCCACGGTCCACCTTATCCCCACTCTACTAGAACCGTGCCATGGCCCTACTAATGTCAAGTATCAGCTTCTTTGGCATCCAAAAACAATTCATCGAGTAACATAGAATTGCCTACACAATAGATTTTAGGAGCACTTCTCTTCCTCTTGCTGAAAACAATTTTCCCTTCCACCCTTGTATCTGTTGCCATACACGATCCTTGATGAAACTCAACGAACTTATTCTGTTTCTTTATATAAAAGACGGGAGGCCCAGATATTGGTGATGGCATGCCATTACCTATACCTGCAAAATCTGGCTCACCTGATCCTAAGCCAACACCTCCATATTCAGACTGGAAGATATGATGGACTTATCGAAATTAATCCTCTGCCCCGAAGCCCGCTCATAGCAGCAGAGAATATCCCGAATCATAATAGCTTTCGCCTCTTTAGCCCGAAAGAACAGTAAACTGTCATCTGCAAAGAACAAATGTGAGATGGCAGGCCAATACCTTGCTAACCTCAACCCTTTAATAGCATCAGCCTCCTCTACACCTCGGAGCATACATGACAGGCCCTCCGCACATAATAGAAAAAGATTAAAGGAATACCGAACAGACGAAATGCAAAGAGAGATCAACTCCACCCATCCCGGAGCAAAATCCATTTTCAGCATAATCTTCTCCAAAAAGACCCATTCCACCCTGTCATAAGTCTTGATCATATCTAACTTAAGCAAAGCCCACCCCGTTATGCCCTTGTGTCTCCCTTTCAAAACGTGTAAGCATTCATACCCCAGGATGGCATTATCCACCACACAACGCCCAGGTATAAAAGCACTCTGATTCTGGGAGATCAACCCATTCAGTATACCCTTCATACGATTCACTAGCACCTTTGACACCAGCTTGTAAACCATGTTACAGAGCGAAATGGGCCTATACTCCGAAATACGTCTGGGGTACTTCTTCTTCGAGATCAACACGATCATCGTTTCATTCAAAGGCCCTGGGGAGACCCTGTTGTTCAGTATATTCAAACAACAGTGAATCACATCAACACCAACTACATCCCACGAATGCTGATAGAAAGCCCCTAACAACCTATCAGGCCCTAGAGATTTATTCGGGTGAGTCTGCTTCAACGCAAGAAGAATCTCCTCCTGTTGAGACGGGTGAAGCAGCTTACTATTCATTTCCTCTGTCACAGTGGTCGGTACATGCAACAAGGCCTGCTCCATCTCCTCCCCAAACGGGTGCGTCGTCCTATAGATGTTTCCAAAATACCCTTCAATTAACCCCAAAACTCTATCTGGCTTTTGCTGCCAAATCCCCGCACCATCCTCTAGACCCTTCACCTCATTCTTCCTTCTCGTACACGAGGCCTGCGTATGGAACCAGCGAGTCTTTATGTCCCCCCCATTTCAGCCAACTATCCCTGGATCTTTGCTTCTAGTACACCTCATCCTCAACCAAGAGAGCTTCAAGTCCTTCCTCTGCATTCTGTAATTCATACCGAACCCCTGCACCCCCTACACCCTCCATCACCCACAGAACCTAATCTGTCGCAACCCAAATACGCTGCCCAAAATTGCCCGTCCTTGCCTTCCCTCATCTACTGAGGCTAGCCATACACCTTTCCGCCATAGAAGCCAAACCCACCGGCGAGCCCACTGGAGCCCCTGGATCCCAGGTAGCTAACACCACCTCTATAAAACCCTGGGATAAAAGCCATGTCTCCTCAAATCTTTTGATTTTGCGACTTGCATTGAGAACTCATCGAGTCCCAGCACTCATAGTCAACGGTATGGGTCTATGATCCGAACGACTGAACTCCAGGTGCTTCACCTCATACCCAGGAAACATATCCCGTCAAGCCACATTACCAACACACTTATCAATTCGTTCCAAAACTATATCCTCCCCTGGCCTTCTATTGCACCAGGTAAATACAGGCCCACTAAAACCCAGATCGATCAGCTCGCACACATCCACAACCTCATAAAAACCAAGCAACTCCCTTGCCGGCTTCGCTCTTCCACCCTCCTTCTCATGGTCAAACAACATTGCATTAAAATCACCCCCCATTAGCCACGAAGTCGTACTATTACCACAAAGAAGTTTCATCAGTGCCCATGTCCTTACCTTCAACTCAGCTTGGAGATACCCATACATCCCAATGAATCTCCACAGACTCGCTCCCCCATCCACCCAGCCATCTATATGATTATGAGAGTATGAAATCAGACTGAACTTTACTTCCATGTTCTACAATAGCGCCAACCCTCCACTTCTCCCACAAATGTCCACGCATAAGCAACTTGAGTATCCCAGTTTACTTTTCAACACATCAAAACGTGAGGGTTGCACCTTCGTCTCAGACAGGAACACCATGTGAGGTCGGTACTGTTGCACCAGCTTGTACAACCTACGGAATGCACGGGCCAACCCCAACCCGCACACATTCCAGAATAAGATACTCATGGCGATCGGCGAGGCTGAGAATCAACCACCGTCAAAACAACTGCACTGCTACCCTCCACTCTCAGTCTCACCTTCTTCTCACCCTACACTTCTGCCAGACCATCAACTGCCTTTCGCTTACTTTCTGTCATACTCGAGAGGTGTTCCATATTCAAAATATCAGACAGCGATTCTCTGGCCCGCCTCTTCCAACTCTTACCACTCTACAACCTAACCTGCTTTTCAGCCTCTCTACCTTGCCCACCCTCAACCAAATCAACAACCATAGAGTCTTCCCCCCTAAAACCAGCCCCCTACCTTGCCTCTACAAGCCCCGCTTTCTTTTTCCCTTTCAAGTCCCCCTCATGCCTTCCCTCACTACCCCTTATATCCACCACCGTCTCTACCAGAGCAGCAGTAGACGTAGAGCCTGTAACACCCCGCGCTATCGAAATTATGCCACTTTGGAATAATCAAGTTTAAATTCTAGTTTGACAGAAATTAGAATTTAAGTTTGGTTTGTAATCGATATTTTTTAACCAATTGGTATATGTTATTTTTCCCTCTTATCGTGTGTTGGTGCTAAGGTCAGTTAATTTTAGTAGGTTAGTGGGGATGGAAGTTTGCATATTTTTCTCTGATTAGTGGGCAGTTGTTGGAATTAAGGGATTAAATTTTAAAGAAAAGTAAAAGAAAGGGAAAAAAAAAGCCCTAGATCTCAAAAGTTCCCATCTCCCTCCATCTCTCTTTCTCTCATGCGCGTGCAGCCCCTTGTGAGTGTCGCCGCCTGAAGCCGTTCGGTCGCCACCGCTGCTCGAGCTCGCGCGTCGCCGCCGTCGTTGAGTCGCTGCCCCAGTTCGCGTCGTCTCTCTCTCTCTTCGCGCCGCCTCCATCCGCAAACTCTCCCTCTCTCTCTCGCAGATAGCTTGTGTCGCCGCTTGTAGCGCCGCATCCTAGCTCAGTCGCCGCCGTCGTTTTCCCTTGCAGTCGCGCGCCTGTCCTCTCTGTTTCGTGGGTTCAAGATTCGAATCTTTCTCTTCTCCTTCCGTTTTCAGCAAGAAAACCTTGTGGGTAAGTCTTCTTCCCCTCGATCTAGGTGATTTAAGGCCCGATCTAACTCCTCCTTGTCCGTATTGAATAGATCTTGCGCGGACAGCACCTTGAAGCCCCGTCTTCTTCGCGTTTCAGCCTTAGAACTCGTGGGTAAGCCTCTTTCCTTTCCTTTTTCATGTGGTTTAAGGCTTGATCTAAGTTCCTATCGATTTGGTGTTGCTAGATCTCGCGTGCTTGGTGATTCGGAGTCTCGTCGACCTCGTTTCAGCTGATTCCGCCTCTGTCCAGCAGTGTTCTTGGCTGTTTTCGGTGTCGTTTGGCCTTGGGTCGCTTCGGGTGGTAAGTTTATGCTTTACCCACTCTTGGTTGAAGCTTAAATTTGATTACCCATTAGTTTTTGGTGCTGAAAGGTTTAATTGCGTTCAATGTTCTGATCTGCAGCGCCGTCTAAGTGTTCGATAAGGTTCGAAACACTTCAGCTTGGATACCCATTGCCCAAGGAGCGTTCTAACACGTTGTTAGAGGTTAGAATAACCCGCCTTTCGTGAAAGCGAGTCTGTTTGGTAAGGTTTCTTGTTGTCCCTTCGCTTTTAGCATTAAAAAGTGCTGCCCAATAGTTATCCTAGCCTTAGAATCATGTTTAGGTCGTTACCCATTGCATATCTAGGCTCGTAGGAGTTGCCTAGCCCTTATAGGACCTAGTTTATGCATCTAAGTGGGTTGTCATGGTTGTTTGGGTAAAAAAAATCATGTGGTTCTTCATTGCCCATTAAGCCCCGTTACCTTAAAATGTTTCCCGACCCTTTCTAGGTTTTAAATCATGGTTTAAGTGAGGTTTTACCTGTTGTCCGTGGTTTAGAAGCATGCTAAATAAGGTCTCACCGATCACTTAGGCCTTTGTTGCATTGCCCAACCTCCTAAATGTTGTTAGTGTGCCATAGGTTATATTTACTTGCTGTCCATTGGCTAAAAAGCCTTAGATATGGTCGTCAACTAACAAATACCCACCGCCCGTAACGCTTTAAACGTGGTTGCCCATGGTTTAATGGTGTTGGGTTCTCAATTCGGGTTATGTTTAGATGTTGTCCAGCAAGCAAAACAAACCGTTGTTGGTTCAGTCTCGCCCTTAGCAACATGTTTTTAGGGTGCTTTTCTTTAGTATAGACTTCCTTTAATAGTTGGTAGCTTGTTTGTAGCCGGAAGCTCGTTTTGGGAGCGTGTCGTGCCATTCCAACTAGCGTTGGTTTGTAAAAGTCTTCTGTAAGTAGTTTCTACCTGGATAAGCCTGTTTGTTTGTTTGAGCATGCTGTTTTTTTACTTGTTCTGTTATTATATGTTGTGTTTGATATAAATGTAATTCGTGACGTGAAATGAGCATGTCGCTTTGTTTATTTCCATAAGCACGAGATACTGTTGTTAGTTGGCTATGTTGCATGTGAGTCATGTCTGCATAGTGTGTGGTCATTGGGGAGAGGCGGAGCATGACGCGTAAATCATGTGTTGGGTGTGTGTGCGGAGCGTGACGCGGAAATCACGTGTGGGTGCGAGTGCGGAGCGTGACGCGGAAATCACGTGTGAGTGGCGATGCGCATGGCGCGTTATAATACATGTGTTGGGTGGGTTGCGGAGCGTGACGCGGAAATCACGTGTGGGATGTGAGTGCGGAGCGTGACGCGGAAATCACGTGAGTGTGCGGGCATGGCGCGGAAACCATGTGAGGGTGCATAGCATGATGCGTGGATTCATGTTGTCGTCCCATTTTTGCATGAGCATGTGTTGGCATTGTTATTTCGTGTTTAAGAGCATGTGGGTTGTTTATCGCTTTATAAGCATGATGTGTGTGGTTAGCTTGTCGTGGTGTTTGTTTGTTGTTTGGTGGTTCACCGGGTGTGAGCTACTTACCAGTACGGTGGTTGTACTGATACCTCTCCCCTTTCTTCCCCCAACATTTTCAGACTTTGCAGGTGATGAGTATTACGTGCCCGATGATGTGGATGAGGAGATTCACGAGGGATGACCATCTGGTTTAATTTATTAGTTTGTTTACTTCATTTTGTTGGTTAGGTTAATTTATAGTATTTAGTTGCTGAGTCAAAGGAATCGTTAGTTGTTAAATTTGTAGTAGTTAATGCTTCCGCTAGGTTGTAAATATGCTAATGTTTAATAAAGTTGAACTGCTTCTAGAAAGTTAAGGTTATGCTTGATCTGGTAGAGTTAGGTTCTGTTGTTGGTTGGAGATGCGAGATCTGACTCGTATCCTGTTTGTAGTTGTTTTGTGGAGTTGTGGAGTTGAATGAATCAATTTAGAAGTGTTGTTGAGTTTATCAGGTGATTTAAAATTTTGGTTTTATCCTATGTATGTCATTATGCTGCCGAAATTTTCGGAGCTCTCGGATAGTTTGAATAGGAGTTTAGTAATGTCACTAGGTTAGATAATAATAAAACCTGGGGCGTTACAGAGCCACCCTGACCTGCAGATTGTGCACCACTCATAGGATCCGTCGCACCCCCCTCTGCTTCTTTCTCCGCACTCTCAACTCGTTCCTCACTCCCTCGCATGTTCGACTCCTGGAAAAGTCCTCAGTAGCTCTCATGTTCCCCTCCTGCTCCCTTCGCCCAGCCTCTCTAAACACCATCCCCGCCCTCAGCCACTCACCATACTCCTTGTTCCCATGAGACTCAGCTCCTACTGAACCACATTCCCTCCTCGAGTGCCCTAGGCAACCGCATCCATAACAAAAATCCATAAGCCGTTCATAGATAATTGGGCACCAGTACTCTCTCTCCGCCTCATCCTCCACCTTAAATCCTCTACATAACGACTGATCAATTCTCAAACCAATCCTCAAACAAAAAATCGCACCCGCCCACTCACTATCCACTGTGTCACCCACCTCTTCCACCTAACCAAGTTTCTCACCCAACAACTGTGACATCGCTCTCGTTTGTCTACTCATTGGAACGTTATGAATTTGGACGCAAAAAGAATACTCCTTGAATTCCACCTCAAGCACTGAAGCCGTCAACTTTGCCTCCTTCAGCACTACCAGAGATCGGTCAAAAGCCCAAAGACCCGTAGCCAACACTCTCGCCTTCTCCTCTTGCGACCGAAATTGTACCACAAATACATTATCTTTGGCAGCCTCAATCCTTGTCCCCACATGCACACGCCAGGCCCCCCTCATCACTGAACGGAAAGCTTCTAGATTCACCCTCTTTGTCGACAACACCCGACCCACTACGCACAAATCCCACGAACCCACCGACAGAGGTAGCGCCGCTTCATCTGGTCGGATCGCCTTCGTCTCCTCCCCCATCAGCGTCATCTTCTTCCACCGGTTCACCAAATCATCCATTCTTTTTTATGTCACTGCCCCATCGATGCAAGCCAAGAACCCCCGAACTGCGCACACCACCAAAAATCTGCACAAAACCACTCAACAACACCGGTCGGAACTGCCTCTCCGATCGACGACCACCCAGAAATTGCTAAACAACCCACCGAACCACCGAATGACTACCACCTACTAACGCTCACGAGCTGCACAAAACCACAAAACAGCACCAACCCCTCAGTAAATCGATCAAAACCCGCCTCTCCGATTAACGACCTCGCGAAACCGCTAATAACACCCACACAGAACCCACTGCTTGATGACCACAGACTAACAACCGCGAAGAAAAACTTCACCAGCCACCGGACTGCACAACTACTTAGAGAGACCACCGATCAACACCATCCCGTCGATTGACGACCACACAAGAACCCGATGTCAACAACCTGAGAAACTAATGTCAACCATGCGAGAAACCGATTAACCAGTACTCTCTCCCCGATCGATGACAGCGAACAAACAAACCTTCGAAAACTGCACAAAACACTCAGAAATCTCCGATCGCCACTGCCTCGCCGACTGACATCCATGCAAGCACCGCCGATGATGACCACGCACAACCCACTGCTAGATTACCACCGATTGAAGACCACAACCCAAACACACCACCGAAACTGCCCAAACCACTCAGAAAAACCCCGATCAGCACTGCCTCTTCGACTGACGACCAGACGAGAACCACCAGATGCCCCGACCACAAAACCCTAACCCTAACCTTCACACAGAAGGAAAACCTCTCATCTCGAGAGAAAGCCCTCAATTAGAGGGGAATTGTTTTTCAGTAATTTGGTATATCAGTTAATGGATATACTTTATATTTCGTATATTAATAAATAAAATGTATATTCGATATACTACTAATATATCAGTTGATATACCAACATTTGTAAAATTGGAATAATGAAAAAACGAAAAATAATATTTTAAAATTTTTGCTATATTTGTAAATCTCAAAAAACCTAGCTAAATTTGCAAATGTTCTAATATTTTTTGCTACCCATTACAATTTCCTTAATAATAATACATTCTTAATTTGAAATCGCAATAAATGAAAATGATGATATTCTTTTTGTTTTCTAATTTTTAAAACTAAATGTCTATTTTTTCTCAAAAAAAAAAAAAAAAAAAAAAAAAAAAAAAAAACTAAATGCCTATTTTAAAATATAATTATTTATTTTAAAATCTAACTCTCTAAACATAGCCAAAGCTTAAAGCTCCTCTAAACAACGATCTTATTTCTAATTATTGTTTTAAAAAAATCGAACTTATTTATCAAGGTCTCGTTTGATAACCATTTTATTTTTTGTTTTAGGTTTTTTTAAAATTAATCTTATAAACACTACTTCCAAAAAAAAAATCAAAATTTTGTTTTGTTTTTGGAATTTGGCTAAGACTTCAGATATGATCGAGAAAGATGAAAATCATAGAAAAAAAATTGGAAGAAAACAAACATAATTTTCAAAAACCAAACCCTTATCAAACAAAAGTAATTTTGTTGGTAGTCTCCTTTTAAAAGTATTTTTGACATTGTAGCCAATTTTTTCAAAACAAAGATAATTAAAACCATTCAAATTCGTAATTTTTTTCTATTATTTTAACAATGTGTAGGAAAATAAAGAAAATTTAAATGGTTGGTAAACAAGCATTATTTTTTAAACAAAAAAATAAAATTTTTATTATAATCTTTGTTAAATTAAAATTTTGGTCGTTCCGGTTTGAGTTTAGTTTCAATTCAGTCCTATACTTAGTTTCAAGTTACTACTATTTGGTTGTATTTTAAAGTTAGTCTCTATGGTCATAAAAGTTTAAATTGAGTATCTATAATTTGGTCATACCTCACAAAATCACCAAACTCATTATATTAATGGCAACATAACCTATATGATAACAACTAGTTACAATAGGGGGTGATTTATGAGATTTGACCAAAGCCTAAGGACCAAATGAAATTACTAAATCCAAACCATATGGATCAAACTGAAAATTTTAAAATCATATTAACTAAATTGAAACTTAGTCCAAACCATAAGAATCGAACCGATAATTTGACATCAAATCATTTTTATCTTAGTTTAGAAAAGGAAACATAACAGATATAAGAGTAAAGAAAAGTAACATATCAAGTATATCAATATTCATATATCACGAATATAATTCTTATATCAATACTCGTAATCAAGTATATATCAAAGATTACGCTTATCAAATCAAGTATATATTAGGTATATCATTGTATTCATTCAAGTATATCAAATTTGGTATATCAGTTAACTAATATAATTTATATTTCGTATATTAATAAATATAAAGTATATAAAATATAGTACTAATATACCAGTTGATATATCAACAAAGTAAAACTGGAATAATAAAAAAAAAAAGAAAATCATATTTTAATTTTTTTTGCTATATTTGCAAATCACAAAAAACATAGCTAAATTTGCAAATATCCTAATATTTTTTGCTACCCACTACAATTTCTTTTATTTTAACAATGGGTAGGAAAATAAAGAAAATTTACATGGTAAATAAGAACTGTTTTTAAACAAAAAATAAAAAATAAATTTGTTATTATAATCTTTGTTACATTAAAAATTTGGTCCTTATTGTTTGAGTTTAGTTTCAATTCATACTCTTCTAGAAGTTTTAAGTTTCTATTATTTGGTTGTATTTTAAAGTTATCCCCTATAGTCATAACAGTTTAAATAGAGTATCTATAATTTGTGAGTTACCTCACATATCATCAATATTCAATACTACCTATCCAAAAATCCACCTGATTACCCTTACTCTTTACTTATCTTTAAACCCTAACAAAATCACCAAACACATCAATGGCGTAACTTAGCTATATGATAACAACTAGAGTTACAATAGGGATGATTTATGAGATTTGACCAAAACCTATGGACGAAATTGAAACTTTCAATATCGTAACGACTAAGTGAAGAAGCTATAAAAACAAAGCATATGGATCAAATTGAAAATTTTAAAATCATAACAGCCAAATTGAAACTTAGCCCAAACCATAAGAATCAAACTGGTAATTTAACATCAAATCATTTATGTTAATTGAGATGAGATAAATGAAAAATGATATAACAAACGCATATGCATACCTTTTCTATGAACAAGTATCTTATGTTGCTAAAGATCTCATCCTCCCAACTGTCTTGGATAATGGCATTTATACCATATGAAGGCAATAGTTTGACTTTACTTTCTCTAATCTTCATACTTTGCAACTTGGGTGAGCTTATTATTTCATATGAAAATGTCTTCATTTCAGTGCATCCATTTTCCAGAGTGGAAGGTGGCTAGCTTTGGTAAAGGATGAAATTCCAAAATTCAACCAATTTGTTGAAGATAATTTCACCATTTTCTTCTTCTCCTTCAAGTATGGAATTCATTCCTTCACAACAAGAAATTATCATAACCTCAAGTTTCACCAAACATCTTACCACTGAAGAGCTTAATAAATTCATCATTCCATGACATTCAGTTATGCAAATAGAAGTCAAATTTGAGAATGTGATTGAAGATGTTGACACCAAACACTTCATACTGTGACATCTCTTTATGATAATATATTTCAAACTATTAAAGCTGGTAGTCGTCTGAGTGTTGTCCTTCCAAACGCATATAAGATTGGGAATATTGAACAATTCTAACCTCTTTAAGTTTGCGCATCTTTGAACATTTTCTTCATTTAGAATATTACTAGTTGAAATGCATTTGTCACTTTAAATTCTTCAATGTTGTATAATACTTGACTTATTGTCGGTGTCAAAGTAATCATGTCATCATGTTCAGTACCAATCAGTGTGAGACTCTTGAGTTTGGGGAATGACGATCCAATCGAAAATTCTCTCTTTACTACCATGGAAGTCATTACTTTGGAAGTCATTGACAAAGTTCTCAAGCTTGGAAATAATACAATCTGAAGAAGAAAAAAATGGTCTCAAGTGTTAATTTAATTAACTAATTCCTATATCCAATTCCATGAGAATCTTAAACAAACATTCTTTTATTGTAACATTTTTAAAGAAAAAGAAAAGAATTCAAGGTTAGTACATCTAATGGAAACATATATAGGTTATAATATGATGATGATTACCTTGGGGAGTACCAACTTTGATGTTTTATCCACCGTAAACATTTCATTTCGCCCATCTACATGTAAACTTCTAATTTGCTGCAAATATTTCTGAAAGGAGTGGAAATTAAGATAACTGAAATTTGATTCGGAAGAAAATCTTCTTCAACTCTGTAACTTCATTCAATATTTTGTTATACAACAGATGCACTGTTTATGTGCAAAGTGAATAAGGGAAATAATGGTTCAAGAATATTTCAGCCTAACAAACTATACACGTGTAGGCTATATATGAACAGAATAATAACAAAAAAGAAATCTGGAATCTTCCAGCTAATGTATCCAAACAACCAACCACATCATCCTTCGACAACACACACTTCAGCATCAGATTTCTTGATTATTTCTTTAACATTCCCCCGCAAACGAGAGGGTAGGTCAACTAAACCGAGTTTGGAACAAAGATACGCAAACTGAGAGTGTGTGAGAGACTTTGTTAGACAATCAGCAAGTTGCTCTGCAGAAGGAACATATCGAACCTCGAGTTGTTTACAAAGAACTTGATCACGAACATAATGCACATCAATCTCAATGTGCTTAGTTCGAGCATGAAAAATTGGATTAGCAGCCAAGGCACCTGCTCCCATATTGTCACACCATAGCACAGGTATATGGGAAGAACAAAAACCAATCTCCCCAAGTAGTTGTTGTACCCATGAGATTTCAGCAGAAACATGAGCAAGAGCGCCATATTCAGATTCAGTACTCGAGCGGGCAATAGCCACCTGTTTCTTTGAAGACCAAGATATAAGAGTAGATCCAAGAAATACTGTTATGAAATCAAAGCAGCTCTGATACCAAATGTTATGAAACCCCCAAGATATGGATCTAACAACCTTGTTGAAAAACAAGACCTTTAGATCACATAACTGAAAACCCCAAAACCGATTAGAAAATCAACCCAAGGAAAGTAAAAACCGGATTACCTTGTCGATCAAATATCTCAAGGCAAGAAGCTTGCTTGAGATTAGAATCACTCCACAAGCATGATTGATCAAGTCAAGCTTGAATGATTCTCAGCATGCTACCTAAACTACATAGAATTGCAAAGAAACTTAGCACAAGGCTAATGGAAAAGCTCAAAGGCTCTTTTTACTACATTTCCAAGTCTGATTTTTGAAATACAACATGCATGGCTTTTATAGCCTCAAAATTACACTCTAGAGTAACCTATGGTCATTTGAAGAGTTGTAACTCTCATCCTCATCAATACCATAATGACCACTAGCTATATTGTAACCTAACACATTGATATCAAAACTTAAAAACTGAAAATTACATAGAAACTCCCTTAAATCCGAGAATTAAAAATCCCATCAACAAACTATGTCTTGTAACCTCCCAAAGTATAAATGAAGCTCTACTTGATGTAGTTTGAAGTAGCTTTAAGTATGGTTCCATCATTGATGCTTGACTTGCACTAAATGAACTTGACATGTAGTTGAGTTCATTCGATACAACTTGAGTTCCTTCAATGCTAGTTGACTTCAATTTGACTTCATTTAATGCAACGTAATTTTGAATATGTTTTTGGCATAATACAAGACATCTTGGTTCATATCAAATATACAATATGCAGCCACTGATTTACGATCATCCACATTTGCAGCCCAGTCCGCATCCGAAAAGGCAGTAATACTAGTGTCAGAACTAGGTTGAATTAATTAAGAGACCAACACTAGAAGTGCCTTTTAAATAGCGGAGTACTCGTTTAACAGCATGCAAATGAACATCAGTGGGGGCTTTGAGAAATTGACTAAGCTTGTTGACAATAAAGGCAATATTCGGCCTTGTATTAGTTAGATACTGAAGTGCCCCGACAGTGCTACGATAGAATGAAGGATCATCAAGCAACTCACCGTCATAAAGGGAAATATTCTTACCACCAACCGAAGGAGTGGGGCTAGGATTAGCACTTTGCATATTGACCTTTTCAAGTAAATCATCAATGTACTTTGACTGACTGAGATGAATCTCATGAGGAAGATAGGTGAGTTGGATCCCCAAAAAGTAGCTCAGCCAACCAAGATCTTTTAAAGCAAACTTGGAGTCAAGACTAGAAACAAGACTATCAACAAACGCAAGGTTGTTTCTAGTCAAAATTACATCATCCACGTAGAGCAAAAGAAGAACAATAATTCCATCTAGACAAAAAAAATATAGAGACGCATCAGACTTCGATAAGCAGAAACCCCAACTCAAAAGATTAGACTTTAACTCATCATTCCACGCTCGAGGCGCCTGCTTAAGACCATAAATGGCCTTATTAAGCTTGCAAACAAAAGTTGGCCGAGAAGGGTCCTCATATCCTGGGGGTTGAGACATATATACATCTTCCTTCAAAGTTCCATTTAAAAATGCATTATTAAAGTCAAGTTGACGAAGGAACCAACCCTTAGAAACAACCAAAAATAGAACAATTCGAATAGTGGCAGACTTTACAACCGGACTAAATGTCTCAAAATAGTCAATACCTGGGGTTTGATGGAAGCCTTTTGCAACTAACCGAGCTTTATGACGTTGGATTGAACCATCCATGTTGCGTTTAATCCGATAAACTCATTTACAACCCACAATGTTATAGTGATCCATATGTGGGACAAGATCCCAAGTACCAGTTTTAAGAAGGACAGCATATTCAACATCCATAGCATTACGCCACTCCGAAGAAGTAAGAGCTGCTCGAATGTTCGGGGGCTCAATAAGAGACCAATCTGTTGTGCTAGAAACTGCAACTGAAGCTTTAGGCTTGAAAATCCCAGCCTTACTGCGGGTTATCATTGGGTGCCCATGAGCAGGTAATGAACTTGATGGCAACGGAGGAGTGAGTGGGGATACTGGAGATGGTGCAAATGAAGGGGACAAAACGGGAGAGGGAGTATTTTGTGCAAAGGTTGTGATGGAGGAATTAATTAAAGGGTCAGGACTAGGTACAGAGGTTGGCTGTAAAGGTGAAATGGGACTTTGACTTGGGCTAGGTGAAGGACTTGTCGTGGGAGAGGAGGTAATGGGCAGGGGAAAAAGGTATATTTGTTTGAATGTTATGTGGTTGGTTAGTGGGAGATGGTGGAGTGCCATTGGACAAGATGGGTAAGTGGTCAAACCATTCATAATTGGTGGAGCAGGTGAAGGTGTATGGTCTATGGATTGAGGGGCTCCAAAGCCAGAGCAAAAAGGAAAATCAGCTTCATTGAACCTTACATGGCGTGAAATAAAAATTCGGCCCGAACTATTCAAGCAGCGAAAACCTTTATGCAAAGGACTTGGGCCAATATAGACACATTTTTCAGTATGAAATTCTAGTTTATGTGACTGATATGGCCTCAAATTCAGATAACATGCACACCCAAACACTCGCAATTCATCAACGTTAAGTTTTCGACTCGTCAATACTTCCATGGGTGAGCGTCCTTGAAGAACATTGGAAGGCAAGCCATTAATTAAAAAAACAGCAGTTTGAAAAGAAAATCACCAATACCGAAGAGGCACAGAAGCTTGAGCAAGTAGAGTGAGCCCCATTTCAACTATATGTCTGTGTTTTCGTTCAGCCCGACCATTCTGAGCAGATGTATAAGGACATGACACACGAGCTTGAATGCCAAAATGAGAACATAAGTGCAGAACGGGTTTATATTCACTACCTCCATCTAACTGAATAACTTTAATAGTTGTCTGAAACTGATTTTGCACCAAAGCCATGAACTCCTTAAAAGCAACCACTGTGTCACTCTTTTGGCGTAATGGATAGATCCATGTGAATCGACTAAAGTCGTCAATAAAATGGACATAATAACGATAACCACAATCAGAACTAGCAGGTGCAGGTCCCCAGAGATCCGTGTGAACCAAATCAAATTTTTCTTCAGCATGAGAGATAGATTGTGGAAAAGGTTGAGCATGCATTTTTCCAAACTGATAGGCTTCACAAAAATTTAACTTCTTATTTATTGGAAAATTCAAAGTACAATTCTTGAGGATTTGATCCAAAACTTTCAATGAAGGGTGACCAAGACGACGATGTAACGGGGACTTGGTCACAACTACATTAACAACGACATTGACTCGAGATAAACCAAAGAAACTAGGTGAGTTTGATAAAACATCAGCAATGGGTGAGCAACCTTTCGACTGGAATGTCTCATTATTTACTACTAGTCCAGGAGAATCAATTTGATAAAGTCCATCTTTAAGTGTTCCTCTCAGCAGCTCCATTCCCAACATTTTGTCCTTAACCACACAAAAATCAGCATGAATTTCGACAAAAACATTATTATCTCTAGCCAAATTTGAAATGCTGACTAAATTCTTTGCAATATGAGGTACACACAAAACATTTCTCAACTTGAGATTTCCACCATTGGAAGGAATAAAAGAATAACCAGTATGTGAAATGTTCAATTGTGATCCATCACCTACAAAAACTGATTCAGTACCTGTGTCTTCTGTTTTGGCACTTAGAAAGTTGGGATTGGATGTAACATGATTTGAAGCGCCGCTGTCAGCATACCAGTTCGGATCAATAACAGTCTCTGGTGACGCAAGCATGTTATGAGCAACCAAGGCATTCGGATGAATGGAATAACGATTTCCACTACCGTTTGATTGATACTCACGAGATTGGCTAGGATTATTAACTTCTTTGTTGAATCGAAAGAAGCAAATAACAGCTGAATGTCCTATTTTTCCACACAGCTGACAGGTAGGTCGACCATTAGAGTGGTTATTCCAACGCCCTCGCCCTCGATTTCTTCCACCACGTTGGCCATCATATTGATTTCTTTGGTTTTGACCCTGACCAAAAGGAGGTTTATTTTGTGCCATGTTCACAGATGGTGGAGTAGAGCTTATTATCGAAACACCACTCTTGAGGGAGAGTTGATATTCAAGTCGTTTCTCATAAGACATTAATTCGGCTTGCATTTCTGCCCAACTCACATTTGGGCGACTTTGTAGCAACACAGCTACTGGATTGTACTCTTCATCAAGTCCGGATAATACCTACGAAATGAGATCACGAGCCAACACAGGACTTCCAGCTAGAGCTAAACTATCAGAATACTTTTTCATAGTTCCTAAATATTCCATCATTGATGTAAAACCCTTGCAGGTTTGCTGAAAAAATCGTTTTAAATAGTCAATTTCTGCACGAGATTGCACTCCAAATAATTCTTGAATAGCTAACCACAAATCTTTAGAGGTAGAGAAACCCATTACCTGTGTAGCTATTTCAGGGGACATGGAATTTTACAGCCACCCTAAAAGCAATTGATCAATTGCTACCCAGGATTCATATGCAGGATTTAAAGTTTGAGCAACACCTTCAGCTAGTAATTGTTTCTCACTTGGAGTTTGACTTTCCCCTTCACTCTATTTTGGACTAGTCTTTTCTTCTTCCTTTTTATTTAAATACATGGAAGGGCATGATTTCAAACCTGTTAAATAGCCTTCTAACCTATAGCTGCGAAGAATAGGCAAAGCGAGATTTTGCCATAAAAGAAAATTACTCCTATCAAGCTTGATTGAGGTGATTTGGTTCAGAAGTTGATTGAGGGGAGGTCTTGTGAATTTTCCAGCGGTGTTGGTGGCTGAGATGAGCATTGGTGGTTGATTTTCCTCTTCAAAGATTGATTTGTCGGTGTTAGCCATTTGTGCCCTGATACCAAGTGAAAATTAAGATAACTGAAGTTTGATTCTGAAGAAAATCTTCTTCAACTCTATAATTTCATTCAATATTTTGTTATACAACAGATGCACTATTTATGTGCAAAGGGAATAAGGAAAATAATGGTTCAAGAATATTTCAGCCTAACAAACTATACACGTGTAGGCTATATATGAACAGAATAATAACAAAAAAAATCTGGAATCTTCCAGCCAATGTATCCAAACAACCAGCCACCTCATCCTTCGACAACACACAGCATCAGATTTCTTGATTATTTCTTTAACAAAAGGAAGCGGGAAAAAGTCCTTTTAGTTGAGGACAATTAGAAACAAAGACTTTCTTTAGACTTGGAAATGTCACAAATTCGCTAGGATCTTTGTTCCACACTGCTTCAGATTTGGTAGATCACTTAAATCTAACTGTATCAGTGGCCACTACAACATTTTTCTTCATTTATAGCTTTTCTTTATAGCATTTATAAAAAAATGCTATCATAAAATATAGAAACAAAGACACACGGGCACTTTTTATTTTTAATTTTTGATACGCGCGATAATTCAACCTTACTCCCGCTCATTTTGCTCTTTCATTCACTTAGCGTTATCTTTCTCTCTGGATTTCTCAAAACCCATTATCACAAGAAAACCCTGCTTCCTCGAAGACGACAACGACGACAACCTTGCCTCATGGGCTGCCAACAATGGAAGGTAGAGTTTCCGATCACCACATCTTCTCTCACCCTCTTTTCTTCAAAAGCTTTCGCAGCCTCCCGCTACTGTCACTTACCTTCTCGATTGGAGAATCCTCCTCATCCCCATTTCTTGGATTCCTATTTCCTTTGTCATGAACCCCTTGGGAATAACATTCAGGTACATGTTAGTTCATTTCTCTGTATTGGTCTTTGATTTGTGGGTTCTCTTTCTAGGTTTTGATTTCTTTGGTTTTTAGTTCAAGGAATTTAGAAATTGTTCTTGGGGTTTTGGAAACAGGGGAGTACGGCTCGATGTTGAGTGTGGTGTGGAGGTTTTTGTTTTGAGGGATTGAGAATTTCTTTCTTCCAGGGTTTTGTTTGGTTGTCATTTTCTTTCTGGGATTTTTTTGTTTGGGGAATTGTCTTATTTATTCCTCAATGAAAGTAATACTTATTTTGATTCACAATTGATACAGGTCATTTTTTTTCCCTAAAATCCCTATTTACTTGTAGATTTTAGCAGTTCCTTTTGTTTTTATGTTATGTCCTCTAATTGGAGAAAAACGAAACTGATATAATAGTTTGTAAAATGTCAAACTCTTTATTGGAGTCACTGGTGTGTTCTACAGGGCGTTTATGCCCTTTTCAAGGATGACAATGTGATAAAGATTCCATATTTTGTATAGTCATTATACTTTTCTTGTGTAAGGAAGAAAATATTTCTCTTTAGGAGGTTTTATTGCAAGTTGGGGCCTTTCTATTTGATAGAAGTGGTGTTTTCTCATAAATAATTCTAGGTTTTTTATAAGCATGCATCAAAGTTTCTAAAATATTATCATCCAAAATATCATTATTTGTTTGGTTTCCATCCTTAAAATCCAAATTTGATATGATTTAAAACTTTTCTTATCCAATTGCACTTTATTTTGTAATATATATGCTTAAGTGCACTTTATTTTAAGTTTCCAATGCTAAATTTCATTTCTTTATGCAGAAATGTGGCAATAACTATATCAAGATATCGTATACAAGTACAAAGTAGAAGGTATTGTGCATCCCAAATGAACTTTTGATATTAGGATCATTCGCAAAGCATTTAAATTATAATGTTCAGATGAATATTACTGTATTTTATTTTAGCATTTAAATTACGAATTTAAGATGGCATGTTACCTATTATCCTAAACAATTGAAGCTTCTTTTCATAGTGGTCTTGGATCTTGCCTTTATATACTCTACTATCTTTTTTTGTTTCTCTTATTTGAATATTGTATCTAGACTATTGGTGAACCTAAGTTTGTGTACGAATATATATAATCATTTTCTTTTGACACAAAAGGACCTCTTAGCATTTGATGCTAATACTTCTTTTAGTAACATGATTCAATAGAATTGAGTGATTTTGTTCTTATAGTTGGTTTACATGGCCACTTACTCAAATTTTTGTCTATCTCTATTAGGGTGTTTAACCATCATTAATCATGCCACATTGGAGTGCAAGGAGTCATTACAATTTTGCTTTTAGCTAAGGAAAGTTAATATTATCCCCTAACTTAACAAAAGAAAGTTTAGATATGTTATGTCTCCTTCTTATACAACTTAAGTGGTTTTATGGTATACATTTTTTAAAACATAAATTGTTGTCTTCTTCAAAGAAGGTTTTCTCTTAAAAGACTTGACTTGTTTCAAGTTCCTTAGTAAGTGAGTGACATTAGTCCCATCCAAACATTGTTTTTAATTACTTGTTGTGCAACATAACTAGATGGGCTTGAAGATCAGTACAATGATAGGTTTGTGATGGAGGAGATTATGATGGCTACTATGATAGGTTTTTCCTCAATTGATACTCCCATGTTTTAGTGGATCATGATGATCGAGTACTTTATCTAGCAAAGTTAACTTTGAGGGAACCTCCATAATTGCCAAGGTAAAGGTAAGTGGGCTTTGTAACTGGGCCCTTCCTTCACCACCCCCATGGGGATGGTCTACATTGCCAATATGTTGATTGAAAACTTGTATGTTATATCTAGTAGCAAAATTGACTTAAGCGTAAAACTTAACTTGCCTTGCCTAATAACTAGCATTGCTTGATTTATCCGGCTATTGTGTTTAAATTGCTTAGCATCTCTCATGATAATGAACTTCCCTTGGAGTTGGTAGAAATGATATGAGTTGATATTCAAAGTGTGTAGGTTGTAGCTAGATAGTTGGAAGAAAAATTCAGTGGTGAAAAGGTACCTTACTTCCTGGAACTTCTTGTAAAATGTTTCTAAGATTCTTGGTTACAACATTACCTTTTTGGATAAACATTTTTGTCAATTTTAATAAGTTTGTCTTGTTAACAAGGGGAGACATTGTGTTGGACTCCACGATGTTTAACCACCAAGAGAAACTTGTAAAATATATTTGATCCATATATGTAGTTGGAGAACCATATGATTTTGAATTAATGACTTGAGTTGAACTTGGGCATTATATTACCATGTCTAACCCTCAATTTTCATTCAATTAATTTTTCCACAAGGGTTAAGATGAAGGAAAGAAAAAAAAAATCAAAGAGATGCCTAGTTGATCCATTGATATTCTTGTAGCAGTAGGTTCTTTTGGAAGTTCTTGACAAAGTTTGCTTTCTTGTCCTATTGCCTACTGTCATTGAATGCACTTGCCATATTCTGTTTTATGCTAAGGTTTGATTTACTCGTTGTCACATTTTGTTGATAGTTGGCTATTCATATTTTTATCCACATTTATGTTTGTGTTGATTGATGGGATTATGCATATTTTAGCTGTCAACTTACTTTTTGTTTCAAAACTTTCTTTTATGACATCGTTCATTTCCGTGTAAGTTCTCTTTTTCTTATAGGCATCATATTTCATCTCAACTTTCCAATTTTGTAGGAAAACCTCTTATCTCAGCCTACTTCCTGGTATGATATTTCATCTCTTTATTATGTTTTAGGTTTAAGTATGAACTTGTTTATTTTAGTTTCTGTGTAGATTTTTGGTATTGCCTATTATTGTTACATAATGTTTTTTTCACGACCTTACTTGAACAAGATCTATTCTATAGATTGTACTACTGTCCTTGAGTTCTAAGTTACATCATGTTTGTTTCTATCACAACAAATTTATTTTGAGGCATTGAAATCGAATTTCTCTGTTTGTGGAAATTGTGATATCTATTTGACTCTCATACTTGGATTCCCTATTTTTACTTGGTGTTGGACAAATATATCAACCAACTAGCCACCTAGTTAACTTTTACTGTCCTTGGTTTTTCATTTTTCTCCACTATTGAATTTCTCTCTCCCTCTCACCTATCATAGCAGATGGCATAGTGAATGACAGTCTAAAATCTTTTTTTGGCAAGTATGGAAAGCAATAGGATGGAAGAGAAGCCTAAAGAATGGCTAGGAAGACACCATATGAGTCTACAACTGTTATTATTGAAGATTATGAGTTTTCTTACACATCAGTTGAAATGATGTCACAAATTTCCCCTTTGTTTGCAGAGAGGTAAACAATTATTTTTCTTCTTTGTTTAAATGCATGTAAACGTGTTAGTTATAAGTTTTTCAACGGTTTAGGGTCAATAGTGAGATTGCTTGGTTTTACATCATGTTGCAAGTTGCAGTAGTGATAAACTGTGGCAATTCTAAATTGAAAACGGTGTCTGCTCAATCTGAACTGCAACCTACGACAATTTCTAATATGCTGAACTCTCTTGGTTTAGTAAACTTATAAGCAACTATTATTGTTCTAATTGTCGACTGTAAACTTTTTAGCATATTTATTAATCCATAGATGATGACACGTTATATATTTTGTTGTTTATGTTTCCTCAACAACTTTTTGATCTTGGACACTGGTTTTTAGCTTTTCAAGAATTACTTGGAACTAGATATTTGAACTCATTTTGTTCTTTGACCTCCCAATTTACTTTTGATATTTCTTCCTTATTTTTATTGGTTTTGTGAATTTTAATTTCATTTCGTTGTCTGGATCATGACAGTCTTTCTTTGCTAAATACAAGACTTCGATCTCAGATTGTGTAATGTAAAGGTTATTTTTATTTTTTATTATTTTGATAAGATATAGAGAGAAATATATTAAAAAACAAAAGGAATACAACTTAAGAGCAAGGGATAGAGAGAACCCCTCCCTAAACAAAGAAGATGCAAAACAGAAAATACAAACGAGATCACAAAAAAGCCTTTCAATTGTAAATAATCATGGCAAGACTGTAAGTACACCAAAAATCTTTGTGGCTTGAACTCCACCAAGAAGCCAAGTGTTGTACAATTTTATCTTAAAAAATTATACCCAAAAAGAGTCTTTCAAACTCCTTCTATCTTAAAAAAATTATACACAAAATAGTCTTTCAAACTCCTTCTATCTTAAAAAAATTATACACAAAAGAGTCTTTCAAACTCCTTCTATCTTAAAAAATTGCAATGTTCCTTTCCTTCCAAGAAGACCAAAGCATGGCTTTAACGACACAATTCCAAAGGATCTTAGCTCTACTCCATGAGCCTATGGTCGTCATTATTCGAGGTAATAGTTTTGGTTATTTTCATTTTTTAAGATGGAGATGTTATAAGTAATTGGACTTGACATGTCTTATGAATGGTTTTTTGTTTATTTACTTAGAATGTTGACGCTGGAGCACAAAGGAACTGATGGCAAATCTAGTGAAGCTGCAATCTTCACTTGCCGAAGTTAATGGGTATGTCTTTTGTGTTTATTCTGCCTCTTGAAAGGGAGCTAGTTATCTAGTTTATGTGCAGTTGGCACTCATTGATCTCGTTGCTATAGGCACTGATATAGACTTGTGGTTTAAGTGTTACCCATATACTTTTTTTTTGGATTGTAGTCCTACAAAATAGTAACTCATTACAAATTTTTTTCATTTATAATTATAAATTATTAGTGGTAAGCCCCTAGGTAGTGAGCGTTTGAACTCTTGTGAGAGAATATTTATAATGAACTTTGTAGGATGAAGTGTAACACTCCAAGGGTGAGTTCCACATAGACAAAGAGTGTTCTACCACTGAGAAACAACGTAGTTCAGTCAAAACTGAGCTGCATTCTCCGAGTCTTCTCGTTTATTGCTAGTATCAGTTTGTAATTTGTTTAAATTTGAAAATCTTGTTTATGAATCTTATCTTGTGTGTTGTTGGCAAAGAGTTCTAAACTCTTCCTTATTTTTCTGCCACTATCTTGATGTTTTATATGCATATTGTATACTTATTGGAATTTGGTTGACTTCAAGCTGTATTTCTTGTTTTCTTTAGCTTGGGGGCAATTTTTTCTTGTTTTTTTTTCTCATTATACTTTTTTTTAGTTTGAGTTCAATTACCTTCCCCTAGTTGCTCAAACAATGAAGTATCATTATTTTTTAGTTGCCCTCAAAGGTGCCACTTTGCACACTAAGTATAGTGAATGGCTAGAGTGTTTTTGTAGCTCCTATAAAAAGTTTTGTGTTACTAAGTGCATTCTTTTTTCTTCTTTCGGACTTATCACTAATTGCATTCTTTTTCTTCTTTGTGACTGATCATTTTCTTGACCGTTAGGAAGTAGGGGTTGTTAGTTTTGTCCAATTACTATCATTAACAAATTGTGGTGACATGTTTGGAACATAACTCCATGTACAAGGAGTGATAGTGTGATGATCTGTTCGATACATTGTAGTTTGTACTTATTATTTTCCTTTATTTAAAACTCACATGGATTTCTATCTTTAACTTCATTTTTATGTCTAATTAGGTAGCCTAACCCTTCGATTTCCAGTGGGGATGAAAAGACTCATCTACGTCTATGATCAGCCAGCTTCATGAAGCAAATTCCTCCTATTAGTGGATATTATATTCCAAAATAACAAAATTGATTTTTTTTAGCTGCCCATTGATGGAGATTATATTTCATTTACAAGTAAGTTAAATGAGTTCTCTTTGTCGAATTGTATGTTAAGGAAAATGGATTAATAGTTTATATCGTTGGAGATCCTAGAGTCAAGCTTTCCTTTTATTTAATTTTTTGTAGTCTGCTCTTTGTGCCATGTGATACAATTTAGTAACATCTTTTTTTTTTTCAAGGGAAAGAGACCGTGAATTTATTTATTAGTTGTTGGTTGCTTAACTTTTTATGAGAATAAACTTGCAATGTTTTCCTGCAAAATGATTGTGTTTCAACCACTTTTAGGTTTTCAATCATCAAATTGTAATATGAAGTTTTAGAAGTGTCATTCTGTGTTAAAAGGTGTTTAAAAAATTTTTTGTTAGCTCTATGTATGTCGTTATGTTGTTGAAATTTTAGGAGCATCTGATTAGTTTTAAGATAGATGATTTAGTAATGTCTCTAGAATAGGCTTAAAGATCTGAGGGCGTTACATTAATCTTATAAACTTATTTTGTTTTTGTTTTTTTTTTTTATAGGTGAATGCAATGATGACACACCAACATATTTATGGGAGGATATATCCATCTCTATCTTTTAAACCACGTGTGTACACATTGTTATGTGTTTTGGAATTATGTATTGGTTTTTATTTTCATTTTGACTTTTGTAATATGGATTACACATGTATTTGTTAGAGCATTTTGAGATTATGAACTTTTGGTACTATGTCTATTCTTGAAAATTTATTTTGATGTAAGTGCACTTAAATACATTGTATGTTTATATAAATGAGTTTATTTCACAATAACATTTGAAAATATTTGGTACTCATATAAAATGTTATAGAAATTGTTACATATTACTAAAAAATGGTACAAATGTATGGGTGTATGTATAAATGCTATTAAAAGTTACCTACTATCCATAACATTGACTATCACGATGATGAAATTAAAAAAGATATATGTTTTTATAACATTTTTAATTGTTATAAAAAGATGCTATTAAAGAGCATTCATAATATTTTTTGCTAGTGTTATGAAAAGTTTTTATAACATTAAAAATGTGCAATAAAATTTTGATTTTTTTTATAGCTTTTTCTATAGCATTGAAAAAACGCTATAAAAAGTCAAAGACTTTCAATAACATTGGCTATAATAGCGTGTCTAAAAATGCTATGATATACTTTTTATAGCGTTTTTTTACTGTTATAGAAAACGCTATTAAAGGGCAATCATAGCGTTTTTGGCTAACGCTATGAAAAGTTTTCATAACATTAAAATTACGCAATTGAAACAGATTTTTTATAGCCTTTTCTATAGCGTTGAAAAAACGCTATGAAAAGTTGGTGACTTTCAATAACATCGGCTACGACAGCGTTTCAAAAAACGCTATAGAAAGCCTACGATAGCGTTTTTTTAATGCTATCGTAAGTGATATTTGTTGTAGTGGGCACTACTCTTGCATCATCCTTTTGATTGAAAGTCACCTCTTCAATTTCGAATATCGTTTCCAGTAGTTCACAATCATTGATAAGTAATGAATGTAAGACAATAAGTGATCTCACCATGTTGCATGGAAATATAAATCTTAAATTGTTGCACTTTTCAATCCTTATGCTTTGGAGATTGCAAAAGGAATTTGTGATCACTACATTAGTAGGCCATAACATTTGCAAATTGTTTCCTCCTGAAATTGCAAAATCCTTCAACTCGGGAAATGAAACCTGCAATTTTATAAGCATCATCTCAAGAAAGTAATACCTTAAAATTATTTTAAAAAGAATAAACTCAAAGTTGTAATTAATGTATAGGTTTCATTTTATAATTGATTTAATTAATATTTTAAATTTCTATTTTCCAGAACATAAACTCGTTTACCAAGCATTTCTTACTTTTCTTTCGGAATCTGAATTCGGTACCTAAGGGTCCCGACATTCCCCTACGACCTGGTCGCGTCACCATACTTGTCTGAAATTGCTTCTAAGATTGAAGACTGCCCCCACAAACCAACACGGGGTCCTTTTAGCATGTTTTGTCCTTACTCACATGCTTCCTAGGAAAATTCCTAGGAGGTCACCTAATATAGAACTTCTTCAAGCCAAGCACGCTTAACTTCAAAATTCCTATGATTGAGCCACCGAAAAGGAAGGTGCACCTTGTTGGTATAGGTAGTATCTATCAATTCTTTTAAGCTTATCTTGACCACACTTTCATGTCCTCAGGATCCCTCTCATTCGGATGTGGTATCGGTTCATTCATGTACCCCTCCTAACCTCGGGCGTCACATAAAATCTTTGTTTCTTTTCTTTTCAAAATATTTTTAGAAATTTTAAATTGTTTTATAAAAGGGTAACAAATAAATGACTTATTATAAACAAATACAATTTTTCATATACCAAATTAGAAGTAAATTTGTCATCAATTGAGAAAAAAATTGGAAAGCTGTGTTGAGAAGAAAAATTGAATGTGCTTATGTGGTACCTGGTCATCAAAGAATGAAATGATACTTTCTGGATTTTCCCTGATTGATTGTTTGGTGCAGAAGCTTGTAAGTTGATGCACGTTACTAAGTTGTAAAGAATTTAAACGAGTACTGCACTCAGTTTTAACAGTTGCCTCTTCATTTCCCATGGAAAGAATCTCATCTAGGGGTGTTCATCGGTCGGTCGGTTTTCCAAAAATCTGAAAACCGACGACTTTCGATGGGTGCTGCCAGCCGACCGACCGAACGGTCGGTTCGGTCGGTCGGTTCGGTCGGTTTTTTTTTTAAGATCATGAGAATTGAGATGAAGAACAGCGGTCGGTAAGTTATGTGTTTTCTTTTTTTAAAAAATGATTTTTTTATATATAAATATATTGGGCGGTCGGTCGGTTATGTGTAAAGTCGGTCGGTCGGTCGGTCGGTTATGTGTAAAATTGTTTGGCTGACCGACCGACCGACCGACCTCCCCAATTTAAGAACCGACACCGACCGACTTGGTCGGCTAACCGACCGACCGCCGTCGGTTCGGTCGGTTTCAGTCGGTCGTGTCGGTTTTCGGTCTGAGATTCTCATCCATCATGACACATTCAGAAACATAAATTTTTTGAAGATTTGGAAGACCTTCAAAAATAGAGAACGAGAAAAGATTCCTTAGTAGCTTGCAATCTCCTATCTTTATGGTTGTTTGGCTCCTTGGTTTGGATTGGATTGTATTGAATTGGAAAGGGAATACCACGTTTGGTTGACCGGGAATGAAGTGGGTTTGGAATCAAATGGTTGGATTGGGATTCCAACCCATTCCCACATTTTGGTGGGTTCCACTATTTATCTCTCCATTTTTCTTAATAATTTTGATGGGACCCACCATTTCTTTTTCTATTTTAACCACATTTTGGTGGGTCCCACTATTTCTCCCTCCATTTTTCTTCATGATTTTAATGGGTCCCACTATTTCTCTCTCCATTAATTCCAACTCAAATCCAATGCACCAAACACAGGCATGAGAATCATGATTCCAACAAAATATTTCCATGAGAATCACATTCCATTTCAATCAAATTCCGGCGCACCAAACGGCCCCAAAAGAATTTGTCAAGACATGCACTAAAAGAACTCTAACAAAGCAGTAAGTAAGATAATCATTTTCAATCAGATGGGACATGTCTGAATTATTGAGAATTGTGAGATCCCTCAAATGAGAATAACCATTTCTATTTAACCTGAACAGAACATTTGTAATGCCTACTTGTGCTTCTACAAGCAATTTTTCACATCCTTGTAGTAGGATTGCAAGTACATGATCAACCAAAACAGCTAGGAATCCAATCTTAAGCATCAAGGTTCTTGCATATGTCTGAGGTATTTGCAAATTCAAAGCACCAACAGATATACAAAATCTTTCCAATTTCAAATTTTCTAAATGGAAAAGATCTGAAATAGATTGTTTGCCTTATTTGGAATTTGTAACTTCAAACTTGAAAGATGTTGCAAACCATTCAATTCTAAGAGTCTCGCATTCTTAATGATTCATTTTTGTATTGGACTGTCTCTCCCCATCTTTCGAAGTTTGACCACAAATCTAACTCTTCTAGTTCTGTCATATTTGATATAATGTTTGGGGGAATTACCTCCCGTGAGCAATTTGATACTTCTAGCACCTTAAGTCGTGTCAATTCATTCATAGTCAGGTGTAACTCTGTGATTTGACAATTTTTAATCCGTAGAATTTCCAAATTCTTAAGTTTGCCGATTTCATCAATGTCATCAAATACACAAAATGACATGCATAAGGATTGAAGGTTCTTTAGTGAGTTGATTGAGTTGGCTAACGATGGCTAACGATGTACTTAATGGTTCGAAATACATATTTGTCAAGTCTAGAACTTTAAGCTCTTCAATTCCTTTGAAAAAGGTCTCTGGAATTTTAACATAGACCTCCCACCGGTATTTACTCAATATTAACAACTCAAGTTTTGGAAACTTCACGTTTTTTGGAAGGTTGCAAAAACCACGTTTTCTGGATATCCACACTTATCTTTTTCTCGCCATTCACTTTTTCTCGCCATTCTCGCCATTCATCTTTTTCAGGAATCACATCATGCATTTTTACATAATTTTCCCTTGAATTAGATTCTAGAAGCAAAGAAGAAGATTTAAGTTTGTCAACCAATTGAAATACCTCATTTCGTGCTTCATCCCAAGTATTTACTTCATTTAACAATCCCATACTCAAGGCATACATTTGCAAATCTTCAACACATATCTCATAATCATCGGGAAATATACTGCAAAGGAGAAAAAGTAACTTGGTATTTTCATCCTGTAGATTATATCGTAACTCAATTTAAGTGAAGAGTATATTATGCCACTCATTCCTTTAATGTTCACTCCAGTAGGAGTTCTCAATTTATGCAAAGCATTCTTCCAAATATATACATCTTTCCCTTTTAATAATTGTTGATATGTCTTGAATCTGATATGAAGCGCTCCGAACGACCCAGTACGGGGGTCTCGCTGACCGGTCAGCGAGTCGGGGTCCAGGGGTGAAGCGCCCGGTGGGGGTTCGGGGGCAACGCCCCCTAAGCTAAATTATGTATAGGGATTAGATATGATATTTCCGTTTTGGGCTTTTATTTTGGGCCTATTATGTTAGGGTTAAGAGTGGTGCCATATATAAACCCTCTTAACCTATTTTTTGCCCTAATCTCTCTGTATTCTGAATACTCCTCACATAATAAGATCGTTCTCTCCCTCTGCCCGTGGACGTAGCTAACACACCGTTAGTGAACCACGTATATCTGTGTGTTGTTTCTCTTCGCCCTTTCGTTCTTGTTACGTTGTTACTGTTTTCGTCATAACAATAATGTTCTTGCAATGGTAACTAGTGCAATTGGCAATCCTCCACATTTTTATGCAACTTTCTTTTCCATGTCTTTTCGAGTTTTATCAAGCCCACCAATAATTTTCTTAAAAAAATCCAAAGACTCTTTCTTTACTCAGAGAATTCACTTGAAAACATGTTTGTGTGTTCATATTATTCGTTAATATATCTCGATCTCGACTTGTCATGAGGAGCTTACTACGTCTACAAGATCGAGTTCCTTCCATAATTCATCTAACATAATCAAGATATTACTTTCCACTAATTTATTTCGTAGTAGTGCTGCTCTTCCCTCCTTACTTTCTACCTTCTTATTTAATTCCAACCTTAACTTATCTCCAATTTGTGCTTGTACGCAGTCTACACCTAATGTTTGGCCTATATTTACTACAATCACTTCATCAAACAATTTGTCTTCCTTCACGAGTTTCTCAACATCAACGAGCAACATTGATTTTAATAAGGGATGACATACTCCAACCTTGGAGACATTAGGATTTGCAAGTTGATCCTTAATTTGTTTGGCCATTGACATTCTTGATTCTATAATCTGGTAATCAGGGATGACAGATCTTCTAATCCCTGGAAGAGGTGTAGGATAACCAACATTGTGAATCATCTTTCTTCTCTCCATAATTTCATAGATCACTCTCAATGTCTTGTTTGCTTTTCTACATAGACGATGTCGCTGGACTAAGTTAAAGCATTGTGAACTGGAAATTAGCTCCTTATACGATCCACTTTCATGTTCAATGATTTCGCCTGTTGAGGATCCCACATCGGAAAGATTGGTGGAGACCTCACAATATATAAGTTTCAAGGGTCACCCCACTCATTGCCAATTGGTTTTGAGATGGAAGTCCATATAATATAATATCGCCCACTTGGGCCAACCAAGTTGAAACATCATGCTCGATTTCGTATGCGTCGCTTCTTGCGCCAGCGACCTCATGTTCTAGACTATCTCTAGTATTCTCAAGATTGCGAAGTTGCTCTTTAAGATCCATTAATGTTTTTGTTATAGAGAAAGAGGTAACCATCCAATATATTATGTTATTTAGGGGTGTTTCGGGTGAGGAGTTGTCCACTACACCTCTTATTTGGTCCAAAGACTTTTTAAACCTTTGTGGGTGTCTCGCAAACTTTCCAAACTTAGTAACATAAAATTACTACAATAAATAACATAAATATATAATATTTTGAACAAAAGTATATGTATGATATTCATTTTGAACTTAATTATATTAAACTAACATAAATATTTTATATTTTATTTACACCAAAGTTATTTTATAAATTTTTTTAAACTAAAAAAAAAAAAAAAAAAAAAAGAAAAAAAGCTTTTTCTTTAAACAAGTTATTTTAAAACTGTAAAGAATATATTTGATTTTAAAATTAATCAAACCTTAGATAATTCATTTCATTGTTTACTTAGAAATTTAAAATGATAAATTGTGCGAAAAAATTAGGGGGCTTTGCACATATAGCAAAAACCGGCAAAAGAATTGCAAAAATAGCAAAAAAAAATAAAATTATTTGCGGAAATAGCAAAAAATACGTTAAATTACGAAAATACCCTTAGTATCTCCAATAGTCTATCAGTCCCTATTATTGATAGTCACTGATAGACTTCGATTAATCGGAATCTATCAATGATAAATACCGATAGACTTTGATTATAAGTTTCAATTAATCGGAGTCTATTAGTGATAGACACTGATAGATTTTGATTAATCGAAGTCTATCAGTGTGTATCACTGATAGACTTTGATGATCATAATCTATAAGTTTTTATCGTGTTTAATTCAAGCCTACCAATGATAGCCGCTGATAGAAAACAATTTAATTCAAGGTTATTAGTTCAGTTTAATTCAAGGCTATCAGTTTCTATCCATCCGTTTAATTTAAGTCTATCAGTGATAATCACTAATAGAAAACAGTTTAATTCAAGGTTATCAGTTTCTGTCACTGATAGAAATCAATTTAATTCAAGACTATTAGTTTCTATCACTGATAGAAACCAATTTAATTGAAGTTTATCAGTTTTTATCATAAATCAATTTAATTAAAGGCTATTGACTTGTATCACTGATGGAAATTAGTTTAATTCAAATCTGTCATTTTCTATCGAGGATAAAAATCAGTTAATTGAAGTCTATCAGTTTCTATCTCGGATAGAAATCAGTTAATTATCAATTAATTGAAGTCTACCAATGATTGTTACTAATAGAAATCAATTTAATTGAAATCTATCAGTAAAGTACTTTGCATTGTAATCATCTCAGTAATTAGAAACCCATCCAAAATTATTATACTACAATCATAAATTGAACAAAAAAATTTAAGTCTCCTGTGGTAATTAGAACATAAAATCCAAAAATAACCATTACGAACAAGCGACTCTCAATCAACAATATAATTTTTAAAGACTAACACACAAGCTCCGTGACCACCACCATAAAACTGTTATTCTTGTATTCTTTATATTTCATTATCTATCAATTATAGCCCTGATAGACTTCGACCAGTGATGGTCAGTGATAGACTACGATTAACTGGAGTATATCAGTGATATACTTTGATATACATATACAAACACTCACCAAAATTTCTATTTTTGTATTCTTGACATTCTTGAATTAAAAAGAAGGCCAACAAGACCTTAGCTCAATTGACATAAAGTTGTACTATAACCACAAGATCTGTGGTTCGAAAAACAGAGGGGAAAAAAGAAATCGTAATAGCTCATTATAAAAAAAGAAAAAATAAATAAATCATAACAGCTCATAAATGCACAAAAAAAAAAGAAAAAGAAAGCAAAAAAAGAAGAAGAAGAAGAAGAAATCGTATACACAAGAAATGAGGGAAGAAAGGCTCATAAATGCAAAAAAAAAAAAAAAAAAAAAAAAAAAAAAAAAAAATCATATACACTAGAAATGAGGGAAGAAAGGATAAATGGGAAGGGAGAGAAAGAGAAGGGTAAAATGGGAATATTCTAATTTTTTTTGCCATATTTGCAATTCTTTTTACTTGGTGCTAAATTTGTTATTATAGATAATTAATTTGCCACCCACTGCAATTACTCAAAAATTTATAACTTTTATTAAGCTTAGAAAACAATCTTAAATTATAATTTTAATATTGGAGAAAACAAGTCTTTATTAACAAAGATTTTGAAAAAATATTGAATTCTAATCCTAATTGTATAGTACAGTAGTAAATCAGCACCAAAAAAAAAAGAGTGAACTTATTTTCTTGATTTTAATCAAAGTTGATACTTAAAGAAAATTGTAAAATATAAATAAAATAATTTAACATACCATCTCAATTTTAGAATTGATGGGAACAAATCTTTATAGGTTAAATTTGGAAAATTTGTATTAAAAAATATTTTTAAAAAAACCACCAAAATCTCAGACTTCACAACTTTGCAACCTAAACACTGACTTTAATAACTTCAAGTTAAACAATTTTGCTCTTCAAACATAGATTTCATAACTTAACTAAACAACTCTGCACCAAAAACACAAATTTCATAAACTCCCAAACAAAATAACTCAAGATTTCATAACTATGATTATTTAGGCCATAGGTAAAAATAAAAAAAAATATATATAAATAAATAAAATAAATAAATAAATAAAAACTCTTTAAGCCAAACAACCCCTCAAGTTTATCGTCAACCATTTTTAACATGGGGTATCTACAAGAATGGGCTGAAATCAGCCTATATATTTCATTTTTGTCTAAAAACCTTGAAAATTTCATTTCAGTCCAGTCCGTTTTAATTAATTGTGGCCCTTGTACCATTTTGACCCTCTAATATTAAAAAAAAATAAATAAAAAAAGAAAAAAGAAAGAAATTAGAGAAAAGGAAAAAACCATTAGATTATATAAATTTTCTTCCAGCCGGATGTTTCCCAAAAATGAGGGAATTTGTATGCTCGGAAAGTATTCCCCTAAATAAATTTTATATTTTATTATTCATAATTTCATTTTTCGTGCTTATTTTGTTGTCTGCTACATTTTCTTCCCATTTCCTTTGCAATTGTCGTCAACCAAATTTTCGTGTGTCTTTCCATTTTGTTTGCAATTGTTGAATAACGTCTACACCATTTTGCCGCATTTCTTTTGCATTCTTCATTTTCTTCTTATGGCGCATCATCCAGTATGGGTATGTTCTTCTTCATTTTTTTACTTTTTCAAATGTTTTTAATTCTTGTAATGTTTCGTTTTCTTTTCAAAATCGGCTTCAATTTCTCATTAATTCCATTAACCCAATATTATTAGCATTATTATATTGTTCATTCGATAATATATAAGTTGTTCCAACCAATATTTGTATCTTTTTTTTTCTTTTGGATATAAACGAATTTCATATACCTGTTTGTAAGTGGTATATATCATTTCGCTCCAAGAAGATATTAATTCTGAAGGCAACGAGAAAATCCACTTCCTAGCTCCTCCTTGCAGTGAATATGGGAACACCCTCAATTTGAATTGATCTTCAGACATCTCTGGGGGCTTCCTCTCAGAACAGCTCGAGAAGAACTCAGATACATGAAAGTAGGCTCCTGCTCCTGGTTCACCAAAAAATGAAGGAACTAAGAAAATAAATTCAGATAGGGGCACAGAATTACCTTCTTTGTTATCAACAACTCATGGAGGTGGTGGATATTTTGGAGCTGAAAAGAAGACTTGCACTACACGCTTGGCCCTTTCTATTTCAGTGGACATTGGGTCGAGAGTTTGCCAGATATCCATGAAGCTCAATTGTCTTTTCTTGCTTCTTGGTAGGGAGGTGTTTGCTCTTGTAAAGATTTGTCACTGGATCCTTCAAGAAACAAACTAGTACACAAGAAAAAAGAAAAAGGTGAAAAACACAAAATCAATTAGAAATAAAGCACCATGTTCCCTAGCAACTATGCCAATTTTACCGAACAACTTGTCGAGGGTCGTGTTAAATAAATTTATATTCAACGATCACTAAACTACTTGTAGTAGTAGTGGTCGGGGTCGATCACAGGGAACAACTAGTTTATCTCTAACCTCTTTTGTGTTTCGTAACAGAATAGGAGTTGAAGAAAGAGGGATTTAATGCGAGGGAAAAGTAAATTGCAGGAAATTAAATGGCAGAAAATTAAGTGACAGAAAACTAAAGGGCAGTTGGTTAATCTCACCTTGGCGTTCACTGTAGCTGGAAACACTCGGATTCAATACATTTGTTTTTACTCATTGATTAGCAAATAATGATTTAAATGCATGTGTCTAATTGGTACTCTAAATTCAGAGGGAGAATGGAGAAATCGGAGAGAAAACCGAGAGGAAAAAGGAAAAACGGCTGAGAAACCTCGACTAAATATGACCTAAAACACGAAAATAGTGTTTAAATAGCGAAGCAGCGTCGAGACGCCATGGCCGGCATCGAGACGCTGACGGTGATTTGAGCAGTCTCTTATTTACATAGCGCCGATACGCCATGAGGTAGTGTCTCGATGCTACCTCTCAGGTGTAGCTTGTTTGGCTACTTCAATTGTGCTTCTTTTGACGTTGTTTTCGAGTCTTGAGTGCTTCATTTTAGTCTTTTCACCTTCCCGACATCCCATGGACATCAAGTCGGATCAAAACCACGTTAATTTCCTCGAATTAATGTCAATTTGGAATATTGGCTCTTGAGAAGCTCTAACACCAGACACCTACAAAATAATACAATTAAGCACAATAATTAACATAAAACTAGCAAGATTATATATAGGGCCAAATTGGTCATATCATAGAGCAAGATAATGCATTGCATGTAGTCTAGGTCGCGTTAGAACTAGCGCTACCGCAAGAGTTAATTCATGAATGTGTTTAGACTGTCTTAGGGATAATTCAGTCGCTTGCAAGTAATTAAGAGAACCACACTAACGCATGAACTAAGTGAACAGAGACGTTCTTAGTCCTAAGCCAAACGCATGAGTAATATCGGAAGGGAATCGCATGTTTATTTCTCACTTTGGCATCAATAGCATCTCATCATAATATGTGCCGTAGGAGATTTCATTATTGCATGTGGTTGTTATGGTGAATGCCTTGATAGCCTCTCTCATCTATTTTTACTCTCATTGCATTTGTTCCTTTATTTATGTCTATCGCATATTCATCATTCCCGCTTACTTTATTTTAACCTCTAAGTACCATGCTTGTGAGTATATGTTGTTAGAAGTGTTGAGATTACTTCATTCCCTTCTCTGTATTCTGACCCTGGAATGCTCCACATAGCAATGATATATTCCCTGATTATTTTGCATAATAAGAAGTCGTTGTAGTTTGAACCTCTTAGGCATCAGTATCAGTTTATTCTTTGTATGTGCTACAGGAGAGGTCATTAGCGCATGTCGTAGTTGCGGTGAACGCCTTGATATTCTCCAATTCTTTGTTTTTTTATTCTCATTGCACCTGCTCGTTTATGCACTTCTGTTTATCGCATGATCATCATTCCTCTTTAATTATTCAACCTTCAATGCCATGCATTGAGTATATAGTTAGTGAAAGTGTTGAGTTTTGGTGTTGTTTCTACTACCTGTTGTGAGTGGATTTATTTCAGATATGCACAAGTGTATTTGTGTCGCTCGTCTCATAAAAATCATCATAGATCCAGAAATTGATAGAACATATCACAGAAGGATAAGAAGAAATCGACGTGCTAGAAGGCAAGTAGTAGGCCAACCTAAAAAGATGGTTGCGCCAAATCCACAAAATCTTTCCGTAAATCCAATACAGATGTCTAACGATCGAGAACGAGGCATTAGAGATTATGTAGCCCCAGAGATGTGCAATTTCATTCCAGGGATAGTACGTCCCACGTTGGAAACTGAAATATTTTAGCTTAAACATGTTATGTTTCAAATGGCAACTACAGCAGGACAATTTGGAGGAAGTGCATTAGAAGACCCACATTCGTACCTCAAATCATTTCTCGATATATGCAACAAGTTCATTATTCTAGGAGTGACCCTAGAACAATTGCAGGTGAATTTGTGTCCTTACTCATTAAGAGATGCTGCTAAGGTATGGTTAAACCATCAACCAGCAAATTTCATAGCCACATGGAATTCCAAGCTGCAAAGGGAGATTATGACGTTTGCTCAATTGGAAGAAGAGACCCTCAGTGACCCTTGGGAAAGATTTAAGGGCTTGTTGTAGAGATGCCCTCACCATGGATTGCCTCACTGTATTCAGTTGGAGACATTCTAACATAACAGCATGTCGAGCTCTCTAACCTCGCCATTTTCTCTTTGTCTTCATCCTCTCGAGCTCTCTCCGATTACCCAAGCCTTCCTTGTTATCTCAGCATCCATGTAACTCGACGACTCTCAAAATATCTCTGTCGGTGGATACGATGATGACAACGACAACCCCTCATCGCCAGAAGTTCAAGGTCCCTATGGCAGTGTAGAGCTCTCCTCGGATAGCGACCAAGAGATTGATCAATCGCCGGCACTCAACAACAATGTCGAAAGCCCAGTGGAAGATACGGAAGTTATTGACAATGACCAACCGTCTGCGCCTCCTAGCCCACCTCATCTCCCTCTCCTTCCTGCTAGACCTAGACTAGACGAAGCCAACGCCAACGAGCCCTTAAACCTTCAACCTCTTCAAACTTTAACCTTCCACGTTCAACCCGTAACCCTCATCTCCACCATTCCCATTAGATTTCCTAGACTTTCTGACTCCCAACCCCTTCTTCCCCTCCTTACCGCTTCACATTTTCGGCCTTCTATCCACCTTCCAAAACCCCTTTACCTCCCAAGACGTTCCATCCTCATCCTCCGCCCACTCCGTTGAAGGCCACGCAACTCTAGACCTTCCAGTTCTTCGCCTTTCGACGCAGGAGGTAGAACAATGGAACAATATCTTGGGCGAGTTAGACGAGGGTGAACTCATGCACCAAACAGAGGAGGCCCAAAAAGCTACCGCAAACAAGGTTGCGGCAGACGAAATTTTTCAGAAAGTCGCCGCAGAGCAAATCGCAGAAGAGGAAAGGGCAGAAAAGGAGCACGCTAACAAAGAAGCACAAGAAAAAGTAGCCACAGAAAGTGTTGTCGCAAGTGTGGTCGCAATTGCAGAGGCCAGCACTGTGCAAATTGACCTCAACGTCCGCGTTGAGAATGAAAAAGCGCCTACTGTGGCGCCCATGGATGATGAGGACGATCTTTCCCTTATCCAGCATAAGGGTGTGTGTGCCTCACCCTTGGTAATCAAAGAATTACCCCTGCGCCAAGAAGAGGGCCCCAACGCCCAAAAGAAGAGAAAGAGAGTTGTTGTCGCAACGGCCAGAGGAAAAGAAAAAGTTAGAGAGGAGCGCCCAAACTTCATCGAGGAGCATGGATTCAACTGTGCGTTCCTGCCAGCCATGCAAGAGCAAATCACCAGCCGCAGATGGGAGTTGGCATGCGAAGGGCTTTAAGAGTTGATGCCTACGATAGTGCAGGAATTCTACTGCGCATCATGGAACGACGAGATCGATGAAGTGATGGTGTGGGGCAATGCATTTGCTTTCTCCCCTGGCATCATCAACATTTTGTTCAACCTATGGGATGCGCCAGACGTCGAAATGAACAGTCTGCTGAATTCCAGAGATGAAGACTTTTGGCGCGAAGTCTTGGAAACCATGGTGCGAGCTGGCACAAGATGGAAAGGTAGAGGCACAAGGACGCAGCAACCTCAGTGATTCAACTTGGAGGCCACCGCCTGGATGCATTAGATTAAGAATCGCATCATGCCCACAACGCATGATGCGACATTATCTCTCCAACGTGTGGCTCTCTGTCGTTGCATCATGAAGGGGATCGCGGTAGATTTGGGGCTCATTATCACTGACAGCCTCCACGTGACAACTGTCAAATCGTGCGGAGTGATGTTTTGCTTGGGCATGGTGACACAACTATGCATGCAATCTGATGTAGAGCTTGTGCCATAAGAAGAAAAGTATAAGATTCGCAATACATTTGATGGGTGCTAGCTGGCACGCATAACTTCAAGCCACAACAGCCGCTTCTTACCAGTGTCAGCGCCAATGCCAACCCAAGAGGAAATCCTTGCGGAGGAAGAAAGACCAGTCCAAGAGGCGCCACCAAAAAAGTGAAAGAAACAAACAACTAGCCGAAACTCAAGGCCTACGTCTCAGCCTGCTGCACTCGAAGCCCCATCGGTGCCGCCCCCAGAGAAACGTTACCATCCAGCACAGGAAACCGATGTTTGCGTAGAGAATAGAGTTTCCTCTCCCTTGCACCCTAAATCCCCCGAGGATGAACCTCCAACGCCAGTTTTTCAGATGGAGGTGCTGAAGCCAAGGCAAGAAGAAGAAGCGCGTCGAGAAGAAGAGCCAGCACAGCAAGAGCATGCTCCTGCTACCAATCCAGGCATTGGCATCCCCCCTCCACAAATTATTGATGTGGATGTGGGGAATGTAAACTCCGAGATGTGGTGCCACATTGAGGAGATCATGGCGCCAATGAGGGCAGATATACAAGGGCTGAAGACAAGACTTGATGTTGTACTTTATGCGATGGACAGATGCATTCAGCCATCTCCCCCTTGTGCCTGCTAATTTAATCATTCGGCCAGGCACTCAGTAGTCGTGCCCGTTGCAGTGACTTGATGGCTCGGGACCATCGCAAGTGCGCCCTTCTATGTCGTCGCTGCCTCTTGGTTCAAGTATGTTGTCGTCTCCTCCTCGACCAAAGGAGTAACTTTTCAGAATTTTTCTAAGTGCTTAAATGTTTTTTGTTTGATGCGTTGTTCTTTTAATTTCATACTGTATTTCTCCCATCGCATCAATGAAATTCAATATTTTTGTCATCTATCGCAACTCTCTGAGTGCCTTATGATAAGATATACTTTTCCCTAATACTTTGTACATGGTATCAGAGCGTCTAGGGTTTTAGAATTCTCTCCTTGGCGGCTAGGGTTTTCCTCTAGGGTTAGGGTTTGTAGTTTGAGTCACCTCGTTTGAGTGGCCGTTTGTCGTCACCACCTACCTAGGAAGGAGCGCCGCCGTCAGGAGAGTGGAAGCGCCGTCGCCGATCGTCGGAAAACGCCGCGCGTGAGTCACACGCGCCACCGAAGGGATCTGCAGCCGCCGCCACGCGCCGGCGCGTGAGGGCGCGTGGGCCGTCCGTTTCTGTTTCCGCCGCCTGGGTTCGTCTCGCCTCGTGATTTCCGGCCAGCCTGTGTGATTAGATTTCAGAATATCACATTTTTTGGTCTCGGGTTGTGTAGTTTTCTTCGGTATCAAGCTGTTTTTTTGCGATTCAGTTCTGTTTTTGTGGTTTATTGAAGTTTTTCAGCGGTTTTAAGCTACCAATGGCTGAGCTGAAACCTTTGGTCATATCTAATGGAGTTCCCCTTTCTTCGAAGTTCACAGAACATAAGTTAAATGGCTCCAATTACTATGAATGGAGTCGTACAATTCGGTTTTATCTACGAAGCACTGAGATGGATGACCATATCACTGAGGATCCGCCAGAGGATGACACAAAGAAGAAGGTTTGGCTTAGAGATGATGCTCGCTTGTACTTGGGTATAAAGAATTCTATAGAAAACGAGATACTTGGTTTGTTTAATCATTGTGATTCAGTGAAAGAACTACTAGCATTCACAGAGTTTTTATACTCAGGTAAAGAGCAAGTTAACAGAATGTATGATGTTTCCATGGCCTTCTTTCATGCAGCTCAGAAAGAACAATCAGTGACAAATTACTTCATGCAGTTTAAGAATACATGTGCAGAGCTTGGTACGTTATTCCCATTTACCACTGATATAAAGGTTCAACAAGCTCAGCGAGAAAAGATGGCCGTCATGATATTTTTGAATGGACTTCAACCTGAATTTGGGATGGCGAAATCAAAAATTCTCTCTGGTTCTGAAATTCCTACTTTGGAAGAAGTCTTCAGTAGAGTTCTCCGTATTGAAAGTCCTCAAATCAGTTCGTCTGTCCCTCAATCTAACAGTTCTTTGATTAGTAAAAATAATGACTCTAGGGTTCATCAAGGAACGAACACTAATACTCAGAGAACTAGTTATGATAATCGGCGACAGGAGATTGTATGCAACTATTGTCGGAAGCCTGGCCATATAAAACGTGAGTGTAGAAAGTTGTTAAGTAGGGGATATAGGCCTCAGATTGCTCAGATTGCTTCCACCAGTGATACACCTGAGAAGTCAGTTTCCATTTCTGCAGATGAGTTTGCTAAATTCCAGTTGTATCAGGAATCATTGCAAGCATCATCTTCCTCGAATCCTATTGCAACTATTGCTGCGTCAGCCTCAGGTAATCAAAATCATTGTCTTCTTACATCCTCTACCAAATGGGTCATAGACTCTGGTGCCACAGCCCATATGACAGGTAATTCTAGCCTATTTTCTACCTCTTTGTCACCTGCACTTTCTCCGACTGTCACTTTGGCAGACGGATCAACATCATCTGTTCTTGGTTATGGCACCATTGATCTCACACCTTCTCTTCATTTGTCTTCTGTTTTACATTTGCCTAAACTTTCTTTTAACTTGATTTCTGTAAGTAAACTCACTCGTGACCTTGATTGTTTTATCTCTTTTTTTCCTGGCTATTGCTTGTTTCAGGATCGTATGACGAAGAAGATTATTGGTAAAGGATATGAGTCTGGAGGTCTTTACATCTTTGATCACCAACTACCGAAAGCTGTGGCATGTTCTGGAGTTGCCTCCCCATTTGAAATTCATTGTCATTTGGGTCATCCTTCTTTGTCTGTGTTGAAGAAGCTTTATCCCGCTTTTCAGTCTTTGTCGTCTTTAAATTGTGAGTCTTGTCAGTTTGCTAAATTTCATCGTCTTAGCTCGAGTCCTAGAGTCAATAAACGAGCTAGTGCTCCCTTTGAATTAGTTCATTCTGATGTTTGGGGTCCGTGTCCAGTATTGTCCAAAACTGGATTTCGTTATTTTGTTACCTTTGTTGACGACTACTCTCGTCTAACTTGGTTATATTTAATGAAAAATCGTTCTGAGTTACTTTCTCACTTTTGTGCTTTCCATGCTGAAATCCAAACTCAGTTTAATGTGTCTTTGAAAACTTTGCGCACTGATAATGCCGGTGAATATTTTTCTCACATGCTTGGTTCTTATTTGTGTAAAAATGGAATTGTTCATCAATCTTCATGTGCTGACACTCCATCCCAAAACGGGGTTGCTGAACGGAAAAATAGGCATTTACTTGAGACCGCGAGAGCATTATCCTTTCAAATGCATGTACCAAAGCCTTACTGGGCCGATGCGGTTTCCACAGCGTGTTTCTTAATTAATAGAATGCCTTCGTCCGTCCTTAATGGTGAGATTCCTTATCGTGTACTCTTTCCCACCAAACCTTTGTTTCCCATTGAACCAAAAATATTTGGTTGCACTTGTTTTGTTCGAGATGTTCATCCTCATCGTACCAAGTTAGATCCTAAATCCTTGAAGTGCATCTTCCTCGGTTACTCTCGTGTTCAAAAGGGATATCGTTGCTATTGTCCTAGTTTTAACAAATATCTTATTTCTCCAGATGTTATCTTTTTCGAAGATACTCCTTTTAGCCCGTCATTGTCGAGCTCGAGTGAGGGGGAGGATGATGATCTTTTTATCTATGAGATTATCTCTCCATCATCATCTCATGATCCTTCCCCATCAGTTTCTATCCCTCCTCGTCCACCCATTACTCAGGTATACTCCAGGAGGCCACCACAGGAACCTTCAGGCACATGTCCTACGCCACAAGATTCTTCGACATCTGATCTTGGACCAAGTGATGATCTTCCCATTGCCCTTCGTAAAGGTAAGCGCACATGTACTTATCCTATTTCTTCTTTTGTGTCTTATAACCAGTTGTCATCACTCACATATTCGTTTATCACATCCCTTGATTCTATCTCTATTCCTAATTCTGTTCATGAAGCGTTATCTCATTCTGGTTGGCGCAATGCAATGATTGAGGAGATGAATGCTTTAGATGCTAATGGTACTTGGGATTTAGTATCTCGTCCTGCAGGCAAGAAGGCCATTGGGTGTAAATGGGTGTTTGCCATCAAGGTCAATCCTGACGGATCAGTTGCTCGTTTGAAAGCACGTCTTGTTGCTAAAGGATATGCTCAAGTTTATGGGATTGATTATTCTGATACATTCTCTCCAGTTGCTAAACTAACGTCTATTCGATTGTTTCTTTCCATGGCAGCTACTCAAGGTTGGTCTTTACATCAGCTAGACATCAAGAACGCCTTTTTACATGGCGATCTTCAGGAGGAAGTTTATATTGAGCAACCACCTGGTTTTGTTGCTCAGGGGGAGAGTGATAAAGTTTGTCGCCTTAGAAAATCATTATATGGATTGAAACAGAGTCCACGTGCATGGTTTGGTAAGTTTAGTCAGGCACTTGAGCAATTTGGAATGAAGAAGAGTACGTCTGATCATTCTGTTTTCTATCGACGATCTGAGAATGGTATTACTTTGCTTGTTGTGTATGTTGATGATATTGTTATAACTGGTAATGATACATCAGGTATAGCCTCTCTCAAAACTTTCCTTCAGGGTCAATTTCATACCAAGGATCTCGGAACACTAAAGTATTTTTTGGGTATTGAAGTGATGAGAAGCAAGAAAGGTATCTTTTTGTCACAACGAAAGTATGTACTTGATTTGTTATCTGAGACAGGAAAACTAGGAGTTAAACCATGTAGTACTCCGATGATACCAAATTTGCAACTCACCAAAGAAGGAGAATTATTTAAAGACCCAGAAAGATACAGAAGATTAGTTGGGAAGTTGAATTATCTAACAGTGACACGACCAGACATTGCTTATTCAGTGAGTATTGTAAGTCAATATATGTCATCACCTACAGTAGATCATTGGGCTGCAGTAGAACAAATTCTATGCTACTTAAAAGCTGCTCCAGGGCGTGGAATCTTATATAAAGATCATGGTCATACAAGAGTTGAATGCTTTTCAGATGCTGATTGGGCTGGATCTAAAGAAGATAGAAGATCAACTTCTGGATATTGTGTCTTTGTAGGAGGCAATTTGGTTTCATGGAAGAGTAAGAAGCAGAATGTGGTTTCACGTTCGAGCGCTGAATCAGAATATAGAGCTATGGCACAATCTGTATGTGAGATAGTATGGATACATCAACTGTTGACGGAGATAGGGTTCAGTGTTACTATGCCAGCTAAATTGTGGTGTGATAATCAAGCTGCACTTCACATTGCATCTAATCCAGTGTTTCATGAGAGGACTAAACATATTGAAGTGGATTGTCACTTCATTCGTGAGAAAATACAACAAGGGTTGGTGTCCACAGGATATGTGAAGACAGGAGAACAATTGGGAGATATTCTTACCAAAGCATTAAATGGAGCAAGGATTAATTATCTCTGCAACAAGTTGGGCATGATTGACATATTTGCTCCAACTTGAGGGGGAGTGTTATGATATATGTTATTTGGTTATTATGTCCTTTATCGTAATTGTACATTCCTTAAGTTAGGGTTTTCTTGTATTCCTATATATGTGTGTTATTCTCTTATGTGAATGATAAGATATACTTTTCCCTAATACTTTGTACACCTTAAATTAATGCCTTAGCTTTAAAATATCTATGTGTTAGCTCTTTTGCTTTGCCTTAGCACCTAAAATTTTCAAAGTTTCCTTAGATTTCCATTTTAGCCTTAGGATTATTTTCTTCGCTTGATGAGCTAGCATCATCGCGACTCAATCAGTGCATGCTAAGCATATCACATAGCATTCCCTAGTTCAAGTTTGTGGGACAATGGGGACATTGTCTATTTCAAGTTGAGGGTGTGTTAGGGATTTTAGCGCAATATTTTAAATAAGATGTGTTCCTCTAACGTTGTTGCGTTAGTAGCTAGGGCATTCATATCACCCATCGTTTGCCTTTGCGCGAAAGCACATAAATATGCTATGAGCGTTTAGGGTAGTTAAAAAATGTAATGAGAAGTGGAACACGCAAGCTAGTCACTTCGTGAAGTCAACCTCCTTGAGCCTATAAATTCCAGCCATTCGTTTAATTGAGAGGACAGATGACAGAGAAGACAGAGACCAGAGAAGGAAGTTTTGTTCACCTTTATTGTATTCATCTTATCCGCTATGTATTCCCTTTATAGCATGAGCTAACTTTCCTTTATCAAGGCTTATCCTAGGCGCCCATGCGGCGATGAACTCTTTTTGTATGCGCTACATTTCAATAAATGATATTTATGTTTTTTGCCTAGATGCGTTAATTATTTCATTACTAACACCCGTCTGGCCAGCTAGTTGCGGTATGATAAATCCTGCGAGGGTAATGCATGTGGGAAATATCTAAGTAGAGCAAGATAATGGCATGTTATGGATAATTCAACCACTTGCAAGTAAATAGAGAACTGCGTTAACGTATGAATTAAGTGAACAGAAACGTTCTTAATTCTTCGCCAAACGCATGTGTAAGACCGGGAGGGAATCGCATGCTTATTTCTCGCTTAGGCAACAGTATCAATTTATTCTTTGTATGTGTTATAAGAGAGGTCATTAACGCATGTGGTAGCTAGTAGCATGCGTAAATGCTACTATTTTTCCCTTAAATTTAATAGCTTTTGATGTCCTTTAATGGTATCAGCCATGCTCTTTGTATGCACAGATTACTAATGGAGGATGATGACAAACCCTCACGAGAACCCCAAAGGAGACTTAACCCCACATTAAAGGACGTGGTAAAGAAGGAGATAGAGAAACTCTTGCAGTCAGGTATTATCTATCTTATTTCTGACAATAAGTGGGTAAGTCCAATACATGTTGTCCCCAAGAAAACTGGATTCACTGTAGTTAAAAATAAGGATAACGAGTTAGTGCCCATTAGGATTCAGAATAGCTAAAGGATGTGCATAGACTATAGAAAACTTAATAGCTCCACTAGAAAGGATCACATCCCCATACCATTCATCGATCAAATGCTTGAACGGTTGGCAGGGAAACCTTTTTTCTGTTTCTTGGATGGTTTCTCAAGTTTCTTTCAGATTTCAATAGCACAAGAGGACCAGGAGAAAACTACTTTCACCTGCCCATTTGGCACATATGCCTACAGGAGGATGCCCTTTGGACTATGCAACACTCCAGGAACCTTCTAGAGATGTATAATGAGCATATTTTTGGATTATATCAAGAACTGTATTGAAGTGTTTATGGACGACTTCACTGTTTACAGGGATTCATTCGAGGCCTGTCTTAGTAATCTGGACAAAATCATGAAAAGTTGTATCGAAACAAATCTTGTTCTTGACTTCGAGAGATGCCACTTCATGGCTAGTTTCAGGATTGTCTTAGGACATGTAGTATCAAACAGGGGTATAGAAGTTGATAAGGCTAAGGTGAATATTATAGCTAACCTACCCTATCCCAAGACCATTAGAGAGATTCGCTCTTTCCTTGGACATGCGGGATTTTATCGTAGGTTTATCAAAGACTTTAGCAAGATCGCTCAACCAATGACGAACCTATTACAAAAGGACGTCGTTTTTTAATTTGGAGAGGAGTGTCAAAAGGCTTTCGATTCGTTGAAGCATTCCCTGACGAGCGCTTATGTCATTCACCCACCTCGATGGGACCTACCCTTTGAGATCATGTGCGATGCCAGTGATTATGACGTAGGAGCAGTGTTAGGACAGCGAGTTGATAAGAAAAGCCATGTCATAGCTTATGCCTTGAGGACTCTGAATTATGCCCAATGCAATTACAACACAATAGAGAAAGAGCTTTTATCAGTCGTCGTTGCACTAGAAAAATTCAGATCCTACATTATCGGTTTTGAGGTTATAATGTTCTCTAACCACGCGACTCTCAGGTATTTGATGACGAAGAATGAGTCAAAGCCTCGGCTATTAAGGTGCATTCTGCTTCTCCAAGAGTTTAATTTGAAGATCAAAGATTGAAGAGGATCAGAGAATTTGGTTGTCGACCACTTGAGCAGGATAGTGAAGGAGGAAGCACGCCTCTAAATGACGAGTTCCCTAGAGAGTGTTTGTTCCAGGCACAAATGATGATACCATTGTATGTTAATCTCGTCAATTATCTCGGAATTGGGAGCATACCCGACCGACTTGACAAATCTAGCAGAGAAAAATTATAAAGGGTATCTAGGTACTATGTTTGGGATGAACCCATATTGTGGAGATTCTACTCTGACCAGATCATCAGACGATGCGTCCCTGACGATTAGTTCCAGTCTATACTAGCATTTTGTCATTCTCACGCCTATGGTGGACATTTTGGCCCTAGCAGAACAGCTAGAAAGGTCCTTGAAAGCGGATTTTACTGGAATACTCTGCATAGAGACGCCAATTTGTATTGCAATGAGTGTGATAAGTGTCAAAGAGCAAGGAGTATCTCGTGTAGAAATGAAATGCCTCGAGTTCCCATACTCATCTGCGAGGTGTTTGACGTTTGGGGAATTGACTTCATGGGGCCATTTCCTAAATCATGTGGATTCATGTACATATTATTAGCTGTCGATTATGTCTCTAAATGGGTGGAAGCAAAGGCTACCAGGACTGATGATGCAAAAATTGTGGCAGGATTCTTGAGATCTAACATCTTTGGCAGATTTGGAGTTCTGAGAGCAGTGATCAATGATCAAGGCCCACGCTTTTGTAATAGGATCATCGGGGCCTTACTGAGAAGATACGAGGTTCAACATAGGGTTGCCACTGCATATTACCCCCAGACAAACGATCACGCAGAGATTTCCAATAGAGAAATTAAGTCCATCCTTGACAAGACGGTTAACCTAAGAAGAAAAGACTGGATTCTGAGACTAGATGATGCTCTGTGGGCCTACAAAACTGCTTACAAGTCCCTGATAGGAATGACACCATTTAGAATGGTCTATGGGAAGGCATCCCACCTCCCAGTGGAGGTTGAACACAAAGCGTATTAGGCGATCAAGAAATGCAATTACTATGCAGATAAGGCAGGGGAAGAAAGAAAATTCCAATTGCAAGAGCTGGAAGAGCTGAGAATGGAAGCCTAAGAGAATTCAAGGATTTATAAGTCTAAAATGAAGCTACTCAATGACGGGAAAATTATCACGAAGAAATTCCAGCCTTGGCACAAAGTACTTCTTTTTAGATCCAAGTTATAATTCATGCCAGGTAAACTCAAATCCAGATGGGAGGGCCCATTCGTCGTGACTAACATTTTTCTGTACGGGACGGTGGAGGTGATGAACCCCAAGTCAAGGGAGACATTTAAAGTGAATGGTCAAAGGTTGAAGATATTTCTTGAAGGAGACCTCGTACCAAGCCTCGGAGAAACTCTTCTAATCCCTCTGGTGTACAATCAAAAAGAAGAAGTAGAGGAGACCATGGTCGAGCAAACGACCTTAAACAATTGCACCTTTTAACTTTACTGCTTTCTATTATTTCAATTCTTAGACAGGTTTATTTTTTATCAGTTGCTTTTATGTTTGTTTCCTTGTTTTTGTTTGTTTTTTAGAATTGGTGGTACCAAAGTGATGCTTCGATGTTTATAGAGAAGCGTGATTCACCACCCATGAGCGTAATATTCAGGGAAGTTCTATTTTTTCCCTATGCATTGTCTTAATTCTTCATGATTTATTACATTGAGGGCAATGTAAATTTTAAGTTGGGGGTGGAGAATTGTACTTTACACTTCTGTTGGGCCTTGAGCATCTGAGTGTCAGGCCAACGTTTGTGCTTAATGAATGTCTTGCATGTTTGTTGTGTATATGCTTGTTTAAGTTATGATGATTTCCTAGGATTGACTCAATTTTTTTTGAAAATTTATTGCTTTCGATGAGTTTTGATGGAGAGTGTTCAAAAAATGAGTCTTTTTAAAACTTTTCTTGGATATGTCTTGCACCTGTTGAGTATCTATCTTGCTTTAAAGTAGGACTTCAATGCTTAGGAATGAATTACTCAGCTCATATCCCTGTTGTCACCCCGATAGGTGTAAGGTTAAGCAAGAAAGTCTAAATTTTTTGCAAAATAGTATGTGGAGTCTTGTCTAGGAGAGAAAAAGAAAATATGTCTGCAATAAAAAAAGAGTGGGAAATAAGTCAGTGGTGGCGAGTCAAAAGAAAAAAAAAACATATGCTCGTCATCTTTACTTTGGGAGAAAAGAAAAAGAGAGCATGCTTGCATTGATCCTAAATGCTTAGGGGTAAAAAGAGCTACATGCAGTGTGATCAGTTAGGCCAACCAAGAGTAAAACTCGGGTTATGGGTCCCTGCACTATAGTGTGAAAGCTAGTGCCCCATCCAAAAGAAATGCAAAAGGAAAAGAAAAAGAGAGAGAGAAAGCAAAAAGCAAAAAGAAAGAAAATAAAGAAAAACATAGAGAGAGAAAAAGGAATTCCTTGATCAGGCACCTAAGCAAGAGGAAGCAACCTAGTTTGTTTCATTTGGGCCTTTTAGCAAGACCTTAGTGCCAGTGTAGGGGCAAGATAGGATGAGAGTTGAGTAAAGCAATCTCGGGTTAGTAAAGTCTTCTTTAGGTAGGATGGAACTCTCTTGTGCAAGATAATCTTTGAAAATTTTTTATTTGTCTCCTCATTTGTCTTTCTTGTGAATGTCTCTTGATTGCTTTAGTTTTTGGAATGTTTGAGTCTTGAGGATTAAATCACTTTTCGATTATATGCACAACGTCATTCTCTTTGGTATGTATGTGTCTTGCTCGAGGACTAGCAAGATTTAGGTTGGGGGTATTTGATAGGACCTAAATAGTCCTATTTTATCGCCTCTAATCTAAGCTTGTTAGAGTCATTTTATGTTTTACTTGTCTTATTTACAGGTTAATTGAGCTTAGGCTATGTCGGGAGTCGATCACGCTAATTGGTGTTAATTCGAGCCAATTACAGAGTTTTGGAGCCATCTCGATGTCTTGGACTATGAGGAGGTGAAGAGACCCAATTGTACTTAAGCGGGCCTGAATTATGACACCAAAAAGCCAAAGATTGAAGTCCTGAACCGAGAAGAAGCGAGACAAAGCTGAGACATAAAGAAAGAAGTCGAGATGTGAGGCTGGTGTCGAGATGCCAGCATTGGGGTCGAGACGCCGACGCGATTCTTTCTGGAGTGTATTGTTCGCAGCATCGAGACACTACGCCTTGGCGTCTCGACGCTGGCTTATTTTCTATATATATGTAGCCTCGGTTTAGTCCGCCATTAGGTTAGTATTTCGGCCCTTTTTACGATTTCTTTGCCTCTTTTACATTTCAGCATTGTTGTAGACCATTCTTGGTCATATTCTATGGATTCTTTTATGCTATTTGCTACTTTTACTTCATCTATGCGTAGCTAAACTCGTTTAGATCATTGGATTGAGTTTATGTCTTGATTCTAAATATGATTGGCTGAGTTTTCTGATTTCTACTTTCTATTCTTGTTGTATTTTCATTGAGTTTTACATGTTATCTTGTTTAAACCAATACATGAGACTAGTCTATTAGGATTGACGCCCTATGTAATTACAGCTTGTGTATGTTGGGTTTTATGCCCTAAAACTCGTAGGTAGTGAATGGTGACAAATTGTTCACTTGTATCAATACGTCGTTATTGAGGTTTGTACAATAAAGAGTTATTGTTACTAAAATTGCACAATTTGACCCAAATCCAATAAACTAAGATCCTAGGTTGTTTAGATGAAACTTGAACTAGTATGTGGGGACATACGGGGATCAGTGTTCAAGTAACAACCTAAATGGTCTATAGTATAGGGATAAGGCTGGGTACCTTATCCTGGTAACACTATGTGATACGACCCATTTTGTATTCGATACAGATGCAATGATCCAAAGCATCCATGTAGGAGACATGCGAGTGGGGGTATCCTGTGCAATGAGTTTGCATAAGACCGGACCGCGAAATAGTAACCACTAGATGTAACACCGTTAACTAGTTTAGGTTTCTATTTCAATAGGATGACCTAGGTAACTCAATCTCAATCCTGAGTCTGTTATGAACTCCTTTTCAGGAGGGATTGTCCTTAGATCTGTATGGGTGAGAGTGGCCAGTTCGCCGACTCAATAATCCTACCATTTCAGGGGCAAGACCGAATGGGGGCTGGGAACATAACAGTACAAGATGGAATTCACTCCTTCTCCTATTGGGGTAAGCAGATGTGTGTTCCCTTAAGGGCTGATTCCGGGTCTTGAACAAGGGCGCCCATCCTCTCCTGGCCCGAGAGGAACTGCTGTTTATTGATTGGATCATAAACAGATTGTTCATTAGAGGAATCAGTGGTACTTAAGGATCCAGAGGTAACCCAGGGGTAAAACGGTAATTTGACCCAGCTGGCGTTACGAACACTCGTGAAGGATTGACTTACTGTTATTGGTCGATATCCGTGGACACAGAAATATTCTACAGTGAGAAGAGTGCAACTGTGGGTCTTTAGTGGAGTGACTCGCAGTTAACGAATGTTGACTAACTTGGTTAATGAGTTTAGCCAATTAGTCTCGTATCGTTGGAGCTTCTGATCTGTAGGTCCATTAGGTCCACCTGCTAGCTCGTAAAGTGTTCTGAGGTTAAATAGTCTTGAATAGAATTTGAAGGGTGTTCAAATTCATTAAGGGAATTTTATTGTATTTGATACAATTAAAATAATGTATAAGTTTAATTGGTGAATTAAACTTTATATTATAAATTAATTTTGGATATGATTCAAAATTAATTAACGAGAGAATTAAATATTTGAAGGAGTTCAAATATTAAATATGAATTAGATTCATATTGAAACTATAGGTTAAATTTAATGTGAATGAGATTCATATTAAAACTATAGTATATGAGAAAATTATTTGAATAATGATTCAAATAGTAAATTAATTAAATATATGATGTTTAATTAATGAATTAATTAATTTAATTTAATTAAATGTGATTTGATTAAATTAATTCTATAGTTAATATTAATGTACATTATGATGCACATTAAAACTATAGGTTAAATGAGAGAGATTAAAATTGAATATGATTCAATTGTAATTAAATATTGGATATTTAATTAATGTGGATTCAATTAATGAGATTAATTGAATGGCCAATTTAATTCAATTTAATATGATTCAAATTGAATTAAATACCTTATGTTATAATTGATTTAATTAAAATTGTTTTATTAAATTAATTATAATTAATTAATTAATTAAATGATTATTATTATTTAATTAATAGACGGCCAAGATCGTTTGGATTAGATCCAACGATCAAGATTTAGTAGGGTAATAACTCCCTCCCCACTTATCGTACAGGGGATAGGGGGTTGCCCAACTAATCGTTCATTCTCTCATTTTTCTCACGCAGAATGACAGAGAGAAAACTCTCTCTCAACCCTCTCACTCTCTCAACCAAAAATCACAGCAAGGTGATTCCCTTCCCAAGAAGATTGAGATCCCACAATCTCTGCCTCATGAATCCAAGAGATATAGTAGGTGATCCGACATGGTGGTGTTCTTGGAGCATTGTGCAGTATTCTTCAAGTTCATGTAAGTACTTCGTTCTAAAATTGTTTTAGATCTAAAAATGCATGCTTAATCTAGTTTAGAAAATAAGTTCTACTTTTGCCCAACGTATCGGTTTTCTTTAATTGAAATTAAAATCACGATCGGTGAAAACCGCTTCCGCTAGAGGATTCAATTCCTTCAGTGTATTCTATCAGTTATTTTTAGATAGCCACTAGGTTGAGGCAAGCCACTCTCTATGCGAGACGATCCTTGATAGGCCTAGGATGCATGTTAAAGGTTGTAGGAATTAGATTTAAATTATATCTGAATTTATTTCTTACGATTTCGGACCCACGATCTCAAAGCAGCTAGTTTAAATAGGTGATTATGAAATTTCTTAATCTAAAACTAGTTAGATATAATTAGTAACCGTTGTAGAGGTCTCAGATGGTTGCTAAATTATGCATAAGGGGTGGCGAGCGATAGAATCTATATTAATTAATCTTGTTAATTGAAGAATTCACGATTAGCAAGTTAATTAGCACAGGTTAGTGTAGGGGGTCCTCCGAGTAAACCAGAAGTCAACCGGACTAATGAAATCAGTTTAGAATAATTATTAGAGAAAACTAGGAAGCCAACGAATTAGAATCAAGCATAATAAATCCCAATCCAATGATCCCTTCTCATGTTATTGATCCTATCTTATTTCCATCCTACATGCTTAGTTTTCTGTCTTTTAAAATTCGACATTCAATCACATTTCATTATTTTATTTTTGCATGTCCTTCATTCAAAAAATCCCCCCTGTTTTCATAAACACGAAATTCTACACTTGCTAGATCCCCCTTCCCTGTGTTCGACCCCGGCCGCTATTGCTACAAAATAGTAGTAGTGTCGTGGATTATAAATTTTATTTTACCAACACGACCTTCGACAAGTCGGACCCGTCATCTATAAAAGGCGCGGCTTTGGCTCATTTTTATTCATCAAGCAATACATTCCTCTAGTCTTTTCAAGGCTCTTTAAGCCATCTTTGAGGGTCGGGTTGAGAGGAGAGCGGAATTCTTGTATTGGGCATTTTTGAGTGCTTGGGAGCTTGTCTCGAGGAGGATCCAAGGTGTAAGAAAGGGTTTCTTCGACGGTTCATCTCCTAAGCTCCTCTATTTGTTCATTTATTATTTTACAAAATGTATAGACGGGAAATTTTGGTTATTATAGTATACATGTATAGTTAAATCCCGGCTTGCGGTTCTTGAATGAAAGAATATAGTTTAATGTTATTTTGATTGCTTATCTCAGTGTCCATTTTACTGATTATTTGTGTGGGTATTCGTAATGCTCTATAGATTCTAGCCAAATTTATAGTGATTAGATACTTAGTGGAAACTCGACAGAGAGAAACTAAGTCATATCATAACCCACTCAACTAGGCTTAACTGTTCGTAGTGATAGTGAGAGTAATTGGTTAGGCTTAGAGATCGATAATGAATTAGGGCTCATTAATTAACTTGTTTAATAGCGCTAAGGACACTTAGGTTATTAAAATGAGTTAGTTATAATTAGGAGAAACCGACAGGAGAACCTATGTACTAAACGGAGATTCTAGATCTATAATTAGTCAGACACAAGATTAGGTAATTAGAATAACTAAAAAGATATATTTTGGATTTCAAGACCCCGCCTCTCATCCTCATTGCCAAGTTGCTTGATCAGTTTATTTCATTGCTTGTTTAAATTTCGATTGCATCTTTCATCATGTTTAGGTCCCTAAATAATAATCAGTCTTAGTATTTTTAGTGCTTAGAAGATTTCCTTGCTTGAATACATTCCTCCCTGTGGAATCGATACTCGATACTCTACCGTTATATATTACTTTTGGCAACCGTACACTTGCGGATAATCGTACCACACGCAACAGTAGCTATGACGAACGCCCTGATAACCTCCAATTCTCTGTTTTTTTATTCACATCGCACATGCTCGTTTATGCACTTCTTTTTATCGCATGATCATCATTCCTCTTTAATTATTCAACCTGTTGTGTCATGCATTGAGTGTAGTTAGTTAAAGTGTTTAGTTTCGGGTCAGTTCCCAGGTAGGAGGTGTTCCGTAAACCGCCATCTTAAGTGCATCCAGCCTTAGACAGAACTTCACCGGTAGAGTTCCCTTATAACCATAGGATATGTTTGTCCTACTTAGTCTCAATGAAACTATTTTAAGAACTAAGCAAGACTTAGTTCTAATTCTATTAGAATTACTGTGATCTTAGGACTAATTAATTTTAAACATTTTAAAATTAATTCATTTACCTATGATCCTATGTTTGCATGCAATCTTTATTATAGGTTGATGGTTTCTAATCATTAATTTTTAAAACTATTTTCAAATTTTAATGATTAGCCCTATAATAAACTTTCTATAGTTTTAGTTAATTAATAATCAAATTCAAATTAATTAATAAACCATAACATTTGCATTTGTATCAAATTCAAAGTGGGTCGTATCCATAGTGTTACCAAGATAAGGTACCCAACCTTATCCCTATGCTATAGACCCTTTAGACTGTATCTTGAACATTGATCCTCATATGTCTCCACATACAGGTCAAGACTCATGCAACAGTCTAGGAGGTTAGTTTATTGGATTTAGGGTTATTTAAGACAAAACTAATACAATAATTTGATAACTCTTTATAGAATATTAATCAATAACGCTTTATTGATAACAGTCAATAGTTTACATTTACTATCTACGAGTTTTAGGGCATAAAACCTAACGCTTGGTTCGGTTAAGATTTTATCTTTTTTTTTCTGGTTTAACCTTGAAAATCTTTTGCCTTATCGTTACTTGCTCTACTTTCTGTTTTATTTGGGATCCCAAACTTAAAAGCCCTTTACTTTATATTCTAAGGGTTATTTGGCATACATGTAGTATTGATCTAGATAGTATTCATAGGGAGTTGGGTCGTTAAAAATTGTATTTATGTTCTTGGAGGTGTTCAAATCTCTTAATTCATCCATATTGGGGATCTTGCTTCCACACAGGATGCATTGGCTTCTCCTCCTTTCATGAGTGCATTCTCCATGGTCCATGACTTCATCCATTTGCATTTCATGACTTAATATAACAATTATATTAACCTATGAATGTTTCATGCTCAATGCAAATCGATTTTCATATTTATCAATATAACTCCTTATATCAAATAAATCATGAAAAACATACAAGCGTCCACAAGACATTAAATTAAATATAACACTTTATATTTAAACTATGTAATGCCATGCTACATGCTTATTTAATTTCATATATATAACATAACCATTATATTAAATAACTCATGAAATCCATCCATCATGCATTAACATCATACATTATAACATTTATAATATATCAAAATGCATGATTATGCTTAGCCTAAGGTAGGATTTAATCTAAATGACATCCATTAAGCATTTAAATAGAAAATGAACTGATAATTTGGCCCCTAGGATAAAATAAAGCAATAAATTACATTAATTTAGCATAATTTTATCCTAATAAGTCTTCTACCGCTCCAGAACCGGACTAAAACAACCCAAACCAACTCGAACCGGCCTCCAAAACCTCAAACCAAGCCAACCCATTAATAACTTGAAAATATCAAGTTATTAGGTGCCTAATTTAAGCTTATTGTGAGTCTCGAGAGAATGAAAACCCCAAGTTTTAACTAATTTAGATGCTAAGATGCAGTAATATTGATTTATTATATTATTTTGCTCATATTGATTATTAACTTTGAAATTCATACAAAACTGCACTAGTTCTAATTTATTCTTGCATCAGGAAAAGCTTGGTCAATGATGAGCTAGAAGTATGGCACATGGAAGCTTATGAGCTAGAGCATTGGTATTGAGTGGGGAGCAACTTTGTGTTGAGTAGGGAGAAAGTTTGAGTAGGGAGAAAGTTTCCATCCAAATGATGATCCTTTGGCTCCAAGTTTATTCCTTCAGCTCCAAGTTTGATCCTTTGGCTCCAAGTATTATCCTTTGGCTTCAAGTATTCCTCTTTGGCTCCAAGTAAGAGGAAATTATAAATGGAGGGGAGGTGAAAGGAGAAAATCCATCCAAGGAATCCAAGGATCCTAAGATCCAAGGCATTCTTACATTTTTTTTATGTTTTATTGTATGCTTTATTTTGTAGCATGAACTAATTTCTTTTTATCAAGGCTTAGCCTAGGCACCCATGAGGCATTAAGATTATTTTTGTATGCAATGCAATGAATCAATGATATTGATGTTTTCTACTTAGATGCGATAATTCTTTCATTACTAGTATTCGTCTGATCAACCGATAGAGGTAGCAGCATGATAAATCCCGGAAGGGTAACGCATGTGGAAATATCTAAGTAGAGCAAGATAATGCATTACATGTGGTCTGGTTGTGATAGGAATAGCTCAGCCTCTTAGGATATTTCATGGATGTGTTTGGGTTGCTTTAGGGATAGTTCAACCGCTTGCAAGCATATAGATAACTGATTAAACGCATGAATTAAGCAATAGGAATATTCTTAGTTCATTGCATGTGTAATACCGAAGAGAATCACATGTTTATTTCTCACTTAGGCATCAGTATTCTATCGCTTTATTGTTATGCGCTACATTAATATCTTATTTGTTGCATGTGGTTGCTGTGGTGAAAGTCTTGAAAGCCTTTTCGCCCATTGTTTTTCCTCTAACGCATAAGTTTATGTTTTATATCATCACATGTTCATACCGCATCTCAACTTCTTAAAAAACTCTCAGCATCACCACATTAGGATAGGATTTAAAGAAAGACATTTTCACTACTCGCCCCTTTTCTGTGTTCTGACCCTGGAATACTCCATGTATTACTTGGTAGTGCATAATTTATACTTGGATTAATGCACAACGACATATTCTTTATTTAATTCAGCATAATTTGAAGCTATTATATTTCCAACCACCCATCACGAATCGAAGCTGAACCATTCAAAACCGACCGAACCGAACCGCCTACCTCACGAACTGCACCAAGTAAAACCCTAGCGCTGCCACTGAAACTCGACACAGCGTCGAGACACTGCAAAGCTAGCGTCGAGACGCTGTGACGTTTCTGCACGAAGCTAAATTTTAACACAGCGTCGAGACGCTGTTGCGCCTGGAAACGTGATCTAGAGAAATCTACGATTGTTCTTCCCTTTTTGGCCAAATTTGGTCTCGATCTCCATCGAATTTCGAGCCTAATCTAGACCCGGACTTACAATAGGCTCGAATTTACATATAATTTCTCAAAAACACAAGGGCCCTTACAATTTTGATCATATCAAAGCAGTAAATTCTAAGGCCAAAAATTACTGTAAACATTCATTTGCAAAATTACATCACCATGTTATTAATCTCACCAAACCAATGCAAATTTTAGAAACTAAAATTAATCATACGAAAGGGCTCTGATACTAATTGAAGGATTAGAATTCCTAAATTCCCGGCAGAAGCGTATAGGACCAATTCATATTTTAATTAAGTTTTCTAAAATACCAGTACATTGGCAAATCATACAAAACAATTCTATATTTAAACTAGGCTAAGCATGCATTAGATCTAAATCTAATAATTGAAACAACAAAATACTTACTTGTTGAAGATTTCTTCAATGAATTCCACGAAGAACAGTATGATCACAGTAGGGACACTACCACTGAGATCTTCCCCTGCTACATCTTTAGGACTAGGAACCAAGTTGTGGGACTTGGTGTTCTTGAATTTTGGGAAAATAATTTCACTAGAATGTTGTGAAAATTCTTAGAGAGAAATTTTTGCTTGAGAGCAAAGTCTTGAGTTGTTTCAATTTGAAAGGTATTTTGTGCTTTATATAAAATGTCATATCTCTTCCTAGTCATAATAGGATATGGATTTAATTAATTAATAATTAATAACTTTTCCCAATCATAATAGAATTTTGATTTATTTAATTAATTAATTAAATCAAATTTAATTAATTTCATTTAAATCATATTTAAATGAACATCTCCCACATAACCTATAGTTTTTAATTAAATTAAATCATTAATTAATTACTAAATTAAATATCTCATATTAAATTAAACCTACAATTAAATCATATTTAATTGTATTTCTCTCAATTAATAAAGTTTAATTTAATCTCAAATTAAACTTTATATTATAATTTATCGCATAGATTATATTAATTGTATCTAATACAATTAACTTGATTTTCCATTATGGATTTTAAACTATTCAAATTTCTTTCAAGACTAATTGTTCCTAATTACCCTTTATGAGCTAGTAGGGGGACCTAATGGACCTACAGATCAGATGCTCCAATGATATGAGGTTAATTGACTAAACTCATTAATAAATTTAACCAATATTCATTAATTGTGGTTTACTACACTAAAGACCCACAACTGCACTCTTCTCACTGCAGAATATTTCTATGTCCATGGATATAGACCAATAACAGCAAGTTAGTCCTTCACGAGTGCTCGTAATACAAGCTGGGTCAAATTACCGATTTACCCCTAGGTTACCTCTATATCCTTAAGTACTAGTGCTCCTCTAATGAACAGCCTGTTTATGGTCCAACCATTAAATAGAAAATTCCTCTCAAGCTAGTGAGAGGGTAGGGACCTTTGTTCAAGACCTAAAGACACCATTTTGTTGGGTTTTATGTCCTAAAACTCGTAGTTTGTAAACATGAACATATTCTATTTATAATAAAGATGTTATTGAGGTATTAAGTAAAAGTATTATTAAAAGTGAATTACTTGTTGTTTAACCTAAATCCAATAAACTAAGAACCCCAGACTATGGAATGAACACTTGAACTTTATATAGAGACATAAAAGTGGGTCAAGTTCAAGTAATAGTCTAAGCGGACTATAGTATAGGGATAGTGTTGGGTACCTTATGCTGAGGACACTATAAGACGCAACCCACTTTGTATTTAGTACAAACGATGTGATCCTAAATCGTTCATGTGAAAACATGTGAGTGGAGGCGTCCTATGCAATGAGTTTGCATAAGACCAAGACCAAGAAATAAGTCACTTTCACTTTATAACACCATTTACTGTTGAAACTGACTTGTTTAGTGCGATGACCTAGGTAACTCGATCTTAATATTGAGCTAACTATGAACTCTTGTTTATTCGAGATTATCCTTTGATTTGCATGGGTGAGAGTAGCTCATCATCGCCGACTCAATAAGCCAACCATTTTGGGGATAAGACTTGGTAAATAGCTGGGGACATAATCCTGCAAGACGGAATTCACTCCTATCCCTTTTAGGGATAGTAGATAGGTTGTTCCCTTAAGTACTGACTTTGGGGCTTGAACAAAGGGATCCCGCCCTCTCATTGACCGAGAGAGATTAGATTTGTTGATTGAACCACAAACCAATTGTTCATTAGAGAATCAGTGGGACATTTGACCTGTTGTAGTTACGAACAACCTGTGAATGGTCGACTTACTAAGCATGGTTATATCGGATGGACAGAAATATATCTACAGTGAGGGGAGTGCAACTATTGGGCTATAGTGGAGTGTCCTGGTAGTTAACGAATGTAGGTTAACTAAGTTTAGTCAGTTAATCTCGAGTCGTTGGAGCCCATGATCTGTAGGTCCATTAGGTCCCCCTACTAGCACATACGGAATAAACCTTAGAACAATGTTATGAGAGAATTTGAAATGTTCAAATTCGTTTAGGGAGTTGAACGTTATTATATGTTTTATACGTAACGTGGTTTTAGTTTTTAGTTTAATTAAACTATAATAATGAGAGAAAATGGGGTTAATGCAATTATTTAATATTTGATTAAATAAATATAATTTATTAATTATTTATAATTAATTTTATTTAAAATTAATTTGATTAATTTTATTTAAAATTAAATTGATTAATTTTTATTTAAAATTAAATTATAATTCAAAAATCCATAAAATCAAGAGGTAGTAGGTTTTGGTGGCAAAACCCACTCCTATCCTCTTTGCTTGCCACATTAAGACATGATGAATCAAGATGAAAGGAAGGGCATGATCTTCTTCTATATAAGGAAGCAATTGAAAGTGTTAATATCTAAAATACGGAAGCAATTTTAGATCCTAGGCACATAACGAGCTCAATTTGATCATTCTTTGCATGTTGTTCATGAGAAGAAAAACAGAGACAGTTTACAAACCTTTTGTTAATGGAGATATTGGTTGGATTCACCAATCAATCACGAACCACCATTGGATCTTCCTTGCTATCCTCAAGCCTTTGGAACGGATTGTGGGATCCTCTAGTAATGGAATTTTAGGAGAAAAGCTTGAAGAACAAGCTTGTGGAGGTGGGTATGGTGAGTTTCAATTTTGGCAGCAATTCAGTAGCTTTCAAGATGCATTCTTTCAGCCTTCTTCTTCATTTATATAGAGGGAACAATGAGGAAGAAAACCCCCAGCAATTGACACCAAAGCATCCAAGAAGAAGGTGGGATTAGTGGTGGCTTTCATGAGGCGAGTGCATGGGTTTAATCACCATGCACTCCACCTCCAAAAATTCAAAATTTTTTAATTTAATTTAATTCCATAATTATCTTTAATTAATTAGATAATTATCTAATTTTTAATAATCTGAAAAATTAAAATTGAATTTTCAATTTTAAAAATTTAAACCAATCAAAATTAATTTAAAATAATTATTAATTAAATAATTAATTATTAATTTAATATCTAATATTAAATTAATATTTTGCTACGAATCCAGAGCATTTCCAAAATGTTATTTTTTAATCATGAATCTCTATTCATGCTTTCGATATTTAAATCACATTTAAATATTAAATATCACACATACTCAGTTTTCATAAAACCCGACGTATCGACAACGTCTACCACCTCTATCCATTTCTCTAAACATGAACTTAAAGTAATTCATATTTTATCCATCATATTGTTCCAAAGGTTAGTCTCGAGCTAGCAAGAGGACCTAATGGACCTACAGATCATGGGCTCCAACGGTACGAGGTTTAACTGGTCAAACTCTTTTAACCTAGCTAACCAACATTCGTTAACTACCAGGACACTCCACTATAGTCTAGTAGTTGAACTCCCTTCACTGTAGATACATTTTCATCCACTCGATATAACCATGATTAGTAAGTCAATCCTTCACAGGTCGTTCGTTACTATAGACAGGTCAAATGTCCGTTTTACCTCTATAGCACATCTTAGTTCCTTAAGTCCACTGGTCCTCTAATGAACAATTTTTTTATGGTCCAATCAATAAACAAGGTCCCTCTCAGGCCAATGAGAGGGTGGGGCCCCTTGTTCAAGCCTTGGATTTAGCACTTAAGGGAACAACCTCTCTACTATCCCTGAATCAGGTAGGACTGAATTTCGTCTTGCTTTACTATGTTCCTAGATATCCATCTAGTGTTATCCCCAAAATAGTAGGATTGTTGAACGATACATTTAGACCACTCTCACCCATGCAAATCAAAGGACAACCCTAAACGAACAGGAGTTCAAAGCAAACTCAGGATTAAGATCGAGTTACCTAGGTCATCGTATGAAATAGTCAGTCTTAACAGTAAATGACGTTATAAAGTAAGAGTGACTTATTTCTCGGTCCTGTCTTGTGTAAACATATTTTACACAGGATGTCCCTACTCGCATGACTCTACATGAACGATCCAGGATCACGTTGTTTGCCTTATTCACAAAGTAGGCCGCATCCATAGTGTTACCAGAATAAGTTACCCAACCTTATCCATTTACTACAGAAAATTTAGGTTTTATACTCGGACTTGATCCCTGTCCATATTCATGATATAGTTCAAGTATCTCATATTATAACCATGGATGTTTCTATTGGAATTAAGAGATAAAATAAACTATTTCACTAAATAACATCTTTATTATATATAAAGGATATCAAAACTTGAGTTCTAGGACATAAACCCCAACAGGTTCATGCATGTTTTCAATTGTAAAATTAATGCAATTGAGAGTTTCTTGATTCGAAATCACTTTCGCTAGTGTCTCGGACACCCCTTCACACTTAAGGGAACACTCATCTACTTATCCTAGAATCAGGAATGAGTGAATTCCATCTTGTGTGATTATGTTCCCAGCCACCCACTCGATCTTGTCTCCAAAATGGTAGGCTTATTGAGTCAGCAAACTGGCCACTCTCACCCATACAAATCAAAGGACAATCTCTCACGAACAGAAGTTCATAATACACTCAAGATTGAGACTAAGTTGCCTAGGTCATCCTAGTGAAATAGAAACATAATTAGTCAACGGTGTTACATCTAGCAATTATTATTTTGCGGTCTGGTCTTATGCAAACTCATTCATAGGATACCCCTACTCGCATGTCCCTTACACGAACGCGTTGGATCATTTCCTTTGTATCAAATACAAAGTGGGTCGTATCCATAATGTTACCAAGATAAGGTACCCAACCTTATCCCTATACTATAGACCCTTTAGGTTGTATCTTGAACACTGATCCCCGTATATCTCCACATACAATTCAAGACTCATGCAACAGTCTAGGATGTTAGTTTATTGGTGTTTTGGTTGGTGCCCTAAAACTCGTAGATAGTGAATGTTAACAAATTAAATTTACTTATTCAATAAAGTCGTTTTTAAAGTTTGTTCACTAAAGTCATTAAATAAGTGAATTGCACTTTAATAACCCAAATCTAATAAACTAAGATCACTGGCTATTGTATGTATACTAGAGCTTTATATGGAAACAAAACAATTGGATCAGGCTCGAGTAAATAGCCTAAACAGTCTATAGTATAGGGATAAGGTCGGATACCTTATCCTGGGGACACTATGTGATGCGGCCCACTTTATAGTTAATACAAACGATGTGATCCCGAATCGTTCATGTAAAGGCATGCGAGTGGGGGCGTCCTATGCAATGAATTTATATGGCTATTGTATGTATACTAAAGCTTTATATGGAAACAAAACAATTGGATCAGGCTCGAGTAAATAGCCTAAATAGTCTATAGTATAGGAATAAGGTCGGATACCTTATCCTGGGGACACTATGTGATGCGGCCCACTTAATAGTTAATACAAACGATGTGATCCTGAATCGTTCATGTAAAGACATGCGAGTGGAGGCGTCCTATGCAATGAGTTTGCATCAAACAAGGAGCGAGAAATAGGTCACTCTCACTTTCTAACATCGTTTACTGTTGAGACTGACTATTTCATGCGATGACCTAGGTAACTCAATCTTAATCCTATGCTAACTATGAACGCCTGTTTATTCGAGCTTATCCTTAGATCTGCATGGGTGAGAGTGGCTCAACATCATCGACTCAATAAACCCCCTATTTTATGGATAAGAACGGGTAGATAGCTAAGGACATAGTCCTGCAAGATGAAATTCACTCCTACTCATTATAGGGATAGTAGAGAGGTTGTTCCCTTAAGTGCTGACTTTGGGACTTGAACAATGGGACCCATCCTCTCATTGGCCTGAGAGGGACTCAGTTTGGTGGTCAAACCACAAACCAATTGTGCAGGGATTAAAGTGCAGCGGAAACGATCAATAACCATACTGTGTTTTACTCAAGATCAAAATACCAATGCAATTTGCAAAGGCTTTTACAACAAGAAAAACACACATAAATCATGCTGTAAAACTGTATAAAACATGCTTTAATAGATTTTAAACACTTTAGATCTAAACTAGAATGGATCTTATTGATCCGGGATCAAGAATACTCACTTTAGAAGTCGTTCTCGATCGTTTCGCCAACAAATCCTCATCGAATCCGAAAATTCCAGTAGCAAGAACGTTTCCTTTTGATGCTGCAAATCGCTCACGAACACCACCACGTAGATACACCGGTATTCTCCTTAGGATAGATGTTGAGCAGCTTGTGGGAACCCAAAAATTCTAAGATGATAGGGAGAATATTTGGCCTCTGTGTATTCTGGAAAACTCAGAGAATTGTCAGAGAGAGAGAAGAATTTTCTACGTGAGAATGAGAGGGAGAGAGACTCTTGGAACCACCCAAAAAATGAAATACGGGAAAAAGAAAAAAAAACACCACAAAGAAACTGTCCCACTCCCTTAAGAAAAGATTGTTCGCGCGTGTAGGGTAAGGGAGGTGGTTTTGACTAATCAGTTTTTCAACTGATCAGTTAATTAATAACAGATAATTAAATTAAATTAATATTTAATTCAATTATCACTACATAAAACACTTTTATGTGCATATTCCGCTTAACCCAAAGTTTTAATTTAACTTAATTAAATCAAACATTTAATTAAATTAAATAAAAAAACAAAATTAATTAATTCACTAATTAATTAATAATACAATTAAATATCATATATTTAATTACAATCCTCTCATCTATACTATAGAATTAATGTGCATCCAATGGACATTAATCATAACCTATAGTTTAATATGAATCAAATTCATATTCTTTAAACTTAATATTCGAACACTTTCGAACATGAAACTCCCCTTAGAAATTTTTCTCAACGCCCTAAATGAGCTACTGGTGGGACCTAATGGACCTACAAATCAGAAGCTCCAACGATATGAGATTAATTGGCTAAACTCATTAACCAAGTTAATCAATGTTCGTTAACTGTGGTTCACTCCACTAAAGAACCACAGTTGCACTCTTCTCACTGTAGATATATTTCTGTGTCCACGGATATCGACCGTCAACAGCAAGTTAGCCATTCACGTGTGTTCGTACCCCAGCTAGGTCAAATTACCGTTTTACCCCTGGGCTACCTCTTGGTCCTTAAGTACCAGTGCTCCTCTAATGAACAACCTGTTTGAGGTCCAACCAACAAATAGAAATCCCTCTCGTGCCATAAAGAGGGTAGGACCCATTGTTCAAGACCCGGAGACACCACTTAAGGGAACACACCTCTACTTACTCTAATATCGGGAAGGAGTGAATTCCATCTTGTAAGACTATGTTCCCAGCTCCCCACTCGGTCTTGTCCCCAAAATGGTAGGCTTATTGAGTCGGCGAACAGGCCACTCTCACCCGTACAAATCAAAGGACAATCCCTCATGGACAGGAGTCCATAATCCACTCAGGATTAAGGCCAAGTTGCCTAGGTCATTCTAGTGAAATAGAAATCGAGCTAACTAACGGTGTTACAGTTAGTGGTTAACTATTTCGCGGTCCGGTATTTGTGCAAACTCATTGCACAGGATACCCCTACTCGCATGTCAACTACACGAACGCGTTGGATCATTGCGTTTGTATCAATATACAAAGCGGGGTCGTATCCATAGTGTCACCAGGATAAGGTACCCAGCCTTATCCCTATACTACAGACCCTTTAGGCTAAAACTTGAACATTGATTCCCGTATGTCCCTACATACTAGTTCAAGCCTCATTCTATTAGTCTTGGATGTTTAGTTTATTGGATTAGGGTCAATAAGACAAGATATAATACAAACATTGAATAATACATCACTTTTATTAATGTTCGGTCAAATGTACATTTACTATCTACGAGTTTTAGGGCATAAAACCCAACAAATTGTTCATTAGAGGATCAGTGAGACTTAAGGAACGAGATGTAACTTCAGGGGTAAAACAGGCATTTGACCTAGCTACAGTTACAAACAACCTGTGAATGATCGACTTATTGGTTATGGTTATATCGGATGGACACAAATATATCTACAGTGAGAGGAGTCCAGCTATCGGACTATAGTGGAGTGTCCTCGTAGTTAACGAGTATGACTAACCAGGTTAAAGAGTTTAGCTAGTTAATCTCAATCGTTGGAGCTCATGATTTGTAGGTCCATTAGGTCCCCCTACTAGCTCATACGAAATAAACCTTAAACAATGCGATGAAGAATTTGAAACGTTCAAATTTGGTTTAAGGAGATAACGTCAATTAAATATATATAATATATTCGACAAAATGGTTTAAATGGGAATTAAACTCTATTTAGAGAAAATCTCGTTGATATGTATATGATACATATTTAGGTTTGAATATAAATAGGGATTCGTATTCGAAGAAACCAGGATTAAGAGAGCAATCGGGATTGGTGCAAATCATTTAAGTTTAATATTTGATATTAAAATTAAATAATTATAAATAATTAAAATTTTTAAATTAATTATTTCTTAATTAATTAGTTTCATTTAAAATTAATTGAATTAATTAATTTTAAGATTTGAAATTAATTTAAGAAAGTATAAAATGAATTTTTGAAATTCATTTAAATCACGAGGCAAATTCTCCAAGATAGACACCTATCCTATGATTAATCCAACTATCTACCTTGATGTCTTCTTTTTGTGAGCATTAGTTGGCTTGAATCTCAGCTTGCTGTGAGTACAAATAGGCTGAAATTTCATGGTGGATGGTGTTGGACATTAAGCTTTCTTAAAAGTTCTCTGAAAATTTCACTCTTGAGTTCATCTTCATCTCTCTTATTTCATCACAATTTCAAGCTCCCACAAGCGGTTCTAAGGCCGGAGGATATCGGGGAAGACACTAGAGGTCGTCTACAGCCTTATCGTGACAAGAAACAAGCAACGGAGCTCCTTGAATTCGTCCAAAAGGTTGGTTCATTTCGGTGCTCTGTTTTCGGATATTTTCCAGCATGCTTTTAGTTTGCAAAATTAAAGAAATTGAGTTGCTTTCGATCCAAATCGCTTCCTCTAGAGTGTTCTACACTCGTTTAATTGGATTTAGGGCTATTTCAGACAATTTTTTTTTTTTTTTTGTTTAACCTTGAAAATTTTTTGTGCATTCTCCATGGTCCATGACTTCATGGTTTGCAAATAATGTTGTGATAGTACTTTGAGGCATGATTGTTGGGATTTGTGATAAGAATCATGGAGTTCCAAATTCCCGCATTTTGAAGACACATTTGTTATTTTAAGTCATCAACTTTTTTTTTGTAATTTTTAAACTTTTGGACTTCCAAAATATGGTTTCAAAGTTAGACTTCAATTATGGGGAGTTACTAAGTAGCCCACTTATGATCATTAATAGTTGTAGGTTTTATTTTGGGGAACTGGAAGGTTGGGGTTTAATTCCCATAAAGGCTATAAAAAGCCACATCCAAACAATGTAAAATTCATATTAAGATGAATGAAATTTGATCTCTCAAGTTAGAGATTTTTTCTTAGAAATCCCTTTTTTATTTCTAATGTTTCTTGCGATTCTTGTGATAGATTGCAATTTGAGTCATTCAATCCAGCTTTGATCACGTTTGATTGTGGAATGACTTAATCTAGAACAAGATTTCCAATCTTGCTTCTAGTTCTTTGATCATAAGAGGTAATCAATTTCTAGCATTTTCTCTCAGTTGATTCTAATTTGTTTAAGGAGGTGTTAATCTCTTTGATTCAAGGGTTCTTGCTCCACAAAAGCTTGGATCTTTGGACTGAGAATTAGGGTTGCCTTATCAATTTGGATCATATCAAATTCCTTTTCCTCTCTTCTTCTCCTTTTGTTTTCTTTTTCTTACCATCCCAATAAAACAACAATGAGATAGAGGTATGAGCACAACTTTTTTCCCTTTTTTTTCTCTTATGAAGAGGGAACTTCTTGTCATTCATATCTTCTTTTCCAATGATGTGACATTGGTGATAAAGGTATCGGACTATCTGGCATTGCCATTAAAACGAGGGTTCTTTTCGCATACTCATTTCCTAAGTACACTTTTGATGCAAGGATAGATTATGATTATCATGAATGCCTTTAGTTACTTGGCCCACTCTAGAAAGAAGAGTATCTATTTTCTCTTTTTTTTTTTTTTTTTTTTTACATCACCCAAGCTATGAAATTGAGGCTTAGTGTGATGGAATATTTTACCCTACTTATTGATGTGGAATTTTCCTACCGCAAGTGTACAGGTCAAGTTTTAATATAGTGATTTCGTTAAAAACAAGTGTTGTCCTCTAGATTGGGTTTCTAGTCAAATTAATTTCTGTGAATACTTTTTTCCAATTTTATTTAGAGATCTAAACTTAGTGAGAATAAAAGATCAAAATACAACAGCTAAAAATATGGAATTCAAATGGAGAAAGTTCTTAGGGAAGTGATTTCACCTATTTGGGTTGTTAACTAATTACATGGATGTATGAACATGCATTGACTCATAAATCTAGGATTATTTAATCTCATATTTATCTCTCCTGAGTATAAACATTTCTAATACATAAGATAAACTCGATATCCCTATCTAGATTTATTCACATGCATGGCCTTAAGTCTAATCCTTTTAACAATTTCTACAACTATCCTAAATCTCTCAACCTTAAGATTATTCTAGTTATGCAATTTAATATCTAGAACTAAATCCCCTCTCCCGAGCAAGAATTAGAGAAATCAACATATAACTCATGGCCAGTGAATTAAAAGCATTAAAATCATAAATTGCATAAATGAGTTCAAAGCCATAAAATATCCATAAATCAATTCAACAACACCCAAAGGGCTACACAATCCCTAAGAAACATGTCTAGCTACTCATGATTCTTGTTACAATATAAGCTAGAAATGAAAAGGTCATAAAAACTAAATAAGATAAGGGAAAAATAAGGAAAAGCTCTAGATTCGTTGAAACTGCACGTCCCCATCACGATTTCCACGCGTTCTAGCTTGATTCATGCTCTTTGGTCTTGCTTCAGCTCCAACCAAAGGTCCTTAGTCGAGATCAAGGCAAAAATTACACCAAATGAACTCCCCTCTTTCAGCCAAATCACATTCCTTATATGAAGATCTTGTCGACACCGTCGAGACGCTGACCAACGTTGTCCCTTTGCCACCACGATTAAACTTGAAAATAATTGGCATCGCCAAGACGCTCTAGGGTAGTGTCGAGACGCTGCCCTCTCGAGAAAATGGCTTGAACGGGGTACTGCAACAGCGTTGAGATGCCAAAAGGTAGGGTCTCGACGCTGCCTCTTGGGTCTTCAACCTTTTGCAACTTCTTTGATCTAGTTTTACTTCCTTTGCCACTTTTTAGGTCACGAACGCTCGATAAAGTGTCTTATTATGAGGTTAAGAATGAGGAAATTCACCATAACCCACCACCTCTTCAAAATACAAAAAGTTCTTGTATTTTAAAATCTCTTTTAATTCAATTTAAAATTAAAATTAATTCAAAAAATTAATTTTAAATAAACTTAATTAAATTAATTAATTAAACATTTTTAATTAATTATATTTTAGTATCAAATATTAAATTGTATAATTGTACCTAACCCTGACTTCTTTCAAAGACAATTTCTCGAGTAGGAATTCTTATTCATGTGTTCCGTATTTAAATCATATTTAAACATTTCCAATTCTATAGTTTAATCTCAATTAAACTATTATGTCAATAATATCGAATATAATTGACATTAACTCTCTTAATCAAATTTGAACATTTCAAACTTTCTCATCTCATATGTCCTAAGGTTTAGTCCGTATGAGCTAGCAGGGGGACCTAATGGACCTACAGATCATGGGCTCCAACGATCTGAGATTAACCGGCTGAACTCTTTTAACCTACTTAATCAACATTCATTAACTACCAAGACACTCCACTATAGTCTGATAGTTGAACTCCCCTCACTGTAGATATATTTCTATCCACCCAATATAACCATGATTAGTAAGTCGACCCTTCACAGGTTGTTCGTAACTACAGCTAGACCAAATGTTCGTTTTACCCCTGAAGTTACATTTGTTTCCTTAAGTCCCCACTGAGTCCCTAATAAACAATTGGTTTATGGTCCAACCACTAAACCTAAAACCTCTCGGGCCAAAGAGAGGGTGGGATCCCTTTGTTCACGTCCCGAAGTCAGCACTTAAGGGAGCAACCTTTCTACTATCCCTTAATTGGGTAGGAGTGAATCCGTCTTGCAGGACTATGTCCCCAGCTATCTACCCCATCTTATCCCAAAATGGTAGGGTTATTGAGTCGTCGATGATGAGTCACTCTCACCCATGCAGATCAAAGGATAACCCCAAATAAACAGGAGTTCATAGTTAGCTCAGGATTAAGATCGAGTTACCTAGGTCATCGCTTTGAAATAGTCAGTCTTGTCAGTGAGCGGCGTTATAAAGCAAGAGTGACTTATTTCTAAGTCTTGGTCTTATGCAAACTCATTTGCATAGGACGCTCCCACTCGCAAGACATGAACGATTCAGGATCACATCATTTGCACTACATACAAAGTGGATCGTGTCACATAGTTTTCCTAGGATAAGGTACCCAACCTTATCCCTATACTATAGACTGTTTAGACTATTACTTGAACTTGATCTACTTTTATGTCACTACATAAAGTTCAAGTTTTCATAACATAGCTCGGGGTTCCTAGTTTAATTGGATTTGTGATTTAGGCAATACTAATCATTCAAAATCAATAACGCTTTATTGAATGGAAATAACTCTTTATTGATAAACAATCATCAAAATGCATAAAACCCAACAAACCCCCACTTGCACTAAAACTCTAGTGAGTGGAATGTATATGCAATCAAAATACCATAAGGAAACTAAGAGGTGATATTCATACCGGCTAGCCAGGTGGGCACAAAATAGGAATAAGCACAACAAATAATCAAGATGCTCAAATCAACATAAATTGCATAGAGAATGAAGTACGACAATTACATAGATCCTAACCAACACCTAAGTAAATTTAGTTCATGGAGTACAAAATAACACACGTTACAATCTGAGTATCTGCATCCATAACTACAAGAAATTTACAAGAAAAGATTAATTCCCTTGAAGAAATCTGTAGTTGATGGTCTCCTTGAAGTCTCCAATCGTTCCTCCCTTATTCGGCTTCCAAAGATGGAAAGTAAGCCTCCACGAATGGAATAAGACTTTCCTTTCTCGAATTTGGAATGTTTTGGACTTAAGACGGCTACTTCCTTTGATAGAGTGAAGTCAACCCTAATTAGGTCAAATTTTACACGTGGAGGGCTCTCCAAGCTCCCTAGATCTGAGATTAATTCAGCTAACACCAAATCCTTTAATGAATCACGTGCGGCTCACGTGACAGTTTTGCTCCTTGCTTTGTTGGATCATGGATTTTGCTACCTCAAGTCGCTCAACATTATTTTCTGCACAAACTAACTTCCAAAGCATTCATTCTTCTAAATAGGTTAAAACACATAATATTTATCTAAAAGCAACCTTATTAGGCACAAAAGACACACAAATCACTATAGGAGTAAGGTCTAAATAACTCCCTTTTGGAGAGTTATCATACCCCCAAACTTGAACTATTGCGCGTCCCGAGCAATACTAACCATCCAAGCATAGCTCAATGAATAAGGCACCAATTACCATTACAAAAGTCAACGGTTTAGTCTTTACTTCCTAGTTGTTGAACTCGAAAAAAATAAAAGAAAATAATGTAGGTCAAATGAATGAAAAAATAGGACTAAACCAAAAAAATATTTATGTTAAGTCATTGATTAAAATACCTACGTCAGACTGTCAACTTAAATACCTTCAACCTTAGACAGAACTTCACCGATTCAGGTTTTAATTTACTTTTAATTTGCTTAAAGTAATAGGTCAATCAAAGCATAAAGCAGACATGCATATGTTTCCACCCCCAACCTAAACGTTACATTGTCTCTAATCTAAATTAAACATGGAAAGTAAGGGACAAAAAGTAAAAGGGAACACCATACCCTATTACGTCTCCCACTTGCCCTAGGTTATGCTATATACATATCTCGTAGACCTAAACTATGTAGATGACTCTCGAACACTTTAGCCGAGAGTCTTTGTAAATAGGTCAGCCTATGTTGTGATCCGAAGCAATCTTTGTGACGATCACATCTCCGCGCTACACAATCTCCCGAATCATGTCATACTTCCTCTCTTTGTGTTTACCTCGTATGTGGCTTCGAGGTTCTTTTGAATTGGCTACTGGCCCACTGTTGTCACAATATAAAGTAATGGGCAAGTTCATATTTGGAACAACGTCCAAATCTGTTAGAAACTTTCTGAGCCATACTGCTTCTTTAGTTGCCTCGCAAGCAGCGACATGCAGCGACATACTCCGCTTCCATATTTGAATTCCCTAGTGTGCATGCCACCACCTTGTTCTTGATCATGCTTAGTGTTTTATTTTATTTTATTTTATTTTTTCAAATTTAGACTAGAACATATTATACTTCCTAAATGTTATGAAATTTTATTAGATTTGTTCTATGTTTTTTAGTCTTGCATTTTTTTAATTCCCTAGGTTATTTAAAACCCATCTTATGCTAACGTAATATACAATAACAAAGATAAAGTTGGTTATTTTTCTAAAATTTAGGAACTAAAAATAGATATTTTAAAAGTAGCTCCAAAGTTGAATGACCAAAATGATATTTAAGGCTAGTTAAAACCAAACAAATAAATTCATATTTAAATTAACAAAAAAAAAAAATCAACAAGAAATTGAGATGTCATCAACAACAAAGAGTATCGAAATTTTCTCTCCTGTTATCAATCTCTTGGGCAATTAAATACAGAAGAAGCTTGGATAAAAATATGGCAAACCAACTCCCTTAGAAGTCTTTGCATATTCAAATAATTACTGGAACGACCAATCACAAAACAAACATAGAAGATAATGGCACAGCGTCCATAAAAGTTGTGGAGAGTTATTTTTTGCTGAGAAGATCGTAGAGAACTTGTGGAGAGTTATTTTTTGTTGAGAAGATCGTAGAAAACTTCTGGCCTTTTGTAATCAGCAATACAGAGAGCCTGAAACCAAATGCCCAAGAATTAAAAACAAAAACGCATCAGGGTGATATAGGACAGAGCGTTGAGATTGGCCCTCTCACCTTAAAGTAAGCTTTACAAGTCAACTTCAATTAGTGTATTATATTCTCGATCAAAAAGTTAGAGGTTCAAATCTCCACCCACACATATATTGAACTCAAAGAAAAAGAATAAGAAAACTAAAGCCCGGTTTGATAACCATTTGGTTTTTGAAAATTAAGCTAATAAACACTACTTCTACCTATGAGTTTGTTTGTTTTGTTATCTAATTTTTACAAATGTTTTCTAAATCCAAGCTAGGTTTTGAAAACTAAAGGCTCCGTTTGGTAACTATTTGGTTTTTAGTTTTGGTTTTTGAAAATTATGCTTATTTTCTCTCAATTTCCTTATCATGGTTTTCATCTTTGTTAAGCACACATTTGAATTTAGTCAAATTCCAGAAACAAAAACAAGTTTTTGAAAACTACTTTTTTTAGTTTTTAATAACTGACTTGGCTTTAGAAAACATGGGAATAGGGTATATGAAAAAAAAAAAAAAAAAAAAAAAAAAAAAAAACTCATGGGTGGTAGTAGTGTTTGTAGGCTTAATTTTCAAAAACCAAATAGTTATCAAGCCAAAAAAAGTAGTTGTTTTTAAAAACTTGTTTTTGGAGTTTAGTTAAGAATCTGAAAACCATGGTAAAGAAATTGTGAAAAGATAAGCACAATTTTCGAAAACAAAAATAAAAAACTAAGATCATATTTGATGACCATTTGGTTTGTAAAAAATAAGCTTATAAACACTACTTACACCCATAAGTTTCTTTGTTTTGTTATTTACCTTCTTCTCATGTTTTCAAAAACTAAAAAAAGTAGTTTTCACATACTTGTTTTTGTTTTTGGAATTTGACTAAGATTTCAAATGTGTCCTCAACAAAGATGAAAACCATGGTAAGGAAATTAGGAAAAAAACAAGCATAATTTTAAACAAAATCAAATAGGGCCTAAATAGTTACCAAACGAGACATACAATATTGGAAACTCCCTACAGTACTGGTACATTTTGCCTTTGCACGGCAAGACTTGACGTTCTTGAGATTCAACTTCCTCTAGAGATTGACTACGCACTTTGCCAGACAGAGGCAAAGTCCTTTGTTTATTCTCTTTTACTTCATCAACGCCCAAAAAGAAGTGTAAGTCTCCCATGTCTTTCCGTGAGAACTTCCCATTCAATTCTTCAATGCCTTTATTGCATTGTTGTGCTTTTATTCGCAGTAAAATTTAGGACCCAAATTACACATCCTTCTTTTCATGATTGAACGTGAAGAGTGATTTAACTGGCCTAGCATTTTGGAAACCTCAGGGTCATACGAGGCTTGGGGGCCTATTTTAGATCATATAGAGCTTTCTCATGTTTGAACGTGCACAGGTTGTCTAGAATCTATCGATCCCTTCATTCGTGGTATAAACACCTCTATTCTTGTAGTTCTCCATCCAAAAATATGCATTATTGATGATTTTCAATATTTAGGTTACAGCCACTGTGAGTATTACTTATCACAGGGGGTTTGACTATTGGGCTCGAGGTTTTCAATATATCAGTTTCGGAAGCCTTTAGCTACTAGTCTAGTTTTATACTTGAGTGGGGTATCATTGGAGTTTCTTTACGTAGTAAGGCCCCTGGATCGCTGTCAGGTTCTCTATCTGGTCAGTGCTTGGTTAGTTGATGAGGTTGAGCCAGCACCTAATAGGCTGCGTTTAGGTTTAAATATCCCAACTTTCCTCTACTGATCATGGGTGTTGATTTTCAAGTTTATACTCGTGCCTATGAGTTTGGCTAGGTTCACCTCTTCCATTATCTCAGACTTCTTGAAGTGAGTCTTCTTGCTGGTTGGGTGTACTAGTTTTTCCCTCCAAACCAGGAAGGGAGATGGGGGTCGCAGTAAGGGAGTTGCTAGAACTAGTTCCACGCACTGTATCATCGAGTTGCTCAAAGATGGGTGATACGATCCAATTCCCAACAACCATTCTCAAGGTCCAATCACAACATTTGAAAGCCACGGAGACTTGGGTCAAGGAGGATGCACCTATAGTAGGATGAGAGGCTCAATAATACAGGGGAAACAGAACCAACTGCATTCCTTTTAAGGAATCATTTTTTGTATTTCTTTTGGACCTGTAAGGAAACCCCTTACAATATGATAGTATTTCCGATTGAAAACTGGCCCAAAGGCATACAATTCCCTCAGCCGATTCGAGAGGCCTACGAACTCTCCTTTACTAACAAAATACTCAGACTAAAAGCATAAAAAGCAGCCCTAGCAAACGCAAGCTTAATATACTCAGCCTAAAACTGGAAACCGCCAAAAAGATAAAATAGAATCTCCCTTAGCTGTACTCCAACCCGCTACCTTGTGGTCTCTCCGAGTGCATGCAAATTCTAACTAACTTGTAGGTGGAATTCCTTTCTTGCCCCTCTCATAGAATTTGGTAATTGGGGGCCTTAAATCACTCCCTGGTTGCAAAAGAACCTTGTCTCAAGGTTGAAAGTTGGGAACTGGTTCTTGAAGTCATCAACAAACTCCCATGTTGCCTCATGTGGTAGTCCTTTCCAGCTAATTAATTAGGACCTCTATCCCATTATTTCTAAAGGTAAAAACTTATGTTGGTTCAGCCAACCATTTGTATTTATCTGACAGAGTAGGGGTTCCGGTTGGATTTCCTGGTGCCGACCGATGGCTCGCTTCAACTGCAAAACATGGAAGACCAGATGTATAGTTGCCGAACTTGGTAATTTCAGACTATAAGCCACAGTGCCCACTCTCCCTTCCACTTGGTAAGGCCCAAAAAACTTAGGGGACAACTTTTCATTCCTCTTCTTGGCCAACAAGCGCTGCCTATAGGGTCTCGCTTTTAAGAAACCCAGTCACCTTCCTCAAATTGCATTTCCTGTCTTTTTCTATTAGCAAATCTTTTCATATGCACTTGAGCAGTTTGTAGATGGCCTTTCAAGATGTTCAATGTTACATCGTGGTCAAGTAATTGTTAATCTAGTGTGGCGTTGTTGGTTCTCATATCCCCATAAGTTAATAAGGGAGGGGGTGGCCGGCCATAAACAACCTAAAAATGAGTCATTCCTATTGAAATGTGAAAGGTCGTATTGTACCAATATTCCGCCCAACTCAACCAATTATACCACTGTTTCGGTCTCTCCCCACCGAAGCAGCGAAGATATGCCTCAAGGCATCTGTTAACTCCCTCAGATTGACCATCTGACTGAGGGTGATAGGCGGTGCTCCAACACAGTTTTGTTCCTTGGATCCAGAACATTTCTGACCAAAAGTTGCTCACAAAAATCTTGTCTCTATCTAATACAATTGATTGGGGATAACCATGCAATCGAACCACCTCCCCGATGAAGACTTCAGCTACTGATTTTGATATAAAGGGATGTTTGACTGCCAAGAAATGGCTGCCTTACTCATTCTGTCTACAACCACAAAAATTGTGTCATAACCCGTTGATTTTGGTAGGTCCTCCACAAAATCCATAGTTATATCCTCCTAGACGTTCTTGGGTATGGCTAAAGAATGCAATAGACCTGAAGGGGAGGCTGCTAAAGTTTTATTCTTTTGGCAAATTAAAAACTAAGCTACATATGTTTTCATGTCTGCTTTCATTCCCTCCCAAAATAGATCCCCTGTCAACCACTTGTAAGTGCGAAGGAATCCCGATGTCCCCCATTACTGAATCATGGAAAGTATGTCAAACGGATGGGATTAAAGAGGAAGATCTCGAGAATACTAACCTTCCTTTATAAAGCAACTTTCCTTGCACGAAAGAGACAGAGCGTATCCTTCTCAACCTCTTTCTTGATTACCCCCACATCTAGGATAGGAATGGTTAATTGGGCCAAATGAACCACTAGGGGTCAACGAGACAGAGCGTCCGCTACCTTATTTTCAGGGCCTAGGCGGTATTGAACTTCAAAGTCATTCCCAGTAGTTTCGAAATCCATTTCTGGTGTTGTGGTTGCAGCACCCCTTTGGTCAAGCAAGTGTTTGAGGGCTCTTTGATCCGTTTTGGCTACAAATTTTTGTCCCAGCAAGTATGGGTGCCAACATTGGATAGCCAATACAACAGCCATCAACTTCCTCTCATAAACGAACTTTAGTTGAGCTCTGGCGGAAAAGGTTCATGTAATAAGCAATTGGTCTCTTCCCTTAAGGAAGAACCGTCCAAACCGGTGCCTGAAGCATCAATCTCCACCATGAATGGTTTATTGAAATCTGGTAGGGCCAACACTGGTAGAGTTATCATTGCCTTCTTCAACTTTTCAAATGCCCTAGTAGCTTGCTCTGTCCGAAAGAATGCTCCTACTTTTAGAAGTTAAGTTAATGGCACTTCTATGCTGCCATAATGTGCCACAAACCAACGGTAGTACCCTATTAGCCCGAAGAAACCTCGAAACTCTGGAATGTTTTGTGGAATAGGCCATTCTACCATCGCTCTCACCTTCTCCGGATCGGCCTCAACTCCTTGCACCGAGATCCAATGGCTTACTCTATGTGCTCTTTCATGAAGTGGCACTTGCCTATGTTTGCGTACAGGTAGTTATCCCTTAGACTATTAAACACGACATTAAGATGATTTAGATGCTCATCATTATCAGTGTTATAGATTAATATATCATCAAAGAATACGAGTATGAACTTCCGCAAATAAGGGCAGAAGATCTTATTCATCAAGGCTTGAAACGTGGAGGGCAAATTCGTTAGACCAAAACGCATCACAAGGAATTCGTAATAGCCTTCATGAGTTCTAAAAGTTGTCTTCTCTGCATCTTTTTGGTGAACTTCAATCTGATGGTAACCGAACTTGAGATCAATCTTGGGAATACACTTTGGGTTCGTTCAATTCATCCAATAGTTCTTCCACTATCGAAATTGGAAACTTGTCTAGAATTGTTGCCCTGTTTAGAGTCCTATAATCTACACAGAAACACCAACCATCGTCTTTCTTTTTAATTAAGAGAACGGGGTTGGAATAAGGGCTTACACTTGGGCAAATCACACTAGCGGTTAACATCTCATCTACCAACCTCTCTATCTCTCCTTTCTGCACTTGTGGATATCGATAGGTCGGACATTGATTGGTTGGCTTCCCTCTTTGAGGTGGATTATATGGTCAATCTCTCCGTGGTTTTAGGCATCTAAAAAATATCTTCACAATCTTTAAATGATTGCTTTACCGGGTTTGGTAAATCTCTTGCTGGCATCCTGAATTCAAAGTCATTATCATCATGATCAGCCTTAGTATCTTAAATTCCACCAAGTAGCCCTAATTATTTTCATTCCATGATTTGATCATCTTCTTCAGCGATACTTTCCTTTTTGTCAAGCTTGGATCACCCTTCAAAATAATCATTTCCTCTCCATTTTCGATCTTAATGGTTAAGGTTGTCCAATCCACCCTTGTATCCCCTAAAGTATGTGGCCATTGCATTCCAAGCACCACATCAACACCTACTAGTGCCAGGGGGAAGCTCTCAATCACTAGGCAATTGAGTACTACTCCTTTTCCTTTTATCGTTGGTCCTAATCCCATGATAATGTCATAATTGGATGTCTCGGTCAGCAGTAATTTCAAATGATTCACCACATTTTATGATATGAAGTTATGGGTGGTGCCACAGTCAATCAACACCACCACGTCAAACTATCAATCATTCCCTTCACCTTAATCGTCCCTGTCTGGTGAATCTCACTACTGAATTTAAAGATAATTTGCCTGCATAGCCAATTTCCTCAACAGCTTCTACTGTTTCCTCTGGTAGTTCTTCAATTTCTTCAATGATTTCAGACTCTACTCCATTCTCGTGGACCACCATTAGTTCCTTCGCTTTGCATCAATGCCCTATTGTGAATTTTTTATCACAACGACCTTTTCTTTGCGAGCCAGAGACTCAGCATCTCATAATTGTTTCGTAGGCCCTTCTTTGTTCTGTGTGGGTGCAGTGTTACCTGCGAAAGTAATAGTTCTAATAGGCATGGGCTTTTTCCATTATGTCTTCCAGCCCAACAGACCTTCATACAGATCACACCTCCACCTTGACCACTGAGTCTAGCCCATTCATGAAGGTGTTCTCCAGGACTTCATCGATCAGGTGTGACAGTGGTGCGACTAGTTCCTCAAAATCCTCACAATATTGTTCCACCATAGTCTCCTGCTTAACAGCTAAGAAACGACCACACATAGTACCTTTCTGTTTTCTGCAAAACCACTGAAGCAAGTCGTTTCAAGTCTTTCCAGTTCTTGAAGGGCTCTCCTTCTTCCTTGCTTTGGTACCAGTTCAGCACCACACGTTCAAAGCTAATCACAGCCACAAGGAGTTTTTCAGTTTCTATTAGTTTATGGATTTGAAAATACCTGTCAGCTCAAAATAATCACGAGAATCTAGTTCATTGCTTCCAAAAATAGGCATCCCCACTTTTTTAAACTTGTTGCGGTCATGAGAGATTTCTTCAGTCTTCTCGTTTCCTAGTTTGTGCACTTCTCCTTCACTCAGGTCAACATAGTACCTTTCTTTTTTCTGCAAAACCACTGAAGCATACGTCGTTTCAAGTCTTTCCAGTTCTTGAAGGGCTCTCCTTCTTCCTTGCTTTGGTACCAGTTCAGCACCACACGTTCAAAGCTAATCACAGCCACAAGGAGTTTTTCAGTTTCTATTAGTTTATGGATTTGAAAATACCTGTCAGCTCAAAATAATCACGAGAATCTAATTCGTTGCTTCCAAAAATAGGCATCCCCACTTTTTTAAACTTGTTGCGGTCATAAGAGATTTCTTCAGTCTTCTCGTTTCCTGGTTTGTGCACTTCTCCTTCACTCAGGTCAACAGTCTCAACCAAGCCCATTCCTTCGACTTTTGGTCGGACCGTCAGTCACAATCAATGATGTTTGGTAAGAACCCAGCGGAGCTAACTTCGATGTAATGGTAGCCAATGCTTTGCGTGTTTCCACTGTTTGATTCTCAATGTTGGCTATGGATTTCTTCATTGCACTCGCCCGTGTTTCATCTTCTCTTTGATCCTTCCTATCTCCTGGTCAATGATATCTAATCGCTCTTCAATCTTCTTTGAGCCATCTTTCCCAGTCTTCCCAGGTTGATTGCTCTGATACCAACTTGTAAGGAACCCCCTTACAATATGATATTATTTCCAATTGAAAATTGGCCCAAAGGCATATAATTCCCTCAGCCAATTCAAGAGGGCTGGAAACTCTCCTTTACTAACAAAATACTCAAACTAAAAGCATAAAAAACAACCTTAGCAAACGCAGGCTTAATACTCAGCCTAAAACTAGAAAACAACCTTAGCAAACGCAGGCTTAATACTCAGCCTAAAACTAGAAATCAACAAAAAGATATAATAGAACCTCCCTTATCCGCACTCCGACCCGCTACCCTGTGGTCCCTCCGAGTGCATGCAAGTTCTAACTAACTTGTAGGTGGAATTCCTTTCTTGCCCCTCCTCTCATAGAATTTGGCAATTGGGGTCCTTACAGGACCCTTGTAATTTTGGTCCCAATTTGTGTACAAGGACATAAGCTCAAACCTGAGACTTTATTTTTCTCTTCTCACAAATCACCCACCAGCCGCCTTGCCTCCATTGCTCTCAGCCTCGGCTTCCCCCTTCAGTCCCACACACCACTGTTGTCACCAAGCCATTTTCGGTTTCTGCCGCTACTGAAAGTTTGGATTATGGCTGGTTTGACAATTTCTATGACTTTATCTTGAGCGCAATTGGATAATTCTTAAATAAATTTTTTCAGAAAGGGTTAATTTGAACACTTATTCGAGTATCAATCCAATGAAATGGAAAGTTGATATTACTCAAAAAAATCAAAAATGAACTTTCCCTGAAAAGAAGCTAAAACATATACACCTGCACATCACTACCAAAATAAAAATAAGAGAGAAGCTATTGACAGTGTTATGAAACTAGTTTACCTGCATTGCATATGCTATATGAATGAGGGTTGCTTCAGACCAAGGCCTGCCAATGAACTGGAGGCCTATTGGCAAACCTGTTTTGTCATATCCAACCTGTAAAAAAAATAAATTTGCAAAGAACAAGTCAAATAAATTATTGGTACTACTCAACTATAACATTATATGAAATTCCAAACAAGAGTATCAAAGGATGAAGAGATTGTTATCTTACTGGAACGGTTACTGCAGGTAAGCCGAGAAAGTTTCCTGCGATTGAATACCTAACAAGTGCAGCTGAAATGATACAAAGTTATCATTTCCACTTGCGTTTGGAATAGATTTCTTAATTGAATAGAAGTTAAAAAGTAAAATAAATGCTATGTTCGCAAATTGCAATATAAGAACCTAGTCTCAAAATGTCTGGGACATTTTACAATTTCATTCCTAATTTTTTAAAAGTTTTTAATTCCATCTTTTATGTAAATTTGTTTTTCAATCTAAGAATTTACTGTAACAAAATGTTAAGATTTATTGACAAAATGATCAAGATCACATGATGTGATGCCAAAATATATTTGGTTAACTAAGTTGGAGTATATTTTAATTTGATGAAACATACATGTTTATCTACAAAGTAAACCTACCCACATCATATCACTTGAACCATAGTAACTTACTAGTTACTATATAACTCGAAATGACTCATTGTTGTAGAAAATGGCCTCATTAAATAACAGCTAACAACCTTGTAAAAACAACCTCTCTACATTCTCTTAATTTTAGGAGAATAATAGTCTCTTATTCAAATATGGACAACCTAGGTCTTCTTATATAGGAGAAAGACTGTTAGGGACCAAGGCAGTATGGGATGCCTTTGTCCCACATTGGAAAGATATGGGCTTCTAATGGGGTATATAAGTGGTTGGTTCTCCCTCCCCAATCGCCTGGCTTTTGGGGTGTGGCTCTCCAACTACTTAGATACCTAACAATTGGTATCAGAGTTGGTGGTCGACGGCTTCGGAGAGGAGTGGCGGCGGAGGGGCTGACCGGAACCAGCCGAGTGGAGCGTCGCCGTGCACAGCCGCCGAGACGTCGACTTTCCGGGGAGGGGCAATTGTTAGGGACCAAGGCAGTATGGGATGCCTTTGTCCCACATTGGAAAGCTATGGGCTTCTAATGGGGTATATAAGTGTTTGGTTCTCCCTCCCCAATCGCCTGGCTTTTGGGGTGTGGCTCTCCAACTACTTAGATACCTAACAAAGACCCATTACAATAAAGGAAAGAATAAAGGCAATAATGACTAAATATTAACCAATAATATTTACACAATTATATAAACTAGAAATTCCAACACTCCCCCTCAAGCTGATTTAAAGATGTCTTCCATAGCCAGCTTGTCAATTAGTTTATCGAATTGCTTCTTTGGAAGACCCTTAGTTAGAACATCAGCAATTTGCTCTGTCGTTGGAAGATAAGGGATACATATTGCACCAGTATCAATCTTTTCTTTAATAAAGTGTTTGTCAGCCTCTGTTTTGTTCTATCATGTAGAACTGGATTGTGAGCTATAGATATGGCAGCCTTATTGTCACAATAAATTCGAATAGGCTTAGTCTGAGGAAACTTGAATTCATCAAGTATTCTTTTGATCCATATGCCTTCACAGATTCCATAGGCTAAGGCTCTAAACTTTTCTTCAACACTACTCCTAGCCACTACATTTTGCTTTTTGCTTCGCCATGTGACTAGATTTCCTCCAACAAATGAACAATAACTTGAGGTAGATCTTCTATCAGTAGTACTTCCAGCCCAGTCTGCATCTGTATAGACCTCTACTTGAAAGTGATTATTCTTTTTGAATAAAATACCTTTTCCAAGAGCTCCTTTTAAATATCGTAAAATCTTATAGGCAGCTTCAAAATGAGTTGGTCTCAGTGCATGCATAAACTAACTTACCATGCTTACAGCAAAAGCAATGTCTGGACGAGTATGAGACAAATAAATTAGTCTCCCCACAAGTCTTTGGTATCTCTCCTTATCCTTTATTTCTTCTTCTTTTGCTGCTTCTAATTTCAAATTAGGCTCAATAGGAGTTTCAGCAACTCTGCATCCGAGTAATCCTGTTTCTTCAAGTAAGTCAAGGACATATTTTCTTTGATTTACAAAGATACCTTTCCTTGATCTTGCAAATTCCATCCCAAGAAAATATTTTAGCGTTCCCAAGTCCTTGATTTGAAACTCAGTTGCAAGGTTTTTCTTGAGATCAGTTAGACATACTTCATCATCACCTGTGAGAATAATATCATCAACATAGACAATCAAAATAGAGATTTTATTATTCTCAGAGTGTTTATAAAAAATAGTATGGTCAGCTTGACTTTGAAGAAACCCATAACCAGTGTTTTCAAGGTGCAAGGTGTCACAACCATACTAGAAGAGAGTAGGTTGTGACCCTCACTGAGCAGACAGTGAAGTGGTGGCACGTCGAGTGTCGCCCATCGGGCCATGTCAGAGGGCCAAGAGAGAGAAGTGCCATGATGCGATCAAGGAGGACGATGCATCATCCAACACACCAAGATGAGTGGGCATTGATGTCACAAGAAGGCATGAGCATATCGAGAAGCAACAGTGTCGTCAGACGCGTCAGTGGTATGCTTGATGGGGTCAGATGGGGCCCCGGGCCATGACCTCGGAAGTCGGGGTTTCGTCGTGAGTTTTGACGAGCAGCTCTGGAGTTAAGTGCATATGAGTGAAGTATGCAAGCCCACAAAGTTTCGTGTCAATCGGACACCAGACGGGCGCTCCACGTTGGCGTATGACTCCTCGTGAAAATGACATGCCTCAGAATGCACAATAGGGGGAGGCATGGTGTCAGCTCTCCACCACCCCTGGGCCCTGTGGCCTAAGTGAGCTACCCCATGGCACATGTGTGTGTCATGGCGTGGGCGAGCATTGCAAGACGAGTGTCTTGGGCGTCTTCCTTTGGGAATGGGTTTCCAAGGACAGTGTCGGGCGGCACGGGTGTGCCGACATTGCGCCCCCACCCATGGGCTAGAGGTTGCACCATATGGCCGGGCTGCGGCACGCTATACGAAAATGACTCGGCATGACTCGGAAGGGTTCATGCCTCGATATGCCCGGATGGATGGATGTCCGGGAAGTCCCGATTATAAGTAAAGCCCATGGGTCGGTTCTCGAGAAGAAGGTCCAAGTGAGCGGTTAAGTCAAATGACATCCCGAGGCTCGGGGTGGCATCATGAAGCATCAGTGGAACCCGATAGTTCCCGGTTGGCACGGTATTTGCCCGACTTACCAGCAAGCGTTATAATGGCCTGATAAGCCCCGATAGGCGACGAAAAGCCCCGGTAAGCGTTATAATGCCCCAGTAGGTCCCAGTAAGTGCTGAAATCACCCGGTAAGCTCCGGCTGAGCATTTTAAGGCCGTTTTGACCTGTTGAAGGGTCCGAACACATCCTGGCGAAGTTCCAGATCGGTGTAGAAGCGTGTGGGCCGTGTTATCGAGATCGAAGATGATGAAATGAGAAGTGACATTGCGTTTATATGACCTTGGCCTGATGTAGAGGCAAGGTTGAGCCTTAGGACTTGGCCTAGAGAAGAGGCAAGTCGGCTAGAGTCGCGAATGAGTGAAAATACACGTACGGGCGACGTGTATTGATCGAATGTATTCCGCTGCAAGATGATTTGAGTTCGGTTGAGGATGAAGAACCTCGCCTAAGGTCCGATGAAGCACCAAAGTCCCGCGAAAAAGTTGTATGGGTTAGAGATGACCCTTAAGGCTGGCCATGGACGCGTGTAAGATCATGGCGCCGCACGGTTGAAAAAGTACGACCATGACACAAGGCGCACCTCGAGGCGACGAGCCCTTTGATCGCCCGAAGGCGAGAGGCAATAAAAAGGCGACACCCGAGTGAAGCGAGGCGCACCTTAATAAATAAATGAAAATTATATATATAGTGCATAAATTTATATAGTAAACATAGTTTAAAAAATCAATATCAGAAAAGTGTCATGGTAAATGTTAACAAGATACATAAATTTTTAATTAATATTTAAATAAAAAATTATATATATATATATATATATATATCGGTAAATAATTCTGTAAGTTTTTATTTTTAATTTCTAATGAAGACTTTTCACTTTCCATTTTCTCACTCCTAGTAAATAGAATTAATGTCCGTCCAACCTAATTTTCTCACTCCTAGTAAATAGAATTAATGCTAGCCCAACCTAATTAAACCTAGTCCAACCTAATTTTCTCTCCTAATAAATAGAATTATAGAATTCTAAGTGAAGCCTTAATTTTCTGTTTACTCCTGGTCAACATCCAACCCTAGCCGCTTCTACCTCTTCATCTACTTCGTTTCTTTCTTCAACTTCTTTCTTCTTTTTCTTCGTTTCTACTTTCTTCTTCTTCTTCTTCGTTTCTTCTTCAATCTTATTCATTTTGTTTGAATGGTTAGGGTTTTTTTTTTTTGGCAAAGGAAAGGATTAGGGTTTGAGAAAAGGTTTTGTTTTTTTTTAAGCTTTAAATGAATTTTTTTAAAAAAAAAAAAACAAAAGGGCAGATCGCCTCGCTTCAATGAGGCGATCGCCTCACATCGGGCGACAGGCGCACCAAGGCGCACAAAGGCGAGCCCAGGCGAGCGCCCGATTGAAGGCACTCGCCTGGGCACTCAGTGAGACGCACTCGGGCAAAATTGCCTCGCCCGTCGCCTGAGGCGCGCGCCCGAGTGCGCCTCGAAAACACTGCCCATAACCAGACACAACTTTTCCAAACCGTTCGAACCAAGCTCTTGGAGACTGTTTAAGGCCATATAGAGATTTCTTTAACCTGCAAATTCTATTACTTCCAAGTTCCTTTTCGAAACCTAGTGGCAGATGCATAAAGACTTCTTCCTCAAGGTCGCCATTGAGAAAAGCATTTTTCACATCAAGTTGGTAGAGAGGCCACTCTGAATTAGCTGCAAGAGACAACAAAACTCGAATAGAGTTAATTTTAGCAACTGGGGCAAACGTTTCTGGTGGAGCCGTAGACTTGTTTTAGAATAATAACAAATGATATCCCTTTATTGATAATCACTTGCCCTTAAATAGGCAAGGATCCTAACTAAAGTAGTTACAAGGCATGTGGTTGGCACATGACTTAGTAAAATAAAAGACTAAGGGTTATTACAAGTATACGGCTACATCAGTTTCCTGATAATCAATCCCATATGTTTGAGTGAAGCCTTTAGCTACTAATCGAGCCTTATATCTCTCAATATTACCATCTCCATTGCATTTTATGGTAAACACCCATTTACAACCCACTGGTTTCTTATCTTTTGGCAACTCTACTATTTCCCAAGTCCCATTTTGTTTTAGAGCATTCATCTCCTCCATAACTGCTACTTTCCAATTTGGATCTTCTAAAGCCTCATGTATATTCTTTGGAACAAACAAATCATTTATCCTAGAGGTGAAAGCTTTATGACTATTTGACAAATTTTGATATGACATGTAGTTTGCAATAGGATATTTGATACAACTTCGAGTACCTTTTCTAATGGCTATGGGCATATCAAGATCAAACACAACTGGCAAAGTATTTTGAATAGTTGAAGTAGGAATGGAAGAAGAATTACCAGATGTTCCAGTTTCAATCGTCGGAGTCTCAAATGAGTTCTGTGAAGGATCAACTATTTGGTCTTGCTTCCTCTGATTGAATTTTCTTCTAGTATAAATGTGGTTTTGGGAGAAAAATTATTTTCATTTCTTTCATCACCCAAAATACAAGAAGATATATACATCATTAAAAAAAACATAAAAGGAAACTATAAAGATAGAATAAAATCTAATCTAAATAAGGAAAAACATAAATTTAAAATTGAAATAATCTACACTCCCCCTCAAGCTGGATTGTATATAGTATACAAGCCAAGCTTGGAGTTGAATCCTTCAAAGCTTGTTCTTGGTAATGCTTTGGTGAGAATGTCGGCAACTTGATGACGAGATGGAACATAGTTTAGTTCCACTATTCTACTGTTGACCTTCTCAAATATGAAATGTCGATCTATCTCTATATGCTTTGTTCTGTCATGATGAACAGGATTCTTTGCAATACTGAGGGCTGCTTGACTATCACAAAACAATTTTACTGAGTTCTGAGTATCAATTTTCAACTCTGTCAAAAGTTTCTGAATCCATATTCCTTCACATATTCCCAAAGCAAGCGCTCTGTATTCAGCTTCTGCACTGCTTCTTGCTACAACAGCTTGTTTTTTACTTCTCCAAGTGACCAAGTTACCCCAAACATATGAGCAATAGCCCGTCATAGATTTTCGGTCGGTTAATTCTCCAGCCCAACTAGCATCAGTGTAGAGTTCTACAAGTCTGTTTGAAGATTTTTTGAACAATAAACCATGACCTGGAGTGCCTTTCAAGTATTTCAGAATTCTATTCACAGCTCCAAGATGACGTTCATTTGGATTGTTCATATACTGGCTAACAACGCTAACAGAGTATGCTATGTCTGGTCTGGTATGTGATAGATAAATTAACTTTCCCACAAGTCTTTGATACATGCCCTTGTCAACTGGGACAACATCTTCACTTTGATGTAAAACTAGATTTGGATCCATGGGTGTTTCTGCAGGTCTACACCCAAGATTTCCTGTCTCCTTTAATAAGTCTAGGATGTACTTTCTCTGAGAAATTACAATATCATTATTGGATCGTGCCACTTCCATGCCTAGAAAATATCTCAAGTTTCCCAGATCTTTGATTTCAAACTCAGTTGCAAGCATCGTTTTCAGGTTGAGGATCTCCTCTAAATCATTCCCTGTAATGATGATGTCATCTACATATACAATCAAAATTGCAGTTTTGTTATTTGAGGATTTCACAAACAAGGTATGATCAGCTTGACATTGATAATAGCCACTTTTAATCAGTGTTTTAGTGAATCTGTCAAACATGGGTAGGATTTCACAAACAAGGTATGATCAGTTTGACATTGAATAGTAGGGATGACAGAATAAGGCCCAGCATCCAAAAACTCAAATTCTTGTATATTCTCCCCCTGAATTTGAGACTTGGTAAAGAAAGGATGATTTTCAAAGAATGTAACATCCATGGACGTGTACGTTTTTCTAGTGATAGGTGAATAACATCTGTACCCCTTTTTATGGGATGCATAACCTAGAAAAATGCACTTGATGGATTTCGGATCAAGTTTGGACTTGTGAGGAGAATGATTATGAACGAAGGAAGAACAACCAAACACCCGAAGGGGTAAATTTGAGGAAAGGTTTTGGAATTGAGGGTGAATTTGGAGAAGGACATCTCGAGGGGATTTAAAAGCGAGAACACGACTAGGCAACCGATTGATAAGAAAGGTTGCAGTGAGAATGGCTTCCCCCCAAAAATGGGTAGGAACATTATATGTTGTGATACCATATTATATTATATGGGCTTCCATCTTAAAACCAATTGGCAATGAGTGGAGTGACCCTTGTAGCTTATATGTTGTGAGGTCTCCACCAATCTTTCCGATGTGGGATCCTCAACATGCCCCCTCAAGATGGTGCCTCTTTGGGTTCACCATTCTTGGATCGTATCTCAATTTCTTTTTATTGGACCGAATACCCGTTTGGGTTTAATGGGCTCTGATACCATGTGGTTTTGAGAGAAAAATTATTTTCATTTCTTTCATCACCCAAAATACAAGAAGATATATACATCATAAAAAAAAAAACATAAAAGGAAACTATAAAGATAGAATAAAATCTAATCTAAATAAGGAAAAACATAAATTTAAAATTGAAATAATCTACAACTAAGAAGCACGGACACGGACACGGGACACGGACACGGACACGATAGGACACGGCGATACGCCAATTTCTAAAAAACTAAGATACGGATACGTTGAAGATACGTTGTTTTTTTTTTTTTAAGTATATATATTTTTTAAAAAAAAAAAAATTAGTATATATACAAATTTTTAAAATTTTTTTTAGTATACATATATAATTTTTTTTTTAATTTCATCCTTCCATTTTGTAAAATTCAAAAAGACTCTTTAATTTAATTGGGTTGGGCCTGTGGCTTAAATCTTAAGCCTTTTTAAGTTAAAAAGAGTTTAAAAAAAAAACAAACAGAAACAAACCCTAACCTAAACTTACTTAAGAAGAAAAAGACCGCAACTTGGAGAAGAAAAAGGTGGGTGGGTGGGCAACTCTCGACCGCAACTTTGGAGAAGATAGCGGCGGCTTCTGGAGCTACTAGGAGCGACGATGGCGAAGACGGCGGCAACAAAGATGGTTGACGGCGCCGGAGGGAAGAAGAAATCGTGAAGCTCTGTTTTTGAAAGAAAGGGGTAGGGTTTCTGTATTTTTTTTAAGCCCAGCGTGCGTGTCCGTTGGCGTGTCCCGACGTGTCCCGGCGTGTCCATAATTAAAAAAAAAAAAAAAAAAAAAAAAAAAAAAATAGGACACGCAAATTTGCGTGTCGGACACGTGTCTGGCGCGTGTCGGACACGTGTCTGGCGCGTGTCCGGACGTATCCGTGTCCGACGCGTGTCCGACACAGATTCTCCCCCCATTTTCACGTATCCGTGCTTCATAGATCTACAATAAAACTTAAACTCAGGAACATTATGGAGTATTTCTCCCCCTGATTGAGAAGTTTCTATACTTGGCACCAAAGGACTAGTATCATAGGACAAATAAGGTTAGGAAGAGGAGTAGAAACATCCCAAAAGTTATCTTCCAAATTTGGTTTCTCCCCCTGAAGAGAACTTTAGGTAAAATATGGTTGATTTTCTAAAAAAGACACATCCATGCTCACAAAACATTGTTTTGTCTGAGGATCGAAACATTTATAGCCTTTTTGATTTGAAGAATAACCCAAAAAAAAATGCATTTAACGGCTCTATGATCAAGTTTTGACCGAAAGTGACTAGGGATGTGAACATAAGTAGTACACCCAAAAACTTTGAGAGGTAAATCAGAATATAAGCGAGATTTTGGAAAAACATTTTTAAAACAATCAATGGGAGTTTTAAAATTCAAGATCTTACTAGGCATTCTATTTATTAGATAAGTAGCTGTGAGAATTGCTTCGCCCCATAAATATTTTGGAACATGCATGGAAAACATTATAGCACGAGCTACCTCAAGTAAATGCCTATTTTTTCTTTCAGCAACACCATTCTGTTGAGGAGTATCTCGATAAGTAGATTGGTGAACTATACCTTTATCTTTTAAAAACTCACCAAAAGATTCATTAAAATATTCAGTTCCATTGTCAAAGTGTAAAATGCAAATTTTAGTTTGAAATTGAGTTTCGATCATATTGTAAAAATTTCTAAAAATGTCTTTCACCTCAGATTTCTTTTTGTTAGAGTTATTATATTAGTATAATAAGTGTACTTATATAGAGTTGTCCTTTATTGTCTTTTTACATTCTCCTACTTAAGGTTAACCTTGTACACTTGTATATATATATATATCTTGATGTGAATGGAATAGATTATTCTGATTCTCTCAAACCTTAGAGTTTACATGGTATCAGAGCGGGTCTAGGGCAATTAGGGTTTTGTCTCGTTGGAGATTTGTGAACGGTTAGGGTTTTGTCTCGTTGGAGATTTGTGAATGGTTAGGGTTTTGGTTTGGAACACCTTTTGAGAGTTTTGGGTTGCCCAAAACGTTTGCTGCTCGAAACCGCCGCCGTTTTGGTCTGTCACCGGAGGATTTTTTTGTCACCGCCCAGTCCAAAACGTAGCCCTCTCTCCGATATGTTGGTCCTCAAAATCCGAAGCCGGAACTCCTGCGCATGGCTCTCACGCGCCGCCTCTAGATTCTGCGCCAACCTCACGCGCCGGCGCGTGTGAACGCGTGCGCCGCCATTTTTTGCTCCTTTTTAGTGGGTCGGCTCGGTTTGGTCTTCTCCTTCCAGTCGTGTGTTGCTTTGGGCCATATCGGGTTTGTTTGGTTATGTTTGAAAGCCATAGTTTGTTTGGAGGTTTAGGGTTTGTGATTCAGATTTCAGCTCTACTTTTTGGTCTGTTTTTGTTGAGGTTATGGCTGAAAAGAAGGCTTTAGTGCTGTCCGAGATGATTCCAATGGTATCCAAGATCACGGAACATAAGTTGAATGGTTCTAATTTTTATGCTTGGCGGTCGAATATTCATCATTATATTCGGAGTCTTGATATGGATGACCACCTGACTTTAGAATCCCCGCCAAACGATGATACTAAAAAGAGTTGGCTACGGGACGAGTCTCGACTTATTCTACAAATCAAGAATTCTATTGAAAGTGCCATCATTGGGCTCATTAATCACTGTAATTCAGTCAAAGAGCTCTTGGAATATTTAGATTTTCTTTACTCTAGGAAAGGAAACATCAGTCGGATATTTGATGTAGGTAGAACTCTCTTTCAACCTGATCAAGGCGAGAAGTCTTTGTTGAATTATTTTATGGAATGCAAAAGAGCATATGCAGAATTTAATGAAGTGTTGCCCATGAGTACTGATATCAAGGTTCAGAATATCCAACGCGAACAGTTTTCTAGTTGGTCTTGCTTCGAAATATGACACAGCTAAAGATCAAGTTCTCTCGTGTTCAGACATTTCATCATTGGAAGATGCTTACACTCGAATACTACGTCGGAAATTGCTTTATAGAAACCAGAGGTTTCCATCTGCACATGTTGCCTCTACTCCTGATAATTCTGACAAGTCTGTTCCGATCTCAGCTGAGGAGTTTACTAAATTCCGACTGTATCAAGAGTCACTGACGGCTTCATCCTCCACTCCTGTTACTGCCATTGCCGACACAGGTAACACATCTACATGTCTTCTTTCCTCCTCTTCGAAATGGGTCATAGACTCTGGCGCTTCCGATCACATGACAGGTAATCCCCGTTTATTCTCTACCATTGATCCATCTACATCTTCCCCTAGTGTCACTATAGCTGATGGAACCACCTCTCCAGTCTTAGGAATCGGCAATGTTCGACTTACCAACTCACTTTCGTTGTCTTCCGTTTTGAGTTTACCACAGTTTTCCTTTAACTTGATTTCTGTTAGTAAACTCACTCGTGACCTTAATTGTTGTCTCATTTTTTCTTGGTTATTGCTTATTTCAGGATCTTACGACGAAGAGGACTATTGGTAAAGGGCGTGAATCTAGAGGTCTCTACATCTTTTAACCAGAAATATCAACAGCCGTTGCATGTTCTAAAGTGTCATCTCCATTTGAAGATCATTGTCGTTTGGGTCATCCTTCTATTTCAGTATTGAAGAGTCTTCGTCCTCAGTTTCATTCTTTGTCTTCTTTAGCTTGTGAGTCATGTCAGTTTGCTAAGTTCCATCGTGTGAGTCTGTATCCCCGTGCAACTAAACGAGCTAATGCTCCATTTGAATTAGTTCATTCTGATGTTTGGGGCCCGTGTCCTATTGAGTCAAAGATAGGGTTTAGATATTTTGTTACCTTTGTCGATGATTTTTCTCGTGTAACTTGGTTATATTTAATGAAAAATCGCACTGAGTTGCTTTCTCATTTTCGTAACTTCCATGCTGAAATCCAAACTCAATTTAACGGTTCTCTTAAAGTTCTACGGAGTGATAATGCTAAAGAATACTTCTCCCATGCTCTTAATTCTTATTTAGATGAACATGGCATCCTCCATCAATCCTCATGTGTTGATACTCCATCTCAAAATGGGGTTGCAGAAAGAAAGAACCGTCATCTCCTCGAAACAGCCACAGCCTTAATGTTCCAGATGCATGTTCCAAAGTATTTTTGGGCCGATGTTGTATCCACAGCTTGTTTCTTAATAAACCGCATGCCCTCCTCAGTTCTAAAGGGTGAGATACCCTCCTCAGTTCTAAAGGGTGAGATACATTATCGTATTCTATGTCCCACAAAACCTTCATTCTCTCTTCCTCCCAAAATCTTTGGTTGTATTTGCTTTGTTAGGGATGTTCGTCCTCATCTCACCAAACTTGATCCCAAGTCCTTAAAATGTATCTTCCTTGGTTATTCTCGTGTTCAAAAAGGGTATCGGTGTTATTGTCCTAGTCTCGATCGTTATTTTGTCTCTCCTGATGTCACCTTCTTTGAGGATTCTTCTTTCTTTTCCTCACCTTCCAGTTAGTCTAAGGGGGAGCGTAATGAGGAGGATGATGATTTTCTTGTCTATACCATTCTCTCCTCTTGTGAGCCTTCTACTGATTCACCTCCATCTATGTCTGTTTCTACTCGTCCACCTATTACTCAGGTTTACTCTCGACGACCACCCCTTTCAATTACATGCCCTGAACCAGAGGCTTCTTCGTCATTGGATCCAGGAACGAGCGATGACCTTCTCATTACTCTTCGTAAAGGTAAACGTCAATGCACTTATCCTATTTCTAATTTTGTTTCATATAATCATTTGTCATCTTCTTCCTGTTCTTTTATTGCATCCTTGCAATCAGTATCTGTTCCTAAGACTGTTCATGAAGCTTTGTCTCATCCTGGTTGGCGTGCTGCAATGGTTGAGGAGATGAATGCCTTAGATGACAATTGTACTTGGGATTTAGTTTCACTTCCTGCAGGAAAGAAGCCTATTGGTTGTTTGCGGTCAAGGTCAATCCAGATGGATCTGTGGCTCGCTTGAAAGCTCGCCTTGTTGCTAAGGGTTATGCACAAACCTATGGAGTTGACTATTCTGATACCTTTTCTCCCGTTGCTAAATTGGCTTCTGTTCGGCTGTTCATTTCGTTGGCATCCATTCATCATTGGCCCTTGCATCAGCTTGATATTAAAAATGTCTTTCTTCATGGTGATCTTGAAGAAGAGGTGTATATGGAGCAACCACCAGGGTTTGTTGCTCAGGGGAGAATGGAAAGGTATGTCGTCTTCTTAAATCCTTGTATGGATTAAAACAGAGTCCCCGAGCTTGGTTTGGAAAATTCAGTCAGGTGATTGTAAATTTTGGAATGAGGAAAAGTAAATCAGATCATTCTGTTTTTTATAAGCGATCTACAAATGGTGTTATCTTGTTGGTTGTGTATGTTGATGATATTGTTATTACTGGCGATGACACATCAGGTATCCAAGCACTCAAAACCTTTCTCCATAGTCAATTCCATACAAAAGGTTTGGGAGCGCTGAAATACTTTCTAGGAATTGAGGTAATAAGGAGCAAGGAGGGAATCCTGTTATCACAGAGAAAATATGTAATTGACTTGTTGACTGAAACAGGGAAGTTAAGGGCTAAACCATGTAGTACCCCAATGATGCCGAACTTACAGCTTACGAAAGAGGGAGAGTTACTTAAAGATCCTGAAAGGTATAGAAGGTTAGTAGGAAAACTCAATTATCTTACAGTGACTCGGCCTGACATAGCTTATTCAGTGAGTATTGTGAGCCAGTTTATGTCTTCTCCTACAGTTGATCATTGGGCTGCATTGGAACACATTTTGTGTTATTTGAAGGCAACTCCTGGACGTGGTTTATTATATAAGGATTATGGACACATGAACATTGAATGCTTCTCAGATGCTGACTGGGCAGGATCTAGAGAAGATAGAAGATAAACTTCAGGATACTGTGTATTTGTGGGTGGTAATTTGGTTTCTTGGAAAAATAAGAAACAAAATGTGGTGTCACGTTCAAGTGCTGAATTAGAATATAGAGCAATGGCACAGTCTGTATGTGAATTAGTCTGGATACGTCAACTTCTTGTTGAATTGGGATTTGATATCACAACACCGACAAAATTGTGGTGTGATAATCAAGCAGCTCTTCATATTGCATCTAATCCGGTATTTCATGAACGGACTAAACACATTGAGGTTGACTGTCACTTTGTACGTGAAAAGATACGAGAAGGTTTGGTGTCAACAGGATATGTGAAGACTGGAGAGCAATTAGGAGATATCTTCACAAAGGCACTAAATGGAGCTCGGATAGATTATCTCTCTAACAAGTTGGGCATGACGAATATATATGCTCCAACTTGAGGGGGAGTGTTAGAGTTATTATATTAGTATAATAAGTGTAATTATATAGAGTTGTCCTTTATTGTCTTTTTACATTCTCCTACTTAGGGTTAACCTTGTACACTTGTATATATATATATCTTGATGTGAATGGAATAGATTATTCTGATTCTCTCAAACCTTAGAGTTTACACTTTTCCATTAAGTACACCCAAGATAGACGAGTATGGTCGTCAATAAAAGTAACAAACCATCTTTTCCCACTATGAGTCCTAATTTTAGAAGCACCCCAAACATCACTATGAATTAAATAAAAAGGTTTGGAAGCTTTGTAAGGTTTAGGTAAATAGGTAGAACGATGATTTTTTGCTAAAATGCAACTTTCACAAGCAAATGAGGAGCAATCAAATCCCTTAAATAAATTTGGAAATAAATGCTTGAGATAAGGAAAACTATGATGCCCTAACCTAAGATGCCAAAGCATAATTTGTTCTTTACCAGAAAGAGAACTAATACTACTGAAACCCTGAGTTACTTTATTACTAAAAGAACCTTCATCAAAAGTAGTAAAGGCCATCAAGCATCCTAGCACTCCCAATCATCTTCTCCGATTCTTGATCTTGAGGAATACAATGAGATTCAAAGAATATAACATGACAATTAGAATCTCTAGAAAGTTTGCTGACAGATAAGAGATTACAGGCTAATTTTGGAACATGTAAGACAGACTGTAAAGAAATATTTTTAGTCAATTTAATAGTTCCTTTTCTTGCAACGGAAGAAAAACTGACATCTGCAATTCGAATTTTTTCATTAGAATAAGAAGGGGAATATGAGTTAAAAAAGTGAGAGGTACTAGTCATATGGTCAGAAGCTCCGGAATCGATAATCCACGGAGAAGAAGTGCCACAAGAGAAGGCTTGAGGATAATTCCCTGTTTGTGCCAATGAAACACATGAATTATTAGAAGATAAATTGGTTGGTAGTAGTTTTAAAGTTTGATGAACTTGTTCCATGATCTTAAGAAATGGGTTAATGGGAAATAATAAAATATAAACCAAACCGAATAAATCAATTGTCCAGCAAACCAGATCGTGAACCGAACCAAGTAGTGAACCGAACTGAACCGAACCAGATCTTACCAACCACAACTTTTAATTGACCGAACCAAGTCTCAAACAAAGTCTTCTTCAACCCACGAGAATGAACACAAAGTACGCTAGCAGACACGACCCATGAACAGTTCGCTAGCAGACACGCGCCTCAATGAACCACGAAACCTACGTGATTGATTCAGCCGAACCTCGTTCTTGGTCGCGGTGGAAGATTGATGGTCGCGGTAGAGATGGAAGGAAACCCACAAAGTTACGCGTCTTGGGTCGTGGTTGGCTGGCAGCGGAAACCACAAAGCTTGCAGCGGATGAAAACCCACGAAAAAAATCGAACAGAGACCACCGACAGTGGGTTTTGCTCCGGGCTGGTTCCGACGGCGGTGGGTTGGCAGAAAAAACAGAGAACGGCAGTGGGTTTTGCTCTGGGCTGCGGCGGCGATCAGCGAACAGAGAGCGGCGGCTAGGGTGAAGACAAAATACGAGACCACCGGCGTCAGAAGTAGGATGCACCAATCAAGAATGGCGGCTAGGGTTCCGACGGCGGCGACGGCTAGGGTTTCAAAAAATATGGTGTTTAGGGTTTTAGAAACGGTTAGGGTTTAACCTTGCTCTGATACCATCTTAATTTTGAGAATAATAGTCTCTTATTCAAATATGGACAACCTAGGTCTTCTTATATAGGAGAAAGACCCATTACAATAAAGGAAAGAATAAAGGCAATAATGACTAAATATTAACAAATAATATTTACACAATTATATAAATTAGAAATTCCAACACATTCATACATCATACTTGGTGATAGCATGGACTTAACTGAAAGAAGGTACATAGATCATGAAATTTAGAACTTTAAAAGAATTACGGGCAAAATTTAAATAAATGGGACAAATATTAGAGACTAAATTATATATTTAGCCTAATTGAGAAAAACAGATCAAACAAGAGCAGGTATGTCTGAGTGTAGTTCTGTACCTCCATTAATGTAGTCAAGTTCTCCAGTCTTGAGAGCATCATTCAAGATAGGGTAAGCAGTAACACTGAATAATAAAATATAAAAGTTAAACTACTAGAATATAAAAACTTGCTCAAGTTACTTCTTTAAAATAGTTTTTATGTTCTTTCTAAAACAGGAAACAAGTTTTTCATGGAAAAGTGAAGTTAAAAGTAATGCCAAAATAAAATATTACATAGGATTGTACCAACTAACCAATGAAGCTTTTATAAGAACCCAGCCCAATTTGATTTTATTATAAAGAGAGTACATTCTTAAACTTGGAATCGATCCAGTTTCAATAGAGATGGTAGATTTGTACTAAATAGAATATTATCTTCTTTTTTTTTTTTTGAAAAAGAATATTATCTTTATTTAGATTAGATAATTACTCTAATTTTATCTTTTAGTTATTGGTCATTTATGCTTCCCTATTTTAGTTAAATTCCTTATTTGTAAATTTTACTGTACATGTAATTCGGGTCCTTTCGTTGAATAAGATTGCCCTATGAAGCTGTAAGAACAGAGTCAGTTGTCAAATGATCTCTTACTCTCTAATGTTCTCTATTTTCTTAAATTGGATTGTAATTTGATGTCAATTATAGCAAACTTACAAGTGACTTGAATTGTATCTCTAAATTGGATTCAGGGAAAGGTGATTTAGCACTGCAGTGTCTATCTATTTCAGGAAACACATCCTTCAAGCCAATCTATCTAATTTTGAAAATAACCAAAATCTCTAAAATTATAGGTTTGTGGACATTGTTAAAAATAACAATAAGCTATACTTTAACAGTCACCAAACTATTTGGACTAGTTTCCAAGCAGTCCTACACATTTCATGTCTGATTTACCTATTAGTAAGATTAAAATCTCAAGTTAACACTGTTAGTCAGGGTGCATTCTTTTTTTTAATTTCTTTTTGAAATAAAGTTAAAGGAGTGGAGTTAAACATGAAAGACATCCGTTTCTTCAAGCCAGTGATGATTATAAAATATAAATCCAGTTAAAAGTATGTAACAAGGTCATCGAAAAGTACCCTGTTGTTGGTGAAACGATGACATCAGCATGTGCTAATATTTTCCGATGAAAATACATCTGGCGATTCCTGTGGATGTTTAAAACTATTTAATACTTAAAAGGAAGTTCTGAAGCACTAATTGGAGATAAGTTGTCATTTTTTTCAGGAAGATAATAAAAAAATATAAAATATAAATAAATAAATAAATAAAATTGATCTAGTTGTGCAAGCAATATAGGGACTTTTAGAAGGATGGAGAAAAACAAGTAAAAAGTAGAGTAGAGACAATATGAACCATCTCTCGTTAACAAAAAGAAGTTAAATTAAACTCCTTACTAGTTAATCTCTCTCTACAAATACAGTTCTCACAAATGTCTCTTGACACGCTCTACCACTAATATCTCTCTACACACATTATTTCCCTCTTAACTGTTTTTGAATTGATCTCTTCTCGGATATACGTATACCTACATGCTATGAAGCACGGACACGTCAAAATGGGGGGAGGATCTGTGTCGGACACGTGTCGGACACAGATTCGTCCGGACACGCTCCGGACACGTGTCCGACACGCAATTTTGCGTGTCCTATTTTTTTTTTTTTTTTTTTAATTTCGGACACGACTGGATACGGCTAGGACACGCCCAGGACACTGCTGCTTCAGAATTTTTAAGTTGAAGTGGGCTGAAATTGAAGCCCAATTTCTGGTGGGCTGTTTAATTAAAAAGAAAAAAGAAATAGGAAACGAAAACCTGGGTTTTGCTCCAGCTCCACTTAGGGTTTTTTAATTTTCCCAATTCCCATTATTGCCTTTTCCTCTTTTCGTTTCACGCTTCACCACCCCACCCACGAACTCAGCGTTTTTCTCCACCTCTTCTTCACGAAAACAGCAGCTTTCTTCTGTTCGTCGGTCGCCCATTTCTGCTGTTTTCTTTCGTTTTCACTCTTCTTCTTCACGGCTTCTCCACGAAATCAGCAAGCTGACCCACCTTTTTCTTCTAGTAAGTTTAGGTTTTGTTTATGTTTTTTTTTAAAAAAACTCTTTTTAACTTAAAAAGGCTTAAGATTTAAGCCACAGAGCCCAGCCCAATTAAATTAAAGATTCTTTTTGAATTTTAAAAAATGGAAGGATGAAATTAAAAAAAATATATTATATATGTATACTAAAAAAAAATTTAAAAATTTGTATATATACTAAAAATTAAAAAATATATATATATACTAAAAAAAAATTTAAAAATTTATATATATACTTAAAAAAAAAAAAAAACAACGTATCCTCAACGTATCCGTATCTTAGTTTTTTAGAAATTGACGTATCGTCGTGTCCTGTCGTGTCCGTGTCCCGTGTCCGTGTCCGTGCTTCTTAGCCTACATGCTTTCTTGTATAAATTTCTCTTTACACATGCTTTCTCTCTATTCCAACGTTCTGAAAATTCAAGTTTCTTCTTAACTAATCTATCTCCATATAAATAAAGGCTCTCTCTCATTCAAATTTCTCTCATTCTCTCTTCCTATTTTCTATAAATAATCGAATGAATAGTTTTTACCATATACATAAAAGCTAGGTACATTTTTGGAAGTGAGAAATAATTTATAGTTATTCTAAAAACATGTATAGAAACAAACATTATAGTACTCAATTCCCAGCAATATGTTAGTAAAGCGGACAAAGCAATGTGACATTCCTAGGTCATCCAGCAAGATATACAGGATTTCTAGTAGTTTCTACTTATCCATTTCATCTTATACTATATCACTAAGTGGAAACTGCAAAATTACTGTTTCTAAATTTGAGCCTGAATACTTCAAAGAAATAGCAGGTAATCAAATCAAATATATTAAAAGTAGTAATATTATAACTTAGTTTATATTCATGCAAAGTCTTTAACTAAACTGATGTACATTGACATATTTTCGATAGTTTTGATTTCCAACCGGTGACTTTGTGACAATTGCATAACAGTTAGTCTTACCTAATCTTCTGAGCTTTTATGTACTCCTTGCTACTGAAAGAACCATAAACTGCAAGTGCTACTCTTGCATCCCATCCTAGTTGTGAGGAATCCCTGTTTGAATGGGTTGAATTGACTTGATATACCCAACATATATCCATAGGTAAATATGGTGGTTGAAGTTAACATACAGCTTTTCAAGATAAGAACTCAACGAAGTGCTGCACTCGGATGCAATTGATGAATAATGTGCTAAACGCATTACTTCTATCTCTGGAATAGTCACCTCCACAGTCTTTAAAGTAAACAACAAGATTAGCAGGCAACTTTCTGATGATCAACCAATTGTATTATCAGTCACCTCTACATGTATAGTTTATGTTAATTCTTCAATATGTCGTTTATTTTAAACTAGAGGATAGGTCAAGAGACAGTAAAGGAACGGATAAATCAGTAAATCAGTTTTTATGAACATTAATGCAATACCTTCCAACCATGATGTTTTTGAAGTTTGTCCAAGGCATTGGAACAGCAAGCTCTGATATCATCACTGCAGTCGTTAAACCACTAATTATCTCAATTAGTGGTGTAGAAATAAATTAGATAATTAAGAAACATTGCTATAATGGTTGTGATCATCAAATAAGTTAATGTTAAATTACTAACCTCGCCATACTTTGCCAATGTGACCGAAGATATTGGTCTTGTTGAGTTCAGCAAAGGAAAACCAAGTTTAGGCTGAACACTCGTAAGGTGATTGGAAAACATATAAACAAAGGTTCAGGATATACAGAGGATACATGAAAACAGCATATTGTAACTCAAATGCATACATTCACCAACATACACTGAAAATAAGCATGATGTCCTCAATCAGACATCGACATGTAACTAGGAGTCTTTGAACTAATAGTATCCTCAATCAACCCCAGATAAGAACTCACGAAATTAACATTTGATATAAATTTCAACATAGAACTTCTTAAAGTTTGTCTTTAACATACTACAATGATTCCAAACAAGCACTTACCAGCATAGTGTTTTGATGCGAAGGAAGTTTGCTGCTTATAGCTGCATAACTGAATTGCATATTAAGGTCGTCAAATTTTTTTTCCATCAAAACTCTCTCTAGTTGCAATAAGAAAACATAGAAAAGAAAGAACACTAACACAATAAATGCATCCTCAATTGTGCCTGCCAGTATCCCTACCATCCCAACAGTCCAATTTAGAGGAAGGACACTGAAAACACAAAATGTCACTAACCCAATTATATTGAATTGTCAAAGGCATAAATGTGGAGATGTAATTTTTCAGTAGACAAAAGTTGTCACCCAGAATGAGGAACACGGCCAAATGTTGGCTTCAAACCAACAACTCCACAAAGAGATGCAGGGATTCTCACAGATCCTTTATAAAATTACCAATGAAGAGAATTCAGTTGCTACATATATAAAATACTGCACAATTTCTTGAAGACACCTGACTTTGTTAAATATCTTAATGTACATAAATCTGTATAAGAGCTAGTTGCTTTTTGTTAATGAGGTCATCTTCAATAGAATAAGGTTAATTTGACTACATTTCAGATTTTATTTTAAGCATGTAACACTATCAGACGCTTAAAAGTTCCACCACTAAAAAAAATGGAAAATTAACAACTGCCATATTTTTTTTATGCAGAATTTGGACATGATAGGAAGGGTATTAGGAAAAAAATTAGGAATGACTAGGGTACTCAAGAGAGGGGAGGTTCCAAACTTCCAAGTATCTCAAATACTTGGGGAGTTATATTGTAACTCCTTTTTCTTTCATATTTCAATATATTTGGGTTCTAAATGGACTGTTTGGCCTCAATTCTGCATTCTGTTTCAAGTTTCCTTGTATGTACAGTCTTTCTATTATAAAACTTTTAACAGAAAGATGATAAGAGGAGACAAAGGAAGAATCAACATGGAAATTTACAGAAAAAACTGGAAAGATTAGAGAGTGGTAGGAGAAAAAGCTAGTATTTCAAAGATAATGTTATTATTAGGTTAAATTATACCTATTGTCCCTATATTTTCATGTTTGTCAACTTCATATTAGTATTTTTAAAATTTTAATTTTATCCCTTACTTTTATTTATTAATCTAATCATGATCACAGCATCCAGCACTGCCTTATTCATAAATAAAATTACCTCCTCCATCAACACCTATAGCAGCAGGACATAGTCCCGCAGCAACAACTGCTGCAGATCCGCTAGAAGAGCCTCCACATATCCTGCTTGTATTATACGGATTTCTTGTTGATCTACATAACCCAATTAAAAATTTTAGCATCTTAAGTGACAAATTGCAGTTTGGTGAGGGAATATGTAAAGAGAGCTATGTATGCTGTAATATATAGACACTATATTTAGATACAGTATTTGACACATTCCATATACTGCAAATGAACATGGTATTTTACGATTGGATACGTTTATCGTTTCTTTCAGTTTCAAAACATTATGAGTTGATATGGCCAGGTCTGATTGCATATATTTATATCAATGTCCATGCTCCTTGTATATCATGAATCCATGATAAACTTTAGCACACATTCAATTCATAAGCTTTTTTTTATATATAATAAGGCTAAATTATTATTTTAAAAATAAATAAATAAAAACCCCAATATCTAGTTTCGGTTTTGCCTTGATGTTTTAAGAGTTTCATTTTTACCCCAATCTTTTAATTTTCATTTGCAATTTCAACACAATTGCTTCAAAAAAAAAATGGGGGTTGAATTGAAACTTTTAAAATTTTAAAGATAAAATTAAAACCAACTATATACATTAAAGGCATTTTGGATTATTTAGCCTATATAAAATGCAAAGTGGTAAAGTTGATTAGGCATCATCAACATGAGAACTATATCATCTCACCCATAATGAGGGTTTATTCCACTTGTTCCAATACCAAGTTCATGCATATTGGTTTTCCCAACAATTAGGGCTCCACATAACCTGAGATATTTTATACAGCTTGCGTCACCTGTACAGGGTCTTAATTTGTGCAACCAACTAGTCCCCCCTACAAGTACAAGATGGTATCAAGCAATAAAATAAAATATACACACATGCATGAGAACGTATTTGACTTGATGCACTGCCAGTGAAAAGAGAAACACCAAACTACCTGTAGTAGGATATGGTAGACAATCTATTTCATCCTTGACAGCAATTGGAATTCCATCTAAAACTGAAAGGGGTTTTCCTGAGATGAGTCAGAATAAAAAGGAAAAAGAATGAGGAAAAACTGAACAGTTTCTCACAAGAATCAAGAGACTAATGACAAGATAATAACATCATCAAGGGAAATGAAAATCTTGGGTGACCAAAGTTGAGTAGAGATGAAAGAAACTGAAGGCCAAGAAACTAATAACAAGATAATAGTTTACTGATATGGATCTGACTCAATTGCTGGGAAGTATTTCATGTGTGCAGTAGAAAAGATGATTTTTTCTTCCAAAGGCTATTAGGTACCGTGTTCATAACGATTAGTTGATTCGGCTGCTTGCTTTAGAATATCTTCGACATTATATTTAATGAAGAATGACATGTTCAATGGAGGTTTGGATGATTCACTCGCAGCCGCTATGAATCTCTCTGCAACCTATAAAATAAAAGAAAATCCAAAGCTCCCACAGCTTGATAACTAAACAAATACTGATATGTGAGAAGACAAATTTGATATTCATTTTAATAAAAATTAAGAACTGGAACGGTTGTTTTTCTTCTTATAAAAAGAACGTGATAAAAGAAAACATGAAAACTAAAAATTGGCTTACAGTTAGAGGAGTTATTTTTTTTGAATGATATGCTCTTGAATAGTCCATTATTGTCCAGCGGTGAAATGAAGGGTTGGAAGAATCTGCTTCTATCTCTGACCATGTAGGCAGACAATTAACTGCCTCTTGAACTTGTTCCGGTTCAGATAGATCTAAGCCTATGTACTTGACCTCCTCGCTTTCTTTTTCTGCAAAGAAATATATATTTTCATTAAGGAAAAAATATGTGTTTGTCAACGTAAAAAATGTGAGCTATCAACCAAGAAAACTGAGAAAAACAGAAGTTGTGGATAATTCCAAGATAGACTGGTGAGGCCCTAGATATATCATATATTCCTTGGTTTCTCTCTATTGGAAGTATTTCTTATCTGAAAAAACTTTTTGGCCAAATTGCTTCTTTTTTCTATATCATGTTAGCAATTTCAATCTCCAATTCTATAATAACAAAGTGTGCAAGAAATTATGAATTTTATAATCGTTTTCAGAGTTTACAAAATTAGAGACATTGAACAAGGTTCTGGAAAGTTCTGGAACCTGAATAATTAGAAAGATAACATACCTTCTACAGGATGTGTGGGAAAAAAAACAGGCGACTCTTCTATCTCCGCATTTCCAACGAGCTGCGTAACTTTGACGTTAGTAAGCAATAGAAATGGCATCAAACATACAAAATTCATTTTAGTTTCATAAACAATTCACAACTGAAAGCAAGCAATAAAGTAAACAAAAGCAAGTAGTACATTTGGTTGCCAAGATAACTCTAAAATATTAAATCCTATATAGGTGGCCAGTAGCCACCATGGTCTAAACTCATTCCCTCTAACCTCTAACCTTTTATTATTTACCTGTTGAGCGTGAGCCCTTATTGATCAGTGGCCAACCCATGGAAATTTTATTCTTTCATATTTGAAACAAAAACATTACTAATCACTGATTCCAGAACTCAACAAACACAACCTTGGGCATCAAAATACAGAACATGCCAGTGTTCACTAACTCCACAATGCATTCATCAATACATATATCAACAGCAACAATCTAATGGATTCAGAAGAAAATTTAAAAAGCAGTCAGACAATCAGGCTGAAGCCTATGTTCGTCACCAGAAAATATCCAGAATTTCTTAGAGCCTACCTTGATCCATAATCGGTTTCAATAGCAATGGAGAAAAATTATCAATATGCTAATTTTCAAGGGGAGAGAATGTAAAAAATTCCAAAGATGAAATTAGCAATCTGAAAATGGAGAAATTACACTTATTTTCACCCCATAAATGCCTCCGCTTTCCCATTTTGATCACTGTCGAAGCTTTGCTCATAATTTGGATTAGGGCACAATGCAACGAATTTTAGGCAACAATTTGAAAAGGAAGTGCATTCGATCGAGTGAACTACTTTGAAGCCCATAATCTTCGAGAAATTAGTTTAGGCGCGCATACTCCCTTCGTTACAGGAAGTATTTAAGAATTTTGTACTGGAAGTACTAGAAATTTTCCTGTGTAGGTATGTTTGAGAAAATTTTGAATAGGAAAGGTTTTTTTTATACTACTTTCATCCATCGATGGCTACAATGGTAGCATTTAATAATGGTGTAAGTTCTATTAAATAATAAATTAACATATTCTTTCACCACAAGTCAAACTATGAATAGAAGGAAAACGTAAAAATTTTCCTTAAATTTGTACACTTAAGGTCCCGACATTTGGTTTTTTGTTTTTTGGTTTTTGAAAACTATGCTTTTTTTCCTAAATTTTCTATCATGACTTTCATCCTTGTTAAGGATCCATTAGAATTTCTAGCCAAATTCTACAAACAAAAACTTTTTTTTTTCAAAATTGGACTTGGTTTTTGAAAACAATGAAGAAGATTGAAACTAAGACAAAAAAAACTTAGGTGAAAGTAGGTGTGTATAAGTTTAATTTTCAAAAACCAAATGGTTATCAAACGGGGCCTAAGAAATTGAAAATATATATATATATCTTTTCTACATTTCTCTTTCTTAATGGTTAAGATTCTAAGATGAGAGGTTCTAAAGTGGGATACTCCTTCCATTTATTGATTATCGTGTCATCATCATTTGAAAAATGAGATGGAGTCCACAACATTAAAGATATATTTACGAAGACATAGTAGTGTGAACAAACGGTATGATTAGGGGTGAGCATCGGTCGGTCGGGGTTGGTTTTGGCTCCAAACCGACGCCGAACCGACCATGTTGGTTTCCAAAAGCTAGAAACCAACTTTTCATTTCGCTTAAATTACGTCGACCGACCGATCGACTAGTCGGTCGGTCGGTTTGATCGGTTTAAACCGATGGCTGTGACTAGGAGGGAGTGGAGGAGCAACACAACTGAAACGACGGGGATGACCAGCTAAAGCAGCGGCACGACGGAGAGCATGAGCGGCACGACGAATCGAAGCTTCAATGGAAGAAGAGAGAAATCGAAGCTTCGACGGAGCTTCAGCGGCACGACAAAGCTTCAACGGAAGGAGTGGCGACGTCAACAGAGGGAGCGGCAGGGTCAACGGAGGTATCGACAGCGTCAATAGAGGGAGTGGGGCGTGGGTTGGACTTTAATCGTGTAAGGGAGAAGAGAAAAATGGAGGGAAGGTTGGGAAAGAAGATGAAAGTGCATCTAGGTTAAAGAAAAGAAAAACAATATTAAAAAAATAATGATTACCTATAGGTAATCATTTAAAGTTAAAACATCATTTTGGTCCATGTATTTTGGATTTCATTTTATTTTAACACATATACTTTTAAATGTTAAAATTTAGTTCATGTGTTAATCTTAAAATTAGTTCGCACGGTTTAATTTGAAGTTAATTTTTATCAAAAAAAAAATTAAATAATAATAGTAACCATAAATTTAAGGTTTGTAGAGAGGCGAATTAGAGTGTGACAGCCACGTTGAAGAATTTCTCTATCACATTGTAATTTCTCTTACTCGCATAATTAATATATTATTTTAAGTTTAAGGCTAAATAATTCAAAATATCATTCGCCTTTGAATTTAGTTTTTTTTTTTTTTCTTTTTACAAGAGAAGTTAGTTTCGATTATACTTGATAAGATGATAATTTTCATTAGAATGTTTTAGGTTATTTATCTTTTTTTCCCTTACAAAGTTAGTTATTTTCTTTAGCCTATTACATTGCTACAACTGTCTTCTTGTATTGCTTTATATTTGGTACTGTTTTCCTTTCTCAGATAATTCAATCATTAAATAGAATATGTCTTCTTCTTCTCTAAATTTCTGTAACCTTTTATGGTATCAGAGCCTCGTGAGCTCATCCTCTCCTTCTAAAAATGGTCATTGAAGAAGGTTCTTCTTATTCCTCTTCCCCAAGCCCAACATAATACCCCTGTAATAAATCCCAGCATTCCGAATACAACACTGGTGATAACTTCGATCCAAAATCAACTTCAAAATCCCCCTATCGATACTCCTCATGTGGTTCGACCGGCAAATCCTAATCGAAATCATAATCAACCCAAATGCCCAACCTTCTCCTCAGCCTCCCACTAGTTATTTCCCTCCATTCAATCCAAATGTCCAACCTCCCGCTGGATATTTTCCTTATCAACAGCCTTTCCCTGTTAACCCTCAACCCTTCCCGCAACAGCAGTTCAATCTGAGGCATCTGTTTCAAGCCCCTCAACCACCAAATTTTCCTCCTAATCCAAATTTATTTACACCTAATCCTTACCCTACTCTACCTCAACCTCTAGTTGTGAAGCTCAACGTCAGCAACTTCTTATTATGGAAAAACCAGTTGCTCAATGTTGTTCTTGCAAACGGACTGTATGGCTTTCTCGATGGTTCGATTCCAGCGCCTCCCAAGTTCCTTGACCAGAACATAATTGTTAGCTTAGATTCTGCCTCTATTATTTAGGATTGTCTTAATCGTTCTTATGATTCGAATACCGCTGCTCGTATTATGGCTTTAAAATCTCAGTTGCAAAAAATCAAGAAAGATGGTTTGACTGTGAGTCAGTACCTAGCTAAAATCAAGGAAATTACTGATAAGTTTGTTGTGATTGGGGAACCTATATCTTATAGGGATCATTTAGCACATATCATTGATGGTTTAGGTAGTGAATAAAATCCCTTTGTTACATCTATTCAAAATAGATTTGATGCTCCTACTTTAGAAGATGTTAGAAGCCTCCTTTTGGCATATGAAGCTCGGTTAGAAAGGCAGACCACTGTTGAACAACTCAACCTAGCTCAAGCAAACCTTAGTAGTCATAATATTCATCATTCTAATCGCCGGTCTTTTTCTAAACCTCAACCACAATTTAATCACTTTTCCAAGTCCTCCTTTACCTCATCCAACCAACAATCCCCTTTTTCTCCTAGCATACTTGGTAAACCTCAACCTAATACTTCTTGGACCTCCAAACCAAATAATTCCAAACCTCAGTGTCAAATTTGTGGAAATTTTGGGCACACTGCTCTTATATGCCATCATAGAACAAACTTAACCTATCAAACTCCTCCACCACAACCTCAAGCCTTATTACATACATCTCAGCCTGCTGTTCTAGCAACTCCCACCACTTTTTCTGATACATCTTCTGTTAATCAAGCTGATTTTACTCATCCTGATGAGTCTTGGTTTCCTGATTTTGGTGCAACACACCATATGACTTCGGACATCTCATCTCTTTGCAATCCAATGGCATACAATGGTGGTGACCAAATCACAATCGGAAATGGTAAGCAAATATCTATATCTCATATTGGTTCATCTTTAATTTCTTCTCTCTCAAAGCCTATTTTGCTTCAAAATGTTTTGCATACTCCTTCGATTACAAAGAAACTGTTAAGTGTATCAAAATTATGTAAGGATAATAAGGCTTATGTTCAATTCTACTCTTCTTTCTTTCCTGTCAAAGACCTTCAAACCAAGACCATTCTACTCTGGGGCAAGCTTGAAGATGGTCTCTACAAATTGTCCTCCTCTTTCAATACGGTTGTGTCTTCGAGTTCCAAGTCCCCTACAACTTTTTTGTCTTCGGTTCAAGTCCTTCCTAATTGGCATCTTCAGCTGGGCCACCTTGCGGCTTCTACTCTGAAGCAAGTTTTGTCTTCATGTGGTGTTTCATGTTCTTCTTTAAATGTTCATGAGTTTTGTAATTCATGTCAATTAGGAAAGAGTCATCGGCTTCCTTTTTCTCCAGCAGAAACAAAAACATGTGAACCCTTTCAATTGATTCAGTCGGAAAACATGTGAACCCTTTCAATTGATTCAGTCGGATGTATGGGGACCTTCCCTTCAAATTTTAGTTAATGGAGCTTGGCTTTTCTTGTTAGTTGTTGATGATTTCACACGTTTCACTTGGATGTATATGTTAAAATCTAAAGATGAAACGTTCCAATGCTTTCTTTCTTTTAAGAAGCTTGTTGAGGTTCAATTTGGTAAGCATATTAAGTGTCTTCAAACTGATTGGGGTGGGGAATTTCGGTCTATTTCCAATTTTCTCTCTGCTAATGGCATTCAACATAGAGTTTCCTGTCCATATACTCTGCAAAAAAATGGTCGGGTTGAGCGAAAGAATCGCCATGTTGTAGAGACAAGTCTCTATTTGCTTGTCATTCAGGTTTGCCCCTATCTTTTTGGAGCTTTGCTTTTCAAACAGCAGTCTACGTTATCAATAGATTACCAACTACCGTTCTTCATTCAAAATCTCCTTATACTATGCTTTATAATTGTTTACCTAATTACTCTTTGCCGCTTAGAGTGTTTAGTTGTGCTTGTTTCCCATTTCTTCGACCTTTCAATGCTCATAAGCTTCTGTTTCGCTCGACCGAATGCTTGTTCATTGGCCATAGTTCAAACCACAAAGGCTATTTGTGTCTTGATCCAACCACAGATCGTTTATTTGTGTCAAGACATGTTTTTAATGAGGCTTTCTTTCCTTGTGTTAATAGCGATTTTAAGTTTGGTTCTATAAAGTCTTCTCCACCCGATCACTCTTTCTTCAGTCCTGCTCCTTTTCATATTCCTTCTGTGTCTATCTCTGTGCTCAAATCTCCTAATATTTCACCTGCTTCCGCTTCCTCTGCTACACCATCTGCTCCACCTGGCTTTTCTCCCAATTCCTCTGATTTGGTTCACCGTCAATGTAACACCATTCTCATGTCTTCTCTTCACTCATCTCCTATTTCATCCATCTCTCCTGCCTCTTTGATGGCTCTAATTCTATCCCTTACTCCAACCCCTTCTAATAGTCTTTCCTCCCTGCCTTCTCCTCCCCCCCCCCCTCTCTCCACCACAAAATGCAAATATTCACATGATGATAACCAGGGCCAAAGCTGGCATTTTTAAACCAAAATGTTGGCTTGCTTCTTCTGTTCCTTTAGTCGAACCAACCAGTTTCAAAACGACGATTAAGAGTGATGAATGGAGAGATGCTATGGACAAGGAGTATTGATAACATGCAAAAATGTTATCATTTTTCTATTATTTTTAGCTAGTTTTGTGCTTAAATTGTGAGCTTTAATGTCTTTTTATGTTGATTTTTTAGAAATCCGAGTTCGTGAGACAAAACCATGACATTTATAAATTTTAAGACCTAAATGAAGACTTTGGGCCATAAATGGAGAAAAGAAAAGAAGATATTTGAAAGGGAGGCCCAAAAAGCCCAAAAGGAAGAAGAAAGGAGGCCAAAATCCGCATATAGGCTTCTAGAAGGCCTAGCGTCTCGGCGCTAGGACTAGAGCGTCTCGATGCTTGGCAGGAAGCGAAGAAAGATCTAGAATCGCGACAACGTCGCGACGCTACAACAACTTCTGCGCCAAGAAAGTATGACGTTAGAGCGTCGCGACGCTACCGACTTGTTCAGCAAGAAAGCTTTCGTCCAGCACCTATAAATAGCCCCCTCTCCCAAGGTTCAAATCATCCCATTTTTGGGGAGCTCTTCCCTAGCTCAATAGAGAGAAAAAGTGAGAAGAATTGTGGAGAAAAAGGTTGGAATTGAGCGAGATTCCAAGGCTCAAGATTCGAGATGATTGTAGCGGGAGCTTGGGATCAACTTATCGGTTATTTCTTCCTTACTTCTTTATAATTCCTTATTGTAATTTGAGTTAGGCCTATGGATCAAGATCACTTGGGCTAAATTATTCCCATTTGTAAGTAGATCTTGAGACCTAGGGTCGTTATTCTAGCTAATTGGATATTGTAGCTTAATTCATTAGAAATTGTGACGAAGTTCTTCATATTTCATCTTTGCAATTCATTCTTAATGCTTTTAATCTCTTTATCACAGATTAATTGATGTGCTGGTCTAAATTGATACTCGACAGAGAAGAATTATATTAGATCTAAATTGCATGGCTAACCATTGCTTGGAGCACGAGAGTGAAAAAGAATTGTTAGAAATTGATTATGAAGTTGCTTAATGTTATTCTATGATTAACTAAGGAGATGGATACATGAATTAGTTATGTTAGTATGAGATGTTGAGGAGCTTGAAAGAGAAATCTGCTTAAAATTACTTCTAGATTTATGGAATTGAAGATTAGTAAGTACATTCATCTAATTAATTGAGCTACATATCCAAAACGCTAGATAACACCCTAGGTCAAGCCCCCTTAATAGGAAATTCTCTTTAATTGCATGATTTCTTTAGTTTCTTGCTAATTCTTAGTCCTTAAAAGTTGAGCTTTTAAATAAAATTAAAACATGATGGTTCTCGATAATTAATGGAATTAATTCAATTTCCCTGAGGATTCGATATTCGGAATACTTTCTGTTTTAATATTACTTGGGCAACAGTACGCTTGCGAAAAATTGCACAACAAGTATAGGAATTTAGTTCAAAACAACACATGGATTCTTGTGCCAAATTCTTTTGCCTATAAACTTGTAAGTTGTAAATGGGTATATCGGATCAAGCTCAAACTAGATGGTTCTGTTGAGAGGTATAAGACACGTTTTATAGCTCGTGATTTTGATCAAACTCAAGGTATAGACTACTTTGAAACTTTTAGCCTTGTGATCAAACTAACGACCATTCAAATTTTACTGTCTCTTGTTGTGCGGTTTGGCTCGGTTATCAAACAATTAGATGTCCACAATGTTTTTCTCAATGGTGACCTCCATGAGGATGTGTACATGGTCCAACCGCCTGGTTTCATTGACAAGGATAAATCGAATCATGTTTGTAAACTTCAAAAGACCCTGTATAGTTTGAAACAAAGTCCAAGGAAATGGTTTTTAAAGTTCAACTCTTCCCTTTTAAATTAGAATTTTTTGGCCTCCAAGTCTGATTCTTCTCTGTTTTCTTCAACAAGGATTTTACTTTTGTTGTTGTTCATATATACGTGGATGACATCATTGTAACTAGTAATAACTCATCGTTTATACAACGTTTCATTGCTTCCTTGAACAATTTATTTGCAAAGGACTTGGGTTATTTATCTTATTTTCTTGGAATTGAGGTTCAAAGATGCACTGATTCTATATTTCTCTGCCAACAAAAGTACTTTAATGATTTTGTTGAAAATAGCTGATATGATATCTTGCAAGACAATGCCAACTCCTATGGCAACAGGTTGATCTTTTTCTGCTCAAGATGGTGAAGCTCTGCCCAATCCAAAACAGTATCGAAGCATCGTCGAGGCCCTTCAGTATTGTATAATTACCAAGCCTGATTTGAGCTTTGAGGTAAATAAGGCCCGTTAATTCTTACATGCCCCGACAACAGTCCATTGGAATTTAGTTAAAAGGATTCTTCGATACCTGAAGTCCACAAGTCACCTTCGTTTATCTTTCACGAGTTCTGGTCCTTTATCCTTAACAGGTTATACAAACGCCGACTAGGCAAATTGTCCAAATGATCTCTGCAACACGAGTGGTTACTTTATTTTCCATGGTTCCAACTTGGTATCTTGGTCATCTGCTAAGCAAAAGGTTGTCTCTAGGTCCAGTGTTGAGTTCGAATATCGTGGCTTGTCCAATGCTGCTGCTGAACTTGTTTGGATTCAGTCCCTTTTATCTGAACTTGGTTTATGTTTTCCTTCACCTCCGTTGCTCCTTTGTGATAATATTAACGCAACTTACCTTGCTTCCAATCCAATCTTTCATAGTCGATCCAAGCACATAAAAATCGACTATCATTTCATCCGAGAGAAGGTTATGAGAAAACAACTGATTGTTCGTTTCGTTCCATCAGAGGACCAACTAGCAAACATATTAACCAAGCCTCTGCCTACTGCTCGGTTTCCGAGCTTACACACCAAGCTCACAGTCCAATCGAGGTCGGTTTCGCTTGCGGGGGGATGATAAGATGATAATTTTCATTAGAATGTTTTGGGTTATTTAACTGTTTTTCTCTTACAAAGTTAGTTATTTCCTTTAGCCTATTACATAGCTATAATTGTCCTCTTGTATTGCTTTATATTTGGTATTGTTTTCCTTTCTTAGATAATTCAATCATTGAATAGAATCTGCCTTCTTCTTCTCTAAATTTATGTAACCTTTTAATACTCTTGTTGTTTAAAAGATTGGTGTCGATTGGTTACCATAAATGAAGTAGTGGCAAAAATTGAGTGTCGATTGGTTACCATAAATGAAGTAGTGGCAAATATGGCTTTGAAAAAATGAAAAGCAAATGTAATAAGTAGAGAAAACCATTATAAGTGTCATACTAGGCAATCTCTAATGTGGGAGTGGGTTGAAAAATAAATATCAAACGTGGTCTAGAAAGTGACTACTTCTACTTAATACTTATCGATACTTGCTAAGCTATACATTTTTTAAAAAACCATGTAAACCTAATAAAAAGATTAAGGGAAAAATACACTTTTAGTCCCTCAGGTTTGGGTTAGGTTTCATTTTGGCCCCTGAGTTTTCAAACTCAACAAATTAGTCCCTAAGGTTTGGTTTTAGTTTCATTTTAGTCCCTTCATCCACTTTTTCGTTAAAAACTAACGTAGGGCTGACGTGTCACTATTTTTTTTATTAAAAAAATTCTTTTAAAATTTTTTAAAATAAAAATAATAAAAATATTATTATTTTTAATAAATTGATTTCTTTCTCTCTCCATCAACATCATCTTCTTCCTTACTATCATCACCAACCCCACCCATTGTTAAGGTCGTGCGGCCGCTAGCAGCCGTCGACAACTTTTTTTTTCCTTTTCTTTCTCTTTTGATTTTTTTTAAAGAAAAGAGAAACGAACAAACGAAAGAGAGAGAGGGAGTTCTCGCCGGAAGTTTCTTCCTGAGAAAAAAACTGAGAGGGAGAAGTTCGCTAGAAGTTTCTTCTGGAGAAAAAAAACTAAGAGGGAGACGAACGTGAGAGAGAGAGTGAGACAGACGTGAGAGAGAGAGGGAGAACTTGAGAAAAAAATGCACATCTGGCCGAAACCCATCGTGGGTTTTTGGCCGAAAGAAAACCAGATCTGGGTTTTTGGCGAGGACAGCGAACGACAGACGTCGATGGCGTGATCGGAGAAGAGAGAGTAGCGGGGTTAGATCTGAGGAAGTGGTGGCAGCGCAACTGATCGGAGAAGAAAGAGTTGCTCGACGACGACATTTTTCGTGCAGAATGCTCGATGGCGCAGCAACGCTCTTGACGGCATCAGCGACTTTTCCGGCGAGACAGCGGTGGCTCCAACGAGGTCTGGTTTGAAGAAGAAGAGTGGGGCAAAGCTGAAATGGAGGTGGGTTCTTGAGAAAAAAAAAAGGAAGAAGAAAACAATGAAATGAAGAAGAAAGAAAGGAGAAGAAAGGAAGAGGGAAAAAAATTCTCTGAAGCCGTCTCCGGCTGCGGCGGTCGGCGGTGACTGCGACGGCCGGTGGGAGTTGTCACCGGCAACTGGAGTTGAGGAAGAAGAAGACTTGAAGGAGAAGATGAAGACTTGTGGAGAAGATGAAGAAGGAGGAGAGAGAAAGAATTAAAAAAATATTTTTAAATAATTTATATTATTTTATTTTAAAAATTAAAAAATATATTTTTAATAAAAAAAAAATAGATGTCACGTCAGCCATCCGTTAAAATCTAACGGAAAAATGGATGGAGGGACTAAAATGAAACAAAATCCAAACCTCAGGGACTAAATTGTCGAGTTTGAAAACTCTAGAGAACAAAATGAAACCTAACCCAAACCTTAGGGACCAAAAGTATATTTTTCCCAAAGATTAATTACCATGAATACCCAATGATTCTAAAATTACCAAACAGAATATTAAAATTTAATAAATATATCAAATTTCTTATAAAAATGGAATCTATTGATTAATTCAAAGCATAGACAAATATTCAAAATAAAAAATATATATAGTCATGAGAAAAAAGAAAGAAAGAAAAAGAGTACAGTTGTAAGAAGGAAAAGAAAACCATAAAATATGTTTTACATCGTTAAAATAAATTTAGTTTTCAATTTTTTTTTACTCAAGATTCGAATCATAACCTTTTGGTCATAAGCACATACTATGTAAGTTGAGTTACACTCTGTAGCTCTACGGTAAAATTATGGAAGAAGCTTTGGGGTCTCAATATCATCCCCAGAGCTAAAATTTGTACTTGGAAGTTCATTAACGACATTCTACCTAGTTGTTCTAATCTCCTTTTTAAAGGGCTTGATATTAACCCGACTTGTGCGTTTTGCAGGAAGAAATTTGAATCGACCATTCATGCTATCTGGGAGTGTAAGGTGGCTCAGAAGGTCTGGCTTGATTGCATTCCTCAGATTCTTATGCTTTTTCATTTGCGCAGGGATGATTGGGTTTGCTCGGATTATTGGAGCTGGTGCTGTGGCAACTTAACCGAAGAGGATTTGGGGAAAGCTGCTTTGTTAATATGGTGTATTTGGGATTATAGGAATCGAAATCTCAACATCCAGATCACAAAGAATACAGATTGCACACATTTTTACAACCATATCTCAAGAATTTTTCAGGAAAATCAAAGAATTTCTGAGACTCACCTGGAAAATTCTCGCCAACGTAGATCTGAGAACCACCAGAATCACGAGATCTGGGTCCCTCCTCGCCCTTGCAGATGGAAATTTAATTCAGATGCTTCCTGGAATGATGATTTGAAGATCGGCGGTTTCGGTTGGGTGGTGCGTGATTCCGGCGGATCTTTGATCTGTGCGGGCCTGCAATCTTCAAAAGGGGAGTGGCCTGTTAGTGTTCTCGAAGCCAAAGCAATGTGGGAAGGGTTGTCTTGCCTATTTGGAAGATTTGGAGATAACCTGGATTTAGAAGTTGAATCTGATTGCCTGGGTCTCGTCCGCTGCTTGAACAAAGATTGTGAAGACCTGTCTGAAATCAAGAATTTGGTTGATGCCATTTTAGATCTGGCTCCCAAATTAGGAGTGCTATCTTTCAAGCACTGCCCTAGAATTCAGAATGGGGTGGCTCACTCCATTGCCCGAATGGGTGCTTTTTGTAATTCTAATTTTGATTTTGTTGCTGAGGATCAGAGGCTTCTTCCTTGCTGGAAGGTCAGCACCTTTTTTGGTCTTCTGATCCTCCTCCCTGGCTATCATCCTTAATTGAAAAGGAGGTAGTTGTAACTGAACCCTTTATCTCTCTTTAATGCATTATTTCTTTCTCAAAAAAAAAAAAAAAAAGAGTTACACTCTGTAGGAGTATACACAGGTTGGGTTGGGTTGTGAAGATTTTTTGGACCAACCCGAAAATTCAGCTTGGTCGAGTGGACTACCCGAAAGAACCAAATACAGGTACCAACCCAACCCAACCCTCCATTTTCGAGTTGGGTTGGTTGGATTGTCGGGTTATCTTCTTTCTTTTTTTTCTTCTCAATTATTTAAATTTTCTATTTTTTTTAAATATTCATACTTATATTTACAACACATATCTCATAATTAATAACTAAAATCACATAAAATTCAAATAACTTCCAGCTTGTTGATTAGTTTAAATTCTAGTGATAAACAGTTATGCAATTTTGTTTTATACCATGTGATACATCATGTACTTAAATGATGGATTTATTCATTTTTCATAGTAGGAGAGTTTATACATCAATAATTCATTTTTCATAGTAGGAGAGTTTATACATCAATAAAGACTCTTTTCCCTCATTTACACGTGTTATTATTATATTTAATACCCACAAAATGCAAAGTTCAAATGATTTTATAAATTATAACATTCGTGTTTTATTTTATATATATTTATATATATTAAAAAAATGCATGTTCGGTTCGGTTTGGGTTGAACCGAACTAAAAAAATTTAAACCCATGAACCGAACCAAAATTTTTGTTCTATAAAAATCTAATCCAATCTAAACAAAAAAAAATCCTAATCCAACCCAACTCTTACGGCTCGAGTTGAATAGTTCAGGTTGTATTTGTACGTACTTACACTCTTGTTAGCATTTAGAGATTTAAAAAAAATGCTATAGTTAATTATAATTAAGTACAAAATCTTTAATTTTTTACTAAATGAAATAATAGAACTGCTCATATTGAAACTCTTTAACCATTTTGCTAGAGTTGTTAACTGGGCTTTGATTGCCGTATACTATTTTTAATTAAGTTTTGTAAATATATATAATTTTTTTATGTAATGACATTAATGACTTAAACTTAAAACATATTCCCAACCTTTTATATTACTCCTTTTATTGGTTTTTTTTTTAATATTATATTTTTTCTATAGAAAGAACAACAACCAGCATTAATATATTTTATTAAAAAAAATAGTTAGTATTACCATTTCAATACCATATTTGAAATAATTGATCGGTAATTTATTTCAAAAGGGTCCGGTTGAAATACATTTTAATTTAAATATTTTTTATGAATGCATTTTTTTTAAAACATTTTGTATAAAAATTGTTTAGAATTTAAACACTCATTTGTTGCATTTTCTCATAGGTGTTTTTATACCCAAGCCATTGTATACCTAAAGACTCTTTTTTATAAAAGTTGGTTTCAAGTGTTTCTCTTAAAATGATTTATTTATCAATCCTCATTTTCTCATAAGTCATTTTTAGTGGTTGCTAAACACTAGAAATTTTTTCAAAATGATTTTTTTTTCAAAATTAAACACTTGAAAAGTTAAACCAAACACACCCTTAGAGTCCGTTAGGAATACATTTTAATTTAAATGTTTTTCAAGAACACATTTTTAAAAAATCATTTTGTATAAAAATTGTTTAGAATTTAAACACCTATATGTTTGGTTGCATTTCCTCATAGGTGTTTTTATATAAGTTATTGTATACTAAACACTCTTTTTTTAAAAGTTGGTTTCAAGTGTTTCTCTCAAAATGATTTATTTATCAATTTTATTTTTTAATAAATCATTTTTAGCGGTTGTCAAATACTAAAAAAATTTTCAAAATGGTTTTTTTTTTCAAAATTAAACACTTGAAAAGTCAAACCAAACACATCTTATTTCTCAATCTAATTTTTTAATAAGTCACTTCTAGGGTTTATAAATTCTAGAATTTTATTCAAAATGATTTTTTTTTTTTCAAAATTAGACACTTTAAAAAAAAAAATGTAGTAGGTTCTTCAAAAAAAAAAAAAATAAATAAATAAAAAAATAAAAAAATAATAATAACAAACAAACCACGACCAAACCAACAACTTGGGGATTTTTTTAGTCGTGGAAAATACTAAATTTCAATCTAAATGCCAACCAATCCATAAAACAATAAAGTTCCTCGAAAAATGTTCTCATTTTTTTTCTCTTTTATCGTTTACTATTTTATTTTAAATTATAAAATAAGTGGCACGCAATCTCTATCGAGTTATGACTTGGTCGGTCCATCTTAATTTATTAGGTAAAGCTACAAATTACTATCTCAATTTGTCAGAGTAAACATAGTTCAACAGTAATTGACATGTACTCCTAACCAAGAAGTTAGAAATTCGAATTCTCCAACCTCAAATGTTGTTGAATTAAAAACAATTACTATCTCAATTTCCTATCCCACTATTGAACTAAAAAATTAATCTAATTGGTATTTTATTCTTTATTTAATATTTAATATAGATGAGACTTTATTTTATTAATGGTGGGAGTTTTTCTTTTAACAACTATTAATTCTGGGAGTTTTTTTTTAAAAAAAAAAAAAAAAAAATCTGGGAGTTAATTATTTGGTGTTTTGGTTTTTTTTCTTTTATTTTCTTTATAATAAATAAAAGATAAAAAAAAAGTTTGGTATTTATTTCTTATTTCCTTCTTCTTCTTTCATTTTCATTAAAAAAAAAAAAAAAATTATTTCACTTTTTTTTTATCGATTAAATTACAAGTTTAGTATGTAAACTTTTAAAGTTGTATCAATTTCGTTTCTAAATATAAAAAAAATGTCTAATAGGTCATTGAACTTTTAATTTTGTATCTAATAGGCTCCTAGCATAATCAAGATTGTTAAAAATTAATCAATCTATTAAACATAAAATTGAATTCTATGTGTCTATTGGGATCCTTAACTTCCACTTTTGTATCTAATAGGGCTTAATTTTTTTAAAAAAATGTCGAATAGTTCAAAGATTTATTGGACACTATATTGAAAGTTGAAGGACCTATTAGACACAAAAGTGAAAGTTTAAAGACCTACGGGATACTTTTTAAAATTCGAGGAACTATTGATACAAAATTAAAAGTTCAAAGATTTATTTGACACTTTTAAGTTCAAGAACCAAATTAACACAATCTTGAAAGTTTAGGGACTAAATTTATAATTCAACCTTTTTTATTTCTTGTTCTCTTAGGGGTGGGGTCGTTTGGCCCACTGTGTTGATTATAATAGTGGGGGCTATTATAACCAACCCACTGTTTGGGGCATCAACAAAAATAAGGGGTGGAGTTAACCGGCCGATGACTTTTCCAACGGCCACCGAAAACTTTTCTGGCAACCGTCGTCGACTTTTCGGTCACTTTTCTAGCGATCATTGACAACTTTTTCCGACGAAGATTTTTTTTTTTAAATATAAATCTTTCTTCTCATTTTTCATTTCCAAAAATATAAAAACGAAAATAAAGAAAAAAAAAAGAAAATAGGTAGAAGAAACGAAAGGAAAGAGGGAAAAAATTTTCAATCGCCGAAAAATTTGTTAGTGGTCGTCGGAAAAATTTGTTGGTAGTCGTAGGAAAAATCGAAAATTTTCTAGGGAGTTAGATACTAGGTTGTCTTTGTACATATATAAATTAATATGAAGTTTTATTACATAATTACTTTTGATAATGAAGTATATGAATGTTTACCTTCATCGTACCATATTTTTCATTCCAAATTATACTTATCGTATTTAAGTTTACCGTGATAATAATAATTAGAAAAAAAATACTACTCAAGTTTTTATTTTATGTGATTTCTATTTTATTTGATTCTTTTGATAATGAAGGTAAAATGAGTTTTGAATAAGCATTTACCATTTTATGTTGGAAATACATGAATGAAATAAATATGGTTTTTCTATATGAAATCATAAAAAATGACTTATTTTGTGAAAAATCCATGACTCTAACAACAAAGAAAATCAACCCTTACTTTAGGTTATTTTTTTTTTTCCTTTTAAGTTAAGCACATAATTTAACCTCTATACCCAAAACTTTATTTTTTTTTACAACTAAATCCAATTTTTTTTAATTAATATTTGAAGTACAAAGTCGTATGAGGAAAATAAACAAAAAAAATCAGGAAAAAAAAAAACAGTCAGCTTGAAACATAAAACTATTTGAACCAAGACTATAATAATCTGCATCCTCAAACACTGCACCCCAAACACAGACTATTTTATCCCCGTCTATAATAATCTGCCCTCCAAACATAGACTATTATAATCCTCATACTATTATAACATCTTGTTATTAATATAACTAACTCAGTGCTCCAAACAACCACTTAGATTTTAAATTTTAAAACTATGTACAGTTTTGTCGGGGATAAAACACCAATTATTATCACGATAAGTCGATAAATCAATCACATCACTATAATTATTGAATTAAAAAAATTAATCATTTTAAATTGATTCAAGTTTTTAATTTTAGGGGTCTAAGGATCTTATAAATACTTCACTACCACCATTTTTTCTTATAACAAATCAACGGAAGGGTTTTTTATTTTAGTTTCTGCACTTTTCCATATCTTCCTTGTTTATATCTAATATATACTATCTAAATGGAGCACACAATAGATAAACTTTTGATTTTCTGAAAGATTTCTATTTTTTCTTTTTAATTTAAATATAGATTTATTTATTATTTTATATAATATTTGAATAATGTTCTAAAATCTCAACACATATTTCCAATCTTATAATTTGACACGACAAATTATAAGATAAATTTCACGTGCATAGCATGTGTTGATTACTAGTTTCATTTGGAGTGGCCTAAACGAGAATAATTTTGGGCCCGCTTGATAACCATTTCAGTTTTTGGTTTTTGGTTTTTGGTTTCCTGTTTTTTAAAAACAAAAACCACATATGTTTTATAACTGTGTTTTTGTTTTTTTTTTTTTAAACAGAAAACCAATCTTGTTTGATAACTGTTTTTGGTTTTCAGTTTTTTAAAAATTAGAAAGATGAAAAGATATTTTAGAGAAAGAAAAATGTGTAAAGATCACGTTGAAACAAAAATTTAGAGACACAAATATAAATGTTTTCAAGAGATTTTTTTTTTTTTGAAAAGACGAGAGAAAAGTTAAACATAGAAAATTTAGAGAGATGAAAGAAAATGTTTAAGAGAAATAATATTAGTTAGACTCGAGAAAAGATATTAGTTAGAGAAAAAATATAAAACAAGTTAGAGTAAAAGCGACAAATTTTAGATTAAAAAAATTAAATAAAAAAAGAAAATTTAGAGAGATAGTAAAGTTTTTTTTTTTTTTTTTTTTTTTTTTGATTCCGAGGGATAGTAAAGTTAAGAGTAAAAGATATGCTAAAGAACTAACGATAAATTAGAAAAATAAAGAAAAGTTGTAGCGATAGAAAATTTTTGTGACTTTTTTTTTTCCAAAAGAAAAATTAGAACATGTTTATTGAGGAGAGAAAAGGTATTGACAAGTTTTTAGAAATAGACAAGTTATAGAGAAAAAAAAAAGTTTTGAGAGAGAATTTTAGAGAGAGAAAAATAAATTTGAGAGAGAGAAAAAAAATAGAGAAAGAAATTTGTTGGAGAGAGATGTAAAAGAGGAGAAAAGTAAGCATTAGAAGAAAAATGAGTTTTTGAAAAACAGAAATCTGTTTTTTAAAAACTACTTTTTTTTGTTTTTGAAATTTACTTATAATTTCAAAAACGTTTTTAAAAAACAGAAAACAGAAAATAGAAATGGTTATCAAACACCCCTGTTTTTTAAAAATGAAAAACAAAAACAGAAAACAGAAAACGAAATGGTTATCAAACGGGCCCTTTAATTTTGATGTAGGAATTTAACTCAACTTCTCTAATTTGTTTGGATATTATAATTTCATTCGCTTTGAACTCAACTTTTCAATAAAGAGTAGGTTCAAACTATACAAATACTTTAGTTGGATTATACATTCTGAATTGATAAAATGTGACCTCAAAATACATTTTATTAATTGAGTTAAAAATATTTTATGTTTTATAATTTTATGAAATAGTCATACACACTGTAAAATCTAATAATTCTACTCACTACATAAGAATTGGCCCACAATAACTACTCAATTCAAAATAATTTTGTTATGATGTGATAAAAAAAAGAGTGGACCTATTAAACTTTATGCCAGTTGAACTATATTTTTATTGACATATATTTAGCACCTGTTTTAAATATAACATGTGAAATACAAAATTATGGGTTTTTATTTTTTATACTTTGAGTAAAGTTTACAAAATGCGGTTACTATACGTGGATGTTTAAAATTTGCAACTTTACTCAAATCTTTTAATTTTATTCCATTTAAACCCCTCATAACATGTTGGGTTATAATTGAAACAAATTACATAAATTAGGGACAAAATTGAATTCAACTCAGTTAAGAGAATTAAAAAAAAAAAAAAAAAAACTCCTTTTAATATAAATGGTTAATTTCAATTTCCTATATAATATTTTGATTTTGGAGGAGCTTGAAGTGATTAAAAAATAATCTTAACCGTTTTTAGCGTTTGGTAAAGTAAATTATAAATTAATTTTAATAAAAGTAATTTTTCAAACGCGTTGATTTGCAAAATCCAATAATTGTATATTCTCAAAAAAAAAAAAAAAAAAAAAATCCAATAATTGTAAGTATTTAGTTTAGCTTCCCTACAAATCTAATTTTTAATTAACTACTTATCTTCTACTCGTTATTGAGATGTGATTCATGGCAATCATTTTTTTTTTCAAATTTAAGTTAAATATTTTTATTCTATTATCTCATACTCAATTGAAATTATTTTTTTATTTTTTTATTTAAATTGAAATAATATTTTTTTTCAATACATGTAGCAAAGTATATTTCTAAGTAAAATATAAAAATATCATAGATTAAACACAATATTATATTTCAAATCATATAAAATTTAAAATAATTATCTTATAGTTTCAAAAAAAAATCTTATAATAAATTTGAAATTATCTTATAAAACTTTGAAATTAAATATCAACATTAAATTTATTTTTTGAAAAGAAAAAAAATAGCCAAGTTGCAACAAATTTAGAATATTAATTTACCAAGCACCTCAACTTGCTTTTTCATCTATAAAACTAAAATTTATCGAACACTAATTTACTTCATAGTACAATCGATTTTTTTTTAAAAGCACAATTAAGCAATTATTTTATAAACTACAACAACCCCAAACAACGCCTTAATTTTTTAACTTTAAATTTGATAAGTAATTTAAATAAAAATTGCAAAAAATGTTTTTCCTTTTTTTTTTTTGAACGAATTAGAAATTAATGATAGAATTGAAACTTGAAAAATGTTAGGGCAAAGTTAAAACAAATTTCATATGTTAGGAATATATTTTCATAAATTAACCTATATTTGATTATTTGGGTAAATTTGGAAGTATACAAAATATCACATTATTATTTTGCTACTTTATTAATTCCTCCCAATCGTAGCTTGACAGCAAACGAGAAACAATTATGAATATTGAATATATATTTGTTTTGCAAAGGAACACTCATAAATATTTGAGAGAGAAGTTTCAGAAATAAGAAATTATTTTCTGCGAGAGAAATAGAGAAAAAGCAGTAAAGATGGAGACGTTTTAACTTTTAATAATGGACATGTGACAATGAAGGCTAAAGTAAAACATAGGACAGAAGTTAAAAGGAAAGCTGTCAGTGTCAGGCTTTGTACCCAAGCCACCAACCAACGAGCAAAATTTCACAAAAATAATTCATAATTTTATTGAAAAAAAAAAAAAAAGTTAAATTACAAGTTTAGTTTAACTTTCAAGTTGGTGTCTATTTGGTCCATAAATTTTAAAAAGTGTGGTTTGTGAATTTTCAATTTTGTGTCAGTAGGTCAACATATTCAAAATTTTTAAAGATTGATTATCTACTTAGATATAAAATTAAATTTTATGTCGAATAATAAAACCCTAAACTTTTGTAATCTTTTTAAAAACTTTTATTCCTTTTGTAATGTCAATATTTCAGGTGTTGAATATAATATTTATATTGCATAAAAAATGTAAGAAATGTTGAGGATCCCAGATTGAAAAGATCAGTAGAGACCTCCAATTCTTAAGATACAAGGGTTACTCCACTTATTACCAATTGGTTTTGAGATGAAAACCAATGTAATCTAATATGGTATCAGAGTCCATAAAACCTAAACAAATAGTCGATCCAAGAAAAAGAAAATGGGATCCGACCCAAGAAGTTCAAACCTACCCAATGAGACATCATGGCAATGCCTTATTTTAAGATTTTTCATTTTAAGATGGTTAACTTTTTATTAATTAGTTGATTTATTTATGTATATATTTTACAAGTTTGTGTGATTTCTATAATATATCTAAAATATTCCTTAAAGTCAATATTGTTACTAGAATATTGTACAGGGTGAGGTGGACATCAACATCAATATTTATGATTAACATTTAATTTCATAAAAAAAAAAACATGAGAAGTTTGGCAAGATATAAATATTTGCACATTTAAGTGGTTTGGTATTGAGAAAGGAGAAAATGTACCTTGTAAATAAGATTATTGGCCTTGAGAACGTACAAGAGCAAGTTCCCCAAAATCCTCATTTCTAGAAGCCATGCAAATATTTTCACCACCATCCCAACCATGCGAGGAGCTAAAAAAAATGAAGAAAAAAAAAAAAATCCAAATAAATATTTTTCTTCAGTATTTTTTTAAATTTAATTCCAACTATACCATTACAGGTGTGTAGGAATCTCCCTACATACCACCATTAAAATGTTGATAACTATGAGAGAGGAATATTTCTTCTTATTTTCTACCTTCCTCTTTCTTAATTATCAAAATTTTAATGGGGTATGTAGGGAGATCCATATATACCGTTATGCAGCCAAATATTATTCTTTTCAAAATCTATATCTTCCATCATGATAGCCAATACTCATAACAAATTACGCGTTGTAATCAATCAAAATATAGTTTTACCGACAAAACACTTACGTAGATGTGGATCTACCCTCCTTACACAACTCAAAATAATAATAATAATGATAATAACAACAATAATTTAGTTACGGTGATATTTGTCCTTTTAGCTATATTTATAATTATTATGTTTTCGATATTTTACCTTTTTTTTTTTTTAAACTACCCATTTTAAATGCACGAGAGAGACGAATTTGCATATCAATTTGGTAACTACTTTCTGACAGCTCAGAGAATTAAAAGCATCAGAACTATACAGAAATTAGCAAAATTTGTAAAAATTTCCAAAAAAAAAAAAGAAAAAAAAGAGCTTCTCATCGGTGCTTGTGCCGCGGTTGGCTAGCACCGAATTAATCCGAGAAATCATTAAAAAAAAAAAATGATATAGAGAGGAATTTATTTTTTCTCATTTCTTTAAATATTTTAAAAGTAGAAAAATAAAAATAAAATTTAAAATAAATGAATCCTGTTCAAAGAAATTGCAAGAATATAATTATCGATTGCAGCAAGAAAATGATTAGAATTCCCAGCAAACAGAGCCTTAACAGAAACAGAGAGAGAATTGAAGACCTTTGACATTGGCTTTGAGGTAGAATTCAGAACTGGTGGGACTCAAATCGACATCTGTGGCAGGCTTGTAAACCACTCCACGAGAATTGAACAAACCCATTCGTGATTGTGATTATGATTTTGCAGGATCCAAACAGGGGCCTTATGAAGAGGAAGAAATAATGGAGAGAGACGGCGGAGAGAGCAAGAATAAAGAGTTGACAAAAACAGAGAATCATAACTCATTTTTATATATACATTTGGCTGAAAAAACTAAGCAACAAAGACGGTTGGTTGGACTCGATGCTCTCTTTGCTCACTAAAGATTATTGTGGTAAGTTTGGGTTGGTTGGAAACTAATGACTTTAATCAATTTATTAACAATTACTTCCTTTTTCTTTTTACTTTATTTACTTCCTTTTTCTTTTTACTTTACTTTATATATTTATATATATTGACTTTTCAAATCACAAAATTTGTCATCTTCTTTTTCTTCTTTCTCACAAACTTGCTCTTGGTGGATGCTAAAACTCTCCATCTTCTTCATCATCTGTGCAATTCATCCCTAAATGTTCTGTTGGAGTTTATGCACTAAAAACTCGTAGATAGTGAATGTAACAAATTATATACTTGTTCAATAAAGTCGTTATTGAGGACGTTTAGAACTTTATTCACTAAAGTTATTATTGAATAATTGAATTACACATTAGATAACCCAAATCCAATAAACTAAGAACCTCTGGCTATATAATGAATACTTGAACTACATGTGGAGACATAAAAGTGGATCAGGTTCGAGTAATAGCCAAAACGGTCTAATAGTATATGGATAGGGTTGAGTACTTTATCCTGGGGACCACTACAACAAATTATATATAGTTTTAATGTCGGACAAAAAAATGGGCGCGCAACTTTTAATGTAAAGTTATTTTTTTTTAAATTTTAAAAAACGGTAAAAAGAAAATAATATTATTTTCTCTCTCCCTGACGCGGCAAGCATCCTCTCTCCCTGAAAAAGCCCAGTTGAGAAACCCTCTTCTTCTTCAACCTTCAGACGCCACACATCATCTCCTCTCTCATCTTTATCCCTTTCCCTTCAACCTTTGATGGCAACTGGGTCTCACCGACGACGACTATAGTCTCTCCCACGGCTACATTTCAGACCACCGATGGCTACGTTTCTCTTCTCACTGACGGCGACTGGGTTTTTCTTCTCATTGACGACGACTAGTTTTCTTCTCACCAACGATGCCTGTTTGTGCGTCTCTGTTCGTGGGTACGAATCAGTGTTTGTGCGTCTCACTAGAGGCTGGTCGTGGTTGCAGATCTAAGTTCGTCTTTGTTTGTGGGTACGAATTAGTGGTGGTTGTGGCTGTTTGTGCGTAGATTTGAGGTCGTGGGTAGCAAATCCGACACGGTTGAGCCCGATCTGTTTTATTTCTAAGATTTAAGTGGTAAAATTATTTGCTTCTTTTTAATTTTATAAAATGTAGAGTTAAATTTAATTGATCAGTGACTTTGGTTTATTTTTGTCTTGGATTGAATGATTGATAGAAATGATTGTTGGGAAAAGAGTTGAGAAATAGTCATTTTGAAATTGTTTGGGTTAGTCTTTACTGGTTGATTAGTTATATGTATTTAAGACTTGAAGTTGTTTGTGTTAATTTGGTGATATTTATTAAGTTTTGTTGTTTGAGGTGGAATGAGTTGAGAACTTGAATTATGAGTTTAGTGGAGGAGGTGTTGAAAAATGCTTGGAGTTATTGTGTTAGTTGGATTTATTGGGAAGTTGATAAATACTTAAGTCATGTTTTGAAATGGTTTGTTTGAGTTTATGGTTTTAGTTTAGTTTTGTGGGAAGTTGATGGATACTTAAGGGCCTGTTTGGTAGGCAATCTGGATTCTGTTTTATGTTTTCAGATTCACTGAATTAAGTGAATATGCGTTTGGCAGACGTGTTTCTGAAAACTGTTTTTGGATTCTGTGATCTAAATAGTAGAAATTCTGAAAACAACTTTTTTATGTTTTCGTTGTATCCATATTTTGAATTTCAAAATTTTAAATGCAAAATTAAATTAAAAAAGATAAAAACTTTAATAAATATAACATTTCAGGTTATAAACTCAATTTATTTTTTGCAAAATTAAAATTTATATAATATAATGTATTATAAATTATATGATATTGTAAAATAATAATAAAAAAAATTTATAATACATAACATGTTTATAAATTAATTAATAATATTTTTATATTCAACTTAGTATTTAGTTGATAATTACAAATAATTTATCGTTTATAAATATATTATTAAACACATTTTGAACCATTATTTAAATTCAGATCCAATTTTTGAATCTGCTACCAAACACATATCTGAAAACATGAAATACAACTTTGTTTTCATTGAATCCCTTGTTTTCAAACTCTTGTTTTCAGATCACCAACCAAACGGACCTTTATCTCTTGAAATTTTTTGTTATAGTTCGTTATTTTACTTGAGTTTAGTCGATGAGAGGTTGAGAAATGCTTTAATTGGGATTTAAAAGTTAGTTTTTTAGTTTATGTTTTTAGTTGAGGTTAGGTGGAAGTTGAGAAAGACTTGAATTAAGTTTTGAAATTATTGGTGTTAGCTTATAACTTTAGTTGAGTTGGGGGTTGAGAATGAAGGATTGAAATTCCGAATTCCGTTAGTGGAAGTGCAATTGGACCGATTCACAATTTAATTTCGTTCTACAAAATATCGTACATTGGCAAAAAAATTACAGAATTCTAAATTCACTAGGCTAAGTAATGAGAAGCATACCTTCGTTGACGACTCTGAATTCTTCAACGGACACCACCACTTGGCCTTCCCCGCTATTCTCTGAGGTTGGGAACGTAGTGGTGGGACTACGACCTTGAATTTGGGAAGTAAATTACATAGAAGAAAACTCTTCTCTGATCTTGGCTTGAGAGAGAATGAGAGAAGTTAATTGGCAGAGAGAATGAAGTCCCTCAAATAACCCCTCCCTCTAACGTGTGATTTAGGATGAGGGATGAAGACATGTGTCAACCATCAGGTAACTCCTTAAAATCAATAATTAATTAAAATTAATTATAACTTAATCAATTTAATTAATTAATATGTATATATATGATTAAATATCTCATATTTTATCATATGCACATTTAAAACACATTTAAATACACATCCCTCACATATTATATAGTTTTAATTAAAACTAATTAAATCAAATTAATTAAACTATGCAATTAATTAATTCTTTGATCAATTAAATATCACACATTTAATTAATCAAATATTTGAATCATATTCAAATGTGCATCTCTCACATAACCTATAGTTTTAATATGAATCATATAATGTCTAGATTTAATTTAATTAAATCACATTTAACTAAATTAATTAATTCAAAATTAATTAATTTTATAATTAATTAAATATCTACCATATTTAATTAATTATATATATTAGAATCATATTCTAATATATCTCTCATATAATATAGTTTAATTAAATCACATTTATTTAAACTAAATTGAATAATTAATTAATTCAAAATTAATTAATTTATTCACTAATTAAATATCACATATTTAATTAGTTATATATTTGAACTCTTTCAAATATAATATTTTCTCAATTTAATAATGTAACGACCCTACATTTCGTGCCTAAAGGTTATGTCATCTCATTCTCATTCATTTCATTTCATTCATCTTGTAGTATGGGTCTAGTGATCAGTCAACTCACCTGTAAAAATTTACCAACTCACTGAAGGTGCATAGGTGGGTGTTTTGGGAGATCTCTACTCCTACTAATGGTAGAAGGCACCCAGTTAGTGGAGCCAAGTCCCACCCATTAGGGCACTATTGTGCGCATAACACATTAACTACCATTTCACTGGTGGGCGTCCATGGGTTTTAAGTCGGAAATTAACTTCCACAGTTAGTAAATGGCACCTAGACTGCGAAGTCAATTCCCGCCCATTTAGCTCCTCATTTCAGTCTAATACATCTCAGTTCTAGGTGTTTAACTGACATGACCCCTACTAGAGCAACTAGCTTATTCTTTTCCCTTTCTTACTCCTTTCCCTTTAAGGCATCTTAGCACTTGCTAATTTTAGCTGCAACCTAACCAGTGAAACATTTCTCTCAACATTCTCTAACTGATTAGACCAGTATACACCATCCCAACTCAATCAAATACAGGAAACGTAACAGCCATTCCACACTTCAGAACAAAGAAACCACCACTCCTCACTGCCCACATACATTGCACGTCAACCATAAATATATATCAATCATGCACTCGCTTCTATCACACAACACAAATATGCAGTAGCCATATTCTTGAAACAAAAGCGTCATATCATCTCAGTCTCAACCCAAACAACATATACACAGTCTCATGCCAGGAACACATCAGTCATTTTAATGCTTAATAGAGTTTAATTCAGCAAGTAACTTACCTTGAGGTAACTAAGCTCGATTGAAATCACCCAAACAACTTGATACAACGCAAACCACGTTATGCGGAAACGTAATCTATTAACACATATAAAAAGGGTCTCACATCAGATGCATTCCGGTTCCAATAATTTTTCCTAAGGACACAAGACTCTAGAAGGTCGAAAACTCACCCAAACGAAACTACTGCTCGCTGTCCAATTTCCAATTTCGCTCTGCCGTTACGAATTCGACCACCACTCACTACGAACACCTTGGATTAAAACTCAACATTATTGGGTATTCCATTAAAGGACAAAAGACTAATTAGATCAGAAACTTACACCCTCCTTACCAACTGTTTGATTAATCGGATCGTCGAACACTCAAGATCTAGACCGACTCGAGGTGGCGCAACCTGTTACAGCAAGGAGAGGGAGAGTGCTGAGAGAGAGAAAGAAACAAGAGACCGAGAGGGAGACGAGATTTACCGGCGGCGGTTCGCGGCGACGTGCAGATCTGAAATCTGAGAAGGACGGTGGCGCACGGATCTGTTACAGAAGAGAGAGAGTGGGCTGAGAGAGAGTGAGATTGAGGGAGAAAGAGACGAGAGAGGGAAAGTCGAGAGCTCACCGGCGGCGTGGCGAAAGACGACGAGGACGAGGAACAATGGCTTGCAGCGAATGGTGTCGGCAGGCGGCGTCGACGTCGGCGGCAGAGGGAGATCTGAGAGGGAGTGGGAGCAGGAGGGAGAGAGTGGGCTGAGAGAACGAGAAAGAGAGAACTGGTGAGGGGGAGAGATATCGGGGAAGGGAAAAAATCTTAATTTTTTTTAAACGGTCTGTTTGACCGAAAACGTGGGGGAGAAATTTTCCCCCCACTCTCCCCCTTGACCGACCCATTTCCCTCTTCTTTTTCTTTTTTAAACAGGCTGCTACATCATACTAACCTTAAAAGAACTTTCGTCCTCGAAAGTTGCTAGTATTGGAACAACTATGGATACTTTGTCATCATTTCGTCTTCTCTCTCACACGTTGCCTCTTCAGAGAAATGGTTTCGCCAAAGGATCTTTACGAGCACGATCTCGCAGTTACGAAGGACCTTCACCTCTCTATCAAGAATCAGCATAGGTTTCTCCTCATATCTCAAGTTCTCGCTCAGTTGCAAGGGTTCAAAGTCCACCCTGTGGGCTGGATTTGCCAAATACTTACGCAGCATGGAAACATGGAAAAGGTTGTGAACCGCTGAAAGCGAAGGTGGCAAAGCTAGACGATAAGCTATCGGACCTATCCGTTCCAAAATCTCAAACGAACCAATAACGCGTGGGCTGAGCTTGCCTTTCCTTCAAAACCTCAAAACTCCTTTCATTGGAGCTACCTTCAAGAAAACATGATCGCCCACGTCAAACTCTAAATCCCTTCTCCTTGTATCTGCATAGCTCTTCTGTCGACTTTGAGCCGTTAACATTCTCGATCTGATTGTGCGAATAGCCTCACTGGAGGGTTGGATCAATTCAGGCCCCAACAACTGACGTTTTCCGACCTCATCCCAATAAACAGGGGACCTACATCTTTTCCCATAGAGGGCCTCAAACGGTGACATACCGATGGTTGCTGGATAACTATTATTAGAAGGGTTTGCTGCTGCTGGACCTTCAGGAACCTGCGGAAGTTGCGGGGCGTTCTCCATCTGGTTTTTGCGCTGCTCCCTCCTTCTGTTCCTAAATGTCCTTTCAATTTCTGGATCAAGCTCAAACCGTACCCCAGGTGGATCGCTCATGCACCAAAATCACACCTGCAAAAACAAAAGAAACAATAAAAAAGTTCTAGCACCAAACCACTAGAACACATACACAAAACAGATCAGATAAAAACTTATTCAAGTCCCCGGCAACGGCGCCAAAAACTTGTTGGGTTCCTAGAGTGAGTAAAAATATAGTATAAAATACTCTAGAATTCCTGTGCAAGTATACACAGTCTGCAGCAAGTAATATTATCAATCCAAGGTCTGAATGAGTTTCCACTTTATCTATTTTGTATAACTTTCTAATGGTTTTGAAGATAATAAAAATGTTGGGTTTTATAAGAATTATGCTGAAGCAAAATAAATGACAGAACAACGTCTAAACAAATAGACAGACAGATTAAAGACAGGCGCTGGTTAGGCTTTAGTGATTATTCTAAGATATGCTCTAGTAATATTATTGATCATGCATTTCTCGCAGTATTATTAGCGGATTCCTCCCGGAACTCCGGATCTTTTGGGATATGTTTCAAACCCAATGAAGAGCGACCGATCAAGCACTAGGCAACTGGCTATCCCTAGCTCAGTCACTGGCGTTCACCAATACACAATGATCGTAGTGTGGAGAATTGCCACACACTCTCTAAATCATCCCTGAAACTAGAGAGAGCTATCCATACCGGCTGGCCAGGCGGGCATAAAATAAGAATAAGCACAACAATTAACCAAAATGCAATAGTCAATTTATTACTAGAGATGAAGCACAGTAATCACATTATTCCTAACCAACACCTTAAGCTACTTAGTTCATAATAGGCATAGGAATACGAATTACAATCTGAGTATGCATGTCCATAACTACAAGTTAATAAAGAAGGTAAACTCCCTAATCAGCTTGCGGTTGATGGTGTTCTTGATGATCTTCAATCTCCCTAACTATTCGGCTTCCAAGGGAAAACATGGAATGCCTTTGACTTTGACGACTACTTCCTTTTATAGAAGGATGAGAGGCTTGAATTAAGTCAACTAGGACACGTGTAAGGCTCTCCTTGATCCTTTATCCCGAAAATATCTCAACAGAAGTCGGTTCATGAAGTTGGCTAACGAGCTGTGATGTGGCAGTTTCTGCTCCCAGTTTTGCTGCAGCATAGAATTTGCTCCATCCAGTCGTTTAGCAGCATAATCTGCATAAAGTGATTTCCAAAGCTTCCATTCTTCCAAATGGGTTAAATCATGTAATATCTCTCTAAAACCAACCCTAATAAGCATAAAGGACACACAAATCCCTATATAATTGAGGCCTAAATAACTACCTTTTGGGCAGTTATCATACCCCCAAACTTGAACTATTGCGCGTCCCGAGCAATACTAACCAACCTTCCTTCAAGAATCTCAAAACATTAGAAAAAGAATTAGCTTAATCAAACCAGACAGTCCAACACTACCTTTAACCTTTACCTGAGCACTCTGCAAAACCAAGCTCTGCTGCAGCAAAATGATTCCTTCAGTAGGGACAAATAATCACCACTTTTCAACTTAATTCTAAGAACTCACCACATCCTAGCTCTATTATCAAACATTTCAAAACATATTTTTAAAGGGGTTTATATCCTTGTTTATCAGACTTAAAGCAGCCTTACAGTCATAAGCTCTTAAGCATGGGATGACCCACTTTATGGTGCAGTATACCCTTGCCTCAAGCTCATCACCAACTAGGCTCAATACTCATTATAAAGCTAAAAAATCCTTTGTTATTCTATCCCTTGCCCCTCAGAATGGCGACATTTTATGATGAAGCTCACCTAAGTTATGGGAGACAGAAAAACTGCTGGATCATCATTCATCCTTCAAAACTTTTGCTCTGTCAATTTTTTTCAGCAAAATTTTCAACAAATAATTTTTCAGCAAATAATTTTTTTCTCATATTTCTCATTTTTTCAAATTTCCTAGGTCATCTTTTGACGCGAAGACAAACTGTGGGTATCACAAATGTCCCCGGTTACTCAATAACCTAGCAAATTTTAATTTGAAGGAGAGGAATGCTCGAGCAAAACAATTGGAGTAGCAAAAAGTCCCCCAAACTTGAATTATTCATTGTCCCCAATGAATCATTAATTTTTGTAAATTATACCCCCAAACTTAAATTTTTCGCACTGAATTTTTAAACTAAATATGGGACTAGGATTAAGCTTAAAGTGGATCATATAAGTCAATACTACCGTCAAAATCTTCTTGCCGCAGCAACAGTCCAGGCTAGAAGAAATGCTCAAGCAAAAGGTTTCTGGAGATCAGAATACCTTGATCTAATTAAGCGTAATCAGTCCAAGCTTCAAAAATTCAGAAGAAAATTAGTTAAGTTAGAGTTACTCAGTGCTCATGGAATAGAAACATTCAGAAATTTCATTAAAATCATAGAAAAAACAGTACAAAGTAGATATATTTTTTTCGCAATAAAAAATTAAAAAGAAACAAGACAAGCAGTTATAACAGTGAGCAGGGTCAATATGCGCGAGCAAACAAAAATGGAGAAACAAAAGTAATGCTCGCTCCAGGTCATCCCATCAGTCAGTCTTCCTGACCCTGCTCCTCATCAACATCCTCTTCTCGTTCAACAGGCGGGGGTGGTATCCAAAGGTTAAACAAATCATCGGGAAACACTGGAAATGCCGGATATGGTGTTGAGAAATTGGTTTGCAAGGCCCCCCTGAGCGCATCATCTCTCCTTTTAGCATAAGTCCAGTAGGTCTGAGCTTGCCTTTCAGCAAATTCTAACCTACTGGCCAACACTGACAGTTGCTCTAGGATCTGATTAACGCCATACACAAGCCCACCCTGGCGAACCTCCTGCATACGCTGAAGCCGCGCTAGATTAGGTGTGTCAATGATTCCCTTATCAGTCATGATCATATCTTCTGGAACCGTGGGCACTCCTGCCCTGCTGCATAACATCGTAATCGTGTTCGGAAAGAACAGCTTCCCCACCTTCTTTTTCCAGCAATCAACAATCTCAGAAGAAATAATTTTTCCTACATCAATACTCATTGAGCGAAGAATGGCAAAAGCAAGCAATACCCTGTCCCGAGATACTGTGGAGTCGTGTGTTGTCGACAGCAAGCGTAGCCTGATGAAACTCATCCAAGTGTTGGCTTCACTCTTCAAATAAGCAGCTTGAAACGTATGCTTCCGCGTCTGCGACACCCTCCATTAAGCCCCCTCAATGCCTACCTCCCGGACAGCCGCACTCAGTTGGTCACTAGATGGTGCAGCCACCATCTCATTAAAAACGACATGCGGAAAATCCTGGAGATCGAACAATTCATTAATGGCCTCAGGACTCCACTGTACAGGCACTCCTCGAACGATAACCTCAAAATCATTCTTAACGTCAAGATTGGCATAAAATTCTCGAACAATGTTGGCATTGACAGGTTCTGGTTTCGCACAAAATTGCCTCCATCCGAGGTTCACTATTCCAGACTCCAAGAACCTGGACAAATCACTGCCAAATCCTCGTTCGAACAAGAAGTCCTGTTTCAGCACCTCCTGGTATTTTGCTCGAGCAAGATCGTTGACAAAGCGAATGAATGGTGCCCTCGGCTCCTCAATTTCTCCCGATGCTTCGGCAATTCCTTTGCCCTTGCTTTCTCTCTGTTCACGCAAACGCTCTTCTTCTGCCTTTCTTGCCTCTTCTTCTTTTTCCTTATTCTCAGCTTCCCTTCTTTCTTCCTCAGAGTCCGACGTCGGAGGTGATGGAGTGTTCCGAACCACCCTCACGCGACCCGCCTTCCTCTTGATGCGGCGACGCTTGGGCGGTTCAGGCATAATGATTTCAACATGAGCCTCCTGTACCGGCTCTGGTGTTTTCTCTTTTTCAGGCATACCTGCGACTTGTCTTTCGACCTCTGTCTCATGTTCTTTCTCAGTATTCCCTTCCTGAACCGTAGCAGAAACTACCGATTCTGTCTCAAGATTCTGAACAACCTCTGTTTCTTGGATGGTTTCTTGTTCCGCAGCCCTCTGCTGCCTTCGTCTTCGCTTCGCCTCCTTCTCTTCTGGCGTTCTTTTTTTCTTAGTTTTCCCTTTCTGAACTTCGGGGGTTACGAGTATCTCTTCTTCCTCACTCTCCCTCTCTTTTCGAGCTCTTGTTTTAGCCATTTAAGGTGTACTAGGGTTTTGACAGAGAATGTAAAGAAAGAAAAATTAATACACGCACAAAGATTTGATCAAGAAGACGAAGTGAAACGTGCTTACCAGAGATTGCGAATAAATAGGGCTGCAGCAAACCAGAATCCTAACCGAAAAGATTTGCCCTGCCATAACTAATATTACCGTTGTAAATTAAAAATGCAAACCTGAAATTCAAAAATTACCAACGGTAAAATTGCGGACTCCAAACGCCCATGGTAAAAATTAATGTGCTGTCATCATTGCAGCCTTTGGATAATTGCTCAGCGACACGTGGCCTCATCAGATGATGCACGCACATTTACCTGCGAGAATTCAAAGCTAAATCTAACGGTAACAATAATAAATTCCAACGGAAACCCTTCTAACTCAGAATACTTTGCTCCAGCAATATCTTTGCCGCAACAATCTGCTGGTCCTGAAGAATCTTAGATACGGAATTCGAATTTCAAAACAAGAAAAATCAAAGATTCAAATTAAATTTAAACCAATCATCCCAATCTTCTATTTTCAAAAGAAGCCGAATAAATTAGAGAAAATCTCTATGAATTAAAACTGAAAATAAAATCTAGATAAAATAAAATCTAACTATCTAAAAGATAATTGCAAGATAATTTAAATAAATAACCCAAAAATCAAATCAAATAAAAAATAGATCAAATCTAACCTACCAAAAATAATAAAAATACTTAAAAGATAAAATCTAATAAATCATGCAAAATTAAATCTAACCTAACCGAAAAATAAAATTAATTCAAATCCTGGGAGCTCAAAATTTTGCTCTGTGAAATGCTCCCGCAAAAGTCCTGCTCTCGCAAAAGTCTTGCTCTCTCAATCATCAACCAACCGTAGGGAAGGATATTTCGCCTGAAATTCCTCACCCCAATAATTTTTCACACACTGTCCATTCACCTTGAATACTCTCCCATCTTTTTCATCCTGCAAAGTAATTGCTCCATTGGGAAAAACCTCAACCACAATAAACGGTCATGACCATTTAGATTTTAACTTTCCAGGAAATAATTTTAATCTAGAATTATAAAGCAAAACTTTTTGACCCTTGACAAACTCCTTAGATTTAATTTTTTTTGTCATGCCACAACTTAGTCTTTTCCTTATACATCTTCGCATTCTCATAAGAGAATTGGCGAAATTCTTCTAACTCATTAAGCTGCAGCATTCTGATTGCTTCTGCACGACTCAGATCAAAATTTAACTTTTTCAAAGCCCAAAACGTCTTATGCTCTAGCTCTAATGGTAAATGGCAAGCTTTCCCATATACTAACCTATAGGGAGACATACCTAGAGGAGTCTTATAAGCTGTCCTATAGGCCCAAAGAGCCTCATCTAACCTAAAGGACCAATCCTTTCTAGATGGATGGACTACTTTTTCTAAAATCGATTTAATTTCCCTATTACTAATTTCAGCTTGACCATTTGCTTGTGGGTGATAAGGGGTAGCTATCCTATGCTTAACCCCATACTTAGCTAAAAGCTTAGTTAAGATATTATTAACAAAATGTGTACCCTCATCACTCACTAGAGCCCTAGGTGTCCCAAACCGCGCAAAGATGTGCGATTGAAGAAACCTTGCAACTGTCTTGGCATCACTCTGATGGCATGCAATGGCCTCCACCCACTTGGACACATAATCAACTGCCAATAAGATAAAAACATTGCCATTAGAAGGGGGAAATGGCCCCATAAAATCAATACCCCATACATCAAATAATTCAACTTCTAAAATGTAAGTAAGAGGCATTTCATCTCTAGGTCCCAAATTTCCTCTCCTTTGGCAAGCATCACATCGCTTGTAAAACCAATGGGCATCCTTGAATAACGTAGGCCAGAAAAATCCGCAATGCAAAATCCTCATAGCTGTCCTCTGACCGTTGAAATGACCTCCATACGGCGAATAATGGCATTGCTCCAGGATTTCCTTTGCTTCATCACCTGAAACGCACCTACGAATAATACCGTCAGAGCATTGCTTATACATAAATGGCTCATCCCAATAGAAAATTTCGCATCATGCTTAAACTTTTTCTTCTGCCTCCAATCAATGTCAATAGGGGTGACTCCCTTTACCAAAAAGTTGGCAATATCAGCATACCAAGGGACATCCCTGACTACCTTTACCTGAACAGCAAAAAGCTGTTCATCCGGAAAAGAATCGGAAATGGCAGATTGCTCCAGCAAAGATGATGATGGATCAAGACGAGACAAATGATCTGCAACGACATTCTCTGATCCCTTCTTGTCTTTTATCTCCAAGTCAAATTCCTGCAGTAATAAAATCCAACGAATTAGTCTAGGCTTTGCATCCTTCTTAGTCATTAAATACCTTATTGCTGCATGATCCGTGAAAACCGTGACTTTGGATCCAACCAAATATGGCCGGAATTTCTCAAAAGCAAACACAACAGCTAACAACTCCTTTTCAGTAGTTGTGTAGTTGACCTGTGCTTCATTTAAAACCTTGCTTGCATAATATATAGGATGAATAAATTTGCCTTGCTTTTACCCCAGCACCGCTCCTACCGCAACATCGCTCGCATCACACATTACCTCGAATGGCAAATTCCAATTAGGCGCGCAGAGAATGGGTGCTGAGATTAAAGCAGCCTTCAACGTTTCAAAAGCCTTCCTACAATCTACATTAAAGTCAAAAACATGATCAGTGCACAATAAGTTACAAAGAGGTTTACTGATTTTGGAAAAATCCTTTATGAACCTCCTATAAAATCCAGCATGTCCTAAGAAGCTCCTAATTCCCTTCACTGAATTCGGTGGCTCTAGTCTTTCGATAACCTCAACTTTTGCTCTATCAACTTCTAGACCATTCTTAGAAATCCTATGACCTAACACTATGCCTTCCTTCACCATGAAGTGGCACTTCTCCCAATTAAGAACTAGATGGGTATCCTCACATCTTTTTAATACCTTTCCTAAATTATCTAAACAACTCTGAAAAGACCCTCCAAAAACTGAAAAATCGTCCATAAACACTTCAACAGTGGACTCAATCATATCAGAAAAAATTGCTAACATACATCGCTGAAATGTTGCTGGAGCATTGCAAAGGCCAAAAGGCATTCTCCTAAAAGCGAATGTCCCATAAGGGCAGGTGAAAGTGGTTTTTTCCTGATCTTCAGGAGCAATAGTAATCTGGTTATACCCAGAATAACCATCCAAGAAACAGTAATAGGCCTGACTAGCCAATCGATCCAACATCTGGTCGATAAATGGTAGAGGGAAATGATCCTTTCGGGTGGCTTTATTAAGCCTTCTGTAATCCATACAAACCATCCAGCCAGTTACTGTCCTTGTGGGGATCAACTCATTATCTTTATTGCTCACCACAGTGACACCTCCTTTCTTAGGAATACATTGGACAGGGCTTACCCAATTGCTATCGGCAATTGGATAAATGATCCCAGCATCCAACCATTTAATTACCTCCTTTTTAACAACCCCTTTCATTGCAGGGTTAAGCCTTCTTTGTTGCTCAATACTCCTAAAGGATCCCTCCTCTAGAGTGATTTTGTGCATACAAAAAGATGGGCTAATTCCCTGAATATCAGCTAATGTCCAACCTATAGCTTTGCGGTATTGCTGCAGCAATTTTATTAAGGCCTCCTCATGCTCCGACATTAAATCTGATGCAACAATAATGGGCAACGTCTCACTTTCCCCAAGATACACATACTTTAGATGATCTGGTAAATACTTCAAATCTAAAGTAGGTGCCTCAATCAGGGATGGTTTAATTGGGGGAGCCTTTCTTTGATCTAAATCTAAAGACTCAAAAACATCCTCATACCTGAACAATTCTTTTTCATTTTTTCTATCTAAAGAAAAAAATTCAAAATCTTCTACACTAACCTCTCCATGCTTTTCTGAATGCTTATCAGCCGAATCCTGTATTGCTGTCTCAATAACTGTGCTCTCCAGAATCCTAGTGAAGGAGCAATCCTCCATTTCGTCTGGATATTTCATGGCTTTAAACACATTAAATTTCACTTCCTCATTACAGACTCTCATTGTTAATTCTCCTTTTTGAACATCTATTAATGCCCTACCAGTAGCCAAAAATGGACGACCTAGAATAATTGGGACATCTTTATCGGCCTCATAGTCTAAAATAATAAAATCAACAGGAAATATGAACTTATCCACTTTTACTAAGACATCCTCAATTTTACCCTCTGGATATGTGATAGACCTATCAGCTAGTTGGAGTGTAACTGTGGTAGGTCTAGCTTCACCAATACCTAACTTCCGATAGACCGAAAGAGGCATAAGGTTAATGCTTGCACCTAAATCACAGAGTGCTCTACCTAATTCCTTTCCACCTATAGACACAGGTATGGTAAATGACCCTGGATCCTTAGCCTTGGGGGGTAGACCATTCTTGAGAATAGCACTACACTCCTCAGTAAGAGATACAGTTTCAAACTCACCTAACCTTTTCTTTTTAGTCAAAATATCCTTAAGAAATTTAGCATAATTAGGCATTTGCTCAATAGCTTCTACTAAAGGGATATTTATATGCAATTGCTTAAGAATCTCTAAAACCTTTTTAAATTGACCATCCTGATTCTTAGGCTTTTGCCTTTGTGGAAAAGGTAGAGGTGGTACATAAGGTGGGGGCGGCACATATGGTGGTTCTACATCTGGCACAGAACCAGATGCTCCAACATTCTCTTTGCTGCCTCCAACACCCTGACCAGACTCCAACTCTTTCTCAACAACAACATTATTATCACTATTGCCATTTAAATCCTGGGTTTTACTAAGCTCAATTCTTTCTTCTAATGGCTTACCACTCCTAAGAGTAACTGCCTTTACCTGCTCCTTACCTTTCCTTCTAGGGTGTTCAGTATCTGACGGAAGTTTCCCTTGAGGCCTTGCCTTGAGCTCATTAGCTAGCTGACCCACTTGCAATTCCAGGGCTCTCATCGAGGCTTGATTACTTTGAATTGCAGCGTCTGTGCGAGCCATAAATTCTTTCATCATCGCCTCGAGAGAATTTCCCGAATTTTGCTGGGGCAAAGCCTGCTTATTTTGCTGGGGCATTACCTGTGCTTTAGCAAATCCCGGCTGGTTCATCTTCTGTTGCGCTTGTACGTTATTTCCTTGACCTCCCCATGAGAAGTTGGGGTGGTTGCGCCAACCTGGATTATAGAAGTTAGAATAAGGGTTGTTCCTCTGATTACCTACAAAAAACACCGACGCTGGATTGCTGGGGCAAAACTCGTAGTTGTGGTCTTCACCGCAATAGACACATGCTTCGTCCGTGACTTGGTTCACCACTGCTGCAGGCTCCATAGCTGGTGGCTGCTGATGACTAATCACTGTCACATTCTTAAGAGCGTTAGCAATCATAGCAAGATCAGCCCTAATGGTGGACACACCATCAACCTCTAACACACTCTTAACCTTTTTATTTGTGCCTCTAACATCCGACCACTGACAACTATTAATAGATATTCTTTCTAAAATTTCATAGGCTTCATCAAAAGTTTTTGCCAAAAGGGCCCCTCCAGCCGAAGCATCGACCATACCTTGGGTTACTCCATTTAAACCATTGTAAAATGTTTCCATTTGAATACAATGAGGTAACCCATGGTGGGGACACTTTTGTAAAAGCTCCTTAAACCTCTCCCAAGCCTCGCTAAAAGTCTCATCCTCAAGTTGCCTAAACCCTACTATTTCACTCCTTAATTTAGCATTTCTATTAGGTGGGAAATATTTACTCAAAAAATTTTCAGCTAAATCATCCCACGTCCTAATTGATCCTGGAGCAAAAGAGTTTAACCATGACTTTGCTCCATCTCTAAGAGAATACGGGAACAAAGTTAATCTAAGAGCATCTCTAGGCACTCCTTGAATTACAAAAGAATCACTAACTCCTAGAAAAGACTTAAGATGTAAATGAGGGTCTTCAGATGACAAACCATGGAATTGCCCCACGGTTTGCAACATCTGAAACATTACCGGTTTCATTTCAAAATTTGCCGCTTGGATTTGGGGACGTGCAATCCCTGGATTCAACTCATTAAACATCGAGACAGCATATGCTCGAATGGCTCTGGTCCTATCGTTCGCTATCAAGATAGGATTCTCAGCCTGATTATTTCGCTGCTCATTTTGCTCAAACAGTGGGTTTTGCTGCAGCAACGAATTCTGCTGGGGGTTTGCTGCTGCTGGACCTTCAGGAACCTGCGGAAGTTACGGGGCGTTCTCCATCTGGTTTCTGCGCTACTCCCTCCTTCTGTTCCTAAATGTCCTTTCAATTTCTGGATCAAGCTCAAACCGTACCCCAGGCGGATCGCTCATGCACCAAAATCACACCTGCAAAAACAAAAGAAACAATAAAAAAGTTCTAGCACCAAACCACTAGAACACATACACAAAACAGATCAGATAAAAACTTATTCAAGTCCCCGGCAACGGCGCCAAAAACTTGTTGGGTTACTAGAGTGAGTAAAAATATAGTATAAAATACTCTAGAATTCCTGTGCAAGTATACACAGTCTGCAGCAAGTAATATTATCAATCCAAGGTCTGAATGAGTTTCCACTTTATCTATTTTGTATAACTTTCTAATGGTTTCGAAGATAATAAAAATGTTGGGTTTTATAAGAATTATGCTGAAGCAAAATAAATGACAGAACAACGAGTAAACAAATAGACAGACAGATTAAAGACAGGCGCTGGTTAGGCTTTAGTGATTATTCTAAGATATGCTCTAGCAATATTATTGATCATGCATTTCTCGCAGTATTATTAGCGGATTCCTCCCGGAACTCCGGATCTTTTGGGATATGTTTCAAACCCAATGAAGAGCGACCGATCAAGCACTAGGCAACTGGCTATCCCTAGCTCAGTCACTGGCGTTCACCAATACACAATGATCGTAGTGTGGAGAATTGCCACACACTCTCTAAATCATCCCTGAAACTAGAGAGAGCTATCCATACCGGCTGGCCAGGCGGGCATAAAATAAGACTAAGCACAACAATTAACCAAAATGCAATAGTCAATTTATTACTAGAGATGAAGCACAGTAATCACATTATTCCCAACCAACACCTTAAGCTACTTAGTTCATAATAGGCATAGGAATACGAATTACAATCTGAGTATGCATGTCCATAACTACAAGTTAATAAAGAAGGTAAACTCCCTAATCAGCTTGCGGTTGATGGTGTTCTTGATGATCTTCAATCTCCCTAACTATTCGGCTTCCAAGGGAAAACATGGAATGCCTTTGACTTTGACGACTACTTCCTTTTATAGAAGGATGAGAGGCTTGAATTAAGTCAACTAGGACACGTGTAAGGCTCTCCTTGATCCTTTATCCCGAAAATATCTCAACAGAAGTCGGTTCATGAAGTTGGCTAACGAGCTGTGATGTGGCAGTTTCTGCTCCCAGTTTTGCTGCAGCATAGAATTTGCTCCATCCAGTCGCTTAGCAGCATAATCTGCATAAAGTGATTTCCAAAGCTTCCATTCTTCCAAATGGGTTAAATCTTGTAATATCTCTCTAAAACCAACCCTAATAAGCATAAAGGACACACAAATCCCTATATAATTGAGGCCTAAATAACTACCTTTTGGGCAGTTATCACCAGTCTACAAAACCTATAACTTAGAGCTCTGATACCAACTGTAACGACCCTACATTTCGTGCCTAAAGGTTATGTCATCTCATTCTCATTCATTTCATTTCATTCATCTTGTAGTATGGGTCTAGTGATCAGTCAACTCACCTGTAAAAATTTGCCAACTCACTGAAGGTGCACAGGTGGGTGTTTTGGGAGATCTCTACTCCTACTGATGGTAGAAGGCACCCAGTCAGTGGAGCCAAGTCTCACCCATCAGGGCACTATTGTGCGCATAGCACATTAACTACCATTTCACTGGTGGGGCGTCCATGGGTTTTAAGTCGGAAATTAACTCCCACAGTTAGTAAATGGCACCTAGACTGCAAAGTCAATTCCCACCCATTTAGCTCCTCATTTAAGTCTAATACATCTCAGTCCTAGGTGTTTAAATGACACGACCCCCTACTAGAGCAACTAGCTTATTCTTTTCCCTTTCTTACTCCTTTCCCTTTAAGGCATCTTAGCACTTGCTAATTTTAGCTGTAACCTAGCCAGTGAAACTTTTCTCTCAACATTCTCTAACTGATTAGACTAGTATACACCATCCCAACTCAATCAAATACAGGAAACGTAACAACCATTCCACACTTCAGAACAAAGAAACCACCACTCCTCACTGCCCACATACATTGCCAGTCAACCATAAATATATATCAGTCATGCACTCGCTTCTATCACACAACACAAATATGCAGTAGCCATATTCTTGAAACAAAAGAGTCATATCATCTCAATTTCAACCCAAACAACACATACACAGTCTCATGCCAGGAACACATCAGTCATTTCAATGCTTAATAGAGTTTAATTCAACAAGTTACTTACCTTGAGGTAACTAAGCTTGATTGAAATCACCTAAACAACTTGATACAACGCCAACCACGTTATGCGAAAACGTAATCTATTAACACATATAAAAAGGGTCTCACATTAGATGCATTCTAGTTCCAATAATTTTTCCTAAGGACACAAGACTCAAGAAGGTCGAAAACTCATCCAAATGAAACTATTGCTCGCTGTCTAATTTCCAATTTCGCTCCGCCTTTACGAATTCGACCACCACTCACTACGAACACCTTGGATTAAAACTCAACATTATTGGGTATTCCATTAAAGGACAAATGACTAATTAGATCTGAAACTTACACCCTCCTTACCAACTGTTTGATTAATCGGATCGTCGAACACTCAAGATCTAGAGTGACTCGAGGCGGCGCAACTTGTTACAACAAGGAGAGGGAGAGTGCTGAGAGAGAGAAAGAAACGAGAGACCGAGAGGGAGACGAGATTTACCGGCGGCGGTTCGTGGCAGCGACGTGTAGATATGAAATAAGAGAAGGACGACGGCGCGCGGATCTGTTACAGAAGAGAGAGAGTGGGCTGAGAGAGAGCGAGATGGAGGGAGAAAGAGACGAGAGAGGAAAAGTTGAGAGCTCACCGGCGGCGTGGCGAAAGACGACGGCGGCCCGGAACAACGGCGTGCGGTGGACGGTGTTGGCATGCGGCATCGACGTCGGCGGTAGAGGGAGATCTGAGAGGGAGTGGGAGCACAAGGGAGAGAGTGGGCTGAGAGAACGGGAGAGAGAGAGAACTGGTGAGGGGGAGAGATATCGGGAAAGGGAAAAAATCTTAAAATTTCTTTTTTTATTTTTTTTAATGTTTTTTTAAAACGGTCTGTTTGACCGAAAACGTGGGGGGAAAATTTCCCCCCACTCTCCCCCTTGACCGACCTTTTTTTTTTTTTTTTTTTTTTTTTTTTTTTTTTAACAGGATGTTACAAATAAAGTTTAATTTCATATTAAACTTTATATTATAATGCATCACTATACATTATATTAATTGTATCTCACACAACTAACTTGATTCCCATAACGAATTTGAACTATTCAAAATATTTCAAGATAAATTGTTCCGAATTACTCTTTACGAGCTAACAGGGGACCTAATGGATCTACAGATCAGAAGCTCCAATGATATGAGGTTAATTGACTAAACTCATTAATCAAGTTAACCAATATTCATTAATGGTGGGTCACTCCACTAAAGACCCACAATTGCACTCTTATCACTGTAGAATATTTTTGTGTCCACAGATGTTGACCAATAATGGTAAGTCAATCCTTCACGAGTGTTCGTAACAACAGTTGGGTCAAATTATCGTTTTACCCCTGTGTTACATCTGTCTCCTTAAGTGCCAGTGCTCCTCTAATGAACAACTTGTTTATGGTCCAACCAGTAAACAGAAAGTCCCTCTCGGGTCAATGAGAGGGCGGGATCCCTTGGTTCAAGACCCGGAGTCACCCTTTAAGGGAACACTCATTTACTTCTCCTAGAAGCGAGAAGGAGTGAATTCCATCTTGTGTTGTCATGTCCCCAACCTCCCAGTCGGTCTCGTCCCCAAGAAGGTGGGCTTATTGAGTCGGCGTGTAGGCCACTCTTACCCGTACTAATCAAAGGACAATCCCTCGTGAGAAGGAGATCATAACACACTCAAGATTTAGACTGAGTTACCCAGGTCATCCTATTGAAACAGTAACCTAACTAGTTAACAATGTTACATCAAGTGGTTTACTATTTCATGGGTCGGTCTTATGCAAACTCATTACATAGGATACCCTCGCTCGCATGTCTCCTACATGGATCCCTTGGATCAATACATTTGTATCGAATACAAAGCGGGCCGTATCACATAATGTTACAAGGATAAGGTACCCAACCTTATCCCTCTACTATAGACCTTTTAAGTTGTTACTTGAACACTGATCCCCGTATGTCCCCACATGCTAGTTCAAGTTACATGCAAACAACCTTGGATCTTAGTTTATTGGATTTGAGTCATATTGTGCAATTTTAGACTTAAAATGACAATAACACTTCATTGCATAAACCTCAATAACACTTTATTGATACAAGTGTATAATTCGTTAATATTCACTATCTACGAGTTTTAGGACATAAAACCCAACAGAGAAATACTTAGTTATGCTTTGAGTTTGTTTGTTTGTGTTGATTTATAAGTTTAGTTGAGTTGGGGGGGGGGGGAGGGGGTTGAGAAATACTTGTGTTATGGTTTGAAGGTGTTTGTGAGTTTATACTTAAGTTATCTCTTGAAATTGTTTGTTATAGTTCATTATTTTACTTGAGTTTAGTGGAGGAGGGGTTGAGAAATGCTTTAATTAGGATTTTCAAGTTGGTTATTTTAGTTTATGTTTTTAGTTGAGTTTAGGTGGAAGTTGAAAAATACTTGAATTAAGTTTTGAAATTGTTGGTGTTAGTTTATAAGTTTAGTTGGGTTGGGGGTTCAGAAATACTTAGTTATGCTTTGAAATTGTTTGTTTGTGTTGTTTTATAAGTTTAGTTGAGTTGTGGGGGGGGGGGGGGTGATAATACTTGTATTATGCTTTGGAAGTGTTTGTGAGTTGATAAATATTATTTTCTTTAGGTACCTCTGGACTGTACTTGATCCCGAGATAACAAACAAGTTTTTTATGGTTGACTAAGCAACAATCTCATCGTACGTGAAGTCTCAAGAACTTTGTTCTAGAAATCTATCCAACAGACTCTATATGGTTGATTTGGATCAACTAGTTCTCATTCCCTTTAACACTAGGTAAGTAATTCTTACTGGCGATATTTACTTCATTGTAACTTTTCTTATTCATAAATAATAATATGATCAAATTTGTGATTCTACATAGTCATCATTGGACATTGATCGCGATCCAGCCTCGGGAAAACACTGTGTATATATTGAATTCTTTGGGTAGTAAAGTTGAAGAAGAGTTTAGTGGAACCATAAATACGTAAGTGTCTCAAAATTTTGTAGTGTTTAAAAGGAAAAATAAAACTTGAATTGTTCTAATGTTTTAAATTATTTCAATTGCCTTTCAAATTATCAATTAATTGAATTATTTCAACTAATCATATGACATTAATCAAATTAATTCATATCAACTAATTTAATCCACTAATCTTGAATTTTCATAAATTCAAGATTGAAATATCTATCTCAATTTTAATTAAAAAACAATTCATAATCATTTTTAAATTAAAACAATAATTAATTAAACACTTTAATCAATTATGTAATATTAATTTAATATCATATATCAAATTAATATAATCAACCTAATATGAATCCCTATTCATATATTTTGTATTTAAATCATATTTAAATACTTTACTCTCTCAATTAATAGTTTAATCCATAATTAAACTATTGTGTTGATAATATCATATATAATCGACACTTATTTCCTAAACCGTATTTGAACGATTCAAACTTTCCTATCACTATGTTCTAAGGTATTATCCGTATGAGCTAGCAGGGGGACCTAATGGACCTACAGATCATGGGCTCCAACGATTTGAGGTTAACCGATTAATCTCATTAACCTAGCTAACCAACATTCGTTAACTACCAGGACACTCCACTATAGCCCTGTAGTTGCACTCCCCTCACTATAGATATATTTCTGTCCACCTGATATAACCATGAATAGTAAGTCATCCTTCACAGGTTGTTCGTAACTATAGCTGGGTCAAATGTCCGTTTTACCTCTATAGTATTTCTTGTTCCTTAAGTCTCACTGATCCTCTATTGAACAATTGGTTTATGGTCCAACCAACAAACCGAGTCCCTCTCGGGCCAATGGGAGGGTCGGATCCATTTGTTCAAGCCTCGGAGTCAGCACTTAAGGGAACAACCTCTTTACTATCCCAATTCGGATAGGAGCAAATTACTTCTTGCAGGACTATGCCCCCAGCTATCTACCCATTCCTATCCCTGAAATGGGAGGCTTATTGAGTCGGCGATGATGAGCCACTCTCACCCATGCAGATCTAAAGATAAAGCCGAATAAATAGGAGTTCATAGTTAGCTCAGGATTAAGACCGAGTTACTTAGGTAATCACATGAAATAGTCAGTCTTGTCAGTAAACAATTGTTTAGAAGTCTACTTTTGACCAATCTCCCAATCCTATTGAGGTTGATATGGCCTAACCTCAAGTGCCATAGATAGGTGGTGCGTGGCTAGCTGAATGGATGGAATGTGAGATAAGATGAATGATAATAAGAAAGAAATATCCAGCCAACACTTAAGTGCAAGTATACACTATCGCACGTAGTAATTAAAAAAAACCTCAGAGAGTATTCCAAGGGTATCGATCCCATGAGGACTAAATTGGAAATTCAGATTTGATGAAGAAACTGCTCAAATGATTGCTTTTGAAAAAGGTAACCAAAGAAAATAATAAGTTGATTGATTGGGTTTTTGAAAAGATAAATAAAACAAGCAATAAAACAATAAAGAATAACAATAAGATAAAACAAGGTATTCAACATGGATTCATTCCTAGGGTAACAACCATACTTATGCAATATCTAACTTAAGAGTGTTTAATGCATTGAGTCAGATTTAACTTCCTTTTGGCCCTTGTTTCCAAAAACCGTAAGAAGGCTAAGTGAGTACCGTTATGCCCATTTCTAGGACTCGACTCCGACATAGATAATTCACGAATGCAACCTATAACCCTATAGTCGGTATAGGGTGCCTTAGGCAGCTTGCCCTATACCGCCGAACAATCTCTTTTGAGCTTTTTCTCCTATATCACCTTTACGAGAACTAATATCGTTTGTTCCTTTCGAGATCAAACTCACAAAACATGCAAAGTCTAAGTGATCAAATTAAACTCAGCAAGATTAAAATGATATTCAATAAATAATGACATGTATTAAACCCTACTTAAGCAAATAAAACACTTTCAAGCCATTAAACCCTAAGAGAATTCACCACATTGAACCCCTCAACGGGATTTAGCAACTCATGATGGGATAAAAAGCAATTGAACACATTTCCATTGAAAGAATAATGTAAATAATACAAAGTAATGAAAAGATTCAAGAGCTGGAATTATAAGAGATAGCTAACTATTATGGGTTTTTTGTTTACACAATCCTTCTAGAGTTCGCTAAGACACTTCACTCTCTCACTTTTACAAGATGGGAATGAGTGAAACTCTCTACAAACCACAAGGTTTGATGGCTAACTCTCTCTATCGGGTTAGAATTTTTCATCTAAGAAGGACCTCGAGCATCCCTACTCATTGGCGTCAAGCCTGGGTTCTGTCACCACCCTTTTCTTCCAAGTGAGTTCTGCTTGTGTTTGACTTCGAATCTCGAGCTTATATAGTGTAGAAATTGGTTGAGGAGCTGCGAAATAGGTGCTGGAAGGTCGCCCAGTCAGTTTCGGGGTCAAAACAACCGGTTAGGTGCGAAGAAGACTCGTCAACAATGACCCGCACACGACTCGGAACGACCTCTGTTTTTTCAGAAATGCGGTCACATTTCCATTTTGCCTTCCCAGAAATGCGGTCGCATTTCTGGGGAATTCCAGCTTCAACTCTGTTTTTCTGCACAACAGCAAACTAAGTCAAATTTGCTTCAAATCAAGTCTTTTTAAGCATAATTAAGCATAATTCCACAAAAGTGACTCTCAACACCCTAACTTATCAAATTAACATACTTTGAGCTTGGAAATAGTAAAATTGACCTAAACACACAATATTTGACCAAGAAATGAGCTAAGAATAAAGGTAAAATAGGTATATTTTTTACCCTTATCATACCCCCAAACTTAACTCATTGCTTGTCCTCAAGCAATTACCAATCAAAATGTTAGAGATCAACTCTTTAATTGCCAACCAGAACGTGAGAGCTCAACATTAATTGCAAACCAAAATGTTAGAGTTCATGCATAGTAATGAATCATGGTACTAGTATCAACTTTTCATTTCAAATCAAGTGACATGGAATCAAGTAAACATGTATTTCAAGATCGTTTTCTAAAAAGTTTTCCTTTCAGGAGAGAGTTCTACTCTAGTGCTAGTCACAACGTCTGAGTTTCCTAGGCATGAAGATTTCTATTGTTCTTTTTCAAAGCAAAACTCTCTCTCATCCATCCCAACCAATGTGCTTAAACTACCTAACTTCTACTCATAGAGCCTAGTGTAGTCCTTTTCGTCTAAGAAAACATTCCTTAGGAAAACAAAAGCATATATGAATCACTAGACCTTTTCCCATCTCCCCCAAACTTATTTGACTGCTGGTGCTCCTTTTATTCAACTTCTTTTTTCTCCCAAGAGCATCCTTGCTGTCACTTTACCTTTGTTCTAGCTTATCGACACTTTGTGGTGAAGATATCTAGCTACGAGCAAAGTTCACAAGCTCGGAGTGATACTCACTTCCCTAGGTAAACCTTTCACGTAGTGGCAAACCATGGGTGTCATGAATGCCACCATAGGGAAGAGCTAATGTTGGGAATGACCCTAGGAAACCCTATCTATTTCTGGAGTTTGCGTTGTTCCGAATCCCATGCGCAAGCCCTCCGTAGGGTGATCGCTCCCAGGGCGACTCGCAGACGGCTCATGGGAATCTCACGGTGCAACCTAACGGTGGAGACTGCAGGATACACTTGACACGTTTCCTTCACCCACTTACTATGAAGACTTTCCCCATTCACCTTGATATTGACCCATGCAAACACCATCTGTAGGGGGACGCTCCCAGGGCGCCGCGAGGTCAAGCATGGATCTCATGGTGCGAACACATGGGGACGTGAGAGTAGAAACTTAATATGAATATTTCGTTTCCATGCTTTTCCTCCCACTGAAGTGTTCTAAGGTTTAAGGGTCTATTACTTAGGTAAATTCTGGCTAAATGAATCTATCTAAGTCTATGCCTTATTAAATAAGGTCTTTACACTAAATGTCTAGGTGAATTAAACTCTTTTAATTACCTAGTGACATTGCATGCTAATAAGACTTGTTAATTCAACTCAAGTTCCGAACCATTTGCAAGGAAAGTTCCCTTATAACAAAGGCCTTATGTCCTACTTACCCATATTTTAACTCTATTTAAAATACTAAGTAAGAAATTTTCTAATCCTATTAGAAACAGTGATCTTAGGTCTATTTAATTTTAAACCGTTTAAAATTATGTCATGATCCTAAGATCCTATGTTAGCATGCAAATCTTTGTTATAGGTTTTACGGTTTCTATTCATTAACTATTATAACTCTTATAACTTTTAATGAATTAGCCATATAACATGCTTTCTAATGGTGATTTAAAGCATATATCAATCAAACATTCAAGTTATAAATAAAGCACCATTTAGAAACATCCTATGTCTAGGTGTGTATAACTCTTTATACTACGATGTCTAGGTGATAACTCTTTAAAACCTCACATCGCTCACACATGCTCATAAAATTTGTGTTAACCTAACTCAAGTACTGGTTCGATTTCCAGGTAGTAGGTGTTTCATAAACCGTCAACTTAAATACCTCCATCCTTAGACAACATCTAATTGGGTGAGTTCTCTTGTAACCTTAGTGACAACTCTTAGAAATAAGAGTTATTGGCCATGATTTTGGGGCTTAAAGGCTTAATTTTACCTTGAGAAATTACTAATTGAGTTGAATTTTGCTGAATTTAATGGTGTTTAGTGAGTATGTTAATTGAGGGCTTTGGTTGTTAATTTTCACGCTAATTGTGTATTTGAGCTGACCTGAAGCTTTAATTTTCACAGATAATGTTATAGCTTGAGCTGGTAGAGGCAGAATAGAAGCTGAAATTTGTTGGTTGCAGGAGAGCTGCTTTTGTATCAGCCTGTTTTTTTTTAAAAGGAAAAGGGGATATTTTTTTTTGGGTCTTCACGTGACCCGGTCAAGGAGGAAGGGGGGTGGGGAAATTCCCCCCCCCAAAAATTTCGGTCAAAGAACCTTTTTTTTTTTTTTTTTTTTTTTCCAGTTTGTTTTTCTTCTTCTCTCTCGTGTTCTCCTCACGCCCCACCTCCCTCGTAGCTCTCTCTTTTTTCCCGTCTCCTCGCTGCCGTCTGTCGTTCCGCGCTGCCGTCAGTCGTTCTACGTCGCCACTGGTAAATTTCATCTCCCTCTCAGATTTCTCTCTTTCTCCCTCTCGGCCTCACTCTCTGTTTTTCTCTCTACTGTAAGTTTCAGCCGCGCCGCCACCGTCGTCGCCCTCGGTCTTCTCTCACCGCCACCGTCTTCGTGAATCGCCGCCATTGCCGCCAGTGAGTTTTTTTTTCTCTCTCTATTCCATGGGTTTCACCTCTTCCGTTTTTCTCTCTCTCGGCTTTACTCTCTTTCTCTTCGTGTAGCTCCGCCGCAGTGCACTAGGGATTGCCGCCGCCTCGTTCAGCCAGTCAGTTGCATGTTGTCGCCACCGCACGAATCTGTGTGCTGCCGCCGTTCAGATCTGTTTGTTTCTGTCGCTCAGAATTGATCGTCGCCGCCACCGCCTTAAGATAAACAGTAGCACACATCTTGAATGTTCGACGATTTCAGCTTGTGGGTAAGGAGTTTGTAAGTTAAGATTTATTGTTCTTTTTTGCCTTAATAGGATACCAATTGACGTAATATATTAATCTAAGGTACCCGATGTAATTATTGGTCAAATCTTTAAAGGTGGAGCAAAATTTTGGCATTGGCAGCAAGCGTTAGTTTCGTTGGATTACTTTTTGCATAAAGGTTGGAACTATATCAATTTTTTTGGTGTTATTCAAGCAAGTTTTAGTACCCCAAGTTAAGTAACTTACTATGTTGGACTATAATTGTATATCGTCTTGGGTTGTTGAGTTTTCAGCGTATTTATGGCTATTTGTTGGTTGGATTGAATTGTTTGAGGATAAGTAATTTGAATGTTGCATGATTTTGTAAGGATGAGTGTGGTTGCAAAGTGATTGTATCCTGTTTTAGTATCAAGTTTATGTAGTTGCATGGTCGTTGTTATGTGTTATGGTAGACTGGCGTTGAAATGTTAGTAGTTGAGAGATGGTGATGTTTCTATTTGGTAGTCTAGGTACTAGACATGATATTTGCTTGTGTATGCTTGTTTTTGAAAGGGAACAGGTTGAACTGGTAGGTTGGTAGCAATTAAGCCATGCTAGGTGCAAAGGGTACTATTAGGGAAAAGAGCGAACTTCTTATCCTAGTGGGGGTCGTGGTAACTAATCTCCTAGTACTGAGGTGTTTATGGACTGAGATAAGGAGTTAAATGGACGGGACTCGGCTTCGCAGACTAGGTGTCATATACTAACTGTGGAAGTAAAGTCCGACAAAAACCCCATGGATACTCCACCAGTGAGATGGTAGTTAGGGCGCTGTGCACTCTTAGGTGCTTGACGGATGAGACTCGACTCCACTGACTGGGTTCCTTCTACCATCAGTAGGAGTTGAGATCTCGCTTAGTTCCTTCATGTGCACCTCCAGTGAGTTGGCATGTATATGTTAGGAGAATTATCTGACCACGTGACCCAAACCACACGTTGAATGAAATGAAAAGCCATGAGATGACGACTAGGCCCTTAGCTAGTTTTACTTCAAGTTATCCTTGTTGATGCATGACTAGTGGTATTGTTGCTTACTGAGTATTTTGAAATACTCATTCTTTTCCCTAACATGTAAATGCAGGTAAAGGCAAGGGTGTATAGAATGCGTGACGGAACGTTGCTGGATGAGCCATGGAATCTCGTAGGACAGTCTTCCGCTTTTTCATGTTTTGGAACTCGTTTTTATTTGCATCTTGTTATGTTTTATTTTGGAACTGCTTCCTCTTTTGAGATGTTCAATTGAAATGGTTAAAATTTTAGTTGTTTCTGTTTTAACTGGGATCCCAGGCTGAAAAGTATCGATGAATTTTCCAATCTTGTTTTTACTCTAAATGTTGTTTCATCGCTATTCTTAAAAGTAAAAGGAAATGCAAGTGGTAATGTCCCTAGGATCTAGACATGAAATGTAGGGTCGTTACAACTTTTCACGTGGAGGACTTCATTAATTGATGTGACATTCCCAGCTGGAGTTTGAAGCTCTTTTCATCCTTTAGAGGGAAATTCCAAGGGGGCAAGGCTTGTCTAATCAGCCATGAAACCCACATTGGTGGCTGGGTATATAAGGAAAGAAGTCCAAATTTGGAAAGGAGGCTGGAGAAGGAAGAGAGTTGCGTTTGGGATCTGATATTCAGAGCAAAACAAAGGATAAAGAAGAGGAGAGCTGCCGTGGAGTCATTATTCAGCTTGGGAAAGCTGGATTTGATCTTGGGAGCTTCTTCTTTAGTCTTTTCTTCTCATCTTTTATCTTCCTATTGGCATTAGTTGTGTAAGAAGTTGAAAATATGTTGAGTATGGGTATTCCTTGCTGTACTCAATTTATTTCATCTTTGAACATGAGCTAATCCTCTTGAGGATTAGGTATCCTATATTGTAACGGGGGGTTGCTTGTAGTTAAACCATGCTATTCTCATCTTAAAGAAAAGTGTTCTTCATTGTTTAAGCTGAAATTTCGTTTGACCAACCATTTTCTAGCATTGTTATTGAGTGTTTGGGAAAACATTTAGTAACCGATTACTTTACTTTACCTTAGTCTTTAAGATCATGAAAATGAGTGAGTATTTAGGGATAAATAACCACCTAAGACACTAATCGGTTGAGCTAAAAATAAGGGGTTAAATAGGAGTTTAATCGCCTTAATCTATGGAGAGTTGAAAAAAATTCTCTTGTTAAAATCTGGGTGAGATGAATTAGCACAGATTTTGTAATAGCAATCACTGGAAGCAATATAAAAAAATCCCTAATCCGAACCTTACTTCTCCTCTGCATTCAGTAGTTTTTCTTGCGTTATTTACTTTAAGTGCTCTTTAATTTCACCCAAAATTGTTTACATTTGTGCAATTTAGTTAGTGAATGATATTTTGCCCTTGGTTACTTTGAATTTCATCGAAAATCATGCTTAGAGGTAGTACAACCCCTTAATTCAATCCCTGTGGAGAACGATCTTAAATTACTTATCACTTGCGGCCATGATGTGTATATTTGCATGTTTTTGAGCTATTTGTGAACATTTCTTGCATATTTAGAATCACATTGCACAAGGCAACAAGTTTTTGGCACCGTTGCGGGGGATTGAGTTGATTTTCGCTATTTTTAAGTTGAAATTCGGTGAGATTGGTGCTAAAATAGAATTTAAACTTTGTTGTTGAATTTTTCAGATACGGATAGCTGTGTATGAACGAGTTCCCTAATTTGGAATTCAATTTTCATCCTGAGATTGATAGAACTTTTCATAGGAGGAGAATTGAGCAAAGAGAAAGGAACAATAGAATGGATCCACCGCTTCTTTTACCTCCGGGAAATCAACCGCTTAGTCCTGAGATAAATCAGCAACAAGTGGTAGAAAGTCAAGTTGAGAACCCTGTCTTGATAACTAATAAGAGGGGAAGAGCTATCAGAGCTTATGCAGTCCCTACTTTCAATGAGTTGTATCCGTGGATAACGAGGCCAGAGATTCAAGCACAAAATTTTGAGATGAAGCCTGTGATGTTCCAAATGTTACAAACGGTGGGACAATTTCATGGATTACCTTCAGAGGACCCACACCTACACTTTAAATCCTTTTTGGGAGTGAGTGATTCATTTAGAATCAAGGAGTTTCCCAAGATGCTTTGAGGTTAACCTTATTCCCTTATTCTTTGAGAGATGGAGCTAAGACTTGGTTGAATAACTTTCCCCCGATTCCATCACTACATGGAATGAGCTAGCCGAGAAGTTCCTTATTAAGTACTTCCCTCCCACTAGGAATGCCAAGCTTAGAGCGGATATAGTGTCTTTTAGGCAATTTGATGATGAGTCCTTTAGTGAAGCTTGGGAAAGATTTAAGGAATTGTTGAGAAAATGCCCTCACCATGGACTTGAAGGGGATGAAAGCCCCTAAGCAGCGGAAGCGCATCGAATGGACCTTACGCCGTATATTAACTAACATTAAAATACCGTTACGAAAAGACAAAATAAACTTTAAACATGCTTTAAAGTTGCTGGAAATTGCTATAAACATGCTGAAAAATTAAATCTAAATTTATTTTCATGCTTTTCTAAAGAAACGGGAAAGAACCGTTACAAACCTTCGTTGTAGACTTGACAATTCTTCGCCAATGATGCTCCAAGGAATGAAAACGCAGCGACTTCTTCTTGATTTCTTCACTGGAAATTTTCTTCAAAGACACAATAACCACAAAGGTTACACCGGTATGTCTCTAAGTCTAGGAGGCAAAAGACTTGTGGGAGTCTTTCTCTAAGAGGGAGGCTAGAGAGAATTCTAGGGTCTTGTCTTGTGAGTCTAAGAGCAAGAAGACTACCAAACCAATTAGGTCTAGTGTTCTATTTATAGAAGAGTGTCCATGAATAAAATATTCAATTAAATCAATCTTTTCCAAAATTAATTCAATCTTATTCCTCAATTCCATAATTGATTAATCTTTTCCACAAATGACTAATTCCTTCCATAAGTGATTAGATCATTTCCATAAATGATTAATCACTTCCTTATTTCCATAATTGATCAATTCTCAAATTAATTAACCACCAATTAAATATCACATATTTAATTTCCGACCTTGAATTAAATAATTTGCCTAAATAGATTTTAGGCCTTAAAATTAATTAATTCATATTTGAACTATTTCAAACTTCCATAAATTTAATGTGACTCAAATTTATATTAATATTTGAATTTCTTCAAATATTAATTTCTCTCATAATAATATATCAATATATATTATATTGTTTCCCTTAGTAAATTGAAAATTTTCAATTTACATTTATTAATTAGTTGCCTCAAATTATTTTATGAGCTACCAGTGGGACCTAATGAACCTGCAGATCAGAAGCTCCAATGATGTGGGATTAATTTGCCAAACTCATTAACCAAATTAATTAATATTCATTAACTGTGTGTACATTCCACTATAGACTCACAGTTGCACTCACAACAGCTGGGTCAAATTACCGTTTTACCCCTGGGTTACTTCAATTTCCTTAAGTACCAGTTCTCCTCTAATGAACAACTTGTTTGTGGTCCAACCATCAAACAGAAAATCCTCTCGTGCCATTGAGAGGGTAGAACCCTTCGTTCAAGACTCGGAGTCACCACTTAAGGGAACACTCATCTGCTTCCCTAAAGTCGGGAAGGAGTGAATTTCATCTTGTACGATTATGTTCCCAGCTCCCCACTCGGTCTTGTCCCCAAAATGGTAGGCTTATTGAGTCAACATATTGGCAAATCTCACCCATACAAATCAAAGGACAATCCCTCATGAGCAGGAGTCCACAATCAACTCAGGATTAAAACCAAGTTGTCTAGGTCGTCCGAGTGAAATTAGAAAAAAAAATTAGTTAACGGAGTTATAACCAATGGTTACTATTTCGCGGTCCGGTCTTATGCAAACGCATTGCATATGATACCCCCACTCGCATGTCTCATACACGAACGCGTTGGATCATAGCATTTGTATCAAATACAAAGTGGGCCGTATCCATAGTGTCACCAGGATAAGGCATCTAGTCTTATCCCTATACTATAGACCCTTTAGGCTGTTTCTTGAACAGTGATCCCCATATGTCGCTACATATAGTTCAAGACTCATGCTACAGCCCAGGATGTCTAGTTTATTGGATTAGGGTTATTTTAGGCAAAGACAAATATAAAATAACTAATAACATTTAGTGGAAACAATATATCAATATTATTTCATTAATATTCGGTCAATGGTTACATTCACTATCTACGAGTTTTAGGGCATAAAACCCAACAAACTCCCACTTAAACTAAAACACTAGTTAATGAGCTGTAAATACAATAATCTAAAGCTGAAAATGTCATGTACACTAAAATAATACAATGAACTAGGGCATCCTTATACCCATTATACATTTCTCCCATTTGCCCTAGATTAGATGGCATACATATCTCGTAGAGCCAGACCCTCTAGATGACCTTTAAACACTTTAGCCATGAGAGCTTTCGTAAATGGATCAATGATATTGTGCTCTGAAGCGATCTTAGTGATGATCACATCTCCTCGTTGCACAATCTCCCGTATCAGGTGACACTTCCTTTCGATGTGTTTACCCCATTTGTGGCTTCGAGGTTCTTTTGAGTTGGCTACAGCCCCACTGTTGTCACAGTATAGTGTTATGGGCACCTTCATATTTGGAACAACTTCCAAATCAGTCAAGAACTTTCTAAGCCAGACTGCCTCCTTAGCTGCTTCGCAAGCTGCTACATACTCAACCTCCATGGTTGAGTCTGCTATGCATCTTTGTTTGATGCTTCTCCAAACTACTGCTCATCCATTGAGGGTGAATACTGACCCTGATGTGGATTTTCTTGAATCCTTATCAGCTTGAAAGTCAGAGTCAGTGTATCCAGTAAGAATCAAATCCTTAGCTCCATACACAAGCATGTAGTCCCTCGTTCTCCGAAGATACTTGAGGATATTCTTACTCGCTCCCTAGTGGTCCAACCTTGGATTAAACTGATACCTACTGACTACTCCCACCACATAACATATGTCAGGCCTAGTGCAGAGCATAACATACATTAAGTTGCCATTCTCAATTTCTTGAGGTGTCTTAGGAGATTGTTCCATAGACAGGTGTACCCCATGTTAGAAGGGTAATAATCCCTTCTTGGAGTTTTGCATCGAATATCGAGACAACATTTTGTCAATATACATTGCTTGAGACAGTGCTAGCGTTTTGTTCTTACGATCCCTAATGATTTGGATTCCAAGAACATATTGAGCCTCTCCCAGATCTTTCATTTGGAATTGGGCTGCGAGCCATTTCTTAATGTCAGTGAGGTATCCTACATCATTTCCAATGAGTAGGATATCACCTACATAAAGTATTAGAAAAGCTACTTTCTTTTTGTTGATTTTCTTCTACACACAAGGCTCATCAACGTTTTGGTCAAAACCAAAAGATTTGGTCGCAGTATCAAATCTAATGTTCCATGATTTGGACGCTTGTTTCAATCCATAAATGGATCGATTGAGCTTACAAACCTTTTGTTCCTAACCTTTGGCTATGAAACCTTCGGGTTGAGACATGAAGATATTTTCTTTAAGATTACCATTCAAAAAGGCAGTCTTGACGTCCATTTGCCATATTTCATAGTCATAATATGTGGCTATGGACAAGAGAATTCTTATGGACTTTAACATGGCTACAGGAGAAAAGATTTCCTCATAGTCAACCCCTTCCTTTTGGGTATAACCCTTTGCCACTAGTCTAGCTTTGAAGGTCTTTACTTTTCCAGCTGCATCTCTTTTTCTCTTATAGATCCATTTACACCCTATGAGTTTTTCCCCATTTGGTAGATCTGCAAGTTCCCATATAGAATTGGAGTACATTGACTCCATTTTAAAGTTCATGGCTTTGACCCATTCATCCTTATCTTCGTTATTTATTGCCTGTCGATAGGACAATGGATCCTTAATGCCATCATTAGGTATGACAACCTGAGTTTCAGTTAAACCCAAGTAGCAATCAGGTTGTAATACACTACGTCGAGGCATTCTCTGTTGGGTTTTATGCCCTAAAACTCGTAGATAGTAAATGTAAACAAATTGTATACTTGTTTCAATAAAGTGTTATTGAGTTTCAACAATAAAGTGTTATTGTTAAATATTGCACAATTTGACCCAAATCCAATAAACTAAGATCCAAGGTTGTTTGTATGTAACTTGAACTAGTATGTGGGGACATACGAGGATCGGTATTCAAGTAACAACCTAAAAGGTCTATAGTATAGGGATAAGGTTGGGTACCTTATCCTGGTAACACTATGTGATACGGCCCGCTTTGTATTCGATACAGACGTATTGATCCAAAACGTCCATGTAGTAGACATGCAAGTGGGGGTATCCTATGCAATGAGTTTGCATAAGACCGGACCACGAAATAGTCAACCATTAGTTATAACACCGTTAACTAGTTAGGTTACTGTTTCAATAGGATGACCTAGGTAACTCAGTCTTAATCCTGAGTGTGTCATGAACTCCTTCTCATGAGGGATTGTCCTTTGATTAACATGGGTGAGAGTGGCCAATACGCCGACTAAATATGCCTTCCTTTTGGGGGACAAGACCGAGTGGGAGGCTGGGGACATGACAACACAAGAATGAATTCACTCCTTCCCGCTTCTAGGAGAAGTAGATGAGTGTTCCCTTAAGTGGTGACTCCGGGACTTGAACAAAGGGATCCCGCCCTCTCACTGGCCCGAGAGGAACTTTCTGTTTAATGGTTGGACCATAAACAGGCTGTTCATTAGAGGAGCGCTGGTACTTAAGGAGACAGATGTAACACAGGGGTAAAACGGTAATTTGACCCAGCCGTGATTACGAACACTCGTGAAGGTTTGACTTACCGGTATAGGTCTACATCCATGGACACAGAAATGTTCTACAGTGAGAAGAGTTCAGCTGTGGGTCTTTAGTGGAATGACCCACAGTTAATGAATATTGGTTAACCTGATTAATGGGTTTAATCTCTTAACCTCATATCATTTGAGCTTCTGATCTGTAGGTCCATTAGGTCCCCCTGCTAGCTCGTAAAGAGTAATTAGGAACAAATATATCTTGAGAGAATTTGAATAGTTCAAATTCATATTGGGAATTAAGTTAATTGTATGAGATACAAATTAATATAATGTATAATGATGCATTAAAATATAAAGTCTAATTTGAGATTAAACTTTATTAAATTGAGAGATTGATATATTTGAAAGAGTTCAAATATATGTCTAATTAAATATAGGGTATTTAATTAGAAGATGAATTAATTAATTATGAATTAATTAATTATTCAATTTAGTTTAAATTAAATGAGAATTAATTAAACTATAGTCTATGAGAGAAATAAATATTTGAAGAAGTTCAAATATTAATATGAATTTGATTCATATTAAATTTATAGGATATAAGAGAATTTGAAGGAGTTCAAATTTTAATATGAATTTGATTCATATTATAGAATTAATTAATTGAAGGCCTGAAATTAAATATATGATATTTAATTGGGTAATTAATTAATTAACTAATAGAAGGCCTGAAATTAAATATATGATATTTAATTGGTGATTAATTAATTAAAGAATTAATTAATTTGAAATTAATCAATTATGGAAATGATTAATCACTTATGGAAGTGATCAATCATTTATGGAAAAGATTAATCAATTATGGAATTGATTGGTCATGGAATTGATTAATGGAAAAGATTAAATCAGTTATGGAAATAATTGATTTTAAATGAATATTTTATTCATGGCCTTTCTCCTATAAATAGAACACTAACCCTAGGGTTTAGGTACCACAACATATGGCCACCATAAGGCCCTCTCATATTCTCTCAACTCAAGAACTCTAGGGAGAATTTTCTCTCTCGAGTTTTTCCCATTCAATATTAGGTAGTCCCACAACTATGTTCCTAATCTCAGAGTTATAGCGGGGAAGATCAAATGGTGGTGTTCTTCGTTGTTGCGGAGCAATCAAGAAAGGCGTTCTTGAAGAATTCAGAGTCGTCAACGAAGGTATGTTTCTCATCGCTTAACCTTTTGCTAATGTATTGGTATTTTGTAAAACAAAATTAATTTACGAACGGTCCAATTGCTTCCGCTGTAACGGAATTGGGAAATCCAATCCTTCAATTGGTATCAGAGACAGGTTGTAATTTCAATTTTGTTTAACAAAATTTGCATTGGTTGTTTGGTGGGATTTAATTTATGCATTTGATGTATAGTGATTTGCTAGTAGATGTTTTGGGTTTTGGCATTAGATTTTGCAATTTTTTAATTGATTTGATCAATGTAAGGGCCCGGTGTTTTGGGCGTTTTATTGCAAATCGAGTCTGTAAGTCCGTGTCTATGAATTGTGGCTGTTTTTCTGTGAAAATTGACTCAATTTGGGGCCAAAACGGATGAAGACAGTGCTGGAAATCAATGGATTCTTGAAAAGCCGAGGGTTAGCATCGAGACGCTTCTCAACGGCGTCCCGACGCTTGCGGAAAAACCCAGAAAAATGAATCATGAAGAACGTCTGGAATAAATAATATATAAATCGGTTAAAAGTGAAAGTACGCGTGCGTCTGGGTTGGTCGGAGCATTGTTCCAAGAACTCAAACGTCTTGAGTTCGAGCAGCAGTATCCGCAAATTATTTTTTAGAAATCTGCGTGCGGTCCATTATTTTTTAGAAATCTGCGTGCGGTCCAAGATGTGTGTCAACGTGCGGTTGAATGGGTTCGGTCCGGTTTGGGTAAAGAGAGGCGCGGTTCAGTGAATTTTGACCGGCTCTTTACCGGTTTGGGTGTTGTGGGCGCGGTTCGACCCGTTTTGTGAAATATTAACCGGTTCACTGTGGTTCGCGTGGTCTGGGCTGTTTTTTCTGTCCGGTTTAGTGTTTTTGGGCCGGTTCAAGGCTGTTTTGAGCTGGTTCAGCATGGTTCAACCCAATTTCTTGTCGGTTCGAAGGGTTCGGACGCGATTCAAGGCTGTTCGGGCTGATTTACTGCAGGATAGGACCTTTATTAGATTAATTAATGTATTTTTTTTCTAATTTTTGAGTCCTAGGATTCCAAAACCCGTCTACTTAGCTATTTAATTGCTTTATGAATGTCATATAGTATTTAAAATCTCACCATAGGTTAAGCATATTCATGCATTTTTAGTTATAATTGTTATAATATAAGTATTATGCATGAATTTAATTTTCATGGGTATTTAATATAAATTGTTATGATTAAATGGATGAAATTTGAGAAGCATTGAGCATGAAATTACTTTAGTTTAAAAATATAAGAGTTATATTTATATTAGTAATTTACATGCTTAATTTTCATGAGCTATTAATATAAAGTGTTATGTTAATGTATGAAAATGTGAATGCTTAATTTTAATTTTCTTGAGTTATTAATTTAAGAGTTAGATTAATTAAAGAAAATTAATTTGCATTGAGCATGAAATTACTTTAGTTTAAAAAATATAAGAGTTATATTTATATTAGTAATTTACATGCTTAATTTTCATGAGCTATTAATATAAATGTTATGTTAATGTATGAAAATGGTAATGCTTAATTTTAATTTTCTTGTATAATTAATTTAAGAGTTAGGTTAATTAAAAGGAAAATTAAATTGCATTGAGCATGACATTACCTTAGATTAATATAATTGTTATATTATTGTATGTCATGTATGCTATTGTATGGTTAATTAATTAGAATTTGATTGTTAATTTATTCACCATAATAGCATGTTATAGGGTTAATTCATTAAAATTTATAATAGTTATAAAATTAATGAATAGAAACCGTCAACCTATAACAAAGAATTGCATGCAAACATAGGATCTTAGGATAAATGAATTAATTTTAAAATGTTTAAAATTAATTAGTCCTAAGATCATATTTCTAATAGGATTAGAATTATTCTTACTTAGAATTAAAATTAGTTTTAATTGACTAAGTAGGAAAAACATTGCTATGATTATAAGGGAACTCCACCGGTAAAGTTCTGTCTAAGGCTGGGGGTATTTAAGCTGACGGTTTACGGAACACCTCCTACCTGGGAACTGACCTGGAATACCGGAGTTGAATTAATCATAGCTAAATGTTAGCTTGCAATGTCACTAGGTTTGTTAAAAGTGTTTAATGCACCTAGATTTTTAGAGTAAAGACCTTACATTACTGTGGTTATAAGGGAACTCTCTCGGTGAAGTTCTGTCTAAGGTTGGGGGTATTTAAGTTGACGGTTTACGGAACACCTCCTACCTGGGAACTGACCCGAAACTTGAGTTGAATTAACCATAGTAATGTTGACTTGCAATGTTGGGTTTATTAAAAGAAGTTTAATTCACCTAAAACATTGTGGTTGAATCCTTTCCATAATTGTTATAATAGGATCAGACTTAGATAGATTGACTTAGCCGAATTTTATCTAAGTTAAACAACCCTAAATTAACCTTAGGACATTTTAAGTGGGAGAAAAATTACAAAACAAGATTTAAATCAAGTTTTGCTCCCACGTCCCTATATTCACAACGTGAGGTTCATGCTCGGCTTCGAGTCGCCCTAGGAGCGGCCTCCCTTCGGAAAGTGTTTGCATGAATCAATAACAAGGTGAATGGAAAAAATGTCTAGAGTAAGTGGGAGCGGGACACGTGTCAACGTATCCCTCGGTCTCCGCCCTTGGTTCGCACCGTGAGAGTCCTATGATCCGCCTGCAGGTTGTCCTGGCACAATCATCCCTTCGGAGGGCCTGATCATAGGATTCGGAACATCGTGAACTCCTGAATAGGATATGGTCACTTAGGCTAATTACCAACAGTTGTCTTTCCCTTCGGTAGCCTGTTGGTGCGTGCCTCTGAGATCTGAAAGTGGGAGGGTTACACTTACGGGGATGAGTTAAATGTGTTAACTAACCCTTGACCAAACAACGGTAACTAAACGCTAACGGAATATGAGTTATTCTGGTGTTAGAGTTTGGTTGAGATTGTCTCAATTTAGAGGAGGAGTAGCTGACCACCCTTCGGTGGCTGTTGTTCTAAACCTTTGAAGTATCGTTGCAAAAACTAAATCAATAGTTTTATAGGGTTTCTTTGATTGCTTATTTGTTTTTGCAGAATTTGATTGGATTATTTGTAATGAGTTGGTGCAATTAATAATACAAGTAATTTGTTACTTCAGCAATTATATAATAATTTCATGTGTGTTGTCTTACGTCATTTTATAAATAACGGTAATACAACAAGCTTAAACGAAAAATTGTGGTAAATAAGTCTAGGATTATTCTTAACTGAGGAATGTCATCATGCCCCATATGTTTACTTCATTAAGAATTGTTCTTGGTGAATATGACATAGAACTCTACTTAGTAAAAAGAGAACTTGTTCAAGACCGTAATTTTCATTTACCTGTCTTGAAAACGGGATTAGTGAAGAATAGTGATTCTCCCTGAATACTTGATTCAAGGGCCACAAATCACGTGTGTTCCTCTTTTAAAGGAATAAGTTCCTACCAAGAGCTTGCTGCTTGTGTAATAACTCTCAAAGTTAGAATTAGAGAGGTTATTTTAGCTATGTCAGTGGGGAACATTAAGTTATTTTTCTCAGTGGGAGAAAATACATATTATTAGATAATGTGTATGTAATTCCTAAGATCAAAAGAAATTTGATTTCTGTATCTTATTTGCTGGAACAATGTTACTCTTTACCTTTCTCTGCTAACGCAATTTTGTTTCAAGAAAGAGAGTTGACATTTGTTTAGCTTTACTGGAAAGTAACCTAAATGTTTTAAGACTAATCAAGAGTAACGCAGTCATGAACACTAGGTTGTTTAAGACTGCTACTACTCAATGTGAAAAGAGGCAAAGGATTTCTCCTAAAGGGAAAAATACCTTTCTTTGGTTCTAAGGTAGACCATATTAATCTCAATTTGATTGGGAGATTGGTCAAGAGTGAACTTCTGAGCGAGTTAGAAGATGACTCTCTACTACCTTGTAAGTCATGCCTTGTGGGCAATATGATTGATAGATATTTTACTGGAAAAGATCTAAGAGCCAAAGAGCCCTTGGAGCTTGTACATTTGGATCCTTGTGGTTCAATATGTTAAAGCAGTGGGAGGGCATGAATAATTCATCTCTTTTGGATGATTATTCAAAGGTATGAATATCTTTACCTAATGCAACTTAAGTCTGAAGCTCTTGAGATATTCGAAGGGGCTTAGGACTGAAGTTGAAAACTTGTTAGGTGAGATGATAAAAACACTTTGATCAGATCAAAGTGTTGAGTATAGGGATTTGAGATTCCAGGACTATTTGATTGTACATGAGATCACACCCTAAATCTCATTTAGGAGAAATAGAACCCTATTGGATATGGTTCATTCCATGTTGAGCTATGCTCAATTGTCTGGCTCGTTTTGGGGGTCATGCAGTGTTGACTGCATTGCATACTGCAGTAGGCAACCCCAAAAGGAAACGAGAAGTGGATACTTCTTCAATTCACAAAAGAATAAAGAATTTGTATCGACAAATGCTAAATTCTCAGAAGAAGTCTGCATCAAAAATCATAAACCACAGAATAAAGTCGATTTAAGTAAGTTAACTAATGAAGCTACAGTAACATCCACAAGAGTTGTTGATGAGGTTGGCTGTTCAACAAAAGTTGTTGATGGATCAGTGCATCTAGTCAGTCACATCCATCTCAATAGTTGAGATTGCCTCAATGTAGTGGGAGAGTTGTTTGATAACCTGAACGTTACATGGGCTTGTTTGAAGCCTAGGTCATCATACCTGATGATGGCATAGTGGGTTCATTATCTTTTAGAAAGAAAATGAATGATGTTGACAAGGACCAATGGATTAAAGTCATGGACCTGGAAATGAAGTCTTTTGTATTTCACTTCCATCTGGGATCTTGTAGATTTGCTTGATGGGTAACACCTATTAGTTACAAGTGGATTTACAAGAGAAAACGAGACATTAAAGGTCTTAACCAGAAGGGTTCATACAGCAAAATCGAAAGCAAAAGGTTTTGCAAGCTTAAGTGATCCATTCATGGATTAACCTAAGCATTTCTATCTTGAAATATAAGATTTGATAAAGAGACCAAATCTTTTGACTTTAATCAAAACATTAATGAGTCTTGTGTTTACAAGTAATCATCAATAGTTCAGTAGCTTACTTAGTATTGTATATGATTGATATCCTAATCATTGGGAATGATGTAGGTTATCTTACTGACATTAAAGGAGCTAGCAGCTCATTTCCAAGTGGAAATTTGGGAGAAGCTGAGTTTGTTCTTGGGATCCAAATTGTTTAGGAACCGTAAGAACAAAAGGCTAGCCTTGTCTGAAGTGTCTTATATCTACAAGATGTTAGTTAGATATAAGATGCAGAATTCCAATAAGGGTTCACTACCTTTCAGACATGGAATTCTTTTGTCTAAGAAAATGTTTCCTAAGACACCTCAAGAGGTTGAGGGCATGAGACGAATGCCCTATGCAGTAGGGATTGTCAGTAAGTATCAATCTAATCCAAGATTTAATCATTGGAAAACCGTTAAGAATATCCTCAAGTATTCGAAGAGAACCGAGGAACTATATGCTCGTGTATGGGACTAAGGATTTGATCCTTACAGAATACACTAACACAGATTTTAAGACTGATAAGGATTTGAGGAAATCTACATCAGTATTTGTGGTCACTCTTTACGATGGAGCTATAGTATGACATAGTTACAGTCTTGACCGTATAGGCCGAAAAAATAGCTGCTTGTGAAGCAGCAATAAAGACTGTTGGCTTAGGAAGTTCTTGATTGATTTGGAATGTGTTCCAAATGTGAACTTGCCCATCACACTTTATAGTGATATAGTGGTGTTGTGGCAAATTCAAAAGAACATTGCAGCCTAAGACAAGCAGACACATTAAATTGAATGAAAAATTGTTGATTCATTTACAAAGACTCTCTCGGCTAAAGTGTTTGAAGGTCATCTAGAAGGTCTAGATCTACGAGATATGTACAAAGGTGTAATCTAGGGCAAGTGGGAGAAATGTAATGGGTATAATGATACTACCATTATGTAATGAGTATAGTGATGCCCTAGTTTATTGTATTTGTACATTGTATATGTTTTATACACTATTTATACACCCACTGCTGTATAGATTATTGTACATCCCATTAAACTAGAGTTTTAGTTCAAGTGGGAGTTTGTTGGGTTTTATGCCCTAAAACTCGTAGATAGTAAATGTAAACAAATTGTATACTTGTTTCAATAAAGTGTTATTGAGTTTCAACAATAAAGTGTTATTGTTAAATATTGCACAATTTGAACCAAATCCAATAAACTAAGATCCAAGGTTGTTTGTATGTAACTTGAACTAGTATGTGGGGACATACAGGGATCAGTATTCAAGTAACAACCTAAAAGGTCTATAGTATAGGGATAAGGTTGGGTACCTTATCCTGGTAACACTATGTGATACGGCCCGCTTTGTATTCGATACCGACGTATTGATCCAAAATCTCCATGTAGTAGACATGCAAGTGGGGGTATCCTATGCAATGAGTTTGCATAAGACCAGACCACGAAATAGTCAACCATTAGTTATAACACCGTTAACTAGTTAGGTTACTGTTTCAATAGGATGACCTAGGTAACTCAGTCTTAATCCCTGAGTGTGTCATGAACTCCTTCTCATGAGGGATTGTCCTTTGATTAGCATGGGTGAGAGTGGCCAATACGCCGACTCAATATGCCTTCCTTTTTGGGGACAAGACCGAGTGGGAGGCTGGGGACATGACAACACAAGAATGAATTCACTCTTTCCCGCTTCTAGGAGAAGTAGATGAGTGTTCCCTTAAGTGGTGACTCCGGGACTTGAACAAAGGGATCCCGCCCTCTCACTGGCCCGAGAGGGACTTTCTGTTTAATGGTTGGACCATAAACAGGCTGTTCATTAGAGGAGCGCTGGTACTTAAGGAGACAGATGTAACATAGGGGTAAAACGGTAATTTGACCCAGCCGTGATTACGAACACTCGTGAAGGATTGACTTACCGGTATAGGTCTACATCCATGGACACAGAAATGTTCTACAGTGAGAAGAGTTCAACTGTGGGTTTTTAGTGGAATGACCCATAGTTAATGAATATTGGTTAACCTGATTAATGGGTTTAATATATTAACCTCATATCATTGGAGCTTCTGATCTGTAGGTCCATTAGGTCCCCCTGCTAGCTCGTAAAGAGTAATTAGGAACAAATATATCTTGAGAGAATTTGAATAGTTCAAATTCATATTGGGAATTAAGTTAATTGTATGAGATACAAATTAATATAATGTATAATGATGCATTAAAATATAAAGTCTAATTTGAGATTAAACTTTATTAAATTTAGAGATTGATATATTTGAAAGAGTTCAAATATATGTCTAATTAAATATAGGGTATTTAATTAGAAGATGAATTAATTAATTATGAATTAATTAATTATTCAATTTAGTTTAAATTAAATGAGATTTAATTAAACTATAGTCTATGAGAGAAATAAATATTTGAAGAAGTTCAAATATTAATATGAATTTGATTCATATTAAATTTATAGGATATAAGAGAATTTGAAGGAGTTCAAATTTTAATATGAATTTGATTCATATTATAGAATTAATTAATTGAAGGCCTGAAATTAAATATATGATATTTAATTGGGTAATTAATTAATTAACTAATAGAAGGTCTGAAATTAAATATATGATATTTAATTGGTGATTAATTAATTAAAGAATTAATTAATTGGAAATTAATCAATTATGGAAATGATTAATCACTTATGGAAGTGATCAATCATTTATGGAAAAGATTAATCAATTATGGAATTGATTGGTCATGGAATTGATTAATGGAAAAGATTAAATCAGTTATGGAAATAATTGATTTTAAATGAATATTTTATTCATGGCCTTTCTCCTATAAATAGAACACTAACCCTAGGGTTTAGGTACCACAACATATGGCCACCATAAGGCCCTCTCATATTCTCTCAACTCAAGAACTCTAGGGAGAATTTTCTCTCTCGAGTTTTTCCCATTCAATATTAGGTAGTCCCACAACTATGTTCCTAATCTCAGAGTTATAGCGGGGAAGATCAAATGGTGGTGTTCTTCGTTGTTGCGGAGCAATCAAGAAAGGCGTTCTTGAAGAATTCAGAGTCGTCAACGAAGGTATGTTTCTCATCGCTTAACCTTTTGCCAATGTATTGGTATTTTGTAAAACAAAATTAATTTACGAACGGTCCAATTGCTTCCGTTGTAACGGAATTGGGAATTCCAATCCTTCATTCTCAATGTTTGAGAAGGACATGATGGATTTGAAGAACTAGTTCCTTCATCAACTCTTGTTGAAGGTCCAACTTCATCAACAACTCTTGGTGATTCTTCAGTAGCTTCTCCTAATATTATTTTGCTACGTGGTTTATGATCCCTCATGTGGTCTTCCTCTAAGAAGGTGTCGTTTGTCGATACAATCACCTTATTTTCTTGTGGCTCGTAGAAATAACCACCTCTCGTTTCTTTAGGGTAACCAACAAATTGACACAGTTTTGAACGAGGTTCAAGTTTCTTAGGATTTGTCACAAGCACGTGTGCTGGACAACCCCAGATGCGAAAGTGATGCAAACTAGGTTTACGCCCCTTCCATAATTCGAAAGGCGTTTCAGAAACACTTTTCGAGGGAGCATTGTTCAAGATGTGTACTGCAGTCTCTACTGCATACCTCCAAAACGAGCTAGGCAATTGAGCATAGCTCATCATTAATCGAACCATGTCTAACAAGGTTCTATTTCTCCTTTCTGATACACCATTTTGTTGAGGTGTACCAGGGGCTGAGAGTTGAGATTGGATTCCATGTTCTATCATATAATCCTGGAATCTTTGATCCATATACTCCCCTCCTTGATCAGATCGAAGTACTTTAATTGATTTACCTAATAGGTTTTCAACTTCAGCCTTAAACTCCTTAAACTTTTCAAGGGCTTCAGACTTATGTCCCATTAGGTACAAGTAACCATATCTTGAATAATCATCTATAAATGAGATGAAATATTCGTACCCTCCTCGAGCTTTTACATTCATTGGACCACAGAGATCCGAATGTATTAACTCTAAGGGTTCTTTGGCTCTGTAACCTTTCCCAGTAAAGGATCTTTTGGTCATTTTGCCCTCAAGACAAGATTCACAAGGTGATAGTGAATCATCTTCTAACTTGCTTAGAAGTCCATTCTTTACCAAACGATCGATTCTATCGATGTTTATATGACCAAGTCTAAGATGCCAAAGATGAGTATTGTTACTTGTTGGAGAAATCTTTTGCCTTTTTCTTTGAGTTTCAGCAGTTTTAAATAATTCGTGATTTAAAAGTGCTTTGTTTTCGGTTGGTCTTAATACATACAAGTTATTTTCTAATTTGGCTGAACAAATAAGTACACCATTCTTATAAATGAACGCTTCATTCATATTAAAAGTAACTATATACGATTGTTCAATCAAACATGAAATAGAAATTAAGTTCCTCTTAATCTTGGAAACAATTAACAAACTTTCTAAAAGTAAGAATCTATTTCTAAAAAACAACTTCGCAGCTCCCACTTCTTTAGCTGAAATGACTTCTCCAGTTCCAACCTTGAGTGTCATTTCCCCATCGTTCAACTGTCGAAAGGAATCATTTTCCTGAAAAGAAGAGCAAACATGATTAGTTGCTCCTGAATCAAGTATCCAGGTAAACTCATCATGTTCTACTAGGCATGTTTCTAAAACTAGTAAATCAAATTTACCTTCCTTTTCCTTCTTTTTCTCAGCAAGGTACTTTGGGCAGTTTCTCTTCCAGTGTCCATCTACATTGCAGTGGAAACACTTGCCCTTGTCTGCCACAACTTTGGCTTTTCCATTGTTTTTAGTAGCAGTAGCGGGAGCCTTCCCCTTGTTTCCTTTCTTCTTCTGAATCTTCTTCGAAGAAATGGCTACAGATTTAGTTCTAGAGGATGAACCCTTCTCGAACTTTCTTTTAGAGTGAACAACGTTTGCCTCTCCTTCTACTTGTCCCTTGTTCTTAAGAAGATACTTATAGAGTTGTAGCTCATTCAGGAGGCTAGTCAGGTTGAATACTATTTTATTCATCATTGCATTGCTCCGAAACTATAGAAAACTCTTCGGAAGAGATTCTAAGATGAATGGAACCTGATTACGCTCATCTATGACCGCCCCGTTTGCTTCTGCCACGTTGAATTGGACCATCATATCCAGGACATGTTCCCGAACGGACGTGGCATCTTTTATGCGGCAGCTATAAACGTATTTGAGAGTGTCATGGTGGAGTTGGTAGTGAAGGGATGAAAGCCCTCGCGCAGCGGAAAAACAAAACAGAACCTTTAACCCCGGATTAATTTAAGAACAAAATACCAATACGTTGGGCAAAATTCAGCAATTTAACAAGTTTAAACATGCTGGAAATTGTTTATAAAAACATGCTAAAACAGCCCTTACAACATAGATCTAATCTACATAAAAAGACCCTATTGATCTAAGGCTGAGATACAGTTACCTTTGTAGAAATTCTTGATCGATTCACCAAAATTTCTCTGAATTGCTCCCAAAAACAGCAACTTGGAATCCCTGTTTTCGCGAAAAATTGCCACGAACACCACCACGAGGTTTCACCAGTATTCTCAAAGGGATACACGCTGAGAGCTTGTGGGAACTCAAAAAAAAAACTCTAAAGATTTCTTCTGGGAAGCAACCCTCTGATTTCTCAGAGAAAACCAAAAACAGAGAGAGCGAGATAGAGGGAGAGAGACGTGAGAGCCAGAGTGATTTCTGCAACTGTACACTTAACCACGTCTCTTTTAAAAAACCCATAATATCAGATAACTGAAATATCAGTTATCTGATATTTTTAATTAATTATAATTTTAAAATCATAATTTTAAATTACAATTAATTGTATTGTATTTTAATTAATCTAAATTAATTAAAATAACATTAATTTAAATCCTATTTAAATTAATATCCCTCTTATCTTATAGTTTAATTAAATCAAATTTAATTAAACTAAATCAATTAATTAATTCGAAATTAATTAATAAATATTAAAATAAAATTGAACATCACATATTCAATTACTATTTTCTCTCTCAAAACTATAGTATTAATATACATCTAATGCATATTAATTATAACCTATAGTTTTAATATGAACCAAATTCATATTTTAGAATAATATTCGAACACCTTCGAATATTTAATCCATCCTTAGAATTTTACCTCAACGCCCTAAATGAGCTTCCGGTGGGACCTAATGGACCTACAGATCAGAAGCTCCAACGATATGAGATTAGTTGGTTAAACTCATTAACCAAGTTAATCAATATTCGTTAACTGTGGTTCACTCCACTAAAGAACCACAGCTGCACTCTTCTCACTGCAGACATATTTCTGTGTCCACGGATATTGACCGTCAACAGCAAGTTAGCCCTTCAGTTGTGTTCGTACCCCAGCTAGGTCAAATTACCGTTTTACCCCTGGGATACCTCTTGGTCCTTAAGTACCAGTGCTCCTCTAATGAACAACCTGTTTGTGGTCCGACCAACAAACAGAGATCCCTCTCGTGCCATAAAGAGGGTAGGGCCCATTGTTCAAGACCCGGAGACACCACTTAAGGGAACACACCTCTACTTACCCTCATATCAGGAAGGAGTGAATTCCATCTTGTAAGACTACGTTCCCAGCTCCCCACTCGGTCTTGTCCCCAAAATGGTAGGCTTATTGAGTCGGCGAAATAGGCCACTCTCACCCGTACAAATCAAAGGACAATCCCTCATGGACAGGAGTCCATAATCCACTCAGGATTAAGGCCAAGTTGCCTAGGTCATCCTATTGAAATAGAAACCGAGCTAACTAACGGTGTTAGAGTTAGTGGTTAACTATTTCGCGGTCCGGTCTTTGTGCAAACTCATTGCACAGGATACCCCCACTCGCATGTCAACCACATGAACGCGTTGGATCACTACGTTTGTATCAATATACAAAGCGGGCCGTATCCATAGTGTCACCAGGATAAGGTACCCAGCCTTATCCCTATACTACAGACCCTTTAGGCTAAAACTTGAACATTAATCCCCGTATGTCCCTACATACTAGTTCAAGCCTCATTCTATTAGCCATGGATGTTTAGTTTATTGGATTAGGGTTAACAAGACAAGATATAATACAAACATTGAATAATACATCATTTTATTAATGTTCGGTCAAATGTACATTTACTATCTACGAGTTTTAGGGCATAAAACCCAACAAACTCCCACTTGAACTAAAACTCAAGTTACAGGGAAAGTATATACAAAATAATCCAAAGCTGGAAACGATACATGTATGTTTGTACATTACATAATAGGTAAATATACAAAATACAATAAACTAGGGCATCCTTACACCCATTACACATCTCCCACTTGCCCTAGATTACGCTATATACATATCTCGCAGACCTAGACTGTCTAGATGACCCTCGAACACTTTAGCCGAGAGGGCCTTCGTAAACGGATCAGCAATGTTATGCTCAGAAGCGATCTTGGTCACGACCACATCTCCTCTTTGCACAATCTCTCGAATTAGATGGTACTTCCTCTCTATGTGTTTACCTCTTTTGTGGCTGCGAGGTTCCTTTGAATTGGCTACTGCCCCACTGTTGTCACAGTATAACGTAATGGGCAAGTTCATATTTGGAACAACTTCCAAATCTGTCAAGAACTTCCTTAGCCAAACAGCTTCCTTAGCTGCTTCACAAGCAGCTACATATTCAGCCTCCATCGTGGAGTCTGCTATACATCCCTGCTTTATGCTCCTCCAAACTACAGCTCCCCCGTTAAGGGTGAAAACTGACCCTGACGTAGATTTCCTAGAATCCTTGTCAGTTTGGAAGTCAGAGTCGGTGTAACCCGTGAGAACTAACTCCTTAGCCCCAAACACCAACATGTAATCTCTCGTTCTCCTAAGATACTTGAGGATTCCTTTAACGGCGGTCCAATGGTCTAACCCTGGATTTGACTGATATCTGCTGACAATCCCTACAGCATAACAAATGTCAGGCCTCGTGCATAGCATGGCATACATTAGGCTACCCACGGCAGAGGCGTAGGGAATCCGTCTCATATCCTCAACCTCTTGAGGTGTCTTAGGAGACTGTTCCTTAGACAAGTGAACCCCATGCCTGAAAGGCAACAAGCCCTTCTTAGAGTTCTGCATCGAATATCGAGCCAACATCTTGTCGATATACGTTGCCTGAGACAGAGCTAGCGATTTGTTCTTTCTATCCCGAATAATCTGGATCCCAAGAACATACTGGGCCTCACCCAAATCTTTCATTTGGAATTGAGCTGCTAGCCATTCTTTTACGTCAGACAGATACCCTACATCATTCCCAATGAGTAGGATGTCGTCTACATAGAGTACGAGGAAAGCTACTTTATTCTTGTTGATCTTCTTGTATACACAAGGCTCATCAACATTCTGGTCAAAACCAAAAGATTTGATCGCAGTATCAAATCTAATATTCCAAGATCTAGAAGCCTGTTTCAACCCATAAATGGATCGATTCAGTTTGCAAACCTTTTGCTCATGACCTTGGGATATGAACCCCTCGGGTTGAGACATAAAAATACTCTCTTCAAGATTGCCATTCAGAAAAGCTGTCTTGACATCCATTTGCCAAATTTCATAATCATAAAATGTGGCAATGGATAAGAGGATTCTTATGGACTTTAACAACATAGCAACGGGAGAAAAAGTTTCTTCATAGTCCACTCCTTCTCGTTGGGTATAACCCTTTGCTACAAGTCTTGCTTTGAAAGTCTGTACTTTCCCAGCAGCATCTCTTTTTCTCTTATAGATCCATTTACACCCAATGGGTTTGACCCCTTCAGGTAGATCTACAAGTTCCCAAACTTGATTGAAGTACATGGACTCCATCTCAAGGTCCATGGCTTTGGCCCACTCGTCCTTATCTACATCATTCATTGCCTGACGATAAGACAATGGATCTTCTACGCCGTCATAAGGTATGACTACTTGTGTTTCTGTTAAACCCAAGTAGCGGTTAGGTTGTATCACAACCCTCCCACTGCGTCGAAGCTCTCCCACTACGTGAGGAGGACTAGATTGTCGAGAAGAACTGCATTCTCCAACAACTCTTGTTGAAGGACCAGGTTCATCAACAACCCTTGTTGATCCTTCTGTAGCTTCTCCTAATACTAACTTACTTCGTGGTCGATGATCTCGTATGTGGTCTTCCTCCAAGAAAGTTGCATTTGTCGATACAAATACTTTATTATCTTGAGGGTCATAGAAAAGACCACCTCTCGTTTCTTTTGGGTACCCAACAAATTGGCATATTCTCGTACGTGATTCCAATTTCTTAGGATTTGTCACTAATGAAGGGAATAAAAGTCCCAACGCAGCGGAAGCGCATCGATTGGACCTTACGCCGTATATTAATTAACATTAAAAAAACCGTTACGAAAACTCAAACAAAACTTTAAACTAACTTTAAAGCCGCTGTAAAATCGGTTTAAACATGCTAAAATAAATCTAAATTTATTTTTAAAACTTTTCTAAAGAAAAGAGGAAGAACCGTTACAAACCTCCGTTGTAGACTTGACCGTTCTTCGCCAACGAAGCTCCACGAACGAAAACGCAGCAGCCGCTTCAAGGTATTCTTCGCTGGAAATTCTTCTTTGATTGACACAATAACCACAGAGGTTACACCGGTATGTCTCTAAGTCTAGGAGGCCAAAGACTTGTGGGAGTCTTTCTCTAAGAGGGAGGCTAGAGAGAATTCTAGGTCTTGTCTTTCAAGAGTGTCAAGTGTCATGACCAATTAGGTCTAGTGTTCTATTTATAGAAGAGAGGCCATGAATAAAATATTCAATTAAATCAATCTTTTCCAAAATTGATTCAATCTTATTCCTTAATTAATCAATCATGATCAATCAATTCCCCAATTGATTAATCTTTTCCATAAATGACTAATTTCTTCCATAAGTAATTAGATCATTCCCATAAATGATTAATCACTTCCTTAAGTGATTATTTATTTACATAATTGATTAATTCGTGGTTAATGAATTCTTTAATTAATTAACCACCAATTAAATATCACATATTTAATTTTCGGCCTTGAATTAATTAATTTTGCCCAAACACTTTTAGGACTTAAATTAATTAATTCTTTTCAATCTTCCATAAATTTATATTTGAACTTTTCAAATAGTAATTTCTCTCATAATAATATATCAATATATATTATATTTATTTCCCTTAGTAAATTGAACATTTTCAATTTAATTACTTAGTTGCCTCAAATTACTTTACGAGCTATCAGTGGGACCTAATGGACCTGCAGATCAGAAGCTCCAACGATGTGAGATTAATTGGTTAAACTCTTTAACCACAATAATCAATATTCGTTAACTGTGTGTACATTCCACTATAGACTCACAGTTGCACTCTTCTCACTGCAGACATATTTTCTGTGTCCACGGAACTTAGACCAATATCGACTAGTTAGTCCTTCACGAGTGTCCGTAACACCAGCTGGGTCAAATTACCGTTTTACCCCTGGGTCACCTCTATTTCCTTAAGTACCAATTCTCCTCTAATGAACAATCTGTTTATGGTCCAACCATTAAACAGAAAACCCTCTCGTGCCATTGAGAGGGTAGGGCCCTTTGTTCAAGACTCGGAGTAACCACTTAAGGGAACACTCATCTGCTTCCCTAAAGTCGGGAAGGAGTGAATTCCATCTTGTACGATTATGTTCCCAGCTCCCCATTCGATCTTGTCCCCAAAGTGGTAGGCTTATTGAGTCGGCGTATTGGCCACTCTCACCCATACAAATCAAAGGACAGTCTCTCATGAGCAGGAGTCCATAATCAACTCAGGATTAAGACTAAGTTGTCTCGGTCGTCCTAGTGAAATAGAAAACCAACTAGTTAACGGTGTTATAACTAATGGTTACTATTTCGCGGTCCGGTCTTATGCAAACTCATTGCATAGGATACCCCCACTCGCATGTCTCCTACACGAACGCGTTGGATCGCAGCGTTTGTATCAAATACAAAGTGGGCCGTATCCATAGTGTCACCAGGATAAGGCACCCAGTCTTATCCCTATACTATAGACCCTTTTAGGCTGTTTCTTGAACAATGATCCCATATGTCGCTACATATAGTTCAAGACTCATATTACAGCCTTGGATGTCTAGTTTATTGGATTAGGGTTATTATTAGGCAAAGACATATATAAAATAACTAATAACAATTAATGGAAAATATATCAATATTATTTCATTAATATCCGGTCAACGGTTACATTCACTATCTACGAGTTTTAGGGCATAAAACCCAACAAACTCCCACTTGAACTAAAACACTTAGTTAGTGGGATGTAAATGCAATAATCTAAAGCTGGAAATGCAATAATCCCACTGCACGAGCTGAAACGACGTCTCCCGTTCCGACCTTGAGCGTCATTTCACCCTCTGCCAGCTGCTGGAAATTATTTCCCTGAAAAGAAGAACAAACATGATTAGTGGCTCCCGAATCCAGTATCCAGGCAAACTCATCATGTTCAACGAGACAAGTCTCTAACACAAGTAAATCAAATTTACCTTCTTTTTCTCTTCTCTTCTCAGCAAGGTAGCGGGGACAGTTGCGCTTCCAGTGACCATCTGCATTGCAGTGGAAGCATCTGCCTTTGTCGGCCACGACTTTGGCCTTCCCCTTCCCTTGCACAGCCTGTGCAGGAGCCTTCCCCTTGTCTCCCTTCCTCTTTTGGATCTGCTTCGATGAAGAAGCCTGGGGTACAGATTTAGTCCCTGAGGATGAACCCTTCAGGAACTTCTTCTTGGAATGGGCCACATTGGCCTCTCCTTTCACCACATTCTTTCCCTTGCTCTTTTGCAGGGACTCGTAAATCTGTAACTCCGAGAGGAGGGTAGTCAGGTTGAACTGAATCTTATTCATGCTCGCGTTCGTCCTGAAAGACAGATAGCTCGCCGGGAGCGAGTGAAGGATGAACGCTACCTGACTGCGCTCGCAGACAACCCCGCCATTTGCCTCAGCTATGTTGAAGTGGTTAATCATGTCCAGGACATGTTCCCGAACAGATTGACCTTCCAGCATCTTGGCATTGAAGACGTTCTTCAAGGCGTCGTGGTGGAGCTGGTAGGACGGAAGTCCAAACATCTCCTGCAGGGAATTCATAATTTCCCTGGCAGTTGCCACGTTCTCGTAACGCTTGGCCAACACTTCAGACAAGCTGACCAAAATATAGACCTTGACCTTTTCATTGGCCTTGGTCCAGCATTCGTAGGCGTCCTTAACTGCCTGAGAGGCAGTGCGAGGGGGAACGGGAGGACACTCCTCCGTTAAGACAAATCTTAAGTCCTCAACCACGAGTATGGTATTGAGGTTTGATTTCCATTGTGGAAAATTCTCGCCGGTAAGTTGTTCATTTTTTAAGCAGGGATATTATAGAGGAAGACATTGCTGAAAAACAAACAAGTGACCGTATTAGTTATCTTTGCCTTAACCCATCACACAAGCAATACAAACAATTGCATACATCCAATCAATTTTGCAAACAAACAATCAAAGAACCCTAATAAAACTATGATTGTGTTTCGCAACGATGCTTTAGAGGTTTAGAAGAACAGCCACCGAAGGGTGATCAGTTGTTCCTCCTCTAAAATGAGACTCTTCTCAGTCAATTTCTAATACCAGAATAACTCATATTCCATTAGACATTAACCACCGTTGTTCGGTCAAGGATTTGTTAACAAATTAACTCCTCCCCGTAAGTGTAACCCTCCCACTTTCAGATCCCAGAGGCACGCACCAACAGGCTACCGTTAGGAAAGACAACTGTTGGTAATTAGCCTAAGTGATCCTATCCTGTTAAGGAGTTCACGGTGTTCCGAATCCTATGATCAGGCCCTCCGAAGGGGTGGTTGCGCTGAGACAACACGCAGGCGGATCATAGGAATCTCACGTTGTGACCTAGGGGTGGAGACCGAAGGATACGTTGACACGTGTCCCGCTCCCACTTACTATAGTCACTTTCCCCATTCACCTTGGTATTGACCCATGCAAACACTCTCCGAAGGGAGGCCGCGCTAAAACGACACAAAGCCGAGCATGGATCTCACGGTGTGAACGTCACAGGGACGTAGGAGCAAAACTCAATTTAAATTAAGTTTTGTAATTTTCCTCCCACTAAAGTAACTGATTATTAATTTTAGGGTTTGATTAAACCTAGATAAATCCGGCTAAGTCATTTATCTAAGTCTAGTCCTATTATAACTATTATAATAAGACCTAATGTCTAGGTGTATTAAACCAATTTAATATAACCTAGCGACATTATTCTAACATTAACCTGAGATTAATTCAACTCCGGTATTCCAGATCAGTTCCCAGGTAGGAGGTGTTCCGTTTACCGTCAACTTAAATACCTCCAATCCTTAGACAGAACTTCACTGGTAGAGTTCCCTTATAATCTTAGGAATGTTCGTCCTACTTAGTTCATTAAAACTATTTTAAAACTAAGTAAGATCTTCTAATCCTATTAGAAAATGATCTTAGGTCTAATTAATTTTAACCCATTAAAATTAATTTTATTTTAACCTAAGATCCTATGTGAACATGCATATATTGATTATAGATTGACGGTTTCTAATCATAAAATTTTAAACTATTTCAAAATTTTATAATGATTAGCCCTATAATCATGCATACTATAGTTTTTAAAACAATTAACAATCATATTCAAGTTAATGAAATTTTAAACTACAGTACTATGCATTGCATGATAATTAATATAACCCTTATATTAATCTATGGATGTATCATGCTCAATGCAATTTGATTTCCATTTAAATAATAAACAACTTTATTATAGCCAATAATGGAAAATCAACTTAGCATGCTGCAAACAAATAATTTTTAATATAACTCTTATATTAAAACTATGTAGTTGCATGCATCATACTTTTCCATTTTCATGACTTTAATATAACTCTACTATATATTAAATAAATCATGAAAATCAAACCATGCATTTCAAACATATATTATAATCTAATTATAACATACATAAATGCATGAGCATGCTTTATATCCTAAGGTGGGATTAAATTTAAATGACATCCATAAAGCATTTAAATAGCGAATAAACCGATTTAATTGGCCCCTAGGATAGATTAAAGCAAAATTACACTAATAAAGCAATAAATCTATCCTATTACAAAATTCTGCAGCTCCAAATCCGGTCTACAAGCCTTGAACCGACCCGAACCACTTCGAACCGGACTTGAAAAACTCGAACCGCACCCAAAACGGGTCAAACCGGACCGAACCGGTCCCAGCTGACCCAAACCGCACGAACCGGACTGGCCATATTAGGGCACCACTCACGTTCTCGCGAAAATCCTGGCGCCGCACGAAATCGTGACAGCGTCGAGACGCTGTGAAGAAAGCGTCCCGACGCTGGCGCGATTTCAACCGTCTGGGGCGTGGAATCGCGACAGCGTCGAGACGCACAATGCCTAGCGTCCCGACGCTGTTGCGTCTGGAGCTGTTTCCTGGGCAGAACAGCGGCTGTTCTTGGCGAAATTCATCAATTTCTTCTGCGATCTTCATCGATTTTCAAGCCTAAACATGACCCGGACTGTACAGACTCGATATTTATGATTTAATGCCCAAAAACGCAGGGGCCTTTACATTTGATCGCATAAAAAATCATAAATTCTAAGGCCAATTAAACCTAAACAGTTTATCGCAAAATTAAACATTCATAATGCAAATCCCACCTAAAACCAACGCAAATTTTAATTCCTAAATTAAAACCCAAACCTGGCTCTGATACCAATTGAAGGGATGAAAGCCCTCGCGCAGCGGAAAAACAAAACAAAACCTTTAACCCCGGATTAATTTAAGAACAAAATACCAATACGTTGGGCAAAATTCAACAATTTAACAAGTTTAAACATGCTGGAAATTGTTTATAAAAACATGCTAAAACAGCCCTTACAACATAGATCTAATCTACATAAAAAGACCCTATTGATCTAAGGCTGAGATACAGTTACCTTTGTAGAAATTCTTGATCGATTCACCAAAATTTCTCTGAATTGCTCCCAAAAACAGCAACTTGGAATCCCTGTTTTCGCGAAAAATTGCCACGAACACCACCACGAGGTTTCACCAGTATTCTCAAAGGGATACACGCTGAGAGCTTGTGGGAACTCAAAAAAAAAACTCTAAAGATTTCTTCTGGGAAGCAACCCTCTGATTTCTCAGAGAAAACCAAAAACAGAGAGAGCGAGATAGAGGGAGAAAGACGTGAGAGCCAGAGTGATTTCTGCAACTGTACACTTAACCACGTCTCTTTTAAAAAACCCATAATATCAGATAACTGAAATATCAGTTATCTGATATTTTTAATTAATTATAATTTTAAAATCATAATTTTAAATTACAATTAATTGTATTGTATTTTAATTAATCTAAATTAATTAAAATAACATTAATTTAAATCCTATTTAAATTAATATCCCTCTTATCTTATAGTTTAATTAAATCAAATTTAATTAAACTAAATCAATTAATTAATTCGAAATTAATTAATAAATATTAAAATAAAATTGAACATCACATATTCAATTACTATTTTCTCTCTCAAAACTATAGTATTAATATACATCCAATGCATATTAATTATAACCTATAGTTTTAATATGAACCAAATTCATATTTTAGAATAATATTCGAACACCTTCGAATATTTAATCCATCCTTAGAATTTTACCTCAACGCCCTAAATGAGCTACCGGTGGGACCTAATGGACCTACAGATCAGAAGCTCCAACGATATGAGATTAGTTGGTTAAACTCATTAACCAAGTTAATCAATATTCGTTAACTGTGGTTCACTCCACTAAAGAACCACAGCTGCACTCTTCTCACTGCAGACATATTTCTGTGTCCACGGATATTGACCGTCAACAGCAAGTTAGCCCTTCACTTGTGTTCGTACCCCAGCTAGGTCAAATTACCGTTTTACCCTTGGGATACCTCTTGGTCCTTAAGTACCGGTGCTCCTCTAATGAACAACCTGTTTGTGGTCCGACCAACAAACAGAGATCCCTCTCGTGCCATAAAGAGGGTAGGGCCCATTGTTCAAGACCCGGAGACACCACTTAAGGGAACACACCTCTACTTACCCTCATATCAGGAAGGAGTGAATTCCATCTTGTAAGACTACGTTCCCAGCTCCCCACTCGGTCTTGTCCCCAAAATGGTAGGCTTATTGAGTCGGCGAAATAGGCCACTCTCACCCGTACAAATCAAAGGACAATCCCTCATGGACAGGAGTCCATAATCCACTCAGGATTAAGGCCAAGTTGCCTAGGTCATCCTATTGAAATAGAAACCGAGCTAACTAACGGTGTTAGAGTTAGTGGTTAACTATTTCGCGGTCCGGTCTTTGTGCAAACTCATTGCACAGGATACCCCCACTCGCATGTCAACCACATGAACGCGTTGGATCACTACGTTTGTATCAATATACAAAGCGGGCCGTATCCATAGTGTCACCAGGATAAGGTACCCAGCCTTATCCCTATACTACAGACCCTTTAGGCTAAAACTTGAACATTAATCCCCGTATGTCCCTACATACTAGTTCAAGCCTCATTCTATTAGCCATGGATGTTTAGTTTATTGGATTAGGGTTAACAAGACAAGATATAATACAAACATTGAATAATACATCATTTTATTAATGTTCGGTCAAATGCACATTTACTATCTACGAGTTTTAGGGCATAAAACCCAACAGGTAGGACGGTTGTCCAAACATCTCCTGGAGAGAGTTCATAATCTCCCTTGCTGTGACCATGCCCTCATGCCTTTTAGCCAAATCTTCAGATAAGCTGGCTAGGATATAGACGCGAGACTTATCGTTGGCCTTTGTCCAACGGTCATAAGCATCCTTAATTGCTTGGGATGCATTACGAGCAGGGGCTGGAGGACAATCCTTCGTTAAGACGAACCGCAAATCATCGACAACAAGAATCGTATTCAGGTTCGACTTCCACGTAGCGTAATTTTCGCCGGTCAATTTCTCATTTTTAAGTAGAGAGACTATTGAGGAAGACATTGCTGAAATTTAAACAAACAATGACCGTATTAGTTATCTTTGCCTTAACCCATCATACAAGCAAACAATTGCACACAATTCAATCAATTTAGCAAAACAAGCAATCACAGAAACTTAAAACTATTGATTTAGTTTTGCTACAATGTTTTAGAGGTTTAGAATATTAGCCACCGAAGGGTGATCAGGTACTCCTTCTCTAAAATGAGACATTTCTCAGCTAATTCTAATTCCAGAATAACTCATATTCCTATAGACATTAGTCACCGTTGTTTGGTCAAGGATTTGTTAACACTTTTAACTCATCCTTGTAAGTGTAACCCTCCCACTTTTAGATCTCACAGGCACGCACCAATAGGCTACCGAAGGGAAAGACTACTGTTGGTAATTAGCCTAAGAGTTCCTACCCTATTCAGGAGTTCACGATGTTCCGAATCCTATGATCAGGCCCTCCAAAGGGATGGTTGCGCCAGGACAACCTGCAGGCGGATCATAAGACTCTCACGGTGTGAACTAGGGGTGGAGACCGAGGAATACGTTGACACGTGTCCCGTTCCCACTTACTCTAGACATTTTTCCCATTCACCTTGTTATTGATTCATGCAAACACTCTCTGAAGGGAGGCCGCTCCTAAGGCGACTCGAAGCCGAGCATGAACCTCATGTTGTGAATATAGGGACGTAGGAGAAAAACTTGATTTAAATCTCGTTTTTTAATTTTCCTCCCACTGAAAATGTCCTAAGATTAATTTAGGGTTGTTTAACTTAGATAAAATTTGGCTAAGTCAATCTATCTTAGTCTGATCCTATTATAACAATTATGGAAAGGATTCAATCGCAATGTTTTAGGTGAATTAAATGTCTTTTAATAAACCCAACATTGCAAGTCTACATTACTATGGTTAATTCAACTCAAGGTTCGGGTTAGTTCCCAAGTAGGAGGTGTTTCGTAAACTGTCAACTTAAATACCCCCAACCTTAGACAGAACTTTACTAAGAGAGTTCCCTTATAACCACAGTAATGTAAGGTCTTTACTCTAAAGATCTAGGTGCTTTAAACACTTTTAGCAAACCTAGTGACATTGCATGCTAACATTTAACTATGATTAATTCAACTCCGGTATTCCGGGTTAGTTCCCAGGTAGGAGGTGTTCCGTAAACTGTCAACTTAAATACCCCCAACCTTAGATAGAACATTACCGGTGGAGTTCCCTTATAATCATAGCAATGTTTTTCCTACTTAGTCAATTAAAACTATTTTTAATTCTAAGTAAGAAATAATTATAATCATATTAGAAACTGATCTAGGTCTAATTAATTTTAGGGAAAAGTACACTTTTAGTCCCTGAGGTTTGGATTAGGTTTCATTTTGGTCCCTGAGTTTTCAAACTCAACAATTTAGTCCATCAGGTTTGGTTTTAGTTTCATTTTAGTCCCTCTATCCATTTTTCTGTTAAATGTTAACGGAATGGTGACGTGGCGATATTTTTTTATTAAGTTGAAGAAATCTGGCGGCGTCCAGATCTAGTCGGATGGCGTGGTCATTGATTCCAGATGGCTTTGTGGGTTTAAGTTTAAGAAATCCAACAACATCCTATTCTAGATCTGGCGATGCAGTCCTTTCCAGCCCGATTCTAGCCTGATTTTGTGGTGTTCCAACCCGAAATCTTTTTTTTAAACACTGAAAGAAGAAAGGGAAGGGAGGAAGAGAGGGAAGAAGAAGAAGGGAGGAGAAAAAAAGAAAAAAAAATTCTTCGGCGCCGGCTGTCGGCGATGGTGGCGGTGGTCGGCGGGAGGTAGTCACCGGCAGCTGAGGGTGGCTGGAGAAGAAGGAGACGAAGAAGAATAGAGAAAGAATAAAAAAGAATAACATAAATTAAAAAAAATATTATTTTTATTATTTTAATCTATTTTTATTTTAAAAAAATAAAAATTATTTTTTAAAATTAAAATAATATTGCCACGTCAACAATCAGTTAGATTTAACGGTAAAATGGATGGCAGGGACCAAATTGCTACTTATCTCAAACCTCAGGGACTAAATTGTTGGATTTGAAACCTCAGGGACCAAAATGAAACCTAACTGAAACCTCAGGGACTAAAAGTGTATTTTTCCCTTAATTTTAAACAATTTAAAGTTAATCCAATTTATCCTTTGATCTTATGTTTGCATGCAATTCTTGATTATAGATTGACAGTTTCTAATCATTAATATTAAAGAACTATTTCAAATTTTAATGATTAATCCTATAATCAAGAATCTAGGGTTTAATTCATTCAACAATCTCATTCAAATTAAATAATTAAACCATACTAATTGCATCACATGAATAATATAACAATTATATTAATTTTAAACAATTTAAAGTTAATCCAATTTATCCTATGATCTTATGTCTGACAGTTTCTGATCATTATTAATATTAAAGAACTATTTCAAATTTTAATGATTAATCCTATAATCAAGAATCTAGGGTTTAATTCATTCAACAATCTCATTCAAATTAAATAATTAAACCATACTAATTGCATCGCATGAATAATATAACAATTATATTAATAACTATAGATGTTGCATGTTTCATGCAATATTGATTTTATTTTAATATAACAATTATAAGCCAATCAAGAAAATCAATCAAGCAGGTTGCATTCATCACTTTAAACATAACTATTTATATTTAATCTAAGTAATGACATGCTTCATGCTTTATTATTTTTCATATAATTAATATACACTTATATTAAAAAATATGAAAACAATTTCATGCATTTAAAACATACATTATAACAATTTCTAATATATAAATAAATGCATGAGCATGTTTATAACCTAAGGTGGGATTAAAAATTCCATATGACATCCATAAAGCATATAAATAGCAATTGAACCGGTTAATTTTGGCTCCTAGGATAAAATAAACCATTAAATTACATTAGTTTTAGCTAAATTCTATCCTAAAATCCTTATGCAGCTCCAAAAATTGGTCTAGATAGAACAAACCGCCCCGAACAACCTCGAACCGGCCTCCAAAATCACGAACCAAGTGAAAAACTAACTGAACCGGACCTAATTGGTCCCAACACAGCCAAACCGATCCAATCCATGAACCAAACCGCCCAAAATAGCTTGAACCGCACCTTCTTGAAACCCTAGGTCGCACCACAATTGGGACAGCGTCGAGACGCTTGCAACGCAGCGTCCCGATGCTGTGTGATTTCTTTACTTGAGCGCCTGCGGTATTGAGACATCGTCGAGACGCTTTTGGAGCAGCGGCCCGACGCTGTTGCATCTGGAGGCAGAATCTGGGCAGAACAGTAGCGATTTCTTCGGTTTTCTTTCCGATTTGAGCGACGATTACTCCGATTTTTATCTCATAAAAACCTATTATAGACTCGGACTTACAAAGGATTCGATTTTACATAAATTACCAGAAACATCGGGCCCTTACATGATCAAAATCACATAAAAACAAAATCTATGGCCATAAAATTAACCTAAACAGTTCAATTCAAACCGAACATACATTTTGCATAAATCTCACCTATTAGAGCCTACCACAAATTTTAATATCAATTAATAGGGACAACGATGACTCTGATGCCGATTGAAGGGGATGAAAGCCCCTACATAACGGAAGCGCATCGAATGGACTTTACGCCGTACATTAATTAACATTAAAATATCGTTATGAAAAGGCAAAATAAACTTTAAACATGATTTAAAGTTGCTGGAAATTGCTATAAACATGCTTGAAAGTGAAATCTAAATTTATTTTCATGCTTTTGGAAAGAAACGGGAAAGAACCGTTACAAACCTTCGTTGTAGACTTGACCGTTCTTCGCCAACGATGCTCCAACTAACGAAAATGCAGCGACTCCTTCTTGATTTCTTTGCTGAAAATTTTCTTCAAAGACACATTAACCACAAAGGTTACACCGGTATGTCTCTTAGTCTAGGAGGCAAAAGACTTGTGGGAGTCTTTCTCTAAGAGGGATGCTAGAGAGAATTCTAGGTCTTGTCTTGTGAGTCTAAGAGCAAGAAGACTACCAAACCATTTAGGTCTAGTGTTATATTTATAGAAGAGTGGTCATGAATAAAATATTCGATTAAATCAATCTTTTCCAAAATTGATTCAATCTTATTCCTCAATTCCATAATTGATTAATCTTTTCCACAAATGACTAATTCCTTCCATAAGTGATTAGATCATTTCCATAAATGATTAATCACTTCCTTAAGTGATTAATTATTTCCATAAGTGATTAATTCCCGGATAATTAATCCCGATTAATTAATTCTTTAATTAATTAACCACCAATTAAATATCATATATTTAATTTCCGGTCTTGAATTAATTAATTTGCCCAAATAGATTTTAGGCCTTAAAATTAATTAATTCATATTTGAACTCTTTCAAACTTACATAAATTTAATGTGACTCAAATTTATATTAATATTTGAATTTCTTCAAATATTAATTTCTCTCATAATAATATATCAATATATATTATATTGTTTCCATTAGTAAATTGAACATTTTCAAGTTACATTTATTACTTAGTTGCCTCAAATTACTTTATGACCTACAAGTGGGACCTAATGGACCTGTAGATCAGAAGCTCCAATGATGTGGGATTAATTTGTCAAACTCATTAACTAAATTAATCAATATTTTATTAAATGTGTGTACATTCCACTATAGACTCACAGTTGCACTCTTCTCACTGCAGACATATTTTCTGTGTCCACGGATATAGACCAATAACGACTAGTTAGTCCTTCACGAGTGTCCGTAACAGCAGCTGGGTCAAATTACCGTTTTACCCCTAGGTTACTTTTATTTCCTTAAGTACCAGTTCTCCTCTAATGAACAACCTGTTTGTGGTCCAACCATCAAACAGAAAACCCTCTCGTGCCATTGAGAGGGTAGGGTCCTTTGTTCAAGACTCGGAGTCACCACTTAGGGGAACACTCATCTGCTTCCCTAAAGTCGGGAAGGAGTGAATTCCATATTGTACGATTATGTTCCCAGCTCCCCACTCGGTCTTGTCCCCAAAATGGTAGGCTTATTGAGTCGGCGTATTGACCACTCTCACCCATACAAATCAAAGGACAATCCCTCATGAGCAGGAGTCGTAATCAATTCAGGATTAAGACCAAGTTGTCTAGGTCGTCCTAGTGAAATTAGAAAACCAAATTAGTTAACGGTGTTATAACCAGTGGTTACTATTTCGCGGTCCAGTCTTATGCAAACTCATTGCATAGGATACCCCCACTCGCATGTCTCCTACACGAACCCGTTAGATCATAACATTTGAATCAAATACATAGTGGGTCGTATCCATAGTGTCACCAGGATAAGGCATCCAGTCTTATCCCTATACTATTGACCCTTTAGGTTGTTTCTTGAACAGTGATCCCCATATGTCGCTACATATAGTTTAAGACTCATACTACAACCTAGGATGTCTAGTTTATTGGATTAGGGTTATTTTAGGCAAAGAGAAATATAAAATAACTGATAACATTTAATGGAAAAAATATATCAATATTATTTCATTAATATTCGGTCAACGGTTACATTCACTATCTACGAGTTTTAGGGCCTAAAACCCAACAGAACTACCCCGCTATATTCAAATGGAGACTTTTTATAATGGGTTGAATATGGCTACTCAGAGCATGGTAGATGCTTCAACTAATGGTGTTTTGTTGTCCAAGACTTATGATGAAGCTTATGCTATTTTGGAGAGAATTGCTACAAATAGTTGTCAGTGGTCTGATTCAAGAAGCATGGCTGGGAAGAAAAATAAAGGAATGCTTCAGGTCGATACAGTTACATCTTTCAATACAAGATTTGATTCAATGGAAAACATGATGAAGAAGTTGAATTTGGGATTCGAGAGCTTGCAATTGATGAATTCGAATGCAACCCAGAATGCTGCAGCAATTAACATAAATCAGAATGCTACATAATCTTGTGTGTATTGTGGAGAGGACCATACTTTTGAATTTTGCCCAGGGAATCCAGCTTCGGTGTGCTATATTGGAAATAAAAATGCCCCTAGGAATAACCCTTACTCCAATACCTACAGTCCCGGTTGGAGGAATCATCCAAATTTCACTTTGGGAGGTCAAGGGAGTAATTCCAACAATCAGCAAGCTCAACAAAAGATGGCCACTGGATTTGGAAATCAAAATCAGCAAGGACAATTTCAGAAAGCTAATATGAATCAGCAAGCTACTGGGTCTTCTTTGGAAAACATGTTCAAGGAGTATATGGCCAAAACAGATGCTGCCATTCAAACTCATCAAGCTTCTTTGAAGAATTTAGAGGTGCAAGTGGGCCAAATAGCTAGCGAACTGAAAGCACGACCGATTGGCAAGCTTCCTTCGGACACTGAGAGTTCAAAAAGAGAAGGCAAAGAGCAAGTTCAAGCATTAGAATTACGAAGTGGGAAGCCGTTGGTTGAGAAAAAAATGTTGAAAATGCAACCACCAGCTGGACAGATTGATGAATTGTGCACTGATTCGGTGAGGACAGTAGGGGAAACTGAGAAAATTGATGCGGAATTCAGTTGGAGAGGAGTTCCGAGAGTGAGGAAATTGAGGAAATCCCTAGGAAAACCTCTCTAACTTCTCCTAAATTAGTTCCTACACCTTCCCCAAAATTTAAACCACCCCCACCACCATTTCCCCAAAGGTTAAAGCAAAAGAATCAAGGGGCCAACTTTAAGAAGTTCTTTGAGGTACTGAAACAACTTCACATTAATATCCCATTAGTTGAGGCATTAGAGCAAATGTCCAACTATGTGAAGTTCCTCAAAGATATTTTTTCAAAGAAAAGGAGATTGGATGAGTATGAAACAGTGACCTTAACAGAGGAGTGCAGTGTGATTTTGAAGAGTAAAATTTCACCTAAAGCAAAAGATCCCGAAACTTTCACCATTCCTGTTTCAATTGGTGGCAAAGAGTTGGGAAAAGCTTTGTGTGACCTTGGGGCTAGCATTAACCTCATGCCATTGTCCATCTTCAAGAAGTTAGGAGTGGGAGAAACAAGGCTAACCACTGTGACTTTTTGCTGACCGATCTATCACCTACCCTGAAGGCAAGATTGAGGACATCTTAGTTAAAGTGGATAAATTGATATTTTCGGCGGATTTCTTTATTTTAGATTATGAAGCCGACAAGGATGTTCCGATTATTTTGGGAAGGCCGTTTTTAGCAACAGGGAGAGCTCTAATTGATGTTCAAAATGGTGAATTGACTATGCGAGTGTATGATCAAGAGGTTAAATTCTGTGTGTTTGATGCCATGAAATACCCAGCTGAAATTGAGGATCGTTCTATGATTCACGTGATGGATGAGCTGGTAACATAGAACTGGGAGCCGGAGCTGCTACTGTTGGGTTTTATGCCCTAAAACTCGTAGATAGTGAATGTAACCGTTGACCGGATATTAATGAAATAATATTGATATATTTTTCCATTAATTGTTATTAGTTATTTTATATTTGTCTTTGCCTAATAATAACCCTAATCCAATAAACTAGACATCAAAGGTTGTAATATGAGTCTTGAACTATATGTAGCGACATATGGGATCATTGTTCAAGAAACAGCCTAACGGGTCTATAGTATAGGGATAAGACTGGGTGCCTTATCCTGGTGACACTATGGATACGACCCACTTTGTATTTGATACAAACGCTGCGATCCAACGCGTTCGTGTAGGAGACATGCGAGTGGGGGTATCCTATGCAATGAGTTTGCATAAGACCGGACCGCGAAATAGTAACCACTGGTTATAACACCGTTAACTAGTTGGTTTTCTATTTCACTAGGACGACCTAGACAACTTAGTCTTAATCCTGAGTTGATTATGGACTCCTGCTCATGAGAGATTGTCCTTTGATTTGTATGGGTGAGAGTGGCCAATACGCCGACTCAATAAGCCTACCACTTTGGGGACAAGACCGAATGGGGAGATGGGAACATAATCGTACAAGATGGAATTCACTCCTTCCCGGCTTTAGGGAAGCAGATGAGTGTTCCCTTAAGTGGTTACTCCGAGTCTTGAACAAAGGGTCCTACCCTCTCAATGGCACGAGAGGGTTTTCTGTTTGATGGTTGGACCACAAACAGGTTGTTCATTAGAGGAGAATTGGTACTTAAGGAAATAGAGGTAACCCAGGGGTAAAACGATAATTTGACCAGCTGGTGTTACGGACACTCGTGAAGGACTAACTAGTCGATATTGGTCTAGATCCGTGGACACAGAAAATATGTCTGTAGTGAGAAGAGTGCAACTGTGAGTCTATAGTGGAATGTACACACAGTTAACGAATATTGATTAATGTGGTTAATGAGTTTGACCAATTAATCTCACATCGTTGGAGCTTCTGATCTGCAGGTCCATTAGGTCCCACTGGTAGCTCGTAAAGTAATTTGAGGCAACTAAGTAATAAAAGTAAATTGCAAATGTTCAATTTATTAAGGGAAACAAATATAATATATATTGATATATTATTATGAGAGAAATTAATATTTGAAAAGTTCAAATATAAATTTATGGAAGTTTGAAAGAGTTCAAAATAATGAATGAATTAATTTAAGGCCTAAAATGTGTTTGGGCAAATTAATTAATTCTAGGCCAGGAATTAAATATGTGATATTTAATTGGTGGTTAATTAATTAAAGAATTCATTAACCGGGAATTAATCAATTATGGAAATAATTAATCACTTAAGGAAGTGATTAATCATTTATGGAAATGATCTAATCACTTATGGAAGTAATTAGTCATTTGTGGAAAAGATTAATCAATTATGGAATTGATTGATCATGATTGATTAATTAAGGTATAAGATTGAATCAATTATGGAAAAGATTGATTTAATTGAATATTTTATTCATGGCCTCTCTTCTATAAATAGAACACTAGACCTAATTAGTCATGACACTTGACACTCTTGAAAGACAAGACCTAGAATTCTCTCTAGCCTCCCTCTTAGAGAAAGACTCCCACAAGTCTTTAGCCTCCTAGACTCACCGGTGTAACCTCTGTGGTGATTGTGTCAATCAAAGAAGAAATTTCCAGCGAAAAAAAACAAAGGCGGCTGCTGCGTTTTCGTTCGTGGAGCGTCGTTGGCGAAGAACGGTCAAGTCTTCAATGAAGGTTTGTAACGGTTCTTCCTCTTTTCTTTAGAAAAGTTTTAAAAATAAATTTAGATTTATTTTAGCATGTTTAAACCAATTTACAGCGGCTTTAAAGGTTGTTTAAAGTTTTGTTTGAGTTATCGTAACGGTATTTTAATGTTAATTAATATACGGTGTAAGGTCCAATCGATGCGCTTCCGCTGCGTGGGGACTTTTATTCCCTTCAATCGGCATCAGAGCCATCGCTGTCCCTATTAATTAATATTAAAAGTTGCGATAGGCTCAAATAGGTGGGATTTATGCATAATGTATGTTCGGTTTGCGTTGAACTGTTTGGGTTAATTTTATGGCCATAGATTTTTTTTATGTGATTTTGATCATGTAAGGCCCAGTGTTTCGGGTAATTTTTATGCAAATCGAGTCCTTGTAAGTCCGTGTCTAGATTTAGGGCTGTTATCGATGGAGATCGAGATGATTTTGGGCGAAAATCATGAAAAACGGCGCTGGAAATCGGAAAAATAGAGTGCAGAACAGAGGAATCGACGATTTAGGGTTTGCTGGAAAATTTCTCGGTCGGGATCTCGGCCGAGATCTCGACCGAGATCGAGACTGCCATCGAGACCGAGATCCCGACCGAGATCGAGACTGCCATTGAGACCGAGATCGAGACCGAGATACCGACCGAGATCGAGACTGCCATCGAGACCGAGATCGAGACTGGGATCCCGACCGGGATCCTGACCGGGAAATCGGTCTGGTTCGGTTTATTTTGCTGGATCAACCCTATTTTCTGTGTTATTGGCCCGGTTCAGTCAAATTTTGGCATGGTTCGTGTTTTTAGAGGCCGGTTCGAGGTAGTTCGGGGCGGTTCGTGATGTCTAGACAAAATTCTGGAGCTGTACAAGGATTTTTAGGATAGAATTTAGCTAAATTAATGTAATTTAATGCTTTATTTTATCATAAGGGCCAAAATTAACCGGTTCAATTGCTATTTATATGCTTTATGGATGTCATATAGAAGTTTTAATCCCACCTTAGGTTATAAACATGCTCATGCTTTTTTTATATATTATAAATTGTTATAATGTATGTTTAAATGCATGAATTTGTTTTCATATTTTTTAATATAAGTGTATATTAATTATATGAAAAATTGGAAAGCATGAAGCATGTCATTACTTAAATTAAATATAAATAGTTATGTTTAATGTGATGAATGAAGCATGCTTGATTGATTTTCTTGATTGGCTTATAATTGTTATATTAAAAGAAAATCAATATTGCATGAAGCATTAAACATCCATAGTTAATAATATAATTGTTATATTATTCATGCAATTAGTGTGGTTTAATTATTTAATTTGAATGAGATTGTTGAATGAATTAAACCCTAGATTCTTGATTATAGGATTAATCATTAAAATTTGAAATAGTTCTTTATTATTAATGATTAGAAACCGTCAATCTATAATCAAGATTTGCATGCAAACATAAGATCATAGGATAAATTGGATTAATTTTAAATTGTTTAAAATTAATTAGACCTAGATCGATTTCTAATAAGATTAGAATCTTTTCTTACTTAGATTTAAAAATAGTTTTAATTTACTAAGTAGGAAAAACATTGCTATGATTATAAGGGAACTCCACCGGTAATGTTATGTCTAAGGTTGGGGGTATTTAAGTTGACGGTTTACGGAACACCTCCTACCTGGGAACTGACCTGGAATACCGGAGTTGAATTAATCATAGTTAAATGTTAGCATGCAATGTCACTAGGTTAATTAAAAGTGTTTAATGCACCTAGATCTTTAGAGTAAAGACCTTACATTACTGAGGTTATAAGGGAACTCTCTCGATAAAGTTCTGTCTAAGGCTGGGGGTATTTAAGTTGACGGTTTACGGAACACCTCCTACCTGGGAACTGACCCGAACATTGAGTTGAATTAACCATAGTAATGTTGACTTGCGATGTTGGGTTTATTAAAAGAAGTTTAATTCACCCAAAAGATTGCAATTGAATCCTTTCCATAATTGTTATAATAGGATCAGACTTAGATAGATTGACTTAGCCGAATACTATCTAAGTTAAACAACCCTAAATTAACCTTAGGACATTTTTAGTGGGAGGAAAGTTACAAAACGAGATTTAAATCAAGTTTTGCTCCTACGTCCCTATATTCACAACGTGAGATTCATGCTCGGCTTCGAGTCGCCTTAGGAGCGGCCTCCCTTCGGAAAGTGTTTGCATGGATCAATATCAAGGTGAATGGGAAAAATGTCTAGAGTAAGTGGGAGCGGGACACGTGTCAACGTATCCCTCGGTCTCCGCCCATAGTTCACACCGTGAGAGTCCTATGATCCGCCTGCAGGTTGTCCTGGCGCAACCATCCCTTCGGAGGGCCTGGTCATAGGATTCGGAACATCGTGAACTCCTAAAAAGGATAGGAGCTCTTAGGCTAATCACCAACAGTTGTCTTTCCCTTCGGTAGCCTGTTGGTGCGTGCCTCTGAGATCTGAAAGTGGGAGGGTTACACATACGAGGATTAGTTAAAAGTGTTAACAAATCCTTGACCGAACAACGGTGGCTAATGTCTATAGGAATATGAGTTATTCTAGAATTAGAATTAGCTGAGAGATGTCTCATTTCAAAGGAGGAGTGCCTGATCACCCTTCGGTGGCTGACATTCTAAACCTCTGAAACGTCGTTGCAAAACTAAATCGATAGTTTTAGGGTTCTGTGATTGTCTGTTTTGCTAAATTGATTGGATTGTGTGCAATTGTTTGCTTGTATGATGGGTTAAGGCAAAGATAACTAATACGGTCATTGTTTGTTTAAATTTTAGCAATGTCTTCCTCAATTGTCTTTTTTTTTAGAAGAGTCTTCCTCAATTGTCTCTCTGCTTAAAAATGAGAAATTAACTGGCGAAAATTATGCTACGTGGAAGTCGAACCTGAATACGATTCTTGTTGTCGATGATCTGCGGTTCGTCTTAACGGAGGATTGTCCTCCAGCCCCTGCTCGTAATGCATCCCAAGCAGTTAAGGATGCTTATGACCGCTGGACAAAGGCCAATGATAAGACTCGCGTCTATATCTTAGCCAGCTTATCTGAAGTTTTGGCTAAAAGGCATGAGAGCATGGTAACAGCGAGGGAGATTATGAACTCTCTCCAGGAGATGTTTGGACAACCGTCCTACCAACTCCACCATGACACTCTCAAATACGTTTATAGCTGTCGCATGAAAGAGGGCACGTCTGTTCGGGAGCATGTCCTGGATATGATGGTCCAATTCAACGTGGCAGAGGCAAACAGGACAGTCATAGATGAGTGTAGTCAGGTTGCATTCATCTTAGAATCTCTTCCGAAGAGTTTTCTACAGTTTCGAAGCAATGCAATGATGAATAAAATAACATTCAACCTGACTAGCCTCCTGAATGAGCTACAACTCTATCAGTCTCTTCTTAAGAACAAAGGACAGATAGAAGGAGAGGCAAACGTTGTCCACTCTAAAAGAAAGTTCGAGAAGGGTTCATCCTCTGGAACTAAATCTGTAGCCACTTCTTCAAAGAAAACTCAGAAGAAGAAAGGAAACAAGGGGAAAGCTCCCAGTACTGCTGCTAAAAGCAAGGGAAAAGCCAAAGCTATGGCAGACAAGGACAAGTGTTTCCACTGCAATGTAGATGGACATTGGAAGAGAAACTGCCCAAAGTACCCTGCTGAGAAAAAGAAGGAAAAGGAAGGTAAACTTGATTTACTGGTTTTAGAAACATGCTTGGTAGAACATGATGAGTATACCTGGATACTTGATTCAGGAGCAACTAATCATGTTTGCTCTTCTTTTCAGGAAAATAGTTCCTTTCGGCAGTTGAACGATGGGGAAATGACACTCAGGGTCGGAACTGGAGAAGTCATTTAAGCTAAAGCAGTGGGAGCTGCGAAGTTATTTTTTAGAAATAGATTCTTACTTTTAGAAAGTTTGTTAATCGTTCCCAAGATTAAGAGGAACTTAATTTCTATTTCATGTTTGATTGAACAATCGTATACAGTTACTTTTGATATGAATGAAGCGTTCATTTATAAAAATGGTGTACTTATTTGTTCAGCCAAATTGGAAAATAACTTGTACGTTTTAAGACCAACCGAAAACAAAGCACTTTTAAATCACGAATTATTTAAAACTGCTGAAACTCAAAGAAAAAGGCAAAAGATTTCTCCATCAAGTAACAATACTCATCTTTGGCATCTTAGACTTGGTCATATAAACATCGATAGGATCGGTCGTTTGGTAAAGAATGGACTTCTAAGCAAGTTAGAAGATGATTCACAACCACCTTGTGAATCTTGTCTCGAGGGAAAAATGACCAAGAGACCCTTTACTGGAAAAGGTTACAGAGCCAAAGAACCCTTAGAGTTAATACATTCGGATCTGTGTGGTCCAATGAATGTAAAAGCTCGAGGAGGGTACGAATATTTCATCTCATTTATAGATGATTATTCAAGATATGGTTACTTGTACCTAATGGGACATAAGTCTGAAGCCCTTGAAAAGTTTAAGGAGTTTAAGGCTGAAGTTGAAAACCTATTAGGTAAATCTATTAAAATACTTCGATCTGATCGAGGAGGGGAGTATATGGATCAAAGATTCCAGGATTATATGATAGAACATGGAATCCAATCTCAACTCTCAGCCCCTGGTACACCTCAACAGAATGGTGTGTCAGAAAGGAGAAATAGAACCTTGTTGGACATGGTTCGATCAATGATGAGCTATGCTCAATTGCCTAGCTCGTTTTGGGGGTATGCAGTAGAGACTGCAGTATACATCTTGAACAATGTTCCCTCGAAAAGTGTTTCTGAAACACCTTTCGAATTATGGAAGGGGCGTAAACCTAGTTTGCATCACTTTCGCATCTGGGGTTGTCCAGCACACGTGCTTGTGACAAATCCTAAGAAACTGGAACCTCGTTCAAAACTGTGCCAATTTGTTGGTTACCCTAAAGAAACGAGAGGTGGTTATTTCTACGACCCACAAGAAAATAAGGTGATTGTATCGACAAACGCCACTTTCTTAGAGGAAGACCACATGAGAGATAATAAACCACGCAGCAAAATAATATTAGGAGAAGCTACTGAAGAATCATCAAGAGTTGTTGATGAAGTTGGACCTTCAACAAGGGTTGATGAAGGAACTAGTTCTTCAGATCCATCCCGTCCATCTCAAACGTTGGGAATGCCTCGACGCAGTGGGAAGGTTGTATTACAACCTGACCGCTACTTGGGTTTAACTGAAACTCAGGTTGTCATACCTAATGATGGCATTGAGGATCCATTGTCCTATCGACAGGCAATGAATGACGAAGATAAGGATGAATGGGTCAAAGCCATGAACCTGGAAATGGAGTCAATGTACTCCAATTCTGTATGGGAACTTACAAATCTACCAAATGGGGTAAAACCCATAGGGTGCAAATGGATCTATAAGAGAAAAAAGAGATGCAGCTGGAAAGGTACAAACCTTCAAAGCTAGACTAGTGGCAAAGGGTTATACCCAAAAGGAAGGGGTTGACTATGAAGAAACCTTTTCTCCTGTAGCCATGTTAAAGTCCATAAGAATTCTCTTATCCATAGCCACATATTATGACTATGAAATATGGCAAATGGACGTCAAGACTGCCTTTCTGAATGGTAATCTTGAAGAGAATATCTTCATGTCTCAGCCCGAAGGGTTCATAGCCCAAGGTCAGGAACAAAAGGTTTGTAAGCTCAATCGATCCATTTATGGATTAAAACAAGCGTCCAGATCATGGAACATTAGATTTGATACTGCAATCAAATCTTTTGGCTTTGACCAAAACGTTGATGAGCCTTGTGTGTACAAGAAAGTCAACAAAATGAAAGTAGCTTTTCTAATACTTTATGTAGACAATATCCTACTCATTGGGAATGATGTAGGATACCTCACTGACATTAAGAAATGGCTAGCAGCCCAATTCCAAATGAAAGATCTAAGAGAGGCTCAATATGTTCTGGGAATCCAAATCATTAGGGATCGTAAGAACAAAACGCTAGCTCTGTCTCAAGCAACGTATATTGACAAGATGTTGTCTCAATATTCGATGCAAAACTCCAAGAAGGGACTATTACCCTTCAGACATGGGGTACACCTGTCTAAGGAACAGTCTCCTAAGACACCTCAAGAAATTGAGCACATGAGACACATTCCCTACGCCTCAGCTGTGGGCAGCTTAATGTATGCTATGCTCTGCACTAGGCCTGACATATGTTATGCAGTGGGAGTAGTCAGTAGGTATCAGTCTAATCCAGGGTTGGACCACTGGGGAGCGGTTAAGACTATCCTCAAGTATCTTCGGAGAACGAGGGACTACATGCTTGTGTATGGAGCTAAGGATTTGATTCTTACTAGATACACTGACTCTGACTTTCAAGCTGATAAGGATTCAAGGAAATCCACATCAGGGTCAGTATTCACCCTCAATGGAGGAGCAGTAGTATGGAGAAGCATCAAACAAGGATGCATAACAGACTCAACCATGGAGGCTGAGTATGTAGCAGCTTGCGAAGCAGCTTAGGAGGCAGTATGGCTCAGAAAGTTCTAGACTGATTTGGAAGTGGTTCCGAATATGAACGTGCCCATAACACTATACTGTGACAACAATGGGGCTGTAGCCAACTCAAAAGAACCTCGAAGCCACAAACGAGGTAAACACATCGAGAGGAAGTATCACCTGATACGGGAGATTGTGCAACAAGGAGATGTGATCGTCACTAAGATCGCCTCGGAGCACAACATCGCTGATCCATTTACGAAGGCTCTCACGGCTAAAGTGTTTGAGGGTCATCTAGAAGGTCTAGGTCTACGAGATATGTATGCCATCTAATCTAGGGCAAGTGGGAGAAATGTATAATGGGTATAAGGATGCCCTAGTTCATTGTATTAATATACATGACATTTCCAGCTTTAGATTATTGCATTTACATCCCACTAACTAGTGTTTTAGTTCAAGTGGGAGTTTGTTGGGTTTTATGCCCTAAAACTCGTAGATAGTGAATGTAACTGTTGACCGGATATTAATGAAATAATATTGATATATTTTTCCATTAATTGTTATTAGTTATTTTATATTTGTCTTTGCCTAATAATAACCCTAATCCAATAAACTAGACATCCAAGGTTGTAATATGAGTCTTGAACTATATGTAGCGACATATGGGATCATTGTTCAAGAAACAGCCTAAAGGGTCTATAGTATAGGGATAAGACTGGGTGCCTTATCCTGGTGACACTATGGATACGACCCACTTTGTATTTGATACAAACGCTGCGATCCAACGCGTTCGTGTAGGAGACATGCGAGTGGGGGTATCCTATGCAATGAGTTTGCATAAGACCGGACCGCGAAATAGTAACCACTGGTTATAACACCGTTAACTAGTTGGTTTTCTATTTCACTAGGACGACCTAGACAACTTAGTCTTAATCCTGAGTTGATTATGGACTCCTGCTCATGAGAGATTGTCCTTTGATTTGTATGGGTGAGAGTGGCCAATACGCCGACTCAATAAGCCTACCACTTTGGGGACAAGACCGAATGGGGAGCTGGGAACATAATCGTACAAGATGGAATTCACTCCTTCCCGACTTTAGGGAAGCAGATGAGTGTTCCCTTAAGTGGTTACTCCGAGTCTTGAACAAAGGGCCCTACCCTCTCAATGGCACGAGAGGGTTTTCTGTTTGATGGTTGGACCACAAACAGGTTGTTCATTAGAGGAGAATTGGTACTTAAGGAAATAGAGGTAACCCAGGGGTAAAACGGTAATTTGACCCAACTGGTGTTACGGACACTCGTGAAGGACTAACTAGTCAATATTGGTCTAGATCCGTGGACACAGAAAATATGTCTGCAGTGAGAAGAGTGCAACTGTGAGTCTATAGTGGAATGTACACACAGTTAACGAATATTGATTAATGTGGTTAATGAGTTTGACCAATTAATCTCACATCGTTGGAGCTTCTGATCTGCAGGTCCATTAGGTCCCACTGGTAGCTCGTAAAGTAATTTGAGGCAACTAAGTAATAAAAGTAAATTGAAAATGTTCAATTTATTAAGGGAAACAAATATAATATATATTGATATATTATTATGAGAGAAATTAATATTTGAAAAGTTCAAATATAAATTTATGGAAGTTTGAAAGAGTTCAAAATAATGAATTAATTAATTTAAGGCCTAAAATGTGTTTGGGCAAATTAATTAATTCTAGGCCGGGAATTAAATATGTGATATTTAATTGGTGGTTAATTAATTAAAGAATTCATTAACCGGGAATTAATCAATTATGGAAATAATTAATCACTTAAGGAAGTGATTAATCATTTATGGAAATGATCTAATCACTTATGGAAGTAATTAGTCATTTGTGGAAAAGATTAATCAATTATGGAATTGATTGATCATGATTGATTAATTAAGGAATAAGATTGAATCAATTATGGAAAAGATTGATTTAATTGAATATTTTATTCATGGCCTCTCTTCTATAAATAGAACACTAGACGTAATTAGTCATGACACTTGACACTCTTGAAAGACAAGACCTAGAATTCTCTCTAGCCTCCCTCTTTGAGAAAGACTCCCACAAGTCTTTAGCCTCCTAGACTAAGAGACATACCGGTGTAACCTCTGTGGTGATTGTGTCAATCAAAGAAGAAATTTCCAGCGAAGAAAAACAAAGGCGGCTGCTGCGTTTTCGTTCGTGGAGCGTCGTTGGCGAAGAACGGTCAAGTCTTCAACGAAGGTTTGTAACGGTTCTTCCTCTTTTCTTTAGAAAAGTTTTAAAAATAAATTTAGATTTATTTTAGCATGTTTAAACCAATTTACAGCGGCTTTAAAGGTTGTTTAAAGTTTTGTTTGAGCTATCGTAACGGTATTTTAATGTTAATTAATATACGGCGTAAGGTCCAATCGATGCGCTTCCGCTGCGTGGGGACTTTTATTTATCGTAACGGTATTTATGGATGACTTCTCAGTTTTTGGGGAGTCTGTTATAGGCAATTTTGGACCACCCCGATATACAAGGAGCTGACGAGGACAATCGGGGAGTAATCGGGCTGAAAGATGGACCGAGGGGGCAAAACCGGCAAGTGAGACGGGCCAAGACCGAAGGGGTCGGGTTTTAGGCCCGACCCCCTGCTCGGCCTCGGCACATGGCCGAGGCCGAGCACATGGTCGGCCTCGGCCCGCTCGCGCGGGCCGAGCCCGTTCGGTCTCGTCTGGTCCCCACCGCCTCTGGATGCCCCGGTTTCGCCTGGTTTGACCTAAAACGCCTCCGAAACCCTAAAAAGGCTAGGAGGATGAACAAGTATTTATATCCCTCTTCGCCACTGAAGAGGGGATCCCGAATTCTATCCCAAAACTCTACTCTCTATTCTCTGCTTTCTCCTCTTGCTCTTACTTTTCCACGCCCTACCGCTCTGCTTGCTGACTTAAGCATCGGAGCCGGTGTGGCGAGCACCACACCGGTGTGCAGCTTTACTGTCTTGCAGGCCACGTCTTCCCCCCTCATCTACAAATTTACCGTTGGTGGCACGTGAAGGTCAGGTGAGATTCTCTGGCCAAAATCGACCATCAACAGTTGGCGCCGTCTGTGGGGAAGAAAGCCTGTTAATCTGCACATCGGTTATTCCATGAGTAAGGGTATGGAGAAGAAAGACCAAGACGTAAACATAGAGGATTCGGATGGTGACCGCCACCAGCGGAGGTCACGGGACGATGACAGCATCCGAGGGTCGCCGAGACAAGCAGGCCGAGGCCGAGGCCGAGGCCGAGCAGAGGATGCCGACACCAAGATTGCCGCCCTTGAGGATGAGGTGAAGGGAATGAATCGGAGTTTATCCAGAATACTCCAAATCCTGGATAAACCTGGCCCTAGCACCAAAGTCCATGAGGGAAGCTTGATTAGAGACCCGAGGAAGGGGAAGGAGCCTATGGAGCACACTGCAGAGTCAGGGACGAGGTCAAAAGGAAAGAAGAGTGACAGCATGACCAGCAAGGTCAGGGGGCTCAAACCCACTGATCGCACGATTTTGTGGAGCCCAGAGTCTTGCACACTTAAGGGGCGTCACTACACAGTTTCTACCCCAAGCTACGGTCATACTAAGACAGACCTGAGGAATCTGATCGTTGAGAAGCGCAGAAGTGCCAAAACTGCCGAGTCCGAGGCCAAAGCCGCCGAAGCTGAAGCCCGGGCTGCCGAGGCCGAGGCCAGAGCAGCCGAGGCCGAGGCTAGGTTGGCCGAGGCCGAGGCCAAGAAAGACGACCTCCCTTGGAAGACTGAGCTTCTTAATGCACTAAAGGAGCTCGGAAATCCTCAGGGAGACCAGCAGAGGTCAAAGAACTTTGGAGATCAAAACTTGGAGGAACTAGCTGACCAAGTCGATCCGCCCTTCACAGAAGAAGTCATGAAAGCCGAGGTGCCTCAAAAGTTTAAGGTACCCACGTTCAAACAGTACGATGGCAAGAAAGACCCCGTGCAACATCTAAATGCATACAGGAGTTGGATGGACTTCCACGGCGTCTCAGATGCAATCAGGTGCCGTGCATTCTTTTTCACCCTGACAGGATCAGCTAGGCACTGGTTTGAGAGACTGAAAAGGAGATCCATCAGCTGTTTCAAAGAGTTAGCCCAAGCATTCCTTGCACAGTTCATGGGAGCTAGAGAGCAGCGCAAGCCTCACATCAACCTCTTGACGGTCAAACAACAGCCAGGTGAGAGCTTGCGTGATTACATAACTCGTTTTAATGATGAGGCACTACAGGTTGAGGGGTACAGCGAGGGAGCAGCCCTGGTAGCCATAACAGCCGGTCTGGAAGACGAAAGACTGCTCAATTCAATAGGTAAGAGCCAGCCTCGAACCTATGCGGAGTTCGTCTCCCGGGCACAGAAGTATATGAGCGCAGAGGAGTTACTGAAGTAAAAAAGGTCAGAACGAGAATACAAGAGGTTTTCTTCATCTAGCTATGACAGTAAAAAGGACAAAAGGCAGCGGACCGACGAAGGAGGCCGGGGCCGAGCAGACAATGGCCGAGGCCGACCAGACAATGGCCGAGGCCGACCAGACCAAGGAGCACCTCCTTTCGGTAAGTTTGAGAAATACACCCCAACTGTTGTTCCGCAGGAGCAAGTACTAATGGAGATCCGAAATACGGGCCTCCTGAAATCCCCAGGGAGGATGAAGTCGAGTGCCGATAGAAGAGACAAGAGCCAGTATTGTCTTTTCCACCGGGATCACGGGCATTCAACCAGGAATTGTATTCAGTTGAAGGATGAAATCGAAGCACTGATCCAAAATGGTTATTTGAAAGAGTTCGTCGGTGAGCCTAAGGCCGAGGCCGACCACGGATGGCCGAGGCCGAGCCTGACCAAAGATGGCCGAGACAAAGAAGAACCCCTACGGGGGATCAGAACCATCTTTGGAGGACCAGCTGGAGGAGGTTCGAGCAGGAAGAGGAAAGCTATGGTCAGGGAAGCAAGGTCCGAACCAGAATATCGAGGTATGTACTCTGTCCATCTATCAAAGGCACACCCCCCTTTGGAGTTCACTGAGGCTGAGGCAGCGAGCATTCATCAGCCACATAATGATGCTCTGGTGGTCACTCTAATTGTAGCCAATGTGAAAATCCATCGGATCCTAATTGATGGGGGAAGCTCGGCTGATGTCCTTTCTCTAACGGCCTTTAAAGCAATGCGGTTAGGGAGGGAACTCTTAAAGCCAAGCCTTACCCCACTTGTAGGATTTGGAGGAGAGAGAGTGACCCCAGAGGGTAGCATAGAACTTCCTGTGACCTTTGGGGATGGACAGAATGCAGTGACAAAGATGATAAACTTCCTAGTTGTGGATTGTATGTCAGCCTACAATGCAATCCTAGGAAGACCAACCTTGCATGAGATGAAGGCCATAGCTTCAACTTACCATCAGTTACTGAAGTTTCCAACTCCGAACGGTGTGGGAGTCGTCAAGGGAGAGCAAAAGGAATCGAGGGAGTGTTACTGGACCGCACTAAAAGCTGTCAAGCCACAGAGGGCCGAGGCCGACCAGAGAATGAGCCGAGGCCGAGCACCACACACTTCCACCAATACTGAATCTGAACTTATGGAGTTTTAGGGTTTTTTGTTTATTGCATTCTATCATGTAATTAGACATTGTTTACTTTGTTGCTGCCTCTAGTATAGGTTCAATGTTTTTTCTTCATTCAAAGTGTGAAAGTTTAATTAATAGCCTTACAGTTTCGCCATTAAAGTTCAGTATTGAGAAGTGTGCACAAGGCAACCGACTCAAGCATCTTTACACCGGGCGAGCCTGGACTGTCGAAGTCTACCTCGCCTCATCCAGAGTGAGACCATGTGAGCCTGGACCGATGAGTCTACCTCACATCCTCTGGCTTGAGCATCTTTACACCGGATGAGCCTGGACTGCCGAAGTCTACCTCGCCTCATCCAGAGTGAGACCATGTGAGCCTGGACCGACGAGTCTACCTCACATCCTCTAGCTTGAGCATCTTTACACCAGGCGAGCCTGGACTGTCGAAGTCTACCTCGCCTCATCCAGAGTGAGACCATGTGAGCCTGGACCGACGAGTCTACCTCACATCCTCTAGCTTGAGCATCTTTACACCGGGCGAGCCTGGACTGTCGAAGTCTACCTCGCCTCATCCAGAGTGAGACCATGTGAGCCTGGACCGACAAGTCTACCTCACCTCCTCTGGCCTGAGCATCCTTACACCGGGCGAGCCTGAACTGCCGAAGTCTACCTCGCCTCATCCAAAGTGAGACCATGTGAGCCTGGACCAACGAGTCTACCTCACCTCAACTGACATGAGTCCATACACTTCATCTAAGTCAAGCTCACCCTGCAGAAGCCAGGACCGAGCACCTCTTGCCGAGGCCGAGCACCTCTTGCCAAGGCCGAGCACAAACTTTAAAGGTATTCTCCTATTTACTCAACTATACTTTGTGTTTTAATACGGTTTTTCTTGAGATTGGGGGCTGTAAAGGGGATATGCACTCCCTATTAAACAAAAAGCAAGTAACAGGGGATATGCACTCCCTATTAAACAAAAAGCACCCAGGTTTAGCATGTTCTACAAAAATTTACATGTTCGAACCTATTCTCTTGTTATTTCCCTACAAGGACTAACATATGGATGCAGGGAGCCAAATTTTAGGCTAACGGGGGCTTGAGGCCGAGGCCGACCCTAGCCTTTTCCCTAACTTTTCTCTTGCAGACACAAACCTGAAATGAAGCACTCCGAATGACCCAGTACGGGGGTTCGGGGGCAACGCCCCCTAAGCAGAATTACAAAATATGATGCTCGGCCTCTTCCCGAGGCCGAGGCCGACCAGGCAAGCAGAAAGGGAGATAGCTGTGCTCGGCCTCTTCCCGAGGCCGAGGCCGACCAGAACCACTTTTGTAATCTCTCACCCTTTTTCATTTTCATTTCATCTAACCCCTATTCAGGGAGTGTCTACTTCTATCCTACTTTGCAGGATGACAACAAAGCTACACGTAAGCCAGCCCAGGGCAAGGGTCATTACTCTTAAATCGGGCTTAAGGAGCTCAACTTATAGCAATAAGTCACCCCGAATCCCAATTCAAGAGTGGGGGCTTAATGTTATAGGCAATTTTGGACCACCCCGATATACAAGGAGCTGACGAGGACAATCGGGGAGTAATCCGGCTGAAAGATGGACCGAGGGGGCAAAACCGGCAAGTGAGACGGGCCAAGACCGAAGGGGTCGGGTTTTAGGCCCGACCCCCTGCTCGGCCTCGGCCCATGGCCGAGGCCGAGCACATGGTCGGCCTCGGCCATGGGCCGAGGCCGACCCTCGGCCCGCTCGCGCGGGCCGAGCCCGTTCGGTCTCGTCTGGTCCCCACCGCCTCTGGATGCCCCGGTTTCGCCTGGTTTGACCTAAAACGCCTCCGAAACCCTAAAAAGGCTAGGAGGATGAACAGGTATTTATATCCCTCTTCGCCACTGAAGAGGGGATCCCGAATTCTATCCCAAAACTCTACTCTCTATTCTCTGCTTTCTCCTCTTGCTCTTACTTTTCCACGCCCTACCGTTCTGCTTGCTGACTTAAGCATTGGAGCCGGTGTGGCGAGCACCACACCGGTTTGCAGGTTTACTGTCTTGCAGGCCACATCTTCCCCCCTCATCTACAAATTTACCGTTGGTGGCACGTGAAGGTCAGGTGAGATTCTCTGGCCAAAATCGACCATCAACAGAGTCATTTCCAGCTTGCCTCACCAATTTGGGAAAAGTTTTGCAAAGGTGTGAAGAGACTAACTTGATACTCAATTGGGAAAAGTGCCACTTTATGGTAAAGGAAGGGATAGTCCATGGGCATAAAATTTCTAGACAAGACATTGAGGTGGACAGAGCAAAAGTGGAGCTTATAGAGAAGCTGGAGCCGCTTACCACAGTGAAGTGAGTGAGAAGTTTTCTTGGCCACGCCGGGTTTTATAGAAAATTCATTAAAGACTTCTCTAAAATTTCAAAGCCCCTTTGCTTATTGCTAGAGGCCAACAGACCCTTTGAGTTTGGAGAAGATTGTTTGAAGGCATTCAACATTTTAAAAGTGGCGTTAGTGACTTCACCTATTGTATCTAGCCCGAATTGGAAGCTTCCATTTGAGTTAATGTGTGACGCAAGCGACTATACAGTGGGTGCAGTACTTGGGCAAAGGTATGGAAAAATCGTTCATCCTATTTACTATGCTAGTAGAACACTTAATGGAGCACAATTAAATTATACCACTACTGAAAAAGAATTGTTGGCTGTAGTTTTTGCATTTCAAAAATTTCGGCCATATTTCGTGGGTTCTAAAGTTATTGTGTTTACTGATCATGCTACTATTAAGTATTTACTAACTAAAAAGGATGCGAAGCCAAGATTAATAAGGTGGGTGTTGCTTCTTAAAAAATTTGATTTAGAGATTAAAGATAAAAAGAGCTCTAAAAATTTGGTTGCAGATCATCTATCAAGACTGGAAGGTACTGGACAATTGCTGCAGCAGAGTGAAATTAGAGATGCATTTCCAGATGAATAATTACTTGCAGAGGCTCACGAGAAAGAAGTGGGTATCCATTGGTTTGCAGACTTTGCTAATTATTTAGCATGTGGACTTTTGCCTCCAGACTTAACCAAGCAGAAACTTAAAAAATTCTACTTCGAGGTGAAATTTTACCTGTGGGATGAACCATTTCTATATAGACAATGTGCTGATGGTATTTTCAGAAGATGTGTGGTCGAGAGTGAGATCCATTCCATTCTAACTCATTTCCATTCATCTCCTTACAGTGGGCATTTTGGTGGCCAACAAACAACAACAAAGGTATTCCAGTCTGGATATTTTTGGCCTTCGCTGTTCAAAGATGCGCATTTGTTCAGTAAAGTTTGTGATAGATATCAGCAAAAAGGAAATTTTGGTCGGAAAGATAAAATGTCTCTCACATATATTCTAGAGGTCGAGCTCTTTGATGTATGGGGATTGGATTTTATGGGTCCTTTCCCACATTCTTTTGGGAACTTATACATCCTTGTAGTCGTGGACTATGTTTCAAAATGGGTCGAGGCAATTGCATGTCCTTCTAATGATGCCAAGACAGTGCTGAAATTTCTCCACAAACATATTTTTACTCGTTTTGGAACCCCTAGGGCGTTGATAAGTGACGAGGGGACTCATTTTGTAAATCAATTGATGAATAACATGTTGAGCAAATACAATGTTAAGCATAGAGTTTCCACCCCTTATCACCCACAAGCTAACGGCCAAGCGGAGATTTCAAATAGGGAGATCAAGAATATATTGGAGAAGATGGTCGGACCAAATAGAAAATATTGGTCCAATCGACTCGATGATGCATTATGGGCCTATAGAATGACATACAAGACTCCTTTGGGCATGTCTCCATTCCGGTTGGTGTTTGGAAAATCATGTCACTTGCCATTAGAATTGGAGCATAAAGCCTATTGGGCTATTAAAAAGCTCAATTTCAATCAAGAGGCAGCATGTGATCTGAGGAAGCTACAACTTGTGGAAATGGATGAATTTAGACAGTTTTCTTTTGACAATGCCAAGATGTACAAGGAAAAGACTAAAGCCTGGCATGACAAAAAGATAATGCCAAAGAAGTTTGAAAAAGGCCTGCGCGTGTTATTGTTTAATTCTCGACTTAAATTATTTTCTAGAAAGCTTAAGTCAAGATGGTCGGGACCATTCACTGTGATTTAAGTGTTTGAGCATGGAGCAGTGATATTAAAAGATAAAGCTGATGGGAGGTAATTTAAAGTGAACGTGCAGAGGCTAAAGCACTACTGGGGTGAGGAATTCTAGAGGTCTTGCAAGCTGTTGGAGGTTTGAAAAAAGCATAAAGAAAGAAATGGGACAGTGGGCTTCATTGGATGGTAACAATTTCGGTCCCTGAGTTGGTAATGTAGTTTTAATTTTCAGTCTTATTTTAGTTGTTGTAGGTAGAAGCTTTCATTGTTAGTTTTAATTTGCAATTGTTTTTTTTTTTTTTTTATAGAATTTGCATGCATTTAATTCTTTGCTTGATTTAATATTTTGCTATTTTGATGTGTTCGGCTCTTCTATTCTATTTGCTAATTTTGTTTTAGCTGATTTTGTGCAAGTGGGCTTTAATAGATAGGTGATCTCATGCTTGTGGTGAAGCAAAAATCATGCGCAAGGATCATGGGGCAGTGGGCTTCACGATTTTGGCAGTGTAATTTCAATTCTGATGTGATGTAATTGTGATCTTTGAAAGGAAGGCTTGTTGGGAAGCAAAGAAACCAGACTTTGCATGGCTCAAGAGGGAATATGGACAACCTTTTGAATGATGGAATTGAAAAGAAAACTGACAATTAAGAAGGGAAATGACAAGTGTAACGCATGCTACAGCTCAAGAGCATTAAAGTTGAATAATTCTTCCCTTTAGAAAGAGCATCCATAAGGCTGGAAACCAAGAGCTCTCGGTTTTCTTATTCCTCCCATTCTAGCCGAGAAGACATCCTGTTATCAATTTCTTGAGTGAAGTTGTACTGAGTTTTTGAAGCCATGGGTCCAAGACAATTGCCAAGAAGATTTTTAAGCCGAAAGCAGTTGGGGAAGAAGGCTCTTCAGCCCGAAAGAAGGACAAACAACCCATGCAAGATGACTTTAGCATGATTCAACCCATTTCTCCTCCAAGAAGGAGAGCCCCGAAAAGCAAGGGAAAACAACCCATAGAAGCCAAAAGGGAAAGCCCAAAGAGGTTTTTCAGCATGGCAATGATAGCGAGCATAGCTAGCTATCTTTACTTATTTAATTTAGCTAGTCTTTTATGATTTTTGGGTCATTTTATTGTGCTTTAATGTTTATGTTGTAGGAAATGGTTGATTGGAGCTAAAACGCAATAGTGGAGTCAATCGGGTGCTCGGGACGCGAAAAAATGCAAAGGAATGAAGAAGAGTCAAAGAGGAAAAAAAGTCAAAATTCGGTCAAATGCACACTAGCGTCTCGACGCTAGCCCTTGAGCGTCTCGACGCTGCGACCTTAGCGTCTCGACGCTGTGTAATTTCCTTTCCAGAACACGCGTGTTTAGAGGCAGCGTCTCGACGCTACGACGAAAAAAACAGAATATAAGCTTTCTTTCGGTTAGGTTTTTGGGGGATTGAATTTTGGGACTTTTTGGAGCCGTAAACAGAGGAAAAACAGAGGATATTGAAGCTGAAGCATAGGGAACAAGTTGGAAATCAACCCATTGTTCGTGGGGATTGTGACGGGGACGTTCGGTCTCGGCCTACAACGAGTTTAATTCTTCTTTCCCTCACTTTAGTTAGATTTTATGGCTTTTTCATGTTTAGTTGAGCTTGTAATACAAATCATGAGTAGCTAAACTTGTAGCTTAGTGATTGATGTAGTCAATTGAATTTATGGATTGATTTATGGTTTAAGTTGTGCAATGGTTATTATGTTTGTAATCTTGATTTAATGCTTTCAATTAATTGGCCATTAGTTGAATGATTTAAGTTTTGAATCTAGCTCGGGAGAGGGGATTTGATTTAGACTTACTCAAGATTGCATGATTAAAGTTTACTTTCTAATTTCGTGACGGTTTTTAGATTAACTTTGGAATTGGTCAAAAGATCTCATTGCCTTGCTTGTTAATAAACTTAGATAGGGATATCAAGTTGGTTAAGTTGCATTAGAATCAATTATACTCGGGAGAGGTAGTTGTGATTAAAGGGTCTTAGGCTCATAATTCCATTGTGCATAATAACTTATTCCTTAAAATCAATCCTAGACTAAATTGGCGAAATCAATTCCCTAAGTGTTCTTCCAATTGAATTTCCACTTGTTGCTTGTTTAATTTAGTTTTCTATCATTTACTCATCACATTGTGTTCCCTAAATAAAATTGAGCAAGATAATTCACAATACTTGATTTGCTTAAAAATCCAATGCAGAGGACGACACTCATTTATACGAACACTTTATTATTACTTGACCCGTGCGCTTGCGGTAAGGAAAAATTCCACATCAAGTTTTTGGTGTCGTTGCCGGGGATTGACACATTTAGCTAGATTGATATTGTGAAAAAATGTTTGATCTTTATTTAGGGTGTATTTTTACTTTTCTAGGTTGATTGCAGTTTTTTCCTTATTTATGTTTCTTTCCATATTTGTTTTGTTTTTAGTTTAGTTTTTTTCTTTTAGTTGTGTAATCTTTTCTTTATTTGTTTCTTGTTTTTCTTTTTTTTTTAGATTAGTTTTTCCTTATTTAGATTAGTTTCCTTATTTGTGTTGCCATATTTATTTTTTTTTTTGCATTCCATATTTGGTTATTTTGTTTCCTTTTCTAGATTATATTTTCCATATTTAGATTAGTTATTTTCTTTTCTTTATTTCTTTCCTTAATTGTTTTCTTTCCTTTTTATGGTAGTTTTGTTTTTGTATGCGTAGTAGTAGAGAATTGATACCGTTGGATCCCGAGATCGAAAGAACAATTCATAGGATTCGAAAAGAAAATAGAGAAATTATTCAAATGGCTGACCAAAATCCACCTGAGGAGCCTAGGCCTAGTAGAGACTACTTTCAGCCAGTGTTTCAGGGACAACAGTTGGGGATTGTTTATGCCCCGATCATTGCCAACAACTTTGAGCTGAAGACCGGTCTCATTCAGATTGCCCGAGACTGTGCATACAGAGGATCGCCCACCGAGGATCCAAATTCTCATCTAAAATCATTTTTGGATATTTGTGGGACGGTAAAAATTAATGGAGTTTCTGAGGATGCTATTCGCTTACGATTATTTCCTTTCTCTTTGCAGGATAAAGCTTGAGATTGGTTGCAATCTATTACCCCTGGGAGCATCACCACCTGGGATGCTTTAGTCCAGACCTTTTTGAAGAAAATTTTCCCTCCTGCAAAGACGGTCAAGCTGAGGACCGAGATTGGGACATTCCAACAACAATATGATGAGCAGTTGTTCGAGGCTTGGGAGCGATTTAAAGAGCTACTGAGGAAGTGTCCTCAGCATGGCTATCCCGACTGACTTCAGGTTCAATTGTTTTATAATGGTTTAACTCCTAGTACAAAAACCATTGTTGATGCAGCTGCAGGTGGGACTCTGTTGTCCAAGACCGTGGAAAATGCTCACACACTTCTAGAGGATATGGCCACCAACAGCTATCATTGGCCATCTGAGCGGTCTACACCCAAAAAGATTGCTGCTAGAGTGTTTGAGGTTGATAAAGTAAGTGCACTCCATGCCTAGATGACCTCCCTTGCTAATGCTTTTATGAAATTTTCAGGTACAGGGAGTGCACAGTCAATTGAATCAGCTGCTGCTCTAGCATCTAGACCTCAGGAGGAGACCATCGAACAGGTTCAGTATGTATCAAATTCTAATTTTAGGGGATATAATAATAATGTTACACCTACACATTATCACCCTAACAATAGAAACCATGAATTTTTCTCTTATGCAAATACTAAAAATGTTCTTAACCCCCCTGGTTTTGCCCCTCAAACTCAAGAAAATAAAAAGTTAGAGGATCTTGTTGGAGCTTTCATTGCAGAGTCAAGTAACAGGACAATCAAGTTATATGAGGCTGTCATTGCCATCAACACCACGGTGAATGGCCACAGTGCAGCCATCAAGAACATTGAGACTCAGCTAGGACAGTTGGTAAATGTCGTGAGTTCTATGAATAAAGGTAAGGCCCCAGCTGAGCAAGAGAAAACCCAGATGGAGTACTGTAAGGCTGAAGGGAATAAAAGTCCCCACGCAGCGGAAGCGCATCGATTGGACCTTACGCCGTATATTAATTAACATTAAAATACCGTTACAAAAACTCAAACAAACTTTAAGCTCTCTTTAAAGTTGCTGGAAATTCAGTTTAAACATGCTTAAAAATAAATCTAAATTTATTTTCATGCTTTTCTAAAGAAAAGGGGAAGAACCGTCACATACCTTCATTGTAGACTTGACCGTTCTTCGCCAACGACGCTCCAACGAACGAAAACGCAGCAGCCTCCTCGTCTCTTAATCGCTGGAATTTTCTTCTTGATTGACACAATAACCACAGAGGTTACACCGGTATGACTCTGAGTCTAGGAGGCAAAAGACTTGTGGGAGTCTTTTTCTAAGAGGGAGGCTAGAGAGAATTCTAGGTCTTGTCTTGAGAGTCTAAGAGCAAGAGCAAAGTTTCAAGTGTCCTGGACCAATTAGGTCTAGTGTTCTATTTATAGAAGAGAGGCCATGAATAAAATATTCAATTAAATCAATCTTTTCAAAAATTGATTCAATCTTATTCCTTATTTAATCAATCATGATCAATCAATTCCACAATTGATAAATCTTTTCCACAAATGACTAATTACTTCCATAAGTGATTAGATCATTTCCATAAATGATTAATCACTTCCTTAAGTGATTAATTATTTCCATAATTGATTAATTCCCGGTTAATTAATTCTCTAATTAATTAACCACCAATTAAATATCACATATTTAATTCCCGGCCTAGAATTAATTAATTTTCCCAAACACATTTTAGGCCGTAAATTAATTAATTCATTATTTGAACTCTTTCAAACTTCCATAAATTTATATTTGAATTTCTTCAAATATTAATTTCTCTCGTAATAATATATCAATATATATTATATTTGTTTCCCTTAGTAAACTGAACATTTTCAATTTACATTTATTACTTAGTTGCCTCAAATTACTTTATGAGCTACCAGTGGGACCTAATGGACCTGCAGATCAGAAGCTCCAACGATGTGAGATTAATTGGTCAAACTCATTAACCACATTAGTCAATATTCGTTAACTGTGCGTTCATTCCACTATAGACTCACAGTTGCACTCTTCTCACTGTAGACATATTTTTTGTGTCCACGGATATAGACCAATATCGACTAGTTAGTCCTTCACGAGTGTCCGTAACACCAGCTGGGTCAAATTACCGTTTTACCCCTGGGTTACCTCTATTTCCTTAAGTACCAGTTCTCCTCTAATGAACAACCTGTTTGTGGTCCAACTATCAAACGGAAAACCCTCTCATGCCATTGAGAGGGTAGGGCCCTTTGTTCAAGACTCGGAGTAACCACTTAAGGGAACACTCATCTGCTTCCCTAAAGTCGGGAAGGAGTGAATTCCATCTTGTACGATTATGTTCCCAGCTCCCCATTCGGTCTTGTCCCTAAAGTGGTAGGCTTATTGAGTCGGCGTATTGGCCACTCTCACCCATACAAATCAAAGGACAATCTCTCATGAGCAGGAGTCCATAATCAACTCAGGATTAAGACTAAGTTGTCTAGGTCGTCCTAGTGAAATAGAAAACCAACTAGTTAACGCTGTTATAACCAGTGGTTACTATTTCGCGGTCCGGTCTTATGCAAACTCATTGCATAGGATACCCCCACTCGCATGTCTCCTACACGAACGCGTTGGATCGCAGCGTTTGTATCAAATACAAAGTGGGCCGTATCCATAGTGTCACCAGGATAAGGCACCCAGTCTTATCCCTATACTATAGACCCTTTAGGCTGTTTCTTGAACAATGATCCCATATGTCGCTACATATAGTTCAAGACTCATATTACAGCCTTGGATGTCTAGTTTATTGGATTAGGGTTATTATTAGGCAAAGACAAATATAAAATAACTAATAACAATTAATGGAAAAATATATCAATACTATTTCATTAATATCCGGTCAACAGTTACATTCACTATCTACGAGTTTAAGGGCATAAAACCCAACAAAGGCAATCACTGTGCACCAGGAAGAAGCTGAAGGGGAGCCTGAGTCTGAGGATTATGACACGCCAACAGGCGAAGCTGAGGAGGACACATCATCAGTTGAGGCTGAAAAGCCTGAACCTAAGCCTCCTATTTCTTCTCCCACACTGATGGTTCCCAAAGAAAAGAAAAAGAAAAAGAAGAAAAAGAACAATCAGGTTCAGTTTGACAAGTTTATGAATGCTTTTATGAATCTGAACATTAATATTCCTTTTGCAGAGGCGTTAGAGATGCCCCAGTATAACAGGTTCATGAAGGAGTGGTTAGCAAAGAAGCGAAAGGAAAAGAAGGTTGACACTGTATATCTTGCTTCCACATGCAGCACTAGAGTCTAACAGAAGGTACCTGAAAAAGTAGCAGATCCAGGGAGTTTTTCTGTTCCTTGCAGTTTTGGTACTTACTCCTTTAGAGCATTATGTGATTTAGGTGCTAGCATTAATATTATTCCTTTGTCCCTGTGTAAAAAGTTAGATATAGGTAAGATTAAATCTACTCCTGTAAAGCTCCAATTGGCTGATTAGTTTATGGTTAGACCAGTTGTCATTGTAGAAAATGTTTTAATCAGAGTAGGTAGATTTTTCCTCCCTATTGATTTGTATGTTATGGACATGATAGAAAATCCTTCAATGCCTGTCATACTAGGAAGACCATTCCTCGCTACTGGGCGAGTGATTATTGATATTGAGCGCAGGGAGCTCACTCTTAGAGTCAGGAACGAAAAAGAAATTTTTAAAGCAGTTGAAGACTCTAAAGGACAATCTGAAGTGCTTTTCATGGGCTATAAGAAAGGTGCAAGAAAGAGCACCTCTGTTGGATTCACAAAAAAGAAGCCTCCTTGAAGCACGGTCAACACGTCGAGCTAATGACGTTAAACAAACGCTTATGGGAGGCAACCCAAGTAAGTTAGTTGTGTCTTTCTTTTGAGTTTTATTTATTGTTTGTGTCTGTTTTGTAGGTCTTGTTTTCTGTCTCTCCTTTGCTTTCAAGCTTTCAAGATCTCAATCAAGAAGTCAGCATCATTCCAGGCCACTATTATTCACTCCTCTCATTCTTTTATTGTTCTCATGCTTGTTTATGCCTTATTTTCTTTATACATTGAGGACAATGCATGTTTTAAGTTTGGGGGTGGATTAGCATGTTTGTGGAGCCCTTGAGCATCTGAGTTCGGGCTATAGTGTTGAGCTTTCTTTGAATTGAGCATATAGTTGTTTTCTGGATGTTACTTTTGCATGATTATGATGTCCTAGGATAGGCTTTCTTGTCAATTTTCAAGCTTGCGATGAGTTGTAAGCATGAGTGCCCAAAAAGGGAGACTTTTTAAACTTCTTCTAGGAGATGGCTTGCATGAGTACAGTATTTGTCTTGGCTAGATTTGGATTTGAATGCTTAGGAGCGAATTATTGGGTTCATAGGCTTGTTGTCACCTCGATAGGTGTGGGGAAGAGCTAAAGAGTTAATTTTCTGCAAATTAGCATGTTTGATCTTGCTTAGGAGGAAAGAAAAGAATATTTGCTATTCATGCTCATAAAGAAAAAATCATTATTGTTGTTACTGTTGAGAAAAAAAATTATTATGCCATGACCTGTGCACAGTTTGCAATGTTTAATAAAGTTTAGGCAAAAAGAGCTACCCCTGTTGTGATCAGTTAGGCCAACCAGAGAAAACTCAGGTTAAGGGTCCCTGCAATGGGTGTGTGAAAGCTAGTGCCACATATACATGCTTAATTTAATTGTAATTTATAAGCACCTAAGTTTGGAGGAAAACAAATTGATTTGTTTCATTAACTCATTAGTGAAACCTTAGTGCCAGTGTAGAGGGAAGATGAGCTGAGGGTTTAATAATCCAATCCCGGGCTAGTAGAGTCTGTTCTTGTTGAGTTAGATCTCGCTTATGCAAATTAATTTTGGAAAAATTTTAATTTGTCTCCCTCATTGGTCCTTGTGTGCATGTCTCTTGCTTGCTTGACTATTGACTTTTGAGCCTTGAGGATTGAGTTATGATTATTGCATCCATTCTTCTACTGTATGTTTGATTTGTAGTTTGCTCGAGGACTAGACAAAGATTAAGTTTGGGGGTATTTGATAGCGAGCATAGCTAGCTATCTTTACTTATTTAATTTAGCTAGTCTTTTATGATTTTTGAGCCATTTTATTGTGCATTAATGTTTATGTTGTAGGAAATGGTTGATTGGAGCTAAAACGCAATAGTGGAGACAATCGGGTGCTCGGGACGCAAAAAGATGCAAAGGAATGAAGAAGAGTCAAAGAGGAAAAAAGTCAAAATTCCGTCAAATGCAGACTAGAGTTGAGACGCTAGCCCTTGAGCGTCTCGACGCTAGCATTCCTTATCTGAATAGGCGCGAAACGGTCACAGCGTCTCGACGCTGCGACCTTAGCGTCTCGACGCTGTGTAATTTCCTTTCCAGAACACGCGTGTTTAGAGGCAGCGTCTCGACGCTAAGACGAAAAAAACAGAATATAAGCTTTTTGGAGCCGTAAACAGAGGAAAAACAGAGGAAAAACAGAGGATATTGAAGCTGAAGCATAGGGAGCAAGTTGGAAATCAACCCATTGTTCGTGGGGATCGTGACAGGGACGTTCGGTCTCGGCCTACAACGAGTTTAATTCTTCTTTCCCTCACTTTAGTTAGATTTTATGGCTTTTTCATGTTTAGTTGAGCTTGTAATACAAATCATGAGTAGCTAAACTTGTAGCTTAGGGATTGATGTAGTCACTTGAATTTATGGATTGATTTATTGTTTAAGTTGTGCAATGGTTATTATGTTTGTAATCTTGATTTAATGCTTTCAATTAATTTTCCATTAGTTGAATGATTTAAGTTTTGAATCTAGCTCGGGAGAGGGGATTTGATTTAGACTTACTCAAGATTGCATGACTAAAGTTTACTTTCTAATTTCGTGACGATTTTTAGATTAACTTTGGAATTGGTCAAAAGATCTCATTGCCTTGCTTGTTAATAAACTTAGATAGGGATATCAAGTTTGTTAAGTTGCATGAGAATCAATTATACTCGGGAGAGGTAGTTGTGATTAAAGGGTCTTAGGCTCATAATTCCATTGTGCATAATAACTTATTCCTTAAAATCAATCCTAGACTAAATTGGCGAAATCAATTCCCTAAGTGTTCTTCCAATTGAATTTCCACTTTTTGCTTGTTTAATCTAGTTTTCTATCATTTACTCATCACATTGTGTTCCCTAAATAAAATTGAGCAAGATAATTCACAATACTTGATTTGCTTAAAAATCCAATGCAGAGGACGACACTCGTTTATACGAACACTTTATTATTACTTGACCCATGCGCTTGCAGTAAGGAAAAATTCCACATCAGGCAGCAACCATAAGGTTTGAGGAGCTCAAGAATAGGGAATTGAGGGTTCGACTCCAACTTAGAAAGCTTGCCCCACATGTTGGCCGTAACAATTGTTAACCTAAATTGGCAAAAACTCTATAGCCAACCGGAGCCAGCCGTGGCCAACATTGTAAAAGAATTCTATGCAAATTTCCAAGATAACGTGATATGGATGACCAAAGTTCGGGGACAGCTTGTCTTATAGAGTCCTACCGCCATCAATAAGTATTATGACGTGCCCGACTTTTCCTTTGCCATATATAACTCCATGGAAATTGCGCCCTCCAACGATCAACTTCAAGCAGCCTTGAACTACTGTGCTTTAGAGGGGGCGAGTTGGAAGGTGTCAAAGAATGGGAACCGATCCATGTTGTCTGCATATGTCACGCCCGAAGCTAATGTTTGGTTGTGGTTTGTTCGCAACCGATTGCTTCCACCGACACAAGACACCACTGTATCTAAGGCGAGGATGCTCCTTATTTTCTCCATAATGAGCCAAATCAGTATTGATGTGGGGAGAATTATTGCTCGAGAGATAGCATCGTGTGCTCGTAAGAAGTCAGGAAGGTTGTTTTTCCCGAACCTCATCACAACCCTCTGTTTAAAGGCCAATGTGCAAGTTTCGGAAGATGATGAAATTATGATGGATAAGGGAATCATCGACTCGACAACTATCAACTGCCTCATGGGGGACCAAAAGGGGAGAAAGAATTCAACTGTTGCAAGTGGCATAGAGGAAATACTCAAGCACCAAAGGGAATTATTGCACCAAGTGCAATATCAAGGAGAACAACAACGTCTATATTGGGAGTACGCCCTTAAGGGGGACGAGATGGTAGAAAAAGCATTTAATTCGGATCCAGAAGAAGTCCTTCCACCATTCCCTCCATTCCCAAAAGGAGTATTGAATCGGTGGTGCCCCCCTCATCCGGAGATGATGATGATGATGAAGTCTGAGCAGGGGAGTTTGTTGTTTTATGTTTTTGTTTGTGGTTGTTGGTGTTTTTGCTTCAAGCTATGGCTGTTTTAATTTGTTTGCTTGGTTTAGGTTTCTGTTTGTTTCAATTTCTATGTTTGTTTGAATGAATGAAAGAAAGTAGAAGGAAGAAAAAAGAAGAAAGAAAAAAAATGTTGCTGGGTGTTTTATGTTTGTTTGGAATTTAATGAAATATTACATTTGTATTTCCTTGGCAAATCTCTTTCTTGAGCACATTCTAAATCTCTGCTGTAGTAATTGAGCTGCTGAATGTAGAGTTAAAATGCTAAATTTTGATTTTTTCCCAATCTGATATAAGTTGAGCTTGCCCATAATTTATATCATGCTGGAATGTTTCATAGTTGGGTGGTAGATGGCTCTGATTTTGAAGGCAGTAGCTAGCTTTTTCATGCAAGTAAATTGGGCTTCATGCATAATATAGCTCCTAAATTTTACATGTTTTAGCCTGAGTATGAAAGTCCAAATTGGTCTTGTATGTGAGCCTTTTTGATGTTTCAGAGATGTACTTTTGTCTGGCTATCCATCAATGAATGTTGCAGCAGCCGAATGCTTGGTTAAGCTTTAAACTCTGTTTTTATTTGAAAATAGCATGATGTCTTTTGATCCCTAGCATCTTAGCCTCTTGCTTAGTTAGATTATCCTTTTGTGCTGGAAATCCTTAGGTTGATTAGAAGCTTCCTAATTTTCTTTCTTTAGCTTAACTCAAAAATTTAGGAAAGCTTGTGCTTAATTCTTTGCCCAAAGTTATAATCTCCCTAAGCAATAGTCCTTAGCTTCTCTTTCAAAAGAAAATAAGTTTGGGGGTTCTTACCTTACTTTCTCATTCATTGGGGACAATGAATAGTTTAAGTTTGGGGGTGAGGTGCCCTTTTGGAAAAAAAATTAGAAAAAGTATCTTAGAAAGCATTCCTCTTTGTCCTAGTTTTGTCTAAGATGTACTCATCTCCCTTTATGGAATTTATTCTTTTCCTGAGGTTGCCTAGTAACCAGGGGGATTTATGATACCCATAGTTTGCCCCTGTGTAAAAAAGTAGCTATTGGAAAGTATGAAGTTCCTAAAAAAAAAAAAAACAAAAAGAAAGATCAAAATAAGTTGAGGAAAGGGATGAGTGCTAGCTTGAAAGTTTCAATTTTCCCCAAAGCTTAGGTGAGCTTCACCAAAAAGTGTTGCCACTCTGAGAAGCAAGGAAATAGTTGCTAGATAACTATCTTTGGTAATCTTAGGGGATATGAATGCAGTGCTCGTTAGGCGATGAGCTTGGAAGCTAGGGTGAGCTTCACCAAAAAGTGTCGCCATTCCTGGACCAAAAAGCTATGACCTAAGAGACTTTCTAAGATGGGAAAAGTAAAAAATAGAATAAAAGTTCGAGAGAAGTTGTGGCCTGAGCTTAGAGGTTTTATAATTTGGGCATTAGGATTTTAGGCGCTTAGCAAGCTTAAGGATTGGATTTTTGAGCTAGAAAAGAAAGAAAGTTAGTGGCTTGTTTGATGCCTATAGGTTGGCACAATTAGATATGATAGCTTGTCAAGGTGGGCTAAGAGCATGGATCCAAAGCATAGTTCTGATTTGGAAAAATGCCAAGTTTTGTAGCCTAATTGTTTTTAGGCGTTGCATTCTTTTATAGAGTTGTGAGCAATTGTTAAGGGAAGTTTTGAGCAAGAAGTAGTTGTGTGGCATCTTGAAGGCTCTAGTGGAGTAGCTAGCTGATCTTTTTCTGTTTAGTTGAGCTTTTGGCCTGACATTGCTCGGGGACGAGCAATGAGCTAAGTTTGGGGGTGTGATAAATCTTAGAAATAAGAGTTATTGGCCATGATTTTGGGGCTTAAAGGCTTAATTTTACCTTGAGAAATTACTAATTGAGTTGAATTTTGCTGAATTTAATGGTGTTTAGTGAGTATGTTAATTGAGAGATTTGGTTGTTAATTTTCACGCTAATTGTGTATTTGAGCTGACCTGGAGCTTTAATTTGCACAGATAATGCTACAGCTTGAGCTGGCAGAGGCAAAATAGAAGCTGAAATTTGTTGGTTGATGGAGCTGCTTTCCACGTGGAGGACTTCATTAATTGATGTGGCATTCCCAGTTGGAGTCTGAAGCTCTTTTCATCCTTTAGAGGGAATTCCAAGGGGGCAAGGCTTGTCCAATCAGCCCTGAAACCCACGTTGGTGGCTGGGTATATAAAGAAAAAAATCCAAATTTGGAAATGAGGCTGGAGAAGGAAGAGAGCTGCATTTGGGAGCTGATATTCAGAGAAAAACAGAGGATAAAGAAGAGGAGAGCTCCCGTGGAGTCATTATTCAGCTTGGGAAAGCTGGATTTGATCTTGGGAGCTTCTTCTTTAGTCTTTTCTTTTCATCTTTTATCTTCCTATTGGTATTACTTGTGTAAGAAGTTGAAAATATGTTGAGTATGGGTATTCCTTGTTGTACTGAATTTATTTCATCTTTGATCATGTGCTAATCCTCATTAGGTGAGGATTAGGGATCCTATATTGTAACGGGGGGTTGCTTGTCGTTAAATCGTGCTATTCTCATCTTAAAGGAAAGTGTTCTTCATTGTTTAAGCTGGAATTTCGTTTGGCCAACCAATTTCTAGCATTGTTATCGAGTGTTTGGGAAAACATTTAGTAACCGATTACTTTACTTTACCTTAGTCTTTAAGATCATGAAAATGAGTGGGTATGTAGGGATAAATAACCACCTAAGGCACTAATTAGTTGAGCTAAAAATAAGGGGTTAAATGAGAGTTGAATCACCTTAATCTATGGAGAGTTGGAAAATTCCCGTGTTAAAATCTGGGTGAGATGAATTAGCACAGATTTTGCTATAGCAATCACTGGAAGCAATATAGAAAAATCCCTAATCCGAGCCTTACTTCTCCTCTACATTCAACCGTTTTTCTTGCGTTATTTACTTTAAGTACTCTTTAATTTCACCCAAAATTGTTTACATTTGTGCAATTTAGTTAGTGAATGATTTTTTTCCCTTGGTTACTTTGAATTTCATAAAAAATCACACTTAGAGGTAGTAAAATCCCTTAATTCAATCCCTGTGGAGAACGATCTTAAATTATTTATCACTTGCTGCCATGATGTGCATTCTTGCACGTTTTTGAGCTATTTGTGAACATTTCTTGCATATTTAGAATCACATTGCACAAGGCAACACTTAGCTTTACAAGATATCGACCTAATCTATACAAGTTGATCCATTTGGAGGTTCGTTAACCTAAGTGAGCATGCATTTATATTTGTTGTAGATTTTAATGTCTATCTCATTTTATAACGCTTATAAACGACATAAGTCTATAACATGCTTCATTTGAATATAACCATTATAAACAAGCTAAGGAAGTTTCATGCTACATGCTTGGTTCATTTTCATTTTATTAATATAACATTTATATTAACTAATCATAAATGAAATTAAACCATCCAACATGCATCTCCTAAAATAATATAACTAGTATACTAATTTCATGAAACTTTATTCTTGCATTCAATTAATATCATAACTCTTATAACATATTAATGAATGCATGATTCATGATTTCCTATGGTGGGATTTTAAATCTAAATGACATACATTATGCACATAAAATACTATTTAATTAAAACATACATTCAATAATGCATAATTAATTAAATTAACTAAAGTGAATTGGGTCTTAGTTTTTCTCTCTCGGGAGAAAAGCTATGGACAAAAGGGCAACGTAAGTTGCAGTGGGATCCTTAGTGATCAGAAGAGGGCTGTATAGCCGACCATGGAAGAAGACAACATTGAGAACCAACTCGGGAGATTGAAACTCACGGACAAGGAAAAAAGGAAAGTGGCGAAAGTTGAAGATGAAGAGCTGATTGAAAAGGACAAGAACTTGGTCAATTCCTTAGGATGCAAAATCCTTACAGAAAAGAACGTTAACGTTGAAGGGTTCAAAACTACTATTTCGAAGATATGGAATCTGATGGGCCAAATAAGAATAGAAAAGGCGGGGAAAAACAAGTTCTTCTGCCATTTCAGAAATCAAAAAGATAAGAAGAGAATAGCAGAAGGAGGACCTTGGATTTACGATAAATCGATGATGTTATTTGAGGATCTAAAAGGCGACAGTGGGGTAGAGGAGCTGGAGTTCAGGTAGGTCTCCATCTAGGTCCATTTCCATAAATTACCTATGGTTTACTTCTCCAGGAAATGGGCAAAAATCCTTGGCAATATCGTCGGTGAATTCGAAAGAACAGACTTAGAGGAAAATAGTTGGAAAACAGAAAAAACTCTGAGAGTCCAAGTGAAGATCGACATCAACCAACCCCTTGCTAGAGGCGCCATGATACAAGTCGGATTAAAAGCGAAAGAAAGATGGAGCAGAGTGACTTACGAAAAACTTCCTGACTACTACTATAAATGTGGAAAACTCGGGCATGTCCATAAGAACTGTGGGGAGAAAGTTGAGGAGAACACGGATGAATTCCAATATGGGTCGTGGCATAGGGAAGATAATCTAGTTTTTGGCAAACCTAAATCCTCTAGAGAAGAAAATGACAATAGCCCAAGGAACAGACTAGCAGCAAGGGAAAAAGTTCGAGGTAGAGGCCCTGAAAGCGAATCAGAGGAAGAGATAAGTGTTGAAGGGAAAAACGAAAGAAGGGGAGCTTCTCCGGCGGCTAAACAGTCGGAAGCGGCAGAGCAAAGGCTACCCGGCGAAGAAGGAAGGAGAAAAGAGCCGTTGCAAGAGGCCTGTGCAAGACAGAACAACAGGAGTATAGAAAAGACAAGTGTTGACAAGATGGCAGAGGAGGTTGGAGAGGTCTGTACAGTACCAGTTTTAGATAGGCCACACGAGAATAACAATTACGTAGGAAAAGTACAAAAGAACACTAGATCCATTATTCCCATCCAAACAAAAGGGCCTGGATCTATTAGTGGGCCAACGAAAAAGACCTCTGTTGAAATGCAAAAATGTCATCATTTTCATATTAATTTTAGCTAGTTTTGTACATGAATTGAGAGCTTTAATGTATTTTTATGTTGATTTTGTAGAAAACCGAGTTTGAGAAGCAAAACCAAGATTTTAACTAATTTTGGGTAGAAAAAGAAGACTTTTGGCCATAAAAGAAGAAAAGAAAAAAAGATCATTTGAAGTGGAGGCCCAAAAAGCCCAAAAGAAAGGAGAAAGGAGGCAAAAATTCGTGTTTAAGGCTTCTAGAAGGCCTAGCGTCTCGACGCTAGGTGATCAGCGAGGAAAATTCTAGAATTGCGACAGCGTCGCGACGCTGCGACAACTTCTGCCCCAAGACAATATGACGTCACAGCGTCGAGACGCCGTCGACTTGTTCAGCAAGAAATTTCCAGCCCCTTTCCCTATAAAAAGCCCCCTCTCCCAAGGTGAAAATCATCCCATTTTGGGGAGCTCTCCCCTAGCTCAATAGAGAGAAAAAGTAAGAAGAATTGTGAGGAAAAAGGTGGAATTAAGTGAGATTCCAAGGCTCCGGATTCGAGATGATCGTAACGGGAGCTTTGGATCAACTTATCAGTTATTTCTTCTTTACTTCTTTGTAATTTCTTATTTTAATTTGAGTTAGGCCTATGGATCAAGATCACTTGGGCAAAATTATTCCCATTTGTGAGTAGATCTTGAGACCTAGGGTCGTTATTCTAGTTAATTGGATATCGTAGCGCAATTAATTGGATTATGTAATGAATTTTTTCATGTTTCATCTATGCAATTCTTGTTTAATGCTTTTAATCTCTTGATCACGAATTAATTGTTATGTTGGTCTAAATTGATACTCGACAGAGAATTTAGATTAGATCCAAATATCATGGCTAATTATTGCTTGGAGCACGAGAGTGAAAAAGAATTGTTAGAAATTGATTATGAAGTTGCTTAAGGCTATACTATGATTAGCTAAGGAGATGGACACATGAATTGGCTATGTTAGTATGAGATGTGGAGGAACTTGAAAGAGAAATACGCTTAAAATTACTTATAGATTTATGAAATTGATGATTATTAGTTACATGCATCCATGTATTTGAGCTACATATCCAAAAAGCTAGATAACACCCTAGGTCAAGTTCCCTTAATAGGATATTTTCTTTGATTTTCATGTTTATTTTTATTAGTTTCTTTAATTTTCACTTCATCATTCGAGTTGGAATTCTAAATAAAATTAAAACATGATGGTTCTTGGTGCTTAATGAAATTAAATCAATTTCCCTGAGGATTCGATACTCGGAATACTTTCCGTTTTATATTACTTGCGGCCCGTGCACTTTGCGGTCAACAAGTTTTTGGCGCCACTGCCGGGAAAATTATTTTTTTTTTCCGTTAATATTGAGAACTAAGTGTTTGATTTTAATTTAGAAATTTATTTTTCTGCATTTTAATTTTTAGCAAGTGGTGGAAAAATTTGTGAAGATATAAGGTGGATAAAATTGTTTCATTGAGATTTAACCATGGCAGATCAAGAAGACAAAGCAATCCGAGATTATTTCTTGCCTGAATTTCAATTAAATTACTCTGGAATAGCTTATGAGCCAATCTCTGTTGATAATTTTGAGCTCAAGGCTAGTCTCATTCAAATGGTAAAAGAAAATGCTTTCAAGGGCTATCCATCAGAGGATCCACACAATCACCTAAGATCATTTTTGGATATCTGTGGAACGGTAAAAATAGGAGGAGTTAGCTTTGACGCTATTTGTTTACAATTGTTTCCATTTTCTTTACAAGATAGAGCTAGAGATTGGGTAGACTCGTTAACCTCGAATAGGATTCTCAGTTGGGATGATTTAGTCAAAGCCTTCCTTACAAAGTTTTTCCCATTAGCCAAAATTACCAAGCTTAGAACTGAAATTGGAACATTTAAACAATTAGAGGAAGAGCAATTGTATGAAGCTTGGGAAAGATATAAGGATTTGTTAAGGAAATGCCCACAACATGGATACCCTGACTGGCTTCAAATGCAATTTTTCTTCAATGGGTTAAAAGGGGATTTTAAGACAATTCTTGACACTACGGCTGGAGGAAGCTTCTTAGCCAAAACTTTCAAAGATGCCCGAACCCTAGTAGAAGAGTTGGCCTTGACAAGTTATTAGTGGCAGTCTGAGCAACCAGAATCCAAAATTAAGGAGAAAACATGTGAGAATGAAGAAGTAAGTGCTTTAAGGTTACAAGTTGAAGCTCTAACCAAGGCTTTGAACAAGCTCACAGGATTAGAAATTCCAAGTTTACCTAAGGTTGAAGTGGAGCCTAAACCTGAGGAAATAATTCAAGAGAAGAAAAGCCCTTTGGAGGAAATGCTAGGGAATTTCATAAATGAGACTAGGAATTTATCAGTAAAACGAGATATTGTCATTAGTAAGATGGAAGCAAAAATAGACCAGATGACAATATTCATGAAGGAGATCCAGCAAGGAAATTTATCCAATGTCGTCACCATGGACCCACAAGAGCATTGCCCTGCCATATCTCTCAGAAGTGGGAAACAGTTAAAAGAAGCTGAAAGAAAAGAAGAAACAAAACCCAGCACTAGAAGGATATTGGAAGAAGATGATGAAAACAAACCAGAGGAAGAGACAACACAGCCAGTGCCAGATAAGTCTTATGATAAGTCTTATGATTAGTTCTTAATCAAATTCCGTATCCTCAGAGATTTCAAAAGAAAAAGTTGGATGCTGAATTTTCAAAATTTCTTGATATTTTTAAACAGCTCCATATTAACATTCCTTTTGTTGATGCTTTGGAACAGATGCCACACTATGCTAAGTTTATGAAGGAAATCTTATCAAAGAAAAGGAAGTTCGAGAACCATGAGACAATAAATATGACAGCCAAGTGCAGTGCCATAATCCAGAAACATCTACCACCAAAATTAAAAGACCCAGGGAGTTTCACTCTCCCTTGTACCGTTGGTAGTTTGTTTATTAAAAAAGATTTGTACGACTTAGGGGCGAGTATAAACCGAATGCCATTCAGTGTTTACAGGAAACTTGGTTTGGGGGAATTAAAGTCAACTACAATTGTTTTGCAATTAGCAGATCGTTCAATGACATACCCTAAAGGTGTGCTAGAGGATGTTCTGGTCAATGTTGACAAATTCATATTCCCTGCAGACTTTGTAGTTTTAGACATGGAGGAGGACCCCGAAGTCCCGATCATTCTTGGGAGACCATTTTTGGCAACCGCTTGCACTTTGATTGAGGTACAGAAAGGAACCCTGACTCTCAGAGTGGAAGATGACGAGGTAGTGTTCAACCTTTTTAATGCATTGAAACACCCAGAAGAGGTTAGTTATTGTTTTTCGATTGATTCAGTTGACACTATTATCAATACATGCGTAGAGTCAGAGTCTCCTACTGACCATTATGAAATAAGCATGCCTGACGTGTTTGGAGATGAATTAATAGATATTAATCAGGAAAATGCTTTAATTGATAAATCTTTAAGAAGGGAAGAAAAATTTTCATTAGACATTTGTGCTCAAGTTGATAACCCTTCCCCTGAATTAAAACAATTGCCTGCTCACCTACGTTATGCTTTCTTAGGAGAATCTTCTACTTTTCCTGTTAACATTTTTGCTGATTTAAGTAAAGTAGAAGAGGAGAAATTGCTGGATGTTTTGAAAAAGCATAAATCTGCTTTAGGTTGGTCTATTAGTGATATTAAAGGTATTAGCCCTTCAATTTTCATGCATAAAATCTTAATGGAAGATGCCTTTAATCCAACAATAGAGCACCAAAGAAGATTAAATCCAGCAATGAAGGAAGTGGTAAAAGCCGAGGTGTTAAAATTATTGAATGCAGGAATTATTTATGCTATATCTGACAACCCTTGGGTGAGTCCTGTTCAAGTAGTGCCTAAGAATGGAGGGCTGACTGTTGTTAAGAATGAGAAAGATGAATCAATATCTACTAGGACCGTCACTGGGTGACGTGTGTGTATTGATTATAGGAAGTTAAACAAAGCCACTAGAAAAAATCATTTTCGTCTCCCCTTCATCGATCAAATGCTTGATAGGCTAGCAGAATATCCGTATTATTGTTTTCTGGATGGTTATTCGGGCTATAATCAAGTTGCGATTGCACTCTAGGACCAAGAGAAAACAACATTCACGTGTCCCTATGGCACTTATGCTTTCCGGCGTATGCCATTTGGACTGTGTAATGCTCCAGCTACCTTTCAACGTTGTATGATGGCCATATTTTCAAACCTTGTAGAAGAGATTATGGAAGTATTTATGGATGATTTTCTGTGTTCAGTTCATCATTTGATAACTGTTTGCATAATCTCTCTCGTGTTTTGCAAAGATGCCAAGAGACTAACCTTGTTTTAAATTGGGAAAAATGCCATTTTTTGGTAAAAGAAGGGATAGTTTTACGCCACAAGGTGTCTGAAAAAGGGTTGGAGGTTGATAAAGCCAAGATTTCTGCTATTGAACAACTTCCTCCACCCATTAATGTTAAGGGAGTTCGTAGTTTCTTAGGCCACGCGGGGTTTTATAGGCGTTTTATAAAAGATTTTTAAAAAATCGCTAAACCCCTATGCAATTTGCTTGAAAAAGATGCCCCGTTTGTGTTTTCAAAAGATTATTTGCTAGCATTTACCCTTTTAAAAGAAAAGCTGATTTCCGCACCTATCATTGTTGTGCCTTAATGGAGTCAACCGTTTGAAATCATGTGTGATGCTAGTGATTATGCTTTAGGAGATGTCTTAGGGCAACGTCGAGATAAGTTCTTTAGGGTTATTTATTATGCAAGTAGAATTCTAGATAGTGCTCAGCAGAACTACACCACTACGGAAAAGGAGATGCTTGCTATTGTGTTCGCTTTCGATAAGTTTAGGCCCTATTTGCTTGGTACAAAGGTTATAGTGCACACTGACCACGCTGCTATTCGTTATTTGAGTAGTAAAAAGGATTCCAAGCCCAGACTAATAAGATGGATTCTGTTATTGGAAGAGTTTGACTATGAGATCAAGGATAGAAAAGGTTGTGAGAATGTGATCGCAAACCATTTGTCTAGGATAGAGCACGAAAAGAATATCGCAACCTTTCCCATCAAAGAAGTTTTTCCTGATGAAAAGTTATATGCTGTTAAAACCTATTTTCCTTGGTACGCTGATTTTGTAAACTTTCTTGCAGGAAAAGAAATACCTCCATACTTAAATGCTCAGAAAAGAAAGAAGTTTTTCCATGATGTGAAGTCCTATCTGTGGAATGACCAATTTCTCTTTAAGGTGTGTTCTGACCAAATCATTCGAAGGTGCATTCCAGCAGAAGAAGTAGGTAAGATTATACATGATTGTCATGCCTCTCCTTATGGTGGTCATTTTGGACCAACTCGTACTGCAGCAAAGGTACTTCAATTTGGTTTTTATTGGCCTACACTATTTAAAGATTGGTATACCTTTGTGAGAACATGTGATAGAAGCCAAAGGACAGGTAATATTTCTAGACGCCATGAAATGCCCCTTACCCCTATTCTTGAAGTAGAACTTTTCGATGTGTGGGGCATGGATTTTATGGGCCCTTTTCCCTCTTCCAATGGATACTCGTATATCTTAGTTGCTGTCGATTACGTATCTAAATGGGTAGACGTAGTAGCCACTAAGACTAATGATGCACGTGTTATTTTGCGTTTTCTGCACAAAAATATTTTCACTAGATTTGGCACACCACGAGCTATAATTAGTGATGAAGGGTCCCATTTTTGCAATAAATTGTTTGAATCATTACTAAAAAAATATGGTGTCAAGCATAAGACTTCTTTAGCTTATCATCCCCAGACTAACGGTCAAGCTGAGATTTCTAATAGGGAGATTAAGCAAATTCTGGAGAAGACAGTTCGCATCAACAGGAAGAACTGGGCATACAAGTTGGACGTTGCTTTGTGGGCCTATCGAACGGCTTTCAAAACTCCGATCGGCACATCCCCGTATCGATTAGTGTATGGGAAAGCCTTTCACCTGCCTGTGGAACTTGAGCACAAAGCATACTGGGCTATCAAGAAGTTTAACTTGGACGCAGAGAAGGCTGGGGAACAACGGTTACTGCAGCTCAACGAATTAGAGGAATTTAGGAGCCAGGCGTATGAAAACGCTAAGCTCTACAAGGAAAGAACGACAAGATGGCATGATCGTATAGTCCAGATGCGTTCTTTTGAGCCAAGGCAGCAAGTTCTTCTATTCAATTCTCGATTGCGACTGTTCCCAGGAAAGTTGAAGTCAAGATGGTCCGGTCCGTTCATAATCAAAGGACCAATTGAATTGATGGATAGCAACGAGTTAACTTTTAAATTCAATGCTCAAAGAGTGAAACACTATTGTGGATTCGAAGAGCGAAAGGTCGAAAAAATGATTTTGACCGATCTAGGGTGACCGAGCCCCGTCTAGCTCAGGACGTTAAACAAGCGCTTCTTGGGAGGCAACCCAAGTGCTTAAGTTTTTGTAGATTTTAATTTAGTTTATGTGTTGATCCTAATGCTCCTTTGAGATCGATCCTTGTGTATGAAGCTCGCGAATTCTTGCTTAGCTTATCATTCTCTCCTCAGACGACAATCTAAGACGTTTCAGATTCTCTCGCTTTTTCAGGGCAGTATCGATCTCTCTTTATCTAATTAAATATTCATACATTGGGGACAATGTATATTTTAAGTTTGGGGGGGAGATTTGCTATGCTTAGGTTTTGCGTAAGTAATGCTTATGATGAATTAAAAGCATGCTGATGATGATGACGTCTGATGATTTGCTTTTAGCCATGATTCTCTCTTATTGCTGCAAATTTGAAAGCATGTCTAAATTCAAGAAAATTTAAAATTTTTTCTTTGATTCCCTTGCAAAGTATGACGAATCACTTGTTTTATTATAATTTTGAAAGCCTAGATGAAAGTTATATGCTTTGGAAGTTTGTTGTCACTCCGATAGGTGTAAAGTTTGTCTAGATAGCTTTCTTGCATAATAGTTAGTAATACTGAGCTTTGGAAAAAGGTAATGCTTTGATTTGCCCTAAATATGTTTATATATAAATAGATAATGCTCCACTTTCTTGAAAGCATTAGTAGCCAGGGGCATTCATGACACCCATCGTTTGCTTTTGCATGAAAATGCTGGAAAGAAATGAGCATGCCTCGGCAGCCTGAAAGATGAGGCGCTCGTAGTTGGATGCTTTCATCACCAATGTTGGCAAGCTAGAACGAAGACGCTACATCTAAAAGGATCTTCAAAAAAAAATATAAAATTGGGGTACCTCAGTAAGGTAGGGCTTGCTAGATAAGTATGATGGCTAAAAGGGCGAGCTTTAGTGCCAGTGTAGGGGGAAGATGGATGGAGGAGTATATAAATGATTTCGGACTAGTAAAGATTATGATAAGGCAAATGATGATTCGTTTTTGCAAGGGAGGATAGGATTAGATTTTAAACTTCTTGATGGTTGCTCATGCTTACTTATTTGTTTCAATGGTTTGCATTCATGGTTAGAAGCTTTGAAGATAGAGTTGTTAGCATGCAAGTTATGATTCATATGCATTACTTTATTTTTCTCGGGACTAGCGAAACTTTAAGTTTGGGGGTGTGTTGACATGCAAGAATGTCATCATTTTCCTATTAATTTTAGCTAGTTTTGTACATGAATTGTGAGCTTTAATGTATTTTTATGTTGATTTTGTAGAAAACCGAGTTCAAGAAGCAAAACCAAGATTTTAACTAATTTTGGGTACAAGAAGAAGACTTTGGGCCATAAAAGAAGAAAAGAAAAAAAGATCATTTGAAGTGGGGGCCCAAAAAGCCCAAAAGAAAGGAGAAAGGAGGCAAAAATCCGTGTTTAAGGCTTCTAGAAGGCCTAGCGTGAGACGCTAGAACCATAGCGTCTCGACGCTAGGTGATCAATGTAAACCCGGGACTTTCCTTGGAACATTTTCTCTTGTCATCTATTGTGGTCTCATGGTTGAATTAAATTGGGTGGAAGTTATTAATTTAGGAATAAAAGAAAAGGAAATAAATGGAAAAGGAAAATGAAAAGGAAAAAGGAAAAAAAAAATCAGCAAAAGTGAAAAAAAAAAAAGAAAAAAAAAGAAAGAAAAAGAAAGCAAGTGGAATTGGACAGCACCAAACCCACCACCGACTACATGTTTTATCAGCCCATTTCCATCTCATTTTTCATCCTTTTCCATTGAAACTTTCAGAGCACTTTAAGGAGAGAGTGAAGGAGGAGGAAGAAGAAGAATTTCGTGGTTTGAGGTTGAGGAAGATAGGGAAAGGCTCATGCAAAGCCAACCATTGCAGAATCTGTGTTCAACCTGTCAACCTCTGATGTTTTAGTCGGTTTGGGCTACACAGTAAGAATCAAGAGGTAAGGTTTGATTTTCTTGAAAGTTAGTTCATTTTATAACAAATTTAATGAAGTAAGCTTGACCTAAATCGAATGGGAAGTTGATGGTTTTTGGAATGGAAAACAGAGCACAGGAGTTTCGAGCAAACCAGGAGGATCTCTGGTGTTCTCTGATGTTTTGAGTATTCTGGAGTGCACAAGTCGAATCAGAAGCTCTATTTGGTATGGTTGGAAAGCTTATTCAATATGCTAAACCTTTTATGAAGAATACGTGAGCCAAAAAGTACTTGAAGTAGGTCTAATTTCAGGAGGAAGATAAAGGGTAACAGAGAAGCTCGAATCGGTGTTGTCTGATTTCGGGGCGTTTCTGGACAAATTGGTTGGGCATCTCGTTTTCATTTCTTGAGGTAAGTTGTAGAGTGTTCGAAAATGAAGAATTTGATGTGTATTTCATTAATTTTGGTTAAGTATTGAGAAGGTTATGGGTGTTGGAAGTTAGGGTATAGAATCTGGAAAATCTGGAAAAGTAGAATGTGGATGTGGTTTTTAATTCAAGTGTCGAGAATTCATGAGCATGGAAAAACAAAGCTATCTATGGTTCTAATGCTCGGTTTTGGTTATTTGACAGGCCAAGAGGAAATAGGTCGAGTCTATAGACCGAGGAACTAGATAAGACTGTGAGTGACAAAATGAATTTCGAAAATGTTTTTAAACGGTTGTTCATGATTATATGTTTTACATGCTTTTCTATGAATGATACATGGTTTTGTGAACGATTTCAAACATGAGTTTTGAGCTTAGATTTTCTAATAAGGTTTATATACGAGCACGTGGCTAATGGCTTTATGAAAAGTAGTTGAAACGATATCTTTTAAAGTAAAGCTTGTGTTAGCAAATATTGTTTAATGATTTAAAGTTTTTCACGAGCAAGCTGAGTAAGCTTGAGTTTTACGAAAGATAACGATAAGCAGGCATGTTTTAATGTTTTCATGTGATTTCCGAGATTTCTATTGACTACATGACTGAGATATTGAGCCCGAGGCTATATGGTACCGTGTGCACACATGTTATGTTCCGTTGTTGACGTTGAGTGTACTCCGTGACAACGATGCTGTCGTGAGTGCTGGGCGGGCCCCACTACGACAAAGACGATGGGAGTGCTGGGCGGGCCCCACTACATCGTAGGACTAGTAACGTTGGTTGTACTGGGCGTGCCCTACACAACGTAGATCGGTCATGTTAGTTAAAACGTTTGATGTACTTGATATGCCTTGCTAGATTTTTATTGACGAACTTGCGAGATATTTTAGAAAACCTTTTCCATTACACGTCTATGTTAAACGCTTTGATTGAGCATATTTATACGTTCAAAGGTTTATCTCGTGTTTTTGACTTCCGGATTTAGAGTTGTAAAGTTAGTCACTCACTGGGCTTCGTAGCTCATTCTTTCAAAATGTTTTTCCACTTTTCAGGTAGAGATCGAGCTCCCGGTGCCTGATACACTACCAACGTCTGCTGAAAGTTCCGGATCAAGCTTCAGTACGTGGGTGGAGTTGTAAATTGAGTCTGTTCATATTGTAAATGTTTTGTAAGGATTGGATAATATAGTCCTAGAGGTCGTGGTTGTATAAATCCTAGTTGTACATGTCATTGGTTATGATATCTATACCAGGTTATCTCCAAACCGAGATATGTCATGGCGACATCTCGTGTATGTTGATATGTTTTCGGGGTTTCCGTTATGTCGTGGTTCATATGGAATATATTTTATGTCCATTATTAGTATGTTTATCAGGTTCAAGGTTTCAGTAGGGTCAACAGGGATCGTTAGAGGTGATGATGTCTGTTGGCTTCACGCCGTCTTTCGGGCTAAGCTAGAGGTGGTCCGGGAGGGGGTGTGACAACTTGGTATCAGAGCAGTTAGCTCCATGGGAAAAGAGACATGGTAGTTAGTGCTAAGAAGAATCCAGGAAGTAAACAGTTACACGTTGGGTCAGTTCATATAGAACTAGCGGAGTATGGTCCGAGTATTGTTGAGAGGGAGTCTAGTCAAGACTAGAATGTGTGTATCAGTTTAGTATCATGCATCTGACTTAAGTATCTATAGCATGTCTGATGTGATGATATGATATAGGAGTCATGCCACCACGTACCAGCAGACGACGCAGGCAGAATCAGGACGGGACGCAGGATCCTACCCAAAGTCAATCGGAAAGGGGATCCAGTACCCCGAGAGGTCAGAATGAGGCAGGGAGTGATCAATTTGCTAGATCTGCGCAGGAGATCGGTAGGCCAGAGAGAGCAGGGCCTAGTGATCCGGAAAAGACGTATGGGATTGAACGGTTGAAGAAGTTAGGAGCCACCGTGTTTGAGGGTTCCACAGATCCAGCTGACGCCGAGGTCTGGTTGAATATGTTGGAGAAATGCTTCGACGTGATGAGTTGTCCTGAGGAGCGAAAAGTCAAATTAGCCACATTCCTTTTGCAGAAGGAGGCAGAGGGATGGTGGAAGTCTATTATAGCCAGGCGCAGTGATGCACGTACGTTAGATTGGCAGACATTCAGAGGCATATTTGAGGAAAAGTACTATCCCGCCACATATCGTGAGGCAAAGAGAGATGAGTTTCTGGAGCTGAAACAAGGGTCACTTTCAGTGGCTGAGTACGAGAGGAAGTATACCGAGCTTTCACGGTATGCTGAAGTGATTGTGGCATCTGAGAGTGACAGGTGTCGCAGGTTTGAGAGAGGGCTACGTTTTGAGATACGTACCCCAGTTACTGCTATTGCAAAGTGGACGGATTTTTCTCAGCTAGTAGAGACTGCCTTACGTGTGGAGCAGAGTATTATAGAGGAAAGGTCGGTCGCGGAGCCTAGTCGTGGAGCTCCAACAGCTAGTGGTTTTCGAGGTCGTGAGCAGCGGAGGTTTGCACCTGGAGTGAATGTTTCAGGCCGTCAAGATTTCAAGCGTCGATCTGGTGGCCAATTATCGAGGCAAATGAGTTTGGGTAGTGCTTATCAGAGGCAGAGTTAGAGAGCCCCCAGTAAGTCTGCGAGTTCAGTAGCAAGACCGTGGACGGGTCAGGAGTCCGTTGCTAGTGAATCCAGGAGAACATCATGTGCAAGTTGTGGCAAGAATCATCGAGGTCAGTGTCTTGTTGGCGCTGCTGTGTGTTACCAATGTGGACAACCAGGGCATTTCAAGAGGGATTGCCCACAGTTGAAGGCAACAGTTCAGAGGGACCCGGGAGTTGAGTCCCACACAGTTGAGCAGCCGAGAGTCTTAGCAGGCGCAGGAGAAGGCACTAGTGGTGCAAGGCAAAAGGGAGTTGTGGGGAGACCTAGGCAGCAGGGAAAAGTCTACGCCATGACTCAACAGGAAGCAGAGGATGCACCAGATGTGATCACTGGTACGATTTTGATATGTAATGTACCTGCACGTGTTTTATTAGATCCAGGCGCTACGCATTCCTTTGTTTCTAGCAAGTTTTTAACTAAGCTGAATAGGATGCTAGAGCCTTCATCTGAGGAATTAGTCAAAGGCACTCCAGTTGGTGACGTTTTGTTAGTCAAGGAAGTGTTGCGTGATTGTGAGGTTGTAGTAGAAGGTCTCTGTATGTTAGTGGATCTTCTTCCCCTAGAGTTGCAGGCGTTGGATGTGATTTTGGGAATGGATTTCTTATTCACTCATTACGCTTCTATGGATTGCCATACGAAGGAAGTGACTTTTAAGAAACCAGGTTTGACTGAAGTGGTTTTCAGGGTTGAGAGGAAGATTATTCCTACGTGTTTGATTTCAGCTCTTAAAGCTGAGAAGTTGTTGAGGAAAGGTTGCACAGCGTTTCTTGCACACGTAGTAAAGGTGCAAGAAGAAAAGCTGAAACCAGAAGATGTTCCTGTGGTGAATGAATATCTTGATGTTTTTCCAGCTGATCTATCGGGTTTGCCGCCTGATAGAGAGGTGGAGTTCACTATTGGATTGTTACCAGGAACAGCACCTATTTCTCAGGCACCATACAGGATGGCTCCAAGCGAGCTTAAGGAGCTGAAGGTGCAGTTGCAAGAACTAGTTGACAAGGGATACATCAGGCCAAGTGTATCACCGTGGGGAGCTCCAGTATTATTCGTGAAGAAGAAAGATGCTACCCTGAGATTATGTATTGATTACAGGCAGTTAAACAAGGTCACGATACGTAACAAGTATCCTCTACCACGCATCGATGACTTGTTTGACCAGTTAAGGGGAGCAGCAGTGTTCTCTAAGATTGATCTGAGGTTAGGATACCACCAGTTGAAGGTTAGAGAATCAGATATTCCTAAGACAGCATTCAGGACGAGGTATGGGCACTATGAGTTTTTAGTGATGCCATTCAGTTTAACGAATGCGCCAGCAGTTTTCATGGACCTCATGAACAGGATCTTCCACCAGTATTTAGATCAGTTTGTGACAGTGTTCATCGATGACATTCTAGTTTACTCAATTGACAGGGAAGCCCATGAGGAACATCTAAGGATTGTTCTGCATACACTACGTGATAAACAGTTATACGCTAAGTTCAGCAAATGTGAGTTCTGGTTGAATCAAGTGGTGTTCTTAGGGCATTTAGTTTCAGCGGACGGAGTTAGTGTTGATCCGCAGAAAGTGGAAGCTGTGGTCAACTGGGAAAGACCAGCTAGTGCAACGGAGGTACGTAGTTTCCTCGGCCTAGCAGGATACTACAGACGTTTTGTTGAGGATTTCTCACGGTTAGCATTACCCTTGACAGCCTTGACAAGGAAGAATGCTAAGTTTGAGTGGTCAGACAAATGTGAACAGAGTTTCCAGGACCTGAAAAAGAGATTGGTGACAACGCCTATTCTAGCACTTCCTGTAACAGGGAAGGAGTATGTGATCTATTGTGATGCTTCAAGGCAAGGATTAGGTTGTGTGCTGATGCAGGAAGGAAAGGTAATAGCTTATGCTTCAAGGCAGTTGAAGAAGCATGAGTGTAATTACCCTACCCATGATCTTGAGCTAGCAGCAGTTGTTTTTGCACTGAAGATCTGGAGACATTATTTATTCGGTGAGAAGTGCCACATTTTCACAGATCATAAGAGTTTGAAGTACATCTTTGATCAGAAAGAGCTGAATCTGAGGCAGAGGCGATGGCTAGAACTAATTAAAGACTATGATTGTACCATAGAATATCATCCGGGTAAGGCTAACGTGGTAGCAGATGCATTAAGTAGGAAGTCGAGACTTCCGAAGAGTGCCTTGTGTGGTATTCGAGTGAGCTTGCTAAGTGCGTTAAGAGGTTTCAAGGCAGTTATGACTGCAGGAAGCTCAGGGAGTCTTTTAGCTCAATTTCAAGTTAGGTCTTCTCTAGTAGCAGAGATTGTGAGAAGACAGCCAGAGGATAGTAACATACAGAAGATGCTTACAAAGTCCAAGCAAGGCCCAGAGGCAGAATATGAGTTGAGAGCAGACGGAGCCATAGTTAAACAGGGAAGACTATGCGTTCCGAGTATTAGTGAGCTTAAGAGTGCTATATTAGAGGAAGCTCACAGTTCAGCTTACGCTATGCATCCAGGAAGCACCAAGATGTATAGAACTCTGAAGAAAACTTACTGGTGGCCTGGTATGAAGCGGGAGATAGCTGAATATGTCGATAGATGTTTGATCTGTCAACAGGTTAAACCAGTGAGACAGAGGCCAGGAGGACTCCTTAATCCACTGCCAGTGCCGGAGTGGAAGTGGGAGCATATTACCATGGATTTTCTATCTGGATTACCCCGTACTTCTAGCGGACATGATGGTATATGGGTAATAGTAGATAGACTCACCAAGACAGCACGGTTTATACCGATTAAAACGACGTCTACACTAGATCAGCTAGCTAAACTATACGTCGACAGGATTGTAAGTCAACATGGAGTGCCAGTGTCCATAGTTTCAGATAGGGATCCAAGGTTTACTTCTAAGTTTTGGCCTAGTGTGCAGAAAGCAATGGGAACAAAGTTGAAGTTCAGTACAGCGTTCCATCCCCAGACAGATGGTCAGTCTGAGAGGACCATCCAGACCTTAGAGGACATGTTGAGAGCATGTGTCCTTCAGTTTAAGGGAAGTTGGGATACTCACTTATCACTTATGGAGTTCGCTTATAATAACAGCTATCAGTCTAGTATAGGCATGGCACCATTCGAGGCTTTGTATGGCAGACCATGCAGGACTCCTGTGTGCTGGAACGAAGTGGGAGAGCGAAAGCTAGTTGGTCCTGAGTTGGTACAAGTTACGTCAGACAATGTTAAGCTAATTAGGGAGAATCTAAAAATAGCACAGGATCGACAGAAGAGCTATGCAGATAAGCGACGAAGAGACTTAGAGTTCCAGGTTGGAGATCAGGTTTTCTTGAAGTTATCTCCATGGAGAGGTGTTTTTCGCTTTGGGAGGAAAGGTAAGCTGAGTCCTAGATATATTGGTCCTTACCAGATAATAGAACGAGTTGGACCAGCAGCCTATAGACTTGAGTTATAAAGAGGAAGCGGTTCAGATCCTCGACAGAAAGGAGCAAGTCCTGAGGAACAAAACGATCCCACTCGTGAAAGTTCTTTGGAGACATCACGGAGTTGAGGAGGCAACTTGGGAGTCAGAAGATCAGATGAGGAGGAGTTATCCCGACACTCTTCACCTAAGGACTTCTAAATTTCGAGGACGAAATTTGAAAAGGGGGAGGTAAGTTGTAAACCCGGGACTTTCCTTGGAACATTTTCTCTTGTCATCTATTGTGGTCTCATGGTTGAATTAAATTGGGTGGAAGTTATTAATTTAGGAATAAAAGAAAAGGAAATAAATGGAAAAGGAAAATGAAAAGGAAAAAGGAAAAAAAAAATCAGCAAAAGTGAAAAAAAAAAAAAGAAAAAAAAAAGAAAGAAAAAGAAAGCAAGTGGAATTGGACAGCACCAAACCCACCACCGACTACATGTTTTATCAGCCCATTTCCATCTCATTTTTCATCCTTTTCCATTGAAACTTTCAGAGCACTTTAAGGAGAGAGTGAAGGAGGAGGAAGAAGAAGAATTTCGTGGTTTGAGGTTGAGGAAGATAGGGAAAGGCTCATGCAAAGCCAACCATTGCAGAATCTGTGTTCAACCTGTCAACCTCTGATGTTTTAGTCGGTTTGGGCTACACAGTAAGAATCAAGAGGTAAGGTTTGATTTTCTTGAAAGTTAGTTCATTTTCTAACAAATTTAATGAAGTAAGCTTGACCTAAATCGAATGGGAAGTTGATGGTTTTTGGAATGGAAAACAGAGCACAGGAGTTTCGAGCAAACCAGGAGGATCTCTGGTGTTCTCTGATGTTTTGAGTATTCTGGAGTGCACAAGTCGAATCAGAAGCTCTATTTGGTATGGTTGGAAAGCTTATTCAATATGCTAAACCTTTTATGAAGAATACGTGAGCCAAAAAGTACTTGAAGTAGGTCTAATTTCAGGAGGAAGATAAAGGGTAACAGAGAAGCTCGAATCGGTGTTGTCTGATTTCGGGGCGTTTCTGGACAAATTGGTTGGGCATCTCGTTTTCATTTCTTGAGGTAAGTTGTAGAGTGTTCGAAAATGAAGAATTTGATGTGTATTTCATTAATTTTGGTTAAGTATTGAGAAGGTTATGGGTGTTGGAAGTTAGGGTATAGAATCTGGAAAATCTGGAAAAGTAGAATGTGGATGTGGTTTTTAATTCAAGTGTCGAGAATTCATGAGCATGGAAAAACAAAGCTATCTATGGTTCTAATGCTCGGTTTTGGTTATTTGACAGGCCAAGAGGAAATAGGTCGAGTCTATAGACCGAGGAACTAGATAAGACTGTGAGTGACAAAATGAATTTCGAAAATGTTTTTAAACGGTTGTTCATGATTATATGTTTTACATGCTTTTCTATGAATGATACATGGTTTTGTGAACGATTTCAAACATGAGTTTTGAGCTTAGATTTTCTAATAAGGTTTATATACGAGCACGTGGCTAATGGCTTTATGAAAAGTAGTTGAAACGATATCTTTTAAAGTAAAGCTTGTGTTAGCAAATATTGTTTAATGATTTAAAGTTTTTCACGAGCAAGCTGAGTAAGCTTGAGTTTTACGAAAGATAACGATAAGCAGGCATGTTTTAATGTTTTCATGTGATTTCCGAGATTTCTATTGACTACATGACTGAGATATTGAGCCCGAGGCTATATGGTACCGTGTGCACACATGTTATGTTCCGTTGTTGACGTTGAGTGTACTCCGTGACAACGATGCTGTCGTGAGTGCTGGGCGGGCCCCACTACGACAAAGACGATGGGAGTGCTGGGCGGGCCCCACTACATCGTAGGACTAGTAACGTTGGTTGTACTGGGCGTGCCCTACACAACGTAGATCGGTCATGTTAGTTAAAACGTTTGATGTACTTGATATGCCTTGCTAGATTTTTATTGACGAACTTGCGAGATATTTTAGAAAACCTTTTCCATTACACGTCTATGTTAAACGCTTTGATTGAGCATATTTATACGTTCAAAGGTTTATCTCGTGTTTTTGACTTCCGGATTTAGAGTTGTAAAGTTAGTCACTCACTGGGCTTCGTAGCTCATTCTTTCAAAATGTTTTTCCACTTTTCAGGTAGAGATCGAGCTCCCGGTGCCTGATACACTACCAACGTCTGCTGAAAGTTCCGGATCAAGCTTCAGTACGTGGGTGGAGTTGTAAATTGAGTCTGTTCATATTGTAAATGTTTTGTAAGGATTGGATAATATAGTCCTAGAGGTCGTGGTTGTATAAATCCTAGTTGTACATGTCATTGGTTATGATATCTATACCAGGTTATCTCCAAACCGAGATATGTCATGGCGACATCTCGTGTATGTTGATATGTTTTCGGGGTTTCCGTTATGTCGTGGTTCATATGGAATATATTTTATGTCCATTATTAGTATGTTTATCAGGTTCAAGGTTTCAGTAGGGTCAACAGGGATCGTTAGAGGTGATGATGTCTGTTGGCTTCACGCCGTCTTTCGGGCTAAGCTAGAGGTGGTCCGGGAGGGGGTGTGACAACTTGGTATCAGAGCAGTTAGCTCCATGGGAAAAGAGACATGGTAGTTAGTGCTAAGAAGAATCCAGGAAGTAAACAGTTACACGTTGGGTCAGTTCATATAGAACTAGCGGAGTATGGTCCGAGTATTGTTGAGAGGGAGTCTAGTCAAGACTAGAATGTGTGTATCAGTTTAGTATCATGCATCTGACTTAAGTATCTATAGCATGTCTGATGTGATGATATGATATAGGAGTCATGCCACCACGTACCAGCAGACGACGCAGGCAGAATCAGGACGGGACGCAGGATCCTACCCAAAGTCAATCGGAAAGGGGATCCAGTACCCCGAGAGGTCAGAATGAGGCAGGGAGTGATCAATTTGCTAGATCTGCGCAGGAGATCGGTAGGCCAGAGAGAGCAGGGCCTAGTGATCCGGAAAAGACGTATGGGATTGAACGGTTGAAGAAGTTAGGAGCCACCGTGTTTGAGGGTTCCACAGATCCAGCTGACGCCGAGGTCTGGTTGAATATGTTGGAGAAATGCTTCGACGTGATGAGTTGTCCTGAGGAGCGAAAAGTCAAATTAGCCACATTCCTTTTGCAGAAGGAGGCAGAGGGATGGTGGAAGTCTATTATAGCCAGGCGCAGTGATGCACGTACGTTAGATTGGCAGACATTCAGAGGCATATTTGAGGAAAAGTACTATCCCGCCACATATCGTGAGGCAAAGAGAGATGGGTTTCTGGAGCTGAAACAAGGGTCACTTTCAGTGGCTGAGTACGAGAGGAAGTATACCGAGCTTTCACGGTATGCTGAAGTGATTGTGGCATCTGAGAGTGACAGGTGTCGCAGGTTTGAGAGAGGGCTACGTTTTGAGATACGTACCCCAGTTACTGCTATTGCAAAGTGGACGGATTTTTCTCAGCTAGTAGAGACTGCCTTACGTGTGGAGCAGAGTATTATAGAGGAAAGGTCGGTCGCGGAGCCTAGTCGTGGAGCTCCAACAGCTAGTGGTTTTCGAGGTCGTGAGCAGCGGAGGTTTGCACCTGGAGTGAATGTTTCAGGCCGTCAAGATTTCAAGCGTCGATCTGGTGGCCAATTATCGAGGCAAATGAGTTTGGGTAGTGCTTATCAGAGGCAGAGTTAGAGAGCCCCCAGTAAGTCTGCGAGTTCAGTAGCAAGACCGTGGACGGGTCAGGAGTCCGTTGCTAGTGAATCCAGGAGAACATCATGTGCAAGTTGTGGCAAGAATCATCGAGGTCAGTGTCTTGTTGGCGCTGCTGTGTGTTACCAATGTGGACAACCAGGGCATTTCAAGAGGGATTGCCCACAGTTGAAGGCAACAGTTCAGAGGGACCCGGGAGTTGAGTCCCACACAGTTGAGCAGCCGAGAGTCTTAGCAGGCGCAGGAGAAGGCACTAGTGGTGCAAGGCAAAAGGGAGTTGTGGGGAGACCTAGGCAGCAGGGAAAAGTCTACGCCATGACTCAACAGGAAGCAGAGGATGCACCAGATGTGATCACTGGTACGATTTTGATATGTAATGTACCTGCACGTGTTTTATTAGATCCAGGCGCTACGCATTCCTTTGTTTCTAGCAAGTTTTTAACTAAGCTGAATAGGATGCTAGAGCCTTCATCTGAGGAATTAGTCAAAGGCACTCCAGTTGGTGACGTTTTGTTAGTCAAGGAAGTGTTGCGTGATTGTGAGGTTGTAGTAGAAGGTCTCTGTATGTTAGTGGATCTTCTTCCCCTAGAGTTGCAGGCGTTGGATGTGATTTTGGGAATGGATTTCTTATTCACTCATTACGCTTCTATGGATTGCCATACGAAGGAAGTGACTTTTAAGAAACCAGGTTTGACTGAAGTGGTTTTCAGGGTTGAGAGGAAGATTATTCCTACGTGTTTGATTTCAGCTCTTAAAGCTGAGAAGTTGTTGAGGAAAGGTTGCACAGCGTTTCTTGCACACGTAGTAAAGGTGCAAGAAGAAAAGCTGAAACCAGAAGATGTTCCTGTGGTGAATGAATATCTTGATGTTTTTCCAGCTGATCTATCGGGTTTGCCGCCTGATAGAGAGGTGGAGTTCACTATTGGATTGTTACCAGGAACAGCACCTATTTCTCAGGCACCATACAGGATGGCTCCAAGCGAGCTTAAGGAGCTGAAGGTGCAGTTGCAAGAACTAGTTGACAAGGGATACATCAGGCCAAGTGTATCACCGTGGGGAGCTCCAGTATTATTCGTGAAGAAGAAAGATGCTACCCTGAGATTATGTATTGATTACAGGCAGTTAAACAAGGTCACGATACGTAACAAGTATCCTCTACCACGCATCGATGACTTGTTTGACCAGTTAAGGGGAGCAGCAGTGTTCTCTAAGATTGATCTGAGGTTAGGATACCACCAGTTGAAGGTTAGAGAATCAGATATTCCTAAGACAGCATTCAGGACGAGGTATGGGCACTATGAGTTTTTAGTGATGCCATTCAGTTTAACGAATGCGCCAGCAGTTTTCATGGACCTCATGAACAGGATCTTCCACCAGTATTTAGATCAGTTTGTGACAGTGTTCATCGATGACATTCTAGTTTACTCAATTGACAGGGAAGCCCATGAGGAACATCTAAGGATTGTTCTGCATACACTACGTGATAAACAGTTATACGCTAAGTTCAGCAAATGTGAGTTCTGGTTGAATCAAGTGGTGTTCTTAGGGCATTTAGTTTCAGCGGACGGAGTTAGTGTTGATCCGCAGAAAGTGGAAGCTGTGGTCAACTGGGAAAGACCAGCTAGTGCAACGGAGGTACGTAGTTTCCTCGGCCTAGCAGGATACTACAGACGTTTTGTTGAGGATTTCTCACGGTTAGCATTACCCTTGACAGCCTTGACAAGGAAGAATGCTAAGTTTGAGTGGTCAGACAAATGTGAACAGAGTTTCCAGGACCTGAAAAAGAGATTGGTGACAACGCCTATTCTAGCACTTCCTGTAACAGGGAAGGAGTATGTGATCTATTGTGATGCTTCAAGGCAAGGATTAGGTTGTGTGCTGATGCAGGAAGGAAAGGTAATAGCTTATGCTTCAAGGCAGTTGAAGAAGCATGAGTGTAATTACCCTACCCATGATCTTGAGCTAGCAGCAGTTGTTTTTGCACTGAAGATCTGGAGACATTATTTATTCGGTGAGAAGTGCCACATTTTCACAGATCATAAGAGTTTGAAGTACATCTTTGATCAGAAAGAGCTGAATCTGAGGCAGAGGCGATGGCTAGAACTAATTAAAGACTATGATTGTACCATAGAATATCATCCGGGTAAGGCTAACGTGGTAGCAGATGCATTAAGTAGGAAGTCGAGACTTCCGAAGAGTGCCTTGTGTGGTATTCGAGTGAGCTTGCTAAGTGCGTTAAGAGGTTTCAAGGCAGTTATGACTGCAGGAAGCTCAGGGAGTCTTTTAGCTCAATTTCAAGTTAGGTCTTCTCTAGTAGCAGAGATTGTGAGAAGACAGCCAGAGGATAGTAACATACAGAAGATGCTTACAAAGTCCAAGCAAGGCCCAGAGGCAGAATATGAGTTGAGAGCAGACGGAGCCATAGTTAAACAGGGAAGACTATGCGTTCCGAGTATTAGTGAGCTTAAGAGTGCTATATTAGAGGAAGCTCACAGTTCAGCTTACGCTATGCATCCAGGAAGCACCAAGATGTATAGAACTCTGAAGAAAACTTACTGGTGGCCTGGTATGAAGCGGGAGATAGCTGAATATGTCGATAGATGTTTGATCTGTCAACAGGTTAAACCAGTGAGACAGAGGCCAGGAGGACTCCTTAATCCACTGCCAGTGCCGGAGTGGAAGTGGGAGCATATTACCATGGATTTTCTATCTGGATTACCCCGTACTTCTAGCGGACATGATGGTATATGGGTAATAGTAGATAGACTCACCAAGACAGCACGGTTTATACCGATTAAAACGACGTCTACACTAGATCAGCTAGCTAAACTATACGTCGACAGGATTGTAAGTCAACATGGAGTGCCAGTGTCCATAGTTTCAGATAGGGATCCAAGGTTTACTTCTAAGTTTTGGCCTAGTGTGCAGAAAGCAATGGGAACAAAGTTGAAGTTCAGTACAGCGTTCCATCCCCAGACAGATGGTCAGTCTGAGAGGACCATCCAGACCTTAGAGGACATGTTGAGAGCATGTGTCCTTCAGTTTAAGGGAAGTTGGGATACTCACTTATCACTTATGGAGTTCGCTTATAATAACAGCTATCAGTCTAGTATAGGCATGGCACCATTCGAGGCTTTGTATGGCAGACCATGCAGGACTCCTGTGTGCTGGAACGAAGTGGGAGAGCGAAAGCTAGTTGGTCCTGAGTTGGTACAAGTTACGTCAGACAATGTTAAGCTAATTAGGGAGAATCTAAAAATAGCACAGGATCGACAGAAGAGCTATGCAGATAAGCGACGAAGAGACTTAGAGTTCCAGGTTGGAGATCAGGTTTTCTTGAAGTTATCTCCATGGAGAGGTGTTTTTCGCTTTGGGAGGAAAGGTAAGCTGAGTCCTAGATATATTGGTCCTTACCAGATAATAGAACGAGTTGGACCAGCAGCCTATAGACTTGAGTTATAAAGAGGAAGCGGTTCAGATCCTCGACAGAAAGGAGCAAGTCCTGAGGAACAAAACGATCCCACTCGTGAAAGTTCTTTGGAGACATCACGGAGTTGAGGAGGCAACTTGGGAGTCAGAAGATCAGATGAGGAGGAGTTATCCCGACACTCTTCACCTAAGGACTTCTAAATTTCGAGGACGAAATTTGAAAAGGGGGAGGTAAGTTGTAAACCCGGGACTTTCCTTGGAACATTTTCTCTTGTCATCTATTGTGGTCTCATGGTTGAATTAAATTGGGTGGAAGTTATTAATTTAGGAATAAAAGAAAAGGAAATAAATGGAAAAGGAAAATGAAAAGGAAAAAGGAAAAAAAAAATCAGCAAAAGTGAAAAAAAAAAAAAGAAAAAAAAAAGAAAGAAAAAGAAAGCAAGTGGAATTGGACAGCACCAAACCCACCACCGACTACATGTTTTATCAGCCCATTTCCATCTCATTTTTCATCCTTTTCCATTGAAACTTTCAGAGCACTTTAAGGAGAGAGTGAAGGAGGAGGAAGAAGAAGAATTTCGTGGTTTGAGGTTGAGGAAGATAGGGAAAGGCTCATGCAAAGCCAACCATTGCAGAATCTGTGTTCAACCTGTCAACCTCTGATGTTTTAGTCGGTTTGGGCTACACAGTAAGAATCAAGAGGTAAGGTTTGATTTTCTTGAAAGTTAGTTCATTTTCTAACAAATTTAATGAAGTAAGCTTGACCTAAATCGAATGGGAAGTTGATGGTTTTTGGAATGGAAAACAGAGCACAGGAGTTTCGAGCAAACCAGGAGGATCTCTGGTGTTCTCTGATGTTTTGAGTATTCTGGAGTGCACAAGTCGAATCAGAAGCTCTATTTGGTATGGTTGGAAAGCTTATTCAATATGCTAAACCTTTTATGAAGAATACGTGAGCCAAAAAGTACTTGAAGTAGGTCTAATTTCAGGAGGAAGATAAAGGGTAACAGAGAAGCTCGAATCGGTGTTGTCTGATTTCGGGGCGTTTCTGGACAAATTGGTTGGGCATCTCGTTTTCATTTCTTGAGGTAAGTTGTAGAGTGTTCGAAAATGAAGAATTTGATGTGTATTTCATTAATTTTGGTTAAGTATTGAGAAGGTTATGGGTGTTGGAAGTTAGGGTATAGAATCTGGAAAATCTGGAAAAGTAGAATGTGGATGTGGTTTTTAATTCAAGTGTCGAGAATTCATGAGCATGGAAAAACAAAGCTATCTATGGTTCTAATGCTCGGTTTTGGTTATTTGACAGGCCAAGAGGAAATAGGTCGAGTCTATAGACCGAGGAACTAGATAAGACTGTGAGTGACAAAATGAATTTCGAAAATGTTTTTAAACGGTTGTTCATGATTATATGTTTTACATGCTTTTCTATGAATGATACATGGTTTTGTGAACGATTTCAAACATGAGTTTTGAGCTTAGATTTTCTAATAAGGTTTATATACGAGCACGTGGCTAATGGCTTTATGAAAAGTAGTTGAAACGATATCTTTTAAAGTAAAGCTTGTGTTAGCAAATATTGTTTAATGATTTAAAGTTTTTCACGAGCAAGCTGAGTAAGCTTGAGTTTTACGAAAGATAACGATAAGCAGGCATGTTTTAATGTTTTCATGTGATTTCCGAGATTTCTATTGACTACATGACTGAGATATTGAGCCCGAGGCTATATGGTACCGTGTGCACACATGTTATGTTCCGTTGTTGACGTTGAGTGTACTCCGTGACAACGATGCTGTCGTGAGTGCTGGGCGGGCCCCACTACGACAAAGACGATGGGAGTGCTGGGCGGGCCCCACTACATCGTAGGACTAGTAACGTTGGTTGTACTGGGCGTGCCCTACACAACGTAGATCGGTCATGTTAGTTAAAACGTTTGATGTACTTGATATGCCTTGCTAGATTTTTATTGACGAACTTGCGAGATATTTTAGAAAACCTTTTCCATTACACGTCTATGTTAAACGCTTTGATTGAGCATATTTATACGTTCAAAGGTTTATCTCGTGTTTTTGACTTCCGGATTTAGAGTTGTAAAGTTAGTCACTCACTGGGCTTCGTAGCTCATTCTTTCAAAATGTTTTTCCACTTTTCAGGTAGAGATCGAGCTCCCGGTGCCTGATACACTACCAACGTCTGCTGAAAGTTCCGGATCAAGCTTCAGTACGTGGGTGGAGTTGTAAATTGAGTCTGTTCATATTGTAAATGTTTTGTAAGGATTGGATAATATAGTCCTAGAGGTCGTGGTTGTATAAATCCTAGTTGTACATGTCATTGGTTATGATATCTATACCAGGTTATCTCCAAACCGAGATATGTCATGGCGACATCTCGTGTATGTTGATATGTTTTCGGGGTTTCCGTTATGTCGTGGTTCATATGGAATATATTTTATGTCCATTATTAGTATGTTTATCAGGTTCAAGGTTTCAGTAGGGTCAACAGGGATCGTTAGAGGTGATGATGTCTGTTGGCTTCACGCCGTCTTTCGGGCTAAGCTAGAGGTGGTCCGGGAGGGGGTGTGACAATCAATGAGGAAAATTCCAGAATCGCGACAGTGTCGCGACGCTGCGACAACTTCTGCCCCAAGACAACATGATGACACAGCATCGAGACGCTGTGGCGTAGCGTCTCGACGCTGTCGACTTGTTCAGCAAGAAATTTCCAGCCCCTTTCCCTATAAAAAGCCCCCTCTCCCAAGGTGAAAATCATCCCATTTTGGGGAGCTCTCCCCTAGCTCAATAGAGAGAAAAAGTGAGAAGAATTGTGAGGAAAAAGGTGGAATTGAGCGAGATTCCAAGGCTCCGGATTCGAGATGATCTTGACGGGAGCTTGGGATCAACTTATCGGTTATTTCTTCCATACTTCTTTGTAATTTCTTATTTTAATTTGAGTTAGGCCTATGGATCAAGATCACTTGGGAAAAATTATTCCCATTTATGAGTAGATCTTGAGACCTAGGGTCGTTATTCTAGTTAATTGGATATTGTAGCGCAATTACTTGGATTATGTAATGAATTTCTTCATATTTCATCTATGCAATTCTTGCTTAATGCTTTTAATCTCTTGATCACGGATTAATTGTTATGTTGGTCTAAATTGATACTCGACAGAGAGAATTTAGATTAGATCCGAATTGCATGGCTAATAATTGCTTGGAGCACGAGAGTGCAAAAGAATTGTTAGAAATTGATTATGAAGTTGCTTAATGTCTTACTATGATTAGCTAAGGAGATGGACACATCAATTAGCTATGTTAGTATGAGATGTGGAGGAACTTGAAAGAGAAATCCGCTTAAAATTACTTCTAGATTTATGAAATTGATGATTATTAGTTACATGCATCAATGTATTTGAGCTACATATCCAAAAAGCTAGACAACACCCTAGGTCAAGTTCCCTTAATAGGATATTTTCTTTGATTTGTATGTTTATTTTTATTAGTTTCTTTAATTTTCACTTCATCATTCGAGTTGGAATTCTAAATAAAATTAAAACATGATGGTTCTTGGTGCTTAATGAAATTAAATCAATTTCCTTGAGGATTCGATACTCGGAATACTTTCCGTCTTATATTACTTGCGGCCCGTGCACTTTGCGGTCAACAACCTCCAAGGCCACAGAGATAAAGCCGACTAGCTCCAGCAGGGAAACTGATTCGAAAGAGCCAGATCAAACGGGAACTGTGGACAGAAAGACAAAAGGGACTAAACAGTTGAAACGTAAAACTAGAGCTGGGAATATCTCAGACGAACCTATAGGGATGGAATGGTCTTTATCAACAAACAACAAGAGAGGCAGGGAGGAAGAAGTCAGTGAAGGACAGGGAACTAAAAGGGAGTGCAATGAATGCTCCGAAATCTCTGGAGGGATATCGGCGGAGGCTGGGTTCCAACCCTGCCGAACGCCATGAAAACGTTATGTTGGAACATTTGGGAGGTGGGGAACCCTCGAACGGTCCGTGCTCTGCGCCTTAAGGTGAAGCTTGGGTACGATCACTGCTTTGATGTCCCTAGTAATGGTTTAAGCGGGAGCCTGATGCTTTTATGGAAGAAGGAGTTGACGGTTAAGGTCAATTCTTTCTCTAAGGGGCATATAGATGCTAACCTGCTAGTCAAAAACGAATGGTGGAGCTTCACAGGGTTTTACGGCAGTCCAGAGAGAGAAAAAAGAAGCGAATCGTGGGAGCTTGTTAAGCGGTTTCATGCTTTGGAAAATATCTCGTGGCTTATGGGTGGCGATTTCAATGAGGTTCTCTTAGATAATGAGAAGAAGGGGGGTAACCCGAAGAAGCAGAGTGACATGGATGCTTTCAAGGATGTCCTCAATTTGTGCAGCCTTGTAGACTTAGGCTACAAAGGGGAAAAATACACTTGGAAAAGACGAGACAGGAAAGGAGATATCATAAAAGAGAGGCTTGACAGATTTGTGGCCAACACAAGTCTTATTGACAAAGCTTATAAACTTGAAATATCCCATTTAAATTATCACCAATCTGACCATAGACCTATCCTAGACATCGAAAACTATAGTCCTCATCCCAATAATCGGAAAAATCCAAAAAAGCTCAAATTTGAAGAAAGATGGGTCCAGTTTGAAGAGTGCAAAAACATAGTGAAAGGGAACTGGATGTCGGGGAGGAAAGAAAATGCAGGGGATATCAATTGCAAAGTAGAGAGCATTTTACATAAGTTGGCAGATTGGAATAAAGTCAGACTTGGAGGATCCATTCAAGGGGCAGTGGAGAGGAAATATAAGGAATTGCAAGAGTTGAACAAAGGCTTAGGTCAATCTAACGAGGTGGCCATTGCAAAAGCTGAACAGGAGTTATCCTGCTTGCTAGAGGAAGAAAAACAGTTCTGGAAGATATGATCGAGAGAGGAATGGTTAATGTGGGGTGACAGAAATACAAAATGGTTTCACTCCAAAGCAAACGAGAGGGGGGGGGGGAAATGCGATCCAAGGGATTTTTAATAGCAATGGCTCGTGGGTGGAAGAGGAAGAAGAAATTGGGGCGGTGGCTAACAAGTACTTTGAAACCCTTTTTGCCTCATCCAACCCAAACCCCGAAGATATCCAAAAAGCCATTCAGCACATAGAACCGAGAGTATCAGACAAACAGAGGGAAGAGCTAAGGCGTCCGTTTTCTAAAATTGAGATCGAGAAGGTTTTAAAAGGGTTGAAGGCTACTAAAGCTCCAGGTCCTGATGGAGCTCATGCATTGTTTTACCAATCCTACTGGGATATTGTGGGGGAAGATATAACTAAAGTGTGCCTCAACACCCTTAACGGAGAGGACTCTTTAGGCCCGCTGAATACCACATGGATTGCCATAATTCCAAAGTCGGCTTCCCCTAAGCACATGGAAGGATTCAAGCCTATTAGCCTTTGCAACACTGTTTACAAGATCATTTCAAAAGCCCTTGCCAACAGAATGAAATGGATGATGGATTCGATTATATCGCAGTCCCAATCAACATTCATCCCTGGGAGGTTGATATCTGATAACGTGATAGCTGGATTCAAAAGTATCCATTCGATAAATAGCAAAAAAGCTGGTAAAGAAGGTTTTTTGGCTGCAAAGTTGGACATGAGTAAAGTTTATGACAGGGTGGAGTGGGAGTTCATCCGTCAGACAATGCTTAAGCTTGATTCTGGGTTAGAAAGATTATGAGCTGTGTGGACTCAGTTAGCTTTTCTGTCCTAATCAACGGGGTTCCAACTCCTTCATTCAGGTTGAGCAAAGGTCTTCGTTAGGGCGATCCTCTATCGCCTTACCTGTTTATTTTTTGTGCGAAGGTGCTCTCGGCTATGCTTGAAAGGGAAGTTAAACTATCTAATTTTCATGGTTTTAAGATTAACAAGTTTTGTTCAACTCTAACCTATCTTTTCTTTGAAGACGACAACCTAATTTTTTTCTAGAGCTTACATGAGGGACTATGAGGTGCTAAAGGAGATTCTGGTTGAATATGAAGTGGTCTCGAGGCAAAATGTCAACCTAGAGAAATCTTCTTGTTTGGTGAGCAAGAGCGTAGATCGTGGTCAGGCGGCTTTGTTAAGCAATATTTTGGGGATCAAGCTTACCAATTCCTTGGGGGACTATCTGGGGATGCCATCTCAGACGGGAAGGAACAAAAACAAAGTGTTTTGGAAAGTCAAAGACAAAGTGTGGAAAGTGCTTCAGAGGTGGAAGGAGAAGTTTTTCTCTGCAGGAGGGAAGGAAGTTCTTATCAAAGCAGTAGCACAAGCGATCCCAAACTACACAATGAGCTGTTTTAAATTGCCAATATCAATCTGTGAGGAGATGAATAGACTTTATGCGAAATTCTTGTGGGGGTCGGTAGGAAATAAGAACAAGGCTCACTGGATGAGCTGGAAGAGATTATGTGTGAGTAAGGAGAATGGAGGCTTGGGCTTTAGGGAGCTTAGTCTATTCAACCAAGCTATGCTTGCTAAGAAAAGTTGGAGGATAGTAAAGAACCCTAACATCCTAGTCTCTAGAATCCTAAGAGGAAAGTACTTCAAAAAATCATCATTCCTAGAAGCCCCTTTAGGTCCCAACCCATCTCTTACTTGGAGGAGTATTTTATGGGGTAGAGATTTGTTTAAGTTGGGTATGAGATGGAGAGTTGGAAACGGTCAGTACATCAAAATTGGGGAGGACCCGTGGATTATTGGGTTGAATGGTTACAAGCCAGTATGGACAGAGGACAACATTAAAAAGAAGTATGTGAGCCTCGTTATTGGAAGGATCTATGGAGATCTAAGGCCTTGCCTCGAGAAAAGATCTACTCTTGGAGAGCAATCCAGGACATCCTTCCTACGCAAAGTAATATTGCTTCTAAAGGGATCGACATTAACACCTTATGTTTTCTTTGCAAGGAATAACGGGAAACGGGGAGCCATGTCATATGGGATTGCAAGGTTTCAGGTAAGGTTTGGAACCATTTCTTCCTTACCTTATGTGTGTCTCGGTTTGGCTGCAGATCAAACTGTGATCCAAAGAGCCATTGGATTCGATTGAGAGAAAAGCTCAAAGACGAAGACAGAGACTTAGCGTGCAACATCATATGGCATATATGGTCTCATAGGAACAAGGCGAAATCAATAATCTCAAAGGCAAATTACAAAGATTTAATCAGAGAAATTGAATTTAGGCTAGGGGACAGACTGTACCTCCACCAGTATAGGGTCTTCTTCTCCAAGATTTGAGAACTGGCCAAGTCAGGGGTTGTGGAATCCTCTTCAGCAGAGCTGGTGGAAGATTAATACGAATGCCTCTTGGTCCGATGAAAAAAGGATGGGGGGCATTGGGTGGATAGCCCATGACTCGAGCGACTCTTTTATCTTTGCTGGAGGCTAAAAAATTCGGAACAAATGAGAGATGAAATGCCTTGAAATGAAAGCTATTGTGGAAAGTCTTAGAAGCTTACTGACCGGAATTGGTAGGCCTCTCCCGCAGATCATCATAGAATCAGACTCTTCATCTGCGATCGCCATCTTGAACCACGAAGCAGTGGACCTGTCAGAAATTCGAGCTCTGGCGGACGAAGCTGAAGAACTGGCGTTGGAAGTGGGACTCGTCTCATTCTCTTTCAATCGGCGGGAATGCAATCAGAAAGCGCAAATCCTAGCGCACTTAGTTTATAGCCCCGAACTTGTTATTGGTGATAGTTTTTCTTTTTTGGCCTCTTCTTCTTCAGAAGAGGGTTTTTTCTGGTTGGCTGATTTGCCTCCATGGATAGTCTCCTCGTTTCTATCAAAGAATGTAATGGTTGTTTAGTGGTTGGTGTTTGTTATTAATGAAGTTTCGTTTCAAAGAAAAAAAAAAGTGAATTGGTTTTGGGATTTTTAATCAAGCAAAAAAAAACTAAAATTATTACAATAATAATTTCAAAAAGGGCTTGGACCGCTCCCGAACCATTCGAACCGACCCGAACCGCCTTTGGATTGCTTGAACCGGATCGGACCACGCCTTTAAGTGAAGAACATACTTGGTCTGGAACTAAAAACAGCATGCTGGAATTTTCGGCCTACAGAGAACAGTCTCCGAATTTCATCAAATTGACGACCTAAATGGACTCTATTGACTCTCTAAATTTACAAACTCCATATGAACACATTAATACCCATAAACATTTAGGCAATTACAATTAATTTCAGTGAATTGAACGAGAATTAAATTCAATCCCAAAACCAATTTTCTTTAGTTTCTACACAGTTTCATCATATGAAAAGCTACCCACCAAGCTAAAATTAATGCATGTTAGGTGCCTTAATCATGCTCTGATACCAATTGAAGGTGTTCATATAACACATGTGGAAGCAATTTTAGGATCGGAGACACTTAACTACATCAATTTTAGAAAAGGAAAGCATGTTGTCCAAATACCGTAAACAGAGAACAGAATTTGTACCAACCTTTTTGGAGACTGATTCAGTAACTCCCTTTGATTCCTTTGATCACGAACGGTGTGTGGACCACCTCTAGTGTCTTCCTCGCTATCCTTCGACCTTAGAACGACTTGTGGGAGTCTATGGTGATAGGGATTGGAAGGGATATGCTTGAACACTACAAGCTTTTAGAGAGTATTGAGAGAGTGAGGTTGAGAGTGAATTTTGGCAGCATAACATTACTCTAAAATCCCCATACTTCTCCATCTTCTAATCCCCTATTTATAGAGGATTTTCATGCATCTTAGATTCACCAATGTAATGAAGGTGTTTATATAACACATACGGAAGCAATTGAAGATCGAAAGCACTTAAGACATTCAATTTTACTCCTAAAGCATGCATGTTCTAGAAAAGGTAGAAAAGAGAGTTAGAGAACACCAACCTTTGTAGCTCTTTTATATGGAACTCCTTGTGGTGTTATCCTCTCCAATGCTCCTTGGACAACCTCTAGAGTCTTCTCTACAATTCTCCTTGCTTAGAATGACTTGTTAGAGTCTTATAGAGATAAGGAATGGGAAGGGAATGCTTGAAGGATCAAGCTATTGAGAGAACTAAGGAAGAGTGTGTCTTTGAGAGGAAAAACCAGCAGCATAACAGTAGGTAAAAGCTCGACCTCCTCCATGCAAAGACAAGCTTCATGACACTAGACACAAGGTGAAAATGCAACTCAAAGTGGATTCTAGGTGTTTAATTCACAACACATGCAACTAGTGCATGGTTGTGTTGTTTTCCACTATGCATCAACATGCAAGAGTGGGAATGCCACTAAATCTACTAAATTGAACCTTCATACTTGAATTTTCAGCTTTGCAATTTTCCTTAATTCAATTTGAAATTGAATTTGATTTCTAGGTTATAAATTGGGACATTTCCAAGTTAATATATCATGATTAATCAAATTAATCATTCTTACCTTGTGCCATTAATAGTATATGATTCCTAATACATATGCATGGTATTTAAAACAGTTTTAAATACCTTATCTCTCAATTCCTTATTTAATTCATAATTAAAAATTGTGTCAAACACATTTTTACGATAAAGCCCTATTTCCTGTTTTTGAACGATTCAAAGATTCCTATCATTATGATCTAAGCATTAATACAATATGAGCTAGTAGAGGGACCTAATGGACCTATAGCTCTTAGGCTCCAACGATTCGAGGCTAACCGACTAATCACATAATCTAAGTTAGCCAACATTCGTTAACTACCGGACACTCCACTATAGCCCGATGGTTGCACTCCCCTCACTATAGATATATTTCCGTCCACTTGATTTAACCATGATTAGTAAGTCGTTCCTTCACAGGTTGTTCGTAGCTATAGCTAGGTCAAATAACCGTTTCACCCCTATAGTACTTCTTGTTCCTTAAGTTCCACTAATCCTCTAATGAACAATCGGTTTGCGGTCCAACCATCAAACCTAAGTCCCTCTCGATCCAACGAGAGGGTGGGGCCCCTTGTTCAAGTCCCGGACTTAGTACTTAAGAGAACAAGCTCTCTGCTATCCCTGAAATGAGTAGGAGTGAATTCTGTCTTGCGAAATTATGTCCCCAGCTATCTATTCGATCTTATCCCCAAAATGGTAGGCTTGTTGAGTCAGCGATGCTGGCCACTCTCACCCATGCAGATAAAAGGATAATCTCGTATAAACAGAAGTTCATAGCTCGCTCAGGATTAAGAACGAGTTACCTAGGTCATATATGAGAAATAGTCAGTTTCTACGGTCCTGTCTTATGCAAACTCATTGCATAGGACGCCCCCACTCGCATGTCTCCACATGAACGATTTAGGATCTCATCGTTTGTACTTAATACAAAGTGGGTCGTGTCCATAGTGTCCCCAGGATAAGGCACCCAACCGTATCCTTATACTATAGACAAGTTTGACTATAAACTTGAACTTGATCCTACGATATGTCCCTACATATAGTTCGAGTATTCATTTTATAGTCAAGGATCTTAGTTTATTGGATTTAGGTTTAATCATTCGCAATTTACATATTCAATAACATCTTTTACTGCATAACCTCAATAACGTCTTTATTGAAAATAAAATATGTTTAATGATTTACAAACTACGAGTTTATAGGACATTAAACCCAAAAAACTCCGACTTGGACTAAAAAACTCTAGTGGGGTACATAAAGTTAGGTGTGAGAGAAACATAAAGACAATAAACTAGGGCATCAACCATACCCTTACAATTCTCCCACTTGCTCTAGTCTAACAAAACTCGTAATCCTAGATTAACTAGGTGACCCTAAAAAATTTTAGCCGCGAGGGGTTTTGTAAATGGGTCAGCCATGTTGTGCTCCGAAGCAATCTGCGTGACGATCACATCTCCTCGTTGCACGATGTCCCTGATGAGATGGTATTTGTGCTCAATGTGCTTTCCTCGCTTGTGACTTCGAGGTTCCTTAGAGTTTGCAACTGCACCACTGTTATCACAATAGAGGGTGACAGACAGTTGCATATTTGGAACAATTTCCAACTCTGTTAGGAATTTTCTTAGCCATACTACCTCTTTTGCTGCTTCACAGGCGGCTACATACTCTGCTTCCATGGTGGAGTCAGCAATGCAACCTTGCTTAATACTCCTCCATACTATTGCTCCTCCATTTAGAGTAAACACAGATCCCGATGTTGATTTTCTTGAATCTATATCTGTCTGAAAATCTGAGTCAGTATATCCTGTAAGGACCAGATCCTTAGCTCCATACACAAGCGTATAATCCCTAGTTCTCCTTAGATACTTAAGGATGTTTTTAACGGTAGTCCAATGCGCATGTCCAGGATTAGACTGATATCTGCTGACTATTCTTACGGCATAACATATGTCGGGTCTGGTACACAACATTGCATACATCAAAGTACCATCTGCTGATGGATAGGGAATACGTCTCATTTCCTCAACTTCTTGAGGTGTCTTAGGACTTTGATCCTTAGACAGGTGAACTCCGTGCCTAAAAGGTAATAACCCTTTCTTGGAGTTCTGCATCGAATATCGTACCAACATTTTGTCGATATATGATGCTTGAGACAGTGCTAGCGTTTTGTTCTTTCTATTTCTAATGATTTGAATGCCTAGAACAAATTGAGCCTCACCCAAATCTTTCATTTGGAATTGAGTCGCTAGCCATTGTTGTACGTCAGTCAGGAATCCTACATTATTCCCAATAAGTAGGATATCATCTACGTATAGAACTAGAAAAGCTTCAGTGGATTTGACGATTTTCTTGTAAACACAAGGTTCGTCAATATTCTGCTAAAAGCCATACGTTTTGATCGCAGTGTCAAAACGTATATTCCAGGATCTTGATGCTTGTTTTAATCCATAAATGGATCGTTTAAGTTTACAAACCTTTTGCTCATCACCCTGGACTATGAATCCCTCTTGTTGAGCCATATAGATAGTCTCTTCAAGATTGCCGTTCAAAAAGGCTGTCTTGACAACCATTTGCCATATTTCATAATCATAATATGTGGCAATGGATAAGAGTATTCTAATCGACTTAAGCATGGCAACAGGGGAAAAAGTTTCTCATAATCCACTCCTTCCCGCTGGGTAAAACCCTTTGCCACAAGTTGAGCCTTAAAGGTTTGAACCTTACCAGCTTGGTCTCGTTTTCTTTTGTAGATCCATTTACAACCAATAGGTTTTACCCCATCCGGCTGTTCTACAAGTTCCCAGACCGAATTGAAGTACATTGACTCCATTTCGAGATCCATGGCTTTGATCCACTTGTCCTTATCAACATCATTCATTGCCTGATTAAAGGACAATGGATCCTCTATACCATCATCAGATATGATGGTTTGAGTTTCTGTTAAACCCATGTAGTGGTCAGGTTGTACTATAATCCTCCCACTACGTCGAGGCTCTCTCATTACTTGAGATGGATGTGTTTGATCAACAACTTTTGATGGACGAGCTTGATCTACTACTTTTGTAGATTCATTTGTAGTTTTTCTCGACATCTCATCTTATACTAGTTTACTGCGTGGTCGATGATCTTTTATGTGATCTTCCTCAAGGAATGTAGCGTTTGTTGATACAATCACTTTATTATCCTGAGGATCGTAAAATAGACCACCTTTCGTTTCTTTAGGATATCCTACAAATAGGCACAATTTTGAACGTCGTTCCAATTTCTTTGGGTTTTGCACCAACACGTGTGTTGGGCATCCCCAAATTCTGAAGTGACGTAAACTATCTTTACGCCTTTTCCATAGCTCATAAGGTGTTTCAGAAACACTTTTAGAGGGAACCATGTTCAAAATGTATACCACAGTCTCAACTGCATATCCCAGAATGAATCAGGCAACTGAGTATAGCTCATCATTGATCGAACCATGTCTAACAGAGTTCAGTTTCTCCTTTCTGATACACCATTTTGTTGTGGTGTAGCAGGGGTTGAGAGTTGAGACGTAATTCCGTGTTCTATCATATAGCCTTGGAATTGTAAGTCCATATATTCTCCACCTCGATCTGATCGTAGTGTTTTAATCATTTTACCTAATTGGTTCTCAACCTCGGTCTTGTACTCTTTGAACTTTTCAAGGGCTTCAGGCTTATGATGCATTAGGTAAAGATATCCATACCTTGAATAATCATCAATGAAGCTGACGAAATATTCATACCCTCCTCGTGCTTTGACATTCATTGGACCACAGAGATCCGAATGCACGAGTTGTAAGGGTTCTTTGGCCCTATAACCTTTTTCTGAAAAAGGTCGTTTGGTCATTTTTCCCTCGAGACAGGACTCACATGGTGATAATGAGTCATCTTCTAATTGGTTTAGTAGTCCACTCTTTACCAATCTTTCAATCCTATTGCGATTTATGTGGCCTAATCTCAAGTGCCAAAGATAGGTATTAGGAGAAACTTTTCGCCTTTTGTTTTGAGTTTCCGCTACTTTAAACATCTATGTATTAAAAATAGCTTTAACTTGAATTGGCCTTAACACGTATAAGTTGCTTTCAAGTTCTGCAGAACGTATATGCATACCTCTTTTGTTAACAAACACTTTATTAATATCAAAAGATACTTGGTATTCATGTTCAATCAAACGAGAGATATAAATTAAGTTCATTTTTATATCGGGAACGTACAAGACATATTCAAGTAGTAAAAATATATCTCCAAAAGCCAACTTGAGAGTTCCAGAAGCTCTGGCTGAGACGACCTCTCCAGTTCCAACTTTGAGAGTTACTTCGCCGTATTCCAGCATATGCCAGGAACTAATTTCCTGTAAAGAAGAGCATACATGGTTAGTCGCTCCTGAATCTAATATCCAGGCAGAGTTATCTTGCTCAACTAAACATGTTTCGATAACGAGCAAATCATATTTACCTTGTTTTTCCTTTTTTGCCTTCTTTTCCGCAAGGTACTTGGGACAATTGCGTTTCCAATGTCCGTCTACATTAAAATGGAAACACTTTCCTTATGCATTTGAATTATTAATAACACTTATTAAAAATAAAAATGCATGATCATGCTTTCCTATGGTGGGATTTTAAACTATATGGCATGCTCATAATGCACATACATCCATTTAATTAAATCATACATTCACAATGCATAAAAAAATTAAATCAAGCTAAAATGTAATGGTTTGACAATTTAAAAAAAAAAACAAGAAATTAGCTAATTATTACAATAATAATTAATAAAATTGCTTGTGGCGATCCCGAGCTTCACGAACCATCCCGAACCGCCCCTTCATGCACTGAACCAGCCTTCAAAAGTGTGTAAAGAAGCTACAGCAAACCGAACCGGACCAAGATAGAAGCAGCTGAACAGATCCAAGATGGAAAAATAAGCTGCTGGAAATTTCCTTCAACAGCGTCAGGACGCTACATGAAGAGCGTCCCGACGCTCTTGCGACAGCAACCCACTGCTGTTGTTTTTCTACTGCGTCTTCTCCCGTTCTTCGATTTTACAGCCTATATGGACTCTAATTACTCTATAAAAATTACAGACTCTAGTACACACATTAACACTCTTACATTTCCGAGCAATTACAATTTCATGAAGAATTAAAGGCTCAAAAAATTTCCAAACCAGGACACTTCCATTTTAGCACACAGAAAATTCAATTTCAAAATGGTACCCACCACAGCAAAATTAAAACGACTTAAGTACTCTAATCATGCTCTGATACCAATTGAAGGTGTTCATATAACACATGCGGAAGCAATTGAAGATCGAAAGCACTTAAGACATTCAATTTTACTCCTAAAGCATGCATGTTCTAGAAAAGGCAGAAAAGAGAGTTAGAGAATACCAACCTTTGTAGCTCTTTTATATGGAACTCCTTGTGGTGTTATCCTCTCCAATGCTCCTTGGACAACCTCTAGAGTCTTCTCTACTATTCTCCTTGCTTAGAATGACTTGTGGGAGTCTTATAGATATAAGGAATGGGAAGGGAATGCTTGAAGGATCAAGCTATTGAGAGAACTAAGGAAAAGTGTGTCTTTGAGAGGAAAAAACAGCAGCATAACAGTAGGTAAAAGCTCTCACCCCTTTGAATCTGATTCAAACTCCTTATAAAGACATCCTCCATGCAAAGACAAGCTTCATGACACTAGACACATGGTGAAAATGCAACTCAAAGTGGATTCTAGGTGTTTAATTCACAACACATGCAACTAGTGCATGGGAATGCCACTAAATCCACTAAATTGAACCTTCATACTTGAATTTTCAGCTTTGCGATTTTCCTTAATTCAATTTGAAATTGAATTTGATTTCTAGGTTATAAATTGGGACATTTCCAAGTTAATATATCATGATTAATCTAATTAATCATTCTTACCTAGTGCCATTAATAGTATATGATTCCTAATACATATACATGGTATTTAAAACACTTTTAAATACCTTATCTCTCAATTCCTTATTTAATTCATAATTAAAAATTGTGTCAAACACATTTTTACGATAAAGCCCTATTTCCCGTTTTTGAACGATTCAAAGATTCCTAGCATTATGATCTAAGCATTAATACAATATGAGCTAGTAGAGGGACCTAATGGACCTATAGATCATGGGCTCCAATGATTCGAGGCTAACCGACTAATCTCATAATCTAAGTTAGCCAACATTCGTTAACTACCGGGAACCTCCACTATAGCCCGATAGTTGCACTCCCCTCACTATAGATATATTTCCGTCCACTTGATTTAACCATGATTAGTAAGTCGTTCCTTCACAGGTTGTTCATAGCTATAGGTAGGTCAAATAACAGTTTCACCCCTATAGTACTTTTTGTTCCTTAAGTTCCACTAATCCTCTAATAAACAATCGGTTTGCGGTCCAACCATCAAACCTAAGTCCCTCTCGATCCAACGAGAGGGTGGGGCCCCTTGTTCAAGTCCCGGTGTTAGTACTTAAGAGAACAACCTCTCTGCTATCCTTGAAATAAGTAGGAGTGAATTCCGTCTTGCGAAATTATGTCCCCAACTATCTATTCGATCTTATCCCCAAAATGGTAGGCTTGTTGAGTCAACGATGCTGGCCACTCTCACCCATGCAGATCAAAGGATAATCTCGTATAAACAGGAGTTCATAGCTCGCTCAGGATTAAGAACGAGTTACCTAGGTCATATATGAGAAATAGTCAGTTTCTATGGTAAACGGTGTTATAAAGAAAAAGTGACTTATTTCGTGGTCCTGTCTTATGCAAACTCATTGCATAGGACGCCCCCACTCGCATGATTCCATATGAATGATTTAGGATCTCATCGTTTGTACTTAATACAAAGTGGGCCGCGTCCATAGTGTCCCCAGGATAAGGCACCCAACCGTATCCTTATACTATAAACAATTTTGACTATAAACTTGAACTTGATCCTACGATATGTCCCTACATATAGTTCGAGTATTCATTTTATAGTCAAGGATCTTAGTTTATTGGATTTAGGTTTAATCATTCGCAATTTACATATTCAATAACATCTTTTACTGAATAACCTCAATAACGTCTTTATTGAAAATAGAATATGTTTAATGATTTACAAACTACGAGTTTATAGGACATTAAACCCAACATGTAAGACACATGGAGAGGAGAATGACCTTAGTGGATTCAAGGTGTTCCATGGAGATTACATGCAAGATTGCATGTGGGAGGTGTTATTCCACTTTCTTCATCCATGCAAGAGTGGATTTAGTTGTGTAATTCCACTATCTCCATCCATGCAAGAGTTAATTTCTACTATTGGATTAATTTAAAATGCAATTCTCAATTGCCTTTCAAATTATCAATTCATTGAACTATTCCAACTAATCATATGAGATTAATCAAATTAATTCATATCAACTAATTCAATCCACTAATCTTGAATTTCCATAAATTAATGATTGAAATCTCTATCTCAATTTTAATTAAAAAAAACAATTCATAATCATTTTTAAATTAAAACAATAATTAATTAAGACATTCAATCAATCATGTAATATTAATTTAATATCATATATCGAATTAATATTATGCACCTAATATGAATCCCTATTCATATATTTTGTATTTAAATCATATTTAAATACTTTACCCTCTCAATTAATAGTTTAATCCATAATTAAACTATTGTGTTGATAATATCATATATAATCGACACTAATTCCCTAAACCGTATTTGAACGATTCAAACTTTCCTATCAATATGTTCTAAGATATTATCCGTATGAGCTAGCAGGGGGACCTAATGGACCTACAGATCATGGGCTCCAACGATTCGAGGTTAACCAGCTAATCTCATTAACCTAGCTAACCAACATTCGTTAACTACCGGGACACTCCACTATAGCCCTGTAGTTGCACTCCCCTCACTATAGATATATTTATGTCCACTTGATATAACCATGATTAGTAAGTCGATCCTAAACAAGTTCTTCGTAACTATAGTTGGGTCGAATGTCCGTTTTACCTCTATAGTATTTCTTGTTCCTTAAGTACCACTGATCCTCTAATGAACAATTGGTTTATGGTCTAACCAACAAACCGAGTCCCTCTCGAGCCAATGAGAGGGTGAGATCCCTTTGTTCAAGCCCAGAGTCAGCACTTAAGGGAACAACCTCTCTACTATCCCTAATTCGGATAGGAGCGAATTCCTTCTTGCAGGACTATGTCCCCAGCTATCTGCCCGTTCCTATCCCTGAAACGGGAGGCTTATTGAGTCGGCGATGCGGAGCCACTCTCACCCATGATTAAGATCGAGTTACCTAGGTAATCACATGAAATAGTCATTCTTGTCAGTAAATAGCGTTATAAAGCAAGAGTGACTTATTTCTCTGTCCTGATCTTATGCAAACTCATTGCATAAAATGCCCCCACTCGCATGTCTCGACATGGACAATTTTGGATCACATCGTCTGTACTATCTACAAAGTGGGTCGGGTCTCATAGTGTCCCTAGGATAAGGTACCCAGCCCTATCCCTGTTGGGTTTTATGCCCTAAAACTTATGGATAGTAAATGAAACAAATTAATTGATCTCAATAAAGCGTTATTTGAGTGATTTAGTAATTTGGTTATTGAATAATCGAGTTTGCATTAATAAACCTTAAATCCAATAAACTAAGATCCAAGGTTGTTTAAATGAAACTTGGACTAGTATGTGGGGATATACGGGGATCGGTGTCCAAGTAACAACCTAAAAGGTCTATAGTATAGGGGTAAGGCTGGGTACATTATCCTGGTGACACTATGTGATATGACCCACCTTGTATTCGATACAGATGCAATGATCCAAAGCATCCATGTAGGAGACATGCGGGTGGGGGTATCCTATGCAATGAGTTTGCATAAGACCAGACCGCGAAATAGTAACCACTAGATGTAACACCGTTAACTATTTTAGGTTTCTATTCCAATAGGATGACCTAGGTAACTCAATTTCAATCCTGAGTCTGTTATAAACCCCTTTTAGGAGGGATTGCCCTTAGATTTGTATGGGTGAGAGTGGCCAGTTCGCCGACTCAATAATCCTACCATTTCAGGGGCAAGACCGAATGGGGGCTGGGAACATAACAGTACAAGAAGGAATTCACTCCTTCCCCTATTGGGGTAAGTAGATGTGTGTTTGCTTAAGGGCTGGTTTCAGGGATTGAACAAAGGCGCGCCGTCCTCTCCTAGCCCGAGAGGAACTCCTGTTTAGTGGTTGGACCCTAAACAACTTGTTCATTAGAGGGATCAGTGGTACTTAAGAAACCAGAGGTAACCCAGGGGTAAAACGATAATTTGACCCAGCTGGTGTTACGGACACACGTGAAGGATTGACTTACTGCATTGGTCGACATCCATGGACACAAAAATATTTTACAGTGAGAAGAGTGCAGTTGTGGGTCTTTAGTGGAGTGACACACAATTAACGAATGTCGACTAACTTAGTTAATGAGTTTAGCCAATTAGTCTCGTATCGTTGGAGCTTTTGATCTGTAAGTCCATTAGGTCCCACTGGTAGCTCGTAAAGAGACTTGAGGCAATTAAGTAGAAATTGTAAATTTAAATTGTTCAATTTATTTAGGGAAATCATATAATGTATATTGATACATTATAATATAAAGTTTATGAAACTGTATAATATAATTCTGAATTAATTTCAAAATTAATTCTTGAGAGAAAATATTTGAAAGAGTTCAAATAATTAATATGAATTAGATTCATATTAATATAAATAATTTAATAAAATCCCTAAGATTAAATATATGATATTTAATTGGGTAATTAATTAATTATGGAATTAATTAACTGTCTATTAAATTAAATATGAATAAGATAATAGATTTGATTAGATCTTATTCATGACCTTTTCCTTAGGAAAAAGTCTTGGTCTTTTTCCTATAAATAGGACCCTTGGGGTGGGGTGAAAGACATCTCATTCATTCTCATACTCTCAGAGAATTTCCCTGAAGGCTCCCTTAGACTCCCACCAGTCTCCTGCCTCTAGAAGTCTCAGAGTCATACCGGCGTAGCCATAGTGGTGGTGTTCGCAGTAGTTTGTGATTATTTCACAAGCAGTTGGTGAATTTAATCTGAGTCATCAACGAGAGTAAGTAATTTGTTACTATATAAATTAGATTTAGGTCTAATCTTTTTGTATGCTTAGCCTTAATATAAATTTAGAATAGTTCTAAGATCATTGCCAATGTATTGGTATTTTAGATTAAACAAAATTAATTACGAGTTGGTCCCAATCACGCTTACACTTTACGGAATTACATAATTTCAATCCTTCAATCCCTATACTATAGACTGTTTTGGCTATTACTCGAGCCTGATCCACTTTTATGTCTCTACATAAAGCTCAAGTGTTCATCCTATCGCCAGGAATCTTAGTTTATTGGATTTGAGTTATTTAACGTGCATTTTACTTATTCAGTAATGACTTTACTGAATGAATCTCGACAACGACTTTATCGATCAAGTATATAATTCATTTAACATTCACTTTCACCGAGTTTTAGGGCACCAATCCCAACATCTTTTATATTCCAGCACTGTGGTAGACCATTCTTGGTCATATTTTATGGATTCTTTCATGTCTATTGTTGCTTTTACTTCATCTATGCGTAGCTAATCTCGTTTAGATCGTTGGATTGGGTTTATGTCTTGATTCTTAATAAGATTGGTTGAGTTTTCTGGTTATACTTGTTGTTCTTACTGTATTTTCATTAAATTTTGCATGTTATCCCGTTTAAACCAATACATGAGGCTAGTCTATTAGGATTGACGCCCTATGCGATTACCGATTGTGTATTCTATCAGTTATTTTTAGATAGCCACTAGGTTGAGGCAAGCCACTCTCTACGCGAGACGACCCTTGATAGGCCTAGGATGCATGTCAAAGGTTGTAGAAATTAGATTTAAATTGCATTTGAATTTGGTTCTTACGATTCCGGACCCACGATCCCAAAGCGGCTAGTTTTAATAAGTAGTTTCGAAATTGCTTGTTAATTAACTAGTTAGATATAATTAGTAACCGTTGCAGAGGTCTCGGATGGTTGCTAAATTATGTATAAGGGGTGGCGAGCGATAAAGTCTATATTAATTAATCTTTTTAATTGCAGAATTCACGGTTAGCAAGATAATTAGTACAGGTTAGTGTAAGGGGTCCTTCGAGTAACCCAGAAGCCGACCGAACTAATGAAATCAGTTCAGAATAATTATTAGAGAAAACTTGGAAGCCAATGAATTAGAATCAAGCATAATAAATCCCAATCCAACGATCACTTTTCATGTTATTGTTCCCGTCTAATTTCTCTTCTGCATGTTTATTTTGTGCCATTTAAATTTAATATTTTACTATTATTTTTGCTTGTCCTTCTTTACAAAAATCCTCCATCTTTATAAGCACAAAATTCTACACTTGCTAGATCCCCCTTCCCTGTGTCCGACCCCGACCGCTATTGCTACAAAATAGTAGTAGTGTCATGGATTATAAATTTTATTTGATCAACAGGAGCCTCGACAACTCCAGCCCGTCACTACCTTTGGACGTCTCAACGCTGCCAAGATTATTCCTTATTTGTTTGTGCGGCAAAGGACAACGTCAAGAAACTGTCCCTAGCGTCTCGACACTGTCGGCAAATTTTCTATAAATACAACATTATGTTGCACGATTAAGAGGAATCCATTTGGTTAGATTTTTAGCCCTAATTCCGACTAGAGACTGGGAGTTGAAGCAAAGACAAGGAGCGGGAATCAAGTGAGAAGGTCTGGAGATCGTGAGGGGGACGTATACAGTTGCAACAAATTCGAGTTTTATCCCTTTCTTTCCCTTTTATCTAGTTGTTTTTATGGCCTTTCTCTCAATTAGTGTTTGTAGTTTCAAAACTATGAGTTGCTAATTGTTCTTCTTAGAGATTGATGTAGTTGTTTAGATCGTTGGATTGATTTTATGGTTTGATTTACTTTTATTTTATGCATGCAATTATGTTTGAATACGTTTAATTAACTAGCCATTAATTGAATGATTTAGTGTTGAATGTTGCTCGGGAGAGAGGATTTAGCTTAGACCCTAATTGCATGACTAAAGTAAAATTCTAAGATCGGGAGATTTAGAATAACTTTAGAAGATGTAAAAAGAACTAAACTCAAAGCCTTGCATTGTAATGAACTTAGATAGGGATATCAAGTTTATTGTATGCATGAGAATCAATTATGCTCGGGAGAGAAAATTGTAATTAAAGTTTCCTTGACTTATAAAATAATTGCACACTAGAATTCATTCTCATTAATTAATCCTCAATCTCAAATCATGAAATCAATTCCCTAAGAGTCTTTCCATTTGAATCTCCACATTTATTTTATGCTTTTGTCTTTAGATTTATCTTTTTCATTAAGTTTGGCTCTCTAAATAAAATTGGGCAAAAGTATTCACGGTAATTAATTTAACTAGAAAATCAATCCAGAGGATGACATTCGATTTTCAAATCACTGTATTATTACTTGACCCATACGCTTGCGGTAGAAAAATTGTGCATCAAGCACAAGCCAGAATTCTTTGAGTTGGCAAGTTGTTGTTGACCTGTAAAAGAGGTGTTGAGGTGGTGTTGAATCAGCACGTGCTTGGGAATAGCGGATCAACTCCTTTTTACTTCGTTCCAAAGTGTAAAAGGTGAGATGTAAGGCTGGCGTCACTTTGTAACTGAATTTAGGGGAATGAAGGTATTGTATATCAGGTGTGAGCATCTTTCCTTCGACAGAGTGAGAGAGAGCAATTTCTTCTTCGATGAATGTTCATTCTTTGAGTAATTCGAGAGAGAGTGGCTGGTTGAAGAAGGCAAATACAGTGCATTAGAGTTGGGAATCTTTGAAGGGTCTGGTATCCGCATTGATGCTCTGTACTATAGCTTGATGATGCTGAAAACAAGCTCAAGAGAAGCTGTGTTTTGCTGGATTTTCAGGTTTTAGCGTTTTATTGTTGTGTTGATATGTGTAATTGTTGAACCTCTGCTGATAGAAGTTAATGAGAATGGCTAAGTGGATGTAAACCATCTTTTTCGGGTCGAACCACTCTAAAATTTGTGTGTTTTGTTTCTACTTCTTCATTAATCATATTTAGATTGTTTGCCATTGTTTACTGATTGCTTTGTCGATTTTGAGATTATCTGTTTGCTGTGAGTTAGATTTTATTGTTTGTGTTTCTATTTGGGACCGAAAACAACAACAATATTTTGTTCCTATTTGGTCCTTGACGTTTTAAAAGTGACATGTTTGGTCAATTTGATTTCTAAGTAGTCCTTGAAGTTTGAAATTGATTTCTAAATGAACTAATAAGAAACTAATTTCAAAATTTATAGACTAGTTAGAAATAAATTTCAAACTTGAGGGACCACTTAGAAATTAAATTCAAACTTTGGGACCAAGCATGTCACTTTTGAAACCTTAAAAACTAAATAAAAATTAAATTCAAATTTTAAAGATTAAAAGTGTTGTTTTGATAATGTACAGATCAAATGGAAGCTACAAAGTGTATTTTACGGAAAAAGAAAAAAAGAAAAAAATACCTTAACTCGCACCAATATTTTTATCATCTTTAAATATGCACGTGCACAGAGACTCCTAATAATTTTTTTTTTTTTTTAAAAGAAAAAAATGTGGACCGTTTTTTTAGGAGCATGGTCCCCAAAATTAGGACGACCATTTAAACCTGTCCAGAGGCTGGTCCCCTCCGTTGAGTAGTTTTTGCGTTTAAAATTAAAATTGTGCAAATTAGCAAATGGACCCCATAAATTTATTAGTCAACCATCAATCTCTACCTTATAATAAACATATCCCCATCTCCCATTTTTTATTTATTATTATTATTTTAATAAATCCCCATCTTCAATTAAAATGCAGGGATGCATATTCTTTAATATGAGGTTGGAGAATGTAATAACTTGAAACATTATTATGGTTCAAAAAAAAAAAAAAGAAACTTGAAACATTAATACACTAGTACGAGGGGGTTTGACTTCTCAGTTGAGTTTGGTGCGTTAGTTGTGAATCCCAAAATTTGTGTTAGACGGACACGATTTCAAATATCTATATAAAGGTTAAATTATAAGTTTCGTCCTTCAATTTTTAGGATTACATCAATAGGTCACTAAACTTCAAAAAAAAAAAAAATTGTGTTTAATAAAACTCGACTATATGACACTCTTTAAAATTCATTCTCATTTGACACACATGATTCAAAAAATTTTCTTGCTTATGTGGCTAATTAGTCTGGGATCACTAGCTTTTAAAATAATTTCTGGCAAATATGTTTTTTGAAAAATTACTTTCAACATTAAATTTTGTTTGGTAAATTTTAATTTTAAACATGAAAAAGTGGATTATAGTGTTTGATAACAAGATACAAAATTGTTGTGGTTTAGTTATAATGGTAGACATATTATTTTAATTATTTTTATATTGACATTTGACATGTATTTTACTATAAGTTAACTGTTTAAATACTTATATGTTTTCAATGACAAGTTATTTTGTTTAATCTAAATTATTTGATAAAAATTTAGGAAAAAATAATTGTTATAAAAAGTCGAATAAATCAAATTTTTATAAATATCAGATGATATAATTGTGATAGAAAAAAAAATAGGATATACAGAATGATATGATTGTATTTAAAAATTTAATTAGGGAATATGAAATTTTTTTAGAAAAGTGGCTCTTAAAAGTTATTAAGGAGGTGGTTTTCCACGTAAGAAGTTGAAATGTAATTTTAGATATATGAATGAATAATATGTTTTTACCAAATAAGTAAAATGGTTAAGATACTCCCATTCACGTGTGAATTCAAAGAAATGGAACACATGAAATAAACTTTGCATTTGTATTAATCTTGTGGAAGTAGTACAATCTCTAATGTACGATCTTCTGATTCTCTATCGTGTGTGTGTTTCACTCAAGGACTGGAATGGGAGAGAATCCCTCTATTTATAAAGTTTTCCATGGGTTGATGGTTTGGGTTTGAATGGTTTTTGGGCTTAGCCATTTGGACTTGGGTTTCATTAACTTTGGGCCTAGCCATTTGGATTTAGGTTTAGCTCAAACTTGACCCAAATACCGTATAACCCAAGGGAAATCCTTGTAAATGACTAAAAAAATTACTCGGTTTAGAGATAGACAAAAAAAGAAAAAAGAGAAAAATGACCAAAACGTGAATAACATGTGACTGTATTTGTATTTCGAACTTCTATTTCTACCCTTGCCAAAACTGTTTTCCTCCTCCCTAAAATTAAGAAATCTGTATTTGTAATCTGATTCTCTCTTTTTTTAACCACAACTCTCCATCTCCCTGATATCAAGATGTTGTTTCTAAAAATTAATCTCTCTCCAAATCAGAGTCTTTCCTATTTTTTGTATCTAAAAAAATCTAGATAACTAAGACAATATGTCGTTCTTGTTCTCCTTCTTCTTTCTGGGTTCTGCTCTACAACTTGGCTCGGGAAAAACATGGGGCGGGATTCTGACTTGATCAATAAGACAATTTCAATTAAAAGATAGGCTTCAATACGTCGGCCAGACCTTCAAGCTTCAACTTTCTCTCCAAAGGCGTTCTGATTCCTCCTCTAACCCTTCCCACAGGCACAACTTTGTAGCGTTACTTTGTTCCTCCCAATTGAAAATTATTATTTCTTTCTTCTTCTTCTTCTTTTAATTTGAATATGAAAATCCACTTTTTCCTTTTCTTTTCTGGAGACATGACACAAATTATAGGATCCACTTTCTTTTTCTTTTTGTTCTCCTTTCTTCCAGTTTAAGAAAATCAATTTTCTTATTTTGTCCTCGTTCAGGATTCACTTTTTTTTTTTTAATAATTTCATATGTTTTTCTTTAATCCTTTTTATCTATAATTTGCATGCTAATTGTCACTTTAACTCTTGCAAGCTTTAAAATTTGCCCATTTATGCTGGTAGGCAAATTTCATATATTCAATCCATCATGTTCTCCCAACATCAATACATGGCATGGTATTCGCGTTTATTTTCTTTCCATTGTAGAAATGTTTATCATCTAATTTTTTGAATAAAATGTTGTAAAAATTAACAATTACAATTTCTAATGATAGATATGAAAATTTTGATGTGATCAGAACAAATCATGTATGTTTTGAACTTTTTGTACCTTATAAAACCATTCCTTTATTTTAGGGATTTGTGATGGGACCCGATTGCCCATGATTATTTGTGCTTTATCTTGTTATTTTTACGATAATTATTTCTCTTAAAGTTATGTTTTGTAGGAATTTAGTATCAAGTGCTTCAATGGAGCCCATATTCAATTTTCGTGTTAATTCGAGGATTTTAGCGCGGTTTTGATCCATCTTGAAGTCCATGGGATGTCGAGGCGGTGAAAAGACCTTAGTGGAGCGTTCAAGACTCGAAATCAGTGCCAAACGGATCAAGTGTTGAAGCAGCCTATTCTTGAAGACCTGAGAGATGGCGTCGAGACGCCATCTCCCAGCGTCAAGACACTTCGGATGCGGGACCGCGAAATTTAGCGTCGGTGTCTCGACGCCAGCGCGTTTATTTAAACAGCTGTTGTTGTTTTAGGGCAGCAGCTTGGGAGAGGGCGAAAACATCGATTGAAGTGTTTAGTAGCTGTTCTCTCTTGGTTTAGGGTCGATTCTCTCCACTTTTCTGTTGTATTTTACATTTTCTAGGTAGATTAGGTTGGTTTCTCGAGCATGGGCTTAGATTAGGCTTGTCTATGGTCGTCTAAGCACCGCTCGTTGTAGTTGGGACTCGGGATTGTAAGTACATTTGTATTTTTATGAGATTTTTGAGAAATTCTTAACTGATTCATTGTTTATCTTGAGATTCTTGAGCTTTATGCATGATTTATTTGTTGTTTGTGTCTTTAGATTCCCGCTTTTATAATTAGCATGCGTAGTAGGTTAGATTGACGCCCTAACTCGCAGCTTGTATGCTAATAATATGCTAAAGAATTGAACACGGGTCCCAAGAGCAGGCTCTGACTTTGTTGCTGACACGATAGATCTAGGAGTCTAAATCGATACTTGTGATTAATTAGACGTTTCTCTAGTTGATTATGAGTGTTCTAGTCTAGAGCAACGATTGATTGATTTATTGACTGTGGCCAGGTTAGCCTATTGATTAATTGCATGTTAGCTCAGCGAGTCTGATGGGTTAATGCTCTAGGGGTATCTAGTTCCTAATGCAGATGCTTAATTAATTAACTTGACGGGTTCGTGAGGTTAGTTGATTAGTAGCTAGTAATTGAATCGATGGACCTTGGGATCGAGTCAATAGATTTAGAGTACCTATAGACAGCATGCATATATATAAATCATTATCTGCTAATCAATGAGTAAAAAGTAAATGTACAAATCTCGAGTGTCTTCAGCTTCAACAAGCGGCAAGGTGAGATTAACCAACCTTCCCATTTACTTTTCCGTCATTTATTTTCCTGTTATTTAATTTTCTGTTAGTTTACCTTCTTACCCACTGACTTTCTGTCAGTTTACCTTCTTACGTCCATCCTTCACCCAAAATTTTCATCATCCGTCTCAAACCTCCTTTTCTCTATCACCCCACAACAAAAAAAGAGATTAGAAGTGAACCAACTGTTCCCTGTGATCGACCCCGACCACTACTACTGCAAGGTAGCTTGGTGTCTGTGGACTATAAATTTGTTTTGACGTGAGCCCTGCGGCACACACGCACCTAAGTCTGTGAATGTAAATTCACTTTGATTCAGGATGTCGATTAACAAGCTAGCACCGCTCCGACCAAACTGGTGGTCGGTAGTGGGAGGTCATATAAAATTTGGTACATATAATATAAAAATTATGTATAACATACATTAAATTTATAGTTAGAGGTTGTCAGTGGCGGTAGTCGGTAGCGCACGGTAGGCGAAGGCCGATGGCGGCGCATGGTAGGCGGATGTCGAGGACGATTAGTAGTTAGAGGTCGACGGTGGCGACCGGTCAACGGAGGTCGACGACGGCCAGTAGTCGGAGGTCGAAAGTGGCGGTCAGTCGACAGAGGCTGGTCAACAGAGGTCAACAGTAATTAGTAGTCAGAGGTTCGTCGGAGCGGTCGATCGGCAGAGGCCAGTCAGCAGAAGCTAACGACGACCGGTAGTTGAAGGTCAACGGTGGTGGCCTATTGGCAGAAGTCGGCGACGCTCGATAGTCGAAGGTCAACAATAGCGGCAAATAGTCAGAGGTCGATAGTGGCTATCGATCGGTGGAGGCTAATCAGCAGAGGTCGACAACGGTCAGTAGTCGGAGGTCGATAGTGGTTTTCGGTTGGTGGAGGTCGATCAGTAGAGGTTGGCGACGATTGGTAGTCGGAGGTCGACGAGGGTGGTCAGTCAGCGGAGATCGACGGTGGCAGCCTATTGGCGGAGGTCAACGATGCTCAATAGTTGGAGATAGATAGTGGCGGTCGGTAGTCGGAGGTTGAGAGTGTTGGTCAGTCGGCAGAGGCCGGTCAGCGGAGGTTAGCTGCGGCAGGTAGTCAGAGGATGACGGTGATGGTCAGTCGGTGGGGGGCGGTCAGCGGAGGGCAGTGAAGGTCGATTAATAAGGTAAGTCGCCGTGGAAAAAGCATCATCCCAGAATTCTAAAGATAAGGATGCATGAGACAAAAGAGTAAGACCCATATCAACTATGTGTAGATGTTTATGTTCAACTATGCCATTTTTTTTAGACGTATAGGGACAAGTGACTCTATGCTCAATACCGTTGGCTTTAAGAAAGGGGATGAATGAGCGAAATTCACCACCACCATCGGTTTGAAAACGAAGGATAGACTGACCAAGGAGCTTTTCAACATAAGTTTTAAAAAGAAGAAAAGCTTGGAAGGCTTCATCTTTAGACTTGAGAAAATATATCCAAGTATAACGGGAATAAACATCAACAAAGCTAATATAGTAACGAAAGCCATTCCTAGAATATTTCAAAGCAGGACCCCATAAATCAACAACAACTAATTGAAGAGGGGCGGTATAAACAGTAGTAGACTCAGAAAAAGGTAAACTATGACTCTTTCCAATTGCACAAGCATGACAAAGAGAATGAGATTTATTATGAGAAACATAAATGTTGCATGAATCAAGAACTTTCTTAACAGTAGCAATGGTCGAATGGCCCAATCGATTATGCCATATGTCTAAAGCAGAAAAAGAAGACTTAACAGGAATTGAAGTACAAGATCCATTATTAAAACTAGAAGTAGTTTGGAAAGCTTATGAAGAAGTAACTAAGGATGGGCAACCACTTGATGTGGAAAACCGAGGATGAGCTTTTTCCATGGAGAAGCTATATAGTCCATCATTAAGTCTGTCTTGGAGTAGGATTTTGCTATTGAGATCCTTCACAAAACAATCAGAGGAATGAAACTCAAAGGAAACATGATTATCTTTAGCAAATTAGCTAACACTAATAAGATTCTTGGTTATTTCAGGCACATGAAGCAAATTTTTAAGATGAAAAACATGTTTAGTAGATGAAGGAGAATGAGATTGAAGAAAAGAAGAGCCAATATTCAAAATTTCCAAATCGGCACCATTGCCTACATGCACTTTGTTGTCTCCAAGATATTCAGAGCCAAAAGATAAGTTTGCAAACTCATTGGTTACATGATTAGAAGCACCAGAATCTGGAAACCATTGATTCTCCTTATTGAGATCATGCTGTAAAGTAAGAGCCTGAAGAGATGGTTGTGAAGAATTTTGACCAGTAATAGATGAAGACTGTAGAGAAACTGGACCATTGGAATTCGAATTCGGACCTTGATACAACGCTCAAATTGAAAGTAACAACGTAGTACAGTATGTCCAAAACGCCCACATAATTGGCATTGTGGCTTATTATTATTGTTCCAGAAGCGTTTAGGTTTATTACCTTGGTTCCTTCCACGATGGTTTGTGTCACTGTGATTTGGAGAAGAATGGTGAGAATGTTGTTTCGATTGACCCTGGGTGGTGAGGTTGACTGAAGGTAATGAACCATCTGAATTAATTGACGAGTGACGTTCAATGCGATTTTCTTGAGCCAACAACGACAGAGAATAAACTTTCTGAAGAGAAGGAGATTCATCTTTTTTCTGAGATAACTGATACTGTAGAATCATATTTCGGCCCCAATCCTGCTAAAATGTGCATTATGTGATCTTCATGTGATATTTTTCGACCAGCTGCTGTTAGTGAGTCCACAAGATTCTTAATTTTCAAAAAATATTCTTCAAGCTTTAAACAACCTTTCTTCATTGCCTCAAGTTTTGATTTAAGGTCCATAACTCTAGCCATATTGCGCGAAGAAAAATGGGCATTAAGAATTTTCCATACCTCACAAGCAGTTTTGCAGTCTAACATCTCAGACAGGAGTGAGTTCGTCATAGAACCCAAGAGCCACGCCGTAATCAAGCTGTCTTGGCGAATCCAATACTGATAATCGGGATTTAAAGTTTATTCAGACGTTGCAGCATCTGTAGAAGTAATGGATTTAGGAGGAATTGTAGAATCGTTATCAAGAAATTGCTCCAATCCATATCCTCGAAGCGTGGTAAGCACCTGAAGTTTCCACAGGAGGAAGTTCTCTTCATCAAGTTTAACCGTGGTAGTTTTATGGCCTGAGTTTACTATTTTTTATGATTGAGAGAAATTTGAGAGATCTGGTATTGTCTTATTTGTTGAAGACTCCATGGCGGCAAATTGAAAAGGGATGGAAGATAAGCGGCGGAAGTAAGCGAAACTGAAGCAAAGAGGTTAAAAAAAAGGGTCATTTGACCTAATGGGCTTTGATACCATCACAAGCAATAAATTGCTTTAGGAAATTTACATAAAACCCACAAAATGACAAAGGGCTTCAAAACATTCTCTCTTGGATTAAAACACAGTGACCTATTTATAGGCATATGGGAAATACAATGTGTAAATAAATTTTACAACAAAAATACTAAAAATATGAAAACAGTTGCAACAATAATATTTGAAATAACTAATGAGCCCTCTTAAGACGTGAAAATTGAACCCTCTTAACAGGTGAAAATTGAGTCAGAAGTTCTTTCCACAAAAAGATTCTTTTTGTTACAACAACATAACTCACTTTGCTTTCACGACATTTACTTCTCCTTTGGATAGAGAATGGAAAAAATAAGAAGCTTGAAAACTTCTTTAGCTATGTTTTTCAAACCATTGAAAATTTATATTTTTGTACTTTTACAAGTAGGTATTTTAATTCTTCAGTTAGAAATAGTTTTTACTAGCACTTGATTGCATATTTTTTAGATAAAATATGCATTATCTTATGTGGAGAGTATCCTTTTGCGTACCGAGGGAGATGCCAAATATTATTATTTTAATTTCTTTCCAATTAGCTAAGTATCTATTCACTTGAACATCTACGGCCTGGTTTGATAACCATTTCGTTTTTGGTTTTTGATTTTTGAAAATTAAGCCTATAAACACTATTTTTATCCACAAGCTTCTTTGTTTTTTTTTATCTACATGTTTTCCCATGTTTTCAAAAACCACCCCAAATTTTGAAAAAAAAAAAATAGTTTTCAAAAACTTGTTTTTGTTTTTGGAATTTGGCTAAGAACCCAAAATGTCTCCTTAACAAAAATGAAAACCATTGTAGAAAGATGGAGAGAAACCAAGCACAAATTTCAAAAACAAAAAACAAACGAAATGGTAATCAAACGGGTCCTAAATTTTCTTCTAGATTTTCGGAATCTATCTTTTCAACAATTCTTGAGATAATAAGGAAGGAGGCACTTTATGTAGTAGGTCGCGCCTAAATCATCTAGATATTAGGGGCTCGTTTGATAACGTTCCCGTTTCCTGTTTCTTGTTCCCGTTTCTCCTTTTTTAAGAAACATACTTGTTTGATAACTCATACCTGTTTCTTGTTTCTAAATTTCTAGAAACGTTTCTAAAAAAGAGGCCAAATTTGAGAAACTACAAAATGTTGTTTCTCAAATTTTGTTTCTGTTTTTTTTTCTCTATCTTTCATGCATATATCCATCTCTCCCTTCAACTCCTACACCAATCTCTTCTCTTCCTCTATTTTTTTAACCACTTCCTCGTCTTTTTTTTTTTTTTAATCTTTTTTCGTTATTTCGTTCTCTTTCTTTTTTTTCTTTTTCGTTATTTATTTTCCTTTCATTTTTTATTATTTGTGTTATTTCTTTCCTTTTTTCCTCTTATTATCACCTCCACGATCTCAGACTACAATCCACCATCGTTGACATCTGACTATCGATCGTCGCCGACCAGCCCTGACTGTCAACCTCCGACTATCAGCTGTCGCCGACAGACCGCCTCCGTCGAACTTCAACTATCGGCCGCCGCCGACCTCCTTTGATCGACCGCCACATACCACCTTCTACTACTGGTCGTCCCCGACCTCCGTCGACCGACCACAAAATGTTGTTTCTCAAATTCTGTTTCTGTTTTTTTTTTCTATCTTTCATGCATATATCCATCTCTCCCTCCCACTCCTACACTAATCTCTTCTCTTCCTCTATTTTTTAACCACTTCCTTGTCTTTTTTTTAATCTTTTTTCGTTATTTCGTTCTCTTTCTTTTTTTTCTTTTTCGTTATTTATTTTCCTTTCATTTTTTATTATTTGTGTTATTTCTTTCCTTTTTTCCTCTTATTATCACCCCCACGATCTCAGACTACCATCCACCATCGTTGACATCTGACTATCGATCGTCGCCGACCAGCCGTCACTGTCAACCTCTGACTATCAGCTGTCGCCGACAGACCGCCTCCGTCGAACTTCAACTATCGGCCGCCGCCAACCACCTCCGATCGACCGCCACATACCACCTTCTACTACTGGTCGTCCCCGACCTCCGTCGATCGACCACCATTGTCGACCTCCGACTACCGATTGTGGTCATCCGCTACCGTCAACCTTCGACTACCGGCCTTCACCGATAGACCGTCATCGTCGACCTCTGAATACCGCCCGTGATCGATCGCTATCGTCGACCTCCGACAACCGACCGCTGTCGACCTCTACTGACCAACCGCCACTGTCCACCTCCGACTACCTGTCGCGGCCAACCGCAATCGTCAACCTCCGACGACCGGCCACCATCGACCTCCGCTGATCGAACGCCACCATCCACCTTTGACTACTGGTCGTCGTCGACCTCCGACTACCGGCCGCTGTCGACCTCCGCTGACCGACCACCACAATCGACCTTCGACTACTGGTTGTTGTCGACCTCCACCGACCGACTGCCACCGTCCACCTCTAACTACCGATCATCGTCGACCTCCGTCGATCGACCGTCGTAGTCAACCTCCCACTACCGGCCACAACCAACCGCAACCGTCGATCGGTCATCGTCGACTTCTGCCGACCGACTGCCATCGTGCACCTTCGACTACCGGTTGTCACCGACCTCCAACTACCGGTTGCGGTCGATCGCTACTGTCGACCTCCGATAACCGGCCGCTATCAACCTCCACTGATCGGTCTCCGTCGACTGACCGCTACCGTCGACCTCTGACTACCAGACGTCGCCGACCTGCCACTACCGTTGACCTCTGACTACCGACAACTGCCGACCTCCGCCGAACGACTACCAACGTCGACCTTTGACTACCAGGCACCGTCAACCTTTTATTATTGTCGACCAACCTCCGCCGACTGGCCGCAGTCGTCGACCTTTGACTATCGGCCACCATAGATCGACGATTCCGCCGACCCCCACTCTGTTAACCAACTTCCACCGACAGACCGTTACCGTCGACCTCCAACTAGCTGGCGTCGTTGACTAACCACTATCGTCGACCTCCGACTATTGAGCGTCGTTGACCCCTATTGACCAGCCTCCGCCGAATGACCGTTACCGTCGACCCTAGACTATTGGGCACCGCCGACCAGCCACTACCGTCGACCTCTAACTACCGACAGCCGCTAACCTCCATCGAACGACTGCCACCGTCGACCTCTGACTATCGGGCATTGCCGACCTCTACTGACCGACATATGTCGATCGATCGCCATCGTCGACCTTCGACTACCGGCCACCACCGACCAACCGCCACCGTCGACCTCTGACTACCGACCTTCGTCGACCGACTGCTACTGTCGATCTCGGACTACTGTCAACCTCCGACTACCGGGCGCCGTCGACCTCCGACTACCGGTCGTAGTTGACCTCCGCTGATCGACCTTCGCCGAATGACCCCCACCGACCTCCGTCGACTAGTTTCTACAGTCGACCTCCTGACTACCAGATGCCACCGTCGACCTTTGACTACCGGCTGCCACTATCGTCGTCGACCGAAACTTGTTCCTTTTTTTCTTATTTTCGACAACTGCCACCACGCGCCGACGACTTTTCCAGCATTCGCCGTTGACTGTCTGCATTCGCTCAGTGGTGAAGGTCAGTAGCGATGACCGATGATCAACGATGGCGGGTGATCGGTAACAATGGTGGTAGTGATGAGGAAGAAGAAGGAGAAATAAAAAAATAATCGTAGAAAATTAATATATTTTTATATTATATGTACTAAATTTTATTTTAACTAAAAAAACAAGAAACAAGAATCGGTTATCAAACACATTTTGTGTTTCTGTTTCTTTTTTCAGAGAAACAAGGAACAAAAATAGTTATCAAACAAGTTTTTGTTTCCACTTCTTAAAAAACAAGAAACAAGAAACAGGAAACAAGAAACGAGAAACGAGAAACAGGAAACAAGAACGTTATCAAACGGGGCCTGGTGTATGGGTTAATTTTTCAGTTTATATCTGCTGATAAATGATAAGCACGTCATGCTAAAAATTTTTAGTATTAGAGTGGAAATTGATACTGGGTCTGGGGATAGTAGTTAAAATCCTGTCAAATTGTAACTTAGCATTTTAATAGCTCTGGTGGTCGGTGGTTGGAAGATTTAGGAAAACTGTTGTCCTTCCATACCTGGGAGATATCATTATAGGGCTTCCTGAAACTATTTTGCCATAAGAATTTGAGTTTTGAAATGGTAAAATGGAAGCTATGAATTATTTAGGTCTCGTTTGATAACCATTTGGTTTTTTGTTTTTGGTTTTTGAAAATTATACTTGTTTTCTCCTAAATTCCCTATCATGGTTTTCATCCTTGTTAGGGATCCATTTGAATTCTTAGCCAAATTGCAAATTCCAAAAACAAGTGTTTGAAAACTACTTTTTTTTTTTTTTTTTTTTCAAAATTGGTTGAAAACAAGGAAGAAGGTTAATACTAAAACAAAGAAACTTATAGGTAGAAGTAGGTGTGTATAAGCTTAATTTTCAACCACCAAAAACCAAATGGTTATCCAACGGCCCCTTAGTTAATGTTACGAAGGCTGGGCTATGGTGTGTTGAACCTTGGTTGGGCAGGTTGGCTTTTCATAGGATTTATTTCATGAGTTCATTCTTTACCCTGTATATATCCTTTTTCTTTATGAGGAGGGGACAAAGATTATTCTTGGCCAGGTTATATGGCTTACTCAGTTTGGACATTGTTTATAAGCATAGTTAGAACTTTGACAATAAAAAGTTTTCTGGTCATAATCCCCTCAATATGATACTAGAAGGATATGCATTTTTATTTTTATCATCCTTCATGTGTTCTGTACAGTGTATAGACTGGAGGAAGCAAGTATAATTTTGTACCCAAATGCAATATTTCTTCTGGTGTTTTTATTGTCCTTGATATGTTCTGGTGTTTTGTACTAGTGTATGTTCTGGTTTTTAATCTTAATTATTCCAATGGTAAAGAACAGTGGGAATTTCATTTCTTTATATTTTGGTTTACTGATTTATAATTATTTCTTTCAGCTGCATAGTTGTTGCTCAAAATGGTTGATACAAAGACTTCAATAGCCCTTTTCAATCATCAACCATTTATAAAAGCATATGTTTTATAAAGGAAAATTGTAGTGGGGCAAATTGGACCAAATTAATAGCAAATATAGCACCATGTAAAAAAAATTGCAAATATAGCAAAATCTATCAGAGTCCATCTGATAGACTTCGATTATCAGAGTTTATCAACGATAGACTCTGATTAATCAGAATCTATCAGTCTACTGATAAACTCTGATTATTCAGAGTCTATTAGTGTCTATCGCTGATAAATTGTGGTTAATCAAAATCTATCAGTGTCTATCAGTGACTATCACTGATAGACTTTGAGCGATAGACACTGATATACTTTGAATAATTAGAGTCTATCAGTGATAGACACGGATAGAATCCAACAACAACTTTTTGGTCTTGTACAATTAATTTTGCTATATTTGCAATTAGTTTGAAACAGTGCTATATTTGCTATTAATTTGGTCCAATTTACCATCTATGCAACTGCCCCTTTTATAAATAGGATCTTTGCTATGACCTCTAGTCACTCTCTGATTGGTGCATATCTCGGCAAAGGACATGGGGTGTCCCAATACCAGTCTTTTATCACGTGCAGACAAAAGAACCTTTGATGAATGATGACACTATAAACCATATCAAGGGTAAGATCTTACAACTTTTTATGATACAATTTCATTTCTTAAACTATTGTTATTGAAGGAATGAAATTCTCAATTCCAAAGCATAAGCGTATTACAAAAACTAGGTTGTTTAATTAGGTTTCCTAAAATACTGTTACATTGGCAAAAACTTACAGAACTATTCTATAAAATTGATTAGGCTAAGCATACACGAAATTTTAGTTCTTAATCTAAAGGGATCAGAAGAAATTACCGACGTTGACGACTCTGATCATTCAAGAACTCCTTGAATGCAGGGACTAAAATTGCAACAGCGATTTGGACACCACCAAAATGTCTTCCCCACTAAAATTTTAAGATTAGGAACTAGTTGTGGGACTGACTTTGAATGTTGGGAACAATCAACACATAAGAAGAATTTTCCGCCTGTGTACTACCTTAGAGAGAAAATGGGAGAGAGGGAGATTACAGAGAGAGGCAATTCAATTCGTGAGGCAATTCTGACATATGAAGAGCATGAAACCAACCATCACATAACCACTCCCCTTATTGGGGAGTTGGTTATCAATTTTTAATTAAATTAAGTACAAATTAAAAATTTAACTTAATTAAATAAATATTTAATTAACAATTAATTCATATATATAATTAAATATCCCATATTTAATTATATGTGTATTTGAATTATATTCAAATGCACATCTCTCACATAATCTATAGTTTTAATCAAATTTAATTAAATCTCATTAAATCAAATTAATTAAAATAACTAATTAATTAATTTCATGATTAAATAAATATCATATATTTAATTAATCCTACATTTGAATACATCTCTCTTATAATCTATAGTTTTAATATGATTCAAATTCACATTAAAATTAATATATAGATTTAATTTAATTAAATCATATTTAACTAAATTAAATTAATCAATTAATTCATTTAAAATTAATTAATTAAATATCACCCATATTTAATTGAGGGGCATTTGCATCAATAGAAAAAAAAAATCATTAATTGCAGGCGTGTCTTTGATTTATTGGGTTTGCAGATATAGCAAAAAACGTTTGGCCCGACCCAGACAATAACGCAAAAAGACTAAAATAACCTTCGCTCGTCGTCCACTGATATACCAAATATCTAGTATATTAAACCCTAAAAATATACTAGATATTTGGTATATCAATCAACTTATATACTAAATCTATAGTAAATATATAGTATATCAAATGTATATTTCGTGAATATAATGTATTAGATATTTGGTATATCAATCAACCGATATACTAAATATATAGTAAATCAAATGTATATTTCGTGAATATAATATACTTTACCCATGAACTTTCATTAGTTTAGATATCTTTGATATACTTCATCAATAAAGAATTAGATATATTAGCTTTATTTTGGGACAATATGTGTGGTATATCAATGATTTTTTTTTAATAACAAGTCTATCATTGATGTATTTAGTTACTCATAATCAGGTATATTTATTAATTATTTGACTAGTCAAAAAAAAAAAAAAATAGGTATATCAATGGTGTATCAACTTTCATAACAGGTATAGAAGACAAACATTTATTTTATAAAAGACAAACATTTGATTTAAAATATGTAAATAATACAACATAACTCAATAAAGAGAAAATAAAATATAACAAATATAAGTAAAGAAAGTAACATATCAAGTATATCATTGGTATATCAAATATTATGTTTATCAAGTCAAGTATATATTAGATATATCATTAGTATATTAGGTATATCATTGTATTCATTCGAGTATATCAAATTTGGTATACTTTATATTTCGTATATCAGTAAATATAAAATATATCAGATATACTACTAATATACCTATTGATATACCAACAAGGGTAAAATTAGAATAATAAAAAAAAAAAACGGAAATCGGATTTTTAAAATTTTGCTATATTTGCAAACCTAAAAAATCATAGCTAAATTTGCAAATATCCTAATATTTTTTGCTACCCATTGCAATTCCCCTTTAATTAATTACACATTAGAATCATATTATAATTTAATCTCTCATATACCATAGTTTTAATTAAATCACATCTAATTAAACTAAATAGAATAATTAATTAATTCACAATTAATTAATTTATTTACTAATTAAATATCATATTTAATTAGCCATATGTCTGAACTCTTTCAAATATATTATTCTCTCAATCAATAAAGTTTAATCTCAAATTAAACTTTATATTATAATGTATCACCATACATTATATTAACTGCATCTCATACAATTAACTTGATTCTCATAATGAATTTTAACAATTCAAATTCTTTTCAAGGTAAATTATTCCTAATTACCCTTTACGAGCTAGCAGGGGGACTTAATATGCCTACATATCAAAAGCTCTGTTGATATGAGGTTAACTGTCTAAACTCATTAATCAGGTTAACCAATATTCATTAACTGTGAGTCACTCCACTAAATACCCATAGCTGCACTCTTCTCACTGTAGAATATTTCTGTGTCTACGGATATAGACCAATACTGATAAGTCAATCCTTCACAAGTATTTGTAACTACAGCTGTGTCAAACTACCGTTTTACCCTTGAGTTACCTCTATCTCCTTAAGTACCATTGCTCCTCTAATGAACAACTTGTTTATGCTCCAACCAATAAACAGAAAGCCCCTCTCGGGAGTGAGAGGGACAGATCTCTTTGTTAAAGACTCGGAGTCACCACATAAAGGAACACTCGTCTACTTCTCCTCGAAGTGGGAAGGAGTGAATTTCATCTTGTGATATTATGTCCCCAGCCCCCCCTCAGTATTGTCCCCAAAACGATAGGCTTATTGAGTCAGCAAATCTGACCACTCTCACTCTTACGAATCAAAAGAAAATCCCTCGTAGAAAGGAGTTCATAATACACTCAGGATTGAAATCAAGTCACCTAGGTTAAAGGAATTTTGGGAGAAACCTTTTTTTTTCTTGAAAGAATTCTCTGGAGGAAAAATTGCAGAATGAGAGCACTCCCTACAAAACTGAAGCCCACGCCTAATTAGGGAGATGCACAATAACCACTCCAGACATGTAGCCTCTCGGTTAGGAAGGGGAAGACCATCACATGATGGACACGTGTCCAATCAGTTTGATTAAACTGATCATTTGGTTTAATTTAAATTAAATTAAACCTTATTTAATTAATTAAATCAAAATCATTATTTAATTAAATCCTCATTTAATTAACCAACTCATTTAAATCACATTAAATGAATATTTCCCACCTAACCTATAGTTTTAATTAAATTAAAGTAAATTAAAGTAAATTAAATTAAATTAATTAATTAATTAATTAATTCACCAATTAATTAATTAATTACTAAGTTAAATATCACATATTTAATTTAACCCATAATTGAATCATATTCAATTATATCTCTCTCATATAACCTATAGCTTAATGTGCATCTAACGCGCATTAATTGTAACCTATAGTTGTAATATGAATCCAATTCATATTAAATTTAATATTTGAACTCCTTCAAATATTTAATTCTCCCACAAATTAATTTTGAATCAATATTCAAAATAAATTTATATTATAAAGTTTAATGATATTAAAACTTTGTATTATAATGTATCTTCATACATTATATTATTTCTCTTAGTGTATTTACCTCAACACTCTTTTTGAGCTACCGGTGGGACCTAATGGACCTACAGATCAGAAGCTCCAACGATATGAGATTAATTGGCTAAACTCATTAACCAAGTTAATCAATATTCGTTAATTGTGGTTCACTCCAGTATAGAACCATAAATGCACTCTTCTCACTGCAGATATATTTATGTGTCCACGGTTATTGACCAATAACAGCAAGTCAGTCCTTCACATGTATTCGTAACACCAGCTAGGTCAAATTACCGTTTTACCCCTGGGTTACCTCTACATCCTTAAGTGTCAGTGCTCCTCTAATGAACAACCTGTTTGAGGTCCAACCAGCAAACAGAAATCCCTCTCGTGCCATAGAGAGGGCATGACACTTTGTTCAAGACCCGGAGACACCACTTAAGGGAACACACATCTACTTACTCTAAAGTCAGGGAAGGAGTAAATTCCTTCTTGTGTGATTATGTTCCTAGCTCCCCACTCGGTCTTGTCCCCAAAATGGTAGGCTTATTGAGTCAGCGTGCAGGCCACTATCGCTCATACAAATCAAAGGACAATCCCTCGTGAACAGGAGTCCATAACCTACTTAGGATTGAGACTAAGTTGCCTAGGTCATCCTAGTGAAATAGAAACCTAACTAATCAATGGTGTTGCAGCTAGTGGTTACTATTTCGCATCTGGTCTTATGCAACTCATTACATAGGATACTCGCACTCGCATGTCCCCTACACGAACACGTTGGATCATTGCGTCTTTATCAAAATACAAAGCGGGTCGTATCCGTAGTGTCACTAGAATAAGGTACCCAGTCTTATCCCTATACTATAGACCCTTTAGACTGTAACTTGAACAATGATCCGTATGTCCCCACATACTAGTTCAAGTCTTATACTAACAACCTAGGATGTTTAGTTTATTGGATTATGGTTATTTAGGCAAGATATACACAATACCAACAAAATAAATGAACAATACGTCAAATATCATTTTATTAATGTTCGGTCAAATGTTACATTTACTATCGACGAGTTTTAGGGCATAAAACCCAACACGGACGCCGTCGACCTCCACTGACCACCCTCCGCTGAACGACCGCCCCCCTTGACGTCTGACTATCGACCATCGTGACCTCTGCTAATCGGCCTCTGTCGACCGACTGTCCCCATCGACCTCTGACTACCGACCGTCACTGACCTTTGCTGACCGGCCTTCGTCGACCAACCACTACTATCGACCTCTGACTATCAGTCGCTATTGTCAGCCTTTGACCATCGAGCACCACCAACCTCCGCCAACCGACCTCCATCCTCGACTTTCGACTATCGGCCTCCACCAACCTTCGTAGATCATTTATCGACGTCCACAGGCCTTTGTCGACTGACCGTCGCCCACCAATTCCTCCGACTGACTTCCACCGTCGACCTCCGATTACTGATCGTCGTCGACCTCCGTCGACCGGCCCGGTCGCTAACATCGATCTCTGATTACCGGCTGCTACTGTCAACCTCCGACTACCAGTCGCCGCCATCGAAAACCTCTGACTATAATTTTAATGTATGTTATATATAATTTTTATATTATATGTACCAATTTTTATTTCAACTAAAAATCAAGAAACGAGAAACAATTATCAAACATATATCTGTTTCTGTTTCTTTTTTTAGAGAAACAAGAAACAGAAATAGTTATCAAACATGTTTATGTTTTTAATTCTCAAAAAACAAGAAACAAGAAACAGAAAACAGGAAACAAGAAACGAGAAATGGGCAACGAGAACGTTATTATACGAGCCCTAAAGTGCTGACTCTAGGTCTTGAATAAGGGGCCCCCACTGAAGGGATGAAAGCCCTTGCGCAGCGGAAAATCATACAGAACCTTTAAAACCCGGATTAATTTAAGAACAAAAATACCAATACGTTGGGAAAAATACATAAAATTTACAGCGGCAATAATAGATTAAAAACTGCTGTAAAACGGATATAGGCATGCATAAAATAATAGGAAAAATCTAGATCTAATCTAGAATTGGGTCCTATTGACCCTAGTTCAAGAAAACCTTACCCTTGAAGAAATCCTTGAAGTTTTTCGCCAAATCCTCTGTTTTTCTCCCAAAATACAGCAGCAACCACTCTTGCTCTTGCTGGAAAATCACCACGAACACCACCACGATGGTACACCGGTATTCTCTGATAGGATTTTTGCTTTGGGTGCTGGTGGGAGCAAAAAATTCTAAGGAAATTTCTCTGGATTCTTTGTTTTAATTCTCTGAGAGAGAATGCAGATCGAGAGAGAGTAATCGAGAGGGAGGGATGGGCGTGAGAAGCGTGAGTGTGAGAGAGATCTCAGCAACTGCACAGACCACGTCTATTTTAAAATTGAAATATCAGATAACTGATAAATCAGTTATCTGATATTTTAATTAATTATAATTTTAAAAACATAATTTTAAATTATAATTAATTATATTTTAATTAATCTAAATTAATTAAAATAATATTAATTTAAATCCAATTTAAATTAATATCCCTCTTATATTATAGTTTAATTAAACCAAATTTAATTAAACTAAATTAATTAATTAATTCGAAATTAATTAATAAAATAAAATTGAACATCACATATTCAATTACTATTTTTTTCTCTAAAAAACTATAGTATTAATATACATCCAATGCATATTAATTATAACCTATAGTTTTAATATGAACCACTTCATATTTTAGTATAATATTCAAACACCTTTGAATATTCAATCCATCCTTAGAATTTTACCTCAACGCCCTAAATGAGCTACCGGTGGGACCTAATGGACCTACAGATCAGAAGCTCCAACGATATGAGATTAGTTGGTTAAACTCATTAACCAAGTTAATCAATATTCGTTAACTGTGGTTCACTCCACTAAAGAACCACAGCTGCACTCTTCTCACTGCAGATATATTTCTGTGTCCACGGATATTGACCGTCAGCAGCAAGTTAGCCCTTCACGTGTGTTCGTACCCCAGCTAGGTCAAATTACCGTTTTACCCCTGGGCTACCTCTTGGTCCTTAAGTACCAGTGCTCCGCTAATGAACAACCTGTTTGTGGTCCAACCATCAAACAGAAAACCCTCTCGTGCCATAAAGAGGGTAGGGCCCTTTGTTCAAGACCCGGAGACACCACTTAAGGGAACACACCTCTACTTACCCTCATATCAGGAAGGAGTGAATTCCATCTTGTAAGACTACGTTCCCAGCTCCCCATTCGGTCTTGTCCCCAAATGGTAGGCTTATTGAGTCGGCGAACTGGCCACTCTCACCCGTACAAATCAAAGGACAATCCCTCATGGACAGGAGTCCATAATCCACTCAGGATTAAGGCCAAGTTGCCTAGGTCATCCTAGTGAAATAGAAACCGAGCTAACCAACGGTGTTATAGTTAGTGGTTAACTATTTCGCGGTCCGGTCTTTGTGCAAACTCATTGCACAGGATACCCCCACTCGCATGTCAACCACATGAACGTGTTGGATCACTACGTTTGTATCAATATACAAAGCGGGTCGTATCCATAGTGTCACCAGGATAAGGTACCCAGCCTTATCCCTATACTACAGACCCTTTAGGCTAAAACTTGAACATTGATCCCTGCATGTCCCTACATACTAGTTCAAGTCTCATTCTATTAGCCATGGATGTTTAGTTTATTGGATTAGGGTTAGCAAGACAAGATATAATACAAACATTGAATAATACATCACTTTATTAATGTTCGGTCAAATGTACATTTACTATCTACGAGTTTTAGGGCATAAAACCCAACAAACTCCCACTTGAACTAAAACTCAAGTTACAGGGAAAGTATATACAAAATAATCCAAAGCTGGAAACGGTACATGTATATTTGTACATTACATAAAAGGTAAATATACAAAATACAATAAACTAGGGCATCCTTGCACCCATTACACATCTCCCACTTGCCCTAGATTACGCTATATACATATCTCGCAGACCTAGACTGTCTAGATGACCCTCGAACACTTTAGCCGAGAGGGCCTTCGTAAACGGATCAGCAATGTTATGCTCAGAAGCGATCTTGGTCACGACCACATCTCCTCTTTGCACAATCTCTCGAATTAGATGGTACTTCCTCTCTATGTGTTTACCTCTTTTGTGGCTGCGAGGTTCCTTTGAATTGGCTACTGCCCCACTGTTGTCACAGTATAACGTAATGGGCAAGTTCATATTTGGAACAACTTCCAAATCTGTCAAGAACTTCCTTAGCCAAACAGCTTCCTTAGCTGCTTCACAAGCAGCTACATACTCAGCCTCCATCGTGGAGTCTGCTATACATCCCTGCTTTATACTCCTCCAAACTACAGCTCCCCCATTAAGGGTGAAAACTGACCCTGACGTAGATTTCCTAGAATCCTTGTCAGTTTGGAAGTCAGAGTCGGTGTATCCTGTGAGAACTAACTCCTTAGCCCCAAACACCAACATGTAATCTCTCGTTCTCCTAAGATACTTGAGGATTCCTTTAACGGCGGTCCAATGGTCAAACCCTGGATTTGACTGATATCTGCTGACAATCCCTACAGCATAACAAATGTCAGGCCTCGTGCATAGCATGGCATACATTAAGCTACCCACGGCTGAGGCGTAGGGAATCCGTCTCATATCCTCAACTTCTTGAGGTGTCTTAGGAGACTGTTCCTTAGACAAGTGAACCCCATGCCTGAAAGGCAACAAGCCCTTCTTGGAGTTCTGCATCGAATATCGAGCCAACATCTTGTCGATATACGTTGCCTGAGACAGCGCTAGCGATTTGTTCTTTCTATCCCGAATAATCTGGATCCCAAGAACATACTGGGCCTCACCCAAATCTTTCATTTGGAATTGAGCTGCTAGCCATTCTTTTACGTCAGATAGATACCCTACATCATTCCCAATGAGTAGGATGTCGTCTACATAAAGTACGAGGAAAGCTACTTTATTCTTGTTGATCTTCTTGTATACACAAGGCTCATCAACATTCTGGTCAAAACCATAAGATTTGATCGCAGTATCAAACCTAATATTCCAAGATCTAGAAGCCTGTTTCAACCCATAAATGGATCGATTCAGTTTGCAAACCTTTTGCTCATTACCTTGGGATATAAACCCTTCGGGTTGAGACATAAAAATACTCTCGTCAAGATTGCCATTCAGAAAAGCTGTCTTGACATCCATTTGCCAAATTTCATAATCATAAAATGTGGCAATGGATAAGAGGATTCTTATGGACTTTAGCATAGCAACTGGAGAAAAAGTTTCTTCATAGTCCACTCCTTCTCGTTGGGTATAACCCTTTGCTACAAGTCTCGCTTTGAAAGTCTGTACTTTCCCAGCAGCATCTCTTTTTCTCTTATAGATCCATTTACACCCAATGGGTCTGACCCCTTCAGGTAGATCTACAAGTTCCCAAACTTGATTGAAGTACATCGACTCCATCTCAAGGTCCATGGCTTTGGCCCACTCGTCCTTATCTACATCATTCATTGCCTGACGATAAGACAATGGATCTTCTACGCCGTCATCAGGTATGACTACTTGTGTTTCTGTTAAACCCAAGTAGCGGTTAGGTTGTATCACAACCCTCCCACTGCGTCGAAGCTCTCCCACTACGTGAGGAGGACTAGATTGACGAGAAGAACTGCATTCTCCAACAACTCTTGTTGAAGGACCAGGTTCATCAACAACCCTTGTTGATCCTTCTGTAGCTTCTCCTAATACTAACTTACTTCGTGGTTGATGATTTCGTATGTGGTCTTCCTCCAAGAAAGTTGCATTTGTCGATACAAATACTTTATTATCTTGAGGGTCATAGAAAAGACCACCTCTCGTTTCTTTCGGGTACCCAACAAATTGGCATAATCTCGTACGTGGTTCCAATTTCTTAGGATTTGTCACTAACACATGTGCAGGACAACCCCAGATTCGAAAGTAACGCAAACTAGGTTTACGCCCCCTCCATAACTCAAAAGGAGTTTCAGAAACACTTTTTGAGGGAACACTATTAAGAATATGTACTGCAGTCTCTACTGCATACCCCCAAAACGAGCTAGGCAACTGAGCATAGCTCATCATAGATCGAACCATGTCTAACAAGGTTCTGTTTCTCCTTTCTGATACACCATTTTGCTGAGGTGTACCAGGTGCTGAGAGTTGTGATTGGATTCCATGTTCTATCATATAGTCCTGGAATCGCTGATCTAAATACTCTCCACCTCGATCTGATCGAAGAGTTTTAATTGTTTTACCCAATAAGTTTTCTACCTCAGCCTTAAACTCCTTGAACTTTTCAAGAGCCTCAGACTTATGGCCCATTAGGTACAAGTAACCGTATCTTGAATAATCATCTATGAAAGAGATGAAATATTCAAAACCACCTCGAGCCTTTACATTCATAGGACCACAAAGATCCGAATGTATTAGTTCAAGTGGTTCTTTGGCCCTGTAACCTTTTCCAGTAAAAGGCCTCTTGGTCATTTTACCCTCGAGACACGATTCACAGGGTGGTAAAGATGTATCTTCTATGTCACTTAGAAGCCCATTTTTAACCAAACGATCGATCCGATCGATGTTAATATGACCAAGACGAAGATGCCAAAGATACGTGTTGTTACTTGAAGGAGAAACTTTTTGCCTTTTGTTTTGCGTTTCGGTCGTTTTAAACATTTCATGACTTAAAATGGCCTTAGCATCATTTGGTCTTAACACAAACAAATTATTCTCACGCTTAGCTGAACAAATGTAAATTCCATTCTTTGAAATTAAAGCTTCATTAAGCAAGAAGGAAATAGTATAACATTGTTCTAACAAAGCTGAAACAGAAATTAGGTTCCTTTTAATTCTAGGAACCAAATACAAGTCCTCTAAAATTAAAAACCTATTTCTAAAGAATAATTTTGCAGCTCCCACTGCACGAGCTGAAACGACGTCTCCCGTTCCGACTTTGAGCGTCATTTCACCCTCTGCCAGCTGCTGGAAATTATTTCCCTGAAAAGAAGAACAAACATGATTAGTGGCTCCCGAATCCAGTATCCAGGCAAACTCATCATGTTCAACGAGACAAGTCTCTAACACAAGTAAATCGAATTTACCTTCTTTCTCTCTTCTCTTCTCAGCAAGGTAGCGGGGACAGTTGCGCTTCCAGTGACCATCTGCATTGCAGTGGAAGCATCTACCTTTATCGGCCACGACCTTGGCCTTCCCCTTCCCTTGCACAGCCTGTGCAGGAGCCTTCCCTTTGTCTCCCTTCCTCTTCTGGATCTGCTTCGATGAAGAAGCCTGGGGTACAGATTTAGTCCCTGAGGATGAACCCTTCAGGAACTTTTTCTTGGAATGGGCCACATTGGCCTCTCCTTTCACCACATTCTTTCCCTTGCTCTTTTGCAGGGACTCGTAAATCTGTAACTCCGAGAGGAGGGTAGTCAGGTTGAACTGAATCTTATTCATGCTCGCGTTCGTCCTGAAGGACAGATAGCTCGCCGGGAGCGAGTGAAGGATGAACGCAACCTGACTACGCTCGCAGACTACCCCGCCATTTGCCTCAGCTATGTTGAACTGGTTAACCATGTCCAGGACATGTTCCCGAACAGATTGACCTTCCAACATTTTGGCATTGAAGACATTCTTCAAGGCGTCGTGGTGGAGCTGGTAGGACGGAAGTCCAAACATCTCCTGCAGGGAATTCATAATTTCCCTGGCAGTTTCCACGTTCTCATAACGCTTGGCCAAAACTTCAGACAAGCTGACCAATATATAGACCTTGACCTTTTCATTGGCCTTGGTCCAGCGTTCATAGGCGTCTTTAACTGCCTGAGAGGCAGTGCGAGGGGGAACGGGAGGACATTCCTCCGTTAAGACGAATCTTAAATCCTCAACCACGAGAATTGTATTGAGGTTTGATTTCCATTGGGGAAAATTTTCGCCGGTTAGTTGTTCATTTTTAAGCAGAGATATGATTGAGGAAGACATTGCTGAAAAACAAACAAGTGACCGTATTAGTTATCTTTGCCTTAACCCATCACACAAGCAATACAAACAATTGCATACATCCAATCAATTTTGCAAACAAACAATCAAAGAACCCTAATAAAACTTATGATTGTGTTTCGCAACGATGCTTTAGAGGTTTAGAAGAACAGCCACCGAAGGGTGATCAGTTGTTCCTCCTCTAAAATGAGACTCTTCTCAGTCAATTTCTAATACCAGAATAACTCATATTCCATTAGCGATTAACCACCGTTGTTCGGTCAAGGATTTGTTAACAAATTAACTCCTCCCCGTAAGTGTAACCCTCCCACTTTCAGATCCCAGAGGCACGCACCAACAGGCTACCGTTAGGAAAGACAACTGTTAGTAATTAGCCTAAGTGATCCTATCCTGTTAAGGAGTTCACGATGTTCCGAATCCTATGATCAGGCCCTCCGAAGGGATGGTTGCGCCGAGACAACACGCAGGCGGATCATAGGAATCTCACGTTGTGACCTAGGGGTGGAGACCGAAGGATACGTTGACACGTGTCCCGCTCCCACTTACTATAGTCACTTTCCCCATTCACCTTGGTATTGACCCATGCAAACACTCTCCGAAGGGAGGCCGCGCTAAAACGACACAAAGCCGAGCATGGATCTCACGGTGTGAACGTCACGGGGACGTAGGAGCAAAACTCAATTTAAATTAAGTTTTGTAATTTTCCTCCCACTAAAGTAACTGATTAATTTTAGGGTTTGATTAAACCTAGATAAATCCGGCTAAGTCATTTATCTAAGTCTAGTCCTATTATAACTATTATAATAAGACCTAATGTCTAGGTGTATTAAACCAATTTAATTAACCTAGTGACATTATTCTAACATTAACCTGAGATTAATTCAACTCCGGTATTCCAGATCAGTTCCCAGGTAGGAGGTGTTCCGTTTACCGTCAACTTAAATACCTCCAATCCTTAGACAGAACTTCACTGGTAGAGTTCCCTTATAATCTTAGGAATGTTCGTCCTACTTAGTTCATTAAAACTATTTTAAAACTAAGTAAGATCTTCTAATCCTATTAGAAAATGATCTTAGGTCTAATTAATTTTAACTCATTAAAATTAATATAATTTTAACCTAAGATCCTATGTGAACATGCATATCTTGATTATAGATTGACGGTTTCTAATCATAAAATTTTAAACTATTTCAAAATTTTATAATGATTAGCCCTATAATCATGCATACTATAGTTTTTAAAACAATTAACAATCATATTCAAGTTAATGAAATTTTAAACTATAGTACTATGCATAGCATGATAATTAATATAACCCTTATATTAATCTATGGATGTATCATGCTCAATGCAACTTGATTTCCATTTAAATAATAAACAACTTTATTATAGCCAATAATGGAAAATCAACTTAGCATGCTGCAAACAAATAATTTTTAATATAACACTTATATTAAAACTATGTAATTGCATGCATCATACTATTCCATTTTCATGAATTTAATATAACTCTACTATATATTAAATAAATCATGAAAATCAAACCATGCATTTCATACATATATTATAATCTAATTATAACATTCATAAATGCATGAGCATGCTTTATATCCTAAGGTGGGATTAAATTTAAATGACATCCATAAAGCATTTAAATAGCGAATAAACCGATTTAATTGGCCCCTAGGATAGATTAAAGAAAAATTACATTAATAAAGCAATATATCTATCCTATTACATAATTCTGCAGCTCCAAATCCGGTCTACTAGCCTTGAACCGACCCGAACCACTTCGAACCGGACTTGAAAAACTCGAACCGCACCCAAAACGGGTCAAACCGGACCGAACCGGTCCCAGCTGACCCAAAACGCTCGAACCGAACATGCATTTTTAGGGCACCATCACGTTCTCGCGAAAATCCTGGCGCCGCACGAAATCGTGACAGCGTCGAGACGCTGTGAAGAAAGCGTCCCGACGCTGGCGCGATTTCAACCGTCTGGAGCGTGGAATCGCGACAGCGTCGAGACGCGCAAGGCTAAGCGTCCCGACGCTGTTGCGTCTGGAGCTGATTTCTGGGCAGAAACTCGACTGTTCTTCACGATTTTCACCAATTTCTTCTGCGATCTTCATCGATTTTCAAGCCTAACTGAGACCCGGACTTATACAGACTCGATTTACACAATTTTGCCCAAAAAACGCAGGGGCCTTACACGATCAAATCAAGTAAAATTGCGGTAAATCTATGGCCAAATTAAACCTAAACAGATTATCGCAAAATTAAACATTCATAATGCAAATCCCACCTAAAACCAACGCAAATTTTAATTCCTAAATTAAAATCCAAACCTGGCTCTGATACCAATTGAAGGGATGAAAGCCCTTGCGCAGCGGAAAATCATACAGAACCTTTAAAACCCGGATTAATTTAAGAACAAAAATACCAATACGTTGGGAAAAATACATAAAATTTACAGCGGCAATAATAGATTAAAAACTGCTGTAAAACGGATATAGGCATGCATAAAATAATAGGAAAAATCTAGATCTAATCTAGAATTGGGTCCTATTGACCCTAGTTCAAGAAAACCTTACCCTTGAAGAAATCCTTGAAGTTTTTCGCCAAATCCTCTGTTTTTCTCCCAAAATACAGCAGCAACCACTCTTGCTCTTGCTGGAAAATCACCACGAACACCACCACGATGGTACACCGGTATTCTCTGATAGGATTTTTGCTTTGGGTGCTGGTGGGAGCAAAAAATTCTAAGGAAATTTCTCTGGATTCTTTGTTTTAATTCTCTGAGAGAGAATGCAGATCGAGAGAGAGTAATCGAGAGGGAGGGATGGGCGTGAGAAGCGTGAGTGTGAGAGAGATCTCAGCAACTGCACAGACCACGTCTATTTTAAAATTGAAATATCAGATAACTGATAAATCAGTTATCTGATATTTTAATTAATTATAATTTTAAAAACATAATTTTAAATTATAATTAATTATATTTTAATTAATCTAAATTAATTAAAATAATATTAATTTAAATCCAATTTAAATTAATATCCCTCTTATATTATAGTTTAATTAAACCAAATTTAATTAAACTAAATTAATTAATTAATTCGAAATTAATTAATAAAATAAAATTGAACATCACATATTCAATTACTATTTTTTTCTCTAAAAAACTATAGTATTAATATACATCCAATGCATATTAATTATAACCTATAGTTTTAATATGAACCACTTCGTATTTTAGTATAATATTCAAACACCTTTGAATATTCAATCCATCCTTAGAATTTTACCTCAACGCCCTAAATGAGCTACCGGTGGGACCTAATGGACCTACAGATCAGAAGCTCCAACGATATGAGATTAGTTGGTTAAACTCATTAACCAAGTTAATCAATATTCGTTAACTGTGGTTCACTCCACTAAAGAACCACAGCTGCACTCTTCTCACTGCAGATATATTTCTGTGTCCACGGATATTGACCGTCAGCAGCAAGTTAGCCCTTCACGTGTGTTCGTACCCCAGCTAGGTCAAATTACCGTTTTACCCCTGGGCTACCTCTTGGTCCTTAAGTACCAGTGCTCCTCTAATGAACAACCTGTTTGTGGTCCAACCATCAAACAGAAAACCCTCTCGTGCCATAAAGAGGGTAGGGCCCTTTGTTCAAGACCCGGAGACACCACTTAAGGGAACACACCTCTACTTACCCTCATATCAGGAAGGAGTGAATTCCATCTTGTAAGACTACGTTCCCAGCTCCCCATTCGGTCTTGTCCCCAAATGGTAGGCTTATTGAGTCGGCGAACTGGCCACTCTCACCCGTACAAATCAAAGGACAATCCCTCATGGACAGGAATCCATAATCCACTCAGGATTAAGGCCAAGTTGCCTAGGTCATCCTAGTGAAATAGAAACCGAGCTAACCAACGGTGTTATAGTTAGTGGTTAACTATTTCGCGGTCCGGTCTTTGTGCAAACTCATTGCACAGGATACCCCCACTCGCATGTCAACCACATGAACGTGTTGGATCACTACGTTTGTATCAATATACAAAGCGGGCCGTATCCATAGTGTCACCAGGATAAGGTACCCAGCCTTATCCCTATACTACAGACCCTTTAGGCTAAAACTTGAACATTGATCCCCGCATGTCCCTACATACTAGTTCAAGTCTCATTCTATTAGCCATGGATGTTTAGTTTATTGGATTAGGGTTAGCAAGACAAGATATAATACAAACATTGAATAATACATCACTTTATTAATGTTCGGTCAAATGTACATTTACTATCTACGAGTTTTAGGGCATAAAACCCAACACCCACCCTATCATTGGCCTGAGAGAGACTTGGCTTAGTGGTTGGACCACAAACCAATTGTTCATTAGAGGGTCGGTGAGACTTAAGGAACAAGAGGTAGTTACAGCGGTAAAACGGTATTTGACTCAGTTGTAATCACGAACAACCTGTGAATGATCAACTTACTAATCATGGTTATATCAAGTTGACATAAATATATCTAAAGTGAGGAGAGTGCAGCTACTAGGCTATAGTGGAGTGTCTCGACACTTGAAGAATGTTGGTTAACTAGGTTAAAGAGTTTAGTTGGTTAATCTTCGATCGTTGGAGCTCATAATCTGTAGGTCCATTAGGTCCCCTTGCTAGCTCATATCGGACTAAACCTTAGAACAGTGTGATGAGAGAATTTGAATGGTTCAAATTCAGCTTAGGGAATAACCGTTAATTATATACGATATAATTGACATAATATAGTTTAATTGTGAATTAAACTATAGAGAGAGTTGGAAATATTTAAATATGATTTAAATATTGCAAATATGTATATGATACATATTTCGACTTGAATTTCAGTTATGAATAGGTACTACAAGAAATCTAACTATTTTCGAAGGTCACAACCTTCGAAAAAGTATTAAACAAACCTTCGATAAATCTTTTTTCAAAGGTTATCCAAACCATCGAAAAGTGTCGAAATAGATCCCGTTGAAAAAGCTTTTTTCGAAGGTACATTAACCTTCAAATTTTATTATTATTTTTCGAAGGTCACATGCCTTCGATAATTTTCAAATTATTTATCGATAAATTCTTTATTGTCAAGCTACCTTTTTCGAAGGTTTTCATTATTTTTGAAGGCTTTAAAATGTTATTTTAAACAAGCCTTTGGAAATAGTTTTTTATCGACATTTGTAAATCCTTCGAAGAAGCTTACAAAAATCTTTAGCATTTGAATACAGTAGTATAAACCAATTTTCAGTTTATTATTGGTATCTAATAGTACCCTGAATTGCAAATTAAAAAAATATAAAATAGAAAGAATAAGCAAAGTAATTGTTGAAGGAGAAATTTTGACCAATCACAAATTGCCACGTCATTATTTAAAATTAATGACGAAATTTCAAATAATTAAATTTGGGACCAATTATAAATTGACATGTGTCTCAAATTTTATTTGAAAACAAAGTTGACCAATTATAAGTTCATAGAGCCAAATTTCTATTTGATCAATTAATTGAAATTAAATTATTTTGATCAAATTAATTAATTTGACCAAATAATTAAAAAAATAATAATTATTATTTGGATCAAATTTGGGTCATATGGTTTTGGGTCAAATATGAACCAGACCCAAGACTAAATAGTTGGACCCAAGACCAATAAAGTCCAAGCCCAAGTTGTTGACCCAAAAGTCACCAAGGTCCGTCCAGCGAGAACTCCATAAATAGAGAGGTTCTCTTCCATTTTAAAGAGGGCAGAAAGAAAGGAAGAAGAGAAAGCTCTCAGAAGAAACCGAAGATTGAAGCTTCTTCTGCAGAATTGAAGATCAAAGCTTAGATCCTCATCAAATCCAGCTGTAGAACTGAAGAACAAAGCTTTGATCATCTTCAAATCCGGGAGCAGAACTGAAGAATGAAGTTCATATCCTTTTCAAAACCCACTGCAGAATCGAAGAACGAAGCTCAGATGCTCATCAGATTCAACTACAAAACTGAAGAACAAGGCTCAGATTCTCATCAAATTCAGTTGCAGAACTGAAGAACGAAGCTCAGATCCTCTTCAAATCCTGCTGCAAAACCGAAGATAGAAGCTCAAATCCTCGTCAAATTTAGCTGTAGAACTGAAAACAAGACTCAAATCCTTTTCAAATCCTACTAAAGGACCAAAGATCGAAGCTCATATCCTCTTCAAATCTCACCGAGTAACTGAAGATCTTAGCTCAAATCATCCAAATCCTCCTACAAAACCGAAGACTGAAGCTCACAATTGTTGGGTTTTATGCCCTAAAACTCGTAGATAGTGAATGTAACCGTTGACCGGATATTAATGAAATAATATTGATATATTTTTCCATTAATTGTTATTAGTTATTTTATATTTGTCTTTGCCTAATAATAACCATAATCCAATAAACTAGACATCCAAGGTTGTAATATGAGTCTTGAACTATATGTAGCGACATATGGGATCATTGTTCAAGAAACAGCCTAAAGGGTCTATAGTATAGGGATAAGACTGGGTGCCTTATCATGGTGACACTATGGATACGACCCACTTTGTATTTAATACAAACGCTGTTATCCAACGCGTTCGTGTAGGAGACATGCGAGTGGGGGTATCCTATGCAATGAGTTTGCATAAGACCGGACCGCAAAATAGTAACCACTGGTTATAACACCGTCAACTAGTTGGTTTTCTATTTCACTAGGACGACCTAGACAACTTAGTCTTAATCCTGAGTTGATTATGGACTCCTGCTCATGAGAGATCGTCCTTTGATTTGTATGGGTGAGAGTGGCCAATACGCCGACTCAATAAGCCTACCACTTTGGGGACAAGACCGAATGGGGAGCTGGGAACATAATCGTACAAGATGGAATTCACTCATTCCCGACTTTAGGGAAGCAGATGAGTGTTCCCTTAAGTGGTTACTCCGAGTCTTGAACAAAGGACCCTACCCTCTCAATGGCACGAGAGGGTTTTCTGTTTGATGGTTGGACCACAAACAGGTTGTTCATTAGAGGAGAATTGGTACTTAAGGAAATAGAGGTAACCCAGGGGTAAAACGGTAATTTGACCCAGCTGGTGTTACAGACACTCGTGAAGGACTAACTAGTCGATATTGGTCTAGATCCGTGGACACAGAAAATATGTCTGCAGTGAGAAGAGTGCAATTGTGAGTCTATAGTGGAATGTACACACAGTTAACGAATATTGATTAATGTGGTTAATGAGTTTGACCAATTAATCTCACATCGTTGGAGCTTTTGATCTGCAGGTCCATTAGGTCCCACTAGTAGCTCGTAAAGTAATTTGAGGCAACTAAGTAATAAAAGTAAATTGAAAATGTTCAATTTATTAAGGGAAATAAATATAATATATATTGATATATTATTATGAGAGAAATTAATATTTGAAAAGTTCAAATATACATTTATGGAAGTTTGAAAGAGTTCAAAATAATGAATTAATTAATTTAAGGCCTAAAATGTGTTTGGGCAAATTAATTAAATCTAGGCCGGGAATTAAATATGTGATATTTAATTGGTGGTTAATTAATTAAAGAATTCATTAACCGAGAATTAATCAATTATGAAAATAATTAATCACTTAAGGAAGTGATTAATCATTTATGGAAATGATCTAATCACTTATGGAAGTAATTAGTCATTTGTGGAAAAGATTAATCAATTATGGAATTGATTGATCATGATTGATTAATTAAGGAATAAGATTGAATCAATTATGGAAAAGATTGATTTAATTGAATATTTTATTCATGGCCTCTCTTCTATAAATAGAACACTAGACCTAATTGGTCAGTACACTTGACACTCTTGAAAGACAAGACCTAGAATTCTCTCTAGCCTCCCTCTTAGAGAAGGACTCCAACAAGTCTTTTGCCTCCTAGACTTAGAGACATACCAGTGTAACCTCTGTGGTGATTGTGTCAATCAAAGAAGAAATTTCCAGCGAAGAAAAACAAAGGCGGCTGCTGCGTTTTCGTTAGTGGAGCGTCGTTGGCGAAGAACGGTCAAGTCTTCAACGAAGGTTTGTAACGGTTCTTCCTATTTTCTTTAGAAAAGTATTAAAAATAAATTAATATTTATTTTAGCATGTTTAAACCAATTTTACAGCGGCTTTAAAGGTTGTTTAAAGTTTTGTTTGAGTTATCGTAACGGTATTTTAATGTTAATTAATATACGGCGTAAGGTCCAAACGATGTGCTTCCGCTGCGTGGGGACTTTTATTCCCTTCAACAATCTCCTGCGAACCAGAAGACTGAATCTTACCTCAATCCATCCAAAAGAACTCAAATCCGTCTGAAGAACAAACCTTCAAGACTTTGAAGACTAAAGCTTCTTGAAGATCAACAAACTCCTTGAAGTTCACAAAGCCGTTGATACAACTTCAATCTCAAGAACAAGCTACAAAGCCCTTGAGACAACTTCAATCTCAAGAACAAGCTGCAAAGCCCTTGAGACAACTTCAATCTCAAGAACAAGCTGCAAAGCCCTTGAGACGACTTCAAATTCGAGAATAAGCGCTTAAGCCCTCAAGTGAAACACTTTCACACACAAGAGAGAGAATCAGAGGATTATGTATTAGTGATTGTACACTCACACGCATACAACATCAATACAAATCAAAGTTTATTCCACGTGTCTCCATCTTCGAAGTTTTGTGTGAACAGTAATAGTGGCTACTACTAAAGTTATTTAAGATGAATGTAAAATTAGATGCTTTCAAAGTAGCTAATAATTCTGACAATCTCATAATTTTTTTTATAGCAACTTACAGAAAAAATAACTACAAAATTTATATGACATCTAATTACTACATTCAATCAACGATTAGCAAATTGTTTACGCTTCTATGCTATCACGGTTCGAAATTTATCCTCAAAATGTAGAGCTCATGAGCAAGTCTAAAAAATGTTGACAAAACGGTTAAGCACAAAAGCAAGCCTAAAAAATCAGTTTCGATAATCAATCCATCTTTCAGATTGAACAAAATATGTAATATCATGTGAGCTTTAAAATTAATCAGACGAATCTTGAGAGCACAAACCCAAAGAACTAAAGCCAAGTATAATGTTTTTGCATAGTAGAGCACGAACCCATTGAGATACCAGCGGTAAAGAGAATTGAATCAACCCTCACAAGTTTATAGAGTAATATATAAAATTATATTTGTTTCCCTATTTCTCTACGATCCACAAACAGAGTTTATAGAGTAATAATTAAGTTTGCTTATTTAGGTTGGAATCTTATCTCACTTCAATTTAAACAATTGAAAATCATCGTTTAAATTATATAATAGTTTTCAAACCATAAACGATCTTCAAATCAAACGACATAAACCATACAAACTCATGCTTCTCTAACTTATTTTTCCTAATACAATTCAAACAAATATCATTCAAACCAAGACTTTTCAACCTTAAGTTTATTAAAATCTTAAGAAAAAGAGAGAATTTAACATGGAGCTGCCTCAAGTTCAGTGTAAGGCAGACCCTTTAGAAGCACCTTGGAATCACTGTTGAGCATTTCCTTTCTCAGGCAAAGCTATAAGAAAAGAGACCGCAAAAGCATCATTCGAATGCGAATGGCAACAAAATGAATAGAAATGAAGGACACAACTCAATTAAGCAAAGGAATGATAACTAGTCAAACAATAGAGTAAAAGAATGTCAGAAGACAATGATAAGATACTCAGAAACTGACAAAAAAAGGTATCCATATATTTAGCTTAGATTTTCAGGATCATAACAACCAAGAAGAAACTCCTAAACTTCTCCTCTAATTGAAGGATGAATCCCCTGTATTAGATGGAAATTTTGAAAAAGAAAAACTTTATCATTGCACCTTTGAACATTATTGTCTAGACATTTTATTGCAATCCCCATCTGCATATTTCTTGAATATTCATAACCTTGCCAAAAAACAAACTATTACATTTCACAGTAATCAAAAAGCAAATCAGTGACCAATTAACAGATAAGTTGACCAACTGCAAAAGAGTGTGTTTTGTTGGATTTTATGCCCTAAAACTTGTAGATAGTCAATGAAACAAATTAATCGATCTCAATAAAGCGTTATTTGAGTAATTTAGTAATTTGGTTATTGAATAATTGAGTTTGCATTAATAAACCCTAAATCCAATAAACTAAGATCCAAGGTTGTTTAAATGAAACTTGGACTAGTATGTGGGGACATACGAGGATCGGTGTCCAAGTAACAACCTAAAAGGTCTATAGTATAGGGATAAGGTTGGGTACCTTATCCTGGTGACACTATGTGATACGACCCACCTTGTATTCGATACAGATGCAATGATCCAAAGCATCTATGTAGGAGACATGCAAGTGGGGGTATCCTATGCAATGAGTTTGCATAAGACAGGACCACGAAATAGTAACCACTAGATGTAACGTCGTTAACTAGTTTAGGTTTCTATTTCAATAGGATGACCTCGGTAACTCAATCTCAATCCTGAGTCTGTTATGAACCCCTTTCAGGAGGGATTGTCCTTAAATTTGTATGGGTGAGGGTGGAAAGTTCGCCGACTCAATAATCCTACCGTTTCAGGGGCAAGACCAAATGGGGGGCTGGGAACATAACAGTACAAGATGAAATTCACTCATTCCCCTATTGGGGTAAGTAGATCTGTGTTCGCTTAAGGGCTGATTATGGGGATTAAACAAAGGCACGTCGTCCTCTCCTAGCCCGAAAGGAACTCCTGTTTAGTGGTTGGACCCTAAACAACTTGTTCATTAGAGAGATCAGTATTACTTAAGGAACCAGAGGTAACCCAGGGGTAAAACGGTAATTTGACCCAGCTGGTGTTACGAACACACGTGAAGGATTGAATTACTGCTTGGTCGATATCCGTGGACATAGAAATATTCTACAGTGAGAAGAGTGCAACTGTGGGTCTTTAGTGGAGTGACCCACAGTTTATGAATGTTGACTAACTTGGTTAATGAGTTTATCCAATTGGTCTCGTATCGTTGGAGCTTCTGATTTGTAGGTCCATTAGGTCCCACTAGTAGCTCGTAAAGAGACTTGAGGCAATTAAGTATAAATTGTAAATTGAAAGTGTTCAGTTTATTTAAGGGAAACATATAATGTATATTGATACATTATAATATAAAGTTTATGAAACTTTATAATATAATTTATGAATTAATTTCAAAAATTAATTCTTAAGAGAAAATATTTGAAAGAGTTCAAATAAATTTTAATATGAATTGGATTCATATTAATTTGAATTTTAAATCCCTAAGATTAAATATATGATATTTAATTGGGTAATTAATTATTTATTTATTAAAATTAGATATTGTTGAGATAATAGATTTGAACTTTACTAATAGACCTTTTTCTACTAGTTTGAAACTACGCGCGTGACACATGTTATAATACCTTTAGTATAAGTACTTATTTATAAAATTTGAAATATGACTTGATAATGTACCAAAAAAATATAAAAATGAATAAATACTACTACACATGAATTTATAATTATTGCAAAAATTGATCAAATGAGCCCTAATTAAATAAAAAGATCATTTTCTTCCCATCTTTTGTCTAAAAAGATTTTTATTTGATTTTTTATTCGTTTAATAAATCATGAGATTTTTTTTCAAATATATATTACATTTTTTATTTTTTACTTTTTATTATTAAGAACATCGTGAGATTCTTTTTAAAAAAATTATATATTATATTCTTTTATTTAATATAAAATAATATACTTTTATTTTTTATTTGTTTAATAAATCATGAGGTTTTTTTTTTCAAATATATATTATTGTTTTTAAATATATATTATATAGTTATTTTGTATTATTAAAAAGATCGTGAGATTTTTTAAAATTATATATCATATTATTTTGCTTTTTTGTTATTTAATAAATCATAAACTTTTTTCTAGATATAAAATAATATTTTTAAATAGTTTTTATACAAAATAGGAAATCAATTCCAAATTTAGGATATATGAAAAGAAATTTTATTAATTTGTTATTTTGTCAGTTAGAATCGAGTTTGAAGGTTAGAGATATTCGTAGATATTTTAGAAATACAATAATATACTTAATATAATAAATATAATAAATAAAAAAAGATTTTATTCTTATGAAAGATGAGATTTTAAAAAAAAAAACAAAACAAAACCTAAATATGGGAATGATTTTTTTAACCAATTATTAATAGAGATGAGATTTTTTTTTTCATGAGAGATGATTTTTAAAAAAAAAAAAAAAAAAAAAAAAAAAAAAAAAAAAACCTAACTGTGAGAATGACTTTTTTTAATCAATTCTTAATCAGATGAAAGATGATAATTGTTTTTTAAAGAAAAAACAAAACCTAAAAAGTGAGAATGATTTTTTTTAACCAATTCTTAATTTTATGAAAGATGAGATTATTTTTTTTTTTAAAAAAAAGACCTAAACGTGAGAATGATTTGTTTTTAACCAATTCTTCATCTTATGAAAGATGGGATTTTTTTGAAAAAAAAAACAAAACCTAAAAATGAGAATGATTTTTTTAAAACTAATTTTTAGTAAAGATGATATTTTTTTTAAAAAAAAAAAACAAAACCTAAACGTGAGATTGATTCTTTTTTTTTTTTACCAATTCTTAATCTTAAGAAAGATGAGATTTTTTTTAAAAAAAAAAAAAACAAAACCTAAATGTGGGAATGATTTTTTTTAACCAATTATTAATCTCATGAGAGATGATATTTTTTTTTTTCATGAGATATGAGATTTTTGTTTTTTTTTTTTAAAAACAAAACCTAAACATGAGAATGATTTTTTTAAAACTAATTCTTAATTTTTTTTAACCAATTCTTAATCTTATGAAAAATGATATATTTTTTTATTTAAAAAAACAAACATAAACGTGAGAATGATTTTTTTTAACCAATTCTTAATCTTATGAAATATGAGATTTTTTTTTTTAAAAAAAAAAAACAAAACCTAAACGTGAGAATGGTTTTTTTAAACTAAATTTTAATAAAGATGATATTTAAAAAAAAAAAAAAAAACAAAACAAAACCTAAACGTGAGATTGATTTTTTTTTTTTTTTACCAATTCTTAATTTTATGAAAGATGAGCTTTTTTTTTTTTTTTTTTTTTTTAAGACAAAACCTAAATGTGTGAATGATTTTTTTTTAACCAATTATTAATCTCAATTTTAACAATGGATCTAAATTTAGATTTCACAAAGTTTAATTTTAAAAATTTTATTAATTATAACCACGGAAAACCAAATAGAATTAATAATTTTCATAACCGAATTTAATTAGGTAGAAACCATCATGCAATCTTTGAAAAATACTTTAAAGTAATTCCAAACTCAAGTTCAATGGCAAGGAGAGTAACAATTAAACAGTCAATTTCAATAATTTGTAGTTATTTGCTGGTAGGCTGGCTGAATTATTGAACAAAACAGAAGGCCTAATGTTAAGGGAAAAGGGAAAAGAAGAAGAAGAAGAAAAATTGTGGTTGAATAGTGATGGTAACTCATAAAGCTCTGACAAAAAACCTAAAAAATACAGTCAAATGCAAATTCACATGCAGCGAAAATGGCGAAACTGCGGCCATTTTTTACGGCACAACAAACCCATGAAACACATACCTTCACATTCGCCAGCACAAGAGAAAACCACTGGCCGACCGTGACAAGCCCCCAACATTTCATTATTTAAATAATTCTAAGTTGATAAACCCTAAACTTCTTCTTCTTCGGTATGTTTCTCGAACTTTATAACAAGGGGTCTTTTTTTTAATAGGGATTTTGGAATTGTAGGTTGAAAAGGAAACAATGAAGAAGATCATGCATGAATGGACTAACCGCAGCGGTCTAAGAGACAAAACATAATCAAATTACACAAACAAAAATTTTAATTAGGAAATCAAAACGATGGGCTGAATGGCGTGTAACCTGCGCGAACGGGCTGAACGGTGTGCGAGCTGAACGGTGGGTTGAACGGTAGTGCTTGTGCGAGTTGAAGGCAGGTTGAACGACAGTGCTGGGGTGCGCGAACGAGAAAGAGATGGAAAAAGAGGGAAGGAGGAAGATGGTTAGGGTTTTTTTTTTTCTTTTCTTTATTTCTTTATTTTTTCTTTTATTTCTCATAATCCACCCAAATAAAAAAAAAAAAAAAACAAAGGAGAGTTTGGGGTTTCTTTTTTTTTTTTTTTTCCAACTTTATATCTTTTTCATTTAAAAACTCAATTTAAACTCATAAAATCGCTTCAAATTTGGGAGTAATTTAAACTTAAATCTAAAATCCCAAAAAACTTAAATTTTTTTTGACTTTTAATACCTGTCAAGAAACCCCCCATTAACATTGATGTTTATTGCGTGTCAATATAGTAATGTTTATTGACACTTATTAGCCGTCAATGAATGTAGTTTTCTTTGACGGCTAATAAGCGTCAATAAAAACTGTCAACAAAACATTTTTCATTGATGATTTTTGTCCGTCAACTATGTGAAAAGACGGAGTTGGACAAAAATCTACGAAAATTAATCTTTTAATGACATTCATTGACGTTTTTTAACCGTCAATGTACCTATTTATTTATTAATAATTTATTTTAAAGTACAAATGATACCTTTATTGACGTTTTCTTGATACAAGCGTCAACAAACCTAAAAAGGCAAGCGTCAATAAAGGTCAAATTTGTAGTAGTGATAATTAAAAGTGAGGATGAAGATGATTTTTTTAAAAAAACCAATTCTTAATGAGATTTTTTATTAAAAAAGAAAACCTAAACGGAAAAGAGATTTTTTTTTTTAAAACCAATTCTTAATCTTACCAAGGATGAGATGAGATTTGTTTTTTAAATCAATTAAAAAAATATTCTAATTTTCACCATTGAAAATTAATTAGAATTTGGAATGAAGATGATATTTTTTTAAGAACCAATTCTTAATTTTATCAAATATGAGATTTTTTTTAAAAAAAAACAACAACTAAAGGTGGGAATCAAGATTTTTTTTCAAACCAATTCTTAATCTTATTAAAGATGGTTAAAAAAAAAAAACAAAACCTATAACGTGGGAATGAAAATGAGTTTTATGGAATATGAGATTTTCTTAAAAACAACAAGGGAATCAAGATTTCTTTTTAAATCAATCCATAATTTTATGAAATAGATTTTTTTAAAAAAACAACAACTAAAGGTGGGAATCAAGATTTCTTTTTAAACCAATTCTTAATCTGCACATTTCCAAATTGATGGTTGATTGACTTTATATTATCATTCGTTATAATATAAGTCTTATCTTTTTTTAAGCATGTGACCTAATTTTTCAATGGTATTGTTGAACAATACTGCTTGGATCTTTGTACCCAAAGAAGAAAATGATTATTATGAATAAAATTGGTATATGAAAAAAGAAATAAATAATTACCTGTTCATCCAATAGGATGATCTTTAGAATGTGTAGGTCATCACCGCCACGTTTCTGGAATGGACTTTAATCGTCCATTCTCTTTGACCCAGTTGAAGATTGTTATTGGGATGACTTTGGAAGACATTATTTCAAGATTTCAAGAGTGATAGAAATGGTTTGAAAAGAAGTATGAGAGTATGGAAAAAAAAATTATATGAGGACTATATATAGACCGATTATGTGAACAAAAAGGTTGGAATCATGACTTTCTTAAAAAAATTAATTCTCTTATTAAAGATAAGATTCTTTTTAAAGAACGTGATAATGAACTTTTTTTTTTAAACCAATATATATATATATATATATATATATATATATATATATATATATTAAAAAAAAGAACAATATCTAAACGTAAATGAGATTTAACCAATTTTTTTTTTTTTTTTTGAAAATGAGATTTAACCAATTCTTAACCATGAGTTTTTTTTTTTTTTTAAAAAAAAAAACAATATCTAAACGTGATAATGAACTTTTTTTTAAACCAATATATATATATATATATATATATATATATATATATATATATATATATATATATATATATATATATATATATTAAAATAAAAACGGGATAATGAACTTTCTTTTTAACCAATATATATATTTTTTAAATAAAAACGTGATAATTAACTTTTTTTAAAACCAATAGATATATTTTTAAAAAAAAAAACAATATCTAAACGTAAATGAGATTTAACCAATTTTGTAACCAATTTTTTTTTAAAAAAACAATACGATAATGAATTTTTTTTAAACAATTCTAATAAAATATTGAATAATTAAATAGGAAAAACAAATAAGGAATTTGAAGATCAAAAAGGGGCAAAAAAGGAAATCAAAAGTTTCTCCCCTTAAGCGCCTTTTAATATAGTATAGATGACATTTTCTTTTTTAAAAAAAAATCTAAACTAAACGTGAGAATGATTTATTTTAACCAATTATTAATCTAAGTAGAGATGATATTTTTTTTTTCATGAGATGAGATTTTTTTTAAAAAAAAAAAAACAAAACCTAAACATGCGAATGATTTTTTTTTAACTAATTCTTAATCTTATCAAAGATGAGATTTTTTTTTTAAAAAAAAAACAAAACCTAAACGTTAGAATGATTTTTTTAACCAACTCTTCATCTTATGAAAGATGAGATTTTTTTTTAAAAAAAAAAAAACCTAAACTTGAGAATGATTTTTTTTAACCAATTCTTAATCTTATGAAAGATGAGATTTTTTTTTAAAAAAAAAAAAACAAAACCTAAATGTGGGAATGATTTTTTGTAGCAGACCAGTTTTTTTTTCGTTTAAAAAAAAAAAGAGAGGGAAAGTGGGGATGGGCTAATGCCCGGTCAAAGGGGAAGTGGGGGGAAAATTTCCCCCCACATTTTTGGTCAATTTGACCGTTTAACAAAAAAAAAAAAAAAAAGAAATCTAAAACTTCATATTCTCTCACGCTCTATCTCCCCGATACTCTCTCTCTCTCTCACTCGCAACTCTCTCTCCCTCCTTCAGCCTTCAACAGTGAATCGTCGCCGCCTTCAGTCGTGAACCGCCGCCTGTCTGTGCATATCGTCGCGTTGCACGGCGCCGCCTTCAGCCGTGAACCACCGCTCGTCTGTGCACGTCGTCTGCACATCGTCGCGCCGTCGTCGCCCTTCCACATCGTCACCGTTTGCAGGCCCGCCGCCGCACGTTGATAACTACATCCGGTGAGTTTCCGTCGTACTTCCCTCTCTCGGATTCGTTTTCTCTGTTTCTCCCTCTCTCATTCTCGGCTGTACTTTCTCTCTGTGTGTAGCCTCGCCGGTGTCCGTAGATCAGTCGCCGCCTACGTTGTCTCGGAATCGATCGTCGCCGCCACCGCCTTAAGATAAACAGCCTCACGCAACTTGTATGTTCGACGATTTCTGTTAGTGGGTAAGTGAGATTTAAGGTGTTTTGGTCGATTTAATGTTTAATCATGGATACCCATTGATTTTAGCTTCCGATTTCAAGGTGCCCGTGGCGTTTGTGTTGGGTTTTATGTCCTAAAACTCGTAGATAGTGAATGATTAACGGATTATACACTTGTATCAGTAAAGTGTTATTGAGGTTTATGCAATAAAATGTTATTGTCATATTATGTCTAAAATTGCACAATATGACCCAAATCCAATAAATTAAGATCCAAGGTTGTTGATATGTAACTTGAACTAGTATGTGGGGACATACGGGGATCAGTGTTCAAGTAACAACCTAAAAGGTCTATAGTACAGGGATAAGGCTGGGTACCTTATCCTGGTAACACTATGTGATACGGCCCTCTTTGTATTCGATACAGACGTATTGATCCAAGGCGTCCATGTAGGAGACATGCGAGCGGGGGTATCCTATGCAATGAGTTTGCATAAGACTGGACCACGAAATAGTAAACCACTAGATGTAACACCGTTAACTAGTTAGGTTACTGTTTCAATAGGATGACCTAGGTAACTCAGTCTTAATCCTGAGTGTGTTATGAACTCCTTCTCATGAGGGATTGTCCTTTGATTAGTACGGGTGAGAGTGGCCTGCACGCCGACTCAATAAGCCTACCTTCTTGGGGACAAGACCGAATGAGGGGCTGGGGACATGACAACACAAGATGGAATTCACTCCTTCCCGCTTCTAGGAGAAGTAGATGAGTGTTCCCTTAAGTGGTGACTCCGGGTCTTGAACAAAGGGATCCCACCCTCTCATTGGCCCGAGAGGGACATTCTGTTTACTGGTTGGACCATAAACAGGTTGTTCATTAGAGGAGCACTGGTACTTAAGGAGCCAGAGGTAACACAAGGGTAAAACGGTAATTTGACCCAGCTGTAGTTACGAACACTCGTGAAGGATTGACTTACTGTTATTGGTCAATATCCGTGGACACAGAAATATTCTACAGTGAGAAGAGTGCAACTGTGGGTCTTTAGTGGAGTGAGCCACAGTTAATGAATATTGGTTAACACGATTAATGAGTTTAGTCGGTTAACCTCATATCATTGGAGCTTTTAATCTGTAGGTCCATTAGGTCCCCCTGCTAGCTCGTAAAGAGTAATTGGGAACAATTTATCTTGAAAGAATTTGAATAGTTCAAATTCAATTTTGGGAATCAAGTTAATTGTATGAGATACAATTAATATAATGTATTGTGATACATTATAATGTAAAGTTTAATTTGAGATTAAACTTTATTAAATTGAGAGAATAATATATTTGAAGGAGTTCAAATATATAATTAATTAATTATGAATTAATTAATTATTCAATTTAGTTTAAATTAAATATGATTTAATTAAACAATATATTATATGAGAGATTTAATTAGAATATGATTCTAATATGTAATTAATTAAATATGTGATATTTAATTAATCACAATAATTAATTAATTTTGAATTAATTAATTGTTGAATTTAATTTAGTTAAATGTGATTTAATTAAATTAATATCTATAGATTAATTTTAATGTGAATTGGATTCATATTAAAACTATAGGTTATAAGAGAGATACACATTTTGAATATGATTCAAATGATGGATTAATTAAATATGTGATATTTAGTTAATCATTGAATTAATTAATTATGAATTAAATAATTAGTTGGTTAATATTAATTTGGTTAAATTAGATTTAATTAAATTAATTGAAACTATAAATTATGTGAGAGCAATGCATTTAAATATGATTTAAATGCAAATAAGATTAATTGATTAATGTGATTAATTAATTAATATTTAATTAATTAAATTAAATTCGTTTTATTTAATTAATTAAATAATGAAAAATAAATAAATAAATCTTTGATCTCTCACTTAACTCACGTTAGGGGGATGATCTTAACTCTCCCTCATTCTGCAGAATCTCTCCCTCTCCATACTCTCACTTTTCTCTCAACCAAAAGGAAAAATACAGAGAAGTTCTTCTCTGTAAAACACTTCCCAAATTTGAGATTCAGAGATCCCACAATCTCGTTCCTGATCTCAGAGGATAGCAGGGAAATCTCATGGTGGTGTCTAAACCATTGTTGGTGATTTCATTTTTGGTCCCTGACATTCAAGAAGACGTTCTTGAAGAATTCGGAGTCGTCAGACGACGGTGAGTTTGCTTAACCTTAGTTTTGTAGAATTATGAATTCGTAATTGCCAATGTACCGGTATTTTGTAGAACGAAATTAAATTGCGAATCGGTTTAATTGCTTCCGCTGTAACGGAATTTGGAATTCCAATCCTTCAATTGGTATCAGAGCCGATCGTAATTTTAATTTTGTTTTACAAAATTTGCATTGGTTGATTGGTGGGATTAAATTCGTGCATTTGATGTATGATTTTTGCTAGTAGATGGTTAGGGTTTTGGCATTTAGAATTTGCAATTTTCTTGATTTGATCTTGTAAAGGCCTGTTGGGCATTTTTGTTGCAAATTAGTGTTGTAAGTCCGTGTCATTGATATTGTATCAATTGAGGAACAAATTTGGAGCATTTTGATGAAATTTGGAGCAAAATTGAGCAAGAACAGTGGCTGGAAATCGATTAATTCTGGGTGTTCATAGGGATGAGAAAAACCCAGAAACTGCAGAATTTTCGAAAAAACAAAAAAAAAAAAAAAAATCGAAAAACGGACGAAAATCGTGTTTGTTGCGGTTCGAACACGTGCGCTGGGCTGCTTCGCGTGTGGCCGTGCGTCAGGCGTGTAGATCCTCCTCCTGGGCGTGAGTTCGAGCTAGTTCGTGGGCGTGAAATCCTTATTTTCGGGTGCGGAAATAATTAAAAAAAAAGGGGGAAAAGTCGCATTAGCCTGGGTTCGAACTCAGGCGCGCGTGCAGTTGAACGCATTAATGAAAACCAATGTAACCGTTATTATCGTGGATGGTTTTCAGTTATAAAACGTGGGCGTTATATTATATAGCGTTTCATTTCACGTGGTTTGGTCCGGTTCGGCAGTTTGAGGCGCGGTTCGACCTGATTCGTGATTTATTTGACCGAATTTTGACCGGTTCTCGATGGTCAAGCGTGGTCCAGGTGGTTGTTGACCGGTTCAGCTGGGTTTTGGCTCGGGTTAGCTGCATATTGACTGGTTCAAGAGGTTTTTGACCCGGTTCAGCATGGTTCAGCTCAATTTTTTGCCGGTTCGAAGGGTTTGGACGCGGTTTTGAGCTGGTTCACGGCAGGACAAGCCTTTATTAGATTAATTAATGTAATTTTCTAATTTTTTGAGTCCTGCGATGCCAAAACCCGTCTACTTAGCTATTTAGTTGCTTTATGAATGTCATATAGTATTTATAATCCCACCATAGGTTAAGCATATTCATGCATAAATTTTATAATTGTTATAATATATGGATTATGCATGAATTTAATTTTCATGGATGTTTAATATAAAGTGTTATATTAAATGAATGAAAATTGAGAAGCATGGAGCATGAAATTACTTTAGTTTAAAAATATAAGAGTTATATATCTATAAGTAATTTATATGTTCATTTAATTTTTCATGAGCTATTAATATAATGGGTTATATTGATGTATGAAAAAGTCAATGCATGTTATTAAATTTTCGTGGTTAATTAATTTAAGAGTTAAATTAATTAAAGGAAATTAAATTGCATTGAGCATGACATTACCTTAGTTAATATAATTGTTATATTATTTAATGTCATGTTTGCTATTGTATGGTAATAAATTAATTAGAATTTGATTATTGATTTATTCACCATAGTAGCATGTTATAGGTCTAATTCATTAAAATTTATAATAGTTATAATATTAATGATTAGAAATTTATAAACCTATAACAAAGAGTTGCATGCAAACATATGATCTTAGGAAAAATGAATTAATTTTAAAATTGTTTAAAATTAATTAGACCTAAGATCGCTATTTCTAATAGGATTAGAAATTATGTCTTGCTTAGTATTTTAATAGATTTAAAATATGGTAAGTAGGACAAATAGGATCTTGGTTATAAGGGAACTCTCCTGGTGAGGTTCTGTCTAGGCTGGAGTTTCTCCTACCTGGGAACTGACCCGATACCTGAGTTGAATTAACCATTGTCCTATTAGCATGCAATGTCACTAGGTAATTAAAAGGGTTTAATTGACCTAGACATTAGTGTAAAGACCTTATTATAAGAGTTATAATAGGCATAGACTTAGATAGATTGACTTAGCCGGATTTATCTAAGTTTAATAACCCTAAAATACAGTAGGTTACTTTAGTGGGAGGAAAATTACAAAACTTGATTTAAATCGAGTTTTGCTCCTACGTCCCTGTATAGTTCACACCGTGAGATCCATGCTCGGCTTCGTGTCGTCGTAGAGCGGCCTCCCTTCGGAAAGTGTTTGCATGGGTCAATACCAAGGTGAATGGGGAAAGTGACTATAGTAAGTGGGAGCGGGACGCGTGTCAACGTATCCTTCGGTCTCCACCCCTAGGTCACAACGTGAGATTCCTATGATCCGCCTGCGTGTCGTCCTGGAGCGACCAACCCTTCGGAGGGCCTGATCATAGGATTCGGAACACCGTGAACTCCTGAATAGGATAGGATCGCTTAGGCTAATTACCAACAGTTGTCTTTCCTAATGGTAGCCTGTTGGTCCGTGCCTCTGAGATCTGAAAGTGGGAGGGTTACACTTATGGGGAGGAGTTAATTTGTTAACTAATCCTTGACCAAACAACGGTAACTAAATTCTAACGGAATATGAGTTATTCTGGTGTTAGAATTTGGTTGAGATTGTCTCAATTCAGAGGAGGAGTAGCTGACCACCCTTCGGTGGCTGTTGTTCTAAACCTCTGAAGTATCGTTGCAAAAACTAAATCAATAGTTTTATAGGGTTTCTTTGATTGCTTGTTTGTTTTTGCAGAATTTGATTGGATTATTTGTAATGGGTTAGTGCGATATATTACAAGTAATTTGTTACTTCAGCAATTATATAATAATTTTATGTGCATTGTCTTACGTCAATTTATAAATAACGGCAATACAACAAGCTTAAACGACAAATTGTGGTAAATAAGTAAAGGATTAGTCTTAACAGAGGAACGTCCTCATACCCTATATGTTTAATTCATTAAGAATTGTTCTTAGTGAATATGACATAGGACCCTGCTTGGCAAAAGAGAACTTGTTCAAGACTGTAATTTTTATTTACTTGTCTTGAAAATGTGATTAGTAAAGAATAATGATTCTCCCTGAATACTTGATTCAGGGGTTACAAATCATGTGTGTTCTTCTTTTAAAGGCACGAGTTCCTGGCAACAGCTTGCTGTTGATGAAATAACTCTCAAAGTTAGAACTAGAGAGGTTATCTCGGCTGTAGCAGTGGGGAACATTAAGTTATTTTTCCTCAGTGGGAGAATAATACACATTATTAGATAATGTGTATGTATTTCCTAGGATTAACAGAAATTTGATTTCTGTATCTTATATGCTAGAACAATGTCTCTCTTTACCTTTCTCTGCTAACGCAGTTTTATTTCAAGAAAGGGAGTTGACATTTATTCAGCTGGACTGAAAAATAACCTATATGTTTAAGACTAATCAAGAGTAAAACAGTCATGAGCATTGAGTTGTTTAGGACTGCTAATACTCAAAGTGATATAAAGGCAAAGGATATCTCCTAAAGGAAATACCTCTCTTTGGCTCTTAAGGTTAGACCATATTGATCTCAATATGATTGGGACCTTGGTCAAGAGTGAACTTCTAAGCGAGTTAGAAGATGACTCTTTATTACCTTGTAGGTCATGCCTTATAGGCAAAATGACTAATAGATCTTTTACTGGAAAAGAACAATAGAGCTAAAAAGCCCTAAGAGCTTGTACATTTGGATCCTTGTGCTTCAATATGTTAAAGCAGTGGGAGGGCGTGAATAATTCATCTCTTTTATAGATGATTATTCAAGGTATGAGTATCTCTACCTAATGCAACTTAAGTCTGGAGCTCTTGAGATATTCGAAGGGGCTTAGGACTGAAGTTGAAAACTTGTTGGGAGAGATGATAAAACACTTCGATTTGATCAAAGTGTTGAGTATAGGGATTTGAGATTCCAGGACTATTTGATAGTACATGGGATCACACCCTAAATCTCATTTAGGAGAAATAGAACCCTATTGGATATGGTTCGATCCATCTTGAGCTATGCTCAATTGCCTAGCTCGTTTTGGGATCATGCAGTATTGACTGCAGTAGGCAACCCCAAAGGAAACGAGAAGTGGATACTTCTTCAATTCACAAGAGAATAAAGAATTTGTATCGACAAATGCTAAATAATACTCAGAAGAAGACCACATGATAAATCATGAGCCACAAAGTAAGGTCGATTTAATTTGAAAACTAATGAAGCTACAAGAACATCAACAAGAGTTGTAGATGAGGCTAGCTGTTCATCAAGAGTTGTTGATGAACCAGTGCAATTGATCAGTCACATCCATCTCAAGAGTTGAGAGTGCCTTGATGTAGTGGGATGGTTGTTTTATAACCTGAACGTTACATGGGCTTGGTTCAAGCCTAAGTCGTCATACTTGATGATGACATAGAGGGTTCATTATCTTTTAGAAAGAAAATGATTGATGTTGACAACGATCAGAGGATTAAAGTCATGGACCTGGAAATGAAGTCTTTGTATTTCAATTCCATCTGGGATCTTGTAAATTTGTTTGATGGGGTAACACCTATAGGTTACAAGTGGATTTACAAGAAGAAACGAGACATTTAAGGTCTCAACCAGAATGGTCCATTAAGCAAGATCAAAAGCAAAAGGGTTTGCAAGCTTAAGTGGTATTCATGGATTGACCTAAGCATTTCGATCTTGGATTTAAGATTTGATACAGTAACCAAATCTTTTGGCTTTAATCAGAACATTGATGAGTCTTGTGTTTACAAGTAATCATCAATAGTTCAGTAGCTCACTTAGTGTTGTATATGATTGATATCATAATCATTGGGAATGATGTAGGTTGTTTTACTGACATTAAAAGAGGCTAGCAGCTCATTTCCAAATGAAAGTTTGGGAGAAGTTGAGCTAACCTTGTCTCAAGTGTCTTATGTCTACAAGATGTTAGTTAGATATAAGATGCATAGTTCCAAGAAGGGTTCACTACCTTTTTAGGCATGGAATTCTGTTGTCTAAGGAACTGTGTCCTGAGACACCTCAAGATGTTGAGGACATGAGATATAAGCCCTATGCAGTAGGGATTGTCAGTAAGTATCAATCCTATCCAAGATTTGATATTTGGAAAGCCGTTATATTATGACATAGTTGCAGCCTTGACCATTTAGGCCGAACAGGTAGCTGCTAGTGTAGCAGCGTTAAAGGCTGTGTAGCTTGGGAAGTTCTTGACTGATTTGGAAAGTGTTCCAAATTTGAACTTGTCTATTGCAAGACAAGCTAGCACATTGAATTGAATGAAAGTATTGCTGATTCATTCACGAAAGCTCTCTCGGCTAAAGTGTATGAGGGTCATCTAGATTGTCTAGGTCTACTAGTTATGTACAAAGATGTAATCTAGGGCAAGTGGGAGAAGTGTAATGGGTATAGTGATGCCCTAGTTTATTGTATTTGTACATTGTAAATACGTTTTATGTATTATACATGTATTTATACATCCACTGCTGGTATAGATTATTGTACATCCCATACATCCCACTAAACTAGATTTTTAGTCCAAGTGGGAGTTTGTTGGGTTTTATGTCCTAAAACTCGTAGATAGTGAATGATTAACGGATTATACACTTGTATCAGTAAAGTGTTATTGAGGTTTATGCAATAAAATGTTATTGTCATATTATGTCTAAAATTGCACAATATGACCCAAATCCAATAAATTAAGATCCAAGGTTGTTGATATGTAACTTGAACTAGTATGTGGGGACATACGGGGATCAGTGTTCAAGTAACAACCTAAAAGGTCTATAGTACAGGGATAAGGCTGGGTACCTTATCCTGGTAACACTATGTGATACGGCCCTCTTTGTATTCGATACAGACGTATTGATCCAAGGCGTCCATGTAGGAGACATGCGAGCGGGGGTATCCTATGCAATGAGTTTGCATAAGACCGGACCACGAAATAGTAAACCACTAGATGTAACACCGTTAACTAGTTAGGTTACTGTTTCAATAGGATGACCTAGGTAACTCAGTCTTAATCCTGAGTGTGTTATGAACTCCTTCTCATGAGGGATTGTCCTTTGATTAGTACGGGTGAGAGTGGCCTGCACGCCGACTCAATAAGCCTACCTTCTTGGGGACAAGACCGAATGAGGGGCTGGGGACATGACAACACAAGATGGAATTCACTCCTTCCCGCTTCTAGGAGAAGTAGATGAGTGTTCCCTTAAGTGGTGACTCCGGGTCTTGAACAAAGGGATCCCACCCTCTCATTGGCCCGAGAGGGACATTCTGTTTACTGGTTGGACCATAAACAGGTTGTTCATTAGAGGAGCACTGGTACTTAAGGAGCCAGAGGTAACACAGGGGTAAAACGGTAATTTGACCCAGCTGTAGTTACGAACACTCGTGAAGGATTGACTTACTGTTATTGGTCAATATCCGTGGACACAGAAATATTCTACAGTGAGAAGAGTGCAACTGTGGGTCTTTAGTGGAGTGAGCCACAGTTAATGAATATTGGTTAACACGATTAATGAGTTTAGTCGGTTAACCTCATATCATTGGAGCTTTTGATCTGTAGGTCCATTAGGTCCCCCTGCTAGCTCGTAAAGAGTAATTGGGAACAATTTATCTTGAAAGAATTTGAATAGTTCAAATTCAATTTTGGGAATCAAGTTAATTGTATGAGATACAATTAATATAATGTATTGTGATACATTATAATGTAAAGTTTAATTTGAGATTAAACTTTATTAAATTGAGAGAATAATATATTTGAAGGAGTTCAAATATATAATTAATTAATTATGAATTAATTAATTATTCAATTTAGTTTAAATTAAATATGATTTAATTAAACAATATATTATATGAGAGATTTAATTAGAATATGATTCTAATATGTAATTAATTAAATATGTGATATTTAATTAATCACAATAATTAATTAATTTTGAATTAATTAATTGTTGAATTTAATTTAGTTAAATGTGATTTAATTAAATTAATATCTATAGATTAATTTTAATGTGAATTGGATTCATATTAAAACTATATGTTATAAGAGAGATACACATTTTGAATATGATTCAAATGATGGATTAATTAAATATGTGATATTTAGTTAATCATTGAATTAATTAATTATGAATTAAATAATTAGTTGGTTAATATTAATTTGGTTAAATTAGATTTAATTAAATTAATTGAAACTATAAATTATGTGAGAGCAATGCATTTAAATATGATTTAAATGCAAATAAGATTAATTGATTAATGTGATTAATTAATTAATATTTAATTAATTAAATTAAATTCGTTTTATTTAATTAATTAAATAATGAAAAAAAAATAAATAAATCTTTGATCTCTCACTTAACTCACGTTAGGGGGATGATCTTAACTCTCCCTCATTCTGCAGAATCTCTCCCTCTCCATACTCTCACTTTTCTCTCAACCAAAAGGAAAAATACAGAGAAGTTCTCTGTAAAACACTTCCCAAATTTGAGATTCAGAGATCCCACAATCTCGTTCCTGATCTCAGAGGATAGCAGGGAAATCTCATGGTGGTGTCTAAACCATTGTTGGTGATTTCATTTTTGGTCCCTGACATTCAAGAAGACGTTCTTGAAGAATTCGGAGTCGTCAGACGACGGTGAGTTTGCTTAACCTTAGTTTTGTAGAATTATGAATTCGTAATTGCCAATGTACCGGTATTTTGTAGAACGAAATTAAATTGCGAATCGGTTCAATTGCTTCCGCTGTAACGGAATTTGGAATTCCAATCCTTCAGTTTGGAGGTCGAATTGTCGAATAATTTGAGCGATTTGGGACTGCTGGACAGCAAGTCGTGGTTCTGTTTTGGGTGAGTTTTGGTTGTTAAATCACCCCCAAATTTAATGGGTTCTTAGTTGAATGCTTGGATTAGAGTCCCTATTTAATTAAGAGTTCTTTCCTTGTTGTAGCTTGCTTAAGAACCTTGGAGTTAAGGAATTTCTTGAAGGTTAATCAAGTATCTCCTTCACTAAAGTAAGTAGCCTTTTGGAATAAATTTTACGCTTTAAACTCATTTAAGTTGAGTATGGTTTATAATAGCATGAGTTGGATTTAATCCTTAAGTTGCCGCCCCTTGGAATTTAAGTAGCTAATTGGATTCAAATTCCATGTTTTAAATGCATTGTATGGTAGCTGAACATGGTAGGTAACTCGTTGCGTTAGCATGAAATGTTTATGCATTGAAATGATTGTTTGCTCCTAGCATGAGTTGACATCATATATTTGGATTGAGACTTAGATGTTATGAATATGATTGTCTTCAAGAATTTGGGTTGTTGTGTACTCGTGCTACGTGATAGGTGGAAGTGCTTGACTGTTTTAAATTATTAGTTGACTGGCATTGTTTGTGGACAACGGGAAGTTTGTGGTTTCTCTGTTTAGGAGTGTTGGTTGTCGCCTCCAGTTCTTGTTCTTGAGATGTGACTGAGTGGGGATGGTACATATCAGTTAGCCTGTCAGTAATCCATGAAAAGAAACCGATTGAATTAAGTAGGTCACAGTTAAAAATTAGTAAGTGTTAAGGGGACCTAAAGGGGTAAAGGATTAAGAAATGGGAAAAGATAGGCTAGTTGCCTCGGTTGAGGGTCGTGTCAATTAAACACCTAGGACTGAGATGTATTAGACTGAAATGAGGGGCTTAATGGGCGGGACTTGGCTTCGCAGACTAGGTGCCATTTACTAACTGTGAAAGTTAATTTCTCACTTAAACCCATGAACGCCCCACCAGTGAAATGGTAGTTCAGAGCGCTACGCGCCCATTAGTGTCTTGAGGGATGAGACTCAGCTCCACTAATTGGGTGCCTTTTACCATCAGTAGGAGTAGAGACCTCCCAAAACACCCACCTGTGCACTATCAGCGAGTTGGCAAACTTATATATAGGTGAGTTAATTGATCACGAAGCTCGAACTACAGATAAATGAAATGAAATGAATGAGAATGAGATGACCTAACCCTTAGGCCCTTAGCTCGAATAAAATGTTGAAACCTTGGTTGCTGCAAGTGTTTAGAAGTATTGCTACTTACTGAGTATTTTCTTGAATACTCATTCTTTTCCCTTACATATAATTACAGGTAGAGGTAAAGGTGTACAGAACGCGTGACGGAGTGCTGCTGAGCCATGGATTTCCTTAGGATAGTCTTCTGCATTTCATGTTTCAAAATTCTTCTTTTGAACTTGTATGACTAAAGATTCTTTTGTTCTGTTTTAATTGGGATCCCAGGCTGAAAAGTTTCGCAACAATTTCTAAGTATGTTTTCTTTATTGATATGTATGTGGTAACGGCTCTAGGATCTAGTCATGAAAAGTAGGGTTGTTACATTTTTTTTTTAACCAATTATTAATCTCATGAGAGATGATATTTTTTTTCATGAGAGATGAGATTTTTTTTTTTAAAAAAAAACAAAACCTAAACGTGAGAATGATTTTTTTTTAACCAATTATTAATCTCATGAGAGATGATATTTTTTTATAAAAAAAAACAAAACCTAAACGTGAGAATGATTTTTTTTTAACTAATTCTTAAACTTATCAAAGATGATATTTTTTTTTAGAAAAAAAAAAACAAAACCTAAACGTGAGAATGCTTTTTTTTAACCAATTCTTAATCTTATGAAAAATGAGATTTTTTTTTTTAAGAAAAACAAACCTAAATGTGAGAATGATTTTTTTAACCAATTCTTAATAAATATGAGATTTTTTTTTTAAAAAAAAAAACTAAACTAAACGTGAGAATGATTTTTTTAACCAATTATTAATCTCAGTAGAGATGATATTTTTTTTTTCATGAGAGATGAGACTTTTTTTTTAAAAAAAAAAACAAAACCTAAACATGAGAATGATTTTTTTTAACTAATTCTTAATCTTATCAAAGATGATATATATATATATATATATATATTTTTTAAAAAAAAACAAAACCTAAAAGTTAGAATGATTTTTTTTTAACCAACTATTCATCTTATGAAAGATGAGATTTTTTTTTTTAAAAAAAACAAAACCTAAATGTGAGAATGACTTTTTTTAACCAATTCTTAATCTTATGAAAGATAAGATTTTTTTTTTTTTTTAAAAAAAACAAAACCTAAACGTGAGAATGTTTTTTTTTGAACCAATTATTAATCTCATGAGAGATGAGATTTTTTTTTTAAAAAAAAACAAAACCTAAACGTGAGAATGGTTTGTTTAAACTAATTCTTAATCTTATCTAAGATGAGATGTTTTTTTTTTTTTAAAAAAAAAAGAAGAAAACCTAACCGTGAGAATGATTTTTTTTAACCAATTCTAAATTTTATGAAAGATGAGATTTTTTTTGTAAGAAAAACAAAATATAAACGTGGGAATGATTTTTTTAACGAATTCTTAATCTTATCAAAGATGTGATATTTTTAAACCAATTTTTAAACGTGAGAATGATCTACCCGTGAGAATTTTAATAATAAAATATTAAATAATTAAATAGGAAGGACAAATTAGGAATTTGAATATTAAAAAGGGAAAAAAAGGAAATCAAAAGTTTCTCCCCTTAAGCGTCTTTTAATATAGTATAGATATAGATATAGGACCCCTGGGGTGGGGTGAAAGACATTCCATTCATTCTTCACTCTCGGAGAATTCCCTTGAAGGCTCCCTCTAGGCTTCCACCAGTCTCCTGCCTCTAGAAGTCTCAGAGTCATACCGGTGTAGCCATAGTGGTGGTGTTCGCAGTAGTTCGTGATTATTTCACAAGCAGTTGGTGAATTAATCTGAGTCGTCAATGAGAGTAAGTAATTTGCTACTATATAAATTAGATATAGATCTAATATTTTTGTATGCTTAGTGTCACAATCGCGGTCTTTAGGGTCTCGTTAAGCGACTGTGCGGCACTTACTTTCACAAACAAGTAAGTCAGCCAACTCGAAAACGGATCGCCAGTGGCACAACGGGCGAATATCGCAACCTCTACCCCCGTTCTTGGAAAACGGTTTTAGAAAACGGGGTTAGAGAAAAGGTTTTGGAAAACGTTTAAAAGCATTTTGGAAAGCATGTATATATGTTGCAGACTATCAAGTAAACAAAGGGACAACAACAGCTTGATAGCAAACAACTCCGGGTAAGAAGGATTGACAACTAGTCTTACCCCCTATAGTATATTATTAGGCATTTTAGCTTTGGCAGGCTTGAACATCAAAACTGCCGAGGAGTCATACACTTCAGAAAAGCAAGGAAAAGTAAATGAACAACAAAGGAAATACATAAAGCATGAAAGCATTGTTGGGTTTTATGCCCTAAAACTCGTAGATAGTGAATGTAACTGTTGACCGGATATTAATGAAATAATATTGATATATTTTTACATTAATTGTTATTAGTTATTTTATATTTGTCTTTGCCTAATAATAACCCTAATCCAATAAACTAGACATCCAAGGTTGTAATATGTGTCTTGAACTATATGTAGCGACATATGGGCTCATTGTTCAAGAAACAGCCTAAAGGGTCTATAGTATAGGGATAAGACTGGATGCCTTATCCTGGTGACACTATGGATACGACCCACTTTGTATTTGATACAAACGTTGTGATCCAACGCGTTCGTGTAGGAGACATGCGAATGGGGGTATCCTATGCAATGAGTTTGCATAAGACCGGACCGCGAAATAGTAACCACTGGTTATAACACTGTTAACTAGTTGGTTTTCTATTTCACTAGGACGACCTAGACAACTTAGTCTTAATCCTGAGTTGATTATGGACTCCTGCTCATGAGAGATTGTCCTTTGATTTGCATGGGTGAGAGTGGCCAATACGCCGACTCAATAAGCCTACTATTTTGGGGACTAGACCGAATGGGGAGCTGGGAACATAATCGAGCAAAGATGGAATTCACTCCTGCCCGACTTTAGGGAAGCAGATGAGTGTTCCCTTAAGTGGTTACTCCGAGTCTTGAATAAAGGACCCTACCCTCTCAATGGCACGAAAGGGTTTTCCGTTTGATGGTTGGACCACAAACAGGTTGTTCATTAGAGGAGAATTGGTACTTAAGGAAATAGAGGTAACCCAGGGGTAAAACGATAATTTGACCCAGCTGGTATTACGGACACTCGTGAAGAACTAACTAGTCGATATTGGTCTATATCCGTGGACGCAGAGAATATGTCTGCAGTGAGAAAAGTGCAACTGTGAGTCTATAGTGGAATGAACACACAGTTAACGAATATTGATTAATGTGGTTAATGAGTTTGACCAATTAATCTCACATCGTTGGAGCTTCTGATCTGCAGGTCCATTAGGTCCCACTAGTAGCTCATAAAGTAATTTGAGGCAACTAAGTAATAAATGTAAATTGAAAATGTTCAATTTACTAAGGGAAACAAATATAATATATATTGATATATTATTATGAGAAAAAATAATATTTTAAGAAATTCAAATATAAATTTATGGAAGTTTGAAAGAGTTCAAATAATGAATTAATTAATTTAAGGCCTAAAATGTGTTTGGGCAAATTAATTAATTCTAAGTCGGGAATTAAATATGTGATATTTAATTGGTGGTTAATTAATTAGAGAATTAATTAACCGGGAATTAATCAATTATGGAAATAATTAATCACTTAAGGAAGTGATTAATCATTTATGGAAATGATCTAATCACTTATGGAAGTAATATGGAAGTAATTAGTCATTTGTGGAAAAGATTAATCAATTATGGAATTGATTGATCATGATTGATTAAATAAGGAATAAGATTGAATCAATTTTGGAAAAGATTGATTTCATTGAATATTTTATTCATGGTCTCTCTTCTATAAATAGAAGACTAGACCTAATTGGTCCAAGACACTTGACACTTTGCTCTTGCTCTTAGACTCTCAAGACAAGACCTAGAATTCTCTCTAGCCCCCCTCTTAGAGAAAGACTCCCACAAGTCTTTTGCCTCCTAGACCTAGAGACATACCGGTGTAACCTCTGTGGTTATTGTAAGGAATTTCCAGCGAAGAAAATCAAAGGCGGCTGCTGCGTTTTGATTGTTGGAGCGTCGTTGGCGAAGAACGGTCAAGTCTACAACGAAGGTTTGTAACGGTTCTTCCTTTTTTCTTTAGAAAAACATGAAAATAAATTTAGATTTATTTTTCAGCAGGTTTAAACCAATTTTCCAGCAGCTTTAAAGAGTGTTTAAAGCTTTTTTGAGTTTTCGTATCGGTATTTTAATGTTAATTAATATACGGCGAAAGGTCCAATCGATGCGCTTCCGCTGCGTGGGGACTTTTATTCCCTTCAAGCATGGGGTGAGGGGTTGTCATGGGCATGCGGTCATGGGCAACACGCCTTGGACAAGCATGACCGTGACACTTAGCCTTAATATAAATTTAGAATAGTTATAAGATTATTGCCAATGTATTGATATTTTAGATTAAACAAAATTAATTACGAATCGGTCTCAATCACGCTTCCGCTTTACGAAATTACGAAATTCCAATCCTTCAGGTTTATCCAAAGACCATAATAGCATTAAACAATACACATGAAATCAAACTCTCAAAACAGATTTCAACAATGAAATTGAACTTACCCGCGATGGATGCAATTTAGAGTTTTTGATATGTCCAGTTGCCTTTCCGGATTAAATGTTGCCTACCATTTTCTAACACAGGTTTTCCCAGCCTGCATGAAACTCAAAATATCAACTCTAACAACAACAATTGAATTTCAAATTGGCAACATTAAATAAATCATTAACAATTCTGAAAATAAACGAAAAATCAACTCTGAAAATCAAGAAAATCATAAACGATTTCAGAAATTTCTAGAGGATATGGGATCGCTTGAAAGCCTGCAATTGGACGCACTCACCCTAGAGAGCCTCGTTACTAGCCAATGCAGAGTTTAAGGTGTTAAAATTCAAGGCTTACAAGTGAGAAATTTGCATACCTTATAGTCTTGGTCCTAGAAAACCAGAGAGTTGAGTTGAAGAAGAAAACTCACAATTGGTAAAATCTAAGTAAAGATCTATGGAAATTAGAAAAACACATCCCTAATTTTTCCTCATAAAACAAGGAGAGTGCGGATTCCAGAATGAAATTACCTCTTACTATATTCAAAGAGGAGAAAAGCCTAAGAAGCTCTGTGACTCCACTCACTACTATTTTCACAACCGTAGAGGTCTCCTTCTCCTAGCTGCTGCTAGAATTCTCTTTTGGGATTCAAAAGCATTGGTTGGCGGATCGCGTCTGCCAAAAATGAAGGGTTTAAAGTGAATCAGAGAGAATGAGATGAACATGGTTGTGGAAAACAGAGGACGAATGGTACACGTCTATTACTAAACTTTTGAAGAAAATTTAAAGTTGAAGACCAGTTACATTTTGGAGAATGTAATTTAAAATAGAGAATCAAAAAATAATTGGAGATTGATTACGAAATAGAGAATATAATAATTACATTCTATGGACAAAATATAACAGTGTGAATGATAGGAGATCGACAATTACATTCACAACAATCGACAAAGAACTAGAAAAAATGATCATTACGAAATAGGGAATCATAAAATTACCAGAATGTAACATGTGAACGAAAAGAACTTAACTCAGAAACAATTGACAGAAAAAATCAGAGAGTTGAGTTGAAGAAGAAAACAATGAAAACTCACAGATCAGTCATGGCCGACAGAGAAACCACTTGAGCTTCATAAGTAGCGATAAAATTCTCTCCCAACTACGATCGGCGAGCAACAACAAATGCAAACGAAGGGAGAAAATGCCCTAAAACAAGACTTGACTTAGCGTGTTTTCACCACTGGAAAGAAAAATAGAAATAAACTTAGCTTTTATTTTTAACCCAAAAAGAAAAGAAAAAGATATTTCTCAAAGCTGATACTTTTTTAAATACCTTAAAAAAGAATAACATTTTTTTTTCATAAACCTCTTTAATCTTTATCGAAGGTTCTTAATAACCTTTGATAAAAAGTAAAAAATCGGTCCATTCTTTTTTATTAATAAGTTCATGACTTTTGAAATTTTTTTTCGAAGGATTTTGATGTCCTTGATAAATATAATATCTTTATCAAAAGTTTTTTATAACCTTCGATAAAAAGTAAATATTGGACAATAATTTTTCGAAGGCCTTCTAAATACCTTTGATAAAGGACAATAATTTTTTCATAGGTTTTAGTAACCTTCAATAAAAAGTATATATTTGTAAAGGTTTTTTTTTTTTTTTTTTTTTTTTTTTTTTTTTTTTTTTTTTTTTTTTCAAAACCTTTGATAAAGAATAATATAATTTTCAAAGGTTCTTAATGTCCTTTGATAAATATACATTCTCTCAAAGGTTTTTAGTAACCTTTGATAAATGGTAGATATTTACCAAAGGTTTTTTTTTAAATACTTTCGATAAAGGATAATATAATTTTTCAAAGGTTTTTAGTGTCCTTTGATAAATATTATATCATTTTCAAAGATTTTTAAGAACCTTCGATAAAAGGTAGATATTTATCCAATGTTTTTTTAAATAATTTTGATAAAAGATAATATAATTTTCAAAGGTTTTTAATGTCATTTGATAAATATTATATCTTTTTCAAAGGTTTTTAAGAACCTTCAATAAAAGCTAGATATTTATCAAATGTTTTTTTTTAAATGCCTCCAATAAAGGATAATATAATTTTCAAAGTTTTTAATATCCTTTGATAAATATGATATCTTTTTCAAAGGTTTTTAATAATCTCTGATAAAGGTAGATATTTATCAAAGGTTTTTTAAATACCTTCGATAAAGGATAATATAATTTTCAAAGGGTTTTAATATCCTTTGGTAGATATTATATCTTTTTCAAAGGTTTTTAAGAACCTTCGATAAAACATAGATATTTTTCAAAGGTTATTTAAATACCTTTGATAAATGCATATCTTTTTCAAAGGTTTTTTATAACCTTCGATAAAATATGGTCGAAATAGGCAAACTTTTTTGTAGTGAGATTCATATTCAAACGATCGGTTTTGAGAGAGATCGGGATTGGTGCAAATATTTAAATTAGTATTTATTATTAATTTAAATAAATATAATTAATTAAAATTTTTAATTATTTATTTTAAATTAAAATTAATTATTTGAATTAATTTTATTCAAAATTGAATTTTGAAATTATTTAACAAAATTGAAAAAAGTTTTCATTTTTTTTTTGGAGATGGATGGTGACTTCTTCCATGATTTAACTATTGAGTTTTATGCCCTAAAACTCGTAGATAGTAAATGTAACATTTGACCGAACATTAATAAAATGATATTGATGTATTATTCAATAAAGTATTATTGTTTGTATTATGTTTGTCTTGCCTAAATAACCCTAATCCAATAAACTAACATTCTAGGTTGTTGTATAAATCTTGAATTGTATGTGGGGACATACGGAGATTACTGTTCAAGATACAACCTAAAGCGTCTATAGTATAGGGATAAGGTTGGGTACCTTATCTTGAGGACACTATGGATACGACCCGCTATGTATTTGATACATACACAATGATCCAACACGTTTGTGTAGGCGACTTTGAGTGGAGGTATCCTATGCAATGAGTTTGCATAAGACTAGGCCGCGAAATAGTAACCACTAGCTGTAACATCGTTGACTAGTTAGGTTTCTATTTTACTAGGATGACCTAGGCAACTTAGTCTCAATCCTAAGTGTGTTATGAACTCTTGTTCACGAGGGATTGTATGGGTGAGAGTGGCCTATACGCCAACTCAATGAGCCTACCATTTTGGGGACAAGACCAAGTGGGGAGCTGAGAACATAATCACACAAGATAGAATTCACTCCTTCCCGACTCTAGGGTAAGTAGATGAGCGTTCCCTTAAGTGGTGCCTCCGAGTCTTGAACAAAGGGTCCTACCCTCTCAATTGCACAAAAGGGATTTATGTTTGAAGGTTGGACCTCAAACAAGTTGTTCATTAGAGGAGCACTGATACTTAAGGATGTAGAGGTAACCCAGGAGTAAACGGTTATTTAACCCAACTGGAGTTACGAACACTCGTGATGGACTAATTTTCTGTTATTGGTTAATGTTCGTGGACACAGAAATACATCTGCAGTGAGAAGAGTGCAACTGTGGGTCTATAGTAGAGTGTACCCACAGTTAACGAATATTGATTAACTTCGTTAATGAGTTTAACCAATTGATCTCATATTGTTGGAGCTTCTGACCTGCAGGTCCATTAGGATTCACCGGTAGCTCATAAAGGGTATTGAGGTAAATTTACTAAGGGAAATAATATAATGTATGAAGATACATTATAATATAAAGTTTATATTTTGATTAAACTTTATAATATCAATTTATTTTGTATATTGATTCAAAATTAATTTATGGGAGAATTAAATATTTGAAAGGAGTTCAAATATTAAATTTAATATGAATTAGATTCATATTAAAACTATAAGTTAAAATTAATGCGCATTAGGTGCACATTAAAACTATAGGTTATGAGAGAAAAGATAATTGAATGTGATTCAATTACAAGGTTAAATTAAATATCTGATATTTCTTTTCTCAAAAAAAAAAAAAAAAAATATCTGATATTGAATTTAGGTCTCGTTTGATAACCATATCAGTTTTTGGTTTTTGGTTTTTGGTTTTTCTGTTTTTGGTTTTTGGTTTTTGGTTTTCTGTTTTTTAAAAACAAAAACCATATATGTTTGATAACTGTTTTTTGTTTTTTGTTTTTAAAAAAACAGAAAACCAACCTTGTTTGATAACTTTTTTATGTTTTCCGTTTTTTTAAAAATTAGAAAGATGAAAAGATTTTTTAGAGAGAGAAAAATGTGTAGAGACGTTGAAACAAAAATTTAGAGACACAAATATAAATGTTTTCAAGATAAGTTTTTTTTTTTGAAAGACGAGAAAAGTTAAACATAGAAAATTTAGAGGGATGAAAGAAAATATTTAGAGAAAGAATATTAGTTATTAGACTCGAGAAAAGATATTAGTTAGAGGAAAAATAGAAAACAAGTAAGAGTAAAAGCAATAAATTTTATATTTAAAAAATTAAATAAATAAAAAAAGAAAATTTAGAGAGATAATAAGGTTAAGAGTAAAAGATATGCTAAAGAAATAACGATAAATTAGAAAAATAAAGAAAAGTTGAAGCGATAGAAAATTTTGGTGACTTTTTTTTCAAAAGAAAAATTAGAACATGTTAATTAAGGAGAGAAAAATTATTGATAAGTTTTTAGAAATAGACAAGATATAGAGAAAAAAAAGTTTTGAGAGAGAAAAATAAATTTTATAGAGTAAAAAACGTTTTAGAGAAAAAAAATAGAGAAAGGAATTTGTTGGAGAAAGATAAGTAAAAGAGAAGAAAAGTGAGCATTAGGAGAAAAATGAGTTTTTAAAAAACAGAAATTTGTTTTTCAAAACTACTTTTTTTTTGTTTTTTAAATTTACTTATAATTTCAAAAACGTTTTTAAAAAACAGAAAACAAAAAACAGAAATGGTTATCAAACACCCCTGTTTTTAAAAAAGAAAAAAAAAAACAGAAAACAGAAAACGAAATGGTTATCAAACGACCCTTTAATGATTAATTAACTATTTATTTAATTTAATTTAATTTAATTTTATTTGATTTAATTAAATTAATTGAATTAAGACTATAGGTTATACGAGGGATATTCGTTGAAATATGGTTTACATGAATTGGATGATTAAATATGATTTAATAATTATTAATTTAATTAATATTGTTATTAATTAATATTTGATTTTAAAATTAAATATTAAATTCAATTAACGGATGAAATTAGTTAATTTTACTAGGTCGTGGGTTTAACTCCACGTTAACCTCCCTCAACCATACACACCTAACTAAGGGGATTTAGTAGAATAATCGATCGATTAATTCGATCTCTCTAATTCTCATTTCTCTTTGAAGATCTTTCTCCCTTAGAAGTATTCTCCCAAGAATTTTCCCTTTCCAGAAAAACCAAAAGGATCCCACTATCCTCTTACCTCTAAATTTCTAGAATAATACCGATGAGATTCTTAGTGGTGGTATTCCATTCCATTGATCGTGATCTTGCTGTATTGCATAGAATATTTGGTGAAGCCCTCTAGAGTCGTCAACGTAAGTTTGTAACCATTCTTCAGTTGTAATTTAGAATAGGATTCTAAAAATAAATCTAAGCATGCTTAACCTTAGTTTTTGCAGTAAATTAATTTAGGATTGTTTATTGTAAATTTCGCCACGCACTGGTATTTTAGTTCCTAATTGAAAACTGAGTAAATGGTCTGATTTGTTTTCAATGCGCAAGGGCTTTAATCCCTTCATTAACCCACCTTAGACACCTAATCCCTTGCTAATCCATGATCATAATGTGTTGTCCTCAGTTGCAAGCATTGTTTTGCATTGTCTTTCTTCTTTAAAAGAAGAAGAAAAGCTGAGGAAAAGAACTAATGTTGCTGTAATTTCTCTCTCAAATAGTCATTGTCCAAACTCTCTCAAGCTCTTCTTTTTCCCTTCAATTACCATCACAAACGGTTACCACAAGCCGTTCTAAGTCCGGAGAATAGAGGGGAAGACTCTAGCGGTGGTCCACGGTGTGTTTGTGATCAATAACATCCAACGTGTTGCTTAAATTTTGAGCTACAAGAGGTTGGTAACTAAAACTCTGTTTTCCCCCTTTTTTTGCAAGCATGCTTAGTCTATTAAATTCATGTAAATTGAATGCCTAAGATCCTAATAGCTTCCGCATGAGTGTTTATCACTCCTTCACACTCGGATAGGAGAATTTAGAGAGAATCCATCAGAAGATAAGGTAGAAGACTTCCTGGAATCCATAAGTCCCTAACAACCCTTGAAGACCAAAGATTCTTCAAGACTCGTAGACTTCATGACTCCAAGGATCAATTGAAGCTTTAAATCCAAGAACAAGCGTTCCAACCCTTAAGTGAAACACAAAGAGAGAGAATCAAAGGATCATACATCAGAGATTATACTGTACCCACAAAATCAATACAAATAGAAAGTTTATTCCACGTGTTTCAATCCTTTGAAATTACCTGAACAACTTAGCACGTCTAGTGGGACCATCTCTACCTCTCATCTCTTTCTCTTATCTCAAAACATAAGTGAAAACATGTCGTTCAAGCACTACAAGAAAAATCACATACGATAGCATTGAAAAAACCCTATCGTAAGGCTACGATAGCGTTTTATGAAACACTGTCGTAGCCGATGTTATTAAAAGTTTGGGACTTTTAATAGCGGTTTTTCACCGCTATCCAAAACGCTGTGGAAAGTCTACTTTGATTGCGTTATTTTAAAGTTATGTAAACTTTTCATAGCATTAAAAAATGCTATGATTTCTCTTTCATAGCATTTTTTATAGCCATGAAAAAATCCTATAAAAAACATATCATAACGTTTTTTGCCACGTTGTTATAGCCAATGTTATTGAAAGTCTTTAACTTTTTATAGCGTTTTTCAACGCCATAAAAATGCTATAAAAAGTCCATTTATTATTGCATAGTTCTAATGTTATAGAAAAATTTCACAGCGTTAGAAAAAAGCTATGGTTTGTCTTTAATAACATTTTTTATAGCAGTGAAATCATGCTATAGAAAATATAGGATAACATTTTTAATCTTGCTATGATAGACACACTAATTGACTTTTAATAGGTTTTTTTTAATATATAATATATTGTTTTGCTTACATTTGTATCATTTGTTTGTTCAAATGTTATTATATTGAAAAATCAACTTAAATTAGTTTATAATGTATTTAAATATATTTTCAAAAGTAAAAACATATATATCTATTAAAGTAGCTTACACATAACTCTAGAGAATTCCAAACAGTATTACGAGTCAAATCTCATAGTGAATTTCATTTAAATAACTCGAATAAATTTATAATTCTAACACAATAATTATCCATAACAATAAGATACATCCCTGACTAAGTCATTCTAAAAACCACTATTTAAGCAAAAGACAACAACAAAATTAAAACTTAGAGAGCTATTCTTCCTCAAACCTCCTCAGCATCACTCGATTCGTAGTAATCCTCATCACCTACAAAATCTGGTGGTGGGTTAGTACAAACCACGATACTAAGTAAGTGGCTCACATCTAAAGAGCCATCAAACAGCATACAACAAATAAAGCAACAACATATTTTTCAAACACAACTAAACATGTTATACATGACAAACAACCAACATAACACTTCTTGTGTGACGCCCCTGTTGGGTTTTATGCCCTAAAACTCGTAGATAGTAAATGTAACCATTGACCGGATATTAATGAAATAATATTGATATATTTTTCCATTAATTGTTATTAGTTATTTTATATATGTCTTTGCCTAATAATAACCCTAGTCCAATAAACTAGACATCCAAGGCTGTAATATGAGTCTTGAACTATATGTAGCGACATATGGGATCATTGTTCAAGAAACAGCCTAAAGGGTCTATAGTATAGAGATAAAACTGGGTGCCTTATCCTGGTGACACTATGGATACGGCCCACTTTGTATTTGATACAAACGCTGCGATCCAACGCGTTCGTGTAGGAGACATGCGAGTGGGGGTATCCTATGCAATGAGTTTGCATAAGACCGGACCGCGAAATAGTAACCACTGGTTATAACACCGTTAACTAGTTGATTTTCTATTTCACTAGGACGACCTAGACAACTTAGTCTTAATCCTGAGTTGATTATGGACTCCTGCTCATGAGAGATTGTCCTTTGATTTGCATGGGTGAGAGTGGCCAATACGCTGACTCAATAAGCCTACTATTTTGGGGACAAGACCGAATGGGGAGCTGGGAACATAATCGTACAAGATGGAATTCACTCCTTCCCGACTTTAGGGAAGCAGATGAGTGTTCCCTTAAGTGGTTACTCCGAGTCTTGAACAAAGGGCCCTACCCTCTCAATGGCACGAGAGGGTTTTCTGTTTGATGGTTGGACCACAAACAGGTTGTTCATTAGAGGAGAATTGGTACTTAAGGAAATAGAGGTAACCCAGGGGTAAAACGGTAATTTGACCCAGCTGGTGTTACAGACACTCGTGAAGGACTAACTAGTCGATATTGGTCTAGATCCGTGGACACAGAAAATATGTCTGCAGTGAGAAGAGTGCAACTGTGAGTCTATAGTGGAATGTACACACAGTTAACGAATATTTATTAATGTGGTTAATGAGTTTGACCAATTAATCTCACATCGTTGGAGCTTCTGATCTGCAGGTCCATTAGGTCCCACTGGTAGCTCGTAAAGTAATTTGAGGCAACTAAGTAATAAAAGTAAATTGAAAATGTTCAATTTATTAAGGGAAACAAATATAATATATATTGATATATTATTATGAGAGAAATTAATATTTGAAAAGTTCAAATATAAATTTATGGAAGTTTGAAAGAGTTCAAAAATAATGAATTAATTAATTTAAGGCCTAAAATGTGTTTGGGCAAATTAATTAATTCTAGGCCGGGAATTAAATACGTGATATTTAATTGGTGGTTAATTAATTAAAGAATTCATTAACCGGGAATTAATCAATTATGGAAATATTTAATCACTTAAGGAAGTGATTAATCATTTATGGAAATGATCTAATCACTTATGGAAGTAATTAGTCATTTGTGGAAAAGATTAATCAATTATGGAATTGATTGATCATGATTGATTAATTAAGGAATAAAGATTGAATCAATTATGGAAAAGATTGATTTAATTGAATATTTTATTCATGACCTCTCTTCTATAAATAGAACACTAGACCTAATTGGTCATGACCACTTGACTTGACACTCTTGAAAGACAAGACCTAGAATTCTCTCTAGCCTCCCTCTTAGAGAAAGACTCCCACAAGTCTTTTGCCTCCTAGACTCAGAGACATACCGGTGTAACCTCTGTGGTGATTGTGTCAATCAAAGAAGAATTTCCAGCGAAGAAAACCTTAAAGCGGCTGCTGCGTTTTCGTTCGTGGAGCGTCGTCGGCGAAGAACAGTCAAGTCTACAACGGAGGTTTGTAACGGTTCTTCCTCTTTTCTTTAGAAAAGTTTTAAAAATAAATTTAGATTTATTTTAGTATGTTTAAACCGATTTTACAGCGGCTTTAAAGTTTGTTTAAAGTTTTGTTTGAGTTATCGTAACGGTATTTTAATGTTAATTAATATACGGCGTAAGGTCCATTCGATGCGCTTCCGCTGCGTGGGGGCTTTTATTCCCTTCAATCGGTATCAGAGCCATCGCTGTCCCTATTAATTAATTTTAAAAGTTGCGATAGGCTCTAATAGGTGGGATTTATGCATAATGTATGTTCGGTTTACATTGAACTGTTTGGGTTAATTTTATGGCCATAGATTTTATTTTTACATGATTTTGATCATGTAAGGCCCGGTGTTTCGGGTATTTTATGTAAAATCGAGTCCTATGTAAGTCCGGGTCTAGAATAGGTTTTTATGAGATGAAAATCGGAGCAATCGCCGCTGAAATCAGGGCCAAAATCGGAGAATCGATGCTGCTGCCGCCCAGATTCTGCCTCCAGACGCAACAGCGTCGGGACGCTCCTTCAACAGCGTCTCGACGCTGTCTCGATACCGAAGGCGCTCGGTAAGGAAAGCACACAGCGTCGGGACGCTACCTCAACAGCGTCTCGACGCTGTCTCGATTACGCAGGCGCCAGATAAGGAAAACGCACAGCGTCGGGACGCTATCAACACAGCGTCTCGACGCTGTCACGATGGAGGCGCGACCTAGGGTTTCAACAGGCGCGGTTCAAGGCGTGACCGGTCCGGTTCGGCTGGGCTGGGACCTATTTGGTCCGGTTCAGCCAATTTTTGGCATGATTCGTGATTTTGGAGGCCGGTTCGAGGTGGTTCGGGGCGGTTCGTGCTGTCTAGATAAATTCCGGAGCTGTACATGGATTTTTTAGGATAGAATTTAGCTAAATTAATGTAATATAATGCTTTATTTTATCCTAGGGGCCAAAATTAACCGGTTCAATTGCTATTTATATGCTTTATGGATGTCATATAGAATATTTAATCCCACCTTAGGTTATAAACATGCTCATGCATTTTTTATATATTATAAATAGTTATAATGTATGTTAAAATGCATGGATTTGTTTTCATATTTTTTAATATAAGTGTATATTAATTATATGAAAAATTGGAAAGCATGAAGCATGTCATTACTTAAATTAAATATAAATAGTTATGTTTAATGTGATGAATGAAGCATGCTTGTTTGATTTTCTTGATTGGCTTATAATTGTTATAATAAAAAGAAAATAAAAAATTGCATGAAGCATGAAACATCCATAGTTAATAATATAATTGTTATATTATTCATGCAATTAGTGTGGTTTAATTATTTAATTTGAATGAGATTGTTAAATGAATTAAACCCTAGATTCTTGATTATAGGATTAATCATTAAAATTTGAAATAGTTCTTTAATATTAATGATTAGAAACCGTCAATCTATAATCAAGATTTGCATGCAAACATAAGATCATAGGATGAATTGGATTAATTTTAAATTGTTTAAAATTAATTAGACCTAGATCGATTTCTAATAGGATTAGAATCTTTTCTTACTTAGAATTAAAAATAGTTTTAATTTACTAAGGGAACTCCACCAGTAATGTTCTGTCTAAGGCTGGGGGTATTTAAGTTGACGGTTTACGGAACACCTCCTACCTGGGAACTGACCTGGAATACCGGAGTTGAATTAATCATAGTTAAATGTTAGCATGCAATGTCACTAGGTTTATTAAAAGTGTTTAATGCACCTAGATCTTTAGAGTAAAGACCTTACATTACTAAGGTTATAAGGGAACTCTCTCGGTAAAGTTCTGTCTAAGGTTGGGGGTATTTAAGTTGACGGTTTACGGAACACCTCCTACCTGGGAACTGGCCCGAACATTGAGTTGAATTAACCATAGTAATGTTGACTTGCAATGTTGGGTTTATTAAAAGAAGTTTAATTAACCCAAAAGATTGCAGTTGAATCCTTTCCATAATTGTTATAATAGGATCAGACTTAGATAGATTGACTTAGCCGAATACTATTTAAGTTAAACAACCCTATATTAACCTTAGGACATTTTCAGTGGGAGGAAAATTACAAAACAAGATTTAAATCAAGTTTTGCTCCTATGTCCCTATATTCACAACGTGAGATTCATGCTCGGCTTCGAGTCGCCTTAGGAGCGGCCTCCCTTCGGAAAGTGTTTGCATGGATCAATATCAAGGTGAATGGGAAAAATGTCTAGAGTAAGTGGGAGCAGGACACGTGTCAACGTATCCCTCAGTCTCCGCCCATAGTTCACACCGTGAGAGTCCTATGATCCGCCTGCAGGTTGTCCTGGCGCAACCATCCCTTCGGAGGGCCTGGTCATAGGATTCGGAACATCGTGAACTCCTGAAAAGGATAGGAGCTCTTAGGCTAATCACCAACAGTTGTCTTTCCCTTCGGTAGCCTGTTGGTGCGTGCCTCTGAGATCTGAAAGTGGGAGGGTTACACTTACGAGGATGAGTTAAAAGTGTTAACAAATCCTTGACCGAACAACGGTGGCTAATGTCTATAGGAATATGAGTTATTCTGGAATTAGAATTAGCTGAGAGGTGTCTCATTTCAAAGGAGGAGTGCCTGATCACCCTTCGGTGGCTGACATTCTAAACCTCTGAAGCGTCGTTGCAAAACTAAATCGATAGTTTTAGGGTTCTGTGATTATCTGTTTTGCTAAATTGATTGGATTGTGTGCAATTTTTTGCTTGTATGATGGGTTAAGGCAAAGATAACTAATACGGTCATTGTTTGTTTAAATTTCAGCAATGTCTTCCTCAATTGTCTCTCTACTTAAAAATGAGAAATGAACCGGCGAAAATTATGCTACGTGGAAGTCGAACCTGAATACGATTCTTGTTGTCGATGATCTGCGGTTCGTCTTAACGGAGGATTGTCCTCCAGCCCCTGCTCGTAATGCATCCTAGGCAGTTAAGGATGCTTATGACCGCTGGACAAAGGCCAATGATAAGACTCGCGTCTATATCTTAGCCAGCTTATCTGAAGTTTTGGCTAAAAGGCATGAGAGCATGGTAACAGCGAGGGAGATTATGAACTCTCTCCAGGAGATGTTTGGACAACCGTCCCACCAACTCCACCATGACGCTCTCAAATACGTTTATAGCTGTCGCATGAAAGAGGGCACGTCTGTTCGGGAGCATGTCCTGGATATGATGGTCCAATTCAACGTGGCAGAGGCAAACGGGGCGGTCATAGATGAGCGTAGTCAGGTTGCATTCATCTTAGAATCTCTTCCGAAGAGTTTTCTACAGTTTCGAAGCAATGCAATGATGAATAAAATAACATTCAACCTGACTAGCCTCCTGAATGAGCTACAACTCTATCAGTCTCTTCTTAAGAACAAGGGACAGATAGAAGGAGAGGCAAACGTTGTCCACTCTAAAAGAAAGTTCGAGAAGGGTTCATCCTCTGGAACTAAATCTGTAGCCACTTCTTCAAAGAAAACTCAGAAGAAGAAAGGAAACAAGGGGAAATCTCCCAGCACTGCTGCTAAAAGCAAGGGAAAAGCCAAAGTTGTGGCAGACAAGGGCAAGTGTTTCCACTGCAATGTAGATGGACATTGGAAGAGAAACTGCCCAAAGTACCTTGCTGAGAAAAAGAAGGAAAAGGAAGGTAAATTTGATTTACTTGTTTTAGAAACATGCCTGGTAGAACATGACGAGTTTACCTGGATACTTGATTCAGGAGCAACTAATCATGTTTGCTCTTGTTTTCAGGAAAATAGTTCCTTTCGGCAGTTGAACGATGGGGAAATGACACTCAGGGTCGGAACGGGAGAAGTCATTTCAGCTAAAGCAGTGGGAGCTGCGAAGTTATTTTTTAGAAATAGATTCTTACTTTTAGAAAGTTTGTTAATCGTTCCCAAGATTAAGAGGAACTTAATTTCTATTTCATGTTTGATTGAACAATCGTATACAGTTACTTTTGATATGAATGAAGCGTTCATTTATAAAAAGGGTGTACTTATTTGTTCAGCCAAATTGGAAAATAACTTGTACGTTTTAAGACCAACCGAAAACAAAGCACTTTTAAATCACGAATTATTTAAAACTGCTGAAACTCAAAGTAAAAGGCAAAAAGATTTCTCCATCAAGTAACAATACTAATCTTTGGCATCTAAGACTTGGTCATATAAACATCGATAGGATCGGTCGTTTGGTAAAGAATGGACTTCTAAGCAAGTTAGAAGATGATTCACTACCACCTTGTGAATCTTGTCTCGAGGGAAAAATGACCAAGAGACCCTTTACTGGAAAAGGTTACAGAGCCAAGGAACCCTTAGAGTTAATACATTCGGATCTATGTGGTCCAATGATTGTAAAAGCTCGAGGAGGGTACGAATATTTCATCTCTTTTATAGATGATTATTCAAGATATGGTTACTTGTACCTAATGGGACATAAGTCTGAAGCCCTTGAAAAGTTTAAGGAGTTTAAGGCTGAAGTTGAAAACCTATTAGGTAAATCTATTAAAATACTTCGATCTGATCGAGGAGGGGAGTATATGGATCAAAGATTCCAGGATTATATGATAGAACATGGAATCCAATCTCAACTCTCAGCCCTTGGTACACCTCAGCAGAATGGTGTGTCAGAAAGGAGAAATAGAACCTTGTTAGACATGGTTCGATCAATGATGAGCTATGCTCAATTGCCTAGCTCGTTTTGGGGGTATGCAGTAGAGACTGCAATATACATCTTGAACAATGTTCCCTCGAAAAGTGTTTCTGAAACACCTTTTGAATTATGGAAGGGGCGTAAACCTAGTTTGCATCACTTTCGCATCTGGGGTTGTCCAGCACACGTGCTTGTGACAAATCCTAAGAAACTGGAACCTCGTTCAAAACTGTGCCAATTTGTTGGTTACCCTAAAGAAACGAGAGGTGGTTATTTCTACGATCCACAAGAAAATAAGGTGATTGTATCGACAAACGCCACTTTCTTAGAGGAAGACCACATGAGAGATCATAAACCACACAGCAAAATAATATTAGGAGAAGCTACTGAAGAATCATCAAGAGTTGTTGATGAAGTTGGACCTTCAACAAGGGTTGATGAAGGAACTAGTTCTTCAGATCCATCTCGTCCATCTCAAATGTTGGGAATGCCTCGACGCAGTGGGAGGGTTGTATTACAACCTGACCGCTACTTGGGTTTAACTGAAACTCAGGTTGTCATACCTAATGATGGCATTGAGGATCCATTGTCCTATCGACATGCAATGAATGACGAAGATAAGGATGAATGGGTCAAAGCGATGAACCTGGAAATGGAGTCAATGTACTCAAATTATGTATGGGAACTTACAGATCTACCAAATGGGGTAAAACCCATAGGGTGCAAATGGATTTATAAGAGAAAAAGAGATGCAGCTGGAAAGGTACAAACCTTCAAAGCTAGACTAGTGGCAAAGGGTTATACCCAGAAGGAAGGGGTTGACTATGAGGAAACCTTTTCTCCTGTAGCCATGTTAAAGTCCATAAGAATTCTCTTATCCATAGCCACATATTATGACTATGAAATATGGCAAATGGACGTCAAGACTGCCTTTCTGAATGGTAATCTTGAAGAGAATATCTTCATGTCTCAGCCTGAAGGGTTCATAGCCCAAGGTCAGGAACAAAAGGTTTGTAAGCTCAATCGATCCATTTATGGATTGAAACAAGCGTCCAGATCATGGAACATTAGATTTGATACTGCAATCAAATCTTTTGGCTTTGACCAAAACGTTGATGAGCCTTGTGTGTACAAGACAGTCAACAAAATGAAAGTAGCTTTTCTAATACTTTATGTAGACGATATCCTACTCATTGGGAATGATGTAGGATACCTCACTGACATTAAGAAATGGCTAGCAGCCCAATTCCAAATGAAAGATCTGGGAGAGGCTCAATATGTTCTGGGAATCCAAATCATTAGGGATCGTAAGAACAAAACGCTAGCTCTGTCTCAAGCAACGTATATTGACAAGATGTTGTCTCGATATTCGATGCAAAACTCCAAGAAGGGACTACTACCCTTCAGACATGGGGTACACCTGTCTAAGGAACAGTCTCCTAAGACACCTCAAGAAATTGAGAACATGAGACACATTCCCTACGCCTCAGCTGTGGATAGCTTAATGTATGCTATGCTCTACACTAGGCCTGACATATGTTATGCAGTGGGAGTAGTCAGTAGGTATCAGTCTAATCCAGGGTTGGACCACTGGGGAGCGGTTAAGAATATCCTCAAGTATCTTCGGAGAACGAGGGACTACATGCTTGTGTATGGAGCTAAGGATTTGATTCTTACTGGATACACTGACTCTGACTTTCAAGCTGATAAGGATTCAAGGAAATCCACATCAGGGTCAGTATTCACCCTCAATGGAGGAGCAGTAGTATGGAGAAGCATCAAACAAGGATGCATAGCAGACTCAACCATGGAGGCTGAGTATGTAGCATCTTGTGAAGCAGCTAAGGAGGCAGTATGGCTCAGAAAGTTCTTGACTGATTTGGAAGTGGTTCTGAATATGAACGTGCCCATAACACTATACTGTGACAACAGTGGGGCTGTAGCCAACTCAAAAGAACCTCGAAGCCACAAACGAGGTAAACACATCGAGAGGAAGTATCACCTGATACGGGAGATTGTGCAACGAGGAGATGTGATCGTCACTAAGATCGCCTCGGAGCACAACATCGCTGATCCATTTACGAAGGCTCTCATGGCTAAAGTGTTTGAGGGTCATCTAGAGGGTCTAGGTCTACGAGATATGTATGCCATCTAATCTAGGGCAAGTGGGAGAAATGTATAATGGGTATAAGGATGCCCTAGTTCATTGTATTAATATACATGACATTTACAGCGTTAGATTATTGCATTTACATCCCACTAACTAGTGTTTTAGTTCAAGTGGGAGTTTGTTGGGTTTTATGCCCTAAAACTTGTAGATAGTGAATGTAACCATTGACCGGATATTAATGAAATAATATTGATATATTTTTCCATTAATTGTTATTAGTTATTTTATATTTGTCTTTGCCTAATAATAACCCTAATCCAATAAACTAGACATCCAAGGCTGTAATATGAGTCTTGAACTATATGTAGCGACATATGGGATCATTGTTCAAGAAACAACCGAAAGGGTCTATAGTATAGGGATAAGACTGGGTGCCTTATCCTGGTGACACTATGGATACGGCCCACTTTGTATTTGATACAAACGCTGCGATCCAACGCGTTCGTGTAGGAGACATGCGAGTGGGGGTATCCGATGCAATGAGTTTGCATAAGACCGGATCGCGAAATAGTAACCACTGGTTATAACACCGTTAACTAGTTGGTTTTCTATTTCACTAGGACGACCTAGACAACTTAGTCTTAATCCTGAGTTGATTATGGACTCCATCTCATGAGAGATTGTCCTTTGATTTGTATGGGTGAGAGTGGCCAATACGCCGACTCAATAAGCCTACCACTTTGGGGACAAGACCGAATGGGGAGCTGGGAACATAATCGTACAAGATGGAATTCACTCCTTCCCGACTTTAGGGAAGCAGATGAGTGTTCCCTTAAGTGGTTACTCCGAGTCTTGAACAAAGGGCCCTACCCTCTCAATGGCACGAGAGGGTTTTCTGTTTGATGGTTGGACCACAAACAGGTTGTTCATTAGAGGAGAATTGGTACTTAAGGAAATAGAGGTAACCCAGGGGTAAAACGGTAATTTGACCCAGTTGGTGTTACGGACACTCGTGAAGGACTAACTAGTCGATATTGGTCTAGATCCGTGGACACAGAAAATATGTCTGCAGTGAGAAGAGTGCAACTGTGAGTCTATAGTGGAATGTACACACAGTTAACGAATATTGATTCATGGGGTTAATGAGTTTGACCAATTAATCTCACATCGTTGGAGCTTCTGATCTGCAGGTCCATTAGGTCCCACTGGTAGCTCGTAAAGTAATTTGAGGCAACTAAGTAATAAAAGGAAATTGAAAATGTTCAATTTATTAAGGGAAACAAATATAATATATATTGATATATTATTATGAGAGAAATTAATATTTGAAAAGTTCAAATATAAATTTATGGAAGTTTGAAAGAGTTCAAAAATAATGAATTAATTAATTTAAGGCCTAAAATGTGTTTGGGCAAATTAATTAATTTTAGGCCGGGAATTAAATATGTGATATTTAATTGGTGGTTAATTAATTAAAGAATTCATTAACCGGGAATTAATCAATTATGGAAGTATTTAATCACTTAAGGAAGTGATTAATCATTTATGGAAATGATCTAATCACTTATGGAAGTAATTAGTCATTTGTGGAAAAGATTAATCAATTATGGAATTGATTGATCATGATTGATTAATTAAGGAATAAGATTGAATCAATTATGGAAAATATTGATTTAATTGAATATTTTATTCATGGCCTCTCTTCTATAAATAGAACACTAGACCTAATTGGTCATGACACTTGACACTCTTGAAAGACAAGACCTAGAATTCTCTCTAGCCTCCCTCTTAGAGAAAGACTCCCACAAGTCTTTTGCCTCCTAGACTCAGAGACATACCGGTGTAACCTCTGTGGTGATTGTGTCAATCAAAGAAGAATTTCCAGCGAAGAAAACCTTAAAGCGGCTGCTGCGTTTTCGTTCGTGGTGCGTCGTTGGCGAAGAACGGTCAAGTCTACAACGGAGGTTTGTAACGGTTCTTCCTCTTTTCTTTAGAAAAGTTTTAAAAATAAATATAGATTTATTTTAGCATGTTTAAACCGATTTTACAGCGGCTTTAAAGGTTGTTTAAAGTTTTGTTTGAGTTATCGTAACGGTATTTTAATGTTAATTAATATACGGCGTAAGATCCATTCGATGCGCTTCCGCTGCGTGGGGACTTTTATTGGCCTGATTCAGTTTATTTTTGCTGGATCAACCCGATTTTCTGTGTTATTGACCCAGTTCAGTCAATTTCTGCCATGGGTCGTGATTTTGGAGGCCGGTTCGAGGTAGTTCGGGGCGGTTCGTGTTGTCTAGACAAAATTCCAGAGCTGTACAAGGATTTTTAGGATAGAATTTAGCTAAATTAATGTAATTTAATGCTTTATTTTATCCTAGGGTCCAAAATTAACCGGTTCAATTGCTATTTATATGCTTTATGGATGTCATATAGAATATTTAATCCCACCTTAGGTTATAAACATGCTCATGCATTTTTTATATATTATAAATAGTTATAATGTATGTTTAAATGCATGGATTTGTTTTCATATTTTTTAATATAAGTGTATATTAATTATATGAAAAAATTGGAAAGCATGAAGCATGTCATTACTTAAATTAAATATAAATAGCTATGTTTAATGTGATGAATGAAGCATGCTTGATTGATTTTCTTGATTGGCTTATAATTGTTATATTAAAAGAAAATCAATATTGCATGAAGCATGAAACATGAAACATCCATAGTTAATAATATAATTGTTATGTTATTCATGCAATTAGTGTGGTTTAATTTTTTAATTTGAATGAGATTGTTGAATGAATTAAACCCTATATTCTTGATTATAGGATTAATCATTAAAATTTGAAATAGTTCTTTAATATTAATGATTAGAAACCGTCAATCTATAATCAAGATTTGCATGCAAACATAAGATCATAGGATAAATTGGATTAATTTTAAATTGTTTAAAATTAATTAGACCTAGATCGATTTCTAATAGGATTAGAATCTTTTCTTACTTAGAATTAAAAGTAGTTTTAATTGACTAAGTAGGAAAAACATTGCTATGATTATAAGGGAACTCCACCGGTAATGTTCTGTCTAAGGCTGGGGGTATTTAAGTTGACGGCTTACGGAACACCTCCTACCTGGGAACTGACCTGGAACACCGGAGTTGAATTAATCATAGTTAAATGTTAGCATGCAATGTCACTAGGTTTATTAAAAGTGTTTAATGCACCTAGATCTTTAGAGTAAAGACCTTACATTACTGAGGTTATAAGGGAACTCTCTCGGTAAAGTTCTGTCTAAGGTTGGGGGTATTTAAGTTGACGGTTTACGGAACACCTCCTACCTGGGAACTGACCCGAACATTGAGTTGAATTAACCATAGTAATGTTGACTTGCAATGTTGGGTTTATTAAAAGAAGTTTAATTCACCCAAAAGATTGCAGTTGAATCCTTTCCATAATTGTTATAATAGGATCAGACTTAGATAGATTGACTTAGCCGAATACTATCTAAGTTTAACAACCCTAAATTAACCGTATGACATTTTCAGTGGGAGGAAAGTTACAAAACGAGATTTAAATCAAGTTTTGCTCCTATGTCCCTATATTCACAACGTGAGATTCATGCTCGGCTTCGAGTCGCCTTAGGAGCAGCCTCCCTTCGGAAAGTGTTTGCATGAATCAATATCAAGGTGAATGGGAAAAATGTCTAGAGTAAGTGGGAGCGGGACATGTGTCAACGTATCCCTCGGTCTCTGCCCATAGTTCACACCGTGAGAGTCTTATGATCCGCCTGCAGGTTGTCCTGGCGCAACCATCCCTTCGGAGGCCTGGTCATAGGATTCGGAACATCGTGAACTCCTGAAAAGGATAGGAGCTCTTAGGCTAATCACCAACAGTTGTCTTTCCCTTCGGTAGCCTGTTGATGCGTGCCTCTGAGATCTGAAAGTGGGAGGGTTACACTTACGAGGATGAGTTAAAAGTGTTAACGATTCCTTGACCGAACAACGATGGCTAATGTCTATAGGAATATGAGTTATTCTGGAATTAGAATTAGCTGAGAGGTGTCTCATTTCAAAGGAGGAATGCCTGATCACCCTTCGGTGGCTGACATTCTAAACCTCTGAAACATTGTTGCAAAACTAAATCGATAGTTTTAGGGTTCTGTGATTGTCTGTTTTGCTAAATTGATTGGATTGTGTGCAATTGTTTGCTTGTATGATGGGTTAAGGCAAAGATAACTAATACGGTCATTGTTTGTTTAAATTTCAGCAATGTCTTCCTCAATTGTCTCTCTGCTTAAAAATGAGAAATTAACCGGCGAAAATTATGCTACGTGGAAGTCGAACCTGAATACGATTCTTGTTGTCGATGATCTGCGGTTCGTCTTAACGGAGGATTGTCCTCCAGCCCCTGCTCGTAATGCATCCCAAGTAGTTAAGGATGCTTATGACCGCTGGACAAAGGCCAATGATAAGACTCGCGTCTATATCCTAGCCAGCTTATCTGAAGTTTTGGCTAAAAGGCATGAGAGCATGGTAACAGCGAGGGAGATTATGAACTCTCTCCAGGAGATGTTTGGACAACCGTCCTACCAACTCCACCATGACGCTCTCAAATACGTTTATAGCTGTCGCATGAAAGAGGGCACGTCTGTTCGGGAGCATGTCCTGGATAGGATGGTCCAATTCAACGTGGCAGAGGCAAACGGGGCGGTCATAGATGAGCGTAGTCAGGTTGCATTCATCTTAGAATCTCTTCCGAAGAGTTTTCTACAGTTTCGAAGCAATGCAATGATGAATAAAATAACATTCAACTTGATTAGCCTCCTGAATGAGCTACAACTCTATCAGTCTCTTCTTAAGAACAAAGGACAGATAGAAGGAGAGGCAAACGTTGTCCACTCTAAAAGAAAGTTCGAGAAGGGTTCATCCTCTGGAACTAAATCTGTAGCCACTTCTTCAAAGAAAACTCAGAAGAAGAAAGGAAACAAGGGGAAAGCTTCCAGCACTGCTGCTAAAAGCAAGGGAAAAGCCAAAGCTATGGCAGACAAGGGCAAGTGTTTCCACTGCAATGTAGATGGACATTGGAAGAGAAACTGCCCAAAGTACCTTGCTGAGAAAAAGAAGGAAAAGGAAGGTAAATTTGATTTACTTGTTTTAGAAACATGTCTGTTAGAACATGATGAGTTAACCTGGATACTTGATTCAGGAGCAACTAATCATGTTTGCTCTTCTCAGGAAAATAGTTCCTTTCGACAGTTGAACGATGGGGAAATGACACTCAGGGTCGGAACTGGAGAAGTCATTTCAGCTAAAGCAGTGGGAGCTGCGAAGTTATTTTTTAGAAATAGATTCTTTTAGAAAGTTTGTTAATCGTTTCCAAGATTAAGAGGAACTTAATTTCTATTTCATGTTTGATTGAACAATCGTATACAGTTACTTTTGATATGAATGAAGCGTTCATTTATAAAAATGGTGTACTTATTTGTTCAGCCAAATTGGAAAATAACTTGTACGTTTTAAGACCAACCGAAAACAAAGCACTTTTAAATCACAAATTATTTAAAACTGCTGAAACTGAAAGAAAAAGGCAAAAGATTTCTCCATCAAGTAACAATACTCATCTTTGGCATCTCAGACTTGGTCATATAAACATCGATAGGATCGGTCGTTTGGTAAAGAATGGACTTCTAAGGAAGTTAGAAGATGATTCACTACCACCTTGTGAATCTTGTCTCGAGGGAAAAATGACCAAGAGACCCTTTACTGAAAAAGGTTACAGAGCCAAAGAACCGTTAGAGTTAATACATTCGGATCTGTGTGGTCCAATGAATGTAAAAGCTCGAGGAGGGTACGAATATTTCATCTCATTTATAGATGATTATTCAAGATATGGTTACTTGTACCTAATGGGACATAAGTCTGAAGCCCTTGAAAAGTTTAAGGAGTTTAAGGCTGAAGTTGAAAACCTATTAGGTAAATCTATTAAAGTACTTCGATCTGATCGAGGAGGGGAGTATATGGATCAAAGATTCCAGGATTATATGATAGAACATGGAATCCAATCTCAACTCTCAGCCCCTGGTACACCTCAACAGAATGGTGTGTCAGAAAGGAGAAATAGAACCTTGTTGGACATGGTTCGATCAATGATGAGCTATGCTCAATTGCCTAGCTCGTTTTGGGGGTATGCAGTAGAGACTGGAGTATACATCTTGAACAATGTTCCCTCGAAAAGTGTTTCTGAAACACCTTTCGAATTATGGAAGGGTCGTAAACCTAGTTTGCATCACTTTCGCATCTGGGGTTGTCCAGCACACGTGCTTGTGACAAATCCTAAGAAACTGGAACCTCGTTCAAAACTGTGCCAATTTGTTGGTTACCCTAAAGAAACGAGAGGTGGTTATTTCTACGACCCACAAGAAAATAAGGTGATTGTATCGGCAAACGCCACTTTCTTAGAGGAAGACAACATGAGAGATCATAAACCACGCAGCAAAATAATATTAAGAGAAGCTACTGAAGAATCATCAAGAGTTGTTGATGAAGTTGGACCTTCAACAAGGGTTGATGAAGGAACTAGTTCTTCAGATCCATCCCGTCCATCTCAAACGTTGGGAATGCCTCGACGCAGTGGGAGGGTTGTATCACAACCTGACCGCTACTTGGGTTTAACTGAAACTCAGGTTGTCATACCTAATGATGGCATTGAGGATCCATTGTCCTATCGACAGGCAATGAATGACGAAGATAAGGATGAATGGGTCAAAGCCATGAACCTGGAAATGGAGTCAATGTACTCCAATTCTGTATGGGAACTTACAGATCTACCAAATGGGGTAAAACCCATAGGGTGCAAATGGATCTATAAGAGAAAAAAAGATGCAGCTGGAAAGGTACAAACCTTCAAAGCTAGACTGGTGGCAAAGGGTTATACCAAGAAGGAAGGGGTTGACTATGAGGAAACCTTTTCTCCTGTAGCCATGTTAAAGTCCATAAGAATTCTCTTATCCATAGCCACATATTATGACTATGAAATATGGCAAATGGACGTCAAGACTGCCTTTCTGAATGGTAATCTTGAAGAGAATATCTTCATGTCTCAACCCGAAGGGTTCATAGCCCAAGGCCAGGAACAAAAGGTTTGTAAGCTCAATCGATCCATTTATGGATTGAAACAAGCGTCCAGATCATGGAACATTAGATTTGATACTGCAATAAAATCTTTTGGCTTTGACCAAAACGTTGATGAGCCTTGTGTGTACAAGAAAGTCAACAAAATGAAAGTAGCTTTTCTCATACTTTATGTAGACGATATCCTACTCATTGGGAATGATGTAGGATACCTCACTGACATTAAGAAATGGCTAGCAGCCCAATTCCAAATGAAAGATCTGGGAGAGGCTCAATATGTTCTGGGAATCCAAATCATTAGGGATCGTAAGAACAAAACGCTAGCTCTGTCTCAAGCAACGTATATTGACAAGATGTTGTCTCGAATTCGATGCAAAACTCCAATAAGGGACTACTACCCTTCAGACATGGGGTACACCTGTCTAAGGAACAATCTCCTAAGACACCTCAAGAAATTGGGAACATGAGACACATTCCATACGCCTCAACTGTGGGCAGCTTAATGTATGCTATGCTCTACACTAGGCCTGACATATGTTATGCAGTGGGAGTAGTCAGTAGGTATCAGTCTAATCCAGGGTTGGACCACTGGGGAGCGGTTAAGAATATCCTCAAGTATCTTCGGAGAACGAGGGACTACATGCTTGTGTATGGAGCTAAGGATTTGATTCTTACTGGATACACTGACTCTGACTTTCAAGCTGATAAGGATTCAAGGAAATCCACATCAGGGTCAGTATTCACCCTCAATGGAGGAGCAGTAGTGTGGAGAAGCATCAAACAAGGATGCATAGCAGACTCAACCATGGAGGCTGAGTATGTAGCAGCTTGCGAAGCAGCTAAGGAGGCAGTATGGCTCAGAAAGTTCTTGACTGATTTGGAAGTGGTTCCGAATATGAACGTGCCCATAACACTATATTGTGACAATAGTGGGGTTGTAACCAACTCAAAAGAACCTCGAAGCCACAAACGAGGTAAACACATCGAGAGGAAGTATCACCTGATACGGGAGATTGTGCAACGAGGAGATGTGATCGTCACTAAGATCGCCTCGGAGCACAACATCGCTGATCCATTTACGGAGGCTCTCACGGCTAAAGTGTTTGAGGGTCATCTAGAGGGTCTAGGTCTACGAGATATGTATGCCATCTAATTTAGGGCAAGTGGGAGAAATGTATAATGGGTATAAGGATGCCCTAGTTCATTGTATTATATACATGACAGTTCCAGCTTTAGATTATTGCATTTACATCCCACTAACTAAGTGTTTTAGTTCAAGTGGGAGTTTGTTGGGTTTTATGCCCTAAAACTCGTAGATAGTGAATGTAACTATTGACCGGATATTAATGAAATAATATTGATATATTTTTTCCATTAATTGTTATTAGTTATTTTATATTTGTCTTTGCCTAATAATAACCCTAATCCAATAAACTAGACATCCAAGGCTGTAATATGAGTCTTGAACTATATGTAGTGACATATGGGATCATTGTTCAAGAAACAACCTAAAGGGTCTATAGTATAGGGATAAGACTGGGTGCCTTATCCTGGTGACACTATGGATACGACCCACTTTGTATTTGATACAAACGCTGCGATCCAACGCGTTCGTGTAGGAGAGATGCGAGTGGGGGTATCCTATGCAATGAGTTTGCATAAGACCGGACCGCGAAATAGTAACCACTGGTTATAACACTGTTAACTAGTTGGTTTTCTATTTCACTAGGACGACCTAGACAACTTAGTCTTAATCCTGAGTTGATTATGGACTCCTGCTCATGAGAGATTGTCCTTTGATTTGTATGGGTGAGAGTGGCCAATACGCCGACTCAATAAGCCTACCACTTTGGGGACAAGACCGAATGGGAAGCTGGGAACATAATCGTACAAGATGAAATTCACTCCTTCCCGACTTTAGGGAAGCAGATGAGTGTTCCCTTAAGTGGTTACTTCGAGTCTTGAACAAAGGGCCCTACCCTCTCAATGGCACGAGAGGGTTTTCTGTTTGATGGTTGGACCACAAACAGGTTGTTCATTAGAGGAGAATTGGTACTTAAGGAAATAGAGGTAACCCAGGGGTAAAACGGTAATTTGACCCAGCTGGTGTTACAGACACTCGTGAAGGACTAACTAGTCGATATTGGTTTAGATCTGTGGACACAGAAAATATGTTTGCAGTGAGAAGAGTGCAACTGTGAGTCTATAGTGGAACGTACACACAGTTAACGAATATTGATTAATGTGGTTAATGAGTTTGACCAATTAATCTCACATCGTTGGAACTTCTGATCTGCAGGTCCATCGTTGGAGCTTCTGATCTGCTTGGTAGTTTAATAATCATCGTTCTCCCTCCCAAGCACTAAATAATGCTTTCAAGAACAATGAGTGATATGGTCATCTACACACAATTACTTCCAATGAAAGAAAGTAAAATAAACACTAACTCAAAATATACTACTTGAGCACTATTTTATCAAGATTAATAATTAATTTCTCAAAGAAAACTAAAGTTACAACACTATGTAATTCTAGATAGCAAATGTTTTGAGTATTCAACAGCCAGTTTTTCACCTTCTAAGTACTACTTTATTTCATTCAAGCTTAATACTTCAAAGAATATGTAACTATGTTATTGAGCACAAAACAAATTTCTTAATTGCCTTCTTAAAGAAAAATCATCCTAGAATCATCTTTAGCCTTAAAAGTGACACTGCTCACGACCACAAACGAGTCAATCTAAATTTACACACAAGGTTCCAACGATTAGAAGAATCCAATTTACATAATTTCACTAAAAACCAACTTGATTTAAATAGGTACAAACTCACCCAAACAAACACGCCGCTTGTTGTCTGGGTTCTAATTTCACTCCAATATCGTGGTCTAGCCTCTCAAATGCCATGGGTACCCTTAAATTAAGATCCAAACATTAATGGTACCAATTAAAAGACTATAATAAGTCTGAAAAAAGCTTTAAATCTCACTTACTCTTAGCTTGAAATTGCTAGCAATCACCGAGAATCCAATACCCATTGCCTGAATCACCAGAAAATGAACCCCACATGTGTTGGAGAGACCGAAGCCATCAGAATCGACCCATCGACACTGCGACTTGTCGAAAACATGAAGGAGATGGAAGCTGATGCTGCCGAGCTGATCTGATCATGAACGACACATTAATGTTGCTACAACTTGTTGGACATGAGAGAGAAAGAGATACCGAGCAGGAGAGAGAGATTAGAACGAAAGCACTTAACTCTATTAATTTTACTCCTAAAGCATGCTTTTTCTAGAAATGACAGAACAGAGAGATAGTAAGCACCAACCTTTTGTAGCTAAAATATGTGATTCTCCTTGTAGTGTTTTCTTCTCCAATCTTTCTTGGACAACCTCTAGAGTCTTCCCTACTATTCTCCGGGCCAAGAACGACTTGTGGGAGTCTATAGAGATAGGGAATGGGAAGGGAATGCTTGAAGGATCAAGCTCTAGAGAGATATGAGAAGAGAGAGTGATTGAGGCACAATTTCAGCAGCATAACATTAAGGTAAATGTTGTATATTTTTACAATCTGATTCTTCCTCTACTTATAGAGAGAATCCATGCAAGGAGAAGCCTCGAGATGCAAGACACATGGTGGTCTCTTGGGTGAAAGTGGAAGCTAGGTGTTCAAGCAACATTACATGCAAGTATTCATGTTTGTGGTGTAATTCCACTTTGAATCCTCATGCAAGATTGGAATTAAAACATTTTCCACTTACCATGATTCAAAATCAGATTTCAAATATGCATTTATGATATTAATATCAATTCTAAATATGACATTAATATATAAGATCATCTTTGAACCTTGCCCAATTGATTATGTATGGTTAATCAAATTAATCACCTTAATATTGTGCATCTTTTATATATGAATCTTAATTCATGTATATAGTATTTAAAACCCTTTAAAATAATTTATCTCACATTTTCTAATTTAATTCATAATTAAATTATTGTGTCAAACACAATTTTACGATAATACCATTTTTCCCGATTTTGAACAATTCAAAGAATGCTATCAATTTGTTCTAGGCTTTATTCCGATATGAGCTAGTAGGGGGACCTAATGGAACTATAGATCATGGACTCCAAGGATTCGAGGCTAACCGACTAATCTCATTATCCAAGCTAGCCAACATTCGTTAACTATTGGGACACTCCACTATAGCCCGATAGTTGCACTCCCCTCACTATAGATATATTTTCGTCCACTTGATTTAACCATGTTCAGTAAGTCGATCCTTCACTGGTTGTTCGTAGCTATAGCTAGGTCAAATGACCGTTTTACCCATATAGTACTTCTTGTTCCTTAAGTTCCACTAATGCTCTAATGAACAATCGGTTGGTGGTCCAACCATAAAACCTAAGTCCATCTCGATCCAACGAGAGGGTGGGGCCTCTTTTTCAAGTCTTGGAGTTAGTACTTAAGGGAACTGTTGGGTTTTATGCCCTAAAACTCGTAGATAGTGAATGTAACTATTGACCGGATATTAATGAAATAATATTAATATATTTTTCCATTAATTGTTATTAGTTATTTTATATTTGTCTTTGCCTAATAATAACCCTAATCCAATAAACTAGACATCCAAGGCTGTAATATGAGTCTTGAACTATATGTAGTGACATATGGGATCATTGTTCAAGAAACAGCCTAAAGGGTCTATAGTATAGGGATAAGACTGGGTGCCTTATCCTGGTGACACTATGGATATGACCCACTTTATATTTGATACAAACGCTGTGATCCAACACGTTCGTGTAGGAGACATGCGAGTGGGGGTATCCTATGCAATGAGTTTGCATAAGACCGGACCGCGAAATAGTAACCACTGGTTATAACACCGTTAACTAGTTGGTTTTCTATTTCACTAGGACGACCTAGACAACTTAGTCTTAATCCTGAGTTGATTATGGACTCCTGCTCATGAGAGATTGTCCTTTGATTTGTATGGGTGAGAGTGGCCAATACGCCGACTCAATAAGCCTACCACTTTGGGGACAAGACCGAATGGGAAGCTGGGAACATAATCGTACAAGATGAAATTCACTCCTTCCCGACTTTAGGGAAGCAGATGAGTGTTCCCTTAAGTGGTTACTCCGAGTCTTGAACAAAGGGCCCTACCCTCTCAATGGCACGAGAGGGTTTTCTGTTTGATGGTTGGACCACAAACAGGTTGTTCATTAGAGGAGAATTGGTACTTAAGGAAATAGAGGTAACCCAGGGGTAAAACGGTAATTTGACCCAGCTGGTGTTACGGACACTCGTGAAGGACTAACTAGTCGATATTGGTCTAGATCCGTGGACACAGAAAATATGTCTGCAGTGAGAAGAGTGCAACTGTGAGTCTATAGTGGAATGTACACACAGTTAACGAATATTGATTAATGTGGTTAATGAGTTTGACCAATTAATCTCACATCGTTGGAGCTTCTGATCTGCAGGTCCATTAGGTCCCACTGGTAGCTCGTAAAGTAATTTGAGGCAACTAAGTAATACAAGTAAATTGAAAATGTTCAATTTATTAAGGGAAACAAATATAATATATATTGATATATTATTATGAGAGAAATTAATATTTGAAAAGTTCAAATATAAATTTATGGAAGTTTGAAACAGTTCAAAATAATGAATTAATTAATTTAAGGCCTAAAATGTGTTTGGGCAAATTAATTAATTCTAGGCCGGGAATTAAATATGTGATATTTAATTGGTGGTTAATTAATTAAAGAATTCATTAACCGGGAATTAATCAATTATGGAAATAATTAATCACTTAAGGAAGTGATTAATCATTTATGGAAATGATCTAATCACTTATGGAAGTAATTAGTCATTTGTGGAAAAGATTAATCAATTATGGAATTGATTGATCATGATTGATTAATTAAGGAATAAGATTGAATCAATTATGGAAAAGATTGATTTAATTGAATATTTTATTCATGGCCTCTCTTCTATAAATAGAACACTAGACCTAATTGGTCATGACACTTGACACTCTTGAAAGACAAGACCGAGAATTCTCTCTAGCCTCCCTCTTAGAGAAAGACTCCCACAAGTCTTTTGCGTCCAAGACTTAGACACATACCGGTGTAACCTCTGTGGTGATTGTGTCAATCAAAGAAGAAATTTGCAGCGAAGAAAAACAAAGGCGGCTGCTGCGTTTTCGTTCGTGGAGCGTCGTTGGCGAAGAACGGTCAAGTCTTCAACGAAGGTTTGTAACTGTTCTTCCTCTTTTCTTTAGAAAAGTATTAAAAATAAATTTAGATTTATTTTAGCATGTTTAAACCAATTTTACAGCGGCTTTAAAGGTTGTTTAAAGTTTTGTTTGAGTTATCGTAACGGTATTTTAATGTTAATTAATATACGACGTAAGGTCCAATCGATGCGCTTCCGCTGCGTGGGGACTTTTAATCCCTTCAGGAACAACCTCTTTACTATCCCTGAAATGGGTAGGAGTGAATTTCGTTTTGCGAGACTATGTCCCCAGCTATCTATTCGATCTTACCCTCAAAATGGTAGGCTTGTTGAGTCGGCGATGCTGGCCACTCTCACCCATGCAGATCAAAGGATAATCTTGTATAAATAGGAGTTCATAGTTAGCTAAGGATTAAGAACGAGTTACCTAGGTCATCTTAGAGAAATAGTCAGTTTCTTCAGTAAACAACGTTATAAAGAGAAAGTGACTAATTTCGTGGTCCAGTCTAATGCAAACTCATTGCATAGGACGCCCCCACTCGCATGTCTCCACATGAACGATTTAGGATCTCATCGTTTGTACTTAATACAAAGAGGGTCGCGTCCATAGTGTCCCCATGATAAGGCACCCAACTGTATCCTTATACTATTGACTATTTTTACTATAAACTTGAACTTGATCCTACGATATGTCCCTACATATAGTTCGAGTATTCATTTTATAGCCAAGGATCTTAGTTTATTGGATTTAACTAGGTTAATCATCCGCAATTTACATATTCAATAGCATCTTTTACTGAATAACCTCAATAACGACTTTATTGAAAATAGAATATGTTTAATGATTTACAAACTACGAGTTTATAGGACATTAATCCCAACAGTCCATGATTCTGATGAATAAGGAAATGTCATTTGTGATGATTTGGTCCATGAATCAATTATCACAATGATGTGATTATTCCTTTCCTTTATTGATGGGTTTTCTAGTTGATATTTTACAAATTGGTAAATGACAGCTTGGTTGGTGTATAACAGCAGTTGAAGGTTGTGGTGATTGCTCATTTTTCTTCATTCTTCTTCAAACTAGAGGTAGGGATGCACCGAACGTCAAGTTTGTTCCTCAAGCTATGAAAGTTGACTTTAGCTCATGGTTTCGTGAATATGTCTGCAAGTTGCTCGTGTGATGGAACATATCTACTAATAAGTGTGTCGAGGGCTACTTTTTCCCTTACAAAGTGATAATCTAACTTAATGTGTTTGGTTCTTGCATGAAAAACAGGATAAATGGACATGTGTAATGTACGGATGTTATCACAAAATAATTGCGGTGGTGTAAATAAAGGTATATGATTATCTTTCAATAAAAAGAATATCCAAGTCAATTCCGCTGTAGTATTTGCCATAGCTCGATATTCCGCTTCTGAGCTAGATCTTGACACAGTAGGTTGTTTCTTGGAGGACCAGGAGATTAGGTTGGACCTAAGGAACACACCGAAGCTTGTGGTGCTGCTTCTTGTAATTGGACATCCTCCCCAATCTGCATCACAAAAGGCATATAGATTATTAGAACTGTGTTTTGAAAATTAAATACCATAGGTCATTGTTCCTTTTAGATATCGAAGTATTCTCTTGACTGCTCGCCAATGTTGGAGTTGTGGTTGTTGTAAGTGTTGATACACTTTGTTGGCTGCTTGAACTGTCTGGCCTAGTTAAAGTGAGGTATTGAAGTGAGCCAACGAGGCTTCTATAGGTTGTGGGATCAACTAGTCCTTCATCGTTGGAGGATCTTGAGATGGAGGTAGGCATAGGAGTGGAAATATGTGCTAGCTCAAGCATATTTGCCTTTTGCAGCACCTTTTTAGTGTATTTGGCTTGAGTGACATGAATTCCTTGTGATGTGGATTTTAATTCAATTCCTAGAAAGAACTTCATGAAGGGAATAAAAGTCCCCACGCAGCGGAAGCACATCGATTGGACCTTACGCCGTATATTAATTAACATTAAAATACCGTTACGAAAACTCAAACAAACTTTAAACACACTTTAAAGTTGCTGGAAAATCAGTTTAAACATGTTGAAAAATAAATCTAAATTTATTTTCATGCTTTTCTAAAGAAAATGGGAAGAACCGTTACAAACCTTTGTTGTAGACTTGACCGTTCTTCGCCAACAATGCTCCAACGATCAAAACACAGCAACCCCCTTTTAAGTTTCTTCGCTAGAAAATCCTTCTTGAATGACACAATAACCACAGAGGTTACACCGGTATGTCTCTAAGTCTGGGAGGCAAAAGACTTGTGGGAGTCTTTCTCTAAGAGGGAGGCTAGAGAGAATTCTAGGTCTTGTCTTGAGAGTCTAAGAGCAAGAGCAAAGTGTCCTGGACCAATTAGGTCTAGTGTTCTACTTATAGAAGAGAGGCCATGAATAAAATATTCAATTAAATCAATCTTTTCCAAAATTGATTCAATCTTATTCCTTATTTAATCAATCCATGATCAATCAATTCCACAATTGATTAATCTTTTCCTCAAATGACTAATTACTTCCATAAGTGATTAGATCATTTCCATAAATGATTAATCACTTCCTTAAGTGATTAATTATTTCCATAATTGATTAATTCCCGGTTAATGAATTCTTTAATTAATTAACCACCAATTAAATATCACATATATAATTTCCGACCTTGAATTAATTAATTTTGCCCAAATAGATTTTAGCCATTAAATTAATTAATTCATTATTTGAACTCTTTCAAACTTCCATAAATTTATATTTGAATTTCTTCAAATACTAATTTCTCTCATAATAATATATCAATATATATTATATTTGTTTCCCTTAGTAAATTGAACATTTTCAATTTACTTTTATTACTTAGTTGCCTCAAATTACTTTATGAGCTACCAGTGGGACCTAATGGACCTGCAGATCAGAAGCTCCAACGATGTGAGATTAATTGGTCAAACTCATTAACCACATTAATCAATATTCCTTAACTGTGTGTACATTCCACTATAGACACACCGTTGCACTCTTCTCACTGCAGTCATATTTTCTGTGTCCATGGATATAGACTAATATCGACTAGTTAGTCCTTCACGAGTGTCTGTAACACCAGCTGGGTCAAATTACCGTTTTACCCTTGTGTTACTTCTATTTCCTTAAGTACCAGTTCTCCTCTAATGAACAACTTGTTTGTGGTCCAACCATCAAACAAAAAACCCTCTCGTGCCATTGAGAGGGTAGGTGATAACTGCCCAAAAGGTAGTTATTTAGGCTTCATTTATATAAGGATTTGTGTGTGTTTAATGCTTAATAGGGTTGGTTTTAGAGAGATATTACATGATTTAACCCATTTGGAAGAATGGAAGCTTTGGAAATCACTTTATGCAGATTATGCTGCTGAGCGACTGGAGGGAGCAAATTCTATGTTGCAGCAAAACTAAGAGCAGAAACTGCCACATCACAGCTCGTTAGCCAACTTCATGAACCGACTTCTATTGAGATATTTTCGGGATAAAGGATCAAGGAGAGCTTTACACGTGTCCTAGTTGACCTAATTCAAGCCTCCCATCCTTCTATAAAAGGAAGTAGCCGTCAAAGTCAAAAGCATTCCATGTTTTCCCTTGGAAGCCGAATAGTATAGGGAGATTGAAGATCATCAAGAACACCATCAACCACAAGCTGATTACGGAGTTTACCTTCTTTATTAACTTGTAGTGATGGACATGCATACTCAGATTGTAATTCGTATTCCTATGCTTATTATGAACTAAGTAGCTTAAGGTGTTGGTTAGGAATAATGTGATTACTGTGCTTCATCTCTAGTAATAAATTGACTATTGCATTTTGGTTAATTGTTGTGCTTATTCTTATTTTATGCCCGCCTGGCCAGCCGGTATGGATAGCTCTCTCTAGTTTCAGGGATGATTTAGAGAGTGTGTGGCAATTATCCACACTACGATCATTGTATATTGGTGAACGCCAGTGACTGAGCTAGGGATAGCCAGTTGCCTAGTGCTTGATCGATCGCTCTTCATTGGGTTTGAAACATATCCCAAAAGATCCGGAGTTCTGGGAGGAATCCGCTAATAATACTGCGAGAAATGCATGATCAATAATATTGCTAGAGCATATCTTAGAACAATCACTAAAGCCTAACCAGCGCCTGTCTTTAATCTGTCTATCTATTTGTTTACTCGTTGTTCTATCATTTATTTTGCTTCAGCATAATTCCGCTAAAATCCAATCATTTTATTATTCTTGAAACCATTAAAAAGTTACACAAAAATAGGTAGAGTGGAAACTCATTCAGACCTTGGATTGATAATATTACTTGTTGCAGACTGTGTATACTTGAACAGGAATTCTAGAGTATTTTATACTATATTTTTACTCACTCTAGGAACCCAACAAGTTTTTGGCGCCGTTGCCGGGGACTTGAATAAGTTTTTATCTGATCTGTTTTGTGTATGTGTTTTAGTGGTTTGGTGCTAGAACTTTTTGATTGTTTCTTTTGTTTTTGCAGGTGTGATTTTGGTGCATGAGCGATCTGCCTGGGGTACGGTTTGAGCTCGACCCAGAAATTGAAAGGACATTTAGGAACAGAAGGAGGGAGCAGCGCAGAAACCAGATGGAGAACGTGTCGCAACTCCCGCAGGTTTCTGAAGGTCCAGTAGCAGAATCCGTTGCTGCAGCAAAACCCACTGTTTGAGCAAAATGAGCAGCAAAATAATCAGGCTGAGAATCCTATCTTGATAGCGAACGATAGGACCAGAGCCATTCGAGCATATGCTGTCCCGATGTTTAATGAGTTGAATCCAGGGATTGCACGTCCCCAAATCCAAGCGGCGAATTTTGAAATGAAACTGGTAATGTTTCAGATGTTGCAAACCGTGGGGCAATTCCATGGTTTGTCATCTGAAGACCCTCATTTACATCTTAAGTCTTTTCTAGGAGTTAGTGATTCTTTTGTAATTCAGGGAGTGTCGAGAGATGCTCTTAGATTAACTTTGTTCCCGTATTCTCTTAGAGATGGAGCAAAATCATGGTTAAACTCTTTTGCTCCAGGATCAATTAGGACATGGGATGAGTTAGCTGAAAATTTTTTGAGTAAATATTTCCCACCTAATAGAAATGCTAAATTAAGGAGTGAAATAGTAGGGTTTAGGCAACTTGAAGATGAGACTTTTAGTGAGGCTTGGGAGAGGTTTAAGGAGCTTTTGCGAAAGTGTCCCCACCATGGGTTACCTCATTGTATTCAAATGGAAACATTTTACAATGGTTTAAATGGAGTAACCCAAGGTATGGTCGATGCTTCGGTTGGAGGGGCCCTTTTGGCAAAAACTTTTGATGAAGCCTATGAAATTTTAGAAAGAATATCTATTAATAGTTGTCAATGGTCGGATGTTAGAGGCACAAATAAAAAGGTTAAGAGTGTGTTAGAGGTTGATGGTGTGTCCACCATTAGGGATGATCTTGCTATGATTGCTAATGCTCTTAAGAATGTGACAGTGATTAGTCATCAGCAGCCACCAGCTATGGAGCCTGCAGCAGTGGTGAACCAAGTCACGGACGAAGCATGTGTCTATTGCGGTGAAGACCACAACTACGAGTTTTGCCCCAGTAATCCAGCGTCTGTGTTTTTTGTAGGTAATCAGAGGAACAACCCTTATTCTAACTTCTATAATCCAGGTTGGCGCAACCATCCCAACTTCTCATGGGGAGGTCAAGGAAATAACGTTCAAGCGCAACAAAAGGTGAACCAGTCGGGATTTGCTAAAGCGCAGGTAATGCCCCAGCAAAATAAGCCGGCTTGCCCCAGCAAAATTCGGGAAATTCTCTCGAGGCAATGATGAAAGAATTTATGGCTCGCACAGACGCCGCAATTCAAAGTAATCAAGCTTCGATGAGGGCCCTGGAATTGCAAGTGGGTCAGCTAGCTAATGAGCTAAAGGCGAGGCCTCAAGGGAAACTTCCTTCGGATACTGAAAACCCTCGAAGGGAAGGTAAGGAGCAGGTAAAGGCAGTAACTCTTAGGAGTGGTAAGCCATTAGAAGAGTCTAGAAAGACCCAGGATTTAAATAGTAATAGTGATAATATTGTTGTTATTGAAAAAGAGGTTGAGTCTAGTCAGGGTGCTGGAGGCAGCAAAGAAAATGCTGGAGCATCTGGTTCTGTGCCAGATGTAGAACCACCATATGTGCCGCCCCCACCTTATGTACCACCTCTACCTTTTCCACAAAGGCAAAAGCCTAAGAATCAGGATGGTCAATTTAAAAAGTTTTTAGAGATTCTTAAGCAGTTGCATATAAATATCCCTTTAGTAGAAGCTATTGAGCAAATGCCTAATTATGCTAAATTTCTTAAGGATATTTTGACTAAAAAGAAAAGGTTAGGTGAGTTCGAAACTGTATCTCTTACTGAGGAGTGTAGTGCTATTCTTAAGAATGGGCTACCCCCCAAGGCTAAGGATCCAGGGTCATTTACTATACCTGTGTCTATAGGTGGAAAGGAATTAGGTAGAGCACTCTGTGATTTAGGTGCAAGCATTAACCTTATGCCTCTTTCGGTCTATCGGAAGTTAGGTATTGGTGAAGCTAGACCTACCATAGTTACGCTCCAATTAGCTGATGGGTCTATCACATATCCAGAGGGTAAAATTGAGGATGTCTTAGTAAAAGTTGATAAATTCATATTTCCTGTTGATTTTATTATTTTAGACTATGAGGCTGATAAAGATGTCCCAATTATTCTAGGTCGTCCAATTTTGGCTACTGGTAGGGCATTAATAGATGTTCAAAAAGGAGAATTAACAATGAGAGTCTGTAATGAGGAAGTGAAATTTAATGTGTTTAAAGCCATGAAATATCCAGATGAAATGGAGGATTGCTCCTTCATCAGGATTCTGGAGAGCACAGTTATTGAGACAACAATACAGGATTCGGTTGATAAGCATTCAGACAAGTATGGAGAGGTTAGTATAGAAGATTTTGAGTTTGTTTCTTTAGATAGAAAAAATGAAAAAGAATTATTTAGATGTGAGGATGTTTTTGAGTCTTTAGATTTAGATCAAAGAAAGGCTCCCCCAATTAAGCCATCCCTAATTGAGGCACCCACTTTATATTTGAAACCTTTACCGGATCATCTAAAGTATGTGTATCTTGGGGAGAGTGATACGTTGCCCATTATTGTTGCATCAGATTTAATGCCGGAGCATGAGGAGGCCTTAATAAAATTGCTGCAGCAATACCGCAAAGCTATAGGTTGGACATTGGCTGATATTCAAGGGATTAGCCCATCTTTTTGTATGCACAAAATCACTCTAGAGGAGGGATCCTTTAGGAGTATTGAGCAACAAAGAAGGCTTAACCCTGCAATGAAAGAGGTTGTTAAAAAGGAGGTAATTAAATGGTTGGATGCTGGGATCATTTATCCAATTGCCGATAGCAATTGGGTAAGCCCTGTCCAATGTGTTCCTAAGAAAGGAGGTGTCACTGTGGTGAGCAATAAAAATAATGAGCTGATTCCAACCAGGACAGTAACTGGTTGGAGGGTTTGTATGGATTACAGAAGGCTTAATAAAGCCACCCGAAAGGATCATTTCCCTCTACCATTTATCGACCAGATGTTGGATCGATTGGCTGGTCAAGCCTATTACTGTTTCTTGGATGGTTATTCTGGGTATAACCAGATTACTATTGCTCCTGAAGATCAGGAGAAAACCACTTTCACCAGCCCTTATGGGACATTCGCTTTTAGGAGAATGCCTTTCGGCCTTTGCAATGCTCCAGCAACATTTCAGCGGTGTATGCTAGCAATTTTTTCTGATATGATTGAGTCCACTGTTGAAGTCTTTATGGACGATTTTTCAGTGTTTGGAGGGTCTTTTCAGAGTTGTTTAGATAATTTAGGAAAGGTATTAAAAAGATGTGAGGATACCCATCTAGTACTTAATTGGGAGAACTGCCACTTCATGGTGAAGGAGGGCATAGTGTTAGGTCATAGGATTTCTAAAAATGATCTAGAAGTTGATAGAGCAAAAGTTGAGGTTATCGAAAGACTAGAGCCACCGAATTCAGTGAAGGGAATTCGGAGTTTTTTAGGACATGCTGGATTTTATAGGAGGTTCATAAAGGATTTTTCCAAAATCAGTAAACCTCTTTGTAACTTATTGTGCACTGATCATGTTTTTGACTTTAATGCAGATTGTAGGAAGGCTTTTGAAACATTAAAGGCTGCTTTAATCTCAGCACCCATTCTCTGCGCGCCTAATTGGAATTTGCCATTCGAGGTAATGTGTGATGCGAGTGATGCTGCGGTAGGAGCGATGCTGGGGCAAAAGCAGGGCAAATTTATTCATCCTATATATTATGCAAGCAAGGTTTTAAATGAAGCACAGGTCAACTACACAACTACTGAAAAGGAGTTGTTAGTTGTTGTGTTTGCTTTTGAGAAATTTCGGCCATATTTGGTTGGATCTAAAGTCACGGTGTTCACGGATCATGCAGCAATAAGGTATTTAATGTCTAAGAAGGATGCAAAGCCGAGACTAATTCGTTGGATTTTATTACTGCAGGAATTTGACTTGGAGATAAAGGACAAGAAGGGATCCGAGAATGTCGTTGCAGATCATTTATCTCGTCTTGATCCATCATCATTTTTGCTGGAGCAATCTGCCATTTCTGATTCTTTTCCAGATGAGCAGCTTTTTGCTGTTCAGGTAAAGGTAGTCAGGGATGTCCCTTGGTATGCTGATATTGCCAACTTTTTAGTAAAGGGAGTCACCCTATTGATATGGATTGGAGGCAGAAGAAAAAGTTTAAGCATGATGCGAAATTTTTCTTTTGGGATGAGCCGTATATGTATAAGCAATGCTCTGACGATATTATTCGTAGGTGTGTTTCAGGTGCTGAAGCAAAAGAAATCCTGGAGCAATGTCACTCTTCGCCGTATGGAGGTCATTTCAGCGGACAGAGGACGGCTATGAGGATTTTGCATTGCGGATTTTTCTGGCCTACGTTATTTAAGGATGCCCATTGGTTCTACAAGCAATGTGATGCTTGCCAAAGGAGAGGAAATTTGGGGCCTAGAGATGAAATGCCTCTTACTTACATTTTAGAAGTTGAATTATTTGATGTATGGGGTATTGACTTTATGGGACCATTTCCCCCTTCTAATGGCAATTTTTTTATCTTATTGGCAGTTGATTATGTGTCCAAGTGGGTGGAGGCCATCGCATGCCATCAGAGTGATGCCAAGACAGTAGCAAGGTTTCTTCAATCGCACATCTTTGCGCGGTTTGGGACACCTAGGGCTCTAGTGAGTGATGAGGGTACACATTTTGTTAATAATATCTTAACTAAGCTTTTAGCTAAGTATGGGATTAAGCATAGGATAGCTACCCCTTATCACCCACAAGCAAATGGTCAAGCTGAAATTAGTAATAGGGAAATTAAAGCTATTTTAGAGAAAGTAGTCCATCCATCTAGAAAGGATTGGTCCTTTAGGTTGGATGAGGCTCTTTGGGCTTATAGGACAGCTTATAAGACTCCTTTAGGTATGTCTCCCTATAGGTTAGTATATGGGAAAGCTTGTCATTTACCATTAGAGCTTGAGCACAAAACATTTTGGGCTTTGAAAAAGTTAAATTTTGATCTGAGTCGTGCAAGAGCAATCAGAATGCTGCAGCTTAATGAGTTAGAAGAATTTCGTCAATTTTCTTACGAAAATGCGAAAATGTATAAGGAAAAGACTAAGCTGTGGCATGACAAAAAAATTAAATCTAAGGAATTTGTCAAGGGTCAGAAAGTTTTGCTTTATAATTCTAGATTAAAATTATTTCCTGGAAAATTAAAATCTAAATGGTCAGGACCGTTTATTGTGATTGAGGTTTTCTCCAATGGAGCAATTACTTTGCAGGATGAAAAAGATGGGAGAGTATTCAAGGTGAATGGACAGCGTGTGAAGCATTATTGGGGTGAGGAGTTTCAGTCGAAATATCCTTCCCTAAGGTTGGTCGATGTTTGAGAGAGCAGGACTTTTGCGGGAGCATTTCACAGAGTAAAATTTTGAGCTCCTGAAGTTTGAATTGATTTTATTTTTCGTTAATTTGATTTCGGTTAGGATAGATGTAATTTTGAATGATGTATTAGATTTTATCTTTTAAGTATTTTTATATTCTTGGTAGGTTAGATTTGATCTATTTTTTTTGATTTGATTTGATTTTCGGGTTCTTTATTTAAATTATCTTGCAATTATCTTTTAGTTAGTTAGATTTTATTTTATCTAGATTTTATTTTCGGTTATTTGAATTCTAGTTTTAATTAATAGAGATTTTCTCTAAGTTATTCAGCTTCTTTTGAGAATAACAGGTTAAGTTTGCTTTGATTGGTTTAATTTGAAAGGATTTGATTTGTCTATTTTAAAATTCAAATTCCGTATCTAAGATTCTTCAGGTTCGGCAGATTGTTGCGGCAAAGATATTGCTGGAGCAAAATATGCCGAGTTAGAAGGGTTTCCGTTGGAATTTATTATTGTTACCGTTGGGTTTGACTTTGAATTCTTGCAGGTAAATGTGCGTGCATCGTCTGATGAGGCCACGTGGTGCAGAGTAATTATCCAACGGCTCCAATGATGACAGAGCATTAATTTTTACCATGGCTGTTTGGAATTTGCAATTTTACCGTTGGTAATTTTTGAATTTGAGGTTTGCATTTTTAATTGCAACGGTAATATTAGTTATGACCGGGCAAATCCTTTCGGTTAGGATTCTTGTTTGCTGCAGCCCTATTTATTCGCAATCTCTGGTAAGTACATTTCACTTCGCTTTCTTGATCAAATTCTTGTGCGTGTGTTATTCTTTCTTTCTTTGCAAAACCCTATTATACCTTCCATGGCTAAGACGAGAGCGCGAAAAGAAAGGGAGAGTGAGGAGGAAGAGATACCGGTCACACCGGAAGTTCAAAAAGGAAAGTCTAAGAAGAAGAGGACGCCAGAGGAAAAGGAAGCAAAGAGAAGAAGAAGGCAACAGAGGGCTACAGAATAGAAGGAAGTTCAGGAGGTAGCGGACGTTGTTGCCACTACTGCGGAGGAAGGAAGTACTCAAGAACCTGCAATACAAAACCCAGATACGGTTCAAGAACAGATTTCTGAGAAAAATCAAGAAACAGAGAATGAAGGTGAGCATAACAAGGAGAAAACACCGGAGCCGGTGCAGGAGGACCATGTTGAAATCATTATACCTGAACCGCCCAAGCGCCGCCGCATCAAAAGGAAGGCGGGTCGCGTGAGGGTGGTTCGGACCACGCCATCACCTCCGACGTCGGACTCTGAGGAAGAAAGAAGGGAAGCTGAGAATAAGGAAAAAGAAGAAGAGGCGAGAAAGGCAGAGGAAGAACGTTTGCGCATCCAGAGAGAAAGCAGGGGCAAAGGAATTGCCGAAGCATCAGGAGAAATTGAGGAGTCGAGGGCGCCATTCATTCGCTTCGTCAACGATCTTGCCCGAGCAAAATACCAGGAGGTGCTGAAACGGGACTTCTTGTTCGAACGTGGATTTGGCAATGATTTACCTAGGTTTTTGGAGTCTGGAATAGTGAACCTCGGTTGGAGGCAATTTTGTGTGAAGCCAGAACCTATGAATGCCAACATTGTTCGCGAATTTTACGCCAATCTTGACGTTAAGAATGATTTTGAGGTCATCGTTCGAGGAATGCCTGTACAGTGGAGTCCTGAAGCCATTAATGAACTGTTCAATCTCCAAGATTTTTCGCATGCCGTTTTTAATGAGATGGTGGCTGCACCATCTAGTGATCAACTGAGTGCGGCTGTCCGGGAGGTAGGCATTGAGGGGGCCCAGTGGAGGGTGTCGCAGACGAGGAAGCATACATTTCAAGCTGCTTATTTGAAGAGTGAAGCAAACACCTGGATGGGCTTCATCAGGCTACGCTTGCTGCCGACAACACACGACTCCACAGTATCTCGTGACAGGGTATTGCTTGCTTTTGCCATTCTGCGCTCGATGAGTATTGATGTAGGAAAAACTATTTCTTCTGAGATTGCTTGCTGCTGGAAGAAAAAGAAGGTGGGGAAGCTGTTCTTTCCGAACACGATTACGATGTTATGCAGCAGGGCAGGAGTGCCCACGGTTCCAGAAGATATGATCATGACTGATAAGGGAATCATTGACACACCTAATCTGGTGCGACTTCAGCGTATGCAAGAGGTTCGCCAGGGTGGGCTTGTGTATGGCGTCAATCAAATCCTAGAGCAACTGTCAGTGTTGACCAGTAGGTTAGAGTTTGCTGAAAGGCAAGCTCAGACCTACTGGACTTATGCTAAGAGGAGAGATGATGCGCTCAGGGGGGCCTTGCAAACAAATTTTTCAACACCGTATCCGGCCTTTCCAATGTTTCCCGATGATTTGTTTAATCTTTGGATATCACCCCCGCCTGTTGAACGAGAAGAGGATGTTGATGAGGAGCAGGGTCAGGAAGATTGACTGATGGGATGACCTGGAGCGAGCATTACTTTTGTTTTTCCATTTTTGTTTGCTCGCGCATATTGACCCTGCTCACTGTTATAACTGCTTATCTCGTTTCTTTCTAATCTTTTTAATTTTTACTTTGAAAAAAATATCTGCTTTGTAATATTTTTCTATGATTTTAATGAAATTTTTGAGTGTTTCTATTCCATGAGCACTGACTGACTCTAACTTAACTATTTTCTTCTGAATTTTTGAAACTTGGACTGATTACGCTTAGTTAGATCAAGGTATTCTGATCTCCAGAAACCTTTTGCTTGAGCATTTCTTCTAGCCTGGACTGTTGCTGCGGCAAGAAGATTTTTGACGGTAGTATTGACTTATATGATCCACTTTAAGCTTAATCCTAGTCCCATGTTTAGTTTAAAAATTCAGATAGAAAAATTTAAGTTTGGGGGTATAATTGTTTAATTAATGATTCATTGGGGACAATGAATAATTCAAGTTTGGGGGACTTTTTGCTACTCCAATTATTTTGCTCGAGCATTCCTCTCCTTCAAAATTAAAATTTGCTAGGTTATTGAGTAACCGGGGACATTTGTGATACCCACAGTTTGTCTTCGCGTCAAAAGATGACCTAGGAAAAGTGAAAAAAATAAGAAAAATTATTTGCTGAAAAATTTATTTGTTGAAGATTTTGCTGAAAAAAATTGAAAGAGCAAAAGTTTTGAAGGATGAATGATGATCCAGCAGTTTTCTGTCTCCCAGAACTTAGGTGAGCTTCATCATAAAATGTCGCCATTCTGAGGGGCAAGAGATGGAATAACAAAGGATTTTTGAGCTTTATAATGAGTATTAAGTCTAGTTGGTGATGAGCTTGAGGCAAGGGTATACTGCACCATAAAGTGGGTCATCCCATGCTTAAGAGCTTATGACTGTAAGGCTGCTTTAAGTCTGATAAACAAGGATATAAACCCCTTTAAAAATATGTTTAGAAATGTCTGATAAGAGAGCTAGGCTGTGGTGAGTTCTTAGAATTAAGTTGAAAAGTGGTGATTATTTGTCCCTGCTGAAGGAATCATTTTGCTGCAGCAGAGCTTGGTTTTGCAGAGTGCTCAGGTAAAGGTTAAAGGTAGTGTTGGACTGTCTGGTTTGATTAAGCTAATTCTTTGTCTAATGTTCTGAAATTCTTGAAGGAAGGTTGGTTAGTATTGCTCGGGACGCGCAATAGTTCAAGTTTGGGGGTATGATAACTGCCCAAAAGGTAGTTATTTAGGCTTCATTTATATAAAGATTTGTGTGTCTTTAATGCTTAATTGGGTTGGTTTTAGAGAGATATTACATGATTTAACCCATTTGGAAGAATGGAAGCTTTGGAAATCACTTTATGCAGATTATGCTGCTGAGCGACTGGAGGGAGCAAATTCTATGCTGCAGCAAAACTGAGAGCAGAAACTGCCACATCACAGCTCGTTAGCCAACTTCATGAACCGACTTCTATTGAGATATTTTCGGGATAAAGGATCAAGGTGAGCCTTACACGTGTCCTAGTTGACCTAATTCAAGCCTCCCATCCTTCTATAAAAGGAAGTAGCCGTCAAAGTCAAAAGCATTCCATGTTTTCCCTTGGAAGCCGAATAGTATAGGGAGATTGAAGATCATCAAGAACACCATCAACTGCAAGCTGATTAGGGAGTTTACCTTCTTTATTAACTTGTAGTGATGGACATGCATACTCAGATTGTAATTCGTATTCCTATGCTTATTATGAACTAAGTAGCTTAAGGTGTTGGTTAGGAATAATGTGATTACTGTGCTTCATCTCTAGTAATAAATTGACTATTGCATTTTGGTTAATTGTTGTGCTTATTCTTATTTTATGCCCGCCTGGCCAGCCGGTATGGATAGCTCTCTCTAGTTTCAGGGATGATTTAGAGAGTGTGTGGCAATTATCCACACTACGATCATTGTGTATTGGTGAACGCCAGTGACTGAGCTAGGGATAGCCAGTTGCCTAGTGCTTGATCGGTCGCTCTTCATTGGGTTTGAAACATATCCCAAAAGATCCAGAGTTCCGGGAGGAATCTGCTAATAATACTGCGAGAAATGCATGATCAATAATATTGCTAGAGCATATCTTAGAACAATCACTAAAGCCTAACCAGCGCCTGTCTTTAATCTGTCTATCTATTTGTTTACTCGTTGTTCTGTCATTTATTTTGCTTCAACATAATTCCGATAAAATCCAATCATTTTATTATTCTTGAAACCATTAAAAAGTTACACAAAAATAGGTAGAGTGGAAACTCATTCAGACCTTTGATTGATAATATTACTTGCTGCAGACTGTGTATACTTGCACAGGAATTCTAGAGTATTTTATACTATATTTTTACTCACTCTAGGAACCCAACAGTAGGGCCCTTTGTTCAAGACTCGAAGTAACCACTTAAGGGAACACTCATCTGCTTCCCTAAAGTCGGGAAGGAGTGAATTCCATCTTGTACGATTATGTTCCCAGCTCCCCATTCGGTCTTGTCCCCAAAATGGTACGCTTATTGAGTCGGCGTATTGGCCACTCTCACCCATACAAATCAAAGGAAAATCTCTCATGAGCAGAAGTCCATAATCAACTCAGGATTAAGACTAAGTTGTCAAGATCGTCCTAGTGAAATAGAAAACCAACTAGTTAACGGTGTTATAACCAGTGGTTACTATTTCGCAGTCCGGTCTTATGCAAACTCATTGCATAGGATACCCCCACTCGCATGTCTACTACATGAACGCGTTGGATCACAACGTTTGTAACAAATACAAAGTGGGCCGTATCCATAGTGTCACCAGGATAAGGCACCCAATCTTATCCCTATACTATAGACCCTTTAGGCTGTTTCTTGAATAATGATCCCATATGTCGCTACATATCGTTCAAAACTCATATTACAACATTGGATGTCTAGTTTATTGGATTAGTGTTATTTTTAGGCAAAGACAAATATAAAATAACTAATAACAATTAATGAAAAAATATATCAATATTATTTCATTAATATCTGGTCAACAGTTACATTCACTATCTATGAGTTTTAGGGCATAAAACCCAACAAACGCCCACTTGAACTAAAACACTAGTTAGTGGGATGTAAATGCAATAATCTAAACCTGAAAATGTCATGTATATTAAAATAATACAATGAACTAGGGCATCCTTATACCCATTATACATTTCTCCCACTTGCCCTAGATTAGAGGACATACATATCTCGTAGACCTAGACCTTCTAGATGACCCTCAAACACTTTAGTCGTGAGAGCCTTCGTAAATGGATCAGTGATGTTGTGCTCCGAAGCGATCTTAGTGACGATCACATCTCCTCGTTGTACAATCTCCCGTATCAGGTGATACTTCCTCTCGATGTGTTTACCCCGTTTGTGGCTTCGAGGTTCTTTTGAGTTGGCTACAGCCCCACTGTTGTTACAGTACAGTGTTATGGGCACGTTCATATTCGAAACCACTTCCAAATCAGTCAAGAACTTTCTAAGCCATACTGCCTCCTTAGCTGCTTCGCAAGCTGCTACATACTCAGCCTCCATGGTTGAGTCTGCTATGCATCCTTGTTTGATGCTTCTCCACACTACTGCTCCTCCATTGAGGGTGAATACTGACTCTGATGTGGATTTCCTTGAATTCTTATCAGCTCTAAAGTTAGAGTCAGTGTATCCAGTAAGAATCAAATCCTTACCTCCATACACAAGCATGTAGTCCCTCGTTCTCCGAAGATACTTGAGGATATTCTTAACCGCTCCCCAGTGGTCCAACCCTGGATTAGACTGATACCTACTGACTACTCCCACTGCATAACATATGTCAGGCCTAGTGTAGAGCATAACATACATTAAGCTGCCTACAACTGAGGCATAGGGAATGTGTCTCATGTTCTAAATTTCTCGAGGTGTCTTAGGAGACTGTTCCTTAGACAGGTGTACCCCATGTCTGAAGGGTAGTAGTCCCTTCTTGGAGTTTTGCATCGAATATCGAGACAACATTTTGTCAATATACGTTGCTTGAGACAGTGCTAGCGTTTTGTTCTTACGATCCCTAATGATTTGGATTCCCAGAACATATTGAGCCTCTCCCAGATCTTTCATTTGGAATTGGGTTGCTAGCCATTTCTTAATGTTAGTGAGGTATCCTACATCATTCCCAATGAGCAGGATATCGTCTACATAAAGTATTAGAAAAGCTACTTTCCTTTTGTTGACTTTCTTGTACACACAAGGCTTATCAACATTTTGGTCAAACCAAAAGATTTGATTGCAGTATCAAATCTAATGTTCCATGATCTGGACGCTTGTTTTAATCCATAAATGGATCGATTGAGCTTACAAACCTTTTGTTCCTGACCTTGGGCTATGAACCCTTCAGGTTGAGACATGAAGATATTCTCTTCAAGATTACCATTCAAAAAGGCAGTTTTGACGTTCATTTGCCATATTTCATAGTCGTAATATGTGGCTATGGATAAGAGAATTCTTATGGACTTTAACATGGATACAGGAGAAAAGGTTTCCTCATAGTCAACCCCTTCCTTTTGGGTATAACCCTTTGCCACTAGTCTAGCTTTGAAGGTCTGTACCTTTCCAGCTGCATCTCTTTTTCTCTTATATATCCATTTGCACCCTATGGGTTTTACCCCATTCGGTAGATCTGTAAGTGTAAGGATTTGGAATTCCCCAATTCCGTTAAAGCGGAAGCGTAATTGGGACCGATTCGTAGTTAATTTTGTTTATCCAAAAATTCTATTGCATTGGTTAAAACATATAACAAATTCTATACAAACTTAAGGCTAAGCATACAAAATTTATTAGATCTAAATCTAAAGGGGAGAAACAAACATACCGTCGTTGACGACTCTGAATACTTCAACGGACACCTTTCTTGATTTTGGACCAAACGTCAACAATTGGGACACCACCAATTGATCTTCCCCGCTATGACTCTAAGATTAGGAACGTAGTTGTGGGACTACCTAATCTTGAATGGGAAAAACTGTAGAGAGAAAATTCTCCCTAGAGTTCTTGGGTTGAGAGAATACGAGAGGGAGACTAGAGAGAATGCAAGAATGCATTCTTTTGGCCTAATGTTGTTGTACCTAAACCCTAGGTTTAGTGTTCTATTTATAGGAGAAAGGCCATGAATAAAATATTCATTTAAAATCAATTATTTCCATAACTGATTTAATCTTTTCCATAATTAATCAATTCCATGACCAACCAATTCCATAATTGATTAATCTTTTCCATAAATGATTGATCACTTCCATGAGTTATTAAATCATTTCCATAAATGATTAACTACTTCCACAAGTGATTAATCATTTTCATAATTGATTAATTTCCAATTAATTAATTCTTTAATTAACTAATCACCAATTAAATATCATATATTTAATTTCAGACCTTCTATTAGTTAATTAATTAATTACCCAATTAAATATCATATATTTAATTTGAGACCTTCAATTAATTAATTCTATAATATGAATCAAATTCATATTAAAATTTGAACTCCTTCAAATTCTTATATCCTATAAATTTAATATGAATCAAATTCATATTAATATTTGAACTTCTTCAAATATTTATTTCTCTCATAGACTATAGTTTAATTAAATCTCATTTAATTTAAACTAAATTGAATAATTAATTAATTCATCTTCTAATTAAATACCATACATTTAATTAGACATATATTTGAACTCTTTCAAATATATCAATCTCTCAATATTATAAAGTTTAATCTCAAATTAGACTTTATATTTTAATGCATCACTATACATTATATTAATTTCTATCTCGTACAATTAACTTAATTCCCAATATGAATTTGAACTATTCAAATTCTCTCAAGATGTATTTGTTCTTAATTACTCTATACGAGCTAGCAGGGGGACCTAATGGACCTACAGATCAGAAGCTCCAATGATATGAGGTTAATAGATTAAACTCATTAATCAGGTTAACCAATATTCATTAACTGTGGGTCATTCCACTAAAGACCCACAGCTGAACTCTTCTCACTGTAGAACATTTCTGTGTCCATGGATGTAGTCCTATGCCGGTAAGTCAATCCTTCACGAGTGTCCGTAATCACAGATGGGTCAAATTACCGTTTTACCCCTGTGTTACATCTGTCTCCTTAAGTACCAGCGCTCCTCTAATGAACAACCTGTTTATGGTCCAACCATTAAACAGAAAGTCCCTCTCGGGCCAGTGAGAGGGCAGGATCCCTTTGTTCAAGTCCCAAAGTCACCACTTAAGGGAACACTCATCTACTTCACCTAGAAGCGGGAAAGAGTGAATTCCTTCTTGTGTTGTCATGTCCCCAGCCTCCCACTCGGTCTTGTCCCCAAAAAGGAAGGCATATTGAGTCGGCGTATTGGTCACTCTCACCCATGCTAATCAAAGGACAATCCCTCATGAGAAGGAGTTCATGATACACTCAGGATTAAGACCGAGTTACCTAGGTCATCCTATTGAAACAGTAACCTAATTAGTTAACGGTGTTATAACTAATGGTTGACTATTTCGTGGTCCGGTCTTATGCAAACTCATTGCATAGGATACCCCCACTTGCATGTCTACTACATGGACGTTTTGGATCAATACGTCTGTATCAAATACAAAGCGGGCCGTATCTCATAGTGTTACCAGGATAAGGTACCCAACCTTAACCTTGTACTATAGACCTTTTAGGTTGTTACTTGAACATCGATCCTTGTATGTCCCCACATACTAGTTCAAGTTACATACAAACAACCTTGGATCTTAGTTTATTGGATATGGGTCAAATTGTGCAATATTTAACAATAACACTTTATTGTAGAAACTCAATAACACTTTATTGAAACAAGTATACAATTTGTTTACATTTACTATCTACGAGTTTTAGGGCATAAAACCCAACAAACTCCCACTTGAACTAAAACTCTAGTTAAGATGGATGTACAATAATCTATACAGTAGTGGGTGTATAAATACATGTATAAAACATATACAATGTACAAATACAATAAACTAGGGCATCACTATACCCATTACATAATGGTATCACTATACCCATTACATTTCTCCCACTTGCCCTAGATTACACCTTTGTACATATATCGTAGATCTAGACCTTCTAGATGACCCTCAAACACTTTAGTCAAAAGAGTCTTTGAAAATGAATCAGCAATATTTCATTCAATTTAATGTGTTTGCTTGTCTTAGGCTGCGATGTTCTTTTGAATTTGTCACAACTCCACTATATAACTATAAAGTGTGATGGAGAAGTTCACATTTGGAACACATTCCAAATCAATCATGAACTTTCTAAGCCATACAGTCTCTATCGCTGCTTCACAAGCAGCTAATTTTTCGGCCTATACAGCCAAGACTGTAACTATGCCATACTATAGCTCCATCGTAAAGAGTGACCACAGATACTGATGTAGCTTTCCTCAAATCCTTATTAGTCTTAAAATCCGTGTCAGTGTATCCTGTAAGGATCAAATCCTTAGTCCTATACACGAGCATATAGTTCCTCGTTCTCCTCGAATACTTGAGGATATTCTTAACGGTATTCCAATGGTTAAATCTTGGATTAGATTGATACTTACTGACAATCCGTATTGCATAGGGCATTCGTCTCATCTCCTCAACTTCTTGAGGTGTCTTAGGAAACAGTTTCTTAGACAAAAAAAAAAATTCCACGCCTGAAAGGTACTGAACCCTTCTTGGAATTCTATATCTTATATCTAACTGACATCTTGTAGATATAGGTCACTTGAGACAAGGCTAGCTTTTTGTTCTAACGATTCCTAACGATTTGGATCCCAAGAACAAACTCAGCTTCTCCCAAATTTCCATTTGGAAATGAGCTGCTAGCTCCTTTAATGTCAGTAAGATAACCTACATCATTCCCAATGATTAGGATATCAATCATATACAACACTAAGTAAGCTACTGGACTATTGATGATTACTTGTAAACACAAGACTCATTAATGTTCTGATTAAAGCCAAACGATTTGGTCATTATATCAAATCTTATATTTCAAGATCGAAATGCTTAGGTCAATCCATGAATGGATCACTTAAGCTTGCAAACCCTTTTGCTTTCGATCATGCTGAATGAACCCTTCTGGTTAAGACCTTTAATGTTTCATTTTTTCTTGTAAATCCACTTGTAACTAATAGGTGTTACCCATCAAGCAGATCTACAAAATTCTAGATGGAAATGAAATACAAAAGACTTTATTTCCAGGTCCATGACTTTAATCCATTGGTCCTAGTCAACATCATTCGTTTTCTTTCTAAAAGATAATGAACCCACTATGCCATCATTAGGTATGATGACCTAGGCTTCAATCAAGCCCATGTAACGTTCAGGTTATAAAACAACCCTTCCACTACATTGAGGCAATCTCAACTATTGAGATGGATGTGACTAACTAGATGCACTGATCCATCAACAACTCTTGTTGAAAAGTCAGCCTCATCAACAACTCTTGTGGATGTTACTGTAGGTTCATTAGTTAACTTACTTAAACCGACTTTACTCTTGTGGTTTATGATTTTTGATATGGACTTCTTCTGAGAATTTAGCATTTGCCGATATAAATTCTTTATTCTCTTGTGAATTGAAGAAGTATCTACTTCTCGTTTCCTCTGGGGTTGCCTACTACAGTATGCCATACAGTCAACACTACATGACCCCAAAACGAGCCAGACAATTGAGCATAGCTCAATATGGAATGAACCATATCCAATAGGGTTCTATTTCTCCTAAATGAGATTTAGGGTGTGATCCTATGTACTATCGAATAGTCCTGGAATCTCAAATCCCTATACTCAATACTTTGATCAGATCGAAGTGTTTTTATCATCTCACCTAACAAGTTTTCAACTTCAGTCTTAAGCCCCTTAAAATTGTTGGGTTTTATGCCCTAAAACTCGTAGATAGTGAATGTAACCGTTGACCGGATATTAATGAAATAATATTGATATATTTTTCCATTAATTGTTATTAGTTATTTTATGTTTGTCTTTGCCTAATAATAACCCTAATCCAATAAACTAGACATCCAAGGCTGTAATATGAGTCTTGAACTATATGTAGCGACATATGGGATCATTGTTCAAGAAACAGCCTAAAGGGTCTATAGTATAGGGATAAGACTGGGTGCCTTATCCTGGTGACACTATGGATACGGCCCACTTTGTATTTGATACAAACGCTGCGATCCAACGTGTTCGTGTAGGAGACATGCGAGTGGGGGTATCCTATGCAATGAGTTTGCATAAGACCGGACCGCGAAATAGTAACCACTAGTTATAACACCGTTAACTAGTTGGTTTTCTATTTCACTAGGACGACCGAGACAACTTAGTCTTAATCCTGAGTTGATTATGGACTCCTGCTCATGAGAGACTGTCCTTTGATTTGTATGGGTGAGAGTGGCCAATACGCCGACTCAATAAGCCTACCACTTTGGGGACAAGATCGAATGGGGAGCTGGGAACATAATCGTACAAGATGGAATTCACTCCTTCCCGACTTTAGGGAAGCAGATGAGTGTTCCCTTAAGTGGTTACTCCGAGTCTTGAACAAAGGGCCCTACCCTCTCAATGGCACGAGAGGGTTTTCTGTTTAATGGTTGGACCATAAACAGATTGTTCATTAGAGGAGAATTGGTACTTAAGGAAATAGAGGTGACCCAGGGGTAAAACGGTAATTTGACCCAGCTGGTGTTACGGACACTCGTGAAGGACTAACTAGTCGATATTGGTCTAAGTTCCGTGGACACAGAAAATATGTCTGCAGTGAGAAGAGTGCAACTGTGAGTCTATAGTGGAATGTACACACAGTTAACGAATATTGATTATTGTGGTTAATGAGTTTAACCAATTAATCTCACATCGTTGGAGCTTCTGATCTGCAGGTCCATAAGGTCCCACTAGTAGCTCGTAAAGTAATTTGAGGCAACTAAGTAATTAAATGTAAATTGAAAATGTTCAATTTACTAAGGGAAACAAATATAATATATATTGATATATTATTATGAGAGAAATTAATATTTGAAGAAGTTCAAATATAAATTTATGGAAGATTGAAAGAATTAATTAATTTAAGTCCTAAAAGTGTTTGTGCAAAATTAATTAATTCAAAGCCGGAAATTAAATATGTGATATTTAATTGGTGGTTAATTAATTAAAGAATTCATTAACCATGAATTAATCAATTATGTAAATAATTAATCACTTAAGGAAGTGATTAATCATTTATGGGAATGATCTAATTACTTATGGAAGAAATTAGTCATTTATGGAAAAGATTAATCAATTGGGGAATTGATTGATCATGATTGATTAATTAAGGAATAAAGATTGAATCAATTTTGGAAAAGATTGATTTTATTGAATATTTTATTCATGGCCTCTCTTCTATAAATAGAACACTAGACCTAATTGGTCATGACACTTGACACTCTTGAAAGACAAGACCTAGAATTCTCTCTAGCCTCCCTCTTAGAGAAAGACTCCCACGAGTCTTTGGCCTCCTAGACTTAGAGACATACCGGTGTAACCTCTGTGGTTATTGTGTCATTCAAAGAAGAAAATCCAGCGATCAAGAAGCGAGAAGGCTGCTGCGTTTTCGTTCGTTGGAGCGTTGTTGGCGAAGAACGGTCAAGTCTACAACGGAGGTTTGTAACGGTTCTTCCTCTTTTCGTTAGAAAAGTTTTTTAAAATAAATTTAGATTTATTTTAGCATGTTTAAACCGATTTTACAGCAACTTTAAAGTTAGTTTAAAGTTTTGTTTGAGTTATCGTAACGGTATTTTAAAGTTAATTAATATACGGCGTAAGGTCCAATCGATGCGCTTCCGCTGCGTTGGGACTTTTATTCCCTTCAATCGGCATCAGAGCCATCGCTGTCCCTATTAATTAATTTTAAAAGTTGCGATAGGCTCTAATAGGTGGGATTTATGCATATTGTATGTTCGGTTTGCATTGAACTGTTTGGGTTAATTTTATGGCCATAGATTTTATTTTTATGTGATTTTGATCATGTAAGGCCCGGTGTTTCGGGTACTTTATGTAAAATCGAGTCCTATGTAAGTCCGGGTCTAGAATAGGTTTTTATGAGATAAAAATCGGAGCAATCGTCGCTGAAATCGAGGCCGAAATCGGAAAAATCGTTGCTGTTTTGCCCAGAATCTGCCTCCAGACGCAACAGCGTCGGGACGCTCCTTCAACAGCGTCTCGACGCTGTCTCGATACCGAAGGCGCTCGGTAAGGAAAGCACACAGCGTCGGGATGCTACCTCAACAGCGTCTCGACACTGTCTCGATTACGCAGGCGCCAGATATGGAAAACGCACAGCGTCGGGACGCTAATCTACACAGCGTCTCGACGCTGTCACGATGGAGGCGCGCACTAGGGTTTCAACAGGCGCGGTTCAAGCAAGGACGGTCCGGTTCGGACTGGTTCGGTTGGGCTGGGACCTATTTGGTCCGGTTCAGCCAATTTTTGGCATGGTTCGTGATTTTGGAGGCCGGTTCGAGGTGGTTCGGGGCGGTTCGAGCTGTCTAGACCAATTCCGGAGCTGTACATGGATTTTTAGGATAGAATTTAGCTAAATTATTGTAATTTAATGCTTTATTTTATCCTAGGGGCCAAAATTAACCGGTTCAATTGCTATTTATATGCTTTATGGATGTCATATAGATTATTTAATCCCACCTTAGGTTATAAACATGCTCATGCATTTTTTTATATATTATAAATTGTTATAATGTATGTTTAAATGCATGAAATTGTTTTCATATTTTTAATATAAGTGTATATTAATTATATGAAAAAATTGGAAAGCATGAAGCATGTCATTACTTAAATTAAATATAAATAGTTATGTTTAATGTGATGAATGAAGCATGCTTGGTTGATTTTCTTGATTGGCTTATAATTGTTATAATAAAAGAAAATCAAAAATTGCATGAAGCATGAAACATCCATAGTTAATAATATAATTGTTATATTATTCATGCAATTAGTGTGGTTTAATTATTTAATTTGAATGAGATTGTTGAATGAATTAAACCCTAGATTCTTGATTATAGGATTAATCATTAAAATTTGAAATAGTTCTTTATTATTAATGATTAGAAACCGTCAATCTATAATCAAGATTTGCATGCAAACATAAGATCATAGGATAAATTGGATTAATTTTAAATTGTTTAAAATTAATTAGACCTAGATCGATTTCTAATAGGATTAGAATCTTTTCTTACTTAGAATTAAAAATAGTTTTAATTTACTAAGTAGGAAAAACATTGCTATGATTATAAGGGAACTCCACCGATAAAGTTCTGTCTAAGGCTGGGGGTATTTAAGTTGACGGTTTACGGAACACCTCCTACCTGGGAACTGACCTGGAATACCGGAGTTGAATTAATCACAGTTAAATGTTAGCATGCAATGTCACTAGGTTTATTAAAAGTGTTTAATGCACCTAGATCTTTAGAGTAAAGACCTTACATTACTGAGGTTATAAGGGAACTCTCTCGGTAAAGTTCTGTCTAAGGTTGGGGGTATTTAAGTTGACGGTTTACGAAACACCTCCTACCTGGGAACTAACCGGATTGAGTTGAATTAACCATAGTAGTGTTGACTTGCAATGTTGGGTTTATTAAAAGAAGTTTAATTCACCCAAAAGATTGCAGTTGCATCCTTTCCATAATTGTTATAATAGGATCAGACTTAGATAGATTGACTTAGCCGAATTCTATCTAAGTTAAACAACCCTATATATTAACCTTAGGACATTTTCAGTGGGAGGAAAATTACAAAACGAGATTTAAATCAAGTTTTGCTCCTACGTCCCTATATTCACAACGTGAGAATCATGCTCGGCTTCGAGTCGCCCTAGGAGCGGCCTCCCTTCGGAAAGTGTTTGCATGGATCAATATCAAGGTGAATGGGAAAAATGTCTAGAGTAAGTGGGAGCGGGACACGTGTCAACGTATCCCTCGGTCTCCCCCCATAGTTCACACCGTGAGAGTCCTATGATCCGCCTGCAGGTTGCCCTGGCGCATCCATCCCTTCGGAGGGCCTGGTCATAGGATTCGGAACATCGTGAACTCCTGAAAAGGATAGGAGCTCTTAGGCTAATCACCAACAGTTGTCTTTCCCTTCGGTAGCCTGTTGGTGCGTGCCTCTGAGATCTGAAAGTGGGAGGGTTACACTTACGAGGATGAGTTAAAAGTGTTAACAAATCCTTGACCGAACAACGGTGGCTAATGTCTATAGGAATATGAGTTATTCTGGAATTAGAATTAGCTGAGAGGTGTCTCATTTCAAAGGAGGAGTACCTGATCACCCTTCGGTGGCTGATATTCTAAACCTCTGAAACGTCGTTGCAAAACTAAATCAATAGTTTTAGGGTTCTGTGATTGTCTGTTTTGCTAAATTGATTGGATTGTGTGCAATTGTTTGCTTGTATGATGGGTTAAGGCAAAGATAACTAATACGGTCATTGTTTGTTTAAATTTCAGCAATGTCTTCCTCAATTGTCTCTCTGTTTAAAAATGAGAAATTAACCGGCGAAAATTATGCTACGTGGAAGTCAAACTTGAATACGATTCTTGTTGTCGATGATCTGCGGTTCATCTTAACGGAGGATTGTCCTCCAATCCCTGCTCGTAATGCATCCCAGGCAGTTAAGGATGCTTATGACCGCTGGACAAAGGCCAATGATAAGACTCGCGTCTATATCTTAGCCAGCTTATCTGAAGTTTTGGCTAAAAGGCATGAGGGCATGGTAACAGCGAGGGAGATTATGAACTCTCTCCGGGAGATGTTTGGACAACCGTCCTACCAACTCCACCATGACGCTCTCAAATACGTTTATAGTTGTCGCATGAAAGAGGGCACGTCTGTTCGGGAGCATGTCCTGGATATGATGGTCCAATTCAACGTGGCAGAGGCAAACGGGGCGGTCATAGATGAGCGTAGTCAGGTTGCATTCATCTTAGAATCTCTTCCGAAGAGTTTTCTGCAGTTTCGAAGCAATGCAATGATGAATAAAATAACATTCAACCTGACTAGCCTCCTTAATGAGCTACAGCTCTATCAGTCTCTTCTTAAGAACAAGGGACAGATAGAAGGAGAAGCAAACGTTGTTCACTCCAAAAGAAAGTTCGAGAAGGGTTCATCCTCTGGAACTAAATCTGTAGCCACTTCTTCAAAGAAAACTCAGAAGAAGAAAGGAAACAAGGGGAAAGCTCCCAGTACTGCTGCTAAAAGCAAGGGAAAAGCCAAAGCTGTGGCAGACAAGGGCAAGTGTTTTCACTGCAATGTAGATGGACATTGGAAGAGAAACTGCCCAAAGTACCTTGCTGAGAAAAAGAAGGAAAAGGAAGGTAAATTTGATTTACTGGTTTTAGAAACATGCCTGGTAGAACATGATGAGTTTACCTGGATACTTGATTCAGGAGCAACTAATCATGTTTGCTCTTCTTTTCAGGAAAATAGTTCCTTTCGGCAGTTGAACGATGGAGAAATGACACTCAGGGTCGGAACTGGAGAAGTCATTTCAGCTAAAGCAGTGGGAGCTGCGAAGTTATTTTTTAGAAATAGATTCTTGCTTTTAGAAAGTTTGTTAATCGTTCCCAAGATTAAGAGGAACTTGATTTCTATTTCATGTTTGATTGAACAATCGTATACAGTTACTTTTGATATGAATGAAGCGTTCATTTATAAAAATGGTATACTTATTTGTTCAGCCAAATTGGAAAATAACTTATATGTTTTAAGACCAACCGAAAACAAAGCACTTTTAAATCACGAATTATTTAAAACTGCTGAAACTCAAAGTAAAAGGCAAAAGATTTCTCCATCAAGTAACAATACTCATCTTTGGCATCTTAGACTTGGTCATATAAACATCGATAGGATCGGTCGTTTGGTAAAGAATGGACTTCTAAGCAAGTTAGAAGATGATTCACTACCACCTTGTGAATCTTGTCTCGAGGGAAAAATGACCAAAAGACCCTTTACTGGAAAAGGTTACAGAGCCAAAGAACCCTTAGAGTTAATACATTCGGATCTATGTGGTCCAATGAATGTAAAAGCTCGAGGAGGGTACGAATATTTCATCTCATTTATAAATGATTATTCAAGATATGGTTACTTATACCTAATGGGACATAAGTCTGAAGCCCTTGAAAAGTTTAAGGAGTTTAAGGCTGAAGTTGAAAAACTATTAGGTAAATCTATTAAAGTACTTCGATCTGATCGAGGAGGGGAGTATATGGATCAAAGATTCCAGGATTATATGATAGAACATGGAATCCAATCTCAACTCTCAGCCCCTGGTACACCTCAGCAGAATGGTGTGTCAGAAAGGAGAAATAGAACCTTGTTAGACATGGTTCGATCAATGATGAGCTATGCTCAATTGCCTAACTCGTTTTGGGGATATGCAGTAGAGACTGCAGTATACATCTTGAACAATGTTCCCTCGAAAAGTGTTTCTGAAACACCTTTCGAGTTATGGAAGGGGCGTAAACCTAGTTTGCATCACTTTCGCATCTGGGGTTGTCCAGCACACGTGCTTGTGACGAATCCTAAGAAACTGGAACCTCGTTCAAAACTGTGCCAATTTGTTGGTTACCCTAAAGAAACGAGAGGTGGTTATTTCTACGACCCACAAGAAAATAAGGTGATTGTATCGACAAACGCCACTTTCTTAGAGGAAGACCACATGAGAGATCATAAACCACGAAGCAAAATAATATTAGGAGAAGCTACTGAAGAATCATCAAGAGTTGTTGATGAAGTTGGACCTTCAACAAGGGTTGATGAAGGAACTAGTTCTTCAGATCCATCCCGTCCATCTCAAACGTTGGGAATGCCTCGACGCAGTGGGAGGGTTGTGTTACAACCTGATCGCTACTTGGGTTTAACTGAAACTTAGGTTGTCATACCTAATGATGGCATTGAGGATCCATTGTCCTATCGACAGGCAATGAATGACGAAGATAAGGATGAATGGGTCAAAGCCATGAACCTGGAAATGGAGTCAATGTATTCCAATTCTGTATGGGAACTTGCAGATCTACCATATGGGGTAAAACCCATAGGGTGCAAATGGATCTATAAGAGAAAAAGAGATGCAGCTGGAAAGGTACAGACCTTGAAAGCTAGACTAGTGGCAAAGGGTTATACCCAAAAGGAGGGGGTTGACTATGAGGAAACCTTTTCTCCTGTAGCCATGTTAAAGTCCATAAGAATTCTTTTATCCATTGCCACATATTATGACTATGAAATATGGCAAATGGACGTCAAGACTGCCTTTCTGAATGGTAATCTTGAGGAGAATATCTTTATGTCTCAACCCGAAGGGTTCATAGCCCAAGGTCAGGAACAAAAGGTTTGTAAGCTAAATCGATCCATTTATGGATTGAAACAAGCATCCAGATCATGGAACATTAGATTTGATACTGCAATCAAATCTTGTGGCTTTGACCAAAACGTTGATGAGCCTTGTGTATACAAGAAAGTCAACAAAAGGAAAGTAGCTTTTCTAATACTTTATGTAGACGATATCCTACTCATTGGGAATGATGTAGGATACCTCACTGACATTAAGAAATGGCTAGCTGCCCAATTCCAAATGAAAGATCTGGGAGAGGCTCAATATGTTCTGGGAATCCAAATCATTAGGGATCGTAAGAACAAAACGCTAGCTCTGTCTCAAGCAACGTATATTGACAAGATGTTGTCTCGATATTCGATGCAAAACTCCAAGAAGGGACTCCTACCCTTCAGACATGGGGTACACCTGTCTAAGGAACAATCTCCTAAGACACCTCAAGAAGTTGAGAACATGAGACACATTCCCTACGCCTCAGCTGTGGGCAGCTTAATGTATGCCATGCTCTGCACTAGGCCTGAAATATGTTATGCAGTGGGAGTAGTCAGTAGGTATCAGTCTAATCCAGGGTTGGACCACTGGGGAGCGGTTAAGAATATCCTCAAGTATCTTCAGAGAACGAGGGACTACATGCTTGTGTATGGAGCTAAGGATTTGATTCTTACTGGATACACTGATTCTGACTTTCAAGCTGATAAGGATTCTAGGAAATCCACATCAGGGTCAGTATTCACCCTCAATGGAGGAGCAGTAGTGTGGAGAAGCATCAAACAAGGATGCATAGCAGACTCAACCATGGAGGCTGAGTATGTAGCAGCTTGCGAAGCAGCTAAGGAGGCAGTATGGCTCAGAAAGTTCTTGACTGATTTGGAAGTAGTTCCGAATATGAACGTGCCCATAACACTATACTGTGACAACAGTGGGGCTGTAGCCAACTCAAAAGAACATCGTAGCCACAAACGGGGTAAACACATCGAGAGGAAGTATCACCTGATACGGGAGATTGTGCAAAGAGGAGATGTGATCGTCACTAAGATCGCCTCGGAGCACAACATCGCTGATCCATTTACGAAGGCTCTCACGGCTAAAGTGTTTGAGGGTCATCTAGAAGGTCTAGGTCTACGAGATATGTATGCCATCTAATCTAGGGCAAGTGGGAGAAATGTATAATGGGTATAAGGATGCCCTAGTTCATTGTATTATTTTAATATAAATGACATTTCCAGCTTTAGATTATTGCATTTACATCCCACTAACTAGTGTTTTAGTTCAAGTGGGAGTTTGTTGGGTTTTATGCCCTAAAACTCGTAGAAAGTGAATGTAACCGTTGACCGGATATTAATGAAATAATATTGATATATTTTTCCATTAATTGTTATTAGTTATTTTATGTTTGTCTTTGCCTAATAATAACCCTAATCCAATAAACTAGACATCCAAGGCTGTAATATGAGTCTTGAACTATATGTAGCGACATATGGGATCATTGTTCAAGAAACAGCCTAAAGGGTCTATAGTATAGGGATAAGACTGGGTGCCTTATCCTGGTGACACTATGGATACGGCCCACTTTGTATTTGATACAAACGCTGCGATCCAACTCGTTCGTGTAGGAGACATGCGAGTGGGGGTATCCTATGCAATGAGTTTGCATAAGACCGGACCGCGAAATAGTAACCACTAGTTATAACACCGTTAACTAGTTGGTTTTCTATTTCACTAGGACGACCGAGACAACTTAGTCTTAATCCTGAGTTGATTATGGACTCCTGCTCATGAGAGACTGTCCTTTGATTTGTATGGGTGAGAGTGGCCAATACGCCGACTCAATAAGCCTACCACTTTGGGGACAAGATCGAATGGGGAGCTGGGAACATAATCGTACAAGATGGAATTCACTACTTCCCGACTTTAGGGAAGCAGATGAGTGTTCCCTTAAGTGGTTACTCCGAGTCTTGAACAAAGGGCCCTACCCTCTCAATGGCACGAGAGGGTTTTCTGTTTAATGGTTGGACCATAAACAGATTGTTCATTAGAGGAGAATTGGTACTTAAGGAAATAGAGGTGACCCAGGGGTAAAACGGTAATTTGACCCAGCTGGTGTTACGGACACTCGTGAAGGACTAACTAGTCGATATTGGTCTAAGTTCCGTGGACACAGAAAATATGTCTGCAGTGAGAAGAGTGCAACTGTGAGTCTATAGTGGAATGTACACACAGTTAACGAATATTGATTATTGTGGTTAATGAGTTTAACCAATTAATCTCACATCGTTGGAGCTTCTGATCTGCAGGTCCATAAGGTCCCACTGGTAGCTCGTAAAGTAATTTGAGGCAACTAAGTAATTAAATGTAAATTGAAAATGTTCAATTTACTAAGGGAAACAAATATAATATATATTGATATATTATTATGAGAGAAATTAATATTTGAAGAAGTTCAAATATAAATTTATGGAAGATTGAAAGAATTAATTAATTTAAGTCCTAAAAGTGTTTGGGCAAAATTAATTAATTCAAAGCCGGAAATTAAATATGTGATATTTAATTGGTGGTTAATTAATTAAAGAATTCATTAACCATGAATTAATCAATTATGTAAATAATTAATCACTTAAGGAAGTGATTAATCATTTATGGGAATGATCTAATTACTTATGGAAGAAATTAGTCATTTATGGAAAAGATTAATCAATTGGGGAATTGATTGATCATGATTGATTAATTAAGGAATAAAGATTGAATCAATTTTGGAAAAGATTGATTTTATTGAATATTTTATTCATGACCTCTCTTCTATAAATAGAACACTAGACCTAATTGGTCATGACACTTGACACTCTTGAAAGACAAGACCTAGAATTCTCTCTAGCCTCCCTCTTAGAGAAAGACTCCCACAAGTCTTTGGCCTCCTAGACTTAGAGACATACCGGTGTAACCTCTGTGGTTATTGTGTCATTCAAAGAAGAAAATCCAGCGATCAAGAAGCGAGAAGGCTGCTGCGTTTTCGTTCGTTGGAGCGTTGTTGGCGAAGAACGGTCAAGTCTACAACGGAGGTTTGTAACGGTTCTTCCTCTTTTCGTTAGAAAAGTTTTTTAAAATAAATTTAGATTTATTTTAGCATGTTTAAACCGATTTTACAGCGACTTTAAAGTTAGTTTAAAGTTTTGTTTGAGTTATCGTAACGGTATTTTAAAGTTAATTAATATACGGCGTAAGGTCCAATCGATGCCCTTCCGCTGCGTTGGGACTTTTATTCCCTTCACAAATATCTCAAGAGCTTCTGACTTAAGTTGCATTCGGTAAAGATACTCATACCTTTGAATAATCATCCAAAAGAGATGAATTATTCATGCCCTCCCACTGCTTTAACATATTGAACCACAAAGATCTAAATGTACAAGCTCCAAGGGCTCTTTGGCTCTTAGATCTTTTCCAGTAAAAGATCTATCAATCATATTGCCCACAAGGCATGACTTACAAGGTAGTAGAGAGTCATCTTCTAACTCGCTTAGAAGTTCACTCTTGACCATTCTCCCAATCAAATTGAGATTAATATGGTCTACCTTAGAACCAAAGAAATGTATTTTCCTTTAGGAGAAATCCTTTGCCTCTTTTCACATTGAATAGTAGCAGTCTTAAACAACCCAGCTTTCATGACTGTTTTACTCTTGATTAGTCCTAAAACATTTAGGTTACTTTCCAGTAAAGCTAAACAAATGTCAACTCCCTTTCTTGAAATAAAACTGCAATAGAAGAGAAAGGTAAAGAAAATGTTAAACGAATTATACATACTTATTCGATAAAGGCTTATCGAGATTAATTCAGTAAAATTATTACTGAATAAAGTAAATTGCACATATAATAACCCAAATCCAATAAACTAAGATCCATGGCTATAGGATGAATACTTGAGCTTTATGTAGAGACATAAAAGTGGATCAAGCTTGAGTAATAGCCAAAACGGTCTATAGTATAGGGATAGGGTTGGGTACCTTATTCTGGAGACACTATGAGACGCGACCCACTTTATAGATGGTATAGACGATGTGATCCTAAATCGTCCATGTAGAGACATGTGAGTGGGGGTGTCCTATGCAATGAGTTTGCATAAGACCAGGACCGAGAAATAAGTCACTCTCGCTTTATAACATCGTTTACTGACGAGCCTGACTATTTCATGTGATGACCTAGGTAACTCGATCTTAATCCTGAGCTAACTATGAACTCTTGTTTATTCAGGCTTATCCTTAGATCTGCATAGGTGAGAGTGGCTCAGTATTGCCGACTCAATAAGCCTCCCATTTCAGGGATAGGAACAGGTAGATAGCTGGGGACATAGTCGTGTAAGAAGGAATTCACTCCTACCCGAATTAGGGATAGTAGAGAGGTTGTTCCCTTAAGTGTTGACTCCGGGGCTTGAACAAAGGGATCCCACCCTCTCATTGGCCCGAGAGGGACTCGGTTTATTGGTTGGACCATAAACCAATTGTTCATTAGAGGATCAATGTGACTTAAGGAACTAGAAGTACTATAGGGGTAAAACGGACTTTTGACCTAGCTATAGCTACGAACAACCTGTGAAGGATCGACTTACTAATCATGGTTAAATCAAGTGGACGGAAAGATATCTATAGTGAGGGGAGTGCAACTATCGGGCTATAGTGGAGTGTCCCGGTAGTTAACGAATGTTGGCTAGCTTGGATAATGAGATTAGTCAGTTAGCCTCGAATCGTTGTAGCCCATGATATATAGGTCCATTAGGTCTCCCTACTAGCTCATATCGGAATAAAGCGTAGAACAAATAGATTGGAAGCTTTGAATCGTTCAAAATCGGGAAAAAAGGTATTATCGTAAATTGTGTTTGACACAATATTTTAATTATGAATTAAATTAGAAAATGAGAGATAAAGTATTTAAAAGTTTTTTGAATACTATATATGTATTAGGAATCATATATAATGAATTGCACAAGGTAACAAAGATTAATTAGATTAATCATATCAAAATTATTTTGAAATGTTTCAAATTAATTACCAAGCAATCAATTTCAATTTACAATTGAAATTGGAGTTAATTTGCAAGCTTGAAATCAGATTACAGTTTGGAATTAGTGGATTTAGTTGGAAACCCACTTATGCATGATCATTCAAAGTGGAAAGACAACTCACTCATGCATTGTTGCATGTTTTGTGAAATGTGTTGGGTTTTATGCCCTAAAACTCGTAGATAGTGAATGTAACCGTTGACCGGATATTAATGAAATAATATTGATATATTTTTCCATTAATTGTTATTAGTTATTTTATATTTGTCTTTGCCTAATAATAACCCTAATCCAATAAACTAGACATCCAAGGCTGTAATATGAGTCTTGAACTATATGTAGCGACATATGGGATCATTGTTGAAGAAACAGCCTAAAGGGTCTATAGTATAGGGATAAGACTGGGTGCCTTATCCTGGTGACACTATGGATACGGCCCACTTTGTATTTGATACAAACGCTGCGATCCAACGCGTTCATGTAGGAGACATGCGAGTGGGGGTATCCTATGCAATGAGTTTGCATAAGACCGGACCACGAAATAGTAACCACTAGTTATAACACCGTTAACTAGTTGGTTTTCTATTTCACTAGGACGACCGAGACAACTTAGTCTTAATCCTGAGTTGATTATGGACTCCTGCTCATGAGAGACTGTCCTTTGATTTGCATGGGTGAGAGTGGCCAATACGCTGACTCAATAAGCCTACCACTTTGGGGACAAGATCAAATGGGGAGCTGGGAACATAATCGTACAAGATGGAATTCACTCCTTCCCGACTTTAGGGAAGCAGATGAGTGTTCCCTTAAGTGGTTACTCCGAGTCTTGAACAAAGGGCCCTACCCTCTCAATGGCACGAGAGGGTTTTCTGTTTAATGGTTGGACCATAAACAGATTGTTCATTAGAGGAGAATTGGTACTTAAGGAAATAGAGGTGACCCAGGGGTAAAACGGTAATTTGACCCAGCTGGTGTTACGGACACTCGTGAAGGACTAACTAGTCGATATTGGTCTAAGTTCCGTGGACACAGAAAATATGTCTGCAGTGAGAAGAGTGCAACTGTGAGTCTATAGTGGAATGTACACACAGTTAACGAATATTGATTATTGTGGTTAATGAGTTTAACCAATTAATCTCACATCGTTGGAGCTTCTGATCTGCAGGTCCATTAGGTCCCACTGGTAGCTCGTAAAGTAATTTGAGGCAACTAAGTAATTAAATTGAAAATGTTCAATTTACTGAGGGAAATAAATATAATATATATTGATATATTATTATGAGAGAAATTAATATTTGAAGAAGTTCAAATATAAATTTATGGAAGATTGAAAGAATTAATTAATTTAAGTCCTAAAAGTGTTTGGGCAAAATTAATTAATTCAAGGCCGGAAATTAAATATGTGATATTTAATTTGGTGGTTAATTAATTAAAGAATTCATTAACCATGAATTAATCAATTATGTAAATAATTAATCACTTAAGGAAGTGATTAATCATTTATGGGAATGATCTAATTACTTATGGAAGAAATTAGTCATTTATGGAAAAGATTAATCAATTGGGAATTGATTGATCATGATTGATTAATTAAGGAATAAAGATTGAATCAATTTTGGAAAAGATTGATTTTATTGAATATTTTATTCATGGCCTCTCTTCTATAAATAGAACACTAGACCTAATTGGTCATGACACTTGACACTCTTGAAAGACAAGACCTAGAATTCTCTCTAGCCTCCCTCTTAGAGAAAGACTCCCACAAGTCTTTGGCCTCCTAGACTTAGAGACATACCGGTGTAACCTCTGTGGTTATTGTGTCAATCAAAGAAGAATTTCCAGCGAAGAATACCTTGAAGCCGCTGCTGCGTTTTCGTTCGTGGAGCTTCGTTGGCGAAGAACGGTCAAGTCTACAACGGAGGTTTGTAACGGTTCTTCCTCTTTTCTTTAGAAAAGTTTTAAAAAATAAATTTAGATTTATTTTAGCATGTTTAAACCGATTTTACAGCGGCTTTAAAGTTAGTTTAAAGTTTTGTTTGAGTTTTCGTAACGGTTTTTAATGTTAATTAATATACGGCGTAAGGTCCAATCGATGCGCTTCCGCTGCGTGGGGACTTTTATTCCCTTCAATCGGCATCAGAGCCATCGCTGTCCCTATTAATTAATTTTAAAAAAGTTGCGATAGGCTCTAATAGGTGGGATTTATGCATATTGTATGTTCGGTTTGCATTGAACTGTTTGGGTTAATTTTATGGCCATAGATTTTATTTTTATGTGATTTTGATCATGTAAGGCCCGGTGTTTCGGGTATTTTATGTAAAATCGAGTCCTATGTAAGTCCGGGTCTAGAAAAGGTTTTTATGAGATGAAAATCGAAGGAATCGCCGCTGAAATCGAAGCCAAAACCGAAGAAATCGTTGCTGTTTTGCCCAGATTCTGCCTCCAGACGCAACAGCGTCGGGACGCTCCTTCAACAGCGTCTCGACGCTGTCTCGATACCGAAGGCGCTCGGTAAGGAAAGCGCAAAGCGTCGGGACGCTACCTCAACAGCGTCTCGACGCTGTCTCGATTACGCAGGCGCCAGATATGGAAAACGCACAGCGTCGGGACGCTAATCTACACAGCGTCTCGACGCTGTCACGATGGAGGCGCGCACTAGGGTTTCAACAGGCGCGGTTCAAGCAAGGACGGTCCGGTTCGGACCGGTTCGGCTGGGCTGGGACCTATTTGGTCCGGTTCAGCCAATTTTTGGCATGGTTCGTGATTTTGGAGGCCGGTTCGAGGTGGTTCAGGGCGGTTCGTGCTGTCTAGGCCAATTCCGGAGCTGTTCATGGATTTTTTAGGATAGAATTTAGCTAAATTAATGTAATTTAATGCTTTATTTTATCCTAGGGGCCAAAATTAACCGGTTCAATTGCTATTTATAAGCTTTATGGATGTCATATAGATTATTTAATCCCACCTTAGGTTATAAACATGCTCATGCATTTTTTATATATTATAAATTGTTATAATGTATGTTTAAATGCATGGATTTGTTTTCATATTTTTAATATAAGTGTATATTAATTATATGAAAAATTGGAAAGCATGAAGCATGTCATTACTTAAATTAAATATAAATAGTTATGTTTAATGTGATGAATGAAGCATGCTTGGTTGATTTTCTTGATTGGTTTATAATTGTTATAATAAAAGAAAATCAAAATTGCATGAAGCATGAAACATCCATAGTTATTAATATAATTGTTATATTATTCATGCAATTGATGTGGCTTAATTATTCAATTTGAATGAGATTGTTGAATGAATTAAACCCTAGATTCTTGATTATAGGATTAATCATTAAAATTTGAAATAGTTCTTTAATATTAATGATTAGAAACCGTCAATCTATAATCAAGATTTGCATGCAAACATAAGATCATAGGATAAATTGGATTAATTTTAAATTGTTTAAAATTAATTAGACCTAGATCGATTTCTAATAAGATTAGAATCTTTTCTTACTTAGAATTAAAAATAGTTTTAATTTACTAAGTAGGAAAAACATTGCTATGATTATAAGGGAACTCCACCGGTAATGTTCTGTCTAAGGCTGGAGGTATTTAAGTTGACGGTTTACGGAACACCTCCTACCTGGGAACTGACCTGGAATACCGGAGTTGAATTAATCATAGTTAAATGTTAGCATGCAATGTCACTAGGTTTATTAAAAGTGTTTAATGCACCTAGATCTTTAGAGTAAAGACCTTACATTACTGAGGTTATAAGGGAACTCTCTCGGTAAAGTTCTGTCTAAGGCTGGGGGTATTTAAGTTGACGGTTTACGGAACACCTCCTACCTGGGAACTAACCGGATTGAGTTGAATTAACCATAGTAATGTTGACTTGCAATGTTGGGTTTATTAAAAAGTTTAATTCACCCAAAAGATTGCAGTTGAATCCTTTCCATAATTGTTATAATAGGATCAGACTTAGATAGATTGACTTAACCGAATACTATCTAAGTTAAACAACCCTATATTAACCTTAGGACATTTTCAGTGGGAGGAAAATTACAAAACGAGATTTAAATCAAGTTTTGCTCCTACGTCCCTATATTCACAACGTGAGATTCATGCTCGGCTTCGAGTCGCCCTAGGAGCGGCCTCCCTTCGGAAAGTGTTTGCATGGATCAATATCAAGGTGAATGGGAAAAATGTCTAGAGTAAGTGGGAGCGGGACACGTGTCAACGTATCCCTCGGTCTCCGCCCATAGTTCACACCGTAAGAGTCCTATGATCCGCCTGCAGGTTGCCCTGGCGCATCCATCCCTTCGGAGGGCCTGGTCATAGGATTCGGAACATCGTGAACTCCTGGAAAGGATAGGAGCTCTTAGGCTAATCACCAACAGTTGTCTTTCCCTTCGGTAGCCTGTTGGTGCGTGCCTCTGAGATCTGAAAGTGGGAGGGTTACACTTACGAGGATGAGTTAAAAGTGTTAACAAATCCTTGACCGAACAACGGTGGCTAATGTCTATAGGAATATGAGTTATTCTGGAATTAGAATTAGCTGAGAGGTGTCTCATTTCAAAGGAGGAGTACCTGATCACCCTTCGGTGACTGATATTCTAAACCTCTGAAACGTCGTTGCAAAACTAAATCAATAGTTTTAGGGTTCTGTGATTGTCTGTTTTGCTAAATTGATTGGATTGTGTGCAATTGTTTGCTTGTATGATGGGTTAAGGCAAAGATAACTAATACGGTCATTGTTTGTTTAAATTTCAGCAATGTCTTCCTCAATAGTCTCTCTGCTTAAAAATGAGAAATTAACCGGCGAAAATTATGCTACGTGGAAGTCGAACTTGAATACGATTCTTGTTGTCGATGATCTTCGGTTCGTCTTAACGGAGGATTGTCCTCCAACCCCTGCTCGTAATGCATCCCAGGCAGTTAAGGATGCTTATGACCGCTGGACAAAGGCCAATGATAAGACTCGCGTCTATATCTTAGCCAGCTTATCTGAAGTTTTGGCTAAAAGGCATGAGGGCATGGTAACAGCGAGGGAGATTATGAACTCTCTCCGGGAGATGTTTGGACAACCGTCCTACCAACTCCACCATGACGCTCTCAAATACGTTTATAGCTGTCGCATGAAAGAGGGAACGTCTGTTCGGGAGCATGTCCTGGATATGATGGTCCAATTCAACGTGGCAGAGGCAAACGGGGCGGTCATAGATGAGCGAAGTCAGGTTGCATTCATCTTAGAATCTCTTCCGAAGAGTTTTCTGCAGTTTCGAAGCAATGCAATGATGAATAAAATAACATTCAACCTGACTAGCCTCCTTAATGAGCTACAGCTCTATCAGTCTCTTCTTAAGAACAAGGGACAGATAGAAGGAGAGGCAAACGTTGTTCACTCCAAAAGAAAGTTCGAGAAGGGTTCATCCTCTGGAACTAAATCTGTAGCCACTTCTTCAAAGAAAACTCAGAAGAAGAAAGGAAACAAGGGGAAAGCTCCCAGTACTGCTGCCAAAAGCAAGGGAAAAGCCAAAGCTGTGGCAGACAAGGGCAAATGTTTTCACTGCAATGTAGATGGACATTGGAAGAGAAACTGCCCAAAGTACCTTGCTGAGAAAAAGAAGGAAAAGGAAGGTAAATTTGATTTACTGGTTTTAGAAACATGCCTGGTAGAACATGATGAGTTTACCTGGATACTTGATTCAGGAGCAACTAATCATGTTTGCTCTTCTTTTCAGGAAAATAGTTCCTTTCGGCAGTTGAACGATGGAGAAATGACACTCAGGGTCGGAACTGGAGAAGTCATTTCAGCTAAAGCAGTGGGAGCTGCGAAGTTATTTTTTAGAAATAGATTCTTGCTTTTAGAAAGTTTGTTAATCGTTCCCAAGATTAAGAGGAACTTGATTTCTATTTCATGTTTGATTGAACAATCGTATACAGTTACTTTTGATATGAATGAAGCGTTCATTTATAAAAATGGTATACTTATTTGTTCAGCCAAATTGGAAAATAACTTGTATGTTTTAAGACCAACCGAAAACAAAGCACTTTTAAATCACGAATTATTTAAAACTGCTGAAACTCAAAGTAAAAGGCAAAAGATTTCTCCATCAAGTAACAATACTCATCTTTGGCATCTTAGACTTGGTCATATAAAAACATCGATAGGATCGGTCGTTTGGTAAAGAATGGACTTCTAAGCAAGTTAGGAGATGATTCACTACCACCTTGTGAATCTTGTCTCGAGGGAAAAATGACCAAAAGACCCTTTTCTGGAAAAGGTTACAGAGCCAAAGAACCCTTAGAGTTAATACATTCGGATCTATGTGGTCCAATGAATGTAAAAGCTCGAGGAGGGTACGAATATTTCATCTCATTTGTAGATGATTATTCAAGATATGGTTACTTATACCTAATGGGACATAAGTCTGAAGCCCTTGAAAAGTTTAAGGAGTTTAAGGCTGAAGTTGAAAACCTATTAGGTAAAACTATTAAAGTACTTCGATCTGATCGAGGAGGGGAGTATATGGATCAAAGATTCCAGGACTATATGATAGAACATGGAATCCAATCTCAACTCTCAGCCCCTGGTACACCTCAGCAGAATGGTGTGTCAGAAAGGAGAAATAGAACCTTGTTAGACATGGTTCGATCAATGATGAGCTATGCTCAATTGCCTAGCTCGTTTTGGGGGTATGCAGTAGAGACTGCAGTATACATCTTGAACAATGTTCCCTCGAAAAGTGTTTCTGAAACACCTTTCGAGTTATGGAAGGGGCGTAAACCTAGTTTGCATCACTTTCGCATCTGGGGTTGTCCAGCACACGTGCTTGTGACGAATCCTAAGAAACTGGAACCTCGTTCAAAACTGTGCCAATTTGTTGGTTACCCTAAAGAAACGAGAGGTGGTTATTTCTACGACCCACAAGAAAATAAGGTGATTGTATCGACAAACGCCACTTTCTTAGAGGAAGACCACATGAGAGATCATAAACCACGAAGCAAAATAATATTAGGAGAAGCTACTGAAGAATCATCAAGAGTTGTTGATGAAGTTGGACCTTCAACAAGGGTTGATGAAGGAACTAGTTCTTCAGATCCATCCCGTCCATCTCGAACGTTGGGAATGCCTCGACGCAGTGGGAGGGTTGTGTTACAACCTGATCGCTACTTGGGTTTAACTGAAACTCAGGTTGTCATACCTAATGATGGCATTGAGGATCCATTGTCCTATCGACAGGCAATGAATGACGAAGATAAGGATGAATGGGTCAAAGCCATGAACCTGGAAATGAAGTCAATGTACTCCAATTCTGTATGGGAACTTGCAGATCTACCATATGGGGTAAAACCCATAGGGTGCAAATGGATCTATAAGAGAAAAAGAGATGCAGCTGGAAAGGTACAGACCTTCAAAGCTAGACTAGTGGCAAAGGGTTATACCCAAAAGGAGGGGGTTGACTATGAGGAAACCTTTTCTCCTGTAGCCATGTTAAAGTCCATAAGAATTCTTTTATCCATTGCCACATATTATGACTATGAAATATGGCAAATGGACGTCAAGACTGCCTTTCTGAATGGTAATCTTGAGGAGAATATCTTTATGTCTCAACCCGAAGGGTTCATAGCCCAAGGTCAGGAACAAAAGGTTTGTAAGCTAAATCGATCCATTTATGGATTGAAACAAGCATCCAGATCATGGAACATTAGATTTGATACTGCAATCAAATCTTTTGGCTTTGACCAAAACGTTGATGAGCCTTGTGTATACAAGAAAGTCAACAAAAGGAAAGTAGCTTTTCTAATACTTTATGTAGACGATATCCTACTCATTGGGAATGATGTAGGATACCTAACTGACATTAAGAAATGGCTAGCAGCCCAATTCCAAATGAAAGATCTGGGAGAGGCTCAATATGTTCTGGGAATCCAAATCATTAGGGATCGTAAGAACAAAACGCTAGCTCTGTCTCAAGCAACGTATATTGACAAGATGTTGTCTCGATATTCGATGCAAAACTCCAAGAAGGGACTCCTACCCTTCAGACATGGGGTACACCTGTCTAAGGAACAATCTCCTAAGACACCTCAAGAAGTTGAGAACATGAGACACATTCCCTACGCCTCAGCTGTGGGCAGCTTAATGTATGCCATGCTCTGCACTAGGCCTGACATATGTTATGCAGTGGGAGTAGTCAGTAGGTATCAGTCTAATCCAGGGTTGGACCACTGGGGAGCGGTTAAGAATATCCTCAAGTATCTTCGGAGAACGAGGGACTACATGCTTGTGTATGGAGCTAAGGATTTGATTCTTACTGGATACACTGACTCTGACTTTCAAGCTGATAAGGATTCTAGGAAATCCACATCAGGGTCAGTATTCACCCTCAATGGAGGAGCAGTAGTGTGGAGAAGCATCAAACAAGGATGCATAGCAGACTCAACCATGGAGGCTGAGTATGTAGCAGCTTGCGAAGCAGCTAAGGAGGCAGTATGGCTCAGAAAGTTCTTGACTGATTTGGAAGTAGTTCCGAATATGAACGTGCCCATAACACTATACTGTGACAACAGTGGGGCTGTAGCCAACTCAAAAGAACCTCGTAGCCACAAACGGGGTAAACACATCGAGAGGAAGTATCACCTGATACGGGAGATTGTGCAAAGAGGAGATGTGATCGTCACTAAGATCGCCTCGGAGCACAACATCGCTGATCCATTTACAAAGGCTCTCACGGCTAAAGTGTTTGAGGGTCATCTAGAAGGTCTAGGTCTACGAGATATGTATGCCATCTAATCTAGGGCAAGTGGGAGAAATGTATAATGGGTATAAGGATGCCCTAGTTCATTGTATTTCCAGCTTTAGATTATTGCATTTACATCCCACTAACTAGTGTTTTAGTTCAAGTGGGAGTTTGTTGGGTTTTATGCCCTAAAACTCGTAGATAGTGAATGTAACCGTTGACCGGATATTAATGAAATAATATTGATATATTTTTCCATTAATTGTTATTAGTTATTTTATATTTGTCTTTGCCTAATAATAACCCTAATCCAATAAACTAGACATCCAAGGCTGTAATATGAGTCTTGAACTATATGTAGCGACATATGGGATCATTGTTCAAGAAACAGCCTAAAGGGTCTATAGTATAGGGATAAGACTGGGTGCCTTATCCTGGTGACACTATGGATACGACCCACTTTTTATTTGATACAAACGCTGCGATCCAACGCGTTCATGTAGGAGACATGCGAGTGGGGGTATCCTATGCAATGAGTTTGCATAAGACCGGACCACGAAATAGTAACCACTAGTTATAACACCGTTAACTAGTTGGTTTTCTATTTCACTAGGACGACCGAGACAACTTAGTCTTAATCCTGAGTTGATTATGGACTCCTGCTCATGAGAGACTGTCCTTTGATTTGCATGGGTGAGAGTGGCCAATACGCCGACTCAATAAGCCTACCACTTTGGGGACAAGATCAAATGGGGAGCTGGGAACATAATCGTACAAGATGGAATTCACTCCTTCCCGACTTTAGGGAAACAGATGAGTGTTCCCTTAAGTGGTTACTCCGAGTCTTGAACAAAGGGCCCTACCCTCTCAATGGCACGAGAGGGTTTTCTGTTTAATGGTTGGACCATAAACAGATTGTTCATTAGAGGAGAATTGGTACTTAAGGAAATAGAGGTGACCCAGGGGTAAAACGGTAATTTGACCCAGCTGGTGTTACGGACACTCGTGAAGGACTAACTAGTCGATATTGGTCTAAGTTCCGTGGACACAGAAAATATGTCTGCAGTGAGAAGAGTGCAACTGTGAGTCTATAGTGGAATGTACACACAGTTAACGTGTTGGGTTTTATGCCCTAAAACTCGTAGATAGTAAATGAAACAAATTAATCGATCTCAATAAAGCGTTATTTGAGTGATTCAGTAATTGGGTTATTGAATAATCGAGTTTGCATTAATAAACCCTAAATCCAATAAACGAAGATCCAAGGTTGTTTAAATGAAACTTGGACTAGTATGTAGGGACATACGGGGATCAGTGTCCAAGTAACAACCTAAATGGTCTATAGTATAGGGATAAGGCTGGGTACCTTATCCTGGTGACACTATGTGATACGGCCCACCTTGTATCCGATACAGATGCAATGATCCAAAGCATCCATGTAGGAGACATGCGGGTGGGGGTATCCTATGCAATGAGTTTGCATAAGACCGGACCACGAAATAGTAACCACTAGATTTAACGCCGTTAACTAGTCTAGGCTTCTATTTCAATAGGATGACCTAGGTAACTCAATCTCAATCCTGAGTCTGTTATGAACTCCTTTTCAGGAGGGATTGTCCTTAGATTTGTATGGGTGAGAGTGGCCTGCTCGCCGACTCAATATTCCTACCATTTCAGGGGCAAGACCGAATGGGGGCTGGGAACATAACAGTACAAGATGGAATTCACTCCTTCCCCTATTGGGGCAAGTAGATGTGTGTTCCCTTAAGGGCTGATTCCGGGGCTTGAACAAAAGCGCGCTGTCCTCTCTTGGCCCGAGAGGAATTTCTGTTTAGTGGTTGGACCCTAAACAGGTTGTTCATTAGAGGGATCAGTGGTACTTAAGGATCCAGAGGCAACCCAGGGGTAAAACGGTAATTTGACCCAGCTGGTGTTACGAACACACGTGAAGGATTGACTTACTGCTATTGGTCGATATCCGTGGACACAGAAATATTCTACAGTGAGAAGAGTGCAGCTGTGGGTCTTTAGTGGAGTGACCCACGGTTAACGAATGTTGATTGACTCGGTTAATGAGTTTAGCTGATCAATCTCGTATCGTTGGAGCTTCTGATCTGTAGGTCCATTAGGTCCACCTGCTAGCTCATAACGGGTTCTGAGATGATTTAGTCTTGATATTAAAGGGAATTAATATAATGTATGGAGATGCATTATAGTATAAAGTTTAATTAAAGAATTAAACTTTATAATTAATTTTGGATATGATTTGAAATTAATTATTGAGAGAATAATGAATTTAATTAAATATGTGATATTTGATTAATTCATGAATTAATTAATTGGGGAATTAATTAATTTAATTTGGTTAAATGTGATTTAATCAAATTAATACTATAGTTTATATTAATGTACATTTTGATGCACATTAAAACTATAGGTTAAATGAGAGATAAAATTGAATGTGATTCAATTATAAAATTAATTAAATATTTGATATTTAATTAATGTGGATTCAATTGATGAGATTAATTGAATGGCCAATTTAATTCAATTGAATATGATTAAAATTGAATTAAATACCTTAGGTTATAATTGGTTTAATTAATATTGATTTAATTAAATTAATTATAATTATTTAATTAATTAAATGATAATTATTATTTAATTAATAGACGACCTGGATCGCGTTGATTATGATCAACGGTAGAGATCAAGTAGGGATTAACTCCCTCCCCACTTATCGTAAAGTTGGGAGGGAGTTTCCCAAAACAGAACTTGTACTCTCTCATTTTCACGAAAAACAGAGAAGAGAACTCTCAAAATTCTCTCAAAAGTTCCAGCACTTCCTTGCTGTAAAATTCCCATCCAAGACCAAGATTGGTTCCCACAAGCCGGATCTCAAGTCCCTAGTGTCATAGCGGGTGATCCAACGTGGTGGTGTTCTTGGAGCATTGTGCGGTATTTATCGAATCAAGTAAGTTTTCTAGATCTAAATAAGTTTTTAGATCTATTTTTTTCAGCATGCTTAATCAAATCTTAAATTAATTTAGAAACTGTTTCTATATTTGATTTGCCAACGTAGAGGTTTTTCTAAAATTGAAATTAAAAACGAGGTTGTTCTTGATTGCTTCCGCTGCCAAAAGGGATTTTAACCCTTCATAACGAATATTGATTATTGTGGTTAATGAGTTTAACCAATTAATCTCACATCGTTGGAGCTTCTGATCTGCAGGTCCATTAGGTCCCACTGGTAGCTCGTAAAGTAATTTGAGGCAACTAAGTAATTAAATTGAAAATGTTCAATTTACTGAGGGAAATAAATATAATATATATTGATATATTATTATGAGAGAAATTAATATTTGAAGAAGTTCAAATATAAATTTATGGAAGATTGAAAGAATTAATTAATTTAAGTCCTAAAAGTGTTTGGGCAAAATTAATTAATTCAAGGCCGGAAATTAAATATGTGATATTTAATTTGGTGGTTAATTAATTAAAGAATTCATTAACCATGAATTAATCAATTATGTAAATAATTAATCACTTAAGGAAGTGATTAATCATTTATGGGAATGATCTAATTACTTATGGAAGAAATTAGTCATTTATGGAAAAGATTAATCAATTGGGAATTGATTGATCATGATTGATTAATTAAGGAATAAAGATTGAATCAATTTTGGAAAAGATTGATTTTATTGAATATTTTATTCATGGCCTCTCTTCTATAAATAGAACACTAGACCTAATTGGTCATGACACTTGACACTCTTGAAAGACAAGACCTAGAATTCTCTCTAGCCTCCCTCTTAGAGAAAGACTCCCACAAGTCTTTGGCCTCCTAGACTTAGAGACATACCGGTGTAACCTCTGTGGTTATTGTGTCAATCAAAGAAGAATTTCCAGCGAAGAATACCTTGAAGCCGCTGCTGCGTTTTCGTTCGTGGAGCTTCGTTGGCGAAGAACGGTCAAGTCTACAACGGAGGTTTGTAACGGTTCTTCCTCTTTTCTTTAGAAAAGTTTTAAAAATAAATTTAGATTTATTTTAGCATGTTTAAACCGATTTTACAGCGGCTTTAAAGTTAGTTTAAAGTTTTGTTTGAGTTTTCGTAACGGTTTTTAATGTTAATTAATATACGGCGTAAGGTCCAATCGATGCGCTTCCGCTGCGTGGGGACTTTTATTCCCTTCAAAATGTACACCTAGAATCCACTTGAGCTTGCAAATACACTATGTGTCTTGTGTCTTAAGGCTTGACTTTGCATGGAAACTCTCTATAAGAAGAGCTTGAATCAGATTCAAGCCAGAAGAGTGATTTTCCATACTGTTATGCTGTTGGAATTTACACTCAAACACTCTCATCTCCTCATATCTCTCAAGTGCTTGAACCTTCAAGCATTCCCTTCCCACTCCCTATCTTTATAGACTCCCACAAGTCGTTCTTGGCCCGGAGGATAGTAGGGAAGACTCTTAGGGTGTTCCTAAGAAGATTGGAGAAGAAAAGAATCCAAGAAGGTCCACCAGTTGAGCTTCAAAAAGGTTGGTACTTTCATGCTCTCTGTTTTTGGATTCATAGAACATGCATGCTTTAGGAGTAAAATTGATGTAGTTAGGTGCTTCCGATTTTCAATTGCTTCCGCATGTGTTATATGAACACCTTCAATTGGTATCAGAGCATGATTAGAGCACTTAACTTACATTAATTTTGCTGTGGTGGGTATCATTTTGAAATTGAATTTTATGTGTGCTAAAATGGATACTCTGTGGTTTCGCAATTTTTTGAGCTTTCATTTCTTCATGAAAATGTAATTGTTCGGAAATGTATGAGCGTTAATGTGTGTACAAGAGTCTATATTTTTTATAGAGTCATTAGAGTCCATATAGGCTGTAAAATCGAAGAAAAACTGGAGAAGGCACAAGCAGAAAACAACAGTAGAGGCTGCTGGTCGCAAGAGCGTTGGGACGCTCTTCAAGTAGCGTCCCGACGCTTTAGAACAGATTTTCTAGAATCTGGAAATTTCAAGTCCGGTTCGGTTCAGCAGCTTGAGTCTTGGTCCGGTTCGATTTGCCTGGAGTTGGTTCAACACATTTTCACACTTTAGAAGGCCGGTTCAGTCCATGAAGGGGCAGTTCGGGATGGTTCGTGATGCTCGGGATCATTTCAAGCTTATTTTAATAATTATTATTGTAATAATTAGTTAAATTGCTTGTTTTAAATTGCCAAACCAATCCATTTTAGCTTGAATTTAATTTCTTTATGCATTTTGAATGTATGTTTTAATTAGATTAAATGTATGTGCATTATGAGCATGCCATATAGTTTTAAAACCCCACCAAAGGAAAGCATGTTCATGCATTTGTTTAATTTAAATAAGTGTTATTTATTAATTCAAATGCATGAGGGAAATTTCATGTTTATTAATATAAGTGTTGTATTTATTAGGGAGATTCATGTTTGAATGGTTAATTTCCTAATTGATTAATTTTTATAATTGTTATAATTATTAAAGGATAAAATTAACCAAGCATGAAGCATGAAATTTCATTAGTTTGATTATAAGTGTTATACTCAAATTAGGATTGTTATGGATTTGTTTTATAATTGTTATAAAAGAGATAGAAATCTAAAATCTATAACAAGATTAAGTGCATGCTCACTTAGGTTAATGAACCTCCAAATCGATCAACTTGCATAGTTTAGGTCGATATATTGTAAAACAACGGTTACAAGAGAACTCACCCGACAAAATACTGTCTAAGGCTGGAGGTATTTAAGTTGACGGTTTACGAAACACCTCCTACCTGGGCATTGAGTCGGTTCTTGAGTTAAGTTAACTCTAGTTTTATGAGCATGCGTGTGCGGTGTGAGGTTTTAAAGTGTTATCACCTAGACATCGTAGTATAAAGGGTTATACAAACCTAGACATAGGTTGTTTCTAAATGGTGCTTTTCTTATAACTTGAATGTTTGATTGTTATATGCTTTTAAACACCATTAGAAAGCATGTTATAGGGTTAATTCATTAAAAGTTATAAGAGTTATAAAAGTTGATGAATAGAAACCGTAAAACCTATAACATAGAGTTGCATGCTAACATAGGATCTTAGGTTCTTATCATTCTTTAAATGGTTTAAAATGAAATAGACCTAAGATCGCCTTTTCTAATAGCATTAGAAATATTTCTTACTTAGTTTTTAAAATAGTTTTAAAATTCGAGTAAGTAGGGCATAAGACCTTGGTTATAAGGGAACTCTCCCGGCAAATGGTTCGGAACCTGAGTTGAATTAACCATAGTCTTACTAGCATGCAATGTCACTAGGTTATTAAAAGTGTTTAATCACCTAGACATCTAGTGTAAAGACCTTGTTTAATAAGGCATAGACATAGATAGATTCATTTAGCCGGAATTTACCTAAGTAATAAGACCCTTAAACTTTACAACACTTTAGTGGGAGGAAAAGTATAGAAACAAAATATTCATATTAAGTTTCTACTCTCACGTCCCCCTGAGTTCACACCGTGAGATCCACGCTTGGCCTCGAGGCGCCCTGGGAACGTCCCTCTGCGGATGGTGTTTGCATGGGTTAATATCAAGGTGAATAGGGAAAGTGTTCATAGTAAGTGGGAGAAGGAAACGTGTCAAACGTATCCTGCGGTCTCCATCATTAGGTTGCACCGTGAGATTCCTATGCGCTGCCTGCGAGTCGCCCTAGGAGCGATCACCCTACGGAGGGCTTGGGCATGGGATTCAGAACAACGCAAACTCCAGAAATGGATAGGGTTTCCTAGGGCCATTCTCAACATTAGCTCTTCCCTACGGTGGCATTATTGGGGCCGCCCTCTGCAATCTGAAAATGATGGGTAACACTTACAAGATGGTCTTGACCAAATTAACGTTAGATAATAACTATTGGAGTAAGAGTTATTCTGGGAATAGTATTTGGCCAAGATTGTCTCGATTCAGAGGAGGAGTAGCTGACTGCCCTACGGTAGAGGTTATTCTAAACCCCTGAAGTACCGTTGCAAATAAATCAATTGTATATATGGGTCGATGATTGCTTTTGCTAAAATCTGATTGGATAATATGATGAATGAGTTTAGTGCATGATTCTAATAGAGATTAATTTGTTTGTTTCAGCAATATGTCGAAAAACGTATGTGCTTTGTCAAATGCCAAATTAAACGGTTTAGTACATATGACTAAGAATACTTACTTAAACGCTAAACACGTGGAAAAAAATTTAGGTTTGGTCTCAACTGAGGAATGTCCTCAAAATAACTGCATAGCCAAGAAAAACATAATCCACGACTCTAAATGCGATTTATTAGTCTTGGAAACGTGTTTAGTGGAAAACGACGATTCCGCCTGGATACTCGATTCAGGGGCCACTAATCACATATGTTATTCATTTCATGGAATGAGTTCCTGGCAATAGCTAAAAGCTGGAGAGATTACCCTTAAAGTTGGAACAGGAGAAGTCATCTCGGCTATTGCAGTGGGAGACATAAAATTATTCTTCACCAAGGAACGTTACATGATATTAGATAATGTGTACATAGTTTCGAAAATTAAAAGAAATTTGATTTCTTTATCTTGTTTATTGGAACAAGGTTGCTCAATTTCTTTTTCTGTTAATGAAGCGTTCATAACTAAAAGAGGTATTAATGTTTGCTCTGCAAACTTGAAGAATAAATTGTATGTTTTGAGACCAATTGAGTCTAAAGCTATTTTAAATCACGAGATGTTTAAAACCGCGGAGACTCAACCTAAAAAGCGAAGAGTTTCTCAAGATACCTATCTCTGGCACTTGAGGTTATGCCATATCAACCTCAATAGGATTGGGAGATTGGTCAAAAGTGAACTTCTAAACAAGTTAGAAGACGACTCGTTGCCTCCTTGTGAGTCATGCCTTGACGGCAAGATGACAAAACGACCTTTTACCGGAAAAGGTTATTGTGCCAAAGAGCCCCTAGAGCTCATTCATTCGGACCTCTGTGGACCAATGTGAAGGGAATAAAAGTCCCCACGCAGCGGAGGCGCATCGATTGGACCTTACGCCGTATATTAATTAACATTAAAATACCGTTACGAAAACTCAAACAAACTTTAAACAAATTTTAAAGCTACTGTAAAATTGGTTTTAACATGCTTAAAAATAAATCTAAATTTATTTTCATGCTTTTCTAAAGAAAAGAGGAAGAACCGTTACAAACATCCGTTGTAGACTTGACCGTTCTTCGCCAACGACGCTCCACGAACGAAAACGCAGCAGCCACCTTAGCCTCTTGATCGCTGGAATTTTCTTCTTGATCGACACAATAACCACAGAGGTTACACCGGTATGTCTCTAAGTCTAGGAAGCAAAAGACTTGTGGGAGTCTTTCTCTAAGAGGGAGGCTAGAGAGAATTCTAGGTCTTGTCTTTCAAGAGTGTCAAGTGTCATGACCAATTAGGTCTAGTGTTCTATTTATAGAAGAGAGGCCATGAATAAAATATTCAATTAAATCAATCTTTTCCAAAATTGATTCAATCTTATTCCTTAATTAATCAATCATGATCAATCAATTCCATAATTGATTAATCTTTTCCACAAATGACTAATTACTTCCATAAGTGATTAGATCATTTCCATAAATGATTAATCACTTCCTTAAGTGATTAATTATTTCCATAATTGATTAATTCTCGGTTAATGAATTCTTTAATTAATTAACCACGAATTAAATATCACATATTTAATTCCCGGCCTAGAATTAATTAATTTGCCCAAACACATTTTAGGCCTTAAATTAATTAATTCATTATTTTGAACTCTTTCAAACTTCCATAAATTTATATTTGAACTTTTCAAATATTAATTTCTCTCATAATAATATATCAATATATATTATATTTGTTTCCCTTAATAAATTGAACATTTTCAATTTACTATTATTACTTAGTTGCCTCAAATTACTTTACGAGCTACTAGTGGGACCTAATGGACCTGCAGATCAGAAGCTCCAACGATGTGGGATTAATTGGTCATACTCATTAACCACATTAATCAATATTCGTTAACTGTGTGTACATTCCACTATAGACTCACAGTTGCACTCTTCTCACTGCAGACATATTTTCTGTGTCCACGGATCTAGACCAATATCGACTAGTTAGTCCTTCACGAGTGTCCGTAACACCAGCTGGGTCAAATTACCGTTTTACCCCTAGGTTACCTCTATTTCCTTAAGTACCAATTCTCCTCTAATGAACAACCTGTTTGTGGTCCAACCATCAAACAGAAAACCCTCTCGTGCCATTGAGAGGGTAGGGTCCTTTGTTCAAGACTCAGAGTAATCACTTAAGGGAACACTCATCTGCTTCCCTAAAGTCGGGAAGGAGTGAATTCCATCTTGTACGATTATGTTCCCAGCTCCCCATTCGGTCTTGTCCCCAAAGTGGTAGGCTTATTGAGTCGGCGTATTGGCCACTCTCACCCATACAAATCAAAGGACAATCTCTCATGAGCAGGAGTCCATAATCAACTCAGGATTAAGACTAAGTTGTCTAGGTCGTCCTAGTGAAATAGAAAACCAACTAGTTAACGGTGTTATAACCAGTGGTTACTATTTTGCGGTCCGGTCTTATGCAAACTCATTGCATAGGATACCCCCACTCGCATGTCTCCTACACGAACGCGTTGGATCGCAGCGTTTGTATCAAATACAAAGTGGGTCGTATCCATAGTGTCACCAGGATAAGGCACCCAGTCTTATCCCTATACTATAGACCCTTTAGGCTGTTTCTTGAACAATGATCCCATATGTCGCTACATATTGTTCAAGACTCATATTACAACCTTGGATGTCTAGTTTATTGGATTAGGGTTATTATTAGGCAAATACAAATATAAAATAACTAATAACAATTAATGGAAAAATATATCAATATTATTTCATTAATATCCGGTCAACGGTTACATTCACTATCTACGAGTTTTAGGGCATAAATCCCAACACAATGAACATTAGAGCTCGAGGAGGGTACAAATATTTCATCAGTTTTATTGATGATTATTCGAGGTATGGCTATCTCTACCTGATGCATCATAAGTCTGAAGCTTTTGAAAAGTTTAAGGAGTACAAGGCTGAGGTTGAGAACCTATTACGTAAGACGATAAAAACACTTTGATCCGATCGAGGTGGAGAGTATATGGACTCAAGTTTTCAAGACTATTTGATAGAGCATGGAATTACGTCCCAACTCTTAGCTGATGTGCAATTTGCTTACCGCAAGTGTACGGGTCAAGTAATAATATAGTGTTTTCGTGTAAAACGAGTGTCGTCCTCTGGATTGGATTTCTAGCAAATTAAGTATCGCGAATACTTTTGTTCAATTTTATTTAGGGAGCAAAACTCAATGATAAAGATAAATCTAAAGACAAAAAGCATAAAATAAAAGTGGAGACTCAAATGGAAAGATTCTTAGGGAATTGATTTCATTGATTAAAATTGAGGATTAATTAATGGGATGAATTTAGCATGCAATTATTCTACCAAGTCTAGGAACCTTTTATCACAACTATCTCTCCCGAGCATAATTGATTCTCATGCATGCAACCAACTTGATATCTCTATCTAAGTTCATTAACATGTAAGGCTTTGAGTTTAGTTCTTCAAGCAACTTCTAAAGTTATTCCAAATCCCGTCACAAACTTAGAATTTCTACTTTAGTCATGCAATTAAATAAACTAAGTCTTAGGCCAAATCCCCTCTCCCGAGCAAGATTCAACACTCAAATCATTCAACTAGTGATCAAGTAATTGAAAGCATTTAACCATAATTGCATAGGTAAAATAAATGCATATTCATACCACAAATCAATCCAACAAACTAAAGCAACTACATCAATCCCTAAGACAAACAACTAGCTACTCATAGTCTTTGAACTACAAACACTAATTGAAAGAAAAGCCATAAAAACTACAAGAGTTAAGGGAAAGAGAAAGGAAAACTCGAATCCGCCGACACCGCACGTCCCCGTCACGATCTCCACGTCTTCTCGCTTGATTCCCACTCCTTGGCCTTGCCTTTAGCTCCCACCAAAGGTCTCTAGTCGAAATTAGGGCTAAAATCTCACCAATTGGGCTCTCCAAATCCGTAGCTGAAAAGAGGAATTTATAGAAAATCTGCGGGTAGCGTCGCGACGTTGTGTACATAGCGTCGCGACGCTGTCACAGCGTCGAGACGCTAAGGAGACAGCGTCTCGACGCTGTCTCTGTTGCCGCCCAATTCAGAAAAGGAAAGGCAGCGTCGAGACGCTCCAAGAGCAGCGTCCCGACGCTGGCCTACGGATGGCTCTCTTTTGACTTCTTCTTGGTTGAATCTTTTCCGTTCTTTAGCCAATTTTCATGTCCCAAACACGTATTTAGCTCCAATTTCTTGATTTAACTCCGAAACATGATTCCTACAAAAAGAACATAAAAATGCATAATTTTGGCCAATTAAATATAAAAGACTAGCTTAATTAATTAGGGAAACATAGCTAGCTATGCTCGGTATCAAATACCCCCAAACTTAAGCTTTTGCTAGTCCTCGAGCAAACTACAAATCAAACATACAGTAGAAGAATGGATGCAACAATCATGACTCAGTCCTCCAGGCTCAAAAGTCAATAGTCAAGCAAGCAAGAGACATGCAGATAAGGACCAATGAGGGAGACAAATTAAAATTTTTCCAAAATTAACTTGCACAAGCGAGATCTAACTCAACAAGATCAGACTCTACTATCCCGAGATTGATTTATTAAACTCTCAGCTCATCTTCCCTCTACACTGGAACTAAGGTTTCACTAATGAGTTAATGGAACAAATTAGTTTGTTTTTCTCCATACCTAGGTGCTTTTAATTAACAATTGAATTAAGCATGTATATGTGGCACTAGCTTTCACACACCCATTGCAGGGACCCTTAACCTGAGTTTTCTCTGGTTGGCCTAACTGATCACAACAGGGGTAGCTCTTTTTGCCTAAACTTTATTAATCATTGCATTACGCGCATAAGTCATGACTTTTGTTTTTCTTTCAAATTGTAACAACAAGAATGATTTTTCTTTATGAGCATGATAAGCATATATTCGTTTCTTTCCTCCTAAGCAAGATCAAACATGCTAATTTGCAAAAAATTAACTCTTTAGCTCTTCCCTACACCTATCGAGGTGACAACAAGCATATGAACCTAATAATTCGCTCCTAAGCATTCAAATCCAAATCTTGCCAAGACAAATACTCTACTCATACAAGACATCTCCTAGAAAAAGTTTAAAAAAACTCCTTTTTTGGGCACTCATGCTTACAACTCATCGAAAGCTTGAAAATTGACAAGAAAGCCTATCCTAGGACATCATAGCCATGCAAAAATAGCATCCAGAAAACAACCATATGCTCAATTCAAAGAAAGCTCAAAACTATAGCCCGAACTCAGATGCTCAAGGGCTCCATAAACATGATAATCCACCCCCAAACTTAAAGCATGCATTGTCCTCAATGTATAAAGAAAATAAAGCATAATCAATCATGAGAACAATAAAAGAGTAGGAGGAGTGAACGATACTGCCCTGGAATGATGACCTTTTCATGATTGCTTGGCAAAGACAAGAGCACGGGAACTCCTACAAAACAAAAACAACAAGACGAAAAAAAAAACAATAACAAAGTAACTTGGGTTGCCTCCCATAAGCGCTTGTTTATCGTCTCTAGCTCGACGTGCTCGTGCAGTCTGTCAAGGCACATAAAAATTCTCGTATTTCTTTGGACCCTTCTTTCTTGAATCAATAAAACTCACTATTGCTAGCAAGCTTACCAGCTTCTCATGGGCCCCTGAAATAAAATTATTTTTGTATTTTTTACTAAAATAAACATAAAAGGAGAAAGATCAAAATAAAGAGACTCTGACTCTAAAACTGACTCGTGAGAATAGAAGAAGGAATAATCAAAATATACAAAGGATGGAGAAGATAAAACAGACGAAGACTTTTCAACCTCAAACTCTACCTCCTGAACTTCCTCTGACACTACAAACTCATTTTCTTTTTCTTCCTCACAACCATGTTCTTGATAGGTGCTCCAACTCTCCAATTCATCCCCACTATTCATGCAACTCACCCCTAACTGCTCATCCTCATCAAGATCGAAAGAACTACGCTCATGAATGGGTGCCAATGAATCATCGACCACATGACTCACTAGACAACTTATGGAAGTGGATCCCACCTCACTAACTTCCTGTGGAGCTTGAAGTCCTCTTATGATTTCATCAATTTTTAGACTCCTCGCTGTAGACTCCTCAATATAATTTTGAACTATGCTTTCCAAGGAAGAATTTTCATTTAAAGGGGTATAACTTGAAGATGAAAAATTGGAATATGGTGTTGAATAAAAAGCCATTCAAATCAATTAAAGCAATAATGATAAGTAGGCTTCCAATCAAACAATAACCCAACAAGAACAAATGACAAAGACTCAAACAAAAAAAAAATCTAATATGGAAAAATCTAAATATGGAAAATATAATCTAGAAAATGAAAGTACTATCTAATTAAGGAAAACAAGATTCGTTAACTATCGGGACACTCCACTATAGCCCGATAGTTGCACTCCCCTCACTATAGATATATTTCCGTCCACTTGATTTAACCATGATTAGTAAGTCGATCCTTCACAGGTTGTTCGTAGCTATAGCTAGGTCAATAAGCCGTTTTACCCCTATAGTACTTCTAGTTCCTTAAGTCTCACTGATCCTCTAATGAACAATTGGTTTATGGTCCAACCAATAAACCGAGTCCCTCTCGGGCCAATGAGAGGGCGGGATCCCTTTGTTCAAGCCTCAGAGTCAGCACTTAAGGGAACAACCTCTCTACTATCCCTAATTCGGTTAGGAGTGAATTCCTTCTTGCACGACTATGTCCCCAGCTATCTACCTGTTCCTATCCCTGAAATGGGAGGCTTATTGAGTCGGCGATACTGAGAAACTCTCACCTATGCAGATCTAAGGATAAGCCCGAATAAACAGGAGTTCATAGTTAGCTCAGGATTAAGATCGAGTTACCTAGGTCATCACATGAAATAGTCAGTCTCGTCAGTAAACGGTGTTATAAAGCGAGAGCAACTTATTTCTCGGTCCTGGTCTTATGCAAACTCATTGCATAGGACGCTCCCACTCGCATGTCTCTACATGGACGATTTAGGATCACATCGTCTATACCATCTATAAAGTGGGTCGCGTCTCATAGTGTCTCCAGAATAAGGTACCCAACCCTATTCCTATACTATAGACCGTTATGGCTATTACTCAAGCTTGATCCACTTTTATGTCTCTACATAAAGCTCAAGTGTTCATCCTATAGCCATGGATCTTAGTTTATTGGATTTGGGTTATTATAAGTGCAATTTACTTTATTCAGTAATGACTTTTACTGAATCAATCTTGATAACACCTTTATCGAATAAGTATATAATTCGTTTAACATTCACTATCTACGAGTTTTAGGACACCAATCCCAACAATCTCCCACTTGAACTAAAACTCTAGTTTAGTGGGATGTACTATAATCTATAACAGTAGTGGATGAATAAATACTTGTATTAATAACAGAGTAAAAATACAATAAACTAGGGCATCTAATTACCTAGTATACTGAGGTATCGATATACCGGTTACAATTCTCCCACTTGACCTAGATTATTTCTCGTACATATCTCGCAGACCTAGACCTTCTAGATGACTCTCGAACACTTTAGCCATGAGAGCCTTCGTGAATGGATCAACAATGTTGTGCTCCGACGCTATCTTCGTGACGATCACGTCTCCTCGGTGCACAATCTCCCTAATGAGATGGTATTTCCTTTTGATGTGCTTGCCTCTCTTATGGCTGCGAGGTTCCTTTGAGTTTGCAACTGCGCCGCTATTATCACAATACAAGGTGATAGACAGATGCATATTTGGAACGACTTCCAAGTCAGTTAGGAACTTCTTGAGCCATACTGCCTCTTTTGCTCCTTCATAAGCTGCTACATGTTCGGCCTTCAAGGTCGAGTCTGCAATGCATCCTTGCTTGATGCTGTGCCATACTATTGCTCCTCCATTTAGAGTGAATACTGACCCCGATGTAGATTTCCTCGAATCTTTATCGGTTTGAAAGTCAGAATCAGTGTATCCTGTAAGGATCAAATCCTTCGAACCATACACGAGCATATAGTCCCTCATTCTCCTTTGATATTTGAGGATACTTTTAACGGCTGTCCAGTGATCAAATCCTGGATTGCATTGATATCTACTGAAAATCCCTACTGCATAACAAATGTCAGGCCTTGTACACAACATGACATACATTAGGCTACCTACTGCAGAGGCATAGGGAAAACGTCTCATGTCCTCAACTTCTTTAGGTGTCTGAGGACACTGTTCCTTAGACAAGTTAATTCCGTGCCTGAAAGGTAATAGTCCTTTCTTGGAATTTTGCATTTTATATCTAACCAACAATTTGTCGATATAAGACGCTTGAGACAGGGCTAGAGTTTTGTTCTTTCGGTTTCGAACAATTTGGATTCCTAGAACAAATTGTGCCTCACCCAAATCTTTCATTTGGAATTGAGTTGCTAGCCATAGTTTAATGTCAGTTAGATAACCTACATCATTCCCGATGAGTAGGATATCATCCACATACAGTACTAAGAAAGCTATAGAGCTGTTGATGATCCTTTTGTAAACACAAGGCTCACCAACGTTTTGTTCAAAGCCATAAGATTTGATCGCAGTATCAAATCTCATATTCCAGGATCTAGACGCTTTTTTTAATCCATAAATGGATCGTTTAAGCTTGCAAACTTTTTGCTATTGATCCTGAGCTATGAACCCCTCTGGCTGAGACATGTAGATACTTTCTTCAAGATTACCGTTCAGAAAGGCAGTCTTGACATCCATTTGCCATATTTCATAATCGTAAAACGTGGCAATGGATAAAAGTATCCGGATCGACTTTAACATGGCAACAGGGGAGAAGGTTTATTCATAATCAATCCCCTCCCGCTGGGTAAAAGCCTTTGCCACAAGTCGTGCCTTAAAGGTCTGTACCTTTTCAGCAGCGTCTCGTTTTCTCTTGTCGATCCATTTACACCATATGGTTCTAACCCCTTCAGGTTGATCTACAAGATCCCATACTGAATTAAAATGCATGGACTCGATCTCTAAGTCAATAGCTTTAATCCACTCGTTCTTGTCAACGTCATCCATTGCCTGTTGATAACTGCCCAAAAGGTAGTTATTTAGGCTCCATTTATATAAGGATTTGTGTGTCTTTAATGCTTAATAGGGTTGGTTTTATAGAGATATTACATGATTTAACCCATTTGGAAGAATGGAAGCTTTGGAAATCACTTTGTGCAGATTATGCTGCTGAGCGACTGGAAGGAGCAAATTCTATGCTGCAGCAAAACTGGGAGCAGAAACTGCCACATCACAGCTCGTTAGCCAACTTCATGAACCGACTTCTATTGAGATATTTTCGGGATAAAGGATCAAGGAGAGCCTTACACATGTCCTAGTTGACCTAATTCAAGCCTCCCATCCTTCTATAAAAGGAAGTAGCCGTCAAAGTCAAATTCATTCCATGTTTTCCCTTGGAAGCCGAATAGTGTAGAGATTGAAGATCATCAAGTACACCATCATCCGCAAGCTGATTAGGGAGTTTATTTTCCTTCTTAAATTGTGGTTATGGACATGCATACTCAGATTGTAATTCGTATTCCCATGCCTATTATGAACTAAGTAGCTAGGGTGTTGGTTAGGAATAATGTGATTATTGTGCTTCATCTCTAGTAATAAATTGACTATAGCATTTTGGTTAATTGTTGTGCTTATTCTTATTTTATGCCCGCCTGGCCAGCCGGTATGGATAACTCTCTCTAGTTTCAGGGATGATTTAGAGAGTGTGTGGCAATTCTCCACATTACGATCATTGTGTATTGGTGAACGCCAGTGACTGAGCTAGGGATAGCCAGTTGCCTAGTGCCTGATCGGTCGCACTTCATTGGGGTTGAAACACATCCCAAAAGATTCAGAGTTCCGGGAGGAATCCGCTAATAATACTGCGGGAAATGCATGATCAATAATATTGCTAGAGCATATTTTATAACAATCACTAAAACCTAACCAGCGCCTGTCTTTAATCTGTCTATCTATTTGTTTACTCGTTGTTCTGTCATTTATTTTGCTTCAGCATAATTCCGATAAAACCCAAGATTTTTATTATTTTTTGAAACCATTAGAAAGGTGTACAAAATAGATAAAGTGAAAACTCATTCAGACCTTGGATTGATAAATATTACTTGCTGCAGACTGTGTATACTTGCACAGGAATTCTAGAGTTTTTTATACTATATTTTTACTCACTCTAGGAACCCAACATCTGTTTAAAGGTTAATGGATCCTCGATCCCGTCATCAGGTATGACGACTGGAGTTTCAGTTAAACTGTAACGCCCCAGGTTTTAGTATTAACTAACCTAGTGACATTACTAAACTCCTATTCAGACTAACCGAGAGCTCCGAAAATTTCGGCAGCATAACGGCATACATAGGACGAAACCAAAATTTTAGATCACCTGTTAAGCACAAAATGACACTTCTATATTGGTTCATTCAACTCCACAACTCCACAGAACAACAACAAAAAGGATACGAGTCAGATCTCGCATCTCCAACCAACAACAAAACCTAACTCTATCAGATCAAGCATATCCTTAACTTCCTAAAACAGGTCGTCTTTATTAAACAATAGCATATTCACAACCTAACGAGAAACACGAAATCTAAACATGTTCATTAACTAGAACCAAAAACTATACCACCCTAGCTACAAGGCTAAACAAATCAACCTATCAACAATTAATGAACAGACGACCATTTTATCTACCAAAAATGAAATAAACAGGTAACTGGACCCATGTGGTCATCCCTCGTGAATCTCCTCGTCCGCATCACCGGGCACATAAAACTCATCACCTGCATAATCTGAAATTGTTGGGGGAAAGAAAGGGGAGGGGTATCAGTACAACCACAGTACTGGTAAGTAGCTCACACCCGGTGAGCCACCAAACAACATACAGCCACAACATCATGTTATCCACACACACCATACTTGGAAAGCAATTAACAACTCACATGCTCTTAAACACGAAAATAACAAGGCCAACACATGCTCATGCAAAAATGGGACGACAACATGAATCCACGCATCATGCTATGCACCCCCACATGGTTTCCGCGCCATGCCCGCACACTCACGTGATTTCCGCGTCACGCTCCGCACTCACATCCCACACGTGATTTCCGCGTCACGCTCCGCAAACCCACCCAACACATGTATTATAACGCGCCATGCGCAGCGCCACTCACACGTGATTTCCGCGTCACGCTCCGCACTCACACCCACACGTGATTTCCGCGTCACGCTCCGCACACACACCCAACACATGATTTACGCGTCATGCTCCGCCTCTCCCCAATGAACACACTATGCAGACACGACTCATGCGGCATAGCCAACAACAACAGTATCTCATGCTCATAAATTAAACAAACAACATACTTATGAACCATTAACACAACATGCTTAAGTATCCAACAAAGCATCAAGTTTGATCACAAGGAGAGCTACAAACAATAATAAACACAACATATAGTAACCAAGCAAGAAAAACGATAACATGCTCAAACAAACAAACAAGCCCATCCAAGTAGAAACTACTTACAGAAATCTTTTACAAACCAACGCTAGCTGGAACTGCACAAACTCGCTCCAAAACGAGCTTTCAGCTACAAATAAACTACCAATCATTAAAGGAAGTCTATACTAAAGGAAAACATTCTAAAACAAGATGCTAAAGGCGAAACTGAACCAATAACGGTTAATTTCCTTGCTGGATAGCATCTAAACATAACCCAAATTGAAAACCCAACGCCATTAAACCATGGGCAACCACGTTTAAGGCGCTACGGGCGGTGGGTACTTGTTGGATGCCGATATTAAGGCTACACAACCACTGGACAGCAAGCAACAACCACCTAGAATGCATGAACGACAAACTAAGAACTTCCAATGCTTAGGCAATGCACATAAGACCTCGATAACTAATGAGACTTGGCTTAGCATGATTTTTAAGCTATGGACAGCAACATGAACTCAATAAACCATGCTTCTAAACCACGGACAGCAAGTAAAAGCTCACTTAAACCACGATTTAAGAACCTACAAAGGGTCGGGAAACACTTAAAGGCAATGGGACTTAATGAGTATTGAAGAACTACTTGATTTCCAACTAAAACGACAACGACAACCCATTTTCAAACTTGTTCTAGGACTTATGAAGGTTGAGCAACACCTACAAGCCTAGATAAATCATGGGTAACGACCAACACATGCTTCTAAGGCTTAAACAACTAATGGGTAGAAGACTACAACGCTAAAAAACCAAAGGACAAGAAGGAAACTTACCCAAACGAACCCGTTTCCACACTAGGCGAGTTATTATAACCTCTATCAACGTGCTAGAATGGTCCTTGGGCAGTGGGTACTTGAGTTAAAGTGTTTTCGAACTTAATCGAAAACTTAGACGGCGCTGCAGATCAGAAAATCAACCACCATCAACTTTTCCAGCACCTAAAGCTAATGGGCATCTTACTTAAATCTCTAAACATTGGTGGGTAAGGGCTAAACTTACCGGAAACGATAATTGACGCCAAAACACTCACGAACTGAGCAAAGACGGCGCTGCAGATTAGAAATTCAACATCAAAGCTTAAACTCCAGCACTTAAATGGATGGGTATTTAATCCTAAGCACTAACTGAACATGGGTAAGCATTTAAACTTACCGGGGTAGCCAAGCGATGCCGAAAACACCCAAAAACGCTGCTGGACAGAGGCAAAATCGACTGAAACGAGGTCGACGGGGCTTCAAACTGCTGTCCGGGCGAGATCTAATCAATACGGACAAGAATGAGTTAGATCGGGCCCAAACGAATCCAAATGAGGAGTATGAGACTTACCCACGAGGTTTTCTTGCTGAAAACACAAGGAAAAGGAAACTTGAACCACGAAACCCACGAATAGAGAGCGAACGCGGCGGCGGCTGGACGGCGCGGCCTCCACACGAAGAACCGAGAGGGAGGGCGATCGCGGTGCGGGAGAGAGGGATCCGCGAAGACAAAAACGTGCGAAGATGCGGAGACCCATGCGACAACGGCGACGGCGCAACGGGCTCAGGCGGCGGCGGCGAACTTGAGCGGCGACGCTGAACGGAGTAGGCGGCGGCGGCGCGGTTGCTGTGTGGAGGGAGAAGAAGAAAAACGCAGGGGAGATGGGGGGAGGGGCACGCACGCGTGAGAGGGAGAGAGAGAGAGATTAAGATATTCTGATAAATTCTTCCTCTTTTCCTTTTCTTTTTTTTTTTTTTTTTAAACCCAACTAATCCCAAAATCACCCACTAACCAGGAGAGAAATACGCTGCCCACCTGCCCACTAACCTGCGAAAGACTTAACCGACTAAAAGAGGGAAAAATAAAATATCACGATTGGCTAAAAAGACGATTAAAAGCCAAACTTAAATTCCAATTTTTTTTTTCAAATTAGAATTTAAACTCGATTATTCCAAAATGACATAAATTTGAAACGCGGGGCGTTACAGACTCCCCACCTTTAAAAACTTTCGTCCTCGAAAGTTGCTCGCCTAGTCACTTTGGATGCTTGACCTTGATCTCAACTTTTTCTTTTCCAAGGCATTTCTTTCAAACAACTTTCTTCTCATCAAAAGCATTTTCAGCTACCATGCCAAGGTTTTGAATTGCGGCACAAGAAGGATCATTGATAAACATCCGTACAATGACTCCTGAATCAAGTTCTCGAACCTACACCATTTGTAGCCAAGCTCGCCCATCGACAACTCGACAAAGGTGCAAGAAAAACTTAAATGGTTCGACAACATCAGAACTAAGCTTCGATTTTTACCCACTGATGCTAATTGAAGGAAAAGAGGTCGTTAATGACAGCTTAATCTCTTGGGCTTGACACCTTCACATCCTACTTTCGATGGCAACTTATATCTTTGTCCCGATACCACGGGTAGCTTCATTAGCAAACTTCACCAACCTTGAGTCCACTTTGTTGGTTTTTTTTTTTTTTGCAACCACCACTTTCAACTAGGCATCGCCAAAGTTGAACCAAATGACTATATCATGACTTTCGCTGCCAACTCAAAATTTGAACAATCCATCCTTCTTAGCAATGGCTACGGGATTTATCGCTGCCCTACTAAGTACATCCAAGATAGCCCTGTCATAATGACAACTACAGTTGCGGCCATGACTCTATATCAATTTCCAACATCTCGTTTGTCCTAGGTTGAGATCTCGCTACATAAATAAACATTTGACTCTTGGTCTAAGAATAAACCAACATCAAGAACATTGTCATGAGCAAGTCAAAAAGGACCTTGAGATTTGGTTTACGAAGCTCATAACAGTTGCAAAGCATTGGTGAGTCCGAAGACATCACAGAAGCTAGCTACGCTCATACTTGGTTTTGAAGGCCACCCTCGGAATGCTAACTTCCTTGACTTTTAAACTATGAGGCCAAAATGCAAAACCATCCTAGGAACTTCCTTTTCCTTGAAGCTGGCCTATACTAAGAGGTTCGCCCAACTTCACCCTTTACAATGAAATTTCTCGATGGCTTAGGTTCTAACTCTCACTTGACAGAGCTTTGAACCCAACTTACTAGCTTTCGCTAATTTTTCAAAGATACAGAAGATCTAACTAATGCACATAACCACTCAAACACATGACAAAGCACAACTAGGGGGAAACAAAATTCCAATGAAATAGATAGACTTGAAGAAGGAGCACTAACTTGGGAACGAGAGGTGTTACCAACTCCCCACCTTTAGGAATTTTCATCCTCAAAAGTTGCTTACTTAACAACTTTACTCGCTTATCCTTGATTTCAACTTCTCTTTCCAAGGAAACTCGAGTTTCAAGAACTGAACAGGGACTAACCAAGCAACTAACTCGCTCTTGTGTGGTTCATTAAGAAACCATCCTTCAATCCTTGAACTTGAAACTTTGGCCAAAAGGTATCCAAAAGCCAACTTCCTTAGGGACTTAGGCTCTCATGCTAGGATTTTAAAACCAACTTACTAACCTTCAAGGGTAAAGAAAGATCACACCTTAAACTCTAAGGCAACAATATAAACCAACTAACAACAGCAAGCACAAACCAAAAACTCGCAAGCTATCCAGAAACTATGGCAACATCCTATGCCTACTAACAAACAACAGGCACAAAATGGAAACATGCTATCTAGATACTATGGGAGCATCCTAAGCCTAACTACTACAAGATAAAGTAGTTGTAAAAGTCAAAACATGCTCAGATAAGACAGACAGATAACAAACAATAATCATACAATTCATTCATCCAAGGTAACACAAATATCATACAATAGAAAGCATAATAACATACTTAATTCAACATACCTGGTGATGGAGAGGAGAACGAGGAAGACCACAGATCCTACGCTATTAACAACCTAGTTTCTAGGTCAGTCTACAGGAACGTAATCGCTCTGATACCAACTGTAACGCCCCAGGTTTTATTATTAACTAACCTAGTGACATTACTAAACTCCTATTCAGACTAACCGAGAGCTCCGAAAATTTCGGCAGCATAACGGCATACATAGGACGAAACCAAAATTTTAGATCACCTGTTAAGCACAAAATGACACTTCTATATTGGTTCATTCAACTCCACAACTCCACAGAACAACAACAAAAAGGATACGAGTCAGATCTCGCATCTCCAACCAACAACAAAACCTAACTCTATCAGATCAAGCATATCCTTAACTTCCTAAAACAGGTCGTCTTTATTAAACAATAGCATATTCACAACCTAACGAGAAACACGAAATCTAAACATGTTCATTAACTAGAACCAAAAACTATACCACCCTAGCTACAAGGCTAAACAAATCAACCTATCAACAATTAATGAACAGACGACCATTTTATCTACCAAAAATGAAATAAACAGGTAACTGGACCCATGTGGTCATCCCTCGTGAATCTCCTCGTCCGCATCACCGGGCACATAAAACTCATCACCTGCATAATCTGAAATTGTTGGGGGAAAGAAAGGGGAGGGGTATCAGTACAACCACAGTACTGGTAAGTAGCTCACACCCGGTGAGCCACCAAACAACATACAGCCACAACATCATGTTATCCACACACACCATACTTGGAAAGCAATTAACAACTCACATGCTCTTAAACACGAAAATAACAAGGCCAACACATGCTCATGCAAAAATGGGACGACAACATGAATCCACGCATCATGCTATGCACCCCCACATGGTTTCCGCGCCATGCCCGCACACTCACGTGATTTCCGCGTCACGCTCCGCACTCACATCCCACACGTGATTTCCGCGTCACGCTCCGCAAACCCACCCAACACATGTATTATAACGCGCCATGCGCAGCGCCACTCACACGTGATTTCCGCGTCACGCTCCGCACTCACACCCACACGTGATTTCCGCGTCACGCTCCGCACACACACCCAACACATGATTTACGCGTCATGCTCCGCCTCTCCCCAATGAACACACTATGCAGACACGACTCATGCGGCATAGCCAACAACAACAGTATCTCATGCTCATAAATTAAACAAACAACATACTTATGAACCATTAACACAACATGCTTAAGTATCCAACAAAGCATCAAGTTTGATCACAAGGAGAGCTACAAACAATAATAAACACAACATATAGTAACCAAGCAAGAAAAACGATAACATGCTCAAACAAACAAACAAGCCCATCCAAGTAGAAACTACTTACAGAAATCTTTTACAAACCAACGCTAGCTGGAACTGCACAAACTCGCTCCAAAACGAGCTTTCAGCTACAAATAAACTACCAATCATTAAAGGAAGTCTATACTAAAGGAAAACATTCTAAAACAAGATGCTAAAGGCGAAACTGAACCAATAACGGTTAATTTCCTTGCTGGATAGCATCCAAACATAACCCAAATTGAAAACCCAACGCCATTAAACCATGGGCAACCACGTTTAAGGCGCTACGGGCGGTGGGTACTTGTTGGATGCCGATATTAAGGCTACACAACCACTGGACAGCAAGCAACAACCACCTAGAATGCATGAACGACAAACTAAGAACTTCCAATGCTTAGGCAATGCACATAAGACCTCGATAACTAATGAGACTTGGCTTAGCATGATTTTTAAGCTATGGACAGCAACATGAACTCAATAAACCATGCTTCTAAACCACGGACAGCAAGTAAAAGCTCACTTAAACCACGATTTAAGAACCTACAAAGGGTCGGGAAACACTTAAAGGCAATGGGACTTAATGAGTATTGAAGAACTACTTGATTTCCAACTAAAACGACAACGACAACCCATTTTCAAACTTGTTCTAGGACTTATGAAGGTTGAGCAACACCTACAAGCCTAGATAAATCATGGGTAACGACCAACACATGCTTCTAAGGCTTAAACAACTAATGGGTAGAAGACTACAACGCTAAAAACCAAAGGACAAGAAGGAAACTTACCCAAACGAACCCGTTTCCACACTAGGCGAGTTATTATAACCTCTATCAACGTGCTAGAATGGTCCTTGGGCAGTGGGTACTTGAGTTAAAGTGTTTCGAACTTAATCGAAAACTTAGACGGCGCTGCAGATCAGAAAATCAACCACCATCAACTTTTCCAGCACCTAAAGCTAATGGGCATCTTACTTAAATCTCTAAACATTGGTGGGTAAGGGCTAAACTTACCGGAAACGATAATTGACGCCAAAACACTCACGAACTGAGCAAAGACGGCGCTGCAGATTAGAAATTCAACATCAAAGCTTAAACTCCAGCACTTAAATGGATGGGTATTTAATCCTAAGCACTAACTGAACATGGGTAAGCATTTAAACTTACCGGGGTAGCCAAGCGATGCCGAAAACACCCAAAAACGCTGCTGGACAGAGGCAAAATCGACTGAAACGAGGTCGACGGGGCTTCAAACTGCTGTCCGGGCGAGATCTAATCAATACGGACAAGAATGAGTTAGATCGGGCCCAAACGAATCCAAATGAGGAGTATGAGACTTACCCACGAGGTTTTCTTGCTGAAAACACAAGGAAAAGGAAACTTGAACCACGAAACCCACGAATAGAGAGCGAACGCGGCGGCGGCTGGACGGCGCGGCCTCCACACGAAGAACCGAGAGGGAGGGCGATCGCGGTGCGGGAGAGAGGGATCCGCGAAGACAAAAACGTGCGAAGATGCGGAGACCCATGCGACAACGGCGACGGCGCAACGGGCTCAGGCGGCGGCGGCGAACTTGAGCGGCGACGCTGAACGGAGTAGGCGGCGGCGGCGCGGTTGCTGTGTGGAGGGAGAAGAAGAAAAACGCAGGGGAGATGGGGGGAGGGGCACGCACGCGTGAGAGGGAGAGAGAGAGAGATTAAGATATTCTGATAAATTCTTCCTCTTTTCCTTTTCTTTTTTTTTTTTTTTTTTAAACCCAACTAATCCCAAAATCACCCACTAACCAGGAGAGAAATACGCTGCCCACCTGCCCACTAACCTGCGAAAGACTTAACCGACTAAAAGAGGGAAAAATAAAATATCACGATTGGCTAAAAAGACGATTAAAAGCCAAACTTAAATTCCAATTTTTTTTTTCAAATTAGAATTTAAACTCGATTATTCCAAAATGACATAAATTTGGAACGCGGGGCGTTACATAAACCCAAATAGCGATCAGGTTGTCTAACAATCCTCCCACTACGTCGAGGTTCTCTTATATCTTGAGAAAGACGCGATTGACTCGAGGTGCCAGTATCATCAACAACTCTTGTTGATGTTTCTGTAGCTTTGTTTGATAGTTCACTTAAAACGACTTTACTTCGTGGCTTGTGATCTCTGAGGTGGTCTTCTTCTAGGAATGTAGCATTTGTAGATACAAGTACTTTATTTTCCCCTGGGTCGAAGAAGTATCCACCTCTCGTTTCTTTGGGATAGCCTACAAATAGGCAAAATCTAGAACGAGGCTCAAATTTCTTTGGATTTGCTTCTAGCACTTATGCAGGGCATCCCCAAATTCTGAAATGTCGTAAACTAGCTTTACGACCTTTCCAGAGCTCAAATGGTGTTTTAGAAACACTCTTTGAGGGCACTACGTTCAAGATATAAACTGCAGTCTCTACTACATAACCCCAAAATGAGTTAGGCAACTGAGCATAACTCATCATCGAACGAACCATGTCCAACAAGGTCCTGTTTCTCCTTTCTGATACACCGTTTTGCTGGGGTGTACCAGGGGCTGAGAGTTGGGACTTAATTCCATGTTCTATCAAATAGTCTTTAAAACTTAAGTCCATATACTCTCCACCTCGATCGGATCAAAGTGTTTTTATCGTCTTACCTAATAGGTTCTCAACCTCGGCCTTATACTCCTTGAACTTTTCAAAAGCTTCAGACTTATGATGCATCAGGTAGAGATAGCCATACCTCGAATAATCATCAATGAAGCTGATGAAATATCCCTACCCTCCTTGAGATCTAATGTTCATTGGTCCACAGAGGTCCGAATGAATGAGCTCTCGGTGCTCTTTGGCACGATAACCTTTTCCTGTAAAAGGTCGTTTTGTCATCTTGCCCTCAAGGCATGACTCACAAGGAGACAACGAGTCATCTTCTAACTTGTTTAGAAGTCCACTCTTGACCAATCTCCCAATCCTATTGAGGTTGATATGGCCTAACCTCAAGTGCCAGAGATAGGTATCTTGAGAAACTCTTCGTTTTTTAGGTTGAGTCTCAGCGGTTTTAAACATCTCGTGATTTAAAATAACTTTAGACCCAATTGGTCTCAAAACATACAATTTATTCTTCAAGTTTGCAGACCAAACATTAATACCTCTTTTAGTTATGAACGCTTCATTAACAGAAAAAGAAATTGAGTAACCTTGTTCCAATAAACAAGATAAAGAAATCAAATTTCTTTTAATTTTCGGAACTATGTACACATTATCTAATATCATGTAGCGTTCCTTGGTGAAGAATAATTTTATGTCTCCCACTGCAATAGCCGAGATGACTTCTCCTGTTCCAACTTTAAGAGTCATCTCTCCAGCTATTAACTGTTGCCAAGAACTCATTCCTTGAAATGAAGAACATACGTGATTAGTGGCACCTGAATTGAGTATCTAGGCAGAATCGTCGTTTTCCACTAAACACGTTTCCAAGACTAATAAATCGCATTTAGAGTCATGGATTATGTTTTTCTTGGCTATGCAGTTAGTTTGAGGACATTCCTCAGTTGAGACCAAACCTAAATTCTTTGCCACATGTTTAGCGTTTAAGCAAGTATTCTTAGTTGTATGTACTAAACCGTTTAATTTGGCATTTGACAAAGCACATACGTTTTTCGACATATTGCTGAAACAAACAAATTAATCTCTATTAGAAACATGCACTAAACCCATTAATCACATTTATCCAATCAGATTTAGCAAAAGCAATCATCGACCCATATATACAATTAATTTATTTTGCAACGATACTTCAGGGGTTTAGAATAACCGCTACCGTAGGGCAGTCAGCTACTCCTCCTCTGAATCGAGACAATCTCGGCCAAATACTATTCCCAGAATAACTCTTACTCCAATAGTTATTAGCTAACGTTAATTTGGTCAAGACCATCTTGTAAGTGTTACCCATCATTTTCAGATTGCAGAGGGCGGCCCCAACAATGCCACCGTAGGGAAGAGCTAATGTTGGGAATGGCCCTAGGAAACCCTATCCATTTCTGGAGTTTGCGTTGTTCCGAATCCCATGCGCAAGCCCTCCGTAGGGTGATAGCTCCCAGGGCGACTCGCAGGCAGCGCATAGGAATCTCACGGTGCAACCTAATGATGGAGACCGCAGGATACTTTTGACACGTTTCCTTCTCCCACTTACTATGAACATTTTCCCCATTCACCTTGATATTAACCCATGCAAACACCATCCGTAGGGGGACGCTCCTAGGGCGTCTCGAGGCCAAGCATGGATCTCACGGTGTGAACTCAGGGGACGTGAGAGTAGAAACTTAATATGAATATTACTTAGGTAAATTCCGGCTAAATGAATCTATCTAAGTCTATGCCTTATTAAACAAGGTATTTACACTAATTGTCTAGGTGAATTAAACTATTTTAATAACCTAGTGACATTGCATGCTAGGAAGACTTTGGTTAATTCAACTCAGGTTCTGAACCATTTGTCGGGAGAGTTCCCTTATAACCAAGGTCTTATGTCCTACTAACTCGAATTTTAAAACTATTTTAAAAACTAAGTAAGACATATTTCTAATCCTATTAGAGAAGGTGATCTTAGGTCTATTTCATTTTAAACCATTTAAAATAAAATGTCAAGATCCTAAGATCCTATGTTAGCATGCAACTCTTTGTTATAGGTTTTACGGTTTCTATTCATAAACTTTTATAACTCTTATAACTTTTAATGAAAAACCCCTATAACATGCTTTCTAATGGTGTTTAAAAGCAAATAACAATCAATCATTCAAGTTATAAGAAAAACACCATTTAGAAACAACCTATGTCTAGGTTTGTATAACCCTTTATACTACGATGTCTAGGTGAAAACACTTTAAAACCTCACACCGCTCACGCATGCTCATAAAACTCGAGTTAACTTAACTCAAGAACCGACTCGATGCCCAGGTAGGAGGTGTTCCGTAAACCGTCAACTTAAATACCTCCAGCCTTAGACAGCATCTTGTCGGGTGAGTTCTCTCGTAACCATTGTTTTACAAGATATCGACCTAAGCTATGCAAGTTGATCGAATCGTTGAAGGTTCGTTAACCTAAGTGAGCATGCACTTAATCTTGTTATAGATTTTAGATTTCTATCTCTTTTTATAACAATTATAAAAACAATCCATAACAAGCCTAATTTGAGAATAACACTTATAATCAAACTAATGAAATTTCATGCTTCATGCTTGGTTAATTTTATCAATTAATAATTATAACTATTATAAGAATAATCAATTTTAATTAACCATTCAAGCATGAATCTCCCTAAATTAATACAACACTTATATTAATTAAACATGAAATTTCCCTCATGCATTTGAATAAATCAATAACACTTGTTCAAATTAAACAAATGCATGAACATGCTTTCCTATGGTGGGATTTTAATCTATATGGCATGCTCATAATGCACATACATCCATTTAACTAAATCATACATTCACAATGCATAAAGTAATTAAATCAAGCTAAAATGGAATGGTTTGGCAATTTAAAAAAAAACACAAGCAATTTCACTAATTATTACAATAATAATTAATAAATAAACTTGCAACACGCCCGAGCTTCACGAACCATCCCGAACCTCTCATCCAAGCAATGAACCGACCATGCAATGAGTGAAATGAGGCTGCAACAGACCGAACCGGACCAAAATTCTGGAATAGATGAAGAAAAAAAAAATCTGCTGCTGGAATTAAAAAACAGCTTGCTGGAATTTTCATTTTCTGCTGTGTCTTCTCCGGTTTTTCTTCGATTTTACAGCCTATATGGACTCTAATGACTCTATAAAAATTACAGACTATAGTACACACATTAACGCTCTTACATATCCGAGCAATTACAATTTCATGAAGGTTTGAATTCTCAAAAAATTGCCAAACCAGAACACTTCCATTTTAGCACACAGAAAATTCAATTTCAAAATAGTACCCACCAAAGCAAAATTAAAACGAATTAAGTGCTCTAATCAAGCTCTGATACCAATTGAAGGTGTACATATTACACAAGCGGAAGCAATTGAAGATCGAAAGCACTTAAGACATTCAATTTTACTCCTAAAGCATGCATGTTCTAGAAAAGACAGAATAGAGAGTTTAAAAAACACCAACCTTTGTAGCTCACTTATGTTGAACTCCTTGTGGTGTTTGCCTCTCCTATGCTCCTTGGACAACCTCTAGAGTCTTCCCTACTATACTCCGGGCCAAGAACGACTTGTGGGAGTCTATATAAGATAGGAAATGGGAAGGGAATGCTTGAAGCATCAAGCAATGGAGAAGAATGAGAGATGAGAGAACTTTGAGTCCAAATTCCAGCAGCATAACATTAAGGAAATGGCTCTCTCATGACTTTGAATCTGATTCATACTCCTTATATAGATATTCTCCATGCAAAGCCAAGCCTCAATACACAAGACACATGGTGTATTTGCAAGCTCAAGTGGATTCTAGGTGTACATTACACAAGACATGCAACAATGCATGAATGAGTTGTCTTTCCACTTTGAATGATCATGCATTAAGTGGATTTCCAACTAAATCCACTAAATTCAAATTGAAATCAAATTTCAAGTTTGCAAATTATCCCCAATTTCAATTCTAAATTGAAATTGGTTGCTTGGTAATTAATTTGAAAATTTTCAAATTAATTTTGATATGATTAATCTGATTAATCTTTGATATCTTGTGCAATTCCATATATATGATTCCTAATACATATATATAGTATTCAAAACACTTTTAAATACTTCATCTCTCATTTTCTAATTTAATTCATAATTAAATTATTGTGTCAAACACAATTTACGATAATACCCTTTTTTCCGATTTTGAACGATTCAAAGCTTCCTATCTTTTGTTCTAGGCTTAATTCTGATATGAGCTAGTAGGGGGACCTAATGGACCTATAGATCATGGGCTCCAACGATTCAAGGCTAACCGACTAATCTCATTGTCCAAGCTAGCCAACATTCGTTAACTATCGGGACACTCCACTATAGCCCGATAGTTGCACTCCCCTCACTATAGATATATTTTCGTCCACTTGATTTAACCATGATTAGTAAGTCGATCCTTCACAGGTTGTTCGTAGCTATAGCTAGGTCAATAAGCCGTTTTACCCCTATAGTACTTCTAGTTCCTTAAGTCCCACTGATCCTCTAATGAACAATTGGTTTATGGTCCAACCAATAAACCGAGTCCCTCTCGGGCCAATGAGAGGGCAGGATCCCTTTGTTCAAGCCTCGGAGTTAGCACTTAAGGGAACAACCTCTCTACTATCCCTAATTCGGGTAGGAGTGAATTCCTTCTTGCACGACTATGTCCCCAGCTATCTACCCGTTCCTATCCCTGAAATGGGAGGCTTATTGAGTCGGCAATACTGAGTCACTCTCACCTATGCAGATCTAAGGATAAGCCCGAATAAAAAGGAGTTCATAGTTAGCTCAGGATTAAGATCGAGTTACCTAGGTCATCACATGAAATAGTCAGTCTCGTCAGTAAACGGTGTTATAAAGCGAGAGCGACTTATTTCTCGGTCCTGGTCTTATGCAAACTCCTTGCATAGGACGCCCCCACTCACATGTCTCTACATGGACGATTTAGGATCACATCGTCTATACCATCTATAAAGTGGGTCGCGTCTCATAGTGTCTCCAGAATAAGGTACCCAACCCTATTCCTATACTATAGACCGTTTTGGCTATTACTCAAGCTTGATCCACTTTTATGTCTCTACATAAAGTTCAAGTGTTAATCATATAGCCATGGATCTTAGTTCATTGGATTTGGGTTATTATAAGTGCAATTTACTTTATTCAGTAATAACTTTTATTGAATCAATCTCGATAACACCTTTATCGAATAAGTATATAATTCGTTTAACATTCACTATCTACGAGTTTTAGGACACCAATCCCAACACGATGCTGTCTCTGTTGCCGCCCAATTCAGAAAAGGAAAGGCAGTGTCGAGACGCTCCAAGAGCAGCGTCCCGACGCTGGCCTACGGATGGCTCTCTTTTGACTTCTTCTTGGTTGAACTTTTTCCGTTCATTAGCCAATTTTCATGTCCTGAACACGTATTTAGCTCCAATTTCTCGATTTAACTCCGAAACATGATTCCTACAAAAAGAACATAAAAATGCATAATTTTGGACTAGCTTAATTAATTAGGGAAACATAGCTAGCTATGCTCGCTATCATCAGCCCCTTGTACACCTCAACAAAACGGTGTATCAGAAAGGAGAAACAGAACCTTGTTGGACATGGTTCGTTCGATGATGAGTTATGCTCAGTTGCCTAACTCGTTTTGGGGTTATCGAGTAGAGACTGCTGTTTATATTTTGAACGTAGTTCCCTCAAAGAGTGTTTCTGAAACACCGTTTGAGCTCTGGAAAGGACGTAAAGCTAGTTTACAAAATTTCAGAATTTGGGGATGCCCTGCATACATGCTAGAAGCAAACCCAAAGAAATTAGAACCTCGTTCTAAATTTTGCCTATTTGTAGGCTATCCCAAAGAAACGAGAGGTGGATACTTCTTCGATCCAGAGGAAAATAAAGTACTTGTATCAACAAATGCTACATTCCTAGAAGAAGACCACCTCAGAGATCACAAGCCACGAAGTAAAGTCGTTTTAAGTGAACTATCAAACGAAGCTACAGAAACATCAACAAGAGTTGTTGATGATGCTGGAACCTCGAGTCAATCGCGTCCTTCTCAAGAAATAAGAGAACCTCGACGTAGTGGGAGGGTTGTTAGACAGTCTGATCGCTATTTGGGTTTAACTGAAAGTCCAGTCGTCATACCTGATGACGGGATCGAGGATCCATTAACCTTTAAACAGGCAATGGATGACGTTGACAAGAACGAGTGGATTAAAGCCATGGACTTGGAAATCGAGTCCATGCATTTTAATTCAGTATGGGATCTTGTAGATCAACCTGAAGGGGTTAGACTCATAGGGTGCAAATGGATCTACAAGAGAAAACGAGACTCTGCTGGAAAGGTACAGACCTTTAAGGCACGACTTGTGGCAAAGGGTTTTACCCCGCGAGAAGGGATTGATTATGAAGAAACCTTCTCCCCTGTTGCCATGTTAAAGTCGATCCGGATACTTTTATCCATTGCCACGTTTTACGATTATGAAATATGGCAAATGGATGTCAAGACTGCCTTTCTGAACGGTAATCTTGAAGAAAGTATCTACATGTCTCAGCTAGAGGGGTTCATAGCTCAGGATCAAGAGCAAAAAGTTTGCAAGCTTAAATGATCCATTTATGGATTAAAACAAGCATCTAGATCCTGGAATATGATATTTGATACTGCGATCAAATCTTATGGCTTTGAACAAAACGTTGATGAGCCTTGTGTTTACAAAAGGATCATCAACAACTCCGTAGCTTTCTTAGTACTGTATGTAGATGATATCCTACTCATCGGGAATGATGTAGGTTATCTAACTGACATTAAACTGTGGCTAGCAACTCAATTCCAAATGAAAGATTTGGGTGAGGCACAATTTGTTCTAGGGATCCAAATTGTTCGAAACCGAAAGAACAAAATGCTAGCCCTGTCTCAACCGTCTTATATTGAAAAATTGTTAGTTAGATATAAAATGCAAAATTCCAAGAAAGGACTATTACCTTTCAGACACGAAATTATTTTATCTAAGGAATAGTGTCCTCAGACACCTCAAGAAGTTGAGGACATGAGACATTTTCCCTATGCCTCTGCAGTAGGTAGCCTAATGTATGCCATGTTGTGTACAAGGCCTGACATTTGTTATGCAGTAGGGATTGTCAGTAAATATCAATCCAATCCAGGATTTGATCACTGGACAACTGTTAAAAATATCCTCAAGTATCTAAGGAGAACGAGGGACTATATGCTCGTGTATGGATCGAAGGATTTGATCCTTCAGGATACACTGATTCTGACTTTCAAAACGATAAAGATCTGAGGAAGTCTACATCGGGGTCAGTATTCACTCTAAACGGAGGAGCAATAGTATGGCGTAGCATCAAGCAAGGATGCATTGCAGACTCGACCATGGAGGCCAAATATGTAGCCGCTTGCGAAGCAGCAAAAGAGGCAGTATGGCTCAGGAAGTTCCTAACTGACTTGGAAGTCATTCCGAATATGCATCTGCCTATCATCTTGCATTGTGATAATAGCAGCGCAGTTGCAAACTCAAAGGAACCTCGCAGCCATAAGAGAGGCAAGCACATCGAAAGGAAATATCATCTCATCAAGGAGATTGTGCACCGAGGAGACGTGATCGTCACGAAGATAGCGTCGGAGCACAATATTGCTGATCCATTCACGAAGGCTCTCACTGCTAAAGTGCTCGAGAGTCATCTAGAAGGTCTAGGTCTGCGAGATATGTACGAGAAATAATCTAGGTCAAGTGGGAGAATTGTAACCGGTATGTCGATGCCTCAGTATACTGGGTATTTAGATTCCCTAGTTTATTGTATTTTTACTCTGTTATTAATACAAGTAATTATTCACCCACTGCTGTTATAGATTATAGTACATCCCACTAAACTAGACTTTTAGTTCAAGTGGGAGATTGTTGGGATTGGTGTCCTAAAACTCGTAGATAGTGAATGTTAAAGAAATTATACATACTTAATCGATAAAGGCGTCATCGAGATTAATTCAGTAAAGTTATTACTGAATAAAGTAAATTGCACAAATAATAACCCAAATCCAATAAACTAAGATCCATGGCTATAGGATGAATACTTGAGCTTTATGTAGAGACATAAAAGTGGATCAAGCTTGAGTAATAGCCAAAACGGTCTATAGTATAGGGATAGGGTTGGGTACCTTATTCTGGAGACACTATGAGACGCGACCCACTTTATAGATGGTATAGACGATGTGATCCTAAATCGTCCATGTAGAGACATGTGAGTGGGGGTGTCCTATGCAATGAGTTTGCATAAGACCAGGACCGAGAAATAAGTCACTCTCGCTTTATAACATCGTTTACTGACGAGCCTGACTATTTCATGTGATGACCTAGGTAACTCGATCTTAATCCTGAGCTAACTATGAACTCTTGTTTATTCAGGCTTATCCTTAGATCTGCATAGGTGAGAGTGGCTCAGTATTGCCGACTCAATAAGCCTCCCATTTCAGGGATAGGAACAGGTAGATAGCTGGGGACATAGTCGTGTAAGAAGGAATTCACTCCTACCCGAATTAGGGATAGTAGAGAGGTTGTTCCCTTAAGTGTTGACTCCGGGGCTTGAACAAAGGGATCCCACCCTCTCATTGGCCCGAGAGGGACTCGGTTTATTGGTTGGACCATAAACCAATTGTTCATTAGAGGATCAGTGTGACTTAAGGAACTAGAAGTACTATAGGGGTAAAACGGACTTTTGACCTAGCTATAGCTACGAACAACCTGTGAAGGATCGACTTACTAATCATGGTTAAATCAAGTGGACGGAAAGATATCTATAGTGAGGGGAGTGCAACTATCGGGCTATAGTGGAGTGTCCCGGTAGTTAACGAATGTTGGCTAGCTTGGATAATGAGATTAGTCAGTTAGCCTCGACTCGTTGGAGCCCATGATCTATAGGTTCATTAGGTCCCACTACTAGCTCATATCATAATAAAGCCTAGAACAAATAGATAGGAAGCTTTGAATCGTTCAAAATCGAGAAAAAAAGGTATTATCGTAAATTGTGTTTGACACAATATTTTAATTATGAATTAAATTAGAAAATGAGAGATAAAGTATTTAAAAGTGTTTTGAATACTATATATGTATTAGGAATCATATATAAGGAATTGCACAAGGTAACAAAGATTAATTAGATTAATCATATCAAAATTAATTTGAAATGTTTCAAATTAATTACCATGCAATCAATTTCAATTTAAAATTGAAATTGGGGTTAATTGCAAGCTTGAAATCAGATTTCAATTTGGAATTAGTGGATTTAGTTGGAAACCCACTCATGCATCATCATTCAAAGTGGAAAGACAACTCACTCATGCATTGTTGCATGTTTTGTGAAATGTACACCTAGAATCCACTTGAGCTTGCAAATACACCATGTGTCTTGTGTCTTGAGGCTTGGCTTTGCATGGAAACTCTCTATAAGAAGAGCTTGAATCAGATTCAAGCCATAAGAGTGATTTTCCATACTGTTATGCTGCTGGAATTTACACTCAAACACTCTCATCTCCTCATATCTCTCAAGTGCTTGAACCTTCAAGCATTCCCTTCCCATTCCCTATCTTTATAGACTCCCACAAGTCGTTCTTGGCCCGGAGGATAGTAGGGAAGACTCTAAGGGTTGTCCTAAGAAGATTGGAGAGGAAAAGAATCCAAGAAGGTCCACCAATTGAGCTACAAAAAGGCTGGTACTTTCACTCTCTCTATTTCTGGATTCTTAGAACATGCATGCTTTCGGAGTAAAATTGATGTAGTTAGGTTCTTCCGATCTTCAATTGCTTCTGCATGTGTTATATGAACACCTTCAAATAAACCATAAAACATCACAATATAAGTTCAAAAGAAGAATTTCGAAACATATAGTGCGGAAGACTATCCTAAGGAAATCCATGGCTCAGCAACACTCCGTCACGCGTTCTATACACCCTTGCCTTTACCTGCAGTTACATGTTAGGGAAAAGAATGAGTATTTAAGAAAATACTCAGTAAGTAACAATACTGCTAGACACTTGCAACAACCAAGGTTTCAACATTTTATTCGAGCTAAGGGCCTAAGGGTTAGGTCATCTCATTCTCATTCATTTCATTTCATTTATCTGTAGTTTGGGCCTCGTGATCAATTAACTCACCTATATATAAGTTTGTCAACTCACTGGTAGTGCACAGGTGGGTGTTATGGGAGGTCTCTACTCCTACTGATGGTAGAAGGCACCCAGTCAGTGGAGCTGAGTCTCATCCCTCAAGGCACTAAAGGGCACGTAGCGCTCTAAACTACCATTTCACTGGTGGGGCGTTCATGGGTTTAAGTCAGAAATTAACTTCCACAGTTAGTAAATGACACCGAGTCTGCGAAGCCAAGTCCCGCCCATTAAGCCCCTCATTTCAGTCTAATACATCTCAGTCCTAGGTTTTTAATTGACATGACCCTCTTCTAAGGCAACTAGCCTAATCTTTTCCCTTTCTTAATCATTTTCCCTTTAGGACCCCTTAACACTTACTAATTTTCAACTGCAACCCAGTTAACCATTTTCTTTTCCTTTTACGGAGAATACTGACAGGCTAAACTGATATGCACCATCCCAACTCAATCAATCTCAAGAACAAGAAACGAAGGCGACAACATCACTCCTAAACAGAGATAAAACACAAACTCCCTGTTGTCCACAAACAATGCCAGTCAACTTATAATATAAAACAGTCAAGCACTTTCCCCTATCACATAGCACCAGTACACAACAACCAAATTCTTAAAGACAATCGTATTCATAACATCTCAATCTCAATCCAAATATTTAATACCAACTCATGCTAGGAGCAAACAGTCATTTCAATGCATAAACATTTCATTCTAATGCAGCAAGTTACTTACCTTGAGGTAACTAAGCTTGATTTAAAACACCCAAACAACTTGATATAACGCCAACCACGTGATGCGAAATAATAGTCTATTAACACATAAAATATAGTCACACATAAGAGGCATAACAATCTCAATAATTTCCTAAAACACAAGACTTGAGAGGGTCGAAAACTCACCCAAGTAAAACTACTACTCGCTGTCCAATTTCCAATTTCGCTCCGCCTTTACGAATTTGACCACCACTCACTACGAATTATATACTAAAACTCTTTTTTAAAAAGTTGGTTTCAAGTGTTTCTCTCAAAATGGTTTATCTATCAATTTCATTTTCTAATAAGTCATTGTTAGTAGTTACCAAACACTAGAAATTTTTTCAAAATGATTTTTTTCCAAAATTAAACATTTGAAAAGTTAAACCAAACACACCCTAAGTAAACAATAACTTGTGTATAAAATATTTGTGATAAAAATGAAACCAAACATATGAGTGTTTAAATTCTAAACATTTTTTATACAAAATGTTTTTTAAAAAATGCATTCTTGAAAAACATTTAAATTAAAATGTATTCCAAACAGACCCTAAAAGTAATTCTCTTGCTATAGGGGTTGCCCTTATTTTTGTAATTTCATACCATCTATGAAATGAAGGAATTTTAATTTGTCATGTTAAAGTAATTAATCTTGAATGAATAAATTGTTGGAAACGAAGTAGACCCTCACAATATAACTCAAGAGATAAGAGAAGAAGATTGTTCTCTCACTCACACAAGATTGGAGAAACTATAACTTGAATATAACTTTTGTTTCTTCTTTGCTTTGACTTGCTTATAAATGATAAATCCTACACATATTTATACTAGTAGGAAACTACATCAAAAGACATCAATGATAAATGCTAACACATGTGACTTTTCACTAATACATGAACATTCATCATATATCTTATAATTCATGCATCCAACCATTTTTTAATCTCAACTATTCATGTATCTACTTAAATGTGACTCATGTATTTCAAATGTGTCTAGATTAATTTTAACATAAATGTCTATGCTTTAGGGTGATTAATATAATTTAATCATCAAACAACGTACAATGTTTCAACTCTACATGTTAAAGTAGACATTTGTTTGAATTTAGATTTGTAATTTTGAGAATTAGTCAGAATGTTTTGACTAATTTAGTTGTACTTGGAGTCATTGTTTTATTCAAACTTTATAAATTTTAGGTTGAAGTTTTCATTGAATCACATGTTGTTAGGGCAGTTTTGTGGATTCCAATGTATATTTTGAATTGGAAGTTATTTCAACAAGTTAATCTGATGTTTATTGTTCTTTTCTACCTACCATGATTTTCTCATTGTTGGGACACACGATTTTTGAAAGGAGAATGGGCCAAGGCCCACTTACATTAGGTTTTCTGGAGTATGCAGCAGTGAGTTTTGGAGAGAAAATAAGATTCATTCTCTTGCGTTGGATTGAGGTGTTTATTTTATGGTTTATTCCAAGTAATCGAGTTATGATATTTAGAACTCAATAGCTATTGTTGGACTATTCAAGGTTAATTAGTTTGTGGTGTTATTAAAGGCTTCCTGTAATCTCTTATCATTCTAGTAAAACCTACCGTTCCAGAAGACTGGACGTAGTGGGACGAACCACACTATAATTTTTCGGTGTCGTTTTCTTTTCTATATCTCTTTTATTATTTTTGTGACTATTATTATTTGTTTGTTTGACTTAACCTATGGAAGGGAAGATAGTATAATATTATTGTTTGTGTGTATTCCACATTTTTTCTCCCAACACTCATACCATCACTTACTGTATTATTAGTGTATTATTAGGGATAACTATACACTGTAATATAGTTATACATTAAACCTATTGTTTTGAAATACGTATTCATATATCATCAATTAAGTAAATCCATCCTTTTTGAAAAAGTATTAGAAATTTAAAAACTTTTGTGAGATAATCAAATCTAACACAACTCATTATCAATAACACCCCACTATGGTTTTTCTATGACCGAAATGAACATAGTTCAACTAGTAGAAAACTCATACTAATAACTAAGAGGTATGTGGTTTGAATCCCCTCACCCCACATGTGGTAAAAAAAAAAAAAAACACTCTACAACGGTTTTTATCCGTACCTAGCTAAGGTCTACCGATTCGACATAGTTTTCCTGAACATTGTTTATCTCACCACAATAAAGTGATCAAGCTCCACCAAATAGCCCTACTAGTTAATTGCTCCAACCTACCAGATGGGATTAGATTGCTCAACTCATGCACTACCCAAAGTAATGAGTAAACGCCACTCAAATAAGTATATTGGATATGACTTTTAAGAAGACAAAATCCTACAAACGAACATAGGTAGGTGGTCGGACTAGAAAACTTAAACCATTGATGTGAGATAAAAGAATAAGTCTTGGAACCTCACTAGGCTAAAACTAGGGAGTGAACAAATTAAAAATTCACCAAACATAAACCTTAACTGAAGAACGATAGATTCGCGAGGCCAAAATAAGTCCTCAAAATGTAGTATAGTCCCTCTTAGCTAATTCGTGGTCGTGAGTCAAGTCTCTCTCATCTAGATGTGACTTAGTGTTTGATGTGTCTTGTTATATTAGACATCTGATTATCGATAAGAGGTCACTAACGTGAGAACGATGCACACATAAATAATACCATATTGGTTACATGTGGCACTAGCATGTAATGTTTCACCATATGCATAAAACCAAAACTCTTATTCTTCTTCCAACCAACAATGGATAGCAACTTGGGTGACCCATATGCAAGAAAAAGATATATAGCTATTTTGTTGTGAGAGGCACTAATGAACATGTGGAGTTGTGTCCAAAATCTTCCTATCAGGTCTCCTAAATCTTTGGTCATAATGTTTTGTCCAAAATCTTACTAAACATGTCACTGTTCCTCTTTTCTATACAAAGACAAAAAAAAGAAAAGGGTCACTCAAGGAATACTCCCCTACGACGACTAGAACTCTACTCTACCCAAAACCCTAATATGTATGACATAAAGCAAGAAAGAACATTTAGTACGCATCATACTGATACATCTTCTCATCCTATCCTTTCGAATATTATTATTGACCTATACCGAGTCAACCCACTAAAAACCTTGACAAAATTTCTACAAAAATAAGATCATGTTGATCGATGATATAAAACTACAAACTTATCTATACAATAGAATTAATCCACAAATAAAATACCACTAACTAATGATAAGATATAGCATATTTTTGGTTAGACAAAGTTCTTCCCCATCTGAAAATGTGTAGATCAATATATATCTCAAAAGTGAGTTTTTATTTTTTAAAGCTGTTGAATAATTTGAAAAAAGAAAAGGTGAATGAAATAAAAAATTTGCATTGAGTGTAATAAAATAGTGAAGATCCTTTGGTGGACTTTCATAAAATCCCACTTAGTCGCACGGCCTTCCAATGCCCCATACGGCCGCCCTTTGATATATTCTTGTGTGGGAATGCGGCAGTCAAGTCAAAGGGCACCATTCCTTTTCAAACCACTTTGGATGGCAAAAATCACTTCTCGTCCTAATCCCAACATATTATTCCTTTTGAATCTTCTTTCTCTTCCTACCACGTGCAACTCGATATTCCCCTTTCCCACAAACGCCCACCAACTCACTTTTCCAAATCATTCTTCTAAACCACTTTCTCTCCATAAAAGAATAAATAAATAATCCTTTTTCAAGTGCTTCCCATCCCTTTGGAATACATTTTAATTTAAATGTATTTTCAAGAATGCATTTTTTTTAAAATATTTTGTATTAAAATTGTTTAGAATTTAAACACTCATATGTTTGGTTACATTTTCGAATAAATGTTTTTTATACACAAGTTATTGTCAAGGGTTAAAATGTCGAGGTCTCAATTTTATGGAAATGTTGATGGAAATATCGACAAAATGTCGATGTCGATGGGAATTCCTGAAAATTTATTTAAAATAAAAAATTAAAAAATTTAACAAATAAATGTTTTACATTTTAAAAATAAGTTAAAATACTTATTATAAATATTATCTCTACATTAGTTACATTTTGTTATTATTTTTTTTATATTTTATCAATTTCTTTACGATACAATGGAAATATCGATTCACTACGCATGTCGATGTCGAACCCATGAACATATGAAAATGTCGACATGTCGATGGAAATTTAATACATTGGTTATTGTATACTTACAAACTCTTTTTCAAGTGTTTCTCTCCAAATGATTTATTTCTCAACCTCATTTTCTAATAAGTCATTTTTAGTGGTTATCAAACATTACAAATTTTTTCAAAATGATTTTGTTTTTCAAAATTAAACACTTGAAAAGTTAAACCAAACACACCCATCCTCAAAGATTTCCCATCACGTTTCTGGTCAATTTTCCCTTCATTTATCTCTTTTATGAAATTTTGTTCTCGACTTAAACTCTCAACTGATGACGTGTCGATGTTTTTCGTATGACTTGTAAGTTTATCTACTTTTGAGTTCCCTTTAATATGGTTGTTGGCATAGAAATTTTGCTTCAAGTAAGTTTCTAAGTTCATGAAATTAAAATATGTTAATTTCATGAAATAGATTGAATAGAGTTCAATTTAAACCCGAATTCAATAATGTAATTGGGTAAGAAGTCCAAAATTGCAAGCCCGAGCCCATGGATAGGCCCAAATGCATTTCCAGGCCCAAGCCCATGGATGGGCCCAAATGAAATCAAGCCCAAGCCCAAGCCCACGAAGGCCTTTGGAAAAACTCTATAAATAGGAGGCATGACCTCTCATTTAAGGACGGATGGCAGAAGGAAAGGAAGAAGAGAAAGCTCTTAGAAGAAACCGAAGATTGAAGCTCATTCTGCAGAACCGAAGATCGAAGCTCAGATCCTCATCAAATCCAGCTGCAGAACTGAAGAACAAGGCTCCGATCATCTTCAAATCCCGACGCAGAACTGACGAACGAAGTCCAGATCCTCTTCAAATCCCGCTACAGAATTGAAGATCAAAGCTCAGATCCTCTCCAAATCCTGTTGCAGAATTGAAGAACGAGGCTCCGATCATCTTCAAATCCCACTTCAGAACTGAAGATCGTAGTTCAGATCCTCTTCAACTTCTCCTGCCAAACCGAAGACTGAAGCTCAGAACCTCTCGCAGACCTGAAGACTGAAGTCTACCTCAATTCATCTAGAAGAATCCAAATCCTTCTGAAGAACAAACCTCCAAGACTAAAACCTCTTGAAGACTTCTGGAAGATCAACAAACTCCTTGAAGATCACGAAGCCCTTGGTACAACTTCAATCTCAAGAACAAGCTGCAAAGCCCTTGAGACAACTCCAACCTCAAGAACAAGCTGCAAAGCCCTTGAGACAACTCCAACCTCAAGAACAAGCTGCAAAGCCTTTGAGACAACTGGGGACAACTTCAATCTCAAGAACAAGCTACAAAGCCCTTGAGACAACTCCAACCTCAAGAACAAGCTACGAAGCCCTTGAGACAACTCCAACCTCAAGAACAAGCTGCAAAGCCCTTGAGACAACTCCGACCTCAAGAACAAGCTGCAAAGCCTTTGAGACAACTGGGGACAACTTCAATCTCAAGAACAAGCTGCAAAGCCCTTGAGACAACTCCAACCTCAAGAACAAGCTACGAAGCCCTTGAGACAACTCCAATCTCAAGAACAAGCTGTAAAGCCCTTGAGACAACTTCAAATTCGAGAACAAGCGCTCCAGTCCTCGAGTGAAACACATTCACACACAAGAGAGAGAATCAGAGGATTATGTATTAGAGATTGTACACTCACACGCATACAACATCAATACAAATCAAAGTTTATTCCACGTGTCTAATTCATTTGAAATTACGTGTGAACAATGGTGTATAATATAATTTTCTAAGTTTAAGCATAAATTTGATCTCTATGATTTAGAGATTGTTTAAACTTATGGACTTAATTCACTTCGATTTTGTTTTTGGTAGATTTAGAGGTTTCGATTTTTGGTACTTTACTGTTTACTCAAATCTCACAAATTAAATTGTGTTAGTTTCCATATTGACTTTTTTTTAGGGGCAGTTGCAAGAATAACAAAAAATAAAATGAAATTTGCAACTATGTCATCAGTTTTGTAATGTTGCAAATATAACAAAAAAATGTGGACCTGCCTAAACATTAAAATTGAAAAGTAAAAAAAAAACAACCCTAAACTATGCTGGAAGTTGGAAGTTTAAAAAGTATATCAATGATGTTATTGATATACTGTATATTAGGTACATCATTCATTTATTTAGTGTACTTATATACTTTTTTTATTTGGTATATCAATCAACTGATATACTAAATATATAGTATATCAAATGTATATTTCATGAATATAATATACTTCATTTATGAAGTATACACATGAGCTTTTATTAGTTTAGATATCTTTGATATACTTCATTAGTAAAGAATTAGACATATTAGCTTTATTTTGGAACAATATGTGTGGTAGGGGATTTAAACCTCTAACCTCTTGATTGAATGTTTATATCTTATGCTAGTTCAGCTAGCTCATGTTGGCAAATATGTCATCAATATACTATACATCATCTTAATAATATACCACTAATACACTAATGTTATACTTGAAATTACATTTTTAGTGAGTACTAATACACTAATGATATACTTAAAATTGCATCTTATTGATATACTTATAACAAAATTTGCATATCATAACCTTCATAATACACCAATAATTTAAAATATATATTAATGATTTCTTTTTAATAACAAGTCTATCATTGATGTATTTAGCTACTCATAATCAGATATATCAATGTTATTAATTATTTGAGTAGTATAAAAATGAAGTAAGTTAAAAAAAAACAAATGAGGTATATCAATGTTATATCAACATTCATAATAGGTATAGAAGACAAACATTTATGTTATAAAAGACAAACATTTCATTTAAAATATTTAAATAACACAACATAATTCAATAAAGAGAAAAAAAAAACATAACAAGAATAAGTAAAGAAAGTAACATATCAAGTATATCATTGGTATATCAACATTTGATCAGGTATATCAAATGTTATGTTTTTCAAATCAAGTATATATTAGGTATATCTTTAGTATATTAGGTATATCATTGTATTCATTCGAGTATACCAAATTTGGTATATCAGTTAACTGATATACTTTATATATCGTATATCAGTAAATATAAAATATATCAGATATACTACTAATATACTTGTTGATATACTAACAAGGGTAAAACTAGAATAATAAAAAAAATGGAAATCAGATTCTTAAAGTTTTGCTATGTTTGCAAATCTAAAAAATCATAGCTAGATTTGAAAATATCCTAATATTTTTTACTACCCATGGTAATTTCCTTACTTTTTTACATGATCACACCGAATTGATGTCTTTCTTTTTTAGCTTAACTCCAATAGTTGACTATGTTAATGTTCATGGTTAGTAAAAAATAGAGCTAAATAGGAATTTCAAATAAGTTAAAAAAACATTTTATTGTAATTAAGAAATATTTTATTAAAATTATGAGATTAATTTTTTTTTTTAAATCTTTCTGTTTTCGAGAAAATAACATAAATAAGGGAGAATTCAAATTTTCGAAAAGTATTCATATTTGATTTTCGTTTTTTAGTTTAACATCTACGATAAATGGATTCGAACCTTTGATATTTTGATCAAGAATATATGTCTTAACAAATCAAACTATCCATTTACCTACTTAATCTATGTTTGTAGGATTGATCAGTGAAATGGTAATTTAAGGTTTATATAAAGTTATTATTATTGATATGGATAAGAATCTCCCCGATGAGATTAGTTCGGATCGAGCGGTATCATACGTTAAAGCAAGTGGGTTGAGTGATTTTTCATCCCACATAGTCGTTTTATTTTTTATTTGGATCGTGAGCACTTTTCCCATTGTCATTTTATTTTTTACCAAGGATTAAGTAATTTAAGGATGTATTTGGTTTGACTTTTCAAGTGTTTAATTTTGAAAAAAAAAACATTTTGAAAAAACTTTATAGTATTTGGCAACCACTAAAAATGAATTATTAGAAAATGAGATTGATAAATAAACTATTTTGAGAGAAACATTTGAAGCCAACTTTTTAAAAGAGTTTTGTATACAATAACTTGTGTATAAAAACACCTATCAGGAAATTCAACCAAACACATGAGTGTTTAAATTCTAAACAAATTTTATACAAAGTGTTTTAAAAAAAAATGTATTCTTAAAAAATATTGAAATAAAAATGTATTCCAAACGGACCCTAAATATAACATAAAAATATTTTTATAAAAAGTTAAAGCTTTTGACCTAAGTGTTTTGCCAAAAAGCATTCAAAACTGCTCTTAAAGAGTGTAAAATCAAATATTTAACTGTTTTGCTAATCGATACTTTTGACTGAAACTATTTGTGAGTGAAATATTTTGACTGAAACTATTTGACGACGTTAACATTTTCCTACATCTCTTGCGACTGAGTCGTTGTAATACTTGTGATCTTCCACCATACAGGACTTCACCAAACAAAACACACCTAACTTTGTAGTTTCTATAATTGAGCTTCCGAAAATGAAGGTGCATGTTGTTCGTATAGAGAGTTACTGTCAATTCTTTTAAACTTATTTTGACTATAATTTCATATCTTCGAGATCCCTCTCATTCAAATGCGGTCTCGATTCATTCATGTATCCTCCTATATTCGGATGTTTCATACATTTTCTTTTAAAAATACTTATTTTAGAAGCATTTTCAAATACAGTTCTACAAAGGGAATTCTAACCTCAATGAATTAAATTATTAGTAAACCTCTCTCCTTGTTTGAATAATAATGCTTTGAAAAGCTCGAGGTAACTTTGGTAAACTTTTTTTCGTTTTTTCTGAAAAAGTTCTTTGATAAAATTATCTTGTGTCTTTATATTTTTATAACCCAATATTAACATTTCCCTTTACATTGTTCAATTGGGAATAACAGTAGGTTATTTATTTATTTATTATTTTTTTTTTTTTGAGAAACATACACTTTGTCCCTGAGTTTTCGGTTAGGCTTCATTTTAGTCCCTGAGTTTTCAAACTCAACAATTTAGTCGCGCTGAGGTTTGATTTTAGTTTCATTTTAGTCCCTACATACATTTTTTCGTTAAAAACTAGCGATTTGCTGACGTGACACTACTTTTTTATTAAAAAAAAATATTTTTGAATTTTAAATATAAATATATTAAAAATAATAAAAATATTATTATTTTTAAACAAAATTTTATTTATGTTCTCTTTGCTCTCCTCTCCTTCTTCTTCATGTTATTCTTCTTCAGCCCAACTCCCGGTGACTGGTCGGTGGTTGGTAGCCGCCCGCTGCTGGTGACTTTTTTTTCTTCTTTTTTTCTTCTTTTCTTTTCTCCTTCTCCTCGAGACCATCATCTTCTCCATCGCTGACTGCTCCTTTCCGTCTTTCTTCTTCTCCGGTCGAAATCCCACGAGACCCTCACCCACGACAACAGCAGCAACCCTCACCCACGTCGATTTCTCTAGCCTATTTTCTTCTCCTCTGCGAGATAACAACCTGTTGGGTTTTATGCCCTAAAACTCGTAGATAGTGAATGTAACTGTTGACCGGATACTAATGAAATAATATTGATATATTTTTCCATTAATTGTTATTAGTTATTTTATATTTGTCTTTGCCTAATAATAACCCTAATCCAATAAACTAGACATCCAAGGCTATAATATGAGTCTTGAACTATATGTAGCGACATATGAGATCATTATTCAAGAAACAGCCTAAAGGGTCTATAGTATAGGGATAAGACTGGGTGCCTTATCCTGGTGACACTATGGATACAACCCACTTTGTATTTGATACAAACGTTGCAATCCAATGCGTTCGTGTAGGAGACACGCGAGTGGGGGTATCCTATGCAATGAGTTTGCATAAGACCGGACCACGAAATAGTAACCACTGGTTATAACACCGTTAACTAGTTGGTTTTCTATTTCACAAGGACGACCTAGACGACTTAGTCTTAATCCTGAGTTGATTATGGACTCCTGCTCATGAGAGATTGTCCTTTGATTTGCATGGGTCAGAGTGGCCAGTACGCCGACTCAATAAGCCTACCATTTTGGGGACAAGACCGAATGGGGAGCTGGGAACATAATCGTGCAAGATGGAATTCACTCCTTCCTGACTTTAGGGAAGCAGATGAGTGTTCCCTTAAGTGGTTACTCCGAGTCTTGAACAAATGGCCCTACCCTCTCAATGGCACGAGAGGGTTTTCTGTTTGATGGTTGGACCACAAACAGGTTGTTCATTGGAGGAGAACTGATACTTAAGGAAATAGAGGTAACCCAGGGGTAAAACAGTAATTTGACCCAGCTGGTGTTACGGACACTCATGAAGGACTAACTAGTCGATATTGGTCTATATCCATGGACACAGAAAATATGTCTGCAGTGAGAAGAGTGCAACTGTAAGTCTATAGTGGAATGAACACACAGTTAACGAATATTGATTAATGTGGTTAATGAGTTTGACCAATTAATTTCACATCGTTGGAGCTTCTGATCTGCAGGTCCATTAGGTCCCACTGATAGCTCATAAAGTAATTTGAGGCAACTAAGTAATAAAAGTAAATTGAAAATGTTCAATTTACTAAGGGAAACAAATATAATATATATTGATATATTATTGTGAGAGAAATTAATATTTGAAGAAATTCAAATATAAATTTATAGAAGTTTGAAAGAGTTCAAATAATGAATTAATTAGTTTAAGGCCTAAAATCTATTTGGGAAAATTAATTAATTCAAGGTCGGAAATTAAATATGTGATATTTAATTGGTGGGTAATTAATTAAAGAATTCATTAACCGGGAATTAATCAATTATGAAAATAATTAATCACTTTCATTTATGGAAATGATCTAATCACTTATGGAAGTAATTAGTCATTTGTGGAAAAGATTAATCAATTGTGGAATTGATTGATCATGATTGATTAAATAAGGAATAAGATTGAATCAATTTTGGAAAAGATTGATTTAATTGAATATTTTATTCATGGCATCTCTTCTATAAATAGAACACTAGACCTAATTGGTCCATGACACTCTTGCTCTTGCTCTTAGACTATCAAGACAAGACCTAGAATTCTCTCTAGCCTCCCTCTTAGAGAAAGACTCCCACAAGTCTTTTGCCTCCTAGACTTAGAGACATATCAGTGTAACCTCTCTGATTATTGTGTCATTCAAAGGAGAAATTTCCAGCGATCACAAGAAAAGGAGGCTGCTGCGTTTTCGTTCGTGGAGCGTCGTTGGCGAAGAACGGTCAAGTCTACAATGAAGGTTTGTAACGGTTCTTCCTTCTTTCTTTAGAAAAGCATGAAAATAAATTTAGATTTATTTTTCAGCATGTTTAAACCAATTTTCCAGCAGCTTTAAAGAGTGTTTAAAGTTTGTTTGAGTTTTCGTAACGGTATTTTAATATTAATTAGTATACGGCGTAAGGTCCAATCGATGTGCTTCCGCTGCTTGGGGACTTTTATTCCCTTCACAACCCTCACCCACGATACCCATGAAGGGATAATAGCCCTTTTGCAGCGGAAAACAACAAAGACCTTTTCGAATAAAACGCCGATTGGGATACCAATACGACGACAAAAATAAGATAAATTTTTTTACAGCGAACGTTATAGACTAATTAAATGCTGTAAACAGATATAAGCATGCTAAAATCAAGAGAAAAATTCTAGATCTAATCTAGAATTGGGTCCTAATGACCCTAGTTCAAGCAAAACCTTACCCTTGAAGAAATCCTTGAACTTTTCGCCAAAATTCTTCGATTTTCTCCCAAAAAAACAGCAGCAGTCACACCTTGATCTTGCTGGAAAAAAATGCCACGAACACCACCACGAGGTTTCACCAGTATTCTCAAAGGGATACACGTTGAGAGCTTGTGGGAACTCAAAAACCTAAGGAAATTTTCTGGATCAAGAACTTTGTCTTCTCTGAGAGAGTGCAGAACGAGAGAGAACGAGAGAGAGGGAGAGATCGGCGTCAGAGACGTGAGACTGAGCGTAATTCTCTAACTACACACTGACCACATAATATCAGGTAACTGAAAATATCAGTTATCTGATATTTTTAATTAATTATAATTTTAAAATCATAATTTTAAATTATAATTAATTGTATTTTAATTTATCTAAATTAATTAAAATAACATTAATCTAAATCCAATTTAAATTAATATCCCTCTTATCTTATAGTTTAATTAAATCAAATTTAATTAAACTAAATTAATTAATTAATTCGAAATTAATTAATAAAAATTAAAATAAAATTGAACATCACATATTCAATTACTATTTTCTCTCTCAAAACTATAGTATTAATATACATCCAATGCATATTAATTATAACCTATAGTTTTAATATGAACCAAATTCATATTTCAGTATAATGTTCGAACAACTTCGAATATTCAATCCATCCTTAGAATTTTACCTCAACGCTCTAAATGAGCTACCGGTGGGACCTAATGGACCTACAGATCAGAAGCTCCAACGATATGAGATTAGTTGGTTAAACTCATTAACCAAGTTAATCAATATTCGTTAACTGTGGTTCACTCCACTAAAGAACCACAGCTGCACTCTTCTCACTGCAGATATATTTCTGTGTCCACGGATATTGACCGTCAACAGCAAGTTAGCCCTTCACGTGTGTTCGTACCCCAGCTAGGTCAAATTACCGTTTTACCCCTGGGCTACCTCTTGGTCCTTAAGTACCAGTGCTCCTCTAATGAACAACCTGTTTGAGGTCCAACCAACAAACATAAATCCCTCTCGTGCCATAAAGAGGGTAGGGCCCATTGTTCAAGACCCGGAGACACACCTTAAGGGAACACACCTCTACTTACCCTCATATCAGGAAGGAGTGAATTCCATCTTGTAAGACTACGTTCCCAGCTCCCCACTCGGTCTTGTCCCCAAAATGGTAGGCTTATTGAGTCGGCGAAACAGGCCACTCTCACCCGTACAAATCAAAGGACAATCCCTCATGGACAGGAGTCCATAATCCACTCAGGATTAAGGCCAAGTTGCCTAGGTCATCCTAGTGAAATAGAAACCGAGCTAACTAACGGTGTTAGAGTTAGTGGTTAACTATTTCGCGGTCCGGTCTTTGTGCAAACTCATTGCACAGGATACCCCCACTCGCATGTCAGCCACATGAACGCATTGGATCATTATGTTTGTATCAATATACAAAGCGGGCCGTATCCATAGTGTCACCAGGATAAGGTACCCAGCCTTATCCCTATACTATAGACCCTTTAGGCTAAAACTTGAACATTGATCCCCGTATGTCCCTACATACTAGTTCAAGCCTCATTATATTAGCCATGGATGTTTAGTTTATTGGATTAGGGTTAACAAGACAAGATATAAAACAAACATTGAATAATACATCACTTTATTAATGTTCGGTCAAATGTACATTTACTATCTACGAGTTTTATGGCATAAAACCCAACAAACTCCCACTTGAACTAAAACTCAAGTTACAGGGAAAATATATACAATATAATCCAAAGCTAGAAACGGTACATGTATGTTTGTACATTACATAAAAGGTAAATATACAAAATACAATAAACTAGGGCATCCTTACACCCATTACACATCTCCCACTTGCCCTAGATTACGCTATATACATGTCTCGCAGACCTAGACTGTCTAGATGACCCTCGAACACTTTAGCCGAGAGGGCCTTCGTAAACGGATCAGCAATGTTGTGCTCGAAAGCGATCTTGGTCACGACCACATCTCCTCTTTGCACAATCTCACGAATCAGATGATACTTCCTCTCTATGTGTTTACCTCTTTTGTGGCTGCGAGGTTCCTTTGAATTGGCTACAGCCCCACTGTTGTCACAGTATAACGTAATGGGCAAGTTCATATTTGGAACAACCTCCAAATCTGTCAAGAACTTCCTTAGCCAAACAGCTTCCTTAGCTGCTTCACAAGCAGCTACATACTCAGCCTCCATGGTGGAGTCTGCTATGCATCCCTGCTTTATACTCCTCCAAACTACAGCTCCCCCGTTAAGGGTGAAAACTGACCCTGACGTAGATTTCCTAGAATCCTTGTCAGTTTGGAAGTCAGAGTCGGTGTAACCAGTGAGAACTAACTCCTTAGCCCCAAACACCAACATGTAATCTCTCGTTCTCCTAAGGTACTTTAGGATTCCTTTAACGGCGGTCCAGTGGTCTAACCCTGGATTCGACTGATATCTGCTGACAATCCCTACAGCATAACAAATGTCAGGCCTCGTGCATAGCATGGCATACATTAAGCTACCCACGGCAGAGGCTGATGACATGCAAAAATGTCATCATTTTCCTATTAATTTTAGCTAGTTTTGTGCATGAATTGTGAGCTTTAATGTATTTTTATGTTGATTTTACAAGAAACCGAGTTCGGACAGCAAAACTGAGATTTTAAGAGAATTTGGGTGAATTTGGAGACTTTATGGGCAATTTGAAGAATAATCATTGAAGATCAAAGCCCTAAGGTCCAAGAAAAGAAGACAATTGAAGTGGGAGGCCCAAAAAGCCCAAAAGTTTGAAGAAAAGAGGCAAAAATCCGCAATTAGGGCTTCTAGAAGGCCTAGCGTCGAGACGCTAGGACGTAGCGTCTCAACGCTAGGTGGTCAGCATAGCGCGTGCCAAAATCGCGACAGCGTCGCGACGCTGTCTGCGTAGCGTCGCGACGCTGCGACGACTTCTGCCCCAAGACAACATGACGTCACAGCGTCTCGACGCTGTGACATAGCGTCTCGACACTGTCGACTTGTTCAGTAAGAAATTTCCAGCCCCTTCCACTATAAAAAGGCCCCTTCCCTTTGGTTCAAATCATCCCAAATTTGGGGGAGCTCTCCCCTAGCTCAATAGAGAGAAAAAGTGAGAAGAATTGTGGAGAAAAAGTGGGATTGAAGCGAGATTCTAAGGCTCAAGATTCGAGATGATCGTAGCGGGAGCTTGGGATCGAATTATCGGTTATTTCTTCCTTACTTCTTTATAATTCCTTGTTGTAATTTGAGTTAGGCCTATGGATCAAGATCATTTTGGCAAAATTATTTCCATTTGTGAGTAGATCTTGAGACCTAGGGTCGTTATTCTAGTTAATTGGATATTGTAGCGCAATTACTTGGATTATGTAATGAATGTCTTCGTATTTCATCTATGCAATTCATGCTTAATGCCTTTAATCTCTTGATCACGGATTAATTGTTATGATGGTCTAAATTGATACTCGACAGAGAGAAATTAGATTAGATCCTAATTGCATGGCTAACGGTTGCTTGGAACACGAGAGTGAAAGAGAATTGTTAGAAATTGATTATGAAGTTGCTTAATGCCATACTATGATTAACTAAGGAGATGGACACATAAATTAGTTATGTTAGTATGAGATGTGGAGGAGCTCGAAAGAGAAATCCGCTTAAAATTACTTCTAGATTTATGGAATTAAAGATTATTAGTTACATACATCCATGTAATTGAGCTACAAATCCAAGAAAGCTAGATAACACCCTAGGTCAAGTTCCCTTATTTGGTTATTTTCATTTCATTATTACATGTTTATTTTTATTAATTCCTTAAATTTTCGCACTATCATTCGAGTTGATCTTCTAAATAAAATTAAAACATGATGATTCTTGGTACTTAATGGAATTAATTCAATTTCCCTGAGGATTTGATACTCGGTATTACTACCGTTTTATATTACTTGTGACGACCCGTGCGCTTGCGGAAAATCGTACCAACAAGTTTTTGGCGCCGTTGCCGGGGATTTTGTAATTTTTACGTTAATATTGAGAATTAAGTGTTTGATTTTAATTTAGAAATTTATTTTTCTGCATTTTATTTTTTAGTTTTGAGGAGTTATAAGGTGGATAATCTGTTCTTTTGAGATTTAATCATGGCAGAAGACAAAGCAATTCGAGATTATTTCTTGCCTGAATTTCCATTAAACTATTCTGGAATAGCTTACGAGCCAGTCACTGTCGATAATTTTGAGCTCAAAGCTAATCTCATTCAAATGGTAAGAGAGAATGCTTTCAAGGGCCATCCGTCAGAAGATCTACACCATCACCTAAGATCATTTCTGAATATATGTGGAACTATAAAAATGGGAGGAGTTAGCCCTGACTCAATTCGGTTGCAGTTATTTCCATTTTCTTTACAAGACAAGGCTAGAGATTGGTTAGACTCATTAACCTCATAGCATCCTTGGTTGGAATGATTTAGTCAAAGCTTTCCTTGCAAAATTTTTCCCATTAGAAAAGATTACCAAGCTTAGAGCTGAAATTGGAAAATTTCAACAATTTGAGGAAGAACAATTATATGAAGCTTGGGAAAGATATAAGGATTTGTTAAGGAAATGCCCACAGCATGGATATCCTGATTGGCTTCAAATTCAACTTTTCTACAGTGGGTTAAATAGGAATTTAAAGACAATTCTCGACACTACGGCTGGAGGAAACTTGTTAGCCAAAACTGTCAAGGAGGCACGAACCATAATAGAAGAGTTGGCTTTGACAAGTTACCAATGGCAACCAAAGTCCAAAATTAAGGAGAAACCATGTGAGAATAATGAGGTAAGTGCTTTAAGGTTGCAAGTCGAAGCTCTAACCAAGGTTCTAACCAAACTCACGGGATCAGAAATTCTAAATGCACTGAAAGCCGAAGTAAAAAAAGAACCTAAACCTGAATAAAAGAAAAGCCCTTTGGAAGAAATGATAAGAAACTTCATGAATGAGACTAGAAATTTGAATGAAAATGTTCAAGCCAAAGTAGATATTGTCATTAATAAGATGGAAGCAAAAATAGATCAAATGACAATATTCATGAAGGAAATCCAGCAAGGAAATTTATCTAATGTCATCGCCATGGACACACAAGAACAATGCCTGGCCATAACTTGGAGAAGTGGGAAGCAGGAAGCAGAGAGAAAAGAAGTCAAGCAGACCAGCACTAGGAGGATTCTGGATGAAGATGATGATCAAAACACAGAAGAGGAGGAGAAAGCGCCGCTAGCTCCACCTGAAAAGACGTCCCATGAGTTCGTGGACTGCTCCAGTGGATATTGCATGGTACCTTATACCTCACTACCCGAGGAGACTTTGATTGAAAGCTTCTATGAAAGGTTAAAGATGCTAGATTCAGTTGTTGATGGTGATGTGCTTGTTACGACACCCAATGAGGCATGGGAGATCAATGAAAATCTGACAGAAACTACTCAATTCCATGCCACTCCTCATGATGAGCCAGAATGCCAAGTTTCAGAGCAGCAGCAGGAAGGCAAATTAAAAGAAAATCCCATCAAGGTCAGTGATCTTGAACTTAATTTTCCCTATGAGCCTTTTTCATATAGTAATCCATGCAAGTTAGGAGAATGGGATATTGAGAAAAATTCATATCATTCCATGCTTATTTCTTTGTCTCCTAAAAATCATAACTCTGAAATGCATGATTTAGGCTTAGTGATTGCAGTACCTGATCCCCTTGCTGTTAGGCTTAGATGGTATCTAAATAATATGTTCGAGAAAGCGGAGGATTACTTGATTATAATTTCTTATGCTGTGCACCCAATGTGCAAGTTGAAATTTTTTATGCAGGATCTGAGAAAGAAAAAGAAGAAAGATCCTCTGAGGATCAAGGAAGTGGACTTCGGTTGAAAACACCGAATCCCGTCTAGGTCAGGACGTTAAACAAGCGCTTCTTGGGAGGCAACCCAAGCTTTTAAAGTTTTTTTTTTTTTTTTTTTTTTTTTTTTTTTTTTTTTGAAGATTTCATATTAGTTTTGATCCTAAGGCTCCCATAAGATCGATCCTTGAGCAGGGAACTCGTGAAATGACACCTATCCGCTCATTCTCTCTTCGGACGAAAATTCAAGACGTTTCAGACTCTCTCGCTTTTTCAGGGCAGTATCGATCTCTCTTTATGTGATTAAATGTTCATACATTGGGGACAATGTATATTTTAAGTTTGGGGGGGAGATTCGCTCTGCGTAGGTTTTGCATAAGCAAAGTAATGCTTATGATGAATTAAATGCATGTTGATGATAATGACGTCTGATGATTTGCTTTTAGCCATGATTCTCTCTTATTGTTGCAAATTTGGAAGCATGTCTAAATTCAAGAAAATTTAAAATTTTTCTTTGATCCCCTTGCAAAGTATGATGATTCACTTGTTTTATTATGATTTTGAAAGGCTAGATGAAAGTTATATGCTTTGGAAGTTTGTTGTCACTCCGATAGGTGTAAAGTTTGTCTAGATAGCTTTCTTGCGTAATAGTTAGTAATACTGAGCTTTGGGAAAAAGAAATGATTTGCTCAAGAATAATGATAATAATAATAATAATAATAAATGCTCCACTTTCTTGAAAGTGTTAGTAACCAGGGGCATTCATGACACCCATCGTTTGCCTTTGCATGAAAGCGTTGGAAAGAAATGAGCATGTCTCGGCAACCTGAAAGATGAGGCGCTCGTAGTTGGATGCTTTCATCACCAATGTTGGCAAGCCAGAACGAAGGCGCTACATCCAAAAGGATTATCATGCAAAAAAAAAAAAAAAAAAAAAAAAAAAGAGAAAAGTTTGGGGGACACCTCAAGAATCATAGGCACCTTAGTAAGGTAGTGCTTGCTAGATAAGCATGATGGCTAAAGGGCGAACTTTAGTGCCAGTGTAGGGGGAAGATGAATGGAGGAGTATATAAATGATTCCAGGCAAGTAAAGATTATGATAAGACAAATGATGATTCATTTTTTGCAAGGGAGGATAGGATTAAATTTTAAACTTCTTGATGGTTGACCATGCTTACTTATTTGTTTCAATAGTTTGCATTCATGGCTAGAAGCATTGAAGATAGAGTTGTTAGCATGCAAGTTATGATTCATATGCATTACTTTATTTTGCTCGGGACTAGCAAAACTTTAAGTTTGGGGGTGTGATGACATGCAAAAATGTCATCATTTTCCTATTAATTTTAGCTAGTTTTGTGCATGAATTGTGAGCTTTAATGTATTTTTATGTTGATTTTACAGGAAACCGAGTTCGGACAGCAAAACTGAGATTTTAAGAGAATTTGGGTGAATTTGGAGACTTTATGGGCAATTTGAAGAATAATCATTGAAGATCAAAGCCCTAAGGTCCAAGAAAAGAAGACAATTGAAGTGGGAGGCCCAAAAAGCCCAAAAGTTTGAAGAAAAGAGGCAAAAATCCGCAATTAGGGCTTCTAGAAGGCCTAGTGTCGAGACGCTAGGATCGTAGCGTCTCAACGCTAGGTGGTCAGCATAGCGCGTGCCAAAATCGCAACTGCGTCGCGACGCTGTCTGCGTAGCGTCGCGACGCTGCGACGACTTCTGCCCCAAGACAACATGACGTCACAGCGTCTCGACGCTGTGACATAGCGTCTCGACGCTGTCGACTTGTTCAGCAAGAAATTTCCAGCCCCTTCCACTATAAAAAGGCCCCTTCCCTTTGGTTCAAATCATCCCAAATTTGGGGGAGCTCTCCCCTAGCTCAATAGAGAGAAAAAGTGAGAAGAATTGTGGAGAAAAAGTGGGATTGAAGCGAGATTCTAAGGCTCAAGATTCGAGATGATCGTAGCGGGAGCTTGGGATCGAATTATCGGTTATTTCTTCCTTACTTCTTTATAATTCCTTGTTGTAATTTGAGTTAGGCCTATGGATCAAGATCATTTTGGCAAAATTATATCCATTTGTGAGTAGATCTTGAGACCTAGGGTCGTTATTCTAGTAAATTGGATATTGTAGCGCAATTACTTGGATTATGTAATGAATGTCTTCATATTTCATCTATGCAATTCATGCTTAATGCCTTTAATCTCTTGATCACGGATTAATTGTTATGATGGTCTAAATTGATACTCGACAGAGAGAAATTAGATTAGATCCTAATTGCATGGCTAACAGTTGCTTGGAACACGAGAGTGAAAGAGAATTGTTAGAAATTGATTATGAAGTTGCTTAATGCCATACTATGATTAACTAAGGAGATGGACACATAAATTAGTTATGTTAGTATGAGATGTGGAGGAGCTCGAAAGAGAAATCCGCTTAAAATTATTTCTAGATTTATGGAATTAAAGATTATTAGTTACATACATCCATGTAATTGAGCTACAAATCCAAGAAAGCTAGATAACACCCTAGGTCAAGTTCCCTTATTTGGTTATTTTCATTTCATTATTACATGTTTATTTTTATTAATTCCTTAAATTTTCGCACTATCATTCGAGTTGATCTTCTAAATAAAATTAAAACATGATGATTCTTGGTACTTAATGGAATTAATTCAATTTCCCTGAGGATTCGATACTCGGTATTACTACCGTTTTATATTACTTGTGACGACCCGTGCGCTTGCGGAAAATCGTACCAACAGAGGCGTAGGGAATCCGTCTCATATCCTCAACCTCTTGAGGTGTCTTAGGAGACTGTTCCTTAGACAAGTGTACCCCATGCCTGAAAGGCAACAAGCCCTTCTTGGAGTTCTGCATCGAATATCGAACCAACATCTTGTCGATATACGTTGCCTGAGACCGAGCTAGCGATTTGTTCTTTCTATCCCGAATAATCTGGATCCCAAGAACATACTGGGCCTCACCCAAATCTTTCATTTGGAATTGAGCTGCTAGCCATTCTTTTACGTCAGTCAGATATCCTACATCATTCCCAATGAGTAGGATGTCGTCTACATAAAGTACGAGGAAAGCTACTTTATTCTTGTTGATCTTCTTGTATACGCAAGGCTCATCAACATTCTGGTCAAAACCAAAAGATTTGATCGTAGTATCAAATCTAATATTCCAAGATCGAGAAGCCTGTTTCAACCCATAAATGGATCGATTCAGTTTGCAAACCTTTTGCTCGTGACCTTCGGATATGAACCCTTCGGGTTGAGACATAAAAATACTCTCGTCAAGATTGCCATTCAGAAAAGCTGTCTTGACATCCATTTGCCAAATTTCATAATCATAAAATGTGGCAATGGATAAGAGGATCCTTATGGACTTTAGCATAGCAACTGGAGAAAAAGTTTCTTCATAGTCCACTCCTTCTCGTTGGGTATAACCCTTTGCTACAAGTCTTGCTTTGAAAGTCTGTACTTTCCCAGCAGCATCTCTTTTTCTCTTATAGATCCATTTACACCCAATGGGTTTGACCCCCTCAGGTAGATCTACAAGTTCCCAAACTTGATTGAAGTACATTGACTCCATCTCAAGATCCATGGCTTTGGCCCACTCGTCCTTATCTACATCATTCATTGCCTGACGATAAGACAATGGATCTTCTACGCCGTCATCAGGTATGACTACTTGTGTTTCTGTTAAACCCAAGTAGCGGTTAGGTTGTGTCACAATCCTCCCACTGCGTCGAAGCTCTCCCACTACGTGAGGAGGACTAGATTGACGAGAAGAACTGCATTCTCCAACAACTCTTGTTGAAGGACCAGGTTCATCAACAACCCTTGTTGATCCTTCTGTAGCTTCTCCTAATACTAACTTACTTCGTGGTCGATGATCTCGTATGTGGTCTTCCTCCAAGAAAGTTGCATTTGTCGATACAAATACTTTATTATCTTGAGGGTCATAGAAAAAACCACCTCTCGTTTCTTTCGGGTAACCAACAAATTGGCATAATCTCGTACGTGGTTCCAATTTCTTAGGATTTGTCACTAACACATGTGCAGGACAACCCCAGATACGGAAGTAACACAAACTAGGTTTACGCCCCTTCCATAGCTCAAAAGGAGTTTCAGAAACACTTTTTGAGGGAACGTTGTTAAGAATATGTACTGCAGTCGCTACTGCATACCCCCAAAACGAGCTAGGCAACTGAGCATAGCTCATCATAGATCGAACCATGTCTAACAAGGTTCTATTTCTCCTTTCTGATACACCATTCTGCTGAGGTGTACCAGGTGCTGAGAGTTGTGATTGGATTCCATGTTCTATCATATAGTCCTGGAATCGCTGATCTAAATACTCTCCACCTCGATCTGATCGAAGTGTTTTAATCGTTTTCCCTAACAGGTTTTCTACCTCAGCCTTAAACTCTTTGAACTTTTCAAGAGCTTCAGACTTATGGCCCATCAGGTACAAGTAACCGTATCGAGAATAATCATCTATGAAAGAGATGAAATATTCATAACCACCTCGAGCCTTTACATTCATTGGACCACAAAGATCTGAATGTATTAGTTCAAGTGGTTCTTTGGCTCTATAACCTTTTCCAGTAAAAGGCCTCTTAGTCTTTTTACCCTCGAGACACGATTCACAGGGTGGTAAAGATGTATCTTCTATGTCACTTAGAAGTCCATTTTTAACCAAACGATCGATCCGATCGATGTTAATATGACCAAGACGAAGATGCCAAAGATACGTGTTGTTACTTAAAGGAGAAACTTTTTGCCTTTTGTTTTGCGTTTCGGCCGTTTTAAACATTTCATGACTTAAAATAGCCTTAGCGTCATTTGGTCTTAACACAAATAAATTATTCTCACGCTTAGCAGAACAAATGTAAACTCCATTCTTTGAAATTAAAGCTTCATTAAGCAAGAAGGAAACAGTATAACATTGTTCTAACAAAGCTGAAACAGAAATAAGGTCCCTTTTAATTCTAGGAACCAAGTACAAGTCCTCTAAAATTAAAAACCTATTTCTAAAGAATAATTTTGCAGCTCACACTACACGAGATGAAACGACGTCTCCCGTTCCGACCTTGAGCGTCATTTCACCCTCTGCCAGCTGCTGGAAATTATTTCCCTGAAAAGAAGAACAAACATGATTAGTGGCTCCCGAATCCAGTATCCAGGCAAACTCATCATGTTCAACGAGACAAGTCTCTAACACAAGTAAATCGAATTTACCTTCTTTTTCTCTTCTCTTCTCAGCAAGGTAGCGGGGACAGTTGCGCTTCCAGTGACCATCTGCATTACAGTGGAAGCATCTGCCTTTGTCGGCCACAACCTTGGCCTTCCCCTTCCCTTGAACAGCATGTGCAGGAGCCTTCCCCTTGTCTCCCTTCCTCTTTTGGATCTGCTTCGATGAAGAAGCCTGGGGTGCAGATTTAGTCCCTGAGGATGAACCCTTCAGGAACTTCTTCTTGGAATGGGCCACATTGGCCTCTCCTTTCACCACACTCTTTCCCTTGCTCTTTTGCAGGGACTCGTAAATCTGTAACTCCGAGAGGAGGGTAGTCAGGTTGAACTGAATCTTATTCATGCTCGCGTTCGTCCTGAAAGACAGATAGCTCGCCGGAAGCGAGTGAAGGATGAACGCAACCTGACTGCGCTCGCAGACAACCCCGCCATTTGCCTCAGCTATGTTGAACTGGTTAATCATGTCCAGGACATGTTCCCGAACAGATTGACCTTCCAGCATCTTGGCATTGAAGACATTCTTCAAGGCGTCGTGGTGGAGCTTGTAGGACGGAAGTCCAAACAACTCCTGCAGGGAATTCATAATTTCCCTGGCAGTTGCCACGTTCTCGTAACGCTTGGCCAACACTTCAGACAAGCTGACCAAAATATAGACTTTGACCTTTTCATTGGCCTTGGTCCAGCGTTCGTAGGCGTCCTTAACTGCCTGAGTGGCAGTGCGAGGGGGAACGGGAGGACATTCCTCCGTTAAGACGAACCTTAAGTCCTCAACCACGAGTATTGTATTGAGGTTAGATTTCCATTGAGGAAAATTCTCGCCGGTAAGTTGTTCATTTTTAAGCAGGGAAATTATAGAGGAAGACATTGCTGAAAAACAAACAAGTGACCGTATTAGTTATCTTTGCCTTAACCCATCACACAAGCAATACAAACAATTGCATACATCCAATCAATTTTGCAAACAAACAATCAAAGAACCCTAATAAAACTATGATTGTGTTTCGCAACGATGCTTTAGAGGTTTAGAAGAACAGCCACCGAAGGGTGATCAGTTGTTCCTCCTCTAAAATGAGACTCTTGTCAGTCAATTTCTAATACCAGAATAACTCATATTCCATTAGATATTAACCACCGTTGTTCGGTCAAGGATTTGTTAACCAATTAACTCCTCCCCGTAAGTGTAACCCTCCCACTTTCAGATCCCAGAGGCACGCACCAACAGGCTACCGTTAGGAAAGACAACTGTTGGTAATTAGCCTATGTGATCCTATCCTATTCAGGAGTTCACGGTGTTCCGAATCCTATGATCAGGCCCTCCGAAGGGGTGGTTGCTCCAGGGCAACACGCAGGCGGATCATAGGAATCTCACGTTGTGACCTAGGGGTGGAGACCAAAGGATACGTTGACACGCGTCCCGCTCCCACTTACTATAGTCACTTTCCCCATTCACCTTGGTATTGACCCATGCAAACACTCTCCGAAGGGAGGCCGCTCTACGACGACACGAAGCCGAGCATGGATCTCACGGTGTGAACATCACGGGGACGTAGGAGCAAAACTCAATTTAAATTTAAGTTTTGTAATTTTCCTCCCACTAAAGTAACTTATTAGATATTTTAGGGTTTGATTAAACCTAGATAAATCTGGCTAAGTCATTTATCTAAGTCTAGTCCTATTATAACTATTATAATAAGACCTAATGTCTAGGTGTATTAAACCAATTTAATTAACCTAGTGACATTATTCTAACATTAACCTGAGATTAATTCAACTCCGGTGTTCCAGATTCGTTCCCAGGTAGGAGGTGTTCCGTTTACCGTCAACTTAAATACCTCCAATCCTTAGACAGAACTTCACTGGTAGAGTTCCCTTATAATCTTAGGAATGCTCGTCCTACTTAGTTCATTAAAACTATTTTTAAAACTAAGTAAGATATTCTAATCCTATTAGAAAATGATCTTAGGTCTAATTAATTTTAACCCTTTAAAATTAATTCAATTTAACCTAAGATCCTATGTGAACATGAATATCTTGATTATAGATTGACGGTTTCTAATCATAAAATTTTAAACTATTTCAAAATTTTTAATGATTAGCCCTATAATCATGCATACTATAGTTTTTAAAACAATTAACAATCATATTCAAGTTAATGAAATATAAACTATAGTGCTCTGCATTGCATGATAATTAATATAACCATTATATTAACCTATGGATGTATAATGCTCAATGCAATTTGATTTCCATTTAAATAATAAACAACTTTATTATAGCCAAAAAATGGAAAATCAACTTAGCATGCTGCAAACAAATTATTTAATATAACTCTTATATTAAAACTATGTAATTGCATGCATCATACTCTTCCATGTTCATGAATTTAATATAACTCAACTATATATTAAATATCTCATGAAGAACCATGCATTATCATCCAAAATTATAATCATATTATAACATCCATAATGCATGAGCATGCTTTATATCCTAAGGTGGGATTAAATTTAAATGACATCCACAAAGCATTTAAATAGCGAATAAACCGGTTTAACTGGCCCCTAGGATAAATAAAGCAAAAATTACACTAATTAAAGCTTTAAACTATCCTATGACATAAAGTACAACTCCAAAACTGGTCTAGGATTCACGAACCGACCCGAACCGCTTCGAACCGGGCTTGAAAATGCTGAACCGCCCATGAACCGAGTTGAGCCGGACCAAACCGGTCCATAACCAACCCTAACCGCATGAACCAAACCACCCTTTAGGGTTTCAGCACACGTTTTCACGTAAAACAACCGCCGCACGAAATCGTGACAGCGTCGAGACGCTGTGAAGATAGCGTCCCGACGCTGGCGCGATTTCAACCGTCTGGAGCGTGGAATCGCGACAGCGTCGAGACGCACAAGGCTAAGCGTCTCGACGCTGTTGCGTCTGGAGCTGTTTCCTGGGCAGAACCGCGGCTGTTCTTCACCAAAATTGCCGATTTTTGCACGTTCTTCACTGATTTTCAAGCACAAAACTAGACCCGGACTTTACAGACTCGATTTACAGAATATTTGCCCAAAACGCAGGGGCCTTTACATGATCAAATCATAAATAAAGCTGTAAATCTAAGGCCAATTGAAACCAAAACAGTTTATCGCAAACCATACATTCACAATGCAATTAATCCCACCATACAAAACCAATCGTAAATCTCAACACAACGTTTTAAATTCAACCTGGCTCTGATACCAATTGAAGGGATAATAGCCCTTTTGCAGCGGAAAACAACAAAGACCTTTTCGAATAAAACGCCGATTGGGATACCAATACGACGACAAAAATAAGATAAATTTTTTTACAGCGAACGTTATAGACTAATTAAATGTTGTAAACAGATATAAGCATGCTAAAATCAAGAGAAAAATTCTAGATCTAATATAATATAGAATTAGGTCCTAATGACCCTAGTTCAAGCAAAACCTTACCCTTGAAGAAATCCTTGAACTTTTCGCCAAAATTCTTCGATTTTCTCCCAAAAAAACAGCAGCAGTCACACCTTGATCTTGCTGGAAAAAAATGCCACGAACACCACCACGAGGTTTCACCAGTATTCTCAAAGGGATACACGTTGAGAGCTTGTGGGAACTCAAAAACCTAAGGAAATTTTCTGGATCAAGAACTCTGTCTTCTCTGAGAGAGTGCAGAACGAGAGAGAACGAGAGAGAGGGAGAGATCGGCGTCAGAGACGTGAGACTGAGCGTAATTCTCTAACTACACACTGACCACATAATATCAGGTAACTGAAAATATCAGTTATCTGATATTTTTAATTAATTATAATTTTAAAATCATAATTTTAAATTATAATTAATTGTATTTTAATTTATCTAAATTAATTAAAATAACATTAATCTAAATCCAATTTAAATTAATATCCCTCTTATCTTATAGTTTAATTAAATCAAATTTAATTAAACTAAATTAATTAATTAATTCGAAATTAATTAATAAAAATTAAAATAAAATTGAACATCACATATTCAATTACTATTTTCTCTCTCAAAACTATAGTATTAATATACATCCAATGCATATTAATTATAACCTATAGTTTTAATATGAACCAAATTCATATTTCAGTATAATGTTCGAACAACTTCGAATATTCAATCCATCCTTAGAATTTTACCTCAACGCCCTAAATGAGCTACCGGTGGGACCTAATGGACCTACAGATCAGAAGCTCCAACGATATGAGATTAGTTGGTTAAACTCATTAACCAAGTTAATCAATATTCGTTAACTGTGGTTCACTCCACTAAAGAACCACAGCTGCACTCTTCTCACTGCAGATATATTTCTGTGTCCACGGATATTGATCGTCAACAGCAAGTTAGCCCTTCACGTGTGTTCGTACCCCAGCTAGGTCAAATTACCGTTTTACCCCTGGGCTACCTCTTGGTCCTTAAGTACCAGTGCTCCTCTAATGAACAACCTGTTTGAGGTCCAACCAATAAACATAAATCCCTCTCGTGCCATAAAGAGGGTAGGGCCCATTGTTCAAGACCCGGAGACACCACTTAAGGGAACACTGATGACATGCAAAAATGTCATCATTTTCCTATTAATTTAAGCTAGTTTTGTGCTTGAATTGTGTTCTTTAATGCTATTTTCTGTTTAAATTTCAGAAAACCGAGTCAAGGAAGTAAAATCGGAATTTTGAGAGAATTTGGATGATTTTGGAGACTTTTTGAGCAATTTGGAGAATTACATTGAAGATCCGAGTCCAAAAAGCCAAGAAGAATGAGTTAGAAGCCCAAATTCATGAAGTCCAAGCCTTAAAATTATCAATTTGGGTCAAGAAAAGTGCCCAAAATCCATTACAAGAAGTATTTGGGCCAAAAGAAAGTTGGAGGCCCAAAAATGGAGTCAAAATCGGGCCATTATTGAAGATTCAGGGCCTAGCGTCTCGACGCTAAGCCTGGAGCGTCTCGACGCTAGGCAGCTGCGTGGAAAGATCCAGAATCGCGAGAGCGTCGCGACGCTGTCCAAGTAGCGTCTCGACGCTGAGACGTCTTGGAGCCCAAGAAAAGATGACGTCAGAGCGTCTCGACGCTGTCCTTGTAGCGTCTCGACGCTGAGCCTGCTGGGAGCCTATAAAAGGAGCCTTTTGCATCCATATTTTGATGTGCCAATTTGTGGGTTTTCACCCCATTCTAGAATCCACTCTAAAATTGGGGATTTTTGGGAGAGTTTTGGAGCTTTGTTGAAGATCTTTGGAGCTCGGGATCGAAGGAGGTCGGCGCGGGATCGAGGAGATCGACACTTTTATGAGCATTTCTCTTCCCTTTTTCTTTATGTTTTAGTTTCTAGAATTGTTGTGATTAGGAATTATTGAATTTTAGTGATTATGAGTAGTAAATTCCTAAATTCTATGAGTTTGATTTAATATGTTGAACCTTTGCTCGATTAATGAATTGATTCGGTTTAATTGTCATTATTGTTCATTTGTGCATTTTGTCCGTAATGCTTTTAATCAACTGATCACTGATTAAATGAATTGTTACTATGTGGAAACTCGACGGAGAGAAGCTTAGACTAGAACTGAATGCATGACTAACGGTTATTTACCCGGGTGACACGGGATAAAATAAATAACGTTAGAGGTTGTATTGAAGGGTCGTAATGCCATACTAAGTAAATAAAGATGAGACTGAAAGGAGATTCTTTATTGAACGGTATGAGATAGGAGGAGACCGACAGGAGAGTCCTTGTTATTAGGCTTCTAGACTTATGAATCAAATGATTAGTTAATCCATATTAGTTCATTGATTAAGCGATTAAAGGTCCAATTGATAAAATCAACAACTCTAGAATTATCCCATCAAATTGTGTCACCATTTATCTTTTGCTTTCTAGATTAGCTTTTTGTTATTCTTTCCGGCATTAGATTTTGTTCTCTAAATAAAGCTAAGCAAGATTATTCGCGGTACTTAATTGAATAAATCCAATCCCTGAGGATTCGATACTCGGAATACTTTCCGTTTTATATTACTTGCGGCCCGTGCACTTTGCGGTCAACAAGTTTTTGGCGCCGTTGCCGGGGACTGGCTAATTTCATTCAATTAATATTGTGAAGAAATTGCTTGCTTTAGATTAGAGATTTTATTTTGCTTCCTTTGTTTTATTTTTATCCTGGTCCATTGTTCTTGTTGTGCATTTAATTGGTGTTTGCATCTGACTGAAAGCCTGATTATTGTTAATTTAATTATTTTAAATGGCTTTTAATAGTTTTGGGTGGCCCTTTAGGGAATCTGAGCCCGAAGAACCAACACCATCATCCAATTTTTTATATTCAAATTATCCCCCTTTAGAAGAAAAATCTCCCCTAGAAAGTTTGCTTCAAGATTATATTGAAGATACTAGAGCCATTAATTTAGCTCTAGAAAAATCCCTAGGGAGATTGCATCCCAAAAAGGATGAGAGTGAAGTGCAATCCGCTTCCATAGAAGAAAAATCTTCCTTAGAGAGCTTGCTTGAAAGTTTTATCCAAGAGTCTAGAGCCATGAATTTAGAATTAGAAAAATCTATGGATAGACTCCAAACCCAAAAGGAAGATAGGGAAGTAGGATCCACTTCCATAGAGTGTCTAGTGAGTCATGTGGCCACTGATTCATTAGCGCCTATTCAAGAGCCTAATCCTTTCAATTTTGCTGAGTTTGAGCACATAGGGGTGAGTTGTTTAAATAGCAAAGAGGAATTGGATAGTTCTAGCACCCACCAAGAACAAGTTTGTGAGGAGGAAAAAGAGAATGAGCCTATAGTATTTGAGGAGTTTCAAGAGGTAGAGTTTAAGGTTGAAAGGCCTTTGTCTGTTCTATCCTCTCCATCCTCTCTTGAAAATGAATGTTCTTTTTCTTGTTCTCACGAGTCAGTGTCAGAGTCAGAGTCCATTTATTTTGATCTTTCTCCTTTTATGCTTTTATTATTAAAAAATCCCAAAAATATTTCTGCTTCAGGGTCCCATGAAAAGCTAGTAAGCTTACTAGCAATAGTCTGCTTCATTGATTCAAGGAAGAAGGGCCCGAAGAAATACGAGAATTTTTATGTGCCTTGAAAGTCCGCACAAACTCGTCTAGCTAAGAGACGTTAAACAAGCGCTTCTTGGGAGGCAACCCAAGTTTATTTTTCCGTTAATTTCATTTTTCTTTGTTTTTCAGTTTTTTGTAGTTAGAGCATGTTGATCTTTCGTTCCAGTTGATCAATTTGAAGGAGCTCAAGACCACATTTTCTTCCAAAAACAACCCCAATGAATGTTGAAGGCTGACATCCATGGTTTCTCTCACACTTCAGGGCAGTACCGTTCTCCCTTTATCTTTTTAATTGTCCTTAAGCATGCTTAATTAGTCTAAATAATTGATACATTGAGGACAATGTATGATTTAAGTTTGGGGGGGAGGCTTTGATGTTCTGATCTGAGCTTATTGAAAATTTTTTCATGATGATTCTATTGCATCTGTTTTGATGAGGACGGTCTATGATATGATCTAGATAATGAATTTTATTCAATTTTCGTGAAATATCAAAGCATGTTCAAGATTCATGTAAATTTAAATTTTTTCTTTGATTTCCTTGCACATGTTGAGCACTTAGCCTGCTTATATGGTTTTGAATGCTTAGAACTGGATTATATTATCTAGATGTTTGTTGTCACTCCGATAGGCTTAAGATCTAATTTGAAAGATGAACGACATGAGAGTCTGTAATGTTTTACTTGGGAGAAAAAATCATGTTTATTAGCCTGCAAATAAAAGAAAAGTGTGAAAAAAAAAATATATGAAAAAAAAAAGAAAAAAAAAAAAGAAAAAAAAAAAGAAAAAAGAATGCTCCACTTTCTTGAGAGCGTTAGTAACCAGGGGCATTCATGACACCCATCGTTTGCCTTTGCATGAAAGCGCTGGAAAGAAATGAGCATGCTTCGGCAACCTGAAAGATGGGGCGCTCGTAGTTGGATGCTTTCATCACCAATGTTGGCAAGCCAGAACGAAGGCGCTACATCTAAAAGGATTCTAAAAAAAAAAAAAAAAAAAAAAAAATGCAAGTTTCGGGGAGGCATACCCCGTTGTTTCAGGCACCTTAGTGGGATATTGCTTTCTTAATTGTTGGGAAGCTGGATAATTAGAGCTTATGACCAGTGTAGGGGGAAGATGAACTGAGGATTCTATAAACCTTTTCTAGGCTAGTAAAGACCTAATAAGGAGGCTCGCACACACACACGCAAGGGATGAAGAGTTTAAATTTAAATTTCGTGATGAATGAATACGTTTTAATATTTCCTTTAATTGTTAAAGTTCATTATTTTGATCATTGAGCTTAGAGTCATGCATTTGCAATAGTTGATTCATATAAATGGTTTTAGCTTTGCTCGGGACTAGCAAAGATTTAAGTTTGGGGGTGTGATGACATGCAAAAATGTCATCATTTTCCTATTAATTTAAGCTAGTTTTGTGCTTGAATTGTGTTCTTTAATGCTATTTTCTGTTTAAATTTCAGAAAACCGAGTCAAGGAAGTAAAATCGGAATTTTGAGAGAATTTGGATGATTTTGGAGACTTTTTGAGCAATTTGGAGAATTACATTGAAGATCCGAGTCCAAAAAGCCAAGAAGAATGAGTTAGAAGCCCAAATTCATGAAGTCCAAGCCTTAAAATTATCAATTTGGGTCAAGAAAAGTGCCCAAAATCCATTACAAGAAGTATTTGGGCCAAAAGAAAGTTGGAGGCCCAAAAATGGAGTCAAAATCGGGCCATTATTGAAGATTCAGGGCCTAGCGTCTCGACGCTAAGCCTGGAGCGTCTCGACGCTAGGCAGCTGCGTGGAAAGATCCAGAATCGCGAGAGCGTCGCGACGCTGTCCAAGTAGCGTCTCGACGCTGAGACGTCTTGGAGCCCAAGAAAAGATGACGTCAGAGCGTCTCGACGCTGTCCTTGTAGCGTCTCGACGCTGAGCCTGCTGGGAGCCTATAAAAGGAGCCTTTTGCATCCATATTTTGATGTGCCAATTTGTGGGTTTTCACCCCATTCTAGAATCCACTCTAAAATTGGGGATTTTTGGGAGAGTTTTGGAGCTTTGTTGAAGATCTTTGGAGCTCGGGATCGAAGGAGGTCGGCGCGGGATCGAGGAGATCGACACTTTTATGAGCATTTCTCTTCCCTTTTTCTTTATGTTTTAGTTTCTAGAATTGTTGTGATTAGGAATTATTGAATTTTAGTGATTATGAGTAGTAAATTCCTAAATTCTATGAGTTTGATTTAATATGTTGAACCTTTGCTCGATTAATGAATTGATTCGGTTTAATTGTCATTATTGTTCATTTGTGCATTTTGTCCGTAATGCTTTTAATCAACTGATCACTGATTAAATGAATTGTTACTATGTGGAAACTCGACGGAGAGAAGCTTAGACTAGAACTGAATGCATGACTAACGGTTATTTACCCGGGTGACACGGGATAAAATAAATAACGTTAGAGGTTGTATTGAAGGGTCGTAATGCCATACTAAGTAAATAAAGATGAGACTGAAAGGAGATTCTTTATTGAACGGTATGAGATAGGAGGAGACCGACAGGAGAGTCCTTGTTATTAGGCTTCTAGACTTATGAATCAAATGATTAGTTAATCCATATTAGTTCATTGATTAAGCGATTAAAGGTCCAATTGATAAAATCAACAACTCTAGAATTATCCCATCAAATTGTGTCACCATTTATCTTTTGCTTTCTAGATTAGCTTTTTGTTATTCTTTCCGGCATTAGATTTTGTTCTCTAAATAAAGCTAAGCAAGATTATTCGCGGTACTTAATTGAATAAATCCAATCCCTGAGGATTCGATACTCGGAATACTTTCCGTTTTATATTACTTGCGGCCCGTGCACTTTGCGGTCAACAAACACACCTCTACTTACCCTCATATCAGGAAGGAGTGAATTCCATCTTGTAAGACTACGTTTCCAGCTCCCCACTCGGTCTTGTCCCCAAAATGGTAGGCTTATTGAGTCGGCGAAACAGGCCACTCTCACCCGTACAAATCAAAGGACAATCCCTCATGGACAGGAGTCCATAATCCACTCAGGATTAAGGCCAAGTTGCCTAGGTCATCCTAGTGAAATAGAAACGGCGTACATTGGACTAACCCAAAATTTTACTTTAACCTGCTAAGCATAAAACACTTCTAAACAACATTATTCAACAAACTCCATCAACTACAATACAACAGAGCTTCGCAGAAACTAACAGCCAGACATGCCACGCACCACAACTAATAACTAATCAGAAACGCAACGTTAACGGAGCTTTTAACATTAAACACTAGAATTCAACTTATTGACCAATAACTGAATGAAATAATAGGGTTCATTAAAACAATGCAACTAAACCTGGAGACTAACAAAAGTAGATCAGAATTAACCAAGCTCAACGTCTTTCAAAACGACAAGCACATCTATCCTAGCTAAACCAAGAAAAATAAATGGACAAGAACAAGCTACAAGCTATGGTTCCTCCTCATAAGCCTCCTCCGCATCACCATGGTCCACGCAGTCATCATAACCTGCAAAATCTGGTAGTTGGGGGGAGAGAGGAGGGGGTCAGTACACTAAGGTACTGGTAAGCAGCCCCTACCTGAGAAGCCATCAAACAGCAAACAACAAACAACATGCTCTTCACGCGCAAACAACATGCTTTTCAAAGCGGTAAACATAATATCATGCTCAAAAGCTAGTAAAACAAATGACTCTTCTAAGCCATAACTCATGCATTTTTCTATATGCAACTTGCTAACCACTCAAGATCCACGAGCTCGCTCAACGCTCATATTTAGCCCTCACATGGCTCTCCAAGACTGATCCTTCGAGTCGCACTGTCCCCTGACCATTTGTACCCAGGGCCACAATGCTCTCTACGGAGCTCGGCGTTTGACCCTTGACCATTTGTACCCAAGGCCTCAAACTGTGCATCGCCCCTTGACCATTTGTACCCAAGGCGCACCGATGACTTAGCAAGGTATTGGCCCTTCCCCAGGCGCCCAACACGTGCTTTCTAGACTCATCACACCGACCCTTGACCATTTGTACCCAAGGCCTCGATGCTCCTCTTAAACCACTGGTGACGTGTCACCCCTCGACCATTTGTACCCGAGGTGCACTGACACTCACCCAACTTTCTTTTCTTTCACACTTTAGGTCCCTGACCTATAACTCACATCTACTAGAATGCATATGCCCTGCAACATGCTTCTAGACTCATGAATCATGCTCACTAAGCATATACGTGTGACTACACCTCTTAACTCATGCTTAACTCACTGACGCAAAACAGAACCAATCATGCTTTACATCCATTCAACATGCAACAACAGTCATGTTTTCCAACGATTTCATATATGTATACATATATTCAAAGAAATAGCAATCACGAGAATAGTTTTAAAGCGAGAAACACTCAGCATGCGTCACACAATCAAACAGGCAACATCAAGTAAGAACTACTTACCGGAAGCTCAAACGCTCCTAAACAATCCTAAAGGACTAATGGAAACAACCGGAAGAGCCTAAAGAGCTCAAACTACAAGCAACGATTACCATGGGTTAGAAAACAACTTAGAGCACCTAATAAACTTGAGGAAAGGATTCAGGGATGTTGGAATTTACCGCTTAGTGCTCAAACAACCTTGAGAACAAGCTGACTTGTGTTCGAAACTACCCAACAACCAAGATCCCAAGTCACCGGGTTATGGGTAACCAAAATCAAGGTCTTTCGGGTTGTGGGTATTCGCTGAACACGATATTTGAGACCAAATGCTCGCTGAACAGCAACCGAATACACCTAATTCTGCAATTGTAAGGCCGATAACGAATGGGTATCGATTAAAACATGGTTTAAGGCTTTAATCTCTAATGGGTATCGAACACTTAAGCTATAAAACTAATAACAACATTGAACCTTACCCAACGGACCCGATATCACGCAAGACGGGTTGCAACAACCTCAAACAACGCACTAGAACGATCCGTGGGCAGTGGGTATTCAAGTCGATGTGTTTCGAACCTAATCGAACACCTAGACGGCGCTGCAGATCAGAAAATCGAACAACATTAAACTTTCAGCACCTAAAAGGAAGGGGCATTCTACCAAAGGCTCCAAACAAGAATGGGTAAACTATATTCGAACTCAAACCAGCATGGGTCATCGCTGAAACTTACCGAAAGAGCCAAACGACACAAAAAGGGACTAGATTCGCGCGGGCTTGCTGCTCAGCCTAACCAACCACGCGAGATGGAGAGATAATGACCCACGACTGCTTGTAGTGAGCAGTCACGCTCGGAGAAGACACCAACCGCGAGTACAAGGCTGCTGGAACGAAAATGTTGCGGCTTCTTGCGTGGGTCTTGCTACTCGGACAGAACAGGACGCGAGAAAGAGAGGGAGATTCGCGGGAGAGAGTCGCGCAGAGAGAGGAGGACGCGCGACCTACAGCTCGGCCTTGACGACGGAGGCGGTGCGAACGAAAGAGAGAACTCACGGAGAGAGCTCGCGGGGTAAAGACGTCGGAGAAGGGGCTGGCGGCGGTGCAACTCACGGCAGAGAGGGAGGACCTGCGGCTGGCGGCTGGCGGCTGAAGAAAACGCAGAAGGGGGAGGGGGTCTGCGGCTGCTACAAAAAGAAGAGGGAAAGGAGATAGATTTAGGGCTTTTTTTTTAATTAAAACAAAAACCCTTGCTCCTAAACTTGAAATAAGACTTGGACCAAAGAAAGCCCAATTTAAAAAGGAATTAGGACTATCTAAGATTCGATTTCAAAACACCAATTTGGATTTTAATCCAAATTTTAGCTCTTAAAGAATTCGGGATTAAAACTGATTAGGAAGGGTTTGGGTCTTTTGATATTTAAAATAAATATCAAATATTAAACCTCTAACTTTAGGAAATTTAAAGATTTAATTAAAAATCTCTTTCCCCTAAACTTTAGAAATTTAGTTTAACGACCCAAGGCCAAAGTTAAATTCTAATTTTCCTAAATTAGAATAAGAACGCCCAATAAATTAAAAAATGGCTCGATTTCAAAACGCGGGGCGTTACAATCTCCCCACCTTAAGAGCTTTCGTCCTCGAAAGACTCCAGCTCGAACAACTTAGAGAATTAGGCTCAAACTTCACCTACTCCTTCCTGGTAGCTCCTTCCGCTCTATGGTTCGCCCATAGCTCTTCTACCAAAACATCGATCTAACTTCTCAAAACCTTCGCTTCCTTGGACGGGACCTTGACAGACTTCTCCACCACAAATGTCAAGTCCTCAATCGACGACTGGGGTTCAGAATTCACACATGCGAAGGATTACGCACGCATTTCCACAATGTGGACACATAGACACATCATGCACAGTTGACATGGTCGGTGTTAACGCCAACCTGTAAGCAACAAGCTCGATGCGCTCCAAGACCTCATAAGGACCAACGAACCCAAGCTAAGCTTCTTATCAACAAGCAAAGAAACCTTTCAACGACACCATGTGCCAGAACACACGATCACCCAAAACTGAACTCCAGAACTCGAAAGAGCTCGCCTAACCACACTGGTGGACTGGCCTTGACTCCATCTCACACTTCACAAGGTATTTAACACCAGAGGCTTTTGCTCCCCAAACCATTTCCTCCTAGGATTCCAAAGCTCAAAACTGAGGCACAAGAGGAACAGTTGTGTATGCATTACAACAACTCCTGGGACGAGTTGTGTTGAGCATACAACCCTTGAAGCAAAACTCGCTTACCGGCAACTAGACCAAGTGCATTAAGAACACTAAAGGTCTGACAAAATCCAGATCGAACTCGGATCTTGCACGATCTACCAGAACTTAGCCATATGCATGAAAAAGCCAACTTCACTAGCAAAGCTGGAGCTAAGCTAGCTGCTTCCGCACGACACACATGAGGCTCATTCCAACGATGCCACTTGAAGAACACATGCCGCTAACGACAACTTAGAACTTCAAGCTTGACATAACCACAACCCACCTTCAATGACCTCAAGAATGCTCATCCCGGTCCTACGAAAGGCCTCATCAACAACTTCACCAACTTAAACTCACCTAGTTGGTAAGTTTCAACTAGGCATCGCCAAAAGAACGTCGAAACAGCTTCTGCTGCCAACTCTCCTTATCGAATCAACCACCCTTCCTAGAATGGTTACGGGATGACAAAAACGCCACCCTTGGTGCTAACTTACTAACACCTACCAAGGTAACCTTGTCGCGACGACAACTGACGCTGCAGTCACGACTCAATACTGATTCACAATATCTCCTTGGCTTTGGATTGAGGTCTCACTGCATGAGGGAACCGCTCTAACTCTTGGTTTGAGAACCAACACCATTGAGCATCGCCACGAGCAAATCCAAAAACCTCAAGACTTGATTCACGAAACCCAAGCAACGGCAAGGCTACTTATGAGTCCGAAGACATAACATAAGCTTGCAACGTTCAACCTGGAATTCTTAGGCATCCTTGGAAAGCTAACTCCTTGACCTTCACCAGAGAGATTGGATGCAAACTATCCTTAGGAAACCTTCTGCTAAACTCAAAGGAAATCCTCAACTCATTAGAAACCAGACGACACCAACCGAGCCTTGAACGAGCTGAGGAACAGAGGATCTAAGCACCACGAAGCACCCATAAGAGTTGCAAAGCTATTTTAGCCCGAAGACCTCACAGCAAGCTTGCAACACTCAAACTTGATTTTGAAAGCCACTTTGGAACAAAGATTCCATGATCCCAACTAAGAAGCTAGATCACAAAACTGTTCTAGGAAAATCCTTTTTCCCTTGAAGCTAGCCTACACAAGGAAATTTAGAAACAAGGCACCAAGGAAAAGGATACCCTAGCAAAACTAGCTTCAAGATTTGCTAACAAACATGCCACAAAAAAGAAGGAATGATCCATGCATACTCACAACAACGAACGGTTATGCGCAAGACAAGCATAAATCATAAGAACAAGATTTCAGAGCCAGAAGATATAGACTTAAGAAGAGAAGGGATTACTAACCTTGAGCGAGGGGCATGCTGACTCCCCACCTTAGGAACTATCTTCATCATCGGAATCATCGACATCGTAAAGCTCTGGGTATTCTGCCTTGAGCTCCTCATCGGTAACACAGGGCAAGAACTCCTTAGAGCACGCACTAGATCCTGACGAAGAACTTCTGACCTTCTGACTAGCTGCAAGCACTTCAACTTCGTGCTTCTTCTTGGCACCAGACGACGTGCCAACCTCTTGGAACTGATCCGCCCTGGGGATGTCCCTATCCAACATCCGAGCGCTCGCTAGGGCTGCTGCAAAGGTGGCTGGCCGACCAAGCCTGACCAAACCTCAAATTTCTGCGCGGAGCCCATTAACGAATCGGTTGATCCTAATCTCTTCGGTGGCAACCAACCCTGGGACTCGACATGATAACTCTTCAAACCTTCTGACGTACTGCTCCACAGACAAGGTCCCTTGAACAAGAGAGACAAACTCTGCTTCTTACTCAACATCAGCAAAACGACAGCAAAAATGGTCTCGCACAAGACCTTTGAACCCCAACCAGGAAATGGGATTCTCTAGGCGGTTCTCGGTTCGACCCACAACCTTCCACCAAGTGCGAGCATGGCCTTTGAGCAGAAAGGCAGCTCCTTGGACCCGCTGTTGGGCATTAGCTCCAAGAAATTGAAATATCGCTTCCAATGCGGCGATCCATTCTACCACTACTTCACAACTATCCGAGTGCCCATCGAATGAAGGAGGCTTCGCCTTCATGAAGCTCTTGATAAACTGCACATCTTCGTCATGAGCAGGGGCTCCATTTGCACCAACGTGCTGCAGGTTGTTCAGGAATGCATTGTCAAGCACCGCCTGCAATGCCTCTACTGCCAGCACAGGAGGAACTGGGGGAGGAATGGGAGGATTCGCCTCAGAATGCGAATTAACCTCGGGAACGTCTGGAAGGCCAGAACGTCCACTACCTTGACTGCTACTCGAACTCATCGCTGAGAGGAATGATGAACTCACTTAAGGAACAAGGATAGAAGGAACTAACCTCAGACTATGGCAACAACCTAGGCTTTAAGAAAACAACCTATGCCTACGAACAAACTGTTGGGTTTTATGCCCTAAAACTCGTAGATAGTAAATGTACATTTGACCGAACATTAATAAAGTGATGTATTATTCAATGTTTGTATTATATCTTGTCTTGCTAACCCTAATCCAATAAACTAAACATCCATGGCTAATAGAATGAAACTTGAACTAGTATGTAGGGACATGCGGGGATCAATGTTCAAGTTTTAGCCTAAAGGGTCTGTAGTATAGGGATAAGGCTGGGTACCTTATCCTGGTGACACTATGGATACGGCCCGCTTTGTATATGGATACAAACGTAGTGATCCAACACGTTCATGTGGTTGACATGCGAGTGGGGGTATCCTGTGCAATGAGTTTGCACAAAGACCGGACCGCGAAATAGTTAACCACTAACTATAACACCGTTGGTTAGCTCGGTTTCTATTTCACTAGGATGACCTAGGCAACTTGGCCTTAATCCTGAGTAGATTATGGACTCCTGTCCATGAGGGATTGTCCTTTGATTTGTACGGGTGAGAGTGGCCAGTTCGCCGACTCAATAAGCCTACCATTTTGGGGACAAGACCGAATGGGGAGCTGGGAACGTAGTCTTACAAGATGGAATTCACTCCTTCCTGATATGAGGGTAAGTAGAGGTGTGTTCCCTTAAGTGGTGTCTCCGGGTCTTGAACAAAGGGCCCTACCCTCTTTATGGCACGAGAGGGTTTTCTGTTTGATGGTTGGACCACAAACAGGTTGTTCATTAGAGGAGCACTGGTACTTAAGGACCAAGAGGTAGCCCAGGGGTAAAACGGTAATTTGACCTAGCTGGGGTACGAACACACGTGAAGGGCTAACTTGCTGCTGACGGTCAATATCCGTGGACACAGAAATATATCTGCAGTGAGAAGAGTGCAGCTGTGGTTCTTTAGTGGAGTGAACCACAGTTAACGAATATTGATTAACTTGGTTAATGAGTTTAACCAACTAATCTCATATCGTTGGAGCTTCTGATCTGTAGGTCCATTAGGTCCCACCGGTAGCTCATTTGGGGCGTTGAGGTAAAATTCTAAGGATGGATTGAATATTCGAAGGTGTTCGAATATTATACTAAAATATGAATTTGGTTCATATTAAAACTATAGGTTAAAATTAATATGCATTGGATGTATATTAATACTATAGTTTTGAGAGAGAAAATAGTAATTGAATATGTGATGTTCAATTTTATTTTATTAATTAATTAATTTCATATTAATTAATTGATTTAGTTTAATTAAATTTGATTTAATTAAACTATAAGATAAGAGGGATGTTAATTTAAATAGGATTTAAATTAAAGTTATTTTAATTAATTTAGATTAATTAAAAGATAATTAATTGTAATTTGAATTTATGTTTTTTCAAATTATAATTAATTAAAATATCAGATAACTGAAATATCAGTTATCTGATATTTTAAATAATCAGACGTGGTCAGGGGAGTTGCTAACTTAACTCCCTATTCTCACGCCTGACCATCCCCATCCATCGCTCTCTCCCTTTCTCTCAATTGATCTGTGGCAGAATTTTGAGCGAGAGAGAAAATCCAGAGAAAAATCCTTAGAGTCTGTTGAGTTCCCACAAGCTCCCAACGCGTATCCTGCTGAGAATACTGGTGAAGCCTCGTGGTGGTGATTTTCCAGCAAGACCAAGAAAGATTGCTGCTGTAATTTTGGGAGAAAAACAGAGAATTTGGCGAAAAACTTCAAGGATTTCTTCAAGGGTAAAGTTTTCTTGAACTAGGGTCAATAGGACCCAATTCTAGATTAGATCTAGGATTAATCTTATTTTTTTTTATGCATGCTTGTATCTAATTTACAGCAGTTTTTAAATCCATTATAGTCGCTGTAAATTTATTAGTTTTGCCGTCGTATTGGTATCCCAATCGGCGTTTTATTATTCAAAAGGTCTCTGTGTTTTTCCGCTGCGCAATAGGGCTTTCATCCCTTCACAAACAACATCGCACAAAACAATCACAAGGAAAACCAAAAGCTATCTAGCCAACTATGGGATCATCCTACTCCTACTACCAAACAAGAGTCACACAAATCAAGGCAAGCTATCTATCCGCCTACAGGGAGCATCCTAAACCTAGCTACTATATAACAAGCAACATAGGAAAACAACATGCTCAGACAAGGCAAACAAGTCACGCAATAGGAATCAAGCAAGCCACAATAATTATGCAAACAATAGAGTAAATAAGAACAATCATGGCAACATAATAATATCTCAACCAGACCAACGTACCTGGTGATGGAGAGGAGAATGAGGAAGACCATAACCCTAAACATCCAAACAACCTAGATTTCCTAGGCCAGTCTACAGGAACAATTTTGCTCTGATACCAACTGTAACGCCCCAGGATTTCTAATAACTATCCTAGTGCCATTACTAACTCCTAAGCCAGAACTAACCGTGAGCACCGAAAATTTCGGCAGCATAACGGCGTACATTGGACTAACCCAAAATTTTACTTTAACCTGCTAAGCATAAAACACTTCTAAACAACATTATTCAACAAACTCCATCAACTACAACACAACAGAGCTTCGCAGAAACTAACAGCTAGACATGCCACGCACCACAACTAATAACTAATCAGAAACGCAACGTTAACGGAGCTTTTAACATTAAACACTAGAATTCAACTTATTGACCAATAACTGAATAAAATAATAGGGTTCATTAAAACAATGCAACTAAACCTGGAGACTAACAAAAGTAGATCAGAATTAACCAAGCTCAACGTCTTTCAAAACGACAAGCACATCTATCCTAACTAAACCAAGAAAAATAAATGGACAAGAACAAGCTACAAGCTATGGTTCCTCCTCATAAGCCTCCTCCGCATCACCATGGTCCACGCAGTCATCATAACCTGCAAAATCTGGTAGTTGGGGGGAGAGAGGAGGGGGTCAGTACACTAAGGTACTGGTAAGCAGCCCCTACCTGAGAAACCATCAAACAGCAAACAACAAACAACATGCTCTTCATGCGCAAACAACATGCTTTTCAAAGCGGTAAAACTAATATCATGCTCAAAAGCTAGTAAAACAAATGACTCTTCTAAGCCATAACTCATGCATTTTTCTATATGCAACTTGCTAACCACTCAAGATCCACGAGCTCGCTCAACGCTCATATTTAGCCCTCACATGGCTCTCCAAGACTGATCCTTCGAGTCGCACTGTCCCCTGACCATTTGTACCCAGGGCCACAATGCTCTCTACGGAGCTCGGCGTTTGACCCTTGACCATTTGTACCCAAGGCCTCAAACTGTGCATCGCCCCTTGACCATTTGTACCCAAGGCGCACCGATGACTTAGCAAGGTATTGGCCCTTCCCCAGGCGCCCAACACGTGCTTTCTAGACTCATCACACCGACCCTTGACCATTTGTACCCAAGGCCTCGATGCTCCTCTTAAACCACTGGTGACGTGTCACCCCTCGACCATTTGTACCCGAGGTGCACTGACACTCACCCAACTTTCTTTTCTTTCACACTTTAGGTCCCTGACCTATAACTCACATCTACTAGAATGCATATGCCCTGCAACATGCTTCTAGACTCATGAATCATGCTCACTAAGCATATACGTGTGACTACACCTCTTAACTCATGCTTAACTCACCGACGCAAAACAGAACCAATCATGCTTTACATCCATTCAACATGCAACAACAGTCATGCTTTCCAACGATTTCATATATGTATACATATATTCAAAGAAATAGCAATCACGAGAATAGTTTTAAAGCGAGAAACACTCAGCATGCGTCACACAATCAAACAGGCAACATCAAGTAAGAACTACTTACCGGAAGCTCAAACGCTCCTAAACAATCCTAAAGGACTAATGGAAACAACCGGAAGAGCCTAAAGAGCTCAAACTACAAGCAACGATTACCATGGGTTAGAAAACAACTTAGAGCACCTAATAAACTTGAGGAAAGGATTCAGGGATGTTGGAATTTACCGCTTAGTGCTCAAACAACCTTGAGAACAAGCTGACTTGTGTTCGAAACTACCCAACAACCATGATCCCAAGTCACCGGGTTATGGGTAACCAAAATCAAGGTCTTTCGGGTTGTGGGTATTCGCTGAACACGATATTTGAGACCAAACGCTCGCTGAACAGCAACCGAATACACCTAATTCTGCAATTATAAGGCCGATAACGAATGGGTATCGATTAAAACATGGTTTAAGGCTTTAATCTCTAATGGGTATCGAACACTTAAGCTATAAAACTAATAACAACACTGAACCTTACCCAACAGACCCGATATCACGCAAGACGGGTTGCAACAACCTCAAACAACGCACTAGAACGATTCGTGGGTAGTGGGTATTCAAGTCGATGTGTTTCGAACCTAATCGAACACCTAGACGGCGCTGCAGATCAGAAAATCGAACAACATTAAACTTTCAGCACCTAAAAGGAATGGGCATTCTACCAAAGGCTCCAAACAAGAATGGGTAAACTATATTCGAACTCAAACCAGCATGGGTCATCGCTGAAACTTACCGAAAGAGCCAAACGACACAAAAAGGGACTAGATTCGCGCGGGCTTGCTGCTCAGCCTAACCAACCACGCGAGATGGAGAGAGAATGACCCACGACTGCTTGCAGTGAGCAGTCACGCTCGGAGAAGACACCAACCGCGAGTACAAGGCTGCTGGAACGAAAATGTCGTGGCTTCTTGCGTGGGTCTTTCTACTCGGACAAAATAGGACGCGAGAAAGAGAGGGAGATTCGCGGGAGAGAGTCGCGCAGAGAGAGGAGGACGCGCGACCCACAGCTCGGCCTTGACGACGGAGGCGGTGCGAACGAAAGAGAGAACTCACGGAGAGAGCTCGCGGGGGAAAGATGCCGGAGAAGGGGCTGGCGGCGGTACAACTCACGGCAGAGAGGGAGGACCTGCGGCTGGCGGCTGGCGGCTGAAGAAAACGCAGAAGGGGGAGGGGGTCTGCGGCTGCTACAAAAAGAAGAGGGAAAGGAGATAGATTTAGGGCTTTTTTTTTTTATTAAAACAAAAACCCTTGCTCCTAAACTTGAAATAAGACTTGGACCAAAGAAAGCCCAATTTAAAAAGGAATTAGGACTATCTAAGATTCGATTTCAAAACACCAATTTGGATTTTAATCCAAATTTTAGCTCATAAAGAATTCGGGATTAAAACTGATTAGGAAGGGTTTGGGTCTTTTGATATTTAAAATAAATATCAAATATTAAACCTCTAACTTTAGGAAATTTAAAGATTTAATTAAAAATCTTTCCCCTAAACTTTAGAAATTTAGTTTAACGACCCAAGGCCAAAGTTAAATTCTAATTTTCCTAAATTAGAATAAGAACGCCCAATAAATTAAAAAATGGCTCGATTTCGAAACGCGGGGCGTTACACTAACGGTGTTAGAGTTAGTGGTTAACTATTTCGCGGTCCGGTCTTTGTGCAAACTCATTGCACAGGATACCCCCACTCGCATGTCAGCCACATGAACGCGTTGGATCATTATGTTTGTATCGATATACAAAGCGGGCCGTATCCATAGTGTCACCAGGATAAGGTACCCAGCCTTATCCCTATACTACAGACCCTTTAGGCTAAAACTTGAACATTGATCCCCGTATATCCCTACATACTAGTTCAAGCCTCATTATATTAGCCATGGATGTTTAGTTTATTGGATTAGGGTTAACAAGACAAGATATAATACAAACATTGAATAATACATCACTTTATTAATGTTCGGTCAAATGTACATTTACTATCTACGAGTTTTAGGGCATAAAACCCAACAACCCACAACCACGCGACACCCACAACAACCCTCCAAATCTGTTCGACAGATCTCGTGGTGAAGAAGAAGAAAAACAAAAAGGAGAAGAAGAAAAATGGAAAAACAGAACAGAACAAAAACAGAGAAGAAGAAGAACAGAGAAGAAGATTTGAAGAAAAATAGTAGATCTTTCGCTGTCGTGGGTGAGGGTCTTGTGGGATTTTGACTGGAGATGAAGAAAACGGAAAGGAGTAGCTGGCAGTGGAGAAGAAGAGAGTCTCGTGGAGAAGAAGGAAAAAAGAGAAGAATAAGAAAAGAAGAAAAGAAAAAAAAAAAGAGTTGCCGATGGCGGGTGGTCGCCGCCGGCGAGCGGCGGCTGCCGGTCGCTGCGAGTTGTGTTGAAGAACAACAACAACATGAAGAAGAACATGAAGAATAAGGAGAGGAGAGAGAAAACAGAAGAAATAAAAAAATTTTAAAAAGTAATATTTTTATTATTTTTAATATATTTATATTTAAAAAATTCAAAAAGAATTTTTTAATAAAAAATGGTGTCACGTTAGCAAATCTTTAGTTTTTAATGGAAAAATGGATGGAGGGACTAAAATGAAACTAAAACCAAACCTTAGGGGCTAAATTGTTGAGTTTGAAAACTCAGGGACAAAAATGAAACCTAATCCAAATCTCAGGGACTAAAAGTGTATTTTCCATTTTTTTTATCATCATCTAAGATGTGGTTAAGGGTGATACTAAGACTTCTTCCCATACGCGCATCGTCGTCGCCCGTCGGTCGGACGGGTGAATTCGGATAACCATGCTCGTGCATGATAAAGAAGTTGTTTAATGCTTTAGGCAAAAAACCTTTTCTATATTTCTTACCCAGATTAACCAAAAATCAAACCTTAAGGAAGACCAGGTCTTGCGTGAATTTGTCTAAATGGCAAGGACACGTGGTGCACTCACAATTGCTGAAGACCAAGTCATGCGTGAATTTCTCTAAATGGAAAGGACATGTGGCGAGCTCACAATTGCGGCAGAATTGGTCAATGACATATGGCGCCCATGTCCAACCTTTTCACTATAAATCCTTGCTGAGTAGAGTGACAGATCACTCATTTAATCGATCTTCCTTCCTTCGTTTCTTGATTCAAAATCCTTCTCTCTCAAGTGCACGAACGAGGAGGGTGTTGTGTTAACCTTGGGGAGCAACCACCGTAAAAATGATTTAGCACCTTGGTCATGCCAAAATTGCTTTCAAGGCAGTGGTTTCGTACACGACACAACAATTATTTCATATTCCCCTTCTACAAGTTGAAAGCAACCGGTTTGCACATTGATTTCGTTTCGTTGTTCATCGTGAGAGGAATTCAATTGGCTCAAGTCTGGTCAAAGTGGAGGATGCCCAAGCTTCTATTTGATAAGATAATAAAGGGAAGTATTTGGGATTTGATTCAAATCCTTTGTTTTTACTATATTAGATATATGTTTAATTATCTTGTGGACTTGTGACTTTATCTTATATTATGGATAGATATTTCTTAATTTCTGTTAGGCAGATATATGATCCTAAAAAACATAAGCTAAGTTGTTGAATCTTTCTATAGTTAATCTTAAATGAGTTTTTATATAGGCTAAGCTTCCTATATTTCGAGCTTACAAGATATTTCAAATCTTTGTATGATTTGTGAGAATTTAGAAACATGTTGAATTGTATGATATATTATGGTTCAAGATTTTCTTGATTTGGTTCAAACTGGAGAATTGATTTTCCCTTTTAATATATTTATTGACATTGTGAGATATATGGTGACAAGTTATTAGCATTGAGATTTGTTATATATATATATATATATATACATATATTTATATTTTATCTTCTCATATTCAGAAGATGATTGATATCTCGTTGGGTCTCCTAGACTGAATCTTTCTAGGTATTATGTTTAATTTTATGTCTTGAAAATTTTTCAATTTTATTTCATTGCTATTTTTAAGCATGACATTCAATACATATTTAATATGTGTATATATTTGTTATTTCATTGAACAAATTGTTTCTCCATCATGAAATGAGATAAAAATTATTATTGCATTATCTTGCCAATCTCATGTTTATATGCAGTTATATTGATCAATTAGGCAAGCCTAATTATCATGCTAGCATGTATGGAATTAATGTTTCTTTGGAATATTATTGTAAACTAGAGCTTATGTTGCATTTATGATAATTTTGGAGATTTATTTATTTATTTATTTAAATACTGATAAAGTTTAAAGTTGTTTAGTTATGCAGATTGAACTTGTGAAGCTAATGAATGTTGAGGTAGTGAGGTATTTTTATTGACAATTTAAGTGTATGACCCTATATCTCAAATTGCAATGTTTAAGAGAAGTATTTTACTTCTATTCATTTTCATGAAATCGAAAATTAAAACTATTGCTATTAGTTGAGTTTGACATATATTATTCTTTGCTTATTACTTGTTGGAAGTGTAAAAATGAGTAAAATCTCAATTATATGTGGAGCTTATATTAATTGGTGGTAGTTTAAGATCTTGCCAATAAATGCAAAGTGTGTTGTAAAAAAAAGGATACTTTAGATATTGTTGATCTTGATAACTAATTATGTGTGTATATTTTCATTTGATTGAAAATATGTTATTTATTCATAATGAATATTTTATTGAGCATGTCTATGATCTAGAAAAATGAAAATAAAAATGGGCATTAAATAGTGGATAATTGTCCTTTGTAAGAATCATAGACACAAGCTTTAATGGTGTAAATTGTGAATACATATTATTCAGATCTTCCATGTATTATTGATGGTGTTATATATATGATTTTGTTATTTAAATAGCGAACTTAGAAGATATACAATGGACAGTATTGATGAAGTGTATTGATATAACTTTGGAAAATTTAGTTAATTATTGGTAGAATAATTAATTTAAGATGAACTCTTTATGTCCATTTTTATGATAGTATATATCAATTTTATTGATGTGTTCTTAACTATGTATGCGTGTATAAATGACATATTTGAGAGATTAAAGCATATAGGCGATATATCTCAAAATGTGGAGGCTAAAATGGTTTAAATCAAATAATCAACATAAAGGAAAAAATCATTTGATTTTTTTATGAATGTTGATTGAGTTTAGCAATGTGTATAATGACAACATAAGACATGTACGCTTGAGACATGAAGTTGTGAAACAACTGTTGGAAAGTGAGGGCTCGTTTGATAACGTTATTGTTCCCGTTTCACGTTTTATCACTTCTCGTTTCTTGCTTCCTGTTTTTTGTTTCTTATTTTTTAAGAACTAAGAACAGAAACATGTTTAATAACTATTTATGTTTCAGTCTCTCTAAAAAGAGAAACAGAAATATATATGTGTTTGATAACTGTATAACTGTTTTCTCATTTTCATGATTTTTAGTTGAAATAAAATTTGGTACATATAATAAAAAAATTATATATCACATACATTAAAATTATAGGCGGCAGCTGGTAGTCGAAGCCGACGGTGGCGATCAGTCAGCAGGAACCGGTAGTAGGAGATCGACGATCAGTGGAGGTCAGCGGCGACGGGTAGTCAGAGGTTGACGGTGGCGACCGGTTGGTAGAGGTCGACAACGGTTGGTAATCGGAGATCGACGGAGGTCAACGGTGGCCATTAATCGGCGATCAGCGGTGGTGGTCAGTCGGTGGAGGTCGATAGTCGGAGGTCGACGGTAGCGGAGGTCCACAACGACCGATAGTCAGAAGTCGACGTTAGCGATCAATTGGTGGATGTCGGCAATGACCGGTAGTCGGAGGTCAACGAAGGCTATTGGTCGACGGTGGCGGCTGGTCAGTGAAGGTCCACGATGACGGTCGGTTGTTGGAGGTCGACAATGCCGGTTGGTTTGTGGTCATCGGTAGTCGAAGGTCGTTGGTAGTGGTTGATCGACGAAGGTCGACGGTGGCCAATAGTTGAAGGTCATTGGAGGTCGAAAGTGGTGGTCGGTAATCAGAGGTCATTGGAGGTAGATAGGGGTGGCTGGAAGTCGAAGGTAGATGGTGGCGGTCGGTCGGTGGAGGTCGACTATAGTCGGTAGTCAGAGGTCGATGGTACCGATCGATCAGCAGAGGCCGGTCAGCGGAGGTTGGTGGCAACTAGTAGTCGAAGGTCGACAGTGGAGGCTGGTCGGGTGAGGTTGGAGGTAGACGATGGTGGTCGGTCGGCGAAGGTAGTTGTCGACTGGTAGTTAGAGGTTGACGGTAGCGGTCGGTCGGTGAAGGCTGGTTAGCAGAGGTCGACGGTGATCGGTAGTTTGAGGTCAGTGGTTGTGGTTGGTCGACGGAGGTGACCCAAGATTTATGTGCATAGCCTTAAATTACACTCGTTCTACTGTATCACGGAATCAAGAAATACATGAGGATTCAAACGTGTTATGGAGGTCTAAACCACAACTATTGAAAGTTCAAGAGGTAACTTACTTTATCTATTTTGGTTATTGCCTTACTTCACTATACATTAATTCAAATCGAAAGATATTAATACTTAAGTTTTATTTCCTTCTTTGCTCAGAAAAATATTGTTTACAATCATTCGTGGGGGATTGTTGGGAATGACTTGGGCTTTTGGCCCTTTGAAGGTTTGTCCCACATGGATAAATTTAGAGTTGGGAAGAGTGTTTCTATACAATCACTCTTCCTTACTCTTGTAAATGTGGTTAAGGGTGATACTAAGACTTCTTCCCAAACGCGCATCGCTGGCAGTCAGTCGGACGGGGGTGGGTTTGGATAGCCGTGCTCGTGTGTAATAAAGAAGTGGTTTTACTCTTTGGGCCAAAAACCATGGAAAGGACATGTGGCGCGCTCATTACGACTGAATTGGTTAGGTCTTCCCCTATAAAACCTTGATGAGTAGAGTTCGACGTAAAAACGATTTAGGACCTTGGTCGTGCCGAAATTGCTTTCAAGACAGTGGTTCCGTCCACGACACAACAATTATTTTGTATTCCCCTCGTACAACTGAGGGCAATGACGACATGGATGTGGATGTAAGAAGAGGGGGAAAGTAAAGGAGTGAGGGAGGAGAAAAAAAGTAGATGAAAAGGAAGAGAGAGAAAATGAATTAAAAGTATATGATTTTTAAATTAAAAAAATATTTTCTTTAAATAAATTAATTAAAAAAATATATTTTTTTAATAAACAACAAAAGCCACATCAACAATCTATTAATATCTAATGGAAAAACGGATGGAGAGACTAAAATGAAACAAAATCCAAACCTTAGGAGCTGAATTGTCGAGTTTGAAAACTCAGGAACCAAAACGAAACTTAACCCAAGCTTCAAGGATCAAAAATGTATTTTTTCCATAATTAAAAATACATTTTAGTACAAGCTAGATATATTTGAGTACAAGCTAGAAATAATTAACCAACTAAACAAATGGTAACAAACATATATATTTTAGTACTAACATATATACATACATACACACACACACACCAAGATAGTGATTTCTTAACCCTAAATGAATTATGAATTAAAATTATAACATTCATTTAGTAACCTAAATATTGTTTACCAAATTCGAACTTGCAGAGAAATTATTTCTCTTTTCAAGGTTGAAGATTTGATTCCCACCCTGAATTTGTTTTACTTAAACACACATATATCTTATTCAACCATGGTCACTAATTTACATGTTTTGATTTTTGTTTTTGTTGAAAATCTTCAATTAGCTCAAAGCTAAATTCATCAATAAGGAAGACATTCAAAAAGCTACAAGTCGAATGCTTTTCAAAAGTTCAAGTTGAAGATTCAACTTTGAGAAGAAGAATTTCAACCCTCGAATCAAATATACTTTTGAGAGAAATATTTAAAGGATCGTGATGGGCGAAATTGCCTTACCGCAAGTGTACGGGTCAAGTTTGAATATAGTGTAATGAGATTACGGATATCATACTCTGGATTGAATTTCTAGTCATTTAACTACTATGAATACTATTGTTCAATTTTATTTAGAGATTGATACGTGATGAGAGAATTAATTAAAATAACAAAAGCGAAAAAGTGGAAATTCAATGGAGATAAACTCTTAGGGAATTGATTTAACCAATTGAGATTGTACATTAATTACTTGAATTTGATTAACGTGCAATATTCCATCAGTGAAGGAAACTAAAATCATAACTATCTCTCCCGAACATAATTAAGTCTCATGCAGATAATGAATCCAATATTCCTATCTAAATTCATTAACATGCAAGACCTTAAAACTCATACACATAAGAACTACTTTAGTCATGCAAATTAATATCTAATCTAAACCCCTCTCCTAAGCAAGATTCAAAATAAACAAAAATTAATCTATGGCCTGTAGATTAAAAGCATTAAGCATATAACTTGCATAAATGAAATAAAAGCTACAAACATTCAAGAAATTAATCCGTAAAATCAAAAGGCTACATCAATCCCTAACTAAGATAAACAAGCTAGGCCACTCATAGTCTTATAACTACAATCAAAGCTAGAATAAAAGTCCATAAAACAACACAAGATTAAAGGGAAGAAAAATAAAAACTCGAGTCCCATTGTTACCACATGTTCCCGTCACGATCTCCACGAGCTCTTGATTGGAATCTCGCTCCCGGCTCTTCCTCTACCTCCCCTAAGAAGTCTTGAATCGATTTTAGGGCTAAAAACTCACCAATTGAATTCTCCTTGCCGATTGCAAATCGCTATCTATTTACAGGAAAAATTGGACAACGTCGAGATACAACGTTGTCATGTTGCCGCCTCAACAAAATAGGAAAATATACTATCAGGTCAATAACGCGAGCTATCAGGTCATACATTAGAGACTATACTCCACTTATATATAAATAATACAAATTGATATTTTATTTACGAAATCAAATTTCTCTGGAAATCTGGTCGAATAGTTATATTTTAAATTATTTTTCTGAATTTTTATTTTTGATACTATTTTATAAAATATGCTAAATTTTCACCCTATGAGAAAGCAAATACAAAGAGTTCGAAAGTATAAAAAGAAATATTATAGAAAATGTGTCTTGAAGAGGAAGGCTGATACCAAGGTCAATCCCACTACATTACAAAACTATAAGAAATTTTAATATACACATTTTCTTAAATCTAAAAAGACTTTACTTTTGGAATAAAATTAAAAAGCCTTGTACTTTTTTATATTAATTTTAAATTCTACAAACACTATTGAAAATAAATAAATAAATGACCTCCTCACATGGCGGGCTAGAATTATAAAATGGACATAATGATGTTTGTGTGAGAAACATGAGAATCACCAACACTTTGTACAACATGATTAAGGACCCATATGTCCATTTGTTAATGTCTGTAACACACCAAGAACATTGGATGTCTATTTACACTGATATATAAAATCTTATCATCCCTATTGGCTGCAACTTGCTCATACCACTTTGGAGTTGGATGCTTAATTCTTTCACATTTCTTATTGATTGGGAAACCCATGCCTCAAAATACTATTAGCCTAAGACTCTTTTGGTCTACCCACTCATAATTCTAGCAATATCTTAATGTTAATTAGTACCTACTATACTTATTATTTGTTAAGAACATATGGAAGTTAAGTGAATAGGAAAAAATATTTTTAAGTACTTAGTTGCTTTGGATCGACATCATGTATAGTCAAATCAACTGTTGAGTACAAGCAACCAACTCAAAAATAGTTTTACTCTAGCTAGATTAGACAATCTCTACTTTGATGTGATAATTAATGTCTTCGCCTCTATCATCAACCTTTTTAGTTTTTGATGAATAAAAAGAAATAATATCTATCATGACATGATAATTTTGCTCAAATGATGTAATGTGTAATTTTTTCAATTAACTCTACTTCTTCATCAATATCAATATAACAGTCGTTCTTAAACTAAAACTCAACTAAATTTCCTAAAAAAAAAAAACTCAACTAAATCTCTTTGCTCTTCTTTCCACTAACAATACATGACTTAAATAGGTTAGAGATTCTTTTAGCCAAAAATACAACATTTGTATTAGTTAAACACTCAGATGATCAAGTCTATGTTCCATTGTCACCACATTGATGGTAGATTTCCAATGTTTAATACAGTAAATCGAGTCTGTAAGTTTGTGTCTATCAATTTTGGTGAAATTCCATGAAGAATTGAAGAAATCGGGACCAAATTTGGCCAAAATCAAAGCAAAAAGGCAATGGAAATCGAAATTTCTGGGAAAAACCATTGGGAATCGAAAAAAAACGACGTGAGATGACAGTATCACATGAGGGTTGATGCAAGGTTGATGTTAGCCCTAGGCGTGCGTCAGCGTGCAGCCTGAAAGGAGGTGCAGTTCACGTCGGTTAGATTTTCTCTAGTGGTTCGTGTGCGATTCACGATGGTGCAGGCGGTATTGTTCGATTCTAGTAGATAGTTGACTGGTTTGTGCGATTTTGACTGGTTCATGCAATAGTTGACCAATTTGTGCGGTTTTTTGACCGATTCGAGCGTTTTTTGACCGGTGTGCGCAGATTTTGACTCGATCGTGTGGTCTAAGCTATTTTCTGAGCTGGTTCGAGCGGTTTGGACCCAGTTCGAGGCTGTGAAATTAATGTAATTTTGCAATTTTTTAATCATAGGTGGCCAAAAATATCGGTCTATATGGTTATTTAAAGTTTTATGAATGTCATATAGTTTATGATCCCACGATAGGTTAAGCATATTCATGCATATTTATATTATAATTGTTATAATGGATGGAATATGTATGAATTTTATTTTCAGGGGTGTTTAATATAAGGTGTTATATTAAATGGATGAAAATGAGAAGCATTGCCCATGAAATTACTTTAGTAAAAAATATAAGAGTTATATTTATGAAAGTAATTTGGATGCTTTATTTATTTTCATGAGCAATTAATATAAATGTTATGTTAATGTATGAAAATGTCAATGCTTGTTTTCATTTTCGTAGATAATTAATTTAAGAGTTAGGTTAATTAAATGAAAATTAACTTGCATCGAGCATGACATTACCTTAGTATAAATATAAAAGTTATATTTATGTATGTCATGTATGTTATTGTATGGTTAGTAAATTAATTAGAATTTGATTATTAATTTATTCACCATAGTAGCATGTTAAAGAGCTAATTCATTAAAATTTATAAGGGTTATAAAATTAATGAATAGAAACCGTCAACCTATAACAAAGAATTGCATGCAAAAATAGGATCTTTGGTAAAATTGAATTAATTTTAAAATGTTTAAAATTAATTAGACCTAAGATCACGATTTCTGATAGGATTAGAAATTTTATCTTACTTATTATTTTAATAGATTTAAAATATGGTAAGTAGGACAAATAGGACTTTGGTTATAAGGGAACTCTTGGTGAGGTTCTGTCTAGGATGAAGGTATTTAAGTTAACGGTTTATGGAACACCTCCTACCTAGGAATTGACCCAGTACCTGAGTCTAATTAGCCATTGCCCTATTAGCATGCAATGTCACTAGGGAATTAAAAGAGTTTAATTAACCTAGACATTAGTCTAAAGACCTAATTATAAGAGTTATAATAAGACATACTTAGATAGATTCACTTAGCCGAAATTTACCTAAGTAATATACCCTTAATTTAAAAGTACTTAGTGGGAGAAAAATGATACATACGATATATCTATTTTTAGCTCTCATGCCTCCAAGAGTCCACACCATGAGATCCATGCTCTACCTTGTGTCACCCTGGAAGTGGCCTCGCTTTAGAAGTGAAGGAATAAAAGACCTGTGCAGCGGAAGGAATTACCGAACCTACTCAGAGTCTTAGATTCTAATTGAAATACCAATACAATTTGCAAAAATGTTACAACAATAATTCTATATTTAATGGTTTGTACATCGACTATAAACATGCTAAAAATTAACTAGATCTAATCTAGACGATCCTAGTGATCAAGGATTTCATAGAAATCTTACTTTTGTAGAAAGCCTTGATTGATTCGCCTTTTCTTGCTAATAAGACCGAAAACGAAGCAACCTTCCTGTGTGGACACCACCAATTGGTTACACCAGTATATCTCTAAGACTTCTTGAAGCAGGAGACTGGTGGGTGTCTTTTGGGAGAGAACTCTGAGAGAAGGAGAGTGAATAGGATGCCTTTCACCCCACTCCAAGGGTCCTATATATAGGTAAAGGCCAAGACCTTTTCCTAATAGGAAAAGGTCTATGAATAAGTTCAAATCTATTATTTGAACAATATCTAATTTTAATAAATAAATAATTAATTACCCAATTAAATATCACATATTTAATCTTAGGGATTTTATTAAAAAGAAAATTAATATGAATCCAATTCATATTTAAATTTATTTGAACTTTTTCAAATATTTTCTCTTATGAATTAATTTTTGAATTTAATTCAAAAATTATATTATAAAGTTTCATAAACTTTATATTATAATGCATCAATATACATTATAAAATTCCCCTAAATAAATTGAACATTTTCAATTTACAATTTATACTTAATTGCCTCAAGTCTCTTTACGAGCTACTAGTGGGACCTAATGGACCTACATATCAGAAGCTTCAACGATACGAGACTAATTGGCTAAACTCATTAATTAACCAAGTTACTCAACATTCGTTAACTGTGGGTCACTCCACTAAAGACCCACAACTACAATCTTCTCACTGCAGAATATTTCTGTGCCCATGGATATCGACCAACAACAGCAAGTTAGTCCTTCACGAGTGTTCGTAACTCCAGCTGGGTCAAATTATCGTTTTACCCCTAAGTTATTTCTACCTCCTTAAGTAGTAGTGCTCCTCTAATGAACAACTTGTTTGTGGTCCAACCATCAAACAGAAACCCCTCTCGAGCCAATGAGAGGGTAGGGCCTTTTGTTCAAGACCCGGAGACACCACTTAAGGGAACACTCATCTACTTCCACAAAAGTCGAGAATGAGTGAATTCCATCTTGTGTGATTATGTTCCTAGCTCCCCACTCGGTCTTGTCCCCAAAATGGTAGGCTTATTGAGTGGACGTACTGGTCACTCTCACCCATACAAATCAAAGGACAATCCCTTGTGAACAGGAGTCCATAATCCACTCAGGATTCGGACTAAGTTACCTAGGTCATCCTAGTGAAATAGACACCTAACAATTTAACGGTGTTACAACTAGGGGTTACTTTTTCGCGGTCGGGTCTTATGCAAACTCATTACATAGGATACCCCCACTCGAATGTCTACTACATGGACACTTTGGATCAATACGTCTGTATCAAATACAAAGTAGGTCGTATCACATAGTGTTACCAAGATAAGGTACCCAGTCTTATCCTTGTACTATAGACCTTTTAGGTTGTTACTTGAACATCGATCCCCGTATGTCCCCACATACTAGTTCAAGTTACATACAAACAACCTTGGATCTTAGTTTCTTGGATTTGGGTCAAATTGTGCAATATTTAACAATAACATTTTATTGCAGAAACTCAATAACACTTTATTAAAACAAGTATACAATTTGTTTACATTCACTATCTATGAGTTTTAGGGCATAAAACCCAACAAGAAGGTGTTTGCATGGTTCAATACCAAAGTGGATCAAGAAAATATTTATAGTAAATGGGAGAGGGACGTGTGTCAACACATCCCACAGTCTCCTCCATTGGTTTGTTCTTGAGACTTCATGCTCTGCCTGCGTGTTGACGTAGTGTGATCATCCCTTCGGAGGGCCAGGGCATGGAGTTTTAGGACAAACTCCAGAAATGGATAGGGTCTCTTAGGTTCGTGTTCCAACATTGTCTTTCTTAATAGTAGTTTGTTCGGGCAAACCTCTGGGATCTGAAAATGGTGGGTCACATTTACGAGAAATTGTTAAACATGTTAATAATTTCTTGATCAAAGAATGATAACTAAACACTAACGGAATATGAGTTATTCTGGTGTTACGGTTTGGTTGAGATTGTCTCAATTTAGGGGAGGTGTAGCTGACTACCCTTTGGTGGCTGTTACTCTAAACCTATGAGGTATTGTTGCAAGAAAATTATAATTCAAATGTATAAGGGTGCTAAATTACTTTTGTTAAATTTGATTGGATTATATGTAATAGCTTTAGTGAAATTAACTAATACAAGTTATTTGTTTGTTTTTCAACAATATGAATAATTATTTGTGTGCTTTGTCTGAGGCTAATTTAAATAATAGTAATACAACTAGCTTAAACGGTAAACTTGTGGTAAATGATTTAGGATTAATCTTAACTGAGGAACGTCTTCATGCCCTAATGCCAAATTCGTTAAGAAATGATCATGATGAACGTGACATAGAACCCTCCAAGTGGGAGCGAGACGTGTGTCAACATTTCCCTCGGTCTTCCCCCCTAAGGTCGCGCCGTGAGATTCTTATGATCTGCTTGCGTGTCGTCCTTGAGCGGTCATCCCTTTGGAGGGCCAATCATAGGTTTCAGAACATCGCGAACTCCAGAAATGGATAGGGTCACATAGGTTAATTACCAACAGTTGTCTTTCCCTTCAGTAGCCGGTTGGTGCATGCCTCAAAAGATCTAAAAGTGGGAGGGTTACACTTACGGGGATGAGTTAAATGAGTTAATGAATCCTTGACCAAACAACAGTAACGAAACACTAACGAAATATGAGTTATTTTAGTGTTAGGATTTGGTTGAGATTGTCTAATTTCATAGGAGGAATAGTTGACCACCCTTCGGTGGCTATTGTTCTAAACCTCTGAAGTATTGTTGCAAAAACTAAATCAACAGTTTTCTAGGTTTTCTTTGATTGCTTGTGTGTTTTTGCTGAATTTGATTGGATAAGATGTAATGGGTCAGTGAGATAAATAATCAAGTAATTTGTTATTTCAACAATTCAATAATGAAATATGTGCATTGTCTTACTCTTATTTAATAAATAACGGTAATAACACAACGAACTTAAACGAACAATTGTGGTAAATATTCTATGATTAGTCTTAACAGAGGAATGTCCTAATGCCCCAAATGTCTAACTCATTAAGAAGTGTTCCTAATGAATGTGACATTGGACCTTGCTCAGCCAAAGAAGACTTGTCCAAAGGCAGTAAATTTGATTTACTAGTCTTGGAAGTGTGATTTGTGGAAAATGGTGATTCTGTCTAAATACTTGATTCAGAAGTCACAAATCACCTTTGTTCTTCTTATTAAAAGGAATAAGTTTCTGGCAACAGCTTCATGCTATTGAAACAACTCTCAAAGTTGAAACTAGAGAGGTTGTTTTGGTTGTAGCAATGGGGAACATTAAGTTATTTTTCCCAGTGGGAGGAAATACATATTATTGGATAATGTGTATGTCCTAAGATTAACAAAAATTTGATTTTTGTATCTTATTTGCTTGAACAATGTTACTCTATACCTTTCTCTGCTAACGCAATTTTCATTTATAGAAAGAGAGTTGACATTTTTTCAGCTGGACTTGAAAATAACCTACATCTTTTAAGACTAATCATGAGTAAAGCAGTCAAGAACACCAAGCTGTTTAAGATTGCTACTACTCAATGTGATAAGAGGCAAAGGTATTCTCCTAAAGGAAAATACATGTCTTTGGCACTTAAGGTTAGACCATATTAATCTCAATTTGATTTGGAGATTGGTCAAACGTATACTTCTAAGCAAGTTAGAAGATGACTCTCTGCTACCTTATAGGTCATGCCTTAAGGGCAATGTGACTAATAGATTCTTTCGCTTGAAAAGAACTATAGAGCCAAAGAGTCCTTGGAGCTTGTACATTTGGATCTTTGTGATTCAATATGTTAAAGTAGTGGGAGGACATGAATAATTCATCTATATTATAGATAATTATTCAAGGTATGAGTATCTCAATCTAATGCAACTTAAGTCTAAAGCTCTTGAGAAATTCAAAGTGGTTTGGGACTGAAGTTGGAAACTTGTTAGGTGAAATGATAAAAGCACTTCGATCTAATCGAGGTGTAGAGTATGTGGGATGTGAGATTTCAAGACTATTTAATAGAACATAGAATTACATCCCAACTCTCAACCCCTAGTACACTGATAAGTGCCAAAAATATACCTATTTTGCCCTTTATTCTTAGCTTATTTCTTGTGAAACTTGTATGTTTTTGGTCAAAATTACTATTCCTGAGCCTAAAAATTGTAAAAGTTGGTAAGTTAGGTCTCTGAGAGTCATGTGTGTTAAATTATACATATTTGTGCTTAAAAGAATTCATTTTGGTGTGAATTCTTAGTTTAGATGTTTTGCAGAAAATAGAGGAAAACAGAGAAATGCTGTTGAAATGCTATTGAAATATGATCACATTTATGTCAAGGCAAAATGAAATGCGACCGCATTTTTGGGCAGAAACAGAAAAGTTCGAGTCCGTCGCAGGTCGTTTTAAACGAGCTTTTCACGCAACTAACTAGCTGTTTTGACTTCGAAACTAACTATGCTACTTGCTAGCATGAATTTCGTAACTCCCCAACAACTTTTCACTCTATAAAAGGTCAGAAATCGAATGGAAACACAAACAGAACTCACGGGGAAGAAGAGGGTGGTGACAGAACCCTAGTAGACGCCCATGAGTAGGGATGCCCGTGGTTCTTCTTAGATGACTGAATTCTAACCGTTAGTTAGACATCAAACCTGAGTGTTTTAGAGATTTTCACCCTATTAATTCCCACTTGTAAAGGAGAGTAGAATGTCGAGCGAACTCTAGAAGGATTGGATAAAAGAAAAAAACCTAGTTTTAGCTACTGCAACCTATTTCCAGCAATTGTTCTTTTCATTATTTCTGTATTCTTACATTCATTATGTCAATGAAAAGTTATGTTTTTGCATCTTATTCCATCATGCGTAGCTAAATCCCATTGAGGGGTTCAATATAGTGTCCCTTATGGTTAAAAGAGCTTGAAAGTGTTTATTTGCTTAAGTTCTATTCATTGCATGTCACTCATTATTGAATATCATTCTGAATCTTGTTGAGTTTAAATTGATCATTTAGACTTTGCATGCCATGTGAGTTTGATCTCAAAAGAGACGAACAATATCGTTTTTCATAAAGGTGATATAGGAGAAATGGCTCGAAAGAGTGTATTCGGTGTTATAGGGTGAGGCTGCCTAAGGCACCCTATAACAACTATAAGGGCTATAGATTGCATGTATGAATTATCTATGTCGGAGTCGAGTCACAAACATGTGCATAACGGTACTCGCTTAGCCTTCTAACGATTCTTGGGAGCAAGGCCAAATAGAAGTTAAATCTGACCCAATGCATGAATAGACTTAGGTTTAATAAGCAATGATTAGAGTTATTTTACCTTAGTGTTGAAACTATATTGAGCACCTCGCTTATTTCTCATTGTTTTTCTTTACTTGTTTATTTTGTTTATTTTTCAAAAATCATCATCAACTATTTCTTTGGTTACCTTATCGAAGCAATCTTTGAATAATTTCTTCTTCAAACATGTGTTTAAAATTTAGTCCTCGTGCGATCGATACCCTTGGAATACTTCTAAGGTTTTTATTACTACATGCGATAGTGTATAATTGCACTAGGTTGGCTGAATTTATCTTAATCAGTATTTACTATCTTTTCTAACATCTACATCTATCATTCGACTGCACACACATCAAGTTTTTGGCATCGTTGTCGGGGACTAAAAGTGAAACCAGTTTTTGTGATAAGAGGCAAAGGTATCCTCGCTTATTTCTCATTGCATTTCTATCTTATGAGAATCTAACTTGTATTTTCCGTTTCTTTTGCAGGTTGAAGTCGGTGCATGAGCAAAGAGCATCATCTCTTCGAGCTACACCTTGAGATAGAAATAAAAGATGAACAGGAGTTGAGCGCACGAGAACATCTTGAAGAATCTTCTTACACTCGAGAACTTCTAATAGATCTACCCGGAGTCGATCCTCCTGTTGGCTGAACAAAAAAAAAAAGGCGATAAGAGATAAACACAACTGAAGGGTTTGATAACTCAAGATAACCCACATGTGGAAGAAGATATCATCACAACAGTGAGTGCACAAATCATATCAATGGCTTGTCACTCTAATTTCTTTTGTGTTTATCGTGCTAAGATTCATTCTTTGTTTGAAACTTGTACATTTAATCCTTATTATACATGGCAACCAGACGACCAGAGTCCTATTTTCGATCCTTACGGAAGATGGTTGCAACACCAGCAAGATTTTAGCAACAATAATCCAACACCTCATTTGGAGCAAGAATGTATGTTTACTTTTGAAGACCAATATAAATATCAGTATGCCCAACAAGAGATGCAATAGGAGATGGAACCACAAGTGTGAACCAGCTTGGAAGAACTCATAAGAGAATACATGGCAAAGAATGATGCCACGGTAAAGAGCTTGGAGATTCAAGTAGGTCAATTGATAGAGGAATTGAAAAACAATCAACAAGAAATCTTGCATGACAACAATGAGAATGTGGAACAAGAAGCACAAGAGCAATACAAGGAGATAAGATTTCAAAGTTGATTGGAGCATGAAGACCATGAACTCCCAGTTGAGGCAAGAAGCATTACAACACTTGAAAATACCGAGGAGACAAAAGAGAGATAAGTGATTAAAGAAGAATCACCTCAAAAAGAGAATAAAAAGAAGGCACTAGAAAAAATGGTTGCAGTAAGCCATGCAAATGTCATTTCACAAAAAAGTGAACTTCGATGTGCTTCAGGCATTCAAACACCCTGATGAAATGAATGGATGTTTTGCTTTTGATCCTATTGATTCCTTTGTTTGTTATAGCTTGCAAAAAATGCTATTTGAGAAAGAAATCGAAGAGGAAATCATGGAGGATGAAAATATGCAGTATACGACAGAGGATAAAACCATAAAGTTTATATTCAATAGTAGATTGAATGAGTTGATAATAGAGACAAAGCACTCCATGAATAAAACGCCTCAATTAAGACTCAAATCTCGTCTATTATCAAGACCTAGGGTCAAAATGAAAGATTTGTTGGGTTTTATGCCCTAAAACTCGTAGATAGTAAATGTAACTTTTGACGGAACATTAATAAAAAGATGTATTATTCATTTGTCTGTGTTTGTATTGAGTAATCTTATTTTATTAACCCTAATCCAAGAAACTAAACATCATAGGTTGGTAGTATGAGACTTGAACTAGTGTGTAGGGACATACGAGGATCAATGTTCAAGATTCAGCCTAAAAGGTTTATAGTATAGGGATAAGGTTGGGTACCTTATCCTGGTGACACTAAGGATACGACCCGCTTTGTATTATGATACAAACGTAATGATCCAATGTGTTCATGTAGTTGACATGCGAGTGGGGGTATCCTATGCAATGAGTTTGCATAAGACCAGACCGCGAAATAGTTAACCACTGTAACACCGTTAGTTAGTTTGGTTTCTATTTCACTAGGATGACCTAGGCAACTTGGTCTCAATCCTGAGTGGATTATAGACTCTTGTCTGTGAGGGATTGTCCTTTGATTTGTATGGGTGAGAGTGGCTTGCACGTGGACTCAATAAGCCTACCATTTTGGGGACAAGACCGAGTGGGGAGCTGGAAACATAATCACACAAGATGAAATTCACTCCTTTCCGACATAGGGTAAGTAGAGATGTGTTCCCTTAAGTGGTGACTTCGGGTCTTGAACAATGAGCCCTGTCCTCTCTATGGCAGGATAGAGACTTTTGTTTGTTGGTTGGGACCTCAAACATGCTGTTAATTAGAGGAGCACTGGGACTTAAGGATGAAGAGGTAGCCAAGGGGTGAAACGGTAATTTGACCTAGCTGGGGTACGAACACACGTGAAGGGCTGACTTGTTGTTAATGGTCAATATCCGTGGACATAGAAATATATCTGCAGTGAGAAGAGTGCAACTGTGGTTCTATAGTGGAGTGAACCACAATTAACGAACATTGATTAACTTGGTTAATGAGTTTAGCAAATTTGCGGTACAAGAAGTAGAAATAAAGCTTTAATCTCCCTTTTGGAGATCAACTAAGTCATTCTTTTTCTTTGCCTAAATAAGTAAAAAGGTAAAAAGAAAGAAAGAAAGAAAGAAAATATAACATATTTGCGCTTATGAAATTTTTGATTTGTTTGTTTATGTTTCAGGGAGCTAATAAAGTTAGGAGACAAGAAGAAGAGAGCATAATTAAGAAAGATTCAGAAAAGGAGTAGAACAAGAAGCATTAGACCTATGCTCGAGTGAGGGATGAGACTATCAAGCGGATGTTCCTGGCCAGCCCATCTGATGAAGTTTCAATTGTCCCTCCATTTTCATCATCCCTTCTGGATGAACCGGAGACCTTTGATTTGGAGAACAAATCTTCCCAGAACAAGGGGAGTTTTCACTCTCTTTTACTTCTTACTGTTTCCTTCTAAACATGAACATGTTTTTTTTTCATTTAGTAATTTGTTTCAATGCAATAAATTATCGTTCTTTTGATTTTTTAGTAAGTTTAGTATTGTTAGTTTTATTCTTAGCATATTGTTTTTAGTATATTTCTTTGTTAGTTTGTTGATGCTCACGTTAGTTTTCTTTTAAGATCTTTGATAAATACCTAGGGATTTCTTGGGAGTTGAAGTAGCAAAAGTTTTTTTTTAACTTGAATTGGTTTTGGTCTCAGGAAAATTTTGCACTAAAAAGAATAATGTTTAAGAGTGTGAACATTTTGATGAGCTTGTTGATGTTCCATTTTTTAAAGGAAAAAAAACAAAAAAGAAAGGAAAAAAAAAGAAACAGTGTAGAATGCGACCGCATCTGAATCGCATTCGGCCAAAGGCAAAGTTGTTGCCACTGAGGACCATCAAGGTGAAGCCAGTCTTGATCCATTATTCAAGTATGATACCAGAGGGACTTCACATGTTGCTAGGAGTTCTTCTTCAAAGGAAAGAGAAGATGAAGAGGAGCCTTGAGGAGGAAGAGAAGAAGAGAACTAAAGGCCGAGCGGAGGATAAAGAATAAATTCTTTTAAAGAGGCCGAGGACAAGGTCTATGGACGCCTCACCCGTGCAAGCCACCACCTCACTGCTAAAGAATATGTTCCTTGAAGTCTTTAAGGATGTGGACTTCATAGCCAAGATGGAGATAATGAAGAAAAAGGACTCCCTCAACGAGAAGGGATTCTCAGGTCATAACTAAGGTGATCTCTTAGTACAAGTGGCAGGATTTCTGGCACACCCTCAAGAGGTCATGATGCCTCTAGTGCATGAATTCTAGACATGATTGGGAGAGGATAAATTGAGTCTATCGATGGTGCGACGAAATATGGTCAGTTTCTCTTTAGGGGGATATTAATAAAGTGTATCGGGTCAAAGCACTTCTTGAACCCAAGGGGTAACGATGAAGTGAAGAACCCCACAACCAAGAAATTGAATGAAACACTCAAGATAGTGGCCAGAAAGGGAGTGCAGTGGAAAAAAAATGAAGTCCTTGGTACCAAGTGACTTGAAGCCTGAACCGGCAATGTGGTGTCACTTTATGAAAAACCTTCTAATGTCGGTGATAACTACCCAAAAGGTAGTTATTTAGGCCTCAATTATATAGGGATTTGTGTGTCCTTTATGCTTATTAGGGTTGGTTTTGGATAGATATTACATGTTTTAACCCATTTGGAAGAATGGAAACATTGGAAATTATTTTGTGTAGATTATGCTGCTGAGCGACTGGAGGGAGCAAATTCTATGCTGCAGCAAAACTGGGAACAGAAATTGCCACATCACAGCTCGTTAGCCAACTTCATTAACCGACTTCTGTTGAGTTATTTTTGTGATAAAGGATCAAGGAGAGCCTTACGCGTGTCCTAGTTGACCTAATTCAAGCCTCCCATCCTTCTATAAAAGGAAGTAGCCGTCAAAGTCAAAGCCATTCCATGTTTTCCCTTGGAAGCCGAATAGGATAAGGAGATTGAAGATCATCAAGAACACCATCAACCGCAAGTTGATTAGGGAGTTTACCTTCTTTATTAACTTGTAGTTATGGACATGCATACTCAGATTGTAATTCATATTCCTATGCTTATTATGAACTAAGTAGCTTAAGGTGTTGGTTAGGAATAATGTGATTACTATGCTTCATCTCTATTAATATATTGACTATCACATTTTTGTTAATTGTTGTGCTTAAACTCATTTTATGCCCGCCTGGCCAGCAGGTATGGATAGCTCTCTCTAGTTTCAGGGATGATTTAGAGAGTGTGTGGCAATTATCCACACTACGATCATTGTGTGTTGGTGAACGCCAGTGACTGAGCTAGGGATAGCCAGTTGCCTAGTGCTTGATCGGTCGCTCTTCATTGGGGTTGAAACATATCCCAAAAGATCCGGAGTTCTGGGAGGAATCCGCTAATAATACTGCGAGAAATGCATGATCAATAATATTGCTAGAGCATATCTTAGAACAATCACTAAAGCCTAACCAGCGCCTGTCTTTAATCTGTCTATCTATTTGTTTACTCGTTGTTCTGTCATTTATTTTGCTTCAGCATAATTCCGATAAAACCCAATCATTTTAATATCTTTGAAACCATTAGGAAGTTACGCAAAATAGATAAAGTGGAAGCTCATTCAGACCTTGGATTGATAATATTACTTGCTGCAGACTGTGTATACTTGCACAGGAATTCTAGAGTATTTTATACTACATTTTTACTCACTCTAGGAACCCAACAAGTTTTTGGCGCCGTTGCCGGGGAACTTGAATAAGTTTTTATCTGATCTGTTTTGTGTATGTGTTTTAATGGTTTGGTGCTAGAACTTTTTGATTGTTTCTTTTGTTTTTGCAGGTGTGATTTTGGTGCATGAGCGATCCGCCTGGGGTACGATTTGAGCTTGATCCAGAAATTGAAAGGACATTTAGGAACAGAAGGAGGGAGCAGCGCAGAAACCAGATGGAGAACGTCCCGCAACTTCTGCAGGTTCCTGAAGGTCCAACAGAATCCGTTGCTGCAGCAAAACCCACTGTTTGAGCAAAACGAGCAGCGAAATAATCAGGCTGAGAATCCTATCTTGATAGCGAACGATAGGACCAGAGCCATTCGAGCATATGCTGTCCCGATGTTTAATGAGTTGAATCCAGGGATTGCACGTCCCCAAATCCAAGCGGAAAATTTTGAAATGAAACCGGTAATGTTTCAGATGTTGCAAACCGTGGGGCAATTCCATGGTTTGTCATCTGAAGACCCTCATTTACATCTTATGTCTTTTCTAGGAGTTAGTGATTCTTTTATAATTCAAGGAGTGCCTAGAGATGCTCTTAGATTAACTTTGTTCCCATATTCTCTTAGAGATTGAGCAAAGTCATGGTTAAACTCTTTTGCTCCAGGATCAATTAGGACGTGGGATGAGTTAGCTGAAATTTTTTTGAGTAAACATTTCCCACCTAATAGAAATGCTAAATTAAGGAGTGAAATAGTAGGGTTTAGGCAACTTGAGGACGAGACTTTTAGTGAGGCTTGGGAGAGGTTTAAGGAGCTTTTACGAAAGTGTCCCCACCATGGGATACCCATTGTATTCAAATGGAAACATTTTACAATGGTTTAAATGGAGTAACCCAAGGTATGGTCGATGCTTCGGCTGGAGGGGCCCTTTTGGCAAAAACTTTTGATGAAGCCTATGAAATTTTAGAAAGAATATCTATTAATAGTTGTCAGTGGTCGGATGTTAGAGGCACAAATAAAAATGGTTAAGAGTGTATTAGAGGTTGATGGTGTGTCCATCATTAGGGTTGATCTTGCTATGATTGCTAATGCTCTTAAGAATGTGACAGTGATTAGTCATCAGCAGCCACCAGCTATGGAGCCTGCAGCAGTGGTGAATCAAGTCACGGACGAAGCATGCGTCTATTGCGGTGAAGACCACAATTACGAGTTTTGCCCCAGCAATCCAGCTTCTGTGTTTTTTGTAGGTAATCAGAGGAACAACCCTTATTCTAACTTCTATAATCCAGGTTGCCGCAACCACCCCAACTTCTCATGGGGAGGTCAAGGAAATAACATACAAGCGCAACAGAAGATGAACCAGCCGGGATTTGCTAAAGCGCAGGTAATGCCCCAGCAAAATAAGCTGGCTTTGCCCCAGCAAAATTCGGGAAATTCTCTCGAGGCGATGATGAAAGAATTTATGGCTCGCACAGACGCTGCAATTCAAAGTAATCAAGCTTCGATGAGAGCCCTGGAATTGCAAGTGGGTCAGCTAGCTAATGAGCTCAAGGCAAGGCCTCAAGGGAAACTTCCATCAGATACTGAACACCCTAGAAGGGAAGGTAAGGAGCAGGTAAAGGCAGTTACTCTTAGGAGTGGTAAGCCATTAGAAGAAAGAATTGAGCCTAGTAAAACCCAGGTTATAAATAATAATGGTGATAGAAATAATAATGTTGTTGTTGAGAAAGAATTGGAGTCTAGTTAGGGTGCTGGAGGCAGCAAAGAGAATGCTGGAGCATCTGGTCCTGTGCCAGATGTAGAACCACCATATGTGCCGCCCCCACCTTATGTACCACCTCTACCTTTTCCACAAAGACAAAAGCCTAAGAATCAGGATGGTCAATTTAAAAAGTTTTTAGAGATTCTTAAGCAGTTGCATATAAATATCCCTTTAGTAGAAGCTATTGAGCAAATGCCTAATTATGCTAAATTCCTTAAGGATATTTTGACTAAAAAGAAAAGGTTAGGTGGTTTGAAACTGTATCACTTACTGAGAAGTGTAGTGCTAGTCTCAAGAATGGGCTACCCCCCAAGGCTAAGGATCCAGGGTCATTTACCATACTTGTGTCTATAGGTGGAAAGGAACACTCTGTGATTTAGGTGCAAGCATTAACCTTATGCCTCTTTCGGTCTATCGGAAGTTGGGTATTGGTGAAGCTAGGCCTACCACAGTTACACTCCAACTAGTTGATAGGTCTATCACATATCCAGAGGGTAAAATTGAGGATGTCTTAGTAAAAGTGGATAAATTCATATGTCTTAGTAAAAATGTCCCAATTATTCTAGGTCGTCCATTTTTGGCTACTGGTAGGGCGTTAATAGATGTTTAAAGCCATGAAATATCCATACGAGATGGAGGATGGCTCCTTCATCAGGATTTTGGAGAGCACAGTTATTGAGACAACAATACAGGATTCGGCTAGTAAACATTCGGAAAAGCATGGAGAGGTTAGTGTAGAAGATTTTGAATTTTGTTCTTTAGGTAAAAAAAAATGAAAAAGAATTGTTTAGGTGTGAGGATGTTTTTGAGTCTTTAGATTTAGATCAAAGAAAGACTCCCCCAATTAAACCATCCCTGATTGAGGCACCTACTTTAGATTTGAAGCCTTTACCAGATCATCTAAAGTATGTGTATCTTGGGGAAAGTGAGACGTTGCCCATTATTGTTGCATCAGATTTAATGCCAGAGCATGAGGAGGCCTTAATAAAATTGCTGCAGCAATACCGCAAAGCTATAGGTTGGACATTGGCTTATATTCAGGGGATTAGTCCATCTTTTTGTATGCACAAAATCACTCTAGAGGAGGGATCCTTTAGGAGTATTGAGCAACAAAGAAGGCTTAACCCTGCAATGAAAGAGGTTGTTAAAAAGGAGGTAATTAAATGGTTGGATGCTGGGATCATTTATCCAATTGCCGATAGCAATTGGGTAAGCCCTGTCCAATGTGTTCCTAAGAAAGGAGGTGTCACTGTGGTGAGCAATAAAGATAATGAGTTGATCCCCACAAGGACAGTAACTGGCTGGAGGGTTTGTATGGATTACAGAAGGCTTAATAAAGCCACCCGAAAGGATCATTTCCCTCTACCATTTATCGACCAGATGTTGGATCGATTGGCTGGTTAGGCCTATTACTGTTTCTTGGATGGTTATTCTGGGTATAACCAGATTACTATTGCTCCTGAAGATCAGGAAAAAACCACTTTCACCTGTCCTTATGGGACGTTTGCTTTCAGGAGGATGCCTTTCGACCTGTGCAATGCTCCAGCAACATTTCAGCGGTGTATGTTAGCAATTTTTTCTGATATGATTGAGTCCACTGTTGAAGTCTTTATGGATGATTTTTCAGTGTTTGGAGGGTCTTTTCAGAGTTGTTTAGATAATTTAGGTAAGGTGTTAAAAAGATGTGAGGATACCCATCTAGTTCTTAATTGGGAGAAGTGCCACTTCATGGTGAAGGAGCGCATAGTGTTAGGCCATAGGATTTCTAAGAATTGTCTAGAAGTTGATAGAGCAAAAGTTGAGGTTATTGAAAGACTAGAGCCACCGAATTCAGTGAAGGGAATTCAGAGCTTCTTAGGGCATGCTGGATTTTATAGGAGGTTCATAAAGGATTTTTCCAAAATCAGTAAACCTCTTTGTAACTTATTGTGCACTGATCATGTTTTTGACTTTAATGCAGATTGTAGGAAGGCTTTTGAAACATTGAAGGCTGCTTTAATCTCAGCACCCATTCTCTGCGCGCCTAATTGGAATTTGCCATTCGAGGTAATGTGTGATGCGAGTGATGCTGCGGTAGGTGCGATGTTGGGGCAAAAGCAGGGCAAATTTATTCATCCTATATATTATGCAAGCAAGGTTTTAAATGAAGCACAGGTCAACTACACAACTACTGAAAAGGAGTTGTTAGCTGTTGTGTTTGCTTTTGAGAAATTTCGGCCATATTTGGTTGGATCTAAAGTCACGGTGTTCACGGATCATGCAGCAATAAGGTATTTAATGTCAAAGAAAGATGCAAAGCCTAGACTAATTCGTTGGATTTTATTACAGCAGGAATTCGACTTGGAGATAAAGGACAAGAAGGGATCAGAGAATGTCATTGCAGATCACTTGTCTCGTCTTGATCCATCATCATCTTTGCTGGAGCAATCTGCCATTTCCGATTCTTTTCCAGATGAACAACTTTTTGCTGTTCAGGTAAAGATAGTCAGGGATGTCCCTTGGTATGCTGATATTACCAACTTTTTAGTGAAGGGAGTCACCCCTATTGATATGGATTGGAGGCAAAAGAAAAAGTTTAAGCATGATGCAAAATTTTTCTATTGGGATGAGCCATTTATGTATAAGCAATGCTCTGATGGTATTATTCGTAGGTGTGTTTCAGGTGCTGAAGCAAAGGAAATCCTGGAGCAATGTCACTCTTCGCCGTATGGAGGTCATTTCAGCGGTCTGAGGACGGCTATGAGGATTTTGCATTGCGGATTTTTCTGGCCTACGTTATTCAAGGATGCCCAATGGTTCTACAAGCAATGTGACGCTTGTCAAAGGAGAGGAAACTTGGGGCCTAGAGATGAAATGCCTCTTACTTACATTTTAGAAGTTGAATTATTCGATGTATGGGGTATTGATTTTATGGGGCCATTTCCCCCTTCTAATGGCAATGTTTTTATCTTATTGGCAGTTGATTATGTGTCCAAGTGGGTGGAGGCCATTGCATGCCATCAGAGTGATGCCAAGACAGTTGCAAGGTTTCTTCAATCGCACATCTTTGCGCGGTTTGGGACACCTAGGGCTCTAGTGAGTGATGAGGGTACACATTTTGTTAATAATATCTTAACTAAGCTTTTAGCTAAGTATGAGATTAAGCATAGGATAGCTACCCCTTATCACCCACAAGCAAATGGTCAAGCTGAAATTAGTAATAGGGAAATTAAAGCTATTTTAGAGAAAGTAGTCCATCCATCTAGAAAGGATTGGTCCTTTAGGTTGGATGAGGCTCTTTGGGCTTATAGGACAGCTTATAAGACTCCTCTAGGTATGTCTCCCTATAGTTCAGTATACGGGAAAACTTGTCATTTACCGTTAGAGCTGGAACATAAAACATTTTGGGCTTTGAAAAAGTTAAATTTTGATCTGAGTCGTGCAGGCGCAATCAGAATGCTGCAGCTTAATGAGTTAGAAGAATTTCGTCAATTTTCTTACGAAAATGCAAGAATGTATAAGGAAAAGACTAAACTGTGGCATGACAAAAAAAATTAAATCTAAGGAGTTTGTCAAGGGTCAAAAAGTTTTGCTTTATAATTCTAGATTAAAATTATTTCCTGGAAAATTAAAATCTAAATGGTCATGACCGTTTATTGTGATTGAGGTTTTTTCCTATGGAGCAATAATTTGCAGGATGAAAAAGATGGTAGAGTGTTCAAGGTGAATGGACAGGGTGTGAAAAATTATTGGGGTGAGGAATTTCAGGCGAAATATCCTTCCCTAAGGTTGGTCGATGTTTGAGAGAGCAGGATTTTTGCGGGAGCATTTCACAGAGCAAAACTTTGAGCTCCCAGAGTTTGCATTGATTTTATTTTTCGTTGATTTGATTTTGCGGTTAGGATAGATTTGATTTTGCGTGATTTATTCAATTTTGTTTTTGAATATTTGATTAGATCTTATCTATTTTTTTTTCTAATTTAATTTGATTTTATTTTCTTAGATTATCTTTGTATTATCTTTTAATTGGTTTTTGTTAAGATTTTATTTTCAGTTATTTGAAATTTAGTTTTAATTCATAGAGATTTTCTCTAATTTATTCGGCTTCTTTTGAAAATAAGAGATTGAGATGATTGGTTAAATTTTAATTTAAAGAAAAAAATCTTTGATTTTTCTATTTTTTGAAATTCGACTTCCGTATCTAAGATTCTTCAAGGCCAGCAGATTGTTGCGGCAAAGATATTGCTGGAGAAAAATATTCCGAGTTAGAAGGGTTTCCGTTGGAATTTATTATTGTTACTGTTAGATTTAGCTTTGAATTCTCGCAGGTAAATGTGCGTGCATCATCTGATGAGGCCACGTGTCGTAGAGCAATTATCTGAAGGCTGCAATGATGACAACACATTGATTTTTACCATGGGCGTTTGGAATCCACGAATTTACCGTTGATAATTTTTGAACTTCAGGTTTGCATTTTTTAAATTAAAACGGTAATATTAGTTATTGCAGGGCAAATCTTTTCGGTTAGGATTCTCTTTTGCTGGAGCCTTATTTATTTGCAACTGCTGGTGAGTTCTCTCCACTTCGTCTTCTTGATCACATTTTTTGTCGTCTGCGTTCTTTCTTTTTCCTTCCCATTCTATGTAAACCATTTGAGTTATCCATGGCCAAAACAAGAGCAAGGAAGGAAAGAGAGAGGGAGAGTGAGAAGGAAGAGATACCCGTGACACCGGAAGTACAGAAAGGAAAAACTAAGAAAAAGAGAACGCCAGAAGAGAAGGAGGCTAAGCGAAGAAGACGACAACAGAGGGTTGAAGAACAAGAAAGAGCGAGAGAGGAGGAGGTTGTTGCAGAAGAAGAAGAAGACCCAAAAGAATCTGGCAAAACGAATCAAGAAGAGGATGGACAGGAAGTGGCAACTATAGAAGAGGCTCGAGAGGAAATTCAGGCGAAACAGAGTGAGGTTATGCAGACGGAGGCTGTAGAGGAAGAAGACAGAGAGCCAGTTCAGGAGGCTCGTGTGGAGGTTATCATACCTGAACCTCCGAAACGACACCACATTAAGCGGAAGGCTGGGCGCATTCCAGTGATCAGGACTGATACCCCATCGCCTCCATCATCAGATTTCGAGAGAGAGAAGGCCGAACAAGAGGAACGAGAGAAAAAAGAGGTTGAGGAAAGAAGGCGAGAAGAAGCAGAGAAACAGGCAGAGGAGGAACAGTTGCTGAAGCGGAGAGAAGAGAAGGGCAAAAAGATTGTTGAAGCATCAGAGGAGCACGATGAAATAGCAGAGCGACAGGTGCAATACGATCGCTTCGTCAATAATTTTGCTAGAGCAAAATACACTGAGCTCTTGAAAAGGGATTTTCTGTTCGAAAGAGGTTTCAGCGGTGATCTTCCGCCATTTCTAAGGACCGGCATAGCTGACCACGACTGGGAGACTGTGAACGCACAGGTGGTGCGTGAATTCTATGCCAACATTGATAAAGAAGAGGGTTTCCTGGTAATTGTAAGAGGAGTCGAGATAGATTGGAGTCCAAGTGCGATCAACACACTGTACCATCTTCAAAACTTCCCCCACGCGGCATTCAATGAAATGGCAGTCAATACGATGGTCAAAACTTCCCCCACGCACTGTACCATGAGCTTATCTATGGCATCAATACCATTCTAGAACAACTGGCACTTTCGGCCAGTAGGTAGGAGTTTGCTGAGAGGCAGACTTTAACCTTCTGGAACTATGTTAAGAATCAGGATGCCAGCTTAAAGAGGGCGCTGCAGGAGAATTTTTCAAACCCATACCCTGCCCTTCCCATGTTCCCTGACTATCTGTTGAACCCTTGGATTCCGCCCCCACTTGCTGAAAGAGGAGAATAGAATGATGATGAAGACCAGGGTCAGGAAGATTGATGGATGGAATGATCTTCAACGAGCATTATTTTTGTCTTATCATTTTGTTTGCTCGCGCATATCTGACCCCGTTTACTAAATATGTTTGCTTGTTCCTTTTTAATTTTTCTGCTTTAAAAATATACCTCTGCTATGTAATTTCTTTTCTTGTGTGTTTTTTTAAATGAAATTTCTAGATGTTTCTATTTTATGAGCACTGAGTAACTCTAACTTAACTAATTTTCTTCTGAATTTTTGAAGCTTGGACTAATTACGCTTAATTAGATCAAGGTATTCTGATCTCCAGAAACCTTTTGCTTGAGCATTTCTTCTAGCCTGGACTGTTGCTGCGACAAGAAGATTTTGACGGTAGTATTGACTTATATGATCCACTTTAAGCTTAATCCTAGTCCCATGTTTAGTTTAAAAATTCAGTGAGAAAAATTTAAGTTTGGGGGTATAATTTTCAAAAATTAATGATTCATTGGGGACAATGAATAATTCAAGTTTGGGGGACTTTTTGCTACTCCAATTATTTTGCTCGAGCATTCCTCTCCTTCAAAATTAAAATTTGCTAGGTTATTGAGTAACCGGGGACATTTTTGATACCCACAGTTTGTCTTCGCGTCAAAAGATGACCTAGGAAATGTGAAAAATGAGAAAAAAAATTATTTGCTGAAAAAAAAATTATTTGTTGAAGATTTTGCTGAAAAAAATTGACAGAGCAAAAGTTTTGAGGGATGAATGATGATCCAACAGTTTTCTGTCTCCCAGAACTTAGGTGAGCTTCATCATAAAATGTCGCCATTCTGAGGGGCAAGAGATGGAATAACTAAGGATTTTTTAGCTTTATAATGAGTATTGAGTCTAGTTGGTGATGAGCTTGAGGCAAGGGTATACTGCACCATAAAGTGGGTCATCCCATGCTTAAGAGCTTATGACTGTAAGGTTGCTTTAAGTCTGACAAATAATGAAATAAACCCTTTTAAACATATGTTTTGAAATGTCTGATAATAGAGCTAGGCTGTGGTGAGTTCTTAGAATTAAGTTGAAAAGTGGTGATTATTTGTCCCTGCTGAAGGAAACATTTTGCTGCAGCAGAGCTTGGTTTTGCAGAGTGCTCAGGTAAAGGTTAAAGGTAGTGTTGGAGTGTCTGGTTTGATTAAGCTAATTCTTTGTTTATTGTTTTGAAATTCTTGAAGGAAGGTTGGTTAGTATTGCTCGGGACGCGCAATAGTTCAAGTTTGGGGGTATGATAACTGCCCAAAAGGTAGTTATTTAGGCCTCAATTATATAGGGATTTGTGTGTCCTTTATGCTTATTAGGGTTGGTTTTGGATAGATATTACATGTTTTAACCCATTTGGAAGAATGGAAGCATTGGAAATTATTTTGTGCAAATTATGCTGCTGAGCGACTGGAGGGAGCAAATTCTATGCTGCAGCAAAACTGGGAACAGAAACTGCCACATCACAGCTCGTTAGCCAACTTCATTAACCGACTTCTGTTGAGTTATTTTCGTGATAAATGATCAAGGAGAGCCTTACACGTGTCCTAGTTGACCTAATTCAAGCCTCTCATCCTTCTATAAAAAGAAGTAGCCGTCAAAGTCAAAGCCATTCCATGTTTTCCCTTGGAAGCCGAATAGGATAGGGAGATTGAAGATCATCAAGAACACCATCAACCGCAAGCTGATTAGGGAGTTTACCTTCTTTATTAACTTGTAGTTATGGACATGCATACTCAGATTGTAATTCGTATTCGTATGCTTATTATGAACTAAGTAGCTTAAGGTGTTGGTTAGGAATAATGTGATTATTGTGCTTCATCTCTAGTAATATATTGACTATCACATTTTGGTTAATTGTTGTGCTTAAACTCATTTTATGCCCGCCTGGCCAGCCGGTATGGATAGCTTTCTCTAGTTTCAGGGATGATTTAGAGAGTGTGTGGCAATTATCCACACTACGATCATTGTGTATTGGTGAACGCCAGTGACTGAGCTAGGGATAGCCAGTTGCCTAGTGCTTGATCGGTCGCTCTTCATTGGGGTTGAAACATATCCCAAAAGATCCGGAGTTCCGGGAGGAATCCACTAATAATACTGCGAGAAATGCATGATCAATAATATTGCTAGAGCATATCTTAGAACAATCACTAAAGCCTAACCAGCGCCTGTCTTTAATCTGTCTATCTATTTGTTTACTCGTTGTTCTGTCATTTATTTTGCTTCAGCATAATTCCGATAAAACCCAATCATTTTATTATCTTTGAAACCATTAGGAAGTTACGCAAAATAGATAAAGTGGAAGCTCATTCAGACCTTGGATTGATAATATTACTTGCTGCAGACTGTGTATACTTGCACAGGAATTCTAGAGTATTTTATACTACATTTTTACTCACTCTAGGAACCCAACAGTCGGCTACCCACAAGAGCACTATTTCTGTAGAGAGGGTTATGTTTCTCTACAGCATGATAAAGGGGTTGGAGCTAAATATTTGAAGCATAATCCTTGAGAAGATTCTCTCTTGTGGGAGAAAGAAGGTCGGGAAATCCTTCTTTGAGTCATTGATCACCCAACAATGCCAGAGAGCAAAGATCGCTCTAGGGATGGACGAGCAGCGAAATTTCTACAAGCCTACCATTGACCTTCCATTGATAGGAAAGTTGCAGCTCTATAATGCAAAGTGAAAAGACAAGGCATCTACTTCCTAGGCTACTCCTTCACCAGGGCTGACACGTGCTTCACCACCTCCATCCACTCCTATTTCAGGGCCTACACCATCATCAAAGGCTATTGGGTTTGCTCTTAAGCAATTGGACCGGATTAAGGACCGATTGAAGACATGTAGGGTCTATGCCAAAGAGCGAGATGAAGCCATTAGAGAGTTTAACCTCTCTATTGCCCCTAGCATCACCTTTATCTTTCCTGACTTTCCACGGAATCTACTACCTCAAGATCTTTAAGAATTTGATGATGATGAAGAAGGAAAAAATGAAGATGGTTCCTTAGAGGAGAAATAGGGGAGTTTTTCTGTTCCCCTTAAACTTTTAAATGCCTTGTTTAAATTTTGTTAGTAGTTGTTAGTTGTTTTTTCCAGCATGTTAGTTTACTGTTTTTATAGGCTAGTTTTTGTGTTAGTTGTTGTTTTATTACTTTGAATGAATGGTTTGTTGCTTAGTTTACATTTTAAGGATAGTTTAGTGATGGTTTGCTGCTAGATTAAGTTTAAAAATTACTTGGGTTTAAAGTTTGTTGGAAAAATTGCTTGTTGTCCATTTTTGCTAAACTAGTGAAATTCTTGAAAAAAACAAACTTTTGATAAAGTTTTTTGCTTGAAAATGAGTTTGATAAATATGCTATTGTTGGGATTGGTGACCTAAAACTCGTAGATAGTAAATGTTAAACGAATTATATACTTATTCGATAAAGGCGTTATCGATATTGATTCAGTAAAAGTCAATACTGAATCAAGTAAATTACACTTATAATAACCCAAATCCAATAAAGTAAGATCCATGGCTATAGGATGAATACTTGAGCTTTATGTAGAGACATAAAAGTAGATCAAGCTTGAGTAATAGCCAAAACGGTCTATAGTATAGGGATAGGGTTGGGTACCTTATTCTGGAGACACTATGAAATGCGACCCACTTTATAGATGGTATAGACGATGTGATCCTAAATCTTCCATGTAGAGACATGCGAGTGGGGGCGTCCTATGCAATGAGTTTGCATAAGACTAGGACCGAGAAATAAGTCACTCTCGCTTTATAACACCGTTTACTGACGAGACTGACTATTTCATGTGATGACCTAGGTAACTCGATCTTAATCCTGAGCTAACTATGAACTCCTGTTTATTCGGGCATATCCTTAGATCTGCATAGGTGAGAGTGGCTCAGTATCGCCGACTCAATAAGCCTCCCATTTCAGGGATAAGAACGGGTAGATAGCTGGGGACATAGTTGTGCAAGAAGGAATTCACTCCTACTCGAATTAGGGATAGTAGAGAGGTTGTTCCCTTAAGTGCTGACTTCGTGGCTTGAACAAAGGGATCCCGCCCTCTCATTGGCCCGAGAGGGACTCGGTTTATTGGTTGGACCATAAACCAATTGTTCATTAGAGGATTAGTGGGTCTTAAGGAACTAGAAGTACTATAGGGGTAAAAACGGTCATTTGACCTAGCTTTAGTTACGAACAACCTGTGAAGGATCGACTTACTAATCATGGTTAAATCAAGTGGACGGAAATATATCTATAGTGAGGGGAGTGCAACTATCGGGCTATTGTGGAGTGTCCCGGTAGTTAACGAATGTTGGCTAGCTTGGATAATGAGATTAGTCGGTTAGCCTCGAATCGTTGGAGCCCATGATCTATAGGTCCATTAGGTCTCCCTACTAGCTCATATCGGAACAAATCCTAGAACAAAAAGATAGGAAGCTTTGAATCGTTCAAAATCGAGAAAACGAGTATTATCGTAAATTGTGTTTGACACAATAATTTAATTATGAATTAAATTAGGAAATGAGAGATGGAGTATTTAAAAGTGTTTTGAATACCATATATATGTATTAGGAATCATATATAATTCATGGCACTAGGTGATAAAGATTAATTTGATTAATCATGTAAAAATTACTTAGAATCGTACGAATTAATTGCCTAGAAATCAATTTCAATTTTGAATTGAAATAGGAATGAATTGCAAGCTGAAAATTGAGAATTTAGATTCAATTTTAAGTGGATTTAGTGGTATTCCCACTCTTGTATGTTGATGCATAGTGGAAAACGACACAACCATGCACTAGTTGCATGTGTTGTGAATTAAACACCTAGAATCCACTTTGAGTTGCAATTTCACCATGTGTCTAGTGTCATGAGGCTTCTCTTTGCATGGAAGATGTCTATATAAGGAGTATGAATCAGATTCAAAGGTAGGATAGCCATTTTCCATATTGTTATGCTGCTGGATTTTGGTCTCAAACTCACTCATCTCCATATATCTCTCTAGTGCTTGAACCTTCAAGCATTCCCTTCCCATTCCCTATCTCTATAAACTCCCACAAGTCGTTCTTGGCCTGGAGAATAGTAGGGAATACACTAGAGGTGGTCCACACATCGTTCGTGATCAAAGGAATCAAAGGGAGTTGTTGAATCGGTCTCCAAAAGGTTGGTAAAAATTCTGCTCTCTCCTTATGGTATTTGGACAACATGTTTTCAGTTTCTAAAATTGATGTAGTTAAGTGTCTCCGATCCTAAAATTGCTTCCGCATGTGTTATATGAACACCTTCAGCTATCATGTGAGTTTTCTTTTAAGACCTTTATGATGATAATTAGAGCATATTTCTATCTCAAAAGTGACACTGTCACAACCGATTTGTTTTCTAGTCATAGGTTTTCCATTAGTTTTTTTCTTTACAAAATTGTTCTTAAGTCTAAACTTCCTCATGTTTAATCTTTCTAGAACACTAGGAGAGTTTAGCCTTGATGTTTTGAAAACAAAAGGTCTCATGTTGTGCCTATGTCACGAAAACAAAAGTCAATGAGGACATTGCCTATCTTAAGTTTGGGGGGTGCTTATTTGTAAATCTGAAGTTTTGTTGTAAGTTTGTTGCTGAAAAAAAATATATGTGCTCTGAGATGTCATTCAGAAACAAAAAAAAAAAAGAGAAAAAAATAAGGAAAAAAGAAAAAAAAAAATAGAAAACCGAGAGTTACTCCTCCTTCTTAGAGTTTGTTGAGTAACTAGGGGCATTCATGACACCAATGGTTTTCCACTGCATGAAAGGTTGACTTAGGGAAGTGAGTATTATTCTGAGTTTGTGACCCTTGCTCGTAGCTAGAAATCTTCACCACAGTGTTGATAAGCTAGAACGAAAGTCAAGGTAACGACGAGGATTCTCTTGAGTGAGAAATAAAAAAAAAAAGATGAATAAGAAAGAGCACTCGCAATCAAACAAGTTTGGGGGAGATAGAAAAGGACTAGAAAGCTCATGTATGCTCAGATTCCTCAAGATTAGTTTTTCTTAACTAAAAGGACCACGCTAGACTTTATGAGTAGGGAATAGGTAGTTTAAGCGTATTGGTTAGGATGAACTAGAGAGAGTTTTGCTTTGAAAAAGAAAAGCAGAAATCCTCATGACTAGGAAACTTAGAAGTTGCGACTGACATTAGAGTAGAAACCTCTCCTGAAAGGCAACTTTTTAGAAAACGGTCTTGAGAAGCATGTTTACTTGATTTCATATGGTTTATTTTCAACATTATGATTTGCAATGATATTTGATCTCTAACATTCTGATTTGCTTGTGCTTAAGGACAAGCAATGAGTTAAGTTTGAGGGTATGATAAGTGCCAAAAATATACCTATTTTGCCCTGTTGGCCGAAAAAAAAGGCGATAAGAGATAAACACAACTGAAGGGTTTGATAACTCAAGATAACCCCAATGTGGAAGAAGATGTCATCACAACATTGTGTGCACAAATCATATCAATGGCTTGTCACTCTAATTTCTTTTGTGTTTATTGTGCTAAGATTCATTCTTTGTTTGAAACTTGTTCATCTAATCCTTATTATACAGGGCAACCAGACAACCAAAGTCCTATTTTCGATCCTTACAAAAGATGGTTGCAACACTAGCAAGATGTTAGCAACAAAGTAGCTTAGTGTTCGACAAATGGTACATTCTCAGAAGAAGACCACATGAGAAATAATAAGCCACAAAGTAAACAGTCGTTTTAAGTAAATTAACTGACGAAGCTACATAAACATCAACAAGAGTTGTTGATAAGTCAACAAGGGCTATTGATAATGTTGGACCTTCAAAAAGAGTTGTTGATGGAGCTAGTACAACTGGTTAGATCGTCATGCCTAATGATGACATTGAGGATCCATTGTCTTAAAGAAAGGCAATGAATGATGCTAACAAGGACCAATGGATTAAACCAATGGTCCCATAATTAAAATATGTGATTTCAATTTGATCTGGGATTTTGTAGATCTATCTAATGGGGTAACGCATATGGATTGCAAGTGAATCTACAAGAAGAAACGAGATGTAATCTTATAATCTGACTTGTGGCAAAGGGTTATACCCAGAAACAGGGGACTGTAAGGAATCCTTATCTCCTGTCGTCATGCTGAAGTCTGTTAGAACTCTCGTCCATTTTGAATGGATGTCAAGACTACCCTTTTGAATGGTAATCTTGAGAAGAGTATCTACATGTCTCAACCAAAATGGTTCATTTAGCAAGATCACAAGCAAAAGGGTTTGCAAGCTTAAGTGATCCATTTATGGATTGACCTAAGAAATTCAATCTTGAAATATAAGATTTGATACTATGATTAAATCTTTTGGGTTTGATCAGAACATTGATGAATCATGTCTTAACAAGAAGATCGTCAATAGTTCAATAGCTTTATTAGTGTTGTATGTGATTGATATCCTAGTCATTGCGAATGATGTAGGTTATCTTACTGACTAGTAAAAGTGACTAGTAGCTCATTTCCAAATGGAAGATTTGGGAGAAGATTAGTTTGTTCTTAAAATTAAAATTATTGGGAACCGAAAGAACAAAATGCTAGCATTGTCTCAAGCGCCTTATATCTACAAAATGTTAGTTAGATATGAGATGGAGAATTCCAAGAAGGTTCACTACCTTTCAGGCATAATTTTTTTTTCTAAGGAACTGTTTCTTGAGACACCTCAAGAAGTTGAGGACATGAGACGAAGGCCTGATAACTCTCCAAAAGGGGGTTATTTAGACCTTATTTCTATATTGATTTGTGTGTCTTTTGTGCTAAATAGAGTTGTTTTTAGATAGATATTATATGTTTTAACCCATTTGGAAGAATGGATGCTTTGGAAGTTATTTTGTGCAGAATATATTGTTGAGCGATTTGAGGGAGCAAAATTTGTGCTGGAGCAAAGCAAGGAGCAAAACTGCCACGTCACAGCTTGTTAGCCAATTGAATGAACATAATTTAGTTAAGCTATTCTCGGATTTAAGGAGCTAGGAGAGCCATCCACGTGTCTAGGTCAACCTAATTCAAGCTTGTCTTCACCCTATAAAAGGGAGATGCCGCCCTAGTCAAATTCATTCCACTCTTGGAAAGGGATCATTTCTCATTTCCACTATTGGGAGCCGAATAGAGGAGAAAGATTGGGCACGACAAAAAGATCATCAATTACGAAGTTGATCAAGGGAATTAATATTTTCTTGTACTATTTTGTAATTATGGATGAACTTACTCATATTGTAACGTGTGTTACCATGCACTTTATGAACTAAGTAATTTTTGGTGTTGGTTAGGAATATGTAATTGTCGTGCTTAATCTCTATGCAATATATGTTGATTTGATGCATCTTGATTATTTGTTGTGCTCATTTATATTTTGTGCACGCATGGCCAGTCGGTATGAATATCACCTCCTAGTTTCAAGGATGATTTGGGAAGTGTGTGGCATTTAATCACACTAGATCATTGTGTATTGGTGAACGCCAGTGACTGAGCTAGAGATAGCTAGTTGCCTAGTGCTTGATCGAAAGTGTGTCATTGGAGTTGAAACACATTCTAAAAAATCCAGAGTTTCAGGAGGAATCTGCTAATAAGACTACAAGAGTTTTACCTGATCAATAATATTGCTAGGGCATTTTTTAAAACAATTATTAAATCCTGACCAACACCTGTTTCTAATCTGTTTGCTTATTTGTTTACTTTCTGTTCTGTTATTTCTTTTGCTTCAACATTCTATAAAAACCAATCATTTTAACCACTTTTAAAACCATTGAAAAGTTATACAAAATAGATAAAGTGAGAGCTAATTCATACCTTGGATTCGATAAATACTTATTACTTGTTGTGGATTGTGTATACTTGCACAAAGTTCTAGAGTCTATTTACATCTTATTTTTACTCACTCTGGAAGCCCAACAAGTTTTTGCCGCCGTTGCTGGGGAACTGAATAAGTTTTTATCTGATCTGTTTTGTGTATGTGTTTTAGTGGTTTGGTGCTAGAACTTTTTGATTGTTTCTTTTGTTTTTGCAGGTGTGAGTTTGGTGCATGAACGATCCTCCTGGGGTAAGGTTCGAACTTGATCCAGAAATCGAGAGGACATTCAGGAGAAGAATGAGAGAGCAGCGTATAAACCAAAATCCAATGGTTGATGTGCCGCATCTCCCCCAGGGTCCAGAAGATCCACTTGATCCCCAGAATCGTTTGTTGCAGCAAAATCCACAGCTGGAGCAAAATGGACAACAAAATAATCAGGCTGAGAATCCTATCTTGGTAGCAAACGATAGAGCCAGAGCCATTCGAGCGTATCCTTTTCCAATGTTTGATGAGTTAAATCCAGGGATTGCACGTCCTCAAATTGAGGCAACAAATTTTGAAATGAAACCGGTAACGTTTCAGATGTTGCAAACCGTAGGGCAGTTCCATGATTTGTCATTTGAAGACCCTCATTTACATCTTAAGTCTTTTCTAGGAGTTAGTGATTCTTTTGTAATTCAAGGAGTGCCTAGAGATGCCCTTAGATTAACTTTGTTCCTGTATTCTCTTAAAGATGGAGCAAATGCATGGTTAAATTCTTTTGCTCGAGGATCAATTAGGACATGGAATGAATTAGCTAAAAATTTTCTTAGTAAATACTTTCCCACCAAATAGAAATGCTAAATTGAGGAGTGAAATAGTAGGGTTTAGGCAACTTGAAGATGAAACTTTTAGTGAGGCTTGGGAGAGGTTTAAAGAGCTTTTGTGAAAGTGTCCCCACCATGGTTTACCACAATGTATCCAAACAAAAACATTTTACAATGGGTTAAATGGAGCAACCCAAGGTATGGTTGATGCTTCGGCTGGAGGGGACCTTTTGGCAAAACTTTTAATGAAGCCCGTGAAATTTTAGAAAAAAATATCAAATAATAGTTGTCAGTGGTCAGATGTTAGAGGCACAAATAAAAAATTTAAGAGTGTGATAGAGGTTGATGGTGTGTCCACCATTAGGGCTGATATTGTAATGCTAGCTAACGCTCTTAAAAATGTGATAGTGGTTAGTCATCAGCAGCCGCCAGCTGGGGAGCCTGCTGCAGTGGTGAACCAAGTTGCAGAGGAAGCATGTGTTTATTGTGGTGAAGAGCACAACTACGAGTTCTGCCCCAACAATCCAGCTTCTGCGTTTTTTGTAGGTAATCAAATGAATAACTCTTATTCTAACTTTTATAATCCAGGTTGGCGCAACCACCCCAACTTCGCATGGGGAGGACAAGGAAGTAATGTGCAAGCATAGCCAAAGGTGAACCAGTCGGGATTTGCTAAAGCACAGGTATTGCCCCAACAAAATAAGCAGGCTTTGCCCCAACAAAATTCAGTGAGTTCTCTTTAGGTAATGATGAAAGAGTATATGGCTCGTACAAATGCCGCAATTCAAAGTAATCAAGCTTCAATGAGAGTCCTGAAATTGCAAGTGGGACAACTAGCTAATGAGTTGAAGGCAAGCCCTCAAGGGAAACTTCCTTCAGATACTAAACACCCTCGAAAGGAAGGTAAGGAGCAGGTAAAGGCAATAACTCTTAGGAGTGGTAAGCCACTAGAGGAAAGAAAAGAGCCTAGTAAAACCCAGGATATAGGAAAGAATTGTGATAAAAATGTTGTTGTTGAAAAAGAGTTAGAGTCTGGTCAGGGTGCTGGAGGCAGCAATATTGATGCTGGAGCATCTAGTTCTGTTCCAAATGTGGAACCACCTTATGTGCCGCCCCCACCTTATGTACCACCTCTACTTTTTCCACAAAGGCAAAGGCCTAAGAATCAGGATGGTCAATTTAAAAAGTTTTTAGAAATTCTTAAGCTATTGCATATAAATATCCCTTTAGTAGAAGCTATAGAGCAAATGTCTAATTATGCTAAATTTATTAAGGATATTTTAACTAAAGAGAAGAGGTTAGGTGAGTTTGAAACTGTATCTCTTACTTAGGAATGTAGTGCTATTCTTAAGAATGGGCTAGCAACCAAACTAAGGATCCAAGATCATTTACTATGCCTATGTCAATAGGTGGAAAAGAGTTAGGTAGAGCACTTTGTGATTTAGGTGCAAGCATTAACCTTATGCCTCTTTCGGTTTATCGAAAGTTAGGTATTGGTGCAGCTAGGCCCACCACAGTCACACTTCAACTAACTGATAGGTCTATCACATATCCAGAGGGTAAAATTGAGGATGTCTTAGTGAAGACAAATAAATTTATATTTCCTGTTGATTTTATTATTTTAGATTATGAGGCTGATAAAGATGTCCCAATTATTCTTGATCGACCATTTTTGGCTACTGGTAGGGCATTGATATTTGTTAAAAAAGGGGAGTTAACAATGAGAGTTTATAATGAGGAAGTGAAATTTAATGTGTTTAAGGCCATGAAATATCCAGACGAAATGAAAGATTGCTCTTTCATTAGGATTCTGGAGAACACAGTTGTTGAGACAACAATACAGGATTTGGCAAACAAACATTTGGAAGATCACGGAGAGGTTAGTGTAGAGGATTTAGAAGTTTGTTCTTTAGAAAGAAAAATGAAAAAGAAGTGTCTAGGTGTGAGGATGTTTTTTAGTCTTTAGATTTGGATCAAAGGAAGACTCCTCCTATTAAGTCATCCATAATTGAGGCACCCACTTTAGATTTGAAGCCCTTGCCGGATCATCTAAAGTATGTGTATCTTGGGGAGTGTGAGACGTTGCCCATTATTGTTGCATCAGATTTAATGCTGGAGCATGAAGAGGCCTTAATAAAGTTGCTGCAGCAATATCACAAGACAATAGGTTGGAAATTGGCTGACATTCAGGGAATTAGCCCATCTTTCCGTATGCACAAAATCACTCTAGAGGAGGGATCCTTTAGAAGTATTGAGCAACAAAGAAGGCTTAACCCTGCAATGAAAGAAGTTGTTAAAAAGGAGTTGATAAAATGGTTGGATGCTGGCATTATTTATCTAATTGCAGATAGCAATTGGGTAAGCCCTGTCCAATGTGTTCCTAAGAAAGGAGGTGTAACTGGCCGGAGGGTTTGCATGGACTACAGGAAGCTTAATAAAGCAACCTTAAGGGCCATTTCCCTCTACCATTTATTGACCAAATGTTGGATAGATTGGCTGGTCAGACCTACTACTTTTTCTTAGATGGTTATTTAAGGTACAACCAAATTACCATTGCTCTTGAGGATCAGGAAAAAACCACTTTCACCTGCCCTTATGGGACGTTTGCTTTTAGGCGAATGCCTTTTGGCCTTTGCAATGCTCCAGCAACATTTCAGCGGTGTATGTTAGCAATTTTTTCTGATATGATTGAGTCCACTGTTGAGGTATTTATGGACGATTTTTCAGTTTTTGGAGGGTCTTTTCAAAGTTGTTTGGATAATTTAGGTAAGGTGTTAAAGAGATGTGAGGATACCCATATAGTTCTTAATTGGGAGAAATGTCACTTCATGGTGAATGAGGGCATTGTGTTAGGTCATAGGATTTCAAAGAACAGTCTAGAAGTTGATCGAGCAAAAATTGAGGTTATTGAGAGATTAGAACCACTGAGTTTTGTAAAAGGGGTTCAAAGTTTTTTAGGTAATGCTGGATTTTATAGGAAGTTCATAAAGGATTTTTCCAAAATTAGTAAGCCTCTTTGTCATTTATTGTGTACTGATCGTGTTTTTTACTTTAATGCAGATTGTAGGAAGGCTTTTGAAACTTTAAAGACTGCTTTAATCTCAACACTCATTCTTTGTGCACCTAATTGGAGTTTACCATTTGAGGTAATGTGTGATGCGAGTGATGTTGCAGTAGGTGCAATGCTAAGGCAAAAGCAGGGCAAATTTATCCATCCTATATATTATGAAAGTAGGGTTTTAAATGAGGCACAAGTCAACTATACAACTACTAAAAATGAGTTGTTAGCTGTTGTGTTTGCTTTTGAGAAATTTCGGCCATATTTGATTGGATCCAAAGTCACAGTGTTCACGGATCATGCAGCAATAAGGTACTTAATGTCTACGAAAGATGCAAAGCCTAGACTAATTCGTTGGGTGTTATTACTGTAGGAATTCGACTTGGAGATAAAGGACAAGAAGGGATTAGAAAATGTTATTGCCGATCATTTGTCTCGCTTTGATCCAACATCATCTTTGCTGAAGCAATCTGCCATTTCAAATTCTTTTCCAAATGAGCAGTTTTTTGCTGTTGAGGTAAAGGTAGTCAAAGGTGTCCCTTGGTATGCTGATATTGCTAACTTTTTGGTAAAGGGAGTCACCCATATTGATATGGATTAGAGGCAGATGAAAAAGTTTAAGCATGATGCAAAATTTTTCTATTCGGATGAGCCATTTATGAATAAGCAATGCTCTGATGGTATTATTCGTAGGTGTGTTTCAGGTGATGAAGAAAAGGAAATCCTGGAGCAATATCACTCTTCGCCGTATGGAGGTCATTTAAGCACTTAGAGGACAACTATGAGGATTTTGCATTGTGGATTCTTCTGGTCTTCCTTATTTAAGGATGCACATTGGTTTTACAAGCAATGTGATGTTTGCCAAAGGAGAGGAAATTTAGGGCCTAGAGATGAAATGCCTCTTACTTACATTTAGAAAGTGGAATTATTCGATGTGTGGGGTATTGATTTTATGGGGTCATTTCCCCCTTCTAATGGTAATGTTTTTATCTTATTGGCAGTTGATTATGTGTCCAAGTGGGTGGAGGCCATCACATTCCATCAGAATGATGCCAAGACAGTATCAAGGTTTCTTCAATCGCACATTTTTGTGCGGTTTGAGACACCTAGAGCTCTAGTGAGTGATGAGGGTACACACTTTGTTAATAATATCTTAACTAAGCGTTTAGCTAAGTATGGAATCAAGCATAGGATAGCTACCCCTTATCACCCACAAGCAAATGGTCAAGCGGAAATAAGCAATAGGGAAATTAAATCTATTCTATAAAAAGTAGTCCATCCATCTAGGAAAGATTGATCTTTTCGGTTAGATGAGGCTCTTTCGATTTATAGGACAGCCTATAAGACTCCTCTAGGTATGTCTCCCTATAGGTTAGTATATGAGAAAGCTTGTCATTTACCATTAGCGCTTGAGCATAAAACGTTTTGGGCCTTGAAAAAATTAAATTTTGATCTGAGTCGTGCAGGGGCAATTAGAATGTTGCAGCTTAATGAATTGGAGGAATTTCTCCAATTTTCTTATGAAAATTCGAAAATGTATAAAGAAAAGACTAAGCTTTGGCATGACAAGAAAATTAAACCTAAAGAGTTTGTCAAAGGTCAGAGAGTTTTGCTTTACAATTCTAGATTAAAATTGTTTCCTGGGAAACTAAAATCTAAATGGTCAGGGTCGTTTCTTGTGATTGAAGTTTTTCCCCATGGAGCAATTACTTTGCAGGATGAAAAATATGGGAGAGTGTCAAAAGTTAATGGACAGCGTGTGAAACATTATTGGGGAGATGAGTTCCAGTCCAAATATCCTTCTCTAAAGTTGGTTAATGAATGAGAGAGTGAGATTGTTGCGGGAGCATTTTGCAGAGCAATATTTTGAGCTCCCAGTGGTTGTTTTGATTTTATTTCTCCCTGATTTGGTTTCGTTTGAATTATTTTTATTAGATTTGGTTTGAATTTAACTATTTTTAATCAGATTCGGTAAGTTTGATTTTTATTAGATTCTATTTTCGGTTTATTTATTTATTTAGGCGAGTTAATTTTTAATTAATCTTGTTAGTTTAGATTAGATTTTAGGTTGTATTTTTGTTATTTAATTTTTTATTAGATTATGGTTTAATAAAGATTTTTCCTGATTTATTCGGCTTCAAATTAAAAAGAATATTTTATTTTGGCAGTTTTTTTTTAAATTACTTTTTCCGTATCCAAGATCCTTCTAGAAGAAAATCTTTGTGATGATAAGTTTGTTTTTGCAATCTTTTGGCAGAATCAAATATTTCGTCCTAATCAGAAGGATTTAGTTGTGAATTAATTATGTTTACCGTTGGATTTTAAATTTGTTGTGGGCAAGTAAATTGCATAAGGCATTTAATGCAGCCACGTGTCGCACAGGGAAATCAAAGGACATAGCTTTTAGACAACGCATCATCATTTACCATGGGCGATTGAAATTCAAATTTTTACCGTTGATGGATTTAATTTTCAGATTGCATGAGATTTGAACAGTAAATTCAATTAATGAGAGCAAAATCTTTTGGTTAAGATTTTATTTTGCTGAAACCCTATTTATTCACAGCCTTTGGTAAGTTTCTTTTCACTTCATCTTCTCGTTTCAACCATTCTCGTTTGTATTTTTCATTTTTGCTTCTGTGTGCGGTAAATTCCTTTGAGTCTTCAATAGTGAAAACGAGAGGAAGAAAGGAGCGAGACAATGAGGAAAAAGAAGTAACTGTTACCCCTGAAGCACCGAAAAAGAAAGCAAATAAAAAGAAAACACCAGAAGAGAAAGAAATTAAAAGAAGGAAGAGACAACAGAGGGTTGAAGATCAAGAAATCGTACAAAAGGTAGTGGAGGATATTGCTGCCGAGGTAGTTGAAGAAGGCAATCCGAAAGAACCTGAAGGACAAAAACCAGAGCAAACTGGCCCAACAGTTGCAGACACAGAGGAAGTTCAAGAAAAATAGACTGAGGATGCGCAAGAGGGACAAACAGAGGATGTGCAGAAAAAAAGGTAATGAGCAGGTGGAATAAGAGCAGGTGGCTCGAGTAGAGGTTATCATGTCGGAATTGCCATGACGCCGCCGCCGGAAGCAAAAAGCCAGTCGTGTTAACGTAGTCCAAACTGATACTCCCTCGCCGCCGACAACGGATTCAGAGAGAGAAAATGCAGAGAAAGAAGAAAAGGAGAAAAATGAAGCTGAAGACAAAGCAAGAGAGGAAACAGAGGAAAAAGCGGAAGAAGAAATTTTGCTCAAAGAAAGGGAAGACAAGGGCAAAGGTATTGCTGAAGCATCTCCAGAACTAGAAGATAGTGAAACAGAGGAGTCACGGTTAGCGTATAATCGCTTAATCAACAATCTTGCCAGAGCAAAGTATGTTGAGATGCTGAGAAGATACTTTTTGTTTGAACGAGGATTTGACGATGATTTGCCACAGTTTTTGAGGACTGGAATGGTGAACCATGGTTGGAGTCAATTCTGTGCAAAGTCGGACCCGGTCTACTCCAACATTGTTCGAGAGTTTTATGCCAATATTGATGATCAAGAGGAATTTCAGGCTATCGTCCAAGGAGTGGTTGACTGGAGCCTAGGAGCTATCAATTCTTTATTCAACCTCCAGGACTTCCCACACATAGGCATCAACGAGATGGTTGGGGCACCATCGAGTGATTAATTAAATGCAGCTGTCCGAGAGGTTGCTGTCGAGGGGGCCCAGTGGAGACTATCGAAGACGGAGAGGTACACATTTCAAGCTGCTTATCTGAAGAGTGAGGCCAATACGTGGATGAGCTTCATCAAGCTGTGCTTACTGCCGACAACTCACAATTCAACAGTGTCTCGAGATCGGGTATTGCATGCGTTTGCTATTCTTCGTTCAATGAGTATTGATGTGGGCAAAATAATTTCTGTTAAGATTTCTGATTGTTGGAGGAAAAAGGTTGGGAAACTATTTTTCCCGAATACTATCACAATGTTATGCCAGAGGGCAGGGGTTCCAATGAATGATGACGATGTGACTTTGATAGACAAGGGAATAATCGACACACCAAATTTGGTTAGACTTCAAAGGACACAGGAAGCACGCCAAGGTGGTTTGGTGTGCGACATCCACCAAATGCAGGATCAATTACATATGCATTCTAGCAAGATGGAGTTTGCTGAAAGACAATTCCAAACCTTCTGGAATTATGTTAAGAGAAGGGATGTTACACTGAAGGGGGCCTTGCAATCAAATTTTTCTAAACCATATCCAGCCCTCCCGATATTCCCTGGTGATCTACTGAACCCCTCGATTCCCCCACCGCCTGTTGAAAGAGAAAGAGGTGAAGAAGAAGATCCTGGTCAGGAGGATTGAAGAAGGAAAAATTGGCCGCGCAGTTATTTTGATGAAATATTTTTGTTGCTCGCGCATTTCTGACCACAACTTTTTCTATTGTTGCTTGTTTTGTTGTTCTGCTTGTTTTTAATTTTTCTGCTGCTGGATCACCGAAAAAGAAAAATATCTACTAATGTAATTTATTTCTTTTATTTTCAATGAAATGTCCAATAGTTGTTTCTATTCTATGGCACTGAGTAATTCTAACTTAACTAATTTTTTTCTGAATTTTTGAAGCTTGGACTGGTTAACCTTAATTAGATCAAGGTATTCTGATCTCCAGAAACCTTTTGCTTGAGCATTTCTTCTAGCCTGGTCGTTGCTGCGGCGAGAAGATTCTGAGGTAGTGTCAATTTATTTGATCCACTTTAAGCTTAGTTCTAGTCCCATGCTCAGTTTAAAATTCAGATAGAAAAATTTAAGTTTGGGGGTAAACTTCATAAAATTAATGATTCATTGGGGACAATGAATAATCCAAGTGTGGGGCCTTTTGCTACTCCAATTGTTTTGCTCCAGCATTCCTCTTCTTCATTAAATAAATTGCTAGGTTGTTGAGTAACCAGGGACATTTGTTATACCCACAGTTTGTCTTTGCGTCAAAAGATAACCTATGAAATATGAAAAATGAGAAAAATTATTTCCTGAAAAAAGTTGATTGTTGAAAACTTTGCTGAGAAAATTCGTGGAGCAAGAGTTTTGAAGGATGAATGATAATCCAACAGTTTTTCTGTCTCCCAGAACTTAGGTGAGCTTCATCATAAAATGTCGCCATTCTGATGGACAAGAGATAGAATAACTAAGGATTTTTTAGCATTACAAAGAGTATTTAGCCCAGTTTGTGATGAGTTTGAGGCAAGAGTATACTGCACCATAAAGTGGGTCATCCCATGCTTAAGAGTTTATGACTGTAGGGCTGCTTTAAGTCTGAAAAAAAAAAATACAAACCCCTTAAAAATGTGTTTTAATATGTCTGATAATAGAGCTAGGTTGCGGCAAGTTCTTAGAATTGAGTTAAAAGTGGTGATTGTTTGTCCATGCCGGAAGAATTATTTTGCTGCAGTAGAGCTTGGTTTTGAAGAATGCTCAGGTAGAGGTTGAAGGTAGTTTTGGATTATCTGTTTTGATTAAGTTATACTTTGTCTAATGTTTTGAATTCTTAAAGGAAGGTTGGTTAGTATTGCTCGGGACGCGCAATAGTTCAAGTTTGGGGGTATGATAACTCTCCAAAAGGGAGTTATTTAGACCTTATTTCTATATTGATTTGTGTCTTTTGTGCTAAATAGGGTTGCTTTTAGATAGATATTATATGTTTTAACCCTTTTGGAAGAATGGATGCTTTGGAAGTTATTTTGTGTAGAATATATTGCTGAGCGACTTGAGGGAGCAAAATTTGTGCTCGAGCAAAGCAAGGAGCAAAACTGCCACGTCACAGCTCGTAAGCCAATTTAATGAACAAAATTCAGTTAAGCTATTCTCGGATTTAAGGAGCAAGGAGAGCCATCCACGTGTCTAGGTCAACCTAATTCAAGCTTGTCTTCACTCTATAAAAGGGAGAGACCGCCCTAGTCAAATTCATTCCACTTTTGGAAAGAGATCATTTCTCATTTCCACTATTGGGAGCCGAATAGAGGAGAAAGATTGGGGACTACAAGAAGACCATCAATTACGAAGTTGATCAAGGGAATTAGTATTTTGTTGTACTATTTTGTAATTATGGATGCACTTACTCATATTGTAACGTGTGTTACCATGCACTTTATGAACTAAGTAATTATAGGTGTTGGTTAGGAATATGTAATTATTGTGCTTAATCTCTATGCAATATATGTTGATTTGATGCATCTTGATTATTTGTTGTGCTCATTTATATTTTGTGCCCGCATGGCCAGTCGGTATGAATATCACTTCCTAGTTTCAGGGATGATTTGGGAAGTGTGTGGCATTTAATCACACTAGATCATTGTCTATTGGTGAACGCCAGTGACTGAGCTAGGGATAGCCAGTTGCCTAGTGCTTGATCGAAAGTGCGTCATTGGAGTTGAAACACATTCTAAAAAATCCGGAGTTCCGAGAGGAATCTGCTAATAAGACTACAAGAGTTTTGCCTAATCAATAATATTGCTAGAGCATCTTTTAAAACAATTATTAAATCCTTACCAGCACCTATTTCTAATCTGTTTGCTTATTTGTTTACTTTCTGCTCTGTTATTTCTTTTGCTTCAGCATTCTATAAAAACCAATCATTGTAACCACTTTTGAAACCATTGAAAAGTTATGCAAAATAGATAAAGTGAGAGTTATTTCAGACCTTAGATTCGATAAATACTTATTACTTGCTACGGATTGTGTATACTTGCACAGAGTTCTAGAGTCTTTTGGGATTGGTGCCCTAAAACTCATAGATAGTGAATGTTAAACAAAATTATGTACTTATTCGGTAAAGGCGTTATCGAGATTAATTCAGTAAAGTCATCACTGAATAAAGTAAAATTGCACATTTAATAACCCAAATCCAATAAACTAAGATCCATGGCTATATGATGAACACTTGAGCTTTATGTAGAGACATAAAAGTGGATCAAGCTCGAGTTATAGCCTAAACATTCTACAGTATAGGAATAGGGCTGGGTACCTTATTCTGGGGACACTATGAGCCGCGACCCACTTTATAGATGGTATAGACGATGTGATCCTAAATCGTCCATGTAGAGACATGCGTGCGGGGGCATCCTATGCAATGAGTTTGCATAAGACCAGGACCGAGAAATAAGTCACTCTCGCTTTATAACAACGTTTAATGACGAGACTGACTATTTCATGTGATGACCTAGGTAACTCGATCTTAATCTTGAGCTAATTATGAACTCCTGTTTATTCGGGCTTATCCTTAGATCTGCATAGGTGAGAGTGGCTCAGTATCGCCGACTCAATAAGCCTCCCATTTCAGGGATAGGAATGGGTAGATAGCTGGGGACATAGACGAGCGAGAAGGAATTCAATCCTACCCAAATTAGAGATAGTAGAAAGGTTGTTTCCTTAAGTGCTGACTCCAGGGCATGAACAAAGGGATCCCGCCCTCTCATTGGCCCGAGAGGGACTCGGTTTATTGGTTGGACCATAAACCAATTGTTCATTAGAGGATCAGTGAGACTTAAGGAACTAGAAGTACTATAGGGGTAAAACGATCTTTTAACCTAGCTATAGCTACGAACAACCTGTGAAGGATCGACTTACTGAACATGTTAAATCAAGTGGACGAAAATATGTCTATAGTGAGGGGAGTGCAACTATCGGGCTATAGTGGAGTGTCTCAGTAGTTAACGAAGGATGGCTAGCTTAGATAATGAGATTAGTCGGTTAGCCTCGAATCATTGGAGCCCATGATCTATAGGTCCATTAAGTCCCCCTACTAGCTCATATCGGATTAAAGCCTAGGACATAATGATAGGATTCTTTGAATCGTTCAAAATCGGGAAAAAGGGTATTATCGTAAAATTGTGTTTGACACAATAATTTAATTATTAATTAAATTAGAAAAGGAGAGATAAACAATTTAAAAGTTTTTTAAATACAATATATATGGATTAAGAATCATATATAATGAATGACACAAGGTGACAATGATTAATTGGATTAATCATATCAAATTACTTGGAAATGTTCCAAATTAATTGCCTAGAAATCCATTTCAATTTAGAATTGAAATAAGAGTGAATTGTAAGCTGAACATTCAGAATATAGATTCAATTTAGTGGATTTAGTGGGATTCCCACTCTTGCATGTTGATGCATAGTGGAAAACAACCCAACCATGCACTAGTTGCATGTGTTGTGAATTAAACACCTAGAATCCACTTTGAGTTGCAATTTCACCATGTGTCTAGTGTCATGAGGCTTCTCTTTGCATGGAAGATGTCTATATAAGGAGTATGAATCAGATTCAAAGCCATGAGAGCCATTTTCCTTACTGTTATGCTGCTGGAATTTGGACTCAAACTCTCTCATTTTCACATACTTCTCTATAGCTTGATCCTTCAAGCATTCCCTTCCCATTCACTATCTTTATAGACTCCCACAAGTTGTTCTTGGCCCAGAGAATAGTAGGGAAGATGATAACTGCCCAAAAGGTAGTTATTTAGGCCTCATTTATATAAGGATTTGTGTGTCTTTAATGCTTAATAGGGTTGGTTTTAGAGAGATATTATATGATTTAACCCATTTGGAAGAATGGAAGCATTGGAAATTATTTTGTGCAGATTATGCTGCTGAGCGACTGGAAGGAGCAAATTCTATGCTGCAGCAAAACTGGGAACAAAAACTGCCACATCACAGCTCGTTAGCCAACTTCATGAACCGACTTCAATTGAGTTATTTTCGTGATAAAGGATCAATGAGAGCCTTACACATGTCCTAGTTGACCTAATTCAAGCCTCCCATCCTTCTATAAAAGGAAGTAGCCGTCAAAGTCAAAGTCATTCCATGTTTTCCCTTAGAAGCCGAATAGTCTAGGGAGATTGAAGATCATCAAGAACACCATCATCCGCAAGCTGATTAGGGAGTTTACTTTCTTTATTAACTTGTGGTTATGGACATGCATACTCAGATTGTAATTCGTATTCCTATGCCTATTATGAACTAAGTAGCTTAAGGTGTTGGTTAGGAATAATGTGATTACTGTGCTTCATCTCTAGTAATATATTGACTATCACATTTTGGATAATTGTTGTGCTTAAACTCATTTTATGCCCGCCTGGCCAGCCGGTATGGATAGCTCTCTCTAGTTTCAGGGATGATTTAGAGAGTGTGTGGCAATTATCCATACTACGATCATTGTGTATTGGTGAACGCCAGTGACTGAGCTAGGGATAGCCAGTTGCCTAGTGCTTGATCGGTCGCTCTTCATTGGGGTTGAAACATATCCCAAAAGATCCGGAGTTCCGGGAGGAATCCGCTAATAATACTGCGAGAAATGCATGATCAATAATATTGCTAGAGCATATCTTAGAACAATCACTAAAGCCTAACCAGCGCCTGTCTTTAATCTGTCTATCTATTTGTTTACTCGTTGTTCTGTCATTTATTTTGCTTCAGCATAATTCCGATAAAACCCAATCATTTTATTATCTTTGAAACCATTAGGAAGTTACGCAAAATAGATAAAGTGGAAGCTCATTCAGACCTTGGATTGATAATATTACTTGCTGCAGACTGTGTATACTTGCACAGGAATTCTAGAGTATTTTATACTACATTTTTACTCACTCTAGGAACCCAACAGAAGACTCTAAGGGTTGTCCTAATAATATTGGAGAAGAAAAGAATCCAAGGAGGTCCACCAATTGAGCTGCAAAAAGGTTGGTTCTTTTTAACTCTCTGTTATGGATTCTTTAGAACAAGCATGCTTTAGGAGTAAAATTGATGTAGTTAGGTGCTTCCGATCTTCAATTGCTTCCACATGTGTTTTATGAACACCTTTAGAGTCTATTTACATCTTATTGTTACTCACTCTAGAAGCCCAACAATGCCCTATGAAGTAGTGACTGTCAGTAAGTATCAATCTAATCCAAGATTATATCACTGGAAAATCGTTAAGAATATCGTTATGTATCTTATGAGAATGATGAACTATATGCTCTCGTGTGGGACTAATGATTTGATCCTTATAGGATTCTGTTGGGACCTAATTGCCCATATTTATTTGTCCTTAATCTTGCTAGTTTTACGATAATTATTTCGTTTAAAGTTATGTTTTGTCCGGTTTTGGTATCAAGTGCTTCAAGGGAGCTCATGTTCGAATTTGGCATTAATTCGAAGAAATTAGCGCGATTTTGGTCCATCTTGGAGTCCATGGGATGCCCAGACGGTGAAAAGACCTAAGTGGAGCGCTCGGGAGACCCGAGAGATGGCCTCTCGACGCCATCCTCCGACGTCTTGACGCTTCGGAAGCGGAGGATGGAATAGATCATTGTCGGCGTCGAGACGCCATGCCCAGTGTCTCGACGCCACTCCGATTATTTAAATGAAGCAGCTGCAATTAGGGCAACAAAGAGAGAGAGAGAGATTTTTGGAGGATCCGAAAGGGATAGGAGGAAAAAGGTCTATTCGAGGTCTTGGGAGCCGTTTCTCTCGGTTTTGCCCCCTACTTTTCATTCTCCCTTTGTATTTCGTAGTTTCTAGGTTGATTAGGTTGGTTTATTGAGCATTGGGCTTAGATTAGACTTGTCTATGGCCGTCTAAGCACCGTTTCTTGTAGTTGGAACCTCGGGATTGTAAGTACATTTGTATTTTTATGAGATTATTGAGCGTTTTGCACTGATTTTCTTTGTATCTTTAGATTCCTAAACTTTATGCATGATTGACTTGTTTTTTGTGGCTTTAGATTCCCGCTTTTATAATTAGCATGTGCAATAGGTTAGATTGACACCCTAACTCGTAGCTCGTACGTTAATAACTCCCTAAGGACTTAATTTCCAAGTAGCTAATGGAGGGTTAGTTCAATAGTTAGCATTAGATTGATTCGTGAGCATGGGTCCCAAGAGCAGACTCTGACTTTGTTGCTGACATAATAGATCTAGGGTCTAAGTCGATATTCGTGATTAAGTAGATTTCCTTCTAGTTGATTATGGGTGTTCTAGTCTAGAGCCATGTTTGGTTCCTAGAGTGAGTAGAAATATGGTATAAAAAGACTCCAGAACTCTGTGCAAGTATACACAGTCCGCAACAAGTAATACGTATTATCAATCCAAGGTCTGAACTAGCTTTCACTTTATCTATTTTGTATAACTCTTTAATGGTTTCAAAGATGATAAAAATGATTGGTTTTTATAAGAATAATGCTGAAGCAAAAGAAATGATAGAACAACAAGTAAACAAATAGGCAGACAGATTAGAAACATGCGCTGGTAAGGATTTAGTAATTGTTTAAGAAGATGCTCTAGCAATATTATTGATCATGCAAAACTCTCGCAGTATTATTAGCAGATTCCTCTCGGAACTCCGGATCTTTTGGAATGTGTTTCAACCCCAATGAAGTACTACCGATCAAGCACTAGGCAACTGGCTATCCCTAGCTCAGTCACTAGCGTTCACATATACACAATGATCTAGTGTGATTAATCGCTATGCACTCCCTAAATCATCCCTGAAACTAGAGAGAGGTATTCATACCGGCTGGCCAGGCGGGCATAAAATAGAAATGAACTCAACAATTAATCAAGATGCATTAATCAATATTTATTACTAGAAATGGAGCACGACAATCACATTATTCCTAACCAACGCCTAAGCTACTTAGTTCATATTATGCATAGAAGCGCACGCTACAATCTGAGTAGGCATGTCCATGACTACAAGATAAACAAGAAAAGATCAATTCCCTTGGACAGCTTGCAATCGATGGTCTTCTAGATGGTCTCCAATCTCCATTCACTATTCGGCTCCCAAAGGTGGAAGTAACTTCCCAAGGATCAAATGTTTTCTCCCCAAGAATGGAATGACTTTGACTTAGGCGGCTACTCCCTTTTATAGAAGGATAGGAGGCTTGACTTAGGTCAACCTAGACACATGTATGACTCTCCTTGCTCCTCTATCACGAGAATAACTAAACAGAATTCGGTTTGTCAACTTGGCTAACGAGCTGTGACGTGGCAATTTTGCTCCCAGCTTTGCTACAACACAGAATTTGCTCCCTCCAATCGCCCAGCAACACATTCTGCATAAAATAATTTCCAAAGCTTCCATTCTTCCAAATGGGTTAAAACATATAATATCTATCTAAAACCAACCCTATTAGGCACAAAAGGCACACAAATCCCTATATAAACGAGGCCTAAATAACTACCTTTTGGGCAGTTATCACACCCCCAAACTTGAACTATTGCGCGTCCCGAGCAATGCTAACCAACCTTCCCTTAAGAATTCAAAACGTTAGACAAAGAATAGCTTAATCAAACCAGACAGTCCAACACTGCCTTTAACCTTTACCTGAGCACTCTGCAAAACCGAGCTCTGCTGCAGCAACATGATTCTTCCGGCATGGACAAATAATCACCACTTTTAACTCAATTTTAAGAACTTGCCACAACCTAGCTCTATATTCAAAACACATTTTCAAGGGGTTTATATTTTTGTTTTTCAGACTTAAAGCAACCCTACAGTCATAAGCTCTTAAGCACGGGATGACCCACTTTATGGTGCAGTATACCCTTCCCTCAAACTCATCACCAACTAGGCTAAATACTCTTTATAAAGCTAAAAAATCCTTAGTTATTCTATCTTTTGCCCCTCAGAATGACAACATTTTATGACGAAGCTCACCTAAGTTCTAGGAGACAGAAAAACTGTTGGATCATCATTCATCCTTCAAAACTTTTGCTCTATGAATTTTCTTAGCAAAATTTTCAACAATCAATTTTTTTCAGCAAATAATTTTTTTTTTCACATTTCCTAGGTCATCTTTGACACGAAGACAAACTGTGGGTATCACAAATGTCCCCAATTACTCAATAACCTAACCAATTTTTACTTGAAGGAGAGGAATGCTCGAGCAAAATAATTGGTGTAGCAAAAAGGCCCCCAAACTTGAATTATTCATTGTCCCCAATGAATTATCAATTTTGCAATTATACCCTCAAACTTAAATTTTTCTATTTGAATTTTCAATATAAGCGTGGGACTAGAACTAAGCTTAACGTGGATCATAAAAGTCGACACTACCTCCAAAATCTTCTTTGCTGCAGCAACAAACCAGGCTAGAAGAAATGCTCAAGCAAAAGGTTTCTGGAGATCAGAATACCTTGATCTAATTAAGCTTAACCAGTCCAAGCTTCAAAATTCATAAGAAAAATTAGTTAAGTTAGAGTTACTCAGTGCTCAAAGAACAGAAATATCTAGGAAATTTCATTAAAAACATGAAAAGAAATTACATAAGCAGAGATATATTTTTTTTAGAAGCAGAAAATTTTAAAAGAAACAAGCAAACATAACAGCAAGAAGGGTCAAACATGCGCGAGCAAACAAAAATGGAAAAACAAAAGTAATGCTCGCTCCAGATCATCACATCAGTCAGTCTTCCTGACCCTGCTCTTCATCATCCTCCTCTTCTCTTTCAACAGGTGGGGGCGGTATCCAAGGATTAAATAAATCACCGGGAAACACCAGGAAGGCCTGATGTATTGGCTTCACTCTTTAGATAGGCAGCTTGAAACGTGTGTTTCTCCGTCTTAGATAGCCTCCATTGAGCCCCATCAATTCCAACCTCTCCGACCGCCGCATTTAACTGATCACTAGACGGTGCCACGACCATCTCATTAAAGCCTGCGTGTGGGAAGTCCTAGAGATTGAAAACGAGTTGATAGCCCCTGGGCTCCAGTCAACAGGTACTCCTCGAACTATGGCCTGAAATTCCTCTGCATTATCAATATTCGCATAGAATTCTCGAACAATATTCGAATTCACTGGGTCCGGTTTCGCACAGAACTGACTCCACCCAAGATTCGCAATCCCTACTCTTAAGAAATGGGGTAGATCGTCACCAAACCCTCTTTCGAATAAGAAATCCCTTCGTAGCATCTCTTGGTATTTTGCTCGAGCAAGTTCATTGATGAAGCTGATAAAAGGTCTTTCCACAGGTTTATCCGATGGTTCAATAATTCCTTTGCCTCTGTCAACTCTAAGCTTTCTCAAGTTATCTTCTGCTACTTCCTCTCTTTCTTTGTCCTCAGCTTCTTTTTTCTCTTGTTCTTCCTTCTCTTTCTCAGAATCAGACGACAGTGGTGATGGGGTATCAGTTCGAATCACCTGAATGCGCCCAGCCTTTCGCTTTATGTGGCGTCGTTTCGGTGCTTCGGGCATGATGACCTCAACACGAGCCTCTTGCTCCTGTTCATTCCCTTTTTCAGGCACTACTGCCTGCTCGTCTCACACCTCGTCAACCTGCTGTTCTTGATTCTCCTCAGCATTCTCTTCTTGAATTTTCTCTGTATCTGCGACTACCGGTTCCACCTCTTCTGGATTCCGTACCTCATTTTCTTGTGGATTTCTTTCTTGTACTGAGGCAGAAATATCCTCTGTTGCCTCCTGGACCTCTTCTTGTTCTGCATCCCTATGTTGTCTTCTTCTTCGTTTAGCTTCTTTCTCTTCTATCGTCTTCTTCTTCTTTGTTTTCCCTTTTTGCACTTCAGGGGTAATCGGTACCTCCTCCTCCTCATTCTCTCTTTCTTTCCTCGCTTTTGTCTTTGCATGGAAGACTCAAGGGTTTTTATAGAGAAAAGCAACGAAGGAAGAAGAAGAAGAAATACGAACAGGAAAGAAAGTAAATGCGAAGTTGAAGTGAAAAGAAACGTACCACCGTCTTCAAATGAATAAGGCTTCAGCAAAAATCAAATCCCAACTGAAAAGATTTGTGCCACATTAAATTATATTACCATTTAATCGCATGCAACCTGAAAATTCGAAACCAGCAACGGTAAAATCGTGGATTCCAATCGCCCATGGTAAATAATTATTTGCTGTCCCACTACAAAGCCCTTGGATCATCTCTGTGTGACATGTGGCTTCATCAGATAACACATGCAAATTTACCTTGCAATAGAAAATTTAAAATCCAAACGGTAAAAGATAATTAACTCCCAACAAAACCCTTCCTATTCCGACGAGAGATTTGCTTCAGCCATAAAGTTGCCGTAACAACCGTCTGAGCAAAACAAATCCTGAATAATCTTAGATACGAAATTCAAATTTAAAATAGGAAATCAGATCAGGAAATTTAAATTCAACCGCTTAAATCAAATCTAATCCTTTATTTTTATTATCTTCGAAGCCGAATTAATTAGGAAAATCTTTATCAAACCGACTCTAAACAGAATTTAAACAACTAAAATCTAATAAAATCTAATTCAAAGAAAATTTAAATAAATAAACCAAAAATAAAATCCAACAAAATCAAATTAAATTCAAAGCGAAATAGATAAAATATAAACAACCAATAAGAATATTCAAAACTAAAATCTACTTAAAACAAATTAAACAAACTAAATACTCAAAATCAAATCAAATCAACAAAAATAAAAACAACATTGGGAGCTCAAAATTTTGCTCTGCGAAATGCTCCCACAAAAATCTTGCTCCTAAAATCATCGACCAACCTTAGGGAATGATATTTCAACTGAAACTCCTCTCCCCAATAATGTTTCACACGCTTACCATTCACTTTGAACACTCTCCCATCTTTTTCATCCTGCAAAGTAATTGTTCCATGGGGGAAAAACCTCAATCACAATAGATGGCCCTGACCATTTAGATTTTAGTTTCCCAAGAAATAATTTTAATCTAGAATTATAAAGCAAAACTTTCTGACCTTTGACAAACTATTTAGATTTAATTTTCTTGTCATGCCACAACTTAGTCTTATCTTTATACATTTTTGAATTCTCATATGAAAATTGGCGAAATTCCTTCAGTTCATTAAGTTGTAGCATTTTCATTGCTCCTGCACGACTTAGATTAAAATTCAACTTTTTCAAAGCCCAAAACGTTTTATGCTCAAGCTCTAAAGGTAAATCACAAGCTTTCCCATATACTAACCTATAGGGAGACATACCTAGAGAAGTCTTATAGGTTGTCCTATAAGCCCGAAGAGCTTCATCCAACCTAAAAGACCAACCCTTTCTAGATGGATGGATTACTTTCTCTAGAATAGCTTTAATTTCCGTATTACTAATTTCCGCTTGACCATTTGCTTGTGGGTGATAAGGGATAGCTATCCTATGCTTAATCCCATATTTAGCTAAAATCTTAGTTAAGATATTATTAACAAAATGTGTACCCTCATCACTCACTAGAGCTCTAGGTGTCCCAAACGCAAAGATCTGCGACTGAAGGAACCTTGCTACTGTCTTGACATCACTCTGATGGCACGCAATGGCCTCAACCCACTTGAACATGTAATCAACTGCCAATAAGATAAAAACATTGCCATTAGAAGGGGGAAATGACCCCATAAAATCAATACCCCATACATCGAATAACTCAACTTCTAAAATGTAAGTAAGAGGCATTTCATCTCTAGGCCCTAAGTTTCCTCTCCTTTGGCAAGCATCACATTGCTTGTAAAACCAATGGGCATCCTTGAATGAGGTAGGCTAGAAGAATCCACAATGCAAAATCCTCATAGCTGTCCTCTGATCGCTGAAATGACCTCCATAAGGCGAAGAGTGACATTTCTCCAGGATTTCCTTTGCTTCATCACCTGAAACACACCTACGAATAATACCGTCAGAACATTGCTTATACATAAATGGCTCATCCCAATAGAAAAACTTTGCATCATGCTTAAACTTTTACTTCTGCCTCCAATCCATACCTTATTGCCGTCAATTGGAGTGACTCCTTTTACCAAAAAGTTGGCAATATCAGCAAACCAATGGGCATCCCTTACTACCTTTACCTCAACCACAAAAAGCTGTTCATCCGGAAAAGCATCTGAAATGGCCGTTTGCTTCAGCAAAGATGATGATGGATCAAGATGAGACAAGTGATATGCAATGACATTTTCTTATCCCTTCTTATCCTTTATCTCTAAGTCGAATTCCTGCAATAATAAAACCCAACGAATTAGTCTAGGCTTTGCATCTTTCTTAGACATTAAATACCTTATTGCTGCATGATCCGTGAACACTGTGACTTTGGATCCAACCAAATATGGCCAGAATTTCTCAAAAGCAAACACAACAGCTAACAACTCCTTTTCAGTAGTTGTGTAGTGTACTTGTGCGTCATTTAAAGCCCTGCTTGCATAATATATAGGATGGATAAATTTGTCTTTATTTTGCCCCAACATAGCACCTACCACAACATCACTCGCATCACACATTACCTCAAATGGTAAATTCCAATTAGGTGCACAAAGAATGGGTGCTGAGATTAAAGCAGCCTTTAAAGTCTCAAAAGCCTTACTACAATCTGCATCAAAGTCAAAAACATGATCAGTACACAATAAGTTACAAAGAGGTTTACTGATTTTGGAAAATTCTTTTATGAACCTCCTATAAAATCCAGCATGACCTAAAAAACTCCGAATTCCCTTCACTGAACTCGGTGGTTCTAATCTTTCAATCACCTCTATTTTTGCTCTATCAACTTCTAGATCATTCTTAGAAATCCTATGACCTAACACTATGCCCTCCTTCACCATGAAGTGGCATTTTTCCCAATTAAGAACTAGATGAGCATCCTCACATCTTTTTAATACCTTACCTAAATTATCTAAACAACTCTGAAAAGATCCTCCAAAAACTGAAAAATCGTCCATAAATACATCAACAGTGGACTCAATCATATAAAAACAATTGCTAACATACACCGCTGAAATGTTGTTGGAGCATTGCAAAGGCCAAAGGGCATTCGCTTGAAAGCAAACGTCCCATAAAGATAGGTGAAAGTGGTTTTTTCCTGATCCTCAGGAGCAATAGTAATCTAGTTATACCCAGAATAACCATCTAAGAAATAGTAGTAGGCCTGACCAGCCAATCTATCCAACATCTGGTCCATAAATGGTAGAGGGAAATGGTCCTTACGGGTAGCTTTATTAAGCCTCCTGTAGTCCATGCAAACCCTCCAGCTAGTTATTGTCCTGGTTGGGATCAACTCATTGTCTTTATTGCTCACCACAGTGGCACCTCCTTTCTTAGGAACACATTGGACATGGCTTACCCAATTGCTATCGGCAATTGGATAAATGATCCCAGCATCCAACTATTTAATCACCTTCTTTTTAACAACATCTTTCATTGCAGGGTTAAGCCTTCTTTGTTGCTCAATACTCCTAAAGGATCCCTCCTCACGAGTGATTTTATTCATACAAAAAGATGGGCTAATTCCCTGAATGTCAGCCAATGTCCAACCTATTGCTTTGCGGTATTGCTGCAACAATTTTATTAAGGTCTCTTCATGCTCTGGCATTAAATCTGATGCAACAATAATGGGCAACATCTCACCTTCCCCAAGATACACATACTTTAGATGATCCGGCAAGGGCTTCAAATCTAAAGTGGGTGCCTCAATCAGGGATGGCTTAATAGGAGGAGTCTTCCTTTGATCTAAATCTAAAGACTAAAAAACATCCTCACACCTAAACAATTCTTTTTCATTTTTTCTTTCTAACAAACAAACTTGTAAATCCTCTACACTAACCTCTCCATGATCTTCTGAATGCTTACTAGCTGAATCCTGTATTGTTGTCTCGATAACTGTGCTCTCCAGAATCCTAATGAAGGAGCAATCCTCCATTTCGTCTGGATACTTCATGGCTTTAAACACATTAAATTTCACTTCCTCGTTACAAACTCTCATTGTTAATTCCCCTTTCTGAACATCTATTAACGCCCTACCAGTAGCCAAAAATGGACGACCTAGAATAATTGGGACATCTTTATCAGCCTCATAGTCTAAAATAATAAAATCAATAGGAAATATTAATTTATCTACCTTCACTAAGACATCCTCAATTTTACCCTCTGGATATGTGATAGACCTATCAGCTAGTTGGAGTGTGACTGTGGTAGGTCTAGCTTCACCAATACCTAGCTTCCGATAGACCGAAAGAGGCATAAGGTTAATGCTTGCACCTAAATCACAGAGTGCTCTACCTAACTCTTTTCCACCTATAGATACAAGTATGGTAAATGATCCTGAATCCTTAGCCTTGGGTGGTAGCCCATTCTTAAGAATAACACTACACTCCTTAGTAAGAGATACAGTTTCAAACTCACCTAACCTCTTCTTTTTAGTTAAAATATCCTTAAATTTAGCATAATTAGGCATTTTCTCTATAGCTTCTACTAAAGGGATATTTATATGCAATTGCTTAAGAATCTCTAAAAACTTTTTAAATTGACCATCCTGATTCTTAGGCTTTTGCCTTTGTGAAAAGGTAGAGGTGGTACATAAGGTGGGGGCAACACATAAGGTGGTTCCACATCTAGAACAGAACCAGATGCTCCAGCATCTTTATTGCTGCCTCCAGCACTCTGACCAGTCTCCAACTCTTTCTCAACAACAATAATTTTATCACTATTCTTTTCTATATCCTGAGTTTTACTAGGCTCCTTTCTTTCCTCTAATGGCTTACCACTTCTAAGAGTCACTGCCTTTACCTGCTCCTTACCTTCCCTTCGATGATGTTCAGTATCTGAGGGAAGTTTCCCCTGAGGCCTTGCCTTTAGCTCATTAGCTAGCTGACCCACTTGTAATTCCAGGGCTCTCATTGAAGCCTAATTAGTTTGAATTGCGACATCTGTACGAGCCATAAATTATTTCATCATTTCCTCAAGAGAACTCCTCGAATTTTGCTGGGGCAAAGCCTGCGCTTTAGCAAATCCCGGGCGGTTCACCTTTTGTTGCGTTTGCATATTGCTTCCTTGTCCTCCCCATGAGAAGTTGGAGTGGTTGCGCCAACGTGGATTATAAAAGTTAGAATACGGGTTATTCCTCTGATTACCTACAAAAAACACAGAAGCTGGATTGTTGGGGCAAAACTCGTAGTTGTGATCTTCACCACAATAGACACATGCTTCCTCTGCGACTTGGTTCACTACTGCAGCAGGCTCCACAGCTGGTGGCTGCTGATGACTAATCACTGTCACATTCTTAAGAGCGTTAGCAATCATTGCAAGATCAGCCCTAATGGTGGACACACCATCAACCTCTAACACACTCTTAACCTTTTTATTTGTGCCTCTAAGATCTTACTACTGACAACTATTAGTAGATATTCTCTCTAAAATTTCATGGGCTTCATTGAAAGTTTTTGCCAAAAGGGCCCCTCAAGCCGAAGCATCAACCATACCCTGGGTTGTTCCATTTAACCCATTGTAAAATGTTTCCATTTGAATACAATGAGGTAAACCATGGTGGGGGCACTTTCGTAAAAGCCCCTTAAACCTCTCCCAAGCCTCACTAAAAGTCTCATCTTCAAGTTGCCTAAACCCTACTATTTCACTCCTTAATTTAGCATTTCTATTAGGTGGGAAATATTTGCTCAAAAATTTTTCAGCTAACTCATCCCATGTCCTAATTGATCCTGGAGCAAAAGAATTTAACCATGCCTTTGCTCCATCCCTCAGAGAATACGGGAACAAAGTTAATGTAAGAGCATCTCTAGGCACTCCTCGAATTACAAAAGAATCAGTAACTCCTAGAAAAGACTTAAGATGTAAATGAGGGTCTTCAGATGACAAACCATGGAATTGACCCACGGCTTGCAACATCTGAAACATTATCGGTTCCATTTTAAAACTTGTCGCTTGAATTTGAGGACGTGTAATCCTTGGATTTAACTCATCAAACATTGGAAAAGCATATGCTTGAATGGCTCTGGTCCTATCGTTCGCTACCAAGGTATGATTCTCAGCCTGATTATTTTGCTGCTCATCTTCCTCCAGTGGTGGATTTTGCTGCAGAAAGCGATTTTGGGGGTTCGCTGGATCTTCAGGACCCTGCGGGAGACGCAACACGTTATCCATTTGGTTCTAGTTCCTGCGCTGCTCTCTCATTCTTCTCCTGAATGTCCTCTCGATTTATAGATTAAGCTCAAATCTCACCCCAAGCGGATCGCTCATGCACCACACTCACGCCTGCAAAAACAAAAGAAACAATAAAAAATTCTAGCACCAAACCACTAAAACACATACACAAAACATATCGGGTAAAAACTTATTCAAGTCCCCGGCAACGGTGCCAAAAACTTGTTGGGTTCCTAGAGTGAGTAGAAATATGGTATAAAAAGACTCCAGAACTCTGTGCAAGTATACACAGTCCGCAACAAGTAATAAGTATTATCAATCCAAGGCCTGAACTAGCTTTCACTTTATCTATTATGTATAACTCTTTAATGGTTTCAAAGATGGTAAAAATGATTGGTTTTTATAAGAATAATGCTGAAGCAAAAGAAATGACAAATCAATAAGTAAACAAATAGGCAGACAGATTAGAAATAGGCGCTGGTCAGGATTTAGTAATTGTTTAAGAAGATGCTCTAGCAATATTATTGATCATGCAAAACTCTCGCAGTATTATTAGCAGATTCCTCCCAGAACTCCGAATCTTTTGGAATGTGTTTCAACCCCAATGAAGTACTACGGATCAAGCACTAGGCAATTGGCTATCCCTAGCTCAGTCACTGGTGTTCACCAATACACAATGATCTAGTGTGATTAATTGCTACACACTCCCTAAATCATCCCTGAAACTAGAAAGAGGTATTCATACCGGCTGGCCAGGCGGGCATAAAATAGAAATGAAATCAACAATTAATCAAGATGCATTAATCAATATTTATTACTAGAAATGGAGCACAGAAATCACATTATTCCTAACCAACGCCTAAGCTACTTAGTTCATATTATGCATAGAAACACACGCTACAATCTTAGTAGGCATGTCCATGACTACAAGATAAACAAGAAAAGATCAATTCCCTTGGACAGCTTGCAATCGATGGTCTTCTAGATGGTCTCCAATCTCCCTTCACTACTCGGCTCCCAAAGGTGGAAGTAACTTCCAAAGGATGGAATGTTTTCTCCCCCAAGAATGGAAGGACTTTGACTTAGGCGACTACTCCCTTTTATAGAAGGATAGGAGGCTTGACTTACGTCAACCTAGACACGTGTATGGCTCTCCTTGCTCCTCTATCACGAGAATAACTCAACAGAATTCGGTTTGTCAACTTGGCTAACGAGCTGTGACGTGGCAGTTTTGCTCCCAGCTTTGCTGCAGCACAAAATTTGCTCCCTCCAGTCACCCAGCAACACATTCTGCATAAAATAATTTCCAAAGCTTTCATTCTTCCAAATGGGTTAAAACATATAATATCTATCTAAAACCAACCCTATTAGGCACAAAAGGCACACAAATCCCTATATAAACGAGGTCTAAATAACTACCTTTTGGACAGTTCTCAAGCAACAATTAATTGATTTATTAATCGTAGCCAAATTAATTTATTGATCAATTTCATGTTAGTTCATCGGGTCTGTTGGGTTAGCGCTCTAGGGGTATCTAGTTCTTAATGCAGTTGCTTGATTAATCGACTTTGACGGGTTCGTGGAGTTAATTAATTAGTAATTGAATCGATGGACGTTGGGATTAAATCAATTGATTTAGAGTACCTATAGGTAGCATGCATGTAAATCATTATCTGCTAATCGATGAGTAAAAAGTAAATGTACTAATCCCGAGTGTTTTCAGCTACAATGAGCGACAAGGTGAGATTAGCCAACCTCCCCATTTATTTTTTCTGGCGTTTAACTTTCTTTCAGTTTACTTTCTTACGTCTTAATTTTCTGTCAGTTTACTTTCTTAAATTTTTACTTCCCCACAATTTTCACCATCCTTCTCAACCCCCCTTCCTGTTACCAAACACAAAGGAGATTAGAAATAAACCAGTTGTTCCCTGTGTTCGGTGATTATAAATTCGTTTTGACACTTGGGAGCCTCGACAACTCCCGCTCCGTCAGATACATGACACAGATTTTAAGACAAATAAGGATTTAAGGAAATCTTCATTAGTATCTATGGTAAATCTTTAGAAGTAGCTTTAGTATGACATAGTTACAGTCTTGACCATATAGGCCGAAAATATAGCTACTTGTGAAGCAACGATAGAGACTGTGTGGCTTAAGAAGTTCTTGACTGATTTGGAATGTGTTCCAGATATGAACTTGCCGCTCATCACACTTTATAGTGATACAATGGTGTTGTGGCAAATTCAAAAGAACCTTGCAGCCCAAGACAAGAAGGCACATTGAATTGAATGGAATATTGTTGATTCATTCACGAAGACTCTCTCAACTAAACTGTATGAGGGTCATCTAGAAGGTCAAGGTTTACGAGTTATGTACAAAGATGACATCTAGGGCAAGTGAGAGAAATGTAATGGGTATAGTGATGCCCTAGTTTATTGTATTTGTACATTGTATATGTTTTATACATGTATTTATGCACTCGCTGCTGTATAGATTGTTGTACATCCCACTAAAGTAGAGTTTTAGTTCATGTGGGAGTTTGTTGGGTTTTATGCCCTCAAACTCGTAGATAGTGAATGTAAACAAATCGTATTCTTGTTTCAATAAAGTGTTATTGAGTTTCCATAATAAAGTGTTATTGTTAAATATTGATCAATTTGACCCAAATCCAATAAACTAAGATCCAAGGTTGTTTGTATGTAACTTTAACTAGTATGTGGGGACATACGGGGATCACTATTTAAGTAACAACCTAAAAGGTCTATAGTATAGGGATAAGGTTGGCTACCTTATCCTGGTGACACTATGGATAAGACCCACTTTGTATTTGATACAAACACAATGATCCAACGCGGTCATGTAGGGGACATGCGAGTGGGGATATGTTATGCAAGGAGATTGCATAAGACCGAACCACAAAATAGTAACCGCTAGCTATAACACCGTTAACTAATTAGGTTTCTATTTCACTAGGATGGCCTAGGAAACTTAGTCCGAATCAAGAGTGGATTATGAACTCCTGTTCATGAGGGATTGTCCTTTGATTTGTATGGGTGAGAGTGTCAAGTACGCTGACTCAATAAGCCTACCATTTTGGAGACAAGGCCGAGTGGGGAGCTTGGAACATAATCACACAAGATGAAATTCACTCCTTCCCGACTTTTGAGGAAGTAGATGAGTGTTCTCTTAAGTGGTGTCTCCTGGTCTTGAACAAAGGGCCCTACCCTCTCACTGGTCCGAGAGGGGTTTTCCGTTTGATGGTTGGACCACAATCAGGTTGTTCACTAGAGGAGTACAAGTACTTAAGGAGGTAGAGGTAACTCAGGGGTAAAACGGTAATTTGACCCAGTTGGAGTTACAAACACTCGTGAAGGACTAACTTGTTGTTACTGGTGATAGCGAGCATAGCTAGCTACTTTTACTTATTTAATTTAGCTAGTCTTTTATGATGTTTGGGCCATTTTATTGTGCTTTATTGTTTATTGTGTAGGAAATGGTTGATTGGAGCTATAATGCAATATCAGAGTTAATCGGGTGCTCGGGGCGTGAAAAGATGCAAAGGAATGAAAAGAGTAAAAGTGGAGAAAAGTCAAATCTCGGTCAACAGCAGGCTAGCATCGAGACGCTAGCCCTTGAGCGTCTCGACGCTCGCATTCCATATCAGATTAGGCGCGTAAAGCTTACAGCGTCGAGACGCTACGATAGGAAGCGTCCCGACGCTATCGTTTTTCCTTATTCAGAACGCGCGTATAAGAGGCAGCGTCGCGACGCTGTCTTGACAGCGTCTCGACGCTAAGACGAAAAATCAGAATAAAAGCTTCACTTCGGCTAGGTTTGAAGGGAGATGAATTTGGGACCTTTTGGAGCCGTAAAGAGGACAGAATAGAGGGCTTTTGGAGCTGAAAACAAAGGAGGAACTTGGAAATCAACCCATTGTTCGTGGGGATCGTGACGGGGACGTCGGGACTCGACCTACATTGAGTTTTCTTTTCCCTTTTCTTTCTTTAGTTAGATTTATGGCTTTCACATGTTTAGTTGAGCTTGTATTTACATTCATGAGTAGCTAAACTTGTAGCTTAGGGATTGATGTAGTTGATTAAGTTTATGGATTGATTTATGGTTTAAGTTGTGCAATGTTATTGTGTTTGTAATCTTGATTTAATGCTTTCAATTAATTGGCCATTAGTTGGATGATGTAAGTTTCGAATCTAGCTCGGGAGAGGGGATTTGAGTTAGACTTGCTCAAGATTGCATGAATAAAGTTTGCTTTCTAATTCTTGACGGTTTTAGATTAACTTTAGAATTGGTTAAAAGATCTCATTGCCTTGCTTTTTAATAAACTTAGATAGGGATATCAAGTTGGTTAATTTGCATGAGAATCAATTATACTCGGGAGAGGTAGTTGTGGTTAAAGGGTCTTTGGCTCATAATTTCATTGTGCATAATAACTTATTCTTTAAAATCAATCCTAAACGAAATCGGCGAAATCAATTCCCTAAGTAGTTTTCCCAATTGAATTTCCATTCTTTTTATTTGCTTTGATTTGTTTTTATCATCATCCTATTCATCACTTTTTGATCCCTAAATAAAATTGGGCAAGATAATTCACAATACTCAATTTGCTTAAAAATCCAATCCAGAGGACGACATTCGAATTTACTATTCACTATATTATTACTTGACCCGTGCGCTTGCGGTTAGGAAAAGTCCACATCAACTGGTCTATATTCGTGGACAAAATTATGTCTACAGTGAGAAGAGTGCAACTGTGGGTCTTTAGTGGAGTGAACCCAGAATTAACGAAATTTGATTAATTGGTCAATGAGTTTCGCCAATTAATCTCATATCGTTGGAGCTTCTGATCTGCAGGTCCACTAGGTCCCACTGGTAGCTCGTAAAGAGACTTGAGACAATTAAGTATTGATTGTAAATTGAAAGTGTTCAATTTAATTAGGGGAATCATATAACGTATATTGATACATTATAATATAAAGTTTATGAAACTGTATAATATAATTTTGAATTAATTTCGAAATTATTTTTTAGAGAAAATATTTGAAAGAGTTCAAATAAATAATATGAATTTGATTCATATTAATAATTTAATAAAAATCTCTAAAATTAAATATATGATATTTAATTGGGTAATTAATTAATTATGGAATTAATTATTTATTTACTAAAATTAGATACGAAGAAGATAAAAGATTTTATTCATGACCTTTTCCTATAATGAAAAGTTCTTGGCCTTTTCCTATAAATAGGACCCCGAGGGTTGGGTGAAAGGCATCTCATTCATTCTCCTGCTCTTAGAGAATTCTCCTGAAGGCTCCCACCAGTCTCCTGCCTCTAGTAGTCTCAGAGTCATACCGGTGTAGCCATAGTGGTAGTGTTCGCAATAGTTCGTGATTATTTCACAAGTTGTTGGTGAATTTAATCTGAGTCGTCAACAAGAGTAAGTAACTTGTTACTATATATTAGATTTAGATGTAATATGTTTGTATGTTTAGCCTTAAAATAAATCTAGAATGGTTCTAAGTTTATTGCCAATGTATTGGTATTTTAGATTAAACAAAATTAACTGCGAATCGGTCCCAATTACGCTTCCGCTTTACGAAATTACAGAATTCCAACCATACACTTCCAAAATCTCCGAATCATCCTAAAACTCAGTTTCCTACAAAAGAAACGTAAAATGCATGAAAATGGCCAAATAATCCTCATAGAGTAACTAAAATATACCAGGAAAAATAGCTCGTTATGCGCGCTAAAATTGAGACACTGTCCTCTCGAGTTTGGCTTGGATTTGCTGCAGACAAAGTGTTGAGAGGCTGTTTTGGAGGGTCTAAGACTCGTTTTGCTCCGATTTTGCTCGTTTAGGTCTCATTTTGGCTCCAAACTTCCATTATGGACCTACACACATATTATACTCATTATAAAGGATTTTTCACAAGGAATTCAATAAACATAAGCAAATTGGGAGATTATAAATGTTTAACAAATTAGTCCTATATAAATACCCCAACCTAAACCTTGCTAGTCCTCGAGCAAGCCAAGACTAGAAAACAACCAAGCAATCAAACAAACTACTAAAACAAAAGGAAAGGGATAGAAAGATAAAACTCGTTGGGTTGCCTCCCAGAAAAGCAATTTTTTAACGTCGTTATGCTCGACGGGATTCAAACAAATCAACCTGGACCTATGAATACATCTTGGTAGACTAGTGGTGCAAAGCTCTTAAAGGACTCATCATCAGAAGAAGCATAACCAACATGATCAGAAAATGAAGATCCAACAATGCCAAGATCAATAGAGGACTTAGGGCTATTGCCAACTACCCTAAATGTCAGTGTCTTTCATTTAAATCCTACTGTAATTACTCCTTAATCAACATCAACGTGTACCTTGGTCGTCTTCATAAAAGGGTAACCCAAAATAATTGAGGAAAAAGTGGAATTACATGCTACAATCATATCAAGTACATAGAAATCAGCAGGAAAGACACAATCATCTACTTTCACAAGGACATTCTCACAAACACCTAAAAAAGAAATGTTAGATCTATCAGCTAACTGAATGATAACACTAGTCTCATGCAAATTACACAATCCTAACTCATGATATAGAGACATAGGCATCACATTAATTGAAGCTCCTAAGTCTGGCATGACATGTTTAATATAATGATTTCCTATCATACAAGGTAAAGAAAACATACATGCATCTAAGCACTTTTCCGGAAGAGGTTTGAAAGCAAGCATGGAAAGATTTTCACTAACCTTTTTCTTGTTGGATGTTCTCTTTTTGGTACACCACTTTTTGAGGAATCTAGCATACATTGGGAATTGTTGAATAGCCTCCAAGAGTGGGATGTTCGCTGAAACCTTCCTGAACACCTCTAATGCATCCTTGTCCTCCTCTTCCTTTTTCCTAGGGTGTGTTTGATTTAACTTTCCAAGTGTTTAATTTTGAAAATAAATCATTTTGAAAAAATTTATAGTGTTTGGCAACCACTAAAAATGACTTATTAGAAAATGAGATTGATAAATAAATCATTTTGAGAGAAACATTTGAAACCAACTTTTTAAAAAATACTTCTTAAGTGAACAATAACTTGTTTGTATAAACATTTGTGAGGAAATGCAACCAAACATATGAGTGTTTAAATTCTAAACCATTTTTATACAAAATGTTTTTTAAAAAATGCATTATTGAAAAACATTTAAATAAAAATGTATTCCAAACGGACCCTTAGTCTATTGTACCAACCTAGAAGGAAATGGAGCAGGCTTAGAACAATAAAAGATAACTGGGGGTTTAGGACTAACCTCATGATGTTTTTCTTCAATTTTTTTTTGGAAGGAACTGAAGGTGGCTTCAGAACAGATCCACTCCTAAGTGTGATGGCATTAAGACATTCTTTCTTTCGCATCTTAGGTTGGGCAGGCGATTTCCTATATTGGACTTCCAATCTACTTATAGAAGTGCCCAGTGTGTGATTTGATTTCCCATGTTTTGCATATCGGCCTTGGGCTCCTGTTGGAACTTAGCAGTAGATTCAGCTAAAGATTTAACCATATCCTCTAGGGACGTACCTGAATGGGAAGATTGGCCTCCAAAGTTTTGCTTCTAATATATTGTTGTTCTGGGCATAGCTAAAATTGGGGTGATCCCTCCATCTTGGATTGTAAGTATTTGAAAAGGGATCATACCTCCTATCTTGGCCATTTTGATTTGCATATCCTCCTATGGCATTTACCTCTGAAGTTTGGCCCTCTTGCAGTTGAGGACAAGAATCTGTAAAATGGCCTTGGATGAAACCAACTCCAGAAGCCTTTTCCTTGGCAATCTTTCATGTCACAAGCTGCTTAACAAGATCAGTAAGTTCAAGCATTTTAGAATGAAGACTACTTACCTCACTTACAGTTGCTACTTTCGGAAGTAGACTGGGAACTCGTGTCCCTATTTGTTGAGAATTTTCAACCATGGATGAGATGAGTGTTTGGGCCTCAGCTACAATTTTGTTTACTAAAGCTCCTCCACTAGCTGCATCGATCACGCTACGATTTGTAGTAAGCAAACCTTCATAGAAATATTGTATTAGCAATAGATCGGCTATTTGATGGTGAGGAAAACTAGCACATAACCTTTTAAAAGGCTCCCAATATTCGTAAAGAGTTTCGCCGGCGATTTGAGTGATGCCACAGATCTCTTTGCTAAGATTGGCGGCCATGATTTTATTTTTTCTAGAAACTTCTTTTTCATATCAACCCTAGTATTTATAGAACCACTCGGGAGAAAATACAACCAGTCCTTAGCCATGTCTTTTAAAGAAAAAGGGAAAGCACATAAACTTATTTGTTTGTCGGTCACACCATTGGGCTTCATTCCCGTGCAAACGGTGTAAAACTCCTTCAAGTGCTTATGTACATCATCCCCCGCGCTCCCCTTGAAAATAGGAAAACATGGATCATGCCAGATTTAAGATCAAACACACCTTCAGTTTCAGAATAAGTGATGCAAAGTGGTTGTTGGTTCAAATTTGGAGCTGCAAGCTCCTTCAACGTTCTTTCGGCCATCCCTCGTGGTGGCTCGAAGTCCAAGTTGACTTCTTCCCTTTTTACCTCCCTTCGTAACCTACGCTCTTCCCTCACTTTATGTTAGGAAAAAACAGAAAACCTCTATCCTGTGACGAACGAGTTTGGATAATCTGAAGACAAAAAGTAAAAGAGTCAAATAAAAACAAGAAGGAAAGAAAGATTTGGTGAAGACCTCCCGACAACGGCGCCAATTTGACGGAGGACTTGTCGAATGTGGTATCAAATAAATTTATAATTCCACGACACCTAAAGCTAACTTGTAGCAATAGTGGCTGAGTTCAATCACAGGGAGTCTATGCAAACAAATTTCAATTTCCTTATTTGTTTCAAGTAACCAAAAATGGTATTTTTAGATTAGGAAAGAAAACTAATTATGGAAAGTAAAAGAGAGAAAAAGTAAAGAGAAAAGGAATAGTGAGAATTGAGTCAATACCTTGGAAGTCATGTAATCGGGGTTGTCATGCATAAGTGAATTTCACAAAATATACTAATTACAATACGTAAGTCTAGCGTACTCTAGAGTTACCATGAGTTGTGTTCTACTACCACGAACAAGCTAACACACTTAGCCCGATTCTAGCCTAAATTAACTAATTGGGGCCGGTTAATTAATTTAGACCGCATTGAAAACTAGCTAGATTAGTCATGCATGTCATTAGGGGGAATTAACACCTTTATTACAATAACTAAATCATCTATCTCAAGACTACTTTAATTAGTAAATATATTAAAATGAACCGCGGTAACAGGTTGTCAATCTTTCTGGTGCGTAATTTGCATACCGCAAGTGTACGGGTCAAGTAATAATATAGTGTTTTCGTTATTAAACGAGTGTCGTCCTCTAGATTGGTTTTCTAGCAAATTAAGTACCGTGAATAATCTTGTCCAATTTTATTTAGGGAGAAAAACTTAATGCAAAAGATAAATTTAAAGACAAAAAGCATAAAAATAAAAGTGGAGACTCAAATGGAAAGACTCTTAGGGAATTGATTTCATTATTTGAGATTATGGATTGATTAATTGGAATGAATTTATCGTGCAAATATTTTACAAGCCAAGGAAACTTTTATCACAATTATCTCTCCCGAGCATAATTGATTCTCATGCATACAATAAACCCAATATCCCTATCTAAGCTTATTAGAATGCAAGCCATTATTTTGTTTAGTCCTTGTTATACTTCTAAAGGCAATCTAAATTCCATCACAAACTTAGAAACTCAACTTTAGTCAAGTAACTAAATAAGTGAGTCTAAGCCAAACCCCCTCTCCCGAGCAAGATTCAACCCTCGAATCATCCAATTATTGATCAAGTAATTGAAAACATTAAACAAAATTGCATGAATAAAATAAAAACACATTCATACCAAAAATCAGTCCTACAAACTAAATAACTACATCAATCCCTAAGACAAACAACTAGCAATTCATAGCCTTGCAACTACAAGCACTAATTGAAAGAAAAACCATAAAAACAACAAGAGGTAAGGGAAAGAAAAGGAAAACTCTTGAATCCGTTGAAACCGACACGTCCCCGTCACAATCTCCACGTCTACAAGTTTGGTTCCCACTTCTTGGCCTTGCTTCAGCTCCCACAGAAGGCATCTAGTCGAAATTAGGGCTAAAATCTAACCAAATGCACTCCTCCAATCCATAGCACAAAGTGAGGAATATATAGGAAAATTGTTTGTAGCGTTGCGACGCTGTGCATAGCGTCGCGACACTGTCCCTGCTACCGCCAAAAACAGAAAAGGAAAATAAGCGTCAAGACGCTAGCTCTCGGATTTGACTCAAATTTAAGCCTCCAACTTTGATTCTTTTTGCTTCTTTTACCTCTTTTAGTGTCCCGAACACCCAATTGACTTTGATTTCTCCAATTAAGCTCCAATAATCAATTCCTACAAATAAACATTAAAGTGCATAAATTTGGCCAATTTACTCTCAAAGACTAACTAGAATAGATAGGGAACAATAGCTTGCTATGCTCGCTATCACTCTTCCTAGCATACTTGAATTTGTAAAAAGTGGAGATAAAATCACATAAGCATGCAACTAGAGTTAAAGCTCAAGAAACATCATTAAAAATAAATAAACTTACACAATGACGTCCTGATTATATGAAGGAGGAGTCTAGCCGCTCATGGAACACGAACAAGCTTGATTCTTCCCTGGATACATCATGAAAAAAACTTAAATCTAGCTTAAGTATGAAATAGTGGTTGAGAAAGTGAGGGAAAAGGATATGAATATACAAGAATGGGTTGATGTCTATACGTAAACCAAAGCTACAAATTTATAGGACTTCTTGGTCTCCAAGTCATGGTATTTGGACGCTGAAACGAGCCTCTGATGATGGGAAGAAATCGTGCAAGAAAAGAAAAACTTCAAATAAGGAAACTGCCTAGCGTCGAGACGTTGGTCCAATTTTTGTCGCAGCATTGAGACGTTATTTTTTGGCGTCGAGAAGCTGTCCTCTTGGATTTTTTTCTTGGATTTGCTGTAGACATAACGTTGAGACGCTATTCTAGAGGGCCTCGATGATGCTCTCGAGAATTTGGCTCTAAGACTCGTTTTCCTCCGGTTTTGCTCGTTTAGGTCCCATTTTCGCTCTAAACCTCCGTTATGGACCTACAATCATATTATACTCATTTTAAAGGACTTTTGGCAAGGAATTCAATAAACATAAGTAAATTTTGAGATTCTAAATGTGTAACAAATTAGTCATATCATTTGCAAATATAGCAAAATCTTTTAAAGCTGTTTTTTGTTTTATTTTTTTATTATTCCAGTTTTTCTCTTTGTTGGTGTATCAATAGGTATATTTAGTAGTAGTATTTTTTATATTCTTTTTATTTACTGGTATACAAAATATAAAATATATCAATATATTGATATATCAAATTTGAAATACTCGAAATTTGTCCAACCCATAAGAAAAGTCCAAAAAGTACTCCTAATTCAAGTATGATATATTGTTTATATACTTAAGAGATTACTAAAATGATACACTCATGTTTTACCTCAAATGTGTATTAAATATGTATAATATATACTACTAACATACTCAAAATACTACTAAAATGATACACCCTTGTTTTACCTCAAATGGATATTGATTATGTATAATATACTGGCATCATACTCAAAATACTACGAAAATGATACACTCATATTTTTACCTCAAATGAATACAATGATATACTTAATATACTAATGATATACCTTAAATATATACTTCATTTGATAAACCTTTGATATATACGTGATATGAATGTTGATATATACCCATGATATATTTGATATGTTACATCTCTCTACTTATATTTGTTATGCTTCATTTTCTCTTATTGAATTATGTTATGTTATTTACATATTTTAAATGAAATGTCTATCTTTTATAGGCTAAATGTTTATTTTCTATATCTATTTATGAATGTTAATATACCATTAATATATCTCATATGTTATATTACTGAAGAAATTAATAACATTGATAAACCTGATTATGAGTAGCTAGGTACATCAATTATAACTTGTTATTTAAAAAAAAAAATCACTGATATATATTATTAATTGTTGGTGTATTATGAAGATCATTTTTTTAATTCAACAACATTTGGCGGCAGGGGGATTCGAATCTCTGATCTCTTGGTCGAGGGTACATTTCAATTACCGCTGAGTTATGCTCGCTTTGGCTTATGAAGGTCGTTGAATGTAAAATTTTTTATCAAGTATATTAATAAGATGCAATTCCAAGTATAATATTGGTGTATCGGTAGTATATCAATACTCGCTAAAAATGCAATTTCAAATATATTATTAAAATAATATGTAGTATATCGATGATATATTTGCCAACATGAGTATAACTCAACTAGAATAAACGTGCACATTTGACCAAAATGTTAGAGGTTTGAATCTCCCACCACACATATTGTTAAAAAAAAATAACTTAATATACATCTGAATATACTATATAATTAGTATGTCAAATATCAAATATCAAGTCTATCAGTCACACTAAACAAACGAATGGTGTATTTAATAAACGACATTGATATACTTTTTAAACCTCTAACTTCTAGCATTTTTTTTAGGGGATTTTTGGACTTTTCAACTTTAATGTTTAGGTTGGGCCCATTTTTTTTTCTAGGGATTTTTACAAGAATGGGCTGAAATCAGCCCATATTTTTCACTTTTGTCCAAAAAGTTTATAAACTTCATTTCAGTCCAGCCCATCTTTTTTAATTGTGGCCCATTTACGAAAATAACCCTTTGATATTAAAAAAAAATATATTCCCCCAAAACACGATTCTTCATTCTGAAAACCCTGCTACTGTATTCTCTCATCTTCTCCATTGTTCTTCCACTGCTTTCGTCTTCTTCCTTCCCTAAAAATCTATTCGTCTTCTTCCATTTGACCCCCACGCTGCAACCATGGCTGGCACGCGAACGAGAGCTATTGACCGCTGAAGAACGCCAGAAATATGATGGGTACAGAGGAGAAAGATGTTAAAGAGAGAAATCGAGCGCTAGAAGTACAAAAACCAAACGAAAACCCATCCAAAACACAACTCACCAGAAAGAACCCTTCGCGCGCATGTCTTAGACGTTGTTCCGCCCGTTGCCGTAGTCGCACGCTCCCCGGAGAAAGGCTGACGCCGGCGCCGAGGAGGAGGAAAAGAGATGATGTTGGCCGGTCGAAACATAACACGCAAAGAGAGATGGGAATGGGCTGCTATGTGTGTGGTTCAAAGACAAGGAAAATGAAAGCTTAGGGCTAACTCTAAACTTGGGTTATTTACAAAAATGTCCTCCCATCACAAACCTACAACAAAACTATAAAAGAAAATCTCTGTTAAATACCGGGTATGAATTTCTAAATACCGGGTATAAATTTTTAAATACCGGGTATGAATTTTGAAACGATTTTTAAATACCAGGTATGAATTTTTAAATATCCAGCATGGATTTTGAAACTTCTCCGTAATTAGTTTTGTCTGCCTCAAATTTTAGTTTTTTAGATAAATTCTCACTGGCATTCCATATGGGGTATTTTTATTTAGCTAACTAGCATAGTTATTTCATATGGGGCATGAAAAATCGTTTATTCATAATTCTAACACATACATGATCATTATGTACTGATATATACCACTTACAAGCACGCATGAAATTCATTTATTCATAATTCTAATACATACATGATGATTATGTACCAATATATACCACTTACAAACAGGTATGAAATTCGTTTTTTCATAAGTCGTTTATATATACCACTTACAACATATATATAAAAATGGAAATAAATCCCGGAAATCGAATTTGCTTATTAGTAAATCCATAAGCAGGCAGCAATGGAAAAATAAGGAATTTCATAAATCCAAAAACAGGTGGGTTTCACCATTCAAAAAATGGGATTTATTTGAAAAAATATGTAGGCGACAATGGGAAAATAAGGAATTTCATAAATCCAAAAACAGGTGGGTTTCACCATTCAAAAATGGGATTTATTTGAAAAAATATGCAGGCGGCAATGAGAAAAAATAACATTCCATATACGAATTTTAAAAAATAAAAAATATTATAAGAATAAACATGAAACCAATTTTAGTTATTACCTTCCTTACTGAAGCAGGCATATTAAAAAAAAAATAGAGAAGCATGCGACAAATCTACCAAATATGCATAAAAAGGAATTCCAAAATGGATGTGGGAATACATTTGAAATTATATATATTTGTTACGTAAAAGGAATTAATTGAGAATATATATAATTATTTAAAAAAAACATTCCATCTTGGCTGCCGACTGCAATTTGAAAGAAAAAAATAATATTTATTATAATTATATAATTAAATAAGGGCAATTAGGGAAGAAAAAAATTGAAATAAATGCATGAAATTCTACAAATGAGAAAATCAAGAGATTATGACAAACATGTAATTAATAGGTTAATTGAACCCACCTGCTATAATTTTTGTTTTTTCTATACTAGCAACATTAAAAAATAGAAGACATGGTTGCAAATTTCATTTCTATTTTCACTATTCTTGCAATTGACCCATATTTTTTAGTTTAACAATTCGAGATTGAAACATCAGTAGGGTAATTGGTGTCTTATCGATTAGACTATATTCTAATGGTCATTAACAAAAAAAAAATTATATATCAATTCTTTTAGTTTTTATTCTAAATTTAAACTCTTCAGATCTTGAATCTAAAATATTTTTCTAACCCTATTAGGAAATTAGGTGGATTAAAGGTGCATTTAAATTTGGGTCCGTTTGATAATGTTCTAGTTTCTTGTTTCTTGTTTAATTTTCTGTTTTCTGCTTCCTGATTTTTAAGAACTAAAAGAGAAAACATGTTTGATAACTATTTTTGTTTCTTGTTTCTCTAAAAAAAAAGAAACAAAAATAGAAATGTGTTTGATAAGTGATTCTTGTTTCTTGTTTTTTTGGTTGAACTAAAATTTAGTGTGTATAATATTAAAAAAATACATAACATACATTAAAATAAATATAAAACTATTATATAGAGTTTATGGTATTATTTAGCCCTAACAAAAAAATTTTAAAAAGTATATCATTCAAATGTCGTTCAAATTTACTTTGCAATGTCATCTCTCACTCTAACCAGTTTATTTTTAACAATGTTCGTTCATACTAGTTCAATTATATTAATTTTTAATTTATAAACTTTGTAAATTTTCAACAATCATTGATATTTTTTTTTTGTGTGTTTTGTTGTATTGAGACAACTATTTAAGGTTAGACAATCGAACTTATATACCCACTGTTGATGCCAAAATACGGACAGAAGACTCACCTGCCCTTCACGTGATACCAACAGTGAATTTGTAGAAACTGGGGAAGACGTGACCTGCAAGACCAACAAAAACCACTGCACACCGGCGTGGTGTAGGCCACACTGCCTCCGATGCCTAAGTCAGAAAACCGAGGAGAAGCTATAGATAGTAAGGGCAGAGTTAGGAGTAGCGTTTCGGGCCCCTTCTTCCGTGATGAAGAGGGGTTTTTATACCTGTTTGCCCTCCTAGGGTTTTTAGGAATTTGGAGGTGTTACGGGTCGAACACGGCGGAACCGGGGCGATCCAGGGCATCAGGGACCAAAAAGAGGTCGCGGGCCGAATGGTCGGCCTCGGCAAAAGGCCAAGGCCGACCATGGCCCGACCCTTTGGTCTGGTCTTCCTCTGGGTCGGTCTGTAACGACCCTACTTATCATGCCTAGATCCTAAGGCCGTTACTACATGCATTTCATTCTACTTCTAAGAACAGCGGAAAATTTTCATTTAAAGAAACCATACTTAAAGCGGAATAAATCGTAAATCATTCAATACAAGTTCAAAGGAGAATTTCAAAACGTAAAAAAAATGCGGAAGACTATCCTAAAGGAGATCCATGGCTCAGCAGCTCTCCGTCACGCGTACTGCACACCTTTACCTCTACCTGCAGTTGTATGTAAGGGAAAAGAATGAGTATTTAAGAAAATACTCAGTAAGTAGCAATCAAGGCTTTAACATTTTATTCGAGTTAAGGGCCTTAGGGTTAGGTCATCTCATTTCATTTCATTTCATTTATTTGCAGTTCGGGTCTCGTGTTCAATTAGTACACCTATAAATATATAAGTTTGCCAACTCACTAATAGTGCACAAGTGGGAGTTTTGGGAGGTCTCTACTCCTACTGATGGTAGATGGCACCCAGTCAGTGGAGCTAAGTCTCATCCCTCAAGGCACTAATATGCGCGTAGCGCTCTAAGCTACCATTTCACTGGTGGAGCGTTCATGGGTTTAAGTCAGGAATTTACTTCCACAGTTAGTAAATGGCACCTAGACTGTGAAGCCAAGTCCCGCCTATTAAGCCCCTCATTTCAGTCTATTACATCTCAGTCCTAGGTGTTTAATTGACACGACCCTCGTCTAGGGCACTAGCCTATTCCCTTCTCTTTCCTAATCCTTTTCCTCAAGGTAAATATGATTCCTAAGCCGTCATGAGGCTACCGAAAATTCGGCAGCATAACGACGTACACAGAGGGAACCCAAAATTTTTCCTTGCACCTGAAAAGAAGAATATACACTCCTATAACCATAACGAGCCAGACCTCGCATACACAAACCATTCACAACTCCAACAACCTCAAGAACAAGAAACGAAGGCAGCAACAACACTCCTAAACAGAGATAAGACACAACTCCTCGTCGTTCACTAACAATACCAGACAACACATAATGTACAACAGTCCAACACTTTCCACCCATTACATAGCACAAGCACACAACATCCATATCCCCGAAGGCAACCGTATACATAACACCTTAACCTCAATCCAAATATTTAATATACATGCTAGGAGCAAATAGTCATCTCAATGCATAACATTTCAGGCTAAGGCAACTCAGGGATTAAAACCAACTCATGCTATTATAAGTCATACCCAACTTAAATGAGTTTTCAAACACAGAATTTATTCCAAAGGGGCTACTTACATGCAGGCGAACTTTATAAACAACAACTAACCAAAACATGCTTAACCATTTTCATGCTTCCAAGAAAAGAAGAACCAACCATGCTTGGTTAAATCCATGACAACACTTAGAACTTTAATCCAATTGGCTACTTACCTTAGTGAAGAAGATATTGGATCAACCTTCAACAAATTTCTTAACTCCAAGGCTCTTTAGCAAACTACAACAAGGAAGGAACCTTTAATTAAAATAGGGACTCTAATCAAAGCATTCAACTATGAACCCATTTAAATTTGAGGGTAAGTTAACACCCAAAACTCACCCAAAACAGAAACACTGCTTGCTGTCCAACTTCCAAGTTTCGTTCCGCCTTTGACGATTCGACCACCACCTACTACGGACACCTTAGATTAAGATCCAACATTAATGGGCATTTCATTAAGGCATAAAAGACCAACAAGCTTTGACTTACAACTCCCTTACCCCAAATAATTCTTTAGAAGCAAAGCTGAAACTTCAAGTGGCAGCGACGAACAGATCTGAAAAACTCGAACGAGCCCAAGGACGGCGTGGCTGCTCAAATCGACGGCGGCTCGCAGCGATTGGAGGCGGCATCGTGCAACGTGACGACGTGAACAGACGGGCGGCGGCTCACGGCTGAAGACGGCGGCGTGCGGCGCGAAGGTTGCAGGCGGCGGCGCTCGGACGTCGGCCTGACGTGCAGACGGAGAGAGAGAGGCTGCGAGGGAGAGACGGGTTAGAGAGAGAGAGAGAAACGAGAGAGAGAGAGAGAGAGAGTACATGCGACGGGAGTGGCGGAGGAGCTGCGGCGGCGGCGGCGGAAAACCGAGAGCGTGCGAGGGAGAGAACCGAACGAGAGAGAGAGTATCGGGGAGAGAGAAAGTAGAGATTTTTTTTTCTTTCTTTTTTTTTTTAAACAGTCATTTTGACCAAATTTGGGGGGAAAGTTTCCCCCCATCTCTCTTCTTCCCCTTTTTGACAGGGTCTTGAATGCCCATTCTTTTTTTTTTTTTTTCCAAATGCTTGCTGTTACACGGTCTTTTTGTCCTACCTCTTCCTGATTGTCCTCGTCAGCTTCTTGTGCGTCTATGTGGTCCAAAATTACCTATAACATTAAGCCCCCACTATTGAATTGTGATTCAGGTGCGACTTAATGCTATAGGCCGAGCCCCTTAAGCACAATTTAAGAGTACAACTCTCGTCTTGTGCTGACTTTTGTATGACTTCTTTGTTATCCTGCAAGATAAGACAAACTATACAAAGTAGAAACTTCCTGAATAGGGATTAGGTGAAATGGAAATGAGAAGAGTGAGAGGTTACAAAAGGGACTTGAGGGCCCGTACTTGGTCATTCGGAGTGCTTCATATCAGATCCAGGGCTTCTTCATAATTGAAAAACGGGAAAACAGAAGACTTCACAATCCTGTATTGAAAAAATAATTTCTGCAAAAGAAAAATGAAGGAAGGGGCTAGGGTCGGCCTCGGCCTCGGACCCCTGTTAGCTCAATACTTAGCCCCCTGGTCATTTGAAGGTGGATGGTCGGCCTCGGCCTTGACATGAGGTCGATCCATGTTTTTACATCGCCTTCTCGTTCGCTTCATGGTTGGACTTATGTGTAAATTCGCTCTATGGTCGAACATCTCCTTGCTGCTTTGAATTCGTGCCTGAAGGTTGGCTTCGGAGCTTGGACGCTCGGCCTTAACCTATGAGGTCGAGCATTTTCTCTGCTTTGCTTGCTAATTTGCTCTTTGGTATCCATCCTGAGGGGGCGTACACTCAATCGGGGAAAAGCTTGGAGAGGTCAAGGAAATACACTCTTCTGGGGTGCGTACACTCAACCGGGCCTCTCTTCAAGCTGTTGTATTCATCCTAGGGCTGCGTACACTCTTCTGGGGAAAAGCTTGGGGAGGCCTAAGAAATTCCCGAGCCTCTCTTCAAGCGTCATGATCATCCCAGGGGTGCGTACACTCTTTTGGAGAAAAGGCTTGGGGAGGCCTAGGAAGTTCTCGGGCCTCTCTTCAAGCTACTGTATTCATCCCATGGGTGCATACACTCTTATGGAGAAAAGCTTGGGGAGGCCTAGGAAATTCCCGAGCCTCTCTTCAAACTGATGTGTTCATCCCAGGGGTGCGTACACTCTTCTGGGGAAAAGCTTGGGGAGGCCTAGGAAATTCCCGAGCCTCTCTTCAAGCTGCTGTGTTCATCCCAGGGGTGCGTACACTCTTCTCGGGAAAACATTGGGGAGGCCTAGGAAATTCCCGAACCTCTCTTCAAGCTGTTGTGTTAATCCCGAGGGTGCGTACACTCAGTCGGGGAAAGTACGGAAGTAAGTACGGAAGTCTGGCCTCTACAAGGATCGTTCCTGTCTAGCACTATATGCAAAACACAACGCAAAGAACTTCATTAAAATTGCAAGTGTCGACATCGTGCAATGGGGAAACGCCATGGACATGTGTTATACGGAATGAAAATAAATGATCTTATAAATAGCTCCACCATTATTCATAACGCAATTCTAACTTGAATAAGCAAGAAAGGAAAGTCGAACTCATTGCAACTTGACCATGCTTATGATGGACTCGACCTTTCCTTATCCCTAACCCCCCATTCAAAATGTGCATTCAATATCTTCGACATGCATTTTTTGAGTAAGGAGAAACTAACTTTGTACAAGGGCCTCTAAAGGTGGAGCTCGGGCTTGGCCTCTGGATGGTCGGCCTCGGCCTTGGCATGAGGCCGACCAACTCCTCTATGTTGTTTGCTTGCTTGTTTTCCATCCCAAGTGTGCGTACACTCTGTTGGGGACCTGGGGAGGTTGAGGACATGCGTCAACCTCTCTGCAGGAATTTAGTCTTCGCAAGAATCATTCTTGTCTTGGAAAGTGTGAGAGTTTGGCCTCTGTAAGAATTATTCTCGTCTGGCTGTATGAGTCACACCCTGCTTTATGCAAAACAAAATATAATAGATTTTATTGAATTCACAAATGTTCGCGTGCTTTACAGTGAGGTAACTGACAGACAATCTCTATGTCAAGTATACATAAGTAGAAAAAACCATTGTTCCTGGTTGGCCTCGGCGTTCCTGCAGTGGTGGCGTTGCCTGCAACTTGTTTCTGCCATGGCTACTGATAGTAAATCTTCAAGTGTTCTGCATTCCATGGGTGTGGAGTTGGTTTCCCGTTTTTTTCAACCAAAGCATAGGTGCCGGGGCAGACCACTTTGCTAACTTGATAAGGTCCTTCCCATGCTTGTCCCAATGCACCTGCATTGGGATCTCTGGTGTTATGCATGACTTTTCTAAGTACTAGATCTCCTTCCTTGAAGGTGCGCCTTTTCACTTTTGTGTTATAATACCTGGCAATCCTGTTTTTATACTCTGCAACCCGGAGTTGTGCTATTTCACGATGCTCGTCTAGAAGGTCTAAGCTCAACCTCATAGCTTCATCATTCCTCTGCACATTAAACTGCTTTGTCCTGGGGGAGGGGATGCCGACCTCCACTGGGACTACTGCCTCTGCCCCAAATGAAATTGAAAATGGTGTTTCCCCTATGGAGGTCCGTGTTGTCGTCCTATACACCCACAACACACGCGGGAGCTCTTCAGCCCATAATCCTTTTAGCCCTTCAAGCTTCGTTTTTCAGATTCTTCTTGATTATTTTATTCACAGCCTCCACCTGGCCATTAGCTTGTGGATGAGCTGGGGATGAACAACCGTGCGTTATGCCCAAATCTGAGCAGAACTTCCTGAAGCGACATTGTCGAACTGCCTACCATTATCTGATATAATGGTGTTAGGAATCCCAAAACGACACACAATATTCTTCCATATAAAGTCAGTAATCTTCTTTTTCAGTTATGGTTGCTAGCGGTTCTCCCTCTGCCCATTTTGTGAATTAATCCACAGCCGCGGCTGCATACTTGGTCTGCCCTTTACCTTGGGGGAGAGGTCCGATCAGATCTATTCCCCATTGCGCTAACGACCACGGGCTCATAATGCTCGTTAAGGGCTCAGGCGGTTGCCTAGGAATGGGTGCAAACCTTTGGCATTGATCGCAAGATCTCGTGAAATGCCTGGCATCTTGCAACATTGTTGGCTAGTAGTAACCTTGCCTGACTATCTTCTGACACAGCGACCTTGCTCCTGAGTGATTTCCACACACCCCCTCATGTATCTCTCATAACGTAGTTAGCATCACTAGGAGGAAGGCACCTCAACAACGGCATCAAGTAACCTCTTTTATATAGTTTCCCTTCTCTTAACACAAAATGTGATGCTCGCCTTTGAACCTTTTTAGCCTCTGTCTTCTCTATTGGTAGCTCACCTTTCCCTAAGTAATTAAGGATCGGATCCATCCATGAAACTTCTCTTGCTTTAGGGGAGGGCTCAGTTTCAATTGATGAGATGTCCTCCCCATCTGCAGGATCCTCGACCTCAGGCCTTGGATCTTCGACCTCGGCCTCGGACTTGTCCTCAGGCTCGGCCTCGACCTCGGACTTGTCCTCAGGCTTGACCTCGGCCTCTGCTCAGCCATCTGTCTCGAGAACCTCCTCTCCACATACCGCAGGCTCAGACAAAACCTCAACTGGGACAATCCTGCTCAACTCTGTATCATAGGCAGCCGCCAAGCGAGCCAGTGAATCTGCGTTGACGTTCTGTGACCTCAGGATTTGCTTGATCTCCCACTTCTCAAAGTTGGATAGTAGTTCCCTAGCCTTGGATAAGTACTTACTCATTCTCTGTTCCCTAGTCTGATATTCTGCCAAAACTTACTTCACGATCAGTTGTGAATGGCTTTGGACCATGATGTCTGAGACTCCGATCTCCCTTGCCAACCTCAATCCTGCAAGGAGTGCCTCATATTCAGCCTCATTATTTGAGGCCTTGAAGTTGAATCTCAGGGCATACTCAAATCTTCCTCCATCAGGGGATTCTAGCAAAATTCCTGCTCCACAACCCTTGGTGTTAGAAGACCCGTCTACAAAGAGTGTCCAAGTCTGTTTTACCTCTCTTACACTCAGTATATTGACCTCTGTGCTTGACTTGCTCTGCTCGGCCTCGGGCCTCTGAGGGTCGGCCTCCTCCTCGACAGTCGTTAATTCTGTCAGGAAATCTGCCACAGCTTGCCCTTTCATGGTAGTTCGAGGTTTGTAGTGGATGTCATACTCACTCAGCTCAACTGCCCACTTCATGAGGCGACCCGAGGCATCTGACTTCTGCAATACCTGTTTTAGAGGAAAATTGGTCAAAAATGTTACCTTGTGGGCTTTAAAATACGGACGCAATCTTCTGGCCGACGTAACTAGGGCCAGAGCAAGCTTCTCCACTTGGGGGTATCTAGTTTCTGCTCCAACCATCGATTTACTGGTATAATACACGGGTCGCTGGAGTTTCCCTTCTTCTCTGATCAGTGCAGAAGTTAAAGCTGTATCCGAGGCCTCGACATAGAGTAGTAGCTCGTCGCCAGGGAGCGGCTTGGCCAAGAGCGGGGCCGAGCTCAGATAGTCCTTCAGCTCTCGAAAAGCCTTTTCGCACTCTCCAGTCCATTCGAAACGTGATCCCTGTCTCAAAATTTTAAAGAATGGTAAGCACCTGTCAGTTGATCTACTCACAAACCTGTTCAAGGCGGCAATCCTCTCGTTCAAGCTTTGAAGCTGCTTGAGATTGGTCGGGGAAGACATTTGCATGATTGCTCTGATCTTGTCTGGGTTTGCTTCTATCCCCCTCTGATGTACCATGAGCCCTAGGAATTTTCCATACGTTACCCCGAAAGCACATTTACTCGGGTTTAGTTTCATTCGATACTTCCAGAGTATCTGGAAAGCTTCACTAAGGTCAGACTCATGGCATTGAGACTTCAAGCTCTTCACTAGCATATCATCCACATATACCTCCATGTTCTTTCCCAATAGCGGAGCGAACATGTGGTTTACCATCCGTTGGTATGTCGCTCCGGCGTTCTTTAGACTGAACGACATGACCTTGTAACAATACAACCCTCGACTGGTGATAAATGAAGATTTTTCCTGATCGGGCTCGTGCATTCTAATCTGGTAGTACCCTGAATATGCATCCATAAAACTTAGCATCTCGTGCCCTACTGTGGCATCAACCAACTGGTCGATCATTGGCAAAGGATAGCTGTCCTTTGGACACGCCTTATTTAGGTCGGTGAAGTCGATGCACATACGCCACTTCCCGTTAGCCTTCTTTACCAGTACCACGTTAGACAACCACTAGGGATAATGAACTTCTCAGATGAACCCCGCCTTAAGCAACTCATCCACTTGATTGGCAATAACCTCATTCCTCTCCGAATTAAATGCTCTTCGTTTCTGCTTTATCCGCTTGAAATCCATGTCCACGTTTAACCTGTGAACCATCACTTACGGGTCAATTCCCGACATATCTTCGTGTGACCATGCAAACAAATCTGCATTAGCCCTCAAGAAATCGATCAGTCTGTCCCTCTGCTCAGCCCCCAGTCTAGTGCCGATGTTCACCCTCCTTTCCTCGGATGTTAGTGGCACATACTCCAGTTCTTCTGTTGGCTGTCCTCTTGGGTCAGGTCCAACAGCATCGGGTACACACGGATCCTTACAACAATTTCTAAAGTTAGGGTCGGCCTTTTCCCTACAAAGGTCAGCCCCAGTCTGGTTCGGCGTTTTCTGCTCATACCCGAGGTTTCCTTCCGGTTTCTGAACTCGATCCATCATACAGATCACAACCGGCACGTGGTTTGAGCTGGCAAGCACCTCCTCCCCATAGACGGCGCCAACTGTTGATGCCAAAATCCGGATAGAAGACTCGTCTGTCCTTCACGTGACACCAACGGTGAATTTGTAGAAACTGGGGAAGACGTGACCTGCAAGACCAGCAAAAACCACTGCACATCGTCGTGGTGTAGGTCACACCGCCTCCGATGCCTAAGTCAGAAAACCGAGGAGAAGCTATAGATAGTAAGGGGAGAGTCAGGAGTAGCGTTTCAGGCCCCTTCTTCCGTGATGAAGAGGGTTTTATACCTGTTTGCCCTTCTAGGGTTTATAGGAATTCGGAGGTGTTTCGGGTCGAACCAGGAGGAACCGGGGCGATCCGGGACATCAGGGACCAAAAAGAGGCCACCAGGCTGGGACCGCGGAAGCGGGCCTAATGGTCGGCCTCGTTGGCCCGACCCTTTGGTCCAGTCTTCCTCTGGGTCGGTCTTTTGGTCCTACCTCTGCCCAATTGTCCTCGTCAGCTCCTTGTGCGTCTGTGTGGTCCAAAATTACCTATAACACCCACATTTCTTAGATTGAATACAATTTTGTTTCATTTAAAAATGAATGCATTTTACATTAGCTAAGGATCCCAACACGTAAGGTCATAAAGAGAGAAATATATATATATTACAATTAATGGCAAACATGAAATATCTTATTAATTAATTTATTTAATAAATAAATGAAAATTCTACCAAAATCAGTGAAAAATAATAGAGATTTCAATAGAAAATAATAACTAAAAGCTCATTAATGAAAATAGGAATAAAAAGATTAAAAAAAAAAGAAAGAGAAAGTAATAAGGAAAAGAGAAACAAAAAATTAAAACAGAAAGATAAAGAAATAATGGAAGAGAAAGAGAGAAAAAAAAAAGGATAAGTGGTAAAAAAAATAAGAAAATTGTGGAGAGAAATAGAAAATGTGAGAAAGATGGGTGCATACATAAAAGATGGAAAAAGGAAATAGAAACAGAATTTAAACTTAGGAATAGCAAAAGATCAATTATCAAATTTTTTTTGTAGTTTCTCAAATTTTGCCTCTTGTTTGGAAACAATTCTAGAAATTTAGAAACAAGAAAAAGATCAGTTATCAAATATGTATGTTTGTTTAAAAATGAAAAACAGTAAACAAGAAACGAGAACGTTGTCAAACGAGTCCAAAATATTTCAATTTTGATTCTTTTTCCTAATCTTATTAGGTCAATACTTCCACTTTTTTTTCTCCAAAAAAAAAAAGGAAAAAAAAAAACCTACGAATTTTGATCTTCTTAAAAGAAACTAATCCACATTTATGAATTCATATTGATCTTTATCCGAATTTTGAATATACTTAAAGATGTCCAAATCCTATTACGCAGCAACTTATCCTTTATTCCAAAATTAACTTTTCTTTTAAAGAATACACGTGTGTAAATCATGTCAAATATTATCAACATGGCATACTTTATCTGCAATCCTAGCATTTTTAATAAATATTATCATATAGATATACGAAACGAAGTTAAGATTATCCTAAACAGGATCATTTAAAAAAAAAAAAAAATTAGAAAAATTAACTTTTTAGTGATTGATTTTTTAGGAATAAGGTTTCAGAATTTTCCTTTTTAGTACTGCAAGTTTTGAGAAATTGGTTAGGTCTCTGACACTAATTTAGTTATTTTTTATTATTTTTAATATTCATTTGGAAAATTAAAAATAAAAATAATTATTTATTACTAAAATAAAAAATAAAACAATCTTTTCGTATCTTCTGTTCCTCTCCTCTCTTCTTTCTCTTTCCCTCCCACCCCTACTCTGACCACGGGCCGTCGGTTGGTCACAATTGATCAGAGCTGCATCGATCAATAACTAGTGACCAATAGTTCACGAAAAGCAGCGTCAGTTGGTCATTGGCGACAGAGCTCTGCCAAACAGTAACTAACATAAACAGAACTTTTGTTGGTCGACCGCTAACGATCTCAGTTCTGTCGATTGGTAACCGAGGATCTCCCTTAAAATGCATGAATGCATATCCTATTTGGAGAATAAATTTAGATTACATAACTCTATGCATTAATGTAAAATACTTGAACATATATCAAGATGTCCACACAATTAAAGGTAAAAGTGACCAAAATACTTGGCATATTAGCATAAGAGAAAAAATTCAAAATTACAAAATTTGAATGATGATTCATCACGACATAACTTTGGCTTTATCTTGTAGAAATTCTTCCCGAATCTTTCTTTCACTTTTTCTCTCTTCTTTACCAAATAAAATAAAAAGATTTGAACCATAATATCTTTTACATCAAAACCTATAATCTTTTAGGATTTACAAGAATATAGTCTATTGAAGCAATGAATGATAATGCCAAGTCTGTGCTCGAATTGAACAATCCTAGGCCTCTACTGTTCGGGTTGAAGAACCCCCAAAACGGGTAGAGGAAACACTTCAGATGGACAGAATGGCCATGAAAGGAAAACATCCAACAGATTCCATAGTAGTTCAATGTGGTTCCTGTTTGTTTGTTTTTTACTAGATACGTTTTATCCTAAATAAATTTTAAAAAAAACAAAAAGAAAAAAAAAGTCTTCATGAACAATCAATCTAGCTAACCTTTAAACGTCACACACACACACACATATATGTATGCAGAAAAATTAGCATTGTTTCAATAATCTATTAATTTTTTTTTAGTACATCAACTATCTATATCTATATTAAAAGGCATAGATTTTTTAAAAACATTTTTAGACCAGAATACCCTTTAAAATTTCAAATAATTATATAGTTAATTTTCAAATTCCTGAATCAAATTTTGTAATTATAACATTTCAGAGCGCATATTCTTTAAGTCGTACAAGCCTACAAATAACAAATTTACAAAGTAAGCACCCTCCTAAACTTAAGATAGACAATGTCGTCATTGACTTTTGTTTTTGGGACATGGGCTTCACATGAGACTTTTTTATTTTCAAAACTTCAAGAACTCTCCTAGTGTGCCAAATAGGTTAAACATGAGGAAGTTTAGACTTAAGAAAATTATGTAAAGAAAAAGACTAATGGAAAACCTATAACTAGAAAACAAATGTCGGTTGTGACGGCGACACTTTTGAGATAGAAATATGCCTTGGTTATCATCATAAACGACTTAAATGAAAACTCACATGTAAGCATATTTATCCAAAACATTTTTTTTCCAAGCAAAAAGTTTCAAAGAGTTGTTTTTTTTTTTTCCAGAATTTCACTAGTTTAGCAAAAATGGACCATAAGGAGATTTTTCAAAAAAAAAAAAAAAATGTAACGCCCCAGGTTTTATTATTATCTAGCCTAGTGACATTACTAAACTCCAATTCAAACTAACTGAGAGCTCCGAAAATTTCGACAGTATAACGACATACATAGGACGAAACAAAATTTTTTTAATCACCTGTTAAACACAAAATAACACTTCCACATTATTCGATTCTACCCCACAACTCCACAGAAAAAACTTCATAATAGATTACGGGTCAGATCTCGTATCTTCAACCAACAACAGAACCAAATTCTTCTAGTGTAAGCATGCTCTTAACTTTCTAGAAACAGTTCAACTTTATTAATCATTAACATATTTACAACCTAGCGGAAAACATTAACTACTACAAGTTAATCAACTAAAGATTTCTTTGTCTCAGCCGCAAAATACTAAAATCAACCTAACCATCAACTAACAAAGAACTATCATATCCAACGAATGAAAGGAAACAAACTAATAAATAAAACCATATAGTCATCCCTTATGAACCTCCTCAACCACATCACCGGGCACATAAAGCTCATCACTTGCATAATCTGAAAATGTTGGGTGAAGAAAGGGGGGTATCAGTATAACCACTGTACTGGTAAGTAGCTCACACCCGGTGAGCAACACACAACAAACAACCACAATAGCATGCTATTCAAACACATACTTTGAAAGCGGTAAAGCACCCAACATACTCTTAACTATGAAAACAAGTTATGTTTCATGCAAAAATGGGATGACAACATGAATCCACGCATCATGTTATGCATCCCCACATGGTTTCTGAGCCATGCTTGCACATTCACACGTGATTTCCGCGTCACTCTTCGCACTCACATCCCACACGTGAAATCCGCGTCACGCTCTGCAAACCCACCCAACACATGTATTACGTGCCATGCACAGCGCCACTCACACGTGATTTCCACGTCACGCCCCTCACACACACCTAGCACATGTTTTACGCGTCATGCTCCGCCTCTCCCCAATGGTCACACACTATGCAGACACGACTCTTATGCAGCATAGTTATCATACAATAATGTCTCATGCTTAAGAAATAAATGAAGCAACATGTTTATCTCACATTTCAAGTTATATATATAGCACATAAAACGCATAATACAAAACAGGTAACACAAGTAACATGCTCAAAAAACAATCAGACTCATCCAGGTAGAAACTACTTACCCTAGCTTAAAGCGCTCCTAAACCAAATTAATGATTGCTGGAAAAATTAGAGAGTCCAACGACCACATAGAAACTTGGAACACTCTTAGTTGGTTTTGAAGGCCATCCTTGGAATGCTAACTTCCTTGACTTTTAAACTATGAAGCAAAAATGAAAAACCATCCTAGGAACTTCCTTTTCATTGAAGTTGGCATATATTAAGAGGTTCGCCCAACTTCACCTTTTACAAGGAAATTTTTCGATGGCTTAGGGTATAACTCTCACTTGACAGAGCCTTGAACCCAACTTACTAGCTTTCGCTAATTTTTTTAAGATATAGAAGATCTACCCAATCCAGACGACACATTCACATGACCATGCATAACAAGAGGGAAAAGAAATTTCAATGCAATAGATAGACTTGAGGAAGGAGAACTTGGGAACAGGAGGTGTTACCAACTCCCCACATTTAGGAACTTTCATCCTTGAAGGTTGCTTACTTAACAACTTCACTCACTTATCCTTGATTCCAACTTATCTTTCCAAGGAAACTTGAGTTCAACAACTAAACTGGGACTAGACAAAAGCAACTAATTCACTTTTGTGTGGTTCATTGAGAAACCATCCTTCACTCCTTGAACTTGAAACTTTGGCGAAAAGGTATCAAAGAGCCAACTTCCTTAGGGGCATAAGCACTCATGCTAGGATCTTAAAACCAACTTACTAACTTTCCAAGGTAAAGAAAGATCATACCTTAAGCTCTAAAACAACAATCTAAACAAGCTAACAACGACAAGCACAAACCAAAAACTCACAAGCTATCTAGAAACTATGGCAACATCCTATACCTACTAACAAACAACAAACGTAAGATCAAAGTATGCTATCTAGATACTATGGGAGCATCCTACTCCTACTAGAAAACAATAAGCACACAATCAAAGTAAGCTACCTAACCGACTAAAGGGAGCATCCTACGCCTAACTAGTACGAGATAAAGCAGCTATGGCAATAAAAGCATGCTCAAATAAGTCAAACAATAATCAAACAATTTATTCACCAGAGGTAACACAAATATCATGCAACAGATAACATAATAACATCATTAGTACAACATACCTGGTGATGGAGAGGAGAACGAGGAAGACCATAGATCCTACATTATTAACAACCTAGTTTCTAAGTCAGTCCATAGGAACAACTCCGCTCTGATACCAACTGTAATGCCCAGTCTTTTATTATTATCTAGCCTAGTGACATTACTAAATGCTGAAACTTATGAAAATAACATGGGTCTTAAGCCAAACCTTATCGGATTACCAAATCAACATCGAAGGAGGCTGGACCCATGCCAAACGCGTGAAGCCTTTGCTGCCCGTGACTTGAAACGTGAAGTAGAGAGAGATCTGACGAGTTTTGTGGTGTGGATACTAACTTCCAGCGAGGAACGAACGGAGAAGGGTGACACGGTGCGTGGGTCTTCTATTTCCAGCAAGAATCGACGACGGCGCAGGAGGACAGGCAACAACTTAAAGCAACCTTACAGTCATAAACTCTTAAGCATGGGATGACCCACTTTATGGTGCAGTTTACCCTTGCCTCAAGCTCATCACCAACTAGGCTCAATACTCCTTATAAAGCTCAAAAAATCCTTAGTTATTCCATCTCTTGCCCCTCAGAATGGCGACATTTTGTGATGAAGCTCACCTAAGTTCTGGGAGACAGAAAAACTGCTGGATCATCATTCATCCTTCAAAACTTTTGCTCCATCAATTTTTTCAGCAAAATTTTCAACAAATAATTTTTATTTTTTTTCTCTTTTTTTTCATATTTCCTAGGTCATCTTTTGACACGAAGACAAACTGTGGGTATCACAAATGTCCCCGGTTACTCAATAACCTAGCAAATTTTAATTTGAAGGAGAGGAATGCTCGAGCAAAATAATTGGAGTAGCAAAAAGTCCCCCAAACTGGAATTATTCATTGACCCTAATGAATCATTAATTAAGCAATTATACCCCCAAACTTAAATTTTTCTATCTGAATTTTTAAACTAAACATGTGACTAGGATTAAGCTTAAAGTGGATCATATAAGTCAATACTACCTTCAAAATCTTCTTGCCACAGCAACAGTCCAGGCTAGAAGAAATGCTCAAGCAAAAGGTTTCTGGAGATCAGAATACCTTGATCTAATTAAGCGTAATCAGTCCAAGCTTCAAAAATTCAGAAGAGAATTAGTGAAGTTAGAGTTAGTTAGTGCCCATAGAATAGAAACATTGAAAAATTTCATTAAAATCATAGAAAAATATTACAAAGCAGATATTTTTTTTCAAAGTAAAAATTAAAAAGATTAGAAAGAAACAAGATAAGCAGTTATAACAGTGAGCAGGGTCAATATACGCGAGCAAACAAGAATGGAAAAACAAAAGTAATGCTCGCTCCAAGTCATCCCGTCAGTCAATCTTCCTGACCCTGCTCCTCATCAACATCCTCTTCTCGTTCAACAGGCGGGGGTGGTATCCAAAGATTAAACAAATCGTCGGGAAACATTGGAAAGGTCGGATAAGGTGTTGAGAAATTGGTTTGCAAGGCCCCCTGAGCGCATCATCTCTCCTTTTAGCATAAGTCCAGTAGGTCTGAGCTTGCCTTTCAGCAAACTCTAACCTACTGGTCAACACTGACAGTTGCTCTAGGATTTGATTGACGCCATACACAAGCCCACCCTGGCGAACCTCTTGCATACGCTGAAGCCGCACCAGATTAGGTGTGTCAATGATTCCCTTATCAGTCATGATCATATCTTCTGGAACCGTGGGCACTCCTGCCCTGCTGCATAACATCGTAATCGTGTTCGGAAAGAACAGCTTCCCCACCTTCTTTTTCCAACAATCAACAATCTCAGAAGAAATAATTTTTCCTACATCAATACTCATCGAGCGCAAAATGGCAAAAGCAAGCAATACACTGTCACGAGATACTGTGGAGTCGTGTGTTGTCGGCAGCAAGCGTAACCTGATGAAACCCATCCAGGTGTTGGCTTCACTCTTCAAATAAGCAGCTTGAAATGTATGCTTCCTTTTCTGCGACACCCTCCACTGGGCCCCCTCAATGCCTACCTCCCGGACAGCCGCACTCAGTTGATCACTAGATGGTGCAGCCACAATCTCATTAAAAACGGCATGCGGAAAATCTTGGAGATCGAACAGTTCATTAATGGCCTCAGGACTCCACTGTACAGGCACTCCTCAAACGATGACCTCAAAATCATTCTTAACGTCAAGATTGGTGTAAAATTCGCGAACAATGTTGGCATTGACAGGTTCTGGTTTCGCACAAAATTGCCTCCATCCGAGGTTCACTATTCCAGACTCCAAGAACCTGGGCAAATCACTTCCAAATCCTCGTTCGAACAAGAAGTCCCGTTTCAGCACCTCCTGGTATTTTGCTCGAGCAAGATCGTTGACGAAGCGAATGAATGGCGCCCTCGGCTCCTCAATTTCTCCTGATGCTTCGGCAATTCCTTTGCCCCTGCTTTCTCTCTGGACACGCAAACGCTCTTCCTCTGTCTTTCTTGCCTCTTCTTCTTTTTCCTTATTCTCAGCTTCCCTTCTTTCTTCCTCAGAGTCCGACGTCGGAGGTGATGGAGTGTTCCGAACCACCCTCACGCGACCCGCCTTCCTCTTGATGCGGCGGCGCTTGGGTGGTTCAGGCATAATAATTTCAACATGGGCCTCCTGCACCGGCTCTGGTGTTTTCTCTTTTTCAGGTACACCCGCAACTTGTCCTCCGACCTCTGTCTCATGTTCCTTCTCAGCATTCCCTTCCTGAACCGTAGCAGAAACTATCGGTTATGTCTCAAGATCCTGCACAGCCGCTGTCTCTTGGATGACTTCTTGTTCCGCAGCCCTCTGCTGCCTCCGTCTTCGCTTTGCCTCCTTCTCTTCTGGCGTTCTTTTCTTTTTAGACTTTCCTTTTTGAACTTCCGGTGTGACCGGTATCTCTTCCTCCTCACTCTCCCTCTCTTTTCGGGCTCTCGTTTTAGCCATGGAAGGTATAATAGGGTTTTGCAAAGAAAGAAAGAATAACACACGCACAAGAATTTGATCAAGAAAACGAAGTGAAATGTACTTACCAGAGATTGCGAATAAATAGGGCTGCAGCAAACAAGAATCCTAACCGAAAGGATTTGCCCTGCCATAACTAATATTACCGTTGCAATTAAAAATGCAAACCTGCGAGAAGTTAAAGCTAAATCTAACGGTAACAATAATAAATTCCAACGAATACCCTTCTAACTCGGAATATTTTGCTCCAGTAATATCTTTGCCGCAACAATCTGCTGGTCCTGAAGAATCTCAGATACGGAATTCGAATTTTAAAATGGACAAATCAAATCCTTTCAAACTAAACCAATCAAAGCAAACTTAACCTGTTATTCTCAAAAGAAGCCGAATGAATTAGAGAAAATCTCTATTAATTAAAACTAGAATTCAAATAACTCAAAATAAAATCTAGATAAAATCTAATAAAATCTAACTAATTAAAAGATAATCCAAAGATAATCCTAAAATCAAATCAAATTCAAAATGAAATAGATAAAATCTAACTACCAACAATAATACAAATACTTAAAGATAAAATCTAATAAACCGTGCAGAATCAAATCTAACCTAACCGAAAATCAAATCAGCGAAAAATAAAATTAATACAAACTTCTGGGAGCTCAAAATTTTGCTCTGTGAAATGCTCCCGCAAAAGTCCTGCTCTCTCAATCATCAACCAACCTTAGGGAAGGATATTTCGCCTGAAATTCCTCACCCCAATAATGCTTCACACGCTGCCCATTCACTTTGAACAATCTCCCATCTTTTTCATCCTGCAAAGTAATTGCTCCATTGGGAAAAACCTCAACCACAGTAAACGGTCCTGACCATTTAGATTTTAATTTTCCAAGAAATAATTTTAATCTAGAATTATAAAGCAAAACTTTTTGTCCCTTGACAAATTCTTTAGATTTTATTTTTTGTCATGCCACAGCTTAGTCTTTTCCTTATACATCTTCGCATTCTCATAAGAGAATTGGCGAAATTCTTCTAACTCATTAAGCTGCAGCATTCTTATCGCTCCTGCACGCACTGGAACAATTTTGGCTTTTAATGTCGGGCAATGCCCGACATTAAAGGTCTTTAATGTCGGTCACTGACCGACATTAAAAGCACCGACATTAAAAGTTTTAATGTCGGTCACTTTTAATGTCGGGCAATGACCGACATTAAAAGCGACTTTTAATGTCGGTCGCTTTTCATGTCGGTCATTGCCCGACATTAAAGACCATGTCCGACATTAAAAGTACACTTATAATGTCGGTCTCGCCCGACATTAAAAGACTGTTTTGTTGTCTGGTTGACCAACATAATTAGCAGTGTTTTAATGTCGGTCGCTTTTCATGTCGGTCAGTGCCCGACATTAAAGACCCTGTCCAACATTAAAAGTACACTTTTAATGTCGGTCTTGCCCGACATTAAAAGTATATTTTGTTGTCTGGTTGACCGACATAATTAGCAGTGTTTTAATGTCGGTCGCTTTTAATGTCGGTCATTGCCCGACATTAAAAACGCTGTCCGACATTAAAAGCGTACTTATAATGTCTGTCCTGCCCGACATAGATAGCAAGGTTTTAATGTCGGTCATTGCCCGACATTAAAAGTGCTCTCCGACATTAAAAGGTCGGTCCTGCCCGACATCAAAAGTGGTGACATCAGAACTGTGCGACATTAAATGTGTGACATTAAAAGTTTGCAGATTTTAATTTTTCTATATAATATGTCCGACATTAAAAATCTGTTTTTGTATGTTTCAATGACAGGCAATGGCCGTCATCATTTTCACTCAGTATTAAATAAAAAAAATTGTTGGAAGCAAACGTAGCTAACCAACAATACTATTTCTTCCTTCCTGTAAACAAAAATAGAATCTGCAATTTATAACTTCCAATACAAATAGGTCAATCCAAACACAATTTTTTCATGTCACAACCAATTTGAAATACAAACACTTCCATATATCATTTACAATATAATACTTGGACCACCCGTCCCTCCACAAATTAGATCCAACCTAATATTCCAGAATGAAGCATTTTCAGATCAAGAGAGAACACATATGAACATTCACTATTGAAAAGTATGTACACTATTGAAAAGTATATGTACCTAAACAAATCCTCCACTATATATAAACACATTTCAAACTAATTAATGTATATTCAAGTACATCTACGTTACACAAATCCTCCAACAAAATTTGCCCATCCTATACGAACCTCGTCAATCTCGTCTTGTGTAAATGCATTCTTTGTGTTAAACTACAACAAAACAAAAACAATTACATGATAAAAGAATGAAACAAAACATAAATTATAATAACATGTAAGGATAGTGATACTACTTACAAGTTTAGTTATAGGGGTAGTAGAGTTGTGCATTATTTCTCTTATATATTTTTGCACAAAATACCCACACTCTGTCGAACCTGTTTGACGAGGGCACTACAATGAAAAAGAACATACTTGAGTATGCATACAATATTTCACTGTCTATAATATCATGAATGTGAATTTACCTTCACTAGTTTCCAACTAATAGCAGATCGATATTGAGGAAGCGAGTGCTTAGCTTGCCACATTCTCAACCCCCTAAATAATTTAAAACATTAGAACAATTCAAGTTTTATTTTTCCTTTTAAACACTACAAATACTTGAGACACACTTACGTATTTATAGTTCCACTAAACTCTTCTTCAACTTTACTACGCAGAGAATTCAATATATACACAGTGTTTTCTCGAGGCTGGATCGCGATCAACATCCAATGACGACTACGTAGAATCAGAATTTTGATCATATTATTATTTATGAATAAGAAAAGTTACAATGGAGTAAATGTCGCTAGTAAGAATTACTTACCCAGTGTTAAAGGGAATGAGAACTAGTTGATCCAAATCAACCATATCTAGTCTGTTAGATAGATTTCTAGAACGAAGTTCTTGAGACTTCACGTACGATGAGATTGTTGTTTGATCAACCAGAAAAAACTTATTTGTTATCTCGGGATCAAGTACAGTCCAAAGGTACCTAAAGAAAATAATACAAGTATTCATCAACTCAACACTTCCATAAAGCATAATACATTCCCCCCCCCTCCCTACCAAACTCAACTAAACTTTTAAAGCAACATCTCCAATAATACAACTTAAATCAAGCATTTTTCAAGAGTATAATACATAAGTATTCATCAACTCAAACACTTCCATAAAACATAATACATCCCCCCCCCTCCCTACCAAACTCAACTAAATTTTTAAAGCAACACAAGTATAAAACAACATAAGTCAAGCATTTTTCAAGAGCATAATATATAAGTATTCATCAACTCAACACTTCCATAAAGCATAATACATTCCCCCCCCTCCCCTCCCTACCAAACTCAACTAAACTTTTAAAGCAACATCTCCAATAATACAACTTAAATCAAGCATTTTTCAAGAGCATAATACATAAGTATTCATCAACTCAAACACTTCCATAAAACATAATACATCCCCCCCCCCTCCCTACCAAACTCAACTAAATTTTTAAAGCAACACAAGTTTGTTTACTTACGTAATGTACGTGAGTATGCACGAGTAACCTATCTCCACATTCCCACAATATTGTTGGATGTCTTCGCGATGTAAAAATATCGATGCTTCCTTTCCCAAGATACGCTCGGGCATTGTGATCATTAGTGTATCTTCTTGTCTCATCGAAAACACTGCGTATCTATTTAGGAGCTTAATAGTAACATGGGCCTCTGTGTGTTTGCTCGATTGTACTAAACTCAAGTAAAATAACGAATTATAACAAATAATTTCAAGAGATATCTTAAGTATCAAACAACTTCCCATAAAACTAAACGAAAACCATAAACTCAAACAAACCATTTCAGAGCATGACTTAAGTATCCATCAAATTCCCAATAAATCCAACTAAAACATAAACTCACAAACACCTTCAAACCATAACACAAGTATTTCTCACCCCCCCCCCCAACTAAACTAAACTTATAAATCAACAAACAAACAATTTCAAACCATAAAGAAGTATTCCTCAACCCTCAACTTAACTAAACTTACAAACTAACACCAACAATTTCAAAATTTAATTCAAGTATTTATCAACTTCCACCTAAACTCAACTAAAACCATAAACTAAAACAACCAACTTTAAAATCTTAATTAAAGCATTTCTCAACTTCTCCTCCACTAAACTCAAGTAAAATAACGAATTATAACAAAAAATTTCAAGAGATATCTTAAGTATCAATCAACTTCCTATAAAACTAAACTCAAACAAACCATAAACTCAAACAAACCAATTCCCAATAAATCCAACTAAAACATAAACCATAACACAATTATTTCTCAACCCCCCAACTCAACTCAACTTATAAGCACACACACACAAACAATTTGAGAGTGGGAAGAATTCTTAAGTTAGTTTATCCAAACTCTTTGCCCTTTAATTAAGTTTTCCATCTATGCTATATGCTTTCTATTTTCTTAACAGCTACAAACTCTTTAGTTCTTATGCTTTCACCCCACTAACAAATTTAAACTTTTTAACTTTACATCCAAATTTCTAAGAATTTACTTCTATCATGAAAAATGTCAATAAAGAGCTAATTAGTTTCTTGCCTTGCCTAGGTTGATTGATAAAAAGGACTATAAATGTGTCTTTTATATAATCCTCAAAGTTGAAGAACCAAACCTAAAACTCAACCTTTCTCTTTTAATATTTGAAATGGGTTTTTTGTTTACCTTAAAATCCATGTGTTTGTTGCTTGCTATCTTTCTTTAGTTTTAGTAACAAAAATTAACATTCCCAAACAAAAACAAGTATTTCAAAACTACCTTTCTTTAGTTTTAGTAAAAAGGAACAACATTATAGCAACTATCAACATTATAGAGTAAAAATGAACTAAATTTATCAACTAACACCAACAATTTCAACATTATAATTTCTCAACTATTTTTCCTACAATATTTTCTATCCATCATCCAATCCAAGACAAAAATAAACTTAAGCAACTAATCAATTAAATTTAACTCTACATTTTTATAAAATTAAAAAGAAGCAAAAAATTTTACCAAGTAATCTCACTCAAATCTTAAGAATTCGGTGTCGGATTTGCTACCCACGACCACGACCACCTCAGATCTACCCACGAACAGTGACGAACACCACTGATTTGTTACCCAAAAACAGAGATCTAGCCCACGAAGAAGTGCTGGCCGACGGTCTGTAAGTTTGGAGAAAACCCACTTGCTGAAGATGAGCTTGAGCTTGAGCTTCACGAAAATGGCACTTGCCGACGGTCTTTTGAGTTTGAGCTCACAGATCTGAAACTCTCCACAGATCTGAAATGCTGACCATCAATGAGGGAAGAAATTCGAGAGAGGTTGCTAGATCTGAGAGGTTGTCGGCGATCATGGAAGAAATGCTCGCCGTCGGTCGAGAAAAACGGAAGAAAAAAGACCGCTCGTCGATGAGAAAAAGGGAAGAAATGTTCGCCGTCGCCGTCCGTTAGCTCGTCGTCGCCGTCCGTTAGCTCGCCGTCGAGGAGGGAGGAAGCCGCCGTCGTTGATGAGGGAGGAAGCCGCTGCCGTCGATGATGGAGGAAGCCGCCGCCGTCGATGAGGGGTTTTTGTTTTCGTGGGTTTCGTTTCGTTTTCGAGCAGAGAGGACTTAGGGCAGAAATGTCGGGGAGAGAGAAAGTTATTTCATTTTTACTATTTTTTAAATTTAGAAATAAAAAATAAAAAAGTAACTTTTAATGTCGGGCAATGCCCGACATTAAAGTCTTCTTTGATGTCGGGCAATGCCCGACATTAAAAGTTCGAAAAATTCATCCGACATTAAAAAGCCCGCGCGTTTTTTTGTCCGACATTAAAGCCTCCGCGCCTATTTTTCTGTCCGACATTAAAGCCATACTTTGTTGTAGTATATCTTTTAATGTCGGGCATTGCCCGACATTAAAGGCTTCTTTTGATGTCGGGCAATGCCCGACATTAAAAGTTCGAAAATTTTAAAAAACGCGCGTCCGACATTAAAAGGCCCGCGCATTTTTTTGTCCGACATTAAAGCCTCCGCGCCTATTTTTCTGTCCGACATTAAAACTATAATTTGTTGTAGTGACGACTCAGATCAAAATTTAATTTTTTCAACGCCCAAAATGTCTTGTGCTCAAGCTCTAATGGTAAATGACAAGCTTTTCCGTATACTAACCTATAGGGAGACATACCCAAAGGAGTCTTATAAGCTGTCCTATAAGCCCAAAGAGCCTCATCCAACCTAAAGGACCAATCCTTTCTAGATGGATGGACTACTTTCTCTAAAATAGCTTTAATTTCCCTATTACTAATTTCAGCTTGACCATTTGCTTGTGGGTGATAAGGGGTAGCTATCCTATGCTTAATCTCATACTTAGCTAAAAGCTTAGTTAAGATATTATTAACAAAATGTGTACCCTCATCACTCACTAGAGCCCTAGGTGTCCCAAACCGCGCAAAGATGTGCGATTGAAGAAACCTTGCTACTGTCTTGGCATCACTCTGATGGCATGTAATGGCCTCCACCCACTTGGACACATAATCAACTGCCAATAAAATAAAAACATTGCCATTAGAAGAGGGAAATGGCCCCATAAAGTCAATACCCCATACATCAAATAATTCAACTTCTAAAATGTAAGTAAGAGGCATTTCATCTCTAGGCCCCAAATTTCCTCTCCTCTGGCAAGCGTCACATTTCTTGTAGAACCAATGGGCATCCTTAAATAACGTAGGCCAGAAAAATCCGCAATGCAAAATCCTCATAGTCGTCCTCTGACCGCTGAAATGACCTCCATACGGCGAAGAGTGACATTGCTCCAGGATTTCTTTTGCTTCAGCACCTGAAACACACCTACGAATAATACCGTCAGAGCATTGCTTATACATAAACGACTCATCCCAAAAGAAAAATTTCGCATCATGCTTAAACTTTTTCTTCTGCCTCCAATCCATATCACTAGGGGTGACTCCCTTTACTAAAAAGTTGGCAATATCAGCATACCAAGGGACATCCCTGACTACCTTTACCTTAACAGCAAAAAGCTGCTCATCTGGAAAAGAATCGGAAATGGCAGATTGCTCCAGCAAAAATGATGATGGATCAAGACGAGATAAATGATCTGCAACGACATTCTCTGGTCCCTTCTTGTCCTTTATCTCCAAGTCAAATTCCTGCAGTAATAAAATCCAACGAATTAGTCTCGGCTTTGCATCCTTCTTAGACATTAAATACCTTATTGCTGCATGATCCGTGAAAACCGTGACTTTGGATCCAACCAAATATGGCCGGAATTTCTCAAAAGCAAACACAACAGCTAACAACTCCTTTTCAGTAGTTGTGTAGTTGACCTGTGCTTCATTTAAAACCTTGCTTGTATAATATATAGGATGAATAAATTTGCCCTGCTTTTGCCCCAGCATCGCTCCTACCGCAGCATCACTCGCATCACACATTACCTCGAATGGCAAATTCCAATTAAGCGCGCAGAGAATGGGTGCTGAGATTAAAGCAGCCTTCAATGTTTCAAAAGCCTTCCAACAATGATCAGTGCACAATAAGTTATAAAGAGGTTTACTGATTTTGGAAAAATCCTTTATGAACCTCCTATAAAATCCAGCATGTCCTAAAAAACTCCGAATTCCCTTCACTGAATTCGGTGGCTCTAGTCTTTCGATAACCTCAACTTTTGCTCTATCAACTTCTAGACCATTTTTAGAAATCCTATGACCTAACACTATGCCCTCCTTCACCATGAAGTGGCACTTCTCCCAATTAAGAACTAGATGAGTATCCTCACATCTTTTTAATACCTTTCCTAAATTATCTAAACAACTCTGAAAAGAACCTCCAAAAACTGAAAAATCGTCCATAAAGACTTCAACAGTGGACTCAATCATATCAGCAAAAATTGCTAACATACACCGCTGAAATGTTGCTGGAGCATTGCAAAGGCCAAAAGGCATTCTCCTGAAAGCAAACGTCCCATAAGGGCAGGTGAAAGTGGTTTTTTCCTGATCTTCAGGAGCAATAGTAATCTGGTTATACCCAGAATAACCATCCAAGAAACAGTAATAGGCCTGACCAACCAATCGATCCAACATCTGGTCGATAAATGGTAGAGGGAAATGATCCTTTCGGGTGGCTTTATTAAGCCTTCTGTAATCCATACAAACCCTCCAGCCAGTTACTGTCTTTGTGGGGATCAACTCATTATCTTTATTGCTCACCACAGTGACACCTCCTTTCTTAGGAACACATTGGACAGGGCTTACCCAATTGCTATCGGCAATCGGATAAATGATCCCAGCATCCAACCATTTAATTACCTCCTTTTTAACAACCTCTTTCATTGCAGGGTTAAGCCTTCTTTGTTGCTCAATACTCCTAAAGGATCCCTCCTCTAGAGTGATTTTGTGCATACAAAAAGATGGGCTAATTCCCTGAATATCAGCCAATGTCCAATCTATAGCTTTGCGGTATTGCTGCAGCAATTTTATTAAGGCCTCCTCATGCTCCGGCATTAAATCTGATGCAACAATAATGGGCAACGTCTCACTTTCCCCAAGATACACATACTTTAGATGATCCGGTAAAGGTTTCAAATCTAGAGTGGGTGCCTCAATTAGGGATGGCTTAATTGGGGGAACCTTTCTTTGATCTAAATCTAAAGACTCAAAAACATCCTCACATCTAAACAATTCTTTTTCATTTTTTCTATCTAAAGAACAAAATTCAAAATCTTCTATACTAACCTCTCCATGCTTTTCCGAATGCTTATCAACCGAACCTGTATTGCTGTCTCAATAACTGTGCTCTCCAGAATCCTAATGAAGGAGCAATCCTCCATTTCGTCTTGATATTTCATGGCTTTAAACACATTAAATTTCACTTCCTCATTACAGACTCTCATTGTTAATTCTCCTTTTTTAACATCTATTAATGCCCTACCAGTAGCCAAAAATGGACGACCTAGAATAATTGGGACATCTTTATCAGCCTCATAGTCTAAAATAATAAAATCAACAGGAAATATGAACTTATCAACTTTTACTAAGACATCCTCAATTTTACCCTCTGGATATGTGATAGACCTATCAACTAATTGGAGTGTAACTGTGGTAGGTCTAGCTTCACCAATACCTAACTTCCGATAGACCGAAAGAGGCATAAGGTTAATGCTTCCACCTAAATCACAGAGTGCTCTACCTAATTCCTTTCCACCTATAGACACAGGTATAGTAAATAACCCTGGATCCTTAGCCTTGGGGGGTAGACCATTCTTAAGAATAGCACTACACTCCTCAGTAAGAGATACAGTTTCAAACTCACCTAACCTTTTCTTTTTAGTCAAAATATCCTTAAGAAATTTAGCATAATTAGGCATTTGCTCAATAGCTTCTACTAAAGGGATATTTATATGCAACTGCTTAAGAATCTCTAAAAACTTTTTAAATTGACCATCCTGATTCTTAGGCTTTTGCCTTTGTGGAAAAGGTAGAGGTGGTACATAAGGTGGGGGCGGCACATATGGTGGTTCTACATCTGGCACAGAACCAGATGCTCCAGCATTTTCCTTGCTGCCTCCAGCACCCTGACCAGACTCCAACTCTTTCTCAACAACAACATTATTATTACTATTACCATTTAAATCCTGGGTCTTTCTAGACTCTATTCTTTCTTCTAATGGCTTACCACTCCTAAGAGTTACTGCCTTTACCTGCTCCTTACCTTCCCTTCGAGGGTGTTCAGTATCCGAAGGAAGTTTCCCTTGAGGCCTCGCCTTTAGCTCATTAGCTAGCTGACCCACTTGCAACTCCAGGGCCCTCATCGAAGCTTGATTACTTTGAATTGCGGCGTCTGTGCGAGCCATAAATTCTTTCATCATTGCCTCGAGAGAATTTCCCGAATTTCGCTGGGGCAAAGCCGGCTTATTTTGCTGGGGCATTACCTGCAGTTTAGCAAATCCCAGCTGGTTCATCTTCTGTTGCGCTTGTACGTTATTTCCTTGACCTCCCCATGAGAAGTTGAGGTGGTTGCGCCAACCTGGATTATAGAAGTTAGAATAAGGGTTGTTCCTCTGATTACCTACAAAAAACACATAAGCAGGATTGCTGGGGCAAAACTCGTAGTTGTGGTCTTCACCGCAATAGGCACATGCTTCGTCCGTGACTTGGTTCACCACTGCTGCAGGCTCCATAGCTGGTGGCTGCTGATGACTAATCACTGTCACATTCTTAAGAGCATTAGCAATCATAGCAAGATCAGCCCTAATGGTGGACACACCATCAACCTCTAACACACTCTTAACCTTTTTATTTGTGCCTCTAACATCCGACCACTGACAACTATTAATAGATGTTCTCTCTAAAATTTCATAAGCCTCATCAAAAGTTTTTGCCAAAAGGGCCCCTCCAGCCGAAGCATCGACCATACCTTGGGTTACTCCATTCAAACCATTGTAAAATGTTTCCATTTGAATACAATGAGGTAACCCATGGTGGGGACACCTTCGTAAAAGCTCCTTAAACCTCTCCCAAGCCTCGCTAAAAGTCTCATCCTCAAGTTGCCTAAACCCTACTATTTCACTCCTTAATTTAGCATTTCTATTAGGTGGGAAATATTTACTCAAAAATTTTTCAGCTAACTCATCCCACGTCCTAATTGATCCTGGAGCAAAAGAGTTTAACCATGACTTTGCTCCATCTCTAAGAGAATACGGGAACAAAGTTAATCTAAGAGCATCTCTAGGCACTCCTTGAATTACAAAAGAATCACTAACTCCTAGAAAAGACTTAAGATGTAAATGAGGGTCTTCAGATGACAAACAATGGAATTGCCCCACGGTTTTCAACATCTGAAACATTACCGGTTTCATTTCAAAATTCGCCGCTTGGATTTGGGGACGTGCAATCCCTGGATTCAACTAATTAAACATCGGGACAGCATATGCTCGAATGGCTCTGGTCCTATCGTTCGCTATCAAGATAGGATTCTCAGCCTGATTATTTCGCTGCTCATTTTGCTCAAACAGTGGGTTTTGCTGCAGCAATGGATTCTGCTGGGGGTTCACTGCTACTGGACCTTCAAGAACCTGCGGGAGTTGCGGCACGTTCTCCATCTGGTTTCTGCGCTGCTCCCTCCTTCTGTTCCTAAATGTCCTTTCAATTTCTGGATCAAGCTCAAACCGTACCCCAGGCGGATCGCTCATGCACCAAAACCACACCTGCAAAAACAAAAGAAACAATCAAAAAGTTCTAGCACCAAACCACTAAAACACATACACAAAACAGATCAGATAAAAATTTATTCAAGTCCCCGGAAACGGCGCCAAAAACTTGTTGGGTTCCTAGAGTGAGTAAAAATATGATATGAAATACTCTAGAATTCCTGTGCAAGTATACACAGTCTGCAGTAAGTAATATTATCAATCCAAGGTCCGAATGAGTTTCCACTTTATCTATTTTGTATAACTTTCTAATGGTTTCGAAGATAATAAAAATGTTGGGTTTTATAAGAATTATGTTGAAGCAAAATAAATGACAGAACAACGAGTAAACAAATAGACAGATAGATTAAAGACAGGCACTGGTTAGGCTTTAGTGATTGTTTTAAGATATGCTCTAGCAATATTATTGATCATGCATTTCTCGCAGTATTATTAGCGGATTCCTCCCGGAACTCCAGATCTTTTGGGATATGTTTCAAACCCAATGAAGAGCGACCGATCGAGCACTAGGCAACTGGCTATCCCTAGCTCAGTCACTGGCGTTCACCAATACACAATGATCGTAATGTGGAGAGTTGCCACACACTCTCTAAATCATCCCTGAAACTAGAGAGAGCTATCCATACCGGCTGGCCAGGCGGGCATAAAATAAGAATAAGCACAACAATTAACCAAAATGCAATGATCAATTTATTACTAGAGATGAAGCACAGTAATCACATTATTCCTAACCAACACCTTAAGCTACTTAGTTCATAATAAGCATAGGAATACGAATTACAATCTGAGTATTCATGTCCATAACTACAAGTTAAATAAGAAGGTAAACTCCCTAATCAGCTTGCGGTTGATGGTGTTCTTGATGATCTTCAATCTCCCTATACTATTCGGCTTCCAAGGGAAAACATGGAATGAATTTGACTTTGACGGCTACTTCCTTTTATAGAAGAATGGGAGACTTGAATTAGGTCAACTAGGACACGTGTAAGGCTCTCCTTGATCCTTTATCCCGAAAATAACTCAACAGAAGTCGGTTCATGAAGTTGGCTAACGAGCTGTGATGTGGCAGTTTCTGCTCCCAGTTTTGCTGCAGCATAGAATTTGCTCCTTCCAGTCGCTCAGCAGCATAATCTGCACAAAGTGATTTTCAAAGCTTCCATTCATCCAAATGGGTTAAATCATGTAATATCTCTCTAAAACCAACCCTAATAGCATAAAGGACACACAAATCCCTATATAATTGAGGCCTAAATAACTACCTTTTGGGCAGTTATCACTGAGCGACTGGAGGGAGCAAATTTTGTGTTGCAGCAAAGCTGGGAGCAAAACTGCCACGTCACAGCTCGTTAGCCAAGTTGACAAACCGAATTCTGTTGAGTTATTCTCGTGATAGAGGAGCAAGGAGAGTCATCCACCTGTCTAGGTTGACCTAAGTCAAGCCTCCTATCCTTCTATAAAAGGAAGTGGCCGCCCAAGTCAAAGTCATTCCACTTTTGGGGAAGAGACCATTCTCATTTCCATTTTGGGAGCCGAATAGAGGGAAGAATGGAGACAATCAAGAAAACCATCATTCGCAAGCTGATTAAGGAGATTAATATTTTCTTTTATTATCTTGTGATTATGGACATGCCTACTCAGATTGTAACTTGTGTTTCCATGCATCTTATGAACTAAGTAGGTTTAGGCGTTGGTTAGGAACAATGTGATTGTTGTGCTTAATTCTAGTAATAAATATTGATTAATGCATCTTGATTAATTGTTGAGTTCATTTATATTTTATGCCCGCCTGGCCAGCCGATATGAATAACTTTCTCTAGTTTCAAGGATGATTTAGGGAGTGTGTGGTGAATAATCATACTAGATCATTGTGTATTGGTGAACGCCAGTGACTGAGCTAGGGATAGCCAGTTGCCTAGTGCTTGATCGGTAGTACTTCATTGGGGTTGAAACACATTCCAAAAAATCCAGAGTTCCGGGAGGAATCTGCTAATAATACTGCGACAGTTTTGCATGATCAATAATATTGTTAGAGCATCTTCTAAAACAATTACTAAATCCTGACCAGTGCCTGTTTCTAATTTGTCTGCCTATTTGTTTACTTGTTGTTCTGTCATTTCTTTTGCTTCAATATTATTCTTATAAAAACCAATCATTTTTACCATCTTTAAAACCATTAAAGAGTTATACAGAATAGATAAAGTGAAAGCTAGTTCAGGCCTTGGATTGATAATACTTATTACTTGCTGCGGACTGTGTATACTTGCACAGAGTTCTGGAGTCTTTTTATACCATATTTCTACTCACTCTAGGAACCCAACAGAGATCGAGCTGGTACCGTTGCGGGTGGCTGACCGGCGGACGAGAGGGGCGAAGGAGACTCCTTGCGTGGTCTGCCGACGATCGAGAAAATCACGGGGGGGGGGGGGGGGGTGACGCACGAACAAGGAGAAAAGAAAGGGAAGGGAAGTTAAGGCTTTCCCTCTTTTCTTTTTCTTTTTTTTTTCTTAATTCCCTTAATTCCAATAACTTCCAACGCCAACTACGTAGAAAAAACGCACGACATATTCCCACGTAACTACGGAAGAAAAGAAAAACATCTCAATTTAAATTTCCCAAAAAAATCAATTAAAGGCTAAATGGAATTCTAATAATTTTTTCCTCAATTTAAAATTTAAACTCAGTTAATCTAAAATGCCACAATTTTGAAACGCGGGGTGTTATAAAGAAACTTGAAACCCAGGTCATTCTATGTAACATGCCAAAAAAAAAAGGCAAGTGGGTTGGCTTTTATCCAATCAAGAGGAGAAAAAACGGGGGGCGAAGGACTTTTCCCCCCAAAATATTTGGTAAAGGGAGTTAGAAAAGAAAAAAAAGAGTTTTTTTCTCTCTCGCTCTCTCTAATACCTCCCTCTCTCGTCCCTCACTCACGTTCTTTTTATCTCTCTCTCTCTCCCTTGTTTGGAGAATCATCCGTCGCTGCCCTCTGTCTTCTCTCGTCGTCGTCGTCACGCCTTCCGATAAGAAAATCGCGCTCTCTTTCTCCCTCTCTATCTCGTAGGTCTCACCTCTTAGCCTCACACACACTCTCTCTCTTTGCAGTAGATATGTTGTTCTATCGCCCCCTAGATTCGTGTTTGGTGGACCACAAATGTACGGGCCACAAGTAATATAAAACAGTAGGTATTATCGAATATCGTATTCCACAGGGAGTAGTGTGACTTAGGCAAAGCAATAATCTAAACACTAAAAATACTGAGGTTGCTCATTATCTAGGAAATCTAATGCAATGAGAGATGGAAAGAAAAATCCAACAAGGATATAAAACAATCTTTGATCAAGCAATTTAGTCTTAAATGAGGGAGATCTTGTCAAATGAGCGGCAGGGTCTTGAATTCCAAAAGACCGTTTAATAATTATTCTGATTACTAAATATCATGTCCAACTTGTTATGGATCTAGAATCTCCTTGCTAACATAGGTTCTCTTATTGGTTTCCTCTAATTCTAATTGACCCATTTTAACAACCTAAGTGTCCTTAGTGTTATTAAATGGGCTAATTAATAAGTCCTGATTCATTATCGATCTCTAAGCCTAATCAACTAATCTCGCTGTCACTAGTTTCTCTCCGTCGAGTTTCACTATAAATTTGGCTATAATTCATTGAGTATTTGTAGGATTGGAATTCCCTAATTCCGTTAGCGGAAGCAAATTGGGACCATTCGTAGTTAATTTTGTTTCCACCAAAATACCAATACATTGACAAAAATTTAGAAAACTATTCTAAATCAATTATTAAAGCTAAGCATACAACCTTATAACTAATCTAGAGGGGAGAAGCAAACATATCGTCGTTGTCGTCTCTGAAATATCACGAACGTCTTTCTTTATTTCATGGGGACCAAACGTCAACAATTGGGACACAACCAATTGATCTTCCCCGCTATAACTCTGAGATTTGAAACATAGTTGTAGGACTACCTAATCTTGAATGGGAAAAGCACTTAGAGAGAAAATTCTCCCTAGAGTTCTTCAGTTGAGAGAATATGAGAGGGAGGCCAGAATGACACCTTTGGCCTTGTGATGGCCATTTGTTGTAGTACATAAACACTAGGTTTAGTGTTCTATTTATAGGAGAAAGGTCAAGAATAAAATTATTCATTTTAGACCAATTATTTCCATAACTGATTTAATCTTTTCCATAATGAATCAATTCCATAACTAATCAATTTCATAATTGATTAATCTTTTCCATAAATGATTGATCACTTCCAAAAGTGATTAAATCATTTACACAAATGATTAATTACTTCCATAAGTGATTAATCATTTCCATAATTGATTAATTTCAAATTAATTAATTCTTTAATTAATTAATCACCAATTAAATATCGTATATTTAATTTCAGACCTTCTATTAGTTAATTGGTTAATTACCCAATTAAATATCATTATTTAATTTAAGGCTTTCAATTAAGTAATTCTATAATATGAATCAAATTTATATTAAAATTTAAACTCCTTCAAATTCTGTTATATCCTAAAAATTTAATATAAATCAAATTCATATTAATATTTGAACTTGTTCAAATATTTAATTCTCTCATAATAATAAAGTTTAATTTCAAATTAGACTTTACATTTTAATGTATCACTATACATTATATTAATTTGTATCTCATACAATTAACTTAATTCTCAATATGAATTTGAACTATTCAAATTCTTTCAAGAAATAATTGTTCCTAATTACTCTTTACCAGCTAGCAGGGGGACCTAATGGACCTATAGATTCGAAGCTCCAATGATATGAGGTTAACTCAGTAAACTCATTAATTTGGTTAACCAATATTCATTAACTGTGGGTCATTCCACTAAAGACCCACAACTAAACTCTTCTCACTGTAGAACATTTTCGTGTCCAAGGATATAAACCTATACCGGTAAGTCCATCCTTCACGAGTGTCCGTAATCACAGTTGGGTCAAATTATCGTTTTACCCCTGTGTTACATCTATCTCCTTAAGTACTAGTGCTCATCTAATGAACAACTTGTTTATGGTCCAACCAATAAACAGAAAGTCCCTCTCGGGCTAGTGAGAGGGCAAGATTCTTTTATTCATGTCCCAGAGTCCCCACTTAAGGGAACACTCATCTACTTCTCCTAGAAGTCGGAATGAGTGAATTCCTTCTTGTGTTGTCATGTCCCCAGCCTCCCACTCGGTCTTGTCCCCAAAAAGGAAGGCATATTGAGTCGGCGTATTGGCAACTCTTACCCATGCTAATCAAAGGACAATCCCTCATGAGAAGGAGTTCATGACACACTCAGGATTAAGACTGAGTTACTTAGGTCATCCTATTGAAATAGTAACCTGACTAGTTAACGGTGTCATATCTACTGGTTTACTATTTCATGATCCGGTCTTATGCAAACTTATTGCATAAGATACCCCTGCTTGCATGTCTACTACATGGACGTTTTGGATCAATACGTCTGTATGAAATACAAAGTTGGTCGTATCATATAGTGTTGCCAGGTTAAGGTACCCAGTCTTATCCTTGTACTATAGACCTTTTAGGTTGTTACTTGAACATTGATCCCCTTATGTCCCCACATACTAGTTCAAGTTACATACAAACAACCATGGATCTTAGTTTATTGGATTTGGGTCAAATTGTGCAATATTTAACAATAACATTTTATCGTAGAAACTCAATGACACTTTATTGAACAAGTATACAATTTTTTTTACATTCACTATCTACGAGTTTTAGGGCATAAAACCCAACAGTATTAAGAACGCCCAAACAAATAACTAGTAAAATTGGACCAATATAAGGTAATCAAAATAACATTATAACTTCTATTTCTTCATTCAAGACCCGAATGTCGGGAGTTTAGCTATACATTGTCACTATGAACACCAAAATTTAAACCATATACATTGTAAAAAAAAATAAATAGATAATAATAGGGAATATAAACTAAACCGACGATGAATCTCTTGCTTACGCCTTTGATCCGTCGCGAAACAAGCTCCCAAACATCCCAAAAAATGCCAAAAAACACTCTTTAGGATCTACTCTCACTCACTCTCATCCTTACCCTCAAATGGCTCAAAGAGCCTTTAAATGTTTTTGTAGAATGTTTCTTGATGATCCAATCCCAAGGCCAAAATGCGTCTTAAATAGAGCTCCAAGGGCGATGGTGTAGCGACGCTGTGACATAATTGTCTTGCCGCCCAAGTTGCTTCGGCCTCGCGACGCTGATGACTAGCGTCTCAACGTTGTCCTTCGACTGGAACTTTCTAGACTCAATTTTTGGCTGGTTTTGGGTTGAATTCTCTGGTTCTTGGCCCAATTCATTCATTCTCAAGGCCTTTGACTTCTCAACTTGACCCATCCATGATTTTTCATGATTGCATCTTCATAAATTGGGCCACTTCTTCTGCTTTTTCTCCAGAAATTGATCAAAAAGCTCATTGGGACAAAAATTCAGAAGTAAACATATTTAAACATTAAAACCACAATAAAACCCAACAAAAACTCTTAAATCTAAGGATAAATTGATAGCATTTATGTATACTATCACACCCCAAAACTTAAGTTTTTTCTAGTCCCGAGCAACATAAATTCTAAGGATACATGCAAAAAATCACTCTAGCCTCAATGAATTAGAACTCTTAGGGAAATATGGAAAACATGCAAGTGGACTAAGCAAGCACAACATACTCATGAAGAAATTTTAAAATGAAACTTAGCATTGATGCATAGCATGCTCAAAACGTATCTAGTGGTTCTTCTACTAATCTAGATTAGTTTTACGGCTTTTTCCATTTGTCTTCCCCTACACTGGCTAAGAGTCCTAATAGTTCAGAATTTTAGCTATCATGCAAATAAAGAAACTAGGAAGCCTGATTCTTTTCTTTTTCTGAAGGGATTCCCCCCAAACTTGCATTATATGATCCCAAGGGCACTAGCTTTCACACACCGCTGCAGGGGCCCATATCAAGAATTTTATCCTTGGATGGTCCTAACTGATCACAACAGAGGTAGCTCTTTTTACCCCTAGCTCTTATTTTTTTCTTTTGCGAGTAAAAAATATTTTTTTTCTTTTCAACAAATATTTCCTTTTCTTTTTTTTTTCAAAAAAAAAAAGAAGATATTTCCTTTTCTTTTGTTGCCTTTTCTTTCTACAGACATAACATTTTTCTTTTCTTTCTTTTCTTTTTTACCTATCTCTTGGAACAGTCAAACATAAACTCATAGTGCTAGAGACTACGTCTATCGAAGTGACAACAAACTTATAAAAGCCATAACAAGAATCTAGAGATTCAAAGACCTTAAAGGATAAGTTTATTGCATGCTTTAGACCTTAATACTAAGCAAAACATTTTAAAAATTTCTCAGTATGCTATGCTCCCAAATTTCACATTCATATAGACCAAATCCCCCCAAAAGCTCTAACTCAAATCCTAGGTTGTCCTCGATATCCTAAAAGAATTCAGAGAAGCTCAATAGAAGCGAAAGCCTCCCCCCAAACTTAAAAGAAACATTGTCCCTAATGTTTTAAACAATTAAAAAGCACAGGTATACTGAGACTTCCCTACCTTCCTTTTGGAGAAATTTCACATCTTCCAGATCGAGAGAGGGCACTTTCGGATTTGACGGGGCTTGCTTCATTGATCTTGAGACACAAAATTGGATCAAGAAGCAAGGGTTTATTTAAATATGCAAAAAGAAATAACAGCTAACTATCAATCCTTGGGTTGCTTCTCAAGCAACGCTTCTTTAACGTCTCTAGCTAGACGAGGCTCGATCCGCCCATGGAGGCTCAAAGATAAAATTTTCGTCCTCCAACCCTTGAGAGCCGCTGATATGGAATCAATCAATAATCCATTGCATGTACATGAAGGACCAATTACAAGAAGCAAGGCAAAGAAGATTCAAGAGGCATTCACACTACATCTTCAAAAACTAGCAAATTCACAAGACCCGACGGATAATTTTGAGGCCAAATTTTTATATAATGTTAGTTCAATGAGTCAAGAAGAGAATGGAATGAAGATGGCACGGGAAAAGTCCAATAGTTTAGAAGATGACACGGTGATCAAAAAAATTGTGCAGATTTTGTGAAGAAAATGCTGTCAAGTGTGCACTGCATGGGAAAACGTGATGTCAAACCTTGTCAAACGTTGCCATTATGAGGAGCGGATTCCATAGCACATATTTAAGACAATTTAAAGCAATTCTATCTTTTTAGTTTTGAGATATGGTTGCTCGTTTGATGTGCAATCAAGTTTTAAGTTCCTAGGTCTTATTTTCTAAAATTTGCAATTAAGTGTAGTTGAATGACTTTTGAGTTCCTTGGTCTATCCACGACCATTTGGCCTTTAAATGGCTTGTAATACTCTTGAAAACTCAGATTATGAATGTTAAAAAGCTTTTGCTTATTCAACCCCTTTGGTGTTGTCTTTTCTTTCAAATCTTGTCTTAGGTATGATGTTCAATCGATTCATTGGATTAGTTTTGATCAATCTAATTCTGGAGTGAGTCGTCTTAGGATCTTAGAGTGACAATCCTAGATTCTAAGTTTGATCTAAGAGTGATTCATCTTCTAACTAAACTCTTGGGTGGAATCATTCGGTAAGTAGTCTTATTTGTGTCCGTTTACAAGGATCCTAGAAGGACCTCTAGCTTTGTAAACTTAAAGCATATTGGGCGCTTATCATTTGGTATCAGAGACTTGGTCAACATCCTTTGGCCGACTCTAGAGGTGAAATATCTTTACTTTCTGTCATTTACAAATTTGTATTTTTGTGACTTGCTATCGGATTATCAAAAAAAAAAAAGAAAAAAAACAGCAACAAAAGAAAAAGAAAATCAGTAGCAAAAGAAGAAAAAAAAATCAGTAGCAAATAGAAAAAAAAAGGAAGAAAAAAAAAGGAAGTCAAAAGAAAAAAAAACTTTTATTCAAAGATCTGAGGCACACCAAAAGTTAGTGTCGTTATATTGTATGTTTGTTCAAAGTTTTTAGTTGCTGGTCTTAAGGTTGAGTTGCTCTAGTTTAGGTTGTGAAAAGTTGGTCATTTGAATCGGTTATATCAAGCTTATAGCAAGATTGCACCAAAATTTAAGCCAACCCTTACATCTTTGACCTAGTACCAAAAGCATACCCTTGAGTGATAAACACGAGTGTCCTTGAGTGAAATCTTTGTGAGAAGTGTGGAAAGGTCCTTGTTACTGAATACAAAATGTCGCATGATGGAGAAGAAGTTCTGGAAGTGATAGATCCAAATGTTGCTGTTCTTCAAGCAATTCAAGGTATGTTGGAATTGATGAGGGAAGAAAGACAAGAAAGGAGGGCTCAACAACAAAGGGAAGTACGACCATTCCATGAAGATGAAGGTATGTTTGACTTAGATGCACATGAAAGACAGCTTAGAGGTAGAGGAAATGTGAGAGGGAGAGGAAGAAATAACCTCGCCAATGTGATGCAACCTAGAAGGGTGGAAAGAGTGCATGAAGATAGAGATGGAGGAGTTAAACTCAAGATCCCACCTTTTACTGGAACGGCGGATTCGGAGACATATTTGCAATGGGAAAGGAAGATAGAACATGTGTTTGATTGCAACACATTTAGTGAGAATAAGAAGATGAAACTTGCCATTGCCGAATTCACCAATTATGCCTCTGAATGGTATCATTATCTCAAGTCCGAGAGTAGGAGGAAAGAGGAGGATCCAATAGAAACTTGGGAAGAACTCAAAGAAGCCATGAGAAAAAGGTTTGTCCCAAAACATTATGAAAGAGATTTGAAAACTAAATTTCAATCTTTGAGGCAAGGTACAAAAAGTGTTGCTGAATATTATCGAGAGATGGAGACTTTGATTAGTAGAGCAAGAATCCGAGAAGATGAGGAAGACACCATGTCTAGGTTCCTTGGAGGTTTGAATCAAGAAATTGCTCATCTTGTTGATAGAAATCCACCACCATATATGGAAGATATGTATCATTACGCTATCAAAATTGAAGCTCAATTGAAGGAAGAAAATGAGCGTGCAAAGAGGTATGTATCTAAAGCTCATGCCTTTTCAAGTTCGAATACGTGGAACAAGGATGGTTTTGTAAATAGGAATGAATCGATGCAATCAAAGGGGAAATTTGTGGCTGCCAAAAAACTGGAGGCCGAGAGCTCTAATACTAAGAAGGTTAAAGCTTCAAAGGAGGTTAGGGAGAAGTCTAGCTCTATTCAATGTTTGAAGTGCAAAGGGTTTGGACACATGAGTAAAGATTGTGTCAATAAAAGAGTCATGGTGGTGAGAAATGGCGTGATTGATTCGGAAGATGAATGTGAGGAACATGATGCACAACTTAAGGAAGAATATGAAACACCCGATGATGATGAGTATATTGAAGAAGGTAATTCCATATCCTTGATTACGAGGCGGGTACTTAATGTGCAAATTAAGGAAGAGAAAGTTGAAGATCAAAGGGAAAACTTGTTTCACACAAGATGTTTGATTGAAGGAAGCCCCTGCAGCTTGGTGATTGATAGTGGAAGTTGCACAAATGTGGTAAGTAGTTTTCTTGTAAAAAGGCTTCAACTTACAACTCGTCCACATCCAAAACCATATAAACTTCAATGGTTGACCAACAAAGGAGAATTGAAGGTAAACTCTCAAGTTCTTGTTTCTTTTACTTTGGGAAGATATAAGGATGAAGTTCTTTGTGATGTTGTACCTATGCATGCGGGAGATATTTTGTTAGGCCGACCTTGGCAATATGATAGAAAAGTTACATACGATGGATTGTTCAACAAGTATACCTTTACTTTGGATGGGAAAAAGTTTACTTTGCTACCATTATCTCCATATGGAGTACATTGTGATCATTTGAAATTAGAGAAGAAAAGAAAAGAATTTGAAGAAAAAGAGAGGAGAGAAGAAAGTAAGTTAAAAGAAAGAGAGAATAGTGAAAAAAGAGAGGAAAGTGAGGGGCAAAAGGTGAGAGAAAATCAAGAGAGAAAAAAGAGTGATTTTGAGGAAAAAAGAAAGAATGTGAGTTTGGTTATGAGAAAAGGGGAAGTGAGAAATATGTTTTCATTCGAAGCACCAAATTTTGTACTTATGTGCAAAGGAAAGTGTTTAGAAAATGAACCTAACTCTAATGATGGATTGCCTAGTGCTTTTAAGTCTCTTTTGCAGGAATTTAATGACATGTTTCCACATGAAGATGCACCTACGGGTTTACCTCCTCTAAGAGGGATTGAACATCAAATTGACTTCATTCCGGGTGCAACTCTTCCAAACATGGCTGCCTATAGGACCAATCCAACCGAGACTAAGGAGATCCAAAGACAAGTTGAAGAACTCATGGATAAAGGGTATATTAGAGAAAGCATGAGTCCTTGCTCGGTTCCGGTGATTTTGGTACCCAAGAAAGATGGTACATGGAGGATGTGTATTGATTGTCGAGCCATCAACAAAATAACGGTAAAGTATCGACATCCTATTCCTCGATTAGATGACATGTTAGATGAATTACATGGTGCTAATTTGTTTTCAAAAATAGATCTTAAAAGTGGTTATCATCAAATTCGTATGCATGTGGGAGATGAATGGAAAACGACTTTTAAAACAAAGTTTGGGCTTTATGAGTGGCTTGTTATGCCATTTGGCCTTACTAATGCACCAAGTACTTTTATGAGGCTAATGAATCATGTTTTGAGGGAATACATAGGAAAATTTGTGGTTGTATACTTTGATGATATTCTTGTTTACTCAAAGAGCTTGAATGATCATATTTTGCATGTTAAGAAAATTTTACTTAAACTTAGAGAAGAAAAGCTTTATGCCAACTTCAAAAAGTGTAGTTTTTTTCTAGAACAAGTCAATTTCCTAGGGTTCATTGTTGGAAAAGATGGAGTGAAAGTTGATGAAGAAAAGGTAAAGGCTATCCGAGAATGGCCAACTCCTACCAATGCATCCGAGGTAAGATCCTTTCATGGTTTGGCTAGTTTCTATAGGAGATTTATTAAAGATTTCAGTAGCATAGCCTCACCATTAACTGAACTTGTGAAAAAGCATGTGAAATTTGAATGGAAAGAAAAACAAGAGAATGCATTCATTGAGCTAAAAGAAAAATTGACCAATGCACCTTGTCTTGCTTTACCTAACTTTGATAAATCTTTTGAGATTGAATGTGATGCAAGTGGGATAGGTATAGGAGCTGTTTTGATGCAAGAAAAGCGACCAATCATGTTCTTTAGTGAAAAGCTAAATGGAGCTCAACTCAACTACCCGACTTATGACAAGGAGCTACATGCACTTGTGAGGGCTTTGAAAGTTTGGCAACATTACTTATGGCCAAAAGAGTTTGTTATCCACACGGATCATGAAAGCTTGAAGCATCTCAAAGGCCAAACGAAGCTTAACAAGAGGCATGCAAAATGGGTGGAATTCATTGAGACATTTCCTTATGTCATCCATTACAAAAAAGGTAAGGACAATGTGGTGGCTGATGCATTATCAAGAAGGTATGCTTTATTCTCATCCCTTAGTGCAAAAGTTCTTTGTTTTAAACACATGATTGAGTTGTATAAAGTTTAGAAATCTGAATTTTATGATGTGTATGCACAATGTTTAGAAGGGAAAAATGTTCAAGATTATATTGTGTTTGATGGGATGCTTTTTAGGAAAGGTAAGCTTTGTATTCCTAAGTGTTCCATTAGAGAGTTACTTGTGAAGGAAGCTCATGGGGGAGGACTTATGGGACATTTTGGAGAATTTAAAACATATAGCATGTTGTGTGAACATTTTTATTGGCTTAAAATGAGGAAAGATGTGAACAAAGTTTGCAAGCAATGTTTCAAGTGTAAGGAGGCTAAGTCTAAGACACAACCACATGGCCTTTACACTCCTTTAGATGTTCCTAGTGAACCATGGGTAGACATTAGCATGGATTTTGTTCTAGGATTACCAAAGACTAGAAGAAATCATGATAGTATCTTGTGGTGGTTGATAGGTTTAGTAAGATGGCGCATTTCATTCCATGTAACAAAAGTGATGATGCTACCAACATAGCTAATCTTTTCTTTCGGGAAGTGGTTAGATTGCATGGCATTCCCAAAACTATTGTTAGTGATAGGGATGTTAAATTTTTAAGTCATTTTTGGAAAGTTTTGTGGGGAAAATTGGGAACTAAGCTTTTATTTTCTACAACTTGTCACCCACAAACGGATGGGCAAACTGAGGTGGTTAATAGAACATTGGGGGCCTTGCTTAGGTCACTAATTTCTAAAAATATTAAGTCTTGGGAAGAGACTCTACCTTTTGTGGAGTTTGCATACAATAGGGCGATTCATAGCACAACTCATTGTTCACCTTTTGAGGTTGTGTACGGCTTTAATCCTTTGACTCCTCTAGATTTATCACCTTTGCCACCTAATATGTTTACTAGTGATGCAGCATCTTCTAGGGCCGAATACATCAAAACTTTGCACAAAGAAATCAAAGAAAGGATTGAAAAGAAGAATCAAAAGCTAGTCACTCGCAAGAACCAAGGAAGAAAGGAATTGATTTTTAAACCGGGAGATTGGGTTTGGGTTCATCTAAGAAAGGAAAGGTTTCCAGATCAAAGAAAGTCAAAACTTCAACCAAGGGGAGATGGTCCTTTTCAAGTGTTTGAACGGATCAATAACAATGCATACAAATTAGATCTACGAGGTGAGTACAATGTAAGTTCTACTTTTAATGTGGCTGACTTGACTCCTTTTGATGTAGGAAATGAAGACCTTGATTTGAGGACAAATCCTTTTAAAGAAAGGGGGAATGATATGGAATCAATCAATAATCCATTGCATGTACATGAAGGGCCAATTACAAGAAGCAAGGAAAAGAAGATTCAACAGGCATTCACACTACATCTTCAAAAACTAGCAAATTCACAAGACCCGACGGATAATTTTGAGGCCAAATTTTTATATAATGTTAGTTCAATGAGTCAAGAAGAGAATGGAATGAAGATGGCACGGGAAAAGTCCAATAGTTTAGAAGATGACACGGTGATAAAAAAAATTGTGCAGATTTTTTGAAGAAAATGTTGTCAAGTGTGCACTGCATGGGAAAACGTGATGTCAAACCTTGTCAAACGTTGTCATTATGAGGAGCGGATTCCATAGCACATATTTAAGACAATTTAAAGCAATTATATCTTTTTAGTTTTGAGATATGGTTGCTCGTTTGATGTGCAATCAAGTTTTAAGTTCCTAGGTCTTATTTTCTACAATTTGCAATTAAGTGTAGTTGAATGACTTTTGAGTTCCTTGGTCTATCCACGACCATTTGGCCTTTAAATGGCTTGTAATACTCTTGAAAACTCAGATTATGAATGTTAAAAAGCTTTTGCTTATTCAACCCCTTTGGTGTTGTCTTTTCTTTCAAATCTTGTCTTAGGTTTGATGTTTCAATCGATTCATTGGATTAGTTTTGATCAATCTAATTATGGAGTGAGTCGTCTTAGGATCTTAGAGTGACAATCCTAGATTCTAAGTTTGATCTAAGAGTGATTCATCTTCTAACTAAACTCTTGGGTGGAATCATTCGGTAAGTAGTCTTATTTGTGTCCGTTTACAAGGATCCTAGAAGGACCTCTAGCTTTATAAACTTAAAGCATATTGGGCGCTTATCAGCCGCCAATAAACTACACCACAGTCTTACAGAAAAATAACAGGGGATAAAAAGAATACTCATGATAGGACCTAAATAATCCTATTTTATTCCCTCTAATCTAAGCTTGTTAGAATCATTTAATGTTTTACTTGTCCTATTTACAGGTTAATTCACTACAAGATGAAAGGTCTATTGCAGCGGTTTTATTGAGCTGTTGTAGCAGTTTTTATCTGCTACAAGATATTTCACAGCGGTTACAAAACCGTTGGCAGAAGCTGTGTTGGGACGGTCTATTGCAACGGTTTAGACAACCGCTAGAATCATAATGAAATAACTGCCACAATAGCTACTTGATTTGCAACGGTTGGTAATGTCATAATACAACAGTTTTGTTAATTGTCGTTAGTGTGCAACGGTTTCAAAACTGTTGCAATCATCTAGGAACCACTACAATTGTAATTTCAATTGTAATTGTTGAAGGAGAAAATTTGACCAATCACAAATTGTCATGTCATTAATATAAATTAATGATAAAATAAATTTGGGATCAATTACAAATTTACACTTGTCCCTAAATTAAATTAATAGACATTAAAATTCGACAAATCAAAGAATGCCACTTGTTTATTAGTGATCCATCAAATAACATAATCCAAGTTCAATCAAATTATGCCACGTAGCAATTGGACCCAAGCCCAAGCCCATATGAGGTCCATCAAACACTATAAATAGAGGAGGTCACCATTCACCAGGGGGAACAGAAAAAAAGGAAGAGAAGAAAGATTGAAGCTCTCAGAAAGCTCTGAAGATTGAAGCTCCATTCCTCCTCCTTGAAGACCAAAGACTCTTCAAGACTTCAAAACCCCAAGACTTCTTGAAGACTGAAGACCCTTCAAGACTAGAAGACTTCAACAATCCTTAAAGACCAAAGACTCTTCAAGACTTCAAGACCCCAAGACTTCTTGTAGACCAAAGACTCTTCAAGACTTCAAGATCCCAAGACTTCTTGAAGACTAAAGACCCTTCAAGACTAAAAGACTTCAACAACCCTGGAAGACCAAAGACTCTTCGAGACTTCAAGACCCCAAGACTTCTTGAAGACTGAAGACCCTTCAAGACTAGAAGACTTCAACAATCCTTGAAGACCAAAAACTCTTCATGAGTGAAGGGAATAAAAGTCCCCACGCAGCGGAAGCGCATCGATTGGACCTTACGCCGTATATTAATTAACATTAAAATACCGTTACGATAACTCAAACAAAACTTTAAACTAACTTTAAAGCCGCTGTAAAATCGGTTTAAACATGCTAAAATAAATCTGAATTTATATTTAAAAACTTTTCTAACGAAAAGAGGAAGAACCGTTACAAACCTCCGTTGTAGACTTGACCGTTCTTCGCCAACGACGCTCCAACGAACGAAAACGCAGCAGCCTCCTCGCCTATTGATCGCTGGAATTTTCTTCTTTGATTGACTCAATAACCACAGAGGTTACACCGGTATGTCTCTAAGTCTAGGAGGCCAAAGACTTGTGGGAGTCTTTCTCTAAGAGGGAGGCTAGAGAGAATTCTAGGTCTTGTCTTTCAAGAGTGTCAAGTGTCAAAAGTGTCATGACCAATTAGGTCTAATGTTCTATTTATAGAAGAGAGGCCATAAATAAAATATTCAATTAAATCAATCTTTTCCATAATTGATTCAATCTTATTCTTTAATTAATCAATAATGATCAATCAATTCCCCAATTGATTAATCTTTTCCACAAATGACTAATTACTTCCATAAGTGATTAGATCATTCCCATAAATGATTAATCACTTCCTTAAGTGATTAATTATTTACACAATTGATTAATTCCCGGTTAATGAATTCTTTAATTAATTAACCACCAATTAAATATCACATATTTAATTCCTGGCCTAGAATTAATTAATTTGCCCAAACACATTTTAGGCCTTAATTTAATTAATTCATTATTTTGAACTCTTTCAAACTTCCATAAATTTATATTTGAACTTTTCAAATATTAATTTCTCTCATAATAATATATCAATATATATTATATTTGTTTCCCTTAATAAATTGAACATTTTCAATTTACTTTTATTACTTAGTTGCCTCCAATTACTTTACGAGCTACCAGTGGGACCTAATGGACCTGCAGATCAGAAGCTCCAACGATGTGAGATTAATTGGTCAAACTCATTAACCACATTAATCAATATTCGTTAACTGTGTGTACATTTCACTATAGACTCATAGTTGCACTCTTCTCACTGCAGACATATTTTCTGTGTCCACGGATCTTAGACCAATATCGACTAGTTAGTCCTTCACGAGTGTCCGTAACACCAGCTGGGTCAAATTACCGTTTTACCCCTGGGTTACCTCTATTTCCTTAAGTACCAATTCTCCTTTAATGAACAGCCTGTTTGTGGTCCAACCATCAAACAGAAAACCCTCTCGTGCCATTGAGAGGGTAGGGCCCTTTGTTCAAGACTCGGAGTAACCACTTAAGGGAACACTCATCTGCTTCCCTAAAGTCGGGAAGGAGTGAATTTCATCTTGTACGATTATGTTCCCAGCTCCCCATTCAGTCTTGTCCCCAAAGTGGTAGGCTTATTGAGTCGGCGTATTGGCCACTCTCACCCATACAAATCAAAGGACAATCTCTCATGATAAGGAGTCCATAATCAACTCAGGATTAAGACTAAGTTGTCTAGGTCGTCCTAGTGAAATAGAAAACCAACTAGTTAACGGTGTTATAACTAGTGGTTACTATTTCGCGGTCCAGTCTTATGCAAACTCATTGCATAGGATACCCCCACTCGCATGTCTCCTACACGAACGCGTTGGATCGCAACGTTTGTATCAAATACAAAGTGGGCCGTATCCATAGTGTCACCAGGATAAGGCACCCAGTCTTATCCCTATACTATAGACCCTTTAGGCTGTTTCTTGAACATTGATCCCATATGTCACTACATATAGTTCAAGACTCATATTACAGCCTTGGATGTCTAGTTTATTGGATTAGGGTTATTATTAGGCAAAGACAAATATAAAATAACTAATAACAATTAATGGAAAAATATATCAATATTATTTCATTAATATCCGGTCAACGGTTACATTCACTATCTACGAGTTTTAGGGCATAAAACCCAACAATGAGTTCAAGACCCCAAGACTTCTTGAAGACTGAAGATTTCAACAATCCTTGAAGACCAAAGACTCTTCAAAACTTCAAGACCCCAAGACTTCTTGAAGGCTGAAAACCCTTCAAGACTAGAAGACTTCAACAATATTTGAAGACCAAAGACTCTTAAAGACTCCAAGACGTCAAGCTCCAAGAATCCATTGAAGCTTCAGACTCGAGATCAAGCGTTCCAGCCCTCGAGTGAAACACATTCACACACAAGAGAGAAATCAGAGGATTAAAGTTAGAGATTGTACACCCACACGCATATTACATAAATACAAATATAATGTTTATTCCATTTCTCTCCATCTTCGAAGTTACGTGCAAACAAATTGACACGCCTAATGGCACCATCTCTACCTCTCATCTCTCTCTCTTTATCTCAAAACACAAATGTACACATGTCATTCAAGACTTATTCGATTGCCACTGTCAAGAACAAGTCTTACATGGGTTCAACTGCTCATTATTGCTTCAATGAACTGAGGTTGCAAGAAAATAAAGGTTCTATCATTGCAAGCGAAGAAACAACCTTGCAGGGGACATATACCAATGACAAGTTTCTTGTTAAGTATAACCCTTTGTTTGAACTTGATTCTGACGTAGTGACTGTCATGATGACTGAGACAAGAACTATGGAAGAAAGAATGGCTGAGATGCAGGAGCACATAACCACCTTGATGAAGGCGATTGAAGAAAAAGATTCTCAAAGAGCGCACCTAAAGAGAAAAATTGAGAACCAACATATCGCTGAATCAAGTCAAACCCAAGTCATAAAAAATCACGACAAAGGGAAGCCTATAGTGCAAGACGGTCAGCCACAATGTTCCGCTTTAGTCGCTTCACTAACCATCCAACAGCTCTAAGATATGATCACAAATTGTATTAGAGCTCAATACGATGGACCTACTCAAGACTCCCTCTTATATTCCAAACCATATACTAAAAGGATTGATAACTTGAGAATGCCTACTGGGTATCAGCCACCAAAGTTTCAACAATTTGACGGGAAAGCCAACCCTAAACATCACATTGCCCATTTCGTCGAGACATGCGAGACTGCTGGTACTCGAGGGGACCTACTAGTCAAGCAGTTCGTTCGAACACTTAAAGGAAATGCCTTCGACTGGTACACTGATCTAGAACCCGAGTCAATAGACAGTTGGGAGCAATTTGAAAGAGAATTCTTGAATCGCTTCTACAACACTAGACGAACCGTTAGCATGTTCGAGCTCACCAACACTAAACAACGAAAAGTTGAACTCGTTGTTAACTATATAAATCGCTAGAGAGCCATGAGTCTAGATTTCAAAGATTGCCTCACTGAACTCTCTTCCGTTGAAATGTGCATTCAAGGCATGCACTGGGAACTTCTCTACATCCTTCAAGGTATAAAGCCTCGCACCTTTGAAGAATTAGCAACTCGCGCCCACGATATGGAGCTAAGTATTGCTAGGCAAGAAAACAAAGACCTTCTACTTCATAACTTGACGATAGAAGGAAAGGACGCCAAAACGACTATAGAAGAATCTATGGTCGTAAGCACAATTCCTCTCAAGTCATCTTCGAAAGAAAAGAGACAAACAAATGGAACATATCGCTTATCTTTAAAGGAAAGACAGAAGAAAATATACCCTTTCCCTGATGCTGACATCCTTGACATGTTGGAACAACTACAAGAAGTGCAACTGATAAGGCTTCCTAAGTGTAAACGACAAGAAGAGATGGAGAAAGTCGATGATCCCAAGTATTGCAAGTATCATCGAGTTATTGGTCATCCAGTGGAAAGATGTTTCGTCCTAAAAGACTTAATTCTAAAGCTAGCTAAGGAAGGCAAAATTGAGCTTGACCTTGATGAAGTAGCCCAATCAAATCTTGCTACAATCAAAGGAAAGAGCAAACATAAAAAAAAAAAAAAGAAGAATCCTAAGAAGCCTCAACCTAAGAGAAAGAAAAGTAAAGACGTTTTTTTCTCAACCTCGTCAACCGGTGACTTTGAATGAATTCTTCACCAAAACTTTCCACAAAAAGGAAAAAAGAAAACTTTGCAACTTCCTATTGCGTCGACATAGAAGAAGTTGACAATTTCGAGAAGGGTGAACAAAGGACCTCCATCTTCGATCGCATCAAGCCTTTAACTACTCGTCCTTCAGTATTCCAAAGAATGAGTATGGTCGTGACAGAAGAAGAAAATCAATGTTCGATGTCCACCTCCACTCGACCTTCAGCTTTCCAAAGACTAAGTGTCTCCACATCAAAGAAAAGTCGATCTTCAATATCTGTCTTTGATCGCCTTAAAGTAACAGACGATCAACCTCAAACAAAGGTGGATAATTTAGAGGTGAAACTGTTCGATGAAGTAAGCAGTGACCAGAAGCTTCCAAGTATTGTCCTGTCACGTATGAAAAGGAAGTTTTATGTTCTCATAAATACAGAAGGTTCCTTGAAGGTGAAGCCAAATCTCATAATCCTGACAATCCTACAAGCGAAGGATCTGATCCAGACCATGATGAAGATAAGATCTTTTAAAATGTAAACACTCCATATAATAAGAGTATAAACTGCATGATGCTCCTAGCCCACATGAGCTTAAAAGGTGAGTGCAAAAAAAAAAACAAAATGAACTACGTTATGACTTGATCTCTTTTCTTCGAAGGGTACGTAGGCAGCTTAAAGAGAACTTTAAGTTCAGTCTCTGCAAATAAAAAAATGAAAGAGCAACAAATATTGAAGCACGACAAAACAAATTGAAGAAACTCATCACTACTGGGGGCAACACAACAAATTGAAGTTGTGCACCGTTATGAATGTGAATCTACGAGTTGGACGAATAAAAGAAAACTTCATTCGTCCAAATTCAATGTCTCGCTAGCCTCAAATTCGGTGTTCCATTCACCCTAAGTTCGTTGCTCCCTCTTCTCTCCAAGTTCGAGGGTTCTTACGATGTACGTTCCTTCCTCCCTTCCTCCAAGTTTGAAGGTTCTCATCCTCTTACGCTGGAGTTCTTTTTCCCCAAGTTTGAAACTTCTCATCTGCTTCGTTGCAGTTCCTTCTCTCCAAGTCCGAAGGTTCTCCACGCCGCTTCGCTGCAGTTTTTTCTCTCCAAGTCCAAAGGTTCTCCACGCTGCTTCGCTGCAGTTCCTTCTCTCCAAATTCAAAGGTTCTCCACGCCGCTCCGCTGCAGTTCCTTCTCTCTAAGTCTGAAGGTTCTCCAAGTCGCCTTCAAGTCCACGCTGCTTCGCTGCAGTTCCTTCTCTCTAAATTCGAAGGTTCTCATCGGATCCTCCAAGGCGAAGCTTCTCACGTTGCTTCGCTGTAGTTTCCTTCCTCCAAGTTCGAAGATGCTCATCCAATTCGTTGCAGTTCCTTCCTCCAAATTCGAAGGTTCTCATCCGCTTCACTGGAGTTCTTTTTCCCCAAGTTTGAAACTTCTCATCCGCTTCGTTGCAGTTCCTTCCTCCCTTCCTCCAAGTTCAAAGGCTCCTCCAAGTCCAAGTCGCTGCAGTTTCCTTCCTCCAAGTTCGAAGGTTTTCATCTGCTTCGCTACAATTATTGTTTCCTTCCTCCAAGTTCGAAGGTTCTCATCCGCTTATGCTAGAGTTATTTTTCCCCAAGTTTGAAACTTCTCATGCGATGTTCCATCCTCCAAGTTCGAAGGTTCTCTCACGTTCTCCAAGTTTGAAAATATGTATCTTAAAAATTGACAGTTTTGAGACTCGAACATGTGACCTTAAAGTATCTAGCTTGACTATTAAAACAATAGACCATTCAAGTATTTAAATTAACATTCGCTTGTTAATATTATACATATATGCTATTCACTCAACTCATATTATTCTCAATCCAAATCATGTCAAAAATCGATTAAGTCCAAACTCATTCTATTCCTAATGCAAGTTAAAATTGGATAGAATTTTACCTCAAGTCAAAAGTTGGCAACCTCGCCTCTTTTTCAAAAGTTGACGGTTGGCAGTCTCACTTCTTCTTAAAAAGTAGATGGTTGACAACTTCACTTCATCTTCAAATGCTACTCAGTGTTGGGATTTATGCCCTAAAACTCGTAGATAGTGAATGTAACCGTTGACCGGATATTAATGAAATAATATTGATATATTTTTCCATTAATTGTTATTAGTTATTTTATATTTGTCTTTGCCTAATAATAACCCTAATCCAATAAACTAGACATCCAAGGTTGTAATACGAGTCTTGAACTATATGTAGTGACATATGGGATCAATGTTCAAGAAACAGCCTAAAGGGTCTATAGTATAGGGATAAGACTGGGTGCCTTATCTTGGTGACACAATGGATACGGCCCACTTTGTATTTGATACAAACGTTGCGATCCAACGCGTTCGTGTAGGAGACATGCGAGTGGGGGTATCCTATGCAATGAGTTTGCGTAAGACCGGACCGCGAAATAGTAACCACTGGTTATAACACCGTTAACGAGTTGGTTTTCTATTTCACTAGGACGACCTAAACAACTTAGTCTTAATCCTGAGTTGATTATGGACTCCTGCTCATGAGAGATTGTCCTTTGATTTGTATGGGTGAGAGTGGCCAATACGCCGACTCAATAAGCCTACCACTTTGGGGACAAGGCCGAATGGGGAGCTGGGAACATAATCGTACAAGATGGAATTCACTCATTCCCGACTTTAGGTAAGCAGATGAGTGTTCCCTTAAGTGGTTACTCCGAGTCTTGAACAAAGGACCCTACCCTCTCAATGGCACGAGAGGGTTTTCTGTTTGATGGTTGGACCACAAACAGGTTGTTCAGTATAGGAGAATTGGTACTTAAGGAAATAGAGGTAACCCAGGGGTAAAACGGTAATTTGACCCAGCTGGTGTTACGGACACTCGTGAAGGACTAACTAGTCGATATTGGTCTTAGATCCGTGGACACAGAAAATATGTCTGCAGTGAGAAGAGTGCAACTGTGAGTCTATAGTGGAATCTACACACAGTTAACGAATATTGATTAATGTGGTTAATGAGTTTGACCAATTAATCTCACATCGTTGGAGCTTCTGATCTGCAGGTCCATTAGGTCCCACTGGTAGCTCGTAAAGTAATTTGAGGCAACTAAGTAATAAAAGTAAATTGAAAATGTTCAATTTATTAAGGGAAACAAATATAATATATATTGATATATTATTATGAGAGAAATTAATATTTGAAAAGTTCAAATATAAATTTATGGAAGTTTGAAAGAGTTCAAAATAATGAATTAATTAATTTAAGGCCTAAAATGTGTTTGGGCAAATTAATTAATTCTAGGCCGGGAATTAAATATGTGATATTTAATTGGTGGTTAATTAATTAAAGAATTCATTAACCGGGAATTAATCAATTATGGAAATAATTAATCACATAAGGAAGTGATTAATCATTTATGGAAATGATCTAATAACTTATGGAAGTAATTAGTCATTTGCGGAAAAGATTAATCAATTAGGGAATTGATTGATCATGATTGATTAATTAAGGAATAAAGATTGGATCAATTTTGGAAAAGATTGATTTAATTGAATATTTTATTCATGGCCTCTCTTCTATAAATAGAACACTAGACCTAATTGGTCATGACACTTGACACTCTTGAAAGACAAGACCTAGAATTCTCTCTAGCCTCCCTCTTAGAGAAAGACTCCCACAAGTCTTTTGCCTCCTAGACTCAGAGACATACCGGTGTAACATCTGTGGTGATTGTGTCAATCAAATAAGAATTTCCAGCGAAGAAAACCTTAAAGCGGCTGCTGCGTTTTCGTTCGTGGAGTATCGTTGGCGAAGAACGGTCAAGTCTACAACGGAGGTTTGTAACGGTTCTTCCTCTTTTCTTTAGAAAAGTTTTAAAAATAAATTTAGATTTATTTTAGCATGTTTAAACCGATTTTACAGCGACTTTAAAGTTCGTTTAAAGTATTGTTTGAGTTATCGTAACGGTATTTTAATGTTAATTAATATACGGCGTAAGGTCCAATCGATGCGCTTCCGCTGCGTGGGGACTTTTATTCCCTTCAATTGGTATCAGAGCCATCACTGTCCCTATTAATTAATTTTAAAAGTTGTGATAGGCTCTAATAGGTGGGATTTATGCATAATGTATATTCGGTTTGCATTGAACTGTTTGGGTTAATTTTATGGCCATAGATTTTATTTTTATGTGATTTTGATCATGTAAGGCCCGGTGTTTCAGGTATATTATGTAAAATCGAGTCCTATGTAAGTCCCGGTCTAGAATAGGTTTTTATGAGATGAAAATCGAAGCAATCGCCGCTGAAATCGAAGCCAAAACCAAAGAAATCGTTGCTGTTTTGCCCAGATTCTGCCTCCAGACGCAACAGCGTCGGGACGCTCCTTCAACAGCGTCTCGACGCTGTCTCGATACCGATGGCGCTCGGTAAGGAAAGCACACAGCGTCGGGACGCTACCTCAACAGCGTCTCGACGCTGTCTCGATTACGCAGGCGCCAGATATGGAAAACGCACAGCGTCGGGACGCTATCAACACAACGTCTCGACACTGTCACGATGGAGGCGCGACCTAGGGTTTCAAAAGGCGCGGTTCAAGGCGTGGCCGGTCCGGTTCGGACCGATTCGGCTGGGCTGGGACCTATTTGGTCCGGTTCAGCCAATTTTTGGCATGGTTCGTGATTTTGGAGGCCGGTTCGAGGTGATTCGGGGCGGTTCGTGCTGTCTAGACCAATTCCGGAGCTGTACATGGATTTTTAGGATAGAATTTAGCTAAATTAATGTAATTTAATGCTTTATTTTATCCTAGGGGCCAAAATTAACCGGTTCAATTGCTATTTATATGCTTTATGGATGTCATATAGAATAATTAATCCCACCTTAGGTTATAAACATGCTCATGCATTTTTTTATATATTATAAATTGTTATAATGTATGTTTAAATGCATGGTTTTGTTTTCATATTTTTAATATAAGTGTATATTAATTATATGAAAAATTGGAAAGCATGAAGCATGTCATTACTTAAATTAAATATAAATAGTTATGTTTAATGTGATGAATGAAGCATGCTTGATTGATTTTCTTGATTGGCTTATAATTGTTATAATAAAAGAAAATCAAAAATTGCATGAAGCATGAAACATCCATAGTTAATAATATAATTGTTATATTATTCATGCAATTAGTGTGGTTTAATTATTTAATTTGAATGAGATTGTTGAATGAATTAAACCCTAGATTCTTGATTATAGGATTAATCATTAAAATTTTAAATAGTTCTTTAATATTAATGATTAGAAACCGTCAATCTATAATCAAGATTTGCATGCAAACATAAGATCATAGGATAAATTGGATTAATTTTAAATTGTTTAAAATTAATTAGACCTAGATCGATTTCTAATAAGATTAGAATCTTTTCTTACTTAGTATTTAAAAATAGTTTTAATTGACTAAGTAGGAAAAACATTGCGATGATTATAAGGGAACTCCACCGGTAATGTTCTGTCTAAGGCTGGGGGTATTTAAGTTGACGGTTTATGGAACACCTCCTACCTGGGAACTGACCTGGAATACCAGAGTTGAATTAATCATAGTTAAATGTTAGCATGCAATATCACTAGGCTTATTAAAAGTGTTTAATACACCTAGATCTTTAGAGTAAAGACCTTACATTACTGAGGTTATAAGGGAACTCTCTCGGTAAAGTTCTGTCTAAGGCTGGGGGTATTTAAGTTGACGGTTTACGGAACACCTCCTACCTGGGAACTGACCCGAACATTGAGTTGAATTAACCATAGTAATGTTGACTTGCAATATTGGGTTTATTAAAAGAAGTTTAATTCACCCAAAAGATTGCAGTTGAATCCTTTCCATAATTGTTATAATAGGATCAGACTTAGATAGATTGACTTAGCCGAATACTATCTAAGTTAAATAACCCTATATTAACCTTAGGACATTTTCAGTGGGAGGAAAATTACAAAACGAGATTTAAATCAAGTTTTGCTCCTACGTCCCTATATTCACAACGTGAGATTCATGCTCGGCTTCAGGTCGCCCTAGGAGCGGCCTCCCTTCGGAAAGTATTTGCATGGATCAATATCAAGGTGAATGGGAAAAATGTCTAGAGTAAGTGGGAGCGGGACACGTGTCAACGTATCCCTCGGTCTCCGCCCATAGTTCACACCGTGAGAGTCATATGATCCGCCGGCAGGTTGTCCTGGCGCAACCATCCCTTCGGAGGGACTGGTCATAGGATTCGGAACATCGTGAACTCCTGAAAAGGATAGGAGCTCTTAGGCTAATCACCAACAGTTGTCTTTCCCTTCGGTAGCTTGTTGGTGCGTGCCTCTGAGATCTGAAAGTGGGAGGGTTACACTTACGAGGATGAGTTAAGAGTGTTAACAAATCCTTGACCAAACCACGGTGGCTAATGTCTATAGGAATATGAGTTATTCTGGAATTAGAATTAGCTGAGAGGTGTCTCATTTCAAAGGAGGAGTGCCTGATCACCCTTCGGTGACTGACATTCTAAACCTTTGAAACTTCGTTGCAAAACTAAATCGATAGTTTTAGGGTTCTGTGATTATCTGTTTTGCTAAATTGATTGGATTGTGTGCAATTGTTTGCTTGTATGATGGGTTAAGGCAAAGATAACTAATACGGTCATTGTTTGTTTAAATTTCAGCAATGTTTTCCTCAATTGTCTCTCTACTTAAAAATGAGAAATTAACCGGCGAAAATTATGCTACGTGGAAGTCGAACCTGAATACGATTCTTGTTGTCGATGATCTGCGGTTCGTCTTAACGGAGGATTGACCTCCAGCACCTGCTCGTAATGCATCCCAGGCAGTTAAGGATGCTTATGACAGCTGGACAAAGGCCAATGATAAGACTCGCGTCTATATCTTAGCCAGCTTATCTGAAGTTTTGGCCAAAAGGCATGATAGCATGGTAACAGCGAGGGAGATTATGAACTCTCTCCAGGAGATGTTTGGACAACCATCCTACCAACTCCACCATGACGCTCTCAAATACGTTTATAGCTGTCGCATGAAAGAGGGCACGTCTGTTCGGGAGCATGTTCTGGATATGATGGTTCAATTCAACATGGCAGAGGCAAACAGGGCGGTCATAGATGAGCGTAGTCAGGTTGCATTCATCTTAGAATCTCTTCCGAAGAGTTTTCTACAGTTTCGAAGCAATGCAATGATGAATAAGATAACATTCAACCTGACTAGCTTCCTGAATGAGCTACAACTCTATCAGTCTCTTCTTAAGAACAAGGGACAGATAGAAGGAGAGGCAAACGTTGTCCACTCTAAAAGAAAGTTCGAGAAGGGTTCATCCTCTGGAACTAAATCTGTAGCCACTTCTTCAAAGAAAACTCAGAAGAAGAAAAGAAACAAGGGGAAAGATCCCAGCACTGCTGCTAAAAGCAAGGGAAAAGCCAAAGCTATGGCAAACAAGGGCAAGTGTTTTCACTGCAATGTAGATGGACATTGGAAGAGAAACTGCCCAAAGTACCTTGCTGAGAAAAAGAAGGAAAAGGAAGGTAAATTTGATTTACTTGTTTTAGAAACATGCCTGGTAGAACATGATGAGTTTACCTGGATACTTGATTCAGGAGCAACTAATCATGTTTGCTCTTCTTTTCAGGAAAATAGTTCCTTTCGGCAGTTGAACGATGGGGAAATGACACTCAGGGTCGGAAATGGAGAAGTCATTTCAGCTAAAGCAGTGGGAGCTGCGAAGTTATTTTTTAGAAATAGATTCTTACTTTTAGAAAGTTTGTTAATCGTTCCCAAAATTAAGAGGAACTTAATTTCTATTTCATGTTTGATTGAACAATCGTATACAGTTATTTTTTATATGAATGAAGCGTTCATTTATAAAAATGGTGTACTTATTTGTTCAGCCAAATTGGAAAATAACTTGTACGTTTTAAGACCAACCGAAAACAAAGCACTTTTAAATCACGAATTATTTAAAACTGTTGAAACTCAAAGAAAAAGGCAAAAGATTTATCCATCAAGTAACAATACTCATCTTTGGCATCTTAGACTTGGTCATATAAACATCGATAGGATCGGTCGTTTGGTAAAGAATGGACTTCTAAGCAAGTTAGAAGATGATTCACTACCACCTTGTGAATCTTTTCTCGAGGAAAAATGACCAAGAGACCCTTTACTGGAAAAGGTTACAAAGCCAAAGAACCCTTAGAGTTAATACATTCGGATCTGTGTGGTCCAATGAATGTAAAAGCTCGAGGAGGGTACGAATATTTCATCTCTTTTATAGATGATTATTCAAGATATGGTTACTTGTACCTAATGGGACATAAGTCTGAAGCCCTTGAAAAGTTTAAGGAGTTTAAGGCTGAAGTTGAAAACCTATTAGGAAAATCTATTAAAGTACTTCGATCTGATCGAGGAGGAGAGTATATGGATCAAAGATTCCAGGATTATATGATAGAACATGGAATCCAATCTCAACTCTCAGCCCCTGGTACACCACAACAAAATGGTGTGTCAGAAAGGAGAAATAGAACCTTGTTGGACATGGTTCGATCAATGATGAGCTATGCTCAATTGCCTAGCTCGTTTTGGGGGTATGCAGTAGAGACTGCAATATACATCTTGAACAATGTTCACTCGAAAAGTGTTTCTGAAACACCTTTCGAATTATGGAGGGGGCGTAAACATAGTTTGCATCACTTTCGCACCTGGGGTTGTCCTGCACACGTGCTTGTGACAAATCCTAAGAAACTTGAACCTCGTTCAAAACTGTGCCAATTTGTTGGTTACCCTAAAGAAACGAGAGGTGGTTATTCTACGACCCACAAGAAAATAAAGTGATTGTATCGACAAACACCACTTTCTTAGAGGAAGACCACATGAGAGATCATAAACCACGAAGCAAAATAATATTAGGAGAAGGTACTGAAGAATCATCAAGAGTTGTTGATGAAGTTGGACCTTCAACAAGGGTTAATGAAAGAACTAGTTCTTCAGATCCATCCCGTCCATCTCAAACGTTGGGAATGCCTCGACGCAGTGGGAGGGTTGTGTTACAACCTGACCGCTACTTGGGTTTAACTGAAACTCAGTTTGTCATACCTAATGATGGCATTGAGGATCCATTGTCCTATCGACAGGCAATGAATGACGAAGATAAGGATGAATGGGTCAAAGCCATGAACCTGGAAATGGAGTCAATGTACTCAAATTCTGTATGGGAACTTACAGATCTACCAAATGGGGTAAAACCCATAGGGTGCAAATGGATCTATAAGAGAAAAAGAGATGCAACTGGAAAGGTACAGACCTTCAAAGCTAGACGAGTGGCAAAGGGTTATACCCAAAAGGAAGGGGTTGACTATGAGGAAACCTTTTCTCCTGTAGCCATGTTAAAGTCCATAAGAATTCTCTTATCCATAGCCACATATTATGACTATGAAATATGGCAAATGGACGTCAAGACTGCCTTTCTGAATGGTAATCTTGAAGAGAATATCTTCATGTCTCAACCCGAAGGGTTCATAGGCCAAGGTCAGGAACAAAAGGTTTGTAAGCTCAATCGATCCATTTATGGATTGAAACAAGCATCCAGATCGTGGAACATTAGATTTGATACTGCAATCAAATCTTTTGGCTTTGACCAAAACGTTGATGAGCCTTGTGTGTACAAGAAAGTCAACAAAATGAAAGTAGCATTTCTAATACTTTATGTAGACGATATCCTACTCATTGGGAACGATGTAGGATACCTCACTGACATTAAGAAATGGCTAGCAGCCCAATTCCAAATGAAAGATCTGGGAGAGGCTCAATATGTTCTGGGAATCCAAATCATTAGGGATCGTAAGAACAAAATGCTAGCTCTGTTTCAAGCAATGTATATTGACAAGATGTTGTCTCGATATTCGATGCAAAACTCCAAGAAGGGACTACTACCCTTCAGAAATGGGGTACACCTGTCTAAGGAACAGTCTCCTAAGACACCTCAAGAAATTGAGAACATGAGACACATTCCCTACGCCTCAGCTGTGGGCAGCTTAATGTATGATATGCTCTGCACTAGGCCTGACATATGTTATGCAGTGGGAGTAGTCAGTAGGTATCAGTCTAATCCAGGGTTGGACCACTGGGGAGCGGTTAAGACTATCCTCAAGTATCTTCGGAGAACGAGGGACTACATGCTTGTGTATGGAGCTCAGGATTTGATTCTTACTGGATACACTGACTCTGACTTTCAAGCTGATAAGGATTCAAGGAAATCCACATCAGGGTCAGTATTCACCCTCAATGGAGGAGTAGTAGTATGGAGAAGCATCAAACAAGGATGCATAGCAGACTCAACCATGGAGGCTGAGTATGTAGTAGCTTGCAAAGCAGCTAAGGAGGCAGTATGGCTCAGAAAGTTCTTGACTGATTTGGAAGTGGTTTCGAATATGAACGTGCCCATAACACTATACTGTGACAGCAGTGGGGCTGTAGCCAACTCAAAAGAACCTCGAAGCCACAAACGAGGTAATCACATCGAGAGGAAGTATCACCTGATACGGGAGATTGTGCAACGAGGAGATGTGATCGTCACTAAGATCGCCTCGGAGCACAACATCGCTGATCCATTTACGAAGGCTCTCACGGCTAAAGTGTTTGAGGGTCATCTAGAAGGTCTAGGTCTACGAGATATATATGCCATCTAATCTAGGGCAAGTGGGAGAAATGTATAATGGGTATAAGGATGCCCTAGTTCATTGTATTTCCAGCTTTAGATTATTGCATTTACATCCCACTAACTAGTGTTTTAGTTCAAGTGGGAGTTTGTTGGGATTTATGCCCTAAAACTCGTAGATAGTGAATGTAACCGTTGACCGGATATTAATGAAATAATATTGATATATTTTTCCATTAATTTTTATTAGTTATTTTGTATTTGTCTTTGCCTAATAATAACCCTAATCCAATAAACTAGACATCCAAGGCTGTAATATGAGTCTTGAACTATATGTAGTGACATATGGGATCAATGTTCAAGAAACAGCCTAAAGGGTATATAGTATAGGGATAAGACTGGGTGCCTTATCCTGGTGACACTATGGATACGGCCCACTTTGTATTTGATACAAACGTTGCGATCCAACGCATTCGTGTAGGAGACATGCGAGTGGGGGTATCCTATGCAATGAGTTTGCATAAGACCGGACTGCGAAATAGTAACCACTGGTTATAACACCGTTAACTAGTTGGTTTTCTATTTCACTAGGACGACCTAAACAACTTAGTCTTAATCTTGAGTTGATTATGGACTCCTGCTCATGAGAGATTGTCCTTTGATTTGTATCGGTGAGAGTGGCCAATACGCCGACTCAATAAGCCTACCACTTTGGGGACAAGACCGAATGGGGAGCTGGGAACATAATCGTACAGGATGGAATTCACTCCTTCCCGACTTTAGGGAAGCAGATGAGTGTTCCCTTAAGTGGTTACTTCGAGTCTTGAACAAAGGACCCTACCCTCTCAATGGCACGAGAGGGTTTTCTGTTTGATGGTTGGACCACAAACAGGTTGTTCATTAGAGGAGAATTGGTACTTAAGGAAATAGAGGTAACCCAGGGGTAAAACGGAAATTTGACCCAGTTGGTGTTACGGACACTCGTGAAGGACTAACTAGTCGATATTGGTCTTAGATCCGTGGACACAGAAAATATGTCTGCAGTGAGAAGAGTGTAACTGTGAGTCTATAGTGGAATGTACACACAGTTAACGAATATTGATTAATGTGGTTAATGAGTTTGACCAATTAATCTCACATCGTTGGAGCTTCTGATCTGCAGGTCCATTACGTCCCACTGGTAGCTCGTAAAGTAATTTGAGGCAACTAAGTAATAAAAGTAAATTGAAAATGTTCAATTTATTAAGGGAAACAAATATAATATATATTGATATATTATTATGAGAGAAATTAATATTTGAAAAGTTCAAATATAAATTTATGGAAGTTTGAAAGAGTTCAAAATAATGAATTAATTAATTTAAGGCCTAAAATGTGTTTGGGCAAATTAATTAATTCTAGGCCGGGAATTAAATATGTGATATTTAATTGGTGGTTAATTAATTAAAGAATTCATTAACCGGGAATTAATCAATTATGGAAATAATTAATCACTTAAGGAAGTGATTAATCATTTATGGAAATGATCTAATCACTTATGGAAGTAATTAGTCATTTGTGGAAAAGATTAATCAATTAGGGAATTGATTGATCATGATTGATTAATTAAGGAATAAAGATTGGATCAATTTTGGAAAAGATTGATTTAATTGAATATTTTATTCATGGTCTCTCTTCTATAAATAGAACACTAGACCTAATTGGTCATGACACTTGACACTCTTGAAAGACAAGACCTAGAATTCTCTCTAGCCTCCCTATTAGAGAAAGACTCCCACAAGTCTTCTGCCTCCTAGACTCAGAGACATACCGGTGTAACCTCTGTGGTGATTGTGTCAATCAAAGAAGAATTTCCAGCGAAGAAAACCTTAAAGCGGTTGCTGCGTTTTCGTTCGTGGAGTATCGTTGGTGAAGAACGGTCAAGTCTACAACAGAGGTTTGTAACGGTTCTTCCTCTTTTCTTTAGAAAAGTTTTAAAAATAAATTTAGATTTATTTTAGCATGTTTAAACCGATTTTACAGCGACTTTAAAGTTCGTTTAAAGTTTTGTTTGAGTTATCGTAACGATATTTTAATGTTAATTAATATACGGCGTAAGGTCCAATCGATGCGCTTCCGCTGCGTGGGGACTTTTATTCCCTTCACTCAGATCACCCAATAAAATAGAGACTGGTCTAGCAGGCATGTGTCGCTGTAGGCAAATCTGGTGACCACCCGTGCAGGAAACTACAGTCATCAAAGTGACTGGTCTAGACAGGTGGTGAGATCACTGCAAGTGAAGTTGATGACGACCATGGTGACCACCCCTGCAGGAAACTACAGTCATCAAAGTAACTGGTCTAGACAGGTGGTGAAATCACTGCAAGTGAAGTTGATGACGACTGTGGTGACCACCCCTGCAGGAAACTACAATCATCAAAGTGACTGGTCTAGACAGGTGGTGAAATCACTGCAAGAGAAGTTGATGACAGTCGTGGTGACCACCACTGCAGGAAACTACAGTCATCAAAGTGACTGGTCTAGACAGATGGTGAAATCACTGCAAGAGAAGTTGATGACGATCGTGGTGACCACCACTGTAGGAAACTACAGTCACCAAAGTGACTGGTCTAGACAGGTGGTGAAATCACTGCAAGTGAAGTTGATGACGACCGTGGTGACCACCCTTGCCGGAAACTACAATCATCAAAGTGACTGGTCTAGACAAGTGGTGAAATCACTGCAAGTGAAGTTGATGACGACAATGGTGACCACCCCTCCAGGAAACTACAGTCATCAAAGTGACTGGTCTAGACAGGTGGTGAGATCACTGCAAGTGAAGTTGATGACGACCGTGGTAACCACCTCTGCAGGAATCTACAGTCATCAAAGTGACTGGTCTAGACAGGTGGTGAAATCACTACAAGAGAAGTTGATGACGACCGTGGTGACCACTGTTGGGTTCCTAGAGTGAGTAAAATATGATATAAAAAGACTCTAGAATTCCTGTGCAAGTATCCACAGTCTGCAGCAAGTAATATTATCAATCCAAGTCCTGAATTAGCTTCCACTTTATCTATTTCGTGTAACTTTCTAATGGTTTAAAAGATGGTAAAAATAATTGGTTTTTATAGGAATTATGCCGAAGAAAAATAAATGACAGAACAAAGAATAAACGAATAGGTAGACAGATTAATGACAGGCGCTGGTTAGGCTTAGTAATTGTTTTAAAAGATGCTCTAGCAATATTATTGATCATGCAAAGTCTCGCAGTATTATTAGCGGATTCCTCCCGGAACTCCGGATCTTTTGGAATGTGTTTCAACCCCAATGAAGTACAACCGATCAAGCACTAGGCAACAAGCTATCCCTAGCTCAGTCACTGGCGTTCACTGATGTGCAAATTGCTAACCGCAAGTGTACGGGTCAAGTAATAATATAGTGATTATGCAATCGAATGTCGTCCTCTGAATTGGTGTCTAGCCAAGTTTTAATTATCGAAAATACTCTTGGCCAATTTTATTTAGGGAATCAAATAGAATGAGAATATGAATTAATCAACACAAAACTAAAGTAAAAAGTGACAATCAAATGGGAATAATTGGTCTTAGGGAATTGATTTCACCAATTGGAGTTATGGATTAATAAACGGATTAACACATGCTATGATTCATAAATCTTGGCAACTAAAATCACACATATCTCTCTCGAGCATACATGATTCTCCCATATGCAATTGAACCCGATATCCCTATCTAAATCCAATAAACATACAAGGCAATAAGGCTAATCTTTATGACAATTTCTAGAATTAACCTTAATCTCACGATTTTTAGCTAAATTCTAGTTATGCATATTGATTACTAATTTAAATCCTCTCTCCCGAGTTAGATTCAAATATAAACATCAATCAATTTATGGCCAGTAAATCGAAAGCATTAAACATACAACATATGCAAATGACATCAATAGCATAAATACCGTAAATCAATCCAAAACGTGCCCAACGGCTACATCAATCCCTAAGAATTAAACTTTGCTACACATAATCCTCATTACAATATAAACTAAGTCTAAATAAGCCATAAAAACTATCTAAAGTAAGGGAAAAGAGAAATAGACTCGTTGTAGGTCGAGACCGAACGTCCTCGTCACGATCCCCACGAACAATGGGTTGATTTCCACTTCGTCTCCTTTGCTTAAGCTCAAAAATCTCTCAATTCTGTCCTATTTTCGGCTCCAAAAGTCCCCAAATCGAAGTCCCCAAAAACCTAGCCGAAAAGATGCTTAAATAGCAAAATTTCGTTGTAGCGTCGAGACGCTATCTCGATCCGCAAATTTGGAAAATTTTCTATAGCGTAGCGACGCTGTTCCTAGCGTCGCGACGCTATGATTTTTTTTTTTTTTTTTTTTTTTTTAGATTGGAAGCTCCATTTGACTCCAATTGCTGAATTAAGCTTCAAGCACATACTTCCTACAAATAAAACATAAAAATGCATAAATTTGGGCAAATAATTGAAAAAGACTAGCTTAATTAATCAGAGAAAAATAGCTAGCTATGCTCGCTATCAAATACCCCCAAACTTAAGCTTTTGCTAGTCCTCAAGCAAACTAAAAATCAAGCATACAGTAGAAGAATGGATGCAATAATCATAACTCAATCCTCAAGGCTCAAAGGTCAATAGTCAAGCAAGCAAGAGACATGCACATAAGGACCAATGAGGGAGACAAATTAAAATTTTTCCAAAATTAACTTGCACAAGCGAGATCTAACTCAACAAGATCAGACTCTACTAGCCAAGGATTGGATTATTAAACTCTCAACTCATCTTCCCTCTACACTGGCACTAAGGTTTCACTAATGAATTAATGGAACAAATTAGTTTGTTTATCTCCATACATAGGTGTTTATAATTAACAATTAAATTAAGCATGTATATGTGGCACTAGCTTTCACACACCCATTGTAGGGACCCTTAACCTGAGTTTTCTCTGGTTGGCCTAACTGATCACAACAGGGGTAGCTCTTTTTGCCTTAATCTTTATTAACCATTGCATATTGTGCACAAGCCATGGCATTATTATCTTATTTCAACAGTAACAACAAGAATGATTTTTCTTTATGAGCATAAATAGCAGATATTCTTTTCTTTTCTCCTAAGCAAGATCAAACATGCTAATTTGCAAAAAATTAACTCTTTAGCTCTGCCCTACACCTATCGAGGTGACAACAAGCATATGAACCCAATAATTCGCTCCTAAGCATTCAAATCCAAATCTAGCTAAGACAAATACTCTACTCATGCAAGCCATCTCCTAGAAAGATTTTAAAAAGTCTCCCTTTTTGGGCACTTATGCTTACAACTCATCACAAGCTTGAAAATTGACAAGAAAGTCTATCCTAGGACATCATAATCATGCAAAAGTAGCATCCAGAAAATAACCATATGCATAATTCAAAGAAAGCTCAAAACTATAGCCCGAACTCAGATGCTCAAGGGCTCCACAAACATGCTAATCCACCCCCAAACTTAAAATATGCATTGTCCTCAATGTATAACGAAAATAAAGCATAAACAAGCATGAAAACAATAAACGAATGAAAGGAGTGAACAATACTGCCCTGGAATGATGACGACTTCTTGACTGAATGCTTTGACTCTTGACAGCTTGAAAGCAAAGGAGAGAAAGAAAACAAGACCTACAAAACAGACACAAAAAATAAATAAAACTCAAAATAAAGAAATAACTAACTCACTTGGGTTGCCTCCCATAAGCGCTTGTTTAACGTCATTAGCTCGACGTGTTGACCAACTATGCATCAGGGTGGTCTCCTGTCAGATTTTCCATCACTGGTGCTCTTCCTAGCACCTCTCCTGTAGCCCACCATCATTGTATCTGATGTGTTCTTGGGGTCCTCAAAAGCTTTTAAAACTTCCTTCTCCTGTTGGACTCTTATGATTAGCTCCCTGCGTTCAATATCAATTATAACCCTCCCTGTAGCAAGGAAAGGTCTCCCTAATATGATAGGCATAGCAGGATTCTCTTTAATATCTAGCACAAAGAAATCAACAGGAAGGAAAAATCTACCTACTTTAATCAGAATATTCTCAACAATCCCATATGGACTAACCAGAGACTGGTCAGCCAACTGAAGTCTAACAGAGGTAGATTTTATTTCTCCTATATTAAGCTTTTTGCACAGAGATAATGGAATAATATTTATGCTAGCCCCTATATCACATAGTGCTCTACAAGAATAAGTACCAAAATTAAAAGGAATAGTAAAACTCCTTGGGTCAGACAATTTCTCTGGTACTCCATGTTGGACACGAGCACTGCACGTCGATGCAAGATATACAGTCTCCAACTGCTTTTCCTTTTTCTTCTTGTTGAGCCATTCCTTCATAAATTTTCTATAGTGAGGCATCTGCTCCAAGGCATCTGAAAAAGGAATATTAACATGCAAACCCATAAAAGCATCTAAAAATTTGTCAAACTTAACCTTAGAATTTTTCTTTTTCTTTGATTTAGGAACTAAAACAGTAGGAGAAGTGATAGAAGGCTCAGGATTAAGCTTTTCAGCTTCGTTTGAGGTGGTGCCTTCTTCAACTCCTCCTGTGAGTTCCTCTGGTTCAGTTGTTTTCTCCTCTTCAGCTAATTTAGTCTCCTCCTCATAATGCACAGATACGGCCTTGCAGTACTCCAAAGAAGATTTCTCCTGTTCAACTGGGGCTTTACCTTAATTAATAGAGTTGACAACACTTACCAGTTGTCCCAGTTGAGTCTCTATATTCTTGATTGTTGCAGAATGACCATTGACAGTAGTGTTTATTGCAATCACGGCCTCCTCAAGCTTATTTGACCTGTTACTTGATTCTGCAATAAAAGCTCCAACAAGGTCTTCTAAAGATTTCTTATTTTCTTGACTTTGAGGAGTGAAGCCAGGAGGATTCAAAACATTCTTATTATTAGCATAGGAAAAATTCTCATGATTTCTATTGCTAGGGTGATAATGTGTAGGTGTGGAATTATTATTGTACCCCCTAGAATTAAAATTTGAATCATACTGAACCTGCTCGAGATTTTCCCCCTGAGTCTGGGATGCAAGGGCAGCTGCAGACTCAATTGATTGAGCATTCCCTGAACCTGAAAACTTTAAAAATGCATTAGCCAAGGAAGACATCTGAGCCTGAAGTGCACTTACGTTGTCAACCTCGAACACTCCAGCAGCAATCTTTTTGGGTCCTGACCGCTCAGATGGCCACTGATAGCTGTTGGTGGCCATATCCTCTAACAAAGTCCTAGCACTCTCAACAGTCTTGGACAACAGAGTCCCACCTGCAGCTGCATCAACAATAGTTTTCGTGCTAGGAGTTAATCCATTGTAAAATAATTGAACCTGTAGCCAGTCAGGGTATCCATGCTGAGGGCACTTCCTTAGCAGCTCTTTAAATCTCCCCCAAGCCTCGAACAGCTGCTCATCGAATTGTTGCTGGAATGTCCCAATTTCGGTCATCAGCTTGACCGTCTTGGCAGGAGGAAAGAACTTCTTTAAGAATGCCTGGACCAAAGCATCCCAAGTGGTAATGCTCCCAGGTGGAATAGATTGTAACCAGTCCCTCGCTTTGTCCTGCAACGAAAAAGGAAATAAACGTAAGCGAATGGCATCTTCAGAAACACCATTTAATTTTACCGTCCCACAGATGTCTAGGAAGGATTTCAGATGAGAATTTGGATCCTCCATGGGTGATCCTCTATAAGCGCAATCTCGAGCCATCTGAATGAGACCTTTTTTCAGCTCAAAATTGTTAGCATTAATTGGGGCATAGACAATCCCGACTGTTGCTCGTGAAAGATCGGCTGAAAATAGTCTCTAATAGGCCTAGGCTCCTCAGGTGGATTTTGATCTGCCATTTGAATAATTTCTCTATTTTCTCTTCGAAGCCTACGGATTGTTCTTTCTATCTCGGGGTCAAATGGTATCACTTCTCTACTACTACGCATGCAAAATTTAAAACAACCCTAAAAAGAAAAGAAAAACAAATATGGAAATAAATAAAGGAAAGAAAACAACTAATTTAAGAATGGAAAGTATAATCTAGAAAATGAAACAAAGTAACCTAATATGGAATGCAAAAATAAATATGACAAAATGCAAATAAGGAAACTAATCTAGAAAAGGAAAAACAAGAACAAATAAAGAAAAGATTACTCAACAAAAAGAAAACTAACCTAGAAAATCAAATATGGAAAGAAAAACAAATAAGGAAAAAAATGCAACAAACCTAAAAAAAATAAGAATACACCCTAAATTAAGATCAAGCAATTTTTTCACAATATCAATCTAGCTAAATATACCAATCCCCGGCAACGGCGCCAAAAACTTGATGTGCAAATTGCTAACCGCAAGTGTACGGGTCAAGTAATAATATAGTGATTATGCAATCGAATGTCGTCCTCTGGATTGGTGTCTAGCCAAGTTTTAATTATCGAAAATACTCTTGGCCAATTTTATTTAGGGAATCAAATAGAATGAGAATATGAATTAATCAACACAAAACTAAAGTAAAAAGTGACAATCAAATGGGAATAATTGGTCTTAGGGAATTGATTTCACCAATTGGAGTTATGGATTAATAAACGGATTAACACATGCTATGATTCATAAATCTTGGCAACTAAAATCACACATATCTCTCCCGAGCATACATGATTCTCCGATATGCAATTGAACCCGATATCCCTATCTAAATCCAATAAACATACAAGGCAATAAGGCTAACCTTTATGACAATTTCTAGAATTAACCTTAATCTCACGATTTTTAGCTAAATTCTAGTTATGCATATTGATTACTAATTTAAATCCTCTCTCCCGAGTTAGATTCAAATATAAACATCAATCAATTTATGGCCAGTAAATCGAAAGCATTAAACATACAACATATGCATAAATGACATCAATAGCATAAATACCGTAAATCAATCCAAAACGTGCCCAACGGCTACATCAATCCCTAAGAATTAAACTTAGCTACACATAATCCTCATTACAATATAAACTAAGTCTAAATAAGCCATAAAAACTATCTAAAGCAAGGGAAAAGAGAAATAGACTCGTTGTAGGCCGAGACCGAACGTCCTCGTCACGATCCCCACGAAGAATGGGTTGATTTCCACTTCGTCCCCTTTGCTTCAGCTCAAAAATCTCTCAATTCTGTCCTATTTTCGGCTCCAAAAGTCCCCAAATCGAAGTCCCCAAAAACCTAGCCGAAAAGATGCTTAAATAGCAAAATTTCGTTGTAGCGTCGAGACGCTGTCTCGATCCGCAAATTTGGAAAATTTTCTATAGCGTCGCGACGCTATGATTTTTTTTTTTTTTTTTTTTTTTTTTAGATTGGAAGCTCCATTTGACTCCAATTGCTGAATTAAGCTTCAAGCACATACTTCCTACAAATAAAACATAAAAATGCATAAATTTGGGCAAATAATTGAAAAAGACTAGCTTAATTAATCAGAGAAAAATAGCTAGCTATGCTCGCTATCATTCACCAATACACAATGACCGTAGTGTGATTAATTGCCACACACTCTCTAAATCATCCCTGAAACTAGAGAGAGGTATTCACATTGGCTGGCCAGGCTGTCGTAAAATAAGAATAAGCACAACAATTAATCAAGTTGCAATAATCAATATATTATTAGAGATGAAGCACAACAACTACATATTACTTAACCAACACCTAAAGCTACTTAGTTCATAATAAGCATGGAAACACGAATTACAATCTGAGTAGGCATGTCCATAATCACAAGATAATAAAGAAAATAATAATCTCCCTAATTAGCTTGCGGATGATGGTGTTCTTGGTAATCTCCAATCTCTCTATACTACTCGGCTTCCAAGGAAAGTTGGAATACTTTTGACTTGGACGGCTACTTCCTTTTATAGAAGGATAGGAGGCTTGAATTAGGTCAACTTGGACACGTGTACGGCTCTCCTTGCTCCTTTATCCCGAAAATAACTCAACAGAAGTCGGTTCATGAAGTTGGCTAACGAGCTGTGACGTGGCAGTTCTGCTCCCAGTTTTGCTGCAGCACAGAATTTGCTCTCTCAAGTCGCCCAGCAATAGATTCTGCACAAAATGATTTCCAAAGCTTCCATCCTTCCAAATGGGTTAAACACATGTAATATCTCTCTAAAACCAACCCTATTAAGCATTAAAGACACACAAATCCTTATATAAATGAAGCCTAAATAACTACCTTTTGGGCAGTTATCATACCCCCAAACTTAAACTATTGTGCGTCCCGAGCAATACTAACCAAACTTCCTTCAAGAATTCAAAACATTAGACAAAGAATAGCTTAATCCAACAAGAAAGTCCAACAATACCTTAAACCTTTACCTGAGCACTCTTCAAAACCGAGCTTTGCTGCAGCAAAATGATTTTTCCGACATGGACAAATAATCACCACTTTTAACTCAATTATGAGAACTTACCACAGCTTAGCTCTATTATCAGACACATTAGATCACACATTTTTTAACACACATTTAAGGAGTTTATATTCTTGTTTTTCAGACTTAAAGTAGCCTTACAGTCATAAGCTCTTAAGCATGGGATGACCCACTTTATGGTGCAGTATACCCTTGCCTCAAGCTCATCACCAACTAGGCTCAATACTCATTATAAAGCTAAACAATCCTTAGTTATTCCATCTCTTGCCCCTCAGAATGACGACATTTTATGATGAAGCTCACCTAAGTTCTGGGAGACAGAAAAAACTGTTGGATCATCATTCATCCCTCAAAACTTTTGCTCCATGAATTTTCTCAGCAAAATTTTCAACAATCATTTTTTTTTCAGCAAATAATTTTTTCATTTTTTCACATTTCCTAAATTATCTTTTGACGCGAAGACAAACTGTGGGTATCACAAATGTCCTCGGTTACTCAATAACCTAACAAATTTTTACTTGAAGGTGAGGAATGCTCGAGCAAAATAATTGGAGTAGCAAAAACTCCCCCAAACTTGAATTATTCATTGTCCCCAATGAATCATTAATTTAGGAAATTCTACCCCCAAACTTAAATTTTTCTATCTGAATTTTAAACTAAGCGTGGGACTAGAACTATGCTCAAAGTGGATCATATAAGTCAACACTACCTCCAAAATCTTCTTTGTCGCATCAACAGTCCAGGCTAGAAGAAATGCTCAAGCAAAAGGTTTCTGGAGATTAGAATACCTTGATCTAATTAAGCGTAATCAGTCCAAGCTTCCAAAATTCAGAAGAAAAGTTAGTCAAGTTAGAGTTACTCAGTGCAAACATCTAGAAATTTCATTAAAACATAAGAAAAAAATTACAAAGCAGATATATTTTTCAGCAACAGAAAAAATTAAAAAGAAAACATATTAGCAAACGGGGTCAGATATGCGCGAGCAATCAAAATTATAGGAACAAAAATAATGCTCGTCAAAGATCATCTCATCCATCAATCTTCTTGACCCTGTTGTTCATCATCATTCTCTTCTCCTCTTTCTACTAGTGGGGGCGAAATCCAAGGGTTCAACAGATCGTCAGGGAATACGGGAAGGGCTGGGTATGGTTTTGAAAAATTATCTTGCAGCGTCCTCTTTAAGCTGGCATCCCGATTCTTAACGTAGTTCTAGAAGGTCAAAGTTTGCCTTTCAAAAAACTCCTGCCTACTGGCCGAAAGTGCCAGTTGTTCTAGAATCGAGTTGATGTCGTAGATAAGCCCACCTTGACGCACCTCTTGCATGCGCTGGAGCCGTGCCAAATTGGACGTGTCTATGATTCCCTTGTCAAAAAGAATCACATCTCCCTCATCCACTGGAACCCCTGCTCTTCTGCAAAGCAGCGAGATTGTGTTCGGAAAGAACAGTTTGCCAACTTTCTTTTTCCAACATCCAAAAATTTCAATAGCAATGATCCTCCCTACATTTATACTGAGAGACTGTCGAATCGCAAAAGCTAGAAGAATTCGTTCCCTGGAGATTGTCGAGTCGTGCGTTGTTGGAAGCATTCTCTGTCTTATAAATCCCATCCACGTGTTTGCTTCCCTTTTCAAATAAGTTGACTGGAATGTCCTTTTCTGAGTCTTTGACAACTGCCACTGTGCTCCTTAAATTCCTACCTCCCTTACGGCTTCACTTAACTGTTTGTTAGATGGCGCTACAGCCATCTCATTATACGCCGCATGGGGGAATTTTTGAAGATTGTACAGTGCGTTGATAGCACTGGGACTCCAATCTACCTCAACTCCTCGGACAATCACCTGGAATCCATCCTCCTTGTCAATGTTAGCATAAAATTCACGTACCATCTGTGCGTTTACATACTCAGGCTTCGCACAAAATAGCGCCCAACTGTGGTCTGCAATACCCGCCCTCAGAAACTGTGGGAGATCACCGCTGAATCCTCGCTCAAATAAGAAATCCCTTTTCAGAAGCTCAACATATTTTGCTCTGGCAAAGTGGTTGACGAAGCGATCATACGACAATTGTTGTTCCTCTATTTCATCGTGTTCCGCCGATGCTTCAACAATATTTTTGCCCTTTTCTGCCCTATGCTTGAGCAACTGTTCTTCCTCAGCCTTCTTCTCTGCCTCTTCTCTCTCTTTTTCTTCAGCCTCTTTTTTCTCTCTTTCCTCTCGCTCTGCCTTCTGAGAATCTGATGATGGTGGTGATGGGGTATCAATCCGAATCACCTGAATAAGGTCGACCTTTCTCTTTATGCGGCGACGTTTTGGTGGTTCGGGCATGATTACCTCAACACGAGCTTCTTGCTCCTGCTCATTTCCTCTTTCAGGCACTACGTCTGCCTGCTCGTCTCTCACCATGTCAACCTGCTGTTCTTGATTTTCCTCAGCATTTTCCTCTTGAACCGTATATGTGACTATCGGTTCTGCCTCAGGATTTTGAACTTTGCCCGCATCTGGGTCATTCACTACTTCTTCTTGGATAGCATCTTGCTCTGCAACCCTCTGCTGTCGTCTTCATCTTTTAGCTTCTTTCTCCTCCGGTGTTCTTTTTTTCTTCGTTTTTACTGTCTGAACTTCGGGGGTAACAGGTACCTCTTCCTCCTCACTCCCCCTCTCTTTTCTAGCTCTCGTTTTTTTCCATTGAAGGTGCAAGGGGGTTGATAGAGAAAAGAAGGAAAGAAAGAAGAATGCACGCAACAAAGATTTGAATCAAGAAGATGAAATGAAACTTACCTACCAGAGGTTGCTAATAAATAGGGCTTTAGCAAATTGAAATCCCAACCAAAAAAATTTGCTCTTCTTAAATTATCTTACCGTTTAATTTTAATTGCATGCAAATTCGGAATTTCAAACCATCAACGGTAATTTATGAATCTCAATCGTCCATGGTAATTCACGATGTGTTGTCCACCATCAAAGCCCTTGGATGATTGCTGTGTGACACGTGGCCTCATCAGATGACTCATGCAAATTTTACCTGCAAAAATTCAAAGAAAAATCCCAACGATAAAAATAATAATTACTCCAACAAACCCTTCCTATTCGGACAATTTGCTCCAGCCATATCCTTTTTTGTAACAACCTGCCGAGTCCTTAAGAATCTCTGATACGGAATTCAAATTTCGAAGTGGGAAAATCATATCTTTTAAATTTAAATTTAATTTTAACCGACCAAATCAAATTTAATCTTTTTCAAGAGAAGCCAAATAAATTAGAGAGAATCTTTATTAATTTAGACAGAATTCAAATAGCTGAAAATAAGATCTAGATAAAATAAAATCTAACTAATTAAAAGATAATTTAAAGATAATTCAAATAAATGACCCGAAAATAAAATCAAATCAAAAACGGAAATAGATAAAATCTAAAAAAATACATAAAGATAAAATCTAATAAACCATGCAAAATCAAATCTAACCTATTCGAAATTAAAAACAAATCAGCGAAACATAAGATCAATACAAACACTGGTAGCTCAAAATTTTGCTCTGTGAAATGCTCCCGCAAAAAAAATTATGCTCTCTCAATCATCAACCAACCTTAGGGAAGGATATTTCTGTTGGGTTTTATGCCCTAAAACTCGTAGATAGTACATGTAAACAAATTGTATACTTGTTTCAATAAAGTGTTATTGAGTTTCTACAATAAAGTGTTATTGTTAAATATTGCACAATTTGACACAAATCCAATAAACTAAGATCCAAGGTTGTTTGTATGTAACTTGAACTAGTATGTGGGGACATACAAGGATCGATGTTCAAGTGACAACCTAAAAGGTCTATAGTACAAGGATAAGGTTGGGTACCTTATCCTGGTAACACTATGAGATACGACCTGCTTTGTATTTGATACAAACGTATTGATCCAAAACGTCCACGTAGTAGACATGCAATTGGGAGTATCCTATGCAATGAGTTTGCATAAGACTGGACCACGAAATAGTCAACCATTAGTTATAACATTGTTAACTAATTAGGTTACTGTTTCAATAGGATGACTTATTGGGTTTTATGCCCTAAAACTCGTAGATAGTGAATGTAACCGTTGACCGGATATTAATGAAATAATATTGATATATTTTTCCATTAATTGTTATTAGTTATTTTATATTTGTCTTTGCCTAATAATAACCCTAATCCAATAAACTAGACATCCAAGGTTGTAATATGAGTCTTGAACAATATGTAGCGACATATGGGATCATTGTTCAAGAAACAGCCTAAAGGGTCTATAGTATAGGGATAAGACTGGGTGTCTTATCCTGGTGACACTATGGATACGGCCCACTTTGTATTTGATAGAAACGTTGCGATCCAACGCGTTCGTGTAGGAGACATGCGAGTGGGGGTATCCTATGCAATGAGTTTGCATAAGACTGGACCGCGAAATAGTAACCACAGGTTATAACACCGTTAACTAGTTGGTTTTCTATTTCACTAGGACGACCTAGACAACTTAGTCTTAATCCTGAGTTTATTATGGACTCCTGCTCATGAGAGCTTGTCCTTTGATTTGTATGGGTTAGAGTGGCCAATACGCCGACTCAATAAGCCTACCACTTTGGGGACAAGACCGAATGGGGAGCTGGGAACATAATCGTACAAGAGGGAATTCACTCCTTCCCGACTTTAGGGAAGCAGATGAGTGTTCCCTTAAGTGGTTACTCCGAGTCTTGAACAAAGGACCCTACCCTCTCAATGGCACGAGAGGGTTTTCTGTTTGATGGTTGGACCACAAACAAGTTGTTCATTAGAGGAGAATTGATACTTAAGGAAATAGAGGTAACCTAGGGGTAAAACGGTAATTTGACCCAGCTGGTGTTACGGACACTCGTGAAGGACTAACTAGTCGATATTGGTCTAGATCCGTGGACACATAAAATATGTCTGCAGTGAGAAGAGTGCAACTGTGAGTCTATAGTGGAATGTACACACAGTTAACGAATATTGATTAATGTGGTTAATGAGTTTGACCAATTAATCTTACATCGTTGGAGCTTCTGATCTGCAGGTTTATTAGGTCCCACTAGTAGCTCGTAAAGTAATTTGAGGCAATTAAGTAATAATAGTAAATTGAAAATCTTCAATTTATTAAGGGAAACAAATATAATATATATTGATATATTATTATGAGAGAAATTAATATTTGAAAAGTTCAAATATAAATTTATGGAAGTTTGAAAGAGTTCAAATAATGAATTAATTAATTTAAGGCCTAAAATGTGTTTGGGAAAATTAATTAATTCTAAGCCGGGAATTAAATATGTGATATTTAATTGGTGGTTAATTAATTAAAGAATTCATTAACCGGGAATTAATCAATTATGGAAATAATTAATCACTTAAGGAAGTGATTAATCATTTATGGAAATGATCTAATCACTTATAGAAGTAATTAGTCATTTGTGGGAAAGATTAATCAATTATGGAATTGATTGTTCATGATTGATTAATTATAGAATAAGATTGAATCAATTTTGGAAAAGATTGATTTAATTGAATATTTTATTCATGGCCTCTCTTCTATAAATAGAACACTAGACCTAATTGGTCATGACACTTGACACTCTTGAAAGACAAGACCTAAAATTCTCTCTAGCCTCCCTCTTAGAGAAAGACTCCCACAAGTCTTTTGCTTCCTAGACTTAGAGACATACCGGTGTAACCTTTGCGGTTATTGTGTCAATCAAGAAGAAAATTCCAGCGATCAAGAGGCAAAGAGGCTATTTCGTTCGTTGGAGCGTTGTTGGGGAAGAACGGTCAAGTCTACACGAAGGTATGTGACGGTTCTTCCCCTTTTCTTTAGAAAAGCATGAAAATAAATTCAGATTTATTTTTTAGCATGTTTAAACCAATTTTACAGCAGCTTTAAAGTTTGTTTAAAGTTTTGTTTGAGTTTTCGTAACGATATTTTAATGTTAATTAATATACGACGTAAGGTCCAATCGATGCGCTTCCGCTTCTGGGGACTTTTATTCCCTTCATGACCTAGGTAACTCAGTCTTAATCCTGAGTGTATCATGAACTCCTTCTCATGAGGGATTGTCCTTTGATTAGCATGGGTGAGAGTGGCCAATACGCCAACTCAATATGCCTTCCTTTTTCGGGACAAGACCGAGTGGGAGGCTGGGGACATGACAACACAAGAAGGAATTCGCTCCTTCCCGCTTCTAGGTGAAGTAGATGAGTGTTGCCTTAAGTGGCGACTCTGGGACTTGAACAAAGGGATCCCGCCCTCTCACTGGCCCGAGAGAGACTTTCTGTTTAATGGTTGGACCATCAACAGGTTGTTCATTAGAGGAGCGCTGGTACTTAAGGAGACAGATGTAACACAGGGGTAAAACGGTAATCACTTATAGAAGTAATTAGTCATTTGTGGAAAAGATTAATCAATTATGGAATTGATTGTTCATGATTGATTAATTATAGAATAGGATTGAATCAATTTTGGAAAAGATTGATTTAATTGAATATTTTATTCATGGCCTCTCTTCTATAAATAGAACACTAGACCTAATTGGTCATGACACTTGACACTCTTGAAAGACAAGACCTAAAATTCTCTCTAGCCTCCCTCTTAGAGAAAGACTCCCACAAGTCTTTTGCTTCCTAGACTTAGAGACATACCGGTGTAACCTTTGTGGTTATTGTGTCAATCAAGAAGAAAATTCCAGCGATCAAGAGGCAAAGAGGCTATTTCGTTCTTTGGAGCGTTGTTGGGGAAGAACGGTCAAGTCTACACGAAGGTATGTGACGGTTCTTCCCATTTTCTTTAGAAAAACATGAAAATAAATTCAGATTTATTTTTTAGCATGTTTAAACCAATTTTACAGCAGCTTTAAATTTTTCTTAAAGTTTTGTTTGAGTTTTCATAACGGTATATTAATGTTAATTAATATACGACGTAAGGTCCAATCGATGCGCTTCCGCTGTTGGGGACTTTTATTCCCTTCATGACCTAGGTAACTCAGTCTTAATCCTGAGTGTATCATGAACTCCTTCTCATGAGGGATTGTCCTTTGATTAGCATGGGTGAGAGTGGTCAATACGCCGACTCAATATGCCTTCCTTTTTCGGGACAAGACCGAGTGGGAGGCTGGGGACATGACAACACAAGAAGGAATTCGCTCCTTCCCGCTTCTAGGTGAAGTAGATGAGTGTTGCCTTAAGTGGTGACTCCGAGACTTGAACAAAGGGATCCCGCCCTCTCACTGGCCCGAGAGAGACTTTCTGTTTAATGGTTGGACCATAAACAGGCTGTTCATTAGAGGAGCGCTGGTACTTAAGGAGACAGATGTAACACAGGGGTAAAACGGTAATCACTTGCAGAAGTAATTAGTCATTTGTGGAAAAGATTAATCAATTATGGAATTGATTGTTCATGATTGATTAATTATAGAATAAGATTGAATCAATTTTGGAAAAGATTGATTTAATTGAATATTTTATTCATGGCCTCTCTTCTATAAATAGAACACTAGACCTAATTGGTCATGACACTTGACACTCTTGAAAGACAAGACTTAAAATTCTCTCTAGCCTCCCTCTTAGAGAAAGACTCCCACAAGTCTTTTGCTTCCTAGACTTAGAGACATATCGGTGTAACCTTTGCGGTTATTGTGTCAATCAAGAAGAAAATTCCAGCGATCAAGAGGCAAAGAGGCTATTTCGTTCGTTGGAGCGTTGTTGGGGAAGAACGGTCAAGTCTACACGAAGGTATGTGACGGTTCTTCCCCTTTTCTTTAGAAAAGCATGAAAATAAATTCAGATTTATTTTTTAGCATGTTTAAACAAATTTTACAGCAGCTTTAAAGTTTGTTTAAAGTTTTGTTTGAGTTTTCGTAACGGTATTTTAATGTTAATTAATATACGACGTAAGGTCCAATCGATGCGCTTCCGCTGCTGGGGACTTTTATTCCCTTCATGACCTAGGTAACTCAGTCTTAATCCTGAGTGTATCATGAACTCCTTCTCATGAGGGATTGTCCTTTGATTAGCATGGGTGAGAGTGGCCAATACGCCGACTCAATACGCCTTCCTTTTTCGGGACAAGACTGAGGGGAGGCTAGGGACATGACAACACAAGAAGGAATTCACTCCTTCCCGCTTCTAGGTGAAGTAGATGAGTGTTGCCTTAAGTGGTGACTCCGGGACTTGAACAAAGGGATCCCGCCCTCTCACTGACCCGAAAGAGACTTTCTGTTTAATGGTTGGACCATAAATAGGTTGTTCATTAGAGGAGCGCTGGTACTTAAGGAGACAGATGTAACACAGGGGTAAAACGGTAATTTGACCCATCTGTGATTACGGACACTCGTGAAGGATTGACTTACCGGCATAGGTCTACATCCATGGACACAGAAATGTTCTACAGTGAGATGAGTTCAGTTGTGGGTCTTTAGTGGAATGACCCGCAGTTAATGAATATTGGTTAACCTGATTAATGAGTTTAATCTATTAACCTCATATCATTGGAGCTTCTGATCTGTAGGTCCATTAGGTCCCCCTGCTAGCTCGTAAAGAGTAATTAGGAACAAATATATCTTGAAAGAATTTGAATAGTTCAAATTCATATTGGGAATTAAGTTAATTGTACGAGATACAAATTAATATAATGTATAGTGATGCATTAAAATATAAAGTCTAATTTGAGATTAAACTTTATAATATTGAGAGATTGATATATTTGAAAGAGTTCAAATATATGTCTAATTAAATATATGGTATTTAATTAGAAGATGAATTAATTAATTATTCAATTTAGTTTAAGTTAAATGAGATTTAATTAAACTATAGTCTATGAGAGAAATAAATATTTGAAGAAGTTCAAATATTAATATGAATTTGATTCATATTAAATTTATAGGATATAAGAGAATTTGAAGGAGTTCAAATTTTAATATGAATTTGATTCATACTATAGAATTAATTAATTGAATGCCTCAAATTAAATATAGGTAATTAATTAATTAATCAATAGAAGGTCTGAAATTAAATATATGATATTTAATTGGTGATTAATTAATTAAAGAATTAATTAATTGGAAATTAATCAATTATGAAAATGATTAATCACTTATGGAAGTAATTAATCATTTATGGAAATAATTTAATCACCTATGGAAGTGATCAATCATTTATGGAAAAGATTAATCAATTATGGAATTGATTGGTCATGGAATTGATTAATTATGGAAAAGATTAAATCAGTTATGGAAATAATTGATTTTAAATGAATATTTTATTCATTACCTTTCTCCTATAAATAGAACACTAAACCTAGGGTTTAGGTACACCAACATAAGGCCATAAGAATGCACTATTGCATTCTCTTTAGCCTCCCTCTCATATTTTCTCAACTCAAAAACTCTAGGGAGAATTTTCTCTCTAGTGTTTTTCCCATTCAAGATTAGGTAGTCCCACAACTACGTTCCTAATCTCAGAGTTATAGTGGGGAAGATCGAATGGTGGTGTTCTTCATTGTTGCAGAGCAAACAAGAATCATCTGTTGAAGTATTCAGAGTCGTCAACGGAGGTATCTTTCTCATCGCTTAACCTTTTTGCCAATGTATTGGTATTTTAGTAGAAACAAAATTAACTACGAACGGTCCAATTGCTTCCGTTGTAACGGAATTGGGAATTCCAATCCTTCAATTTCGACTGAAACTCCTCACCCGAATAATGCTTCACACATTGTCCATTCACCTTGAACACTCTCTCATCTTTGTCATCCTGCAAAGTAATTGCTCCATGGGGGGAAACCTCAATCACAATAAACGGTCCTAACCATTTAGATTTTAGTTTCCCAGGAAATAATTTCAATCTAGAATTATAAAGCAAGACTTTCTGACCCTTGACAAACTCTTTAGATTTTATTTTCTTGTCATGCCACAACTTAGTCTTTTCTTTAAACATTTTCGCATTCTCATAAGAAAATTGGCGAAATTCCTCAAATTCATTAAGCTGCAGCATTCTTATTGCTCCTGCACGACTCAGATCAAAATTTAAATTTTTCAACGCCCAAAACATTTTATGATCTAGCTCCAATGGTAAATGGCAAGCTTTCCCATATACTAACCTGTAGGGAGACATACATAGATGAGTCTTATAGGTTGTCCTATAAGCCTACAAAGCCTCATCCAACCTAAAAGACCAAACCTTTCTAGATGGATGGACTACTTTCTCTAGAATTGATTTAATTTTCGTATTACTAATTTCAGCCTGACCATTTGCTTGTGGGTGATAAGGGGTAGCTATCGTATGCTTAATCTCATACTTAGCTAAAAGCTTAGTTAAGATATTATTAACAAAATGTGTACCATCATCACTCACTAGAGCCCTAGGTGTCCCAAACCGCACAAAGATGTGCGATTGAAGAAACCTCGCAATTGTCTTGGCATCACTCTGATGGCATGCAATGGCCTCCACCCACTTGGACACATAATCAACTGCCAATAAGATAAAAACATTGCCATTAGAAGGGGGAAATGGCCCCATAAAGTCAATACCCCATACATCGAATAATTCAACTTCTAAAATGTAAGTAAGAGGCATTTCATCTCTAGGCCCCAAGTTTCCTCTCCTTTGGCAAGCATCACATTGCTTGTAGAACCAATGGGCATCCTTAAATAAGGTAGGCCAGAAAAATCCACAATGCAAAATCCTCATAGCTGTCCTCTGACCGTTGAAATGACCTCCATACGGTGAAGAGTGACATTGCTCCAGGATTTTCTTTGCTTCATCACCTGAAACACACCTGCGAATAATACCGTCAGAGCATTGCTTATACATAAATGGCTCATCCCAATAGAAAAATTTCGCATCATGCTTAAACTTTTTCTTCTGCCTCCAGTCCATGTCAATAGGAGTGACTCCCTTTACCAAAAAGTTGGCAATGTCAGCATACCAGGGGACATTCCTAACTACCTTTACCTCAACAGCAAAAAGTTGTTCATCCGGAAAATAATCTGAAATGGCAGATTTCTCCAACAAAGATGATGATGGATCAAGACGAGATAAATGATCTGCAATGACATTTTTTGATCCTTTTTTGTCTTTTATCCCCAAGTCGAATTCCTGCAATAATAAAACCCAACGAATTAGTCTAGGCTTTGCATCTTTCTTAGACATTAAATACCTTATTGCTGCATGATTCGTGAACACCGTGACTTTGGATCCAACCAAATATGGCTGGAATTTTTCAAAAGCAAACACAACAGCTAACAACTCCTTTTCAGTAGTTGTGTAGTTGACTTGTGCCTCATTTAAAATCTTGCTCGCGTAATATATAGGATGGATAAATTTGCCCTGCTTTTGCCCCAGCATAGCACCTACCGCAGCATCACTCGCATCACACATTACCTCAAATGGTAAATTCCAATTACGTGCACAAAGAATGGGTGTTGAGATTAAAGCAACATTTAAAGTCTCAAAAGCCTTCCTACAATCTGCATTAAAGTAAAAAACATGATCAGTACACAATAAGTTACAAAGAGGTTTACTGATTTTGGAAAAATCCTTTATGAACCTCCTATAAAATCCAGCATGTCCTAAAAAACTCCGAATTCCCTTCACTGAACTCGATGGTTCTAATCTTTCATTCACCTCTATTTTTTCTCTATCAACTTCTAGACCATTCTTAGAAATCCTATGACCTAACATTATGCCCTCCTTCACCATGAAGTGGCATTTTTCCCAATTAAGAACTAGATGAGTATCCTCACACCTTTTTAACACCTGTCCTAAATTATCTAAACAACTCTGAAAAGACCCTCCAAACACTGCAAAATCATCCATAAATACTTCAACAGTGGGCTCAATCATATCAGAAAAAATTGCTAACATACACCGCTGAAATGTTGCTGGAGCATTGCAAAGGTCAAAAGGCATTCGCTTGAAAGCAAACGTCCCATAAGGGCAGGTGAAAGTGGTTTTCTCCTGACCCTCAGGAGCAATAGTAATCTGGTTATACCCAGAGTAACCATCTAAGAAACAGTAGTAAGCCTGACCAGCCAATCTATCCAACATCTGGTCAATAAATGGTAGAGGGAAATGATCCTTTCAGGTAGCTTTATTAAGCCTCCTGTAGTCAGTGCAAACCCTCCAGGCAGTTACTGTCCTTGTTGAGATCAACTCATTGTCTTTATTGCTCACCACAGTGGCACCTCCTTTCTTAGGAACACATTGGACAGGGCTTACCCAATTGCTATCGGCAATTGGTTAAATGATCCCAACATCCAACCATTTAATCACCTCCTTTTTAACAACCTCTTTCATTGCAGGGTTAAGCCTTCTTTGTTGCTCCATACCCCTAAAGGATCCCTCCTCTAGAGTTATTTTGTGCATACAAAAAGATGGGCTAATTCCCTGAATGTCAGCCAATGTCCAACCTATAGCCTTGCAGTATTGCTGCAGCAATTTTATTAAGGCATCTTCATGCTCCGACATTAAATCTAATGCAGCAATAATGGGCAACGTCTCTCCTTCCCAAAGATACACATGCTTTAGATTATCCGGCAAGGGCTTCAAATCTAAAGTAGGTGCCTCAATCAGGGATGGCTTAATAGGAGGAGCTTTCCTTTGATCTAAATCTAAAGACTCAAAAACATCCTCACACCTAAACAATTCTTTTTCATTTTTTCTTTCTAACAAGCAAACTTCTAAATCCTCTACACTAACCTCTCCATTCTCCTCCGAATGCTTACTAGCCGAATCCTGCATTACTGTCTCAATAACTGTGCTCTCCAGAATCCGAATGAAGGAGCAATCCTCCATTTCGTCTGGATACTTCATGGCTTTAAACACATTAAATATCACTTCCTCATTACAAACTCTCATTGTTAATTCCCCTTTTTGAACATATATTAACGTCCTACCAGTAGCCAAAAACAGACGACCTAGAATAATTGGGACATCTTTATCAGCCTCATAGTCTAAAATAATAAAATCAACAGGAAATATGAATTTATCTACCTTTACTAAGACATCCTCAATTTTACCCTCTGGATACGTTGTTGGGTTTTATGCCCTAAAACTCGTAGATAGTGAATGTAACTGTTGACCGAATATTAATGAAATAATATTGATATATTTTTCCATTAATTGGTATTAGTTATTTTATATTTGTCTTTGCCTAAAAATAACCCTAATCCAATAAACTAGACATCCAAGCTTGTAATATGTGTCTTGAACTATATGTAGCGACATATGGGATCATTGTTCAAGAAACAGCCTAAAGGGTCTATAGTATAGGGATAAGACTGGATGCCTTATCCTGGTGACACTATGGATACGACCCACTTTGTATTTGATACAAACGTTGCGATCCAACGCGTTCGTGTAGGAGACAGGCGAGTGGGGGTATCCTATACAATGAGTTTGCATAGGACCGGACCGCGAAATAGTAACCACAGGTTATAACACCGTTAACTAGTTGGTTTTCTATTTCACTAGGACGACCTAGACAACTTAGTCTTAATCCTGAGTTGATTATGGACTCCTGCTCATGAGAGATTGTCCTTTGATTTGCATGGGTGAGAGTGGCCAATACGCCGACTCAATAAGCCTACCATTTTAGGGACAAGACCGAATGGGGAGCTGGGAACATAATCGTGCAAGATGGAATTCACTCCTGCCCGACTTTAGGGAAGCAGATGAGTATTCCCTTAAGTGGTTACTCCGAGTCTTGAACAAAGGGTCCTACCCTCTCAATGGCACGAGATGGTTTTCTGTTTGATGGTTTGACCACAAAAAGGTTGTTCATTAGAGGAGAACTGGTACTTAAGGAAATAGAGGTAACCCAGGGGTAAAACGGTAATTTGACCCAGCTGGTGTTACAGACACTCGTGAAGGACTAACTAGTCGATATTGGTCTATATCCGTGGACACAAAAAATATGTCTGCAGTGAGAAGAGTGCAACTATGAGTCTATAGTGGAATGAACACACAGTTAACGAATATTGATTAATGTGGTTAATGAGTTTGACCAATTAATTTCACATCGTTGGAGCTTCTGATCTGCAGGTCCATTAGGTCCCACTGGTAGCTCATAAAGTAATTTGAGGCAACTAAGTAATAAATGTAAATTGAAAATGTTCAATTTACTTAGGGCAACAAATATAATATATATTGATATATTATTATGAGAGAAATTAAAATTTGAAGAAATTCAAATATAAATTTATGGAAGTTTGAAAGAGTTCAAATAATGAATTAATTAATTTAAGGCCTAAAATGTGTTTGGGCAAATTAATTAATTCTAGGCCGGAAATTAAATATGTGATATTTAATTGGTGGTTAATTAATTAAAGAATTCATTAACTGGGAATTAATCAATTATGGAAATAATTAATCACTTAAGGAAGTGATTAATCATTTAAGGAAATGATCTAATCACTTATGGAAGTAATTAGTCATTTGTGGAAAAGATTAATCAATTATGGAATTGATTGATCATGATTGATTAATTAAGGAATAAGATTGAATCAATTTTGGAAAAGATTGATTTAATTGAATATTTTATTCATGGCCTCTTTTCTATAAATAGAACACTAGACCTAATTGGGTCCAAGATACTCGACACTTCACTTTTGCTCTTGCTCTTAGACTCTCAAGACAAGACCTAGAATTCTCTCTAGCCTCCCTCTTAGAGAAAGACTCCCACAAGTCTTTTGCCTCCTAGACCTAGAGTCATACCGGTGTAACCTCTGTGGTTATTATGTCATTCAAGAAGAAATTTCCAGCGATCACAAGACAAAGGAGGCTGCTGCGTTTTGTTCGTTGGAGCATCGTTGGCGAAGAACGGTCAAGTCTACAACGGAGGTTTGTAACGGTTCTTTCCCTTTTCTTTAGAAAAGCATGAAAATAAATTTGGATTTATTTTTCAGCATGTTTAAACTGATTTTTCAGCAACTTTAAAGATTGTTTAAAGTTTGATTGAGTTTTCATAACGGTATTTTAATGTTAATTAATATACGGCGTAAGGTCCAATCGATGCGCTTCCGCTGCGTGGGGACTTTTATTCCCTTCAGTGATAGACCTATCAGCTAATTGAAGTGTGACTGTGGTAGGCCTAGCTTCACCAATACCAAGCTTTCGATAGACCGAAAGAGGCATAAGGTTAATGCTCGCACCTAAATCACAGAGTGCCCTACCTAACTCTTTTCCACCTATAGACACAGGTATGGTAAATGATCCTGGATCCTTAGCCTTGGGTGGTAGCTCATTCTTAAGAATAACACTACACTCCTCAGTAAGAGATACAGTTTCAAACTCACCTAACCTCTTCTTTTTAGTTAAAATATCCTTAAGAAATTTAGCATAATTAGGCATTTGCTCAATAGCTTCTACTAAAGGAATATTTATATGCAATTGCTTAAGAATCTATAAAAACTTTTTAAATTGACCATCGTGATTCTTAGGCTTTTGCCTTTGTGAAAAAGGTAGAGGTGGTACATAAGGTGGTGGCGGCACATAAGGTGGTTCCACATCTGGAACAAAACCAGATGCTCCAGCATCTTTATTGTTGCCTCCAGCAGCCTGACCAATCTCCAACTCTTTCTCTACAATAATATTTTTATCACCACTTTTATCCACATCTTGGCTTTTTCTAGGCTCTTCTAGTGGCTTACCACTCCTAAGAGTTACTGCCTTTACCTGCTCCTTACCTTCCCTTCGAGGGTGTTCAGTATCTGAGGGAAGTTTCCCTTGAGGCCTTGCCTTCAGCTCACTAGCTACCTGACCCACTTGCAACTCCAGAGCTCTCATTGAAGCTTGATTACTTTGAATTGCGGCATCTGTACGAGCCATAAATTCTTTCATCATCGCCTCAAGAGAACTTCCTGAATTTTGCTAGGGCAAAGCCTGCTTATTTTGCTGAGGCAATACCTGCGCTTTAGCAAATCCCAGCTGGTTCACCTATTGCTGTGCTTGCACATTACTTCCTTGTCCTCCCCATGAGAATTTGCGGTGGTTGCGCCAACCTGGATTATAAAAGTTAGAATAAGGGTTATTCCTCTAATTACCTACAAAAAAACACAGAAGCTGGATTGCTAGGGAAAAAGTTGTAGTTGTGATCTTCACCACAATAGACACATGTTTCTTCTGCCACTTGGTTCACCACTACAACAGGCTCCATAGCTGGTGGCTGCTGATGACTAATCACTGTCACATTCTTAAGAGCATTAGCAATCATAGCAAGATCAGCCCTAATGGTGGACACACCATCAACCTCTAATATACTATTAACCTTTTTATTTCTGCCTCTAACATCTGACCACTGACAACTATTAATTGATATTCTTTCTAAAATTTCATAAGCTTCATCAAAAGTCTTTGCCAAAAGGGCCCCCCCAGCCGAAGCATCAACCATACCTTGGGTCACTCCATTTAGACCATTGTAAAATGTCTCCATTTGAATACAATGAGGTAAGCCATGGTGGGGACACTTTCTCAAAAGCTCCTTAAACCTTTCCCAAGCCTCACTAAAAGTCTCATCTTCAAGTTGCCTAAACCCTACTATTTCACTCCTTAATTTAGCATTTCTATTAGGTGGGAAATATTTACTCAAAAAATTTTCAGCTAACTCATCCCATGTCCTAATTGATCCTGGAGCAAAAGAATTTAACCACGCCTTTGCTCCATCTTTAAGAGAATACGGGAACAAAGTTAATCTAAGGGCATCCCTAGACACTCCTTGAATTACAAAAGAATCACTAACTCCTAGAAAAAACTTAAGATGTAAATGAGGGTCTTCAGATGACAAACCATGGAATTGCCACACGGTTTGCAACATCTGAAACATTACCGGTTTCATCTCAAAATTTGTCGCTTGGATTTGGGGACGTGCAATCCCTGGATTCAACTCATTAAACATTGGGACAACATATGCTCGAATGGCTCTAGTCCTATCGTTCGCTATCAAGATAGGATTCTCAGCCTGATTATTTTGCTGCTCATTTTGTTCAAACAGTGGGTTTTGCTGCAGCAAACAGTTCTGGGGGTCTACTGGACCTTCAAGAACTTGCGGAATATGCGGCACATTCTCCATCTGGTTTCTGCCATGCTCTCTCCTTCTAATCTTGAATGTCCTCTCAATTTCTGGATCAAGCTCGAACCTTACCCCAGGCGGATCGCTCATGCACCAAGTTCACACCTGCAAAAACAAAAGAAACAATCAAAAAGTTCTAGCACCAAACCACTAAAACACATACACAAAAAAAATCAGATAAAAACTTATTCAAGTCCCCGACAACGACGCCAAAAACTTGTTGGGTTCCTATAGTGATTAAAATATGGTATAAAAAGACTCTAGAATTCATGTGCAAGTATACACAGTCTGCAGCAAGTAATATTATCAATTCGAGTCCTGAATTAGCTTCCACTTTATCTATTTCGTGTAACTTTCGAATGGTTTCAAAGATGGTAAAAATAATTGGTTTTTATAGGAATTATGCAGAAGCAAAATAAATGACAGAACAAAGAATAAACGAATAGGTAGACAGATTAAAGACATGTGCTGGTTAGGCTTAGTAATTGTTTTAAAAGATGCTCTAGCAATATTATTGATCATGCAAAGTCTCGCAGTATTATTAGCGGATTCCTCCCGGAACTCCGGATCTTTTTGAATGTGTTTCAACCCCAATGAAGCACGACCAATCAAGCACTAGGCAACTGGATATCCTTAGCTCAGTCACTGGCGTTCACCAATACACAATGATCGTAGTGTGATTAATTGCTACACACTCTCTAAATCATCCCTGAAACTAGAGAGAGGTATTCACACCGGCTGGCCAGGCGGACGTAAAATAAGAATAAGCACAACAATTAATCAAGTTGCAATAATCAATATATTATTAGAGATGAAGCACGACAACTACATATTACTTAACCAATGCCTAAAGCTACTTAGTTAATAATAAGCATGGAAACACGAATTACAATCTGAGTAGGCATGTCCATAATCACAAGATAATAAAGAAAATAATAATCTCCTTAATTAGCTTGCGGATGATGGTGTTCTTTGTAATCTCCAATCTCTCTATACTACTCGGCTTCCAAGGAAAGTTGGAATACTTTTGACTTGGACGGCTACTTCATTTTATAGAAGGATAGGAGGCTTGAATTAGGTCAACTTGGACACCTGTAGGGCTCTCCTTGCTCCTTTATCCTGAAAATAACTCAACAGAAGCCGGTTCATGAAGTTGGCTAACGAGCTGTGACGTGGCAGTTTTGCTCCCAGTTTTGCTGCAACACAGAATTTGCTCCCTCAAGTCGCCCAACAACAGATTCTACACAAAATGATTTCCAAAGCTTCCATCATTCCAAATGGATTAAAACATGTAATATCTCTCTAAAACCAACCCTACTAAGCATTAAAGACACACAAATCCTTATATAAATGAGACCTAAATAACTACCTTTTGAGCAGTTATCAACCACCCCTACAGGAAATTACAGTCATCAAAGTGACTAGTCTGGACAGGTGGTGAAATCACTACAAGTGAAGTTGATGATGACCGTGGTGACCACCCCTGCAGGAAATTACAGTCATCAAAGTGACTGGTCTGAATAGGTGGTGAAATCACTGCAAGTGAAATTGATGATGACCGTGGTGACCACCCTTGTAGGAAACTACAATCATCAAAGTGACTGGTCTAGACAGGTGGTGAAATCAGTACAAGTGAAGTTGATGACGACCGTGGTGACCACCCCTGCAAGAAACTACAGTCATCAAAGTGGACTGGTCTAGACAGGTGGTGAAATCACTGCAAGTGAAGTTGATGACGACCATGGTGAACACCCCTGCAGGAAACTACAATCATCAAAGTGACTAGTCTAGACAGGTGGTGAAATCACTGCAAGTGAATTTGTTGACGACTTTTGCACGAAGCTTAGACATTCAAGGAAGAAAGAAACAAATTGCAAAAAAAAAAAAAAAAAAAAAAAAAAAAAAACCAAAACAAAAATTCAAAAAAAAAAATAAAAGAAGAAAATTAATAAAAACGAAAAATAAAAAAAATAAAAAAAAAAAAAGGAAAAGAAAGTTTCCTACTTGGATCTCTACTTGAATGCTCTCTGCAATTGATGTGTACTCTCTCCTATTGAGGTTCAGCCTTATTTATAGTAGGGAAAGTTTGGATTCAAATAGATAAATCTTATCTCCAACGACCATCTTCATCAATTTTAGGATTTTGGGTTCAAATTTTAACCCAAATATATGAGATTTGATTTAAATCAAATTAATAGATAAAAATTTAGGGATTTTGTTTCAAATTTTAACCCAAAAGTATGAGATTTGATTTAAATCAAATTGGGTGAAAAATTCAAATTGATTGGGTAGACTCCTAAATTGATTTAGATTGAATTAAACTGAATTTGAGTATAATCCAAATCTTATCCCAAATCAAAATTTCTAAGTTCCATATGAAAATTTTATTCCAAATTTCCACCAAAATTTGGATGCAATCTTAAATTTACTTAAATTAAAATTTGGGCATAATCAAAATTTTCTCCCAAATTTAAGTTCAAAATAAAGTTGCCGCCAAAGAAGAAAATCAAGATTTTGTCCAAATTTTAAATTTTGATTAATTGGCGTAAAATACGTGTCAAGCAAGAAAAAAAAAATCTAAACTAAGAATTGACTTCATGTTTTGATTAAATTGACACATCAAATGGAATCAAAATAAAGAACAAATGCTCTGCATTTTGATTCCAGAATATCTTTTTCGAGATTCACTCACACATAACTTGTGCATAAATCTTGAAAAGGGGACATTTGTTGAAGGAGAAAATGATAAAATAAATTTGGGACCAATTACAAATTTACACGTGTCCCTAAATTAAATTAATAGACATTAAAATTTGGTAAATCAAAGAATGCCACTTGTCTATTAGTGATCCATCAGATAACATAAGCCAAGTTCAATCAAATTATGCCACATGGCAATTGGACCCAAGCCTGAGCCCATATGAGGTCCATCAAACTCTATAAATAGAGGAGGCCACCATTCACCAGGGGAGCAAAAAGAAAGGAAGAGAAGAAAGATTGAAGCTCTCAGAAAGCTCTGAAGATTGAAGCTTCATTCCTTATCCTTGAAGACCAAAGACTCTTCAAGACTTCAAAACCCGAAGACTTCTTGAAGACTGAAGACCCTTCAAGACTAGAAGACTTCAACAATCCTTGAAGACCAAAGACTCTTCAAGACTTCAAGACCCCAAGACTTCTTGAAGGCTGAAGACTTCAACAATCCTTGAAGACCAAACACTCTTTAAAACATCAAGACCCCAAGACTTCTTGAAGGCTCAAAACCCTTCAAGATTAGAAGACTTCAACAATCTTTGAAGACCAAACACTCTTCAAGACTCCAAGACTTCAAGCTCCAAGAATCCATTGAAGCTTCAGACTCGAGATCAAGCGTTCCAGCCCTCGAGTGAAACACATTCACACACAAGAGAGAAAATCAGAGGATTAAAGTTAGAGATTATACACCCACACGCATATTACATAAATACAAATATATTGTTTATTCCACGTGTCTCCATCTTCGAAGCTACGTGCGAATAGTAATAATTCCCTAAATTATTGTAGCAGCGGATAAATAACCTCTACTAGCTTGCGGAAGTTTAATGAGCATTAGGAGCACTTCTTGACCGCTGCAATATTGAACTTATTGCAACAAATTGTAATTGTTGGAATAGCTTACTCATATACAACAATATTTTTTACTATATTGCAATAATTATAGTGACGTCTGTTATTTTTGCAACAATTTATATAAATGTCAAAATCCTTTATAACCGCTACAATTGTTGATTCAATAGCAACAATGCTTTCTTATATGTCAACACTTTTTGTACCTATTTTGCAACAATTTATATGGTAACTGTAATTTAAATCAATTTTACAATATTTTACATTTCAAAATTATTGAAAAACAAGTAGTTATTATTGTTTTATGTTATGGCAAATTTGAGAACTTTACAACAAAAATTTCAACAATAATAGTCAAAATTATGTAATGAAAATAAAAGTAAAGAAAGTTACAAACAATAATAGATGTAGCAATTTTCAGATGAAGTAATAAAATATCAATTAAGTATTGACAGAAAGATTAAAGATGAAGTATTAAAATACAAGTACTGGCTGAATTTAACATCAAATGTCTGCAAAATATGTACAACATCAATAAAGAAGAAGAATCTAAACTACTTATCGGTTATCATCATTTAGTTTTTAAGTTTGAAACATGTCATTATAGAGACTCGTGAGATCAAACTTTCATGATTTCAGGATCATTCTAGGGCCCCTTGTCAAATCTAAGAAATCCACCTTCATTTGAACACGAACAATCTCCTCCAAGGAAGTTGGGAAGTTGCCTGTTTAGGGAGGAAACATTTGTTTCAATTTCGTAAAAGGTAAAAAATCAATACATGTAAAACATGAGAAACAAAATATATAAATGGAATTCATACCTTGAGTCTATGACCTCCAACAACTTATTCTGAAATTTGCTGCCCAAAACCTATAGAACCAGAAAAGAACCAACTTCAATGCTCAGAATTCATGAATTGTTCAAAGCTCATAAAAAGAAAATTCAGTATAAAGGGGCGTGTACAATACATGCATCTTTGTTGGAGTCCTTAGATCAAGAAAGGTTCTCGTAGTGTTCCATATAAATTTAAGCCCATTGTCGGAGTTTATTAGATACATTTGATTCAACGTCTGCAGAGTAGCTAGTATGAGAAAATTATAGATACTCCTAAAGTAAGAAAACTAGTTTACTATAAAATATAGTTTGGGCAAACCTTAGGATAATTGTCCCCATCAATTTTCTGGGTGCGCATAACAAGATCATGAGCAAGCTTACCGAAGCTCACGAAGTTCTACACAATTATAAGAAGCAATACCGTTGTTACACATAGAATACAAAACTACCATAATTAAAAAATATGCTCATAAATTACCAGTCCCTGAAAATTAAAGGACGTTCCTTATTCAAAAAGCTTCAACTTGAAAAGTCAACTACCCACTGAAGAAGATTGAAACCAACGTCTAAATCTTACAATGAAGCACAACAAAGGCATTTGGTGGGCTTGACAAGAAGGAAACTCCAACAACCATCAAATCAATAATAAACAAACTATACATTATAGTTCCAATCAGTTATCAATTCAAAAAGGAAGATCAATAATAACAACCGTTGTTGACGAAAATCTCATTAAGTTGAGACCAACCAAAGAAACGAGGATGTAGGCTTCTAAATCTAATTGAAAAGATCGAAGTATCGACAATTTCAGACAAAGAAAACCATCAAGCCAATTCATGGCTACACAGAAAAAATGCAATCTGTTGGAAGCGTGTGATGGACACTCACAAATTAGAATCAAATAAGAAATATTTGAGAAGAAACAATCCACTTGTTTTGAACAAAAACTCTTAAAAAAAACTACAAACTTGGTTCACACTTTTTCTCTCTAACTCTTCTTGTGTTTTCTTCTCCAAACACTTGCTTCAACACATTCTAAAGTTATCCTATTTATAGGATTACATGGAAAAAAATCTAGATCTAAAACTCCCATCCCATCTTAACTTCAAGAACATAAAACTCTTTTACAATATGAATGTTATACTTAACCTCCAACAATTTAAAATTACAAAACTTACTTATTAATTTACTACTAACTTGTATAACTCATGCACTTAATCAATTAGAACATGTTTAACTTACAACATCCCCCCTTAAACATGTTTTTCTAAAAACTCCGAGCAAAGTTCTCAACTTGCTACACACATCGACCTTAAGTGGCTTTGTGAAAATATCTGCAATTTGATCTTCTGTCTTCACATATTCTACTTGAATCTCCTTTCTTGAAATGCAATCTCTAATAAAGTGAAATCTTGTATCAATGTGCTTACTACGATCATCGAACACTTGATTTTTGGCTAAAGCAATTGTTGACTTATTATCCGCATGGATCACAGTTGCATCCTCTTGCAAAATTCCAACTGTTTTAAGCAAATTTCTCAACCAGACTGCATGACAAACACATGATGTTGCAGCAACATACTTTGCCTCACAAGTAGATAATGTCACGATAGGTTGCTTCTTAGAACTCCAAATAAAAGTTGTATTGCCAAGAAAGAAAACATATCCACTTGTACTTTTTTCGATCATTAAGATCTCCAGCCCAATCACTATCACAATAACCTTCAAGCTTGAATTCCTTAGATGATGAATAAAATAATCCATAGTCAATCATACATTTGAGGTAACGAAGATTTCTCTTTGCCACTTTCAAATGAGTAGTTGTAGAAGATTCCATAAACTGACTCACCAATCCAACACTGATGATGAAGGTGTAGATTGTTATGGAGTGACTAGCGATGGAGATGGTGTTGACGGAGAAACAACCACATCACAAGTTTCATCATCATCTTCAGGAAAAAGTAGGAACTTAAAATGTTTAGGTTCATCGTTCCAATTCCATGATTCTTCCTCATCAAACATCACACTTACCACCATCTTCTCTGTGGCTAGATTATAAAGCTTGAAGCCTTTTGAGCCTGCATCATAGCCAGTGAAGATAAGTTTCTCACTTTTATCATCGAGCTTACTATGCCTTTGATTTGGTACATGTACATAAGCGATGCTCCCAAATACTCTCAAATGAGCAATAGATGGTTTTCTTCCAGTCCATGCTTGTTGAGGAGTTTTGTTCCACAGGCTTCTGGTGGAGGAACAATTAGACAAATACACTGCACATTCAACAGCTTGTGCCCAAAACTCTTTTGGCATCTTCTTACTCTTCAACATGCTTCGAGCTATATTTAGTATAGTTCTATTCTTCATCTCAACAACACCATTTTGTTGTGGAGTATATGAAACTGTCATAGGTCGACGAATTCCATTTTCTACGCAAAATTCTTTGAATTTATTTGAAGTGAATTCTCCTCCTCTGTTCGATCTCAAAGCATTTATGTAATAACCACTTTCCTTTTTGACAAGAGTTTTAAATCTCTTGACAATGTCGAATACCTCTGATTTCTTCTTGACAAAATAAACCCAAGTTTTCCGACTGAAATCATCAATGAATAATAATAAATAATTATTCTTACCGAAAGAACTTGACTTTATCGATCCACAAAGATTAGTGTGGACAATCTCTACTGGTCTCCTTGCTCTTGAAGAAGATTCTTGTGGAAAACTTTTTCTTGATTGCTTGCCATAAAGACAACCTTCACAAAATTGATTTGGATGTTTGACATATGACATTCCTTTCACCATGTTCTTCCTGGCTAATAATCTCAAGTCATCAAAGTTCAAATGCCCAAATCTCAAGTGCCAAATCCAAGACGGATCTTTCAAACACAACTTCAACATCGGTTTGTATGTTTAACAAATACATTCCGTTCTTCGTCATTTGCACTCTAGCAATCATATTATCATGATTATCTCTTATTGAAAGACTATAATCCTTCATTAAAATATTATAGCCTTTCTCTAAGAGTTGTCCCAAACTTAAAATATTGTTCTTCATATATGGCACATAATAGACATTAGAGATAAACTCATGCTTCTCATTCTTCAAGTTTATCAAGATTTTACCTTTTCCTTTCACAAGAATTTTAGTATTATCACCAAATGTGATATTTCCACCAACCGATTCATCAAGTTCCACGAACATTGATTTACTTCCACACATGTGATTGTTGGCACCGCTATCAAGATACCACAAATTGTTTTCACATGTCTCTTCACATTTGCATGTTAGAAGCAAAGACGACTCGCTGCTTTTAACGTCTTGTTCAACATAGTTGGCTTTTTCTTCAACTTTATGTCTGGATTCCCAGGAATAATGACCAAATTTATGACAATTGTAACATCCAATTTGACTTTTGTCATGCCTCCGATCATTATTTGATCTTCATCCATATGGACTCGAATAATTTTGTCTTCCACGACCTCTTGATGAATTAGAGTATGAATTACTCTCATCAAATAGTTTTTGACCGTCATTTCCTCTACCTCGACCTCTGAAATCACCACGTCCATGATTGTTACCACGTCATCGACCTCGATTGCTTTTTTCTTGGCTTTCTTCTTTATCTCTCAACTGCAACTTTGATTGAAAAAGTTGCTCATGAAGGGGATAAAAGCCCCTACGTAGCGAAGCACATCGATTGGACCTTACGCCGTATATTAATTAACATTAAAATACCGTCACGAAAAGGAAAAATATAAACTTCAAACATGCTTTAAAGTTGCTGTAAATAGCTATAAACATGCTTGAAAAATAAATCTAATTTATTTTTCATGCTTTTCTAAAGAAACGGGAAAGAACCGTTACAAACCTTCATTGTAGACTTGACCGTTCTTCGCCAACGACGCTCCAACGGACAAAAACGCAGCAACCCTCTTGTCTTTTAATTGCTGGAAATTTCTTCTTGAATGACACAATAACCACAGAGGGAGGCTAGAGAGAATTCTAGGTCTTGTCTTGTGAGTCTAAGAGCAATAGAAGAGTACTGAACCAATTAGGTCTAGTGTTCTATTTATAGAAGAGTGGCCATGAATAAAATATTCAATTAAATCAATATTTTCCAAAATTGATTCAATCTTATTCCTTATTTAATCAATTCATGATCAATCAATTCCATAATTGACTAATCTTTTTCACAAATGACTAATTACTTCCATAAGTGATTAGATCATTTCCATAAATGATTAATCACTTCCTTAAATGATTAATTATTTCCATAATTGATTAATTCCCGGTTAATGAATTCTTTAATTAATTAACCACCAATTAAATATCACATATTTAATTTCCAGCCTTGAATTAATTAATTTTCCCAAATAGATTTTAGGCCTTAAAATTAATTAATTTATTATTTGAACTCTTTCAAACTTCCATAAATTTAATGTGACTCAAATTTACATTAATATTTGAATTCCTTCAAATATTAATTTCTCTCATAATAATATATCAATATATATTATATTGTTTCCCTTAGTAAATTGAACATTTTTAATTTACGTTTATTAGTTAGTTGCCTCAAATTACTTTATGAGCTACCAGTGGGACCTAATAGACCTGCAGATCAGAAGCTCCAACGATGTGAGATTAATTGGTCAAACTCATTAAGCGAATTAATCAATATTCGTTAACTGTGTGTACATTCCACTATAGACTCACAGCTGCACTCTTCTCACTGCAGACATATTTTCTGTGTCCACGGACATAGACCAATTTCGACTAGTTAGTCTTTCACGAGTGTCCGTAACACCAGCTGGGTCAAATTACCGTTTTACCCCAAGGTTACTTCTATTTCCTTAAGTACCAGTTCTCCTCTAATGAACAACCTGTTTGTGGTCCAACCATCAAACAGAAAACCCTCTCGAGCCATTGAGAGGGTAGGGTCCTTTGTTCAAAACTCGGAGTGACCACTTAAAGGAACACTCATCTGCTTCCCTAAAGTCGGGAAGGAGTGAACTCCATCTTGTACGATTATGTTCTCAGCTCCCCACTCGGTCTCGTCCCCAAAATTGTAGGCTTATTGAGTCGGCGTATTGGCCACTCTCATCCATGCAAATCAAAGGACAATCTCTCCTGAGCAGGAGTCCATAATCAACTCAAGATTAAGACTAAGTTGTCTAGGTCGTCCTAGTGAAATAGAAAACCAACTAGTTAACGGTGTTATAACCAGTAGTTACTGTTTCACGGTCTGGTCTTATGCAAACTCATTGCATAGGATACCCCCATTCGCATGTCTCGTACACGAATGCGTTGGATCATAGCGTTTGTATCAAATACAAAGTGGGTCGTATCCATAGTGTCGCCAGGATAAGGCACCCAGTCTTATCCCTATACTATAGACCCTTTAGGTTGTTTTTTGAACAATGATCCCATATGTCGCTACATATAGTTCAAGACTCATATTACAGCCTAAGATGTCTAGTTTATTGGATTAGGGTTATTTTTAGGCAAAGACAAGTATAAAAATAACTAATAACATTTAGGGAAAAATACACTTTTAGTCCCTGAGGTTTGAGTTAAGTGACACTTTGGTCCCTGAGTTTTCAAACTCAACAAAAATACCCTTGAGGTTTGAGATAAGGAGCACTTTGGTCCCTACCGTCAATTTTTCTGTTAAATGTTAACAGGATTCTGATGTGGCATTTTTTATATTAAAAAAAATGATTTTTTAGAGTTTTAAAATAAAATAATATTAAAATAATAAAAATATATTATTATATTTTTCTTTTTTCATTTCTAATTTTTTTCCTTTTTCCTTTTATGTTTCTTCTCCGTCTTCTTCTTTTCTCCAGACCGACCATCGACAGCTTCTTCTTCTTTAGACCACCGACGACCACCTACGTCGGAGCCGTCGGAGCCGGAGCAGCCGTTCGCCGGAGCCACCGTTCGCCATCTCTGATCGTCTTCTTCGGTTCCCTATTTCAGTGGGTTTGAAACGAAGACCCACGCGAGCTAACGAGATCTGCCTCTGAAACGGACACCGACCGGTCACCGGAGTCGTCGTTCGCCATCTCCGATCTTCTTCTCCGGCAGGTTCTCCATCTCCAATCGTCTTCTCCGATTCTCCATTTCAGTGGGTTTGAAACGACCCACGCGAGCTTACGATATCTCCCTCTGAAACGGACCTATACGCGAGATCTAACCTCTGAAATGAATACCCACGCGAGACCCACGCGAGATCTGAAGTTGCTGAGCTTGAAAACGTCGTCGACCTTGTTAGGAAGTGTTCGAAAACGTTCAAACCTCGCAGATCTGAAGTTTTCAGGTCGGGGATATCGCGGATCGAGCGTCGAACGTCGTCTGAAACACTTTGTTCAAGTTGTCGCGCATGAAGGAGGCGTCGAGTTTGATCAGCGTTCGTCTCTGTTGCGTGGGTCGTCGCTGGAGAAGAACCGCTTCCCTTCGTCTCTGTCGCGTGGGTCGTCGTCGGCTACGCTCGTCAGACGTGGTGGAAGATCTGTATGTTCGTGCCTCGAAGAATCTCTTTTCTTAAAAAAAAAAACAGAAGAAAGAAAAGAAAGGAGAAGAAGAAAGAAGAAAGAAGAAAAAAAAAAGAAAAAAAATTACCGGTGGCCGTCGCCGCCGTTCGCCGACAGCCGGCGGCGGCCGGCTACCGGAGCTAAAGAAGAAGAAGATGGGGAAGAAGGAAGAAGGAGATGGAGAAAACAAAGAAGAAATGAGAAGAAAGAGGGAAAGAAAGAATTAAAAAAATATAATAAAATAATAATATTTGTATTATTTTAATATTATTTTATTTTAAAATCTAAAAAAACAATTTTTTTAATAAAAAAAATGCCACATCATAATTCTGTTAACATTTAACAGAAAAATGGATGGCAGGGACCAAATTGCTCCTTATCTCAAACCTCAGGGGTAATTTTGTTGAGTTTGAAAACTCAGGGACCAAAGTGTAACTTAACCCAAACCTCAGGAACCAAAAGTGTATTTTTCCCTAACATTTAATATATCAATATTATTTCATTAATATCCAGTCAACGGTTACATTCACTATCTACGAGTTTTAGGGCATAAAACCCAACAGCTCAGTTGTTTGTTTACTTTTCGTGAGAAGCTTCTCTTCATGGGCTTGCAAAGTACCTGTAAGTTGATCGATGGACATTGTGCTCAAATCCTTCGATTCTTCAATAGCTACAACGATGAAATTGAATTTTTCATCCAATGAGCAAAGTATTTTTTTCAACTAGCTCATCATTTAACGCCTCACCATACCTCTTCATTTCATTTACCACTACAAGCAATCTAGAAGTGTAATCTGAAATTGATTCAGACTCCTTCATAGTCACCTCTTAATTTTTGGAGGCGAACCTTGTTGACTTGATCTACTCCTTTATAGGTATTCTCCAAGATTTGCCATGCTTGCATTGTAGTAGTTGCTCCAAAATTTTTCTCAAATTTTATATCATCAATTGCTTGATGAATAATGGTGAGGGCTTTTTGGTCTTTCTTTCTTGTATTTTGCAAAGCTTCTCATTGGGCTTGATTCAAAGGCACATCATTTTCTGGTTCTTCATAGCCTCTATCAAAACTTTCCAATGCATATTGTGAACTAAGTAGAGCTTTCATACGTATACAACTACTGCTATAATTTTCTTTGGTAAGTCGAGGCACTCGGAAAGGAACCAAATTGTTGTTTGCCATTTGCAAAAAAATAATTCTCTTTTTTAAAACTCAAGCTCTAATACCACTTTGTTGGAAGTGTGTGATGGAAACTCACAAATTAGAATCAAATAATAAATATTTGAGAGGAAACAATCCACTTGTATTGAACAAAAACTCTTAAAAAAAACTACAAACTTGGTTCACACTTTTTCTCTCTAACTCTTCTTGTGTTTTCTTCTCCACACACTTGCTTCAACACATTCTAAAGCTATCTTATTTATAGGATTACATGGAAAAATCTAGATCTAAAACTCTCATCCCATCTTAACTTCATGAACATAAAACTCCCTCACAATATGAATGTTATACTTAACCTCCAACAATTTAAAATTACAAAACTTACTTATTAATTTACTAATAACTTGTATAACTCACACACTTAATTAATTAGTACATGTTTAACTTACAACACAATCAAAAAATAAATTAAAAATCACCTTGGCATAATAATCTTTCCAGATTCAGCGAGCGATCTGGTGGCCTCCAAGATCAAAAGCCTTGAATTTGATTTTCCCAATACTCAACTTGTTATAGGCAATTTTGGACCACCCCGATACACAAGGAGCTGACGAGGACAACCGGGGAGAAATCGGGCTGAAAGATGGACCAAGGAGGCAAAACCGGCAAATGGGACGGGCCAAGACCGAAGGGGTCGGGTTTTCGACCCGACCCCCTGCTCGGCCTCGGCCCATGGCCGAGGCCGAGCATATGGTCGGCCTCGGCCATGGGCCGAGGCCGACCCTCGGCCCGCTCGTGCGGGCCGAGTCCGCTTGGTCCCGTTTGGTCCCCACCGCCTCTGGATGCCCCGGTTTCGCTTGGTTTGACCTAAAACGCCTCCGAAACCCTAAAAAGGCTAGGAGGATGAACAGGTATTTATATCCCTCTTCGCCGCTGAAGAGGGGATCCCGAATTCTATCCCTAAACTCTACTATCCATTTTCTCTTTTCTGCTCTTGCTCTTACTTTTCCACGCCCCTCCGTTCTGCTTTCTGACTTAAGCATCGGAGCCGGTGTGGCGAGCACCACACCGGTGTGCAGGTTTACTGTCTTGCAGGCCACGTCTTCCCCCCTCAACTACAAATTTACCGTTGGTGGCACGTGAAGGTCAGGTGAGATCCTCTGGCCAAAATCGACCATCAACACAACTCCTCTGAGGTCAAGTGTTGAGTCGGCTGGTGTTGCACTAATCTCTACACGCAATTCAAAATTTTCATAAGAAATAAAAAAAATGAACGAGAAAAATTGATTGCAAAGTAAAGAAAAATAAATGAAACTCACCTCGTCCTTCAACATGTGAAGGATAGTGGTCTTCTCAGCGTTATAATAATGCACAAAAGTATTTTGAGATTTTTACCGCACTCAGTTGAGTTATACTACATCCAAGACGAGAAGATGGAGGCGTGCTTCTAAGACCCCAACCCAGTCGCCACCAAAAAGAATTCTAGTGAATTTAAAGATCGAAAAGCCGGCGAAAATGTCGATTTATGGTGGAGGCGAAGATCTAAGGCGAAAAAATGGAGGCGTGGTGAAGGTGAGAAGTCGCAGAGAAGAAAGGGTTTGGAAGCGTCGTGGTGGTGGAGGTGAAGATTCAGACAAGGGTTTAAGGCGTGTGGTGGGAGGTGGAGTTTAGAGAAGGGTTTTTTCTCTAATGTTTAAAAGAAGAGAGGGAAAAGTAGAGTCGGTTAAATTTCAAATTTTCACGCTTTTTGAAGTTAAAATTTTAGAAGTTAAAATGTGTTGTCAAAAAGGAAAAAAAAAGAAGTTAAAAAGTGAAATTAACATTTTTTTGGTTTTTATTGTGATTAAATAACATATTCTTTAAATTATACCCATTAATTTTTTTTTTTATTTATTTTATTGTTTTTTTAATTCCTTTCAAATATTTTATTTCTTTTACTTAACTCATATTCTTTAATTATATCCATTAAAAAAAATTTATGTCTATTGGGACCCTAAACAATTTCCAATTTTGTATCTAGAAAGCTTGTGAATTTTAAAAAAGTAGGATAGGTCAAGGACTAGACACAAAATTGAAAGTTGAAGGACTTATTTAGACACAAAAGTGAAAGTTTAAGGACATGTTGAATATTTTTTAAAGTTCAGGGACTTATACTAGACACATAAATAACTATATTGAACTAATCGTTATTTTTATATTTAACAAATATATAAAAGCTCATTTTTAAAATTTAAGTGAATATTTTAAATTTTGCTTTAGTTTGTCTTTTAAATTCAATTTGGTATAAAATATAAATGAAAATAAATAAAAACATTTTTGAATTTTTGGTAAATAATGAAAATTTTAAGTTTCATTTTCTTTATGATATATTTATTTGCAAGGTTTTTTAATTGCTTACTTATAAATTATATTTACAAAATTTTAAGTGGAGTCCCTTAACAAAAATTTTGAATTCACAACTAACTACAACCACAACTACATATATATTGATTTGCAATAGTTTAAAAAATGCTACCATAAAATCGTTGCAATCTCAACATCTTCGGCGATTTTCTTTGCGTTGCTACTAAAATTTTATAATTGCACTAGCCTATTACGACAATGCTTTAAATGTTGCAACGTAACTGTTGCAATGGACTCTATTACAACACTTTCTAAAATTGTTGCAATTTAACCGTTGCAATAGACATATTTGCAACAGTTTGTAAATACGTTCTAAGCACACCGTTGCGATTGAGTATATATTGCAACAATTTAAAAATTGTTGTAAACAAATTGTTGCAATGTGTATCAATAGCAGCGGTTTTGTTGTGTGTTGTTAGAAACCGCTGCAATTTTATAAGCCCTTGCAACATTTTCCAAACGGCTACAATAAACCTGTTTTCTTGTAATGTTCATCTTAGGCTATGTCGGGAGCCGATCACGCTAATTGGTGTTAATTGGAGCAAACTGTGCCGAAGAGAACCTGAATAATGAAAAAAAAAAGTTGACATGTCGGCCTTGGTGTCTTGACGCCGACGCGAATTCTAGCCGGAGTGTAATGTTCGAGGTGTCTCGACGTGTCCCTTGGCGTCTCGACGCCACCATATTTTCTATATATATGTAGCCTCAGTTTTAGTTCGCAGTTAGGTTAGAACTTTGCTCATTTTTACTATTTCATTGCCTCTTTTACATTCCAGCACTGTTGTAGACAATTCTTGGTCATATTTTATGGATTCTTTCATGGTTATTGTTGATTTTACTTCATCTATGTGTAGCTAGTCTCGTTTAGATCGTTGGATTGGGTTTATGACTTTGTTGGGCTCCTAGAGTGAGTAAAAATAAGATGTAAAAAGACTCTAGAACTATGTGCAAGTATACACAATCTGCAACAAGTAATAAGTATTTATTGAATCCAAGGTCTGAATTAGCTTTCACTTTATCTATTTTGTATAACTTTTTAATGGTTTCAAAGGTGGTTAAAATGATTGATTTTTATAGAATGCTGAAACAAAAGAAATGACAGAACAAAAAGTAAACAAATAAGCAGACAGATTAGAAACAGGTGCTGGTCTGGATTTAGTAATTGTTTTAAAAGATGCTCTAGCAATATTATTGATCATGCAAAACTCTCGCAGTCTTATTAGGAGATTCCTCCAGAAACTCTGGATTTTTTAGAATCTGTTGCAGCTCCAATGAAGCACTATCGATCAAGCACTAGGCAACTGGCTATCCCTAGCTTAGTTACTGGCGTTCACCAATACACAATGATCTAGTGTGATTAATTGCCACACACTCCCTAAATCATCCCTGAAATTGGGAAATGATATTCATATCGGCTGGCCAGACGGGCACAAAATATAAATGAGCACAACAAATAATCAAGATGCATCAAATCAATATCTTTTGCATAGAAATTAAACACGACAATTACATATTCCTAACCAACACCTGAAATTACTTAGTTCATAGAGCACATGGCGACACACGTTACAATATGAATAAGTGCATCCATAACTACAAAATAATACAAGAAAATATTAATTCCCTTGATCAGCTTGCAAGTGATGGTCTTCTTGTAGTCCCTAATCTTTCTCCTCTATTCGGCTTCCAAAAGTGGAAATGAACTTCCTAAGAGTGGAATGTTCCTTCCAAGAAAGGATTGACTTTTACTTGAGATGACTTCTCCTTTTATAGAGTGATAGGAAGCTTGAATTAGGTTGACCTAGACACGTGGATGACTCTCCTTGCTCCTTTATCCCGAGAATAACTTAACAGAATTCCATTCATTAAATTGAGTATCCTCAGTCTGCTTTTCTTGAACTTCCTCTCTGTGCTCTTCTTGAATCCTCCGTATCTACAATTATCGGGTCAACCTGCTCTAGGTTTGGTCCTTCAGGTTCCTTCAGATTGCCTTCTTCAACTGCCTCGACAACAATATCTTCCACTACCTTTTGTACGATTTCTTGATCCTCAGCCCTCTGTTGTCTATTCCTTCTTTTAGCTTCTTTCTCTTCTGGTGTTTTCTTTTTCTTTACCTTTGCTCTCGGTGCTTCGGGGGTAACAGGTACCTCTTCTTCCTCATTGTCTCGCTCCTTTCTACCTCTCGTTTTCGCCATTGAAGACTCAAAGGAATTTACAGAGAATAGAAGCGAAAAGGAAAACGAAAACATAAACGACAAGGGATGAAGGCGAGAAGATGAAGTGAAGAACAAAACTTACCAAAGGTTGTTTATAAATAGGGATTCAGCAAAATAAAATCTTAACCGAAAGATTTTTGCTCTCATTAATTGAAATTATCGTTCAAATCCCATGCAATCGGAAAATTAAATCCATCAATGGCAAAATCTGAATTTCAATCGCCCATGGTAAATGAAGATGCGCTGTCTAACGACTACACCATTTGATTGCCCCTGTGCGACACGTGGCAACATTAGAATTCTTCATGCAATTTACCTGCCCACGAGAAATTCAAAAGCAAACGGTAAAAAGTAATTAATCCAACACCAAAACCCTTCCAATTCGGACGAAATATTTGATTCGGCCATAAAATTGCCGCAACAACCTTCTGAACAAAGCGAATCTTGGATACGGAAGAATTTAATTTTAGAACAGAAAAAATCAAATCAGAAATTCAAATTAACCGCTTAAATCAAATTTTTTATTCCCATTTTTATTATTCAAAACCCAATAAATCAGGAGAAATTTTATTCAAATCTAAATCTAAACAGAAATTTAAATAACACAAATACAATCTAATCTAAACTAATCAGATTAAGTAAAAAGTAACTCGGCTAAATAAATAAATAAACCGAAAATAAAATCTACAAAAATAAAACAAAATCCAATAAAATTCAAACTTACCGAATCTTGTTTAATACAATTAAATTCAAACCAAATTTAATAAAAACAATTTAAACTAAACCAAATCAGCGAGAAATAAAATCAAAACAAACACTGGGAGCTCAAAATATTGCTCTACGAAATGCTCTAGTAAATTCCAATTAGGTGCACAAAGAATGGGTGCTCAGATTAAAGCAACCTTTAAAGTTTCAAAAGCCTTCCTACAATCTGCATTAAAGTAAAAAAACATGATCAGTGTACAATAAGTTACAGAGAAGTTTACTGATTTTTGAAAAATGTTTTATGAACCTTCTATAAAATCTAGCATGACCTAAAAAACTATGAATCCCTTTTACTGAACTCGGTGGTTCTAATCTTTCAATAACTTCAATTTTTCTCAATCAACTTATAGACCATTCTTAGAAATCTTATGACCTAACATAATGCCCTCCTTCACCATGAAGTGACATTTCTCCCAATTAAGAACTAGATGGGTATCCTCACATCTCTTTAACGCCTTACCTAAATTATCCAAACAACTCTAAAAAGACCCTCCAAAAACTGAAAAATCATCCATAAATACCTCTACAGTGGACTCAATCGTATCAGTAAAAATTGCTAACATACACCGCTGAAATGTTGTTGGAGCATTGCAGAGGCCAAAAGGCATTCGCCTAAAAGCAAACGTCCCATAAGGGCAGGTGAAAGTGGTTTTTTCTTGATTCTCAAGAGCAATGGTAATCTAGTTATACCCAGAATAACCATCTTTGAAACAGTAGTAGGCCTGCCCAGCCAATCTGTCCAACATTTGGTCAATAAAATGGTAAAGGGAAATGGTCTTTACGGGTAGCTTTATTGAGCCTCCGGTAATCCATGCAAACCCTCCAGCCAGTTACTGTCCTGGTTGGGATCAACTCATTATCATTATTGCTCACCACAGTGACACCTCCTTTCTTAGGAACACATTGGACAGGGCTTACCCAATTGCTGTCTGCAATTGGATAAATAATGCCAGCATCCAACCATTTTATCACCTCATTTTTAACAACCTCTTTCATTGCAGGGTTAAACCTTCTTTGTTGCTCAATACTCCTAAAGGATCCCTACTCTAGAGTGATTTTGTGCATACAAAAAGATGAGCTAATTCCCTGAATGTCACCCAATGTCCAACCTATTGCTTTGCGATATTGCTGCAGCAACTTTATTAAGGCCTCTTCATGCTCCGACATTAAATCTGATGCAACAATAATGGGCAACGTCTCACCTTCCCAAAGATACACATACTTTAGATGATCCGGCAAGGGCTTCAAATCTAAAGTGGGTGCCTCAATCAGGGATGACTTAATAGGAGGAGCTTTCCTTTGATCTAAATCTAAAGACTAAAAAACATCCTCACACCTAGACACTTCTTTTTCATTTTTCCTTTCTAAAGAACAAACTTATAAATCTTCTACACTAACCTCTCCATGATCTTCCAAATGCTTGCTTGTTGAATCCTGTATTGTTGTCTCAACAATTGTGTTCTCCAGAATCCTAATGAAAGAGCAATCTTTCATTTCGTCTGGATACTTCATGGCCTTGAACACATTAAATTTCACTTCCTCATTATAAACTCTCATTGTTAACTCCCCTTTTTGAACATCTATCAATCCTCTACCAGTGGCCAAAAATGGACGACCTAGAATAATTGGGACATCTTTATCAGGCTCTTAGTCTAAAATAATAAAATCAATAGGAAATATGAATTTATCTACTTTAACTAAGACATCCTCAATTTTACCCTCAGGATATGTGATAGACCTATCAGCTAGTTGAAGTGTGACTGTGGTGGGCCTAGCTTCACCAATACCTAGCTTTCGATAGACCAAAAGAGTGGCAAAAAATGGACGACCTAGAATAATTGGGACATCTTTATCAGCCTCATAGTCTAAAATAATAAAATCAACAGGAAATATGAATTTATCTACTTTCACTAAGACATCCTCAATTATACTCTCAGGATATTTGATAGACCTATCGGCTAGTTGGAGTGTGACTGTGGTGGGCCTAGCTTCACCAATACCTAGCTTTCGATAGACCGAAAGAGGCATAAAGTTAATGCTTGCACCTAATTCACAAAGTGCTCTACCTAAATTTTTTCCACCTATTGACACATGTATAGTAAAGGGTCCTAGATCCTTAGCCTTGGTTGGTAGCCCATTCTTAAGAATAGCACTACACTCCTCAGTAAGAGATATAGTTTCAAACTCACCTAACCTCTTCTTTTTAGTTAAAATATCCTTAAGAAATTTAACATAATTTAACATATTCCTAACCAACACCTGAAATTACTTAGTTCATAGAGCACATGGCGACACACGTTACAATATGAATAAGTGCATCCATAACTACAAAACAATACAAGAAAATATTAATTCCCTTGATCAACTTGCAAGTGATGGTCTTCTTGTAGTCCCTAATCTTTCTCCTTTATTCGGCTTCCAAAAGTGGAAATGAACTTCCTAAGAGTGGAATGTTCCTTCCAAGAAAGAAATGACTTTGACTTGAGACGGCTTCTCCTTTTATAGAGTGATAGGAAGCTTGAATTAGGTTGACCTAGACACGTGGATGGCTCTCCTTGCTCCTTTATCCCGAGAATAACTTAACGGAATTCAGGTCATTAAATTGGATAACGACAGTTTTGCTTCTTGCTTTGCTCCAACACAGATTTTGCTCACTCAAGTTGCTCGGCAATATATTATGCACAAAATAACTTCCAAAGCATCCATTCTTCCAAATGGGTTAAAACATATAATATATATCTAAAAACAATCCTATTTAGCACAAAGGACACACAAATCCCTATTGAAATAAGGCCTAAATAACTCCCTTTTTAAGAGTTATCAGTCTTGATTCTAAATAAGATTGGCTAAGTTTTCTGAGTTTTACTTTCTACTTTTGTTGTATTTTCATTGAGTTTTGCATGTTATCCCGTTTAAACCAATACACGAGGCTAGTCTATTAGGATTGACGCCCTATGCGATTACCGCTTGTGTATTCTATCAGTTATTTTTAGATAGCCACTAGGTTGAGGCAAACCACTCTCTATGCGAGACGACCCTTGATAGGCCTAGGATGAATGTTAAAGCTTGTAGGAATTAGATTTAAATTGCATTTGAATTTGGTTCTTACGAATCCGGACCCACGATCCCATAGCGGCTAGTTTTAATATGTAGTTGTGAAATTGGTTGTTAATTAACTAGTAAGATATAATTACTAACCATTGCAGAGGTTTCAAAGTGTTGCTAAATTATGTATAAGGGGTGGCGAGCGATAGAGTCTATATTAATTAATCTTGTTAGTTGCAGAATTCACGATTAGTAAGGTAATTAGCACAAGTTCGTGTAGGGGCTCCTCTGAGTAACCCAGAAGCCCACCGGACTAATGAAATGAGTTTAGAATAATTATTAGAGAAAACTAGGAAGCCAACAAATTAGAATCAAGCATAATAAATCCCAATCCAACGATCCAATTTCATGTTTTTATTTCCGTCTAATTTCTCTCCTACATGCTTAGTTTTCTGTCTTTTAAAATTCAGCATTTTATTATTTCTTTACTTTTGCTTGTCTTTCATTATAAAAATCCCCCATGTTTTCATAAACACGAAATTCTACACTTTCTAGATCCCCCTTCCCTATGTTCGACCGTAGCCGCTATTGCTAAAAAATAGTAGTAGTGCCTTGGATTATAAACTTTATTTGACGACTTCGGGAGAATTCGACACCCTCCTGTGATCCCGTCAACTCCCCTAGGCTCTCATCACATAACAAATAATTTTCTAAAATATAGGCATTTAAATCAAACATTTTCTCTAAATCTCTATTCTCAAAACAATTATTAACAAAAATAGTCAAACATCATGATATCTATGGGTCTCGTATTCAGAGATGGTTTTTAAAAAAGAACCAAATCTACATCAGGCGTGGGTTTTTGTACAAGCATTGATGGCACCTAATTGCCCATGATTATTTGTACTTAATCTCTTCAGTTTTACGATAATTGTTTCGCTTAAAGTTAAGTTTTGTAGGAGTTTGGTATCAAGTGCTTCAACAGGGCTCATATTTTGTTTTGGTGTTAATTCGAGGATTTTAGCGCGGTTTTCATCCATCTTGAAGTCCATGGGATGTCGAGGCAGTGAAAAGACCTAAGTGGAGCGCTCGAAACTCAAAAACAACACAAAACAGATCAAGTTTTGAAGTAGCCAAATCAGAAGGACCCGAGAGATGGCATCTCGACACCATCCGCAAGCGTCTCTGTTGGGTTTTATGCCCTAAAACTCGTAGATAGTGAATGTAACCGTTGACCGGATATTAATGAAACAATATTGGTATATTATCCCATTAATTGTTATTAGTTATTTTATATTTGTCTTTGCCAAATAATAACCCTAATCCAATAAACTAGACATCCAAGGTTGTAATATGAGTCTTGAACTATATGTAGCGACATATGGGATCATTGTTCAAGAAACAGACTAAAGGGTCTCTAGTATAGGGATAAGACTGGGTGCCTTATCCTGGTGACACTATGGATACGACCCACTTTGTATTTGATACAAACGCTGCGATCCAACGCGTTCGTGTAGGAGACATGCGAGTGGGGGTATCCTATGCAATGAGTTTGCATAAGACCGAACCGCGAAATAGTAACCACTGGTTATAACACTGTTAACTAGTTGGTTTTCTATTTCACTAGGACGACCTAGACAACTTAGTCTTAATCTTGAGTTGATTATGGACTCCTGCTCATGAGAGATTGTCCTTTGATTTGTATGGGTGAGAGTGGCCAATACGCCGACTCAATAAGCCTACCACTTTGGGGACAAGACTGAATGGGGAGCTGGGAACATAATCGTACAAGATGGAATTCACTCCTTCCCGACTTTAGGGAAGCAGATGAGTGTTCCCTTAAGTGGTTACTCCGAGTCTTGAATAAAAGACCCTACCCTCTCAATGGCACGAGAGGGTTTTCTGTTTGATGGTTGGACCACAAACAGGTTGTTCATTAGAGGAGAATTGGTACTTAAGGAAATAGAGGTAACCCAGGGGTAAAACGGTAATTTGACCCAGCTGGTGTTACGAAGACTCATGAAGGACTAACTAGTCGATATTGGTCTAGATCCGTGGACACAGAAAATATGTCTGCAGTGAGAAGAATGCAACTGTGAGTCTATAGTGGAATGTACACACAGTTAACGAATATTGATTAATGTGGTTAATGAGTTTGACCAATTAATCTCACATCGTTGGAGCTTCTGATCTGCAGGTCCATTAGGTCCCACTGGTAGCTCGTAAAGTAATTTGAGGCAACTAAGTAATAAAAGTAAATTGAAAATGTTCAATTTACTAAGGGAAACAAATATAATATATATTGATATATTATTATGAGAGAAATTAATATTTGAAAAGTTCAAATATAAATTTATGGAAGTTTGAAAGAGTTCAAAATAATGAATTAATTAATTTAAGGCCTAAAATGTGTTTGGGCAAATTAATTAATTCTAGGCCGGGAATTAAATATGTGATATTTAATTGGTGGTTAATTAATTAAAGAATTCATTAACTGAGAATTAATCAATTATGGAAATAATTAATCACTTAAGGAAGTGATTAATCATTTATGGAAATGATCTAATCACTTATGGAAGTAATTAGTCATTTGTGGAAAAGATTAATCAATTATGGAATTGATTGATCATGATTGATTAATTAAGGAATAAGATTGAATCAATTATGGAAAAGATTGATTTAATTGAATATTATATTCATGGCCTCTCTTCAATAAATAGAACACTAGACCTAATTGGTCATGAGACTTGACACTCTTGAAAGAGAAGACCTAGAATTCTCTCTAGCCTCCCTCTTAGAGAAAGACTCCCACAAGTCTTTTTCCTCCTAGACTTAGAGACATACCGGTGTAACCTCTGTGGTGATTGTGTCAATCAAAGAAGAAATTTCCAACGAAGAAAAGCAAAGGCGGCTGCTGCGTTTTCGTTCGTGGAGCGTCGTTGGCGAAGAACGGTCAAGTCTTCAACGAAGGTTTGTAACGGTTCTTCCTCTTTTCTTTAGAAAAGTTTTAAAAATAAATTTAGATTTATATTAGCATGTTTAAACCAATTTTACAGCGGCTTTAAAGGTTGTTTAAAGTTTTGTTTGAGTTATCGTAACGATGTTTTTAATGTTAATTAATATACGACGTAAGGTCCAATCGATGCGCTTCCGCTGCGTGGGGACTTTTATTCCCTTCGGTCTCAACGCCTCGGATTTGAAGGCGCGAAAATATCACCGTCGGCGTCTCGACGCCAGTTCGCTTATTTAAACAACAGCTGTTGTTTTTAAGGTAGAGAGGAAGGGAAGAGAGCGTCGATTGGAGTGTTTAGCAGCCGTTTTCTCTCGTTTTGGCTTTGATCTCTCCGCTTTTCTCTTGTATTTTATAGTTTCTAGGTAGATTAGGTTGGTTTCTCGAGCCTTGGGCTTTAGATTAGGCTTGTCTATGGTCGTCTAAGCATCTTTCGTTGTAGTTGGGACCTCGGGATTGTACGTACATTTGTATTTTTATGAGGTTTATGAGCATACTGTGTTGATTCATTGTTTATCTTGAGATTGTTGAACTTTATGCATGATTTATTTGTTGTTTGTGGTTTTAGAATCCCGCTTTTATAATTAGCATTCGCAGAAGGTTAGATTGACACCCTAACTCGCAACTCGTATGTTAAACTTACTAAAGAATTAATTGCCAAGTAGCTAATGGAGGGTTAGTTCAATAGTTAGCATTAGATTGATTCGTGAGCATGGGTCCCAAGAGCAGACTGTGACTTTGTTGCTGACACAATAGATCTAGGAGTCTAAATCGATACTTGTGATTAATTAGATATCTCTCTAGTTGATTATGAGTGTTCTAGTCTATAGCAACAATTGGTTGAGTTATTGAGTGTGGTCAGGTTAGTTTATTGATTGATTGCATGTTAGGAGTGGGTCTGATGGGTTAGCGCTCTAAGGGTATCTAGTTCTTAATGCAGTCGCTTGATTAACTGATTTTGACGGGTTTGTTGGGGTTAATTAATTAGTAACTAGTAATTGAATCGATGGACGTTGGGATCGAGTCAATTGATATAGAGTACCTATGGACAACATGCATATCTGCTAATCAATTACTAAAAAGTAAATTTACTAATCCCGAGTGTCTTCAGCTACTACAAGCGGCAAGGTGAGATTGACCAACCTCCCATTTACTTTTCTTTCATTTAATTTTCTTTCAGTACTTTCTTATGAACTGACTTTCTGTCAGTTTACTTTCTGACATTTTTCCTTTGCCCGCAATTTTCTCCATCTATCTCAAACCCCATTTTCTCTGCCACCCCAAAACACAAAAGAGATTAGAAGTAAACCAGTTGTTCCCTGTGATCGACCCCGGCCACTACTACTACAAAGTAGCTTGGTGTCCGTGGACTATTAATTTGTTTTGACATTAGCCCTGCAACACCGACGCGCCCACGCTGGTGAATATAAATTTGCCTTGACACGTGGAGCCCTCGACAAGCTCGGTCAGATATATATCTACATGAAACTCATTATCTACATTAGAATGTATGACGCTATCATTTTCATCATGCTCATTATAGTCCAATAAAACAGACAATTCAAAATCTTCCAACATTTCTTCACCATCAAACATAACATCCTTAAAGAACTCATCAGGATCGAATCCCATATCAGGTAGACCTTCTAATTCTAACTCTAAATCTAATTCATCGTCACTAGGTGGCAAAAAAGCATGGCCTACTAAAAAGCATGTATGAATACTACAAACAAATTTGTCTTGGCCAACTAAATACCACTTTCTCATCGTCGATGTTCAGAGTTAGTTTACCTAAATGCACACTGATCTTGGCCTTACCTGTGGCCAAGAAGGGTCTACCTAGGATAATGGGAACATCCTTATCTTCCTCCATGTCTAGTACCACGAAGTCAATCGGGAAAATGAACTTGTTTACTTTGACCAAGACGTCCTCCACAATCCCCATGGGTTGGGTCACAAATCGATCAGCCAACTAGAGGGTGTTCTCGGTCTTTTTTAAACCTATAAGTTTGATCTTCTTTAAAAGGGAATAAGACATTAAATTTATGCTAGCTCCTAGGTTGCATAATGCCCTATCAAAAGATATTATTTCTCCTATAGTGTAGTGAATAGTAAAACTCACTGGGTCCTTTCTTTTTAGAGGCATCTTTCCCTGGACTATCGTGCTACTACTCTCAGACAATCTTAAAACTTCTTCTTTTTTCAATTTCTTTTTCCTAGCTAATATCTCCTTCAATAAACCTACCGTAGTTAGGCATATTCGATAAAACATCAACTAAGGGGATGTTAATTGTCAACTTCCTAAACATTTCAGAAAATTTAGAGAACTACTCATCTAATTTAACATTCTTAAAGCACTAGGGAAAAGGTAACTCTCTGTAGTCGAATTCCTCTTGCAGCTTCTCTTCAATCTTTTCTTTCTTCATTCTTTTAAATTTTTTCATTGGGGTTAGTTAAAACACAATCAAATAAGCTAGGAGGATTTTGGGACCTATCCTTGGAGGTTTTTTCTGCCTCAGCCCCTTCGTCTTCATCCTTGCTCTCCTTCTCTTTCTTCCATCTTTCTTCATTAGATAAAATTTTTAGTTGTGTTCCACTCTGGAGCATGATAACCTTACATTGCTCTTTCAGGTTAACTTCTGTGTCGCTGGGAAACTTCCCTTTCTAAAGGGCATTCACTAAAGTTGCTATTTGTCCCAACTGGACCTCCATATTTTTCAGAGCAACATCATGATTGTTAACAGAGGTTACTAGAGTGTTTACGATCGTCTAAAGATTGACATTTAAGACCTTCTATTCCTTGATGATGAGTGCCACCATCCCCTCCAGGTTACTATTCTTCTCTTGTTGACCTGATGTGTATGCAAAACCTGGGGGTGACTGCAAAACATTAATGGAGTTAGCATATGAAAAAATTTTGTGATTGCGCATACCTGGGAGGTAAAAGTTTTAGCCTTTTTCATCGGGGTCCTCTCTGTGGGCCACTAGTAGCTTGTCGACGCCATCTCTTCCAACAGTTCCTTTGCATTGTTTACCATTTTGGAAAGGAAAATTCCACCTGCAGACGTATCTATAACAGTTTTAGTGGAACTATTAAGCCCATTAATAACTTTACATGAGGCTAGCCTAGGTAACCATGCTGAGGTTATGTCCTTAAAATTTTCTTATACCGCTCCCACGCTTCGTAATGTTGCTTGTCATCGTGTTGCTTAAACATCCCAATCTCCATGCGGAGCTTGGTGGTTTTAGCATGTGGGCAAAATTTTGTAAGGAACGCCTGCGACAACTCATCCCATGAATTGATGCTTCTAGGCTCTAGAAATTCCAGCCAGTCTTTTGCTTGGTCTTGTAGGGAGAAAGGAAAGAGTCATAGTCTGATGTAGGGGTGTACATTTTTCGGGTCGGGACGGTTGTACAGACAACCCGACCCGACCCGGGTGTACGGAAAACCGACCTGACCTGACCCAGTTTAGTGTCGACTCGGGTCGGGTCGATTTTTTTTTCGTCTCTTTGAAGATTTCAACAACTTCTCGTTCATTTCATCCTCAGCCAGAGAGGAAAAAAAAACCCCAACTCTTTAACATTAGTAGAGAACACAGAGGCAAATTCAGTATTGCACAAAAATTAAGTACTAACGTTAGCAGAAACACATCTCTTGAGAAAAAAAAAGGGGGGGACTTCTGATTCATTTCATCCTCAGCCAGAGAGAAAAAAAAATCCCCAACTCTTCAACAGTAGGAGAAACAGAGGCAAATTCGTATTGTACAAAAATTAACACAACTCTTGAGAAAAAGGGGGGGAGGACACAAAAAAAGAATCAAAACACAACAAATTTCTTCTTACCCAGGAGAAAGAGTGATCAAATAAAGATTTACAATACTCAACTTCACTTACTTACCCAGGAGTAAGGGTGATCAAATAAAAATTAAGACACAACTCTTCAAAGCTTTCAACCAATTTCTTCTTCTTCATTTCATCCTTAGACTGTGACAGAGTACTGCTCGTGGGCTTAGGGGAGGTCGTGGCGGTGGTAGCAGAGTAAAGAGGCCGAAATCCTAAGAAATTTCAAAGGGGTCTAGATGTTGGGATTTATGCCCTAAAACTCGTAGATAGTGAATGTAACCGTTGACCGGATATTAATGAAATAATATTGATATATTTTTCCATTAATTGTTATTAGTTATTTTATATATGTCTTTGCCTAATAATAACCCTAATCCAATGAGCTAGGGCATTCTTATACCCACTATACATTTCTCCCACTTGCCCTAGATTAGATGGCATACATATCTCGTAGACCTAGACCTTCTAGATGACCCTCAAACACTTTAGCCGTGAGAGCCTTCGTAAATGGATCAACGATGTTGTGCTCCGAGGCGATCTTAGTGACGATCACATCTCCTCGTTGCACAATCTCCCGTATCAGGTGATATTTCCTCTCGATGTGTTTACCTCGTTTGTGGCTTCGAGGTTCTTTTGAGTTGGCTACAGCCCCACTATTGTCACAATATAGTGTTATGGGCACGTCCATATTCGGAACCACTTCCAAATCAGTCAAGAACTTTCTGAGCCATACTGCCTCCTTAGCTGCTTCGCAAGCTGCTACATACTCAGCCTCCATGGTTGAGTCTGCTATGCATCCTTGGTTGATGCTTCTCCACACTACTGCTCCTCCATTGAGGGTGAATACTGACCCTGATGTGGATTTCCTTGAATCCTTATCAGCTTGAAAGTCAGAATCAGTGTATCCAGTAAGAATCAAATCCTTAGCTCCATACACAAGCATGTAGTCCCTCGTTCTCCGAAGATACTTGAGGATATTCTTAACCGCTCCCCAGTGGTCAAACCCTGGATTAGACTGATACCTTCTGACTACTCCCACTACATAACATATGTCAGGCCTAGTGCAGAGCATAGCATACATTAAGCTGGCCACAGCTGAGGCGTAGGGAATGTGTCTCATGTTTTCAATTTCTTGAGGTGTCTTAGGAGACTGTTCCTTAGACAGGTGTACCCCATGTCTGAAGGGTAGTAGTCCCTTCTTGGAGTTTTCCATCGAATATCGAGACAACATCTTGTCAATATACGTTGCTTGAGACAGAGCTAGCGTTTTGTTCTTACGATCCCTAATGATTTGGATTCCCAGAACATATTGAGCCTCTCCCAGATCTTTCATTTGGAATTGGGCTGCTAGCCATTTCTTAATGTCAGTGAGGTATCCTACATCATTCCCAATGAGTAGGATATCGTCTACATAAAGTATTAGAAAAGCTACTTTCATTTTGTTGATTTTCTTGTACACACAAGGCTCATCAACGTTTTGGTCAAAGCCAAAAGATTTGATTGCAATATCAAATCTAAAGTTCCATGATCTGGACGCTTGTTTCAATCCATAAATGGATCGATTGAGCTTACAAACCTTTTGTTCCTGACCTTGGGCTATGAACCCTTCGGGCTGAGACATGAAGATATTCTCTTCAAGATTACCATTCAGAAAGGCAGTCTTGACGTCCATTTGCCATATTTCATAGTCATAATATGTGGCTATGGATAAGAGAATTCTTATTGACTTTAACATGGCTACAGGAGAAAAGGTTTCCTCATAGTCAACCCCTTCCTTTTGGGTATAACCCTTTGCCACTAGTCTAGCTTTGAAGGTCTGTACCTTTCCAGCTGCATCTCTTTTTCTCTTATAGATCCATTTGCACCCTATGGGTTTTACCCCATTTGGTAGATCTGTAAGTTCCCATACAGAATTGGAGTACATTGACTCCATTTCTAGGTTCATGGCTTTGACCCATTCATCCTTATCTTCGTCATTCATTGCCTGTCGATAGGACAATGGATCCTCAATGCCATCATTAGGTATGACAACCTGAGTTTCAGTTAAACCTAAGTAGTGGTCAGGTTGTAATACAATCCTCCCACTGCGTCGAGGCATTCCCAACGTTTGAGATGGACGGGATGGATCTGAAGAACTAGTTCCTTCATTAACCCTTGTTGAAGGTCCAACTTCATCAACAACTTTTGATGATTCTTCAGTACCTTCTCCTAATATCATTTTGCTGCGTGGTTTATGATCTCTCATGTGGTCTTCTTCTAAGAAAGTGGCGTTTGTCGATACAATCACCTTATTTTCTTGTGGGTCGTAGAAATAACCACCTTTCGTTTCTTTAGGGTAACCAACAAATTGGCACAGTTTTGAACGAGGTTCCAGTTTCTTAGGATTTGTCACAAGCACGTGTGCTGGACAACCCCAGATGCGAAAGTGATGCAAACTAGGTTTACGCCCCTTCCATAATTCGAAAGGTGTTTCAGAAACACTTTTCGAGGGAACATTGTTCAAGATGTATACTGCAGTTTCTACTGCATACCCCCAAAACGAGCTAGGCAATTGAGCATAGCTCATCATTGATCGAACCATGTCTAACAAGGTTCTATTTCTCCTTTCTGACACACCATTATGTTGAGGTGTACCAGGGGCTGAGAGTTGAGATTGGATTCCATGTTCTATCATATAATCCTGGAATCTTTGATCCATATACTCCCCTCCTCGATCAGATCGAAGTGCTTTAATAGATTTACCTAATAGGTTTTCAACTTCAGCCTTAAACTCCTTAAACTTTTCAAGGGCTTCAGACTAATGTCCCATTAGGTACAAGTAACCATATCTTGAATAATCATCTATAAAAGAGATGAAATATTCGTACCCTCCTCGAGCTTTTACATTCATTGGACCACATAGATCCGAATGTATTAACTCTAAGGGTTCTTTGGCTCTGTAACCTTTTCCAGTAAAGGGTCTCTTGATCATTTTTCCCTCGAGACACGATTCACAAGGTGGTAGTGAATCATCTTCTAACTTGTTTAGAAGTCCATTCTTTACCAAACGACCGATCCTATCGATGTTTATATGACCAAGTCTAAGATGCCAAAGATGAGTATTGTTACTTGATGGAGAAATCTTTTGCCTTTTTCTTTGAGTTTTAGCAGTTTTAAATAATTCATGATTTAAAAGTGCTTTGTTTTCGGTTGGTCTTAAAACGTACAAGTTATTTTCCAATTTGGCTGAACAAATAAGTACACCATTTTTATAAATGAACTCTTCATTCATATCAAAAGTAACTGTATACGATTGTTCAATCAAACATGAAATAGAAATTAAGTTCCTCTTAATCTTTGGAACGATTAACAAACTTTCTAAAAGTAAGAATCTATTTCTAAAAAATAACTTCGCAGCTCCCACTGCTTTAGCTGAAATGACTTCTCCAGTTCCGACCCTGAGTGTCATTTCCCCATCATTCAACTGCCGAAAGGAACTATTTCCCTGAAAAGAAGAGCAAACATGATTAGTTGCTCCTGAATCAAGTATCCAGGTAAACTCATCATGTTCTACCAGGCATGTTTCTAAAACAAGTAAATAGAATTTACCTTCCTTTTCCTTCTTTTTCTCAGCAAGGTACTTTGGGCAGTTTCTCTTCCAATGTCCATCTACATTGCAGTGGAAACACTTGCCCTTGTCTGCCATAGCTTTGGCTTTTCCCTCGCTTTTAGCAGCAGTTTTGGGAGCTTTCCCCTTGTTTCCTTTCTTCTTCTGAGTTTTCTTTGAAGAAGTGGCTACAGATTTAGTTCCAGAGGATGAACCCTTCTCGAACTTTCTTTTAGAGTGGACAACGTTTGCCTCTCCTTCTATCTGTCCCTTGTTCTTAAGAAGAGACTGATAGAGTTGTAGCTCATTCAGGAGGCTAGTCAGGTTGAATGTTATTTTATTCATCATTGCATTGCTTCGAAACTGTAGAAAACTCTTCGGAAGAGATTCTAAGATGAATGCAACCTGACTACGCTCATCTATGACCGCCCCGTTTGCCTCTGCCACGTTGAATTGGACCATCATATCCAAGACATGCTCCCGAACAAACGTGCCCTCTTTCATGCGACAACTATAAACGTATTTGAGAGCGTCACGGTGGAGTTGGTAGAACGGTTGTCCAAACATCTCCCGGAGAGAGTTCATAATCTCCCTCGCTGTTACCATGCCCTCATGCCTTTTAGCCAAAACTTCAAATAAGCTGGCTAAGATATAGACGTGAGTCTTATCATTGCCCTTTGTCCAGCGGTCATAAGCATCCTTAACTGCTTGGGATGCACTACGAGTAGGGGCTGGAGGACAATCCTCCGTTAAGACGAACCGCAGATCATCGACAACAAGAATCGTATTCAGGTTCGACTTCCACGTAGCATAATTTTCGCCGGTTAATTTCTCATTTTTAAGCAGAGAGACAATTGAGGAAGACATTGCTGAAATTTAAACAAACAATGACCGTATTAGTTATCTTTGCCTTAACCCATCATACAAGCAAACAATTGCACACAATCCAATCATTTTAGCAAAACAGACAATCACATAACCCTAAAACTATCGATTTAGTTTTGCAACGATGTTTCAGAGGTTTAGAATGTCAGCCACCGAAGGGTGATCAGGCACTCCTCTTTTGAAATGAGACACTTCTCAGCTAATTCTAATTCCAGAATAACTCATATTCCTATAGACATTAGCCACCGTTGTTCGGTCAAGGATTTGTTAACACTTTTAACTCATCCTCGTAAGTGTAACCCTCCCACTTTCAGATCTCAGAGGCACGCACCAACAGGCTACCGAAGGGAAAGACAACTGTTGGTGATTAGCCTAAGAGCTCCTATCCTTTTCAGGAGTTCACGATGTTCCGAATCCTATGACCAGGCCCTCCGAAGGGATGGTTGCGCCAGGACAACCTGCAGGCGGATCATAGGACTCTCACGGTGTGAACTATGGGCGGAGACCGAGGGATACGTTAACACGTGTCCCGCTCCCACTTACTCTAGACATTTTTCCCATTCACCTTGATATTGATTCATGCAAACACTTTCCGAAGGGAGGCCGCTCCTAAGGCGACTCGAAGCCGAGCATGAATCTCACGTTGTGAATATAGGGACATAGGAGCAAAACTTGATTTAAATCTCGTTTTGTAATTTTTCTCCCACTGAAAATGTCCTAAGGTTAATATAGAATTTTTTAACTTAGATAGTATTCGGCTAAGTCAATCTATCTAAGTCTGATCCTATTATAACAATTATGGAAAGGATTCAACTGCAATCTTTTGGGTGAATTAAACTTCTTTTAACAAACCCAACATTGCAAGTCAACATTACTATGGTTAATTCAACTCAATGTTCGGGTCAGTTCCCAGGTAGGAGGTGTTCCGTAAACCGTCAACTTAAATACCCCCAGCCTTAGACAGAACTTTACCGAGAGAGTTCCCTTATAACCTCAGTAATGTAAGGTCTTTACTCTAAAGATCTAGGTGCATTAAACACTTTTAATAAACCTAGTGACATTGCATGCTAACATTTAACTATGATTAATTCAACTCCGGTATTCCAGGTCAGTTCCTAGGTAGGAGGTGTTTCGTAAACCGTCAACTTAAATACCCCCAGCCTTAGACAGAACGTTACCGGTGGAGTTCCCTTATAATCATAGCAATGTTTTTCCTACTTAGTCAATTAAAACTATTTTAAATACTAAGTAAGAAAAGATTCTAATCCTATTAGAAACTGATCTAGGTCTAATTAATTTTAAACAATTTAAAATTAATCCAATTCATCCTATGATCTTATGTTTGCATGCAAATCTTGATTATAGATTGACGGTTTCTAATCATTAATATTAAAGAACTATTTCAAATTTTAATGATTAATCCTATAATCAAGAATCTAGGGTTTAATTCATTCAACAATCTCATTCAAATTAAATAATTAAACCACATCAATTGCATGAATAATATAACAATTATATTATTAACTATGGATGTTTCATGCTTCATGCAATTTTGATTTTCTTTTATTATAACAATTATAAGCCAATCAAGAAAATCAACCAAGAATGCTTCATTCATCACATTAAACATAACTATTTATATTTAATTTAAGTAATGACATGCTTCATGCTTTCCAATTTTTCATATAATTAATATACACTTATATTAAAAAATATGAAAAACAATTCCATGCATTTAAACATACATTATAACAATTTATAATATATAAAAAATGCATGAGCATGTGTTATAACCTAAGGTGGGATTAAAAAATCTATATGACATCCATAAAGCATATAAATAGCAATTGAACCGGTTAATTTTGGCCCCTAGGATAAAATAAAGCATTAAATTACATTAATTTAGCTAAATTCTATCCTAAAAAGTCCATGTACAGCTCCGGAATTGGTCTAGACAGCACGAACTGCCCCGAACCACCTCGAACCGGCCTTCAAAATCACGAACCATGCCAAATATTGGCTGAACCGGACCAAATAGGTCCCAGCCCAGCCGAACCGGACCGGTCATGCCTCGAACCGCGCCTTTTGAAACCCTAGGTCGCGCCTCCATCGTGACAACTAAAATAAATCTAAATTTATTTTTAAAACTTTTCTAACGAAAAGAGGAAGAACCGTTACAAACTTCCGTTGTAGACTTGACCGTTCTTCACCAACGACGCTCCAACGAACGAAAACGCAACAGCCATTCCAATTTAGATTTATTTTAGCATGTTTAATCCGCTTTTACAGCGACTTTAAAGTTAGTTTAAAGTTTTGTTTGAGTTATCGTAACGGTATTTTAATGTTAATTAATATACGGCGTAAGGTCCAATCGATGCGCTTCCGCTGCGTGGGGACTTTTATTCCCTTCAATCGGTATCAGAGCCATCGCTGTCCCTATTAATTAATTTTAAAAGTTGCGATAGGCTCTAATAGGTGGGATTTATGCATAATGTATGTACGGTTTGCATTGAACTGTTTGGGTTAATTTTATGGCCAGAGATTTTATTTTTATGTGATTTTGATCATGTAAGGCCCGGTGTTTCGGGTATATTATGTAAAATCGAGTCCTATGTAAGTTCGGGTCTAGAATAGGTTTTTATGAGATGAAAATCGAAGCAATCGCCGCTGAAATCGAAGCTAAAACCGAAGAAATTGTTGCTATTTTGCCCAGATTCTGCCTCCAGACGCAACAACGTCGGGACGCTCCTTCAACAGCGTCTCGACGCTGTCTCGATACCGAAGGCGCTCGGTAAGGAAAGCACACAGCGTCAGGACGCTACCTCAACAGCGTCTCGACGGTGTCTCGATTACGCACGCGCCAGATAAGGAAAACGCATAGCGTCGGGACGCTATCTACACAGCGTCTCGACGCTGTCACGATGGAGGCGCGACCTAGGGTTTCAAAAGACGCGCTTCGAGGCATGACCGGACCGGTTCGGCTGGGCTGGGACCTATTTGGTCCTGTTCAGCCAATTCTTGGCATGGTTCGTGATTTTGGAGGCCGGTTCGAGGTGGTTCGGGGCGGTTCGTGCTGTCCAGACCAATTCCGGAGCTGTACATGGATGTTTTAGGATAGAATTTAGCTAAATTAATGTAATTTAATGCTTTATTTTATCCTAGGGGCCAAAATTAACCGGTTCAATTGCTATTTATATGCTTTATGGATGTCATATAGAATATTTAATCCCACCTTAGGTTATAAACATGCTCATGCATTTTTTTATATATTATAAATTGTTATAATGTATGTTTAAATGCATGGTTTTGTTTTCATATTTTTAATATAAGTGTATATTAATTATATGAAAAATTGGAAAGCATGAAGCATGTCATTACTTAAATTAAATATAAATAGTTATATTTAATGTGATGAATGAAGCATGCTTGATTGATTTTCTTGATTGGCTTATAATTGTTATAATAAAAGAAAATAAAAAATTGCATGAAGCATGAAACATCCATAGTTAATAATATAATTGTTATATTATTCATGCAATTGATGTGGTTTAATTATTTAATTTGAATGAGATTGTTGAATGAATTAAACCCTAGATTCTTGATTATAGGATTAATCATTAAAATTTGAAATAGTTCTTCAATATTAATGATTAAAAACCGTCAATCTATAATCAAGATTTGCATGCAAACATAAGATCATAGGATGAAGTGGATTAATTTTAAATAAAATTAATTAGACCTAGATCAGTTTCTAATAGGATTAGAATCTTTGCTTACTTAGTATTTCAAAATAGTTTTAATTGACTACGTAGGAAAAACATTGCTATGATTATAAGGGAACTCCACCGGTAAAGTTCTGTCTAAGGTTGGGGGTATTTAAGTTGACGGTTTACGGAAAACCTCCTACCTGGGAACTGGCCTGGAATACCAGAGTTGAATTAATCATAGTTAAATGTTAGCATGCAATGTCACTAGGTTTATTAAAAGTGTTTAATGCACCTAGATCTTTAGAGTAAAGACCTTACATTACTGAGGTTATAAGGGAACTCTCTCGGTAAAGTTCTGTCTAAGGCTGGGGGTATTTAAGTTGACGGTTTACGGAACACCTCCTACCTGGGAACTGACCCGAACATTGAGTTGAATTAACCATAGTAATGTTGACTTGCAATGTTGGGTTTGTTAAAAGAAGTTTAATTCACCCAAAAGATTGCAGTTGAATCCTTTCCATAATTGTTATAATAGGATCAGACTTAGATAGATTGACTTAGCCGAATACTATCTAAGTTAAAAAACCCAATATTAACCTTAGGACATTTTCGGTGGGAGGAAAATTACAAAATGAGATTTAAATCAAGTTTTGCTCCTATGTCCCTATATTCACAACGTGAGATTCATGCTCGGCTTCGAGTCGCCTTAGGAGCGGCCTCCCTTCGGAAAGTGTTCGCATGAATCAATATCAAGGTGAATGGGAAAAATGTCTAGAGTAAGTGGGAGCGGGACACGTGTCAACGTATCCCTCGGTCTCCGCCCATAGTTCACACCGTGAGAGTCCTATGATCCGCCTGCAGGTTGTCCTGGCGAAACCATCCCTTTGGAGGGCCTGGTCATAGGATTCGGAACATCGTGAACTCCTGAAAAGGATAGGAGCTCTTAGGCTAATCACCAACAGTTGTCTTTCCCTTCGGTAGCCTGTTGGTGCGTGCCTCTGAGATCTGAAAGTGGGAGGGTTACACTTACGAGGATGAGTTAAAAGTGTTAACAAATCCTTGACCGAACAACGGTGGCTAATGTCTATAGGAATATGAGTTATTCTGGAATTAGAATTAGCTGAGAAGTGTCTCATTTCAAAAGAGGAGTGCCTGATCACCCTTCGGTGGCTGACATTCTAAACCTCTGAAACATCGTTGCAAAACTAAATCGATAGTTTTAGGGTTCTGTGATTGTCTGTTTTGCTAAAATGATTGGATTGTGTGCAATTGTTTGCTTGTATGATGGGTTAAGGCAAAGATAACTAATACGGTCATTGTTTGTTTAAATTTCAGCAATGTCTTCCTCAATTGTCTCTCTGCTTAAAAATGAGAAATTAACCGGCGAAAATTATGCTACGTGGAAGTCGAACCTGAATACGATTCTTGTTGTCGATGATCTGCGGTTCGTCTTAACGGAGGATTGTCCTCCAGCCCCTACTCGTAATGCATCCCAAGCAGTTAAGGATGCTTATGACCACTGGACAAAGGCCAATGATAAGACTTGCGTCTATATCTTAGCCAGCTTATCTGAAGTTTTGGCTAAAAGGCATGAGGGCATGGTAACAGCGAGGGAGATTATGAACTCTCTCCGGGAGATGTTTGGACAACCGTTCTACCAACTCCACCGTGACGCTCTCAAATACGTTTATAGTTGTCGCATGAAAGAGGGCACGTTTGTTCGGGAGCATGTCTTGGATATGATGGTCCAATTCAACGTGGTAGAGGCAAACGGGGCGGTCATAGATGAGCGTAGTCAGGTTGCATTCATCTTAGAATCTCTTCCGAAGAGTTTTCTACAGTTTCGAAGCAATGCAATGATGAATAAAATAACATTCAACCTGACTAGCCTCCTGAATGAGCTACAACTCTATCAGTCTCTTCTTAAGAACAAGGGACAGATAGAAGGAGAGGCAAACGTTGTCCACTCTAAAAGAAAGTTCGAGAAGGGTTCATCCTCTGGAACTAAATCTGTAGCCACTTCTTCAAAGAAAACTCAGAAGAAGAAAGGAAACAAGGGGAAAGCTCCCAGAACTGCTGCTAAAAGCAAGGGAAAAGCCAAAGTTATGGCAGACAAGGGCAAGTGTTTCCACTGCAATGTAGATGGACATTGGAAGAGAAACTGCCCAAAGTACCTTGCTGAGAAAAAGAAGGAAAAGGAAGGTAAATTTGATTTACTTGTTTTAGAAACATGCCTGGTAGAACATGATGAGTTTACCTGGATACTTGATTCAGGAGCAACTAATCATGTTTTCTCTTCTTTTCAGGAAAATAGTTCCTTTCGGCAGTTGAACGATGGGGAAATGACACTCAGGGTCGGAACTGGAGAAGTCATTTCAGCTAAAGCAGTGGGAGCTGCGAAGTTATTTTTTAGAAATAGATTCTTACTTTTAGAAAGTTTGTTAATCGTTCCCAAGATTAAGAGGAACTTAATTTCTATTTCATGTTTGATTGAACAATCGTATACAGTTACTTTTGATATGAATGAAGCGTTCATTTATAAAAATGGTGTACTTATTTGTTCAGCCAAATTGGAAAATAACTTGTACGTTTTAAGACCAACCGAAAACAAAGCACTTTTAAATCACGAATTATTTAAAACTGCTGAAACTCAAAGAAAAAGGCAAAAGATTTCTCCATCAAGTAACAATACTCATCTTTGGCATCTTAGACTTGGTCATATAAACATCGATAAGATCGGTCCTTTGGTAAAGAATGGACTTCTAAACAAGTTAGAAGATGATTCACTACCACCTTGTGAATCGTGTCTCGAGGGAAAAATGACCAAGAGACCCTTTACTGGAAAAGGTTACAGAGCCAAAGAACCCTTAGAGTTAATACATTCGGATCTATGTGGTCCAATGAATGTAAAAGCTCGAGGAGGGTACGAATATTTCATCTCTTTTATAGATGATTATTCAAGATATGGTTACTTGTACCTAATGGGACATATGTCTGAAGCCCTTGAAAAGTTTAAGGAGTTTAAGGCTGAAGTTGAAAACCTATTAGGTAAATCTATTAAAGCACTTCGATATGATCGAGGAGGGGAGTATATGGATCAAAGATTCCAGGATTATATGATAGAACATGGAATCCAATCTCAACTCTCAGCCCCTGGTACACCTCAACAGAATGGTGTGTCAGAAAGGAGAAATAGAACCTTGTTAGACATGGTTCGATCAATGATGAGCTATGCTCAATTGCCTAGCTCGTTTTGGGGGTATGCAGTAGAGACTGCAGTATACATCTTGAACAACGTTCCCTCGAAAAGTGTTTCTGAAACACCTTTCGAATTATGGAAGGGGCGTAAACCTAGTTTGCATCACTTTCGCATCTGGGGTTGTCCAGCACACGTGCTTGTGACAAATCCTAAGAAACTGGAACCTCGTTCAAAACTGTGCCAATTTGTTTGTTACCCTAAAGAAACGAGAGGTGCTTATTTCTACGACCCACAAGAAAATAAGGTGATTGTATCGACAAACGCCACTTTCTTAGAAGAAGACCACATGAGAGATCATAAACCACGCAGCAAAATGATATTAGGAGAAGCTACTGAAGAATCATCAAGAGTTGTTGATGAAGTTGGACCTTCAACAAGGGTTGATGAAGGAACTAGTTCTTCAGATCCATCCCGTCCATCTCAAACGTTGGGAATGCCTCGTCGCAGTGGGAGGGTTGTATTACAACCTGACCGCTACTTGGATTTAACTGAAACTCAGGTTGTCATACCTAATGATGGCATTGAGGATCCATTGTCCTATCGACAGGCAATGAATGACGAAGATAAGGATGAATGGGTCAAAGCCATGAACCTGGAAATGGAGTCAATGTACTCCAATTCTGTATGGGAACTTACAGATCTACCAAATGGGGTAAAACCCATAGGGTGCAAATGGATCTATAAGAGAAAAAGAGATGCAGTTGGAAAGGTACAGACCTTCAAAGCTAGACTAGTGCCAAAGGGTTATACCCAAAAGGAAGGGGTTGACTATGAGGAAACCTTTTCTCCTGTAGCCATGTTAAAGTCAATAAGAATTCTCTTATCCATAGCCACATATTATGACTATGAAATATGGCAAATGGACGTCAAGACTGCCTTTCTGAATGGTAATCTTGAAGAGAATATCTTCATGTCTCAGCCCGAAGGGTTCATAGCCCAAGGTCAGGAACAAAAGGTTTGTAAGCTCAATCGATCCATTTATGGATTGAAACAAGCGTCCAGATCATGGAACATTAGATTTGATACTGCAATCAAATCTTTTGGCTTTGACCAAAACGTTGATGAGCCTTGTGTGTACAAGAAAATCAACAAAAGGAAAGTAACTTTTCTAATACTTCATGTAGACGATATCCTACTGATGACATGCAAAAATGTCATCATTTTCCTATTAATTTTAGCTAGTTTTGTGCATGAATTGTGAGCTTTCATGTATTTTTATGTTGATTTTACAGGAAACCGAGTTCGGTCAGCAAAACTGAGATTTTAAGAGAATTTGGGTGAATTTGGAGACTTTATGGGCAATTTGAAGAATAATAATTGAAGATCAAAGCCCTAACGTCCAAGAAAAGAAGACAATTAAAGTGGGAAGGCCCAAAAAGCCAAAAAGATTAAAGAAAGGAGGCTAAAATCCGCAAATCAGGCTTCTAGAAGGCCTAGCGTCTCGACGCTAGGAATGTAGCGTCTCGACGCTAGGTAATCAGAAAAGCGCGTGCCAAAATCGCGACAGCGTCGCGACGCTGTCTGCGTAGCGTCGCGACGCTGCGACAACTTCTGCCCCAAGACAACATGACGTCACAGCGTCTCGACGCTGTGACGTAGCGTCTCGACGCTGTCGACTTGTTCAGCAAGAAATTTTCAGCCCCTTGCACTATAAAAAGGCCCCTTCCCTTTGGTTCAAATCATCCCAAAAATTTGGGGAACTCTCCCCTAGCTCAATAGAGAGAAAAAGTGAGAAGAATTGTGGAGAGAAAGGTGGAATTGAGCGAGATTCCAAGGCTCAAGATTCGAGATGATCGTAGCGGGAGCTTGGGATCAACTTATCGGTTATTTCTTCCTTACTTCTTTATAATTCCTTGTTGTAATTTGAGTTAGGCCTATGGATCAAGATCATTTTGGCAAAATTATTTCCATTTGTGAGTAGATCTTGAGACCTAGGGTCGTTATTCTAGTTAATTGGATATTGTAGCGCAATTACTTGGATTATGTAATGAAATTCTCCATATTTCATCTATGCAATTCTTGCTTAATGCTTTTAATCTCTTGATCACGGATTAATTGTTATGATGGTCTAAATTGATACTGGACAGAGAGAAATTAGATTAGATCCTAATTGCATGGCTAACGATTGCTTGGAACACGAGAGTGAAAGAGAATTGTTAGAAATTGATTATGAAGTTGCGTAATGCCATACTATGATTAACTAAGGAGATGGACACATAAATTAGTTATGTTAGTATGAGATGTGGAGGAGCTTGAAAGAGAAATCCGCTTAAATTTACTTCTAGATTTATGGAATTGAAGATTATTAGTTACATACATCCATGTAATTGAGCTACAAATCCAAGAAAACTAGATAACACCCTAGGTCAAGTTCCCTTATTTGGTTATTTTCATTTCATTATTACATGTTTATTTTTATTAATTCCTTTAAATTTTTGCTCTATCATTCGAGTTGATCTTCTAAATAAAATTAATACATGATGATTCTTGGTACTTAATGGAATTAATTCAATTTCCCTGAGGATTCGATACTCGGTATTACTACCGTTTTATATTACTTGTGACGACCCGTGCGCTTGCGGAAAATCGTACCAACAAGTTTTTGGCGCCGTTGCCGGGGAGATTGTAATTTTTTCCGTTAATATTGAGAATTAAGTGTTTGATTTTAATTTAGAAATTTATTTTTCTGCATTTTATTTTTTATTTTTTTGTTTTGGGGAGCTATAAGGTGGATAATCTGTTCTTTTGAGATTTAATCATGGCAGAAGACAAAGCAATTCGAGATTATTTCTTGCCTGACTTTCCATTAAACTATTCTGGAATAGCTTATGAGCCAGTCACTGTCGATAATTTTGAGCTCAAAGCTAGTCTCATTCAAATGGTAAGAGAGAATGCTTTCAAAGGCCACCCATCAGAAGATCCACACCATCACCTAAGATCATTTTTAAATATATGTGGAACTGTAAAAATGGGAGGAGTGAGCCCTGACTCAATTCGGTTGCAGTTATTTCCATTTTCTTTGCAAGACAAGGCTAGAGATTGGTTAGACTCGTTAACCTCAAATAGCATCCTTGGTTGGAATGATTTAGTCAAAGCTTTCCTTGCAAAATTTTTCCCATTAGAAAAGATCACCAAGCTTAGAGCTGAAATTGGAAAATTTCAACAATTTGAGGAAGAGCAATTATATGAAGCTTGGGAAAGATATAAGGACTTGTTAAGGAAATGCCCACAGCATGGATATCCTGATTGGCTTCAAATTCAACTTTTCTACAGTGGGTTAACTAGGAATTTAAAGACAATTCTCGACACTACGGCTGGAGGAAACTTTTTAGCCAAAACTGTCAAGGAGGCACGAACCATAGTAGAAGAATTGGCGTTGACAAGTTACCAATGGCAACCAGAGTCCAAAATTAAGGAGAAACTATGTGAAAATGAAGGAGTGAATGCTTTAAGGTTACAAGTCGAAGCTCTAACCAAGGCTCTAAACAAGCTCACAGGATCAGAAACTCCAAGTTCGCCGAAAGCTGAATTAAGAGAAGAGTTTAAAGAAAAGAAAAGCCCTTTGGAAGAAATACTGAGAAACTTCATGAATGAGACTAGAAATTTGAATGAAAAGGTTCAAGCCAAAGTGGATATTGTCATGGATCAAATGGCAATATTTATGAAGGAAATCCAGCAAGGAAATTTATCCAATGACATCGCCATGGACCCACACGAACAATGCCCCGCCATATCTCTTAGAAGTGGGAAACAGTTAAGAGAAGTTGAAAGAAAAGAAGAAACAAACCCCATCACTAGAAGGATAGTGGATGAGGAAGATGAACACAAACCAGAGGAAGAGTCAGCACCATCAGTGCCAGATAAGTCTTCTGATTCTATTCCTTTAGTTCTTAACCAGATTCCTTATCCTCAGAGATTTCAAAAGAAAAAGTTGGATGCTGAATTTTCAAAGTTTCTTGATATTTTTAAACAACTTCATATTAACATTCCTTTTTCTGATGCTTTGGAACAGATGCCACACTATGCAAAGTTTATGAAAGAAATATTGTCAAAGAAAAAGAAATTCGAGAACCATGAGACAGTGAATATGACAGCCGAGTGCAGTGCCATAATCCAGAAACATCTACCACCAAAATTAAAAGATCCAGGGAGTTTTACTCTTCCGTGTACTGTTGGTAGTTTGTTCATAAAAAAAGCTCTGTGTGATTTAGGGGCAAGTATAAACCTAATGCCATTCAGTGTTTACAGGAAACTGGGTTTGGGGGAATTGAAGTCGACCACAATTGTCTTGCAATTGGCAGATCGTTCAATAACATACCCCAAGGGTGTATTAGAGGATGTTCTGATCAATGTCGACACATTCCCTACGCCTCAGCTGTGGGCAGCTTAATGTATGCTATGCTCTGCACTAGGCCTGACATATGTTATGCAGTGGGAGTAGTCAGTAGGTATCAGTCTAATCCAGGGTTGGACCACTGGGGAGCGGTTAAGAATATCCTCAAGTATCTTCGGAGAACGAGGGGCTACATGCTTGTGTATGGAGCTAAGGATTTGATTCTTACTGGATACACTGATTCTGACTTTCAAACTGATAAGGATTCAAGGAAATCCACATCAGGGTCAGTATTCACCCTCAATGGAGGAGTAGTAGCGTGGAGAAGCATCAAACAAGGATGCATAGCAGACTCAACCATGGAGGCTGAGTATGTAGCAGCTTGCGAAGCAGCTAAGGAGGCAGTATGGCTCAGAAAGTTCTTGACTGATTTGGAAGTGGTTCCGAATATGGACGTGCCCATAACACTATATTGTGACAATAGTGGGGCTGTAGCCAACTCAAAAGAACCTCGAAGCCACAAACGAGGTAAACACATCGAGAGGAAGTATCACCTGATACAAGAGATTGTGCAACGAGGAGATGTGATCGTCACTAAGATCGCCTCGGAGCACAACATCGCTGATCCATTTACGAAGGCTCTCACGGCTAAAGTGTTTGAGGGTCATCTAGAAGGTCTAGGTCTACGAGATATGTATGCCATCTAATCTAGGGCAAGTGGGAGAAATGTATAATGGGTATAAGGATGCCCTAGTTCATTGTATTTCCAGCTTTAGATTATTGCATTTACATCCCACTAACTAGTGTTTTAGTTCAAGTGGGAGTTTGTTGGGATTTATGCCCTAAAACTCGTAGATAGTGAATGTAACCGTTGACCGGATATTAATGAAATAATATTGATATATTTTTCCATTAATTGTTACTAGTTATTTTATATATGTCTTTGCCTAATAATAACCCTAATCCAATAAACTAGAAATCCAAGGCTGTAATATGAGTCTTGAACTATATGTAGTGACATATGGATCATTGTTCAAGAAACAGCATAAAGGGTCTATAGTATAGGGATAAGACTGGGTGCCTTATCCTGGTGACACTATGGATACGGCCCACTTTGTATTTGATACAAACGTTGCGATCCAACGCGTTCGTGTAGGAGACATGTGAGTGGGGGTATCCTGTGCAATGAGTTTGCATAAGACCGGACCGCGAAATAGTAACCACTGGTTATAACACCGTTAACTAGTTGGTTCTCTATTTCACTAGGACGACCTAGACAACTTAGTCTTAATCCTAAGTTGATTATGGACTCCTGCTCATGAGAGATTGTCCTTTGATTTGTATGGGTGAGAGTGGCCAATACGCCGACTCAATAAGCCTACCACTTTGGCGACAAGACCGAATGGGGAGCTGGGAACATAATCGTACAAGATGGAATTCACTCCTTCCCGACTCTAGGGAAGCAGATGAGTGTTCCCTTAAGTGGTTACTCCAAGTCTTGAACAAAGGGCCCTACCCTCTTAATGGCACGAGAGGGTTTTCTGTTTGATGGTTGGACCACAAACAGGTTGTTCATTAGAGGAGAATTGGTACTTAAGGAAATAGAGGTAACCCAGGGGTAAAACGGTAATTTGACCCAGCTGGTGTTACGAACACTCGTGAAGGACTAACTAGTCGATATTGGTCTAGATCCGTGGACACAGAAAATATGTCTGCAGTGAGAAGAGTGCAACTGTGAGTCTATAGTGGAATGTACACACAATTAACGAATATTGATTAATGTGGTTAATGAGTTTGACCAATTAATCTCACATCGTTGGAGCTTCTGATCTGCAGGTCCATTAGGTCCCACTAGTAGCTCGTAAAGTAATGTGAGGCAACTAAGTAATAAAAGTAAATTGAAAATGTTCAATTTATTAAGGGAAATAAATATAATATATATTGATATATTATTATGAGAGAAATTAATATTTGAAAAGTTCAAATATAAATTTATGGAAGTTTGAAAGAGTTCAAAATAATGAATTAATTAATTTAAGGCCTAAAATGTGTTTGGGCAAATTAATTAATTCTAGGCCGGGAATTAAATATGTGATATTTAATTGGTGGTTAATTAATTAAAGAATTCATTAACCGAGAATTAATCAATTATGGAAATAATTAATCACTTAAGGAAGTGATTAATCATTTAAGGAAATGATCTAATCACTTATGGAAGTAATTAGTCATTTGTGGAAAAGATTAATAAATTATGGAATTGATTAATCATGATTGATTAATTAAGGAATAAAGATTGAATCAATTATGGAAAAGATTGATTTAATTGAATATTTTATTCATGGCCTCTCTTCTATAAATAGAACACTAGACCTAATTGGTCATGACACTTGACACTTGACACTCTTGAAAGACAAGACCTAGAATTCTATCTAGCCTCCCTCTTAGAGAAAGACTCCCACAAGTCTTTGGCCTCCTAGACTTAGAGACATACCGGTGTAACCTCTGTGGTTATTGTGTCATTCAAAGAAGAAAATTCCAGCGATCAATAGGCGAGGAGGCTGCTGCGTTTTCGTTCGTTGGAGCGTCGTTGGCGAAGAACAGTCAAGTCTACAACGGAGGTTTGTGACGGTTCTTCCTCTTTTCGTTAGAAAAGTTTTAAAAATAAATTTAGATTTATTTTAGCATGTTTAAACCGTTTTTACAGCGACTTTAAAGTTAGTTTAAAGTTTTGTTTGAGTTATCGTAACGGTATTTTAATGTTAATTAATATACGGCGTAAGGTCCAATCGATGCGCTTCCGCTGCGTGGGGACTTTTATTCCCTTCACTAGATATCTAGGGTTCAAACAATCGGCACAGTTTCGGCAATCGGCGGCGACAACAACCATAGCACGAGAGGAAAGGCTCTTGAAGACGATGACGATTGAAATTAAAACCCTAGATCTGAGAGACGAAGACGAAGAGGATTGAAATTGAAAACCTAGATCTAAGATTTGAAGACGAGGACGAGGAGGCAAGAGACGAACCCTAGATCTGAGATTCGAAGACGAAGAAGAAGACGAGGAGGCGAGAGACGAACCCTAGATCTGAGATTCAAAGACGAGGAGGTGAGAGATGAAAGACGTTTGACACCATATTTTTTAATATTTTTTATTTAAAAAAATAAAATAAATAATTTTTTATATTAAAATAATAGTGCCACGTCAGCAACCGTTAAAAGTTAACAGAAAATTTGACGGCAGGGACCAAAGTGCTCCTTATCTCAAACCTCAGGGGTATTTTTGTTGAGTTTGAAAACTCAGGGACCAAAGTGTCACTTAACCCAAACCTCAGGGACCAAAAGTGTATTTTTCCCAAATTAATATGAATCAAATTCAAATTTATATTTTAAATTTCTTCAAATATTTATTTCTCTCATAATAATATATCAATATATATTATATTGTTTCGCTTAGTAAATTGAACACTTTCTATTTACATTTATTACTTGCTTGCCTCAAATTACTTTATGAGCTACCAGTGGGACCTAATGGACCTGCAGATCAGAAGCTCCAACGATGTGAGATTAATTGGTCAAACTCATTAACCAAATTAATCAATATTTGTTAACTGTGTGTACATTCCACTATAGACTCACAGTTGCACTCTTCTCACTGCAGTCATATGTTTTGTGTCCACGGACATAGACCAATATCGACTAGTTAGTCCTTTACGAGTGTCCGTAACACCAACTGGGTCAAATTACCGTTTTACCCCTTTGTTACTTCTATTTCCTTAAGTACTAGTTCTCCTCTAATGAACAACCTGTTTGTGGTCCAACAATCAAATAGAAAACCCTCTCGTGTCATTGAAAGGGTAGGGCCCTTTGTTCAAGACTCGGAGTCACCACTTAAGGGAACACTCATCTGCTTCCCTAAACTCGGGAAGGAGTGAATTCCATCTTGCATGATTATGTTCCCAGCTCCCCACTTGGTCTTGTCCCCAAAATGGTAGGCTTATTGAGTCGACGTATTGGCCACTCTCACCCATACAATTCAAAGGACAATCCCTCATGAGGAGGAGTCCATAATCAACTCAGGATTAAGACTAAGTTGTCTAGGTTTTCCTAGTAAAATAGAGACCTAACTAGTTAACGGTGTTATAACTAGTGGTTACTATTTCACAGTCTGGTCTTATACAAACTAATTGCATAGGATACCCCCACTCGCATGTCTCCTACACGAACGCGTTGGATCATAGCATTTGTATCAAATACAAAGTGGGTCGTATCCATAGTGTCATCGTCTGCATAAAGTACTAGAAAAGCTACTTTCTTTTTGTTGATTTTTCTTGTACACACAAGGCTCATCATCGTTTTTGTCAAAACTAAAATATTTGATTGCAGTATCAAATTTAATGTTCCAAGATCTGGACGCTTGTTTCAATCCATGAATGGATTGATTTAGCTTACAAACCTTTTGTTTCTAACCTTGGGCTACAAACCCTTTGGGTTGAGACATGAAGATATTCTCTTCAAGATTACCATTCAGAAAGGCAGTCTTGACGTCCATTTTCCATATTTCATAATCATAATATGTTGTTATGGACAAGAGAATTCTTATGGACATTAACATGGCTACAGGAGAAAAGGTTTCCTCATAGTCAACCCCTTCCTTTTGGGTATAACCCTTTGCCACTAGTCTAGCTTTGAAGGTCTGCCTTCCCAGCTGCATCTCTTTTTCTCTTGTAGATCCATTTGCACCCTATGGGTTTTACCCCATCTGGTAGATTTGCAAGTTCCCATACAGAATTAGAGTACATTGACTGCATTTCCAGGGGGGCTTTGACCCATTCATCCCTATCTTCGTCATTCATTGCCTCTCGATAGGACAATGGATCGTCAATGCCATCATTAGGTATGACAACCTGATTTTCAATTAAACCCAAGTAGTGGTCATGTTGTAATACAACCCTCCCACTGCGTCAAGGAATTCTCAACGTTTGAGAAGGACGAGATGGATCTGAAGAACTAGTTCCTTCATCAACCCTTGTTGAAGGTCCAACTTCGTCAACAACTCTTGGTGATTATTCAGTAGCTTCTCCTAATACTAATTTGCTACGTGGTTTATGATCCCTCATGTGGTCTTCCTCCAAGAAGGTGTCGTTCGTCGATACAAACACCTTATTTTCTTGTAGGTCCTAGAAATAACCACCTCTCGTTTCTTTAGGGTAACCAACAAATTGGCACAGTTTTGAACGAGGTTCCAGTTTCTTAGGATTTATCACAAGCACGTGTGCTGGACAACCCCAGATGCAAAAGTGACACAAACTAGGTTTACGCCCCTTCCATAATTCGAAAAGTGTTTTAGAAACACTTTTCGAGGGAACATTGTTCAAGATGTGTACTACTGACTCTACTACATACCCCCAAAACGATCTAGGCAATTGAGCATAGCTCATCATTGGTCGAACCATGTCTAACAAGGTTCTATTTCTCCTTTCTGATACACCATTTTGTTGAGCTGTACCAGGGGCTGAGAGTTGGGATTGGATTCCATGTTCTACCATATAATCCTGGAATCTTTGATCCATATACTCCCCTCATCGATCAGATCGAAGTATTTTAATTGATTTACCCAATAGATTTTCAACTTCAGCCTTAAACTCCTTAAACTTTTCAAGGGCCTCAGACTTATGTCCGATTAGGTATAAGTAACCATATCTTGAATAATCATCTATAAATGAGATGAAATATTCGTACCTTCCTCGAGCTTTTACATTCATTGGGCGACAGAGATCCGAATGTATTAACTCTAAGGGTTCTTTGGCTCCTTAACCTTTTCTAGTAAAGGGTTTTTTTGTCATTTTGCCCTCGAGACAAGATTCACAAGGTGGTAGTGAATCATCTTCTAACTCACTTAGAAGTCCATTGTTTACCAAACAACCGATTCTATCAATGTTTATATGACCACGTCTTAAATTCCAAAGATGAGTATTGTTACTTGTTGGAGAAATTCTTTGCCTTTTTCTTTGAGTTTCAGCAGTTTTGAAAAATTTGTGATTTAAAAGTGCTTTGTTTTCGTTTGGTCTTAATATATATAAGTTATTTTCTAATTTGGTTGAACAAATAAGTACACCATTCTTATAAATGAATGCTTCATTCATATTAAAAGTAACTGTATACGATTGTTCAATGAAACATGAAATGGAAATTAAGTTCCTATTAATCTTGGGAACTATTAACAAACTTTCTAAAAGTAAAAATATATTTCTAAAAAATAACTTTGGAGCTCCCACTGCTTTAGTTGAAACAACTTCTCCAGTTCCGACCCTGAACGTCATTTCACCATCGTTCAACTGCCGAAAATAATTATTTTCGTTAAAAGAAGAGCAAACATGATTAGTTGCTCCTGAATCAAGTATCCAGGTAAACTCATCATGCTCTACTAGGCATGTTTCTAAAACTAGTAAATCAAGTTTACCTTCCTCTTCCTTCTTTTTCTCAGCAAGGTACTTTGGGCAGTTTCTCTTCGAGTGTCCATCTACATTGCAGTGTAAACACTTGCCCTTGTCAGCCACAACTTTGGCTTTACCCATGTTCTTAGCAGTAGTAGCAGGAGCCTTCCCCTTGTTTCCTTTCTTCTTCTGAATCTCCTTCGAAGAAGTGGCTACATATTTAGTTCTAGAGGATGAACCCTTCTCAAACTTTCTTTTAGAGTGGACAACATTTGCCTCTTCTTCTACCTGTCCCTTGTTTTTAAGAAGAGATTGATAGATTTGTAGCTCATTAAAGAGACTAGTCAGGTTGAATACTAATTTATTCATCATTGCATTGCTTCGAAACTGCAGAAAACTTTTCAGAAGAGATACTAAGATGAATGCAACCTCACTTTGCTCATCTATGACCGCCCTGTTTGCTTTTGCCACATTGAATTGGACCATCATATCCAGGACATGTTCCCGAAAAGATGTGCCCTCTTTCATGCGGCAGGTATAAACGTACTTGAGAGCATCATGGTGGAGTTGGCAAGACGGTTGTCCAAACATCTCCTAGATAGAGTTCATAATCTCCCTTGTCGTGACCATGCCTTCATGTCTCTTAGCCAAAACTTCAGATATGTTGGCTAGTATATAGACGCGAACCTCGTCATTGGCCTTTGTCCAGCGGTCATAAGCATTTTTAATCGCTTGGGATGCAATACGAGCAGGGGCCAAAGGACAATCTTCCGTTAAGACGAAGCGCAGATCATTGACAACAAGAATTGTATTCAAGTTCGATTTCCACGTAGCCTAATTTTCACCGGTTAATTTCTCATTTTTAAGCAGAGAGACTATTGACGAAGACATTGCTGAAATTAAACAAACAATGACCGTATTAGTTATCTTTGCCTTAACCCATCATAAAAGCAAACAATTGCACACAATCCAATCAATTTAGCAAAACAAGCAATCATAGAACCCTAAAACTATTGATTTAGTTTTGCAACGATGTTTTAGAGGTTTAAAATATCAGCCGCTGAAGGGTGATTAGCTACATCTCCTTTGAAATGAGACATTTCTCAGCCAATTCTAGTTCCAGGATAACTCATATTCCTATAGACATTAGCCACCGTTGTTTGGTCAAATATTTGTTAACACAATTAACTCATGCTCGTAAGTGTAACCCTCCCACTTTCGGATCTCAAAGGCATGCACCAACAAGCTACCGAAGGGTAAGACAACTGTTCGTAATTAGGAGTTCACAGTGTTCCGAATCCTATGATCAGGCCCTCTGAAGGGATGGTTGGGCCAACACACGCAGGCAGATCATATGACTCTCACGGTGTGAACTAGGGGTGGAGACCGAGGGATACGTTGACACATGTCCCGCTCCCACTTACTTTAGACATTTTTTCCATTTACCTTGTTATTGATCCATGCAAACACTTTCCGAAGGGAGGTTGCTCCTAAGGCGACACGAAGCCGAGCATGAACCTCATGTTGTGAGTATAAGGACATAGGAGCAAAACTTGATTTAAATCACGTTTTGTAATTTTCCTCCCACTGAAAATGTCCTAAGATTTATTTAGGGTTATTTAACTTAGATAAAAGTCGGCTAAGTCAATCTATCTAAGTCTGATCCTATTATAACAATTATGGAAAGGATTCAACCGCAACGTTTTAGGTGAATTAAACTTCTTTATTAAACCCAACAACATTGCAAGTCAACATCACTATGGTTAATTCAACGCAAGGTTTGGGTCAATTCCAAGGTAGGAGGTGTTCTGTAAACCGTCAACTTAAGTACCCCCAGCCTTAGATAGAACTTTATCGAGAGTGTTCCCTTATAACCATAGTAATGTAAAGTCTTTACTCTAACGATCTAGGTGCACTAAACTCTTTTAACAAACCTAGTGACATTGCATGCTAACATTTGACTATGATTAATTCAACTCTGGTATTCCGGGTTAGTTTCCAGGTAGGAGGTGTTCCGTAAACCTTCAACTTAAATACCCCCAGCCTTAGACAGAACTTAATCGGTTGAGTTCTCATACAGTCATAGTAATGTTTTTTCCTACTTAGTCAATTAAAACTATTTTTAATTCTAAGTAAGAAATAATTATAATCCTATTAGAAACTGATCTAGGTCTAATTAATTTTAAATAATTTAAAATCAATCCAATTTATCCTATGATCTTATGTTTGCATGCAATTCTTGATTATAGATTGATGGTTTCTAATCATTAATATTAAAATTATTTCATATTTGAATGATTAATCCTATAATCAAGAATCTAGGCTTTAATTCATTAAACAATCTCATTCAAATTAAATAATTAAATCATACTATTTGCGTCGCATGAAAAGTAATATAACAATTATATTAATTACTATGGATGTTTCATGCTTCATGCAATTTTGATTTTCTTTTAATATAACAATTATAAGCCAATTAAGAAAATCAATCAAGCATGCTGCATTCATCACATTAAACATAACTATTTATATTTAATTTAAGTAATGACATGCTTCATGCTTTCCAATTTTTCATATAATTAATATACACTTATATTAAAAAATATGAAAACAATTCCATGCATTTAAAACATACATTATAACAATTTATAATATATAAATAAATGCATGAGCATGTTTATAACCTAAGGTGGGATTAAATATTCTATATGACATCCATAAAGCATATAAATAGTAATTGAATCGGTTAATTTTGGCTCCTATGATAAAATAAAACATTAAATTACAATAATTATTACTAAATTCTATCTAAAATCCTTCTGAAGCTCCAAAGATTGGTCTAGACAGCTCGAACCGCCCCGAACAGCCTCGAACCGGCCGCCAAAATCACGAACTGAGTCAAAATTTGGTTGAACTGGACCAAATAGGTCCCAGCCAACCAAAATCGGTCCAATCGTCAAACTGAACCGACAAAATACATCTTGAACCGCGCCTTCTTGAAGCTCGAATTCGTGTCGCCATCGTGACAGCGTTGAGACGCTTGTAACACAGCGTCCCGATGCTACGTGAATTTCTGAGCTCAGCGCCTGCGGAATCGGGACAGTATCGCTACTCTAAAGAACAGGGTCGCGACATTGTTGCGTCTAGAGCATGTTCTGAGCCTGAAAAATAATTTGATGTTCCACTGCAATAGCTGAGACGACCTCTCTGTTGGGTTTTATGCCCTAAAACTCGTAGATAGTGAATGTAATCGTTGATCGGATATTAATGAAATATTATTGATATATTTTTCCATTAAATGTTATTAGTTATTTTATATTTGTCTTTGCCAAAAAATAACCATAATCCAATAAACTAGACATCCTAGGCTATAATATGAGTCTTGAACTATATGTAGCGACACTTGGGATCATTGTTCAAGAAACAGCCTAAAGGGTCTATAGTATAGGGATAAGACTGGGTGCCTTATCCTGGCAACAATATGGATACAACCCACTTTGTATGTGATACAAACGCTATGATCCAACTCGTTCGTGTAGGAGACATACAATGAGTTTGCATAAGACCGGACCGTGAAATAGTAACCACTGGTTATAACACCGTTAACTAGTTGGTTTTCTATTTCACTAGGACGACCTAGACAACTTAGTCTTAATCCTTAGTTGATTATGGATTCCTGCTCATGAGAGATTGTCCTTTGATTTGCATGGGTGAGAGTGGCCAATACGCCGACTCAATAAGCCTACCATTTTGGGGACAAGCCGAATGGGGAGTTGGGAATATAATCGTACAAGATAGAATTCACTCCTTCCCGACTTTAGGGAAGCAGATGAGTGTTCCCTTAAGTGGTTACTTCTAGTCTTGAACAAAGGGTCCTACCCTCTCAATGACACGAGAGGGTTTTCTGTTTGATGGTTGGACCACAAACAGGTTATTCATTAGAGGAGAACTGGTACATAAGGAAATAGAAGTAACCCAGGGGTAAAACGGTAATTTGAACCAGCTAATGTTACGGACACTCGTGAAGGACTAACTAGTCGATATTGGTCTAGATCCGTGGACACAGAAAATATGTCTGCAGTGAGAAGAGTGCAACTGTGAGTCTATAGTGGAATGTACACACAGTTAACGAATATTGATTAATGTGGTTAATGAGTTTGACCAAGTAATCTCACATCGTTGGAGCTTCTGATCTGCAGGTCCATTAGGTCCTACTGGTAGCTCATAAAGTAATTTGAGGCAACGAAGTAATAAATGTAAATTGAAAATGTTCAATTTACTAAGGGAATCAATATAATATAAATTGATATATTATTATGAGAGAAATTAATATTTGAAGAAATTCAAATATTAATATAAATTTGAGTCACATTAAATTTATGGAAGTTTGAAAGAGTTCAAATAAATAAATAATTAATTTTAAGGCCTAAAATCTATTTGGACAAATTAATTAATTCAAGGCCGGATATTAAATATGTGATATTTAATTGGTGGTTAATTAATTAAAGAATTCATTAACCGGAAATTAATCAATTATGAAAATAATTAATCACTTAAGGAAATGATTAATCATTTATGGAAATGATCTAATCACTTATGGAAGTAATTAGTCATTTGTGGAAAAGATTAATCAATTATGGAATTGATTGATCATGGATTGATTAAATAAGGAATAAGATTGAATCGATTGATTTAATTGAATATTTTATTCATGGCCTCTCTTCTATAAATAGAACACTAGACCTAATTGGTTCGGTACACTCTCCTCTTGCTCTTAGACTCACAATACAAGACCTAGAATTCTCTCTAGCCTCCCTCTTAGAGAAAGACTCCCACAAGTCTTTTGCCTCCTAGACTTAGAGACATACCGGTGTAACATCTGTGGTTATTGTGTCATTCAAGAAGAAATTTCCAGCGATTGGTTGCTGCGTTTTTTCCATTGGAGCGTCGTTGGCGAAGAAAGGTCAAGTCTACAACGAAGGTTTGTAACAGTTCTTTCTCGTTTTCCTTAGAAAAGCATGAATATAAATTTAGATTTATTTTTCAGCATGTTTATACCAATTTTCCAATAACTTTAAAGCATGTTTAAAGTTTATATTTTTCCTTTTCGTGATGGTATTTTAATGTTAATTAATATACGGCGTAAGGTCCAATAGATGAGCTTTTGTTGCGTAAGGGCTTTTATCCCCTTCAATCGGCATCAGAGTCATCGTTGTCCCTATTAATGGACAATAAAATTTGTGATTGGCTCTAATAGGTGGGATTTATGCATAATGTATGTTCGGTTTGCATTGAACTGTTTAGGTTAATTTTATTGCCATAAATTTTAATTTGGGGGCTTTGGACAGATAGCAAAAACCGACAAAAACAATGCAAAAATAGCAAAAAAATAAAATTATTTGCAGAAATAGCAAAAAATACGTTAAATTACGAAAATACCCTTAGTATCTCCAATAGTCTATCAGTCCCTATTATTGATAGTCACTGATAGACTTCGATTAATCGGAGTCTACCAGTGATAAGTACTGATAGACTTTGATGATAAACTGCAATTAATCAGAGTCTATTAGTGATAGACACTGATAGACTTTGATTAATCGGAGTATATCAGTGATAAATACTGATAGACTTTGATGATAAGCTTCAATTAATCGGAGTCTATTAGTGATAGACACTGATAGACTTTGATTAATCGAAGTCTATCAGTGTGTATCATTGATAAACTCTGATAATCATAATCTATTGGTTTTTATCGTGTTTAATTCAAGCCTATCAGTGATCGCTAGGGGTGAGCATCATAGACCGAAAAACCGATCCGACCGACCAAAACCGACCGAATCGACGTCGGTCGGTCTGTTTTATAGCAGTTTCGGTCGGAGGGGAAAAACCGACCAGTCGGTCGACCTAAAAAGGCCCACACCGACCGAACCGACCGACCCCTTTTTCTGAAATTAAAAAAAAAGAAAAGAAAGAAAGAGGAAAGGAAAAGACGTCTTTGTATTTTCCATGTAAGAGAAAACATTAATTACCTATATTATATAGGTCGATCGATCGGTCGGTGAAATTTAAGCAAAAAAAAAAGTCGATTTCCAAAAGGTTGGAAACCGACATGGTCAGTTCGGCGTCGGTTTGGAGCCAAAACCGACCCCGACCGACCGATGCTCACCCACGATAGCCACTAATAGAAAACAATTTAATTCAAGGCTATTAGTTTAGTTTAATTTAAGGCTATCAATTTCTATCCATCAGTTTAATTTAAGTCTATTGGTGATAATCACTAATAGAAACCCGTTTAATTCGAGGTTATCAGTTTCTATCGCTGATATAAATCAATTCAATTCAAGACTATTAGTTTCTATCACCAATAGAAACCAATTTAATTGAAGTTTATTGACTTATATCACTGATAGAAATTAGTTTAATTCAAATCTATCATTTTCTATCGAGGATAGAAATCAATTAATTGAAGTCTATCAGTTTCTATCCCTAATAGAACTCAGTTAATTATCAATTAATTGAAGTCTACCAATGATTGTTACTGATAGAAATCAGTTAATTATCAATTAATTGAAGTCTACCAATGATTGTTACTGATAGAAATCAATTTAATTGAAATATATCAGTAAAGTTATTTCCTTTGCAATTCATCTTGGTAATTAGAAACCCATCCAAAATTATTATACTACAATCATAAATTGAACAAATCAGAACATAAAATCCAAAAATAACCATTACGAACAAGCGACTCTTAATCAAAAATATAATTTTTTAAAGCCTGGCACACAAGCTCCGTGACCACCACCATAAAATTGCTATTCTTATATTCTTTGTATTTCATTATCTATCAATTATAGTCAGTGATAGACTTCGATCAATGATATTCAGTGATAGACTACGATTAACCGGAGTATATCAGTGATATACTTTGATATACCTATAGAAACACTCACCAAAATTGCTATTTTTGTATTCTTGGCATTCTTGAATTAAAAAGAAGGCCAACAGGAGCTTAGCTCAATTGACATAAAGTTGTACTGATAATCACAAGGTTTGTGGTTCGAATCCTCCTCCACACATATCATATTATCAAAAAATAAATAAATAAATAAATAAAAAAGAACAAGAAACAATCATAACAATACCTCAACAACAAAACAGAGGGGAAAAAAGCAAGAAAATACAAAATTAATAAAAAATTGTGTGGTAGAAGAAATGCGAGGGAAGAAAGAAAGAAAAAAGAAAAAAAAAAGAAAAAGAGAAATGGTGCGAAAAAAATGCCAGAGAGTGAACTCCCAAACACGCAAACACTCACCGCTAATTTCATACTCCACATTATACATACACAAATACAATGCAAATGCCAAATATGAAAACCTGGAGGCTTGGTAGATGAAGAGAAACCAATAAGGGTAAAATGGGAATTTAAAAATGTATACTAATTTTTTTGCCATATTTGCAATTCTTTTTACTTGGTGCTAAATATGCTATTATAGATAATTAATTTGCCACCAACTGCAATTACTCTTTTCATTTTATGTGATTTTGATAATGTAAGGCCCGGTGTTTCGGTTATTTTATGTAAAATCGAGTCCTATGTAAGTCCGGGTCTAGAATAGGTTTTCATGAGATGAAAATCGGAGTAATCGCCGTTGAGATCGGAAGAAAAATCGAAGAAATCGTGAGTTTCTGCCCAGAATCTGCTTCCAGACGCTGTCTCGATATCGCAGGCGCTCAGGTAAGGAAAGTGCACAGCGTTGGGACGTTGTGTTGGTAGCGTCTCGACGCTGTCACGATGGCGGCGTGCATTAGGGCTTCAACAGGCGCAGTTCATGAGGAGGGTGGTCCGGTTCGGACCGGTTCGGCTGGGCTGGGACCTATTTGGTCCGGTTCAGCCAATTTTTGGCATGTTTCGTGATTTTGGAGGCCGGTTCAAGGTGGTTCGGGGCGGTTCGTGCTGTCTAGACCAACTTTGGGAGCTGCAGAAGGATTTTAGGTTAGAATTTAGCTAAAATTATTGTAATTTAATGCTTTATTTTATCCTAGGGGCCAAAATTAACCGGTTCACTTGCTATTTATATGCTTTATGGATGTCATATAGAATTTTTAATCCCACCTTAGGTTATAAACATGCTCATGCATTTATTTATATATTATAAATTGTTATAATGTATGTTTTAAATGCATGGAATTGTTTTCATATTTTTTAATATAAGTGTATATTAATTATATGAAAAATTGGAAAGCATGAAGCATGTCATTACTTAAATTAAATATAAATAGTTATGTTTAATGTGATGAATGAAGCATGCTTGATTGATTTTCTTGATTGGCTTATAATTGTTATATTAAAAGAAAATCGATATTGCATGAAGCATGAAACATCCATAGATAATAATATAATTGTTATATTATTCATGCAATTAGTATGATTTAATTATTTAATCTGAATAAGATTGTTAAATGAATTAAACCCTAGATTCTTGATTATAAGATTAATCATTAAAATTTGAAATAGTTCTTTAATATTAATGATTAGAAACAGTCAATCTATAATCAAGATTTGCATGCAAACATAAGATCATATGATAAATTGGATTAATTTTAAATTGTTTAAAATTAATTAGACCTAGATCAGGATTAGAATTATTTCTTACTTAGAATTAAAAATAGTTTTAATTGACTAAGTAGGAAAAACATTGTTGTGATTATAAGGGAACTCCACCGGTAATAGTTTTAAGGTTCTGTGATTGTCTGTTTTGCTAAATTGATTGGATTGTTGCAATTGTTTGCTTGTATGATGGGTTAAGGCAAAGATAACTAATACGATCATTGTTTGTTTAAATTTCAGCAATGTCTTCCTCAATTGTCTCTCTGCTTAAAAATGAGAAATTAACCGGCGAAAATTACGCTATGTGGAAGTCGAACTGAATACGATTCTTGCTGTCGATGATCTGCGATTCGTCTTAACGGAGGATTGTCCTCCAGCCCCTGCTCGTAATGCATCCCAAGCAGTTAAGGATGCTTATGACCGCTGAACAAAGGCCAATGATAAGACTCGCGTCTATATCCTAGCCAGCTTATCTGAAGTTTTGGCTAAAAGGCATGAGGGCATGGTAACAGCGAGGGAGATTATGAACTCTCTCCAGGAGATGTTTGAACAATCGTCCAACCAACTCCACCATGACGCTCTCAAATACGTTTATAGCTGCCATATGAAAGAGGGCACGTCTGTTCGGGAGCATATCCTGAATATGATGGCCCAATTCAACGTGGCAGAAGCAAACGGGGCAGTCATAGATGAGCGTAGTCAGTTTGCATTCATCTTAGAATCTCTTCCGAAGAGTTTGCTACAGTTTCGAAGCAATGCAATGATGAATAAAATAACATTCAACCTGACTAGCCTCCTGAATGAGCTACAACTCTATCAGTCTCTTCTTAAGAACAAGGGACAAATAGAAGGAGAGACAAACGTCGTTCACTCTAAAAGAAAGTTCGAGAAGGGTTCATCCTTCTGGAACTAAATCTGTAGCCACTTCTTCAAAGAAAACTCAGAAGAAGAAAGGAAACAAGGGGAAAGCTCCCAGTACTTCTGCTAAAAGCAAGGGAAAAACCAAAGCTGTGGCAGACAAGGGCAAGTGTTTCCACTGCAATGTAGATGGACATTGGAAGAGAAACTGCCCAAAATACCTTGCTGAGAAAAAGAAGGAAAAGAAAGGTAAATTTGATTTACTAGATTTAGAAACATGCCTAGTAGAGCATGATGAGTTTACCTGGATACTTGATTCAGGAGCAACTAATCATGTTTGTTCTTCTTTTCAGGAAAATAATTCATTTCGGCAGTTGAACGATGGGGAAATGACACTCAGGGTCGGAACTAGAGAAGTCATTTCAGCTAAAGCAGTGGGAGCTGCAAATTTATTTTTTAGAAATAGATTCTTACTTTTAGAAAGTTTGTTAATTGTTCCCAAGATTAAGAGGAACTTAATTTCTATTTCATGTTTGATTGAACAATCGTATACAGTTACTTTTGATATGAAGGAAGCTTTCATTTATAAGAATGATGTACTTATTTGTTCAGCCAAATTAGAAAATAACTTGTATGTAACAATACTCATCTTTGGCATCTTAGACTTGGTCATATAAACATCGATAGAATCGGTCGTTTGGTAAAGAATGGACTTCTAAAAAAGTTAGAAGATGATTCACTACCACCTTGTGAATCTTGTCTCGAGGGAAAAATGACCAAGATACCCTTTACTGGAAAAGGTTACAGAGCCAAAGAACCCTTAGAGTTAATAAATTCGGATCTATGTGGTCCAATGAATTTAAAAGCTCGAGGAGGGTACGAATATTTCATCCCATTTATAGATGATTATTCAAGATATGGTTACTTATACCTAATGAGACATAAGTCTGAAGCCCTTGAAAAGTTTAAGGAGTTTAAGGCTGAAGTTGAAAACCTATTAGGTAAATCTATTAAAGTACTTCGATCTGATCGAGGAGGGGAGTATATGGATCAAAGATTCCAGGATTATATGATAGAACATGGAATCCAATCTCAACTCTCAGCCCCTGGTACACCACAGCAGAATGGTATATCAGAAAGGAGAAATAGAACCTTGTTAGACATGGTTCGATCAATGATGAGCTATGCTCAAATGCTTAGCTCGTTTTGGGGGTATGCAGTAGAGACTGTAGTATACATCTTGAACAATGTTCCCTCGAAAAGTGTTTCTGAAACACCTTTCGAATTATGGAAGGGGCGTAAACCTAGTTTGTATCACTTTCGCATCTGGGGTTGTCCAGCACACGTGCTTGTGAAAAATCCTAAGAAACTAGAACCTCGTTCAAAACTGTGTCAATTTGTTGGTTACACTAAAGAATCGAGAGGTGGTTATTTCTACGACCCACAAGAAAATAAAGGTGATTGTATCGACAAACGCCACCTTCTTATAGGAATACCACATGAGAGATCATAAACCACGCAACAAAATAATATTAGGAGAAGCTATTGAAGAATCACCAAGAGTTGTTGATGAAGCTGGACCTTCAACAATGGTTGATGAAGGAACTAATTCTTGAAATCCATCCCGTCCATCTCAAACGTTGAGAGTGCCTCGACGCAGTCGGAGGGTTGTATTACAACCTGATCACTACTTGGGTTTAACTGAAACTCAGGTTGTCATACCTAATGATGACATTGTGGATCCATTGTCCTATCGTAAGGCAATGAATGACAAAGATAAGGCTGAATGGGTCAAAGCCATGAACCTGGAAATGAAGTTAATGCACTCCAATTCTTTATGGGAACTCACAGATCTACCAAATGGGGTAAAACCCATAGGGTGCAAATGGATCTATAAGAGAAAAAGAGATGCAGCTGGAAAGGTACAGACCTTCAAAGCTAGATTAGTGGCAAAGGGTTATATCTAAAAGGAAGGGGTTGACTATGAGGAAACCTTTTCTCCTGTAGCCATGTTAAAGTCCATAAGAATTCTCTTATCCATAGCCACATATTATGACTATGAAATATGGCAAATGGACGTCAAGACTGCCTTTCTGAATGGTAATCTCGAAGAGAATATCTTCATGTCTCAACCCGAAGGGTTCATAGCCCAAGGTCAGGAACAAAAGGTTTGTAAGCTCAATCGATCCATTTATGGATTGAAACAAGCGTCCAGATCATGGAACATTAGATTTGATACTGCAATCAAATCTTTTGGTTTTGACCAAAACGTTGATGAGCCTTGTGTGTACAAGAAAGTCAACAAAAGGAAAGTAGTTTTTCTAATACTTTATGTAGACGATATCCTACTCATTGGGAATGATGTAGGATACCTCACTGGCATTAAGAAATGGCTAGCAGCCCAATTCCAAATGAAAGATCTGGGAGAGGCTCAATATGTTATGGGAATCCAAATCATTAGGGATCGTAAGAACAAAACGCTAGCACTGTCTCAAGCAACGTATATTGACAAAATGTTGTCTCGATATTCGATGTAAAACTCCAATAAGGGACTACTACCCTTCAGACATGAGGTGCACCTGTTTAAGGAACAGTCTCCTAAGACACCTCAAGAAATTGTGAACATGAGACACATTCCCTACGCCTCAGCTGTAGGCAGCTTAATGTATGCTATGCTCTGCACTAGGCCTGACATATGTTATGCAATGGGAGTAGTCAGTAGGTATCAGTCTAATCCAGTGTTGGACCACTGGGGAGCGGTTAAGAATATCCTCAAGTATCTTCGGAGGGACTACATGCTTGTGTATGGAGCTAAGGATTTGATTCTTACTAGATACACTGACTTTGACTTTCAAGCTGATAAGGATTGAAGGAAATCCACATCAGGGTCAGTATTCACCCATAATGGAGGAGTAGTAGTGTGGAGAAGCATCAAACAAGGATGCATAGCAGACTCAACCATGGAGGCTGAGTATGTAGTAGCTTGCGAAGCAGCTAAAAAGGCAGTATGGCTTAGAAAGTTCTTGACTGATTTGGAAGTGGTTCCGAATATGAACGTGCCCATAACACTATACTGTGACAACAGTGGAGCAGTAGCCAACTCAAAAGAACCTCGAAGCCACAAATGAGGTAAACACATCGAGAGGAAGTATCACCTGATACGAGAAATTGTGCAACGGGAAGATGTGATCGTCACTAAGATCGCTTCAGAGCACAACATCGCTGATCCATTTACGAAGGCTCTCACGGCTAAAGTGTTTGAGGGTCATCTAGAAGGTCTAGGTCTACGAGATATGTATGCCATCTAATCTAGGGGAAGTGGGAGAAATGTATAATGGGTATAAGGATGTCCTAGTTCATTGTATTATTTTAATATACATGACATTTCAAGCTTTAGATTATTGCATTTACATCCCACTAACTAGTGCTTTAGTTCAAGTGGGAGTTTGTTGGGTTTTATGCCCTAAAACTCGTAGATAGTGAATGTAACCGTTGACTGGATATTAATGAAATAATATTGATATATTTTTCCATTAAATGTTATTAGTTATTTTATATTTTTCTTTGCCTAAAAATAGCCCTAATCCAATAAACTAGACATCCTAGGCTGTAATATGAGTCTTGAACTATATGTAGCGACATATGGGATCATTGTTCAAGAAACAGCCTAAAGGGTCCATAGTATAGGGATAAAACTGGGTGCCTTATCCTGGCAACACTATGGATACGACCCACTTTGTATTTGATATAAATGCTATGATCCAACGCGTTCGTGTAGGAGACATGCAAGCAGGGTATCCTATGCAATGAGTTTGCATAAGCCCGGACTGCAAAATAGTAACCACTGGTTATAACACCGTTAACTAGTTGATTTTCTATTTCACTAGAATAACCTAGACAACTTAGTTTTAATCCTAAGTTGATTATGGACTCCTGCTCATGAGAGATTGTCCTTTGATTTGCATAGGTGAGAGTGGCCAATACGCCGACTCAATAAGCCTACCATTTTGGGGACAAGACCGAATTATGAGCTGGGAACATAATCGTACAAGATGGTATTCACTCCTTCCCAACTTTAGGGAAGCAGATGAGTGTTCCCTTAAGTGGTTACTCCGAGTCTTCTACCCTCTCAATGGCACGAGAGGGTTTTCTCTTTGATGGTTGAACCACAAACATGTTGTTCATTAGAGAAGAACTAGTACGTAAGGAAATAGAAGTAACCCAGGGGTAAAAAGGTAATTTGACCCAGCTTGTGTTACGGACACTCGTGAAGGACTAACTAGTCGATATTGGTCTAGATCCATGGACACAGAAAATATCTCTGCAGTGAGAAGAGTGCAACAGTGAGTCTATAGTGGAATGTACACACAGTTAACGAATATTGATTAATGTGGTTAATGAGTTTGACCAATTAATCTCACATCGTTGGAGCTTCTGATCTGCAGATCCATTAGGTCCCACTAGTAGCTCATAAAGTAATTTGAGGCAACTAAGTAATAAATGTAAATTGAAAATGTTCAATTTACCAAGGGAAACGATATAATATATATTGATATGTTATTATGAGAGAAATTAATATTTGAAGAAATTCAAATATTAATATAAATTTGAGTCACATTAAATTTATGGAAGTTTGAAAGAGTTCAAATAAATAATTAATTAATTTTAAGGCCTAAAATCTATTTGGGCAAATTAATTAATTCAAGGCCGAATATTAAATATGTGATATTTAATTGGTGGTTAATTAATTAAAGAATTCATAAACTGGGAATTAATCAATTATGGAAATAATTAATAACTTAAGGAAGTGATTAATCATTTATGGAAATGATCTAATCACTTATGGAAGTAATTAATCATTTGTGGAAAAGATTAATCAATTATGGAATTGATTGATCATGGATTTATTAAATAAGGAATAAGACTGAGTCAATTTTGGAAAAGATTGATTTAATTGAATATTTTATTCATGGTCTCTCTTCAATAAATAGAACACTAGACCTAATTGGTTTGGCACACTCTCCTCTTGCTCTTAGACTCACAAGACAAGACCTAGAATTCTCTCTAGTCTCCCTTTTAGAGAAAGACTCCCACAAGTCTTTTGCCTCCTAGACTTAGAGACATACCGGTGTAACCTCTGTGGTTATTGTGTCATTCAAGAAGAAATTTCCAGCGATCAAAAGAGAATAGGGCTGCTGCATTTTCTCCGTTGGAGCGTCGTTGGCGAAGAACCGTCAAGTCTACAACGAAGGTTTGTAGCGGTTCTTTCCCGTTTCTTTAGAAAAGCATGAATATAAATTTAGATTTATTTTTCAACATGTTTATACCAATTTTCCAGCAACTTTAAAGCATGTTTAAAGTTTATATTTTGCCTTTTCGTGATGGTATTTTAATGTTAATTAATATACGACGTAAGGTCCAATCGATGCGCTTCCGCTGTGTAGGGGCTTTTATCCCCTTCACTCTCATGTTCCTACTTTCAGAGTTATCTCACCAGCTTCAAACTATTTTCAGGAACTCATTCCTTTAAAGGAAGAACACACATGGTTGGTGGCCCCTGAAACGAGTATCCAGGCAGAATCATCATTCTCCACTAAGCATGTTTTTAAGACACATAAATCATATTTACAGTCTATGAAAATATTCCTTTTTGCTAGGCAGTGATTTGTTTAATATTCATCATGAACATTTCTTAATTAATTAGAAATTGGGGAATGATGACATTCCTCAGTTAATACTAATCTTAGATCATCTATAACCGGAATCCTTATTCAGGTTAGATTTCCATGTTGAGTAATTTTGTTCGGTTAATTTTTTTTGTTATTAAACAGTTAGATAATAGAGGAAGACATTACTGAAATTAAATTAACAACAACCGTATTAGTTATCTTTGCCTTAACCCATCACACGAGCAAACAATTGCATTCAATCCAATCAATTTAGCAAAACAAGCAATCATAGAACCCTAAGACTATTGATTTAGTTTTGCAACGATGTTTCGGAGGTTTAGAGCAACAGCCACCGAAGGGTGATAAGCTACTCCTCCTTTGAAATGAGACACTTCTCAACTAATTCTAATTCTGGAATAACTCATATTCCTATAGACATTAGCCACCGTTATTCGGTCAAGGATTTGTTAACACTCTTAACTCATCCTCGTAAGTGTAAACCTCCCACTTTAAGATCCCAGAGGTGTGCACCAACAGGCTACCGAAGGGTGAGACAATTGTTGGTGATTAACCTAAGAGACCCTATCCCTTTTAGGAGTTCACGGTGTTCTGAATCTATGATAAGGCCCTCCAAAGGGATGGTCCCTCAAGGACGACACGTAGGCGGATCATAAGAATCTCACCGTGTGACCTAGGTTTGAAGACCGAGGGATACGTTGACACGTGCCCCTCTCCCACTTACTATAGATACTTTCTCCATTTACCCTGATATTGATCCATGCAAACACTTTCTGAAGGGAGGCCACACCCAGGGCGACACGAAACCGAGCATGAATCTCACGTTGTAAATATAGGGACGTAGGAGCAAAACTTGATCCGTTTTGTAATTTTTTTCCCACTAAAATTTCCTACCATATGTTTTAAGGGTTATTTAATTTAGATAAATTCTTCTAAGTCAATATATCTAAATCTAATCCCATTATAACTCTTATGATGACAGTTTTACTATAATGTTCTAGGTGAATTAAACTCTTTTAACAGACCTAGCAACATCGCATGCTAACATGACTATGGTTATTTCAACTCAGGTTCTGGGTCTGTTCCCAAGTAGCAGGTGTTCCGTAAACCGTCAGCTTAAATACCTCCAACCTTAGACAGAACTTCACTGGGAGAGTTCCCTTTAAACCATAGCAACGAAAAGTCTTTACTCTAAAGATCTAGGTGTACGAAACTCTTTTAATCAACCTAGTGACATTGCATGTTAACATTAAACTATGATTAATTCAACTCCGGTATTCCAGGTCAATTTCCCAGGTAGGAGGTGTTCCGTAAATCGTCATTTTAAGTATCTCCAGTCTTAGACAGAACTTAACCGATAGAGTTTCCTTGTAATCATAGCAGTGTAAAGTCTTTACTCTAAAGATCTATGTGAATTAAGCTCTTTTAATTGACCTAGCGACATTGCATGCTAACGTAATTGTGGTTAATTCAACTCAAGTTCCTGATCACTTCCCAGGTAGGAGGTGTTCCATAAACCGTCATCTTAAGTACCTCCAGCCTTAGACAGAACTTCACCGGTAGAGTTCCCTTATAACCAATAGTTATGTTTGTCCTACTTAGTCATATTAAAACTATTTTAAAACTAAGCAAGACTTAATTCTAATCCTATTAGAATTAACGTGATCTTAGGTCTAATTAAGTTTAAACATTTTAAAATTAATTCATTTACCTATGATCCCATATTTGCATGCAATCTTTATGATAGGTTGACAATTTCTAATCATTAGTTTTATAACTCTTATAAATTTTAATGATTATCCCTATAATAAACTTTATATGGTTTAATTAATTAACAATCAAATTAAAATTAATCAATAAACCATAACATTTGCATTTCACGACTTAATATAACAATTATATTAAACTATGGATGTGTCATGCTTAATGCAAATTGATATTCATATTTTATTAATATAACTACTTATATCATGCAAATCATATCCATAAGGAAATAAATTAAAAATAACTCTTTATATATAAGCTATGTAATGTCATGCCACATGCTTATTGTATTTCATATATTTAACATAACCATTATATTAAATTACTCATGAAATTCATCCATCATGCATTAATATCATACATTATAACATTTATAATATATTAAAATGCATGATCTTGCTTAAACTAAGGTGAGATTTAATCCAAATGACATCCACAAATAATTTAAATAGCAAATGAACCGATAATTTGACCCCTAGGATAAAATAAAGCAATAAATTACATTAATTTAGCATAATTTTATCCTAACAAGTCTTCTGCCATTCCAGAACTAGACCAAAACGACCCGAACTGACCCAAACCATCTCGAACCGACCTCCAAAAAAACTCAAACCAAGGCATCCCAACACGAACCGAAGCCAACCCCTTGAACCGGACCGAACCGAACCGTCTACACCACTTGTAAACCCTAGTGCCGCCGCTGGAACTCGAAGCTGTGAAGTTAGCATCGAGACGCCGTTGCGTTTCGTGCGTTGCTGAGATTTTGAGACAACGTCGAGAAGCTAATGAACCAGCGTCTCGACTCTGTTGCGTCTGGAGGAGAAATTTGGGGAACTCTGCGACTGTTCTGTTTTTGGCTAAATTTGGTCTCGATCTTCATCGATTTTTTAGCCTAATCTAGACCCGGACTTACAATTGACCCGAATTTACATATAATTGCCCAAAAACACAAGGGCCCTTGCAATTTGATCATATCAAAGCACTCAATTCTAAGGCAAAATTTATCAAAAACATTTCGTCGCAAAATTACATCCACCATACAATTAATCCCACCAAACCAAAGCAAATTTTAGAAAAACAAGATTAGATCTACGATCGTCTTTGATACCAATTGAAGGGATTGAAATTTCGTAATTCCGTAAAGCGGCAACGTGATTGGGACCGATTCGTACTTAATTTTGTTTAATCTAAAATACCAATACATTGCCCATAAACATAGAACTATTCTAGATTTATATCAAGGCTAAGCATACAAAAATATTAGATCTAAATCCAATTTGTATAGTAACAAGTTACTTACTCTCGTTGACGACTCAAATTAAATTCACCAATTGCTTGTGAAATAATCACGAACTACTGCGAACACCACTAATAAGGGTTAAAAATATACATATTTTACCCTTATATTTAGCTCATTATCTTGTCAAAGGTTTATGTTTTAGATCGAATTTGCTTTTTCCGAGCTCAAAAAGTGTTAAAGTTGATGAATTAGGGAGTTGAGAGTCATGTATGTCAAATTATGCTTATTTGTGCTTAAAATGACCCATTTGGATATGAATTTGACTTAGTTTGGTGTTTTGCAGAAAAACAGAACTCTCTTGTAACGATATCTCGAATATGAATCCATATTCATATAATTAATATTTAAATTACATTTAAATATATATAACTCTCTCTATTCCATTTTAATTTCGTAATTTCAACTTAACGCTATATATATGGAATATAGTTTAACGAAAAATTCCCTAATTCGAATTTGAACACTTCAAGTTCTCTCATCACTTAGTTCTAAGGTTTATTCCATATGAGCTAGCAAGGGGACCTAATGGACCTACAGATCATGGGCTCCAATGATCCGAGATTAACTTGCTAAACTCTTTTAACCCAGTTAACCAACATTCGTTAACTACCAGGACACTCCACTATAACTTGATAGTTGACTCCCCTCACTGTAGATATATTTCTGTCCACCCGATATAACCATGATTAGTAAGTCGACCCTTCACAGGTTGTTCGTAACTTCAGTTGGGTCAAATGTTTGTTTTACCCTTGAAGATACATCTGTTTCCTTAAGTCCCCATTGAGACCCTAATGAACATTTGGTTTGTGGTCCGACCACTAAACCTAAAACCTCTCCGGCCAATGAGAGGACGGGATCCCTTTGTTCACGTCCCAGAGTCAGCACTTAAGGGAACAACCTCTCTACTATCCCTAAATCAGGTAGGAGTGAATTTTGTGTTGTAGGACTATGTCCCCAGCTATCTACCTACTCTTATCCCCAAAATGGTAGGCTTATTGAGTCGGCGATGATGAACCACTCTCACCCATGCAAATCAAATGATAATCCCGAATAAACAGGAGTTCATAGTTAGCTTAGGAGTAAGATCGAGTTACCTAGGTCATCGCTTTAAAATAGTCGGTCTTGTCAGTAAGCGGCGTTATAAAGCAAGAGTGACTTATTTCTCGATTCTGGTCTTATGAAAACTCATCTGCATAGGGCACCCCCACTCACATGTCTCTACATGAACGATTTAGGATCACATTGTTTGCTCTGTATACAGAGTGGGTTGTGGCTCATAGCTTTCCTAGAATAAGGTACCCAGCCTTATCCCTATACTATAGATCGTTTAGGCTATTACTTGTACTTGATCCAGTTTTATGTCACTGCATAAAGTTCAAGTTTTCATAACATAGCCTCGGGTTACTAGTTTATTGGATTTTTGGTTATTTAGGCAATACTAATCATTCAAAATCAATAACGCTTTATTGAATGAAAATAACTCTTTAGTTATAAAATGTCGTCAAATGTTACATTTACTATCTAAGAGTTTTAGGGCATAAAACCCAACAGGAATGCATGAAAAATGTTTTATCTTGAGAGGTGTGATTGAAGGCCTAATGTTAGAGAAACTTTGTTGTTAATCTAGAGTGTTAGTAGTCCTGTTCTTTCCTGAAAAGCGCATTCACAAACTAAACTTTCCTATGAAACACACATCTTTCTTTCTTGTTTCTATTGGTTTCTTAATATTGCTTGAGGACAAACAATTGCTTATGTTTGGGGGTGCGATAACACTCATTTATGTGTGTTATTTAGCCTTAGCTTAGGTAATTGTTTGGAAAGCAAGGATTTTGTGTCTAAAATCTTATAATTTTAAGTCATTTTAGCAAAACCTGTAGAATAATGAAGAAAATCTTTGAATTATAGAATTTCAGCTTAATTTGTACAAAAAGAGATTATTTTTGTAAAGAATTTATCCAAGTAATGTTTTTGTGCAGAAGTTTTTGTGAGGAGGATGCACCTGCAAGACGAGATAAAGGTTGGCAGAGCAATAGAAGGTGAAGCAAAAACATTGAACCTGCATCTAGACCTAAGGATGTGAGGTATGTGATCAAGATGCACCCACAAAGCCATATAAGGAAAGAAGCCCCTGCTGAAGAAAAAATTGTTGAAGCAAAACACATTGGAAAATGCGTCTGAGATGCGGCCGCAACTGGGCTTTTCGACAGAATATCGAGATTCACGGAATCTTCACAGAATCATGCAAAAATACCCAATCTGGCATCAAATCTCTAAGGATCATGGATTCTTACCTTTAAAGGCCTTCTCACACGGATCTTGGCAGCCAACCATACCTTCCAAGGTCTATAAAAAGGGACCATGGTGCAAGAAGCAAAGAGAGCTCAATGCTTGGAGTTTTCGTCCTTAGGATTTATTTTTAGTTTCTCTCTTCTCACCTTGTAACCACTCTGAGTTCTAGATCCCTAAGTCTCTGTAGGCTCTTTCATTCAAAAGAAGAAGAAGAAAAAGGTTTGTCTCGCCTTGAAAAAACGCAAGAGCTAGCTAGATAGAGAGAGAGAGATCCTTAGTAGAGTCTTGTCTTTATTTTCTTTTCTGCACTCTTTAATTTCTAACATTTTGTATTTTCTTTTCATTTACTTTCAGTTGTAAGTTAATCTTTTGTACTAAGTTCATTCATTAATATTAATTTCAGTTATCTTTTCTCCATGTCAAGTTTGTTTTCCTTTATTGTTTTGCAATTTATTTTCAATCATGAGCTAAGCTTCTATTTAGGAGTTCAATCCAGCGATCCCTTTCTGTTATTGATTTTTATCTTATTTCTTTCTATCGCATGCTTCATTTTACTTCTTTTACATTCAACATTTTATTTTATTGTATCCGACATTTTTCAAACCCCATGGTGCACAAACACAAAATTTTTGCGTTTGCTAGATCCCCTTAACTGTGTTCGACCCCGACCACTATTTCTACAAAATAGTTATAGTGTCGTGGATTATAAATTTTATTTGATACGAGTCTCGACAGCTTACCCTGTCAAGAGAGCTTTGGCTTAAGTTTTATAATCATCCTTCACTACAATCTTGTAGACCATCTCTCTCCCGTTTCTCCACCATTCTTCATATTTTACGCTAGTTTTATTGCTTTCCATGATGTATCCAATAAGGATCCAAGCTTTTTCTTATTCCATGAGCGGCTAAGCTCTCCATGTAATCGAGACATCAAAAGCAAGTTCAAGTTCTTTTATTGAAATCTCTCATGTTTTAATTCTCAACAACATGTTTATGTGAATTTAGTTCTTTGCATATAAGTTTAGAATGTGTTAGGAAATATTGACAAACTTGACCACGACCTATCTAAATTTAATTGCTAAGTTTAAGTAGCAAATAGGATAACGTTTTGATATTCCCCATGAGTTCCTAGAACTAAAGGATTTAATCAACTGTAATTGAGGTTTGTTGTCCATTGCATGTGTTGGGTTTTATGCCCTAAAACTTGTAGATAGTGAATGTAACGGTTGACCAAATATTAATGAAATAATGTTGATGTATTTTTCCATCAAATGTTGTTGGTTATATTATGTTTGCCTTTTCCTAAATAACCCTAATCCAATAAACTAGACATCCTAGGTTGTAGTATGAGTCTTGAACTGTATGTGGAGACATATGGGGATCATTGTTCAAGATACAGCCTAAAGGGTCTATAGTATAGGGATAAGACTGGGTGCCTTAGCCTGGTGACACTATCGACACGACCCACTTTGTATTTGATACAAACACCATGATCCAACGCGTTCGTGTAGGAGACATGTGAGTGGGGGTATCCTATGCAATGAGTTTGCATAAGACCGGACTGTAAAATAGTAACCACTTTTTATAAGACCGTTAACTAGTTAGGTTTCTACTTCACTAAGACGACCTAGACAACTTAGTTTTAATCTTGAGTTGATTATGGACTCTTGCTCACGAGGGATTGTCCTTTGATTTTTATGGGTGAGACTGGTCAATACGTCAGCTCAATAAGGTTATCATTTTAGGGACAAGACCGAGTGGGGAGCTGGGAACATAATCACACAAGATGGAATTTACCCCTTCCCGACTTTAGAGAAGTAGATGAGTGTTCCGTTAAGTGGTGTCTCTAAGTCTTGAACAAAGGGCCTTACCCTCTCAATGGCACGAGAAAGTTTTATGTCTGATGGTTGGACCACAAACAGGTTGTTCATTAGAGGAGAACTGGTACTTACGGACATAGAAGTAACCGAGGGGTAAAACGATAATTTGACCCAGTTGGTGTTACGGATACTCATGAAGGACTAACTAGTCGTTATTGGTCTATATCCGTGGACACAGAAATATGTATGCAGTGAGAAGAGTGCAATTGTGAGTCTATAGTGGAATGTACACACAGTTAACGAATATTGATTAAATTGGATAATGAGTTTGACCAATTAATCTTACATCGTTGGAGTTTCTGATTTGTAGTTCCATTAGGTCCCACTGGTAGCTCATAAAGTATTATAAGGCAACTAAGTAATAACTGTAAGTTTAAAGTGTTCAAATTACTAAGGGAAACAATACAATATATATTGATATATTATGAGAGAAATAAATATTTGAAGAAATTAAAATATTACATGAATTTGAGTCATATTAAATTTATAGGGTTTGAAGGAGTTCAAATATGAATTAATTAATTAATTTAAGGCCTAAAATCAAATTGGGCAAAAATTAATTAATTCAAGTCCGAAAATTGAATATGTGATATTTAATTGGTTATTAATTAATTAAAGAATTAATTAATTGGAAATTAATCAATTATGGAAATGATTAATCACTTATGGAAGTAATTAATCATTTATGGAAATGATTTAATCACTTGCGGAAGTGATAAATCATTTATGGAAAAGATTAGTCAATTATGGAATTGATTAATCTTGGAATTGATTAATTATGGAAAAGATGAAATCAATTATGGAAGTGATTGATTTTAAATGAATATTTTATTCACGGCCTTTCTCTTAGATTCACAAGATAAGACTCTTGAATTCTTTCAAGCCTCCCTTTTAGAGAAAGACTCCCACCAGACAATTGCCTCCTAGACTTAGAGATATATCGGTGTAACCTCTGTGGTTATTGTGTTATTGGAGAAAGAAAGTTCCAGCTACGATCTTTAAAGAGGTTGCTGCGTTTTCAACAATTAGAAGGAGTTGTTGAAAATCGTTCAAGTCTACAACGAAGGTTTGTAACGGTTTTCTATTTTCTCTTAGAAAAGCATGTAAATAAAACGATTTTATTTTTTCTATTTTTCTATCATGTTTGAACCAATTTACAGCAACTTTGAAGTGTGATTAAAGTAGCATTTTGCCTTTCTGTATTGGTATTTTAATGTTAATTAATATAAGTCATGAGATCCCCTTTAGCATGTGTATTGATTGGACTAGATCCCAGTGTGGTTTAGATTAGTTAATCGGTCAATTAATTAATTTAAACTAGAATCAAACTTAGCGTTTGTATATTTGTGATAGTAGGATCACTGCTTTCGGGTTGTTCCCATAGTATGTTTAGTGAGATTTATGATTTAATTGAATTGAACATACTATGACAATCCCGATTGCATGATCCCTAAGGTATTGATTTCTTTCCTTTTACTTCATTCTCCTACTTTCTTTTTCTATTATTTTCCATAATTAGTTTTCTTTGATAACTAGTTCTCTTTCCATAATTATTTCCTTTCCAAATATAAAAACCCCCCTTTTTGGTTACCTAAAACAAGTAAGGAAATTAAGATTTTTTTGCATAAACTCCTGTGATCAACCCCGACCACTATTGCAATAAGTTAGCTTTAGAGGTTGTGGACTATAAATTAATTTGAAAGACTATCGACAAGTTGTCAGTCATCTTCCGCTGCTCGAGGGATTTCACCCCTACACTAACTACCTCGCCTCTCATCTCATTCAAACACATATATTGCAATTAACATACAAAACACAAAATTGAAAAGGCCACAACCTTCCAATAATTAACATTCCATGTCAACAATCCGTAAGCTACAGTAACTATGCAATTACATATGTTTGCCCCGACTATATAACATAACATTTATTTCTTACAAGCATATTCCTAATTCTAGGTAAGAGCATTCAGACCACTCAAGGTTTATCCAATCAGAGCAATCTATACTTTCCAACGTAGGAAAGAGCATCCAACGCATCTTGAATACCTATAATCTGTGTATTCAATACTTTTAGACCAACACTTTTCAGAGGATTGATATAGACAAACACACACATAACCAGAAGGTTCAGTATCTCTAGAACACACAACATCCAACATTCCATATTCCAACCATACATAATCAGTGTCTCTTATTTTATAACATTTAAAGCATGTAACAATTCATAATAATTAGCCTAGCCTAGCCAAGGCTTTCCAGGTAGTAAGGTTATTTACATTAATGAAGAAAATACTTGATTTAAGCACCAACCAACCAATTTAATGTGACGCGGCTCACTCCACAAGCAACTTAAATCTAAAACCAAAATAGTGGTCTTAATATTAGAGGCATCCAATTCTCATAATTTTCCTTAGATCCAACTAAAAATAAAGAGGTCGAAACGCACCAAAAAGAGATAATTGCTTGATGTCCAGGCTTCCCATTTCACCTTAATTCGAAAATTTGGCCTCCTATCACTATGGGTACCTCGAAACCATTAACCAAACTCAATGGGTATTTCTCTAAATCACTCAAAACAACAAAAAATTGACTTAATTCACTTACCCATTGTTGAAGTTTGCCGGAAAATGCTAAAAACAACCCAAAAACGTTATTGTCTGACAAATCCACGTGGATTCAAGGTGACACATGATCCTAGTAGTGCTTGGACGTCTCTTAAATGCTGCCATTGAGCCGAGCTGTTGGAAACCAATTGTTCTCACCACTACATCGCTTAAAAACGTGAAGAGGGGTAGAAAGGCAAGGTGTCGTCAAGCATACTGTCAGAAGAAGATCAGGATCGAGGGAGAAACCAAAGGGATTAGAGAGAGATTAAACCGTGGAGGAGAGAGGATCTTACTGAGAAAGGCAGGGAGAAAGACGCGTGTTGGCAACTGGGCATACGAATGTGCAATGGTGGTTGGTTGTTGATTGACGATGGCACGCTCAGGTAGAGAGAGATGTCAGAGAAAGGGGAGACACTAGTGGCTTCTACTATTCGTGAGTGGCGGAGAGAGAGAGTGTGTGTATCGAGAGGGAGAGAGGTCTGAGGGTTTCCAAAAAAACTGATTTTCTTTTTTATAAGGGTTGTTACATTATGAATCCAATTCATATTAATTTTAACCTATAGTTTTAATATGAATTTAATTCATATTAAGCATTATTTGAATCTTATTCAAATCATATCTCTCATATTATATAGTTTAATTTTGAATCTTATTCAAAATTATAATGCATCAATATACATTATATTAATTGTATCTTATACAATTAACCTACATTCCCTTATCTAATTTGAACACTTCAAATTCTTTCAAAACTCTTGATCCTTGTTTTGCCCGTTGTGAGCTTGTAGGGGGACCTAAGGAACCTACAAATTATAAGCTCAAAGGATCGAAGATTAATTAATTAAATGCATTAATTAAATTAATCAACATTCATTAACCATAGGACACTCCACTAAAGACTCATAGTTGCACTCGTACACACTGTAGAACATTTGCATCCATGGATATAACCATTACAAGTAAGTCGATCTTGAAGGGATATATTGAATCCTCAACGGAAGTGAGTTTAATCAATTTGTAATTTAATTTGGTTTCTTCAAAACCCATACATTGTGTGAACAAAATACAGAACAACTTTCTATATCGTATAATTTAGATTAAGCATGCTATTCTAAAATAAAGGTGAGGGAACCTAAATGTTGTAAAAACCAAGTTTAGCAGCAAACGAACTCCCTCGTGTAAAAAATCATGAACACAACAAACGTCCAACAACACGAAATATAGGACACTAACCATTAGAAACCCAAATATTCTCTGGGTAGTAAAGAGGGATGGTTGTGGGACCAAACTTCTTGAATCTTGTAGGAAAAAAAATCACAAAGAAGAAGAATTTGTCTTCTTGGATTTCTCAGAGATCTTTTTGAGAGAGAGGAGGCTTTTGGGATTTTTCTTCTAAAAACCAGTGAATTAACCAAGAGCTTTTTTTCTCTTTTCACAGTATAAGTGTAGGCGTGTGAGGGGGGGGGGGGGTTATTTAAAATTAAAATCAATTTAATTTTAATTTAATTAATTACTTTAATTAATTAAATGATTATGTAACGCCCCACGTTTTGAAGTCGAACCATTTTGGGATTAATTGAACGTTCATATTCTAATTTGGAAAATTAGAATAAAAGCTTTGTCTTGGGTCAGTAAATTAAATTTCTATAATTTAGGGAAATGAGATTTTTAATTAAATCTTAAATTTCCTTAAGTTTGGTGGTTTAATATTCGATATTTATTTCGATTTTCAGAAGACCCAAATCTTAAATCAATTGGATTATTTTCTTTCCTAAATCTTTCAGGAGTTAAATTTGGGATTTTAAATAGAATCCTAAATAAGATCTAATACCTATTTAAATTGGGTCTTCTTTTCTTAACGTGTATTTAAAAGAAAAGAAAAGAGAAAAAAACCCTAAAAAATTATCTAATCTTCTCCCTTCGTTCTTGTGTAGCCGCCGAGACCCCCCCTTCGTGTCTCTCTCTCTCATTCATCGACAACTACACACGCCACAAGCCAGACCTTGTGGTTTCGCGCAACGATTTTCTCTTCCTCTCAATCTCGCTTTCTTCCTCTCCAACAATACCCACGTGGTAGTGATAGGATTAAATTTTTATACATTTAGAATCTCTCAGTTTGCTTATGTTTATCAAATTCCTTACGAAAAAAACCTTTAGAATGAGTATAATATGTGTGTAGGTCCATAACAGAAGTTCGAAGCCAAAACAGGATCTAAACGAGCAAAACCGGAGCAAAACAAGTCTTAGAGCAAAATTCCTGAGAACTCGGCGTCTCGATGCCACTTGGGAGCGTCTCGATGACATATCTGTAGCAAATCCAAGCTAAAAACCCAAGAGTACATCGTCTCAACGCTAGAAAGGAGTGTCTCGATGCCGCAACAACAATGAATCAGCGTCTCGACGCTGTTACCTTGTGTATCGATGAAGGTGTTAATATCTAACATGTGAAAGCAATTTTGGATCTTAGGCACATAATAACATCAATTTGATCATACAAAGCATGTTGTTCATAAGCTCAAAAATAGAGTTTTGAGTACCAACCTTTGTGTAGCTCAAAATTCAATCGATTGCTTGGTTGTTTCTTCTCACCAAATGATCACAAACCACCACAAGTGTCTTTCTTGCTATTCTCAAGTCTTGGAACAGATTGTGGGATCCTCTAGTGATCGAATTTGGAAGGGAATGAGCTTGGGTTTCAAGCTTTTTGACAGTTTTGAGCCTTTGGGTTTGAGGAGCAAAATTGGCAGCATATCACTAAGCTTTTGTGTGTGATTTCTTCAACAACTCTTCCTCTATTTAAAGAGCAAATCATGCAATCTAAAAGCCCAAAAATTAGACACCAAGACATGGCTTAATTAAGTGGGATTTGGTGGCTAATTGAGGGGGAGTGCATGGGTTTAGTCACCATGCACTCCACCTTCTAAAATTATTTTCTTTTTGAATTTCTAAATTCAAATTAAAAATAATTTTAGTTAATTAATTAATAATCTTAAATTCTTAATCTAAGTTTTTTTAATTTCAATTTTAAAATTAATTAAGAATTAATTTAATATAATTATTAATTAAATATATATAATTATATTCTATTAATTTAATATCAAATATTAAATTAATATTTTGCAACCAATCCCAACCATTCTCGAAATGTAATTTCCCAAACATGAATCCCTATTAAATCAATGTGTCAGTAATATCAAATACGACTGATACAATCCCTAAATTCAATTCGAGTGATTCGAAATCTCCATCATATTGTTCCAAGCTTTGTTCCTATATGAGCTAGAAAGGGGACCTAATGGACTGATAGGTCTAATTTATTATACACTAAGAATCTCCCATTTTGCCTATCTTTGTTGAATTCCTTGCGAAAAATGCTTTAAAATGAGTATAATATGTCTATAGGTCCTCACCGGAGCTTTGGAAGCGATTCAGATCTTAAACGAACGAAATTGTTGTGTAAAATGACTTTTCTGTCCCTGGAGCATCATCAGCGTCGAGACTCTCCCAAGTTGCGCCGAAACATTGTTCAGCTAAGGAAAGGATTCTGGGATTCACGCTGAAGCAACAGTGTCTCGACGCTGTGTAGATACGAGAGCATTTTCCTATTCTGGACTGGGTAGCGTCTCGACGCTGCAACTGGATATAAAGTGTATTTTTCAGATTTTAGGTATTCTCTCTTGGCTTTTCTCCCTCTTAGCCGATTTCTACCTCTTTCTCCTTGTACTTCCTTGCATTCTTTTGAAATTTTACTTAGTTTTATTGTATTTGGGATGGTTAATCAACCCGAGGAGCTTAGTTGGAGCATTCCGTTGACCGACTAAGTTTAGATCGTTGCAATTGGGGACTTCTAATGTATGTTTGACATACTCTTGAGACCTTGTTTATGATTTTGGATGAATTATTGTTGGTTATGGTTTCAATTCCCATTCTCAAATTACAATTGCTTTGATAGAATAACTTGACAAACTATTTGCTTGATTTAAAGTAATTGCTTACTAAATTGGTTAGTGATAGATTTATTGTGTGATTGTGTTGAATGGAGTGTTATCTCAATTTATATAAATTGCATGATAGATTTAAGAATTTGAGGTTAGAGTTGTATGAATTTAGGTTGTTCCTAGTTTATGCAAATTTACTCAATGATCCAATTCACTTAATGTGGTTAGGTTCATGTTTATGAATTCTATTTAGATTCTAACTTTGATGTATTGGTCAAGTTGGAAGAATTGAGATCTTAATCATTGGTTCCAATGATAGTTGAGTAATCGATAATAATTCTTTAAATTTGGGCGTCAAAGATTGAGTTGCCAAACCAAGTTAGAATAACAAATTGCGCTATACCGAGGTGAGATTAGCTAGCCTACCTTTACTCTTCCATTATTTTAATTTCTTGCAATTTTATGTTTCCAATCAATTCATCTTGCAAAACACCCTTTTCTTGGTTACTAATTGAGAAATCTAATTGAATTAATTAATTACGTTGCTCCTTGTGATCGACCCCGACCACTACTACTAAAAGTTAGCTTTAAAGGGTTTGGATTACAAATTTATTTGATACGACCTTCAACAAGTCGTTTATCATGGACCTACATATCATGGGCTCGAATGATTCGAGGTTTAACAAGTTAAACTCATTAACCTAGTTAACCAACATTCGTTAACTATCGGGTCACTCCACTAAAGCCTAGTAGTTGCACTCCCCTCACTGTAGATATATTTCTATCCACTCAATATAATCATGATTAGGAAGTCGACTCTCCACAAGTTGTTCGTAACTATAGCTAGGTCAAATGGGCGTTTTACCCCTATAGCACTTCTTGGTTCCTTAAGTCCCAGTAATCCTCTAATGAACAATTGATTTGTGTTATAACTAACAAACTGAGTTCCTCTCGGGTCAATGAGAGGGTAGGGCTCATTGTTCAAGTCTCAGAGTCAGTACTTAAAGAAACAACCTTTCTACTATCCCTTTCACGGGTAGGAGTGAATTTCATCTTGCATGACTATCTCCCCACCTGTCTATCAAGTCTTATCCCCAAAATGGTAGGCTTATTGAGTCGACGATGTTGTGCCACTCTCACCCATGCAAATCAAAGGATAATCTCGAGTAAATAGGAGTACATAGTTAGCTTAGGATTAAGATCGAGTTACCTAGGTCATCGCATGAAATAGTCAGTCTCATCAGTAAATGGCGTTATAAAGTTAGAGTGACTTATTCCTCGGTCTAGTCTTATGTAAACCCATTTCACAAGACGCCCCTACCATTATGGCCAAGCGCACAATGAAAGAGTTGTTGGTCCCTGACTTCAGTTTGCAACCTTTGTGTATTGTTTATCCAGAAATTGAAGGTAATTTTCACATTCGTAGTTTAATAAACTTACTTCCTACTTTTTTTGGTAATGCAGGTGATGACCCTTATTTGCACTTAAAAGAGTTCTACCTAGCTTGTTCCTCTCAAGGAATAGCTGAAGACCCCATCAGTTTAAGGGCATTTCCTCTGACCCTTAAGGGTAAGGCAAGAGAGTGGCTTTTCCTCCTCCCTCATGGTTTTATAACCGGATGGACAGAGATGAAGAAACTTTTTCTTGAAAAATATTTTCCACCTTCACGAGCTTCAGATATCAGGAAAAAGATCTACAACATCACCCAGGCATCTGAGGAGGCATTGTACGAGTATTGGAAGCGATTTGATCGTTTGTGCTCAAGCTTCCCTGATCATCAGATTCCAGATCACCTATTGTTCCGAGGATTCTATGATGGTATGCTCCCAAATAGTAGGACGTGGATCGACGCAGCTAGTGGAGGCTCTATGATGAAGTCACCAAAGGAAGTGAAAGATATCATAGTCAACCTTGCAGAGAGTGATGTCCAAAGGTAAAGAATTTAGAGGTCAAGTTAGACAAGCTAATTAAATTGGTTCATTCTCTTGCATATAGACTTAAGGTGAAGGAAGACTGTAGCAATTGTACATCCATTGGTGATTCATCAGACTACCACCCCCATGATCAGCAGTTAGGTAATTCCTTAGAAAATCTCATTAAAACTATAGTTGATACAACTCCATCTTTTTAGCAGGATGTGCGAAATAGTATGCAAAATTAGGAACACCAAGTTACCCTGTTGAGTAATCGTCTAGTCCAGTTAGAGGCTGAGCTTTAATCAAGGGCATCAGTATAAGAAATTGTGACTGAATCAAGGGTAAATGTTGAGGAATGTTATACCTCAATACCACAGGTATGTGTTTCTCTCCTCGTAGGTATCCTTATTTTGTTCCTAAAGATGATATTTCTAACAGGTTGAAAGGCAAAAAGGAGAGGGACTTTGAACAGGAAAGTAAAAGAATTCTTCAGGGGCTTCGAGATCAACATACCCCTGCTAAAGGACGTGGAATGTATTCCTAAGTTTGTGCGGTTTATGAAATAGTGGTGTAATACCAAGCGGGAGACGAAGGAGCGAGGAAGAATCGAGGCAAGTAAGACCGTTTCAGCAATCTTACAAAGTAACATGCCAGAGAAGTTTGGAGGTCCAGGTTTGTTTTACATACCTTGTGTGATAGGTAGTAAGAGTATAGAATATACCATGCTAGATCTGAGGGCATCTTTTAATGTCATGCCTTACTCTGTCTATCAGGATCTTAAATTGAATGACCTAAGAACTACTGGTAATGTATTTCAGTTAGCTGATAGATCTTACATGTACCATTTAGGGGTTGTTGAGGATGTCCTAGTACAGGTGAGAGATCTGTTATATACTGTTGATTTTTATGTCGTACATATTGATAGAGGTTTCCTCCTAGTGCTGCATCTATTTTGTTCGGGAGACCATTTGTGAAATCAACTAGGACCATGATAAATCTTCATAGGGATGTATTGTATTTAGAGTATCAGGAGGAGATCATTAAGGTTAATATTCCACAAGTTGCTAAATACCCTGATGTTTCTGCTTCCCTTTACCATGTGGAGATTGTTGACTTCGTAGTGCAGGATGTCATAGTGAGTGATAAGATTGATGTGGGTTTCGAGCAGGGCAACCAAGATGATAAAATCAATGAAACAGGGGAGTTGGTTTCAGATTCTTCTCCCAATCTTATTTCCTTTGATCTTGGTATATATGTTGCTTCTGGTGAAATGTTGCCCATTGTTGTGCACGCACCTACATTGGAGCTAAAGGCATTACCAGAGCATTTAAAGTATGCCTATCTAGGGAACGGTAACACCTTGCCAGTTATTATTTCTAAAAAGTTAACTGCAAGTCAAGAGGAAAGACTGGTAAGCGTGTTGAGGGAGATTAAGAAAGCCATTGGATGGACCTTGGCTGACATTAGTGGGATCAGCCCAGCCACTTGCATGCATAGGATTCAGTTGGAGGAGAACGCAAAACCCTCGAGGGAGGCTCAGAGGTGCTTGAATCCAGTTCTGAGAGAAGTGGTAAAGAAAGAGATCGATAAGCTTCATGCTACAGGTATTATCTACTCTATATCTGATAGTAAATGGGTAAGTCCTATTCATGTAGTTCCTAAGAAAACAATCATGACTATAGTTAGAAACAAAAATGATGAACTAGTACCCATGAGAGTACAAAATGGATGGAGGATGTGTATAGACTACAGGAAGCTTAACACTAACACCAAGAAGGACCACTTCCCTATTCCTTTCATAGATCAAATGCTAGAAAGATTAGCTGGTAAGCCATTTTTCTGCTTTCTAGATGGTTTTTCAGGTTTCTATCAAATCCCTATTGCATAAGAAGATTAGGAGAAAACAACTTTTACTTGTCCCTTTGGAACGTATGCCTTTAGAAGGATGCCCTTTGGATTGTGTAATGCCCCAGGTATGTTTCAAAGATGCATGATGAACATTTTCTCTGAATATATTGAGAAATGCATTGAAGTGTTCATGGATGATTTCACGGTTTATAAGGAGTCCTTTGATGATTGTTTTTCTAATTTAGCTAAAGTCTTGAGATGTTGCATCGATTCTGATTTAGTTCTTAATTATGAAAAAAGTCATTTCATGGCTAACCAAGGAATTGTTTTGGGACATGTGATTTCTGAGCGAGGCATAGAGGTTGATAAGGCTAAAATTGACGTTGTAGCTAACCTACCCTACCCTACGGGCATTCGGGAGGTTAGATCTTTTCTTGGCCATGCAGGTTTCTATCACAGGTTCATTAAAGACTTCAGCAAGACTACATTGCCCATGACGAACCTATTGCAGAAGGTCGCCTTGGAGTTTGGGACAGAGTGCCAGGAAGCATTTGATCTTCTAAAGATGATGCTGACCAATGCACCGATTATCCATCATCCTAGGTGGGACCTTCCCTTTGAAATCACGTGTGATGCAAGCAACTACGTTGTTGGAGCTGTTTTGGGCCAACGAATTGACCAAAGAAGCCATGAAACTTATTACGCCTCGCACACTCTGAATCCTGCATAGTGCAACTACTCGACGACAAAAAAGGAGCTTCTAGCTGTTGTGTTTGCTTTAGATAAGTTTCGCTCTTATATTCTTGGGTCACCAGTTGTTGTTTATTCTGATCATGCAACTCTACGACATTTGATGACGAAAAAGGAGTCGAAACCTCGCCCATCCGGTGAATCTTGCTGCTTCAGGAGTTTGATTTGAAGATTGTGGACCGCAAATGATCCGAAAATTCAGTTGCTGACCATCTCAGTCACCTGGTAAGGAAGGAGGATGACCTACCCGTGAAAGATGAATTCCTTGATGAACATTTATTCAGAATGCAAGAAAACATCGCCTGGTACACTGACATTGTTAATTATTTAGTGACTTAGAGCATACCTGACGACTATAGTAAACTTAGGAAGGATAAACTGATAAGTGAGTATAGGTTTTACGTGTGGGATAAGCCTGATTTGTGGAGATATTGTTCAGATCAAGTTATTAGGAAATGTATAGTTGATAATGAGATTCAGTCTGTCTTAGCGTTTTGTCATGAACATACATGTGAAGGGCATTTTGGCCCTAAGAGGAATGCTAGGAAGGTTTTGGATTCAGGTCTTTATTGGGCTACATTGTTTAGGGATGCTCAAGATTATTGTAGAGCCTGTGATAGATGCCAGAGAGTAGGATCATCGACTCGTAGATATGAGATGCCTCAGATGCCCATCTTAGTTTAAAAGTTTTTATTGTTTGGGGTATTGATTTCATGGGTCCCTTGCCATCCTCTTCTGGATATCTTTATACTATTTTGGCAGTGGATTATGTATCGAAATGGGTGGAAGCCAATGCCAGCTGACGACTCCAAGACTGTTGTAAGTTTCTTAAAAACTAACATCTTTAGCATGTATGGAGTTCCATGAGCCATCATTAGCAACTAGGGCACTCACTTTTGTAATCGGTTTGTTGATTCCCTTATGAAGAAATATGGAGTCCAACATCGAGTAGCCACAGCTTATCACCCTCAGTCAAACGGCCAGGCCGAACTCTCAAATCGGGAAGTCAGTCCATCCTTGAGAAAGTCGTAAATCTTTGACGAAAAGACTGGAGTCTAAGTTTACATGATGCTCTATGGGAATATCGCAGGGCCTACAAAACTCCTAAAGGAATGTCTCCCTACAGGTTGGTTTTCGGCAAAGCATGCCATCTCCCCGTGGAGATAGAGCATCGAGCGTTCTGGGCAATTAAGTAGTGCAACCTAGACATGGAAAAAGACGGAGAGCAGAGACTTCTGGAGTTGCAGGAACTCGAAGAGATGAGATTAGATGCATACGAGAACTCCATAATCTACAAGGAAAAGACTAAGTTGTTCCACGACAACATGATTGCCAGGAAATAATTCAGTGTTGGTCAGAAAGTTCTCCTCTTTAACTCCCGCCTTAAGCTGCGGGTAGGTAAGCTTCTTCCAAATGGCTTGGTCCTTTCATTATTATTACACGTTTATCCTCATGGTACAGTTGATATTAGAGTCTTGAACTCAAACAAGTCCTTCGAAGTCAATGGACATAGATTAAAGATATTCAGTGAGCGCGCACATATCCCTCCTCTCGTCCTCACACACCTAGAATGCCCTACTAAGGGAATCACGTAGCATTTCGAGAATTATGGCCCATTCCCATCCCAACAAAAGTTTCAGGGGAGTTTTTTTTGTTCCCTTTCTACTTTCTGTCCTTTAAGTTGTATGCTTAGTTTACATTGAGGACAATATAATGTTCAGGTTGGGGGTGTGAATATATCCATGTTTTATGATTGTTTTATGCTTTATTGGATTGAGGCCATGCACCTGAGCATTGGACCCTATTATTTTGAGCAACTTTAAATTTAAAATTTTTAGCTTTTAAAGGATGAGATTGTTTGTCTTGCTCTATGATTGATTATGAGATTTCTAGAATGTGAAAAGCATGAGTACATATTTTTCTTGTAGTTAAATTGCATGTATTCTAGCATCTCTAGAGACTTCATTAAAATTCTTCAAAATTTTTCTTGACTAAATTGAGCTTAGTCCTTTCTAGCGTAGTTTCGTTGGTTTTAGATGGCTTCATAGGATTCGCACCTCCATTGTCATCTCGATAGGATAGGGTAGCATGTTTAGAGGATTTTTTTGCGAAATAGCTTGTTTTATGCTTGGGGAGTGAGAATATTCCCCTTGTGAGTTTGAAAAAGAAATCATTTACTTTATTAAGAAGAAAAATACGAGTCTATTTTTTATCTGCTTGTCCGGGTAAAAAGAGCTACCTCGAGTGTGACCAGTTAGGTCATTCAAGAGTTAAACTCGGGAAATGTGGTCCTGCATTAGTTGTGTGAAAGCTAGTGCCCCTTAAACATCATTTCTATGCAAGCTTAAGGCCCCCCTTTTGCATTCTTAGACAAGTTAGTTTGTTCCTTTCCATTAATGCATTATGCCTTTGTCCAGTGCAGAGGGAAGATAGAATGGGAATTTTAAAAGTCATTCTCAAACTTTTCAAAACATCTCTAGGGAAGACTTAGCTCGCATTTATGTATGAGAAAGAATTTGACCTATTTTAATTTGTCTCTAACTATGCTAAGCTTGCATTTAATTCTCTTAAGTAAAATGTTGATCATGCTTATCTTTGAGAAATTGAGTCATGAATATTGCATTGCATAATAATCTCTCTCATTATAATCGCAGCTCCCTCGAGGACTAGCAAGGTTTAGGTTGGGGGTATTTTGATAGGTCTAATTTATTATACACCTAGAATCTCCAAATTTTCTTATGTTTGTTGAACTCCTTGCGAAAATTGTTTTAAAATGAGTATAATATGTCTATAGATCCTCACCAGAGCGTTGGAAGCGATCTGGGGCTTAAATGAGCGAAACCGGAGTGTAAAACGACTTTTCTGCCCTTAGAGCATCATCAGCGTCGATACTCTCCCAAGTTTCGTCGGGACGCTGTTCAGTTAAAGAAAGGATTTTGGAATTCACGCTGAAGCAACAACGTCGAGACGTTGTCGTCCTAGCGTCAAGACGCTGTGCAGATCCGAGAGCATTTTCCTATTCTGGAGTGGACAGCGTCGTAACGCTGTTACATATCGTCTCGACGCTGCAACTTGATATAAAGTGTATTTTTCAGATTTTAGGTTTTCTCTCTTGGCTTTTCTCCCTCTTAGTCGATTTCTACCTCATTCTCCCTGTACTTCCTTGCACTCTTTCGTAGTTTTAGTTAGTTTTATTGTATTTGGGATGGTTAATCAAGCCGAGGAACTTAGTTTGAGCATTCCGATGACGGGCTAAGTTTAGATCGTTGCAATTGGGGACTTCTAATGTAAGTTTGGATGGTTAATCTCCTTGTACTTCCTTGTTTATGATTTTGGATGAATTATTGTTGATTATGACTTGAATTCCCATTCTCAAATTACAATTGCTTTGATAGAATAGCTTGACAAACTATTTGCTTCATTTAAAGTAATTGCTTACTAGATTGGTTAGTTATAGATTTATTGTGTGATTTTGTTGAATGGAGTGTTATCTCAATTAATATAAATGCATGATAGATTTAGGAATTTGAGCTTAGAGTTGTATGAATTTAGGTTGTTCCTAGTTTATGCAAATTTACTCAATGATCCAATTCACTTTGGTTAGGTTCATGTTTATGAATTCTAATTAGATTCTAACTTTGATGTATTGGTCAAGTTGGAAAAATTTAGATTTTAATCATTGTTTCCAATGATAGTTGAGTAATCGATGATAATTCTTAAATTTGAGGGTTACAGATTGAGTTGCCAAACCAAGTTAGAATAACCAATTGCGCGATACCAAGGTGAGATTAGCTAGCCTACCTTTACTCTTTCGTTATTTTAATTTCTTGCAATTTTATGTTTCCAATCAATTCATCTTTTAAAACTCCCTTTTATTGGTTACTAATTGAGCAATCCAATTGAATTAATTAATTACGTTGCTCCCTGTGATCGACCCTGGCCACTACTGCTACAAGTTAGCTTTAAAGGTTGTGGATTCCAAATTTATTTGATACGACCTTCAACAAGTCGTTTATCGTGGACCTACAGATCATGGGCTCCAATGATTTGAGGTTTAACCGGTTAAACTCATTAACCTAGTTAACCTACATTCGTTAACTACCGGGTCACTCCACTAAAGCCTAGTAGGTTAACTCCCCTCACTATAGATATATTTTTGTCCACTCGATATAATCATGATAGTAAGTTGACTCTCCACAAGTTGTCTATAACTATAACTAGGCCAAATGTGCGTTTTACCCCTATAGCACTTATTGGTTCCTTAAGTCTCACTAATCCTCTAATGAACCATTGATTTGTGTTATAACTAACAAACTGAGTTCCTCTCGGGTCAATGAGAGGGTGGGGCCCCTTGTTCAAGTCCCGAAGTCAGTACTTAAAGGAACAACCTTTCTACTATCCCTTTAACATGTAGGAGTGAATTTCATCTTGCATGACTATGTCCCCACCTGTCTATCCAGTCTTATCCCCAAAATTGTAAGATTATGGAGTCGACGATGTTGGGCCACTCTCACCCATGCAAATCAAAGGATAATCTCGAGTAAATAGGATTTCATAGTTAGCTCAGGATTAAGATCGAGTTACCTAGGTCATCGCATGAAATAGTAAGTCTCATCAGTAAACGGCGTTATAAAGTGAGAGTGACTCATTTCTCGGTCTGGTCTTATGTAAACTCATTGCACAAGACGCCCCTACTCACATGTCTTCACATGAACGATCCACGATCACATCTTTTGCTTTATATACAAAGTAGGTCGCATCCATAGTGTCCCCAAGATAAGGCACCCAACCTAGTCAATATACTATAGACCATTTTGGCTATATACTAGAACTTGATCCATACTTATGTTTGTACATATAGTTCGAGTATTCATACTATAGCTGGTAACTTGCAAAAAGAAAGTTATTTCTCACCTAAAATTAAATTAAGGCTAGAAAAGAGTTGTGATGCGCTGAATGGACGCATAATAGCTTAGAATTGCAGTACTAGAATCTTCAAGGTACATTTCTTTGATGTGGCGGGAAAACATTTATATTTTATTATCTAATGCATGATTGTTGTAGTTTCTTCCCTTGCCCAAGTAAACGTATAGCACATGCATTGAACCAAGCATGTGAGAAAGTACATTGACACCCTCTTCAGCGCTGGATCTAACATGTGGCAGAGCTGCAAGCTGGCAACGACTGATTGGAGCACGCAAGCTCATTTCTTAGAGAAATCAACGTCCTCAAGCCTATTTATTCTTTTCCCAATTGATTGTAAAGAGGGAGAGAGGACGGGGAAGAGAAGGAAGAGACGAGTGAAGGAAGAAAGAATCCTCATCCAGAACAACCATTTCATGTTCTAAATGTATTGTGTTATGTATTCTTTTTGTAGAATGAGCTAATTTCCTTTATCAAGGCTTAACTTAGGCACCCATGCGGCGATAAACTATTTTGCATGCGTTATGTTTTGAATGAATGAAGTTGATACATTATACTTAGATGCTTTAATATTTTGATTACTAATTCCCGTCTGGCCAGCCGGTTACGGTAGCAGCATGATAAATCCTGGTAGGGTAACAGATGTGGAAATATCTAAGTAGAGCAATTTAACACATGACGTGTAGTCTAGGTTGTGTTAGAATAGTGTCGCTGCAAGAGATAATTCATGAATGTGTTTAGATTGTTTTAGGAATAACTCAGTTACTTGCAACTAAATAAGAGAACTGCACTAATGCATGAACTAAGTGAACAGAAACGTTCTTAGTCCTACACCAAACGCATGTGTAATACCAGAAGGGAATCGCATGTTTATTTCTCGCTTAAGTATTAATAGCCTGTCATTCATATTATGCGTTGCAGAATAGTTCATCAACACATGTGGTTGCTGAGGTGAAAGCCTTGATAGTCTCTCTCATTTTTTTTACCTCCATCGCAAACTCTTTTAATCTTTTTTTATAGCAGTATCATTAGCAAATTCATCTTTCATTTCGCATCAAGTGTCATGCGTCTGAGTATATGTTAACTCATACTGTTAAGATTTTCTTTTTCCTTCCCTATGTTCTGACCCTGGAATGCTCCAGGTATTACTTTGTTATGTATGATTTATACTTGGATTAATGCATAGCAGTGATATTTTCTCTTATTATTTTGCATAATATTGAGTCTTTAATCTATTATATTTAGTATAAACAATCAAGTGTTTCACTAAATAATTTGACAACAACTTTATTGCAAATAAGAAATATGTTTAAAGTTTACAAGCCACGAGTTTTATGACATAAAACCCAACACTCGACGCGAGGCAGTTTCCATATTTGAATTTTTCCTTTCCTTGCTCGAATTCTTCCGTTCATTGGAGGCTCATTTCAATGCCAAAATACCACAAATTGGAGGCCAAGAAGTCCTATAAATCTATAGCTTTGGTTTATGTTTAGACACCAACTCATTCTTGTATTTTCATAGTCGTTTCCCCCACTTTCTCCATCACTATTTCACATTTAGGCTAGATTTATTGCATTTTCATGATGTTTCAAGGGAGGAATCAAGCTTGTTCGTGCTCCATGAGTGGTTAGGCTCCTTTATTCGTTTAATCAGAACGTCTTTGTGTAAGTTTATTTACTTTTAATGAAGTTTCTTGGGCTTTATTTCTAGTTGCATGCTTAGGTGATTCTATCTCCGCTTTTACAAATTCAAGTATGCTATGGAAAGATTGACAACCTTTAACCGCTATTTATTTGAATTTATTTGCTAATCAAAGTAGTCTTGAGATAGATGATTTAGTTATTGTAATCAAGACGTTAATTCCCCCTGATTGGATGCATGCCTAATCTATCTAGTTCTCAATGTGGTCTAAATTAATTAACTGGCCAATTAGTTAATTTAGGCTAGAATCGGGCTAACTACGTTGGCTTGTCCGTGATAGTTGAACACGAATCATGGTAACTCTAGAGTACGCTAGACTTAGGTATTGCAATTGGCATATTTTGTGAAACTCATGATTTCATTGTAATAAACTCTAGAGTACGCTAGACTTCAGGAGTTCACGGTATTCCAAATCCTATGATCTGGCCCTCCGAAGGGGTGGTTTCTCTAGGGCAACACGGAGACGGGTCATAGGAAAATCTCACGTTGTGACCTAGGGGTGGAGACCGAGGGACACGTTAACCCGTGTCCCGCTCCAACTTACTATGGACACTTTCCCCATTCACCTTGTTATTGACCCATGCAAACACTTTTCCGAAGGGAGGTCGCGCTTAAAGCAACACGAAGCCGAGCATGGATCTCACGTTGTGAATATAGGGACGAGGGAGCAAAACTCGATTTAGATCAAGTTTTGAAATTTTCCTCCCACTAAAGTGACCGAGCGTATATTTTAGGCTTTCTTAAACTTGGATAAATCCGACTAAGTCAATTTATCTAAGTCTAAACCTATTATAACTATTATAATAAGACCTTTAGACTAGTGTCTAGGTGAATTAAACATGTTTAATTAACCTAGTGACAATAATCTAACATTCAACTATGATTAATTCAACTCTGGTGTTCCGGATCAATTCCCAGGAAGGAGGTGTTCCGTAAACAATCAACTTAAATACCCCCAACCTTAGACAGAACATCACCAGTAGAGTTCTCTTATAATCATAGTAATGTTTGTCCTACTTAGTTGATTAAAAGTATTTTAAACTAAGTAGGAAAAAATTCTAATCCTATTAGAATATTACCTTAGGTCTAATTGATTTTAACTCATAAAATTAATTAATTTAACCTATGGTCCTATGTGTGCTGCATATATTGATTATAGATTGACGGTTTCTAATCATTAGTTTTAAACTATTCAAAATTTTAATGATTAGTCCTATAATCATGCGGACTATAGTTTAATTAAATTAACAATCGTATTCTAATTAATAATTAAACTAAATTATTTGCATTTCTTGAAATTATAATCTAACATTTATATTAAACTATGGATGTGTCATGCTCAATGCAAATTTGATTTCCTTATTAATAAATGTAACATTTATATTATTGCCAATCAAGGAAAATCATAGTAGCATGCTACAAACAACTTATTAAATATAACAAATTATATTTAACTAAGTAATTCCATACATCATGCTTTTCCATTTTCATGAATTTAACATAACTCATATACATTAAATATCTCATGAAAATCATACATGCATTTTCTTCCATACATTATAACTAATTATAATATATAAAAATGCATGAGCATGCAATATAACCTAAGTTGGGATTTCTAATATGACATTCATAAAGCATATTAAATAGCATATGAACTGGTTAATTGGCTCCTAAGATAAAATTAAAGCTTAAATTACAATAATAAAGCAAAAATCTATCCTATTACAGCCTTCTACAGCTCCGAACAGGACCAAAACCGCACAAAACGTGCCAAAACCGCTTGAACCAGCCGAAAAACTATTGAACCAGTGAGAACTATCGACCCAGTCAACGAACCGATCGAAAAAACGTTGAATCGTGCATCACTGACGAACCAGACCCAAACCGCAAATCGACTGCTGCCCAAAATGCTTGCCTCTATGAATCGTGCCTCATGACGTCACGTTGATTTTTCGACCGCTGCCAAAACAGGCCTTGCGATTTTCCAATTTTTTTTCTGCGATTCCAGCACTGTATTCTTCGTTCCAGCCACTGTTTTTCACCTTTTTGGCCAAATTTTGTCCTGATTTTCACCGATTTCAATCCTATTGATAGACACGGGCTTACAGAGACTCGATTTACTCAAAATTCCCAAAAACACAGGGGGCCCTTACACTTTTGATCGCATCAAAAAAAATAAATCTAAGGCCAAAAAACCTCCAGTTCATAGCAAAAATACATTCATACTGCAATTAAATCCACCCAATCAAGCCAATCGCAAATTCCAAATCGAAGTTTAAAATTTGAGATTGCTCTGATACCAATTGTAGGGATAAAAGCCCTAGGCAGCAGAAAAATTTCAGAGGACCAAACTCAAACAAAAAACCGATTGGAATACCCATACAACTACAACAAGTTAATCTAAATTAAACATGTTGTAAATAGCTAAAAAACATGTTGATTATAATTTAAAATTACCTAGATCTAATCTAGATATGATCCTATTGATCAAGGGGAAAAGAAGACTTACTACCATTAGAAGTCTTCACTACAATTCGCCTTGATCCTTTGCACAAAAATCCAGCAGCCCCTTCGTTGTTCTTCGCTAGATGAATCTCCACAAAACACAACCACAAGGTGACACCGACATTTTCTGAAGGTTATGGAAGAGGTTGCTTGTGGGAGCAGTCTTTTCTCTAAGGGAATGGAGAAGGAAAAAATCTCTGGAATTCTCTCTGGAGTTTTCAAAAAACGAATAAACGTCTGAGAGAGCGAGGCCACAAACGTTTTTCCCTTATCGATATGGAGAGTGAGACTTTTCAGCAACCGAATGCACAATCAGGTAACTGATCTAATCAGTTACCTGATATTTTAATTTTAAAATTAAATAAAATTAAAATCAATTTTAATTTAATTAATTAAATTAATATAATCTAATTTAAATCATATTTAATTATATTATTCATTTAATGATTATTAAATGAGCTTCCCTCATTTACCCTATAGTTTAAATATCATTTAATTAAATCAAATTTAATTAGACTAAATTAAAACTTATAATTAATTAATCATAAAATTGAATATCACATATTACAATTATTTTCTCTCAAATATACTATAGTTTTAATGAGCATCCAATGCTTCTCAAAAAAAAAAAAAAAAAAAAAAAAAAAAAAGAAAGAGCATCCAATGTGCATTAATTTTAACTTATAGTTTTAATATGAATCCAATTCATATTAAATATCCCTTAGTAAATTTACCTCAACACCTTATATGAGCTACCGGTGGGACCTAATGGACCTACAGATCAGAAGCTCCAACAATATGACATTAATCGGCTAAACTCATTAGCAAAGTTAATCAATATTCGTTCATTGTGGTTCACTCCACTATAGAACCACAACTGCACTCTTCTCACTGCAAATATATTTCTGTGTCCACGGATATTGACCAATAACAGAAAGTCAGTCCTTCACGTGTCTTCGTAACCCCAACTAGGTCAAATTACCATTTTACCCCTAGGTTACTCTACATCCTTAAGTCCTAGTGCTCCTCTAATGAACAACCTGTTTGAGGTCCAACCAACAAATAGAAGTCACTCTTGATGGTGTTCATATAACACTTGCAGAAGAAATTTTAGTATCATACGCACTTAACTACATCAATTTTAGAAAATGAAAACATGATGTCCAAATATCGTAAACAGAGAGCAAAATTTGTACCAACCTTTATGGAGACTGATTCAACAACTCCCTTTGATTCCTTTGATCACGAATGCTGTGTGGACCACCTCTAGTGTCTTCCCTACTATTCTCCGAGCCAAGAAAGACTTGTGGGAGTCTATAGAGATAGGGAATGGGAAGAGAATGCTTGAAGGTTCAAGCACTAGAGAGATATATGGAGATGAGTGAGTTTGAGACCAAAATCCAGCAGCATAACAATATGGAAATGGCTCTCTCAACTCTAAATCTGATTTTGCATTTACTTATAGAGATATTCCATGCAAGCAAAGGCCTCAAGATGCCAGACACATGGTGGTAATGCAAGCCAAAGTGGATTCTAGGTGTTGAAGTCACAACACATGCAACAAGTGCATGGATGTGTTGTATTCCACTTTGTATCAACATGCAAGAGTTGAAATCCATCTAAATCCACTAAGTTTGATCCTCAATCAGATTTTGCTTGCATTCTAATTCAAATTCCAATTCCAAATTGAAATTGATTTCATGGCAATTAATTAGAAACATTTCCAATTAATTTATTATGATTAATCAAATTAACCATTGACACCTTGTGCAATCCAATTATATATGATTCCTAGTATTTGAAACACTTTTAAATACATAATCTCTCATTTTCCAATTTAATTCATATTTAAATACTGTCTCAAACACAATTTACGAAAATGCCATTTTTCCCGATTTTGAACAATTCAAAGAATCCTATCTTATTGTTCTAGGATTTATTCCGATACGAGCTAGTAGGGGACCTAATGGACCTATAGATCATGGGCTCCAACGATTCGAGGCTAACCGACTAATCTCATTAACCAAGCTTAACCAACATTCGTTAACTACCGGGACACTCCACTGTAGCCCGATAGTTGCACTCCCCTCACTATAGATATATTTTTGTCCACATGATCTAACCATGTTCAGTAAGTCGATCCTTCACAGGTTGTTCGTAGCTATAGCTAGGTTAAATGACCGTTTTACCCCTAGAGTACTTCTAGTTCCTTAAGTCCCACTGATCCTCTAATGAACAATTGATTTATGGTCCAACCAATAAACCGAGTCCCTCTCGGGCCAATGAGAGGGCGGGATCCCTTTGTTCAAGCCTCGAAGTCAGCACTTAAGGGAACAACCTCTCTACTATCCCTAATTTTGGTAGGATTGAATTCCTTCTCGCATGATTATGTCCCCAACTATCTATGCCTTCCTATCCCTGAAATGGGAGGCTTATTGAGTCGGCGATACTGAGCCACTCTCACCTATGCAGATCTAAGGATAAGCCTGAATAAACAGGAGTTCATAGTTAGTCAGTCTCATCAGTAAATGGTGTTATAAAGCGTGAGCGACTTATTTCTCGATCCTGGTCTTATGCAAACTCATTGCATAGGACGCCCCCACTCGCATGTCTCTACATGGACGATTTAGGATCACATCGTCTATACTATCTATAAAGTGGGTCGCATCTCATAGTGCCCCCAGAATAAGGTACCCAGCCCTATCCCTATACTATAGACCGTTTTGGCTATTACTCGAGCTTGATCCACTTTTATGTCCCTACATAAAGCTCAAGTATTCATCCAATAGCCATGGATCTTAGTTTATTGGATTTGGATTATCTAATGTGCAATTTACTTATTCAGTAATGACTTTACTGAATTAATCTCGATAACGAATTTATCGAACAATTATATAATTTTGTTTAACATTCACTATCTACGAGTTTTAGGGCACCAATCCCAACACCTCCCGTGCCATAGAGCCGCAAGGCCTTTTGTTCAAGACTCGGAGACACCACTTAAGGGAACACACCTCTACTTACCCTAATGACGGGAAGGAGTGAATTCAATCTTGTGTGATTATGTTCCCAGCTCTCCACTCGGTCTTGTCCCAAAAATTGTAGGCTTATTGAGTTGGCGTGCAGGCCACTCTCACCCATACAAATCAACGGAAAATCCCTCATGAACAGGAGTCAATAACCCACTCAGGATTGAGACTATGTTGCTTAGGTCATCCTAGTGAAATAGAAACGTTAGTCAACGGTGTTATAGCTAATGGTTAACTATTTCGAGGTCCGATCTTACGCAAACTCATTGCACAGGATACCCCCACTCACGTGTCCCCTACACGAACGCGTGGGATCATTGAGTTTGTATCAAAATACAAAGCAGGTCGTATCCATAGTGTCACCAAGACAAGGTACCCAGCCTTATCACTATACTATAGACCCTTTAGACTATAACTTGAACAACGATCCCCGTATGTCCCCACATACTAGTTCAAGTCTCATACTATCAGCCTATTATGTTTAGTTTGTTAGATTAGGGTTATTTATGCAAGATTACACAATACAAACAAAATAAATGAATAATACATCATTTTATTAATGTTCGGTCAAATGTTACATTTACTATCTACGAGTTTTAGGGCATAAAACCCAACAAGAACAACAATCAAAAGCCCAACTTTGGAGGACAATCTTCCCATTCAAGGACGTCCCTAGAGGATATGGTTAAATCTTTAGCTGAATCTACTGTTATGTTTCACCAGGAGACTAAGGTTGGTATGCAAAACATGAAAAATCAAATCACACAACTGGCCACTTCCATCAGTAGATTGGAAGTCCAATATGGGAAGTTGTCTGTCCAACCTTAGATGCCAAATGCCATCACACTTAGGAGTGGAGTTGTTCTGAAGCCACCCTTAGTTCTTTCCAAAAATTTTGAAGAAAAGAATCATGAGGTAAGTTCTGAACCCCCTGTTATTTTTTATTATTCTGAACCTGCTCTTTTTCCTTCTAGATTTGTACCACACAATAAAAAAGAGGAGGAGGAAAAGGATGCATTGGAGGTGTTCAGAAAAGTATCAGTGAATATTCAATCTTGGAGGCTATTCAACCATTCCCAAGGTATACTAGATACCTTAAAAAGTGGTGTACCAAAAAGAGAACCTCCAACAAGAAAAAGGTATGTGAAAATCTTTCCATGCTTATGTTCAAACCACTACATGAAAAATGCTTGGATCTAGGTATGTTCTCTTTACCTTGAATGATTGGACAACACTTTATTAGACATGTTATGCTAGACTTAGAAGTTTCAATTAATGTGATGTATATGTCATTATTTAGTGAGTTGGGTATGTCTGACTTGCATGAGACTAGTGTGATTATTCAGTTGGTTGATAGGTCTAGTATATCCGTGTTAGGTGTTTGTGAGAATGTCTTTGTACAGGTCGAGGATTTCGTTTTGCCTACAGATTTTTATGTTTTTGATATGTATGCATCATGTAATTCTACTTCTGCATCTATTATTTTGGGTCGTCCTTTCATGAAAACGGTCAAGGTTCACATAGATGTAGATTAAGGGGTGGTTAGTGTATGATTCAAGGGAAAATAATTGACTTTCAGGGTAGTTGGTCATGGCCCTACTGTTTCTTCTATGGTTAGTGTTGTTAGTTCTTCACTTATTCCATATGTTTCTGAACATGTTGATTGTATTTCTTATGATGATGAATCTTTGGTTGACACTTCTACATATTATGAGAGCCTTGCACTATTAGTCCACCATGATGTATTCACAGGTTCTGGTTGATTGGTTTGAAACCCATCGAGCATAACTGTAACGCCCCAGGCCTAGGATTCGGACTCCGAACTCGGCACCTCACGGCCCCGGCATTCCCCTACATCCTCTGCGGCCTGGCGACGTTACCATACTCGTCTTAAACCGCTTCTAAGAGTGAAGACTGTCCCCACAAACCAACACGGGGTCCTTCTAGCATGCTTTGTCCTCACTCACATGCTTCCTAGGAAAATCCCCAGGAGGTCACCCAACATAGAACTACTCCAAGCCAAGCACGCTTAACTTCAAAGTTCCTATGATTGAGCCACCGAAAAGGAAGGTGCACCTTGTTGGTATAGGTAGTACCTATCAATTCTTTTAAGCTTTATCTTGACCGTTTCCATGTCCTCAGGATCCCTCTCATTCGGATGTGATCTCGGTTCATTCATGTACCCCTCCTAACCTCGGGCGTCACATGCCCACAGCTTCTGCCTTGGTTCGTCCCCGAACCACATCCTACTGGGAGAGGTTTCGCTCTGATACCATCTGTAACGCCCCAGGCCTAGGATTCAGAATCCGGACTCGGCACCTCACGACCCCGGCATTCCCCTACATCCTCTGCGGCCTGGCGACGTTACCATACTCGTCTTAAACCGCTTCTAAGAGTGAAGACTGTCCCCACAAACCAACACGGGGTCCTTCTAGCATGCTTTGTCCTCACTCACATGCTTCCTAGGAAAATCCCCAGGAGGTCACCCAACATAGAACTACTCCAAGCCAAGCACGCTTAACTTCAAAGTTCCTATGATTGAGCCACCGAAAAGGAAGGTGCACCTTGTTGGTATAGGTAGTACCTATCAATTCTTTTAAGCTTTATCTTGACCGTTTCCATGTCCTCAGGATCCCTCTCATTCGGATGTGATCTCGGTTCATTCATGTACCCCTCCTAACCTCGGGCGTCACATGAGAGACTGTAACGCCCCAGGTTTTCCAACCCTTAGCCTAGAGACGCTACTTCAACCCTATAAACCCTTATCTATGGAACTGGACCACTCAAACCGGATGTACCGAAAATTTCGGCAGCATAACGGCGTAAAATGGCCTGAACCAATTTTTTTCACACCTGATATAAATATCAACACTTCTAAATACTGCAACAAGCCAAAACTCCACCAAACTTCAATCAGATTTCACAACCTATCTCCTCTAGACAAATCAAGGCTCATCACATCATACATTAACTCAAAAATCATGCAGCGGAATCATAAATTCATTCTATTAACAAAGGAGCTAGTCCACTAGCTATACAATTTATTAAACTCATCCAAACTATCCACTCTAGTTTATAAACCCTCTCGATCGAGCTCGGTTTCGGTTTAGCATCATATATCGATCTGGGGAAAATGTGGATTGGTTGTAGTGCGGATTAAGGAGCTGCTCCTCCATGCTGTGGCTGTGGAGGTGGGGCAGCCGCCGCCTGATAGAGGCAGAAGCCGGGGCCACCGGAGCCTATCTGTGTCGAGTGTGTCGATTGAAAGAGGAGGAGAGACAACTCAAATGCCAGCACAAAAATCGAAAGAGTCGTGCCATTCAAAATCGAATTCGGCCGAAGATCCATTGCTCTATTTTGCATGCTCAGCTCCCAAAATGCAGAGAGACTTTCGAGGGCAGATCCGGGTTGGTTGGTCCGGAAAGTCATGGGAGAGGCAGGCTAAGTGAAATAAAATAATATACTAGTGCTACTATAGAATCTTATGAATCAAGCACGGCACACTTGATATATCTCCTCCGTCCACAAGGTGAACAGCTTAGCTTACAGCACAGCGTGTTCGCCACCACACCGGCAGGCAGGCTGGTGCATTGGCCTTACCGTAATAGGGCCGAGAAGTATGACCCTTCGATTAGAACGCCCCATATCTCGTGACACGCGGAGCGTGGCATTTCCTTTTAGTTAGTCCGTCTAACTTCTAACCAAAAAATGCATTCTTTATCAAGAAAGTACCATGAAAATAAAAGAGTGCATTGCCTCTTTGAGTGAAGAAGAGAAGGGCTTTGTATAGACACCCTTGAACCATGTTCGTCGCCCTAGGCTCACCATTATTTCATTTCATTCTATTTATGGGTTCGAGCTCCAAAGAACATATACATGGTCGGCTTACGTACGTCTCGTTGACCAAACGATAAGGTATACCACGCTCCCCTCTTTCTATAGAGGAGAGATAAAGAAAAAGAAAAGAGATATAGTGATCGTGCCGTAAGACCTTGTTCGTTTCTACTTGACGTTATTTTCCTCGGTTTTTTTTTACATTACATAAGGTAGCTTGCTTACTTAGCGCTTGCGCTAAGGATCTAATCAGAGTCAAACTTGGATTAGAAAAAAAACCTTTCCCTTATTAGCCGGAGTACACTTGTACTCCTTGATCTTTAGTGCGGATTAAGCAAAAAAAAAACATTTTTTTTTTTAGAAAAGTCAGAGACTACTGGACGTCTCTGACTTTGTCTTCGAATCGTCAGTTTCAGCCCGTTCCCAGCTTGCCTCGCTCTCAGGTTGGCCCTTCCGCGGTGCTTTCTGTTTTTTGTTTGTGTGTGCAGTAAGGAGATGTTTGGGATAAAAGCCCCGTCTCCCTTCTAAAACGTCGAGAAAGCTCTGCGAGCTTCCCCTTTGCTCTATAGAAATGGATGGAAATGCCCGCCCGTTCTTCCAAACGCGTCTTGGTCTTGGAGCAAGAACCTCCGCCCGCGGGCGGGCTTCCCTACTATTGGATCGTGAACCGATGCCGTATAGAAGACTCTAACCACTGAGTTAAGTAGGTCAATGAGAGTTCCTATTCGATTCATTTCTTTTTTCTTCAATTGATCATAGCTATGCTATTCCATGACTCCCACTAGGTGTAAAGTGACTGGGTTCCAAACCTCACCCTTGAGAAAAAGATATTGAAGGTCATTTCTTTCTGTCTTTCTGTTACGCGACAGCATCACGGTTGTTACAGTCGGCGCTCTGCGTTCATGATACTGGGGTGGGCTTCCTTGATATTAAGGTGGCAAAGCGGTCGGGAATTGGCTGAGGAAGAGGAAGAACCTGAACTTTGATTATCTCTAGCTGTTGGAACAGGGGCGGTTGAAGAAAGTCGTCTGGAGATTCGAACGCCCGCCCCGATCAATGCGAAATTGATCGAGATGGGATCATGATTTTCTTGGAAATGCGTAAGTAAGAGGAGATGGGAGTAAGCGGGCGTTCTATATACTATTAAAATTTTGCATTTCTTTCATTTTATAGAAACTTGTGATGCACTTCTATAACCTTTCTAGTGAAGTTCACTCCTTTGGTATTGAAACAACTCTGATTTTAGCAGCAGAAATTTCCTTCTTCTTTACTGCTACAGCGGAAACCTTCCAATCAGAAGAAACTTCCTCTTTGGCTTTGAAGCTATAGAAACAAAAAGGCTACTTACTAGCTTTTCGATAGGAGTTTGTGCGTGGGCCCAAGCTCTATAGGAAAGAAAATAGCATAGGCATCGCAGCGGCTACTCTTTTGCGCTAGGAGTTATGTTATTGTCGTTTAGTTTAGCTTTCATTTAGGAGTGAAAAGGAACATCTTTATGAGATGAACGTAATCGATAGATCGACTTTCTTTGGTTAGGACAAATTCAATAGCTTGCTTTAGGGTCCTTCACAGAATCTCTTACCGTGCCCCTTCCTCAATGAGTCAGGAGCGAGCCATGCCACATTGCATGGGAGGAACTGATCCTTCACTTCCTTTTTGAGCTTTCGATTGACGGCCGTCCGTCCGGCTCCATCCGGGTTCTCCTTCGCATCACCGGTAAGATATATGCTGGTGATGGTGATCTTTTTCTCTTTCAGGGCACGGACAGCCTTGAACTCTTCCATGTCCCACAGAAAATTCTCGTTTAGATCGATATTTATCTGCTTCTTGTCTGGGCCTGAGCTCCATGCAAATTCTCCTTTCAAAGTTGCAAAACACAATCCCTAGCGTAAGTCGCAATCAACTTGATGCACTTTGTTGGACTCATGAGTATAGGACGAGGACGTAATGTGAGGTCGTGGGCGCCCATATACCACTTCAAACGGTCTTTGTTTGGTTGCCGAATGATAAGTGGTATTGTACCACTATTCTGCCCATGGTAACCAACGTACCCATTCCCTTGGTCTATCGCTTGTAAAGCATCCCAGGTAGTTCTCTAAGCACCGGTTAACCACCTCGGTCTGGGGGTGGAAAGCTGTACTCATGTTAAATTGTGTCCCTTGTAAACGAAAGAGCTCCTGCCAGAAATAGCTAATGAAGACCGGGTCCCCTGTCGCTGACAATTGAGTGTGGCATTCCATGCAATGAAGATATTATCGAAAAAGATCTGAGCGGTCTCGTTGCAAAAAATTTGCATCTTTCTTTTTGTTTGTGAGTCGGTCCACCACGATCAAGACCCATACTCCCTTTTTTGGCAGAGCCGCGAAAAAATCTATGGAGACACTCTCCCATGGTCTTTGTGGTACAGGCTACGACTCCAAGAGCCTCAGGAGTCTGTCCCGCTCGACCTTGTCCTGTTGACACACGAGGCACGTCTTCACATACTCAGCAACGTCGTCTCGCATGCCCGGCCAGTAGTACCCCCGCTTTTGCAAGGCCTGGTGGTCCACATAGACGATTTTGTGCCTAATCTAGCCGAAACTTCTGTACAGAATGTACTATGGCGAGTCCTTCTCTTTCAGTTGTGGTGTAATTTCACCGCTATTTATTAGGCAAAAGGCGGTGACAACCTCCTACTCTACAGTGGGATAATCGAGTTTGGAAGGCTCTTCTTGAGCAATGACTCGATGTGCATGTTTGGCTAAATGGTTAATGAATCTTTAATAGTCAAAAGGCCTAGAAAGGACGGACCGGACACCGCAAACCGGTCGTTATTGGAGTCACCATTTCCGTAATTTCAAGTAATTGATCCGGGTCTCTTTTGAATCAGCACTAGGAAAATATAACAACACGGAAACTAACACCCTAGGAACCTTTCCTCGCAGTTCTCCTCCTCGCCACCAAGGTCCGGATCATCCTCGATACCTGCAACATCAAAAATGTTTGGGGGAAGGTGGGGAAGGGGGTATCAGTACAACCGTGGTACTGGTAAGCAGCTCACACTCACCAAACCACAAACATCAACAACGCAATCAACATGCCTTACACACGCATCCAACATGCTTTCACAACCACAAGCAAGCATCATGCTTATGCAACCACAGATATCCAACAGGCTACTAAGTCATAAACTAACAATATGCTTAAAACTACAAACTCGTGCAAATGCAACACACTATGCAACACACGCACTAGACTCCACATGATTTCCGCGTCATGCTTCGCAACTACATGATTTCCGCGTCATGCTCCGCTACACATAAATTCCGCGCCATGTGCTGCGCTACTTACATGATTTCCGCGTCATGCTCCGCTACACATAAATTCCGCGCCATGTGCTGCGCTACTTACATGATTTCCGCGTCACGCTCCGCACTCACAACCCACGTGATTTCCGCGTCACGCTCCGCTACACATGAATTCCGCACCATGTGCTGTGCCTCACACCCGACTCATGCTACACATCCCCCATGCAACATGCAAGCCAGACTCATCAATGATCATGCTTAAGGCAAGTATCTAACATGCTTATACTTCCTAAGCACATACATCTCAAACAACACAAAAAGTACATTTCATGATTCATACAAACACTCTAAAGATTACAACGCAGCAATTCATATACACATTTCATACATAGCACATATACGAGTAAAGCAAGTAACAAGCGAACATGCTCCATGCAGTCAAACAAGTTTGGTAAGTAGAAACTACTTACCTATAGCGCTCCTAAGCAACTCCAACCAGCTTAAAGCAGCCAAGATGAACTCCTAAATTACAAGGCAACTAAAAGGGGTTAGAATCTACCTAAAGACCTTAAGAAAAGCTTGAAAAGCCAAAACCCACTTACTAGGCCTATTATTTTACCAAACAGCCTTCAGCATTTCCCAAACTGAAAACCCAAAAGCTTTAGTCCATGGGCAACCATGTCTAAGGCACAACGGGCCATGGGTAACGTTGAACGACCATATTTAAGGCTTTTCAACCGCTGGACAACAAGCACAAAAAGTGTATTTAGAGATTCAAAGGGCTCCTAGAGATTGGGCAATGCTACTCGAGTTAAGACAAATGCTAAATGATATGCTAACATGCTTTTTACACCACGATAAGCTAGCTTAACCTCTTTATTATCCATCCTTTAAGAACCTATAAGGTTTAGGAAACATTTTAAGACAACGAGGTTTTAATGGGCATTGATGAACTAAATGAATTCCAACTAAAACGGCAACGACAACCCATTTTCAAACATGTTCTAGGACTTATGAAGGTTGAGCAACACCTACAAGCCTAGATAAACCATGGGTAACAACTAACACATGCTTCTAAGGCTTAAACAACTAATGGGCAAAGGTAATTTCATGCTTTTGAACCACATACAGCAATCACGATCCATTTTAAAGCATATTCTAGGACCTATCACGACTGGGCAACACTTGAGGGCCTAGGTAACCAATGGGTAACGACCTAAACATGATTCTAAGGCTAGGATAACCATTGGACAGCACACTTTTTAACGCTAAAAGCGAAGGAACAACAAGAAACCTTACCAAACGGACTCGCTTTCACGAAAGGCGGGTTATTCTAACCTCTAACAACGTGGTAGAACACTCCTTGGGCAATGGGCATCCAAGCTGAAGTGTTTCGAACCTTATCGAACACTTTTACGGCGCTGCAGATCAGAAAATCAAGCCAAACTTAATTTTCCAGCACCTAAACACTATGGGTAATTAATCCTAACACCATACAAGCATGGGGAAGGGCCAAAACTTACCGGATACGCTAATTGATGCCGGATACGCCCAATGACGCTGCTGGACAGCGACGAGAACGCGAGAAACAAAGACTCTGGGCTGCTGTCCGCGCGAGATCTAACCACGAAAGAGCAAGGAACTCTTAGATCGGCCTTAAACAACTAAGATCAAGGGAGAAAGAGATTACCCACAGATGTCTTTGGCTGAAAACGCAAAGACAGACAGAGAGAGCCACGGATCTAACACCCACGACGAAGAACACGTGGAGAAGCAGAGAGACCGGGGCTGGCGGCGGCACGATCTGAGCGACGGCGGCAAGGGTAGTGGCGGCGACACTCGAGCTGCGACGGAGAGAGAGAGAGGCCGACGGGAGAGGGAGATCTACCGAGAGAGAGAGAGAGACGCGCAGAGTGAGAGAGATATGCGCGACGAGTACGGCGACGGCGGCGCTGCACGAACCGGCGACGGCGCGACTACACGACAGGCGGCGGCAACTGCAAAGGGCAGCGGCGCGAGAACGGCTGAGGGGGGTGAGTTTTGCGGCAACTCCAAGATGAAGGAGAGAGATGAAGAGAGTTTGAGAGGCTAGGGTTTTTTTCTTTTTCCTTCTCTTTTTTTTTTTAATACATAACCCACCAAAATGCCCAAAATAGCACTCCAAGAATAGAACTCAACTTAAACCTCTAAGATAGCATGAACTTTTCAACACCAACCTTATAACCACAGTAACTTGGAATTTAACTAGCATTAAGAAGGGATTTAATTACTTCAACGCTCATATCCCAAAATAATTTTCCAATGCCTTGATATTAAGTTATAAATCCATATCAAAAGCCCAAATGATAAATATATTTTCGTTCGACTTTATCCATGGAATTTAAATAACACCCAAAAAGCACGGGCGTCACAATAACAACGTTCAAAAATTGTGCTTTTAGGAGGCAACCCAATGAGTTTTATTTTTCTATCCCTTTTCTTTTTCCTTAGTAGTTTGTTTGATTGCTTAGTTGTTTTCTCTGTTGTTTTCCTATTTTATTTGTAGGTCCCCCTAAACTCAAAGCTACAATTTTGCCAGTCATGGGAGTTTCCATCCTTTCCAACCCAAGTGCTTAAACAGGGGAGGTTTTTTGTTCCCTTTTCATTTGTCCATTAGGTCACATTTTTAGTTTACATTGAGGACAATGTATTTTTTAGTTTGGGGGTGGTGATAGGACCAATTTGGCCCTATTTTTTTTAGTCTTAATCTTGCTAGCTTTATGCTTAATTATGCGCTTGATCGTGTTATTTTGTTGGTGTTTGGTGTTAGAGCATCCTAGGAGTACCTTGGAGCAAAAATGACTTAAAAGAAGCAAATTAGGCCAAATCTCGAGCATGGGAAGCAAGTGAAAAGAAGTCAAGGAAGCTGGACCCGAGAGGTAGCGTCGAGATGTTATTCTCTCAGTGTCTTAATGCTACGAACATCAAAATGTAATCCATTTTACGGTCAGTGATAACTGCCCAAAAGGTAGTTATTTAGGCCTCATTTATATAGGGATTTATGTGTCTTTTGTGCTTAATAGGGTTGGTTTTAGATATATATTATATGTTTTAACCCATTTGGAACAATGGAAGCCTTGGAAATTACTTTGTGCAGATTATGCTGCTGGGCGACTTGAGGAAGCAAATTCTGTGCTGCAGCAAAACTGGGAGCAGAACTGCCACATCACAGCTCGTTAGCCAACTTCATGAACCGACTTCTATTGAGTTATTTTCGGGATAAAGGAGCAAGGAGAGCCCTACACGTGTCCAAGTTGACCTAATTCAAGTCTCCTATCCTTCTATAAAAGGAAGTAGTCGTCCAAGTCAAGGGGATTCCAACTTTCCTTGGAAGCCGAGTAGTATAGAGAGATTAGAGATTACCAAGAACACCTTTGTTCACAAGCTGGTTGAGGAGTGTTGGTACGATTATCCGCAAGCGCACGGGTCGTCACAAGTAATATAAAACGGAAAGTATTCCGAGTATCGAATCCTCAGGGAGGCGAAGCGAAACTTAAGCAAATAATTAAAATTCTCTTGAGCACTGAAAATACTTAGGTGAAATAATATTTAGGGATCACTTTCATGCAATAAAAAGATTTAAATTCAAGACAATTAATGAAAACAAATTGATCAATCAAAAAATTAAAATGTGGAGAAAGAGTTTTCTTTAAGTGGGAAGAGGGGTCTTGAAAATCAATGAATAGCTAAATAATTGTTATAATTATCCTATCACATTGGCCAACTAATTATAATCCTAGAATCTCCATTAATCACATAGGTTCTCCTGTCGGTTTCCCCTAATTGTAATTAATTCATTTTAACAACCTAAGTGTCCTTAGCGCTATTAAAAATCATTAATTATTACGCTCTGATTCATTTTAGGAATCTAAGTTTAATCAACTAATCCCGGTGTCACAACGGGCAATTAAACTAGTTGCATGGATTATGATCTATCCTAATTTCTCTCCGTCGAGTTTCCATTAAGAATCAAATCATTACACAATTGGCCAGATTGAGTAAAGCATTAAGCACATCCATACAAATAATTAGGACATGGGCAAGAGACAAGAAATTATAACAATATTTCCACTATCATTTCATTTCAAGACCCCAAATTGGGGTTTAGCTACACATAATATCCACAATAATTACAAGGGAAAGCATATTAAAGAGCATAAGAGGAAAGGAATTGACCGTCGAAAAACCCGTCGCTGACGCTTGGAGCCCCCGCTGACTACTCCTTGAGCCTCTAAGATTGCTCCCCAAAATTCCCCAAAATTTTCCCACTAGAAGACTCCTCTCAAAACGCTCAAAAGCCTTGAGAGGGGCTCCAAAAAAGGAGCCTAAGAAAGGAAAGAAAGGATGAATTGATTGATGGTTTGATTGATGAGAAATGAGGCACCCAAGGGCGCCTATTTATAGGCCTGGAATAGGGGTAGCGTCGCGACGCTGCCTTGCCAAGCGTCGCGACGCTGCTGCGCACGCGGCTTGGGCAACAAGAAAGGGCAGCGTCGCGACGCTGTCCAGATTTCCAGAATTTTCAACTTCCTTTTTGGGCTGATTTTTGGGCCTTCTTCTTCATTTCTCTTGGACTTTTCTTCATGGATGTCTTCTTTGGGCTTCCAATTGCTTCAAACTTTGATTTGGGCTAAAATTACTTCAATTTTGGCTCTTTTTCTCCCAAAATCACCAACTTAGCTCCTAAGGACCAAATAAAAAAATTAATTAAATATATTCATTAAAAACACGATTAAAGCACCAAAAAGCTTAATAAATTGAGATTAAAATAGCGACATTTCTGCTCGCTATCAAGGAGATTATTATTTCCTTTATTGTCTTGTGATTATAAACATGTCTACTCAGATTGTAATTTGTGTTTCCATGCCTATTATGAACTAAGTAGCTTAGGTGTTGGTTAGGAATAATGTGATTGTTGTGCTTCATCTTTAGTTATATATTGACTATCGCATTTTGGTTAATTGTTGTTCTTACTTCCATTTTATGCTCGTCTGGCCAGCCGATGTGAATACCTCTCTCTAGTTTTAGGGATGATTTAGAGAGTGTGTGGCAATTATCCACACTACGATCATTGTGTATTGGTGAACGCCAGTGACTGAGCTAGGGATAGCCAGTTGCCTAGTGCTTGATCGATCGCACTTCATTGGGATTGAAACACATTCCAAATGATCCGAAGTTCCAGGAGGAATCTGCTAATAATACTACGAGAAATGCATGATCAATAATATTTCTAGAGCATCTTTTAAAACGATCACTAAATCCTAACCAGCGCCTGTCTTTAATCTGTCTGCCTAGTTGTTTACTTGTTGTTCTGTCATTTATTTTGCTTCAGCATAATTCTTATAAAACCAAATCATTTTTATCATCTTTGAAACCATTAGAAAGTTACACAAAATAGGTAAAGTGGAAGCTAATTCTGGACTCGGATTGATAATATTACTTGATGCAGACTGTGTATACTTGCACAGGAATTGTAGAGTCTTTTATACCATATTTTTACTCACTCTAGGAGCCCAAGAAGTTTTTGGCGCCGTTGCTGGGGAGCTGAATAAGTTTTTATCTGATCTGTTTTGTGTATGTGTTTTAGTGGTTTGGTGCTTGAACTTTTTGATTTGTTCTTTTGTTTTTGCAGGTGTGAATTTGGTGCATGAGCGATCCGCCTGGGGTAAGGTTCGAGCTTGATCCAAAAATTGAGAGGACATTCAGGATCAGAAGAAGAGAGCAGCGTAGGAACCAGAACCAGATGGAGAACGTGTCGCGCCTTCCGGAGGGTCTTGAAGGTCCAGTAGACCCCCAGAATCGTTTGCTGCAGCAAAACCAGCTGTTTGAACAAAATGAGCAGCAAAATAATCAGGCTGAAAATCCTATCTTGATAGCGAACGATAGGACCAGAGCCATTCGAGCGTATGATGTCCCAATTTTTAATGAGTTGAATCCAGGGATTGCACATCCCCAAATCCAAGCGGCGAATTTTGAAATGAAACCGATAATGTTTCAGATGTTGGAAACAGTGGCGCAATTCCATGGTTTGTCATCTGAAGACCCTCATTTACATCTTAAGTCTTTTCTGGGAGTTAGTGATTCTTTTTTAATTCAAGGAGTGCCTAGATATACTCTTAGATTAACTTTGTTCCCGTATTCTCTTAGAGATGGAACAAACGCATGGTTAAACTCTATTTCTCCAGGATCAATTAGGACATGGGATGAGTTAGCTGAAATTTTTTTGAGTAAATATTTCCCACCAAATAGAAATGCTAAATGAAGGAGTGACATAGTAGGGTTTAGGCAACTTGAAGATGAGACTTTTAGTGAGGCTTGGGAGAGATTTAAGGACCTTTTGCGAAAGTGTCCCCACCATGGTTTACCTCATTGTATTCAAATGGAAACATTTTACAATGGTTTAAATGGAGTAACCCAAGGTATGGTTGATGTTTCGGCTGGAGGGGCCCTTTTGGCAAAGACTTTTGATGAAGCTTATGAGATTTTAGAAAGAATATCAATTAATAGTTGTCAGTGGTCGGATGTTAGAGGCACAAATAAAAAGGTTAAGAGTGTATTAGAGGTTGATGGTGTGTCTACCATTAGGGTTGATCTTGCTATGATTGCTAATGCTCTTAAGAATGTGACAGTGATTAGTCATCCGCAGCCACCAGCTATGGAGCCTATTGTAGTGGTGAACCAAGTGGTAGAGGAAGCATGTGTCTATTGTGGTGAAAATCACAACTACGAGTTTTGCCCCAGCAATCCAGCTTCTGTGTTTTTTGTAGGTAATCAGAGGAATAATCCTTACTCTAACTTCTATAATCCAGGTTGGCGCAACCACCCCAACTTCTCATGGGGAGGACAAGGAAGCAGTGCGCAAGCGCAACAAAAGGTGAACCAGCCGGGATTTGCTAAAGCGCAGGCTTTGCCCCAGCAAAATTCGGGAAGTTCTCTTAAGGCGATGATGAAAGAATTTATGGCTCGTACAGATGCCGCAATTCAAAGTAATCAAGCTTCGATGAGAGCCCTGGAATTGCAAGTGGGTCAGCTAGCTAATGAGCTGAAAGCAAGGCCTCAAGAAAAACTTCCCTCGGATACTGAACACCCTCGAAGGGAAGGTAAGGAGCAGGTAAAAGCGGTAACTCTTAGGAGTGGTAAGCCATTAGAAAAGCCTAGTAAAACCCAGGTTATAGATAAAAATGGTGATAAAAGTAATGTTGTTGTTGAGAAAGAGTTGGAGTCTAGTCAGGGTGTTGGAGGCAGCAATAAAAATGCTGGAGCATCTGGTTCTGTTCCAGATGTGGAACCACCTTATGTGCCGCCCCCACTATACCTGTGTAGTGGAAAAGAGTTAGGTAGAGCACTCTGTGATTTAGGTGCAAGCATTAACCTTATGCCTCTTTCGGTCTATCGAAAGCTTAGCATTGGTGAAGCTAGGCCTACCACAGTCACACTCCAACTAGCTGATAGGTCTATCACATATCCAGAGGGTAAAATTGAGGATGTCTTAGTAAAAGTGGATAAATTCATATTTCCTGTTGATTTTATTATTTTAGACTATGAGGCTGATAAAGATGTCCCAATCATTCTAGGTCGTCCATTTTTGGCTACTGGTAGGACGCTAATAGATGTTCAAAAAGGGGAATTAAAAATGAGAGTTTGTAATGAGGAAGTAAAATTTAATGTGTTTAAAGCCATGAAATATCCAGATGAAATGGAGGATTGCTCCTTCAGTTGGATTCTAGAGAGCATAGTTATTGAGACTGCAATACAGGATTCGGCTAGTCAGCATTCGAAAAAGCATGGAGAGGTTAGTGTTGAGGATTTAGAAGTTTGTTCTTTAGAAATAAAAAATGAAAAAGAGTTGTTTAGGTGTGAGGATGTTTTTGAGTCTTTAGATTTAGATCAAAGGAAAGCTCCTCCTATTAAGCCATCTCTGATTGAGGCACCTACTTTAGATTGGAAGCCCTTGCCGGATCATCTAAAGTATGTATATCTCGGGGAAGGTAAGACGTTGCCCATTGATGTTGCATCAGATTTAATGCCAGAGCATGAGGAGGCCTTAATAAAATTGTTGCAGCAATACCGCAGGGCTATAGGTTGGACGTTGGCTGACATTCAGGGAATTAGCCCATCTTTTTGTATGCACAAAATTACTCTAGAGGAAGGATCTTTTAGGAGTGTTGAGCAACAAAGAAGACTTAACCCTGCAATGAAAGAAGCTGTTAAAAATGAGGTGATTAAATGGTTGGATGCTGGGATCATTTATCCAATGGTCGATAGCAATTGGGTGAGCCCTGTCCAATGTGTTCCTAAAAAATGAGGTGTCACTGTGGTAAGTAATAAAGACAATGAGTTGATTCCAACCAGGACAGTAACTGGCTGGAGGGTTTGTATGGACTATAAGAGGCTTAATAAGGCCACCCGTAAGGACCATTTCCCTCTACCATTTATTGACCAGATGTTGGATAGATTGGCTGGTCAGGCCTATTACTGTTTCTTAGATGGTTATTCTGGGTATAACCAGATTACTATTGCTCCTGAGGATCAGGAGAAAACCACTTTCACCTGTCCTTATGGGACGTTTGCTTTTAGGCGAATGCCTTTTGGCCTCTGCAATGCTCCAGCAACATTTCAGCGGTGTATGTTAGAATTTTTTTTGATATGATTGAGTCCATTGTCGAGGTATTTATGGACAATTTTTCAGTTTTTGGAGGGTCTTTTCAGAGTTGTTTTGATAATTTAGGCAAGGTATTAAAGAGATGTGAGGATACCCATCTAGTTCTTAATTGGGAAAAATGTCACTTCATGGTAAAGGAGGGCATAGTGTTAGGTCATAGGATTTCTAAGAATGGTCTAGAAGTTGATAGAGCAAAAATTGAGGTGATTGAAAGATTAGAATCACCGAATTCAGTGAAGGGAATTCAGAGTTTTTTAGGTCATGCTGGATTTTATAGGAGGTTCATAAAAGATTTTTCCAAAATCAGTAAACCTCTTTGTAACTTATTGTGTACTGATCATATTTTTTACTTTAATGCAGATTGTAGGAAGGCTTTTGAGACATTAAAAGCTGCTTTAGTCTCAGCACCTATTCTTTGTGCACCTAATTGGAATTTACCATTTGAGGTAATGTGTGATGCGAGTGATGCTGCGGTAGGTGCTATGCTGGGGCAAAAGCAGGGCAAATTCATCCATCCTATATATTATGCAAGCAGAGTTTTAAATGAGGCACAAGTCAACTATACAACTACTAAAAAGGAGTTGTTAGCTATGGTGTTTGCTTTTGAGAAATTCCGGCCATATTTGGTTGGATCCAAAGTCGCAGTGTTCACAGATCATGCAGCAATAAGATATTTAATGACCAAAAAGGATGCAAAGCCTAGACTAATTCGTTGGGTTTTATTATTATAGGAGTTCGACTTGGAGATAAAGGATAAGAAGGGATCAGAAAATGTCATTGCAGATCATTTATCTCGTCTTGATCCATCATCATCTTTGTTGGAGCAATCTGCGATTTCAGATGCTTTTCCAGATGAACAGATTTTTGCTGTTGAGGTAAAGGTAGTCAGGGATGCCCCTTGGTATGCTAATATTGCCAATTTTTTTGTAAAGGGAGTCACCCCTATTGACATGGATTGGAGGCAAAAGAAAAAGTTTAAGCATGATGCAAAATTTTTCTATTGGGATGAGCCATTTATGTCTAAGCAATGCTCTGACGGTATTATTCGTAGGTGTGTTTCAGGTAATAAAGCAAAGGAAATCCTGGAGCAATGTCACTCTTCGTCGTATGGAGGTCATTTCAGCGGTCAGAGGACAGCTATGAGGACTTTGCATGGTGGAATTTTCTGGCCCACCTTATTCAAGGATGCCCATTGGTTCTACAAGCAATGTGATGCTTGCCAAAGGAGAGGAAATTTAGGGCCTAGAGATGAAATGCCTCTTACTTACATTTTAGAAGTTGAATTATTCGATGTATGGGGTATTGATTTTATGGGGCCATTTCCCCCTTCTAACGGCAACGTTTTTATCTTATTGGCAGTTGATTACATGTCCAAATGGATGGAGGCCATTGCATGCCATCAAAGTGATGCCAAGACAGTTGCAAGGTTTCTTCAATCGCACATCTTTGCGTGGTTTGGGACACCTAGAGCTCTAGTGAGTGATGAGGGTACGCATTTTGTTAATAATATCTTAACTAAGCTGTTAGCTAAGTATGGGAATAAACATAGGATGGCTACCCCTTATCACCCACAAGCAAATGGTCAAGCTAAAATTAGTAATAGGGAAATTAAATCGATTCTAGAGAAAGTAGTTCATCCATCTAGGAAGGATTGGTCTTTTAGGTTGGATGAGGCTCTTTGGGCTTATAGGATAGCCTATAAGACTCCTTTAGGTATGTCTCCCTATAGGTTAGTATATGGAAAAGCTTGCCATTTACCATTGGAGCTAGAGCATAAAACGTTTTGGGCTTTGAAAAGGTTAAATTTTGATCTGAGTCGTGCAGGAGCAATAAGAATGCTGCAGCTTAATGAATTAGAGGAATTTCGCCAATTTTCTTATGAGAATGCGAAAATATATAAAGAAAAGACTAAGCTATGGCATGACAAGAAAATTAAATCTAAAGAGTTTGTCAAATGTCAGAAAGTCTTGCTTTATAATTCTAGATTGAAATTATTTCCTGAGAAACTAAAATCTAAATGGTCAGGACCGTTTATTGTGATTGAGGTTTTCCCCCATGGTGCAATTACTTTGCAGGATGAAAAGGATGGGAGAGTATTCAAGGTGAATGGACAGCGTGTCAAAAATTATTGGGGAGATGAATTTCAGGCGAAATATCCTTCCCTAAGGTTGGTTGATGATTGAGAGAGCAGGATTTTTGCGGGAGCATTTCACAGAGAAAAATTTTGAGCTCCTAGTGTTTGTATTAATTTTATGTTTCGCTGATTTGTTTTTTAATTAGATTAGATTTGAATTAGAATGATTTATTTGTAGTCCGGTGGTGTTTTTAATTCCGTAGACGTTATTTTAGATTTCATCTATTTCATTTGGAATTTGATTTGATTTTCGGGTTATTTATTTCAATTATTTTTGGATTATCTTTTATTTAGATTTTATTAGATTTATCTTCAGTTATTTGAATTTTGTTTAGTCTTATTTAATAAAGATTTTTCTCTACTTTATTTGGCTTCGAGAATAAAAAAGAATTAGGATTGATTTGATCGGTTAAATTTAAATTTGAAAGATTTGATTTTCCTATTTTGAAATTCAAATTCCGTATCAAAGATTCTTCAGGTTGTTGTGGCAAAAATCTGGCTGAAGCAAATCGTCCGAATAGGAAGGGGTTCTTAAAGATTAATTACTTTTTACCGTTGGATTTTTGAATTTTCTGTGAGCAGGTAAATTGCATGGAGTCATCTGGTGAAGCCACGTGTCACACAGAGATCATCCAAGGGCTGGGATAGTGGACAGCACATGAGGATTTACTGTGGGCGATTGAACTTCACGATTTTACCGTTGCTGGTTTCAGATTTTTCAGGTTGCATGCGATTTATTTGAATTTAATGGGAGCAAGATCCACTTTAAGGTTAGTTCTAGTCTCACGTTTAGTTTAAAAATTCAGAAAGAAAAATTTAAGTTTGGGGGTATAATTTGCAAAATTAATAATTCATTGGGGACAATGAATAATTCAAGTTTTGGGGACTTTTTGCTACTCCAATTGTTTTGCTCGAGCATTCCTCTCCTTCAAGTTAAAATTTGCTATGTTGTTGAGTAACAGGGGACATTTGTGATACCCACAGTTTGTCTTCGCGTCAAAAGATGACCTAGGAAATGTGAAAAATGAGAAAAATTATTTGCTGAAAAAATTATTTGTTGAAAATTTTGCTGAGAAAATTCATGGAGCAAAAGTTTTGAGGGATGAATGATGATCCAGCAGTTTTTCTGTCTCCCATAACTTAGGTGAGCTTCATCATAAAATGTCGCCATTCTGAGGGGCAAGAGATAGAATAACTAAGGATTCTTGAGCTTTATAAAGAGTATTGAGCCTAGTTGGTGATAAGTTTGAGGCAAGGGTATACTGCACCATAAAGTGGATCATCCCATGCTTAAGAACTTATGACTGTAGGGCTGCTTTAAAGTTAAAAATGAAAATATAAACCCCTTGAAAATATGTTTTGAATGTCTGATGATAGAGCTAAGCTGTGTTGAGTTCTTAGAATTGAGTTGAAAGTTGTGATTATTTGTCCCGACTGGAGGAATCATTTTGCTGCGGCAGAGCTCGATTTTCCAGAGTGCTCACGTAAAGGTTAAAGGCAGTATTGGATTGTCTGATTTGATTAAGCTAATTCTTTGTCTAATATTTTAAATTCTTAAGGGAAGCTGAGTTAGTATTGCTCGGGACGCACAATAGTTCAAGTTTGGGGGTGTGATAACTGCCCAAAAGGTAGTTATTTAGGCCTCATTTATATAGGGATTTGTGTGTCTTTTGTGCTTAATAGGGTTGGTTTTAGATATATATTATATGTTTAACCCATTTGGAAGAATCAAAGCCTTGGAAATTACTTTGTGCAGATTATGCTGCTGGGCGACTTGAGGAAGCAAATTCTGTGCTGCATCAAAACTGGGAGCATAACTGCCACGTCACAGCTCGTTAGCCAACTTCATGATCCGACTTCTGTTGAGTTATTTTCGGGATAAAGGAGCAAGGAGAGCCCTACACGTGTCCAAGTTGACCTAATTCAAGCCTCCTATCCTTCTATAAAAGGAAGTAGCCGTCCAAGTCAAGGGGATTCCAACTTTCCTTGGAAGCCGAGTAGTATAGAGAGATTAGAGATTACCAAGACACCATTGTTCACGAGCTGGTTGAGGAGATTATTATTTCCTTTATTGTCTTGTGATTATGGACATGTTTACTTAGATTGTAATTTGTGTTTCCATGCCTATTATGAACTAAGTAGCTTAGGTGTTGGTTCGGAATAATGTGATTGTTGTGCTTCATTTTTAGTTATATATTGACTATCGCATTTTGGTTAATTGTTGTGCTTACTTCCATTTTATGCCCGTCTGGCTAGCCGGTGTGAATACCTCTCTCTAGTTTCAGGGATGATTTAGAGAGTGTGTGGCAATTATCCACACTACGATCATTGTGTATTGGTGAACGCCAGTGACTGAGCTAGGGATAGCCAGTTGCCTAGTGCTTGATCGGTCGCACTTCATTGGGATTGAAACACATTCCAAAAGATCCGGAGTTCCGGGAGAAACCCGCTAATAATACTGCGAGAAATGCATGATCAATAATATTACTAGAGCATATTTTAAAACGATCACTAAATCCTAACCAGCGCCTGTCTTTAATCTGTCTGCCTATTTGTTTACTTGTTGTTCTGTCATTTATTTTGCTTCAACATAATTCTTATAAAACCAAATCATTTTTACCATCTTTGAAACCATTAGAAAGTTACACAAAATAGGTAAAGTGGAAGCTAATTCTGGACTCGGATTGATAATATTACTTGCTGCAGACTGTGTATACTTGCACAGGAATTCTAGTCTTTTATACCATATTTTTACTAACTCTAGGAGCCCAACAGTCAGCGTCTCGACGCTACCTCGTTATTTCAATAGCAGTTTTTTCGATTAGGTCGCAATATTCAGTTGTTTTTCCTTTTCTCTCAGTTTTCTCTCTGATTCCTCCATTCTTTCTCTGTATTTCTTAGTTTTCGGTTAGATTAGGTTGGTTTCTCTAGCCTTGGGCTTAGATTAGGCTTTTCTATGGTCGTCTAAGCGTCATTCACTGTAGTTGGGACCTCCGTATTGTATGTACACTTTTGTTTTATGAGATTCTTTGAGTTTATTGTGTTGAATGTATGATTCCATTGAGTTTTCTATTATGTATTGTATGATTTTTTGTTGTTCGCGATTTTAGATTCCCGCTTTTATAATTAGCATGCACAGTAGGTTAGATTGACACACTAACTAACAGCTTCCATGTTAATAAATTGCTAAGAAATTAATTCCCACGTCGCGAATGGAATTTTAGTTCATTGTTAGCAATAGGTCGATTCATGGGCACGGATCCCAAGATCAGTTCACTGACATTGTAGTTTGCATGATATGTCTAGGGTCTAAATCGATATTCCTAATTAAATTAGGTTTTCCCTAATTAATTGTGGGTATTCTAGCCTAGATCAACAATTAATTGCTTTATTAATCATGATTAGGTTAATTAATTAATTGATTGGATGTTGGTTCGACAGATTAGTTGGGTTAGTGCTCTAGGGGTATCTTTGTCATAATGCAACTGCTCAATTAGTTAATTTCGACGAATTAGTAGGGGATAATTAATTAGTAATTATTAATTGAATCAATGTACGATGTGATCGACTCAATTTATTTAGAGTACCAATTAGGCAGCATGCAATTAAATCATTATTTGCTAATCGATGAATAAAACCAAATGTATTGAATCCGAGTATTTCTAGCTACAGTGATCGCTAAGGTGAGATTAACCAACCGCCCTTTATTTTTTGTTATTTTATTTTCTGCCATTTATATTCTCGTGATTTATTTTTCCTTGCATTTAAATCCCTCTTTTTTCAACCCCCCCTTCTGTTACCATCAAACACAAAAGAGCTAGGTTAGAGTTAAACTAGTTGTTCCTTGTGATCGACCCCAGCCACTACTATTGCAAAGTAGTTTAGTGTACGGTGATATTTATTTGGCACTTGGAGCCTTGACAACTTCGGCCTATCAGGTGGAAACATATGCATGCTATGTTTAGGTGGAGTCTTGATGCTCCTAAGTGTCAGACTATATTCTTACGCATGTATGTTTGATTGTTTTATGCATATTGGATTGAGGTAGTGCACCTGAGCATTGGACCTATTATTTCGAGTAATTTTTAAATGTTTGAGATTGTAAGCCTTGCTTTAGGATTGATTATGAAATTTCTAGGATGAGGAATCATGAGTACATATTTTGCTTATTGTTGAATTGCATGTATTCTAGCATCTTTAGAGCCTTCATTAAAATTTTTCTTATCTAAAGTGAGCATAAGTCCTTTCTAGTGTAGTCTTGTTGGTTTTAGATGGCTTTATAGGATTTAGATTTCTTTTGTCACCTCAATAGGATAGGTAGAAGCATGTTTAGAGGAATTTTTTGCAAAATAGCTTGTTTTATGCTTTGGGATGAGAAAAATAATATTTTCCTTGTGAGCTTCAAAAGAAAAGAATTATTTACCTTGTTGAGAAAAAGAGAAAAATATAAGCTTAGCTTGTTTTTGCAAAGCTTGCCGGGGTAAAAAGAGCTACCTCTATTGTGATCAGTCAGACCGTCCAACGGTTAAACTCAGGAAATGTGATCCAACAGTAGATGTGTGAAAGCTAGTGTCCCTTCAAAATCATATATATGCAAGCTTATGGCCCTTTAGTTAAGAGAAAAGAAAGAAAGAAATTAAGGCACCCCTTTTGCATCTTTAACAAGTTAGTTTGCTCCTTTCCTTTAATACATTATGCCTTTGCCTAGTGCAAGGGGAAGACCGAATGGGAGTTTATAAGCCCTTCTCAAACTTTTCAAAACATCTCTAGGGAAAACATAGCTCGCATTTATGTATGAGAAAGAATTTGATTTATTTTAATTTGTCTCTAACTATACTAGACCTACATTTAATTCTCTTGAGTAAGATATTGATCATGCTTATATTTGAGAAATTGAGTCATGAATATAGCATTGCATTATAATCACATTCATTCTAGCCTTGGCTTGCTCGAGGACTAGAAAGGGGTAGGTTGGGGGTATTTTGATAGGACTAATTTGTTATACATTTTCTAATCTCTCAATTTGCTTATTTTTATTGAATTCCTTGTGGAAAATCCTTTAAAATGAGTATAATATGTGTGTAGGTCCATACTGAAAGTTCATAGCCAAAATGGGACCTACACGAGCAAAACTGAAGCAAAACGAATCTTCGAGGCAAATTCTCGAGAGCTCAGCGACTCGATGCCACTTGGGAGCGTCTTGGTGCCATGACTGCAGCAAATCCAAGCCAAAAACTCGAGAGGACAGCGTTTCGACACTGCAGTAAGAATGGACCAGCATCTCGGCGCTAGGCAATTTCCATATTTGAATTTTTCCTTTTTTTTTCTCGAATTCTTCTCACCTTTGGAGGCTCGTTTCAGCTCCAAAATACCAGAATAGGAGACCAAAAAGTCATAAATATGTAGACTTGGTTTAGGTTTAGAAACCAACTCATTCTTGTATTTTCATAGACGTTTCCCTTACTTTCTCCATCACTATTTCACATTTAGGCTAGATTTATTGCATTTTCATGATGTATTACGAGAGAAATCAAGCTTGTTCGTGCTCCATGAGTGGCTAGGCTCCTTTCTTCATGTAATTGGGACTTCATTGTGTAAGTTTATTTACTTTTAATGAAGTCTCTTGGGTTTTAATTGTAGTTGCATGCTTTACAAATTCAAGTATGATAGGGAAAGATTGACAACCTTTAACCGCAGTTTATTTGAATTTATTTGCTAATCAAAGTAGTATTGAGATAGATGATTTAGTTATTGTAATAAATGCATTAATTCCCCCTGATTGCATGCATGACTAATCTTGGAAAGGTTTATTTTTATTAGTTGCTTTTATGCTTGTTTTCTTGTTTTTGTCTTTTAGGATTGGCAGTGCCAAAGCGATGCCTCTATGTTTATAAGAAAACGTGATTCACCACCCATGAGCACGAAATTTATGGACAAAAAAAGGAGATAGAAAAAGAAAAATAAACAAAAAAAGAAAAAGGAATTCCATGTTCAGGCACCTAGGCAAAGAGGAAGCAACCTAGTTTGTTCCAGAGGACCTTAATCAGCATAGAAAATCTAGGGATAATAGCCCTAGGCAGCGGAAGATTTAGGAGGACCTTTATCAAAATTAAACGTCGATTAGGATACCAATATGACGGCAAAAAATATACAACAGTAAAATCAGAATTAGACTGTTGTACAGCAGCTATAAAACATGCATAAGATCATATTTAATCCCCTAGATCTAATATCAAGAGGATCCTAATGATCCAAGATCAAGAAAACCTTACCCTTGTAAAAATTCTTGATCCGTATCGCCTTTCCTCATAAAGATTGCAGAAAAACAGCATCTCGTTATTCCTTTTTCCCGCTGGAAAACACCCACAAACACACCAAAATCATTGCACCGGTATCCTCACGTAGGTATATGCGTTGGTAGTTTGTGGGAACTATTTCTCTAAGGGATTTGAGAGAAAAAAAATAGGTTCTCTGTGATTTTGGAAGAAGAAAACGCAGAGTGTACTCGTACGATTGAGAGAGAGAATTGCATGCGAATGCTTAGAGAGATCCACACAATTGAACAAGTGAGTTACGGTAAAATACCAAACTCCCTCCTAAACTTTCTCTCCATCGTGCATCTCACTTAGTTAGCGAGAAGAAATAATCCTATCAGTTACAGTTAACTGATAAAATTATTAATTAATTATTAAATATAATTAAATAATTAATAATCAATTAAATAATAAGATTACTAATTAATCTTTTATTTACATAAATCATATTTATGTAAATATCCCACATAACCTATAGTTTTAATGTAATATAATTAAATAAAATTTAATTATTTTAAATAAAAACAAAATATTAATTAATTCAACAATTAATTAATATTATAAGTAAATATCATATATTCAACTATATCTCTCTCATATAAACTATAGAATTAATATACATCAAATGTGCATCAATTATAACCTATAGTTTGAATATGAATCAAATTCATATTTTAATTCAATATTTGAACCCCTTCGAATATTCAATTCTCCTTTAGAAATTTACCTCGACGCCCTTAGTGAGCTACCGGTGGGACCTAATGGACCTACAGATCAGAAGCTCCAACGATATGAGATTAATTGGCTAAACTCATTAAACAAGTTAATCAATATTCATTAACTGGGGTTCACTCCACTATAGAACCACAACTGCACTCTTCTCACTGCAGATATATTTCTGTGTCTACGAATATCGACCATCATCAGCAAGTCAGCCCTTCACGTGTGTTCGTACCCCAGCTATGACAAATTATCGTTTTATCCCTGGGCTACCTCTTTATCCTTAAGTACCAGTGCTCCTCTAATGAACAACCTGTTTGAGGTCCAACAAACAAACAGAAGTAGCTCTCGAACCATAGAGAGGGTGTTGGGTTTCCAGAGTGAGTAAAAATGAGATATAAAAAGACTCTAGAACTCTGTGCAAGTATACACAGTGCACAACAAGTAATAAGTATTTATCGAATCCAAGGTCTGAATTAGCTTTCATTTTATCTATTTTGTTTAGTTTTTCAATGGTTTCAAAGGTGGGTAAAATGATGGGTTTTTATAGAAATGTTGAAGCAAAATAAATGACAGAACAGAAAGTAAACAAATAGGCAGACAAATTAGAAACTGGCGCTGGTCAGGATTTAGTAATTGTTTTAAAAGATGCTCTAGCAATATTACTGATCATGCAAACTCTCGCGGTCTTATTAGCAGATTCCTCCCGGAACTCCAGATTTTTTAGAATGTGTTTCAACTCCAATGAAGCTCTACCGATCAAGCACTAGGCAACTGGCTATCCCTACCTCAGTCACTGGCGTTCACCAATACACAATGATCTAGTGTGATTAAATGTCACACACTCCCTAAATCATCCCTGAAACTAGAAAATGATATTCATACCGACTGGCCAGGCGGGCACAAAATAGAAATGAGCACAACAATTAATCAAGATGCATCAAATCAATATTTATTGCATAGAAATTAAGCATGGCAATCACATGTTCCCTAACCAAAGCCTAAAGCTACTTAGTTCATAAAGTGCATAGAGACGCACACTACAATCCGAGTAAGCATATCCATAACTACGAGGTAATACAAGAAAAGATTAATTCCCTTGATCAGCTTGCAATTGATGGTCTTCTTGATGGTCTCCAATCTCCCTCCTCTATTCGGCTCCCAAAGGTGGAAGTAAACTTTCCAAGAGTGGAATTTTCCTCCCAACAATGGAATGAATTTTGACTTGGGCGGCTATCTCCTTTTATAGAGTGATAGGAGGCTTCAATTAGGTTGACCTAGACATGCGGATTGCTCTCCTTGCTCCTTTATCCCAAGAATAGCTTAACAGAATTCAGTTAATTCAATTGGCTAACGAGCTGTGGCGTGGCAGTTTTGCTCCAGCTTTGCTCCAGCACAGATTTTGCTTCCTCAAGTCACTCAGCAATATATTTTGCACAAAATAACTTCCAAATCATCCATTCTTCCAAATTGGTTAAAACATATAATATCTATCTAAAAGCAACCCTATTTAGCACAAAAGACACAAATCTCTATAGAAATAAGACCTAAATAACTCCCTTTTGGAGAGTTATCAGAGGGTAGGGCCCATTGTTCAAGACCCAGAGACCCCACTTAGGGGAACACACCTCTACTTACCCTAAAGTCGGGAAAGAGTGAATTCCATCTTTTGTGACTATGTTCCCAGCTCCCCACTCGGTCTTGTCCCCAAAATTGTAAGCTTATTGAGTCGGAGTGCAGGCCACTCTCACCCATAAAAATCAAAGGACAATCTCTCATGGACAGGAATCCATAATCCACTCAGGATTAAGGCCAAGTTGCCTAGGTCATCCTAGTGAAATAGAAACCAAGCTAATTAACGGTGTTACAGTTAGTGGTTACTATTCCGCAGTCTAGTCTTTGTGCAAACTCATTGCACAGGATACCCCCACTCTCATGTCGACTTCATTAACGAGTTGGATCATTATGTTTGTATCAAAATTAAAAGCGGGTCCTATCCATAGTGTCACCAGGATAAGGTACCCAGCCTAATTCCTATACTACAGACCCTTTAGGCTAAATCTTGAACATTGATCCCCTTAAGCCCTTACATACTAGTTCAAGTCTCATTCTATTAGCCTATGATATTTAGTTTATTGGATTAGGGTTAATAAGATGAGATTGCATAATACAAACATAGATAAATGAATAATACATCATTTTATTAATGTTCAGTCAAAAGTACATTTACTATCTACGAGTTTTAGGGCATAAAACCCAACAGACTCCCACTTGAACTAAAACTCAAGTTAATGGGAAAGTATATACAAAATAATCCAAAGCTGCAAATGGTACATGTATATTGTATATTACATAAAAGGTAAATATACAAAATACAATAAACTAGGGCATCCTTACACCCATTACACATCTCCCACTTGCCTTAGATTACACTATATACATGTCTCGTAGACCTAGACTTTCTACATGACCCTCGAACAGTTTAGCCGAGAGGGTCTACGTAAACGGATCAACAATGTTGTGTTTCGAAGTGATCTTGGTCACGACCACATCTACTCGTTGCACAATCTCTCGAATCAGATGATACTTCCTCTCTATGTGTTTACCTCATTTGTGGCTGCGAGGTTCCTTTGAATTGGCTACAGCCCGATTGTTATCATAGTATAACGTAATGGGCAAGTTCATATTTGGAACAACTTCCAAATCAGTCAAGAACTTCCTTAGCCAGACTGCTTCCTTAGCTGCTTCACAAGCAGCTACATACTCAGCCTCCGTGGTTGAGTCTGCTATGCATCCTTGCTTGATGCTTCTCCAAACTACAACTCCCCCGTTAAGGGTGAACACTGACCCTGACGTGGATTTCCTAGAATCCTTGTCAGACTGAAAGTCTACGTCGGTGTATCCAATGAGAATTAACTCCGTAGCCCCAAACACCAGCATATAGTCCCTCGTTCTCCTAAGATACTCGAGGATTCCTTTAACGACGGTCTAGTGGTCTAACCCTGGATTTGACAGATACCTGCTGACAATCCCTACATCATAACAAATGTCAGGCCTTGTGCAGAGCATGGCATACATTAAGCTAGCCACTGCTGAGGCATAGGGAATCTGTCTCATATCCTCAACTTCTTGAGGTATCTTAGGACACTGTTCCTTAGACAAGTGAACCCTATGCCTGAAAGGCAATATGCCCTTCTTAGAGTTCTGCATCAAATATTGGGCCAACATCTTATCGATATACGTTGCATGGGACAGTGCTAGCATTTTGTTCATTCGATCTAGAATAATCTGGATTCCAAGAACATATTGAGCCTCACCCAAATCTTTCATTTGGAAATGGATCGCTAGCCAATCTTTTACGTCAGTCAGATAGCTTACATCATTCCCGATGAGTAGGATGTCGTCAACATAAAGTATAATGAAAGCTACTTTATTTTTGTTGATCTTTGGGTATACACAAGGCTCATCAACATTTTGTCAAAGCCAAAAGATTTGATCGCAGTATCAAATCCAAGCTTCCAAGATTTGGAGGCATGTTTCAACCCATAAATGGATCGATTCAGTTTGCAAACCTTTTTCTCCTGACCTTGGGTTATGAACCCTTTGGGCTGAGACATAAAGATTCTCTCTTTAAGATTGTCATTTAGAAAAGCAGTCTTGACATCCATTTGCCATATTTCATAGTCATAAAATGTGGCAATGGATAAGAGTCTTATGGAGTTAAGCATAACAAAGTCAAGGTCCATGACTTTGGCCCATTCGTCTTTATCTACACCATTCATTGTCTGATGATAAGACAATGGAACCTCAACGTCGTCATCAGGTATGACTACTTGTGTTTCAGTTAAACCCAAGTAACAGTCAGGTTGACTTACAACGCTCCCACTGCGTCAAAGCTCTCCCACTATGTGAGGAGGGTGAGATTGACGTGAAGAACTGGCTCCTAAATCAACTCTTGTTGAAGGACCAGGTTCATCAACTACTCTTGTTGAGTCTTCTGTAGCTTATCCTAATACTAGTTTACTACGTGGTTTGTGATCTCGTATGTGGTCTTCCTCCAAGAAAGTAGCATTTGTCGATACAAACACTTTATTTTCTTGAGGGTCGTAGAAAAGACCACCTCTCGTTTCTTTAGGGTATCCAACAAATTGGCATACTCTAGAACGTGGTTCCAGTTTCTTAGGATTTGTCACTAGCACGTGTGCAGGACAACCCAAGATACGGAAGTAACGCAAACTAGGTTTACGCTCCCTCCATAGCTGAAAAGGAGTTTCAGAAACACTTTTTGAGGGAACTTTGTTAAGAATATGTACTGCAGTCTCTACTGCATACCCCCAAAACGAGCTAGGCAATTGAGCATAGCTCATCATAGAACGAACCATGTCTAACAAGGTTCTATTTCTCCTTTCTGATACACCATTCTGCTGAGGTGTACCAGGTGCTGAGAGTTGGGATTGGATTCCATGTTCTATCATATAATCCTGGAATCTTTGATCCATATACTCTCCACCTCGATATGATCAAAGTGTTTTAATTGATTTACCTAATAGGTTTTATACCTCAGTCTTACACTCTTTAAACTTTTCAAGAGCTTCAGACTTATGACCCATTAGGTATAAGTAACCGTACGTATCGAGTATAATCATCTATAAAAGAGATGAAATATTCATAACCACCTCGAGCCTTTACATTCATTTGACCACAAAGATCCGAATGTATTAGTTCAAGTGGTTCTTTGGCCCTATAACATTTTCTAGTAAAAGGCCTCTTGGTCATTTTACCCTCGAGACACGATTCACAGGGTGGTAAAGAATTATCTTCTAAATCAGTTAAAAATCCATTTTTTACCAAACGATCAATCCAATCGATGTTAATATGACCAAGACGAAGGTGCCAAAGATACGTATTGTTACTGAATGGAAAAATCTTTTGCCTTTTATTTTGAATTTTTGCAGTTTTAAACATCTCATGATTCAAAACTGCTTTAGTGTCGGTAGGACTTAACACATATAAATTGTTTTCACGCTTAGTAGAAAAGATAAAAATACCATTTCTTGAAATAATAGGTTCATTAAGCAAAAAAAAAACAGAGTATTGTTGCTCTAACAAAGCTAAAATAGAAATAAGATTTCTTTTAATTCTAGGAACCAAATACAAGTCCTCTAAAATTAAATTTTTAAACAAACAATTTAGCAGCTCCCACTGCTCTTGCTGCAATGACCTCTCCCGTTCCAACCTTGAGAGTCATTTCGCCATCAGCCAGCTGCTAGAAATCATTTCCCTAAAAAGATGAGCAACCATGATTAGTGGCTCCTGAATCTAATATCCAGGCGAACTCATCATGTTCAGTGAGACAAGTTTCTAAAACCAATAAATCGAAATTACCTTCTTTTTCTCTCTTCTTTTTAGCGAGGTAATGGGGGCAGTTCCTCTTCTAGTGACCATCCACGTTGCAATGGAAGCATCTATCCTAGTGGGCCACGACCTTGCCCTTTCCCTTACCCTGAAATGCTTATGCAGGAGCCTTCCCCTTATCACCCTTCCACTTTTGAATTTGCTTCGATGAAGAACCATGAGGTACAAATTTTGTTCCTGAGGATGAACCCTTCAGGAACTTCTTCTTGGTATGGGCCACTTTGGCCTCTCCTTTCACCACATTCTTGTCCTTGCTTTTCAGCATGGACTCGTAAATCTGTAACTCGTTCAGGAGGGTGGTCAGGTTGAACTATTTCTTGTTCATGCTCGCATTCATCTTGAATTTCATGAAGCTTGGAGGAAGCGAATGCAGTATGTACGCAAACTGACTGCTCTCGCAGACAACCCCACTGTTAGCCTCGACAATGTTAAACTTGTTCATCATGTCGAGAACATGTTCTCGAACAGGATGCCCCTCTTTCATACGGGCGTTGAATAAATTTTTCAGGGTGTCGTGGGGGAGTTGATAGGACGGAAGTCCAAACATCTCCTGCAGGGAATTCATAATTTTCCTAATCGTTTCCACGGTCTCATAACGCTTGACCAATACTTCGTTCAAGTTGGCCAATATATAGACTCGGGCCTTCTTGCTGGTCTTCGTCCAGTGTTCATCGGCGTCTTTTATTGCCTGAGCGGCAGTGCGAGGAGGAACTGGAGGACACTCCTCCGTCGCGACAAACTTGAGATCCTCGACAACTAGAATCGTATTCAGGTTGGACTTCCACGTAGGGAAATTTTCGCCAGTTAGTTTCTCGTTTTTAAGCAAAATAATTACAGATGGTTTTACCCATCACACAAGCAATACAAACAATTGCATACATCCAATCAATTTTGCAAACAAGCAATCAAAGAACCCTAATAAAACTATTGATTGTGTTTAGCAACGATGTTTTAGAGGTTTAGAAGAACAGTCAGTGAAGGGTGATCAGTTGTTCCTCCTCTAAAATGAGACTCTTCTCAATTAACTCATATTCCAGAATAACTCATATTCCATTAGTTATTAACCATCGTTTTTCGGTCAAGGAATTTTTAACAAATTAACTCATCCACGTAAGTGTAACCCTCCCACTTTCAGATCTCAAAGGCACGGACCAACAGGCTACCGTTAGGAAAGACAATTGTTGGTGATTAGCCTAAGCGATCCTATCCTTTTCAGGAGTTCACGATGTTCCGAATCCTATGATCAAGCCCTCTGAAGGGATGGTTGCTCGAGGGAAACACGCAGGCAGATCATACGAATCTCACGTTGTGACCTAGGGGTGGAGACCGAGGGATACGTTGACACGTGTCCCGCTTCCACTTATTATTGTCACTTTCCCCATTCACCTTGTTATTGATCCATGCAAGCACTTTCCGAAGGGAGGCCGCGCCAAAGCGACACGAAGCCTGTTGGGGTTTGTGTCCTAGAACTCAAGTTTTGTTATCCCTTATATAAATAAAGATTTTATTCAGTGAAAAATTATTTATAAATATCTTAAAAATCCAATAGAAACATCCATGGTTATAACATGAGATACTCGAACTATATCGTATATATAAACAGGGATCGAGTTCGAGTATATAACCTAAATGGTCTATAGTAAATGAATAAGGTTGGGTACCTTGTTTTGGTAACACTATGGATGCGGCCTACTTTGCTAAATAAAGCAAACAACGTGATCCTAGTTCGTTTGTGTGTCGACATGTGAGTAGGGCCATCCTGTGTAAAAGATGTTTACACAAGACTGGACCAAGAAATAAGTCACTCTTACTTTATAACGTCGTTTACTACTAAGACTGATTATTTCATGCAATGACCTAGGTAACTCAATCTTAATAATGAGCTTACTATGAACTCCTGTTCGTTAAATGTTATCCTTTGATCTGCATGGGTGAGAGTGGTCATAAAAGTATCATTCAATACTCCTACCATTTTGGGGATTACATTAGATGGATGGCTGGGGACGTAGTAAAGCAAAATGGAATTCACTCCTACCCGAAACAATGATAGTAGATAGGTTGTTATCTTAAGTGCTGAGTTCGAAACTTGAATAAGGGGCCCCACCCTCTCACTGACTCGAGAGGGGTCTTGTTTCATGGTTGGACCATAAACAAATTGTTAAATAGATGACCAGTGGACTTAAGGAACTAAGATGTCTATAGGGGTAAAACGAACACTTGACCTGTCTATAGTAACGAACGACCTGTGAGGGATTGACTTACTAATCATGGTTATATCGAGTGGACGGAAATATATATCTACAGTGAGGGGAGTTTAACTATTAGGCTATAGTGGAGTGTCCTGGTAGTTAACGGAAGTTGGTTAACTAGCTTAAAAGGGATTGACTAGTTTAACCTCGCACCGTTGGAGCCCATGATCTGTAGGTCCATTAGGTCCCCTTGCTAACTCAAGATTAACCTTTGGAACAATATGATGGATAAAATATGAATTACTTTAAGTTCATATTGAGAAAAATGAGAAGAGGTGAAAGGCATTGTTAGTACGTCGGGTTTTTGTAAAAACTGAATTGGTGAGTGCTTAATAGTTAAATATGATTTAAATACTGAAAACATGAATAGGGATTCATGATTAAAAATAACATTTTGGAAATGTTAGGGATTGGTGGAAAAATATTAATTTAATATTTAATATTAAATTAATAATTAATTATTTATTTAATAATTATTTTAAATTAATTTTGAATTAATTTATAATTGAAAAATTAAAATGGAATTTTGAATTTTTCAGATTATTGAAAATTAGATAATTATCCAAATTAATTTGGATAATTATTAAATTAATTAAATTAAAATTTTTTTAATTTTTTGAGGTGGAGTGCATGGTCACTAAACCCATGCACTCCCCTCATGATAGGCACCCAAATTCCCACCATCTTCAGCTTGGTTTGGTGTCAAATGCTGGGGGATTTCTTCTTCCTTTATCCCTCTATATAGTTGAAGAAGAAGGCTGAAAGATTAGAGCTCTTCAGTTAGTGAACTGCTGCAAAAATGATTGTTCACCAAACCCATCTCCATTAGCTCGTTTTTCAAGCTTTCTCTCTAAAATTCCATCAGTTGAGGATCCCACAATCCGTTCCAAAGGCTTGAGGATAGCAAGGAAGACCCTTTGGTTGTTCGTGACTCTTTGGTGAAGAAAAACAAACACCCAATCCAACCAATTTCTCCATTGAAATAAGGTAGGCAAGCTGACTCTGTTTTTCTTGTTATGAACAGCATGACTTCAGTAATCAAATTGAGCTTGTTAAGTGCTTTAGATCCAAAATTGCTTCAACTTTTATGATATTAACACTTTCAATTGGTAACAGAGCAAGTTTGGGCACCTAATTCGCTCTAATTTGATCATGGTGGGTAGCATTTTGAAAATGAATTTTCATGTGTGCTAGAATGGATATATTACGGTTTTGGCAATTTTTTTCCTCTTCAATTTGTTGATGAAATGGTACTTGCTCACATGTTTATGAGCATTAATGTGTTGAGAAGAGTCTGTAATTTGTTGGGAGTCATTAGAGTCCATTTAGTGTTGTAATTGATCGAAAGAAGGAGAAGAACACATGCTGGCTGAAGAGCAGGGGGTTGCAAATCACGATAGCATCGGGACGTTGATGCGTTTTTGAAGAACAGGCACGCGTTTTCCAGATCTTGGCGATTCAAGCAAAATTCGGTCCGGTTCAGTGATTCTCGGTCGGTTCAGACCCTTTTGGTCCGGTTCAATGTGTTTCAAGTCTTTGGAGGTCCGGTTTGGGTCCAATTAAGCCGATTCGTGATGGTTCAAGGTTCCCGGGAGCTTCTCAACTCAATTTTCTATTATTATTTGTAATAATTTTGTTAATTGCTTGCTTAGATTGCCAAAACTTGTCCATTTCAGTGTATTTAATTATTTATGCTTTATGAAAGCATGTTAAAATTAATTTTGAATGAGATATGCATAATAGTATGACATATAGATTTAAAATATCACCATAGGAAGCATGTTTCATGCATATAAATATGTTATAAGTAGTTATAATATAAGTATTCATGATTTACTTTTCATGTTAGATGCATGTTGAATTATTAGTTCTCGTTTATTATAATTGTTATTATGTTTAAACGAAAATGAACGAGCATGCAGCATGAAACTTCCTTAGCTCGGTTTTAAAGCGTTAATATCGAATAGAAAGCATGTTATACGTTAATCTCTTTTATAATCGTTTATAAAACGAGATAGTCGTAAAATCTATAACAATGATAAAATGCATGCTCACCTAGGTTAAAATGGACCAAATCGATCAATCTCTTAGAATAGGTCGATAACTTGTAAAGCTAATGTTACAAGAGAACTCACCCCCTACCTTGGTATCAGGCCGGTACTTGAGTTAGGTTAACTTAGGTTTTACGAGCATGCACGGGAGAGATGTAAGGTTATAACTCACCTAGACATTGTAGGTTAATTATAACCTAGACTTAGGAATATATTCAATTAGCCGGAATATGCCTAAGTAACATATTACCCAAAATCATTTAAAATACTTAGTGGGAGAAAAGGATCAACCATAGTTTTCCTCACGTTTTCCTTATATTTCACACGGTGAGATTTATGCATAGCCTCTTGTTACTTACTAACGTAACCATTCCATTCGGAAGGTGATTGCATAAATCAATATCAAGGTGAATGGAGAAAGTATTTATAGTAAGTGGGAGAAGGAAGCGTGTCAACACATCCTACGGTCTCTTCTGTTGGTTTACATCGCAAGATATCTATGTTTGCTGGCTAAGCACGCCCTGGAGCTGCTAAACCATTCGGAGGGTTCTAACATAGGGATTGTAGCACAGTGAACTCCCTATATGGATAAAGAATTTCTCAGAACCGTTCCCAGCATTAGCTTTTCCATTCAGTAGCATTACTTGGACCGTTCTTAGAAATTTAAAAAAATGGAGGGTCACACTTACAAGATAAACTAGTAGTTAGCTTATACTTGACCAAGAAAAAGCGATAACTAAAATGATCATAGAAATAAAGAGTTATTCTAGTTATAGCATTGCTTAGTCAAGAATGTCTTGGTTCAGTGAAGGAGTAATTGACTACCCCTCGGTAGTTGTTATTCTGACTCACTGAAATATCGTTGCAAAATAACTAATGAGATGGGTACATTATTACTTTTGTTAAAACCGTAATTGGATTTATTTAATATTCATTTCACTGATAATTGATTTTATATTATTTCAGCATGCTTAGCCCATTAGTACAACTATTAGCTTCAGAAAAGCTTAACGGCGATAATTATGGAACATGGAAATCAAATTTAAATACAGTATTGATAGCGAGCATAGCTAGCTATCTTTACTGATTTAATTTAGCTAGTCTTCTATGGTGTTTGGGCCATTTTATTGTGCTTTATTGTTTATTTTGTAGGAAATGGTTGATTGGAGCTATAATGCCATATTAGAGTCAATCGGGTGCTAGGGGCGTGAAAAGAAGCAGAGGAATGAAAAGAGTAAAAGTGGAGAAAAGTCAAATCTCGGTCAACAGCAGGCTAGCGTCGAGACACTAGCTCTTGAGCGTCTCGACGCTCACATAGGAAGCGTCCCGACGCTACCGTTTTTCCTTATTCAGAACGCGCGTATAAGAGGCAGCGTCGCGACGCTGTCTTGACAGCGTCTCGACGCTAAGACGAAAAAATCAGAATAAAAGCTTCACTTCGGCTAGGTTTTAGGGGAGATCAATTTGGGACCTTTTGGAGCCGTAAAGAGGACAGAATAGAGGATTTTGAGGCTGCAAACAAAGGAGGAGCTTGGAAATCAACCCATTGTTCGTGGGGATCGTGACGGGAACGTCGGGACTCGGCCTACATTGAGTTTTCTTTTCCCTTTTCTTTCTTTAGTTAGATTTATGGCTTTCACTTGTTTAGTTGAGCTTGTATTTGCATTCATGAGTAGCTAAACTTGTAGCTTAGGGATTGATGTAGTTGATTAAGTTTATGGATTGATTTATGGTTTAAGTTGTGCAATGTTATTGTGTTTGTAATCTTGATTTAATGCTTTCAATTAATTGGCCATTAGTTGGATGATTTAAGTTTCGAATCTAGCTCGGGAGAGGGGATTTGATATAGACTTACTCAAGATTGCATGAATAAAGTACTTTCTAATTCTTGACGATTTTAGATTAACTTTAGAATTGGTTAAAAGATCTCATTGCCTTGTTTGTTAATAAACTTAGATAGGGATATCAAGTTGGTTAATTTGCATGAGAATCAATTATACTCGGGAGAGGTAGTTGTGATTAAAGGGTCTTTGGCTCATAATTTCATTGTGCGTAATAACTTATTCTTTAAAATCAATCCTAAACGAAATCGGCGAAATCAATTCCCTAAGAAGTTTTCCCAATTGAATTTCCATCCTTTTATTTGCTTTGATTTGGTTTTATCATCATCTTTTCATCACTTTTTGATCCCTAAATAAAATTGGGCAAGATTATTCATAATACTTGATTTGCTTAAAAATCCAATCCAGAGGACAACATTCGAATTTACTATTCACTATATTATTACTTGACCCGTGCGCTTGCGGTAGGAAAAGTCCACATCAAGTTTTTGGCGCCGTTGCCGGGGATTGGCACATTTAGCTAGATTGATATTGTGGAAAAATTGTTTGATCTTAATTTAGGGTGTATTGTTACTTTTTTAGGTTTGTTGCATTTTTTTTCTTATTTGTCTTTCTTTCCATATTTAATTTTCTAGGTTAGTTTTCTTTTAGTTGAGTAATCTTTTCTTTATTTGTTCTTGTTTTTCCTTTTTAGATTAGTTTCCTTATTTGCATTTTGCCATATTTGTTTTTGCATTCCATATTAGGTTACTTTGTTTCCTTTTCTAGATTATATTTTCCTTATTTAGATTAGTTGTTTCCTTTTCTTTATTTCATTCCATAATTGTTTTCTTTCTTTTTAGGGTAGTTGTTTGTTTATGCGTAGGGATAAAGATTTAATTTTAGCACCATTTGATCCTGAGATAGAAAGAACAATTCTTAGGCTTCGAAGGGAAACTAGAGAAAATTTTCAAATGGCTGACCAAAATCAACCTGAGGAGCCTAGGCCTATTAGAGATTATTTTCAGCCTGTGTTTCAGGGGCAGCAGTCGGGGATTGTCTATGCACCGATTAATGCCAACAACTTTGAGCTGAAGATCGGCCTCATTCAGATGGCTCGAGACTGTGCATACAGAGGATCACCCACCGAGGATCCAAATTCTCATCTTAAATCATTCTTGGATATTTGTGGGACGGTAAAGATCAATGGTGTCTCTGAGGATGCTATTCGCTTACGTTTATTTCCCTTTTCTTTGCAGGATAAAGCACGAGATTGGTTGCAGTCTATTACTCCTGGGAGTATCACCACCTGGGATGCTTTGGTCCAGGCCTTTTTAAAGAAATTTTTCCCTCCTGCAAAGACGGTCAAGCTGAGGACCGAGATATGGACATTTCAGCAACAATATGATGAGCAGCTGTTTGAAGCTTGGGAGCGATTCAAAGAGCTACTGAGGAAGTGTCCTCAGCATGGTTACCCCGATTGGCTTCAGGTACAGTTGTTTTATAATGGTTTAACCCCCAGTACAAAAACGATTGTTGATGCAGCTGCAGGTGGGACTCTGCTGTCCAAGACCGTGGAAAACGCTCGCACACTTTTAGAGGATATGGCCACCAACAGCTATCAGTGGCCATCTGAGCGGTCTACACCTAAAAAGATTGCTGCTGGGGTGTTCGAGGTTGATAAAGTAAGTGCACTCCAAGCCCAGATGACTTCCCTTGCCAATGCGTTTATGAAATTTTCAGGTACAGGGAGTGCACAGTCAATTGAATCAGCTGCTGCTTTAGCATCTAGACCTCAAGAGAAGACCATCGAGCATGTTCAGTATGTATCAAATTTTAATTCTAGGGGATATAATAATAGTTCTACACCTACACATTATCACCCTAACAATAGGAACCATGAAAATTTCTCTTATGCTAATACTAAGAATGTTCTTAATCCTCCCTGTTTTGCCCCTCAAACTCAAGATAATAAAAAGTTAGAAGATCTTGTTGGAGCTTTCATTGCAGAGTCTAGTAACAGGACAACCAAGTTAGAGGAGGCAGTCATTGCTATCAACACCACGGTGAATGGCCACAGTGCAGCCATAAAGAACATTGAGACTCAGCTGGGACAGCTGGTGAATGTTGTAAGCACCATGAACAAAGGTAAGGCCCCAGCTGAACAAGAGAAACCCCAGATGGAGTATTGTAAGGCAATCACTGTACACCAGGAAGAATCTGACGAGGAACCTGAATCTGAGGACTATGAAACGCCTACAGGGGAAGCTGAGGAGGACACATCAGCAGATGAGGCTGAAAGGCTTAAACCGGAGCCTCCTATTCCTTCTCCCACATTGATGGTTCCCAAGGAAAAGAAAAAGAAAAAGAAGAAAAAGAATAATCAGGTTCAATTTGATAAATTTATGAATGCTTTTATGAATCTGAATATTAATATTCCTTTTGCAGAGGCATTAGAGATGCCCCAGTACAACAGGTTCATGAAGGAGTGGTTAGCAAAGAAACGAAAAGAAAAGAAGGTTGACACTGTTTATCTTGCTTCCACATGCAGCACCAGAGTACAACAAAAAGTACCTGAAAAAGTAGCAGATCCAGGGAGTTTTTCTGTTCCTTGTAGTTTTGGTACTTATTCTTTCAGAGCATTATGTGATTTAGGTGCTAGCATTAATATCATTCCTCTATCGTTGTGTAAAAAGTTAGATATAGGTGAGATTAAATCTACTCCTGTAAAGCTCCAATTGGCTGATCAATCTGTGGTGAGACCAGTTGGTATTGTAGAAAATGTGTTAATCAGAGTAGGTAGATTTTTCCTCCCTATTGACTTGTATGTTATGGACATGATAGAAAATCCTTCAATGCCTGTCATATTAGGACGACCATTCCTCGCTACTGGGCGAGCGATTATAGATATTGAGCGCAGGGAGCTCACTATTAGAGTCAAGAACGAAAAAGAGATTTTTAAAGCAGTTGAAGACTCTAAAGATGAAGTGCTTTTCATGGGCTACAGGAAAGGTGCAAGAAAGAGCACCTCTGTTGGATTCACAGAACAAAAGCCTCCTTGAAGCACGTGCAACACGTCGAGCTAATGACGTTAAACAAGCGCTTATGGGAGGCAACCCAAGTAAGTTAGTGTGTTTTCTTTTTGTTTTTGATTTATTGTTTGTTTTTGTTTTGTAGGTCTTGTTTTCTTCCTCTCCTTTGCTTTCAAGCTTTCAAGAATCAAAGTTCTCAAGCAAGAAGCCATCATCATTCCAGGGCAGTATTATTCACTCCTGTTATTCTTTTATTGTTCTCATGCTTGTTTATGCCTTATTTTCTTTATACATTGAGGACAATGCATATTTTAAGTTTGGGGGTGGATTAGCATGTTTGTGGAGCCCTTGAGCATCTGAGTTCGGGCTATAGTTTTGAGCTTTCTTTGAATTATGCATATGGTTGTTTTCTGGATGCTACTTTTGCATGATTATGATGTCCTAGGATAGGCTTTCTTGTCAATCTTCAAGCTTGTGATGAGATGTAAGCATAAGTACCCAAAAAGGGAGACTTTTTAAAATTTTTCTAGGAGATGGCTTGCATGAGTCAATCGGGTGTTTGGGCCATTTTATTGTGCTTTATTGTTTATTTTGTAGGAAATGGTTGATTGGAGCTATAATGCCATATTAGAGTCAATCGGGTGCTAGGGGCGTGAAAAGAAGCAGCGGAATGAAAAGAGTAAAAGTGGAGAAAAGTCAAATCTCGGTCAACAGCAGGCTAGCGTCGAGACGCTAGCTCTTGAGCGTCTCGACGCTCACATTCCATATCAGATTAGGCGCGTAAAGCTCACAGCGTCGAGACGCTACGATAGGAAGCGTCCCGACGCTACCGTTTTTCCTTATTCAGAACGCGCGTATAAGAGGCAGCGTCGCGACGCTGTCTTGACAGCGTCTCGACGCTAAGACGAAAAAATCAGAATAAAAGCTTCACTTCGGCTAGGTTTTAGGGGAGATCAATTTGGGACCTTTTGGAGCCGTAAAGAGGACAGAATAGAGGATTTTGAGGCTGCAAACAAAGGAGGAGCTTGGAAATCAACCCATTGTTCGTGGGGATCGTGACGGGAACGTCGGGACTCGGCCTACATTGAGTTTTCTTTTCCCTTTTCTTTCTTTAGTTAGATTTATGGCTTTCACTTGTTTAGTTGAGCTTGTATTTGCATTCATGAGTAGCTAAACTTGTAGCTTAGGGATTGATGTAGTTGATTAAGTTTATGGATTGATTTATGGTTTAAGTTGTGCAATGTTATTGTGTTTGTAATCTTGATTTAATGCTTTCAATTAATTGGCCATTAGTTGGATGATTTAAGTTTCGAATCTAGCTCGGGAGAGGGGATTTGATATAGACTTACTCAAGATTGCATGAATAAAGTACTTTCTAATTCTTGACGATTTTAGATTAACTTTAGAATTGGTTAAAAGATCTCATTGCCTTGTTTGTTAATAAACTTAGATAGGGATATCAAGTTGGTTAATTTGCATGAGAATCAATTATACTCGGGAGAGGTAGTTGTGATTAAAGGGTCTTTGGCTCATAATTTCATTGTGCGTAATAACTTATTCTTTAAAATCAATCCTAAACGAAATCGGCGAAATCAATTCCCTAAGAAGTTTTCCCAATTGAATTTCCATCCTTTTATTTGCTTTGATTTGGTTTTATCATCATCTTTTCATCACTTTCTGATCCCTAAATAAAATTGGGCAAGATTATTCATAATACTTGATTTGCTTAAAAATCCAATCCAGAGGACGACATTCGAATTTACTATTCACTATATTATTACTTGACCCGTGCGCTTGCGGTAGGAAAAGTCCACATCAAGTATTAGTGATTGATGACCTTCGATTCGTCTTAACGGAAGAATGTCGGCCTAACCCTGGCCCGACAAGAACTCGAGTAAATCGAGATGCCTATGATAGATGGACCAGAGCCAATGAAAAAGCAAAGGTCTTTATTTTGACAGGCATAAACGATGTTCTGTCTGAAAAGCATGAGGGCATGGAGACAGCAAGGGGAATAATGGACTCTCTGCAGGCCATGTTTGGACAACCGTCCTCTTCCCTTCGCCATGAAGCCCTCAAGTACGTTTATAATTCTCGTATGAAAGAAGGAACTTCTGTACAAGAACATATGATAAACATGATGGTGCATTTTAATACAGCCGAAGTAAACGGCACTGTCATATATGAAAGTAGTCAAGTCAGTTTCATCATGGAATCTCTCCCGAAGAGTTTCATGCAATTCCGTACCAATTTAGTTATGAACAAAATTGAGTACAGTCTGACGACTCTCCTGAACGAGCTTCAGACCTACCAGTCCCTTACGAAAAGTAAAGGACAAGAAAACGAAGCAAATGTTGTTTCTGGTAAGAAGTTCCTGAGAGAATCAAACTCTAGAAATAAGTCTGAATCTTCTAAGAATAAAAGTATTCAATTGAAGAAAAAGAACAAGGGAAAGGGGAAAACTCTCATTACCAAGAAAGGCAAGAAAAAAATTGCAGATAAAGGAACTTGCTTCCACTGCAACCAGGACGGTCACTGGATAAGAAACTGTCCTAAGTATCTTGCTGAGAAGAAAGCAGAAAAGGCTGAAGCTGCAAAAATAGGTAAATACGATTTGCAATTGAATCATGCTTAGTAGAAAATGATAACTCTATATGCATATTAGATTCAGGAGCAACTAATCATATAAGTTATTCTGTACAGGAAACTAGTTCCTGGAAAACTCTTGGTGAAGGCGAGGTGACACTCAAAGTAGGGACAGGAGATGTCGTCTTAGCTGAAGCAGTGGGAGAAATTGATAGCGAGCATAGCTAGCTATCTTTACTTATTGAATTTAGCTAGTCTTTGATGATTATTGGCAATTTTATTGCACTTTATTGTTTATTTTGTAGGAAATGGTTTATTGGAGCTATAGCGCAATATTGGAGTTAATCGGGTGCTCATGACGCGAAAATATGCAAAGGAAGGAAAAAGAATTAAAAAGGAAAAAAGTCAAAATTCGGTCAAATGGTGACTAGCGTCGAGACGCTAGCCCTTAGGCGTCTCGATGCTAGCATTCCATATCAGAGGAGGCGCGAAACTGTCGCAGCGTCGAGACGCTGCGAGAATTCCTTTTCCAGAACGCGTGTTTTAGAGGCAGCGTCTCGACGCTACGACAAAATTTTAGAATAAAAGCATCCTTTCGGCTAGGTTTTTGGGGAACCAATTTTGGGACTTCTTGGGGCCGTAAACAGAGCAAAAAGAGAGGAATTCAAGGCTAAAGCAAAGGGGAAAATTCGGAAATCAACCCATTGTTCGTGGGGATCATGACGGGGATGTTCGGTCTCGGCCTACAACGAGTTTAATTCTTCTTTCCCTCACTTTAATTAGATTTTTATGGCTTTTACATGTTTAGTTGAGCTTGTAATTTTAATCATGAGTAGCTAAACTTGTAAGCTTAGGGATTGATGTAGTTGATTGTGTTTATGGATTGATTTATGGTTTAAGTTGTGCAATGTTATTATGTTTGTAATCTTGATTTCATGCTTTCAATTAATTGGCCATTAGTTGAATGATTTAAGTTTCAAATCTAGCTCGGGAGAGGGGATTTGATTTCGACTTACTCAAGATTGCATGACTAAAGTTTAGTTTCTAATTCGTGACGGTTTTAGATTAACTTTAAAATTGGTTAAAAGATCTAACTGCCTTGCATGATTAATAAACTTAGATAGGGATATCAAGTTGGTTATTTTGCATGAGAATCAATTATACTCGGGAGAGGTAGTTGTGATTAAAGGGTCTTTGGCTCATAATTTCATTGTGCATAATAACTTACTCCTTAAAATCAATCCTAAACTAAATCGGCGAAATCAATTCCCTAAGTAGTTTTCCCAATTGAAATTCCACACTTTCTATGTGTTTTGATTTAGTTTTCTTATTATTCAATCATCACTTTTTGATCCCTAAATAAAATTGGGCAAGAAAATTCACAATACTTGATTTGCTTAAAAATCCAATCCAAAGGACGACATTCGAATTACATTCACTATATTATTACTTGACCCGTGCGCTTGCGGTAGGAAAAGTCCACATCAAGTTTTTGGCGCCGTTGTTGGGGATTGGCACATTTAGCTAGATTGATATTGTGAAAAAATTGTTTGGTCTTAATTTAGCGTGTATTTTTACTTTTCTAGGTTGATTGCATTTTTCCTTATTTGTTTTTCTTTCCATATTTTATTTTTCTAGGTTAGTTTTTCTTTTAGTTGTGTAATCTTTTCATTATTTGTTTCTTGTTATTCCTTTTTAGATTAGTTTTTCCTTATTTGTTAGTTTCCTTATTTGTGTTTTGCCATATTTATTTTTGCATTCCATATTAGGTTATTTTCTTTCCTTTTTCTAGATTATTTTCCATATTTAGATTAGTTGTTTTCTTTTCTTTGTTTCTTTCCATAATTGTTTTCTTTCCTTTTTAGGGTAGATTTGTTTTTGTATGCGTAGTAGTAGAGAAGTGATACCGTTGGATCCCGAGATTGAAAGAACAATTCATAAGCTTCGAAGGGAAAATAGAGAAATTATTCAAATGGCTGACCAAAATCCACCTGAGGAGCCTATGCCTATTAGAGCTTATTTTCAGCCTGTGTTTCAGGGGCAACAATCGGGGATTTTCTATGCCCCTATCAATGCCAACAACTTTGAGCTGAAGACCGATCTCATTCAGATGGCTCGAGACTGTGCATATAGAGAATCGCCCACCGAGGATCCAAATTCTCATCTTAAATCATTTATGGACATATGTGGGACGGTAAAAATTAATGGAGTATCTGAGGATGCTATTCGCTTACGTTTATTCCCTTTTTCTTTGCAGGATAAAGCACGAGATTGGTTGCAGTCCATTCCCCCTAGGAGCATCACCACTTGGGATGCTTTGGTCCAGGCCTTTTTAAAGAAATTTTTCCCTTCTGCAAAGACAGTCAAGCTGAGGATCGAGATTGGGACATTCCAACAACAATATGATGAGCAGCTGTTCGAGGCCTGTGAGCGATTTAAAGAGTTGTTGAGGAAGTGTCCTTAGTATGGTTACCTCGACTGGCTCCAGGTACAATTGTTTTATAATGGTTTAACTCATAGTACGAAAACGATTGTTGATGCAACTGCAGGTGGGACTCTGTTGTCCAAGACCGTGGAAAATGCTCGCATACTTCTAGAGGATATGGCCACCAACAACTATTAGTGGCCATCTGAGCAGTCTACACCTAAAAAGATTGCTGCTGGAGTGTTTGAGGTTGACAAGGTAAGTGCACTCCAGGCCCAGATGACTTCCCTTGCTAGCGCTTTTATGAAATTTTTCAGGTGCAGGGAGTGCACAATCAATTGGAACCATGAAAATTTCTCTTATGCAAATACTACGAATGTTCTTAACCCCCCTGGTTTTGCCCCTCAAACTCAAGAAAATAAGAAGTTAGAAGATCTTGTTGGAGCTTTCATTGCAGAGTCTAGTAACAGGACAACTAAATTAGAGGAGGCAGTCATTGCCATCAACTCAACAGTGAATGGCCACAGTGCAGCTATCAAGAACATTGAGACTCCGATGGGACAGTTGGTGAATGTTGTGAGCACCATGAATAAAGGTAAGGCCCTAGCTGAGCAAGAGAAAACCCAGATGGAGTACTGTAAGGCAATCACTATGCACCAGGAGGAAGCTGTCGAGGAGCCTGAATCTGAGGACTATGAAACGCCTACAGGGGAAGCTGAGGAGGACACATCATCAGATGAGGCTGAAAAGCCTAATCCTGAGCCTCCTATTCATTCTCCCACACTGATGGTTCCCAAGGAAAAGAAAAAGAAAAAGAAGAAAAAGAACAATCAGGTTCAGTTTGATAAATTTATAAATGTTTTCATGAATCTGAATATTAATATTCCTTTTGCAGAGGCATTAGAGATGCCCCAATACAACAGGTTCATGAAGGAGTGGTTAGCAAAGAAGCGAAAAGAAAAGAAGGTTGACACTGTATATCTTGCTTCCACATGCAGCACTAGAGTCCAACAGAAGGTACCTGATAGCAGATCCAGGGAGTTTTTCTATTCCTTGTAGTTTTGGTACTTACTCTTTTAGAGCATTATGTGATTTAGGTGCTAGCATTAATATTATTCCATTGTCTTTATGCAAAACGCTAGACATAGGTGAGATTAAATCTACTCCTGTAAAGCTCCAATTGGCTTATCAGTTTGTGGTTAGACCAGTTGGCATTGTAGAAAATGTTTTAATCAGAGTAGGTAGATTTTTCCTCCCTATGATTTATATGTTATGGACATGATAAAAAATCCTTCAATGCCTGTCATATTAGGAAGACCATTCCTCGCTACTGGGCGAGTGATTATTGATATTGAGCGTAGGGAGCTCACTATTAGAGTCAAGAATGAAAAAGAAATTTTTAAAGCAGTTGAAGACTCTAAAGATGAAGTGCTTTTCATGGGATACAGGAAAGGTGAAAGAAAGAGCACCACTGTTGGATTCACAGAACAAAAGCCCCCTCGAAGCACGATCAACACATCGAGCTAATGACGTTAAACAAGCGCTTTTGGGAGGCAACCCAAGTAAGTTTAGTGTGTTTTCTTTTTGTTTTGGATTTATTATTTGTTTTTGTTTTGTAGGTCTTGTTTTCTTTCTCTCCTTTGCTTTCAAGCTTTCAAGATTCCAAGCTTTCAGTCAAGAAGTCATCATTATTCAAGGCCAGTATTGTTCACTCCTGTCATTCTTTTATTGTTCTCATGCTTGTTTATGCGTTAGTTTCTTTATACATTGAGGACAATGCATGTTTTAAGTTTGGGGGTGGATTAGCCTGTCTGTGGAGCCCTTGAGCATTTGAGTTCGGGCTATAGTTTTGAGCTTTCTTTGAATTATGCATATGGTTGTTTTCTGGATGCTACTGTTGCATGATTATGATGTCCTAGGATAGGCTTTCTTGTCAATTTTCAAGCTTGTGATGAGTTGTAAGCATGAGTGCCCAAAAAGGGAGACTTTTTAAACTTTTTCTAGGAGATGGCTAGCATGAGTAGAGTATTTGTCTTGTCTAGATTTGGATTTGAATGCTTAGGAGCGAATTATTAGGTTCATATGCTTGTTGTCACCTCGATAGGTGTAGGGAAGAGCTAAAAAGTTAATGTTGTGCAAATTAGCATGTTAGATCTTTCTTAGGAGGAAAGAAAAGAATATATGCTATTTATGCTCATAAAGAAAAATCATTCTTGTTGTTACTATTGAAAAAAAAATTATTATGTCATGGCCTGTGCACAGTTTGTAATGTTTAATAAAGTTTAGGCAAAAAGAGCTACCCCTGTTGTGATCAGTTAGGCCAACCAGAGAAAACTCAGGTTAAGGGTCCCTGCAATGGGTGTGTGAAAGCTAGTGCCACATAAACATGCTTAATTTAATTGTTAATTATAAGCACGTAAGTTTGGAAGAAAACAAACTAATTTGTTTCATTAACTCATTAGTGAAACCTTAGTGCCAGTGTAGAGGGAAGATGAGCTGAAAGTTTAATAATCCAATCCCGGGCTAATAGAGTCTGATCTTGTTGAGTTAGATCTCGCTTGTGCAAGTTCATTTTGGAAAAATTTTAATCTTTCTCCCTCATTGGTCCTTATGTGCATGTCTCTTGCTTGCTTGGTTATTGACGTTTGAGCTTTGAGGATTGAGTTATGATTGTTGCATCCATTCTTCTACTGTATGTTTGATTTATAGTTTGCTCGAGGACTAACAAAAGCTTAAGTTTGGGGGTATTTGATAGCGAGCATAGCTAGCTATCTTTACTTATTGAATTTAGCTAGTCTTTGATGATTATTGGCCATTTTATTGCACTTTATTGTTTATTTTGTAGGAAATGGTTGATTGGAGCTATAGCGCAATATTGGAGTTAATCGGGTGCTCGGGACGCGAAAAGATGCAAAGGAAGGAAAAAGAATTAAAAAGGAAAAAATTCAAAATTCGGTCAAATGGTAACTAGCGTCGAGACGCTAGCCCTTAGGCGTCTCGACGCTGGCATTCCATATCAGAGGAGGCGCGAAACTGCGAGAATTCCTTTTCCAGAACGCGTGTTTTAGAGGCAGCGTCTCGACGCTACGACGAAATTTCATAATAAAAGCATCCTTTCGGCTAGGTTTTTGGGGAACCAGTTTTGGGACTTCTTGGGGCCGTAAACAGAGCAAAAAGAGAGGAATTCAAGGCTAAAGCAAAGGGGAAAATTCGGAAATCAACCCATTGTTCGTGGGGATCGTGACGGGGACGTTCGGTCTCAGCCTACAACGAGTTTAATTCTTCTTTCCCTCACTTTAGTTAGATTTTTATGGCTTTAACATGTTTAGTTGAGCTTGTAATGTTAATCATGAGTAGCTAAACTTGTAAGCTTAGGGATTGATGTAGTTGATTGTGTTTATGGATTGATTTATGGTTTAAGTTGTGCAATGTTATTATGTTTGTAATCTTGATTTCATGCTTTCAATTAATTGGCCATTAGTTGAAGTATTTAAGTTTCGAATCTAGCTCGGGAGAGGGGATTTGATTTAAACTTACTCAAGATTGCATGACTAAAGTTTAGTTTCTAATTCGTGACGGTTTTAGATTAACTTTAGAATTGGTTAAAAGATCTAATTGCCTTGCATGATTAATAAACTTAGATAGGGATATCAAGTTGGTTAATTTGCATGAGAATCAATTATACTCGGGAGAGGTAGTTGTGATTAAAGGGTCTTTGGCTCATAATTTCATTGTGCATAATAACTTACTCCTTGAAATCAATCCTAAACTAAATCGGCGAAATCAATTCCCTAAGTAGTTTTCCCAATTGAAATTCCAAACTTTCTATGTGTTTTGGTTTAGTTTTCTTATTATTCAATCATCACTTTTTGATCCCTAAATAAAATTGGGCAAGAAAATTCACAATACTTGATTTGCTTAAAAATCCAATCCAGAGGACGACATTCGAATTACATTCACTATATTATTACTTGACCCGTGCGCTTGCGGTAGGAAAAGTCCACATCAGAAATGCAGCTTTGTTTTGGAGATAGATATATTTTGTTAAAAGACGTTTTGTATGTTCCTCGTATGAAAAGGAACTTAATATCTATCTCCCGCTTAATGGAACAAAACTATAATGTATCTTTTGAAATCAATAAAGTGTTTATGTTCAAAAGAAATTTCCATGTATGTTCTGCTAAACTTGAAAATAATTTGTATGTGTTAAGACCAGACGAAACAAAAGTTGTGTATAACACAGAAATGTTTAAAACAGCTCAGACCCAAAATAAAAGACAAAAGGTTTCTCAAGATCCCCTTCTTTGGCATCTAAGACTAGGACACATAAATCAAAAACGTATTGAAAGATTGGTTAAGAGTGGACTTCTAAATGAGTTAGAAGATACTCATTACCACCATGTGAATCCTGTCTAGAAGGCAAAATGACCAGACGACCTTTCTCTGAAAAAGGTCAAAGAGCCAAAGAAACCCTCAAACTTATACATTCTGACCTTTGTGGTCCTATGAATGTTAAAGCACAAGGAGGATATGAATACTTCATCAGTTTCATTGATGATTATTCAAGATATAGGTATATTTACTTAATGGTGCAAAAGTCATAAGCTCTTGATAAATTCAAAGAGTATAAAGCTGAAGTTGAAAATAAGTTAGGTAAAACTATTAAAACTCTTCGATCTGATCGAGGAGTGTACATGGATTTGGAATTCCAAGACTACTTGATAGAACATGGAATTTCCTCACAACTCTCAGCACCAGGTACACCACAGCAGAATGGTGTGTCAGAAAGAAGAAACGGAACCTTATTAGATATGGTCCGGTCTATGATTAGTTATGCACAACTGCCTGATTCTTTTTGGGGTTTTGCAGTAGAAACCGCTGCATATATTCGTAATATGTTTCCCTCTAAAAGTGTTCCAGAAACATCGTACGAGTTGTGGAAAGGACGTAAAGGAAGTTTACGTCACTTCTGAATTTGGGATGCCCAGCACACGTGTTGGTATAAAAACCAAAGAAACTGGAATGACGTTCGAGCATATGCCTTTTTGTAGGATACCCTAAAGAAACAAAAGGAGGTTTGTTTTATGATCCTTAAGATAACAAGGTAATTGTTTCGACCAATGCCACATTCCTAGAAGAAGATCATATGAAAAATTATCAAACTCGCAGCAAACTAATACTTAAAGAAAATTCTGGGGAAACTACAAAGAAACAAACAAAGGTTGTTAACGTAGTTGGTCCTTCGAAACCATCTCAGGATATAAATATGCCTCTTCGTAGTGGGAGGATTATAATTCAACCCAACCGGTACATGGGTTTAATTGAAACTCAATTCATCATACCTGATGATGAAGTAGAGGATCCATTGTCTTATAGGCAAGCAATGAGAGATAAGGATAAGGATCAGTGGATCAAAGCCATGAACCTTGAGATAGAATCTATGTATTTTAACAAAGTCTGGGAACTTGTAGATCAAACAAGACCAAACTGGAAAGGTACAAACCTTCAAAGTCCGATTAGTGGCTAAAGGTTATAACCAAAGAGAAGGAATTGATTTTGATGAAACCTTTTCACCAGTAGCAATGTTAAAATCAATAAGAATACTCTTTTCCATTGTAGCTTTCTATAATTATGAAATCTGGCAAATGGATGTCAAGACTGCGTTTCTGAACGGGAATCTTGACGAGAGTATTTACATGGTCCAACCAGAAGGGTTCATAATCCAGGGAGCAGAACAAAAGGTTTGCAAGCTTAACAAATCCATCTATGGATTAAAACAAGCCTCAAGATCCTGTAATAAGAGATTTGACACTGTAATCAAATCTTATGGTTTTGAGCAGAATGTAGATGAACCTTGTGTATATAAAAGGATCATTGACTCTACTGTAGTTTTCTTAATTTTGTATGTTGATGACATCTTGCTTATAGGTAATGTAGTGGGAGTATTATCTGAAATTAAGCAATGGTTGGGGGCTCAATTCCAAATGAAGGATTTGAGAGAAGCTCAATATGTTCTCGGGATCCAAATAATTAGAGATCGAAAGAACAAATTACTAGCATTGTCTCAAGCATCTTATATCAACAAAGTTTTGAATCGATATTCAATGCAGAATTCCAAAAGGTGATTATTACCCTTTAGACATGGAATGCACCTATCTAAGGAACAAAGTCCAAAAAAACCTCAAGAAGTTGAGGAAATGAAGCGAATTCCTTACGCATCAGCAGTCGGAAGTGTCATGTATGCAATGCTATGCACACGTCTGGACACATGCTATGCAATTGGTGTTGTTAGCAGATATCAGTCCAATATTGGACAAGCACATTGGACTGCCGTGAAGAATATTCTCAAATATTTGAGAAGAACAAGAAATTATTCGTTAGTGTAAGGATCTAAGGATTTGATCCTTAGTGGATACACTAACTCAGACTTTCAAACCGACATAGAGTCTAGAAGATCTACATGGGGATTTGTGTTCACTCTCCATGGAGGAGCAGTAGTGTGGAGAAGTATAAGACAAGGATGTATTGGTTACTCCACGATGGAAGCTGAATACGTTGCAGCATGTGAAGCATCAAAAGAAGCAGTGTGGCTTAGAAAATTTCCAAATGAGTTAAAAGTTGTTCCTAACATGCACTTGCCTGTCACACTCTATTGTGACAATAGCAGAACAGTTGCAAATTCGAAGGAACCTCGAAGCCATAAACGAGGAAAGCATATTGAACACAAATACCACCTCATCTGGGAGATAGTACAGAGAGGAGACCTAGTCGTCACCCAGATAGCCTCGGAGCAGAACATGGCTGATCCATTTACAAAACCCCTCTCGGCTAAAGTGTTTGAGGGACATCTCCAAAGTTTAGGACTACGAGAATTTAGCATTTAATATATTGCTGAGTCACCTAACAATACTGTAATCTCACTTGAGTTATAGTCCAAGTGGGAGTTTGTTGGGGTTTGTGTCCTAGAACTCAAGTTTTGTTATCCTTTATATAAATAAAGATGTTATTCAATGAAAAATTATTTATGAATATCTTAATAATTCAATAGAAACATCCATGGTTATAACATGAGATACTCGAACTATATCGTATATATAGACAGGGATCGAGATCGAGTATATAACCTAAATGATCTATAGTAAATGAATAAGGTCGGGTACCTTGTTCTGGTAACACTATGGATGCGACCTACTTTGCTAAATAAAGCAAACGACATGATCCTAGTTTGTTCGTGTGTTTACATGTGAGTAGGGGCATCCTGTGTAAAAGATGTTTACACAAGACTGGACAAAGAAATAAGTCACTCTTACTTTATAACGTCGTTTACTGCTAAGACTGATTATTTCATGCGATGACCTAGGTAACTCAATCTTAATCCTGAGCTTACTATGAACTCTTGTTCGATTAATGTTATCCTTTGATCTACATGGGTGAGAGTGGTCATAAAAGTATCATTCAATACTCCTACCATTTTGGGGATAACATTAGATGGATGGCTGGTGAAACGGCTCGACTCCTTAATAAGCCTTTAAGGGCCCGTTACGACAATGCATGCTTTGGAGGCTAGGCCTTTTTAAATAAAAACATTTTAAAACTTAAACACCTAATTTAAGTAAAAAATTTAAAACAAAACTTTTATTCGGGATAACTAATTTTAAAGGTTTTAAATATGCTTAAATAATTTCTAAAATATAAATGTACATGACCTCTGGAAAATATCTCAAAACAAATTTACAATTCAATAAAATACAACAAAGTTCTTAAAGCGGAAGAAAAATAAAACATGAAACTCAAGTCCTCACATGGCTGTCTATCAGATTCTCATCAATCGCCTTTCATCTGCCCTTGCCTTTACCTGAAAAAAGTATTTTTTGAAAAGAATGAGTATTTTAAATACTCAGTAAGTGACCCTACTATTGAGGTTAGGTCACGCATTAAAAACATTTTTTTTTTAAATCAACAATAAATATAATTTTGGTGGCTCTAAACTTCTCTAAACTTTATCTTAAACTTTAATTAGAGAGAAGATATACATCAATTTCATGCATATCCTAGACACATTAATTTCACATGTCTCCTACGGAGGCCGTCAATTTCACAAAACCTCGAGGTCGTCAATTTCACAAACCTCGAGTTAGGTACATCAATTTCATGTCCCTAAGCCCTATGTAGGAATCTTCAAATGTACATCAATTTCATGTACACTAATTTAAACTCATTCCTTTAATGGAATTTTGAGAGACCACCAACTCAACTATTTTAAACATTAACAAAAGTAAGCAATGATAATGAATTTCATGCTTTCAATAACTTTTCATAAACTCATACATAATTAAATTAACAAATTGTCATTCTCAATTTTCATGCTTTTAATAATCATAATGAACTTCAAGAACAACTCCTAAACACGAATATTTTAGAAAATCAAATATTCAAACCCAATTAAAAAGGGTTCAGTAGTAAGTTCACTTACCTCGGCTTAAATATTCTCGATCTAGAATCCCAACTAACTCAAGAAACGTCGCTCTCAATCTCAACCAAACGATTGCCCTCCACATAGGAATTATCCATAACACCACAAAAATCCAAGGACCAAAATTAATGGGTATTCTAGATTAAATGACAAATTCGCCAAAAACCATCTAAAACTGGTTTACCCACTCTTTTCTTGCTGAAATCCAAAGATCAAGTTGATGGTCGCCGATACAAATGCCCAAAACGGAGCTTTTGCACTGTCAAGGAGCTCAAAAGCGCTACTGCACTGCCGTGGAAGTCGCTGGAAAACACGTGCCGCCTGAACCGCCGACTGGAGAGAGCTGTTGTCGTCGACCTGCAAATCGAAGAATTCGCGCTAACTAGAGAACACGTAGAGAGAACGACGACCCGAAGGAGGACGCAACTGTCACTAAAGCTCGCCCAACACGCCACTCGAAATCGCAGAGAAAGACACTGGAGGACGCGTGCCGCCGCAGGAGGTTTACTGTCCATCGTGGACTCGACCTACTCTTCGGAGGAACGCCACCGTTTCGTGTGTTGCCTCCGAAAGAAGAAGGGAAAACGAAGAAAAATGCTGTCGTGAGGTTGCTGAAGAGAAAGCCGGAGGAGACAGCCTATCAGGAGCTTGAGGAAGAAGAAGAAAGTCGAACAAAGAGGGTTGTCGTCGTTCACAAGAGGAAGAAGAAGAATGGGATGAAGAAGTCAGTCCTAGGGCTGCGTGCTCTTCCTTAAAAGAGGGGTTTTAGGGTTGGTTGGCTTAAACATCAATGTAATTACAAAAATGCCACTCCCACCCTAATTTTAGAATTTTCCCCCAATTTTCAAATCTCAAATTTCCCTCTTAACTCAATTTAACTCCAAACTTAAGAAACTTGAAATTTTCGATAAATTATGGGTGTTACAATCTTCCCCCCTTAAGAACTTTCGTCCTCGAAAGTTGTTGGTCTTGGAAGAGTTCTAGATACTTGATTCTTAGCTCTTTCAAGTCAAACTAAGCCCACTTAATAGAAAAGTAAGCATGAATACTCCGAAAGAATGTGCTAAACTAGGTAAATGTAATGCTCCAAGTTCTATTCCCAATTTAGCGACATTACTCAAACTTTTACCTTAATATTAACCGAATGCTTCGTAAATTTTGGAAGCATATTGACATAAATCACAAGAAGAAGGAAAGGAACATCAAACCAAACATACTTTTACAAATCTCATTTCTATAAATTCAATAACAATGGAGAATAGGGGAAATGATCCACTATCTTAGGGTTTAAACCTAACACTTCAAGAAAAACAAAGCCAAACTAACTACAAGAACAAAACAAATAACTAAAGTCTCATCTTGATAAACAAAGCAATTAAAACAAAAGTAACTACTAAGGTCTTTATTCTCGAGCCCCTTGCTTTCTTCTGAGGGCAGTTATTTGCCATATGCCCTTCCTGGTGACATTTGAAACAAACACCTCTCCTCGCCATGCACTGACCCCAATGATGTCTTCCACAAGAGTTGCACTTGGTTTCTCGCTTCCATTGCCTTTTTGCTTGTGATGCTGAGTTTTTTGTCTAGAACTTTCGGGTGAGTGTTGAGATTGTTGGGAGTTAGTAGTGGTCTGCTCGTGCTTCCTCTTATGTCCTACGTTGGGCTTCGACTCCTTGGCTACTGGAGTTGCATTGACAGTTGGCATGCTCATAAAGGTGGCCACTCAAAAGGTCGATGCGTAGTCGTCTGGGCCAAGGGCTCCAACAACCCTCTGGACGTCATCTCTGAGGCCCGAGATGAACCTCTTTGTCTTCTTCTCCTCTGTATCCATCGCTTCACAGGCGAATCGAGACAGTCAGGTGAATTCCAGTTCATACTCTTCTACTGACTTTTCTCCTTGTGTCAAGGTTATGAACTCCTTTTCATTTCTGTAACTGATAATGGTCGAGTAATATTTCTGGAAGAACACCTCCTTGAACTGCAACCAAGTGACCGGACCAGAACTAACATCAATGGATCTCTCAATTGATCTCCACCACAACAGGGCATCATCCGTTAGCATAAAAAGCGTGCACGACACCTGTTGTGCCTCAGGGCATCCCATATAGCGAAAAATCTCTTCAATTGTTGCAGTCCAAGCTTCGGCCTCTGTGGGATCCACAGTCTTCCTGCTAAACGTCAGTGGATCATACTTCTTAAAATCCTTAAGACACCAACCTCCCGCAGTTGAGCCTACCTGGCCCTGGTTATCATTTTGGTTCACTTGAGACGTGCAAGGCCAAGCGACCCGATGCTGTTGCGTCTGGAGCTCGTTTGTGGGCAGATCCACGACTGATCTTCACGAATTCGGTCGAATTTCGTTGCGATTTTATCTGATCTTCAAGCCTAATCTAGACCCAAACTTTATAGACTCGATAATCATGAATTTATGCCCAAAAACACAAGGACCTTTACAATTGATCACATCAAAATTCATGAAATCTAAGGCCAATTAAACCTAAATAGTTTATTGCAAATTAACACATACATTATGCAAATTAATCCCACCTATCACAGGCAATCGCAAATCTCAAAACAACGTTTAAACTTTGACAAGGCTCTGATACCAATTGTAGGGATAATAGCCCTAGGCAGCGGAAGATTTCAGAGGACCTTAATCAAAATTAAACATCGATTGGGATACCAATACGACAACAAAAAATCTACAGCAGTAAAATCAGAATTAGACCGTTGTACAGCAGTTATAAAACATGGATAAGATCATATTTAATCCCCTAGATCTAATCTAAAGAGGATCTTAATGATCCAAGATCAAAAAAACCTTACCCTTGTAGAAATTCTTGATCTGTATCGCCTTTTGCCCTAGAGATCGCAAAAAAACAACAACTCGTTCTTCCTTTTTCCTGCTGGAAAACACCCAAAAAACACACCAAAAGCATTGCACCGGTATCCTCATGTAGGTATATGTGTCGGTAGTTTGTGGCAACTATTTCTCTAAGGGATTTGAGAGAAAAAAAATAGGTTCTCTGTGATTTTGGAAGAAGAAAAACGTAGAGTGTACTCGTAAAGATTGAGAGAGAGAATTGCGTGAGAATGCTTAGAGAGATCCACACAACTAAACAAGTGAGTTACAATAAAATACCAAACTCCCTCCTAAACTTTCTCTCCATCGTGCATCTCACTTAGTTAGCGGGAAGAAACATTCCTATCAGTTACAATTAACAGATAAAATTATTAATCAATTATTAAATATAATTAAATAATTAATAATCAATTAAATAATAAGATTACTAATTAATCTTTTATTTACATAAATCATATTTATGTAAATATCCCACATAACCTATAGTTTTAATGTAATATAATTAAATCAAATTTAATTATTTTAAATAAAAACAAAATATTAATTAATTCAACAATTAATTAATATTATAAGTAAATATCATATATTCAACTATATCTCTCTCATATAAACAATAGAATTAATATACATCAAATGTGCATCAATTATAACCTATAGTTTGAATATGAATCAAATTCATATTTTAATTCAATATTCGAACCCCTTCGAATATTCAATTCTCCTTTAGAAATTTACCTCAACACCCTTAGTGAGCTACCGGTGGGACCTAATGGACCTACAGATCAGAAGCTCCAACGATATGAGATTAATTGGCTAAACTCATTAAACAAGTTAATCAATATTCATTAACTGGGGTTCACTCCACTATAGAACCACAACTGCACTCTTCTCACTGCAGATATATTTCTGTGTCTACGGATATCGACCATCATCAGCAAGTCAGCCCTTCACGTGTGTTCATACCCCAGCTATGACAAATTACCGTTTTATCCCTAAGCTACCTCTTTATCCTTAAGTACCAGTGCTCCTCTAATTGAACAACTTGTTTGAGGTCCAACCAACAAACAGAAGTCCCTCTCGTGCCATAGAGAAGGCAGGGCCCATTGTTCAAGACCCAGAGACACCACTTAAGGGAACACACCTTTACTCACCCTAAAGTCGGGAAGGAGTGAATTCCATCTTGTGTGACTATGTTCTGTAGGGATAAAAGCCCTTTTGCAGCGGAAACTTACAGAAACCTTAACTCAGTTTTTAATTCGGATTAAAATACCAATACGTTTGGCAAACAAAAATACAGCAGTATAATTAAATAAAAACTACTGAATTTTTATTATAAAACATGCATATCTTGAAAAAAAAACTCTAGATCCCAATCTAGAAGTGGATCCTAATGATCCTAGAATTCAAGAATAACTTACCCTTGAAGATTTCTTGAATTGCTTCGCCAAAATCCCTTTTCTTCGCTGGAAATTAGTCACGAACACCACCAAAATGGTTGCACCGGTATTCTCTTGAAGGATGTGCGAAAAGTGCTTGTGGGAGCGAAATTTTCTAAGGTTTGGGAGAATTTTTCTTCTCTGTATTCTTGAGAGAAATTGCAGAGAGATCTGGAGAGTGAGAGGGAGAGAATGGCGTGGGAAAAAAGTTGCGTAACCAACTCAACAAAATGGGATTAAATTGGGGAGTGGTTATTTTACCGATAAAACTTCCCACTCCCTAATTTAACTCCCCTTCACATGTACACACTTATCAGTTCAACTAACTGATAAATAAATTAATTAATAATTCTAAATTATTAACCAATTTATAATAATATAATTAATTTAACAATTAAATTAACTAATTATTCTAATTAATGTAAATCATATATTTACATAACATTCCCACATAACCTAAAGTTTTAATCTAATTCAATTAAATCAAATTTAATTGAATTAAATTAAAACAATAATTAATTAATTCTCTAATTAATTAATATCATAATTAAATATCTCATATTTAATTATATTCCTCTCAAAAATAAACTATAGTATTAATGTACATCTAATGTGCATTAATTATAACCTATAGTTTTATGAATCAAATTCATATTTTATTTTACTATTCAAACCTCTTCGAATATTCAATTCTCCCTTATAAATTTACCTCAACGCCCTTATAGAGCTACCGGTGAGACCTAATGGACCTACAGATCAGAAGCTCCAACGATGTGAGATTAATTGGCTAAACTCATTAACCAAATTAATCAATGTTCGTTAACTGTGGTTCACTCCACTATAGAACCATAGTTGCACTCTTCTCACTGCAGATATATTTCTGTGTCCACGGATATCGACCGTCAACAGTAAGTTAGCCCTTCACGTGTGTTTGTACCCCAGCTAGGTCAAATTACCGTTTTACCCCTGGGCTACCTCTTGGTCCTTAAGTACCAGTGCTCCTCTAATGAACAACCTGTTTGTGGTCCAACAAACAAACAGAAATTCCTCTCGTGCCATAAAGAGGGTAGGGCCCATTGTTCAAGACCCGGAGACACCACTTAAGGGAACACACCTCTACTTACCCTAATGTCGGGAAGGAGTGAATTTCATCTTGTAAGACTACGTTCCCAGCTCCCCACTCGGTCTTGTCCCCAAAATGGTAGGCTTATTGAGTCGGCGAACAGGCCACTCTCACCCGTACAAATCAAAGGACAATCCCTCATGGACAGGAGTCCATAATCCACTCAGGATTAAGGCCAAGTTGCCTAGGTCATCCTAGTGAAATAGAAACCAAGCTAACTAACGGTGTTACAGTTAGTGGTTAACTATTTCGCGGTCCGGTCTTTGTGCAAACTCATTGCACAGGATACCCCCACTCGCATGTCAACCACATGAACGCGTTGGATCACTACGTTTGTATCAATATACAAAGCGGGCCGTATCCATAGTGTCACCAGGATAAGGTACCCAGCCTTATCCCTTTACTACAGACCCTTTAGGCTAAAACTTGAACATTGATCCCCGTATGTCCCTACATACTAATTCAAGCCTCATTCTATTAACCTTGGATGTTTAGTTTATTGGATTAGGGTTAATAAGACAAGATATAATACAAACATTGAATAATACATCACTTTATTAATGTTCGGTCAAATATACATTTACTATCTACGAGTTTTAGGGCATAAAACCCAACAGTTCCCAGCTTCCCACTCGGTCTTGTCCCCAAAATGGTAGGCTTATTGAGTCACCGTGCAGGCCACTTTCACCCGTACAAATCAAAGGACAATCCCTCATGGACAGGAGTCCATAATCCACTCAGGATTAAGGCCAAGTTGCCTAGTTCATCCTAGTGAAATAGAAACCGAGCTAACTAACGATGTTATAGTTAGTAGTTAACTATTTCGCGGTCCGGTCTATGTGCAAACTCATTGCACGGCATACCCCCACTCGCATGTCAACTACATGAACGCGTTGGATCATTACGTTTGTATCAAAATAAAAAGCGGGTCGTATCCATAGTGTCACCAGGATAAGGTACTCATCCTTATCCCTACACTACAAACCCTTTAGGCTAAATCTTGAGTATTGATCCTCGTATGTCCCTACATACTAGTTCAAGCCTCATTCTATTAGCCTAGGATCTTTAGTTTATTGGATTAGGGTTAATAAGACGAGATTGCATAATACAAACATAGATAAATGAATAATACATCATTTTATTAATGTTCGGTCAAAAGTACATTTACTATCTACGAGTTTTAGGGCATAAATCCCAACATAAAGTTCGTAGTGTCTCGATATTGTCTTTGGCGTCTCGACGCTGCAATGATTTCTATAAATACTAGGTCTCGGTTTAGTCCGCCGTGAGGTTAGACATTTGGTCCTTTTACGATTTCTTTCGCCTCTTTTACTTTCCAGTACCTTTGTAGACCTTTTTATGTAATATTTCATGTATTCTTTTATGTTTATTTGTGTTTTTACTTTGTTTATGAGTAGTTAAACGCATCTATTGAAGGATTTGGAATTCCCAATTCCGTTACAGCGGAAGCAATTGGACCGTTCGTAGTTAATTTTGTTTCTACTAAATACCAATGCATTGGCAAAAGGTTAAGCGTTGAGAAACATACCTCCGTTGACGACTCTGAATACTTCAATGCTTTTCTTGATTTTGGACCAAGCATCAACAATTGGGACACCACCAATTGATCTTCCCTGCTATAACTCTGAGATTATGAATGTAGTTGTGGGACTACCTAATCTTGAATGGGAAAAACTATAGAGAGAAAATTCTCCCTAGAGTTCTTGAGTTGAGAGAATATGAGAGGGCCTTATGGTGGCCATAAGTTGTTGTTCCTAAACCCTAGGGTTAGTGTTCTATTTATAGGAGAAAGGTCATGAATAAAATATTCATTTAAAATCAATTCCATAACCAATCAATTCCATAATTGATTAATCTTTTCCATAATTAATCAATTCCATGACCAATCAATTCCACAAATGATTAATCTTTTCCATAAATGATTGATCACTTCCATAAGTGATTAAATCATTTCCATAAATGATTAATTACTTCCATAAGTGATTAATCATTTTCATAATTGATCCAATTAATTAATTCTTTAATTAATTAATCACCAATTAAATATCATATATTTAATTTCAGACCTTCTATTAGTTAATTAATTAATTACCCAATTAAATATCATATATTAATTTCAGGCCTTCAATTAATTAATTCTATAATATGAATCAAATTCATATTAAAATTTGAACTCCTTCAAATTCTTTTATATCCTATAAATTTAATATGAATCAAATTCATATTAATATTTGAACTCCTTCAAATATTTATTTCTCTCATAGACTATAGTTTAATTAAATCTCATTTAATTTAAACTAAATTGAATAATTAATTAATTCATCTTCTAATTAAATACCATATATTTAATTAGACATATATTTGAACTCTTTCAAATATATCAATCTCTCAACATAATAAAGTTTAATCTCAAATTAGACTTTATATTTTAATGCAGCACTATACATTATATTAATTTGTATCTCATACAATTAACTTAGTTCCCAATATGAATTTGAACTATTCAAATTCTCTCCAGATATATTTGTTCCTAATTACTCTTTACGAGCTAGCAGGGGGACCTAATGGACCTACAAATCAGAAGCTCCAATGATATGAGGTTAACCAGTTAAACTCATTAATCAGGTTAACCAATATTCATTAACTGTGGGTCATTCCACTAAAGACCCACAGTTGAACTCTTCCCACTGTATAACATTTCTGTGTCCACAGATAGAGACCTATATCGGTAAGTCAATCCTTCACGAGTGTTCGTAATCACGGCTGGGTCAAATTACCGTTTTACCCCTGCGTTACATATGTCTCCTTAAGTACCAGCGCTCCTCTAATGAACAACCTGTTTATGGTCCAACCATTAAACAGAAAGTTCCTCTCGGGCCAGTGAGAGGACGGGATCCCTTTGTTCAAGTCCCGGAGTCACCACTTATGGGAACACTCATCTACTTCTCTTAGAAGTGGGAAGGAGTGAATTCCTTCTTGTGTTGTCATGTCCCCAGCCTCCCACTCGATCTTGTCCCAAAAAGGAAGGCATATTGAGTCGGCGTATTGGCCACTCTCACCCATGCTAATCAAAGGACAATCCCTCATGAGAAGGAGTTCATGACACACTCAGGATTAAGACTGAGTTACCTAGGTCATCATATTGAAACAGTAACCTAACTAGTTAACGGTGTTACATCTAGTGGTTTACTATTTCGTGGTCCGGTCTTATGCAAACTCATTGCATAGGATACCCCTGCTCACATGTCTCCTACATGGACGCCTTGGATTAATACGCCTGTATCGAATACAAAGCAGGTCGTATCACATAGTGTTACCAGGATGAGGTACCCAGCCTTATCTTTGTACTATAGACCTTTTAGGTTGTTACTTGAACACCAATCCCCGTATGTCCCCACATACTAGTTCAAGTCACATGTAAACAACCTTGGATCTTAGTTTATTGGATTTGGGTCAAATTGTGCAATATTTAACAATAACACTTTATTGTAGGAACTCAATAACACTTTATTTAAACAAGTATACAATTTGTTTACATTCACTATCTACGAGTTTTAGGGCATAAAACCCAACATCTATATCGTTGGATTGGGATTATGCTTTGATTTCTATTTAGTTTGGCTGAGTTTTATAGCGTTTTATGCACTGTTCTTGTTGTGTTTTTATTACGATTTTCATGTTATCCCATTTAAACCAATACATGAGGCTAGTCTATTAGGATTGACGACCCTATGTGATTACCGCTTGTGTATTCTATCAGTTATTTTTATATAGCCACTAGGTTGACGCAAGCCACTCTCTACATGAGACGACCCTTGATAGGCCTAGGATGCATGTTAAAGGTTGTATGAATTAGACTTAAATTGCATTTAAATTTTGTTAATACAATTCCAGACCCACGATCCCAAAGCGGCTAGTTAAAGTAGATGATTGTGAAATTGCTTATTCTAAATTAGTTAGTTATAATTTAGTGATCGTTGCGAGGTCTCGGATGGTTTCTACATTATGTATGAGGGGTGGCGAACGATTGACCGAAGAGATTTTCGCGGTCTCTTGTCAAATAAATTTATAATCCACAATTCCTAAAGCTAACTTGTAGCAGTAGTGGTCGGGGTCGATCACAGGGAACAATCGGTTTACTTCTAAATTCTTTTGTGTCTTTGAGGTAACCAAAAGGGGGGGTTTATGGATAAAAGATTAAGACATAAAGTAAAGGCATGAAAATAAATAAGGAAAATTAAATGCAAGGAAAGTAAAGGTGGGGTTAGTTGATCTTACCACGAGGATCACTGTAATCGAGGTTGAACTCGGTGTTAAGTTTGATTAATTTCATTAATCGATTATCAATTGATTTTAATTAACTATCTAAGTTCGGCGTACTCCGCAACAAACCGAGAGCCATGATCCAACTATCACAAACATGCAAACGCTAAGTTTGATTCTAATTTAAATTAACTAATTGGCCTATTAACTAATCTAAATCGCATTGGGATCTAGCCGAATTAATTCACATGCAACGGACAACAAACCACAATTACAATTGATTAAATCATTTAGTTCAAGGGACGCATGCGTAAAATCATAACGTTAGCCTATTTGCTACTAAGATTTAGCAAGTAAATTTAGAGAGGGCGCGGTCAAGGTTGTCAATCTTTCCTACCACAATCTAAACTTGTATGCAAAGAACTAAAATCACAAAGACAATTAACTAAGTAATGAAGAATAGAAATCTCATAAAATTGAATCAAATTTACAAACCGAGGTCCCGATTACAACGATCCGAGCTTAGTTGGCCATAGACAAGCACCTCCAAGCTCAAGGCTTGATCAACCGACCCATGGACTAAGAAAACTTAAAACAACTCTACAAAAGTAAAGAGAAAAGTGGCTACAAAATTGTAGTGAGGGATGATTCTAAACCTACACCAAAGGCCTCTATTTATAGAGTTTATTGGCCTTCAATTCGTGGTAGAATGGTGCTGAATTGGGTCTCCAAAGAAGGAAAATTTCCAGCCAAAATAGGAAAAAATTAATTTTGGAAAACTGCATAGCGTCACGACTCTGTGGCTAGCGTCTCGACGCTGTCCCCTTCAATTTTGGAAAATATTTCTCGGATTACCGTAGCGTCGCGACTCTATATGACGAGCATCTCGACCCTATAGCGTCTCGACGCTGATGAGCAAGCATCTGGATGCTGTAGCGTCTCGACTCTGTATGACGAGCGTCTCGACACTGATGAGGCTCCAGGGGCAGAATTGTCATTTTACGCTCCGGTTTTGCTCGTTTATGCCCCGAATTGCTTCTAAAGCTCTGGTGAGGACCTATAGCATATTATACTCATTTTAAAGCATTTTTCACAAGGAATTCAACTAAGATACGCAAATTGGGAGATTCTAAGTGTATAATAAATTGGACTTATCAACGATAAAGAATAAAATTAATTAATCTTGTTAATTGCAGAATTCACTATTAACGAGTTAATTAGCACAGGTTAGTGTAGGGGGGGTCCTCCGAGTAACCAAGAAGCCAACGGGACTTATAAAAATCAACATAGAATAATTATTAGAGAAAATTAGGAAGCCAAACGAAATAGAGTCAGGCAAAAGAAATCCCAATCCAGCGATCCCTTTCATGTTATTTATTTCTTTTTCATTCCTCGATTGCATGCTTTATTTTGTCTCCTTTAAATTCTGCATTTATTTTCGCCTTGTCCTGCTTTCCAAAATCCCCTTGTTTTTATAAGCACAAAATTCTGCATTTGCTAGGTCCCCTTCCCTGTGTTTGACCCTGGCCATTATTTCTACAAAATAGTTATAGTGTCGTGGATTATAAATTTATTTGACCAACACGACCTTCGACAAGTCGGACCCCTCAAGAGATAAAAGTGGACCAGGCCCCAGTAATAGCCAAAACGGTCTACAATATAGGGATAAGGCTGGTTACCTTATCTTGGGGACACTATGAGACGTGGTCCACTTTGTAGTTAGTACAAACAATGTGATCCTGAATCGTTCATGCGGCGACATGCGAGTGAGGGGTGTCCTATGCAATGAGTTTGCATAAGTCCAGGATTGAATCCTCACGGAAGCGAAATTTATCGTGCACGAATTAATTATAGTTAGATAGAATACCAATACATTGTGCAAAACAATTCATAAACAATTTACATGAATGTTATATGTTAAGCATGTTGTTTTTCCAGATCTATACCTTTTTAGATTTGAGAAACTTACATGAACGGAGGCCAAAAACAACATAATGCTCCTTTGTATCCAACGAACACCACCACCAGGATCACCAGCTATTCTCTTGGGCCACCTTGAGATTGTGATTGTGGGATCGCTAAAGAACTTGCCTTGGAGAAGGGAATTTCAGGATAAAATTATAGCAAGGTGTTGTATTACTTTTGAGAGAACCCTTGAGAGAGAGGTTTCTTTGAGAGAGAACCACCATTCTGAAAAACTGATCGATTGATCTGAGAATGCGTGAGTGACCCCATTTGGGAACCACGTACATAAAGGGTGGGGAAGGGAAGTTATCTTCCCTAACAGATCTCGGCCGTTGATCATAATTAATAAAGATTTGGACCGTTAATTATTATCATATAATAATTAATAATCCAATTAATCATAAAATAATTTAATTAAACAAATTTTATTTAAATTAACTATAACATAAAGTTTTTAATTCAAGTAAATCATATTCAATTGAATTAAATAGGTCAATCAATTAATTCTCAATTAATTGTTCCCCGCGTTAATTAAATATCATATACTTAATTAATTTTACAATTGAATAATATTCAAATGTTATCTCTCTCATTTAACATATAGTTTAATATGAATCCAATTCATATTTAATATTTGAACTCCTTCAAATATATAATTCTCTCATAAATTAATTTTGAATCACATCCAAAATTAATTTTATTATAAAATTTAATTCACTAATTAAACTTAAACTATAATGTATCTCCATAGATTATATTAATTAGTATCAAATACAATTAACTAAATTCCCTTAATATTCATGACTAATTAATCTCAGTACCCATTACAAGCTAGTAGGTGGACCTAATGGACCTACATATTAGAAGCTCCAACGATATGAGATTAACTGGTTAAACTCATTAACTAAGTTAATCAACATTCGTTAACTATGGGTCACTCCACTAAAGACCCACAGCTGAACTCTTCTCACTGTAGAATATTTATGCAAACTCGATTATTCAATAACAAATGACTGAATCACTCAAATAACGCTTTATTAAGATCGATTAATTTGTTTCATTTACTATCTACGAGTTTGAGGGCATAAAACCCAACAGTTTCCTTAAGTGGTCATTTTGGGGCTTTAACAAAGGGATCCCACCCTCTCATTGGCCTGAGAGGGACTCGGTTTGGTGGTTGGACCACAAACCAATTATTCATTAGAGGATCAATGGGACTTAAGGAACAAGATGTAACTTCAGGGGTAAAACAGACATTTGACCCAGCTGTAGTTACGAACAACCTGTGAAGGATCAACTTACTAATCATGGTTATATCGGGTAGACAGAAACGTATCTACAGTGAGGGGAGTGATAGCGAGCAGAAATGTCGCTATTTTAGTCCCAATTTATTAAGCTTTTCGGTGCTTTAATCGTGTTTTTAATGAAAATATTTAATAAATTTTGTTATTTGGTCCTTAGAAGCAAAGTTGGTGATTTTGGGACAAAAAGTGCCAAAATTGAAGCAATTGAAGCCCAAATCCAAGCTTGGATCAATTGAGGGCCCAAAGAAGACAACCATGTCAAAATGCCCAAAAGAAATGAAGAAGAAGGCCCAAAAAGAAGCTGAAAAATCTGGAATTTTGGGACAGCGTCGAGACGCTATGTAGGCAGCGTCGCGACACTACCTTTCGTGTTGCCCAAGCCGCGTGCGCAGCAGCGTCGCGACGCTGAGCAAGGTAGCATCGCGACGCTACCCCTATTCCAGGCCTATAAAAGGCGCCCCAAGGTGCCTCATTTTGCATCAATCACCATTCCAACAATTCCTTTTGGAATTCTTCCTTTCCTCTCTTCCTTAGGCTCCTTTGGAGCCCCTCTCAAGGCTTTCTAGCCTTTTTGAGATGATTCTTTTAGTGGGAAAAATTTTGGGAGTTTTGGGGTGTAGGGATAAAAACCCTAGCGCAGCGGAAACGATCAGAGAACCTTATCGGTTTAAATATCGATTGGGAACCAATACGATGGCAAAACAATTATAGAGCATAAAACAGAAAATACATGCTGTAAAATTGAAATAAAACATGCTTAAACAGAAATAAAATTATAGATCTAATCTATAAAAATGGATCCTATTGATCCTAGTTTAAGAAAAACTTACCCTTGAAGAAATTCTTGAACGTTTCGCCAAAAAACTCTTGATTCTCCCCAAAATACAGCAGCAAGAGGGACTCCTTTTTCGCTGAAAAACCTTGTGAACACCACCAAAAAGAGACACCGATATCCTCCTAGGCGTATGTGCTGAGTGACTAGTGGGAACCAAAATCTCTAAAACTTCTTTTGGGAAATTTTCTCAGTCTCTGTAAACTCAACAAAAACCAAAGAACCCTTCTGCAGAGAGTGTGAGAGAATACGTGAGAGAGGGAGAGTGAATTATGTGAGAGTTGGTTAGAAAAAAAACTTCCCACTCCCTTAAAACCCTCATACCAACGTGAATAGGGTTAGGGGAGTGGTTGACTGGTCAGTTCTTTAACTGACCAGTTAATTAAATTAAATATATAATAAAAAATATTTAATTTAATTATTGGCACATGAACACTTTCATGTACATATCCCACATAACCTATAGTTTTAATATAACTTAATTAAATCATAATTTAATTAAATTTAAACATCAATATTAATTAATTCACCAATTAATTAATATTTCTATTAAATATCATATATTTAATTATATTTCCCTCAATAAAACTATAGAATTAATATTCATCATATGAGCATTAATTATAACCTATAGTTTTTATTATGAATCATATTCATATTTTAATAAAATATTTGAACCCCTTCAAATATATAACTCCCCTTAGAAATTTACCTCAGCGCCCCAATGGAGCTATCGGTGGGACCTAATGGACCTACAGATCAGAAACTCCAACGATATGAGATTAATTGGCTAAACTCATTAACCAAGTTAAATAATGTTCGTTAACTGTGGTTCACTCCACTATAGAACCACAGCTGCACTCTTCTCACTGCAGATATATTTCTGTGTCCACGGATATCGACCATCAACAGCAAGTTAGCCCTTCACGTGTGTTCGTACCCCAGCTAGGTCAAATTACTGTTTTACCCCTAGGCTACCTCTTGGTCCTTAAGTACCAGTGCTCCTCTAATGAACAACCTGTTTGTGGTCCAACCAACAAACAGAAATCTCTCTCATGCCATAAAGAGGGTAGGGCCCATTGTTCAAGACCCGGAGACACCACTTAAGGGAACACACCTCTACTTACCCTAATACCGGGAAGGAGTGAATTCCATCTTGTAAGACTATGTTCCCAGCTCCCCACTTGGTCTTGTCCCCAAAATGGTAGGCTTATTGAGTCGGCGAACATGCCACTCTCACCCGTACAAATCAAAGGACAATCCCTCATGGACAGGAGTCCATAATCCACTCAGGATTAAGGCCAAGTTGCCTAGGTCATCCTAGTGAAATAGAAACCGAGCTAACTAACGGTGTTACAGTTAGTGGTTAACTATTTCGCGGTCCGGTCTTTGTGCAAACTCATTGCACAGGATACCCCCACTCGCATGTCAACCACATGAACGTGTTGGATCACTACGTTTGTATCAATATACAAAACGGGCCGTATCCATAGTGTCACCAGGATAAGGTACCCAGCCTTATCCCTATACTACAGACCCTTTAGGCTAAAACTTGAACATTGATCCCCATATGTCCCTACATACTAGTTCAAGCCTCATTCTATTAGCCTTGGATGTTTAGTTTATTGGATTAGGGTTATTAAGACAAGATATAATACAAACATTGAATAATACATATCTTTTATTAATGTCCGGTCAAATGTACATTTACTATCTACGAGTTTTAGGGCATAAAACCCAACAAGGGGAGCATCTTAGGATGCTCAAGGAGTAGTCGGCGGAGCTCTGAGCGCCAGCAAGGGGTTTTTCGACGGTCAATTCCTTTCCTTTTATGCTCTTAATTATGCTTTCCATTGTAATTATTGTTGATATTATGTGTAGCTAAACCCCAATTTGGGGTCTTGAAATGAAATTATAGTTCAAATATTGTTATAATTTCTTGTCTCTTGCCCATGTCCTAATTATTTGTATGGATGTGCTTAATGCTTTACTCAATCTGGCCAATTGTGTAATGATTCGATTCTTAATGGAAACTCGACGGAGAGAAATTAGGATAGATCATAATCCATGCAACTAGTTTAATTGTCCATTGTGACACCGGGATTAGTTGATTAAACTTAGATTCCTAAAATGAATCAGAGCGTAATAATTAATGATTTTTAATAGCGCTAAGGACACTTAGGTTGTTAAAATGAATTAATTACAATTAGGGGAAACCGACATGAGAACCTATGCGATTAACGGAGATTCTAGGATTATAATTAGTTGGGCAATGAGATAAGATAATTATAACAACTATTTAGCTAATAATTGATTTTCAAGACCCCTCCTCCCATTAAAAGAAAACTCTTTCTCCATATTTTATTTCTCGATTGATCAATTTATTTTCTTTAATTGTTTAAATTTGAATTCCTTTTTATTGCATGAGCTATTCCCTAAATATTATTTCGCCCAAGTATTTTTAGTGCTCAAGAGATTTTTTCTTTGCTTAATCTTCGCTTCACTTCCCTGAGGATTCGATACTCGAAATACTTTCCATTTTATATTACTTGTGGCGACCTGTGCGCTTGCGGAAAATCCCCTCATCAGGGAGTGCAGCTATTTGGCTATAGTGGAGTGTCTCGATAGTTAACGAATGTTGGTTAACTAAGTTAATGAGTTTAGCCGGCTAATCTCGAATCATTTGAGCCCCATGATCTATAGGTCCATTAGGTCCCCTGCTAACTCATACGGAATATACCTTAGAACATAGTGATGGAAGAATTTCAAACGTTCAAATTCAGTTTATGGAGTTAATGTTGATAATATACGATATTATCGACATAATAGTTTGATTATGAATTAAACTATTATTTAAAAGAGTTAAAGTATTTAAATATGATTTAAATACTATTCATGTGAATCGGGATTCATGTTCGTAAAATTCATTTAGAGAATGGTCGGTATCTGGTGCAAAGTATTAGTTTAATATTTTATATTAAATTAATATTATATAATTAATTAAATTGTTTAATTAATTATCATTAATTTTAATTTAAAATAATTATAAATTATTTTTAATTAAAATTAAGAAAGGAAATTCATTTCTTAGATTTTTTTAAAATTTAAGAATATGATGGAGATAGTGGATTACACAACATTAATGCATGAAATCTCCTTGAGAGAACACATTCTTGCATGGAACCTCCTTGAGACACCTTGATCCCACTAATTTCTTCTCCTAACATGTGTCTTTCTTTGGTGAATCAAAGATACATGTGTTTCTCCATATGTAGAGGATTAGGAAATGGAGATTCTAAGGCTTGAACATAGTGTTATGCTGCCAGAATTGTCCCTCAAAGATTAGCTCTCAAATACTCTACAAGTTTGAAGTGTTCAAGCATTCCTCTTCCCTAAATCACATCTCTATAGACTTCCACAAGTCGTTCTAAGGCTGGAGAATAGCGGGGAAGACACTGGAGGTAGTCCACATCTAGTTCATGATCAAAGGAACCAAACGGAGTTGCTAAATTCGTGCATCAAAGGTTGGTGTTTTCTAAAATCTCTGTTTTTCAGTTTATTGAACTTGTTTGCTTTGTTTACTAAAATTAATGTAGTTAAGTGCCTCCGATTCTAAATTGCTTCCACATGTGTTATATGTATACCTTCATACATGACCTCCAAGGTATTGATTTCATTCTTGCTTTCTATTTCTTGCACATTGTACTTTCCATAATTAGTTTTCTTGCTCAACCTCAAAATCCCCCTTTTTGTTACTTCATACAAATAAAGAAATTATATATATATATATATATATATATATATATTTTTTTTTTTGCATAAACTCCCTATGATCGACATTGGCCACTATTACTACAAGTTAACATTAGGTGTCTTGGAATTATAAATTTATTGTTGGCTTTTTGGCCCTCAATCTCAAATTAATTAATTAATCAATGTTTTGATGATAACAAACTCAATTTTTAATTACTGAAAATTTTAGTGTTTTAATGTGCCCATAGCATAGAGCTCGGAACAAAGATTCCAACGCCTCTTGAATCATTCAAATCGGAGCTAAAACGAAGAAGTTATGGTCGATACAAGCTTTAACGAAAAATACCCGTGCGCGATGACGTGACGGCTGAGTCAGCATCATGTGGACCAATCCGATAACGACACGTGTATTAATGAAGGAGTGACACATGGAGCTTTTTGGTTATCTAAATATAATTATATATATATATATTATTTTTATTAAAAATAATCTTGTGAGTAACCGGCTATTTGAAATTTAAAAAAAAAAAAAAAAATCAGAAGCATTTAATGCTTCTGTCGTTGGGTGTTCAGATTTAAAAAAAAAATTGAATTTGTTTTTTTTACCGTTACTTATATACATATATATACTTATTATTATTATTATTATTATTATTATTATTATTATTATTATTATTATTATTATTATTATTATTATTATTATATTTTTAAGTTTTGAATGTTACCGTTATATGTTTTAAGTTTTAAATAATATATATATATATATATATATATATATATATATATATATATTATTTATTTATTTATTTATTTATTTATTTTTATTATTTTAAATTTCTAATTTACTTTTAATTTCTTTTAATCTCCACCCTTGGTTTTTCTTTAACTTCAATCCAATGATCCAAATTAAACTCCAATTTCAAATTTCCTTCAACTCCATCTTCTTCCTATTTATACCCTTATTCTCTCACAAAAACAACAACAATTATTCTCTCTAAATTCTCTCCAACTTTCTACATGTTTCTCCTCTCCAATCCTTCAATGTTGCTTTAAATTTATTGTGAGAGTTTTATTTTGAGAGATTCTTGAGCTATTCAATTTTATTTTTCTTAGCCATTTGAGGGCATTAATTTGTAAGAATTTTTCTTGCAATTTTGTGAGCGTAAATTTGTATATCTACTCTTTTGAGAGAGTTTGTAAGATTGTATTCAAATTTCAAATTCTTTGTAAGGGTTGCTCTTGAGCCCGAAAAAGAGCGGTTGTAACGGTTTGATCCTAAACCGTGGAAAGGATCGGGTTTGTTCTTGCTCCCGCAAAAAGAACATTGTACCGGTTGGACTCTAAGCCGTGGAAAGAGTCGTGTTCCTCAATCGAATACCCAAGAGGAGCTTGGGGAGTGGAGTAGGCCGTTTGCCGAACCACTATAAATTTCCGGTGTTATTTTCTTTAACCCTCTACTATTTAATTTTTGTAATTAATTTTCTTTATCGTTATTTGCATGATATTAATTCCTATAATTTATCGTTAATGTTTTTGAACAACATTTACATTGGAATTAATTTGGGTGTTTAAAATCTATTTCTAATTTGTTGACTAATTTGTGTTAAAATTAATTATTTCTAAAAAGTTCACTTATTTGTTTAAATCGGGCCCACTGTACTAAAAAGTTTATAAAATTTCATTAAACCCTATTCACCCCCCTCTAGGGTTGTCATACCGATCCAACAATTGGTATCAGAACGGGTTGCTCTTCTTGAAATATTTTTTTCTTGATAAGCTTAATTGCTAGAGCTATGACAACTTTAGATTTTATGGAAAGTTATTGTATTAATAAACCTCCATTGTTTGATGGTAAAAAAATATGATGTTTGGAGCTATAGAATGAAAACGTTTTTGCTTGCTATTGATTTTGATATTTGGTATGTTTGTTAAAATGATTTATCAAAATCAAAATTGAATAATGAAATGCTTTCGTTAAATGCTCAAGCTATAAATATCATATGTTGTGCTTTAGATAAAAATATATGTGATAAACTTTCACATTTTACATATGCATATGATATTTGGAAATTTCTTGATGATGTTTATAGTGCTAAAAATTCTCCTTGTACTTCTAATGATTTATTTGATGTGAAGGAGAATTATAATTCTCAAAATCAAAAAAAGTTCCATGGAGTAGAAAAAAAAAGTGTGATGCATCCTCCTTATGCTTGATGGCTCATTCGAACAATGGGACCGATCTCGAATGCGATGAAGATGAGGTAACTCATAAATCTCCAACTTATGATGAATTATATGATGCATTTGAGAATATGCAAAATGATTTAGAAAATGTTAGCTCTAAATATGTGAAATTATCAAAGAAATATAAGACATTGTCTATTGAGAATAAATCTTTGATAAATGAAAATACATGTTTGAAAAATGGAGCTAATAATATATTGTTGCATGAGAAAGTTGATGATTGTTGTGATGAAAAGAATACTTTGACTAGTAGAAATAAATTTCTTGAAAAAGAAAATGGGGATCTCAAATCTTTATCTTGTGAATTAAAAAATGAATTGAATGATTTGAGAAACAAGAATGAGAAAATTGAATCTTTTTCTTTGGAATTAAAAGATAAAATTGCTAATTTGAAAAATGAAATTGCTATTTTGGAAACTAGCAATACATCTTTAGAAAAAGAGAAAATTTCCCTTATTGACAAAATTAAATTTCTTGAATGTGATAATTATGAGAAAAATAATCTTTTGCATGTGGTTGAAGAAAAAGAAATGCTTACTAGTAAAGAGGTTGAAATTGCAAAAGATTCCATTAAAAAGTTGACTATAGGTGCTCAAAAATTAGACAAAATAATTGAAATAGGAAAGTCTTACGGTGATAAAAGAGGTTTAGGCTACATTGATGAATGCTCTACTCCTTCAAGTTCTAAAACTAAATTTGTTAAAGCATCTCCTATTGTGCCTAAGCTTAATATGCCTAATATCGTTCCTAAGAATGCTAGTTTTGTACCTATTTGTCATCATTGTGGTGTTGAAGGTCACATTAGACCTAAATGCTTTAAATTGAAATATGCTCAAACTACTCATTTTATGCCTAAAGATGTTTTGCACAATGTGCCTAATTTTGTTAAAAATAAATTTGTGCCAAAACATGAAAAGGGTAGAAATATACATGGAAATTCAAAATTTGTACCTAGACAATTTCATGCTAGCTCAAAATTGGCCCATAATGAGAATAAGCATGGAAATGATAGAAATATGCATGTAAAATTCAATATTGTGCCTAAACAGGCTTATGCTAGAACTAATTTTTTGCATAATGCTAAATCATTGCCTAAGCACGTTCATGCAAAATCTAAATGTGTGCATAGTACTAAGTTTATGTACATGGGCATGGAAATGTTAGAGATATGAATGTAAAGTCTACATTTATACCTACATGTCATTATTGTGGAGTTAAAGGTCATATTAGACCAAATTGTTTTAAATTGAAAAATGCTCCAAGGAAGAATTTCTTAAACAATAATATTGTGCAAAATCAAATTATTAAGAAGAAATTCTTGTCTAAAAATTGTGGCAAAATTGATAATAAATTTGATATTTGTTGTTTGCCAAAAATGAATGCTAAAAGTGTTGGAAAAAATTTGAAATGGGTTCCAAAATCAATACTCACTAACAATGAAGGACCCAAGAAATGGGTACCAAGATCTTTTGGTTGAGCCTTGTCTTTGTAGGTGTGATTTCAATAAGCAAGTGGTTGCTTTGGTCTTATAATTTGGAAATAAGCCTCATTGGAGCAACTTAGTGGCTTGCTCGAGCACATCAAGGAAAATGACTTTTTCGGTAATTTTGTATTTTATTGATAGTTTATTATTTTATTGATATGGAAATTGTATCTTCTTGATGGATTAGAGAGTGAAATATCGGTTTCTTGAATTGTGTTGATTACATTAAATGTCCATGAGATACTTGAGAATATTTTTGGCATTTATGTGTATTGTTTGAATATTTATGGATTAGTGGATTAATGCTCTTGAAAATTTTTGGTAGAATGTTCTTGAGATTTATCCATAATCTTTATTGCTTTTTATTTAAATTTGGATTATATGCCATGAGAAATTGTTGAATATATATTTTGGCATATTTTGCATGATATTAGATTATTGATTTTTAATGTTGATATTTATCCAATTTATTTGTCAATGATTTGTCAAAATATTGAAAATATGAATTATTGTTATTGATGGATGTATGTTGTTTTTGAATAGTTTGATTAAATGCTTTTTGGCCGTGAACTATTTGTTTTCTATAAAAATCAATTTCAAAATTGTGGTTTTTTTTAAAAGTTGATTGTTTTTAAATTTTGTTTGAAAATAGTTGTTGAATTCTTTTTCATAGGGAGAGTATTTATGAAATTGATTTATACTCTAAAATTTTGTTAGCATGTTGCTTTAAAGTGCTAACTTAATTTTTGTGATTTTCTTTGTTCGTATTTGATCGATATATTTTTTTTTCATAGATCGTGGTTAACCTATGATCAACCACAATTGGTATCAATTTGTTTCTATTATGATGTTTCTTGCCTATACTTGATTGATTTTTTTTTACATGAGTTGGGGTGGACCTATGCACAAAAACAATTGGTATTAGTGTTTATTTAGTTAATCTTTTTATGGTGTTGTTTGCATATGTTTACTTGATAAATTCTTTTTAAGTGGCCTATGTGATGATATGCTTGTTTTATAACATTTCATATTTTGATATCATGATGATGTTTTAAATGTTGCTTGGATTTGATAAGTTGTCAAGTCGATTCTTTTAAGATTAATTTGCTTATGTATCTTTTGTGTATGAAAATTTGTTTATGTGATAACCATGAGAATTAAAGTTCTATTTGGGATTTTACTTATGCCATATTTTCTCGAATGAAAATTTTGTGAAATTTATTGATGTTGTGCTTGAAATAGATTGATCTAACATGATATTTTTTATCTTGTACAAATCTGTTTGGATGATTTTCCTTGTGTTGTTTCATCTCTTATATATTTTTTTTAAAATAAGAGAATCCATGTTTTTAGGGGGAAATTTGTACAATTTATATGATTTTCATGATATTGATTTTTATTTCTCTTTATGTGAAAATTATAACTAAAGTATTTTCTAAGTATATGTTTAGTAAGTTTGAAGTGAATATGTTGAGAGAAGTTACTCAAAGTCAAGTTCATTGAAGGTAGTTTTGCAAAAACTTCTATGAGTACATCCACTAAACTTGACAAGAAGATGAAAAAGGTAAAACTTATTGTTGTTAAAACTTATCAAGGTATGTTCGGATCTTTACCCCTCTTATGCATATTGTTTATCTACTTAGGGGGAGTAAGTAATCTTTGAAGTAAAATTTTATTTTCGAGTTTCTTATTATTATTGCTTCTTGATTTTATTGTTACATCTTTTAAAAGGCATTTTGATAGGGGAAGATATGAAAAGCATGTGTTAGTATTCTTAGGGGGAGTTGTGCTAAATTCGAGTTCATGTTTTTTAAGGGAATCATTTATGTGGTTCTAAATTTTTCTTAATTATGCTTTTTGATGATTCCAAAGGGGGAGAAGATTAAGAAAAGTATGTTATAAATTTGTTATGATTTTGATTGTATTTATTAAGGGGAGAATTTATTTTTGAGTAAATTTCAAGAATGATCATTATGGTGATATGTTGGACTTGATATTGAAATTATCTCTTGATATATATGGTTTATATGTTATTTTTCTTGAATGGTTTGTCATCATCAAAAAGGGGGAGATTGTTGGCTTTTTGGCCCTTAATCTCAAATTAATTAATTAATCAATGTTTTGATGATAACAAACTCAATTTTTAATTACTGAAAATTTTAGTGTTTTAATGTGCCCATAGCATAGAGCTCGGAACAAAAATTCCAACGCCTCTTGAATCATTCAAATCGGAGCTAAAACGAAGAAGTTATGGTCGATACAAGCTTTAACGAAAAATACCTGTGCGCGATGACATGGCGGCTGAGTCAGCATCATGGACCAATCCAATGACGACACGTGTATTAATGAAGGAGTGACACATGGAGCTTTTTGGTTATCTAAATATAATTATATATATATATATATATATATATATATATATATATATATATATATATATATATATATATATATTTTTATTAAAAATAATCTTGTGAGTAAACGGCTATTTGAAATTAAAAAAAAAAAATCAGAAGCATTTAATGCTTCTGCCGTTGGGTGTTCAGATTTTTTAAAAAAAAAATTGAATTTGTTTTTTTTACCGTTACTTATATACATATATATACTTATTATAATTATTATTATTATTATTATTATTATTATATTTTTAAGTTTTGAATGTTACCGTTATATGTTTTAAGTTTTAAATAATATATATATATATATATATATATATATTTATTTTATTTTTATTATTTTAAATTTCTAATTTACTTTTAATTTCTTTTAATCTCCACCCTTGGTTTTTCTTTAACTTCAATCCAATGGTCCAAATTAAACTCCAATTTCAAATTTCCTTCAACTCCATCTTCTTCCTATTTATACCCTTATTCTCTCACAAAAACAACAACAATTATTCTCTCTAAATTCTCTCCAACTTTCTACATGTTTCTCCTCTCCAATCCTTCAATGTTGCTTTAAATTTATTGTGAGAGTTTTATTTTGAGAGATTCTTGAGCTATTCAATTTTATTTTTCTTAGCCATTTGAGGGCATTAATTTGTAAGAATTTTTCTTACAATTTTGTGAGCGTAAATTTGTATATCTACTCTTTTGAGAGAGTTTGTAAGATTGTATTCAAATTTCAAATTCTTTGTAAGGGTTGCTCTTGAGCCCGAAAAAGAGCGGTTGTAACGGTTTGATCCTAAACCGTGGAAAGGATCGGGTTTGTTCTTGCTCCCGCAAAAAGAACATTGTACCGGTTGGACTCTAAGCCGTGGAAAGAGTCGTGTTCCTCAATCGAATACCCAAGAGGAGCTTGGGGAGTGGAGTAGGCCGTTTGCCGAACCACTATAAATTTCCAATGTTATTTTCTTTAACCCTCTACTATTTAATTTTTGTAATTAATTTTCTTTATCGTTATTTGCATGATATTAATTCCTATAATTTATCGTTAATGTTTTTGAACAACATTTACATTGGAATTAATTTGGGTGTTTAAAATCTATTTCTAATTTGTTGACTAATTTGTGTTAAAATTAATTATTTCTAAAAAGTTCACTTATTTGTTTAAATCGGGCCCACTGTACTAAAAAGTTTATAAAATTTCATTAAACCCTATTCACCCCCCTCTAGGGTTGTCATACCGATCCAACATTTATTTGATACAACCTTCGACAAGTCGACCATCAGGTAGCTGCAACAGCTTCTCGTGTTCAGTATCGTTCAAGCCCTCTGTTTGGCTTTCAATCTGCGAATATTAGCCCTTCAATGACATGGTTCAAGCGATTTCCTTGCTTGTTGATGTTTCCAGTAAGCCTTGGTTTGGGTCCATGCTATATTGATCTCAAATTTAATTTACCCACTCTCTATATAGGTTTTGGTTTCATGTTACCCTATTCCTTATTGATTTCAATTTGCAGGTTCAAGCTCTCTTGAGTGCCAATCAACGAGCTTTTTGGACTCAAAACGGGCTTTTAGTGATTATTCACATCCTAAACAGCCTTGGAATATAATGCTCATAGGCTAGTAGGTCTACATTAGCATTCTCGAACTCCTTTGATCACTGGGCAGCACGTATAAGAGTCCATTTAGGTGCTGATCGGTAAATTTCAGCACCCTCTATTTCCTTTATTAAGTCTTTTTAGTGCTTTTAATCAATTCCTAACCCTTAGAAAGTATTTTCTTGTAGCTTGGGCTCTTTATGCTCTTCTGGTTGAGAATCGAGTTGATTTTGTGGGTCTGTTTAGGATCGCTTAGGAGCACAATAGGTAAATAGTTTTGAACTAATGAAGTCTACTTGATTGCATGATGCACACTGTATATTTACTCGCTTTATAATTGTTCTCTTGTGTCTTGATTCTCTCTCTCTCTCTATATATATATGTAATTCTCTTAAATGTATGAGTTGTTGTCTTGTGAAGATTGTTTGCAAAGCATGCTGGTTTTGTTATGAGTTTATGAAATGAGCTCTAAAAGGGGAATTTGTTAAAAGAGAAATTTCGGTCAATCACAAGTTGTCACGTCGTTATTCAAAATTAATAACGAAATTACAAATAATTAAATTCAAGATCATTATAAGTTGACATGTTTCTCAAATTTAATAGCAAATATGAATTTGAAATGCTACTTGTCTTGAATATGGTCATTTGAACAAATAATAAAACTTTAATTTGATCAAAGTTGGGTCATATGATGTTTTGATTTTACAGTATTTGGGTCAAGTTTAAGTCTAACCCAAATCCAAATGACTAGGCCCAAAGTTAGTAAATCCCAACTCCAAATGACTTGGCCCAAGATCAATGAGCCCAAGTCCAATGGACTAAGCCTGAGTCCAATGGGTCAAGTCCAAAGTCAATGAAGCCCAAACCCATGTCCATGGAGAACTCTATAAATAGAGGAGCTCTTCTTCATTTTGGAGTAGAGAAGTTGAAAATCTCAAAGAAGAACTCAGAGCACTCGAAGACTTCAAAAAGATAAAAAAGACTCCTTGAAGTTCATGAAGCCCTTGAGACAACTTCAATTTGAAGACCAAGCTACAAAGCCCTTAAGACGACTTCAATCTCAAGAACAAATTGCAAAGCCGTTGAGACGACTTCAAATTCAAGAATAAGTGTTCCAGCCCTCGAGTAAAACACACACAAATAAGAGAGAGATCAGATGATTATGTATTAGAGATTGTACTACACTCACAACATCAATACAAATACAAGTTATTTCATGTGTCTCATTCATTTGAATTTACGTGTGAACAGGGGGATTGTTCACCACAAATCATGGCTTGGGGAGTACTAAATCTAGTAAAAATATTATTATAAAGAAAATTTAGCACTACACGAGCATCATTATTTCCTATGACAATGTATCCTATTAATGTCACCTACCCACTTAGAAACATAGTCAATAACCAACAAGATAACTACATATCTATTAAAAAAATATATAAAATGAACTATAAAATCAATACTCCAAACATTTAAAAAAAAAAAAATCAAGTCATACATTTTTATTTCCTGATGTTTCGGTTAGGTCTCATTTTGGTCCCTAAATTTTCAAACTGGACAATTTAGCCCTTGAAGTTTGGATTTCGTTTTATTTTAGTCCCGTCGTCCATTTTTTCATTAAATATTAACGGAAAATAAAAATATATTAAATAATTATAATTATTTTAATATATTTTTATTTTCTCTCTCCTCTTCTACTTCATCATCAACCCAACCTTCAACCAAACCTACCGTCGGCAGCTAGTCGTCGCTGGAAATTTTTTTTTTCCTTCTCCTTTCTTTCTTCACTTTCTTTTTCAAAAAAAAAAAAAAGAAAAGAGTGGAGTCAATCCAAATCTGAACGGCCTCCCTCCTTCGTTTTTTCGACGTCAAAAATGGAGGAGGGAGGACGTCCCTCCTCCCTCCCCACTTTTCTATTTTTAAAAAAAATAAATAAAAGAAAATGAAAAGAAAGAGGAAGAAAAGAAGAAAGAAACGAGAAGGGAAAAAAACTAACAACATCAATAAACCAAAAGAGTTCTAACTTGACTTCATACAATCTCTCAAGAAAATCCCCAATAATAGAGGAAGTGATGGATTTCTCCTCTAGCTCTAGCTTAGAAAGGGTGAATAGCCACCACATTTTCACAACTTCTCATATCTTTAATTCCAAAGTCAAACTCCAATAAAAAGAGAGTATCCATCTTAGAACTCAAAGACACATATGTACAACCTACAGAAGAGATCCTGTTCAAGTAATTTAGTGAAACTTTTTAAATAATAATTTGTTATTAAACAAATAACGGATCACTGTAGGGGTGGATATGCACAATAATTTTGACCTCAATATATATCACGTAAATTATCACAAAAAAAAAAAAAATCAATGTGAGAACTATTTGTTAGGGTGATGAGAAACTCCGTGATGTCAGTTTCTCATATTGGATATGACGAGGAAAATTTGAAAAAGAGAATTCAACGAGCAGAGATAACTCTCTCTTACCTAAATTTTTAACAGTTGATGTTCATAAAAATGTCGAGGTTTCAATTTTATGGAAATGTGGTTGGAAATATCAGTAAAATGTCAATGTCGATAGATATTTTTAGAAAAATTATAAATATAAAAAAATTCATTGAAAAATATCTAAAGTATAACAAATAATTAAGCATTGCACCATTTTTAAATTAGTTTATATTTCTTATTGTTCATTTTAAGTCCAATATAAGTGATATTTTGTTATATTTTTGTGTCAATGACAACAAACTCATAGAAATATGGAAATGTCGACACATGTCGTCAGAAATTTAAAACTTTATTCTCACTTCAAGAAGTGTGCTTGGTTGTAATATGTGATACATTATCATATTTCGTCGTTTCATGAGACTCATGTCAATGTCAAAAACACCCCTAATAAAAATGTCGACAAAAATTTAAAACCTTGTTTTTACTCCAAGAAACTAGTGTGCCTCGTTCTCTTAAATATATAGGCAAGGATGGTTCGTAATATTTTTATTTCCCCTTTTCACCGTTTTTCATTTCTTATTTCTTGTTTCTCTTCTTTTCTTTTCTTTTCTTTTTTTTTTTTTAAGAAATAAAAAACGACAGAAAATAATTATTTCTTATTACTTTTTATTCTAAAATCACAAATTATATATAGCAAACTATTTCTTATTTGTGGTTGTCTCAAATTTTACTGAAAAGAAACTTTGAAAAAGATTACATGAAAGATAATCATTTTTAATAAAATAATCAAAATTGTTAAGTAGTGTTTAATTTTATAATAAAAAAGGAGAAAATAATAATTTAATCTATGCTTTTAAAATTAGAGATGAATCCCATTCAAACCTAGCTTGATAAATGCAATTTCAAAGTTCAATAGTCTAAACCTCCATCTCTACAATTGCTGACCAACTCAAGAAAAATGAAATTGTAACTTTCTCCTTTTGCGAGGTGGAAAGATTTGAACATCAACCTCCTAATAGATATATAGCATAACCTCCCTAGCAATTGATAAGTTTCTCTTTTCACTTGTTTGGAGGAAACAATGTTTGTTTAAGTGGTAGTGTTTGCTGTCTTGTCATGTTGTAATTAATCGGCTTAACGTCTTTTCTTATAGTTTTCTTCATTTTATCATTAATTAAAGCTCCCACTACTATGCACTTTCATTTGTTTATCATGAGAAGCATTGTAATGTATAAAGCTAATAACACATTTGAAAAACCTCAACAATGGGAATGGACTGTTTAAAGCGTTTGCAATCATTGATAAATAAGAATATTGGCATCTCAAACAACAGTCAAAGCATAGCATATTTATTAAATTTATGATCATATATTAAAGGAAAAGGCTAAATTATACCATCTGTATTTAAATAATGTATTTAATATATATAGTTGGCTTCATTTTTTTTTCCTAGCATTTAAAGAAAAACTATTGAGCTATGTTGTTGCTAGCAAGTGATAATATGTGAACTCAATTCTATCTTTAATCATTTAATTTGTCAAAAAAAAAAATAATAATAACTCTATTGGTAAGTTCATTTTTTTTTCTTTTAAGTTTTTTTTTTTTTTTTTTTTTTTTTTTTTTTTTAAGTTTAAACAAAGATGTGAGGTAGAGAGATTCAAACCTCTAATCTCCTGATTGATGGTATATGTTTTTCCATTAAAATACGTAATATAAAATAAAAGATAATGGTAAAATTAATAGTATTCAGTATTTGATGTAACGCCCCAGTCCAGGATTTGGAATCTGAATTCTCCTGCATCTTCTGCGATTTGCTCACATCACCATACTTGACTTAAACGACATTGAGCCACAAAAAGAAAGGTGCACCTTGTTGGTATATTTAGTTACACTATCAATTATTTTAAGCTCATCTTGATCATACTTCCATATTCTTAGAATCCTTCTCATTCAGATGTAGTCTCAGTTCATTCATGTAACCTTTCTATATACTTGAATGTCATATTAGGAGTATAAAATTGAAAACAATTAAATAGGTTAAGGACACTGTATAATTCATTTGGTTTCAGTTTTACCACTAAAATAGATATGTGGTTTCATGGTTTAATTTTCTCTAGACTTTTAGAAAGTTTTAACACTCCTCCTAATCATTTTAGGATATACTATTTGAAAACTGTCATCATATATGTTTTTATTCACAATCAAAATCCTTTAATGAAAATATGTTTGTGACAATAAAATACTGTCATTAAAAGTATTTCTATGACGTTAAAAGTGTTATTGTGGATACTTTTCTTGACGACAAGAAACCATCATCCAAAGTATTTTTATGACAAAAAAATTATCATGATTAATATATTATTGATAGTAAAACAATGACATTATTTATATTTTATTGACAGTAATAGATTGTCATTATTAACTTTTTATTGACGATAATGAATTGTCGTTGATATATATATCTTGACAGTAAACTAGTTTTTATTTGTTTTCTAATGACATTGTAAAACTGTCATAAAACAAATTAGTGTGACGTTAAAAAAAAGTCAAGAAAAATTAGTGGTTTGACAATTTTTAACTGTCATAATTAATATATTTATGACAGTTTTTGCTAAACTGTCATGTATTGAGCTTTCTTGAGGGTCGATATAATGACTACAAAAAATGTCAAGAAATATGTTTTTGACAGTTTTTCACTGTCATGAAAAGTCAAATTTGTAGTAGTGCACTTAGAAATTTCCATTAAACATCTAATCGAAACTAAAAGATTTTACGTACGATATTAAAACATTTTAAATATCATGATAGAACTTGAAACGAACCATATACATCACAAGGTTTTTGTATAATTTATTTAATTTTAATTCTATTCTTATTCTAGATACTTAGTTTCAATTTTGCCTCTAACGTTTTTAAATGTGTCAATTTCAACGGAAATTGGTAAAAAAAAAAAAAAAAAGATTTTCTTTGCAACCAATTCTTTAGTTGAGAGTAAAGTTGAAAATTTCAAAATATTGTAGACAAAATTGAAGCTAACTAAATAATTCATGACAAATGAAAGGTAGATATATATCAATCACGTACGAGAACTCCCCGAAATTTACTACGGATGTGGAATCCAAGGTCATGGGAAATTGCAAATTGAAACCCATTAGATAATTTATTAGATTTTGATTAATAATTTAATCTAATGAGTATTTTCCATCTCCCAATCAAATTTGGCAGACATTTGGTGGGGACAGAATTCCAGCCATCCACTGAATGAAAAGCACAATGTATATTAATATTAGTAAAGGCAACAAATTAGAAAAATAATGCATAGTCAAATTTTTTTAATAAAAAATTAGTAATAAAAAGTTTTTTTTTTTTATTTAAAAGAAAAGAATAGAATAAATTCCTCTTTTTTATTAAGGGATGGAGGAAAAGGCATACACGTAAACTAGAAGACATTTGTTAAACTTAAACCTAAGATTTCTTTTTGCACAATTATAATAATAATAATATTTTTAATTAATGATGGGATTATTTTATGGGCCCTTATTATTAATCTAATATTTTTTTTTCCATTCACTCGTGAAAATAAACTTATACCACACAACTTGCCTCTTTAGAGTCTCCTTTTCTTTTCATTATTATTTTTTTCTGGAGTTTATATACTGCAAAGAATGAAAATAAATATGAAGGTACTGAAATGTAGATTATATTAAAAAAAATTAAAATGAATTAAATTTAGCGTTGTATTTTTGCTTATACTCATCTTTAATTTTTTATAAATATAAGAAAGTTTATATTTCTTGTTTTTTAAACGGATTTTTTTTATTCATTATGTTAGTGATATGTTTGTTTCCGGAAATTTAAGGATGAAAATGTAAATTACATCAAACATAATTCATCATTTTTCATGTTTTATAAATATCAAGAGAGAAAAACATCATTTTAATGTTTTAAACATTTTTTTTCTTTATCTTGTGATCGCTTGCAATGCAGGAAAGGATGTTATTGAGATTTTAACAAACCATCTCAATATTTGTAAAAAAAAATATATATATATATATAAAATTAGTGTAATATTACTATAAAAAAATAGAATAATCTATATTTTGTTTTAACATAAATTTTACCAAAATATAATAATCTATATCTAGTGCAAATCTGAATATAATATAAACATATCTCGTGTTATCACGTGCATGATACTAACAAAACATGCTGATGATATATTTTGAAGGAAAAAAAAATTGAAAGCTTAACATTTTTTCAAATACATAATAAATTTAATATTTAATTTAATTTTATATTTTTACAACAATTCAAATTATTTTTTAAAAATAAAGTATTTGTAATAGCACCTTTCATATGTGCTGATGAAATTTTGTTAATATCATTTAAAAGAATTCTTAACTCCTAATTGTTGGGAGTGCGTCCAAAGTCCCACATCGGCTAGATAAGGGGATGATCATGGGTATATAAGGGAGGACAAGTATCTTCATTGGTATGAGGCCTTTTGGGGTGATCCAAAAAGCAAAGCCATGAGGGTTATGCCCAAAGTGGACAATATCATACCATTGTGGAGATATGTGGGTGTCCGGTAGTCCCTTACAAGTGGTATCAGAGCCATGCCCCGGGAGTAGCCGTGTTGGGTGGAATCCTCGGGTTCCGAACAAAGAAGTTGTGAGCTTTAATAGTCATGGTGGAGGTCCGTGGTTGAGCTCTGGGTGGGCGGGTATACTCCGAAGAAGAGGAGTCGTCCTAGATAAGAGCAAGAACTCTCGGTAAAGCGGTGAAGCCTAGAGAGTTGGACGGCGGTGAAGCCTAGAGAGTTGGACGGATAGATGACTATTTGAGGGGAGGCTCGGTGGTACTTTGTTCGAGGGGAGGATTGTTGGGAGTGCGTCCAAAGTCCCACATCGGCTAGATAAGGGGATGATCATGGGTATATAAGGGAGGACAAGTATCTTCATTGGTATGAGGCCTTTTGGGGTGATCCAAAAAGCAAAGCCATGAGGGTTATGCCCAAAGTGGACAATATCATACCATTGTGGAGATATGTGGGTGTCCGGTAGTCCCTTACACTAATGTTCATTGATATTATATCAAATTATTTTTAGGAGGGTGTAATTGTGGTTTTGGATAGGCACATTTTGCTCGCACAATTTTTAAACTCAACCATTTTAATGTTTGGATTTCATTACACTTTGGTACCTCTATCCATTTTTCTGTTATATTGTTAACATGACATTAATTTTTATTAAATTCTTCACTTTTTTTTCTTTTCATTTTTTTTTATTTTTTCGAAACAAAAAGAAGAAGAAAGAAGAAAAGAGAGAGAAAAATAAAAAAGGAAAAAAATTTCGATGAGCCGCAAGGTGGCTAGAGGTCGATAGCGATGGTAGACAATTGTGGTCGTCGACAGTGACTTTTTTTTTTTTTTTTTGAAATTGGTGGACAGTTGCTTTATATAGGGTTAGAGGAAGAAGGAGGAAGAAATAAAAAGGAAGAAAAAAAAAAGAAGATAATAATAAATTATTTTAAATTATTTTTTATGTAAAAAAAATAAGAAAATATATTATTTTTAATATAGAATTAATGTCACGTCAGCAATCTGTTAAAAATTAATTGAAAAATGGAAGAGTGTAACGAAATTCAATTTTCATGGATCAAATTGTTGAGTCATTTGAAAAATCAAGAACCAAAATGCTACCTATCCCAAACCTAATTATGTATTTCTACCCTATTTTTAACATCTATATTCTCTACTTTGTTTGCTATTCTATTTTTTTTTTTCTTTATGTTTTCTTTAAACACAATTTTCCAATCTATGAGAGTACTATCAAAACTACAAGCCAGTAATAATTTTAGTGGAAATGCTTAGTGGATTGAAAATTGTAAATTATCCTTTCAACTTTTTTCAAAAGATTCAAATTCTTTTCTTTTTTCTTAAGCATCTAAGTTTGGGTGTTTTTATTAAATACGTACCGTTGAATGCAATATACCAAATGAATCAGAATATAGTTCAAATTAATATGATTTATTTTAGTTTATTCTTCTTTTTCATAGATATATTTTTTTTTTTTACAATTAGAAAAATCGTACGTAATAACATCAATAACTTAGATTTACAGATATATCAATAGATATTTGAATATCAATAGATACTATAAAAAAATCGTGGATATCACAAAAATTTATAGTAATGTTGGAAATTTTTTGTAAAATAAACTACAACTTATCAATAATTATAAGGTAAATATATACATTAATACAATAATAAATGGTATGAAAGATTGTAAAATAAATATAAACTTCAATAATTTTATATTTTGGTCAACAAGTACATGATTTATAATTCAATGATAAAATGATGTGTGTGTTTTGAGACCAATATCAATAATATATCGACGATTTTTTCATACTTGTACATAAATAAATGAGATTGTGCTTATTTATTTTGCATAATAATTATATTTGAAAGGACAAATACCATTTTCACTACATTCATGGGGTTCAAAACAAAAACTCTCCCTCTCAATTACAACAACGTAGTCATGGGATCTTTTGCCTTTCATAAATCCAACATACGAAAATAATTCTTCCCACTAAAAAGAGTGGTTGAGAGTGGATTTCAGGTCCGACCCTAAATTTGCATAATGAAAAAAAAAGAAGTTCCAAATATTTTCACATCTTTACTTTCGAGGTTTTACTAATGTTGTATCTCACCTTTTTTCTATTGTCTCGACATGACGGAGAGGGAAGAAACGAGGAAAGAGATATATGAAAGCCGCCATGGAAGGAGAGAAAAAAAACAATAAAGGAGAAGAAAAGGGGAAAATGATAGAGAAGATATAGTAACATAATAGGGAGGGAGAGTGTAAAGAGGGAAAAAAAAGATAGCTTTATTTGTAAATATTCCATAAATATCTAGTAAAATTTGAGAGAAAAATATAGGATATTTAAGTTTTAGAAGCTACATAAAACTTTGGTCTAGAAGTCAACAAGAACATAACTCAATTAACATAAAACATGAATCCTGACAAGAGTTTACAGGTTCGAGTCTCGCTCTGTAACTAAAAAAAAAAAAACATCGGTGGAAACTTCCCGTGTATTTAATATATTATTTAAAAAAAAAAAAAAAGAAAAGGTGCACTCAATCCTTTCAACTTTTATCTTTTCCTTCTACCTTTATTTATGTGGTGTCTTTTCCCATTTCCACGCATCTGACTTTGGAGCTTGGTCTCTCTTTCCGAACTTTGACTATTATTTTTATTTTTTATTTTTTATTTTTTATTTTTATTCCAATTTCGTCTTCATCTTTTTACTTCATCAAATGTTGCTTGGCCATTTGTCTTATTTAAAGTCCAAATTACACAATTTTTTTCCAAGTATTGTTGGACCTTTTGAATTATTTTTAACATTTTTGGTAAAAGCATTCCAAATTTCCTTTTTAAAATATTGCCAAATCCCTTGTATGTGATATGAGAGAGATTTTTCAAGATATATATCATTCAACAAAAGTTTTAAAAAGTATTCTTAATTTAAATATAGTTGTTGTCTAACATCCTATATGTAAAATTTTCTGTTGAGAGTTGGTTATGAGCCTTTATTTTTGAAAAAGAAAAAAAAAAACTTTTTAACTTAGTTCCTTCATTCATACTTAATTTTATAACCCAATGATAAAATTATCTTATATCGTTATTAGATAATATCATCAGGTTCCATCTCAAAATCAATTGACAATGAGTAGAGTAATTCATACATCTTATAAATTGTAAGTTCTCCACTTATCTTTTCAATGTGGGATCCTCAACAATCGTTTCCTTTGTTTGGCATGCGATTTCATGACCAATCCAACATTGAACAATAGGTCCACCATTAGAATCCGACCACAAGTCAACACTTGTTGGCTCTACCCAACTACCTCAAAATCAATGTGTTCTCAAACAACAAAAATCTATGTCATCTCTATGATCTATAATAGTGAAGAAGTAAAAATGTACGGTCACTTGAGATATGCTCGATTTGGGACCATTTTTTTTCCTTTTTAAATCTTTTAAAGTTTCACTATTTAAATTATGCAAGTAAAATTTGAGGACTAGTGGAATTAGGGTGGGCAAAAGTAGGATAATCACGTCTATTTTGTTCATTTCATTATTTAGTCTATCTTCAATGATTTCGATGGCTTTTCTTTTCCAACCAACGACTACGGACGGCGGTTGATTATCCGTACTATATATTCTATATGTAATAATTAATAAATAGGCTACATATATTATTTAACTCTTAAAATTTTAGTTTTGTTTTTTCATTAAGTCATTTATATTTTAAATTTTTTCAATTTAGTCTCCTCCATTGATAAATATTAAAATTTGTTCATCATAAACTTATATGATATATTTTCAAAAAAAAAAAAAAACAAAAAAACTTATATGATATAATATTTAGTGAATTGTCACAAATTTAGAAGAGAATTAAGGTCATCTAACATATGAAATTTTATAATTTCTCATCTAAATTTCTAAGAAATTATATTGGTAGAGATTTCAAGTTTTATTTTCTCTTAGATGATATTTTCTTCTCTCCTAAATTTCTTGGGGCAATTGCCAAGACTAACAAATTTGTTTTTCATAATTGCAAGCGTGTCATTCATTTCTTAAGATTGCAAATATGACAAAAAAATTAGTCCAACTCAAAATGCAAATAGAAAAAGTAAAATAGTATTCAACGTTTTCGCGTGTTTTTACTATTATGAAGATGTACTGTTGCTAGTGATATACCTAAAATGAAATATATCAGATATACTGTTGATATATCACTGATATACCTAAAATCAAATATATTTGATATACTGCTATATACTTTACTCTAGTATATCAGTGGAATGATATTCTTAATATGAAATATATCAACCGTACATCATTATTTTATATTCAGTATATCATATATACCTAAAATATAATGAAGTATATCAATGTTATACTACTAATATACGTATATCACTACAATGATATTTTTAATATGAAGTATATATTCACAAAATATTAGTACTTCATATTTAATATAAAAAATATACTTAAAATGAAGTATATCACTAATATACTACTAGCATAATATTTCTAATATGAAGTACATAAAGAATATATCAATACTTCATATTCAAGGTAATAAACACACCTAAAATGAAATATATCATAAATATAGTATATAGGTGAAATGATATTTCTAATATAAAGGATTATAAATGGATGGAAAAAATACTATACTAAGCTACTTAAGTTGCCGAAATTCTCTCTAGAATTCATGTCGGCGATTCTCTTCGGTGAGTTGTAATCACCAGATTTTCGTATCCAATTGATTTGGATACGCTCGTTTTGATTTTGTGCATTTGTTGTTCTGTCCAAAATCGTCTGATATCATTGTTGATTGCGGGTTTTCTCTCGCCAAATTATTGATTAGCGTAATCTCTGTGGCCAATTATCGGTTCTCCTCTCAGCCAATTATCAATATCGATTTCTCCAGTGAGCTAGATACGCTCGTTTCGATTAGAGTAATCTTCGTGCAAGGTTAAAATTTCCTTAATTATCTGTGATCTCCTTATCAGCGGTTTCAAGAAAAGAGGTTATATGAATGGCGGATGTTTGCTTCGAAATCACAGCTATCTGGTTTTCAAATTTTCTTTCAGTCTCAGTTCCGATTCTCTCAAATTTTATCATGGCTTTGGACAATTTGTTGGAGAATTGGGAGAGGTTCAATCATACCGTAGAAGAAGATTCCATGGAAGTGGACGTGGATCGTTAGGCAACGTTAGTGACTGGGCAATCTTTAGGGTTCAGTCTCATTGATCGTTAGGCAACGCTCCACGAATCATTTCGGGTGAAGTAATGCGTCGTACATTCAAATCAGCTTGGAACATTCCAACGGGTCTTATGGTGGAAAAACTGGGTGCAAATTTGTTTCTTTTCTCTTTTAGGACGGAAGCTGACCAATCCCTGGTTCTGCGACAAAAGCCTTGGCTGTTCAATAAATTTTTTGCTCGTTCTTTCGAAGCCCGTTCCAATGGTCAAACCACTGCCATGGTTTTTCAATTTACTTCATTCTGGGTTCACTTCTATGACCTTCCCATGGACTTTTATCATCGGTCCATGGCGGAGAGGTTGGGAAACATGATTGGTCAGTTTCAAGAGTTCGACAATGGTGGCCGTGGATATGGGTGGAAGGAGAGTCTAAGAGTTCGGGTTATTCTTGATATTACTTGACCTTTTCGTAGGGGAATAAAAGTTCATCTTGATGATTCTCTTGGGAGTGTGTGGTCTCCCTTTAAATACGAAAAAATGCCTGAAATCTGCTCTTTTTATGGCCGGATCGGCAATGGAATGAGGGCTTTTTTCATTCGCTGAAAACGGTTCTACATCTTGACGGCCGGAATATGGGATGTGGATGTCATTTACGGGGCGTTCATCTCATGTCATCCGGTCACCATCCAACAGCTCGATGAGTTCTAATCGGATCACGGCGGAGGTACCAACTAATCCGAATGGAAACCTGATTGAAAATAGTGATGGTAATCCTGGACTAGCAGCGGGTGTGGATCACCAACCACGGTCTCCGACGTTGACAGGTTCCGGTAGCCATCCGATGGACATATCACCGACGATTGAAGAGCCCGCTTTTGATCCTCGGAAGACGTTTCAAGAGTCATTTAATGCTACTTCAAATGACATTAATATCATTGAATTTTCTACGGTTAAAAAGAAGCTAGAATTTAACAATATGGGCGAGAATCACGCAACTGGAAATCAACCGTCTCCGTCTTTAAGGGCTCCAACGGATTCTCTTTTCTTCCCGTTGCTGGAAACGGGAAACATGCCACATTCGACAAGTCCAATCCTTCATTCAAGGATTCGAATTCAGGCCCAAATGTCAATTCTTCATTTGGAGCCTTTTATTCCCTCTCGGCCAATGGTACGGAGCAGATGAATGGTAAGGGCCCAACACAAGTGGAGAATGCTAGTGAAGCTATGGATTCTTGGTCCAAGTTATTTGAGAAACCCAATTTTGAAATGAGTAAAGTTTCTGTCACTAACTCATATGTTTCCAAGGTTGGACCAAAGATGAAAGGCTGGAAAAGGAAGGCTCGTAAAGCTAGAACGGAACCAAGTACCAGTGCACCACATGAAGATTTGAAGAAACGTATGGGAGATGGTTTAGCAAGTGGATCTCTGAAGTGGCCGCGAACTGATGAGGATGATGACTCCAATTTTTTTAACCAACGGTGGAGGCTAAGGCTCAGCCCCGCCGAGAACCATGAAAACTCTTGTTTGGAATGTTCGTGGTCTGGGGAATCCACGGACATTCAGAGTTGTTCGTGACGGTGTACGTCAATTTGATCCTCATTTACTTTTGAAGGTGTTCATATAATACATGCGGAAGCAATTTTAGCATCGGAGGAACTTAACTACATCAATTTTAGAAAATGAAAACATGCTGTCCAAATATCGTAAACAGAGAGCAGAATTTGTACCAACCTTTTTGGAGACTGGTTCAACAACTCCCTTTGATTCCTTTGATCACGAACGGTGTGTGGACCACCTCTAGTGTCTTCCCTACTATTCTCCAGGCCAAGAACGACTTGTGGGAGCCTATAGAGATAGGGAATGGGAAGGGAATGCTTGAAGGTTCAAGAACTAGAGAGATATATGGAGATGAGTGAGTTTGAGACCAATATCCAGCAGCATAACAATATGGAAATAGCTCTTTTAGCTTTGAATATGATTCAAACTCCTTATATAGACATCTTCCATGCAAAGAGAAGCCTCATGACACTAGACATATGGTGAAGTTGCAACTCAAAGTGGATTCTAGGTGTTTAATTAACAACACATGCAACTAGTGCATGGTTGTGTTGTTTTCCACTATGCATCAACATGCAAGAGTGAGAATCCCACTAAATCCACTAAATTGAATCTATATTCTAAATTTTCAGCTTTCAATTCACTCTTATTTCAATTCTAAATTGAAATTGATTTCTAGGCAATTAATTTGGGACATTTCCAGGTAGTTTGATATGGTTAATCCAATTAATCATTGTTATCTTGTGTCATTCATTATATATGATTCTTAATCTATATATATTGTATTTAAAACACTTTTAAATTTTTTATCTCTCATTTTCTAATTTAACTCATAATTGAATTATTGTGTCAAACAAAATTTTACGATAATACCCTTTTTCCCGGTTTTGAACGATTCAAAGAATCCTATAAATATGTTCTAGGCTTTAATCTGATATGAGCTAGTAGGGGGACCTAATGGACCTATAGATCATGAGCTCCAACGATTCGAGGCTAACCGACTAATCTCATTATCTAAGCTAGCCAACATTCGTTAACTACCGGGACACTCCACTATAGCCCGATAGTTGCACTCCCCTCACTATAGATATATTTTCGTCCACTTGATTTAACCATGTTCAGTAAGTCGATCCTTCACAGGTTGTTCGTAGCTATAGCTAGGTCAAAAGTCGGTTTAACCCTTATAGTACTTCTAGTTCCTTAAGTCCCACTGATCCTCTAATGAACAATTGGTTTATGGTCCAACCAATAAACCGAGTCCCTCTCGAGCAAATGAGAGAGCGGGAACCCTTTGTTCAAGCCCCGGAGTCAGCACTTAAGGGAACAACCTCTCTACTATCCCTAATTTTGGTAGGAGTGAATTCCTTCTCGCACGACTATGTCCCCAGCTATCTACCCGTTCATATCCCTGAAATGGGAGGCTTATTGAGTTGGCGATACTGAGCCACTCTCACCTATACAGATCTAAGGATAAGCACGAATAAACAGAAGTTCATAGTTAGCTCAGGATTAAGATCGAGTTACTTAGGTCATCGCATGAAATAGTCAGTCTCGTCAGTAAACGGTGTTATAAAGCGAGAGCGACTTATTTCTCGGTCCTGGTCTTATGCAAACTCATTGCATAGGACGCCCCCACTCGCATGTCTCTACATGGACGATTTAGGATCACATCGTCTATACCATCTATAAAGTGGGTCGCGTCTCATAATGTCCCCAGAATAAGGTACCCAACCCTATCCCTATACTATAGACCGTTTTGGCTATTACTTGAGCTCGATCCACTTTTATGTCTCTACATAAAGCTCAAGTGTTCATCCTATAGCCATGGATATTAGTTTATTGGATTTGGGTTTATTAAATGTGCAATTTACTTTATTCAGTAATGACTTTACTGAATTAATCTTGATAATGCCTTTATCGAATAACTTTGTTTAACATTCACTATCTACGAGTTTTAGGGCACCAATCCCAACAACTTTTTCTTTTGGAAATGAAATGTCGTTCGAATGCGCGCAATGTTAATAAAAGAAAGCAGTCGTTGAATTATTCGGGTTGTTTCTCTGTGGATTGTGTTGGGCGTAGTGGAGGATTATGTTTATATTGGAAAGATGAAGTCGACGTCAAAATTCGTACCTTTTCTCAATTCCATATTGATGCTTCGATCAAATGGAAATCTAAAGTGTGGCGTTTCACTGGTTTATATGGTAATCCGAATACTTATTTGAGAAAGAATACATGGGAATTACTTAGGCGCATTTACAACCAAGATGATTCTACATGGATTGTTGGTGGAGATTTCAATGCCACCTTATTGCATGAGGAAAACGAGGGTGGAAACCCACTACGTGAATCCCAACTTCAGTTGTTCCGTGATGTTATGGACGATTGTGGTATCCAAGATATAGATTTTTCAGGTGCTTTGTTTACATGGTCAAATCATCATGATAGGGAGAGTCAAATTAATGAACGACTTGACCGTTTCATTGCGAATGAAGCTTTCTTTGAGCTTTTTCACAACACGTCAGTTATGCATTTGAATTGGGCTCAGTCTGACCATCGCCCAATTATATTCCAATCCAAAAGCGATGCTCCTTCCCTTGGTAAAGCTAAGTATAGGCAGAATTTTTGGTTCGAGGAAGTTTGGACTCAAAACCCGGACTGCCAAAATGTCATAGAAAATATGGGATGTTGGACAAATCATGGAAATGACAGGCCACAATTAGAAAATTTTCTTCAGAAATGCCACACTTGAATTCAAGATGGGGTAAAGGTACGTCTTTCTCCATCCGTCAGAAAATCAGTATAAACCAGTGCATCCTTCAAGATCTGTATAGCAAGCAGCCACCATGGGATTTTGATGAGATTAAAAGGATCGAGGCTATTCTCGACAAAGCTCTCGAGGATGAGGACATTTATTGGAAACAGCGATCGCGTGAAAATTGGCTAAATTGGGCTGATTGTAATACTCGTTGGTTCCATAAGCAAGCTTCTCAGAGGAAAATAAGAAATGAAATTAGGGAGATTTGTGATATCAATGGAGTTCTAATTACAGATAGACAACCAATGGAGCAAGCTTTCATTTCCTATTTTTCTAATCTTTTTTCATTTTCTAATCCTTCTATGGATACTATTGATGTGGCCTTACAAGATATACAGATAAAGGTGACTTTAGATACGAATGCAAAATTTCTTGCCCCATTCACAAAGGATGAGATTGTGAGAGCCATAAAGCAAATGCATCCTTCGAAGGCGCTTGGTCCGAATGGTTTTCCTGCTCTTTTCTACTACAAATTCTGAAATGAGGTTGGTGATGTAACTTCATTTAATTGCTTGGATATGTTGAATATGAAAAGGTCAGTCAGGTTCTGGAATGAGACAAATATTGCTTTGATTCCAAAAGTTAAACACCCAACGGTAATTTCTGAATTTAGACCCATAAGCTTATGTAATGTCTCATATAAAATAATTTCTAAAGTTCTAGTGAATCGCATGAAATGGATTTTACAATATATTATTTTAGAAAATCAATCCGCTTTTGTCCCGGGTCGATCAATTTTTGATAATGTGATTATGGGTCATGAATGTCTGCATGCGATTAAGAACAAGAAAAAAGGGCGAAAGGGTTGGTTAGCTTTGAAGTTGGACATGAGCAAAGCGTATGATCGTGTAGAATGGCCTTTTTTGGAACGTTTCATGCTGAAACTTGGTTTCCATCCTTCATGGGTGCAGTTGATCATGAATTGTGTACAAACTCAAAGTTTCTCTATTTTGCTTAATGGTTATCCAACGGGTTCGATTAAACCTTCGAGGGGCCTTCGTCAGGGTGATCCATTGTCTCTGTATCTATTTATGCTTATTTCTGAAGTTTTATCTTCTCTACTTTCAGGAGCCATGTCTAGACAAATTACTTCTGGCTTTAAACCAGGAAAATTTTGTCCAGAAATTTCTCACCTATTCTTCGTAGACGACAGTATTATTTTTTGCAGAGCATCTATAGAGGAGGTTTGGGCTCTACGACACATTTTGAATCAATACGAACAGACATCTGGTCAAAAGATTAACATTGACAAATCAACCCTTTATTTCTCGCCAAATGTGAATCTAGTTTTTAAAAAAACACTTGTTGGTTTAGTTGGAATGTCTGTGGTTGATACACTTGGAAGATACTTAGGAGTTCCTTCTGCTTTTAGTATAAGAAGGAGGGATGGTTTTAAAGACATCCGACAACGTGTATGGCAGACTCTTCAGGGATGGAAAGGTCAATTCTTTTCTGTGGGGGGGGGGGTAAGGAAGTTTTAATTAAGAGTATAGCTCAATTTGTTCCTACTTATATTATGAGTTGTTTTCGTTTCCCTAAAACTTTATATGATGAGTTACATTCTATGATGGCCCGCTTCTGGTGGGGGACAACGGCGAATAAGAGGAAAATGCATTGGAAAAAATCGTCCTATGTTTGTCTTCCAAAAGAGCTAGGTGGTTTACATTTTAGGGATTTGTAGCTGTTTAATAAAGCGTTACTAGCAAAGCAGGTGTGGAGGCTTTACACAAATCCAACTTTATTGGCATCGAAGGTGATAAAAGGGTGATATGCTAACCGTCTATGTTACATGCCCCAATCAAAGCTAACTGTTTTGTGTTGTGGAGGGGTTTTGTGTGACCACGAGAGCTTTTAAAATGTGGCATGCGGAAACGAATTGGGAATGGAAAGTCCAATTCTTTTTTCACAGATCCATGGATTCCAAAGGAGAGGAATTTCAAACTAATACCATTGGCGGGTGCTGATCATCACGATACTATTTTAGTTTCTGATTTTATTACTCCTATAATGGGATGGGATCTGAGTAAATTGAGCACTGTGGTAACTCTGGAGGATGTAAATATGATTGGGACAATTCCCATAAGCATTTCCAATGTCGATGACCAATGGATTTGACATTATTGTTCAAATGGTTTGTATTCCATTCGTAGTGGCTACAAACTTGGAGAATTATGTCAGTTGATCGGGAATCAACTAGTACTAATGATCAATGCGCGTGGTGGATCACTTTGTGGAAATTAAAAATTCCTCAAAAAGTTAAACTTTTCATTTGGAAAGCATTCCATGGATGCCTTCCAACTAATTTCGATCTTTGGAAGCGAGGAGTTGATATTTCCCCTACGTGTCAGATTTGCAAGGCAAAACGGGAGACTATTGATAATGCTTTGTGCGGATGTAAGAGATCAAATCAAATATGCAATAACATGTTTACTCGTGTGGATGCTCAAATCCAGGTATGTAATAATTTTCTAGATCGAATCATTTGGATTGCTAAACATTTAGAAAGAGAGGAATTAGAGAGAACATGTATAACATTTTGGAGCTTATGGAATGATAGAAATGGCCACAAGAATAATGTTCCACTCATGGATTCTTCAAAGAGATGCGACTGGATCTTTGAATATTGGAAGGAGACATGTAATAGGTAGTTAAGCAGCATTATTATTGGCAACGAAACAGTGCAGGACACGAATTTGGAACATGCGACAAACCAAGGTGATATGCTTTCCTTGTACACTGATGCTTCCGTTCGTCCGACCATAGAAGGTTGTGGCTATAGGGCGGTAATTTTGGGTATTAATGGATCTGTAATTGCAGCAATGGAGTATATGGATTTGGTGGCCCTGTCGGCTTTGGCAACAGAAGTTAATGCTATTATACATGGCATTCGGTTATTACAGCGGTTGCAAATACATAATGCAATTGTCCACTCAGATTCAACTAAGGCGATCATGATGATTCGTGATGAAATTCAAATCACGTCTGATGTGTATCATTGGATAATCCAAATTCGATTGATGGCTGAAGATTTTCAAGCTTTACCTTTTTCTCATGTCTATAGAGAGTGTAATATGAGGGCTGATTTTCTAGCAAAACAAGCTTTAGAGCGTAGGTCCTCAATGCTATGGTTAAGGAACTTTCCACCTGAGATAGAGTCCGTGAGTGATATCACTCATTGCAATTGTAATGTTCCTAGTTCTTGTTTGAATTAATGAATCGATATGGTTTTCTTCTAAAAAAAAATCTAATATAAAGTATATCGACAATATATCGGTACTTCAAATTTAGTATATCAATTAACTGATTACTTTATATTTCGTATATCAGTAAATATAAAGTATATCAGATATACTACTGATATTCTGATATACTAGTTGATGCACCAGGAAAGGTAAAACTGGAATAATGAAAAAAACGGAATTCAGAATTTAATTTTTTTGCTATACTTGCAAATCTAAAAAACCAATGCTAAATTTGCAAATATCTTAATATTTTTTGCTACCCATTGCAATTTTCCAAATTTCTATCAATTAGAAAGAGGTATGTTTATCCTCAACTAATTGTAAGGTTTACCAACAATGAGGAACCAACTTTAAATTTACTAACAATAACGGATTAAATTGAATTTAGTTCGTAAAAGAAAAGATTTTCAAACTTTTTAAACCATAAAAACTATTAAAAAAATAATAATAATCAAACATCAGAGATTGGACCCTATATTTTGAGGCTCAATATAAAAAAAAAAAAAGTAATATATATATGTGTATGTATATCCAATAATATTATTAAATTCCTCTAAGAAAAACAATAATATGAAATTAAATTAATATATAATTTTAAATTCATTAATATTCATTTAAGTTTTAAACATTAAAGCCAAAGCAAGTATAGCTCAACGGTCCTCGTTAGAGGTTCAAATCTCACACCCTCAAATGTTGATATACTAAAAACAAAGTTTTAAACATTAAAAATCTAGAACTCTATATATATATTGGCTCCATTTTTTGAAGAAAAAAAAATAATTTAGAGTAAATTATAAGTTTAATTCCTAAACTTTCAAGTTCGTATCTATTTGGTCTTTCAATTTTAAAAAATGTCTAATAGTTTTTCAACTTTCAATTTTGTGTCTAATAAGTCACAAAACTTAAAAAATGTCTAACAAGTCCCTGAACTTTCAATTTTGTGTCTAATAGATCTTTGACATATTCGATTTTTTTTAAAAAAATTAATCAATCTATTAGATATAAAACTAAATTTTGAATTTTATGCCCAAAAGGATCTTAAACTTTCAATTTTTTGTCTAGTAAGCCTCTAAATCTTAAAAACTGTTGGTCAAAAACCAACATCGGATACAAAATTGAAAGTTGAGGGACCTATTGGACATAAAAATGAAAGTTGAGGACCTACCAAATAATTTTTGCAATTCAAGGACTTATTGAACACAAAATTGAAAGTTCAAGGACCAATTTGATGTTTATTGAACACAAAATTGAAAGTTCAAGGTTGATATTTCCGAGGGACATCCTTGATATCACAGCTAGTAAATCTTCATCTTATTGGAAGGGTTTTATTTGAGGATAGGATTTGTTGATGAAAGGTCTAAGGAAGAATCTAGGTAAGGGGAGTTCTATTCAAATTTTTGAGGACAATTGGTTACCGAGACCGACTTCTTTTAAGGTCATCTTCCCAAATACCACTATGGAAGATTTTATGGTGGCTAGCTGACCTTTTCACGCCTTCACTCCAAATGGAATGATCAAGTGAGTTTTTGTGTAAGGAAGATGTTGAATTGATTTTGAATATACCAATTTGTGAGTTGGGGGAAAAGTAGCTACAAAGCTTATATGTTATGAAAGAACCTATTATATTATATGGGCTTCCATCTCAAAACCAATTGGCAATGAGTGGAGTGACCCTTGTAGCTTATATATTGTGAGGTCCTCCACCAATATTTCCGATGTGGGATCCTCAACATGCCCCCTCAAGATGGTGCCTCTTTGGGTTCATCATTCTTGGATCGGATCCCAATTTATTTTTATTGGACCGAATACCCGTTTGGGTTTAATGGGCTCTGATACCATATTACATTATATGGGCTTCCATCTTAAAACCGATTGGCTATGAGTGGAGTGACCCTTGTAGCTTATATATTGTGAGGTCCTCCACCAATCTTTCCGATGTGGGATCTGTTGGGTTTTATGCCCTAAAACTCGTAGATAGTGAATGTAACCGTTGACCGGATATTAATAAAATAATATTAATATATTTTTCCATTAATTGTTATTAGTTATTTTATATTTGTCTTTGCCTAATAATAACCCTAATCCAATAAACTAGACATCCAAGGCTGTAATATGAGTCTTGAACTATATGTAGTGACATATGGGATCATTGTTCAAGAAACAGCCTAAAGGGTCTGTAGTATAAGGATAAGACTGGGTGCCTTATCCTGGTGACACCATGGATACGGCCCACTTTGTATTTGATACAAACGCCGCGATCCAACGAGTTCGTGTAGGAGACAAGCGAGTGGGGGTATCCTATGCAATGAGTTTGCATAAGACCGGACCGCGAAATAGTAACCACTAGTTATAACACCGTTAACTAGTTGGTTTTCTATTTCACTAGGACGACCTAGACAACTTAGTCTTAATCCTGAGTTGATTATGGACTCCTGCTCATGAGAGATTGTCCTTTGATTTGTATGGGGGAGAGTGGCCAATACGCCGACTCAATAAGCCTACCACTTTGGGGACAAGACCGAATGGGGAGCTGGGAACATAATCGTACAAGATGGAATTCACTCCTTCCCGACTTTAGGGAAGCAGATGAGTGTTCCCTTAAGTGGTTACTCCGAGTCTTGAACAAAGGACCCTACCCTCTCAATGGCACGAGAGGGTTTTCTGTTTGATGGTTGGACCACAAACAGGTTGTTCATTAGAGGAGAATTGGTACTTAAGGAAATAGAGGTAACCCAGGGGTAAAACGGTAATTTGACCCAGCTGGTGTTACGGACACTCGTGAAGGACTAACTAGTCGATATTGGTCTAGATCCGTGGACACAGAAAATATGTCTGCAGTGAGAAGAGTGCAACTGTGAGTCTATTGTGGAATGTGCACACAGTTAACGAATATTGATTAATGTGGTTAATGAGTTTAACCAATTAATCTCACATCGTTGGAGCTTCTGATCTGCAGGTCCATTAGGTCCCACTGGTAGCTCGTAAAGTAATTTGAGGCAACTAAGTAATAAATGTAAATTAAAAATGTTCAATTTACTAAGGGAAACAAATATAATATATATTGATATATTATTATGAGAGAAATTAATATTTGAAGAAGTTCAAATATAAATTTATGGAAGATTGAAAGAGTTCAAATAATAAATTAATTAATTTAAGTCCTAAAATGTGTTTGGGCAAAATTAATTAATTCAAGGTCGGAAATTAAATATGTGATATTTAATTGGTGGTTAATTAATTAAAGAATTCATTAACCATGAATTAATCAATTATGTAAATAATTAATCACTTAAGGAAGTGATTAATCATTTATGGGAATGATCTAATCACTTATGGAAGTAATTAGTCATTTGTGGAAAAGATTAATCAATTGGGGAATTGATTGATCATGATTGATTAATTAAGGAATAAGATTGAATCAATTTTGGGAAAGATTGATTTAATTGAATATTTTATTCATGGTCTCTCTTCTATAAATAGAACACTAGACCTAATTGGTTATGACACTTGACACTCTTGAAAGACAAGACCTAGAATTCTCTCTAGCCTCCCTCTTAGAGAAAGACTCCCACAAGTCTTTTGCCTCCTAGACTTAGAGACATACCGGTGTAACCTCTGTGGTGATTGTGTCAATCAAAGAAGAAATTTCCAGCGAAGAAAAGAAAAGGCGGCTGCTGCGTTTTCGTTCGTGGAGCGTCGTTGGCGAAGAACGGTCAAGTCTTCAACGAAGGTTTGTAACGGTTCTTCCTCTTTTCTTTAGAAAAGTTTTAAAAATAAATTTAGATTTATTTTAGCATGTTTAAACCAATTTTACAGCGGCCTTAAAGGTTGTTTAAAGTTTTTGTTTGAGTTATCGTAACGGTATTTTAATGTTAATTAATATACGGCGTAAGGTCCAAACGATGCGCTTCCGCTGCGTGGGGACTTTTATTCCCTTCAATCGGCATCAGAGCCATCACTGTCCCTATTAATTAATTTTAAAAAGTTGCGATAGGCTCTAAAAGGTCGGATTTATGCATAATGTATGTTCGGTTTGCGTTGAACTGTTTGGGTTAATTTTATGGCCATAGATTTTATTTTTATGTGATCTTGATCATGTAAGGCCCGGTGTTTCGGGTATTTTATGTAAAATCGAGTCCTATGTAAGTCCGGGTCTAGAATAGGTTTTTATGAGATTAAAATCGGAGCAATCGCCGCTGAAATCGGGGCCAAAATCGGAGAATCGATGCTGCTGCCGCCCAGATTCTGCCTCCAGACGCAACAGCGTCGGGACGCTACTTCAACAGCGTCTCGACGCTGTCTCGATACCGAAGGCGCTCGGTAAGGAAAGCACACAGCGTCGGGACGCTACCTCAACAGCGTCTCGACGCTGTCTCGATTACGCAGACGCCAGATAAGGAAAACGCACAGCGTCGGGACGCTATCAACACAGCGTCGGGACGCTATCAACACAGCGTCTCGACGCTGTCACGATGGAGGCGCGACCTAGGGTTTCAAAAGGCGTGGTTCAAGGCATGACCGGTCCGGTTCGGACCGGTTCGGCTGGGTTGGGACCTATCTGGTCCGGTTCAGCCAATTTTTGGCATGGTTCGTGATTTTGGAGGCCAGTTCGAGATGGTTCGGGGCGGTTCGTGCTGTCTAGACCAATTCCGGAGCTGTACATGGATTTTTAGGATAGAATTTAGCTAAATTAATGTAATTTAATGCTTTATTTTATCCTAGGGGCCAAAATTAACCGGTTCAATTGCTATTTTTATGTTTTATGGATGTCATATAGAATTTTTAATCCCACCTTAGGTTATAAACATGCTCAGGCATTTTTTATATATTATAAATTGTTATAATGTATGTTTAAATGCATGGATTTGTTTTCATATTTTTTAATATAAGTGTATATTAATTATATGAAAAATTGGAAAGCATGAAGCATGTCATTACTTAAATTAAATATAAATAGTTATGTTTAATGTGATGAATGAAGCATGCTTGATTGATTTTCTTGATTGGCTTATAATTGTTATAATAAAAGAAAATCAAAAATTGCATGAAGCATGAAACATCCATAGTTAATAATATAATTGTTATATTATTCATGCAATTAGTGTGGTTTAATTATTTAATTTGAATGAGATTGTTGAATGAATTAAACTCTAGATTCTTAATTATAGGATTAATCATTAAAATTTGAAATAGTTCTTTAATATTAATGATTAGAAACCGTCAATCTATAATCAAGATTTGCATGCAAACATAAGATCATAGGATGAATTGGATTAATTTTAAATTGTTTAAAATTAATTAGACCTAGATCAGTTTCTAATAGGATTAGAATCTTTTCGTACTTAGTATTTAAAAATAGTTTTAATTGACTAAGTAGGAAAAACATTGCAATGATTATAAGGGAACTCCACCGGTAATGTTCTGTCTAAGGCTGGGGGTATTTAAGTTGACGGTTTACGGAACACCTCCTACCTGGGAACTGACCTGGAATACCGGAGTTGAATTAATCATAGTTAAATGTTAGCATGCAATGTCACTAGGTTTATTAAAAGTGTTTAATGCACCTAGATCTTTAGAGTAAAGACCTTACATTACTGAGGTTATAAGGGAACTCTCTCGGTAAAGTTCTGTCTATGGCTGGGGGTATTTAAGTTGACGGTTTACAGAACACCTCCTACCTGGGAACTGACCCGAACATTGAGTTGAATTAACCATAGTAATGTTGACTTGCAATATTGGGTTTATTAAAAGAAGTTTAATTCACCCAAAAGATTGCAGTTGAATCCTTTCAATAATTGTTATAATAGGATCAGACTTAGATAGATTGACTTAGCCGAATACTATCTAAGTTAAATAACCCTATATTAACCTTAGGACATTTTCAGTGGGAGGAAAGTTACAAAACGAGATTTAAATCAAGTTTTGCTCCCACGTCCCTATATTCACAACGTGAGATTCATGCTCGGCTTCGAGTCTCCTTAGGAGCGGCCTCCCTTCGGGAAGTATTTGCATGGATCAATATCAAGGTGAATGGGAAAAATGTCTAGAGTAAGTGGGAGCGGGACATGTGTCAACGTATCCCTCGGTCTCCGCCCATAGTTCACACCGTGAGAGTCCTATGATCCGCCTGCAGGTTGTCCTGGCGCAACCATCCCTTCGGAGGGCCTGGTCATAGGATTCGGAACATCGTGAACTCCTGAAAAGGATAGGAGCTCTTAGGCTAATCACCAACAGTTGTCTTTCCCTTCGGTAGCCTGTTGGTGCGTGCCTCTAAGATCTGAAAGTGGGAGGGTTACACTTACGAGGATGAGTTAAAAGTGTTAACAAATCCTTGACCGAACAACGGTGGTTAATGTCTATAGGAATATGAGTTATTCTGGAATTAGAATTAGCTGAGAGGTGTCTCATTTCAAAGGAGGAGTGTCTGATCACCATTTGGTGGCTGACATTCTAAACCTCTGAAACGTCGTTGCAAAACTAAATCGATAGTTTTAGGGTTCTGTGATTGTCTGTTTTGCTAAATTGATTGGATTGTGTGCAATTGTTTGCTTGTATGATGGGTTAAGGCGAAGATAACTAATACGGTCATTGTTTGTTTAAATTTCAGCAATGTCTTCCTCAATTGTCTCTCTGCTTAAAAATGAGAAATTAACCGGCGAAAATTATGCTACGTGGAAGTCGAACCTGAATACAATTCTTGTTGTCGATGATCTGCGGTTCGTCTTAACGGAGGATTGTCCTCCAACCCCTGCTCGTAATGCATTCCAAGCAGTTAAGGATGCTTATGACCGCTGGACAAAGGCCAATGATAAGACTCGCGTCTATATCTTAGCCAGCTTATTTGAAGTTTTGGCTAAAAGGCATGAGAGCATGGTAACAGCGAGGGAGATTATGAACTCTCTCCAGGAGATGTTTGGACAACCGTCCTACCAACTCCACTATGACGCTCTCAAATACGTTTATAGCTGTCGCATGAAAGAGGGCACGTCTGTTCGGGAGCATGTCCTGGATATGATGGTCCAATTCAACGTGGCAGAGGCAAACGGGGCAGTCATAAATGAGCGTAGTCAGGTTGCATTCATCTTAGAATCTCTTCCGAAGAGTTTTCTACAGTTTCGAAGCAATGCAATGATGAATAAAATAACATTCAACCTGACTAGCCTCCTGAATGAGCTACAACTCTATCAGTCTCTTCTTAAGAACAAGGGACAGATAGAAGGAGAGGCAAACGTTGTCCACTCTAAAAGAAAGTTCGAGAAGGGTTCATCCTCTAGAACTAAATCTGTAGCCACTTCTTCAAAGAAAACTCAGAAGAAGAAAGGAAACAAGGGGAAAGCTCCCAGCACTGCTGCTAGAAGCAAGGGAAAAGCCAAAGCTATGGCAGACAAGGGCAAGTGTTTCCACTGCAATGTAGATGGACATTGGAAGAGAAACTGCCCAAAGTACCTAGCTGAGAAAAAGAAGGAAAAGGAAGGTATATTTGATTTACTTGTTTTAGAAACATGCCTGGTAGAACATGATGAGTTTACCTGGATACTTGATTCAGGAGCAACTAATCATGTTTGCTCTTCTTTTCAGGAAAATAGTTCCTTTCGGCAGTTGAACGATGGGGAAATGACACTCAGGGTCGGAACTGGAGAAGTCATTTCAGCTAAAGCAGTGGGAGCTGCGAAGTTATTTTTTAGAAATAGATTCTTACTTTTAGAAAGTTTGTTAATCGTTCCCAAGATTAAGAGGAACTTAATTTCTATTTCATGTTTGATTGAACAATCGTATACAGTTACTTTTGATATGAATGAAGCGTTCATTTATAAAAATGGTGTACTTATTTGTTCAGCCAAATTGGAAAATAACTTGTACGTTTTAAGACCAACCGAAAACAAAGAACTTTTAAATCACGAATTATTTAAAACTGCTGAAACTCAAAGAAAAAGGCAAAAGATTTCTCCATCAAGTAACAATACTCATCTTTGGCATCTTAGACTTGGTCATATAAACATCGATAGGATCGGTCGTTTGGTAAAGAATGGACTTCTAAGCAAGTTAGAAGATGATTCACTACACCTTGTGAATCTTGTCTCGAGGGAAAAATGACCAAGAGACCCTTTACTGGAAAAGGTTACAGAGCCAAAGAACCCTTAGGGCCCGTTTGGTACAAGGTTTCTGGAGATGGGAATGGGCAAGGGTTTATAATACCCTTGTTTGTTTCAAGATTTCTGTGGAGGGCCCAGGAAATAACTCATTCTCAGGCATCATTTATGCCCATAAGCAAGGGTTTTCTATGCCCTTGCAAAAGCATGGGTTTTCTCTTTTCCCATCTCTTCTTTGTTATTTTTATATGCAATTTTATTTTGAATATAGTTAATTAATTAACTAATGGATACTAAATTAAAAATAATATAATATATTATTTAATTAGATTAAATAATAGTTTGTCAATAATTTCAATTTTTTTAAGTAAATACTTTTTTAGGACTTTTAAACAAATATTTAGTCCAATTTTATTGTAGGGATGGTAATTACATATTACTAAAATTATAATTAATTAGTTAATATTATCGAAAATATATTTAATTATTGAATTAAAATCATTTAAATTAATTTAGTATAAAAATTAATTTTTCAATAATTATAATTAATTACTTATTGATTATTTATAATCCATTAATTACTTTTTTTGGATTTCCTTATAATAAATATATAATTATATTATTATTAAATATTTATCTAATTAATTTTTTTTAAAAGTTATCTAATTAATTTTTATGGATACAATATATTAAATTATTGTAGTTAAAAATATTTATTAAACAATTAATTAAATAATTTTAAGTTGTTAAATTAACATAGTTTATCCCATTAAAATTATTTCATGATTATTATTTCATTAATTTTTATTAATAGTTTGAACTAATTTTGATTATTTTATTGATTAATTTATTAAAATTACATAAAGTTTACCAAATTAATTCTAAAAAATAAATACAGACATAATTTGTTCTCATAAAATCCGGATGACATTCCCATGCACAACCAAACACAGTTATCTTTGATTCCCAGCAATCTTATTCCCAAGCATAGTATTCCCAGGCATCATGTATTCCCATGCATCTATAAAACCTTAAACCAAACGGGCCCTTAGAGTTAATACATTCGGATCTGTGTGGTCCAATGAATGTAAAAGCTCGAGGAGGGTACGAATATTTCATCTCATTTATAGATGATTATTCAAGATATAGTTACTTGTACCTAATGGGACATAAGTCTGAAGCCCTTGAAAAGTTTAAGGAGTTTAAGGCTGAAGTTGAAAACCTATTAGGTAAATCTATTAAAGTACTTCGATCTGATCGAGGAGGGGAGTATATGGATCAAAGATTCCAGGATTATATGATAGAACATGGAATCCAATCTCAACTCTCAGCCCCTGGTACACCTCAAAATAATGGTGTGTCAGAAAGGAGAAATAGAACCTTGTTAGACATGGTTCGATAAATGATGAGCTATGCTCAATTGCCTAGCTCGTTTTGGGGGTATGCAGTAGAGACTGCAGTATACATCTTGAACAATGTTCCCTCGAAAAGTGTTTCTGAAACACCTTTCGAATTATGGAAGGGGCGTAAACCTAGTTTGCATCACTTTCGCATCTGGGGTTGTCCAGCACACGTGCTTGTGACAAATCCTAAGAAACTGGAACCTCGTTCAAAACTGTGCCAATTTGTTGGTTACCCTAAAGAAACGAGAGGTGGTTATTTCTACGACCCACAAGAAAATAAGGTGATTGTATCGACAAACGCCACTTTCTTAGAGGAAGACCACATGAGAGATCATAAACCACGCAGCAAAATAATATTAGGAGAAGCTACTGAAGAATCATCAAGAGTTGTTGATGAAGTTGGACCTTCAACAAGGGTTGATGAAGGAACTAGTTCTTCAGATCCATCCCGTCCATCTCAAACGTTGGGAATTCCTCGACGCAGTGGGAGGGTTGTATTACAACCTGACCGCTACTTGGGTTTAACTGAAACTCAGGTTGTCATACCTAATGATGGCATTGAGGATCCATTGTCCTATCGATAGGCAATGAATGACGAAGATAAGGATGAATGGGTCAAAGCCATGAACCTTGAAATGGAGTCAATGTACTCCAATTCTGTATGGGAACTTACAGATCTACCAAATGGGGTAAAACCCATAGGATGCAAATGGATCTATAAGAGAAAAATAGATGCAGCTGGAAAGGTACAGACCTTCAAAGCTAGACTAGTGGCAAAGGGTTATACCCAAAAGGAAGGGGTTGACTATGAGGAAACCTTTTCTCCTGTAGCCATGTTAAAGTCCATAAGAATTCTCTTATCCATAGCCACATATTATGACTATGAAATATGGCAAATGGACGTCAAGACTGCCTTTCTGAATAGTAATCTTGAAGAGAATATCTTCATGTCTCAACCCAAAGGGTTCATAGCCCAAGGTCAGGAACAAAAGGTTTGTAAGCTCAATCGATCCATTTATGGATTGAAACAAGCGTCCAGATCATGGAACATTAGATTTGATACTGCAATCAAATCTTTTGGCTTTGACCAAAACGTTAATGAGCCTTGTGTGTACAAGAAAATCAACAAAAGGAAAGTAGCTTTTCTAATACTTTATGTAGACGATATCCTACTCATTGGGAATGATGTAGGATACCTCACTGACATTAAGAAATGGCTAGCAGCCCAATTCCAAATGAAAGATCTGGGAGAGGCTCAATATGTTCTGGGAATCCAAATCATTAGGGATCGTAAGAACAAAACGCTAGCTCTGTCTCAAGCAACGTATATTGACAAGATGTTGTCTCGATATTCGATGCAAAACTCCAAGAAGGGACTACTACCCTTCAGACATGGGGTACACCTGTCTAAGGAACAGTCTCCTAAGACACCTCAAGAAATTGAGAACATGAGACACATTCCCTACGCCTCAGCTGTGGGCAGCTTAATGTATGCTATGCTCTGCACTAGGCCTGACATATGTTATGCAGTGGGAGTAGTCAGTAGGTATCAGTCTAATCCAGGATTGGACCACTGGGGAGCGGTTAAGAATATCCTCAAGTATCTTCGGAGAACGAGGGACTACATGCTTGTGTATGGAACTAAGGATTTGATTCTTACTGGATACACTGACTCTGACTTTCAAGCTGATAAGGATTCAAGGAAATCCACATCAGGATCAGTATTCACCCTCAATGGAGGAGCACCAGTGTGGAGAAGCATCAAACAAGGATGCATAGCAGACTCAACCATGGAGGCTGAGTATGTAGCAGCTTGCGAAGCAACTAATGAGGCAGTATGGCTCAGAAAGTTCTTGACTGATTTGGAAGTGGTTCCGAATATGGACGTGCCCATAACACTATATTGTGACAATAGTGGGGGTTTAGCCAACTCAAAAGAACCTCGAAGCCACAAACGAGGTAAACACATCGAGAGGAAGTATCACCTGATACGGGAGATTGTGCAACGAGGAGATGTGATCGTCACTAAGATCGCCTCGGAGCACAACATCGCTGATCCATTTACGAAGGCTCTCACGGCTAAAGTGTTTGAGGGTCATCTAGAAGGTCTAGGTCTACGAGATATGTATGCCATCTAATCTAGGGCAAGTGGGAGAAATGTATAATGGGTATAAGGATGCCCTAGTTCATTGTATTATATACATGACATTTCCAGCTTTAGATTATTGCATTTACATCCCACTAACTAGTGTTTTAGTTCAAGTGGGAGTTTGTTGGGTTTTAATCCCTAAAACTCGTAGATAGTGAATGTAACCGTTGACCGGATATTAATGAAATAATATTAATATATTTTTCCATTAATTGTTATTAGTTATTTTATATTTGTCTTTGCCTTATAATAACCCTAATCCAATAAACTAGACATCCAAGGCTGTAATATGAGTCTTGAACTATATGTAGTGACATATGGGATTATTGTTCAAGAAACAGCCTAAAGGGTCTGTAGTATAGGGATAAGACTGGGTGCCTTATCCTGGTGACACTATGGATACGACCCACTTTGTATTTGATACAAACGCCGCGATCCAACGCGTTCGTGTAGGAGACATGCGAGTGGGGGTATCCTATGCAATGAGTTTGCATAAGACCGGACCGCGAAATAGTAACCACTAGTTATAACACCGTTAACTAGTTGGTTTTCTATTTCACTAGGATGACCTAGACAACTTAGTCTTAATCCTGAGTCTATTATGGACTCCTGCTGATGAGAGATTGTCCTTTGATTTGTATGGGTGAGAGTGGCCAATACGCCGACTCAATAAGCCTACCACTTTGGGGACAAGACCGAATGGGGAGCTGGGAACATAATCGTACAAGATGGAATTCACTCCTTCCCGACTTTAGGGAAGCAGATGAGTGTTCCCTTAAGTGGTTACTCCGAGTCTTGAACAAAGGGCCCTACCCTCTCAATGGCACGAGAGGGTTTTCTGTTTGATGGTTGGACCACAAACAGGTTGTTCATTAGAGGAGAATTGGTACTTAAGGAAATAGAGGTAACCCAGGGGTAAAACGGTAATTTTATCCAGCTGGTGTTACGGACACTCGTGAAGGACTAACTAGTCGATATTGGTCTA